>OY776120.1:10000-5010000 GCA_963675135.1 Galeopsis tetrahit
TCTGAGTTGAGAAGAGGGTACTAGGACTCTAGACATCCTAGGGATCAATTCACCAAGGAGTGGTGTTCTTGATCAAGTGCACCTTGGCACTATAAAACAAGTTAATTCCAAGAGTGAAGGAATTATCCTGTTAAATCAGGGAAAGTGGATGTAGGAGCTTGAGTCTCTGAACCACTATAAACTCTTGTGTTGATTTACTTTACAAGTACTTACATTCCTTCAACACTGCACACAAAACTGATCTTTCAAAGATACATATTCAAAGACTGTGAAAAACTGATTTGGACAAGTTCCCTGAAGCTAAACTGAACTGTGTTGCATTGACTAAGTGATTTCAGAAATTAAAGGAGTCTAAACTTAAAGGGCCAACCATAATTCCGCACATATAACTCCCCTAGATAGTCAATCAACTAAGTACTCAATAGTACTTAGTAGTCTGATTATCTCAGAAGAGTTAATCTTCTTCAGCAGAGTTGTCCAAGACAACCTTGCTGACCTCTGGTTTGATCAAAGTTAGAAAAGAATTGCATACAAGTGTATTCCCCCCCCCCATACACTTGTTATATACTCCTTTCAGGACCAACAAGTGGTATCAGAGCAGGGGTTCAAAGACCACTGCTTCTGAAAATCCATCTTGATTTTCAAAACTCTCACATTTGTGTGGTCACTGAACTGATCTCTTTCTGAAATCCATCATTTAGTAACTAACTGATTATTTGTGAGATATGGCCAACAACAATGCTGTTCCTCCACCTGCTGTTCAAGGATTAGACAACATGGCCACAAATCCAGTCAATCACATTTCTCATCACAAACTGCCCATGTTTTCAATAGACAATTATGAATTCTGGAAAATTAGAATGAGGGCTCATCTTGCATCTCTTCATACAGACATGTTAAGAGTAATCACAAGAGGACCTTTTGTGTTTACTCAAACTAAACCCAGGGTAACAGATGCACAAAAAGCTGATGTAAGGGAACTGATTCCCAAGGATGAGGATGACTTCACTGCTGATGAAAAGAGGAAAGATAATCTGAAGTATCTTGCCATGAATACCCTTTATCAAACAATTCCAGATGCAATCATGGGAAGAGTCTACCACTGCACAACAGCCAAAAAAATTTGGGATACCCTTGCTGAAATGTGTGAGGGCACTGAAAAAATCAAGGAGAACAAGCTCCAAGTTGCTGTGCAGAAGTTTGAACAATTCTCAATGGAGTCTGAAGAGTCCATTGACAAATTTTTTGAAGATTGCTGAAATTTGGGATACCCTTGCTGGTAGACTCTAATTATCGAGTGGCCAAGTATCGAATTTCTTTAAAAAAAATCGGAGAATTGTCTGAAGCGGGACGAAGTGTCCAACCTACCGCCATAGATGTTAAAAAAAAAAACAACTCATCCCTCCACGCCTACTTAGTACCCCAACCCCATCCTTTTTTTTTCTTCTGTTACAGTTCAATATTTCAAATAATTTTAAAAATATATATTATAATTTTCAACACTGATTTGCCAACTAAAGTGTGTTTCGTCGACAAGATGATGTTGAATATGTAGTGTTTTGTCGACAAAGTGTTGTTGAAAACACTTTTAGCAACACTTTGCCAACAGAACACCATATATTCAGCAACAAGTTGTTGACCATAATACATATTTTCAGCAACATGTTGTCGACCAAAATACATATGTTCAACAACAAGTTTTCGACCAAAATCAATTTGGTCGACACTTGTTTGTCGAAAACAAACTCCCCCATTTTTTATTTCCTTTTCTCCAACACCACTTTGTTCTAATGCTTCCACCAACAACAAAACACTATAAACTCAACAAAACACTTTGTTTTATTCTAACTATATCATCAAAATCAAAGAAAATATCATACAAAAATACTATAAACTCTAAATCCTTAATTTATACCATTAAAACACACAAGTACAAAATAAACTCATTAAAACATATAAATTATAAATAGGAATAAGGGGAGTGAGAAAGAGGAAGTGGCTCGCACAAATGGTGGGTGGTGGCGACGACAGCCAAAACTGGTGGTCGAGGTGGGGTGGTTTAGAGGGGAAGGTGGGAGGTTTAGGGGAAAGGTATACGCAAATAGGGGATGTGTATAATACGTGGGTGCATCTAGTATGAATTCTTTTACTGAAAGATTATTTTGAATTTTTCGCATGATTATTAAATTAATAAAGTGAGTGGGGGAATACAGACAACCTGATTGTTTCTATCGTTAACTCAGAGTCTCGACCTGATTAATGTTTTACAACTGATTCTTTTTTCTTTTTCTTTTTTTTTTTACCTCTTCTAATGTTTGTCTTAAAAGGCTTTTAAAGTCCTCGGCATGCACTTGATCACTTGAAAATATGCATGTTTGTTCCTATCGTTAACTCAGAGTCTCGACTCTCGCTAGTTTGACGAGGAAAGTTTAATTCTGTGTGAGTGACAAAGAGGTCTCCGTCGACATATTCGAATGTAAGGGGGTTAGCAAAGGTGTGACCCTAAAGCTAAATATGGAAAAACCTAAAACGTCTTACGATTGTTAGAAAATATGAGGTGTATGTGTAGACGAAGATTAAATGCTGACACAGACTTAAACACGAAAGTCGAGGCTAGAGTTTGATTTTATCTCCGTAAGACGTTATTCTTGTGTATTCGAAGATTGGCCTGTAAGTGGCAAAATATCTCACTCATTCTCAGGAAAGTTTATTTCAAAATCATTTGTGAATTTTAAATTAAATTCCTTTGAAATTGATTACTATTCAAATTATTTGTTTGAGATTATTTATGAATAACTTGTCTATTGAATAAATACTTTTCATAGTTCATGAGATACAACTCCAATGTTGCTGGAATTAATCGCTATCTCAGAAAAATGAATCAAATAGAAGCGTTGTTGGGGTTCCGCGTAAACGGACGCAGCGCTTCTTCAAAATTGAAGAATGGCGTGCGTGATGGTTCAGAAAGGTACGTAAAATTCATATATGTTAGTGTTGATATATGATGTTGATGTATTGAGCCAAAGAGATAATGTTATGGTTTAATTTATTTTATAATATGTGAAATATTATAAAATATTATTCCATAATGGTTCATTCCTTGATTGTGAATATCGAACTAAGGTTTTATTATGATAAAAAAATGATATGTGCTTGCGAGCGTAAATTAGATTTTGGATATGATCCAAAATACCTCGACTCGTATAATTCGATCGAAGATTATACTCGAGTTAAGGGTGGCACTGAAAGCCATATTTGAAATTGAATTTATTATTAAATTAATTTCAAAATTGAAATTGTGCTTGAGAGCACAATTGTGTTTTGAATTTAAATTCAAAATATTTTGACTCGTATAGTTTGATCGAAAATTATGCTCGAGTTATGGGTGGTATTAAATGCTACATTTGAAATTGAATTTAATTTTGGTATGTACCAAAGATTAAATTAATTTTTGAATTGGAAATTAGAATGAAGTCCAATAAAAAAAAAAAAATTCAACAGTCGATTTTCCAATATTTCGAGATTGTGTCCAAATTTAGTGAATAAGAGAAATTCACAAATAAAGGGACAAACAACTCGAATGTGGAGGAATACGTCTCCACACATGGATACATTCGAATGTGGGGGGAAGAGGTCTCCGTCGACATATTCGAATGTAAGGGGGTTACCAAAGGTGTGACCCTAAAGCTAAATATGGAAAAATCTAAAACGGTTGAATTCCGTGGAATGCTTTCCACAAGTTATATGGATTTGTTCATCGTGAAAAATCACATTCGAGTAAAGTCACCACACAAGGAGATAAAATCATGTGAACTATGAAAAGGGATAAAGTGATTCCATGATTATCTCGAAGTGTGGGGGTGACTAGTAAAGATTGAAGCATATGGTAATGCTTAACGATTTGAAATGAACAAATCGAAAAGTCCTGAGGTGGAATTTTATCTAGTTGTGAAAACTGGATATTTGGACACAAACTCTAAGCCCATCATCGGAAATGTAGGGGAGTAGTGTCATGGAAATCCTCTAAGCAAACTTGCATAGCTCGTTCCACAATGGAATCGGAGTTCATTGCATTGGATAAGGCTAGTGAAGAAGCAGAATGACTTCGAAACTTCTTAGAGAATATTCCCGGTTGGAACAACCCAGTGCCTCCAGTGATGATACATTGTGATAGCATGTCGGCTATTGAGAGGGCACAAAGTAATATGTATAACGGTAAATCTCGACACATTTGTTGGTAACACAACATCGTTAGACATTTGATCTCAAGTGGAGTAATCTCCATTGACTATGTGAAGTCAAAAGAAAATATTGCGGATCCGCTTACAAAGGCATTAACCGAGATCAAATGTATAGTGCGGTAAGGGGAATGGGGTTAAAACCCACACATTAAAGGGTGTTCATAGCGGTAACTCGTCCATGCTGACTGGAGGATCCCAAGAACTTGGTTCAACGACACAACTAATGTTGGGATATGAATCCTAGAACAAGTCCTAAATGATGATAAAAGATAAAGATGAAGTTTTGATAAGCCAAAAGCAGTTTGAATATTTTTTAAGTGTTGACTGATCTAGTCTAGTTGAGAAGAGTCATCTTGAACAAGACCAGTAGAGTTCACATGGAAAGACAAGTATTGTTTACATTTTAAAAGATAAGTACGGTTTATAAGTACTTCATATGTGTTTATATTAACTGATTAGATTGTTATTGAGCTGTGGATAATTATTGTATAGAGCTCATAATTTTGAATGTAATAGATAGATTGTTTGTATAGTTTTAAATTGACTAAGCTATAAGCTTAAAGTAATGTAATAGTCTTGTTAAGATAGAATAGTCTACTTGTTGAAGATCGCAAGAGAAGGCTAGACAAGAAGAGTTAAAGTCTACTACACAAGACAGGTGGACTACAAGACAAGTGCATACAAAGACTCCACAAGACAAGTCAACTTGAAGCGAAGTAAAAGTAAAGCGCAAAAGATAAGGATTACAAAGTTAGTTAGAAATAACTACTTAACAAGAAAACGCGTGGAAGGATAAGAAGATTCAGTTGGAAGTTAGTTTTCAAGAAGAATTGGTTACAACTAACTAAGTTCTTGGTTTTTAAAGTCTATAAATACCTCAAGGTGTTTATAATTTGAGGACTACTGGAAATACGTATACTGAAGCTACATACTGAAGAATTGTTCGAAGTTACTCTCAGAGTTTACTGAAGTTCAGAAAGGAAGTCAGAAGTCAATTGAAGAATCAGAAGACTACTACTGAATAAGTTTTTTTTGTGTTGTTTGTTTTTATCAAGTTGCTAGATACTTGTTAAATTTCTAGTAAGATCGTAGACATATCTGGTGGTATAGTCTTAGAAGATCTAAGTCTTTTTCTTGGGAC
Organism: Galeopsis tetrahit; assembly: GCA_963675135.1. Lineage (NCBI taxonomy): Eukaryota > Viridiplantae > Streptophyta > Magnoliopsida > Lamiales > Lamiaceae > Galeopsis > Galeopsis tetrahit. Next base: position 15,383 of record OY776120.1, read on the forward strand.
TCTAAATCACAAGAGTTCACTTTGTACTCGATTGGAAGAGTTAGTGAAATATCACAACAGGGTTGTGAGAGTGGATGTATAAAAATTGTCGAACCACTATAAAATTGTTTGTGATGTTTACTTTACTGTTTGTTTGTGTTTAATTGATTAATTGTTTAATTGCTTAAATACATATCTAAACTAGACTAGTTGAGTATAGAACAGAGTTCTCGAATTTTGAAGATTGAGTATAAACTTTAATTGGGCTCATTGTTTAATTTCGTATTCCGCATATTGTATTCTGATATATCGAAACATTTTAGAAAAGTCTATTCACCCCCCTCTAGACATTTTCTTTAGCTTCCCTCGGTATTAACTCATCTTTGGAACCTACAACTAAGTTATGAAGCACTCAGATGTGCACTTGAGAAAAATAAAGAAACCCATTCTCGATTCCCTTCAAGTGCAACCTTACACCTTCCGGTGCAGAAAACCTGCTGACGTGTGGTGAGGTTAAGCTAAACAGCTTTTAATTATTCCTATATCCCAAGGGTGGAGTATTGTAGGGCACTCTTGATAGGAGATCACCTATATAAGTGTGAAGTGGGGCCGCTTCAAATGAAAACACACTTATGAATCCAAGATATGGTCCAGGGCCGAAATGGACACAACGTGAGAACCAAATGGTATCAGAGTCGTTGCTGTGTATATGTCATTGTCTTGGTTTACACAAAACGCCAACCAGTTCAAGACATCGTGTTCACTGAGTGGCAAGTAAATCCGATGGCATTTTACTAGGGAAGGTTCAAAGCCTGAAGCTACCTATCACGATGCAGTAACGGTTCGTCGGAACTTTCATAGGGAGTCACATGCATTAATTTCATTCATGTGGGGGATTGTTGGAAAATGTTGGTTTTGACCACATTTTATAAAATATTAAGTGACAATTTTATAATCCGTTTTGCGTAAATGGATTTAGTTGAGTTGATTTCTCAAAACCAAATTTTGGGTGAATAAGAAATTAATATTAAAGTTGGTAATTTAATGAGTGAATAAATATATTGTTGAATGTATTTATTATTATAATGGTAATAGTGATGGATTGTGACTTGACATGAAATGTCATGTCTTTTGGTGAATAATTGATTATTTCAAAGGTTGTGTCTCTTAGAATTATTGTATTAATTTGAGAGACATATCTTTTGGTGAATAATTGATTATCAAAAGGTTGTGTCTTTTAGAATTATTGTGTTAATTTAAAAGACATACCTTTTGTTGTGAATAGTTGCTTATTTCTAAAGGTTGCAACTTTTGGGAAAATAAGCTTATTGTGAAGAGTTACACCTATTACCTAAAGACTATTGGAAGTCTATAAATAGATTCCCCTACATTGGTCATTTCATTCATTCATTCGGAAATTCATTTCCATTGATTCATAGTCAAGAAATGAGAATTTGAGTTAAAACTACATATGCATACTTGACATTTTAGAATTGTAGTTGCTACATTAGAGTCGAGTCGAAAGTTCCGAATATCCATTTTGCGATTCGCCGATAGTTTCCGATTTGTAGTGCAACAGTCGTGAAGTTTTAAGTCATTGTATCTTGGGGACGGTTGCCAGTGATCCGTATTGCACCTGTGTACGGAGCAATAACGTCTTACGGAGATAGAGTCAAACTCTAGCCTCAACTTTCGTGTTTAAGTCTGTGTCAACATTTAATCTCCGTCTACACTTATACCTCATTTATCTAACATACTGGATTTAAAAAAAAAATCAAATACATATTAGGAAAATGAAAAGCTTTAAATGGATCATTCAAGTAAAACCGAATGAATATTATATTAACTTCAATAATTAATTAATCAAATCACTAAAAAGGGATTATTTACTAGAACTGTGTTAATAAAAAAAAAAAACTCAAATTACAATTGTGTGAATATGTTCATCTCACCATCAGAAGATAATACTTTCATGCTTCCTTTCGCTTTTACCTATATTTTCTTTCTCCTTCATTAATGAATACCTTTTGAGGTTTTACAAAATCAGAAATTTTAATTGTACACCATTCAACTGATAACTTACTACATGGAAGGAATTCATCGCCAAAAGAAAGAGATTCAAAAGCATCTATACAGAGTCACTTTTTGTACCTTGTCCAATATCATATATTTGAGCGTTTTAAGTAGACTAATACCCCAATGCTTGTAAGAACAACTGCTCCTACGAATATTCCATAGTGCAGAGATGCTGATCCAGCTTTCTCTGCAGTCATGGTATCTGATAGTGGCTTCCTTGTGTCTTGACTTGTATCGATATAGTCCAACTGCAACCTCAAAACCTGATTATATACCACAAGATATATATAAGAAAATTGATTGGTGATCTTAAAGACAACGAAACAAAACATGGTGGTTGTAACCTCCCAACTTAACATACACTAGAGAGAAACATTTGGGTGCACCCCTTGCACCAATTAATTATTGAAATTTTGACCAGATAATTTCAACCAAATTGATTATTACTCTCTTCGTCTCATAGAAATTTGCACACTTGTCATACTGAGACATCTTATATTAATTTACACATTTAAAAAAAATTAAATATCTTTATAGCTTTCACCCTCAAAATATACACATATTTATTCATACGACATTACTTTTGAAATCCACACATATACTCAATCTACTTTTGATGGAGTTAAGGAAGAAGAGCGTTAAGTTTTCCCAGAAACAATTCCCGTCTAAGCCGATGGCCGAGCAATTCAATAATTCGATAGATAATCCCAATTAGGGTAAAGACACGGTAGTTATAAGTTCATGGTCCATGGACCAATTGCTTCAACAAACACAAAAGGAAATAAGGAAATAAACAGAATACTAAGCAAATCAGGCCAAATAACTCATTTGTCTTCACTCACGCCTTTAAAAGGCGTATCAATCCCCCCCTCCCTCAAGGAAAAATGAAGGAAACTGCTGCTTAAAAAATGAAACATTGACCCAAGTGGTCTCCTCCTTGGGTCCATCCACGAAACCAGAATCTGAGGGACCCTCGTCGTGCCCCTCCAAATGTTGCGGCTGCGTTGGGCTCGAACACAACTTAATCCCCGAAACAATCCACAGGAAGGGTGGGCTCCATCGCATGGTCCCTAGGCGACGCATTAAGTTGGGAGACTGTGAAAAATCGGGTGCACACTTGTGTTGTCTGGTAACAGTAACCTGTAAGCCACCTTCCCAATCCTCTTTTCCACCGTGAACGGGCCAAAGTAATGTGGAAAAAGCTTTACATTCAACTTCTTAAACAGAGAGAGATGCTGATAAGGTTGAAATTTCAGAAAAACATGATCACCCACCTCGAACGAAACATCCTGACGATGCTTGTTCGACTCACAGCGCATGCGCTACTGGGCTCGTTCCAAGTGAAAACATAGTTGGCGCAAAATATTGTCCCAATCCCCCAATTCGTCTACCACTGCCTTGATGCGAATTTCACCCGACAACCATTGGGAAATGGTCAGCGGCGAACTGCCATACACTGCCTCTAAGGGAGTACGGACCGTGGCGGAGTGAAAACTGGTGTTGAAGCAACACTCCGCCCACGGAAGCCAACGGGCCCACTGTTTCGGGTGGTCCGAAGCGAAACACCGCAAATAAGTTTTGAGACAACGATTAATTACCTCGGATTGGTCGCCCGTTTCCAGGTGGTAAGCGGAACTCATCCTCAACTGAGTACCCGACGCTGCAAACAGCTCCTTCCAAAAGGCATACAAAAATAAAAGATCCCTATCCGACACAATAGAGCGAGGGATCCCGTGGAGACGCACCACTTCCCGATAAAACACAGTGGCCACCACACGAGCTGTGTAAGGATGAGTGAGGCCCATCAAATGACTGGCTTTCGAAAGACGGTCCACAACCACCAAAATAACATCCCAGTGCTGGGAACGAGGAAGATCGAAGATAAAGTCCATACTAACATCTTCTCAAATACGCTCCGGAATTGGCAAAGGCTATAACAATCTAGCCGAGGAATGAGTGTCCGCTTTAGACTACTGACAAATCAAGCACTCAGCGACGTAACGCGTGACATCATAGTCGGCAAATACATATTGGCAGCCAACCGACGATACATCAGGAAGGCCCCAGCAAGGCCACCCGCGGGTGTCGAGTGGTATTCTGCCATAAAACGCAAGACCCATGGAGATCCCGTCAAAATGGCAAGGCATCCTTTGTAATACAGAATCCCATGCACCAGATCATACAGTAGGCTCACCGAACCTCCCTCCTCGATCGTACGGATAATAGGGTCGTAGATCGGATCGGCCCAAACTGCCTTGCCCAAAGTCGTCCACTCGAGCCATTGTGAAATGGAGATCGCAACACACTGGACGTCGGCATCCTGGTGAGATAGAGCATCAGTCGCGATGTTTGAGGCGAAGGACTTGTACTTAACCGAAAAATCAAACCCAATCAACTTCGAAACCCAATATTGTTGTGTCGGAGAGGCTATAACTTGTTGCAACAGTTGGCCTAGGCTGTGATGATCTGTGCGCACAACGAAGTGGCGGCCTAATAAATACGGTCGCCAGTGGAGGACCGCAAGAACGAGGGCCATAAGTTTCTTCTCATATGTGGACTAAAGAAGGTTACGATTCGAGAGAGCCTTGCTAAAATAAGCGACCGGACACCCTTGTTGCATCAAGATAGCGCCCAAACCGTGGCCCGACGCATCGCACTCAATACAAAATGGTTCGGCAAAATTGGGAACAACCAAAACTGGAGTTGTCGTGATCACACGCTACAGCGATTCAAAGGCCAAATGGGCCTCACACGACCACACAAACTTTCCCTCGACGTCCTTCTTGAGAAGAGCCGTAAGCGGTTACGCCAATTTCCAGTAGCCCTAGATGAAATGACGGTAATAGCCCGTGAGACCGAGAAATCAACGGACGTCCTTAAGGGATTTCAGAGTAGGCCATTGCAAGACAGCAACGACCTTAGAGGGGTCCATCTGTACCCTGTGAGCGGAAACCATATGGCCCAACTAATCAATGGAAGGACAGCCACAAGCACACTTTTTCGAATTTACCACAAACGAGGCCGAGGCGAGTAAGGTCAACACTTGACGATGATGACGAAGGTGAGAGTCCCAATCCGGGCTATAAATGAGGATGTCGTAAAATAAAAAAAAACTGACGCAACAAAGGGCGAAACAAATCATTCATAACAGCCTGGAACGTGGATGGAGCATTCATGAGGCCGAACGGCATAACAAAAAACTCACAATGCCCCGAATGAGTACGAAAACCTATTTTCGAAATGTCTTCAAGAGCCACCCGAATCTGATGATAACCAGATCTCAAATCCAAACGAGTAAACCACTAAGCCCCATGGAGTTCATCCAATAATTTCTGAATCACCGGAATCAGATTTTTATTCGGAATGGTGCGTTTATTCAGCTCCCGAAAATCCACACATAAACGCCAACTGTCATTCTTCTTGTGGACGAGCAAAACCGGGCTGCAGAATGGACCTGTGCTTGGATGAATAATGTCGGCCGAGAGCATCTGTGAACAAGGCACTCGATCTCATCCTTCTGGGCTGTCAAATAGCGGTACGGCTGAGCCGAGACGGGGTCAGCCGACGGTAGTAAGGTGATGCGATGGTCGCAATCACGTGGCGGGGGAAGCCCTGATAGGGGCACCAAAACTTGCGAAAACTCATCGAGTAAACGCTGAATATCAGGCGAAAAATCAGTCTCTCCGTGAACCTCAGTTGTCAACAGATCTATAGAACAAATCAACCAGACCGAAACCATCCAACTTCAGAAGGCCTGAAAGCGAAATCGGTTGATACTCGAGACCGGGTTCCTCATGCAGACACATCTGTTGCCCTTGAACACGAAAGCCATAGTAAGGAAAACCCCACCTCCCCCAACGTCGACAGTCATTAAACCCCCAAGGACGTCTCCAAGACGTCGATTCTACCTTCACTCTGAGTCGTGGCAACCGAGTAGGTCGGACCAAATTGATGGAGTTAAGGAAGAAGAATGCTTAGTTTTCTCGAGAACAATTCCCGTCCAAGCCGATGGTCGATCAATTCAATAATTCGATAGATAATCCCAATTAGGATAAACTCACGGCAGTTATAAGCTCATGGCCCATGGGCCAATTGCTTCAATAAACACAAAGGAAATAACTCAAAAGAAAATAATCAGAATACTAAGCAAATCAGGCAAAATAACTCCTCCGTCTTCACTTACGCCTCTTCACTTACAACTTTTTATTCATAAAAGTTTATAAAACTACCCCTCAAAACTCTAACTATTATACATTTTTCTTACTTTTGTCTAAATGTTGTGCACTTCTAAGGGTGCAAATACATCTATATGATGGAGGGAGTATATATTTTTTTTTGTAAATCATAAAATAAATAATCAAAAAATATCAATTCATATATTGAAAAGTACTCCCTCCGTCCCATAAAATATTTCATATTTTTTTTAGTTTGTTCCACAAAAACTTGCATATCCCAAAATAAATATAACTCTCACAATTCTCACCCTCACAATATACATAAAAGTTTTATGGGACGAAGGGAGTATTAGTTGTATATTGAAAAGTTACTAATATAGTTCAGCCTGCAGACTAATACTTTTTCTTTTATATGAATTACTCCCTCCGTCCCATGATTATTTTCACATGTGAAATAGCACGCGGAATAAGAAAAGTGAATTTAGTGGGAATTTTGAGTGGTAATTTTGTAAACTTTTATGTATAAAGTAAATAAATTAATTGACTTTTGTATATGTGTGAAGAAAAAGTAATAACATTTGTGTAAATTTGAGGATATTGTGAGGGTGGAGTATATAGAGAGTATTCCATTTTAAGGGTGTGAAAGTAATTGTGGGACGTCTTAAAATGGAAAGTGTAAAGTAATTACGGGACGGAGAGAGTATTACTTTTCTTCATATGAACAAACATTTTTCTTTATATATTTCAGTGTTTTTTGTGAATAATTCAAATTTTGGTCAAAATTGCATAATTGGTGAGTTTGAAGTTTTTATGTATACCGGAAGAGTTCCTTGTAACTTGTAAGAAGGAAGTAGCAAAAGAACATAAATTCTTGTAGCTCAAAATTAACAAGCAAAAATTGAAATGAATTTCATGTCAAAATTTGTTATTGTTTGAGATATACTAATTATTGGTGTTCTAAAAGTGAGAAGATACAAAACAATCACTCACCTTTAGTCCTGCAGCTCGTGTGTTGGTTACAGCACTGGCAAGATCTCCGTCTGTTGTGAGCAGAACTTTATCACCTTCATCATCTTCATACTAACAGACAACATGAAAAAAGCATCAGAAAACAAACTAGAAAGAATGTATTATATGTAATTAATTATGTCCATGCACCCACCGTAAGTTGAGGGCAACTTTGATCATTGGATACACCCACACGTTGCATTACAGCAGAAACAAGTTCACCTAAATTTTCTGTGCCTGGTAACACAAATAAAGAGAATAAAACATACAAAATATTCAAAGATGCTCCTCTCTATTCCTTCATTAAACTAGATTTTATTTAAAGGATGCTGAAAAACACAAATAATCACTTTCTAATGTGACAGAATTGACATCTCTTGTTAAGATCATCCAAACTGACTGAACATTATGTCAATTTTACAAAAATTAAATCCTGCTAAAATAACAATGTAGGCTAAAAAACTATAACACTCACTGCCCTGACTTGGCTATCTGTAAATAAAATTCACTTCTATTCAAATTTAGCATAAACAAGGACAATATGCTTAGTGATATGTGCACATGAATCTTTATCTGGATCATCTATGCTCCTCAGAACCTTTTTATGGGATAACATCATTTTGTATCTTTAGGTTTACTCACTATCAAACTTGGTCCCATAAGTACACTTTTATTCCCAAATTTGGTCCAACCGTTTGTTGACCGTCCGTTGACGAAGGAATAAACTATTTGGAGGTGCTAAATATATTTATTTGAAAACTATTAATTACATTTTGAAGTTAGCAACTCCAAAATAATACATTTAACACCATCAAATAGTTGATTACATCAGTCAATGGAAGGTTAACTACCGGTGGGCCCAAATGTGGTAGTAAAAAACTATACTCTCAGAACCAAGTATGGTAGTGAGTGAAAGAGGAGGACCAAAATGATATTATCCCGCTTTTTATTTACGTTCTCTCCTTCAATTTCAAGTTTAATTTAATAAAATCACCCCAGGCAATAATGTCGTTGGTCTCAGAATTATCAGCACATATCTACCTTATGTAATACTTTCTTTTTAGATGACATAAATGATCATTACACATCAAGCTAGATGCTTAAATGACACAATTACAATTAGTGAACACTTTAGGACTCTTATATTAGCAGGCTCTTAACACAAGATTCCCAAGCAAGTTCTACGAAGTTACCCATATTAAATCGGTGGACACGCCCTTTATGGTCCTTAAATTTGAAAGAAAACGAATTCCCAAGACCAAGAGACGGGTATGCAGGCTTAGCATGTTCTGCACCATCTGATGCCACATATTGGGACATAGACATCTCACTGTATGTATGACACAGAGCACACTATAAGAAAAATGGACTAAAATTGAATTCAGGAAAAAATGCAGGACTTATAAAATTAACTCCAAAATATTAATTAGCATTGATGAATCATGTTCATCAAGATAATGGAGAAGAAAAGCCACAGAAAGACCTCTGTGTGTCATAATCATCAGGAGGCTCCATATTAAATGCTGAATCCCAGAAATTTTGCATCACTGTATTTGCTACATCGTTTACAGTGCCAGACCCACTTTCAACCTTTCAAAGAAAAATAAAAGGAACTTAGCTTTCAATACATGGATAAATAATGTACATATTCATTGTCATGTTAGCTATTTTTGCATTGTTCCAATTTTTAAAAAATACCAATATTCGTAGTACAAGCGGAATGTTAGAACTCTAAACCTGACAAAGACGCAGATAGTAATTAAATATAGAAGGGATTTATATTTTTTTAGGCCAGCAACTTTACCAATTTTTTTATTTTGATCCAGGTCATTTCCACTTTTTGAAAAATTGGTCGTACACCAAATTCGATTTTTTTCATCCAGCGACCGGATACTGAAGATAACCAGGCCAGTCACTGCGTCACTTTTTAAAAAATTGGTCTTGTAAGTTTACCATCTCCATTTCCACCTTTTTTTTTTTAGAAATATTGGGTCTTGTAAGCTTACCGTATTCGACTTTTTCGTCCAGTGATAGCCAGTCACAAATTCGAATATAGTAAACTTACAAACCAATTTCAAAAAGTGAAAACTTCCTGGACCAAAATTAAAATTGGGTAAAGTAATTGGCCAAACAAAATATATATAACTATAGTGAGAATTTTTCTTTCTCTAGCCTAGAACACAAAGCAGAAGCACAGAGATAGAACACAAAGGTAACTCGATAAAAGAAACATCATTTGTTCGACCCTAGAAGTTAATGATGTGTAAAAAAGAATAGGGTACTGATACATTTATTTAATTAATGATTATCTTTAAATATGCAAATGCTAAAAAAAATTATATCACCTGTCAAAAAATGCAAGTTTGAATTCATAAAAGTTGCATTTTTTTTAAAAAATGGTTTGACAAATTAGACCACATAATGTATCCTACTATGTACGATAGGAAACATGCTCGACAGAAACTTAAATGTGTAAGCTGCATAAATCAATTTTCAAGTTCCATTAATATACCAGACATGATATTACATTATCTGCAAGCAAACAAGGCAAAAAAGCACAGAAGATAATGTACAAATGCAACTGCACATCATAAATAATCAAGAGACAAGATTCACCATGGAAATTGCTGCATGAGTAATCTGCAGAACATCTAAGCATGCAGCAACACGACCATCTGCCAACAAAACAATGTTAAAAATTATTTATGATAAAAAAATGAAAGTAAAAATAGCAGTTAGTTACCTTTGTCAACGACTGGAAGATGTAAGAACTTCCCATCATGCATTATATGCAATGCTTCAAGAATAGTTGTCTCTAGTGTTACGCATTCAGGCTTAGGTGTCATTACCTAAAGTACAAGAAGTACGGAAGGTGTGATGGGTCAAGAGAAACAACCTAAATCAAACAAAGTTTATTGAATTTGAATGAAAATAAAGGGAGTGCCTTCAACTACATCAATGAATTCAAGATTTGAAGGGTAAACCAAATTGTCAAAGTATTATCTAACTAATAAAGGAACTTAGGAGTAATTAATATGATCTCAAAATAAAAATCAAGGTCCCTGACACCTCAAAATAAACCTAAGAGTCTTACAACACCACAAACTGGAGATTAATGGCAAGTTAGAGAGTTAGAAAATTTTATTATCATGCGTCCATACTATTTTCAATGAACACTCGCGAGATAGTTATACATGTATATAACATAAATTAAATTTAGAGGGTGCTTGGTTCAAAAAAAATCAATGGGAATGGCATTCGGAATGAGCATGAGGTAATCATGGTGGTTAATGAGAAAAAAGGTGGTCAATTCACCTTCGTAAGGGGTCTCATCAAAATAAGTTAATCATTCCCCATTTTGATTAGTTAGCTCCCCTCCTATAATCTTTTTTCCTCAATCATACCACTATTCATAAACCAAAAATCATTTTTGTTCCCCACTTATTCCAAAATTAGAGCAATATACTAACGATATAACCATCATTCTCATTGTAATTCACTATTCAATGATTCTTATTACCATTCTCATTGAAGAATTTAAAACAAGCACCCCCTAAGTACAGAGAAAAACAAGCCTCATGCACAAGTATAAAATTAATCAGGCTACACTGCATTTTTGGTAACTAAAAGCACTAAAAAAAAAACTGTCAAACCTTTTCCACTAGAGTCAGATCAGGAGGGAGGTTTTGGGCCAAAACTCGCAGAAGTATGTCTTTTGAACTGACACAAAATTCCAAAAAAGACCAGTCACACGCTAGTCATCTTTGGAAGAGAATTCGAGCAAATGTTTTTCTCCCCATAATTTACACCCACAATGATTTTAGTGCTTTAATTTATTTATTTTTTTACTTTGAAATTCATCCTTAACTTTAACCAAATTCAACTTTTTAGTCCTTTTCCTGGCTGTAATAGGTAAACTTTTCAACAATCGCTGGCGTGGCATTTGCTAGCAATTAGCAGCGCATTTACCCGTTACATCTGGTAAAAGGACCAAGATATTGAATTTGATAAAGTTAAGGGACGTCAAAATTGAAAAAGTTAGGACTAAAATCGAATTGGGATCGAACTGGGGGTAAGTTAAAGGGCTAAAAAGAACAATTACCCTACAATATTAAAGTATAATTTCATGATTAAAAGATCATACGTGAGTATCCCCAGAATGTTGTTCTCAGTCATGATAAGAACTGAATTCACTCGCAAATCACGCATTTTCTTGGCAGCAACTTGTACAGAATCTGAAGGTGCTACAACTGCAACACTGAGATGTGACAATATTAAAGTCTTCCCCGCATGCAAAGCAAATAGAGCTTCAACAAGTTTTATTTACCTAGAATTTTCGGAGATGATAGAGGATAGAGAAGGCTTGAACATGCGTTCCCTGAGTGTTCCAATAAAAGCTGACGATGCTGAATTACAGAAGCAACCAATGGAAGAAAAATATATTTTATCAAGATTAGATGCAGCAGTAAAATAGAGCTAAAAATACCAGATAAGCTAATGAAATCAATATTTAAGAAGATATATAAGCTCCGAAAACCAGCATAAAACAGTGCATACATGCTCTTCAAAATTATTATAATGCATAAGGATTCAATTGGTAGCTCGCATGCCAGATACTAAATCCCAGATGCATTTTATCATGAGCTCCACCTATAACCTATGTATACAATAAATTAGTTGTAACATGCCCTCCAGGAAAAACCATTTATTTAATTCCATTCCAGGGACAATTATAATTCACATTTAACATGTGGAACAAGCTGCACTTTCAAACTATCCTATCAACATTTTATATTCACATGTTCGTAAAGAAAGGAAGGATGCAACAAAAATTTACAATCACCAAATGACTTCCTTAATACGGTTTATTTTATGCTACCCTGCAGAACACTGTCTAGATGTGTTTTAATGGATATGGTACAACACATTAAAGCACTGCATGGCACTGCCCTGCAGGGTAGCATAGAAAAATTCCTTATTACACATTGCACGAAGATTTTCCTTACTGACAAAAAAAATCAGCCAAAAAAATAATGTACCGTCATGACTTCATCTGATGCACAAATATTTAAATATATGACTCATAATTACTTCCTCAACACCGAAGCATTATTCTTTTCAATTTTAAGCCCACCAAACTAATCTTCCTGGAGAGCCCGATTCTTCAAGTGTTGATTGAATATTATACTTCTTATGTTCCTAATTATATGCGATTTTATCCATTCACACAAAGCAATTTTTCATTAATTAGGATATCAAAACACTAATATATCCTTGTATATTACTACTGAATAGTGATATAGACCAATTGCTTGCATTAATAAGCTTAAATTACAAGAAGATTGTTACTCCCTCCGTTCCGGGAGAAGCTTCTCATAGCTTTTGGACATGGAGATTAAGAAATATGATAGAATAAGTAGATGATTTAGAGGTGGTGTCATTGAGAGAGAGAAGAATATAATAAAATGTGAAAGAGATTAGTTTACTAAAAAAATGAATGGAAAGCTTTTATTGGGACGGACGAAAAAAAAAAGTTGGGAAGCTTCTGCTGGGACAGAGGGAGTAGTATTTATTAGGGGTATTAGCGGAAAAAATGGATAGCTTTTTGTTGATATTAACAAAGTGACAGATAATTAGGAACACTGTTTTAGATACAATCAGACAGATAATTTGGAACGGAGAGAGTACTAATTATAGACTGGTCCCTCTTTTCCACATTGCATCCAACGTTCACTCCTCTAATGAGAAAGTATAAGCAAATATTACCTAAATGCGTTCAAGTGTAACTAACCAGAGAGATTGCTTCCAAATTGACGTTCAACACCTTCAACTGCTGCTGCAATAGCACTTCCCTGCTCCGCAGCCTTCTCCATCCTTGATATAGCATCATAAAGGCATTTTGTGATATCCAACATTGCTATAACTTCAGCATTCTCAACAACAGGGAGGTGCCTGAATTTTCCTATTAAACATGAAACGCCAAACTGGTTGATTGTAACTAAAAGTAACTAGGAAGTAAATGCTAACAAAGTGATGAATAAGCAGCTAATGGTAAAGTTGAGGTTTAAATACTACTCCCTCTGTCCACAAGTGTTTGCACCACAAAATGGGCACACAATCTAAGAAAAAAATGTAATGAGTGGAGTGTTGAGGGTTAATTTTGTAAAATTATATGAATAAAATAAAGAAACTGGTTGGAATGAGTGTAAAAGTATTGAAATTTTGTGTAAATATGTGAATATTGTGAGGGTGGACTTTATGGATGAGTTTCCTTTTTAGGGGTGTGCAAACAATTATGGGACGAACGAATAAGGCAAGGTTCACAACCAAATTATACAAGTTCTTCACAAATATTCAGAAGAAAACAAAGCACAAACAAAATTAACCTTGGACCATCTTCTGCAAAGCATCAATAGCCAAAGAATCTGAGTTCACAAAGATTGGATTTCTTGTCATCACTTTCGAGATAGTTGTCTGCTCTGGCTTCAACTCTTCAGCTAGCACCCTGGTTATTATATCCTAGACCAAAAGAAAAAATAAGTAAATTTAAGCATCAATAATCATAAAATGGCACTGCTGCACATTATCGCTGTAATTAAAAAGATTGAGGTCAATTCATGACAGTATATATAAGTTCATCTAATTAGCATGTGCGTCAATACTGCCTTCATAATCTTCTCCTTTGTGCTTCCTCTTGAGACAAAAAAACTAAGGGGGCGCTTGGTTCAAAATTATTAACGGGAATGAGGATGAGTATAGGGTAATTGTGGTGCTTTAATGAGAATAAGTTAAATCGTTACCCCACTTTGATTAACAATCTCCCTCCTATAATCATTTTTCCTCAATCATTCCACTATTCCTCAACCAGCAATCATTTGTTATCCCCACTTATTCCTTAGATTAGAGCATAACACAAACAATTTAATTATTACCATTCCAATTGAAAATTTTGAACCAAGCACCCCCTAAAAGAGAATTGCCAATAGGAAAACAAAGCATTGAAAAAGCGACAAAGAAAACTGTAAGCAATGCGCACTAGATGAGCACCTTATCAGTGACAATTCCTGAAAGCAATGCATTAGCATCAGTTAAAAGAACAGCATCAACACGCCTGGTTGCCATCCTCTTACAGGCATCTGACACACTGATCCCCTCAGGAATTGTAAGTGCCTTAGATAACCGGAGTTTCTTCACTGTCCTCTCCCAAACAACAGATCTAGACAAATGTAACCAAACAAAGTTGATGTCATACAAAAAAAATAAAAAATAATACATACTTCAACAAAATCAATCCAAATTGCATTAAATATAGCTCTGGCGCTTCTCATGCAATAAATTGTCTCACAATCCTAATTCGTCCGCCAAAAAACCATTATCCCAATTTCTTCCCATATTAAGTAAATCGCGCAGAACAATTCATTTCCTCATAATATATCAACCAATAAACTGCATCCTGCTCAAATATTTAACTTTCACCTTCAAAAGGAGATAACACCAAAAAAATGTTCCGTCTAAAATTCACATAAACGAAAGGAATATGAAACGCAACACCTCTAAACAAAAATAACAGACAATTTCCTTTTTCTTAGAAACTTACGAGTTAGGGGAGGAGGGTTTTCCATTGGTGACGGCGCCGTTTTCAGAAATCGGCGCCGACGACCTCTTCACGGAGGAGGAACGCTTCTGCGCCATGCTGCTGCTGCGTCTCGGAGCCGGAGGGCCAAGCGCGCCACTCATTTTTTACTTTTTCTTTTGTATTTTATCTTACATTATTTTGTGCGATTATCTCGTATTTGTATTTGCATGGGCCAAGGATTTTTAAAATTTTCAAGAACGGATAAATTTATTGAATAAATTGGAAATTAGGGCTCAAATTGGATATTTGGGGGTGTGGAACAAACCAACTGAACGGATTCATTTAAAAAAATAAAATATACTTGTAAAAAAATGTATAAAAAACTTATATGCGGATTAACAAAATTGATAAATAAAAAATATAAAGCGAGTGGAGGAAGTACTATTTTACAATGTTCCACTTAACATAAATATGTCATCTCATATACATCTAATTCATAATTTGTGTCAAAACAATTTTCTCTCATCTCTATTTACTAATTTTCATATATTAGTGATAGTAAATTCTTCTGACATACAAACAATTTTGATGAATAGGGATGGTACTATTAAACAATGTTGCACTTAACAAACAATTAGGGCTCAAATTTATGCTTATATTTATGCGCGCGGGGTAAATGCATTGTTGTTTTAAAAAAATGCATGATTCAAATAAAATTAAATTAATATAATCGGATTGTATTTATTTTTCATTTTCTTTCTATTTAAATTTGATTATTATTTATTAATATTGAATTTTTTTTATTACAGTAAATCTGAATAAATTTAATACATGCATTTTCGGTGTGAGTTTTATCTTATAATCTCAGATCACTAGAGTTCTAGTCTGTTGTTATACTCAATTGTTGGGAGTATCAGTTGGTGGAAGTCTGCTGATGGACTCAGTTGTTGGGTGTATCAGCTGGTGGAGTCGGTCAAGCTAACTTAGGCCTGATCAGATGAGTTGGAGTCTTCCAGTCAAACGAGAAGGTGATGCTTAGAGTTTTAACAGATGAGGTGATCAGAAAGTTTACATCAGCTGAGTAGATGTCTAATAGCAGGGTTAGTCTTTTGGCTAAGTATTGGATATCAGAAGAGTAAAACAGAAGAGGGAGGTCTTCTGGTTGTCTTCTGATCGATGTCATCTATTACAAAAACAAGTGAAGGACTAGCTGTCAATTCAGGTCAGGCCAATGTTGGAAACATCAGTTTGTTAGAGAGTTGTAACAACCTGTCAGAGTCACGCCATCAACGCACATTGCAATCAATCTTGATTAGTATAAATACCTCGTAGCTTGTAATTTTAAAGTTTGACACGTACGAGCATTCGTTCTTGAGTTATGAGTTCACGAGTAAAGTGAGAAGAAATCTCTTTCTGAATGTTGAGTGTGTAAACATTCTTTCATCAATCAAGATTGAAGTCGTGTGTCCAGTGGATGTAGATAGAATTGATCGAACCACTTAAATTCTTGCGTGCTATGTTTTCTATTATCTTATTTTATATTTGTGAATTGGTATCTTTGTTGGATTGTTTGAGGTACTTGTTTTCTTTATTGATTGGAGACGTTTAATCTTGCGGATAAACATGACGATTGGCGCCGTCTGTGGGAATCGAGAGATTCAATCCTTAAAGCAATTGCCAGATCAGAAATGGAGAATTCGACCAAGTATAATATTGAGAAGTTCTCACGCACCAGAGACTCTGGGCTGCGGAGAGTCAAAATGCAGGCTCTTCTAGAACATCAAGGTTTGTTCGATGCGCTCGAACAACCTACAGCCCTAGCCGGGGAATTTGCCTCAACTGCTGCTGAAAGGAGCAAGATGCTCAAGAAAGCTCGAAGCACTATTCTGCTATGCCTTGTAGATAAGGTTTTGAGAGAAGTGGCTAAAGAAAAGACAGCGAATGAGGTCTGGGACAAGCTAGGTAAATTATACATGGTTAAAACCTTAACTAACCGTCTCTATTCGAAGTAGAAGTTGTATGCCTTCAAAATGGGTGATGACAAGCCTATTCCGGATCAGTTGGGTGAGTTCAACAGGATCCTTGATGATTTAGAGAATTTAGATGTCAAGTTAGAAAAAGAGGATAAGGGCATAAGGCTCTGATCTTGTTGAGCGCACTGTCTAAGTCCTTTGAAATCCTAAATGACACCATCTTGTATGGTAGAAAGGAAAGTATTACATTGGAGGATGTAATGTTGGTTGTCAAGTCCAAACTATTGCACAACAAGACGTCTCAAGGAGACAAGAGCAGCAGTGGTGAGGGATTGGCAATCAAAGGAGGTCATAAAAGGTTTGTCTCCAAGAAGGGGTCTGGTTAACCCAAATGAGCTGATAAGGGAAAATCAGATATGTCCAATCAGGAGGATTCAGTGTGCTACCACTGTAATAAGCTCGGACACTATAAGAATGTTTGTCACAAGTATAAGCAGCTCTTAAGGAAATCTGCTGACAAGAATCAAGCTAATCAAACCCAAGAATATAAGGAGCAAGAAGGTTAAGAGTGTGCTCAGGCACTAACCATTACATCAGCTTGTGAGCACCAAGCGTGGATCCTGGATTCATGGTGTTCTTTACATATGACTCCAAGAAGAGATTGGTTTCATGATTTTAAGCATCATAAGGGAGGTTCTATTCTGTTAGGAAATGATCACACATGCAAGGTGATGGATGAAGGTTCAATCCATTTGAAGATGTTTGATGGTGTAGTAAGAATTCTCAAGAGTGTCAGGTATGTACATGAGCTCAAGAGAAATTTGATATCACTTGGGATGCCGAATTCTATGGGCTATACATTCTAGTCAGCTGATGGAGAGCTGACTGTCTTGAAAGGTGTGAGAAGGAATGATCTCTACTTTCTTGAGGGAAATACAGTGTCTGGTAGATCAGATGTAGCATAGGTGCAAAACAACTCTATGTTGTGGCACAGGAGACTAGCTCATGTAGGTGAAAAATGTCTAGTAGAGCTGTCTAAACAAGGTTTGCTTGGAAATGACAAGATCACAAAGCTGGATTTGTGTGAGTCTTGCATCCTTGGGAAAGTCAAGAGGCTTAAGTTTGGGAAGAGTGTTCACTCTACCAAAGGGATCATGGACTATGTCCATTCTAATCTATGGGGGGCAGCTAGGAATCAGACGAGGTCTGGTGGTAAATATTTCTTGTCTGTTATTGATGACTACTCAAGAAAAGTGTGGGTTGCTATCCTGAAATCTAAGGCATAAACATTTGAAAAATATAAGGAATGGTTCACTGAATGTGAGAATATCACAGGCAAGACTCTCAAGCATTTGAAAACTGATAATGGTCTGGAGTACCTATCAAATGAGTTCAATGTGTTTTGTAAGGATAAAGGAATAGTGAGGCATAGGACTGTGTCGGGGAACCCTCAACAGAATGGAGTAGCTGAGAGGATGAATCAGACACTACTTGAGAGAGTCAAGTGCATGTTGAACAACTCTGGTCTGCCAAAGGTGTTTTGGGGAGAAGTTGTGTCAACAGCAGCCTACTTGATAAACAGAAGTCCTTCCTCAGTTGTGATGTATAAAACCCCAGAGGAGTTATGGTCTGGCAATGCAGCTGATTACAAACACTTAAAGGGTATTTGGTTGTGCAGCATATGCACATGTCAAGCAAGATAAGCTTGAGCCTCGAGCATTACGATGCGTGTTTGTTGGGTGTCCTTCAGGTGTGAAAGGATACATGTTATGTTGCCTTGAAGTTAGGATGCATAAGTGTATTGTCAGCCGAGATGTTACTTTTGATAGGAGCAAAATGCCTCTATCAGAATAGGCTAGTACGAGTATTAGTGCAGCTGATAACCGACCAAACGAAGCACAAGTCGAGGTGGAGCATGTTGACACCAGAGGACCTGTTGGAGAGCATATTGATCTAGATGAGGAGGGAGTTCCTCATAGTGAGAATGAGCTTCAACACTATCAGTTGACACGGGACAGAACCATGAGAGAAGTCCATTGATTAGTGTGAAAATTGCTCGAAATTCATGTGTTTAATTTGCATAATTTTATAGGATTTCGTGCATTATTTACACTAAATAGACTAATTGCACTTGATTTGGAGAAATGGTGTGGTTTGCTATTTTTGTAGGTAAAACGAGGTGTTTTGAATCAAATCACGAAAAAATCAGTCGTTGGATAGAGTCCATGAGTTGACCACATGAAAGAAGGTGAAGTGAGGGTCGAAACGTGACAAGAATCGAGTCGATCGGACACCCGGATAAAAAGATATGAGCAAAATAAGAAAGGTGCAAAACAGTCGAGTTGGTAGCACGGCCGTGCACGAGGCTCGAGCACATCTTGCCCGATACAGAAAATTTGGGAAATCAAGAGTGCACGACCGAGATGCCATGCACGGCCGAGCTTCAAAAAAAAAAAAAAACATAAATTGTGGAATTAATTGCAGGCCCTTTCCTTATTATTCCTGTGGCCCAATATGAAGTGCAAGCAAGCCGCTGGCATGGGCTCCAACATTTTAATCAGCCAAGGCCCAACATATTTGAACACACGCACACAGCTGGAAGAAACACACGCAGAAAAAGGGGGACACGACGCGAGAGACCAGAGCACGCATTGGGGAACCCTCCTCCAACCCCACATTTTACTCAACTCCATAGATTAGTTTAATTTCAATTTCTTATCTAGTTTTAAATTTAGTATTTTTCATTACATTGGAGGATTTTGAAGTTTTCAATTTCTTATCTAGTTTTAAATTTAGTATTTTTCATTACATTGGAGGATTTTGAAGACCTTATGAGGTGATACCTTTCTTAATTTAATGCTTTGTTATTTATGTCTTGTGAGCTCAATTTCAATTTTTAATTTAGTTATTAGCTAGGTTTGTTGGTGTTTGGGTGTTTGGATTTATGATGGAAATTGTGATTTAGTTTGATTTTGATTGTTTAATTCAATTGAAAGGTGTTTAGGTTAGATTAATGGGTTTTGCATGATCATTTATTTGAATTCAATTATTAAATTATATGTTGAAGCTTGATTAGTGCAACGATAGTTGGTTAGTCTTGATAGATCTTATAATCAAGGGTTGGGAGTCGAGTAGATTGAGTTAATATTGGGTTATCGCAACGAGAGTTGGGTAATTTTCATTAGAACCCCATTAATTTACACTAATTATTTGAATGAGAGTTTGAGTGATTAGTGAGGAGAATATAGGAGTTTGGTTTCTAGTATTCAGGTGGAAAAGTATAATTAGAGATTAGTTTAGTTAATTAGATAGAGTAGAACCCTCTAATTGTGTGATTACCCGGGTAAGAACGACTCCATCCTTCCTCCCGATCTTAGATGCTTTATTAGATACATTCTTAGTGATCGCTCTTACCAAACACCGACCAACGAATTGAACATTAAAGTTGAGCTTAATTCAATTTCCACATAATGAAGAACACCCGAACACTACTTCTCTCCATTTGATCTTGATCATCATTTTACTTGTTTTTATTAGTTAGTATTTAGCTTGTTGATTTTTGCATTTAGTTTTAGTCGCTCACCCCCCATGTTTTATCACTATAATTACGTGACGACACACAACACTAAGGCTACACAAGCAAACTAGTCTCGTGGTTCGATAATTTAACCGGGCACTTACTTTTACTACGAGGACCCTCTTACACTTGAGAGGTGAGTATTGAAAAATACGTGTCATCCATCCACCTCAGAGGTGTGGACAAGCTGACATTGTTTCATTTGCACTGTGTGTAGCTCTTGAGGTGGAATCTCTAGAGCCGAAAACTTACATTGAAGCCATTAGCTGCCACGACAAGGAGAAGTGGATAGTTGCAATGGAGGAGGAACTTCAATCTCTTAACAAGAACCAGACATGGGAGATTGTTAAGAGACCTCATAACAAGAATCTTGTTGGGTGTAAGTGGATCTACAAGAAGAAGGTGGAAGCTCAGAGAGGTGGCAAGCTTAGATACAAGATGATGCTTGTAGCTAAGGGATTTACTCAGAAGGAAGGTTTTGATTTCAATGAAATCTTCTCACCTGTTGTGAAGCATTGTAGCATCAGAATCTTGTTAGCTATGGTTGCTCAATGTGAACTAGAGCTGCATCTGATGGATGTGACCACAACTTTCTTACATGGATCTCTTGAGGAGAGGATCTACATGAAATTACCAGAAGGTTTGGACGAAAAGAAGAAGGGGAGGACAAGGTTTGTCTACTGAAAAAGTCCCCCTATGGCCTGAAACAAAGCCCTGGACAATGGTATTTGAGATTTGATGAGTACATTTGCTCAGCAGGTTTTACAAGGAGCTTGTATGACAACTGTGTTTATTTTAAACGGGTTGGGAGTGATGTTACCTATCTTCTGTAGTATGTTGATGACATGTTAATAGCAGGGGATTATATTGACAGTGTTAATCAAGTTAAGGAGATCTTCAAACAGGAGTTTGAGATGAAAGATCATGGTGAAGCCAAAGTGATTCTTGGGATGGAGATCAGCAAAGTAGATGGGTCTATTCAGCTGAGTCAGCATACTTATTTGCAGAAAGTGTTAGAGAGGTTCAGAATGCATCAAGTAAAGACTGTCTCTACTCATATTGACCAACATCAGAAGTTGTCCTATCAGATGAATCCCAAGAACAGCCAAGAGCGGGCTCAGATGAGTAAGATACCTTATGTCAGTGTTGTAAGGAGTTTAATGTATGATATGGTGTCTGAAGACCAGAATTGACTCATACTATGAGTGTGATCAATAGATGTATGAATGATCTAGGCTTAAGTCATTGAAAGACTGTTAAGTAGGTCATGAGATATGTTTTGGGATCAGCTGACAAAGGTCAGAAATTTCAGAAGATGCTAAGTAAGGGGGATGCACTTCTGGGATATGTGGATGCATATCATGCAGCCAATGTTGACACTCGAGAATCCTTAACAGGATATGTGTTCGCTTCGTTTGGTAAGGTTGTGTCTTGGAGGTCTATTCACTAGTCTGTGGTTGCATTATCTACTACTGAAGCGGAGTACGTGGCATTGACTAAAGTAGTTAAGGAAAGCATGTGGCTGAAAGAGATTCTGAAAGAGTTTGGTTTATCTCAGAGCAGTGTGACTGTCTTCTGTGATAATCAAAGTGCAATACATCTTGCAAAGCATCAGGGGTATAATGAGAGAACTAAGCATATTGATGTTAAACTGTACTTTGTAAGAGATATTGTGGGAGAAGGGTGTAGTCCAGGTGGTTAAGATAGCTATTGAGGAGAACCCTGCTGATGCATTCACTAAGGCATTACCAAAAGAGAAGTGTGGTTTATGTCTTAGGTTTGTTGGTTTGCATTAGTGGCCTCTGATGAGAAGGTTGTTGTTCTTGCGGCAATGAGTAGTGGTGGAGGTTGTCCTTTGAGAATGATGGTTGGAGATGTTTAGTTCAAGGTGGAGATTTTGAGCTAAAGGTGGAGAATTGTGAGTTTTATCTCATAATCTCAGATCAGTAGAGTTCTAGTCTGCTGTTGTACTCAGCTGTTGGGAGTATCAGCTGGTGTGCTTAGTTGGTGGAAGTCTATTGATGGACTCAGCTATTGGGTGTTACAGCTAGTGGAGTCAGGCAAGCTAACTTAGGCCTGATCAGATGAGTTGGAGTATTCCAGTCAGACGAGAAGGTGATGCTTAGAGTCTTATCAGATGAGGTGATCAGAAGAGCTCACATCAGCTGAGTAGATGTCTAGTAGTAGGGTAAGTATTTTGGCTAAGTGTTGGGTATCAGAAGAGTAAACAGAAGAGAGAGGTCTTCTGGTTGATGTCATCTGTTACGAAAACAAGTGAAGGGCATATTTGTCAATTCAGGTCGGGCCAATGTTGGAAACGTGAGTATGTTAGGGAGTTATAACAACCTGTCAGAGTCACGCCATCAATGCACGCTGCAATCAATCTTGATTAGTATAAATACCCCCATAGCTTGTAATTGTAAAGTTTGACGCGTACGAGCATTCGTTTTTTAGTTGTGAGTTCACGAGTGAAGTGAGGAGAAATCTCTTTCCGAGTGTTGAGTGTGTAAACATTCTTTCATCAATCAAGATTGAAGTCGTGTGTCCAGTGGATGTAGATCGAATTGATCGAACCACTTAAATTCTTGCGTGCTCTGTTTTCTTTTCTCTTATTTTATATTTGTGAATTGTTATATTTGTTGGATTGTTTATGGTACTTGTTTTCTGTATTGATTGGAGACGTTTAATCTTGCGGATAAACTTGACATTCGGTTAGGATATACCATTAGGGGGTGTTTGTTTTTGGATTCACACGTCTGGACGTGGGACGTAATGTCCCTTGTGTTGTTCTAGGATTTAACATCCGGATTTCACCATCCAACTACATCTACCCTTAAAAATATATATATATTCTACTATTATAATAATACAACATCATTTACTCTTACACAGTTGATTTGACATAAAATTACATTATATAATACAATATTCACTCCTACACAATTGATTTGACATAAAGTTACATCCCATCATACTCAAAATCACAAAACAAACACATACAATCACTATTTATCATAATTTCCTCATCCAAATTTCTCCCATCCTACAAGTACAGGTAAAAAAATAGAAACTGAAAGACCCCCTTGGTGTTTTGATGATTTGTCAAAATATGATATAATAGGAACAATCGCTATTGTTTGGACTATAAGGAATTAGTCAACTCCAATATGTAATAGGAACGAGCCCTTACTCAGCATCTCCGTGACACGTTTGATATTAAGGATCTTGGTCCTTTGTCTTACTTCCTTGGTATTGAGGTAGCTCATTGCAAAGAAGGCTTATTTCGATCTCAGCACAAGTATACCCTTGATCTTCTTCGATGACATAGGCTTGATGGAGCGAAGGCAGTTTGCACCCCTATATCCTCGAGAATAACTTCTTCATCAGGTTTTGTTGACGTTACTGATTATAGGAGTGTCATTGGTGGCTTACAAATCCTTACTCTAACTTGCATGGATATCGCTGACTTGGTTCGTATTTTGCACACTTTTTAGCAATTATACGATCCCCACAAGCGTATGGGTTCGTTAGTAGTAAGATAAGTATACCAAGTAAAATTTCGTTCCAAGGACTTAATTAAGTGAGAATGAGTCCCTAAAGTTGCAAGTTATCATGCTATTGTAGTAACTAAATGATGTTGCTTGGATTTTTCGGGAATAAGCACAAAAAATATTAAACTAAATTAACTAAAGTGATGAGAACTAGTGATAAGAAATAACAAGTTGTCTAACTTTCGATTGAAAGTGCAAGAGAAGGGTATTGTCTCGGGTGTTTCCGTTTCGTGAGCTATTAAGTGAACTAGTGAACCAATTACATGATTTTACTACGAATTTGGGTCAAGCTAAAGGCTATCACAAATGTGTGCAAACCCCCTCGAAAGGCATAGGTAAACATCGTGCATTGATTAGCAATTATAGGATCTAACCAAATACCATAAGCTCCCAAGATAGTGTTGCATAAACACTTTCAACACGGTTACTAATGCTTATGAAACGCCCTCTCACCAAACTCCTAGACGACCTCTATTTGTTTAGTGTCTAAGGTTGCCGGTCTAGCCATTAACACCCCTCTCGGGTGAGCTAATTACTAATTAACTTCTATTCAATTGACCAAAGCTCACACTCACACTCCCAATCATGCTACCCAACTCTCGTTGCAATAAACATAATCGGACATGCTTACTAATAGGGTTAATCAACCAAATGAATCAATCAAAGTACAACTCTAGAAACATAAAAACCCAAATTATAAGCTAATCATGCAATTAATCCACAATTACACTAAATTCTCATCAAAACATCCACACCCAAGGCAATTGAGGATTAGTCCATGGTTCTAGAAGAGAATCCCATGGCTACAACAACAAATAACATCAAACTCATAATAAAATAACAAGAGATTGAAGAAATTAAGAAAATACCAAATTGAATTGCAAAATAGAGTAATATCACCTTGATCATGCCAATTTAGCTACAAAACGATGTAATAGACGATGCCCGATGATAATCGTAGCTTGATTTGAAGTAAAAATCACTATTCTATCTAATCTATTGAAGAAATTAAACTAAAAATGAAGAACACCTACAACTATGTGAATGTGTGTGTGGAAATGCTTGTAAAAGGAGTAAGACCCCTTTCTAAAACTCAAATTGGAGCTATTTATAGTTGGGGTAGAAGTCTTGGATGAAATTTGCACTTAGGTCCCTCGAAAATGGAGAAAATAGCCAAAAACCCCCGAAATGTATGTCACCCGGCCGGGTGGTGCCACCCGGCCAAAATACGAACCAACTTAATATATGGCCTTGCCCGGGTTGAAACCACCCGGCCGGGTGGGTTTCACCCGGGCCAAATACGAAAGGCCTTAAAATCTGCCCTTGCCCGGGTGGTTTTGACCCGCCCGGGTCGATTCTACCCGGGCATGCCTTTTCGTCTCTTCATATCTCGAGCTTCCGACCTCCGATTGACTCGATTCTTTTTTCATTCCACTCCGTTTTTCGAGACGAATCCAACGGTGCACTCCTCTTTATGATCCAGTAAAGTATGGTTGGTGTTTTGCTCCAAATTCCCTCGTATTTCCTACAAAATCGACAAAACACAACCTTTCTCTCATTTCGGCTTAAACAATCATATTCAATGCATAATTCAATGAAATCCACATCAAAACATGCTTCACATGTGCTCCTAAAACGTGTAAATTCCACCCGAATCAATCGCCTTTATGGTGAACAAGTTGGCACAACACATGTCTTCACCCTCGGCAGCCAACTAAGAGGCAGTTAAAAGACTATTTCGATACTTAAAAGGCTTACTGCATCATGGTATTTTGCTTCGTCGTTCACCTCAACTTCAATTGACCGCCTACTCGGATTCTGACTTTGGTGGGGATCCTGGGGATTGTAAGTCTACGTCTGCCTATATAGTCTTCCTTGGCTCGAATTCGATTTCTTGACGTTCTCGTAAGCAATCAAAGGTTGCTTGTTCATCCACCGAGGCCGAGTACAAGGCATTAGCATTAGTTGCTTCAGAGGTTTGTTGGCTTCATTATCTATTTAAGGATCTTGGCATTCTATTGATCTCGACTCCCCGTTTATTGTGTGACAATATGGGTGCCACTCGACTGGCCTTAAATCCTGTACAATACTCTCGCATGAAGCACATAACAATTGGCTTACATTTCGTTCGTGACTTGGCTTCTAAAGGGATTCTTCCAGTCTCTTATGTCAATACGCTATATCAGTTGGCGGATCTCCTCACCAAGCCACTAGCGAAAGCTTGTTTTCAACTTTTTCGGTCTAAATTTTCTATCGCTGACGGAACGTCAATTTTGCGGGGGCGTATAAGAAATTAGTCAACTTCAATATTTGATTTATATCAATCCCTTAATTCACGGGCCGGGATTAGATTAGGATATTGCAGATTATAGGAAATATCTACCCTTATATACTATTTCTGAATCTTTTCTCTCCTACGTGGCATCTCACTTTTCTCCGATTCTAATTTTCTAATTTTCTTCCGATATACAATTATTTTATTTTACAGTTTTTTTCAATTCTTCTCTCACATCTCTCCTCTCTCTCTCTCTCTCCTTTTTTTTTTTTTTAAGGTCTTCTCAATATTTTCTTTTACTTTTTTTTTTAAGGTCTTCTTCTCAATATTTTCTTTTACTTTTTTTTTCAATACAGTTTTTTTCAATTTTTGTCTCTCCCCTCTCTTCCTTTTCTCTGGATCTCTTAATTTTCTTATACAAATTTCTCTCTCCCTCTTTTTTTTTCCGATTCTTTTTACCATTTTCTTTTATAATTTTTTTTACAATTCCCACGAAATTCGTGGGTTTTGCACTAGTGTATTCTCTATTTAATTGTGCATATGCTGTATCCATTTATCAATTCCCAATACAATTAAAACAATTGTTTAAACACTTATATGGACAGCAAAGTTATAGATTAATAAGTTATGTTACGTACTCAGTTGATGGGGAAATCGGTTGAAAGAAACTCAGAGAAGTAGCTAGAGTGGCAATTAATTAGAAACAAAATGTATACCAACGGACACTTATTATGAAATTAAAGGGAGGGTATATCCACAGTGTGTGAAGTTAAAATTAATTAACTATAACAATATTGGAAATGTTCGATCGAGAACTAGCTAGTTCTTAGCAAGCATGTCATAGAACACCTCTGGCTTCTTGTATCCTGAAGTGCACAGTGCCTAAAAACATTAACAATGCATTCCTATGTTAGAATATTCCCAAATTCTTAAACAAGATTATTCATATTAGATATATAGCAAATGAATTCATCTTTTGAAATTCTTGTAATTAATTTGATCAATATTTTTAATTGGCAAAGCAGACATAAGAGTCTATATTATTATTATTAACGTGGTAACACAATTTAACATCAACAGAAAGTTGTCGGAATATTATCATGCGTATAAAATTGCATCTATGAGTAACTTCCCCGGAATAAAAGGGTAAAATATGACATGGTCAAAATTAAAAGTCAACTTTAAAAAAAGTCTATGTATATAACAAGGCCGGCGTTTATGTTCAAAAGTAAACTTACTTGCATGGCTGATGCAATGTAAATTAACAGAGATTCAGACCAAGGCTTCCCAATAAACTGGAGACCTATAGGCAAGCCAGATTTATCATATCCAACCTGAAAAAAATAAAATTATATAAATGATCAAACTAATTAATTAAATATGTACTTAATTGAAGATAAAGATGAAAACTTTGATGGCATACAGGAATAGTCAGTGCAGGCAATCCCAGAAAGTTTCCGGCTATCTGGTATCGTACTAATGCAGCTGAAATTAAGTATCGGGCAAGGCATTAATCACAAAAATACGCAAATAAAAGAAAAGGAAATTAAGAGACGACGTGCTAGCAAAGGCGTCATACGTACCTCCATTTACGTAGTCGAGCTCACCAGTCTTGAGGGTATCATCCTGTATCTCGTATGCAGTGACACTGCAGTTAAGAGAAATAGGCAAGGAAAGAGTCAAATATCGTCATGAAATGTGTAGTACTTAGCCTATGAAAGAAATGAGTGAATTGGCCATTTTAATTCCTTTCGAATCATGAAATTTTTAGTTAAGTCTCATAATTTATTTAAATATTGCACTTTTAGTCTTACATTAACAAGGTTGCAATTTTTTTTAACATGCAATTCTCTTCAGGTTCAGCTGAAGAAATTTCATGTAGCATGATGACTTGGTGTCGTTTACATGGCATAAAAAGACATCAACATATTAACTTCAATAAAAAAAAAAAAAAAAGTCACAAATTAATTATCACCCTAACAAAATTGTAGATTAATCCTTCACCAACTCATGGTTATTTGACTTTTTTTTTTTTAGGAAGATAATTTATTTTGGCTTTTCTAATTGAAATAAATATGTTGGAGTCTCCTTGTGCCACATGGAATTTCAGTGGCTCACATGCAAAACTCCAATAACTTTGTCAATACAAATTTTGTACCAATTTTACAATTTACTGGAGAGAAATTAGTAATTAAGATTGTGTAGAAATGAAATTAATGTGTACCGTACCCAACAGTTGGAGCAACAATGACATCTGCTATAGAAAATATCTTTTGGTGGAAATACAGCTGACGATTTCTGTCCACAAAAAAGTATCAATCGATCCGACCATGAGAAAGTGTTTAAAGAGTTTGGATATATATATATATCTATAGTTTTGATGTTGCATGATACATGCACTATGCTATACATTCAATTGTTTTATACAAATGTTTGGCTTCATAAAAAATCCAACATCGGATTCCATATCTCTCTCTGACTCTCTATATATATGGAATATACTCTCCCCTCTGTCACATAATTAAGTGTTTTTCTTCTTGAATTGTTTACATAAAGTTTTTTTCTTTAACACTTATTTTATGTTCATCTCTACTTTATATTGTGAGTGTTATCTCATAATCTCAGAATCAGCACACTAAGTGAGTAGTGAGCTGATAGGATCAGATAAGATGACTTAGGTCTTATCAGATGAGTTGAAGGGTTTTAATCAAATGAGAAGGTGATGCTTAGAGTTCAGCACAGTTGGCTAGATCAGCACAGTAAGATCAGCACAGTACTTCAGCAGAGTAGATCAGCTCAGTACCAGATCAGTACAGTACTTGGGTCAGCACAGTACTTGGTCAGTGCAGTTAAAATCAGCACAGTATGAAGTCTATCAGCAGAGTTAGCTTTTGATCACCAGAACAGAAGAGTTGAGTATCAAATCACTAAGTAGTGTTCTGATCTTTATGGAGAAGTCTTCTGATATGAAAGTTAGTTAGTTTAACTAACAGTTTTACAGTTACAACAACTTTAGGGCATAACTACCATTTAAGTTGGGCAATAACAGAGCACATGGGTTGTTACAAGCGGTTGCAAACGGTTGATAACTACTCAAGCAGTTCCTAACAGCAGCAACTACCTTTGGTCTTTATAAACTCTTGTTTGTGTACATTGTAAAGGTTGGATTGAGAGATTTAGTACGTTATTGTATTCTTTGAGTTGTGTGAGTTCACGAGTGAAGTGAGGAAATATCCTATTACGAGTGAATGAGTGTGTAAACATTCTTTATCAATCAAAGAAGTACTAGTCTGGTCCAGTGGATGTAGATCACATTGATCGAACCACTTAAATTCTTGTGTGTTGTTTGCTTTGTTGCTTACTTTTCTGAATTACTATCTTATAACAATTATTTCTTCTATATTCAAGTGTTCTACTTGGTTGGAGACGTCTAATCGACTGGAATTACTTGACATATATATTTAATTTTATTCTCTACTTTGTTTATAAATTAAACAATATTCCTTTAAATTTGTACAAAAAGAAACAAGCACACTCTATGTGAATGGAATGAGTATTGATTTTAGTCCACGAATGGTAAATAATCTCATAATTTTCAATTTTTCGACATTTTTAACATCTGATTGATCTGTAACCAAATTTTGCCACGTGGACAAATCAAACTTTTTCACTACAGCTTCAAACTAATATTTCACCTCCTAATGCTAGTTTAACGGACTAAAATGTCACAAATTAAAGTTACATGACTATTTTCAATTTATAAAATACCATAGAACTGAATAAAAAATAGGAATAACTTTGAAAAAAAGTAGTCCAGTATTTTCACATGTTACCTGATTCTCTGAGCATTGAGATATTCATGGCTGTGAAAAGCGCGGTATACAGAGAGGCCTACTCGAACATCCCATCCCACCTCTTCCTTCTTTCTGTTACATTCAACAGAATTAATTCATGAGTTGAGGAAAATTAAACTAACTATATACAGTACACAAATTATATAAACTCACAACTTGTTTAGGTAGCCCGCAATTGAACTGCTACATTCTGATCCGATTGTTAAATAATGTGACAATCGCATTGCCTCTAATTCTGGGATCGTCACTTCTAATGTCTTCAAAAATCAATCAATCAACTTTAAGACATCTATTATTAACATAGATAGATAGATAGAGCCAATGCTTGATTATTTATAGGAGAAATGACAAATTAAACCAAGACTTATATATCTTTGTCACACACTCTGAGGATCGAATTCTCTACTTTTGCTGGGTAGGTATCGAACTTTCAAAGGATCAAATTCGCAAGCAAAACAGGGGTAATGTTTTTTGTCAATTTTGTTTTTTCGTGTAAATTTGCTCGTGGTCTTTTTTTTTTTTTTAACAATTTGAAATTTCGATACATGTTCTATACAATGAATGTGTTGGAGTTAAGGAAGAAGAACACGTAAATTCCCGGGAGCTACTCCCATCCAAGCCAATGGTCGAAAACTCTAATAATTTGATAGATAGCTTTGCCCAATAGGGCAGCACACAATACTTATAAGTTCATGGCCCGTGGACCAATTACTTCAATACACATAAAAGGAAATAGGAGAATAACTCAAAAGGAAATAACTTAAAAGGAAATAAATAGAATACTAAGGAAAACATGCCAAAACACTCATCCGTCTTCACTTACGCCTTGTCCTCAAGGCGAAATGAAGGGAACTGCTGCTTAAAAGTTGAAATATCGACCCAAGTGGACTCCTCCTCGGGTCTGCCCAGCCAAGAAACCAGAACCTGAGGGATCCTCGTTGTTCCCCTCCAAATGCAGCGGCTGCGAAGGACCGTATCGGGCACAAACACCGCCGAATCCCCGAAACAATCTGCAAGAAGTGTGGGCTCCAATGTGTGGTCGCCAAGCGACGCCTTAAGCTGTGAGACGTGAAAAATTGGGTGCACACTCGTGCCGGCCGGAAGCAGTAACATATACGCCACCTTTCCAATCCTCTTCTCCACCGCAAACGGGCCAAAGTAACGTGGAGCAAACTTCACATTCAGCTTCTTAAATAGAGAGAGCTGCCGGTAAGGCCGAAATTTCAGAAAAACTAGATCACCCACCTCCAATGAGACATCCCGACGATGTTTGTTCGACTCCCGCTGCATGCGCTGCTGGGCACGTTCAAAGTGAAAACGCAGCTGGCGCAAAATCTCATCCCGATCCCCCAACTCGTCCGCCACCTCCTTGACCCGAATCTCCCTCGACAACCACTAGGTAATGGTCGGCGGTGCCCTGCCATACACCGCCTCGAAGGGAGTACGGCCTGTGGCGGAGTGAAAACTGGTGTTGAAACAATACTCCGCCCACGGAAGCCAACGGGCCCACTGTTTCGGATGGTCCAACGCGAAGCACCGCAGATAAGTTTCGAGGCAGCGATTCATGACCTCAGATTGCCCGTCCATTTCTGGGTGCTAAGCGGAGCTCATCCGCAACTAAGTGTCCGACGCCGCAAAGAGTTCCTTCCAAAAGGCACCCAAAAAGATGGGATCCCTATCCGACACAATAGAGCGAGGGATCCCGTGGAGACGCACCACTTCCCGATAAAATACCGAGGCCACCACACGAGTTGTGTACGGATGAGAGAGGCCCATGAAATGAGTAGCCTTCGACAGACGATCCACAACAACCAAGATAACGTCCCAATTCTGGGAGCTAGGAAGACCCGAAATAAAGTCCATACTAACATCTTCCCAAATGCGCTCTGGGATCGGTAAAGGCTGTAACAACCCGGCAGGAGAGCGGGTGTCTGCCTTCGACTTCTGACAAGCCAAGCACTCGGCCACGAAATTCGTCATATTCAATCGACGATACGTTAGCAGGCCAATACACGTTAGCAGCCAATCGACGATACGTCCGGAAAGCCCCCGCATGGCCGCCCGCGGGCGTAGAGTGGAATTCAGCCAAGAAGCACGAGACCCACGGGGAACTCGACGGAATAGCAAGGCGTCCCTTGTAATACAGTATCCCGTGCACCAAATCATACGGTTGACTCACCGCACCCCCTTCCTCAATTGTTCGGATGATAAAGCCATAGATCGGGTCAGCCCGAACAGCCGTGCCCAAAGCCTTCCACTCGAGCCATTGCGGAATGGAGATCGCCGCAAGCTGGGCGTCGGTATCCCGGCGAGAAAGAGCGTCTGTCGCGACGTTCGAGGCTCCGGACTTGTATTCCACCGAAAAATCAAACCCAATCAACTTCGAAACCCAATATTGTTGCGCCGGAGAGGCTATAGCCTGCTGCAACAGATGTCGTAGGCTGTGATGATCCGTACGCAAAACGAAATGGCGGCCCAACAAGTACGGACGCCAGTGGAGGACAGCAAGCACGAGTGCCATAAGTTCCTTCTCATAGGTAGACAAGAGAAGGTTACGACCCGAGAGAGCCTTGCTAAAGTAAGCGACTGGGCGCCCTTGCTGCATCAAGACAGCGCCCAAACCGTGGCCCGAAGCATCGCACTCAATACAAAAAGGTTCGGAAAAATTGGGGACAGCCAACACCGGGGCTGACGTGATCGCACACTGCAGTGATTCAAAGGCCGATTGGGCCTCGGGCGGCCACATAAACTTACCCTCGGCCTCCCGCTTGAGAAGAGCTGTAAGCGGCTGAGCCAATTTCCCGTAGCCTTGGATGAAGCGACGGTAATAACCCGTGAGGCCGAGAAAACCGCGGATAGCCTTAAGGGACTTTGGAACAGGCCACTGTAGGACGGCGGCAACCTTGGAGGGATCCATTTGCACACCTCCGGCGTAAACCACATGGCCCCAATAATCAATGGAAGGACGGCCCCAAGCACACTTTTTTGGATTTACCACAAACGAAGCCGAGGCGAGCAAGGATAACACTTGACGAAGATGACGAAGGTGGGAATCCCAATCCGGGCTATATATGAGGATATCGTCGAAAAAAACCAGCACAAACTGACGCAACAAGGGGCGAAACAAATCATTCATAACAGCCTGGAATGTGGACGGGGCATTCATGAGGCCGAACGGCATAACCAAAAACTTGTAATGCCCCGAGTGAGTACGAAAACCCGTTTTTGAAATGTCAAGCCATCCGAATCTGATGATAACCAGCCCTTAAATCCAAACGAGTAAACCAGTGAGGCCCATGGAGTTCATCTAATAATTCTTGAATCACCGGAATCGGGTATTTATCCGGAATGGTGCGTTTATTCAACTACCGGTAATCCACACAGAAACGCCAACTACCATCCTTCTTGTGGACGAGCAAAACTGGGCTGGAAAACGGACCTGTGCTCGGCTGAATGATGCCGGCCGAGAGCATCTCACGAACAAGGCGCTCGATCTCATCCTTTTAGGCTGCCGAATATCGGTACGGTCGAGCCGAGACGGGGCCAGCCGAGGGCTGCAAGGTGATGCGATGGTCGCAATCGCGAGGCGGGGGAAGCCCCGACAAGGGCTCCAGAACATGCGGAAACTCGTCGAGTAAACGCTGAATATCAGGTAGGAACTCTGCGTCCCCATGAACCTCACTCGTCAACAGATCCATAGAACAAACCAACCAGACCGAAACGATGTCATCCAGTTTGTGAAGGCTCGCGAGCGAAATCGGGCAGCACTCACGACCGGGCTCCCCATGCAGACACACCGGCTAACCCTTATACACGAAAGCCATAGTAAGCGAAGCCCAATTGGTGCGCACCTCCCCTAACGTCGACAGCCAAGAAACCCCCAAAATAATATCCACCCCGCTGAACTGGAAGACGAATGCCCGAACATCAAAAGTTATCGGCCCCAATGTAACTAATACCTTATCGCACACCCCAGCCGTATTAGTGGCCTTACCGTCGCCAAGTTTGACGGTCAAGGTCGAAGAAGAGTCCACCGAAATACCCAGCGATGACACATCCTTAAGAGAGATAAAACAGTGTGTCGCGCCACTGTCAATCATATCCACCACATCCTGTCCGTTAATGACACCCCTCAACTTCATCGTCTGATAACCATCGAACCCACACGTAGTAGCAGCCGACAATTGGCAGGCCTGTAAGTCAATCGGGGAGTCGTCCGCCCCCGACGGAGCGAAGTTCGCATCCACAAAATCCCCATCGTCGTCCTCATCCATCGCCACCATGACCCGCAAGGAACGGTTTGTGCAAACGTGCAAAGGGTTGTAGGGCTCACGACAACGAAAACAAAGGCCCTTAGCACGCAAATCTCGATATTCAGAAGGCGACATAACTTTCGATTGACGCGTCTGCGGAGCAGTCGTTGACCCGGCAGATTCCAACGACTGGGACGGCGGCGAGGGTTGACTGGAAGGGTTCGGCTTCGAGAAAACCCCCGTTGAATGCGAGTAACCGGACGAGACTTGCGGTCGAGGTGCAGAAGAGGGACGATACGGAGAATAGGACGGGCGAGCAACCGGCCCCTTCAACTTCCGCTCGATCTCGCGCGCTGTATGCATCGCTGACGAAATGTCTTTCGCTTCCCGTGAACGAATCTGTATGCGGATATCCTCTTTTAGTCCCGCGAGGAAGAATCCCAAGGCATCAGGCTTCGCCAGGGACGGAACAGCGGCCAAACGGGTGATGAAAAGGTCCACATACTCATCCACCGAGCCCGTTTGCCGCGTCAAGCCCAAGGCCTCACAGGGGTTAGCGCGGGGGTCATCCCCGTAGCGGCGCAAGAGCTCCAGGGTGAACTTACGCCAACTCAGAGTAGGATTATCCCCTAAGAGCCACTGGAGCCAGTGTAGTGCAGTGCCTTCCATCGCAATCAGAGCATACTCCAACTTCATGTCCTCGGGGGTATTGTCAATGTGGAAAAACTGCTCCGCACGAGCAATCCAAGCAGAAGGGTTTTTCCCTGTGAAACCAGGAAGTTCAAGCTTGGCCAGGGATGGTTTGAGCGAGCCCGTAGGGCGTCGCATCGGCGGCTCATCAA
Organism: Galeopsis tetrahit; assembly: GCA_963675135.1. NCBI lineage: Eukaryota > Viridiplantae > Streptophyta > Magnoliopsida > Lamiales > Lamiaceae > Galeopsis > Galeopsis tetrahit. Next base: position 50,522 of record OY776120.1, read on the forward strand.
CAGCACGGTCGACCGAGGCCGATGTGCTCACGTCGATGGGTGACTTGTCGCGCGGCAGTCCATGCACACTTTCGAACCGCTTTGTGAGGTCCCCGATAGAGGACGTCAACACGGAGATCGCGACACGAACCTCAGCCAAACCCGAACCCAAAACCTTGAGTTCCTTCTCCAACGCTGACACGGACGTTTCGACGGCGTCCAATCGAGTCTCGCTACGAGTCGTCGTGGAAACCGAGCAGGTCGGACCAATTTGTTAGAGTTAAGAGAATGGATACATACACATCACTGAGATTAGAGTAAACGAAAATAAGATTGAATATATTGAAAGAAAAATAAGATAACACCGGGAATAATCCCGTCCAAGCCTAATGGTCGATTCCTACGGGAAAGATCCCGTCCCAAGCCTAACGGCCGAGTCCCAAGCCTAAGCCGTAAATAATGATCTCTAAGATAATCTCCCTAGAGAAGACAAAGACAATATATAAAAGACTAAACCCTAGATTACTAAAGCCCATGTGCCACTTTATTAATTAAAGTAAATTACTATAATATCTAATATATATTTGATGCGTATCAATTCCCTTCCCCTTTAAAACAGCCTTGTCCTCAAGGCTGAACAGAGGAACAGATCGCGAGCAGAAACCTCAAGTAGGAAAATCCGATTTTCTTGAATTGACCCCAGGTGCACGATTCAACAATGTACTACAGATTTCCGTGATTGTGCTCTTCTCCACTGCAACAACTCCTTTTGTTCTTCTCATGTAAAAATTAAAATTTTCTTTCACAACTTCTCCAGGCCTATAATGAATTTCTTCTTGATTCGCAAAAGTTCTTCCCTTTTTCATAACCTCTTGAAAAATACTTGGTGATGTCTCTTTTATCTTTTCTCTGCCACTAGAAAACTCCAATTTTTTATCAACTCTCTCAATCACAACTTTCTCTTTATGAATTTTGGCATCATCTTTCGATTTGTATTTCTCTGGAATTGGAACATCACCAGGTTTTAGATAGTCATCATGACCGATGCCCTCCTCACGCCGGAGTTGGCTCACCACGATCTTTATCTTCTCGACTCCTTTGATTATCGTTGTCACAGTAGACTACATCTTCGCCACAGTAGACTGCAACTCCTCCACTCCCTTCTCTAACGTTTCCTCACGAACCTTCATTCGCCTCATTAGTAGGATCCGGCATGTCGGACCAAATTGTTGGAGTTAAGGAAGAAGAACACATAAATTCTCGGGAGTTACTCCCGTCCAAGCCAATGGCCGAAAACTCTAATAATTTGATAGATAGCTTTGCCCAATAGGGCAGCACACAATACTTATAAGTTCATGGCCCATGGGCCAATTACTTCAATACACATAAAAGGAAATAGGAGAATAACTCAAAAGGAAATAAATAGAATATTAAGGAAAACATGCCAAAACACTCCTCCGTCTTCACTTACGCCTCTCATACACCTTAAGAGGCGTATCAGAATGACAAATATAAGTCTTTAAAATGCAGATGTTTCTTACCTCCCAACCGTATTTGTCGGATAGTTTAGCAACAGCATTGGAGCAACAGACTTTGATATCATCACTGCAATCATCAAACCACTGATCCACCATGGAAGTAGTGGTGCATAAAATCCAAGTATAATAACCAAGGGAGATTAGTTTTTAGTCATGTAAATTACTCCTAATTTGAAATTTTGGATTCAGTTTCGTTGTCTTTCACAAATTAAAATTAGTTTTGTAACTTTCAAATGCTCAACATTTTAGTCCAATTACACTACAAGAAAATAGGGTTGTTTCACCACTTACAATTGATTATCAAACTAAAATATCGAAAAATGATTATTTTCAATTTGTGAAAGTCAATATAACCGAAACCAAAATAGGTATGTTAAGGGCTATATAAAAAGTCTAATTTCTCAAACAGAGAAATTAAGTACAGTAAATATATATGTTAAACAAACAGACCTACCTTTCCATATCGTGCTAATTTGATGTCAGCTGACATAAAATCTGCAGATTTCAGCAACGGCAGGCCTATTTTCGGCTGCTTTTGTTCTCCAAATTAAACAATAAATGTGTTAGTATGTTGTGGGTAAGAAAAGGAAAAGAGACACTACTCCCACGTCCACGAAATGTAGTCTCATTTATCTTATAGTATTTTTTGTCCATAAAATGTAATCTATCACCCTTCAACCATCACAACTTCATTCATAAATAATCATTATATTCACAATAGACCCAACAATACTCTACAATATCCTTACTTTATCTACATTTGTCCTTCCTTAAAATATGTGTGTCACTCCGATGGGACTACATTTGATGGATTGAGAGAGTATCAAGTTTCTTGATTAGGTATAGAAACATGTAAGGTGGCTAACCACTGAGTCATGATGAGATGAAAGGCCACCAGCTATAGCTGCATAACTGCAAAATTGAAATGGTTAACTTTCCAAATGCATGTGCTTGGGCCTATCTTTTATGGCTTGTACCTTTTGAATGAAGGGGGTCAGGCTATATGCTTTGTTAAATATACTCTCCCTCATTTATTAACTTAATATTCATGAAAATTACTCAATTTGTCATTTTAATAAAAAAAATCATTAGATTGATACGCCCCTTAAAATTTAAATTCAAACTAACCCTAGTCCTAACCATAATTAAGCTAACCCTAATGGAAGTGGCAGCCGCGTTTGCACCTCCGGCTGCTGTCGCACCAAAAATTTAAAAAAGAAAATAAAATAATAACTTAGGTTTTTTTTTAAAAAAGTACATTTTTTGGAACTAGTTTGTCGACAAAAAACACTCTTGTTGACAACTTTTATCGAAAGAAATTAATTATTTTTAAAAAATCAAAAATTTCGACAACTTCTTAGTAGAAAATATACACTATTGTCGAAAAATATTTTCATTTAAGAGTTGTCGAAAAAAAAATTAAAAAAAAGGAAGAAACCTACTGTGTTACGTACGAGAGAGAAAAGGAAAAAAAAAAAAAAAAAAGGGCGACTGTGGGAGTAAGGGAGGAGGGGGTGGCGACGGTGGCCATTGGAGGGAAAAGGAAAAAAAAAAAAAAAAAGAGGTAATGAAATACTCTAAAGTGGAATAGAAGTAAGAAACAACTCACGCGATGAGTGCGTCGTCAACTGTTGCTGCAAGAATTCCAACCATCCCAACTGTATAGTTTATGGGAAGAACTCTGCACATTAACATAATTTTTTTAAGTCATGAAAATGAAGTAGTGGATCGATCATATATAGCTAGGATTGAAATTAATTAGAAAAGAAGAAGATCGATATATATACCCTTGATGTGGGACACGTGCAAAAGTTGGTTTGAAGCCCACAACACCACAGAGAGCTGCAGGAAGTCTCACAGATCCTATTTATATATATATATATATATATCCAAATTAATTAATTAATCTTAATAGTAATTATTGTTTTGATTAAATAAGACGTAATATAGAAAAATTATATACCTCCTCCATCAACACCAAGCGCAACGGGGCACAAGCCAGCAGCGACGACAGCAGCAGAGCCACTGGAAGACCCTCCCGTAATTCTCCTCCTATCGTACGGATTTCTAACCGCCCTTTTATATTTCATTCATTAATTAATTAATTTACAATTACAAAATAGTAGTAGTAATTAGATGAGATGGATGAATGATGAATGTACCCATAATGAGGATTTATGCCGCTAATTCCAGCGCCGAGCTCATGCATATTTGTCTTGCCCACAATCATAGCACCACACGATCGAAGCCGACTAACACAACATGCATCACTCTTACATTCTCTTACTTTCTGCATCCACTTTGTACCTCCTACATTCATTCATCATGCATGCATTAACAATTAATTAATTAATTAATTAAAGAATAATATATATAATTACGTACCTGTAGTTGGATATGGCATACAATCAATCTCATCCTTAATAGCTATTGGCACTCCATCCAGGACACATATTTCTTCTCCTGCACGATCGACAACGACAAACATCGGTCATTTAATTATTTCTAATTAATTATCAATTGATTATAATTAAAACTATATATATGCATGCATGATCAGTCGATCATGAGTACCTCTCTTGTAACGAAGAGTTGATTTTGCGGCTTGCTGCAGAATATCTTGCACATTGTAGTTTATAAAAAAGGACATTTGCTGCACCTCTGACTCCCCCACAAACGATATAAATCGCTCTGCTACCTATATATAATTATGAAAAAAGTTAAAGCTACCCATTCCTTTTTTAGAAAACTATTATCTCTCACATTTCATTATATTTAATCACATAGCTACATCTACTTATTATATGTAGTATTACATTTCTGCTCATGGGGAGTTTTCCCCAATTAAGAAAGAGGGAGTAGTATTTTTTAATTACACGTACCATTGTAGGAGTGATTTTGCCGGACTTATAAGCCCTGCTATAATCCATTATTGTCCAGCGCTGGAACTGGAAACTAGGATGATGATGGGGTAGTGATTGATCAAGACAATGAACACCATGTTTTACTTTTTCTTGTGGCCGCATATCGGCTTCCACACATTCTACTTCTTTTTCCTCTTCAATTTCTGTAAAATTAACAAACTTATCAAATTAATTACCAGTTTGAAAAATCTGATCATGAAATGTAACACTAATTATATAAATTTTTAATTTTTATTTTGTGTGAATTTTTAAGCAGTATAAATAGTTTAATTAGAATATTACTCCATAATTAGCAATACTTTTTTTCTTCAAATTAAGTCATATTTGTGCTTTAGTAAATATTACTCCCTCCGTTCAATTTTATAATGTCCATTTGAGTTGGACACGGATTTTAAGAAAAATTGATTGTTTATGTAAAAAGTGAAAGTTCGAGGAGAGAGATGGAGTAGAAATAAAATAGTGGTGTGAGTAATGTTTCCTTTTTAAGAAATGAGAATTAATATAAAATTAGAGGAAAGCGAGAATTATAAAATTGGACATAGGGCGGATACATTTATATACTCCCTTCGTGCCTATAAGTTTCTTTTTTCTTTTAGTTGTTTTTATTAAGAAATATGATAAAATAATATATATATATTACAAATATGTGATGATGAACGAGAAAATAATAGATGAGTATGAGATGTAATCTATATTTATAAAAGGAGGATGAGAGCTCTCCTGCTTTCGACACGTGTACATTTAAGACCTCTCCTCCTTCTGCCATGTGTATGCCATTTCATTTCGCCACATGTCAATCTATATATGTGTCATTTCGTCATGTGTCAACAAGTGGCAATTTTTTTATTTTTTTTGAAACGTATGTCTTTTAATTTCTAACGTTCTAAGTTAAGGCATGTATTAATTGTAATTAGAGTACCCTCCATTACAAAAATAAGAAAATGGTGTCCTTTTAATTCTCTCTTTAATTATTCACGTTTCGGCTATGGAGTATTAATTTTTCAGTTTCACTTTTAATGTTTGGTCTATACCTCTACAACTTTCTCTCAATAGTTTTTTTTTAATTATTTATGAAGAGATCCTTTCAAAAGTATTTTCACATTAACCATATTTATGGCTTTAAATTAGTAAGTCCAAAGATCTTAATTTTACATATAAATATGTCCATAGTTATTTGTTAGAATTAATGAAAAATATTCTACGATCTAATTTGAATTGAAAATGAATTGAAGAAGGGAACCACAACAGAATAACCTTAATGTTGTAGTAAGAGCATTCACTTATTCAACATAAGTCCCGTGCAATGCACGGGCAAAAACTAGTATGATAAAATAAGAGAACTCGAGATAAAAATTGACATGGCAATAGTTGAAGTTAGGTATACAAATGGGGGAGTGGGTAGAATTGATTAGAGAGCAAATTGGGTGATAAAAATTTGTTGCTGCAACAAATTGAAAAAATGGGGCCCACAAGTTGGGAATTTTTTTATTTTAGTCCTATAAGTTTGAGATAATTCAAAATAAATCATTTAAGTTTAGGTTCATTTACTTTTCAATATTAATTTAGGTTCATTTACTTTTCAAAATAAATCATTTAAGTTAGGTTCATTTACTTTTCAATATTAATTCTTTTTTGAAAGAATTATAATTGACAAATTTGGTGCCACATATATTAAAAAATGTCACATCACTAACTCTCTTCTATATATATTAAAAAAAATAGAGTTAATAACACCCCATAATTTTAAATACAAAAATAAATGTATATAAAATAACTAAATAATCCTTACATAAATAAAGTGTAAAATAATTTTAAAAAATAACTTGAAAAAAATCTGGAAAAAATAATAATTAAAATTTAAAAGTATTTTAAAAAACTAACTAAATCTTTATAAATAATTAATTTACATAAATTAATTAATTGTTTTGAAAAAAATCTTAGAAAATTAAATAGAATCTGAAATTAAAAATAAATCATCAAAACAAAATTAAAAATATTGAAAAAATGTAATAAAACGTAAAAAAAAAAAAACAGTAAATTAAAAAAGTAAGATTTTATTTTTTATTTAATTTTTCTTAATATTAATTTTTGATTGAGTAGATTTTTCTTTCATTTTTTTATCTTATTTAGTTTTTTTTTAAATTGAATCATTAATTGGTATTTTTAATTTAATTATTTTATAAATTTTATTTAATTTATTTAATATTTTTAGATTTTATTTGGATTTAATTGATTTTTTCATCTAAATATTTTTTAATGTTTAGTTGATTTTTTAAAATATTTTCAAATTTTATTTAGTTTTTCGTATTATTGAATATTTTTTGAATTAATTTTTAAAATTTATATATAGTTTTAATGATTTAGTTGAATTTTAAATTATATTTTTAGTTTTTATTCAATTTATATTTATTTTGAGGGATAAAGGGTATATAGAAAAGAATTAGGATGTGTTTAGTAATAAAAATTGATTTTTAAATTTTAGTGGAGTACGTGTGTATAACATTTGAGGTTTATATAACATTTTATTAGACGTTAGTAGTCTTCCACAAAAATAAGTCATTTGCATCTACTCCAAACTAATTGATCGCTCCTCTATATATGGAAAAAAAATTAAAAACTTCAAACTAATTAATTTATTTATTTATCATGAGTACTGTATTTGATAAAATGATGATATTATCATTAAATTTAGTTATACGTTTCAATTAATAGAGAAAAATAATGTAAGGGTTACTTAGTCATTTTATGCACATTTATTTTTGTATTTAAAATTATGGGGTGTGTATAGAGTATTTTTTTGTGTTATTAACTCTATTTTTCTTAATATATATAAAGGAGAAATAGTGATGTGGCATATTTTAATATATGTGGCACCAAGTTTGCCAATTTTAATTCCTTCAAAATATAAAGGATTAAAATTGATGTACAATTAAAAGGATTAAAATTGAAAGGTAAATGACGTGTTTTGTAAAGTTAAAATTTAAAATATTTATTTTGAAATATCTCAAACTTAAAGGACTAAAATTAAAATTTTCCCCACAAGCCCTGCAAGGTCTTTTTCTTAATTTTTCTTAATTTTTTAATATGTTTTAGTTTTGTAATTTGTTTTTAGCCCCGTTGATAATTTATTTTGTTAATGTTTTTAGTACCGTTGGCTATTTAGTTTTGTAATATGTTTTTAGTTAAGGGGTGTATTCAATTGAGATTCTATTGAAATTTTTTGGACGTGGATTTATAAAATCAATAGAGTGCCTGCATTGATTTTTTTTATTGATTTATATGAATTTTGATAGACTTGACTGGATTATAAATTTAAAATTTGAATCTGCAATATTGAAAAGTATTATAAAAGGATTTTTAGAAAATATATTATATATCTTATAATATTATTCAAATTGATGGTTTTTATTGGCTTAATTAATTTGAATCTGCAGTATTCAAAAGTATTATAAAAGGATTTTTAGAAAATATATTATATATCTTATACTCCAATATTATTGAAACTGATGGTTTTTATTGGCTTAAGTAAAGATTAGACAAAATTATTATGTTAAAGAGTTTACTAATTTAGTGAGTATTAAACTAGAGAGGCTTTAGTGTCACAGATATCTTATGTTACAAGAACAATAAATTATTCAATAGATGATTATGTTTACATATTAAAAATATAATTTAGTGAAGAATTATTATACATACCTTGATATGGGTGGAGAGGAACAAAGAGGGGTGGTTCTTGTATCTCCGCAAACGAGACAAGCTGCAATATTAGATGAGCAAATTACAGGTGTACTCTTTCTTGCTTGAAAAAATACTACGGAGTAGTAATAATTAACATAAACTACACGTAAATAATAAATGTACCGTCTAAATTGGAACGAGGAAATAGTAATTTTACTTTTTATATACTAAGGTGTACTCTTTCTTATGGTAAAAAAATATTTCCTTCATTTTTTAATAAGTGTCACTTTGTCTTTTTACTTATTTTAAAAAAAAAAAAAAGTGTCATTCTGCATTTATTTTTTTAATTTTGACAATCTTACCCTTCTAAATTTTATTACCTCCAATTTCAATGAATATAGTAGCATAAATCTTGAAAAAATCCGTAAATATTGTATATATGAATTATGAATACTACCTACATCCTTAATCACATTTTTTACTAAATAAAAATTTAATATCAAAATTATTTATCATTAATAAAGGGTAATATAGATCACAATTTAAAATCCTAATTGTTGAAAAAGATCAAAGTGACACTTATTTGAAAAAATGACGTACTTTTAGGACCCACTACTACGAATATCGAGAAGAGCTATTTGATTGGGACTTGTGAGAACGTTTTACCTAGAGACGATTAAAATTAGTCAAATCGATTCAATCAATTATAAGTTGTCTTATAATGTTTGCAAAAATTACTTTTAAAGAATTGATTAAAAAATATAGTAATCATGGAAAAAATTCCTAATAGGAAAAAAAAAAAAAAAATTTGATGGTACGTACTAATTAAATTAAAGCAACCTCATAATCAGCCAAAAGCGCCCCATTTCCAATTTTTAGATTATAGTTTTTGAAACCTTATTTACAGTCTGTTTTCAATCACTCTAACACAGTTTACAAAAAAGGAATTTATCTTTGGCGGCTTTTGAAAAAAAAAAATCTCAAAGTTAAAGAGATACAAAATACTGCAATTGTTTTGAAAAGTAAAATAAGAAAGTGATTAAAAGTTGGTAGAATAATTTGCAAATTAAAGAACCCGTAGTAATATTGGTATACTAATCTTTAGTTTTACACCAATATTGTTTGGTTAAATCAGCTTACATCATAGTATAAAAAATTCAAACATAAGCACAAGGGCATTAAAAAAAATATAGCAATGTATATGGACTGCAAGTAATAATTGTTGGAAATGTACATTACTCCCTCCGTCTTTTTTATAGATGATGTTTTAAACTAATTTATTAGAATTTAGAAATGATATGTATTGACAAGTATACATTAAATAATAAAGAATGTTTCTAATTAATTAAATTAATTTTCTAATGCATATTTTCCATAATGCACATTAATTTCCTTAAATAATAGAAATTATGAGATTTTCTAAATTTAAAAGAAAGACATAGTTAAAATAAATAGTGTAAACAATTTAAAACATCATCTAATTATGTACGGGATAAAAGATCTAAAACATCATCTAATTATGTACAAGAGAAAAGATCTAAAACATCATCTATAAAATACGGAGGGAGTATATGTTAGAGGTTATTTACAGTTGTGTACTTATTAAATTCTTCTTACCTAACAATGAGTAATTAGGTATGAAATTTGTTCACACTTCAAGTGTCGTGTGGGTGATATCGACAAATTTGAAAAGAAAACAGGTTGGCCTAGTATGTATTATGTAATGAATATGAAACAGTACTGTCTCCTCAAATCCATCCCCTTTTTCATGTATTGTATTGTGGTCCATATAATTCACTTGCAGTAATTTTCAATTTTTCAATTTTTTTGGGAGAACTACTAATTATTACAGAGTTTTTTTTTTTAAAATGGTGTAATGTTACTAAGCATACCGATCTAAATTGACTTCTTATTTGACTTTAACATGAGTTTTAATATAAAAATTGTTTGTTAACATTAGAAAAGATAAAGTAAGAATATTTCATACATTTTAATTTTATGTATAAATAAAAATGTTTTTTTTTTGTATAAATAAAGTAATGATTTAAATATAATTTAGAAACATTTGGAGTTAATATTAAGAAATGGTAAAATAACTTATATTTTAGGTATGGAAATTTTAATATAATCAATTCAAAAACGGGGAATATATAATAATACAAGATCACATTAACCATTAATTAATGGTTGCACTCTTAGTGGCACGCTTTTGTGAATCAGTTACATAAATGGTTCCTATTTAATATTTAAATTAGTATTATAGTATAATATATGAATTAATAGTATATGAATTAATATTATGCTATGTTTACCACAATTCATGGGTAACATTCATCCATTTAAAAAATTGAATCAAATGGTACCAGTTACATACACGTAACTATGTATGTAACTAGTACATACAAGTATTTATCTTAATTAATTAAATATATATATATATATATCAATATATATTTGGTAAGAAAATGGATTAATAATTGAAGGATTAAATTACCTTTTGGATTAGATTATTCTTCTTGAGGAAGTAGATTAAAATGCCTCCAAGAAGAGGCAACTCCAAAAACAAAGCAAATACTTTCACCAAAACGCCAGCCATCCGAGGAGCTATATATATATATATATATATATATATTCATAAGAAAAAAACAAAATCAATTAATTGCATGCTCCGGTTGGAAATTATATAGCCTAGCCCATCATATACATAGTACAAAAATAAAGGTATCAACCACCTCATGTAATTAAATTCATATATGTCGTAAATATATATCATGTCGATCTCTAAATTCATATATGTCGTAAATATATATCATGTCGATCTCTAATATTAACTCCAGGATCAATATAAATAAATAATTATGATTTCTTATGAAATCATCTACTATTAAAAAAATTGAGGTGTATGAGTGTTCAATTGAGTGCATATAAATTTACATGTTTGCGTGTGGTCATTTTTATTCTATATTTTTAATTGAATTTTAAGTGATTTTTATATATCCTCAATTGTTGTATTGAATTTTTGACATGTCATGTGGTTCAATTACATCAACGGGAAGTTGCCATAATATATACGAAGATTTTTTTTTCCCCTTGAAACTTCACCCAATTTTTTTGGGTTTTTTTTTTTTTTTTTTTGTTAATTTCGGATAGAGATACACATAGGTTCCACCGGAATTTTTTTATGTAAACTGATTTTTAAAACCGGAAAATTTCTGTAAAAAGTGTGAGTGATTGAATAGTTGGTGTGGCACTTAAAAATTTAACATTAATCCAAATCAGTTGATGAATTAATTCCTTTAATTTGTTCTACCTCTATATTATATATACACACATAAAACGCATGTAAAACGTTAGTCGGTGAAGTATATTTTTTTTGAAAACCAGTCGGTGAAGTATATAAATAGTTTTTTTTATTGTGGAAGTAATTGTGGAAAGGAGAGTGTGAAAGTAATTAATAGACGGGAGCTAATACCTTTGACATTTGCTTGGAGATATAATTCACCACTGTTGGGGCCGAGATCAAGCTCATCAACGGGCCTGTAAATCACGCCTTTATCCTTCAATACACCCATCGATACAAATTCAATGCAATATCTGTATATAAATGTAATTGGATCATCTAGCTAGCTATATATATATATATAGATATGTTAAAAGTGGGTGTGGGTGGGGGCGGAGAAGGCAATGCCAGGTTAATCGAAGGGAAAGTGTGTCACGTGCTTTGCATATATTAACGTGGGGTACACTTGCCCACTCCAATTGCGTTGTGCAAATTCTTTTAATTTATAGTATACACAAAAATTTATACTAGTATACAATGATCAATTGAGATAAATTAGGTTAAAATTTCCTAATTAAAATATTTATTTTTGCTATCTTACTATGATCAAAACTATGTTACTATAAAATCTAAATTTTGTCACTATAAGGTAAAAAGTGTATTAATGTAAGTTCAAAAATATTTTGGACACTTAATTTTTTTGGACAAAATTACTAAAATAATTATGACTTATTCAGCTACTACATAACTAAAACAATGTTACTACAAGACTAAAATTTTATCACTACAAGGTCAAAAGTGTATTACTACATCTTCAAAAATATTCTGGACACTTAATTTTTTGGGTGAATTTGTCAGAATGTTTTGACATGTAGTATTAAATTTTTGCCTTGTAGTGGTATTTTTTTGACCTTATAGTAACAATATTTTGGTCATATAGTAAACCACTTGTTTGCGACCCGCGAATTTTCTAGACAACCTGAATTCGGACTTATGATCCACGAATTTTTTAAAATTGTCTTAATTTAACTTTTGAGTTAAATGGACTTAAAGTTTTGATTTGGACTAATTGAAATTGAATGTATGTATACAATATTTCATAGACTAGTCCTATAATATAACATCATTTATCTAAGTATTGTATACTCACAAACACATTGAATAATGTCAAAATATAGTGATATTACAAATTTTAAAAAAATTAATTATATGGAATGCAACTACGCATACAAGAATTTGTTATTAACGTGGGAGTTGAATAAACGACATTTTTTTCGAAAGGAAATAAATTATGGGACTCATCAAATATCAAAACAAACGACTGCATTTTTATTTATTTTTTGGCAAAAAAAAGTTTTTTTTAGGGGTTACAAAAAACATGATCTTCAACTTGAAATGGATCAACTCAGTAATGATGTTCCCTCTCAGTAATAAGAAAGTGAAGAGACTAGTATAACATTTGTCCACAAATACGTTTAAATTTTCATTTTCAATACGAAACAAATGTCACACACTAAGGTATTCTCATGTTTAGAAAAAAAAAAAAAAAACAGAAATACCAACATCACCACATAAGGTCATGTAGAAAATTGAACAGAACTCCACAGAGGTGTGGAAAATTTTACTTCTAGTAAACTAAGAATAAAGAAAACATAAAATAAACAGCTAAAAAATCAAGAACAAGAAAAACATTTAAAAAACAACAAACCAAAAGCTACTCAAACTAAGGGATCAACATATGTATTTACCAATCCGCTATCGCGTGAACAGTATCATTGAAAATATTGAGTTGTTGGCCCAAACATCTTCACCAAATAAAAGCTCTTAAAAGGCAGAGTTGAAATCGCGATAGCAGCTAGTGAAGTAGAAAATGCATGATTCCAAAAGCTCGTCAATTTAACAACTTCATTAATTGAGAAAGTGTGGACGAGATCTTCGATTACACAAAGATATAACATCTTCTATCGACGCAGTGGAGATTGCACAAAATTAATAAATGGAGACTGACTTTTAATGAATTGTTTTTTTTTTTTCAAAAATTACACGGTACTTGAGGTTGGTTATCTCAATATGCATTAATTAGGGGCATGAATGGAAAAGATAATTAAAAGAACATGTCAAAATGGAAAATAGTTAGCAAGGAGTATATCTTTGTAGAAAAGAAGAAGTATGTAAAATTGAACCTAAACGCTCTCAAAAATAAATAAATCAAAGCTCGTTTAGGTTCAATGAAAAAGCTCAATCTCGTGAGCCATCAGTATATTCGATGAAAAAGCTCGATCTTGGCTAAAAAATAAGCAAATCAAAGGTTAAACACTAGATATGGCTCGACTCAGTTCGATTACATCCTAATCCTAAGTGAGACTGTCAAATGAACATCATAAAGAAGATTAAGCGTGACAGGGCAACCAACAACCTTAAAAAAGGAAGTCCCACTAAGAGATTGATGATCCAATTCATATCATATATCTATCAATTGTCTACCCCACAAGCAATACATTTACAAGAAGCAAGAAAAGATCCCGGATATTTTATGAATTCTCTCCTCAGCGAGGATTTTCTTTGCTGCTCCCCCACTATGTCAGAAAAACGAGCACAAATAGAACGATGAACAAAAGAAGTAAAAAACAAATCATCATAATTTGGCCCTTGGCACCAGCCTTTTTCATAACCACAGCAACTTTTTTCTGCAAATGTATGAAATAGCACAAGAGATTATTAACAGCCTCAAATGTTAACAGATTGATTAAACTACACAACTGCTCATATCACATTATTCACTTATCGCATGAAGCAGTAGTAGAAACGTATATATTTTACCTGAACAAATTCAAGACGATTTGATGTGCTGTCCATCTCCATACCAAGTTCGTCTAGAATTTTTTCCTGTGATATGAGCAATTTAAATTGGTTGCATGATTCTCCAGTAGAAAAAATGGTTAAGATTAAATAAGTGCTCTTTTGTATATGCAATAATCAGTTGGGTTTGAAAAAATATACCTGTGCAAGAAGCTCCTCGTGTATTGTAAGCCCAACACCTCCAATTCTCTGCACACTTGCACTTAGTTCATCTAGTTCTTCATCCTGTTGCCTGAAGCAGAAGATTCTCAGCAGAACAAAGAAAAACAAAATCTGAAAGATATCATGATGACACCTCTTACGAGGTATCTTAGAAACTCAAGCACATCTCTAGAATTTACCTAGTAGCCAGACTACTCTCTAAATCCGTAAGACTGTGGGCTTTGCCTAATAAACAGGAACTCATTCAAATCATTTACAAGTCAAATCAAGATATGCCCTATGAGATGCCCTAATCAAGATATGCTCTAATTATGCCCAAATCTCAAGCCGTGATTTCCTCTAATCGTGCTTTCCCTCTTCATTGATATTTCCTGCTATACTTCTTATTGGTGAGAGCATTGCCATAAAAACAGGAAGTTTGAGAAAAATGCCTCGTCACTTTGACTATATTATGAAAATGCACTGTAACTTTTGAATTATAGGAAAATGCCTTGTAACTTTAGAAAGGTTGATAAAAATGCCCATTGACAGGTTGTATCACGTTATTGGGGTCAATTTTTTTGCCTGATACGGCTCATACTTAAACTACCGGCACCCTATCCCGGTTGAAAAACTGGGAATAACAAGTGGGGGGGCAGTTTTATCAAGAAATTTAAAGTTACTATACAATTTAAAAGTTACAGGGCATTTTTTTAGTTTTCTAAAAAATACAGATCCAGGGCTTATATTTGTCTTGGTTCAAATGCAATAAACGTAACAAAAGAATGCACACAAGGCCTAAAATCTTAAGTGGAACCAACATACGAAGAACATAACATGGCATAGAACTCTTCAACTCTTCTCCTGAATACAAGTAAACTATAGATAATTCTAGCTCCCGAAAAAAGGTATTTAAACGACTTCACCCACCATTTTGTGCCCCCAGGAAAACCCATATCAGAAACACAATAATAAATCTGTTGTTTTTCTTTTCCCTAAACCCCAAACACATCACAAGTTTCCTGCATTTAAAAAGGTTGCAAGTGTAGCTAAATATGAGGCATAATATCAAGAATAAAATGTAATAAAGGAAAATTAAGCTCCCGACAAAGGATTCGAAATAAAAGCATTTGAAGTGAAAGGATTTCAAATCCAACCCAAGTTAGGGTGGATTTCAAATTCACCCAAATCCTCAAAAATTAGTTCAAAATGAGATCGATGGATAATCTAAACAGCCCCCAACAGATTTGTTACTACTGGTTTTCAAATCCATTCCCAATCCTCCCATCCAAATTGCAAAGGAAAATGGTAGCTTTTTCACACATTCACCTCCAATGGATATTCTTCATATAGCTTCTCAGACTGGAATCCAACATAAGCAATATTATTAGATCAATTCAAGTAACACCTGTGACCTGTCTTCAAAGCAACAAATAGAAAGACTTGGACGGGGAAATATAGTACCCTCATAACTAGCCTGCCACTGATATTAGAGTTGAGTTCAATCAAAACCTTGATACAACAGATTCAAAATGTCAAGTACAGATTTGCACACCAACGGTTGGCATAGAATCCATATTAAATATTCCACCAACTCATTAGCATCCACCAGAGTAATTCACTTTTACCAAAATTAATCTTCAATACATGAATGACTCAAATGATACCACAACAATGAGCTACTGAGAGCTCAACTATCGCCAATACCAGCTACAAACAAACATAGATGAAGAGCATGGAGATTAAAAAAAAAGTATCATTGCCTGCTTCCTCTACTACAACAGAATAAACTGATTTGAAGATCACCCAAAACCCAATCCTTATAGTTGGTAAGCAGACAATTATTATTGACAATCATTAAATATGTGACTTTTTTATGTAAAGCTGAATGGAATAATTCAACTAGTTGCAATCTTTCTCCTAGAACTTCCAGAATGCACCACCAGCTAGATTGTACTTGATTCTCAATTCAAAGCTGATCGCAGCATCAATAATCATCCTGCCCCATGCCAAAATTTATCAACCTTTTGACACCATTCTCCAGAAGCCTTGAGGCAGCCTTTTGGGCCTCAAAAAGATATATGCACAAGTCCGATTGGACAAAAACATTAAAAATTTCACCTCCACATTCCATAACTTAATCCCAGCACAATTTTCAGATTTCTACGATTTGGAATTTTTGGTACCCAAGCCAATATATCAAAGAGGGTGCATATTGACCACAAGATATCAAAAGCAAGCAATATTTCTGAGATGCAAAAAGCATTTTTCAAGTATTCAAATTAATATATTGTCAATAAAATGGGAGCATACAGTTAAAATTGCAGCTTTCAGCTGAATAGCTGTATCACTGTATGTAAACTAAAAGCCTACTTAATTCAGAATTACTCAAATTTTACATACAAAGTATGATTTGAAATAAAAAATTCTTGTTATTCATCTATACTCTGTGATTGAAAAGTACCGCTTAAAAGGGGGGGAAATGAAGGAAAGAGGGGCGTGGGCCGTGGAGGGTCAGTAGTGAAAATTGAAGAAAAAAGACAGAATATGATTGCAGTGGAATAAAATTCAGGCATTCTATTTTTTTCTTAATGTACATACTTTTTAAGAAAAAACAATATATATTGAGTGATACTTGAGTGCAATTGGTTGCATCTATACAATTGGAATTGAGCTCCAATGAATTGTTTCAAATGTTGGATCAAAGATTAAATTGAGTAAATTGATAATTAAAATCCAAGTGGAACCTCAGAAAACCTGCTCTGTTTGGGTCAAGAAATATATATTAAATATAAATGGGGCGAGAAAAACAATTGACAATGGATCCCACAGATTTTCTAGCTCCAGTCCTTATGCTTCAAGAACTGTAGGAGTAATCTCCTCTTAACACCACTGAGTTTTCTGAAATATCCAATGATTCTTTGCTATATTCTCTCCTCTAAAGCAATTATTCCCGACTTTCTGCCTCAAGTAATTAACCTTCAGCATTCCATCCTGTTTTCTCAATTAACAATTTTGACTCCCACCCCCCTCAATCTTAAAATGTTGCCCATCCAGTAGTTTTGCAACACATATCCACCTATTAGAGGTCCTCTTTACTCCACTTTGTTAAGTTTAATTTATTATCTAAATCTAAACTTGCTAACACTAAATGCAGAGTTAATAGTTGTCGAAAGACCCGCCGGCCTGCAGCCCAACAAACCCCGCAATTTGACAGGCTATTTCTTAGGTGGTGTTTGATTAGAAATTGTGGTGGGTTGGATTGAGATTGAAAAAAGTGGATTGGGGTAATCCATGAATAGTAAGGTAATTATGTTCAAATTGAGTTTGGATAGAGATAGAGATTGAGAAGTAGGGGTGGATGTAGCTTTACGTGAAATCAAGAGTGATGTTGTAATATTTTATTAATGGGTAGAAAAATAATAGGAGAGAGAATGAGATTGAAAAAATGGGGATGTGATTGTATAAAATAGGTGTGCAGATGTATTATAGGGAGAGGATTAGTATTTGGATTGGGAGGGATTGAGAGAGATTGGATTGGGAATGGCCAATCCCAAACCAAACATAACCTAACAGTTCAAATTATCAACTAAACCAAAAATCATGTAACGGAATGTATGCTATTCATATTCTAAACGTAATATTTTCTTTAAGTACCTTGAATAGACTGCTGCTTAGAGCTTAAGAGTTCAGATAAAACAAACGAAAGAATGCAAAATAATGCTTTAAAATCACAATATTACCTCATGAGAAGAAGCTGTCTATCAGATTCTGATGATATAAAATCATCGTTTTGTGTGCTGTACTGATATGATTTATCGGGTTGATGAGGGTTTGGCAGCCTCATAAGCTCCCGACGCATTTCATTAAAATTGGAAGTGCTTGTGTCATTAGATTCCTTCCCACTTAGAACTGATTTCTTCATATTCTTGACCTATTTAGAAAAGAAAAAAAAAATCAGCCATGTGATATTTGATATAATCAACCAGAAAGAAAACTCCATTATGATAATGGCAAAATAAGTCATTTTTTATAAAGGAAAATGGAAGTAACTAATCTCAAGCCAAACGATAGCTGATACCTGATCACGAGCCTTGCTAGTCCATCTTCTTCGTTTATCAAGCTCCACCTCATCAGTACCATACATGGTAGGATTTCTAGATGCAACAGTAATTGCCTTGTCCAATTCATCTACCTTTCGATCAGGAAATCATTCAGTACAGAAATGAAAAAAAAAATCCTTACCAAAATATTCTGAAAGCAATTGAGGCATTAATGTCAACTACACTATTATTATCATACTATGTATTAATTGTTCTAATCATTATCATCGGAGATGACACAACAATCGCAAAGAGGATATAAATTGAAAATATTAATGACAATCTGTAACAGAATCAGTTAGAGTGGGGCTATTCACACCCCAATTTCCTCTAAACACACCTCAACTTAATCAAACATAGCCAAAAAATCAAAAATACCCTTCAAGTGGCTTTAAATTCTACTCTATTCTATTACTATATGATGTAGTATCTTTCATTTTATCCCCTTTTTTCTTTACTTTTATTATCTTGAAATGAAATAAATAAACATAGACTTTGATACCATTTTCAAGATAAAAAAAATAGAAGAAAAACGAGCTTACAATTAAAGATATGTAGTAATATTTATAAAGCATGCGGATATTATATATTGCTATTTGAGGGGTAATTTTGATATTTCATAGCATGTTTCACTAAATTTGACTATGTTGGGGTGTGTGTATGGAGGAAATTGGGGTGTGAGTACCCCACCCAATCCATTATTCTTACTTGTAGATGCCATTCACAAATAGAATGCATACCAACTGGAATTCATCCCATTGAAGATGAAACAACACCTAAAGAGAAATACTTCTAGAAAGTTTCAAATATAAAGCTTACCTGCCATTCAATGCTCTCGCATCCGGCAAGAAGTTCCTTAGTGAAACGCGGTCTCTCCTTACTATCTGAAGGCATTCGTTCCCATTGATGGAAGGTTTGGAGCAACTTATCAATCTAACAAAGGAGAGACTCATTGATTATATTTTCTTTCAGATAATCCAAAGTAAAATAATAAGAAGCCACCTAATAATGTATTGATAAGTTGAGTACGATTCAAATCCCGCGGATGGCAAGATAAAGAGTATCAGGAAGTGAGTTTTGTTCAGAAAGAGTATTTTTAATGAAACATTGACTGCTCTCACAGTTTCGACTCTCAAACATGGTGCTCAAATTGAAATATAAACCCTTTTATTTGTGTAGTAGGTTTTTTACTTAGAATCCATCAAATAAAAGGATAAAACAACCATGAAATAAATCAATGTTAAACCTAGTTCAACTAATAAAAGAAGCACAAAAAAATTTATAAAACGAAAAGCTATACACTGGTTGGATGATTTAAAACAACCATGAAATAAACAACGCGACCTAGTGAACCCTGATTCAAAATGCAAAAATCGAAACTGAAAAAAAAAAAAAAAAAAAAAGGAGGGGAAGAAAAGCTTACTGAATCCTGAGTCTCTTCTTTCACAATGTAGAAAGGGTCTTGAGCTGAAGACATGTTTTAATCGAAAGTATGCCAAACAAATACCTACAAAACAAGTAAAACATCAACTCATCAAGATATATTGTCTAAAGAAAGCAAACATACATTGTGTGTGTGTGTTTTGGTGCCTAAGGGGAGAACAAGGAGATTTGTGTAATGTTCGTATCTAATATATGCTAAATAAAGTACCAGAAACAATATCAGTGTTTTAGAATCCGGTTTTATTTTGTGTAATGTACGTATCTAATATATTGTCTAAATAATTTACGGTTCTATTTTGGAATTTTAGAATCCGGTTTTTAAAAAACTCATACATACAACCCTACAAATACATATAAACTCTATATATACCATTTTTTCTACGCCACACTTTCGATTTGACATAAAGATAACCCCTACTCCATTTAAATCTCAAAACAAACACATTTAATTACTATTTATCAAGATTTTGAAATCACCTAAACTTTGAAATCTCTAATTCCCAAATTAAACATACCCTAACAGTATAGACACAAGAACAAATCATTCAAAATAGAAGCTTAAACTTCCAATACAGTATAAAGGCACACGGTCTTATAGCTGATCATACAATTGGTCATTCTCACCAATACTCAACAATTTCAGTCAAAAAAAAATTTAATAAATCGCAGACACAATGTCATATTTCTGGGGCCAAAATTATAAATTCACAATTGGATCACGGCAGAAATACAGCTTATCAAGCATTTAGAGAAACCCAATTAGCATATAATGTTAAAATTCTATAAAAAATACAATATTGAAAGAAACTCGTAACTCAGTATTCCGACAGAATTTAACCCAACCCATACCCTGAGTAATTCGATCAGCCCTTGTAACACGAACCCAGAAACAAGATAACTCAAAATTCGAAGATAAGACCAATAAACCGAGTATTAAGTGCAGAAATGTGTACAGATATAAATTAACAGTGTGTGCTATTCTGCTCTTAGAAAATACTTGCCTTGTTGTTCTCGGGGTTGAACGCAGATTCCCCAAGCGAAGGCGGAGGCCGGTGGCGAGATCGGTGGTGGGCGGCGGCCGCTCAGATCGGTGATCGGTGACGATATTTGATTCCCAGCTCTCTCTCTCTCTTTTCTTAATAGAATCTCCTCTTTTTCACTGTTACTCCCTTTGTGTCCTACGATTAGTAAGGGTGGGGACTATACACCCCAATTTATGTTATAAACACCCCAATAAATTTTTTAAATCAATTTAAAATATTAAAGAATCTCCATTATTTTTCAATCATACCCTTCTCCATTAACGTAATTATGAAAATCATATCTTTATAATATAAAAAAAAAATTAAAAGATAGTATTATTTATATATCATATTATTCTTTATTACCTTCGTCAAGCGATGTTCGAGATGTAAATGAACTCAGAGCTTATAACATAATAATTCAAAGCTTGGTTGACGAACACTTTTAGTAAAAACATTCACTAGTTGTAGATGAGAAGGGACGAACTCAGTGAGCGGGCGATCGGACGAAATCGATTTACGAACAAAGTGACAATGTGTTTCGCACGTTTGTGAGCAACTGGATTTTGGTTCATAAACAAGCCATTTGTATTGTCACAACTCGAGCGAGCAACAATAGGTTGTTTCTTTGCACTCCAAAAACCAAGTTACTTCCTAAAAATATCGAGTAGTCGTAGGTTGAACGACGAGTCTCAATGCAACGAGCCAAATTCGCACTATAGTGACTAACAAGAGCATAATCACTACTGCGACCAAAGGAGAGCCCAAAATTAAGAGTACCTTTAACAAGAGCATAATCACTACTCTGCAATTGAAGAAATTGATTGACATTATTGATGGCATATGAGAGATCAAGACGAGATCAAGTACAACAATGCATCGGCGATTGTGAGTGAGCAATAAAGTGTTGGACTATAAAAAAAGTCAACACATGTACTGATGAAAGATTCCCCGCAACGAGAGGAGTGGAGACAGGTTTCGAGTCAAGCAGCTTAGCGCAAGAGAAAATGTCGTGGACGTACTTTGCCTAATTGAGGAATAGACATCCGCTAATTGTGAGGCCCTTGAAGCCGAGGAAGTAACCGAGGCAACCAAGGTCCTTGATTGCAGGCTCCTTGTTGACACGATCGATAAATCGTCGAATAGAGACCGGATCGCTACTTTTCACAATAATATTATTGACATAAAATAAAACATATAGGGTGGCATCACCTCACGTATAAGAGAGAAGTGTCAGCTCGACTATAGTGAAAATTCAAGGACTTGATAAAGCTACTAAACCGAATAAACTAGACGAAAGGGCATTGGTGGATACCATAAAGTGCCTTTTCGAGGCGATAAACATGATTAAGAAAATGAGGATCGACAAAATCAGACTATTGGCCATAGATAGTGTTGATCAATGACCCATGAAGAGAGTTTATGTTTGTTTGTTTTTTTTAAACTAGGTAATAAAAGGTAATTTTGTAATTTCCTATATATAAAAGTTGCAAATATTAAAAGATTTTTTTTAAAAAAAAATTCTTTGGTAAATTAATTTATTCATCTTTTAAGTTTTGTTGACCTTGAATTTAGTCCCATTATTTTTTTCACTCTATAATTAAGAATTAATCATCTATTCTTATGTAATTTCAAAATTATGTTATTCATGGCATGATATTTTCGGTCCATTTTTTTTATGACGTATAATAAAATCAATGTTTACCCTTTTTTTAATCCTCAACGTATAATAAAATTATAAAACCAACGTTTACCATTTCGTTAATCCTCAAAATACGAGGTTGAAATTGAATGAGAAAAAAAGATATTAAATAAATCTATTTTTGTTTTCATAAATTATGCTTAAAAAGAATTGAAGAAAAATGTTGTTGATGAGATCGAAGGCGACATGAAGATTTGGGTTATGTTCGATTTAATTTTCAAGTGGCATTGGTTCACGATGTTGTCAATCGTGTGAAGCGACGAATATGGGCACAAATCAAGGCAATGACGATTGATTGCGAAATAGCCGATCATAATCTATTGCTCACACGAAGATTTCAAATTTAATTTGCCACTTGAAGATTTGGGTTATGTTCGATTTAAGTTGAGACTCACCAGCAGATTTTATTCTTTTTGAACCTGACAATTTTTTTTAACGAAATTGATTTAGAATCATATATTATGGGCGACTCGGCTAGTAACCTCTAATTACCCGTAAATGTAGAAATTTTATAAACCTAAAAAACAAATGGGAGGGGCTATCAACACCCCAAATTGTGTTGTTCCCACCCCATAATTTTTTTACAAAAATAGACATAATTGAATTTACTAAGATATCCTTTTAAATCATTTAAAAAGTGTTAAACACATCTCTAATAATATTAAAGACACCTCATGTTTTTTTTTTTTTTGACAAAAATACAAGGGCTGAATATTCAAAACAATCTCTATAGAGAGATTAGAGCAAGCCTATCCTTGTAAAATTGTGAGAAACCAGCTTCATTCCAATCTTGAGGAGAAGAAGTGTTTATAGAACTTTGAGCCAAATCATGAGCAATATGATTATACTCTCGGGGGACATGCTTGCAATCCCAAACCTGCTGTAAACGAAGTAAATCCTTTACCTCCTTAACATAAGTTTGTTCCAAACTGCCAAGCCGCTCTTCGTGTTCAATCGCAGAAATGGCATCCATGGAGTCAGATCGAACTCCATTGATTTTAATATTATGTTGCTTACATTTGCTTAGACCAATAACCATAGCTCTAAGTTCTGCACCACAAATCGAGACCGGATAATCCATGCGTTGAGCTCCAGCTCGAATAACTCGAGAGCTTTGATCCAAAACTACCCAACCTGCAGCAAAGAAGTTTCTATCCATATTAAAGGCTGCGTCCGTAAAAAGTTCAATGCCTGGATTAAATCCCATACACAGTTCTCTTTGCTTGGCTATAACATCAGTACCCGTATTGCCAACTTTCGTCATCTTCTGAAAATCATGCCAATAAGACAGTGCCCAATTAACTTTGAAACACCTTCCAATACTCATTTTGTTTTGTTTATGAGCCTCTAGATGAGTTAAGTTGCATCTATCTTTCCAAATAGCCCAAGCAACCATCATAACCAAAGACATATCTTCTCTTTTCATAAAATTCCCACACCAGCCAACAAAATCCATTCCATTACCATGTATAGCTTTATTCACTTCACTCCAAAGTCCCACTCCTTTCCAGGTATTTTTTGCAAAAAAACATTTGAATAAGCAATGCATCCTATCTGCATTAAAAGTCCCACAACACCTGCAAATCGAACTCATGGGCACATGGTGAGAGGCTAGATTACCTTCAGAGGGGATAATGTTCTGTATAAGCTTCCAACAGAAAATCCTAACTTTTGGTGGAACTTGTAACTTCCATACAGCTTCAAACACCTTTGCAGAATTTAGAGGGTTTGAAGGTCCCTCCATGAAACCACCTGTTTCCTTTATAGCTCTTTGTATAGCCAATGAATAACCTGAAGCAACTGTATAGTATCCATTTGAAGAAAGAGGCCAGTACAGTTGATCACAATGATTCATACCAAGAGTTGGAGTTCTAAGAATATGCTCAGCTTCATAGGCAAGGAAGGCTCTTCTAATGAGATGCTCATCCCATTCTCCATTATCCAGTAGAAATCTGTTAACATTTGAGGCACTTGCCTTTCTTGATTTGATCATACCACTTTCAGTTCCATGAATCCATCTATCCTTATAAATCCTGATAGCATTACCAGTACCAATACGCCATCTAGCCCCTTCCTCCAATAAAGACTTGCTCCAATACAGGGATCTCCAAACAAAAGATGGATTCGAACCAATTTCTAAATCTGACAAGCTGTTACCTCTAATGTATTTAGCATTGAAAATCTTACCAAGAAGAGACTCCGGCTTATTAATAATGTTCCATAGCTGTTTAGCCAAAAGAGCTTTATTGAAACAGATGAGATTTCTAAACCCCAGGCCCCCTTCACTTTTTGGCTTGCACAGATCAATCCACTTCTTCCAGTGCTTTCTTCTCCCCACATCATCATCGCCCCACCAAAAACCAGCTATAATCTTTTCCATATCAGAACAGACAGCATCTGGCACTCTAAAGCATGACATAGCATAAGAGGCAGTAGCTTGCAAAACAACTTTGATAAGCACCTCCTTTCCCCCTTCTGAAAAGGATTTGTGCTTCCATGATAGCACCTTTTGCCTAATTTTGTCAGTCAGATATCCAAACTTCAATCTTTTAGCTTTTGGGATAATTGAGGGTAGACCAAGGTACAACTCATAACCCTGAGAGGATTTGATGCCCAACATAAGCTTGGTTCGATCAACATTCATTTGACTTGTTGAGGGACTGAAAATTAGAGAAGATTTCTCTCTATTGACCAATTGACCAGAGGCCTTTTCATAGACATAAGTGCAATTCACCACAGCTTGAGTTTCTAATTTAGAGGCTTTGAAGAAGAAAAGGCTATCATCTGCAAAGAAAAGATGTGATAAAGTAGGGGCACCTCTTGCAATTCTGATCCCTGAAATTTGATGTGATTCCACAGCTGATGAGAGCATAGAAGACAAAGCTTGAGCACATAAGACAAATAGATATGGAGATAGAGGATCTCCTTGTCTCAGACCTCTAGTAGGAGTGAAAGTCTCAGAATTACTCCCATTGATATTGATAGCATAAGTTACAGAAGACACACATTTCCAAACAATTTGAATCCATTTATTAGAAAAGCCCATGACTTGAAGAATTTGCAATAGAAAAGACCATTCAATTCTATCATAAGCTTTGCACATGTCAAGTTTCAATGCAGCATATCCAATTTTGCTTTTAGAAGATCTCAAGCAATGCATACCTTCATATGCTACCAAAATGTTATCAGTAATGAGTCTCCCAGGTACAAATGCACTTTGATGAGAATCTATAATGTCATTAAGAACACCCTTCAATCTATTAGTCACTGTTCTAGCAAGTATCCTATAAAGGACATTACACAGGCTAATAGGTCTGAATTGTTGTGGAGAAGCTGGTGTCTTAACCTTGGGGATAAGTGAAATAATGGTATGGTTCCATTGTTTCACATCTCCCTGCCCATTAAGAACTTCTAAAATAGCATTCGAAATATCCTCACCAATAACGCTCCAATTATGAAGGTAAAAAGAAGCTGGATATCCATCAGGACCTGGAGCCTTCCAAGGATCAAGATCCTTGACTGCTTTAAACACCTCCATTTTAGAAAAAGGAATATCCAAAATATTAGTACTTTCCGCAGTTAGCTTTGATTTAAGACACTGAGTTGCCCTTCTGATTACTTCATTTGATGGTGAACCTGTTGTAAAAATCTTCCTGAAATAATCCATGAAAGTGTCATCAATTGCCTTCTTTGAATACTGCCAATTCCCATTGAAATCAAGAATCTGTGTGATGGTGTTTCTTCTTTTCCTTTTAGTGGCCCTTAGGTGGAAAAATTTAGTATTTCGATCACCTTCTTGTAGCCATGTAACTCTAGCCCTCTGCTTCCAGAACCATTCTTCCTGAGATGTAAGTTTAGCCAAACCATCCTCCAATACTCCAACTCTTCCCATATCAGGATCACAAGTTTCATTGTCCAATATGTCATTGATTTGTTTTTGAACTTGTTTAATCCTATGACACAATGTACCCCCTTTTTCCTTTGCCCAATCTCGAATCATGGCTCCACAAGCATTCATATTCTCTAACAAATTTACATTGGGACTTGACTTATTCCAAGCAACTGTCATAACCTTATTAAAATCAGGTTCTTTCAACCAATAATTCTCAAACTTGAAAGGCTTTTCCTGTGCCCGAGTGTTTCTTAACTTTCTTGTTGCTTCGAATTTCATCAGAATTGGCCTGTGGTCTGAGCTCAAAAAACTCAAAGCAGATCCCTCACAGTATGCACATAAATCCATCCAGCTATCAGTAGCCAAAAACCTATCCAATTTCTCTTTAATATAGAAAGGGCCCTTTCTACGATTGTGCCATGTATACTTTGGACCTGACATCCTAATGTCTTGAAGTTCATTATGAACTAGAACTTCTTGGAAAAGATCAATATTTCCACTTGACTTGGGCCTACCTCCAACCTTTTCATTATTATTCAAGATCTCATTAAAATCTCCCCCAATCAACCAAGACTTTGGAAGATTAGGCATATAATGTTTAAGTCTTTTAAGGAGATTCCAAGAAGCATTTCTTTGTTGAGGCACTGAATTACCATAAAAACCAGTGAAACGCCAAAATCCAATAGTATCCTTAATCAAACAATCAATATGACCAAGGGAGTAAGACAACACGGAAACATTCGATTCATTCCAGAAAAGCAATAATCCACCAGCTATGCCACATGCTTGAACACAAAAAACATTTGAAAAACCTAATCGAACCCTAAGGACTTCTGCATAGGATTGGTTACATTTAGATTTAGAAACAAAAAAGTACAATGGATTGTACAATGAAACCAACATCCTAAGCTTATTGAACGCACGCTTCTTACAAACCCCGCGTGCGTTCCAGCATAACAGTATCATTCAGCTCGGCGGGGTTGAGTGACCTCAACCTCCGCCGTCATCGGAATCGAAATTTCTGATCCATAAGTCTCCAGCATACTCCTCGCCTTCTTCAAAAAGAAAAGCCCATCCATTTCTTGCCTCACTTTTTCTGCCCTGATGAAATCCGCAAGATCGCCCGAATGATCCCTCCATAGTCTTTTCTTACCTGCCCGCATGTCACCCGGAATAGAGAAGCTCAGATTATTTCCTTCAGAATGCTCCTCCTCCACATTGTTTTGCCCCATTTCTTCTCTCAATGGAACATAAGGGTGTTCTCCTTCATAAATAATCTCTTCATAAGTCACATAATCCAAGTTCTTAAAATCTTTCCCCACTTGATGAAAAACTCTAATCCCCTTACGATTGTCACCTTCTTTCTCCATCAAAGTTTCAGTAATAATTTTATGATGAAAACCATATGGGACAGAAAAAGAAAGGGGTTGAAGAATCTGACCGTTTTTAGAGACTTTTTGGGCTAGTTGAACATTATCCATTGCTTTCTCTCCTACCCTTGTTGTCATGAGATCCTGAAAAGAGTAAACTGCTTCCCTATCAATTTGGTTTGGTTGAGCTTCTTCATTTAGGTTCCACAGAGGTCCCATAACCTCTTGCTCAGCTATTTGCCACATTTCCTTAACACCCTCATCTAGCATAACCGCCTTGCCCTTGGCCTTCCTTCTTCTTTCAGACTCAGAGGACTTATTTCCTTCCAAATTGATAATATTCGCATCAGCTATCTCTCTTTGGGCATCAGAAGTTAGATCCTGCACAACATTATTGACATCTATCTCCCTTCTAGCTTCCAAGGCACGAACTTGCACTATATTATTAGAAGAGACCAGATCAATGCCTAGCAACCTAGAGAGATCATGTATGTCACCAGCATTAGGTCTTTTTGCTTTATCAGCCTTTAGCCATTCCGGGAAGAATTTATGATTTTCCACCCAGTCATCCTCTCGATCTCTAACCTTGCTGCATGCTCTAGCAGAGTGAGTTAGTAAACCACAATAAGTGCAAAAATCTGATAGTCTTTCGTATCTAAAAAAGATTATTGTGGATACATTATTGGCAGTGAAGTTAGAGAAACGACATAAGGGGGTTTCCGTATCATAGAGAACACGGACTCTCAATGATTCTCCCCACGCTACCTGACCTTCCTTTGCATTGACTTGAATCACCTCACCAAGGATGCTCCCAACTCTTTCCCCAGTTACCTTTGTCATTGCATGTGCCGGGAGACGATGGATCTGAATCCAAAACGGCACCCGATCCATCTTCATATCATTAAAGCATTCGTCCCCGGTGAGTGGCTTAAGGACCATGAGTGACCTTCGCAGATTCCATGGTTGCATGTCAAGGATCTCCTGCATCTCAGCTTTGTTGTTGAAATCAACAACATACAAACCATCCCCCACCGAAGTGACGATGAGGGAAGAGTTAATCTTCCAGCTTGACAACATCAATTTTTTAAGCTCAAGGACATTAAAGAAGCGTCTAGAGACAAATTTAAGAGCAACTGAGGAAATAGGAGTAACAAGCTCACTTGTATGAACAGCCGTATTAGCCGTCTCCTTATCAGAAATAGTACATTCATTGAGTTGTTTTTGAATTTCCATTGCCATTTTTTTGAAGAATAAGAGTGAGGTTGTATAGTAGAAGAAAGAAGATGAAAAGTTGTGCAGAAGCTTCTATCTTCTCCTCCAAATTTATAGGCAAGATTGCAAGGGGAAAACCACCTATATTCTTCGAAACCATTGGCCCAACGGAATAAAAAAATCAATTCTGGAGATATTACCAAGATCACACCCTACCGTTGCAAATATCAAGAAATCTCGCGTGTGTGGAGATGAAGAGACTCCTCCCTTCGTTGCCTGCACCCCCAATACTGGAGCAAGTGTATTTCACTCACCTCTCACAATAAAACCAACTAGGTTACCCCCTAATGATTACCCGGATTTTACCAAATCCAAGACAGCCCCTAATTGATCTAGTTTAGTAGCATAAAACCCAACATCTCATTAAAAGCTTGATCTCAAATAACAAGAAAACCAATTGAATGCTTTTTTTTTTTTTTTTTTAAAAAGAAAAGGAATTTGAAGAAAAACATTCTTTTCTAAAAAAGAAAAGATGAAGATTTCCGGTGGAAGCCGGCGGCGGGATGTGTGGGAGAGTTTTTTCTATCTACTTATTACATTTCTTTTACTTAAGACTCCTCATGTTATACACACCCCATACTTAAATTCTATCTCATTTAACCTTCGTTCATCTATTTTTACCTTTACAATAAAAAAATTACTCCATTTTTAAAACCCTTCTCCATGCATAAATCTTACCACCATAAACATTCACATGATGATATAATCACAACAAACATGATTATGAAAGAAGAAAAAGTGACGGAGGAAATTAATATAAGTATATTTAATATTTTTTATACTTTTTTTTACACTTTATACATTTTTTTTAGTGGTAGCAGTCGCGATATGTACGGCCGAAATCGTGGCCGAACACATCACCGTACGTACGGCCATAGCACACATATGTGAGTGTATGCCCACAACCGGCCGAACGCAATCTGCATGAAATTTTTGTTAAGTGGTGTACGACCACTACTGGCCGAACACACATGGATGTGTACATTGTGTACTGGCCGAACACACATGCATGTGTACATTGTGTACTGACCGAACATATCCATAGTCGTACATTAGGTACTGACCGAATACTTTCATGTGTGTACATGAAGTTGTGGTCGTACAGTTTGTATGGTGCAGTTTTTTAATTGTGTTTTAATATTTTAATTTATTGTTCGGTCATACATTTTCTCCCTTTCTTCTTTTTGAAAAAGACACCGTTGTTGGTGATGGAGAGAGGGGATTTATTTTTTAAATGGATGGGGTGTGTATAGTATTAGTTAAGAAGGGTAAATATTTTAAGTTTTAAAATAAAAATGATAGGAAAAGAATAAATTGGGGTATGTTTAGTAATTTAAAATGAATTTTAAATTTAAATGGGGTGTGTATAACAATTGAGGTGGGAATAACACAATTTGGGGCGTTGATAGTCCTCCCAAAACAAATTTCAAAGTGATTTTTTTTTTAAGAAACTAAAAATCAAAGATTAAAAGTATAAAAAAGTATTTTATCCTAATTTCTTTAAACGGACCAGGATATAAAAATCAAACTCTCGCCTATGGTTTCCAAATTAGCAACATCATCGTCTCTTTATCCAACTGCTGAAGCTATATTCCCATAATATTCTACTTCGATATTTTGTTGTACAAATCTGTGTAAGTAGCTGGGGGCATATATGGACGACGTAAGGATGAGCAATTCGACCAATAGCAGCAGCAACAAGCCAGAGTGGTTGGAGCAATACGACGTGATCGGCAAAATTGGGGAAGGGACGTATGGGTTGGTTTTCTTGGCTAAGATCAAGTCTAACCGCTCGAAATCCATAGCCATCAAGAAGTTTAAGCAGTCCAAAGATGGTGATGGCGTTTCTCCCACTGCAATTCGTGAAATCATGGTGAAATTTCGAAACCCTAATTGGTTGTATGAATATTTCTGTGGTGAATTTATTCCGTGTATATGCCTTCTCTAGCGATGTCTGGAAATAATAGAAAATATCAACTTTTCAGTTCTTTTTTCTTGTTAAGTCTACTCTGTTCCCAGTGGAGTATGTGTGCTTAATTGAAATGTGATAGAATGGTAAATTTTGGTGTGTGGCGCTTGGGGCAGTTTTTGGCAGTAAAAAACGTTCGGGGGATTTAGTATTACTGTTGAATGAGCCAATGGTAAAGGGAGATTTTTTTTTTTGTATATTCTGTTTTGGGTGAAATTCTGATAATCACCATGTTTTGTGGGGTTATTTATCTTTGATATATGTCCTGGAACTATTTTATAGCTTGGAATGTGTTTTGTTGACTATATTTTCCTAATATGATGAAGCAACACAAGGAAAAAAGAATTTATACTAACTATATGCTTTTGGTGAAAACAGAAAATTCTTTAAAATATTATTTTTTTCCCTTCTTTTGTAACACTTACCTCTTCTTTTTCTCAAACCTGCTTGTGTGCCTAAGGTTTTTTATTTTATTTTATTTGGAGTTACTTTTGTAAGTTAATACGAGTTTAATTTAAACCTGCCCCCTGTCGGCTGCATTTTATGTGAGCCATACTTGCCCCCATTTTTTAAAATAAAACATATTGTTTCTTATAGGGAAAAAAACAGTTCTCTCATTTTTCTGGTAGCAATCTAACATTAAGCACATAAATCATCCCAAAGAGAGCATGGTATTTAAGTTTGGACTCAAATTCTGTTTATTCTGTAATTCAGTCAAGGATATGGCATGTTAATTTGGGCTCTCAAATTTTTCTGTTCAGATTTATTTAGGCTTTATCTATTCCCGTTTCTTCCTTTCTTCTTAACATTTAAATTCCATTTATTGTTGTTTTGATGCCTTGATGGTGTTTGTGCTATTCTGCAGTTGCTTAGGGAGATTTTCCATGAGAATGTGGTAAGGCTTGCAAATGTGCATATCAATCATGCAGATATGTCACTTTATCTAGCATTTGACTATTCTGATCACGATCTTTATGTGAGTACATTCCTTAATCTTGATTTTGCTATATATTGATCCATCTGAATGTGGCAGAAAACGATTTACCTATTATGTATTGTGCCAGGAAATCATCAGACATCATAGGGACAAGGTCAACCAATCAATCAATCAATACTGCGTCAAATCAATTTTGTGGCAGCTTCTCAATGGTCTAAATTACCTTCACAGGTTTTGTATATTGTTATGTGTCTTTTGCATAATTAATTTAATCATATGTAATTTTACTCTTGTCTCCTAAGGTCTGCTAAATGGATTAAGGTAATTCTTGGTTAACTAGTATTGGATCCTGAGAATAGCTTTATGTCAAATGGTTTGAGTTAAATAAAAAAATGGAGAAGAAGCCATGACCTGGCATGCTTTATTTAGCGGATATTTTACTTTCCTGCATATTATTAGTGTCTATGATGAATAGGAAGGGTAATATTTTGGAATATAAGATCTATATCTGGCTTTGCTCTTATGAGAGGATTGCTTTGTAGAATGGGTATGTTTAGAGCCAATCAGACCCCAAAATATCTTGTGATACTGATAAATAGGCATTCTTCTGGTATAATGATTGAAATCTTCTTTTATCTGGGTTGGGTTCGAAGCAAATATGTCTTGGATCTTATCTTGAAGAGATAGAATATATTCTTTAACTTTTCAAATTGATTTAAAAATATAAAACACATGGCTTGTCAATATTTGGAGTAACTAGAATTCCGTGTACAACTTTCTTGTTTGTTGTTGTCGGCAATTTTTCGAATAGACCTTGACTTGCTCTCGCAATAAAACCTTTGTGCAGTAATTGGATTGTTCACCGGGATCTTAAGCCGTCAAATATCTTGGTAAATGTTTTTTTTTATTTTTTCTCTCTTCTGCAATTAGATTTTTCCGTTTATATCGGAGTATAATTTAGTTGCTGGATGCGCTATTATTTCGGTGAAACATTTTGTTGATAATCTGACTCTGACTTATTTCTTTTATTTTATCTTTTAAATTTTGACAACCAGGTAATGGGTGATGGGGAAGAACATGGAGTGGTAAAAATTGCTGATTTTGGCCTCGCAAGAGTTTACCAAGCTCCCTTAAAGCCACTATATGAAAATGGGGTAAGAAAACATCTTGTCCCATGGAATTATTAGAATTATTTAAGCAATATTATTGATAAGCTTTATCTGAAACAAATTTGAGAGTTAAAATATTACGAGCTTGGAAAAATCTTAACTTTAGCATATTTTGGCAAGAATTTGTTGTTGTTATGCATATTTATTGAATTAGTTTATCTATAGTTCGTCATTTGAATTTGTGAACTGCAGGTTGTTGTTACCATTTGGTATCGTGCACCTGAGTTACTCCTTGGGGCTAAACACTATACAAGTGCTGTTGGTAAGATCTTTTTTTTTTTTTTATGTGGCAAAAGAAACTTAACGAATATATATATATATATATATATATATACTCACATCAGTTACTAATTATTGGTACTTTTTATTTATGGGAAAGACATGTGGGCAGTGGGCTGCATCTTTGCAGAGCTTCTCACTCTAAAGCCACTATTTCAAGGGCAAGAAGTAAAAGGGACTCCGAATCCCTTTCAGGTATGATGTTTAGCATGTTTGGTAATAAATTAATGGGTTCATTGCTGCTGCTAAAATCATCCCGCCTTTCTGCAATCTAATCTAAACTTTTGAGTTATGGCAAATAAAACCCAAATTTAAAAAAGTTGCAATTCGAACTTACAGTCAGATTTGACTCTTGCCCATTTGGGGTTGTTTTAAGGCTAAAAGATGTCGTTTGGGTAGTAATTAGGGTGAATGACATCTTTGGGATTTAAATTGTTGCCAAGGAGGAAGACACGTCAGAAACGAGCAAGAGTTAATCTGCCCAGAAGTTCAAATTGCATTTTAAAAAAAAAATTGAGGTTCTACCAACACTCAAAAGTTTAGATTAGGTTGCAATTTGCGAAAATGTGGTGTTTTTAGCTGCAATTAAGCCTAAAATAATTTGATCTCAGCATGTTGTTCATGCCATTATTCATCTAGATAAAATAATTTGGCTGACCATATTTTTCTGAAATTTCTTTGGATGATGCAGCTCGATCAACTTGATAAAATATTTAAGGTTTTAGGTGAGAACGTTCTTCTGATTATTCCTTTATTTTTAAGATTTTATGTTAACAATTGGTAACAGCTGCTTGTGGCATTAGGTCATCCTACGCCAGAAAAGTGGCCAACACTTGTGAATCTTCCACATTGGCAGTCTGATTTGCAACAGATTCAAAGTCGCACATAGTTAGTTATATTCTTTCTTCTTTGCTGTTTCTAGAGAACATCTAGTGTGTACGGTGTGTTATTAATAAGTGTTCTGATTTAATTTTTTTTTCTTGGTGCAGCAATAATGCTGGACTTTACAATGTTGTTCATCTATCTCCAAAAAATCCTGCATATGACCTCCTCTCTAAGATGCTTGAGTATGTGCCTGTTGTAAATCAAGCTTTGGATTCAGTTACTTCTTCTAATTATGCATGTGCTTAGTTATGCTGTTATCTTTTACTAAATGAGATAATAACAGGATGTCTAACTTCTATTGGCAACGTGTTATTTGACCAAAGATTGGAAAATAATCAGTTCTCACAATTACTGTAGCTTGATTGATTCATTATAGTATATACAGAAATAAGAATTGCATGTTTTTACATTTTAATGTCATTGTTTTTAATTATTGATATTGGACGCAGGTTCAATTGTCTTTCTTCAGTACTAATGTGAACTTTGCTTAAATTTGAATTTTTTCCTTTGAGATCAATTAAAATTATGCAACTCATGGCTGATTTTATTTGCAGGTATGATCCTAAAAAAAGAATAACCGCCATACAAGCCCTGGAGCATGAGTATGTAATTGACTTTTGTTTCTCTGCCAGTTGTCAATTCTCATCGTCTCCGATATTGTCTCCTTTTGGTTGATCTTTTACATTTACCTAGCTATAGATTTATCAACAATTGTTTTATGCTGAGGGTGGATACATTGGTGACCATTATAAGAACTAAGAAACTTGTTTTCCTGATCTGTTGAACAACAACTTAAATTCCTTACATCGTGACCTGCAATCATTTTGGTTTAAAATGAATTTTGGACCAAATGATGGGTCCAACTATCTTTTTTTTTTTTTGGGGAAATGGTTAGTTGGGAAGCTCTTTAAACTTTGCCCACAAGTTCTCTTGGTTGATTTTAAAAATCTCCATGAGCTTTTGATTACAGGTCCAAACTGATCAAGAATTATCACTTATATTCCAATTAAGGTGTTAACCTTTTCAAATAGTTTGCGTTAATTTAGTATGATTTTTAACTTGCTGATTTATTCAGTCACTTAGTTTAAGAAAGTTTCGTGTTTAAAAACCTGCAATCTGGGCTTATGCAATGTTTTGTATGCAAATTTTGATGCAATGAGGAGATTTATTACCTTTGGCATTACATTTGTTAAGGTCCATATAACCAAGTAATCAGTTAATTCTGTGGTTTTTTTTTTTTTGAATATTTGTGGGGTTCATTATTTAAATCATTCTCCCGGATGCTGATGTCTAAATCTTCACGACCATTTCTTTACTTTCTCCTGTTTCTCTTTCTATTTTATGCCAGAAAATATGAAATTTGCTGCTTTCCCTATACAGAATGTCCCAGTGGCTTGGGAGTGTGAGAATTCTTTTAAAAAACTCTGGAAATCTCTTAATTTTTCTGTTAATTTTCCTATTTGCAGGTATTTTCGCATGGAACCTTTGCCGGGCTGCAAGTATGTTATTAAGTAGTTTTTCTCATTTTGATGACCGCATAATTACTTTTTCTCATTTAAATAATGAAATTGTGTCAGTGCACTGGTCCCACCACAACCAGGAGAGAAAGTTGTGAATTACCCGACTCGCCCAGTGGACAAAAGCACTGATATTGAAGGAACCATTAGTCTCCAGCCCTCTCAACAAGTATGCTTCCTCAGTTTCTAAATTACATATGTCTTCTTTTGCTGTTGTCAGCATTTAAAATCTAAAAATAAATAAATAAATAAAAATATATTGATGAGAAAAAAAAATCACATGATCCACATTCTCATTCTTCAGTGTAATGATCCACATTCCAGGAAATAGACGAGTTTTTTCAAACCTTTATTAGAAACAACCCCAAACCTGATGTGGGAGACACCTTAGTGCCAAAATGAGTCTTGGATGCATAGAGAAAGGTTCTGGACCTGCATGCATGGGATTGCTTGCTAAAATGTCTTGTAGAATATTATGGAAATTGTTATGATTTTCAACAAACTACACATATGGATATTGCAAAACTAACAAGTGCTCTTGTGAAATTGCATTATTTCATCTTATCATAACTCTCTCTTTCTCACTATCTCTCTCTCTATCATTATTCCATCCTTGTACACTTTATAAGGCAAGTAAATTAGTTTTCTGAAATTTGATGTGCCTTGTATTGAAATAATCATAACTGACTTTGGAATTTCTAGAATCACCGATGTTATGTTGGCAGATTTTTTAGGAGTAATAATCAGAATAATCTAGAAGCAAAATAATTACTCCCTCTGTTCCACTAACTCTTGCTTTAGAGACAAAAATTGTTCCAAAATATCCGTCGCTTTTGGCTTTCCAAGAGATATTATATATTTTTCCAACTTTATTTTTTTCTTAATTTTTGTGATAAGTTCATTTTTAGGTAGGATAAATGACCATGAATGATTCATTAATATTTTGTAAGAGAGTATATTAATCCTTTTATACAAATAATCATTAATATTAGATGACTTTCTTTTTTTTGATAAGAAACATAAAATTTTATTGCTGTAGAAAAAGTGTTGGGGATGAGGGATCCCTAATACTCACGAATATCTTTCATTACATCTATTATATTATAAAGCAAAACTCCAATTCCTCACTCAGAAACTAAGTAGTCCCTGAAGTCTGAACAGCCTATGACTAGAGGACCAAAGGGCCACGGTAAATTTGATCCTACCCCAAATGTCTTCTACCAGTTCAATACTGATTTAAAAAATTCTCCTATTCCTCTCAAGCCAAGTAGACCAAAGTACCACTGCAACTATGATCCTCCAAGTATTAAATGACTTTCTTAATCAGTGTGAAAATCAAAAGCGACAATTAAAGTTGAACGGAGGGAGTATCTACTACTACTAAGGCGGTTCCTTTTAGGAAAATTCTAAGATAATTATTGTCTAGCTTAAGTCGGCAAGTCAAATGACTAATCCCTTAATAGAATTTTCGAGTGATTGCTCAATTGCTTAGTTCACCGACATTAGATTCTTACGATCAAGCAATTTGATCAGTATTTATACGAAATGTGTGAAGAGAAAGAGAACAGGGAAAGAGAATCTGATTGATTAAATCTCATTAGCATACTCGTAACTGTAAGCTATATAACACTGACAGCTGCCAAATGAAACCGTTTTGCTATTGACTCTAAATGGAAGAAACGTGTATACAACTTAAAAAAGACATGCGGCTCTGGATATGGAAACATCTGAAACAAAAGATTTGTAGCAACACTGAGGCTCTCCCTGGTTCGTAACATAGATATAAGGAATTTTGTTTGAGATTTTTTTTTGAAGTCTCAGTATCCGGTTCTAGGACCAACTAATCCGGGGGACAAATCCAACCGTCCACTAGTGGGGGTCCCGTTTAAAGCCAGAACTAAGCTTTGTATGGGCTGGCCTTTTTGAAATTGTTTGCACCTTAGGGGTTTTGATTGAGAATTTGTGGGTGGATTTAGCACTCTTTGTAAGTTGTGTGTGGATTTAGGATTCAAATACGAATGATATGAATCATAACTATATGCCTATATCATATGATGATGCAGTGCATCTTAAACTTACGTTGAAAATAAATAAACGTAAATAATTGCCTGCCTTGTATTTTTTATTTTGTAACTTGAGTAAAATTAAGATGGTAATGTGCTATATAGCGTTTAAAGAAGTTCCACTAGTTTCCGTTTCTTATAACCTTATATTCATGTACATAAGAATTTGATACATATGCCATAACTGGTCGATCATTTTCTTTTTCTGTATGAAACATTTTCTAGTCATTCTCATTCTTCCTTGAGGAATCATGACTTGCGTAACAGTTATTCCAAATTCTGTAGAATATATCCGTGGTCATTTCTTCGACATATTAAGTGCTATTACATGACACCTATGCACAGAATTTTTAGGCATTCAAGTGAATAGTGAGAGATTTTATTTTTCTGTTGGTGGTAATCTTTTCTTCAACTCTGAAGATCATCATAGAAATTTTGTGAATTTAAACTTACAAATGTTGATGTTTCTAAGTTGTCCCAATTTTTTGACTACCTTGACCCTGTTTAGATTGCTTAATTTTGATGTTGAGACTCTCTAAATGGTTTATAGCTCTTGAAGATGTTTGGTTTACTAAAAATGCTTACTGGATTTAGGGCAGAATTATTCGCATAGTATATAAGAGAGCTAAAATCTATTTTGATCCCATAACTTGTCTTTTTAATTAGTCTGTTTTTTGTCGCATAGCTAAAATCTATTTCTGCAAAAGGTCCAAAAAAGTAATGTTTTTCAATTTAATCCCATAACTTTTAATTAGTCTGATTTTGGTCCCAAGTCACTGGAATTTGAAGTACGACGCCGTTTTGGGAAATATTTTTAGGACCTTTTGTGAAAAATAAAAAGTTATGGGACCAATTCTATCCTTCACCTTCACCTGCAAAAAAAAGCCATAAATTGATGTCGTACTTCAAATTCCAGCGATTTTGGGACCATGCAATTCAAATATATTTTTAAATGCTATTAGTTGTTTTACTTAAAGGTATTAGTTGTTTTCACTGAAAAATATTGGTTTTGTATAGTTGCACTATAAAAAACTGGTGTTCAAGAGAATTACTCTTATTTCTTTTGCTTTTTCAACGAGTAAACTTGTCCAATCTAACCAGAAGTTGATGCTTGTTATATCAAGCACATACAAGACCAACAAGATTTAGGGTATTTGTGAGAATTTGCTAAAATTCCTCGTGTGATGGATATTAATCGTGATTTCCTTTTGTTAGGTATCATCTGGAAATTCAATGTCTGGGGGCATGGCGGGCCCTCACGTAATGCAAAATCGATCCATGCCTCGACCGATGCCTATGGTCGGCATGCAACGAATGCAACCTCCCGGGATCCCGACTTACAATCTTGCATCTCAGGCTGGAATGGGTAACCCTGGGGGCATCCCCATGCAACGGGGTGTTGCTCCCCAGGCTCACCAACAGCAGCAGGTTTGTGTGTTGAGATTGTAATACTTTGCTGAATATTTGTTTGTGTTTGTTTTGTGAATACATTACCGACAGAGTTCATTGTTTTGTAATAGATGAGACGGAAAGACCCTGGAATGGGAATGCCTGGATACCCTCCACAACAGAAGTCAAGGCGCTTCTGAGGTAATACTATCACTTGCACCTCTTTGGTTTTATTCTAGTTCTCGCTCTCTCTCATCTGTTTCTTCTTTCGTAATACAACAGTCCAAGTAAATGGTTATGTTTGAGTCTTATAAAAGAAAAACATAAATTTCACATTTAAAATAAAAATTAACATAAAATTCTATAGAAGAGGTAGCTTAAAATATGTAAAGCAATACATGCCTGTAGTAGGTAAGTTATAAGCCTTACGGCCTCTGCACTCATTGGCATGATCTCTTTCTTTCCTTTACAGAGATTAGCCAAACATTATAGTAATGCAAAATTCTTTACTCAAATACTTGTCTTCTGAAGGTGACCATTCTTATTTCACTCATTTATTTTATTAAATTGTTATTCTTGAGCTTTGTTTCATCAAAGAGTTGAAAATTATCAAGTGAGTTCAAGCTTTTAACCAAGGTTGAAATTTCAGTATTGATAGAAATACCGGGTATTGATATAGATGGATAAACAATACTACTCCGTATCAAATATTGATATCAGTAAATTAACATGAAATTTCTGTAGATTTTAATAATAAACTTCAACACATAAATTTTAATAAATGACATTTGTTATAAATATATAAAATAGAATATATTGTGTTAGCAGTCATTTATTCTTATACATTATTACTCCGTATTTATTTATTTACTACGGAGTACTGTATAAAGTTTTAGCTCTTAACTCATCGATATTATTGATATTTTTCATAATTATTGACAATTTTTCGATACTTCATCAATATTATGTTCAATTTGTACAATAAATTAATTGATATCGATATTGATACCGATATTTATGGACATTATCTATGTTTTTTACGAATATTATGGACTCCCAACTATTGATATCGGTGACCACGGATCCTAATGTGAAAAATATACATTTTTTCATTTCATCTTTTTACTTGTTATGATACGCAGAGTGTACATTCTCGCGCAGAATTCTGCTGGATTTTCGTATCGTACTGAGCATAAATGGCTAGATAATCATATTAGACAAGATTACGTGATTCAAGGCAGGAAACCTGTGTCGTTGGATTTGTGTATTAGAAGGCGTACAATAGACAAAGTTTGTATTAGGTTCTTCCCTAGAATGGTGTTCCCATCTCCCTTAGATGTTTCGTTTTATACTTGCTTCATTTGATAAATTATATCTACACACGTTTGTGTACAACATTTGCCTTTGGACTAGTATATGAATAAATTTATTTATCAGTTGATAAATGTTTGGTGTAGTTGATTTAAGTACAACATCTACCAAATCTTATTGTTTCTTGCAAGAAAGAGAGATTAGATAATGCAGCCGCAAAAGCAAAAGGGGGTCAAATTATAGTAGCTCAATTTCTTTGGAAAGCCCAAAAGCAGAGCTAATCCTCCCACGAAAAAAGGGACGAGCCTTGTATCAAAAGTTTCGTCTATTCGAGCCCGTCGGTTTGGTACCTCCAATTGTCATTTCCTTTTACCTCAGAGCCATGACTTTAAAGATTATTCAAAGTGCTGTTTGGCTACTTCCTTACAGACATTTCTGTTAATTTATAGTCTATATTTTCATTTTGTGTATTTATGTCACTGGTTAATGGATATACATGAATTCATTTATTCTTCTGGAAGTGATTTAACAGTGCATGAATTTACGTATTTTTTCGTAAACATATTTTCTTTAGTTTTCAACTATGGTTTTTTGTATATCATTATTTTGTAATTTATGCCTGTGATAGTGCATCAATTAGGTATGTTTGCTTCGGGATGTAGTGTTCGGTTGAAATATTTTTTAACAGTAAAAATGTGAATTCGAGTTTTGTGTGTATTTGGTTGATAAGATGTAGTAGGGCAGTATTGAGAAATATATAGTGAAAAACTAAGATAATAGTAAAATTACTGTATTGTGAAAAAAAAATCGTCAAACTATCAATTTTAGTCCACATTTTTTAATAAATCTAGTGTATATTTTTCTTTTTAATTAAATTATACCTATACTTTTCATTTTTATTTTTTATTAAATATAGGACATTTTTTTATTCTTATTCAATTTATACTCATACTTTTTATAAACATACCTTACTTTATTAAAAAAAAATCTAAAATTATACCAAAAATTATGCTTTCTCTGTCCATCAATTTATTTCAATTACTGTATATTTTGAATAAAAATGAAACGCATGTGCTAGATTTTTTTTATAATTTTTTTTGAAGGTAAAAGTATGTGCTAGATTTGGCCAAAAATAAAATGTAGGTTTAGACTCGCTTTTTTTCATTTAAAGTATAGAAACTTGTCAATTAAAAGGGGTTACGAACTACTTTGATCTGAGACCTGGTCTGGAAGATAGGTGCTGTAGACAAGA
Organism: Galeopsis tetrahit; assembly: GCA_963675135.1. Taxonomy (NCBI): domain Eukaryota; kingdom Viridiplantae; phylum Streptophyta; class Magnoliopsida; order Lamiales; family Lamiaceae; genus Galeopsis; species Galeopsis tetrahit. Next base: position 92,496 of record OY776120.1, read on the forward strand.
CCTCTTCAACGGTTGTTCGATCGCTAATGGAGGATTGGATCGGTAGTTCGCGCTTGGTGGTCGATAGGCATGCCATTTGAAAGCCTTTTCATAAATAGCAACAGACGCGATAGCTTGAAACACAGGATTGTCTTCCATGAGCTCTAGAAATAAAAAAAAAAGTATGAAAGAGAATATAAAAGGAGGTAAGGAAGTGGAAGTACTCAATATTATAGATTAGAATTATGATGAATTTTCAAATTCTGGGGGAAGAAAAATACTTTAGCAGAGATTATGTATACAAAATTGAGAATTATGCCGACTACCAATTTTTAAATTATGTTAATTTCCCATATTAAATAAAGGTATCAAAAGTAAAAAGTTGCCATTTTCTTTCAAGAGCATTTTCTGGGAACTCATATAAAGGAACAAAATTCAGGATATATTCTCATCATTGATCGATTATAATTCATATCTATTACATGTTCTACTACAAACACTGGGTAAGCATCAGATTAATTTATTTGAACTAGAAAATTGAACAACAAAATGGATGAAAAAACAAGTAAAATAAAATCCGCAGATCTTCAACACAAACAGCCTCTTCATAACTCATCCTTGAGACCTTCATCTACTGATTCAGATTTCGTCGACTCTGTTCCAGCTGAAGATGATTGGGAAGGCTTATCATCCCTGGTAGCTTCGATAAATTTGATAATATCCTCCTTTGATCTATCTCCCTCATATTGGGACAAACTCCCCTTTGCAGACCTGAAGTACAGTGTAGGGAATCCTTTTACGTCAAACTTGTCACTTGGGACATCGTTTGCAGTTGCATCCTGAGAGAAAAGGGATGTATATATCATTACAAAGAAAATTTAACCTTTTTTTAATGCATATAGAGGAAATCTTACAAATTTTGCAATTAGAACAGCAGGGTCCTTCTCAAAAGAGATTGCAACTTCATCCAAAATTGGGGCCAGATGCTTGCAGTGTCCACACCAAGGTGCGTAGAATTCTAGCAGAACTGTAAATAAAAAAATATTAAGAAAAAAATCACAATTCAAAATTGTAAATTAACATGTAGTAATACAGATTTGAAGAAAAAAATGTACGAAGCAAGATAGATGACAAAGGCAAACTCTTACTGCATTTTCATCATAAACAATAAAATCAAGATGCAAAGAATATGAAAATTATGGAGTACAAACCATTCTTTCCAGATTTGAAAACCATATCTTCAAGGTTGTCACGAACCACCACTTTAACAGGCTCATTGTTCACTTCAGGAATAGGTTCTGATCTTATATATGGCTTCAATTTCCCCTCCTGTCACCATTCACAAAGAAAAACATATAAGATATAACGATATTTGAGCAGTTTTTTATTTTAATAACACTGTCATATAAAAAAGCAAAAAAAAAAAGTACCGTATAGTCTTTCACCCATGATTCAATCTGATCAGGCTCGATGTTCGCTTTTAGATATTTCTGGCCATCAGACTTCTGTATAATAAGGAGAGGGGCCTGTTCCTGCTTAAGCCCGAAGTACTGCCATGCATAAACATAGTAAAATGTCAGATCTGACCCTGTCAAATGAAAGAAGCAAATGTGTATGGAGAAAATAATAAACCTGGAAAGCATTCTGAGTAACATCAACATCGCCAAACATAAAACTTATGCCCTTCCCCTTGTAAAGTGTTGCCACACTCTTGTATTTAGCCTGGAAAGCATCTTGCTCCTTGTTGAAGTCCACGAATAGCATGGCCTGTACACAGCAACAAACTTAATAAGAATATAACTTCTTGCAATAATTTATATATATATATACGTTCATATGCCAGAGCTCTGCTGTACCTTATCACTGGAACCCTCGAAGAATTTGTTAACATAAGGGTGATTACTGGCGTCATTATTCCAGACTGTCAAAATTGGAATTGTGGACTCTTCAATAAATTTCTCCATTGCATCGACTTTAAAGTCCTGGAATAGCATAATTGCAAGTGCACCGTTAGAAAATACAACCAAAAAGTCAAATAGCTTCGAAAACTAAGAACTTAAATCTAGCAATACCTGGAAATCTACAAACAGTTCGTCGAAAGGCTTAAACAAGCGAAGAGTTGGCTTGCTGACTGATTCACCCTTAGGAAGAAGTTTAGCATCAAGAGTATGACCAAAATCATAGTCAGACCGCAATTTTTCAGCTAAAGCCACAAAGTTTTCATATTCTTCCCCGGAGAATTTTGGAAACACTCCAACCTAGAAGACAAATAAAACGTCACAAGAATTGCCTTCGAATTAACAGAGGAAATAAAAACTGGTTTTCTGAAAATAAAACAAATGACTTACAATTGAAATCTTTTTCTCATCAACAAGACCAGCAGCATCTTCCACTGATTTAATCTCGGTAGATGCAGGGCCAACTTGTTTCTTCAAGAAATCAACAATGCCAGCAGCCTCACGAGGGCCTTTGTATTCTTGGATGTTTTTTCCACCATTTCTCAAGATTTTGATGGTGGGAAAACCCTGGACTTGAAATTCTGTAGCTATTTCTTTGTTTGCTTCTTCATTTGCATCGACTTTAGCCAGAACAATAGGGGGGTCATTGCTGCTCAGTATGGATGCAGCTTTTTCATACTAAGGAAAAAATAATATGAGTACCTAGCAAATACTAGAAAAAAAGGAAAAAAAGTCCCTTATTGGAATTCAGAAGAGCATAAGTTATTACCTCTGGAGCGAGAGACTTGCAGTGACCACACCTGTTGCAAGAGTGAAAAAAAATATGATTTATATACATATTAACAGAACTTTAAACAATTCACTAGTGATGTGACCGTTTCAAAGATCTGCAGTATTTTTAGATTTACAAAGAAAAGTCAACATCTGGTATATATACTAGCAACCATAAATTAACATAAACAACACTGATCCCCAAGAATTAACAGAGGAAAAAGAAAAATGACGAGAAAAAAGCCATTTAGATAATTAGATTCCCTTTGGACTCCTGTCAAAAAAAAAAAAAAAAAATCCCTTTTGACGAATTTTAGAAAATTTCAAATTCTTGTTGCAGATCGTAAGTAGTACTATATCTACATTCCATATACACCATTTAAAAGAAATATTTACAACATAAACATCCTTCACCTTGTAAACAAAGACCACTTCCACACAAATGCACATTAATTGAAGAAAAAACATGCATCTACACATAAAAAAGGCTCAGCAAACTCAAAGTCATAGAAAAACGTGATAACAGCAAGGTAAAACAGAGAATGCGCAAGAGGCCCGAAAATCCACAGCAAATGCTAATCGAAAAGGAAAACAAATCAAATCAGTCAACAGAGAACAAATCTATACATACCAAGGAGCATAGAATTCAACGACGATGAAGCTGTGCTTGGAGACGACATCGGAGAAATTGGAATGGTCCAAAGTCAACACCTTCTCAACCTCATCCGCCGCCGCCGGAGTTACACTCAGCAACGACAGAGAAAAAATCAGCAGAAGGCCACTCCAAACTCTAGCTTCCATTGCAACAAATCTGAAAATGAGTGAGATTTATTTTCCCCAATTCCTCAGAAATTTTGCATGTGAAAGGGAAGACCGAGTGAGATACAGTGCAGGGGAGGGGAGGCTCATTTATATAGTGTTTGCGGAGCTTTGCGCCACGTTGGCAGAATGGATGACGTGGCGGGTTTAGATTGGATAGTGGGACGTAGATATAATACACAAGGAGATATTTTAGGCATTTAATTTCTTATTACTGTAATGATTATGGCGTGGTTAGAAGTGGAATTTTTTCTTAATTTTCTAGTCTCAACATTCTCAACTAAAGTCATTGCTTTGTGCCTCTCACCTGAAATTACTTTTAGGACCTCCATCATATTTAGGGATTCAAAATAAAATAAAAACACTCTTATATTACTCATAGATAGTTTAAAATTCGTGGATTAATTTTTTTTTCTTTAAATTTGACTAATTTTGAATTTGGTTCTGATATAATAAATATTTTGATTTTGGTCCCATAAGTTGATCAAATTATTTAATTCAGTCCAATCACTATCATATCAGGTAAATGAATCGATCAAATTCATAGCTCGTGTGCAATTCAAATCAACCGTGAATAACCATGAATTTGTTCATGTGCAGAAAAATGTAGAAACAATGTATTTGACCGATTTATTTACGTGCAATATTATGTAATTGGACTGAATTCAAAAAATTTATCAATTTATGGGTCCAAAATCAAAATATGTATTCCATCAATACCAAATTCAAAATTAGTCCAACTTAAATGACTAAAAAAACTTTAATCCCAAATAATTATATGTCGTCTTTATGTTATTTTTATATTAACTTTGACAGTGTGTCGATATTTAAAAAAGTTACATATTTGTTAAATACTCTCTACGTTTCATAAAGTTTGTTGCATTTTGTCTATATTTTTTGTTTCAAATAGTTTGTCACTTTTACTGTTTTTACCACGAATCTCCCTAAATTACCCCTATTTAATTTCTATAATTTTTTTTTTTTTAAATATATTAATGTATCCTCTTTTTTCTCTCTTACAAGGTAAGTTGATATTATATTCTTTCTATATTAATATTTGTCTTAATTAGAAAGGTAATTATTAAAGGGAAATAAATATGTCAAAAATATATATATATCAATTCTATACAAAATAACAAGACGATCAACTATATGAAATATAAGAAGTATTATTTTATTGATTGTGTTTTTATACGTGTTATTGTATATATATATTTTTTCATATACTCCTATCAAAGTTATAATAGAATGTTTCATTATATCTGACTACCAAAATATTGATTATAATCATATTATTAATTATATTAATGTTACTCATTACTTAAAAGATGAGATACATTTTATTTACAAAAATCATTACTTATTTTGTTATCATCTTCTCGGTGTAATAAAATCAGTTAACATTTAGCATTATGCTAGTTGTTCATTCAGTTAATAATATATCCATCTTTCCTTAATCCTTATATACTAATTCTGAATCTTTCCATTCTTAATTCCTGTAATTTTAATTTTTTTAAGGGACTTCTTTTTCCTCTCATTTCTCTCCTCCACGACTTTAATTTTTAAAATTATTTTTTCTTTCTTATCCATTCTCTTTCTTCTTCCTATTTACATTTCTTTATTATAATTTTATTTATAATATCAATTATGCATTTTTAAAATTATTTTATATAAAATTACATACATATATATTTTTAAAATTAATTATATCAATTGTTATTGAATAATTTTTTTTACAATGTTGCTCTTATATTAGTTATATACTAAGTTTTTTTAAAAAATAGATGGTTTATAACGGTCTCCCTCATCTATTCTTCACCCATTTATATATTTAAAATATAATTTTACATCAATTTAATTTTTTCTTGTTCAATCATTCTTTTTATTTTTGTTCAAAAAATAAATAAAATTACATATATATACATTTTAATTATATTAAATTTTATTAAATAATTTTATTTTTTTTACAATCCGCGGAATACAATAATTTGATAAGTGTGGTATATTAAAAATTTGGTATTTCCCCTATCCAAGTTTTAGTACCCAGTACTTAAACTTAATAAATCTAATTTATTTTTTATTCCATTCAAAATTAATATGCATATAAATATTTATTAGGGATTAAAATTTTTATAGTCCTTTAATTTAGATTAATTTTGAATTTGTTTATGAAGAAATATACTATATTTTAATTTTGGTCTTATAAGTTGTCTAAATTTTGAATTCGGCCCAACCGGTCAAATTCTTAGTCCGTGTGCAATTTAAATCAACCGTGAATTTGTCCATGTGTAAAAAAATGCACGAACTAAGGATTTGACCGACTCATTTACGTGCAATAGCAAGTGATTAGACTAAATTCAAAATTTGGGTAATTTATGAGACCAGAATCAAAATGTGTATGGGGATTCTACTAATAAGTGTATTTCACATATAGTTTTTTCTATAAAGTTCAGCGTTTGAATATTGTTACTAATAAAGTCCAAAGCAACACTTAGATTGTCAAAGTTACCCTTGAAATTAAAATTATGGTTACTATATCTTCATTATTAGAGATTTTAATATTTTATATATAGATTTTAAGATCATCGGAATTTGTGCTTAATTAGTGGGATTACCAAATGTAAAAACTTTCTTAATTTCACCTACTCAACATTTACTACTCAGTCTACACCAAATGTGGTGGAGACAAAACATTGCATTTCACTTCTACTTTTGAAAAAGAGGACGACGATACAACAACCTTCGACGAACACTTTAAGGTATCGTTTTATGATTTCGCCTAGTTTTTTTTTGTTGTTTTGCTCTAATCAAATGGTATAACTAGTTATTTGAAGTAGGATATATTTTTTTAAAATTATTTTGTTGCAATTTTGGCCAAGATCTATGAAAATCACACTGCATGCATAACCATCTAACATCAATTTTTTCTATGTTTTGAAAAAAACTATTGCATTATTAAGCATATAATGGCCTTAGTAACCATAAATTCATATTTTAGAAGCATAAGATTGAAATAGGTCGTGCATCCAGTTTCTCGATTTGAACTTATGTTAACTATTTTTGTTTGGTTTTAACTGTTAATTAAATGAGTGTGTTGTTTGGATTGTATGAAATTGAAAATGTAATATTTCTTGTTTATGCAGATGGTAAGAGACAGAAAAATTGGAATACATATTAATGATTTGGAAGATAGGACTGGGAGGAAAAGATCAAGAAATGGAGATGATAACGTGGATCGTAGGTTCTTTAGCTGCCAAGCTTTTCCGGTAAGTTTAATTTTTTCAATTCTCATAATAAAAAAAACTATGATTCTTTGAAAGGTGAAATTTGTTTGGAAGTCGAATCCCCTTTATATTAAATTTTGTAGTTTGGTATATACTGTGTTCATTTATACTTTTTTTCTTTTTTTATGTTTTTTCCAATATTTCAACTTTTTCCTGTTTCTGATATTTATTTGATGTTTAATAATTTCCTAATTTTTTCTTAGCAAACTGGATTCTGCTAAGAGACAGTTGAATTTGAAACAAGTTCTGAAATTTACAATACTTTTGGTTAGTTGTTGGATATTGAAAGAATTCAATTTTAATGTCCATTATGAAGTGTTAACTCTTTGATTTAGTATGATGCAACATGTACGAATATTTATGGAGGAAACTATATAATTTATTAGCATTGGAATATTATGAAGTATGCAACCCCAATTTTATATTTGGATAAAAATGTGTATTTTACAGATTTATATGCAAATTTTATGTGTTCATATGCAGCCTTTTCATATGCGGATGCAAAATTTTATAGACACATATGCAGATGTTCCATATGCATATGTATATGCACGTGCATAATTATGTTAATTAGAGTTTTTAAGAAATTAGATATTTAAATTTATAGATGCATATGGAGATATTCCATATGCATATGCATATCCAAATGCATAATAGTTAAGCGGTTTGAAAACTTTAACGAAAAGAAAGATTGGAAACTAATGGACACAACATTTTTAACTTCAACGATTATGACATGAAAAGTTCATGGGACATGTACATTCTCATATATTTAGGCGGTTTGATAAGATCAATTGAAATTATTTACATTTTGCTTATAACTTAATTAAAGATTATTGTATGCAATATTTTTTGGTGCAAATTATGTAAATTAGAGTTTTTAATAAATTAGATATTTAATATATATATATATATATATATATATATATATATATATATATATATATATATGCTTGACATTCAGATTATAACATTCATATTAAATCAATAGGCAATCAAAGAATTTTCAAAATTGACACGCTAAGATTAGGTAATAAAAACGACTAATATTATACTGAAATTCAAAATAAACTGAAATTAAAGAGAATAAAAATTCATTTGTTATAAGAATGATGAATTTTCATTTACTTGAACCAACTTCGATTTGCTATTGAAATGGACCTTGAAAATAACATAATACTACTCTATAACTAAATGTTGATAATGTAAAAAGAAATGCAATCGATTTCACTTGGAATGCAATACGGATATAAAAAATGAGTCAAAATCAAAAGTAAATAGCATTCAATAAAAAAAAAAAAACATTAAAAAAATTGAATGAATGAATGTTGCCTGATTTCGATCGATAAGAAAGTATTCATCAAGAAAATTGAGGAAGAAACTATAATTAAGGAGAAAATGTATTTAAAGTTTTTAATCATTTTATGCAACATAAGGGTATAACTGAAAATTTACATGGTTTTTGTCCTTTATATCAATGTTGAATAAATGATGTATTTATTAAAAATAGGGTATTAGTAAATGACTCTTAGAGTAGAAATTCAAAATTAATTAGATTGAAAAAACTTTAACGAGAGGAGTGTAATTGACAAAAAGACAATTATGTGGGGGTGAAAACAGAAATGCGGAAAATCCAAGGATGTGGATGAAAGAATCAGTGACATAAGTGTCGCATCAGTGCAAACTGGAATATGAGCGAGAGATTGAGAGAGAAATTGCTGCTGCTGGGCTGCCCATCCAATTATTTGCTTTACGAATTATCTGAGGTTCATATGATTCTTCTCTATCTTTACGATACTCAATTTCTTGTGCTTTACTTTAATAAGAAGCATAATTTCAATTCTTGCTACTAAATACGTACAGTTCTGGTAGATACTATTATTGGCGTTGCTATTTTTTGCTTTAATGCTTTTGAATTCGTATGCGGACTTTATTTTCTTGTTTTAGGTGTTTGTGTTCCTTGCCTGTTGAAATTTTATTTTATTTTTCCATACTGCTACTTCTTAGCTTTATGTCTCTGTTAATCTTCATCAGTTTTGGGGGTTTCTGCTCTTATGTATGTTGCCAGTTTTTTTTTTTGTTTTTTAAAACTCTCATTTTATGACTTGTGTATATGTTATAAGGTATAAAAAATTTGAATGATAAAAAGGAAAGAGAGTTAGATGGAGATTGATTGCACTTGCAGATTGGGTTGGGTAACTGCAATAGTATACCTGCAAATGTTGATGGAATTTGCATTATCAAATGGCTTCATAATTTGTCAAGTATTTTAGTTTCACTATATATGTTTAGGTAAAGTTTAAATTGCTTTAAAACTCAATCATGCCTATCACCTTAAAAAATTATGTATATGTACTCAATGCCCATCGCCCTTTCTATCTTCTTGAATTAATGTTATAGGAACATTATTTACATATAAGTTAAGAACTTATTTTTTTTCTCTTTTTTCTTTAGATTACTTAATCTTTTGCATAACTCACTTTCTTTATTTGGTGTACCAGGGATCCTGATTTTCCTCAATGCCCATTGTCAAGATTATAATTATTTGAGTTTTAGGAAGTGGTGATATTAGTTGTAAACCCTCACTCTTCAGAATCAAGCTAGAGAAGCTTCCATATCTGGGCATATTCTTATATGCTTGGTTTACAATATGGGAGATTGCTTTTGAACTTCTCCTGGATTGAATTGTTGTACTTTCCATCTCCCAGATATATGTAATGACAGAATTACCCCATTGGATATTTTAGTTGAAAGATAGTAGTAGAAACTTCGTTAGCAGCCATGGAGAAAGAAAAGGCCCATCAAACTGGTGTACACAGTGTGAACTTTTGCTCAACTACTGAGGTTAAAGAACCAAGAAACGATAGCTCACGTTTTAGTATAGACAGAGAGGCTGGCTTACCGACTTGTCGAGTTTGCCAATGCGTTGAACCGGATAGAAGGGGAAATATTGCATTAGGATTCTTGGGTATTTCTCCACCATTATCGAATCCCATTAATGGAAACGAGGAGTTAAAGTCTACTTCAAAAGTTGCCTCAGGAAATACTGAAAGTAATGATTTGAAAGGATCTGATTTGATTGAGTTCATTAGCCCAAATGGAGAGGTTTTTCTTTGTACAGCAGATCTGGAATTAGGTCTTGATGAAAATCAAGACTGGCTATTCGAGCTTGGTTGTTCTTGCAAGAATGATCTTGCTTTAGCACACTATGCTTGTGCCCTTAAGTGGTTTATCAGCCATGGATCGACTGTGTGCGAAATTTGTGGATCAGTGACAAAAAACATTCGATCTGCAGACTTTAAAAAGGTGTTGAGTTCTCTAAAGGAGTACGAAGCATTACGAGAAAGAATCGTTAATGGAGAACCTAATCCTTTGCCACCCCAAACACATATTGGTGTAGATCCTGATGCTATTGCTGCTATTAGGAGGCAACGATTAAGTGAAATATCGTTGTGGTTTAATCCACATAACAACAACTCTATCACTGTATCTCAGGTGGTGACTGATCCTTCAGCTTCTAATACAGTTATGGAAGAAGTTGCCCCTGTAGAAAATACTGCTACCAAATGGGCTGTAGAGGGGACTGGGATCTTGCTTGCTACGGGTCTTCTGACTGTTACTCTTGCATGGCTTCTTGCCCCTCATGTTGGAAAGGTAGTTTGGGTGGTTGTGATTTTTATTGTTTTCACTATTCACATGTTTTTTTTATCGTCTTATGTATTCTTATATGCTGCCTTAATATAGTTGGTCTACTTGATTGAAGTGCACCCTGTCATGTCTGAAACTGATATGAACCTCGTCCATGAGTAGGGGTGTAAATGAGCTAAGCTGAGTAATGCATTGCTCTAAACTGACTCGTGAAAAACTTGAAGTTCGAAACTTGACTCGAACTCGATCGAGCTCAATTCTTCTTGACTTGAGCTTGACTCGATGGAAAATTTGAGATAACTTACATAACATTAATTATATACTGTAATTTTTTTATAATTAGAGTATATTTGTAAATAATTAGCATATTATGGGTAGAATAATAAAATTATGTTAGCTCGATTAGGCTCGAGAGCCTGACGAGCCTAGGATTACTGAGCTTGATCTCGAGTCGATTAAATTTGAGTTGCCTTTGAGCTTTTTCCGAGTTGAGCGCAAGTAGCTCATGAGCCAGCTCGACTCACTTACACCCCTACCCATAAGGTGATGAAACCCAATACCAATGTACGCAATTAAGAACCCCAAGGTCTTCATTTTAAGTTTGTAGAATATTGATCCGGTCTCCAGGAAGATTAGAACCAAGAATTAGGAAATTGTTGATATTTGATCTATTAACTTGGCAACATAAGAACCATGGACCACGATGCTGAGTCTTCACGTGTTACCTAGCGAGGTAAGAACTGAGATTTGTGACTTAGCAAATTAAGGAACATAAAATTTTGACACATTTACCCTCAATCAATGAAAGAGAGAAGAGAGAGTGGAAGAATTATAGGCGTGAGGGAAATAATGGTTTCCATTAAAGTAAGAGATCTTTTAGGGATATATATATGGGGTAAATTAGGAAAAAATGTGAAAAATATCTAAAACGACAAATAATTTTAAACAAAATTTTAATCTCTAATACAACAATTAATATGAAATGGAGAGAGAGTATGAAGTGTGGGGCTAGTCTTGGGTGAGACCGTCAGAGATCCGTGAAATGGGCCTCATATATAAAAAGTGATAATGTTTGAGCAAAAAGTGATAGTGTTAAGTAAAAAGTGACAGTCACTTTTGTTAAAAATATTACTCCCTCCGTCCCATACTTGAAGGCTCAAATCAATTGGGCACGAGTTTTAATGAATGAATTGTTTATTAATATTGTGTAAGATAAAGTGGGGATAGTAAAGACTTTTCAACTTTATAAATAGTAATAAAGTTACTTTTTAGTGTAATAAAGTAGTGGCATTTGTTGTAATATTGTGATGTTTTAAGGGTAGTGTTTAAAAGTGTTTTTGCTATTTTAGGTAATGTGCCTTCAAGTATGGGACGCCCAAAATGGTAAAATGTGCCTTCAAGTATGGGACGGAGGGAGTATCACTTTTTAATTAAACATTGTCACTTTTTTTACAAACTAAAATCTGGAAAAAAAAAAAAAAAAAAAAAAAAAAAGGATTATCCTACCCAAAATTTTGAAATATGGGTTAAAAGGATCCGTCTCACAGAAAAAGATCCGTGAGACGGTCTCACACAAGTTTTTGCCTTAAGTGTGTATAAGTGTTGACCCATTATATACTATAATATTAGTATAATACTAATGAGAACAAAAAAATAAGAAAATTTTCGACAAAAGCCTTACCAAGTATTGCAAAATTTCAAGTGAAATTTACACATTCTTGAAGAGATTAGAAATACAATAAAATTTCAAAATAATGGTTTCCTATCATTCATTGCCTAGAATTAACATAAGCTCATGAAGTAGCCTTATATAAATCTTGGAAAATTCCTAACAATGGTAGGTCTTTCTGTAAAATATGGGAAGTTGGGAACAAAATATATAAGATGATAATAAAATACTCCCGCCGTCCGAACTTAATAACTCTGATTTCCTTTTTGGTCCGTCCAAACTTAATATGCACACTTTATAAATGGAAATATTTATTCCCCCAATACACTACACCCTTCACTTCTTACTTTACACATCTACTTTATACATAAACAATCAATATTCCTTAAAACCTGTGTCAAATGAATAATAATTATTAATTTTGGACATAGGGAGTAAAAGACTTTTATTTCTGAATTGCAGTGTGGTTATGATAGTGGTTGTAGCCAACTCATTAAGCTTGTTCTCCACCCTAAATGAATCTTCCAACACATATTTTCCCATTTTGAGGAAGGCGTGTTCTCGAATCTTGAAATATGTGGTGCCACATCTTATTCGTGTGTTATATGAATGTGGAAGGCTGGAAGCTACAAATTATGGTTAGAAATGCAAAAGCACATCTTCCCCTCATATGTCTCTCGCAAGTAAAGTTTCACTTGCCCTGGTGTTTAGCATTCTAAAGGAAAGTAGGAAACACCAAAACGTGAAAATCAAGCTCGACTCATGACCATAAATATGTACATGGTGTTTCATCAGATTTTAATAACAAGGAACATGGAGCATAAAGACATTAAATCAATATAAGTATAATTCAAACTTGCCTTTGAACCAAGCTTATGACACTAGGTGGAAGTTATTCAATCTTGAAAAGATGAGAAACACAATAAAAGTCTCAATAATAATATTCATTCATCATTCAGAACCTTAAATTAACTTAAAGAAGTAGCCTCATTTAGGCCTAAAAAACTTCACACCATAGTAAATAAAACACACGTGAGCTTTATTTTCTGGATATGGCTGTAATATGTATACCAGGTCAGGTGTTTTTGCTTCTTTTCAGCTTCAGTGTCACCCCGATCTTGCCTTTTTATCAGAAGCACTTTAAATCACCCTTTAGTTCTTGATTGAAAATTTCAAGAAATCCTCCAAGACCACATATGAGTTCTCCCCTTGTGATATACTGATATGCATGGGGGTTCATGTTTGCCTGCATGAAATGGAAGGGACGCTATGGCCCATCGTTTGAGTTTCTGTTCTCTGTGTTGCATTTTTATTGACATCTCTTGTTTGCTTCTTTCTGCTTTGCTTTTTCTTTCCAGAATGGTGTATGTTTATTGACTTTCCATTGTTTAGTCCCTTTTGTTTAGATCTTGAGTGAAAAGTTAAACCCTGGTTCTTATTACATGGAATGTCGTTAACCCCTGGTTTATGAATGCTCGCTCACATTTTTTATAACTCAGGCAACTTACAGTTTAGCCAAAACTAGACCCTAAACATTTTAAGCCAATTCAAATGCGCAGACAATTTTTTTCTTTAATTTTCCCCCATGCAAAGTGAGATTTATTGCTGGAACCTCACTTTTGTAGCATGATAAATTCTTTATACCTTCTGTGATTTGTAAATTTATACTGTAATCAAATATATCATGGTGCTAACATTTCTCCATGTCTACATACATGTCAGGTTAGATTTTAATTTTAAAGGTTACTGTGGAACTGTACTTTGATTTATAAGAAATGAATTACAGGCTTGGTTCAGAACTTAATACTTTAAAGCACATGAACCTTACTTGGAAATGGAGTGGTTTCAGTGTTCTATGCATTACCCTCATCTACTCAATTCAAGAACAAAAAGTCAGACCGCCAGAATAAGATACTCCGTATATGCCATATACTTCATGTGTAAAATAATAGGCATATACAAGGAGTAAGAGATAATTGAATTCCCTTGCCAGTAAATGTTAAGCTGGGGAGCAAGTTACTTCCCTTGCCAGTAATTGGATTCTCTGTTTAATGATTTTCGTAGTTTCGAAATTAACAAGTTCTTCCCCTTTTCAATTAGCATGTTATGAATGTTGGGGTGTAACCCCTTGCCTTCTTCTGCAGAAAACTGCCAAAAATGGCCTGCATATTCTTCTTGGAGGCGTCTGTGCATTGACTATTGTAGTTTTCTTCCGATTTGTAAGTTCGTTTACTTGCTTTATGATAGTCGTAAGAATTAGTTATGTTTATTTTGTGCTTATCGTATAAAAAATTACAGAAGTTGTTGTGGTTAATAAATCTAGAGAATTCAGGAGTATCATGGGATGCCGGATGCCTGCACTTCAATGGGAGTATAATTTTAAATATTTACCTGCCAAATCAAAATATATAAAATGGGGGTGGTGTGGGATAGGCATTTATAAAGAAGAGAAAAGTTCAGGATAAACTTCCACACATAATGCTTAAGAATGATAAATATTGATTTTGCCTATGTGCAAATGAACAAAATGTTAAAACTGGCATATATTTTATCTGCAGTATCTAGGTCCTAAATTGTAACATTGTAGTAGTTACATTAATATATCGTGGTAATAAAATTTAGTTCAACTAGAACAAATTATAACTCAACATTTTTACAAAAAATTGTGCTGAACTATAGTTAGTTAATTCGAATTTTCAAAGAAAGTATGAGTATTCATAATGTACTAACATAACCAAATAAAAGATACTGTTTCCAGAAAACTGTCAATTTAACTGACATAAACTGGATCCCATTAGCTTCTCAATTTGTCCACTTTAAATACAAAATGTGAACCATCAAATTTATAGTAGCAACACACACATGTAAAATGGAGTTTCTGGATATTGGCCAACATTAACACTTTAGCACAATGTCGTGGTTCCCACACTAACATAAAATGACTTACATTGAACATTGATTGCATAGATCATATTATAGCACATAGAACGCTGAGCACATTGCGCATAGAAATCAACAATCCACATGTGCAGACAAACTAGGAGACTTATATAGAAAATCTCCACCTCAAAAAGTTTAGCAGATAAATTCAGGTATTGATGCAATTGGCTAACCAGTTTTTTCCTTTCTAGCCTCGTCTCTATGATTGAAAACACACCTCGATTTAGTACTTAAATTAAGTATAATAATAAAAATGATTAAAGAAGTCTAATGGATTAGTGGGAAAATATGGAATTATAGTAATAGTAGAGGGGCGGATGTAGCCAAGTGGATCAAGGAGTGGATTGTGAATCCACCATTATCACAACTTACTCTTTTTTTAACGAAGAAAGAATTCTACTTGAAAATATAGGACAGCATCAAACAACAAAGTTGCTTGTTTTTGCAATTGATTTTATCTTCATTTGATAAAAAGTTTGCAAATTTGGCTCTCTTTCGAGTGGGGGAATTATTTTCTTAAGCTGATAAAAAAGTTTTGGGTGCACATGCAGTTTGTTCTGACGAGAATCAAGTACGGGCCTGCTCGATACTGGGCTATCTTGTTCGTATTCTGGTTTCTTGTATTCGGGATATGGGCATCAAGAACACATGGTGCTCATGCAACATGATCCTTTCCTTTTACGCTTTTTTTTGTGAACATGTTTCAGCTGTTTTTCGCCTTGATGTTGGTCGATTAAGGTGTCCGTAAGTTTTATACTCGATTCATGTTTGTAATTAGTGAGTGTATGTTCTGGTTATGTTGATTATTTTTCATTGTGAAGGACGTAATCGGGTAATCTAAACCCGTCGTGTTTCTTTCTGCTTCCAAATAATAATTTTCTTTAGCAGAGCAGGCTCTTGAAATTAGTCAAGGTTCTTTTAAATATGACTTTGAATCTACGCACCAAGTAACTCAGTAGAGAGTTGAAAAAGAGGAGTGTTGATGAAGCACCCCTTCACATGCTTCTAAGTGCTTCTCAACATTGCACTACCTAATTTTACAATTTTGTCCTCATATTTTATCTTTACCTATTATTTATTCAAATGTAATAAGAGTGTTTTTTATAAAATTATAAAGAAGTGATTTGTTTTGTATACACCACAATATATAATAAATTGACTAGAAGTGCTTAATTTTAAAACACTAATCACTTTTAATTTTACTAGAAAAATCAATTTTAATCACTTCAAATCAATCACTATTATTTACAAACACATCGTAAACGAGTTTGTGTACAACCATTATGGATTTTAAAAAAATGAGTGTAGATGAATGACAATGATTGTTGATGAAAGAGTAACACTAATGCATCTAACAAAAATATATGATGGGTTGGTTTTGTGTGAATCGGCATTACCATGCACTTGTTCTACAATTTAATAAAAAAACTAATATTATCAAACTAATATCATAAATTAATACACAAAATGCAAACTAGTTTTATGATCAAACTGGTTCACACAAGTATCGGCTATGTATGATCAATTTAGAATTTGTTGGGTAAACTCAATAGAGTTTACGGACCTTTAATATGTGAATCAGATTCGTATAAGTTTTGTCCTGATGAAAACATACTAAATAAGTTCAAAAGCGCGTAAAACAACAAATACTGGTTAACAACTCTATAAGGTGTATATTCAACAATGATACTTAGCGGTTGCTTTATGCAGTGTACAATATCAACAATAATTGAAATTCCCGATTTAGTGCAAGTTTGAACTGAGATCTTCAAACTACTCGAATCCAAAACATTGACACAATTACACCTACTATTGACGAGTACATCCTCAAGTTTCAGTACAAGGTTCTTGTGTGTGTTAAGAAAAGAAACTATTCTGAACTATACATTGACTTACAGTTACTTATTATAAATCAACTTAAAAAATGTTCTTGCACAAGATAAGTCTGCATTTTATACACGTGGTTGAACCCATATCTTGAAACACTTAAAAAATGTTCTTGCACAATATACTAAAGGTCGGGTGTGGGTTTAGCAATATTGTCATACACAATATTGTCACATCAAGAGGATACAAGAATCACACCTTATATATACAAGTTTTCATCTCATTGTAAAAGGTAGCAAAAAAAAAAAAAAAAAAAAAAGCTCATTAATACAACTCAATCATCAACAATAAACTCTCATTTTCTTCCACGTATTAATATAAGTGTATTTTGATATTATACACACTCCTTAAAAAAAACTATATTTAGACAAACAAAAAATTGAATACATAACCATTATTTTAGGATGAAAGTAGTATTTGAGAATTGTTTATTTATACTCCTAAGTCATATAACTCCAACCACATCATACACAAAAACTCACATAACTTTTTTTTCTATAACGTTTACATAATCGACTATTCTCTCCTTTTAATTTTTATTATTTGGGTATTCTTACTTGAGCTGTACAAAATGAAAGTCACGTACACGATTTTGACGAGAACTTTTTGTCTATCTCAATAAAGTTTAAAATTAATATAACCTAAGTATAATTTCTTGTAGACCCTTAAAATATTTTTGCCAAATACAACAATAGACAATTTTATTATGATATAAATTAGAGAAAGTGAATAAATTTTGATATAAATTAGAGAAAGTGAATAAATTTTGATATAAATTAGAGAAAGAGAATTGTCACAAGATTCGACGGGCCGATCCAACAAAAAGAACGTTCATAATGATAAGACGCTCCAGTTAATTTGTGTGCCATTGAATTGACATCCCTATTAATAAACGAGACCGAGAAATTAGAAAAATCTGATAGTAAATTCCTGCAAGCTTGGACAAAGGCTCCAAATTCTAATACCATGCTACTAGTGGAATTAATAACATCAACCACGATTTTCGCCACCAAGACCTTGTCCATGTGTTAAGTGTTTAAGCCAAGAAAGGGCTTTATAGGATATCACCGCTTCCTCTATAGGACTTGACAGGAGTAGTGTTTTTGTCGGGCCGTACGAAGGCTCCGTCCTCAATATTCTTAATAATCATGTCAATAACTGTATGCAGAAAAATGATGTATCCACATTCAATTTTAATTTGGGGAGGGGGGCGGGGGTGGAGTTCTTTGTGCTCAACACCCACTGTTATGATTCACGTTTTGCCACTTTGAGGCTTGAATCGCGTAATTTGCAGTTGCCATCCCATAATTTAACATTTCGTTCTTTCCTGATTTGTCAAAGGATCATACCTAATAGATTTAATAGGGCTTGAGAACATGAAGATTTGAGAAACTCTCAACTTGTTGGGTTCATTCGTTCATGTCTCCAATTTAGATCCTTCATTTCCCTGTAGGTCCCCCACAGTAAATCTTTAGCCTTCGAGACGGTATAGTTATCTGATAAGGTCCCCCACAGTAAATCTTTAGCCTTCGAGACGGTATAGTTATCTGATACAATTGGTTAATGGACTAAAATCAAAATTTTAGTAAATCATTAAAATTAAAATGTTTTAATTATGAGCACCAAATTAAAAAAACATGTAAAGTTATAATCCCTTTTTTTAAATTTACAAACATTAAAAGCAGTGCACTTTTTCAAAAAATATTTAATGTTTGACGCAGCAATGCATCTCTTAAATACCTTTTTATATACTGTATTCAAATTCAAAAATTTAAATGATTGAAAACGTTGGGTTTGTTACTAAATTTATTTATTTAGCAAAGCAAAATTTAGAATTTGGGGTGAAACAGACATTTTACAAGTTGTTGTTGCGTAACTTCAAATAGATTCTTCAAGTTTGTTCTCTTCTCTTCAAGTCAAAATATATACAGAAAGATACGAATTGAAGGAGAGGCTTGTTGTGGCGATCCAAACCAGGTTCAGAAATCTGCAAAGAAAAAAGGAAAATGAGTGGTCTGGTTGGCCCCACGCCGCAGAGGCGCAATAGTACGGTGCAAAAGCGCAACCTTTCAACCGTCAAGAAGTCGTCGGCGCCTCCGTCAGAAAACGGCAAGCCTACCTCTCCTTCTAACTCGTAAGCTGATAATCTCCTTGTTTTATGCTATGGGTTAGTTTAGACTTGAGCTGGGTTTTTGAAATTTTTGACCTATGTCTTGGATGCAGATATTTGAGATGCTAGTATAAGTTATCTGATAAGTTTTTGTATTTCATTTTTGATAAATTAATATTCTTCTAATAGATATGCCTGGAGATTAAAATGTTGGGTGCCTTTATTTTATACTGCAAAATTTCCTATGGGTTTGTTGATTTCCATTTTGAGCTTATAATTAATGACTTCTCTTGTTTTATTTGACATTCTTTGTGTTGATTGCTCGTGTGTTTTATGTGTGAATGCATTTTCACATTTAATTTTTTTGCCCCCATCTTTTGATAGTTTTGTGTGCGGTTGTTTTTCATATAATCGTGCAATAAATAGTCCTCGTCCCGTTTACTTCTATGCTTGTTCATTAACTCAACATGAAAAGGTTGAAACTTTATTGTATTATATATAATTTGGAGTTGATTATGTTTGGATATATGTATGTATAGGTCTGTTTCTGTTGAGAGGACAGTGAAGAAACTCCGGTTATATAAGGCACTTACGATTCCTGAAGGGACCACCGTGTCAGATGCTTGTAGGAGAATGGCAGCCAGGCGCGTTGATGCTGTTCTTCTGACTGATGCTAATGCGTTGCTTTCGGGTATCGTCACCGATAAGGTACTTCAAAGGGAAAATAGATTTTTATGTAGGAGGTGAGACATCCGGTTGATAAGTCAAACTTAGCCATCAAATCAGACTATGTTCCGTCAGCGTCAACTTGACGTTTCACCTCCTACAGCCGGTTATTGGACTAAAATGTCGAACAATTGAAATTTACCAGACTAATTTCAATTTTGATAGTTGACAGGACTGAGACTGAATTAGGGATGACTTACCTGACTATAAAAACTATCTTTCCTACTTTAAATGAACATCCTGTATGTATATCTATTTGTTGTTTCCTCTTTGTGTGTTTTTTCCAATTCAATTTTTATGTATTTTCATAAGTGAAAGCTAGGAGGAGAAGTGAAGGAGTAAGTTTGCTGATTAGATATTCTTAAATATGTCGTGGAACTCTATGGCCTTTAAATTCAATGACATTGGATACATTTTACCATTTTGATTTTTTTTATTTTTTTTGTGTTTGAATTTACTGATTGATACTTTTGTTCACAGGACATTGCAACAAGGGTTATTGCTGAGGATTTGAGACCGGAGCAGACAATAGTTTCAAAAGTGATGACAAGAAATCCAATTTTTGTGAATTCAGATTCTTTGGCTATTGATGCTTTGCAGAAGATGGTCCAAGGTTAGTTTTCTGTGCTTTCTTGCTTGCAAGGAATTGTTATCCATAGACAAAGTTTGTTTTGGGTTTGAAAACTGGTTTTTAAAATATAGGTGATTTTGAAAATTTGATAAATTGTAAACTGTGTGTTTGTTTTGAGATTTTAAGTAGGTTGAGAATAACCCTTGTGTCAAATTAAAATTGGGTTTCAAAATCCTGAAGTGAAACCGTATTTAGATTTACAAATCCTAACCAATTTTTAATACCCAAAACAAACATTTCGTTAGTATGGGCTACCTCGATATGGATTGCAAAAGTATAACCAGTGTAGCAAGAATAACTAACTTTAGCAGACTAATATGTTGTCTTCTTCGAGATTCGCCTAAGTTATTTTTAATATATATTTTGTTTTTAGATTATTTTCTTACAATAATTGTTTACTTGATTCAATAGGTAAATTTAGGCATCTCCCTGTTGTTGAGAATGGTGAAGTTGTAGCAATTTTAGATATCACAAAATGCCTCTATGATGCCATATCAAGAATGGAAAAGGCTGCAGAGCAGGGAAGTGCTATTGCAGCGGCAGTTGAGGGTGTTGAACGTCAATTTGGAAACAATTTCTCTGGTTAGTTTTTATTTCTTCTTAATTTTGTATTTCCTGTAAAATGTAAAATTGGTTCTTTATTGAAAATATTAGAGAAGTAATTTGACCTGCATATGCTCATTTTTCTGGCAGACTTATATTCTTATGAAGAAAAAATAATTTGTGACTGGTATTCTATTTTTTTGTAAGGACATTTTCTTAAAGTCTGTATGGATCAAGCTCTTATTTGATTGTAAAGTTGCTCTGAATCCTATACTTGGGACGTAGACGTGTTGAAAACTCATAACCTTAAAGGGGGGAAAATGTTGGGGGTAGAGAAATTAGTCTGTATGAAATTAGTGAAAGAATTGTAAGGAAGAATCAGAGAAATATGTCTGTGTTGAAACAATTTGATGATGAAGATGTGATCTTTTACTATGTTTACGGGGTGACACATTTAGGCCATTAAATTTAAATTTGGCACATTTAGGTCTGTAAATTTTAATTTAGGCCAAAATGGGGTGTTTCAAGCTGGAAAATTTAGGCCATTATATTTTAATTTTAGCACTTTAGGTCAAACACGTGAGCATGCAACACATGATACTTTAGCTCGAATTGGGGTGTTCCGGGCCAATTTTGCCTAAATGCGGCACCCTATAAACATACTGTCCTACAATTGCTACCCCTAAGTTACTGGACTAAAAAAAAAAAAAAGAATTCCCTTAAAATGCTTACTCCCTCCATCCCAGGCTAAGTGCCCAATTTTACCATATAGGGTGTCCCATGCTATGTTACCCATTTCCATTTTTGTCAACACTCCACTCTCTCTCTACCTTTTTTTACTTCCTATCTCACTCTACATTTTCTCTTTATTACCTCTCTCTATCTTTTCTCTTTCCTATCTCTCTTTACTATATATCCCACATTCCCACTATCTATTTAATACTATTATTCTTTAACAAGTGTGCAAACAGTAAATGAGGCACATAGCTTGGAACGGAGGGAGTATATGACATGATGTGTGCGCATACAACCGGCTTTAGAATATCTTAATGCTATTGCTGTATTGTTGTCTTAACATGTTTCTGTCCTACTTCTTACTCATGAGCTAGTTTAAATTTTCAAGTGGATCCTTATATCATACATTTTTTTTTGAGCTTACAACACTACGTGTTCTCATTATCTTTGCGTCTTTTTTTTTGTGCGTGTGTGTGTTTATTTCAGCACCATCAGCTCTTATAGAAACACTTAGAGAACGGATGTTCAAGCCTTCTCTGTCCACTATCATTTCTGAGAATTCTAGGTAAATTGTACGTACTGAGGGTTCTTTTAATGAAATAATGTTTTTTCTTCTTTTTTTTGGTAATTATTTATGTTACTTCATCTGTTATATTGTCTTGCCTTCAGGGTTGCAATTGTGTCGCCATCAGATCCTGTTCATGTTGCTGCTAAAAGAATGCGTGATTTACGGGTGAATTCAGTTGTTATTGTCACAGGAAACAACATTCAGGGGATACTAACGTATAATCCTTTGATCATAAAACTTCTTCTTACAATATATTTTAGGTATATGCCCAAAATTGATTTACCTAACGGTTTACTTTTTGGTAAATTTCAGTTCAAAAGATATACTCTTGCGTGTTGTGGCTCAAAATCTCTCTCCTGAACTGACTCTAGTGGAGAAGGTATGAGCTTCTTTGTTTTAGTGGTCCAGCTTGCAAAATATAAGACTTTAAAAGCTATTTTTTCAGATCATAATTGGGCAGTTTAAATACCGGTTTTCGATGCATGATAAGCAAATTGCAATAGGAGACTCGTAACCCCCTCCACCCCTCCAAAAAAAAAAAAAGAAAAAGAGATGAGTATAGAGAGTTCATGGATATACCGATATAGTGATGTGTTTCTCACCTTTCGTTTAATAAATCATCTGTTCTGTTTTATATACATATGTTGACTTATCATTCTTTTCATTGGGCTTCTTTTTCTCAAGGTTATGACACCTAACCCTGAATGTGCAACACTGGAGACAACTATTCTTGAAGCATTGCACATAATGCACGATGGGAAATTTTTACATCTTCCTGTTGTTGACAAAGGTCAGTACTAATTTTAATATTTTCTTTTCATTCTCAGAAATTGATCTTTTTTTTCTTGGCAGATGGATGCGTTGCTGCTTGTGTTGATGTTTTGCAGATAACTCATGCTGCAATTTCTATGGTAAATTTATTTTCTCCTGATTCGCATAGATCAAGTGCAGCTGCATTTGTGCATTATATTCTTGGCCATTTTTTTTATCATACGACCTCGTAGAAGTGTGTTGGCTGACATCTGGCTACTATTTTTCACATTAATAACTATTATCAAATCTTTTGAACATATTTCAATCTTTTTTTTTCTTTCTAAATGATGATCACTTTTCATTATAAGAATGTAATGTTCTAGTTACTGTACAGATTTTTTATTGGGTAACCATTTATACCAAGCACATATAGTATACTTTAGTTTTGGTAGGTTAGAAAAGTTTTTATCCATATAATTTTATGTTTAGTAACAATTATTTGGGGAAATGTTTTTTTAGTCCTGTAAATTTGCCTATTTTTATTTTATTTCAAGACACTCCACTTTTCCGAAATGAATTTCGTCCTGTTAACTTTCAAAATTCAATTTTTTTTGGTCCTTTGATCGGCTATAACGGGTTAAGTAACCGGTTTTGAAAGATATAGGACGAAATTCACCTGTTGTAGCTGGTCAATAGGACTAAAAAGTTTTGCAGTTAACGAAATTCAATTCAGGAAACTGATGTGTCTTGAAACGAAAAATGGACAAGTTTACGTGACTAAAAAATACCTTTCCCCCAACTTGCGATCTATTAATGGAAACAATGTAGATATTATGAATGTGACAGTGTGTATTGTTCACCAAAGTGGAGAATTAATTTCCTAAATGTTATCTCTCTAGGTTGAAAATAGCTCTGGTACGGTTAATGATGTTGCGAATACGGTGATGCAAAAGTTCTGGGATTCAGCACTTAACTTGGAGGCCCCTGATGATTATGAAACACACAGGTCTTGCTTTGGCTTTCCTCAGTTTTATATTGATGATTGGGAATTATGTCTATTAATCTCAAAAAAAATTATGTCTATTAATCTTTTGCTTGCTCGTTCATACAGTGAGATGTCTATGTCGCAGTATCTGATGTCAGATGCTACAGAACACCTGAAATCTTCCTATCCATCAGTTGAAAACTCATTTTCTTTCAAACTCAAGGACCATAAAGGGCGTGTGCACCGATTTAATTTTGGTGAGTACTAATTATAAGGAAATATTGGTTCTTTCTTGCTTGTTGCATATCTTCTGACTCGTTAATCGTTATCAGTATTTGTATTCTTCTAAGTTCTTAGTGTTGAGTAAGTGACATCTCATGTTAATTTGTACAAGCCCCTGCAATTTATGTCCTTTACACAAAGCATTATATTAGTGCTTGTTTGGTTAAGCTTATTTTAGAGGAAATGTTTTTTTTATAGTCCTGTAGTTTTGCTCAGTTATGCTTACAGGACACTTCATTTTTAGTCCGGTTTAGAAAGTTAACAGGACAAACTTCAAAATTAAGAAAAATGCCACGTCTGCTCAAAACCGATTATTCACCTGTTGTATCTGGCCAAAACACAAAAAATGACTAAAAAAGTTGAATTTAAAAGATAACAGGACGGGATTCAATTCGAGAAAGTGAAGTATCCAGAAACAAAAAAATGGACAAACTTATGGGACTTTAAAAAACCTTTTCCCTTATTTTAAACCTCCTATAAGTTGTCTCAATAGCTTATAAGCTGCTAAAGTGTGTGGATAATGAAGCTTACGAGTCCTAGGATAATTTGATGGAATACTTTTTAATTTAAAATGTCTTCTAAGGCCATTATATTTTCTTGGAAGATTGTCAACTAGTTTTAATGTATCTTCTCTTTCTCTTCGAAATCAGGCACAGATAGTTTAGCTGAGCTTGTTTCTGCTGTTATGCAGCGAGTGGGTGCATCTGATGATCAAAATAGTCCTCAACTTTTGGTGCGTATATAAACATGAAGTACATCTGTTATCATTACATACTTTCAATCTGAAGCTTGCTAATGGTTTTTTCATATTGTCCCTAGTATGAAGATGATGAAGGCGACAAAGTTCTGCTCACGACAGACGGAGATTTGATCAGTGCTGTAACCCATGCAAAATCAGCGGGACAAAAGGTAAGGATAAATGTTCTCCACATTCTTAAAATTGCAGCATATGATTACACTATGAAACATGGACTGATTTACCCTCGTGCTTGAGGATAGGGGGAGGGGGGGACATTTTTGGAAATCCACATACGTTTTAGAGAATAATATTGACCAACACCCCCATAATTGGGCAAAACTTCTATGCGCCAATTGCAACTAGTTCAATGTTAACTCAATTTTGACCAAAGTTTGATTAATAAAAAATTAAAATATATATTGAGAAGTATTAGTTCATATGAAGAAAAACATTAGTTCATAAAGAGTATTAATTTTTAGGCTGAACGGTATTAGTACTTTTTCAATATACTATTAATACTTTTCATGAAATGCACTACTAATATTTTTCATCATATGATCCGATTCGTGGAGAGA
Organism: Galeopsis tetrahit; assembly: GCA_963675135.1. NCBI lineage: Eukaryota > Viridiplantae > Streptophyta > Magnoliopsida > Lamiales > Lamiaceae > Galeopsis > Galeopsis tetrahit. The sequence continues at coordinate 118,098 of OY776120.1, forward strand.
TATTAAAAAATAACCTGGTTGGGTTTTTAGTCGAAATTGGGTCAAAATTACACCAGTTGCACGGTGCAGCCAGTGCGCTAATTATTACTCTCAAGATTTTTTGGTCAGCCTCATTTATAGGATGATTAAATATCCTGATTGGCATGATAATAACCCCATGAAATATAGCCCCTTGAAAATCCATTTTTGTTGAACTCCTTAAACTTATCTAGAGCTATAATCTTTTGGAGCACTTGATTCAAACTCTTCAATGAGAATGGTGGTTACATTGTTAGTGTTTTGCTGTAATCTATGAACAAGTGGGGATAAATAAATGATTTTTGGTTGAGGAATAGTGAAATGATTGAGGAGAAATTATTACAGAAGGTAGTTAATCAAAATGGGGGTAATGATTGCACCTTATTTTGAGTTTCTTTAATTTGATGACTTAATTATCTACTATGCAGGTTTTGAGATTACATTTGGACTACCATGATCCAAACCAAGAAACGAGCGAGCTTTCTTCTCCTAATACAGTGGAGAAGGGGGGATCATGGTCTTCTCTCCGCTATGGGATGTTGGCCGGAGCAGTTGCTATAACCAGCATTGCCGTTTTGGTCTACTTGAAACGTTCAAAAGTATGATCCACTGATGTGCTTCCATTCAAATTTGTTTTTAATCAGATAGTTGAGCGGAGCTGCTGTGTGGTACGTCTTTCACAGGCTTCGTAGTATAAAAAACTTGTCGATGGATGCTACAATAGGTGTTCTACGGGGGTGTTGCAAATTCAAATGGAGGGGACAAAAATTGAGAAGTGGTTCTAGGTTGTGGGTAGAATTTGCAAACACATCTCTTTATCCATCACTGTCTCCGTATTTTGATAGTCTAGCCCACGTCCGTCTAAATGATTGAGTCTCGTGGCGATTTTGCAGTTTTCTTTTATGTTTGGGAGAATTTTTTTACTGGGTTTAAGTACAGTAAATAATGGAGTAGCCATTTTTTTTTAACCTTCCCCTGTTTTTGCCTCGAGCCTTAGTCCAAAATTTCATACCCTGAGTCCTTATCATGGAAGCAGCATTTTGGGTTTTAAATTGAGTTATTTTTTTATTGTTCAAGTGGGAATATTTGACAGACTTCACTTATTTTGTTGCACCTTGCAATGAACTTGTGTTATTACGGTATTGAAATTGATATTGATTCAATGAATAAAAAAGTTGTATTTAAATGATTTTAATTTATTTTCCACTCTCTAACGAACATTTTTATTTATTACCGCTCAGTTTAAACCGAAAAATGCTGGAGTTAAATCTAGTTTTTCCGAGCCTATATAACTCTTGTTGAGCCTAATAGGCATTTAATATAATTATAGTGGCTATTTATTTTTTATTGCTGTACAAATTTTAGATAAAATAAGTTTTTTTTTTTGAAAGCAGATAAAATAAGTTGGAAAATAACAATTTGTTCAAATTGGGATAGAAAATAGTGATTTATATATTTCCCAAGAGAAGATGGAGAAAAGTTGGAAATTGCATAAACTGATTCTTCTTCTTCAATATCGATGATCTGTTGAAGAAACAGTTGCTATATATATATATCCTTGGAATATACTGATAATATGCATATAATATGATATCTGTAATTCTGCAGTGTGACGACATGTGTTACAGTACTGTACGTACTAGATACTGTAATTCATTATCAGACATATATACATAGGTTTGTAATCTTGCATCTAGATTTTCATGTCAGATCAATATATATATATATATATTATATAAATAAATAATTATCGATCATGTCATGAGTAGTACTCCCTTCGTTCCAGGATTGTTTGCACCATTTGATGGGCATGCAAACTAAGAAAAAAGTGTAATGAGTGGAGTGTTGAGGGGTAATTTTGTAAACTTTTATGAATAAAGTAAAGTGAATGATTGAATTGAGGGTAAAAGTAATGGCATTTTGTGTAAATATGTGAATATTGTGAGGGTGGAGTTTATGAAAAAGTTTCTTTTTTGGGTACTGTAATACATAAATTTTGCAGCAGAGGCATGTATATCAGTATATATATGTAAAGAAAGGCATGCATGAGATTTTGAGATTGAGATGGAGAAAAGATAAAGACAGAAATAAGAGGTGACTTTTGTATATTGTGACAAGATCTAACTCTACACTTAAAACCAAGGTGTTAAGTGAGAGGATTGCCCAGGCTTATAAGTCCACCCAAGATCATCTCTCTATTCGATGTGGGATACCTTAATACCCTCCCTCACGTGAGACGGGGACTAGGTCGACACGTGGTTCCACAGGTGGATCCACACATCGAAGTAGAGAGTTGGCTCTGATACCATGTGATAGAGCCTAACTCTACATACTTCGATGTCTGGATCTACCTGTTGAACCACGTGTTAACCTTGTCCCCGTCTCACGTGAGGGAGGATATTAAGGTATCCCACATCGGATAGAGAGATGGTCTTGGGTGGGCTTATAAGTCTGAGCAATCCTCTCACTTAACACCTTGGTTTTAAGTGTAGAGTTAGGCCCTATGACATGGTATCAGAGCCAACTCTCTACTTCGATGAACCACGTGCCGACCTTGTCCCCGTCTCACGTGAGGGAGGGTATTAAGGTAAATTTATAGAGAGACTTTATTATTTTCAACTCTACACACCTTTGAGTATTTATAGATACTAATTTATAGAGAGACTCTCGTTTTTCACTTTATTATTTTCAACTCTACACACCTTTGAGTATTTATAAATACTCGAGAGTTGCACCGAAAGGTTGCAATCACTGAAAGATTGCAACTTCAGCGAAAGGGTGTGTCATTTCATAAAGAGCTTTCTCTCTCAATTATAGTATTATGTATATAACAGTGAGTAGTGAATGTTATAGTATATAATTAAATATGGATGATAAAATAAAGGTGATATATATATATATATATGAGAAGTTAATTAGTTAGGAGATACATCCTAAAATACCACATTGCCAACCATTAAATTCTTTTTTCTTAAAAATTGTGGCAATGCAAATGAAATTACAAGAGTGAAATTAAGGTGGATAAAGAAGGAGGTGGGGGAATGTGATTGGTGGATGATCCGATGCACGTACAAAATGTTGGACGGAGGATTAGGGGGCCGTTGGTGTTGTAGCCATAAACTTCACGAGCTCTATCAAGAAGCTTCTGGAATAAAGGGTGGTATATATAGGTATGAAATAGGAATTGTAAATCTTTGCAGAAAAATTCTTCTTCTTCTTCTTGTAACCCCGCACGCAATCCACCCTTTATTCACCTTCATCCTCTGCTTTACCATATTTGCAATTCACACTTCTTCTTCTTCTTCTTCTCTTAATTGAGAATATGTTATGTTGTTAATTGGGATATATATGTTATATTGATGAATTGTAGTGAAGTTGGGGTATAGTAAAGTAATTAATTGGGACATATACGCGGCCGGGGAATCAACTCCAACACGACTCTACTGCTGTTGGGAGTGGACTGTGCTTACGGAGGATACACAAAGCGGACGAAGATGGGGAAAGAAGTCTCAACATTTTATTTGCAGTGTCACATTTTCAATTATGATTTTAATCGTTTTATATGATGGAGCATGACCTAAGGAGTATGAGTATTGTCTATTGGATTGGATTGGATTAAAAAAAATTTAGGAGAATAAAGTTGTACTTTTAGGTAGAAAGGCATAGTGGTTATTAAAAAACACAAAAACATTTTTTTCAAAATTGTAACAAGCATCTCATTTATACCCATAATAATCGTTTCCAGATTTTGAATCAAGTAACCCAAATTGCATACTTTGAAACATTTAGAAGTGTAGAGATAACATATATAAAATGGAAGAAAGAAATGATTTCCAGATTACCCAAGTCGTCTACAGACCAACCATCTTGTGACGAGACTTGTTCTTACCAACTAACATCTGATTTTCCTCCTCTTCGAGTCTTCTCCTGCGAGAAGCCTCTTCCTTTTGTCTTTGAATCAATTCCAACTCCCGTAGTCTTTCTTCCTCTTTCCGTTGCAGTTCCAGAGCTTCTCTTCTCTGAGCCTCTTCTACCCTCCTTCGGTTCTCCTCCAGCATCTTATCCAGCTCTTCTCTCTCCCTCCGAGCTTGTTCCTGTTCCCATCATTATCATAACTTGGCTCAGATACAGAAATTATGTTAGGAAAAATCGAAAAAAATGAAAATGCCCTGTAACATTTGAAATATACGAAAATGCCTTGTAACACTAAATTTCTTGATTACACTGCCACAAAAAATAGGGATAACTTAGAGGACTAAAAATAGTATTTTCCCATAAAAATATGGAAGTTTTTGACTAAAATTATGTAATTTTCAATTTCGATTGAAACTTGCTTCATTGCCCCAAAAGCGTGGTAGAAAATGAAGAAATGAAGAAACTAGATGTCATTGATGATGCCTACATGAATGGGATAATATTCTAAAGGACACCATCCCTCAAACTATTATAAACAACTGTAATAAAATAAATCTTCAATATTTCAACAACTCCACAAGACCACAGTTTTCATTAGGAAACATGAACTTTAATCAATCAAAATGTAGACTTTGAGAATTTAAAGCAAGGTTCACATTCTGCAGTTGCAAAGTTTAAAAATAATACAGTAATAGTAAACTGGAGGGTGAGAGTGAGACACAAATCCATTGCACCTATAACTACCTTCAGAAGTTTTATTGGCAAGAAAAAAAAAATTCAGAAAAGAAGAGTCACCATAAACACACGACTTGTTCAATTGCAGAATATGAAAAATGGGGATTAAAATCTCAAAGACTTACTTCCTTTGCCCTTGCTTTAGCAAGAGCATCTTCCTTTTCTCTTTGAAGTTGGGCTTCAACATCATCAAGCAGCTTCTTCCGAGCTTCTTTAATTTGTCTTTCAATCTCTAGCTTAACTTCTTCAGATCCCAATTTCTCCTCGACCTGTCTCCTAATCTCCTCTTCCAACCTCCTTGCAGTCTCTTCTTCTAACTGTTTAAGTTCTGCCTCACGCTTCAGTCTGAATGCACACTTATGAATAATCAATTTACTAAATGGAATCTCGTAGAAACTTCAAAAAGTAAACTTATGGAGGTTTCTTATAAATCAGCTCCATAAGGAAGATGTTCTTTTAACGACTGAATTTCCAGGAATCAAAATCCCACCAGAATATTTACATAAAACCAATTTTGATCCCTCTGGTCCAACTCATGAGACTATGAAACTCTCAACAGCACAAGCAAAATTAAGAATGAAACAGGGCTCGTTTCTTTACCTCTCCTTTTCTTCTTCTTCCTTTTTCAGTTTTTCAGCAAGCTTACGCTCACTTAATGTTGCCTTGGGACTTCCAGATTCAGGTGAAGGAGACAGAGAAGAAGTTCGGCTTCTACGTTTCCTATGACGCCTGGGCGACAGGGAGCGGCTCCTCCGACGCCTCAAAGCAGGAGAACGACTTTTTCTTCGTCGTGGTGAGCCAGAACGACTTTTCCTACGCCTGCAGCACAGACAGTAATTGTATAAACAGAATAGTGGCCATGGGAACATATGTCTATACAAAAACTGGTGCAATTCATTAAAGTTTGATTTCTTTACTGTTCTCCTCTCAAAAATTTCATGTAAGTTGTCTCCATCCATTTCCAAGCACATTAAGAAATCAATGGAATAAATATCATTTCCCACGCAGTTAAACTTTCATCCCAAACTAAGGGGTACTTGGTTCGAAATTCTTCAATGGGAATGAGAATGAGTATAGGGCAATTGTGGTGCTTAATGGGAATAAAAGACAATCAATTTATTCCCCTTCATCATACTTCATATGAGGTAATGAGACTCAAAATAAGTTAATCATTACCCTATTTTGATTAACCACCTCCCCTCATATAATCATTTCTCCTCAAGCATTCGACTTGTCCTCAACAAACAATCATTTTTTGTCCCCACTTATTCCAAAATTAGTTCACAACACTAACAATATAAACCATCATTTTCATTGTAATTAACTATCATTGATTCTCTTCTCATTCTTATTGAAGAATTCACCCTAAATATGTTTATCACCTAGCACTACACAGTACACACTATGGTATGAAATCAGTGTCCAATGCTTTTGGCTATCTTACAGCATAGCCTTTTACAATCACAATATTCACATAAACATACTCATGAAGAACTCAAACTGTAGCTAGCTAAATATAACTTCAGTATAAAATTCGCTGCAATTACATCATTGAAAATATTTTAACCTTTAAAAACGTAGTAAGAATGACAGTTACGCATACATCACAGCATAAAATTGTAGAAGAACTCAAATTGTAGCAATCGAAATACAACTTCAGCATAGGGGAGGGCATTAATAAAGCTACCTTTTTTGAGGGGAACGCGAACGGTCGCGGCGGCCGGAGTAGCGGTGAGTTACGGCTGGCGAGCGAGATGGCGAGTATCGCCGCCGCGAATACGACGGCGACCTTGATATACTTCGCGGCATAGCTACTTTTCAAATTTCCCCAATTTGATACTTCAACATATTTGGAGAAGAGCAGAAACGAAGAAGTTGTCCAGTTGTGATTGAATTTTGACCTAAAGTCGCGACTTCAGTACTGCTCCCAGTAAGGCAGTAACATACGGTATTATGTGTTGTGGATTTTAATTTCATACAATTTTTATTTTTTTACTAGTCCTATTATATATTGACTGTGAATCTTAGGGAGGGCTGTTATTCAAGTCGAGCCGACTCGATAACATTGACGAGCTAAGAAACGAGTCCGACTCGACTCGTTAAAGAGTCTAACGATTCTATCGAGTCGAGCCTAACGAGTCTAATAGAATAAAAATAATAGATATCGAACCTAACAAGTCGAGCTCGAGCCGCCTCGTTAGTAAATTGAGTATCTAACGAGCTCGAGCTCGCCTCATTTAACGAACGAGTCGAGTCGAACTCGAGCCTTATCAAGCTGAGCTCACGATGAGCTCGGTTCGTGTAACAACTCTTGAATCGATTTTCATTTTACGAATTAATTTTTATCTCTAAAAGTTATCAAGCATATTAATTTTAATTAAAAATTAGAAAAATCACCAATTAATTACTCCTCATTTATGACTAAAATTACAGTATTTTAAAAATTGTGGAACTTAATTGATTTTATTTTTTTTGATTAGTTAGTAAATGGTGAATACACAATACATATGGGACTTATTTGCAATTTATTCCGTATAAGTATAAGCCCCGCATCAAACTGGCGGGAATTTCAGATACATTCCCTCCCAAAGCCCTCCCTCCACCACCATGAGCGCCACCGGCAACACAAGGAAACGGCCGCTGCCGCCGTCGTCAAAGGCAACTCCATCTCCTCAATTGAAACAACAGGCAGTGGTGGAAGAAGAGGAGTTCGATGAGGACGTATTCCTCGAGGAAACCCTACTCCAGTACGAGGAGGAAGAGTCGCAGCACCGTGCCCTCGCCGACCGTATGTCCAAGTGGAAGCGTCCCCCGGTTTCCGATTCATACCATTCACAGTCTCAGAATATCGGTAAATGCTGAAATTTAAACTCAGAGCTTCTGCTTCACTGCGGTTGTACTCCCCGCTCTGTGTATGCTGCACTCTCCCAATAAAATTTAATTTGCATCATTATGATCATGGTTTCATAAAAAAATTGGATATCTCTGTATGATGCTAGGTTAGCAGTGTGTTACGATGTACTCACATTTTTTATCAGTCCAAATCTAGTATTTGTTCATTGTGAGTGAAGTACAGTTACTGTCGTATGTGGACCAAAAGTTTTGATGCTTAATCTTAATTTTAGGATGCAAGTGAAAAATATATGATTTTTTGTTTGGAAAGAGTGAGTCTTTTATGGAAATGGTGATGGAATCTGGCATTAATTATCCCCCCTTCCTTTCGATTTTGCAGTATTTCAGCAACTGGAGATCGATTATATAATTGGAGATAGCCACAAGGAACTTATCCCAAGCTCTACGGGTCCTGCAGCAATTATAAGGATTTTTGGCGTAACCAAAGAAGGTAGACTCTTTGTGTGCCCTCTGGAAACTGCTGCATCTTGATATACTTAAAATTTTAGATTCTCTGATGTGATTGGATTCAGTTGAGAGAAGGTCAGAATATAATTAGAGGGCTGAGCGCTGAAGGCTTGGCTGTAAGGAGACACCCAAAGCATTAAGTTGTAGTTTCCATTTCATGTATTACACGGGAAGAGAGTGTAAAAACTTTATAAAAATCAAGGTTTTACCTTGTCTCCTGATGGTTCTTTGATTAAAAAAATAGTGTTGAGGAAATCTTTTTCTTCTCTGGTATTGCTTTTCATTCTCACTTTTGCTAAAGGCCAATACTTGTGAATTACTGGCCACACAAGGATCAAAGTTGATTCTTAGTTTTAATTATTTTATAGTTAACATTTCAACCTATACGTTCAAGAGACTCATATTTATGAATATCTATTGATGGGTAGACACGGATAACTCTGAAATTGAACTGAACCATGCTTTCAATATTTTTGGACTTCAATCATTTAAAGCATTTCCAGCTTTTATTTGAGAAGATACTTTGTGAATGATTTTCCTTATCATATCAAATCAATCTTGATGAAACTTTAAAGATATAAGGCCATATACTTTGAATATAACATATGACGTGTAAGGGTTCACTTGCTTTTGGTGTTAATGCTGATTAGTAGTTTGGGTGTGCAACTAACTATCAAAGTCAATGCTCAGTTGTTGGTGTCTAAAAATATCATTTACAGATAGTTTGCAACTTAACCTGTCTTTTTAGTCAGTAATTAATAGCTTCTGTTTTCTTAAAAAATTATGATTTACATGAATTCTTTACATTCTGTAAAGAATAATATCATATTTGTTTTTATTTCTGAGTGTTTCTTGTTCAGGGCATAGTGTTTGCTGCAATGTACATGGATTTGAACCATATTTTTATATCAGCTGCCCTCCAGGAATGGGTCCTGATGATATATCTCGTTTCCATCAAACTCTTGAGGTAATTTTTTCAAAATTTTAGATTCTTGCATCTGTTGTCAAGAATCATAGTTGCATCTGTTCTTGTCATCAATTGCACACATTACTTTTTTTCTTAAGTTGTCACATTAACTCTGTTGGTTGCTACAGGGTAGAATGAGAGAGGCAAACCGAAATAGTAAGGTTCCAAAATTTGTTCGTCGTATCGAGCTGGTTCAGAGAAGAAGCATCATGTATTATCAACAGCAGACTTCTCAGTCCTTTCTTAAAATTGTAGTGGCACTGCCAACGATGGTCACCAGCTGTCGTGGTATAATTATGTTTTTTGGTGCTATTCAAGTGTTTCTATGATTAGCCCGTAATACCTTGATTGTCATGGTAAAATTTTTTAGAAGGGCTCGCAATACATAGTTGATAGATATAGTTTGGGAAACTAAATATGTGAGATGTAGATGGCATTCTAATTGGTGATATTATATTTCTGATATTTTACATGATATATTGTTTCTATTTTCAAAATGTCCATTCATCTATAATGACAGGTATCCTAGATAGAGGAATACAAATTGATGGGATGGGCATGAAGAGTTTTATGACATACGAGAGTAATGTTCTCTTTGCTCTCCGATTCATGATTGATTGTGATATAGTCGGGGGCAACTGGATAGAAGTTCCTGGTGGAAAATATAAGAAGACAGCAAGAAATCTGACCTATTGTCAGTTAGAGATTGATTGCCTGTATCCTCTTGCAATTAAATATAGCTGTAATAAAATATAACATAGAAGCTTGCTTTGCATGGATTTAATCGTGTTCAAATGAATTTCCCTTTACAAAATGCTATTAGTTTTACGGACTTGAAAAGTCATGCTCCTGAAGGGGAATTCTCAAAGATGGCTCCATTTCGTATATTAAGTTTTGATATAGAGTGCGCTGGAAGAAAAGGCCATTTTCCTGAGCCTACTCAAGATCCTGTTATCCAGGTATAGTTTACAACTAATTTAGAATTATGTAGTAGGGTAGGTGGTATATGCTGCTTTCCACTTTCATTTTCTGACCCCCCCCTCCCCCCTGCTGTCTTTGTAGATAGCCAATCTAGTAACCTTGCAGGGAGAAGACCAGCCAATAATTCGTAATGTGATGACCCTTAAGTCTTGCTCACCAATTGTTGGAGTTGATGTTATGTCATTTGACACAGAAAAGGAGGTTCTATTAGCTTGGAGGGTAATGGTCTTGGATGAATCTCACCACTTCAATATCAGTTTGAACTGTTCTCAGAAGGACACTGGCATTTAATTTTAATTTTTACTTTTAGTTTTCTTTTAATCTCACATGTATGATTACTCTTCTACTGTACTGCATGATATATAGGAGCTGTAGTTCCAACTCTATGTGTTCTTGTGAAGATTAATGGGAGATACATTTGAATACGAGAACTTAGGATTGAAGATGATAGTTACAACTGAAATTGTTTCTTTTACTTTTTTTTATTTTTTTATCATGCACTTATTTATTTGATTGTCGATTGCACATCATTCTTTTCCTTTCTTGTCTAGTACTAATAACACACTGTTCTACCTTATACTACAGAATCCCCCCTTTTTCCCCTTATTTATGTTTCTATCTGCAGGACTTCATTCGCGAAGTGGACCCAGACATTATAATTGGTTATAACATCTGCAAATTTGATTTGCCATACCTCATTCAGGTGGAAAAGTTTTCTTTTTGTCTCTTTTATCTTCTGGATAGAAAAATATGTTATTGTGCTCAACAAATGAATGCTAATAAACTAAGTTTTAAATATTATTTAATTCCTGAACAGAGAGCTGAGGTGTTGGGGATGGCTGAATTTCCAATACTTGGACGTATTCGAAACAGCAGAGTCCGTATCAAAGATACAACTTTTTCTTCCAGGTCATTGAATGGTTTCTACTTTATGTTTTCATACTTGTAACCACCAAAAGTTCGCTTAGCTTTGGGTCCATTTCAAATCTTTTTGCGACCACCAAGTTCATTCCTGAAGTTGGAGTTCGATTGTTTAAATCTTAATTATGTTACTTTGCAAGCTTTAGTTGAAGATTAACAATCAGGAATATAATCTTTTAGATTAAGATTTGGAAGAGGAAAATAATCTGAATTTTCTGTAACTTGTTACTAAGTCAGCCAACTTACCTAAGCCTTTTGAATTACAGACAACTTGGGACCAGGGAGAGTAAAGAAGTTACAATTGAGGGGAGAGTTCAATTTGATCTGCTACAGGTTATTTTTCCTCATCACATGGAACTGTCTCATATAATATTTATTTTATTTAGAATGACCATGCATTATTTTCTTCAAACTCTATCCCTACATCTATGGACATTCTTACTTTAGTTTCTTCTTTCCTGTTCTCTTGTGTGCAGGCTATGCAAAGGGAGCACAAGTTAAGTTCTTATTCACTGAATTCTGTTTCGGCACACTTTCTTAATGAGCAGGTGAGGATTTGTTTAATTTTTTTTTTCCTGAAAATTATCAAGTTACTTGTTTATGGTTTACCTTTGAAATTTCAATAACTTGACCACATCCATGTTACCATTCTATATTCCGATATTTAGATAGCTGTTGCAAAACATTTTCTTTCTATGATTTATCTCTGCAATTTAAATGACATAATTCATGTAAGATTTAGTACAGACGGACAGGCTGATCACTTCCTCTAGATCTATCAGTTTCTTATACACTTGTTATACCTGGCTTGTGATATTGTGCCAACTTTGAGGCTTCTGCTGAACCAATATGATGATTTATAGACATTAAAGTCTGACGTTAGATGTAACGATATGAGAGTCATACCTGGCTATCAAGAGTGATATGTGTGTTATCCTTTGTCTTTGAGGTCTAGGACTGTTTAAGGTTCTTTACAAAGTTGCTGGATTTACCTTGTGATCGGATCCATACTAAGCTTTCTAGAAAGCTACCCGGGCACTCCACAATTACAAGATTAGGCTAATAAGAAGAATTGTAAAAAGGAAAAAAACTGATGAGTTCTTTTGAGAAGGTGTTGCTCTTTGTATGAATGAGGGTATTGCTTTAATAGGTTCTTATGCTGAATGAAAGGAATTTCCATAAACAACTCAAGCAGATTGATGTTGTGAAAAGGACAATTTACAGTGAAATGCAACTCGACACAACTCAGATCAGCATAAACAAACTTGCTTTGTCTTTGTTTGTTTTTTAGGTAAATCAGCTGTCCATGGTATCCTTTAACTGATGTAACATTGTATCATACATTTGTAGGACATCAAATTAGCTGTGTGGTGTGTGCTTATACTATATGACAATGCCAGCAGTTATCTTCTCTTGTTAATCATAGGTTGAATCTTAAAATTATTGATTCTAATTTTTTTCTTTGAAATCCTAAATGGCTAAATCATACAGTTTCTTCAGAAACTTTTAGTTGATTTCTAATTATAGTTAAAATCTCATTCCAGTTGGGCTATGTTGTCATATATTTTATTTCTGTGGTTCTTTTTTTAATTTTTGCATTCAGTAGGTTATTTCCTCTTTTAAAGTTATTAAATCATGTGCAGAAAGAGGATGTCCATCATTCAATTATATCTGACCTTCAGAATGGAAATTCAGAAACCAGAAGGCGTCTTGCTGTTTATTGTTTGAAGGTGAATTATGTTTAGAGGCTCAAATTTATTTGGGCTAGTATTTCCTTGTGCTGTATCATGCTATGAGTTTATCAAGCATTTTATTGTCTTTAGTGGATTGCGCAAGTGTCTGTAGTACGCCATGCATCTGATAGGTATTTTTGAATCCATCGTAAGCCATTTTTTTATTTTTTTTCACTGGGACTAAATTTCCTCTTCTCTTCTTGATCCGTCCAGGAGTGAGATCATTTTTTCTATTTGAAAACTTGCCTCTTTGCTGAGCCAAGGGTGGGAGAGTTAATATGCCCTTCTTATACAATTCAATTCACTTCTCTCTTCTCTGCTAACAATTCTAAAGGATAAAACAGATACAGAAATTTGTTTTCGGTTTTGCCATCTTTTCAGCATTCTTAAATTTTTATGCAACTAAGTGATTCTTTTGGATAAAATTTATTCTTAATTAGAATTTTGAGTGTGTGTGTGTGTGTGTGAGAGAGAGAGAGAGAGAGAGAGAGCTGCACTTAAAATATAGCCAGCTCACTATCTTTCTCATTCTTTAGATTATCATATGTGTACACATAAGTGTGTGTGAATATGCATGTATATAATGTATATAGTGCAAGAGACAGAGTTTTAACGTACTGGCTAACATACTATCTTTCTCATTCTTAAGATTGTTAATATAGTTTATCATATTAGGTGTTTTACCCTCTTAGATATTTTAATTCTTATTTGTTTCTTAACATATTAGGTGTATACACATAAATGTTACTTGACTTACTTCACTAATCTTATTGACTAAGAACCAATTAACTTTTTCTCATATTAAAGATCAATGACATGCATGGACTTTCTCACTGAGATTTACAAACCACAATATAGTTTGGAGTCTTCAAATTGCTCACCGTTGAGTTTTGTGACGTTTTTTGAAATAAACATATAAATATCACATTTTCAATCTATTTATTACATCAGCCAACATTACTCTTCCATGAAGACAGAAATCTCAAGAGATTTGCCATTAGCATAACTAAACCTACTGGCAAGAATCTTGATTGTTTTGATGGTTGATGGCCATCATTAGTGGTCTTCTAATGTTCCGTTCATGATTGGATCCCAATAGTTTCCAATCAGAATTAGTAGGCTCTAAGAAAATCCTTTTTTTTTTTTTCAGTGTATTATTGCTGATAGATTGAATATTTGCAGGATGCTTACCTTCCACAACGTCTTTTGGATAAACTGATGTTCATTTATAATTATGTGGAGATGGCTAGAGTAACCGGTGTTCCCATCTCATTTTTACTATCCAGAGGGCAGAGCATTAAGGTTATGTAAAATATCTCTTGCTGTTTGGTTAATGGATGGTTACAAAGTATGCTAGAAGATTATGAACATCAGATCTAATTTTAAACTTTTTTTTGCAGGTGCTGTCTCAGCTTCTAAAGAAAGCTAAACAAAAGAATATGGTTATTCCAAATGCAAAACAGGCTGGATCTGAACAGGGAACATATGAGGGTGCAACTGTAAGCGTTTAAGTTTCTGTCATTTGGACATGCAGGCTCTATGTAACTTTTTTCAATAATAATGAGAGATATTCATATTATTATTCTGAAAACTTTCAAAGATAGCTCCATAGTTTCTGTATCATGCTGAGTTTTGACCTGTTATGGATTGGCTGTGTGTGTTTTCAATTGACAGTTTATTAGCAAGAGTGTTTCATCTGGTGGCAAGTTAATGATTATGTGTTGTTGGAGTGTTTCATGTAATTACAACATTATACGTACACAGTTGGTTAAATACTTCTGCATGGGAAGTAAAATAACTTCTTATGGGAAAGAGATCTTATCTTATATGCAGGTTCTGGAAGCCAGAGCAGGGTACTATGAGAAGCCTATTGCAACACTTGATTTTGCATCTTTGTATCCATCAATTATGATGGCATATAACCTGTGTTATTGTACACTGGTAAAGTTTTTTACTATAATTTTTTGGTCCTTAGTTGAATTTTCAATCTACAGAGTTGATAAATGAAATCACGATAATAGGTAACTCCGGAAGATGCCCGAAAATTTAATTTGCCACCAGAATGTGTCAACAAAACTCCATCTGGTGAAACATTTGTCAAATCGAATTTACAGAAGGTTTAGTGTATGCATTCATATAATTTTGTTATCTGTCTATATTTTTTATGCACTGAAAATTGGAGTTATGGTCAAGCATGAATTTCAGTTTCTCGACTATCTTATCGAATAAGTTTCACTTCAGGGAATACTACCAGAAATTCTTGAAGAGCTTTTGGCTGCTCGTAGAAGGGCTAAAGCTGATTTGAAGGTTCTGTACTCATTTGTTCTAAAACATTTTCCCTTCTTGTACATTTTCTTTGAGTATGAAATGGCTTCATTGTAATGCATTTTCTAGTCATGAACCCGTATTTCATTGTGCTACACGCATTGCCGGTATGCAATAAATTTATTTCCAACAGTTGAAGATTCACACTCATGTTGACAAATAATTTGCTGAGACTTGTCTTCCATTCAAGAAAAATAATCAAAGACACAACATTTGGGGTTTATAGTCCATATTTTGTCTGCAAAGTTATTGCAAGCAAACATTTATTTATGAATTATCTAATGTGATGCAAAAGATACTGAAAGGTGGGATACTGAATTATGCGATATCCTCTAAGACATTCGATAACAGTACCTTAAATTGGTGAATTGGTCACTAAAAAATATGCATCATTAATTTGTCATCTTATTGTTTGGAAAATAATGATTCTTCATCACTCTTCAAGATAAAGACTCTTATTTCACTGGATATATTTTTTGCTCAAGGCATTTCACTGGATTTTTACTATTGATACATTATGCCTTGTTCCTCAACTAAAATTTGAGTGAATATGCCTGAAATTACTAGTATATGCTCTTGGGTTAGATTGGTGGACTGATCAATGTTCATGTAACTAGTTGATATTTTCATTAAATGCATTTCATACGTATTTTTTATAATTTTCAAAATCTTGACATGATTTCAGGAAGCAAAGGATCCTCGTGTGAAAGCTGTATTAGATGGTCGGCAACTGGCTTTGAAGGTAACCGTGTCATCTTTAACCCTTGCACAGTTGCATGTGTTGTGTTTTACGTATCATAATATGTTGGCTACTGCATTTATTAGAAGATTTGCAATGTTGAGTGGTTTTCGCTCTCATTTTCTTTCCAGATAAGTGCAAATTCTGTGTATGGTTTTACTGGAGCCACTGTAGGTCAATTACCTTGTTTGGAGATATCTTCAAGTGTTACCAGCTATGGTAATAAATCTTAAACACCTTGATGCACGACTTTATCTTAATTGAAACAGTTGGCACATATCTTTGAATTTCATTTGACCTAATTTTCTCATATACTGTAAAGGTCGGCAAATGATTGAACACACAAAAAAACTCGTGGAAGACAAATTTACTGTGCTTGGGGGCTATGAGCACAGTGCTGAGGTATACTGTCAATAATCATTCTAGTGACGAGGCACTTTTTTGCATGATGAAACATGCTCTAGTGAAATATAAACTAACTTTGCTGCTATATTGTGCATGATATGTCTTATAGTTGATACTGTACTAATTATCCTTTAGTTTAACAGAGTTGTATATATAGAGTCATAGAATGAATTGTAAATGGCAGATACAAGATTAATATATTTTTTAGAACCTTTCTTTACAATGCTAAAGGATAATTCCTTGATATGCTTGTAGATAATTAAAACCGTTAACTTTTGATTTTAAACTAGTTTTGGTTGTCTTGCACAAGTTCTAATGCATTTAAGTAAATGCTGCAAATCTTCCTGCATTGTTTTTATGTTAAACTTACTCAGGCTTATCCAATATATTTGATGCATGAACTATGATGTTACTAAGCTTATAGAAAGTTATCCGTGTTTTACAACCTTTGAGTAAGAAATCCTATTCAAACTCAAAAGTTCTTGCTTCTCTGCCCAAACTAACTAAACACAAACTGAGGTCCAGGACTCATAGCTCACAGATATCGGAGATTTTTTTTTAAGTGAATGCAAATGTGGGGCATATAGAATAAAAGGGCATCAACCTGCGTTTTCTGAAGTATTGGATAATAATTTATTTTTTTCTTTAAATAAAATATCTGAAGTATTAGATAGTAATCTCTTTTTTTCTTTAAATAAATTATGTTGATGCCAGATCATATATGGAGATACAGATTCAGTTATGGTGCAATTTGGCGTGTCCTCAGTAGAAGCAGCTATGGAACTGGGTAGGGAAGCTGCTGATTATATTAGTGGCACGTTCATCAAAGTAAGTTGGCTTGTAGATGCCTTAGTGCATCATGTAGCAAATAGAGATTTTAAAACTCAAATCAAAAGGGCTTAGAAAGACCTAATATGTATTTCCAAAAAGAACTTTTTAAAGTATGGGTTGAAAAGAACTGGAGAGAGACTATCAGAAAAACATGTTATTACTTAAATCAATGTAAAATGAGAAAAAGTGTTTTGATAATACATGATGGAGAGATATGATCCATATAACAAACCTCACATGGTGGCATGAAGCTGTAGTTGATTGTTATTTCTCTATTCCTCTTATCTCTTTCTTCTTCTCGACTCTTGCTGTTCCCTTGCATCTTTATTTTTATTTTTTTCTTTGTTAATGTGATGATGTTTTTCTTGTTGTCAGCCCATAAAGCTGGAGTTTGAGAAGATTTACTATCCATATTTACTGATTAGTAAGAAGAGGTATGCTGGCCTTTATTGGACAAACCCAAATAAATTTGACAAGATGGACACAAAAGGTGAGTTATGCGGCTCATTTAATTTTTAACTGAATACTTCATTTTGTTTCTTTTGTATATTACTATTACCATCTCACCATGCAATTAAATTTATGACTTTCTCGCTTCTGATTCCCTCTTAGGGATTGAAACTGTTCGAAGAGATAATTGTTTGCTGGTCAAGAATCTGGTAACTGAATGCCTCAATAAAATACTGATAGACAGAGATGTCCCTGGTGCAGTTCAGTTTGTCAAGAACACAATCTCAGATCTTCTTATGAATCGCATGGATTTATCCCTTTTAGTTATCACCAAGGTAAAATACTATGTAATCCTTTTACCTGGCCATTTCTTGGCTTTTCATGTTCTTAGAGTTCGTTTGACTAAGCTTATTTTAAACATCTCATAATCTCTAACATCTTGTGAGTTGTTTCAAAAGCTTACAAGATGTAATTTTTAAGTAGTTTATGAGTTGTTAAAGTGTTTGGCTAATAAACTAAGTTCTTTGATAAATAGAGAGAAATACTTTGTTAATTTTAATTTTAATACTCGCGCCGTCCAAGGCTAAGTGCCTCATTTACCATTTAGGGCATCCCAGACTAAGTTACCCATTTCCATTTTTGTCAACGCTCCACTATCTCTCTCTACCTTTTTTATTTCCTATATCTCTCTACCTTTTCTCTTTCCTACTTCTCTATATCTTTTCTCTTTCCTATCTCTCTCTACGTCAATACCCGACTATACATTTAATACTATTATTCCTTCCTTAAGAAGTATGGAAACAGTAAATGGAGCACTTGTCCTTGGACGGAGGGAGTATTAAATAATTATCAAAGAACTTGGAGAGTGGGGTGGGGTAGGGAACCGAGGAAACTGCCTGACGTTGCATATTAGAACTCATTAAAACTCTATTCGAATCATTATGTTCAATAAAAGGAATGAGGGAAGCTCCAATAGTGGGTGGGGGTGGGGTAAATTTTCAATCTTTTTTTGCAAAACACTTTTTGAGAGCTTATAAGCTCTTAAACATCTCATAACCTGTTTGAATGAGCTTAGAAGCTCAGCCAAATGGGCTATTAGTGTTGAAGGCCTCATTGCCTTGTTTTATTTTGGATTGAATTCTTCTTGCATTAACATTTCCTTTTCAATAGGGTCTGACTAAAACAGGTGAGGACTATGAAGTTAAAGCAGCACATGTTGAGCTAGCAGAACGAATGCGTAAGGTGAAAAATATTTCAGTTCGTTTAATCAGCATTTGTCTTATACTAGTTACCATTAAAAACTTCTCCTGTACTCGTATTTTATTTGCTAAAAAAACTGATAGGAAAATCTTTTTTAGATAAACCAGCTAATTTCTTTGTCTTTGTAAGAGGGACAATGGTGTGGAGCGTCCTCTTTAAAACTTTAAAATGGTGAATACCGTATTCCTTACAGAAACAGAAGCAATAAAACCAAACAGTCTTTTCCCCGAAATTTTATTACAGCATGGGAATAAGGCTCATTTTGCTGAAACTCCATAAAATATGGTTTCCTCATCTGTTATGCCCTTCAACAATTTATTCAGTTCTCTATCAACCACCCAAAAAAGACACGCTTACACTTCCCATCTTCTTTAGCACATCATAACAGCATATGAGGTTGACAAAGAACTGATCCTTTTCAACCATAAGAATAAGCCCCATGTAGCATCTCCTTTTAGCGCCATATTTTGGTTATATCTTTAATCTGTTAGTATCATTGTCAAGTTGAATTAATTGTGTCAGTAGTCACTAGGTCAAATTCTCTGGATCTTATTGTTGAACATATCTTTGTTTCAATTATATTGTCATCTCTAAACTTCTTGTCATTGATATCTGTTTTATTTACATTCTCACAACAGAGAGATGCTGCTACTGCTCCAAATGTTGGGGATCGAGTGCCTTATGTAATTGTTAAAGCAGCAAAAGGTGCCAAGGTAAGCTTTTTATTGGCATATGCTTGTGGAGAATTTGTTTTTTTAGTCCTTCCAAGTTACCTTGTTTTGATTTTAGTCCTGTGAACTTTCACGAATTGAAAGTAATCCTGTAACTTTGAATTTTTCATCATTTAGGTCCGGTGACCGACTGTAAAAGGTGAAACATCTGGTTGACCAATCAAACTTTGCCACGTTGACAAATCAGACTGTGCTACATCAGCGTCAACCGGATGTTTCACCTCTTACAGCCGGTTATCAGACCAAAAATTATAAGTTGCAAGACTCTTTCCAATTCGTGAAAGTCAACAGGACTAGTACCAAAATAGGCATAACTTAGAGGACTAAAAAACAATTTTTCCTATACTTGTCAACTTCATAAAAGTGATGGAGAAAACCTGACATGCTTACTGTAAACAGGCTTATGAAAGATCAGAGGACCCTATCTATGTGTTAGAAAACAACATTCCCATAGATGCTAATTACTACCTCGAAAATCAAATTAGCAAGGTCTGTGAGTTAATTTTCTGTTTTTTTCAGTTTTCTGTTACTTGTCAACTACTAAACAATGCTTGTGCAGCCATTGCTGAGGATCTTCGAACCCATATTGAAGAATGCTAGTAAAGAGCTTCTTCAAGGAAGTCATACAAGATCCATTTCCATTTCTACCCCTTCAAACAGTGGCATTATGAGGTTTGCTAAAAAGCAACTAACTTGCATCGGATGCAAGGCTTTGATTAGGTAAAGTCTTTGTTTCTTCCCCCTTTCTCTCCAATTTGAAAGAATATGTTTTCCATTGACTAACTTGGACCCAATACTCATATTCTTCTTCAGAATGTATATGTTGTTCGTTGTTACATTTCAAATATTCTTCCTTATTTTGGGGCCTCCTATTATTTTCCTATGGACCCAACTGATAATTCAAAATTTGCTTGAGCCTAGTAAAATCTTTTCAATTTTTTCTGTATTAATGGACATCTTCCATACCTCATTTTCTATTCTTTAGCCCAATAAAGAGAAACAACACTGTAATAGTATGGAGCATTTTAGCATGAGTTATTATTAACCAATAATTGTAATCGTGATCCAGTAATTCAAGCCAAACTTTATGTGCGCACTGCAAAGGAAGAGAAGCTGAACTTTATTGCAAGTCTGTGGCCAATGGTATGCAAACCTTTGGATTTATAAATAATATATAAAGTAGGGATGCAGAGGTATGTAATTTGTTACAAGAGAAATGTGTTGGTTTTTGCAGTGGCTGATTTGGAAGAGCTTTTTGGTAGACTATGGACACAGTGTCAGGAGTGCCAAGGCTCTCTTCATCAGGATGTGCTTTGCACTAGGTTGGATACTTGATCTATTCTAATCCCCCTTATATATATATAGTTTTTTAGTCTTGTAAGTTATCTCTATTTTGGTTCAAGTCCTATCAACTTTCACGAATTGAAAATAATAATGTAACTTCCAATTTTTTCACATTAACATCCAGTTGACGATGTCCACGTGGCAAAGTGTCTGATTGGTCACTGAACAAAAAATTGAAAGTTATACTATTTTGAATTCGTGAAAGTGTAAAATGAAAATAAGGATAACTTGCCTATATCTATATGTATGAGTGAGGTTAACAAGTGTATATGTGGTGATCAGTCGAGATTGTCCAATATTTTACCGGAGGAAAAAAGCTCAGAAAGACATGGCAGAAGCGAAGGTGCAACTAGAGCGGTGGAAATTCTGATGTTGACATTCCCTTTTGGAATATGAGGGGGGCAGCAAACATATTTCATATGATGGGTATGTTTTAGTGGGTCATATGCTTGGTCTTTGTCTATGCAAATAGCAGACAGCTACTTTAACCATATAGATAGATATTAGATCAAGTGAAGGAAGGAAGGAATAATTTTTTGTGCACATTTAAATCATGATGTCGTTTTTTGCAATCTTTCTAAGTTTAGAAGGGTGTTAATTTGTTATCTTCAACTGTTTGACCATTTGAAACTGGTAGGATTGATTTCTATCTGTTAATGGCGAAACCCACCCCTTTGTTGATATGCAATGCAACGCTACACAACTTGATCTGCCCAACGTCAACATCATCATCGACAATATGAATGATCGGTTAACAGGGTCCGAGTCGTAGATTGGGACTGGTCAAGCCTTTGCAACCCTCACAGCGTACAAGTTCAGTTCAGTTATTATTTCTAAGTTTCGTTTACCAGTTTTGAATAAATCAACTTCTGAGGACATGAATTGTGTTTCTTGTAACGTGACCAAGGCTCACAACTAAATTCAACTTTTTTTATTACAATACTCATGTACACGATGGTAGGAGCAAAATCTGACACCTTTATTTACAACAATTATTTGAACACACTGCTCTGCAGTAGTAAAACTTATTAACACATGACAAAAAGAAAATCTTTAATTATAACATCTTCAATCGTAAACTCGTATTCGAGTAGTAATGGGCTTCCGGCAGATGGGGCACGAAGATATCATTGCACCACAATCCTTGCATGTCTACAATTTTACACAAACATTAAACCATAATCAAGTTAATCCAATCATCAGTTTATTCATAGATGCTTACCAGATGACCACACCCAAAAGCCATGTCCTTTCGATTTGTCAAGCAGATCGGGCATGCCTTGATACGAGAGAGAAATAAAGAGAATAAATTACAAATAAAAAAAACAGGAACACAATAATTGGCTACAAACAGAATGGTGTGGAAGGTCACATACATGTTCAGCTACGTCTATATGTGCAACTGACTTGATAGCCTTTTCTTGGTCATGATCAATTACTGCACGGGGAGGAGGAAGAGGCCGTCTCCTAGGACCCATGTTATTTCTTCTTAACAAAAGAAACACCGAAACAGTCACAATCGTGTTTGAGTATTATTTATGACTAATAAACAACAGACAACAAACACTTTGATGGGATTAGAAGATGTTTACAATACCACAAAGATGGACTTTGGGCTCATTTGCCTAACCTTATTTTAAACATCTTATAAGTTGTTTCAAGAGCAAATAAGATGTAGTTTCACGAATGCACAAGTGTTTGGATAGTAGGAGCTTATTATAATCTCAGCCAAACACCCTTTTCGTAAAGAATCGTGTTATCTTTCTAAGATGTGCAAGTAGGATCCGGCCTTACTCTTTATATTGCCTTGTCAATGTTGCTCTGTACTGAAGTGGAATTTCCATGAGAGCGGCTAGGGCAAAAGAAGATTCATTTTTAGCTGTATCTGTGTGTTCCGACATGATTTTTGTGAAGTTGACAAACTGTCACACCAATCGGGATGTTAGATGATACCACACCAGCTTACCTCAATGTTAAAGCAAACTATACATCAACAGTTTAACACTAAAACTTCACTAAAACTAGCATTAGCATTAGCATGCATGTGTATTTGAGGTTTATAAAATAGCTTCTTGAACAATGAGTTAATATAATGATGCAGTAAAGGCTGAAATTACAAACGTAAAACATATATAGGCTAATTAATACTCCAATATTATCCAGAAATTACACAGTACCTGGAAATTGTCAAATGCTCGTTGAGGAATGTTGTCGTCGAATTCTTTCATCGCGTCCCATGGTCCATCCCCCACACCAACAAGAATAATCGACAGCGGATATTCACTGTATAAGGCATGGATTACGACGACTAAACATAACAGGTGAGTTAAATTTGGTAAAAAATCGTGTTTACCTTGCAGCAACAATAGAATTGATTGTTGCTTGTTCTTGAGGACTTAACTGCCCAGGCAATGTGTTGGGACTTCTCGTTACCTGATTCGATTAAGAGGGTGTGTTGGCTGAGTTTGTTTAAAATAAGGCTCTAAATTGTGGAGTAGTAAGATTCAAGGGACGACTTGTGTGTGATGAGAAAACAAAGAGCCTATGATGATGTAAAGAGAAAGATGACCTGCCCGTCTGCGATAATAACTAGGACGTGATACTGAAAATTGCTGTTTTCCACTATATCAACTGCTGCATCTATTACTGGTGCAAATGAGGTTGGCCCTGCAGTATGAAAATACAAGAAAATTGCAGTTGGATCGAGCAACGAACAAAATAGAATTCTATGTTTGATTCTTCATTCATCTTTCTGCAGGGAAGGTAACTAGTAATTACCTGATAAATTCAAAAATGGAAGAATTTGTTTATATCGTGCAAGAGCTTCCTCAAATCCATTACAAGGCCGATGATCAGGGTAAAAGCTGAATACATGCTGATCATGTGTCGTTGCTGGAAAGAAAAATTTGCTTCTTATCAACAAAATTGAAACAAATTTTGTTGTTAAAAAATACTGACCATCACCAAATCCAAAACAAGGTATCAAATTGTCTTCATCAAAGGGCGACAAAGTTCTTCCAATGATAGAAATGGCTTGCTCGTACGGGTTAGCTGAGCTACCCTGCATTGCATGGAGGCTTTTCCTGTGGAAAGAATGCTTCCCTACAGGACAGCCATGAATGATTAAGTCAGTTAGTCTAACATAAGTAACATGATTTATCTAAACGAACTCACCTGTCCATTCATTACTCTTGGTAAAATCAATTCCAAGGATAATATTCGATGATTCCAGACCAGCTTCTCTTAATGAATCGATTACCTGTATTATTGTATACATACATGATTTTTATTGATAATGCAACTTAATGGAGTTGTGACAGAATTCAAATAATTTTTTTTACTTAGCAGGCAGGAAAAGATACCTCATCCAAAGAGCTGAAGTTGTCAGCTATGGATGAAGAGCCGGCACGCAAATGATTAGAACTTGTAGCAAGTTGTGGAGTTTGAGCTGTGTATCCCCCAGAGTCTTGGTAACCATCATCAGGCGGTGATGATTCACTGTTTCCCATTACAACTGAAAATCTCTGGATAAAAGCAGAGCAATATGATCAAAAATAACAAAGAAAGCTGCTGAGCCCCAACCCAATACAATTTCTAGATTGCACCAATTTGCAATTAAAACATACGGACTACTCCAAAAACTAGTTATGTAACCAACCAAAATGGCTAATCATAATTCCATTTGTTTTGTACCTTACCTTGACTGCTATGCTATGCTAAGCTAAACTCAATTTCCAGATTTTATAGTTAGTTCCTGAAATCAATCTCCAAATTACTTCATCTTCGAGCTAGGCTAATTTTAATTAATTTCCCTAAACCCTTTGATCAAATAATTGGAAAAAAAAAAAACCCAGAAGAAAATGAAACCAGAATCCAAGAAAACAGCTTTAATCACTTGTTATAAGAGGCCAAATTATGGGCTAATCCCAAGAATTTATATCTGAAAAAGACCAAGGACTTGAAGAAACTCATAACAAATATTTCAGCAAATTCAAATAATTAGTAGTATTACAAAAGAGAGGGTACCTTCTGTTCTGTCGTCTTTGCTTTCTGGATATCAAACTTTTACCAACTAACTACTCCATTTTTATTCTATTTCTTTCTGAATTCTGGTCATAAAAAGTGTGCAACGCTAATAAAGCAAGCGCTCAACTTTGAAAATACTTAGTACTTGTTTTGCCCAGAATATATACATAAATTATTGAAGCGTGCACATCTTTCCTTCCAATTTAAATTACTATATTTTTCTCCAAAAACAAAGATTAGCACTCATAATATCATTTGGCGGCTAACTGGATATTTTATTTATTTGGTCACAAATCTCTCTTATTATTAGATGAAACAAAAAAGAGAGGGACTATCAACACCCCAAATTGTGTTATTCCCACCCCAATTGTTATATAAACCCCACTTAAATTTAAAATTCATTTTAAATTACTAAACACACCCCAATTTATTTCTTTTCTATCCTTTTTATTTTAAAACTTAAAATATTTACCCTTCTTAACTAATACTATACACACCCCATCAATTTAAAATATAAATCCCCTCTCTCCCTCACCAACAACCGTGTCTTTTTCAAAAAGAAGAAAGGGAGAAAATGTATGACCGAATAATAAATTAAAATATTAAAACACAATTAAAAAATTGCATTGTACAAACTGTACAACCACAACTTCATGTACACACATGAAAGTGTTCGGCCAGTACCTAATGTACATATATGGATATGTTCGACCAGTACACAATGTACACATTCATGTGTGTTCGGCCAGTACACAATGTACACATCCATGTTGTTCGGCCAGTAGTGGTCGTACACCATTTAACGAAAATTTCATGCAGATTGTGTTCGGCCGGTTGTGGCCGTACACTCACATATGTGTGCGGCCAATATGGCCGTAAATACGGTGATGTGTTCGGTCACGATTTCGGCCGTACATGTCGCGACTGCTACCACTAAAAAAATTGTATAAAGTGTAAAAAAAAGTATAAAAAAGTGTAAAAAATATTAAATATACTTACATTAATTTTCTCCATCACTTTTTCTTCTTTCATAATCATGTTTGTTGTGATTATCATCATATGAAGGTTTATGGTGGTAAGATTTACATGGAGAAGGGTTTTAAAAATGGAGTAATTTTTTATTGTAAAGGTAAAAATAGATGAATGAAGGTTAAATGAGATAGAATTTAAGTATGAGGTGCGTATAACATGGGTTGTCTTTAATATTATTAGGGGTGTATTTAACACTTTTTAAATGATTTAAAAGGATATCTTAGTAAATTCAATTAGGTCTATTTTTGTTCAAAAAATTATGGGGTGGGAACAACACAATTTGGGGTGTTGATAGCCCCTCCCAACCAAAAATAGTCAACCACCACAAAATTACTCTATACATCTACTTTGTAACTTTATGGGAAATAGTGTTATTCCCACCCCAAAATTTTTTTAGACAAAAATAGACATAATTCAATTTACTAAGATATTCTTCTAAATCTTTTAAAAAATATTAAACACACCCCTAACAATTTTAAACACACCCCATGTTATACACACCCAATTCTTAAATTCTACCTTCCATTTAATCCTAAATCATCTATTTTTATTTTTACGTCAAAAATTTACTTTTCTTAAAACTCTTCTCCATGCATAAACCCTTATCACCATAAACCTTCATATGATCATATAATTACAACAAACATGGCTATGGAAGAAGAAAACGTCATGGAGGAAATTAATGTATTGGAGGAAATTAATGTAAGTATATTTAATGTTTTTTTACACTTTTTTCGTACTTTTTTACACTTTACACAATTTTTTAGTAGAAACAGTCGCGACATGCACGACCGAAATCGTGGCCGAACACATCACTGTACGTACGACCAGAACCGGCCGAACACTTCTGTGAGTGTACGGCCACATCCGGCCGAACACCCCTGAATATGTACATTGGTATCTGGCCGAACATTTTCATCGTTGTACATTAGGTACTGGCCGAACGCTTCCGTGTTTGTACATGAAGTTGTGGCCGTACAGTCTACAATTCTTTTACTATTTTTAATATTTTATTTTGTTGTTGATACAGGAACCAAACGAAAATGAAATGGTGGCAGACTATGGGTATTTATTTACCACAATTGTTTTGTTTAACTCTAGGCAAGAGTTGATTAATTGAGTTTAAGAAACTGGTCGGTTGAATGACATAGTCATTTTAATTAAAAGGTCTGACAATGCCGAGAAAGGTAGACGACCTCGTGTGACGCTTACTTGTGAAAGAAGTGAATGTACAACATGAAATAGAAATTGAAATATGAACTGCCTATCTTTTATCTCTAGATTTTCGTCTAATGTTTGTTTGCTAGAAGTTGTGAACTTGTGAACTTGTGATGAGAAAATAGAGGGGAGATAAAGCTCTATTTTTTGTGCATTAGTTTCTTTCTTTCCATATTTTTTTATTATATCATTATTATTGTCATTTTTTTGTGTTATCAATTTTCTCTACACATCGTGCTACTGCAGTGTGCTACAGTATTATGAATGCATACTTTGAGGTGTGTTATATAAATACTAAATTGAGCTATAAAAAGTCCGACTGTGTTTTAAAGATCGAAGAGTTAGTGCAAAAGATGAATGAATCTGTGAAAAAGATCCCAGTATTGTACATTTATTTATATGTATATATATATACACACACGTCACTAATTGTTCTATGTCTCAATGATCTCTGGCCCTTATGTTGTGTTGTAGACATCAATGTACTTGACTGCAGTATTGTCCCAGCTATTGTCCATCTGCATATCCTTCTTCACTATGCCCTTCCATTCATCAGGTTCTGCACAAAAAATCATGTTGATTCAAGATGTCAGTTATCCACACAACCTTCAATCTGCTCCACGAGTAATTATTCGTAGAGATTTCGTCGTTTCATATCTAAGAATTTTTGTCACTGATCGAACACTGAATTCAAACATCATGTAGAATGGAATAGAAGCAAGACTATAGAATAGCTAAGAAGGAGGGATTTGATTGTAAGTGATCACAATAGAAAGCACTTGAACTCTTTTTTTCAATGCAATATCTTTAAGCATATTGCTATTTAAAAAATGTTTGATTTTACATGTTTTTTTATTTTATTTGAAATTACTAGACAAAGACACTTCATATGCTAAACTCCATATCAAGTTCATCATAAAACTCCCATTAACTAGGTTCATAGAAGTTTTTGTCCCAAAAACAATTTACTTACTCTCTTGCTCGGTAGTAAGAAAATGCACGATCGAGAGCAGTTCAGAGATCCTTCATCAATTCCTTAAAAAACATCTCAAAAAAAAAAAAAAAAAGCAACAGCCTGGTGGTGTTCGGCCATTACAGCCGTGCACTATCCAGTGCGTGCGGCCATTCCAGCCGTGCACTATCCAGTGCGTGCGTCTGAACCAGCCGTTCAGCTATGTGTGTGTGCGGCCGAGACAGCCGTGCACAGTGCACGCCGCGCGGCCGCGATTCTGGCCGTACGGGAGCGTGGCAGCCCCAGATCAGAAGAACAAGGTTGAGCACTTACATCTTTTCTTCCTTCTTCTTCGTTTGGGGTGAGGGAGAAGAGATGCACGGTTCTTTTGTGTTTTTAGAGGGAGAGATATGTTAAAATGGATAGGGTGTGTATAGTATTATGTTAGAAGACAAATTATTTTAACTTTTAAGTAAAAAAGGGTAGGAAGGGAATAAATTGGGGTAGGTTTAGTAAAAAAATGAAATTTTAAATTTTATTGGGGTGTGTTTAACATTTGGGGTGAGAATAACACTATTTGGGGTGTTGATAGTACCTCCCTAACTTTATTTGATTGTACCAACATTTTAAAAAAACTTATACATGTTTTATTTGGCATAGACAAAGTGGGATAGCTCAAGTGGTTAGAGCACCACTACCTAGGCCTGAGTCCTGGTTCGAATCATGGGGAGGGAAAAAAAGGGATAGGTATTTAACTTCCATAAAAAATAAAAAAAAATGTTTTATTTGGCATAGTGTACACGTAAACTACTAATGTTGAAGAATAAAGAAAAGGGGCTATAATTTCTTTTAAAAATCCAAATATTGGGTAGAAATAGAATTGGACAATTTCCACAATTTTTAAATCTATGCAAGTTTTCATACAAGTGTTTGCCTAGAAGAAATGCATACATATGCTTCAAAAAATACGTTTTAATTAGAAATACATACATCTGAATACACAGTTGTACCCCAAATTTTAAAAAATTATACATTTATGAGTTTATCTTATAAAAAAAAAAGTCTCAAAAAAAAAAAAAAAATTGAAAGTTGTACCTTATCCTCAAATATAATTATTAAGCTATTAAGTAAATAAGTTGCATAGATTATTGAGGTCCAATTGCTCAAGGGCCCAATATTCCTGTCAAAAAAAAAAAAAAAAAAGGGCGCGGCTAAAGGCACCCAAGGATCCTATGAGGACACCTACGCGATGAGGACACCCACAAAATGGATGAGGACACCCACGTGGAAAATACAAAAATACCCTCCCTCCTATTAAAACCCTAAATCCTCCCCATTCTCACAATTGAAAGAGTACACCCACCTTACCCATTTCCTCCGCCTCCTCCACTCTCTTGAAGACGACGGCGCCGCCCGCACCCACGCCGCCGCCCACGCCACCGCCTTTGCCTTTGCCTCGCTGCGCCGCGCACGCATCCCTCTCCATTTCGCGACCGTTCGCGGCCGCAGCCTCTCCCCCACCCCTTCGCGGCCGTTCGCGGCCGCAGCTCTTCCCTCTCCCCTTGGCGGCCGTTCGCGGCCGCAGCTCTTCCCTCTCCCCTTTGCGGCCGTTCGCGGCCGCAGTCCCTTCCCCTCCCTTTCGCGGCCGTTCGCGGCCGCAGCCCCATCCCCTTCCCTTCGCGGCCGTTCGCGGCCGCAACCCCTCCCACTCCCCTTCATCGAACCCAGCTACCCACGTCGCCGCCGTTCGAATTCAAAGGTAAGTTTTTTTTTTCAATTTTTACAGTTTTTCAAAAAAATTAGGGTTTTGAAAATTTAGGAAAATTAGGGTTTTTAGTAGTTCAGAAATTATTTTCGAACATATCGAGTTTGTTTTGGAAAAAATTTCGAACATATTGCGTTTGTTTTGAATTTTTTTTCGAACAACTTGAGTTTGTTTTGGAAAAAATTTCGAACAAGATGTTCGAATTTTTTTTCCGAACAAATCTAAGTTGTTTTGAATTTTTTTTCGAACATATTGGGTTTGTTTTGGTAAAATTTTCGAACATCTCAACTTTGTTTTGTTAAAATTTTCGAACATGTGAAGATTTTATTTTTGTTGTTGAAATTTTGAATTTTTTTTAGAATTTTTTATGTTTTGGTGTTGATGGTGGGAATCGGAATGATTCGTATGTGAATACGGTGAATCGCGTGTGAATCGGAATAGATGGGTGTACTCATCCGGTTTTTTTTTTTAAAACTATAAGAGGGGTAAAAACGTCTTTTCACACCACCCATGTGACAAAAAAAATTCCCCATGGGTGTATTCATAGAAAATCCGGGTGCCTTTAGCCGCGCCCAAAAGAAAAGCAAGGGCCCAATAAATTAGTTGTTAAAGTTTTTTTTTTTTTGAGCCTGACTATTTACACCTCCATTTTATTTACACCTCCATTTTGTTGGGATGAACTCCCCCCTCCCCTTTTAATTCATTAATTAAATAATAGTGTAAAAAGCTTAAAATACCACAACTAAATGCACTCCTACTACTATCTACATTTTCCCTTTCAACATTTAAACACTAATTCTAATTCCAGCCGCCACCACCACTTCGGCATCCAACATCATCCAAACCAAGAAAAAAAATACTTAGAAATTCAAAAAAAAAACTTCAAAGTATCTTTTTTTTTATATATAATTTTCGACACACCAGGGTCGACCATATAGACTTTCGTCAACAACGACGACAGTATATATGATCGACACTGATTTATTGAAAAGAAATGTAAAAAAAAAAATCGCCCATTTAAAATCGACTGTATACAATGTCGATTGAAACACTAACCATTTTTACTTTTAAGCAATTTTCCTCCCAATCACTAAACTAAGTCACTTTCTCATTATTATTTTTTTACAAAACACCCCTATAAGTTGAGGTATGTTTGCCTATTTGTTGTGGAATTTCGAGTTTGAGTATGCTGGGAAATTAAAGTCCCTTATTCACACTCACAATTTTACTTTATACACCCACTTTAAAACTTTATTTAATTGTATATATTGACAGTTGAAATGGTTGTATATGTAGATGTATTCATCGTTTCACGTAGACTATTGATGTTGAAGAATGAAGAAAATATCTTCTCTTTAAATATATTTGAATGGACAAAAACTCGTGTAATATTATATACTATGTAATCTGTTAATTTTAAAATATAAATCGAATTACTCACTCCGTTTCAAAAAGATAGTTACTTTTTTTTTTCTTTTCGATATTTTAAATTATAGTCACATTTTCTCTTTTATTCATGTATTAAACAATTTTACTCTTAATTAAACTCACTCCATAGTTACTCATAATGTGATTATTTTTATAGGGTGGAGGAAGTATTAGTATGAACGAAATAGAGTTATTTAGTAGATGAAATACAAGTTAGGTAATACATATGCATAGAAGAAGAATTCATCCAAATGAATAGCAAATATTATTTAAAGGTTTAATTAGATGCTAAAAAGGCACCAAATATTTAAAGCTTGCCGAACACGGAAGTATAATGAATGTGGTTAATGACACTCCAAATTAAATATTTATGAGTAGTTTAATTACACCTTAAAAACGTTGAACATGTGAGAGTATGTATGTATGTATATTTTGCCAAAATTTCCGGCGAGAATAAAGGCGGCGTTCAACTATAATACTATACAATAGCCTGCAAATTTCACTCTCGCCGCCATTCTTCTTCCACCCAGGTGCTCCCTTCTCCCTCTCCTCTCCTCTCCTCTCCGCATTGTTTAATTCACTTTTTTCGTCAATCAAATTACATTTGTTTATTTCAATTCTAAATTCACAATCTGGATCCCACAAACAAAATTTCTCCGGCATCAATTTTTAATTTAAGAATTGGATTTTGGGTACTGCATGGGCATGCAACAGCTGATAATCACCGCCAACGCTACCTTTTTTTTCAACCACTTGTAGTTTAATGTTACTGAATTTTCATACTATGGATTTTCGATGCAGCTGATTTTTAAGTTTTTTCTTTTGTGTAAATTTTTAATATTATTATACGGTTTTTGCCCTTTCAGATATGACTTCAATTTAATTCCATCATCTTAGTAGTAATTCTGCCTGCTACTTGACACAAATTGTTGATTTTATCTTCACGAATCTCCTTCCAAATCTGTTTATTTTTTCTTTCTGGAATTTGATGATTATTGATGTGAGGTTGTAGTTTGTAGATTAATGCATTACATAAGTAGTTGGTGTTGTTGATGGTTGAATCGAGCTTGAAATAATTGAATCTGATTAAGTGTAAGAATAGTTGAATTTTCCCTGTTTATTGCTTGATATAAGAAGCCTGATTCAAAATAGTTAGTTTGTTGGAAAAACAAATAATCGTGTTTGTGTTTGTCTATTCTCCAGGAAGTGTACTTGTTCCCTCATTCTTACTCTCTGAATCGGCTACAACACATGAAGCAACTGCCTAATTAAACTTTGCACCTTTCTCTTTCGTTTATTGAACGAGAGTGCATTCAGGCTGTGAACTGCTTAGCAGCTGAGTTAACTGGAAGAACGAATAGATTAAGGTATATAGCTTATTATGATTCTTATACTCTTAAGAATTGCGTAGCTGCAAACAGTTTTTAAATTCATGTTTCTGTTTTATCCTATGACAACTTGCATCTATTTAAACCAACTAAATATGAAGTCTATGTTCCAAAGAAAATGTAATTACAAACTGGAAGGCAGTAATATGACTGATTTTAGTTTACGACATTAAATTACGGGCCTAAAAAACATTATTCCCTTTTACATGTGAACTTAGGTGTCACTACTTTTGCCCTTCACCTTTTGATTTCATCTTACTATCTCTCAGTTCTGTTTTCTATTTTGAGCTGTCTTTGCCTATTGTTGAGGAATTCCGATTTTGAGGGGGAATGGATACTGGGGGCAATTCCTTACCTAGTGGAGCAGACGGATTGAAGAGAAGAGTGTGCTACTTCTATGACTCAGAGGTTGGAAATTACTATTACGGCCAAGGTCACCCGATGAAGCCACACAGAATCCGAATGACTCATGCTCTCCTTCATCACTATGGCTTACTTCAAAATATGAATGTTTTGAAGCCCAACCCTGCTCGAGAGAAGGATCTATGCAGGTTTCATGCAGATGATTACGTCACGTTCTTGAGAAGAATCACCCCAGAAAAACAACAAGACATGATAAGGCAGTTAAAGAGATTTAATGTTGGAGAAGATTGCCCCGTTTTCGATGGCCTTTATCCCTTCTGTCAAACTTATGCTGGAGGGTCTATTGGTGGTGCTGTCAAGCTAAATCATGGACATTGTGACATTGCCATAAATTGGTCTGGTGGACTGCACCATGCAAAGAAATGCGAGGCTTCTGGTTTCTGCTACGTGAATGATATAGTGCTCGCCATTTTAGAGCTCCTTAAAGTTCATGAGGTAGACAACACTTTCATTCTATAATAGAGAGGTATAAATTGAAAAAATGTCCAGTAACTTCGATGATATTATGAAAATGACCTATAACTTTTGAATTATACAAAATTGTTTCTAACTATAAGAAAAAGGTGGTAAAAATGCACATTGACCGATTGTATCAAGTTAAATATTGGGCATTTTTGTCAAGTTTTTCGTCTGTCGTGGCTTATTCTTAGATTGTCACGTCAGCCTCTCTCGGTTGAGAAACTGGGAACAGAAGATTACGCGGTAGTTTTATCAAGAAATTTAAAGATACTAGGGATTTTCATATATTTCAAAAGTTACAGGGAATTTTCAAAATAACGTCAAAGTTACCATGCATTTTTTTTTTCAATTTTCCCAGATAGAGACAGTTGTTGCTTAATTGCTGCTAAAAATACTGCCTTCTCACAAATTGCAATCTAATCTAACTTTTAGTTTTAGCAAATAAAACAACAATTAAAAAAGATTGCAATTCAAACTCATTTAATTTTTGCTAGGTGTAGTAACAAGGATTAATGAACTCGTTTAATTGTTGCTAGGTAGGATGACATTATGCCGGAGTAAATCAGTCTGGAAGTTCAAATTGCAATATTTTTTAATTGAAGTTTATTGCCAATACTCAAAGTGTTTAGATTAGAATTGCAATTTGACATGTGATATTTTAGCAGCAATTAAGCCTTGATTATAATAATAACTTGATACGGAGTATTTTTTATACCCAGAAATTTGATTCTGCTAATGTTCGTATTGCAGCGTGTTCTATATGTAGACATTGACATTCATCACGGTGATGGAGTCGAAGAGGCTTTTTATCTAACTGATA
The DNA here is from genome assembly GCA_963675135.1 of Galeopsis tetrahit. NCBI lineage: Eukaryota > Viridiplantae > Streptophyta > Magnoliopsida > Lamiales > Lamiaceae > Galeopsis > Galeopsis tetrahit. The sequence continues at coordinate 152,324 of OY776120.1, forward strand.
GAGTCATGACTGTTTCCTTTCATAAATTTGGAGATTATTTTCCTGGTACCGGAAGCGTAAAAGATATTGGACACGCGAAGGGGAAATATTATGCGCTTAATGTTCCATTAGATGATGGAATAGATGATGAGAGTTATCAGTCAATATTTAAGCCAATAATGAGTAAGGTGATGGAAGTTTATAGGCCCGGGGCGGTTGTCTTACAATGTGGAGCTGATTCCCTGTCTGGAGATAGGCTAGGTTGCTTTAATCTCTCTGTTAGAGGACATGGAGAGTGTGTTAGATTTATGAGGTCTTTCAATGTGCCCCTTCTTTTGGTTGGCGGTGGTGGCTACACGATTCGCAATGTGGCTCGTTGTTGGTGCTACGAGGTATGATTGCTGTTGTGTTTGTATTTATTGATTTTGTAGAGTTTCTTTCCAGGATTTTTGGTGATAAAAACTTTTATGAACTTGGTTCATGGAAATTTTATGGTTCGGTTTGTAGGTTTGACAGTATTAGTACTTATTTAATATGAGTCAATATGTTTCATAACATTAACTAATACTTTTCACTCGCTATTTTACATGATTCGCGAAAAAATATAAAAAAAACAGCTTAGTTGAGTTGCACAGTGCACCTAAGTGTTACTCTTGAGTTTTAGTTTTTCTTCCTCAATGGCTGCGTATTTTTGGAATGAGGTCCATTATAATGTCAATTGTTTTGTTTGATGAGCAGACATCAGTGGCAGTTGGGATTGAAGTTGATGATAAGATACCAGAGAATGAATACATAGAGTATTTTGGGCCAGAATATAATCTTCATGTTTCTCCAAGTAACATGGAAAACAAAAATTCTCGAAATTTTCTGGAAGTACTGAGATCAGAACTCCTTGAGAATCTCTCCAGAATTCAGCATGCTCCAAGTGTTCAGTTCCAGGAGAGGCCACCAGATACTCAATTTCCACTGGTTTGTTCCGTCTTATCCCGTATAATGTTTAATTCGGAAAAATGTTTTTTTCGTCCCGTAACTTTACCACATTTTGATTTTTTTGGTCCGACAACCTGCTATACCAGGTAACCTAGCTGGTGAAAATTATTTAAGGCCTCTAAATTTGAGGGTGGTGCAAAATATTTACGGGCCTATAAACTAGGGACGTTACTTTTTATTTATTTATGTAAATGTAGGCTAATTCGGGCTAATTCTGACCTGTATTAACAAATCCATATCTTGTACAATGAAGTTTATTCTCATCATTGATGTGTATGTAAATAGGTGGATGAAGACGAAGATGAAGAAAATAAGGATGAAAGGATGTCTCCCAATTCTGATGATAATGTTGGCTATGAAAGGTAGTGTTTTTGTTTACCGTAGACCCATTTGGTAGTTCTCATCTTAATTCTCTTCTCATCTTAGTTCTCTACTCACAATTTCTCTTAATTCTCTGCTTATTACCGTAGACCCATTTGGTAGTGTTTTTCTAGCTTGTTTGGACTTATATTTTGTTTAGAGTCACTTTTAAGCTCTTTCTGGTTATCTGGATCACTTTTGAGCCTATGACTTATTATTTTTCCGGCCAATTTTAAGTCTTTCACTGTCTCTTTTCTTTCTTTTTTTACCTTTTATAACCATTTATACAGGAATTCAATGCCTAGCCGAGTGAAGATGGAATTAGTTGAACCTGTGGCAAATGCAAAGGTATCAATATGCATGTATAAGAAATATGCATTTACCTTTATTTTGTTACAATTAATTCTTACTTCTCCATCCCTAAATAGCTAAGATATCAAATACTCCATATGAGTAATACTTGGCACTCCAATTGCACAGGTCCAACTTTAACTCAATTTTGACTAAAAGTAAAATAAAATCCAACCAAGCTTTATATATAAACATACAACAAAATGCAGTCAAAAAAATATTTGTTCATGTGATGAAAAATATTATTTATATATTGAAAATGTGCTGATATTGTTTCTATTGTAAATAAGAAGTATCACGGTGCAATTGATGCACATAAGTATTTTAGTGTGCAAAATTGACAGTTCAAAATACTTTTTGTGATTGACTGCATTTTTGGTATGGAGTGTGATAGCAATCTTTAAAATATTTGCATTCTATCCGTCCTTTCTTCCCCTTTCATTCATGTGCCAAAAAACTGCTACACAGTTTAGATCACCAGATAACTATGCTTGTTTATATTGCAGCAAAATGACGCCATAGATGAGCTTGCTCTAAAGATGGAGACGACACTTGAACCGACTAGCTCAAAGGTATTCCCAATTTTCTTAACCCTGTGATGCCTAGTTTATTGCAAAACTAGTCCCAAATGAAATTTGTCCATTGCCCTCATGGGCTCGAAAATTGTCTTGTGTGTTTTAATTTCAAAACTGATTCAACAAGATTTATTTTTTTCACGGTTTGGTGTATTATTTGTGCTAAGGGAAACTTTTTGCAATGACCTTATTCTTGTGGAACCACTTTTGCAATAAACCCCTCATGTGACTGTTTCATATATAGCTTAACAACTGAAGTCATCGTTTGTTGTTCAACGACTAGGGTTCGATGTCAGCTCCAGAAGCAGATGCCATGGCATGTGTTAATGTTGAAATGGACCACTCCAAAAAGCTACTCGATGAGGCTACCCACGATTGACCCTCGCTCGCTCGTTCAAATAAGAATAATATATTTATGTAATCTTTGGTTAATTAAATATATATTTAAATTTGGAGTAAGTCTGATCTTAAACAGTATCAAAAAACTGCAATTGTTGAGTGTAAACAACTGATATTGTGCACCAAGACTAATTTGATCTCTTTCTCATATACTGTATCGTGCTCTCACATGCATGTTTGCAATTTCTTGGTGTTTGTAGTGTTCAATCTTGGGTCACACATTGTTTCGAGTTTACTTACAAGAAGCATGCATGCAGTTATTTCTTACTGTATGTTTTTAACCTTAATTGTACTGTACTAGTTAATAGTACCATTTTATATTGTTGTAAATCATACTACATTAAAGGATGATGAACACATTTTTTTTTTTCAACAAGGAATTATATGCGGGCTCATCTGTTCTACATATATTTTTTAATACAAACATATATTTTTCATCATATAAATTACTCCCTTTATCATCAAATGTAGTCTCAATGGAGTGGGGCACGTATATTGTGGGGTCCATTGTGAATAAAGTGTGTTTGGATGAGGAGATTTGATTTAAGAAATATTTCAAATGGAAGGATTTAAAAATAGATGAATTTCAATTGATATGGTTTTCAGTGAGAATTTAAAATCCTCTCAATTTTAACTAAAAAAAATTTTAAGTATTTGAAATCCATTCATTTACTTTTTAATCTAAATAAGTGGACTGAATTTGATTTTAAATTCATAACTAAATCCCTCCCTCCAAACCCAAGGCAAATGAAACTACTGGACGGAAGGATTAGTATTTTTAGCTGAAAATTGCTTCCTTGATAAAAACAAATTGTCTTACTTTTTTTTTTTGTAAGAGGTCAACTTAAGAAGTGAGAAAAAAAAAAAAAAACTTAAGAAGTGAGTCAAAATTGGACTAATTGCACGTTATAGCTACCAAAGTATTCTCTGGTTATTTGTTGGTTAATTGTATTTTTGTCATATTTAACTTGAGTCTAATTTAATATTAAAGGCAACAAATTGTTGGAAGACAAAATTATTAGTGTATACTTAATTGCACGTACATTTATTTGGGCTGCTATTTTTAGGCCTTTTCAATTTATTTTATTTTATTTTTACTTTACAAACTTGCTCACGATTTAAAAACACTTTTTAAAAGTTAGATATTTAAGAAAAACTGATTCTCGACCCCCCGCACTATTTAAATTTGCAAGCACACTCTTGAGGAAGAGTCGTTTGTTTTTTTTGCGTGACCTAAAGTTGCAAATTTAACGATTTCAAAACGTACAATGAAGTTATGTGATAAGTTTCCTTTAAAAAAAATAGTGATAAGTTTGAAGTTTGTGAGTCGGCACGATCGAAGAGATGACATGCATATGAATCCAATAGCTTCTATATTACTCCATCATTTAGTATTTTGTATTTAGTTATTTATATGTTCGTCTCAATGTAGCTAGATTAACCAAAATTTATCAATTAATTAAAATAATATACTCCGTATATTTAATTAAAAATTCATCCCACCACAAGTCCACAACTCATCTGACTTGCTATATAACTTGATCTTTCTTTCTTTATAATTGTAAAAAAAAAAAATGTAATTTATTACTATTAATTATGTTTTGGTCGACATGTTTAAAATAAAAAGATTTAATTAAATAGGAAGTGCAGCTAGCGTTATTTTTGGAAAATGAATTAGCTAGGGAGATATGTTCAGCATTCCTGACAAGACAAAGTGGGTATTGGAATTTGCAACTACGATTTTCAATGTTATCGTCTTCTTCCTACCTAGCTTCTAAATTCAATTGTTATCCTATCTTAATATAAATCAAATGCAATAATAATAATATAATTTAATGCATAGTGTACTAACGTGGCAATGTATAAAAATACGTACGTTATCAATGACGAAAAAAAGAAAGAAAAGAAGCACGTGTTGGTATCAGAAAACATCTACTACTGTGCAGAAAACAATATATATATATATTTCCAATTTCATTGTAGATATATATACTCTTAAATTGAGTAGTGACTCATGTACCCTTAAAATCATCTGATAATTAATTATTTTATGCGTATGTATATATTTACGGGGAAATGAAAAAAAATTAAAATTACCATTATTGAATAATACTACTACAATAGTAGCGTAAAGATTAAGTAGGGGTGTCAAATCATGGAAAGGATTAGTGCGTATATAGTATATATACAATTAATTAATTTGATGATGATGAGTTAATAATATTAATATTGGACAGCTAGCTTCTTTAATTAATTGTTTCAAATATATTTTTTGAATTAAAAGGAGATTTTTGTCGGAATTCCATAATTAATTCGTGTGTTTATTCTATTAACAAATATGGAGTATTAATTAATTCGTATAGTATTAGTATTAAATTTATTACTCAGTTTGGGAAAACTAGTCTTGTCACAATTTTAGACATGCAACCAGCTCAGCTGTTGCACAAACAGACATTTTTATATCAAAATCTCATTTGAGGACAAATTAATTTGATTTTATTATTATAATAATTATTTTGGGCAACCACCCTATGTGTATGTATGTGTCACTTGAAATGGATAAATATGCTACATCTACATGATGACGTGTCTTAATCTGTATGGCTACCTAAAATCGCTTGTGAATTGTTTTTGTATTTTCTCTCTTTTTAGCATTTTCTTCCAATTCTGATATGTATTATTAGCAACAATTATTATATATAACTTTTCAAATATTTACACACACAAAAATGAAAACATTTGAGATTTGAGATCCAAATTAATTAAAACACACCACATGCATGCATATATAGATCCAATGACATTATTGATTAACAGTACTTGACTTGTACTGAATGTTATGAAATATATGGGAATTTGAGTTGAAACATGATAGATGAAGTACTAATTTGAGTTGAAACATATACGTTAATATATATAACTAAGCAATATTGATTTATATAAAAATATAATTAACTTTAATTGAAACATTGACATTAACTTTAATTTAGTTTAAACGAATACAGTTTCACATTTGACAACTTTAAATAAATTAAAGCAAAGCACCTCAATCGATCTACCTATGATTTTGCAATTTAGGTTGATATCAATTTCTCATATGTATTATAACAATTTCTAACTAAAGAAAATTGACTTTTAATAACAACATCCTCTCATTATTGTTTCTCTAGCAAGGATTTTTAATGACAGAAATTTGTGAATTAATAAAAATGACATTTCACTAAAAGTCAATTACCGTCACTAAAGACTTTTAACTAGAGAAACTATAATGATAGAAATTTTGTCACTCAAAATCAATTTTCTAATTTCTTAACTTTAATATGTACATTTTATTTTACCTCATTGCAATTTATACTATGTGAAATTCAATATTAACTCTCTATTTATCTATTTTAATACTAAGTAATAAATAATTTTTACATTAAATTACACGTAAACAATCATTAAAAATGATGAAAGAAAAATTCTTTATATACCTTAATAAAAATAACACATTTTTTAAGGATTTAAAGAATTTCAAGGACAAGTTAGGGAAAAAAAATTCTATAATTTACAAAGAAAACGAATGATATGCAGAGTGTAGATCAGAGAGTACATACTAACTAATGCAATTAGATTCTTGCTTTGGTGATTACGTTTTAGTTTGTTGACGTTGAGCTTTGTTAGCTCAATTCGTTAATGTTTCAGTTACCTTTGAAAGGCGTGATGCTAATATTGTGACATACACCTTGACAAGGAAATCTCGTTGTTTCAATGGTATTTCGTATTTCTATTAATTAGAGTAGTAGACCCACCAAAGTTTGTGCCTAGCTTTTTTGTGTTTGTAGTAAATTAAGTTGAAATTGATTATAATAGTCTCCCACGACCACGAGGTACCATTATTCATTCTTGTGTATAAAATAGAGTCCGAAATCCTAGCTAGCTAGCTTATATATAACATACTAATAAATTAATCAGAGCTAGGTAGCAATGGAGTCCTCGAACTCAAGCAGTACTCTACTCAGCTTGTGTCCTGATCCCCCATTGCAAAGAAAAGATGTAGCCCTTACTTGCCTCCAACAACACTTGCCCTCACAATTCCTCTGGCCTCACGAAGACCTACCCAATCCCTTGGGTGCACACGATGAACTCAAAGACCCTCCCATTGACCTCTCCCTTGGGTCCACCAACTTAGCCGTGGCGCGCATCAGAGCCGCCTGCTTAAGCCACGGCTTCTTCCAAGTGGTGAACCACGGCGTGGACCGCACCCTGATTGCAGCTGCCCACCACCACATGGACGCCATCTTCAACCTCCCCCTCCACAAAAAGCTCTCCCTTAAGAGAAAACCCGGGGACCTCGTCGGCTACTCCGGCGCCCATGCCGATAGATTCTCCTCTAAACTTCCATGGAAGGAGACTTACTCATTCCTCTATAACCATATCAAAACCGATGATCAAGTTGTACTTAACTATATCAAAACCGTTCTCGGAAATGACTTTCAAGAAGCTGGGTACGTTACACTATCTTTTTCTTTTTCTTTTTTTACTAACATACACACAAATATATATATACATGCATACACCTTCATTATAAAAAAAATCCAAATGGCCAGAAAAACGCGCGTAAGAAACATTTTCTAAATGGCATCGTTTCTTGACGTGTTTTCTGCAGGCGATTTGCATACTTATGAAACTAAATTGGAAAAGTAAAAAAATTGTTAATTCTAAATTTTCAGCTTTAATTAATTCAGTACTATAAAGACAATTTTAACAAAAAATGATATAGTGAGAAGTCAATTTTCTTTTAATTGTACTGATGATATTTAAAATTAAGGGGTATCGATCGATTTGGCTTTAATTATATATATATATATAGGCGTGTGTATCAGAAGTATTGTGAAGAAATGGAAAGATTGGCAATGGTGATTTTTGAGCTTCTAGCAATGAGCTTGGGAGTGGATGGATGGCAGTATCGTAAATTCTTCGAAGATGGTAGCTCAATAATGAGGGGTAACAACTATCCACCTTGCAAAGAAGCTTCACTGACGCTTGGAACGGGTCCTCATTCCGATCCCAACGCCTTGACGATTCTTCATCAAGACCAAGTCGGAGGCCTCGAAATCTTTTCCGACCACAAATGGCAAGCCATCAAGCCCTGCCCGGACGCCTTCGTTGTTAATATTGGTGACACTTTCATGGTACGCGCCTACGTATATAATTAATTTTAAATAATATATTAATGATTTTGCGTTTAACTTAAAACTAATGTCACGTTTTATCTTATTTCACTCTCACTTGTCATGCATCGATCTATTAATTGTTCATACACACGGGCCGGTGTATTGATCGATGATTAAGTACTGTACGATTTGTGTTTGTTTGTGTGTGTGTGTGTGTACGCATGTGTACATGGAGCTAGCTAGATATTTGTTATATATATATATATATATATAGCTAAAATAAGCTCTAATGGGTTCACCACCAAAAACAAGGATGGGACAAACTACCCATCAAATTTATGCTACCACCTAGCTAATATGATCATGCTTTTATTTTTTTCAAGAATTCACTTTAAATTAAATATTTCATACCTCCCACAAAAATAGCTACATTTTCTCTTTTTTTGATATTAAGAATCCAACTGCTTTAGAATGTACACCAAATTTATGGAATATCAAGGATAAAATAGACATATTAGTTAAACTTGATCACATTTATTGATTTTTTTAAATTTGTGTGTAAAGTTAAATATAGCTATTTTTTGGAACAACGGGAGTAATAAAATAGAATTCTCCTATTAAAAAAGTATATCCCTTCTTCTTAGGAAATGAGAATTTGTCGTGGGAATTAGCTAGGTTGATTTTCTTTCATTAATATTTATTTTTCCTACTTTCAAGAGTAGATGGACAATACTATCTTGGAGTCGAGTAAGCTACACATGCGCGCATGCAGTTGATGAAATTAAGATTAGTCTGAATAAGAAATAAAAAACAAAAATATATATCCTTGTTTGATCGGAAATGACGTCATGAATATATTCCGAGAATCTTTGTGCAGGGAGTAGGGTCTCATATATAAGTTCATTGACAGGAAAGTACATATATATATACTCTTAATTTCTTCATTGTCTTCACATATATACTTCACTTACACTTACATGCATATATACAAGAAAATTACTAACATTTAATGTTAGAAATTAAGTAAAGCTCAATTTGCTAGCTTGTAGTGATGTAATATACATAATTAATAGTATATTTTCTTGTATATAATTATGATCAATCTAATTATTAAAAATTGATGAGAAGATTATAAATTGAAATGGCATGCAGGCATTGTGTAACGGGAGATACAAGAGTTGCCTTCACAGAGCAGTGGTGAACAAGGAGAGGGTGAGGAGATCATTAGTGTTTTTTGTGAACCCAAAAGAAGACAAAGTGGTGAGCCCTTTAGCTTTGGATATTGATCAACACCAAAGGCTCTACCCTGATTTCACATGGTCCCATTTCAGACACTTCACTCAAAACCACTACAGAGCAGACACCACTACCCTCCAAAACTTCCTCCATTGGCTCTCTTCTACCTAGCTAATTCCATGCATCTTTTGTTTTTCTAGTTCAAAGTTTTTAATTTATGTCACGTACGTACGTACTAGCTATATGTCGATTTTCTTGGATGCTGCTTTGTGGACATGGGTTTTGCCACCTTGTCTTTATTTGCCTAGGGAATAAATAGTAACGTATGTATAATGTATGTGTAGATGAGTAGGGTTTGGGTGTTTTGCTTTTATCATAACTTTAGCTAGTTTGGCTTTATATGATCTTCTCTTTTTTGTCTTTCTTTTTGATGCATTCTTTGTACTATTCTACCTCTTTCAATTGAATAACAACAAATTATATCCTGTCAAAAAAAAAAAAAAACAACAAATTATATATGATCGATCATGCATTTCAATTTAGCATATTTGGGGGTTTCTGATCGATATATATATATTGATTGATCGATGTTGATTTCATTTGGCGTTTGGGATCGATGCTCTAAAACTAATTGTACCTACTCATCAATTCACTCTTCACTTTATTCAATTAATTTAACATAAATTTTAACCACTGCGTACAAATTTTTCTCTACGTACGGGTTCATTTTGTGTTTGTGTATTATAACTAATTAATTAATTAATTAAAAACTAGGGTGTAATTAGTTATAATAATAATGTCGCGACTCAAATCAATTACATGAAAAGCAAGCTAAATATATTTTGAAGTTTGAGCTTGATCCGAATATATATAGTTTTGATATGAAATTAAATGATACGGAGTAATTTTTTATGAAATTAAATGATAAATTTTTAATAGATTTCACCACGGTATAAAATGTTAGTTCCAGTTAGGAAATACTATATTGCAAGGGCCACAAAGACCAATAGCCAAATTTAAATCCGGTGCCGTACCGATCGAGCGGGCAGCGTGCACATACGTATGGCATTTGGGAGTGTTTACCCGTTTACCGCATTTGGGAGTGTTTACCCGTTTACCGTTTGATCTCAATGTATACTTCAATTTTTTTGTTAACTTTCATATGGAACAAAGTGAAATCTTTCGCCTTTCCACTCAAACTCTTCATTATTATTTTAAAAGTTGTGTAATCTTTAAACTTTAATAATTAATTTTCCACTCACCAAAATTCGGTATTAAGATTTTTAATATATCACGTTTATTTACTTCACGAGTAGATCGACTATGTCATAATTAATTTTTTAAAAATTAACTTTTAAGTCATCTAATAATTTTGTTAAACATGAATATCAAAACCCATTATTTCCAACCTAAAATACTTGTATATATTAAAAATTCATAAAAACAAATCACTATCGAATCCATATCATTACTATATACTGTGTCTTGATTATAGTGGGGGCTGCTTTTTAATAAAATGAGATGTACGTTGTTATTGCTAATCTCTCTCTTTCCTAAACTAAAAAATGTAAATTTATTACTCCCTCCGTCGTAGATTTTTGGGTCCACAAAGTATATGTTTATTTTATTTAAATAGTTAACTTTTAAGTATTTTTTTAACTTTATTAATAAGATTGAGTATGTACCAACACTATTGTTTACTTGTTATTCTACATATATTTTTTATAATTAAAATATAATTTTTTAAAAAACATATATAAAAAGAAGTGAGCAAAATTTTACTGGACAGAGGAGGGAGTAGTATTTACTTGGGAGGGTATAATTGTAGTCCCTTTTTAGCTTGGTGCTGTTTGAGTTATGTGAAAATGGAGAAATGCACGGGAGAGTATATGTGTGTTATTTACAACTATATAATATAAAATAAATTAATTAGCATCATTAACAATACTATAAGTTAATATTTATTTAATTTTAATACGATATTCTATTTAAAAATAGTTGTATTTATTACTTCATAACCGATTGAAAAAAATAGCATATAACATGTACATATGCTTGTGCTTTTAATATTAGGTAATATTTTTTTTATAAGCCACACAAGCTTGGGTCCAATTCTTCTATCTGATTCTCAGATTCTCTATTATTGTTATTATTAATATTATCATTATTATTTGCAAAGATCCTGTGGTTTTATTTTTTTATTTATTTACTGTTTATAAGTTGAAAGATCGTCGCATCAACTGTTTTGACTTTTGACTAATCTTTTTGACCGATGTATATATACTCGTTACTTTCTTTCAAATATATGTTTGATATATAGATTGGAATAAAATAATTATATTTTATTCAACTTAATTATTCATTAAGATGGTCTCACAAAAAAAAAAAAATTGATGAATTTTTATCCTAAGATTGAGTAATATTTTCAAAATTAGACTTTATATGTTTTTGGTTGGATTATTTTGAGGTTGTTGAATTTTGTGATTGAATTAATTGAATTTTTTTTGTCAAAACTTCTTTATATATTGATTAGTAGCTGCAAACAATGTTCGGAACACTATCCACAAGGGTTGTAGGGTCGAATTGAACCATTAGAGTTGTTATATGAACCGAGCTGCTCGTGAGCTAATATAATTAATATAAAGCTCTTGCTACGTCACATATTCACATCGTGTTTGCACTTTTCTTTATAACTATTTGATCGATTTTGATATTTACAAGCTTAAATTAAAAAGTCTCAAATGATTATATTCTTTTGCAACTTGAGACGCTTAATGTCAACTTTATTTCTCTTAAAGTAAATGACTTTATGCAAATTATTTTCTTAATACTAAGATAATTTGATGTGATATCACTAACCAAAATGTTCGCGTGTAAGAACAATGATTTATGATAATTAATCAATCAAAATCTTACTTTTAAGAACAATGATTTAAAATAGATGCTCTTCTAATTAATCATGTTCACGATTTTTATCTTAAATCAAAATGACAACAAAAAGTTTTGGATTAAAAAGAAAAAAAAAAAGTTCATAAGTTCACAAATCGAACTAGAGGTCAGGGTGTCATCGAAAAATGGTACACCTCTAAATACGATCTACCAATAAAAACGATTAAAAAGTCCGAAAAAACTGATCAAGTCAAGGAATCTGAGGTTGGGTGAAGGACTATGGAGGGTCAAATGCATCGCCCCAACTGCCCTTGAACTTGGAGACACTGATGAAATCATTGTCAAGCCCTGTCGTTGAGCTGATAGTGTAGTTCGTGCAGGCTCTAGCCTCGAATTCATTGATAGCGCTACCCATAATTTGGTGATGGGATAGGCTCCCCCAGGCATCCTAGGGCTACTGCATTTTTCCGTGGAACGAGTCGAGGCTGCCCGAGTAGGGATAGAAACGTCGTTGACAGTAGACTCCAAATTCAGACGGTTGTTGACCGCTGCAGCCACATGTTCCTCTTAAATCAAAATGATTTTTGTAGCAAGTGTATGCTTAGATTTGAGGGTTCTCTCATAAGAAATTATTATCATTGTTTATATTTTTGTAATTTTATACAATTTTTTTAGAAAATTAATTACTTCATCGCATGACAGAGATATATCTCACTATGACGAAAGTGAATGATATGTCATTTTTTAATAGTTTTTATATTGTTAGAAAAGACAAACAAATCAAGGAGTAATAATTAGAAGCCATTTTTTTTCCTTTTTTTTTTACAATTTTTACATAAAGAAATTTATTGATTAAAATTCTAGTACTATTGATGATTAGACCATATCAACAACCCCGACAAGTTAACCCTTCGTTTGCAAATCGGACACGTGAGGTTGCCCAATATTACTTAAACAAACAAAATGTGTGATTTTTCATAAATGTCCCCAATATAGGCTGCAAGCATTTTAAACAATAATACTTTAAATATGTACTTTGCCCACTTTTGCTAAAGATTTCATCAAAAGAAATATTTTGTCATCTTTTTTACAAACCTGGCATCCTTAAAATATTATGGTATCACATGCACAACATTTCGAATTGATTTTATTTTGCCTTGAATGAACTCATATTGTGCTAGGTTTTCTTCGTACATACTTGACGTAAATTAGAGTTCACATAAATTTTATCTTTAAAATAAAGTAATTTAGCATGTCATGATGTGGAATAATTATCTTTGAATATAATTTAAAAAATAAAGATTTGTCGTCAAATAAAAATTATTAGGAAGCACTATAAGAAAATTAAATATAGGTAAAGTCTAGTATGCACTCGAGTGCATGCTGTGCACCCTAGTCCATGTGCACTTTTCAGTGTACTGACTTACACTTTTTGGTAATGGTGTTGCACTTTTCAATTATTACTTATTTACCAAAAAGTGTAAGTCAGTAAACTGAAAAGTGCACATGGACTAGGGTGCACAGCATGCACTCGAGTCCATAGCAGACCAACCCTTAAATATAATTTTTGTCATGATTCTCTCACTAAAAGTATTTAACCACGTAATATTAATTTTAATGACAGATCATATTATTAATTATCAATTGAATATATGTTTGTCACACAATCTATCTATTATTACATCGTTCACATAAAAAAAAAAAAAAAAGTTGTCAATCAAGGAGGGTTGTAAAATATCTATCTTACATTTAATTAATTTTTAAAAAAATTATAAGGAACTGTGTTTTTTTAAAATGTGAGCTTGCACCATGCACCAGTGTCTCAAGGCCCACAGCCTAATGTAACCACTCGTTTTGCCTTTGATTCACAAACATATTTAAAACAGATAGTCGTTTGATGTGATAAACATATTATCAAAGATTTGAATTGATAATTGTCTTTTAAATTATATGAGTTCTACCGACGACGCATTACGGAAATATGCAAGTATTGTATAATGTGGGTAATGGAGTTAATGATAGGTTAAACACACCGAAAAACGATGTTATCTTTAAAAGTATTAATTCCTTCCACACGAGTGTAAATGGTTCTCACAAGGAATTAACCTTTCAGGATACAAAACCTATTCCACGAAAACTCGATAGTTACACTCTATCGAATTTTAGAAGCAGAAATCGCAAGTGTATAAATAAACTAATTTAAAATAATATAAAACTCACATCGTAACATATAGAGAGACTCTCACTACTCACTTCATATTTTCAACTCTCCACACCTTTGAGTATTTATAGATACTCAAGAGTTGCACCGAAAGGTTGCAACTTCACCGAAGAGTCACATTGTCAAAAGATTGCATCTTTCACTCACTGAAAGGTTGCAGCTTCACCAAAAGGTTGCGTCCTTTTACACAGAGCTCTCTATATTATATTATGTAAATATATAAATATACAACAGTAAGGAACGCTTGTTTTAAAATCTTCATTGAGAATGTATATAAGGTAATTAAAGTGTATTGTCTTCATCATACTTCATATAAGGCAACCTTCCCTCATATAATCATTTTACTATCTCTCAAACAACAATTACTTTTTCTCATATTTATTTTAAAATTAGAGTACAACATTAACAATGTAACCATGGTTCAAACAATTATTCCTCCAACATATCTCTTTCATTACGGGGTAGAGAGAAAATAGATTCTCATTCAACCTAGAATTTGAATGAAACATCCTAGAGATGTTTATCGGACTAGCTAAATATGCTAGGGCCGATTAATGATCTGACATAAATCGAGATCTAAACCTAACCTAGAGGATTACTGGCTAACCAAACTACGTAGTGGACTACAAAACAAATAAATTTAAAACAAACCTTCCCACTTTTGTATTAACTATTGCGTCGGTGAATGACAACATCAAGTGATATTTGTAATTAATTGTGTCATAGTTCTCTGAAATTTGAAATCTTTATCAATAATTCGGAAGAAAAACTTTTGAAATAATTAAAATAAAAAAAGAAAAATACAAATGAACTGGTCAATCTGTGTAAATCATAATATCATAAAGTATGAGACTATAGGGGCAATGAAACGTGCAAAATGTAACTTTCACGATGGAGTATTATTTAACAAGCTAGTAATGAGGAGGTAAATGAAATATAAGATTGATTCGATCACCTAATTAAGATCTCCTTAATTATTTATTTGTCATCCAATTCCTCCAATCAATTAATCTATATAGACGACATTGATGAGAGAGAGAGGACCCCCAAACTACAAAAAGACCCTACCAACCCTCGTGCTATCTCCCTCGTTTTTTCATAACATGTTTCTCAAATATCAAACCAAATTGATCACACAGATACTTAATCAACCTCAACGTGTCACAATCACCTAGCTTCAAAACACTAATATTGAATTGAATTATGTTGGATAATTAATTTCATTTAAAGACGTTGTTTAGTGACAGAACTTACGACGAATATGTACATACTTGAATCAATCCACAATTTTCTCCGTAAAGTAATAATTCAACCAATAGACTTATAAATTTCTATATGAATACGTTCTTGAATCAAAGACTTATTTGTCCATCAACGTACTTAATTGGCTAATTTAATTAAGACCGAATCTGTCACGTTCAAAATTAAGATCGATATGAAAAGAGATTATTTGTGAAGGCCCTCCACTTATTTTGCCTAATATGACTATAGCATGACAGATATATATGATTGATGTGCTCATTTTTTGGACTATATTTTATTTTGTCCTATCCCATCCTTTGATCACAACACATTTAGACAAAGTTTGGCAAGATGCATAATTGGATCTAAAATTAATGTATGCACAACAGTAGAAACACACTTGATTCAATGTAGGTCGATTGAGATATCTGAATCTAATTATAGACATCTCAATATATCTATCTAACCGGTTTTACTTTTAATTTACCAAATACATGTAATTTTATCAATATACCAAATAAATGTAATTCTATTTGTAGAAAACATAAATCTTGGGCCATCACCGTTGAAAAAAAAGTCGTGAAGCCTAGCTATAACATATTGATAACAACAATTTCATAATTTATATGATAAAATATTAAGACATTCTCAATTATCATTTAAACTAATAAAAAGAGCGAGGCTAACTTACATTTCTAATAAAACTATTAAATATTGACATTTTCATTCATTAAATTTAGCATTAAACACTAGTAAAAAAATTCCAAAAGGTATTAAAAGAAATTTGGGTTACCTCAAAAAATAGATTGAGTGCATAAAATTGGCTAAAAAATGAGGCTTTGAAAATTGGCCCATTATAAAGTCTAACTGGCTACATGACCATGCCTTTACTGGGCTCATTTTCACTGGATTTGAACCCATTGTAAAATTGAAGCCCAATATCCAAAAAAAAAAAACCCTTCTATGATCATATCCAAGCTAGACAAGTTGGGGTGGGGGATTTATAAAGAAAAATTAGCCAACTAAATCATAATCCTATTCAAGTTTTATTATACTCCCGTTTTCCTTTTTTTTGTTGTTAAATTTCATTATTCGTATTCCCCTTTTTTTTTACAAATAATACTTATTTACACGATATTATCTTCACCCTCTAACTATTACTTATTTACTTAAATTGTCATTCAATTTATTCATAAATAATCACTTATTTATTTATAAGTAATACCACATCATAACTCAACTAATTTATACATAAACTAGTGAAAAGAATTGAGTTAAATAAAAATAACGAGGATGATTTATATATGTAGTTAATTTTGTTGATCAGTGTGAAATAAAAGTGTATTGATACAAGCAAGCAAGCAAGCAAAACATAGCAATATTTTTAAAGAATGCTATTTTACATACCATTGTGTTTATTTGTTATTACCAATGATGGTCAATGTGGTCATGTTGAGATTGAATAGAATTTTGAGAGAAAGGCAATGGAAATTGTGGGTCAAAAGTTGGTGTGGAGGAATATAGGGTAGAATTGAAAGAGATGTTAGGGTTGTGATCATGTTGTTGTTTAGGTAAATTGAGTTTCTCCCCTTCAATGTCTCTATACTTGGCCAAATATATCTTGAGTGGATGCACGTAGTCTTCGAAACCAAGCGTGGTGATCGCCCACAAAATGTCGTCCCCGTTGATCGTCTTCCTCTTCTCGCGTTGGCATTTGTCGGACGCTTCGCCCGTGACAAAGCTAATGAACTCCGACACGCATTCTTGAACGGTCTCTTTTGCTTCCTTGGAGATTTTCCCATTCCCCGGAATGACCTTTTTCATGATCCGACCAACATTGGCTATTGGTAGGAATCTATCTTGTTCTTTATTGATATTGGTAGTAGAATTATTAATGTTGTTGTTGGTTTTGGGATTTGAAGAATTGTTTGTTTGAGGAGGAAAATTATATGGGGCGGAGGATTCAGGACTTAAAATTCTAAAAGAGGAAGCTGAGGATCTACTTGGCCCAATTTCATCACCTTCAAAATCATCTCTATCTCTCTTCATGATCTTAGATTTTTTCTTTATTTTTTTAATTTATTTGGTTTTCATTACATGTAAAATATTTAGAGGGGGGAAATAGCAAAAGAGTAGGCACACAAATAGGAGGGAAAGGAGGATGTTTTATTTTTGAAAATCAGTTTATTAATCCCCGGGACTCGCTCCCAACTCCCTAGTCCCAAGCTAATTAAATTTTACCTATAATAAATAATATTCATACTTAAATTTAATTTGTTAATTTCAAATTTTATAATTTTAATTAATCTCTATATTAATTAGGTTCAAATCAAATATTCCTACAACTAATAAAATGCATGGGAAGGTATATATTTCTAGTTTAAAATGATGAAAAGTTTGTTTTTGTAAATATAATTAAAAATGTTTTCAAGATTTAAATTGTAAGTTATAATTACTTTTTGTCCAAATAAAATCCCGTATCATTATCACGAGCTGATTTCACTTTCAGAATTAGATCCAATTTTTCACTTTATATATATGTGATGATTTATTTTTTAATAATATTTGTGATGATTTTTCGTTCACTTGTTTAAACCTCGATCTCTTTTCTTTTAGCAATGTGTCACGGAACTTTGTCCCATCACTAGCTTTTGAATATTGTTGGCCTCCTAATTAATTGGAGTACTACTTTTATACGTACTTTGACTGTTTTTACTAATTAACCTGCAAGAAATTTCAATCACCCTATAAATCATTTACATTAGCTAGCTTACATCTTTTAGTTGCAGTTAACAAGTACTTAATTCGTATATATAACCTTAACAAGTAACATTAATTGTTCAAGTTAAAAAAATAACAAAACCTATATTGTGATATTTTGCACTATTACATTAATTTAGCTTATACGTATCAACCACGTTTCACATTAATTTGTGGTCAATTTCCCACTTAAGTCCTGGCCTCTCAATTTTGTCTTTTCTCCCCTGGCCTCCACATGCTACCTATATAGCTATATGTATCAGTATACACACAAAATATATACATATATGCATGCATATGTAAGCAAGTTGAAAGGGACTATATATATAAATTAAATGATGTTAATAATAACTAAGGGCAGCAAGAAAAAGTGAGATTACAAGTACTTTTGGTCTCGTGATATGCCAACCGAACACACGTTATGAATTTAACAGATTAATATGTAATTCAGACATTGAGTTTTAATTTGTCGGAATTCTCACATTTTTTATCAAATTAATATTAATCAGATTACATGCAATTAAGTATTTTGAGTTGTTTGTGAATATTATTAATGGGTTCTGGGTGCAGTGTTACCGATCATAGTCTTCGCTGTGATGGTTAGTACGTATCTTAGTTTTATTAATTTGAAGATGGAATAATAGTACGTATTTGATCGATGATCATAAGGTACTGTACGTGTGAATAAATAAATAATTGAAGATTAATTATATATATATATGCAGGAAAAGAAACGCGCTTGTCGTCTTCATCCGTCCCATTGAGCTGTCGTAGTGAGGGGGAAATCTTGGAGACGGGGAATTTGAAGAATTTCGGCTTGAATGATCTCAGGACAGCCACAAGGAACTTCAGACCGGATAGTGTGTTGGGTGAGGGTGGTTTCGGGTGCGTTTTCAAAGGGTGGATCGACGAGACCACCTTCAAAGCTGCCAAGCCAGGCACCGGAAATGTTATTGCTGTTAAAAGATTGAACCAACAAAGTTCTCAAGGTCACAAGGAATGGTTGGTAAGTACGTATAATTATTCATTCATATATCATATATGTTCAATTAATTATCTGACTACTTGTTTGAATTGAATTAAATTAAATTTAGGCTGAAATCAATTTCCTGGGACAACTATCCCATCCGAATCTGGTGAAATTGGTTGGCTATTGCTTAGAGGATGAACATCGACTTCTAGCGTACGAGTTTATGGCTCGAGGCAGCTTGGAGAATCATCTATTCAGGAGTGAGTGTAATACATAGTATTTGTACATGCTAAAGTGTACAACGTGTAACTTATTCGTATTGTCCATCTGTTTAATTGTAGGAACATCGTCTCATTTCCAGCCATTATCATGGAAGCTACGCATGAAGGTTGCACTTGGTGCTGCAAAAGGACTTGCATATCTTCATAGCTCTCAAGCCAAAGTTATTTATCGCGATTTCAAATCTTCTAATATCTTGATTGATTCGGTCGGTAATTAATTAAATTCATGATTTTTATTCATTGTAATTAAAAAAAGGTAGTACAATTTTGTTACAAATTAATTAATGTTTACATGGTGGATAAACAGAGCTACAATGCAAAGCTTTCTGATTTCGGGTTGGCCAAGGACGAGCCCATGGACGGGACAAGCCACGTCTCCACCAGGATTATGGGCACCTTCGGTTATGCGGCTCCCGAGTATATGGCCACAGGTAAATAATAAGTATACTGCATAATGTTCAAATTAAATTACAATTATTATCATCGACCTTTCACTTTTTACAAGTGATCTACGACATAATGTGTCACAATCTTAAATACATTTTTTTTTCTTTTTTTATTGAAGGTCATCTAACAACAAAAAACGACGTCTATAGCTTTGGAGTAGTTCTTCTTGAAATTTTGACAGGACGACGTGTCTTGGACAGGAATCTCCCTCACGGGGAACAAAGTTTGATTGTATGGGCGAGGCCATTTTTATCTAGCAAACGAACAATACTTCGAGTTATGGATGCTCGTATACAAGGCCAATATTCGCCTACCACAGCATTTAAAGCAGCAAATCTTGCGCTAAAATGTTTAGTTTTCGACCCAAAACTCCGTCCTACCATGAAGGAAGTGGTGAAAGCATTACAACAATTTCAAGACACAAATGAAGTTACGAAACACCTTTCAACACGTGTAGGGGGCAGAAAGTCGGCCTCATATCCGAGACTTTCTCATTCTCCTATTATGGCTTGATCACTTGAGAATTGTGAAAGATTGATTGATGATACTTCTATGTATGTTTAGTTGTATAAAACATTGTCATAATTACTTTGAGAAATTCCGTATGATAATTTTTTTGTATCTATTATTACTAGTCATTATCTATGTGTATATATGAAACTGTGTGATTTAAATTTAACTAATAAACAAGAGTTGTATTGAAATGTTCTTTAAAAAAGTGATCTTCAATAAGGTGTCGTTGTTCCAATTGTTGATTGTTCTTGTGAAGACTTACAAAAACTGGACATAATAGAAATAACAAAGTTCATTAAAATGTTAAAAGCTAGTATAAGCTCAACCAGTGTTAGTAAAATTAATTTTATGCCAAATTAAAATATTTGATAGGGTGATTTTAAAAATTAATTTTAAAATTTCCAAGTAAAAATGGGTAGAATTTAAAACCAAAATCTGATTTTTAAATATCTCAAAATAAAAATCATCTTGTGCCCAAACAAACTAGGTGAGTGCAATCTCCTCGAGGGCTATAAAAGTCTTTTCATGCAAAGGCTGAGGTTTAACCGTTTGGGATTTATCTTCCTCTCCTCCATCTCTCAAATATCTCTCTCTACAGTACAGAAGGAGTGCCATGGCCGCATTGCGTCACGCGCCATTAGCGCGCACCATACAGTTTCGCGCGCTCACTATCTCATGTAGCAGCAGTACCATAGAAACCACCACAAGAGTTGCCCTACCTCCCGTCAAAAATAACAAGTTAGATGCACGGCGCGTGCTCCTCGGCATGTCGGAGATGGATTTGCAACAAGTCTGCGTTGAATTTGGGCAGGTATGCGTTGAATTGAAAATAAATAGCGCCTTTGTGTTACAAGTTCTTGTTGTATGAGCTTCCCTGTTTCATTTTTGTATTAGGAGAAGTATAGGGGCAAGCAATTGCATCATTTGCTGTACAAGAGGAAGGTTAGACAACTTCAGGATTTTAATCAGGGTGAGTACTTGTTTATACTTTTCTCCTTAATTAAGGTTTTGTAGATGATTAGCCACATTTTGTAATTTTAATTTTCGGTGTGGGTGAGAAGTGCCATTGGCATTCAGAACTGAGTTGGAGGAAGCAGGGTGGAGTGTTGGTAGGTCGCCTATCTACAAGGAAGTCACTGCTGCTGATGGCACGGTTAAGGTGAAGAATTTACTGCTCTTTCTGTCCTAATTTTCCTTTTTCTTAATTCCTCCTATAGTATTACTGCTTTTAAATGAGAAGTTGAGCTGAATTGATGTGCATATGCAAAGGATGTTTCTGGGTACACCAATTTATTAATCAGAAGTGGCAGTATAGTTGACTCATAGTTTCATTGGGGGAAGGGCTGAGTCATTACAACAATGAAGAAATCAAACATGAATTTTTGGATCCCAGAATCCATGATAACAAACTCCTTGAATTGACCAAGTTGGGAAAAAACACAAAAACTCTGATTTTGTGTATGCACTCTAGAGGTGACTCAAGTATATTAGTTAGGAACAGAATCCAGTCTTGCGTTATCTTACATGATGTATCTAATTTTCTGAATAACAAAAGGTATGACCACGCCTTTTACGTTTATCAGTTAATAGCTCTCTCTTCCCTTTTCTTTCCATCCTTTGGACTTGCCACATTGCAACTCTTACACCTACCTTTTAAATTATAGGCAATTTACTGTCACTTGTGCACAATCTGTTCCCTATAAACCAAGAGAGTACAGTTTACAAAACTTGTATGTATCATTTTTCTAATGGTTACTTAGAATGTGAATAGCAGTAGCTGGTCTTTAAAATTGTTGTTTTTAATGCAAAATTTCAAGTAACTGGAATAATGCCATTCTTGTCAAAATTCATACTCAGTACTGAGATATAGATGACTTTTCTTTCCACTGAATTGGAAAATATATTCTATAAGTTGTTTTGGGATACAATACTATATTAATATTTAATACTTGTCATTGAATTTCTGCAATTATCTTTTCAGCTTCATAGATAGCTATGATGGATGTTTTATATTTTAATGTTTTCATCAGAGAGATAATTTATTATATGCACAGCATATACTTGCTCACTACTGCCCACACATTTCTGAACAAGTCTCTTTGGGAAAAAAAGATCTCTTTCTTGGATATATCTTTCTCCTAGGTAGAACTCACTGTTAATATTGACACAATCTCTCTGTCTGTGTATCTGCTTGTGTGTGGAATTACCCAATTTGCCCTCCTCTTCCAATGTTCTAATCAGTACTGTTGTCTCAATCAGTTGCTGATAAAGTTGGAGGATAGCAGGCTGGTGGAAACTGTTGGCATACCTGTGGATGACAGGGGTTCACCTCGACTAACTGCATGTGTCTCATCTCAGGTAACTTCCCAGGCCTAACCGCCTAAGGAAATCGTCTTTTAACATAGTTCATTTAGGGATGTAACCAAAACGAGGCGAATATTACAGTATTCAATTAGACAAATAAAAATTGAATTTTAAATATGACATTATTTGATTCCAAAGTGGTATTCGATAATATTCAATTCTAAATTTTAATTCTGGAGTTTTTTATTAAATTATATACTTTAAAAAAAAAAAACTGTTTTTTTCTTTTCTAAAATGATACTCCCTCCGTCCCATGATTATTTTCACATGTGAAATGGCACGTGGAATAAGAAAAGTGAATTTAGTGGGGAATTTGAGAGGTAATTTTATAAACCTTTATGTAAAAAGTAAAGAAATGAGTTGACTTTTGTGTATGTGTCGAGAAAAAAGTGATGGCATTTGTGTAAATTTGAGGATATTGTGAGGGTGGAGTATATAAAGGGTTTTCTATTTTAAGTGTGTGAAAGTAATTGTGGGACGTTTTAAAAAGGAAAGTGTGAAAGTAATTACGGGACGGAGGGAGTATTATTCAATAATTGTACAGAAATAAAGAAATATTAAATAATATACACTATTAATTATTCATTAAATTGATGGAGTAAGACATATTATTAATTATATATTAATTAAATATTCGTGAATATCGAATCGAATACATTGATGCTCGTATTCGAATTCGAATACATTTTGAAACAAAAAGTAATTTGTATTCGAATAAAAAATACCAAATTGAATCAAAATTATTTGATTCTTTTACATCCCTAATTCAGTTCTCCTAAGGTGGTTGTCGTATGCACTCTGTTGTCATGCTTCTTACTGTCCATTCCACTTAATGGTCCAGGTTGGTTGCCCATTACGCTGTTCTTTCTGTGCCACTGGCAAGGGAGGTTTCTCGAGGAACCTTAAGAGCCATGAAATTGTTGAACAGGTTAGCTCATATCTTGTCCTAAGTAATTTCTGAAGTTGTTTCTCCAGCCCAATAAGTTTGCCATCTCATTTTCTCACTAGCCTATATTAACATTTTCTTATCGTGAAGAAATGTAGCTACGTCTGTTAGGATGCACCCTCGAAGTACATTTGGTTTATATTCTTATTTTCTTCTATTATTTTACTTGGTTAGAGGCTCTACGGTCTGCCACCAAAACAGCTGGACCTACTTTTGCTTAATTCTTAATGTGCTAGGCAGAAACTTGATAAACTTTTAGTGTATGTTTGTCAATGGGCTCAACGTGAAAATCACAATGCTTATTCACTAAATAGATTCACAGAAAAATTTCATATGCACGCATGCATGATATTCAATTCATTTTGACTTCATTCATCACAATAGTGGGTATAGTCTGTATAGAAAAAATATTGATATGAAGAAGATTTGTAAAATGCGATTGAATATGGTAATTTGATCTCTTCAGGACTTTTTTATGCTAATAACTGGTACTTTAATAGTGTTCCATTTCAAATATTTTTATGAATATGTGCAAGTCAAATTCTGTAACTGAGCAAAGAGCACCAGCTAATGAGTTCCTTTGCTGAAGTAAAAAGTGAGGCATGCACTTCTAACGGTGTACGATTTCAAATATGTTTTTGAAAATGTGTATGCTCGGGTTCTGTATACAAGTATAAAAGTGGGGCATGAATTTTTACTGGTGTGCAATTTAAATAGCTTTATATTTATAGGCCTGAATTATAGACTGTGTTTGACATCTAAGATTTTCAGGTTTTGGCGATTGAGGAGATCTTTAAACGTAGAGTTACGAATGTTGTGTTTATGGGAATGGGTGAGCCAATGATGAACTTGAAAGAAGTTCTTGAAGCACACCGTTGCTTGAACAAGGTACAGTGACTAATGAGTGACTAGACGCACATGTGATCTATTTGAGTTATTGCGACTTTCTTGTAATAAATGGACCAAAAGACAAATATCAATTTTTTTGAAAATAAACTAATAAATGTTTTGAAATAGGATGTCTCTTATAGTTATTTCATTAAAACAAGTGCATGTTCAAATTATTTACCAGCATAAATTAATGTTTATATAATATTTTGGGCAATATCATTTTGCCACATGTACTATACCCCTTTTATCAAACTGGTACATGTACAATTTCTTATTTCTGATTGCATCCTCTACTATTCGGGATTGACCAGTTGCAACCTGTGCTTTGTTTTATTGGGTTTTTTTTTTCCGCTAAAAGTCTAGCATGTGACTCGCACAATTGTTTCTCAAAACCTGGTCAATCCCGAATAGTAGATGATGCAATCGAGAATAAGAAACTGTACAGGTAACAGTTTGATCAAAGAGGTATAGAACAGGTGGCAAAATGATATTAACCCTAATATCTAATTGATATCCTTATTCCATCTCACATTGGTTTTATGCTCATTTTAAGTTTGCCATGCATTCTACAATCTGTGTTCATTCTTGTTTTTAGAAAAAGAATAGGAAAAACACACATTGGTGCTACACCTTAACTAATGCTGTAGTTTAAATCCTAAAAATCGATCTTTACTGGAGTTCAGGATATTCAAATTGGGCAACGGATGATAACAATTTCAACTGTTGGAGTTCCAAACACTATCCGAAGACTGGCATCTCATAAACTTCAATCAACATTGGCTCTCAGGTAACACTTTCAAGGTGTGGATAATATAGGATGTTTTGAGTATGTTTAGTGGGGGTGGAATCGGAACTTCTAAATCATACACCAGTGATATACGTCTTTATTTTGAATACCCAATATTTGGAAAATTGCCCAAAATTGCAGGAAAATTGAAAACATTTGTCGTTTTATGTCACCCCGAATGTCCAATTTTGGCCCCATAACTTGTCTACTGTCTAAATTTGGTCTCAGATCGTGACATAAAAGGACACCATTTTCATTTTTCCGACAATTTTGGGACCGAAGGCAAATTCTTTTAATATTGGGACAAATTGAAAAGGTTAACATTTTCGGGACCAAAATTGGACAGTAGACAAGTTATTGGATCCAAAAAATAAAAAACTTGTGAACATAGCATCGACTAGGTTTAAGCCCATCTGAAGGACTGATAAACTGTTTTTAAGGAATAAGGCTGATGTATATACTAAAGATTCTGGCATTCTTTTTATGTGGTCTAACTTCCACCACCAGCTTACATGCTCCAAACCAGAAACTTAGGGAAACCATCGTCCCAAGTGCAAAGGCGTATCCTTTGGATGCAATCATGGAGGACTGCAAGCACTACTTTGATGAAACCAGTAGACGAGTATCATTTGAATACACACTATTAGGTATTCCTCCTTTTCATTATTTTAAAGCTCGATTCTGCATGCAACACGGCATATAATATTCTGCCTCTTTTTTCATGGCAGCTGGAGTGAATGATAGTGTAGATCATGCAATAGAGCTAGCAGAGCTTCTTCAGAAATGGGGTAGTGGTTATCATGTAAACCTAATTCCTTTTAACCCAATAGAAGGTTCAGAGTACAAGCGTCCCTATAAGAAATCAGTATGTCTCCTCTCTTCCCTAATGCTGTCATTCTGTGCAACTGGTGCAATTTTAACCAAGAGTTAATTCATTCACACACACACGCACAAAAAAAATCATATTAAGAAAAGTGTTAGTTTGTAGGTTGAACAATATTAGTACTTCAATATACAACTAATATTTTCATTCTTATGAGCTTTCATCATATGAACTAATAGTTTTGACTGTTTTTTCCATTATTCACGAAAATAATATATTAAAAAATAGCTTTGATAATTTTAGTCTTACTGTTAAACTGACATAGCTGACACTTATTACCCTCACATAGGTTCTTGCATTTTCTGCTGCTCTGGAGTCTCGTAAAGTTACTGTTAGTGTACGCCAAACACGGGGATTAGATGCAAGTGCAGCATGTGGGCAATTACGAAACGAGTTTCAGAAAACTCCATTGCTTGCTGATGCTCTTGCTGATGCTGGGGTCCAAGACTCTCAGTTAGAGATGGCAGTTGCTTCTTGAGGCAGGGGGACGCTTATGCTCATCTGTCGCATGACGTGTAATTTCGTCTTCCCTTTATGCGAGTTGAGTGTAGCAGAGTTGCATACATTGGTTTGTGATCTACGTTGGCTGCTTCAGACAAGATAATGCCAGTATTGAGTAAGCCTGCTGAATTAATTGCTGTGTTGGTAAAGAGCTTCACTGTATAAGCTTATGTAAATTGCAATGATTATCAAGGTAATAGCGTGTGCTCTGTTTTGAAGCCAAAATTCTTCTGCGATGGTACCACAAGTTTTTGTAATTTGTTCCTGTTTACTGGTTAAATACTTAATAGATTGTTTTATATTTACAGAAATTGTATTCGACTGTTTTAAAAAAAAAAAAGAGCATGTATTCAATTATTCATCATTAGATGTATCTTGGAGTCAGCGACCGTCGGCGAAAATCGGGAATTGAGCGAGAAATAAACGTGGTAACTTAGGATAATCGAATTCACTTCGCAACTTAGGAACGTTGGAATTGGGGGAGAAATAAATGATTCCAATTCATTCGCAATTTATGAACAATGGAGTTGGGAGAAAGGAACCCTAATTTCAATTTCAAGTATTAGAAACAAAGAAAGGGAGTCGGAAAGGAACCCTAATGCATTATTCTGGAATTTGTTTATTTGATTTTTTAAATTTTAAATTATAATATTTGTATTAAAAGGGTAGGATAGTAATTTAATTATTTTTTATAAATTAAACTTTCTTATAAATAATTTAAATAAAAGAAAGGTAATATAGTAAATAATAAAATAAAATTTAAATAATGCTAAAAATAACTTAAACCTGTATAACAGATAGCAGGTCGTTACGACGTTTACGACGCCACATGGCGCGATTCGACAAAGTGACTGTATAGTCACTTTGTAAAATGTGACTACTGTAACAATTGCACCAGTTAGTTAGGATAATTGTACAGTTATGTCTCGCAAAATTATATTCGTAAGACGTTAATTCCCTTGTGTAAAATGATTGGCCGACTCAAATCCTCTTCTGTTTTTTTTTTTTTTTTTTTTATAGGACTTCAAATTCCCTTGAAAGAAAGAAGAAAAATAGACAGAGGCTTTGTTTCTGCACAAAACCTTGTTGGACCAAAATCTCAATATTGGATTACGGTAACAAACTGCTTCTAGAATGTATATGACAGAATGCATTTTCTCAATTTTTCTTGTGAAATCAGCTGGCTGGCTATGAGCTCTATACAATCAAATTCAATTCACAGTACACAGCCTAATTTCTTAGAAACTCCTCGAATCCAATTCGCAGCAACTCAAATTCACCACACGAATAATTTGTACTATGAATAAGAGTAAAAATTGACACAAGTGTACCAATATAATGAACCAATAAGCCATACACAGTAAGGAGGGGCGTCTTTGTTTTCCCCCTCAGCAATTAATAATACAATCGTTACAACGATCCAACTTCCACAAAACTTCTAACAACATGAAACTTAAACTAAAGACACTAATCTGGCCAACGCATGATGATGATGATACATTATATAGTTTGCAGAAAATCAGAGCATTTAATAACCCAAAAAATACCTATCTCCGTGGCACAGAAACGGGCCCTCAAGAATCAAAGTGCGTATCTTTAGACAATTTTCAAGCAATGGCATATGTGACCGTTTCTTCCTCTTGAGGTCGCCACATGGTCTTCTGTGCACATAACAATCCTTCCTTGTCCTTAGAGAAGGTCATTCGAATACCCCACTGCATAGATTTGAATATACCCTCAAGCTCGTTTATAATCTCAGCTGTGTCCCGTACAATGATCTTTCCTTCGGGTCTTAAAATCCTATCAACCTCCGCAACCAAGGCCATGAAATTACACCTGTCACCAAAATGAAGATTTAGAACGAGAGTGTATAACATAACTTTTTGTGTACTAACAAAAATGTGATACTGATTGACCTAATAATGTGTCACTACATGAACAAAAAATGTGATACTACATGAGCAGTAATGTGTTGCTACATGAACAGTAATGTGTTGCTACATGTACAACAGAAAAAACACCAATACTAGGATACACATGAAGAAAATGGAATAAATACTTACTTTGCTTTAATCTTCGAGAAAAGATGGTCAGCATGAAGAAGATCGTAAGATCTTGGGTAGGTACTGAATGATTCACACCAGTCGTGATAAATTCCAAATAGACCACGTTCAAAAATGATGGGGAGGGTATCAGGAGCATCTATGGAGACAACATTCATTACCCAAACATTCTTCATATCTTTCAAAGCAGCTGACAATCTGCATTGCAGTACAAACAAAGAATGAGTAATAGATCTGTAAAATATGAATCTCCCCAGCAGAAAAATGACGAAAAAGAAGAAAAACACACAAAAGTATGATTAACAAGCAAGATGGGACAAAAGAAATTAAGAATAAGGTACATTTTGGAAAATTCATTAGTTAAGGCATACTTCAATATCTCCACATGGCATATGTTGAAGTTTTTCAACAGAGAAGGAAATCAGGAACGGGAAAACATGGCTGGATAGCCAGAATTGATTAAAAAAAAAGTGATTTTACCATAATACCTTTGTTAAAGAAAATATTAGTATAATATTCAGTTAGGGGTATTTTCGTCTTTTTACCAGAATCTGGATGTGTAGTGCCACCCAATCAGGAACTGAGCAGTAAATAATAAAAAGGATCATTATAATTGAGGTATCATGTCTGAATCAAGAACAGAATCTGAAAAGAATTGCAGATCCCTCCAAAAATATATAAATTGGACTGGAAAATCATTTTCAATTTGAAATAAATTAGAGATCAAAAAATAAGCAGATTTACTGGCTTACCCTCCATAAACGGCACGCATGTCCATGGCATTCCTCACATTAGACCAGTTTATTCCAAGACCTTTAAGATATGAGTTTTTAACTACACGTTTCCAGTGCTCATGATCTGCCAGAAAATCTTCTGGAGCTGGTTTTCCATAGACTCCAACCTGCGAGCTCGACAACCAATAAGGAGCTTTACCAACCCTTTCAGGCCACTCCACGGGCAATTTAGACCCACGTTCTGATGAAGAAACGGGTAGTTTGTGCATGCATGCTTGTAAAGGTACATTCCTGATCAAATCAAGAAAACTTGTCAAAATAACACTTGAAATCTAGTCTGTGTCACTACTTTCTGCTTTCACCAAACAGCTTACAATCATTTTTATTACTCCATCATTCCTAATTATCTGTCTGATTGTGTATCCAAAATAATGTTAATAGCAACAAATACTTACCCTTTTTTCCACCAATACCCCTACTAAATGCTAAGCACCTTCTTGTTATTATAAGCTTAATTAATTGTGGTCTATATTATGATCAAGTAGTAATAAGGGTATAATGGTCTTTTGATATCCTAATTAATGAAATATTATTTGTGTGAATGGATAAAATTAGACACAGATAATTTGAAACGGAGATAATATAAGTTAGAGTAGGGGCGCATCTAATAAGGCTAAGCGTACCAGGCAGCGTTTGGATCATCGTTGTCTTTGCATAGTGGAGGTTCTTGTTTTGACCTTTGTTCATAACACTCGTTTGTAAGAGGCTTGCGATATACAGCAATTCCTACTCCGTTTACTTTGTCCTTGGTTATTGAAATAACTTCCCAGCACATAGCTTTCGTCAATTTCTTCATGGCTGTCAATATTACCAGGAACAGATAATGCACAAGTTATTTTAAAGGGTAAGAAAACTAAAAGCTTGACCAGAAAATGAGATTACAGAATATACCTTCCCAAATCTCAACATCTTCAGGAAGTTTCTGGTAAATAGGAGTGGCAGACCAAACAAAGAAGCCACCAGGTCGTAATAAACGATTCAATTCCAAGAGAAGTTTGCCACCTAATTTCCCAATGAAAATAATGTAATTAAAATTGCTATCTACACACATACGAAAGTAACATGTATATAGTTCAATAATAGGAATATATCTGGGGTTGCCTCAAGGTATCTCAACTAGGGATGTAAACGAACTGAATAGAAGCAAATATTAGAGTATTCAATCCAATAAAATATTTGAATATTCATATTCGTCTCCGTTTAAAATCTGATTCGTTATTCAATTCAAAAGCAGTATTCGAATTATTCGATAGCATTCGACTATCCAATTCGAAGTTTTATTTCTAGCAATTTTTTATAAAAATTTCATTAATTATTCAGAAATAAAATAATACTACTCCGTATTAGACTAATAATTATTATTCATTAAATTAATACTAATACATAGTAATTATATATTGAATTATAAATAAATATAGTGATGCTTGTATTCAAATTCAAATATTCGAAACTAAAAAGTAATTTGTATTCAAATTCGAATCATAATATTCAAATATGAATACAGAGTTGAATCAAAATTGTTCGTTTCTTTTAGATTCATAATCTCAACTAATTTAGGGGATATTAAAGTACCTTCAATATGCCAGGGGACCCTACAACGTGCACAATGGACAATATCAAAAACTCTCCCCGGATACGGTAGTCTCACTGTACCCATAACAGCAGATATTGCTGGGATTCCTCTTTCAAGTGCAAATTGAACCTGAGCCTCATGTTCATCTTTTGGGGCCAATGACATGGTCAACACATCCCTATCAAACAGAAAGCCCCCAAAGCTAGCAACCCCACATCCAACATCAAGAACCACACGAGAGCGCTTCCCCCAGGCAATGTCAGGTACAGACTACATGACATATGGTTAAAAGAGTTAGCAACTGTCATTAAAAAAAATTCTAAAACGTTAGCTGATAATTCTTACTAGAATATAATGCTATTCATTTTTTGGAGGGGTTAGTTGCATAAAAACCTACTTTTTCACGTTTTTCAATTACAATATGGGTTTTTTGGCAATTTGATACACATAGACACATAGACTTTTTAAATTTTGCAATTACATCATATGACTATTTTTAAGGCGACTTACGCAGTTACGCTGATGTGGCAGCCGTAATTTTTTTTGTAAAAATTGCAAATAGATTCACGACCTTATGTTATTGTTTCAATTTACGAATTCAATCCCAACCTTTTAACTTTTCTGCAATTTCATACACTGCCACGTCGGCCAGAATTGCCGAAAAATAGTCACATGATAGAATTGCAACAATTTGATAGGTCATGTATCGAATTGCAAATTTCAAAAACATATATTGTAATTGAAAAAGGTCGTGATTTATTTTGTAATGTGATCTTATACTTGGCAAGAAAGACATGAGACAGAAAATTTAAAAAACAGCATCTCACATTACCAACATTTTGAGAATTATAAACAAATGTCTCATAGAAATGAAAAAAACAACTATCACACATTAGCCTTCGACATAATTTAACTATCAAGATCATAGATGGAGGCAGAGAGATAATAAACAAAATATAAACATAGATAAATCAACATGTGAGCACCAGATTGCCTGAAGAAGGGAGAAATGTGGGGGAAAACATAAAGTGTACACACAATATCTTACCTCTTGTATGAAGTCAATGTAATGAAGAGCACCATGTTTAAACTGGGTGCCTCCACCAGGGAAAGTAAGGTATTCACCACTAACTTTAACCCAATTTTGGTGTCCTTTAACTTCTGCAAGCTTGGTATGGGGAACATTATGGTACCAAATCTGCAGAAAGAAACACAAGTCAATAAAGAAAGAACAGAACTAAAAAAATTAAAGGAAAAGACGCACTTGTCCATGGGGTATTATACCTTTTCCCTACTGGTAGGCCACTCTAATGAGCGTTGATATCCTTCCGGAAGGGGAACAAGGCAAGTAGGTGGGTTCTCTGGGCAATGCCTCTCCCTGTGTTCATAGTGCTTAGTTGATGAAAGTTTCTTTATTGCCTGCAAGTTATCAAGGCATGGAATGTAATCTGGCCCAGCAGTTGTCTTGCAAACCTTCCAACTGTAACTACTTTTATTCTCCGATTCAGATGACTTTTGTGTTTCTTTCTCATCTTTTGACTTTGTTGACTGAGTTTTGAACGATCCATTCCCAGTAGTTGATTCATCTGAAAGCTCCGATTGGGCCCCAGAAGGAAACACTTCGCTGGATGTGTCCTTTTTCTCAGTGGAATCTTGGTCTGACTTTTCAGCTTTCTCAGTATCCACCTTCTCCTCTATCTGACTATCTCCTTCAGATTTGTCGGAGCCTTCTTCAGACTTCTCATTATCTGAATTATTTTCTTTGGTCTCTCCAGATTCAGAGTCTGGATTCTCCGTCTTAGATTCCACATCTACTTTTTCCTCTGCATCAACTTTCTTCTCATCCACAGCCTTCTCTTCCGGCTTTTCCTCCGTGTTTTTCTCCGACTCATCAGGTGCATCATTTTTTTCCGCCTGATTCGTACTTACATTATTGTCCCCTTTGGTTGCATCCTCAGGCAAATCTCCAGGGTTATCCTCAAACTGCTTCTGTTTCCCCTCATCAGTCGGAACAGTTTCTTCACTTGGAGTGCTGCTATCCTCATCATTGGTAGCATCGTTTTTGTTCTCACCAATGCTCTCAGAAATTTGAGCCTTCACATCATTTTTGCTCTCCTGCGAAACATCTGAAGTCTGAACAGGGACTACGGATGATGACGTCATCATCCATACCCCCACTAAACAAAGGGCTACGAAGACCACGATCGTGACTGTCGAACAATAGCCAGATGATGATTTCCTAGCATCAACTCTAGAGTACTTTCCTAAAGCCATGCTTCAACTTTTATGCTCAACACAATCCCAGCTATTTTCTTATTGCACCTACACAGAAGCAAATGATAAGATTAAACATATAGCATCAAACTTCATCAAGATACAAGGGAACAATATAACCACATACTAGACACTAGTCAACATATGAACAAATAGGACTGATCAGTAGCATGGAATCTATCAGATTAATTCTAACTGTTAACAGCTGAAGATAATAATATCATAATAGTAAATAAAGTAGCATTAATTGCTATATTTAAGAATTCCAAAATTAATCAAACGCAGATAATCAACAGATCAGATACAGATAGCAGTAACCAGAGTATAAACATGCTGGGAAACATATACATTCGCTCATAATCTATACATCTCTAAGAGATCTCGCAAGGAAGCAGCTGCCATTCTTCAATTGCTCAGCAACACACAAATCTAACTGGATAAAATCATACAATTATAGCGCAGATCTAGAAGATATAACAGAATTGAATCAAACCGCGAAACACGAACAACAAGATCTGATGAAAATCACAACTCAAACAACAACAAAATTCCGAGATTTCACAACACGCATTATAAAGAGGTGAGAAAATCAGTTGAATTTTGACGTACCTTTGTTATCTGGACACAGATCTGGGGCATACAAATCATCAACTCGGCTCAATGGCCCATCGTCCCAGTGGAAACGCGTAGTGTCGGTGCGTAGAGATTAACGAAACTTGTGGAAGTGAGAGAAGGAGATACCTGTATATATACACCGAAAAAGGATTAAAAAAATGTGGAATTATTTATTGTTAATTGTTTTATTGAGGAATATTTAATGATTGATGAAGATGGGATCACAGTACAGTAAATTTCTTCGGGAAGGTAGTTTATTAGTGGTTTGCGTGTGAAATGTTTGTGACAGCTGCAAATGAAGTTTGGATTTGTATGAGGAGAGAGAGAAATAGATAGTTAAAAAATGGAAGGGGGGAGAGTGAGAAAGGGGATACCACAAGATCGCCGTGAAATTCTGCTATCAGTTGGTGTGTGTTTGTGTGTGTGAGAGAGAGTCTCACCGACTTCATTTTTTAGCATTTTTTAAACATTTTTTATGTGGAAAATATGTCCCCTTTCATTAATACACAACACTAAATTTCTAATCTTTATTATTAGTAAGGACTAATACCTACTTCACTCAATTAATTTTCCTGTTCACCAAGTTTTTTAACTTTGAAATTAGTCCCTAATGTTTACAAATTTTAAAATTTTAGTGCTGCAATCGAAGGTAAACATCATGTAATTACCTGTAAATCGTTGACTTTATCGTTTATCTGCAGATACGCAATTTGAGGTTCAATGTGCAAGTAAACGAAAAAGACAACGATTTTTGTAGGTATTGCTCAATGTGCAAATAAACAAAAAAGACAACGATTTGTAGGTATTTACATGATGTTTAGCTTTGATTATAGGTAATAAGGACTAAAATCTTAAAATTTATAAACATAAGGAATTAATTTCAAACGTAAAGGATAAAAATTAAAATTAACACAACTTAAAGTAAAAATAAAAATGTATTTTCCACTTAATTTATTTACAAAATGTTTAACCTCTACAATTGTGTTGCTAGATGACTTGAGTGAAGTAATTAGATGAATACATGAAACTGATCATTTGAAGATAGATCATTTGTTTTAATTAGAAGTACTATAAATTACTCCACCTAAGTCAAAATTAAAGATTGACTATATGTATATATAAATTAAATTCGTAGTAAGTTGAAATATTTTTTATAATTTAGTGTCTCATAGCTCCAAAGCCACATCAGAGTGGCCGACTAATCAGGGTGGGTGATACTATCTATCCATGTGATGTGCCGACCGAGGCTTTCAACTTCAGTATTTAATTATTTGTAGTCATTATCAAATTTAAAAATATTGCAATTTGATCTTAAGAAGATAGCTATATTTGCAAATATATAAAATGTTGCCAAGTGTGTCATTAACATTTAACATGCCGGCAGATCAAAAAAGTAATTATAAATTAAGTATATAATTTTTTACCTCATTCATAATTAGCTTTGGTATACTGTTAATCAAAGCTGCAAGTAGTCAACTTTTTAAAAAATACAGTTAGACACCAAAACTCTTTCCTTTAGAATCTGTAGGAATCTTACCATCCTACAAATTCCTCAGCCTCTCATCTATGGCCCAAATTTTTGTCTTTCTTCTCCGGTTGAGCCTCTATTTCCGGGTTTCATCATTACAATCACGATCAATGACCACTGTCTTCCTCCCCACAACATTTAACTTTTATATTCATGTATGAAAAGGTTAAAACAAACATAAAATGGATTTACAAACCTAAGGTTTACACAATTCACTGCATCCCTACCCATCAAGTAAACAAAACCTAACAGAATACGAAGACAACATGCCCTAAGCCACAGTAACCTATTAAGCATATTTCCCCAACGCCACCAAGACTTTTTCAATAAGCATATGTCCCTAATAAGAAGTATTTCGGACACAAAAAGTAATGATCAATTTTACATATAGATGACAGGCAACATGTGTATAACAACTCCTAATCTCAAAACTTTCCAATTTTTTAATGACAAATTGTACATAAACATTGTTCTACATTCATGTCTACCTTAGACATAGATCGTGAATATATCGGGAACTCTATTTTCTAGTTAGGAAAAATCTGTAATATTTACCTAGCACAAACAATATTGATACAAAAAAATATATTAAAAACAACCTAGTTGACTATCATGGACGTCACTGCTAAATCCTGTACTCAATATGGTATACCTTATCTGTTCACTTTGGCGCCTTTCTCAGAAGACAAAAATAGTACTACAAAAGTTGGGCATAGAGCAGCTCGTTCCATGTATCAGGAATACCAGGAAGACACCAATGTAAGCAATCGTTTATACCTTGTGATGCTTTTATACTATAGTGCGACATATGAGCTTCGTCTCTCAGTTCTGACAAAGCAGTTATATCCAAAATCTTGACCCTAGTACCCCTCACCGCGCTCTCCACCACTGGATCACTCGGCTGATCTTGAACGACCTCATCACCGTTCGACAACGGAGTAAGATTATCACACTTACCCCCCGTATTCCAATCCCCGTGGGAAAAATGTCGGGGTGATAACGTTCGTAGAAAAACCTTGAGATGTGGATAGACAGAAATTTGTGAATCAAGCCATCTGGCAATACTGTGTAACGTGTAATTTTTAGCGTTTCCCATCTCTGCTAGCTTTCTATTCACAACGGGCTTCCCATTTGCATACATAACCCATCTGTTAGCATTGAGTTTTCCTCTGTTCCAATGATGGCCCGTATTAAGAACCACAACGTCAAATTGGGGGAGATATTGATCAAGAAAAGATGGGGGGCGATCTAAATGCATGGCAAACTCAGTATTTGGGTCGGTGATGTTGATAGGCTCGATTCCACAAAGACTTGCTGACCAGTAGTATAAGATAGTAGTGTTGGTTTTGGGAAAACGATACGCCCATCCATCAGGACGAATGGCGCCTCGTGGTTTAACGAGGTTGTATTTTCTTTCCAAGTTTTCAACCTCAAGATTTTCGTCTCCACCTGAGGCCATGCACATGAGAGATTGGAATTGCTGTCGACCTAGTGAATCTCCTATGAGTGCAATCGTCTTGTCCTGCATTCTGAATTACGAGAAATTCAGGTTAGAAATGTCATTCTGGAAATTTTCACCCCCACAGTTATAAATTAACAAGGGCAACCCGGAGATTATACATTTTGTGTATAATATGTTTGACAAAATTTTCTACACATCAGTTGCACCGTGTAATTATGACTCAATTTTGTCCAAAGTATAACTTATTTACAAAACAATAAATAAAATACGGAGTAAAATATATATGAGAAGTATTAGTTTATATGACCTGATACTTTTTTATCGCACAAAATAATACTTTTCAATCGCTTTTTTCTGTGATTCATAAAAAAATATTTTAAAAAAATGTTTGCACATTACTCAATATGTTTGCTGAATTTCATGTATCCACTAGATAGCATACATTTAAGAGATGGACGTGTGAGGAAAGAAACGCTAGAGGAGAAGTGGGAATGTTAAATTTTAGGATTGCTGGGTGGATTTCAAATCACAAAGACTTCAAAACCTTCCTAGTTTCTAGTATAAGATATGCTTAGCATTTGATTTTTTTTTATTTTTTTTTTTGTACTTTGTTTAAGGGAATTCCTCATCCCTTTGCACTCTACCTTCATTTCGAATAAAATTCATGAGTAAATAAAGACATAATGATGTACATTGCACTTGAATTGCAATTCTAACTGGTTGAATGATTGGCTAGGAAACTTGTTATTGCCAGGATATAAAACAACATAGTTTCAGTTCAGATCTCCCTCTTTGACTCACTATCAAACTTGGTCCAGGAAGGAGTAAAAGTGCACTTCCAGGTAAGGATGGCAACGGGGTGGTTCTAACCTATCCCAGAACCCGTCCTGTCAAAAAATTGCAGCCCAGAACCCGCCCCGTGGACGAGGCGGGTCCAACCCATCCTGCCCGTTTCATTCTAAATTAATTTTAAAGTATAAAATATTTGAATTTTAACATTAAATAATTCAAATTAAGACATGTGATTGTTCAAAATAACATTTAATGTGCATGTAATACTTAAAAGTAACACAATAAATTTATATACACATAATTATATATACAATAATGTGAATATAACCCTTCCCATTTCATCTCTACGTCTAGGATCAAGTTTGATAGTGAGTGAAAAAGAGAAACCAAAATTGAAAAAGGTAAACTTCAGGGGACAAAAAATGAAATTATTCCCAAAATCGAGGATTGGAAATGGCTCAAAGGAGAGGCATACCTGCTCAAAAATTCTGAAGCCTGAAACTCAGGCATCTCACAACTGTTTGGTTGCCAACGATAACCTTCATATGAAAAATCCTTGCGTGTGGTAAGTCTACAAGCCCACATGTCAGATAGCCACTGCTTGCATCCGAACCCTGAATACAATGGTCTTCGACTGTCTGGGACCCATCTTCCTTTACCATAATTACAAGCTGTTGAAAATGTAAAAATGTATCACCAAAATATACTTGGACCCACTATATATTGTGTATTTTACAGGCATAA
Organism: Galeopsis tetrahit; assembly: GCA_963675135.1. Taxonomy (NCBI): domain Eukaryota; kingdom Viridiplantae; phylum Streptophyta; class Magnoliopsida; order Lamiales; family Lamiaceae; genus Galeopsis; species Galeopsis tetrahit. The sequence continues at coordinate 190,913 of OY776120.1, forward strand.
TGTATCAAGTGTCTCTGAACTATCAACTTTTGCCTCAATGGGTCCTTTAACTATTTTTTGTTTTAAAATGCCCTTCAAATATTGACATTATATTTCATGAGCTCCTCCAAGACGAAAATTGACGGAATTCTTCAATTTATCTTCATGGTTCCATTAAATAATATGCACGTTAATTTTATTATAGAGGTCTTGTGTGAGATAGTCTCGTACAAGTTTTTGACCTCAATACTTCAAATGATGGGTACCTAAAATGACTTGCGGAAAATATTTTTGTATATAATTAAAATTAAATAAAGGTGACATGCACGTTATTTAACCGGACCATTATGTTGAATCAAAAAATTTTGTCAATTTTCATCTTGGAGGAACTCGTGAAATAAAATGTTGATGATTAAAGGATTTTTTAAAACAAAAATAGTTAATGGACCTTTTGATGTATTATGCCAATTTTAAATGGATAAGAGAGATGGGAGGTGAAAACAACCAAAAGAAAACACTGTGACAGTGGATGGAATAGCAATAGTGAATAAATCTAGAGGTCTAAATTAGACTTTGATATGAAAATTGTTAAAGTTGAATGGACGCCGACATCCATGCAATCCACAGTAAAAGTATAACCAGGATGATCAACTCTTATAGACAACTCCTAACATTTCACTCACACAGATTAGATTCAAGGCATTGAGAAAGTAATCAAAATGATTGGAACAGAACGTGTTCATCAGATGCTAGCTAAATCCTAATCAGTCCAATTTCAATTACCTATATTCATAGCAAGGGATATCTTGGTCTAATACATTCAGATAGCAGTACATAAGGACTGAGGTGATATATACTTTAATGGGTGCTCAAGATTAACAGTACAATGGCATACCTTGGTTCTGATCGTTCCTTTCAGTGGAAGGCATGTTCGTCTCGTCCATAGCACTGTCAGAAGGTGTTACTTTCATCTCAAATTCTTCACGTTTTTGAAGCAGAGAAACTGAATCCTCTGTCAGCTGCCCCAAGGGGTTTAAGCTATCCAAATCTGTATTTAAAAATAGATTTCAAGTGAGTACCCATCTTACAACTTACTTAATCTATAAACTTCGTTATATGTCCCAAATTATAAAGAAAGAGAAAAGTGTTAACTTTTGGAATTTAATAATGTAAAGGAGAAATCATTGCTTCTTACTTCGATAATTCAACCAAGACCATGAATTTACCTGTGCAATAATCAAACAGTCCTATATTATAGTCGAACGTGAACACTACACTGATCATATTTGAATAACGTGTCCATATTTTTTTCTAAAATAATTCTTGGTCAGGAAGGATTTGTTATTCATCTTGAGAGGAACAATTTTTGCACGTTTCTTACTTTCTTTCTTCCACATATCAAATCCACTATTCCAATATAACAAAATGGATCCCACTTATACATCACCCCATTACATTATGCACTTGTAATGTTAGTAAAACTTTATTTGGCATTTTCCTTAAACATTAAAAAGTAGAACATATAACAGTAGAAAGGACTAATGCAACATGACTGACCATACAATAAACATACAGGATATTAGCCTATTGGATATTATTGTATGTCTCGGAATAAAATACCAAGTAGAAGTTCCTTGCTTAATCCAGAGGTTTATTTTATACCCCATGTCACATGACCACATGGATTTTTTGCGATTATAAAGCAGAAAAACAAAACGCCAAGACAAAACTTACAAATACCTGAGGTGTGCATTACGAATTGCTCTTGTGCTGACAATAGGCTGGTGAGGATTGGGTTATTCTCCCATGCCCAAAGGAATATAGTGGTGAGAAAAATAGCAACCACAGAAAAGGAAAAATTACGTCCCCAAATTTTATTTGATTGCCCACCCTTCATTTCTTTATGTATTGATTGTCCACCCTTCATTTCTTTATGTATGTACACTCCTCAGGGCCCGATATTCCTAGCCAAGCCTCAGTGGAAGCTGTATGCAGGGAGCTTGGACATATAGATTGTAACTGATTGTTCATAAACTAGACTGTTGGGGTCTCTTAAAGTCAAGTAACCTAGAAATGGAGAATGGTAAATTGGGTCAATAAAATTACAAGCAAAATGCTTTAGGATGAGTCCCACGAGAAGATATATGGTGACCCTGTGATAAGTGCGCATTATTAGATGATTTAAAGCATACAAAATCGTTGTATCATTGTGACTCAATCTACAACATACAAATTACAACTTCGTGATCTAATCTAATTAATGCAAGTTTAGCAAATTTCCATAGGGTGTGTTACAAGAATAAAACAGCCTCTTGCATTTCTACTCCAATCAATATATAGCCAAAAATCCACTATCTCAAAATAGAAGGTGTCAAGTATCAACATTCTTAGATGATTTAAAGCATATACAATCGTTATATCTTTGTGAATCAGTGATCTAATCGAATTAATGCAACTTTAGTGAATTTCCATTTTATAGGGTGTGATACAAGAATAGCAGGATTTTGCATTTCTACTCCAATCAATATACAGCCAAAATTCCAAATGTCAATCTCCAAATAGAAGGTCAACAAGTATCAACAAACTTAAGCTGCAAATATGCCGTCGATTCAAAGAAATTATGTATAGCAAAGAAGCTCCTCCCAAACTAGACCAAGCTCTTACATTATTATCTTTTATTTAACCCAAAATTACATATACATAACCGCATCTTCAAAATCCAAAAGCCACATTGTATTAGGCAATTAAAGGCGAAAATATTCAACTGCAATCCCAAAACAAAAACACAGCCATTAATAACATAACAAACAAGCAATGCTAGTATTGAAAATTGCAGCATTTTGTCATCGTGTATAGTAAAGGGATACAAGTAGATTTATGTTCACCTGGTTCGCAAATGCTGGGAGATCTGTTAAAAATCTTTTGGCAATTTCCTTGTGAGAAAAATGGCAGATCCGAATGTGTATATATACACATGGGTCCGTTGAGGAAAATTGTGTTCGGGTGTTTGGCGGGTCGGGTCACTTTCAGACTCCGAATTACGTGATTTGGTGCGGGAGCGTCCACTGCTAGATTCCGTGGGGAAGGGACACACCCAATAATACCCTCTACAGAGTCAACACCGACCGTACTAAATTTGAAATTATGACTCAAATAAGCGCGTAAATTAATTTAGTCAAACCGATATCTAACATCGTGCAAAATCGTAACTTTGTATTAAAGCTTGTTTAATACTCCAATGTTCAATGAAGTTTAGGGGCTGTTTGCCATTTTTCTAATGGACCCGCCCATTAACACTCACTATGTTAATATTTCATTTTATTTGTCTCGATTGAATCAATATTCTTATTATTAGAGTATCAAAAAAACACATATGCTGATGTGATTAATACAAAAATATATATTAGAAGCATTGTTGGAAGAAATAAAAATAAATTTGTATTGGTATTAACTATTAATAGAGTGACAGTTAAAAAGAAATGATGTTTTAGATAAAATGAAACTATTAAAAAGAATAGATGGAGTAGTTTATGTTGAGAATTATGCTAAATATCCATTCTTAACTCAACAAAATTTAATTTACCCATTCCTATTAAAAAGAGAATGTATACTCATTCTTAATTTTGAGACAAAAATATCCTTCAAATTATGAATATAATAAAAGTGATAATATAATATAATAGTATAATATAATAGTAAATTATTAAAGATAATACTCCTATGATTGAAAATAGAAAATAATATAATGAAATATTAATTTGTAAAAAAAAATGTTGCTATCATTGGAACAGAAGAAAAATAAAATTAAATAGTGGAGTAACTTTTATCGGAACATACGAAGAAAGTATAAGTAACAAAATTGTATATACGAATGTATAAAATAATTCAATGGATGTTAATAATTGTGAATTTTCAATTTTATAATCAAGTCTTAGATTGAGTTGACGAAATTAGGTGTTTGCGTATGTTTTTTCAAGTGATTAAGCTTTAAAAATTGTGAGAAAATCACTACTAATGGAGAATTTAGAATTGCTTATTTGACATCTTTATGTTAGTTATGTGTGAATATCTCTTACTCAAATAAGAGTTAATCACTTGTGCTTATTGTATATGATGAGTCGATTCAGATCATCCCGATAAATATTGAGCATAAATCTCACTTATTTGTATGTGTAATAATGTAAGGCGACAACTTAATAAAAGGGCTTTTTTTTTTTAATGAATCATTCCCATGTCTTTCGTTTTATTTTTAAATTGAAAGCAGTTGTGATACTTATAAAAAAATGTATTTGTTACTTTTGAGTCATACATATATTATTTACTAAAATGTGCACGTGTATGTGAATATATTATTTTTGCACAACAAAAAATTGAATTAAATTGGGTGTAAATAGAACTAGTAATTCTCCCGTACGTCGCACGACGGATTGATTATTAATACATTTTAATTAATTACTTATAGAATACATTCGTGCGATTTAAAATTTTCAATGGTTGAATTTTACCGAATTTAAAGAACAGTAATATTATGTGAAATCATATAATTGATTTCATTTTGTGAATGAAGCTTCAATTACATTTTTTAAAATCTATTTTCACTTATAATTATTGATGGAATATTACTCCATCCGTCTAATTATCACATAATTTGAAAAACATTAATATGATTTAAGAGAGTGAATAAAATGGAGTGTAGAATAATTTAAGAGTAAAAGATGTAGAGTCACAATGTATACACAAAAATAAAATGAGAATTTTTTTGTGAGACATCTAAATGAAAAGATTTGAAGCTTTTGACGAAATAAAATAATTAATTAAAATTCAATTTTACGAAATAGATTCATGAAATTATCTCATGTAAATTTTAACTTATAATTAAAATCTATATATAATCTTGGGAAACAAAAGTATATGTATAATATACATAAATTAATTACAAATGTTTTTTAATAATTAAAATTTATATAGGTATACTTAATTACAAATATTTTTAATAATTAATTTATAAATGATTGCGAATAAAATAAAAAAAATTCAAGGAGTGATACAAGCGAAAAAAACTAAAACGGGAAATGAATGCAGTCAACTATGCTGTTTATATATATATATAGAGAGAGAGAGATTGTCATTCGAACTAAATTGAATATTCGAAGTTCGAACTTGACTCAAGCACTTATTGAGCCGGGCTCAAAAGTATTGATGAGCAAAAAAATGAGTTGAGCTCAACTCGACTCGTTAACGAACCTAATAAAATTAAAGAAACAATTTAAATTTTGAGTTTAACAAGTCAAGTTCAAGCTGACTTATTAATAAATTGAGTAAGTAGCAAGCTCGACTTGTTTAACAAGTTAAGCTCACGAGCAGCTCGATTCGTTTAAGCACTAGGTGTAAGTGTGTAACTCCCAACATATTCTTAATCGGGTTGGTTCTCAATTGGTCATCTTGAATTTGGGGCAGCTTTATTTCGATGTGTCGGTTCGACTGTCGTATGGAGAGCTATATGGGGCAAGCTGCCTACTGCTGACTGGTGGCAGAGATTTGAGATTTTGGGTCCCACCATGTGCCCCCTTTGTAGAGTTGTGGAGGAATCAACCGACCACATCCTCTGCTACTATGCCTTCACTCGTCAAATTTTTTCCACTATTGGTGCATACTTTCAAGTTCATCTTTACGTTGAGAGTTGGGTTTCACGATATGTCTTCTAGCCACCAAGTTTCAAAGCTCTAGAGAGTGGTCCTTACCAATGTGGCTTGGGCCATCTGACATGTTCGCAATAGAGCGGTATGTGATGAGCAAGTGCCCTTAGTTCATAAATGCATGACCATGATTCTTTTCGGCGTTCATGAGTCATTCACCCTCTCCAAGGACCACATGGATGGCTCAATTCGAGACGTGGGGGTGTGCCACTTCTTGGGGTTCTTGTCTGCCCTCAAGCCCAACAGGTTCTGATTTTGGTCTGATGGCTCCCTTCGGACCATGGATGGTGGTACAAGGTGAATGTGGATGGTAGGAGCACAACCCGACACTTGCTTGAAGACACGTTTGTCTACTTCACCCATATATTCTCGAGAAAATAAACCAGACAACAGATACCATTGCGAAGACCCGAGCCACCTTTTCTGTTTGGAGAGGCCAATGCCCAGACTTTATTTTACCCTTCATCTCTAGTGATATGTATCGTGAATACTTTCGTTTTAGCAAAACTATTCCTACTTAGCGGAATGTACATTTTTTCTTGACGCGAATTTTGTTCCTAAGAAGGGTTTTCCAAGCAAATTTTAACGACTCCTCGACCTATGGTCGGACTTATAGTTTTAAGTGTTTTTTCTTTTTATTTTAATAAAAAAAACTTTACTTACCTATACTTGAACAGTAAAATTTAAGACTTTTTCTTAAATTAAATAAAATATTCTGTACTCTTCTTCATCAGTGTGTTGGCACTTGGAAGCTAAACCGGCCAGTCACCCATCAACTCCAACCGCCAACAAGAGTACCTCACCCGCCGGAAGTTCCACTCCCCTCTCTCTCCGATACACATAGACTCACGCACCGACACACTCAACCCTTTTCTCTTCTTGCTCCTAATCAGATGTACTAAACAAACCAGCTAGATTTCAAACATTTGGATCCGGAATCACTAAACTTCCAAAAAATGAGAAGGTGAATTTTTCTTCAAATGTAATTTACATCTGACACTTTCTGATTAATTGTGTATAAATTCATTAGCTCGGATCTGCTTAAATCAATTATCGTCTTTGCCACAGATTGGGGCAGAGGAACCAACTGAAGCAATCTGGAGTTAAGGGCATGTTTGGCAGGCTCTCGATTGCCGTAATTGTTCTGGTGATTTGTACTGTGTCGCTGTTGTCCACTGTAATGAACACGACTCGATCCGTTTCTCCGTCCGAGGTACATATCGTTGGTAATTGATTATCGTGTTTTGGCTTTTTTCGTAGAAGTAATTTGTGAGGATTGGCGGACTGTAGAAGATTTTGGTGAAGTAAAATATGAACAGTGTCTTGTTTTCTAGAAATATTATACTACTTTTCTAGATGCATTTGTATTTAAGAGCTATTGTTCAACCTTTTGATAGTATATCTCTCGTACTTGTAATTATGCTTTGCTGAAATAGTCTTAATCTGTGCTTATTTGATATACTTTGATGCGTTTGAGCAGATTGATGTGGATGCACTTTGGGGTACAGCTGCTTCCGGTGGATGGAGACCATCATCTGCTCCAAGATCTGATTGGCCGCGTATGATTTCTTTTCATTCATCTTGCATTCATAGTTTTGTTGGATTTTGTGAGTCATCTTGACAAAATGGTTTTATGTAAGATGCATTCGCCACATGTTTTAATTGATTGCCATTTCATAGGGATCCATGAGTTTCTAATGATACGATTTCTCTCTTCCAGTTTTATCTGTATGTGCTCATTATGTCTTTGTGTCTATGTGCACCTGCAGCTCCTCCAGCAGAGAGCAATGGCTACTTACGAGTTCGTTGCAATGGTGGCCTCAATCAGCAGCGAAGTGCGGTATGCAATAAAATCTTGTTATAACATTGGAGTAGTACAAATGTTCTCCATCACAACTTCCCATTTCTATGCTTGCATGATGTTCACATCATTATCTTGAACATGTTAGAATTTTTCTCTTGGATGAACATATTTTGGTGATCTATTAAGTTGGCATTTTATACTGGAGTTTATAAGGTTGCATTCATTTTTTGTTGTTATTTGATTTATTTATAAAACACGGCAAAGATATAAACCTGAAGGCCTTTGGTCCATTAGAATAACTGTTCATTCAAGAGTTTTATGCTACGTCCAGTTAGATCTGGAATAAGCATTCTTATTTATTAGGTGATTTTCCTTGGTAAATAACAAGAGCTCATTCAAGAACTGAAAACTAGAAGAAATTTAGACCTGTCAAAATGGGCCGGCGGGGCGGGGCGGGGCGGGCCAGCCCGTTTGCAAGGCGGGCTACCAAAACCCCAACCCAACCCAAAAACGGGCGGGCCGCGGGTTTTGGCGGGCCAACTTTTTTTTTTTTTTTACAAAATATTTATTAAATTCATCAAGAAACATAAAAAATTACCGTATATATATTTATAAATAAACATCAAGAATTACATTAATTATTAATTAAGAACAAAAAAAACTAAATAGAAATATGGTGTATAATATATTATAAATACAGTAATAATATACATATATATTAAAATAATATACTTATATTATACATATGATAAAATAGGGTATTATGAGTACAGAAAATAATGAAAGAACAAAAAAACTAATTTGAAATATGGTCATTAATAGTTGTATAATATATTATAAATACAGTAATAATATACATATATATTAAAGTAATATAGTTATATTATATATATGATATAAAATATGGTATTATGAGTACAGAAAATGAAGAAATAAGGAAAAAAATGCGGCTGCTTATATAATCTGTTATGCGCTAGAGTTTTTGATATTAGTTAGGTTTATTATGTTTTGATATTAAATAAAGTTGGATAGCTTAAGTGGTTAGATCACCATTATTCAATCATAAGGTCTTAAGTTCGATTCCTAGAAAGGGGAATATTTTTTAATTAAATATAATATTTAAAAAAAAAATCAAAAAATGGCGGGCCAGCCCGCCAAAGACCGCACCAACCCGCCAAAAACCGCAGACCAAACGGGCCGGCCCGTCTGGGCCCGCCTCCTGGCGGGCTTGGAAAATCCTGGCCCAACCCACTATTTTTAGTGGCGGGGCGGTCTGGCCCAACGGGCCCAGCCCGTTTTGACGGCTCTAAGAAGAATATTGAATACTTGTTCAAGTTTAAAAGCTTACTGTTTTTCTTTTGTATCTTTTAATTAATTCATATGCATGAAGAAAAAAGTAATATCACGCGTCTATTTAATGATTGGCTATGGGTGTTTCTGGGTGATAAGCTCATTATATTTTTCCGTCATGTTCCACTTTTTTGAGGCATGTACTAATGAACCTGGGAATCATTACTCAGGTGCTAGTCTTAATATTTGCGTTCTCTTTAAGAAGTTTTTTTTTTTTCATGGGATAAAGAGTCACCTCAACTTTTTGTGGCAACTGATTTCAGTTGATTTGCATATTTTCCCGTCCTTTAGGATGAAGCTGTTACAAATGGTAGCTTTTAGCTCAGGTGTCAAACAACTATATACATGTCTGTCAACAACTTGCCAACTGCTAGAATATAACTTTAATGAAAGCCTAGTCATGTTTCATTTTTATTTTTTTCTTGTCCCTTCCCGTCAGATAATTAGCATCTTGATTCCATCCTCATTGCCCCTTCCTTTGTCATGAGTTGCCTATTCAAATAAACTCTTACATGATTCTATCAATTCTTTGCAAACTCTGATCTTGTAATGTTTGAGATTAGTTAAGCTTCAGAGCCTTTTGGGCTTTTAGCATACTAAAATGCCTGTAACAACTTTTCAATGTACCAGTTCATTTTGTGGTTATGTGATTACTTTCCATTGTGCCGGTTACACCTTGTGTACTGGTTATGCGGTTACTTTCCATTGTACCGGTTACAATTTGTGGTTACCTGATTATAAATCTTACTGAGCATTTAGTTATCAGGTACAATTGAACCTTGAAGCATATTCAATTTTTTGGCCTAGAAGTTGTCAGTGTCTTGTTGGGAGTATGGTTACCTGATTATAAATCTTACTGAGCATTTTGTGATCAGGTACAATTGAACCTTGAAGAATATACAATTTTTTGGTCTAGTGATTATCATTGTCCTGTTGAGAGTTGTATGCTGTCCATTGTGTGCATATGTCTAGGCATTAGGATACATTTTTTTGGTCTAGTTCTAATCAATCTTTACTCGTCTGTTGTCAGATATTAGTATATGAAATTCACTTATGATGTTAAAATCTATGAAATTTCATATTAGCTTCATAGAATAAGAAGGAAAAATATGTTATCTATCATAGTGGCTTTAATAGAATGCGAATCATTTTAGCTTTTATTATGTGGAAGACAACTTCCTCTTCATTTTTATCATTTTGTTGTGAAATTTCAGCAATTCATCTGATTCCATGGAGTTTTGTTCTTTTCTAGATCTGTAATGCTGTTCTAGCTGCTCGAATCATGAATGCTACACTAGTTCTGCCTGAACTGGACGCAAATTCTTTTTGGCACGATGACAGGTGCTTATTTCCAAAGAATCACAATGTTTTACCTGTGATATATATATATATATATATATATATAAAATACTCCCTCTATCCCGCCATAAGCTTCTCATTTGTTTATTTTGGGCGTCCTGGCCTAATCTTCCCGTTTCCTTAGATGGCAAAACACCATATCTCTCTACCTTTTCTCTTTCCTACCTCTCTCTACCTTTTCTTCTTCCTATCTCTACCTCAATTACCCACTACACATTTTATACTATATGCCTTAATCTCCGTGCAAAAAGCAAAGGGAAAACGTATGAGGGGACGGAGGGAGTATATACATATGAAAACTGCACATGTTGTTGCTTTACATAGGAGTTTGGCCTATTCTATATTTGATTTCTGCGGCATTACTCTTTGCCAAATCGTTAAATTTGAACATTAGAAATTATTGTAAATTAGTTAGATTGGCACATATTGTGGAATACTTGATTGATTTTGGAAATATTTGTTAGTGCACCCACACTCCCTGCTAGTGATTTTTGTAGGAATTCATTTTTAGATGCTGTTTGAAAGTTTGCTATGCGTTGATCTTCTAAAAAACTATTGGATAATGACGTGTAGTGGGCCACAGGGTAATTCTTAAGATGTATGGTTAAAATTATTTTCCTCATCTTGATGCTTCCTTTGGTGGTGATGAAAGATGTACGTAACTCACAGTCAATTTATTGCATAGATTTCTCGCAAGAATAATTTATGATTTTTAGGGATCTCAAGCAAGTCAACCTAATGCTCATAAATTTATTTTTGCTGACATTGGAATTTTTTTAATGATAGACCCGTGTGATGCTGTTCAAGCAATTTTATTTTATGAAGCTGATTGTTAATATCTGCTTTGCATCTGTTCTCATGTAGTGGTTTCCATGGTGTCTATGATGTCGAGCATTTTATTAAGTCACTGAAATATGATGTTCGAATAGTGGAAAGCATTCCAGAAATTCGAAAAAATGGAAAGATCAAGAAGATTAAAGCCTTTCAGGTGATGTTCATGATTCTGCATTAGGTGTTGCATAATATAATTTTCACAATTATGTTTTATGTAACACTTTCTGTGCTCAGATGCGGCCTGAGAGAGATGCTCCTATCAGTTGGTACACAACAGATGCTCTTAAGAAGATGAAAGAATATGGTGCTATTTATCTAACACCTTTCTCCCATCGCTTGGCTGAAGAGATTGACAATGCTGAGTACCAGCGCTTAAGGTGTAGAGTGAACTATCATGCCTTGAGATTTAAGCCTCACATCATGGAGTTGAGTAGCACAATAGTGAATAAGCTTCGTGCACAAGGTCATTTCATGGCCATTCATCTTCGTTTTGAGATGGATATGCTGTCATTTGCTGGGTAAGTCCTACTTAATTGCTATAGCCTGAAAATATGGTTCCATTGATTTAAAATAACATCAAATCCCCTGTGCTCTTGTGTCATGTAACAAGTGAGAATTACTAATTTTATATCTTTTAGGGGACGTTCGGTTCAAATTCTTCAATGGGAATGATGATTACATTGTTAGTTTTTTGCTCTAATTTTGGAATAAGTGAGGAAAAAAAGTGATTGTTAGTTGGATAATAATATTGAGGAGAAAAGATTATGGGAGTGGAGGTAGTTAATCTAAACGAGGTAATGATTAACTTATTTTCAGTCTTGTCACCTCATATAAGTATGATGAAGGTGTATTGATCATCTTTTATTCTCATTAAGCACCACAATTACCCTATACTCATACTCATTCCCATTGAAGAGTTTCGAACCAAGCGCCCCCCTTGCTTTAAAGCTATTGCATTTGCCTCATATCGTGAGTTTTATAGGCATGGTATGAGCCAATTCACAGTAATTAATCACAATGGTCCATTGTCACTCTGCTATAGTACTAGATTGTGAATCCACACAAAGTAATAAAGTATTTAGCTTGTCACAGTCTAATTACGCATGATGTTATATAGAAACAGAACAGATATATCATATAGGATTCAAGTATAAATCAGAGGCTTGATATCTCAGCACCAATAATGAACTAGCGTTTTGAGAACCCTAGCATAGCACTGCATTAATGGTTTAGGAGAAGTTCTTGGAAGAAAATCAGGAAAAGTTTCTTATCTTACCAGCTTAAAGCTTTTGTGACTTCTGTTATTCTTTTCAGGTGCTTCGATATATTTAGTCCGGAAGAACAAAAAATTCTAAAGAAATATCGGAATGAAAATTTCGCGCCAAAGAAACTTGTTTATAGTGAAAGACGGGCAATTGGAAAATGCCCTCTAACTCCAGAAGAGGTAGTTTTTCTATTTCTTTTATTTGATTTGACCATCTTTTACTTGTTTGAGTGTGTTGAAGTAAAGGAGAACTCAACTATAAAATTATATAAATCTTATTGTAAACTCAAAGTACACAATAAAGGAGATGATTCTCTCCGACCAAACCAATTCTCACTCAAATCTTGCCTGCCTCCTTTGGGAACTAATTGTCTAATTCCCTATTTATTTGATCTAATTATCCAAGCCCATGAATAAGGCCCACATACTCATTAACCCTAATGACTCCACTAATCACGAAACATAACTTAATTAAAACCCTTTAATTGGGCAGCAGCTATAATTCTCATCCGTAACAACTCCTCCCTCCTTCCAAACAGCCTTGTCCTCAAGGCTCTCACTGTCCTCTGCTTCAGCTACAATTATGACTTGCAGTGTTTAATCCACGCATCGATGTCCTGGAGTATACTTCTCATCACATCGAAAACATTTTCCAGCTGCTCTTTTCGCCAAATACTCCTTGTGCGAGAGTTGACGAATCGGTCTACTCCTCGTCTGGCTAACGTTGGATGCCGACGAACTGTCTGTGTACGAGGTGGCTTGAAGGTTGCCAGCTGGCGTTGAATCCACACCAGCGACCCCGTAATTATGTTTTTGAGTGCCTTGGTTATCCTTTGAATTCCATGAATTCGGGTAGACGGGTGAGCTGGTCACGCCTCGTGCCTGCCGACTAGTTACAGGTTTCAAAGTATTCTCGTACCCACGAACTCCCCCCAATTGCCGCTCGATCTCTCGGGCCAAGTGTATGGTTTCAAATAAGTCTTTTGCTTCACGTGAACGAATGCGTAGTCGTATATCATCTCGTAAGCCATGTAAAAACATGCCCAAGCAATGTTGATCTTCAAGCCCTGGTACATGAACTAGACGAGCAATGAATGCATTGACATACTCATTCACCGTCCCTATCTGAGAAGTGTACATTAGTGCCTCAAATGAATTGGCCATGGGATCCTGTCCGTACATCCGTAGGAGTTCATGTTTCATTTGGATCCATGAAAGCCTTGGATATTTCGCCTTCGTCCACTGATACCAATGCAGGGCATCTCCCTCCATAACCATCAGCGCTACCTCCACCTTTCTATCTTCAGGGGTGCTATACAGTTGGAAATACTGCTCGGCACGCGCCACCCACTCTTCAGGTTCACTACCGTCAAATAACGGTAGATGGAATCGGGTTGCAGCAGAGAAAACCTCGTGGACTTTGGAGCAATCCAGTGGTTTTTCCATGGAGTTTCCCTCATATGGTACCGAACTTGCAGATCTCTCGTCACCACCACCTGCTGCATCATCGGGCTTCTTTGAACCGTCACCCGTAACTAGGCCGTGATTGCCAAGCAACACGGTCATCATTTGACACAATTTGTCCATCTTGTCTTGTAGCCCATCGATGGCCTCAATTTTCTCCAATTTCTTGCGCCACTCTTCCATTTCTTTTCGAATGGCCTCATTCCCCTTCTCCAATGTCTCAACTCGGTTTTCCATCTCAAGGTTAATTGATTGGTGAGTTTTTGTCATAGGCCGATCCGGCAGGTCGGACTAAATTGTTGAAGTAAAGGAGAACTAACTATAGAATTATATAAATCTTATTGTAAACTCAAAGTACACAATAAAGGAGATGATTCTCTCCGACCAAGCGCAAGCGCCGAACCAATTCTCACTCAAATCTTGCCTGCCTCCTTTGGGAACTAATTGTCTAATTCCCCATTTATTTGATCTAATTATCCAAGCCCATGAATAAGGCCCACATACTCATTAACCCTAATTACTCCACTAATCATGAAACATAACTTAAATAAAACCTTTTAATTTGGCAGCTGCTATAATTCCCTTTAATTGGGCAGCTGCTATAATTCTCATCAGTAACAGAGTGCTATATCCTCTTTCTGATAATGAAAACATAATATTTTACCGCAGATGTACATATTGGTTTTTTGTTATAGTAAATTTCTCATTATGTTTTTATCTTTCAGTTGCCAAGACATGTTGATTAGAAAAAATGTTTGTTGTCTAAAAAGAAAATAAAATTGCTAATTTGCTACCGGAAATAAACCTAGCAGGATGACATTCCACATACTGTGACCCATATTCATCCGTAGAAACTTTCTTATTTTTTCCTTGATAAATATGTAAGAGTTTAAATGTGCTTTATAATATTGCCACCACCTCTTTAGTTTACCCTCCCAACCCAAAAAAAGATTTGCTATCGTACACATGCAACATGCTAACACTCTGCATACAAGCATAAAAAGATGGAACCGTTTACTTACCGATGAAAAAAATATTTGTCTCTATACTCTATTGAATTACTTTTAGTGCATAATTTTGTCCGTTTCATTGCAATCCAGATAATAATGTTTTATTTGACTTTGTCTTATATTTGTGAACATGCAAATGTTTCCTGGCAGACTGGGCCAACTAGTTGTGTAATATTTAGTGAAGGTTACTTATTAATTTGGGGCCAAATTTGGACACTATACAAGTTATGGGGTCAAAATTTGGACAATCACGTGACATGAAACGACACTGTTTTCAATTTCCTGGTGATTATGGACCAAAATTGGACAAATTTAATATTGGGACTAAAAAAAAAGGTGAACTTTTTTGGGACCAAAATTGGACAGTTGACAAATTATGGGACCAAAAAACTTTAAAACTCTACTAAGCTGATAACCATCAAGATAGTAGACAAATAGTGTTATCAATACATTAAAATGATTTTCCAATGCCCTTCAGGTTGGTCTTATTTTACGAGCTGTGGGCTTTGACAACTCCACAAGAATATATCTTGCAGCTGGTGAACTATTCGGTGGTGAGCGGTTTATGAAGCCTTTTCGATCTTTGTTCCCCCACCTTGAGAATCATAAAACTGTGGATCCCACTGGTGAGCTGGCGAAGAGCACAAGTGGCCTGGTGGGCTCCGCTGTGGATTATATGGTATGTCTTCTCTCCGACGTATTCATGCCAACATATGATGGACCGAGCAACTTTGCAAATAATCTTCTTGGCCATCGTCTCTATTATGGTTTTCGTACAAACATAACACCCGATAGAAAAGCTCTTGCCCCTATCTTTATCGACCGAGAGAAGGGGCGAACTGCTGGATTTGAAGAGTCAGTAAGGCGTGTGATGCAGAACACAAACTTTGGTGGGCCCCACAAACGGATCTCACCTGAGTCTTTCTATACGAACTCATGGCCAGAGTGCTTTTGTCAGATATCAGCTGCTAATCCTGCAGATAAATGTCCACCTGATAATGTTCGGGATATCTTGGATAGTCCGTTGACAGCTGGAGGAACTGATGATTCAGAATCAAACGGTTCAAATTCGACGTCTGTAGAGGATAATTAGGATTCTCTACTGTATATTAGTTGATTAAAGTCCATAATTCCTACCTTGCATCATTGCACCACCGGCAGTGTTTTATTCTGGGTTGACCAAACAGGTATTTCTTTTCTCTTTTTTGTATTTGCGGCAATTATAATGATTTAGTTTGTATAACTGTATTCTTTGAACTTCTCTGTTAAATACTCCCTCCGTTCCAATCTAACTGTCTTTTTTGGGTGTTTTCCATAGATTCTTTTATCTCTCAAGAAATATTTATTTTTCTCTTGGAAAACCAACCACAATAGATATTTTTTTGGATCAAATGTTTTTCTCTAAAACGACAGTTAAATAGGAGCAGAGGGAGTATCAACTATGAAAAAAAACTCATTGTAGCTCGAATTGTTACCTCTTCCACTACAAATATGGTGCCCAAGCTTGATGATTTTGACTTTTATATCTTTGCAGTCCTTGATTTCATTTGCCTTTGCCATGAGTTCAAATTTAGAAGATCGAGTAGCCCCGTTTAGCATGGGAATGGATAGCCGATGTACTAAGAAGGGTCCAAATGGTATATTGTTCTCTCTCTCTTGAATGTATGCTTTCTGGCTGGACTTGCAGCATGTAGTCGTAGACTATTAATGACTGAATATTCTTGTAGATTTCTAGGTAGAGAGAAACACAATATATTACTTTAGTGTTTGTTGAACTTTCGATTGAGATTTTAGCTAATTGTGCTTGTAAATCCCACAAAATTGTATTCTCCTTCCAAAGCTTAGAGACGACGCTTCTCTTAATTTTGTCGCCAAATTATTGAAGTTAAAATGAGAAGAACCCATCTTCTTCCTCGAATTGATTTGGGGATTGTGTATATTCTTTGTTGCTGGTGCTATTAATTTCCTGTGTCAACTGACCAGTGATTATTCTCAGAAAACAAATGATCGTTGCTGGAAATGGTTTACCATTCTTAGCTAAGTGGTAATCAATCATATATGGTTTAAAATTGCTTGAAGGATTAATTGAACATCAACTCTTCGATAGTTCTCATTTTTCGATTTAGAAATCAGATTGATGCTTATGATTTGAATCGACACATGAAAGATCTAACAAGCCGAGCTCGTGAAATCGATCATCGCACTATAAGCATGCCTGATCTGCCCATATTATCACTGCTACAAGGAGTTGCAACCAAATAATATTCAACATTTGAATGAATTCTATCCAAATCATCAAAATTAAAAAATATTTACCACTGAAATATCGGCAAATATCAATATTGATAGGATTAGAGTACAAACAAACCGTGCAGAATATAAAAAATATCCGAGAAATCTCAAAAAACATAAAAAAAAAAAAAAAAAGAAGATATAGTGAATGCAATAATATAATATTATACCCTCTCAATTTTCCATTCTTCATTTTGCTGGTGAATATCACAAGTCTAAAACCAAATAAAATCAGAATCAAACTACATTTACATCCTGCAGTTTTACAAGAATAAGAAATATGAAAAGAAAACGAAAATAACATTTTTACCAAAGTAACTAACTCAACCTGCTCGCAACTTGTTGGCAACATATAGAAGGTGGCTAATGTTTGTAGGTGGATAGTTCTGTAGCAACTTAAGATTCGAAGTAAAGTCACCTGCAAGTAGACGCTTTCTAACGATAATCAGCATCGCACAGCAAACTCGCAGCAGTGTTACCTGCATTATTTATTCTTTGCTCGTCAATTAAACTCGACTGCCAAATATTCCTCAGAAAATATTTTTTTAGTTCCAGCCCTGTAAACTTTCATAAATTGAAAATTAGTCTTGTAACTTCTAATTTTTTACATTTTAGTCCGGTAATCGGCGGTAGAAAATATGCAATTTATTCATGAATATATAGAAGAATGAATACAATTTAACAAGGACAGCAATGCCCTTCACAGTCTTATAGCACTGACTTGAGTCCGAGTTGGGTTTTGAGCTTCAACTTTTTTAATCAAGTCTAGTTTGAGCTTAACACTACTCAACTCAGCTCATTTACACCTCTATGTACAACAATCACCTATTTAATCCACCACCTGTGAGCATGTTGATTTCTCTTTACTCTCTTGTTTTAGAGTAAACTAGTTTAACATGAATAATTTATCTCAGTCAATTTGCACACATCTCCAAGTATTTTAATATGCCTAAGATTAGTTGTTGTGTAACTCTAGTCTTAACTTGATTAGGTGTTTACAATCTTCAAACTGATTTTTGGTTCTCTTCCGTTTCTTAATGCTTTTGTTATGATTCCATGCTAGATGTGATTTAGACATATAAATAGTATCATCCACGTAATCTGCAGGATCTCATCCTCGTATAGCACTAGCTTAAAAAATTAAAATAAAACCTTGATGAAGAGCACACTTTTATGAAGCACTAAAATCATAAAAAAAATGTATGGAACTCCTTGCCTCCAGTTTTAACTTGGGTGATATCTATTATCTTCCTTGTAAAATATCTTGGTACCAAGTATCAATTTTCTTACACAAGAAAAGAAAAGCATAAAATAACTTCTAACTAAATACTATGTAAATGGACACATAAGACCAGATGAGAGACACGGTGAAATCAATTAATTTATAAAATAATTGGCTTACTTGAGGACCATCAGGGTCACTTAGTAGTGTGTCCCAGATAAAGAGAATGTCCGCAAAATTAAATTCTTGGGTCAAAAGGAGTGTAATCCACCTGAATGCATAAAACTGGGGGTTAACCTGCACAACAACCACAAAACAAAAACACCCAAATTTGCGTTGATAAGTCAAAGACTTTAAAAATATTACAGCTACATCACACTTCATTGATACTCATCAATGAAAGCAGTAAAGAGATACACAGTGTGCAGCAATTACCAGGGGGACCTTTAAGTACACAAAATGAGGAGCTTGAAAAGAGCTTAAGCATATAACATGTGACCCTCAACATGCATTCAAAATAATAATAATTTTTTAGCAAATTTGAAGAAATACAAAAGAAAACTAAAGGAAAAAAGTGGGTAACTTAGCTTGCACACTGATCGACCAAACAGTGAACATATTAAAATGCACAAACATGACAAAAACAAACAAACAAATTAATTAAGCAGAGTTCTAGTTCTAACTTCATTGTGATAAAAATTCAGTCCTTATTGCGTGAAACAAAAAATTAATGTCATGACTCTTATCCTTGTGGTCATACTGTCATAGTCGACATTATCACATGCAGTATGTTCCTCATCTTCCTCATTGCCTTCAAAATTATCTTACAACTCTTCCTCAGCCATAATGTGACATGTAGTGAATGTATATAAAGTTAGTGTTCACCATGTTACCTTCGGTTCTATTGATCTCCATGCTACTTAAAATCCTAATTAATTGATTCAGGTGTAGAATATAAACTATTACAATAAAAAGAACAAGCACTATAAATTCCTTCTATCTTCCAACAAAAAACAACTAATTTCTGGAGTCAATGTCACGGGCAATAAAAAGAACAAGCTGCATCCCTCCATAAAACAACATTTTCCAAGGGTTGTTGCTCCAACCACTTCTTCCTTTGTAGTGAAATCCAAAGTAATTACTAACACAGTCAGATGGTAAAATTTTTATGGATTAGTAATAGCTAAATAACAAAAAACCACATCAAAGGTGAATATAATCCAATCCTTCCAAAGTGTTTTGCACCTTTATTTTGGCATATATAACTATGGGCTTAGAGAAAAAGGCAATACTGCATCTCACTTAAAAAAACTAAGGAACTCGCAATGGGAGCCATTGGTGCAACATGAGATCAACCCAAATCCTTTTGTCCAAAAAACTCTATCCTTGCAACCAACCAAAGATATTACCCTGTTATTCGTAATTGATGTGGAAGGACTATTTGTTGCTGTTCTCTGCTTAGTGTTTTAATAAGAAATCTAATCTCCTTAAGACTTATTGAATGGATAACCGAACTCAAAAGCAGACCCATGATAATTATGGAAACTGGGTGTGCATTTTAAGATCCAGGTTTCGTATCGTTTGCAATATATATCTAATGAAACCAAGGGGTTAAACTAAAACTCCTCATATTTCGTATCCTGTCACACATTGTTGCTCACATTATAATCTTGAAACTTGAAAGCAGTGAACTGATAGAAAACACCACAAATGCTGTGATGAAGCAAGATGAAGAGAACCTTACTTTTGATGTCATCTCAAGATGACGCCAGAGTTCCTCATCATGCTCCTTTAGAAGCTGTGATAACCTATTAATCGTAGCACGGATACCCACAACACTGTTATCAAGCTGTTGAACAAAATTGTCCCGAAATCCACTCAATATCTCCATAAAACAGAAAAAAGTGTCTGCTTCAGCAGAAGCCTGCATGACATGCAAAATAAATAGTAACTGCTAAGAAACTTAACAATAAATATGAAAGCACAGCATCCATGCATAAGAGAAGATATAGAATGAAATAACCAAGTAGGAAAAACATATCACATCAGTAAGAAATAAAGCCTACCGCATTTTCTTCATTAGGATCATTTTTGAAGATATAAAATAATGGCGCCAAGATCTCATTCATCCCTTGCACATATCTTAGTCCCGGGTTCAATTTTGCAAAGATAAATAATATGTTACGCAGGGACTCCTGAAAAGAAAAAAAGAGATGCACAAAAGAAAGATAATAAATACATATAACACTATCAGCTCGAAAGAAAGAAAACAAAGAAGAAAAAAATAAAAGAAACTATGTCCACCTGGTTGGATTTAGCAGAACTTGAATCCCCCGAGAAGAAGTGTATATCAGGGTGAGTCCGCATGACATCCCGGTCAATCTGTTCCGCAATCTCAGTCTCCTAAAAGTAATACAGTTTGGAGTGAAAATGAATTAGAGTTTAAAAATTACATTAAAATATGTATTTGAATGATAACATACATGAACACTCAAATTCAACTACAAGATTGCCTGCCTCACTGAAGGATGTCATCAAAAGGATGACATGGCATCCACTCAACAATATGTGTTTTTTTTATTGCTAGAAGGAAAAGAGTACCTTGAAGAACTGATTCCATATGCTACTCTTCCCAAGACTTAAGGGATGCTCTCCATGGCTTATCTCTGATCTTGAGAGGAAACCTTGACTGCCCCCATCCAATTCATGGTTCTCAAGACCTGACTCTTCCAGCCTCCTTGTTATCTCTGACTGACTAGCCATGAGAACAGTTAAGAAAATGTGGAAACATTGAAGATATGTGAAGGAATTAAGGCACTTTATAAGAAGAAATAGAAGTACATGCATTGGTAATTCATTTCAGGTGCACATGTGTATTATATTTGAGTATGTCTTTCCAGGTGCAAAATTTGTCTCACACAGAGGAGAATATGCAGCAAGATCCAAAAACTTACAGGATTCATCAATAGCTCCTCTTTAAAGTGTTTATACTGAGACCTTTTCTTGGCCACTTCTGTAGGCCAAAGAGAGCTATCAGCTGGAAGATACCCCAATAATAACTGTAAAAAGTCCACAAATAAATCTTAATTCAGATTAAATTTCTATGCATTTGAAAGAAACAAAATTAAAATTATATGCACTTTGCTCTTAAATTATCACAACTCTCCATATACATAAAATTGGTATTCGTATTGTCTACATAGAAAGAAGATTACTGATTTCTTTCCTTTATTCCACTTAAACTAACATATTTACAAATTAATCAGAAGAGAAAATGAAACAGCTTTGAGACCTCAGAAATCTTATCAAGTATATTTATCAATACTTTCCCTCTCATTTCTGCTATAAAAAAGAATATTACTACTATCTTTCATTTAATCAAACTATCAAACATATTTATGAAAGCTGTCAATCTTTGACCTCAAAATATTTGATATCCTAATTCTTTAATAGAGTTAAGGACGGCATGCTGCCCATTAACGAATAAAAGGGACCATAAGAATAGGATATGTGTGTTGATACTGAAGAGTAGCCTCTGTTATGGCACTTCAGTAAATTGTTGCTAATGTAAACCGATCAAGTTACTGGACAGATTGACTCCAGTATCTGAAGTATCCACTAATGGGATTGTGTATTAACTGCAAAAGTCTATAACCTCTTTTTACCTTTAATCTTTTAAATGGTAATGCTTTAATTAATGTCTTCTCACAAGGACAGATTAACTTAGACACATTTATTTCATATTTGAAGATATCAACATGCCACTATCAAGGAAAACCTCTCAGATAAAAAAAATGCTTAAATTGATTGAGCTTCAAAACTTTGACATGCTTTGTAAGAAACATTCTCTTATCACATATGTCAATGTTGTCATCACAATGTGACAACAAAACAATTATTGTGTTTTGATTTTTTACTTCCACCATATATAGCCTCTGAATATGCAGTCACAGTGTAAAGTGTATACTCCAACTGTATTCTAACAAAACTACTGAAATAAGGATTTTCTCCCAGAAGGAAAACACTATTCTTCTTTGTATATAAACCCTAACTTTAAATAACAATAAAATAATGAATTGGTTTGAGGAGATTTTAATTTTAAACAATTAATCTGATACAAGACCACCAGGCCAAAAATTTATTTAGGAAACAACAACATCTTAGCAGGCGTGAAAAACGCTAATATTAGACAACATTGCAAAAGCAATCAAACACCAAAAGATATTTCAAAGTCATAATCAATACCTTCCAGACTGTTGCACGAATGCCAGCTCCATCAGGTAAGCCTTGTGATGCTAGCTTCCGCAATTCTCCCATATTTATAACCTTCGTTGACAACTATATGTACCAATAAAACATGCAAAAAGAAACAACACAATCATGTATTATGAGTAAAATAAAATGGTAATATATATGTATATGTATATATGCACACACACACTTACATATCAAAATCAATCCCTAGTTGATGAAATATAGGTGATAACTAAATTGCTACATACTATCTAAATCCTAGATTCAATTATATCGTCACACGCAGAAAATAAAAATGTAAAGAAAATGACAGTAACAAAATCATATTTTCCTCAAAGTAATTCATTATGTTATTTTATCAATGAAGAACAGAATAAGATTAAGCACAATGCCAGCACCAAAAACCTCTTCTAAAATCTGAGTTTGCCTAGAAATATCCAAATTAGCTGGAGGCCCCGCCACGGGAGCAGTGGAATTTGCCGATGAGCCGCCGTTTTCCCCATCACTGAAACAAGCACTAGCATCGTACCCATCATTATTATTGCTCAATGGATCTCTAAATTCCCCTTTTGTATTGTGAGTGTAAGCTGAGGAAGCCTGCGGCTCCGGCGGACTGGCGGCTGCCGGAGGGGAAACCGCAACGGCAATCGCGGAGTCATTGCGCTGCGGAGGAGGAGAGGACCAGAGAGAGTTGTTGAGCCAATCGGGGGCGCGTTTCTTCATCAAAATCAGAGAGGAATTCCGGGAAATTGGGTTTAAATCAGAGAAATTGGAGTTTGTTGAAATTGATTTTGCATTTGACAATTGTGAATAACGATGGAAGCAAAGTAATCAGTGAGTGGGGGTGTATTCAAGGGTGAAAAACTTTTGTTGCCTCCATCACGTGGCCGGGTATTAAAATCGAAATAACCAATTTAACTAATCCAAAAATTCAATTAACTTTTTTTAAATGATTTATTTAGCAGCTGCAAAAACCCATAGAAATGTTCACCATAAAAGTCGAGGTCGTTTCAATCATGAGGACTTGAAAAGTTTCTAGCAACTTTAGCTAGTAGGTGAGCCTTACCGTTGGCCTTACGTTTGACAAATCTCACATTACAAAAATAAATAAATGCTAACATATTTGACGTCCACCTCTATCTCTACACGCTCCATACCACACTGTTTAATCCACGATAAAGCTTCTACCAGACTACAAGTTTCATTGCTTCTCCTTCGTCCACCCGGTATCACCATTGTCCTGCAGCGCAGGAAATTTTCATTTTCATCGTGTAGATAGCCCCCCACCCCATCTCTAGTGTATTTGCAAAAATGCTGCAAAAAATTCAATTAACTTGTATTTGAAAGATAGAAAGGTTTTTTCCCCCTATTAATTCAGAATCTAAAAGAGTGAAACCTATCCATCCTAAATCTTAAAAAAAAAAATCAATTTAGGACATGAAAATATTTAGACAAAAGCAAATTTCAAAAGTATTACAAAATTGTTTTAAAAAAATGCAAGTTTTGTATGTTATTTAAATTATTGAATATCTGTTTAATTTTATTAGTTTGAACATGTTTATTGTGGTTTGTAATTCCACATGGAACCATTTTTTAGATGAAAAACAGTTTCAAAAATAATTTAAACCTTTGTCTCATAATTTAGTCAGCTGCGGATACATCCATTGACCCAGAAATGCGACTTGGAAACATGTTCTTTGTTCATAAATTTAGTTGTTTGACCATATAATATTACATTGAATAATAATACAATATAAAAATACTATATATTACATTGTTATTCATTAATACGGAGTACTACATAAACAACAATGTAATACTATTAAGGTAGATAAGCAATATCGTATTTGTGATCAGATTTTAATACACAACTAAACGAGATCTTTGAATTTTCTATTTGTTAAAAGTATTGCATGATGAAATATTACACTAGTACTTAACAATATAGTGACACATCATTATTAATATACCAAACTAACTATTTAATTTTCATTTTTTAATCACAATAAACAGTAAAAACTCTCAATATAAATATGAGAGTTGCTTGGTTTAGGAGTAGTATTATAGTGAAAGCAAGAGTAGGAATGTAATCAAAATGGTAGTTTGATGGTTGGAGTAGGAATTTGAATTTGTGTTTTAATTCCCCATTTTAGAGAAATCACCATGTCTCAAAATTGAGGAATGAAAGTCATTCTTCCGACTATCAAAGTAAAGAGCAAGTTTTACACTAGAAAGTTTCACAGTAAAACACTTTAGAATAAATGAATATTTATTTGTGCTAGTTTTTGAACGGTCTGATCTTACAACGAGACGGTCTCATGTAAGTATTTCGACAAAAAGTAAAATACCTTTTCCCATTTTTCAATTTAAATTTTCAACCCACCCACAACTCAATTTGAATATGGAAAGGCAATCAGAGTGGGAATAAGACCCGAGCAAGTTTTTCCATCAGCAATTGGAAAATATTAACAAAGATATTTTCCCAATATAGACGGCAACGACTTTGAATAAAATGGAGTAGAAATTAGCATTGACTCAATGCATTTTCACAATATTCATCTAAATCTAAATAAATTCACCACTTCTTTTTCACTCTTACCACCCCTTTCATCTCCCATCATTAAAACAACCACAAAAAATCCAAATTATCAGTCAGCATTTGTATAATGGTAAGATCAAGTGATTTCAAATTTTGGGAAGGAATGTTACCAATCGATGAGGCCCATTCTCCTAGACTTTGGACAGAACCACCAGCTGATTTCAGACAAGAAACTTCGAACTTGCTGCCACAAAACCACCGATATAGCTGTCCATCTCCAACACCGCGATTAAGGGCAATCATCGATGGTAGAAACGAGCTCACGGAGATGATCAAGAACGTACCTGAATCTTCGTACGACCTGTCGCTGAAAGATATAGTCGATGATCAGCAAAAAAAGGGAGACAAAGAAAGAGAGGAGGCAGAAGAAAAGAAAGTGAAGCATAAAAGGGAAAATATTAAAAACACCAAGATCAAACAAATATGCAGAACTGAGAGCATGGAGAGTAAAGTGTTCTTACTAAAGATGTTCTTGCCTGTATCTCTTGGTTCAAAGAAAGGCAAGGTGAGAAAATGCTTGTCTGAACGATCTGAGAAATCCGCAAATAAAGACTGGTGGAAGACGATCTTTTTAGCTGTAAAACATGATTCGAAGAACACAATTATCAACAGAAGTACAAGTGATATCAGTAGCAACCGAAAAAGGTATGTCTTCAGTAATCATCAGTCATCATATTTTGTACGATGCAAAATAAGTTAATCATTAACCCATTTTGATTAAATACTTTCCCTTCCTATAACCATTTCTTCTCAATCATTCCTCTATTCCTCAACCGAAAATCATTTTTTTGTACCTAATTATTCCAAGAATTAAGCAAAACACTAATAATGTGACCATCATTTTCATTGCAATTCACTATTCAAGATTGACCGGTTGCAGCCTATACTTTTTTTTAGTGGTTGTTTCTGGCCAAGGCCAACAGTCGAACACATGACTTACAATTTGTATATTCATCCATTTGAAGATAGTAAAGTTGTATTCCCTACCATTTTGGTGCTTCTTTCATTTACAATTTGTGTAGCCTCCTGAGGTGTAGTTACACTTACATCCCACAACTCATCACGGATATCAATTATACCTATATTCGCTTCATGTTGTTGGGCGGATATACCCCTGCTGAACAGGCGGTGCAAGTCACGTGTTTGACTTTTGGTTGAAAAAAACTACTAAAACAAAGAATAAGTTGCAACTGGTCAATCCCGAATAGTAGATGATGCAATTGGATAAAAAATTGTACAAGTGCTATTTTGATGTAAAGTACAAATAGCAAAATGATATTAACTATTTAACTCAATTAATAATGATCATTTGCGTTGCTGTTAAAGATTGTAATATGCAAAAAAAAAAAACAGTTCAAAGTAGGCATGCATGCAGAAAGTAAGCAATTGATAGCATCTTGTACTTAAAGCAGTTCAAACATTATGGAGTTTGATTGAGAATAATTTGTTACCTTGTCATTGGTCTTTCAGCCAGAAGAAAGACGAATCAAGAGCACAAAGAGGGTGCCTGTTCTGAACAACAGTGCTGCAAAAGACGATCACATAGATAACATGCAAATGGATATTTAGTGCAAAATAACCAAGCAGCAAACACAAATGTGAGGCCATCAAATGGAGAAACAGTTTTTTTATCTGTAAGTTAGCTGTATTTCGATTTCAATCCTATTGACTTTCACGATATGAAAATAGTCCTATAACTTAAAATTTGAAAGTTACCGGACTATTTTCAATTTGTGAAAGTCGACAGGATTGAAACCGAAATAGGGGTAACTTACAGTACTAAAAAATAACTATCCCCCACCCCACCACAACAGCAAATTATAAATTTCGAAAGTAGCCATCTAACAAGATATTACTAGTTTTATCAGAGTCTTGATTCATCATTTATTTCTGGTCAATAACAAAATTAATATCACAAGAATCCGTACGAGCTGTTATAATATACACATTTCGCTTCTAATTTGAAACAAATCTATCAAATTGCTGTAAGGGCTTGTCAGTAGGCAGATATGACTGAATAAACACAACTGTTGGGAATCATTTGCACTATCAACTCATGCATTATGAGCTGTTTGAAGAACACAATAAAGCCAAATTACTTTCACAACCCCCCATAAAATGCAAACAAGAAGTCAGGATCTCTAATGCTATGCATCATCTTCAGTGTCATCTAAAATAGCTCCTCTTACTTTAGACCTGCCAAAAGGGATCCAAATTATCAAAATAAAATTTTATGCAATTATTAACAATCTGGAGACAATTAGTAACCTGCGAAATGCCGGTACTACACGGTTGGTTCCTTTTCTCGAGTTCGGGTCATTAGCAGCATTCTTGCCTGCAAGTTGAGTTCAAGAACAAAGAATTTGTTATTTTGGAGGGAAAAAAAATGCATCAGAAGGTCCCTAAACTATCAATTTTTGTTTTAAAAAGCCCTTTAAGTATCAAAAATTTATTTCACAAGTTAACTCAAGACAAAAATTGAAAGATTTTTTTTATTCATCTTAATGGTCCCATTAAACAATGTACCTACCAGCTTTGTTTAATTTTAATTATATACAAAAATATTTTTTACATGTAATTTTAGGTACTCATCACATGAAGTATGGTGATTAAAACTTCTTGCACAATACACATCTGGATATTAACAAAATTAACGTACATATTGTTTAGCAGAATCATTAGGATAAATCGAAAAATTCTATCAATTTTTAGCCTCAAGAGAGCTCGTGACATAAAATTTCAAGACTTGAAGGGCTTTTTAAAACAAAAAATAGTTTAAGTACCTATTGAAACAAAAGATGATAGTTTAGGGATCTACTGATGCATTATACCCAAAAAAAAAGTAGAATGCAAAGTTATGAAACAATTGAACATAAGAGGCATAAATTACTATATGTTAAAGCATGGAGTTTTGAGCAACATTCTTGGAAATAACAAACACACATGGAACAACCTTTTTGGCCAAAAAGATGATAGCTTCAAGCACATTTCCAGCAGAAATCCATTATGTAGAACTGTCACATAATTGTTCATGCTTTAACAAAAAGTGTTTGGCCGTATTTAAAAAGCATTGCAGGCAGATGCCAGTAAGTCTCTAGAAAAGAACAAAAGAGATCATTAATTACAGGATCTGTTACTCCCAAAAGGCTTGAATATAGTTGATTTTAGCTGCAAAGACTTCATTGATTATTTTTGACATTTTTTTAGTAAAACTTCAACAATCTGAAGCTCATCCTCCCTGCCTCGTATTTTTTTATGTTTATTGATAACAAGCTAGCTAAAATGTTAGGAGCCTTCCAAGTCTAAGAAACCAGGTCTTAATGCAGAGAGGCAAAGAAGATATTTACAGCCTAGCCCTAGATAATCCAATAGGTCAAAAAGGTGCTAAACAAACTCGCCATCAACACGAGCTTTCACTTTTTAAAGAATTATACCTGGTGAATCTTGTGAAACCATATCAGATGTAGAATCTGAATCTTTGCTGTCATTTATCCTCTGTGGTTTGTGCTTTCTTGGATACAGCATCATGTCTACCTGCTTCTGGAGAGTGACATTCTTCTCCTGATACAAGTCAAGCAAAACACATTTTTTTTTTTTGGGAATGTAAGCAATGTCTCAAATGAATCTGATAATTTGAAAATTATATGGCCTATACAAGTAAGCCAAATACAACAAAACAATTACTAGTAATATTACAAAAGGCAAATATATGTACATGTACAAGCATAAAAGCTAGAAAAAATAAATGGCAAGGAGACACTTTGAGCCAATTTGCAATGCATATAACTATGAGTCTAAAAGACAAGCTACCAGAAAAATAGAAAATCTCTTTATTTCAAAATTTCAACACATGATGAGTCCAAAATTAATAAATGCAACCATATCTAATTAATTCAAAAAGAATAGTAAGCAAAAGCTAACTATATAGCATCCAGAGTACCTTTTCAGCAGCTACAACTTTTGTCAACTGAGATTTGCTCTCTTGCTCTGAGGGCACAAACATGCAAAGAAATTTATCAGCATTTGGGACAAAAAGAAACTAATTAAATAAATCTAATGGCAATAGAGAAAGTACACTTCACACCACATATAACATCAAGTCCATGTAATAAATGATCAGACATATTTATATTGGAAAATAAGTGAATGATCACAGAGCTCAAATTTTATATTTATATAAAATTTCTAATGCCATACAGTTGTTTGAGCAACTATTTCTGAAGTCAATTTTCTACACGTCTGCTATATATACACATCGACATTCTTTCCTAAGTTCATGAACATCAGATTGTTTGCTTTTCTTGTGTCAAATGACCCATGGGTGACAAGATCACATTCTAATTCATCGTTATTTTACTAAAAAGTACATCCAAAGCTCTTGTAATACTATTGACATATTTTAGACAGAAGTAAATAACTGTTATAGTAGTATAAAATACAACGAGAGAAACACCAGAGGAATCCAAAAGGTTTCGTTTCTTGATCTGAAGTGAAACTCTAGGCAGTAAACTATCTCTCAACCAACGAAAAGATTATTACTCATTTTTGTGTATGACATCTACAGACTAGTTTGAGATGAGGAATACTAATTAGCAATTAAATAAATACAAGACCTTCTGTAAGTGAACTCAGTACGCCCCTGAATTCTTTGTATAGACCCAGTGAAAGGTTGGCCATTGCCTCACTAGCAACACCATCAACAAGTTTAGCAAGGGAAAACAAGATCCTTGGCATTCCTTTTGCTTTTTGGGCAGACAATTTGGCACAACCAGCTCCTAAAATTATAAAGGACATTAAATATTATTTCATGTACTTATTTGCAAAAGCATAGATGCAGAAACTCATAAACTGATCACAAAGTAGGCAGCACGGTATTATTCTTCCACAGTTCCACATGATAGTAATGGTTACTATCGTTGGAAGGTTGAATTTCCTAATATAGCCCTCAGGTGATCATGGAAATTAGTAAAATAATACTCAACTTTCTAAAGACTCATTTTCAAAACTAAAAGAAAGAAGACCTCAACTTTTTGTTTCATTTCCTGTTTGAAGCGAACAGAGGCATTAAGATAATATCATTTGAAGGACAAGAGAAGAAGTATTAAGTTACCTCCTGATTCCAAAACGCCATCCATAATAAGTTTCACATCTCCAGATTTCAGGGAAGTTGTAAGATAGTCCACAAATTCCGACCACGAGCCACCAATTCCAATATTATCCCTCTTAAAACAACAAATAAACAAACAATGATTAGTTAGATAAAAATTGAAACAAGGACATGGCATTATATCAGTACATATCATAGACGTATACATGTCTGTTAAATAAGATTGATTTGGTATAGTTAACTGAAGAGCATCTAACAGCATATTGCATATATGAACTTACAACTTATAGTTACACCTTTTTTAAGGCTCCTACAATTGGTGCAAGGATTTCATATGCACATACCTTTTTTATAGTTATTTGTAAAACCAGAATACAAAGGTTTTGGAGTTTTTTTTTTCTTTTACCATTTCCCAATTTTATGGGTGTTCCACCAAGGAGACTTTCATCGATTCTTACAAGTATTAAAAAAAATGATCATTCAATACCTTAGTGGAGAAGAGCTAGATACATTTAATTTGGAGAGGACACACAAAACACATCCTACAAAAATAATCTTGCAGGAAGTAGCAATCACTCTATTTTATTATTTCCATCTTCTAATGAAAAATCAAAATCGATATATTCCTCAGCTAGATCAGCTCAAAAGTGATTCTTGTCATATTCATACTAGACCAGTCATTGATATTCTGTCTCACGCTCTTCATTTAAATGAAACTGAGATTGGAGAAATAACTTCTCCTTCGAAGTTCCCTATGTTCATCCCTCACAAGAATACTGTCAGCATTACCAGGTTAAACTTACCAATTATAGATTGTCTATGAAAGACTAGATGATCAAACGGATATTTACACACCAAAGCTTTTCATCTATAATCTATTAGGTATAACTTTATTCATACATTGGATAACTTAGTCAAGAAATTCAGAAATTAGCTCTCCAGGTGACAGGATATTATTACAAACTCACACTCAACTCGGTCTCACTAGTGTCAATTTATAAAACTAAGAAAAACATTAGGAGCTGTAACACTAGCATTTTCAATAACAACGGCACCATATCAGTTCCAAATTTGAATAAAGCCCTAATTTCAGTTCCATACAGCTCGAAACTTGCTCTAAATCAGTTATTGGAACAAAATCCATAAAAAGTTAACTGGGCAAAGAGAAATTGATACGAATTTAGAATGTGAAAAAATGAGGATGAAAGAAGAAAGCCGCTGACCAAGTCTTCAAGCTGGTGGCGGGACTTGATGGTCTGAAATGTATTGGAATGGAAATCGGTAGCGATGACTCGAAGATCATTTCCGCCGCCGTACACGTAAAATAGAAACGGCGCCGGTGTAGTGGTTTGCGGCGGCGGCGATGACCATTCCGGCACCACTCTCCCGAATAGTGGATGCATTTCTTCCATACTCATTCTCTTTTATTCTTCTTTCTCTTGGGAGTACTTGTTTTTAAAATTTCAATTTTCAGGAGAAACACGGAAGAAAGAAGACCAAGAGAAGAATTCAAAAGCTGAATTTATACTCCTTCCATTTCCAAAAAACTATCTAAAATAATACCGACGTCTCTCTAGTGAGTACGAGTACGACCTTAAACAAAACGAGCTGCTCGTGAGCTTGACTTGATTCGATAAGGATTCGAATCGAGCTCGAACTTCAAGTACTCGGGCCAACTCGAATGACGAGTACCACCATCTTGGCCAAACATCCAAGTTAGATTTCAGCCACTATGAGACGATAATTTAAGTCCAAAGATGGTTTGGGCTATAAATTTGATAGTCTAATGGGCCAACATGATGGTTTCGGGCCGATTGAATTTGAAACCGGGGCTGACTATTTACACCTCTAATCCGGCTTAGAACACACCCCCATTTAATGATATAATAATCATGTAAAAAATAAAAAATACCCTTCACTAAAATGCATCATACTAAATGCACCCCTTTACTTAACGCATCCTCTATTGTCATTATTTTTCCCTTTTTTCTAAACCACCATTTTCAATGCCCGCTGACAGCATTTTCGGTGACCACACTCCCGTCGACAATGATTTGTCGACAAAAGTGTATATGATCGACACTTATTTATCGAAAAAAAAAATCGACCATTTGATCGACATTAAACTGTCGAAAAAAAAGATTTGGGTGGATGGGGGAGGGGGGCGGTTAGACGGGGGCGCGGGGGTGCTGGGAAATTACAGAAAAATGGGGAGAGAGGGAGGGGGCGACGGCTAAGAACGCAGAGAAAAAAAAGGAGAAAGAGAGAAGGAAGAGTGAGGGGGGCGGCGACAAATGGAAGAAAAATGCATGGGACGGGGAAAGGGAGAAATTAGGGTTTTAGAGTGTGTATTTAGTAAATAGTTTGTTGAGATAAAATAGTATTTAGAATAATTTGAGAGGGATGCATCTATCCTGACAAATTTTGAAGGGTGTGTTTTAAACCGGATTGGAGGTCTACTTTGAAACCCTTTTAATATATATATACATTCAATTTTATTCACCTAGATATGCATATTTGCATACATCATTGTGTGTATTTTATACCTACTCCCTTTGTTCTTCATTTATTTTGTCATTTCAACTTAAAATAAATGAGTTGTTTTTTTTTTTTATAAAATGTTAAATTAAGTGAGGAACAAGTCGTTTTGACAAATATTAAATTGAGTAATATATAATGATCAAAAAATTATTGTATACAATTGGATGTATACATGCAATTTAATTTTGAATTATTTGGATATAATCTTAATAATTATTTAATTGAATTTTTTACTCATCAAATTAAAATTGTAATTTAATCGCATTATACAATTTTTGAATACACACAAGTATCACTATGTGATATGGTTGTAGAAGTCGAAAATTGATAGTCGGACGGATTGGTGCCGCCTAACACATAGACGGTCTAGGCGGGGCCTAGAATATTTTTTTAATATTTTATCTGTATATTTCTCAAGCAATAAATACAAAATTATAATTTAAAAAAAGCAGAAATTGCACAGAGGTCCCTGAAAAATTAAAATTTACAAAAATAATGCGGGATAAATATAAAAATGCAGTTTTCACTTTTTTTCACCCCTTAAACGATAGTTTTTTTTTTACCAAAAAATGTTATACATCATGGAAATGCCACGTGTTTTGCTCGAAGCGTCAATTCCACTTAAAAAGGTGTGATCGATCGGTCGAATCAAATCGACTTTAAACCGAAAAGTCCAAAAAAAAATCTAGTCGAAAATCACTAGACGGTCGGTAGGCCGGCGACTAGCCCCTAAGTGCCGACATTTGCAACCGACTTTAAATATATGTATTTTTTTAAAAATAAAAGTCTAAATTTAATCAATACAATTAAATGTATTTTGTAAAATGCCATAATCCGATTCTTTTGGGGAAGGGCAAATGATCAAATTGGAGGATCCAGTTGACTTTTACAAGTATTGAATTTGTCAATTTATTAATTAAAGGGTGTTTTGCTTTGACCAGCCAGTGGTGCCACGAACATTTGAAAATTAATTTTCATGGGGAATAAATTGATATTATTATATTGCAGTTGACATTATCAAATAGTATCAATCATACTGCAACACATCTTCAACTACTGTTTTAATATCAATTGGACGTCAAAATGTTGACTAAATTGTTTTTTTTTTTCTTTCTCTTTCTCAAATTAATATAATTCGCATGATCAGACTATTTTTTAATATCGTGTCTAATCTTGCAAATTAAACTAGATGAGACACTCTTATATAGTGAAACATAGACCGAATGAAATTTTATTACTATTAAATTTTTTTTTATAAAAGTTCTCATCGCGGTTTGTTCCCAGCAAAATTTCTTACAATTTGTAATATTAGTATTACTTATCATTTAATTTCATTGCACTTATAGAGTAATATTACAATATTTTTTTATGCAATTCAGTGTGTGTATAAATATGTGGAATAAAAACACGTTAAAACAGTATAGTTGGGGGGAGGGGAGTCTCCCACGTTATGAATAGATAGATTAGATTAGGGAAAATTAATATATAAGACGGATATCAATTTTTAAAGATACGGACAAAAGTGAAACACGTGATCTCATTTGTTATTTGTTATTTGTGGCGTAGAGAAATCCATCTGTCCGGAGACGGAACGTGTGCTAGTTGTGGTCATAAATAGCAGTACCTAATTAATTAATGCATACCGTTGAACCAATATTTAAAAAGCATGATATTCAACGACGCTTTTTTTTTAGTATATCTTACGAATATTTCAATATTCAAATTTCAACCAACTTGTAAATACGAAACATTGCTTATAAATTCTCTACTTTTAGGGCATAACCTTAGTATTTTTTATTTCATCATCAATTAATCAAAATGATGTCTTTAGAAATCGTTCTTGCAATTACACTTTCATTTCTCATCTTCACATTTCTACTTTCCAAAAATAGCCCTCTCATGAAGCTACTCCCCACGGCCTACTTTAGAAGCCACGAATTATACAACAAGTTAACACAAGTTTTAGCAGAAAACAAAGGTAATTTTGTTGGATTGCCCTTGAACCCTAACCCCGACTAACTTATGTTCAGGGGTCAGGGTTCAGTCTATTCAAATTACAGAGTAAGGGCTCGTTTGCTTAATAGATTTGGAGGTCAGGTTAGGTGTGTAAATCCACCATAACCATGTGTTGTGGTGGATTTACACGCCTAACCTACCAGCTAAATCCACTAAAAAAATGAGTCATATATATTGTATCGATATATATTAACATAGGACGCACACAATGTATGTTGTGTTTGAGCCCAGTTTGTAATTGGCGCCATAGCTAATATAGTAAATCACGTAATTCTTGTGTTCGATCTTGTTTGTTGATTTATTTTAATTGGCCCAGTCTATATATTGTATCGATATTAATCTAGCTAGGACTCACACAACATACATATGTTGTGTTTGTGACATATAACATAGTGAACCACGTAATTTTTGTGTTCTTATTTATTGATTTATTTATCTTTTTTGGATCCGTTACAACAACAGGTACAATCTTCTGCAAAGCCTCGTGGTGCGCAGGCGCGGACATCCTCGTCACCACGGATCCCGCCAACGTGCACCACGTCTTGACCTCCAACTTCTCAACCTACTCAAGGGGGTCCGAGTTTCGAAAGGCGTTCGATTTTCTAGGCGACGCCGTTTTCGTGCAGGACCTGCACGAGTGGAAGCAAGGCAAGAAGTTCACACACGCATTCTACAAAGAGGAGGGGTTCCACAAATCTACACCGTTGATTATTCATCACACTTTAACAAAGGGTCTGATTCCGGTTCTTGATGACGTGTCGGATAAAAATAAAGTGATTGACTTGCAGGATTTGTTCAGTAGGTACATGATGGATGCCACGTGTCTGTTGGCGACCGGGTTCGATTTGGGTTCGTTGCGGGTCGGGTTACCCGTTTGTAGTCTGTTGGAGGCGATGGATGACATGGCGGAGGCGGTGTTTTGGCGGAATGTATTGCCGGAAAATGTTTGGAAGGTGCAGAAATGGTTGGGGGTTGGGAAAGAGAAGAAAATGACGGAAGCGTGCGTTGTTCTTAATCAAACGCTGTCGGATTTCGTGACCAAGAAGGAACAACTGGCAGGTAATTTAATTAATTTACGTCAATTATTGGACAATGAATACTTGTGTAAGTCAATGATGTTACGTATTAATATATTTATATAATTTTTTTTTAATTTTATAAAAATTAAAAACTTCATATTATTTTTTTATTTTGATTAATCAAACTGTGTAAATATAAATAATATATATGAATACCGTGTTAGTAATTTATGGTATGCATGCACAATATTTGTTTCAAGAATTATTATTTTTTTTTTTTAAATTGTGAATTATTTTCTATTCTATATAATTTCATTGATTTAATATATAATTAAAATTTTCATTAACTTATGATATATCTGATGATTTTAGAAAATTAGTAAATTAATTAAATTTTTCTTCATTTTAAAAACATCAACTAATAACTTATTTACATGTGATCACATTTTAGAAATTAAACTATTTTAGTAAATCGTGACACATGTCATCAATTAAATATAAAAATAATACGTAGATAAAATTAATTAGAAGAGTTGAAAATAGTTATTTAATTTTCAAGTTTTGACAATTTGATTTAATAATAAATTGTAGGAGGTGAAACTTTTGGTTGATATTGACGTGATAATGTTTAATTTTTTGATTAATTGAATGTCTCACATCTTACTATCACTTACTAGAGCTATATCGAACAGGACTAAAATTGAAATAGAGTTAACTTATCAAAATCAGAAAAAATATTTCCCTTAAATAAAGGTTAAAAAAAAAAAGCTCTACATGTATATATAGTGAAAAAAAATAATCTTAAATAATCCATTTATATGCAGGTGAGGATCAAGAAACAGAGGACAGTTTCGATGTGCTCAAGTTTTATATGGGTGGCGATTATACCAAAGGAGAATCAAGAAAAAAGGTGGAAAAAGCCTTTTTATGTGCAAATATCATGACACTTTTCTTCGCGGGAAAAGACACTTCCGCAGCACTTTTGACTTGGTTTTTCTACCTACTTTCAAGAAATCCTAAAGTTGAAAAAAAGATTTTAGAAGAAATTGAACAAAATTTAACACCACCAATAAAAAAACCTCACATTTTTGCTAATGTAGAAGAATTGAGCAAACTAGTGTACCTCCAAAGTGCCTTAACTGAGAGCCTAAGGCTGTTTCCGACTGCCCCGGTTATTATACGAAACTCGACTCAAGACGACGTGCTTCCAAGTGGTCACAAAGTTGAGAAATCGACGAAAGTCATTCTTTGCTCGTACGCGATGGGGAGGACGTCGGATATATGGGGAGACGACTGCGGCGAGTTCAAGCCGGAGAGATGGATGAGTGAGAAAGGAGGGATGAAATATGTGGGATCAAATATTTTTCTGGCGTTCGGGTCGGGTCCGTGGGCTTGTCCGGGTCGGGAATTGGCCTTTGCAAGGATGAAAAGTGTAGTAGCTACCATTTTGCACAACTTTGATGTTGAGGTTTTGGAGGGGCAAAGCGTTAGTCCTAGTGTTTCAGCTTTGCTCAACGTGAAGCATGGTTTGAAGG
Organism: Galeopsis tetrahit; assembly: GCA_963675135.1. NCBI lineage: Eukaryota > Viridiplantae > Streptophyta > Magnoliopsida > Lamiales > Lamiaceae > Galeopsis > Galeopsis tetrahit. Next base: position 228,258 of record OY776120.1, read on the forward strand.
CTAAAGTTTCCAAGAAATTGATGTAATTAATGTCGTTATAACGCCATTGCACATGTTTCATCTTAGTATATTTTATTAATTTTTTTATTAATAATAGGAGCGCTAAAAAAAAAAAAAAAAAGCGCCATGTATTAAAGATTTAGAAATTGAATATAGTAATATACAATGAAGTGAATGAACCATGAAGATTGCACCAAGAGCCGAATGAGATAGTTGTGAGAATATATAGTTAAGGTACAAGCGATATACAAAAAAATATTAACAAACAAATAAGAGAAATATTTACAAAGAGAGGAGGAGCGGAGCCAGTAGAGGGGCGACCACCAGAACCATTATGACGAGCATGCGAAGAGGACCGGGGCTACGAGGAGTCAAAGCGTCAATCAACGCAAAAACAGGAACAAGAACAGATGGGGTGTCCATTGATCGCTGCATAAGATCGAAGCTAATGGCCTAATGAACCAGATCGGGAAAGGGAGACATTAGATTCATGGATATACGCGTGTTAGAGAAACCAAGAAGCTGAGGGCCAAGACCATTCAAGAATCAATGACATTTATCAACCGCATCAACGAGACGACCCATAGAAACCAACTAATCGCAAAGAAGCCGAAAATTTTAACTGTAGTCATCGACAGAAGAAGAACCACGACAAAAATTGAACAACTCACTGCCTAACTGATTGAGGCGAGAAGCAAAAGAATGATTGAAGTCCTCCTTGATGGCCAACCAGACAGAATGGGACGAGGTTAGGCCGATAACCTCGACCATAGTAACCTCCGAGAGAGAAGAAAGAAGAAGACTCAAAATTTTCTAATCCAAAGCAAACCAGGCAACATAATCCGGGTTTGGAACGTCCTTGCCATCAGAGTTGACGGTTTCAGGCGGAGCCACGCATGAACCGTCAACAAGAGAAAATAGATCGTGACTAGTGAGGACAAGAACGATCCAAACAAGGTAATTCGACGCAGAAAGCTTCAAAGTGAGCATATGCGCAAGAGTATTAAGAGGGAGAGGACAGGAAGAAGAGGAAGCCAACGACAGATGAAGGGAGGGGGGGGGGGGGGGGGAGAGATTTAGCATGAGGCTATGAATGACGATTAGGATTTAGGTGAGTTTAACTGATATATGTAAGAATTTGCATGAGATCACCGTTAATGAGACGATTAATAAAATTGTCAAGTACAAGCTTTATATAAGGAAAAATTAACAAACAAATAAAGAAAATATTTACAAAGATATGGTAAAAAATATGTTGAAGGTTTTGAACTAAATTGATATCTAATTATACAAATAAATTAATTTGACCAACATATTTAAATATATTATGTGTAGTTTAATGATTGCAATTAATAGATTTTTTTTGGTAGTATAAAATATATATAGATCTTGATTTTTTTAAGTATAAATTATGACAGTTTAAAATGGACAATTCATTTTCAGTTACATGTTCTTGGGAAGAAAAGCAAGTAGCATGGGCTATCACATGCAGTCCCTCATGCAAAAACCTCTGTTTTGAGAATGCTTCGCAACCCACATAAAGCTTCAAATTCATAACAAAATCCCATTTCTCTCTGTAACCTTCTAATGGAATGGCAAGAAATTCATTACTCCATAGCAGTGCCAGTAAGCAGACACTCATTTATTCATCTTCACCTTTCGCTAAACTCTTGGAACACTGCACCAAGTCCAAGCCATCACCCGACGTGCGCGCCGTCCATGCTTGTATCGTCAAATCCCCATTCATATATGAAGTCTTTATCAACAACAGGCTCATTGACGTCTATGGAAAATCTGGGTTTCTTAAGTACGCCCGCGAACTGTTTGATAAAATGCCAACGAGAAATACCTACAGTTATAACTCGTTTATTGGTGCATTAACAATATCGGGAGCTATTAATGAAGCTGAGAAGGTTTTTACTTCGATGCCTGAGCCTGATCAGTGCTCTTGGAATTTGATGGTCTCTGGTTTTGCTCAGCTGGAGCTCTGTTACAGATCGTTGGATTATTTCGTGAAAATGCATTTTGAGAACTTTATTTTAAATGAGTATAGTTATGGTAGTGCTCTTAGTGCTTGTGCTGGAGTGAGAGACCTTGTAATGGGTACCCAAATTCATGCTTCACTTGCTAAGTCGAGGTTCTTGTCGGATGTTTATATGGGATCTGCACTTATTGATATGTATGCAAAGTGTGGGGATGTGGGTTGTGCTCAAAAGGCGTTTGATAGAATGACAGAACGAAATTCTGTATCTTGGAATAGTTTGATTACTTGTTATGAGCAAAATGGGCCAGCAAGTGAAGCTCTTAAGGTGTTTGTTAAAATGATGGAATGTGAAGTTAAGCCAGATGAAAGTACTCTTGCTAGTGTTGTTAGTGCTTGCGCAAGCTTGTGTGCAGTTAAAGAAGGCCGGGCAATTCATGCACAAGTCTTGAAATTTGACAAGTTTAATAATGATCTTGTAATATCTAATGCACTTGTTGATATGTATGCTAAGTGTAGAATGATAAAGCAAGCTAGGTGGATTTTCGATAGGATGCCAATAAGAAGCGTTGTGTCTGAAACGTCTATGGTAAGTGGTTATGCTAAAGCTGCTAGTGTGGAAACTGCACGAGCTATGTTTTGTACAATGGTGGAGAGGAATGTTGTGGCTTGGAATGCACTGATTGCTGGATACACGCAGAATGGGGACAATGAAGAGGCTTTAGAACTCTTTCTTCTCTTAAAAAGGGAATCAATATGCCCTACTCATTATACTTTCGGTAACCTTCTTAATGCTTGTGCAAATCTTGCTAAGTTGAAGCTCGGTAAGCAAGCTCATACGCATGTTCTGAAGCATGGGCTTCGATTCCAGCATGGCCCAGAGGGTGACGTTTTCGTTGGTAATTCTCTGATAGACATGTATATGAAATGTGGATCTGCTGAAGATGGGAGCAGGGTTTTCAAAAAAATGAAGGAAAGAGATGTGGTTTCGTTTAATGCCATGATAGTAGGCTATGCACAAAACGGGCAAGGGACAGAAGCGCTTCGTTTGTTTAAGGAAATGCAAGAATTTGAAGGGAAAAAGCCGGATCATGTGACTATGATTGGAGTTCTTTGTGCTTGTAGTCATGCAGGATTAGTCGATGAAGGGCGTCACTATTTCGAATCGATGAGCAAAGAGTATGGTCTCGAACCTCAGAAAGATCATTATACGTGCATGGTTGATTTACTAGGTCGAGCTGGTCGACTTATTGAGGCAAAAGATTTGATTATTTCAATGCCTATACATCCCGATAGTATTGTATGGGGATCTTTGCTTGCTGCATGTAAAGTTCATCGTGATATTGAGTTGGGAAATTTTGTTGCTGAAAAATTATTAGAGATTGATCCTGGAAATTCAGGCCCGTACGTTTTGCTTTCAAACATGTACGCTGAGCTTGGGAGATGGAGAGATGTAACGAGAGTTAGGAAGCTGATGAGACAAAGAGGTGTTGTGAAACAGCCTGGTTGTAGTTGGATTGAGATTACGAGTAAAGTGCATGTTTTTATGGCCAAAGATAAACGACATTCGCAGAAGAAGGAGATATATTCGTTATTGAAAACACTTGGTAAAATGATGGAGGTTTCTGGATATGTTCCAAATATTGTTGATTTTGATGCTGATGAGGAACAACAGAATGAGCTCGAATTTTGACAGGGCATAAATAATCCGATACATGCAAGGTTCGTGTCATTGGAAAGCCAACTCAATCATCTTTACATCAATATATTATGAACTGACAAATTCCAAGTATTCGGAGAGTTATGAACGTTCAAAGTCACGTCCAGAAATTAAAGAGTCACTAAAAGTAGCAATTATGGGCTATTGTCATGTGGGATGGATTTAAGGGGACTAAGAGTGTAGTTGTCCCATTTTTTTTATTTAAACATTCAATTCATAAATATATTCCCCTCTTGAAATGAAATTATAGATCCATTTGAATTTGAAACTGTATGAATCTTTTGGTATGCATAACTTTGTTTGTCAGATTATATAAACAGCAGGTTGATGCTTGATGCATTTTTTTTATGATGATTGGTGTCATTGTTAGGTGGCATGCTGTGAAAATAGTTTGTGAGTAGTGGTCAACTGAATCTGTGCCAGCAAAACAATCCCAGAATCAGTACTTCACGGATTGGGAATTGCATTTTCTTAATTCTTGTGAGAATTGTTTGTCTCTATTAGATCATGGGTTTGAATTTGAATCATAAAAAGGGTGGAAAATAACTCGAAAAAAATTTGTTTTGAGTTTAGGGATGGAAAAAGTACTTCAAAATTAAAGATCAGAGATTTGGATTTCTATACCAAGTCAACAAAATGTGGATAAAAAAAATGCTTCAAGGCAATTATTTGTATGTGCGCAAGAATAATCTACCCGAGCTTCGTCTTCTCTACTTGATCCGATCTGAACTCTTGTCCACTTGATTCGATACAACTCATTTTATACATAGATACAAAACTTGGTACATATTAAAAGTGTCAAGAAGTAGGTGACAAGAATTATGTGCAGCTTTTTATTACACAAAAGATGTTTCATGCATTTATCGAAACATGCGAACAAGATTATGCGCATAATTTTATAAAATACGGAGTACAAGCAATAATTTTATACGTTTAATGAAATATAGGAGTAGAAAATTTCAAGTATACTTTTTTCAGACACTCGGAATTTTATGCATTTAATTAAACACAAAATAAATTTTTTATTACATTTTAGTGTGTTATACTCCCTCCTTTCACCTATAAATTTCATATTTTGTCATTAGTCAGTTCGTCTATCAATTTTTTATACTTTTTTTAATAAATATTTTTTAATTTTTTATTCTTACACCCAAAAGTAGTAAGAAATTTATAAACTAAAGAAGAGAGCATGTCTTCGAAGGTTCAAATTTGAACACTTTTATTCAAGTCTCAACCTTTACATGACATTATTTAATAAAACTAATTTAATAATAAAAATAAGCTCACTTGTCGATGCTCATAAATCTTTGCTATAGTCCATAATTTTACAGTCTGGAACTTTACTCAAAACCTGTGATCTTACTTACATCATTGAAATAAAACATCAACAAATAAAAATAATTAATTTCTTACAATCGTTATGTTTACAAAACACTAAAAACGAAACGTACACTGAACACAACACCCAATTACAATTAGGAGGAAAAAAAGGTTTTAAGACAAAAAAAAACCTCAAATGAGGAAGCCTTTGATCCCAGAATCCGAACACTTATACCTTAAAATCACATACGAAGTAAGCCTATAAACAAAGATAAATGAAACCATAATCACATAATTCCTCCACCTACTTTGTTCATCTCCATACCCTTCTTCTTTAAGCACATCTTCACCCCTAATCACACACGTCCCAAACATGTAATCCAGACACTTATTCGAATTCGAAAACTCGTTGATCAAGAGCCCTTCGAACGGGTACTTGAACAACGAGATATAATGCATGAAGATCCAATAGTCCGGGATCCCATGCCTCGATACGAAGTACCCCGAAAACAAGAAAAACGACCCCATAACGCCCGATATAACCGAATTCCCAACGATGAAATTCGGAACCAATGCGCTACAACACACTACAACTGAATTCGCCGTATAGAGAATCAACCAGATTAGCAACACGAAATGCACGAAAGCCATGAAATTACGATTCAATCCCACCATCCAGTACAACGGGACGGAGAATAGGAGGGCTAAAATGAGCAAAAACGGCACGTAAACGAGCCCGTTCGCGATTGAATACGACGACACACGATAGCTCCCACTTGAAGTTTCCTTCATTAGAATCTCCCTTTCTTGCAAGAAAATTGGGAGAGCTTCTGTTGTGCTTGATAGTAAAAACGTCAAAATGAATGCAAATAAGCCCACTCTTTCTTCAGAACCAACTAAATCATCTTTCAGATTATAGAAAATTGAGCCTAATACAATCCCAGAAACCAGCATTGCAATAGTCCTGCATCCAAACAGCTCCTTAGTTCTATAAGTACTCTTCCAGAACCTCCTAGTGAGGATCATGGTTTCGCGAAATCTCGAATTCGCGAAACCCCGACGAAGATCGACCCCCGGGTCGATCGACTCCTCATCCATCACCTTCGACTGCTGGAAAAGCTGTTGAAGAGTGGACCTCCCTGTTTTACTCAAATCCCTCTTGCTAAACGGCGTCGTTTCCTGCTGCAAACCCTCGTGATGCTGCTGAATTGTGTCGATTGATTCGATCGCGAATTCGAGAACATTAACATGAATTGGGAGCTCCAATCCCATCAATGTCAAATTCACGGAAAGCAATTCGATTGAGCCGTGATGCAAAACAGAGCCGTTAGCTAGCATTAAAATTGAACCGAGAAGCTTCATGATTCTAAAACCTGGTTGATGAATCGTGAGAATTATAGTCCTCCCGCGAGTTTCCGCCATGATTTTCAGCAAATCGATGATCTGATGTGCAGACGTGCTATCGAGGCCCGAAGTAGGTTCGTCCAGGATCAAAACCCTAGGGTCGTGAATCACCTCCAGCCCGATCGACACGCGCCGCCTCTCGCCACCGGATAACCCCCTCACACGGTCGTCGCCGACTCGGCCGCCGGCGACGTGACTCAGGCCGAGCTCCTGCATTAGTGACTTCACTCTGACGGTTAATTCCTTCTCCGGTAGGTTTAATCGGAGCTTCGCGCTGTACATCAGGGTTTCTTCGACGGTTAAGAGTGGGAACAATGTGTCCTTTTGAGTAACGTAGCCCGATAGCTTCTTCAATCGGGCTTTATCGATGGGCTTCTGATTGACGTATATTGATGCAGATTGTGGCGTGAGTTTCCCGGCGAGGATTTCGAGGAGTGATGATTTTCCGGCGCCGCTCGGCCCGACAATGGCGAGTATTTCCCATGGCTTTGCTGTTAAGTTCACGTTCTTGAGAACCTGTCGGGCCCTGGATTGTTGAACATTTCCGGTTTCGGGCTCTTTGCGAGTTTGTACTGTGTAGTTGATGTCTATTGCTTCAATCTCGCAGCCTTGTTTCTTCATTGAAGTTTTTGGTTTTTGGATTCCTGTGAATGACAATTATGTCAAGTTGGAGTTATTTATCAATCTTTGTTTTCAATTTTCATCACTACTAATCCCATCGTCCATTTACGAGGCCCGTTTAAAGTCAGAGTTTTGCGCTCTGTGTGAAATGTTCCATATAAATTGTTTATTGTTTAGAGATTCGAACCCGAGACCATAGACTGGTCCATAGAAATTGTTTGATCTTTAGAGATTCGAATTTGTAGACTTAGAAAAGAGTACACTCTTAAGTCTAAGCTTACACCACTAGATCAACTTTTTGAAGTTTCGTATGAACAATAGCAACATTTTATATATACAATAATGATACTCCGTATTTATATCGTATTTATATAAGTAACATTGGAGGAAAGGAGTTCGCATGAAACTATATATTGTTCACGTGCAATTGAGGTTGCATGCCAATATTTTTAATAATTAATCATTGAAATGTGGAATTCACAAGATGTGAATCTCTGCCATCTTGGTCTCTTGCCTACACCCCACTTCTCTATTTGGGACAAACACATCAAATTTGATATAACTAATTACATGGCCTAGTTTGTTTTTCTCCTTTTCTTTTATTTCAATTCATACTTTATTTAAATTTTCGACATTTTAATCTGATAATCATTTATAGGAGATGAAGTATGTGATCGGAAATCAAACTCTGTCACGTTTAGTATCGAACGGATTTCACACTGATATCAAACTAAAATATAGAACAATTGAAAACTGCAGTTTAATACAAAATGAAATAGTCTAATTATAACGTCGAATTAAAATTAAAAATTAAACTAGATGATTCTTTGCATGATACTTGAAGATGAATACAGCACAACATATTTATATATATATTGGAAATTGAGTCATAAAGACCACCATAAATGATGACTTGATGAGTATGAGACATGATAATTCATAATATAAATGCAATCGGCTAACAAATTTTATTGAAGTTATAAATATGTTACTCCTATCCATAAAGGTTAAGAATAGAGATAAAGTTGTATGTAATTTTTTTTAATTATAAAATTGAATAGATAAAAAATAAAGAGTATTAATTATTTTATTAAATAATAATTTAAAACACTATTTTCACGATAAAACTAGTATACATCTACTATTATTTAATAAAATAATTAATATTTTTTAATAAAATAATCAATACTAACAAATTAATTTTCTCTACCAAAACAACCTGTATAAGTTTTTGTCAATTTTATATTTTATTGTGTAAATGTGTTTTTGTGGTCCTTTTTTTCCTTTTCTTTTCGATAATAGCAACAAATTAACTGTTGTAATAAAATCACAATAAGTAGGTATTTTATCCTGGCTTAATCGAGTCAATTTTAAGTGTATGAATTTAGCTATTAGACAAAATCTTATCACATGAGTAAAGTTTCAGTCAGTCTCAGTTTTTCATTCAAATCAAAAACTCAATAATTCCACCAATAGCTAGGTTTTAATATAGATACAAATTTCTCAAAAAATTTGTGGATCGCAAGTAGATGTTGTATAATGCAATATTCTTTAAATCGTGTTGAATCTCGTCATGGAGACAATAATTCTATCCTTTTTTAAATCGAATTTTGAATTGAGATGAAATAAAAAGTGAATTAAGTTGACCACATTGAAATAAAATAAAAAATTATATACCAAATTGGATTAATAAGCATTAAAATGAATATAAAATAAAGCATGATCTACATATAGAGTTGGCTCCACTATGACAAGAAATAAATCAAATATGTGGACAAGAATAAAAGAGAAGATTTTTTGTTGTACTCTTATGCAATGTTTATTGTACGGAGAATTGTCTTGATATTAGTATTTTGCATTCATGCCCTCCAATTATATCTTTATTATGAACTAAGCCCTGCAAATTTCTTGAAAGAAAGAAAAAGTTCTTTAATGGGGATAATTGTCGTTTTGTGATGTTATACAACCCGTGAACCAAAAACTATTTCGAAAATAACAGTGGGGCCCTCTAATTCTTGCATTTTTGAATGGAAAATACCAAGCATATCTATTTGTCAACACTTTTTTTCCACCCCAGGTCCCCAACAGAAGCAGCCCGTGAACCCCTTTTTTTTTTTTTTAAATTTAATATGTTATGTGTTACAGTGTTTTCATAATCGGATCGGTTTCAACCATAATCGATAACTAATCCAATCTAACTACCCTTTCAAAACATTTTCGATGTTTAACTTGAAAAAATTGTCTATGAACAAAAAAAAGGTCAAAAGCGATGAGACGTCAAAACCAGTTGAACCAGTATTTTTTAATTCAATTAGTATAATTTAAGTTCAATTTTATTTCTACACTTTTTCTTTCAGGTTGGTCTGCTATGGACTCGAGTGGATGCTATGCACCCTATGTTGCACTTTTCAGTTTACTGACTTACACTTTTTTGGTAAATGGTGTTGCACTTTTCAATTATTAAACTTTATAATAATATTTTTAGTAATAATTGAAAAGTGCAACACCATTTTCCAAAAAGTGTAAGTCAGTAAAACTGAAAAGTGCACATGGACTAGGGTGCACAACATGCACTCGAGTGCATACTAGACTTTACCTTTTCTTTATTGTACTGTAAATTGTAATGGATTGGTCTGCTATGGACTCGAGTGCATGTTGTGCACCCTAGTCCATGTTGCATTTTTCAGTTTACTGACTTACACTTTTTGGTAAATGGTGTTGCACTTTTCAATTATTAAACTTTATAATAATATTTTTAGTAATAATTGAAAAGTGCAACACCATTTACCAAAAAGTGTAAGTCAGTAAAATTGAAAAGTGCATATGGACTAGGGTGCACAACATGCACTCGAGTGCATACTAGACTTTACCAATTGTAATTTGATTTGAGATTTGAGTTGTTTTGTTAAAAATATTACTATCACTTTATTGTACTATAAGCATGGATTGTACTTCTATATAATTTTGTTGTGCTTATTTTTAATATACATATATTTTTTTGGATGTGATATAGGTAGGGGATATTGAAAGTTTGAAATATTAAATAAAATTAGAGAGAATATTTTTGTGGTTGAAACTTGAAACTTTTGTCTAGTTGAATTTGATGGGTTCAATTATGAAAACATTGATGTGAAACATTGATGTGATGTGTTATGGGATTTCCTTGAGTTTATCTTATTTTTAATATGTTTGATTGATTTCTGATTATGGAGTGTCTTATTGGCTAAGATGACATTTTTAAATGTGCTCTATGAGAAATTAACTTGTAGAAGAGGAAGGAAGAAGCCACACATTTATAATAGTGATTAATGAATGTTACATAGATAATGATTGGCATCGTAATTTTAAATGGTTTCGAGTATAACTTAGGGATAGAGTTGTTATTCGACTCGAGTACTTGAAGTTTGAGATCTTATCGAATCAAGTTCGGCTTGATAACATTGACGAGATAAGAAACGAATTCGACTCGACTCGATAACGAGCCTATTGAGCCAACTCTAACAAGTCTAATGAAACTAAAGAAAAAAAAATAGATATCGAGTCTAACAAGTCAAGCTCGAGCTCGGCTCATTTAATGAACGAGTCGAGCTGAGCTCACGAGCAACTCGATTCGTTTAACAACTTTATTTAGGGATGAGTATCGTCCACTTTTCGTGTTTTCCTGATATTCCATCTACTATATTTTTAACACGTGTCACTTTTAATATTATAGGATCTTGATTATTTTTTATTCAATTTACTTTAATGTTTGTGGAAGCTAAGAATAATGAGGGTTAGTTGGGCCAAGCCCATTAGTTGGAGTACATGGGCAAATTGGATCTGTTTATTAATGGGCCATAGATGGCTCAGATGTATGCTGCATTTAACCCCAACATATAAAAGGTTTTCAAGTTCAGATATTTGAAATGATCTTAGCATTTGTGGTACTCAATGGAGCTTCGCATCTTCTCTTCTCCATCTTGTGCTGGTAATCTTGTTCCTAGTCTATCAAATTAAATTATTGAATTAATGTAATTCGAAATCAGAATGCGAGTAGTTTAATTTTGGTGTCTGCTTGTCATTTTATTATATTGTGTTTGAGAGTGTTATGTTTGAAGAAACTAAGTAGAATTCCTTGTAAGGATGTGTTTTGTGTCAGGCAGGCATGGTAAGTTATTTTAGTTTTTAATATTGATTTTTGAAAAGTTAGGGAAGAATTCTGAAGACGAGGCAAGGAGGTTATGATTGTGCGCATAATCAACCGAATTGAGATTACTCAATTTTCTTGTGTTTTTGTGGTTGAATTAGTTTGTTTCTAGAGAACGCCGTGACTCACTTAATATAGAATTGTTTTGATTTATCATCTATTGGGCTGATTAAGTAACTATTACATGTTGCTACCACTTAAATAGCTTGAACTGAAATCACTCAAGGATGACTATGTGCACACTGAATGTGACGTTCTAAAATTCCAAGAGCAGTGGTTATGTCTTATACCTATTAGGGGTTAAGATTATGGTTTTTATTTTTGATAAATAAAGTGTAAATGTGAAAATAGTTCAAAAAAGCCGCTGAAAGGCTGCGCTTCTGATTCTGCACCTCAAAAAAGTATGAAAAGGCGCATTACCCATAGCCTGGTGCGCCGTTTAAAACTGTGGCAGAGAGGAAACCAGTTCCTTATGAATTATGAAATAGGAATAATTATAAATCATTAATCATTAATCATGCAATATTGTCCTCCACTGCCCTTCTCTGAAAGTAAACTTGTAAAATCAATGAAAACAAGTATGAATATGATGTGATCATTTGATGATCTATTTTATGAAGTCATATCTTTCCTTGAATTTTCTGATGATTATATAGGCTATTCTGTCATTCCTAATTTAAAAATATATTGTACTTCAGCTAGCCTTTAGCCCTTATCTGGTTTCAGCTTGCGTTGAGATAAATCTCGTATATTAATTTCTATTGGTTTCCATGTCCAGCTCGTTATATTTTCTTTTGCTCGTGACAGGAGATGTATTTCATTCGGTTAGGCGTCACATCTGCAGTTGGAGGAAGCATTATATGTATGGTTTTGATAACACAAATGGATCTCTGGATAAATCAGGAAAATATTTAAAGAAATATTCCTCACAGAAGAAAAGTAGTTCAGTTTGTTGTTTGAATCATCAGGAAAATAGTCCTTGCTTACCTTCTGAAACAGTATTACTCAATAGCAAAGTGATATATTCAGTTGCTGCAGCCATGGGCCATAACAAGGCATGCAGGATTTCTATTTCAAGCTCCATAATCTTTCTATATGCTTTACTTTGTTTTTTCCATTTATCCTTCGTTACTTGATTGCTGGTCTCTAATGTATTTATTTTCAATTGTTAGCTCTTTGAATATTATTTAATTACCTTGTTAACCTCTTCACTGTCTAAGCCTTACGTTTTATTTTAGGCTAGTCAGATGCTACAATTGGTTTCATAGACATGGTAATCAATAGCCAACTGTAATCACAGAGATTGCCTGCTTCTCGGTACTTAATGTTGTTCTTTCCTACTCCTGATGCTAACATTAAAAGGATTAAACCCAATTAACTTAAACCGCGTATGCTTTGAAACATATATGCTGAAAGTAGTAGCTTTAGGACAACCGACATACCAAGGAACAAATAAAATTTATTTTTGAAAAAAATTAATTTTACTCTTGTAACTGAATATTTTTTTTTAATTTTATTTCTAGTGTTATTCATCAGCAGAATGACTAGAGTTCAAGTTTTTGTTTTGTTCAACATAGTAGGCGTGCAATTCAGGCATAAACTGCTTCTCTTCTGCAAATAAATTCAATTTCTTTTCAAGGTGGTTCTTTCTTTCTCCAATATGAAAATTTTGTATTTGATCTATTTGAATTTTCAGGAGGCACACCCTGAATGTAATTCCAGAGTTCCTGCCATTGTTGATGCTCTTGCAAAGATGGGGTTGACTTCAGAGGTATGAAAGCTTGATAATGCAGTGATTTTGATAGTTGCAGTAAGCCAGGTAGTTTGGCCTGCTTCTCTAAGCTTGTTCTAGAATGAGTCAAATATACATGGTAAGTATCCATCAATATGGAGAAAATATACACAAGAATAAAGAGATCTACCTACCATACTAAGATAAATCTAATCTCTAAATAAGGAGAAAATATAACAACTTGCTTCATTCTAGTGATAGGGCATGTCTCTTTCTTGGTTTTTTATCCTTGTTCTATACCAGGAGTGAATCATTTTGATGCATTAAGATGACAATGAAGATGTGATTCTATTATTTTGTAAAATATTCCTTATGATTGGAAATTTTCTCTTGGTGAAATGATCTTATACTCTGTTATCGGTTATCCTGTCTTCTAATCCAGTTCCGGGGCACAGAGATTATTGAGCTTGGAAATGTCAAACCTGCTACAGTTGAAGATATAGCTAGTGTTCATGAAACAGCTTATGTATCAGCACTTGAGAAGGTACCCTAAAGAGAGACATTTAAATCTATTGCTGCTGGTCTTGTTAAATTGATTCGGACCTACTATATCTCTTGCATTTCACTAAATAATTTGCATTCATGTCATTATGGGATATTTGTTTTGTAGTGCAGCTATTTTGTCATTCAACTTTGTTTCACTTTTTTTCCGCCACCATACATGTGTTTCTTCATTTTAGAATTCTATCAGATGACATTAAATTGGAAAACAAATGTACTTTGTTTAGTCCTCATCTTTCAGTCACTGTCTTGGACATGATGAAGCAGAAAATACAAATGACGTGGCCGAAACATTTATTTTGAGTTTACAAAACTAGATGAGAAAAGTCGTAAATAACTTTGTTTACAGCATTTGGTGATCAATTGTGGATAAAGTTTCTATTTTCATAATCTTATTCTTCATTTTAAGAACACAATCTTTGGATCTTTGAAATATGATATTTAGATATAAAAATTTGCTTTCATCTTCAACATTCTTACTCCAAATGGTTCTACAGTCTCAATCCTAACATTGTAATTCAATGGACTTCAACACATACACTCTGATATTCATTTGGATGCTTTGGATCTTCTTCAATTTGATAGACTTTTGTTGAATGTTTAGGATCTCATCTGTCTCCCCTGCATGAACGGAATACATGCTTATATCTTCGACACCGGCTGTATTTGTTGTTGTAGATACAAGATCTTGCCAACTTATGTATATATGTTTGTATATATATATTTTAGTTTCTTATCTGCACTTCTTTCTGCTCTATAGGCAATGGAGCAGGCTTCAGAACAAGGACTCATTTTAATAGAGGGCTCTGGGCCAACTTATGCTACTTCCACTGTGAGAGACACTTTTGAACTTCTTTTAATTTTCTAGCAATAAAGTTGTTGTGTTGATCAGATGTTTGGAACTAATATATGAAATACATCTTTGCTGTAAAAGAGTGATAGTTATTAGTCACATGAAAAATATATAATGCTTGGAGATAAACTGGCATTAATTAATGGGATTAAAGTTTTTTTAGTCCTTTAAGTTGGACTAATTCTAATTTTGAATTTGGTCCTGATGGAATACACATTTTGATTTTGGTCCCATAAGTTGGCCTAAATTTTGAATTCAGTCCAATTACTACCATTTCAGGTAAATGAACCGGTCAAATTCTTAGCTCGTGTGCAAATCAACCGTAAATAACCATGAATTTGCTCAAGTGCAGAAAAAATGGATTTGACCGGTTCATTTACCTGCAATAGTAGGTAATTGGACTGAATTCAAAATTTAGGCCAACTTATGGGACCAAAATCAAAATGTGCATTTCATTAGGACCAAATTCAAAATTAGTCCAACTTAAAGGACTAAAAAAACTATAATCCCTTAATTAATATATAGAATATCATCTTTTTCTTCTTGTTCTGTCTATACTTCAGCATTTGCTTAAACATCATACAATATGAAATACAGTAAACCTAAAATGCAGTCATATTGATGCCCTTTTATTCCTGTGTCACGTTTTTCTTCTATTCTTTTTGGCTGGGTGGGTTCTCTGAGCTCTCCAATCTCTCATAATCTCTATTGCTTTTTTTGAATTTTCATAAATACAGACTTTCCAGGAGTCATTATTGGCAGCTGGAGCAGGAATCTCATTGTTGGATGCAGTGGTGATATTTCATTCTAAGACGTTAGTCACTTAATAATGATTTTTTTTGTCACATTATTTTGCTTAAATTTGTTGACTATCTTAAAACCCGAGATTTGACCTTTGTGTTGTCCCCACCTGCATGTGATTTTATATGGAGTTTTATCAATTCGGGGCCTGAAAAATAGTAAAACTATCAATTAAGGGCTTGAAAGACTTTTTTCTATTGATTCAATCATCCAGGACCTGAAAAATAAAAAACTATCAATTCTAGACCTGAAATATACTAGAAACTATCAATTTAGTACTCACACAGATTAAGCCCATGTTTGACATCTTATAATTTCTAGTTATCCAACATAATTTTATAAATCAACGATTAAAAAAAAAAAAAAAACTATTAATTTCACGCGAGTGGAAAAATAAGAAAAGAAAGCAAGAATAATATATTTTTTTTATGTATATTAATAAATAAAGCTATAAACTATAAGATACCAAGCATGATCTTAAAATTTGTAGGTTCCTAGATTGATTGTTTCTATCTTCAAGCCTCAAATTGATAGTTTTCTATTTTTCAGATCTCTAATAGATAGGAAAAATCTTTTAAACCCGTAATTGATAGTTTTATTATTTTTCAGGTCCTTAATTGACAAAATTCCTATATAGTAATTATATGGAGCCCGAAGGTGGGTTTGTTATGGAACCCAATTTTAACATAAACTATTTGTACCATGCTATAATGTATAAGTAGTTTATGTTGATGTTGAGCTGCATAAGAAACCCACCATCAGACCCCATATCGAAACCGTGTGTGTATATTTAGAGTTGGTCATTTCTTAACTGATAATGCAGGTCGCAGCATCAAAAGTCAGGAAAGATCCTCCAGTTGGTTTTGCTTTGGTACGGCCTCCTGGTCATCATGCTGTTCCAACTGGACCAATGGGGTTTTGTGTGTTTGGAAATGTGGCTATAGCTGCTCGCTATGCTCAGCGTGCACATGGATTAAAGCGTGTCTTTATCA
This sequence comes from Galeopsis tetrahit, assembly GCA_963675135.1. Taxonomy (NCBI): domain Eukaryota; kingdom Viridiplantae; phylum Streptophyta; class Magnoliopsida; order Lamiales; family Lamiaceae; genus Galeopsis; species Galeopsis tetrahit. Next base: position 244,429 of record OY776120.1, read on the forward strand.
TTGATTTTGATGTACACCATGGGAACGGAACCAATGATGCCTTCTACAGTGACCCTGATATATTTTTCCTTTCCACTCACCAAGTAAGCAATTCTCTTTTCCATTTTTATGATACTTTATGTTGGTTGATTGAATTATTCTTTTGTATTTTTATGTTTACTACTTTCTAATTGATACTTTATTGCTGACAAAATAGTATGGTACATGGACTCTATCTATATTAAAATTTTCGATATTGTCAAGTGAAGCAAGGGAGAATGTTAAATGTTAGTAAATGGAGATTCCATCAGCTGGACACATCTAATGAAATTCGAGTTAAAATACATTCGGGTCCCATAACTTTCCTCTTTTCACCTAAAGGTCCCAAAAAACAAAATTCTCAATTTAATCTCATTAACTCTTTAATTTGAAATATGGTGTTGTTTTGGGTACGGTTTTTGGACTTTTTGCTGAGAAGCTAAAAGCTATGAGATAAAAACGACTTTGGGACCAAAATCAGACCAATTAAAGAGTTACGAGATAGGCAAGGACCAAAATGGATTTTAACTCAATGAAATTCTAATGCTGTTTTGAAGGTGACACGTGTTTATCGTGAATGTAGGACGGGAGCTATCCTGGAACCGGCAAGATAAATCAGATAGGTAGAGGAGACGGTGAAGGATCGACCCTGAATCTGCCTTTACCTGGAGGCTCGGGTGATACAGCCATGCGAGATGTCTTTGATCAAGTTATTGTACCATGTGCTCAAAGGTTCAAGCCCGATATAATTCTCGTTTCAGCAGGGTGAGTGAGAAGCTTCTTTTTCTTGTATCTTCACATTCATCTTTTTTAATAAATGGTGAAAATTTAAATACGGTGGTAACCGGCTGTTGAAGATGAAACATCGGGTTGAAGCTAATGTGCCAGAGTCTGACCGGTCAATCAGAATGTTTCACCTCTTACAGCCTGAGTCACCGGACCATGAAGTTAAAAAAAAGATTTTTCGAGGAGTTAATATGTTTGATGAGTTACATGAAATGAATGCGTGCAGATACGATGGCCACGTGTTGGATCCTCTAGCAAGTCTTCAATTGACGACAGGGACGTACTACATGCTTGCTCGCAACATTCAGCAACTAGCGACAGATTTATGTGGTGGACGATGTGTGTTTTTCTTGGAAGGAGGGTATAACCTCACTTCTCTTTCTCATTCTGTTGCTGATTCGTTTCGTGCGTTTCTCGGGGAACCGAGCCTGGCTTCAGAATTTGATAATCCTGCATTCTTGTATGAAGAACCATCTAAAAGGGTGAAGGATGCTATCCTCAAAGTTAAGCACATTCACTCTCTCTGAAAATACATCGCCCAGGCATGCTAGTTTTTGTCATGTTTAAATTAACGGCACTTAATTTTTTACCCCTATGTACTTAATTTTCTAGTATTTTCTTTCATGTACTTTGATTTTTATTTAATTAGCTAATTCATATACTTTTACTTCACTTTCTTTTTTTTTTAAATCTGTAACACATGTATTTTGAAAAAAAAAAGACTGGAGAGAAATGCAATATTGGTGGTGTGGAGCTCTTGTATGAGTTTTTTTTTTTGGAATTGCTATATGATCTCAATTAATTACTTAATTTCAATATTCGATTTAAGGATCGATTTATGAGTGCAGGTCCTCGCTACAAAAAACAGGGCAAGTGGGCAGAAAAAAAAAATAGCGTCAACTAGGGAAATGGCAAAAGAAAACTTGAGATAGAGTCCGTCAGTCTTTTGTGCATAGGTTGTATAGTGTAGTTTAACATAAAAGCGAATTGTGACATCAGTTTCGATTAAAACGTGAAATTAATTTTTAACTGAAATGTGAAAGTTAATACAATAAAAAACAAATTTACTTTTAGGGGGTGTTTACTTTGGGCTTTGGGTGGTTTTAAAAATCGGGTTTTTGAAATTCCAATAAATAGTAATATGAGTGTTTCTTTTGAGTTTTGGAATAGTGAAGGATTTAACTTTATGTCAAATCGTTTAATGAGATTATAATGATTAGTTAAATGTGTAATGATTAAATTTATTGTATTATTATATTATTGTTGAGAAAGAATATAATGATTGAAGTAATATTATATTGATATAATTTTATGTCAAATCAATATGTTTTGATAAGGTGGTTTTGAGTGGATTTTGAAAACCGGTTTTTAAATCCCGAAGTAAAACGGGTTTTGGATCTTGAAATTCAAAACCTGGTTTTTAAAACCAAAAGTAAACATACCCTTATACTTTCTTTGTACGTTTATAAACTTTTCATTTTGTCATTTTGATCCGTTCACCTATAAATTTTTTATACATTTTTTAACAAATATCTTTTAATTTTTTATTCTTACACTTTACTTTATATTTGTATTATATTTTATTTAACTGAAATCTAGTTTGCATGTGAGAGTTGACAATTAAAAAATGATAAATTAGATCTGGCACGTGCAACACGGCCATAATTTGCAGCTTTGCAAAATAACCTTCACGTGGCAACCTAATCCATTCATTTTTTTTGCTTCTTACTGAAAACAACGAACTTAACACTATTTTCACTAATTAATTCTTGCGAGTAATCCAAATTCTTAGAACTCTCAACAATTTTTGCCAAATTTATCAACCTCTCTTTCTGAAAATCATTCTGAAACTCCAATGGCTCTCCATTTATCAAAATCTGGGAAACTTTTGCCCCACTGGAAACAAAAATTATGTGCTCTGGGAATGATCAGCCTCAGCTCTTCGACTTCTTCTTTTCTCCAACGTAGAAGAGTTTTGAGCGAGAGACCAACCGCTTTCTCGTTTCGCCGTTTTGTGTCTCTTGTAGCTGATAGATTGGATGATCCTCAGGTATTCTTATTTTAATTATTTTGGGGATACTGTTCCATTTAATTAAGAGAAACTTCGGAGCTTTTAATTGATAGTTTGAGATTTCTGGAGAATGGAACAGTTTTTGTTAGGATATTTAGGGTAAAACCTGTTAGCATTTAGGCAAATTCTCTGCAGGCTATAATATGTAAAAGGCTAGTTTAATATACAGTCTATCAACTGTTCTATGTAGAGAGAATTTGCATTTCATCCTGTTAGTAAGTTTGAACTGCTAGGTTAGGATAACTCTGCTACCATGTACGGAGTATTTATTTAAGCAATTTGGTAACACGTTTTGTTGTATTTAGATCTATGAAATGGAAATCGTGTGTTGATTGGAACTATGAAGTAAAGGCTCCTTCAGTTATTGAATCTTTTATATGTTCAACAAGTTAAATTTCAAATGATTGTATTTCTTATTTTAAATTATTTTGGGGATACTGTTCCATTTAATTCTTAGCTTACCCATTTCAATTAAGAGAAACTTCGAAGCTTTAATTGACAGTTTGAGATTTCTGGAGAGTGGAACAGTTTTTATTAGGATATTTAGGGTAAAACCTGTTAGTATTTAGGCAAGTTCTCTGCAGGCTATAATATGTTAAGACTAGTTTAATATACAGTCTATCAACTGTTCTACATAGAAAGAATTTGCATTTCATCCTGTTAGTAATTTTGAACTATTGCATTTAGCTCTATGAAATGGAAATCGTGTGTTGTTTGGAACTATGAAGTAAAGGCTCCTTCAGTTATTGAGTCTTTTATATGTTCAACAAGTACTGTGAAATTTCAAATGACTGTATTTCTTATTTTATTAGGTACTAAATTTTCCTGGGGGGATGGTTAAGTTCACTCCAGAATTGAAGTTTTTATCTGAAATTCCGGAAGAAAGGATCCGTTGCTACCGAGTTCTCGACGATAGTGGGCGGCCAGTAAGCAGCAATTTTGTACAGGTCTCTGCTTTAACATTGCATGTTTTGCAGCTTATATTTAAACTTATTGCATATAAATGCATCAGTTAAAAAATTCTCTGTTTATAAATGTAATCAGATGGAAAAGGACATTGCTGTAAAGATGCATAAAGACATGGTTAGACTTCAAACAATGGACACCATCTTCTATGAAGCACAGAGACAGGGAAGAATATCATTCTATGTTACAGCAAACGGAGAAGAAGCTATAAACATTGCATCTGCAGCTGCACTCAGCATGGATGATCTTGTCTTTCCTCAGGTTATCAAGTTGTCATAAGTGGCACATTAATGCCACCTTATATACATTAAAGATCACCTAGTCCACTTTGGTATTTCATCTTGTGTTTCAATATCTTTAAAACATGACACGTGTCATTAAGGATGATTTGTGATGTTATTATTACACCTGTCATGTATAAAAAAGTAGTGAAACACTAAAGTGGAATAGGGGATTTTTGTGATGACATGGGACTCATTCATGCTAATAAAATAAAAAATAAAAAAAAGATATTGATTAAATTGTAGTATTCCCTCTAGGTAAGAATGCCAGAAGTTTATGCTAACTTTACCACTACAAAAAGGTCCTGCCCCGATGCCAATGGCTGCAAAACACCCAGCTTCTTGCAAATCCATCCAAGTCTTCACAACCTGCAAAATATTAATCAAATTTAAAACGTCACGTACTGTTACATATAGAGAGAGAGAGCTTCAAATTCAGCCTATACTTACTTACATGGGCTATCAATCTCTTTCTTAGCCCTAAATTAGTCAGCTTTTGCTTTGTTTACTAGCTGTGCAGTACAGGGAAGCTGGAGTTTTACTTTGGAGGGGATTTACTCTACAAGAATTTGCAAATCAATGTTTTGGAAACAAAAATGATAATTGTAAAGGCAGGCAGATGCCTGCCCATTATGGATCCAACAAGCACAATTATTTCACAGTTGCTTCAACAGTCGCGTAAGACACAATATCTGTTAAACCGACTCTTAGGTGGTGTCTGCAAACAAGATTGCACACCGGAATCACTTTTTTTTCCTTCAAAAAAGCTGAGTCTACCATCTTTGAAGAATAAAAAAGTGATTCTGCACTATTCAATTGAGTTTGAAAACACCCCTTTAGTATCTATGATCTTAGTTTTTAGCTTATCAATCATGGTTGTACCGTTCCTCAGCACTCAAATTCCCCATGCTGTTGGTGCTGCTTATTCTCTAAAGATGGACGGAAGAGATGCGTGCACAATTACTTATTTTGGAGATGGAGGCACTAGTACGGTAAGTATATAGTTATGATGTGTCTTTAGTAAATGTCTTTAAATCATTTCTTTCTTTCTTCTTTTCTGAACCAATATGATATAAGCCACCTCTCGCAATTTTAATGGCTTTGACTAGAGATTAGGGAATGAAATAAGAAAGGGCTAATTGCAAAATAAATAACTACTTTTTCATGTTTTTTAAATTGCAACATATGTTTTCAAAATTTGCAATTCGATGCATGACCTTTAACATTGTTGCAATTGTATCACATGACTATGTTCCGGCAAGTACTGCAGACAATGACAGTGTATGAAAATTGAAAAAAATTAAAATGATGTGATTAAATTGAAACAATGACAAAATTTCGTGAATTTATTTGCAATTTTTTCAAAAAAATTCCAGCTTCCACGTCAGCATAAGTTGTCGAAAAATAGTCATATGATATAATTGCTAAATTTTAAAAGTCTGTGTATCAAATTGCAAATTTTAAAAACATGTGTTATAATTGAAAAAAACGTGAAAAAGTTGGGCTTTTAATGAAATTAACCCAATAAGAAAAGAAGTTGCAGCATTCTCTGATTGTTATGAATGCACTTCAATTTTTGTAGATCCTCAGGAATTTCAAATTATTAGCATCAGAAGGTAACATTGGTTGTTATGTTAAAAATATGTAGGGAGATTTTCATGCGGCACTGAATTTTGCTGCTGTTATGGAGGCACCAGTTATACTCTTTTGTCGAAACAATGGATGGGCCATCAGCACCCCTGTTAGTGATCAGTTTCGAAGTATATTTTCTATAAATACCTACTAATAAACGATTGAGGACTTTTGTTATTTAGTCTCCAACTTCATTATTCGGTTTCTGGACAGGTGATGGTATTGTTGTAAGAGGTCAGGCCTATGGAGTTCGTAGTATCCGAGTAGATGGTAATGATGCCCTTGCTGTGTTCAGTGCTGTTCGTATGGCACGAGAAATGGCAATTGATGAATCTAGACCTGTTCTAATTGAGGTGCCACAAACTTACATATTTGTATGTTGTATATTCATGGGAAATAATTTTTTGTTAGGACCATAACTATGAGGGATAGCAATAATCAATTGTAGGACAATATGTTTACGGGCTGACACATTTAGGCCATTAAATTATAATTTCGCACATTTAGGCCCGTAAAATTTAATTTTTCAACATTTAGGCCAATTGTGGTGTTTCGGGCTGGCAAATTTAGGTCATTATATTTTTTTTTACGCACATTTAGCCCAACACGTTACACTTTAGCTCGAATTGGGGTATTTAGTACTAATTGGCCTAAATGTGCAAAAATTAAAATATAATGGTCTAAACGTGCCAGCCTGCAAACATAATGTCCTACAATTGCTACCCCCTAAGTTACGGGCCTAAAAATCAAATTTCCCTATATTCATGTATATATAATCCGTTTTATTTTTCAGAACAAGATTTTGTTGCGTACGTATTTATACGAGTGTTGAGTTGTGTGTTGCATATACAGGCCCTGACATACCGAGCAGGACACCATTCTACGTCTGATGACTCGTCCAAATATCGTCCTATTGAAGAGATAGAATGGTGGAAAGCTGTTCAAGATCCTGTATCGAGGTTTAGGAAATGGCTCGAAAAACAAGGTTGGTGGACGACCGAGTCCGAGGCGCTACTCAGGGACCATGCTCGTCAAGAGGTAACATTTTCTTGTGCTGGATTCCAACCCAAAATAATTGCCTCCTATTTTTCAAGCCAATCATTGCTTTATTGTTGTTTAGGGGGCGTTTGGTTCAAATTCTTCAATAGGAATGGTAATGACTTACAATGAAAATGATGGTCACGTTGCTAGTGTTTTCTCTAATTTTGGAATAAGTGAGATAAAAGATGATCGTTGGTTGAAGAATAGTTAAATGATTAAACAGATTTGATTATAGGAGGGAGGTAGCTAATCAAAATGGATAATGATTAACCTATTTTGAGTCTCATTATCCCGTGAGAAGTATGATGCAGGTGAATTGATCATTCTTAATAACCATCACAATTTTCCATGCTCATTCTCATTAACATTCTTCGAACCAAACGCCCCCTTACATTTCCGCTACACTGATTTTGTACTGAGAGTGAACACTTGAGCAAAATGTGATCCATGTCAAACATAGTATACGGCATTTGGGATCATTTTATGTAGTTGATTTTGTTTACACTCTTGGGATCATTTTTACCAGTTTCATTCTGGTTATTGTGAAGCCTTACCGATGCTCGTTTTGATTGTACTCTTGCAGGTATTGCATGCAATTCAAGTTGCAGAGAAGCTCGAGAAACCATCTTTAAAAGACATTTTCACAGATGTATACGACGTTCCACCTTCCAACCTCCATGACCAAGAGAAATCTCTTCGACACACGGTTGGAAGGAATCCTCAGGAGTATCCTCATTTTCAGTTTTAGATAAGTTATAAACTGGTAACATATCTGAACTTCATGTAACAATCATAGAGCCTTAGATTCATTGATCATTCTTGGATCAAATTTGTTAAAATATATGACCAGATCATTAAACTGAAATGAAGCTTCTGATTATATTCAAGTATTGGTAGTAAATAAATGATAAAACACAATTTTGAACATTAGATATAAAATCTGCATTTCAAATACCAGAAACACTGATTACCTGATTTCCTCTACTAGTGAGGATGTTCAAGCTTAATACCGTAGACAGCAGAAGATATATGTAATTAAAATGAGAACAATGTAATTTGAATCCATATCAATCAAAACAACTATCAATGCATTTAATAATAATCCCTATAATCCAAACATTGCAAAGAAACGTCATATTGAATTTATTGAAATGGGCATCTCAAACACGGTGTGAATGTAATGAATCAAGAAACTTACATCACTAATAACAGAGAGCACTAGCAAAACAGAAATGAAACGTACAAGAAATCTGTCTCGTTGCAAACATCTGTCAAGTCTCGTTTATTGGTACATAGGCATAAAGTCACAACGATGAAGCTGCTTCTTTGATGGACTCCTGAACAGCCTTGAGAAGAGCAGGCATCAATTTCTTATTCGTAACTATAATTCCAGTGTCGAGGTCGAGATATCTTCCCTTTGAGAAGTCGAGAGGAACCCCACTAGCATCTGTCGCAACACCTCCAGCTTCTGCAGAATCAATCATCCATGGAGGTGTCAAAATTTTATGATAAGAAATTTGGGATAATATCATTATTGGTCCCTAAAACTTACCTTTTTGGTCCCCTCCTTCACTCACTATCAAACTTGGTCCTGAAAGTATGCTCTAACTCCTACATTTGGTCCTACTGTTGACTACGGAATCAACTATTTAATTTTGGGGTTGTTAAATGTAATTATGTGGGGGGTGCTAAATGTAGCAAGTAATTACATTTAACACTCCCAAATAGTTGATTACGTCAGTCAATGGACGGTCAACGGTGAGACCAAATGTGAGAATAAAAGTGTACTTCTAGGACCCAGTTTGATAGTGAGTAAAAAGAGGAGGACCAAAACTGCAAAAAGATGAACAAAAATGATATTGTCCCTGTACCAATAATATTAAAAAAAAAAAACCTGCAACAACAATGTATCCAGCTGCATGATCCCATATCTTTTCCCTGTAACCCCTGCGAGGGAATCGCAGATATATTGCTCCATCTCCTCTAGACAAAGCCCCATACTTTGCTTGGCTGTCTATCCTAACTGGTGGCGCTTTAACACCAAGTTTCTGTCAAGAAAAAACAATATTAGCCAGTTTCACGTTGTGCAAAAGCACGTGCTTATAGTTATATTTGAAACAGAGAGAGTAATACCGTTGCAATCAAGCTAGATAAGCCATGAGAAGAATGTGCAGCTTCATAAGATTCAAAGAAGGATGCTTCTTCAGGGTTTTCAGTAGTAGTGACATGTACCTGAATGACCATTTGAAATTTATGTATTTAAAGACTAAAAGGGTCAAGACAAAAGAATTTTTTTTAAAATTTAATATAAAAGGTTTTAAAGGATTAAATCCTGCCCAAGCAACAATTGCCCTTTCCCGAATTTTATGATCCCTTTGGATTCCTTAACGGCATAAAACAATGCGATATAAATAAGACACTAAACCTAAACCCTAACTCAGCCCACAAGCAATGAATTCTAAGGTTTGTTTATTAAAGAACTTGACTTAAGAATTAATAAGACAATAATATAGACTGTATCATAATAATACCGACCTTCTTTGGCGGGGAACCATCTAAACTTTCCATATAAGTTCCACAATCAAGTTGAGCATAAAAAAGAGAGCCAGCCTTGTCTTCAGAAATGCTCGTTTTTCCTGTGACGATGGATGTCAAGGGAAGATTTGGACACGATAACACACCCAATACAACTTTTCCTTCATCTAATAAGGCTAACGCAATAGCATACTGATCTCCTCTTACAAATCTGCATTTCCAAGAATAGGTGGTCAATAGCTATAAAAAGAAAAGAATTTGGTACAGAAAGTTGCAAATAAAGTATATGCACATTGAGAACAGCAAGGTTAATGTTAGAAATAATGAACATCCGATAACCTTTCGTGAAACGTGAGTTAAAAAAATGTGCTTCAACTAAACATTTAATTATTGTGTGTGCAGATAATCACCAGTTAAAAGAGCAGGAGAACTCCATGCTTTCAAATTTTGGTATTTCTCGTGTTATCTAGAGTAGCCTGCTTCAGGAATAAATGGGCTAAGGATTAACACATCAATTGAGTTTTTCAGATGCTTATTGAATTTACAAGAGTTAGCTAATTTGAAAAAGACAGCGTCTAAACTTCTATAATCCAGTTATGGTGGGACTATTTACACAGACAAAAACTTATATGCACCAGGTGCACCGTGCCACTCAAATGTATTTTTATATAGTATTAGTTGTTTTACTAAAATGTATTGTATTAATTTGTCATCATTTTTTGTTTTCACTGAAAAGTATTAGTTATGTACAGTTGAACTGTACAACTAGTGTACAAAAGTGTAACTCATTACACAGCAAGATAAAATAGGTTTGCGGAGGGATTATTCACGTAGAAAGAGAAAATGGAATCTTACTCATGGAAATAGCATTGATCAGTAGGTCTTATCTAAATTCTTACCCTTTAGTGCCATCAATTGGATCCAAAACCCAATGCTGACCATGAGGACCCCCTTCAGACGTTCCACTATCAATGGCTTTAAGCACATCGTCCTCAGAGAGAGGTGATATATTCAGCGTTGCATCACTAGCAAGTGTATCATTCACAAGTTCCGTAATGCGGTGCAGTGTTTCTTTCGATTCTTCTTTTCGAAGGTCTCCAGAGTCCTAAAATACTCAAAACAATCTTACATTCGTTCAGACAACAAACAACGCATTAAATCCACCTTTAATGACAAAAAGTATTACAAAACATATCCTCACAGAAAAAAGGAAAGTAGAGAGAGAAGAAATGAGCATATCTGTTAAAATGGACATTAATCAGCTGACAAAGCTTAAAGTCACAAGAACTAGTTTAAGAAAGAGCTCTTCGATTACCTCTTCAGCTACTAACGAGAATGGAACTGATGTCAACTCTTTCTCCAAAATATAGCTAATAATAGCCTGTGAACCTGCAGAAATATAAAATATAAATTCTAAACATAAAAGCAAAAATATAGGACTTGAAACTGCATATCTGCAAATGGTGAAAGATCATATGCATGAGCTAGAATGATTCAGCTATAAAGTAGTTCAGACCAAAGCACACGCACTCCAGATGACAGCAAAATTGTCAGATGAAAAAATTTGTTAGCTAGTTTTTTTAATGACGATAACTGTCAGCTTTGTAAGTTGTAACAGACCGACATGATTGGTTGCCCATTTGTTTGAGAATGTCATGAAAAGCAGCCTCATTTCATGGGGGAAAATCTAAATATTGCTTACGAAACTACAAAACCCGCGTGTAGCTTGAGAGAAAATAGAATGACACAGCACATGATAATTATACTGGCCCTTTTCACTTTGTAGGCTGCTTCAAATACGATCATATGACCAAACAAGAAACATGTTTACTTTGTCATGTGGGGCTGGGGAAGGGTGGAACTTCTACATTTATATGCCACACAAATGTATAAAAAGATCAACAACAAAGCACATTAGCTATCTCAAAGAAACAGGAGACCAGACATGCTTCTTTGATGCATATGCAGCAACAAAATGGATTTTCTCATCTAAGATAGAAAAAGCTATATCCAAAGTGAAGTAATTGAAATTGCGATAGCATACCATAATCAGCTACTGTGACAGGACTCTGATCAGATTTTGATTGGACATCAGATTGCAACAAAGCCTTTTGCACCTTCTGTTAGATGAACAACAACAATATATCTTCATTACAGTTCTGGATTCAATTGAGGAACTTGACGAGTTAACCAAACAGCAAATTGTTGGTGCAAACAAACAGTTGAATAGAAATAAACAACGAAAACAAATTAACACGCATTATTTAGAATCATCAAAGAATCCAATTCATTCCACGAGTGATAAATAACAAAAGCGCGCATTGAGTCACGAACAGAACAATTATCAAACGGAAATGGGAATGAATTGAAGAGAGGGAGACGACTGACCTGACATAAACGAGCAGCGAGAGAAGCTGCTTTCTTCGCAGCGGCTAATTGCTTGTCGTACGACATTGAAGCAACTGGAGTTCTCCTCAGTGGTGTAGTAGAGAACGAGAGTGAGAAGAAAATTGGGAATTTTGATTTAGAAAGGGACGGTTTTGTGGAATTTATATGCTGCAAGACTCCTCTTGTCAATGGGGCATGCCCAAATGATACGCGGCTCATCTTTCTCTCTTTCTTTCTTTTCAGCTTCAGTCCTTTTTTTCCTTTTCTTTTTCCTTTTTGTCCTTTTCGCCATTACCTATTTTCTTTTTCTAAGATGATACGTAAATTGTGCTTATTTTTCTTTTTAGATTTTCTAAATAAAGTTTTTTTTTAATAAAATATATTTAATTATACTTATTTTATCTCCTTCACTATATGTGGGCGGAGAGAGTATTTTTTAAAAAAAAAAAAAATTGGTATTTGAAATCATGTGTTACTAAAATTCTAATTAATCAATAATATGCATGTTTCTTTTGAGATTTTAAATAAAAGAATACTTAATTTTACGTCAAATAAATTTATGTATAAGATTGAATGAAATTGTATAACTCCCTTATGTGGTGTTTGTTTTGGGATTGGCCAATCCAGATTTGGATTGGCCCAATCTCAATCCAATCTCTTTTAATCCATTTCAATCCAAATACCAATACACCCCTATAATACACTTATACACCTATTTTTATTCCATCTAATCATTCATTCTCTTTTCTACTTTCTTCTCTCTTCTACTTTTCTTTTACAAACTCATTTTCTCTCCTATTTTTTTCTTTCTCTTACTTTTCTTTTACTATTAAGAATAATAAAATATTATAACATCACTTTTGATTTAACATAAAGTTAAATCTATCTCTACTTCTCAATCCTTAATTGTGTTTGGTTTGGGATTGACACATCCAAATTTGGATGGGCCATCTCCATCTCATCCATCTTCATTCAAATACCCATCCAAATACACATTCATTCATATAATACACTTACAAACCTATTTTTATACAATCACATCACAATTTTTTTCTTTTAATCACTCATTTTTTCTCCTACTTTTCTTCCACACATTTATTCTCTCTCTTACTTGATTTGACATAAAGTTCTCCATCCACATCTATTTTTCAATCTCTATCCAAACACAACTATTATTCAATTACTCCCTCCGTCCCGGAATTACTTGCACAGTTTGACCGGCACGTTGTTTAAGAAAAGTGAATTTAGTGGTTGATGATGTAAGATAAAGGAGGGGTATTTTAGGTAACTTGATGATGTGTAAAGTGGATTGATGATGTGTAAAGTGAAATGTATGGAAAAAATGAGTGGCAAATTTGAAAATAAAATGATGTTGTGAGGTTATTAATTTTGGGGGTATTTCCATATTAAGAGTGTGCAAGTAATTTTGGGACGTCCCAATAAGAAAAGTGTGCAAGTAATCACGGGACGGAGGGAGTACTATTCATGGATTACCCGCATCCATATTTTTTCAAAACACATCCCCATCCCCCCATCCCATCCACGGTCCACCACAATCCCTAACCAAACAAACAACACCTAACTAAACACAACTTACATACAATTACTATTCATGGATTACCCAAATCTCAATCCAATCCACCACAATCCAAATCAATTTCAAATCAAACACCACCTTAGGGCATGTTTGTTTTGGGATGGGAAATCCGGATTTGGGATTTCGAAACTCCACCCCCGTTACAGTTTGGGATTTTATGTTAAATCAATAGTAATGTTGTATTGTTTTGTTATCGTTAGTTAGTGGAGTAACTAGTGTGAGAAGAAAAGTAGGAGATAAAATAAGTAATTAAAAGAAAATGGATGATGTGATGGTATAAAAATAGGTATGTAGATGTATTATAGGAATAAATAGATATTTGGATTTGTATTTGAATGGAGAGAAGAGATGGAATGGAGGACCAAACACACCCTAAGGGCATGTTTGTTTTGAGATGGAAAATCCGGATTTGAGATTTCGAAACTCCTACACTTTGGGATTTTCATCCAGGATTTCAAAATCTCACCCTATAAATACTTGTAAACCCTATTAAAGCCAACCCTATAAATACGTATAAAACCTATAATCCTATACTATAAAGTTAAATCCTACCCTGCATAAATCCTAAAACAAACACAAAGCACAAAAAGTATTAGGATTTTGAAATCCGGATTTCAAAATCCGAAAACAAACATGCCCTAAGTATTTATAAGCTATTGAAATAATACATCTTTCGAGTTTATAAGATGTGCATGGATCGGGGTTTATCTTTCACTCACCATTTGCACACAAACGTTCTCTTATCGATCAAAAGTTGATAGCCAGTGCAATTTGCGTGTATATTTACATAGAAGTGGGCATTTCAGAGCTACTACCTCTATATCTCTCAACACACAAATTTCACCATCTAAATACAGTGAATGATTAATGAACATCTTGAATGATGAGATATAAACATAAATTCTGTCGTCTCGTTTGGAATTACAGGCTCGAAAACTCTAGTTTTGTGCAAATCAAGCAACGAATTTCAGACAACGAGTATCATTATGGATATTTTGACATTTAATTGCACAGAACCTCATACCACATTGTACGCATGTATAATTTGCTGAAAATCCACAGACTGTGCAAAAATGTCGTCGTGCAGTGGAACTTGGGGGTCCCACAGCTGCTCTAGTGTAGGATGGTACATGAGGAGGCAATGACTCCAGATTAGCCTAGAACAAAAGAAAGTGAAGCAATCGAGCGTTAGATTAGTGTTATTTAATGGGAAAATGCCAAAATCAACGTGTTATAGCACGCTAGGCTAAGTTGGGATCGACCAGACCCCTTTAATGGCTTCTTCAAGGGTTTTGGAGGGTTAAATGTTGGGAAAAGGAGTGTTTGGAGAAGGCATTGAGCATTAGATTGATGTTTTTTAAAAGAAAAAGGCGAAAAACGAGTTATAATTGATTATTAATGCTGCCGATATTAATATTTGATAGAATTTAGAAGTGGAAGGGAGTAGTAGTGCTTACCTCTTGCAAGAGTTCAATGAATGATCTCGGTGCCTTCTTAGCATTTTCAAGTGCTTTAGCTTGACGAGTTTTCCTCTTTGTGCTTTTGGATTGCTTCTTCTGATATGCTGCATGATGAAAAATAGGACATGGTAAGTACACATTAGTGAAAATATAAATAACAATCCCACAATAAGCACTGGTGTAACTGAGTCGAGCCAGCTCACGAGTTACTTGAAAAAAAAAACTCAAAATCGACTCGAATTTAATTGAGTCGAGCTCGAGTTTAGCCCAGCAATACTAGGCTCGTCAGGCTTGCAAGCCTAATTGAGCTCATGTAACTATTTTACTACTAATACGCTAATTATTTACAAATATAATCTCATTTTATAAATAAAATAAAAACTTGTAATTAATGTTATGTAAGTTATCGAGGCGCGTAAGCTCGAGTATTTCAACTTCAAAAGAATTGAGCTCAACTCGACTCATGTATCCCCCTCCCTAGGTGAAACAACTTAAGGGTAATAATTAGGCGAACTGAGCACAGAGGGAGAGCTGGATAAGGAAGTCAAAACACCAAATTACTGTTTCTTCCAACTATAAACTACAGCCTAATAAAATGTGCAGCAGAAGTTCTGGGCTTTGTTAAAAAAGACAAAGTGAAACTTCGGTCAGGCAAACGTGACTCTTCTTGCAAGGTAAATGTTAGGGAAAGAGCACGTAAATTTACGAGCATGCTAGCAAATGCCCTAATGTATATTAAACGAAGCTCTAACAGGATCAGGCCATTCAGCAAAATATCTCAACATGAAATAGTCTGGTGACAAGGCAAGATCTTCTCATAATAACTCAGGCAAGTATATCCTTAGCAAGGTCCCAACGGTAAAAACAAATAGATTGGTAATTCTTGGAGATATGATGTCAAGTATATACTTAGTATTATTAACATTTTATTAGGCACTTTTTTGACAGCCATAAACCAAGAATTTCAATCCAAAGTAGGAGTATTAAGAGAAGGGATGAAAAAATCACCGAGAGACTCACTTACAAATCCCATTCATGACTACTATCTAACTATGAATTTAAACTATTGCTTCAAGTGTGATTTGATAATTAGATGCATTTGAACTTTTCTAAATTACCCACTAGATACATTGGGTCAAGTGTTGTGATGCATTACCAATATATTTACTAAGTAGTTTCACGCTAACCGTTTGATAGAAGGGAAGCATAAACAGTGTTTGTTAAATGTGTTGAAGCAGAACAAGGGCAAAAACTTATCAGTGAGAAACAAGCTATGATTAGCCTAGAAAAGCTAGTTCAAAAATATATATTGAAACAAAATCTAGTGGCATGGTTATGCTTACTATATGAACAATAAAAACTAAATAACCCAAATGAATACATAAATGATCATTTATATTGTTTATCCATCTATTTTCATTCCTCTCTCCACCCAAGTTTAGAATCATTGAAGTACATATACACCCAGAGCTGAAAAATAAATCAATGCCATTAATGCAACAAAGCAAAGAATTTATAATATTAGCAGGATAAAAAAAAGTATTCCAACAAGGAACTTATCACATGAATTCTTTACGTTATACTCAATTTTTATCACTAAAATAAATATAAGGTGATTGACCTTGATCATCATCGTCAAGAGAGGCATCATCATCATCGTCAACTTGTATCGGCTCCAATACGGCATTATCATTTTCCAAAGCTTCAAGACGAGCAAGGATTGCCTGCCAATTAATATTCAAAATTAAATATTTACAAGGGCAAGCTCAAAATAAAAACAAGTATATCCCAGAAGATAAACACTGATAAGAGGAAAAACAGTGGTAAAAAACCTGAGTCCTATTATCATTGCTGGCAAGGGCTGCAGCCATTTTGGAAGCAACCTTACGAGTTCGAGTGGACATTCGCCTTTCTTCATCCATGGCTGAAATATTAACACCAGCAATTTAAATTCTTCAGGCAAATGAAAGAAACTTACGAACCTATCGTGAATTCTCCATAGCCCTAAAGTCACTATTAACAGACACAATTTAGCAATCTAATAGTAGAAGTTACTTTCTCTGAGGGACATTTAACCAAATACATGTCTTACAAAAGAAAACATAGCTAATTGTTCAAGCTACTGCACAAACAACAGATGGAACTAGAAATTAGCTACTACATTGGTAATTGTGTAGCCTGACTGCCGTAGGGATATTAATTAATCCAAAGAATGCATCAGGAAATCTGCATAAATCTAAAAGAAGTTAATTTTTCTAAGGGACATTTAATCAAACACATTCTGCGCAAAACGTAACGACAACAAATTTCTTAAGCTGCTGCACAAACATGAACGGATTGGGGTACAAATTACCTTCTGTACTGGAAATTGGTATTCTAGCTTGTATCTTGTGCAGAAGCGATATCGATTACTTGGAGTTTTCCTCTCGTCTGAGCTAAATTAACAGTGCTCTCAGGAGTCTCATCAAATAGGTAATAAGCGGTGGGTGTGTTTGCTAAAGACCAAAAATTTGTTGGGTGTTTTAACACGTGGGGGTGTTAATAAGCATTTCGACAGGCTTATAAGTTATAATTAGAAGATTAATTTTTTATTTATTTTTCCATTTTACCTATGTTTTTTATAAATTTTATCTCTTTTAATATGATTTTTTTGCTATTACGAAATGCTATTTACCTATTTCATATTTGTAAACAAAAATAACATCGCACAAAGTATTTTTTTTTAATGTGTTGAGTATAATATACAAATATTTCCATTTAATTTACTTGTGTTAGGTACTGAAAATCAAACCAAGCTATTCAATACTTTATTCGAGATCGTTCGGTAAAAGCTCATTTGAACTCGATTCGATATAGATATCAAACAAGTTTAAACATATATTTATGTTAAGTACGGCTTAAAGCTCGGTTCGAGCTCGATAAGTAAAAAAAGATAAATTTAGTGAAAAAAAGTCAAACTACTCAAGCTCGGCTCGTGTTCGGCTCGAATAAAGCTCGTTCGAGCTCGACTCATTTAATTATCAAACAAGCTCAAACAAGAATTTTAAAGCTCGATAATATTTCAAACAAGCTTGAACTACATTGCGTTCGGCTCATTTACAGCCCTACCGGTGGCTATTGACCAAAACCTAATCTTGTGGAGTAATTCAAGTCTCAGAAATGAGCATAATAAATTTGAACAAATTTGAACAAGGAAGTACCAAAATGTCAAAAACTTGTGACTGACTCTCGAAAGAAAGACCAAAATCATAAGGATGTAATCGAACCGAATTCCGGTGAACTCGAGCTCGTTAACTCACGAATGGTAAAATAATTCTATATAGCCAGAAACAGCAAAACGGAACAGAAAGTAGCAACCTGAATCATATAACAATCTCATATAATGATGAGGAGTTGCAAATTTACACATTATACACCCATACATGAATATGTTCAAATCATAAGATGTAATCGAACCGAATTGAGCTGAGCTCAAGCTCGTAAATTTTTTACTGTAATAAATACTCCCTCCATCCCTTCGACCACTCGAATGGTAAATTCTGCACAGCCAGGAACAGCAAAACGAAACAGAAAAGAACAATCTGAATCATTTACTAGCAAATAGCATAAATCTGTAATTATATCATATAATGCTGAGGAGCTGCATATTTACACATTATACATACATACATACATACATAGATGAATATGTTCAAATCATAAGGATGTAATCGAACCGAATTGAGCTGAACTCAATCTCGTTAATTTTACTGTAATAAATACTCCCTCCGTCCCTCGACCCCTCGAATGGTAAATTCTACATAGCCAGAAACAGCAAAACAGAACAGAGAAGAACAATCTGAATCATATAGCCAATAGCAGAAATCTGTAAACTATATCATATAATGATGAGGAGCTGCAAATGTACACATTATACTCAGATACATGAATATGTTCAAATCATAAGATGTAATCGAACCGAATTGAGCTGAACTCAAGCTCGTTAATTTTACTGTAATAAATACTCCCTTCGTCCCTTCGAGGCTTCGACCCCTCAAATGGTAAATTCTACATAGCCAGAAACAACAAAACAGAACAGAGAAGAACAATCTGAATTATATAGCCAATAGCAGGAATCTGTAAACTATATCATATAATGATGAGGAGCTGCAAATTTACACATTATATTCGCATACATGAATATGCTCAAATCATAAGATGTAATTGAACCGAATTGAGCTGAACTCGAGCTCATTAGTTTTACTGTAATAAATACTCCCTCCGTCCCTTCGACCCCTCAAATGGTAAACATAGCCAGAAACAGCAAAACAGAACAGAGAAGAACAGTGAATCATATAGCCAATAGCAGAAATCTGTAAGCTATATCATATAATGATGAGGAGCTGCAAATTTACACATTATACACCCATACATGAATATGTTCAAATCATAAGGATGTAATCGAACTGAATTGAGCTGAACTCAAGCTCGTTAATTTTACTGTAATAAATACTCCCTCTGTCCCTTCGAAGGGTAAATTCTTCATAGCCAGGAACAGCAAAACAAAACAGAAAAGAACAATCTGAATCATATAGCCAATAGCAGAAATCTGTAAGCTATATCATATAATGATGAGGAGCTGCAAATTTACACATTATACACCCATACATGAATATGTTCAAATCATAAGATGTAATCGAACCGAATTGAGCTGAATTCAAGCTTGTAAAAATTTTACTGACCACTCAAATGGTAAATTCTACATAGCCAGGAACAGCAAAACGGAACAGAAAAGAACAATCTGCCAATAGCAGAAATCTGTAAACTATATCATATAATGATGAGGAGCTGCAAATTTACACATTATACATACATACATACATGAATATGATCAATCAAACTTAAAAATGCTCAAGCTGAACCTCTGCTTTAAGAGGAACATACTCTCCCAGATAACCTCCTAGATGATCCGACAACGAAGACTTGTCGATATTTTCGTGGTGATACGACTTGCAGACGAAGTATATAATCGTCTGCGTGATGAGGCCGAAGATCGTCGCAAACGACAGCAGAAACACAGACAAAATCGAAATACCAATCCTCTTTCCAACCCCCACATCATCTCCCAATACCACTATGAATTCAAACATGAATTGGACTACAAAAAAAAACACCCCTGCCACAAAGAAAACTGCAAACGAAACCCCCATTTTCCCCTTGATCAAATTCTGGCTCTTCCTCATCGCATTCAATCCGTAGCTCTGTTCCAACACAGAGACCACGCTAGCTAAGTGCCAAATTACTGTGATGTAGAAGAATCCAACAACATACGCAATCACAAACAAAATCAGAAAAATTGCCCCCACAAATGGGATTAGCCCTAACGTGAGTGCGCCCAAAAAGAAAACTACAACAGAGAGGATATTGTACGCGAATACAATTATGAAATTCCATATGAATGTAACCATGAGCCTCTTCCAAACCTTAGGCACAACGCTCATGACTTTCCGGAACGTGATTTCTTTAGCGGTGTAGATGCAGGCGATGGTGTAAACAACGGCGGACGTTGATAAGAGATGGAGAATCATGAAGAAGACGAAATAGCCGATTTTGAAGAGGAAAAAAGCGGTCCATTCGGAGGAGAGAACGTTGGAGATCTTGTTGTAGTAGCCGCTGTCCTCGGGAGTTTTATCGAGTATGTATTCATTGTGGAGGATTTCGGAGAAGAGGAACTCGGAGATTTGGATGTGGGCTAAGTAGATGAAGGAGAGGGGGAGGATTAAAGATAATGAAATTTGGGTGAAGATTTTGCGCCATGATGAAACTATGTTGAAGGATTCGTGAAGGATGCCGAAGAAACCGATGAATTGGATCTCCTCTTGCTCTCTATCCATGGAGTTTTTGGTGTTTTGATTTTGGGAAATTGAGATATTTGAAGGATTTGGCTATGGAGATTGAATGTAGAAATTGTGGTGGAAGGTGAAGGAAAGGGGGACAGAAATTGACGAGCTGAAGTTTCCTTTGGGTTGGTCGTCGGTCAAATTTTACAATTTCAAACACGGTTTCATGGTTTGTTTGTTTTTTCTTTTTTTCCAAGTAAGATTATTGTGGTGAAACCATTAAATATGATTTGATTTATTATTTTAATTAATTTTTTTTAGTATGGTTCATTATATGATTTTCATAAATGGAAAAACCAAAAAAAATCCAATCAAAATGAACTAATATTATATAAATATATATACTTTATTTATAATTTATAGAAGCAGATTTTTTTATAACTTTTCAGCTAACAAGGTAAAATACTAACATTATAAGCAATAATCAAATTCCAATTTTCAAGTTCAGAACCAGAAACCATGATCTGTTTTTCTTATGTTTTGAATCTTATGATAATATTCGTCTATTCGAATTATATTTTATATTATTGAGATTTAATTTATCTTTTGAGATTGCATTTTACATGTTTATTAATTATTGTGCATGAAAAATATGGGCAAAATTTCGATTCGATCAAAACCGATCGAAATATTATGGTTTCCAACCAAATAGTTTTTATAAATATGGTTTAGTTTACAATTTAAAAAAAAAAAAAGAACGGTTTATACTTTGGTTTACGATTTTAAAAAAAAACGGTTTATACTTTGATTTACGATTTATGAACGGTTTGATTAACCAAAGTATCAAACTGATCATTGCACAACCATGGTATCAGAGCAAACCGGGCAAAACGATCTGGGTTCGATTTCGATTGAAAGCACTTCACCCATTTAAATTGTCCACTCGATGGGCCTCCTCCCAAAAGAGGGTAAGAGGTGTTAATCTGGCCCACGAGTGAGGGGGAGTGTTAGAAATTAATATACAAGAATTAATTCCCACCCTCTCTACAAGTTCGGACTTTTAGATGAGACGAAATTCTTTCAATAGGAGTTCGATTTTTCAATTTCAAAAAAATAAATAAAAATAAAATCGGTTTTGATCATATGCCTCAATTTTATGGTACACTCTTTTGTTAAAGGCTTTTTTTACAAGTCTCTTTCTTTACATAAACATAATGATTTTATTTAATCAAAGATTTTGTAATTGTGTAGAGAGCATATAGGCCAATAAACAAGGGGCTAATCATAGTCTTAATCTTAATCAAGACAGCCTATCATTTTCTAGGGGGTTCCCTCACCTCTTCTAGAGGATGATTTTTCTTGGATAGAGAAAAAAAATACAACCTCTAAATTAATTATTGATGAGGTCACTTTCAATGGAAAGATTACCTTAAATTAAATTAATTGTTTATTACATTATTAAATAATTTCTTTATACTTATGTCACAAAATTGGCACACAGCCTTGTATATTTACTTTTTATTTTTTTTAACAGTAAAATATCACTTTTGTATAGATACAAGTACAAGGGATACTCAACCCGTACAATTTTACAATGTAAATCATCATACTCTCACTATGGATTCACATCATTTGATAATAAAACATTTCTAGCTAAGACATAAGAACGGATCGCAGCAACATGTTGAAATTGACGCGTTTGGTATTATCAGATTTTTAGCTCCAATTCAAGACCACAAATTGATTTTTTTTTTTTTTGTCTCCACTATACATTTAGTGTACGAAATATAGTTATGTCTTGGAACTTTTGTGATAATTTGACCGAGTCATCGGCGTGATTCGTGAACAACCCATTGACACAAAGTGGGCTAATTCTTTTTTAAGAACAATTTTTATTTATGTTGAAATTTCGTAGATGCTTCGTTTTACCCATTCTACATTTTCACCACTTCCAGTTTTCCAGGTCAATGTTTTTATACATTTTCCAATTTAATTCAACATTTTAGTGGATTATTAATTAAAATATATAATAATTACTATCGTATTTTTCGAAACAGTATAAAAATTAGATTTTTTAAAAAAAATTATGTTTTGGAAAGTAAGTTACATTCTTTTCTATGGTGCTTGGAACACGATTTCACACAAATACTTGTGGTTTGAGTGATAGCTGAAAGACATGAAGTCAATATACCACTTTGAGATATTTAATTACCTATTTAATTAAAACCACTTAAAGGTAGTAGACTTTGATATAATAATAAATAAATACATATTGTATAGTCAAATGTTTGATTGGAAAAAAAAAATTAATGAAGGAAAGTTAGTGGGATAAAGCACATCACGCCTCAGGTAAGAGCTGAACGCGACGTAATTCAAACTTATTTAAAATATCATTGAACTTGTTTGATAATTAATCGAGTTGAGTTCAAATAGTTTAACATTTGTACACTAATTTTATTTTATTTTGACTTATATATCAAACTCGAGTCGAGCTTCAGGTTGTACCAAAGCTAAATACAATTATATGAAAAGACTTATTAAATATATCTATATCGAATCGAGTTCAAACGAGCTCGATCGGTTTTATTCAAACGAGCTTCAGATTGTATCGAAGTTAAATATTATATGTTCAAGGTTGATATCTATGAAGAATTGAGTTCAAACGAACTTTTCCTGATCGATCGGTTTTATTCAATTACTTTTAAATAAAATTTAGATAGAAGATCCTCTAATATTATGACAAGAGCGAGGAGGTGAGATGCGGCACAAACTTGGCAAACTTTGTGCAGTCATCATCATTTCTTGCAATTCTCTCCCTTCAAACCTTTCAACTTCTCCAATTTCCTCCACTACCTGTCCACATGAATTTCCAGGAGCAATATAAACATAAATATAGATATAAATATAAACGTCACATTTAGAAAAATTATACTAATATTTAAACAATGTGATCAGATAACCCCGTTTTCTTTTTTTTAATAGTAAAATTTACAAATAGTTAAAAATTTGACATAGTTAATTAGTTTCAAAAGTAGCTAGCTATCTCAATTTCCACTATCATATAAATTTTAGAATACGTATATTATATAGTACTCCCTCCGTCCCGGAATTACTTGCACAGTTTGACTGGCACATTGTTTAAGAAAAGTGAATTTAGTGGTTGATGATGTAAGATAAATGAGGGGTATTTTAGGTAATTTGATGATGTGTAAAGTGAAATGTATGGAAAAAATGAGTGACAAATTTGAAAATAAAATGATGTTGTGAGGTTATTAATTTTGTGGGGTATTTTCATATTAAGAGTGTGCAAGTAATGTAATTTTAAGACGTACCAACAAGGAAAGTGTGCAAGTAATCACGGGACGGAGGGAGTAGTAATTTTAGATCACAATATGTTTTACACCCAAAATATAAAAAATTCTCAACACTTACCTTTAGAAAAAATTTAGTAACATTATTATTTTTATATGTATATACCTTCTTTAGAGCTTGACACATACAGGGCTGCTCATTTATATTTTCCAGCGCCTCACAGCACCGGGGAAACTCCTCCCGCCACCCTCCGCCGTCATTTCCCGCACAGCGGCTGCTCTCCCTCAGGTATCGCTGGCAAGAACTCAGCCTCTGCCCCTGCCCGCCGCACTCGCCGGGATTCACAATCTCCACCGTGGCGGTGGCAGCGGTCGCCAAGAGGACTGCCAGAGTGAGCATGCACAGGGTGAACGACGTCGTAGCCATTAATCCTAGCTAGATTTTTTTTGTAATAATTAATATTGAATAATTAGTTTGGGAGGTGGGTTTATAAATAGGAAGGGTTTTAATTTGCATGTAAAATACGTGGCTCATAATACTGAAATGGAGATTGTGTAGGTGGAGGGACCAAATTTTGCATGCCGCTTTTGGTTACATTAGTGCTTCCACGTATATATAATATACTTCAAAGATTTCCAGTGTTTTTTTAACACAATTTTTTTTATAAAAATGTAGTGATTAGAATGTGGAGAGTAATTTTATAAACTTTTATACGTAAAATAAATAAAGTAGTTGAATTGAATATACAATGAGTCTCAAAATAATGACATGAATTAAAGGATAAATATGTATATATCGTGAGGGTAGAGATTGTGGTGATCATTTTCATTTAGAGGTATATAAATTTTTAAGGACAAACTAAAAAGAAAAGTATGAAAAAAAATTTAGGGACATAGAAAGTAATATGAACGGCAGCAAAATTACATATATATGAAAAAATTTAAATATATATATGTTGATATATTTGTAGGGTACGGTGGAATAGGGTTTAAAATGACTTGAAAATGTAATTCCAAAATACTAAAAGTTCTCATTTTTTAAAATATGATTCGAACAAAAATAAGGCTTTAAAAAAAATATTACTAGTATGTTCTTATATAGATTAATAATTTTGAAGTCAAAATTCCATTTTCAATTGCAACTGTAACAGAAAATAATAAATTAAAGAATTCGACCTGCCAGTTGAGACTTGAGACTTGAAAGCATCAAAATAATTAACAAATCTCTAGTTCCTTAAATCACACGAAATCCTTTGTAATATCGTCATAGGTTTAGTTATCACATACGACATTTATTATATGATATCATGAATATTAACATGATGTATATTACAAAAATAAATCTAATATATATAAAAATTAATCAAACACTACTATTTAGTCTATTTGTAATGAAAATTTTGAATTGTATGAAGATACAAGTCAAATTTGTTATTTAAATTACGGACATGCGACATTTAGTGAGCCAAATATAAATTACATAGTATATATATATAGTATATACACAGGAGACCTCAACTCATATTACATTAATCGATCATCCTCGTTTTTGAATGGAGCATAATCCCCCGAGCACACATTGACCCCATTAACTATGATCTCATAGTAACACGATGCACAAACCAAATAAACAACAGTTTGAACCACGTTACCCAACAATATAAATCCAGATAAAAGTAAAAAACAGACTATTCCACACATAATTCTACACCGAAACGAACCCCCAAACACAACAAACCTCTGAAACACCCCTTGAACCAAGAAGAAACATAAGTTGAGCAACAAGAAAACCGCAACTGAAATGACCATCTTGCCCTTGGCCAAATCCTTGCTCTTGATCATGGCCTCAATCCCACAATCTTCCTCCAACACCGAAACCACACTTGCCAAATGCCATATGATGCTAAAATACACGAACCCCATCACGTAAACCACGAAAATAGGGCCCGTGATAGCGATTCGGGCCGTGTTGAGCCCGAACATTGGAAATAACAATGAGGATGCCCCCATGTTGTACACAAAAACAACCATGAAACTCCATGCAAATGTGACAATGAGCCTTTTCCAAACCTTTGGTACCACACTTATAACTTCAACAAAAGTAGTTTCTCTCCCCGTGTAAATGCACGCGACCGCGTACACGACCATTGAAGTTGAAACCAAAGAAAGTACGAGGAAGAAGATGAAGTAGACGAAGTTTGCGCAAAAAAACGCGAACTTTTCCGACCGAAGGGAACCCCAAATTAGGTTAGGGTTCTTGAAGTGGCCTTCTTGATCATTGTGAACTATATTAGGAAATAGAAACTCGGAGATTTGAACATAGCCCAAGAAAAGGAGGGATAAAGGGAAAATGGTAGCTATTGTGATTTGGCTAAAAAGTTTTTTGGATGAAAATATGATTGTGAAGGATTCCCTAAAAATGCCATAGAAACTTAGAGATTGAATCTCTTGTTGTTCTTTGTCCATGAATATTTTCTTACAAGTTACAAAACTCAAAGGAAGTGGAAGAGTGGACCTTTTGATATAGAGGAAAAAAGGTAATAGTTTAAATATCAAAAGTAGAATTAAAGCAAGATATTGCTTAATTGTCACAATTATTATAATGAGGTGTATTTCTAAGATCATTTTAGAAAAGAAAAAAAGGTTGGGTCAATTATTTATAATGAAAGCAATTTGCTTCGGGATTGACAATATGAGTACAAGTCATTGTGTTGACTATTGGCATTAAATTACGGCTATATATAATTATGTGATATACAACAACGTCATGTGTAATAAAATTGTGCAATTTTATTGTGTATTTAGATTAGTACAATACATCATTGTAATGTACATATAAAAATATGTACGATTTTATTGTGTATTTAAATTCAGTACAACAGATCGTTGTTTAAATTTCATTTTAATGTTTAGATGTCATGCTTTATTTTAAAAGATTTATTGAAACATAGCCCTACAACAATATTATAACAAAATTCCCAAGGCGTTCAAATAAAGAATATAAATTTGAGAGTGAAATTTCAAATAAAAAAATTAATGAATTAAGAGGGATCAAATAAATTAAATAGCTTATAATGAAATACTAGAAATTGAGAAAATAAAAATCAAACATAGGGATCAGAGACTTGGGGAATATGCAGCCTCAGATCCAAGAAAATTTTATCCTTTATCGTTTGTCGCTCTATATATCCTAAAAAATACTCCCTCCGTCCCGGTATAAGTTTCCCCTTTCTTTTGGTTGTTTTGATTAAAAAATATGATTAAATAATAGATGTAGTACAAGTGATGTGATGGTGAGAGAGAAAATAATAGATGAGTGTGAGATGAAGTATGATAAAATAATAGATAAAGTGTAAGTGATGTGATTGGGAGAGAGAAAATCATATGCCAAAAATGGAAAAATATGAAATGGGAAACTTATTATGGGAAAGGAAAGTGGGAAACTTATAGAGGGACGGAGGGAGTATTGATTAATAATTAATCATGAAGTATGCTTCAAAAAGTAAAAAAGCGACCCTTTAAAAAAAAAAAAAAAAAAACTTACTAGCCAACTAAATAAAAATTGAGAATATTATCCACAAAGCTTAATTAAGAATTGAGAATATCTTCCACAAAGTTTGAAGGTTCGATCAAACGGTGAAGACTTTCAAATCAGTGAAAGTTTCTGACAAAATAATGTGTCAAGATATTGGTATTACAAGAGATAGAACAAACTTAAAAAAAAATGCATTATCGCTAAGGATGAACTCCACTTTTTGAACTAGGTCGCCGAAAGTTGTGGTGCCAATGTCGTCTTATGATTTTTGCAGCTCGTTGGTCAAGAAGTAACCCTTTTAGTTTACACAGTCAAATCAAGCTATAGTTTAGTGGTCACTGAGTTTAATTAGTCATTTGTTTTTCTTTAAAGTTAAATTTATAATACAAGAATGCTCAATTGTGAATCAGTTGTATGATAATACTATTTTAAATAAGATGACTCGAATTAATATTATATGGCCAAGTGTATTATATATCACATACAAATCTAATTAGATCTTTTTGTAACGAAGAATAAAGAAAAAAAAAAAAAAACCCAAAAGTGGGCCGAGATTCCAATTTCTGGGCTAACAGATCGATCAAAAGGCCTAAAAAGGCACATGAAATTTTTGGGCCATAGAAAGCCCAAAAATAAATTTGGGTCCATGAAGAGTTATTATCAGCCACAAAGCCCAAAAAATATGTATATTCAAGAGCTAGAATGGTACTACATACTATAAGTCAAATGGGGCTAACAATATGTGTATATATGATCTAGTCTCAACAAATAATTTATTTTATACTTCATCCGTTTCACATTTTTCTTTTTCATCCATTCCACAACACTTTTCACACTATTCAAATAAAAAATCATAAACTATACATTCACTATATCCATACATTAGCCCATTGTCCAAAAGCCCATGTATTCTTCTAAACTCAGAGTTGGGTTTCTAAAAATATTCTCCACAAACGAATAATGGAACACACAACACATTTGGGGCTTTCGATTCTATTTTTCGTATTCCACTGATATTCTACCATATTGAATTTTACCAATTCACCGCATAAAACGAGGTCCTTGCACAATTGACTTTACGACTTGACTGAATCTCCAAAAGTTTTTGACAACTCGTTTGATAGATTTAGTTAGCATTGTTTATGAGAAATAAATATCAAAATTTCAAGATTATAATAACTTAAATCTAATTTATTTTGTTTGATATATGATTCATCAATTGATAGATTAAAATATGATTGTAATAAATATATGAAAAGTCTTCTATACATAGTCTACTCTCTCCCCTTCCATTCCAATCACAGTCAAATAGAAGGGGAACCTAATCTAATTATAGTTTAGATATTTATTGAAATATAGATTCATCCCATCCCTACTAATAAAAATCAAATTAACTTACTTTAAATTAAATTTTAAAAAAGAAGTTTCAAATTTAATTTTAAAGCAAGTTAATTTGATTTTTATTGGCAGGGACTCAAGCAGTCAAGCTCAATAGGTAAACAAATTAAATACAAACATAAATGTACAATTTAATTTTTTTTGAAGGCAAATGACAATTTAATTAAGAAGTGTGCAAATTTAACTAAATATTAATTACAAAAATTCAAATATATTTTCAAAACTAAAATTCAATAACATATCAATAACAAGTAGCAACATTTTGCTTTGTGAACTAGAAAGAACTCAAAGAAATAGTATAACACAACATATTGAAGTACTAAAAAAATCTTACTTTAAGAGGCGCACAAATCGATTTAACAAGACGAAAAACACATGAACGGAGAGATCTCACAATCATGAAATGAGCAACTAAACGACGAGAAAAATAACGCTCTCAACCCTTTTCACGAATAAAATACAATACATTAAAAAGTTCTACTCCTTAAATATCCAATCATTACATATCTTTCAAATCTTCTACCCCAATTATTATTGCCAATGTCCCCTCTCATAATAAATTAACAAAAACTAGCTGTTGTAACCTAATTAATGGTCACATTACACAAATATTTAAAAGTTTGGTCAATTCTTTCTAGGTTTGCACCATGTGAAATTGCAACAGACAAGCAGGATCATGGTTTTCTTCAGCTTTCTACTAATTAAAAAATATTAAATATTCCATAATGTTTAGTTCAGAATCTTCCATCGCATTTGGCATTTCATTTCACTTTTCAATGCACTAAACATGCACATTAATAATACTCCCTTGTCGCATTACAACATATTTAAATAAAATATATATTTAATATATATATATATATATTTTTTTTTTTTTTTTATTTTATTTTGTTCCTCCAATAGTATTAGACTGTATAGATTATAGAAGTACACAACCATGAATTCGACTGCAGATGCCATTGCAGCTTTTAGTGACTACGATGGCTTCATTTGGACTGGAATGAATTAGGGTACAATTATTTTGAAATTTTGATATCAGAATTTTAAAATTTTATAAATTTAAATTCTACTAATACCTGTAATGATGGAGTATTTATTTTAAAATTTAAATACGGTTGAAATTTAACTTTATTATATGATTTATATGTATTTATATAATTGAATTTTAAAGAATTTATAGATATTTATTGGCTGATTTTAAAGTCTGAATTCTAAAATCTTAAAGTAAAACTGATGTTAAATTTCAAAATCTTCCGAATTTTAAATTCCAAAATAAACAAACATTTAATGTCTTGATTTGGTTTTACTCATTTTTAGACTACTTTTTATTTGTTACTATGAATTTTATTTCTAAAAAGATACTTTTCCCTAGTAAAGTTTTTACGGGACCACGACCTTTGAATTGACAAGTAAAACTAATTACACTATAAATAAGGTAACTCAGAGTAAAATTCTTGTTATATTATTAAAACTAAAAAAAAAAAGTCATGCACAAATTAATACTATGGTCATATGAAAATGACAAATTTGTGCAGTAGAAATGTAATGGTGGAAATATTATAGTAGTACAATTTCATAATAACTTTCATTTACACAATATGAGATCATCTATATCACTTTTAGTGTTTCATTTGTTCAACTTGATGTTTCACCCGCTAAATCTTGTACATATGTGGCGGATGAGATCTCATAACGATTTTGAAAGGTAATTTTGTAAACAAATAAATTTGATCTACGATTTAGTAGTGGAAGTTGATGAAACCGTTTGTGCTTATTCTATCTAACTACTGAAACTCTATTTTCATCCCTAAAAAATAGAAAGAAAATATATCAAATCTTAAAAATAAGAAAATATATAATCTCAAATCTTGGAAATATTATTTATATTCTTATCTCATAAAAATGAGGATTTACATAATATTTCCGTATTTCTATCAATATAAATTGATATGAATGCTAGTGAGAAATCAGGGATTCCGTGACATTACCACTATTAAACACCTTCTAACATTTTCACAAGAAACCCCACCCTACCCCACCCACCCCCCACACCCCATAATATATATGCTAATGCATGCTGTCCAAATCTTGTTCTGTTTTATCACACACAAACACTCTGTTTCCATCTCCAACTTTTTGCACACAATAAAAAGTCCATAAATTTTGTTGCATGTATATGGACAATCTGTATCTCGATGATGCAGGGTGAAAACTGTCTTTTCAATTTCAAACTTTTCTTAACAAGGCCTTCTTTTTCCTTCATACTCCTTGTATTCACCGGAATTGCCCTTCTCACCCTCCACACCATTCTCCCAATCTGGTCAATATCCATTAATCGGGCCGCCGTCCTCGACGGCCCGTTAGGCCGGAACACATGTTCCGGCCTGTTTCAGGCGCAGCTGACGCGGCGCCTGACAAAATCCATTACGGATTTTGGTGGGGTGGGGGATGGGAGGATCTCCAATACGGCGGCGTTTAGGAGGGCTGTAGAGTACTTGGAGAGATTCAAAGGGGGAGGTGGGGCCCAGCTGAATGTCCCCAAAGGGAAATGGCTTACAGGGAGCTTTAATCTTACAAGTGATTTCACATTGTTTCTTGATGATGGTGCTCTTATTTTGGGATCTCAGGTTTGTGTGGATTGATTTTGATTTGCCTTTTTTTTTATGGTGCAAAAGGCAATTAATTCTTGTTTCCTTAAATTGTAGAGTGGTTTTTGTGAGTTTTTAAAGTGAATTGACTAATTTGGAGCAAAAAGACAAGTGGAAAGGAGGAATCTTGATTTTTTCATTCATTGTTGAACTTGATTAAATTGATTAATTCATAGTGTTTTTGCTTTAAAACATGATTTGAGTAGAGTTATAAGATCACATATTATGTAGTATTTTGTTGAAAGCTAACCATCATGGATAGAGATGAGTAGTTTTTCATAGAACAGACGAAAAAAGAAAGTTGAGTAGTCAGTCTGATGCAAGTTTTTGGCATATTTGGATAGAGATGAGTAGTTTTTCATAGAAAAGACGAAAAAATAAAGTTGAGTAGTTAGTCTGATGCAAGTTTTTGGCATATTTGGATAGTAGGATCCGGAAGAATGGCCATTGATCGAGGCGTTGCCTTCGTACGGAAGAGGCAGAGAGAGGGAGGGAGGGAGACATATAAGCCTCATTCATGGAAATTCACTCACAAATGTTGTTATAACAGGTAAAACAAAAGTTCTTGAAATTAAGTTTAGTGATGATCATGATTAAAGTGTTTGTATGATTGAACCACCACACACTTTGTATGTTTTTGAATATTGGTTTCCACTTTGCAATATGTGTTTTCACATATAAATCAAACTTTGAAGCAAAAAGGTCAAACTTTTGTGTTTTCACATATAAATCTTTTTTGGTCATTTGCAATATGATCTCAAGATGACTAGAATAAACACTGTGGTTAGGTGGATCCATGCGTACGACACGACGTGATTTGATAATTAGTTCATGTTCGGTTTGTTTGGTTTATGCAAGTTAGGTAGAAAAGGCTACTAGAAAGTGGATGAACATTGTAATGTTTCATTATAAATTGAAGGTGTTGACTAATTTGCAGGGAATAATGGCACAATTGATGGACAAGGGAAAATGTGGTGGGATCTTTGGTGGAATAGAACACTAAAGCACACAAGGGGCCACCTTGTTGAACTCATAAATTCACACAATATTCTCATTTCAAATCTCACTTTTCGCAATTCTCCGTTTTGGACCATTCATCCCGTTTATTGCAGGTAACGCTTCTTCATCCTCAACCACAAATTGTTCGTTTTTAACGTTCGTGCACGATAACCTTCTTGTTTTTTGCCTTGATTTTATCTAGATAGTATTTTATTTAAAGATGAAAACTGTGATTACACCTGCAGAATAAATAATAGGAACAAAGTTGTCCTTTGTGATGGATTATTAGGTAAAGAAGATGAAAAGATAGGAAAGAATCAACTCACAAAAAAGCAATCTTGTGATATGATATGATATGATATTCTTCTCTACACCATTAATATTAAATTTGTAATGAGTACAAACCCTTTTTTCATAAGTATTAAACAATTAAAGTCGGCATGTATACTAATCAATGATTTTGTTCCCATGTTAGGATTTATTTAATTATTTATTCCTAACTTTTGATTGATGCTTCCTAGGCCAAGTGTGTTTTTTAACATACAGTTCGAGTGCATTTTTAAATGGTATTAGTTGAGTACAGTTGCACCGTACGAGTGGTGTACAAGAGACTTACTCGTCTTAAGATTATTTCATTCAAATTTGAATTTTTTGCATCAAGATTTTCTTGATCAGTTGTGTTTTTTAACATGCAGTTCGAGTGCATTTTTAAATGGTATTAGTTGGTCCGTATTAGTTGAGTATAGTTGCACTATACGACTGGTGTACAAGAGACTTACTCGTCTTAAGATTATTTTCTTGATCAGTTTGTGTTTTTCTGCAGCAATGTGGTGATCAAAGATATGACAATCTTGGCACCTTTAAATGCCCCAAATACAGATGGGATAGATCCAGGTATTTCAAAAAATTCCAGTTTTTCATGTAATCAATTTCTATAGAAGCATCCTAAGTTCATACAACACTATTCTTGCACAGATTCGAGCACGAATGTCTGTATCGAAGACTGTTACATAGAGAGCGGAGACGACTTAGTTGCAGTAAAAAGCGGCTGGGACCAATACGGTATACGCATGGCAAAACCGAGCACAAACATTACTATACGTCGAGTCTCAGGCACTACTCCGACATGCTCAGGCATTGGAATCGGGAGCGAAATGTCCGGTGGAATCAGTGATATTCTAATCGAGGATTTGCACGTTAGAGACTCGGCAGCTGGTGTTCGTATAAAAACAGACAGGGGAAGAGGAGGGTATATCGGGAACATAACTATACGTAATATCATGATGGAACGAGTCAAGGTACCTATACGGTTTAGCAGAGGGGCTAACGATCATCCGGACGAGAAGTGGGACCGGGAAGCGTTGCCGACGGTTAGAGGGATATATATAAGTAATGTTGTAAGTATAGATTCAAGAAAAGGCCCTCTATTAGAGGGCATAGAAGGGGCACCATTTGAGGATATTTTTATGACAAATGTTAGTGTGTTAGGGCTATCATCAACATCTGTGCAGTGGAACTGTGAATTTGTGTCTGGTGTTAGTGTAGGGGTGTGTCCTAAACCTTGTTTAGAGTTGCAAAAAAATGGTTCTTCATCTTGGTGTTAAGTTTCTTCATAAACACCATTTGATTGTTTAGATTACACAAAATTCTTTGTAATATTATCATTCATTGATGAGAAGCACAAGCTAGCCCTTGATTTTGGGGTGTTTTTGATCTTTATGTTTCAAGTTAAAGTTAATCATGTAGAATATGAAATTTATAAATTGTGTGGTATACTCTACTTGATTCTATTTAAATCTCACTCCCTCCATCCGCCTATAAGTTTCTCGACAGATATTTGTCAAAAGGGTATGGAAAGTTTATAGCCTTATAGGCGGACATCAAAATGACAAAATGAAAAGTTTATAGACGGACGGAGGGAGTAATATTTTTCGTTATAAGAGTCGAGACTTTTCGTTCGTTTGCGAAAAAATGTAAAAAACAACTCAAGAAAGAAGGAAGCATCAATCAAAGTGTTGACAATATGAATAGATACAAGCTTGGAAATTTAGATTTCAATTTCACCATTTCCAAAACACATTAGAACCACACTTGAACTTGTCCTTCCCTTCACACTCCAAGTCCAAATCTTCACTAATGAATGGCACTTTCTGCAACCAACAAACAACAGTATTATTAACTCACATTATGTATCTATATGTGTATGTATAGCCAGAGAGAGAGGGGAAGAGAGAGAGTGACCTTTTGCTTGGCCAAATCTTGGCAGCCAGTGAAATTTTCAGGGAACTTGCAAGTGCCAAACTGAACAGTGTATGCTCTGGCAAAGTTGGCCCCACTTGTAGCCAGCCTCTTCTTATCATTCAATTCCTACAAAACAAAATCTTCAATCAATCTACTGCAAATTAACACATTTTGATTCAATATGAAACAAACCTTGTTAGCCTTGCTTTTCTCCAAATAGTCATCGATAACTCCGGCGTTGGCGCCGGATGAGGCGGAGATAGCCGCCGTGAAAAGGGCGGCCCCGAGCCCAAAAACAGCTGCCCTTCTTCCCGAATCATTAGATTCGGGAATTCTGGCCTGTTGAGCTCGGATTACAGGCAATCTCTGAACGGAAGGCAGAGAATTGACCTTTGGTCCGAGCTCAACGCCAGAAACGGCGTAGTTGCAAGCAAGGATACTAGAGTTCATTGCTGTGGTTTGTTTTATTTTTTCTGCAGAATTGGTTGTGGGAAATTTGATGAAGGGAGAGATTAAGGTAGTGGTGGGAGTGTGGATAAGGTGAGATTACCACAATCCCCTTTGGCAAATTGTTGGCTTGCTTTAGTCCTAGTAGACATTTTTGCTGCAATTTGTGTGGTGGATTTTGAGCTTTGGGGGTCCCATTTTGTGATCTCACTTGGTTTTGGATATAATAATAAGACGCATGCAACACATCATCCTTTAACTAGACTTAAGTTCGTTTACCTGGATGGACTTAGAACTCTACGATTGGATGGACTTAGAACTCTACGATTCACGTCTCGTTCTAGTTAGGGATTTCAACAATATACCTACACCGACGTTTTTCTCACAATACAACATCAATCACTGTAAAACACTGATTTAACATAATACAACATCAATCACTGTTAAACAAAACACTGATGAATGCAAAGGCATATACATATTAACCAAGAAACCAGTCTGTACATGCTGTGGCAAATCAGAGTTAAAGATTTTCCTACTCTAAGCAACAAAATTGGATCAATTCATCATGAAGATAAATCAATATGAACACGCTCATCATTCCTGCGGGATAAATGCAGAATTTTCAACGTCGAGCAACCGTGAGAAACAGAATGGCTACCTTTGTATAATCACAGAGAATTATCTCAGACGAGACAATCTTTTCCTCTTTCTACTCTTTTTACGAGCAGCAGGATTCTTGAGGCCATTCATCGACGTAGAAGGAAAAGCGTGGACTGATGACTGCCTCCCATTTGACGTCCTCGTTTGTTTAGCAGCCCATTTCAGTGGCATATTGTTCACCACAACTCCTATATTGTCAGAGTTGTTCAACTCCACGAGTTTCTTGACTTGATCAAGAATTTGGAAAGTCCAGGCAGTTGAAATGTCCAATTCAACCGAATCATCCATCGGTTTCTTCCAAAGATCAATTAAGATGTTTTTAAGTGACTGAAACGACATTGAAGATTGGTAGCTTGGTAGATTACTGCAAATCATATTCACCTTAAGCACATGCTTGCAGAGGTTTCCTTGCAACGACCATTCACAATCACAATGTGCAAATTCAGAGCCCGGATTCCAAACTAGTCGATTTACGCTATTGTCCTTCTGACTGACAACTTCAGCAAAAAGTTGGTCTTTATCATCTAAGGAAACGTAATGATCGGGAATTTGAAGAGCCCGATTCCATGAGGTAGAAGCCATATAATCCTCCTTCACATTAGAAAACGAACCACTTTCATCTGCATAACGATCAAGCCAGTAGCTTGAGTGCAACTCGGTTGTCAACTTATGAACTAGCCAATCGACTCTTTGAAGGGAACCAAGATGGGAATCATCGTATAGTTTAGCTTTCAGCTTCATGTGATATACTTCAATTGCACCAGAGGTTTCCTGGCTTGCAAGTGGGAGAGTCTTCATTGATTTGAGCCACATTTCTGCAACACGATAAAGTAATGAGCAATAAAGCATAAACAGTAGGTAAATGGCAGTGATGTAAAATTAAGGGAAAATAACTTTTTTAGTCCTAAAAGTTATGACTACTTCGGTTCCAGTCCTATCAATTTTCACAAATTGAAAATAGCCCTGTAACTTCCATTTTTTGACATTTTGGTCCAGTAACCGGCAGTAGGATCTGGTTGAATTTGACGTGGCAGAGACTTATTTGTCCATGTGGCAAAATCTGATTGGTCCACCAGATGTTTTACCTCTTACAGCCGGTCGCCAGACCAAAAGGTCAATTTCAATTTGTGAAAGTCAACATGATTAAAATAAAAATAAGGGCAACCTACAGGACTAAAAAAACTATTTTTCCTAAAATAAAACATAAGTAGTACAGACTAAATTATCTGACCAATCTTAGGCAGCCAAGAATCTTTGAAGTATTGAATAAGGGGAGCTTGATCAACAAAATCGAGCAAAAATTCTTCTATAGCAACAGGAAGATCCAATCCACACCATATACCGTACACTATTTGGCCCAAGCGTTTAAATATCTCCCGTTGGACTTCAATGTTGGTACATTTTTTAACAATATGCCTCAGCCATGATCTTCGAATGCGCCAGAGGGAAAACAATATAGGGCAAGAAAACGTCTCCCTGAAAATAAGTCAACACAAATGAATAAGACGTAAATACTGAATAGAAGTAACCTGAAGAAAAAGAAACACAAGGAAATCACTCTGCCTTATGGGCTCAATCTCAGTTGCAGCATCATCAATTAAAAAACCGTTGGCTTTCCATCCTGGCTCGACTGAGTGAACTCGGTCAAGTAGAGCTTTCATCCATTTAGCAACGTCTTGCTTAATGATACTACGAGTAATAATCCAAGCAACAGGGAGGGCATGTTGTCTTGAGTCGAAGACAAGAAGTGTGCACAATGGGTACTGCATTGAAAGTAAATTACAATTCTAAGAAGTTTGGTTTACATTTTTAATTGAAGTTTTATAATTTCAGGGCCTGAAAAATAGTAAAACTATTAATTAAAGGCCTGGAAGATTTTCCTATTCGAACCTGAAAAATAAAAAATCATCAATTCGGGACCTGAAAGATAAAAACTATCAGTAAAATTCACACATTTTAAGACCATGTCTGACATCTCTTGGTTTCTAGTTATCCAACAATATAATTATAAAGTACAATTCAAAAAAGGAAATATATACTAATTCCACACGAGTGGAAAAAAATAAGAAAAGAAAATAAGAATAAAAAATTATTATGTATATTAATAAACAAGGGCTATAAACTAATAAGATACCAAACATGGTCTTATAATTTGTAAGTCTTAAATTAATTTCTATCTTTCAAGTCTTGATAGTTTTACTCCAAAATTCCTTTTATTTGTATAACACAAGATAAAAGATAGTAGTAAAACTTTTTCTACCTTTAGTCTCTTAATTCCAAAGGTTGAATCAGCTGCAATGATGTTTCGATGGCCAAAACGGATCATCTGTTGCAACTGCCATTCAGTCTGAATTCCCAAAACGTAAGGATCGGTTTCCGATGCATCTTGGTAAAAGAAAATGGACTTCTTGTTACGTTCAACCCACATCTGAATGCTAGCTTGGTCATCTAGATCCAACTCATGAGTGGAACGCTTGATAATTGTCCCGAGTTTCTGCACATATTGAGAAGCTAAGCTTTGAACTTTTGCATCAGAACCGCATGAGTATCGTTGGATCCCCTCTATATGTTTCTCTAAAACATTTTCCTCAGGTATACCAAGATATATCATAGACATAGTTTGCTGTTGAATCTCACTACAAACATATGGAATCTTCTTGGCTCCCGGGCCTATTGCATCTTTATCCAGGGGCCCATGACAAACAAAACCTGCTTTATTCACATGACGTCTTTCATTATATATAAGAAGAGCAAGAGAAGGGCGGGCATATAGACGCTTCACAACAAAATGGCATGTGCAACCCCTCATAGACTGAGGCCTAGCAGCACGATTTCGAGTGTTTAGCCTATACCTTCTACTAGGCAATATATCTCCACCTTCTCCATAGTTTTCAGGCCCAAAAGAACAC
This sequence comes from Galeopsis tetrahit, assembly GCA_963675135.1. Taxonomy (NCBI): domain Eukaryota; kingdom Viridiplantae; phylum Streptophyta; class Magnoliopsida; order Lamiales; family Lamiaceae; genus Galeopsis; species Galeopsis tetrahit. The sequence goes on from OY776120.1 coordinate 283,174, forward strand.
CAATACCTTCACGACAGAAGGAACAATACAGATTTTAAGACAATCACCCGAACAAAAGAAAAAAAAAAAGGATACAAAAGTTACAAATTTTATTAGTATGTACAAAGGGGATTTCAAAAAAATGATTGATACAGCTTCACCCAGAGTCAAAATTAAGCAATTCATGTTTGTAACTTTTCAAAAGTAAGTATCGTACGACCAAGACCTAATTAAGGCAAACGGACACATTTTCTTTCTAAGTGTATTACATTGTAACATTTGCTCCATGAAATCATGGACTCTGCAAACATATACCAGTGAGGTCATAGCAGCTTGTACTCAAATTAAAATAATGAGTACATAATAAATAAGTGTTCTGCTCTCCCTGCCATCTTTAGTGTGATCTCTGTAGTTTGCTCATCGTTGAATGGGGTGGTTGCAGTAGTTTTTATTAAAAAAAAAAAAAAAGACTAAATAATAGATTTACAATCATATATTCCCATCCTGTTCTTTAATGTGGTCTTTGCATTGTGAAATGCAGAATTTAAGTTATATATCAGCTTCTGAACATTCATACCCGTCACAAAGAACATCCAAATGACTTGAAAATACAGCCTCAAACATAACGAAATACATGAAACATTAACAGGTCAGCCCCCAATTCACAGATAGAGATAATCAAAGCTTAGATCAACCAAATACAATTATAACAAGGGAAAATTGAAAAAAATTGTCTCGTAAAACTTTGAAGTAATTATGAAAATGCCCTGTACTTTTGAATAATACGAAAATGCCTTGTAACTTAAAATCTCTTGACAAGACTTTACAAAAATGCCCATTAACTTGATACAATCTGTCAATGGGCATTTTTACAACTTTTTTAAAGAAACAATTTCATATAGTTCAAAAGTTACTAGGCATTTTCATAATATCATCAAAGCCAGGGCTTTTTTTTCCTATTCACCCTTACAGAAATGAAGCTAGTGCGAAGTTGTGAAACCACATAAGTGATCAAAGATGAGAAAATAAGCAAAAGGAAAATCACTACTTACAGCCTATACTCCAAATACTCATCATTTTTGAATTCCGCCAAGGTTCCTTCGGCCCGTTTTCTTCCCCTCTCAATGTGGAACCTAGTAGGGCACTCCACATTACAGCATTCTCCAATGATGAAAGCATCAACTCGATCATAAGGTATAAGAGCTACATCCTCGTATCGGTCTGCACTGCTAAACTTGACCCAACTCAAATCAGCCGAGGAGAAGTCCTCTCCAGGGGGATCTTGAACAGGGAGATCATCAATTGATTCAATTATTTCCATCTTCTTTACCCTTTACTGATAAAACTATGCAATTACCAAAGCCACTTGAAATTCACTGCACATAATGCAGCCAATAACAAATTCAAGTAAACCCATATATAGCAGAAAGATAAAATTTCAGGAATATATAATGTTTTATTGTAGCTCAAGTTTTACTGATAACAATATGCAATTACCAAAGCTACTTTCAATTCACTGTACATAACTGCAGGAATATAGAATTTTTGTATTCCATAAACTTGGCATTCTTTATGTTCTAAGGCAAAAGCGGCGGTATTACAAAGCGGATATACAAGAACAAAATCATCAATTGTCGCGAGCTTGCAGTTAAATGAATTAGAAGTTTCCTTTTACACAAAGAATTAGATAAAAGAAACAAGATGAAATGGGCATAAACACAAATATAGCATGTTTCATGAGGTATACAGAGAGAGAGAGAACTCACAGATGTTCCATGGAAGCTAATACTCAAAACAATACAGTGAGACAGAATTTGGGTGAAGCGGCAAAGGGGTTTTTGAGGGGATAAATATTTCTCGCTAAAGCTGCAGCAACCTTCATCTTTTCTTTTCTTCTTTTTTTAGGTTTGTTTGTTCATTTGTAATTACTTCACTTTTGAATTTTTTTTATTTTTTACTTTCAAAATTTTAGGACTAAAATAAAATGTGTGATATGATAATAATATCATTATATACTCACCTAATTTTGTAATTTGGAAAGACAACGTGTTTCCTGTTAAGTCAAATTCAATCGAACAGTCAAAGAATCGTTCTACTAGTTTTAATCGAACATTAAACATGTAGTTGATAGCAATTTATATATAAAGGGTCACTGTTCACAACTTGATGTAGAACGAGTGGCGTTGCAATTTCTGAAGAAACGAGAGCATCCGAAGAATTTCTGAATTTTTGAAGTTTTGAGAGCCGGAACCCGATTTTGGCGTGTGAGCACACTTTTTCGGGTGGAATCGATGCTACGAGTCAAACTCACAGCTGACGTGTGACGCTTTTTGGCCAAATTCCATCGTTTGAGGGGTCAAAAATGCGTTTTACTGTTTTTCGGGTGTTATTTTTGCAATTTTTAATCGTTTTGGGGTTTTTCTGTAATTTCTGAACTTCGTACCCTAGGGTTTGATTTTTATTCTCGTTTTCCAGACATGGTGGAGTAGTTTTTGAAGATTGAAATATTATTGAAGAATTATTCTTCGTTTTATCAAGATTCGGGTATTCTGTGAATCAACGATTCTTGTTATTTGTTCTTTTGATCACGCACGCTGCATCAGAGTGGTATCAGAGCCTGTCGATATGCCGCCTCGTAGACAGAATCTCGATGCCCGTATGGAGGACGCTCGTAGGGACGAAATCGCACTGTTGCGCGACCAAGTGGCTCAATTGACTCAGCAATTGGCGGCCCTTCAAGCGCGGGCACCCAACGCCCAACGACATGATCTGGATGATGATGATGATGACCTTGTTGATGACACCCCCCCTGTTTATGATGAGGACATGGATGATGTGGTTGCGGAGGAACTTGTTGAGGGTGATGTGGGACCTCTGTTGATGCTCAGACGCACGTTCTTTAGCCCACGTGCCACCGATGACAATTGGTTGCGTACCAATATCTTTCAGTCGACTTGCACAATTGGGGGTAAGGTCTGCTCTTTCATTATTGACTCGGGTAGTTGTGAGAATGTGTTATCGGAAGTGGCAGTTTCCAAGTTGGGTATTGATACTGAAGCGCACCCGAAGCCATATAAATTGTCGTGGCTTAGTAAAGGTACGGATGTTACTGTTTCTCGTCGGGTTTTGATTTCAGTTTCTATTGGGTCCACTTATAGTGATGAGATTTATTGTGATGTGGTGCCTATGGATGCTTGCCATTTGTTATTGGGCCGTCCGTGGCAATTCGATCGTGAGGTTACGCACGATGGTCGTGCGAATACATATTCGTTTCTTTTCAGGGGTCGTAAGATTGTGCTATTACCCAGCAAGCCTCGAGGCATTCCTAAATCTGATGCCTCCAAACCTGCTATGTTATTATCTCGTGTGCCTTTTCAGTCTGCTATGGAGGAATCTAGGATTGTTTTTGTCCTTATTGCTCAGTCCACGGGTTCACAGTTTGGGACACCCCCCCTTGCTGTCCAACCTTTATTGTCTGAGTTTGCTGATGTTTTTCCGGAGTCTCTTCCGAACACATTACCTCCTCTTCGGGATATTCAGCATCAAATTGATCTTGTGCCGGGGGCAGCATTGCCTAATCGCCCACATTATCGTATGAGTCCGAAGGAGCATGAGGAACTCCGTCGTCAAGTGGAAGATTTGCTTGCACAGGGCCATATTCGTGAGAGCCTCAGCCCTTGTGCAGTGCCTGCCCTATTGACCCCTAAGAAGGACGGTACTTGGCGCATGTGTGTGGATAGTCGTGCCATTAACAAGATCACAGTGAGGTATCGTTTTCCTATTCCTCGTTTGGATGATTTGTTGGACCAGTTGGGTTGTGCCTCCGTCTTTAGTAAACTGGACTTGAAGAGTGGCTATCACCAGATTCGTATTCGAGTTGGGGATGAGTGGAAAACAGCATTTAAAACACGAGAAGGATTGTTTGAGTGGCTGGTTATGCCATTTGGGTTGTCTAATGCCCCAAGTACCTTTATGCGTGTAATGAATCAGGCTCTACGTCCTTTCATTGGTAAATTTGTCGTCGTTTATTTCGACGACATTCTGATTTACAGTGACAGCCCCGACTCTCACCTCCAACATCTACGGGAGGTCTTATTGGTATTGCGTCGGGATCAGTTTTATGCAGCCTCCGGGAAGTGTGCTTTTATGACTACCTCAGTACAGTTCTTGGGATATATTGTCTCTGATCAGGGCCTTTCAGCAGATCCGAGTAAAGTTGAGGCCATTCGTCATTGGCCAGCTCCTACCTCTATTACGGCAGTCAGGAGCTTTCATGGGCTGGCCTCCTTCTATCGCCGGTTCATTCCCCATTTCAGCAGTATCATGGCACCCATAACAGATTGCATGAAGGGGACCAAGTTTGTGTGGACGGAGGATGCAGAAACTGCCTTTCTTGAGATCAAGCATAGATTGACGACAGCACCTATCCTTGTTCTTCCTGATTTCTCTCAGCCTTTCGAGTTGCATTGTGATGCTTCGAAAGCAGGAATTGGGGCAGTTTTGAGCCAAGCAGGTCGTCCTGTGGCCTTTTTCAGTGCGAAGTTGGCGGGTTCCAAACTTCGTTTTAGCACATATGATGTGGAGTTTTATGCCATAGTTCAGGCTGTTCGGCATTGGAGGCACTATCTCTTCCAGCGGGAATTTGTTCTCTTTACTGATCACGATGCCCTGAAACATTTGGGGAGTCAGGATAAGATATCTCATCGTCATGCATCCTGGATTTCTTTCCTCCAGCAGTTCACATTCGTGATTAAACACAAAGCAGGTGTCTCTAACAGGGTAGCAGATGCTTTGAGTCGACGCCATAACCTGCTTTCGACTTTTCGGGTGCAAGTTCCAGGGTTTGAGTCTTTTATTGATTTGTATGTGGAGGATCCTTTCTTCTCCAAGATCCTTCTTCAGATCCAGCAGGGTGGTGGTTCTCCTTTCCTTTTGGAGGATGGATTTCTGTTTCGGGGCCTCCAGTTGTGTATTCCTGATTGCAGCCTTCGTCCCAAAATCATCCAGGAATTGCACAATGAGGGTCATGTGGGTCGTGACCGAACTTTTCAGCTTGCAGCGGCTTCTTATTTTTGGCCTTCAATGCGTAAAGAGGTGGGCAGGTTTGTGACTCGTTGTCGTACCTGCCAAGTGTCGAAAGGGGCTGCTTCTAATGCGGGTTTGTATATGCCTCTTCCCATTCCGACGCAGCCATGGGTTGATGTGAGTATGGATTTTGTCCTTGGCCTGCCACGAACGCAACGGGGGAATGATTCGATCTTTGTGGTGGTTGATCGATTTTCCAAGATGGCACACTTCATTCCTTGCAAGAAGACGGTTGATGCTGTTCATGTGGCACAATTATACTTTCGTGAGGTGTACCGCCTCCATGGACTCCCTTCCTCCATTGTCTCTGATCGAGACACTCGTTTTGTTAGTCACTTCTGGCGTAGTTTGTGGCGCTCGGTGAACACGTCCCTTAATTTCAGCAGCGCTTATCATCCCCAAACTGATGGCCAAACAGAGGTGGTTAATCGTTCTTTGGGAAATTTACTTCGTAGCTTGGTTGGTGATAGTCCCAGATCTTGGGATTCGAAGGTTAGTCAGGCTGAATTTGCTCACAACCATGCTGTCAATCGTACTACTGGTTTTAGCCCTTTTCAGGTTGTTTATGGGATTGTACCCCGTGGTCCACTTGACTTGCTGCCTTTGCCTAGCAAGGTCCCTTCCCATGCTAGTGCAACAGATTTGGTGACACAGATTCAGCAGGTTCATCGTGACACTCATGCTCGTATTGTGGAGGCTACATCTAAGTATAAGGCTCATGCGGACTTGCGTCGTCGTCCGGTTAATTTTGAAGTGGGTGATTTTGTGTGGGCTGTTTTGACAAAGGACCGTTTCCCTGCTCGAGAGTATTCTAAGTTGGCTGCTAAAAAGATTGGCCCTGTTGAGATCGTGGAGAAAATCAATCCGAATGCATATAGGCTGCAATTACCAAATCATGTCCGTACTTCTGATGTGTTTAATGTCAAGCACTTGATTCCCTTTGTTGAGGATTCGTCGTCTGGGGATGAGGCCGATTCAGATTCGAGGGCGAATCTCCTCTACCCGGGAGGGAATGATGTAGAACGAGTGGCGTTGCAATTTCTGAAGAAACGAGAGCATCCGAAGAATTTCTGAATTTTTTAAGTTTTGAGAGCCGGAACCCGATTTTGGCGTGTGAGCACACTTTTTCGGGTGGAATCGATGCTACGAGTCAAACTCACAGCTGACGTGTGACGCTTTTTGGCCAAATTCCATCGTTTGAGGGGTCAAAAATGCGTTTTACTGTTTTTCGGGTGTTATTTTTGCAATTTTTAATCGTTTTGGGGTTTTTCTGTAATTTCTGAACTTCGTACCCTAGGGTTTGATTTTTATTCTCGTTTTCCAGACATGGTGGAGTAGTTTTTGAAGATTGAAATATTATTGAAGAATTATTCTTCGTTTTATCAAGATTCGGGTATTCTGTGAATCAACGATTCTTGTTATTTGTTCTTTTGATCACGCACGCTGCATCAGAGTGGTATCAGAGCCTGTCGATATGCCGCCTCGTAGACAGAATCTCGATGCCCGTATGGAGGACGCTCGTAGGGACGAAATCGCACTGTTGCGCGACCAAGTGGCTCAATTGACTCAGCAATTGGCGGCCCTTCAAGCGCGGGCACCCAACGCCCAACGACATGATCTGGATGATGATGATGATGACCTTGTTGATGACACCCCCCCTGTTTATGATGAGGACATGGATGATGTGGTTGCGGAGGAACTTGTTGAGGGTGATGTGGGACCTCTGTTGATGCTCAGACGCACGTTCTTTAGCCCACGTGCCACCGATGACAATTGGTTGCGTACCAATATCTTTCAGTCGACTTGCACAATTGGGGGTAAGGTCTGCTCTTTCATTATTGACTCGGGTAGTTGTGAGAATGTGTTATCGGAAGTGGCAGTTTCCAAGTTGGGTATTGATACTGAAGCGCACCCGAAGCCATATAAATTGTCGTGGCTTAGTAAAGGTACGGATGTTACTGTTTCTCGTCGGGTTTTGATTTCAGTTTCTATTGGGTCCACTTATAGTGATGAGATTTATTGTGATGTGGTGCCTATGGATGCTTGCCATTTGTTATTGGGCCGTCCGTGGCAATTCGATCGTGAGGTTACGCACGATGGTCGTGCGAATACATATTCGTTTCTTTTCAGGGGTCGTAAGATTGTGCTATTACCCAGCAAGCCTCGAGGCATTCCTAAATCTGATGCCTCCAAACCTGCTATGTTATTATCTCGTGTGCCTTTTCAGTCTGCTATGGAGGAATCTGGGATTGTTTTTGTCCTTATTGCTCAGTCCACGGGTTCACAGTTTGGGACACCCCCCCTTGCTGTCCAACCTTTATTGTCTGAGTTTGCTGATGTTTTTCCGGAGTCTCTTCCGAACACATTACCTCCTCTTCGGGATATTCAGCATCAAATTGATCTTGTGCCGGGGGCAGCATTGCCTAATCGCCCACATTATCGTATGAGTCCGAAGGAGCATGAGGAACTCCGTCGTCAGGTGGAAGATTTGCTTGCACAGGGCCATATTCGTGAGAGCCTCAGCCCTTGTGCAGTGCCTGCCCTATTGACCCCTAAGAAGGACGGTACTTGGCGCATGTGTGTGGATAGTCGTGCCATTAACAAGATCACAGTGAGGTATCGTTTTCCTATTCCTCGTTTGGATGATTTGTTGGACCAGTTGGGTTGTGCCTCCGTCTTTAGTAAACTGGACTTGAAGAGTGGCTATCACCAGATTCGTATTCGAGTTGGGGATGAGTGGAAAACAGCATTTAAAACACGAGAAGGATTGTTTGAGTGGCTGGTTATGCCATTTGGGTTGTCTAATGCCCCAAGTACCTTTATGCGTGTAATGAATCAGGCTCTACGTCCTTTCATTGGTAAATTTGTCGTCGTTTATTTCGACGACATTCTGATTTACAGTGACAGCCCCGACTCTCACCTCCAACATCTACGGGAGGTCTTATTGGTATTGCGTCGGGATCAGTTTTATGCAGCCTCCGGGAAGTGTGCTTTTATGACTACCTCAGTACAGTTTTTGGGATATATTGTCTCTGATCAGGGCCTTTCAGCAGATCCGAGTAAAGTTGAGGCCATTCGTCATTGGCTAGCTCCTACCTCTATTACGGCAGTCAGGAGCTTTCATGGGCTGGCCTCCTTCTATCGACGGTTCATTCCCCATTTCAGCAGTATCATGGCACCCATAACAGATTGCATGAAGGGGACCAAGTTTGTGTGGACGGAGGATGCAGAAACTGCCTTTCTTGAGATCAAGCATAGATTGACGACAGCACCTATCCTTGTTCTTCCTGATTTCTCTCAGCCTTTCGAGTTGCATTGTGATGCTTCGAAAGCAGGAATTGGGGCAGTTTTGAGCCAAGCAGGTCGTCCTGTGGCCTTTTTCAGTGCGAAGTTGGCGGGTTCCAAACTTCGTTTTAGCACATATGATGTGGAGTTTTATGCCATAGTTCAGGCTGTTCGGCATTGGAGGCACTATCTCTTCCAGCGGGAATTTGTTCTCTTTACTGATCACGATGCCCTGAAACATTTGGGGAGTCAGGATAAGATATCTCATCGTCATGCATCCTGGATTTCTTTCCTCCAGCAGTTCACATTCGTGATTAAACACAAAGCAGGTGTCTCTAACAGGGTAGCAGATGCTTTGAGTCGACGCCATAACCTGCTTTCGACTTTTCGGGTGCAAGTTCCAGGGTTTGAGTCTTTTATTGATTTGTATGTGGAGGATCCTTTCTTCTCCAAGATCCTTCTTCAGATCCAGCAGGGTGGTGGTTCTCCTTTCCTTTTGGAGGATGGATTTCTGTTTCGGGGCCTCCAGTTGTGTATTCCTGATTGCAGCCTTCGTCCCAAAATCATCCAGGAATTGCACAATGAGGGTCATGCGGGTCGTGACCGAACTTTTCAGCTTGCAGCGGCTTCTTATTTTTGGCCTTCAATGCGTAAAGAGGTGGGCAGGTTTGTGACTCGTTGTCGTACCTGCCAAGTGTCGAAAGGGGCTGCTTCTAATGCGGGTTTGTATATGCCTCTTCCCATTCCGACGCAGCCATGGGTTGATGTGAGTATGGATTTTGTCTTTGGCCTGCCACGAACGCAACGGGGGAATGATTCGATCTTTGTGGTGGTTGATCGATTTTCCAAGATGGCACACTTCATTCCTTGCAAGAAGACGGTTGATGCTGTTCATGTGGCACAATTATACTTTCGTGAGGTGTACCGCCTCCATGGACTCCCTTCCTCCATTGTCTCTGATCGAGACACTCGTTTTGTTAGTCACTTCTGGCGTAGTTTGTGGCGCTCGGTGAACACGTCCCTTAATTTCAGCAGCGCTTATCATCCCCAAACTGATGGCCAAACAGAGGTGGTTAATCGTTCTTTGGGAAATTTACTTCGTAGCTTGGTTGGTGATAGTCCCAGATCTTGGGATTCGAAGGTTAGTCAGGCTGAATTTGCTCACAACCATGCTGTCAATCGTACTACTGGTTTTAACCCTTTTCAGGTTGTTTATGGGATTGTACCCCGTGGTCCACTTGACTTGCTGCCTTTGCCTAGCAAGGTCCCTTCCCATGCTAGTGCAACAGATTTGGTGACACAGATTCAGCAGGTTCATCGTGACACTCATGCTCGTATTGTGGAGGCTACATCTAAATATAAGGCTCATGCGGACTTGCGTCGTCGTCCGGTTAATTTTGAAGTGGGTGATTTTGTGTGGGCTGTTTTGACAAAGGACCGTTTCCCTGCTCGAGAGTATTCTAAGTTGGCTGCTAAAAAGATTGGCCCTGTTGAGATCGTGGAGAAAATCAATCCGAATGCATATAGGCTGCAATTACCAAATCATGTTCGTACTTCTGATGTGTTTAATGTCAAGCACTTGATTCCCTTTGTTGAGGATTCGTCGTCTGGGGATGAGGCCGATTCAGATTCGAGGGCGAATCTCCTCTACCCGGGAGGGAATGATGTAGAACGAGTGGCGTTGCAATTTCTGAAGAAACGAGAGCATCCGAAGAATTTCTGAATTTTTGAAGTTTTGAGAGCCGGAACCCGATTTTGGCGTGTGAGCACACTTTTTCGGGTGGAATCGATGCTACGAGTCAAACTCACAGCTGACGTGTGACGCTTTTTGGCCAAATTCCATCGTTTGAGGGGTCAAAAATGCGTTTTACTGTTTTTCGGGTGTTATTTTTGCAATTTTTAATCGTTTTGGGGTTTTTCTGTAATTTCTGAACTTCGTACCCTAGGGTTTGATTTTTATTCTCGTTTTCCAGACATGGTGGAGTAGTTTTTGAAGATTGAAATATTATTGAAGAATTATTCTTCGTTTTATCAAGATTCGGGTATTCTGTGAATCAACGATTCTTGTTATTTGTTCTTTTGATCACGCACGCTGCATCAGAGTGGTATCAGAGCCTGTCGATATGCCGCCTCGTAGACAGAATCTCGATGCCCGTATGGAGGACGCTCGTAGGGACGAAATCGCACTGTTGCGCGACCAAGTGGCTCAATTGACTCAGCAATTGGCGGCCCTTCAAGCGCGGGCACCCAACGCCCAACGACATGATCTGGATGATGATGATGATGACCTTGTTGATGACACCCCCCCTGTTTATGATGAGGACATGGATGATGTGGTTGCGGAGGAACTTGTTGAGGGTGATGTGGGACCTCTGTTGATGCTCAGACGCACGTTCTTTAGCCCACGTGCCACCGATGACAATTGGTTGCGTACCAATATCTTTCAGTCGACTTGCACAATTGGGGGTAAGGTCTGCTCTTTCATTATTGACTCGGGTAGTTGTGAGAATGTGTTATCGGAAGTGGCAGTTTCCAAGTTGGGTATTGATACTGAAGCGCACCCGAAGCCATATAAATTGTCGTGGCTTAGTAAAGGTACGGATGTTACTGTTTCTCGTCGGGTTTTGATTTCAGTTTCTATTGGGTCCACTTATAGTGATGAGATTTATTGTGATGTGGTGCCTATGGATGCTTGCCATTTGTTATTGGGCCGTCCGTGGCAATTCGATCGTGAGGTTACGCACGATGGTCGTGCGAATACATATTCGTTTCTTTTCAGGGGTCGTAAGATTGTGCTATTACCCAGCAAGCCTCGAGGCATTCCTAAATCTGATGCCTCCAAACCTGCTATGTTATTATCTCGTGTGCCTTTTCAGTCTGCTATGGAGGAATCTGGGATTGTTTTTGTCCTTATTGCTCAGTCCACGGGTTCACAGTTTGGGACACCCCCCCTTGCTGTCCAACCTTTATTGTCTGAGTTTGCTGATGTTTTTCCGGAGTCTCTTCCGAACACATTACCTCCTCTTCGGGATATTCAGCATCAAATTGATCTTGTGCCGGGGGCAGCATTGCCTAATCGCCCACATTATCGTATGAGTCCGAAGGAGCATGAGGAACTCCGTCGTCAGGTGGAAGATTTGCTTGCACAGGGCCATATTCGTGAGAGCCTCAGCCCTTGTGCAGTGCCTGCCCTATTGACCCCTAAGAAGGACGGTACTTGGCGCATGTGTGTGGATAGTCGTGCCATTAACAAGATCACAGTGAGGTATCGTTTTCCTATTCCTCGTTTGGATGATTTGTTGGACCAGTTGGGTTGTGCCTCCGTCTTTAGTAAACTGGACTTGAAGAGTGGCTATCACCAGATTCGTATTCGAGTTGGGGATGAGTGGAAAACAGCATTTAAAACACGAGAAGGATTGTTTGAGTGGCTGGTTATGCCATTTGGGTTGTCTAATGCCCCAAGTACCTTTATGCGTGTAATGAATCAGGCTCTACGTCCTTTCATTGGTAAATTTGTCGTCGTTTATTTCGACGACATTCTGATTTACAGTGACAGCCCCGACTCTCACCTCCAACATCTACGGGAGGTCTTATTGGTATTGCGTCGGGATCAGTTTTATGCAGCCTCCGGGAAGTGTGCTTTTATGACTACCTCAGTACAGTTCTTGGGATATATTGTCTCTGATCAGGGCCTTTCAGCAGATCCGAGTAAAGTTGAGGCCATTCGTCATTGGCCAGCTCCTACCTCTATTACGGCAGTCAGGAGCTTTCATGGGCTGGCCTCCTTCTATCGCCGGTTCATTCCCCATTTCAGCAGTATCATGGCACCCATAACAGATTGCATGAAGGGGACCAAGTTTGTGTGGACGGAGGATGCAGAAACTGCCTTTCTTGAGATCAAGCATAGATTGACGACAGCACCTATCCTTGTTCTTCCTGATTTCTCTCAGCCTTTCGAGTTGCATTGTGATGCTTCGAAAGCAGGAATTGGGGCAGTTTTGAGCCAAGCAGGTCGTCCTGTGGCCTTTTTCAGTGCGAAGTTGGCGGGTTCCAAACTTCGTTTTAGCACATATGATGTGGAGTTTTATGCCATAGTTCAGGCTGTTCGGCATTGGAGGCACTATCTCTTCCAGCGGGAATTTGTTCTCTTTACTGATCACGATGCCCTGAAACATTTGGGGAGTCAGGATAAGATATCTCATCGTCATGCATCCTGGATTTCTTTCCTCCAGCAGTTCACATTCGTGATTAAACACAAAGCAGGTGTCTCTAACAGGGTAGCAGATGCTTTGAGTCGACGCCATAACCTGCTTTCGACTTTTCGGGTGCAAGTTCCAGGGTTTGAGTCTTTTATTGATTTGTATGTGGAGGATCCTTTCTTCTCCAAGATCCTTCTTCAGATCCAGCAGGGTGGTGGTTCTCCTTTCCTTTTGGAGGATGGATTTCTGTTTCGGGGCCTCCAGTTGTGTATTCCTGATTGCAGCCTTCGTCCCAAAATCATCCAGGAATTGCACAATGAGGGTCATGTGGGTCGTGACCGAACTTTTCAGCTTGCAGCGGCTTCTTATTTTTGGCCTTCAATGCGTAAAGAGGTGGGCAGGTTTGTGACTCGTTGTCGTACCTGCCAAGTGTCGAAAGGGGCTGCTTCTAATGCGGGTTTGTATATGCCTCTTCCCATTCCGACGCAGCCATGGGTTGATGTGAGTATGGATTTTGTCCTTGGCCTGCCACGAACGCAACGGGGGAATGATTCGATCTTTGTGGTGGTTGATCGATTTTCCAAGATGGCACACTTCATTCCTTGCAAGAAGACGGTTGATGCTGTTCATGTGGCACAATTATACTTTCGTGAGGTGTACCGCCTCCATGGACTCCCTTCCTCCATTGTCTCTGATCGAGACACTCGTTTTGTTAGTCACTTCTGGCGTAGTTTGTGGCGCTCGGTGAACACGTCCCTTAATTTCAGCAGCGCTTATCATCCCCAAACTGATGGCCAAACAGAGGTGGTTAATCGTTCTTTGGGAAATTTACTTCGTAGCTTGGTTGGTGATAGTCCCAGATCTTGGGATTCGAAGGTTAGTCAGGCTGAATTTGCTCACAACCATGCTGTCAATCGTACTACTGGTTTTAGCCCTTTTCAGGTTGTTTATGGGATTGTACCCCGTGGTCCACTTGACTTGCTGCCTTTGCCTAGCAAGGTCCCTTCCCATGCTAGTGCAACAGATTTGGTGACACAGATTCAGCAGGTTCATCGTGACACTCATGCTCGTATTGTGGAGGCTACATCTAAGTATAAGGCTCATGCGGACTTGCGTCGTCGTCCGGTTAATTTTGAAGTGGGTGATTTTGTGTGGGCTGTTTTGACAAAGGACCGTTTCCCTGCTCGAGAGTATTCTAAGTTGGCTGCTAAAAAGATTGGCCCTGTTGAGATCGTGGAGAAAATCAATCCGAATGCATATAGGCTGCAATTACCAAATCATGTCCGTACTTCTGATGTGTTTAATGTCAAGCACTTGATTCCCTTTGTTGAGGATTCGTCGTCTGGGGATGAGGCCGATTCAGATTCGAGGGCGAATCTCCTCTACCCGGGAGGGAATGATGTAGAACGAGTGGCGTTGCAATTTCTGAAGAAACGAGAGCATCCGAAGAATTTCTGAATTTTTGAAGTTTTGAGAGCCGGAACCCGATTTTGGCGTGTGAGCACACTTTTTCGGGTGGAATCGATGCTACGAGTCAAACTCACAGCTGACGTGTGACGCTTTTTGGCCAAATTCCATCGTTTGAGGGGTCAAAAATGCGTTTTACTGTTTTTCGGGTGTTATTTTTGCAATTTTTAATCGTTTTGGGGTTTTTCTGTAATTTCTGAACTTCGTACCCTAGGGTTTGATTTTTATTCTCGTTTTCCAGACATGGTGGAGTAGTTTTTGAAGATTGAAATATTATTGAAGAATTATTCTTCGTTTTATCAAGATTCGGGTATTCTGTGAATCAACGATTCTTGTTATTTGTTCTTTTGATCACGCACGCTGCATCAGAGTGGTATCAGAGCCTGTCGATATGCCGCCTCGTAGACAGAATCTCGATGCCCGTATGGAGGACGCTCGTAGGGACGAAATCGCACTGTTGCGCGACCAAGTGGCTCAATTGACTCAGCAATTGGCGGCCCTTCAAGCGCGGGCACCCAACGCCCAACGACATGATCTGGATGATGATGATGATGACCTTGTTGATGACACCCCCCCTGTTTATGATGAGGACATGGATGATGTGGTTGCGGAGGAACTTGTTGAGGGTGATGTGGGACCTCTGTTGATGCTCAGACGCACGTTCTTTAGCCCACGTGCCACCGATGACAATTGGTTGCGTACCAATATCTTTCAGTCGACTTGCACAATTGGGGGTAAGGTCTGCTCTTTCATTATTGACTCGGGTAGTTGTGAGAATGTGTTATCGGAAGTGGCAGTTTCTAAGTTGGGTATTGATACTGAAGCGCACCCGAAGCCATATAAATTGTCGTGGCTTAGTAAAGGTACGGATGTTACTGTTTCTCGTCGGGTTTTGATTTCAGTTTCTATTGGGTCCACTTATAGTGATGAGATTTATTGTGATGTGGTGCCTATGGATGCTTGCCATTTGTTATTGGGCCGTCCGTGGCAATTCGATCGTGAGGTTACGCACGATGGTCGTGCGAATACATATTCGTTTCTTTTCAGGGGTCGTAAGATTGTGCTATTACCCAGCAAGCCTCGAGGCATTCCTAAATCTGATGCCTCCAAACCTGCTATGTTATTATCTCGTGTGCCTTTTCAGTCTGCTATGGAGGAATCTGGGATTGTTTTTGTCCTTATTGCTCAGTCCACGGGTTCACAGTTTGGGACACCCCCCCTTGCTGTCCAACCTTTATTGTCTGAGTTTGCTGATGTTTTTCCGGAGTCTCTTCCGAACACATTACCTCCTCTTCGGGATATTCAGCATCAAATTGATCTTGTGCCGGGGGCAGCATTGCCTAATCGCCCACATTATCGTATGAGTCCGAAGGAGCATGAGGAACTCCGTCGTCAGGTGGAAGATTTGCTTGCACAGGGCCATATTCGTGAGAGCCTCAGCCCTTGTGCAGTGCCTGCCCTATTGACCCCTAAGAAGGACGGTACTTGGCGCATGTGTGTGGATAGTCGTGCCATTAACAAGATCACAGTGAGGTATCGTTTTCCTATTCCTCGTTTGGATGATTTGTTGGACCAGTTGGGTTGTGCCTCCGTCTTTAGTAAACTGGACTTGAAGAGTGGCTATCACCAGATTCGTATTCGAGTTGGGGATGAGTGGAAAACAGCATTTAAAACACGAGAAGGATTGTTTGAGTGGCTGGTTATGCCATTTGGGTTGTCTAATGCCCCAAGTACCTTTATGCGTGTAATGAATCAGGCTCTACGTCCTTTCATTGGTAAATTTGTCGTCGTTTATTTCGACGACATTCTGATTTACAGTGACAGCCCCGACTCTCACCTCCAACATCTACGGGAGGTCTTATTGGTATTGCGTCGGGATCAGTTTTATGCAGCCTCCGGGAAGTGTGCTTTTATGACTACCTCAGTACAGTTCTTGGGATATATTGTCTCTGATCAGGGCCTTTCAGCAGATCCGAGTAAAGTTGAGGCCATTCGTCATTGGCCAGCTCCTACCTCTATTACGGCAGTCAGGAGCTTTCATGGGCTGGCCTCCTTCTATCGCCGGTTCATTCCCCATTTCAGCAGTATCATGGCACCCATAACAGATTGCATGAAGGGGACCAAGTTTGTGTGGACGGAGGATGCAGAAACTGCCTTTCTTGAGATCAAGCATAGATTGACGACAGCACCTATCCTTGTTCTTCCTGATTTCTCTCAGCCTTTCGAGTTGCATTGTGATGCTTCGAAAGCAGGAATTGGGGCAGTTTTGAGCCAAGCAGGTCGTCCTGTGGCCTTTTTCAGTGCGAAGTTGGCGGGTTCCAAACTTCGTTTTAGCACATATGATGTGGAGTTTTATGCCATAGTTCAGGCTGTTCGGCATTGGAGGCACTATCTCTTCCAGCGGGAATTTGTTCTCTTTACTGATCACGATGCCCTGAAACATTTGGGGAGTCAGGATAAGATATCTCATCGTCATGCATCCTGGATTTCTTTCCTCCAGCAGTTCACATTCGTGATTAAACACAAAGCAGGTGTCTCTAACAGGGTAGCAGATGCTTTGAGTCGACGCCATAACCTGCTTTCGACTTTTCGGGTGCAAGTTCCAGGGTTTGAGTCTTTTATTGATTTGTATGTGGAGGATCCTTTCTTCTCCAAGATCCTTCTTCATATCCAGCAGGGTGGTGGTTCTCCTTTCCTTTTGGAGGATGGATTTCTGTTTCGGGGCCTCCAGTTGTGTATTCCTGATTGCAGCCTTCGTCCCAAAATCATCCAGGAATTGCACAATGAGGGTCATGTGGGTCGTGACCGAACTTTTCAGCTTGCAGCGGCTTCTTATTTTTGGCCTTCAATGCGTAAAGAGGTGGGCAGGTTTGTGACTCGTTGTCGTACCTGCCAAGTGTCGAAAGGGGCTGCTTCTAATGCGGGTTTGTATATGCCTCTTCCCATTCCGACGCAGCCATGGGTTGATGTGAGTATGGATTTTGTCCTTGGCCTGCCACGAACGCAACGGGGGAATGATTCGATCTTTGTGGTGGTTGATCGATTTTCCAAGATGGCACACTTCATTCCTTGCAAGAAGACGGTTGATGCTGTTCATGTGGCACAATTATACTTTCGTGAGGTGTACCGCCTCCATGGACTCCCTTCCTCCATTGTCTCTGATCGAGACACTCGTTTTGTTAGTCACTTCTGGCGTAGTTTGTGGCGCTCGGTGAACACGTCCCTTAATTTCAGCAGCGCTTATCATCCCCAAACTGATGGCCAAACAGAGGTGGTTAATCGTTCTTTGGGAAATTTACTTCGTAGCTTGGTTGGTGATAGTCCCAGATCTTGGGATTCGAAGGTTAGTCAGGCTGAATTTGCTCACAACCATGCTGTCAATCGTACTACTGGTTTTAGCCCTTTTCAGGTTGTTTATGGGATTGTACCCCGTGGTCCACTTGACTTGCTGCCTTTGCCTAGCAAGGTCCCTTCCCATGCTAGTGCAACAGATTTGGTGACACAGATTCAGCAGGTTCATCGTGACACTCATGCTCGTATTGTGGAGGCTACATCTAAGTATAAGGCTCATGCGGACTTGCGTCGTCGTCCGGTTAATTTTGAAGTGGGTGATTTTGTGTGGGCTGTTTTGACAAAGGACCGTTTCCCTGCTCGAGAGTATTCTAAGTTGGCTGCTAAAAAGATTGGCCCTGTTGAGATCGTGGAGAAAATCAATCCGAATGCATATAGGCTGCAATTACCAAATCATGTCCGTACTTCTGATGTGTTTAATGTCAAGCACTTGATTCCCTTTGTTGAGGATTCGTCGTCTGGGGATGAGGCCGATTCAGATTCGAGGGCGAATCTCCTCTACCCGGGAGGGAATGATGTAGAACGAGTGGCGTTGCAATTTCTGAAGAAACGAGAGCATCCGAAGAATTTCTGAATTTTTGAAGTTTTGAGAGCCGGAACCCGATTTTGGCGTGTGAGCACACTTTTTCGGGTGGAATCGATGCTACGAGTCAAACTCACAGCTGACGTGTGACGCTTTTTGGCCAAATTCCATCGTTTGAGGGGTCAAAAATGCGTTTTACTATTTTTCGGGTGTTATTTTTGCAATTTTTAATCGTTTTGGGGTTTTTCTGTAATTTCTGAACTTCGTACCCTAGGGTTTGATTTTTATTCTCGTTTTCCAGACATGGTGGAGTAGTTTTTGAAGATTGAAATATTATTGAAGAATTATTCTTCGTTTTATCAAGATTCGGGTATTCTGTGAATCAACGATTCTTGTTATTTGTTCTTTTGATCACGCACGCTGCATCAGAGTGGTATCAGAGCCTGTCGATATGCCGCCTCGTAGACAGAATCTCGATGCCCGTATGGAGGACGCTCGTAGGGACGAAATCGCACTGTTGCGCGACCAAGTGGCTCAATTGACTCAGCAATTGGCGGCCCTTCAAGCGCGGGCACCCAACGCCCAACGACATGATCTGGATGATGATGATGATGACCTTGTTGATGACACCCCCCCTGTTTATGATGAGGACATGGATGATGTGGTTGCGGAGGAACTTGTTGAGGGTGATGTGGGACCTCTGTTGATGCTCAGACGCACGTTCTTTAGCCCACGTGCCACCGATGACAATTGGTTGCGTAC
Organism: Galeopsis tetrahit; assembly: GCA_963675135.1. Lineage (NCBI taxonomy): Eukaryota > Viridiplantae > Streptophyta > Magnoliopsida > Lamiales > Lamiaceae > Galeopsis > Galeopsis tetrahit. The sequence goes on from OY776120.1 coordinate 301,825, forward strand.
CAATATCTTTCAGTCGACTTGCACAATTGGGGGTAAGGTCTGCTCTTTCATTATTGACTCGGGTAGTTGTGAGAATGTGTTATCGGAAGTGGCAGTTTCCAAGTTGGGTATTGATACTGAAGCGCACCCGAAGCCATATAAATTGTCGTGGCTTAGTAAAGGTACGGATGTTACTGTTTCTCGTCGGGTTTTGATTTCAGTTTCTATTGGGTCCACTTATAGTGATGAGATTTATTGTGATGTGGTGCCTATGGATGCTTGCCATTTGTTATTGGGCCGTCCGTGGCAATTCGATCGTGAGGTTACGCACGATGGTCGTGCGAATACATATTTGTTTCTTTTCAGGGGTCGTAAGATTGTGCTATTACCCAGCAAGCCTCGAGGCATTCCTAAATCTGATGCCTCCAAACCTGCTATGTTATTATCTCGTGTGCCTTTTCAGTCTGCTATGGAGGAATCTGGGATTGTTTTTGTCCTTATTGCTCAGTCCACGGGTTCACAGTTTGGGACACCCCCCCTTGCTGTCCAACCTTTATTGTCTGAGTTTGCTGATGTTTTTCCGGAGTCTCTTCCGAACACATTACCTCCTCTTCGGGATATTCAGCATCAAATTGATCTTGTGCCGGGGGCAGCATTGCCTAATCGCCCACATTATCGTATGAGTCCGAAGGAGCATGAGGAACTCCGTCGTCAGGTGGAAGATTTGCTTGCACAGGGCCATATTCGTGAGAGCCTCAGCCCTTGTGCAGTGCCTGCCCTATTGACCCCTAAGAAGGACGGTACTTGGCGCATGTGTGTGGATAGTCGTGCCATTAACAAGATCACAGTGAGGTATCGTTTTCCTATTCCTCGTTTGGATGATTTGTTGGACCAGTTGGGTTGTGCCTCCGTCTTTAGTAAACTGGACTTGAAGAGTGGCTATCACCAGATTCGTATTCGAGTTGGGGATGAGTGGAAAACAGCATTTAAAACACGAGAAGGATTGTTTGAGTGGCTGGTTATGCCATTTGGGTTGTCTAATGCCCCAAGTACCTTTATGCGTGTAATGAATCAGGCTCTACGTCCTTTCATTGGTAAATTTGTCGTCGTTTATTTCGACGACATTCTGATTTACAGTGACAGCCCCGACTCTCACCTCCAACATCTACGGGAGGTCTTATTGGTATTGCGTCGGGATCAGTTTTATGCAGCCTCCGGGAAGTGTGCTTTTATGACTACCTCAGTACAGTTCTTGGGATATATTGTCTCTGATCAGGGCCTTTCAGCAGATCCGAGTAAAGTTGAGGCCATTCGTCATTGGCCAGCTCCTACCTCTATTACGGCAGTCAGGAGCTTTCATGGGCTGGCCTCCTTCTATCGCCGGTTCATTCCCCATTTCAGCAGTATCATGGCACCCATAACAGATTGCATGAAGGGGACCAAGTTTGTGTGGACGGAGGATGCAGAAACTGCCTTTCTTGAGATCAAGCATAGATTGACGACAGCACCTATCCTTGTTCTTCCTGATTTCTCTCAGCCTTTCGAGTTGCATTGTGATGCTTCGAAAGCAGGAATTGGGGCAGTTTTGAGCCAAGCAGGTCGTCCTGTGGCCTTTTTCAGTGCGAAGTTGGCGGGTTCCAAACTTCGTTTTAGCACATATGATGTGGAGTTTTATGCCATAGTTCAGGCTGTTCGGCATTGGAGGCACTATCTCTTCCAGCGGGAATTTGTTCTCTTTACTGATCACGATGCCCTGAAACATTTGGGGAGTCAGGATAAGATATCTCATCGTCATGCATCCTGGATTTCTTTCCTCCAGCAGTTCACATTCGTGATTAAACACAAAGCAGGTGTCTCTAACAGGGTAGCAGATGCTTTGAGTCGACGCCATAACCTGCTTTCGACTTTTCGGGTGCAAGTTCCAGGGTTTGAGTCTTTTATTGATTTGTATGTGGAGGATCCTTTCTTCTCCAAGATCCTTCTTCAGATCCAGCAGGGTGGTGGTTCTCCTTTCCTTTTGGAGGATGGATTTCTGTTTCGGGGCCTCCAGTTGTGTATTCCTGATTGCAGCCTTCGTCCCAAAATCATCCAGGAATTGCACAATGAGGGTCATGTGGGTCGTGACCGAACTTTTCAGCTTGCAGCGGTTTCTTATTTTTGGCCTTCAATGCGTAAAGAGGTGGGCAGGTTTGTGACTCGTTGTCGTACCTGCCAAGTGTCGAAAGGGGCTGCTTCTAATGCGGGTTTGTATATGCCTCTTCCCATTCCGACGCAGCCATGGGTTGATGTGAGTATGGATTTTGTCCTTGGCCTGCCACGAACGCAACGGGGGAATGATTCGATCTTTGTGGTGGTTGATCGATTTTCCAAGATGGCACACTTCATTCCTTGCAAGAAGACGGTTGATGCTGTTCATGTGGCACAATTATACTTTCGTGAGGTGTACCGCCTCCATGGACTCCCTTCCTCCATTGTCTCTGATCGAGACACTCGTTTTGTTAGTCACTTCTGGCGTAGTTTGTGGCGCTCGGTGAACACGTCCCTTAATTTCAGCAGCGCTTATCATCCCCAAACTGATGGCCAAACAGAGGTGGTTAATCGTTCTTTGGGAAATTTACTTCGTAGCTTGGTTGGTGATAGTCCCAGATCTTGGGATTCGAAGGTTAGTCAGGCTGAATTTGCTCACAACCATGTTGTCAATCGTACTACTGGTTTTAGCCCTTTTCAGGTTGTTTATGGGATTGTACCCCGTGGTCCACTTGACTTGCTGCCTTTGCCTAGCAGGGTCCCTTCCCATGCTAGTGCAACAGATTTGGTGACACAGATTCAGCAGGTTCATCGTGACACTCATGCTCGTATTGTGGAGGCTACATCTAAGTATAAGGCTCATGCGGACTTGCGTCGTCGTCCGGTTAATTTTGAAGTGGGTGATTTTGTGTGGGCTGTTTTGACAAAGGACCGTTTCCCTGCTCGAGAGTATTCTAAGTTGGCTGCTAAAAAGATTGGCCCTGTTGAGATCGTGGAGAAAATCAATCCGAATGCATATAGGCTGCAATTACCAAATCATGTCCGTACTTCTGATGTGTTTAATGTCAAGCACTTGATTCCCTTTGTTGAGGATTCGTCGTCTGGGGATGAGGCCGATTCAGATTCGAGGGCGAATCTCCTCTACCCGGGAGGGAATGATGTAGAACGAGTGGCGTTGCAATTTCTGAAGAAACGAGAGCATCCGAAGAATTTCTGAATTTTTGAAGTTTTGAGAGCCGGAACCCGATTTTGGCGTGTGAGCACACTTTTTCGGGTGGAATCGATGCTACGAGTCAAACTCACAGCTGACGTGTGACGCTTTTTGGCCAAATTCCATCGTTTGAGGGGTCAAAAATGCGTTTTACTGTTTTTCGGGTGTTATTTTTGCAATTTTTAATCGTTTTGGGGTTTTTCTGTAATTTCTGAACTTCGTACCCTAGGGTTTGATTTTTATTCTCGTTTTCCAGACATGGTGGAGTAGTTTTTGAAGATTGAAATATTATTGAAGAATTATTCTTCGTTTTATCAAGATTCGGGTATTCTGTGAATCAACGATTCTTGTTATTTGTTCTTTTGATCACGCACGCTGCATCACAACTGTACACTAAACAATTTGTTCGAACAAAATAATTGTATAATTAACCGTTTGTTCGGCTAGAGTGATCTTATGCTAAATTTTGAAGTGTGCTTAGAGAATTTTGAGGTGTGAATTATGACATGTTTCTTCATATTCAAATGCTAATTTTTTGCAATTCAACCACAATATGTTTTATGTACTCTAACAATCCTTCAAATTATACCAAGAAAACAAAAAAATCAAAGTTTATTTATTTATTATTATTAACATAATATAAACCCTGGAAACTAAAAAAGTAGCATAATTATATAGCAAGAATCAAAGTGTAGAGGCTTGTTTCATTAGCAAAAATAGCTATAATTATTTCCATGGTATTCATCAATGCATCAACAATTCTATTGGATCAAAATTTGAGTGAAATGAAAAGTTATTTTATTAGTTTTGAGAAAGGTATAAAATTATTTTTAAAATTTTAATGAAGCTTGTACAACAATTGAATCGTAGAGTTTTATGGTATATATAGTGTCATTTTTCACTAGGCATGTAAACGGTAAACCGAATCAAAATGAATATTACAGTATTCATATTCGTTTAAATTTAATTTTTTATTCAATTCGAGGGTGGTATTCGAATGATAGTACTTGAGTATTCAATTTAAAATTTTAATTTTAGATCAAATCATACGCCATTATTAAAAGGTTGAAGAGAAACGAAGACTAAAAACTAAATAGACTTTTTTTTTTTTTTGGTAATAATTGAATTACTAAATAGTAAATGAGCAAAATATTTTGATTAAAATTTTTATTTGAAAGCTCTATTAATCTGGCAAGACTCACACAAACTCCATGGCAACATTGCCAGTTAAGAACTAAACACATCATACAGAATTAAGAGGGACAGCTCCATTTATTTCAAAGTCTGGACAAATCCTTATTCATAACATAAACTCCCTCAAACAACCAGCGAAACTCAGCTAGTCCGCCTAATTCCCAACCCCCAAAAAGTCGATGAACTGGTTCTTTTTGGTGACCACTTCTTCTTGGGGCTGAGGTGCAGGGTACGATCCCTCAGCCATTGCGGAGCTGGAGCCAACCATCATCGAGTTCCCAAAGCAGTCAACGCCTAGGCGTCTCAAAATGGGTGACTGAACAAAGATGTCTCCATGAACAGGTGTGGGGCCCATTTCTGTGAGTTGTGAACCAAAGGGGCCCATTGGGAAGTTATGGTATTGAGACAAACCAGAAGATCCTTCCCCAAGAGGGGCGTATGTTGCAACGTTGGCAAATGAGGCAGGGGCTCTTGCGCACCGTTTAATCCCCTTCAGTACATGGTACTGATTCTTCACATTGTTATCAGTACGACAAGGGAAATGGCGCGCAATAATGGACCACTTGTTTCCATGTTCCTTTTGAAGTTTGATGAGCTTTTGATTCTCTTCTTCACTGAATGGCTCCTTATTGAGTTTGGGGTCCAATTGGTTCATCCACCTTGTCCTGCAACTCTTCCCTAAAGAAAAATTCAAACCTCAGCTCTTAGCATTAGAAAATTGAACAGGTACGGGACAATTTATTTGAAAAGACTCTCAGATAACAATGGACATTATTTCAATCACAATAAAACAGTGCATAAACACTCTCTTCCAAAGCTGGTAGACACAACTATTTTTTGAAGAAAAAAAAAAGTGATTCTAGGGTTGCAATTGAACATGACATATAAAATGCAACAATTTATTCAGAAAGAATCTAAAAAACAAGGGGCATTATCAACCTGTTTGAAAACACAATAAAATAGCCCAGAATCACAATAAAATAATCACAAATGCCTGTTTTTAAACTCTATTGGAAACTCAAGAAACGCTTTTATTAAAAACTGGCTGGTAGACTTTTTAAAATAAGTGATTCTGGGTTTGCTACCACATTTGCAAACACCACCTCCGCTTTTTTTAGAAAAAAAAAATTGATTCTGGAGTTGCAATTTCATTCACAAACACAAACTATACCTGTCCTCCCAGGAATGAAAGACGCAATCCGGTCCCACTTTACTGCGCCAAAAGCCTCGACAAGAAAATTTAGGAGCTCATCCTCTTCATGTTTCCAATGGCTTTTGGCGTGAGGCCTCATGTTGCAGCTTCTTCCGGTGGGAATCGACATTAAAGAAAATTCAGCCAAGAGAGGGTTGATACTTACTCAGCGCATTACTCACCAACATTTATACAGGCTGAAGGTGGTAAGTGATGTGAATAGAGTGCAGCTGTAAAGAGAACAGATTTTGTCAATCCGCTCCAGATTACAGAAATTATGTCACCTAAAAATTCACTGAATCAAGTGTTGACGTCAATACATGAAACGCGCAATAAAGTATTCAAACCCCGTCAAAAGTTCGCACCCCTGCATTATCTACATATAAATGCGCATACACTTTTCATTCAATACACTTATCCCAAGACGAGCCAAAGGAATCAATTTCAAAAAACGATGCAAAATAAATGTGTTAAAGGAAAATTTTAATACTATATTGTTCGCTTTTTGAAGAATTTAAGACTTTTATAGTGCGGCTTTTTCTCTCCCCAAATCTCCTAGAAGAAATAGAATCAATGTGAACTACATTCGAGCATGCAACGCTTTTATTTCCTGCATACATAATTAAAAGAGAAAAGGAAATAAAAAATACAATGGATTGATTTAAGTGCACGACACAAAGAAATCTAAGACTGCTCTATTAAGTGTGGTTAGTGTGCTGATAGTGGAGAATTCCAAATGCTTCAATGTTGAAGGATTTAATTTAAGGACAGTGCCCAATTTCAAATGATTCCACATTAAGTGCATTCCAAATCCACTAGAAACACTAAAAATACAAATTTCAAAATGAGAAGATGATTTCAACTATTATATAATGGACTCTTTCAAGTTTCAACAACCTCTAATATTTGTTATTCGGGATATTATATCAATAATACCAAATCCTTCAAGCCAAACAACCTTAAGGGTATCTTTGTTTTGTTATTTGCCCACTCGATGTGGGATGTTACGCTCCCGTCTAGTTCTAGTTTGGGATTTTAAATCCGGATTTCAAAATCGAACCAAGTCAATCCCTAAAAATACATACTTACTCTTACACACTTGATTTGACAAAAAGTTTCTCTAACAATAATATAATATCACATCATCTACTCTTACACACTTAATTTGACATAAAGTTACATCAAACTACTACACAAAATTTCAAAACAAACACATACTATCAAACATAATTTTGAAATCCAAGATTTCACTATCTGGATTTCTACCATCCACAATGATCTCAAATCAAACAAGCCCTAAGTTTTATCACCAACCTAGGTAAAGCAAATTTACAGAAAACATGACATAAGTTTGACAAACACATTTCATAAGAGTTCACACTACTACACAACCTGGATAATAGATATAATTTCCATTTCAAAGTAAGAAGCATTTGTCAGAGTCTTCTTGAGGCCAGCCATCTGCCAATACTGAATTATGGAATAAAATGATGTTTCTTCCATCCCACAGAAGCTTCCCATTTTGCAATTTTGGGCATCCCACACAAAGCTTCTCATTTCATTTTATGGACCATTGTGGACTCACATCTTCAAATTACATCAACAGTTTTATCCATAACCAATCACATCAACTTTTACTACATCTAATATTATATTCCTTAAACCGTGTGAAAAAATAAAGGTATTGGAAGCTTTTGCTGAGACGGAGGGAGCATATGGTATCATTTATTTTTTAAGTTGAAAAATCCTAACTGTGAAATTCAATTATCTCATTATCATTTATGTTTGTTTGCAGGGCACAGTAACTCCACTGTTGGTGATAAATATGATCATTATAACTGAGAGTAACAAACTAGTAAGAGCCTAATAGACAAATATAATAGAAAGAAAAATATTAAACCAACTCATCCAGAAATGTAAAAAAATTTGGAATGTATAGCATGCTGTTCATAAATTCACAAATACCTGCAGTCGCATCTGCTTTGCAGGCTGAAAGCCAGTAATGAGTAATGACATCACAACTCAAAGATAGTTGGAACGAGAAAGGCATATAATCAGTCCCAAATGGCAAGAAGATTGGATTAAATGCAGGAGGCAGAATCATATGTAAGTCCTCTTCGTTGCAGATCTTTTTGAATTCATAAGCTCCACAAGGGAGGGAAGATGCTGAGGCAAAGGCACATTCCTAGACCTGTATAATTTTCTCAAGTTGTCATTGTAGTTATTGGTCAAGCTCGTGGGAGAGGAGGCAGCAGGTTGGCATGTCTCAGTGACATTTGTTTCAACAAAATTAGTTTTTATTTTTGTTCTCGATGGTTCTTCAAATTTCACATCAGTAACATCTTTCTGAAAAGACACTTTTTCGGTTTCAGTGTAGCTATTGCACAGGCTCGTGTGTGAGATGATAGCAGACTTGTGCATCTCAGTACAATTTGTTTCAGAACAATCAGTTTTTCTCTTAGTTGTCAATGGCTCATTGAATTTCACTTCGGTAACATTTTCTTTCTGAAAAGCCACAATTTCTGTTTCAATTTTTGCCTTCTCCATGGAATCACAACTGGTGGGTATTTCTTTATGTTCATGTAGAAAAGTGGAATGGGGGACACCGTGCCTTGCTCGCCCAAATAATGTGAACATGGGTCTTTTGCTTGGGGGAGATAAACTCAGCCGTTTTTTCTGGTGTGAGGATATGACAACAGGTTCATGTCGTGTTTCTATACAGCTATTGGACACGTCCACCACATCTGGGCAGCTCAAACTTTCTCCTGATTCATCTGGGGTTAAAGATGCTACTGCACTGATGTCCAAAAGTTTCCAGAGAGAGTCTTTAAAAGCTTTTTGGTTCTTAAAACAGTGCTTTTTAACATAATCTAGTTCCAAAGCCCTGCAGCTAGGTGTTGTCGACACGACCCATTTAGGTGCAAGACGTTGCAAGGCCCACTCCAGTTCTTCTTTGGATGAGTGGATTGAGTAACAGACATGCCAAACACCATACAGATCTCTAACAGCTTGATCAACTCTTTCCTTTCTTTTCTTTTCAACCTCAGACACGCCTTCATTGCAAGCATACCACTGGGTAGACGGGCGTATAATGAGAGGTTCGGGCTCAAAATTTGTACGAGCCTCAGCTATCTTGGCTTCAGCTCTTTCATATAGTTTAGGGAAGCCATCAAATAGCTGGAACCGGGAAGATGAATCTTGTGATAAGATCTCGGGGACAGTACGTTCAAGTGATCTAAAGCATTCTAAATTGCTGTCTTTATCAACATAAATCTTTTCACCAAATGTTCGTGACACCTCTACAAGTATCTCTTCTTGACCTAGAAGATCACATGTCAAATACACCGTACAGGCATCAGGGTGTTTCCATATAAGATTGATAACCTGGTTTGCAAGTATTTGGACACAGGGAGTAGCATTAAATTTCCATCAATAAAATGATGCATGTGAAAAAATTGCATATCTATTAATCCAAACATTATTCCAGATATATATAAACAAAAAATGAACACATGTAATCATGGGCTATATTGAACCTGAAAACATGCCAGGGTCCAATTATGTGTACTCACTGAAAATTTATTTGGAGTTCAAGATTTGTTAACATGACCAGATTTCTTTGAACTAGATGATCTGGCCCATCTGGGACAGAGTCTCCCTGCTGAACATATAAAACCATGTTCTCCAACTAATAGTGATTCTGAATATAAATACACACAGCTTCTATTTTCATAAAGCAAAATTTCAAGAATGTTTTTCACTGCTGAAAACTGATATTTAAGCGGACCATTTGGCACTCCTGAAGTCCTGATGGATCTGATCCTAAGTGCTTATTATAATGAAGGATATTCCATATAAGCAAGCAGCATAGAATGACATGCAGGTACAGCCACGATGATCACAAACTATATTAATATTAGAAAATTGGACACTAATATTTTACTAGAGTGTCTGTAGATAAACATATATTCAAGGAGGCCTGACGAATATACCTGTCGGATCGCCGTTTGTTTGCTGGGAAGCTTCTTTGAAAATTGACCAAATGTGCAATCTAAAAAGACATAATCAAGTGTGCATCTTGGTTCCCTTCCTTTCTTACCAATGTACTTGTCTGGTAAGCTTTGCAAACACTCTTGGGTCAATCTGCAATCTCCTGTATGCAATATATTGCCAAAATTTCCTTCAAACAAAAACATCACAGCCCCTGAAATTCACAAATTTCTCATGAATATTTTATCAGAAGACAAAGAGAGAACCACAACAAGGTAAAGAAATGTAATTAAAGAGGGCATTGAAGCTAACGAGAAGTTTTTAAATATAACAACTGCAATGATAGGCAATGCATATGAGGGCATAGAAACTGAGGTACTTTGCTTACACATTTGCTGCCAACAGCATGCAAACTTTAATAATAATAAACTTGAATTACTCCATACTAAATGTAAAATATATACATCAGCACAGTCATGGATATGTGTCTATTATCCTGTTTTTTATTCATGTCAGTTAATTCAAGAGCACAACAATTTTGAATTATTCCATACTTGTAAAACATAAACCATCATAACACACTTCCCTATCCCAAATCCTTAATAAATATCAATCAGGAAACTCAATTACTCATTTAGCGTAATTCACACAAAACCGAACTAATTAAGGTTTGCAATTATATATGATAAATAATAAAGACCTGGACAGTGATTGGCATCAAAAGCAGTAACGATGAAATCTCCATCCGGATCCTCAGCCACCAACGATTGCCCGATCTCAATGCAAACAAATATCGATTCATCAAGCTGCAGAAAGAACAAAAAAACTAACAATCATCAGTTAAACTGTTCCACGATTCATCGAAAATGTCAAATAGCACGCACCTGAGTATAGATTTGCAGGAGAAGGGTTTTGGTTAGGAGAGTAGCGTAGATAGGATAGGAAGCGTGTGCGAGAATTCCCTGGGCGTGGTCCTTGTGAGCGTGTGTGAGGAAATGGTGCCTCTTCATTTTGGAACAAGGCGACCATGTATCCACCGAAAATGGAAGCCCTTTCGGCATCTCTATCGGCATCTTCAACTCTCTCTCTCTCTCTCTCTCACTTTGCCTCTACAGAGGAGCGAGATTGATGAATATGAATTTCGAAACGAAATTATGAATGAATTTCACAGTTTTGGGTGGGAAATTTTCGTTTATATATATTGGACCTTTTTATTTTTTTTGGGATGAGAATTGCTGTGTACGATTGGTTTAGGCTACAATTTTTTTATATAAGCCCAATCAAATCGAGATCACTTATTTTAATTTTTTTAATTATTTTTTTTCGTCGACATGTGTCATATTAAAAAAAATACGTAATCAACGTCCTATAACATTGGTGCAACACGTATTAAAAATTCAATAGGATGAAATACCAGTGAAATACGAAAAGTAGAACAGAAAAATCGAACCACACTCAAACTCATGTATGAGCCGAATCTAAAGTTTACGACGAATCGAAATAAGTAGAGTATATCTTATTTTACTTTAAAACGTGGTTCGATCAGAATCATAAATTTACGGATCATACAATGTACTCCTTCCGTTCCACAAAGATAGTTGTGTTTGACTTTACAGACAGATTAAAAAAATTCAATAAATATGATAAAATTTAGATAATATGCCTATTGTAAACCATTGACTTTCATATTTTTTTGAACAAATTGACATTCCACATTAAAGTCAATAAATATGGTTTCAATGAGTAATTGTGGAATAAATTTAATTAGTTATAATTTGAGATATTCGGAAAGGAAAACAGAGCTATCTTTATCAGCAGAGTACATGCAATGAAAATTATGTATAACCTCTAAAAAAAAAAATGAAACAAATTTTTATCTTGTCGATTCGTTGAAGTTTATATATATAATTTTATATTTTTCATATTGTAAAATATAGAAACAGTAACACTTCATCAAAATTTCCACCACAAATAATTAAATATGGTGGACGTTTTCTTCAAGATTATCTGCATGTTATTATAGATGATCAAAATGCAGATAACTTTCTTCCATGGTTGAATAGAAAATCAAGACAATAGAATCTGGAAGCCACCATAATTTTCTTGATGAATATTCCTCTATAGTATACATCAGAAGCTCTTTGGTGTGATTGTCATTCGTCTCTATATACACGGCCATCATACAGAAAACGGTACCATTCATTCGAATTCTTACATGCAATTCAGTTTCGGACCACATATCCTCAACATCTTCGTGCTATGAGGAAGCCACCATTTTCACCCCACGATTTCCAGTCGAGTTTGAGGCTCTCAAAATTGTCTGGAGGTCTACAGTATGTTTCTTGTTGGAGATCTGAAAGGTGACTGGCCTCTATATTGTGGGATCTCTAGCCACGGATCAAGAGAGCTTCTTGAGACGGGCCTTACTGGAAATACCGACTGATGATTATAGTTTTGATTGCTTTGTGCAACATAAGGATAAGAGGGGTGTGGTGGAGAAAGGAAAAAGTTGTTGTACGCAGCTCCATCATGTCGTAGTGGGCTTGACGATGGAGAAACGGGCATCGATGCTGCTATTGTTCTTGTGTTATCCCTGCAGATACAAATAAAATGCAAAATTACTTTTGATGAGAGATGTTAAACGGGCTGACCCTAATCCATTTGAGTTATGGAATAAAATAATAAATTAAACCCTAGCGCGCTTTAGACTAAACGGACCACTAACGAGCTATGGAATAAAATAATAAATTAAAATTCAAAATAACTATGATATAACATGATGTAATTTAAATTCACCATATAAAATGCATTGGATGAGTTTCGAGTAGTACGATAGTACCTCAAGTTTATTAAGGTCCTTGGTACTGTTATTCTTGGAACATCATCTCTATCAAAAGAACCGTTGCTCATTCTGCTGCTCGACTGCATTTCCAGGGCAGTCTGCCATGAATATTAATTACAAGAAATTTAGATACTGTGCAGAACTTTTGATATACTACAAGTTAAAAAGCATTGTAGTAATAATGTAATATGCGAATATAAACCAAGTTAAACTAGAATGTTCTTTGATATTTGAATTTCCTTGAGAACGCTCTAAAGAAACTGAAATGGAAAAGGGTGTAATGCATCAAACAGTACCTAAACTATCAGCTTTTGTTTCGATAGGGTTCCTAAACTGTTTTTTTTTTTTAATAGAAAATTGAAATTTTTTCGATTCACCTAAATGGTCCCGTTAATTAGTGTACATGTCAGTTTTATTTAATTTTAATTCTATACAAACAGCATTTTTTGCAAGTCATTTCAAGGTACCCATCACCTGAAGTATTGAGGTTAAAACGAATTGCACAAAACACATTAGGATAATAATAAAATTAACATACATAATATATAACAGGACCATTAAGATAAATCAAGACATTCCTTCAATTTTCATCTCAAGGGAGCTCGCGAAATAAATTTTAAATACTTGAAGGATTTTTTAAAACAAAAAACAGTTTGAAGTACCTATCGAAACAAAAGTTGATAATTCAGGGACCCGTTGAAGCATTATGCCAAGAAAAAAAAACTCGTAACTTATTTCAATGGTAGCAAGAAACTACATTATTCAAATTTTCTTGATAAGAACACATTAAGATATGGAGTTCTTGAAAAAGTTACCGGAGTGCGACTTCCATCAAAGGCCCGAGGAAATGCTTCTCGTGTTATATTGGCATTCGCTGCTCGAGCTGTTGTTTGATTTCTAACAAAAGGGTGACCAAGTAGTTGTGATGCTGTGGGCCTTGCAGATGGTTCCCTTTGCAAACATAGCCTTATAAAATTTTTTGCATCAGCAGATAAATGATCTGGAATTTCTGGAGTATCTCTGCTATTCCCGATTTTAAATATAGCAGCAACCTATTAAATAAAAACAGCCCAAAAAATTTAATATTGTAGCCACTTCATGTTGATAGTCAACAAATGTCGAACTAAATTGAGTTAAGAAGTTTTTTGGTCCCATAACTAGTCTACTGCCCAATTTTGGCTCAAAATCGCCGGAAAATTGAAAATAGTATAGTTTTATGTCACACAAATGTCCAATTTTGGCCCCACAATTTGTCTGTTGTCCAAATTTGGCCTCAAATTAAATCCTCACATGACATTAACGTGATAAAAAACGATATGGTTTCAATTTTCCAGCAATTTTGGGGCCAAAATTGGATTATTAATTTTTTTTTTTAAATATTGGGACTAAAATCGAAAAAATTAACATTTTTTTACCCAAATTGGGCAGTAAACAAGTTATGGACCAAAAACTTTTCAACTCAACAGTATTTGCAAGTTAAAATGTCTAACTAACCCCTTCATATTGGCTCCAGGGGGGTTTAGCCAATGCCATTTCAAGAACTGTACAACCTAAGCTCCAGACATCCACTGGAAGGCTGTACCCGTTTGTATTCATAACAACCTGAGGGAGAGTAGCATGTGGATCAGAAATTATTCGGAAAAGAAAATGTAAAAAATAATATTATAAATTTTATTTCGAAAGAGAAACAGACCTCAGGCGCCATCCAATAAGGGCTTCCTTTGAAGGATAGCATTGACGAGCAGGAAGCAATCTGTTAAAAAAACAGTACATGAGAGTCGGCACACTGAGCACTTCAAGACATCCACAAATCATACTTTTCTTGTATGATCAGAAGACACATTGGATGAAAGATTTTTGTTGTGCTGAGATTTTATTCTCACTCTTATTTTATCACTGATTCACTTTCTATTCTCACATTTGCAACTTCCAATAAAACACACTAATTGTTACAATCAACAATAATATAATATTCGATTTAACATAAAGTTAAACCCTACCCTAATTAAATATCAAAACAAACACACATGATTACTATTTATCAAGATTTTGAAATTCAGAATTCAAAATTCTATAAATCCCAAATCAAACATACCCTATGTATTGCACTTTTACAGAAAGGGAGATATTGAGAAAACAAAATTGAGCATAGTTACAATAATTTAAATTGAGAAGCATGGTGAAATCCAAGCTTTAAGAGAAATTCCAAACGACATAAAAGAAAAGTGAATGCGCACTAGCGATAAAAGCTTGTAGAAACTTCACTCCAAAGAGAGAGATCGTGTACAAGACAAGTGCAATATATTAAAGAAAAGTGATGAAATTTTGACAATTAATAGCAAAATAAGGAAAATGATACATACATGTTTGGCCATGCCAAAATCGGCAAGCTTTATTTCACCATTTGGATCTACTAAAATATTAGCTCCTTTGATATCTCTGCAAAGAATTGATGAAATCTTAGATGGTCTCACATACATGTATAATTATTTAATCACCAGGAGAGAGAAGAGTGGTACCTGTGGACTGTATTGCGTCCATGCAAGTAAGCCAGTCCACAGAGAATTTGGCGGGTGTAATTTTGTATAACGGGTTCTGCAAAGGGCCCGTATTCTTGAAGTAATTTGTGGATCGAACCTCCAGAAACATACTCCAAATAAACCGATAGCCTTTCTTCACTCTAAAGAAATTGAGCATAATTAGAAGGAGCAACAGTCTTAATGGTCATGTTTAACCATTTAAATGAGAAATGCACAAGCCAAAATAGGATAGGTTGATTGAATGACACACATAGATGCACAAATATGAGATGTACCAACTAATAGGCAAAGTCTTATGTAAACTAGTTTTACCGTACAACCGGTCTGCATTTTGTATGTATTTTTAGACGGTATTAATTGTTTCATTAAAAGTTATAAGTTTGATAGTATTAGTTGTTTCATTATAAAGCATTAGTTGTTTTACAATAAAGTGATAGTTGTGAATCAATTGTACGATAAAACTGTTTTACATAAGCCATTAAGCCCATCTCTTACATTAATGTACTATTTGAAATTTGAATAAAACCAAATCGTACCAGATCACTTCCACAGTATTGAACGATATTTGCATGTGAAAGCTGACTTAGCAATGTTATTTCCTGAGAAGATAACCAAATATGTCAATGTCAATAGGTAATAACAAGGTCCTTAATCAATGCATAAACCATAAAGGTATAATATCGTAAACAGTACAGAAACTATTTGGGAAGACCTGATTCAGTTGCTTGAGGCTTTCTTTCGATGATTGATCGTCAGAAACAACTTTAACTTCTTTTATCGCACACATTTGCCCATTCTCACTGCCATTCAGACATAACATGTCACAACAAAATTGACAGGTTGACAAATCAAGTATTACAATAGGTTTGAGTGAAAACAACATTTCATATTCATTTGACGAAAGATGTTTTTCTAGTCCTGTAAGTTCACCTAGTTTTTATTTCATGACACTCCACTTTTCCCAATCGAATTTCATCATGTTAACTTTAAAAAAATCAACTTTTTTAGTCCTTTAGCCGGCTACAGCGGATTAGTAACCAGTTTAGAAAGATAAGAGGACGAAATACAAAATACAAAAAAATTGAGAAAAATAAAACCATTTTTCCCTTTACTTGAATAAGAAAAAACTATCTTTTCCAAATATTCCTCCATAAATTCCCATTACCTATTAAACCCAAGGTAAACATGACCGAAAGTGCCTCTTCCCAAAAGCCTTCCTTTCCTCCATTTCGAGCAATTGCTACCCGAACCTTCAGATACGCCAGGAGGACTTCTTGGGGTTGGTAATGAAGACGGGCTAACAGGAGAACCAGGTGGAAGGGGCAATCTATGGCCCTCACTCTTCGTCTCCTCAAGTTTCGCAGGTGGAGAGTCTAAATTCATTCCATTGAGACGAGCATGGAGAGGGGTAGATATAGGATTCGTAGTACCCCTTGATCCTCGACCTGGGCTTCGTAATATGGGACTTAATCTGTTCTCCCCATGTCCTCTGTCACAGAATTTAATAAGTCAGCTTAAACCAAGACTAGCAACTTTTTGTGCCTTCCATTTAGCATCTAATCAAGAGAACCAAATAACAGTATAAATCAAAATCATGGGAAAATGTAAATCCACTAGCTCCCAATAGTCCCAATTGAATGAAAAAGGTCAGGGGTAGAAATTTTGAAGAATTGTAGTATAAGAGAATCTAATTTAGGAAGTTCTAGTTCACCTTACAAACTTTAGCTAAGAGCAAATATAATAGAAATAAGGTTGAATTTAGTAGGATTTCACAAGCAATCTGTGCAAGAGAAAATCACAAACAAAGAATAATTAGCATTCTTTGCAGCTTAATTCATAAGAGTGAAGAAAGTACACCAAGATAAGAAAAGTCAAACAATTCCCGATCTAATTCTACCACAAAAAGAATCCAAGTTATAGAAATCAAAGAAGTAATCAATCAAATCCAATCACATATCACATAAACAATCACAAAAATCCAAGACTAATGACTCAAAGAGATAAAATCCATCATTCAATCGCCAAAAAAATTCAAAAAAAAAAAAAATTAAACCAACCTAAACGCAGAGTGATCAACAGCACCGTGAGCGTGATCATCGCACGATCCAGATGAGGTCGAACTCGAAGCAGAACCCGACCCGGATCCGATCCCGACTACCGGTGCCCGATCACTCGCCGATTCCGTAGGTCTCGGTAATGGAAGAGCTCTATCCAAAGAAGAAGCCGAATCAAATCCGGAAAATCCAGAAGAATCCACAACGCCTAATTCCTTCACTCCAGCGGGAAATTCCCTACTGCTTCTCGGCGAATTTCTCGATTGAAAAATTTCCTCAAAGCTGTTGACTCTATTCTCAACTTCCCTCACTTTCTTCTTTTCATTCTTCACCGACGAACTCTTCGCTGAACTTTCCGAACTTTTGCTCCCTCCGGATTTCTTCCCCCACCACGCCGGCATTTTCCCCTCAAATTAAACCTAAACAAATTTATCTACACCAATCCAATTCACACATACATGAATAATTACCTCAGTTTTGTGAACACGCATATATGCTCGTCTTTTGCACTGGCCAATTCCTAGAGAGAGAGAGGGGAGAGAGAAAGGGGGAAATGATGAACAGCTAAGGGAGATGAGGGACGGCAAGCGGTGGTTGGATGAAACCAGCTAGTTGGTGTGGCCTACTTTTCTAGAACGACATGTGTATACGTACATACGGTTTGTATGTATAGGTTTATACGAATACACGGTGGAGTGTGTGTATGTGTGTGTAAGTAAATGCATGCACTTGTGTTGGTGGGCGCAAATTGAAAAGGACGTGCTACTTCCCTACTACTCCTACTCTCTCAATCAAGGATATGTATTAAGTAATGTAATGTGACATGTGCATTTAATTTTTTTAATGGACATTTATCTAAACTTTTTTTTAATGTTTTTTTTTTTTTAAAGTTGTTTATGAATATAAATAACAAAAAAAATTATATCATAATCTAAGTATTATGATTTTAAATCAACTAGATTCTGAAATGTTTTGGATGCCAATTAATACAGTCTCTCAACAAGGTTTCAATGTTTGAAAAAATAAAATACGAAAAATAGAAAAAAGTGAAGAATTAAGTTTATTTAATAAACCACATAAGATTTTTGTGTCACTCACCTGTTTTAAGACATTTTTTAAAGGGTTACAAGATCAATCGATAGACCTTTGCACAAGGTCTTCAAGTAACGTCGAATTAAATCAGAAACACTACCTCATTTCAATTGTGAGGAAACTAGGGTGAAAAGTGTTTTTATCCAACATGCAAATCATGTCTTCGTTATCAGTATAAGGTAACATATGTATTTTCGTACCAAGAAAATTAAAAACAAAATCAAAGATAAGGATCCACCAAGAACATGAGTACTATCAAGTACGAGTAAAAATCGATAAAACCACGAAAGGAAGAAAATTGCATCAGGCGTAGAAGTCTCACCAAAGAGGGGATGCTTGGAGGCACAAAATACACATAAACACTGAAAAAACTACAATAAACTAAAGCAACAAAAGAGCTAAAACAAGAAGTATAACAATAAATCATGACTTACAAAAAAAAATTGGTCAATAGATCGGTTTACCAATCAGCCACCGTAAGAACGACGCATTTTGAAAAAATCAAACCGTAAGTTCAGACTACAACACCAAAAAAGAAACTACAACTACGACAATGATAGTGATGGTAGGTCAGTGAATGACAGTGATGATTGTGTATTGTAGTATAACATTTTCTCTAAATAAATAGAGCTAGAGAGAAGTTGGAGAGTGAAATATAGAAGAGAAGAGGTAGATGACTTAAAAGAAGGGTGAAGACTTCTAATATGTGAAAGTTACACTTTTTTTAAAAAAAAAAAATTGACATTTTTGTCTCAAGAAAAAAGGCAGGAGTGTGAATTGGGGTTGTTTTTATATGATTGCAAATAGAACAATCTATTGGAGTCAGAGTTTGGATGAAATTGATAGAGAAAATTGATACCAGACAGAATTGCCGCTGCCAATTTTTATTTTATTTATATTATTTTAAGACAAAGATATACACTAGTGAATATTATAAGTTTGGTGATCATAAAATCGTTTATTCAACGTCACACTTGGGTTATAAAATAATCAATTGCCCATTATAAAATATATATATTGTACGACACATCTGAAATCGGCCATATTTTACAAAATAATTAATTAAATATAATCCAATTATTACTTATTTCGAATTGTTTTCTATACTATACACTTCTTTGATTCCATCGTATTATTTGCATACGTGATGTGAACAATATTGTAACAATTTATCATATTATCGTATGTGAACAAATGCAATATAGAAAATATTTTATACAAATATAATTTCTTTCAACAAAATATACTTAAATGGGAATTTATATTCTTTAAATTGTTTTCTTTTTTTGACTCTAGTTCAACAAAGTCTTTCTCAAAGCTGACTTGGTCATTGAAGGGTGTGGTTATAAGTATTCAAATAATAGTTGAATAGTCGAAATAAAGTAAGGTGTATATTATTGTTTTATAAAAATAATAAAATTAGACAATTAAAAAAAGTGAAAATAAAATTGAATAGAGAGAGTATTTGTCACTCAACGTATTTAATACTCCCTCTGTCCACCAAAAGTGTGCTCACTTTTTTTTTTTTATATGTGCTTTTAAAAAAATCATATTTTAATTATAAAGAATATATTTAATATAATGAGTAGAAAATATATTTGGTAGATACTCAATCTTGTTAGTAAAGTAGAAAAAATATTCAAAAGTTAACTATTTAAATAGAATAAGCACGTTTTTGTGGACCTCAAAAAAAGAAATGAGCACACTTTTGGTGGACGGAGGGGAGAGAGTACCTAACTGCTACGGACCATTATTCAGGCGTGGCTAGGTATTTTTTTTATTTTAACAAAATTTATTTTAATTTAAAATATACTTATTTTATGTGATACTACGTACTGAATTACTCCATTATATTTATAAAATATAACATGATTTAAATAGCCTGACCAACATATTATATATACTGTAATTAATGAGTTTTGAAAATTGTTTTGAAAACATTGCAGCCCTAAACTCTTGTAGTAGCATTATAGCATAGTCTATTGCAAGATACAATATCACAATTAAATGTTTGTAATTTTTATTTTTTAGGATTTAAGTTATTCTGAATTATTGAAATAATTCAAAATACAAATAAACTAAACCTCGCGAACAACCCAAAAAAATTGTCTAGACATCTTAGGACAACAAAGTCTAAAGAAAATATTGTTCCTAAAGTCTAAAACTGTTTGTAATTGAATACTAACTTCATTCATATTTGTAACGATGAGTTATTAACTTATTATTAATTAGTCCAATATTTTAGGGAAATAATTTTTTTACCTCAAATAACTTTTCAACTTTTTCAAAAACGTCTAAAAAAAGTTAAGTTTCCAATTACGTCCCAAATTTTAGCTAACTTTTTCAATTACGTCCCAAGTCGCCGGAAACATCAAAACGACATCGTATTACGTCATGATTACGACGCCGTTTTGATGTTTCCGGCGGTTTGGGACGTAAATGAAAAGGTTAGCTAAAATTTGGGACATAATTGGAAAACTTAACTTTTTTTTAAATTTTTTTAAAAAATAGAATAGTTATGGGATCTAAAAAAATATTTTATTGAAATTGTTTGATTAATTGTTTGTATATGTTTATATACTTTTTTAAAAATTTATATATTTGATATTTATATACTTTTTAAAAAAAAATTATTTGTAATATGTAAATCTAAACAAATAAATTTACTTATATATTTTATTATCGGTATATTATTTATATGAATAAATTAGTAAATATACTTTTTGGATAGTACGTATTAAGTAGTAAGTTATCACATTTATTTATTTTATGATAATTTTAGTCTTTATTTTTTTCAATTTTAGAATATAAAATTATACTGAATAGAATTACATGATATTTTGTTAACATATTATATTTATGGTCATTAATATTAGCATAATTCCTTATAATTATTATTAATTTTTATATTTATTGTTTTTAATTTTTTAAAGTTAAATCAATTCATAATTTTTAATTAATACGGAGTATATGAAATTTTATTACGGAGTATATTATTATTTATTTATTATAATCATTATTTTAAATTAAATTATTATAATTTTAATATTAATTTATCTTATACCATTAAAAAAATTTAACCTTTTATTTCGTTCAATTTTAGAACATAAAATTATACTAATAGAATTACATTATATTTTGTTAACATATTATATTTATGGTCATTAATATTAGAATAATTCCTTATAATAATTATTAATTTTTATATTTATTGTTTTTAATTTTTTAAAGTTAAATCGATTCATAATTTTTAATTAATAGGGAGTATATGAAATTTTATTATCTTATTATTTATTTATTATACTCATTATTTTGAAGTAAATGATTATAATTTGAATATTAATATATCTTATACAATTCAAAAAATTTAACCTTTTATTTCGTTCAATTTTAGAACATAAAATTATACTTAATAGAACTACATGATATTTTGTTAAATATATATTTATGGTCATTAATATTAGCATATAATTTCTTATGATAATTATTATATATATATTTTTTAATTTTATTAAGTTAAATCCATTCATAATTTTAATGTTAAATCGATTCATAATTTTTAATTAATATGGAGTATATGAAATTTTATTATCTATTTATTTATTATTACTCATTATTTTTAACATATTATATGTGTATGTAATAATTCGATGTAATATTATACGGAGGAGTATATAATGTTGTCATGTTTATTAGTGTTAAAAATTTATTAGTCCCATATTTTTTAAAAAAAGTTTCAAAAAATTTAAATTTTCCAATTACGTTCCAAATTTTAGCTAACTTTTCCATTTACGTCCCAAATCGCCGGAAACATCAAAACGACGTCGTAACCATGATGTAATACGACGTCGTTTTGATGTTTCCAGCGACTTGGGACGTAATTGGAAATTTTAACTTTTTTGGGACGTTTTTGAAAAGGTTGAAAAGTTATGGGACGTAAAAAAATTATTTTCCAATATTTTATAATCTTTTTTTTTTCTTTTGTGCTATATCAATTGGATTAATTACTATTTTTATTTTGTTATAGGAAGCAAATTTTAGGATCAAATTTGAATTTTCATTTATCACATGTCCCTCGTAATACAAATAAAATGGCACATGCTTTTACCAGGAACTCTCGATCGTTCGGGAGTCCTCATACTTGGGTTGAACAACCAAATTTTGTGGATGGCCTTCTCGATTCATGTCTTGCTTGCAACTAATGCAATTTACTCTCCAAAAAAAAAAAAGAACTTGAAAGTGAAAGTGAGCTAAAATATGGTTTTTAGACTTATTTTGAAGATATGGATCAAGCTAGGAGTAGATGAATATGGTTTTTAGACTTATTTTGAAGATATGGATCAAGCTAGGAGTAGATGGCTTGTACAATTTTGATTGGGCCACGGTTATTTGCACCCCTGAATTATGTAGTTCACAGTTGCAGTACTTCACCACCCTTTAGATTAGTTCACCCCCACCATTTACACATACTACCATTTTTTCTCATAAACCTAATATTCTTCCATATCTCTCATTTCAGTTTTTTCACCTCTCCTTTGGTAATATAATTTCAACGTTTATTAGATCTAATAAAAAATAATACTATTATTTAATGAAAACAACTAATATAGTTAAAAGAATGATGTGCACGATACATCTGGTATATAATTAAAAGAGCGAGTGCATTTATATAGTGTAAAACATATCATTTGTTAATAATAATAATTGATGAAGTATATACATGTTAAGTTTTACTAGAATATCTTTTATTTTTTGAAATACGTGAGATTAAGAGAAACAAACTTATACGTGGAACAATACTTTATTGAATTTTATAATAATTTACACTTATACCAAAATAAGAACTTGTGTAAAATTGTGACACGTTCCTAATCTAGGGGGTGTTTTCAAACACTACAAACAGCTTCCAGAATCACCTTTTTTAAAGCTGCCCTCTCACAGCTTTTATTTTTCAGAAGTGCTTTTAAACTGTTTATAGAGTTTGCAAACACCCCCTAAATCTAGGTAGTGTTGGAGAACGTTGATAGTATACATTTTGTACTTATAGACCCTAGTTTTGCACTTATAGCGAGGTTGTTGTATTCAATGGGTTATGAGAAATATTTACCCTACTTTTAATTTCCAAAAATCGGGCCAAAGATAGATGTTGAATCAAGTATAAAATATAGTAAGTTTTACTCATCATGTAAAAACACAGTTAATTGTGTGTATACCAAATAATTGAAATACATTATTTACAATTTAATCTGAACCAACTAAAATATTCAGTCTGATCATATGTTTCTCAACATATCTACCAACGAGGCGTAGTAGGTAGTGCGACTGATAAAGTATAGTTAATATATTGTGTTAGGTTTGGTCTCACTCGTCTTAATTTTCGAGTGTATATGCCAATTAATTCATATACGCGTACATTAATGCATATACTTTGTGTGGACATTAGCAAATTAGAGTTCCCTTTCGAACTCACTTGTCTTAATTTCCCAATTAATTCTTATACACGCATGTCTGCGAACTATAACATTAGCTAATAGACTTCTGCCTTTAGTGAACAGTAAAATTGAATTTTTAAAATTAGTTGATCTTTGAATCGAATATCAAAACTTAAAAAATTATGACATTAGCTAATTAAAGTTTGCTTAAAAAATCAGCACAAATTACTTGGTCAACAATGTTTCTTTTGTCTGATTTTTTTCTCCATAAGTTTAATTTAACAATAATCTATAATTAACTTTATCATGAAATATTCAGGATCAGTTTTAGAAATATTTAGATTTGAATCGAACTATAAAATAAGTGCTCCATCATTTATATTTTTTATATATTATGTATGAACTCGTGTAAATAACGAAAACAATTGTTAAAGTCTGTCTAATAATATATAATTTTGTTCAATACTTAAAATGTGTTGGGAGTAGTACATTTTTTAATTATGATGAACTTGTGATCCAAGACCTTTGAAGTTGATACATTTTTTCTCTCAATTTTTACTTACATGCTCCTTAGCGTCTTCTTTTTCAAGTGTCTTATGAGTTATGATCGACTAATTCTAATCTATTTGCTATTTTTTTTTCATTTTTTTATTTATTTTGAATGAATGTAAAATAAAAACGTGATTAAAAAATAAAGAAAACATCAATATTCATTTTCTCATATTAATTCTCACGATTGATTTTATTAGATTTAGTTAATTGACATGGTAAATTTTATTAGATAATGGAAATGTAAATTTGCCCAATAAACTTTGTTTATATATATATAAGAAAAATAATTAAATAATAGATATAGTACAAGTGAAATGATTAAGAGAGGAGATAGAGAAAAAGTAAGAAGTAAGAAATAAAGTGAAGAGTAAGAAAAAATACTTACCAAAAAAAGGTATGAGAAGATGAACGGACCAAAATGATAAAATGGAAAGTTTATAGACAGATGGAGGGAGTATTAAAAAAAATGAACCCCTAAAAAATAAAAATATTTTTATGTCTGATTCGATTGCTTCGTTTATATCTTTTAGGACCAATATGAAATAATAAATGAAATACTATAGAATAGGGACATTGGAAAATATGTATATCAATAGTTCATGGTTATATAAACGTGGGGGAGCCAACTAATGCCCAATGATACATACTTAGTCATGGAATTCACCCCTGCCAACTATGGTGTAATTGCCTCCTCTCTTTTCATTTTCACTTTTTGCCTACTACTATTATTAAAGTCTTCCAAACTAAAAAATGATCACAAAGCTCCACCGGAAGCCGGCGGATCCCGCCCGTTCACGGGCCATCTCCACGTCATGAGCTCAGGGCTTCCTCACATCACCTTAGGAACTCTGGCAGATAAATACGGCCCGATTTTCAAAATTCGTCTTGGTATACACCGCGCCGTGGTGGTGAGCAGTTCAGAGCTGGTCAAAGAACTGTTCACCACCAATGACGCGTTGGTCTCATCTCGTCCGACAATAAAGTCGGCCGAGCACATGGCGTACAACAGCGCCATGTTAGGGTTCACCCCGTATGGCGCATACTGGAGACAACTACGCAAACTCGTCTCACTCGAGCTTTTCTCGTCCCGTAGGGTCGAGCTCGAGAGAGACGTGCGTGTGTCAGAAACTACACGATCTATAAACGAGCTTTATTCGCTTTGGGAAAAGAAAAAACACGGGTCGGGTCGAGTATTGGTGGATATGAAACAGTGGTTCGGGTACTTGAACATGAATGTAGTCTTGAGAATGGTGGCCGGGAAGAGACTTGAGAGCGGAGATGATGCGGCGGAGACGAGGCGGTGCCGGGAGGTGGTGAGAGATTTCTTCCGTTTAGCGGGTTTCTTTGTGCCGGCAGATGCCTTACCGTATCTAGGGTGGCTTGATTTAGGTGGTTATGAGAAAAGAATGAAGCGAATTGCAAAAGAATTTGACCAAGTTGTTAGTGGATGGTTGGCGGACCATCGAAAAAATAATGAATATTCCGTTCAAGATAAGCCACGTGATTTTATGGATGTGATGTTGACTGTTGTAAAAGGTGCCAATTTTCGAGACAAATACGATGTTGATACCATCGTTAAAGCTACATGTGGGGTATGTTTTCTTTTCTTAATTTAATTCTACATATTCATCTAGATAAAAAAAATAAAAATAGTGCACCTTATATGAGGAATATGATTGCATAAGTCGATAATAAAAAATGAATCAACGTTGTTTAGATTGTACCTATTCCCATGATGATGAGCTTAAATTAATTACATGGACAGACTTTGATTGCTGGTGGAACCGACACGACTACCGTTGTGCTAATATGGGCACTCTCTCTTCTACTAAACAATCGATCGGTGTTAAAAAAAGCTCAAGAAGAATTAGACAACCATGTTGGAAGGGAAAGACAAGTAAACGAATCAGATATCAACAATTTGGTCTATCTTCAAGCCATAACTAAAGAGGTTTTGCGATTATATCCACCTAGCCCCTTAGCTGGGACTAGAAAGGTCACCGAAGATTGCAATGTGGGAGGCTACCATGTCCCGAAGGACACGTGGTTGATTATAAACTTATGGAAGTTGCATCGAGATCCAAAAATATGGGATGACCCGTTGGAATTCAGGCCCGAGAGATTTCTTACTAAACACAAAAATGTGGACGTTAAAGGACAAAATTTCGAGCTAATCCCATTCGGGGCAGGTCGGAGGATTTGCCCCGGTACAACCTTAGGACTACGTATGTTACATTTGGTGTTGGCTAACTTATTGCAAGCATTTGAGTTCGCAACGGTGTTGGATGAAGATGTAGATATGAGTGAGAGTGCCGGACTCACTAACATGAAAGCCACACCATTAGACGTTCTTATTTCCCCGAGGCTAAATCCTAGTGTTTACTAGGTTATTGAGATCGATCCATCCATGAATAATCTGTAACTTTTTAAAAAATATATGTACGAGACATAATTTATATATGAAATAATATTGTTTACCATAAAAAGTTTCACATGCAAGTTGATAATTTTGAGAAGAGAGTTCACGTAAATGTGGTTCATATAAAACCTATTGAAAGTCGGATTTTCTATTTATATAATTTTAAATTACAATTAAAATTCAAAAGAAAAAGGCGGTGGGTGCTTGTCTTCTCTATTCTCTCGTCCGAGCGTAATTCTAAGAGATCGGTGCACGCTAACTGTTTGATAAATTGCTTGAACCAACATTTTTCCTTCCACTACTTTTTATGATTGTTATTCGAGTTGATTTGCTCGGAGATGGAAATGTCAGAGAATTTGATCCATAAAATCCACAATTCCTTCACTGGTGGCGGAATACATTTCGCAGCTCCACTTTCATCTTTGAGGACCAATGAAATCGACCTGGTAGCATAGTTTGATTTCGGGTTTCTTAAGATGTTGTTTATTTTTCGCGTAATTTACATTTCTCTCGCGATTGTAGGTCCGAGGTGTGTTGCGGATGCTTCAAGGTTTATCGAGTTCCCTATTCTCTTGGGATAACGCCGCGCAGTGTTTTCACTTCAAAAGGGGGATTTATCTGACTCACCTTTCGCAGACAAGTTTGTATAGCATTCTTGACCAGTTTTCATATGCTGGAACATGTTTACAGTTAGTTGATATTGTGGTGAACAAACTTGAGAAATCAAAGAGCTTACCTTCGCCGACTTTAAGAGCATTTGCTTGCTCTGTTAGCACATGGCTTAGGGTATGCCTCTTTGATATAGCACAAATATTTCAGTTTTAGATGACCTCTGCTTTTGATTTGCACATTTTCTTGGTTTAATTTAATATGACTTATGTGTTCCATATTCTACATATTTTGATTACATTTACATCAATCTTTCTCCGTTATAGAGGATACGAGATGTTGCTCTGAAAGAAGAGGTGAAAGTAAATAGCCCAAATGTTAGTTCTGCTGTGTCTATCTTGGGGTTGTCCAGTTCTTTATCAAGGTTTGTCTGCATAATACTTTGTTTTTTAACTGAAATTATGTACGCTTTATTGCTTATCGGCCCAAAAATCGATCATCAAAGCTTTTGCTAACTATCTGATAGAAAAACGATACTCGTACTTTTGTCTTTCTAATTTATTTATTTCTGTGCTGGGATTAAAAACTGATTGATGGTGCATTTTCTCATTATTGTCTTAAGGATCGTTGGTAATGGGTAGTTGAAATTATTATTCTCTTATCTTTAAAAACTAAGAGAATGCACAAACACAAACACATATGTCAATATACAACCATAAAATTCTTCTATCGTCTGCTCTCCTGTTTCAGATTTAAGATGCGTCTTTTTGAAGAACTCTTGGTTTCCTAACTATCTCTTTTATATAGTCTATGCTCAGGAGCTGAATATTTGTTTCAAATAGTGGATGGAGCCATTCCCCAGTCCTATTATGAACATGAAACCTATTTTCCAGCTGCTGATATTGCTGTACACATTCTGAACTTTCTTTATGTGAAGCTCAATGAAGTTTGTCTTGTGCAAGGGGGAGAGGTTGTCAAACATCTTTTCTTATGAGTTTTTATACTTATTATGTACATGTCTTAAATTATGAGATATAACAAAAAAAGAAAAAAAATTGGTTGCAGGATGATGCATACCGGATGCTACTTTATTTTCTTGTTGGAAGTTTTCTGCCATATATTGAGATCCTTGATTCTTGGCTTTTCCAAGGAACACTCGACGATCCATTTGGTGAGGTACTTTTGTTCCCACTCCTCATTGCTGTTTTATTTGCATCATCTTGTATGGAATATCTGTTGTTGATCATTCTTTTGACAATGCAATATCTCCTTTTCTGAGTTCCCTTTTCTTGGACCGTCTCTAATTTTCTGCACCTGGACAGCCTATGTTGTCTTGCTCTTCTTTCTCATTTTCTCTCTTTGATTTGTTCTCAATGAAATGTGTGTTTTTGCTAATGTGCTTGAGTAGGTTGCTATTTGCACCCATCCTTTTTTTACGTCACTTGAGATCTCCTCGCACCCTCTATTTTTATTCAATTTATTGTTTCCTGGTGATAAAAATTATAATGTTATAATCTTGTTTCTGAAGCATGGATTGCTACTGATAGAGTACAGTTCACAGTTCATTCATGATCACATTTCCTATCCATTCAACTCTTTGTGCTTTCTGCAGATGTTTTTTGTTGCAAACAAAAGAATTGCAATAGAGGAGGCTGAATTTTGGGAGAAAAGCTATCTGCAGAGATCAGCTATGTCAGGAAAGTTAAATTTGGCAGATTTGCCACATTTAACTAAAGTAAAAAATGAAATGACTGGTGTGTCCATTGGAAAAGAAGATAATAAAAATGACTTCCAAGTTTGTCCATTCTTTATGAAGGACATTGCGAAGGTAATCATTTCTGCTGGAAAATCATTGCAGCTGATCCGACATGCTCCTATTACATCTCTTGTAGCCGTTTCTGCAGATGATCTTGAGAATGGGTATAGCATAGCTGGGTTGACTTTGTCTGAGGTTTTTTGCCTGTCACTAACAGCTCTTATTGGTCATGGTGATCACATCGCTGAATATTTACGGAAAGATGACGACGATAATTTACTGAGATCCGTTGAAAACAGTCTGGTGACAAACACACAATCTAAAAAATTCTGGCAGAAGTTATTTGATGATACATTAGCCCATAAAAGAAATGTCGGTTTGGTTTCTTCTTCACAAAAAGATGCCATAAATTGCCATCATCTGAAGGAAAATGAAATTAGTTCAAAGGAAATGGATATACTTCCCCAAATGCTTTGCCCCCAAAATCCAGCTATTACTGTTTGTCGTGGAATTCTTCAGGAGAATTGGGATGCTTGGAGCTCATTGAATATTTCTCAAGCCTTTTACCTTCCCCCTTTAAATGACGAGTTGCTAAGGCAGGCTGTATTCGGTGACAAATGTGAAAATGTTTCAATAGTCAAGAACATGGACTATAATTCTGGTTTTTTGTATGGTGAATCGGAGCGTTTGAGGGTCCAGGAAGATGCAAAGATGCTTGAAGTTTTGCTTCCTTTTCCAACTCTTCTTCCATCTTTGAGGGTATTCTATTTTGAATTTGTGTTACTGAAGGATGATTCTAGCATATCTTTCTTTTTGCACAGACTTACTACTTCTTTTGATCATGTAACAGGAGGACTTTAAAATATCTGAGGTTTTACCCTTTCATAACAATTGCACCCTTCCTTCAAAAATCCTTAGCTGGATTCAGAACGTTGAGCCTAAAATGACTCCTCTTCCTTCAGTGGTTTTTCAAGAATGCCTTATCTTCTATATTAAGAAGCAGGTACATGATGAACAATTACTTAATGTACTTGGATGAAATACGGTTGATGTACAATGCTAAAAAAATTAGATTCTATATGCAGGCTGATTATATTGGCAGGACCATATTGTCAAAATTGCTGCATGAATGGCGATTGCTAGATGAGTTGGGTTTGTTGCGGGCCATATATTTATTAGGATCAGGTACCAGTGTTCGACCATTCCAATTTTTTTTGAGCACGATAATTAAAAAAATTGCGCTTGAGGATTGAACTATTTACAGAAAAACACAGTGCAGTTCGTTTCTTTATATGCCCCTTGTGGTTTGTATTTTCTTATAAACACTCACCTTAACTGGTGCAACTTGTAGGGAAACAAACTCTCGGGATCTTTTTTGCCATTAGGCTAAAATTCAAGGCTAATTTTTTGTAATTGTCCCCATTATTTTTCTCATGTTGGGCTGGAATCTTGCTATATCCAGGTGATTTGCTGCAACACTTCTTGACGGTGATCTTCAATAAGCTAAACAAAGGAGAATCATTAGATGATGATTTTGAGCTGAACACTATATTGCAGGTGCAGTTCCTAGGCTCAAAATGTCAACAAACGATAGTAATTTTCACTTTCTTCAAATGTGGATCTCTGCTGCTGTGATTATCAAATGGATCATCATGCTCATAACCTACATAAGTCTAGGACTTACTTTAATGTTTTCATGTCGATCCAATTTGTAAACTCACTAACTCAGTCAGTTACATCAGCTGATTGATCCCAGGAAAATCTGATGTCATCTCCTGTAAGCCAAATTGCCTTTACCTGAGCATGGTAGCAAAACCTCCTTTCTGATAACTGTTTTTCTCGAGTATCTTAAAAGTCTTAAAAAATGATTAACTAGACGTTGTCTTATTCTACATGATTCTTTTTCATTTGTTTTGACATGTGGAAAGAGTTCCTATATCTTGTCCTTCGTATGTTAACTTAGAGTTCACTGATAAAAAAAATGTACAGGAAATGAATATGATTTCTTCATGGTGAATTTAGCCAAATTGTAGCAGTATAGTTGGTCAATATTACTGAGAAACAAATGACATTTTTTTCTTAAACTCTGGATGTTCTCTGAAGTGTAATTCTTTTGTTTCCGAATATCATAAAGTGTACTAATGCCATAATTTAGTTTACTTCAGGAATCAATTAGGAATTCCTCTGATAATGTACTGCTAAGTACACCCGACTCGCTAGTTGTATCAGTTACCAAAACTCATGGCGAAGACGAACAAAATAATCCATCTATTTCTCTCTCATCTCCTCGTAAGGGTGGAGGACAGAGCACTGGAATGGATGTCCTTGACTCTCTGAAGTTCACATATAAGGCATGCACTTTGGACTAATCTGCTATTTTCTTCAGGTTTTTGTTAGTGTAAAACTACAGTTTGAACTGAACTTTATTTTGATTTCGATACAACAGGTCTCCTGGCCTCTAGAACTTCTCGCCAACCTGGAAGCAATGAAAAAGTATAATCAGGTAGCCTTTTGACATTCTATATGAATAGAAGATGTATTCTCTGACACTTAGAGCATGTTCCTTTTTGACATTCTGATTTGAATAGCGGGTATTTTCTCTGACACTTGGAGCATGTTTGACTAAGCTTATTTTAAACATCTTATAAGTTGTTTCAAGAGATTATAAGATGCAATATTTAAGTAACTTATAAGTTGTTAAAGTGTTTGGTTAATAAAACTTAAAAGATTTGATAATTTTAGAGTTTTTTTTTTTATTATTAAATTTTAACTTTTGAAGGGTGCGGTGATTTTTTTTTTGTATTTTTATTATTATTTAACTATAGGTTAAAATATTTTAGAAAAATAAGTTGGAGCATTGGTACTTTTTTTTTTGGCGCTTATAAGATTTTGAAGATGTAAAGAGCTTATTTTAGATCTTAAGATCTTATAAGCTGTTAAAATTCATTTTATACCCAAACACTTTTTGAGAGCTTAAAAGCTCCTAAACATCTAAAAATCTGTTTTAGTATTTCAGCTGGAAGAGGTATGTACATTTATGGAGCTTATAAGCTCAGCCAAATGGGCTCTTAATCCTTTCACCTGTGTATTTTCTGCAGGTCATGAGTTTCTTATTGAAAGTTAAACGTGCAAAATTTGTGCTCGATAAGGCTCGGAAGTGGATGTGGAAGGTACTTCTTGCTTGCAGCAGCCTGTATTGCACTATTGCCTTCCAACTGGCACTCAGACATGCATTTAAGAAACTAGTCCTGCAAAGGCATTTGATCTCTCATAATATTATTTGGATTTTTGATGTTTTAACTTTGCATCTTTCAGGATAGGGACACTGCAACACGGAAACACAAGCGCCACTGGTTGCTACAGCAAAAACTGCTCCATTTTGTGGATGCCTTTCACCAATATGTTATGGACAGGGTAATATGATTTCTAATTTCTTAAAGTTTTTAGGTGCCTTTGTTCTTGTACTCTATTGTAATGGATTAGATACTGAGGTTTGTGTAAAAATCTCTCTCTCTCAGTGCAAGCTGGAAAATTGATAAAGCATTGGCCAATTTCACAATTCACTCCGTATAGTGGTGTTCCATGTTGTACTTTTTGACTATCCTTATAGCTGGCATTGTTAATATGATGAATAGGTATATCATAATGCATGGCGTGAACTTTGCGAAGGTGTGGCATCGGCTGGAACTCTGGATGAAGTCATCGAAGTACACGAGGCTTACTTGTTATCGATTCAAAGACAGTGTTTTGTTGTTCCTGATAAGCTGGTCTCTTCCATGTCCTTTGCTCTTTAAATAGAAAAATTCTGAAAGTTGTATGCATCTCTAATAATGTCCCTTATTATGTGTAGTGGGGATTAATTGCTAGCCGTATAAACAGTATCCTTGGGCTAGCCCTGGACTTCTATTCTGTACTACAGACTCTAAGAAGCATTGGAGCCGTTTCTCCCATCAAAGTGAGATGTGAAAAGGAAGTGGAGCGAATAGAGAAACAGTTCGATGACTGCATGGCATTTCTTCTCAGGGTATGGTATTCCTTTCTCAATATCCTTCTTTCGAACTTATAGCTATTTCTATGGGGATTATATCATTCCTGGTACCTAAAACTTAATTTTTCCAGTTTTCGTCCCCCTATTTCACTCACTTTCAAACCTGGTCCCGAAAGTACACTTTTACTCCCAAAAAGTAAATACTTTTTTTCATGATCTTTCACATAATGTCAATTTGTTATATAAGATAAACACATAACCAAGATCATAATTTGATAGCACTACTGTCAAATGACACTTAATCGAAATGACAATGACCTAAAATTTGATTTGTCACCAAACTATTACATTCATATCTTCATCTTTTCATGAATTAGAATATGGGTGTGACTATTGATACCCACAAAATTACTTTGTAGCTCTATTTGATTGTACAAACAGCTTAAAAATGTTGTACACGTGCTTATCTTCGTTACATTTGAGATTTCAGATACTGTCAGTGAAGCTGAACGTGGGGCAGTTCCCTCATTTGGCAGCTCTAGTTACTCGTATCAACTATAACTGTTTCTACATGTCCGATGGTGGCATCTTGGCAAAGGCTCCTGGCTCTGCTTCTGCCACCTCTCGTCTACCATAATTTTCGACCTGGATGATGTCGGTATGTGTATACAGTACGGATGCCTTTCTTTGTCGTTAAAACTGATTGATTGTGTAGTGATACCTTGCATAGATATAATTGTAAATGACCTCAAGTCTTATATGTAGTAATTGTGAGTTTGGAGCTGGAAGGCTCGTCTAGCTTTTAAAACTCCCTACCTCGTGACCATGTGAATCTTGTATAAGTAATCTTGGGACGGATCGAAAAGAAAAGTGTGCAAATAATCGTGGGAGAATATTGTTGCTCGATAATTAATACATATCTATTAGTCAAGACTATGTAATGAAGTCCAAAGAATTTTCAACATAAGAGCCGCAACTTATATTCATGTTCACACTGTTCGAAGAAAAATCAATTTAATTAAACTGCATATGTGTATATAGTAGCTAATTAACCTACCAAATCATTCCAAGTTAATTATCCATGGAATTCAGCTTTGGCGTCTATGGCGCCATTGCCTTCTCTTTCCTTTTCTATTACCTGCTCTGGTCAAGATTTTCCAAGCGAAAAGCACCACCTCATGCTGGTGGGGCGCGGCTAATCACCGGCCATCTCAACCTCCTACGCGGTGGCCCCTCCGACGGACTTCCTCACGTAAACTTAGCTACCCTCGCAGATAAACACGGCCCCGCTTTCACAATTCAGCTCGGCGTACGCCGAGCTTTGGTGGTGAGCAGCCCTGAACTTGCCAGAGAACTGTTCACCAATAACGCGGCGGTGTCGTCCCATCTGCCAACGAAGGCTGCCAAACACTTGGGTCTTGACACCGCCGCGTTAGGGTATGAACTGCGCAAACTCTTCTCGTCAGATCACTTTCTCTCGAGCCGCAGGATCGAGCTGCAGATAGAGACAAGTGCGACTTTCAGAGATTGCGCAGTTCATGAACGAGCTTTATAAGGCGTGGGAGAAGAGAAAAGACGAGTCGGGTCGGGTGCGGGTGGACATGAAGCGGAGGATCGAGGACTTCGACTTGAACGTTGTCATGAGGACGGTGGCTGGGAAGCGATTATGTGGCGGTGATGATGTGGCGGAGAAGCGATGGCGAAAGTTGATGAGGGATTTTTTCCACCTGGCGGGGGTGGTTGTGGTAGGTGATGCATTTCCTCATTTTGGGTGGCTTGATGTAGGCGGATATGAGAAACGAATGAAGGAGACTTCGACGGAAATGGGTAGAACCCTCGACGGATGGCTGGCGGAGCATCGTCGGAAGGAATTTTCCGGCGAGGATATGCCGCAGGATTTCATGGATATGATGTTGTTAGCGGTGCATGATGGTAATTTACAAGGTCAACCTGATGTTGATACCATCATAAAAACTACGAGCCAGGTATTCAAATTCTAAGTCGTTGATATTATATGGAGTATATATAAGAAAAGTATTCAATGTTTGTGGAAAAAGCAACTTTGCGACGTAATTCATGTTATACAGAAACTATATTTGCCTTCACTAATGATCTGTTCCAATTTAATTGAGCAGTCTTTGATTGCTGATGGTAGTGACACTACAACAATCATGCTAGTTCGAATACTCTCTCTTCTATTAAACAATAGTCATGTCTTGAAAAAAGCACAAGAAGAATTGGACGAGCATGTCGGAAAAGAAAGACGAGTTATCGAATCAGATATCAACAATCTAGTCTATCTCCCAGCAATAGTTAAAGAGACTTTGAGATTGTATCCTCCGGTCCCCTTACACGGACCACGAGAGTTCACCAAAAGTCGTAATGTGGGAGGGTACCATGTTTCGAAAGGCACGTGGCTGATCGTGAACTTGTGGAAATTGCAACGAGATCCCCAAGTGTGGAAGGAGGACTCTCACGAGTTTAGGCCAGAGCGGTTTCTTAGTACGCACACAAATTTAGGTCAGGATTACGAGTTGATCCCATTTGGTGCGAGTCGAAGGGCTTGCTCACAAACGTTGCATTTGGCGTTGGCTAACATGTTGCAAGCATTTGAGTTTCGAGCTATGTCGGATGAACAAATTAATATGTGTGAAGTTGATGGAACGATGAACTCCAAAGACATAGCACTTGATGTTCTTGTGGCTCCAAGATTGTCTCCCAATCTTTATTAGATTAATTTTTTAAATTGATCAAGAAATAATTGGTTTTGTAATTGAATTTATACTCCAAAGGTTTTATTGATTATAGTTTATGTATATGAATGAGAAATAGTTGCATTTGAATTGTGAATAAACATGGTCTAATATTTTAAAAATTCATTAAATATCATTGCTCAAGTCATAAAATCCTAATAAAGATTATGTGACAGCCTTGGAGCAACAAGAACATCGAGCGGTGTTACTTTAACGTTTGTCAAACCCGGACTTTCAGTCATATCAGAGATCAAATGCTTGCAATAAATTTGCAAGCACCAAATGCAACATTTGGAGTCCAAAATTTGTACCCGGACAGATTCTTCGACCCGCACCAAATGGGATCAACTCGAAGTGTTGTCCCTTAACATCCACATTTAGTTGCTCGTCTAGAAACCTCTCCGGCCTAAACTCCAAAGGGTCGTCCCACACTTCTGGGTCTCGATGTAACTTCCACAAGTTCACAATCAACCATGTCCCTTTCGGAACATGGTACCCTCCTACACTGCAGTCTGACGTGAACTCCCGTGCGCTGCCTAAAGGACCGGCAGGGTACAATCTCAAAATTTCTTTAACAACCGCTTGTAGATAGACTAAATTGTCGATATCTGTTTCGTTAACGACTCTATCCTTTCCGACACGTTCATCCAACTCATCGTGCAGCTTTTGAAGAACGCGACGATTGTTTAACAAGAGGGAGAGTGACCATACTAGCATTACACCGACGGTGTCACTTCCGGCTACGATCATACTCTGTCAAAATCAATACTCGATAAATTAATAAACTCTATAAAATAATAAGTCAATCTACCGTGAAACTTGTTCACCGTATAAAACTAATATTGTCATGTACCTGACATGTAGCTTTGATGATGGTATCGGCATCAAAAAGCCCTTCTATGTTAGCACCTTTAACAACTGCCAACATTGTATCCATGAAATCGACCGATTTACCGTCGCCGGAAAATTCCTTTTTCCGATGCTCCTCCAGCCACACTCCAACGATTTCCTCCAGCTCCTTCGCCGTTTCCTTCATTTTCTTCTCATGTCCGCCGAGATCTAACCACCCAACAAACGGAAACACGTCGGCCGGAACAAACATCCCCGCCAGGTGGAAAAACTCCCTCATCACCTCCCGCCACCGCCGCGTCTCCGCCGCTTC
The DNA here is from genome assembly GCA_963675135.1 of Galeopsis tetrahit. NCBI lineage: Eukaryota > Viridiplantae > Streptophyta > Magnoliopsida > Lamiales > Lamiaceae > Galeopsis > Galeopsis tetrahit. Next base: position 338,617 of record OY776120.1, read on the forward strand.
ATCTACGCACTGGATTCTCTTCCCAATCACCATCCTGAGAAGCACATTCAAACTCAGTTCCCCAATTCGCTCCTTCATGTCCACCAAAACCCTACCCGATTTATCCCCTTTCTCCTCCCAGAAATTATAGATCTCCTTTACAAATTGGGCGGTTTCCGATACGCGAACGTTTCTCTGCGATTCAATTCTTTGATTTGAGAGAAGCTCGACGCTGATTAATTTGCGCAGATCTCGCCAATACGCGCCGTACGGAGCGAATCCGAACATGGCGAAATCGTAGCCCAGGTGTTTAGCGGCCCTCAGCCGCGGCCGTGACGAAACAGCGCCGTCGCAGGTGGTGAATAGTTCTCGGGCCAATTTCCAGTTGCTAACCACCAATGCCCGGTGTACACCGAGTCGGATTGTGAAAATCGGGCCGTGCTTATCAGCTAGGGTCGCGAGATTTATATGGGGAAGCTGATCGGGGCCGCCGTCCATCAGGTGAAGATGGCCTGTAAATGGCCGTGCGCCACCAGCTTCCGGCGGCGACTTGTAGGTACAATTTTTTGTCCTTAATGATAATAGATAATAGAAGAGAAGAGTGAAGAATGCTATGACTCCATAGATGGAAAAGCTGATTAACTCCATTGAATATTTGAATTGGTAACATTGCTTGCAGAAGTATATACTAGTATGAATTGCTGTTAATTAAGAAAGAATTGATTAATCTTGGAATTTGGAAGATGAAGCCATTGTCGTAAATTGAAGAATGACTATTGAAGTCTTTGAGACATTGAAAGAAGCTATAGTTTATCTGGAAAACAATTAAGATTATTTAATGTGTTCATGGGAAAGTAGAAGATTTAGCGTTGCTTTTAGTATTCCCTCCAAAAAGAGCCATGTTCTTAGTTTTACACCTACCAATAAAACATTTCTATTGATTACTCCATTCGTCTCAAAATATTTGTCGTTTTAGAGTTTTCGTACAAAATTAAAGAACATAGATTCTGTATAAGCTTACCCTTCATCGAGATGGAAAGAGAGAAAAATAGGGGTTGATTGATTCTAAGGGTAAACTAGGGAGAGTCGTGAGAAACAAAAAAACTAAAACGACAGATATTTTGAAACGAATGGAGTTTAATTGAACTTCTAAATTTTACCTATAAAGTTATGATATACAGTATATTTAGTCATTATGCTAATTGGCTCAATCAGAAAGATTTGGCTGCAAGGATTGTGATCCTACCTGAACAGGCAAGGAATGTAGCTGATTTTCTGCTGATCCTACTGAACCAGGTGTAATGCAGATTTGGCTGCAAGGATTGTGATGATGACATCGTGTTGATTGTGGAAAGCTTGGAACGATGCCACATGGAACAATATCAAACCTTCAGCAGCGTCGGTTTCAGTCTCAGCATCTACCTGCCTTGGGGAATGGCTTTCAGTTTGCACACCACATATAAGGGTAACTCAGAGTGCAGTATGTAAAGAGTGGCACAAGCCTACACAGAACTACTTCAAGATGAACGTCGACGTGGCTTTTTTGCTGATACTAAACAGGTGGGAGTAGGCATGATTATCAGAGATGATCCGCATGTTGTTGGTCCCAGGTTTACCCAGTGTTGAGGAAGGGGAAGCGATAAGCCTTTTTGAAGCTTTGTCGTGGGTAAAGGATTTGGGGTTAGTGGACTCGAAGACGATATCTAAAGGCTAGTTTATGTTATTGTTAGGTAACTTCATTTGGCGCTGCAGGAGCATAGTTCACTCTTAATTGGCTCATCGTTTGGCTAGGGCTTCTCGATCTTGCTCGGGGCCTATTTGATTGAGCCTGAGTCTTCATTGATTGTGGGTGGTCTACCTATCTCTCTTGAAATTGCATTTATTTTCCCACTTTCCAAAGAAAACAAAATGAAACAAGGCATGTGCAAAAAACTACTATGAGTAAATGATGCTATTTTGGCTCATTCAGAAATATCCAACATAATTGCATGTTTTCAAATGGTCCATTATTAATAGTATACTACGAGTTTTAAGGCAAAAATTTTAGTGATAAAACAGATAGGTAATCTAGTATAAGAAGGACCCCCCAAAAAAAACGGGTAATTTAGTATGAGACAAATTTCCAAGGCTGTCAATCTCAATCACTTGTATATAATAGAGGCTTGGAGATAATCGTGGGGCAACAAGGACATCAAGTGGTTTAGCTTTCATATTTGTCAATCCATCGCTTTCGTTCATATCAACTTAATTCTTTGTTACACTCCATAGAAAATTCATACGCTTGCAAAAAGCTAGCCAAGACCAAGTGCAATGTATGCATCCCAAAGTCTATTCCGGGGCAAATTCTCCGACCAGAACCAAAAGGGATCAATTTGAAATAGTAGCCCCTCACATCGATATTTTTACATAGAAATTGCTCAGGCTTGAACTCCAGAGAGTTCTCCGACCGCACTGTGTGGATCTCGATGTAATTTCCATATGTACAGTATATGATCAACCACGTGCTTTTAGGAACATGGTAGCCTACAACATAGCAATCTTTGCTAAATTCTCGTGGTGAACCTAAGGCCACAAGCTGGCTGGCTGAGGCCTGCGTTTAAACGGCTCTATAATTTATCAAATCTAGCCTGCATTTTTTTAAGGCTAATAGACATTTTTAACTTATGGAGTTCACTTATGAATAAAATAATTATTTATAAATAAAGTAAATGATAATTTAAATAAATAAATGATGGTTGAAAAATGAAAATAAATTGAAGTGAAAAGTGTTATTTTTAAAAAAGAAAAAAAAGAATAATGATATTGATTTTTATTTTTAAAAGTGAGACCGGACGGAAAGAATATATTTTAATTATTTATTTATATATTTTCAATTTTTTTTACAGTACGAAACAGTTGGAAATAGTCAAAGTTATCAACTAACTAGTTCATTGTTATTTAAGATAAGAATTTTAAAGAACTACGGTCTCATTTAAAAGTTCGAACATATACATAGATGTGAGAAATTAATTAGGGTTGGTCTGTTGTGGACTCGAGTGCATGCTGTGCACCCTAGTCCATGTGCACTTTTCAGTTTACTGACTTACACTTTTTGGTAAATGAGTAATAATTGAAAGAGTTTAATTAAGATTAGAGACAATCATATAGACACAACTAGAAAAAGAGACAAAAAGATATAGCATTAGGAATAAGGTCAAATTCATAACTAAATGACCAATTATGCCCTTACTCTTTCATCACACCAATATATTAAATTAAAATAATAATTAAAATTAAAGCTATCGGTATTTTTTAATTTCAAATCAATGTAAAATAAAATTATATCTTAAATTTAAAGCATTTCATGGTCAACATTGAAACACTCCCTTTTGCTGCAAATCCAATCTGCATATCACAGCTTCAATAATCAGTAAATCGATCTCCAATTTGGGAGGTATGAATTCTGTTCGATCTTCAAATCCCATCTTCGATATTCGATCATCACCGAACCACCTCCATTTTTGCTGCAAATCCCATCTGCAAATCAAACCTCCATTTTTTTTTGCTGCAAATCTCATCTGCAAATCAAATCTTCAATAATCAATAAATCGATCTGCAAATCTCAATTGCGCTATCTTCGATACCAGAATCATTCCATTTTGGAGGTATGAATTCTGTTTTGATGCAATGATTCCATATTCAATTTCCAACTGTGATAATCAATAATTCGATCTTCAAATCCCATCTTCGACATTCGATCATCACCGAAATACCCAAAATAGAGTGAATTTTGAGTTTCTAAATCTCATCCGAGAACCATTACATTATTTAGGTAGGCAATTTTATTCCTGGTTGTTTTAATTCAATAATCAATAATTTGATTGGTTCATTGTTATTTCAATTTATACCCTGTCCGATTCGTTCTTCGTGTTTTTCTAATTCTACCCTGTTTTATTTTGTGCGATTTAGGGCTCTATTGAACGTGTTAATTGGAGAAGCTATTTTACAGTATCAGAGATGGAATACGCTGTGATATTATAGGGCTCTATTGAACGTGTTAATTGGAGAAGCTATTTTACAGTATCAGAGATGGAATACGCTGTGATATTAAAGTTCGAATTCGAGGAGAAAACCAAGTTTCTAGATATTAAAGCTATTTTAGCATATATTCAACTAATATTCACACATGTGCATCAATCTTTAGCATATATTTTTCAATATGCAGTATCTAGATATGTACTCGTAGTTTTCTTATGATAGGGCCAGATATACTTAACTTAAGCCATAATGTAATGTTTTTTATGCTATCCAATGATATCACGGAAATATCATAATAATGAATATCTTTTGGAAAGTTACAATCCACAATTTTAAAGTCAATCATCATTAATACAATATTATTAATTTAAAATAGGAATATACCCACTACTCCCCACAATTATCTCACGTAATCCAAACAAACAATATATTTTTGACATTTTCAAACATACTTATATTCAAATGTAATTTTTTTCTATAAATAATATTATAATTACAATTTCTAAAATGAATAGTTTATTGATATCCACGTAATAATAATATGATTATTGTAGTAGTCATAAATATATAAAAAAAAATGGTCTAATTTTTCTTCCATAATGCACATATCACAATGTGCATATTTGTTTGGCATATACTTTCGCATATATTCACTTTCGATACTCCCCACGTTACTTACTTAATTACATCATATGTATTTCTTTTTTTGTTTGTTTTGTTTTTGTGTATGTAACGGTTTACCATCCAAATTGTATAATATTGTCTATTCTGGTTCATAATCCGTTTTTTTAGTTCCCCTAAAGATAACATTAATAACATTAATGCATTTTAATTTAATGGAGAAGTTACAATTATAATTAATATGACAATCTTTAATATTTATTCTATATAATTATAAATTATTATATGTAATTATTGAAAGAATTATTGTATATTTTTTTATAGAGCATTGAATATATTTATTTTTGAATAATAATTTTTAAAGATGTACAGAGTTGAAAAAGTCTTAAATAATCTTTGTATATAATTAAAAGTAATTTAATATGACAATCCAACTTGATTTAGGAAACTTTGATTTTCGAACGCATTTATGCCCTGAATTTCCGGCAATTTAATATTCAAATCATGTTTTGAATTTCCTATTTTATCTTAATTGAATATTCAAATTTTGACTTTATTTTAAACGGAGGATAAAACTGTACTTTTATAAATCATATTGTCCTTCTTCCTAACTTTAAAATTTATTGTCTTTATTTCTAGTTTCTATAGGTGAAATGTCCTATATACTAATTACCCCTAATTGAAAAGTGCAACACTATTACCAAAAAGGTGTAAGTCAGTAAACTGAAAAGTGCACATGGACCAGGGTGCACAACATGTACTCGAGTGCATACTAGACTTTACCAATTAATTATTGTATTTTTAATACTCTCTCCTTCCTACAAAGATAGCCACATTTTCCATTTTTGAATGTTCAAATTATAGACACATTTCCTCTTTTACTCAAGTATTAAATGCTTTATTGACAATTTTACCCTTAATTAAACTCACTCCATAATTACTTTTAAAGCTCAATTGCTTTTAAATTTACACTAAATTTATAGAATATTAAGGACAAAATAAGTATATTAGTTAAACTTGATCACATTTATTGATTTTTCTTAATTTATGTATAAAATCAAATGTCACTATCTTTGTGAATGATATAACTTCACGACAAAATAGATAATGTTCAACAACATGCGCGATAAGAATTAAATTCCCACAACAAAAGATAAGGTTGTTCAAGCGAAAATATCACTGCATGTCAAAATCAGTATTATTATGAATTATTGTATGAGTTTGAGTGATAATTAATTAGAAAAAATAGATAGATTACACAGCATTTTCTTCCACTAAATTACAGTATATATATATGGGGCTACATTTATTAAAAAAAAAAAGAGAGAGTTTTATAGCCATGGAGTTCACCTCCGCCTTCTATGCCGGCGTTGCTGCCTTTTTATTTTTATGCTATTACCTACTCTCATTAGGATCATCTAAGCCAAATGCGCCGCCTGAAGCAGGCGGCGCACGGCCCTTTACGGGCCATCTCCACCTCATGGGTGGCGGTGGCCCCTCCGCCCAACTTCCCCACTTCACATTAACCACCCTAGCCGATAAACACGGCCCGATTTTCACAATCCGGCTCGGCATGCGCCGAGCCGTAGTGGTGAACAGTTGGGAATTAGTCAAAGAACTGTTCACCACCTTAGACGTCGTCGTTTCGTCACGCCCTAAACTAAGGGCCATCCGACACTTGAGCCACGACTTCGCCACGTTCGGGTTCGCCCCGTACGGTCCGTACTGGCAAAAACTGTATAAGCTCGTCTCCGTAGAGCTCCTCTCGCCTAGTAAAATCGAGATGCAGAGGAACGTGCGCGTGTTAGAAATCGAGCAGTCGATTAACGAGATGTATCGGCTTTGGGAGAAGGAAAAGGACGGGTCGGGTCGGGTATTGGTGGACATGAAGCAGTGGTTTGGGAATTTGAACTTCAATGTTATTCTAAGGGTGGCGGTTGGCAAGAGATTTAAAGGCGGGGGCGATGACGCGGAGGAGACGAGGCGGTGTCGGGAGGTGTGTGAAGAATAATAGAAAATGAGATTAGTTAGAATAGTTATTTTAGTTATAACTTCTATTTTAGTAGTTATAACTTTCATGGTAAACTCTCTTCTATATAAGAGGAGGGAAAATAATCATTTTGATAAGTAATTCAAATGTAATTCTTTTTTTTTTAATGACTAAAACAACTATTCTAACTAATCTCATTTCCTATTATTCTTCACAAGGTGCTAAGGGATTTCTTTCACTTGGTGGGGTTGTTTGTTCCGGCTGACGCCTTTCCATTTCTAGCGTGGCTAGATTTAGGTGGACATGAGAAGAGAATGAAGGAAACTGCGAAGAAAATGGACAACATCGTCGGAGAATGGCTGGCGGAGCATCGGGAGAAGGAATATTCCGGCGAAAACAAGCCGCGGGATTTCATGGATGTGATGATGTCATCAGTTGTACAAGGTGCGAACCTCCAAGGTCGATATGATGTTGATACTATCATCAAATCTACATGCGAGGTATAATTTTCTTGATTCAAATCACGACTTTTACAGTTTTTATCAAGTACAACATATCTTTTTTTTTTTTTTACAATTTTATACACCATTTTTTTATATTTTGCAATTTAATGCATCTGTCAATTTTTTAACAACAATTAAATCATGATGTGATTGTCAGAGCTGTCGAGGTGTTACATAGATGTCACAAATGATGAATAATTTATTTATTTTAACTTTTAAAACATTTTTAACTAAAAGAGTACTAAAAAAAATCGTTTTAAACTAAAAACAATACCAAAAAAACTATTTTTAAAAATAAATCATGAACCAATTTAATTATTTCATTTTCCCCCAAAATTCAAAAGAATACAACATGTACTCCAAATCACAGTCCACAAAAATGATGTGAAATTTTTCATATTTTTTTTATTTACAAACATTTTTAAAAAAAAAAAAAAAAAATTGATTAGTTAGTCATGACATTTACGTGGGCATTTGTGTAGAACCTTAATGCGATTTTGGTATATACATCATTCATGTGTTGTCGAAAATTAAACACGTGCATCGAATTATAAAACTTAAAAAATTGGTGTATCAAATTGCAAAGGAAAAGAGAATATGTTGTAATTGATAAACAATATTTTTTTTTTGCAATTACCCCCCCCCCCATTTTTTTTTTAACCGAGGCAATTGTGGAGCAATATGTTTATACTAGCCGAGTAGCCGGCTCATTTAGGCCAATAAATATTAATTTCGTACTATAAAACAAAATTTGAGTGCCAAAACATGCTAAAATTAAAATATAAAGACCTAATTGATATCCCTAAGTTACCTTCAACAATATTTCACGAAGACAAATTTAAATTTATCAACGAATACATCTCACTAATGATCATTTATATGTATATCATGAATTTAATTCAAATGACAGATGTTGATTGCTGGTGGAACTGATACAATTACAGTCATGCGCGCTAGTATGGACACTTTCCCTCTTACTAAAAAATCGTCATGTTCTGAGAAGGGCTCAAGAAGAATTGGAGGAGCACGTTGGAAGGGAAAGACGAGTAAACGATTCAGACATCAACAATTTAGTCTACCTTCAAGCTATAGTTAAAGAGACTCTTAGATTATATCCGGCAGGCCCTACAGGATTGGTACGAGAGTTCAATAAAGATTGTCATGTGGGAGGCTACTTTGTTCCTAAAGGCACGTGGCTGATCGTCAACATGTGGAAGTTACATCGAGATCCACGCGTGTGGGAGGACTATTTAGAGTTCAAGCCCGAGCGATTTCTCGGTAAGAATATCGATGTGAAGGGCACAAATTTTGAATTGGTCCCATTTGGTGCGGGTAGGAGGATTTGTCCTGGAGTGAATTTTGGTATACACACGTTACATTTTGTGTTGGCTAAGTTTTTGCAAGCGTTTGAATTTTCTTTGGAGTCCAACAAAGAAGTTGATATGACTGGAAGTAGTGGAATGACAAATATGAAAGCAACACCACTTGATGTTCTTATTGCTCCACGATTATCTCCTAGCCTTTACTAAGTTTGAATATGTTGAGACATTTATGTTTAAGTTTGAATCGCAAATGGTGTGTCTTTCGATTATAAGACATGCACACAATTGAATGTATTTTTTTGGTCAACTATCGTTGAAAATAAATAAATTTTAAGTTTGAATTTATGTTTAAGTTTGAGGACAACATTGAAGTTCAAGTCCCCAAACAACTGTCTCATATCCACCAATACTCGACCCGACACGCCCTTTTTCTTCTCCAAGAGGCTATATGATGGAGATAATGATGTAGATCAATGGGCGTTGAATTAATTGGGAGCTTTGACCCGAAAAGCATAATTGAGGATTATGCTCCAATTACGTCATTTACTTATTTTGTTAATTTATTTCCTTATTTATTGTTCAATTATTGTAATAAAGCCCACGGATACTTATGGGTCTTTTTAGGGTTTTCAGATTTTGAACCTTATTTATAGTTCGTATTTTTGCATTGTAAGGGAGTTGATTGAATAGAAAATATTGGGTTTTATCCCTTTTGACGTGTTTTATTTGTGTTCTTCCAGTATTCATTTTTGAATCAATGGATTATCACTTTTAATCTCGTTTACGTATATTCCGGGTATTCGTAGAATCAACAGATTTACGTGTGTATCGTGTTTCCGCCTGCATCAGTTGGTATTAGAGCCATAACGATTCCGTGGGGATTATCGTTTATCAACGATGAAGCAAAATTACGATACGGAGGAGAAATTTGATTTTCTCTGGTCTCAATTGGCCGCCACCGTCGATGGAATTTTCGACAGCTACAGCCAACGAGACGAACTTGCCGCACTGGAAACGCCAGCGCCACCACCATCTCCAGTTTTAGGCTTTTAGCAGCCCTTGTCGCCGCCGCCACAGTGCCGCCCCCCGTTCCAGAAACTCATTCCACCAGTTTTACATCTCTACACAACCAACGGATTCAGTCGACGACTTTCATTGGACCTAGAGTTAGTAATAATTTTTTTTTATTATTAATGATAGTTATTTTTGCACTTCTCTGAAGCCAACATTTGCTTATAGTCTCAAGACCTTGGACAACGTACGCACTGTAGATGTTTTTTACGTCAAATTTCCTGAGGCGTTAATTAATTTTGCTTTCTCTGAAGATGATTCCGTAGTGATTTTTTTTATACTGCTAGAGATAAGATTCATGCAGATTCGAGGGCGAATCTTTTCGAAGAGGGAGAGAATGATGGAGATAATGATGTAGATCAATGGGTGTTGAATTAATTGGGAGCTTTGACCCGAAAAGCATAATTGAGGATTATGCTCCAATTACGTCATTTACTTATTTTGTTAATTTATTTCCTTATTTATTGTTCAATTATTGTAATAAAGCCCACAGATACTTATGGGCCTTTTTAGGGTTTTCAGATTTTGAACCTTATTTATAGTTCGTATTTTTGCATTGTAAGGGAGTTGATTGAATAGAAAATATTAGGTTTTATCCCTTTTGACGTGTTTTATTTGTGTTCTTCTAGTATTCATTTTTGAATCAATGGATTATCACTTTTAATCTCGTTTACGTATATTCCGGGTATTCGTAGAATCAACGGATTTACGTGTGTATCGTGTTTCCGCCTGCATCACTATACAACTCTTAATCGATTGCGCCATTTCTGATAAGCGCACGTGCGTTTGCATCTCGATTCTACGAGCTAAAAAAATCTTTAAAGAGACAAGTTTGCGTATTTCACGCCAGTATGCATCGTTGACACATACATTATTTTATCAATACTTGTTTCTCAAGTATAAGAAGGTTTTTGTAATAATTGATAAGTGTCCGATTAAATTATCGAACCACGGGACTAGTTAGCTCGTGTATCCTTAATGTTATTTGTCATTGCGTAATTGTAATGATAAAATATGGGTTGTGCGATTAAAACAAAATACAAGATTAACAAGATAAATATTAACTAAGAAAAACAAGTAAAATGACAATCAAAGATCAAATGATGAATGAGTGTTCTAGTGTTCTTCATTACGTGGAAATCAATTAAAGCTTAACTTGAACGTTTAATCCATTGGATGGTGTACGATAAGAGCAATCACTAACAATGTGTCTAATTACGCACCTAAGACTGAGATGATGAATAGACTCGTTCCTACTCGGGTAATCACATAACAAGGGGGTTCTACTTCTATCTAATCTAATCATGTTATTCCCCTTACATACCAAAGCCCAAGCTCAAGCTCCTATAATTTCTTCACTAATTACCTAAATTTGCACTCAAGTAATTAACGTAAAGTAATGGGGTTCTAATGAAATTTATCAAACTCTCGTTGCGATAAACCAATATTATAAGCTCAAACATAAATACTCAATTCTCGTTGCAATAACCATGCATCAACATACAAATTAATAATTCAGTCGTGCAATTGATCAAATAAATACCCACTAGTCTAAATAATACACTATGAATAGAATCAAACATAGTCGATAACTAAATTAACAAATAGAAACAAGCTTCCCAAATATAAACAATAAAATGTGGAATTAAAAAAAATATCACCCCAACTCTTGTGTGCAATCAAATAAAATACTAAATTTAAAATTAACTAAGAAAGTGTAGCCCTCTTTTTTGCTTCCCCTCTTTTGTATCTCACGGCTCAGTTGGGCCGAATGGAGTGGGCCTTTTTAATTAATTACAGCCTCACTCTTCCTTATACAGCCACATCAAATTAATGGGCGCGCTAAATGCACCTGGATTTCCTATGAGTACACCCACCAAACATTTTTTAAATTTTTCAGAACATGTGAATTGTCCCTTAGGGTAAAATTTATGAAAAAAACGAAGATGAGTGCACCCATCCATTCTATTTCACATAATTATCTCCACCACCACCAAAACAAACTCCAAGATTTCAACAAAAATAAACATGTTCGAAAAAATTTCCAGAACAAACATATTCAAAAATAACAAGATGTTCGAAATTTTTTTCAAAACAAACACCAAATGTTCGAAAAAATTTCCAAAACAAACATGTTCAAAAAAAATTCCAAAACAAACCCAATATGTTCGAAAAAAATTCCAAAACAACTCAAATTTGTTCGAAAAAAAAGATCGAACAAGATGTTCGAATTTTTTTCCAAAACAAACACAGATTGTTCGAAATTTTTTCCAAAACAAATTCAATAGTTCGAAAATAATTCCCAAACTTCTAAAATTCCTAAATTTTTTTTAAAAAAACCCTAAATCAAGAAATAAAAAACTGACCTACTTGTCTTCTTCAGGGGCCGCTTCGACTGGCCGGCGACGTGAACGGCGGCCGCTTCGCATGGAGGAGGGTCGACGGCCGCCGCTTCGCACGGAGGAGGGGCAATGACGGCCGCTTCGCACGGAGGAGGGGACGAGGGAGGAGGAGAGGGGTTGCACACACCTCCAGCGGTGGCGGTGTTTGAAGGAGGAAGGGGAGGGGGCGCGACGGAGCCCGTGCGAAAGACGAGAGAGGGTTCGCGACGGCGGCCGCGTCGCTTGGAGGAGGGGCGACGGCGGTTGCATCGCTTGGTCTTCTCTTCAAACGGAGGGGTGAGGAGGTGGGCCGCGGCCGCCTGAGAATGGGAGGAAGGAAGGAGGCGGTGGGCCGCGACCGCCTGAGAGTGGGAGGAGGAAATTTGGTGGGTGTACCAAAATAAGAGAAAAATTAGGGTTAAAAAGAAGAAGAGTATTTTGGAGTTTTCTACGTTGGTTTCCTCATCCGTTTTGTGTGTGTCCTCATCGAGTGGTGTACTCATAGTATCCTCTGGTGCCTTTAGCCGCGCCCCAAATTAATAAAATGGGTCCATGTCTTTTCTTCCCTGGTGCAATGGGTCTGACATGTAATTAAATGGGCATCCAAATTAAACAGGGCCTGGATATTTCTTTTTTGGCGTGGGGTATATACCCCTCCAGCTTTGTTTAATGCACTCCCTCGATACATGTACTGTCTCCAAATTACCTTTTATACCCTTTTTTTCTCTAAATTCTTTATGATAAATGCACCCCACAAAAACCCAAAATTTCACATTAAAACCCTAATTTTTTTCATTTTCATCTTCACCACTTCATTCTTTCTCTTCATCCTCAAATTTGTCGCCGCCGTCATCTGCCTTAACGCTGCCGCCGACCGCCGCAAAGCGCCGCCGCCCCAATCCAAGCCTGACGACGCCGCTGCCCGTCCTCCATATGCCCAGCGCCACTGCCATTCTTCGCCTAGCCTCCAACGCTGTCGTCGACCCACCCCAAGCCGTCCAGTCCAGCGCCGCCCCTCATTTTCTTTTTCCTTTTTTTAACTTTTTGCAACAACGCCGTCCTCTGTTGCGCACCGCCTCCTCCGTCGTACAACCTTTAGCCTCAGCCAACAATACGCATGTTTTTTTTTTTCCGTTAATAATGAATCGATCAAAAATACTCTCGTCGACAATATTATTGAGGCGTGTTTTGCTCCAAAAGTGCTAATTTTCCTACAAAACAGCAAACCACATCATTTTTCCAAATCAAGTGCAATTAGTCAATTTAGTGTAAATAATGCATGAAATCCTATAAAATTAAGTGAATTAAACAAATGAATTTTAAGCAATTTTCACACTAATCAGCCGTGCAGAGAGAACGGAAAGAAGGCGAAATCATAGCCCAAGTGTCGGCTCGCCCTCAGTTTAAGGCGAGATGACACTACAGCGTCACAGGTGGTGAACAATTATTTGGCCGATTCCCAACTGTTCACCACCAAGACTCGGCGCATGCCGAGCCTTATTGTGAAAATTGGGTCGTTTTTATCTGCTACAGTAGCTAAGTACGTTGAAGTACGAAAGTTGAGTGGAGGAGCCACGGCCATGCATGAGGTGGAGATGGCCCGTAAAGGGCCGTGCGAGGCGACGCCAGCTTCTGGCGGCGCTTTGTAAGCATGGACAAAAATATCCGGAAATTTCTTCGATATATCCTCGATATATCCATTTTCCGTGATCACCGATATTGATATTGAGAAGAAACGATATTTCCACGATATTTGTAAAGAAAATCAAAAATATCGATAAAAATCGATATACAATAACAATATTGAAACTAATATCGGTAAAATATCGAAAGAATATCGAAAAAATCGAGAAATGTCGATAAATTAAAAAAAATAACATTGTATGCTATATTTTATATAAATTTATCATAGATGTAAATGTATTTAAATTGTTTTGTTGAATTTATGTATTAAAAGTTAGTTATTAAGTTTTCACAATTTTTAAAATTTACCGATATCAATATTCGATATCGATATATCCATCGATATTTCCACAAATTTAAGGTCTCGATATTTCCACCGATACCGATATTTTTGTCCTTGTTTGTAAGTACCATTTGTTTGGGCTGAGCCTTCCTTGATTGCGATGGTCTACTTATTTCGTTTGTAATTGCATTTTTTTTCACTTTCCAAAAATAAAAATAAAAAATAAAACAAAAACAAAAATAATAAATGAAACAAGGCATGGGCAAAAAAACTACTATAGTAAATGGTGCTATTTTGGCTCATTCAGAAATATCCAAAAAAATGACAAAGTGGGATAGCTTAAGTGGTTAGAGCACCACTACCTAGGCCTTAGGTCCTGGATTCGAGTCATGGGGAGGGGAAAAGGGATGGATATTTAACTTCCATAAAAAATAAAATATATCCAAAATAATTGCATGTTTTCAAGTGGCCCATTATTAATAGTATACTACATTATATATATAGAAACATATTATGCTATTTTGGCTCATTCAGCAAGATCCAAAATATGTTAAATAATTGCATATTTTCAAAGTTTGTTGCTTAATTATTTAGATAATGTATTTCATGGGCCAGAAAAATCCTAATACTAGTAAAAAATAGTAAGTTGTATGAATTGGATACTCTTAATAAATACTAACTTAAATGAGCATTTGATAGCTTACAATATTCCAATATACTATTCAATTTAGTGAATTTACTATTACATCTTATATTTAAAAATAATATACTACTCACTCCTTCTCATACTTGTTTATCCATTTAATACGAACACAAATTTTAATGTAAGAGTTGTTTAATATATACTCCAGTATTTGAAGTGATAAAATAGATAGATAATGTATTTGATAGTAGTATTTTTCTTTTAAAAAAAGGGGTAATTCAGTATAGGATTGACCAAAAGAAAAACAGGCAATTTAGTACAAGAAGGGACTATAATAGGTAGGATGAAATATGAATTAAAATAGAGCATCATTTCTGAATTTTCAAGGCTGTCAATCTCAATCACTTATACAATAAAGGCTTGGAGATAATCGTGGGGCAACAAGGACATCAAGTGGTGTAGCTTTCATATTTGTCAATCCACCGCTTTCAGTCATATCAACTTCTTTGTTACACTCCATAGAAAATTCAAACGCTTGCAAAAAGCTAGCCAAGACCAAGTGCAATGTATGCATCCCGAAGTCTATTCCGGGGCAAATTCTCCGACCAGCACCAAATGGGATTAACTCGAAATATTGCCCCCTCACGTCGATATTTTTATCGAGAAATCGCTCAGGCTTGAACTCTAGAGAGTCCTCAGACCACACGTGTGGATCTCGATGTAACTTCCATATGTTCACGATCAACCACGTGTTTTTAGGAACATAGTAGCCTCCAACATAGCAATCTTTGCTAAATTCTCGCGGTGACCCTAAGGGCACGGCAGGGTATAATCTTAGAGTCTCTTTAACTATAGCTTGAATGTAAACTAAATTGTTGATGTCTGAATCGTTTACTCGTCTTTCCCTTCCAACATGCTCCTCCAATTCTTCTTGCGCCCTTCTCAAAACACGACGATTGTTTAGTAGGAGGGAGAGTGTCCATACTAACATGACGGTAATTGTATCAGTTCCACCAAGAATCAACGCCTGCCAATTAAATTCATGATGGTTACTGCAAAAGTAGTGCTACATGAACTTTTTTTTCACCCCTTTTTTGCAATTAAATACACACAATTGACTATTTTCAAGCATATATATAAGTACCAAATGCAATAAACCCAATTTCTTCCAAAATAAGTATATATACTTACCTCGCATGTAGCTTTAATGATAGTATCACCATCATATAGACCTTGGAGGTTTGCACCTTGTACAACGGACATCATCACATCCATGAAATCCCGCGGCTTGTTTTCGCCGGAATATTCCTTCTCCCGATGCTCCACCAGCCATTTTCCGACAATGTTGTCCAATTTTTCCGCAGTTTCCTTCATTCTCTTCTCATGTCCACCTAAATCTAACCACCCTAGACATGGAAAGGCGTCAGCCGGAACAAACAACCCCGCCAAGTGGAAGAAATCCCTTATCACCTTCTTACACCGCCTCGTCTCCTCCACGTCATCTCCGCCTTTAAACCTCTTGCCAACCACCAGTTTTAGGACAACATTGAAGTTCAAGTCCCCAAACCACTGTTTCATATCCACCAAAACTCGACCCGACCCGTCCTTTTTTGTCTCCCAAACCCTATACAGCTCGTAAATCGACTGCGCCGTCTCTGACAGGCGCACGTGCGTCTGCATCTCGATTCTACGAGCTGACAGAATCTCTTGAGAGACGAGCTTGCGTAGTTCACGCCAGTAAGCACCGTATGGAGAGAACGGAAAGAAGGCGAAATCATAGCCTAAGTGTCGGCTCGCCCTCAGTTTAGGGCGAGACGACACTAGGGCGTCACAGGTGGTGAACAGTTCTTTGGCCAGTTCCCAACTGTTCACCACTAGGGCTCGGCGCATGCCGAGCCTTATTGTGAAAATTGGGCCGTGTTTATCGGCTACGGTAGCTAAGTTGAAGTGCGGAAGTTTAGTGGAGGAGCCACTACCATCCATGAGGTGGAGATGGCCCGTAAAGGGCCCTGCGCCGCCAGCTTCTGGCGGCGCTTTGTAAGTACCATTTTTTGGCCTTAACTTAAAGTAAAAATAGAAAAGAAAAATGAAGACAACGCCATAAAGGACAGAGCTGAAATCCATGGCTATATATGTATAAACTTTGTGGCACTTTTGTAGGGTGTTTATATAGCAATATATGTATCTCTTTTATATATATAAAACAATAAAAATTATATTGTGTTGTCAAGTTTTAAACCATTCATTTTTATGATTATTCAGACAATTTTACCCTTATTAATTATTTTATAATAAGACTTTTGAATTGCTTGAGAATGCAGAATACTAATGCATGGTAGGTGTTCGATGAAATGCCCGTGAGAATAATGAAGCTTTTGAATGCATTGCAAATTGTGTCTTGATTCTTATCACTCACTTTCTATTTCATTCTTTAATTATTCATAATATAGTTTTAATTTACAAATTTTGTTAGTTTATTAGTAGTTGTTTCATCCTTAAATACCTTCTTAGTTCTTATAACATCTAATTAATTACTTGGTTTTTTAATTATCAATTTTTTTTATCTTTATATTAATTTTCATTAAAATTAGTACTCATGGCAATAATGTAATTTTAGAAGATAGAAGTTGCCTCTTGAGACGAGTAAATAGCATCAGCTACCCGTCTTGGCATCAACCTCCACCTCCACCTCCACCTTTTCAAAACCGAGACTCTTGATCCATGAGAGGGCCTCAAGACGACCCAATGCTTCCCCCTCGGCAACCTGAAAGAGACCCGGGGCTTTTATCGTTCAACAGGCAATAAAATCACCCCATCATTATGCGCGACAATCCCAACACCCATCTCCATAGTATTCACAAAAAAGCTTGTAATTGCTAATCATTACATTTTTTCTTAAATTTCGTGCTAAAAAAACATGCAAGCTTTTCAGGGATGGATGGAGTACATAATATAGACTAATTCAATAATTGTGACAGTAGTAATGGGCTGATGTATGTCTAATTCAATAATGGCATGCAAAAGTATGGGTAATGCCAATAATAGGTTGAAGTAATGTGTCTTTATTTGGGCCATGTTTTAAAATTTTAATTAATTCCAAGGCAACAACAGACCACATGTCATGGCTGCAGAAATGAATACTATATATATATATATTAAAAAAATTAATAATAGCTTCGGACTGGCAGGCTAAGGTCTGGTTTAAACGGGCCTACAAATCGTTAAACCACTCCAAAAAAGGTCCTGCTTACCGACGGAATAATTCCGTCGGAACCATCATCGTCGGAAATAATTACCGACGGAAATCTATGACCTGATTTCGAACCGGGTCATAGTTCCGTTGGTAGTTTTTTTTTAAAAGGGCTCAAGAAGAATTGGAGGAGTATGTTGGAAGGGAAAGACTTGTAAACGATTCAGACATCAACAATTTAGTCTACCTTCAAGCTATAGTTAAAGAGACTCTTAGATTATACCCAGCAGGCCCTATTGGTTTGATACGAGAGTTCAGCAAAGATTGTCAAGTGGGAGGCTACTGTGTTCCTAAAGGCACGTGGATGATCGTGAACTTGTGGAAGTTACATCGAGATCCACGCGTGTGGTCGGAGGACTGTTTAGAGTTCAAGCCCGAGCGATTTCTCGATAATAATATCGATGTAAAGGGCATGGATTTTGAACTGATCCCGTTTGGTGCTGGTCGGAGGATTTGCCCCGGGGTAAATTTTGGGATTCAAACGTTACATTCTGTGTTGGCTAAGTTTTTGCAAGCATTTGAATTTTCTTTGGAGTCCAACAAAGAAGTTGATATGACTGGAAGTAGTGGAATGACAAATATGAAAGCTACACCACTAGACGTTCTTATTGCTCCACGATTATCTCCTAGCCTTTACTAAGTTCGTATATGTTAGAGGCATTTATGTTTAAGTTTGGATCGAAAACGGTGTGTCTTTCGGTCATTAGATATGCACACAATCGAATGTGTTTGCGAAAATAATTAATGTAAACCTTAAAATGCAATAAAGTTTAAGTAATTACAAGAAGACTATAACAAGAAGTGTAATAACATTTTTTATGAGTATCGATCAAGAACAACAAGTTTTTGATACTCCTCACCTGAAATTGCATCTTCCAAAACACATTCATCAAATTCTTTGAAAACCCACTCACTAGAGCCACCCCCTTTTGGTTTCCCGGCACCGAAGTAGATCTCGAGTCCTGGAGATTCCAAAATACCATCTCTGGCACACATTCTCCATACCCATTCGCCCAGAATTTCCTCACAATCGTCTCATAATCCGTTTCCCATGGCCTCGTCGACGCTTGATCAAACTTCATATCACTGAAAAATGTGATGCACACACTTTTGAGTGCACCACACTAATACTCCACAACAAAATGGTGTTGTTGAGAGAAAACATCGACACATATTGGAAGTTGCTAGAGCCTTACGCTTTGAATCCAGACTACCCATTGAATTTTGGGGCGCGTGTATCCTCACCGCAGTCTATGTGATTAACCGTGTACCTTTGCCAATTATCGCCAACAAAACACCCCATGACATCTTGTTGAAGAAACAACCAACTTACGACCACCTTCGAGTTTTCGGATGCTTGGCATATGCCCATAAAAATCGTCGAAAGAATAAGTTTGGAGAAAGGAGGAATGCATGTGTTTTCATTGGATATCCAAACTGGCTAGAAGGCGTATCGAGTTTTTGACTTGCGGACACACAAGATTTACACTTCCCGTGACGTCACATTTGTCGAGAATGTGTTCCCGTTCAAAGGGGTTGCACATGAGGATTTTCTTGAAGCTACTAAGGAGGCACTTGCCCGTGTTCACGGACACCAACCCATGACTATAACACCTCGTCCACATATCCGGTCGCATATGCCACTACACGGGTCCAATGTCGAGTTAAGGCGGGCTGCAGGCAATACCCCAGATGCATAAAGTGATGCACACGCTTCTGAGTCCACTGCGCACGACCCCGTCGACATCAGCTCTGCGTCCCCTTTAGTGCCCGACCCTGCACCGCGACAAGGCCACAGAACAAAGAAACGTCATGCACACTTCGATGACTACATCATGGACCTTCCCCCCTCATTAGACCACTCTCACCCCACTACCAATTCAGCAGAATCGACGGTATACCCACTATTACATTTTGTCACATACAATAAATTCTTTGTCGCTCACAAAACATTCCTAGCGGCTATCACACGCCGTGATGAGACAAAATACTTTTCACATGCTATTAAGGATCCTTTATGGCATGAGTCAATGCAAAAGGAAATCATTGCATTAAAGTCGAATGGGACGTGGAAGTTAACCCCTCTTCCCCTTGGCAAGAAGGTCGTAGGTTCGAAATGGTTTACAAAATTAAGTGCAAACTCAATGGAGAAGTGGAAAGATACAAGGCACGATTGGTTGCTAAAGGATTCTCACAAATCGAATGGGTCGATTTCCATTAGACATTTGCGCCCGTAGCCAAATTGGTCACGGTCCGGTGCATGCTAACCATTGCCGCACACCGAAATTGGCATGTCCATCAATTGGACACGAACAATGCTTTTCTCCACGATGATCTACATGATGAGGTATATATGAGTATTCTGCAGGGGTTTGCAAAGGATGGCGATGCTAGGGTTTGCAAACTCGAGAAATCACTTTATGGGCTCCGTCAAGCATCACGAAATTGGCATGAGAAATTTAGAAAAGCCCTTACCGACATTGATTTCCACCAATCACGATTCGATCACTCGTTATTCCTATTCTGAAAGGGAACCACATGTCTCCGCTCTCATTTATGGAGACGACGTCATTTTAGCCGGCAATGATGCCGAACACATCTCATTCATGAAGCATTATCTAGATGAAAAATTCAGTATTAAGAACTTAGGGAAATTAAAATACTTCTTGGGGATTGAGGTTTCCCGATCACCCGAAGGTTTCGTGTTGAGTCAACGGAAATATGCATTGGATATATTGGAAGAGAGTGGCCTTCTAGCAAGTCGACCGAGTGGATTCCCCATGGAACAAAATTTGAAACTACTTCCCGACGATGAAAGCCCGCTAGTCGATGTCTCTCAATACCGCCGCTTGGTAGGACGTTTGTTATACTTCAAAGTAACTCGTCTAGACATTGTATTTGTCGTTAGTCAATTGAGCCAATTTCTGAGCAAACCACGACAAACTCACCTCACGGCGGCACACCGCGTACTTCGGTACTTCAAACAAGTACCAGGGCAAGGAATCTTTTTTTCTACAATAAGCAACCTTAAGCTCTGAGGCCACTGTGATGCTGATTGGGCGGGATGCCCATTCTCGCGACGCTCATCCATCGGGTATGTTGTATTTCTTGGAAATTCCCCAATTTTCTGGCGCACCAAGAAACAGTTGGTCGTGTCCCGATCATCGGCCGAAGCGGAATATAGGACGATGGCGATAACCACTTGTGAAATAGTGTGGTTGCGATGGTTACTAAAGGATTTTGACGTTGTCCAATCGAGCCCCACTTCTCTCTTCTACGACAATCAAGCGGCTCGTCAAATTGCTGCCAACCCAATTTTTCATGAGCGTACGAAACATGTTGAAATGGATTGCTACTTCGTTCGTGAAAGGATCATCAACAGAGATATATATTAAGCCTTGCATGATCTCCATAGAACATCAAGTTGCTGACATATTTACTAAATCACTTGAAACGGTACGTTTTCGTTTCCTACGTAGTAAGTTGGGCGTTCGTAATATGCACATGCCAACTTGAAGGGGAGTATTGGGATATATTCCATCCTTCATTGGGCTCCTTCATTGGGCTATTAGTTTATTTAGCCCACACATTATATTGGGCCCATTACTTTTGTTTCCTTATTTACGTTTCCATCACTTATAAGATACAAAAATATATTTCGATGTTGCGTTAAATTCTTCACTGAAGTATGACTAATTCAATAATGGCATGCACAAGTATGTATCTTAATTTGGGCCACGCTTCAAAATTTTAATTCCATGGCTGTGGAAATTAATACAAAAATGTATATATACAAAATTAATAATAGTCTCCGGCGGCGGGCCGAAGTCCAGATTTAAATGGGTCTACGATTTATCAATTTTAGCCTGAATACTTAAGTCTATTTTGCTCGAAGTAATATCTCTAGTAGTTGAAATGTATGATTGAATATTGTGAAATCCATTTTTATATAAAGTGGTTTTTTTATGAATAAAATATATAACAATTTAAATAAATAATTTGTGATGATTGAAAGATGAAGATAAAGAAAACGAAAAATATTATTTTAAAAAAAAAAGAATAATAAAATTAACCACTATAGTATATTCTAGTGGTTTGAGGTTATCCTTTACCAAATAAAGAGGAAGAAATTACACAACATTTTCTTCCACTCAATTATTTTATTAGAAAATCTAGTTGAGAAAATGACTATAAATAGTTTAGTCAAGTGACTAGAAATTGTGGACGAGAAAATTTATACTACTACTATCCAATAATAAAAAAGATGAGTTTTATACGACTATCCAATCTTATATATATGTGTATGTGATAATTAATTAAACACCCTGCAATATAGCCATGGAGTTCACCTCTGCAATATCTTATACCGGCGTTGCCGCCTTATTCCTTTTATGCTATTACCTACTTTCATTAAGGTCATCTAAGCCAAACGCGCCGCCTGAAGCTGGCGGCGCACGACCCTTTACGGGCCATCTCCACCTCATGGGTGGCGGTGGCTCCTCTGCCGAACTTCCCCACTTCAAATTAACCGCCCTAGCAGATAAACACGGCCCGATTTTCACAATTCGGCTCGGCGTGCGTCGAGCCGTAGTGGTGAGCAGTTGGGAATTAGTCAAAGAAGTGTTCACCACCTTAGACGTCGTCGTTTCGTACCGTCCTAAAATAAAGGCTAGCCAACACTTGAGCCACGACTTCGCCATGTTCGGGTTCGCCCCGTACGGTCCATACTGGCAAAAACTGCGTAAGATTGTCGTCGTTGAGCTTCTCTCACCTCGTAAAATCGAGCTACAGAGAAACGTGCGTGCGTTAGAAATCGAGCAGTCGATCACTGAATTGTATAGGCTTTGGGAGAAGAAAAAGGACGGGTCGGGTCGAGTACTGGTAGACATGAAGCAATGGTTTGGGGACTTGAACTTGAGTCTTATTCTAAGAGTGGTGGTTGGCAAGAGATTTAAAGGCGGCGACGACGACTCGGAGGAGACTCGGGAGGTGCTAAGGGATTTCTTCGATTTCGCGGGGTTGTTTGTTCCGGCTGACGCCTTTCCATATCTAGGGTGGTTAGATTTAGGTGGACGTGAGAAGAGAATGAAGGAAATTGCGAAAAAATTGGAAAACATCGTCGGAAAATGGCTGGCGGAGCATCGGGAGAAGGAATATTCCGGCGAAGACAAGCCGCAAGATTTCATGGATGTGATGATATCAGTTGTACAAGATGCGAACCTCCAAGGTGGATATGATACTGATACCATCATAAAATCTACATGTGAGGTATAATTTTCTTGACCCATAATTTAGCCAACTAGATTTGTTATTGTACCACTGATCATCATGAATTTAATTTAATTGACAGATGTTGATTGCTGGTGGAACCGATACTGTTACAGTCGTGCTAGTATGGGCACTCTCTCTCTTACTAAATAATCGCCATGTTCTGAAAAGGGCTCAAGAAGAATTAGAGGAGCATGTTGGAAGGGAAAGACTAGTAAACGATTCAGACATCAAAAATTTAGTCTACCTTCAAGCTATAGTTAAAGAGACTCTTAGATTATACCCCGCAGGCCCTACTGGTTGATACGTGAGTTCAACAAAGATTGTCAAATGGGAGGCTACCGTGTTCCTAAAGGCACGTGGATGATCGTGAACTTGTGGAAGTTACATCGAGATCCACGCGTGTGGTCGGAGGACTATTTAGAGTTCAAGCCCGAGCGATTTCTTGATAAGAATATCGATGTGAAGGGCATGGATTTTGAACTGATCCCGTTTGGGGCTGGTCGAAGGATTTGCCCCGGGGTACATTTTGGGATTCAAACGATGCATTCTGTGTTGGCTAAGCTTTTGCAAGCGTTTGAATTTTCTTTGGAGTCCAACAAAGAAGTTGATATGACCGGAAGCTCTGGATTGACAAATATGAAAGCTACACCACTCGATGTTCTTATTGCTCCACGATTATCTCCTAGTCTTTACTAAGTTCAGATATGTTGAGACATTTATGTTTAAGTTTGAATCGCAAATGTTATGTCTTTCGATCATTAGATATGCATACAATCGAATTGTAAACCTTAAAATGCAATAAAGTTTAAGTAATTACAAAAGTGTAATAACATTTTTGATGAGCATTAATCAAGAACAACAAGTTTTTGATACTCCTCACCTGAAATTGCAGCTTCCATAACAGCCACAGGATCCAAACTTCCACCCTTCTCCAAAAACACATTCATCAAATTCTTCGAAAACCCACTCACCAGAGCCACTCCCTTCTGGTTTCCCGGAACCGGAGTAGCTCTCGAGTCCCGGAGATTCCAAAACACAATCTCCGGCACAAATTCTCCGTACCCATTCGCCCCGAATTTCCTCACAATCGTCTCATAATCCGTCTCCCATGGCCTCGTCGACGCTTGATCAAACTCCATATCACTAAACACAAACAGTCTCTTGATCATCTCCTCACCCCTCAATTTCCCATTTACAGCCACTTCAAGTATCAAATCAAACACCTTCTGAAAATCAGTGCTCATCCCCCAATCCATTCGTCTAACAAACTCGATTTTCGCCTTCAACTCATCCCCTTCCACCTTTTGAAGCTCTGGATTCTCACTAAAGGTGATCAACTTCCCCTTCCACGGGGCCTCGCTGAGCTCGGAGACTAAAACTCCGAGCGCCACCGAGACCTCCATCGGAGTCCCGTGCATACTCCCTGAAACATCACAAACCGCTAAGCAGTTACTCAACTTCCCCTTCTTCGTCATATCGTCCACCATTCTCTTCCACTGAAGCTCCGCCACTTCACCGCCGTCAGAATCGTCCAAGGCGGAGATTATCTCGTGTGGAAGCAACGCACCGGCGGCAATTTTCGCTTCGCCGGATTTCACTCTCGACAGATACTCCTGAAACCGCTCCGCATCGTGCTTCATGAATTTCTCCTTGTACATTTTCATGGCGACTGAGGCGACTCTGTTGTACGGAATAGATCCCCAATCGTTGGCTCCGATGTAAACTTCCGGCAATTGCAGAGATCTACGCAAAGGCACGAGAACTTCCTTCCGCAACCGATCCCTCACACGGTAGGCGTAATGCGCCTCCTCTACGGCGGCGTATTCTGGAAATTCATCCCTAGGGAAAACCTTCTTCGCAATCGTTTCACACAGCAGAGTAATTCTGTCAAAAGAGGAATCAATCGAAGGGCACCATTTCGCAGAGAGGCTAATTTTGTTCAAATCGCCTGAATTCAACTTTTTCATATCAGATCTCAAGTTTTGGGCGAAAAGATCGGAAATACTTTCGTGCAAAAACACGAAATCGGAATCGAGATTAAACCTCTCCACAACTCTTTTCGCTCTTTCGATTCTCTTCTCCTCGCGGCTCAATTTAGGCGTATTGTTTTCCACGCCTGATTTCTTACTCTTATGCATCGATTTCGCCGCCGCTCGAGCGTCGGCGCCTTCTAGAAGCCGGAAAAGCACCTCGAGCAAGTCCTTAAAGTAGCCAAACTCCGCGAATGAAGCAACATTGGACGCTAGGGTTTTCGGATGATTTTTGAACAGCCACAACGCGGCGGTGTAGAATCCTTCTTTATCCGACTTTCCGGTGCCTCGGACGCCTCGGAGATTACAGACGAGCTTCAACGCCTTCAATGGATCGTGATCCCACGCGAGTTTCAGGCGGTGGTTCAAGGTCTCCGGCGGCGTATCGGGAACGATATGGAAGAAGAAATCCAAACAAGGATTTCCCGTGGAGAGAAAAGTCGGCGAACGGTTTTCCGTTAAGCCCATCGGAGGGGTTTTGTGGATTGCCGCTTTGTTAAAATTAGCCACCAAAAGGTCCACGAATGGATCGCCGGTAGTGACGGCATCGGCGGCGGCGGAGGTGGCGGTTTGTTTGTGGATTTCCGGTGGTCCGAGAAGAATTGAGGTTGATGGTGCCATAGTGATTGATCTGTTGCTGAGAATTTGAGCACATTTTTGCCATTTTTATAGTAATACATGATTCGAAAGTATTTTACAAAATTAAATAAAAAAAATCATATATGAGACCTGTTCATTCAAGGGAAGACTTGGACATCACGACAGTCATATTTAAAGGTATCACGACGGAATAATCACATTTGTATGCACTCAATTGTCCGATTTGTATAGTATCGAGGTGGGAGAGGCCATGGGTCTAGCGGAGGCGAGAAATATGACAAAATCAAGGTGGAGATGGATGCTACGACGCAATGAACAGTGATGCAACCTATAACTCAATTCTTGATAATTTTATTGATGAATGCAAGAGGCTTATTTTGTCGTTTAATTCTTATTCGATTACATACATTTGTCGAGAAGCTAACTCCAAGATTCATCGATTTGCTAGGACTGATAGAATTTTTTCTAGTCCTCAAATGTGGTAACTGACATTGTAATTGTTAATAAATTGAGATTTTGACTTAAAAAAAATGATGTGACAATTTTTATAATAATATTATTATAAAAGTAATGGTATAAATGTGTAGAAAGTAGACTAATCAGAGAAAAACGTTATTCACACTACTTTAAATTCACATTTCTATAATTGTTTAATTTATGTTGAATTGTTGAACAAAAAAACTTGGATGGCACGACATGTCTTTTCATTCATATTCCATGCTTTATTTGAATGAAGTCGATAATAATTTGGATGCCACGATATGTTTATTCCTATTCTAACGTTAGGACACGTCTCAAGCTCCAAATTGCAGACGTTTTGAATAATTTGGATGCCACGATATGTTTATATCTTCTTGAATGTTGTGTGTGACTATTTAAATTTACATAAATTTTAATTTTAATGGTTTTTAATTAGCTAGTTGGTGGCCAAACTTCTAAAAAGTTTTGTTGCATAATCGAGTAAACGCTAGTTCCTGGTCGATCGTCCGCCTAACGATTTTCGATTTTTTTTTTTAATTAGACTTTCTAAAGTTAAAGTTCAATTCGAGCGATCGTACATACTTTTTCAAATGGAAACGACGTTTTAAGTAAAATACGTGGCTTTGCCATTATGTATAACCTCTTTTTATATAAAATTATATTGTCTAAAAGATGAAAACTGCATTTTTTCGACATTATTTTTACAAATTTTAATTTCTTCAAGAATCCTTTTGCAATTTTTAGGTTTTATTTATTAGAATTTCATGTTTATTGTTCGGGCTAGTTTGGTTTGATGGAAAATATGGGAAAAACTTATTTATGCCACCTTTTCTATTGTTTGGTTTACTATATTAAGGCCCGAGAATTTATTTGGACCCGAGTCAATTTTCCCACCTTTTCCCACATATGATTATTAATCTTAGGGGAGGGGGTAAGTTTATTTGTCCAACAATCCAAACACACAAATTAGTTCAATATTTTAATTTATGAACAGTGCAATCCCACTTAATTTTATCCTAATATATCTATCCCGTCTAACAAACCAAACTAGCCCTTTGAGTATTATAAGATAAAATAATTAAAAATAAAACTCTAAGTTGTACGTCGCCTAGGTCTCAACTAGTGGTTTAGGACTCTAGGCATTAGACAGTGACAATCCGTCCAACTATCGATTTCCGACTTCTGTAACCATGCTAAAAAATACTTGTATAAATATAATTAATTTATAGGACCATGGAATATATTTTTCAATTAATTGGTGAAAAAATTATTTTAAAATTGATATTATTAAATTCAATTAAATTTGAAAAAACTCATAAAAAATCAATAATTAAATCCAACTCGATAATAAACAAAACAATTTCATCAAACACTCTTGCTCCAGTTTTTTTAGTTGTAGTGATTATTATACTAATCGAGCGTTATACCAGAAAAATCTTCTCCAAATAATGAAGATTCTTAAGCTATGGCGAAATAATGCCCTAATTCTTGAAGAAATGCTTAAAGGTTTCAGATTTTACACCTCAAAATCGAAGCCGCGGGTGGATTTGCGGAAGCTTCGGCCCATGATTTTGAAGAGAATTGAGGAACGGGCCAAGGATTATCCCTTTAAACCCATGATTCCCGTGGCCCGTGAAGTCCTTCAGGCCCGAAACGCCCTCTACGACGGCGTATCGACCCTCATTCACCACATTCCCATATGGGCTTGCAGGTGATTGCTCAAATCTTCCCTCTATGTGTTTTAATGAATGCTTCAATTGAATAATTTTCTTATGTTGGATTTGGATATAGGAATTTCTTGGCAAAGAAATGCCCCATTATTATTTATTGCTGTTATGTATTCAATTGTTGCATTTTTTCTTGGTTTCATCGAACTATTAAGCTTACAATCAAGAATTGTTGTGTCCCATTACTTGTTCATGTGCCTTTGATGTTTAGAAAGCCATCAACATGGTCAAATTGAATACTTGTTAACTATTTACAAAGCAAAAGTAAGAACTGCTCACTGTGGATGTAGTGAAGCTTACTATGTGGGGTTGTATATGGATCATATCTTGTTATCATGTTCGGTTGAGACGCATGATACGTTGATATTTAACAATGAGGTTCATTTGTAATAGTTATCTTTCAAATCCTGTAATCTGAATTTAATGAATTTCAACTTCTTAAGTGCTTCCCCGGATTTAGACTAGAGGGGCACAATGGTGCCACAATTTGTGTCTTGGGGCAGGGAGGCGGTGAATCGGTGATTTTGTCCTATTCCTGTGAACTTGTATGGAAGCTTAGTTCAAAAAGAAATGGCCCAAAACAAGAAAAAAAAAATTAATTTAGTGTGATTAGGCCTTAATGCTTAAAATCTTCTTACTTGTGTCACTGGCCATAACTGCTATCTCTAGTACATAAAGGTTATTTTTTGTCACTCATTAACTAGGTATTTGTTTGAAATATAGAGGTAGGACGGTGATTGTTTGGATTTATACCATTTCACACTGCTTGCAGGCTAAAATGGGACCTACGAATAAGCTAGAATTGTATGATCCCCTGATAATGAGATTACAATACTTTTTGTGGCGTCATTCTAACTTTAGAGCATTGGTTTAGCTTTCTGGTGGGAATTCAGCTATATTTTAACTGTTATACTTGAGATTTCATTGGATATTGGTAGCTGAGGAATTATATTGTTTTACTTGTTATAGTATAGCTGCATAGCCCACATATATCATATATGTGAACTTGCGTAGTCTCAGTTCTAAACAATGTCGGACTTCTTCATCCATTATCTTATCATATTATTCTTGTGTCATTTCTGGTAAACTAAACACTGAGGGGGCAATTGGTTTAAATTCTTCAATAGGAACGATAATGTGAATGAGCAAAAAATTGTGGCGGTTAATGAGAATAAAGAATGATTAATTCACCTTCATCGTACTTTTTGGGATCAAAGGCTCGGTTTGTTTGTAACTACCTACCATCCAATGATCATTTCTCCTCGATCATTTCACTATACTTCTACCAAAAATCATTTTGTATCCCTAATTATTCCAAGATTAGAGTAAAACAAAAAAATATAACCATCATTTTTTATTGTAATTCACTATTCAATAATTTTCATTCCCATTCCCGTTGAGAATTTGAACCAAGCGCCCTCTCAGTTTGCCTGAAAGATGACTGCACATTAAGTACTGGTGAGCACCTATCTACTAGTATGATATACAAATTAACCTCTATCTAATCTACATGATTTATGTAAATTATTCTTTTTTAAAAATGTTTCCATTGTTTCTCATGACAGACACTGCCCGGAAGTTTATATAGGCGAGTGTGGTCATTTAATTCGAAGTTGTCATGGTCATCGGCATCACGCAAAGAATATGGTGCACAATTGGTTTAAAGGAAACATAAATGACATTATAGTCCCTAGAGAAGCTTTCCATCTGCACAAAATGTTTCAGAATGAAATCAAACATCACGAAAGATTCGATTATCAGCGCATTCCTGCAGTTGTGGAACTTTGCCTGCAATCGGGGATAGATTCTAATGATCAAATTATAGATAATCGCGCAAACAATACTAATATTCCCGATTCATTATCAGATGATGATTTGAGATTAGTAGGTATGCAAACTCTTAGGGCATGGGAGATGCTTCGATCTGGGGTCCACAAGTTATTGTTGGTCTACCCAGCGAGAGTTT
This sequence comes from Galeopsis tetrahit, assembly GCA_963675135.1. NCBI lineage: Eukaryota > Viridiplantae > Streptophyta > Magnoliopsida > Lamiales > Lamiaceae > Galeopsis > Galeopsis tetrahit. The sequence continues at coordinate 368,434 of OY776120.1, forward strand.
GTAAACACTGTGGTGAAGTCCACGTGGGGCCCTCAGGGCATAAAGCTCGAACATGTGGGATATTTAAGTATGAGAAATGGAACGGGACTCATTTTTGGACGAAGGCGAGAACTGATGATTTGATCCCTCCTAAAATAGTGTGGTACAGACGTCACCAAGATCCAGGTGTACTAGTGGAGGAAGGACGTGGTTATTATGGGCGTGCTCCTGCTGTTGTGGATCTGTGCAGTAAGGCTGGTGCATTGGTGCCTTCTAAGTACTTTTGCATGATGAAAATGCAGGGCTTGACTTTACCCTTCTCAAAGAATCAGAAGGATTTTGATTCACAGCTTAAAAGCACTTTTTAAAAGTTAAAGCTGAGAGAGGGGAGCTTTAAAAAAAGCGATTTTGCCCTCTCCAGTTGAGTTTGCAAACACCCCCAAAGAGATTTGAGGTTGATGGAGTTTGTTGTAGCGTTGAATTCAGAGCTCGATCACCCGAAGAGATTTTGATACGTTAAGGTAGTGAATGGTGTCGATTTATGGTTAGCTATGGGAAGATAAATTTTGATAGGAAATGAGATTTTTTACATGTGCATTTGATTGTTAGAGCATTCCTCCTTCTCTGGTGCTTTGGACGAGTTCGTTCCTCTATATCTTTACGTGGCTTGGATTCTCTTTTTTTACCCTTAGGGAGAGTGAACAGGCACTGCACGTGGGTCTTGAAAGGCCAGACGTTCATTTATTTCTGTCTTTTCGACATAGTTGACAACCCCAACTTCTTGGCTCACCACAAGTAGCTAATAACTGGAAAGGAAGTTTAAAGAGACTAAAACAGAGCATGTTTTAGTGCAAGCAAAAAAGGATTGAATGAGACGTGATACTTTTGCAGGTCGTGTATTTTTCAAATTTGATCTTCGGTGTCTGTAACGAAGTAGTTGTTGTTCTGTTTCGGATTTCATGTAGTATTTTACTAACCCGTCTTATAGATTTTGTTATAGGCATTGAAATTTCTCACTGCCCCTTAATGTAAGACTCCACAAATGCACCTCCAAAATGTAAGTAGGGGAATGAGAATGGTTGTTTGGTGCAATGCGTTGCTTACTTGTTGCAATGTTTTCATTTCCCTTATAATTCTTTGATAATTTGGGTGGTTGAATAAAAATCATACGAGAAATGTTCTTCTCTAAAAAGGAAAACAAAAAAATAAAAAGATAACGCTAATTACATTCATATTCCACGTAGAAAGGTGCCAAATTGTATTATAAACATGGGTGCAGATGTCAAAAATTGCTCACCGGCAGTTTTGGACCATTAGTAACCATCAATAGTTTTGCTCAGAGAGTCTATTACACTTGGACAGGAAGACCAAAAAAGGAGTGCCTAATAAAAAATCACTACACACAAAGTAGACCAAGAACTTTTGCAACCAAGACTATAAGAGTACACGTTTCCACATTTATTTTATCTTGTGAAAAAAAACACTTTACACGTAATAAAATCAATGTAGAAATCTAAAAACTATTAACCATAACTTTAAATTCCGAAGTAAACGTAACCTTAAGAAAGAAGAATGGATTGCATATAAAGTTACAACATAGCCTCAAACAAATCCACAAAACTATTTTTTGCTCAACAATTCACTTGTAATTTCTCTTAGACAATTCAAAAGGCAATACTAGATTGAATCAGTTAAAAGCATTACCAATCTAGATGAAACTCAAAAGATGAGAAAACCGCAAGAATGACTGAGAAAAAGAATTATCTTGACCACTACCAAAATGCTCAGTCACTCTCCATATTCATACTGAGTCAATTAGTTAACAGCTCTAGCTTCAAATATTTAACAGGCAGGCTCTGTGAAAGCATTAAGTGACTAATTGAAACAGAGTTGTTGACGCTTTCTTCTGGATCACAATAGACGAACGAAGTAAACATAACAGATTTTTCAAAAACATTGAAAATATAAGCAATGACACAAAATTGAAAAGTAGAATCCTTAATTAAGATGCAGCAGCATGGGTGTGGCCCTCCTCAGCAGCTGCTTCAAATGTCTCACCAGCTACGAGATCTGGTACATCATCATCCTCATCTTCCGGGGCCCCAGCTTCACCAGCTGTACCACTGCCAGCAGCGGATGCCTGATTCTGGAATTGTTCTGCCAACTTCTTCAAATTCTCCAAGTTATCGGGTCCTGAAAGTTAATTACAAAGAGAGAGAGTTGAGTAAGTTGATATTTTTAAGAAACTGTGAATTAAACTAAATATTAGAAGGAAATAGTACACATACCCAATTGGTGAATGATTTGAGGAAGAATGTCTTGCAACTCTGGAAGAAGAACGAAACAAAATGTCAAGGTGAGTGATTATTAACATACAGATGAGGAGATGGGCACAAAAAGTAAGATAAACAAAAGAGGAATAGGTACAAAAGCCATGTTTTAATGGGAAAACACATTAGGTGTTGTTGTATCAGTAACAAAATGAAGTGAATAATGTGATTCTGTTTGAAGTTTTAGGAGAAACCCCAAAGAAAGAACAATTTTAAATGTAAGAACTGAAATTAAGAAGTTCCATTGTGCTGTGTGTAGAGAGACACTGGTATTCGAATATTAAAAAGGTGACCAAAACACTATGATACTCAATATGGTTTTCCATTATATTGGGTCGGGAGAGATAACTTACTCTTGTTCTGAGGGGTGCCACTAACAACCCAGGTATTGGCTGCAATTGACGCTTGAACTGAAAATCATTCAAAAGAAGAAGTTAGATGAAATGAAGTCTATCTGACAAAACTGAACTCATAAAGACAATTTCACACCTTTGGGGTTAATGAACTGGATAACAACATCCTCCTTGAAAATATTGACTTCCTCAATTGCTGGTATAGCATTCACTCCTATTCTTTTCAAGGTACTCTGAAGCCTTTTGTCATCTGTTGTGGTTGTCTTGTGGACGGCCTTCTTCTTTCTGCATTGAATAAATGACATTCAATTGTGGTTTGACTTAAATATATGAAATTCAACAACCATAAAATAAACATGGGGAGTTAAATAAAGAAAAGTTTGCTCATATCATCAAAAACAATACCTTCTAACGGTACCCTTTCCACCAGTGCGGACCGAGCCCGCCATCTTCTTTAGTTTTTCCACATTCATCTGTGATGAAAAGCATGTAAAGTAAGGCATTAACTCTAAAAAAGTTTATCATGTATTTACAGATTTGTAATATCATAAAAAGTACAATAAAACAACATTCTGGACACAACCAAAATAATACATGCTGCAACAAGTACTCATTTAATCCTGAAGATAATTAAACATACAAATTTCAAGAAAATAAATCTATACGGTAAAATTTGGGTCATATGAATACAGGTCGCCAAAATGAACAAAGCCAAAAGCACAACATAAATCTCTCAAAATTATTCGAATTGGCTTCTACAACCAAAACCACTGAAACACTCAAAGAACAAAGAACACACATGAATAACTAAATAAAATCTATACAAAAAAAAGGCCAATAGAATAAATATCAGAGCTCACATCAGATGCCCACGACGTTAAATTAAAAACATAAAATGCTGAGAAAGCGAACTCACACGAGCTAAATTCCGGATTAAAATCCATACCTAGATGCCAATACCAAAAAAGAAGACACGAGTACCGTACACAAAATTGAACAAAAATGGATCTACCAACGAATCCACTATCATTTCTCTTCGCAGACGCTTACAGACACATACATGAGCCAAAAACCCCTAAATACAGTACGAATTAAGCAAAATCGAACGCATAAACACAACTACGAAACTGGAATCCACATGTATCGCAAAGAAAATCTACAAAAAACAGAAAAAACAGTAGAGTAATTACCTCTGCTAGGTGTGAAGTAGAACCGTGAACAAAAACCCCAGAGGTGAACGGAGTAGAGTGAGAGCGAGACAGGCAGAGGATAAGGAAATGAAACCCTAGCGTCTCAGCTCACCTAATATACACGAGAAATGAGGGGTAGTTGCGGAATTTCCTGTGGGTATCTCGGGGTATTTCTGTCCAGAAAATTTATATTTCTGTTGTTAGCCGAAAGCGAGATAAAGCCCAATCCAATATTCAGGCCACGCTGGAAAACGAAAAGAAAAAGCCCAAAATAGATTCGGATCTGAAGCCCGACCCTGATTTGAATTCGGCTCCATATATATATAGGGTGACATTTTTTAAATAAAAAAATAAAAGAAAGAAAATTGTGATGAATATAATTATTAGTGGACATTACATTGCATCATATAATAAAGTTGGCATTATGAAAGATTATATAATTATGAATGTGTTATTGTTTTTATTTAATGATTTTTATGAGCGTTCACCGTTTTTATTTTTTTTATCACAGACTTTTCTAGCTTGCTCAATATGAATAAAAAAATTCACTCACTCATAAGGTACAAAAAAATACATGGAGTTTAATACAAATAATAAAGATCGCTCAAACGATTAGTTGTTGCATCCGGATAAGTAAGTAACTTATGGCTTTGAAATTACGGTAGTTGAATACTATCGGATATACTTATGGTGTGATTTCTTGAATTAAATTGATTAGTGTGTATATTAAAGGCATTAATTTTCTCAATATTTTTGTTGTGCTATGTTTGGCGATGTATGATATCTTGAATTTCATGAGCATTGCATTGATGTGGTAATCTTCACATATATGGGTAGCACCTCTCGTTGGGAGTACTCTGTTATACTCCGTCTTTATAAGGTATACGAGTCAATAAAATATCACTCTAATTTTTCACTTGATTTGTCTATAAAACGAGTTAATTATACAAAAGATGAGACTATATAACCCAGCGATGCAAGGTACAAGGCATTGTAGAATGTTTCCTTACACCATCTCCAATGAAGAGACTAATGACCACTTTTGGTGGCAAATGTAGTCAAATGCATCTCTAAGACCATGTGACTCTGGCCAAAATGTCACAACAAAATGCCAAAATTTTTAATAATAAAATAATGCCAAATGTCGTGACATTGGTTGGATAGCCAACCCAAGGTCACAAATATAATATGATAGATTTATATGCCAAGTATCACAATTGTATTGGTTGTTTGTAATTTTTTGTGTGATATAATTAGATTTGTAGATATTGAAGATAATATGTATTAAATATATATATATATATATATATCAAAATTCGTAAAAAAAATTCTCTAAATAGAGTCCAATATCGAGCTATTTTGAAACACAAACTAAAATTCTCTCTTTTATCATCTAATATTTCTAGCTATTATGGATCCAAATTATCCCAATTTTTTTTCAAACTCCCAAAATTTTCCAAACTCTCTTTCGTATTTTCAAATCTTGTAATTTTAATTTTGTTATCGAGTTCATTATTTATTTTAAGTGTGTGATAAAAAAATTCATATTATAATTACAAATTTAGAATATCAAGTAATTTTTATATACCAATTTAGTAAAAATTAATAATATAATATGTATTTAAAAAATTATTATTATTTTTGGGTTGGGTTGAGTCAGTGTCATTAATGAAGTATGATAAAATGAAATTTGGGTTGAATTGTAAATTATATTGGTGGATAAGAGAGAAATTAATATAATATTGAAGGGTTGGGTTGGGAGAGTGTCATTGATGAGGATGGTCTAAGAGGCACTCTAATTTGGTGACAAATTAACACAAATGAATAGCGTGTGATAAATTTGCCTTCACACTATTTATGGTGTCCAACTTTTTATATATATATATATATATATATATATATATTATCATAGAAAATAAAACAAACATATCATAAATTTAAATTACAATACAAAATAAAACATACATACTACGAATTTAAATTACAAAATGCAATAGAAAATTAATGGAAACACAACAAGCATGTTAAATTTAACACAACATAAGTATAACTAAACAAAGGAAATACAAATTAAATATAAATACTATGAATTTAAATATTTCGGTAGACCATTTCCAGACTCTCCCATATCACCAAAATATTGTCCAAAAGCGGTGGAGGGATTTTCAGGTTGAGATTGATGAGAATTTTATCGCACAATTTTGAGTTGTTCATTTTGATACCATTCAAGTCGAATCGGATCAACAATGGTCTCCAAGGTTGTGGACATAATTCTATCAATCCTATTTTGTTCTTTAACCTTTTTTTTTTTTTTTTTTGCAATTTCTTCTATGGCGTTTTGTTGTAGAACGTTTGATATCGTCATTTCTTGTTCATTTTTTTTATTTACATCTTCATTAGATTTTGCAATACGAGACAAATTTTCTCATTTTTTTCTTTTCAACTTAGCATTTTTCACTCCTTTTGGTCGCGTCCGGGATGATGAACCACCATCATTTTCGCCACTTAAGTTGATATTGAATTAAGATATTCCTGAAGAATAAAAAAAGGGAGAATACGACACTGATGCATCTTATTGTGATGATGTCGTATTATTGTTGACTCTCTGGCGATAATTATTTATGACAAAATCTTTCATTTTATGTCACACATGATCAAATTTAAATCTCTTCTTAAACCCTGCATCTTGCATTAGTAAGATCTTTGCTTCATATATTGCAAAATTTATATTGAGAAAGTTAATATTGAAACACACACATAAGAATTTAATATTTAAATAAAGCAAGAGTATTCACTTACAATATCTTCATTCGAAGCACCACTTGAATTCCGAAGTTCAATTTGTGCAACACATCCATTCAATTTAGAAATTGCGCTTTTGATAATAGCGAAACGATCACACAATGACTTTACGTTTCGAGTTTCACTGATGGTGTTTGGTAGAGTATTATTGTACTTGTTTTCTACTTGGGAGTCCGGGACCAAAACGCATATCCGGTTTGATATGCTCCAACAATTTGATCTTGAGAAATGTCAACAAACACAATACAAAGGTGTACATCTTCATGAGAAAAATGAGAAGAACCTCGTAATGAAACCAGTGTAGAGAAAATTGTTTTAGATATGGTGTGCAAATTATGTAGACATGGTGTGGTATTTATGTAGAGATTTATGTGAATCACAATATGTATCGTCGGTCTTTGAATAGATAGTAGATATGAAGAGATATGAAATGTGTGTTGTTACATCACTTTATGTTGAATTGCGTATTCAGAGGTGCATGTGGAATTGTGTATTGTATTGTTCAATCAACTTTAATATGGATAAATGTTGAAGATAGTGGAATATGCAAGATGTATGATTGAAAATGATTTTAATGTTTGACTCAAATTTAATGATAAATTGAAGATTTCAGTGACAAATTTATCACTAGCATTGGAGATGCCCTTAAAAGTAAGTTTTTTTTTTTAAATCTTGCCAAGTGAACAAGCAAGTAAAACTCTAAAGTATTATTTCGATCGAACAATATGTAAAGTGTGCGTGCATGTTATTTTTTCCCAGATAATAGTATTGAAAAATGATACATCAAAGCACACCCGAGCTTTCATCATTTATAAAAGACCATGCCTAAAAGAGAAATTTACAGCCTAACTTTCAGGTTAGAATGTTTAAGATAATTTTTCACAATTAAATCTCCAATATGCAGAACCATATATTTTGAGAGATTAAGGAATAAGTTAGCTTATGTGTTTCGAGTGAGTTAGTTAGACTTTGGAGAAAAGACTAACCAAGTATCTCCCAACACTAAATAAAAAAAATTAGAAACGATCTCGTATGATGCAAAAAAAGTTTGAGACTATACGAGGTAATTTATGATTTTTCGCCAGAAAAGTTATGAGTTTAAATTAAAAATCTGAGAACTTTATTCTAAATGAAAATTTTATTTATTTGCCGGAGCTTTTACTTCTATGTTGGAGTACTAATTTCCAGTCATTTTATTAGTTCAAATGCATTTATGTATACGTTCATTATTATGATTTTATTTTTTTAATTAAGCGTAGAGTAAAGCAATATTAAAGACGTAAATCTACATAGATTTGATGTAATTTTTCTGGACAAACATAATTATTAAATAACAAACTATTTAGTAGTACTTAGGTGTATCTTTGTTTCATAAATAAATTTACTTTCAGATTCAAGTTCACCCCTCAACAACTCAAAAAAAAAAAAAAAAAAACATTTAAACATGTTAATTTCCTCATAATTAAGGCACACTATTAATTAATTACCTAGACTATACTCCATACTAGGCAATATAAAACATGATATATAAAAGAAAAATAAATTTAAGATCATAAGCTCACATATCGAGTTAGAACTATACTCTATGTCAGGGATCATCATTGGTTCTATGTGTAAGATAATGATTTGGAACAAATAATTAAATTACGTGATAAGAATGTAGGTCGATACAAAAGTTAGACGTTTTCTCCACAACACGACATTGCTTCGTACTGTATGTGGATCTATAAACTACGACAATCGTCCCCAAAATACAATGAACTTCAATTTCATATCTTAACACATTAAATTTAAATTTATGGAACTTTCTTTTAGAAACGAAAAATAGCAATGTGAGTTTTTAGAATATCTCTCATGGTAAAATCATGATATTAGTTTTTAGAAATAAATTTAGTATTTTAATAATTTAGTTTACTCTATTATATTTAACTAAAAAAAATGGAAATTAACTAGAAAAAAGGCTTAACTTGTTTTTCAATCTTGACCATTTTAGAAAACACAAAAGAAAAGAAAAAAAGGGGGTCCACACAAATTGTCAACTTTTGATCCATATAAGCCTCGCATTTTGCCAAGTGTACTCTCCAATGCTCCATCTCCCTATTTAAATTCTCCCTCCATTCCACTCTCTCTCTCTCTGTCTGCTAAATAATCCTTCTCTCTCTAAAACTTCATTCATTTTTCCAAAATGGATTTTTTGAGTTTTTACAGTACAACCTAATCATCACGACGATAATTTGCTGAGAATTTAGCTAGGTTTTTTAATTTCATTGCGATCCTTGAGAAATCAGCTGATTTGAGAAATGTCGACAGTCGGAGGCCGGCAGCCGTTGTCACGGCTGGCGTCGCGCGGCGCCACCACTACGTTCTCCATGGAGGTGTTCGATAACGAGGTTGTTCCGTCGTCTCTGCAGAACTCCATCGCTCCTATTCTCCGTGTCGCTACCGAGATCCAAAGCGAACGACCGCGTGTTGCTTACCTCTGTACGTATCGTTTCATAATTCTGTTATTCTGCAGATCGTACGAATATTAACAAACTTTTGTGATCCGTTTTGATTTTAAGAGCATTCGTGATTTCCGCGTGAAAGTTTTTTTAAAAAGATTTATTCATCTGGTTATGATTTTATTTTGCCTCGAATGATTTTTGTTCATTTGCATGAGCTTTTTTTTTTTTTTTTCAGTCGAATGTAATTATGTAAACGTTCCATTATTTTAAATTATACTTATGTATAATGTGTATTTTGTTGAGTTACTGGAAAATAATATTAATTGCATGAATCGTTTGTAGTTTTGATGTCCAATATATATAAATACAACCTGTATATCAAAATGAGGAACTTTTCCATTTGATTGCATCATGTAATTCAGTTGATATAACTACACAAGTTCTATAATAAAGAAAAACTATAAAAGTTGTTTTGATCTTATTAAACAATTTCAGGTCGATTTTACGCTTTTGAGAAGGCACACAGACTGGACCCCACTTCAAGTGGACGTGGTGTACGACAATTCAAGACCAGTCTTCATCAAAGACTCGAAAGGGTACGTAAATTGATTAAGTATTTCTTATATTTACAATTTTGTGTAAAACTGTTTCATATTGAGATGAGTTGGGAAAAGGCAATCCGATTGGGAGTGTTATAAATTAGACTGATGTTATAACACTTTAAAATAAACGTATGTTAATTTGTTTAGATTTATGGACTGTCATCATTTTACTTATACATTTTTAATATGAAATTAATCCACAAAATTAATATCCTAACTACATCATTTTATTTTTAAAATCAACACTCATTTTAGGTCTACATTTTTTTCTATAACTAACTAAATTCCCTTTTACTGCCTATAACTAACTAAATTCTCTTTTACGCTCATTAGTAACTTTTTATTCTTAATATATGATTTGATTGATCTCTTTGTCACTTATTAAATCACCTAAAATACTCTTATTTTATATGACTTTACATTTCACTAATTTTTTTTTAAAGTGACTTCAAAGCATGCAAGTCATCACGGGAGAAAAAGAGTATATTTTAATTTATACATTTGTTTAATAGTGATTAATGTTTCAACGGGATTACAAGTTAAGTTTAAATACTACTCTGTATTTCTTTTGTTATAACACTGAACAATCATTTTTTTTTTAAGTATAATAAAAATCGTTAAATTTAAATTATTGAAATGAGATGTATTGAAAAATTTATAATGATTTTTTTTATAGGTATAATATTTTTTTTGTTTTCAAGTAAGGTAAATCGGACCAATGTAATTTTTTTGGCTCCGTATATATATACTCCTAAATTTTTTGAGAGCGAAAAATGTTGTTATACTGTTGATTTGAGGCAGAGCAGAAATTCTTATGATGATTTAGTTGAAAGGGTAATTCGTAGGGCAAAATTTTGAAATTTATATATTTAATCACTCGATCCACCTCTTCGTGAAGTGATCAAATCTCCATTATCATCTCCTTGTTCGATTGCAGCAGTTTCAGAGCGAAACACGCGATACTTGTCGTACAAGTTTTTGTGTCAATTTTGTTGTGTGTGATCAAACTGATTGGTAATTTTGCGTTTCAGGACAATGCAACATCTCTGGAAACTCGGGTCAAGAAAACCGATGCTCGAGAAATTGAGAGCTTCTACAAGCAATACTACGAGCACTATGTTGTGGCACTTAGCAAGGGGGACAAAGCTGACAGGTAATCGATTTCTTTTCAATCCGACTTAATTATACATGTTTGAAAGAATTATTCTCTTGTTGAAGATGATGAATGCAAACACCGTTTCTTAATTTCAATAGATCCCTGCTTGCGAAAGCTTATCAAACAGCTGGTGTGCTATTTGAGGTGCTTTGTGCTGTTAATAAGACTGAGAAAGTTGAGGAAGTTGCTCCTGAGGTAATTAGTTTTTACAATTAGGCATTTTCACCATCATTAAGGAAATTGGTTAGTAAATTAATTAAAGTTGGTGTGGTGTTTAATTTACAGATTATGGCTGCTGCAAATGATGTCCAATCTAAGAAGGAAATTTATGCTCCATTTAACATTCTTCCACTTGATGGTGGTGGGTCTAATCAGTCCATTATGCAGCTTGAAGAGGTGATGCATTTCAACCATATTAAATGTTAATTTATGTTTAATCATACTTAAGGTGTTAATTGCAGTCTTTGATGATATTTGTCAGGTCAAAGCTGCTGTGACTGCCTTACGGTACACTCGTGGCTTAACATGGCCTCCCACGTTTGAGCAACAACGGCAGAAAACTGGGGAGTTGGACATCCTTGATTGGCTGAGAGCCATGTTTGGATTTCAGGCATGTCTAATTATGAATTAATTGTTATAATTAATAGATAATCAGATGACTCCAACACTTATGATGAGTAATTTTGATATCTGCAGAGGGACAATGTCCGGAACCAAAGAGAGCATCTGATTTTGCTGCTTGCAAATAACCATATAAGGCTAAACCCCAAGCCCGAACCACTAAACATAGTATGTATCAAATTTTTACATTTGATTTTGATCGAATATATGATTATCTGTTAATTGAGAACCCGTTATTGAACTTAGCTTGACGATCGAGCTGTTGATACGCTACTGGAGAAGATCTTCAAGAACTACAAGACATGGTGTAAATATTTGGGAAGAAAACACAGCTTAAGGTGAAATAAAATACATATATGATCATAGATTTTAAAGATACTTTTATTAGGGAATAATAATACTTAAAATCATTTATACTGCTGGTAAATAGGCTTCCTCAGGGTCAGGTGGAAGTGCAACAGAGAAAGATACTTTACATGGGGCTTTATCTTCTTATCTGGGGCGAAGCAGCTAATGTGCGCTTCATGCCAGAGTGTCTATGCTACATTTTTCACAATGTGAGTGATGATTTCTTCTCCTTAATTCACGAAATGGAATGAATAAAATATCTTTTAATCTAATTTAATTTGCATATATATTCAGATGGCATATGAACTACATGGACTCTTGGCTGGAAATGTGAGTATTGTCACGGGTGAAAACATCAAGCCGTCTTATGGTGGGGATGATGAATCTTTCCTTCGCAAAGTTATAACCCCAATTTATCGAGTGATTGAAAAGGTAACTCTTGCTCAGACGAACTGCTTAATTGTGTCCTAATGCATCTGCTTAAGAGGTAATTAAATGGTGCCTATAATATATGTCTCCAGGAATCAAGGAAGGGTAAAAATGGGACAGCACCCCACACAGCTTGGTGCAACTATGATGATTTGAATGAGTACTTCTGGTAAAGATTGATTTAAATTGAAAACTGATGCTCATTTCTTAGTTAATCTTCAATGTTTCTGATTTGGCAAACTGTTTTAGGTCATCTGATTGCTTCCTTTTGGGATGGCCAATGCGCGATGATGGTGAATTTTTCAAATCGATACGAGATACACAGGGGAAACATTCTCAGGGAAAGCCCGGAAAGCTGGGGAAATCGTTCTTTGCTGAAACTCGATCATTTTGGCATATTTTTCGGAGTTTTGATCGCCTGTGGACATTTCTTATTCTTGGTCTACAGGTATAAACCTAATTAAAACGTCAATTTTAGAGTAATTAATCAAGTGGTTGTGGTGAGTAATTAATGAAATCGATCGGGTTACTTCAGATTATGATCATCCTTGCATGGAGTGAGGTTTCTATATACGATGTCTTCCAGAAGAATGCCTTGTACGACTTGTCTAGCATATTTATCACAGCTGCCGGTCTTCGCTTCTTTCAGAGTATGCAATTTCTTATTGAGTGGAGCTATTGGCACCCCAATTTCTTCTAAACTTACACACATCCAACTTAATCTTTTTTTCCTCTAATTTTATTATCTTGAAATGAAATAAATAAGCATAGACTTTGGTACCATTTTCAAGATAAAAAATTAGAAGAAAAACAAGCTTTAAATGAAAGATAATATTTATAAAACATTAGAGTATTTTTGAGGATATAAAGCCCTTTGAGGGTTAATTTTGACTTTTAAAGTATGTTTGACTAAATTTGACTGTGTTGGGGATGTGTATAGCCCCATATTTTATTTTGAAATTAGGCAATACTCTTTTCTTGTACAAGCTCATTTCAATTTATGTTTGTTCTTGATTTTGAGGGATTCATTTTTTTTAAATTCCTGCAGGTATTTTGGATGTAGTTCTCAACTTCCCAGGCTATTTGAGATGGAAATTCACTACAGTTTTGAGGTCTTTTCTGAAGATAATTGTGAGCCTTGCATGGACCATCATCCTTCCCATGTGTTATTTGCTCCAACACAAGTCATTTTCATTTGCCGATTTAAATAAAGGGCTCACATTCCTTGATCAACTTAAGGGCGTGCCACCTTTGTACATAATGGCCGTGGTTTTATACTTGCTACCAAATTTATTGGCTGCAGCTTTATTTATTTTCCCAATGCTGAGACGCTGGATTGAGAACTCTGATTGGCTTATCATTAGGTTTCTCCTATGGTGGTCACAGGTATGTGTCTGTAATCTTGAATTACACATATTAATGTTGAAATACATTTAAATTTTTTGCTTATAATTAATTAATTTGCAGCCAAGAATCTACGTGGGGAGGGGAATGCACGAAAGTCAATTCGCTCTCATCAAGTACGTTCCCAATTTTTCAAATTAATATGTTTCTTTACCCATATGAGACTGACTTTGGGTTCTTATTATGCCATATTTGATAACAGATATACTCTATTCTGGGTGCTACTTCTGAGTTCAAAATTTGTGTTCAGCTATTTTATGATGGTATATAAAATCTCATCATTTGGTTACTATATATCAATCGGTCTTTTTTCTTATTAATTTCCGTGCCCCATTTGATTCAGATAAGGCCTATGGTTGGGCCGACACAAGATATAATGAAAATTCGCCATGTTGATTATGCTTGGCATGAATTCTTCCCAAATGGTATTTGTAGGGGCATATAAAGTTATTTTCAGACTTTTTTAATAAATATTTGATAATCTCATTATATAAACCAAATGCAGCTAAGCACGTATATGGAGCTATTGTGGCACTATGGGCACCACTCATTTTTGTATGTTTTATAAACTTACCATTTTACAAGTTTAATTAATATTACAACTCTTATATCCTCCACTAATTGTTTGTGAATTTGTATGCAGGTTTACTTCATGGACCTCCAGATTTGGTATGCTATATTCTCCACCTTGTATGGAGGTTTTATCGGGGCCTTTGACCGTCTTGGTGAGGTATGTACTACTTCCATCTTAATAACTTTGGCAATTTTTTTTTTTTTTTTTTTATGTTGTTTCATAACACAGTTGGAATATTTTACATTGTCTGCAGATTCGAACTCTTGGGATGCTAAGGTCACGTTTTCAGTCTTTACCCGGTGCATTCAACACTTACCTGTGCCCTTCCGACAAATCGAAGAAAGGAGGACTTTCTTCCTCAAAGAGCTTTCACGAGGTGTCTGCAAGTAAGAGAAGTGAAGCTGCAAAATTTGCACAGTTGTGGAATGATGTAATATCTAGCTTCAGAGAAGAAGATCTCATAAGTGACAGGAAAGCCCTCACAACTTTGTTTAATTATATACTGTCCCTTTCCTACAAAAAATAATTTAACTCTATAATATAGATGAGAACTAAATTGGAAATACTTTTTTCTTACCTCAGGGAGATGGACCTACTTCTTGTTCCAAATTCCTCTGATCCTAGACTGAAAGTAATTCAGTGGCCCCCCTTTTTGCTTGCTAGCAAGGTAATTAAATGCAACATTTTATTTTCCAGTTTTGTAAAGCCCCCCATGCATATTTAATATTTGTTTAAAGAACCAGTCTATTTTAAAACTCTTATAAGCTCTATTATTTAAGTATAGCTTAAAAGATTTTAGAAAAATAAGTAGGGGTGTTGGTACTTTATTTTTTTTGGAGCTTATAAGCTGTAAAAAGCTTATTTTAACATCTTATACTCAGTTAAGATCTTTTTTGTACCAATCACTTTTTGAGAGCTTATAAGCTCCTATACATCTTATAAGCTGTTTCAAAAAGCTTATAAGCTCATCAGCCAAACGGGCTCTAACTCTCTACATACCTTTGCAGATTCCAATTGCAGTGGATATGGCTGCTCAATTTCGACCCAAGGATGCTGACCTTTGGAGACGGATATGTGGCGATGAGTATATGAAATGTGCTGTGATTGAATGCTATGAATCATTTAAACTTATTCTCAATGCCTTGATCATTGGAGAGAATGAGAAAAGGTTGTTTTTAATCGTATATGGAGTAATTATATTTTGTAGAATATTTAATCTTGGAATTCAATTCTGACATATGCTTCATTTCTGAAACAGGATAATTGGAATGATCATAAGAGAAATTGAAAATAATATATCAAAGGGTAAATTCCTTACGAATCTCAAAATGAAGCCTTTACCGGATCTTTGCAAGAAATTTATAGAACTAGTGGAGATCTTGGTAAGTCAGTCAGTTGTGATCAGAACTAATCTTTAGTTTCATGTTCCATTGTATATTTGAAAACTGAACATTTCTATGTATATTGCAGAAAGACAGTGATCCATCAAAGAAAGATAGTGTTGTTTTATTGCTGCAAGATATGTTGGAATTAGTTACACGTGACATGATGTCGAATGAGAGCCGGTTAGTACATTTATATATTGGTATTTAATTAAGACATTTTTATCAAATGGAAGAATTGTTTTCTTAATTAGTTTGTTCATGAAATGCTGCAGTGAACTTGCTGAACTTAGTCAAGGTAGTAAGGATTCTGGAAATCAACTTTTTGCCACTATTGCTTACCCTCCCCCAAATACAACACAATGGGAAGAACAGGTGACTATCAAAATTATTTATAAACACAAACAAATTAAATAAATATGGATTAGTGAGATTAATAATTACTCTATATACATCCTTGTTTGACAGATACGACGTCTGTATCTGCTCCTAACTGTTAAAGAATCTGCAACCGATGTCCCGACAAACCTTGATGCACGTCGAAGGATGACATTTTTCTCCAACTCACTTTTCATGCATATGCCACGTGCACCTCGAGTCCGCAAAATGCTCTCCTTCAGGTGAATTGAACACATATATATTCATAGCTGTATAGTGTATATTCTGAAGATTGATGTGGGTGGTAATTTAATTAATTTATTTGGATGCATGCATGGCAGTATATTCACTCCCTATTACAGCGAGGAGACAGTCTACTCCAAGAGTGATCTTGAAATGGAAAATGAAGACGGTGTCTCCATCATATACTACCTTCAAAAAATTTATCCAGGTTTAATTGCTTTGCCAACTTCCAAATCTGAAATGTGTACATTTAATGTTCTACTGATGATTTATCATCAATATAAATTCAGATGAATGGAACAACTTCATGGAGCGTCTTAATTGCAAAGGATCTGACGTTTGGGAGAATGATGAAAATGTACTGCAGCTACGACATTGGGCGTCTTTGAGAGGACAAACCCTCAGCAGAACAGGTGAATCACTTCAGGCTCTGGCTAATTCATTTATATACATACATATATATATATATATTGTTTGATATCATCTATATATATTAATTTGTGGTGCAGTCAGAGGGATGATGTACTATAGAAGAGCTTTGAAGCTTCAGGCTTTTCTCGACATGGCTTCAGAAGAAGGTAAGAAAGATATATACGTATTTAAGAATTTATTTTTGGAAATTGACTAGAAAATCATTAATTAATTCTGAGGTTTGTTTGGGCAGAAATACTTGAAGGGTATAAATCAATTATCGAACCATCAGAAGAAGATAGAAAGAGCCAAAGATCGACGTATACTCAATTAGAGGCTGTAGCTGACATGAAATTCACATACGTTGCCACCTGCCAGAACTATGGGAACCAGAAGCGCAATGGTGATAGGCGTGCAACTGACATTTTAAATCTCATGGTTAAGTAAGTAAACCTACCTACTTGCCCTTAGATAGATAGTGTAGTCACCTCATTTTATCTTCAATAACTCTCGTCCTGTTTATGCAGCAATCCATCTCTTCGTGTAGCATTTATAGATGATGTTGAAGAAAGAGATGGTGGAAAAAGTCAGAAAGTCTACTACTCTGTTCTGATCAAAGCTGTCGATAATCTTGATCAGGTACACACATATATAATTATATGTATAATACTTTAATCCCGAAAAAATTAGCAAAAAATATTCCAGATTTAATATTTAATCTTGTTTCTTTCTCAAAAGGAAATCTTCCGTATAAAGCTGCCGGGGCCAGCAAAGATAGGAGAGGGGAAGCCTGAAAACCAGAACCATGCCATAGTTTTTACTCGTGGAGAAGCTCTCCAGACAATTGATATGAACCAGGTAATTAATGTTGATGTCTGAATTCATTCATTCGATTTTTTCTAGCAATTTATGCTTTGATTTCTTGCTTTCTATAGTTTCACCATGTAACTGTTTTGCATTTTGTGTGTATTTTTAAACAATATTAGTTGTTTCATTAAAAACATTAGTTTTTATACTATAAAAAGTTATACTTGTGAACTAATTGTACAAAAAAAAAAAAAGTTTTACATAAGACCAACTCTTCTATTATTGTAGGATAACTATTTGGAAGAAGCTTTTAAGATGCGTAACCTACTCGAGGAATTTCATGAGGATCATGGTGTAAGGCCGCCTACAATTCTGGGAGTTCGTGAGCATATTTTCACTGGAAGTGTTTCGTCGTTGGCTTGGTTTATGTCAAACCAAGAAACGAGCTTTGTCACGATTGGCCAGAGGGTTCTTGCAAGACCTTTGAAGTACATATGTCTCAATCAACATAATTTTTTTATATTTTCTTTTAAAATAATTTCTCTAACTGGTTTGATATATATAGGGTACGATTCCACTATGGACATCCAGATGTTTTTGACCGAATTTTCCACATAACCCGTGGAGGCATCAGCAAAGCTTCAAGGGGAATCAATCTCAGTGAGGATATTTTTGCTGGTGAGATCTTAGTTAACTCATATACTTTTTTGAAAAATATATGATTATATTTTTCTAAATTTAATTATTTCTGTCATGAAGGTTTTAATTCAACACTAAGACGTGGAAACATTACTCACCACGAATACATTCAATGTGGGAAGGGACGAGATGTTGGTCTGAATCAAATCTCACTTTTTGAAGCCAAAGTTGCATGTGGTAATGGTGAGCAAACACTCAGCCGTGATATATACAGATTGGGCCATCGTTTCGATTTCTTCCGCATGCTCTCATCCTACCATACAACCACAGGGTTCTATATCAGCTCAGTGGTAATGTTATTGATCTACCCTTTTCAAAATAATAAGGCTTAATTGCATATAAAATCACGATTTTTGTGTTAATTGCAGTCTAATCTAGACAATTAGATAATAGCAAATCAATCACCCTTTTTTTTTTTTGGCAATTGAGTTGTTCGGGCAGCTCCCTCTTGCCCGAAGCTTGTGTGTCATCCCAGATCTGCTATTATCCAATTGACAACTAAGATGATGACTGCAATTCACTTGACTCGTCAGCTTCAGGCAAGGGAGAAGCTGACCAGGAAGTTCGAATTGCAGAAATTATTTAAGTTGGTGATTGATTTGATATTATCCCGATTTGTCTAGATTATACTGCAAATAATGCAAAAGTCGTGATTTTAGCTGCAATTAAGCCATCTAATAATATATCTGCAACATGCTTAATTGATTATTGTAATTTATTTGGCATGTTTCTTGATGCTATATATACAGCTGGTGGTTCTTACAGTGTACGCCTACTTATACGGTAGGCTGTATCTTTGTCTGAGTGGATTAGAGAACACAATAGTCAGATTCGCCAGGGCTAAGGGCAACGACGGTCTTAAGGTTGTAATGGCATCACAATCAGTCGTTCAATTAGGTATTCTGATGGCATTGCCCATGATTATGGAAATCGGGCTTGAGAGGGGGTTTAGGACAGCAGCCGGCGACATGATAATCATGCAACTTCAGCTCGCATCTGTCTTCTTCACTTTCTCCCTTGGGACTAAAGTTCATTACTTTGGGCGAACTATTTTACACGGCGGAGCTAAATACAGAGCCACTGGGCGTGGTTTCGTTGTGAGGCACGAGAAATTCGCTGAAAACTACCGAATGTACTCGAGATCCCATTTCACGAAAGCTCTAGAACTTATGATCTTGCTCATTGTTTATAAATCTTATTCAACCGCTGCTCCTGAATCTAGAACTTACATGATCGTCACTATGTTTATGTGGTTTCTCGTCGTTTCTTGGTTGTTTGCGCCCTTCTGTTTCAATCCCTCCGGATTTGAATGGCAGAAAATAGTTGATGATTTTGACGACTGGGCGAAGTGGATGAGTAGTCCTGGTGGGATCGGAGTTCCTGCTACCAAGAGTTGGGAGTCATGGTGGGACGAGGAGCAAGAGCATCTCCAACATACCGGATTGTTGGGACGTTTCTGGGAAATCGTCCTCTCCTTTCGCTTCTTCATGTATCAATATGGAATCGTTTATCACTTGCACGTTGCCCAGAACTCAAAGAGTATTATGGTAAGTTACAAAATTCCTTGAATGCGTATGTGCTACACAATCAAGATCACCTACTTACAAACATATTATCCTAAATTATTTTTATTCCCCATTCATTTTCTTATCATTTTTGTCATGGTTACAGGTTTATGGCTTGTCTTGGCTAGTCATTCTCGTTGCAATGATAATTTTGAAGGTATTTCGTCTATATATATTATCCCCTTCGTCTCTTCAAACCTTGCTCAATCTTTGAACCAAACTAACAAAATTGCCTACACTTTCACTGCCAGATCGTGTCGATGGGGAGAATGAGGCTGAGCGCTGATTTCCAGCTCGTTTTCAGGCTCCTGAAGCTCTTCACGTTCATTGCCTCCATAGTAGTAGTCTTCATTTTAATCAAATTCCTGGAGCTCACGGGTGCCGATATCTTCGCCAGTTTATTAGCCTTCTTGCCAACTGGATGGGCTCTTCTCATGGTATATATTCCAATCCTATATACATACTTACAATCAATGTATCTTATTCACTCACTCACTCACGTTGTTCGGGCAGATCGGGCAAGCATGCAAGCCTCTAATGAAGAGTCTGGGCATGTGGGGGTCAGTTAAAGGCCTAGCAAGAGGGTATGAATACCTAATGGGATTAACAATCTTCACTCCCGTCGCCATCCTAGCGTGGTTCCCCTTCGTCTCAGAGTTCCAAACGAGGCTTCTTTTCAACCAGGCGTTCAGCAGAGGTCTCCAGATTCAGCGTATCCTCTCTGGTGGGAAGAAAAATAAATGATGATTTTGGGCTTCGTAAGAAACCCATCGTTGATCTTCATATATATACGTATATATTCGTGAACGTGTGTGCAGCTCTGGATGAAGCTCCACGTCGACTGCATTCGTGCAAGACCGATCCATCGCTGCTTGCATGTTCGTTTATGTTTCCTCTCAATCTTGATATAAAATTGTACAAAAAGTCGATTGTTTTTTGTACTGAGAAAAGGGAGGGAGGAGAATAATGGAAGACAATGTACAAGTTAATTTATTACAATAATGGAATAAATACATTGTTTTTCGCTTAACAAAAATGCAATCATCTTTCAATGTGTTTATATATTGCAATAACCTAGCTTAATTCTCATTACCATTCCTATTGAAGAATTTTGAACAAAACATCCCGTTTGTCTAGTTCACATATCCAAAATACTCCATTAACTTATTTAGTTGCTTAATTTCTTTTAAAGATGAATCCGAGTCCGACCCCCTCTCCGACGTACTTTTGGAACAAAGCATGAGTATCTAACAACGAAAATGAATGTTAGTTTATCCTCGATTGTATTATCAACAAAACAATAAACCATACATAGCAATATCATTTGCCTTAATTCTATTTATGAATAATGTTATAACAAGTGTATATTCCAAACATTAATCATAGATAGAAGTCAAATGATATTATTTGTGCTAGCATGTAAGTTGAATTATTAATTCCCACCAATAATGGCAAGACCTTGTTTGTTGGTAACAACAGAGAATAAACGGACATTCACATCCGGTGTTTGAAAACGTAATGAAGTATTTCACATATTTAACCTGCTCGACCTTCGTCCCAAAATTATGTCAGAGAGGGGGTCGGACACCCTTAATTTTTTTAAAGATGAATCTGAGTCCGACCCCCTCTCCGACGTACTTTTGGAACAAAGCACGAGTCTCTCAGCTAAATTGAATTTGCGAAATACTTCATCACTTTTGCAAACAACGAAAATGAATATTCATTTATCCTCGATTGTAATATCAACAAAAGAATAAACCACAAGTAGCATTATCATTTGACTTAATTCTATTTATGAATAATGTTATAACAAGAGTATATTCTAAACATTAATTATAGATGGAAGTCAAATGATATTATTTGTGCTAGCATGTAAGTTGAATTATTAATTCCCACCAATAACGGCAAGACCTTGTTTGTTGGGAACAACGGAGAATAAGCGAACAATCACATTCGTTGTCTGAAAACGTGATGAAGTATTTCACAGATTTAACCTGCTCGACCTTCGTCCCAAAATTATGTCAGAGAGTGGGTCGGACCCCCTTAATTTTTTTTAAGATGAATCCGAGTCCGACCCCCTCTCCGACGTACTTTTGGAACAAAGCACGAGTATCTCAGCTAAATTGAATTTGCGATATACTTCATCACTTTCGCAAACAACGAAAATGAATGTTCGTTTATCCTCGATTATAATATCAACAAAAAAATAAACCACTAGTAGCATTATCATTTGACTTAATTCTATTTATGAATAATGTTATAACAGGAGTATATTCTAAACATTAATCATAGATAGAAGTCAAATGATATTATTTGTGCTGGCATGTAAGTTGAATTATTAATTCCCACCAATAATGGCAAGGCCTTGTTTGTTGGGAACAACGGAGAATAAGCGAACAATCACATTCGTTGTTTGAAAACGTAATGAAGCATTTCACAGATTTAACCTGCTCGACCTTCGTTCCAAAATTATGTCAGAGAGGAGGTCGGACACCCTTAATTTTTTTAAAGATGAATCCGAGTCCGACCCTCTCTCCGACGTACTTTTGGAACAAAGCACGAGTCTCTCAGCTAAATTGAATTTGCGAAATACTTCATCACTTTTGCAAACAACGAAAATGAATATTCCTTTATCCTCGATTGTAATATCAGCAAAAGAATAAACCACAAGTAGCATTATCATTTGACTTAATTCTATTTATGAATAATGTTATAACAAGAGTATATTCTAAACATTAATCATAGATGAAAGTCAAATGATATTATTTGTACTATCATGTAAGTTGAATTATTAATTCCCACCCATGCCTTATTTGTTGAGAACAACGGAGAATAAACGAACATTCACATTCGTTGTTTGAAAACGTGATGAAGTATTTCATGAATTTAACCTGTTCGACCTTCGTCCCAAAATTATATCAGAGAGGAGGTCGGACCCCCAATTGGAATTGACAAACAAATTTAATTTCATCATAAAATTTTAAACAACTCTAGGTTGTTGGAGTATTTTGGGCATGTGAATTAAACATATTGGATGTTTGGTTTAAAATTATTCAATAGAAATGATAATGAGAATTAAACTAAATGTTTTCATATTAAAAAATGATATTTAGAATATTAAATAGATCTTTTAAAATGAAAAAAAAAAAAAACACATGCATATGATTAAAATCAACTTGCTTAAAACCTTCATAGAGACACTAAATTATCTCATAAACACAATTCAAGTATTAAGAATGTACATGAATATCAAATTTAAACAGTTTTCAAAACGCATAAAAAACACACACCATGATATCACAAAAGTTAATCAATTGCTTGAACTCCACCGATCACAACATATATAAAAATAAACTAACACAAAGAGAACCCACTTACACAAATGAAATCCTTTGAATCAGCCTCTTGAACACTTTTAGCTTGAACAAAATTTGTATTGAAACCACAATGTTGTTTGATGATTTAAATGAGTTTAAGAATTTAGGTGATGACAACTTTATAGAAAGTGTGAAGTCACTAATTAATTTGTCGCTTTAAGAATTTAATGAATTCTGGTACCAACCATTGTCGCGTTAAGAATTTAATGAATTCTGGTACCAACCATTGTCGCGTTAAGAATTTAATGAATTCTGGTACCAACCATTGTCGCCTTAAGAATTTAATGAATTCTGGTACCAACCATTGACGCGTTAAGAGTTTAATGAATTCTGGTACCAACCATTGTCGCATTAAGAATTTAATGAATTCTGGTACCAACTATTGTCGCGTTAAGAATTTAATGAATTCTGATACCAACCATTGTCGCGTTAAGAATTTAATGAATTCTGGTACCAACCATTGTCGCGTTAAGAATTTAATGAATTCTGGTACCAACCATTATCGCGTTAAGAATTTAATGAATTCTGGTACCAACCATTGTCGCGTTAAGAATTTAATGAATTCCGGTAACAACCACGAAAAAAAAAAGTGAAGTTGTTGGTGAAATTATGATTTTGGTGTAAAAAATTGTTTTGTTGTATAAATTGTCAATTTCGAGTAAGAGAGCTTATTTTTATTTATTTTTTTTTTTAATTGAATTTTAAAATTGTCTATAATTTGAAAAACTAGGGTATCTAGGAATGGGAATGAGCTAGACCTAGCCAAACTAAAAACAACTTGGTTCATATAAATATTATAAATGTTTGATCTGATCTTTTAAAAAAATAGGTCTGACCTGAAAAAATTTCAACTGTCTTTTTTGTCATATTAGTGTATTTAGAAAAAAAAAAAAAATCTACAACATTTGTATTGTTATCAAATCCTTATTTATTTAAGTATCAAGTATATAAATAAACGAAGTTAAATAGATTGACCGGTTAAACTTAAACTTAACAGGCCTACACAAAAGTCAGAGTTCGACCTATTTAACAAAATGAACTTTTAAAAAAGATTGAGTCCGACTTATTTATTAAACAAGTTGAATCAAGTTTTAATAGGATCGTAGGCCCTTGTCGAGTAATTTGACTCATTCTATAAATACTACGGAGTATATTTTTTCCTATACCACATTCAAAAGAGTGTGGTGTACAAAAAGAAAAAAATGGAATCTGTAGGCTGAAAATGGAATTACATAGATCAATTTTTGTAAATGTGTATTTAAAAAAAAAACTCTTTATACATAAGATTCAAAATTTTCTTCCATTTCTTCCACTCGCCGTTTCTTCAGTCTTTCTGTCCAAAAATCTCTAATTCATTTCTCTAATTTCCTGTACACCCCACCCAAAATTCAAGCCCTAATTTACCAGCTACCACACCCTCCAAGAGCGCAACAGCCTGCTATTCAATGTGTACCTGCAAGGATGTAAGAAAGAAGGTGAGATATTCCAACAATTCTGAAAGCCCAGGTCAAAATTCTAATCTTTAACTATGTTCCTTGTACTGCATATTTGTTTGATTGATTTTGTGAAAATGGTTATAATAATGGTTAAAATCATCTTGTTTTTGTGTTTAAACGCTGAATTTTTGGGTTTATTAACTGGGAAGGAAGAGCTGAATAATTCTGGAAAGTATATACAAATTATGTGTATAAAATCACTTAGTATAAAGATCTAAAACAATTATGAAAATAGAGAAGTAGAATACCGTTAGCACGCTGTACAAGGTTGCAACTCAAGAGGAAATTCTAATCCAGTAGGTCACTATAGTCTCCAAAGTCTATGAATTCGAAGGGAAGTTCGTCGTTATACTCCGGTGGTAGATAGTTTCCTCTAGCATCCCTAGGGAATATGTCTGTATTCACTTGAGCCCCTGAGGTTGTTCCTATTTCTGGGGCAGAAACATCTACACCTTGTTGTTTAAACTGATAAGTGTCAATATCAATAACCTCAATCCTATTCGATGTGCCTGCGTTGCTGCCACCAAAATTGTTACTGCTAGATACCATATTCCCTTCGTTGTTGTTAGTGACACTGTGACCAGTAATACTGCCAACTCGGTTGTGCAATTGATCTGTAGTTACCCCTTGTATGATTCTATCATAATTGCTACAAAAACCAACAGGAGCATTGAAATTTAACTGATAAGGCTGCTGTGTAGATGTCGAAGTTTGGGGTTCCATGTGTTGAGATATTTGAGGTCGTAAAAATGGAGTGGGGAAGAATTGCTGTGTAGATGTCAAAGTTTGGGGTTCCATGTGTTGAGATATTTGAGGTCGTAATAATGGAGTGGGGAAGAATTGCTGTGTAGATGTCGAAGTTTGGGGTTCCATGTGTGCATTCACTGTTGCTAATGTGGTACCTGGGTTTCCTATTGTTGTATGAGATATTTGAGGTCGTAATAATGGAGTGGGGAAGAATTGCTGAGGTGTCTGAGTTGGAGAAGTATGCTGCCTTTTGGGGTGAATAGGTCTCACAGAACTTGAGGTTTTCATGCTTCCTAACCGATTGCCATGTAGTCCCCTTGGTCTTCCAACACCAGCATGATCTTCATGGTAAGAAGATGAGGATGTTGTTGATGATCGATGCTGCTCAAAGTGGTGTTTTAAATTCTTCTTGGGCCGCACATTGTTGCTAGGATGTGGAAACTTGCGAACATTTTCTGGAAGATAACAACAGAAGTGAAAACAATTACAGATCTTTTGTTGTCTTCAGTGTGCAACCAACTAGTATTTATGCATTAAATATAAGTTTTCTACATCTAGCTGGGCACAAATAGAAAGTATTACAAAGTATAAATGAGCTACTGATAGAAGGATTGAAAAAATATCATTTTTGTGAATTACTTTAACACTGAACACTAGCTTTGTTCCATACACTAGCTTTGTTCCATACACCTGGGTTATTTATTTGGTAATTGCTGACAAAATTGGACTTTAAGAAGCATTCTCCAATAATAGATTTTTTTAGAACAATCAGTAGAAACAACATTCATTTTCAATATGCATTTAACATGTAAATCAAAGGAAAAAAATTGCCTCATCATAAGGTTTGATGGCTTGCATATTTAAAGGCTTGCTTAAAAACATTAAAGATTTTGGTAGCAATAAGTGTAAATAACCCTGCTATGAAGAGAAGAATGTCATAACTGAAAACTTAGTTTCTAAGAGGGAGCTTTGTGTGCAGTTGTAGCATACTAAAAAAATTATTTACACCTCACACTCTCTCTCACCCATGCTATTCACAAGTATCATATCTAAAACAGATTAATATTATGCCAAACTTACGTTTTGGGGCAACCAAGTAGCTGTAATTAATCAAGTTGCGCATTACACTGAGCACCTCAGATATCTGTCATGAGAACAAAAAATAGTGAATTACTGACATTAAATAAGCTTGTTTTGAGAGCATTCCAGATTCCATTTAAGAACTTTCAAGTGTGCCTACTAAGCGGAAAACGTAATATGCCCTCTTACATCATTATAGGGAATGAGAAGATCTATCATTTCTTGCAGTATGTTTAGAAGGAAAACTAATTAGAATGTAGTTTGAGATATATCTATCACTGACGCGGTGTGTGTTGAATCCTGCTATGCTTAAATTGGAGAATCTACATGTAATACTTTTATTCGATTTTTTAGTGTCAAGGACATGTGCTGGTCTTAAGTGGAGTGGCTCTTGATTAACATAGAGTTCAGACATTTAATATATATATATATATATATATATATGTATAATGGAAACGGTAGTGATTTGACTTACCTGCCTTACATGTTTAGAAAATAACTAAAGATTCTTGTTGAGGATATTAGGTTTTTTGAACAAATCAAGGTACCTAAACTATAACAACAAGGTCCTTTCATAAAGTACAAAAGAGATGTAAATGTAAAATTTGGTCATATCTATAATCACATTGCATATGCATTCTTCAAAACTCGTTGCTTAAACATATTTAAAAGAGTGAATGCACATGTATAACACCATATGCTCAAAGAACTGAATAAACATGTTATGGAGAAATAAATTTGGAGAGACCAGAAGAAAACTGAAGTATTTTGGAAAGAAAATATGAAATTACCACAACCCATGTTCAATATCCATTAGTCAATAAAAAGATTAGTAGGATTCGAAATGCTGATACGTATGGTCTACCAAATAGAAGGAATTTAAGTTCGCATTTCTCATAAACTTGTGGTGCTTCTTTTTCTATTTGTCATTCTTGACTTTTGGATGGTAGTTAATTTTGATAAGAAGCCCACGGTTTATTTAATGGTTGGTTGAACAATTCGAATCAAAAGTCTCCCCCTAAAAGTATTCTTGATTAAGCATATAGACAGTTGTTTTAATTACATTTTGTGTTATTTAGGTCTTTTCTTTATTCTTCTACTTTTTGAGCAATGACCCTTTAAGGAATCCTTTGTTATTCCTACAAACAAACCACAATAACTTAGCAGTGTTACCTTGAGTTTTTCCATGGATAAATATCAAGTATTTCGATGAAAGAAATAAAAACATGATTGCTTCCTTAACTACTTAAAACTATGATTAGCTTTATGTTTTGGGAATCTTTTAGAAAATAAACTAAGAATATGAAAGTGGGAGCCGGGATGAAAGAGATAAAAACATGATTGTATCCTTAACTTCTTAAAAATATGATCGACTTGACGACTTTATGTTTCGGGAATCGTCTAGTAAATAAAATAAGATGCGAATCATCTTTGGAGACTTAAAATCTTTATTAAAGAAATTACTAAATTTTTGACGGAATAATTATAGATGATTAGTGGCATATACTAGATAAATAATATTGTGATACGTAATACTTGCCAAGTTTTTTTGATGGTCTCTTTTTCGTAATTCATTTATAACATTTTCCTTTTTAGGAAATAAGATGTATAATTGTACACACATTTTGTGTGTATGATAGATGCATTATGATAATGAGTTATGCTACCTATGCTCCTAGCTTATTTGTGGTGCGCTTTTGTGCCTAACTTGATAGAGTTAAGAAGATTGAATTGAACAAGAATCAAGAAAACAATCTTCAAAGAGGCCACGGTTTATAACCGTCACAACCGAAGTTGCAATTCCCAGAATCAAATTTGAATTCCAAAAGTATATTCTCAATGAACCAAACAATCAACCCGTACACTATTTATAAGCACTAAAGCCCATATAAGAAGGCCCAACTATCCTAAAGCACAAGAACATAAAAGAAAGACGACTAACTAAATCCAATAAACCCAATATAAGCCCAATGGGTAAGTCTCCCAGCTGATATTTATTTGCCCTCCTTCTTCGAGGTGTATCATAACTCCTTGACAATAGAAGGCCATTGCGCCTTAGATTTGTGTAGTGCTTTTGACAAATGTGGTAAGATCTTTGTAATGAATAATAGTTGATTTCTTGAGAAAAGGTTCGTGTGAGGAAGAAGTATCGGTAGGAATCCCTTTTCTTGTCCGAGGATCCTCATGTATCCGGAAATCCACCATTGGAGTAACAACTCTTTGGTTATGTGTATATAGTAGATGGTTACTAATACATATATTCCCTTAGGTCTATGCTCCCCACTAGCTATTTCCTATGCCATGTGAATGTAAACAATTTTCAATGTAATTTTACTTTTTATTGGAATTGTTTGAGTTAAAGATTTGTCATGCATGCGGAGTACTAAATTTAGGTTTTAACATGACATGTTGATTCCAAGAGATGATATAAAAGATTTTAGTTCTATCATAAGATTTAAAATTTTGAAAACGACAACTCTAAGTTTTTCCATGGAAAAATATCAAGTATTTAAATGAAAGAAATAAAAACATGATTGCGTCCTTAACTACTTAAAACTATGATTAACTTTACGTTTTGGGAATCTTTTAGAAAAGAGTTAAAAATATGAAAGCGGGAGCCGGGATGAAGGAAATAAAAACATGATTGTATCCTTAACTTCTTAAAACTATGATCGACTTTAGGCTTCGGGAATCTTCTAGTAAATAAAATAAGATGCGGATCATCTTGAGAGACTTAAAATCTTTATTAAAGAAATTACTAAATTTATGACGGAATAATTATAGATGATTAGTGACATATACGATAAATAATATTGTGATACGTAATACTTGCCAAGTTTTTTTTATGGTCCCTTTTTCATAATTCATTTATATTGCATTTTCTATTTTAGGAAATAAGATGTATAATTGTACACACATTTTGTGTCAATGATAGATGCATTATGATTATGAGTTATGCTACCTATGCTCCTAGCTTATTTGTGGTGCGCTTTTGTGCCTAACTCCTTGACAATAGAAGGTCATTGCGCCTTAGATTTGTGTAGGGCTTTTGACAAATGTGGTAAGATCTTTGTAAAGAATAATAGTTGATTTCTTGAGAAAAGGTTCGTGTGTGAGGAAGAAGTATCGGTAGGAACCCCTTTTCTTGCCTGAGGATCCTCATGTGTCCGGAAATCCACCATTGGAGTAACAACTATTTGGTTATGCCATTCTAGGCTTTGTTCTCAAGGACGTCTTGTTCACGTTATTGATGATCTAATGAAAATAAAAAGGAAAGTGTCCTAAAAAAGGCCCCACCTAGGCACTAGAACCTTGTCGGCTGCCCAACTATTTTCCATATTGACCTTTCATGGTTGTGGTAGTTTCATCAATGAACGACCTAGGTGACGCACAATGTCAACCTCGGTATGTTTGTTTTGGATTTATAGTGGGCGGGGGAAATCCAGACCTCAAGTATCGGTAGGAACCCCTTTTCTTGCCTGTGGATCCTCATGTGTCCGGAAATCCACCATTGGAGTAACTATTTGGTTATGCCATTCTAGGCTTTGTTCTCAAGGACAATTGTCTTGTTCACATTATTGATGGTCTAATCAAAATAAAAAGGAAAGTGTCCTAAAAAAGGCCCCACCTAGGCACTAGAAACTTGTCGGCTGCCCAACTATTTTCCATATTGACCTTGCATGGTTGTGGTAGTTTCATCAATGAACGGCCTAGGTGACGACCTTGGTGACGCACAACGTCAACCTCGGTATGTTTGTTTGGAATTATAGTGGGCGGGGGAAATCCAGACGCTTTTCTTGCCTGAGGATCCTCATGTGTCCGGAAATCCACCATTGGAGTAACAACTATTTGGTTATGCCATTCTAGGTTTTGTTCTCAAGGACAATTGTCTTGTTCACATTATTGATGGTCTAATCAAAATAAAAAGGAAAGTATCCTAAAAAAGGCCCCACCTAGGCACTAGAACCTTGTCGGCTGCCCAACTATTTTCCATATTGACCTTGCATGGTTGTGGTAGTTTCATCAATGAACGACCTAGGTGACGCACAACGTCAACCTCGGTATGTTTGTTTTGGAATTATAGTGGGCGGGGGAAATCCAGACCTCAAAATCTTGATGAAAAATAATAGTATGTTTGTTTTGAGATTTTGATAAAAGTGATTGATGTTATACTCCCTCCGTCCCACTATAAGTTTCCCACTTTCCTTTTATTGGATGTCCCACTATAAGTTTCCCATTCCATTTTTGGCAAATTATTTTCTCTCTCCCAATCACATCACTTACACTTTATCTATTATTTTATCATACTCCATCTCATACTAATCTATTATTTTCTCTCTCACCATCACATCACTTGTACTACATCTATTATTTTATTATATTTCTTAATCAAAACACCCAAAAGAAGTGGGAAACTTATACCGGGACGGAGGGAGTATTATTTAATTTATGTAAATATGTGTGTGTGAGATGTGAGTGCTATTGGGAGAATATAAAGGAGAGTGGGTAATAGGTGATAAAATTATTTTTATAGGGTGTAGTAGGGTTGGGTTTAATTGGATTTTAAAAAATCCATCATTTTGTGTTTCTTTACAAACGGGGCTTAGGATCACAATGTCCAAAGTCCGTCAGGCTAGTCGCGAAACAAACATATCCTTGGAAATTGGGGAAGATTGAGATCTTAGATGGAAAAAAAACTTATGGAGAGATGAAAAGATATGTGTTGCGAATCAATCGCCAAAATATGGATAGAAGTAGATGAAGCAATGAAGGTAGTAAGAGGGGATGAATAGTAGGTAATAAATTATAACCATCCATGTATTAGGGTATTAGGCACCATTTATGAATTGAGAGCTGATAGGAAATATTGCAAAATGCTCGATGTTGCATATACATTAGAGGAGCTATAAATTTATAGTGTAGGAGAAAATCTTTTGAATAACTAGATAAGCATTGATTTGCTTCGGAAGCATATAAACAAACTAAAGGTAACATACTAATTACCTCGTAGATATACTTATATGTGGATGATGTCCTTTTGCGGACATTCTTTGATTAATCTAAAAATTACACTTGCACTTCTAATAGTAGAGAATTATAATATTAGGCTTTATAAATGAAATAATGCTATAAATCAAGTAGCGAGCAATCGATCGAGATTGCTTTGTATGGAGCCAAAATACTGAAATTAGAATGAATATAAAGGGGTTCCATGTTTCAAAAAAATAAAATAAAGGGGTTCCATGAAACTAATAGTAAACGAGTTGGTTCTAAGTGCACTTGTTGTATAGTACAACTGGTGCACAACTATTATCTTTTAGTAAACAACTATTACTCTTTAGTGAAACAACTAATACATTTTAATGAAAGCAACTAATATAGTTTAAAACTACTCACTAGTTGCACTGTGCAACTGGTGTATACAAGACTTTGTTATATTAAAAAATACCTGAATACTTCGAACATTTAACATGTCTTGTCCTCTTTGACTTATCAAAGGTCTGCCCATAGCAGTTAACATTTGTTCAGCTGATGAAATAAACCTGAAAAGGTTAAATTGTTAACTGAAGTTCATTTTTAACAAGTACAAAACATGGAACTACTGGGAAATTGATATCCATCTTATGAAAGTTAATGGTGGTAACACGCATATAATTATGCATTGCCTATCAACACACCTAAATGCACCCTCGAATTCTCGTTCAATTTGATGTTTTAAAGGTGTTCAGTCAGCACGGCTAACACCTCCAAAAAGATGGGCTCTATTTAGTAAATACTGGGGATTGATGCCATTTATCATAAATAGGAATGTCATGGAAATAAAATTTATTTGAGTGGATTATCATTAATGATTTTATTATTATGTTCAACCGTTGTTTATGTCTTCTTGATTTATATGTCAAGAAATGAGTATATACATGTAACACTATATCAAGAGATTATTGTGTCTTGGATTGGAAAAATTGACTTAATCACCCCGTGCGGCCATCCAACTATCATAAGGTTGTTCTGGCTAGATGATTTGGACAATCAATGGCTGTGCGTTTTTTATGAATCAATTATAAGGCCTACATTAAATTACTATATGGATGCAACTATTAACACCTACTGAATTGGTTTATACACGCATATGTATAACATTTTTGAATGATTGTTTGTGCTTTTGATGAATCAATTATAAGACCTACATCAAAATCTGTCTCATAGTATGTTTTAGATGTTCTATGTGTGCTTACTTGTGCTAAAGAGTACATGATTTCTGAATTACAATAGAACTAAGCTACTGTATAATTTCTAGGATCAAAGTGACGAATAGTGGTTCGAGTCTATGCATTAATCATTTATACTTCTAGTTGGTTGGCATGTTAGAAATAAAGTGACAACTTTATGTATGAATATTAGAATACAAGGCTAAAATTGCTTGAAGAGAACTTACTCATCACTATGCCTTTTAAATTCTTCAGGTGTTGCAGAAGAAGAATTTTGAGTAAAATGTTGGAAATTCCTCATTGCAGCAACAAGCTGAGCAGCCTGAGAAAAGGTATGATTAGTTATACAAGAACATATGGTTCATATTAATCATATATTTCATTTCTTGTATCTTGCTTTAATGTGTGCTAATTTTTGTCCCTAAAATTGTTTTAAAATTCCTGAAACTTGAAATATGTCGCTCAACTCATAGAATAAAATAATTTAGTTACCTGAGGAATTACGGCGGTTCGATCCATATATTCCATGTGACGTTCAGCACAAAACTCCCAAGAAGAAATCTGTCAGAGTGAATTAGAAGAAAGAATATAAGTAAATTTCAATACAAATAATTAATAATAACAGGAAAAAAAATGCAGAGGATTAATGAACTCAGACCTTGAGATCCGGAGAGAAAACTACACGAAGCTGGCCATGGTGCACTACTCGCACTTGATTAAACTCGCTCTCTACTGTAGCTCTAGGATAGTGTAGGAATATCTGGCCACCTCCTCCCACATATTCGATAGGTGTTTCAGTCAGCAGTTGTTCTTCCAATATGCCAACATCATACTTAATTTGATGTAGCCTAGGAAGAAGTTGCTCATTGATTTCTGTAGATTCAAACAAGGTACATCAAGTTCCTTTGACTAAGATATTATGAAAAGAAAAAAAACGTTATCTCTCTCTTTTAGATTGGATGTTTTATATGCTAGTTATCGAGGAATATGCCTTTAAGGTTTTGGTCTTAAAATATTTTAGTGTCTATGATATACGAGATGAGACATTGAATAATGCTATAAGACTCGATCATATGATCGTGTAAGTGGACTGGTTATGATTGATTGATTGACCATATTGCTGTTGTTACTACTGAAATATTTCTAGGCTATGCAACAAAAAATGTACAATTAGCATGGATTAGAAAATTAAGAATTAGAGGGAAAAAAGGCATCAGAAGTAAATAATGGAGAAAAAAAACGTACCGAAGCCATAGCATGGCATCGAATGACACATGTTGCAGCTCCATGTCACCTGCAACAAATGTATGCTTATTAGAAAAATGTAGACTTTTTGTCATGCTTACTGTAGACTATAAAGCCAGTACATTTTCAGTTATTGCATACGAGGATATATAGATCGATTCTAAGGTTAATGTGATTGGTGACATATTTAAGCAACAAACCTTGAAAATATCGTCAATTTCCTCGGTGTCCTTATATGTGGCTATACACCATCTCTTAGTTGCAGTTGGAGCAAAAAACTCAGCCACTAAGTCCTTCCAATATTGAATATTGTTATCCTGCAACATAATTCACCACAGTTAATAACAAGAGTATAAATTCCTAACATTAGTCATAAATAGAAGTTAAATAATATTACTTGTGGTCTGTTCTTCTGCTGCATCACGTATTCTCTCAACCGCTCTGCACCTCTTCCTGGCCTGTAAACCGGGCTATTCACGCCTAAATTGTAAGGCCTTGTTTGTTGTAAGCTGGGGTTCCTCGTAAGATATGATACCCTCTGAGCTTTATTAGCCGGAGGCTCAAGCTGTTGAGCTCGTTGTTCTGATAATGATGTGTTTCCAGGATAACAGTTGACGTTAATGCTGGAAACAATGGAGGGTAGACGAGCATTCTCCGTGTTCAATGAGGTGAATGGAGAGCTCGTTGTTAGCGAAAGTGATGAAGTATTTCGCTGACCTGCCCTGCCCGAGGCATCTGAGAGAGAGTCGGACCCCCCAACTGGAATCGGCAAACCATTTGGATCCATCTTAAAAGAAGTAAGCTGATGGTCTTCGGTTCAAAATTCTTCAATGAGAATGGTAACGATGATTAAGCTAAGTTGCTCGAAGTAATCTGATATCTATATGTAGAAAAAAAATATTAGCAACGAGTACATTACTTTTTATTGTAACAAAATGTGATAATCTGAAATTTAGACAAATTTCTAAATTTTAATCGCCATGTTTTATTATAAACATACAACCAGTAACATGTTTTATTATGGTTTTTTAACTCAGATGCTTTCTGTACTATATTTTTAATATAATGAATATGATATTCTAAAAAATTAGATCTCATAAATGAAAGAAAATTAAATGACATTACTAATTAGAGGTTATTAATGATGTTAGCAAAGCAAACATGATATAGAAATGATAAATATTAATAAAGAACATGAATATCAAATGAAATGATTTCGGAAAAAAAAAAAAGTCCAACATCATTAATCACTTATTATACATCATTAATGATGTTAGTAAGGCAAATATATATGTACGATAAGAAACAACTAATTGTCTAAACTTATCTAGAAACACTGAGTTGTCATTTCTCTCTTATACACACAATGCAAAATATTAAGAATGAACATGAACATCAAAAGAAATAGTTTTCAAAAGACAGTGAAAATTAACACTCAATCAATCATAAAAGTTAACGGTGGTGTGAACTCGGTAAATCACAACATGTATTCCAAAAAAAACTTACAAAAAGAAAAAAAGAACTCACTTACAAAATTATGAATCCTCACTTTAGACGAAATCGAAATTGAAACCACGGTGGTGGAATTCTAATACCAGCTGCCTTATAAAAAATGTGAATCCGCTTATGAAACTGTAGCTTTAAAATCTTGTTCTCTAGTAAAAAGTGATTGTTTCACATGAGAGTTTTTAGAGTGCGGATTCAAAACTTTTCTAAAGTGAAATAAAATTTTGAAATTTGTATAGTATTTGGGTATTTAAAGAAATTTAATGAATTCTGATACCAACCACTTTATAGAAAAGAGTGAAATAGTTGACGAAATTATAATGTTGGTGTATAATTTTGTTCTCTAGTGTAAAAGTGAGAATTTGAAAATAGTTTTGTTTTTTTATTATTATTTTATTAGATTTAACTTTTGAATTGTATAAAGTTATTAATAATTTGAAGAACTTGAATGAACTCTATGTATCAATCAGTTTATAAAAAATTGATAATTATTGGTGAGATTGAAAAAAAAAAGTGCAATGAAAAATAAATATGTGCAATAAGAACCAATTAATTTTCTAAATCTCTCTAAAGACATGAGTTATCATTTTTCTCACACACTGTGCAAAATATTAAGAATGAACATGAACATTAAAAGAAATGATTTCCAAAAGGCATTAAAATAAACAATGAAAACTAACACTCAATAAGTGTGTGAACT
Source organism: Galeopsis tetrahit (assembly GCA_963675135.1). Taxonomy (NCBI): domain Eukaryota; kingdom Viridiplantae; phylum Streptophyta; class Magnoliopsida; order Lamiales; family Lamiaceae; genus Galeopsis; species Galeopsis tetrahit. Next base: position 404,511 of record OY776120.1, read on the forward strand.
CTTCAAATCACAACATGTATTCCAAAAAAAAACTTACAAAAAGAAAAAAAAGAACTCACCCACAAAAATTATGAATCCTCTGTTTGGGCGAAATTGAAACCACAATGTTTGATGGAATTCTGGTACCACCTGCCAAATAGAAAATGTGAATCCGCTTATGAAACTGTAGCTTTAAAATCTTGTTCTCTAGTAAAAAGTGATTGTTTCACATGGGAGTTTCTAGAGTTCAGATTCAAAAATTTTATAAAGTGAAATAAAATTTTGAAATTTGTAGTATAATATTTAAGTATTTGAAGAGATTTAATGAATTTTGATACCAACCACTTTATAGAAAAAAGTGAAATAGTTGGCGAAATTATGATTTTGGTGTGTAATTTTGTTCTCTAGTGTAAATTGTTTGTTTCAAGTGAGTGAATTTTGAAAACATTTTTTTATTGGATTGAGCTTTTGAATTGTATAAAAAACTATTAATAATTTGAAGAACTTTAATGAATTATATGTATCAATCAATTTATAAAAAAAATGAGAATTATTGGTGAGATTGCAAAAAAATAAACATGTACAATGAGAAACAAATTTGTGCAATTAAAAACAACTAATTATCTAAATCACTTCAAAGACATTGAGTTTTCTATTTCACACAAAATACAAAATATTAAGAATGAACATGAATATTAAAAAAAAAATCCAAAAGTCATTAAAATAAACAGTGAATCTAACATTCTATACAAGCAAATCACAACATGTATTCCAAAAAAAGTTTTAAAAAAATAATAACTCATGGCCTACAAATATAATTACTAATTAGATGTTATTAATGATGCAAACAAGGCAAACATCTATGCATAATAAGAAACAATTAATTTAAATCACTCTAAAGACACTTTGTTATCACTTCTATCACATACACAATCAAAATATTAAGAATGAACATGAATATCAAAAGTAATGATTTTCAGAAGACATTAAAATAAGCAGCGAAAACTAACATTCAATAAATCATAAAAGTTAACAATTGTGTGAACTCTTCAAATCACAACATGTATTAAAAAAAACTTACAAAAAGAAAAAAAGAACTCACCCATAAAAATTATGAATCCTTTGTTTGGACGAAATCGAAATTCAAACCACAATGTTCGATGGAATTCTGGTACCAGCTGCCTTATAGAAAATATGAATCCACTTATGAAACTGTAGCTTTAAAATTTTGTTCTCTAGTAAAAAGTGATTATTTCGCATGAGTGTTTCTAGAGTTCAGATTCAAACTTTTATAAAGTGAAATAAAATTTTGAAATTTGTATAATATTTGAGGATTTAAATAAATTTAATTAATTTTGGTACCAACCACTTTATAGAAAAGAGTGAAATAGTTGAAAAAGTTATAATATTGGTATATAATTTTGTTTTCTAGTGTAAATTGTTTGTTTGGAGTGAGAGAATTTAAATTCAACTTTTTTTTATACTGAATTGAGCTTTTTGAATTGTATAAAATAATTAATAATTTGAAGAACTTTAATGAATTGTATGTATAAATCAGTAAAAAAAAAAAAATGTTGGTGAGGTTGCAAATTAAAAAAAAAAAACATGTGCAATGAGAAACAAATATGTGCAATGACAAACAACTAATTATCTAATACAAAATATTAAGAATGAACATGAATATCAAAAGAAATGGTTTTCAAAAGACATTAAAATAAGAAGTGAAAACTAACACTAGGTAAAAGAAAATTAAACATGTATTTCAAAAAAACTTTTAAAAAATAATAACAATTCACCTACAAAATTAATTACTAATTAGAGGTTATTTAATGATGTTAGCAAGTCAAACATCTATGTAGAATAAGAAACAACTAATTTAAATTACTCTAAAGACACTGAGTTGTCATTTCTCTTTCACACACAATGCAAAATATTAAGAATGAACATGAATATCAAAAGTAACAATTTTCAGAAGGCATTAAAATAAGCAGTGAAAACTAATACTCAATAAATTATAAAAGTTAATAATTGTGTAGGCTCTGCAAATCATAACATGTATTCCAAAAAACTTACAAAAAGAAAAAAAGAACTCACCCACAAAAATTATGAACTCTTTGTTTGGACGAAGTCGAAATTGAAACCACAATGTTTGATGTAATTCTGGTACCAGCTGCCTTATAGAAAATGTGAATCCGCTTATGAAACTGTAGCTTTAAAATCTTGTTCTCTAATAAAAAGTGATTGTTTCACATGAGAGTGTCTAGAGTTCAGATTCAAAACTTTTATAAAGTGAAATACAATTTTGAAATTTGTATAATATTTGAGGAATTAAATAAATTTAATGAATTTGGTACCAACACCACTTTATAGAAAAGAGTGAAATAGTTGACAAAATTATAATTTTGTTCTCTAGTGTAAATTGTTTTTTTGGAGTGAGAGAATTTGAATACAATTTTTTTATTTTTTTAATACTAAATTGAGCTTTTTGAATTGTATAAAATAATTAATAATTTGAAGAATATTAATGAATTCTATGTATCAATAAGTTTATATAAAAATAAGAATTATAGGTGAAAAAAAAAAAAACAAATATGTGCAATGAGAAACAACTTGTCTAAATCTCTCTAAAGATATTGAATTGTCACTTTTCTCTCTCACATACCATCCAAAATGTTAAGAATGAACATGAATATCAAATGAAATGATTTTTAAAAGACTAAAATAAGTCGTGAAAACCTGCACTCAATAAATTATAAAAGCAAACCAATAGTGTGAACTCCACAAATCACAACATGTATTCCAAAAAAATACAACAAAAAAATGAACTCACCTACACAAGATTATGAATCTTCTGTTTGGACAAAATCGAAATTGAAACCACAATGTTTGATGGAATTCTGGTACTGCTGCCTTATAGAAAATGTGAATTCGCTTATGAAACTGCTTTAAAATCTTGTCCTCTAGTAAAAAGTGATTGTTTCAAACGAGAGTTTCTAGAGTGAAGTAAAATTATGAAATTTGTATATTATTTGAGGATTTAAATAAATTAAAATGAATTCTGGTACCAGCTACTTTATAGAAAAAAGTAAAATAGTTGGCAAAATTATGATTTTTTGGTACAATTTTGTTGTCTAGTGTAAATTGTTTGTTTTGGGTGAGAGAATCAAGAATTGAATACATTTTTTTTTTTTTTGTTATACTTTATTGAATTTTTGAATTGTAGAAATAATTTGAATAACTTTAATGAATTATATTATGAATCACTTTGTAAAAAAAGTGAGAATTATGGGTGAAATTGCAGCTTTACAAATTTGATTCCCTAGTAAAATGTACCACTTTGAGTGAGATTTCTTGGAATTTAAACACAAAACTTTTATCTACTGAATTGAAATTTTGAAATTCACACTTTATTTCTTGGTTTAAAAAGGTTTAATGAATTTTAGGTTCATAAAAAAGTGTATAGTGTGAAATTATTTTATGATTTATTTATTCAAATGTTTCTTGATTGTATTCATTTAAAAATTAATTTGATGTTTTAGAAAACTAAAGTAGATCTTATAAATGAAAAAAAAAAAAGCACTAATTGATATCACTAATTAGTTATTAAAAGTTATTAATAATGATATTAGCAAAGTAAACACATATGTACAAAATACAACTGTGACACATCTTGTTATTGTGTCTCCCATACACACACACGCACACAAAAAAAACAGAAAAATACATTTTTTGTCCCTTAAGTTGTATCAATTTCGATTTTTGTCCATCATGTAATTATTTACAAATCACCGACTTTATCGTTTACCTACAGATCGACTCTTAAATCGTGTATCTGTAAATCGAACCCCGAATTGCATTTATACACATCGAGCTCCTAATATTTACCTTTACCTTTAATTGTAACTTGTAAGTAGTAATAACTAAAATCTTAAAATTCTTAAAAAAGGATTAATTGATATCACTAATTAGTTATTAAAAGTTATTAATAATGATATTAGCAAAGCAAACACATATGTACAAAATACAACTAATTGTGACACAACTTGTTATTGTGTCTCTCCCCCACCCCCAACCACACACACAAACAGGAAAATACATTTTTATCCCTTAAGTTGTATCAATTTTAATTTTTGTCCATCATGCAATTAGGGAGGGGCTATCAACACCCCATATTGTGTTATACATACCCCAAAAAAATTTAGACAAAAATAGACATAAATGCATTTACTAAAATGTCCTTTAAATTTTTAAAAAAATATAAACACATCCCTAATAATTATAAACATACCCCATATGCCAATTCTTTAACTTTCCAATCATTTAATCTTCATTCAAACATTTTTTTACTTTTACTTCATGCATAAACCCTCCAAATGATGATATAATCATAATAAACATAGTCTTTGAAGAAGAAAACGTGATGAACAACGTTAATATAAGTATATTTAATATTTTTTACACTTTTTTACGGTATATACAGATTTTGAGTTTACCATTCGACGATATGTTCAGCCAGAATCGTGGCCGAACACATCAATGTATGTACGGCCGGAATGGCCGAACACATCAATGGGTGTACGGCCAATTTTGGCCGAACATAATTTTTCCAATTTTTTTTGGTCAAGTTGCGTACGGCCACTCTCTGGCCGAACATCCCTGAAGACGCACATGAGTTATTGGCCGAACAGATTGTTGAGCGTACATGAGTTATTGGCCGAACACATAAATGGGTATACGGTCAATTTCGGCGCTTTGGAGCTGTCTCGCACCAAGGAGAATACAGACCATTGTTTGGAAGGCATTGAGAGGCAGACTTGCGACGACCGAGAATCTAAAAAGGCGAGGCATGCAACTGTCGGATGAGGAGGCGAAATGTAGACTATGCAAGGAGGAAATGGAAGGGAATGCTCACCTTCTGCTAAACTGTAACTTTGCTACTCAATTGTGGGGGGAGTGCCTGAGATGGCTAAAAATCAGTCATGCACCCCATAACAACATTGTGGCACACTTACTACAATTTCGAGATTTACTCGGAGCATATGGGTGGCGGTGATATGGGAAATATGGAAATGCAGAAATGAAACATTCTTCCAAGGAGAGAGCCCAAACACAAAGAAGGCAATAGATTAACATTTGGACTTGGCTAAGTGGAGAGAATATGGTAACCCCTAACTCTTCTGTTGTTGCATGGTGTAATGATCCTTATAGTTGTATGGTAGAGTAACGAGATATGAGAAATATTATTTGCATTGTGTAATCATACGGGTTGAGTACCCCTTGTACTCGAGAGTAATGAAATTCCTTTTACCGTTCAAAAAAAAAAATCCAAACAACTTGAGGAACAAAAAAATGTATTTTCTGAAATTTATTTTTTTTTACTTGATTTTATGGAGTTCAATGAGTTGAAAGAAAAAGCAAGCGGCAGGAATTTTTTTTAATAATATAACATGCAGAAATGATTAGAAAATAGCCTAAAAAAAGCTTCTAACATTACATAACAACATTAAAAAAAGTTAATCTACACAGCTGAAGTAGGAACTTCCTAGGTAGATCTAATCTCCCTATTACACAACAATGGATGGATAGTACACCTTCACCTGGATTCAACCCCGAAAGTTTCGGAGCCTCTGAGAAACGACCGACGCCACCATATCTGAAAAGCTTTACTAAGGTTCGGGCATTCAGTCCCGTTCTTGGAAAAACACCGAAACCAATCCATAAACAACGAGTATTGCTCCTTCAATGGAAGAGTAAGCAAAGCTTGCCCCATAGCTTCTTCCAAAGCCTTAATATCAAGTCCCTTCTTGCACCTCTGTAGCCAACCAAAATCAGAAAGCATCGGCCTAAACCACATACAAACGAGCCCTAGTCTTGTCTCTGATGGACAATGGACTCTCCTAGTCCCAATTGCAATAAACACCATGGCTGAGACACGACTAAGCTCATATCTAACCATTGGAGAAGCATTCTTGTGCATTTTGAGTAGCTCTTCTTGATTTGCCCACAAATCCACAAATTCCTCAGCCATTTGGTGATCGAGCAGGATATCTAGAAGCCAATTTATGTTGTCTACTTGCTTTGCGATTCGTTCCACCAAGGGTTTATCTCGATTTTTCTTTGGGGGCTTCAGAGATGTTTCTGTTCCTGAGGCCTCCTCGAGGAGAAGGGTTAGTGATTTCAGACATGAAACACAAACTGTGTATATGTCGTCTTTATTGAGATCGGGGTTGTGCTTATTGTAGACGGAGTTTTTGCTTAATAAACCTTTGATCAGAGACTTCAGTTCGTTCCCAGCATTGGTATCGTTGCAGGTGGTAATAGACGAAATAAGCTGCTTGGTTAATGGTTGTTGGGAATCAACTAGATTCAGGCTAGAGAGTCTGTCTAAAATATCTGTGGTTTTAGCATCATCGAGGTGAAGTTTAGTGAACAAATTCCTTAGCTTCTCCTCTTCTTCTTCAGTCCATGGTACTGCCTCGAGGTACTTTAGGCATGAAGAAATGTACCTGCTAAACTTGATACTTGCTGCTACCTAAAACGAGCAACAAGGAACCTTAGATTTAGGAGAAAATTTGAAAAAATTAATTTCAATAACCTATAGAAATTTATTATAAATAGGGCAAAGCAAGGAGAAAAGACCCCTCTTTTCGTTTTAGGCAAAATATATCTTCAAGTCCCTAAAAAAGTATTGAACATTATTTCAATATATAGGTACTCTTTAAAACAAAATCATACTTTAGCTACCAATAGAAACAAAACTTAATGCTTTAAGCAGAAAATATGCCTTTTGCCTTCATTTTATTTAGACTTAGAAGCTTTACCGTAAATGCAAGAAATGACCCTATTGAGATTATGCCAATTGAGGAAGGCAATAAATGCCAAAAAAATATCTGTATAGAGTTTTTACGTAGTGGTTAAGTTAGGAAGTGAAAAGCACTAACTAAGACTCAGAAATATTATATCTTGATGACAACAAAAACTTGTTGCCCGCTTCAACTTGAGAGATTTCCCTTTTACAAGTGGCAAAAACAAAATACAAACAAAAAAGTTTTAAAATAAAAAATGTGAATAAACACTTAAGAAAATCAGTAGCCTCGCGATTATATGCATTTTGTTCATAGTCAAAAATACTGGCACCCTCACCTGGTTAAGGTTTGCTTTCAAACCATGGAATATTAACTGTTAATCAAAACCTTAAACTATCAAAAATGTGTGAATCTCAGTTTGGTTCTTGATCTATCCAACAAATGTAAAAACTGCCTATATGCTTAAGGTGGAATTGATGGAGAAGTTGGGCAAGAATTTCAAATACCACTAGTCATGAATCTCGAAAGTAAAACAATTTATATCTCAATTGTCATCACTAACCTATTCATTCAAGCATAATATTTGAAAATCTAGCACCCTCAGCTATACTTAGATATCATAAACAACAAAAGATCAAAAGGACTCTTGATTACATTTTCAGATTAGATACAGCTTTCATATAAAGAACAATTGGCATATCAAACGAACCGGATGACGAATTGACGATCATGCATTCAAATTTACAGAAGTTTTACAACAAAAATGATGCATATAACAAAACTAATAGCAGCAGATGAACAGTAAATCAGCACATCAACTAAACAAATATTTTCCAAAACATGAACAGTGGATTAAAATTCATGCCAACATCTCATGCAATACACAAACCAACACAACCTAAATCAAACACAAAAAGATTCAAGCATTTTATATATCAAATAGTCATCAAAACAGTTGAATAACATCAAATACAAGACAATCAAGAACTGTATGTACTCATTCCAGAGGAAAACAGAAAGAAGGCAGAATACCTCGAGTATATCGATAGCCCGAAAAACCCCAATCTTGAGGAGCTTCTTTTCAATATCCTCCTCAAACATGAGCTCCAGCGTTTCACGAAACACTTTCAGATTCTCCACATCCGGCACTTCAATCCTACACAAACCGCCCGAATTCTTGCGACAATCACCTATCAAATCGGCGAAAACAGGGCTATTCGCGGCCAAAACCTCCGAACCAAGCTCCAGAACTAAGGATCCGCCATACTTCCCCTTCAGATTCAACCTCACGTCAAAAAACCCCAAATTCTCCTCTTCTCTCGCGTTAACCCCCGATTCAACCGGGTGCAGAGGCGATTTGGGGAGCGTATGCGTATGGTTTGGGATAACTATCGGATTATCCGATATGGGAGAAACCCGACCCGGAGAGAGGATCCGGCGAGCTAGAGGCGTCTTTTGTGCCTGAGGCGAAAACGAGGAGGGCACTTGCGTCTTTTTACACGAGGAAGAGTGAGATATGTCTGGACTTAGGGGCGGGGTAGTGAACGAGCAGCACCAGTGGCGGCGGCGGTGAAGCGGCGGCTCACGGCGGCTGCGGCGAGTCGTGGATTCGTGCATTGCGGCGGCAAGAATGAACAGTGAAGAACTAAATTCACACCATACGAAGGAGATTTCGAGGATTACAACAATGGCGAAGAATGTAGAGAGAGAGAAATGATTGAAGTTGTTACACACAGTGTGCGTGTGGAAAGGAACAAAAAACTGTAAATTGAGCTGGCAATGGCTGCTTGCTTTTCTCTCTCTAACTTTCTCTTTCTAAAAAGAAAGAAGTGAAATTCATTTTTATTCAAAAATAAAATCAAAACATATATAGACACAAATTTAGGGTATATCGTATGATTTATTCGTCCGATTTTTACCACGTGTCGCCTTCAATATTATACGACGTTGATTAATATGACGATATATGAACAAGTAATCTCATTTATTGACAACCTGCAATGGATTCTAAATCAGATTTTACCATATCCATTTACTAGGCTAATTTATTTAAATATTTTAACCATTTCAATTTTAAGTATGATTCTCTAGGTACGTAATTAGATCACAATTTTAATTTTATTATAATACAGTAAATATGTATTCAATTGTATACAAGAATTCGTTTTTATTGTTGATACGGTGCACGAATTGAAGAAAACGTCTCTATAAAGTTCACTGCATTTATTTTTATTTTTCAAATTAAGTTGGAAGAAAAGTAATTATTTTCCTTCTATTCTATTTTCAAATATTTTTGTTGCATATTTGAAAGAGAATTTATTGTTTCATTAACATATCTCCTGATATGCATTTATTAAGTTTACAACATTTATTTTTATTTTTCAAATTATATCTAGTGTAAACCCATGGACATTTTCAAATATATTTTCCTTGCATGCAAGATTTATTATAAAGAAGAATTCATTGTCAATAATAAATTAGTTACCTTACCAATATTAATGCAAATTTATTTTATTTTTTCCAATAATGTCTCCAAAGTTGAAAATATCTTGTATGAGATATTTTAAAATTTATTGACATTTTTTTTAATATTCTTCATATCGATATCGTAACCACGAAAATCTGATATAGTATTATACTATTATCGAATACCTGTATTTTTGTCTTTACATGTCTCTGATAATGGGGTTGATATAATTAATATGCACTAATATTTAAGAAATAATAGGATTGTGATTTACTAATAAAGGTATAGAGAAAATTGAATTGAATGTGAAAGTTAAAAAAGGGGATGGAATTGTAGAAGATCTATTGTTAAGATTAAAGTAAAGATTGTAAAATTAAGGCATGGTTAATGTTATTTAATTGTAATTAGGGTTTGATGAGATCGAAGCTTAGTTATTAATCATTGGATGAGACATTGAAGCTACAAAAACTTTTTCTCGAACAAAATGAAAAGCTAAGGAACAATGATAATGTGCTTCACTTTATAATTATAAAATTTTGAGTTCATATAAAGGGACACATGATACGATATTATCACAATATAAGTTTATTTTGTTCAGAAGTGATACTCAATTCAAATACACACATTTCAGAAGTTTAATTTCTCTCTTTTCATACAAAATACAATATTTATTGTTTACACGTATTTTAATGTATTAGTAATTTTTAAAAGAAAGTGTGTTGGTGGGTGTAGGAAAAGTAATGTCTTTTTATGTAAATTTTTTTATTAAATTTCGGATATTCGGTTCAAAAATCGACTAATCTCGGGGGTCAATTTCATCGTCCACTTACGGAGTCCGTTTAAAGTCAGAGTTTTGCGCTTTGTATGGTCTGGGACCCATATAATTTAAAAATGTTTAAAAATTATTGTTAAATGAGTGATAATTATTTTGTGAAAATGAACTGATACTATTAGAAAATGGGTTGATACAATTTGTTTTTTATTTTAAGCATTAGTTGATATATTAAATATTTAAATAAAGAGAGTAATAGAAAGAAAAAAACTCAAGCAAGGGAAAAGTAATTAGAGGACATTGAATATTTTGAGAAGAAAGAAAAATGATTTTGGGCCAAAAATGAGAATAAAAGATGAAATGAATTTGGGTTTGGGTTAAACAAGAATATTCAAAATGGCAACAAATAATAATTAAATGTGAAGTGTAAATTAAGAAAACATGAATTTAATTGATATTGGGCCATTCGGCAAACATTGTAATCTGCATGAATGACAAAGGCATGGAGTATAAACCCACCGGCCCATTTGAGAACTATTACCTTCAATTTAGGTGGTTGGAAATTCTTCAAACAAGAATGGAAATAAAAATTAAATCCTCTCTATGCCTGACTCTATGATGATTAGATTATTAGTATTGTAGTTTTTTTTTTTTTTTAAATGGGTTTATTTCACTGTCTCAAGATTTTTTCTGGATATTTAAATACTAGTGAGTAATGCAAATAGAAGTTTTATATTAAAAGAAAATAAAAAACAAAAAAGCATGGGTTCACAAGCCAAATCAAAGGCCGGAAAACTAACAAAACTAAAAATGACTACAACAGGAAAAATGACCCATGGGGGATAAAAAATATGTACATCGTCCCGCGTATTTGGCGACCAAGTTCATCTAATTGTCAATCTTTGTCGATGGATCGACAGTGAAGGCCTGAGCCTTTAACTCGTCGATGACGTTTTATGGTGGTTGCCGCTGGGATACACCCTGTTGAGATATTTATCCTACCCCTAATCAGATTAGAGTTTATGTATTTAGTTTTGATGGACAAAACCAGATCAGTATTCAAAGTGTTAGGTCTCAATTTGTAATCTAGTTATAGATTACTTAAGCTGATTTATAAAACTTAGAAGATGGTTTATAGAAGTCTAAGTTTTAGTCAGTGGAATCAGTTATATGTATATCAACTGATACCACAACTTGGTTAACACGCGTTCGCTCAAGACTGAAAGAGTATAAGACACTTGAAGTTCATTAATGAAATCAGACTTATATGTTCTTGTATACCTTATCAGCTGATAATAGTTATATGAGATCAACAGATAGAAGACGCTAGCTGATATGAATTTCATCAGATCTTGTCAAAGCTAGCCTTAAAGAGCATTAAAGATTGTTAGTCTGTTTGATCAGATAAAATAAAACAATTATTGAAGAATGCATTGAAGACAAATATAACAAAAGATAAAGAGGATGTCGATAGCAATTGACAGACTAAAACAGAAGACAAGACTACAAGTCTAACAACTATCGGCTGATGTGGACCAATTAGAAGATGACAATATAACTATTGAGTTGACTTGGACTAGGAAATTCAGAGATCTTTTCAGAGTCGTACAAAGCATTTAATACACATTCCTTTTTAAGGTAATGTCGTACCAGAAAATCAGGAGACATCAAATCAATGAAGATCTCGTCCTCAAAATAGAAGATTGTCTCTAACGACTAGTTCGTACAAGCAATCCTCTATAAATACAAGACATTGTTCACGAAAACAATTATGGAAACTATACGCGAGAGAACTCGTCACCAAACCTCAAGAACACTTAGCATTATGAATCATATTTCGAGTTCCATAGAGTCTGAATTTCTATTCTATCCTTAACTCTAAGTTTCCGATCCTAAGCCTGAATCCAGATTCATATCCATAGAGCTTGGAAAGAGTGATTCTTTCACACTAGTTGGTTACTCATAGTTTATCTTTTATAAGTCTTTTGTAGTAAACCAAACCCTATTGTAAAAGTACTTGTTCTTACAATAACAAGTAGATCAGTATACACTAAGGAAGTGTATCAAGATCAAAGTCTTCTTTTAGGACTATAACGTTAGCAAGTAACTTTTTATGAGGATTAACTTCACAGTTGAGTTGTGACTGTGAGAATGAACGTATAACAAGTTGTTCGAACCACTATAAATACTTATGTTATTTACAACTTTCCTTACTCTTATTATTTATTATTCATATTGTTAATATTTCATATACATTCATTTATTCAAAAGAGTCAAAACTCACTAAGTATTGATTTTCATAATCAGTAGATATCAAGTCAACTTGATAAGATATTAACTTTTTATTAAATTCATTCTTTAGTAAAAAAGTTTTCATTCAACACACGGGTCTAAATATTTAGGGCCTACTTAATTCCGCAGTAGTAGCTAATTAGATAGCTGTCCAACTGATCAGCTGATAATCAATCAGTAGGTTGGTTATCTATATCTGCTACTCTACACTCGCACTATTAAGATTATATCATATCTATTTGCATCAGCCATCAGATGACTAGAGCACGTAGCTCACCTGGTTGTCTCATCTGATCAACACACAAAAAGTTTAAAAATTAGAAAGTCTATTCATCCCCCCTCTAGACTTTCACCAGCATTGATACTCGTTTAGGGACCAACACACCCACCCCGGGTAGTCTGCGGCAACTGAGCTTCTCCGTAGAGGTGGGGAGAAACCGCAAGAGCAAGATCAATTGCGTCGTCAACATGCAACTCGAATGCTGCAACAGTCACCAACTCATGAGTATTATCTAAGGGCCTATCCATGTCATCGTCTGCGAGAATTGAGAATGCATTGCTCACTGGGGATCATAGTGGAAACAACATTCAATGTAAGAATTGGAGGAGGGGTGCGAGACCGCCCCAAACAGGGGTTCGAGGGAGCCCGTCCTTTACAATGGGAATAACTCCTACCCCGTTTGTCCTAGTCAAGAGGCGAATGTACTTTACCCTTATTGCAATATGCTAAAGTGGGCTAGTGAACAATGCCATAATGGGCTAGGAAATAATTTCAGAAGTCTTACAAAATTGACAAGTAAAAAAATGGGGGAGATATCGAATTTTAAAGTCAACATTATTTGTTTACGTAGCGCTGTTATTCAAGACGAGCCAACTACTTGAAATTCAAATGCACTATTTTAGAGATTAAATGCTCAATTTATTTATATTTCTATCATATACGTCTTAAAATAATAATAAAGTGTATTAAAATGGAATGCTATGCTTATACTTGATTATGTTTAGGGAGGGGCTATCAACACCCCAAATAGTGTTATTCAAACCCCGAAATTTTTTGGACAAAAATAGACATAATTGCATTTACTAAAATGTCCTTTCAAATCTTTCAGAAAATGTTAAACACACCCCTAATAATTTTAAACACACTCCATGTTATGCACACCCCATTCTTAAACTCTACCTCAATTAACTCCCATTCAACTATTTTTACTTTTACTTCAAAAAATAATTTTATTCTTAAAACCCTTCCTTCATGCATAAACTCTATCACTATAAACCTTTCATATGATGATATAATCACAATAAAAATGGTTATGAAAGAAGAAAACATGATGGAAAAAATTAATATAATTATATTTAATTTTTTTTACATTTTTTCATATTCTTTTTATACTTTATACAGTTATTAACATTACCAGCCACGATGTGTTCGGTCGGAATCGTGGCCTAACACATCAATGTATGTACGGCCATATTGACCGCACACATCAATAGGTGTACGGCCACTCCCAATCGAACATACCAAAGGTGGTACATGGATTTCCGGCCGTGCATGCCAACAAAGATCATCAACACCATGGAAGCTTCTTAAAAGGTTAGTTTATTCTCTGCTCTCTCTCTCTCTAAACAGCAAACCTTCTTGAGTGACGGGTTATAAATAGCAAAATTAACATGTATTCACACGTGTATCAACAAATTAATCTTTCAAAGGTTAATAACATCGTTCAGCCATTTTTGGCCGTGCAAATGTGCATTGTTCGGTTATTTTCGGTCGTGCACTTCCTTGGTTGTGCGGCCGTTTCAGCCGTGCACTACAAGGAGTGCGCAGCCACGAATTTGGCCGAACACTTCCATTACAGCAGCACGAAAAGTAGTAAAATGGTGCAAAAAACGACACTTAAAAACCATTTTAACATATCAAACTCAATTTTTTTTAATAAAATCATTCCACAGTGTAATCAACAACTAAATATTTACAATATTATCATTCCAAATCATCTAAACAATTAAAAAAATATGAAAATACCTATAAACCCTAAATATATAGAGAAAATGGCATTTAAAATGAAAAAAAATTCTTATCACATATATATATATATATATATATATATATATCTTAGATTATCATCCATCTTCGTTCGGTTGATATAATTGAACAATGCTTCGGTTTATTCTCTTGAAAAATAGTGTTCGGTCGTCTCTTCCTCTTCAAGACTCTTACTGCAATTTTCTTTCTTTTTTTGATTTTGTTGGTAAAGGGAAAAAGGTTAATGAGGTGTGTTTAGTAAGAGTAGGGTTTTGAATGAAGAATGTGATTTTGAATAGAGAAGGGTATAATAGGAACAAAATGGGGTATGCTTAGTATTTTAAATTATTTTTTAAAATTTTATGGGGTGAGTATAACAATTGGGGTGTGAATAACACTATTTGGGGGTGTTGATAGCCCCTCCCTTATGTTTACTCTAATACTTTACCTTTTATCAAATATATAAATTCTACTTTCTCCGTCTCTGATTAAATGTCTCATTTACTGTGTTTGCATACCTTTTAAAATAAAGATAAAAATAAATATTATAAAAAAAAAAATCTTGATCTGAGCACTTTAAATGACAAAATGAGTAATTTAGATGAAACGATTATACTATTTTTAGCAAAATTTACAAATACTTTATCACTTTCACTGGTATTAATTAATTTTTCTTATAGCTCACCTAAAAATTCAACATCTTTATTAAATTAGAGGACCCCAATGAGTGACTTCTCTCCAAATTAGTCTTGCAAAATTCAAAAATACCGACATGTTACCAAATTACATTTTTTTTTTTTTTTAATTTAAAAGATTTTTTTTTTTTTGAAATTTGATTTATAATTTAAAATGATTTAATTTCGACGCCAACAAAGAAAAAAAGTGTTTTGGCGTCACTCTCCTCAAAAAATTAAATTAAAACGAATTCCCCCCTTCGAATCGAACACACTCTGCGCACGTTAGCACCACGCCACCACCCCCACCACCACATTTCCCCCAAATACCCCTGACGCCGGCCAATCTCACGACGCCGGTATAAACAAACCCCAATTCCCCCCCAATCCTAATTCCATTTCCGATTTTCTGTTTTGACTCTGGGGACACCACTTTAAATCCTCAAATTAGGGGTTTTGGATTCATTGGTATCCAATTTTAGGATGATTTGACGATGGCGAGGCTACTGGGATTGACGCGTGGCTTCGGCGAGTGGGCTGAGTCACCTCGCGAGGTGATACGCACGATTCCGACCAGTGAAAGCATCGGAGAGAGCGGCTGGCTGATTAGATTCTTTGACTCGGCGTTTTTCTGCGAATGGATCGCCGTCAGCTACCTCTACAAGCACGATCACCCTGGTGTGCGGGATTACTTGTGCAACCGTATGTACACTCTTCCTCTCTCCGGCATCGAAAGTTACTTATTTCAAATTTGCTATATGTTAATTCACAAACCCAGCCCTTCGCTTGATAAGTTTGTTATTGATATTTGCTCGAGATCGCTCAAAATTGCCCTTAAAGTACAGTGGTTTTTGATGGCGGAGTTGGAAGATTCCGATGATAATGAGGGCATTAGTAGGATTCAGGAGAAGTGCCAGTTTGCGGCAACTTTAATGGGTGAATGGCCGCCTTTGATTAAACCTCAGACATGGACTAGTAGTTTCATGTCTTCATCTTCTAGTAACTATAATAGTGGTAGTAGTCCCATTGGTAAAAATCAGGTGTTGAATAGGTTGTTGTCATCTAAACAGAAGTTATTATCCTTGACATCTTCGCCTCCTAGAAATGCATCTCCACAGCGGGCTTTCTCATTTTCGCCCTCGACAGGGAACTCAATGTTGCAGGATGATGGTAGTAAGGTAGTGGGATCGCCGCCACCGGATGATAGTAATAAGATCTTTAAGAAATTTATCCCAAGCCCGAAGGTGAGGGATGCTCTTATGTTTAGGAAATCAGCGGAGAAGGAAAATGATGAGTCTGAGAAGGAAGGTGGGTTCTTTAAGAAGTTGTTAAGGGATAGTCGGGATGAGGATGTAAGGAAGTCAGCTGAAAAGGGTAAATCGGTTGACGAGGAGCCTGAGAAGGAAGGTGGGTTTTTCAAAAGGTTGTTGAGGGATAGCCGGGATGAGGATGTAAAAAAATCAGTGGGTAAGGACAAAGAGAATGAGAAAGAACCTGAGAAGGAAGGTGGGTTTTTCAAGAGGTTGATGAGTCGGGATGAGGAGGTGAGGAAGTCAGTGGATAGAAATAAAGATGAGGAGGAACGTGAGAAAGATGGTGGATTTTTGAAGAGGCTGATGAGTAGCAGTCGAGATGAAGATGTGAGGCAGCCACTTGATAAGGATGATGAGGAATCGGAGAAAGATGGTTTCTTTCGAAGACTTTTGAGTAGCAAAGATGAGGAGGAAGTTAGCTCTAGTACAGATGGATTTTTCAAGAGGTTATTTCGGGATAATAAAAGTGATGCAGATGAAAATGTGTTATCTAGATCTGTAGAAGACGATGAAAAGGAAGGTTTTTTCAAGAAGTTCTTCAAGGATAAATTTGAGGACAAGAAGGATAGTATTGATAAAAATGATTATGTGGAAAAAGGGACAAAGAGCTCGGATGATCAAGAAGGATTCTTCAAGAAGTTTTTTAAAGATAAATTTGATGACAAAATAGATCTGATGGACGGTAATGATGTGGACAGAAAGGGGCATGCAAATGGTGAAGATGAGGAGCCTTCAGAGTTTATGTTGTTCCGTAAGTCATTTCGTGTGCATCCAGAAAATTCCAAAACTCCAAAGGCAAATGATAGTAGCAATGTGCTTGAAAGCAGTCCTGGGACAGAAAGTTTTTTTAGGAAGCTGTTCAAGGATCGTGACCGTTCTGTGGAGGATTCTGAACTCTACGGCTCCAATAAGAGCAAAGTGGTTGGGTTACTTAACTTTTATGCTTTTTTGTTGATAAGTTTGTTAATCTGTTCATTGGTTCCCCTTGTGTTAATGAACATGAATATTTAAAATAAATTCCTGAATAAGATAGTTTCTGCTACTTACAGTCTGGTTTAAGATATCATGTTCTTGCTTTGACATCTGCATGCACTTTCCTGTCAACTGTTCTGTAAATGATTCTGTCGGAAGTAAAAACTGATGCTTCTAGATGTATAGGCCTTTGTTATTTGAGTCGCATGATTTTTTCCTACGGTTCCCAAGAACTAATTTTTTTACCTTTCCATTAAAATTGTTGAGTACGCTCACCTGAAAGTGAACTGCCATGTTAGAGAAAGCAGTAAGGGAAATGAGTTTATTTAATAATAGCTGTATGTGGATGCTGATGACAAAATGAAGGGCAAACAGGAACTGTTAATTTTTTTGATAAAAGGGGTGTTAAAAGGAAAATTTTCTTAATAATGTATTTACCACTCTCGAAGAAGACTTAGAAATTCATCATTAGCTGTCTGGGGTAGTATGTTGCAGCAACAGGGATGTTTAAGTTTGATCGTTTAGCTGGGTAACATGGACAAAAGAAAACAAAAATGCTTTCCTTTGATGCGAGGTTCCACAAATAATGGAGTGATCTCTGGAGACAATTTCTAACATATCATTTTCCTAGATTCTAAGGGTCTGTTCATTATTAAAGATGGAGGAGGCATTGATAATATTGCGATTTTAGAAGGGAAGTAAGGTTAATTCTTTTGCTTGGATTATGGTAGAGTCTAGAAACTTTTTTTTTTGTTTAATAAAGTTTGGGTTGCTATCAGAGTTCTGTTTTGGATCATTTATTATGCAAGGCTTGTTATAGGCTGCCTTCTTTTAGCAATGATAGCAGTAATTCTTCTTTTGGCAGAACTGTCCTGGCTCGCCAAGGGAGCAAAATGAAAAGTCAAATGCTAAACCTCCTCTTCCAAATAGTGCAGCACAATATAGAAAGGGGACTTATCATGAATCACTTGACTTTGTTCAATCGTTATGTGAGACATCCTATGGCCTTGTTGATGTATTTCCTATTGAAGACCGCAAATCTGTTCTTTGTGAGGTTGTCTTAATTTACCTTTACTTAAATTCTCACATCTCCATCCATCTTTTCTTTAATGAAATCTTTGTTTTTGGATCTTTCAGTCCCTTGTAGAGATCAACAGACACATAAATGATGCTCTAAGCAGCGGAGGTAAATGCAGTTCAACATTGTGTTAAGTTTTGATTCATCATTAGCTTATCCTTCTTAGACTAATTTTTTTTGTTTATGGGAGCATATAAATTATATTCTCATTAGTGTAGTTCAATATGTTTGCATTACGGTTCTTAATTCTTTTGGGTCATAAGTCGAAGTTGCTTTCTTCTTTTTCACTTTTACAACTCTACTATTGTTCCCAATCTAGCGTTATTTTGAATTTTTCAATGAAATCTGTATTTAAAATTTATTTTGCCTGTTGACTTATGTACTGTAGCTGTCTCAAATTCTTAAATAAATAGTTTCCATCTCCTAAGTTTGGTATGTGGAAGAGCTCTCTCTGTTCATGTGGATGACTAATCTTTGGTGGTATCAGCCTATCAGGAAGCACATCCTATTTGGTCGTTGCTTTCACTTTTCTTGTATACCATTGCATGCCAATAATGAACATTAGGAGTACTTTATTTTGTGCTATGAGAAAACTGGGTTAGTCTTGATGTATCTTACATAGGAATAGGATTAATAGTGCATTTTGAAACTGAGATTGGGCAACCTGGAGAAAGAGTTGGAATTTGTTACTCGTCCAAGATTTCATCAAGATGTACATTATGACCCATTAGTTGCGCTGAGCATATAATTTGTTATATTGTTTCGTATGTAATTTTTCATTCTCATGACTGCGACCAACTTAATAGCTTATCTGTGTATTTTACATTGTGTCATCACATATTGCCACTTTTCCTATTCTATTTACTAATAAATCTCTCTTTTAACTTATTAAACCTATCATGTTAATGAATGTGCAAAGACTTACCTATTATGCTCATTTAATGATGTCTCAGGAGTATGTTTTCCAATGGGGAGGGGCATGTACCGTGTGGTTCACATACCAGAAGATGAAGCTGTTCTTTTAAATTCCAGAGAAAAGGCTCCTTTCTTGATCTGTGTGGAAGTCTTAAAGAGTGAAGCTCCCAGGTGAGTGTTTTTGACAAGTAGTTATTTGGAGAATCAAAGATTTTGTGCTTATGTCATATTACATTTCATTGGATGAAAGTCATTGGTGAAGTTTGTCTATATCTCTTGTTATAGTAACTCAAAGGATGCCTCCAATTCACAAAAGCTATCTAAAGGAGGAATTCCATTGGCGAATGGAGATGCACTTTTAGAGAAGCCTCCCCCGTGGGCTTATCCTCTGCGGACAGGGAAGGATACGCACCATAGTGGTTATGATAGGATGTCCAGGTCTACATCTGATGCTATAGACCAGGCGATGGCTCATTTATGGGAAGCCAAAGTGAAATTTGTTCGTGTTAATTTTTCTGTGGAGAAGCAATCAGACACTGCTGTTCATTTTAACAATCCTCAGCTTGTTGCTACTAATTTGGGTCAAGCTAGAGAGGCTGGTTGTGAATGTCCATTGAAGGATGAGCTTGATTTCGAATACGTGAGGGTTTCCTTGTCAGCTGAACCTGGGATTAGCATGGATGACATAGTGGACCAAGATCCACCTCGTCGAAAAGAGCATCGCCGCGTTCCAAGCACTGTCGCAATTGAGGAAGTCAAGGTAATCTTCCCATCTGAATCTCTTCATGAAAATGCATTTCATTCATCTCCAACCAAATTGCAAAAGTGCAAATTTGCTGTGGGTTTTGGCATGGAAAAACTCCCAACCAAACTCCAATATATACACTATTTTGGTGTGATGACTAGCGTTACACTGTATCCACACCAAATTTGGTGTGATGAATTAAATGCCCAAAGTCGAAGTTTTAATTTCATGTATTTCCTATTTTATTATGCCAATGTTATATTGTTTTGTTTTGTTTTATTTAATTAATTTTGGATTTAATAACAAACTAAATTATTATTTTGTTCTTAATCTTTCACAAATTATAAATAATTTGTATTATGTTTTTTATTTAGTATTTCTCTATTGTAATAGAGTAAAAAAAATAACAACTTCAACAAAAAATAGATAACCAGGTAGCAGATAAGTATTTAATCATTTTTCTTAAAATTTGCTGCAAAATGGAGCAAATCTGTGGGATGGAGTTGGGTTGGATACGGTGCGCCAAAGCACTAAATTCGCTGTAGGACTTGCACCAAATTTAGTGTTACTGTTGGATATGGCCTTAGGGGAGATCTTCACGGGTCTCATGTCATATTTGAAATTATTTGCACTCATTGGTTTTTAAATTCTCCTCACAGGCTGCTGCTTTGAAAGGAGAAGCACCCGCAGGACTTCCTCTGAAAGGGGCTGGTCAGGATTCATCAGATGCAAAACCAAAGGTCAATATATGGTCAAAGTCAAATCTCTTTGTGTTTTTCATTTTCACTGGTTACATTTTTTTTATATATTTTTCCAATTTTAAACAGATTGCAGATGGTGGTATTCCCAAAGTTAGTGATGCATTAGGTGGTGAACTTTGGGAGGTAAAGAAGGAGAGAATACATAATGCTTCATCATATGGAAAATTACCTGGTTGGGACTTGCGCTCTGTAAGTTGTTATTTCAACTCTCATACATTTCACTTTCTACATTAATAAAAAATTTATTTTCTTATAAAAAAAGTATCATTGTTTAATTTAAAGTGTAGGATAGGTTCAGTAATTTGTCAAATGACCCACTTTTTTTGATAGCTTAATCAGATGTCCGGAGGGTTAATGCATAAATCTCGATTTCAAAATTTAGTGGATTTTAAATCTTACGGAGTAATACTTGTATTGGTATGCATTTGTTTTGGGATTTAAGTAGGTTAAGATTTAAGTAGAACCGATGTTAGATTTTAAAATCCCAAAACCAGATTTTAACATCCTAAAACAAACATACCCTTAATTTGGGGATTGCATCTGGGACCTAGATATAGTACTAATCATTGATAACAAACTTTTGATATGGTTATCACTTCTAATTCTTATGTCTAAGTGAGCCCTAAGTAACATTTATATTATAGCTTATCTTACAGAAATCTATTTATATTTAATTATTTATAAATATGTAGGTGTATATTCGTGGTATACCTATGCTTGATAAGTGTTATCCATAGATATGGGCTCAGAAAAATTAGTGAAGCTATGTTCATCAAATAGTATGAAAAGGATTATTCTGACACAAATATTGTTGGATTCTCAGTGATGTAATTACTGCATTCAATTGCTTCGAGATATAATTTATGAATTTCTTGAATGTACACACTACTTCATTATTTCTTCCTCTATCAGCTACTTATCAGATTCCTGTTTTACCTAGGTGATTGTGAAGAGTGGGGATGACTGTAGGCAGGAGCACCTAGCTGTACAACTTATTTCTCACTTTTATGGTAGGTACCCCTCTCCCATAAAGAATTCAGATTCTGGTTATTTAGCTCTCCCATAAAGAATTCAGATTCTGGTTATTTAGTCTTTCCCCCTTTATTATAATTTCATGCACGTGTGTACATTTAGTCTTTCTCAAATTTTCAATTCCTTGTTTAGAAATGTTTATGCTCTCTCAATGTGGCCTTGCTGGGATAATATGCTTGAGAAGAGATCAACGAGGCTTATGTTCTCTTCTACTAATAATATGGTTGCACTATCCATGTGAATTAAAGTTTATTGCTCTGAAGATCACCTATTTTCGTATATAGGCTTTTGAGATCCCTAAGTTGGCACTTGGCACTTAATGTCAACTCTTGATATTATTTTTTGTTCATATTTCTGCAAAATTAACGCAAAGCATGAGGTGATTTACAAAAATCATAGTGATGAAAGCTAGAGTTTGTTATAGAATTACTATGATAAAGCATAAAGGAACCGAGGTCATATTTTCCGGCAATTGTCCTGTGAAATTTCTCCAGTTTCATTCTTAGTTCAGCCAATAATAATACTGGGATGTGAACTAGTTCTTTTCCTACTTCTTGTGTTAACTTTCTCAGGCTTATATTTCCAATGTTTGATAGATTTCTTTTCCATCATTTCCAAATGATAGATATATTCCAGGAAGCTGGTCTCCCGCTGTGGTTGCGACCTTATGAAGTATTAGTTACTTCCTCTTATACAGCTCTTATTGAAACCATCCCAGACACGGTAAATATACTGCTTCATTGACAAAATAAATTTGTCTACTTAAATAAAATGCTGATATAGGGTAACACTTTTTCATCAGGCGTCACTTCATTCGATCAAAAGTAGATTTCCCAATATCTCGAGTTTGCGCGATTTTTTTGTTGCCAAGTATCAAGAAAACTCTCCCAGTTTTAAGCTTGCCCAGGTAACTGAGTTTCTTCTGATTGCCATCTGACTTAATTTTATCTCTTGCCAGTTTCATTTCGAAAACCCTGTCTGTCTCTCTGTGCATTTATTGTTCTTTTGGTATTAAAGTTTTCCTTTTAGAAGTTATTAACTGCAACTTCATTTGTTACTTATATTGTTTAATACTCCCTCCTATTCAAAATATATATCATTTTGTAACTTTGGTGAAAGAGAATTACTTGTTTTTGTGGCAGAAAAAGTTTTTGAAACAGGACTCTTTTTTTGAGCAGAGTGAACAGTTATTATTTACGCCTTTTCTTGCACTTAACAAACCCTTTATCAAATGTGCTAACAGTTATACATCTTCTATGCAAAAAATACTACAACTAATTTATATTCATTTTTAAAAATTCTATATACCTCATAAAAGCGTAGCTAATCCAATGTATTCTGTAACTATGAAAAGGAATTTGACCCCAAAAGAAGCTGAAACATGAACAAGTGGGTTTGATAATGAAATGAACATGACTCTAATTTGTTTATCTACGGATGTATAGTGAACTATTCTGGGCTTTGTTCTCAACTTTATAAAGCCTGACAAACCTTATTGGGCTTTATTTTAAGCACAAAACCAGTTTGGGACAAGGTTATTCTCAAATATTATGAACACTATTCTTGGATTTTGTTGTTCCACTTTTATTTGGATCTTATGGCACATGTTTGGTTACATTGTTAGTAAGTAATTTTGGAATTCATATTTTGGATTTTGAGTCATCATTGTTTATTTCAGAGGAACTTTGTTGAAAGCATGGCTGGATATTCTCTAGTTTGCTATCTTTTACAGGTGAACCTTCTTTTCTCAGTGCAGTCTTTATATGGTGATGTTATTGTTAGTTTTCCAGTTTATTTCTCCGTTTGAATTTTTCTTTAAATAGACTAATGGATGAACAGGATTATTGTTTATTGACGCCACATTGACAAGTTTAATAGCGCACCCCCCCCCCCCCCCCCCTCTTTTTTGTGTTGCGAAGAGTATCTTTGACTGAAAATTAGTAACTATGATTATGTGACATATACCTAAACTGTGAAGAATTTCATGATGTAATATTTTTTTAAATGTGTGTGTGGTGATTTTCTTATTACAACTTGATCTTTTCTCATGTTTGTGTTATTGGAGTTGGGATTAATCTTGTTTGTTATCCCACATCACAAATTGTCATGGGCTAATGTACTGTATACTTTTGGTTTAGCACCTTCTCCCCTTTGCTCTAGATCTTGGGGATGAGCTCTACCCAAAGCCCATTTAACAAACGTCTAAAATCTCAGGTGAAAGATAGGCACAATGGAAACTTGTTGTTGGATGAAGAAGGCCATATCATACACATAGATTTTGGTTTCATGCTTTCTAATTCACCTGGAGGTGTAAATTTCGAGAGTGCACCTTTTAAGTTAACACGTGAACTTCTTGAGGTAAAACATTTTGTCATTCGCCTACTCATATTTGTTTTGCTTCTGTGATCTCAAATGATTATGAACAAATGTGATTGTTGGTTTTACTAGGTAATGGACTCTGATGCTGAGGGAGTTCCAAGCGAATTTTTTGATTATTTCAAGGTAAGTGGTGGAATTTGTCCATCTATACCTTTTGTGCATGAGTCAGGTTCCGTTTGTATATTTGTAGTGTTTATAATTTATTCCGGTTATTCTATTTTTCAGGTTTTATGCATCCAAGGTTTTCTCACATGTCGCAAACATGCAGAGCGTATTATTCTCCTTGTTGAGATGTTGCAGGTGAGATAACTTCTTTTTTTATCCTGCCATTATTTTTCCTGACTGCTAAATCGTTTAATCATTGTTTAAAGTTATGAATTGGTGGGTAGTAGGACGAGTCCGGCTTATTAAATCTCATCTGGTAGACCTTTCGGGTTCCTTCCACTATTTCAGGATGGTCTTTGGTCTTCTTTTTTTCCTTTTGTATTCCTTCCGCCATTCAGGATGGTCTTTGCTCTTCTTAACCTTCATTACAATTTATTTTTATCATTTCATGCTTGCAACTGGTAGTTAATGAATAAAATCGAACTTTTGTCCAACCTGGGCCAGGAGGATTGTGTTGGAATCAGGGTGGGAAAGCAAATTTCTGCCATTGATTTCTTCCCCTTTATTCCAAGTGATTGTTTAATCATCGTTTAAAGTTATGGATTAGTGGGGAATTGGAAGGAAGTAGGGTGAATTTGACTTATTAATCTCATCTTATTGACCTTCTGGATTCCTTTCTACCATTTCAGGATGGTCAAAGTCTTCTGCTCTTCATTATGTACAGTGTATATACATATATATATGTTTTTTTCTTTTTTCATGTTTGCAACTAGTAGTTAACATTATTCTTAGTTATTCATTTCTAAATAGGAAAAACAGAAGTATGCTTCACTTAAGAAGATTGCGCCTCTCTAGTTTATAGTAGTTGACGTTTCCTGTCAATTCCTAATCCTTTATGGTGGATCTAAGAACCTTTGGTAGTTTGGTCTGCATTTGTAGGGTTATAGTGACTGTTTGGTCAGTGTGTGTTAACTAAAAGGCTCATGATTCGTCTTCTGATTCTTGTAGAAAATTAACTGTTTGCATGATGGTATATTAATCATCTGGAATTCACCCCTCCCATTAGTTTTATAGACTTTAGCCAGTTTTCTGCAAAGGGAGCTTGATTGCTTTGTGAAGCCCACAGGGAGCATAAAAAGGGATTGTGGCATGAAATTGTAAATATTGTCCGATGGTAAATAATCAACGAGGAAGAGATTTGTTATCAATGTCGTGAAATTGCCTAGTTGATGCACGTCTTCTACAATTAACTTCTTTGCATTAGTTTCTCTTTCTAGGTGAGATGGATTCATGCGACATAAAACATAGCTGGTCATATATATGACTATAAGACAGTAATTTCTGTGGCAAGTTTATGTAATTGCTTATTAAGCGTGTTCGTTAGCATCTATGAAAACCAACATTCAACTCGCATAATCCAACAGTGGAGGTATGATAGCAACAAGACTAAGGTGGTGTTTGCAAATGAGATAGCAAACACAGAATCACTTATTTTCAAAGAGGCCGAGTCCCAACTTTGAAAAAAGTGATTCTGGGGTATTCAGTAGAGTTTGAAAACAAGCCTTATTAAATTGGGTCTAAAACCTGCATGGTGTGCAGGAGCCACTAATTATTTTTTTAAAAAAATAGAGGGGAAAGAGGAGAAAAAGTCAGGAAACCAAGAGACATCATTGTTATTTTCATGGTAGTCTCTTTGCCATTAAACAGAGATGTCGATCGACTTGCTTTACACAACTTGTATACAAGTACACGATACCCTTGTTTCAGGATTTGGTGGTATTAGTTTATTGAAGCAAGAGCAGTATAATTTAGACCATTCTTTAATTAATGTGCTTCTTCCATCTGACCCAATTGCCCTTCTATCGTAGGATTCTGATTTCCCTTGTTTCAAGGGCGGTCAACGGACAATCCAGAACTTGAGGAAACGTTTTCACCTTAGTTTGACGGAGGAGGTTCGATTTTTGTCCCCCCTCTTTTGCTTTCATTACAATATATCATATACAGTTCCTCTCTTCACAAGCAATGTTTTTCTGTATCAGCAATGTGTGTCTTTGGTGCTTTCACTGATAAGCAGTAGTTTGGATGCATGGCGGACTAGGCAGTACGACTACTACCAAAGAGTCCTAAACGGGATATTATAAGCATGGATCACATTTCTTATTCATCGGGCTTGATAGCTCACTTGGAGATAAAAACGTCTCACTGTTTGTGCTTGACGCTATCTAGTTACAGATCAATGGGCGTTTTCGTAACTGTCAACATGATCAGTAGCTTATGGAATAGCTGCTGAGGTGGGAGTTACAATTTCTTGTTTACATCTTTTCGTTTGTTTCGTGAAAGAGATTCAGATGGGTCCCTGCTACGCTACGAGTGGGACATACTTACTGTACAGAGTGATGAACAATGGAGGGATGGAAGAAGACAGACATTGAAGATCAATTTTTGAGTCAGCTACAACAATAGGTATGTAGCAAAGAACTCGGCATGTATGTATATTTGCTGCAGCGTGACATTGTCTCTCGTCTCGTCTCGTGGTTTCCGACTCTTTGCTCACACTCGATTCTTTTACGCGAAATGCTTAAGTGGCATTTTCTGTTGTATTGTGTATAAATTTACTATTTGTACAACTCTCTCATAGTGCAATTTGCTCTCTTTTGAATATAAGTTTGGTGCAAAAACTCGTATCTTGAATTTGATTATTACATTGCAGGTGAATTTATTTTTGCAAAAATGGAGTAGATTTTTTGCATTTGCTGTTCATTTGAGCTCGAAATTTCGTATATCATACATTTTTCAACTTATTAAATCACTCGATTTTTTTTTTTTTCATTATTTGATTCTATATCTAACTAAATTTATTTTTCTGTAAAAGTTATTATGGAACTTAGAGATTAGTAGATATATTTTTGGACATGAGCAAGACTTAATTCGTGGCATTTATTAAAGCTAAACTCAATTATTGGATTAATTGCACCAAATTCAATCGTGATATGAAAATCTTGCACGAAATTCATACATTTTTATATTTAATTGATAACATATGTCACAATTTAGTAAAGTTGTTTGCTTTTTAAAATATGACATGTAATTAAATTATTAGTTAGAATATTTAATTGACTAATTTTCTAAAATTCTCAAACATATCATAAGTTAATGAATATTTTAATTATGTATTAAATCAATGAAATTAGAAAAGAAATTATTGTACAATTTTTTTATTTATCGAATCAAATACATGCATGTTTTCATATTTATTCATTTTGATTAATTAAGATAAATAAAAATTACTATATTTTTTAAAAAATAAATAATAAAATTGATTTGACATTTTGACTAAATAAACAATATAAAGTTTTTAAAATAAATATTACTACTATAAAATATATATATATATATTTAAAATTATTTAAATATATTAATATGTAATGATATTTACTATATCTTCTAAAAAAATAATTTTATTCATTCCATACTAAATTACTAATAAATAATTCTTACATTAAATGCAGTACAAGCTAAAAAAAATAAAAATCATTTTGTTAAGGGTTAATTGCAAATTAAATCACCACCTTTCGATGAATTGCAATTTAATCTAAACTTTTGAATAATTGCAAATAAAATCATCACCTTTCAATATTGTTGCAATTTAGACTTCTAGACAATCTCATTTGTGCCCGAATTTGACGTTTCGAGATTAGATCGAAATAAAAAACAATGTTGTTTCATTAAGAAGGTGTCACATCCGCCAACCACGTTAGATTTGAACACAAATGAAACTATTAAGAAGTTTAAATTGCAACAATATTTAAAGGTGGTGATTTTATTTGCAATTATTCAAAAGTTTAGATTAAATTGCAATTCAATGAAAGGTGGTGATTTAATTTGCAATTAACCCTTTTGTTAATGAAATTAACCGGAATTTCATTTTTTGTTTTTGAGGTGGAAATTAAGCGGAAATTCAAGAATACCGCGTCAATGAACCTATGAGAAACTTAGCTTACCCAACAAGCTTACCTTAAAACCCTTTTCTTTACCCTAAAAATCCTTCTATATAACCCCACTCCCCCACCTTAATTTTACCTTTTTTATGCTTCATTGATTTTTTTTTCTTGTTTCTTGTAATCCCTCCGCCCCTCTCTCCGGTTCCATCTCCTTCAAGGTTTGTTTAATCCCTTTTTCTTGAATCAAAATCTTGTCTTGTTTGTACTGTACGGTTTATTATTTCAGAATCGCCACTCGTTGTTTCCGGGTTTTCAATTCTAGGGTTTTGTTGGGTTTTATCTGTTTGGAAACTTGAAAATTTATTCGATGGATTACATTTAGTGTATTCTCGTATTTGTGTTTGTAGTGAGTTTGGCATAGAATTTCACTGTTTTTCTTTTGGTATTTGGACGTTTCTTGATTAAAAAAGAGCCTTTATCCTTTTTCCAGTGCAATTTTGTTTACCCATGTTGCTCAATTGTTGTGACTGTTGTCGAATACATCAGCTCTGGAGTTCTAAATCCATTCTTGGAATACATTTTGGTCATATTGTTGGGATTCTTAGCTTTGTGAACATTTGCATAAAAGGCTACTTATATAGTTGAAATACATCAAAATGCTAGGTCTTTGCACACCAGATGTCTTTTGATTCCAAGAAGAATCAGAATCAGAATTATTGTGCTTGGTGTAAATTTCGTTTCAAGAGCCGGGTGAGGGTTTGGTGTTCGAGGAAAGTGTTGTTTCGAGACTGGACTTGAAAACTGAGAGGTTGTAGTTTTTTTTTTTTTTTTTTTTGAGCACCTTTATATTTTTGGCAACAATTTGTTATCGGTGGAGTGAGGTGTGCAGTAGTACAGATTGTTGGTGGAGGTTTTCTAGTTTTCTCGTTGTAGGACTGTGAGCTCTGTTGTTAGCTTGTTTGTCATGGCATTGAAGTTTCTCCCTCCGGGGTTTCGGTTCCATCCAACTGATGTCGAACTGATTTTGTACTATCTCAAGAGGAAGATAATGGGAAAGAGGCTTCACTATGAAGCTATTGCTGAGGTTAATATCTACAAATTCTCTCCGTGGGATCTTCCAGGTCTGCTATTTCTCTTCTCTTGTTTGTTTTTTACATTTATCGTCTGTCCACTATATTGGTTCTTTATTTGAAATAGCAGTTCATTTTGCATATGTGAATGTCAAGCATGGATGCAGCTGATTTGTGCTACATATTAAGAGCTCTTGTCTTCTTTTGCTTTATGCAGATAAATCTTGCTTGAAGAGTAAAGATTTGGAGTGGTTCTTTTTCTGTCCAAGGGAAAGAAAGTATGCAAGTGGGAGTCGTGTCAAGCGTGCTACTGAAAATGGATACTGGAAAACTACAGGAAAGGACAGGTCCATTCATTACAAGGACCGAACTATTGGAACTGTGAAGACCTTGGTTTTTCACTTAGGTCATGCACCCCAAGGAGAGCGAACAGATTGGGTGTTATATGAGTACAGGATTCTTGATGACGAGTTGGCTGCTTCAGGCATGCAGGTAGTCTCCTGGAATTATCCCTTAATCAAGTTTATCTTATAAGTTGTCTTTCTGATGTTTTACATGTTTCTTAAATATCTAGTGTTTTGTACCAAAATTCTCTTCTTTCCTTTCCTTTGTTTAATTGTTGTGCCACACTTGTTTCTTTTTTTTATAGTCCTGTGTCCAATTCAACCTTTTGTCTTTGAATTCTCATTGTTGACTTGAATAACTATCATATTTGTGGAATTATGATCTAGCTCTTTGTTAAATGATCATACCATTTTGCCTGCATCTCTGAGAAGTTGGCAGCTAAAATGACTGAGCACTGTATTTTCTTTTATGCAACTGATGAATGTTGTTTCCATGTTCTCTGTTTAATGATTTGACTGTTCTGTCTGTATCTTTGCGAATTTGTCTGCCAAAAGGCTGATTAGTGTATTTTCCTTTTATTTAAGTGAAGACTGTTTTCATGATCTCATGTCTTATCACTTTAAGCCCTTTAGTTTAATATTAGAGTTTACTGATTTTGAGACAGAGTTCTATTCACATTGTAGCTAGATGGGTAAATGTACATGTCAATTACTTGCTTGTTTGCCTTTATTTATGTTGTCCGTGTGTTTGCACTAAAGTTTTCGAGTCAATCTCCCTGTTCAGTTCTCACTTCTAATGTTGTACGCAGGATACTTATGTCCTCTGCAAAGTCTTTAAGAAAGATGGTATGGGTCCTAGAAATGGTGCACAATATGGTGCGCCTTTTGATGAAGCAGAATGGGCTGATGATTGTGATACTGAAAATCAGCCTATATCCTTGGCAACTAATGGTCTTCCGATGACTATGCCAATGCAGACTGAACAGGAAACTCTTGTGAGAGGTTTGACCTTTTCTCCTGGAGATGCATCTGTGTCTCGTTTGGTTGCTCTAGATCCGTCCCCTTTAGCAGGTGGTACAACTAATGAGGTTGTCGCGGATGAGACTGATGATGATGACATTGATCGCTTACTAGCCTCATTTATTGATGAAGACATGCTGCTTTCTAATGATAACGGAATTAACCAGGTGCCTATTTAGAAAGTTTAAGTTTTGATCTACTTCATGTTATATGCTTAAGATGCTTATCATCAAGTTTGATTGTCTTGATTTTTTAAGTACACGTTGAAACACTGTATGTATCACTTCTATTTGAAGTTTAATACAAAATGTGCATATTTTACCATTTGGTGTTTGGAGTATATGCTGATCGAAAATTTGTTTAACAGGGTGGTCTTATTTGCAACATTGGGAATGTGAAATTGCCTTGTTCTGATGGAAATGATATATATAATGGCCTTGGCGACCTAGACAATTGGAGTATGACAAATGAAGGCATTCTTGACTTTCCTCTGTTGCAGAATGACGTGCAGTATCTGAATAACGTTCCTTTTCAAGACAATTCAACATATTTAGAGCTTAACGATCTCCTGTCCCCTTTGGATTGCTCAAATGGAGTTGCTACGACTGATCATTTGTCCAACAATGAGATATTTGGAACACCCAGCTATGAGAATATTCAACAGCTTTACCCTGAAGCTAGTTTTTCTGGTACGGGTCAGTATGCTCCATGCTCGAGTGCATTACTTTCTCTGCCGCAATCATCTTATGAAGACAATGATTTGAATCTATATCAGATGGTAAGGTCTTGGGTTTTATTTATTTTCTAAAATCTCAATCTTTTGAATCTTTTTTTTCTTTTTAAATGTTGATCACTTGGTATTTGATAATGAATTGAATTTACAGGTTAACCACCAGATATACGGGGGATCTAACGCTTCATCTGGTCTCTACTTCAACAACTTGGGCTATCCTACAAACGATATGGAAAGAGGTAGATCTGCTGATATCTGATGATTACTCGGATGGTGCGCGAGTACTCACATTTTCTATTTAATGTTCTTCAGTCAATTCTATATGTCGAACTGCCGGAACTAGCCAGTTTCGGGAGGAATAAAATGCATTTTTCAAAATCCCCTCCGGTATGCACTGCTTTGCGGAACGGGGTATCTACTTGTGACTAAGCACACACCATCAATTCTTGTGTGTACTGGACTTGGTGGACAAAAGCGAAAAAATCAAATGGCAATTTAGATTCCTCCTATGTTTATGTAGAATTATATGATCTTCTTGTTATGTAAATGCAGCATCTATTGTGAGGTTGAATTAAACCTCTTATTATTCGGTGGGTGCTGCAGGTATCTTCTGCTTGGTTTGATGCTATTATATTTGACGTTTCAGTCGTTAATCTCATGTTATGTTTGGTTTTTGCTAAATTTTATTTCCAGGATCACAAAAATTAAGATTAATGGAATGCACTCCAGCTCATCACATGCCTACAGCTGCTCTTGTATATCCTCCTTATTGTGGCTCCTCCATACATATCAAGGCTGAGGTGACTCACGGAGCTGGTGAACGCACTAACGAAGCTTTATCGGTTATGATGGGGGAGTCTGGCAGCTGTTGGTGCTATTGCAAAGTGAACTGTGCACTGCTTTGCTTGGTAAAATTTCGTTCATACTTCTTAAGTGACACCATATTACAGGGTCATTATCATTCTTTTTATTATAAAGATTGTCATAATCTAAACGACGATTCTGTCATTATAAGTGGTAATTTGATTGATTCATTTGTTAATATAGTAAAATTTCAACCATTTTCAAATACACCATGTTTTACAATTGTTTGGTTTTGTTTTTGAGTATCAGCTAGCTAGTCGACACATGATAAGTTTGACGGGGGTTTCATATTAGGACAGTATGGATATGGGTTGAGAATTGTGTCTTATCATGTTGAATTGCTGTAATGTTTGTTTGACTGCTTCTTCTTTTCTGCTGAGTACTGGTGAAAGTGTTTATGGTAAATGCATCAGTGTGGTTTAGGCCTTTCTTGTGTTTGTGAAATTAAGACTCAAAATTATTCGAAGTTTGTCGAGTTGATCAATGTTTTGGTCTTTACTATTTTTTTCTCATAATTGAAATTCTTGAGAATGGAAAGAAAAAAGATAAAAGAGTATTTTATGCATGTGGTGGATTCCGTTGGATTCCATATTATACTTATATGACTGTTACAAAAGTTGGCGCCTAGGCCCGATAGTCCTTGGTCTACTGCCCGTCTAGCGATTTTTGACTAGACCCTTTTCTTTTTATTAGACTTTCCAGAGTTGAAGTTCTGTTTGAACAAAACATGTGGCTTTGCCTTGTTGTATAATCTTTTTTTGTAAAATTCTATCGTCTAAAGTGTGAAAATTGCATATTTTTTTAATTTTTTGGCATCATTTTTGCAAGTTGTAATTTCTTTGAGGATCCATTTGCAATTTTTTGCTCTTGTTTATTAGGATTTCATGTTTATTGTTTGAGAATTATAAAATAGAATAATTAAAAATAAAATTCTAAGTGCCCCACTAGGCGTCGCCTAAGCCCCGACTAGGTGCTAGGTGGTGTCAATCTGCCCGACTATCGATTTCCGACTTCTAGAACCTTGACTTATATATGTATGTGTGTGTCTTTTTTTTTTGAACGGTAAAAGTTGTTTCATATAACCATGAGTACTAGGGGTACTCAACCCATGAATTTGCAGGTATGATCTATTTTACACATGGTAAAAAACCCATCTCCCAAGCCAAATTAGAATTATTCAATGATGCAAAGAAACGGGTCACAGAACCATGCTGCAATTGATGAGTTTGGTGTTAGAATATTATTTCCTCCAAGCCATGTCCACAAGTTGATTTTTATTTTCTCCAGTGTCTTCTTTACGTCTTGTGTATCCCCGTTGAATTTCTTTGTGTTCCTACAATTCCAAATTTCCCATATAACACACGACCAGAGGCTAGACATAAATTTTCTTCTCATCTTTCGAAATCCGAGTCTTCTTTTAATTCACAATGTTATGCTTATTAGGTAAAACCAAATCATTTTAATTCACAAGTGTATTGCTGCCAAATTACACCTAAAAGTTAATTTAGTTTTTCAAATTGCTTAAGAATTAAAACTAAGTTCTAGCTGGCTCTTGGTGATATGATAATTTGGTATGGATATGGGTTGAGAATTGTGTATTGTCATGTTGAATTGCTGTAATGTTTGTTTTCTGCTGAGTACTGGTGAAAGTGATTGTGGTAAATGCATCATTGTGGTTAGGCCTTTCTCGAGTTCATGGAATTAAAACTTGAAATTATTCGAAGTTTGTCGAGTTGATTACTGTTATGTTTCCCTTTCGGTCTTTGCTGTTTTTTTCGTCTCATAATTGCGTTTCTTTCGTCTGATTAGAGTATTTTATGCTTGTGGTGGATTCCGTTGAATAGAGTTTAAGATTAGAGTCTATGTGCAGTTTCTTTTAAGAAAAAGTGATTAAATTATAGATATATTACTTTCTGGCATATAGATTAAGAAAAATGATTAAATTATAGATATAGTAGTACAAGTGATGTGATTGCGAGAGAGAAAAAAAGATAGAAAAAATAAGATATAAAGTGAAGTGTAAGAATAAAAAAATAAAAAATTATTTGTCAACAAAGATATGATGGGGACGAATCAAATAATAAAATGAAAAATTTATAGCTGATTGACCAAACTGATAAGTTGTTGGTGATATGATAATTTTTTCATGTTTTGTTTGCATTATTATTGTTTTGCTCTATAGTATAACGCCAAAAGTAACTTTTGATAATGTTAATAATCATAATTAGGGTTGATTTTGATGTTAAAATGTGCTTAATATTTCAGAATAATACCTAAAATGATCAAGAGAAATTGCACCTAAGATGAAGTTAATTAGTAGAGCACAAAAATAATCAACAATAATGAAAGAAAGGAGTGAAATCTATACAATGATACTTTTTCACACCTCGAAATCGAGAAAGATATCGAACCCTAGGTCGTATACGATAAATTTAACGCAAATCGCTAAATTTTACTTTTGCAACTCTTGAATTTAATCCGATTCAAGGTTCAGAAAAATTTACATGATCGTCTTGTACGAGGGAGATTAAGAAAGGAGTGAAATCTATACAATGATACTTTTTCACACCTCCTCGAGATCGAACCCTAGGTCGTATACGATAAATCGCTAAATTTTACTTTTACAACTCTTGAATTTAATCCGATTCAAGGTTCAGAAAAATTTACATGATCGTCTTGTACGAGAGAGATTCAAAAGAAAGGAGTGAAATCTATACAATGATACTTTTTCACACCTCCTCGAGATTGAACCCTAGGTCGTATACGATAAATTAAACGCAAATCGCTAAATTTCTTTTACAACTCTTGGATTCAATTCGATTCAAAGTTTAGAAAAATGTACATGATCGTCTCGTACGAGAGGAACTCGATTCCGTGTTAGAAGGGAGCGGAGACGATGTCCCTTATGCCAACAGAGATAGCATTAATCCTCTCACTGTCATTACCATTACCATTATTCCACTTGCAGCTTCCATTGTCATTTACACATCTCACCACTCCACTTGCCTCAAGCCCCTGCACCACATATATCATTTAAGGAAATTTATAATATATACTCCAATTTCATTATTTTTACTTTTAGTAGTCCAATTTCACTATTTTTATAACCAAAATAAATGAATCTACAATACCCTAAAATACCTTATCTACCTTCTAGATTTACTTCCTCCGTTCCACAATTCTTTGTACACTTATTTTATTTGTTCGTCCCACAATTATTTGCACACTTTAAAAAAAAAAACCCTTACAAAATTCATGTATCTACATACAATATCATTACTTTTACACTAATTTCAACTATCCTCTTTACTTTATTCATTGCACTTTTAAACAAAATGTGTCCATTTTGTATTGGAAACACAAAAGTAACGGAGAGAGTATTCGTTAAAATTCATGAACATAATAAATTTTGATGGATGGAGTACTTGATTTTATAGTAAAGTCAAAACACACACATATATATATTTCAAACATAAAGGAATCAACAAGAATAAGCATGAACATGCTATTTTAACCTAGCTTTTTTTCTTCTATTAAATTCGATTTAATCAACCGGAGCATCTGATTAATTTCTACTAGAAAGAATTGAAAATAAATAGTACCTCAGTGAAGATGTGGAGAGCCTCTTTAGTGCTTCTCGTATTCACCACATAAAGCGCCGCCTCCTATATTAACACATTAAATATTGTTACATATAGATCAAAAAATATACTTTCGTACACTCATAAACTTTGGGCTAGTCTTGGGTGAGACTGTCTCACAAAATGAGATTCGTGAGACGGCCTTCATATATAAAAAGTGATAATGTTTGAGCAAAAAAGTGATAATGTTTAAGTAAAAAGTGACAATCACATTTATTAAAAATAAACATTATCACTTTTTTAACAAATCAAAATCTGAAAAAAAAATATAGATTATCCTACCCAAAATTTTGAAATATTGATTAAAAGGAATCCGTCTTACAGAAAAAGATTCGTGAGATGGTCTCACACAAGTTTTTGCCTAAACTTTTCCTCTACAAGCATAAGCTTATGACGAGACATCCAAATAAGTGAAAAGCAACACAAAGTCGAGGGAAAGTTAGTTTATTTCCCTCTACAAGCTTAAGCTTATTATAACTAGTTATCCAAAATAATTAGTTTATTTCTCTTACAAGCTTAAGCTTATGACGAGACGTCCAAAATAGATAAGTGAAAAATCAACACAAATGAAGAGACGTCCCTCTACAAACCAGACGTTCAGAATAGATAAGTGAAAATCAACACACAAAATCGAAGGAAAGTTCGTGTTAAAACGTTCAAAATAGATACGAAATTCGATTCATCGTAACATGATACGAGTAATTTATGCGGATTTTGAACTTACCCTAGCGAAGTCGATCTGACTAATGTTGAGGGTACGAGGTTCATTGTCAATAGATGATTGCCTTATTAATCCAAACTCTTCCATAAGTTACAATCTATTTCAAGAAAAGTATAACAGAGAGATAATTTCATTCTGTTTCCATAAATGAGCCATATATATATATATATACACAAAATAAATAATATTTTTAATTATTTAATGGGTGAGGCAAGAGTGTTACGTAATGAAACGTGGCGAAACACGTGGGTGTATTTGCATGGGCAAACACACACGCGGCGGAATTTAAGGATGTCTATTTTGTCCTTATCATGGGGTGCTACATTTTGCCAAAAGTAGAAATTAAGTAGGCAATACAGGGATTAGTTTACGTGTATTAATAAGAACCACATTTTCCTAAGGGCGGTTTATTGTTGGTCCCCGGCCCTCTTATTTTTCTTAATATTTTATTCCATCCATCCTGAAAAGCTTGCCATATTTTTTTACATTTCGATTCCTCTATTCCACTTTTTGTGTTCCATTAGAGTTTCATCTACTGAATTTTTAACACTTGTCGTCCCTAATATTATAAGACGTTGATTATTTTTTAATATAACACGTGTCAATCATCCATATAGTGAAACATAATGTGGAACAGGTGATTACAATTCGTTTTTTGGGTATGAAATTTTAAAAAAATGTAATAATTAGAATGTTGAAAAGTATTTTTATAGACTTTTATGTAAAAAGTAAATATAATTGTTGAATTAAGTATATGTTGTACCTCAAAGTAATGACATTAAGTGTAAATATGTGTATATTATGACTTATGAGAGTAGAGAACAATCGAAAAAAGAGAAAAATGAGCTTTCATCAATTTTCAAGAGCAAAATCGAACTCCATTTGTCCTTTAATAATTTTACTTTAATTTCTCTTTGACTACACTAGTTAGCAATTAAATATTCCTCATGTTTGAATGAATGATTGCGTGCCAAAGTTTTAGTATCTCTATGTGTTGACTGATATTAAGGTTAATTGGTCAGAAATTGTAGTCGAACGGTTTGAAATTAGCTAAGCATTTTTTTTTCTTTCTAAAAATCATTGTAAATTTTAATAATAATAATAATATTATAATGAAAGTATAAAACTAGACACGATTAATACACAAAAACAAGTAATTGCCATTGGAAATAATAATAATAATAATAATAGCAATTTCTTTAATTAAAGAAGAAAACGCAAAAATATAATGCATGATCCGATCAGACCTTGTCGATTGTTCATTCGATGGGTGTAATAGAAGATGTAATACCATATTGTAACAGGAGATCCGAACCTAGATTCAAGCCACAATTAATTTGCTGAAAATAAAATCAAGAAGCAACTAAACGAAAAAATAAAATTGGCCCAAGAATTAATGGACTAAGAGAAGAGGCACAAATAAATAACAATTTCGGCCCAAATGTAATTCAACCCAGTGAAATCGGATATTGAGAAACCCAGAAAATATAAGATTTTAAAGGCATTTTTGGGAAATAAACCAATTTAGTCCCAAAACTTTCTACCTTTTTTAAAATGGTCCTAAAAAAGTTAAATGTATCAATTTAGTCTCATTTTTTTGTAATTTGTTTTGAACCCAAAAAGTTAAATGTACCAATTTAGTCCTATTTTTTCACAATTTATTTTATTTTGGTCCCAAAAAAGTTGAATGTAATTGTAAAAAATTGGGACTAAATTGATACATTTAACTTTTTTTGGGACTAAATTGGTACATTTAACTTTGTTTGAACCATTTCAAAACAAATTAGAAATAAATGAGACTAAATTGATACATTTAACTTTTTTGGAACAATTTCAGAAAAGGTTAAAAGTGATGAGACTAAATTGACTAATATCCCTTTCATTTTGCCAAAAAAAAAAAAGTTGATAAATTGAAATTGAATTCTAACTCCACCATTCAAATTCATCTTTATTAGTTTCTCTTCCAGTTACAAGTCAACATGGTGAAATTAATTTACAATTTGGTCTCACTATGTCCATATTCCATAAAACCCGATCGTATAGGAAATGAAATCACCTATTCCACATTTTATTTTACCATATATGAATGTTTAACATGTGTTAAATTAAAAAAAATGATCACCTACGTTTTATAATAATAAGGACGACACATGTTAAACATCCAGTATGGTGGAACAGATGAATCAAACCGATCATACAGTAGTACTGTTTAGCAAGAACTCTTGCGTTTTTATCTCATAATAAAAACCATTAGACACCGAGGCATCAGCTGAATAAATCATGGCGCCATTGATTTCAAATCCATCATCTTCTAACAACCCTAACGCCACAAAAAAATCATCTCCTTGAATCCCCCTCCCATTCACTTCATACGCCGCCAAAACCTTGTTTTTATCGAACTCTTGTGTCCTATTCTTGAAAACCTCCACGTATTTCTCCGGACTCTTCACTTTATCCGTATAAAATTGGTAGTTCACATAGTCTATCACGTCACCGTACCGTCCGTACAGCTCAATGTACGGAAGTACGGTGACGTAAAACGGGGCGATCGTCGCCACGGAGATCACGCTTTGGTTCTTGAGAAGCGTGATGAGCTCGCCGATGCAGTAGGCGAAGCTTCCGTTGGTGTGCTTGGGGAAGCGCTCGTAGTCGACGTCGATTCCGTCGAGGTGGTAGGTTTGAATTAGGGTTTTGAGGGAGGTGAATGCGTTTGTTATCCATAAATTAGGGTTTGGGGGTGTGTACCAGGTTAGGGTTTTGGTGCCAAGGCTCCACCCGGAAAGGCTAGCCATGGCTTTTAGGTTAGGGTGGAGGGATTTGGCGGTGGCCACGACGGCGGGGGTGAGGGTGGTGGCCCAGTAGGGTTTGAAGACGCCGTTCTGGGGGACGCCCGAGGAGTCGGAGTCGATGGCGAAGCTGAGGATAATATGGAAATCTATGCCGGGTTTAATGGGTACTTCGGAGAGTTTCACCGGGTTTCCGGTGGCTCCGATGTACTCCATTAGAACCTTTCCATCTGCAAAGTACGTGTAACTTTTTCAACATTTGATCGACTGATTGCAATCTAAATTCAATTTTGACCTAAAAGTATACCAAAAATTGAAGTTGAAAATGACACAAAACCAAGTTTAAGTTGCAATCGATCAATTTCATACCGTACACGTTGCAATTGGATAAAAAATAAATGGTAGAAACTACAAAATGAAAAAAAAAACAACACTTAAGTACTTCTAAGAAAATTTTAGTGAACATTTTTTTTTGTCATGTTACTTTTAATAAAATTATAGATACTTCTAATATGAGACATGCGCAAACTGAAATCGTAATCGAACATAATCGTTGGTTTCGGTTAAAAAATCGAACCGAAACCGTAAAATGGCGGTTCGTTTATTGAAGTCAATATGAGCAGAATTATAGTACTAACCAGAGAGTAGGTGATCAAAGGTGAAAAGCACTAGGAGGAGATAAAGCCTACACATCTTATTTTCCTTTAGTTTGTAAATTATATATTGTGTAATAATCTTATAAATATATATATTTCCAGATTTGTACCATAGCCGGCAGCTACATAAACAAGAATTGAGGAAACAATTAATTATATATATATATATATAGCTTTCTATTAATAACGATGTTTTCGAACACGTACTACAAAAAAATGATTAATTATAATAATAAAATTCATATGGAACAAGAAGGATGTTTGATTTGTTTTGTTTTGTAGTATTATTATACGTCTTATTTTCTTTATTTTTATGACATTTTTCTTAATGATTTAGTAGCTGGAAATGTCACACTTTTCCCTCCCTCCTCCTCTTTTCTTTATTTAATTATGCCTTTTTCTTTTCTTTAGATTTGATGGGAGCTGTTATTCCAATCGAGGCTCGAACTCGACTTGAGCTTAAGAGTTAAAAAAAAACGAGCTTGAATCGACTCGTAAATCAGTATAACGAGCTTATTATTAGACTTGTACTAAAACAATTTTTTTAGATATTAAATCTAGCGTATTGAGCTTGAACCAACTCGTAAGTAAATTGAGTATCTAACGAGCTCAAACTCGACTTATTTATCTATAAGTATAGACTATAGTAAAAGGTATAATTAAGTTGGGCTTTTCAATGGTAGTGTCAGCCCATCCAAATATTAAAATGGAGTCGGGTCATAAGCCCAAAATCCGGCCCACTGTAAAAGAAAATAAAAATAAAATAAAATATCCCCCAATCCGATTGCCGTTGCATTTTCACTCACTCTGCAATCTTTAAACGGCGAAGCCAGCGCCGCCGTCGCCGCCGCCGTCTATTTCGACACCTTTCACTCTCTCAGAGGTAATACTTGTCTTATAACGACGATGAGGCTATTTATTATTTTAACTTATAACCTTTACTCAATTTAATTTACCTAAATTTTGGGTTTTGAGTTTTGAGATTGATTTATCGAAGAGAAATGCGCACTTTTCTCGAATTTGTGATGCAATTGTTTTTGTGTTCGTTTGTGTAGAGTGGAAGTTGAAGCTGGAGTATGATTCTTAATGGATGTTCTTTAAATTCTGGGGTTTTTAATGCGGCCCCTTACAGCAGAAAGCCATGTAGTTTCAGAAATTACAGCTCAGCAATTTCAGGATTCTCAATTACGCAAAAGAATGGTGTTTCTTCTTACAGCAAATGCTCCTGGGAGCCACTTCTGAAACCCAAAACCTCTGCTTCTTTAGGTAATTCGTTGAATTATGTGTCCTGTGTTGCATCTTCTACTCTGTTATTGCCCAAGATTTTTCAGGACAAGTTTTTGATATTTTAGAATTTTATCTTTTACTCTGTTATTGCCCAAGATTTTTCTTTGTTATGATGTGTTGCATCGTGCAGCTGATACTTATATGTCCATTTCATATCTTGCAATTGCGTACCGCGATTTTGAGATGATAATATAGTAGCTAGTAGTTACTAGTTACCACTAATTTGAGCATGTTATCTAATTGAATTAACCTGTTTTGGGCAATTTGTCAACCTGTTATCCTAATTGTTCTGTCCGGTAATTTGATTAGGCATTAGACCACTTGCACATTCGATCACTGTGAATGTAGCAACCACTTTCAATTTTGTATATCTTTAGAAAAAGTCGGTTGATTGAGAGTCAATATATTATCTGATGTTATGCCTCGTATCTTGCAATTGTGTACGGCAATATTGATATGATAATGTAGTAGCATGTAGTTACCACTAATTTGAGCATGTTATCTAATTGAATTAACCTGTTTTGGGCTACCTGTTACGTGTTATCCTAATTGTTCTGTCCGGTACTTTGACTAGGCATTTAGACTACTTGCACATTTAATCACCGTGAATGTAGCAACCACTGTCAGTTTTATATCTTTAGAAAAGTCGGTTGATTGAGCAGTCTAGAAACCTAACATTGGTAGCACGGTCTGAGGGAAGTGCCTTGCTGTTGAGTTCGTCTCAAATTTATAGCATTATAACTGATTCTTAATGAATACCAGATGATTTAAGAGGGCTCAAATGGGGGAGACTTTATCTTTGTCAAGTGTGAATAATACTCTTTTTTTATAAAGAAAACTTGTCTTAGATTCCCATGATCCAAACGTCAGCACATTGTTTCGGAGTTTTAGTAGTTGTGGCTAGAAATGTAGACAAACCGAATGTAAGCAAATATCACTATATTCAATGCGTATTTGTATTTGATTGTTATTAGAATATTGAAGTTGATTGTACTCTGTTGAAATTGGTATTCGAATTATTTGATTCGAATATTTGCGAATATCAAATCGAATACCGCGATCTCATATTTGTATATGAATACCTAAAAAATATTTGTATTTAAATTCTAATTTCAAATACGAATCAAAATGATTTAATTTGTTTACATCCCTAATTGTGGCTGTGTGCAGGCATTAATCATCTCCATCTTTCTGCTGGTTCATCGCCCCTGTTACATGGAGAACAAGGGAGCCTCTTACGAACTATTCCCA
This sequence comes from Galeopsis tetrahit, assembly GCA_963675135.1. Classification (NCBI taxonomy): domain Eukaryota; kingdom Viridiplantae; phylum Streptophyta; class Magnoliopsida; order Lamiales; family Lamiaceae; genus Galeopsis; species Galeopsis tetrahit. The sequence continues at coordinate 447,141 of OY776120.1, forward strand.
TGTTGCCTAAACGACGTATATTACCCTCGTCTCCAAGAGCTTCCAAAGACGTACCATACAGCTACAGATACCCTGCTATGGAAAAGAAGCCAAAATGGTTTTGGAGAACTTTAGCATGCCTCCCGTATCTAATGCCTCTTCACGAGACATGGATGTATGCTGAAACAGCATACCATCTCCATCCTTTCTTGGAAGATTTTGAATTCCTAACTTACCCTTTCTTGGGGGCATTAGGGAGATTACCAAGCTGGTTTCTAATGGCATATTTCTTTGTTGCGTATCTGGGAATAGTGAGACGTAAAGAATGGCCACATTACTTTAGGTTTCACGTGGTTATGGGTATGCTGCTCGAGATTGCTTTGCAGGTTATAGGAACTGTGAGCCGTTGGATGCCACTTTCGGCTTACTGGGGTAAGATCGGAATGCATTTCTGGACAGCTATGGCGTTTGCGTATTTGTTCACAGTGTTGGAGTGCATTAGGTGTGCTCTTGCTGGGATGTATGCTGATGTTCCGTTTGTGTGTGATGCTGCTTACATTCAGATCCCGTATGATTAACGAGGGTTCGTGATTAGAGGATGGGAAGTTGCATTATCTTTGTAGAAATTGAGGTCAATATGGAACTCAAATTTGATTTTTGCAGTTATTTTGTTTGTGTTACTTATGTGTCTTAGAAACTGGTAAATGTAACTCACTGTTTGTATGAACTTCTTGTTACACTGCTTCCATCTATCGGCAGTTTGTCTTGAGATTTTGATAGATGATGAAAATTCATAGGGTGAAATTTAAGTATTCCTCTAGCGTTAACTGTAGCGCCACGTTTCTTAAAAACTGCAACGACGTTCCTGCCCCAACGCAGGCCGTCTCTCATAGCGTTCGTTTTCGTCGTCAGGACACAAGAATGTGCTTGCTCAGTGTTGCCACTCGTTAAAATTTAAAACCACTTCTCTATGAAAAGTACTTTGCTGCTTTTAACTAATTTATTTTCACTTTTTCAATCCTCATAAAAAATAAAATCAAATATATTTTGCCATAAAAATAAAAAAATATGGACCAGTTTTTCTTCGGGGGATTGAACCCGACGTGAATCGAACACGCAACCTTCTGATCTGGAGTCAGACGCGCTACCATTGCGCCACGGATCCTGGTGTTTATTAATCTTCATTTTTCATTATATATCATGCAGTTGTCACCAATGTAGAATGCAACCAAAAGTCGATCGAGCTACTTGTGAACTTGACTCGACTTTCTCGTATAGATATACATGCCAAGCTTATTAGATACTTGATTTACTAATGACTACAAGTAAAAGTAGATTGTGCTGCTCGTGAACTTGACTCGCTTGTGTAGATATATGGATCGAGCTTGTTAGATACTCGATTTACTAACAAACACAAGTAAAAATGAACCGAGCTACTCGTGAACTTGAATCGACTCGACTCACTCATATAGATATACGAATCGAACTTGTTAAACACTCGATTTATTAACGTGCCAGCTCAAATTCGATCAAGCTGTTTGTGAACTTGAATTGACTCGACTCATGACTCGAATAGACATATAGATTCTAAATTAGAAATTAAACTTGTTAGACACGACTCAATAGACTAATTTACAAGTCGACCAAGCTCTTTTTATTGCTCGTCAATGTAATCGAATCGAACTCGATACCCACCAACATTACATGTAAAGCCCAGTGTCCACATACAACAATTGTTTCTTAACTAGTAACTAAAAATATAGACATTGTTTATTAGAACAAAACAAAACAAAACAAAAATGTGATAAACTTGCCCAAAATATTATTAAGTTGTCTTTATTTAATTAAGTACAAAAGAGTTGGTACATTATTTTTTGAAATTAAAGTTGCTACTCTTTCTTCTTCCCTTTAATCTCAGTCTGTTTCTCCCCCATTTTGCTCTTCATTTTCCTTAATTTCTCTTCCATTATAGCTTGACACCTTTGAAATTTCATCTTCAATATTTTGCCAAACTCCCTTATTTTCTCCTCCTTTTTCACATATATAATAGGTATGGTCATTACCCCCACAAGTCCTGCAAAATTGAAAACAAAATTCATTATGTAGTTAAAATAAATATAAGTGTCACACAATATTCCACGTCGAATAAACATTAATAATATATATAAGAATCGACTGGTATCTTCATTGACTACGACCCAGAGCGAACAATATCATTCTAATGTGACTACTGAGGTCCTTCCTAAACCCAAGAAGTGGCCTCTCAACACGAACAATATCATATCAATGCGAATATTCCAGAACCCAACAAGGGGCTCAAAACGAACAATATCATATCAATGCGAATATTCCAGAACCCAACAAGTGGCTTCAAATCCGTGCGGACACAACAAGTGGCTTCGTCTCTAGGAATCTAGAGGAGTCCTCAGTGTCAAACAGTAAAAAGACGGTGAACGACAGACCCATATTAAAACGACAAGGTCTCTGTGAACTAGGCTTTTGGGTCCGGAATGAGTATGGTGTCTCGATAGCATGTAAAAGAATGTTAAGATTCAATTTACCTATGTAGAAAATGGTAAGAAAATCCAAGTGTGCTGCCACCAGAGACATCAAGTATAAGCCTGTTAAAACTCCTGCAAACTCGAACCATTGTCGCTCTCCGCTCACATGCAACGTCAATCGAATCAAGTCTTCTGCACTTCGTTTGAATAATTTTGCATGCTCCATTGATGTCTCCTCTTTAATTTCTAAATTTGAGAGATCAGGGGCCTCCCTGCATCATTTCCAACAATTAATAATTTGATGAGTAGTAGATTTTGTGAATATAAGCCAAACAAGGTTGTAAATCTTGCTTTTTCCTACCCAATTGCCCCGATTTTGATCTTAAAGTATGATGGTCGTTTTGGGAAGGAAAAAAAAATACGGACCAATTTTAAACCTCATGTCTAAAAAAGACGAGGTCGTACTTCAAATTTCAAATTCCGACAATTTTGGATAAATTAGGGAGCTACGAGATTAAGTTTTAGGACTTTTTGCATAATGTCGCAAAATCAGACCAATTAAAGGGTTATGAGATCAAATTTAAAAACTTGTTGGGACTTTTTACAAAATGTCTCAAAATCAAAGCAATTAAAGGGCTAAATCCAATGTTGAATAATAAAAATTGATTGTGTGCATCGATACCAAATGATCAAAACACGCCCCACAACATCTACAATACATTCAGATATACGGACCTAACTATAGATATATCAAAATAACTACCAAATTGATTTTGTGCATCGATACCAAATGACCAAAACACGCCCCACACCATCCATGATATATTTAGATATTCGGACCTAACCATAAATATCTCAAAATAACTACCAAACGGAGACAATTGCATTATGGTACCTTTTCAAGATGCGATGCATTTGGCCCCAAAAGTAGCAACACGAAACAAGAGTCATGGCCACCTTGGAAATGAGAGTGATGAAACTATATTGGTACACCTCCATCAGTGTCCATGCCGCCGTCGCCACGCCAAGGATCACAATGTTAACTTGCTTCCTTCTCCATAACATTATGTCATTGATCCCTAAATCTACCAACAACAAAAAGAGTACATCATCAAAATCATGTCCCTATAGTCGTTAATATCGAGAATCGTCCTGTCATGCAACATAGAATCTGCCCAATTTTAGTCCGTTAAAACTTTCTTTTACAAGAAAATAAAACTTACCGAACTAAAATTGACATCAAAGGACCAAAATTGGCACCAAGAAATTCAAAATTGAAAATATAACCTTAAAAATTAATTGTGCACGACCTAAGTTAACATCTAACACAAATAAACACCAATATTGACATTCAAGAATCAAAATTAACACCAACAGAACCAAATTGAAAAAAAAAATAATAATAATACAACTACAAGACTAAAATTGAACACAATTAACGACTAAAATTAACACAAAAGAACCAAACTGACATCAAAGGACCAAAATTGACACCAAGAAATTCAAAATTGAAAAAACAATATATTTGACGACCAATATTGGCATTAACGAATCAAAATTGACACCAACAAAATCAAAACTGATTTTTTTAGACAAAATACAAGACTACTAAAATTGAACACAAATAACAACTAAAATTAAGACAAAATAATCAAAACTGACATCAAAGGACCAAAATTAACACCAAGAGATCCAAAATTGAAAAAATAACAAAGCACAAGATTAAAAATTAATTGAGCTCGACCTAAGTTACATTTGACACAAATTAAGACTAATATATTAACATTAAAAAATCAAAATTGACACCAACTTAACCAAAATTACAAAATACATGACTAAAATTGACACAAGACGATTCTTGATTTTCTTTTTATCTAACTATCCAATCAGTACTACAAGAAAAAAAATGACTTTTAGTGACAGAATTCCTGTCATTATAAGTCTTTAGTAAAGACTTTTAGCTAGAGAGCTAGAGAGAAGTAATAGTGAGAGGATACTATCACTAAAAGTCACTAAAAGTCAGTTTTCTTGTAGTGAATTTAAGTACGTTTAAAGTTAAAGCAAAACTCTGTATGATCTGACCCCCGATTCTTGATATTAAGTGAGAGAGAGAGAAACCTGTGTTGTCGGGAAGGTGAGCAACGGGTGGAGGTGGAGAGGGTGGAAATTCAGACAAAGCTGCAGGAGGTGGAGACTCCGGTGAAGGTTCATATTGATCGGCTATTGTTTCAGACATAATTCTTCAATCTTCTAATTTGTAAGAGATAAATTAAAACACCAAAAACACGAAGAATATATCAAATTTTGAAAAGGGGGAATTGGATTCGCTGGAGCTGCATGAAGCTACACGTGTACTGTACAATAGAGCGACGTGGACGACATGCACCATTTTCTTAATTCGACACACTTTATTATTATTATTTTTTTGTTGAAAAAATAGAGAATATATTTTTGGGATAAGTACCAATGTATATATTATCATCACTAGATAAAACTTTGAATAAAAAAGAAGAAAATTTATATATAGAGATATGAATGAAAAAAAATGTAGAAAGAGATATTAAATTTATCAAATAAAAAATGTAAATTCACTACTACATATTTGACCTTGGAGAGCATTTAGAAGAGCTCTCCAAGTGGGAGCTGTCCAAGCTAAATTGCACTTGGAGAGCTCGAGAGCCCTTTAAGGACTCTCCAAATGCAAAAAGGGCTCTCCAAGTGCAATTTAGCTTGGACAGCTCTTCTAAAAGCTCTCCAAGGCCAAATATGTAGTAGTGATTTTAGACTGAAAAAAAACATGAAATCTTAAAAAGAGACATGGGAATATAAATATAAATTTTAGATGTTGATATTTGAACCGATAACATTATTAATTTTTTGTCATTGCATATTCGTATGATTAATTTAAAAAAAAAATTGGTTATGTGGACTCAAGTTCAAAGCAATCTAGAGTACAGAGACATGTTAATTAATTTGTTATAATATATGCTAAATTTGCATCATAATTTATAAAATTATCCAATGACCTAATCAGTACTAAAAATATGATATAAATATTTGAAATTTAAGCTGATTACTCTAAACCTAATGTGACTTATGATCAACTTTAATTAACCAGTCCTTAATTATGATATAAATGGGTGGAATTTATAAGTTAATCTAACTCTAATGGCCACACATGATCTGCAATTTTATATATATTACTTCACCGTCCATTCGAATAACTAATTATGTACCTATTTCGTCATTTTAGACATCGGATAAATCGAAAATTAATCATTTCTCTTTCTATTAAAAAACTATCATATCTCACCCCAATTAACGATTATATATTCACATAACATCTTATTTATTTTATGGTTAGCCAATTAGAGATAGGATTTAGATAATTCTTTAAGCTATAAAAATAGCTATATACTCCAAATGAATTTTAAGTACTCAAAATATTCATTTAATTATATCATCTTCATGCTCCTAGCTTTTAATATTATTTGATTATTACATTTAATTAGAGATGCCTGCAGCTTCCGTTTGATTTTGTACATAAGAACATCCATACGACAACGTCTTGATGTCGTGCGGAGTTTAGTGGAAAATCCAGAAGATTAATTTTAAAGAGTTAACTTCACTTTATTCAAAGGGAATATATATATAGAATCTTTTGATACATTTTCACCTTTTTTAAAAACAGTTTCGAAAAACATAAATATATGAAATCTAATCCCAATTAATTTTATATTCTAAAGCCAACGTCGTTTTTAGTTACGTGTTCGACACGTGGACGGTTGATTCTGATGAAGTTGCTGATCGAAAGAGGTGTCGCTTCGAAAATTCCGATCAACAACTTAAAAACAAAATTAACACATATAAAACATTTATATTTTTTTTTTGACCATTTTGAAAGAAAGTAAAAAATTAAGGTTAAAATTGTTGATCATTAATACATATAAAAATAGTTGAAACTAGATTCAAACATTTATATTTTTTGGATCTTTTTTAAAAAGGTAAAATTTACGATTGAGAAAAAAAAAATTCTTATTCACTACAGAAAATTGACTTTTAGTGACATATTATAACTTTTCTAGTTAAAAGTCTTTAATGTATAGAAATTGATTTTTAGTGACAGGTTCTGTCATTAATATTTCTCAATTTTTCATCAATTTTTCGCCGCTAAAGACTTTTAACTAGAAAAACAATAATAAGATAATTTTTTAAACGGGGCAAGTTAGGAATAGTGAGTACATTAGTTGATGAGTTTGAGGGGCAACTTTAACCTTAATTTCAACAAGAAATCATTTACCCGACGGGGGTTTGTCTGAAGAAACACAATTATTAGCGTAATTGGCAACCTTTTGAAATTGCATGGAAACTCTTTTTAATTTTATTTTAATTTAACATTTACGTACCTAACTTTTTAAATATGCATGCCAGTACAAAGCTCTTTGCATTTTACAAGTTATAGCTTCTATAAATCACTTTTACAAGAAATGTATTTCATGCAATTAATAACGAAACCATTTTTTTTTTTTTTTTTGAACATGTTTTTTTTTTTTATGTGTTTGATAAAATATAGGTTAATTGATATATATTGATCATGTAATTTAGTTCAAATCTCAATTTAATCGTAACTTTCAACATATTTCAAATCTCAGTTTAATTGATTTAATTTGACAGACGTTTTAAAAGAAATTGATTAGTACGTATGGAGTACCAAAATGTACGGCTCGACCCTCAATTTTTTAAAATATATTTAAATGCAATTTTAAATTTATTTATTTTCTTATTGTGTGGCGTACGTACGTGTCGTCAGGGGCGGAGCCACACTGGGGCCAGGGGGGCCCAGTGGCCCCCCACCAATTTTTTTTTTTTATATATACTCTATTTGTTCCGTAATTATTTGTACGCTTTTTTTTATTGGGACGTCAAATGATTATTTACACACTCTTAATATGGAAAAATCCAATAAAATTAATACCCTCCCAACATCATTTTATTTTTAAAATTGTCACTCAATTTTTGTATACATTTTATTTTACACCTCACCAAATCACCCAAAATATTCATACTTTAAAAATTGTGCCGATCAAATCGTGCAAATAATAAAATATTGGAACACATTAATGTATTAATTAAAAGACATTTACAATCGAAAAAATAAAATGTTTTTTGAATTTAATATTTTAGCAAATTTTAAATTGTTTCACTTAATTTTGAATCGAACTATCAAATTAAAACTTCAAAACAAAATGAAAGTTAGCTTGTTCAATTTAATTTAATGTATTAACAATTTTATCATGTAAAAATTTGATGAGTATAATAAGTACATATTATTTTATTTTTAAAGTAATGTAACTAATGTTAATCGGGCCCCCCTATCGAGATTTTCTGGCTCCGTCACTGCGTGTCGTTATCGTATATGTCGTATCACGTCGACATGAAAAATATTGTGTTGTTATCGTGTCGTGTCGTGTCAACACATATCCTTATCATGTCGTGTCACTATTGCATCAACCCGCCAAGACACTATATAATAACAAAATTTGTAAGATCTTTATTTCCATATCATTATTGAAGCTATATTGTCGAAAAAAACAATCGGATATAGGATTTTGAAATTCCCAAATATAAAGTGTTATTTGTGATATATATACTATATATAATTAATTAACCTTATCAACAAAAATACATGCATTTTTACTATGACTCAATTGAATTTAAAATTTAATAGAATTTGCACAAACTTATTTAAGCTAGACACAAATATATTTACCTTAAATTATTAATTGCCCAATTAGGTAAAAAGTAAGTAAGAAGTAAATATAGTAAAGATCGAGTTGACTCAAAGGCCAAGAAACATTGTCATCAGCATGATCAATTAATCTAAATTAATTAGTTAGCAACACGTATTATCAAACCAAGAACTAATTAACAAATTAAACTTTAATCCTTATCCAAAAGAAAAATCGTACCCAATTTCTTCTTTAAATACTTGAAAAAAATTCATCATTCAAACAAATTAAATACATTGAAAAAAAAAAAAAACATCTCAAATGGCATCATTTTCTTCTAAAACAATCTTACCTCCTACAATGGAAGATTAATCACTATTCTAAGCATTGATGGAGGTGGCATTAGAGGCATTATCCCTGCTAAAATTCTTGAATTTCTCGAATCCCAACTTCAGGTAATCGTAACTTTTCACCTTTTTCAAAACGGTCTAATTAAAAAACGATAAGTGTGTCAGTTTCGTGGAACAACGTCGTTTCTGGTCAGCAACTTCGCCAGAATAGACTATCCACATGCTGAGCACATAATTCTTATGTTTTTTTGGACCATTTAAAAAAGTTATGAGACGAATTTTTTATTTATTAATTGGTTAAATTTCGACTAGAAATTGGACGGGGAGGATGCACGAATTGCGGATTATTTCGATGTTATAGCGGGAACGAGCACGGGTGGACTTATGACAGCCATGTTGGCGGTTCCTGATGCTAATAATCGTCCATTGTATGCTGCTAAAGATGTTATACCATATTACCTCAAAAATGGCCCTCAAATATTCTCACAAAAGGGGTACGCATGAATTATTTTCATTTAAAATGTCTAAAATACCCCTAACTGAAAAAATAGTCATTACACAACATTTTAGATGTTCAGAATCGGGTTTTAATGATTTGTGAAATATTAATTTGTAGGTGTTTACTAACCAAAATTAATCAGCTTGGAGGGCCAAAGTACAATGGAAAGTATCTCCAAAAGCTTATAAGGGAAACTTTAGGACAAACTCGGTTGGATCAAAGCTTAACCAATGTTGTCATCCCAACATTTGATATCCAATATATGCAGCCAACTATCTTCTCCACCTTTGGGGTATCTCTCTCGAATCTTTTTTTTCGACACGTTGTGTTTTAAGAACAATAATTTTACGTGTCTATGAATGTACAACACGTACTATATTTTAAAATTCTGTAAAATTATAGGGTAATCGAGCCCGACTTGATCTATTTCGAGCCTGATCGATTATCCTATTTTTTTTATAGAATTTTAAAAACATAGCATCCTCCTATGACAATAATATATTTTAAAATCTATAAATGTAGGACAATCGTGTAACTCTTCGATTGTCCAACAATTGTAGATTTGAAAATATTATGTCCTAAGCCCTAAAAAAAAATAGGGTGGGGTTGATGGGTTGCATGGAGTAGGGTAATTCTTCACGTGTGACTATAATTATATATAGGCTTTTATATAAATATTTAGGTTTTCTTATATTAATTAGAAAAATATTAACAATTTACGAGAGAAGTGCGTAGAGGTCTCATCTCATCATAAATTAAAGTAAGAAAATTTTGGGCTTTTAATTATCGATCGTGAAATGTGTAATTAACTTAATTCTTGATGCTTCAACTCTAATTAACTTAATTTGTAATTATTACCATAGAACTAATTAGTTACTTAACGATTCATCAATAATTAATCCATCTCGAAAATTAATTTTGGATTAATTAATTTGCACGAAACGTCCATATATCTATTTATCTTGACTATTGAAAAAATCTCTACTATATTAATTAAGGTTAGAACATAATTTGAGAATATTGCAACAACTTCCTATTATACGTTTGCAATTAACTAGTGCAATTATTTTTCTATCTTTCTATAAATTCGATTTTTTTTTTTTTTTGCCTTGATATGAAATTTATATAACCAATAATGCAGGTAAAGAATAAGGGTTACATGAACGCTAAATTATCAGATATATGCATTGGCACCTCCGCCGCGCCGACTTATTTTCCGGCCCATCGTTTCACGAACGTCGATGATTCCGGCCAATCTTGGGAGTTCAATCTTATCGACGGTGGCGTAGCGGCTAACAACCCGGTAATTATTATAATTAAATACACAAAATATATATATATAGTAGTATTACATTTTTTTAATTTTAGAAAAAAATAAATTAAATATCACTTATATTTTTACTTTAAAAAAAAATACGTACAAAATGCAAATCAATTTTACAGTGGTTCATACGATACTTTACCTTAATGAAAATACCACTTTTCAATTAAAAAGTATTACTCCCTCCGTTGAGTAATTATTTTAACATTTTCCTTTTTAAGACATTCCACAATTACTTTCACACCCTTAAAATGAAAAATCTTTTATATACTTCACCTTCACATTATCTTCAAATTCACACAAATGTGGTTACTTTTTCTCCACACATACTCAAAAGTCAACTAATTTTTTACTTTATACATAAAAATTTATAAAATTACCACTTAAAATCTCCACTAAATTCACTTTTCTTATCCCGTGTGCCACTTCACATGTGAAGATAATCGCGGGACGGAGGGAGTACTTTCTTTGTTCCAAACGATCAGTTATCGCACTGCAAAAAATGAATTTTCTCGCAACATTTTTAAAATACAATACTCTTATTTTATCACTTTAATAAAGTTGAAAGGACTTCAATACCTTTACTTTATCACTTTTTCTTAGTTTTCGTGTCTAGATCAGTGTGAAAACTGATCCTGATCATAACTCAGGGACTAATGTTCTTTTTTCTTCATTTCATTAAAAGGGGCACCCCATATGAGTTTTAGAATTAACTTTTATTACATATATGTATACATATTTCAGACATTGGTGGCACTAAGAGAAGTAATGAAAGAAGAATGTTTCTTCCCTATCAAACCAGCTGACTATGCTAGGTTTTTGGTGATCTCATTGGGCACTGGTTCTGCAAGACTAGACCACAAGTATAATGCAGAAATGGCAGCTGATTGGGGAGTCTTTAGTTGGTTGATTCATGGAAGTTCCACCCCTCTAATTGATGTCTATAACCAAGCTAGTAGAGATATGATGGATTATTTCTTATCAGTCACTTTCCAGGCTCTCGATTCCGAAGATAATTATCTTCGTATTCAAGTAACGTTTCTCTCTAAAACTACGTTCATTACAAAAAAATTGACCAGTAAGTTATAATGACATAAATCTTGTCGTTATATCATTACATGTCAATTTTTACAATTATTTTCCTAAAACTACATTTATGGAAAAAAAATTGATCTGTAATGACATAAATTCTATCTTACAACTTTTCTAACTAAACATGTTTAATGATAGAAAATTGAAAATAATTACAGAATTTATGTTACATGCCAATTTTGCAATTATTATTGGTGATATTTGTAATTAAAAAAAATGTCACAAGGGTAAATGTGAGACTATTTACACCTTTATTTATTTAAATTGGAATAGAAGCTAATTTAGTCCCATAACGTTTTACCTTTTTTAAAATAGTCCCAAAAAAGTTAAATATAATAATTTAATTTTTTTTTTTGAATTTGTCCTGTTTTGATCCCAAAAAAGTTCTCTGATACAATCTTGAAAATTGAAAAATTAGATAATAAAAGATCTATAAATTATGTGGAAAATTAAATTCTTTCATCATTAATTAATTATATTTTAAAATTTATTACAGGATGATAGATTGACGGGGACGAGTTCCTCTCTTGATGTTACGACAGAGCAGAATCTGCAAGAACTTGTGGAAATTGGAGATAATTTGTTGAAGGGTCCTGTTTCTAGGGTTAATCTGCAAACTGGAAATTCTGAGCCGATTCTCAATGGAGGCACAAATGAGGACGCTTTAATCAGGTCTCGTTTCGTAGATATGTTGACATATTACTTATAGTCAGGCTCGAATAAATAATTATGTGTTTAATATACATTCTATTTTAGGTCTGATTAACTATCTTGAATTTGATTATCGATGACCTTATAATACGTACCCTTTCGAAAATTTATTAAGTAGTAGAAATAAATATTCACACTACAATAAAATTGACATGTAAGTATATAATTTTCTCTAGCTAGAAGTCGTATTCTCAATTTTCTGGCATTAACATTTTTTTAGTTATAGGGAAACTATATTGAAAATTTTATGTCATATTAATTTGTTGTGTTTGTGTTATTTTTAGTGAAATTAATTTTCTAATCTTTTTAATAAAGTGTATTTTGATTATTTCATATTATAGGTTTGCAAAAATACTATCGGATGAAAGGAAGCGCCGAAAGTGGAACACCTAGTAGCAGAACAATTGGGGGAGTTTGTGAAGATTCATGTAAATATTAATAATATATTATATTCATTATTCTGTCAAAAATAATTTATTTTCATTATTTGGTAATTGCTTTTTAAGAATAATTATTCGTGTTCATTAGTGCAATAAAATTTCTATAAATTATTATAGTTGGGATCAAGGTTGAAATTAAATATTCTTATCTGGAAAATATATATTCTCCTTCATTTATTCTACAACTGTAAAATTATATTTTTGTCTTTTTTAAACTCTATATAGAGAAAGACGAGTTTGTAAATCAGTAGTAAAATATATAGAGAAAAAAGGTTAATGTTTAGTATGCATAGTTTAACGAAAACACCTTTTTAAAAATCAGGTGTAACGCATATGTAAAAAATCAGAAGAAAATTGATCTGCAATGGTTCATGTGTAAAAAATCGATATTTTGGTGCAAAGAAAAATAGATATTAATTGTGACGTGATAAACACCGCTCGAGACTTTTTTTATTTTTAGAAAAAAGAGTCACAGAAATCAGCATCCACATGTGGGTGGGTGACCAAAATTATTGTATTTTCTGATTTTCTTTTTATATATTTTCATTTTCTTTTGAGCATTTCAATATTTTTGTCTTTCTTGTTTTATTTTATGGATAAATAAATATTTAGCAGTCTGTACTCTGTATTGTATGTATTCTAATAATTTAATTGTCTACTTTAATTATTTAGTACTATATATTATTTGAATATTATGGTCCCATTACAAATTAATAAAATAAAAAATTACTAGATCATATACTGTGCGTACTGACACAATTAAATATCAGATGCATGGTTGGTTAGATATTTAACTAATTAAGGAAAATACAGATCCTTGTCTATTTCTTGTGCGTTGGTATCTAATGATATCGATCATTACATAAATCTATTACTTAATTATATGAAACAAGACATATAGACATAGTACATTATATCATCCGTGTGAATGACCATACTTGATTCATGTTACAAAACAAAATACTCCCTCCTATTATTTTTAATTGTCGTTTTAGATTTTTTTGAATTAGCAATTTAATTGACGTTTTATAAATTTATCTATAATATACCTCTTTATTTTCTTAATTATGTAATTAATTAATAAGAATAAATCATCCATCATCCCCATAAAATCAGACATGCACCCAATTAAATTAACAGTCATTTATTTATTTATTAAGGACATATTAGAAAAATAGTTTATTTCTTAATATGTGTGTGGAGCTATATGACGTCAATTAAATTAAAAAGAAGAGGGAGTAAAGTTTAAGAGGTAAAATTCATTTTATGTATAAAACTGTCGTCCCACACAAAGTTTCCATTTTGATTCGTGCGCCAAAACTCATTTTACACAAAATTTGTACGTGTTGATATCATCTCGATCTTAATCCTATGGCTCATTTTGCCATGAAAATATATTACGGAGTATAAGATTAGTGTGTAACAAAAAAGTGAACATCTTAACTATATGTATGTATATACATTGATATTGAATGTTGTAATTTATGAAGTATGAATATTACTTAACTAAATTAATTGAATTTGTATTAATTTAATTGTTATACCCTTAGTATAGTAAATTAGTCTAAAATAGATGGTTAATCAAATTTAAAATAAAATTTATACTCAATAGGAAAAAAATATACATTTAATTCTATACATATCAAATAATCGAAAAACACATTATCTTGATCAGTTTAATTTAAATTAATTAAAATATTCGGATCTAACACTAAATATCTCAAAATTAATCATATATTCTGTATTTTTTATAAACGAATAAGAATAACGATATCATATTAATTATTGCTGTTTGGGAACATTCATTATTATTGCAAGGATTTTGATACTAAATAGGGTTATTAATTAAGAACCGAAAAGCTGTTTATATTCGTTTTAATTATCGATGTTAATTTTCTTGTTTGGTTTTTTTGTCTTCTTTGGGGAGAGGTTAAACGAATCATTGCAACCATGTAAACGAAACAAGTTTAAATTATTAATTTTTATTTCATTATTTATCTAATTAAGATGACCAAATATGGTTTAAAAATAGGGAAAGAAAAACAAAAATTAAAAAATTAAAGAGAATTATAAAGAATCAAATTTGACCACCCCAGAGCAATGTCGGGTATTTATGAATGAAGCATGTGAAGCTGACACCCAAATCTACCCCACGTAATTTAAGTAACTCAACCACCCACTCCTCCATAGAATAAAAAGAATACCGTCTCAATTTATTATGCACACTTTTTTAATATCGAGTTATAATAAATTAATGTTGATTAATTTATATATAAATTAAATATGATATAAATATTAATTAGGAGATTCACTTAAAAATAAAATAATGTAAAGTGAATGACAATCTAAGTAAATAAATGATGATTGAGATAATTGAATAATTAAAAATATAAAAGTGAAAATAATGAATTACGACTAGGTGTGAGAAAAGATGAAATCCATGATATTTAATTATTATTCTTCATTTAATTAGCTTTTTCTCTCTAATTTTATTATCTTGAAATGAAATAAACAAACATAGACTTATACACTATTTTAAAGATATAAATTAGTCGAAAACGAATTTAAAATCTTTATAAAACATTGGAGTTTTTTTAAAATAAAATAATAATTTACGTACTTTTTATAAAAGAAATTGATAGGGCGACTTCAAAGGGGGTGGGCATAAAAGAATGGGGATTTCACATATTAGATCTTTTCACTTAGTAATTTTTTAAATAAGGACATGGTTTAAAATAGTTTCAAATTAAGATCAAAATGTAACATAAATGTACCATCATGCCCTTAGTATTTAATTTTCGAATTAATCTAGAGAAAGTCAACTAATTTTAAATTTTGAATGCAAATCTCTCACCACATCAAATCTGCTAATTACTAAGTCTTCCCAAATTAAAATCGTTGATTACTTACCTTCCAAATTAAAAAAATTTCCTCAAAACTCTGAAATTCAAACTTAATGATCTACATACTCATTGTCACTTATATTCATTAATAATGAATAACATTTTTGCTCCCTTGACCATTGTTGGAAAATTAATATGAAATGTAGATGCAATACGTACATGCAGAACAATGAAATCTAAAACTGCATAATAAAATGAATAATGCAGAAAAATGGTACTGTGTCTTCATATTAGAATGTGGTTATGCAAAAATACGTATACATATGCAAAATATATAAGATCTGCATTATCCCTTGACCAAACCAATAACAAATAATCATGAACTACATTCCAGCAACACGCACGTAAATCATCACAATTACACGAATACAGAGCAAAATTGAACCTAAATTAAAATCATCTCAAAACCATCTCATTGAAAAATCCTAAATTCTCAGCAAATTATGTGTGTATGTGTGGAATTAAATATCATACCCTTGACAAGACTCTTCATCTCGCCGGATTAATGGTTCCCATGTGGACCATACGCTGCGTCGCCCCACTCCTAGGCGACAAAATCGTCGTCAAAGGCCCACCTCCGCCTCCTCCACCACCTCCGGCGTCCTCTTCGTCTGCACACACCGAACACTCACGGATACAATCATCCTCTCCGCCATCCTTCGCCGTCACATCCCCGCCGCTACCTACTCTCTCTCCCGCCTCTCAGAAATCACCCCCTCGTCCCCACCGTCCGATTAACCCGGATCCGAGATGTCGACTCGGAGAAAATCAGATCGTGCCGGTGAGCGGTGGCGATAAATTACACAGCTACCTTGTTAAACGGAAGGAAATCAGATCATATTCAATTTTACAATCAATCTTGCAGATTGCATATGAATAAATAAAGTCATATTATGATTTGAGAATTCCATAGCTATCTAATTAAACGGAAGGAAATTTATTGTGAAAGAATATGATTGATTATATGGCGATAAAGTAGGAATACGAAGACTTGTGCTTTATTTAATAAATTAATAAATTAATTACGTACCATAATTATATATAAGGGCATAAAAGGTTATTAACATGGGTTTTTGGCCTTTTTTAAAAAGATTATATTTTAAGTCTTTTATTAAGAAGGTGATGCTATGAATGGCATTTTTTATAAAAATTCTCTAAAAGAATTTGAGGGGGATTGAAGTGTCATTATTATACATATAAGTATTACTCTTCCGTACGTCTATAAGCTTCCCGTTATTTTTTGGCACAGAAATTAAGAAAAGTGATTAAATAATAGATATAGTACAAGTGATGTGATTGGAAGAAGGAGAGAGATAGAGATAAAAGTACTCCCTCCGTCCGCCTATAAGCTTTATGTTACTTTTTGGCACAGAGATTAAGAAAAGTGATTAAATAATACATATAATACAAGTGATGTGATTGAGAGAGAGTAGAGAGAAAAAGTGAGATATAAAGTGAAGGGTAAGAAAAAGTACTTACCAAAAAAGGTATGAGAAGCTTATAGGCGGACGGAGGGAGTAAAATATAAAGTGATGTGTAAGAAAAAGTATTTACCAAAAAGGGTATGAGAAGGTTATTGACGGACTGATCAAAATGGTAAAATAGCAAGCTTATAGACGGACGGAGGGAGTACTTAGTTTTAAATTCATAAATTTTTTTAAATGCAAATGAAATAGAAGGAAGAGTGTAGATATATAGTTATATGGATGAAACTAATCACAAATTAAACAATTTGATTGTGATTAGGCTCAATCTAATCACGTTCTTACCCTTTTTGTCAATATGTCAAAGTAGTAAATAGCGGCGGCATTTCTGCCTTTTAATTTAACCGCCAACCACCTCGACAACGACTGTACCAAGGATGAAACTATCGGTTTTGACAGAAATATCCCTATAAAATTAGTAAAATAATTTGAATACATTTTATATTTCCGATAAATTTATATAAAATATAATATACAACAGATATTTTAGACTCCATATTATTATTATCTATCAATATTTTCAATTTTTTAGTGACCATGAAAAATTGATATATCTAAAATATATCGGGAATATTTTCGGATATTTTTACTGTACTCATCTTTTTCGCTGCAAACAAATTCGAAAACGCGTGAACAAAATTCGAGGAGAACGTGAGTTGGCAATGGGCAGACAGGCATTCCCAGCAATAGCTTTTCCCTTTTATCTTTTTTTTTTTTTTGGAAAAAAGTAACACTCTCAGTGTGTGTAATTTTCATATATACGTATGCTACTCATCACATATTTCTTTAATTCTTTCCACTTCAGATCTAGTGTTTAGAAACCATTAATGTATAACGTGCATAGCTAAAAGGTAATTAGTTCAAGAATTTGAAGTGGGGTTTTGCAGATTCTTCAGTGGTTTTGGTTCTGAAATTGGTTTCAATGGGGCGAGTGGTTTTGGTATTTGTGGTTGCAATTTTGTCATTTTGGAGTTTGTGTGTTGTTAGAGCAGAGGATGGTTACAAGTATTACACATGGACTGTCACCTATGGCACTTCTTCTCCCCTTGGCCTTCCTCAACAGGTTTGCCATTTGCTTTTTGCTCTGCTTTTGTGTGTGTGTGAGAGAGTGTGAGAGAGAGAGAGACTTGATTTGTTCGAGTTATCTATGGTTAAGTTGAATTCTACATGGTGTGTCTTTCAGTCATTTGATCGATATGCGTTTTTACATGTTTAAGCATCTATATGGTTACGTTACATTGTAGATGGTGTGTCTTTCAGTCATTTGATATGCGTTTTTGCATGTTTAAGCATCTATCTGGTTACGTTGAATTGTAGATGGTGTGTCTTTCAGTCATTTGATATGTGTTTTTACCAGGGGCGGACCCAGGATTGACACGAAGGGGGGGCCAATTTTATAGGTTCGTTAATAAAATTTACTATTTTACTCCGTATATTTATATTTTTTTCACGATTAAATATATCAAAATTCATAAAGATCTCAAACTCTATAATCTTTAATTACTGTCTATAAAAATATATATTAATATTATAATCTTTTAAAAAATTATTAACTTGTATAATTAAAATATAAGAAATTAAAGTATATTTTAATATTTATATTAATATTTAGATAATAGTTTGTGCCTTAAAAAGTGGAGAACAATTTAATTAATAGTCCAACTCTTAATTAAAATATAAATTTATTTAGAATAAAATCAATTAATTTATAAACTAATTTAATACTACTTCATATAATATATTAAAAAAAAATGTTGAGGGGGCCAAGGCCACCCCAAGGGTGTGCCTCGGTCCGCCCCTGGTTTTTACATGTTTAAATATCTATCTGGTTACGTTGAATTGTAGATGGTGTGTCTTTCAGTCATTTGATATGTGTTCTTACATGTTTAAGTTATCTATCTGGTTACGTTGAATTGTAGATGGTGTGTCTTTCAATTATTTGGTATGCGTTTTTACATGCTTAAGCATCTATCGTAGGCCTGATTAACCCTGTTCAATAGAGTTGCAATGTTTCATGTTATTTGGTCTGTTCAATAGCGTTTGTGTAGAGTGAAAAATTGAAAATTTTGCAGGTGATTCTCATAAATGGTCAATTTCCAGGACCTACACTTGAGACTGTGACAAATGAGAACATAATCCTCAACGTTGTCAATAACTTGGACGAGCCTTTCCTTTTAACATGGTAAGTAACATGGACTAGTTGCTTTCAATTTCAAGAATCGTTCGTTTTTCGATTAAGTTTGTGAATTGGTTAATGTTGTTTGAACTAGGAATGGGATAAAACAGAGGAAAAACTCGTGGCAAGATGGTGTTTTGGGGACTAATTGTCCCATCCCTCCAAACGGAAATTACACGTACAAGTTCCAACCGAAGGATCAAATTGGTAGCTACACGTACTTTCCATCAACTCTGATGCACAGAGCTGCTGGAGGGTTCGGGGCGCTTAATGTGCACTCAAGATCCGTTATTCCCATTCCGTATTCCACGCCTGCTGGAGAATTCAGCCTGCTTATCGGCGATTGGTTCAACACCAGTCACAAAGTGAGCATTCGTTACACACATAGTTTGTAATTCGTAATGAAAGTCTGTTTTGCAATTCTAAATGTATGTACATTGTTGCAGGGATTGCAACAGGTACTGGATTCGGGAAATCCGTTGCCTTTCCCTGATGCAATCCTGATCAACGGCCAGGGTCGATCTTCCTTCAGTGGTGATCAAGGAAAAACGTACATGTTCAGGGTTTCAAACATCGGGTTGTCCACCTCGTTCAATTTCAGAATCCAGGGGCATAAACTGAAGCTTGTCGAAGTAGAAGGGTCTCATGTCCTGCAGAACACATACAGTTCTCTCGACATTCATGTTGGTCAATCGGTGACTGTCCTCGTTTTGTTGGATCAATCTCCGAAAGACTACTATATCGTTGCATCCACAAGGTTCACACAAACAGTTCTCACTGCAAGTGGTGTTCTGCACTATACGAACTCTGGTGTTTCCGTTTCTGGCCCTGTCCCAGGTGGTCCAACCGACGAAATTGGATGGTCTATTGATCAAGCTAGATCTTACAGGTGGAATCTTACTGCAAATGCAGCAAGGCCAAACCCACAGGGCTCGTTCCACTATGGGACGATAACGCCAACCAGGACAATCGTGCTTGCTAATTCAGCACCAATTATAAACGGGAAGCAAAGATATGCAGTGAATGGGGTCTCGTACATCAACTCCGATACGCCTGTCAAGCTCGCTGACTATTTCAACATCCCGGGTGTTTTCAGCCTTAATTCTATCCAGAGCTCCCCATCTGGCAACGGTGCTAGCCTCGCCACCTCTGTGATGGGAACTTCCCACCACGATTTCATCGAAGTTGTCCTCCAAAACAACGAGGACGTCGTGCAATCGTGGCATCTCGATGGCTACGACTTCTGGGTTGTCGGGTAAGCAAGCCATCACACTAAGTGAAACTTTGATTAGAGAAAATAGTTTTTTAGTCGTGTAAGTTACCCCAAATTTTAGTTTCAGTTCTGTTGACTTTCAATTTCAAAGTTTTAGTCCAGTAACCGGGTGGAAGTGAAACATCTGGTTGACTATTCAAACCCTGCCACGTCAGTGTCAATCAGATGTTTCACTTTCTCCACCTGGTTACTGAACTATTTTCAATTCTTGAAAATCGACAGGATTGAAACCAAAACAGGATTATTATACGAGTTTCTAACCGTTGATTAACAGATTCGGGGCAGGACAGTGGACACAAGACAGCAGGAAATCCTACAATCTTGTTGATGCTTTGACAAGACACACCACACAGGTAACAAACATTACAAACCTCTTTATCATATCATGACCTTTAAACGACTAAAATTGGTCGAATTTCGCAGGTATATCCGAATTCTTGGACAGTTATATTAGTATCTTTGGACAACCAGGGGATGTGGAACATGAGGTCGGCTATATGGGGAAGGCAATATTTAGGACAACAATTCTATCTGAGGGTGTACAATGCAGTACAAAATCTTGCTAACGAATACGATATCCCGTCTAATGCGTTGCTCTGCGGTAAGGCCGTTGGCCATACGCGTTAGTCGGAAGGTTTTGTTGTTTGTTATACAGTCATAAGAGATTGGCTGCTAGTATTAGAATACCACAGGGAGCAACTCTGTTACATTTGTATATTTTGTAACAGCTGAGATGAGTTTTTGTAGTGCAATTCATGTGTGCATTGTTACAAGATTCATGCTTTTGTTGTCTTGTTTTAGTCTCTCCTTAACAAATTTTCATGTTTGTGGTAGTTGCATAAAAGTATATCCATAAACTGTTTGATAAAATGTGTCAACCAATTCATATGGCAACATCCAATAATATTGGAGATGATATATATTAAACATTCAGTAGAGTTGAATATCAGTAGAACACGAAAAGTGGAATCGGAAAATCGAATTCTTTCTCACAAGTACCTAACTCATTCCACATCACATAACCTTGATGGGCCCAATTTTCACATAAACTAGTTGGGCCCAAGTTTCCGAGACCTCTGAATTTCTTAATTCCCAGCCCAATGATATTATAATATATTGTAAATAAAAATAAATATAAAAATTATTAATCACATCATTTTATATTTATTTACAGAAAAAATATAATTTGAAATATATACACTTATAAATTAGTGCCACAACACTTTACAATAAAAAAGCAAAACGAATTGTGTGAAAAAATATTGTGGTATTAATTTATAAGCGTAGTAATAATAGTTGATAAGTGATGGGATGTTAAAAACTACGCTAATTCGATGAGTTACAATCAAGGATGAAAATATTGGTATCGGAATGAACAAAACAATTTGAATACATTTTATATCAGTGATAAATTTATATATAATATAATATACAATGTTATTTCATATGGTATTTATTGATATTTTTCGAAATTTATCGATATTTTTTCGATATTTTTCGATATTCTCTCGATATTTTATTGATATTAGACTCGATATTGTTATTGTCTACCGATATTTATCGATATTTTCGAGGATATTTCCGAATATTTTCATCACTGGTTACAACTCGTACGTACAAGAATTTGTCAATTACTTACATATATCTTACAATGGGCAAGTTAGAAAAAAGCTTATATAATTTGGATATATCTTTAAATCAATTTGACATTATATTATCATGATTAATTACTAATCAACAAAAGATAATATATTTTGCAACACTCTAAATTATGTGCACATGGCGTAACTTCACGTGGATCTCAATGCTATTTTTCGAGCAAGTAAATTGATATTATAAAATAAAATTTCAGACGCTAAACATGCACTTAAAACCTAAAGTTATTATTAATATTATTTTACTCAATAGTTTTAGAGCATAACTTAAAACTGAATTAATTTAAAAACCACCCTTTATTGTTCTTGCCATCCCTCTACTTAAAACTTTTGGGTTCGTTTACTCATGATTTGCAATTTATTAATTAGATTCGATTTCATAAGATTTAAGTGGTTAGATTAGAATGATTTACGTCCACGGAGAGTTAAGACGATCGAGCTAATTCACTATAGAATGTTAACTCCAAGAAATTGATCTAGTGGTGTAGACTTGAAAGTTAGGAGGGTGCTCCTCTCTAAATCTCATGTTCGAAACCTCTAAAGTTCGTTATCTATGAGTTGTTATCTTTTCGACAGTTGCAAACTTTAATCAACTCGCCTGAGCAACTGATTTGAGACAAATCTCATAAGCCAAATTGAACCTTATAAAATACGATTTCGTTTAAAATTTCAATTCGGAACCATCGATCATGGTTCCGATTTAAACCCGATCAATTTGATTGGGCAAGCTAGTTATATGATAGAGCATTGTCAATTGGTAAATTTTGCTTACAATATGAGTTGACAAAATGTGACATTAAGTACCTAAATTAAATGTACCGCCATATTAAATAATTATCTCATTAACCAATGAAGGAATGTGGCATTATCATTGACTCACATGCATGAGCTGCCCATTTAATTACTAGTTGTTGTAATTAATTAATTAATTAAGTAAAACCTATTTAATTAACTCTAATTAATATGATCCGTCCTTGGTGGCTGCGTCCTTCTCGATTTTTGACCCTCACCAAACTCCACCGACATATTTTCCGCGCCAAACATTTCACACCTATTTTAACTGCGAGTCGATTTTTCCGTATCACTTTTCGTCTTTCACTGGTATTCAACATTGCTGAATTTTTAACACATGTTGTCTATATTATAAGACGTTGATTATTTTATAATATGACACATATCAATCATTCATATACTGGAATAAGAAGTGGAACGCCAAAATTGGAACAAGCTAGTGGCCTCATTCGTTTTCCGAGTCGATTTCCCGTTTCACTTTTTGTGTTCCACTGGTATTCCACCCTAATGAATTTTTAACACGTGTCTTCTCTAATATTATTTTTTAATATGACACATATCAATAATTCATATAGTGGAATGAGTCGATTTCCTCGTTCCACTTCTTGTGTTCCACTGGTATTCCACACTTCTGAATTCTTAACACGTGTCGCTCCCAATATTATAGGACGTTGATTATTTGTTAATATGACACATATAAATCATTCATACTGTGGAATAAGATGTGGAACACTGAAATTGGAACATGTGATATCATTCGTTTTCCGAGTTGATCAATTTCTCCGTTCCACTTTTTGTGTTCCACTGGTATTCCACCCTACTGAAAACCCATCTCATTCAAATTTTTCGAATGAGATCACCTGATCCACATCATATAAATGATTGACATGTGTCATACACGTGTTAAAAATTTAATTGAATGAAATATCAGTGAAACCGGAAAATCGAACCCACAAATTTTTATCCTCTTACCACTTACTAAACTATGGAGTGTACGAATTAATTACATATATGAAAATGATTGACTAAACTAAAATTAAATAACTTTGAGTTGAAGAAATGAGACGTACAAGAAAAATTTAGTAAAATTAGAAAGCGTTGAGAAAAAATATGCATTGATGAGCAAGAAGTGCGGCGCAAATAAGCTTCTCGAAAGTCGAACGTAATTGCATGTTACCATGCAGCTACGTTGCTTGTACTTATGGCAGCCACCTTCGTTAATAATAACATTCTAATAATTATATTATATATACTCCTCTTTTCTCCAAATCTTCTCATTCAATTCCACCATTCTTGTTTTCTCCAATTTCTTTGATTTCGTAAGTCCACATTTTATTTATTTAATTTCATCGAGTTATATTAACGGAGTACCAGTGGTACTCAAAAAGTTACGTCTCGTGTTTTAATTCCGTTTTCCAATTGTGACAGGTTAATTTGTTACAAAATGGGAAAGGCCATTGCCCTGAATTTTGTCCTAGGAGTTTTGGCCTATTTGAGTTATGTTTCGGCTGAAGATCCATATGTGTATCTCAATTTGGTTGTTGAATATGGACCAATTTCGCCACTCGGAAACAACCAAAGGGTAAGTTTTCGTCGATTACGCGTTTTACGACGTTTACGTTACCTTCTTACACGTGTGAACTTTCCAGGGGATACTAGTAAACGGGCAGTTTCCAGGGCCGACTATTAACGTTGTAACGAACGACAACGTGATTGTTGACGTGTTGAACAAATTGGACGAACCCCTACTATTCACATGGTGAGTTTTTTCACGGATGAAAGTCAATCCAGTCCCATAACTTTTTACCTTTTTTGAAATGGTCCTAAAAAAGTCAAATGTACCAATTTAGTCCTTTTTTTATTTTTTTCTGTTTTGGTCCAAAAAAGTTAAATATATCAATTTGGTCTCAAAAAAGATAAATGTAATTGCAAAAAATTGGACTAAATTGGTACATTTAACTTTTTTGGGACTAAAACAGAACAGATTACAAAAAAAAAAAAAAGAACTAAATTGATGTATTTAACCTTTTTATGACCATTTCTGAAAAAGTTGAAAGTTATGGGACTAAATTGACTTCTATCTCTTCCCGTTTTCTCAGTCCAAAATGAGTAACGCTTGTGTGAACTTGATTCAGACAATTTTTTCTATCACCCTAATTATATTGCAATGCAAATAATATAGGAGCGGAATCAAGCAAAGGAAAACGTCGTGGCAAGACGGAGTTCTAGGGACGAACTGCCCGATTCCTCCGAACACGAATTGGACGTACAAAATGCAAATGAAAGATCAAATCGGAACCTTCACTTACTTCCCTACTACATTGTTGCACAGAGCTGCAGGGGGGTTTGGAGGCCTTAATATTCTTGCTAGGTCTGTTATTCCTGTCCCATATACCAAACCTTATGAGGAATTCACTATCCTTATCAATGATTGGTGGAAGAAAGATCACAAGGTTCATTTTTTTCTCCATTTTTCATTTTTTTTTTAAGCTTAAATTTCGTTCTGGTTTGAAAATGTTGCGCGTCATGCTTTGAAAATTGTATGTTCTCGTTAAAAATCGGGATAAAAGTCAATTTAGTCCCATAACTTTCAACATTTTCTGAAATGGTCCCAAATTAAGTTAAATGTATCAATTTAGTCCCATTTTTTTTTTTGCAATTTATTCCATTTTAGTCCCAAAAAAGTTAAATACACCAATTTAGTCCCCATTTTTCACAATTACATTCAACTTTTTTTGGACCAAAAAAAAAACAAAAATTGTGAAAAAATGGGATTGAATTGGTACATTTAACTTTTTGGGACCAAAAGAAAACAAATTACAAAAAAATTGGACTAAATTGGTACATTTAACTTTTTTGGGACCATTTCAAAAAAGATAGAAAGGTATGAGACTAAATTGGTTTATATCCCTTAAAAACCAGTTAACGGTTTTCTCTATTTCACGTTATGTACTTCAATTAACAGTAAACTCTTTTTTAGGGTGGGGGTAAACCACACATGAGAAAATTTCGCGTAACATTTTCAAATCATAAGGGGGTGTTTACTTTGGGTTTTGGGTGATTTTAAAAACAGGCTTTTGAAATTCTGGTTTTTTGAAATTCCGATGAATAGTAATATGAGTGTTTCTTTTGGGTTTTGAAATAGTGGAGGATTTAACTTTATGTCAAATCAAGTTGTAAAATTGAATGAGTTTATATTATTATATTATTGTTTGGTGAAATTATAATGATTAGTTGATTGTGTAATGATTAAATGTATTATATTATAGTATTATTATATTATTGTTGAAAAAGAATATAATGATTGGAGTTATATTATATAGATATAACTTTATGTCAAATCAATATGTTTGATAGGAGTGGTTTTGAGTGGATTTTGAAAACCGATTTTTAAATCCCGAAGTAAAACGGATTTTGGATCTTGAAATCCAAAACTTGGTTTTTAAAACAAAAAGTAAACATCCCCTAAGGAATTTTCGTGTCGTTTAAATTTATCAAGAAAGCTAATACTTACAAATAAAAACAGGAATTGCAACAAATTCTTGATTCAGGGAAGATGTTACCACCCCCTGATGCCATTCTCATAAATGGGAAACCTAATTCTTTTTCATTTGATGTTATTCCAGGTATGTACACTAATGATATATAACTTATAATTACAATATACTTTTATCATAAAATAAATAATTTGGTAACTTGTTTTGATGTTTGATATTTCAGGACAAACATACTTGTTTAGAGTGTCAAATGTAGGAATCACAACTTCAATCAACTTCAAAATCCAGGGGCACAAATTGACACTAGTCGAGGTCGAAGGTTCTCACACGGAGCAAGAAGAATACGACTCACTCGACCTCCACGTAGGCCAATCGAGCTCGTTCTTGGTCACCTTACAAGGCGTTAACGACATTTTCATCGTCGCCTCAACTCGTTTTATCAAGCCTATGCTAAAATCAACCGCCATTCTCCACTATCAAGGCTCCAAATCCGTAGCTTCGGGCCCCTTACCCGCCGAGCCAACTTACTACATTCACGGGTCAATGAAACAAGCAAGAACTATAAGGTAAATTTCAAATTGCACGTTGCAACACTACAAGAAAAATGACTTTTAGTGATAGAATTCCTGTCATTATAGCTTCTCTAGCTAAAAGTCTTTAGTAACGGTAATTGACTTTTAGTGAGAGGTCCTGTCTTTAATTCTCAAATTTCTGTCAGACTTTTAGCTAGAGAAGCAATAGTGAAAGGATGCTGTCACTAAAAGTCAGTTTTCTTGTAGTGCAATTGGTGTAATTTTGACTAGTCAAAATTTTTTCACATACAAGTTTTTTTTATTTTATTTTATATTTTCTCGTGTAGTATAGTAAAATGCGATAAAAAAGTATTAGTTCACGCGTTGTATATTGAAAAATACTAATATTGAAAAATACTCGAGTTTTCACTTGTGTGCAGAAAATTGTATTTTTGACGTGTATTTTCACTTGTGTGCAGACAAAACTTAACGGCCAACGCAGCAAGGCCGAATCCACAGGGATCGTTTCACTATGGGACGATCCCTGTTACGAGGACCGTAGTGCTCGAAAACACCGTTGAAACTATTGATGGGAAGTTAAGATATGCAGTTAACAAGATTTCTTACCAAAATCCAGATACACCACTAAAGTTAGCGGACTACTACAATATCTCAGGTGTGTTTACCATAAACTCAACAAAGGATTCCCCTCCTAATGTCCCTGCAGTCCTTGGAGTCGGAGTTCTTGGTACTACGTTGCACGATTTCGTCGAATTCGTCTTCCAGAACAGCGAACCAACCGTTCAGACTTGGCATCTAGACGGAAGTAGTTTCTGGTCTGTTGGGTACGTTCTAGCTAAAAATCTTTAATGACAGTAAATTGATAAGTTAGTGACAGTAAGATTTCTGTCATTAAAAATCAATTTTCTTACCGTGATTTTAATATGTGAATATGTTGAATCCAGATTTGGTAGTGGAAAGTGGAATAGTACTTTAAGGAGACGCTTCTACAATACGTACGATGCAACGGCCCGACACACGGTTCAGGTATTAGTTTCGACGCTAAAATGTACATTTATCTAGTCCAAAAGGTTTTTTTAGTCTTGTAAGTTTGTCAATTTTTGCTTTAAGAACACTTTCACTTTTTCGAATTGAATTTCAACTGATTAACTTTTTTGTAATTCAACTTTTTTGTAATTCGACTTTTACGCCCTTTGACTAGTTACAACCAAGGATGAAAATATCGGTATCGGTGGACATATTGAGACCTTAAATTTATGGAAATATCGGCGGATATATCGATATCGAATATCGATATCGGTAAATTTTAAAAATTGTAAAAATTTAATAACAAGCCTTTAGTACATAAAATCAACAAAATAATTTGAATACATTTTATGTCAATGATAAATTTATATAAAATATAATATACAATGTTATTTCTTATGACATTTATCGTTATTTTTCGAAATTTATCGACATTTTCTCGATATTTTCCGATTTTTTCTCGATATTTTACCGATATTAGGCTCGACATTGTTATTGTCTACCGATATTTATCGATATTTTCAATTTTTTTACAAATATCGTGGAAATATCGATTCTTCCCAATATCGATATCGGTGACCCCGAAAAATGGATATATCGAGGATATATCGGGGATATTTCCGGATATTTTCATCCTTGGTTACAACTGGATAACGATTGATTTTGAGCTGACGTAACTCTTTTTTCGTATATAAATATGTGTATATATCTTTGAATTTCGCCCGGTTAACTTTTAAATTGGTTACGAACCCATTGCAACTAGTCAAATAACTAAAATGTTCAAAATTCAATTTTCCCTTTATAATTTGGGTGACACTTAGCGTCCAAAATCTGGATATCTAGAATCTGGAAGTTCACCTCTCACCCTATGTAAAAAGTCAAAAATACCCCTGACTGAATGTTATTCCGTATAATGTATTGACTAACGAGGGTTTACATATAGGTGTTTCCTTATTCATGGAGTGCAATTCTTGTATCATTGGACAATAAAGGAATGTGGAATTTGAGATCTGCAAATTGGGCAAGAAGATACCTCGGACAAGAATTGTATGTTAGAGTGTGGAATGACGAAACTAGCCTCTTCACAGAGACTGCTATTCCTCCAAATGCACTGAAATGTGGCAAGGCTATAAACTACTAGGGATGGGCATTTATGTAATCTTGTTTTTTTTTTTAATTTGTTCTTCGTTTGTTTCTTTTAAATCAGTTACGAGGGTGTGACTGTGTCTGAAAAACATAAAGTTATAGAAATTATCTGATCTGAAAATGAAAAAAATGGATCATAATTTCATTTTTAGTTTAGCAATCACTTGTATTGGTCAATGGTCATCCATCATTTGATGACTATCATTACATAATTTGTATTTCCCATTCTTTTTTCGTCTTTTTTCGTCTTATCTGTTCACTATCAATTTAATCACGACTTTCAGAATTATTATGAAAAACATTAATCTTTCAAGTTTTTTGCAATTCAATACATTTTTTCTTTTGTCCAATCAATTGATGATGTGGATTGCGAAGCTCGTGTTTACCTGTCACGTTTTATACATTCTACACTGAAGATACGTCCTACATGTAATCCGACATGATAAGTATACACGAGTTTCGAAAAACTACGTTTTTTATTGTTGATCAGAGAAAAAAAAATATGTATCGAATTGCAACATAAAAAGTTCAGAGTTTTTTTAATCACAACATTTATTTTCCAATCCGTTATATATGGACATGAAAAGAAAATAAATATATTTATTCATTACAAAATAGTTTCTACAGTGCTGCATAAAAAAACAATTGGGCCCAATATTTAAGCCCAAATCCAGCAAATATAACCAATTGGGCTCAATGATCCAGCGGCCAAGTCCGACTCATTTAGTCCTGATTCAATAATCCTTGATTAATGAACAATCAACTTATTAGTCTTCTTAAACTTTTTTTATGCATCCGATCTAAGATCGACTAATTCGGGGACCAATTCCACCATCCATTTACGGGAGTCCGTTTAAAGTCAGATTGTTTGCACCAGATTTCGAATCTGAAACCTAAAAATGAGCACTGATTAAAAGTTCTGAAAAATACTTCAGTATCCACATTGGTATAATTTTTCGCATTTTGTATTTATTTTTCGTTCATCCCAATAAATCACATGATCCTCCCATATTTATTAAATGTGGGACCTAAATCCACAGAAACCTTGTCGTTCACCGTCTCTTTTCATTGGACACCGGGGGACTCCTCCACATCGTTTCGTCTGAGACCATAACTTTAATACGACAGGTGAGACTCGAGAGGGACTTCAGTATCCACATTAATACAATATTGTTTTAGTTTGGGTCAGGACTGCACATATTTGCTTTCCGTTTTTTCTTCAAATGAAATTATTTCAATGAAGATACTAGTTCATTTTTATAAACCCGTCTCATAATGATGTATACATGCATGTATGTGATCATAGTCGTGTCAGGGAATATATATATCTTATCATACTCATACTTAGGGATTTTTATTATTGGTTTTGCAGGTTTGATGGAATCCTTCCAACTGTAAGAATCACCTTGCAGATTTCAAGAATCTCTTCCCAAAAGCTGCTTCACCTCTTCCATTATCCTTCTTTTATTTTTTTTATTATTTATTTATTACTATTATTTAATAATAAAGAAAAAAATAAATTAAGAATCGGCATTTTTTTGTTCATGACCAGCACGCTGGAAATAAACAGAATCTTTGAGTAAATCAAGAAAATAATAATATTTAAAATTAAATAGAAGATTTTAAGCATATACTCCAATATAATAATTGTACTTTTGTTGTCTTTCAAAAAGATTGTGAGTAATTATTCTACTAATAATATATTATTGTCCAAATCTTCTTTGTGTAGAGTGAATCTTCTCCAATATTAAAGAATATAATTATAAAGCTAATATGCACAAATGCTGACTATTAGTGATCACATAAGTCTAAAAAAATGGACTTATATATAACTAAAAAAACCTAAATTCTTACACACAACTCAATTGATCACAAGCACATGCTTGCATGAACTGATCAGCTAATTAAAATTAATGAATTAATTAAGATTGTAAAGTTGTGGTTGATCCTTGTTCCCCTTCCGACCATGCATTTTGACCAACATTTTTTTATGTTTCAATTTCCTATTCAAGGATCGACTAATTTGGGAGATCAATCTCATCGTCTACTTAGTAGCATATCTTCGATTCAAGGAGATTTAATTATGTTAGTACTGATGAATATCATTCGACCGTGTGTTTATCACATTTTATGAAAACGTCGAAACGATGCTATTTTCGAGAATATATGTCAATGTATTTGAATAGATTATAAAAGACACTAAAGTGCAGTCGTGGAAACGATTCGTGTTATTGTTTCATCAACTAAAAGTTTTTAATGACTGATACAAACTTTTAGCTATAATAGTGTTGTAATGACGAAATTTCTGTCATTAAAAGTTCGTTTGTTAATAAATTTTTACTTAGAAAAATATGAAAATTAACATGTAAGTGATCCCATCTCAAAAGTGGACATAAACATACCATTAAAATACCTAAAATTCTTACACACAATCTCAATTAATTGATACAAAACACACTTACATGAACCAACCTAAAATTGAAGATCCACAAAGTATTAAAAAAAAAAAAAAACACAATAATAATTAATAATAATGCTAGAGTCATATTCATATACCACACCCAACATAAACACAAAAACACCAAACCCTAGCTTTTCTAAACTTAAACTACCCCCAATAATTAAAATTGTTACATATCTAAAATAACTATAATTAACATTACTAGTAAGACCGTCTGACACGGTGAAACGGAGTATAATTTGAACACGACGCTCAGAGATATCCGGAATCAGTGGGCCAAGAAAGATTAGGAATATTATTCCACACCCCAAATTGATCATGACCTGGTGCAACCGGTGACGATTCAAGAATCAACGGTGCATGATCAGCGTAACACGAGTTTGAAGTTGATCTCAGCCGTTGATACGCTTCTTGAAGCCCACCATTCTGATCACCACCGTACATAGTCTGGTTTCTGTAAAACGGTAAATGGGCCTGGGCCGGGCCCATTTGGTCCAATCGAGGGTGGAGAGAATCCGGGCTCACGTGAGGAGGAGGGAAGAGCGAAGCAGGGGATAATTCCTCTTTCACAGGGTTTGATCTGATTAAGGAGAGGAAATTGGAGTTTTGAGAGGAGGCCCAAATTATGGGGTTTGAATTTGAATCAAACGACGCCGTTTTCAGCTTAGGGGTGACGGCGGAGATTTTGTTTTTGCGGCATCCGCCGCCGATGGGGACGTTGCGGAGGGCGCCGCCTTTGGTCCAGTAACGGCGGCAGGTTTTGCAGAAGTGGCGCGGCTGAGTGAGGTTGTAGTTGTTGTAGTAACAGAATTTTGTGTTGGAGGAATCGCAACGAGGGCACCGGAGATTCTCCGGGGGCGGCGCCGCCGCCGGAGAAATGTTGCTTCCACCGAAGAGCTCTTGAACCATTTTTTAGTGAGAGAAATAAGAGAGAAGATGAATGGGGAGAAGAAGAGAAGATGTGAAAGATTAATATAGGAACATTTCTCGATTTTTACGTGTTTTTCTTGCACAGAGGTCATCCTAATTTTTTCTGTATCGTTTCAATTCGTATGTATTTGATGGATAGAAAGGTAAATATTTGTGTGTACCACTTACATATTAGTTTAAATAGAGTATAGCATTAATTTAAATATTAAATAAAAACAAATATGTAACTGATATGATATACAAGAGTGCAATCCGGAAAGAAATACTCCCTCCGTCCGCCTATAAGCTTTCCATTTTACTCCTCCCGTCCGCTTATAAGCTTTCCGTAACTTTTTGGCACAGAGATTAAGAAAAGTGATTAAATAATAGATATAGTACAAGTGATGTGATTGGAAGAAGGAGAGACATAGAGAGAAGAAGTAAGATATAAAGTAATATGGAAGAAAAAATATTTACCAAAAAGGGTATGAGAAGCTTATAGGCGGATGGACCAAAATGGTACGGACCAAAATGGTAAAATAGGAAACTTATTGGCGGACGGAGGGAGTACCATTTTAGTTTGTCCGTCTATAAGCTTTCCATACCTTTTTGGTAAGTATTTTTTCTTACACTTCACTTTATTTCTTACTTTTTTTTCTCTATCTCTCTCCTTCTCTCAATCACATCATTGGTACTATATGTATTATTTAATCACTTTTCTTAATTTCTGTGCCAAAAAGTAACGTAACACTTATAGACGAACGGAGGGAGTAATAATATGGGATAAAACAATGTAAAGGGACAATATGAGTTTGTCTATTTTCGAAATTAATTTGAGAATTGGATTTTAGTTGTTTTTATTTTGGAATTTTCTCTTTGGTGGGAAGTAGAGGGACATCCCTATTAGGCTATTCCATTATTTTCTTTCAATAATTTAGATAGTTAGGACAACCTGCGTGCCTAGCTCTGAGTTAATAATGTACTTTTTGTTCTCTATATACAAACCACTTTTAATAACCCAAGTCTTTCATTTTTACCCATTAGTATAATTAATCAGTTCATCATTAAACTTTTCGTTATTTTAATTAATATATGAATTAAAAAAAGGATTATATAATAGATATAGTACATGTAATATGTGATTAAGAAAGGGAGAAATGGAGAGAAATTTTAAATATAGAGTGAAATGTAAGAATAAAAAATTAAAAAATATTTGTAAAAAGTGGTATAAGAAAATTATAGACGAACCAACTAATTAAAATGATAAAATTAAAAACTTATAAACAGATGGAGGAAGAATTTAATGGATAACTTTCAAGTTAAATTTTGTGATAATTAACTAAAAGTGTGGTTTTTTTTTTTCTTTCTATTTTATACTCAATATTCTTTGCACAAGAGGATACAAAAATAAATATTCATCGAGGTCCAATAAAACACTAAAAATTGTAAATATGGTGGATCTTATTTATTTTATTATATTACTTATATGTTATAGTAAGTTTTATGGAGTTTTAAAGAGAAATATAATTCGCAGCGTCATCTCGTGCATGAATGTTTAACCTAAGATTCATCACAAATAAAATTTGTATATATATTTTCATCATTAATTTGAAATACTATATTACTCTTTTATTTCATTTATAATATAAACCTTGAAGTAATGTTTAATTAATTTAAACACATGCATGATTCCATACTCCACCGATCATTATATATACTGAATCCCATTTTTCAATATTCATATATTTATTAAATACTCATATTTATTAAATACTCCTAATTAAAAGTAATAAAAACACACAATTAACTCACCTGCTAATTCAAACAGTTTCTCCAACAAATTAAACAGTAAATTAATTTGTGTCATGGAATTGTCTTAATCCAATGTGAAGTGTCAAATCATGAAGAATTTTCCAGGTATTATAATTACTGGAGTACTATTAATTCATTATTATAACACGTGCCACGCAACAACATCATTAAATTAAATTATGAAGGGAATATTAATAATTATTAAAGCAGTTGACAGGGCGTGGTGTTTGTAATCCCAAAATATTTGATTCGTTGAACGCAGTTTATATTTTGAATTATAGTGTAATTAAAAATGATTTTTCAGTTGAAAGTGGGATCAACAGAATGATCATAAGGGCAATCAAGATTTGGGATTGATTAATTAAGAATTAATTAATTAATTATCTTTTTGTGCTTTAAAACAATGATTATGAAGTGGCCCTCATTGCGTGGAAATACGTGTAAAGGTTGATTTGAATCAACAGTATCTTTAGGAGCGTGTAAAAGTACAAGCAAATTTAAATTCACCTGAAAAAAAAAGTTCACGTAAACTCAAATTTACAAAAAACTTGTTATACGATATTAGACATTTGTACAACCTGCATTTGTAGCGAAACCTAGGAGAATATCATCAATGTATATATGTGTCGAGTATACAAGAGTAATGATATAAAACTCGATATTGAGTTTCTTATGAAATCAACTACATGCATAAATTAATATTATATGTACAATAAAAAATTTATGCATATGGTTAGTTTCATAACAAACTAACTTTATACTCCTAATTTTAAATAATAATAAGTTTATTGTTCATAGTTTCATTATTTTTTGCTTTTGTCCCTTGCACCTAATTTGCAATTTATTGGTATATCTTCTTTTTTTTTTTCTTTTCTCAGTGTAACTTCTCTTCTCTTCTAATTTAATTGTTGAGTTTTAGTTTTTTTGTACCTTATACTTTTCATTTTAAAATATTTTGTTCCATGCAATTTTAAGAGCCGGAAATATTGTTATTTAAAAAAAAAAGTTTCAAAATACAAGGAATAAGTAAAAGTAAATAAAGTAAAATTACTTAAACTAAAAATGGAAGTATTTTTTAAATTCCATAGAGCAATATACTAAAAAAATGCAAACATACAAATTAAAGAGTTCTATTTAATTATAGTTGTGTGATGTAACTTTCGTTGCACCATTCAGTCAATTTAGAATAAAAAAGTTGGTCAAGCATAGAATGCCATGTTACACTAAAGTGTGAATGTATAGAATATTGCGCCAATAATGCAACATCATTATACAATAACTTTTTGAAGAATACAAAAAAATATATATGTTTCCATAAATAGTACTAGTCCAAGAAAAATCAAACTTTAATTTGTTTCATATTAATTAATCTCTCTATCTTTTTTTTTATATATATATATATATACATCTTTATCGATCCCATTTACTTTAAATTTTAAAAATAATCTTATAACTTTCAATTTTTTGTTCTGTAACCATCGATTAGAGGTGACACATTTGATCGACCTATCGAACATTGAAACGTGGACATGCAAATCCAAAGGCTTCACGCCATTTTTACCTACTAAATTATCCGGAATAAGTCGAATGCGTATAATTTACAACACTATTTTCAAAATTCGAAAGTAAACTTAATTAAAATCAAACTACGGAAAAAAAATTGTGTAAATTGTTTTAATTGACAACATAGTCAATTGAAATAACGAAATGAAATCACTTGTTATAATTTTAGTGTTACACATGAATAATTGACTATACATGTTAAAAATTCAGTATGGTGCGTGGAACACAAAAAGTGAAACAGACGAATCGAATAGTGAAATATATAACTGAGTGGGAGCGTGGGACGGGAGTGAGACGGAGAGGACGAAAGCGAAAAATGAAGGAAAAAGGCAACAGGAAAAAGACCACAACGTATAACAAAAACCCATGCTTGTATTTTTTGTTGAATGAATTATGAGAAACAGGGTCCATATATAAATGACTTTATGTAATAATGACTTTTTAAATTTTCCAAAAAATGGTAAAAAAAGTTTGTTTTTATTTTGGTGTTTGTTTGCATGGGATATTATATGGTACACCTGACCAGACTGACCGCGCGTGCCGTCCGGAAGGACTGAGACAATGCTGCTTAATTTGTGTGATAACGAAGAAACACAGAGTGCTACATCATGTTGAATCAATCACTTTTTGTGGTGGGGAAGATAACGACGTGCCTAGTGCTGTTAAACGAACCGAGCTGCACGTGAGCTAGCTAATACTCGATTGTTAGTCTTGATATCTAATTTTTTTTCTTTTAATTTCATTTGGTTCGTTAGACTTGTTAAAGAGTTCCCCTTTTCGTATTGGGCATGTTTAATTTGTTTAGAGACTCACACGTTCGGACGTGAGACGTAACGTCCCCCGTCTTGTTCTAGTTCAAAATTTAACATTTGAATTTCACCATCTAAAAATACATATATATTCTACTACTCCGTATTATAATAATACTACATCACTCATACTTACAAAATTGATTTGATATAAAGTTAATTTATATAATACATTATTCACTATTACACAATTGATTTGACATTAAATTACATTATACCATAATCAAAATTCAAAAATAAATACACACGATCAATATTCATCGTGATTTTTCATCCAGGAATTCCCCATCTTACATAATTCTAAAATAACATAAAGTCTAGTATGCACTCGAGTGCATGTTGTGCACCCTAATCCATGTTGCACTTTTCAGTTTTACTGACTTACACTTTTTGATAAATGGTGTTGCACTTTTCAATTATTATACTAAAAATATTATTATACAGTTTAATAATTGAAAAGTGCAACACCATTTACCAAAAAGTGTAAGTCAGTAAAACTGAAAAGTGTAACATGGACTAGGGTGCACAACATGCACTCGAGTGCATACTAAACCAACCCCTAAAATAAACACGATCACATTGTTGTAACCTGTTGAATCATTAACACGCGTCGTCCCCGTTACTACGAAGTGTTATATTAGGTAATTTCATGCGTGGTGGTGCTAGTTGGTGAATGAACTGTTTCCTCGATTCTCGGGCTATATATCTATTCTTGTCTTGATTAATCTTTACTTGCCAGGGGCTGTTTCTACTTATGCATGCGGCCCACACACCCTTTGCTATGTCGCTTTCCTCTTAATACTAATTTTCTTTCATTTTAATTGGAGTTATCGAGTTAAATAATTTCGTCTAATCTAAAAGTTCGAACTTATACAGAAGTATAGAATCAATTCACGTCCATTGAGTGAACAATTTACAGTAGTATGTCTATACAAGAATTGAATCCAAAACGTGTAAACGTGATACGTACTACTAAAAGTCCGAACTTACTTAGATGTGTAGAATCAATTCATTTTTAATGAATAGAAAAAATCTCCAATCGAAAAATATTTAATTTTTATCTTAAGTTTCACAAGTCGAGCCCAAACCCAAATCCGATTTCAAGTCAGACCTTAATTTGAAAGCTCGCAAACATATTCCCGAACATGTTCACGCGCGAACAGAATCATGTAGAATAATTATGCGCTCCCATTTTTGTTCTAGCTAAACACGAACTATTTACGAACTCAATATTTTACACTCGAGTCGAGCTCGAACACTACTATTAAATTTCAAACTGGATTATATTCCTCATCTACCCTATGAATTACAAAAGAATAGGCTCAATCAATATATTTAAAATATAGAAAGATGGAACCCTAGGTTTCACACAAAGGGTATGCTTTTCAGCCCTTCTAAAATCTACTGAAAACTTGTCTTTATTGTGAAAAATTGAGATTGTCCATGATAAGGACTACAAGATTTAATTCTGTATTTGTCGAGAATCTTACAATTTTTTTTAAAGACAAAATTTAGTGGTGAAAAGCCATAATATTCCTCTCCTGATTGAATGACAATATATGGGCCCTCTATAATAGCATAGCTAGTATGTACCTAGATTAAATCCATGATACACATGTCTAACAATTTAACAATTGTAACTATGTAATTCTAATTAAATGAAATGAACATTTTACAGCAGGATAAGATAGAAGGGATGTCGGTGGAACAAAGGACGGGTATCTCAATTTTTAAATCTGTTCTTCACATATATGCATCCGTCCTGTCCTGCCACATGTTCTGCTACGAGACAACATTTTAAGCTCTGTACTGCGCGGGTAACTGCTCTACCCCACGTTTATTATGGGGCAACATTTTGAGCCCCGCCCTAAGTCTCATTAAAATTCACCGTGAAACTAAACATTAAAAATTCACAAAATCATATTCAAAATGAAGAACAAACTATAAAAATAGTTAAATCCACGATAATTTCATGTTCAAAATTAACAATAACTATTACATATAAATTATTATATATATGTCTTTGAATTCCAGCGCGGGACAATAAATATGTAAATTCATGTTTGTCCTACTCTGCGCGCGCGGCGAGCTGACTTGCCCCGTTTTTAGAATGGGGCAGGGTAGGCCGGTAGGACGAGTCTAAATCTCTTGGGGCAGGGCAGGGTTGCTTTGGGGCAGGTCATTTTGCTATCCCTATAAGTTGCACGGTATTATGGAGTATTGTGGGGTTCACTTATAAATAAAGTGACTGCGTATGAATAAAACGAATGACAAATTGAATAAATAAGTAATAGTTTGAAGGACGATGATGCAAATATTATTTCATTTTGAGACAACACATATTAGGTTTGAACGGATTAATACTGAATATTTACATACAAAAATTGGACGAGAGTATTATAAATTTGTAATTAAATGGCCATGTGCGTTCAAAATACTCCATCCGTCCCGTGTCAAGGTTTACACTTACTAGCAATAAAAAAAAGTGAAATTTTTAGTTTGATTTTCATGTTCAGACTTTTCGTGTTCCACTGATATTTCATCCTTCTGAATTTTTAATACGTATCGTTTTCAATTTTATAGGACGTTGATTATTTCATAATATAGTGAAATAAAATGTGAAACAACGAAGTTGGAACGAATTTGGTAAATTTTAAGTTGAGACGGACGGAAAAGATAAGTGGTAAACCTGAATAGGCCCAAATGAAAGTGTGTCAACGACCCGAACACAAGCAAATATGTTGAGCCCAACTAAACAGGCCCAAATCCATATCTGTTGGATCAAATTTTCGGCCCATAATCCGATTAACGGGCTTTTAAATATCTGAATATTTCAGATTTCTCATTTCTGATAATTGGAGCTCGGTATACGCAACTATTAACGGTGACTCGCTCTTCTCTCTGATCAAAATCTTCTCCGATTCGGTTCCATCAAAGATCTCAATGAACTGCGAAGTTTGCCAACTCAACGAACTCGTACGTATTTTTCTCGTTTTGAATCTGTACGTTTTATGGACGTAAGCTTTGTTGAGTGGAAAGTTTCTGATCTTTACGTGGTAAATTAGGATGTTGAGCACTTCGAGATACGTGAAGTTCTTCGATGTAAGTTAGTTGCTATTATTTTTTAAAATTTCTTTTGTTAATGGCGACTTGCCGATTTACTATTTTTGGTTCGTGGAATTGAACTGAGCTTCTGGACTGATTACTTGCTGAGACGATTTTTGATATTTTCTGTAATCAGATTTTTTAGGTTTTAATTGATGTGAGGATTTAGTGTTTTAATTAATATTCGTGAGAAAGTAGTTCAAATTCTATCGGCAGTCGCTATGTGGATTCATCGTACACGAATGATTCCGATTTTGTTTTTGGTGATTCCTGAAACTCTGATAGTGAAATTAGATTGTTGCCTGTTGTATGGGGATTACTAATAGGGCGAGGGTTGATTTGCAGGCATTTTACACACTATTTTGTTCCACAGAGCTTTAGGGCTAGTGCGCCCGAAAGATATAGATTTGGAGCTTTTTGAGATTACATATGTAAGTATATTTCACTTTAATAAAGTGTTTGCAAGATAATGTTAATGTAATTCATTGTTTGTTGTAAGTTTATTGTTTTGGTATGCTCAGTTTCAGATGTATGATCCTATGCCCTAAATTTTACTATTATGTTTCTCATTTTATGTTGTGGTTTTTAAAGTAGCATTGTATGTGTCGAATTAAATTAGATTTTAAACCGTTTCCTATGGTAATTTATTTGCCAGATTTACATTTTAACATTATATGATCTTTTGGCGTCGTTGACCCTTTGGCATTATGTCATGCTCAACTTCTTTGATATCAATGCAGGTGCAATGTGGTGACGTAGAACTCGAGAGAACAATTGATGAGAAGATTGATCAATTCATTGATAGGGTGGAGAAGCACCCTAACAAGAAAAATCAGGTCTATTGATTGCTACAATTTACAACTTTTCACTTTCCGACTGTTTTTCAATTAAAGATCACATTGTTCATATATATATATATGCCAAATTCTCCCATGCAATTGAGTATATAGATACAGTTGGATTTTAATGTTCAGTTTACTCAATTTTATATTTGACCCAACATTTAATTCAATTTAATGGAGCTCAATTTCAATTGTATAGTTGCAACCAATTGCACCCAAGTATCACTCTATATATGTGTGTGTGTGATTGGCTGACACTTTTTGTGTTATCAATGACTATGTATTTCTTTTAATGTTCTATTAATAAACAAGCATTTTGTTCAGATATTACATTTTTTGTTTAGATTCATTAACAATGTGCAGTGATGCAGATATGTTTATCCTTCTTTGAGGTAAAAAACAAACAACCTACGTGGTTCACTAATAAAGTTGAACGACTATACTGGGAACAATGGTACATAAACTTGAATGTGGCACAGCACCCAAAAGGACATTCTGGAAAGACTCATTCTTCCAAGATTGTAGTTGATCCTGGAGGTATTATCCGTTCTATGTATTGAGATACATGATCTGGTACTTAGTTTATTGGCACGTGTACTATTAACACTTCTTTCTCTGTGCATATCTATTGTACTGCAGCTGAGGCAAGGACTGTTCGGCGTGCAGCACTAGAAGCTTCACTTCGTGATGTTCTATTTCAGATAATTAAATTTGTGAATGAAAAGAAGGATCATATTCCTCCAGTACCAAACTCTGAAGGTGTCTCATTTCCCTGTGAAATTACCATCTCAAGGTATTCTCTGCTTTTTTTGTATTCACTACGTAATGATGCAAATACTTTTAGGTTGTGTTGGGATTGAGAGAATTGATTTGAAATTCTTTGTATTTGGAATCCACTCTTCCCAATCCCTAGTTGGATTTGTTGTTGATTTGTGAGACTCATCTAAGTTATTAAAAGTAATGAATGTGTGTGTGTTCCTCTGTATGCAGTGTACATTCTACTATGTGTGTGTGTCACTGTGTCAGTGAATGTTTGTTTTACTCAATTTGTGTGTGCAACTACCGTGTGTTTTCCTGCGTGTGACTGTGCATGTGCATGTTAGACAGTTTGTGTTTTACTGTGTGTCTGTGTTTTCTTTCAACGTGTGACAGTGTGTGTGTGTGTGTGATTATGTGATTATATATGTGAAAAAATGGTTGAATTTCGAAGGACTAGGTTGTAAAAATAAATTTGCACCCATAATTAAAGTTTTTTGCCAAACAAGTTGACTGAGTTTTAATGTTTTATTATAGATTTCAAATCC
The DNA here is from genome assembly GCA_963675135.1 of Galeopsis tetrahit. NCBI lineage: Eukaryota > Viridiplantae > Streptophyta > Magnoliopsida > Lamiales > Lamiaceae > Galeopsis > Galeopsis tetrahit. The sequence goes on from OY776120.1 coordinate 489,053, forward strand.
TACCCCCAAAATCATAGTTAAATCCCTCCATCCATCTTCAATCTTTTATCTTGAAATGACTTCCTTATGGTGCTTTATTAGGAGTCTTTGAGACAATTCTTTCAAATTGCAAATTGATATTTGCACTTTTGTGACAAAGTACTACACATTCAAATTAATGGGGGGTAAATTACTTGACACTCAAGGTGTGGACAAGTACTCCCTTTTGCTAACATCATGATATCATCCTTGATGTGTGCTAGATATATATGGTTTCTTTTATTATATGTAGGGTGATGGCATGCTCAATGTGCATGCTTTAGGGCATTAATAAGCTTAAGGGCATGTTTGTTTTGGGATGGGAAATCCAGATTTGGGATTTCGAAACTCCACCCCCGTTACAGTTTGGGATTTTGATTCAGGATTTCAAAATCCCACCCTATAAATACCTATAAACTTTATAAAAGTCAACCCTATAAATACCTACAAATCCTATATAAATACCTATAAAACTTATAATCCTATTCTATAAAGTTAAATCCTACCCTACATAAATCCCAAAACAAACATAAAACATAAAAAGTATTAGGATTTTAAAATCCACTAGATTTTGAAATCCGGATTTCAAAATCCTCCAAATCCCAAAACAAACATGCCCTAAATGTTTTTATGAGTCTTTGTATGTTATTTGAATTTGTTACTTGGAAGAAGGGAAAGAATTTGAAAAACTATGATTGGCGGATTTTGAAAAAAAGAAATAGGAAATATTTACCCTTATAGTTTGTTTGTTTGTTTTTAAGATGGGCCGTTATGCTATTTTCTAAATGTGGATAATTTGATCATTTTCCTATGTACGACAGTGTGTGTGTGCGCTTTTGGAATTATGCTTTTTAATTTGAATTGATTGTCGTGACGTATAACTTGTCCCTTTATACTGTCTTTTTTTAATTCAATAATCTTTCATTTTCTTTAAAAAAAAAAAACATACTCTGTATTTGTTATCGTAAAGCATCTGGGGAATTAGGTTTCGAGAATAGAAGAGGAACGCCACCCCTCGTCCTTTGACTTGAGATAGTTGTGTCTGCTTAAGATGCGGATAATTGTTTTCCACGTAACTATTTTTTCTCTAGACTGGTAGCATATTAGTCGATAGTCAAAAATAAAATTGATGCAAATGAGCCCCTCCCAAATCTTAATCCAACATTTTGTTTTCGTGTATATTCATCTGGTGTCAATTGACTCTCTAGCATTAGGTCTGAGGTTAGCTTTTAGATTTTTGTTAAGACTGAAAGGCCCTTGATGTTAAAAATGCCCTTGTTCTGTATTATACGAAAAACGAAAAAAGGCACATTGCTTCTCTTTTTTCTTTCAGATCCTACTTCAACGGTGAAGAAGAAAAATATGTTTTTGGCTTTAGTGATAAATTACATATTTGGAGTCCTACCTATTGATTGATACATCGATTTTGTTGTAAAAAAGAATGTTCCCCGTCTCTTTGAATGTTATTGCTATTTCGTGTTGTTAGATGTACCTGAAGCCAAGTATAAAGCTGCTAAGTTATAAGTGCCTTCTTTCAGTTCATCGGATTCTGCATTCGGGATGGAAATGTTCAAGAGGATGCTCCAAACCGGGCATCCTACGATGCTCAGCTAGCTTATCCAACTCGACCAACTACCACTTCAGCTACTTGTTTCGCAGTTCAAATTGGTGCGTTGCCTGTGAATATTTCACACTAAATTCTTTAAATTGGAGCTGTAAATTACTGCAAATTAAAATTGGTGCTCTGGTAAACAAACGGTGATTATGTGTGTGTATATATATCAGCTTCACTGTAATACTGATTTCTTCTTTCAATCAATACATATTCTAGCTCCTTTTTCGACTTGCAATCTGTACAATTTTATAAGTTCGACGAAGTTTTATGCCAGTGTAGCTCGCTCGATACACAGGGCCTGTTGAACCGGACCCGACAGAAAAATGGCTCGAATTGACAGCTCTACCCAAACCCCCTTCTCCAATTAACGTACTAGTAACAGAAACTCACACTTTCCATGTGATTTTAATTGTAGGCTTAAATTGAGTAGGGTATTTTTTGGCTGCATTGAAAAAATGAATCACCGACCAAATAAGATGGCAAAAGAGTGGATGAATAATTGAATTTGGATAAGGTAAGCTTTTTTATTTTGTGTTTACATGAAATTTGAAACGTGCAAATAAATATAATTAGAAAAATAGGGATATAATAGGAGTGTCCTTTATGATAAAAAATTCAAAATGTTAGGCCATTAATAGGACAACTGTCCTGTATAGTTGTTTGAATTTGTATAGGACTTTTAAATTATATATATAGTGAAATAAAATTATGAAATACTCCTTCGTCTCTTATTTAAAGACACATATTTTTTTATTACAAGTTTTAATGTATGAATTGTTTATTAGTATTACGTTTTATTTTGTCAAATTAAAAGACGATTCAACGGGCGCAATGATGCATTTGACCAAAAGATATGAAGACAAAAGTCCAATTATACACCCCAGGGCATTCAATTCAAATTATTCAGTCCCTACATGATATAAATATCACAAGTTATTTCACTTAAATGCAATTCACAATTCAGAAAATTCAGAACTAAAAGAAAAAATGATCTTCGTTCTAGTACACGGGTTCGGGCACGGAGCCTGGTGCTGGTACAAACTCAAGGCCCTGCTCGAGTCGAACGGAGCCAAAGTGGCTTCACTCGACCTAGCAGGGTGCGGAGTTCACCCCGCGCAGCTCAACCACATCACCTCGATTTTTGACTTTGTTCGACCATTGACCGACTATCTTGCTTCTCTCCCCGAGCACGAGAAGGTGATATTGGTTGGTCATAGCTACGGTGGAATTCCCATTTCTTTAGCCATGGAGAGATTCTTTGAAAAGATCTCATTGGCTGTTTTTGTAACGGCTTACATGCCTAATTGTACGGATGCACTCGACTCTCTCGTCCTCGAGGTTAGTAATTATCTTAACGATATGTTCGATCTGAATTGTGACCGTACATTTTTCAATCTGTACGGCTTTACATAACATTAGGCATTTTGCACGGTCCTGGTAACTTAATCATTTTATGCATGTCTATTTTTTTTTTTTTTCTGAATTCAGTATTTTAGGAGGTCCTCAACGACGTCGTTTATGGACAGCGAGTTTACGTTCGATCAAAAACTACCGATTTCGGCTTTGTTAGGGCCGGATTTCATGGCTTCTGGAATGTATAAAAATTGTACATTGGAGGTACGTTTTTTCTTTTTACCTGTCGGCTGTGATTTTAATTTATTTCCATCATATATACAATATTCAAACAAATAATTATTTTTACATTAATTCAAATCAATCTTAATTTTACTCACCACTTTTAATATTTTTATAGTTTGACACCTATTTAGTTGTTTTAATTTAGTACACACTTTTAATTTGTGACATAAATAACGATTCCATCCATATACAGAAATCTTCGATTTAAGCACTAACACATCGTTCATGCATCGAAAAACTTTCCCTGAAAATGCAAAATCGAAAATCAGATTAAAACAACTAAAGAGATGGTGAATTTACATAAAAATATTATGTAATGATTAAGCATAAAGATCCTAAATTCATATAAAATTAACCTAAAAATTAATTGGGCCCTTCAAATAATTTTTTTTTTAGATATGTCTCAATCTATCCACACTAACCATGGAGTATGAATTATTTCTAATTAAGATAAATCGTGTCAAATTCAGGTCAAACTTAATTGAAAATAAGTTATTCTGTCGTTAAAATGTTTTTTTTTTATGTCGGGTAGTAAACCACTTGCTTAATGCCCACGGTATTTTTATAAGCGACCTTAAATATTCATATTTAATTTAAAAATATTTCACGCAAGCGTTGTTTTACAGGATTTGGAACTGGCAAAAATGTTGGTAAGGCCAAATTTATTTTTCTTGGAGGATTTGGGTAAGAAAAAATTGTTGTCTAAAAAGAGATATGGAAGTGTGAAACGTTGCTATGTAATATGTGAGGAAGACGAGGTTATGAAGGAAGATTTTCAGAGGTATATCATTGAAAATAGCCCCCCACATGAGGTTATTTCCATACCAGCCTCTGGCCATATGGCCATGCTCACTAAAACAGAGGAGTTGTGCTCTTGTTTGCTCCGATTATCGGAAAAATATTACTCTCTTCGTCCCGTAAATGTTTGTAGCGAATCTTGAACGCATAGCTTAAGAAAAAAGTGTAATGATTTAAGTGTTGAGAGACAATATAGTCTATATGTCTCTTTTTTGTCCTTTTTTTATTTTAAGTTTTGTCATATTTTGTATTTGGAATGTAACTATATATAAAAAAGACTTGAATAATGCTTACTTTTATTCACAAATATGGCACATTTAATTTAGGCCACATGTTTTTAAAATCTTTTATCATTTATAACACTTTTTTTGAAGTACTTGAAAATATTCTTCATTCCATTTCTTGTAAACTATGACCTACGTATATTCATCTTTATTATACGATTTCGTTGTCTAAATTAGTTGGTAATAAAAAAACTACGTACGATTCTCTTTGAGGTTTTCAAGACACCAACCGTTTTTTTAGATTATTGATGATGTTTAGTCATCACATGGAGATGAAGATAATCAAATATGTCAACCAAGTATTTAGTCCTATATTTCATGGTGAGTACGATGAACCAATTTTTTTTCGATAAATACTTTGATAAAATTATGGTTATGCTAGTGTCCAAAGGTGAATACAACATAATATTTGGGGTTCAACTAATTGATTTTTTTTCTTATATAAAAAAATGTCTTATAAGAATATCGACAATTAAAATTGTACTCTTATTTTCAAACTTAATATTTTTCGTACCCCAAATTCTAAATTCTGAATCCACCGATGCTGTAGACCACCATTGTTTTAGGTATATGTCGATATTTGAGTGGATATTAGTGACGAGGAAGATGAATATGATTTTGTAGTAGTTAAGTATTCATGTGAGGAGGGCAATCACATTTATGAAGATGTTTTTGTGTACCTAAAAATGTTCATCACCATATTTTTGGTTCAATGAATTCAGTTAGTGAAGATAATGTTTTGAATTTGCAGTACTTCTTATGATGTACTCCCTCCGTCCCTGAAAAACTTTCATTTGATGGAACGAAGTTTAACGAAAAAGTGTAATAATTAGAGTCTTGAAGGTAATTTTGTAAATTTTTATGTATAAAGTAAATAAAATAGTTTGATTTAGTGTATGATGCACCCCATAAGATATTATATGAAGGGTAAATACGTGCATATCGTGAGAGTAACTATGCAAACTTTTCAGAGACGGAGGTAGTATGATGTATACCAAAGATACTCCCTCCGTTTACGAAATGTATTATTTATCTTATATTTTCCGTCCATAAAATATAGTCTGGTACACTTTATGAAAACCATCATTTTATCATTAACCTTCAACTATCACTTAATTACTCAAATTGTCATCAACTTTATTTACAATTCACAAACAATCATTTTATTCACAATACCCTACTTTATCTACTTTTTTTAAACATGTCTCCCTTCCAATGGAACTAAAGGGAATATTATTTATTGTGGAAAATAACTAAGAACTAATCTATATTGACTAAAGCACTTCTCCTATGTGGGAATTTTTTTTTTTTTCGAGTGGTTTGATGGTTTGTTAGGATCATGTTATTTGGTGGAATTTTGTTTTGTTTTTTGTTTATTGATATGAGAAAGATCTTAGTGTGGAGTTGTTTTTTTACTAAGAATTGAGACGTTCATGTGGAGCAAAGGACACACTCGTTTTCCTCTTCCTCACGATTGGAGGGACAGCGATCGTAAAGATCCATCTTAGGTTGAAGATCATTAGTTTTGAGCTTAAAATTGTATTACGGGCCATATTCAATTAAAGCACTCTATTTCTATTTTTTTGTAACTTTTTAAATAAAAATAAAAATTATGAGTAATAACGACATAGATAGGGAGAGATTAATAGCTGACCTTGTTGTAGGGAAAGTGTGATTAGTTTCACAATGACAAGGGGACCGCGCGGAGGGGTATAGCCTTTTGCAAAGTCATTCCAAATTTCTCCTCCATATCCAAATTCGAGGGACCAATTTCACCGTCCAGCTTCCAGTCAAACGAATTCAAAAGTGACCCTAGCATCACCGGCACCATCCTCACCGCCAAAGGCAATCCGGGGCAAATTCGTCGCCCCGCGCCGAACGGAATGAGCTCGAAATCCCTCCCGCGCATGTCGATTTCGGATTCGAGGAATCTCTCCGGCTTGAAATCTAACGGATTTTTCCACGTGTCGGGGTCTCGGCCGATAGCCCAAGCGTTGACGAGCACCTGCGAGTTCTTCGGCACGGTGAACCCGACGACCGCGACGTCCTGCTCGACTCGACGAGGGATGAGGAACGGTGCGGGTGGGTGGATTCTCAACGTCTCTTTAACCATGCATCGGAGGTAGGGGAGGCGGGAGATATCGGCTTCGTCTATCATTTTTCCTCTCCCGACGAATTTTTCGAGCTCTTCTTTTTCTTTGTTCATCGTTTCGGGGTTTCTTAACGCCTCCGCCATTGCCCATTCTACCGTGCTCGATGTTGTGTCAGTTCCCGCCACAAATAGATCCTAAATTGCATTGTAGTACATTGTTATCAATCAATGAACAATATACGTTTCACTGTCTGAATTTTTAACACTGTGTCACCATAATTATTTAATTTTTCAACTTACACATATCATTTACAAGTATTAATATCAATAATTTAGATATAAAAAAAAACTATACAAGTGATTTCATTACGTATTATACTCCATGAATTTGAATATTTCATAAAACGGCGACGTATATGCAAAACGCAATGAAAAGGGGATGAATTATAGAAACTGACCAAGCACATGCGTTCAATGTGAGTACGATCGATTTCGTCAGGGATTTCGTTACTGGTATTGAGCAGCAAATCAATTACATCGTTCGATTCATTGTTTTGCGATTTTCCTTTCTCCAATCTTTCATCGATTAAACCACTAAAAATCTCAATCATCTTCCCAAAGTGTACGGTCGTGCGTCGTCGTGTTCCCTGGGGATCAATTTTACGAAGAAACGGAAAAAAATCGATCAAATTCGGCTTCCCCGCCTCCACCATGATATTCCAAACCAGATCCTTGAATTCCTTAGCCGAATCCGAGTACGGATCCGTCAGATCCTTCGAGAAAATGGTGTTGGAGAGCAGATTTAACGAAGTACGGAAGGCGGCGCGGCCGATATCCACGGCGTCTCTGCTCTGACTACTTTTCCGGCAATACGAGATTAGCTCCTGCACTTTCCGGCTCCGGAGGTTCTGATTCGCGTCGAGGCGTGAACCGGAGAAAATGTTGGAGTTCAGCGCTTTCCGGAGGCTGCGCCACCGCGAGGCCACCGGAAGCCATATTACGGAGTACTTTAAGTGGTCGTGTGCGTGAATGGCGTTGGGGATGTTTCTACTGGAAAACGCGAGGTCCTGTTTTTGCAGGATTTCTTTGGCCATGGCGGTGGAGGAGACGACGACGGTGTTGATGAAACCGAGGCGGAGGCACATGAGCGGGCCGTTGGTTTTGGAGAGACTAGCGAGGGATCTGTGTGGCTGGTCGCCGAGCAAGTGGAGGCTTCCGATGATTGGCAGCGGAGTCGGCCCCGGCGGAAGGTTTTTGCGTCGGGCGGAAAGTGTTTGAAGGATATGGAGTATGGCGACGGCGAATGATAGTGCGACGAATATGGTCAGAAAATCCATGGAAATGGAAGATTTTGTTGTTTGGGGTGTGGGAAGTGTGAATTATTCGTTTGTGTTTGTATACATATATATATATATATGTAAGGTCTAGTATGCACTCGAGTGTATGCTGTGCACCCTAGTCAATGTGCACTTTTCAGTTTACTGACTTACACTTTTTGGTAATGGTGTTGCACGTTTCAATTATTACTCATTTACTAAAAAGTGTAAGTTAGTAAACTGAAAAGTGCACATGGACTAGGGTGCACAGCATGCACTCGAGTCCATAACAGACCAACCCATATATATATAGTATATGATATGCATGTACTGCAAGCTCTTAGCCCGCGAGTTTCTTTTAATATTCATGTAAAATTGTACGTGTATACGATGGGATTGGTTTTTCGAATTAATTTGTTTTTGAATCGAATAACGAGACATTAAAAAAAATTCATGTAAAACTATAGAACTGACAAATCATGTTATTGTGTCGTGTTTCGTGTCGACGCGATGAGATTAAACACGACACGAACACGATAATTTTCGTGTTGACACGATACAATTCGATATTTTCCATGTCTATGTGACACGACGCGATAATGATATGATAAAAAAAAAATTAATTTAAATTTACATTTAAATATATACAATCCATCTCACACCCTTATTAAAATAGAAAACTCTTTATAAACTCCACCCTCACAATATACTCAATTTTACACAAATGTCATTATTTTTTCTCTACACATACACAAAAGTCAACTCATTATTTACTTTATACATAAAATTTTACAAAATTACCCCTAAAAACTCCACTCATTATTACACTTTCTTAATTTATGCGTTCACCTACATATGAAAGTTATTATGGGACGGAGGGAGTACTAAATAAAGTACTATGTATTGATTAAAATATAAAAAAATCATGTTATTGTCGAATATGTGTCATGATCGTATTATTGTCGAATACGTGTCATTATCGTGTTATTGTCGGGTACATGTCACTGTCGTGTTAAATATATACTAAATAAAGTATTATGTATTTATTAAAAATATTAAAAAATCGTGTTATTGTCGGATACATGTCATTATCGTATTATTGTCGGATACGTGTCATTATCGTGTTATTGTCGGGTACGTGTCACTATCGTGTTATTATGGAATACGTGTCATTATCGTGTTATTGTCGGATATGTGTTATTATCGTATCGTGTCGTATCAGATTATTAACAAGTAATAGGTTATTAACAGGTTAATAAGTTATCTGTTAATTTTATCGTACTTAACGAGTCGACGACACAAATTCAAAACAAACACGACACAAAAATTTTGTGTTGTTATCGAATCGATATGAACACGATAAAGCCAAACATTAATCCATAATGCTTGTAATTCTAGGCCACGTTTCTTTTGTATTTGTTATTGAATGGGTATTTAGGGGGGTTAAATGAATGAGTGCATATTTTTTGTTCAACGAAATTCAATGAATGAAAGTGAAAGATCAATGTTTAGTACTTTTGACTACTTACACATAATTTATGAAGAAAGAGTAATAATTATTAAAATGTTAAGGAGTAATTTTATAAATTTTTATATACTCTTCATTTTCTGAAAATTTTATTGTACTTTTTGGACACAGAATTTTAAAAAAAATGTAATGATTAGAGTGTTTGAGTAATTTTATAAAAAATGTAATGATTAGAGTGTTTGAGTAATTTTATAAATTTAATATTCCTTATGTTCCACAATAATTTTCACACTTTCTTTTTTAGGACGTCCCACAATAACTTTCACACCATTAAAATGAAAAATCTTTTATAAACTACACTCTTACAATATCCTCAATTTTACACAAATGTCATTACTTTTTCTCCACACATACATAAAAATCAACCCATTTATTTACTTTATACATAAAATTTTACAAAATTACCCCTAAAAACTTCACTCATTATTACACTTTTTTAATTTGCTTGCCCATCTACCTATGAAAAATAATATGGGTCAAGAGGTAGTATATAGAGTAAAGAAAATAGTTTGATTGAGTGTTTGGTGGGTTCAAAAGTAATGACATAAAGAGTAAAATATGTGTATATTGTGAGGGTGATGATTGTTTCCATTTAACAGTATTCGAACTTTTGAGAGATAAACTGAAAGGAAAAATATGAAAACTTTGGAGGGAGTATAAAGTAAAAAAAAAAAAATTGTTCAATTGAGTGTATGTGCCTAAAAAATTGTTCAATTAAGGGTAAATATTTGTATATGAAGGGTCCGTCTAAAGATGTTTATCCGGGCCGGGTTAACCGGGCTGGCCCGTTTAACCCTGAAAAATACAGGGTTAGGGTTCATGAATTATAGGCCCGTTTAAAATCGGGCTTTTTTGACCCAGACCGGTTAGCCCGTGGGCTAAACCGGGCCAGCCTGCTAGCCCGAGTTACTAGCTTTTTTTTTTTTTAATAAATAACCTAAGAACAAATTTTGGGTCGTTTGACCAATAGCCATAACTCTAAGCATTAAGAAGCTCATTACCATCTATTAATCATTATTACTATTTTTTATTAGATTATGATATTTGTTTAGCTTTATTGGGTCATATTAAGAACCAATGATTTATAGAATTGTGTTTAAATTATACTTTTGTTTTCTCATTTACTGATCATTAACTAATTATGTATTTTTCTATTTTATTTGCTTGTTGGACATGCCAATTGAGACCTTTAATTTTAAAAGAAAAAAAAAAATTATTGTAGCCCGTCAGTGGCCCGTTTAGCCCGTGGCCCGCTAGAGTTAGAGTTAGGTCCCAACAATTGTAGGCCCGTTAAATATGAACCGGTTAAGGCCCTAACCCGTTTAGCCCGTAGCCCTATAGGGCTAGGGCCAACCCGATAGACATCTCTAGTCCGTTTCATGAGACAGAACTCTATTTATCCATTTCAATAGGTGAGGGCCAGAAAATTTGGGCTGCTCAAAGAATATTAGAAGGCCACAATAATGCAAAATAATTGGGCCGCCCTCCATAAAATTAAAATGGCCCTTGCTATATACCCCTCCATACCCCCTAATTTTCGCACCCTTCCTAAAATGTGATGTACCCCCAACAAAATATCAAAACTACTCTTATAAATACACTCTCCCCATTAAATCATAAACCCTCCCCTCTCCCCATTAAATCATAAACTCTAAGGGCATGTTTGTTTTGGGATGAGAAATTCGAATTTGAGATTTCGAAACTCCATCCCCGTTACAGTTTGGAATTTTGATTCAGAATTTCAAAATCCCACCCTATAACCCTATAAAAGTCAACTCTATAAATACCTACAAATCCTATATAAATACCTATAAAACCTATAATCCTATACTATAAAGTTAAATTCTACCCTACACAAATCCCAAAACAAACACAAAATATAAAAAGCATTAGGATTTTGAAATCCGAATTTCAAAATCCTCAAAATCCCAAAACAAACATGCCCTAATATATTCTTCTTCCTCATCCCAACACTCCACACTTCTTCTTCCTCCCCAAATTATCGCCACCGCCTCCCCGCGCCGTGCGCGCTCTGTTCACGCGAAGGTAAGGTTTTTTTTTTTCTTCTTTTCTGTTCACGCGACGCGGCGGCGCCCCTTGCCCAGCGGCGCCCGCCGCTCTCTCTTCACCCCGCTCGCCGCCTTCCTCCCTCGCGCCGCTCGCCGCCGTCGATATGTAAGCTTAGGATTTTTTTTTATTATTTATTTCTGTTGTGCGGAAGCGGCGCCCCCTCGCCCAGCGACGTCGCCGCCGTCTCCCTCCCACGGCAACCTCCTCCCCCAATCTCACAGCGGCCGCCCCTTCTTTTTTTTCCCCTTTTCTGCAAGTTCGCGCCACTATTTTATTTGTTTTTTTTAAAATCTCGACAACTCTTGATCGATTATATACACTTTCGTCGACCACAAGTGTCAACAAATTGTTGTCAAGATAGTGTATATTATCGACCAAAATTTTAAAAAAAATTGATTTTTTCCGACACACCAGGGTCGACGTTGTACACTCTCGTCGACTTCAACACACCAGTATCATTATTTTTTCTCCACACATACACAAAATGAATTCATTTCTTTACTTTATACATAAAATTTTACAAAATTATCTCTCAAAACTTTATTCATTGTTACACTTTTTTAATATGCGTGTTCATCTACGTACGAATGAAAGTAATCCTGCTGCGGAAGGAACTATATTCAATGTTTAGACAAATTGAAGGACGTACCAGCTCTAATATGTAGCCCAGCACGTTTCGAGAGATAATTGTGTCAATTGTTATACCTATTAATGAGATGCCAAAGACACACACTCTTATTTAAATTTTTTTGAAACCATACAAATAAATAAAACAAAACAAAAAAGAGTAATAACAACATAGATAGGGAGAGCTTGATAGCCGACCTTGCCGTTGGAAAAGTGTAATTTAGTTTCACAATGACAAGGGCACCGCGCGGAGGGGCATAGCCTTTTGCAACGTAATTCCAAATTTCTCCTCCATATCTAAATCCGAGGGACCAATTCCACCGTCCAACTTCCAGTCAAACGAATTCAAAAGCGACCCTAGCATCACCGGCACCATCCTCACCGCCAACGGCAATCCGGGGCAAATCCGTCGCCCGGCTCCAAACGGAATGAGCTCGAAATCCCTCCCGCGCATGTCGATTTCGGATTCGAGGAATCTCTCGGGTTTGAAATCTAACGGATTTTTCCACGTGTCGGGGTCTCGACCGATGGCCCAAGCGTTGACGAAAACTTGTGAGTTTTTCGGCACGGTGAACCCGGCGACGACGACGTCCTGCTCGACTCGACGGGGGATGAGGAACGGCACGGGCGGGTGGATTCTCAACGTCTCTTTCACCACGCATCGGAGGTAGGGGAGACGGGAGATATCGGCTTCTTCGATTATTTTTCCTCTCCCGACGACTTTTTCGAGCTCTTCTTTTGCTCTCTTCATCGTTTCGGGGTTTCTTAACGCCTCCGCCATTGCCCATTCTACCGTGTTCGATGTTGTGTCCGTTCCCGCCAAAAATAGATCCTGAAATACATTGTAGAACATTGTTATTAATCAATGAAACAGTAAAAAAAAAGTTAGCAAAAATAGTACTATATGTTTCACTATCGGAATCTTTTAATAGGTGTGGTCATGATTATTATGGACTACTATTATTTGTTCATTTTATACATATCATTTACGAATATTAATACTAATAATTTAGATTGTAAAACAAAAACAATAAGGTGATTTCATTAGGTATTATACTGCATGAAATTGAATATTTCATCAAAACGGCGACGTATATCAGTATATGTAACACAATAAAAAGGGGATGAATTAACGAAAACTAACCAAGCACATGCGTTCAATGTGAGTACGATCGATTTCTTCAGGGCTTTCGTTAGTGGCGTTGAGCAGCACATCAATTACATCGTTCGATTCAGTGTTTTGCGATTTTCCTTTCTGCAATCTTTCATCGATTAAACCACTAAAAAGCTCAATCATCTTCCCGAAGTGTACTGTCATGCGGCGTCGTATTCCCTGGGGATCGATTTTATGAAGAAACGGAAAAAAATCGACCAAATTCGGCTTCCCTGCCTCCACCATGATATTCCACACCAGATCCTTGAATTCCTTAGCCGAATCCGAGTACGGATCCGTCAGATCCTTGGAGAAAATAGTGTTGGAGAGCAGATTTAACGATGTACGGAAGGCGGCGCGGCCGACGTCCACGGCGTCTCCGTTCTGACTACTTTTCCGGCAATACGCGATTAGCTCTTGTACTTTCCGGCTCCGGAGGTTCTGATTCGCGTCGAGGCGTGAACCGGAGAAAATATTGGAGTTCAACGCTTTACGGAGGCTGCGCCACCGTGAGGCCACCGGAAGCCAGACGACGGAGTATTTAAACTGGTCGTGTGCGTGAATGGCGTTGGGGATGTTTCTACTGGAAAACGCGAGGTCCTGTTTTTGCAGGACTTCTTTGGCCATGGCGGTGGAGGAAACGACGACGGTGTTGATTAAACCGAGGCGGAGGCACATGAGCGGGCCGTAGGTTTTGGAGAGAGTAGCGAGGGATTTGTGTGGCTGGTCGCCGAGCAAGTGGAGGCTTCCGATGAGCGGCAGCGGCGTCGGCCCCGGCGGAAGGTTTTTGCGTCGGGCGGAAAGTGTTTGAAGGATATGGAGTATAGCGACGGCGAATAATAGTGCGACGAATATGGTGAGAAAATCCATGGAAATGGAAGATTTTTTTGTTTTGGGTGTGGGAAGTGTGAATGATTCGTTTAATTGTGTTTGTATAAAAATATATATATATATATATATGCATGTGCATCAAGCTCGTGGACCGCGCGAGTTCCTTTTAATATTCATGTAAATCCAGCGCAATTAAATCTTGTTATCGTCTCGTGTTTCGTATCGACACATTAAGGTCAACGCAACTCGATACGTAACGACACGATAAGAAAAATTAATTTAAAATTACATTTATCGTGTCGTGGTCGTATTAGATCAACAACGTGTGATAAGTTATTAACGAGTTAATGGATTCTCTGTTAATTTTATTGTGATTAACAGGTCGACACGAATAACACAAACACGATATGAAATTAAATTTTGTATCGTTATCGGGTTGTTTCAAACACTAATCTATAATGTTTGTTATTAAATGTGTATTTAGGAGAGTTATTGAATGAGGGGATACTTGTAAATTGTAATGTTTGTAATTCTAGGAGGAAAGTGTTCGTGTTTGTATTTTTGTTATAAGGCTTTTGTGTCTTTTACTATAGGTGTTTTTATGTGGGCTTTTCATGGGGCATGTTTGTGGTTTTCCTTTGGGCTTTTGGGCCTATGTTCTATTTACCATTTTTTCTTTAATAAATTTATTTCTCATAAGAAACTATTATAAGAAGAGTGATACTTGGCTCAATTATAATGGATTACATGTATACAATTAAAATTAAATATTAGATTAAAAATTAAATTGAAAGTAATATTGGACGAGATCACAGGGCTTCACGAGGCTTTGTCATGGATTAAGCAATTAGGGTACTAAAGGGTGATTATAGAGATGGACGCAAAGACGGTGGTTGATAATATGAATAATCTCAATGATGGATATTGATCTGTGTTTGGTGATTTTGTCCGAGTCTCCAAAGGTTTGGTTAGTGATTTTATTTCTATTGCTTTTATTTATCGGGATGACAATGTTAAGGCTCACCGACTTGCTCGAGCTGCTAGATCTGTTACCAGTTTTCATGTATGGTTCGACCCTCAAACTCATGTCTCATGTGGACGGCGTTCCGATTACTGATTGCAGCTGCTTTTAATAAGAAGTTTTACTTCATAACAAAATAAAAACATAAAATGAAACTATTTTGAAACATTAAATAATAAAATCTATTACAACTCAGCCCTCGTGCGGCACAGACTCACCCTTCAAAAGCTCGTGCGCCTCGTGCTCTTAAATAAAAAAAAAAAAAATTGGCTCAAAATGCAAATTTTGTAATTATACAAAGGGCCTAATTTTGGACCCCTATCCTGCAATTAAAATTCCAAGGGAACATGATTACTATAAAACTCCCACCACACAGGATCATACCCACTCGCAATTTCACATTCCCTCAAAACACCTTCAAAACAACCATGGTGGGAGCGGCGCAACCCAAGCATTTCGTGGCGGTGCACGGCGTCGGACACGGTTCGTGGGTTTACTACAAGCTCAAGCCGCGCATTGAGGCGGCCGGTTATCGCTTCTCCCCGATCAGCCTGGCTGCTGCCGGCAACAACGGGAAAAAGTTAGAAGAGGTACATTACATTCTTTCTAACACTCTGATACTATGAAATAATTTTATTTTATTTAAAAGTCTGAACTTATTAAATTCATTTATATTATTTCTCTAACAGGTGCGAAGTTTGCATGACTACACTGAACCGTTACTCGAGGCATTGGCAGCGGTTCCCGAGGGCGAGAAGGTCATTCTAATCGGACACAGCGGCGGCGGGTACCCCGCCGCCTACGCCATGGAGAAGTACCCGGAGAAGATTTCGGTGGCTGTTTTCTTGAATGCATTGATGCCCGATTCCAAAAATCGGCCCTCCTATGTTATTGAAGAGGTACAACTATATTAAACACATTATTCAACATTTTCAATATATACACTAAATCAATTTCTCTGTATCATTTTTCGTATTTCATCGTATATTTCACTTTTGATATTTAATTTGTCACACATCTAAATTATGTTGAAATTGTTACAGGATACACTTGTACACGTCACCATGTACATGTTATACCTAAGTTTAATTATGTCGCATCGACTAGCTCGTTTTTTCTTTTTTCGAGAATACGTAATTTAATAAATTGAATGACGATTTGAATTTGTTGAAAGTATCTTGGAAGGACCCCACCAGAAAATTGGATGGACACCCAATTTGTAAGCTATGGTGAACCCCCAATTGGTGCATTGGTTTGTGGACCAAAGTTCATTTCCGAGTCCCTTTACAACTTATCTCCTGTCGAGGTATGTCATTTTTTTTATAATTTCCTAAATTTTTATGATTTTGACCGGCCACTAATACATATTTGGCTTGGAGGGCTTTTAAAAGAGCTCTCCAAGTGAGAACTGTCCAAGCTAAATTGCACTTGGAGAGCCCTAAATTGCACTTTGACAGCTCTTAAGGGCTCTCCAAGTGCAATTTAGCTTGGACAGCTCCCACTTGGAGAGCTCTTTTAAAAGCTCTCCAAGGCCAAATATGTACGATTTTTTCAGTTCTGGTCGATTTTTCTCGATTAACCTCAAAAACGATTTTAAATTGACCGATTCTAAAAACACTAGTTTGTCCTAGGGTTGAAAACATATATTAATGATATTATTATATAAAATTTCGAAATAAAATTCTGGATCCATCCCTAATTATAACGCATAATTAATACGACAGGACCATGCACTAGGGCAACTATCTGTTCGGCCAGGTTCATTATTCATGGAAGATTTGGCAACAATGGACAAGTTTTCGGATGAGAAATTCGGATCGGTTCCTCGGGTTTATGTAATTGCAGCTGAAGATAAAACGATACCGCCCGAGTTTCAAAAATGGCAGATTGAAAACAACCCGGTGGCCGAAGTTAAGGAGATCAAAGGGGCCGACCACATGCCTATGTTTACACAACCGGATGCACTAGCCAAGTGTTTGTCCGAAATTGCTGAAAAATATGCCTAAAATCGTCATTTCCTATTTTCGTTTCCTTTGTATTCCTTCCTTGTGCGTTTAATAAAATCTCGATATTTTCTCAATATATTCATTTTTCGTGGTCATCGATATCGATATTTGGTAAAAACAATATACTACAATTTAATATTTTTATTATAATTATTTAATAAAAAAAACTGGACCGTCTAAATTTTAAGGCGATAAAAAACTAGCAAAGTAACGATTTTCAACCTTTGCAACCTTGTGTAATATTAGTTGTGTAGGGGAAAAACTGGTTTACACAATACTAACCAATGTTTAATATTAGTGGAAATATCGATGGATATACCAATATCGGTAAATTTTAAATTTTAATAGCAAATTTTTAATACATAAATTTAACAAAAAAATTTAAAATCATTTACATTCGTGATAAATTTATATAAAATATAACATACAATGTTATTTTATATGATATTTTTTAAAACTTATCGACATTTTCTCGATTTTTTTTTATATTAGTCTCGATATTGTTATTTTGCGTACCAATTACTGTAATATTTATCGATTTTTTTATTAATATCGTGGAAATATCGAGTTTGAACTGAAAACAAATCTGCAAAACAAAATTAGGATTGAGTTTTCTTAGTTCTATATATAATTTCGATTGTGCACATGCTACCCCATATTTATTCTTCTTGTAGTTAAGTTCATTCAATTGCAACCAAAATTTCATTTATTTATGCCAATAATTTAGTATTTATTTATAACAAAAGGTAACTTTTTATTTATAATTCATTCAACTTGTTCAATTTTATACAGTAAAATATGTTTTTTAATTTGTTAATACAGATTTCCAATATCTTAGTTGATTATGACATGGTGGGTCAATTAACAATTAAAGTAGAATGGGACATTTGTTGGACTTTATTCATGAATGTATGGATTTATATGTGATTGAATTCTGAAATTTTGAAATAAAAAGTTACGTATAAATACTAAAATAAAGTTCCGTCTCATAAAATAACATTGTCTCCCACAAGATCGTCTATATATGACGAAGTCTAGGTATGAGATCACTCATATTTTACTATCTAATATTAACATAAATTGTATATAATTTTATCATATTTAAATATTGCACATGAAATATATCGTATATGAGACATTGATTATTTTTTAATATGTCATATACATGTTAATAAATCATATAGCTAAACGACACATATAATCCTATTCAACATTCACGAGTCGTCACGACAAACAATTGTACGTAACTACCCCTCAAAAAAAATAAAATTTGTACGTAACTAAATAATTAATTTCATAAATTTAAAACGTGACACTTGTACTTTACAGATCTATACTGTGCATGTGCTACATATTTCTCTCTCCTGAATTTTTTTTCTATAAGTACATAATTCAGTTTATTCTATACCAAATTAATTAAGCAACTACATTACATACACACAAAAAATTAAAATAAAAAAAAAATAAAAAATGGTGCATATTGTTCTAGTACATGGAGCTTGTCATGGAGCTTGGTGTTGGTACAAGGTGAAGCCGATGCTGGAGGCCGCCGGCCATCGCGTGACAGCCGTGGACATGGCGGCCTCGGGCATCGACCGGAGAAGTATAGACGAGCTCCGCACGCTCGACGACTATACACAGCCGTTGACGGAGGTGATGGGCTCGATTCCGGCGGAGGAGAAGGTGGTTTTGGTGGGGCATAGCCTTGGTGGGTTGAATATTGCCCTTGCAATGGACATGTACCCTCAAAAGATTAAGGTTGCTGTTTTTCTTGCAGCTTTTATGCCTGATTCGACACATCGGCCTTCTTACGTATTAGATCAGGTAACTGTTTGCACAAATTTTAACGTAAAAATTGTTTATTAGTATTAAAATAATAAAATTGATGGTGGGTATGATAGCTAATCGCAGATAATAAGATGAGGAAAATAGTGATGTACATGATTGTAATTTAATTTTGAAATGTTTTAAAGAGATGGTTAACGAGTAAGAAGAATTAATTGTTTTATTTCAATTTTAAAAAAAATATTCAAGTACTGAATGCATGAAGTATATTACTCCCTCAGTCGCCTATAAGTTTCCCATTACTTTTTGGCACAGAGATTAAGAAAAATGATTAAATAATAGATATAGTACAAGTGATGTGATTGGAAGAAGGAGAGAGATACAGAGAAAAAGTAAGATATAAAGTGATGTATAAGAAAAAGTACTTACCAAAAAGGGTATGGGAAGCTTATAGACGAACAGACCAAAATGGTAAAATGGAAAACTTATAGGCGGAAGGAGGGAGTAACAACATTTTTTTAAATCTGTGCAAAAGAAATAAGAATATTTTATGGTGTACAACTCCCTCCGTTCGTCTATAAATTTCACGTTACTTTTTGACACAAAAATTAAGAAAAGTGATTAAATAATAGATATAGTACAAGTAATGTGATTGAAAGAGGAGAGAGATAAAGAGAAAAAGTAAGATATAAAATGAAGTGTAAGAAAAAATACTTACCAAAAAAGGTATGAGAAGCTTATAGACGAACGGACAAAAATGGTAAAATGGAAAATTTATAAACGAACGGAGTGAGTATAATTTAAGTAGTTTGAAGACTTTTGAAAATAGTAAGTCGTCTTTCTTTTATCCAAGTATTGTTGCCTTTTGCCAAATAAAGTTGACTAGTAGTAGTACTGATCTTTAACATCCGACGACTTTTGTATTTTTCGATATAATACATGGGAGATGATGTCAAATGAATTAATTGGACGAGACATAACTTTATTTTAATATTTATATTTTATTTTAAACATAATTTAGGGTATTTTAGGTTTTTGTAAGAGGTCCATTGTGAATAGGGGTGTAAACGAGTCGAGTCGAATGAATTAGTGTTGAGCTCGAAACTCGACTCGAATGTTATACTCGAAGTTTGAAATTCGATTTAGTCGAACTTAAAATTTTAAAAATTGAGCCCGACTCGATTACCTATATAATTTTCAAAATTAATTGTAAATTATATTTTTTCTAAAATAAACTCAATCTCGACTCGATTACTTATATATAAATATAAATTATATATTAATGGCAAAATAATAAATATTGTTCAAACTCGATTAGACTCGCGAGCCTTTCGAGCCGAGTATTTATGAGCTCGAACTCGAGTAGCTCAAAATTCGACTCGATTAACTTCGAGTCAATTTCTATCTTTTTCCGAGTTGAGCACAAATAACTCGCGAGTTGGCTCGACTCACTTACACCCCTAGATAGAAAGAGTAATTTTGTTTTCTTTTTAATTCCCCACTTGCTTTATTAGTTCGTTCACCAAATCTATTTTTATACCATTTATAAAAACATGTTTCTTTTTTAATCATCCAACCATCATTTAATTACTTATAATGTCATTTAACGACTTTACTTACAAATAATTATTTTATTCTATCCCTAACTAGTATTAACCAAAAAAATAATTAACTTCTTCGCACCAGTGTCGCCCACAATAATTTAATTTAATATAGTACTTTGACGACTATTGGACGATAATATTAATAATTATTTGAATTTCATTACATGCAACTTAGATAGGTTTCTAGGTATATTAAAGTTCAATTTCATAAAGTGTTAGGTAGTGCAGTAGTTTGTCTCATTAACGTACCTAAGAAGGGTCAAGGGGGCAAGGGTCCAGGGGTAGTGTACCCTTCACTAATTTTTGTAAATTTATTAAGGGCGTTTTAGTAATTTTACAAATATATAAAATCAATAATTTATCATGTGATTAGTTGCACATTTTTATTTTATTGAGATGTCTCAATATTACCTACACGCTCCTAATATAGAAATAAGTCACAAAATTGTACTCGACAACATCATTTTATTTTTAAAATCATCACTTATTTTAAGTCTACATTTTACCCTACATCTCACTAAATTCATTTTAAATCTCACTAGATTACCTTTACACTTCACTAAATAACCCAAATTACACCTCATTTATTTGACCCCGCACCACTAATTTTATTTTATTTTAAAAATAAGTCGGTCAAAATATGCAAGTCATCACATGACGAAGGGAGAGTATTAACTTCTAAAAAAACATAACGAAAGTCAATTTGTTCGATAATTTAGTTTAATAGAATGACATGTATTAACAATTTTAATAAGTATAATGAAGTACATATTATTTTATTTTTATAGTAATGTCACTAGTTTATCTTTATCTTACCTTTTTTTTTTTCATCCTCTATTTTTAATATGACCTTATTTGGCTTTTGTATATATAAATATATATATAAGATTTTGATATGAAATTAAATTGAGAATTTCTCATTAAACTCATCCCTCATCATATACACGGTTTTAAAAATAATATCTATACATACAAAGATGGACCTTTAAAAGTTTGCATATTTGGGATCCACGGTATACTCAATTAAATTACTTTATTTATTTTATATATAAAAGTTTACAAAACTACATTTCAACACGAGAAAGGAGTACTTCATTCATCTCATAATTATTTAGACATTTTTTTGTTAGAACATCTCAATAATACTTACACACTCCCAAAAATAAAAATAAACTAAAAATTAATATACTCATAATATCATTTTATTTTTGACATTGTTACTAATTTTAGATTAAAAAAATACTATTATTATATTGTAAATAAAGGAAATAAGTAATAGTTTTGTACCCCACTTTTTATTGAAATTTTGTGCATATTATTTTATATTAGATTAACTGGTAATAATTGTTGAACATATTCTATTAATTTACAATTTTGTGTAATAATTTGAAGTACAATGAGAGAACTCCAGCAGAAGAATGGTTAGACACAGAGTTCTTACCGTATGGCGCGCCTCATGAGAATCTAACTTCAATGCTCTTTGGCCCTAACTTTCTCTCCACTAAACTTTACCAACTATGTTCACACGAGGTTCGTCTCGTTTCTCTCCGTCACATAATAATTTTTTATATGTTAGTGATATTTTCTGTAAAATTATGAATATTGCGGAAGATAAAGTTTAGAAATAGTTTTTCATTTTAAGTGTTTATTATGGAACGTTACGAAAAGAAGAATGTAAAAGTTAACATAGGTCTCCCTCTTATAAATTGGATTGAAGTGTAAATACTTTCTTTATCCCATATTAACTTGCACACTTTTTTCCTTTTTTTATGTGTCTCAAATGAACTTCCACACACCAAAAATGGTAAACCCTCTGTAAACTTTTGTTATTTCACCATGAAAGAATTATGTCTCATCTAAAGTTTGAACTTGTAGAAAGGTGGAGAATTAATTCTTATATATTAATTCCTAATACTTCCCCTCACTCTTGGGTCGGATTATCACCTCTTACCATTTGGAGAGGATGAAGTTGCTTTCAGCAAGAATCGAACTCAGGATATATAGGCGTGGGCCTTTAGGCTATGATACCATGAAATAATTACGTCTCATCTAAAAGTCCGAACTTGTAGAGAGGTGAAAAATTAATTTTTGTATATTAATTTATAATACACCCTCTCAATATTCACGATTTTACACAAAATATTATTATCTTTGAACTCACACATACACACAAGTACAAAATTACCCTTCTTTCTTATTTTGGTGTGTTCAAAAGTGAGTGCAAGTCCATACGAAAGTTTATAATTTTATTTGGTTTTGGGCAGGATGTGGCATTAGCAAAGACGTTGCTAAGGCCAAGCTCTCTGTTTCTTGAAGATCTGTCAAATAGGAGTCAATTTACCAAAGAAGCCTTTGAATCGGTGAAGAGGGTCTACATAGTGTGCACAGAGGATAAGGGTATTCCGGTAAATTTCCAACGCTGGCAAATAGAAAATTCTGGAGTGGCCCAAGTGAAAGAGTTGGAGAATACGGATCATATGGCTATGTTGTCAAGGCCCAATCAACTTTGCCAGATTTTAATTGATTTAGCAAATAATTAATTTTATAATTTTATTTTATGCATTTAATAATAATTATTTGCAGAATAATATATATTGTGTGTCTTACTATTAATAATGACCCAACTTGTGGGCATGCATTCTTGTTTTTATTATATTTGTGTCTTAAATTTGTATGGTGAAAGAATTTCAATGTGATAATTCCAACTCTATTATTCTAAATAAAACATCATTTTTTATTAAAATGTTATGTATATTATTTTATATTGCATAAATTTTAAAATGATGGTCATTTTTTCATTTTTTACCCAAATCAATAAAATATCATTTATTGTATTTAAAATTTTGAATTGTACATATAAACAAACTTTCAAATGTATTCTTATTTGTTGAACATTAAAACAACAATTATTTATTTAATTCTTATTTTGAAAATATTTTACCCGCTACAAAAAAATAAAAAGAACTATATTTTGGGACAAATGGAAAAATAAAATATAGGCTTTCATTTTGTAACAGAAGGAGTATTAGATTAACGGGTAAAATTAATTTCACACCACTCGTGTTGTATCGTATTGCATATGTTACATGAAAATTCAACTATATATGTTCATCCGAGGCTTTTTTCGGTGTTAAGTTCACTTTTATTATACTTTATTCGTCCACCTATAAATTTCACGTTATGCTATTTTAATTTGACCGCTTATAAATTTTTCATACTTTTTTTACAATTACCTTCTAATATTATACTTCTACATTATACTCTTATTTATATTATTACATATAATGTCTTCAATAACATAAATAACATTCTTTTTTATAGGATACTAAACATTTGTTTAGTAATTGTGAAAACAAAATGTCGGCCATCCAATATTTTTTTATTAATATTTTTATATTTAGGTCCCCTTCATTAATTGGATTGAAGTGTAAATATAATTTTATATAGTTTTGGGTGGGATGTGACATTAGCAAATCTTGCTATGGCCAAACTCTATTTTTCTTGTATGAATAGGACAAAAGTAGGCTTTGAAATTTGAATCGGTGGGCAGGGGCATAAGATTCGTGATATATATATATATATTATTAAATTTTAAGTGATTCTATTAGTTGTTCAATTGAATTTTTTATCTGTAATATTAAATTTAAATTAAAATTGTAATACAATTACATATGTAATTGCGTGTGTAGAAAGTGTATACAAAACGGTCATGAATTATTGTGATTTATGACCCTACTTGTGGGATTATTGCATTCTTGTTTTTATTTAGTTTTTGTCTTTGGGTGATACAAATGTGTGGTGAATGAGTTTCAATAGTTATCGTGTTGTTGAAATTTAACTTTATTAGTAGAAATTTAACATGTAATTTCATGGAACTGAAAATACTTATTTTCGAAGTATTGATATTAATAAACTAATAATGTGAAATTAATGAAAGTAAATTTTATTTTTTCAAAATAAGAAGAGTAATATTGGAAGAGTAAATTTATAACATGTAAAATCGTATACATCTCAACCTTAAGTCGTGTTTAGATTGAAAGAGTTAAAAATAAATTTGGAATGTATATTTGTGGATGTTTATGCTGAAAGTTCATCTCTTATTTCTAATTAACTGCTTGCTAGCAGACTATGAAATTCACTCTAAAATTGGGTAGAATTAAGTTTGCAGAAAAGGTGTTCGATAAAATGTCAAAGATCAATTTGATTATTTCAGATATGCTTTGTCGAATTTTATAGTAAAGGTTACTTGATATCTTGAATTTGAGTGTTCAGTCTGTCCTAAATTTTAATCCTGAATCCACCCTTTTATAAAAGAATTAGACCTATTATTATTATTTTCACCAATTTCTCTCTCTTGAATTATTTCTATAAATTCGTCCTAAATTTTAATCCTGAATCCGTCCTTGTATAAAAGAATTAGACCTATTATTATTATTTTCACCAATTTCTCTCTCCTGAATGAGAGAATTATTTCTATAAATTCATCATTGTATTTGCACACTTATGTGCACAACTATTACATAGTAAACTTGACAAAAAAAAGGTATGGTGCATATTGTTCTAGTACATGGAGCTTGTCATGGAGCTTGGTGTTGGTTCAAGGTGAAGCCGCTGCTAGAGGCCGCCGGCCATTGCGTGACAGCGCTGAACATGGCGGCCTCTGGCATCGACCGGAGAAGTATACACGAGCTCCGCAATTTTTCCGACTATACGCAGCCGTTGACGGAGTTTATGGGCTCGATTCCGGCGGAGGAGAAGGTGGTTTTGGTGGGGCACAGCCTTGGTGGAATGAACATTGCCTTTGCAATGGACATGTACCCTCAAAAGATTAAAGTTGCTGTTTTTCTTACAGCTTTCTTGCCTGATTCTACGCATCCACCTTCTTACGTTGTACGCAAGGTACGGTATCAATTCAGAGTCTGAAAGATAATAAGGGGGTGTTTTCAAACACTACAAACAGCTTTCAGAATCACTTTTTTTAAAGTTGGCCTCTCACAGCTTTTACTTTTCAGAAGTGTTTTTAAGCTATTTATAGAGTTTGCAAACACCCCCTAAAATTATCAATCGATACAAAAAAATAACGTTGTGATAGAAGGCAGAGGCGGATCCAGCGTATAATTTGGGGTACAACTGTACCTCCAAATTGATTATTTTTTAATTTTTTTTTATGTAAAAAAAAAAAAATTAATAATGTCTCAAAAAAAAAATAGATAATCAAAATTGTACCCCCAATTTTAAATTTAATATCTTTCGTACCCCCAAATTCTAAATCCTGGATCCGCCACTGATATTAGAAGGACGTTGATAGTCAACGGAGTCCCAAAACCGTTGCATATAATTAGCACAAATATGCGCTAAAACACAATGATTTTACTTTAAACAACGATTTTTGTTAAAACCGTTGTCTATTGAGAGTTGTAAATTATATTTTTCTTATAGTTAAATAAAACTCAGTTGTGATAGGAGGACGCTAATAGACAACGGAGCTCCAAAACCGTTGTATATAATTAGCGCAAATATGCGCTAAATCAAAATGATTTTTCTTTAAACAACTATTTTTGTTATAACCATTGTCCATTGAGAGTTGTAAATAAATTCATAAACTAATAATTTTGTGTTGAAATAAATAATTTAACCTTTTTTTTTTTTTTTTTACAATTTTGCATAATAATATGAAGTTCATTGAGAGCATTCCAGTTGAAGAATGGTTAGACACAGAATTCTTACCGTACGGCGCGCCACATGAGAATTTAACTTCATTGCTCTTTGGCCCTAACGTTGTCTCCTCCAAACTTTACCATCTAAGTTCACCCCAGGTAAATTTACTTTATACGTAAACTAATCAATATTCATTAAAATTTACGTTCGTAAAATGGATTGAAAGGTAAGAATAATCTTTGTATGGTCTTGGGGATGCAGGATGTGGCATTAGCAAATATGTTGCTAAGGCCAAGCTCTTTCTTTGTTGAAGATCTATCAAAGAAGAGTAAATTTACAAAAGAAGCCTTTGAATCGGTGAAGAGGGTGTACATAGTGTGCACAGAGGATAAGGTTATTTCGGTAAATTTGCAACGCTGGCAAATAGAAAATTTGGGAGTGGACCAAGTCAAAGAGATAGAGAATGCTGATCACATGCCTATGTTTTCAACGCCCCAAGAACTTTCCAAGATTCTAATTGATTTGGCAAATGATTAATATCACCATTTTATGGACACGCAAACTAAGAAAAATGTGTAATGAGTGGAGTGTTGAGAGTAATTTTGTAAACTTTTATAAATAAAGTAAAGTGAATGATTGAATTGAGAATAAAAATAATGGTATTTTGTGTAAATATGTGAATAGTGAGATTTATGAAAAAGTTTCATATTTTTAAAAAGCGCAAACAATTGTGGGACGGACGAATAAGAAAAAAGTGTAAAAATTGTGGAACAGAAGAAGTAACTCTCAAAATGGTGGTTCTTTTTCATTTTTTACACAAATTATGAACTTTTAATTTTAAATACACTCTTATTTATTGAACATTAAAATAATAATCATTTATTTAATGTGTGTACGTATTTTGAAAATATTTTACACACTTCAAAAAAAATACAAAGAACTATATTTTGGAACAAACCGAAAATAAAATATAGACTTTCATTTTGTAAGTATTAGATTAAAGGTTAAAATCAACTGAATTAATTTCACACCACTCTACATGTTGGATCGTATATATTGCATGCTACATGAGAATTTAACTTCAATGCTCGTTGGCCCTAACCTCGTCTCCGTCAAACTTTATCAACTATGTTCACTAGAGATTCGTCCATTTTTCTTCCTTTTTGTTTTTCAGTGTTAAGTCTGCACTTTTATTATATTTCATTCGTCCGTTTATAAATTTTACATTTTGCTATTACAATCCGTCCGTTTATACCGTTTATAAATTTTTCATATTTCTTTTATAATTATCTTCTAAATTCATATTTGCTCTTATTTACATTGTTACATATAATGTCTTCAACAACATAAATAACATTCTTTTTTATAGGATCGAAAATATCTGTTTAGTAAGCCCAGGTCTTGTATATATAGACTCGACCAAAATTCAACTTTTTTAAAAAAAAAAAAATGTATGTTGAAAAGTGTAAGTCATTATAACTAAAAAGTGCAATATAATATTACTGAAAAATGTAAGTTGTCATAATTGAAAAGTGCAACATAATCTTTAATGAAAAGTGTAAGTCATTATAACTAAAAAGTATAACACAATATTATTGAAAAGTACACATCTATATAACTAAAATGTGCAATATAACATTACTAAAAAATGTACGTTAATATAACTTAAAATATTATTTTAAGAAGAGTAACAAAAAAACTCAATTTCTTATATAAACTCAATTTTACAGGAGATCGACTTACCGTTTAGTAATTGTGAAAATAAAATGTCGGCCATCCAATATTTATTTATTAATATTTTTATTATTTAGGTCCCCTTACATTAATTGGATTGAAGTGTAAATATAATTTTGTATGGACTTTTGTGTAGGATGTGACATTAGGCCATACTCAATGAGTATGACAAAAATGGGCTTTGAATCGGTGGTCACTTAGGATAAGATTCGTATCCAATTTAAATTAAAATTATTGAAAGGTAAATTTTTATACGCAATTGAATGTATATTTGTCATTAAATTTTATATTAGTTGTTCAATTAATTTTTTTATCTATCACATTAAATTAAAATTATAGAATAATTACACAGTATAATTGAGTGCACAGATATGTAAACCGGACGGGGTCATGAATTATTATGATTTATGACCCTACTTGTTGGATTATTGCGTTTTTGTCTTTTTTGGAACAAATGTGTGGGGAATGAGTTTCAATAGTTATGGTGTTGCTGAAATTTATTGATATTGATAAACTAATAATGTGAAATGAAAGTAAATTTTATTTTTTTCAAAATAAGGAGAGTAATATACTGTAAAAAAAATATACAAATTACAAAAGGAAACAAAAGAATTTTTTTAAGTATAAGATGAAATAATTTAAAGTATTATAACTAGTTAAAATTAGGACTAAAATGCATCAATTGCGCAATTGAGTTACAATTATAGATGGGTAAAGTCTAGTATGCACTCGAGTGCATGTTGTGCACCCTAGTCCATGTTGCACTTTTCAGTTTTACTAACTTACACTTTTTGGTAAATGGTGTTTCACTTTTCAATTATTATACTAAAAATATTATTATACAGTTTAATAATTGAAAAGTACAACACCATTTACCATAAGTCAGTAAAACTGAAAAGTGCAACATGGACTAGGATGCACAACATGCACTCGAGTCCATAGCAGACCAACCCTATAGATTTAACAAAATTACTTAAAATTCAATTGTATAATATGCACTCAATTGCATACAAGGATGGCTAAAATTCACCTCAATTTTTTCATCCATGTTTGTTTATATATATACGTTTATTGGGGTTAAAGTTGTTGATTACCATATGTTTTCAAGTTTAATTGAGATTAATTTATACTCCATAACATGTATCATATGTTTTCAAGTTTAATTGAGATTAATTTATACTCCATAACATGTAAAATTGTATGCATCTCAACTTTAAGTCACGTTTAAATAGGAAGAGTTAAAAATGAATTTGGAATACATAGTTGTGGATGTTTGGATTGAAAATTCATCTCTTATTTCTAACTAACCGCTAGCTAGCTGCAGGCTATGAAATTCACTCCAAAATTGAGTGGAATTAAGTTTGCATAGAAGGTGTTCGATGAAATGTCAAAGATGAATTTGATTTCAAATTTGTTATTTGAGTGATCCTTATTATTTTCAGCTATTTCTCTCCCCTAAATTATTTTCTATAAATACACCCAACTATTACATAGTAAACTTGACAAAAAAAAGAAAAGAAAGTATGGTGCATATTGTTCTAGTACATGGAGCTTGTCATGGAGCTTGGTGTTGGTTCAAGGTGAAGCCGTTGCTAGAGGCCGCCGGCCATCGTGTGACAGCGCTGGATATGGCGGCCTCTGGCATCGACCGGAGAAGTATACACGAGCTCCGCAATTTCGTCGACTATACGCAGCCGTTGACGGAGTTTATGGGCTCGATTCCGGCGGAGGAGAAGGTGGTTTTGGTGGGGCACAGCCTTGGTGGAATGAACATTGCCTTTGCAATGGACATGTACCCTCAAAAGATTAAAGTTGCTGTTTTTCTTACAGCTTTATTACCTGATTCTACACATCCACCTTCTTACGTTATAGATCAGGTACGGTATCAATCGATCACTACAAGAAAAACGTTGAACGACAACGGTGGAATACCGTTGTCTTTCTGGAAAAAAAAACCGTTGTGATAGGAGGACGTTGATAGACAACAGAGCTCCAAAAAACGATTTTTGTCAAAACCGTTGTCTATAGAGAGTTGTAAATTAGAATTTAATAGTGAATTTAGGATTCAAAAAAAAAAAAAAAAAATCACAATCCGTTCATAAAGAAAACTATAAAAAATTTAGGCAAAAACTTGTGTGAGGCCGTCTCACGGATCTTTTTCTGTGAGACGGATCCCTCTCATATTTTTTTTCCAAATTTTTTATTTGTAAAAAAAGTGATAATATTTTTAATAAAAGTGACTGTCACTTTTTACTTAACACTATTACTTTTTGTTCAAATATTATCACTTTTTATATTAGAGTTAAGAGAAACTTGTCTCACGGGTCTCATTGTGTGAGACAGTCTCACCAAGACTAGTCCAATTTTTTAACCTAATATTTTTTTTTACTCCACAATTTTGCATAATAATCTGAAGTTCATTGAGAGAATTCCAGCAAAAGAATGGTTAGACACAGAGTTCTTACCGTATGGCGCGCCACATGAGAATCTAACTTCATTGATCTTTGGCCCTAACATTGTCTCCTCCAAACTTTACCAGCTAAGTTCACCCCAGGTAATTTAATTTAATTGTTCATTTTCATTTTTTTTATGCTTTGATATCCGGTCTAAGAATCGACTAATTCGGTAAATCAATTTCACCGTCCATTTGTGATTGTCCCATTTAAAATCAGAGTTTTGCGCTCTGTAATCTGTATGACTTCTCCTTAGAAATTGTTTCCACGAGATTTCATTTTTTATTATTATGTTGTTTGTGTGTTAATTTTTTGTGAGTTTTGAAAAGCTTGAATATTCATGTATGATTATGTATTAAATAAATAGAGAGTTCAGTGTATATTGTGTCACTTTATACTATCTCGAGTAAAATCTAAAAAAGAAACTCAATCCTTAATTTAATTTATTTCATACTAATTTAACGATTTTCATTATTCACACTTTTCTCTTTTAGTTGTTCAATTTCATTATTCTAAAAAAATTAGAAATAATATTATATTTGCTACTTTATCTTCACCCTACAATCATCACTTATTTATTTAAAATGTTATTTAGTTTATTAATTTTCTAAACGATCATTTTATTTATAAGTGGATCTCATAATACTCTTAATTTATCTACTTTATACGTAAACTAATTCATATTCATTAAAATGTAGTAAAAGGGATTGAAGGGTAAAATTAATTTTGTATCGCAGGATGTGGCATTAGCAAATATGTTGATAAGGCCAAGCTCTTTCTTTCTTGAAGATCTGTCAAAGAGGAGTAAATTTACCAAAGAAGCCTTTGAATCGGTGAAGAGGGTGTATATAGTGTGCACAGAGGATAAGATTATTTCGGTAAATTTACAACGCTGGGTAATAGAAAATTTTGGAGTGGACCAAGTGAAAGAGATAGAGAATTCTGATCACATGCCTATGTTCTCAAAGCCTCAACAACTTTCCCAAATTCTAATTGATTTGGCAAATGATTAAAATATTATACTTTCATTTACGTGATTGAGAGACAAAAATATAATTAAATATACTGGAACGGACGAAAAAAAAAAAAAAGTTGAATAACTTTCACTAGAATTGAGGAAGTATTATTTATTTGCAAACCAATATTTCTTGTGTGTCCCATTATTAATAATTTATCGTGTGTTTTTATTTATAGTACTCTCTCTGTTCCACTATAATCTTCATATGTAAGTTGTGTAATCTTTTACGTATAATCTTGGACCACCCTCGACGACTGGATTAAGGAACCGATATTATGTATATGTTGATTTCGATTTTGCTTTTGGTACTTTGGTATTTTGTTTCTTTGTAATATTTTGTAACTTTCGTTATTGGAGTATTTCTGATACCCATTTAATATTATTTGGCCGTTTCCAAAAAAGTAAATAAATAAGTTGGCTTTGTGTGTATATGTAGGGTAAAAAATAATACTCTACGTGTCCCACAATTGTTTGCACTATTTTTTTTATTCGTCCGTACCACAATTGTTTGCACTTCCAAAAAAAAAAACTTTTTATATAAACCTCACCCTCTGTATTACTTTTACTCTCAATCCAATTATTCACTTTACTTTATTCATAAAAGTTTATAAAATTACCCTTCAACACTCCACTCATTACACTTTTTTCTTAGTTTGTGTGCCCATAAAGTGGTGCAAACAGTTTCGGGACGGAGGGTGTAACATTTTGTGTAAAATTGTGGATATTGTGAGAGGTAGTTTATAAAGAGTTTTCTATTTTAAAAGTGTAAAATTTATTGTAGAACGTCACAAAAAGGAAAGTGTGAAAATTATTTTGGTGTAGAATTATTATGATCCTACTTGTGAC
Organism: Galeopsis tetrahit; assembly: GCA_963675135.1. NCBI lineage: Eukaryota > Viridiplantae > Streptophyta > Magnoliopsida > Lamiales > Lamiaceae > Galeopsis > Galeopsis tetrahit. The sequence goes on from OY776120.1 coordinate 521,148, forward strand.
TTATGAGCATGCATTCTTGTTTTTTTTTTTTTTTTTTTTTTTTTTTTTGAGAGGGTTACAAGAACAATTTGATATGATCAATACAAAATAACCCACAAGATCATCTTCAATCCAGAATGATCAAACCGAAAGCTGCTCCATTCCAATCGTGAGGAAGTAGAGAGACGAGTGTAACCTATGCCCACCGTACGTCCAAATCTCCATTCTCAAAACGAGAAAAATACCCCACACTAAGGTATTCCCGTGTCAAGAAAACACAGAGAAAAAAAGAAAAGGCAAATGTCCACTTAAAACCACCAGATCCAACCGCCATGAACCAAACGAACAGACACAGAGAAGAAACCAACAGAATCGCACAAGGCGAAGAAAAACTCACAACTAGAAAAACTAGCGGAGGATAAAACAGAAAACAAGAACAAAGAACCGAAACTAAAAACTAGGAATCTAAGAATAAGTAAAAAACAAAAAAACAAAAAAGCTAAAAAAATTAAAAGGGGTCAACGGATCGATCTACCAATCGGTCACCGCATAAGCGATTCCGTTGGAGAGACCGAACCGTTGGCCCGAACACTTACACCAAGAGAAGCTCCTGGCGACTAACAAGCGTGAAGCACCGGTGCCGAGAAGGAAAGGGAGGGGAGTGGTGTTAAAAGCGGTGGTGGAAAGGTGGAAGTAGTGGGGGTGATGGAAAGGTGGAGAGGTGGAAGTAGTGGGGGTGAGGGAGAGAAGTGTATGGAGTAAGTTTTTAGAGAGAAGTGGGAGTCTCTCTCTCTCTAAAATACCAAAAAAACGTTTCTTGGTAAGTTATGAGCATGCGAATTTAAATTATTATTTTTTAAACGCTTTGGAGAGAGAAGATGTAGGTGCGATTTCATCGTGTAGTGTGTGCGATTTTCACGCACAAGTGTGTGCGATTTTCTCTTCGTTTCTCTCTTCTCTTTCGTTTGTTTGTTCAAATCTCCCGTTCAAGTTTCCCTCATGTAGATCTGCAACATAATCTGGTAAATCTATTTAGATCACCTCCGCCGTCGTCGTTTCATCAGATCTAGGTTACGGATCCTCAGATCTACTTGTTCTAAGCCGCCAATCGTCGCCGCCGTTTGTTCCAGTCATCTGTTATGTAATTTTTCTTCGGTTCTTGTTAGGGATCAATGGAGATTTTACCCGTAACAGAGCCACGGTGGCCGTTCGGGTATTTCTTCGTTGATCCTATTTACTGTTTTTCTAGGTAGATTTTGGGTGCTTACTTAGTCTTTTGTTTTGGTTTCTGTTGTGCACGTCTAGTTGTCCATGTTGGGACTTTGCTGTAGTTGTGAGTTTTTTTTGGTGGTTGGGCTCTTTGAGATAGGAGAGCTCTGGTGCTTTGGTACCTTTGGATAGAATACTCGGTGGAACTTTATCTGTATTTTCTATTTTCTATTCTTAATTTGAGAACACCTTAGTGATTTGAGAACACCTTAGTGTGGGGTTGTCTCATTTAAAGATTGAAGACCTGAACACCTATGAAGACAAAGGGAAACTCGTCTTTCCTCTTCACACGATTGGAGTGGACGGCGATATCCGTTTGATTTGAAGATCAAGATTTTAGGCTCGTAATTTGTAACTTTTTATGATCTTGTAAACCCTCCATCAAAAAAAAAAAAGTTATGAGCATGCATTCTTGTTATTGTCACATTTCTTGTTATTACCATATATTATTAATGGATACATTTAAATTACAATTACAATGAACAACATTTGTCAGCAAAATGTTGCAGAGAGCAGCATAGTTCATGGGATTTAGAGAACATAGCCATATGATCAGCACCAGCAATCAGTTTCACCTCATCTACTGGACTTTTTGCAATCATCAACTCCTGGAACCCCTGCTTCATTACTTCGTCTTGTTCGCAAACCACGTAAAAACGACGAACCGAACCGTGATTATCTTTCGACAGCTCTTCTGAAAAACCTGATTCACCGTAAAATCCTACTGGCCTCACTAACAATGTTGCAAGAGTCAAATCCTGTCTCAATACCCATCACAGAACAAGTTAGTCGTCAAGAATTATCGATCATTCTACACCACAAGATTTAACGGTACCATCCATCGATTTGGGTAGCTTTAGAACAAGAAATTGATTCAACCTAATTATGTAGAGTTTACAAACACCGTCTTAATCAATCATTGAGCATGGGTGTTGATGTTACTAACCTCGGGAGGAGAGAGCTGATATAAGCGGGAGGCCAGAAACACGGGGCCAAGCAGCATGGAGGTCGGGGGTTTATCGTCTCCATTGGTAAACGAAAAATGGGTATCCATGTACGATCCCATTTGCCTTGTGGACTGTCATTTGTCAAAAGTATGTACGGATCGTTAAATGAAACGGATAAACAAGTAGGGAAATAGCATGTAGGCAGTTGAGCTGACTCACGAATATACATTCAAGTTACTGAAATTCCTATCAAGTCAGAAAGCTGAGGTAGATCGAATTTAAGTCGAGTTACAGAGAATGACCTTTTTTTTTTTTTTTGACAAGGTAGAATTACAGAGATAGGAAATAAATTACATTTCATAGCTCCCACCTATCCATATAGTAAAGTTCTACCAAAAGACCACATTTTCCAAACTCAATCGTGAGAGAGTGGAAGGATCATCGATCAAGCCGGCATGCCTGGAAGCTCCGCGATCTAAGAAGACAGCACACAACCCCTCGTGCTACAAACCTCCCAAATCACAAAAGAACGGACCCAAGGGCTACCAGCTCCAACAGACACAACAAAGTGCCACAATGGGAAAACCCGTAAACGGGAAGAAAACCCATCTCATCAGGGAGGGGAGGAGATGAGGGGGAGGAAACCAAAACAACAGGGAAAAAGAAAAATACAGTAGGCAGAAAATAACAACATAGAAAAAAAAACAAAACTAAAAACACCATATCTTAAACTAGGAAACAAACTAATAACATGCAGAAAGCATTAAAACGAAAATAAAATGGGATCAAACGGATGACTCACCCGATCGGCCACCGTGGCTCCGATGGGGAGATTCACCCATTGATCCCAACTAAATCCGTGAAAAAAACCCCTCTCACCCACTGAAAAATCTGAAAGGAAAAGCGGTACGGCGGCGTTACAAACAGTGCGGCGGCGCTACCGGTGGTGAGGCAGAGGCGGCTCGGCGACTTACGCTTACACAGAAAGTGGGCAACGGATTACAGTAGATGGTGATTTTGGGCTATTGAGGATGAAGGAAATAGGCGTTGGTTTTGGGTTATTAAGGATAAAGGAGATAGGCGGTGGGTTTGGGGAGGAAGTTTCTAGAGAGAAGCAGGAGAATTTTTTTTTACAGAGAATGACCTTTATGCACAACCAATTGATGGAAATAGCATCTTTGAAAGAACGATTCAACCAACAAGAAGACAAATACAAATAGAAACAAAAAAATTAAGTTTACCTCTTCAATAAGGACAGGGAGAGGAGAGTCGGGACCGGGCATGAAGGCAGAGACGAAAACAGCAGCAGCAATCTTCTCCGGGAACTTCTCCATAGCAAGGGAGATGCAAATTCCACCCATGCTGTGGCCCACAAGAACCACGGTCTCATCTGGCGGCAAAGACGCCATGAACTCCATCAACGGGCGACAGTAGGCAGAGAAAGAATCGACCTCCTCTACATGTGTCGGATCAGCACCAGCTGCTGCCATGTCGAGGGCAGTTACACGGTGGCCTTCCGATCTCAACCCCGTCACCACTTTGTACCAGCACCATGCCCCGTGGCATGCCCCGTGAATTAGCACGAAATGATGCTGCTTCTTCTTCCCCTCTTCCATTTTTTCTTCCGTTTGTGTTGTCCTGCAGGGACAAATCAACGTTAATATGGACTTATGTCCAAATAAGACAACTGCAGTGCCGTCCACTAATTGGAAAGAATATTTAGAAATACATATTTTCTTGCAAATAATTTACTTACTTCATATTCATAAAGCGTGTTAGTGTGTGTAACAGTGAGTTTTATTATCAATTTACAAAAACCAAACAAATCGAAACAACCAAATAATGTAATTTTTTAATTTATACTTTTATAATATTTCCAAGGAAACAGAAACACATTTGGATAGAAGGATATATTATGGGCTCATTGCCGGAGGATAAGCTCGGGGAGGCAGAAAGTGCCAAATTGATGTCAGAAGCTTCTGTTCTAGAGAAGGAGAAAGGGCATTTGAGTCGTGCAGATGCAATGGGCCAAAGTGAAGAATGATTGGATAAGGAATGCAAGTTGGGCCATTAAGAATATCTAATGTGCCGAGAAGTATGGGCTGAATTAATTAACTAGAAGATTTTACACTATAACACTTATTCCATTTTAATTTAAAAATAATAGAAATCTTTTAAATAAATCTTACATAAGTAAAATTCGATTTTTTCAGGATTTTCATATTGCAAAAACTGAAATCGAACCGAATTTTTTTTTTTTTTAAAAATCAATAGCCGAATCCAAACTGAAATAAAAATAATGGAACCAAATTGATAAATTTGACTCGATTTGGTCGGTTTATTCGGTTTTATCAGCATTATGCACACCCCTAAAACAGATAAGAGATACTTACTCATTAGCTTTCTCACGTTCCGTGAATAGCTCAACCCAGAAAGGCATCTCGAGAGTCGGTCTGTTTCTACAATTTGATCGAGTGGTTCTAAGAACAAGACGGCACAACCGTTCACATTTCTGGATGGATTCTTTGCCAAATGATAATCACTATTTTTTCTGTATGAAACTTCGAAGTGAAACTAAAATCAGCATGTGTTTTGCCTTCCGAGTAAAACTTCCCATCTAAAGATGAAGAAAACTGGTGGACTGTAAAAAACCGGGCCAGGTGTGGAGAGTTTGAACATAGCTTCTAAAATTTAGTGACTAATGCAGAGCTCCTGAAATTTCATCAACCTGCAATAAGAATGGCAAAAGTATCATAAATGAGGAACACGTGTTATCGCAATGGTAAGCATTAAATCGTATGAATGAGAAGCATTTGCATATACAGATACATAAAACAGTCCTGTTCTAAAAGATTGAAATAGTAGCATTTAGAACTTCATTATTAAAAATAAAATAAAAGAGGGTGACTAACCGTTGCAGAAGCACCTTTGGATTATATGGAAATAATTTCTTTTGGTTAAGATTGTTGATGGAAGATGTAAGTGAAACCAAACAGTCCCTAGACGCCACAAATGGTTGTCTAAAATTTCTGCAGCTCTTACTGCTATCCTTCGATGATGCTGGATATAATCCCCCTTTGAAATCCGTAGAATCTGTTAAAATCTTTTGCCTTTTTGCACATAATTGGCCTGAACCTTCTCCCATTCCAGGAAATTCTACAAATAAGTTCCATGAATTGCAAACAATTCGTAGTGACCTGGCAGCAATTGCGTTAAATTTTAACAGCAAGACTAAATATAGAAGTAAATATAGAGGAACTTTTGAATACAAACCTCAATAGGTATTCAGCACAGCTAGATCCGGAGTCTTTTGAGATAAGATAATCAAGAAGAACAACATGATCATAGTGTATCTGAAAAATATTGAAATGAAACATGAAAGACTGCAAGAGAACAAAAAATGTGGTAGTTAGGAAATTGCTTTTTACAAGGCAGTACCTCGCCAAGAAATAAATGAAACAAATGTATTGGATTAAACAAGTCAGAAGCAAGGAAGACTAGATGATTCTCCACGTCATAAAGAGGCTCGCCTTTGACAATAAATCTACAAAAAGTTTCAAGATTTCATAAGAAAATTTGCCCCGATGACCCAACTAAAACAGAGATTTTAGAATCACTTACTGATGTTCTGGATAAAATGGCACGTGAAACAGTTGCAAGAGCATCTCAAACAGGATGTCATCCTACAATTGAAAAGGACGTGATGATTGAGTATAGTAAAAATCCATGAAAACTCATACGAAACACAAAAAAGATTCATAATACCAAAAAATTATGAATCAAGGTCCCATAACTTTCACTTGAGGGCAAACAAGAGCCACCAAACTATAAGACTGTCCTTAATATCTAGAGAAATAATACAAAATAAACTCTCTGAGATACATAAGACTGTCTTTAACATCTGGGTGAATCCTATAAGTGAAGAGAAATTCAAAGAAATGCAAAGTCAAATACAAAAAGAAATGAAGATAAAATAAGAAGAGAACCCATCCGAAATAGGCTACCCATACTCAACAGACCTAAATTCCAAAATGATGAAGTTTGAACATGCCCCCCACAGAGTTCATTGCCAGAAAACAAGAAAATATAAGATTCCGGACCCCAAAAAGAGCAAGAACCAATAATCAAAATAATGATAGGATTCAAAGATACACTCAATTTAGGTCAGCATGTCACAGAAGCTGAGAAACATTTGTGCCACTAAGTAGAAGCAAATACGAGAATCAAGATGAAAACGTGTGGATATCCATTCAATATTAACAGAGAGTGAGAACAAACCTCATCCATAAACAACTGTAGAAAGGATACGGTAAACCTCATGCATCTTTCGAAATACAAATCATCATTCAGAAGAATATCAGCAGGAACATGAGATTGAAGCCACTCATGGAGCTCTATTAAAGTGTTGCTGTTTTCAGAATCCAACTTTAGTGAACACTTCAAGAAAAGAAAAATGGTCAGCCTTTGTAAGTGGCGAGACGACATCGTTCGTTTTTCTAAGCCAAATATGCTTGAGGAAAATGGTGAGTCTTCTAGAAAGTCATCCTGATCATATCTACCCCCAGTTATAGGTAACACTAAGAGATCTTCGAAGTACATGTGGATTAGATGCATCCATTTCACGCTTATACTTTGCTCCACGTGAGTCCTGGAACTAAGCTTGACCATCAGCATCTGTGTTTTCACCAAGAATGTGCATATAACTAATTGGTTCATTCAAATCTAAATATGTATATATGACTATATGTAACTTTCGTAAATAGATAATTGGATGAATATACTTATAGTAACACGATGTGTAATGATAGGTATAAGTCAATATAACTTATTCTTCAAACTAGCAGAGACCAAAAACGTCATCTATCAACTATTATCACAATTTTAATTTTACAAGGATCAAGGCATAAGCAGAAACAGAAATTAAGCTATACAATGTGATTTCTTTTGACATAAACATATTAATCATAAAGGGCAAATAATTTTTTTTTGTCGTGCAAGTTACCCTTATTAGTCAACAAAATGGTCCTGTAACTTTCAACTTGTCAATGTCTTGGCCCGGGCGACCAACTGTAAGAGGTGAAACATCAGGTTGACCAATCAGACTTCGCCACGTCAACATCAACCGGATGTTTTATCTCCCGCAACCGATTACCAGACCAAAAATGTAAAAAATTAAAAGTTAAAGGACTATTTTAATTCGTAAAAGTCGGCAGGACTGGAACCAAAATAAGGATAACTTACATGACTAAAAAATTCATTTTCCCTAATCATAAATGCATAAATGTTGGCATCCCTTTGCAAAATATTATTCAGAACATCAACAGCGGGTTGTTTACCAGCACTTTGTGTCTGAAATAATGAGAGATACGGACATGATATGAACTTTGAATATCGGGATGGCACCAGGCTGTAATTTTGGGAATAAGGTTGGTGATTCTGCAAAAAAGTGGAGAAAAACCTTGCCCATCTTCTAGAGAACTGCTTTGATTCACCAAAGAACATAGAAATTGGGTGAGATTTCCAAACAACGTTGTTAATTCTCTAGGTTGGACAACCTCAATTTGTACCAAATCTTCTGTATTATAGCCAACATAAATCTCTCTCAATAAATCCCAGGGTAAATTCAACATTAAGGAGCTGACAGAATCTAGATATGCTTTCGTAATTTTGTCATCAAAGTCTTGCTTTAGATACTTCTGTATATTACGTAAAACTTGAAAAATAGCAGCCACCACAGACCAATTTGCATTTTCCAGTTTTAGCTTCAACAATCTTATAGTGGATGGATCATAATCTGAATATCTGGCTTCCAATGCACTAGGTTCTGAAGAAGACTTAAGAGTATTACAGATTGCTAATTCCAAGGAAAGACATAGCAACTGCATGTAATCATCCCAATCTCCATCCTGCAAAACAAAAGTCATTATTAGGATCAAAAGAACATGAGAGATGCCATGTATTGAATCAGTATATATATATGGTGTGTATAAGAACATACTGATGTGAGCAAAAACTCAGAAATGGTCACTAGAGTGTTCACTGCTAAGTGCTGAACATATCGACTGTTAACAGCAAGCAAAGATATCTGCAAAGAAATCGAGAAATAACAATGTCTGAGAAATGAAAGCAAAATAACATATGGTATCTGATCAATTAGGAATTATGACTAAGGACAAGGAGAAGCTCTACCAAGATACCAGTGATCTTAGACAAACAACAACGATTATCGAAAAGCGCAGTTGATTCGATTGAACATTGACTACCATCAGCAGGCTCTGATAAGAGCTCCTGCAAGTAATATGTTTATCTTCATACTAGAACATTAACAGCTTATGAAATTGAACAATTTTAGAGTGTTTTGGAGTGAAGATGCAAACCTCATCAGAATCATATTCATTTGTTAACTGCTTAACTTCTCTGAATACCTAAAATTGGAAAAGGAGAAGCAGGATTCAATGTTCGACGAAAATGGGAGAAATCGGGGGCAATAACGATTAAGTTGCATAATAATTCAATAGCAAACCTGAGACAGAGCGATTAGAAGTGCTTTTTCAGTTTCTTCACTCAAAGAATCGGAGGCAAGATCCTGCGAGTGTTCAAACCACAAATGAAGCTTTTCAGGAAACGGAAACAAATAAAAAGGATGAATAATGCGGAAGAAGGGGAAATGGTTACTGAGAAGCGATGAAGGGATTCCTCGAGAAGGCGGCAGATAAGCAGGGATTCCGGCCGAGGGCTCATTCTTCGGCACTCTTTTGCGGCGGCGTTTATACAGCGAGTTCTGTAACGTCTGGGAAAATTAAAAGATAACTCAAAAATATAAATTTGAGGGTAAAAATATTTTTTTCCCACTAATCTTTTTAACTTTTAAATTAATTTTCTATATTTATCAAATTAAGTTGTTTTTAGTCCCTTTATTATTAATTACTAAAAACAACTCATTTAACTTGATTTCAATTTTTAAAAAATAAAATTAGGAAGGAATTATTATGACCCTACATGTGTACATGTGGGGGCATGCATTCTTATTATTACTCCCTCCGTTCCAGTGAAAGTTACCCAATTTTTTTTTTCGTCCGTGTTCAGAGCTCATGGGGAGCTTTCCATGTGATGGAGGGAGTATTACATTTTTATCTTTGGGTGACCCAAATTTGTATGGTGAATTTGTATGTGCATCATCATGTAATTGAAAATGCTTATTTTCAATTGAAAATTATATCAAATGTTCATTTTTAGCTTCACAAAATTTACAATGGATTAGAGATGGAAAAAAGCTAAGGTAGTAATAAAACAAACTGCTTTCAGAATCACTTATTTTGAAAGTTGTATCTGCAAACACCTCCTAAATTAGAAAACAAGGACTTGTGAAGCACAAGGTGTCGAAAACAGTGTTACGTCATGTCCACCGCAATCGTCAACAACGTCCATGTCGCCAACGGTCTCATCATCAACGTTCTTCAATTCTTTACATAAAATTCAGATATACTCCATTCTGAAATAACTTTAACACGTGGGTGAACATGCAAATTAAAAAAGTTTAATAATGAATAGAGTTTTAAGGGATAATTATGTAAATTTTTATGTATAAAGTAAATAAAAGAGTTGACTTGTGTGTATGTGTGAATCAAAATTGAGAATATTGTGTTTTATAAAAGTAACGACATTTTCAGTAAAATTGAGAATATTGTGAAGATGGATTCGATAATCAACAACATTTGTCAGCAAAGACTTGCAGAGAGCAGCATAGCTCATGGGATTTAGAGAACATAGCCATATGATCAGCACCAGCAATCAGTTTCACCTCATCTACTGGACTTTTTGCAATCATCAATTCCTGGAACCCCTGCTTCAGCACATTATCTTGTTCGCAAACCACGTAAAAACGACGAACCGAACCGTGATTATCTTTCGACAGCTCTTCTGAAAAATCTGGTTCACCGTAAAATCCTACTGGCCTCACTAACAATGTTGCAAGAGTCAAATCCTGTCTCAATACCCATCACAGAACAAGTGAGTTGTCAAGAATTATCCATCATTCTACACCACAAGATTTAACGGTACCATCCATTTGTATATATTAAAGTGTATAGTAGAGGTTTATAGGTGTTGCAGCGGTGACTTTTAGGTGGAACCCGATTTAGACTTGTAAATCCAAAATCTGGTTTTTAAAACGCAAAAATAAAAATAAGCTTAGGGTTTTTTGGGTGAGCTCGGAAACTCTATCAACAGCTTCGAGGATCACTTTTTATAAAAAAAAGCATAATAGCTATGAGTAGCTTTAGAAAAAGAAATTATTTAACCTAATTTTGTAGAGTTTGCAAACACCGTCTTAATCAATCATTGAGCATGGGTGTTGATGTTGCTAACCTCGGGAGGAGAGAGCTGATATAAGCGGGAGGCCAGAAACTCGGGGCCAAACAGCAGGGAGGTGGGGGGTTTATCGTCTCCATTGGTAAACGAAAAACGGGAATCCATATACGATCCGATTTGCCTCGTGGCCTGTCATTTATCAAAAGTATGGACGGATCGTTAAATGAAACGGATAAACAAGTAGGGAAATAGCACCATGCCCCGTGGCTAGGGATGGCAGGGGGTCGGGGGGTTTAGTCTATTCCAAGACCCGCTCTGCCAGAAAAATACCAGATTCGGCCCGCCCCGCTTATTTTTAATTATGTTTATGCACAACCAATTGATGGAAATAGCATATTTGAAAGAATAATTCAACCAACAAGAAGACAAATACAAATTAAGTTTACCTCTTCGATAAGGACAGGGAGAGGAGAGTCGGGACCGGGCATGAAGGCAGAGACGAAAACAGCAGCGGCAATCTTCTTCGGGAACTTCTCCATAGCAAAGGAGATGCAAATTCCACCCATGCTGTGGCCCACAAGAACCACAGTCTCATCTGGCGGCAAAGACGCCATGAACTCCATCAACGGACGGCAGTAGGCGGAGAAAGAATCGACCTCCTCTACATGTGTCGGATCAGCACCAGCTGCTGCCATGTCGAGGGCAGTTACACGGTGGCCTTCCGATCTCAACCCCGTCACCACTTTGTACCAGCACCATGCCCCGTGGCATGCCCCGTGAATTAGCACAAAATGATGCTGCTTCTTCCCCTCTTCCATTTTTTCTTCCGTTTGTGTTGCCCTGCAGACTGCAGGTACATTTAATCAACGTTAATATTGACTTATGTCCAAATAAGACAAGCTGCAGTGCCGTCCACTAATTGGAAAGAATATTTAGAAATACATATTTTCTTGCAAATAATTTACTTGCTTCTTCATAAAACGTGTTAGAGTGTGTAACAGTTAGTTTTATTATCAATTTACAAAAACCAAACAAATCGAAACAACCAAATTATATAATTTTTAAATTTATACTTTTATAATATTTCCAAGGAAATAGAAACACATTTGGATAGAAGGATACAAAATCATAAAATAATTTATTAAATATAGTAAGATAGAAGATTTTACACTTTAACACTTATTCCATTTTAATTTAAAAATAATAGAAATCTTTTAAAAAAATCTTACATAAGTAAAATTCGATTTTTTTCAGCATTTTCATATTGCAAAAACTGAAATCGAACCGAAATTTTAATTTTTTAAAAACCAATAGCCGAATCCAAACTGAAATAAAAATACTGGAACCAAATTGATAAATTCGACTCGATTTGGTCGGTTTATTCGGTTTTATCAGCATTATGCACACCCCTAAAACAGATAACAGATACTTACTCATTAGCTTTCTCACGTTCCGTGAATAGCTCAACCCAGAAAGGCATCTCGAGAGTCGGTCTGTTTCTACAATTTGACCAAGTGGTTCTAAGAACAAGACGGCACAACCGTTCACATTTCTGGATGGATTCTTTGCCAACTGATAAACACTATTTTTTTCTGTATGAAACTTCGAAGTGAAACTAAAATCAGCATGTGTTTGTTTGGCCTTCAGAGTAAAACTTGCCATCTAAAGATGAAGAAAACTGGTGGACAGTAAAAAATCTGGCCAGGTGTGGAGAGTTCGAACATAGCTTCTAAAATTTAGTGACTAGCTCCTGAAATCTCATCAACCTGCAATAAGAATGGCAAAAGTATCATAAATGAGGAACACGTGTTATTGCAATGGTATGCATTAAATCGTATGAAGAGAAGCATTTGCATATACAGATACATAAAACAGTCATGTTCTAAAAGATTGAAATAGTAGCATTTAGAACTTCATTATTAAAAAAAACAGAGGATGACTCACCGTTGCAGAAGCACCTTTGGATTATATGGAAATAATTTCTTTTGGTTAAGGCTGTCGATGGAAGATGTCAGTGAAACCAAACAGTCCCTAGAGGCCACAAATGGTTGTCTAAAATTTCTGCAGCTCTTACTGCTATCCTTCGATGATGCTGGATATAATCCCCCCTTGAAATCTGCAGAATCTGTTAAAATCTTTTGCCTCTTTGCACATAATTGGCCAAAACCTTCTCCCATTCCAGGAAATTCTACAAATAAGCTCCATGAATTGCAAACAATTCGTAGTGACCTGGCAGCAATTACGTAAAATTTCAACAGCAAGACTAAATATAGAGGAACTTTTGAATACAAACCTCAATAGGTATTCAGCACAGCTAGATCCGGAGTCTTTTGAGATAAGATAATCAAGAAGAACAACATGATCATAGTGTATCTGAAAAATATTGAAATGAAACATGAAAGACTGCAAGAGAACAAAAAATGTGGTAGTTAGGAAATTGCTTTTTACAAGGCAGTACCTCGCCAAGAAATAAATGAAACAAATGTATTGGATTAAACAAGTCAGAAGCAAGGAAGACTAGATGATTCTCCACGTCATAAAGAGGCTCGCCTTTGACAATAAATCTACAAAAAGTTTCAAGATTTCATAAGAAAATTTGCCCCGATGACCCAACTAAAACAGAGATTTTAGAATCACTTACTGATGTTCTGGATAAAATGGCACGTGAAACAGTTGCAAGAGCATCTCAAACAGGATGTCATCCTACAATTGAAAAGGACGTGATGATTGAGTATAGTAAAAATCCATGAAAACTCATAAGAAACACAAAAAAGATTCATAATACCAAAAAATTATGAATCAAGGTCCCATAACTTTCACTTGAGGGCAAACAAGAGCCACCAAACTATAAGACTGTCCTTAATATCTAGAGAAATAATACAAAATAAACTCTCTGAGATACATAAGACTGTCTTTAACATCTGGGTGAATCCTATAAGTGAAGAGAAATTCAAAGAAATGCAAAGTCAAATACAAAAAGAAATGAAGATAAAATAAGAAGAGAACCCATCCGAAATAGGCTACCCATACTCAACAGACCTAAATTCCAAAATGATGAAGTTTGAACATGCCCCCCACAGAGTTCATTGCCAGAAAACAAGAAAATATAAGATTCCGGACCCCAAAAAGAGCAAGAACCAATAATCAAAATAATGATAGGATTCAAAGATACACTCAATTTAGGTCAGCATGTCACAGAAGCTGAGAAACATTTGTGCCACTAAGTAGAAGCAAATACGAGAATCAAGATGAAAATGTGTGGATATCCATTCAATATTAACAGAGAGTGAGAACAAACCTCATCCATAAACAACTGTAGAAAGGATACGGTAAACCTCATGCATCTTTCGAAATACAAATCATCATTCAGAAGAATATCAGCAGGAACATGAGATTGAAGCCACTCATGGAGCTCTATTAAAGTGTTGCTGTTTTCAGAATCCAACTTTAGTGAACACTTCAAGAAAAGAAAAATGGTCAGCCTTTGTAAGTGGCGAGACGACATCGTTCGTTTTTCTAAGCCAAATATGCTTGAGGAAAATGGTGAGTCTTCTAGAAAGTCATCCTGATCATATCTACCCCCAGTTATAGGTAACACTAAGAGATCTTCGAAGTACATGTGGATTAGATGCATCCATTTCACGCTTATACTTTGCTCCATGTGAGTCCTGGAACTAAGCTTGACCATCAGCATCTGTGTTTTCACCAAGAATGTGCATATAACTAATTGGTTCATTCAAATCTAAATATGTATATATGACTATATGTAACTTTCGTAAATAGATAATTAGATGAATATACTTATAGTAACACGATGTGTAATGATAGGTATAAGTCAATATAACTTATTCTTCAAACTAGCAGAGACCAAAAACGTCATCTATCAACTATTATCACAATTTTAATTTTACAAGGATCAAGGCATAAGCAGAAACAGAAATTAAGCTATACAATGTGATTTCTTTTGACATAAACATATTAATCATAAAGGGCAAATAGTTTTTTTTTGTCGTGCAAGTTACCCTTATTAGTCAACAAAATGGTCCTGTAACTTTCAACTTGTCAATGTCTTGGCCCGGGCGACCAACTGTAAGAGGTGAAACATCAGGTTGACCAATCAGACTTCGCCACGTCAACATCAACCGGATGTTTTATCTCCTGCAACCGATTACCAGACCAAAAATGTAAAAAATTAAAAGTTAAAGGACTATTTTAATTCGTAAAAGTCGGCAGGACTGGAACCAAAATAAGGATAACTTACATGACCAAAAAATTCATTTTCCCTAATCATAAATGCATAAATGTTGGCATCCCTTTGCAAAATATTATTCAGAACATCAACAGCGGGTTGTTTACCAGCACTTTGTGTCTGAAATAATGAGAGATACGGACATGATATGAACTTTGAATATCGGGATGGCACCAGGCTGTAATTTTGGGAATAAGGTTGGTGATTCTGCAAAAAAGTGGAGAAAAACCTTGCCCATCTTCTAGAGAACTGCTTTGATTCACCAAAGAACATAGAAATTGGGTGAGATTTCCAAACAACGTTGTTAATTCTCTAGGTTGGACAACCTCAATTTGTACCAAATCTTCTGTATTATAGCCAACATAAATCTCTCTCAATAAATCCCAGGGTAAATTCAACATTAAGGAGCTGACAGAATCTAGATATGCTTTCGTAATTTTGTCATCAAAGTCCTGCTTTAGATACTTCTGTATATTACGTAAAACTTGAAAAATAGCAGCCACTACGGACGAATTTGCATTTTCCAGTTTTAGCTTCAACGATTGTAAAGTGGACGGATCATAATCTGAATATCTGCCTTCCAATGCACTAGGTTCTGAAGAAGACTTAAGAGTATTACAGATTGCTAATTCCAAGGAAAGACATAACAATTGCATGTAATCATCCCAATCTACATACTGCAAAAGAATAGTCCTTATTGGGATCAAAAGAACATGAGAGGTGCCATGTTTATATATATATATGGTGTGCATAAGAACATACTGATGTGAGCAAAAACTCAGAAATGGTCACTAGAGTGTTCACGGCTAAGTGCTGAACATATCGACTGTTAACAGCAAGCAAAGACATCTGCAAAGAAATCGAGACATAACAATGTCTGAGAAATGAAAGCAAAATAACAATATGGTATCTGATCAATTAGGAATTATGACTAAGGACAGGGAGAAGCTCTACCAAGATACCAGTGATCTTAGACAAACAGCAACGATTATCGAAAATCGCAGTCGATTCGATTGAACATTGAGTATCATCAGCAGGCTCTGATAAGAGCTCCTGCAAGTAATATGTTTATCTTCATACTAAGAACATTAACAGCTTATGAAATTGAACAATTTTAGAGTGTTTTGGAGTGAAGATGCAAACCTCATCAGAATCATATTCATTTGTTAACTGCTTAACTTCTCTGAATACCTAAAATTGGAAGAGGTGAAGCGGGATTCAATGTTCGACGAAAATGGGAGAAATCGGGGGCAATAACGATTAAATTGCATAATAATTAAATAGCAAACCTGAGACAGAGCGATTAGAAGTTCCTTTTCAGTTTCTTCACTCAAAGAATCGGAGGCAAGATCCTGCAAGTGTTCAAACCACAAATGAAGCTTTTCAGGAAACAGAAACAAATAAAAAGGATGAATAATGCCGAAGAAGGAGAAACGGTTACTGAGAAGCGATGAAGGGATTCCTCTAGAAGACGGCAGATACGCAGGTATTCCGGCCAAGGGCTCATTCTCCGGCACTCTTTTGCGGCGGCGTTTATATAGTGAGTTCTATAACATTTGGAAAAATGAAAAGATGACTCAAAATATAAATTTGAGGGTTAAAAGAATTTTTTTTCCACTAATTTTTTTTTACTTTTAAATTAATTTTCTATATTTATAAAACGTACATATAAAATTATATATTGTAGTGTGCAATTTAATATCTAATGAAATCATTATTTTTATATTTGGTGCTTCACTTTGTATTCTATAATATAAATATATGTAGGTTGAAAATATAATTAATGGACAATACACACCACCAGACACGTAATAATGATTCAGTAGATGAAATACTAACTGAAGTATATTTAGATTTACACTAATACATATTTATTTTTATAATAACACATAGGGAACGAATTTTTACGTTTGAAGTATAATTTTTTGAACAAACTTATTTGATCCACTATTCAAATCAATTCAACCCATAAATATTTTTGCATCTTTTTTTATTTATACTAATATTACAATAATTTTAGTCGAAGTCACGCTGGCTGTCATTTGACTCATTTGTCAACATGTGCATAATATGGTATACTCCATAGTTTTAATTTCTCTTATTCAAAATTTAAGTTATTTTGCATGTACATATACATTAAAAAAAAAATTGATACTTTCTCATTCATTAAAAAAGAACACATTTATTAATCTTAAGGACAATTTTTTTTTTTTAAATGTTGTTTTAAAGAATAAATAATTACAAAATATTACTCTACTCTACTTGCTGGTTTTGGGTTGTTGACTAATTCTATAAACAGCTTAAAAGCACTTCTCAAAAGTAAAATCTGTGAGACGGCACCCACTAACTTCCACAGGCAAGGCATTCGTCATGGTTCGCTGAGGAGCATACCATTTGGGCCTTCTTTGATTCGTCGTCATCAACCACTCCGGCCTTACCCTTATCCTGCACATCACCCACCCACCATTTCGATACATCAATATACGTGCATTACATATATGGAACTTAGTAGAGTATGTGATTAGCCATAGTAATGCATACCTTTAGCATAGTAGCATCAGCTGCAGGACGTGATCTCAGATAGTACATTCCCGTCTTCAAACCCTTCGCATCCAAATGCCAGCAACCAAAACAAAAACATTTCTATGAGTGAATTTGAAGTTATAGTAGTACTATTTAGTATACAAAGTATAACAATTTGTACAGTAAACAATATTGCATATTTGGTTTTAGCTTACCGAAGTCCAGGCATGGAAGTGGAGAGCAGTCAACTTTCCAAAATTAGGCTGGACCATATGGATGTTCAGGCTTTGACTTTGGTCAATGAAGCATCCACGATCGACAGCCATATCGACCAGTTTTCGTTGTTTGATCTCCCAAACCGTTCTGAGAAAAAAAAGGAAGAAATAATTAGCATGTTAAGAAAATAGAAAATACAATTCCCACTATTTGGAGGGCATACTTGTAAATGAGTTTAAGATCGTCAGGAATTTCTGGTATGTTTTGAACAGAACCATTCTCGTATATTATCCTGTTCTTAAGAGCAGGAGACCATAGCCCCATCTTCGTCAAATCATGAAGAAGATGCTTGTTCACCGCAACAAATTCACCACTGATTTATCATAAAAAAATAAAAGATCAATAATTAATCATTAATTTATCACTGACAGATGAATAGTGTTAACAAGCTAAACCTTAGAACTCTACGGCTGCAAATGTTGGAAGTGTATGGTTCAAAGCACTCGTTATTTCCAAGAATCTGGCTCGTTGAAGCAGTAGGCATTGGTGCTACAAGAAGTGAGTTTCGTATTCCATTCTCTGCAATCATTACCCGAAGAGCGTCCCAATCCCATCTTTTAGAAGGCCTCACACCCCACATATCTTGCTGAAGAATTCCCTGAAACAGATAATGATGTTTTAGACATAATTTATTCCCATATAAGAGCTACTAGATGAAGTCCAAGTGTACCTTGCTTACAGGACAGCCATAGTACGTCTCATACGTGCCTTCTTGAAACGCAAGTTCACAAGATGCCTTTAATGCATGATAGTATATGGTCTCAAAGATTTCCTTGTTCAATTGCTCAGCCTGTAATTTTCAATAGAAGCAACAGACTGAGTAATTTACCAAATGAAGTACCAATAGCCGAACTCAACTTATTTTTCTAAATCATTTAAGCAATATTTAAATACAGTAAAAGAATATTTTTTACCTCATGAGAATCAAATGCCATTCCAAGCAAGATAAAGGTATCAGCTAGACCCTGAACACCGATTCCAATTGGCCTGTGACGCATATTAGACATTTTTGCAGTCTCAACAGGATAATAATTCACATCAATTATCTTGTCAAGGTTTGTAGTAACTATTGTGGTGACCTGCATAAACACAACAAGAGATATGGTTCTCAAAAAACAAATATATAGATACACTGTATATCAAAAAACAAACTAAAACACACCTCAGCCAGTTTGTCAAAGTCAAAGTATCGGTTTTTAGAACCTAAGCTGCCACAAAGCTTTGTTGGTTGTGCTTCCATAGGAACACCCTTAAAGGAATTAAGAAGATGAATTTATTTATATTTCTGAAATAAGTTACATGTATGTCAATAATAACCTTTTCTCTGACATATCGTGGTAGAGCAATTGATGCAAGATTGCACACAGCAGTTTCTTTAGGGCTGGCGTACTCAATTATCTCACTACACAAGTTAGAGGACTTTATGGTACCAAGGTTTTGCTGGTTGCTTTTTCTATTGCAAGTGTCCTAGAAATGAAAGGGTGAAGAAATAAGTTAGGTCAGCTTAAAATGAGAAGCATAGTCAAAAGAAGAATAAAATAAAGGGTAAAAGGACAAAAAATTGACTTCTGTAAACTTAAGGGACAAATTTCAAAGTTAAAAAAGTTAACAGACCATGCAAATTGAACAATTATGATACACATCTATGCTACCTTATAAAGCATATAAGGGGTTCCCGTTTCAATTTGTGACGTCAAGATTTCAAACCATAGAGTTTCTGCCTTAACAACTTTCTTGGCCTTTCCCTGAGCAAAAATAAATAACTTTAGAAGCCATTCATAAACAAAACATCATAGTAGAATTAAATACGCATCACAAGGTGTTTACCTCTCTCTCGTAACGAGTGTATAAAGCTTCAAATTCCTCACCCCAACAATCAGCCAACCCAGGGGACTCACTTGGACAAAACAATGACCAGTTACTATTATATTGAACTCTTTTCATAAAGAGATCAGGTACCCAAAGTCCATAGAACAAATCTCTAGCACGATGCTCCTCCTAAAAAAATATAAAGGAAACAAAAAAAAAAAATTACAACGTCAAGGACTACACTAAACAGTCTCACATATTACCTTTCCATGGTTTTTCCTCAGATCAAGAAACTCAAAGATATCAGCATGCCATGGCTCCAGATACACAGCAAAAGCACCTATTATCATCATTGAGAGTTAAAAAAATATCAAAATGATGCAAAAATTATGGCAATATAACAAACAAAGCAACTGTGCAGACCTTTCCTCTTGCCACCCCCCTGATCCACATAACGAGCCGTATCATTGAACACTCGCAGCATTGGAACAATGCCATTGGACGTCCCATTTGTTCCACGTATATAACTTCCTGTAGCACGAATGTTGTGCATAGACACCCCAATTCCCCCAGCTGATTTGCTGATAACAGCACATTCCTTCAATGTATCATATATGCCTTCAATACTATCATCCTTCATACATACCGAAAAACAGCTGCTTAACTGCAATTCATCAAAGAAAACAACATAAGTTCTCAATCAATATGGAAAATGCTTCCAAGTAACATGGAAATCTTTCGAATAACAGGAGACGCATACTTGTGGTTTAGGTGTCCCAGCATTAAAAAGGGTAGGAGATGCATGAGTGAACCATCGTTGAGACAACAGATGATATGTTCTTATAACCGAATCAATATCGTCTTTGTGGATACCAACAGCAACCCTCATTAACATGTGCTGAGGCCTTTCGACAACCTTCCCCTGAACCTTCAGCAAGTAAGACCTTACAAGGGTTTTAAAACCAAAGTAATCATAGTCAAAATCTCTGTCATATATGATCTCACTGTCGAGACGAGAAGAATTCTGTCAAAAGGAAAACAAAACAGCATTATTACATTGAGAAAAACAAGAAATTCAATAAAACTGAGTTCAAAAATATTTGTTTGCAAAACCAATACCTTCATTATTATTTCGTAGACATCATCTGCAATCAAAGGAGCCTCAAGTCCTGACCTCTCACTGACATGACTGTACATGTCTTTGATTCTGTGATAATTATGCAAGTATAAAAATTAAGGGAAAAGTCATGTATTTATGTATGATTATAGCAAAGTGATTCACTTACGATTCAGAAAAAGACTTCTTAGTGTTCTTGTGAAGATTTGAAACAGCAATCCTTGCAGCCAACTACAATTTAACAACAATCAAAAAGCATATTAAGAAAAATGAACTTGAAAACTAGGCTAGTACAAATAACAGAATTCACTTGCGCGCATATAACACTTGCATATTTTGGGAAGAATTGACATAATTTCAAATCAAGATACTCGAGTGCATGTTGTGCACCCTAGTCCACGTTGCACTTTTCTGACTTACACTTTTTGGAAATGATGTTGCACTTTTCAATTATTAAACTGTGTAATAATATTTTTAGTAATAATTGAAAATTGCAACACCATTTACCAAAAAGTGTAAGTCTAAATTGAAAAGTGCACATGGACTAGGGTGCACAGCATGCACTTGAGTGCATACTAGACTTTACCCAAGATAAAAATATGTTGGACATATAGCAAAATCACCAATAAGGGTGACATTGAAAGAATTCCGTCTCATCTCATCTAAAAGTCCGAACTTGTAGAGAGGGTGGAAATTAATTCTTGTAACACTCCCCTCACTCGTGGCCCGGATTAACACCTCTTACCCTTTTTGGGGAGGAGGCCCATCGAGTGGATAATTTAAATGGGTGGAGTGCTTTCAACAGGAATCGAACCCAGTTCGTTTGCCCGTTTGCAAAGACAAAGTGGGATAGCTCAAGTGGTTAGAGGCCATTCGATACGATCAAACGCCTTACTCATATCGAGCTTAATCACCGCATATCCTGTCTTACTTTTGTTATTTTTCAACTAGTGCATACATTCCTACACCACTACCTAGGCCTTAGGTACTGGGTTCGAGTCCCCAGGGGAGGGTAAAAAAGGGATGAGTATTTAACTTCCATCAAATTATGAATTGCAAAGAAAAATTGGACGAACGCAACGATCTACACATTAGAAAACGCAAATTGCAAACAGCCTATGAATCGGACAGAAATTGATCAGATTCCTAAATGAAAAATCAAACTCACGGAAGCATAATCAGGGTGGTTCGCCGTCATGACAGCGGCGGTCTCCGCCGCCAACTCATCAAGCTGACTAGTGGTGACGCCTTTGTAGACCCCCGCGCAGACTTTTTGGGACACCAAAACAGGGTCACAGTGTTCGCTGCTCAATCCATAGCTCAGCTTTTTCAGGCGCGCAGTAATCTTATCAAAGTGTACGGTCTCCTGTCTCCCATCCCTCTTCACCACATACATTTTCCAAGATAATTTCAATGTTCCGCTCACTGAGTACTTTCAACAAACAGTTTGTGGGTATCACCACTGACACGACAAATCTGTTCTCTGGGCTTTGAATAAACAAACTCACACACGGAGATTTATGAAATGGGGTTTTCGATGTGTGATTATAACAAATTCTGCGAATTTGGCGATTTTTGAAGTTTTGCCGCCTATTCAAGAAAGAGAGCGTAAATGGTGGGGATTTGGTGCGGTTTTCACTACAAGCTTGTGGACCAGTTAAATGTTTGAATTTTCAAATTTGAAACTTTAGCTTCCTGTGGAACCGTCTATGCAAGAGTTTGAACTCGTGAATTTTGATTTCTCTGTTCCTTGAAGTATAACCTAATATGCATGGTTACATGCAACTCACATGCAATTTAAATAGATTCTAGAAGAAGAGTAGTTATATTCTTGTTAAACTAACTAATAGTTGTTAGATGGAAGACTCTAGAATGTGAATCTCCTATATATATTGTACATACTACACATTGTAAATCAAGTTGAATATACACAAATTTAACATGGTATCATCAGGCCTCTTCCTCTGATTTTTGTTTAGCATTTTGCAAATTCTACTCTTCTTCGCATCTTCTTCGCATTTTCTTCATCCTCTGTTCATATTCATCCTTTCCTTCACATCTTCAAAGCAACTCTTATTCGTAACCGTTTTGTTCTTCAAACATATTCAGCTTCCGATCCTCTTCTTCCGCTCTACTCTGATCTAATCTCTCACGTCTTATGGCTAATTCATCCAATCTAGCTCCTACCCTACCTCGATTCATCGCTCTGTCCATTAGATTGGACAATGACAACTATCCTTTCTGGCGAAATCAAGTTCTCGTCTCTGCTCATGCTCATTGTTTTGAGGATGTGCTCCTCTGCATAGCTATTCCAGCCAATTCAAGTGAGTCGACCTCAGACTCCATTTCATGGCAGCGAAAAGACCAATTTCTTCTCATCTGGTTGTTGAGTTCGGTTTCTGAAACGATGCTCGTTCATGTGAGCAGGTGTGAGCACTCGTTCCAGTTGTGGATGGTATTTGAATCCTTATTTCAATCACAATCTGGTGCTAAAACTATGATCCTTCGACTTCAACTACAGACTCTAAAGAAAGGTGATCTGAGTATTTATGCTTTCATATTGAAGATGAGATCCATAACTGATGGCCTTCATCATGCTAGGCACGTGATCAAGGATGCAGAGTTAGTGTTGTATATCCTTGGTGGACTAGGTGCTGACTATGATGCTTTGGTGGTTAATCTCACTACTAGAGGCACCATACCTTCTCTGCCAGAGGTTCAGTCAATTTTGCAAGCTTATGAGGTGAGATTGTTCAATCATAGCTCTCATTCCATTCAGATCTCTGAAGATAACATCTCTACTCCATCTGCTCATATTGTTTCTCGTGATAATAGAGCCAATTCTAGACAATCAAACAAAGGCAAGGTGTATCCAAAACCTAGAATTGTTTACGAGCTGTGTGGTCGAAAGTATCATGTAACAGCCAAATTCTACAAACGTTTTGATCAAACTTTCAATGGTCTTGAAAACTCTCAATCCAGATCACACTCATCCAATATACGTCCCTCTCCACCTTTCCAGGCTCATCTCACTCACTACAATTCCACCGATCCATATAAAACCTATCCTACTTATTAATCTGCTCCTACTTATCCCTCACTGCTACCTCACCCATTGCTCTCACTAATCACATGGATCATGGTGTCTCCTCTTCAAACACTACTCACATTCCTCAGAACTCCACTTGGTGTGTTGACAGTGGAGCAACTCATCATGTGACATCTCAACTAGCCAATCTGCAACTCAACTCCCCATACCAAGGTATGAATTCTCTAATTGTAGGCAATGGTGAGGCTACCCCTATTCTACATACTGGATCTCTCTCTATACATGTTCATGGTGCATCATCATCATCTTTGGTCATGAACAATATCTTGCATGTGCCTGCAATTACTAGAAACCTCATGAGCATTTCACAGTTTCTTAAGGATAATGATGTTGTTATTGTATTTTATGCTGATTGCTGCCTTGTCAAGGATCTCAAGTCCAGCAAGATACTCTTGAGAGGAGTGCTTAAAGATGGTCTATACACACTGAACTTTGGAGGCTTGAACTCTCCTCAAGCTTCAAGCTCTCATTGGAATAAAGATAGCATATCTGTTGCTACTGTCAATAAGTATATAACTGATGATTTTGCTAGTAAGAATAAGTCCATTTGAAGATTATGGAACTGTAGATTGGGGCATCCTGGTAATTCAGATCTCTCTAATGTCTTAAGGAGCTTGAATATTCATTGTAAGGAGTCTCATGTTGCTTTCTGTGATGAATGTAAACTTGGCAAACTACATATGAAACATTTCCCTTCCATTCAGCATCATACTTTTCTTGCTTTTGAGTTAATTCACATAGATGTTTGGGGGCCTGCTTCTTGTTTATCTATGGAGGGCTATAGATATTATCTGTCTTTGGTTGATGATTACACAAGATTTGTATGGGTGTTTCCCCTTATGGCAAAATCTGAGACGGTTACTGTATTTACACAGTTCATGAAAACAGTAGAAAGGTCTTTTGGGTTGTCAATTAAAGTCATTCAACATGACATGGGCACTGAATTCCTCTCTATAGCTAAATTGGTTAAGCCTACTGGCATTCAAGTTCGTTTATCTTGTGCCTATACTCACCCACATAATGGATTGGTTGAGAGAAAACATCAGCATATAACTGAGTTTGGGTTGGCAATGCTTGCTAGATCTAAGCTTTCCATGGCATTTTGGTGGCATGCTTTCTCCACTGCAGCACATGTGATCAACATGTTTCCTTCTCCAGTTCTTCAGAACACTTCCCCCTTTGAATTACTCTACAGCAGACTACCTGATTATCATTTACTAAGGGTGTTTGGTTGTGCATGATTTCCTTTTCTCAGACCCTACAATTCATCCAAGCTCCAATTCTAAAGTTCAAAGTGTATCTTTTTGGGGTATAGTTCTTCTCACGAGGACTACAAATGCCTTCATGAAACTGGGAAAATATTCATCTCAACTTCTGTTCAGTTCAATGAAGAAGAATTTCCATATTTCTCTCCTTCCATTAATTCACACTCTAATCATACTTCCCCTTCACAGTTCTCAGCACAAATACCAGCTAATCTTCCTCATGCTCCTCTCCCAGATATTGCACCTTCTTCCCCTCATATATCACTCCATGACTCCTCCTCCCATAACTTCACACCCTCTATATCCAATTCTCTCAAAAGCACTTATCCCCAGTCTACTCATGCTCATAAGAGTCCCTCACCAAGTTCTTCCAGATATATGCTCCCCCATCATCTACAGTCTCCCCTCCTTCCTCTTCAGTTGTCATTGCTCCAGTATCTATTCTCCCATCTCACCCCATGCAAACAAGACTAAAATATGGAATCTACAAACCCAAAGCTCTCATCTCTACACTTCCCATTCCTGAACCAAATAAACCAAATAATGTTACTGAAGTTATTCAAAACCCCAAGTGGAAATCAGATATGCAGTTGGAAATGATGCTTTGATTCAGAATGGTACTAATCACTACTAAGTGGTTGTTCAGGGTCAAATACAACAAAGATGGATTTGTTGAAAGGTTTAAAGCTCGTTTAGTAGCTAGAGGTTTTCAACAACAAGCTAGTGTGGACTATTTCAGTACATTTAACCCTGTGATAAAGCCAGTTACACTTAGAATTGTCTTCACTCTTGCTGTCTCCAAATGGTGGGCTATTCAACAAGTTGACATCAACAATGCATTTCTTAAAGGTGTGCTTCATGAAACAGTTTACATTGCTCAACCTGAAGGATTTGTTGATTCACAGCACCCTCATAATTTTTGCACTGAAACACATCTCTACCGTCTTTCAAATCATTTCCCCCATTTTTTAAAAAAGCTAATCAACTCCTGAACCCTAATCCCAATATTTCGAAGATAGTGAGGGTGGTGGAAGAAATCAAAGGAAGATGATGGAATTGGAATATGGCATGTAACAAAATCAGACCAAACTCTACATTTCGGGACTGGCACAGGGCATGTTTGTTTTGGGACTCACACATTCGGATGGGGGACATCCCGTTCTAGCTCGGGATTTCACAACCGGATTTCACTATCCAACTTCATCCACCCCTAATAATACATATATATTATATTATTATAATAATACAACATCATACATTCTTACACAATTAATTTGACATAAAATTACATTATATAATATTATAATACAACATCTCTCACTCTTACACAATTGATTTGACATAAAGTTACATCCTATCATACTCAAAATCACTCAAAATCCCTAAACAAACACACATAATCAATATTCATCATAATTTCTCCATTCAGGATTTTTCCATCTGAATTTCTTCCGTCCTACATAATCCTAAAACAAACACCCCTCATAGTCTGAAGGGGAACAGAGAGTGGATCCAATTAAGACTTTCGTCTACTTTTATTTTTAATAATATTGCTTTATTGCCCGATCAAAAAAAAGGAGGTTGAGTCGCTGACTTTGTTGCGGGGTGCCCAACTTACGATTCAATAGGGAGCAAAAAATATCATTATGGTGACGGATTCGTTGATTTTCTACAATGCATTGATGAACAAAAACCTGAATTTATCAAGATTTGGGGATTTAGTTGCTGCCATGGACGAAAATATTCGGATATTTCTCCGATATATCCATTTTTCGTGGTCATCGATATCGATATTGAAAAAAAATCTTCGATATATCCATTTTCGTGGTCATCGATATCGATATTGAGAAGAAACGATATTTCCACGATATAAATTTAAAAAATGTTTCACAAATTTGTAGTCTCGATATTTTGGTCGACACCGATATTTTTTACCTTGGTTGCTGCAATCTTAAAAGGGAATCGAAGGTTTGCTAGTTTGGTCCAATAATACTTCCAATTCTAAATTCATCACTCTCATATATCGATCTATAGTTTCTCATCTGGAAATTCATTTTCTTTCTATTTGTTCTGAAAATTTATAGAGGGGTAGAAATGGTTTTTTAAGGAGTATTTTGCACCTAATGGATACTCCCTCCGTCCTCGAAATGTTTGCAGGGACTTGGACACATGATTAAAAAAAAAGTGTAATAATGAGAATGTTAACGTGTAAATTAAGTGTACGGTGAACTTCAAAAGTAATGGTATAAAGGGTAAATATGTGTATATTGTGAAGGTGGAAATTATAATGATTATTTCTATTTTGGGATATGCAAATTTTTCGAGGACAAACCAAAAAGAAAAATATAAAAACTTTTTTTGGGACGGAGGAAGTACTATTTTAAAAATTGAAATCTATTGATAATACCACCTTATAGAAAGCACCTAATAGTAAATAAACTCTATAAAATTAAGTTGTTTTTAGTCCCTTTATTAATTAATAAAAATAACTCATTTGATAATAGGTAACTTGATTTCAATTTTTTAAAAATAAAATGCGGCATATGAGGGGGAAATGTGTTCACTACCTATCTCAATTTTTAACAATTTTTTAGCTTATTCAAAACTTTTCATTTTTTAAGTCAAAACTTCAATGGGCTAGTCTTATGTGAAATATTGCATATATGCATTCCAGTTATTCATACACATGTTCTTTATAAATACACCCACAAGCTTAATTTACACACACATTTTTTATAAATACACCAACAAACTTAATCCACACACATATTTTTTATAAATACACCAACAAACTTAATTTACACACACATTTTTTATAAATACACCCACTGACAACTTAATTCGAAAATTTTAATCCGTTTATTTTACTCGTTTCTGTGATTTTTTTATCTTTTATTTTATTGTCGAACGTGGGATATTAAATGTAGTAATTCAAATTGTAATATGTAGTAATATACATTATTTTATGTAGTAATAACACAAACTATTTATATAATAATACAAATTCTTTTATTTAGTAACACGTTTTTTCTAGTGTTTTTATTGATGTAGTAACTCACATTATAATATATAGTAACATATATTATCGAATGTAGTAAACACAATAATCATGTTGTAATACAAAATGTTTTATTGTAGGATGATGCGAAAAATATTAATTAGATCATTTGATAAAGTTACATATAGTAACAAACGTCTATTCAATTTAGTAATTCAAACTGTAGTATGTAGTAACATATAATTTTTTATGTAGTAAAACAAATTATTACATGTAATAATAACACAATTTTATATAATAATATTGATTCTTTATATTTTTATATTTTTTTTATTGATTAAGTAACCCACATTATAATATATAGTAACATATATTATTGCAAGTAGTAAGATATATTATTGCACGTAATACAAAATAACATTGACCCATAATAATTAGTATTAAAGAATATTTAAAGAAATATAAAATATTTAAGGATTAAGGTCATCGTAAATTGCAGCGTCCGACCGCGGCCTGAGGTGATCGAAAACTGCTCGGAGAAGACGACCATGTTCAATTTCTGTCAGTGGGTGCATTTATAAAAAATGTGTGTGTGAATTAAGCTTGTAGGTGTATTTATAAAAAAATGTGTGTGTGAATTAAGCTTGTGGGTGTATTTATAAAAAATGTGTGTGAATTAAGCTTGTAGGTGTATTTATAAAGAATGTGTGTGTGAATGACTGAAATGCATGTATGCAATATTGCATATAAGTTTTTGTGAACTTCATTTTATTAGCAACGATAAATTTGGATTGGTATATCATTTATAATGATCCAAAGTTCATACTGAACATGAGGATAGAAAAATTTCTAACAGCTCTAACGAGTCGATGTGCTTTCTCATTACCCAAATGATAAACGAAATAATAAGAGCAATAAGAAATGGAGACTGAAAAGGCAAAAATTATACTCCTCTTATATTAACATTTTACACTTTTCAATATAAATTAATTGGATTATTTTCAAATTTACAAAGAAGAGGAAACTCATTAGCAGCCAAACACTTCTTAACTTTTATGCCGCCGCACGTCGGAGCTTCTTCCATAGCCACCCACCTCATTAGAAAATGCGCCGCTACTACCGCTCTCCGAGAAGCGCGTCGCCTCCACGCTCTCCTCACAACCACACCCATCCTAACGGAATCGCCATTATTCCTACACAACAACATCATCTCCATGTACGCCCGTTGTGGGTCTTTCAACGACTCCCACCACCTGTTCGACAAAATGCCTCACAGAAATATCGTATCTTACAACGCCCTTATTTCCGCCTATTCTCGTAGCCCCGATCTTGCCCATTTGGCGTTTCAGCTGTTTAATCAATTGGAGAACAACAACCTATCGCCAAATGGGTTAACTCTCACGAGTCTTCTGCAGGCGTCGGCTGAACTTGGAGACTTGATTGTCGGCTCTTCACTGCATTCTCAGTGTCTGAAAATTGGGTTCTTGGATAATCTCCGAGTTCAGACTTGCTTACTTGGGATGTATTCGAAATGTGGGAGTGTAGATTATGCTAAGAAAGTGTTTTTCCAAATGGTGGAAAAGGATGTTGTAGCATGGAACTCGATTATATCAGGCTATGTGAAGAATGGCAGAGTATTAGAAAGCCTTGCACTTTTTCATAACATGTTAATGGATGGTATCAATCCCACACAATTCACATACTCATTGGTGTTAAATGCGTGTGCCAAGATTCAAGATTATGGCAATGGGAGGCTTGTTCATGCCAAAGTTCTTACGTCGGGGACGTTCGTCGATTTGCCTCTGCATAACTCTCTTCTTGATATGTATTGCAGCTGCGGTGACACCCATACAGCCATTGATGTCTTTTATAGGATTGGTAATCCGGATTTGGTTTCTTGGAACACAATGATAGACGGGGTTGGAGGAAAGGCGATGGATGTGTTCATTCATCTTATACGAGTGTCTCGTCTGAAACCCGATGAGTACACCTTAGCAGCTGTTATTTCCGGTACAAGTGGATTCGCGTCTCGTGAATATGGAAAGCCACTCCATGCTCACACTGAGAAAACAGGGCTAATGAGGAGTGTGTTCATCGGGAGCTCGCTCGTATCCATGTACTTAATCAATGATGATTCTGTCTCGTCTCAAAAGATTTTCAGTTCGTTTTCGTTTAAAGACGCTGTCCTTTGGACAGACATGATTGCTGGGCATGTTAGGATAGGTGAAAGTGAGGCTGCATTGCGTTTCTTTCGAGCAATGTGGGACGAAGGCTTATATATAGATAGTTTCATACTTAGTAGTGTCTTAGCTGCATGTGCTGATCTTGTGACTCTGAAACAAGGTGAAATGATCCATTGTTTAGCCTTGAAGACAGGAAACAACGCTGAGGTTTGCGTGCATAGCAGTCTCATCGATATGTATGCCAAAAACGGAGAAATTGAAGCTGCGGAATACATATTTTCTTCCCTACATGACTGTGATTTAATGTGTTGGAACTCAATGCTTACAGGATACAGTCACCATGGAAAGGCTAAGGAGGCATTTCAAATCTTCTTTAAAATGGTAAAGCATGGTTTAAAACCGGACCAAGTGACGTTTCTATCAGTTCTTGCAGCTTGTAACCATTGTGGGATGGTGGAAAAAAGTCGGTATTTCTGGAGAAGTATGAAGGGAGAAGGTTTTAGAGCGGGTCCAAAGCATTATTCTTGCATGATAAGCTTGTTAAGTCGAGCTGGATTATGGGAGGAGGCTGAGGAAATGGTCGTTGAATCGGGTTTTGGAGGCGAGTATTTGGAATCGTGGAGAAGCGTTTTGAGCTCGTGCATTAAGAATGGAAACGTGAGAGAAGGCATTCGTGCTGCTGAAGAGATTCTGAGGATTGATGCAGAGGATAGTGGGGCGAATTTGATGCTTACTAAACTGTACGGTGCAGCAGGGAGGTGGGACGATGTTCTGGAGACGAGGAGGAAGATGAGGAAGACGATGGTGGAAAAGGAGAACCCGGGTTTAAGCTGGATTGAAGTCCGGAATAGTTTTCACGTCTTCTTTTCTGGTGAGCAGGAAAACGGGGAAATTCGGGACGAGCTCGATAAGCTGTCCGCAAACATAATGCAAAATGTGGTAGAGGACGCAGACGTTATAGGGGCGTTTGTAAATTCCACCAAATGAGTTTGAATTACTCTTTTAAAGGGGAAAAAAAATGAGATCACATGTTCTAATTTTAGAGTTCCCCACTATATGGATGATTGATACAGATCAAAATGGCAAAATTAAAACCTTATAGGCGAAGAGAGTATATAACATAACATTATTTGCTCTTATGCATTAATTTCACATAAATAATGGCATAAAATTCCAAAACAAGCACACACATCTTACTTTTTATCGGAATTTCAAAATCCTAAAGATATCGAAAACGGTATTAAAAAACGGCTCTAGACTCTATACTCAAAACGAACATTGCCTAAACAGCTCGAGAATGTTATTACAAAGGCTCAAAGATTATGAATGAATCGAACCCAAGATGATACTTTTGTAAGGAAAATAGCAATTTCTAAGCAAATACAAAAAAGTAATCTTGTTAGAATACATTTTTTTTTTTGGGGGGGGGGGGGGGGGGGGGGCATTTTCCAGCAACAAAATCCAGAAACCCCGAAAAAGAGATTTGTGAATGCCTATTCAATTCAACATCGCGTGCGCCAGTTCGTGATCTGAATTCATTTCAGACACAAGCGAATGAATCATACTTGTGAGTTGGGATTGAAGAAAGCTGGATAGTAACAATGATGATGATGCCATCTTCCATACTAGCGACGTCCAGTGCGACTTTTTGCTCTTGCCTTCTGCAAAAACACCAAATGAGAGGGTAGCTATTATTGAAAATATCTCGAGCAAACCAAACACATATAAACAAAAAGGCATAAACTTCTATAACTTGGTTCATAGAAGTTTTATGGTGAACTTGTAGTACTGTTCAGCATATGAAGTACGGAGTATCATGGTTTAATGATTTTGAGATGAATATTACTTTGAAGAATAGAGTTCACGTTAACCTGATTCACGGGAGACCTACTCAAACAATAATAGCACGTGTTTAACACAGGGAATCGAATCAAGCTACTTGACACAATCTAAGCATGTTTAATTAAATTAGTTAACAAGCAGATGACACTACACATTATTTGAAACCAAATCTAAATGCCAACTTGTTCAATTAAACTAAACTCTTTACACCCTAAAGCATGAACATACACAGTATGTAGCCAGTATTCTCGTATTTGGCGAAAAAGTACATGTATTATTGATTAGTCTATGAAAGTTTCAAACCAAACTTAAATACCAACTTGCTCAATTAAACTAAACGCTTTACACCCTAAAGCATGAACATGCAGAGTATTTAGCCATTATTCTCGTATTTGGCGAAAAAGTACATGCATTATAGATTAGGGAAAGCATTCCCCACCCCACCAAAAAAAGCAAAGCGAAATTCGAAGAAAGACAAATTTACTTACTGATGCAGTTCCAAAGCTTGCTCCTGATCCTGTTGCAGCTCCTATAACAAAATAAAGGACGTCCAGTGAGTGAAAATATACCAACAAGAACAAACTAGTTAAATATAGCATTACTTTCTTTCCCCTCTTCTTTTCTTTTTCATTTTGGTGTTTATATATAAAAATCTTAACCTAGTTAGAAAATTGATGTCACAACTTTACTGACCTGTGGCAAAAGGTGTTGAAAAGTTCGAAACTCCAGAAGCAGGGGTTGAACTAAACAAGGGGGTTGAAATGCCAAAGGCAGACGATGAGGCACCAAAAGGTGATGACTGGGCAGGAGTAGCACCTCCTAACGATGGGAAAGGAGAAGAAGCGCTGGGGGCCGTGGGGGTAGAGAACAGAGGAGTTGATGTGGCAGCAGCAGGAGTAGGTGTAGAAAAGAGTCCACCTCCAGTTGATGCTGGTACAGTAGCAGAAGTGTTTGTTGGATTTGATGCCCCAGTTGCAGCTGAAATGGAAACAGGCCCCGTAGCCTGACCCGTTGATTGTGATGATACTGCGGGTAAATGGATAGTTGGGTGCACCCTTCGGGCAGCAGCCTCCTGTTTTGCTGTTTCCCTCCGGTCAGCCTCGAGAAATGGATTGTTTTCATCTCCTCGGCGCCGTTGGTCAGCAAGATATGCAGTTCTCATCGATACAATGTACTGATGAATGCTTTCCACCTAACAATCATTAGTGAAGTAAATTATTGGCAAAACATACCAAGCCATAATAAAGAGTTAATATCAAGAATCAGCCTGTAACTTAGGCTGTGTCCAATTTTAGACTGGTACTTTTTTTTTCTTTTCAATTTTGGACTTTTTGGTGTTGATTTTGGTCCAAGAGGACCAAAATTTGAAAAAAAGTAAAAACATACAGAACTGAAAGTCGACACGCCTTACGTTACAGGAAGTTTCTTGTGAACTCCCATTATAAAATACTTGCAAATAACTAAGGAGCAGTCCAAGCAGAAAGGAAAACAATGTTGAACCTATCTTCAATGGGTAAACACAGTGCGGAAGAAAAAGTTGATCATATAAAAATTAAATCTTGATAGACATTCTTTTGTGAAATCCAGCAGTATAATACATGATTGAGAAGAAAACATGAATCAGCATCTTATTGACAGAGAGAACGCCAGTTAGTCAACCTCAAAACAAATTGGGAACATATAAAAAGATAAATACAATCGAGCATGCCAGTCTTCAAATGTTATTGACAGACAGCATACTAGTAAGTGAACTTCGAAAATATGGATTGTGAGCATATAAAATATATATAGGCTCGAAAATGCAATCCTCCAAATCAATTGACGGAGTGCACACCAACAAGTGAACTTCAAAAAATAGATAATTAACATAAGTTAACATATAAATTTTAAAAAATAATACTCTGTACATGAAAAGGCTCCGAAACATGAATCAAAATTGTATTGGAAATTTGGAATCCTCTTTCGCAATGCCAAAAAACTCATGAACTCTCTGTGAAGAACAAATCTGACAAATTAATCTCGTCAACAGAACTACTATAAACATTCAGATTTTCCCTACATAGTTTTTTTGGGGGAGGGGGTTGGGTGAATCTTTCCTAAACAAAAATAAATTGAAGTTTTGTGTGACCTCGCTAGCTTGGAGCATTCATGTATAGAATGCAATTATCATACAAATATGTTCCAGAGTACAAGGTGAACAACAAAAACAATGATAAAAGGGTTAACCAAATAAGCTTCAAAGTTGATGCAACAATATTACCCATTTAGCAAAGAATGTATAAGTCAGTGTCATATGACATCACAAGATCAGAAAAAAGTATAAATAGATACATACATTCATTGATCAGCCATAATCAAGAAGCCAAAAAAATCATGGAGGTAGAAGGAACAGGGAATTAGGATATGCAGATGCCACAAAAAAAAAAAAAAAAGCAGAGTTAACCTCCTCATTACCTTTGAAGCAACGTGCACAAAGAAATCATGCACATTTGTCATGACTTTAGGCAGGGATTGCAACAGCGAAGAACTCGGATTCAAAGAGTGTTTTTCAGAGTCTAAGAGAAGCAGTTGTTCTAATTCTTCAATCCACTGACGACACTCAGAGAGATACTTCTCAAATCTGACAATAGTTTGGTGCAAAAATGGAGATGGCTTCTTCGCTAGTCCGCTATAAAAATCATAGACTGGAACAATAGA
This sequence comes from Galeopsis tetrahit, assembly GCA_963675135.1. Taxonomy (NCBI): domain Eukaryota; kingdom Viridiplantae; phylum Streptophyta; class Magnoliopsida; order Lamiales; family Lamiaceae; genus Galeopsis; species Galeopsis tetrahit. Next base: position 555,721 of record OY776120.1, read on the forward strand.
ATTTCCTGCAGGTTGATTACTTGATGTTTGAGCAACAGTTGCTCCTGTAGGTTGGGAAGGTGCAGTGGCACCTGCTGCAGAACCTTTATTTTGGTGAAGAAACCTGGGTCGTAAGATCATAAAGGATCGAACTGCAACTTCTGTATTTCGTAGCATATCTTTCACAACAAACATTAGCTCATTTAGAGATGCCTTCTGTCTTTCCATAGCTATACTAATTCCACCAAGTTCCTGTGGTAGTAACGCAATAAGTGGTAAATGGAAATTCAAAATTTTGTGAAATGAATCATATTTCTGAATTATGCAGATCGGCATGAAATATATCTCCAGAATGAGCAAAATTCTTCCATTAAAACCAATCAAATATCAGCATCATATACTAATTACAAATTTTACCAGGAAATATAAGTAAATTTGCATGAAAAAATAAATTGTCAAAAGTTGAGAAAATAACACAAACCTGAACAGTGTAGCTAGTATCAAGTTCAAATCCATTGTTTGACACAGACGAGTCATAAAGCCTGCTGCACTGGTCAAATCGCTGGCTTTCGTCTCTGTACTCCAGTATTCTCTCCCTTCATCCACAATAAACTTCAATTCCTAATTATCCCCAAAACAATCAATCAATCGAAATGCACAAGAAAAAGGAAAATTTACTCGATTTGAAGTAGACATTTCTGCGAATCAGGATGAAGATCAGCCCATTTGGTACTATAATTAGCGGGAACTTTGTCGTTCGTGAAAAGATAAAGCTGCGGCTGCGACTGCGACGGCGGCGGCGCCTGAGGTTGCTGCTGCTGTTGCGGTTGGAGGTTTAATTGGAAAGGCGATTGTTGCTGCTGTTGCTGTTGGGGTTGTTGGAATGGAGAGGGTTGTTGAAATGAAGACTGGAATATAGATTGCTGTGGCTGCTGCTGCTGTTGAGGAGTGAATGAGAACGCCATTTTTGGGGATTATTCGCGATTTTGAGATTCAAATTACAAATTTGAAGCTTTTTTCGAGATTTTCACACATGGAAGAGCGTTGTTGAAGAAAATAAAAACCCTATCATTCTCGATTCAAAACCCTAAACTGAGGAATAAGGGAAAAGGGCGCCATCGGCCACACGAAAATTACAAGTTAAATATGAGGTATTGACGGGTGCGCAAGTGATTGGAGCCGACTCGCGAGCTATTATTCGTGCTCGAGTTTGTTTTCGATCTATTCGAGTAACTATTGAGTTTGAGCTCATAAATACTCAACTCGAAAGGTTCGCGAGCCTTATCGAGTTTGGACAATATTTAATATTTTGTCATTAATATATAATGTATATACACGTAATCGAGCTAAGTCGAACTCGAGTTTATTTTAGAAAAAATATGTTTTATTATTAATTTTGAAAATTATATAGGTAGTCGAGTTGAGTCGAACTCGATTTTTAAAATTTTAGGCTCGATCGAGACGAGTTTCGAGCTCAGCACTATTCGGCTTAACTCGACTCATTTGCACCCCTATGTATTGAATATAATACTCCTTCGTCACTTCGAAAGTTGTCAATTTATTTTTTATTGTTACGAACGAGAAAATGTAACTAGAAATAGTGATTCTTGCATAAATTGATAATTTTCTATGAGATGTCTAAAATGACAAAATGAGTAATTTCTTATCTTTTAATTTCAATTGTCTTCTATTTTTTTTTAAGTTAGTTCTATTTCATTGAATAATTATTCTAACACTTCATTTTTTATTTATAGTTAAATGCATAAAAATGCACTACATAAATGTTGTGATAAGAGGTGCTAGAATGGCTTTTGCAATTGCTTATGTAATTCTGACTCTATAATAGAAGGGTCTTTTCGACTTTGAAATTAGTTACAGTATTTGTGTTAATAAAATTTAGTGTTTTAGTTTATTTAGGGGATGTTTCTTTTGGGCTTTGGGTGATTTTAAAAATCAGATTTTTGAAATCCTGATTTTTGAAATCCCGATGAATACTAATGTGTTTCTTTTGGGTTTTGGAATAGTGAAGGATTTAACTTTATGTCAAATCAAGTTGTAAGATTGAATGAGTTTGTATTATTATATTATTGTTTGGTGAGATTATAATGATTAGTTGATTAAATGTATTATATTATTGTATTATTATATTATTATAGTATTATTATATTATTGTTGAAAAAGAATATAATAATTGGAGTAATATTATATAGATATAATTTTATGTCAAATCAATATGTTTGATAAGGGTGGTTTTGAGTGGATTTTGAAAACCGGTTTTTAAATCCCGAAGTAAAACGGGTTTTGGATCTTGAAATCCAAAACCTGGTTTTTAAAACCAAAAAGAAACATCCCCTTAGGGTATGTTTGTTTTGGGATTTTGAGGATTTTGAAATCCGGATTTCAAAATCTAGTGGATTTTAAAATTCTAATATTTTTTATGTTTTGTGTTTGTTTTGGGATTTATGTAGGGTAGGATTTAACTTTATAGAATAGAGTTATAGGTAATTATATAGGGTTTGTAGGTATTTATAGGGTTGACTTTTATAGGGTTTATAGGGTAGGATTTTGAAATCCTTAATCAAAATCTCAAACTGTAACGGGGTGGAGTTTCGAAATCCCAAATCCGGATTTCCCATCCCAAAACAAACATGCGGTTAGTGTTTTACTAGTTTATTTGCCGTCACTAGAGTGAATTTTTTATAAGTTAAGAATTGAATATGTGAGAGCACCTATTTCACCTAATATGTGACGTTTTAATTCTTTTTATCGAAAATAATTGTCATGTTATTATCAAATAAGTTATCTTTGTAGCCGATAAATTGACTTAAACGCTATATTTTATAAACGAGAACATATTTTAAAGTTAAAAATTCTAGAAGATACATTAGAAAAGTATTAGTACAAATGCTAAAACTTCGATTATACTTTCAAACTACACTGTTCTAACTCCTAAACTACACATACATAATACTAAAATTTAATTCAAAATAAAATAAAAACACCCCAATTATTTAATTTCATTTCATTTCATAATAAAACTCCCCCCTGGTGTGGAAATAGCAAGATCCGGAAAACCAAAACAATCCCCACCACTCTCTACCTGCCACGTGTTCATGGGCCCCACACCGTTTCCATTAGTGGGCCCCCCTTCAACAACTCCTTGAAACGGCCAAACAGATTTCCCAAGCCCAAAGCCCACGTCATCAAGCCCAGGCCCAAATCCACCCACGGCCCAAACCCCAGTCCCCTGAGTATTCAACAGCGACGTAAAACTCCCGCCGTGATCGCCGCCGGCGAACGGAAACAGAAGCTGCGACGCGGCGGCGGAAGCCGGAAAGTTACGAAAATCATGACGAGGCAACGAGAATGCGGAAGCGGCGGCGGAGGCGGTGGTCGTGCGTGAGCGTTTCGCGTTCTTACGACTGCCGCCGCCGATCGGAATGTCGCGGAGGGTGCCGCCGTGGGTCCAGTACCGGCGGCATGATTTGCAGAAGTGGCGCGGCTGAGAGAAGTTGTAGTTGTTGTAGTAGCAGAATTTGGTGTTGGTGGAGTCGCAGCGGGGGCAGGGGAGGTGCTCCGGCTCCGGCGGCGGCGCCGATTTGGTAACCGTCGGTTCTGCGGCTTTCATAGCTCGATTTGCAGAGAAATGAATCACGAGAGAAGAATGAGTTTGTTGTTGTTGTAACTGAAAATGTGGATTTTGGATTTGGGGTTTAATGGGGGGTTTTATGGTTGATGATGAGAGAGAAAGAGGAGAGAGAGAGAGAAACTGTTGTGAACAGCTTTTTCAGAAGCATAAGGGCGATTATCAGTCGGCTGCAAACAGGCTTTGTTTCCAAATGGGGGGCTCTTTATATGCATGAATAAACCACACTGTTTCTAGTGCCCCCTGCTACATTGTTCCGTCAAAATACGAACAAGTTTTGGATGAGATCGTCTCATAATATTAGAGATAACCAGTCAATATGTCACATGCAAATGTAACAAAGATTTTGAGAGGAGTAATGTTTAATACGAAAAAGATGGTTATTCAGAATCTATTAGTTACACAAGGTAAATGGGTGTTTTCAAATACTATAAGGTGATTAAAAGCACTTTTTTTTCAAATAGAATCACTTTTGAAGTGTTTTCAAACACAACCAAGTGATTAAGTTAGGGGTGTTTTCAAACACTACAAACAGCTTCCAAAATCATTTTTTTTAAAGCTGCCCTCTCACAGCTTTTACTTTTCAGAAGTGATTTTAAGTTGATTATAGAGTTTGCAAACACCCCCTTAATTTGTTAAAAGTGATTTTGATGAAGCACCCCTCCACCTACTTCTAATGCGCTTCTCATCAATACAATAATCAATTTTACAATTTTACCCTCACATTTAAAATAATATTTCATCTTTATACATTATCTACCCAAATATAATAAGGGCGTTTTTTTGTAAATTTATAAAAAAAATGGTTTATTTTGTAAACACCACAACATATACACACTTGATTTAAAGTGCTTAATTTTAAAACACTATCAACTTTCAATTTTATTGCAAAAATCAATTTTAATCACTTTGAATCCATTACTATAATTTGCAAACACACCCTAACTAGGGTAATTTTTAATACAAAAAAATGACTATTAAGAATCTATTAAAAGAATTGTAGTTTTACCGTAACATATTAGTCAAAATATTAATATCCAGTTATGCATATATTTAACTTTTTTTATAGAATGAGAAGGTTAAATTTCAGATTTGAACGATAAGTGACCCTTTTTAATAACCATATTTATAAATTATGTACAAATATTGTTGAATTTTATGAAAATATTATGATAAATAAAGTGAGGTAATAATTATAAAATTTTAAAGGGGAACAAATGAATTGAAGGTGTGCATGTACATGTCACATGTGTGCTAATGACAAAGGTCATCATCATATGAATTGTTGTGGACTATAAATTATGATCCTTTAATAAAGTGTAACACCTTGATTAATTAATTGTTGTGCATTTCATTAAATTAGATATGTGGATTAAAGAGTAAATAAATATTATGTACAAATTATTAATAAAGTAAAAATTATACTTTAAAAAAAAAATTGTGCATTGAACGGATGGAATACTATTTTATGTCATTGGGATTTTGAATGATGATATAATTAATAATTAAATATTATAGTGTGGATCAGAATTAAATAGTCATAGATTAATGGTCATACTTATCCGGACAACTTATATAGTTAGATTTGGTTGGACCTTTTTTATTTCATTTTTGCCCTTTCTGAATTAGATACAATAATTGGATCAAAATTAACGATTTTCGACTTCTGCAATCTTGTTCTTAATATGACGGACAATTTTCGCTACTTTGATAGACAAATTTTGCAATTTTCTCCATTGGATTCATAGTGTGCCCAATGTTTGAAAATGGTCTAATGGAGACAAATGGGGGCAAGACCAAAATCTGATGGAGAGAGAATTAGAGGATCTCGTCTGTTTCACTTTCTGTGTTTCATCTTAATGAAATTGGTCTTCTTCATTATTATGAATGGTTAATTATTTTTTTAATATGATATCTGTCAATAAATAAAATAGTGAAATGTAAAATGAAGCACTAAAACTGACGCATGTGATCTCGTTTATTAAGAAATGAAAATTAAAAGACAATGAATGTCGGAATAGCGTGGGCGAGCAATTATTGGATTGCTACCCTCCAGTCCTTTTCACCACAGATTCTATTCTCCCTAATTTATTTCCGGATTTCTCGTCTTATGTTTCCCACATTAATTAATTATTTCTATTTTTATATTGCAAATCACACACTATTTTGTATTTTAATGTCTTAATTTAACTTTAAATAATGTTATTTAATATTAAGTCATTTTATGTGGCTCAGATGAGCTAGGGCTTGGCGGCAACTCTACACATCATTAGGGGTGTACATAGTGTTGATTGAAAAAAAAAATCTCAACAAAATTCATCAATTCAAGAGAATATTGAATTAAGTAATAAAAAAAAAAAAAAACTCCCACCTACTTAATGGACTTTTTACCAAAAAAAAAAATGGTTATCTTGAAATGAAAGAAGTTTAATGAGAGAGAGCATCTCTTTTCGATGAAAAATGTCACCAGAAGAATTATTTTACTCCTATTACGTGGTATTGAAGCTGACCGTCGAGTCAACGACGCTAAGAAAATGCGCTGATTGAGAGGCAACCCAAATTTTTATTTTATTTTCCTTTTGTTCTTGATTTAATGTTTCACTCTTAGTTGTCTCTCTATGCTTATATTTTTCTATAACAGGCAAGCTAATTTGCTAGGAAGGTTCATGACAACCACATCACGAAGATTCTACTGTTCAGTCTATAAGAATGAGTTGGTATTGTGTGAACAAGTTTTCATCGTTAAACTAAAATGATGCGAGTAATATATTTCAGTAATTTAAATGGTTTAGATTAACATAATATTAGTTTAAGTTTCCATCGTAAAACATATTATTTTAACTGTATCAGTGTTGTCATTGAACATTATTAGTTGTTTCAGTAAACATTAACATTATTTGTTTCTTTGAGCAGTACAATTTTAATTGATTTTACTGAACAATATTAGCTAACCATAATTAGTTTGATAAAAAAAATAATCCATTTTTGGTATTTCACAAGTGACAACCCTAGACCTTGTCACGCCCCCTCTTTTATCCATGCTTGTACATCATCAATCATCACCCGTGACTTGGTCACCTAGCTAATTAGTGTTTGGTTATTAATTCTCCATTTTTATTATTTCATTTGATTATTTGTATATCTCCAAGTCTCATTCTTGAAATTTGGTAAATTGATACAATTTTTATATGGAGTCATTAAAAGATTTAATGACATAATACGATGAAGACATATTCTATTTCTACAAATCATGAAGTTAACGTGATAAAAAAAAGTTACACAACATAGGGACGATCCAGACATTTTCTAAAATTTACGACTCTACTCTTACAGATGCACGCAAAAGGAGGAAAAACGAGAACAAAATTGTTGTCACGTTATTGACTTGTAAAATCATATTACAATAGTAATTACATGGTTCGTCTTGTTCATAAAAAAATAATGACTTTGACTTATCGTTTTTTATCGAGATTTCAACCATTGTGAATTGTTGATGTCTTTCTGAATAGTCCCTGTTCTTGAATTTCTTACATCTAAAAAAAAGTTTCCAGTTTCCATGTGAAATAAAAATTGGCAAAAATTTGTGTAAGATCGTTTAACTAATCTTTTTTCGTGAGACGAATCTCCTTTGATCCATATTTCAAATTCTGGATTGGACAACCCATTATTTTTCTCAGACTTTATGTTTACAAAAAAAGTGATACTCCCTCCATTTTTTATTAAATGTCACTTTGCCTTTTTTAATATTTTTAAAATAAGTGTCATTCTACATTTTTTTCACAATTTTACACTTATACATTATAATCCCTCCATTTTCTTTACCGTGATTTAGGCTTTTTCCCCTTTTTAGTCTTAATTTAAAATTGAATTGTCCACCCCAGCCAATTAATTGTTTTCCAAAATATTGTGATTCTTTCCAAAATCATTTAACATTAATGAAGGGTAAAATGGTCCATAAATTATTATCTTAATTTGTTGAAAATTGTTAAAATGACATTTAATAAAAAGTGGAGGGAGTAATATTTGTAATAAAAGTAATTACTCCCTCCGTCCTACTATAAGTTTTCTACTTTTCTTTTTTGGATGTCCCACAATAAGTTTTCCATTCCATTTTTGGCAAATTATTTTCTCTCTCTCAATCACATTACTTATACTTTTATCTATTATTTCATTATACTTCATCTCTAACCAATTTATTATTTTCTCTCTCACCATCACATCACTTGTACTAAATCTATTATTTTATCATATTCCTTAATCTAAACACCCAAAAAAAAGTGGGAAACTTACTCCGGAATGGAGGGAGTATCATTTTTTACTTACACATTATCACTTTTTTATTCGATGAGACGGTTGCACCCGAAAGTAGCTCATATAAATTTATTTGAGATAGAAACACCTCCAAAATTCAAATAATTTCCTAACCCAAAAATGTATTTTAGTGAAATTGTACATTTGACCAAATCTATTTTTATGGGTATCCTAAAATTTTAGAGAGAGAGAGGGGAGAGAGAGAAATTGATGAGAGTTGGTCGGGGAATAGGGTGGTTGATGAGTAGCACGCCCAAAGGACCGATTGCAGTGCATTGCAGTGCAGCCATGTATAATTGTACTGTCTTGACCACTCCTTTTCATTTTCACACACTAATCTAAATTCTCGTTTAATTCATCTGTTCCACTTTTCGTATTTTATTTTTAACACGTGTCGTTCCAATATTATAGGACGTTGATTATTTTTTAATATGACACATGTCAACCATCCATATATAGTAGAACAAAAATATTTAGAAAATACTACATTTGTCCCGTGATTACTTGACACTTTTTTCTTATTAGGACGTTTCAAGATTACTGACACACTTTCAATGTGAAAATACCTCACAAAATTAATACCCTCTCTGTCAAAATCATTTTATTTTCAAATTTGTCACTCATTTTATTAAAAAGTGTGTCGATCAAACTGTGCGAGTAAATCCGGGAGGGAGAGAGTAAAGTATGTGTGATTTGTGTTTTTTGTTGAATTGGTGTCATTGGATGCTGAGAAAAAACTTGACAGTGGTTGTGTGATTGGGCCCCCTGCTTCTGTTTCCAGTTAGCTTATCTTTTTGTCTTCTTGTCTAGTGAGAATATTAATCCCATTTGTCCCATACAAACGCCAAATTTTCAAAAATTGTCTAATCTCATTCCTTAAAATTGCATTTAGATAATAAGAAAATTGAATTAATAGATGTATTAATTAGAGATAACGTGACTGAGAAAGAGAAGAATATAATAAAATGTAAAAGTAAGTAGTTTGTAAAAATATGAATGAGTAGCTTTCATAGGGACGAATGAAAAAAAGAAAGTTGAATACTCCCTCCGACCGCCTATAAGCTTCCCGTTACTTTTTGGCACATAGATTAAGAAAAGTGATTAAATAATAGATATAGTACAAGTGATGTGATTGAAAAAATGAGAGAGATAGAGAGAAAAAGTAAGATATTAAGTGACGTGTAAGAAAAAATACTTACCAAAAAGGGTATGGGAAGCTTATAGACGGACGGACCAAAATGGTAAAATGGGAAGCTTATAAGCGGACGGGGGGAGTAGTTTTCATTGAAAATAGTTGGGCAAGCACAAAAGTCATATATTTGAACGATTTTTTTAGAATTATTTATCACGATTTTAGAAAGTCTGAACTGTGAAATGTGAAGTTGCTTTCAGTAGGAATCGAACGCAGATCGTTTGTCTGGAGGTTCTGATATCATAAAAGAATTTCGTCTCATTTAAGTTCAATCTTGTAGAGAGGTGTTAAATTAATTCTTGTATATTAATTCTTAATACCTGTAGATACTATTGTTGAAAATAACTAAAGTAGAAAGAAAATAATATTGATGAACGACAAGTGAAAAATGCAATCAACGATGTGCATACAAATTTAAGTACACATATTAAAAATCCAACTGGAACATGAAAAATGAAACAGAAAATACATCTGCTATTACAACATTAGTAGCAGAGTTCACACATACAAGTGCCAAAATCAAAGATCTCGAAGTTGTCTGAGATTCATAGGATTCATGTATTTGGTGCCACCATCAACCAATTGTTTGGCAAGTATAAGGTTAGCAGCTTCACTTGGATGGTAAGGATCCCAAAAAACATGCTTATCACGGTCCGAACACATGCTAGATGTCGGCCCACACGGAACTATACCGGCAAATTGTCCCTCGTTTCCACAACAAGCTTTACTCGAGCTCGTAAATCCTGCAAAAAAACGTTATAACGAATGCAAGAAAGATAAAAAAAAAAAAAAAAACATAAACAAAAACACGTGTTTCATTAGCAATGTATTAGCTACGTCCACTGAGATTTCATTTTATTCTGATTAGTACGACGATTACAGTTTAACCCTAGATTAACATTTAAGTTACACTCGACAAAAGGGTATTCAAAGTAACAAAGCACCATGGGTAGGATTTGGATTTAATGTTATACAATATCGTCATGTGTAATATAATTGTACAGAACAATGTTATACTACATAAATTTCAAATTCACAATATAATCGTGCAGTTATATTACACACGACAATGTTATATATTTTGTAAAAAAATGAATGGAAAGTTACCATATTTGGCATAATTAGTGATGAGTTCCATGACAAGATCATGGACATTAGCATGGACAAATGTTGCTCCTTTGAGATTCTCATTGAGTTCTTGCAAAAGATCCTTCAATCTTGCATTATATTGAAGTGCAAGGTTGTTGGGCAATGCTACACATTCCGTTTCACTCAATTGATTTATAGTTTTTTGATAAGGAATGCATCCAATTGGCCCCACATTCCCAATTACAAACTTTCGTGCATCCAATCGGTAAAGTCTCTGCAATATTTTACACACGAAATATAACTAATTCAGATTAAAAAACTTGTATGTATTGTCTTACTGCAGGACCAAAATATGTTGCTACGTACCGTTAATTGTCCTCGAAGATGGTTAATGAGGTCATCGACAAAGGAATCCGGGGTTTGTGTGATTCTTGCACCTGCTGAAATTACTGGTAGGAGATAATTGTTCAAGAAGTCATTGGATCCAACGGTTACAGAGAAAATTGATCTCTTTGTGATGTGTTCTCTTGCCTTTGATGCACCCAACAATTTGTCTATTTGTTTCCTTGTGATGTTGAAGTAGTCTATTTGGATGTCCATTGAAAGCCTATTCACCTAAATAAAAACTTAGATAAATAAATGGTTGTACACTACAGTTTGAGGGTGTACTTAAAAAATTTTGAGGTGTGAATAGTGACACTTTTAAACTATCAACCGCTTCATGATGTACATGTAACATATATTCGTAAATAGAATAGGGGACTAAAGACAAAAACTTTTGTGAACCCGTGTTCAAGTGATTTTTTTTTTATTTCAAGCATTACTGTTGTAAATGCGAAGTGTGAATATTTAAAAATCAGTATTATTTTAAATAGTGACACTAAATTGACGTGAATTCGGGTTTACAAAAGACCTGCTCGAGTTTAAATGTACTTACAAAGATTCTTCCGGTGGCATTCATGATGCCCCCACCTCCCGATGCGTAATTAACGCCGTACAAAATAGGCCTTCCCGTAGTATTTGGGGCAAGAAATGGCAATGCATAATGTTTCTGTCCTAATTCCTCCCCTGTAAAATTAAAATATTACACATTTTATTATGCCCACTTCTCCGGGCACGAGTTTTAATGAATATTGATGAGTTTATGTTTAAAGTAGATAAGTTGGGGGTATGATGGGATGTTGTGGGGTCTATTTATAGGTAAAGTGATTGTTTATGAATAAAATTAGTGACAATTTGAGTAAATAAGTGAGGGTGGGAGGGTGAATATAAAGTAGTGTGAATAATATTATTTTCAAAATGGTTGGTCTGCTATGGACCCGAGTGCATGTTGTGCACCCTAGTCCATGTTGCACTTTTCAGTTTACTGACTTAAACTTTTTGGTAAATGGTGTTGCACTTTTCAATTATTAAACTGTATAATAATTTTTTTTAGTAATAATTGAAAAGTGCAACACCATTTACCAAAAAGTGTAAGTCAGTAAACTGAAAAGTGCACATGGACTAGGGTGCACAACATGCACTCGAGTGCATACTAGACTTTACTTTTTAAAAAAGGGGAATTGGCATAATAAAGGAAAGTGGGAATAATAAAATTGGACGGAGGGAGTAGTAATTATTTTAAAAAGAAAAACTCGTTGAAGTTCTAGTAACTCGTAAAACTTACCAACAATGTCACCGATGGTTCTCCCATTAGTGTATCGACCCGTCGGAGTCCCTCCGGAAGCCTTAAAGTCGATACCGTTGGGGGCGATATTCGCCCTCGATAACGTCGGTAAGTAGTTATTGTTCCCAGCATCAACTAACGAGTCTCCAAATATAAACGAAGCCCCATTTGCTAAATCATCATCATTTTGGCAAATTCCAAAGCTTGAAATCAAACACAAAACCAAGAACACAATGTGGTGGTGAACATTGAAGGCCATTCTTGATTAATTATAGCTAAGAACAATTGCATTGTCACGTATTTATATGTTGGGAAACTTGTAAGAATATATATGCATGGAGTTGTATTTTGGTAAGACCATTTTAATGAAACTATAGTGTGTAAGTAGAAATTTTTTTATTTTTCTACGGTTAGGTCATCAATATTTAGAGTTTTTGATGTAACTTGTGGGTAAATTAAACTAAATTAAGTCAAAGATATATAGAGTATCTTGCTTCAACCCAAACTAAGAATTTTATTATATTAGGTGTGTTTTATTGTCAAAATAAAAATAAATAAAAAATATTAGGTGTGTTTGGTTGAGTGTTTGGAATTTGTTTTTGCTTATATTATGTTGCAAATTCACTAGGGATAAATATTATGGGAACCATCTTTTTTACTCTCTACGTAATTTTTTTATTTGAATATTTATTTTATAAGAATTAGTCCTCTTTGAATCAAAACTATACATTTTAGGAAATTTATTTTGCTGATGTGTCGTATTCTGGTGTAATTTACTTACTTGTCGTTTTTATATTTAATTGACGCCATGTGTTATTATTTGGTAAAGTTGTTTAATTTTTAAAATATGACATGTAATTAAATTATTGGCTGAATTTTTTTTAAATGATGAAAAATCTTATCAACTTTGAAATTTAATTAATTGACTAATTTCCTAAAATCCTCAAACATATGATGCATGTATACATTAAATGGCTAATTCACTAATTTTTAAATGTTAATTATGCACTAAATCAATGAAATTAGGTAAGAAATTACTATTTCAAATTTTTTTATTTCTTAAAATAAATATGATGCATATATACATTAAATTACTAATATGTTATTCATATACTGATTCGAGAATAAAATTCACACATTTATGCATTTTGATTAATTAAAATAAAAAATATATTATATTTTTAGAAATATAAATGATAAAATTGATATGATTAAAAAACAATATGAAAATTTTAAAATAATTACTTATGAATTTTTATCCAATAAGTAAAAATACACTTGATTGTGTACATACTAAATGGTTAAAATACACACTAATTTTAATTCAATCTGACCTAATTGAAATATTAGAATCTAACTATAAATATTTTAACATATCTATGAAAAGATAATTTTTTATGTTAACGTTAATGAGAAGTTTATAGAAGGAAGAATGAAGGCCAGATGCAAGGAACCAGATTTATCTTAATGGGCCTGAACTGAACAAGAATATTGGCCCAAAAGAGGCCCAAGGGGTTTATCGTCAATTTACACAAGCGTGCAATCAAATTTCCCTCGTCCATAAAACCCCCCATTACCAATTTTACCGTTGGAACAACCCTTGGATCTCTGTGCAAAATTCCCCATTTCGATTTTCGAATCGCAGTTTCAAAGCTTCAACAATGGCGGCTCTGAGTGCTGAAGCTCCAGAAAACCTGAGTAATGTATCCGGAGAAGAGCAGCAACAAGCTACCATGGAGAATGAGAATGGTCACGAGCACACGGTTTCGGAGTACGAGCTCTCCAGAGAAGAACGAATTAGGGAGAATCGGGAGAGGATGGAGAAGCTTGGGATTTTTAATCTTTCTCAGAAACTCAATGCCGTCAAATCGAATCCAAGGAAAGCATGTAACCGGAAAACTCCGAAGTGCGACTCTCTTTTGCGCCCTTCCGGCCCCGTCCGCCGCTCTGGAAGGTGCTTCGTTATGCTTCCTTTACTAGTTTCATAATGTTTTTATTTATTTCGATTTTTATTATTATTGCTGTTTGGAGGTTTTGCAGTTTTGCTTTTGCTTTAGTTGAATGTTAATGGCTCTTTTCTGTGCTTTAGATCCTCTTATTGAAACGATGTTCGGTCTCCTATTTATAATATGCATCAGTGTATATATTAGGCTGTGTATTGGTGAAACTTGAATACTAGATGGAAAATAATCCGAACGTTCTGATTTCGATATTTTGCTTTGACATTTAGACCAAATGCATGGTGTGAATGTGGTTCATTCATTGATTTGATCACCATTTCTTTGATAACTCTGAAGCTAATTTCTTATTATGTCTCTTTTGGTGGGAAATTAGGCTGCAGAACTCTACACCCGTTAGCTACTGCGAAGTAAATGTTGCAAAAAAGGACAAATCATTGAATGAATGCGATATTCTGAGAGAAGAGGGGTCAAGACCCGAAGTTTACACTGAGGAACATGCGAAAATGCTTGGCAGCACTGAAACGGTCTGGATTCCTTTTGTTGATGGATACGGAAAAGATGGGAAGCGAATTTATGATCCCATAAAAGGGAAGACTTGCCACCAATGCAGGTCAGCAGCTTTTTCCTCCAATCATTTTGGTTGTTTATTTGTTACTCCTTTAAAAGGCGCCTTTATAATTTCAGAATAAATTTTATGTACCCATAATTAGTTTTATTCCTAACCAGATCGAAAAATCAAATTTATGTGAAGATCATTCATAGTTGCTTCCTAGCCCATGCATAACCACTTAAGCACTTAGTGTATTCTTAGCTTATCATGCATTGAGTAGCTTCAGCATGTTTGTTGTTGAACCAGTTGTTATGATTCTGTGCCTTCAATTTTGTAGTTTGTACAAAACTATGACTTTCGAAATGATAGTATTAGATATCTATATGAGGAAGTACTTGCATTTTAACTTAATTTTTTTGTTCTTTGAAGAACAATCCTATTGATTTGTTATTTATTAAGTGATGTTGTTATCCCTAACCATATTTTGCAAATACACCATTTATTACAGAGTCTAGAATCCCTCGAGGCCGGCTTGTTGCATTGATATTGTTTCTAGATTTGTCTGAGAGTGTATTAAATCTTTTCTTTCACTTGTTCCATGTTTGAGTTAGTAGGGTGTTTATTTGAGGTTTGGTGATATGCTTTTGTTTTTCTTCTTTGCCTTCACCATTTGTATATGTACCTAAAGAGCCATCATTGTTACAGGCAAAAAACTCTTGGTCATCGAACTTGTTGCAGCAAATGCGACATGGTTCAAGGACAGTTCTGTGGAGACTGCTTATATATGAGGTACAACATAATTTAATAATGCCCTGGGATATATATTTATTGCATTAATACGTGTATCGAATAGCAGGATAATTGTTGCATATGCTTTTACCTTCTCCTTCCTAAGAGAGCAACTGGTGGATACTTGATTTCAAATTTTGCCAAAGGAAACATATCACTTATGATAAGTCATTCTATGTTAAGTTTAATATCTGGATAAGCATGGGAAGTTCTTTATAAGTTGAATTTTAAAGTCTTTCTTGAATGGCTATTAATTAGCTACATTTTTCGAAGTAAAACGAGCATTTCATTTGCTATCCTTAGATCACGTCACAGATAATAGCATGCTATATAAGTTGGTGAAGAGTATGAATACGTAACATGGCAAAGTCAAAATTGCTCTAAGCCTTCAACCGAAACACAGATTTTTCAAGAATGAACTTTGTTGCAGATATGGGGAAAATGTGCTCGAAGCAAAAGCAAATCCTGAGTGGGTTTGCCCTGTTTGTCGTGGAATTTGCAACTGCAGTTTGTGCAGGCAAGCAAAAGGGTGGCCTCCTACTGGAGCTCTCTACAGGAAGGTAAATCCAGAAACACTAGCTTACTCCTCAATGCTTTGTTTTGTTTCTCTTAAAAAAATTACATTGTTATGGGGATATAAACGAACCGAATCAAAACAAATATCATTGTATTAGATTCGTATTCATGAAACTATTTGAATGTTTGTAGTCGTATTCGAATGTTATTCAAATATTAAAATTGATTCGTATTCGTTTTGAAATTGATATCCGAATTCTTATTTTTTATTTTTTTAGGCAAATCTGTTTAATTGTTTTTCTGCACACAACCTGTCTAATTATTATTTTTAGAGAAAATTTGTATAATAATATTCTAAATAATAGGGGCAATATCCATCCAATACATCTCAACATACATTTACCTAATAAACACTTAACAAAGAATTATCAACAAAAGATTCAGTTGTTTCAACAGATGGCTAATCGGGTAAGGATTGAACTTAATTGATTATAATTAGGACTTTAAAAACCAAAAGTTTAATTATTACTCCTAAATAAGTGTATTCTATATATGTATACTATATATTCATCCGAATATTAGCGGATATCGAATCTAATATTTCGTATTTGTATTTCGAATGGGAATATCAATATTTGACTACAAATTGAAATTATTTGATTTGTTTGCATCCCTACGTTATTATGTAACTCCAACTTTGTGTCATGCAGATTTCAGGTCTTGGCTACAAATCAGTGGCACACTATCTCATCCAAACACGAAGCGCTACTGCTGAATCCCCACCGTCTGCTAAGAGATCATTGCCTTTTTCAGACATTGATGTAACTGTGGGAGAGGATGATCTTTCTAAACCCAGCTCAGAGTCTTTAAACCCTGATCCTCTATCATCTGTATCCAATAAAAAATCCGATGGTAGTAAAGTGGCTCCAGAAAGTGGAGTGCCGAGTCATGCTGTTGCCATTGTATCGAAAGAGCATCCATTGAAGCCTGAAGCTGAATGTACAGAGCAGAGAATAGTTGTTTTTGAGCCAAAAACCAATATGGAGTTGCTGAACGATCCTTCCATTAATGCTGTTGCCATTCTATCGAAAGAGCGCCCATTGAAGCGTAAACTTGAAGAACTTGAAGCTGAATGTACAGAGCAGAAAATAGTTGTTACAGAGCCAAAAACTCTTGAAATCAAGACTCCTATTGCATTAGAAAAAACTCCTAAATCCGCCAGGAAACGTGCTCGCTATGAACCAGTACCTGATAGTGTAGCTGGAAGGTTAAGGCAGAGACGCAATAACATTGCTGTGAAATGACGAAATTGAACCTGGAGGGCACAGATAAGGGCACATTTCTTTTTGGGACGAAAGCTTTTGCCGACTGCAGCAGATTTTTTCGACGGAGGTATAATGGCTTCCGTATTATATTATGTTGTATGTTTGTCATGAAATATGCAATCCAGTCTGTTTGTAGTTTAGAACTAGTTTAAAACAACACTCCTTTTGATCCAGCACTTTTTGTAGATTTCGTGTGTGTTTGCAAACTCTATCAACACCTTAGCTTTTGAAAAAATGTGATTTTAGGCCGCATTTTGTGGAGTTTGCAAACATCGCCTTCGTTGCGGATCATGTATTCAAAATTCAAAAGTGAGGAGTAATTTTAATGAAGAAACAGTGGGGAGAAAGTGGTAATTTTGTTGTAGCAAAAGTGAGGTGACAAAAGAGAAGCACTAACTCAGAAAATGGAGTTAGTTCAAATTCAAATTGACATAAAGCACCAAAGTTGATTTATTTACTAATGTAATCATTCATGTAGAAAAATCTGTGTGAATCCATAGTTATTCCTTCCCATTATAAAGATAGAATTTTATAAATAAATAATGGAATTTTAGAATGTCACTATAACAAAAGTAGTTATACAAAATATGCAAATAAAATCCGTTTAAAATCAGAATTTTGCGCTATGTTGTGCATGATCCATATAAGTTGTTTTCACTTTAGGAATTTCGAATATGAAACTATTTATAGAATGACGGTTTCTCAACCATAGCTTTCCATAACTTCGAATAATCTTAGAAATCGCATCATATGCCAACAACCTCCTTAACATCTACGAACTACGGCCGTATGAAAACAATATTGAAACGTTACGTGTTAGAAGAAATGACAAATTCCTGTGTTGTCTTAAATGTGTCTACATCTAATTATAACATCAAATACTTGAGGAATAATTCATTGTATGTATTTGTCCATACAAATACTTTGAAAACACTCCAAATTATCAGAAGTTGGAACCAATCAAATGAACTTCATCTATCCTATACGTAATGCTCTCTTCAAGTATTATTATATAAATATATTTCATAATATTTATTTAATATTACACTCCCTCCATTCTAAAACTACCTAATTTTTTATTTTTTGTTCGTTCTAATAAGAGCTACTCATTTTTTTTTCTTAAACTACATTTATAGGTAGCTATCACCGGAACGGGGATCAGTAAAAACTTTTGATCAGAACTAGGTCAAATTCAATTGGAAGCAATTAATGTTGATGATTTGCCATTTTCACGCCATTTTTTGAGCAATAAATTGGTTGATTGTCGTTGTCAACACGGATTGTAACATTTTTAGTGTATTTTCTACTCAAAACACATGAATTTATGTTTAAAATTTATGTCGAAAATAGAGACTACTCGTGATTTATTTTGGTCTCAGATTTGAAAAATATTCATTCGAGCTTGTTTATAAAGCTCGTCGACATAAACAAACTCAGATTTAATGATATTCGATTTGTTAGCTCGTATAAATTATAGTAATAAAAGGAGTAGTTTTGAGTTTACTATATAATTTTTGCACTTACTATTTATGATAAATATACAAACATGTGGAGTACTTACATTGTTTAATACTTTAATTAGAATTATAGAAGTAGTACTAGTAGATATATTATAATTTTTAGAAATATATAATTTTATTTTTATAATTAATTGACAAATAATTAAATTTAAGACTGGAATTTTAATGTTTAGGCTCAGTTGAGTTAAAAAAACTCGTGAAAAATTGATAATTAAGTTCGAACTCGAATCAATAATTGCACTCGAGTTAGTTCGACTCAGCTCGATTCAATTACATTACTAGTCGATAAGTTTGAAGCATGTTGATTAAATTAGAGCAAATTATAAAGTCTACCATAGGGCTTTTGAAATCATATCATGGATTAAGATTAAATAAATATTATGAAAATATCGACTATTACCATACCCAAATTCTTAGATAAAAAAAAATGTTGATTTACTGATAAAATTTAGAATTAAAAATAAATAAAAAAATCCCCTTTGTAGGTGGATTGTAAATAAATGCTGTAAACGACCACATTTATTACTACCCTACCTACTGATAGCGACTCACACACCAGAATCTTTTTTTTTTTTAATTTATTTTTTACATTTTACAGTAAATATTAAAGTGTAAAATAATGTTTTAAATTTTACATCTAAACACACATATTTAGGATTCTTAATTTTCTGTTATATTTGAATTTATTTCCTTGAATCACGGCAGATGCATGTTATAGCTTTACTATTGAATAAATATATGATAAAAAAATATGATGGATATTGTATAATGAAGTTTGCAATATAGATAATTAAAAAAAAATACTTTGAAGGTAGTAATACTTTTCGAAACAATATAAGAACTAAATATTCAATTTTAGTGCATACTATATATATATATTAACCATTATAGCTCATGATTTTTTGTTTTAACTAATAAATACTCATGCATTTACTAGGAGGGATGCTAATACATTGGCAGATTCGATAATACTCATTGTTGGGTAAACCCGTCGAACTATGTGGTTGGACTATCTACTATTAGTTGCTCTTGCAACGTCAAAAGTTAAGTTTCCCCTCTTTTAAAAAAGAAACTAATAAATACTCATAATTTCGGTTAGTACTTGAAATTTGAAAACATCGTTTGTCCAATTTTTCGATAAGTTTCTACCATGTAGTGCGACGAGCAAAACAAAAAAGGGAAATTAAAATGTCCTCCGTTTCACTTCTCACAAAGTGCAGCTTACGTGCTGACACCAAATTTTATGTTTTAACGTAAATTACTGGATTACTTTTTTTTTATACGTCAGCATGGAATCTAGTGTTCATGTACGTCATAATTTGCTAGAAAATGGGATAAAATATATTTTTAAGTAGTAATCGGAAGTATGAGTATTATTCGTAAAAATAAAAATATATTAACATTGATAAAAATTGAAAATTATATGCTAAAATTAATTATGTGTTTATAAATATAACTTTTTTAGGAGTAATTAATTAAGTTCAAAATAAGTTAGAACAACTTGTACTATTAAAGTACAAACCGAAATACCAAAATATTGAAAATTTGTCCAATTTCTTATAGATATAAAAATAAATTACTACTTTCCCCCAAAAATTAAAATAAATAAATAATTACTACCAAAAAGTGATTGTGAACCCAAGAGGGCAACATGGGTAAAAGTTAGAAATGGCATTAATTATGTCTGGCTTTGTGTAATGGGTCCAATCTAATTTTTGTACCCCTCTATTTATTCTCTTCATTTTATTTTATTGGAATATTATTTAATTATTTATATATATACATATAGTTGGAATAGTAAAGTATCTTTATTTATTTATATAGTTTCAATATTATGAAGCATTAAATCCTTTTACCTAATCTTGATTTTTAAATATACATTTTCATAAATTTTATTCACCTTGTCACAATTATTCTTAGAGACTTACAAGATTTTAATTTTTTTGTTAGTGAATAAATTCAACCATGAGTCGTACAATTTAATAAATTAGAAGATTCTTTAAGTCAAAATCGATTTTTATGTTTTTTATGCATGTCAAAAAGTTAAAATTGTAGTCAAATAGTAGCATTTTGTTTATGATATTTTTTTGGATTCTTGCGCCAAAGTCGACCATCCACACAAGAGGAATCCTAAGATACAAATATACTCCAACTAGTGTTTAGTTTGGTTTTTACACTGATTTGTACATGAAAATATAAAAATTGGAATAAAATAAAGTTATTAGAGTATAATTTTTTCTATTTTATTAAAGTAATAAATTGTAGTATAAAATTTCTTAATTTAAGATATATAAATATTTTTAAAAATATTTTACACATAAAATATATTTAGTTAAGATAGTTTTTAAAAATTTGTTGATCATAAATTAGGATTACAAAAAAGATTTACTATAAGGCCAAATTATGATACAACTTAAAGACATTTAATTTTTTTTGACGAATTCGTTTTTCGAAATATTATGCTTCTACAATGCAAAAAATTTGATATTACAATTACCCATGAATTTATGTCTCAATTTAACTTAATTAACTCTATTTCATTTATAAAATATTTTACATAATTTTAAAATATTAAAAAATAAAACTTAACAGAAAAATACAGTGCCTCGTGCTGTAAAGCACGAGATGGACAGATGGTTCCATGTAAAACTTTTTTCATAAATTAATTATAAAATTAGATGCATAGATATGATGAAATATTAACTAATTAATTAATTAATCAACTATAGAATATAATATTGATGGTTGACTAAATCAAATTGAAACAACATATGCAAGTGGAAACAGGTCGAGCACTCAACTTTTCTGATTATATATTCTAATTTTTACATATATAAAATAAATTTTAAATTACAAAAACTAATTATAATTAATTAAAATCATACCAAAGACAACGCACACAAAATCCGAACAACTGTTTTGTTTTTTTTTCCTAAAAAGAATATATTTATATAGTGGAAAAGTTATGCAAAAGTGTTATATAAAAAAGAGTAATATCACCTTTTAGCTTCAAATATTACTTATATATTGTACGTATTCTCCAATAATTGATTATTTTAAAATTATTTATTAAATAATTAATACTTTTATAACCACTTTTATATAAAATAACATCGAATTTTTTATTTACCAAATCGAATTGGGATGGGAAAAACAAATGTGCAAGTTTCTTGGATCTATGTATTAAAAGTTGGAAGAATTACATTACAAGTATTTTTTTATTTTTTTAGTGCATATTTTATTTTTTAAATATACTTTATCATATGTCCATATCTACTTTATTCTCTATTTTATCTACTCCTTTTATAAATAGATAATATTTCATAAAATTCCTGTAAAAAAAAACATGAATACTTTATGAAAAAAAATGTAACTTATCGAAAAAGAGTGGGAAATGTTTTCATTTAAAATGAGAAATTGTAAAAATATATACATATTATTTAGTTAGAAACGTGAATAAAATAGTTAAAACGACAAACATTTTGAAACAATCGTGAAACAAACCATATGAAACGGAGGGAATTGTAACTTTGTGAGGCTATGAATAGATTAGTGCACATGCTATTAATTAAAAAAACACAATAATTGATCAGTCATGCTCACCAGATAGTTGTTAACATATAAACAACCACTAATTATTAATTAGTTAAATCACATGAACGATAATGACAATAAACATATATACTTTAAAAATCAAGAAATTTTGACTGTGTTTGACCGGCACCATATTTTTATTATTTTCAATATTAATTTTATTGAATTTTTCTTAAAATCCGTTAATTAAACATATCTCAAATTTTAGTGTACGATCACTTTGATCGAATAAAATACTTAAGAGTATGATTGAAATGAGACGAACAATCTTTAACTTTGATTTAAAAGAGATTAATCATTGTTATTTTAGGTAGGTCTATTTTTATTTTTTTTAAATTTATGAAGTGGGTAAAATAATGGGAGTAGTGATTGTCATGACAATATATTGCAATCTCTTCAAACAAAGAATTATATTCGAGAAAATCAAAATGAATCAACAATTTTTATACCCTTGTAAAACGTGTCTACAATTAAAAGTAGTCTTAAACATGTTATTGAAAAAATAAAAACTTTAATAATAACTAATTTTGCAATTCAAGATTCGAGAATCATAATTCCGAACAAATTTTGAGTTTTTATTTTTAAACAAACTAGTACTTCAAATTTATGAACGGCTAGAAAAAGATTAATCGACAAAGTCATCTATAGAGATTGAAGGCTCGATTCAACTATAATTACTATCATAAAATCGAAAAGTCCTAGATAAAGTATATTCCACAAAATTGACATTATAACAAAAAAGATTTACTTCAAGAGAAAATCGCAAAAAGATACTACTTATAATCGAAAAAATGGTGCGAATTGAAATTAAGGGAATTTTTATTTTTGCCCTCTATATCGGGAATATATGTTAGAGGATGAGTTATCTCTATAGTGATCGTATTATTAGTGTTGCACTCTAAAATAAGAGCGGTGCTAACTATCATAATCTGAATATTCTGAAAATGATAAAATTGTAATATTTATATTCAAAATGTCTAAAATAACTACTCCCTCCATAACACAAAGATAGCCACGTATTCCTTTTTTGGATGTCCCAAATTATAGCCACATTTCCTCTTTTACTTTAGCATTAAATGCTTTATTGTCAATTTTACCCCTAATTGATAAGAGTAATTAATGCTTAGCAGATTTTGGAGTATGAGATTCTAAGGGTAAAATTGACACATTAGCTAAATTTAACTACATTTGTTGATTTTTTTTAATCTGTGTGTAAAGTCAAATGTGACTATCTTTGTGGGACGGAGGGAGTATGACAGAAGAAATAAAATACAAAATTCATTAAAAAGATAAATACTCATCATTACACGGACAAATATCCTTACCAAAAAATAATTCACGTAAATTAATTTGGATTGGCTATTTTCTCATGCAACAAATTGTAAATAGAAAAAAACAGCTTTAACCAATTGACTTTTTAGCTGTAGAAAAAAGGTATGGGTAATAGTAGGGCCCAACAAAATTAAATCTGGTTTAATCAAGAATCTAATTAATTAAAACAAGAATAGACATTTTTATTGCTGTGAAAGAAAGTCAAACGTAATTTTGCTCACTGTTTTGTTCGTAAAAGCAGGTTTGGGTTTAGGCAAATAGGTCAATGTCAAAAGAAGAAAGAGAGAGAAAGTTAGAGAGAGAGAGGATATATACATACATGATAGATACATACTGAAACAGAGAGAGGGGTGGTACTGGTAGTAATGAATTGTGGCATGTTTTCTGATTCACAATTCCAGTAAATGTGCATTTGTTGTGAATTTAATTCAGTTGCAGAAGAGAGAGAAACAAGAGAGAGACTGTACGAACACAAGAAATATTGAGAAAAAAAGTAACTTTTTTTTTTTGATTTTGTCAACTTGAAAAATTCCTGTTCTTGGGGATCTGGGGTGTTGTTTTTGCATATGGGGTTTGCTGTTTTGTTATTTTCTTGTTGATTCGAGGTGGAATTAAGCCCTATTTTGAATCTAGGGTTTTTTTTTTTTTCAACTCAAAAACCCCTAATTTGTGTTTTCATTTTTCATTTCAGATTGATTGTAACCGGAAGAAGAAGCAATTTTAATGCATCTCTCTCTATGGAAGCCATTGTCGCACTGCGCATCTTTGCTCCTGGACAAAAAGAGCCGCCGGAGAGATCACATGTCCGAGCATTCAAGCGACGAAATTAGGGCAAATCCATCGGCGCTTCGCAAATTGCAAGAACACAAACTCAGGGAAGCTCTCGAAGAAGCTTCCGAAAATGGCTCCCTCGCCAAATCCAAAGACATTGATTCCGATTTGTTACAGAATCCGGATGGCGACGGCGAAGACGCCGCCGCAGGCGGCGGCGGGTTGGGCAGATCGCGGTCACTCGCGCGGTTAAATGCGCAAAAGGAGTTTCTTAAAGCTACTTCTCTTGCAGCTGAGCGCACATTTGAATTTTCTGATGAAATCCCTACTCTTAATCTGGCTTTCTCGAAGTTTCTTACAATGTATCCGAAATACAGATTATCTGAAAAGATTGATGAGCTGAGGGGAGATGAATATGCCCATTTGTCTTCTTCATCTTCAAAGGTATGCCTTGATTACTGTGGATTTGGGCTGTTTTCATTGCTGCAAACTGTTCATTACTGGGAATCTTCTACTTTCAGTTTATCTGAAATTACTGCTAATTTGAGTAATCATGCTTTGTATGGGGGGGCTGAGAAGGGGACAGTAGAACATGATATAAAAACTCGAATAATGGACTATTTAAACATCCCTGAGAATGAATATGGCCTTGTGTTTACTGTTAGTCGTGGCTCTGCTTTCAAATTGCTTGCTGAATCGTACCCGTTTCATACGAATAAGAAACTTTTAACTATGTCCGATCACGAGAGCCAGTCGGTGAATTGGATGGCTCAGAGTGCTCGTGAGAAGGGTGCGAAAGTTCAGAGCGCGTGGTTTAAATGGCCTACGTTGAAACTCTGTTCGACTGATCTTAGGAAGCAGATTTCGAATAAGAAAAGGAGGAAGAAAGATTCTGCGACGGGGCTTTTCATGTTCCCTGTTCAGTCTAGGGTTACTGGTGCGAAATACTCGTACCAATGGATGGCGTTAGCTCAGCAGAACAATTGGCACGTTTTGCTCGATGCTGGGGCGTTGGGTCCTAAGGACATGGATTCTCTGGGGTTGTCTTTATTCAGACCCGATTTCATCATCACCTCGTTTTATCGGGTGTTTGGGTTTGACCCAACTGGATTCGGGTGCCTTCTAATCAAGAAATCGGTTATGGCTAGCCTTCAGAGCCAGTCGGGACATGCGGGGTCTGGTATTGTCAAAATCACGCCTGTTTTTCCAGTCTACTTGAGTGATTCGGTGGATAATTTCCCTGGATTTGGAGAAGATGAAGAAGCCAGTGGGACGAACGGGGAATCTAATTCTGAAACTCGAGCTGGATCTCAGTTGCCTGCCTTTTCCGGTGCTTACACTTCTGCTCAAGTGAGGGATGTGTTTGAAACCGAGATGGAGCATGATAATGGTTCTGATAGAGATGGGGCAAGCACGATTTTTGAAGAAACGGAGAGTATTTGTGTTGGAGACGTGATGAAAAGCCCTGTTTTTAGTGAAGATGAATCGTCTGATAACTCGTTGTGGATTGATTTGGGCCAGAGTCCACTCGGGTCAGAGAATTCGAACAAAAACAAGATTTCGTCTCCATTGCCCCCTGCTTGGTTTTCTAGCAGAAAAAATAACAAGCTGACTTCCCCAAAAGCATCCAAGTTATCCAGCAGCCCATTGTATGGGGGGAAAGAATTGAATCCAGATCGCCACGTGTTGTCATTTGATGCTGCAGTTCGATCGGTTTCTCAAGAGTTCGATCATTTCAAGGAGATCCCTGAAGAGGAACAATTTACCGAAAGGCCACGTGCTTCGGGAGAATGTTATCACGAAATCGAAGAAGAGCCCGAAACCAGCAAATCGAGTCAAAAGGAGAGTGCGATAAGAAGAGAAACGGAAGGTGAATTTAGGTTACTTGAAAGGCGGGAAGGAAGTAGAATTGCTGGTGGGAGATTTTTCGGGATAGATGAAACGGAGCAACCGGGAAGCAAGGGGAGACGGGTGTCCTTTAGTACGGAAGACAATCGGAAAGGGCACTTTAGTCAAACTATAGAGACGGGGGACTTGTCTGTTAATAGTCTTGATGATGATGACGATATGAGCAACGGGGATTATGGTGACGGTCAAGATTCAGACAGAGGCGAACCCGAGATCATTTGTAGGCATCTTGATCATATAAACATGTTGGGGCTCAACAAGACGACCTCTCGTCTTCGTTTCTTGATTAACTGGCTCGTTACGTCTATGCTGCAGTTAAGGTTGTCCGGGTCGAGTGAGTCAGATAGTAAGCCTCTCGTTCATATTTACGGCCCGAAAATTAAATACGAACGCGGGGCTGCTGTTGCGTTCAATGTGAGGGACAGAAACCGGGGGCTAATCAGTCCGGAAATTGTCCAAAAACTGGCGGAAACGCATGGGATTTCCCTCGGTGTTGGAATACTAAGCCATATACGGATCCTCGATAACCCTAAAAAACAGGGCCGTTGTTCGAGCTTGGACGATACAACCCTCTGCAAGCCGATGGAAAACGGGAAACGTGAGGGTAAACACGGGTTTATTAGAGTTGAGGTTGTGACTGCCTCACTGGGCTTTTTGTCCAACTTTGATGATGTTTATAAATTATGGGCATTTGTGGCCAAGTTTCTTGATCCAACTTTTGTGAAAGAGGGTGGGCTTCCCCCTGTGGCGGAGGAGGTCGAAGAATGACGGGGAGGAAATCGGGCTAATGAATTCGTGGGAACGAGCAGAAGATGCAGAATCACGACGCTGGGGCAGAGTCGAAGCTTTCGAGTTTGGGATTCTTTTTGCCCCTACTGCATCTTTGCTTAAATTTGTTCATTCTTGTTTTTGATTGCTTGAATTTTATGATCCTTTGCATTGAGGGTTTTCTGTATTATTTTAGCTGGTAGTGATTATGAACTGAAGGGAGCAGAGATTAAGGTAAAGATTTAGGATTATATTTTATCAAAGTGGTTTCTGCTGTATAAAATGTGTCCTATTTTGGTTGCTGCATTCATCTCTCTTCAATGCTTGATGGTTGAAAATGGCTGTCACTCATAAATTCTTGAATTATTACAAAAAAAAAAAAAAAATGAATTAAGGTGATGTGAATTAAATGACTTCAACCATCATCAATTTGAAATTCAACTAGAAAATTACAATCTTGTTTTGTTTCTTTTGTTTGTGATGTTGTATTTGGCAAATTTAGATAAAGGGTAATACGAGGCATTGTAAAGTAAATGATGATTTGAGAAAATAAGTGATGTTTTGAGGGTGAAAGTAAAATACTATAGTGTGAAAATTGAAATTGGACAGACAAAAAACGAAAAGTGTACACATATAAAGTAATGATATAGAACTCGAAGATGAGCGTTTTGTGCAGTATAAAAAGTTTATGCAGAAGTTGAACTTCACACACGTATAAAGTAATGATATAGAGCTCGAAGATGAGCGTTTTGTGCAGTATAAAAAGTTTATGTAGAAGTTAAACTTCACACATGTATAAAGTAATGATATAGAGCTCGAAAATGAGCGTTTCGTGCAATATAAAAAGTTTACGCAAAAGTTGAAATTCACACATATATAAAATAATGTTATAGAGCTCGAAGATGAGCATTTTGTGCAGTGTAAAAAGTTAATGCAGAAGTTGAACTTTATAAGAAACTCATTATCCGATTCCATATCAAAATTTATTCCCAAATCCTCTAAATTCCTTGCAAAATAATGGATTAAAAAAAGATCCAATAAAACAAGAAAAAAAAGCTATGGGGTTTACTAATTATTGATTTTGGGCCACACCATATAACATTGTTTGGCAGGGAATAATAATAATTTTAAAGTGTATAATGATTATAAATATTCTTTTATTTCCTTTTCTAGTTGATAGGGTGGATATCCACTGCAAAAATTCTTTTTAAAACCATGCAAAGCAAATCATGATTGAACCTTAACTTTTCCTACAAAACAAAAAAGACATAAATTCTAATTTCACGTATAAAAAAGGTTGCAAAAAGCATGAAATGAAAAAGGGCATATCATAAAAGCAGGAATATACAATAATTTACAGAATAATGATTGTATAGATACAGTAGCAATACTTGTGGAATAATGGATTGTAAAGTGTGATTTTGATTTTAGAATGCTTAGGGATGGCAATGGACCGGGTATAGACCCGTCGCGCAGGTATGTGATGGGTCGTAGATTTTGCTAAACCGAGCCCGTCAACCCATCTCCGAACCTGCCATACATAAATATCGTAATGTTAAAATAAAGACATTATAATTAATTTTAAAAAATTAGACGGGATGGAACGGGAACCCAAGTTCGTGAATTTTCTGGCGGGCAAGTCCTAGGACAGGACAAACCCGTCTCGTCATCATCCCTACCAACACAATAAGTTCGTTCGTTTGTTTGTTTTATAAAACCACAATCGATTCAAAACTCACTTAAAATTCAAAACAAACACCACTAAGTACAAAAATACAACTCCATATCAGTAATTACTTTGTAAAGTAACTCAACATAATTGTCACGTCGCTTTTATACACAAAAGAGAACAAAATGAATTATTTTCCCACTTTTTTTGCTAAAAAAAGGCCAAAGCTTTGCTGGCTGTTGAGAAAAAGAGAAGAAACTTTAATTGACTAACTAAAAGAATAGCTAAATTACACCATAAAGCCCTTCTACGATAAAAGGTCTTTAGATGAGGCAATATAATTGTTTTACCTGATAATTGTGATTAAGACCCCATAATCTTGATTAGAAATGCAGTCTCCATTGCTGCTTCTTTGCTTTGTAAGTATCTGTTTTCCTCTATAACTTCACATGTTAGATTAAGAAGCACCGGACGCTTAGGGTCGTAAATAGAATATTCCCTCACTCGAGCAACCCATTTTGCAGCTTCCCAGACCCCAAACCTGATAAACATAATTTAAACAAATGCTGTCAAATTAGTAACCCAGAATTTGCAAAAGATCCCTAAACTTTTGTTTCGATAGGTCTTTAAACTATTTTTTGAAAAAAATCGATTTATCTTATTGTTCCCGTTAAATAATACTCCATATATGTTAATTTTGTAAATACATAAAAATTTAAATTGTACTGCCTATCCCAAAGCAGTTATATGCTAGAGGTGATAAATAAGAAAGCAGAACACATTACCTAGTATTAAAAGACGATGTCACCAAAACGGCAGGGTATAGTGCATTTTTCTTGATATTATCATAGGGAGAACATTCCCGTATTGCCCGAAAATCTTCAATATCCCCAGGGTATCCAAACTCCTCGTAGTCATTAGGCGTAAGTGGTATAATAGGTAATAGAAGGGTGTGCGTTGGGTCCAAAAATGGAACCTGAATAATAAACAAAAGAAAGGTTAACTCAGCTGAATGTTGAAATTGCAATAACAAGGAAAGACGAGTAAAGATAGAGTTGAAAGTGGAAGAGTCTGCATGTCGAACTAAAAGGTTGTGAATTTAGCAGCAATTAAGCCAATTTTTAAACTGTGAACTAAAAGGAAGTGTATAAGATGTTATAGAGTATCAGACCCTTAAAACAGCAGCTCGAAATAAATCTGGACAAAAGTTAATAGCAGAAGCAACTAACAATCCTCCAGCACTGTATCCCCAGCCAGCCAGCTTGGTTTCTTCCACAATCCCTCTTTCGACCAGAAATTTAGCACACGATATAAAATCTTTAACAGAATTGAGTTTCTTAGTTTGCCTGCCATCATGATGCCACTTTTTACCTGCTCCACCTCCACCCCTGAAAATTAAGATCATCGAAGTAATCAAGAGGTCGAAAGCCAATGTCAGCAGAACATATTCAAAAAATTTAGAGCTAGAAATAGGGTTAACTGCATGAAAACTCCTCGTGAAGTGCCCTTGTGGTTTGGAAATTGCACACAATCCCCCTGTGGTTTATTAAATAAAGCTACTAACTCATTTAACACCGTTAACTCATTTCTGAAAAAAGTTAGCTTTATTTAATAAACCATAGGGGATTCGTGCAATTTCTAAACCACCAGGGGATTTCTCACAACATTTCCAAACAAGGAGGGGGTTTCGAGCATCCATTTAATTTTTATTTTATTTTTGCAGTAAAGAGATGGTTGAAGGAACAAACAGATGCACAACAGACCTAACATCAGCATAAGCAATCACCCAACCACGATCAAGAAGGCTTTTAAGCTCATTTCTCCATCTTTTGTCCAGTATCTCACCATATGCTCCATGCCCGTGAAGCAATCCAGGATTTTCACCGTTTTTCTTCCTGTTGTGCGAATATAGAATGGTCAGTGGAATTGGAACCCCGTCATACGAGGGGACAACATATTCTTCACACGCATAATAGTCAGAGAGATCGTTCCATGTGCTATCACTATCTTCATTGCTAGGGAGGTTTTTTGATCCATATAACACTCGTGTCCTTTCATAATGCAAGTTTTGTTGTTGAACTATAGTCCATTTTCCACTTTGCAAATCATAGTCAACCACAGCATCGGGCATCTAGAAAAATGAAATAAAGTGAATACATAAGCATGATATGCTATGCAACAAAAGACGTTACAATGCAGATCATGAACAGCTAAGCAACAAAACCCAACTTATTTCAAAAATAACTATTTACACAATCCAGGAATATATATATCACATAAAGTAGGCAAGAAACAGAAAGCAAATACAATTACATACCACTGGAGATGTTATTGTAAAGCGCATTGTTGAAGAATAGAAGTCATTATTTGCTCCCGGCAATATTTGGGATACATGATCTGGAAGAGGCAAATGCTGTGGATTGAACTCTTTGAGAGGAGCTCCAGCCTGTAAAAGTAATACCGTTACATAAGACACTGCAGTTCCATTATTCATCTAAATTAATTTATATATCCATAACAATAGATTATAGTAATATAGTGTCATCGTGGAAAAAGAAGAACTCTCTGTTAATTAAGTTTCTTCAATCACAACTTTTTAATTAAACATAGTATTTCGATGGAAATATCCTAACAGAAAGACAGAAACAACGCCAACTGGACTTCAAATTTGTTAGACACATATAGGATCCGAAGGCTGCATTACCTTGCCATTATCTAAAGGTAAAGGAATAGAACACAGTTCATATTTTCGTTCATCCCTTGTAATAATTAGCAAATGTGAGTTGCAGAAATCAACGTCTTCAATGATCAGTTGTTGGTCGTAGGAAAAAACATTCTGCAAAAGATCACAGAGAGATATAAAGGTCTGGATCATGCATGCATACATGGTTAATTACAGAAATATGCTAACCTCCCAATTCCTGGGGCTACACGAAGAAGCAACGGGACTATACAAAAGGTAATGGTGATCAACAGGTTGCCCTTGCATAGCAGCATCAGTAAAGAGGTAGAGATATCCTTGATGATGCTCGATAATACAATGGACGTTTCCCTCACTTTCCCAGACTAGTGCCATATCAGATAAAGGCTCAGCTGCATTAATTAGAAAGACCTAACAGCAGGTTATATTATATAAAACCAGTTCAACTTCACCTATTAATGGGTCGATAAAACATCCTAGTAGCCATACCTTGGACGATTGTGACGAGAGTGCATTCACAGTTATAAACTGGAAGTCTTTAGTGTGTCTTATACTCAGATGAACGTTTTCTTGAGATTCCTCCATAAGTAATACATCCTCGTCATCTGTACCGAAAATGCTGCAATAGATCCTGAAAGAATCAAACACCAACTTTAATTATGGGTATCAAATTACGGGCAAGTATTATAAGGGCCATAATCAGCAATGCCAACCTAAAGGGTCTCTGCTTATCATTTGTAACTACATAAAGTAATGCTCGCCCATTTTTAGCCCAAGCTATACTGGAAACACGATTAGCATGAGGCTTGCTACAAAGAGACCCGAAATTCAAATCTCTAACGGACAATTTGAAGCAATCATTATCCTTGTCAAACATAGTGTATGCAAGATATCGGTGATTGGGTGAGATTTCTGATAGTTCTTCATAGGCATAACCTGTTGATAAAGTTTGGATACAAGTAAATTTAAGCAAACTAGTATAAATTTAATAATAGAAACCAAATTTTACCTCCAAATCTTTCAGCTTCTTCATTGTAATCGAGCAGCTTTTGCTCAATTTTCTGTCCAGATGTGAAATCAAAACCAGCTGCCGGAGATTTGTAAGAAACAAACTGTTCGTGTAGACTCGCTAATCTCCTACATAACACTGGATATTGTTTTCCTTCTTCAACTCGTCTATAATACAACCTGCAATAACAAAATAAATCACAACAACTTCTTCAACTCCAGATTTAAAACACACAAACATAGAACAGAGAATTCTTCACTTCCACAGACATTCAATCCACCAAAAAAAAGTTATCAAACACTTAACTAAACATATATAACTATATTTCTCCAAATTACTGCTTAATTATGTGACGAAAAGAGCAACCACGATTAGGGCTGTAAATGAGTCGAGCCGAGCCGGTGTAGTTCAAGCTTGTTTGATGAAATATTATCGAGCTTTAAAATTATTGTTTGAGCTTATTTGATAATTAAACGAGCCGAACTCCAACGATCTTTATTCGAGCCAAACACAAGCCGAGCTCATTTTTACACTAAATTTATCTTTTTTTTTTTACTTATCTAGCTAGAGCTCGAGTTAAGCTTGTTTGATATCTATGTCGAACAGAGCTCAAACGAGCTTTTACTGAACGATCTCGAATAGCTTGGTTTGATTTTCAACCTAACAATTGATCAAATAAGTTCAGTAGCAACAAGTAATTGAAACAGGCAGTGACATTACCAGGGACCCCATCGGAGGGGAGGCGTGGAGAGTTCGGCGGCAAGGCGGCCGGCCATCTCCGATTGGAGCTTGGACTGGAGGCGTTCTGTGTCGGACATCACAGCTTCAGTGTACTTCTCCTCCTGCTCCATGTATACATCCATATGCCGCATAGCTACCTTGTCGGTCAATTGCGACATCCAATTGTACTCGTCTTCCCATGACTCACCGTGCAGGGTGAAACTCACCGGTTTTTTGGGAGGTTTTGGCTGCGACGGCGGCGCAGTGGGTGGCTGGACCTTCTGAGGCTTGTAATTGGCTACTTGGATAATGGCGCGGTGGCGGATATGGCGGCGGACGGCGGTGAGCAGGTGGCGCATCGGAGAGAGGTTTAGGGTGAAGAGCTTTCGAGGGGTTTAACTGGCTGTGTCAGCATTTCGATAATATTTTTTATATTTAATAAATTAATGCTTTTTTTTTTTTTTTTCGTATTTTAGTTTTATTAATTTATAAGTTTCAGAGTTCTAACAATTTTTTTGGATTTTAATTTTCTGGATATATCAAAGTGTTTTTTTTTTCGACACAAATTCAACTTATATATTATTGACGCAATGACACGAAATTATTGAGAACATATTCACACAAAAGTTGGAAAGTTCGAGCAAGTTCGTGTGTCATCGAATTGACACTCCTTTTAACAAATGAAATTGAAATTCTTACATCGACGAAATAAGTAAAACATAATGAAAATTTTATTCCAAGTCATTTTCACGAACACGCTTTTTTTTATTAATTGAGAATAAATTCGTATAAATCTTCTCGAAGATTGCCTCGTTACGACATTTCCGTTGCTTCGTTATGCAAGGAAGCAAGGAAGTGTTTGAGGCATTTGTTGTAGACGCATGGTCTATCTATGTGAGCCAAGTGCCCTGCTTTCTTTATGCCTTGGAATGTAGCTTTCTCCCCTAACTCCCTTCATTACACAAACACATCATTATTTATCGTAGCAGCGAAAGTTGTTCATTTACTTTTTTTATATATAAATTAAAGAATATAATATTATATGTATAATTCGGTTTCACTTTTCGTGTTCCATCGTAATGAATGGTTAACACTTGTCGTTGTAGTGTAAACAATTCATTTTTTTCTTCTTCTTTCACATGTCATTCATTCACACTATGGAACATATGATTTCATTCCGAGAGAGATAGCCAGTGTTGTCAAAATAGGAAATGAGTAACTTTCGATGGACATCTAAACAACATTGATAACTTTCGAAGGATAGTTCGGAAAAATTGCAAAATATGAAGATTGAAACTATCTTGCAGAAAGTTTCAATCCACCAATAGAAATACTCTCTCCATCCCAGAATAACTCTCATATGTACGTGGATACACAAATTAAGAAAGTGTAATAATAAGTAGAGTTTTGAGGCGTAATTTTGTAAACCTTTGTGTATAAAGTAAATAAAGAAGTTGACTTGTGTGTATATGTGGACCAAAAAGTAATGATATTTTGTGTAAAATTGAGGATATTGTGAGAGTGGAGTTTATAAAGAGTTTTTCATTTTAAAGTTATAAAAGTTATTGTGTACCGTCTCAAAAAAGAAAGTGTGAAAGTTACTGTGAAATCGAGGTGTAATTTCTTTTTACGTTTTTGTGGATAGGGCAAGTTGGAGGTTGAATATCTCATCTTCTTCACCCCATAGCAAATGTATTTTCTGAAAGAGAATATATATATATATATAAACTTTGTGCAAATCTTATAAGCAATAAATTTCTCTCAAAAAAAAATAAAATATTTAAATCATTATATATACTTTTTAATATGAAAAAAAAATACCTGAGAAAATTTGGGGATGCTTTTATTATTTACCACCATACCTTCGAGTAGTTTAGCCCTTTCCTTTCTATTGTTAATCATCACCTGTTACAAATTCAGATTTTAAATTTGGGTAACATAAAAAATTATATATATATATATATATATAACATTCATTAAAAAAACATAAATATTTAAAAAATTAGTGGTATAATTTATATTTTGTAATTTTATTATAATTGTATGTAGTGTGTATTATTCAAGTTTAATGTTTTTTTATTTTTTTATTCTGAAGATAAATTTTAGTTTAATTAAATAAATTTGGAACTAGAATTCAAATCTATATAGAGCAACATAAAATAAATTTGTTGAAATTTTTACAAACTATGAAAAAACATTATAACAAGATGCATGGGCAAGAAAGTAGTAATTTAAATACGGTTGCAATTTAAAATTTTGACAGTCACATTTGTTCGGATCTGACGTAATTTTGAGATTCGATCGATTTAAAAACAATGTTGTTCCATTAAAAAAGTAACACGTCAACAAGTCACGTTAAATTCGAGCACAAATTAAATCAACACATTTTGCTTGTTTACAATATAATCTAAATTTTTAGATAATTACAACTAAATCGTCTATTTTAAATATTATTGCAATTATTATTTTTTTGACAGTCTCATTTGTTCGAATCTGACGTTAAATTTTGAGATTCAATCGAATTAAAAATAATGTTGTTACATTAAAGATGTAACACGTCAGCAAGTCACGTTTACCTCAATAAAGTCCTTATAGAGGAAATTGGGGAACCATGGTCTTCTATGTGCACCACATTTGAAAAGCCTTTTGCAACCCTTTATAGAAGTTGGCAACAAAAATTGGGAAAAAGATGAACATTCAATACTTTCAAGTATGGTTGCGCTTATAGAATCCGTCATCGCCGGAACCGCCCCGGTAACCACCACCTCCGGATAGAGCTCCGCCATCTTAAACCCTAACATGCCGCCGTAACTGAACCCCACCACCGTGCACCTCTCCACCCCCAGCCTTTTTAGCCCCTTCACTAGACACTCCGCCTGAAACGACAACGATCGGTCCGGTTTATCCGTGACGGAGCCGCCGAAGAAGAGGAGGTCCGGCACGTAAACATTGTACTTCTTTGTCAGGGAAGGCACCTGCAACACACGCGTCACTTAGTACGGTATATTAACATGTGTCATGTTAAAAAATAATCGAACGTTTCATTATAATGGAAGTAACATTTGTTAAAGATATATGCAGGTACTAAATTGTGGAGTAAATAAAATACTACCCCCTTCGCCCCATTTCAGATTCATTTTTTTGCAAAAAAATGATCATTCCAAATTATATTTATCATTTCTTATACTCCTTCCGTCCAATTTCATTATTCCCACTTTTCTTTTTTGGTTGTTCAATTTTATTATGCCCATTACCTTTTTGGAAATAATACTATTCACACTACTTTATCTCCACCCTCCAACCATAACTTATTTACTCAAATTGCCACTAACTTTATTCACAAACAATCACTTTACCTATAAATGGACCCCACAACATCCCATCATACCCCTCTACTTTATACATAAACTAATCAATATTTATTAAAATCCGTGTCCGAAGAAGTGGGCATAATAAAATTGGTCGGAGGGAGTAATTTATAGTAAAACTTTTTTTTTTTTTAACTTTAAACTACATCTTTCAAATATATCAAAATTATAGTACATGTCATTATTTTATTACTTAAAAGAGTTTCATACCCTCTCCTTTTATTTTATTTATTACAAATTTTATCATTTTAAGTGTTCTATCGAAAATTACTTATTTCATTTTCATCTACAAAACTCACTATTTCTCTTTATCTTTATTTTACCTCTCTCTACATATAATAATATATTTCTTAATCATTATGCATGCAAAAAGTAAAAATGATCAACTTTCGAATCGATGGATGGAGTATTAAACCATTCTCACATTAAACTCCGCCTACAATAAACGATGAATCTAAAATGTGACGAAGAGAGCATAAGACCTGAAATTGCCAGTTGTAGATGACGTCGCCTGCGAAGCCATGGAGAAGGACTACCGCGGGCTTAACGGGGGTTTTGACGTCGTCGGAAGGCGCCCAAACGTTGAGAAGCGTGCCGGGCTCGATTTCCAGGGTTTGAGGGGCAATGCCAGCCATCTTCACCATCAGCCATTGTAGTAAAGATCTATGGGCTGCAACAAGGTTCACCATTTCTTCTATATATTATTTTAGTGCTGATGGATTGAAGTTTTAAAGTGGTAGCTAGCTAGCTACTTGTTACCAACTTACCATTAAATAAGGACTGTAGTGTAGGGTCTTATGTGCCCATACCGACATACTCGAATGAAATCATCTGTTTAAATTTCATTATATGAATGGTTGATATGTATTATATTTAAATTTCAGTAGATTGAAACACAAAAATTGGAACAATGACAACATGACATACTTTTTTTTTTTTTCAAACATGCATTATTGTATTGAAATTTATCTATCATATATAAATAAATTAATACTCCAACCGTTAAAATTTATTATGATACTTCAGACATCAACTACATTCATAAATTATGGGTCCAAATTTCTTGAAATTAATATTTTGTCAGAATTTATGTGTTTCTAAATCAATTTGAGCCTACATCTATTTTAAAAGACTACTAAAGAAAGAAAACCCACCAATATCCACATGTTAGCTCTAAAGAAAGAAAGAAAGAAAATGTTTTGAGATTTAACCGACTACACGTGGAATGTTATATCTTCCGTCTTATTTTATTTCGAAATTTAAAATTCGAATTTCATCATTTAATTAAATTTATTCATAAACGTACTTATATGATACTAAATACTCCATATTAAATTCATCCACTTTCCAAGTACAATTTTTTTTTTTTTTTTTTTTAAATCTATTTTGTACTTGCCTCATCTACCTTTAAAATATCCTTAAAAATATTTCATGGGTCTTTAACTAATACTTCCTCCGTCTCAAAAGAATTTGCACCTTTATAATTACTTAAAATGTGTAATAAGTGATGTTTTAAGGGATAGTTTTATACATTTTTATGAATAAAATGAAGAGTTAAGTTGGGTCCGTCGTCTTAATTTCACCTGAAATGAACGATGTTTTACGTTCGAATTTTACACCCGAGGAGATCAAGAAAGCCGCATTCGAGCTTAACCCTTCAAAGGGCGCCTGGACCGGATGGGTTTAATGCCATATTTTGGGAAATAAAAAGGACTACCATTCATACGAAATGCTTATAATTCATTTCCTCAAGTTGTTCATCATAAATTGCAACTTTTGATATAATTCATTTGGAAGTTTGGGGTCATTTAATTTCATGTGTTTTGTTTATGGACAAAAATTTGTGTGCGATCGTTTCACATATTTTTTTCTATGAAACATATTTCTTTTGATCTATATTTCAGATTTTTTAGTTGGACAATTTTTTTTCTTCAGATTTTATGTTTGTCAAAATGTTGTCCACATACTTAAAAAATGACAACGCTTCTAACAAAAGTGACATCACTTTTACTTAAATATATATTATCACTCTTTATATCGAATCAAGGAACACCCGTCTCACGGAACGATATTCGTGAGGCGGACGCACCTAAAACAACTCTTGTCTATGAATGGATTTAAAGTATTCTCATCATAGGTCTAAATAAAGCCTAAAATAAATCATCTACACAAATGATAATCTCTTATTAAACCTAATTAAAAAAAATGATATTTAGTCCATTTTGAATTCCCAAAAAAGGAAAAATGTAACCATTTATTTAATCGAGGAGTTCTATTTTATTTACTAACTAGATGCATTGAATTATTCGTTTTTAAAAGTGAAATGATTAAATTGTACACTCACCTAGAAATAGTTAAGCAACAAATTCATACTGAATTTAAATGGTAGCTACAAATAGAAATTAAGCCTGATTTTTTTTTTTTAATTTTACAAAAAAAAAAAGTAGCATTTATGTTCAATAATTTTCCACAAACTTGTTTTCACTTTCTTGTTCAGGAAGCATGCAGAAGCCATGGGGTCCTTCGTTCTTCAAGGTGCTGCTCGATTTCACGACGAGACTCGTAAGTCACTCCGATCTAAAAAAATCAGTACGTTAATCGATTCATTTAGTATAATGCGGTTGTTTTGTTGCCGGAAATTCATTTTCTGCAGAGGCTGCCGCCGGTTTTTGTGCGAGACTACGGCGAATTTCTTCATGGATACGCGAAACTCCGAGCGAATTCAGGGGAAACGTGGATCGCGAAGCTTGGGGAGGAGATTTACGACGATGGGGAGTATTTGTGCTTCGTAGGAGGCGGATGGAGGAAATTCGTGGAAGATTTGGAGCTCGAAATCGGGGAGTTTCTCGTGTTCGTCTACGATGTTCGTGATTCCACGTTCGATGTTTCAGTTTTCGGCCATGATTGTTGCGAGAGAGGAGTACCAGCTGATGGCGATTCTGGATTAATGGGTGATGAATTGAGCTAATACATATACTGCAGTGATTGAAAAATAGAACGAATACTTCATGGTAATGATTTAATTTCTTGTTTTCATTTCATGTAGGGAGGGGAAAGGGGAGAGCCCCGGTTAATTTAGTGGATGTGGAGCTCGATTCTGATGACGACGACCGACGAGGGTGATCATTCGAAAATCCTCCGAGGGAGGGGAAAGGGGAGAGCCCGAATGAATGTAGTGGACGTGGAGTCCGATTCTGATGACGACGAGGGTGACGATTCTAAATCGGACGACGACGATGACGATGATTCTAAATCGGACGACGACGATGACGATGATTCTGAATGGTAGAAATGCTATCAATTTCCAGGTTAGGTATCATCAATGTTCTTTGCATGCTTATTAGGAATATGCAACAATTGAACCCCTGAGTTTGTTTAAATTAATTTTGAGGTTCATTTATATATTTGGGACAGTTAATTTATTTAATACTATGTATATAGTATAATTATTGATAATGTATATATGAATGTTTTGCAGGTCTGAGAGGCAAAAGGTTTTAATTGCTTGATTCTACAGTAATTTAGTTAATCATTTTATGAGAAGGATGATAAAATAGAAAAGTGAATTTATTCTCAATATGTAATTTACCCACTAATTTATATTATTATGCAAGATTAGGATTTATATATTTTATTTGATTTAGCATTTATTTGTTCCTTGTCTATTAAGTTACTTTAGTAATTCCTCTGCCATTTTTTTTAATTCTCTTATCCAATTTCATTATTTAAATAATAATATTTAGACTGTTTTATTTTACTCTAACAAGCTATCCCACCTTGTCTTTAGGGGCTGAATTATATTATGAAAATATTGTCATTTTCTCTTTTAAAGCTTAATCCAATATTCTACTGAGATTTTTATGTTTCTTCATCATTCTCCTACATTAAGATTTATACACACATGCCAATGCATCTACAATTAAGATTTATACACACATGCCAATGTAACCCATTCTTCCTTAGGACAAAAGAGGGACATACCTTCATACTTCTCATTATGGCCTCCCTAATTTCACTCATTTACCTCCTTAACATGGATGGCATTCTCGCTCGGCTTGAACTCAAACGAGTACGTCTTTCCATATTCTAACGCGTTTTTCCTTCGAAACTCAGTCCAGCCAGCCCACATTTCAGTCCTGTCGCCTCTGTGATTGAGTTTAATCAACCTACCATATTGCTTCCCGACAACTTCCACCGTTTCTTTACCCATCAAACCAGCAGCCGTTGTAAAACTATTCGTCAGATTCTAATTCAAGCAAAAATGAAACATACGAATCAATCTCTGTTAATGATATACATATAATCTCAATTATATAAGTTGATGATGGTTGAGAATTTTACAAGTCGTCGTGATTGGGTGGACGTGAGAATAATTTCAAAGTATAGTGTGCTGCTTTCTTTCGAGGACGAAGGCTTTGCCCGTGCTTTGCCTAAATTCACAAAGTGTCAATGGTTAAATAGAAATCATACTGCAAATTGTGGGTTTAATTACTGAAAAAACTATCAGATTATTATGACAATCACAGAGTAATTAATAAGTAAGCCGGCCCTAACTACCAGTGTTCTGATTCTTGATCTTGTTTTCATCCTCTGAAATGCTCACTGGTTTGGCTGTTTCTAAAGAAAAGAAATTAGATTTTATGATTAAAATGGTTAAAGTGGATAATAAAGGACCATTAAAATGGACGAACAAAATGCTTATAAGTTATAAAAACATGCATTCACAGTACCGATAATGGGCTGTTCATTTATGCCTCCTCCCTCGATTCCAGTAATCGATCGATCCTGAAATAAGTTTTGGCTTTTGATGTAAGGAATTCACAATGGTCAAAGTATTGCTTGTACTGAAAATTGTCAACAGCATGCATATCCCAAGCAGTTTGCAACCATGTGAATAATTAAGAAAACATAGATGCATGAGCAAAAGAAACCAATTTCATAACTACTATAATAAACACTCCATCCATCATAAAAGTGAAAAGTCAAGACAAACCACATCATAAACTGCTCTCTGATTGCGCCAAAATTCCAAAGAAGGCGTCAGCAATCTCCCTGTAAAATCAAAAAATGCGAGAAAGTTGTGATTTTATCAACAATTATTATTCAACGATTTCGCACTGCAGGTATACACGACTTAATAGGTGGAAATTAAACATACCTGATCTAGATCTGTTAAAAGACTCAGGTGAGGCACTGGGAACTCTCTTCTCTTTTCCATCGGGAGTTTCCTAAACGAAGAGATAGAGGAAATAAGTTGTACTAACCTAATTTTATGTAAACAACTATCTAATATCATGTATCACAGCCCTATCCATTGGATAACAAACTTATTAAAATCATTTGAAATTTACACTAAAATCCAATGCCTAAGAATTGACAGATTACTGTTATGATCGAAAGGTAGCTATACATCAGTTTCACTTGCTGTTAGAATTAGCTCTTGAAGCTGACAAGATTGACTAGGAGTAATCTAGAAGGAAGTTCAACCTACACAGGTATATTAACTTGCTTAAGTCCGTGTTTATAGAGCCGCAAACTCAAACACACGATAGAGTACATGCACATAGTTGACAAGGCATCAAGACAGAATAAACGTAATAAAGATGCTAACCATACTAGCCTTCTCAGATTTACGTTGGGTCTCCACACCAACCGCTTTAGCCTTCTCAGGTAAGCTGTCTGTGCCAGCAATTATTTTATCAGCTTGATTTTTAACTGCTCCACGAGTTAGAATACCCTTCGACTCCACATTCTCACTTTCCTGATTACCCTTGGCATTCATTTCTCTTTCCTTTTCATGACTGTCTGCAGGCATCTGATCGCCTTCAACTGGCATAAGAGAGCACAAACAAAGATTTAAACAAAAACGTGCGAAATTATCTTTCCATAGTTACATATACAGCTATCAAATGGCTTCAGATGATAAATGTACTTTCAGAATTTGGTGATATCTTCTTCTTCTTTGGAGGGTTAACTGAGCTATCCTTGGAGGAAGATTCATTTGCCATGAACTTCTCATGATGCTCCTTCCAGAACAATGGAAACCCAACACAGAAATAATCACACATCTGTTCAAGTTTCGAACGATACGAAATCAGCTTTTCGACAGAATAACCAAAAGATACATGAAAAACCATGAACTTACAACAGATGGAAACCCATTTCCAAGTGTGCGATCTTTGTTTATAAGGCCGTCAAGGATAACACATATCCCATCACTGGTCTGAAGGCTAAATTCATTAAATTTGTCAACAATCGGGGCAGATGAAAAGACTCGCACGGCCTGTTTCCTAATAAACAAATTCAAGGCTTTTTCACAATCTTTCTGAAAACGAATGATAAAACACCTATGCCATGTTTGTTTTGGGACTATCACACAGTTATGTTCTAGTTCGAGATTTTACCATCCAACTCCATTCACCCCTAAAAATACAATATATTCTACATCCTATCCTATGCTACTCAACATCTCAAAACAAACATACACAATCCCTATTCATCAGGATTTCTCATCCACATCTCCCGGATCCTACATAATCCCAAAACAAACATGACAAATGGTCCAAAATCAAAAACATACATAAATCGAGGAAGAATTAACTTACTCGCGAGAAGTAAACCCCGCAACCGCGAGTCCTCCACTTTCATCCTTAACTAACCACCAATCCACCAAACAGACCTAGAATTTTCCAGAACACGACACAAAATAATAACCTATAGCAACAAATAATGGTAAAATTGACGAACAAATGAACGCTTACGGTTTTATGAAAGCGGGATTTCTGCGAGTTGCCCAGATTCATTTGATCAACTGGAGCTGAAGCAGACGCCATAGCTTAATTTCGATTTTCAACTGATAATCTCTTGGGAATCTGAAGTCTATGGGAGATCAGCGCGGGAAAATCAGGAGACTGCAATTTTGGGCTACTTTTTCGGCAATAGTGTTCTGTCATTTGTAAAAGGCCACGGTTATATGCACACTCTGCTTTGATGAGGACACCCACTTTTGGGCTCGTGTTCGGTTCGATTAAAGACTCGTTTAATTATCAATCAAATAAGCTCAAACAATAATTTCAAAGTTCGATAATATTTCAAACAAGATTACGTTGCGTTCGGCTCATCTCGATCTCATTTATAGCCCTACACCTAAAGTATATAATTTTTACAAAAATAAAATAAAATTATATAACACGAAAAAACACCAGGAGTGTCAATTTCACTTTTTCAAATATGATCAATTGCTCGAATCAAACTTAAAAACCGAGAAATAAATTAAAAAAAAAAATCTAGTTGAAAATCGCTAAATGGACACTAGTGCCGACTTTAACGATAAAAGTTTTAATAAATAAACAAATTCTTCTATACAATTTTTTATTTTTATTTAATTACAATTGTTTATATATAACCAACAATTACTTGCAAGTAAAGTCTCTCCGATTTCTAAATTCTAAATAAAAAATATATATATATATATATATTTTTTTTTTTGACAATTGATCGACACCTTTGAGACTTCAACTCAATAGTCTCTATTCCCATTGTGACAATTAATCGACGCCGTACAAATCTATCTCCGTTGAACTCCGGCAGAGCGCCGCCGTGAAGCACCGTCTCCACCGCCGACTGACAGGCGTGCAACAGTTCCACTCTCCGGATTCACCGTCCTCCCGCACGCTTCAGACAGTAAGTATTATCAATAGCGCCCTAATCTTATGTAAAGGTGTTTGCACTCTTATGCAAGTATCTCACCTCATCATTCACCATGTTATACTGAATAGGAAACGCGCCCAAATTATCGCACAAGATGTTGCTCGAGCTTCCTCGCTTAACCAATTCTCTTAGGCATCCTTTCGACTCCGATCAAGCATATCTCAGCCGGAAATCCTTCCTTGAGAATCTCAATCGCCGTAGGTAAGTATATGATGGGAATTAGAACAATTCATTGTTACAGCTATTTGTATAATTGTTGGCATTTGAATTTTGTATCCTGTTTGGTGCTTTAGTTCTGCAGCTTCGGTTGGAGAGTCCGAGCTCGCACGTAAGATTATTTATCGATGGGATGAAGGTATTGCTGCGCTCTTTATCTGCGTGTAATGTGTGCTTGCCTGTACTTAGAGTGGGTGTGAATTTATGTGGATTTCAGTACGTTCGGTTGCTGTATATTTATGCACTCTATCTGTTATCTGTATTTCAATGCA
The DNA here is from genome assembly GCA_963675135.1 of Galeopsis tetrahit. Classification (NCBI taxonomy): domain Eukaryota; kingdom Viridiplantae; phylum Streptophyta; class Magnoliopsida; order Lamiales; family Lamiaceae; genus Galeopsis; species Galeopsis tetrahit. Next base: position 600,303 of record OY776120.1, read on the forward strand.
GCTTCATTTGAGATACGGCAATTGTACAAGCAATTTATTACAGCAGTGGTTGAGTTGATGGGTGGTGAAGTGGTGTCAGAGGAGTTTCAGGAAGTGGCTTTAAATGTTTATAGGCTGTTTAGTGGGACTTGGGAATCTGAAGAGGATGAGAGGGAGAAGAGAATTTTGTCAAAGAAGTAAGTTTTATTATTTCTGTTTTTATAGTGAAACTCAAAATACTTTTGGTGGAAGCGTCCATTGAATATGATATGGTTTCTTGAGGATATAATGTTGACGATCTGAGGATTGCCACTCATGTATATTAGGTATGGATGTGAATAGTTATGTCCCTCACAGCCTCACTTATGACGCATGCACAATCATGGCATTCAGGTGTCATGGTTATAACAAATAACATGTTAGTTGGTTCTTTTATATTTCTCTTACCGCCTTGCATAAATTTAGGACTTTCTAGAGGAAAAAATGGGCTGAAATGTTTAGTGAACCATGACTAGAAGAAGGAAACGAGGGGAAGAAATTGGATTAATTGTTGGAATGCTACTTAAGTTTTATTCTTAAAGTTGAGATTTGCGACCAAGTTATTTGGGAGGTCTTATTTGTTTAGTCATTAGAAGAGCCCTGTTAATCAACTTAATCTTAATATCCTAAAAGTTTAGTCTGAAGTGGGTATATTCTAAAAAATCTTATATAATTTTCCTGTAATTCAGGCTCGACTTGCAAAAACTTGTTGGTCATTCTGTTTCTGAAGCAAACATGCTGAAAGTTTCATCACTGGTTGAGAAGCTTTCCGGTTTACAGTATAAGGAATATGGGCCTGTCCATTTACCAGAATTGGTGAGTGAAGTCAGCGAAGACTTGGAATTTGGAGCAGATCTTGAATTCCAACCTCCTGCTCGCTTTCTAGTGGATAATAGTTTGGAGGATGGAGATTTTTTGGTAGAAGAAACTAGCATATCGTCATCTAATCATGAGGGATGGCCCGATTATGACAGTTCTGCAAATTTCCATCCTTCTGCTATTGAAGGTAAATTTGACCTAGAATGGTTGCGGGATGCATGCGACAGAATTGTCAGGGCAAGTACTTCACAGCTTCCTCGAGATGAACTAGCAATGACCATTTGCAGGATTCTTGATTCAACTAAAGCTGGAGATGAGGTACACATGATATTAATAAGGGAAAATAGTCTTTTTTTAATCCTGTAAGTTATCCATATTTTGATTCTAGTCCTACCGATTTTTTTCACAAATTGAAAATAGTCCCATAACTTCCTATTTTTGACATTTTGATCATGTAATCGGCCGTGGGAGGTGAAACATCCGGTTGACACTAACATGACAGAGTCTGATTTGTCCACGTGGCAACATCTGATTGGTCAACCATATGTTTCACCTCTTACAACTGATCACCAAATCAAAATGTCGAAAAATTTAAGTTACATGATTATTTTCAATTCGTGAAAATTGACATGACTAAATTCAAAATTAGGGTAGCTTACAGGACTATTAAAATTATTTCCCCTACTAATAATGCTTTCATTCCGATCCTCATCTTTGCCTTTTCAAACTTATGAGTGACTGGTTCCACATTAAATTATGTCTATTTTAAAGATTGCTGGTGATTTGCTGGATCTTGTTGGTGATAGCTCGTTTGAAACTGTTCAAGACCTTATCATGGTATGGAGAATTGACTTTAATTATAGCGACTTTGGTCCTTTGACCATGTTCTGATTTCTTGAAACCCAATTGAAATGTGATAATATTATGTCAATGCTTGTGTATTTACTGTGAAATTATTTGACTTGATATTGTTCAACATAAGAAATTTATTCCAGTAGTTATAAAGATCACTAAGCAATCATGTTCAGATATAATCCATATATTTTAACCTGTTGCATTTAACTAATTCCCCCTCCCCCCTCCCCCCCCCCCTCTTGACAGCATAGAAAGGACCTTGTTGAAAGTATCCATCATGGACTGCTTGTTCTCAGATCTGATAAATCAACTTCAAACACGCAAATGAAGCTGCCTAGTTATGCTACTCAGGTGGTGAAGTGAATTTCCTGTTTGTGATTTTTGCAATTTTTTTCATCCTTCAGCGCTTGAAATTGAATTTGACATTTTATTTTTATATATATAGGTTACTGTTCAAACAGAGTCTGAGCGCCAAATTGATAAACTTAGGCGCAAGGAGGAAAAAAAGAACAGGCGAGGAACAGATCATGTAGCTGAGAATGACTTGTCTTCTTTTTCTTTTAGTTCCTTAATTCAAGCAAGTGAGAAGAAGAATATGCTTGATGACATTGTGGGACTTGGTGATGGGACTCAGTTAGCAGCCACAGCCCTTCCTCAGGGCACTGTGAGGAAGAATTACAAGGGATATGAAGAAGTCACTGTTCCTCCTACACCAACTGCACCAATGAAACCTGGGGAGAAGCTGGTAATTTCATCACTAGTAATGCTGTATAATATTTCTCAGTAGAAGGGCTATAATTCATTTTTTTAGGGAACTTAATGAACATGTTCTTTGTATTAATACTATTTTGTACTTTTTTTAATGCTTTTTGGTACTTTTCAGTTGATTCATTCGTTATTCCAGGGGCTATTTATTACATTAGTCATGCTCATACTTATACAGTGCTTACGTTGATATGGCTATATCCGCATTATTTGTTTGTGAAGAGGAGTGTTTGACCAGTTATATAGTATATCATTAACGATATCCCATGTGCATGTTCTTTCCGCATCCTGTGTTTCTTAATGTGGGCCAATTTTACTTGTTTTCTTATTTTTTCCTTAGTCATCTACTTTATATGACTTCCATTTTTTATTCAGGAAAGATTGCCTCTATAACTTTTTTATTCATCTTACATTTATCAGTTGTACGTATTTATGGCAGATTGAAATAAAAGAACTAGATGACATTGCACAAGCTGCTTTTCATGGTTACAAGTCTTTGAACCGAATACAGAGCAGAATATTCCAAACAACTTACTACACCAATGAAAATATACTGGTGAAGTGATTTGTGTATTATAGGATTTAGGGTGTGTTTGCAAACACAAACGATAGAGTCTAGAATCACTTATTTTTCAAAAGCTGTGAGAAGGAGCTTTTGAAATAAGTGATTCTACACCTTTTCATATGGTTTGCAAACTTACATTAGTTGTTGTATATAATTGATATTTTGGAACTGATTTTTGTTGGCTTGCAGGTCTGTGCGCCCACCGGGGCTGGAAAAACAAATATAGCTATGATTGCTATTCTACACGAGGTGCGCATAATACCCTTCCTTCCTCTGTTCTGTGATACATGCACACACCTACTTTTCAACTTCTACACAACAAGAAAGAGGAAATGAAATAAGGCCATTGATATGCAGAGATAATACAAAGAAAAACATACATTATTTACACTTAAATAAATATGAGACGAGCAAGTAAGTAACAAAAACTATGATCCCAGAAGATGCAGTAGATTGACAAAATACCAATAATCTGTAAGCAAGAATGATAGACAATATATGTGGTACAGTATTGACGGTAGGAGCATGATGGAAACACTCTCCAAATAACTTCTACTTTTAGAAATAATTTTCATCTGCATTAGTTGGCTTCCATATTGATAGTTTCTTGGATTAGTTTACACAATCAAATAGGGTACTATGATATCTTTTCACTTGAATGACAATAAATTCTCAAAAAGCTACTTATTCTGTTTTCAATCCTTGCTTGATTAATTTGTTACATTAAAAAATGTACCTAATTGGTTGACTGTGAAAACACTTTTCATAGGTTGCGCAGCACTTCAAAGATGGTTATCTGCATAAAGATGAATTCAAGATTGTTTATGTTGCTCCTATGAAGGTATTTTTTTTCTTCTTTTTCTTCATATAACTACTACTACATTCTTATAATAAGAGCTAATATCTAGTAATAATTTTCTAGGCATTAGCTGCAGAGGTCACATCAACCTTCAGCCATCGATTAGCCCCTTTAAATGTAACTGTGAGAGAACTCACGGGTGACATGCAACTCTCAAAAAATGAGCTCGAACAGACGCAGGTTTTGTTATTCATGTGCCTTGGCTTAATTCAATATATGATCTTTTTAGGCATTTCTTGTATAACTATAACCAACAAACTTCACATGATTTTGATTGAATAACTTGTAGACCAGACTCTTAAATTACATTTATTTTTTCCTTTTGTGATTCAGATGATTGTAACAACTCCTGAGAAGTGGGATGTGATTACTCGTAAAAGCAGTGATATGTCACTCTCTATGCTAGTGAAACTCCTAATCATTGATGAAGTACACTTGTTGAATGATGATAGAGGTCCTGTAATAGAAGCATTGGTAGCTCGCACTCTTCGTCAGGTGGGGCACAATATATAATCAGTTAAAATTTAAAATTGTCTTAAAATTCACTGTGCTTACATTTTATATAAATTTGGCACGGGATATCAGTAAGATGCTAACTTTTTTTTTTAAGCTATACCTCTTGTGCTGGAGTAATCTTTTTATTTAGGCACACGCATGTGGGGATGCATCTACCGTGCGGACTAGTCTGTATTACAATACGGTTTTGTGTTTCTACAGGTTGAATCTACTCAGAGCATGATACGCATTGTTGGCCTTTCTGCCACTCTACCCAATTATTTAGAGGTAGCGTGCTCAAATTATTTTTTGATAATATATTATTTTGCTGAATAAAATTGCAAATTGATTTTCATTAATGTGTATTAAGATTGTCCATGATCATCTGTCAACGTCTAATACTTATGCAAAAATTAGGTTGCACAATTTCTGAGGGTGAATCCAGAGGCTGGCCTGTTTTTCTTTGATTCAAGTTATCGTCCAGTACCTCTTGAGCAGCACTACATTGGGATCTCTGAACATAACTTTTCAGCTCGTAATGAAAAGATGAACGAAATCTGCTACAATAAGGTCGAGTTTATTTCAGGCACATTACTGCTACACATTTTACTTGCAAGTTTACCAATACTCTTATATTTCTCTGTACAGGTGGTTGATTCACTAAGACGAGGACATCAGGTTATGGTGTTTGTTCATTCACGTAAAGACACAGGAAAAACTGCTGATAAACTGGTAACTTGTAGCATTAATTTTTGGTAAAGGTTATACTGTGCTGGAGTTTTGTATTGAAATGGTGGCAATTATGGAAACGCTTTCCTCAATCATTTTTGAGGAAAATTACTAGGAAATTGTGATTAGTAGAGTCATATATTGATCTATACATACTTCTCTTTTTACTGTAATTCGGCATTACCGAGTTCTAGAAAATGACATATTCTTTACAGAACACTTCCTAATTCTGGGTTTATTCTTGATAGTCTTTTAATTCAAATGAAATGTTAGACAACAAGAATGATGATGTTAATACTATCTGATTGTTTAAGAAAGATCGAGAGAGATTTTCCATTTGGGTGGACTAGAGTTGGGCACATTCCATATACCTCATACGATTTAGGGAATTCAATATGAGATAATTCTGTCTTTTTCTTCCACACTTCATGAAAAATACAATAAACCTCTTAGCTGCAGTCTGGGTTTGGGGCTTTGTATCAAGGGGCTGTGCTCAAACACATGCTACAATATATACAAATTTATTGTTACTGTATAAAATGTGTAAAAAAGATACAGATATGATATTAAAAAATTCCTGTTGTCTTATGTTTTGTAACCTCATTACATGGCATAATGGACAGGTTGAATTGGCAAAACTGCACGATGGCTTTGATCTTTTCACAAACGCTTCACACCCTCAGCAAGGACTTATAAAGGTAGGGTGCTTCCATTGATTAGTGTGATGTCCGTCCCACGTGAAGTTAATTGGTTGCGTTATATTCATTCTCTTCAATGAATTTCTGGAACTCAGAAAGAAGTAATGAAGTCCAGAAATAGGGAGCTTGTCCAACTTTTTGAATATGCTGTTGGCATCCATCATGCTGGAATGCTTCGTTCTGACAGGGGTCTGACTGAGCGACTTTTCTCTGAGGGACTTTTAAGGGTGTGTTTCTCACTTTTCAGCCTATTTTTCAAATAACTTTGATCTTCTTCTGAATGCATTGCTGCTATTGATAGGTCCTTGTTTGCACGGCAACTTTGGCATGGGGAGTAAATTTGCCTGCTCACACTGTGGTGATTAAGGTTATTCCTCTTTGAATATACCTTCTGAGAAGTGTGTTTCTATCTGTGTCAATTATTTAGAGAAAAGCAATCAGGGACTTCTACATGATATATTGTTAGACCAAATTTCCATTTCTGATCAATTCCTCTTCTGTGTAGTTTCTTTCTGGCTCTCTCTATCTCGTACTAGTTATCTAGAACAACTTCTTTCGTCAATCCGTCATATGCTATCCAATACCCTTAGGATAAACATTTAAATATCATTGTCTTGCTTTCCTAGCTTATTGCTACTGGCTGACGATGTTTCTCTCCCTAGCTCTCCTTCTATTCTTATTGTGACGTTTTGGTAAATTTGAAAGGATTTTATTTGTTGATGTGTCCCTCCATCCTCTTTATGGATGCTGGAATAGCAGAGACGTTATTCTAGGACCATAATTGAGATTGTTATTCTAGAATAACTTCTCTGCTAAGTTCTCGGGATCTTATGTACGTGAGAGATTGCTTCCAGCCTTTTGATGGTCTTTATGCATGTTTTTTAGGGAACTCAAATTTATGACCCAAAGGCTGGTGGGTGGCGAGATCTGGGCATGCTTGATGTTATGCAGGTGAGGGACAACTTTTGCTTGCTTCTGCATATATTCTTTGCCAAATGATATTTTTTTATCATGAACTCTTCTGAGGTTAAAAGTCCTTCTATAGATATTTGGGCGTGCTGGACGACCGCAATTTGATAAAAGTGGTGAAGGCATTATAATCACTGCTCACGACAAATTAGCATACTATTTGCGGCTTTTGACCAGTCAACTCCCCATTGAGTCACAGGTAAATCCTTGCTCGTCCCTTCTTTCCTTGAAGAGACTTGATTGTTGTAGTAATGTAGAATCCTGATCTTGGAATCTTAAGCCAGTGAAACTGCAAATCTCTGACTAAATAAAAGCACTTACACTCAATTCAACAGGATATTTATTATTAATATCTGCTTATTAACATTATCCTTAATTCCCTATATTTGTTTTGGCAGTTTATAACCTCCTTGAAAGATAACCTAAATGCTGAGGTGGCATTGGGTACCGTGACGAATGTTAAGGAAGCTTGTGCTTGGCTAGGGTATACATACCTTTTCATAAGGATGAAAATGAACCCTCTGGCATATGGAATTGGATGGGATGAGGTAAAGACACTCTTTATTTATTGTAAATGATCATAAATGTGTAAAGTTTCGGTTTTTTTGTTAAGGGAGTAGAAATATCTATAGAAATCATCAGGGAACTAGATGAAGAGCATGGTTATAGCTTGGTGGGCTCGTTTATGAGCTCCTTGACTTATGGGGTTATCTTACCAAAGTCACCCTATACATCTCCTTTTCTCTGTGTGTGTATAGCTAGGTGACCCCCACCCCGCTTCTCATCTCTCCTTTTGAATTGGTTAAACTAAATCTAGGGGTATGACAGGTAATGGCAGATCCTTCACTGAGCATTAAACAAAGAGCACTGGTGTCAGATGCTGCACGATCTCTCGACAAGGCAAAGATGATGCGCTTTGATGAGAAAAGTGGAAACTTCTACTGTACTGAGCTTGGTCGTATCGCTAGCCACTTTTACATTCATTACTCTAGTGTAGAAACTTACAATGAAATGTTGAGACGCCACATGAATGATAGTGAGGTAAGTTATCACAATATCTGTGCTTCTGCGTTCATGTTCTACACCCAGAAGCTCATTTATTATAAAATTTATCTGGTACTTTATCTCCTGTACTTTGAATTATGTTTTTACTCTCTTTAATGCCTACCTTTTCCCAGTGTGAAATCTACTGAGAGGGAAGCTCAGTGAATTTGACTTTTCACATGTTATATAATATAAATAAGTTGCAATATTGCTCTTAAAAAAGTTACTATATTAGAAAATTGATGAGACACAGTTAATATGGGTTGAACATGTATAAGAGACCTTCAGATGTACCTGCACGACAGATGGAAACTCAGATTAAAAGGGGAAGGGAAAGACATGAATGAGACTAGGAGAGAGAAACCATTAAAAAAATGCTATACTTGAATATAAACGAGAACATGTGTTCGACCGAATATGATGGGGAGGTATTGTTCATATAGCCAACCCCACATATTTTGTTAAAACGTTAGTTTGTTGTTGTATATACACAAGTTGCATAGGGCAACTATGAAACTGGACTTGTAGACACAGTGGAAGTATAATGGCTTCGTCTTTCCTATAGAACAGAAATTTGGAGGGAACTACAGACAAATCTATATCAAATCCTATGATAAGTGCTGTGAAGTTATCACACTGATATGGTTGGCAGGCTGTATTGCATAAAACACACTTTGTATTGACACTCTTTGCAGATCTACTTAAGACAGTTGATCTATTGTCAGTTAATTCAAAGTCTTCGAAAGGTCATGCTACGTATTCAACATATTAGATTATGGTCATTAACTTTCAACCATGGTTGAAAAATTTGCTCTATTTGAGAAGGCGAATTTGTTTTGATGTTTACAGCTCTGAACAAGCCCCCAAAACATTTGACTAATTAAACCACACTTATTTCTTTAGTCAATTTGTATCATTCTTGGCCAACTGGTTTAGTTTCCTTTCTTGTAGGTGATTGACATGGTTGCACATTCTTCTGAATTTGAAAATATTGTTGTTCGAGAAGAGGAACAAAACGAGCTCGAAACATTGGCTCGCGCATGTCCTGTAGAAGTCAAGGGTGGTCCATCAAGTAAACATGGAAAGGTGTCAATTCTTATTCAGGTTAGTGCCGTGACTTCTTGATTGAATCAGTTATTACTCAAATAAAAGATATCTTTTTCTTATGGCTATAAATCGTTTCTTTTGTGCAGATGTTCATATCCAGGGGCTCATTTGATTCTTTTTCATTAGTTTCCGATGCAACATATATAAGTTCAAGCTTGGCTCGTATTATGCGGGCCTTATTTGAGATTTGCTTGCGAAGAGGGTGGAGTGAAATGTCTTCCTTCATGCTGGAGTACTGCAAGGCTGTGGATCGTCGAGTTTGGTCCCACCAGCATCCGCTCCGACAATTTGACAAAGATATTTCAGCAGAAGTAGATAAGAATATTATGATTTTTTTATGTTACTTAAAACAATTTTTTCTTAACAATTATGTTGCTTCACGTTCTGCTTCAGATTTTGAGGAAGCTTGAAGAAAGAGGAGTGGACTTGGACCGCCTATATGATATGCAGGAGAAAGATATTGGAGCTTTAATTCGCTATGCACCTGGAGGAAAGGTATTGCCCGCTGTTGTTGTAGGATATGGAGTAGATTTTGCTTTATAAATCTGTTGAGCAGCAAATATTGTCTGACATTCTCTTACATTGAAGTTGGTGAAGCAATACTTGGGATATTTCCCAATGGTCCAGTTATTTGCTACAGTAAGTCCAATCACAAGAACAGTTCTAAAGGTAATTTCAAGTAATGCGTCAGTTTCTACAGCTATTAAATAGTTCGTAAACGAGTAAAATGTCATTGTAAGCAACATTTTCTCTTTATATTAGGTTGATTTGACTATTGCACCAGAGTTTATCTGGAAGGATCGTTTTCATGGTACTGCACAGCGCTGGTTGATTTTGGTCGAGGTACTTCCCTACTAATTGACTTTTTTGGTTCCTTGGAAATTAGATGGCCTAGTGGTTTCTTATTACTGGAAATATTATGATCATGCAATTATAGCCTTTTGGAAATTAGATGGCCTAGTAATAAAAGAGACATCCCCTTCTATCAATCTATCTTGATTAAATTTAACAAAGTATACCTGATAGCTTACAGATGCAAGCCTTGGAGGGGGCAATGTTTTTATACCCCATTTTACAAATTTAACCTTCAGGATCATTAGTCATAATGTGTACGTATATCTCTTTCTTGCTTTAAATTTGTAAATGTTAGGTTCCACAATTTCTAGTTTAGCAATTGATAAGAATTAATTGGGTTTGGGTATGTTACCTGATATAGCTTACTGCATGACTTCATCATTAAACTGGTTTCCTATGATGATCTTTTATCATCTGCATTATACCTGTCTATGCATAAAAACGTTGATTTCCTGGAATTTTTCTTGATGCATAATGCATTTAGCAGCAAGCTAAATGTCATTATATGTAGTTTTGAAAGGTAACTTTTCATATATTAAAGCTTATACATATTTGTTATAAGTTCAATTGTTAAACACAGCATGCTCCGTGCACTCCGAGGAATTGAACCATTTGCTGATCACTTACATTTTTTAGGATTCTGAGAATGACCATATATACCACTCAGAACTTTTTACATTAACAAAAAAGATGGCCAAAGGGGAGGCTCAGAAGTTATCCTTCACTGTTCCGATTTTTGAGCCACATCCTCCACAATACATTATTCGTGCAATATCAGACTCATGGTTACACGCGGAGTCTTTCTACATCATATCCTTCCAGAACCTGATGCTTCCAGAGGTAATCATAGAGATTGGCTTATATTTTTCCTTGAATCGTATGAGAGAAATTTAATCATCGGTATTTCTTATCTTCGTATAGGCTCATACAACTCATACTGAACTCCTTGACTTGAAACCACTTCCTGTGACGGCGCTAGGAAATGGAATTTACGAAGCATTGTACAAATTCACACACTTTAACCCCATACAGACACAGGTTTGGATTAAACAAGTCTCGTGTTATTCCTTTTCTTCTCTGTTTGGTACTCTCTCTGTTCCAATTTAACTGTCGTTTTAGAGAAAAACTGTTCCAAAATATCCGTTGCTTTTGGTTTTCCAAGAGTTTTTTTTTCTTTCCAACTCCTCACTTTTCTTAACTTTTGTGATATGTATCATTTATTGAGATACAAGAATCTATGTAAAACACCCAAAGGGTATATTTGTCGTTTTATACAAATAATTAATGGGTATTAAAATGCCTTTCTTAATCTATGTGAAACACCCAAAAGCGACAGTTAAATTGGAACGGGGGGAGTATTTTTTTTGAGTTTCGTCGTCTAGCATGAAATTTCAAGTTTATTTCTTCTGACATGATTTATTGGTAAACTATCAGGCTTTTCATGTGCTTTACCATACAGACCAAAATGTTCTTTTAGGAGCTCCGACAGGAAGTGGTAAAACCATATCAGCTGAGCTTGCAATGCTCCATCTGTTCAATACTCAGCCTGATATGAAGGTATTTCTCTCATATCATTGTCATCTGTTGATTTAGACTGAATGCACCCCTGCAGATAAGTCTTTCAACAAACATTAGATTTCTACTAGGTTGATATAAATTTAGGAGGAGAATTCTCGAGTATACCTTGCTTATCATCTTCTGTGCTGACCAACTTAAAATTGCAAATAAGTCTGATGAGCATTAAGGCTGATGGATGTTCAGGAAATCACAACATATAATACATAGACACAACACTTGTCTACAGTCAAGGAACTAAATTTAAATACAAGCACTCACACTAACAATAAGTTACTTGTGTGCCATTGGTGAAACTATGTCAGCACCCGGTCCAGCCTTTTATTCTGTTAATTTTATTCTACACAAGTCAGGACTTCTGTTTTTGTTGATGACTATATTGTTAATTAATTCAGGTTATTTATATAGCACCGCTAAAGGCTCTTGTTCGAGAACGAATGAACGATTGGAGGAAACGTCTAGTGTCGCAGATTGGAAAACATATGGTGCTTGCATTTGTTCCTCTTACATCTTTTAATTTTATATGGTTAATTTTAATTTTATGTATTAGTTTTTTGACTTTTAAATCTTTAACTTAATTTTTTATTTTTTATAATTAGGTGGAACTGACAGGGGAATATACCCCAGATTTGACTGCATTGTTGTCGTCTGACATTATAATATCTACTCCAGAAAAATGGGATGGTATCAGCCGTAATTGGCATACTCGATCTTATGTTAAGAAGGTGAACTATATATCCTGCAGCAATTCAGTTGATAGGGAATGTTTCTCTTTTTTGCTTCTTGGTATGAAGTTTTGTGTTTTGAAGTTTGTATGGCATTATTGATCAAACATGTTCTTTACGCTTTAGTGTCTCTTGGCATTATATGATATAAATAGAAATTCATTTATTAACTTTTGAAGAACATCTCTAGGTTGGGCTAATGATATTGGATGAGATTCATTTACTTGGTGCCGACCGTGGACCCATATTGGAGGTATGCACTGTGTGTTTGTTGAATGTATTTCATATTATACTTACTGGCTGAAGCCAACTGTAGATTTATCATTTATTTAAAAGATGAACTTTCATTTTGCGAAACCATATTTGATTTTGATTCTTTTAGATTGTTATAGCAATATCCTTCTGCGTTTCATGATTAAAAAAAAGGATATCTATATGTATAAAGAACTAATTTTACATTTAGTCATTTTGTATGTAATGGGAAAGTTATCTTTAACACAAGAATTTGTAGAAATCATAGCCTGTAGCATTTAATATCACTTTCTTTTACTAGGTTATTGTATCTCGAATGAGATATATATCATCACAGACTGAACGCCCGATTAGATTTGTTGGTCTTTCAACAGCTTTGGCAAATGCACAGTAAGTTGTCTTAGATCTTATTCTTTGGAGCTTTACGTATTTTTCTTGTAGTTTATGCTGTATGATTTTACATATTTTGTTCTTTGATTTACTCCTAGTCCTGGATAACTAATTCTCTGCCAAAGCTCAATGCATAGAATATTATAAATTTCACCTTTTGTGCATGTAATTAGGTCAGAAAAAAAAAAGGCTAGATCAAGCCACAGTAGTCATGTCATGTCACCATTGTGTGAGCCAGTTATACCTGTTTGGCAGAGAAACTCATAAAACACTTGTTTAATAAATTATGTGTGTGTGTTTGTTTGTTTTAATTCTGTTAGTTATTAATTTAGTTGTTTTTATTTTTTGTCAGTGATTTGGGTGATTGGCTTGGTGTTGAAGAAATTGGTTTGTTCAACTTCAAACCTAGTGTTAGGCCAGTTCCTCTTGAAGTTCATATTCAGGCAAGTACATGACTTCATCATTTTATCTTCATAAAACACCAGGAGACTTGCATGCATTTTTGAAAATCTTATCAACCTAATTTATAAATATTGATACTCTGCAAGATTTTTCTTTTTTTTTTTATGCTCCTTATAAGGAACAAAAAAAATCCCCCAACTCCACAGCTCCATTTGAAACATGACGTCTAACCACATATCAAAGAAGAAACGTAAAATTAAATGAATGTGGTTTCTTATTATTAGACGCTGAATGAAATAGCGAGCTTCTATCCTGGTCTACTCAAACCAAAGTAGCTATTTCTTGTAAATGTTTTAATGTTGTTTTTAATCAATTATTAGGATACCATTTGCCCTTTTTTGTGATTGTTGGCACAGTGTATAATGCTCTGGGGAGAACTATAGTTATATTGGTTCTGAATTTACATTGTTTTTCTTTATCAGGGATATCCTGGAAAGTTTTATTGCCCAAGAATGAATAGCATGAATAAACCCACATATGCAGCTATATGTACCTATTCACCCACAAAACCAGTTCTCATATTTGTTTCATCACGTCGACAGACTAGGCTTACTGCATTGGACCTCATTCAGGTGAAGATCATTGATTGCTCAGCTCTTATGATTTCTTCTTTTAGCAACTTGCAGACTCACCATTTTTTTTCCAGTTAATTGCATAAAAAATATGTTTTTCAAATTTGTTTTTCAAATTTGTAATTCAATACATAGACTTCTTAATTTCTTCTTTACACATTTTTTTCATTTAAAAAATATGTTTTTCAAATTTGTAATTCAATACATAGACTTCTTAATTTTGCAATTATATCATATGACTATTTTCTGACAACTTACATTGACATGGTAGCCGAAAAATCATTGAAAAAATTGCAAATAAATTCACTTCCTTTTGTTATTGTTTCAATTTAATCACAACCTTTTAGTTTTTTCTGTTTCTTGCAATTTCATACACTGCCACATCAGCAGGACTTGCCGAAAAATAGTCATGTGATAGAATTGCAACAATTTAGAATGTCATGTATCAAATTATTTTGCAAGTAACCCTTTTTATTTGTGACTGTAGTATGCAGCTTCAGATGAGCACCCAAGGCAGTTTCTAGCTATACCTGAAGAATCACTTCAGATGATACTCTCCCAAGTTACTGACCAGAATCTTAGACATACTCTGCAATTCGGTATTGGGTTGCATCATGCAGGATTGAATGACAAGGATAGATCTCTGGTTGAGGAACTTTTTGCGAACAACAAGATTCAGGCAAATATAATTTTAACTGTGTTTGCATGATCGGAGAATTGGCTTTAACTATTTACTTTTGTATGAGCTTGTATGGCCTGATATTGCCTTGCCTTTCTTTAACCTTTCAGGTTTTGGTTTGCACCAGTACATTAGCTTGGGGTGTGAACCTTCCAGCTCATTTAGTTATTATAAAAGTAAGTCATAGTCATGGAAATATAGTTGAAATTGCAGTTTATATCTAATGTATATTGTTTGATTGCCTTCATTATTAAACCTGCATTCCTATTATCTATTATTTTATTTTATTTTGCCTTTATGTTTTTTTCCTCTATAAGAGTTTTTTGATAAATGGACAACACAAGTGAATGTAATGTTTTTATAATTTTTTATAATTCACTTATTTTTTGTCCTATAATGTTACACTAAATCGAGAATGTAATGTTTTTTTTATATGTCTTGTGACCAGGGAACAGAATTTTTTGATGCAAAATCAAAGAGATATGTTGATTTTCCAATTACCGATATTTTGCAAATGATGGGTCGAGCTGGACGGCCTCAGTTTGACCAGCATGGGAAGGCTATTATTCTCGTTCATGAACCAAAAAAGAGCTTCTACAAAAAGGTCCGAAAATAACTGAAATATATGTGTATGTGCCTCGTTGCATGGATTTATTTAGCATTAGGTTAAATAAATGCAAAACTTTTTCTTTTCCCAGTTTCTCTATGAACCATTCCCAGTTGAAAGCAGCCTGAGAGAGCATTTGCATGATCACATCAACGCTGAGATAGTTTCCAAAACGATTTGTCAGAAAAGTGATGCAATACATTATCTCACCTGGACATATTTATTCCGGAGACTGGTATGCCTTTAATTCTGTTTTTCCTATTGAATTTAATTCTGTTTCTGGCTGGCATTTTTTGACTGCACTCAATCCAGTTCACTTGAGGTTGTATCACCAACAGAGTTTAAATCTTCTCTCTACAGATGTTTAATCCAGCTTATTATGGCTTAGAAAGCGCAGATCCTGGAACTTTAAGTTCATACTTATCAAGGTAGTGTGAGTTTTTATTTAAAGTGCTTATATTGGACTCGATTCATAACTGTTTATAATTCCGTATTTTGTTTATGTCCTCTTGACAGCTTAGTGCTGGGCACATTTGAGGATCTTGAAGACAGTGGTTGCGTTAAAATTGATGAAGACATGGTGGAGCCCACGATGTTGGGTTCAATAGCTTCTCAGTATTATCTGAAATACACAACTGTATCTATGTTTGCTTCAAACGTAGAAGCAGACACATCTCTTGAAGTTAGTTATCTGCATGATTCTTATCAATATCTGTGCTTCGTTCTTCTAATCTTAATTTTAATTTACTTTTCCTGTGTATAATATTTCTGTTTTAGGTTTTCATCCACATATTATCTGGTGCTTCTGAATATGATGAGCTTCCTGTGCGACACAATGAAGTAAGTTATTCTAAATCTTCGTTATCTGACACCAACTTTCTTGTCTATATGCACCAATGTGCCCTGACTTGGTTTAGTAAGTCGTGATGAACTATCTAATTTGTCCTGCTAGCCTCTTAAGAAATATAATAAAGACGACTAGCAGGATCATCTTACTTTATTAAATTTCTTGTCTACTTCCTATAACTAACTTTTCCCTTTTATAATTCTGCAGGAAATTCACAATGCTGAATTATCCAGTAAGGTTCTCTACATGGTTGACAAGAATCTTCTCGACGACCCTCATGTGAAGGCAAATCTTCTTTTTCAGGTTGTTGTTATCCTTGTTTTAACCCTATCAATCTAATTTGGATGCAATAATATATATACTCCATCTAAAATCACATTAGTAATGCTGCTTTTTGCGGATATGAGTATTTGATTGCCTTCGAATTGTTCATGTTCCTGACCTATATTTTAATGGGATCTAGGCACACTTTTCCCGAGTTGAACTACCAGTCACCGACTATGTCACAGATTTGAAGTCAGTTTTGGATCAAAGTATTCGTATTATCCAGGCAATGATAGATCTATGTGCTAACAGTGGGTGGCTCTCTAGTACAATCACTTGTATGCATCTTCTCCAAATGGTCATGCAGGTAATCTTCATACTGCTACTACAGCTAGTAGTTGTTTGTTAATATGAAAAAAGGTTTATTTAATCCTGCAAGTTTATTCATTTTTAGTCCTTTAACTGGTTTTGAAAGTTAACAAAGATGATACGAAAAAAAAAAAGAAAAAAGAAAGTCACATCAGCTCAAAATCAGTTGCTCACCCGTTGTAGCCTGTGAAACGACCAAAAAGGACTAAAAAGTAGAATTTTGAAAGTTAACAAGACCAATTCAATTCGCGAAAGTGCAGCGTCTTTGAACCAAAAATGGGCAATTTAAAGGACAATTTTTTTTTCCTGTAAACTTGCTGAAGCAGTATTCTTCGATTGCTTGGATAAATTTTTGCATTTGTTATATTGCAGGGATTATGGGACAACAAAGATTCTTCATTGTGGATGCTCCCATCCATGACAGACGATCTTATAAGTACATTGAGCCAGAGAGGAATCTCGAACATCTTGCAGTTATTAGATATTCCTCCGGAAACTTTGCAGGCTATCACTCGAGGTTCCACTTCGTCGAAGTTATATGAGGTTTGTTAACTTCTTTATTAAAATAACTTGAGCATTCGTAATTATATTATGCAATCTTTACCTATAGAAGTCAACTAGTAGTAATTTTTTCTATATATTGAAACAAGAGTAAGCCTTTTGTACACAGTTGTACGGTGCAACTGTACACTAATATAGTTCAGTGAAATCAACTAATACCATTTTAAACGGTGCACCTGGTGCATACAAGACTTTGTCTTGAAACAAAGACAATAGTTACCTTCATCTTAAATTTCACAGCAGTTACATTTTGGTTATAAGGGTATTGAAATTTATCTTATATATGACCACTTTTCTGTATCTAAACTACTATTTTTCATGTGTGCAGGAACTGCAGCATTTTCCTCGCATTCAAGCACGATTAAGTATTCAGAAACGAACTACTCCTGATAACCCCGGTGTTAGTCTGAACGTTAAATTATCAAAAAATAGACGTAAGAAAACATCAAGAGCTTTCACTCCCCGTTTTCCAAAGGTTAGCTTCGTGTATTGTGGTTTGTTTGTTTATCATTCTTCATTTGGTAAAAAAACCGAAGGCTGATAATGTCGTACCACAGGTAAAAGACGAAGCCTGGTGGTTGGTCCTGGGAAATACCTCTTCCTCTCAACTACATGCCTTGAAGCGAGTTTCGTTCAAGGATTTCCTGCAGACAAACATTGATATCCCATCAAATGTGAATGATTTCCAGGTAACACTAGTTCCAGCTTCAAACTTCTCCTCTGCCTCTCTCTCTCTCTCCCTTTTATAAATGACGGAATTATAAGAATATATATTAAAATTTCAGTTTACGAACGAACTAATACTGTTTAGCATACGAAGTATTACGTTTTAAAAAATGCTTGATTTATATATTCTTATTAAAATCACTATAAACCGTGAAACTTCGTATGCTAAACAATATTATTGAGTTCACCATAAAATTTATACGAACCAAATTCATAGGAGTCTGTCTACCAAACTAACCTTGGCGTGTGAAGAAATACTATTTGCTTTTAAATTTATTATATATACTCCATCAGAGTTTAAATTTTCTTGCAAATTAAGAATTTCCCATAATTTATTTATTTATGTTTCCCTTTTATTTATTTTCTAAGTGAAGAATTTATTTGCTCCTCCTCAGGGTATGAAGTTGATCGTGGTGTCGGATTGTTACATTGGTTTCGATCAAGAGCACTCTATACAAAATCTTGTCTGATTTATATATAGTGTTTTAGATTTTTGCACCTTTTTGACATTATATTTTAAAAAACCATCATTTAATTGAAAAGCTTTTGGGTACAGTTCGCCCAATTTATCTGCCGATTCTTCCTTTGTAATTTAGTTTGATTTTTACTGAATTTAATTAGAAATTAAACTTAGAAAATTTTAATTTATATGATTATTTTAAAAAAGTTTTGTCGGAATTCTTCATTCATTCCATACGTAGCTCGCATTTTTTGCGAATTTAATATGAATAAAAAATGGAATAATCTCTTTATAGTTACATCAAAACACTTCTGATGTAAAATAAATTAAATAATTAACTAGTCAAAATGTAAATGTTCATGTTGCAAATTTTGATTATATATATAATAAAAGTCATACGGAGTACAATTTAAGTGCCACCATCATAAGATACCTAATTATAACCAAAGCAACATAAATTGCAGCTTCTGATTAGTAATAAGAAAGCCCAAAATACAAAATTTACCATTCATGCAAATGCAAAATATATATATATAGTAGTAATGATACGAACCTGATATGGATTTCTTATAGAATTCAACACCTGCAAAATTACTTGTACACTTTTACGTGTACCATCATTTTATACAGGTGGTGGGTTCCATAAGAAATTCATGATCTGATTTCGTATCAACCTGACTACTTTCTAACTTCCCTAACTTGGATGACATTCTGAATCGGCTTGAACTCGAACGAGTATGATTTTCTGAAGACTAAGCGGTTGGCTTTCCGGAATTCCGACCAGCCAAGCGCCAAATCGACCCTCAACGGATCCGACACCTGGCTATTATCCAATGTAACCCACACACTCCTGCGCTCCCCTACAACCTCCACTCTTTTTTTCCCCATCAAACCAGCTGCCCTTACAAATGTTCTCCTAGGTGTCTGATTTTCACCAACAAAAAAAAATTAGTAAAGGGTATAAATACCCTTAAATTGTATCTGTTTTGATTTTTGTCCTCCATATTTACAAAACGTTAGTATTTTAGTCTTTTTAGCGACAAATATAGGTCATTTTTGTACTCAATTAAAAACTAGGTACGTACTTGTGATCAAACATTGTTCCTATCTGAATCTTTTGCACAATCGATCCAAGAGTTTTGTTAACATAGATGACTAATTTTAAAGTCGAAAAAAAACATAAGAGAACAAAAATCAAACATGGTTGAGAATTTTACCACTCTTGATGTGTGATGGCGCTTGAGAACCATTTCAAAGTAGAGTGGACTGATATCTAAATTAGGGTTTCTTGCAACTGTAGGCACTGCAGGAAACTCCTTTTTGCAACCACTTGTTTCATAAACAAGAACATCAAGACAAAATCCATCATCATTCAACATGAAAACTAGAAACTCTCCAATTTCTAATCCAAAATCTTGCACAAATTTATTCCAGCCCTTTTTGAAGCAAAACAGCCCATCATTCATATCTTTCACATTAACATCCCATGTTCTTCCCGATTCGATTCTCAATTTCACTTCTTTATGCATATTTGATCCATGTTTTTGCATGAACATTGGAGGCAATCGCTTCATGCAAACAAAAAAAGGTAGCCATTAATTTTAGTTATGAGAAAATTAACCATCATGCATGTATTAAGGTGAGATATAATCTTTTTTCGTCCCGTAATTTTCCACCCTTTTCAAAATGGTCCTAAAAAGATCAATGTACGAATACAGTCCCAATTTTTCTTTATACGTACCAATTTCGTCCAAAAGTTTGCTGGAATCAGGATTCTGACAATTTTAGGACGAAATTGATACGCATAAAGAAAAATTGGGACTGCATTCGTGCATTTATTTTTTTGGGACCATTTTGAAAAGGGTGAAAAGTTATAGGACGAAAAAAGATTATATTTCCGACCAAGAATGGAAAATATATATTTGCTAGGACTTACAAGAATGCGATTGAAATCCTTTCGAATAAGGACCTTGAAGAAAGAGGCTCTTGTGTCTGGATTTCTATTCATAATTGCTTTGTTGTGTGAGTTTAGTATTTGATTATTTATTAAATGGGAGTTGAAGGGATTATATATATATATAGAGGATCGATTCATATCTTGGAATTAAATTTTGGTAGTTGTATGATATGACTTCATTAATTGCTTCTTTATGTGTGAGGGAAATTAATGCTAATTGTTCAAATTCATCCAAAACCAAATCAATTATTCAATATTCTCTGCAAAAATGCAGTAATTTTTACTCGTTGAATTAATCCTTTTCAACTATTTTACCTCGTTTAAAAGTCGAACTTGTAGAGAGGTGACGAATTAATTTTTTTTAAAAGTGTGTTTTAATTAAGAAATATGATAGAGAAAATATATAACACTCCCTCCGTCTCGTCATTACTTGCACATTTTTTTTATTGGAACGTTTCAAAATTATTTGCAAACTCTTATTATTTTAATATCCTCCTAACATTATTTTATTTTCCAAATCACCACTTATTTTTTACATACATTTTACTTTACACCTCATCAAATCACCAAAATACACTTCTTTTATCTTACATAATCAACCACTAAATCTACTTTTCTTAAAAGGTGTGTCGATCAAACAGTGCAAATAAACTCATTTATAAACATAGGAGTATCATATTTTCAATACAATCAATTATATTTCTTTAATTATACTCCATCCGTCCGCCTATAAGCTTTCCATTTTACCATTTTAGTATGTCCGCCTGTAAGTTTTACATACCCTTTTTAGTAAGTACTTTTTCTTACACATCACTTTATATCTTACTTTTTCTCTCTATCTCTCTCCTTCTTCCAATCACATCATTTGTATTATATCTATTACTTAATCACTTTTCTTAGTGTGCCAAAAAGTAACGGAAACCTTATAGACGGAGTGAGGGAGTACTTTTTTTTAACACATTTAGTCATAATTAATTGGCATTACACTATACTATCATCTATCATTTCAATTACACTCAACAATAAATAACACATTTAGTTTTATGAAATAACATATTTTTGTGTATGTAGTTACACATTTTTCTTGTGTGGTGTTTGTGCTAGTCTATGTTCATATAGTAACATATTTTATTTTTAGTTCAGAGTGTTATTGAATGCATGTTAATAACATATTTTTAATATATAATTAATAATAACACATTTTTTTAAATTGAGGATAACTCCTCACCCTCAACTAATATCATAGACTGTTTCAAATTAATCATCTTCTAGCAATTGAATCATAAATAACATATATATAATATATGTTGCAATATTTGATTATAGAGAGAAATGTGGTACAATTTAAGCACAAGCACTTCGAGATGCCTAATACAAAATTATAACCAATGCAACATAAATTGCAACTTTCTATTAGTACTATGAAAGCTCAAAAGTAAAATTAAGCCCACATGATTTTTCATTTTTTTGTCAAAATATGCATTTCCTTACCACATAAGGATATACTCATGGCCATTAATCTTGAACCTCCTTAACTATGATCACATTCTGATCCGGCTTGAACTCGAGCGAGTATGTTTTTCCATAAACTAAGTTGTTGGCGGTTCGAAATTCAGCCCAGCCATGCGTCAAATCGACCCTCATCGCGTCTCTAAAATTACGATCCAACGAAACCAACTGGCTTCCATGCTCCCCTACAAACTTCACCTTTTGTTTCTCCATCAAACCAACCGCCCTTACAAATGGCCTCTTAGGTGTCTAAAATTCACCAAAAATCAAACAATTTGTAAAGGAATGAAATCACATGTAACATTTACGTTGATTAAATAAATGAATTCATGGTTGAGAAATTTAATTACCAATCTTGATTGGTGATGGGAGTTGAGAACAATTTCATAGTAGAATGGATTGCTCATCTTTTCTAAATTAGGGTTTCTTGCAATTGTAGACACTTCAGGAGATTTTTCCTTAATAAAATTAGGGTTTCTTGCAACCGTAGCCAGTGCAGAAGATTCTCCCTTTCTAAAGTTAGGGTTTCGTGCAATCGTAGGCACTGCAGAAGATTCTCCCTTTCTAAAGTTAAAGTTTCGTGCAGAAGATTCTCCCTTTCTAAAATTAGGGTTTCGTGCAACTTTAGATACTGGAGATTCCTTTCTAAAACTAGGGTTTCTAACAACCGTAGGAAATTCCTTTTTGCAGTAACTTGTGTCATAAATAGAAACATCAAGAAGGAATCCACCATCATTCAACATGAAAACTAGAAAATATCCATACTTTAATTCCACATGTTTTGCAAAATTGTTCCAACCAAAGCTTGAGAAGCAAAACATCCCATCTTCAATGGCTTCCACCTTCACGTCCCATGTTCTTCCCGATTCGATTCTCAGTTTCACTTGTTCATGCAATTTTGATCCATATTTTTTCATGAACATAGGAGGTAATCGCTACAAGCAAACAAACAAATCGATCATTTAGTTATCAAAACAACGAGCGAAATTATATACTTGTTCATGTAGTAACATCGTACGTAGCCCACCCAACCATTAATTTTTTTTTTTTATGCATTTCAAAAAAAAAAATTACATTCCATTGTCCAATTTCATTATACGTACACACATCTCCTTTCTGAAAATAATATTATTCATACTATTATATATATTTCCACCCGACAAAGCAATCATCACTTATTTATCCGCTTTCATTCAAGTTATACCAACCTAAGAATTAATTGAACCGCATACATCTTATGTATAAGATTTACACTATATCACCAAGCCACATTCATTAATTTCATAGAATTATTAGTAAAATAAACTAAATACTTAACCATTTAAAATGATTACTGAAATTTCATTTAAATATATTAATAAAAACAGACCAACACCCACCTCTCCCTCTCTCTCAAACGAAAATAGATATAAAAAAAATATGATTGACAATAAAATCTAAAGCTCAAAATCTTCTGATTTATCATCGATGAATTCTATCCGATAAAGATAGTATATAGAACACACGCAACTTATGTAAACAAATAAATATTTTTATGACTTACAAGAAGGCGAGTGAAATCATCTCGAATAATGACCTTGAAAAAAGATGCTCTTGTCTCCGGATTTTCGTTCATTGCTTAATTTCTTGTGATTTTTCAATGGAATATTTGAAGGGATTATATAGAATGATTTTTGGTAGCTGATATTATAGAGGTCCATTAATGACATAATATTGTATTTAATTAAATTAAAGGTCCTTCTAGTGTCCATATTTATTTTGAAAGATCTTAAAGTAATTTTTTTTTCAGAAATTAAACACTTAAAATATAAAAATATATATACTCCCCGGATTATTATACACTTTCCTTATTAGGACGTTCCAAGATTATTCGTACACTCTTAATATGAAAATACCCAATAAAATGAATACACTCATTTTTTACATATATTTTATCTTACATCACCAATCACCAAATCCAATTTTCTTAAAAATCGTGTCGTTCAAACCTTGCAAATAATCTCGGGACGAATGGAGTAGCTTTTCTTAATGTTCCGTTCAATAATTTGTAACTCAGATCAACTTTAATGAAGCCACCGGTTTCATTAATTAAAGAAGCTTTGATCACCATTGTCAAATCTCATTATTTCAATATTTAAGGAATATTTAATTTTTCGAAATCAAATTTAATATGATATACGTAGGGTTTTCAAAATAAAACTTTTGGGATCTTTAGATCCATTTTGTCTTCACATAATTGCCAGGGAAATTGATTTTAAATGTTCACTTCTTCATCCAAACCCAGATCAACCATTCAATATTTGCAATTCCTCGATTCAAATTCATTATGTCAATTTAAATATAAATTTTAATAAATATTAATAATTAATTTATATATTTAGTAGATAAGTTGAAGATATACAGTAGATAAATTGAAGGTATTATTGAGTCTCCTTATAAATAAAATACTCCACATTAAGTAATCAAATGATAGTCAAAGGGTGAAAATACAATATAATGAAAAGAAAAAAATAAATTGAACAATAAACCATAGTGTGAATAATAAATATTGTATTGTATTAAAGCATGCATTCATTTTTCTAACTATAAGAAATTAAAGATGCGCATATCGGTGTCGTTTCATCTTTGAAAAAAAAAAAAGAAAAAAAATGCGTTTCATTTTATTTTAATTTTCCAAATGTTCTCTCTCTTGAAATAAAAGATAACATGATTGGTATGGGTAATGAGTTTAGAATGGAAGGAGTATTCATGGGCCTATTTAAAGTATGTATAAGGATGTTTTAGTCATTTAAGACAAATTGTTTACATTATTTTACATTCATTTTATTATATCAATCATCGAATTGAATCAATTAAGGAATGATTTTTTCATTCCTAGGTCAATACCAATCATGAGAATGACCATTCAGACTTTCATTTCATTCAAACTTTCATTCAGTCGTACCGATCATTCCTAAGTATTACAATATTCAATTAATTCAAATAATACTCCCTCCGTCCCACAAAGATAACCACATTTTCTTTTTTTTGGATGTCTCAAATTATAGCCACATTTTCTATTTTTAATTAAATATTAAATGCTTTATTAATAATTTTACACTTAATTAAACTCACTTCATATCTTAAAAAGTTTTATCGGGCAATTGAGTGTTTAGATTTTCAAGATAGTTTTCAAACAATTGAGTATTTAGATTTACTATAGATTTTCAATTATTCACTTCTTCTGATTGATTGTCTTCTTAAAAAATTATTTTTTTAGTTTCTTAAAAACATCTTGATATTTTCATGTTCTTCTTTAAGGTTTCATTGAGTAGAAGACTCAAAGTTAAGCTCTCATTTGATTTGGTAGAATTTTTTTGAACTCATTACCACAAACTCAAACTACGAAAATATTTATAAACATATTATTATATTTTTCAACACAGTCAATTATATTTCTTTAATTATATTAATTTTAACATATTTAGTCATAATTGGTATACTAAACATTTTAATTACACTCAACAATAATATAATAATAAAACTTCATATACTTTTACATAATTGAATATTAAGTTAAATTCTATTCTACTAACAAAACTAATAAAAATTGTTAATTACACATTTTTCTTGTATGGTGTTGGTGCTAGTTGGTCTATGTTCATGTAGTATCAAGTTTTTGTTAATATAGTACGTAACATAATTTTTTTAGTTCCAAGTGTTACTGAGTGCATGTAATAATCATGGATGAAAATATTTCCTATATATATTTTTTATATATCCATTTTTCATAGTCACCAATATCGATATTGAAAAAAATCAGCATTTCCACGGTATTTATAAAAATATAAAAAATATCGACATTTTTTTAAATTGAGGATAACTCCTCACCCTCAACTAATATCATAGATTGCTTTTCATATTAATAGTCTTCTAGCAATTGAATCATAAATAACACATATATGTATATGTTGCAATATTTGATTATATAGAGAAAAAGGTGGTACAACTTAAGTGCAAACACTTGGAGATGCCTAATGCAAAATACTCCTTACCACATAAAGTAATATTAAGCCCCCATTCCATTCCATTCCATTCCATTTTATTATTATTATTATTATTTTTGTCAAAAAGTGTATTTCCTTACCACATAGGGGGATATACTTAGGCAAAAAGAAAATATAACTTCAAAACCAACCATTAATCTTGAACCTCCTTAACTATGATGACATTCTGATCCGGCTTGAACTCGAACGAGTATGTTTTTCCGTAGACTAAGCCATTGTCTGTCCGAAATTCAGTCCAACCATGTGTCAAATCGACCCTCATCGCGTCTTTAAAATCGCGTTCCAATTCAACGAACTGGCTTCCACGCTCCCCTACAAGCTTCACTCTTTGTTTCTCCATCAAACCCGCTGCCCTTGCAAATGGCCTCTTCGGTGTCTAAAAATCAAATAAATTGTACGTAAATGAAATCACATGTAACATTTTTTATTCCACTCTATATATAACACATAGAAATGAAGCTGAATTGTAAGACTACTTTTTGAGAGTTGAGGAAATTAAATGAATAAATTCAAGGTAAAGAAATTTACCACTCTCGATTGGTGATGGGACTTGAGAACAATTTCATAGTAGAATGGGTTGCTCATCCTTTCTAAATTAGGGTTTCTTGCAATTGTAGGCACTTCAGGAGATTCTTCCTTAATAAAATTAGGGTTTCTTGCAACCGTTGGCACTGTAGAAGATTCTCCCTTTAAATTAGGGTTCCGTGCAATTGTAGACACTGCGGAAGATTCTCCCTTTCCTAAATTAGGGTTTCGTGCAACTGTAGGCACTGCGGAAGATTCCCCCTTTCCTAAATTAGGGTTTCTTGCAACTTTAGGCTCTGCAGAAGATTCTCCCTTTCCAAAATTAGGGTTTCGTGCAACTGTAGGCACTGCGGAAGATTCTCCCCTTTTTAAATTAGGGTTTTGTGCAACTGTAGGCACTGCAGAAGATTCTCCCCTTTTTGAATTAGGGTTTTCTGCAATTGTAGGCACTGCAGAAGATTCTCCCCTTTTTAAGTTAGGGTTTTGCGCAACTGTAGGCACTCTAGATTCATTTCTAAAAGAAGGGTTTCTTGCAACTGTAGGAAATTCCTTTTTGCACCCACTTGTGTCATAAATAGAAACATCAAAAAGGTATCCACCATCATTCAACATGAAAACTAGAAAATCTCCTAAGTCTAATCCCACATGTCGTGTAAAACTGTTCCAACCCAAGCTTGAGAAGCAAAACATCTTATCTTTTTCAATGGCTTCCTCCACCACCTCCTCCTCTTCAATGGCTTCCTCCACCACCTTCTCTTCAATGGCTTCCACCCTCACGTCCCATAATCTTCCCGATTCAATTCTCAGTATCACTCGTTCATGCAAAATTGGTCCATATTTTCGCATGAACATAGGAGGTAATCGCTGCAAGCAAACAAACGAATTGATCATTTTAATCATCAGAACAACGAGCGAAATTATATATTTGGTCATGCAGTAACATCGTACGCATGGCTGGGGAGGGTACGTAGTAGCCCACCCAACCATTTAGATTTTTTTTATGCATTTCAAAAAATAAAAATATATTTCATCGTACAATTTCATAATACACACGTACCCTTTCTGAAAATAATATTATTCATATTATTTTATCTCCACCCAACAATCATCACTTATTTATCCACTTCCATTCACTTTATTTACACATTGATACCACAATACCTCCAATTATACGGACCCTCAACTTATTTATCTTATTAATAAACTAATTAATTAATATTTATTAAAACTCAAAAATGAACATAATAAATTTAGACGGAATGAGTGTACGTACGTATATTAGTCAACCTAATTAAGAATTAATTGAATCACATACATCTTATGTATAAGATTAACACTATACCACCAAGACACATTCATTTTCATAGAATTATTCGTAAGATAAACGAAATACTTAACTATATATATGCCTATTTTTTTTTAACTATATATAATGATATAACAATACAGCCATGCCTCCTATTATGAAAACGAAATCCTCAATAGGCATATTTTTTTTTCTTAACTATATATAATGATATATATAGTTATATATATCGATGAATTCTATCAGATAAAGACGGCAGAACAAACACAACTTATGTAAACAAACAAACATTTTTTTTTTGTCAAAAAAAAAAACAAACATTTTTTTTTTATGACTTACAAGACGGTGAGTGAAATCATCTAGAGCAACAACCTTGAAGAAAGATGGTCTTGTCTCTGGATTTTCGTTCATTGCTTAATTTCTTGTGAATTTTCAATGGAATATTTGAAGGGATTAAATAGAATGATTTTTGGTAGCTGATCATATTATTGAGGTTAATTCATTAATGACATAATGTATTTAAATTGAAGGTCCTTGAAAGGTCCATATTTATTTTGAAAGAAGTTTTTTTTTTTAAAGAAATTAAACCCTTAAAATATTAAATGATTTTAGGGGGTCCTTTTTTTAATGTTCCATTCATTAATTTGTAACTCAAGTTCAACTTTAATGAAGCCACCAGTTTCATTAAAGAAGCTTTGATCACCATTGTCAAGTCTCATTATTTCAATATTTAAGTTTTCGAAATCAAATTTAATATGATATACGTAGGGTTTTCAAAATAAAACTTTTGGGATCTTTAGATGCATTTTGTCTTCACATAAAATTGATTTTAAATGTTCACTCCTTCATCCAAAACCAAATCAATCATTCAATCTTTGCAAATATGTACTCCCTCGATCCAAATTCATTATGCCAATTAATTTTTTTAATATAAATATTAATTAATTTATATATACGACTAGACAGTAGATAAGTTAAAAGTATTATTGAATCTTCTTATAAATAAAATACTCCACGTTAATTAAATAAGTGATAGTTAAAGGATAAAAATACAATAATGTGAATAATATTATTAAAAAAAATTGAACTGAGAATAATAAATTTTTTTAATAAGGATTAGTAATTTCTACAAATACTATTGTATTAAAACATGCATTCATTAAAGAGGTGCATATCCTTGTCGTTTCATCTTTTCCAAATCCTAACTCTTTTTTATCTTGAAATAAAAGATAAAAAAAGATGCGTTTCATTTTATTTTATTTTTCCAAATGTTCTCTCTCTTGAAATAAAAGAAAAGTATTACTACAATCTCCAATTAATTCAAAAAATATTTTTAAAAGCTTTATCAGACAATTGAGTGTTTAGATCTTGAAGATAGTGTTAATCAATTCTAACATACAGCTTTTTCGACAATTGAGTATTTAGATTTTTAAAATAGCGTCAATCATTTAGATTTTCAATCATTAATTTTAGTTCTGTTGTAATTTAGTGGAGTTCAACTTTAGTCCTATAATTTTATATTTTTTTAATTTTAATTATAAATGTATTAATTTTAGTCTTGTACGTAATTTTGCATTTTCTCAATTATAATTCTAAAGGCATTAATTTTAGTCTTGTAACTTTGTACTTTATCAATATTAGTCCTCACGGTATCAATTTTGGGATAATTTTTTTTTTATTTACACCCATAATTTTCTCTTTTTTAAAAAACATCTCAAAAAAGATAAAAAATAAAATAATATACATCCCGTAATTTTTTAATTTCCTTATTTCACGTCCAATTTTTGTTGGAGACACCAAAACGGTAACGTTTCACTCACGTTTTCTTCACGTGCACATAAAAATTATGGATAATCGACTGAAATTGTAATGTGGTTGAGCTTGACTTGTATAGTGTGAAAAAACAATTGTCATGTAGATAAAAAAAAAAATTACAAGTCACTATATACAATTTACAGAATAAAGAAAAATAGCGTAAATTAACCAAGTTACAAAATTATGGGACGTATCCTTTTTTTGGACGTTTTAAAAAAAGGTTAAAGTTACATGACATAAATAAATAAATAAATCTCATTATTGGACGTAAGAAAGTGAAACTTAAACGTAAATTAAACAATTTAAGAAATTATGAGACATAAATTAACTTTTTATTTTTTTTGGGACGCTTTTCAAGAAAGGCAAAAGTTACAAATATTTTTTCTCCAATTTTAGTGTAAAGGTATAGGACTAATATTGAGAAAATGCAAAGTTACAGTACTAGAATTGATACTGTCAGCACTAGAATTAAGAAAGAACAATGTTAAAGGATAAAGTTGGACTCGATCTAAGTTACAAGACCAAAATTGATATTTTCTCAGGCAAATTTTAAAGTCATTAGACTCATTACCACATAATCAAACTATGAAAATATTTACTCCTTTCGTTTCATACTTGTTTACTTATTTACTTTAGGCATAAATTTTATGAGTATTAAATGAGATAAAATAAAAAGTATCACAGTCTTTTTAATAATAAAGTATTGTAAATAATAAAATACCATAGTAGGAAAATAAAAAGAATGTTTGAAGAATATGAATTAGAAAGTGTGTAATAGTTTTATGATATAGTATGAGTAAATCTAGTATGGACAAAAGTGAGTATTATTTACAGCTCCATGCGATATTTTAATGAATTTAAAAAAAAAAAATTAATAATAAGTTTAAAAATTATTGTAATCATTTAAATTAACTTATTAATAGAAAATTGAGACAATCTCCAATTAATTCAAAGATATTTTAAAAAAAATTATCAGATAATTGAGTGTTTAGATTTCCAAGATAGTGTTTAATCAATTTTAACATATATGCACAACTTTTTAGATAATTGAGTATTTAGATTGCGTCAATCAACTCCAACATTCAATATTTGTATAAACTTTCTACTAAAAGATTTACTATAGATTTTCAATTATTCACTTCTTTTGAATTGATTGTTTTCTTAAAAACTTCTTGATATTTCATCTTCTTAAGGTTTCATTGAGTAGAAGACTCAAATTTTAAAGTCCTTTCATCCTTTCGTTTTATATTTGTAAATAAAGTAAACACGGGTGAAAAATAAAAAAAATGTTTAAAGGGTGTGAATTAAGAAGTAATGTAATAGTTTTATGATATAGTATGAGTAATCTAGTATGTTACCCATCATTCTAACAAATGGATAATCTAGTATGTTGAGTATTATTTACAACTCCATATAATATTTTAAGTAATTTTTTATTAAAAAAAAAAAGGTTAAAAACAGTTCAAAAGCAAAAAGGTGAAGTTAATGTAATCATTAAAACGAACTTATTAATGGAAAATTGAGACTTATAATTAAAAAACAGTTCAAAAGCAAAAAGGTGAAGTTATTGTTATAAAGTTCACGCCTAAGAGGGGGAGTAGTGCTATTAAACGAATCGAGCATTAAATGAGTCAAACTCGAACTCGTTATATATTTAATTTTCTAACAAGCCAGCTCAAACTTAATTCATTAGACTCGATACCTACTTTTTTTTCATTTTAATTCCATTAGACTTGTTAGCAAGTCAAGCCGAGCTCATTTTTTAGCTCGTCAATGTTATCGAGCCGAGCACGAGCTGACTCAAACTTCAAATACTCAGTTCGACTCGAATAACAACTCTAAGAGTATTGAAGGTGAAGACAAAACTACATAGGCCATAAGTTGAATAATTATATTCATACGTGAAAGTAAATGAAACAAAACTCCATAGATCTAATACTAGTATTCATACACTAACTTATGAACCATAGGCTAACTATACATTAAATCATACATACATTCCACTCTATTATGATGCTGAAGATAATGGCCATGATCGATGATCCTTTTCGAGCTCCGATTCAGTGGGCGGAACAACCCTTTTCCGCATAAGTGACTCAATGACTGGGAAATTTCTTTTCCGGCCACCTCTGGGCCTTGACCGGAATTGCTCATCAGACTCTTCAAAATCTCCCTGAATATGAAATGCAATATAGCCCAAAAGATCAGGAATTTTTTGCTTTATAGATAAAACTTTGAATTATAATGGACTGAAAAAAATGTAAGAAAACTTACAGGGGTAAAGACGTGGCAGCCGGACTTTTCATGGTTGTCCCTAACATGCTTGAATGTAAATCTCTTGTCACAACCAGGGATGCTACAGGCAAATGGTTTTACTTCCAAGTGTACTGACTTTATATGCTGTTTGAGATTCGATGTCTGTACAAGAAAGAGGCATCTATTAAGAAACTGATGTGAAACCAGTTAAGTATCTTTGTGAGAGTAAAACTTGGGTGCACTGTGCAATTGGTGTATATAAACATTTGTAAAATAAGAACGGAAACTGAGCCAAATTAATAGTAAATGAGTTCTGAGCGTAAAGGGACTCACAGTAGAAAATGTCAGTGAGCACCCCTTGATAGTACACTTGATTCTCTCTGAGGAAAGCCCTGCCTCATGCATACGCATGTGGCGCACGATGTTCTTCTTTAGCTGCTTTTTACCGCATTTATCGCAAATAATGTGCTGATGACAAGACCGAATGTGCTCCTTGAGGCACTGTTCATTAGAAAAATACTTCATACACCCTGGTTCTGCACAAAAAGCCTCCACCGAATCCAACTTAACTGCATCAAGCACATAATTTTACAAATAAATAACAAAGAAAATGTACGACTTCTTCTTATAGGAAACCAAAATAAAAGCAATTTTAATTTACCATGAGATTCCTCATGTTTATGCAATTGGGATGCATATCTAAACACCTTTCCACAACCCTGCTCCGAACATACGTGTTCCTTTGGATGCTCAACATCAGCAGGAGCAGATTCATCATGAAACTCTTTCACATGCCTTGTCATATTACCCTGAAAGGCAAATGTGCTTTTACAGCCCTCAACAGGACATTCGAACAATTTCCCTTGATGTTGAAGCATGTGTCTAGTCAAGTGATCTTTCCTTCTGTAACTAGATTGGCAGTCATCCACTGAACACATAAATGGCCTCTGCAAAGGAACATTCTCACCATCAGGGGAAGAAGAATGTGCCTTTATGAGAACTACTTGTGTTATTACTCCAATAACTAAACCAAGATTCCTCAAACCTTAAGGAATAGCAAGCGTGATCGAGGCACACTTGATGAAGCTTCCCAGGCGGTCACCCACCTGGTACTGATCCAATCAAGGTAATATTGCTGCCTCTTGCATTTTGGAGTTCTTTAATTGGGATCCAATGCTCACGCCCATCAATATATCATGACAATGTTTTTCTCCCTTAGTGAAATCTGCAAAATATTATGTTTTTAACAAGATACCAAAATATAACCAAATGATATTGTAGATGAAAGTCGCCCAAGAGCAAATCCTTTTACCCAAAGCTAGACTTAAGGTAAAAAAATATAAAGGCAGGAGCACTTGGTTAAAAATTCTTCAATTGAAATGTTTATAAGAAAGAGTATAGGGTAATTGTGGTGTTTTTTTAGAGGTTTACAAGATCATCATTACAAAGATTAATACAATTCTACACCCAAGATCTTCAACTAAAACTGGATCAAACCAGCATCGCTGCCCCCTCCAATCGTGAGGAAGTGGGAGACGAGTGTACCCTTTGCACACAGTTAAGTCCAGATCTCCCTTCTCAATACAAGATAAATACCACACTAAGGTGTTCTCGTGTCAAGACAAACGGAGACAAAATAAAGAGCAAAATTCACCAAGCACCAAGATCCAAAGAGCACATGAGAGAAGAAGATGATCAATTCACTTTCATCATAGATTAATCATTAAATACCTCCCCTCCTATAAACATGTCTTTTCAATCATTCTATTATTCCTCAACCAAAAATCATTTTTATCCTGAATTATTCCTAGATTAGAGTGAAACCCTAACAATTTAACCACCATTCTCATTGCAATTCATTCCAATTGAAGAATTTGAACAGAACGCCCAACACTCTGGAAAAAAAGTGTCATGCATTCTAGTACTACTACTAACAGGGAGTCAACAAGATAACAAAAATTAACCACAGATCAGGAAATTTACCTCAATAGCATGGCTTTGCATATGCTGCTTTAGATGAGCCGGTTTCTGGAAACTCGCACCACATTCCTCACATGTGTTCGTTTTGTTCTCGTGCCCTTTTTCTTCATTCAGCTCTTTTTCCTTCATTTCATCCTTCAATATACAAAAAAATAAAATATTAATCAATAAACCAACAAATGACTTCCTAAAACAGAAAAGTTCATAAAATGAATTTGAAATTCTCAGATCTCTAAGGCCCAAATTTTAATAAACACCTTCAAATTATTGAAATATACGGAGTAACTTGAAATTTTAAGGAAACAAAAGAATATGTATTATGTATATCTCTTTGGATCTGTACAGCAAAATAATTTCAACATAAATCATCTCAGAATAGAGACATACGCATGTGACATTACCATCAAATACAATTACAAGGCAACAGACATTACGCATTATCAGAGAAACAAGGTAATTACACAAGTCAGATATACAGTCACAAAAAGTATAAACATAAGCTAGAAATTCAACGAAAAATCACCCAAAATCCAATCACAATCATAAATATGCATATATAAACACATACTTGGTGGTTAGCTCGGATGTGAGCGGCGATTAGGGCTTTCTTTGATCGGCAAATGCCACAATACTCACAGTAATATCTTCTGATGTCTTTGAATATCGGATTTCGCGCTTCCTCTCCTTCGCCACTCATTTCGTATACGAAGATTCGACAAAAGAGTGTTCGAGAAAGAAACACACTCAGCGGCGCCGAAACTGAGTTGGGGGAGTGTAGAGTTAAAAGGAGTTAGGGTTAGCTTATGAATACGACAGCAGGGGTATTTATGTCTTTTTTTAACTTGTGATTTTTCGATCACTTGAACTCTTAGCCAAAAGAATTACGTATTGAACCCAAAATAATAATATTGAGACGGACCAGAGTAAAAAGTATGTACAAATAATTGTGAGACGAAATAAGTACTTGTAACGGTTAATCGGGAAAATATTATTACTAATATTTTCCTCTGTTCAATTTTATTATGTCCACTTCTCAGGGCACGAGTTTTAATAAATAGTCCAATTTTATTATGTCCACTTCTCAGGGCACGAGTTTTAATAAATATTGATTAGTTTATGTATAAAGTAGATAAATTGAGTGTATGATTGAGTATTATGGGGTCCATTTATAAAAAAATGATTGTTTATGAATAAAGTGAATGACAAATTGGGTAAATAAGTGATGGTATGAGGATGGAGATATAGTAGTATGAAACTATGAATAGTATTGTTTCCAAAAAAGGTATGGACATAATAAAATTGGACAATCAAAAAAGGAAAGTGGGAATAATGAAATTGGACGGAGGGAGTATATTTTTTTAATATTGTTATGCATTAATTATACAAAAGGTATGTAGGGTAATAATTGAAATTTTATTTATATCTCAAAAAAGTTACTCCCTCCGTCCCGGGGAAAGCTCCCTATGAGCTCCGGACACGGAGGTTAAGAAATATCAATATAATAAGTAGATGTATTAGAGGTGATGTGATTGAGAGAGATAAAAATATAATAAAATGTGAGGGGGAATAGTTACCAAAAAATGAATGGGTAGCTTTCTCTGGGACGGACGACGAAAAAGGAAAGTTGGGTAGGTTTCCCTAGGATGGAGTATATGAAAAACTACATTTATATATCATTGGAACGGTCACTTCAAGTGTTACACTTGTATTAATTTTTACAAAGCAATAATATGGATAGCTTATGGTAAACAAAATTCACATTATACACAGTACAGAATGTCGGATATAAGGTAGATTAGTTTGCGATTCAATTTGGACCATTTGAGATATTTGAGTCTGACCAAACGGACCCAAAACAATTCTAAATCCAAACATATACTTGTCCAAGAACTCCTTTTGAATGGTTTGATCCACCTGAATTTTTTTACAATAATGAATGAAATTTTCTACCAAAAGAAAAGAAAATTAAAAATCATGAAACAAACAGAGATATTAAAGTGGGGCATATGTCAAATAATCAATGGATTAAACATCCCTTTACACAAAAATTGAAGGGGAGCAACTAAACATATGCAATGACTACCCCAAATTAGAAGGAGAGGCAATTGTTAAACAATTAAAAAAATTAATAAACATGTCACAGAAAAAAAAGAATTAATCCCAAACCACATATACAAAACTTTCACACAGATATCGCACATAAATCATCAACAACTTGTCGAATGTTAGGCCTTTCATTTACAGGAAGAATGCACCTCAGCGACACCGAAAGCATGTCGTCCATCGCCCTCGAATGCTCCTCTCCTCCGGTAATATCCCTGTCAATGCAATCCATCCCCCGTCCTTCTTGAACGCAGAGCCTAACCCAATCTGTGAGATCAACGGCTCCCGATTGCCCCGATATGATGTCACCTGCACTTCTTCGGGTCAAGATTTCCATCAAGATTACACCAAAAGCATACACGTCTGCCTTGAATGAAGGGGCGGGCTTGGATGAGGCGGCGAGTTCCGGGGCCCGGTACCCGAGGGCCCCCAAGTTCAGTATCTGCTCAGCAATGCCTGCTGGTGTCATCAGACGATGAAGCCCGTAATCGGTTAGACGAAGGTTGTATTCTGCTCCTTCCAAGAGAATGTTTGTGGGCTTTAGGTTCCCATGAGGAAGGCCTCTGTCGTGAAGGAACATGAGGCAACGAGCAACATCGATAGCAACTTTCAACCTTCGGGGGAACGATAACAGGGAGTACCTTCGAGGGGTCGACTCTGTGCAAAATGCATAGTCGTAAATATTAACAGGGTCATGGTATTTTTTAAGGGTTAATTGAATAAAAATTCACGTGTCGTTTCAATTGCAACATATGTTTTTAAAATTTGCAATTCGATAAACAGGCCTTTTAAATTATGCAAACTTTTGTTTTTTTGCAATTTCATACACTGCTACATCAGTCGAACTTGCCGAAAAACGATCATGTGATAGAATTGCATTAGTTTGAAAGGTTGTGTATCGAATTGCAAATTTTAAAAACATATGTTGTAATTGAAAAAACGTGGAAACAGTCGTGATTTATTTAGCAATTAACCCATTATCTGGAGTCATTGTTTACCAAACCAATCCATACCAATAAGATCTCCTAAAATACTTTAATGAGCAAATGGACGGCAAAAGGAAAATAACAGCAAGGGTTATAAGCACAGCAAAAATATGCATTGAACTAAATAAGCAATCCTTACCGTAAAGATGCAATGCCAAGCTATCACCCAACACATAGTCTGCTAAAATAAGCCTTTCTTGCTCTCTGGGCCCCCAGTAATAAGCACGCAAAGGAACGACATTTTGATGCCTGACTGATCCAATCTTTTTCACTTCCTTGGCGAAGTCTTTCTTGTTTTTAACCAACCCAACCCTCAACCACTTCACAGTGAGCATATGGCCATTATCCAAAGTAGCTTTGTATAACGTGCCATGGCTACTTCTACCCAGTACTTCAGCTGGAGCTCGAGATAACTCCTCAGCTGTAAACCTGAGCGAGGAATCCAAAAAGAAGAGTTCTCCAGCCAATCGATCTGGTGAATATACATCTAAGGATCCTGATTGTTCTGTTGTGCCGAAAAAACGGGGGGAGGATGATGTTATTGGAGATTCTGGAGAGGATTTTCTTCCAGATGTTGTTGGGTCTTTATCTTGTTGACTGGGTGGGTGCTCAACAATTTCAGTGGCGGGCTCTATCTGCCCAGATAATGATCTGGAATTTGAAGTTAACAAATGATCATTTGAAAAGCTTAACGAAGTTGGAGGTGGCTCTGTGCTGTTATTGAAACCGAAGAGTGTAGAAGGCCGACCAAATCTTCCTACTTTTACGTCTCTACAAGCAGTCGGGCCACCGAAGCCACCGTTTCCACGGAAGTCTTGATGGCGGGCTCGTTGATAAGCCCAAAGAACGAAAGCAATCATCACAAGAGCTCCAACACATGCAACATGATGGCTATTTTGATACTTGATTTAGAGCCATGATGATTGTTACGGTTTCCAAGTTGATTTGGTACGTGCCCAGAGGAAGATGAAGAATGACGGTGTTCAAGCCCATTGTTTCCAGGCGTAAATGAAGAATCGGGAAAAATATTCAAATTTTCCGGAATCTTCCCCGAAAAATCATTATAAGCCACATTCAAGAACTTCAGACTTGATGGTAGCCCACTGGGAATTTGACCATTGAAATTGTTGTGGGACAAATCAAGGTACTCCAGGATTGTAAGTTTGCTGAGTTCATTTGGGAGTGGTCCAGAGAGATTATTTCTGGCAAGATTTAGTAACATAAGCCTCCCCCAGTTACCAAGATCAGAAGGCAACCCCCCACTTAAGGCATTATTCGAGAGATCTAATGACTCCATTGGTGGGATAGAAGGAAGAACCAATAATTCGGTAGTATGAGAGCCTTGAAGAGGAATTGGTCCAGTCAAATGATTGCCTGACAAATTCAAATTTGTTATGGACATTGAAGTGAAGAAGCTATATGGAATCTGACCATCAAATCTGTTGGAGCTCAGATCGATTGTGGTGATCTTTGGGTAGGAGCCAAATGTCGAGGGCAATAGTCCCTCCAAGGAATTGTTTTTGATACTGATCCAAGTCAATCTTTGGAATTGTGTCAAATTGGGAATGCTTCCGCTCAAGCCATTAGAGCTCAAATCTAAAACTTCCAGATTGCTATTCCAATTTGTTAGAACAGATATGTCGTCTGATAGACGATTTCTGCTAAGATCAACAACTACACAATTTCCCAGTGATGGCGGCAATGGGCCTGAGATTGAGTTTGATGAAAGGTTGAGAGTAACCAGAGTTGTTGAGTTAATCTTTGGAATGCTGCCTGTAAAAATGTAAACAGAATTCTCAGAAGAAACTTCAGAAAGAACATTAATTAAAAACAAAACGACAATTCCCAACAAATACAGAACAAAATACATACAATTCAAAAGGACAAGAAAAAACTCCTGGACTATTGCAAGTCTTTTCTAGGCATGCGGTTTTGCAGTTAGACATGGGTTTTCTAGTTTCAAATTTGTGGTATAACCAGGGAAAACACATTTCTTCATCATTTCAGAAGATGATCTAAGAGTTTCATACACTGCTTTAAGGATCTTCACTCAAATCCAAGGAGCTAATATGGAAGAAATAGCCACTATAAGTCTATAACTGTGACATCCATGATAGAAACACAAAATTGGCAGTTTGACATCACACAGACATCAGTATTCAAGCTAATAGCAGGTATGTGAATACGTCGACCAATTTTTGAAAAAATTTATGAATACAGGACCACAACTTAAAACAGTTATGCGTTCTGTATAGGTGAACTAAAAAGTACAGATTCAAGGATCTACAATTCTTTGTTCGGGTTTACTGGTCTGAGAATCTCATTCTTAATTATACTTCATGCGATCGCAGACTAATAAATTTATAACTTTGAAAAGGTGAGTATTTTCGACGCTGCTTGGATAAACTAACTTGGCTCAAATAATGTGTTATAACAAAATTCTGATCAGGAAAAAGTATCTGCACTGGGTATACAGCTCTTATCACCCATCCTCATCTTCAATGCTATCTACAATTTGTGACGTGGGCATCGACACTTGCAAAAAGGATATGCCAAGTGTAGATTTTTGCAATCTTGAACTAAAATATAGCAACAAATGTAAGCCAAGGCCCAATTCAACTTCACCAATGGGAACACGTAAGAATGACGCTAGTGACGTAATTTACCTAATTAGCAAAGACAAATTGGAGGGATCTACTTTTTTATTACAAGATATCTTGTAAAAGTTGCACATGTAACAATGAACTGTAACTATATCATTATTCATTATTCAAATCTAATTGGTGTACGCCATCTGCCGTATAATCCAAATAACCAATCCGGCAAAAAGCAATCATTCTTTGAGCTATTCACGCAATTTGCTCTTGTACAACCTATCAGGCCAATCAATGGCTTCCGGAGAAAACGTGATGTTCATGCATCTTTCTAAGGTTGCATTTATGTAACAATTAATGGATTCTACTCAACTTGAAAAACAAATAGGCAAATGGCGTCAAGCGCACGCGCACGCAACAACAGATATAAATAGTGTATAATCAGCATTTGACACTTGTCTCAAAAAAGGAAAGAAAAGCCGGTCGAAAAGTTAATCTTCTCCAGTTATAACAGCAGATACTCATGTGAAACACGGTATATATATTATATACAGAAACAGAGAGCTCCAACAACAGTACAATAGCCTACAAAATCAAACACCAAAACAAAACACAAACTAGACTACACTAAAAGCAAATTAGCAAAATGACCAAAACGGTAGTTCATTAAAGGGGGTAAAAATCAAGAACTGTTACTAATTAAAATCAAGACCTCACCTGAAATCCCATTGACACTGAGATCCAACTCCACCAATGGGATAGCTCCCTCCAAGAATCCCACAGGCACAGGGCCGAAAAGCTGATTACTTCCCAGCCTCAGCACCTGAAGATTTGGCAATTGCCCAAATTCCGGCAGTTGACCTCCGATCCCATTATCACCCAAGTCCAAAACCTTGAGGTTTCGAAACAACATCATGGCCTCCACTCCCCAAAACTGCCCCCCTAATTTATTTACACTCAAGTTAATATGCTGCACAGTATTAGCCAAACTAGACACATTCTCCACACTCAATTCAATTGAACCGAAGAAATCATTCCTGCTTAAATCCAAGTACTCCAAATTCCTGAGCTCAGGAATTAGCTCCTGTACATCCCCCTGCAACTGATTAGAATGCAAATCCAACACTTTCAACTGCTGCAAGTTCCGAATCCCACCAGGATACCATCCGGAGAAATTATTATTCGACAAATTGACATAATGCAGAGCCCAAAGCTCATTAAATCGAGCTGGAATCGGACCGTAGAATTGATTACCGGATAGATCAATCACTTGTAGAGTCGACATTACGCCTAGAGCAGGAACGAGGCGGCCGGTGAGTGAATTTCCAGCGAGGGTTAGATTCTGCAGAGACTTGAGAGGTATGAGAGTGTTGAATTTGAGGTCGCCGACGAGGCCGAGCCGGTCGAGGGAAATGGCGACGACGGAGGTGGCGGCGGCGTCACAAACGACGCCGTGGAAGTCGGCGGGGCAGGCGGAGGCGTTAGGGGGGAAATTCCAGGTGGAGAAGATTCGGCCGGAGGGGTCGGATTTGATGCCTTTTTTGAACTCGAGGAGTGATCGAACTTCTTCCTCGGCGGCGGAGGCATGGCGGCGGTGGAGGAGGAGGAGAGAGAAAGTGAGGAAAAAAGTAAGAGAGAGAGACATTGGTGGAGCAATGGTGGTGCTTAGGGGTGAGGCATTTGGGGGTGGGGGGGTGGGGGGTGGAAATGGGGGGTTAGGGTTTTTATATAAGGGGGAACTGTGTGTACAGAGATGAGATTTTTCTTCTCACTGTGTGAGAGAGAAAGAAGAGAGAGAGTAGTGAGAGAGTAGGGTTTTTATATAAGGGAAAATGAGTTGTAAGAAAGAAAAAACGAGTGAAAAGAGGTGGAGAAATGGAGGCTTTGTTCGTGAGGTGGGTCCCATGAATTATTTTATGGTGTTTTGTAGTAATAAAATGTTTTATACTCCTCGTTATTCGAAAATTGTCAATTTACTTTTTGTACGTCGATTAAGGAATACTTTCTCCGTTCATTTTTATAATTCTCTTAATTTGGAAGGGTAGAGATAAAGTAGTGTTTAAGAAATGAATAAAAAATGATAGCTTCATATTCATTTTTTTTATGTTCTAAATTATAGCTACATTTCATTTTTTACTTTAGTATTAAATGCTATATTGTCAATTTTACTCCTAATTAATAAGAGTAATTAAGGCTTATAGATTCCACTAGTATTTGATTTTTAACATGTATTGTCCTGTATATTATAAGACGTTGATTATTTTTTAATATGACACGTGTCAATTATTCATGATTTCATATATTAGAATAAAATGTGGAACAACAAAATTAGAGTAAGTGATTTCATTCTTAATATTATATGTATAGTTAGTTATTGAATTGAAGAAAGATAAAAAAGAAAAAAGTTGAGAGATAAGAAAAGTAGAAAAAGATGGTGTATTTTGTTAAAAAAATGGGTTAATTGCAAACTAAAACACCACATTTCTTTGTATTGCAATTTAATCTACACTTTTAAATAATTATAAATAAAATCAGCACCTTTCAATATTGTTGCAGTTTAGACTTCTAGACAATTTCATTTGTGCCCAAAATTGACGTTTCGAGATTAAATCGAAATAAAAAACAATGTTGTTTCATTAAGGAGATGTCACATCAGCTAGCCACGTTAGATTTGGGCACAAATGGGACTATTAAGAAGTTTAAATTGCAACAATATTTAAAGGTGGTGATTTTTTTTTGCTAATATTCAAAAGTTTAGATTAAATTGCAATCTAGAGAAAGGTGGTGATTTAATTTGCAATTAACCCTAAAAAAATCGATATAAAATGACAAGATGGGTAACTTTCAAAAGAACTAAAAAAATATTTATTTAAATGTGTATTTAAATTGTAAGGTGCAACTAGTATACTCCTATGTTTCTTTTAAAGGTTTACAAATTTTTTTGGCACATAAATGGATAATGTTTTTTCAATAAAAGCATGAATTGGGGAGGCAAACATCTCATTTTAAGCATGAAAATGGGGAATATGCCCCAATTTCCAATATAATTATTTGTCTTTTTTTATTAAATAGTTATATTTGCATAATATTACAATTGCTTTTTCCATTTTCTAAAAAATTATCAAAACTTCCAATGTTGATTGTGAAAATAAATTTTGATTGTAGAATATACTTCCAAGTTCAACTTTCTCTACCTCTTTTCATATTTTATCATATATTTAATTTATACAATTTTTTAAAATGTGTATAAATAATAGTTATATATATATATATATATATATATATATACAAATAATTGATTGTATTTTTACCCAAAATTATAATGAACTAAAACAAAAGATGTTCATATATAGACAACACCAATATTATTTTGTATGTTACTATGAGTTTAATTTATGTGCATTTATTTTTTTGTTTTTTTCTTCTGTCATTGCAGTATTTTATTTTTTGTTTTTACCATCTTCATTTACAAAGAGATAAAATTATAGAGGTTAAGAAGAGTAAACAGACTGAGAGTGCCTGCAGTAAAAAATCAGGAAAAAAAACAAGGTAAAAGACAAAATTTATGAAGTAAAAAGCCAAGATCAGATTAATAACGTTTGAAGCTAAAAATGTATAAAATAAAATGGTAAAATTCAATTAAAAAAAATGTACATGAAGTAAAAATTTAGATGGTAACAAAATGCATTTTCCATTTTTATAATTTGGTTTAGTCAAACTTCTCTCAAAACAGTAATTTTTTTTTTTTAATCTAATTTTGTGCAATGAATGAAAATCATTTATCTATGATGGGTCAACTAGTTGAATTAAATATTAGGAGTAATTTTGACGGTCTCAAAATAGAATAGTTTAATAATAATAATTTATATATAAAAAAAGTTGTACTTTGTTATATTTTCAGTTTTTTATTCCAATTTGATTATATTTCGAGTTCGTGTTTTTTATTTCATTATGTTATATATATTAGGCAATATATTACAAGAATGATATAATTTAGAACAAAATATGCTTGACGATTAGCAAAGGGTGAAAATGAGTCGAGCTGACCCCACATCGTATAAAATAGAAGGTATGTGTTATATTCAATTCAAGAAGGTCCATAGGAAAAAAACGCATATAGCTTAGAGTATGAGTAAACGAGTAGAACGAGAGAAACATTTACGAGGCTTAAAAATTAAAAGAGCCGATTAATTGATCAAATATTAATGTATTGTAATTCAATCTCATGAAATCTTACACAAATTTTTGCCAAAATTGTAACAATCCTAATAAATTCAATATATTACATAAAAAAAATAAAAAATTAGTTAGAATAGATTAATTAAAATTGAGACATACACCAACCATCTCGTAAATTTGTCCCCAAATATGAACGTCAGACCAAAATAACTATAGGGAGCAAGTGTGTTGAGAAACCTTGTTCTTCCATTTATTATCTCCTTTTAGTCCCTTCTTCCTATAAATCAAGATTTCAAAAGTAAAAGATCGATAGTTGGGCGGATGGACACAACCTAATGCTTAGCTCGTTTTGGTAGGACCTAGGTGTCGCCTAATCGACCACCTAATTTTTAAACATATTTTATCTATATAATTTTCGTACAATAAATATAAAATCTTAATCTAACAAAAGCAAAGAAGTGCAAAAAGGTCTATAAATAT
Organism: Galeopsis tetrahit; assembly: GCA_963675135.1. Taxonomy (NCBI): domain Eukaryota; kingdom Viridiplantae; phylum Streptophyta; class Magnoliopsida; order Lamiales; family Lamiaceae; genus Galeopsis; species Galeopsis tetrahit. The sequence goes on from OY776120.1 coordinate 644,306, forward strand.
ATTAAAATTTGCAAAAATAATGTCAGAAAATATAAAAATGTATTTTTTCAACGCTTAACCAAAAAATATTATACATTATGATAAAGTCACATGTTTTGTTCAAACTGTCGATTCCACTTGAAAATGTGTGTTCGATTACTTGTCGAAAATGGCTAGGCAATAACTAGATCCTAGGTGCTACCTAGTCGGGAATTTTAATTGTGTTAGGGAGTCGGTGATACAAGAGTAGGACTAGCAATTCGTGCTATCGTGTCGTGTTTCGTGTCGACACGATAGTGACACGACACGATAAGGCCAAACACGAACACGATAAGGATTTGTGTCGACACGACACGATAACGACACGATAAGAAAATAAATCAATTTAAAATTGTATTAAATATATAAAAAATAATATATTTATATAAATATAAAAAATTATCGTGTCATTATCGTGTTATTATCAGATACGTGTCATTATCGTGTCGTGTCATATCAGCTAAATAACAGGTTAATGGGTTACCTGTTAATTTTATCGTGATTAACGGGTTGACACGAACCCGACACGAACCCGATAAGGCCAAACACTAACCCGCAATTTTCGTGTCGAATTCGTATCATGCTATCGTGTCGTGTCGAAAATTGCCACCCCTATACAAGAGTATGATTTAAATATTAATTTTCATTCATATTAATTATTTAATTACATGTATTATCCTGTCTTTATTATTATTATTTTCATAGTTGTCAACGGAACATATCCACTTCTGCACACTACTTTATTTAATTAGATTATTAAGCTTGACTTTATAAATAGATGAATATAAATGTCAGTAAAACAAAAATTATAGAAACAAAAACCAAATACTTAATTTATGAAAAATTTATAGTGAATTCGATATCACTTTTTAGTATACAAAGTGTTACTGTTTATAAAACGCAAAGTAAATCCGGTAAGAACTAATACTATACTACCCCTCGTTGCTGAGTTCATCCTCACTCTTTCAAAAATTGAAACTTTTCATATTCTTTCCTACTGGAATGATCACATTTATAGCAGCTGTAATTACATTTAATAGCAAGTATATTCGATTAATGTGTGGATTAATGTTGAGCTGCCAGCAATGAATGCATGCAAAGTTGTAACCTAGTATGAAAGCCCATTGAAGGCTCAATAAGCAGATCCGAATTCATTTTCTCAAATACAATTAAAACCCTAATTTCAGCTTCTTTTACAAGCTTTCCCAAAGTTCTTCACCAAGAACAAACCCTAATATTAAGAGTCCATCAAGAACGGCTTAGATCATCTTTCAATCCGTAAAACACCACTCATATATAAATAATATTGTTTGTTATCGGTTAATCGATACACCCCGACAAAAATCGGTACAACATTCCCTCTCCTCTGTAAAGTATGGACTCCAAACAAACAAACAAGAAAAAAAAAAGATTAAAACTTGAAGATAAATTTTAAAGAGATTCGTTTTTGAGTTACAATAGATGAAAATCAGATATTTCAATTTGTATAGTTAAAACTAAAACTAAAATAAAAAAAGAGGCTTTTTTTTTTAATTCTAAAAACAATCGACAATTTTTCTAAGAATTCAACAAATGCTCTACAAAAACCTTCGATATTTGTAAAAAAAAATAAAAATCAACATATCAGTGTCGAGTACATATCTGATCCAGTTTTTGTAATTTTTGTGTCAAAAATTCGTGCAAACTCAATTTTATAGTCTCAAAATTACACTCTTTTACAATTTTAAACAATAAAACCACATTGAAATAAAGTTTGGAACACTCAAACTAACCTAAAATAAGAATTTTGGGGTGAATGAAGTTAAAAAATAAGAAGGGGTATAATAGGTAAATGTACAGTGGGTGAACCCAACAAAAAAAGGGCATTTAACCGTGGCCATTTCAGGACTCGAATGCGGACGGTGGGCCCAAGTAAGTTGCCATTTCTAGCCCACATAATGTGGATGGTGGGCCCAAATAAGTTGTATAGCCCACACATTGACGCCGTTAGTGCCTAGTGGTCTGTTAGTTTCCTGTCGTTTTCTTGGCTTATTCTGTGTCCTTCATTTAACAGGCGTTTGGCAAATGTGCCTAACTTTGACTAATTCCACTTTCATTCTTTTGTTCCTACAATTTTGGAATACGGAAATAATCATTCCCATTATAATCAAAGTAATTTTTTTTGGGTAGAATAATGATTTCTTCATGTTCATTATAAAGCATATACTCCCTCCGTCCCGGAATTAGTTGCATAGTTTGATCGGGCACGTTATTTAAGAAAAGTGATTTTAGTGGTTGATGATGTAAGATAAATGAGAGGTATTTTAGGTAATTTAATGATGTGTAAAATGAAATGTATGAAAAAAAATGAGTGACAAATTTGAAAATAAAATGATGTTGTGAGGTTATTAATTTTGTGGGGTATTTTCATATTAAGAGTATGCAAGTAATTTTGGGACGTCCGAATAAGAAAAGTGTGCAAATAATCACGGGACGGAGAGAGTAGTTTTTTTTATCCAACACACTTTTTTAAGAAGAGAAACACGTGAACGAATCAGTTGTATCGTGCAATTGATGTACAATTAATACTATTCAATGGTAGTAAATAATATTACTTCGTCTTATAATTACTTTTATATGTAGATAAGCATAGATATTACTTACAAAAGTGTAATAATTACATTTGTACAAATTTAAGGATATTGTGAGGATGAAATATATAAAATAGTTTTTCAGTTTAAGAGTGTAAAAGTAATTGTGGAACGTTTTAAAATGAAAAATGTGAAAATAATTACGGATTGAGGGAGTAGTAAATAATATTATTAAGTAAAACAACACTAATATATATATATTTTTTTTAGGAAATCTTGGTATCTGGTCCAAGTATCTATTAATTCGAAGAATCAATCCTACTGTCCATTAGCGAAGGCTCTGTTTAAAACAGAAGTAAAATTTTGTACAAACTGACCCCCAAAATTATTTACACTATAAAGATTTTGAATTTAAAACACTCCTAAATTTCAAACCTATACCATCGAGCCAAATAATGATGCAAGAAAAGTAATTGGCTTAATTTTTAGCACTTAAAATTTAGTCAATCTTTGAAGGTGAGTTGCAATTATGCATGCACATTATAAAATATATTTTGATTTTGTGATCAGGGAATCTTTCTTCTTTTTCTTTTCTTTTTTCGTGGTAATAATGATTTGCATATTCATTCGACAAATCAAATGTTAGTACTTTTTATGGGCCACAAGATTTATATGCTTTAACGAAAATATTCCAATCAAATTTATTTGAAACTATAATCATGTATTAAATTAATTAATTAATGTGGTATAGTTCCGATAAGATAAATTATGAATAAAAACATGTCATGAGAGAGAAAGGGTATAGAAGGGATGAATTAGATAATGGAGTACAACCAAGATCATATACAATAAAATACTAATATAATACATATTAATATAAATAATGATTATAGTGTGGATTATATAGGCCACAAAGAATTAATTGATATCGATTGACACTGATTTATTCAACTATTCATCAAATATAGTAATTAATTCACATAGAATGATGTCATATATATTATTTGGGTGGATTCTAATTACCTAACTCCTAAACTTAATTCGTATAAATTTATACAAAAGTGTTTACTATTTTAAATCGTATTTTCACGGTGATTACATTATTAGTGTTGTGCTCTAATTTAAAAAGAAAAAAGACAAGAAAGGTTGTTGGTTGCGACATAGGTGAGTGGTATTTCAAACAACTTCTCAATTCACATCGAACAAGATATAATGCTAATGTCATTGCTCTTGCTTCGTTATTTCTTGAGAAATAAAGTGTCCTACGATTCACTAACACCGTAATAAAAGACATAATTTGTTTTAAGAAAAATGTGTTGCAAGATACCAATAATTAAAGCTTGGTTGCTCTTAACATATGAAACAAAGTGTCTTACAATTGACTAACACTGTGATGTATACTCCCTTCATTTTTCAATAAGTGAAGTTTTCGTAGGTTAAATGGAGGGAGTAATTGAAAATAAACAGTGTAAGTTAAAACATCATTTACCTGTGTACAAATAAAAGACTAAAACTTTCACTTATTAAAAAACGTAGGAAGTATTTTGTTTTAAGGAAGTACTACCTAGTTTTTTTAAGTTTGGGTATCTGGCTGAAAAATGGACTAATTTTTGGACTAGTTTCACTGTCCACTAACGAGAACCCGTTCTGTATGGACTGTTCACTTATCTAAAAAATTGTTTGCACTTTAAAAATTTCGATCATCGTATACATTCGTGTTTGATTTCGATTCTCCATGTTATTGATGGCACGTTCTTATCTCCTTCCTAGCACCTTTGTATTGGGGTATGAGTACCAATTTTATACTAAAAACAGGCAGAGAAGCCAACTCTTTTGTCTTGGTGATTGAGCTTGTTGTTATGGAATCACAAGACAGGTCAAACCACTTTGAAAAACAACAAAACCCTAATTACATTAATAAATCATATATATTCGTACACAATTTCATATCATGTATATATAATAACCAAAACAAGTTGCACTTAGTCACTTCATTTTGAACCAAATCAAGAAAATAATAATGAGATTTTCAAGCATGTTTCATCTTCTACTTATAATTTTGTTAGTGTTTTCCAGAGGAATCGCGTTGAATTCAGCTCACGAGGAATCAACTCTTTTGGTAAGCCCTAGCTACGGTTTCATATGAAATCAGATGACGAGTTTCTTATAGAGAGTTTTATAAGAAATTTATCATCAGATTCGGTATCATTAATTACATTTACACTTGTCGTATTTTCGTAAAAATCGAGTGGTTAATGTAGGTAAAAGACAATTGTAACAAGGTTGGTGAGTGCAAAAAGGGGAGTGCAAAGACACAAGAAACTCTTTTGGAAAGTGAAGATTACATCTACACTCAGTCTTTGCCTTGATCTAGCCTTAGAAATGGATATACTTTTTATGTTTTAATTAATGTAATGTAATGTAAATGATTTATTTTAATAAGTTATTAACATATAGATTAGGGAATAGTTTGAATGATTGGTTTTTGAACCCAGTTGGATGATGTTGAGTCTTGAGCATTTGCTTTTGGGTGATGTAATTTTACTTCGGTTTATTCATTGTACGGGTTAAGTATCTCTTGTACTATCTCTTTAAATTTGGTTGGTTCATTAAAAAAACAATAATTTTCTTCTGTAATCAATATTATTAGTGTTGTACTTTAATTTTGAAAAAAGATGTGATCGATTGAAGTGAAATTTTTGTAGAATGATAGATCATTAATCAAACGAGAGTAATGCTTACTTTATTTACGAGAAGTAGTGTTGTTATATATATCATCTTTTGTTCTCATTAATCATCATAATTACTCGATGACCATTTTTGTTAAAAATTTCAAACCAAACACCACCTTACTCTTTTTGACAAATTCCTCACTAAAATTGACAATTTTTTTTAATAGTTGTTTCTTGTTTAAACAAAAAAGAATGAGATTCTTGAATAAAAAGAATCTAACATAATCAGCATAAATTCCATTTTAAAATCAGTTGTATATAAGAAAAGTAAAGAATCCATGATTATGTTCTTTATTGTATTCTACTTGCTATTATCATGTATTTATTGACCAAGTTTATATATGTATCAATTTTCTTTTTTGGAATATTTAGACTTATTTTTTGATTTAGTTTGTTAGAAAGAAATTACTAATGTTCTATTTAATTTTGTTTTCACTGTGTCCAGGTGGTTTAGAATGTTAGCTTAAGTGTTTGGTTGTGTTTTAGATACAGATTCGATTCTACTTCATAGCAAGATTTTTTTTAATGTTTTTAGGTTTTTGGACTAAAGTTTTTAGGTACAGTTTGATTATTTTCTTCAATAAAATGGGAATAATAGAAAAATTATTAAGTTATTGTCTAATTTTTTTTCTACCACTCATTATAAATGAACATTGTAGTATTGAAAATTTTGGAGTTTTAGTGGTGTTAAAATTTTGCACATTGTATGCTAATTAAGAATATTGTATATTGTAATTGGAGGTTAATTATTTTTTAACTAAAAAAAAAATATATATGATATTAATATTTTAACAATTTCAATTCTACACTATTTTAGCTCTTCTCTTCCGGAACAATCAAAACTTCCTCTAAACATATTGATAGCCCACTTGTTCAATTTAAATTAATGAAATAAGATATATTGACAATTTTATAATAATTTTTTTTTGTAAGTATAAATATTATTTCCGCGTAATGTTAATTGGACCCCCTACTCAAAATTCCTGGGTCCGGACTGGCTAACACGTTGTTAGTTAATGAAAGTAAAAGATCTTCAATGCACTCTCATCATATATATATAGTTTGTATATATATGGTGATATATTTTCTTAAACATATTGAGTTAATTAATTAGAGCCTAATTAATAAACACACGAACAACAAATAAGACAAATCTTGAATGATGTTTATTAACTTGCCAACCCCAATTATCTTATAATAATCAAATTAGACTCTTTATTCTTGTTTTACTTGCTAATTTATTAAAATGTCATTTTCATAAATCTCAATCAACTTTAATTATTTAAAAAAAAAAATCAATAATTAAGTACATATTTCTTCAAGAAATCTATAGGCTTAACATGTGGTACTGTTGTCTGTAAAATTAACAATGAGTTTAAGAATATTAAAAGTAATGAATGTGATGATGTTCCAACATACCCCTGACATGTTCTAAATTAATGGAGGTGATTATTTTAATTAATTAAACTGGACTTATAATATAATTAAGCTTTAATTAATGGCTCATAAATCTAGAATATGTGGTCCACTTGCAGTTAATTAATCATAGTTAATTAAGATAATTACCCTGCAATTTGGATTAATTATGATTAATTGGTTATGTATCAGGCTCTTCATGAGTATAAATAGTCATGACTTAAGACAATATATTATTGAGTGTTTCTTGCTGGAAACCACCATTTTGAGGGTTTCTAAATTCTGTTTCTTAATTACAAAATATTAATGTTACTTTGCGTGAATTAATGGTATTATTATAATGTAATGTACATGAAGATTTATCACTATTGGACGTGTAAAATGTTGTGTTATTAGTTTATAAGCGTAGTGATATCAGTTAATGTTAAGTAATGTTATCGTCAAGTCTCTATTAAACCCTTTCCTTTGAGACCGTTGCTTGTCGACAACCACATATACAATCACTAGCGACTAATCATAAACGTTCACCAGCAATTGACTGCGAGAAGACGTCAGCTGTTCCCAACGATAATGTAAGGAAAAATAATACTCGATCCATTCGTCCCACGATCATTATAACTTTCTCACTTTCTTTTTTTAGACGTCCCACAATAAGTATCTCATTTCATTTTTGACATATTATTTCCCTCTTTCAATTCCATCACTTAGTATTATATCTATAATTATTTTATTACTTCTCTTAATTAAAACAACTAAAAGAAAGAGAAAGCTCATAGCGAACGAAGAGTATAATCCATTAATTCATTATTATTACATCTTTGACTCACGTTTACGGTTTACGCTCATATTAAATTATTCACTCGACGAGCATTCGATCCGAAATGAAACTCAAAATCCGTACAAATATGTGCAATAATGATGCCACAAATCCTAAACAAGAATAAAATAAATGTGTTTTGGATTATGCACATCTCACCGACTTTAAGTCAGCTGGCAATAAAATAAATCTGATTATGCTTAAATATTTGTGTTCAATCCGACAATCCAATAGATATGTTTAAATATATCCAAAAATTAAAAAATATTTAATCTAAGTTTTATTTTTCAGACTTTTAGCACATGGACATCCATTCTACAGCTCAATCACTTCATTCTAACTTGTATTATCTGGCCACCAAGTTCAACAATAAACAATGTAAATGGATACTCACCTTTGAGCATCACTTTTTTTTTTTTTTTTTTGGGTAACAATGACACGGGTTTAAATTCAGACTCGTATAGAACTAGATTTGGATCTGATCAAGCGAATTCGAGACAAGTACTCGTGATTTTATAGAATTCGTACCTCAAACCCGTTTCAAACTATGTTTAAAAAGTTAAAGCGAAGGTTGACTCGAACAACCTTAGCGCTTTCGATCGGATCAGGTCCAACCGATAAATATTCCCTTTTATTGGGCCTACAAAAATATAGTATAACCTAGCATTACTTAGTTTTTCAATGCGAATGTTGACTCGAACAACCTTAGCGCTTTCGGTCGGATCAGGTCCAATCGTTATTAAAGTCGTTAATCCGCTAAATATTCCCTTTTATTGGTCCTATAAAAATATAGTACAACCTAGCATTTACTCAAAGTGAACGTTAACTCGAACCACTTTAGCGTTTTCGATCGAATCAAATCCAACCGTTATTAAAACAATTAAACCGATAAATATTTCCTTTTATTGGGCCTACAAAAATATAGTACAACCTAGCATTACTAGGCTAGCTAGCAAGCCAATTAGTCAATCCAATCCTTAATTTTTTATAATATGAACTAAAAATAAAAACACTAATTTATTGAGATTCGGAACAAAGAGTTGAACCAATTAAATTTAAATATTGATTTTTTGAATTATATTTATTTAAAGTCCTAGATAATAAACGAAATTAAGTGAAAGTGAACATTTTTCTGACACATGAGAAATTATGATGAATTGAAGCAAATAATTTTAAAAAAAAGATTGCAAATACTCAATATTAATAATCTATGTTTGAAATTATAAATTTAAATTAAATAATCTAAGTTGAGCAAAATCCTTTTACAACATAAAATTTATAAAATTCAAAATTCCAACTCTAATAATAATGAAAAAATAACATTAAAAAAAAAAATCGTCAGGCCTCCCATAAAGCGGGTCAGATTGGGTCGAGCCCATCAAAACTATGGGCCACAAGGTTTCAGCCCAATAGTTCTAGAGTTTTTGGGCCTGTATTTTTTTTAGGGGTCTGACTATATGCACCTCCATTTCGGAGAGATGCACTCCCCCAATTTATACACACCCATCAAATGGGCACACCCCCCCCTAAATTGTCATAAATACCCTCCCTTCATAAAAACCCTATTACTACACACACCCCCCAACCCTTCATCTTCTTCAAAATCCTTCATCTCTTCCTCCCCATTTCCCCCAACCCACCCCCTCCTCACCACCACCCACCAGTCGCCGGCGACGCCCACCCACCCCACCCACCCTCGCCGCGGCCGCCGGCCGCCCCCTCCCCTCCGTTTAAAAAAAAAACTGAAGCTTTGCACTCCCGTCCGTCGGCCGCCGCGGCCGCCCCATCCCCCTCCCGTCCGACGCCGACCCCCAGGTTTGCCCCCTTCCTCCTCCAATCTGAAAAAAAAAACAGAAGATCTGCGGCCGCGCGGCCGATCCCTTCTATCGGCCGCGCGGCCGATCCCTTCTATCGGCCGCTCCCTCCCCACCCCCTCTCCGACGCCGATCCACCCCCAGCCCAACCCAGATTTGCCCTCCTCCCAAGGGTTTTCTACAAAACCCGTTTCTGCAAAAAAAAAAAAAAAAAAAAAAAGAAGAAGAAGAGCAGAAAACCCTAATTTTTTTAATTTTTTTTTTTCCATTTTCGACTATGTAATGTCGAATAAATATACTCTCGTCGGCAAATTGTTGTCGACGAGGGTGTATTTGATCGACATTACATGGTCGAAAATGGAATTTTTTTTTTTAAAAATTTTCGACGAAACCGTGTCGACTACATACACTCCCGTCGACCACGAGTTGTCGACGGGAGTGTATGTAGTCGACACTGGTTGGTCGAAAATTATAAAAAAAAATTGTAAATTTTTTGAGTGTATGGTTGATTTCTGTATTTTTTTTTGAGCTTGATGGTCGCCGGAAATGGTGTCGCCGGCGACCGAAAGTTGTGGGTTAGGAAAAGGTGAAAGAAATGAAGGGGGTGAGTAGGGGGTGCATCTAGTACTGTATATTTAATGTATATTTAATGAAGGGTATTTTAGATTTTTTACCTTATTATTTTATTAAAAAATTGAAAGGGGGAGTGCATCTCTCCAAAATGGAGGTGCATATAGTCAAACCCTTTTTTTAGACGAATTTATAAGGGGAGCGGTTTTTAACACCTCCATCTTTGTTAACCTCACTCCCCCTCCTATTTACTATAAATAAGGCCTTAGGTATTTGTTCTTAAGTCTTGTTAGGGATGTCAATGGGGCAGGACGGAAACGGAGATGATCCCCACTCGGTCACTCATTTTTTCGTGAAGTGAACTGGAAAAAAATCGTACCCGTCCCCACAGGGATCCTCCATTCCCCAATTATATTCAATTTTTTTTAGTATTTTTATGATTACATGAAAGAAGATGAGACGGATCCCTGCAAGAACCCACATAAGAAAATATTCGAAAATTCTCAGTCGGACAAATTGTTAGGAATATAAGCCAGGAAGCCATAACTTAATCCAAAACCATGGTAAAAGGTAAAGAGTTGATTTCCACTCATATACCCTTTCAAACTTTCACGTGGAACCGATGTAGAATATCGTAACAATCCACCCTCCTTTCAAACCGAACGTCCAATGACGACACACTCCGGATGGCAACCAACATGCCAAGGCCCACTTCCCGGGTAGCGACCCTCCCGGGCCCACCATCGGGTAGCCCCTTTTCGCAACCCGCCCGAGCGATCCCCGACGGGTCGGATTCCCCCCACCCAATTGCCAATCCCAAGTCTTGTGAGAGTACAATAAAAATTAAATAATTAATATGTTGTTACACTGTTGTGAGTATTCATATATATGTATATACAGTAATATATCTACAAATCAAAGGCTACACATCAGATAATATCCCTCAAAAGGGAAAAAAAACCAGCCATTGCAGAAAATGAAGCCACTCACATCAGACTTCAGGCTGAAATAACAGAGAAGATGCATGAAAAATTTTCGACGAAAACCATCATATATATAAACGTGAACTCCGTTGTAATAAACTTGTACCATCGTCTCGAAATAGGCACGTAGTTTCAGCTTCAGCCACTCACGACGTCTTTCCAGCAACTTACGCGACTTTGGACCACTGAATTCGAGCTCAACTGTAATTAAGAACGAAATAAGCATGCTTAGAGACCGTTTGGCTGAGCTTATAAACGGAATATTAGTCGCGTTTGCGTACCATATGTTTAAGCAGTTCCGGTGATGAGCCTCTCTCTTTGATCAAATTTCTTGACCTTAATCATGCCGATCAGAACTTTAAGGCTGAAGAAGGCGCAGAAGACGTATGCAACGGTAGCAGGCATCTGAGAGAGAGTCGACTAATGTTCAGCCACGACATAAATCATAACACGACGATCAATTGGAATGGAAACTCACCTGGATTGAGTTTATGTATAAAATTGTAGCAAGGTTGATTAAGCTTCCAGCAGCAATTGCCTGTTAAAAAACGCCCCGTTTTTCATGTGAAAACGAATACATAACCACTCGTTTCGTGATGATCAAAGTAACAACAACTTACACTGCCAATCATGCTTTGGACAGTGGCAACGCGTTGAAAAGCTCTCTCCGATTCCAATGTTCTTACTCGAAGCTTCAGATCTCCTTGCTCCTATGAACACGAAAAAAGAAGTAAATTCGTATACCTATTAAATAGTTTCTATACTCGACGAAAACATACCAAACGCTGGATGATTTCAGCGAGTTTCTCGACTCTATCAGCCTGCCTAAATAAGTTGAAAACTGCACTCGATTGCCTATCCCACCTCTTTCGAAAGTCCTGAACATAATCGAGCAAGCAAATAAATTATCATCACTTGTGTGAACTTGGTTCACGTGAACTCTATCCCATTACAAGTCGAAACAAAACTTGCCTTTACTACAACTTCAACGCCAGCTTCGCGAAACTTCAACAATTCTAGAGCATAGCTGCAACATACGTACGCACAATTAGGAATTTAATTTCCAACATACGTTCGATGAAATGTCCAATGAACTTACGGTTTAGCAATTTCGGTGATATCAAATCGAGGATCGAGCCCCTTGCCAATACCATCCAACACTGTGCATGTAAAAAGTAAACACCACTTTTTCGAACTATGTCATTTAGGCACATACGACGAAAGATGAAAGTGAAGTACCTGAAAAGGCTCGAACGACAAAAGTGAAAGTAGCAGGAAATCGAAAGGGTTGGTCTGCAGCAATGGATAACAAATCTTCACCTGTTTAAATTGAAAAAAACGAAGATCCATTAGAGGCATTTTTGTATAATTGTGAAGTTAGCGTGCATTTTCATAATACTCGACGTGCAAGAGGCTTAAAGTTAGAAAGGCGAATTACCAATTGCAGCAAGACGCTGCTTCTTTTTCTCAGCCTGTTCCTCTTTACTTAAAGGCTTCTTGAATCCAAGTTCTTCTTCTTCTTTCGCCAACTCTCTCTCTCGTCGTTGTGCCACGAGGCGTTCTTCAAAACTGCACATCACGTATTATGTCAACAGATTCTCCTACCTTCTAATCTTTCATAAAAAAACCACTGATGAAGATTTAAAGTTTTAGATTTTAAACGAAATTATTTCAGGTTTCGCAGATACGTCAAGAAGGCAGACGAACAAGGGGTAATATCATTTTGTCACCTGTACTTTTATCAAACAGGTACACCTATTCAATTTTCTTTTTTTCGATTGCATCCTATACTATTCGAATTGACTAGTTGTAGCCTGCACTTTGTTTTTAGTTATATTTTCAGGCCAAAAGTCGAACACGTGGATTGTATATAGTACAGGCAGCTTGAATGGACGGGTATACCCTTGAGAAACAGGCGTGCAAGTCACATGTTCGACTTTTGGCTAAAATCAAACAGAGGAACACACACTAATTATGTGAAACAGTATTACTTCGTATACTACACATTATTACTTTGAAGAGACGGACTCTTCCATCAAACAGGAGAAACCAAGATGCAATTATTCAGACAAGTAAAACTTTGTGCCCAATTTTCACTTTTAAACGAATCATACGAAGACTTAAAGTATAACCGACCTGTTGAGGAAGAACTGAGCAGTTCGTCTGACAGCAGTCATATCTCCAGTAGGAACTAGAACACCCATTTGAACCATTGCTTGAAGAACCTGAATCACGTTAAAATAGTTTATAAAATCGAGCATAACATATTGATAAATTGACAAAAGTGTTAAAAAACAGATTTAGTGACACCTTTTCAGGATCTTTCTCATAAACTCCATAAAATACTTCTAGTAAGCCTTCTCTGATGTTTGGACTAATACTGCAAATACGTAAGACAACGATGAACGATAATCATTTAGCCACCCCACTTTTAAACAAAAAACCACGCGAATAAGAGAATAATTGCACCTTCCCATCATTCCAAAATCGTAAAAGATCAATCTTCCACCATTGAAATCATCGACAGCAATGTTTCCAGGATGCTGCACGAAATTTGCATGGTTTGTCCGAACAGTTTACATTAATACATTATCCCAAAAACTTATCTACAAGACAGAGAAGATAAATACGTAGAACAGAAGAACACGCACTAGTTATGTTGATTCTAAGAATAACCGTAAAAGCGATAAACTCAACTATGTAATGATGAAAACAACTTTTATAATAGTAACATGTCTATGTGAGATTTCTAAATATAGCAGGCTTGAGAATTTCTCACCGGGTCAGCATGGAAAAAGCCATGGGACAAAATCTGCTCCAGATAAGATTCAACAGCATAACGGCCCAATCTAACAACCATTAAAGCATGAGAAAACAATTTATATGTCAACACTTGAAATCTGTTTTAACGGTTAATACCTCTTACGATCCACACCCAACTGGTCAAGAGCTTGAATCCGGTTTATTTTGATCCCAGGAACGTATTCCATCGTTAGAACCTTTAAAACATTGAAAAACAAGTTATATAAAAAACAATTTGATGGCTAAAACTTGAAGAAAAGTCCATACCTGTGGAGTAGTGAACTCCCAGTATATCGAAGGGACTTTAACATAATCCAGTTCTTTGAAGTTTGATGCAAACAGCTCAGCATTTGCAGCTTCTTTCGTGTAATCGATCTCCTGAAAAGTTCTAATGAATGTTAAATCATACTACATAACAGTCCTTAATAAATATTTAAAACAGGAAATTATGATATAAAGAGTCATGGAATCAAAAAGTAAACGGTCACCTGATATAAGACACTTGCACATTCATCGTAAATAGCAACCCAATCGCGTTTTGCGCCATCTGATTTCGGATCAAGCTTCTGAAGATATTCAGCTATTACCTGAAGATTGAAATATGAGAAAATATCAGATAACAAACTAACAAGATTACTATAAGAATAATAATATAGCACATTAAAGCTTACCCTCAGATTTTTAAGGTCAATATCAAAGAGATCTTTAAGCCCGGGTCTTTGTACTTTCACAACAATTTCCTGTCCCTTCAATCTTGCACGATGGACTTGACCTGCGTTCGAGATGGAATTCCGATCAATCGTATTTCCTTAGGCCAACCAAACAAAGCCTTAATCAAAATATTTGAAATTTAAACATACCAAGACTTGCTGCAGCAATTGGCTCTCGATCGAATCTTTCGAAAATATCATTTACAGAAGCTCCGAGTTCTTCCTCAATTATTGATACTGCAGTTTCTGATGGAAAAGGAGGAACTTGATCCTGAAACAGTTGCAATCGAGTTAGTTCTCAATGAATTACGAAGTATATATACTTATATAAGTGATCTTTAACCTGAAGCTCTGATAACTGATCCACATATTCTTGAGCAAGAATGTCTACTCTTGTGGAGAACTGCTGTCCAATCTTAATGAACGTCGGGCCAAGTCTCAGAATGTTTTCTTTCAACCACTTTGCAAGAACCTTTCGTTTTTGGGTCATTTTTTCTTTCGTCATTCCACCTGAGTGCATGCATTTTTCAAGTCTATTAGAATTGGTTTATCATGATACATTTCCTAAAACAGACTCTTATCAAAGAAAAACACAAACAAATCGAGCCTTTAATCCCAAACGATGGAAAACATTGCAATAAACCACATACTGACTGACCTTTGTAGGCAAATTTTTGATTGTTTATCCAAACCTTGAAGATAAAATTCAGAACAAATCCCCAAATTTCCAGAGTCCTCTGAATCGTAGAATACGTTTTAAATCGGTTCCAACGCCCACCAGGAGCAACAGATACCTTGAGAAGAAGAATAAACAATTATGCACAAGATCAACACAGCTATTAGGAATACTATATAATTTGGCAATTAGCTAATTGACACATAAATTGGTGAAAGCCCATAAAGTTGCAGAAAAATCATATATGCCATGGTTAAGTCAGTTCATCATTCATCATTTTTTAGTAAACTACTCTCTCCCACGTTTCATTATATTCTTCCCTCTCTCGATCACATCACCTCTAGTACGTCTACTTACACTATCATATCTCTTAATCTCCGTGCCCAAAAGCTATGGAAGCTTCTCCCGGGATGGAGGGAGTATTAATCTATATCTATGCCATGGTTAAGTCAGTTGCATAACTACACACATTCCTCAACAGTCATGAATCAAAATGTCTCCAAGATTCACTACCATAACTTACACATAGCATTGAACAAATATAAACTAGTACTCCCTCTATCCTCGCAAAACCTTCTCATCTTTCCTTTTTCGCCCGTCCCAATAAAAACTTCTCATTCATTTTTTAGTAAACTACTCTCTCCCACGTTTCATCATATTCTTCACTCTCTCGATCACACCACCTCTAATACATCTACTTATACTATCATATTTCTTAATCTCCGTGCCCAAAAGCTATATGCCATGGTTAAGTCAGTTGCATAACTACACACATTCCTCAACAGTCAAGAATCAAAATGTCTCCAAGATTCACCACCATAACTTATTAGGAATTAATATACAAGAATTAATTCGCACCCTCTCTACAAGTTCGGACTTTTAGATGAGACGAAATTCTTTCATGGTATCAGAGCAAACCGGGCAAACGATCTGGGTTCGATTCCTGTTGAAAGCACTCCACCCATTTAAATTGTCCACTCGATGGGCCTCCTCCCCAAAAAGGGTAAGAGGTGTTAATCCGGCCCACGAGTGAGGGGGAGTATTAGGAATTAATATACAAGAATTAATTCGCACCCTCTCTACAAGTTCGGACTTTTAGATGAGACGAAATTCTTTCACATAGCATTGACAAATAGTATAAACTAGTACTCCCTCTATCCCCACATAAATTTCTCATCTTTACGTTTTCGTCCAAGCTTCTCATTCATTTACGTTTCATTATATTCTTCTCTTTCTCAATCACATACATCTACTTATACTATCATATTTCTTAATCTACATACCCAAAAGTTGTATAGCACAAAATTTACAAGAAATTAGAGGGTAACAAACAGATTATAAATACAAAAATATACCTCAACTTGATCCCCCCTGCTTTTTTTAAACCAAGCATCCTCTTGCCCAATTTCCTCTATACTCTTCCTTTTATCTTCACTTTTTTTGCCACTCCCATTTCCATTGACATACTTCACTAAATTCTCATCCCCACTCTCAATTTTCACACTCCCATTTCCATAATCCTTATACCTGTAATTCCCATTAGAACTCCCATTCACTTTAGCCTCCAAGTCTCTGTCTTTTTCATCAAGAACAGCGTTTTCTTCTCTCCGGACACCTCTAATTCTTACACTGATTCTGGGCTCAAGATTAGTGGGTTTATAGAAGGAAAGCTTGAGTCTTTTTGTTGGGTTTTGAGGAGAAAGAAAGATGAGACTACTAAAAGAGGTTGAAAAAGTTGCCATACTGAAAAAAATGGTTTCTTGAATTTGAATAATTTCAAAACCCCATTGTTGTAATGTGTGATTCTTTGAAAACAAGACTGTGAATGAGTGCACAAGGCAGAAATTGAGGGGGCAAAGGAAGTGGTGGAGGAGAATCAAGAATGGAAGTTGGTTTTGTTATATCTTTGTTTCTTGTAAGAGTTTTGGAATTAAGGAAAATGAGAGGCTGAGGAGACACATTGGAAGTGTGTTACGTGGAAAGAGAAAGATTAGCTCTAAAATTTTATGGGTTGTGATTGGCTGAGAGACTACAGTGGGGGTCACAACACACTTCTTATAATTTTTTATTGATAGTTTTATATCGTTTAATTCATCTGTTACACTTGTCGTTGTTTTACCTGTTGAATTTTCGGGATAAACGACGGTGATTATTGTTTAATATGACATATACTAATTCATTTAATGAAATAAAATACTCCCTCCGTCCCGGAGGAACTTGCACCCTTTGACCGGCACACATTTTAAGAAATGTGTAATGATTGATGTATTGAGGGGTAGTTTTGTAAATTTTTATGAATAAAGTAAAGTAAAAAGTAGATTGAGTGTGGAAAAGTAATAACATATGGGTAAATATGAGTATATTTCAAGGATGAGGGCTGTGAATATATTTCCTTTTATGGAGTGTGCAAATTGGTATGGGACGTTCATATATGAAAAGTGTGCAAATTCCTGTGGAACGGGGGAGTATGAAGGTTTGAAACACCAATATTGAAACATGTGATTTGAATTTGGTTGTACCATGAATATTTCCACTTACAAGGAATATACCCCCAATTTCTCATTTTATTAGATGGAGGGCATATTTGTTCTTTTTTAAAAATTAGAGGATTTATTTGTATCAAAATATAGTTTAATATCTAACATGTACTTTTTTTTTTGAAGTCATATCTAACATGTACTTGAGACAATAGTTAAAGTTTCAATTTGTACATTATTTCTCAATATTTTCGCCTCATATTTGGAATGTTTTTAATGATGGTGCAGGGTGCAATATCGCTCACGTAACTCACGTTCATTGAATCTTTCGGCGGTGTTTGTTTTGGGATTGACCAATCTGGATTTGGATTGGCCCAATCTCTTTTAATCCATTTCAATCCAAATACAAATCCAAATACCAATCCACTCCTATAATACACCTAAACACCTATTTTTATACCATCAAATCACTATATATCTTACTTTTCTTTTACACACTCATTCTCTCTTCTACTTTCTTCTCTCTCTTACTTTTCTTTCACTACTAACAATAATAAAATATTATAACATCACTCTTGATGTGACATAAATTTAAATCTACCTCAACTTCTCAATCTTTAACCAAAAACAACTTACACGCAATTTACTATTCATGGATTATCCAAATCCCAATCCAATCCACCACAATCCAAATCTAATCCAAATCAATCCCAAACAAAACACCACCTTCCAGAATAGTCTTGAGGTTTGCTCCAAAAACTGTTCTCGAGTGAGTAAATAGATAAAAAATATATATATAAATATAGAGTCTTATATAAGAGAGTTGACTTTGTACATAAAACAAATCTTCACATGTCCAGATTCATTATGCTCATTTATTCAGGACATGAGTTTTAATGAACATTAATTAATTTACGTATAAAGTAGTTAGATTAAGGGTATGATGTGGTATTGTGATGTCCACTTATGTATTGCTTATGAATTTGCTTATGAATTAAGTGAAAGACAATTTAAATAAATAAATGATGATTAAAGGATGAACATAAAATATTGTAAATAATATTATTTTTAAAAAGTGAATAAGTATAATATAATTGGATAATTAAAAAAGAAAATTGAGAATAATCAAATTGAACTAAGTAACGTGTGTAAATAAGGATATATCTCATGCATTTTTTTTTGTCATAAATATATAAATAAATGGAGTTTACCAAAAGTTATTACTCATTTTTAATTTGTTTTTGTCTGGGTGCCATTAATTTTGCATTGTCATACCATCAATCTCCCCAACCTCTCCCACTTCAACCATCTCATTTACTCACTTTTCGCTCTATATAAATTCTCAATTTCTTGCTTTAAATCAAAATATCTTTCACCTTTTTTTTTTTCTTAACAATTTTTGCCCTTTCCCGTCTCTCTTTCTCTCTTCTGTCATTCCTGTTCTTGTGAAATATTAGTATCTTTTATAATGGAGTGGTGGGAAGCTCAAAAGATGTGAGTTTTTTTTTCTTCTCAAGTTCAATGTTATTACTTGTTATTCAAAAAAAAGTCTTTGGTTCCTTGATTTTGATTCTCTTTGTGATTTTTTTGGCTATTGCATTTTTGACATCTTTAATTTTTCCTTGTCTTCTTTTTTTAAGGTTAGATATATCCACGATTACCTCGTAAGAAAAAATCTGTATAAATCCAACGATGGAAAGCAAGACGTGGACCTTCCCAGCTCATCAACGTATAAGCTCGACGATGACGAATGCACCGGAGACGAATTATATGATCAGTAGATCTAGCTATGGAGATAGATCTACTGATCGAGACTCATTATACCTAATCTTGTCTTGTAATATAATTTAGTTTAGGGATTATAGTTTTTTTAGTCCTTTAGTTGGACTAATTTTGAATTTGGTCCTGATGGAATACACATTTTAATTTTGGTCTCATAAGTTGACAAATTTTTTGAATTCAATCCAATTAAATTACCTACTATTGCTGGTAATTGAACCAATCAAATCCATTTTTTCTGCATTTTTCTGCACATGAGCAAATTCACGGTTGATTTGAATTACACACGAGCTAAGAATTTGACCGGTTCATTTACCTGAAATGGTAATAATTGGACTGAATTCAAAATTTTATC
Source organism: Galeopsis tetrahit (assembly GCA_963675135.1). NCBI lineage: Eukaryota > Viridiplantae > Streptophyta > Magnoliopsida > Lamiales > Lamiaceae > Galeopsis > Galeopsis tetrahit. The sequence goes on from OY776120.1 coordinate 664,025, forward strand.
AATTTATGGGACCAAAAGCAAAATGTGTATTCCATCGGGATCAAATTCAAAATTAGTCCACCTTAAAGGACTAAAAAAACTTCAATCCCTTTAGTTTATGACAAAGCAATGAAATAGGACTAGGAGGGACTACATTTTATATGGAGGTGGCACAAATTTGATGTAATATAATTTAGTTTATGACCTATTTTATAGATTTACTTAAACAATTGTTTTGTTTATGCTTGATTATTTTATTTTATGTTTATGGGTTGTGTTAGAATGAAAGCTCATTTGTGATGTTTATTGATTCGTTCTGACTTATGGTTTTTCTTTTTCACACACTTCTATTCATAATTAACAAAAAAGAATAGTTTACTATATTTTTTTTTGTAAAAAATTATAGTCGACTTTCTTTTTACGCACAAAAATATTTTTATTTAATAATTTTTTAGATTCATTAAAATATTTTATTAATTTATGTAAAAATAAAATAAAAATAGGACTATGTATGATACCCACGGTAGCCCACTGCGTATAATTTACAACTGGATTGTAGTAGAACAAATTAAGGGGCTAGTGGGCCTAAATGGCCCATTAATTTTAAAATGGCCACGGTTATACACACACAAAGTTATTGAGGACACCCACTGACAAAACACACAAGCCGTGACATGAGAACACCCACGTGAAAAACTTCAAGATACCCCTCATTTTTTCAAAAAAAAGTTTTCTCCCCTTCCCTCCCCCTAGCGGCGCCGACGGCCAACTTCCCTCCCTCCCCTACAAAAAAAAAATGTCGACTCGTCCAGCCCCATCTCTCTCATCGTTGTTGTCGCTGCTCACACGCGTCCAACTCCAGTGGCGGCCCCTACTCCCCTCTCCCCTTCACGGCCATTCGCGGTAGTTCACACTCCATCCCCTTCGCGACCCTTCACACCCCCTCCCCTTCAAAACCCCTTCTCTTCGCCGTCGTTCACACCCCTCCCCTTCAAAACCCCTTCTCTTCGCCGTCGTCGTTCACACCCCATTCCCTCCTCCGATTTTAATTTTGTTTTTCAAGGTTAGTTTTTGATATTAGCAAAATCAATCATGTTCTATAAATGTTCATATATATTTTTCGAATTTTTGCTCTTTTTCAGATTTTTTTCTTCGAAATACTGCCTTTTTTCGAAATTCTTCTTCGAACTTAGAACCTTTTTGGATTTTTTTAAATCTAAAATTGTTGTTTTTTTGCTCTAATTTTGTGAGTTCTTATTTTGTTTGAAATTAGTGAGTTAGTACTCATTTGCTGATTTTTTTTTTTTTATAATTTCAGTAAAGGGTATATGACCATTCTACACCCCCTTTACTTGATTTTTTTACTATGTGGGTGTCCTCAATAAGTCTGAGTATGCTTATAACCGTGGCCTTTAAAAATAGGGTGGTAATTTGTTATTAGGTTCATTTCACTACTACTTTTTTTACTACTTTTTTTTTAATAGGGACTAGCTTATTATTTTGATTCCAATTGATTCAAAATGGGACTTAATAAGACAGATATGCCATTTTTCAATTTAAACAATTTCGAATTATTATATATTAGTCAGCATTAACATATAATCAAATTATAAATGCATATTTTCGAATACCGCGTAATTTTATCACATCACCTTCCAAAATTCAAAATATTTCCTAAAAAGAAGGTCATCCCAATTAATTAGATGAATTTGTTAGCTGAAAGATTTATTTCCACAATTTTTGCACTTCATTCTGGAGATTTTAAAAAATTCCAGATCATTCTTTTCCGGCGAAGAAGTTCATTCCCTACACCAGCTAATATATGAAGGACAAAATGCATATAAGGGAATGCATATAAACATGACGACAAATATGCATACGTACAGAAAGGAATGTATGAACAACAAAATTCATATACACGAATGCATGTAAATACGACGACAACTATGCATATGTTTAGAAAGGAATGTATGAACTAAAAAATGCATATAGAGTGTTATTTCGGTATATGGATTGAATCATTCCGACATTGGGATGGTACGTGATGGTGACGACGAGCATTTTCCCAATCACTTACCGTACACAAACGCTGAAACAAATCTCCGCTCGCCGGGGATGAAAGCTCGCCATAAAATCCAGCGACAACGCCGCAGAGAGAAGCAAACCGATAGGCGGGGTTTCCTGACGTTAGAAGAAGCCGATTTGGTCGAAATTTCGGGACTCAACACTCACGAGCGTTTTCTATGCCGATTAACGGTAAGATCCGAGGATCTGTAATCGTAGATTTGGAGATAGTACGGGATTTGAGAGAGAAAGAGGATTTGGAGAACAATTTAATAAGGGACCGATCAAAAAGAATGATATGGGTTAATTATTTATGATAAATTAAAATGGAAATGGTAGATACTTACTATGCAGACGAAATTCCTAATTTTAATTTCAGTTATGATCGATTGTATGAAATTATTTCTGATAAATTGAATTTTAGAAAGTCAAAGGATTTTAAAAAATATCCCATTAAATTAGGGAATTGATGAGCCGCAAGAAAATGAAATTAAAATTTGAATTATTTATTATATTACTCTAAATAATAGAAGATATCTAAGTAAGAGTAGTTTTGATTTTTTATTTCGAATTTGAATCTAATAGACAATTTTTAAAATGGTAGTTTCTATTTAAGGTTGTATATGAATGAATCTATTACGAAAAATTCTCTTAAAAATACTTTGAAAAAGATTATTATAATACTAATACAAGGATTTTGTTACCGTAAAATCTCAATAAATTAATACATTAATTAATAATAATTTTCTTCAATCAAGTTAAAATATTTACCAATTTTAATAAAATGGATGAGTCTCTTGTGTACTCAAGTACACGGTGTACTTGAGTGAACCTTGACTAGTCAACTGTTGACCGGTCAACGGTCAAACTTCGACCTTTTTTTTTCGATTTTTTTAACTGAAAAAAATATATTTTTCAATAATATTTTCAATTATATTAACATACACTTTTAAGTTATAATAACATACACTTTTCATTAATATATAACTTACACTTTTTATTAATAGAACATACACATTTTTAGTTATAATAACATAAACTTTTAAGTTATAATAACATACACTTTTCATTAATATATAACTTACACTTTTTATTAATAGAACATACACATTTTTAGTTATAATAACATAAACTTTTAAGTTATAATAACATACACTTTTCATTAATATATAAATTACACTTTTCATTAATAAATCATACACTTTTCAGTTATAATATCATACACTTTTCAGTTATAATAACATACACTTTTCACTTATAATAACAATAACACACACTTTTTCAGTTATAATAACATACATTTTTCATTAATATAACATACACTTTTCAGTTATAATAACATACATTTTTCATTAAAAACAATGTTGCACTTTTCAATATTGTAACATACACGTTTAATTAAAAAACAAAGATACACTTTTCAATATACTATCATACACTTTTTCAACAAAAAAAATCGAAAAAAATCAAGACGATACTTTACAATGAGATTCAAAATTAATATATATGGAAGATACTTTACAATCCGTTAATATAAAATATTAAAATTTAGCAAGTTAATCAATGTATATAATTTGTTAAAAATTGGTAGATTAATTGATGCAAGTTAATCGTGATTTCAAAAATCATTTTCTATAATGGCAAGTAGAACCAAACCATTTGGCAATTACAAAAATCGAATATGAATAATCATTAAAGAGTATCACTTGTATGAAATATTTTCATACATAAAACATGTCTAATTAATATCATTTCAAAAAATTTGCAGGTTACTATCTATGAATTTGTGCTCAATTTTTGCAGTCAGCATTAAATTACAATTTATTTACCATTATTTATATAATTAAATTCAATTTCTACCTTCCATGTTTCACACACTGGATGTTTAACAAGTGTCGCTCCTATTATTATGTGTTGATTATTTTTAACTCGATAGTCAAACACAAAATGAAACACTGAAACTGTAATCTCAAACCTATATTTATACCTTCAAACCCTTTCAATATTTTCATAAAAAAATTCATACTATCAATTGCAATGGCCTTTATCCTATGGATTTTATCACTGATTTTATTCATTCATCTCCTTTCCCTAATCCTGAAAAACAAGAAAAAACTTCCTCCAGGGCCAAAAGGGCTTCCAATTATAGGCCATTTCCACCTTGTAGGCAAAAATCCCCACCAAGATTTGCATCACCTAGCTCAAAAACATGGCCCCATCATGTACATTCGCTTCGGGTCGATCGGGACAGTCGTCGTCTCCTCCCCCACCGCGGCTGAGCTCTTCCTCAAGACCCACGACCTCGTCTTCGCCAACAAGCCTCGCCACGAGGCCGCACATTACCTCCTTTACGAGCAAAGGGACATCGTACTAGGCAAATACGGACCTTACTGGCGAAACATGCGAAAACTCGTCACGCTCGAGCTTCTCAGCGCGCTAAAAATCAGCCAGTTTCAGCCCACGAGAAACGCCGAGCTTGCCCTCGTCGTTAGCTCGCTGAAACGGGCTGCTAAAGAGCGCGAAACCGTCGACTTGAGTGTGAAAATAATGTCTCTTAGTTCGGACATCACTTGCCTTATGGTGTTCGGGACGAGGTTTTCGGATTCGGACAATGATTTGAATGAGAAAGGGTTTAAGGAAGTGATGAAGGAGGTGATGGAGGAGGCTGCAGCTTTTAATATTGATGATTATTTTCCTTATCTTAGGAGATTTAATCTTAAGGGAGCTCGTAGGTTGAAGTTGAGAAACATTTTTGATGGTTTTTTGGAGAGGATTATTGATTATCATATGAAGAACAAGGAGGAGAAGAAGGAAGGCCCCGATTTCGTAGACACGATGATGGAGATTCTCGAGTCCGGTGAAGCCGAGTTCGAGTTTGATCGCCGCCACGTCAAGGCCGTGCTAATGGTAATAAATATCTCGATTTTCGATTTTAGTCCAAACGATTTTTATGAATTGAAAATAAATCTGTAACTTTCGCTTTTCGACATTTTGGTCTGGTAACAAGCTGTAGAAGGTTAAACATCCAGTTGACACTGACATGCCAGAGTTTGATATTATCTCATGGCGATATCTGATTGGTCAACCAGATGTCTCACCTTTTACAGCGGGTAACCAAACTAAATTGTCGAAAAATTGAAGGTCTATCTACAAATAATGGTAGTCAATAGGACTAAAGCAAAAAAAAAAAAAAAAAAAAGTAACTTATTGGACTAAAAGTGATTTTTCATAGTTTTTATAATCTTGTAAGTTACCCTTATTTCGAATGCAATCATGTCAACATTAAAAAAAATATACTCCCTCCGTCCCACGATTTTATGCACACTTTCCTTAACAGGCGTCCCAACATTTTTTGCACACTTCAAAAAAGGAATTAAATAACTCACATAATTTTTACCAATAATACCCCTCCTTTATTTTACCTTCCATTCCCTTTAGTCAAATCTCCCTCACTTTAATCAATGAATTATCAATAATACCCCTACTTTATTTTATCTTACACATCACTTTATTCCATTTTCTTAATCTCCGTGCCGGTCAAAGTGTGCATAAAATCCTGGAACGGAGGAAGTATATAATTTGGAAATTAACATTCAATCTTTCGACATTTTAGTCCAGTTGTCGATGGCGTTGCAGGGTCTAATTTGTCTAAAAATTGAAAGTTACAGGACTGTTTTCAATTCATTAAAGCCGATTTAGGGCTAATTTTGGTTTATGTAACCTGCAGGATATGCTATTAGCTGGAATAGACACTTCAGCAGCAGCAATAGAATGGACACTCTCAGAAACAATAAAGCATCCACAAACAATGAAGAAACTCCAAAAAGAATTACAACAAGTGGTGGGATTAAACCAAATGGTACAAGAGTCACATCTCTCAAGCCTCAAATACCTAGATTGCGTCATCAAGGAGTCGATGAGGCTCCACCCGCCGAGCTCGTTGCTAATCCACGAATCGATGGGAGATTCCGAGGTAAACGGATTCCATATACCTGATAAAACCCGAATTTTGGTGAACGTTTGGGCTATTGGGAGAGATCCAGATGCCTGGTCGGACCCCGACAAATTTTATCCTGAAAGGTTCCTTGAAAGCAATGTGGATCTTCGGGGACACGACTTTCAACTCATACCATTTGGGTCGGGTCGTAGAGGGTGCCCCGGGTTGCGGCTAGGGTTAACGACGGTTCAATTCATTGTGGCACAATTGGTCCATTGCTTTGATTGGGAGCTTCCTAATGGAATGTTGCATAGTAATTTGGACATGTCTGAGAACTCTGGTTTGATTACTGCAAGGGCTAATCATCTTATGGAAATTCCCAATTATAGATTGAAAATATAGATGAATACTAAGTATTCATAACCATGTGTTGGAAATAAATTTGTTTAGCCTGTATTTTCTTTGGGCTTTGGGTGGTTTTTGAAATCCCGAAAAAGGGTTTTAGGAACGAAATAATTGAAATCTTCGTATTCCTTGTAATACTTTGTAGTTCAAATATAATTGCGAGAATCGTATCAGCTTTGAGATTAATTCACAGATGGTCCTGTAGCTTTAGCGATATCCACAAAATCTTGGTTCTTTTAGTCTCAATTTTAGTCCTTTCGATCACAATTTTGTTTATTTAATTTTCAATTTTTAGTCTTATGTGGTCCTAAAAATTACAAATTTAGAATTCTAAAAATCGGAAAATGTGTAATTTAATAATAATAAAGAAATTCTAAATATTTCATTAAATTCTTTAAAATCTATTGTTTTTTTTAAATGTGAAGATTAGAAATTAGAAATTCTAAATTTTTTATAGGAATAATAATAATTATTAATAATAATATTTCATTAAAAACCAAACTTGAATGGCTATTAGAAGTTCCACGCTTTGGTCGACGCGGAACAATTTCAAATTCATTTTAATGAGATTTAAAAAAAAAATAGAATTGTTGAATTTTTATTTTAAATTTATTTTAAATTTTAATTTATAGATTTTTTTAAGAATTTTTTATTTTTATGAGATTATCAGATTTAATGAGATTTTTAGAAAAAAATATTTTTAATTTACACAATTTTCAAATATTTAGAATTGTAGGTTTTTCTTTTAATTTCAGATATTTAATTTTTATTTTACACTATTTATAAATTTAAACTTTTATGAGATTTAAGATTTTTAATGATATTTTTAGATTTTTTTAATGTGATTTTCAGAATATTTCAATTTTTTTTCAAAGTTAAAGGACGTAAATTGAACTATTTGATCGAAACCCATTTTTTTGGCAAAAAGGTTGTAAATTGGACTTACGGAAAATTACGTAAATTGGACACACTAGGACGTAAATTACAAAAGTGAAAAATTAAAGGATATAATCTGAATAAGATCTAAGTTACAGGACGTAAAATGAAATTTTCTCGTGGAAGTTTGACGAATGGTTTATAACAAAAGACGAAAGGCAAAACCTGAATTGAGAATTTGTCAAGAACATGGCACTAGACCCCGATATTTTCAATTCATTAAAGTCGATTTAGGGATATTGTTTTATGTTTTCAATTTTTAGACATCTAGCCGGTTAAAATGATAAAAAAGTTGAATTTTGTTAATTTATCTTAGCCGGTAAAAGGACGAAAAAGTTGAATTTAGTAAACTGAAGTAACTAAACCACAGCTGAAATATATGTGGAGAGAACATGGGATTTCATAATGGTCACAAAATGAAGGCAATAATTAAAAATAATTCCAATGCAGTAGCAGCCACAATAATCAAAACACGAACCCACAGAATCGACACGAATAAGTCGAGTACATAAGCCTTCCATGACCAAAACCAAAGAAACGAGAAACACGATCCGATGACGACTCCCACGACCACCTGGCTTACTGTATGAAAATACTGGGAAACCCTAAGCCATATCTGCACATACACATATGAACAACCTTAAACTTTCATTATATATCTTAGGACAATATATTGTACGGAAAAGTTCCATTAATATTACTCTCTCCGTTCCACAAAGATAGGATAGTTGTTGTATTTAATACTCCGTATATTGTTAATTTTTATTTCCATCTTTGCCCCTATTTAATATATCTTGTTATTATTATTAATATAGAGATTAATTCACAAATGGTTTGGTAACTTTTCAGTTTTTCAAATTTGATCCTTTTAGTTCCAAATTTTGTTCATTTCAATCTCAATTTTGGTCTTTTTTTCAAATGAGTTTAATTTATCTCTTTTAATACTAATAAACAATTCTCGCATTAAACTACGCTTAAACAATTAATATTGAAACAAACTTGGGCCGTCGGAGGGAGTATATAGAAGTGGGAAATAAACCAATTTAGTCTCGTAACTTTCTACCTTTTCTGAAATGGTCACAAAAAAGTTAAATGTATCAATTTAATCCCATTTTTTTGTAATTTGTTTTGGTCCCAAAAAGTTAAATGTACCAATTTAGTCCCATTTTTTCACAATTTATTTTGTTTTGGTCCCAAAAAAGTTAAATGTAATTGTGAAAAATTTGGGCTAAATTGGTACATTTAACTTTTTTTGGAACTTATAAATTGGTACATTTAACTTTTTTGTGACCATTTCAAAACAAATTAGAAATAAATTAGATTAAATTGATACATTTAACTTTTATGGGACAATTTCAGAAAAAAGTTAAAAGCTATGGGACTAAATGACTAATATCCCATATATAAGTTTTTTTTTTTTTAAAAAGCTATGGGACTAAATGACTAAATCGATCGAACTATTGCACACTTACAAAATAAGAACCAAGTGCGATTAAAAGTCCACTTAAAGTGGTCGTCAGTGCATTCATCTCGTAAAACTCCACGACTACAAAGGAAAACAAGCATCAAATCAAGTTTCATAAATTATCATACAAAAACTTGACTAAACAACATATAATTCACAAGTCGGATCGAAAATAATCTAACTTACTTGACAAAACGACGAATATGGTTGTATAAGCGATGGATTGCGCGTGAGAAGACGGCATTCCAGGGTCGGATTTGAATGCGGAATAAGGCCTTTCCTGGTTTAGTATTTTCTTAAGCGCGAGCGACAGCAACACGTTGATAACGAACCCCATAACCGCCCATACTGCATCACCGTCACGCCTCCAGACGACGATTGCACTAAAACCTGCTAGTACAATCCACTTGCTCTGAATCAAGTGCAATAAACCAATGAAATTAACATAAATTAAGATGATAAATTAACATAAGTAATAATCAAGAATTTTAAATTTCACCAACCAAATTATTAAGAGTAGCTTCAACACTTTCATTGCAACCCTTCATAATTCTTTGGTTTCGTCAACAAACATTCGAACAAACGGATTTTCTACGATGGAATTCGTCCCCCAAATTCAAATCTTTTCACAAATAACTCTCTGGGTTACCAATGAAAAAATACTGGAAATGTTCCATTTAATAGGATTAATTTTGAAAATCAAAAGTTTCAAGTGTGATTCAATGAAACTTACCATATTCAATTCAAATATATGTAACTGTAGTCAAAATTTAAAATAATACTTATTTAATTATTAATCAGATTACACATTCCTTAATAAAATATGCAGGTTTAATAATGAAATTTCAAGATCTTAGTGAAAAATGCGGTACTCTGTTTCATAAAGTTTGTAGCATTTCTCATTTTGTATATAATTAAGGAACATATTTTTTTGACACATTTACCCCTCATTAATTTTTCCACCTTCCTTTTCCACTCTTTCTTTGACCTTTCAAAAAAAAATAAAAATTGTAGAGATTAATAGGGGTAGTTTAGGATGATCATTGGTAAAAATAGAAAAAGCGACAAATTTTTTGAAATAAAATGTAAGACCAAATGCGACAAACTTTATAAAACGGAGGGAGTAATGATTACTACAATCTATAATAAGTGTAGGCAAGTTACTATTTCTTTAGCACTGTTTTAGGCGATTTTTTACAGAATAATATTAGTTGTTTCCTTGAACATACTGATTTCTTTAAAGAGCTCATTGAATAGAATTAAAAGTCGTCCATTTATATATAGTGCCATATAAAATCAGCCTTTGTCCCGGGCAGGTTGATCACTGATAATGTCATCGTTCATCGTTGCTTACGAGACTCATCAATAAGGGGGGTGGGATGGCGATGGAAAAGCCCTTGCTAAACAAATTAGCAATAGCGAGGGCTGGCCTCCCTCGGCAAAAACCTCCTCGCTAAAGAAATAGCGAGGGAACTTTATAAACCCTCGCCAACCCTTTTTTTTTTGGGATTACATTTTTTTTAGTCCATTAAGTTACCACAATTTTGAATTTAGTCCATTAAGTTTCGATTTATTTTGATTTTTGTCCAGTTACTTGCTACAACAGGTTTAACAGGTCATTTTGGTCCAGTTTCTTGCTGTAGCAAGTAACTGGACCAAAATCAAAATAAATCGAAACTTAATGGACTAAATTCAAAAAGTAGTAACCCAGTGGACTAAATTCAAAATTGTGGTAATTTAATGGACTAAAAAAATATAATCCCCTTTTTTTTAAGCTGGAAAAAGCCTGGGAAACTTTGACATGGGAGACTCCTCCCGGCGTAAACCTCACGCCAAAAATTCGTTTTATGCCCATCTCCTATACATAACTCTCGAAATCCCCCTGCGGAATCACAAGAGCTATAATGACAAGATTTTTCTCATTATCGGTCAATTTTTTTTATTCTTTTAGTGTTTGTTGGACCAAAATTAGACCATATGTGACCCAAAATATTTTTAAATCTCACTTTTTACATGAAATATACCACTTTCTTTTATCAGTTTTTTGTTCATCGTTCTATACTCCCTTCGTACCTTTTAAATTTTACATTTTATCATTTTATATTGTCTCATTTAAAAATTTTCATTTCTTTTTTAATTTATCATGTTGTGATCCCACATTTATTAACAATTGTCGATCACTTTTACTTTCTCTATCTGCTTCTTTACTTTTATTACACTTTTCATCAACAACTTTATATAAAATATTACAGTATATTTCTTAAAACTAGTTTCGTTCTCCCAAATATAAAGTTTAGAGGGGGATGGAGGAAGTATATATATCTTAAATTGCAATTTGTAAGATTTTTTTGGTTTAAATGAATCCAAATTGGATCTCACCCACACAAAAAGTCAAAGATATTTAATTATTAAATAATTCAAATTAGAGGTTCATTTGGTAATTTAGAAAAAAAAATTGTGGAGGATTTTATAATTTGCCAAAACAAAAGGAGTGGAGATCCAATTATCCAAAGTCAATAATAACCGCTAAAATGAAAGAAGCCATTGATGAACTTCAAAATCCAAGCAAAAAACAGAGAAACATGGCGCCATGGTTTTGGATTTCAGTTTCTGCAATCATATTCATTTGGTTCCTTCAGCAGCTGAAGAAGAAGAATCTGCCTCCTGGCCCAATCGCTCTTCCAATTGTGGGCCATTTGCACTTATTGGGGAAGAATCTCCACCGTGATCTGCACCGTTTAGCCAAAAAACACGGCCCGATCATGTCTCTCCGGTTGGGATTCATCCCCGCCGTCGTCGTATCGTCGCCGGAGGCGGCGGAGCTCGTTCTCAAAACTCACGATCTCGTTTTCGCCGGAAGGATACGTCATCAAGCCGCGAAGCTTCTCGGCTACGATCAGAGAGGTATCGTGTTCGCACCGTACGGTGCGTATTGGCGAAACATGCGAAAATTGTGTACTGTGGAGTTGCTAAGTAGTGTCAAAATCAGTCAATTTCGGGCCACGAGGAGGGCGGAGGTAGGTTTTTGTGTGGATTCTCTTCGTGAATCTGCTGAGAAAGGGGAAATTGTGGATGTTAGCGCTAGGGTTTCGGGTTTAATTGGGGATTTGGTGTGTTTGATGATTTTTGGGAGGAAGTTTGTTGATAGGGATCTGGATGAGAAGGGGTTTAGAAGTGTGATTAATGAGTTGTTACAGGTGGGTGCGATTCCGAATCTGGGAGACTTTTTCCCGTTTTTAGCTGCGTTTGATCTGCAGGGATTGAATCGGCGGATGAAGAAAGTCAGCGGAATTTTCGATGGGTTTCTGGAGAAGATCATTGATGATCATGTTCATAATAAGCAAGAGAATAAGCAGAATCAAGACTTTGTAGATACTTTAATGGAGATTATGGATTCTGGAAAAGCTGGATTCGAGTTCGATCGTCGTAATGTTAAAGCTGTGCTGTTGGTAATTCAATTTTGCTCATTGAAACAGAGTTGCTTGTTCTTCATATAAATTGCACACCAACTGTTTGTTGATTTGCCTGAATGTTTTTGGTTTAATTTGCTGGATTCGAGTTCGATCGTAATGTTAAAGCTGTGCTGTTGGTAATTCAATTTTGATCATTGAAACAGAGTTGCTTGTTCTTCATATAAATTGCACACCAACTGTTTGTTGATTTGCCTGAATGTTTTTGGTTTAATTTGCTGGATTCGAGTTCGATCGGAATGTTAAAGCTGTGCTGTTGGTAATTCAATTTTGATCATTGAAACAGAGTTGCTTGTTCTTCGTATAAATTGCACACCAACTGTTTGTTGATTTGCCTGAATGTTTTTGGTTTAATTTGCTCACAGGATATGCTCATAGGAGGGATGGATACTTCATCAGCTGAAATAGAATGGGTACTTTCGGAACTCATTAGGCACCCAAAAGTCATGAAGAAACTCCAAGAAGAGCTCGAACAAGTTGTCGGGAAAGACCAAACTGTGGACGAATCACACCTCGATAAGCTCGATTACTTGAACATGGTCGTGAAAGAAACGTTCAGACTCCACCCACCTGGCCCGTTATTGATCCATCAATCCATGGATGATTGCAAGATCGATAAGTACCACGTACACAAAGGATCGTGGATCTTTTTGAACATATGGTCTATTGGCAAAGATCCAAACGCGTGGGATGATCATGAAAAGTTTGTACCAGAGAGGTTCGTTGGGAGCGATGTCGACCTCTTGGGTCAGCATTTTCAGCTCCTATCCTTCGGGTCTGGAAGGAGAGGGTGCCCCGGATTGCAGTTGGGGCTCATGTTCGTCCGATTGGTGGTGGCGCAGTTGGTGCATTGCTTCGATTGGGAGCTTCCCGATGGCACGTTGCCTAAAGATTTGGATATGGCGGAGCACTTTGGTATAGTGATGGGTAGAAATGTGCCTCTCATGGCTATTCCAACTTATAGGCTACATAAATGAATACCCTATTATAAGTCAACTTTTTGCGACAAAGTGGGATGGCTCAAGTGGTTAGAGCACCACTACCTAGGTATTTAACTTTCCATAAAAAAAAAAAAATCAACTTTTTGCGTCGATTATTAATGTATTTACTGTCACGCTTGTTAATATATAAATTATGTGTCATCACACGTGTGGCAATCAAGTTTTTTTTTTTTTTTTTACAAATATCGTAAAAATATTTTTCTTTCTAATTTCGATATTGGAACCACGATCGAAGATATATTCGAGATATTTTCAATTTTTTTTGTCATGGCATGCCCTAACCAATGTTTTTATTTAATTTCCAATTCTAATTTTCTCATTAATTTACATTTTAAATTAAAATTCAAATAACATGTTCAATGAACGATCACCACGTTTTAGTTAAAGTTATTGTCACGTAATTCTAAAGAGTTGGTCTGATGGTGTAAATTTATACAGAATGTTGATATGCCTTGAATCACACACTTCGCTGAGTTGTGCGAGGGTCTTTGAGATCTGTAATCTGTAACCCTAATTTCGGTGTTTTATCTCAATGCTATATATATGGTCTTTGAGATCTGTAATCTGTAACCCTAATCAGTAATAAAATCCGTTCTCCTCTCTGCCCGTGGACGTAGCCAATTCATTGGTGAACCACGTAAATCACTTGTCTTCTTTTAAGTTTCTTGTTCATGCTCTATAATCCTATTCTGTCACAACACAGAACTTTACTCCGACTTCAAGTGAGCCTCCACTGGTGGATGATAAAATTGATCCTTCGAATTAGTCGATCTTTAGTCACGTTTCACTTAAATTTAGCTATCGAGGGCAATTTTGTAATTTATGGTGTAGACCCCAAAGTCAACTCTCCTCAACTCCCTGGCTTTCAAGCCATTGATGAACTTCAAAATCCAAGCAAAAACAGAGAAATATGGCGCCCTGGTTTTGCATATCAGTTTCTGCAATCATATTCATTTGGTTTCTTCAAAGCTTGAAGAAGAAGACACAACTGCCTCCTGGCCCAATCGGTCTTCCAATTGTAGGCCATTTGCACCTATTGGGGAAGAATCTCCACCATGATCTGCACCGTTTAGCCAAAAAACACGGCCCGATAATGTACCTCCGTTTAGGCTTCGTCCCCGCCGTCGTCGTATCGTCGCCGGAGGCAGCAGAGCTCTTTCTCAAAACTCACGATCTCGTTTTCGCCGGAAGGCCACATCATCAAGCCGCGAAGCACCTCAGCTACGATCAGAGAGATATCGTCTTCGCTCCGTACGGTGCGTATTGGCGAAACATGCGGAAATTGTGCACTCTGGAGCTGTTAAGCAGTCTCAAAATCAATCAATTTCGGGATATGAGACGGGCGGAATTAGGGCATTTGGTTGATTCTCTCCGCCGATCTGGTGAGAAAGGGGAAATTGTGGATCTCGGCGCTAGGGTTTCGGGTTCGATTGGGGATATGATGTGTTTGATGGTGTTTGGGCGGAAGTTTGTTGATACGGATTTGGATGAGAAGGGATTTAAAGGTGTGATTGAGGAGATGTTGCAGGTGGGTGGGACGCCGAATTTCGGTGACTTTTTTCCGTTCATGGCGGCGCTGGATCGGCGGATGAAGAAACTTAGCGAAACTTTTGATGGATTTCTGGAGAGGATTATTGATGATCATGTTCGTGATAAGGAAGAGAAGAAACAGAGTCAGGATTTTGTGGATACGATAATGGCTGTTTTGGATTCTGGAGAAGCTGGATTTGAATTCGATCGCCGCCATGTCAAGGCTGTACTCCTGGTAATTCATTTTTGCTGCCCACTATGTGTTTGTTGATTTGCCTAAATGAGTTTCTAAACATTATGTGACGTCCGATAAGCATTATGTTTGGTCGAAGTGGTCTTACATAAAGTATTGTTAGGTGTAAGTAGGGGTGTAAACGAGCCGAGTAGTGCTGAGCTCGAAACTCGACTCGATCGAGTTTAAAGATCGAGCTCGGCTCGACTCGATTACGTATATAATTTTCAAAATTAATTGTAGAACATATTTTTCTAAAATAAGCTCGAGCTCGACTCGACTCGATTACTTGCATATAAATATAAATTATAAATTAATGGTAAAACAGTACATTGTTCAAGCTCAATTAGGCTCGCGAGTCTTTCGAGTCGAGTATTTATGAGCTCGAACTCGGTAGCTATTCGAGTAACTCGACTCGATTAACTTCAAGTCGATTTCGATCTTTCTTCGAGTTAAGTACGAGTAGCTCACGAGTAGACTCGATTAACTTCGACACACCGTGTAAGTAGTGGGACTTATCATTTATGTGCTATTCTGATGTTAATTGATATAAACACCGATTTGAATAAAGGTAAAGTATAGTATGTACTCGAGTGCATGTTGTGCACTTTTCAATTTTACTGACTTACACTTTTTGGTAAATGGTATTGCACTTTTCAATTATTACTAAAAATATTATTATACAATTTAATAATTGAAAAGTGCAACACCATTTACCAAAAAGTGTAAGTCAGTTGAAAAGTACAACATGGACTAGGGTGCACAACATGCACTCGAGTCCATAGCAGACAAACCCTTGAATAAAATGGGATTCTTTTCCTTTTTTTTATAGGATATGCTTACAGCAGGATTGGATTCTTCTTCGGTAGCAGTAGAATGGACACTTTCAGAACTCATTAGGCACCCAAAAGTCATGAAGAAACTCCAAAAGGAACTTGAAGAAGTAGTCGGTTTAAACCAAAACGTGGACGAATCACACCTCGATAAACTCGAATACTTAAACTTGGTTGTGAAAGAAACACTCAGGCTCCACCCACCCGCCCCATTGCCGCTCCACCAATCCTTGGAAGATTGCAGGGTCGGTGAATACCACGTACCGAAAGGATCTTGGATCTTTGTGAACATATGGTCAATAGGCAGAGATCCTAACAAATGGGACAATCCTGAAAAGTTCTTACCAGAGCGGTTTTTGGGGAGCAACTTAGACTTATTGGGTCAACATTTTCAGCTCATACCGTTCGGGTCTGGGAGAAGGGGGTGCCCTGGGATGCAGTTGGCGCTCACGGTGGTTCAGCTCGTGGTGGCGCAAATCGTGCATTGCTTTGCGTGGGAGCTTCCCGACGGCGTGTTGCCTGCTGATTTGGATATGGCGGAGCGCTTTGGAATGGTGACTAGTAAAGGTATGCCTCTCATGGCAATTCCAACTTATAGGCTATGTAAATGATACCACGTTGGAGTTTGATTCGATGTTTGTTGGAATTGTATATTCATTCATATATGTGAAATGGTTCATGTAATTTAGGTTTTTTTGTTTGTAATTTCATTTGTAGAAATGTTGTATGATTATGGTGTGGCAAATACTTATGTCCACATGTAGCATCAGGCAACAACCGTACAACTTAAGTGCATTTATAAATCATAGTAAATTTTATTTCTCACTGATTTAGTCTATTATGTTTCAATTTTTTTTTGTCCAGTTACTTGCTAGTTGCTACAGCATGTTTAACCGGTCATTTTTTTTAAAACACACCACACATGCCATAAAATGTTATACATACCTCAAATGTTAAACACACCGGATACCACACTAAAATTTAAAAAACATTTTTTTATCAATATACACCCTAATTCTTTCTTATTTACTCATCATCCCTCAAAACAAAACACAAATTGAATAAAAATTATAAAAACATTATAAAAATCAACTAAATATTCAAAAATATATAAATTTTAAAAATCAATTAACAAAAAAAATTTAATAACACGATTAAAAAAAAGAGTTTAAACATATTTTAAAAAATCAAATAAATATTAGTACTACAAAATATTTAAATATATAAAAATTAATTAAAATTTTAAAATATTAAGAAAATCAATTAAATTGAAAAAATCAGTTAAATCTGAAAAAAAAAAATATTAAATAGATTAAATAAATTTTAAAAACAATTAAATTAAAAACATCAGTTGAGAATTCAAAATTAAAAAAAAAAAAAGAAAAAAATCAACTAAATCTGAAAAAAATATTAAATAGATTAAATAAATTTTAAAAATAATTAAATTTAAAACATCAGTTGAGAATTCAAAATTTTAAATTAATAAATAAAATGAAAAAAAATCAACTAAATCTAAAACAAATATTAAATAAAAAAATCTTTAAAAATAAATTAAAGCTAAATAAAATTAAAAATATTAAAAAGTTAACTAAATCTTCAAAACTAATTAAATTTATTAATTTTTTTAGCTTTATTTAATTTTTGAAGATTTAGGTGATTTTTTTATTTTTTATTCATATTTTTAATATTAATTTGGATTTTAATCTTTTTAATTTAATTATTTTGACAATTTATTTTTTAAAATTTTAGTGTGGACATTTGTGGTGTGTATAACATTTTATGGGGTTAAAAAATTACTTGTTAAACCTGTTGTAGCAGGTAATTAACTTGACCAAAAAAAAATAAAAATTGAAACGTAATGGACTAAATTCAAAAAGTGGTAATTATGTGAATTAAATTAGAAAAACGTGGTAACTTAATGAATTAAAACAAATTTAATCCCTAATATTATAGATAAGTAAGTATATGTATATGGTGATATGGAATGGAGTTGTGGTGGTGATTGAGGATTCGACAAGTTGATGCTTCCCTAAGCGATGATCAGGCATTAATGGACGACAATGGCATGTAGTTGTGCGTGGTGGTGAGGATCTGGCCTGCCAAGTGGACAAGCGAGGTAGGTTGTTGATAGGATCCGACACGCGAGGTGCTTTTCTAAGTGATGATCCTTCGTTAATTGACAAGTAAGGCGGGTTATGAATAGGATTCGACCTGCCAAGTGTTGTCCTAAGCAATGATCCTACATTAATTGATAAGTAAGGTGGGTTATGGATAGGATAACATGAAAATGACGATGACGTACTACTATAATTGTAAAAATAAATATCTTATCCCAAAACCTACTAAATATTCAAATTTTATCACAAACTTAAAATGATAATTTGAATCAATAATCAATTACATATAATTATTTTCTATTATTTATATTTTGAAATTATGATACCAAAAATTTTGGTATATATGTGTTAAAAATATTTCCTTAAAAAATATCATACCCACTCTTAAACATTGTATTGTAGATAAGTATTACTCTTAATTTAGTCCATCCAAATATAATATGTATGTTTTAAAATGGAAACAATATTTTTATCTTCATCCTATTAAGTACTATTAACCATGTTTTTTTTTTTTTTTTTTTGAATTTACATTAAATACCCATCATTTTTCCCCTCCCCATGGGTCAGGATCTAAAGCTTAAATAGTAGTGCTCTAACCACTTGAGCTATCCAACTTCGTCACCATGTTATTTATTCGAAGCACAAAAAAGAAGGGGAATATAAATAGACCGAGTGTTATGAACAAGAATTGAAAACGGGTGAATAGGCAAAGGAAGAGACTTATTATTATTATTGACTTTATTGTATATCAAACCACAATGGCAACACAAATATAACAAACCACAATGACAACACAAATATAACAAACCATAGAACAGGTGCATAAATATATAAAAGGTTTTAAAAATCAGTGCAGGGCTAGTGCACCCCCTGGGCCCTACATGGCTCTGTCTCTGCCGTCAGATGTTGTCCTAAGCGATGATCATACATTAATGGAGAGGCGAGTTGCCGTCAGATGTTGTCCTAAGCGATGATCATACATTATTTGGCCCGCCAGGTACTTTTCTTAGTGATGATCATGCATTAATTGATGAATGAGGTGGCTTATAGATAGGAACCGCGTGATGGATAGGATCCGGCCCGGTAGATACTTTTCTTAGCGATGATCCTGCATTAGTTGATAAGTGAGGTGGATCCCCGTGATGGATAGGATCCGGTCCGGTAGGTACTTTTCTTAGCGATGATCCTGCATTAGTTGATAAGTGAGGTGGATCCCCGTGATGGATAGGATCTGGTCCGGTAGGTACTTTTCTTAGCGATGATCCTGCATTAGTTGATAAGTGAGGTGGATCTCCGTGATGGATAGGATCTGGACCGATAGGTATTTTTCTTAGCGATGATCCTGCATTAGTTGATAAGTGAGGTGAATGCCCGTGATGGATAGGATCTGGCCCGGTAGGTATTTTTCTTAGCGATGATCCTGCATTAGTTGATGAGTGAGGTGGATGCCCGTGATGGATAGGATCCGGCCCGCCCGATAGGTACTTTTCTTAGCGATGATCCTGCATTAGTTGATAAGTGAGGTGGATCCCCGTGATGGCTAGGATTCGGCCCGGTAGGTATTTTTCTTAGCGATGATCCTGCATTAGTTGATGAGTGAGGTGGATGCCCGTGATGGATAGGATCCGGCCCGCCCGACAGGTACTTTTCTTAGCGATGATCCTGCATTAGTTGATAAGTGAGGTGGATCCCCGTGATGGCTAGGATTCGGCCCGGTAGGTATTTTTCTTAGCGATGATCCTGCATTAGTTGATGAGTGAGGTGGATGCCCGTGATGGATAGGATCCGGCCCGCCCGATAGGTACTTTTCTTAGCGATGATCCTGCATTAGTTGATAAGTGAGGTGGATCCCCGTGATGGCTAGGATTCGGCCCGGTAGGTATTTTTCTTAGCGATGATCCTGCATTAGTTGATAAGTGAGGTGGATGCCCGTGATGGATAGGATCTGGCACGGTAGGTATTTTTCTTAGCGATGATCCTGCATTAGTTGATAAGTGAGGTGGATCCCCGTGATGGCTAGGATTCGGCCCGGTAGGTATTTTTCTTAGTGATGATCCTGCATTAGTTGATAAGTGAGGTGGTTTATGGATAGGAACCAGGTTATGGATAGGATCCGACCCGCTAGGTGTTTTCCTAAACGACGATCCTACATTCATGGACAAAAGAGGCGGGTTGTGAATAGGATCTGGCCCGCCAAGTAATTTTCTAAGTGATGAAGCATCACCATTCTTGCAAATGAAGAGAATGATAAGAAGTGTAGCATATATGAGCTGCGTCTTCGCCATTTTTAACAATGTGGGTAAATAATATGATATTCAGATTTTTTAATTAATTCACGAAGATAATGTTCAATGTGTGGTTTCTTCTGAATATATAGGGAGAAAAATTAGCTTTTTTAAATTCTTCTGAATATATATGCCTAATAATTAACATTCCAAAATTCAAATTCTTTTTAAAAAATGAGAGGAACTCGAAAATTAATTGTTGTAATTTAAAATTAAATCTCACCTAAATCGCATATAATTATGGAACCTTCCTTAAACCCATCTTCTTTAATCATTTTGTTGAAATGAATAAGTTAACTAATTTAATACTTCCATCGTCCACTAAATACAGTTTCATTTGGCATATATTCCTCGTCTACAAAATGTAGTCTCGTACACTTTATGAAAATCATCACCCTTCAACTATCACTTAATTACTCAAATTGTCATCAACTTTATTCACAAACAAGAGATAATCTTGTGTGAGACCGTCTCACGAAATGAGATCCGTGAACAAATCTCTCTTGACCCTAATGTAAAAAGTGATAATGTTTGAGTAAAAACTGATAATATTTAAGTAAAAAGTGGTAGTCACTTTTGTTAAATACATTATCACTTTTTACTTACACATTATCACTTTTTTTTACCAATAAAAAATATGAAAAAAATGGATTATTCTATCCTAAATTTTAAAATATAGGTTAAAAGGGATCCGTCTCACGGAAAACGATCCGTGAGACGGTATCACACAAAATTTTGTCCACAAACAATCACTTTATTCACAATGAACCCCACTTATTTTATCTACTTTATCCATATATTTTTTTAAACATATATCCAATTCTAACTAGAGCCGTCAAAACGGGCTGGGCCCGTTGGGTCAGCCCGCCCCGCCACTTAAAATAGTGGGTTGGGCTAAGCTTTTCCAAGCCCGCCAGGAAGCGGGCCCAGACGGGCCGGCCCGTTTGGTTCGCGGTCTTTGGCGGGTTGGTGCGGGCTTTGGCGGGCTGGCCCGCCTTTTTTAAAAAAAATATATTATATTTACTTAAAAAATATAAAAAAAAATGTATTTTCTGCCTTTTGTAGGGGGTGAACTCAGGACATGTCTAAATAATGATGCTCTAACCATTTGAACTATCCAACTTTATTTTAAAAAAATATACTGTACAATAAATCTAACTAAAAGAAAAAACTCTAGTAAATGACAGATTATAGAAGCAGTTCCATTTTTTTCCTTCTTTCTTCATTTTCTGATATATATTAACACTATAATTCTTGATATATACTGTAATTTTTGTGTTTTTTAATAAATTTAATAAATACTTTTGTAAAAAAAAAAAAAAAAGTTGGCCCGCCTAAACCCGCGGCCCGCCCATTTTTGGGTTGGGTTGAGGTTTTTGCAGCCCGCTTGACAAACGGTCTGGCCCGCCCCGCCCCGCCAAATGGCGGGCTTTTGCGGTTTTGGCCCGTCCCGCCCCGCCGGCCCGTCTTGACAGGTCTAATTCTAACGGAACTACATTTTGTGGATGGATAGAGTATTAAACAATCAATTCTCTCGTAAATCGCGTATCAGCCAAGGAAGCTCCCTAAAACCCACATTTTCCAAAACAAATTCAAGAACATTAATTGTTCAAAAATCCAACCAAATCCACACACAAAATTGTCGTAATATTTTTGGATAATATTTTTGCATATCATATTATGCTTATGCATAACAATTATTCACAATTCGCATGTATGCGAAATAAATTGAATAATGTTAATAATATCTTTTTCAATACTCTAATATGCAAGAGTGGGGTTGTTGTACACTCGAGTGTACCGTGTGCACCCTAGTTGACCGGTTGACTTTTGAAAAAAATTGCACATTTTAGTTATATGATGTTACACTTTTCAATTGTAGTGTCTTATACTTTACAATAATATATTCATTTATAGTGACATACACTTAAGATTAAAAATTCTCTTTCGATTATAATAATTTACACTTTTCAATAAAAAATGTGATATTAACTTGCACTTTTTAATAATATTGTGTTCCACTTTTCAGTAAATACCATGTGATCAAAGGATCTTGGATCTTTGTGAACATATGGTCAATAGGCAGAGATCCTAACAAATGGGAAAATCCTGAAAAGTTCTTACCAGAGCGGTTTTTGGGGAGCAACTTAGACTTATTGGGTCAACATTTTCAGCTCATACCGTTCGGGTCTGGGAGAAGGGGGTGCCCGGGAATGCAGTTGGCGCTCACGGTGGTTCAGCTCGTGGTGGCGCAAATCGTGCATTGCTTTGCGTGGGAGCTTCCCGACGGCGTGTTGCCTGCTGATTTGGATATGGCGGAGCGCTTTGGAATGGTGACTAGTAAAGGTATGCCTCTCATGGCAATTCCAACTTATAGGCTATGTAAATGATACCACGTGAGAGTTTTAATGTAGGAAGAAATTCTTCCTACATTAAAACTCTCACGTGGTATCATTCTTCCGAAGAATGCAAGAAATATTTAAGTCATCATATTTTTTCATTACAGTATCGTTCAAATATCTTAATCCACTAATATTATATTTTATATACTCCTTCTTATTTTTTCTATAAGTCGTTTTGACTTTTCGTTCTCTTTGCAAAATATAAGCCGTTTTACATTTTTCGATGTAAATTAATTGCATTTATTCCAAATTTACCCTTAAGATCAATAAATATTTATATACATATATTTTTTTTAATGATAATTATTGATTAAGGGTAAAATGAGAAGTCAATTGTTTTCTTAATATGTATGCATGAGTTTAGGATGACATATATTTTGAATAGGAGGGAGTATAATATGTAGATGCATTTTTTTGATTAAATTTGAACGGCTCAAAATAAAACTCTAAAATATTTTTAACTACTAAATATTCAAATTTTATCACAAACTTAAAATGATAATTAATTTGAATCAATAATCAATTATATATAATTATCTTCTATTATTTATATTTTGAAATTATGATACGAAAAATTCTCTCATATATATGTGTTAAAAATATTTTCTTGAAAAATATCATACCAACTCCATTTAAACATTGTATTGTATGTAAGTATTGCTCTTAATTTAGTCCGTCCAAACATAATATGTACTCCGTATGTCTTAAAATGAAAATAATATTTTTATCTTCAACGTATTAACCATCTTATTTATTTGAATCACAAAAAAGAAGGAGAAGATAAATAGATGAGTGCTATGAATAGGAATCGAAAACGGGTGAATAGGCAAAGGGAGAGTCTCATTATTATATATCAAACCACAATGGAAACACAAATATATCAAACCATAGAGCATGTTCATAAATATATAAAAGGTTTTAAAATCAGTGGAGGGCTCGTGCACCCCGTAGGCCCTACATGGCTCAGCCTCTGCTGCCTAGGTGCTGTCCTAGGCGATGATCATACATTAGTTGATAAGTGAGGTGGCTTAAGGATAGAATCCCCGTGATGGATAGGATCCGGTCCGCTAGGTGCTGTCCTTAGCGATGATCCTGCATTAGTTGATAAGTCCCCGTGATGGATAGGATCTGGTCCGCTAGGTGCTGTCCTTAGCGATGATCCTGCATTAGTTGATAAGTCCCCGTGATGGATTGGATCCGGTCCGCTAGGTGCTGTCCTTAGCGATGATCCTGCATTAGTTGATAAGTCCCCGTGATGGATTGGATCCGGTCCGCTAGGTGCTGTCCTTAGCGATGATCCTACATTAGTTGATAAGTCCCCGTGATGGATTGGATCCGGTCCGCTAGGTGCTGTCCTTAGCGATGATCCTGCATTAGTTGATAAGTCCCCGTGATGGATTGGATCCGGTCCGCTAGGTGCTGTCCTTAGCGATGATCCTGCATTAGTTGATAAGTCCCCGTGATGGATAGGATCCGGTCCGCTAGGTGCTGTCCTCAGCGATGATCCTGCATTAGTTGATAAGTCCCCGTGATGGATAGGATCCGGTCCGCTAGGTGCTGTCCTCAGCGATGATCCTGCATTAGTTGATAAGTCCCCGTGATGGATAGGATCCGGTCCGCTAGGTGCTGTCCTCAGCGATGATCCTGCATTAGTTGATAATTGAGGTGGCTTAAGGATAGAATCCCCGTGATGGATAGGATCCGGTCCGCTAGGTGCTGTCCGTAGCCCGCCAGGTACTTTTCTAAGTGATGAAACAACACCATTCTCGCTGATGAAGAGAATGATAAGAATAGCAGCATAGATGAGCTGCATCTTCGCCATTTTTAACAATGTGTGTAAATAATATGATACTGAAATGTTTTAAATTAATTTATTGTTCAATGTGTGGTTTCTTCTGAATATATAGGGAGAAAAATTAGCTTTTTAATATTGGGGAAATTACATTTTAGGTCACTAATTTTAAAAATCACGTCTATTAATTAACATTCTAAAATTCAAATTCCTTTTATAAAAAATGAGAGAAACTTAAAAATTAATTGTTGTAATTCAAAATTAAATCTCATATAATTAATATAACATTCCTTAAATTCATTTTCTTTTATTATTTTGTTAAAATGAATAAGTCAACTAATTTAATATTGAAAAAGTTACTTTAAGGTCACTAATTTAAAAAAGGTAAAGTCTAGTATGCACTCGAGTGCATGCTGTGCACCCTAGTCTATGTGCACTTTTTAGTTTACTGACTTACACTTTTTGATAAATAGCGTTGCACTTTTCAATTATTACTAAAAATATTATTATACAGTTTAATAATTGAAAAGTGCAACACCATTTACCAAAAAGTGCAACATGGACTAGGGTGCACAACATGCACTCGAGTCCATAGTAGACCAACCCTTTAAAAAATCACGACCTATTAATTAACATTCCAAAATTCAAATTCTTTTTTAAAAAGTGGGAGGAACTTGAAAATTAATTGTTGTAATTCAAAATTAAATCTCATATAATTAATATAACCTTCCACAAAAATGATATAGAGCTCACCCGTGGATAGGGATGAAAATGAGTCGAGTCGAGTAGTGCTGACTGCTGAGCTCGAAACTCGATTCGATCAAGCCTAAAATTTTATTGATTGAGCTCGACTCGATAAGAAACTCGATAAACTCTAGCTCGGCTCGACTCGACTCGATTACCTATATAATTTTCAAAATTAATTGTAAAATATATTTTTTCTAAAATAAACTCGAGCTCGAATCGACTCGATTACTTTTATATAAATATAAATACTATTTTAATGGTAAAATAGTAAATAGTTTTCAAGCTCGATTAGGCTCGCAAGCTTTTCGAGCCGAGTATAATTATGAGCTCGGACTCGAACTCGATAGCTACTCGAGTAGATCGAAACTCGACTCGACACGATTAACTTCGAGTCAATTTCGATCTTTTTTCGAGTCGAGCACGAGTAGCTTGCGAGTTAGCTCGACTCACTTACACCCCTACTAGTGTAGTGGGCACTATTTTTGTGCCCACATCCTATATGTGGCATGTCCACGTCAATAATTTTTTTCTTATTTATATTTAATTTGAACTTAATCTCATATTAATATTTTATTTTATCCATATTAAAATTATAATATTTTTTTTACATTTAATTTTATATTATCTCTATGTGCCATTAATATTTTCTCAAATCTTTCTATTTCCATTAATTTTTTCTCAAAATCTCTTCCAAAAAAAATAAAAATTAATCTCATTGCCACCTTTTAGAATATTTATAAAAAATTTATGTATTGTAGATTAAGAAATTCACTTGTATATATATAATTTACATATGCGAATTTCATTCATCACAATCAAAGTGAAAAAAATATAAAAACTCAACACATTCAAAAAAAAAACATAAATAATAAAAAATATTCAGCAACATAAAAAAAAAAGATATTATAAATTGATAGTAAATACTTGTTCATCTGTTCCCTAGCATACTCTCGTCACAAAATTTATTCATTCATTCATTGCGTTATGTTCAAATTAAGAAAAAATTTATTGACTTGGATATGCCACGCAGTGAGCACATAAATAGTGTCCTGGACTGTATATCATTTTTGTAACCTTCCTTAAACCCATCTCCTTTAATCTTTAATTATTTTGTTGAAATGAATAAGTCAAGTAATTTAATATTAGGGAGGTCACTAACTTTAAAAATCACGCATATTAATTCACATTCCAAAATTCAAATTCTTTTTAAAAAAAAAGAGAGGAACTAAAATTAATGGTTGTAATTCAAAATTAAATCTCATATAATTAATATAACCTTCCTTAAACCCGTCTTCTTTAATTATTTTGTTGAAATGAATAAATCAACTAATTTAATATTGAAAAAGTTACTTTAACGTCACTAATTTAAAAAATCACGACCTATTAATTAACATTCCAAAATTCAAATTCTTTTAAAAAAAGTGAGAGGAATTTGAAAATTAATTATTGTAATTAAAAATTAAATCTCATATAATTAATATAACCTTCCTTAAACCCATCTTCTTTAATTATTTTGTTGAAATGAATAAATCAACTAATTTAATATTAGGATGTTACTTTAAGGTCACTAATTTTATAAATCACGCTTATTAATTAACATTCCAAAACTTAAATTCTTTTTTGAAAAATGAGAGGAATTAAAATTAATTGTTGTAATTCAAAATTAAATCTCATATAATTAATACTCCCTCCCTGTCCTGTAAAATTTTACTTAAATCCATTTTTTGGTTTACAAAATGTTGATTTTATTTAAAAAGTTAACTTTTGAATATTTTATTTATACTTTATTAACTAGATTGAGTATGTATCAACAATATTATTTACTCATTATTTCACATATATTTTTTATAATTAAAATATAATTTTTTAAAAATATGTATAAAAAGAAAGTGATTTTTTTTTTTTTACTTACAAAGAAGAATAACTATCCTTAAACTCGTCTTCTTTAATTATTTTGTTAAAGAATAATTTAATTACTTTTTAATATTGGGGAAATTACTTTTTAAGGTCACTAATTTTAAAAACCAGACTTATTAATTAAAATTCTAAAATTCAAATTCTTTTTTAAAAAATGAGAGGATTTTTTTTTCATTAAAAATTATATTGCACTTCTAACTATAGTAAATTACACTTTTTAGAAAAAAAAAAAAAGTCATTTGATCAAATCGAGTGCACAGGGTACACTCGAATGTATTTGAGACCAATTGAATATATATTATGCAAACATTAACAAGTGACTTTTTTGCATATCACTACGAGTTATTTACATGTATCTATCTTTTTTATAAATCTATTTTACTTGCATATTATTAATCTTTATTATGATCAACAAATACATAGATTATGTATATTTCTTTACACATTTTAATATTGAAATTTATTGCATAACAATTATATACTTATATATTTACTCTTAATTTTTTGAATAACCACATTGAAAAAAAATAACCTACATTAAATATTTAAATGTACCAAATTGAACACCTAATTTTGTAGGGATCCATAAATTTTCACAATGCTTAAATAATATTAAATTGAACATTAAAATTCAAATGTATCTATATATACACTCAATTGCATAAAAGAATTTGCATATATTTTATATTCTTCAATTTCATTATATATATTCATTACCCAAATAATATTATTTATATCATTTACTACCATTTAATTACTTAATTAATGATCATTTATTTTATTCATAAACAATCCATTTATTTTTTTAGTAACCTCGCAATACCTCATTATACTCCCAACATATTTACTTTATACATAAATTAATCAATACTCATTAAAACTCGTACTACAAAAAATGCCTTGATTAGAGATCGTAATTACGGTCTCAAAACACGTTAGAGACCGATTTGACATCGTTTAATGGTGGTCCTTATACGCTTGGTACTTAATATTTAGAGACGGAATTTATGAAACAGTCTCAAACTAGAGATCGATTTTCAGTCGGTCTCTAATTTAGAGACCGAAATTCGGTCTTAAAACGGTCCCTAAAAGTGAGTCGGCCCGACTTATTTTTGGGTCTTAAACAGTATCAAATCGGTCTTAAATTTAGGGATCATTTTTTCGGTAATTAAACGGTCTCTAATTAAATTTTGGCCCGGTAAAAAATGGACTCTAATCGGTTTACAAATTAGAGACTAATAATTGCAGCCTGACCCCCCACCTGAACCGACCCGACACCCCACCCGAACTGACTCCAACCGACCCGTGTCCCCAACACCCACCTTTTTTATTTAAATGACCATTTATTTGGTCTTTGTGGAAATTGATCCTGAATGGATGGGTGCCCAGCTATAGACACCACCACTTTGACAAGCAATTGCCTTGTATAGTTTTTTTAATTAATTATATATGTATTAATCAATTTCTTTATTGTATATGATATAATAAATTTTCAAAACTTCATTTCTTAAATATATTTCACATATATTAATTGATAAAAATCATTCAATTGTAAAAAAATCAATGTTACTTTAAAAAGTTCAAATCAATATTAATAACTATTTCACATATACATTCGTATGTCCATCATCATCCTCATTTGTATGTTCATCCTCGTCCTCTTTTTCATCCTCGATTTTATATAGACACTATAGTAAACAATTATTTTCAGATGTGGATATTTTTTTTCGAGTTCAAAGGAGTCTCGCCCAATCCCGAAAATAAGTGATCGATTCATATATTAGGGATAATTTTTTTTATATAAAAACTAGATTCACGTGAATTGTTGTCTCCAATGAGAAACACACAAATCATTGCAATTTGCATTGAACTAAATAATTATAATAAATAAAAACTTTAAGTTCATTATTGTTATATTAGTGTTGTTAGTATTGCATCCATTTTTTATTACATATCCTTCAAGAATAATGACATAATTTTCGAATTATACATATTGTTCAATAGATTAATAAACATAAAAAAAAACATTAAATTAAACTTTTCAAATAAATTATAACATCAGCATAATTTCTAAAACGGTTGATGTAGACGAGTACGAGGATTAGGATGATGTAGACGAGTACGTACAACAACGATATGATATCAATTTGATAACTCCATGAATAATTACCAACGATGTAGTCAAGCATTACTAAATGTTTACTCTTTAGAGACTACAAATTCAATCTCTAAACGATCTGAAAATATAATATTAAAGACCGGATTAAAAACGGTCTCTAAATGAGCGGTCAAAATTGACGATCAACTAAAATTTTGAGATTTGGAATTTTTTATACCAATTAAAGACCGAATTTTAGGTCCCTAAACAAAATTTAATTTATGTTTAAAGACTGCAAATTCGGTCTCTAAACGGTCTGAAAATATAATATTAAAGACCAGATTGAAAACGGTCTCTAAACGAGCGGTAAAAATTGGGTGTCAACTAAAAATTTGGAATTTTGATTTTTTTAAACCAATTAAAGACCGAATTTTCGATCACTAAACAAAATTCAAATTTTAATTTTTGTTTAGAGACCGCAAATTCAATCTCTAAACGGTTTGAAAAATAATATTACAGACCGGATTGAAAACGGTCTCTAAACGAGCGGTCAAAATTTGTGGTCAACTAAAAATTTGGGAACTTGAATTTTTTATGTCAATTAAAGACCAAATTTTCGGTCTCTATACCGAAATTAAAATTCTAATTTTGAATTTTGTTTAGAGACTGAAAATTCAGTCTCACCGAACAGAAAACTGTCCCAAAATTAAAAAAAAATTCGAATCGATCTCAAATCAGTCTTTTTATATCGATCTCAAAACTTTGATCTCTAATTAAAGCATTTATATCGATCGTGTACGCAGAATAGTACAAGGACAACTCAAAATCACTGAAAATCGGTCAAAAGTCAACACTATGAAGATTGAAGACTTTTCGATGGTGCCACCTCACAAGCCACCTAGAACAACCACCTCATCGGCCAAGTCAACGAGTAGAGCCCACGTGTTCACCCCCTATATAGGACAAACATTCACCTTTATTGAGGTTTTCATCCACCTAAGCCGGCCATGCCTCCATACCCAAGATGATGATAAGTCAACTCAATCATCACCTTGTCATATACTTAGTCTTTAAGGGCACGATATTGTAATGGACACAACTTATGCTTGCATGATCTTTGACCTAATGAATAACACAACCTAAATATTCAGCACAAAAATTGCCCTCTCTCCTCATAAACTCTCTAAAGCTTTTCTAAAGAACAATCATTAATAATCAACAATGCAATGATTTTTTTGAAGCCTCGGTATCCGGTTCGAGGATCGATTAATTCAGGGAACGGGACCAATCCATCATCAAAGCAATGATAAATACACATACCAATTAAATTTTTCTTATTCACAATGTAGCACATATATATATATACACACGATTACAACAACAACTCAAGAACTGTAAAATCACAAAAACACAAGAAATTGTTTCATAAGTAGGTAGCCACTTGCTTAGCGTCCTGAGCAGAGGAGAGGTAGTAGCTGCCAGAAGCGCCTCCGATTGAGAGCATGACTTTGATGCCTTTTGATTTGCAGGATTTGATGTCGGAGGTGAGGGCAGTGCAGCCGTTGGCGGTGGTGGGGTTGTAGTGGCCGACGAGGTTGATCATTGGAGTTTGGTCGTTGTCATTCCTACTAAGCGGTTGATCTTACTAGCTCGTCGGGGCGTCTAAAAGCGGCCAGTAGAGGGAACTAGGGAGACCAGCTCGTTCGAGAAGAAGAGGGGGACGAGGGATACCAGCTCGTTAGTGGCGGCTAAAAGCGGCCAAGAGAGGGAATGAGGTAGACTAGTTCGTTCGAGAAGAAAAAGAAGGGGGTGACTAGGGATACAAGCTCGTCGGGGCAGCGACAAGCGGCTGGGAGAGGTAACGAGGGAGACCAGCTCGTTCGAGATAAAAAAAAAAAAAACAAGGCGGCGACGAGGGATACCTGTTCGTCGAAGACGCCGAAAAAATAGTGAAGAAAGGGGAAGGGTGATTTGGGTTTGTGTGTGAGGCAGAGCGGCGACGAGGGATACTAGCTCGTCGGAGACGCCGAAAAAATAGGGAGGAAGAAAAAATATAGAGGAAGAGGGGGAGGAGGCGGCTAAAAGCGGCCAAGAGAGGAAGGATTTCAGTATATTAGACTGATAACATGTGAGAATTATATTCAATCACCGTTAATAAAATGATAAGATGATCCACAAGGGCATGGAGTAGTGCGTGGTGGTGAGGATCTGGCCTGCCAAGTGACACGTATTTTTCAATACTCGCCTCTCAAGTGTAAGAGGTTCCTCGTAGTAATAAAAGTAAGTGCCCGGTTAAATTATCGAACCACGGGACTAGTTAGCTAGTGTAGCCTTAGTGTTGTGTGTCGACACGTAATTATAGTGATAGAACATGGGGGTGAGCGATAAATACTAAATGCAAAAGTTAACTAAATAAATGCTAACTAAAAAAAGCAAGTAAAATTAATTATGATCAAATATCAAATAAAGAAGTAGTGTTCGGGTGTTCTTCATTATGTGGAAATCGATTAAAGCTTAACTTGGACGTTTAATTCATTGGTCGGTATATGATAAGAGCAATCACTAAGGATGTATCTAATAAAGCACCTAAGATTGGAAGGAAGAATAGAGTCGTTCTTACCCGGGTAATCACACAATTAGGGGGTTCTACTCTATCTAAATTAATCTAATCTAATCCCTAATCATGCTTTTCCACTTGAATACTAGAAACCAAACTCCTATAGTCTCTTCACTAATCACTCAAACTCTCATTCAAATAATTAGTGTAAATTAATGGGGTTCTAATGAAAATTACCCAACTCTCGTTGCGATAACCCAATATATACTCAATCCACTCGATTTTCAACCCTCGATTATACTATCATCAAGACTAACCAACTCTCGTTGCACTAATCATGCGTCAAAATATAATCTAATAATTGAATTCAAGCAAATGATCAATAAATACCCACTAATTTAATCAATACACCACCCAAGAGAATTAAACAATCCAAACTAAACTAAAAATCTAATTCCATCATAAATTCAAACACCCAAGCACCAACAAACTAGCCAATAAGTAAATTAACAATTGAAAACAAGCTTATGAAAGATAAATAGCAAAACATTAAATTTAAGAAAGGTATCACCTCAAGTCTTGTGTTGTTTGCAAGAAAATGAAACGCTGCATTTAAACTAGCTAATAAACTAAATTAAACTAAGAGTGTATTGAGTGAAGTGTGGGAGGAAAGGGTTTTCCCCAATGAATGATGCGTGCGCTGGCCCTCTGCGTATGCGTGTGTTTCTCACAGTCAAATTGAGCCAACAAAAGTATTTTAAGTGGGCTGGCCTCAATGGGCCCAGGTAATATTAAAAAGGGTTTGACTATATGCACCTCCGTTTCGGAGAAATGCACTCCCCCAATTCATTTAATAATAAAATAATAGGGTGAAAACCCAAAAATACCCTTTTAAGTAAATTGTTGGGCACTAAATGCACCCCTCTTACTAGACACACCCCTTTAATCATTCCTTTCCTTTTCCTCCTAAACCACCCCTTCCGGTCGTCGCCGCCGACACCATTTCCGATGACCACCAAGTCAAAAAAATTCTAGAAATTACAATAAATACTTGAAAAAATCAATTTTTTTTTTTAATTGTTCGACCAACCAGGGTCGACCATATACACTTCCGTCGACAACGATTCGTCGACGAGAGTATATATCGTCGGCACTGATTGATCGAAAAATTGAAAAAAATAAAATTCGGCAGCTTAATGTCGATCAAACACACTCTCGTCGACAACAATTTGTCGATGACAGTGTGTTTCATCCACATTAAGCTGTCGAAAAAAAAAAAAGTTTCTGCAGATTTTTTCTACAGAAAACCCTAACAAATAAAAAATGTGAAATCAAGATCGAGGGAGGGGGAGGGAGAACGAATGAACAAACCTGAATGGAGTGGCCGACATCTTGGACAAACAAGGAGGTGGCGGCGAGCGGGAGGACACCGATCGGGGAAGAGAGAAGACAAAAAAAAGGGGTGCGGACGGGCCGCGACGGCCCAAGGCAGTGGCTAGGCCGCCGCGGCGAGGGCGGGGCCAACGCGTCGACTGGATAGATGGAGGGGGCGGACGGACGAGGTTGCGGGGAGGGGGAATTTACAGAAATTTGGGGAGAGGGAGGGGGCATCGGGCTCGCAGTGGCGTGGCGAAGGGGGCGGCGGCGGGCTCGCGGTAGCGTGGCGATGGGGGCGGCGGCCGGTGGGCGGGGTGGCCGCAAAATCTGCAAAAAAAAAAATTCCAGAGGGGAGTGGCCTGCCGCCGGCGACGGAGGGTGGGGTAGGGGTCGCCAGCGACGGGGATGGTGGTGAGGAGGGGTTGGATTGGGGAAAATAAGAGGAGAAAGATGGAGAAGGAAGATGAATTTAGGGTTTTGGGTGTGTGTGGGTAGTAATAGGAATTTTAGGGAGGGAGGGGTATTTATGACAATTAAGGGTGGGGGTGTGCCAATTTTATAGGAGTGTATAAATCGGGGGAGTGCATCTCTCCGAAATGGAGGTGCATATAGTCAAACCCTATTAAAAATGGCTTGTTGCTTGCTGGCTGCAATAATTGTGCCAATTAAATCAAACTACATGGGCTGCCCTATTTTTCTCTCCGTATTCGCCGATTGGCTGCTCCCAATTGCGTATAGTATACCAAAATGAAATGGGCCCAGCTGCAATTGAGGAATGGGCTTGGGCTCGTGTTGTATTAATTCAAGTGGGCTGCTTGCTTTCATATTGTTGTTGGACCTCAACTATTTAATTAAATGGGCCACAAAAATTAATTGTAAAGCCCAAATAATTTTAACTTTCAATCTTTTTTCGACTTCATTCTCGTCTCATCCTTCCAATTGACTTTATAAAATAATTAAGGTGTGCTTTGCTCCAAAAATGTTCATTTCTCTATAAAAAATAGCAAACCACAACCTTTCTCCAACTCAAGTGTAATTAGTCAAATTAATGTAAATAATGCACGAAATCCTATAAAATTATGCAAATTAAACACAAAAATTTTGAGCAATTTTCACACTAATCACCAAGTGCTTTCCTCTGAGTGATCGATGATCCGACTTCAATAGGAGACTAGGGCATGAAGTTGTCGTGGTGAGGACCTGGCCCGCTAGGTGCTTTATTGAGCAATGATCCAACACTAATGGGTGACAGGAGCATGGAGTTGTGGTCTTGAGGACCTAGTCGGCCAGATGCTACCCTAAACGATCACTACAAGAAAATTGAATTTTAGTGACAGAAATCCTGTCATTATAGCTTCTCTAACTAAAAACCTTTAATGACAGGAATTGACTTTTAGTGACAGGTCCTGTCATTAATTCTCAATTTCCTGTCACTATAGACTTTTATCTAGAGAAGCAATAGTGAGAGGATTTTGTTACTAAAAACAAGTTTTCTTGTAGTGGATGATCATACATCAATGGACTAGGGAGGTAGGTTGTGGATAGGATCCGACCCGCAATGTGCTTTTCTTAAGTGATGATCCTTCATTAATTGATAAGTGAAGTGGATTATGGTTAGGATTTGGTCCGCCAGTTGTTGTCCTAAGCGATGATCGTACATTAATTGATAAGCGAGGTGGCTTATGAGTAGGATCGATCCGGCCCGTCAGGTGTTGTCCTAAGCGATGATCCAACAATATTCATTGATAAGTGAGGTGGGTTATGGGTAGGAAATGGCTCGCCAAGTATTATCCTAAGCGATGATCCTACATTAATTAATAAGTGAGGTGGCTTATGGATAGAATATGGCCCGTTAGACAGTGACGGAGCCAGAATTTTAATGTAGGGGGTCCATTAATATTAAAATAAGAATGCATGAAATATTAAACATTTTTTTTTATTATAGTATTGGTCAAATAGTTAAGTTCATTAATATTACATTTTATACAATATGTAGATGCATTTTTATGTTTAAATGCGTAAAATCGAGAAAATTTCGTTTTACGTCCTGTAACTTAGGCCTAATCCAGAATATATCCTTTAAGTTTTCACATTTTCAATTTACGTCCTAGGGTGTCCAATTTACATCCTTTTCGGTCCAATTTACGTCATTTCCACCAGAAAATTGGAAATCCGGTCAAATAGTTCAATTTACATCATTTATGTTTGAAAATTAAAAATTAATAATTAAAAAATTCTGAATATCTCATTAAAAATTTAAAAATCTCATTAAAAACTTATAAATTGTGTAAAATAAATATAAAAAATCTAAAATTTTTTATAAATTGTACAATTAAAAAAATCTGAAAATGTGTAAATTTAATTTTTTTTTTCTTCTAAAAACTAATAAAAATAAATAAAAAATCTATAATTTCTACAATTCAAAAAAATCTGAAAATATGTAAAAAAAAATTCTTTCTAGAAGCTCATAAAAATAAAAAAAAATCTATAAATTAAAATTTTAAAAATATTTAAAATACAAAATTCCACAATTTTAAAAATATCGTGAAAATGAATTTAGGACGGTTCCAAAATCGATCAAGGTGTAAATGGAACTTCCACTCAACCTCGACGGTGAGTTGGAAAATCTCTTGGGACCCAAATTTTTAGGAGTTCGAGCAAAACTTTAATAGCAAACGAGTATGAATCAAGTCTGATTTTTAATGAAATGTTAATAATTTTTATTATTCCTATTAGATTTTTAGAATTAGTAATTTTTAATCTAAACATTTTTCATAAATTAATGAGATTTTTTGAGTTTTTAGAAATTTTAATGAGATTTTTAATTTCTTAATTTTTAAATTACACGTTTTTCATTATTTCAATTGTAGAATTTTTTATTTTTTGTATTTTCAAAATTTTAGAATTTTTTATTTTTGTTTTACACATTTTATAATTTGTAATGATATTATTCAAAAATTTATTGATATATTTTGAATTTTATTTACACATTTTTTTTTTTTAATTTTAAGGAGATTTTTGGATTTTTAATGATATTTTAGATTTTTTAAATCTTTAATGGGATTTTTAGAAAATTTTAATTATTAAATTTTAATTTTCAAACTTAAAGGACGTAAATTGGACTATTTGGTCGGAATCCCAATATATTCCTCACATTCCGGTGAGTTTTAAAATTTTTCGGCGGAAAGGACTTAAATTGGACTAAAAAGGACGGAAATCGAAAAAGTTAAAACTTAAAGGATATATTCTGGATTAGGCCTAAGTTACAGGACGTAAAATGAAATTTTCTCGCGTAAAATCTTGACGGTTTAAAATAAAACTCTGAAATATTTTTCACTACTATATATTCAAATTTCATCACAAACTTAAAATGATAATTTGAATCAATAATCAATTATACAGTATATAATTATCTTCTATTATTTATATTTTGAAATTATGATGCAGAAAATTCTCGTATATATGTGTTAAAAATATCATACCCACTCCATTCAAACATTGTATGTAAGTATTGCTCTTAATTTAGTCTATCGAAACATAATATGTATATCTTAAAATGAAAATAATATTTTTAATTATCTTCATCCTCTTAACCATGTTATTAATTCAAATTAGCATTCACTGTATTCATATGCAAACTCAATCACTTTATTTATATGTTGAGTTGACTATTGTTTTGTTTAATTAAAATTCACATTCATTTAAGAAGAGGAAAATTTAATGGAGTAATAAATAAAAAAGTTGAACAAATTTAATAAGTAGAAGCAAAAAAAAAAGGGGGAAGATAAATAGACGAGTGCTATGAAAAAGAATCGAAAACAGGTGAATAGGCAAAGGAAGAGGTTTATTACTGTATATCAAACCACAATGGCAACACAAATATATCAAACTAAAGAGTAGGTGCATAAATATATAAAAGGTTTTAAAAATTAGTGGGGCCAAGTGCACCCCCTTGGCCCTACATGGCTCTGTCTCTGCCGTCGGTTGTTGTTCTAAGCGATGATCCTATATTAATGGAGATGCGGGTTGTGAATAGGATCTGGCCCGCCTGGTGCTGCCCTAAGCGATGATCCTATATTCATGGACAAAATAGACGGGTTATGAATAGGATCTGGCCCGCTAGGTGCTGTTTTTAGTGATGATCCTACATTCGTTGATGAGTGAAGTGGCTTAGGGATAGGATGCGGGTTATGAATAGGATCCGGCCCGCCAGGTGCTGTCCTAAGCGATGATCCTACATTCATTGATAAATGAGGCGGGTTGTGAATTGGAACAGGGTTATGGATAGGATCCGATCCGCCAGGTGTTGTCCTGAGCGACAAAAGAGGCGGGTTGTGAATTGGAACAGGGTTATGGATAGGATCCGATCCGCCAGGTGTTGTCCTGAGCGACAAAAGAGGCGGGTTGTGAATTGGAACAGGGTTATGGATAGGATCCGATCCTCCAGGTGTTGTCCTGAGCGACAAAAGAGGCGGGTTGTGAATAGGATCCGACTCGCCGGGTACTTTTCGTGATGAAGCAACACCACTCATGCAGATGAAGAGAATGATAAGAGCAGCATAGATGAGCTGCATCTTCGCCATTTTTAACAATGTGTGTAAATAATATGATACTGTAAAATGTTTTTAATTTATTGATTGTTCAATGTGCGGTTTCTTCTGAATATATAGGGAGAAAAATTAGCATTTTAATATTGTGCTCTTATCATGAAATTAAGTCTTTCATAGGGATAAGAGTTTATCCAATTATATTCTTCAATTTCATTATTCATTATCCAAATAATATTACTTGTTCAAATTACTTTATTTATATTCCCTTCATCTCAATTAGATAAACTTTTTTTATATATATAAACATCTCATTTATATAAGCTTGTTTCCATATAAAGTACTCTTTCCGTTCCAAGTTAGATTGTGCATTTACTATTTACACGTAGTTTAATGTGTGAGTTATTTATTAGTATTAAAGGGATAAAGTAGAGGGTATGAAAGTATATTTTTGAGTAATACAGTAATAATAAAATATTATGAGTAATAAAGTAGAGTGATAAAGTAATGACATGTGATGTAATTTTGAGATGTGTAAAGGGTGTAGTTTAAAGTACACTAAAACCTCTATAAATTAATAACCTTGGGACCATGGAATTTTATTAATTTAAAGAGATATTAATTTATCGATAAATTAATATTTTATTAATTAAAAGAGAGTCTTTTTAAATTCGACAAATTTAGTAAATATGTATTAAAAATAAATG
The DNA here is from genome assembly GCA_963675135.1 of Galeopsis tetrahit. Lineage (NCBI taxonomy): Eukaryota > Viridiplantae > Streptophyta > Magnoliopsida > Lamiales > Lamiaceae > Galeopsis > Galeopsis tetrahit. The sequence goes on from OY776120.1 coordinate 702,423, forward strand.
AGTTTATATATGTTTCATTGATTATATTCATGTATCAAACAATTCTTTGTAACTAATTCATGTATAATATCAATTCATTGTATACAGTTAACTATTATATTCATAGACGCATGCATCAATTTATTAGAATTACTGAAATATACATTTTTACATTAATTAGTTGCACTTAAATTACTATTATAGTCAATTAAATATATTTATGCATGATGAATGAAACATATACTATATAAATCTCAGTATTGAAATAAAAGAATTCATAACACCCACTCATGTCTTCTCATCTAAAAGACATAGTAAAATCATCCATGAATAATCAAATGTGTAAAGTATTATGTGAGTACCACATGCACTAAAAAAGATTTACAAGAGTGTGGGTTGATGGAAAAGATTTAGTATAAGAGAGACCATGCCATAATATTTATAATTGTACTAATATTTATGAATTATTAATTTAGAGTTTTAACGGGACCTAATATTTATAAAAGGATTTTTCGAAAAATTATTATCTTATTATTTTATCGAATTTGATGATTTTTTACAAAGGCCCAAGTCGGGACCGGAAGATTTTATTATTTTAGAGAGTTTATTAATTTATAGAGTATTAATTTATAGAGGTGTTACTGTAAAAGTGTTTTATTGCAAAATTAGGAAATGCACAATCTAAATTGCGACATACATTTTTGGAAAATGCACAATTTAACTTGGAACGAAGGGAGTAATATTTTCCAATTCATTTACTAATATAACTATATACATTAATTACACTAGAAAGTATAACATTAATTAAACAGGGTTATAATCCAAATTTTACTTGTCTAGTGTGTATTTTCAATAAAATTTCTTAACTTTTGTAAAAAGTCAAAGCAACCTATGTAATTGGACGGAGGGAGTATCATCTACTATCACTTAATTATACTCCCTCCGTCCCACAACTGTTTGCACACTTGCCTTATTTGTCCGTCCCACAATTGTTTGCACACCCATAAAAGGAAACTCTCTAATAAACTCCACCCTCATAATATTCACATATTTACACAAAATGCCATTACTTTTACTCTCTTTCCAATCACCTTTTTACTTTATCCATATAACTTTACAAAATTACCCCTCAACACTCCACTCATTACACTTTTTTCTTAATAAGTGTGCCCACTTAGTGGTGCAAACACTTCCGGGACGGAGGGAGTAGTACTTAATTTATGGTCATTTATTTTATTCATAAACAATTCATTTATTTTCAAGTAACCTCACAATACCTCATCATACCCCCTATTTACTCCATGCATAAACTAATCAACAATCCCTCCATTTCATAAAGTTTGTCGCACTTGGTCTTTATGTTTGTTTCAGAATGTTTGTCGCTTTTACTATTTTTACCACGAATCTCCCTAAACTACCCCTATTTAATTCCTAAAATATCTCTTTTGTATTGGAAAAATATTAATGTATCCCCTTTACCCTCTCTTGGGAAGGTAAGTTGACATTCTATTCTTTCTATATTAATTTTTGTCTTAATGAAAAAGATGGAGTAAATATTAATGAGGGGTAAATATGTCAAAAAAAATATGTTCCTTAATTCTATACAAAATATCAAAGGCGATTAACTTTACAAAATGAAGGAAGTATTCATTAAAACTCGTGTCCGCAGAATAGAACGAGGACAATTCAAAATCAGCGAAGATCATTCAAGAGTCAACACCATGAAGATTGTTCGATGGTGCCACCTCACAAGCCACCACCTAGGACGACCATCTCATCGGTCAAGTCAACTAGTAGAGCCCACGTGTTCACTCCACTATATAGGACGAACGACCACCTTGGCTGAGGTTTTCGTCCACCTAAGCCGGCCATGCATCCATGCCCAAGAGTGATGACAAGTCAACTCGGTCATCACCATGTTATATACTTAGTCTTTAAGTTATAAGGGTCCATGTACCACCTAACCGAACACATGTCCTTCTTTAAAGGCACGATCAATTATACGAACAACTCGATAGTTATTAACAATGCAATGTAGCACATATATACACAAAATTACAACAACAACTCAAGAACTATAAATCACAAACACACAACACTGAAACGAATAAAAACAAATCAAGAACACTAAACATGTGCCCTAATAGCAGAGCTATATCCACTCTGTTCATCATGATACTTATCCCACAGCATCACCCCTCCATACTTTGCAGACCCTTTTATCGCCGGAAGCACCCGCGAAGTCAAATCCTCCACCGGGACAAAACCGCTTCAAGCAGCCGCCACAGAAGCCGGCAACCCCAGAAAAATCTTGTCAGCATTAACAGAGCTCCACTGCTTCCAAGAATCTTCCAAACTCTTCATTCCAGACGAGTATTGACAAGGGGCGTTGTTGTAAAACTGCACCCAAACGCAGTCGAAAAGCCCCAGTAGATTGCGATTTTACCGGCGGAGGCGAAAGGGAGAATGAAGATCATGAACCATGTGAAGACGGATTTTGGTTGAAAGTCCATTGCTGAAAAGTACAAGTTCAGACTTTTAGAAGGGACAGAATTCGTTGTGTTTTGTTGACAGTAGTAGATGTGAAGTATATTTAGAAACTTATATATTAGATGCGGTTAATTTAGAGTTCTTAATTACTTGAAAAAAAAATAACTAGTTTTAGTGGATATTTATTTTGTTAGTAACTGAAGTTATATACTACATTAATTGATAAGTGAGGCGGTTTATGAGTAGGATTCGGCCCGTCAGGTGTTGTTCTAAACGATGATTCTACATTAATTGATAAGTGAGGTGACTTGTGGATAGGATCAGGCCCGTCAAGTGTTGTTCTAAGCGATGGTTCTACTTTAATTGATAAGTGAAGTGGGTTATGGATCGATAGAATTCGGCCCGCTAGGTGTTATCCTAAGCGATGATCCTACATTAATTGACAAGTGAAGCGGGTTATGGATAGGATCCGGCCTGTCAAGTGTTGTTCTAAGCGATGGTCCTACTTTAATTGATAAGTGAAGTGGGTTATGGATAGAATTCGGCCCATCAGGTGTTGTACTAAACGATGATTAGGGGTGTAAACGAGTCGAGTAGTGCTAAGCTCGAAACTCGACTCGATTGTTATACTCGAAGCTCGAAACTCGACTCGGTCGAGCCTAAAATTTTAAAGATCGAGCTCGACTCGATAAGAAACTCGATAAACTTGAGCTCGGCTCGACTCGATTACCTATATAATTTTCAAAATTAATTTTAAAACATATTTTTTCTAAAATAAACTCGAGATCGACTCGGTTCGACTCAATTACTCATATATAAATATAATTTATATATTAATGACAAAATAGAAAATATTATTGTTCAAGCTCGATTAGGCTCGCGAGCCTTTCGAGCCGAGTATTTATGAGCTCGAACTCGAACTCGGTAGCTACTCGAGTAGCTCGAAACTCGACTCGACTCGATTAACTTCAAGTCGATTTCGATCTTTTTCCGAGTCGAGCACGAGTAGCTCGCGAGTAGGCTCGACTCACTTACACCCCTAACGATGATCCTACATTAATTGATAAGTGAGGTGGCTTATGAATATATAGTATTCGGTCCACCAGGTGTTGTCCTAAGTAATGATCCTACATTAATTGATAAGATTGATAAGTGAGGCGGTTTAAGGATAGGATATATTCGACCCGCCAAATGTTGTCCTAAGCGATATGGATAGGAAACGGCCCGTCAGGTACTGTCCTAAGCGATATGGATAGGAAATGGCCCGTCAGGTACTGTCCTAAGCGATGTTCCTACATTAATTGATGATATTGAGATGTTTTTAATTAATTCACGAAGATATTGTTCAATGTGTGGTTTCGTCTGAACATAATTTTAATATTGTGAGAAAGCTGCATTTAAGTATGCTCTTAACATGAAATTAAGTCTTTTACGGGGATAAGAGTTATTTTTTTTATTATCCAATTTCATTATATTTATTAACTTTTTTAAATAATATTATTTGCACTAATATATCTATCACTTATTTACTCAAATTTAAATAATTGAAAAAGAAGATAATAGCTGAAATAGGACAAAATAAATTAATGATCATTGGCAAATAATGAAGAACCAAGGTTTTGAAAGCATAAACTTCTGATGTCACCACCATTAATTAGAATTAATTAAGTATTATTTCTAATTTTATTTCAATTTATTATAATATGATAGACTAGAGTCATTGGTATTTCTCTAAGAGCGATGATTAGACATTAATGGGTGACAATGGCATGGACCAGTGGTGGGAAGGGTCCGGCCCGCTAGGTGCTGTCCTGAGCGAAGATCCGACGTTAGTGGACGAGGGAATGGACCAGTCGTGGGAAGGATCCGGCCCGCCAGGTACTGTCCTGAGCGAAGATTCGACGTTAGTGGACGAGGGAATGGACCAGTGGTGGGAAGGATCCGGCCCGCTAGGTACTGTTCGAAGCGATGATCCAATGTCAAAGGTGAGTGCTTGGCTATCGGTGGACAATTCATCCACAAGTAGGCGTGAAGATGCCATTGGAACTGCATAAACTTTTGTAATTGAAGGATCCTTTTTATGCATTATGCACTAATCAAGATTACAAATATTTGGTAATATACACATACATGCACTTTAATATATATATTAATGATATTGAACTTAGACATGTTCAAACCGTAACCGGGAAACCGGCCAACCGGTAAAATCGCCGGTTTTTAACCGCCGGTTTGGCAAACCGCCGGTTACGGTTTAAAAACCGAACCGTAACCGTAAAATGGCGGTTCGGTTACGGTTTGACATCTTGACAAACCGCCGGTTTGGTCGGTTTTGACGGTTAACCGAAACCGCCGGTTTGCCGGTTTTTAAAAAAAAAAAAAAATTTTAATACACAATTCTTCTATTTTTAATGTATAAATTTAATTTATATAATTTTTATTCAATTCTAGTAATGTATTTTCTAAAAAATGAGTTAAAATGAATAAAAAATGAACAAAAACGGAGTGAAAACGAGCGAAAACGGAGATAATATTTAAAAAATAAAAAAAAAATAAAAAAAAGCAAACCGGCAAACCGGCGGTTAAAAACCGTAACCGTAATCGGCAAACCGGCGGTTCGGTTACGGTTACCGATTTTCGAAAACCGTAACCGACGGTTTCTAACCGTTGCGCATGTCTAATTGAACTCGATGGTGGGGTTAAATAACCGGCATATATAAAATATATATATTATAATATAGTACAAATAGTTTATTTTTTAATTAATTAATATATATGTAAAATATAATTTAAATGTTAAATAGCATGGAAATATTGGATCCAAATCAGCAATTTTCTCATAATATATTTTAAAAAAAATAAAAATACTAAACAATTTTTTTTTAATGATATACTCCCTTTATTTCTTATTAGATTGTCCATTTGAATTTATTAATTAAGTGAAAATTAGTTTATTAGTATTATAATTAAGTGGTAAAATAGTATTATATTACTGATCAATTGAGGGGAACAAGACAAAAGAAATGTTTTTGTATGGGAAGGAAATAACTAGACGGAATAAAATTATTATTTTTTGTCATTTTAGAAAGAGACAATCTAATAAGGGATTAAATGAGTAGTACATCATTTTTTTTAATTGATATGTAAAATAATATAAAAAGAGGAAAAGAAAATGATTTCGGACTTTTAAATGTTAAAAATTCTAGTATAGTTTCAAAATAATTAATTAGCAAGAATTAGAATAAATCTAAAATATTTTGAATTTCAATTTCAATTTATTTAAAATTAATCTGATATATTTATTAAAATGATACATGGTTTAATTCTCAATTTTGACTATTAAACAACATAAAATAAATTAAAAAAATTGATATTGATAAACAAAAAAGAGTGAAAAATACCTGTGACGAAGATTGAGAGAACCATGAGAATGGAAAACGCCATTTTTGTTTTTGCCTCCATGTTAAACACTATATAATATATATGCTAATTAACTCAATTGTTACATATATATAGTGTTGATTGGCTTTTCATTTTTATTATAGGAAGACATTGCATTTAGTAAATTATGTAGAAGATCTATTATGAAGATTTGCATATGAATGCATATATTATAAATTAATTATACATCTATACATTCCATCTGTTTATAAATAAATTAAATGACATTTTAGCTTTTTTTAGTGAAATTAAAAAGGGTATGTATTGCTCAAAAAAAAAAAAAAGGGTATGTATTGATAAATTTGTCATTAATTAACGATTTTTTTTTAATATCCTCGTCCATTGACAAGTGTAAATGGAGATAAGATTTAGCATATAAGAAAATGAAAGAAATCGGAGAAGATTAATTAACAATGGATTTTTTATAGCTAGAAAGGATTTGCACTCCCTAATAATAGGAAATTCATTAAATACTAAATATTGTTACAATATTGATTCAACGTATATAATTATTTATATATGATAGCATTTTGCAATAATGTGTGCTCTATGCAATGTGCAATCGCACTGTTTCGCTCTTCTAATAAATTAAATTAATAAATATAAAATAATATCCTTTTAAATTTAAATCACTAACAAATTTGATTATAAAATACTAACATTTACATTTATGATTGTTAAACATGTCAGGTCGGGCCATCCCAGTATCGGGCCACTAGGATGCCTTTTCGCGTTGGGCCCAAAGCGGGCCTGTCGAACTTTGAACGGGTTATGGGTCATCAAGCCAAAATGATCCGATTTTTTATAATTAAATTTTTTAAATAAATAAATGTTATTATTTATAATTAAACAAATGTAAATTGAATCTCGATTACTTAAAATGAAAAAGTAAATATTTAAAGGACTTAAACTGAATTGGGTCTAAATTACGGGACGTAAATAAAATTATTCATTTATAAATTTTGGAGTTTTAAAAGAAATATTACGAGTATATTTTTGTAATTTATATATTTATTTAAGAATTTAATTATTTTATTACATGGCAAAGCTTTATCGCCATATATGTAGGACGACGTGTCACTTTTTACGTTTCATGTTTTTAGGAAAGACGAACACCCTACCTAACCATAGAAAATCTCAACTAATAAATGTAAGTTAGAAATTTGGATTGTTTTTTGAATTAAAAGGAGGATAAAATTGAGAAAAATATTACAAATATATAAGAAATAAATTACAAATAAATTCATAAAATCGTCTCCCGCCCAGGAAATTGTTCCATAAGTAGGTATAGCCACTTGCCATTCCTGCTAAGTTGTTGATCAATTACTCCTGTTTTCAACTTTATATAGTGAGACAAAAATCGCTAGTTTTAGTAAGTGAAGTTATATACTATTAAGTATTAACTCCATTAATTGATAAGTGAGGGGGATGATTCGGCCCCGACAAGTGTTGTCCTAAGCGATGATCCTACTTTAATTAATAAGTGAGATGGGTTATGGATAGGAAACGGCCTGTCAGGTACTGTCCTAAGCGATGATCCTAAATTAATTGACAAGTGAAGCAGGGTCGTGGATAGGGCCCAACACACGAGGTGATTTTTTAAGCGATGATATTACGTTAATGGACAAAAGAGGCGGGTTGTAAGAGAATGATAAGAACATCAATATAAATGAGCTACATCTTCCTGAAATAATTCTGTCTCATCTAAAATTAATTTGAATAATCGAAAGTAATAGATGAAATAGAACAAAATAAAAAAAATATTAAGGCGAACAAAATAAATTAATGATAATAGGCAAATAATGATGACCCAAGGAATTGAAAGCATAAACTTCTGATTTTATTTCAATTTGTTACAATTCTGATAGACTAGAGTCATTGGTACTTCTCTAAGTGATGATTAGACATTAATTGGTGACAATGGCATCCGACCCACCAGGTGTTGTCCTGAACTACGATTCAACGTTAATGAACGAGGGCACGACGTTGTCGTGTATAGGATCTGACCCACCAGGTGTTTTCCTTAGCGAAGATTCGACGTTAATGGACGAGGGCACGACGTTGTCGTGTATAGGATCTGACCCATTAGGTGATGTCCTGAGCGAAGATTCGACGTTAATGGACGAGGGCACGACGTTGCCGTGTATAGGATCCGACCCGCCGGGTACTTTTCTAAGTGATGAAGCAACATCATTCTTGCTCAAGAGTTCCCGTGTTGATGCCATCATTGGAACTGCATATATATATAAAATATTTTTTTAGTTGTAATTGAAGGATCCATTTTATGCATGCACTAATCAAGATCAAGATTACAAATATTTGGTAATATATTATTTTTATTATCATTTTAAAGGACAATCTAATTAGAGACCACACGAGTACTTTATCATTTTTATAATTGATATGTAAGATATAAAAGGAGGAAAAAAATAGTTTCAAAATAAATCTAAATATTTTTAATTTATTTAAAATTAATCTGATATATATATTGATAGACAAAAGGGAGTGAAATACCTGTGACGAAGATTAAGAGAACCATGAAAATTGAAAACGCCATTTTTGTTCTTGCCTCAATATATATTCAACACTTATATTATAAAATGAAGTTGCAAGACTCCTCTTATATATATACTCACTCTCCCGTTTCAAAACGAATAGAGTATATATATAGTATCGATTGCCTTTTCATTATTATAGGTAAATTGCATTTAATAAATTATATATACCCCTAATTAAAAATATTAAAGATCCATTATGATTTTTTTTTTTTAATATCACTAATTAACGGGTTATTTTTAGTATCCTCGTACAACAAGTGTGAATGGAGATAAGATTTACCATATAAGAAAATGAAAGAAATCAGAGAAGATTAATTAAATTATACCCCTAATTAAAAATATTAAAGATCCTACGAATTTTCCTCTTTTAAAAGAAGAAATTTCTTGCTTAAAAAAACATTGACAAGTATGAATGGAGTTCGAGAAGATTTATCATGTAAGAATCTCGAAAATTGATTCCCCTAAAATTAGGCTAATTAATAATATTATACTCGTGATTTTAGATGAATCAATTTTTGAGATTTCATTTTAATAAAATAATGTAATTCAAAAAATAATTAATTAAAAGGGACATATTTGTCTTTTATGTCAAATTTGAACATGTTATAAACAAAAAAAATTAGACTAAATCTATTTGAAAAAAATAGGAGTGAAATGAACAAATGGAGTAGTAATTTTCCCTAATTCATTCTTGGGCCGGGCTGCGTACAATTAGAATGACTGGCCGATGTCAACTTGATTTGGGCCGGGCTGCGTACAAGAATGGTTATCAAAATCTTTTTTTTTTTAGCCCATTTTTTCTCTATCATTATCAATTAAAGTGTATTATATTAAATTTTCATTTATCGTCTCAATGAAAGCTATACATTCTCTTTTTAACAAACTATTATTTATCACATCTCATTATATTCTCATCTATATCAATTACATCACCTATAATACATTTACTTATTCTATCACATTTCTTAACCTATGTGTCTAAGGCTGATGGATAGTTTTTATTTTAACACCATAGCTACAAAATGATGTTTTCCACGACTCTCATCCTCAAAATTTCTATTTATTTATCTTTTATATCATTACGTTTTTTACACAATATTTTTACTTTATCACTTTAATAAAGTTAAAATAATATTAATACTTTTATTTTATCACTTTTTTTCTTAATTTTATATCTAAATCAATGTGAAAACTGATTCGGGACGAAGCAAAATACTTTTCACCATAGATGCTAAGATTTATCCATATCTTCCCCCACGTAGCTAAGTTTGAGAAGGATAGCCATTAAATGAGTTCACTTTGTGTGATTACTAAGCATTTGGCAGCTCAAAAAAGAATCCCCTATTCACTTTTCTAACCATAACAATATGGAATCTTTTTTTTCTTCTATTGAGAAGCCTTTATAGTGAGAATACCATGATGATCATAAAGAAAAATACCAATGTGAGTAATATGCACATGAATATTATTTAAATGTGTCAACATAAAATTCAAACATGACACGATAATGATACGAATTTCACACAAAAATTGTGAATTAGTGTTTGTTCTTATTGTGTTTGTATCGACGCGATATATAACAACATGAAAAAATTGTGTTGACTCGTTAAGTATGATAATTTTAGCAGATAATATATTAACTCGTTAACAACATGTTATCTTTTATTGACATGATTTGACACAACATGTATCCGATTATAACACGATAATGATACAATGGTTTTTTTATTTATAATAAAGATGGATGTCCATATTTTGAATATTCAGAATGTTGTGTAATGACTATTTAACCCTTAATGAGTTTTGACTTTTATTTTTTTGTCATGAATATTTTAAACATTTTGAATGAAAATATTACAATTTTGTCATTTTTGATATCCAAATTCTGGATGGTTAACACCACCCTTTTATTTTTTATATATTTAAGTGCAATTTTAAATTTATTTATTTTTTTATCGTGTTGTATCATAACAATACGAAAAATATAGTGTTGTGTTGACGCGTATCTTCATCGTGTTTCGTGTTGAGAAATTTGATACTGTATTTTTTTTTTTTTTGATGATATGAATTATTCGAGAAAGGAAATATATGTTTATATACATGCATAAGCACGTACGATATTCTGATTGCTTCTTAATTAGTATCTTAGTGATATTAATAGAAAATATGGATGATATTTCGAAATTCCACTTAAAATATTGTACTATAGGTATAAAAAATGTTAAGTCAAACAATTTTTTTTTTATTTTTTTATTTTATAGGTTATGATTAGCTCATAAGATGTAATAAAAGACATGGAAGAGAAAAGAAAGGGCATTGACCTTTCTATTTTGGCTTATGGATTTATCTTAAGTATCATTTAATGTAAGATTCATAGAAAATAAATTGTAATTTGATAGTGATTGATTGGTAATTAATTTTGTGATTAGTGTTTTTTTTTAATTAATTCACAAATGTTGAGCGTGTCTTTAATTTGAATTTTTAATACTACTTCAAACTAGTGACTATGCCAAGCTTGTTGGATCATAAGTCATAATGTTTTAATTAAAACGAACTCTTAATTAATAATTAGGGCAATCTAAGATTAGGATGATAACTAAACTCTATAAATTTTAAAGTATAATCTACCCTTAATCTAAGTTATTAAACAACCAATAAAAATAATATATAGTTAATTTAGGTTTAATTTAAGCTATCATAAAACATATCAATGATTAAATATTTTTAGTCACCTCAATCGAACAAGTTAATTTTAATTATGAGTGATACTTGGATGTACCATACCATTGGAATTTAGCTCCAATTAATTGAATTAAATGTTGAGGTCAAAAATTAAATTGGATAAATTGAATACTCCCTCAGTTCCAATAAAAGTTATTCAACCTTCATTTTTTCATCTGTTCCCATGAAAGTTACTTTTTTTTTTTTTGACAAACTACGTACTATCTCATATCTCATTATATGTTTATATGTCTTAGTCACATTACCTCTAATACATTTACTTATTGTCCTTTTAGGGACATTCGATAAAATTGAAACGATACAAAAAATATGGATCAAGGATGACATATATAAATCGAGAAATGATTCTCTAATACATTTACTTATTTTATTATATTTTTTAAACCTACGTGCCCAAAACTCGTGGATAGTTTTTATTGGGTAAAGTCTAGTATGCACTCGAGTGCATGCTGTGCACCCTAATCCATGTGCACTTTTCAGTTTATTGACTTACACTTTTTGGTAAATGGTGTTGCACTTTTCAATTATTAAACTGTAATAATATTTTTAGTAATAATTGAAAAGTGCAACACCATTTACCAAAAAGTGTAAGTCAGTAAACTGAAAAGTGCAACATGGACTAGGGTGCACAACATGCACTCGAGTCCATAGCAGACCAACCCTTTTTATTGGGATGAAAACAATGTTAAAATTCAAGTGTATCTATATATTCAATTACATATAAAAATTTGTAAAATATTTTCTAAAACTTATTCTAATTTCTAAAACTTAAATGAATATCAACATTGTAACGTTAACCCATACCCGACCCATTTACAAGTACTATTTCTTTCCGCAGCCACACGCTGTTTGAACACGTGTCGCATTGGTCACGTGTTTTTTCCAGAGTGTTGGTCTCTCCGGTTGCTCTTCTCCGGTTCTGTCTAGTTTCCATATTTTGAAATTTGAACTAAAGTCGCGATTTTCTCTTCACCACGTGGCTGTTATGTATTGCAACACCATTCACGGTTCTAAACCTTGAATTCCATATTCTGAATAATTCATTTTCTTTAAAGAAAAAACTTGCAATTTAATCAATACATTTAGTTGGAACCATTGGCGGACCCAGGATTTAAAAAATGGGGTACGATTAATTCTGTTAAACAAATCGAGCTGCTCGTGAACTCGACTCGTTAAGACTCGAGTTTGGTTTGACTCGTTAAAAGAGTCGACATCGTTAGATACTCGATTTAATAACGAGCTGGCTTGAACTTGTTAGGCTCAATATCTAAAAAAATTCTTTCAATTTCATTAGGCTTTCAAGTCGGCTCGAATAACACCTCTAGGTACTATCGATGAATAATTTAAACATATTTCATATCAATCATATTTTTAAACTAATAAACATTAAACATGTGAATGCCTCCAACATTTCTTTGAGGAAAATTATGAATTTTCAATTTCTTTAAGTATAAATTGTCGAAGATTTGTTTATTTTATCATAATCTTTGATTTTGATGTTTTATCTTTCATTTTCTAATTAAATTATATAAAATGAGAATACAATCAAATTGTATAAACTACTACAATTCTATAATTGAAAAAACTCACAATACAAAATACAAAGAGTCCTAAATTATTTTTTTTTGAAACGAGTCCTAAATTTTTAGCATCAATTTTATTTAATTACTCCCTCCGTCCCAAGATTACTTGCATACTTACTGTTCACTCACTTTTTTAAAAATATTATAATAAATAAAATTTTAAGATATAATTTTATAAAAAAATAAGTAAGTGAATGACCTTATATGTATATATGGACCATAAAAATAATTACATTAAATGTAATATTGTAGATATTATACGGGTGAAGTTTCTAAAGGTCCGAAAAAGTAGGTGTGCAAGTAATCCTGGGACGGAGGGAGTACTTTAGAAATTTAATTAAATAAAATTATAATTATAAATAAATAAAATTAAAAACCTACCTACAACTCACAAAGGAGTAAGATAATAAGAACATGTGGAATTGTTGGATTCGATGCAAACGGATGTATTAAATATTGTAAGCCCATATTAACTTTGGTTAAAAGCCTTTTTATTTTACTTCAAAGTTTAATGGGCTAATGGTATATAGTAAAAAAAAAATTGGATTTGGGGTACATTTGTACCCCCATGTCCCATGCTGGGTCCGCTAGTGGTTGGAACATGTCATTATTAAGATTCTTTCGTACAATGAAAGGTACCTATGAATTTTGGACACAAAAATTAATATATATAATAGAATAAGTAGATGTGTTAATGATGATGTGATTGAGAGAGAATAATATAATAAAACGTGATAGATAATACTAAATGGAATAAGTGTTTTTATTGGGACGAACGAAAAAAGAAAGTTTAAAAACTTTCATTGAGATAGAGAGAGTATAATCTATCCATAATGTGTGATACCGTAAAATAAAGTAGGGATTTTCTTAGGATAGTTTTTGTATCGCCTGGACTATTAATAGTTCGGATGTCAAATTGCATCGCTCTGTGTCGCCCTCTGTGTCGCCCTAACTTGATACCTGTTGCCTTTTTTTAATATTTTAAAATAATTATTTAAATTTTATTTTATTATTTACTATTTTATCCTTTATTAAAATTAATAATAATATTATTTAAATTAAACAATACGAACGTAAAATTAGATTTTTTTTAATAGAATTAAATTATTATTTTATTTATATTTTATCTACACCTGCTCATTTAATTAGTTCACCCTCAAATTATTTTTTTATTACGGTTATCTGCACCCGCTCATTTTATGAGTTCACCCCAAATCATTTTTTAACCATGGTTATCTGCAATCGCTCATTTTATAAGTTCACCCAAAATTATTTTTTACCACGGTTATCTGTACCTGCTCATTTTATAAGTTCACCTAAGAAGATTTTTTTTAAAATGGAGTAATTACATTTAAAGGACTATATTATCATTTTATTAATTTACACAAAATATAATAAAATCAACCCTAATTTGTAGGGTGATACTCGAGTACATGCAAGATACCCGTACACACCAATTTTAATTTATTATTTATATTTTATCTGCACCCGTTCATTTTATGAGTTCACCCCCAAATCATTTTTTTTATCACGGTTATGTGCACCCGCTCATTTTATGAGTTCACCACCAAATCATTTTTTTTATCACGGTTATGTGCACCCGCTCATTTTATGAGTTCACCCCTAAATTATCTACACCGCTCATTTTATGAGTTCACCCCAAATCTTTTTTTACTACGGTTATCTGCACCCGTTCATTTTAGGAGTTCACCCCCAAATCATTTTTTATCACGGTTATGTGCACCCGCTCATTTATGAGTTCACCCCTAAATTATTATTTTTTACCACGTTTATCTACACCCCTCATTTTATGAGTTCACCCCAAAAATATTTTTAAAAAAGTAATTACATTTAAAATACTATATTATCCTTTTATTAATTTACACAAAATATAATAAAATCAACCTTAATTTGTATATTTACAATCTGTAGTCAAGTCATTACCGAGTTACCGTCGATTCACCATCAAGTCATCCATATTTTTAGAAAAAAATCGTAAAACATAATTTAAAAAAAAAAACTATCGAAATTAGGCAAAAATCTTGATTTTTTTTCTTTCTAAGTTTTCTTCCCTTTCCTCTTTTTCTCCCATTTTCAGTTTTTATTCCAAACTTTTAATTTCTTCGTTTTTTTTCCTTTTACTTTTTTTTTATTTTCCATTTTTTCATGTGTATTTTTTTTTAATTTTAATACAAAATAATATTATATGTATGATTTTATTATAGTCGTTAATACAATAAGTAATAACGAGTAATACCATAAATTGTAATCAGTAATACCATTAACAGTAATTAGTACGAATAAACACTTATCTTATTCAAAGTGAGATGGTCTCATGGCGACACTGTTCATAAATTAGTAGAAATAAACACTTTATTTTTTCCAAAGTGTTAAAACGTCATTCTCAAACTATGTTTTGGAAAGCAGAATTTTGGTGAAATCAGAATAAAAAAACTTTAGAAAATGTGAATGGAACTATAGGAAAACGTCATGATCAGACCATCGATTAGTTCTAAAAATTATGTGTCCATATAATGTTGCTTACGAACATTGACCTAATGTCCGATTTGTATAATGTAACTAGATTGATTATTATCAGACTTGAAAATTACATTATTGAGGACACATTTTTTTTTTGGAAGGAATGTTGGTAGTAAAGTTTTTATTTTGAGAATAATATTGAGTGTTTCGATGACACGACTCCCATAAAGTTTCGAATAAGATAATTTCTTATTCTATTGTCTTTTGCAATGACGATAAATAAAAGTTAAAGGTCAGTCTCTTTTCATGGTAGGTGTGTAGTGTGTACCTTCTGAAACATGTTCATGCATAGACAATTATATGTTGCAGCCCTCTAGAGTTAAGAGTGTATTGAAAAATATTTATCTAGATTCAAATGAATAACAAATTTACAAATTTATACTATGGAGTACATGTTTCAAATATTTTTTTAATTGACAAATTAAACTTAAAATATATTATAAATTTATTTGAATTCTTTACGGGCACTAACAGTCCTACGCTGCCCATTGTGACATTGTCCCTCCTTTACGTCAAAAAAAAAAAAAAAAAAAAGAAATTGTGATCGAGAGCAAACCGAGTAAGTGGAGACTTTTTGGGCCCAACAATGTTAGCCCATTTAATTAAAAGTGGAGAATGTTTTGGGCTAGCATTTAATTAAAAGTGGGCAGCCAATTGTTTTATTAAAGAAAATAACCAAATTGAACAGCCAATTTCTTGAATTGTGCGTGAGTAATATAACAAATGTTCAAAAAAAAAAAAAAAAAAACAGAATGTTCTTTCAACAATTACAACGAAAAAATACATCAGTTTTTCAAAATAATCTCATCTTCATGTTGAGCCCCCTAAAATATTATAAAACATGCTGAAATTTTATAATGAATGAACAAAAAATTCCTCAAAATTAATCCACACAATTGATGTCTTTTGTCTTTTCTTTTTAATGACAAAATCATTATCTTAGGTATTATTAGATGAAGTTGTGTCACCATTCTCATGTTGAGAAGACATCTGCAAAATATACATTAAAAATAAAATTAATAAATGTCAGAATCTTATAATATTCATAAATAAAATTCATAAATTTCAAATAAATCTCATAAATCAATAACCATATAGAAATCATACAAATTTTATATGAATAACAATTGAGATTTGAGAATTGATTGTACAAAAAAACAGAGTATTAACACAGAAAAAAAATCAAAAGTTCAATCAGAGGAATGCTCAATATCACATAAAAAAACTAGGAGTAATTATCAACAATTCGACTAAAAATGAACAAAAAAAAATAAAAAATATAAATATAAATTACATAATGTTAACTGGATCGAGCGGATGTGTAGAGAGTTTTTTTTGGAACGTGTTTGGGATCGGAATGGAATTTTGTAGGTTTTCTCCTGATTTTAAAAAACCCAAACGAATCTCTTTCTGTTAGATTATATAAAGTATCTTCGCTAATTTTCTGATCATAAACATATCAATTACTCCATGATCATAAATTGTAACAACTGGTTTTCTGAATTCTGAATAGACGACCGACCAATAGCCCGCGCCCAATTTTGTGATTTCGAAACAGAAATTTGTATAAAAAATTCAACTAAATTAATAATTTAACCTAAAATTCAATTCATTCAAATAAAAAAAAGATAATTTATTGTTTATTATGATTATTAATGATATGAGAATTAAAATAAAGATTATATATTATCAATTAATTTTTTTATTAATCATGTGAGGATAAATTTGTAATTTTATAATTATATATTTAAAATTATTAAATTTAATTTAAAAGTGTAATAGGGCGACAAAAAACGATAATAAGTGCAATGCAAGGCGATGGATTCTGCGACGCCAAATGCAACAGGTAGCTTCAGATCTGATGGCTCAGATTACTGGACTGTTGATAGTCCAGGCGACATTGGACTGTCCTTAGAAGGCCCCAATAAAGTATGTATTTTATCTTTTAAAAGTATTGTTGAAAAAAAAAGTTGAAACATGTGTGAAAAAGAGCGCATCTCAAATTAATGAAATCGTATGTTACTTTCTAAAATGCAATAATGATATAAAAAAAATACTTACAAAAAAATGAGCCATGTTTGGAACATAAAGATCTGAATTAAAACAAACAATTGCATTAAATTTAAGATGCACCTCATGGATAAAAATGATGTAGAACGGAAATGGTTAATGATGGTAGCAAGCGATAAATAGATTAACGTGACTACGAAATGGTGAGTGAGAACAACTTTGAAGCAAAAGAGAGAGAGAATAACACATACTATAAAATAGGTAAACAACGAGATGAAGAAATAACTCAATTTTGTGTTATACTCGGTTGATCTCTTTCTTACCGAGACACACAAATTCTTACTGCATCCCAGATCACATTTCTTGAACCGAAAGGGAAAGACTGCTTCCCCATCAGCTACTCTCGTAAGAGGGAGAAGTCGGAAGAAGAAGAAATTTATACCGTGTCGGATCAAATTCACGAATTTTATATCTCAACAGTTCGTGCAATTTTTAAGTCTGTTTAAAACTTTCAAAACCAAAATTTGTTGACAAATTTGCATTGGATCAAATCAATATGAAAAATCAATTCACGAGTTTCATATTGATTATGAGATCTACACAAATTTAAACTGTACAAAATTGGACAAAAATATACCTCATAAAACTATATATTTTAGGGAAGAAAGTAATAATACTCCACGTACAAATTGCAAAGAATAGGAGACAACAAAAACCGGAGAGGCAAAGGCGCCGCCGCCCGACCCGCCCCGCCCCCGTGAAAACCGTTGATTTTTGTTCTCATTTCATTTCTGATTTGCACCTCCAAAGTTCTTGCGAACAAAAAAGAGAAAAAAAAAATAAATTAAAAAAAATTCAACCCTTCATCAATTCCTCAAATTCTCTCTCTCTCCGAGTAGAAATCCAAATTCAATTCTCTCTCTGTCCCCCTGTCTTTTTCTTC
Source organism: Galeopsis tetrahit (assembly GCA_963675135.1). Lineage (NCBI taxonomy): Eukaryota > Viridiplantae > Streptophyta > Magnoliopsida > Lamiales > Lamiaceae > Galeopsis > Galeopsis tetrahit. The sequence goes on from OY776120.1 coordinate 720,710, forward strand.
ATTAATAGTAATGGCGTCGGCCCGAGAACCCTAGTATTCAGCAGCCGCCTCTTCTGTTCTAGGGAAGAAGTGGTGCTACCATAGACGCGTCTTGATTTTCGCCATGTTTATGTAAATTAGCTGAAACAACACGTGTAAGTTAATTCACAACTCAATTTTTGTGTTTTATTTCTATTTAATTGTGTCCAGGCAGTTGTTAATGCTCGAGTTTTTGTGTTTTTATTGATTGAGTTTGGGAAGTTTTTGATTCAGCGAAGGATATGGAGTTTTCAAGTTATTGTTTTCCATTTTCTAATTTATACGGGGAGCTTGTTCTGGGATATTCCGTGGGAGCAAAAATAGTTAAACTTGGCGATTTTTTCTATGGTTTAGTTGAATATATTATGGTATTTAGCTAAATGTTTTGATTTTGGATTAAATGAATAATTCTGATAAATTATCTTATACTTTTTTCAGTTTTTGCGTTTGATTCTCTAAGGACAATAATAGAAGAGCTTTAGCAATCAATTGTTGAGGAAAAGTGTTTACTGTGCTCAAGTATTGGGAATCTTCTGTGGCTTATACTCTTGTAGACGTGGGAGTTAGTTGGCAATGGCCGACGATGGCCTACGCCTTGGTGGGCTTTCTTCAGGGTTGGCTATTGTTTTGAATGGTGAGGATAAGAGAGAGCGTGCTGGGAAGTCCCATCTGGTTTCATACTGTGAAGAGTTTGGCGACCAGTCTGTGGAGCGAACTCTTGAGCATATTTTTAGTCTCCCTTATAGAACAGTTAATCAGTTGAGTGGACCCGTTGACAATATTGCTGTTCGTTCGATAATAAAGGGTGAATTCTTTAAGCATCATCCGGAACTAAAAAGTGTTAGTAGTAGAAATTATGATGGGGTATCTATGAATCGTGAAGATTCACAACTCCGCGTTGTTGGGCTTGATGAATCTAGCATTTGTGGCGACATTCAAACTGTCAAAAAACCTTTGCTTGTTGAGAGTCGTGCCTTATTTAGCAGCGCAAGGGCAAATGCATGTGTATGGAAAGGAAAATGGATGTATGAAGTTACACTTGAAACTTCTGGTATACAGCAAATTGGATGGGCTACTATTGCTTGTCCCTTTACTGATCATAAGGGTGTTGGAGATGCAGACGATTCTTTTGCATATGACGGAAAAAGGATCAAGAAATGGAACAAGGAAGCTGAGGCGTATGGCCAATCATGGGTTGTTGGTGATGTGATTGGATGCTGCATAGATCTTGATTGTGATGAAATTTTGTTTTACAGGAATGGAATCTCACTTGGGGTAGCATTTACTGGGATTCGAAAGATGGTGCCTGGGTTGGGATACTATCCAGCTATCTCTCTTTCTCAAGGTGAACGCTGTGAGTTAAATTTTGGTGGATTCCCTTTTAAATATCCAATCAAAGGCTTTCTTCCAACTCAAGCTCCTCCCTCGTGCAAACCTCTTGCGATGGATCTTTTCGATTGCCTTATGAGGCTGTTGCAATTGCAGCGTTTGGAGAGGGCAGAAACTGATACTGTTGAGAAGCTCAGGAGCCTGAAACGATTCACTCCATTTGAAGAACTTTGGCGCCCTGTCTCTCAGGGTATTTGCGAGGAGTTATTCTCTGCTTTGAATGTTGAAAGTGGGAGTGCTGCGTATATTGGACATGGCTCGTTTTTGTCATTCTTGATGGAAGTCTTCAGAGTACATCCACCCCATGACTATTCAACTTTGGATAGAGTTCTTGATTCATTTCTTGGCTTTGAGGAGTCGAAACTCTTGTTTGAGTATGTATTTGAGGCACTTTCATCAGGATGTAAAACAGCATCATTGATTCTTACAGAATGTCCTTATTCTGGGTCATACAGTTATCTTTCTCTGGCATGCCACATTTTAAGGAGAGAAGATATGATGACCCTCTGGTGGAAGTCTGCAGACTTCGAATACTTGTTTGAGGGGTTACTTTCAAGGAAAAGCCCAAATAAGCAGGATCTCCAATGTCTGATTCCTTCCGTTTGGTGGCCTGGCTCATGTGAGGACATTTCTAATGAAAATAGCATGATGATGACAACTAATGCTCTATCAGAAGCTGTAAATAAGGTATGCTATTTGGCATTTACTTAATGTTGTGATTGTTTCAGTTCTCAAAATCCACTAAGTTGATATAGTAAAGAAAAAATACGATATTAAAAGCTGCTAAATTGGAAACAAAAAAAGATAGGGAATATGATTCTCTACAGCTAGCTAGCATAGCCACAAGGATATTTTGATGACATTTTATTCTTTTACCAAGTTCCATTTGGTAACATTGATTTTTACATTTTGTGTGCTTTAGATTGAGGAGAAGCAAAGGGATCTTTGTCGTTTGGTTATGCAATTCATACCACCTGTGGAACCCCTGCAGTTGCCTGGATCAGTTTTCTGGACATTCTTACAGAATATTTTACTGAAGAACCGGGGGGCAGATCGTAATTTGCCACCAGCCGGGGTTTCAAACAACTCAGTTCTCGTTTCTTTGTTTACAGTCATTCTCCATTTTCTGTCAGAAGGCTTTGCTGTGAGGGACATCTATGGCTGGATTAGGGGACCTGGGACCAATTCTGGAGCTCATGTTGGTTTTCTTCATCGGGGTGGCCAACAAAGTTTTCCTGCTGGCCTGTTTCTGAAGAATGATCCTCATCGAGTTGATATATCAAGGCTTGGTGGATCTTATAATCATTTGTCAAAGTCTAATCCTGTAAATAGTGACGACGAAGAAGAAACCATTCGATGGGAAGAAGGATGCATGGATGATGAAGAAACTAGAGTAACTCATTGTAGTAGGCAGAAACCATGTTGTTGTTTTAGTTACGATGCTGATCTATTGAAACTCTCTAAAGATCCTGTAAGGTATTTGACGAAACGTTCTCGTGGAAGTTGCAGCTCTCTGCCGGAAAGATCATCTCATGTTACAGCTGAATGTAGTGATAGCAATTTAAATGACGAGATATCTGAAAAGCCCAGCACTAGCGATCATGTTGATTCTGAGTTTGCTTTTCGACCAATTCAGCAATTGAGGATTTTACCAAGGGCGAACACATTATATTCAGCTACTTTGAATGAGGAGGAGCTTTTAGATGCTATGCTTTTACTATATCACTTGGGTCTTGCACCGAACTTTAAACAGGTCAGCCGAAAATCTTTTTATTAAATTTCAGCAGGAATATAATGAACCTAAATTATAATTAGATTCTGTGCTTATGCTGTTCAAATGTTTACTCATTCGTCTCCCTGAGGCTATGAACATGGAAATTTATCAATGTAAGTAGTTGCATTATCACAGAGGTTTCCTTTGGCTCGAAACAATTTTGTGAATATGATTTTGAAAAAAATTGTTACTCTTATGTGCACAAATCAAATGTTTGATTGATAAGCACTCCCTCATCTTTATTTGATTAATGTTTTGATTGGTTGACGATGAAAGATGCAATTATCTAATGGTATTCTATTTGCATAGACAACTTTTCTTGAGCTATTTTTTTTTCAAGCTGTATCATGCATCAGCTAGATTTACTGCTTTCAAAGATTGCATATAAGCTTAATTTATATCTGCTGAAAAAAGTAAATAGGAGTTTTACTAAATTTCTCTGTATATTAGGCATCATCTTTCATGTCTCGTCAATCACAATTTGTCGCACTCTTGGAGGACACTGATAGACAAATCAGAGAGAGCAGTTTTGGGGACCAAGTGAAGCGCTTTAAGGAAGCTCGCAGTGCTTATCGGGAAGAGGTTATGGACTGTGTCAGACAATCTGCCTGGTACTGTTTCATTCATAAGTGGCATTAATATAATATCTTGTTATTTCTTACTTCCATTGTGTTTATGTATAAGCACTGACACTTAACTAATGAGTCTCATGTTTATTTAATGCTACTGTAATGATGGCCACTGATTCTGTTTGCCTTTTTTCAGAATAGTGTTGTAAATAAAGTTTCTTTTTTCTCTCAGGATGTTGTAGCTTTCCTTGGATAATTTTTTTTCCACGACTTTTTGATTACATATAGCTTATGGCTTTTATTTGTTTATCTTTGTGCCTTAATTAGTCAAGTCAATAACCCCTATAGCTTCTGCAAGCTAGTTTCTGATCTATCCTGCTTTTGGAATGTTCCTAATTGCAAATTTGATTTTATTGAACAGGTATCGCCTTTCTCTCTTTTCCCGCTGGAAGCAAAGGGGAATCTATGCAACGTGCATGTGGATTGTGCAATTGCTTTTAGTTCTTAGCAAAGTGGATTCAATCTTCATCTACGTTCCTGAATTTTATTTGGAAACTCTGGTATTATATCCATATTTTATATGTCTGGCACATCTTTGCATCTTTCTGTTGGCAGTTTATTTACAATTAGAAATTCTCCCGTACGTTGTACAGTTAGTGCATTCCTGACGCCTCTGATATTTAGGAAGTTGTTTGGAGGTTTAACAAAATTTTAAAAACATGCATACTCAAATTCAATAAAGAACAATTTGAATCACAAAAAAGTATATGCAACATGGATGTCATATTAAAGATTGTAAATTTTTTTTTTAATTTGATATATTATACGTTAATAAAAAGACTTGAAACGAAAAAATCAATTAAGTTTTTCTTTTCAGAACTTCCCTTTTTTGTTGTTCTGCTGATGATATTTCATTGTTTCTACAGGTTGATTGCTTTCATGTGCTGCGTAAGAGTGATCCTCCATTTGTCCCGTCAACAATTTTCATCAAGCAAGGGCTTGCATCTTTTGTATGTCATAAGCTTCTCTTTGCATTACTTTTGATATTTTATTATCGCAGCAGGGGTTGGTGTATGAGTTTCATTATCTTTGAGTTTACTGAATGTTAAAACTGGAGTCAAGTTTTTCATTATCAATCAATGTATAAACTGATGAAATTCACATACTCCGTACTATCCTTCAACCATTTTTGTGGAATGCTTCGGTCTTGTAACCACCTTTTGCTTTTTGCTGGATCTCGATCTACTCAAATAATTGATATTTTTTAAACTTCCAGGAATGATGAAGTTAAATTCTCATTTCGAATCTAGAGATGCTATTGTCCACCTGAATGTCTTTTTTTTTTTTTTTTTTTTTTGTCTGAACTAAAATTGAATACTACTATATATTATAGAATTGTCACCATAAATAATTAATTTCTTTATGATCAGGTCACCTTTGTTGTTACCCATTTCAACGATCCAAGGATATCTAGTGCAGAGCTGAAAGATCTTCTTCTCCAGTCTATATCTGTGTTGGTACAGGACAAGGATTTTTTGGGTGCTTTTGAATGCAATGAAGCTGCAAGAAATAGGATGCCAAAGTCATTATTATCTGCATTTGATAACAGATCTTGGATTCCTGTAACCAATATACTTCTTAGGTTATGCAAAGGTTCTGGTTTTGGGATTTCAAAACGTGGAGAGTCTTCATCTTCGTCTGTACTATTTCAGGTAATGTGCTTTTGCTTTCTTGCTACTATTTCTTTTGCTTCTGAATTTTGTTATAAATATGCATTCTTTTTTCCTATAGAAATTGCTGCGGGATGCTTGCAAAAGTGATGATGAGTTATTCTCAGCTTTCCTCAATCGTTTGTTTAATACTCTCAGCTGGGCCATGACTGAGTTCTCTGTCTCAATTCGGGAAATGCAAGAAAATTACAAGGTATTTATTTTGGAAAATTATATTTTTAGCCCTGCAATTTATCCTTATTTTGGTTCTAATCCTATCGACTTTCTCAAGTTGAAAAAAGTCCTGCAACTTCCAATTTTGACATTTAGGTCCGGTGACCGGCTGTAGGAGGTGAAACATCATTTTTTTGTCCACGTGGCAACGTCTGATTGGTCAGCCGAATGTTTCACCTCTTACAGTCGGTCATGGACCAAAATGGTGAAAAATTCAAAGTTCAGGACTATATTCAATTCAAATTAATGGTAACTTCAGGACTAAAAAAAACTATTTTCCCTATTTATATTTTGGTTTTGTGTTGAAAGATATCAAGTTTTTTCTTCATTATGTTTCAATTGATACTGATTGATACATCATTTTCAGTTGATGGACTTCCAGCAAAGGAAGTGCAGTGTAATATTTGATCTGTCCTGCAACCTTGCAAGGGTATTAGAGTTTTGTACACAAGAGATACCTGAAGCGTTTGTATCAGGAATCGATACAAATTTACGAAGGCTGGCAGAGTTGATTGTCTTCATATTAACCCACTTAATTGGTGCAATTGATCCCGACGTCTTTGACCTGTAAGTATGGGTCATCAATATAACGTCTCTATTTATAATGGCACAAAACACCCGTAAACCTTCTATCACACTTTCCAATAGCCAGTTCTCTCTCATTACACTTTAATGTAGTTACATCATCACCCACACCATCCAATCATTAGAGTCACACCCAAGAATAATATACAATGACATCATTCATATCAAAGTCTACCCGATTTTAAAAACCAGTTTTCAAAATCCACTATTAACCCAAATCAAACACCACCTCAAAAGGGTTTTGTTTCAGATGAATGCCCGTCCCCGTCAGTATCAAAGGCATCTGTTTTCAGGGAATGGTGTTATTCGATTTTACTTGAAAATGCAACAGGATATGCTTACTCCCCGTTGCACTTATTTTAGTACAAAGCCTTATCAGAGTTTTCTAAACTTGGTACTGTTAAATTTAAATTTGCTCCATTAAATTTTTATTTTAATTATCTATAACTTTGCAGGTCAGTCAGACGACCGGGGCAATCGTCTGAAAAGATCAACAGTGGCATGATTTTAGCACCCCTAGCTGGCATCATTCTTAATTTATTGGATGCAAGCCGAGACAGAGATGATATGAGGGATCAGAATGATATTGTTGCAATCTTTGCTAGCATGGACTGTGCAGATACCATTCTCTGCGGGTTTCAGTATCTCCTCGAGTATAATTGGGTTCGTATTTGTTCATATCTACCTTCTATATGTTCCTCTACTCATCATAGTTGCAGTTCCAAAAAAATGTTCCACATTGATTTCTGATGGGATTATATCATTTTTTATCCACTTTTACTTGGTGTTAAGTACACTTTTACAGTCGTTACAGTCGACCATCTAAAGGTCTCTTGTGTTCGTCTCGTTTCTTATAATAGTTGTTCGTAATTTACCAGGTGGGATCGATCAAGGTGGACGCTCACAACGATCAACTGACAAAGCTCGAGATATTCTCGAGCCTCCTCATCTATCAGACAGAGTTGCAAGCAATCGAGAAGAGGGTGCGAGGGGTAGAATCAGAAACCGATGATAGCATATGCTGCATTTGCTACACAAATCAAGCAAACGCTAGTTTCAAGCCTTGTTCACATGTTTCGTGCTATAGTTGCATATCCAGGCACCTCCTCAACTGCCAAAGATGCTTCTTCTGCAACGCAACGGTTGCTGAAGTCGTTAAGGACGACACAGATACTGCATGAAAGGACTCCTCTTTCGGTTACTTAAAGATAGATTAATAGCTGATTCCATATAATCACCCATTGAATAAATTGAATGGGGGTAGGAACAGGAAAAAAAGGGGAAGAGGATTGTTGTTATAATTATTATATTTATTATTATTAGGATTTGTCTGTTACAAATATATACACACTAGTGTATGCATATGAATGTATATATCTATATGCATATGCAAATGTGGAAAAAAGTGAAGGGGTGTGAGTTTTGTAGGCAAAGTTGAGGGGGCATTATTTTGTAAATATATGAGGTGTTAATGCAATCATGGTGAAGTTTCGTGTCTCTCCAATCTTCGTTTATTCTACTTATTTTTTCATTTTATAAAGTACACTCATTGATAAATGCACCCACTCTTGAAAATATGAAAAATGACACACCCTAAAATATCAAATATGTCCTCATCCATATGAAAACACCAAATTTAAAGAACATTTAGGCCAGGTTTGTTTTGAGATTATGTAGAATGTGAAAATTCGGATAGAAAAATCTTGGAACGAAGAAATTTCAATGAATAGTCATATTGCGTTTTAGTTAAACTTGACAGTTTGGACCGGACCTGATGGACTGGCCCAGCCTGGTCAATTCGAAGCTCAATATATGGACTGGGCTCAAAAATTGCAAGCTCATATAAAATTGGATCTTTCTAGCCCGACCCATTCATGATGGATTGGACTAGGTTAAATTTGGCCCGCTAGCTTGCTAGTCTATGATGGGCTAGGTTGAGCTCGCATTTTATAGGTCCGACTAGTTTATGGATCGGTCAAACTAGAACTGTTATTCGAGTCGAGTACTTGAAGTTCGATAACATTGACGAGCTAAAAAACGAGCTCAGCTCGACTCGACTCGACTCGTTAACGCGTCTATCGAGCCTAAAGAAATTAAAAGAAAAATATTAGATATCGAGTCTAATGACTTGAGCTCGAGCTTGGCTCATTCTGAGCTCACGAGTAACTCGATTCGTTTAACAACACTAGCCACGAACCAACCCATGAACATCCCTTGGCGCTATGGACTGAAAATTGTCTTATTTGTGTATATTTTGTGTAAAGTAAAATATTTGACAAAGTGTTCTAAAAAAAAAACAGTGACACTGTTCGGAGATTACAAGGACCAGCGAACCCCCATCCCGGACCTCATTCACCGCCGCCGCCGGCGGATATACATACAGGCCATATATATAATCTAAATTATACTTGTATTCGTTAGAGATGTTGAATGCGTTGAGATTGCAGGTCTCTAATCCTGCAGCGGTCCATTACAATTTTGAAGGAAATGGCGCTGTCGTTTCTTCTCCCGGCCGGTTGAGTCTCCGGCAATCCACGCGCCGCCGTTTCGCTCCTTTAACCGTTTTATCGGCCGGTAATGCGTCATATGAGCCTTCGGTTTCCTCTCAACTCACCTCCACCGTCGGATTCTCCTCCCAGTGGACCCTCACCCACCGCCATGTTCAGTTCCTCAGTTTCACCGCCTGCGCCGTATTTCTCTCTCTCTCTCTCATTGACAGTTTCCACTTGAATTTGAATACATAAAGTTGAATTTGGTTTTATTCGAGAGTTTCTTCATGTTGATTGATACTGTAATTAGGGTTCATTGCGTTAGAATTGGGTATTTCTTGCTGCATTACTCAGTGGTACTGATATTTTCATCACAATTGCTAATGATATGATTAAATGATCAAATATGATACTAGTATCCCTGATTGATTTGTGGATTCAAATTGAATATATTGGATTATGCATAGTGCTGTTAAACGAACCGAGCTGCTCGTGAGCTCGGCTCACTAAGGCTCGAGCCGAGCTCCAGCTCGTTAGATACTCAATGTAAAGATAAGAAAGAAGATGGTTTATACAACTTGGGAAAGCGAAGACTTGTAGAAAGTACTAGTTATGAGTAGTATTAAATAAGTTATGTACGTACGTAAACGCGGATAGAAACCATGTATAGCTGATGTTAAAAGCTGTTCTTGTTGTATATTGTTAGTTATTGTTTCATATTCAATAAGGTTTGCAGTTTTGATGATGAGCATTGACTTTACCTCCCATTGTTCTTTAGTAGCAAACAATTGTGATTGCTAATTCCTCATTTTCTTCTTTCTTGTTTTTAATCTGAGTGAATGTGAATGATCATTAAAGGACAACTGAAGCATTAATGCATTCAAAAACCATATTTTTGGCAGAGTAAATGTAAACTGCTGATGAAATAAACGTTGTTCGTTTTTCTACTCTGCATTGGTGTGTAATGAGATAAATTCCAGTTCTTTACAACCAATGTAAATGCTTGTTTATTCTCTGAAAGCAGCTGCTTCTGTTTCATTTACAGGCTGCGATTTCTGCAACATGGCTCTTTTGCTCAGCAATTCCAGCTCTTCTGGTTTGTGATCTTTTTATTGACCTTCTATTCTGCAGAATTTTTATTGAAGTCACAAATGCAAGGCAGGTGTGCTAGGAACAAATTAGTAAACTTGATTGACAGTTAATGATATTCCCTCCGTCTCAATGAAAGCTACCCAACTTTCCTTTTTCGTCTGTCCCAATTAAAGTTACTCATACCATTTTTAGCAAACTACCCCTCTCACATTTCATTGTATTTTTCTCTCTCTCAATCACATCACCTCTAATACATCTACTTATTCTATCATATTTCTTAACCTCCGTGCCCAAAGCTCTTGGGTAGCTTTCATCGGGACGGAGTGAGTAATACATAACTGATTTTTAAGAACTGCATAAATATTAATTTGGGGGGAAGGTTGAAATACATAATTATTATCTGCAAAGATTTGGAATAGGAAATTATGTTATCTACATTCTCTGATGATTAAAATTCGTACTTATCACTGAAGGCCTTCAAGAGAGCTGCAGAATCACTGGAGAAGCTAATGGATGTCACGAGGGAGGAGCTACCTGACACCATGGCTGCTCTTCGCTTATCTGGGATGGAGATAAGTGATTTAACAATGGAGCTGAGTGACCTCGGGTTAGTATAACGTACATCTTCTTTAACTATCAAATATTTTTGGTTATTTACAAGTCTATCAAATTATTTTGATCTACAGCCAAGAAATAACACAAGGAGTTAGGAGTTCAACTCGGGCTGTTCGTACAGCAGAAGAAAGATTGAGAGGGTTGACAAACATGAAACCAATAGGTTAATAGAGTAATCTCTACTTATTGTATATTTTTTCAGGATAATATCAATTTTGGTCCGTAGGCTTATCTTTTTCCAGTTTTGGTCCTTCTCTTTCACTCACTATCAAATTTAGTCTTGGAAGTACACGTTTACTATCACACTTGGTCTCACCATTAGTTGACCGTCTGTTGTCTGACAAAATCAAAAATAGTTGATTTTGTCTGTCTACAGTTGGCCAACACTAACGGTGGGACCAAATGTGTGTGAGAGAGAGAGTATACTTTCCGGACTACTTTTAATAGTAAGTGAAAATGGGGGGAGCAAAACTGAAAAAAATAATGAGAAACTTAAGGGACCAAAAATATATTATCCTTTTCTTTTCTCTTGTCAGAAGTGTTGCATTTTGCTTAATCTTTACTTGAATAGTATCTATGCAGGAGATGGCCCCAACAAAAACCCAGAGAAACGAGCCGTCTCTAGCTAGATCTGCACGTCGCACAAAGGAGGGAATTGTTAAAGGTCGGAGTTTCCTGCAAATGTTTTTCACTCTGACCCGGTATTCTAAAGTCCTCCTTAATTATTTAACATCTCGAGCAAAGACATAGTCCAAGTTCGAGTTGATATGATAGGTTGAATTTTGAATTTCGTCTCCTTCGATCTCTGTACATAAGTTGCAAGGGTGGTTTGGATGTCGGAATACTAAAAAATAAACAATCCTTTTGTGGACGATACCTTGTTCGTCTCCTTTGGTTCTTTTCTATTCGACTTTCTGCTCGTTCCTCCATCCCTCCGCAAGTTACAAGAAAGCTATCATGAATCGTGGCCGTTGATGCTCAAATAACAAATGTGCAGTATAAGTGCAAAATGTCCATGACAATAATCCATTTGCATCCAAACACGCGTTTATATGTTAATGAGTGGTAGGTGTTTTACCAAGCAAGAGTAACACTCAGTGCACTGCACCGTGCAATTTCAACCCAATTTTACTAATCCAAATGTTTTCACAATAATTTTCACATTTTTCTTTTCTGGACATTCCACAATAACTTTCACACTCTTAAAATGAAAAATCATTTATAAACTTCATCCTCACAATATCTTCAATTTTACACAAAATGTCATTATTTTTGACTCGCGCATACACACAAGTCAATTTTTTTCTTTACATAAAGGTTTACATAATTACCCATTAAAATTTTATTCATTATTTTGTATGTCCACTTACATGTGAAAATTATTCCGGGCAAGGGAGTATATATATCTAACATGTATTTATAAAATCCCATGACAAATCACAACATTTTTTTTAGATCATGGAAAAACCTCATACTCAACTCCAATGAATGAGTAGTGAGAAACTATTTAGTTTATAAAATTCTTCCAACATATGGTGTATCGATCAGTGCCATGAAAGGTTGGAAAAACTAAAGTTACAGCTGTTTTAAGAAGGCCTAAAAAGAATGATCTCATAGGTTGGTAATAAGTTTTACCATCTACTTGGACTTTGAGTGCTCCTTTTTCTCAGGACGCGTCTCTGCAAGAAGTTTCTTCGTCCGTTCAAGCACTCCGAAGAATATAGAACCACCAATGCCTATCCACAGCACCCTCGGCCCAATTCCCTGTAGAAAACAACATGTGAAAAGTTGTCTTCATCTTATGTGGGAGATCAGATAGTTGAATAAAATCCGCATTATCGATTATTAGCAGAAACGTGAGCATGCGAAGAACAGAAGGGAGTTTAACTATGGAGGAACAATCCTGGATTGATTTTAACAGTTTAGTTTGACATAATCCATCAAAATCTCCTTAAGCTATCAACTTTTGTTTCGACAGGTTAAGAAGCCCTTTAAGACAAAAAATATAAATGATGCATTAGTTTAAGGACTATTGAAACAAAAATTGATAGTTTTAAGGATCTATAATGATGCTTTTTGCCTTTTAAGTTTCAATGTACAGTATAAATGTAGAAGATATATAGTTAGTGTCACAGGATGAAAACTAACGTCTTAACGGTAAAATTAATGTAGAATGAAATGTATACCTTGAGTAAAGCGCTGGCACCCTCATCTCTGACTATAGTCTGGACACAATCAACGATTCCTTTATACTGATTTGCCGATCCCTGTAAGGAAACATAGAGTTAATAAAGTTCACCAGATAAAACACAAAACACGAGAATTCAGAAAGCGGGTATTTTAGGGGTGCAAGTGAGTCGAGCTGGCTCACGAGCTACTCGTGCTCAACTCAGAGAAAGCTCGAAATCGCCTCGAATTTAATCGAGTTGAGCTCGAGTTCGCCAGGCTCACGACCCTAATCAAGCTTTTAATTGAGCTCACATAATTTTACTATTTTAATCTAAGCATGCTAATTATTTTCAAATATACTCTAATTTTAAATAATATACAATTTTCTAACTAATATTATGTAAGTTATCGGGTCAAGCCGAGTCGAGCTCTGTATACCTGAACCATCAACCTAGTCTTTATGACATCGAGAGGAGTGGTCATGGCTCCAGTCAGAGCACCTAAAAAATAAAGAAACACAAGATTCTAGTTTCATCAATATTATATTTTTAAAGTGAAATTCATATTCAATTTGATCAAAGGATACATAATCAATGATGCATCGTGATAATAAATGCATATGGGCATGATAATTCATAGAATGAAAGCTTGAGGAAGTCATTACCAGCAAAAGCACCAATCATAGCATTTTCAGGATCTTTCAGCTCTCTCTTTGCCTGGTCAGACACACGAATCAATACATAATCAGCATTATCAGAAAAAAATTCTCAAGGGTCGTATGATACCTAGGAGGCCATTTTGGCACAAAGATAAAGCATCATTTTCCATATATACAAGGGAAAATCACTTCAGAACAAGTAATCTCTAGTCAATAGAAGAAACTTTGCCTTAATACTATAAACAATTTCAGGAGAGATGAACTTTACCGCCAGTTTATAGCCTATTCGAAGTTGTTCATAGATGCAGAACTGAATTGCATCGAATGGCAAATCTCTCAGCAAAAATGATCCATAACCCTATAATAAAGTAAAATAATTCAGTGTTGAAACCATGAAGCATAATTTCCTTTCCCTACAGATATAACAATATGCAACACAAACGATAAGATGAAGTGGATCAATACAGGACAAGTTGATTCTAAACAGAAGATAAAACCAAGAAAGACATCATACCGCATAAAGACCTTTAAAGCCTTCTTTGGAAACAATAAGCTTGACAGCATTGGGGGCAGAAGTAAATTGGCCAGTCTGCATTCGTTGCTTAACAACCTGAAGAATCACTAGGCATGACACCAGCAATAACATTAAATACATAGAACTAACAAAATAAGCTTAACAAGGACGTAAGGAAAAAGAGGAAATAGAGATATATGTAAAAAATTCAGACATGTACCTCCGTGGGGACACGAATGAAAGAAGATGCAAGGCCTCCAAGGGCACCTGCAGTCTACATAAAAAGCAGAGACTCGTATGAAGAAACATGAAATTTATGCATTTTCATGATTCTGGAAAAAATCAATTGCACCATGGGCATATCAAGTTCCAATAGGCCATAAAATTTCCACAATTCCTATAACTAGCAAGTAGAGGTAGCATATATATAATACTTTGCAACATGATATCCTTAAAATTAAATAATATGTATATTATTCCTCTTACCAGATGAGCAACAGCAGAGAGATTCTCAGGGAGGGTCCTTAAGAGTTTCTGCTTGGCAGGCTCATAAACACCAACAAAAACGGCTGATGCACTGTCATAAAAATTGTGAATCATTATATGTATCACATATAATGCAAATTTCTTATAAACAACACTGCCATGTATGCATAGCCTGCTTACTACCTATAATATGTATGCCTTACATACCAGAATAAATAGCATGAAATAGAATCTGAATAACTCGACGACTTACTCCCACATAACCTCATGTAAATATTTAACAAATGCATTAAAAATGTTCTTACGGTAAGACGCCAGCAATATTTCCAGCAAGTCCAGAATATAACCCTTTGAGAACTATTTGACCTCCACCACGTGCTACCTGAAAAGGAATAACACGACTTAGGAAAATAGGTACTAGCATAAGTAAATCAAGGAGCAGACGTGAAATAAGAATCCTTTACAATCATTGCAGCTTATCATTCAGGGATTCCATGCTTAAAATCTTATTTCATCATTACATATTGCATATGAGAAACTGACCTGCAATCGTGTCTTTATCGTATCAATAGGATATAAAACTGTTTCAACCACAGCACCAGCTGCGCCACCAGCTATAACACCCTCTGCAAAATATTATCATAAAATACAACAAATTAGAGAAAGAGTTTGCCTGAAGATTGAAGATTCGTATGATCGATATGCAAGCATAAATTAGTAATGTGCATCTTTTCATTTCCACGAACCTAAGAACTGTCCACTGCACTATATAATTTGGTTTCCTATCTTTCAAAAAATTGTTGAATATAAGCTCAGAATACAGACATGAGTAATAATCCTCCAAACGAAGACGTATGAGCTGTCAACCATTGATACATATGTTCATAAATAAGTTATAAAAGACTATGGAACTGATTTAATGCCTACCAAATAACGTTCGCAAAAAGTCAAATGGATTTTCCTCCCTTGCATTGACTGAGGCGAAGAACTTTTTTGGTTCCAACTGCAGGTTTTGCATTTTCCTATTCGACGCTTCTGCAAACCAAATCAATAGTTCAATCAAATACCAGAAGAAATAAAAGACGAAAAACTAAATCAACATAAACACGCAAAATGAGCCGTCTCGGAATCCATTCCCCTCTAATTGTCGCAGTTGTTGAATAATATCCTAGCCCTAATATTCGAGGAAAATGTCTCACAGGCCACAGCGCATAAGATAAAATTCACAAAAAAGTACAACACGAACAGCGGCGGCGGAGGTCGGAATACGCCGGGAAATCGACATTCAGAGGAGGATTCACCAAATAAAAATTAAGGAACAAAAACAACTGGAACGCAGCCAGAGAGATGAGCAATTAAATTCAAATTACCTGGAGAGAATCCGGAAGAGTTCTTTGTATCAACAGCCAATGTAAGCGGAGCCATAACCACCTAAGATTTGAATTGCATTGCAGTAAACATCAGTAGAAAATAAAAATCAGATAACAGAGAGAAAGATTTGTAGATAAAGAAGGAGGAGAGGTTTACTGTGTTGGTAGCTGCAAGAGTGAAAATGAAGGAGAGGGAGAAATGTGACAACTGTTTAAATATATATTTTTAATGTTAAAAGAAAGACAAAATTGCATTGAAAAAATTCACCATTATTAAATTAATTCTTTCAATATTAACTATTAAAGCAGTGTTTGTTTTGGGTTTGGCCAATCCGGATTTGGATTGGCCCAATTCCACTTCAATCTCTTTCAATTCATCTCAATCCAAATTCAAATATCAATTCACCCCTATAATACATCTATTTTTATAAAATTAAATCACTCATTTACTTTTCTATTTTCTTACTTTTCTTTCACATACTCATTCTCTCTCCTACTTTCTTTCACTTTCTTACTTTTCTTTCACTATTAACAATAATAAAATATTATAACATCCTTTTGATGTGACATAAATTAAATCTACCCCTACTTCTCAATCCTTAACCAAACACAATTTACACACAATTACTATTCATGGATTACCCAAATCCCAATCCAATCCACCACAATCCAAATCAATCCCAAACCAAACACCACCTTAAGGGTTGCGAAATCGAAAATAGTTAGTCCGACTGTTCTGGACTGTCTAATTGGCTGTCTAGGTTGTTCAATTTTTTATACCTAAAAATTGTAGTAATCTTAAAATGAAAACATGAAACCAGACACATTTAATATCCAAAAATTATCAATGGTTTTGCTTGGAGCGTCGATTCTACTTGAAAAGGGGTGTTTGATCACACGAAGCGCACTTCGACGTCGAGAAGTCCCAAAAAAAAAAAAAAGTGCATAGCCAAAAATCATTAGGTGGGCGATAGACCGGTGGCGCCTAGCGCTTAGGCGGGGACTTTTGCAACAGAGTTTTGTATGCTAATCGGGTTGGATTTAGTTTTATAGATTTGCGGAATAAACGGGTTAGGGCTTTATTACGATTCACTTTTAACCGGACGATAAAAGTCGAGACTTAAACCTAATCTAACGGTCACTGGCTAAACGAACCACTAACAGGTAACAAACAAAAAATTTAAAAAAAATGATTTTTTCCAAAACATAATTTACATGTTAAAGTGTTTTATAAATTTAGCAGTAAATAGCTCATATCATGACAGTTTATGCCGAATATGATCTGGATATTTTGCCACCCGCGACTCTCCAACGCAATCGGAAACATACAATCATTAGTCGAAGCATTCTTACTCGTAATCGCCGCAAGCCCCTCGAAATCACACGACTCAACGTTCTTATCGTTTATCTAAAAATACATATTAAAAGCATACAAAGCTTTCCCCATTTTATCAATTTTGTACTACATCACATTTTATATCAATACTTTTTAAATTTCGCGAAATCTTCATTAAATTATGAATTCGTCGCTGAACACGACGACGAACCTTGTTTATCTTTATATTGATCAACACAATAATCGCATATTGCAAGTGCGTATTCATAATTAAAGCAATGCAGAATCAGAATACAAATCAACTAAAGCAATAGCAACAAGGCGAAGACGACACCAACAACGGCGCCAGAACTCATGCGCACCCTCCACCCGCGACTCTCCAACGCAATCGGGAACAGACAATCATTAGTCGAAGCATTCTTATTCGTTATCACCGCAAGCCCCTCGAAATCACACGACTCAACGTTCTGATCGTTTATCTGAAAAATTACATATTAAAAGCGTACGAAGCTTTTCCCATTTTGTCAATTTTGTACTACATCACATTTTATATCAATACTTTTTAAATTTCGCGAAATCTTCTCATTAGAAGTATATCAATCAAATATCGAATCCGTCGCTGAACACGACGACGAACCTTGTTTATATATCTTTATATTGATCAACACAATAATCGCATATTGCAAGTGCGTATTCATAATTAAAGCAATGCAGAATCAGAATACAAATCAACTAAAGCAATAGCAACAAGGCGAAGACGACACCAACAACGGCGCCAGAACTCATGCGCACCCTCCACCCGCGACTCTCCAACGCAATCGGGAACAGACAATCATTAGTCGAAGCATTCTTATTCGTTATCACCGCAAGCCCCTCGAAATCACACGACTCAACGTTCTGATCGTTTATCTGAAAAATTACATATTAAAAGCGTACGAAGCTTTTCCCATTTTGTCAATTTTGTACTACATCACATTTTATATCAATACTTTTTAAATTTCGCGAAATCTTCTCATTAGAAGTATATCAATCAAATATCGAATCCGTCGCTGAACACGACGACGAACCTTGTTTATATATCTTTATATTGATCAACACAATAATCGCATATTGCAAGTGCGTATTCATAATTAAAGCAATGCAGAATCAGAATACAAATCAACTAAAGCAATAGCAACAAGGCGAAGACGACACCAACAACGGCGCCAGAACTCATGCGCACCCTCCACCCGCGACTCTCCAACGCAATCGGGAACAGACAATCATTAGTCGAAGCATTCTTATTCGTTATCACCGCAAGCCCCTCGAAATCACACGACTCAACGTTCTGATCGTTTATCTGAAAAATTACATATTAAAAGCGTACGAAGCTTTTCCCATTTTGTCAATTTTGTACTACATCACATTTTATATCAATACTTTTTAAATTTCGCGAAATCTTCTCATTAGAAGTATATCAATCAAATATCGAATCCGTCGCTGAACACGACGACGAACCTTGTTTATATATCTTTATATTGATCAACACAATAATCGCATATTGCAAGTGCGTATTCATAATTAAAGCAATGCAGAATCAGAATACAAATCAACTAAAGCAATAGCAACAAGGCGAAGACGACACCAACAACGGCGCCAGAACTCATGCGCACCCTCCACCCGCGACTCTCCAACGCAATCGGGAACAAACAATCATTAGTCGAAGCATTCTTATTCGTTATCACCGCAAGCCCCTCGAAATCGCACGACTCAACGTTCTGATCGTTTATCTGAAAATACATATTAAAAGCGTACGAAACTTTCCCCAATTTATCGAGCTTACTACACGCGCCTTTATAATTCAAAGCCGTACAATCCCCTCTCGAACACGCGTATTCCATGTTACTCTGCGCCCTGCCAAAATCAGTTACCTCACCATCCAAAACGCACCATTTCGATTCCAAATACTTCACGTCTTTCGCACCCACCGGCATCTTCATGTTCCCGCCGCCGCTGATGTCCATCGGAAACTTCGGCTGGCCGTCGTACCGGAAAACTCCCCAATGGCGCTCGAATTCACCGGGTTCGACGGATTTCTGATTCTCATCGGTTAAACTGAAAAGGTAATACTCCATCTCTTTAGGATATTTAGGCGTTCCTTCTTTTTTCGCCATTTTTTTGAAAAATCCGTCGTAGAATTTCTGCGCCAGAGCGACGGTGGCGCTTTTGTCGCCGTCGGTAGGCCAGCCGATTTCTCCGATTATAATCGGGACTTTCTCGGCGCTGGCTTTTTTCAGGGACCAAACTAGGGTATCGAGATTTGCGTCGAGCATGTTATTGTAGGATGTTCCTTTGTCCTGCACGGGCTTCGCGCCGCCGTCGAAGAAGGCGAATTCGATCGGGAAATTGGCGTTGAGGGAGAGGCTGAGGAAGGGGTAGATGTTGACGACGAAAGGGGCGTCGTTGTCGCGGAGATATTGGACGATTTGAGTCATGAGTTGGCGGATGTCGGAGCGGAAGTTTCCGGCGGAAGGACCGTCGTCGCCGGAGTCGTAAACGTCGGCGTTTTGGGGGATTGTGGCTTTGATTTTGTCGCCGAAGCCGGCCTCGTTTATGGCTTTCTGAATGTTCTTCAGTGCTGGGAAAGTTGTCTTTAGGTTTGACCCGTTGTAGGCTTTCAAAAATGGCTCATTTGCTACAGCAACATACCTGTAGTTAATAATCAAACAACAATCAGTCCGGATTGAATCGCAAATGGTACGAGCCTCGATTGAATTGGTATGTCTTTCGATCATTTATAATTCACATAGTTAAGTACGTTTTTGTGTGTTGAATATAAATTTAATTAGACATTGATATTGAATATGATTATTCACCTTGTTGAACTAATTTACGTTTGTCACTATCTAAATTCGTAGTTCACATTGTGATCTAATTAGAATCACTTATTAGATAATAAACTCTCCCATTTTATCTTAATTTAGATGACAACGTAATAAGAGTATGACACTAGTTAGATCATTATCGTTTTTTCTAATTCAAACCTAAGTTATGATGTAACATTTTACTATTGTAGATGAATGACAATGTATAAGACAATACTACACAATTAATTGTGTGTCATCCATCACTGTGTAACATGAAATCTGATTATGTTTCATGGAAGATTCAACTATGATCCAAAAATCATACATTTGAACTCGATTCAAAGAAACAATTGTATTTTAAATTTAACTAGATACTTATCTTGAATCTGGTTATTCACTGTCCTGAACTAATTTACTGTTTGCCTCAATTTTTTTACTGATTAGATAACTATCTCATATTGTTCGAATTTAGATCTCTAAGTTATGATACAGGAGTATTCACTAATTAGATAACTATCTCGTTTTATCTAAGTTTATAGTTCACATTATGATCTAATTAGAATCACTTATTACATGAACTCTCTCATTTTATCTTAATTAGATGTTACGACGTAATAAGAGACTACGACACTAGGTAGATCATTATCGTTTTTTCGAATTCAAACCTAAGTTATGACGCAACATTTTACTATTGTAGATGAATGACAATGTATAAGACAAAACTATACAATTAATTGTGTGTCATCCATCAACAAACAAAAGATATTACAGTATATCACTGTGTAACATGAAATCTGATTCCGTTTGTCACTATCTAAATTCATAGTTCACATTATGATCTAATTAGAGTCACTTATTAGATAAACTCTCTCATTTTATCTTAATTAGAGCTTACGACGTAATAAGAGACTACGACACTAGTTAGATCATTATCGCTTTTTTCGAATTCAAACCTAAGTTCTGATGTAACATCTTACTATTGTAGATGAATGACAATGTATAAAACATAACTGCACAATTAAGTCATCCATCAACAAACAAAAGATATTACATCATTGTATAACATGAAATCTGATTATGTTTCATGGTTCCACTATAATCCAAAAACCATACATTTGAACTCGATTCAAAGCAACAGTTTTATTTTAAATTTAACTAGATATTTATCTTGAATCTGATTATTTACTGTCATGTACTAATTTACATTTTACCTCAATTTTTTTTTTACTGATTAGATAATCATATCATATTGTTCGAATTTAGATCTCTAAGTTATGATATAGGAGTATTCACTAATTAGATAAACTCTCTCATTTTATCTTAATTTAGATGTTACGACGTAATAAGAGACTACGACACTAGTTAGATCATTATCGTTTTTTCGAATTCAAACTGTAACATTTTACTATTGTAGATGAATGACAATGTATAAGACAAAACTACCAATTAAATAGTGTCATCCATCAACAAACAGAAGATATTACATCGTTGTGTAACATGAAATCCGATTGATTATTACCTGATTTTGACACCTTCATTGTAGGCCCTGGTGAGGTTATCTTTGACCCAATCCTTTGCATTTTCATAATCTTCAGCTAAAGATTCTAACTGGTTGTTAGGAATGCCAAGCATAACATCAACGTCTGTATTGGCAAATTGTGAAACTGTCCAATGATCAGAATCAAACAATTTAACCTTATGAATATTGTTATCCTTAAGCATTTGAACAATGTTAGCAGGTCTCAAGGGCTGTGAGGTTTGAGTCCCCCAATTGACACCAATGCCCTCCACACAAGCCATAAACTGCACCGCCACCACCACCAGGGTGGCGGCCGCAGCCCATGTCGTCATCTTCGCCATCGAAGATTTCGTCACACGATCGAGGTTTGTTTTAGGGGTTTTAATCTTTGAAAGAGATGTGGAAATGAGAATGGGTGGTGGAATTTGGTGGGCTATCCTTAATTGTAGAGAAAGTTGGCTAGAGGAAAAACAAACAAGTGATATATAGTTACTATATATGTTGAATTCTTCTTATGGTTTTTGAAAGAAATTAAGAAATGTATGTTGATATATAGACATATTACACATATGAGATCTGATCTATTTTTCCGAAATTTAATCTGGTATAATTGTGTACATCTTGTAGTGAAATTATGTAATGAGATTAGGTGATAAAAAGAAAATAGTATATGTGCAAATTAGATGTGTTTTGAAAATCTATAGCATTGGAAAAATAATAATTAAGATGCAACATCGTAGGTTTTAAAATATTGAAGGTATGTTTTAAGTTTTTTGAGTAAAAAAAATTATGTTTATGTTAAATCTATGCGTAAGTGAATGATATTATATTATTAAACTCAATTTAATAGGGTAGATTAATTCAAGTTGGTGAATGATTATGTTCAAGATTGATATTTAATCAGACTTAAAAAATAAAATTATATCCAATACTAAAAAATACATTCGATTGTGTGCATACTAAACGATCGAAAACACATCATTTGTGATTCAATATGGGTTAGTTGAGATATTCTAACATGAGCACAAACATCTCAATATATCTACCAAACAAGGTCTTATATTATTATCTCTGTTGCAAAAATCGGCCTAGACAGCCCCTGCGGACTCGATTTTGCTTTTCAAGGCGCTTTTGGTGAAAAATCGGCCTAGTCGGACCTAGATGCCCATATTTTATTTTATTTTTTGTTTAGGAGCCCGATTTAGACAACGGTGCACATTTTTCAAGGAGAAATGAGAATCTAAGTAATACTCATGGATGTACACCTCTCTACTAGCAGCTGGATGGAGTGTAAAGGAGCAGCCAATGCTGGCCACAGAGGGACTCGAAGCACACGTAATAGGGAGAGATGTGATGCTTGGCACAGACCGACTGCGGGAGCTCGAAAATTAAATGTTGATGCAGCATTCTTCCGTGAATCGAATCAGACAGGAATAGGATGGGTTGTTCATGACTCACAAGGTAGATTTGAGATGGGAAGAACGATGGTGTTCAACGGAAATGTGGAAGTAGATATTGGTGAGGCAGTGGGGTTCTATGAAGCTCTCTCATGGGTTAAAGACCAAGAGATGAGTAATTGGAAAATAGAAGGAGACGCACAGGTAGTCGTCGATGCAATAAACTCTACAGAGAGGTACGATTCCATCTTTGGAGATTATGTTGGTGCTTGTAGAGCTATCATAGCTCAACTAAATAATGTTTCAATTTTGTATGTTAGTAGAAGAGCAAATATAATCGCTCATACTTTGGCTAGGAACTCTCGTTTTTACGTTAATTCGAATAATTGGATAGACCCACCAAATTTTGTGGTTGGGCTTCCACATCCGCATTGTTTATGTAATAACGGAAGCTAAGACTTCCTTGGTTCGAAAAAAAAAAAAAAAAGTAATACTCATGGCTTTGCCATGATTTACAATGTTTTTTTTTTGAGTTGGTCTCCTGTGCACAGTGTGCACGTGCACACTAATGCACAGGTCAATCCTATATCTATTTATAAAGACAACTATAAATAATTAAGTAATGAATGTTTTAGTGGTTATAGATACCCCTTCCTAAGCATGAGGTCACAGGTTCAAATTCTTTTAAACTTTTTTTTTTCTTTTTTTTTTTTTCGTTTTGTTTTTTTCATTTTTTTTTTTCGTTTTGTTTTTCACTAATTATAGCTACCACTTTTCAGTAACAAAATTTCCACTTTTCAATAATAATAGTTACCACTTTTCAGTAACAAAATTTCCACTTTTCAATAATAAGAATTACACTTTTCATCTACCACTTTTCAATAATAAAAATTACATTTTTCAGTTAAAATATCTACCACTTTTCAGTAACAAAATTTTCACTTTTCAATAATAAGAATTACTTTTCAATAATAATAGTCCCTACTTTTCATTAATAAAATTTCCACTTTTCACTAATAACAGTTACCACTATTCAGTAATAAAATTTCCACTTTTCACTAATAATAATTATCACTTTTCATAACAAAATTACCACTTTTCACTAATTATAGCTACCACTTTTCAGTAACAAAATTTCCACTTTTCAATAATAATAGTTACCACTTTTCAGTAACAAAATTTCCACTTTTCAATAATAAGAATTACACTTTTCATCTACCACTTTTCAATAAAAAAATTACATTTTTCAGTTAAAATATCTACCACTTTTCAGTAACAAAATTTTTTTGTCTTGCTTCAGAGATCCCTGTAAAAAATCAATTAAAATTAACCACCCAGAGACTTTTATAAATTCCGACACCACTTTAATCATCCATTTTAGATGGATGGATAGATTGTTGGACAAACAAGAAGAAGGCTTAAACAATCTCAAATTTACCTTAAGGATTTCATCTGCTTCCTTGTCTGACTTTCCACTCTTAATTAGCTCCCAGAAACAAGTATCATACTGATTATTTAAATGACCTGCCAATAAATAATGAGTTTTAATCTATGTGGCAAAGCCATATTAAGAGTTTCTGCAAACTAGATGATGAATGACACTTCTATGATTTCAAAGAAATGTAATTTGATTAAGATGTAGAGATTTATCATATAGATTAGTCACACTAATAGAACTAGTAGTCATACAGTCATATTGTCTCCATAAAAGATATGCTTGAAGAATCTCCACAGATGCACAGCAAATAATTCTTGATCGAAATGAAGGGGCAAATTTTAAGTCCTTCTGAGGGAAGAATGTCTTCCACTTGGTAACATAAACAGACGTGAAGAGTGATACAATAAGGGAGAGTATCTTGCTGCAAAGAAATTTATAGTAAGCAATCATGATTCTGATTCAAACAGAAGGATATTTTGTTTCATGTTTCAAACCTCATTTTCAAAGACAGAAAAAATAATAGAACTCAAACAATGCAATATATGTAATCCAAAATATTGGCTACTTGATTCTCAGCAAGGTTAAAGCCCCCTTGGCAATTCAAGAGATAAATTTTTATATAGTACCCAAGGAGCATAATATATATATATATGTACACTGTAGTTGGTAACTTGGTACAAGTAGTTAATGCTGATATCAGGGCTCCAGTGTACATATAATTTATATCTACAAAATAAAGACATAGTGAAAAGTATATATTACACATGAACATCATTACTAAAAACTGAGACATAAACCTGGCACGCCGCTGGTAGAACTTTGTTTCCTTCTTTAATATGAAACTGCAAAAATGAGCAATAAAATTGTCATCAGCAAATAATACAGATTACAGAGAGATTCACTTATATGATGCCATTCTTTACCTGTACTCGTCACTGTAACCATAAGAGAATACAACATCTGGGAAATGCTCTAAGATGACCTTTGCACACTCATTCATCAAATCTAATGCTTTCTTATCATTTGGTTTCTCAAACTCGTGCGCCTCAGAAAAACTACTCCAATTATAGAAAATTACCAAAAACAGAAAATCAGTTGGACATTCTTCCCTCAGAAGGACTTATAATCCATTACTTTATTAATAATGGTAAATTACTTTATTAATTAATAAAGTAATGGATTATAAATTAATTAATTAATTAATAGAAAAAAAAATGGAATTATAACCATAAGTAGAGAAAAATGGATAATAAGTTAGAGTGGAGGATAAGGACAAAAACATGTGCACCAAAACATGGTGCACATGGTGCATTTGAGAATTTTCCTTTTTTTTCTTAATCAAATTTTATTGATTAAGGGGTGAAAATTGTGTTTATATTAAAAAAATTAAAAATAAATAAAAAATCTAGTCGGCCGCCTAGACGGGGTCTAGGCACTACGCGGTGCAAATCCGTCCGACTATCGATTTCCGACTTCAACAATCTTGATTATTATTGATTATAATTGAATAATGCGAATTATAATTTAAAAAGTAAATTTATAATTATTTTATGGAAAATAATTATGACTAACTATAAGTCTATAATTGAATTGAAGTAATTAAATGAAATAAATAGTTAATCGTATTTTTACCTAAAATTGGATTGTGGGTGGGCATCCGAATGCCAAATTCGACCCGACACAAATCAGAGTAACCGGAATCCCACCCGCCGTCTCCACTCTTCCGATCGCCGCCCCCATTAGCAGAACCACTCAACTCTGAAGCAAAATAGCAGCACGCCGCCGTCTCAACTCTTGCTGCTGGGTAGCCCTCCATTCTCAATTAACGTCTTAGTTTCATGCGTTTTACTATTTCTCTTAAATTCTGGAAACAATTCCACTGATTCAGTATTAATTTGCCACTAGTTATCTTGTTTACATCTTTTAGCATATTATATATGTTGTTGAACAGTTATTGCTTGATGGATATAATCGAATTCTTTTAGTTCTGCTACAGAAGACTTGCATGCATCCCGTTTGATGAAATGCCTCTTTAAAAATTTTGATTTTTTTCTAGATTCTGCACTTTGTTAGTTTTCATGTAGTTTACTTTTACGGCCTAATTGATGATCTCAACATCCATGGATATGGCGAAATTTCTTCTGGACTAATTCACTCTCGGTTATAGGTGTTGCAGCCTCAATTTTGACACGCATTCAACTGGTTTGGGGAGGACAAATCAACTGTTTCTGTTTTTTTTTTTTAGTGAAATGGCAAACAGCAAGTACGAGTACGTGAAGTCATTTGAGGTGGAGGATGAGATCATGCTGCCTAACATTATCGTAGTCCGTGTTGATGGGCGTGATTTCCGAAGGTACAATTTTCAGCATAATATGTAGGGAAAAATACAAAATATGCCCATCTGATTAGGGGGTAGAAAAACATTCCCGTCATGTGAGGGGGTAGCAATTTTCACAATATATGCTCATATTCGCCAGGAAACGTAAAATTCACCATCTTTCGCTGCCATCTCTGTCATTTTCCGGTGAAATTCGGGCATAAATTGTGAAAATTTGCAAACTGGGGGCTCTAACATGACAGGAAAGTGTCACTATCCCCCCCTAATATGATGGGCATGTTTTGCAATTTTCCGTAATATCTACTCAAGTTTTAAATTCCAACTGATTTTCTGTTTTTGGTAATTTTCTATAATTGGAGTAGTTTTTCTGAGGCGCACGAGTTTGAGAAACCAAATGATAAGAAAGCATTAGATTTGATGAATGAGTGTGCAAAGGTCATCTTAGAGCATTTCCCAGATGTTGTATTCTCTTATGGTTACAGTGACGAGTACAGGTAAAGAATGGCATCATATAAGTGAATCTCTCTGTAATCTGTATTATTTGCTGATGACAATTTTATTGCTCATTTTTGCAGTTTCATATTAAAGAAGGAAACAAAGTTCTACCAGCGGCGTGCCAGGTTTATGTCTCAGTTTTTAGTAATGATGTTCATGTGTAATATATACTTTTCACTATGTCTTTATTTTGTAGATATAAATTATATGTACACTGGAGCCCTGATATCAGCATTAACTACTTGTACCAAGTTACCAACTACAGTGTACATATATATATATATTATGCTCCTTGGGTACTATATAAAAATTTATCTCTTGAATTGCCAAGGGGGCTTTAACCTTGCTGAGAATCAAGTAGCCAATATTTTGGATTACATATATTGCATTGTTTGAGTTCTATTATTTTTTCTGTCTTTGAAAATGAGGTTTGAAACATGAAACAAAATATCCTTCTGTTTGAATCAGAATCATGATTGCTTACTATAAATTTCTTTGCAGCAAGATACTCTCCCTTATTGTATCACTCTTCACGTCTGTTTATGTTACCAAGTGGAAGACATTCTTCCCTCAGAAGGACTTAAAATTTGCCCCTTCATTTCGATCAAGAATTATTTGCTGTGCATCTGTGGAGATTCTTCAAGCATATCTTTTATGGAGACAATATGACTGTATGACTACTAGTTCTATTAGTGTGACTAATCTATATGATAAATCTCTACATCTTAATCAAATTACATTTCTTTGAAATCATAGAAGTGTCATTCATCATCTAGTTTGCAGAAACTCTTAATATGGCTTTGCCACATAGATTAAAACTCATTATTTATTGGCAGGTCATTTAAATAATCAGTATGATACTTGTTTCTGGGAGCTAATTAAGAGTGGAAAGTCAGACAAGGAAGCAGATGAAATCCTTAAGGTAAATTTGAGATTGTTTAAGCCTTCTTCTTGTTTGTCCAACAATCTATCCATCCATCTAAAATGGATGATTAAAGTGGTGTCGGAATTTATAAAAGTCTCTGGGTGGTTAATTTTAATTGATTTTTTACAGGGATCTCTGAAGCAAGACAAAAATGAATTGCTTTTCCAGCGCTTCAACATCAACTACAAAAATGACATTCCCGAAATTTTTCGCCAAGGGACATGCACCCTCAAGACGGAGGTAGCTTATAATTATATATGTGTATATATATGTATTATCTTTTCTAATAGATTGTTTGGTGTAAGTAATACATTTTTACATCGCAGTACTAATAAAAAGTAGACTGAATCAAATGATTGATCTGATACACTCATTATATGGCAAACATTACTTTTAGTTAATTTTTGTGCCTTGTGTTCAAGAGGCACATGAATCCACCTTGTGCCTCTAACAACCGTGTCAATACACAGAATTTTCATCTCTGCATCTGCTAATAAACTGGACTGTCCTTTTTTTTCCTTATTATGTTTAATATCCACAGACGTAATTTTAATGATTCTGATCATCAAGTGATTAATGCATAATCAACTAGTAAAGGTATCTCTTGCTCTTTCTTGATATCAGGTTGAAGATATTGTGAAGTACAAAGATGATGGTTGCCCCGTGAAAAGACTAAGAAAGAAAGTCATAATGGTTCACTCAGAAAATATTGCATCAATTAGGTTCTGGGGGAAACAGTCAAATCTTTTGAAGGAGCTAGGTCAATTCACTCAAGATTTAAACAAAACGAGACCTGAGTATGTAAAGTCTTTCCAATACGAGGGCAAGTTATTGCCATACACTTGGATTGTTATTCGAATTGATGGTTGCCATTTCCACAGGTGAGAAATTAATTGAAATGTGACCTCAAATTCATTTGAATATTGAGTTAAAAAGTTCCTTTAGCATGTATATATATTGAGTTAAAAAGTTGTTTGGTCCCATAATTTGTCTATTGTCTAATTCTGGTCCCAAAAATGTTGATTTTCTCGATGTAGTCCCAATATTTGAAAATTTGTCCAATTTTGGCCCCAAAATCGCCAGAAATTTTGAAACGGCGTTGTTTCATGTCACATGAGGATTTAATTTGGGACCAAAGTTGGACAATGGACAAGTTATGGGACCAAAAAACTTTTTAACTCTATTTTTAATTGTTGCAAGACTATAGGACTCAGTTGCTTTGGCTTTTCTGGGGATAAATGGTAGGTTTACTGAAGTTCATGAATTTGAGAAGCCAAACGATGCAGAAGCACTCAACCTAATGAATTCATGTGCGGCTGCTGTACTAGAAGAGTTTAAGGACATTGTTTTTGCGTATGGGGTTAGCGATGAGTACAGGTCATTAATCATTCTTCACCTTATGAATTTAATTATGCTAAATAAATATCTATACTTATGTGTTTGACAAATTACTTCACACTTTCAGCTTTGTTTTGAGGAGAGACTCTCAGCTCTATCAACGACATGCCAGGTAACTTTTCAACAGTAGTAAATTCTCCCAGTTAATTGTATATATTAGTAAGACAACTAACCATATCTCTGTGAGCTATTGTTAGATAGATATTAAACTGTGTTATTTCCTCTCTGTAACAGTTAATGGGACTAGTTATAAAAATCCGAGTATCACAGTCACTGTGATCTTGTTTCTGTTGGACAATTCTATTTCCTTCGAGCTTTATATTCTTTTTCATGTTGCAGTCAAATAGTTTCTGCTGTTGTATCTTTTTTCTCTTCGATGTACACGACGAGGTGGAATGATTTTTTCCCACACAAAGAGATGAAGTATCCTACATATTTTGATGGCCGTGCAGTTTGCTACCCATCCCGTGAGATTCTTATAGATTATCTAGCATGGAGACAAGTTGATTGTAAGTTCATGTAGTTATCCTTTATATATAAGCAACACATGTGTTTCATATTCGATATAAACATATCTCATAACTTTGGATTTGCAGGTCACATCAACAATCAGTACAATACTTGTTTCTGGATGCTTGTAAAGTCTGGAAAGAGCAAAAGTGATGCACAGAATTACTTGAAGGTATTTCGTCATTTTGAACGTCTTCAATCAGCCGCATGTGGGATTAATAGCTTCACTATCCTTGAATAAAATGAAAACACATAAAAATATATAATGCGATAAATTTGCTACCTGCCCTGGTATATTGCACTTATAATTTACATCCAAAGTTCTTTGGGAAGTCTGTGAAGCTGAAAATATGCAAATATCCAATTAAAAGTCGTTAACTTGATGTGTACGACACTTTTTATTGTCGTGACGTATGACTTGAATTGAAAGGAAAAAAATCTTTCTTAATTTGGTAATTTCATTAACAGGGTACTCAAGTTCAGGAGAAAAGTGATCTTCTGGATCAGTTTTCTGGAATCGTCGATTATTACAGCAAGTTACCGCCCATGTTTCGTCTAGGGTCATCTGTTTACTGGGACAAGGTGAGTCCTCTGTTTCTCTCTAATCCCATTCTGCTGTGCTATAATTCTGGGCTCTTGTAATGCAATCTATGCTTGCAGGAGACGAAAATGGTGGAAAACGAACAAGGCGGTGCTGGTAAATCACGCAAGATTGTTGTTGTGAGACATTGCAATATAATCGAGACAAGCTTCTGGGAAGCACACCCAGGAATACTCGACGACGACAAATGTAAAGGTTTCAGAACACCTTCTGTTGTTTGATTGAGTTATTACAATACCCTCAACCTCCTAACTGAAGTACACATCTTGTTAGTAGTTTTAACATTAGTTGTGAATGTCTGAATAGTTGAGATTTTGATTAACTCAGCTGAAAATAGTGTCAATCTTTATTATTTATGTAAAGAAAGGGCGACATTCATAATACAAACTATGCAATCAAGTAGCATCTTTACGACAAATGTGACGAAATCTGTACGATTATTTACGATATCGACGAGCTGTGTAACTTCTTGCAGGTCAGAAATTCAGACATTCTCCAAGGTTTAACCAACAGACAAGTCCTCAAAGTCTTCAACTTTAATCTTACTATGCAACCTCGAACCCTCCGGTAAGCCTAAAGGTGGATCGTTACACGAACAATTATCGACATCGAAAAGCTCCCACTCCTTAATACTACACCTTTCAAGAGCAGCCACCAATCTCCCTCTCTGGTCCTGGCTCGGGTACAGCCCGTTTGGGCTAACGACGACTGCCCCAGTGTACGACTGCCCGGCAACTCGGGCAGCCCCGTGGTAATGAAACAAACCCCAACTCAAATCATCAGCCACATCAACAATTGTCCAGAACTCATTTGAAACCACTCCATTATCGAGCACACTGAAGTGAAACGTTCCTGGAGTTTTCCCTCTTTTTACACGATATCTTCTCCTTCTCCACACCAACTTCCCATCGAGCATTCGTATCTGAAAAACGGGCTCGTACCAAAAAGAACCTTTCGCCCTTCCCCTGTAGAAAAGCTGGTACTGGCACGGGAACTGATCGTACGCTGGGTTCTGCCCCGCTACAACACGCCAACTCCAATCAAGCTTC
The DNA here is from genome assembly GCA_963675135.1 of Galeopsis tetrahit. Taxonomy (NCBI): domain Eukaryota; kingdom Viridiplantae; phylum Streptophyta; class Magnoliopsida; order Lamiales; family Lamiaceae; genus Galeopsis; species Galeopsis tetrahit. The sequence goes on from OY776120.1 coordinate 752,233, forward strand.
CCTAACCACCCCACAAATAGATCTTCAGCCAAATCATGATCTAAATCCTCTCCACGAAACTTCACCATAGGGGTAACAACGGGTTTTTCGGGAATCTTTGCATCCAATTCGAGGCAGTTGTTCTTCTGCAGTACACATAGAGAAAACTCTTCGAGCTGTGGGCTTTCGTACGAGACGATACATTGATAATTGCATACCTGATCAACAGGACAGTATCAATACTTTTTCAATATACTACTAATACTTTTCATCATATGAACCTACTTTTCATCACATAAACTAATACTTTTAAACTCTACAAAGTTCATAGCTATCTCAAAACGAGAGTTGCATACCTGATCAACGGGACTGCATTTGTTCAAGCATTGAAGAGCTTTCCTACAGTTTGCATCCATCAGACAGTTTAATATTTGAGGCCCACAGTTTCTTACCATGCAGTTCAACGTCGAAAACCCCTTTGCCCTTAAGTTCTTCAGGATCGGAACTGGTCTGATATAAGCATTTATTATGACCAACAGACAGAACCTTATATCATCAGAGTTTCGTCTGTCCCACGCTTCGAATACAGAGGTAACTACATCCTTGGATTCCTTTAGCTTCTTCGATTGAGGCAATGGTAGCTTACTGAATATGCTTGTGGTTGTGGTTTGGATAATCGATCCTCCTAATTTGTTCGTCAAAGTTGGGGAGGAATCGAAGCATACGATGTTTGGGATACTTTGGCTATTCGTCTGAATCCATTTGATTGATTCTTGATTAGTAACAGCAATGACCATCAAGATATTTGCTTGGCTTAGTGCCTCCTGTACGGTTTCATCATTAGCTCGACATTCATTGTCTGTAAATACCACCATCTCAAACTCTTCATCAACCCACTTCAATTTTTCAGCCTGGTTACACACTAATGAATTAGTATAGTGGCGGGTTGGAAAACCATGGTACGGGTCTACATAAACGCACAAAATCTTCGTGGAAATAGATCACTACTTCTACAGATGCATCAACAATTTGAAATGGATCAACAGATTTAAGTCTTGAAAAACAAAGATTCAAGAGCCTTTTCAAAGAGTTCAGTTCCAAAGTGTATTTTAGTTAGTTCATAGTAGAGCTGTTAAACGAACCGAGCTGCTCGTGAGCTCGGCTCGACTCGTTCGTTAAATGAGCCGAGCTCGAGCTCATTAGATACTCGATTTACTAACGAGCCGGCTCGAGCTCAACTTGTTAGACTCGATATCTAATTTTTTTTCTTTTAATTCCATTAGGCTCGTTAGACTCTTTACCGAACTGAACATAGCTCATTTCTTAGCTCGTCAATGTTATCGAGCCGAGCCAAGCTCAGCTCGATAAGAGCTTGAGCCGAGCTCAAACTTCAAATACTCAGCTCGAATAACAGCTCTAGTTCATAGCTATCTCAAAATGAGAAGGCCTCAAACACTATAGAATCCCCAAAATCCAAGAGTTGGTCTTACGTAAAACAGTTTTTACCGAACAACTTGTTTGCAGCTATACTATACAATATAACAACTAATACTTTGAAACAATTAATACTGCTTAAAAATACATACACAACCGAAAATACAAATCAATTGTAAAGTGTGAAACTGATTTACATAAGACACTGCTAAAATCTAAGATTTGGAGAAACGTAATGTTTTTTGAGGTATATACCATCTATTTGTACATATACTGTATATGTGTATTTGTAATTGTATGCAAACGAACAACAGAATAAATCAACCAGATATAGTTTCATACTGGTGTATAAACGTCATTTAATCATTCATAACTAGTGCTGTTAAACGAACCGAGCTGCTCTTGAGCTCGGCTCGTTAGTTAAATGAGCCGAGCTCAATTCGTTAGGGTAAGATATCTAATTTTTTTCATTTAATTCCATTAGGCTTGTTAGGCTGAGCTCGATACGCTCGTTAACGAGTCGAGCTCGTTTTTTAGCTTGCCAATGTTATCGAGCCGAGCTCTCGAGTCGAGTTTGAACTTCAAAATACTAGGCGTGGATTTGTCTATCAAATCAAGTCTTCAAATATCATTCAATCAAAATAAAAGCAAAGAATTATTCATCGAGTTCAATTCAATTTATCTACTTACAGTGTGGAGCATGACGTCATGCCAAGGCGTGGATTTGAGAGGGCTAACGCTACCCTCCCCAACAAGAGCAACGATTCTCACCGGAATTTCACTCTGCGCCGCCGCATTTTCTGTCTTCTTACTGTCATTGGCGACGGCGGAGCTGCAACAATACGATGAGCGGCGCCGAAGCGGCGAATAATACATCGGCGGCGAGAATAACTGTAGGTGAGTTTTTCCGAACGGGACTCGATTCAGATGAAACCCGGCGGTTTTGCGGTGGGAGAAACTCGGTGGCGCCGTGTAATTGTTGAGCGTAGCCATGGCTAATAGCTGTTGTTCTAGAGAGTTATCGCATTATTATGAACAATTTTGCAATTGAGAAATGAATTACGCTGTTTGGAAATTGCTAGAAAATTGATAAATCTTCGAGAACTGAGAGAGAGAGGTACAGAACAGTTGTTAGGCAAGTCCAATAGATTACTTCAAGTTCGAGCTCGACTCAAACTTAGTTCGATAACATTGACGAGCTAAAAAATGAGCTAGAATCAACTCGCTATCGAGTACATCGAATCGAGCTTAAACTCGACTAGGTTCGATAACATCGATGAGCTAAAAAACGAGCTCGAATCAACTCGTTATCGAGTACATCAAATTGAGCTTAATGGAATAAAAAAAATAACTAGATATCAACTCTAAGCGAGTTGGCTCGAACTGACTTATTAGTAAACATAATATCTAACGAGCTCAAATTCGGTTCATTTAACGAACGAATCAAGCTCGATCCTTATTGAACCAAGTCGAACTCACAAATAACTCATTTCGTTCCATGATTAATATTCTCGATTTATCACAATTTTTTTAAGGAAGGCTTGAATTTGTCACTAATTGCAATTTAAGGATCCAACTTTCGACTTTTAAAGTACAGATACCGAACTTTTAAATTGTTGTAAAAAAAAAACCACGTTACTGTATCAAGTCAAAGGACCGATTAATGTGGGGACCAATCCCACCATCCACTTGCAGGACCCCGTTTAAAGCCAGAGTTTTGCGCTACGGACTGCATCTTTATTCAAGGAGTAATTTTCATCATTTTATGATATTAATTGAAAAACTTGTGAAACTCTAATGAACAAACTTGCAAAATTAATTACTCAAAAACCTGCTTCACAATGCAAAATACTACTTCAAAACTGGGATATTCTCCCAACAGGAAACCAGATTCAACAGCAGGAACATTCACATCTACTTTCTTGGAAAATCGAGAAGCTCGAATTAGCGCAAACAGGTTTCGTTTAATACCATGTCTGCATTAACCGGGCTCAAACTCGCGTATCCAGGAAATCTTCGAGTTGTGTCACATCATCAGTAAAGCTCCCTAATCTTTCACTCTTGCCTAAACGAGTTCAAAACGGTCTCGTTTGAGGATTTATCGCTGTAGCTCTGTCTTAAGTTGCTGCTTTGTTTCTGTTTTTGCAGCCAATACAACATCGTCTAAGAACCCTCTTTGTGGAAATTCTTCAGGCACAAGACTCCGATAGATCTCAAAGTTCTTTTCAGCCATCTGTTTTTCCTCCAGTAGGCTGTATGCGATTCCCTGAAACACGTTTCACTAACAAATTACTCCAAATTCCGCAGTTATTCAAAATCCATTTTATGCACAAGGAATTATCCCCAACGCGTTCTTTGTCGATGTTTACATCCCCAAACTAAGGCAGTCACTAACTTTTGAAATTGTTACACGAATCCCCCCATGGTTTATCAAATAAAGCTAACTCTCGTTTTTTTTCCCTTCAGAAATGAGTTAATGGTTTTATCTATTTTCTCTATTTAAAGTATCTTGTTTTTCCACATACTGAAGTCTCGAGGCTATACTATGATGGCCACGAGGAGGTTTCGTGCAATTAACCCCTCTTTAAAGAGACGTCAATTTTTTGTAATTTCATTATAATCTACAAAAAAATTGTTCACCTTACACTCTTTCACAGCATTGGAGTACTATATTTCGAACAAGAAATTCCTATAAAACACCATGGAATATTCCCAAACGAGATAATAATGAAATACGGAGTAACAAGTAAAACTTAGCAGTTATTCAAAATCAACCTGGCAAAGATAAGGGCGAAAGTCCCTCGGATTCTCATCAATTAGGGCTTGAAATTCCGTCAAGGCCTCCTCCATATCTCCCTGCAGAACTCAAAACACATAAAAAAAGAATCAGTAGTAGCCAAATTGCTCTTGTTTCTTTCGTTTTTCGAATCGATATAAACTTTGAACCAAAATCCATTCTAGCTACAGCAAAAGGCTACAACTGTTACCTTTATTAGATGCATTTGGGCTGTTAAAATTCTTATATTCCGCTCTTCGTTAACTCGTTTTTCACGACGAGCAACCTCTAAGGCCTTTTCTAGCATCTCAAAAACAGCTGGCCCTTCACGATTCTTATGCATCACCATTGCCAAACCCTATCAAAGAAAACACAACACAAACACTAGTCTCACTATTCATGATAACAAAGCATCAACCAACAAAGACAGGAATTATAATATGCTAACAGAAATAAAGCCTATCAATGGGTATGTTTGTTTTGGGATTTTAAATCCGGATTTGAGATTTTGAAATCTAACGCCACTTCTACCCAGATTCTAAAACCCTAACGTGTAAATTCTTTTGACCTTATATAAACACATATACATCCTATATAACATAACAAGCACAAACCATTGCAAGTATTAAAATTTAACATCCACTAGATTAAGTTTTCAAAATCCTCAAAATCACAAAACGAACATACCCTAAACTAGCAAGAGTTGATCAAATGCAGATAAACAAGCTAAAGGCATTATACATGCAAAGCTCTGAGCAAAAGAGGTTTCTTCTTGAGAATATTCTTGAACAAGCTCTTAGCCTTACTCAAATTCCCCATCATCCACTAGATTAAGTTTTCAAAATCTTCAAAATCACAAAACGAACATACCCTAAACTAGCAAGAGTTGATCAAATGCAAATAAACAAGCTAAAGACATTAATCATACATGCCTCAAATTCCCCATCATCCACTAGATTAAGTTTTCAAAATCCTCAAAATCACAAAACGAACATACCCTAAACTACCAAAAGTTGATCAAATGCAGATAAACAAGCTAAATACATTAATTATACATGCCTCAAATTCCCCATCATCCACTAGATTAAGTTTTCAAAATCCTCAAAATCACAAAACGAACATACCCTAAACTAGCAAGAGTTAATCAAATCCAGAATAACAAGCTAAAGACATTATACATGCAAAGCTCTGAGCAAAAGAGGTTTCTTCTTGAGAATATTCTTGAACAATCTCTTAGCCTTACTCAAATTTTCCATCATCCACTAGATTAAGTTTTCAAAATCCTCAAAATCCCAAAACGAACATACCCTAAGCTACCAAAAGTTGATCAAATGCAGATAAACAAGCTAAAGACATTAATTATACATGCCTCAAATTCCCCATTATCCACTAGATTAAGTTTTCAAAATCCTCAAAATCACAAAACGAACATACCCTAAACTAGCAAGAGTTAATCAAATCCAGAATAACAAGCTAAAGACATTATACATGCAAAGCTCTGAGCAAAAGAGGTTTCTTCTTGAGAATATTCTTGAACAAGCTCTTAGCCTTACTCAAATTCCCCATCATCTCATAACAATGAGCCTGCAAAAGCCTCCATTCCACTTCATTAGGCTGCAATTCGATCAATTCCTCTACATATTTCACAGCCTCATTAGTTTTTCCTCTCCTTATCTTCACATTCACAACCATCTTCAGAGCATCAATGTTTTTGGGATTTTCTTGCAATAATCTCACACACATCTCCTCATCTTCATCACCAATACTCTGGGCATCTATTTCCTCCTCAACAGTCTCAGTTTCTTGAACCGGTTGTGCTAAAACGGGCCTCGATTTCAAACAGCCCATGAAAATGAGTGACCCCAGTAGTAAAGTAGCGATCTTTTGTGCAAAAAAGATGGAAATTTTCTTCTGGGGCGGTGGCAAGAAGGCTGGTATTGAAGGAGTCGATTGAATGTGAGTTTTTTGGGTGGAGAAAAAGTGAGTTGAGAATGTGCGGTTTGAGAGGGTTTTTGATTGTGGGGTGTGGAAAATTGGGGGTGGAATTGATGTAACGATGAGAGGAGAGAGAGAAAGTGAAGAGAGATGAAGCAGCCATTTTTTCTGAGAGAAATCGGTGTGAAGTGAAGGGTTGGCGGCTTGGGAACCTCAAGGAACGAAGAAAGAATTCACTGATGCTATGGCGGCCTATGGGGTTCCAATTAAACATGTGCAAAATCAAAATCGAATTAGCCGGTTTTGAACAGTTGGTTTCAGTTTGAAAATCGAACTGTAAATAGGGGTGTAAACGAGTTGAGTCGAGCCGAGTAGTGTTGTGCACGAAACTCGACTCGATTGTTATACTTGAAGTTCGAAACTCGACTCGACTCGATTACTTGTATATAAATATAAATTATATATTAATGATAAAATAATAAATACTCTGTATTGTTCGAGCTTGATTAGGCTCGCGAGCCTTTCGAGCTGAATATTTATGAGCTCGAACTTGATAGCTACTCGAGTAGCTTGAAACTCGACTCGATTATCTTCGACTCGATTTTGATCTTTTTTCGAGTGGAGTACGAGTAACTCGCGAGTTGGCTTGACTCACTTACACCCCCTAACTGTAACCTCAAAATCAAGGTTCGATTTCGATTTCAAAAATTCAAAACGAAATCGATGGTTAAACCGGCAAAAATGGCAGTGTTACCCTTTTTTTTAATTATTTTATTTTAATATTTTTCTATAAATACTTCAATTTTAACTCATTTTTTTCACATCAATCTCTCTCATTTCTTATAATAGTTGTTTATTATTCAGTTTAATACTACTGAAAAGTGCAACACCATTTACCAAAAAGTGTAAGTCAGTAAACTGAAAAGTGCAACATGGACTAGGGTGCACAACATGCACTCGAGTCCATAGCAGACCAACCGAAAAAAAAAAGATTGAATAGGTGGTTCAAAACCATAAACCGATCCAATTACTGTTCGATTTCAATTTGTAAAATGGTTAAACTGTAACCAACGATAACGTATGAACATGTCTATCGATTTGTCAATTGACCGTCGATTTCGAATTGAAACCTGTAACCGAAATCGAACCGCCCTACACGAGGTTTGGGTTCGATTTTGTAATCGAAACAACCGACAAAACTAAACACCCAAAAGAGAAATCAGGAACCACGTTTTATTAACACAATCTCGTGCTTTTGGAAGATTGGAACAACCTAGATCCGCACAGCCAAAGTCGCGTTTCACAATTCGCCTCTTCCAGTTCCTGGAGCTCAACAATCCCAAACCCAACCGTTCAAACTGTCAATCAAATCCGCAGCGCCTGATTTAACCTTTCGTATGCCGATCCACACTTGTTGTTGAGAAATCCTGTCAATTGGTTTAAGCAATCTCATCTCAGATAATTTGTTTTTATCGCTGCGATTCACGTATACAGAAACCCATACCTGTTTGATTGTGTATCTTAGTTGCATTTTTGTGCATTGAAGAAGATAAGAAGAATTTGTGCATAGTCGTTTTGATTTTTAGCGTTATTAGGTTGAATAGCTGGTTTTGGGGGCTGTTTTCAGTTGGAAATTGCTGCACGTTTTGCTCTAATTGAAAGCGATTCTCTTGAAATTTTGCAATGTTCGGCTCTTAGGCTTGAAGCAATTGGAATCTGAAAGGTTCTGTTAGAAACTGCTGTTTTTTTGTGGAGATTTAGGTTTAGGTAGAAGTTGAGTATTACTATTGGATCCTTCTGCGTATTGGAGAAGGCATTTTTTTCTGTTTGTGGAGGAGAAGAGATATGTTTTGGAGGGAAAGGGAGAGGGAGAGGGAGTCGAAAGAGCAGAATGGTGGACCTCCAGTTGGGCAGGTCAGAGTGCTTGTTGTTGGGGACTCAGGTAACTTGATATTATTTAGAATCTCGTGTTTTCGCACTGTTATTCAATTATATAGGTTGATCTTTGATGGTTATTTAGAGTTGGTAGATTGAGCTGTATGGCAATGTATTATGGATTTAAATGAAAGTTATGTGCTCGGTATAAGAACTGGAGTTTGTTGGCATTCTGGATGAAGTCAATGTCGGTCCCGAATGGAAATAAGAATGATAATGATTTGATTGTTACAAGAGTATTAGGAAGAGAACAGGAAACCTCAAATGTTGGTGTGTATGATTTAAGTTTGCTACTTATCTCCATTAATATTTAATAGGAATCTAATGCAGTCATGGCCTGCTTTGAATCTTAATACTTGATTAGATGAAGTTTAGACTGTTGATTTTGATGAAGCATAACCTAAGGTACTGATGTAATAAGGATATATGGATTACGGGGGAAGAAATAGAAGTGGTTTAGGACTTGGCTTTGAGTTATTTCAGAAAGTAATTATGAAATTAGGGGTTCTTCTATTTCTGAGTAATTCAAATCAGATTATATTGTTCACAATTCAAACACAGCACTATAGAGTCATATTGACCTCAATCCGCAGATTTACCATCTAGTCCAAAGTTGGATTGAATTCATATGAATTTATTACTACCATTTATTGTATATGAACTCACATGCTTTAGGTTCTCTTCTTCCTCTATAATTGAATTGGTTATGTATTTCTAGTATATCATATTTACTGGTGTTTGAATCATTGATACTTCCTAACTGCTTTGAGGAACCAACTTAAAATTTCTTTCCATTTGGTGGATTTTATATGGATGCTTTTTCTCATTCCGTAAAACACTGTGTCCATGGTTGTTAAAAATTAGGGCAAAGGTCATGCGTATCCCAATGGTTTGGTCTAATGGTTAGTTTTACCATAATAGTTTTATTTTCTAAAATACCCAAACTTACCCCAGTCCATTGATTTTAATCCCCTTAGACATTATCTTTATATGAAATTTAGGTAAATTTAATACTCTAATTTTTCCCTTGATATAATTAGTTGTTTGGGACAATTGTATCATGTTAAACTGTTAATAGTCTATTTTTCATTATATAATGAGGAATTCGGGTAAGTTTGGGTAAAATATTCCTTTCTCTTAGATTAGATAGATCTGAAGTGGCAAGAACCTAATTTCCAATAAATGCCTCGTGCAGTTGCAATTTTAACATTTATACTCTGCTGTTTAGTTACGTACATTATAATCAGTAATATTTTCCATCTTAACTGGAAAATTTGTTCAGGTGTGGGGAAAACTTCTCTTGTTCATCTGATAATGAATGGTTCTTCCGTTGCTCGCCCTTCTCAAACTGTTGGCTGTAGTGTGAGTGTCAAGGTAAGCCTTTTATTCAATCGTCCTTAAATGAATTGGTGACTGATTTTTTTTTGAAGTTGATGCCTTTTGTTGTTTCAGCATACTACTTATGGAAGTTCTTCTAGCTCATCAAGTAGCATTAAAGGCGATGCTGAGAGAGCATTTTTTATTGAACTCTGGGACATTTCAGGACACGAGCGCTATCAAGATTGCCGGTCTCTGTTCTATTCACAAATTAATGGTAAGATGTCATTGTCAAAGTGTAGCAAAAAGATGGTTTTCGCTAAGTTTAACTCTTTTCACATTAAATGTTCTCTTTCGTGCGTAAATTATGTCTATTCTGTATATGCATCTGAGTTCAGTAACCCATCATGCACAAGAGACTCTTGTGTGAGACGGTCTCGTACGTGAGACGGGTCTCCATTTAAGTATTTGGGTCACACTCTCTTTTAAAACATATTTGGATTGGAGCCCCATAAGCTCATGGTGTATTTAGTAGAGTAAATGGGACCCGTCTCATGTACGAGATTGTCTCATACAAGTTTTTGTCATAAATCATTAGTTATTAGCAACATCTTTTATTTACTGTTACGAGCTATTTAAGGTATAGTACCTCACAACCAATTTTAAGAGTGTGTGAAACAGGGGGGCCTAATCCAAAAAATAAAAAAGTAAACTTTAGGTACTAAAACTGATATTTCCCCATTTATAATGGGTAAAGGATGGCAAATACACATTCAATTTTGTGGAAATTTGACTGCTCATTAGGTGGGAACTTTGAATTTCAGGTGTTATGTTTGTTCATGATCTTTCTCAAAGAAGGACAAAGAGTAATTTGCAGAAGTGGGCTGCTGAAATAGCAGCGATTGGGACATTCTCAGCTCCTTTGGCATCTGGAGGTCCTGGAGGGCTTCCTGTTCCCTATATAGTTGTTGGTAACAAAGCTGATATTGGTCCTAAAGAGGGCACTCGAGTGAGTAGTGGTAATCTTGTTGATGTAGCTCGTCAGTGGGTCGAGAAACAGGGATTGCTTTCATCAAGTGAGGAAATACCGCTAACTGAGAGCTTTCCTAGTGGTGGAGCCCTTGTAGCAGTAAGTTTGGTTTTAAATGGGTTAATTGCTAAAAATTCAATTATTTTCAATTCAACATATGTTATTAAAATTTGCAATCGATGCATAGCCTTTCAAATTGTTGCAATTATATCATATGATTATTTTCTATAAACTTATTTTTTGAAGAAATTGCAAATAAATGCATGACGTTTTGTTATTGTTCCAATTTAAATATTTAATCACCACCTTTTAATTCCGCACATTGTCACGTCAGCAGGACTTGCCGGAAAATAGAATTGCAACAATTTAAAAGGTTGTGTATCGAATTGCAAATCTTTAAAACATATGTTGTAATTGAGAAAATGTGAAAGGATCGTGTTTTATTTGCAACTAACCCTTGGTTAATGACAACTAAAATCAATGCCTCTGTCTCGACTAGGCTGCCAAAGAAGCCAGATATGACAAGGAAGCTATGAATAAGTTTTTCCGAATGGTCTGTATTTTGACTCCTATATACATCATGCTTTTGTTTCTCTTAGTGCTATGTTCTAAAGGAGGTGTATATTGTTTTGTTAGTTGATAAGGAGGAGGTACTTCTCAGATGAGTTGCCTGGTGCAGCTCCATGGTCCACCCAAATTAATCGACCATTGTCACAATCTGGTGAAATCTCGAGCGATGACGATCATCTATATAAAAATTCAAGGTATGATCTTTCACTTTGGACAATGCATTAATATCCTGTCTTTAATATTTAGACTACTTTGCCCTTAGTATCAACCAAACGAGCCTTGCCATCTATTCCCTGTACTCCCGTAAACTTGGGGTGCTAAATGTAATTAATAATTTTCAAATAATTACAGTACGATTGGGGATCCATACAAGTACAACGTGCTTCCTCCCCTTCCAGCTCAACGAAACTTGACGCCACCTCCCACGCTCTACCCACAGAAGCCCATGTCAACGCCCGACAATTACAGCATCCCTAGATTCGCAATGACAACCTCCCATGAGATGACTAGTGCAAGATCGAAGCGCACGGATATTAATGTGTAACCTCGACCCACTGTAAGATTTCATCGACTAAATCTTCAGCTGCAGTATGTATGGCTTTATGCAATTGTTTTCTGGAATGAATGGCTCGTTACTTTTGCCGTCTCTTTTTGGTTGTGCATTTTGTATACAACTCTTTTCTTAGTTCCATTTTTTTTCTCATTTCAAGGTTTCCCTTCATTCTTTCCCCCGCCATGCCTGTAAAATTGGCTAAACTCATGTATGGATTTCACCTATGTTTTTTAATTCTAGCTTAGTTGAAATGGAGTGGATACTTATTCTTTTCCTTGTATATACTTGTGTGTGTATTACATATATAATGTGAGCCGTTATTGTTGAAATGGAGTGGATAAACGTGAGTGGATTATGGGTTTATAACGATGTACTAGTATCTCTATTGGTACGAGACATTTTGGAAAAAAACCCAAAAACAAATCCACGCATACTCAGTTCAAAGCGGACAATATCATATTACTGATATTGGGATCCTTCGGGATCCTTCGAGGGACCTAATAGTGGTATCAGATGGTCAAATTTAATCTAATTTCTTGTTTGTCATGATCGATCTGAAAACAGCAAGATTATTGTTGATTGCATGAACAAATTTGCTTGTAAATTGTATCTTTCCATCTTCTATTTAATAGACATGTTGAGATATTAATAGTCCACTATAATATCTTAATTGACTCAGACTGAACCTGCATGATGGGTATAAATTTTCTTTTATAGATAGGACAATAAAAAGTTAAAAAAAAACCCTCCCTCTTTCTTTCCAATTTTAATTTTATTTGCTACTTAATTCCTACTATTCCTACTCTATTCTTGAAACAAGACTTTCATATGTTTAGTCTTTTACAACATACTCAAGAAATAGGAGTCATCACTATTTTGTGGTAGTATTGTAGCACATGTTCAAGTTCAATACGTGATAGGACTAAGCTGCATGACCAAAATAGGGAAACTTAAAAAGATGAGAGAGACTAGAGAGGGGAAGGGGAAGCTCGAACGTCATAAGTTTTTTTAACATTTCACGTGTCAATAATCTTGATAATATAATGATATAAGTGATGTAAATATGTAAATATTGTGATAGTAAAATTTATGAAGGAGTTTCATCTTTAATAAGGTGTTTAGTGGCTGATGTCATTGTGTTTCCACACTTCCGCGTACAGGCGAGAAGGTTAAGATGCTTTCTCGACTGGACACGGCAAGTTGATTGTCATGGAGATTCGACCCATTTGGTGGCCGAGGTGATTGCTTGGCCCAGACGACTCTCGTGTGTCTCTGTTCGCCCACCTGGACGACCAGAGGTGGTCAGCACGACTTGAGATCGCTAACTGTTGACTAGTCTCCTCTAATTCCGAAGTGTCTTCATCACAATCTTGAATCGTTAACTTGTTCACTGAGTATAACAATAGAGTTTGGACTTCTCAAATTGCAAATTATGTTTCATACGAGAAGAAAACATAGTACCATGTATAACTAATGACTTCTAACAACTTGCGTGTTAGAAATCTCCCAAAACAAAATTTGTGAACAACATTAAGTACACTCCTTTATCAATAGATTATATGGATGATTGACATGTGTCGTATTAAAAAATAATCAGATGTCCTATAAATACTGGGGGCGGCACGTGTTAAAATCCAGTACTAGTGGAACACGAAATGTGGAATAGAGGAATCGAACTGCGTGACGTACAATCAAACTCTTAAATCAAAACCGAATGGATAAGTTCAAGGTTGTCCATGATAACGTGTTTATTATTAAGGATAATAATCAACTTGAGTATGATCATGTTTATGTAAGTGTTAAGGTTACTCCATTTTTTTGCTTAAAAGAAATAGCAAAAAACGTGTTCAAGAAAAGACGTTTCATGCAAGAAATTCCTATTGCAGATAAATTTACTCATCAATCATCCTTATTTTCATCGTTGAAAGGGACAAAAATCTTTATAATTTCGACAGATTTTTCGAAAAAAATTAATGTGGCAGGTGACATTAATTCATGCAACTCTTATTTCAGTTTAATTTCAACTGTCACCTGCGAATGTATGTCCAAATGTAGGTGTGTTTTTTGGAATTAAATAAGGGTGAAAATTGAGTTAAAATCACTCAAGTTCTTGATTTTGAATATATACACACATTTGAGAGTGAAAGGATTGAAGGGGTGTGTTTTGAAGTAAAAAAAATGGGAGAAACAATGTTGTATTTTGAAGTTTTAGTGGCCTCTGTTTGGTTTCTAGCCTTTTGGGTATGGAGGAATCACAAGCCACGTGGCGGGGGCTGGCCGGTGATCGGGATGCTTCCGGCGTTGCTCTGCAACGTCGGACGCATCCACGACGTGTGCACGGAGGTTTTGAGGCGGACGAGGCGGGGGACGTTCATGTTCAAAGGGCCAATGTTCACCAACATGGAGATTCTTGCAACGGTGAACCCTTCTAATGTGCATTATATAATGAGTGCAAATTTCAAGAATTTTCCTAAAGGGCCTAGGTTTAAGGAGATGTTTGATGTTTTGGGAGAAGGGATTTTCAATTCGGATTCGGAGTCGTGGCGTGTGCAGAGGAAGGTGACGAGGGGGTTGATCGGGCACCACCGGTTTCATCGTTGTCTGGTGAAGATTAGTCGAGAGACGGTGGAGCGTGGCCTCATCCCGGTGCTTGAGGCCGTCGCCCGGGAGGAGAGGGTGGTGGACTTGCAAGATGTGTTTCAGAGGTTAACATTTGATACTACTTGTGTTTTGGTGACTGGTTATGATCCGGGGTGTTTGTCTGTTGAAATGACTGATTTGCCCTTTTCTAAGGCTATGGATGATGCTGAGGAGGCTATTTTCATAAGGCATGTGCTTCCTGAGAGGGTGTGGAAGTTGCAGAGGTGGCTCGGGATTGGGGCGGAGCGAAAGTTGGCTGAAGCTCGGGTGGTTTTGGACGAGGTTATTGGTGGATACATCGTGAGGAAACGAGACGAGTTGGGGCGAAGAGGAGGTTCGAGTTCGATCGAGGGAGAAGAAGAAGAGGGTGATGATTTGCTAACATCTTATATCAATGGTAGTGATGATGTTTTAGGGCAATATGATGATAAGTTCTTGAGGGATACAATCTTGAACCTGATGATTGCAGGTAGGGATGTAAACGAATTAAATCGAAGTGAATATTGCAGTATTTAAATAATTTTATTTCTTTCAAATTTGAATTTTAAATATTTATTCGTGCTCGATTCAAAAGTAGTTGTATTTTTATTAGTTGATTCGTATACATCTCTAATTGCAGGGAGGGACACTACAAGTTCAGCTCTAACATGGTTTACGTGGCTCGTATATACGAATCCTCGAGTCGAGGGGAAGATTAGGGATGAGTTGAGATCGATCTGTGGAGGTAAAAAATGGCATGTTTTCAACGTAGAAGAGACGAGCAAGCTCGTTTACATGCACGGGGCATTGTGTGAGTCGTTGAGGTTGTATCCACCGGTGCCATTCCAGCATAAGGAGCCGACGGAACAAGACATCCTCCCGAGTGGGCATCTAGTGCACCCGAAGATGAAGGTGGTGTTTCTCTTGTACGCGATGGGGAGAATGGAGTCGATTTGGGGGAAAGATTGCTTGGAATTCAATCCGGAGAGATGGATATCAGAACGTGGGACGATCAGACATGAGCCGTCCTACAAGTTCTTGGCGTTCAATGCGGGCCCAAGGACTTGTTTGGGGAAGGAAGTGGCTTTTACTCAAATGAAGGCTGTGGCAGCTACAATGATACATAATTACCAAGTTTCATTAGTGGAAGGACACACCATTGCCCCTAATTGTTCAGTTATTCTCTATATGAAGGATGGGTTGAAGGTTAGGGTTACCAAGAGATCAATGGAGTGAAGAAATATGAAATTTATTAATAGGTTGTTTTAATTATTTGCATGTTGTTTCTTTCCTTTAGTATGTTCTTATATTAATTAATTTCATGAATGAAGAATCTCTTATTCTCTTTATTGTCTTCCTCTTCCATCATGATTAATATCGGTTCGATTCTCCTGTTCCACTTTTCGAATTTCACTGATATTTCATCTTGCTGGATTTTAACACGTGTCGCCCCCAATATTCTGGATTGAAATCACTTGTTCCACTTTTCACATTTTGTTCCACTATATGGATGATTGACACGTGTCATATTACAAAATAATCAACGTCATATAATATTGGAGGCGACACGTGTTAAAGATCCAGCAGGATGGAATATCAGTGGAACAGAGAAATCTAACCACAATATTATAGGTTTTTAAATATAACACGTGTCAATCATCCATTCAGTGGAATAAAATACAGAACACCAAAATTGAAACTAAATATGTCATAATAGTAGCAACATTGATAATAAAATTGCCACAACAATTTATATTATAATGTATTGTCACCAGCTGATAAAATCACTAACAAAAGGGACCTACTATTTTGTGGTGGTGTATATATATATACAAATGAAGATGCAAGAAACTGAGTGTTTAGTTCCATCTTTTAGAATTCTTTGAAGACTTTGATTTCTGTTTAGCAGCTTGAAACGACTGCATTTTCTGCTTCTTCCGAGCCTCCCTCTCCGCCTAATCAGACGACGAGATACGTATTTTCAGGAATTCAGTCGAACAAGTACGAGTAGTAAAGCAATTGGTACAACAAACAAAGTGTTATTACCTTGGACATCTTGGATTTAGCTTTCCCTTTTGAAGACTTTTCGTCGAGCTCTGCCTCTCGTTCGAGCTCCCTTTCTCTCGCTTCAAGATTCTTCTCCAAATAATACTGTCGTCGAGCCATTGGAAAGATTGATCAGACTAAACAGATGACAGGGTTTTATTAATATATGGACTAAAAAAGCTCGAAACTAGGACTTACATTATAATCTCCTGCGTAGTCCTGTAGTGTGCCGTCGTTTACTTCCAAGACTCTGTTCACGATTTGCTTTATGAAGTATCGGTCGTGAGAGACCGTAATGACAGTCCCTCGGTACTCGTTTATTGCCTCCTGATAGAAAAATACGAACAAACAAATTAAGCAAGCGAATTTTGAAGATGGAATTGACTACAAAATTCATTAGTTCAAAATTAAACCTCGAGCATCTCTTTTGTAGGTATGTCTAAGTGATTGGTTGGCTCATCCAAGACGAGCAGAGTCGACGGTTGGACCATGAACTTGCAAAAGGCGAGACGAGCCTGCAACGGGAAATAAAAAATATGAGTAAAGTAGAACAAAAGTACAGGTTGCAACTGGTCAATTATTACTTCATTGTCCCTAAGAAAAAAGTGTGAATGCATCTACCTTCTCACCACCACTTAGAAACGAGACCTTTCGGTCTAGCATATCAGCCTTGAAGTTATATCGGCCCAACAGACCCTTTATGTCGTCAAGCCTCCAGTCATCTGCAACTTCAGCCACAGTTTCCAGCACCGTTTTATCCAAATCGAGCGCCTCTGCCTGAAAACAAACAGAAACCTCTACAATCAACAAATGTAGAATGAAAGCATAAAGTGCATATCTTGTCAGAAAGTTGCAAATTATAAAAACACATGTTATAATCGAAAAAGCGTGAAAAATTCACGATTTTTATGCAATACCTGATTCTGCTCAAAATAGTTTGGCAATACATTGTGCTCCCCAAGCAGAACTTCTCCTTTATCGGGTTTTTCCATGCCCATAATCAGTTTGAGCAAAGTACTTTTTCCACACCCATTGGGACCAAGAATCGCGATTTTCTCTCCCCTTTCGATTGTAAGATTCGCATTCTTAAACAGAACCTGGTGCCACAAAATTACATAAAAATTAAAATAAACCGTTGATTGATTGATTATATTTGCGTTACATTAATGCAGTATGTGAAGTGTATTATACAATTGTCTCCCCCCCATCAACCAAAACTAATCAGTAGACACGTAGAATAACATAGTATCTTTCGTGTGCATTTCTTGAAAGATTTCGTTATAAGCCTTCAATGAAATCCTATAATGCAATAATTCAGGTCAAAATTACCTCATTCTCAAAACCGAATTCTAGACCTTTTAATGCCACAACAGATTGCCCACTTCTTCCACGCTCTGGGAATCTAATCTTCATTTGCTTCCGAATGAATGGTTTCTCAACTTGTTCCTCATCCTGGAGTTTTTCGAGCTTCTGTTGAAATCAAAATTTAAAAAGGTCGAAGAATAAGGGTTAGAAAATCATTTCCAAAATAATGCATAGACACAAATTTAGTTTCAACTGCAAGCAATTAGACGAGGAGCATAAAAGGCTGGGAAGCTAAAGTTCAAAATAAAATTTGACCCTCGCACATGCAGAAAATCCTGGTTGCATAACAATCGAGTAACATATTTTCTATGTTCTACGTACACTGAAAAAACTATATACAATCGAGAAATTGAAAATTGATCTCATATATATTGAGTGCTGGTGATTTTAACCTCATACCAATCAATTTTCTCAATTAAGTCTCGTAATTTTTAACATAATCTTAATTCTAGTCCTACATTGGCAATTTTTTGTTTTAAGATGATAATCAATTTGTGTTTTTTTTAATAAAAGTTCATATATTGGGGTCTCGTTATGCCACGTAACCAACGCCAAGTCATTAGTCAGGTTGTTGCATGGAATTTCAGCAGTTCACGTGAACGGAACGTGCAAAAACCCTTCAACTTTGTCAATATAGGACTAAAATTACATCCTTTTAAAACTTAATTTAGAAACTTACTTCGTATTAGACTTAAATCGCCAGCACCCAATAGAAAGGAGACCAGTTTTGCAATTTACTCTATATAATTAATCGAAATGAGGTTAAGTATGAATGCAGAAATAGTCCATTAAGGATCAAGTGATTCTTAATCAGATTGAATATAGCAAGACAAAGAAACCATATTAGGAGAACCTTTTCAGCAGTAGAAGCTCGACCAGCATTTGCTCCAGCACTCAACCTACTTATAAGGTCTTTCGTATGGTCAATCTCCTTCTGTTGTTTCTCCCATGCTGTAAACTGAGCTTCAATCCATGCTGCCTTTGCCATGACATAATTAGAGTAATTTCCTTCAAATGTTCTGGAAACACCCATATCAGTTTCCACGATTTTCGTACATAACTGGTCAAGGAAAGCCCTGTCATGAGATATGATCACCATTGGCACATCTTGCTTTTTCAGATAACCCTCTAGCCACTCGATTGTATCGAGATCAAGGTGATTCGTAGGTTCATCTAATAGCAACAAATCAAGATCCTGCAAAATGATCGCCAATAACATATTATCCAATAATCATACAACGAGAATCAAGATAAAATTGTTGTACACGTGCACAAGCCATTCTAAGCAAGGTTCGTTTTGGGTTTTAAAAACCAGGTTTCTACTTCGGGACTTTGCGATCCGGTTTTATAAAACCACCACTACAACACCAATAAACTTGTTATAACAATGTCCAATACAATCAATTCCTCTCACATTACACTTTAATATTATTTCAATCATTAAACACACCATCCAATCAGTACAATCGCAACAATCACACACATAAATTTGACATAAAGTTGAACAAAATTCTAAAACAAACACACATCTTACTATTCATCAGGATTTCAATATCTCCGGGTTTTTAAAACCACCTAAAACCCAAACCAAGCATCATCATTCTATATCTTCTCTAACAACTAAAACTCATACATGATACATAATTGGAAAACTATCCGGTTTTATAAAACCACCACTACAACACCAATAAACTCGTTATAACAATTTCCAATACAATCAATTCTCTCACAGTACACTTTAATATTATTTTGATCCTTAAAACACACCATCCAATCATTACAATTGCAACAATCATACACATAAAGTTGAACAAAATTCTAAAACAAACACGCATCTTACTATTCATCACGATTTCAATATCTCCGGGATTTTAAAACCACTTTAAACCCAACCCAAGCATCATCATTCTACATCTTCTCCAACAACAAAAGCTCATACATAATTGGAAAATTAGCTATAATCATAACAAAAACTCATATATATATATATATATATATATATATATATATATATATACCTGCAAAAGAATCATTAAACACACCATCCAATCATTACAATCGCAACAATCATACACATAAATTTGACATAAAGTTGAACAAAATTCTAAAACAAACACACATCTTACTATTCATCAGCATTTCAATATCTACGTTTTTTTAAAACCACCTAAAACCCAAACCAAGCATCATCATTCTACATCTTCTCCAACAACAAAAGCTCATACATAATTGAAAAACTAACTATAATCATATCAACAACTCATACATATATACCTGCAAAAGAATCATTAAACACACCATCCAATCATTACAATCGCAACAATCATACACATAAATTTGACATAAAGTTGAACAAAATTCTAAAACAAACACACATCTTACTATTCATCACGATTTCAATATCTTAAAACCACCTAAAACCCAAACCAAGCATCATCATTCTACATCTTCTCCAACAACAAAAACTCATACATAATTGAAAAACTAACTATAATCATGTCAAAAACTCATACCTGCAAAATAATCATTAAACACACCATCCAATCATTACAACAATCATACACATAAATTTGACATGAAGTTGAACAAAATTCTAAAACAAACACACATCTTACTATTCATCGCGATTTCAATATCTTAAAACCACCTAAAACCCAAACCAAGCATCATCATTCTACATCTTCTCCAACAACAAAAACACATACATAATTAAAAAACTAACAATAATCATATCAACAACTCATACATATATATACCTGCAAAAGAATCTTCCCAAGTGACATCCTCATTTGCCACCCCCCACTAAACGATGCAACAAGCCTATCTGCATCCTCAGGTGCAAAACCAAGCTCAGGCATCAACTTACTAATCTTAGCATCAACCTCATCCAAATCAACAGCTTGTGCCCTCCTCTGCAGCAAATCAAACTCATCCAACAGCCTCCCCATAAGGTCTAAATCATCAACCGATTTCTCAATAGCCTTCTGCACTTTCTCCAGCCTCTCCGAAACCTCCATTTCCTCCTTAAACGCACTCAATAGCTCCTCCTTTAACGTCCTCGTGGATACAACCTCGAATTCTTGGCTCAAGAACGCAATCTTCATGTTATTCTTGGCCTTAATCACATTCCCTGAATCCGGTTCTTCCAAACCGGCGATAATTCTCAACTGGGTTGTTTTCCCTGCGCCATTGACGCCCACTAACCCGACTTTTTCGCCCTTTTTCACTTCCCAATTGATTTTCTTCAACACGGTGACGCCCTTGTAAGTTTTGCTCACGTTTTCTAGCCTCACGCCGGAGGAAATCGAGGAAGCGCCGCTGGAATTCTTGCTGTTGCCCCTCTTGTAATCGACTTCTGATGAACTGGAATTGTTTGCGGAGAAAAGGGATTCTATATCTTCTTCTTCTTGGGCCTTGATTGAAGTGGAGGTTTCGGTGGCAATGGCTTGTAATTTGGGTGAAATTCTTGGTGGGTTTTTGGAATGGATGGATGTGGGTTTGAGGGAGGAAGATGTGGTGATTAGAGAGCGGTGGAAGGGGTGGGAAAGACGGGGTTTTCCGGCGAGGAAAGTTGAACGGAGGTCCATGAATTGGAGTTTTGATGCTAAGTCCATTTTTTGTTATCCTTTTGGATTTACCTTTTGATCTTTAATGTGTGTGTGTGTGAGAAAGATGAGATTTTGGAACAGTCTTTTGCGGCAGAAATGAAAATGAAGAGAGTGGAAGAGAAACTCCACACGAACCCTTCAATTTCTCTCAGCTCTAACAGCAGAAGAAGTGACAAAAGTAGAGGATGGAGAACCTCTCAGGGGCAAAAATGTCATTTTACAATGTAAAAGGGAGTAATAATAATGCTTTGAAAAGTTTAATCTTACCACGTGGCATAATCATAAACACAAATTTTATACACCCAAAAGTTTATTGCAGATTTGATATTAAATCTTGTTTAAAAAAATTTGTATGTCACGTGTTATTTTTACTATGAATCTTCCTAAACTATCTCTATATAATTTACATTGTATGTTTCCGTGAAAGTTACTTATGATCTTTGAGCACGGAATGAAATGTAAGATGAAGTAGTTTGCCTAAAAATGAATGAATAGTTTTCATTGAAACGATGAAAAAATAAAATTAAGTAGCTTTCACTAGAAGGATAAAGTACTATTGTACAATACTCTTAATTATTCTCAAAATTACTCAATTTTTTATTTTGAATGTTCCACCAAAAGTCATTAATTTTCTTTTTTAGCAACATAGATAACCCATAGGGTGTTTGTTTTGGGACTCACCCATCCGAACGTGTGACGTAACGTCCCACGTCCTAGTTCTACTTCGAGATTTCACTTCCAAATTTCCCCATCCAACTACATTCACCCCTAAAAATACCTATACATTATACTATTACATCTCATCCAACTACTCTTACGCACTCAAAATCCCAAAACAAACACACACAATTACTATTTATCAGGATTCCCCCGTTCAGAATTTTCTCATCCAGAATTTTCCTCATTCTACATAATCTCAAAACAAACATCTCTATAAAGATATGTTTAATATACAAGACCATCTCTATATTATTAAGTTTATTATAAAATCAAGTTAATAAAAAGTTTTGTTTTTCTTATTATGTTTTTTGTGTAATAAAGATTGGTTTTTTTTTTTTTTTTTGGAAATTTAAAAAACAATTGAAGGGCATTTGACTTTGAAATTAGTTTTGTGGGTAGGAAAAAAAAAAGGATCTCAACAAGAAACAATTTATGTGGCCAATGTAGATTGAGGTAGAGATAATATGTTTTGTGGTGCATACTAAATTCCACAAATTCTGCGTAAATGAAACCACCCACTCGTTCTCCGCCACGTGTACTGGAAATACCAATGTGGATGATGCACCACCACATTTTTCATCCATGTTGGGGTGCTCGACACGAAACACGTTGCACCCGATGCACGAGAGACCAGTTCAAAAAAGTAAAAAGATCCACGATATGCAAGTAAATAACATAAAAATGTCATTGTAATGCAAGTATTAATTATTTAAAAGTGTTAATGGTACCTAGTAAAAAGACGCAAAGTCTTCTATAGCGTAACGGACTAACAACACGTCGGCGTTTAAGGTGCTCAAGTTCGATTCTTATTACAATTTAGAAAGAAAAAATATTACTCCCTCCGTCAATGAAATGTATTTTTATTGAAGGAACATATGTTCTAAGAAAAATATAGATAAAATAAAAGTATTATAAATACCGTTGATGATTATTTAAGAGTGATGATTTTCATAAAGTACGAACTATATTTTATAGGCGGAAAATATAAAAAAAAAAATGAGACGTAAGAAAAAGGCCTAGTAACTAACGTAGCACATGATGTCCATAAAACAATTAATTTTGATTTGGGCTGATCTGATTGAATATGTATGGGCTTTTTGTTGTCCAACTGTAACGGTGTACTAAGAATTTGTAAAAATTAAAGGCGCACGCTATATACCCCTCCAACTTTGTTAAATCTACTCCCATCCCATTTATTAATTTAATATTCTTTAAACTGCCCCTTTTAATAAAATGATCATACTAAATACACTTCCCCTACACTTTCAAACTCTAACTCTAATGTCAGCTCACCGTCACTGTCGCTGCCTCTAGCGGCCGACAACACCACCTAAACAGTCCAAAACATACCAAAAAAATTATAGAATAAAAAAAAAATTTGAAACATATTTTCGACAAACCAGTGTCGACGGTATGCACTATGATCGAAAAAAAGTTGTTGACATTGTGTATACAGTCGACACTTGTTTGTCGAAAAAAATCAGAAAACTCTAGAACATTCGACAATATTTGGTCGAATATATGCACTATTGTCGAAAATAAGTTGTCGACAATAGTGCATCTATTCGACATTGGTGTGTTGAAATTTAAAAAAAATCTAAAAATCTACCTACTCGAGAATGGAGACGGCGGCGTCGGGTAGGGGCGACCGCGATAATAGAGAGGGAGGGGGTCGCGAGGGTGGACGGGGTGGGGAAGGCGTGTTTTTGTGCAGGGAATGGAGGGCGACGGCGTGGGGAAGGGGGTGGGCGACGCCGTGGGGAAAGGGGCGGACGACGTCGTGGGTGGGGGCGGTCGGCGCCGCCGCAACGACGTGGAGGAGGGGAGTTTTGTGTAAAAAAGAAATGAAGAAATAAGGGAGGAGAGGAGAAGGAGAAATAGAGTTAAGAGTTTTTATTTGGAGGGATGTATTTATAATTTGAATCTATGTGTAAAAAGGACATATTAGACATTTTATGGAGGGTACATCTAACATATACCACTTTTAAGGTGGGTGCATGTATCGGGGAGTATATTTAATAAAGCTGGAGGGGTAAATAGCTTGGGCCAAATTAAAATATAAATATAATTTGAGAGATCTTGTATAGGGGTATGGAATTTATTGACCAACTTTTTATATTGTTTCTTTAAATTCCAGTTAACAAGAAACTATTGGGATTATCAGAAGCATTATTTAAATATATCTAATTCATAGGGAATGTTCCTCTTTAGGCTAATACTACTAGTTTATTTAGTAGCATTATTTAAATATATCTATGATTATTTTAATTCATAGGGAATGTTTCATCTTTAGGTTAATAGTTTAATTACTAAACAAATTATTGATATCACATTATTAAGTTGACATAAAAAAATAAAAAAGTTATTTGATCTAATCACGGCATTTAACATTTTTTTTTTTTAAATCGTCACCTCTTGTGTGTTTCAATTCCATATAGTACATTTTTGGGAAAATATCAATTTTGATCACCCAATTTTATCTATTTTCATATTTGGTCACCCACATTTAGTCACTATCAAAATTGGTCACCCAATTATTATATTTTATCAAAATTGATCACCCTGTTAGTCAATCTGTCATTGACTAACGAAAAAAGAGTTTTAAGCCGTGAAATTTCTCATGCATCCAGAACTAATGAAACAAACGAGAAGCAAGAATGAAACATGTGCAAAAATTACAATATTTACATTATATTTATAATAGTTAGAAGGAATTCTAATGCATCTTCTAGAACGCAACCATGTTGTACTTTTCGCATGCATCTTCTAGAACATGATTCAATAGAGTAAAAAAAATTCAGTAAGTTTTTATTAATTATTTAAGGGTTATTTAAGGGTTAATTGCAAATTAAATACCACATTTCACTCGATTGCAATTTAATCTAAACTTTTGAATAATTGCAAATAAAATCATCACCTTTAAAATATTGTTGCAATTTAAACTTCTTAATAGTTTCATTTGTGCTCAAATTTAACGTGGTTGGCGGATGCAACACCTTCTTAATGAAACAACATTGTTTTTTATTTCGATCTAATCTCGAAACGTCAAATTCGGGCACAAATGAGATTGTCTAGAAGTCTAAATTGCAACAATATTGAAAGGTGATGATTTTATTTGCAATTATTCAAAAGTTTAGATTAAATTGCAATTCATCGAAAGGTGGTGATTTAATTTGCAATTAACCCATTATTTAACTCATGAATTCATTTTTGTTGGTTTACTTTTTATTTTACAGAAATGAGAAACTCAAGAGATAGAATTAAACTTTGTACTCTGTTTTAAACCATTGTACTCTGTTTTCCAATTCTTGGTTTCATATTGAATTTGTATAATAATTGGAGATATAAGCTTATTTCAATTCATTTTCCTATTTATAATTATTGGAGCATAATTTGTGGTGAAGATTAATTGTAAAGAATTTTCTAAATTTATCCATTCAAGAAAATTTCATAAACTTATTTTTCATTCTAAATATTTTTCTATTAAGATCATTATTGCAAATATCTTGAAATGTTAGTCAAACAATTGGGCATTTGAAATTAATTGAAATAAATTTCTATCTAGTTTCTCATTTCCTAATTATCTATAAAATAAAAAGTAAACCAGCAACATGGTTGATTGAATCACGCTCTAGAAGATGAATCAGAATTCCTTCTGACCTATTATAAATATAATGTAAATGTTGGTAATTTTTGCCATGTTTATTCTTGTTTCTACGTTTGTTTCATTAGTTCTGGGAGATGCATGAGAATTTTTTAATCTGAGGTTTTGAGAAATTTCACGGCTCAAAACTCTTTCTCCGTTAGTCAATACAGATTGAGTAACGAGTGATCAATTTTGATAGAATATAATAACTGGGTGACCAATTTTGATAGTGACTAAATGTGGGTGATCAAATATGAAAAGAGGAATTTTGATAGTGACTAAATGTGGGTAATCAAATATGAAAAGAGGTAAAACTGGGTGACCAAAATTGATATTTTCCCTACATTTTTTTTTGTTAACTTCTATCGATTACTGATGATGTGACTTGTTGAAGTATTTTTATCGCGCTAGACGACACGTAGAATGCAACATGTGAAGAATCGTACATGTCATAAAACATTTGAAAATTAATTTCCCAAATAAAATTAAAAATAATTTTATAAAATATTTTAAAAAATACATATATAATCAAAATTTCATGGAATACCAAGTCTTCATCCAAAATAATAAAAAAAATCATCACAATATGACCATCAAACATGTCAAAAAAAAAATATCAATATTAACAACAAGCAAAATAAGTTGGATGAAATCATATATTTCAATTTTGGTCCACAATCACTGTGGATGATTAATATGACAGTTTAAAAAAGTAATCAATGTACCCAAATAATGAAAACGACACGTATTAATGTTTTGAAATGATGAAACATTAAATGAAATACGAAAATAGAACAAAAGAATTGAACACCAAACACCTCCATTCCCAATCATCTTCTTCCTCTGAACGATTAGCTTATCACGAATATATCGAAGATATTTCCGAATTTTGAATCACAACACACGCACAAAATGAAACAATTACAATTCAAAAACCGTGTATCCGTGTGAAATTCTAGTGGCATCTGTGTAAATACACTTAAACTCAGCCCTTATATCATAATCTTCCCACTATATAGTAATCAACTGATTTATACGATTTTTATGCCACCATTTTCTCTCTCTTTGAAGTTAGAGGCTTTCCCCTTCAAGAAAAAAAAGTTTCTTTCATTATTTGTCAGTTAACTTCAAGAAAAGGGTGTCTGTTTTTTTTTTTCAAAAATCAAAATCCAAGCTTTTTGCTATCAGCTAATGGAAGACCATAAAGAGGTAAAAGGGATTTCACCATTTTTGTTTTCTGTGAAATTTTAATCTTGTTTGCTGTTTTTTCTGATTTTTTCCCTTTGAAGAATAGTGTAATATGTTCATTTTCTATTTGAGATTGAGCTATGAATGTTGCCAAATTACAAGAACAGAGTACATGTAATTTGTATTGAATTTTTGTTGTGCATTTGTGTTTAAGGTCAAGAATCAAGATTCAATTTTTCCATCACTAGTGTTTTGATCATGCTTAGTAATGGCCCCTCTTACCTTATAGGCAGTCGGATAAAATGGTAAAACGGGAAGTTTATAGACAGACGGAGGGAGTAAGGTCAAGTAATTTGTATTGAAATTTGGTTGTGTATTTAAGGTCAAGATTCAATTTTTTCATCACTAGTGTTTGGTCATGCTTCTATTGACATTATATTTGTTCGATACACTCACTTTACAGTTGTATGCGATGGTCGTCCCAAGGGAATTTGCACCCTAAAATGTGTAAGAAAGAGTGTAATGATTGATATTTTGAGGGCAGTTTTGTAAATTTTTATGACTAAAAGTAATGACGTATGAGTAAATATGTATATATTTTGAGGGTGGTGGTTATGAAGATATTTCTTTTTATGGAGTGTGCAAATTGGTATGAGACATCCATATATGGCAAGTGTGCAAATTCCTGTGGGACGGAGGGAGTATTGTACATACGAGTGTATTTAGCAAAAAAATTGAGTGAATAGGCTAACCCTAAAAGAAACAAGAAAAAAGTATCCTATTAACCATGAGAATTTGGTTGTTTAACAGAAGAATGCAGCATGGCTATCTGTACCACAATTTGGGGACTGGGATCAAAAGGGAGTGATTCCTGACTACTCGATGGACTTCTCGAAAATTCGAGAAATGAGGAAGCAAAACAAGAGGGATCCGTCGAGAGCTAGCATTGGAAACGAGGAAGACCTCGTTTCGTCAGCAAGTAGAAGCTCCAACTCTGTCAACAATGATCATCAGACCCACTCTCCTACAGTAAGCACCTTCTATCTTTTCAAAATGTTCTTTTTTTTGTTTACATTAATGTTGAATTCAGACACAATTAAGTCTAGTTGTTTGTATTGAAGATAGAGTAGAGTAGGGTATGGGACACAAAATGTTGCTGGTTGGTTATGGCTATTAATG
Organism: Galeopsis tetrahit; assembly: GCA_963675135.1. Taxonomy (NCBI): domain Eukaryota; kingdom Viridiplantae; phylum Streptophyta; class Magnoliopsida; order Lamiales; family Lamiaceae; genus Galeopsis; species Galeopsis tetrahit. Next base: position 780,133 of record OY776120.1, read on the forward strand.
AAAATAGTGGCAAAAGGAGTATATGGTGGTACATGTGGTTGGGGCATTTAGTAGCTGGCTATTGGCACTTGTCGGGGGGTGATTATGACGATCGTTTTTACTTTGCCTCGTATGCTAGGGAAAAACGACTTAGAAAAAAAATCGGGCTTTTTTGGTCAAATACCGAACATGGTAGGTCCAAACTATGATTACTCTGAATAGACAAAAACTTATGTGCAACTAGAGTACGAATTCATATAGCGTAGGGCACCAATGCGTCTACACTTTTTAGTTATTTCACTGAAAAGTATTAGTTGTCTACAGTTGCACTGTACAACTGGTGTACCTACTCTGTATGACGCAAAAATGTCAAGATTTAGGTAGTTCGTTTGTGTCAAACCGAAGCACATGGAAAATGGTAACAAAATTGGTAAAAATGAGTGTATATCTGCTGGGAAGAAAGCAACATATCGTACTTGTGAAATTTAAAAGGGTTTGGACCACATAAATGTAAAGAGTGGTGCACATGCAATGAAGACTGTGTGAGACTACGCGTTCGTTGTTCTTAGCAATTTAATCTTTACGAGAAGTCGAGCAAGATCTTTCGTGTCTGAACTAACTCCGTTTTTCGTACAGGCGAGGAGGAGCATCTTCAGCTACTTTAACTGCTGTCTTAAAGCCTGAAATATGGAGTATATATTGATGTAATTTGCTGAATTCTGAATAACTAGTTTAAGAGACATCTGTTCTATCTGCTAATAAATGTAGAATTTTGTGTAATTCAATTATTGTATTTTTGCTGTTTTTGGTAGTACAATTATTGGCAATTACTGTGAGAATTATTTGGGAATAATTGATTCACGACCTAGTCAAATTGGTTGGTTTAACTGCATTTTTTTAAAAAAATTATTTATCAACGTAAACATAATTTAATTAGCGCATCACTTTATACAATCCATAAAGAAGAATAATGTGTTTTTTCCTAACATTAAACGCCGATTTCAAAGAGTATGTCTAATGTGAATTCAATGTCACGTTATTAAATAATACTTTCATTTTATATACAGACACTTCATATACATAATAGTGTACCTTGAAAAAAAATCACGATATTTGTATCAATATACACACCCAAAGAAAACAAGAGGGCAAATTATTTTCAATGGCATTTCATATTTTCAAAGATATTTTAATTTGTTTTGTTATTATTAGGTAAAGACTTCACTTGTGTACAGATTGAAAAATGGACTTAGTCTAGATTTCGTTTTCATTGAAATAAAAAATCTAAGCCAATTTTTTAATCAAAACATTATTTTTCCTTTTTGTTTCTTTGGCACAATTTAAACACATTCGTTGCTTCATTCATAAGAAAAACTAAGATAAATAAAATATTTTTAGCATTCTTATGATTTATCGCTTTTTGATTTAAATTTTGTTTCAAATGATTTTCTTTTTCACTATTTTTTTTGCTTAAAATTTCTACTTTTAATTGAAATATTTCACACTTATATATGAAGGGAAAAAAAGAATTCGTCCCCATGCCGCAACACTTAGTACACTTTTTTATTGGGACGTACCACAACACTTTGCACACCCAAAAAAAAAAAAATCACACATAAACTTCACCTTCATAATATTCATATACGTATTTACACAAAATGTCACTGCTTTTAGGTGGACATTCACTCGGTCCAACCAATTTCTTATTTTATACTCCCTCCGTCCCATTATTATTTGAGCATCTGTCACCTACTCCTTTCAAAATCTCTCTTAAACATACTTATTTACAGCAAATGTCAATACTTTTTACATACAAATAAAAGATTTTATCTCCAATAAAGTAGAAATACCAACAATATCCCTCATAAAAGTCAACTTTATCACATTTAATACTAATAAACAATTCTCACATTAAAACTCATGCAAAAGTAAATGTTCAATTAATAACGGAACGGAGGGAGTACTAGATATGAATCCTAGGAATCAAGTTGATCAAAAACTATATGTTCATAAGTGATTAGAATAAGGATAGAAATGTAGACTTGGAGCCTAATTTCAGCATAAATTAGTACCAAATGTCTTTTGAGTCACGATATTCTTGATAAATTCAATAATGCTAAATATAATTTGGTAAAAATGCTTTTATACAGCTACCCAGCAAAAAAATTCTCTAGCAATATCCAAATCCAAGCATAACACTCTCTAATAACTAGTTGAAAGACACCAACAATAACATAAAAGACCTCTCAAAGTCTGTCAAAACGCAGCCGTCTAACTTTGCATACCTCCTGCTAAATATATAACTTAAGAACACACATCGCACACTAGAGTTATATAAGGCAGTAGACTCACCACGTGCATCGGGTAGCAATCAACTCGATGAATTGAGATTACACCTTCTTTATAATTTGCACCACATCTTCATCTTCCAGTTCATGCTCCTAGTAGACAAAACAGTCAAAAATCAAATCAATATATAGAGAGCTGATATTGAGGAAGGAGATACGAAGATGAGAAGTTGTCAGAATTATTAACCTTGCCCACCCTCTGAGGTTTGTGTTTCGCACTTGAACCCCAAACCAATGCGCTGCAATTTATTGAATAAACCCAGTCAGTATGTTTATTACAGCAGAAATACTGCAAGTTATTCACAAACTAAGCAAAAAGAGAACTGAAATCGTGCTACTTATGAAACTTACTATTTAAATTGTTTAAGCATATCCTTGTGGATTCTAATACAGAAGTCCTCAATTGTCCTTTTCTTTGATGACAAGATGACAGGATCATCATAGTCTGGATTCATCCCCTTTGGCTTTGTATATATGCGAGTTAAATTCAGATATTCCCATATTTGCTCCAGAAGCCCATCAAGATTCCATTCCAAATGAGCACTGACAAATTCATTTGCATTACAGAAACAGAAAGATAATTACTGGATTTATCCTAACAGAGAAAGAAGGAAAACCAGAATGTAAATTGACACAGCATTTATGATTTCTATACACTTTATAGAGTTCAGACTTCAGCTTTAAAAACCTAGCATTAACTTGAGGAAATCATGCAGAACTTAAAAAAAAAAAAAAAACGAAATAAGACAACGCAGAAGTTGCATAAAGAACTCTCGCACAAAAGAAATTCAACACATAATATTTCAATAAAAGGCACCCTTGCCCCCCTTTATATTTTACTTTACTCTGCAACTATAGAGCCCAAGATCCACCAATAAGGAGATGTTTGTTTTGGGTTTTAAATAGTTTTTAAAAAATCGGTTTTTGAAATCTAGGAGATTTTGAAATTCTGATAAATATTGTGTGAGTGTTTGTTTGGGGATTTTGAGTAGGGTGAAATTCCACTTTATGTCAAATCAATGTGTGTAAGAGTGAATAGTGTTGTATTGTTATATTGCTGTTGGGTGTGATTGTAATGATTGGATGGTTTGGGTTATTATCCAAAGTGTAAGTTGAGAGAATTGATTGTATTGAAAAGTGTGATAGTAGGTTTATAGATTTTGTAGTGGTGGTTGTTTTGTAAAATCGGATTTGTAAATCCAAAACCTCATTTTAAAGCCCAAAACAATCTATACCCATGGTAGTGATGCGGTGATTTCCTGCACCAAAGTTCTCATTTCTCTGCACAAATGAACCTACCATTAACAAAAATTGGATGGCGTACCTGATTGGGCAATAATGTGGAAGTTTGTCCAAAATCTCAAGCTCCTCAAGTGTAATCTGATCAATCTTGTTGATAACATAGATGCAAGGCATGTATACCCTACTGCCCTCAATTACATCAATGAGATCATCTGCTGTTGCATCATATCGAAGACTGATATCAGCATTGTGTATCCGGTATTCCCCACAAATTGCCTTCACTGTTTCAAGATCAAGATTTGTTGGGGTAACTGTAGATGTTAGATTGATTCCACCCTTGTCTTTCCTCCGGAAAGAAAGATTTGGTGGTTCCTTGTTTAATCTGTTCCAAGAAAACAGGAAATGTAAGTGTATAATAGTTGAGGTGGCAAGAATGGATATTATAAATATTCACATAGAAGTATCCATGAGGTCTCACTACATGCATTGTGCTTATAAAGTTGTATACAAGCATATTATATTAATATAGATAATGCACGTTTATAATTGATGTGATAATATATGCATCCAAGGCCTGTATTCATCAAAAAGCTTCGTGCAGATTGTTCAAGATGGTTGAGGTTATGAGGAGATCATGTTAATTTCAATTACACAGAAAAAATAACAAGTGACATAAGAAATTCTAGTTCAGATACACAAGCAGATCTATCATGGATTCAAGATAGACAACTCAGAAAATAAAGTAGATGAAACAACAGTGTATAGAACTTATCGTTATAATATGTAGTTACCTTATGCCGAATCCCTCAAGCTCTTTCTCTATCAGGCGCTTATGAGTAATTGGTTTTATGGCATCCAGAACAATAAGGATGCAGCTGCATGTTCGAGCTGTACTGATGACCTAATTCCAAATTAATTAAGATAGCAAGCATTAAAAAAAATCATGCCAATGAATACATTACATCTTTTTTTTTGAAGAGAGAGAGAGAGATGGAAGGTAATAGCAACCATGAAATGAGTAGCATGTTGACAAGTAGTACATTACCTGCCTACCTCTACCCTTTCCATCTTTGGCACCCTCAATAATACCAGGAAGATCAAGTAACTGTTGAAGGCATGAGAAACAATAAAGAACTGCATTAGAGAAAAATCATTCTCATAACTTCAAAAATGTATTTCCTCCAGAGATATGAAGGAAGTATGTTACTCCAAATAAAGTTCTAAAAAAATAAAAAAACGTGAACTGTATAGTATCATTCAGAGAGAAAACTGAAACAAGCTGTAGCTTTCTAGGTGACATTTGCAAGAACACTACATCTACAATAAATAATTTGCCTAAACGGAATCATTGGCTCATTCACAAGATTTGCCTATTTCACAAAAGAGCAGGTGGTTTGCCTATTTCACAAAGCATGATTAGGAGGTTGCCAGTAAAGGTTTTCCTATTTCAGAAGAGCAGATGGTTTATGAACAAGATTTAAGTATATTACAGGGATTGATTTCGTGGAATGCAGAACAAAGTAATGATAAGTTTTTTTTTTCTTTTTCTTTTCAACAGATCTAGTTCACCAAGTCTCTATGCAAAATCTCCAACATATGCACACTTTAAGCAGAAAAGCTAAGAGGGGGAATTCTTCATGAAAGTGAATGTGTGCCTAATGGCAAGCCAAGCAATATAATTAAGTGTTTTACGGAAAAGGTTCTATAAAACAAAACGCATCACTATTTTTAGTTCAGAGCCAAGCCTTTAATCCTAGTTCAGACAATGACATTAAACTTTTACATGATACAGCGGAACTGAACCAGATGAAAAGCATGTAAGTAGCATCTCTAGTAGTCCATAAACTGAAAATCCAATACAATGCTGATAGGAAATATGAATTGCTGCTCAATGCCTCAATGTCTAAGTGGTATTTATGAAATGAAAAACCATGATCTCAGTTCAAAAGATCTACAATCCAGAGATGTTAATACCTGAATTTTAGCTCCTCGATACGTGATCACACCAGGAATGCAAGTTAAAGTAGTAAACTCATATGAAGCAACCTTCAGTTCCAGAGAAACAATGGTTAGGAAAAGCTTGTTTGCAGCTTAAGCAAATTGAATCTTGATCTATACAAGTTAGCTTTTGGATAAAGAAGAATAGGATGATAATGATGATATGACATGCAATTGCCATTAAATTCTACTTGCAAAAACCGAAAGAAAGAAATGCTATACCACCCACCAGGCAAGGTGGTCTTGCTTGCATACCTCATTCTATACAAATAACATTTTCTCTAACCAGAAAAATATGAACTTCACAGGAAAAAGAATTCATGCTGGTTTTTATGATCCATTTTACTGTTTTTTTTTAATTACTACATAATGTTACAGAATGTAACCAGTACTATTAAGGGAACTACTTTATGAAGATCCAACAAAGATAATTGCATCAGGCAGCAGCACAATAAACATTAGATGATGAATACTAAATGAATAATGCCAAACGCTGTTACATTAGATTACCTGGAATCAACTTCTCCTATACATTAAAAATAAAACAATGGAAGAGAACTCATTATCAGAGAGCCTGTGTACTTGAAAGTTGTACTAAAATAATTGTTGTAAATGATACTCCATATTATATACCATGTGTCATGCGACTCATGCCCAATAATTGACAGATGAAGAGTGATTAAATCAAACAACAAAAGCGAGAAGACCAACAAATTATTCAAAAACTACAAACCTCTGAAAAAGTTCCAGTTAATTTGTTCAAGAGCGTTGATTTTCCAACTGAGGGAAAACCCACAAGGCCAACTCTAGCATCACCACTTTTTGTAACATCAAATCCTTCTCCAGCACCACCACCTCCTTTGGATGCTGGTGTAAGAATTTCCCTCCTAAGTTTAGCAAGTTTTGCCTAAGAAGACCAAGCAATTAGAAAAAACAAATTTGCATGTCCAAACAATAAGCATTTTGTAGCTTATAATAATGATGAAAATCTGACAAAAGATGGGCATACCCAGGACCAAAGTTTTAAAATAACAACAATAAATATGTGCATGTAATCTCCTTCATACTTCAACAAAAAATTTAAAACAATCTGTCAAATTCATAAACTACTCATTTCAGAACCAGATAAGCATTGCACAGTCTTTCAAACACAAAATGAAAAGCACGGAGACATGGAAAAAACTAATTTGCATGTCCAAACAATAAGTATGTTCTAGCTTATAAGTATGTTCTAGCTTATAATAGTGATGAATGGCAAAAGATGGGTATACCTAGGACCAAAATTTTAAAATCAGAATATCAATAAATATGTGTATGTAGTCTCCTTCATACTTCCACAGAAAATTCAAAACAAACTATCAAATTCATTAATTACTCATTTCAAAACGACATAAGAATTGCACAGTCATCCAAACACTGAATGAAAACCCACGAAAACATGGAATTGCCCATCTTAACCTCTACAAGGGTCCTATACAAATAAAGAATTATGTCATAACTTGGGTTAATTGCAGCAATCCTGTGTATGCAAATACGGAAACAAGGTCCGAGGGAAGATTTGTAGCTGAAACAACAATCTAATCTATGTTGAGCAGAATCTCCCTAAATGCTATTTACAATCCACAAGGAGTTCCCAGGCACAGAATGCTTTTTTTCAAGTTTCAACTTTCAACTATAACATTAGCCATATCCAATGCCAGTTCAGTTTTTTAGGCACAACAGTAGAAAAAGCATCTATGGAAACATCAGCTTACAGAATCCACTTGAGGATTCAGCATAACACCCCACCCCCCACCCCCAATATCTTATAGCTCAGCTAAAATCTTTGGTTTCTGAAATGTAATTCTGTTAATAATATTAAAGCAAACGACCGGGAGATATATGAAATACCAGCATAGTGAGGAAAGAAATAATTATATACATCTCTCGTAGGAATATACTCATTAGATTCATCTTGGTAGATAATTTGTTAAAGCCATGAAGTGTACCTTCAGCAAGCCCAGATGGTGGGCGGTTGCTTTATTCTTCTGGGTTCTTGCCATCTGCAACGGGAAGAGGAATTGGAAATCAGCATTCATAAAACACCATTCAAATTAATAGTGAAGCAAGTTCAATGTGAATACAAAAGCAAAATAATTGAAACCTTCCAACCATGAACAGCAAAAATTACAAACAAAATTTCTAGACAAGAGATTTAAGTTAACCACTGTTCCACGTTAACACATGAAATTCATAAATCACAAATTCATATAAGAAAGGTAAATATGAAGAAATAACTATTCCATCGTTGATTAAGTTCAGAAACACATGAAACGGACATTTTTTTAGCATCAATTTATCTGAACTATTCCAATAACAGAGAAACTAATAATCTACTTTTCCTGGATTCTATTACTTCGTTTTGCACTTTCAGTACCAACAGTAAAACTAAGAAAAAACGACTAACTACTCAAATCCAAAAACTAACAGAACAAATATAATAACACAAATTCCAAAGAGTTCAACAAATCGATGCACAGCACAAGAACACTATCCCTAACAAAATTTCTAGAGAAGAAATTTAAGTTAACCACTGTTCCACGTGAACACATGAAATTCATAAATCACAACTTCATTCTGTGAGAACAATAATAAGAAGAGGTAAATACGAAGAATAAACTATTCCATCGTTGATTAAGTTCAGAAACACATGAAACGGACAATTTTTTAGCATCAATTTATCTGAACTATTTCGAAAACAGAGAAACTAATAATCTACTTTTCCTCGATTCTATTACTTCGTTTTGCACTTTCAGCACCAACAATACAACTAAGAATAAACGACTAATTACTCAAATCCAAAAACTAACAGAACAAATATAATAACACAAATTCCAGAGAGTTCAACTAATCGATGCACAGCAGTAGAACAATATCCCTAACAACTATTTATGAATTAATCATCGTCCTCACCTCATCTTCGATGTCCTTGATTTTCTGCATAACGGTCGCCATTGTTTATGAGAACGATAACCGCGAATTTCAAACGGCGAATAAAGGCGGCGGGAGGGATGATTCGAACCGGAAACCGCAGAGTTCTCTGTATGCCGGAGCTGAAAGGAAAGCAGGCGATGAAAAGGAAAAACTAGGGAGAAAGTAACCAAACGGGCCCTTAAAGAGAGTTCTAGAAGCCCAAATAGTCTCGGGTGGGTCAACCGGGATCCATTTAGAATGGGACTGACTATTTGCACCTCCAATTTGGAGGTCTGCACACCCCCCAAAAAATTTGTCTAGAATATATGCACTCTCCCAAATTGTCATAAATACCCTTTTATCTATAAAATACCTCTACTAACCACACCTCCCCAAACCCTAATTTTATCTCCTTCATCTCCACCCCTTGCCGCCCACAGGTATGTCTCTCTTTTCTTTTTTTTTAATTTTTAACACACCAAGGTCGATTATATACACTCTCGTCGACAAATTGTTATTGACGAAAGCGTATATTTTCGATCAACTATTGTCGAAAACGCCCTCGCCCACAAGCGTCCCCCAAGCCCACCCACCACCCATTGCCACCGTAGGTATGTCTCTCTTTTTTCTTTTACTTTTCTTTTTTTAATTTTTGACAATAGTTGGTTGAAAATATACGTTCTCGTCAACAGCAATTTATCGACTCTGTTGACAAGAGTGTATATGGTCGACCCTGTTGTGTCAAAAATTATTTTAAAAAATCTAAGATTTCTACGGTTTTTTTTTTCTTTTTTTAGTTTTTTTGTTGGTTTAGATGATGTTGAAAGTCAGAAGTGTTGGTGGCAGCTGCAATTAGAGTTAATGTTTAAATATGGTAAGGGGAGTGTAGATAGTAATAGAGGTGCATTTAATAGTGGTATTTTACCTCTAAAGGATATTTTAAATTTTGGGGGTGCAGACCTCCAAAATAGAGGTCCAAATAGTCAAGCCCATTTAGAATTGAATAAAGGTCACGTCTAAATGCCCCTTTTTATAGGGTATTGATGTTTTCACCCCCTATAGTTAAGTTCCCCTGACACCTCACTTATTTTGAAAAAACTACACTTTCCTTTGTAAATTGTAACCCTACTCATTCCTCCTCACCCTTTCCTCTTTCTTTCTCAGTTGCGCGTCCCGTCGAGCAACCGACTCTCTACCCCTTCTTTCGAGTGGCGCATCGACCCCTTGAATCGAGCAACACACCCTTATTTTATTCTAGTTTAAGATTTAAAATTCAAATTTCAACTTTCAACTTTCAACTACGTTTATCCATAAAACTAATTATAAATCATAATAATACATCATTCGCGCTTGCAACAACTGATTTGACATAAAATTACATATTATCATACTCAAATTCTCAAAACAACACACATAATCATTATTCACAATTTTAAATATTACTTTTGAGTCCATACATATTCAAATCAACTCATTTATTTACTTAATTACTTTATATATAAAAAATTACAAGATTACCCTCAACTCACTCATTAATCCACTTTATTTATTAGGGGATTTCACCAATAAAGGACATTTCACCTATAGTTTTTAAATATAAGAGTAAAGTTTAATTTTAGTTATAAATAAGGACAAAATGCTACTTAAATGTACAATTTTACCCTTAACATTTAAAATTGAGATTTAAATATGATATTAAGTCAACAAATTTAAAATTTGACATATGAAGAAAATTCTCTATTTATTAATTAAAGTAGGAGGAACATTTATGTAAAATATTACACATATAAAATATGTCTAATTGAAATAGTTTTAAAAAATCACTACTTTACATTTGATTTTTTTGACTCATTTTCAACTTAATTACTTATATTTTATGTATGAAATATTTTATACGTATAAGTTTTTGTGTTAAAATAATCTTGGACAGGCCTTGTTAAGGCAACCGAGCTCCTCGTAAGCTCGGGTCAACTTAGTTTGTTAAAGTTCAAATTCGAACTTGTTAGACACTCGATTTACTAATGAGTCAAATCGAGCTTGACTCTTTAGACTCGATATCTAAAAAAAAAATTAATTTTATTAAGCTAGTTTGTCTCGATTCGATAAGCTCGTTACAAGTGAAGCTCATTTTTCTACTCATTTTTCTACTCGTCAATATAATCGTCTCTGACTCGATTTTAAAGTGGCTTTAAAAAAAAACGTGACAGGTTTATTTGATGCCACCTACTACAAATCCGGAAATCCCTCTTCATCAACTACTCTTTCATTTACTGTATTTGATTGGCACGCGGGCCCTGTTTTCTTCAATTTCTTCTGTGTTTTTTTTGTTATCTGTGTTCGTCAGGCTATTCTTGTTGCTTCTGCTTGTTTGAGAATCTGATTTATTTAATGTGCATTCATGGACTTATGATGATGTTAAAGAATTGGGCCTTCTTAATATTTTTAAATTTTAAGATTTCCGATTTTTTGTAATTGAAGTTTTGAAATCACCCATTTGTATAAACCCAGAAAAAATTGCAGAAAATCAAGCAGTTTTTTCAGAAGAATGGGGGTCGTTTGCTTGCTAATTCTTCTGAAAATGGGGCAGGTAATTACTTCACTTAGAATTATTGCATTTAAGGTGTTTGTTGAATTGTCGTCTCACTTTTTTCATTTTTTTTTTTCGAAATGTCGTCTCATTTGAGAGTAGAATTAGCTATTTTTTGTAGTTTTTTAATGGTGATATATTGAAAGAATTTCGTGGGTCAATTCCGGTTGAAAGCAACTACACAAATATTAAATTGTCCAGTTAATAATCCGGCCGACGAAGTTGGGAGTGTATTAGAGAATTAATACTCCTTATAAATGAATTAATTTATCACCTCTCTACGAGTTCGTACTTTAGATGAGACGAATTTTTTTCATGAATCTTTGTGTAAACCCCTGATATTCCATTGTTGGTATGTGCCCCACCAATTACTGCACCTCTCACTCTCAATCCAGACACATAATTGATTTGATTGTGCTCAATAATGGTCCTGTAAAACGTGGGAGCTAATCTGCACCGTTCACCGACAACTAATGGGCCTCTTGCTACACAATCTACTTCTTTACTAGTGGTGGGTTGCTCATATACGTAAGACAAAAACTTGTACGAGACGAATGCCATTTACTATTTTATATTATCTAAGGAGCCTTAAGTTCAATCATGCTGTAAAAGTCCAAATACTAAAGTGAAAGCTCCATGATTTTATTTGTAAGTGTTGGTTTTTTCCTTGGTTCATCTATAAAAAGAAAGGAGTTAGATAATAAACTCTCATGCAAGTAATGGGAACTGAAGTCCTCCAAATGTTGTCTGTTTCTTCAGGTGAATCTGAAAGTTCTCCACCATTATTTGATGAATCAAAGATCATAAAGGTATATTTTATGACATTGTTGAAAAGGTGGCATGATCTCTACTATTGAGCACGATTATGACTCAGTTGTGATGTTATTGCAGGAAAAATCCGAAGAGATCGAACCATATCTCGATGGACAATGTGTATATCTTGTTGGTGGGTGCAAATATCAGTTTTCTTTGAAGAGTAAATCTGGTGTTTAAGGTTTTTAACTAGGATTTTTTATGTTGCAGGGATGATGGGATCTGGAAAAACGACTGTCGGAAAGGTCTTGTCCGAAGCTCTTGGATATTCGTTTGTCGACTGGTGAGTGGTGAACCCCAAATATTACTTATGTTTATACTATAGCAAGTGAAGAAAGGATGTGTTGTTTGATCTCCATATTACTACTACAATGTTGTTTCTTAGGTCTCTTTTGCTTTAATGGACAGAATAGATAAGTAATTATCCCTCATTTGTGGGACACCTAGTCTGACCCCTCCTTCCGTGGCCAATTATTCATCATTCACGTGACAAGTAGAGTCCTTTTTTTTAGGGCCGACAATCCATCACATGCCAGTGTCGTATGAACCAAACACAGGATAAATGAAATAAAAATATTCATTCCTCCTAATCCAACAAAGAAAACATGCACTTAGTTTCTTAATAATACTATGCTGCACTTAACTCCAACAAAATTGATAATGTATGTTTGTTGTGAATGTTTCAGTGACACAGTTATAGAGGAGGCTGCCGATGGGAGGACTGTGGCTGATATCTTCAAGTCGTATAGCGAGAGCTTCTTCCGAGATTATGAGGTTAGCGAACACTCCGGTTCTTTTCCTATTTAATGGGTCGTTTCCAGCCCTTAACCATGAAAGACCGGAGCTTATTCTTGTATGTCGTACACATAGTAAATGATGAATCTAAAATTAGACGGAAGGAGCAATGCCCACGACTATTATTAGAGACGTTGCTTCTAGATTTAACTTATCAGTTTGAACTTACATTATTTTTCTCTCCAGACTGATGTATTGCAGAAGTTGTCTTTAATGCATCGATTAGTTGTTTCAACAGGAGGAGGTTCCGTGGTTCGGCCAGTCAACTGGTAATAATAATATGTAGAGTTTTTTTACATGAGCAACTTCTATATCTGACATTCCGGAGTAAAATCGTATAATTGGTCTCATATTTGTTGAGTGTTGGCGATTTTAGTCTTGTACGAATCAATTTTCACATTTTTAAGTGAGAAAATTGATTCGTATGAGACTAAAATCACTTAAACCCAATAGATACGGGACCTATTTTGCAAGTTACTCGATATAGATTTTTATTGAAAGTCTATTTGTTTCGACATAATAGGCGACACATGAAGAAGGGCATTAGTATTTGGCTTGATGTGCCATTGGAAGCCTTGGCACATAGAATTACAGCTGCTGGAACTGAATCTCGACCCCTTTTACACTATGAATCTGGAGATTCTTACACTAAGGTTTGACTTTTAATTTTGTCAATGAGTCTTTAAGAGGTTGTTATAATTCTAGTCACCAATTTTAGTTGGAGAATCTTGTTACATGAAATGCTTCTTTTCGGGTTTTTGTAGACCATGAAGCGGTTATCTACCCTTTTGGACGAAAGAGGCGAAGCGTATGCCACTGCCGATGTGAGAGTTTCTCTTGAAAGTATGATCTCGATTCATTTTGTTTTGCACGGTTTTTCCTTCTCAATATTTATAAGCCTAATTGCAGCTAAAATCACTTACATCTGCGTTAATTGCAGTTTAATCTTAGATAATTGAATAATAGCAAATTAAACACCAATATTTCGGACAGCCCCTTGCCCAAGTCTGATGTGGCAATCCGACTTGCGTCCCTTCTTGCAGTTCAAGTCTTTTGATGCCACTTTTCGTGTACCATTATATATTCCATTTCCTGGATCTTTAACACGTATTGCCCTCATTATTATGAGGCGCTGGCTATTTTTTAAAATACACGTGCCAATAGTCCAGATAATATAATAAAATGTGAAATATCAAAACTGGAACATGTGAGTTTCATTCACCCCTCTTGAATCTTCCGTCGTTGTGTAGCTTAACTAGGGGGCGCCAAGTCGGACCACCACGTCAGACTCGGGTATCCAATTATCTAGATTAGACTGTAATTAACGCAAATGTCATTATTATAGCCACAATGAATCCATATTTACATTTCTTTTTCACACTTAAAACGTTTGCATAAACACGTTATCTTAATCTGCTTGTTTTATGTCTTTTACATTAGATATTGCAGTCAAGCTTGGATTTGAAGATGTAGGCGATATATCACCAACTGTAATTGCAATCGAGGTTCGTTTCCCTCTTCCGTACTCTTCAAGTTACATGCCTAACCAGAGCTGAAATAAAATTTATATCCACCACACAAAAATACATTCGATTGTGTGCATACCAAATAATTGAATGACGTACCATTTGCGATTCAATTTGAGTCCGGACATGAGAATAGATATCTCAACATGTTTATCGAGCAGGGTCTAGATTAAATCCATTTTCTTATCTTTTTGTCTATTTATCTTACAAATGTGGCAAATCTAAATGGCAGGTGCTTCAACAAATCAATAATTTCTTGAAGAAATAAGAGAAAACATTGTTCCATTTTTTCCTTCTGTTGAAGCATGGCTGTGGGACATGGCTCGAGTAATGTGGAAGAATAATTGGGTTTTATTAACGAAGAATATTGTCCATGTAAATATTATGGTTGGATTTTATTGTTTTAATCTACTACTCCGTCTCATAATAAACACATCATCCATTCGGTGTAATGATTAGATTGTGTAATTTTGTAAATTTTTATATATATACTTAAAAAGTAAATAAAGTAGTTGAATTGAGTATATGATAAATCCAAAAGTAATGATATAAAGTGTAAAGAAAACGATCTCTCTCATATAAAGAAAACCAGTGAAAAAATAGAATTAAAATGACAAAAGTTAAATAGTCGAAAATCGAAATGCACATTGTGGCCAAGACTGACCTTAACTGTGTCTGGATGAGTTACCCAAGAATTTTTTTGTCTTATTTCTTCACAATAATTTGTATTCAGTTTTATATATACATTACTTTTTCCCCTTAACCTGAGTTTTGTCCCTAACGAGTATTTTTCCAGACAAGATTTTAATGGCGTTTTGGCCTCTGACTTGACTTGTGAGTTTACGGTCTTAGGTTTTCTTCTTTTATTTGATCTACATTTTATTGTCTTAAATAGCCGAGATTATAATGTAGTTAAGAATAATGATAATTTAGTTAATTAATGTTACAATATAAGGTTATACATAAAGCAAATTGAGGTAAAATAAATATTGTATTTTTTTTTTGTAAATACAAATAGAATTATTTTTCTATACTTGTGGTGGGTAAAATATTTTTTTTTAAGTGGAAAATGACATTTAAAGTTTTTTCCATACAATTTTATTATTATTATTATTTCAATTTTATTATTTTAATTTTTCATCGCTATCTCAGTCACAATTCACAAACACCCCCTTCCATGGCGGGCCATACTATCATCGCCGCCGCTAACGCCGCAACCTCAGCGCCGCCGTCTCCGCCCCTACTCATCCCTAACCTCCCCGACGACATATCCCTCCAGATCCTAGCCAGAGTACCCCGCTTCCACCACCCCTTCCTCTCCGTAGTTTCAAAATCGTGGCGCTCCGCCGTAAAGTCCGCCGAACTTTTCCGCACTCGGTCCCTCATCGGCACAGCTCAGGTCTCTCTCTGCCTCAGTCTACGCTTCCGCTCTTCTTTCCAATGGTACGCCGAACGAAATCCCCTAAATTCCAAGCGTGTTTTCGTCCCCCTCCCTTCGATCCCCCAGCACCCAATCGGATCTTCGGTATTGTCTGTAGGCCCGAAAATATACGTAATCGGCGGTTCAATTAACGATATCCCTACTACTAGTGTTTGGATTTTCGATTGTAGGTTTAATAGGTGGGAATTGGGGCCGAAAATGAGGGCAGCTCGGGAATTCTCCGCTGCGGGGGGATTGAATGGGAAGATATATGTGATGGGTGGGTGTAATGTGGATAATTGGACACGTTCGATCAATTGGGCGGAGGTTTTTGATCCGAAAATTGGTACATGGGCTCCGATTCAGAGTGAGATTGAGCTGAGGGATAAGTGGATGCACGCTAGTGCGATCATTGGGGGGAGATTTTACGGCATGGCGGATAGAGGTGGGGTGGTGTATGATGTTGAGTGTGGGGAGTGGGGGAATGTGCCTAAGAGGTTGGATTTGGGGTGGAGAGGACGGGCGGCGGTGGTGGACAATGTGTTGTATTGTTACGATTACTTGGGGAAGATTCGGGGGTACGACGTGGAGAGGGATGTGTGGAAGGAGTTGGTAGGGGTGGAGAAGGGGTTGCCGAAGTTCTTGTGTAGCTCAACAATGGTGAATTTGGATGGGAAGTTGTGTGTTGTGTGGGAAGGGAAAACGAATGGGAAGGAGGTGGAGGTTATGTGTGCAGTGATTGAGGTGAAGAGGGATGTTAATGGTGGTTTGAGTGGGGTAATCTTGAGTTTGGATGTGATTCTCGTTGTTCCTAAAGGGACGACGATTTCTCATTGCTTGGCCGTGGAGTTTTGATTTGGTGAGATTTCTCATCACTGAATTTTAATACATTTTTTGTTTGAATGTGGTGAATTTGGATTGAAATGTGATTCTTGTGGTTTTGTCGTAGAGTTTTGATTTAGTGAGATTTCTTGTTGAATTTTGATACATTTCTTGTTTACTTTGAAAATGGTGATTTTGGATTGAAATGTAGATGGAGGGTCTTGTTTTAGTGAGATTTCTCGGTGAATTTTGATACATTTCTTGTTAAGTTTGAAAATGGTGAATTTGTATTGAATGTAGTTGGAGGGTTGAGTTGGACAATCATGAGTTTAGATGTGATTCTTGTGGTTTTGCCGTAGTGTTTTGATTTAGTGAGATTTCTCGTTGAATTTTGACACATTTCTTGTTTAGTTTGAAAATGGTGATTTTGGATTGAAATGTAGATGGAGGAGGGTCTTGTTTTAGTGAGATTTCTCTGTGAATTTTGATACATTTCTTGTTTAGTTTGAAAATGGTGAATTTGTATTGAAATGTAGATGGAGGGTTGCTTGGGAGAATCTTGAGTTTATACGTGATTCTTGTTGTTCCCAAAGGCGCGACGATTTTTCATTGCTTGGCCGTAGAGTTTTCATTTGACGAGATTTCTCGTTGAACTTTGATGCATTTCTTGTTTAGTTTGAAAATGATGAATTTGGATTGAAAAGTATTTGAATGGTTCCTTAACTCTTATTGTAATATACTTCTACAGCAGCTTTGCAGAAAAAGATCATTCGCTTTAATTTTGCGACGAAGAAGGAAATGAGATCATGATCATGTTCATCTCCGTCCCACTTGAGTATACGAATTGCTTGAACTTGCTTCGGCCTCTGTGGCGTCGTCTAAGGTGGAATCCTGTACAGTACAACACAGGAGAAACAGTCGTAAGTTTCCACATGTTTATATGGACGAGTGGAAAGAATGACGACGAAGACGAAGAAATCAGGATCATGATCAACTTGGAGCCAACTTCAACACAAAATTCTTTGCATTGTAAAAAAACACAACTGTTGTGTTTTATCACATGTATTATGTATCTGTATTTTATTTTTTTTAGTGAATAATGTTTGCAATTTTCGTTATTGATGTTATCAGTGTAATGAAAAAAGATTTTGAACAAATTTTACACAAATTAAAAAGACATTAAATAGTATTGGAATTGTAAATTTTCCTACATTCTTCCTATTTACCTTTACATAAGATGCCACAAAAATTAAATATCCATTAAAAACTTGTTGAAAAATACACATGCATGCAATTTAAAAAAAAAAATTATAGGGAAAGCTGCCCACGTCTCATGCCTTTTTAGTATTAGGTTGATGGGCCACAATTTGGGCCTGGTCCATAAGTGTATCCATGGCCCATTGGGCCAAAATTTAATAAAATAAAATTCATGGGCTGGCTAACACTGAGAGGCTTAGTATTGGCTCACTCGAGTCCAAGGTAGGATAGACATGTTCAACCGGTTAAAATCGTCGGATACGATTTCAGAAATGAAATCGAATCAAAAGATTGAGGAAGAATCCAGGATTTTTTAGTTTTAATTTGAGTTGGGTTTTATGTTAATTAATTCAATTAATTGTATGGATGATTTGGGTTTGGTTTTTTATTGGTATATAAAAGGTATACATTTTTTTATGAAGATTAAATAGTTAATTGAAGTGAAAAATAATATGTTTGAGAGTGATAGCTAAAACGAAATAAATTGATTTATTTTATTTTTAATTTTAGTATTTTTTTTACTAGATTACTCATTTCCTATAGATTTTTTTTATAACTCTAAATAATACCCACCCTAATTCAAAATAAGGGTCTTTTTGAATCAATTCATACATATTAAGAAAAATTATTAATTTTCTATAATACATTTAATTAATTAATTTGAAATTCTGTAAAACTTTAAAAATTACCACTTATATTGCATAAAAAAAAAAATGAAAACTCAAAAATGTGGTTTGGAGGGATTAATAAACACATTATTTTATTATTTTATCATTTCAAATACTAGTATTAAATCATTCTTAAAAGTTGTGTCCGAATTAAAAGGGTGTAGTAATTAAGTAAAACATGGAAGAAGTATAACTCACGTGTTATTAATTAAATTCAATCACGTAATCAAATATTTAAAAAATAATCATCATTATAAAGATTACTAAACATTTTTTCTTCAAACAATTAAAACAAATTACTAGTAAATTAACGTATAACCATATTAAAATTAAATACTATGAAAATGAAACAGCTATGCTCGTGGAAAAAATTCCCAAAAAACAGAGTTTTTCTTCTGAATTTTTTACCTTTTCTGGATTAAAAAATGAACGGCCCGTAAAAGTTCATGGCTCCCAATTTATTTATATTTCAACTAATCAAATTTCATAGGCGTTAAATAGAAATAACCAATGCCATAAAATATAGATAATTAAAGGAAAATGGAATAAAATTCACATGATTTGATTTTCTTTAGAATCTTTTTTATTTCTAAAACTGTTCGTTCTATTTTATTATTATTAGCTAGTACAGTAATTTGTGTTACAAAAAAAAAAAAAAAAACCCCTCTGCTCCAATTTTAGCATTTCACATTTTATTTCACTAAATAGCTATTGAGATTAGACATTCTAATAAATTACCTATATTCCACTATAGTTAAACATCAGTTGAACACGAAAAATGAAATAGGAAAATTGAACCGACTAAATAAATGGTTGATACGTGTCATTTAAAATTACAATTTTCTTATTTGGACGTCCCATAATTATTTTCACACTTTTAATATCGAAATACCCAACAAAATTAATATACTCCCAACACCATTTTATTTTCAAAATTGTCACCCATTTTTTATATACATTTTACTTTACACCTTATCAAAGTACACAAAATACCTCTCTTTTATTCACTTTTCTTAAAAAGTATGTCAATCAAACCGTGTAAATAATCAAAGAACGAAATGAGACAGGAAATGACTCATCCAAATTCGTATGAGGTCATCCCAAACCTAACACACCAGAACGAACAAGTGAAATACGAAAAGTAGAACCTGAGTTAAAAATATTGATTGCATTATAAATACCTCTTCACCCCTTTTTATCTTCCCTCATCACTCCTACTTTTCTCTCTCTCTCTCTTCACTCTTTACACACTCAAAACGGCCATGACAACAGATTCAAGCTGGTTTGTTTTCACTCTCCCTGCCCTCCTCGGCTCCAAAACCCTCTTCGACCAATACATAATTCTCCCCATATTCCTAATATTTCTCTCTCTAACTTCCCTCACCTGGTTCTTCTCTCCAGGCGGCACCGCCTGGAAGAACAACCGCAACAGGGGTGGCGCCGTCGCCATCCCCGGCCCCCGCGGCCTCCCCTTCTTCGGAAGCCTCCTAACCCTCAGCCGCGGCTTAGCCCACCGCTCCCTCGCTTCCATCGCCGCCGCCATGGACGCCAAACCACTCATGGCCTTCTCCCTCGGCTCCACGCCGGTGGTGGTGGCTTCTGATGTTACGACGGCGAAGGAAATTCTCACTTCGCCGTATTTCGCCGACCGCCCGATAAAGCAGTCGGCGAAGAGTTTAATGTTCAGCCGCGCCATCGGCTTCGCGCCGAATGGTACCTACTGGCGCCTCCTCCGCCGCATCGCCGCCTCCCACCTTTTCTCCCCCCGCCGCATTGCCGCCCACCAGCCCGGGCGGCAGAGAGTCTGCGCCGCCATGATTAAGGAAATAGCAAAAGAACAGTCGGTAAATGGCTCCGTAGCTTTACGGAAACATTTACAGACGGCGGCGTTGGGTAATATCATGGGGAGTGTATTTGGGAAGCTTTACGACGCCTCGGCGGCGTCTGCCGCCGAGGCGTCTGAGCTTGAGGAAATGGTGAGGGAAGGATTTGAGCTTCTAGGGTCTTTCAATTGGTCTGATTACTTACCCTGGTTGTCTTATATTTACGATCCTTATCGTGTCGTCGTTCGTTGTCGAGCAATGGTTCCACGTGTTCGAGCTTTCGTAAAACGGATTATCGACGAGCATCGGGCAAAAACTGCGTCGAAAAACGACTCCGACGCAGCTGATTTCGTCGACGTCCTCCTCTCGTTGGACGAAGACGAGAAGCTCGACGAGGACGATATGATCGCCGTGCTTTGGGTAAAGAATAATTTCATATAGTATTAGAATAATAAATAATAATAAAATTGATATTAATCTAGGTTATGCTGCTTCCCCTTCCCCTCCCTGCAGGAAATGATCTTCAGAGGGACCGACACAACTGCCCTGCTGACAGAGTGGGTGATGGCTGAGCTGATTCTCCACCCGGAGGTACAATCGCGCCTCCGGGCGGAAATTGACGGCGCGGTGGGTGCATCAGATACGGAAGTTGCGGCGCTTCCGTATTTCCAAGCAGTAGTGAAAGAGACCTTGAGGATGCACCCACCGGGCCCACTTCTCTCCTGGGCACGGCTCTCCACATCCGACGTCCAACTTAACAACGGTATGGTGGTCCCCGCAGGGACCACCGCTATGGTCAACATGTGGTCAATCACCCACGACGCCGCAGTCTGGGAAAACCCACTACAATTCCGCCCCGAGCGTTTCGTGGCGGAATTCGGCGGCGCGGACGTTGACGTCCGCGGGTGCGACTTACGTCTAGCGCCGTTCGGCGCTGGACGTAGGGTTTGCCCGGGGAAGAATTTGGGGATGGTGACGGTGGCGATGTGGGTGGCGGAGCTCGTTCGACGATACGAATGGACGGAGGGCGGCGGGACGACGGTCGACTTGAGTGAGAGGTTGAAGTTGTCGTGTGAGATGAAGTATCCGTTACGGGCTGTTGCGAAGGATAGGAATGTTCCATATTAAGGGCGTGTTTGTTTACATTTAAATTGTTGTTATGTATGGTGTGATTTAGGTTGTTTTTTATGTGTTTGGTAGAAAATATAGATATCGTGGGGAAGGGTCTTTCTGTATTGTCTAGTGTTAATTTAGACATGTTATTCGCCTTCAATTTATTCTTCCTATGTTAGAAATATGTGGGGCTTTTTCTTGTCAAAAATCTATATATATATGGTCGGGACAAAAAATGTTGGCTCCCAATTTTGATCTTATCATTTGTTGCAATTCTTATATCTTGTTCGACTTCTTTTGTGTTCGAATTTAACGTTTTGAAAGATTGTTGACGGGATGATTTAATTTGCAATTATTAATAATGTAAAATACATCATTAGATAGGGATGACCTTTTTTTATGATACTAACCTGCCTAAAAAACGTTACTAGATAGGCATAGAGTAAAATAGAGAATAAATTACGTCTAATATTGTACATGCAGTATTCTTCTTTTTTCTAATTTGTGTTAATCTTGAGATGAATTTGGGTATAGTGGTATGATGATGAATGTGCGTTAAAGTCGGTTATGTAAGTAATTAAAGTATTTGTGATTGGTTTGATTTCCTAATTAATCTCGTTTAATGTATTTTTAATTAATCATCACATTCACATGTATTAATTGGTAGCCAAAAAAACATAGAGGCACTTCTTGAATGACTTAAACAGTGATTAGAACACCACTATCTAAATCGTAAAATATTATTAAAAAATCATTTAAATATTGAAACATGAATATAAACCGTCATGAAACCCTTGATGGTGTCGATTTGAGATTTTTTTTAGTGGACGGTTAAATTGGTTCTTCGATTTAATCTGTACTTGGATCGAATACGAAGAGTCGAGAGTAAGTAAAGTGAGTTAAGTATGGGTAGTGGTAAAGTCAGGTTTTGTACAGTGAAAACATGTAACTGTGATTTTCACGTGGTTACCTGAGCAATTACTACTATTTCCTTGATCATAATTTCCTGCGGTTTCTGCAGTTTCCACTCTTCTATACAAAACCAGCATTCATTGCTCACTTAAATTGTTTACCCCATTTTTGTGGATTAAATCCAATCTCTACAGCCTTATTTTTGTAGTAACTTTGATATATATAAAAGGTACAAAAAAAAAAAAAATTGATTGAATTTAATGTAAGAAAAGTAAATATGTGTAATATGAGGGGGAGATCACAAAAGGTTTATCTTTCAAAAAGTTGTATACTTTTTTGAAAGATGCATTACAAAAAAATTGACTTTTAGTATTGTTTCTCTAGTTAAAAGTGTTTAGTGACAGGAATTTAAGAATTAATGATAGAACCTCTCACTAAAAGTCAATTACCGTCACTAATCTAGAGAAGCTATAATGATTGAATTTCTATCACTAAAAGTTAATTTTCTTGTAGTGATACTCACTTTATAAGTTTTTCATTTTAACATTTTTGTATGTTCGCCTATAAGCAAAGATGAAAATATCGGTATCGGTGGAAATATCGAGACCTTAAATTTATGGAAATATCGATGGATATATATATCGATATCGGTAAAATTTTAAAAATTGTAAAAAATTAATAACAAGCCTTTAGTACTAAAATCAACAAAATAATTTGAATACATTTTATATCAATGATAAATTTATATAAAATATAATATACAATGTTATTTCGTATGACATTTATCGATATTTTTCGAAATTTATCGACATTTTCTCGATATTTTCCGATATTTTCTCGATATTTATCGATATTTTCAATTTTTTTACAAATATCGTGGAAATATCGGTTCTTCCCAATATCGATATCGTTGACCCCGAAAAATGGATATATCGAGGATATATCGGGGATATTTCCGGATATTTTCATCCTTGCCTATAAGCTTCTTTTACTCTTTTTTGTAAATACTTTTAATTTTTTATTCTTAAGCTTTCACTTTATATCTTATTTTTTCTCTCTAGGGATTTTCTTAGGATAGTTTTTGTATCGCCTGGACTATTAATAGTTCGGATGTCAAATTGCATCGCTCTGTGTCGCCCTCTGTGTCGCCCTAACTTGATACCTGTTGCCTTTTTTTAATATTTTAAAATAATTATTTAAATTTTATTTTATTATTTACTATTTTATCCTTTATTAAAATTAATAATAATATTATTTAAATTAAACAATACGAACGTAAAATTAGATTTTTTTTAATAGAATTAAATTATTATTTTATTTATATTTTATCTACACCTGCTCATTTAATTAGTTCACCCTCAAATTATTTTTTTATTACGGTTATCTGCACCCGCTCATTTTATGAGTTCACCCCAAATCATTTTTTAACCATGGTTATCTGCAATCGCTCATTTTATAAGTTCACCCAAAATTATTTTTTACCACGGTTATCTGTACCTGCTCATTTTATAAGTTCACCTAAGAAGATTTTTTTTAAAATGGAGTAATTACATTTAAAGGACTATATTATCATTTTATTAATTTACACAAAATATAATAAAATCAACCCTAATTTGTAGGGTGATACTCGAGTACATGCAAGATACCCGTACACACCAATTTTAATTTATTATTTATATTTTATCTGCACCCGTTCATTTTATGAGTTCCCCCCAAATCATTTTTTTTATCACGGTTATTTGCACCCGCTCATTTTATGAGTTCACCACCAAATCATTTTTTTTTATCACGGTTATGTGCACCCGCTCATTTTATGAGTTCACCCCTAAATTATCTACACCGCTCATTTTATGAGTTCACCCCAAATCTTTTTTTACTACGGTTATCTGCACCCGTTCATTTTAGGAGTTCACCCCCAAATCATTTTTTATCACGGTTATGTGCACCCGCTCATTTATGAGTTCACCCCTAAATTATTATTTTTTACCACGTTTATCTACACCCCTCATTTTATGAGTTCACCCCAAAAATATTTTTAAAAAAGTAATTACATTTAAAATACTATATTATCCTTTTATTAATTTACACAAAATATAATAAAATCAACCTTAATTTGTATATTTACAATCTGTAGTCAAGTCATTACCGAGTTACCGTCGATTCACCATCAAGTCATCCATATTTTTAGAAAAAAATCGTAAAACATAATTTTAAAAAAAAAACTATCGAAATTAGGCAAAAATCTTGATTTTTTTTCTTTCTAAGTTTTCTTCCCTTTCCTCTTTTTCTCCCATTTTCAGTTTTTATTCCAAACTTTTAATTTCTTCGTTTTTTTTCCTTTTACTTTTTTTTTATTTTCCATTTTTTCATGTGTATTTTTTTTTAATTTTAATACAAAATAATATTATATGTATGATTTTATTATAGTCGTTAATACAATAAGTAATAACGAGTAATACCATAAATTGTAATCAGTAATACCATTAACAGTAATTAGTACGAATAAACACTTATCTTATTCAAAGTGAGATGGTCTCATGGCGACACTGTTCATAAATTAGTAGAAATAAACACTTTATTTTTTCCAAAGTGTTAAAACGTCATTCTCAAACTATGTTTTGGAAAGCAGAATTTTGGTGAAATCAGAATAAAAAAACTTTAGAAAATGTGAATGGAACTATAGGAAAACGTCATGATCAGACCATCGATTAGTTCTAAAAATTATGTGTCCATATAATGTTGCTTACGAACATTGACCTAATGTCCGATTTGTATAATGTAACTAGATTGATTATTATCAGACTTGAAAATTACATTATTGAGGACACATTTTTTTTTTGGAAGGAATGTTGGTAGTAAAGTTTTTATTTTGAGAATAATATTGAGTGTTTCGATGACACGACTCCCATAAAGTTTCGAATAAGATAATTTCTTATTCTATTGTCTTTTGCAATGACGATAAATAAAAGTTAAAGGTCAGTCTCTTTTCATGGTAGGTGTGTAGTGTGTACCTTCTGAAACATGTTCATGCATAGACAATTATATGTTGCAGCCCTCTAGAGTTAAGAGTGTATTGAAAAATATTTATCTAGATTCAAATGAATAACAAATTTACAAATTTATACTATGGAGTACATGTTTCAAATATTTTTTTAATTGACAAATTAAACTTAAAATATATTATAAATTTATTTGAATTCTTTACGGGCACTAGCAGTCCTACGCTGCCCATTGGGACATTGTCCCTCCTTTACGTCAAAAAAAAAAAAAAGAAAAAGAAATTGTGATCGAGAGCAAACCGAGTAAGTGGAGACTTTTTGGGCCCAACAATGTTAGCCCATTTAATTAAAAGTGGAGAATGTTTTGGGCTAGCATTTAATTAAAAGTGGGCAGCCAATTGTTTTATTAAAGAAAATAACCAAATTGAACAGCCAATTTCTTGAATTGTGCGTGAGTAATATAACAAATGTTCAAAAAAAAAAAAAAAAAAACAGAATGTTCTTTCAACAATTACAACGAAAAAATACATCAGTTTTTCAAAATAATCTCATCTTCATGTTGAGCCCCCTAAAATATTATAAAACATGCTGAAATTTTATAATGAATGAACAAAAAATTCCTCAAAATTAATCCACACAATTGATGTCTTTTGTCTTTTCTTTTTAATGACAAAATCATTATCTTAGGTATTATTAGATGAAGTTGTGTCACCATTCTCATGTTGAGAAGACATCTGCAAAATATACATTAAAAATAAAATTAATAAATGTCAGAATCTTATAATATTCATAAATAAAATTCATAAATTTCAAATAAATCTCATAAATCAATAACCATATAGAAATCATACAAATTTTATATGAATAACAATTGAGATTTGAGAATTGATTGTACAAAAAAAACAGAGTATTAACACAGAAAAAAAATCAAAAGTTCAATCAGAGGAATGCTCAATATCACATAAAAAAACTAGGAGTAATTATCAACAATTTATGATTCGACTAAAAATGAACAAAAAAAAAAAAAAAATATAAATATAAATTACATAATGTTAACTGGATCGAGCGGATGTGTAGAGAGTTTTTTTTGGAACGTGTTTGGGATCGGAATGGAATTTTGTAGGTTTTCTCCTGATTTTAAAAAACCCAAACGAATCTCTTTCTGTTAGATTATATAAAGTATCTTCGCTAATTTTCTGATCATAAACATATCAATTACTCCATGATCATAAATTGTAACAACTGGTTTTCTGAATTCTGAATAGACGACCGACCAATAGCCCGCGCCCAATTTTGTGATTTCGAAACAGAAATTTGTATAAAAAATTCAACTAAATTAATAATTTAACCTAAAATTCAATTCATTCAAATAAAAAAAAGATAATTTATTGTTTATTATGATTATTAATGATATGAGAATTAAAATAAAGATTATATATTATCAATTAATTTTTTTATTAATCATGTGAGGATAAATTTGTAATTTTATAATTATATATTTAAAATTATTAAATTTAATTTAAAAGTGTAATAGGGCGACAAAAAACGATAATAAGTGCAATGCAAGGCGATGGATTCTGCGACGCCAAATGCAACAGGTAGCAGGTCATCAAATATAAGCCATTAGATTTCAGATCTGATGGCTCAGATTACTGGACTGTTGATAGTCCAGGCGACATTGGACTGTCCTTAGAAGGCCCCTTCTCTCTATCTCTTTCATTGTCTCAATTACATAACTGTACTATATCTATTATTAATCATTTTTCTTAATCTCTGTACCAAAAAGTAACGGAAAACTTATAGGTGGACTGAGGGAGTAAATGAAAAGGAAATACCCAAGAATTGTGGATAGAAGTAACATAAGTAAATAGTGTTTGCAAACATAGTAAACTGCTTTTAAAATCACTTATTTTCAGAGTTTTCTTTGAATACTTCAGCAAATTGCTTTCAGAATCACTTAATTTTAAAGTTTATTCACATAACTGTTAACTAAAAAGTGATTGTGAAAGTTGTTCGTTGTATTTGCAAACACCCAAAACGGACATTTGGATTAGTTAGAGGAAAAGACATAAAAGGGGGTGGGAGATTGAGGGTAGGTGTCCTGGAGATATAGTAGCATCAAAAGAGTGATTTCTTAATGTACTGCACTCCCCCAAACCCGCAGGAAGTATCATAAAGAATCGTACGGCTGTGCATTTGTTGATATATCACTCATCATTTTGCCTTCCATTACTCAATGAAATAAATATGGTCTATACTCTAAATTTATGCTAATTTTGTTGTAGTGTGTAGGTTTTAAGAAGATAAAATCGAAATGTTTAAGAAGCATATAATTTTAGAGATTTTTCTCTAGATCTTACTCCCTCCGTCCGCCTATAAGTGTTACGTTACTTTTTGACACAAAGATTAAGAAAAGTGATTAAATAATAGATATAGTACAAGTGATGTGATTGAGAGAGGAGAGAGATAGAGAGAAAAAGTAAGATATAAAGTGAAGTGTAAGAAAAAGTACTTACCAAAAAAAGTATGAGAAGCTTATAGGCGGACGAACCAAAATGATAAAATGGAAAGCTTGTAGGCGGACGGAGGGAGTAAATTTCAATTGATATTCTATATTGTAAAAAATTGAAGGATTCAAACAATTTTTAAAGAGTCGGTTCGTACATAGTTTACGATTAATTCATGTTCACGTAATTTTTTTTTTAAATGAGTTCGAGTTCATTTGAATCTCAAATTTAAGAAAAATGACTAAAAGTCATTTCCAGATTAAGAGTGTGTTTGCAAACCACAGTGATTGCTTCAAATTGATTTTTGCAATAAAATATAAATTTGATAGTGTTTTAAAATTAAGCACTTTAAATCAATTGTGTATATGTTGTGGTGTTTACAAAACAAACCACTTTTTTTTTTATAAATTTACAAAAAACAAAACCCTTATTATATTTAGATAGGTAATGTGTAAAGATGAAATATTATTTAAATTGTGAGGGCAAAATTGTAAAATTGATTATTATAATTATGAGAAGCACATAAAAACTATTAGAAGTAGGTGGAGGGGTACTTCACCAAAATCACTTTTAACAAATTAACTTAATCACTTGATTGTGTTTGCAAACACTAAAAAAGTGATTATATTTAAAAAAAAATGAGCTTTTAAGCAACTTTTAGTGTTTCCAAACACTCACCGAAGGATGATCAAACAAATCATTCTAAAAAAATTGTGTGAACTCAAACAAATCATTACTATAAAGATCAAGTACATTTTCAACCTTGCTCTCACTCTCAATTGATCTTTTTTGAAGTCTCGGTATCCACTCCAGGGACGGACCTATAGGTATGTTGGGGGTGGCCATGGCCCCCCTCAAATTTTTTAATTTTTATACTATTATATTTATAATAATTTATTAATATATATAATAAACTATATTTATTGTTTGGGCTCCTAATTAATTGTATATGATATATTGTTGATTGGGCCATTGATAATTAAGTTCAAGGATAACAAATTATTTGATTTATTATTTTATTTTTTATTAATTGTTATACATTAATTCTTCTATTTTTAATTTTAGGAGATAAAGTTTGAGTAATTTTGAGCATAATTATATAGATTTTCGTAATTACATTCAATTTCTTTTTTCATTTTTACGTGCACACATAACATATGCATAATATGCAAGTGAGACGTTCTAAGTTTTAATATATTACGAAGCATATCATATTTATGTATTTTAAAATATTTACCAGTGATGTAAATATAGAAAAAATGTATATATATTTTTATATAGAAAATATGTTAGTGTAAAATTGTATTTTTTGGCCCCCTCACCCCCGAATTCTGGTTTCGTCCCTGATCCACTCGAAACACCAATTTCATCGTCCACCAGCGAAAGCTCTAAAGAAGACACAACAAAACCTTATATTAATCGGTTTAATTATAAAAAAGAAAAAATACTAAAAATGATATTTTATCACCTTGTGTATGTGTACATATATATATAATAAATGCATGTATATTAAATGTGTTTCCACAAAAATAAAATAAATGCATTGTCGGCGTTATCGAAAATAGACGTTTTTTGATGAGAGAGAAAGTAGAAGAGTGAGGTGGTAGCGTGCATTAGCGAGTGGGCAGGTACAACCCCTACTACTACTATTTACTGCTGCATGCATGCTTCTGTCCCTGCACTCCTACCATATTTAATTCTTCCTCTTATATTATTACTCCTCCCTCACGTTTTAGATTCGTTTATTCAATATTTACGGTTTACGCATAGTTTAATACTCCCTCCGTCAGTCTATAAGTGTTACGTTACTTTTTGGCACATAGATTAAAAAAAGTGATTAAATAATAGATATGGTACAAGTGATGTGATTGAGAGAGGAGAGAGATAGAGAGAAAAAGTAAGATATAAAGTGAAGTATAAAAAAAGTATTTACCAAAAAAAAAAAGTATGACAAGCTTATAGGCGGACGCACCAAAATGGTAAAATGGAAAGCTTATAGTCGTTGAAAACTATCTATAAACTTTAATCACATAGATTAAGAAATAAAATAGAATGTGATTGAATGAATGAAGAATGTAATAAGATGTGAGAGGAAGTATTTTGTTAAAAAAAGAATGAGTAGCTTTAATTGAGACGAACAAAAAAAAAAAAGTTAGGTAACTTACACTGGGACGGAGGGAGTATAAGAATTATTTATTAGCATTAAAGGAGATAAAATAGAGAGTATGGAAGTCTTTGAGTAATACTACTCCCTACGTCCGCCTATAAGCTTCACGTTAGTTTTTGACACAGAGATTAAGAAAAATGATTAAATAATAGATATAGTAATGTGATTGAGAGAGGAGAGAGGAGAGAGATAGAGAGAAAAAGTAAGATATAAAGTGAAGTGTAAAAAAAGTACTTACCAAAAAATGTATGAGAAGCTTATAGACGGACGAACCAAAATAGTAAAATGAAAAACTTATAAGTAATGATATTTGAAGATATATGTTTGATTAGGGTAGTTTAAAGTAAAAATCGTTTCGATTCCTCTGTTCCACTTTTTGTGTTTCATTGGTGTTTCATGCTATTGAATCTTTAACATGTGTCGACGTCAATATTATAAGATGTTGATTACTCCCTCCGTCCGCCTATAAGTTTTCAATTTTACCATTTTAGTCCGTCCGCCTATAAGCTTTCCATACCCTTTTTGGTAAGTACTTTTTCTTACACTCCACTTTATATTTTACTTTTTCTCTCTATCTCTCTCCTTCTTCCAATCACATCGCTCGTACTATATCTATTATTTAATCACTTTTCTTAATGGTAAAGTCTAGTATGCACTCGAGTGCATGCTGTGCACCCTAGTCCATGTGCACTTTTCAGTTTACTGACTTACACTTTTTGGTAATGGTGTTGCACTTTTCAATTATTACTCATTTACCAAAAAGTGTAAGTCAGTAAACTGAAAAGTGCACATG
The DNA here is from genome assembly GCA_963675135.1 of Galeopsis tetrahit. Taxonomy (NCBI): domain Eukaryota; kingdom Viridiplantae; phylum Streptophyta; class Magnoliopsida; order Lamiales; family Lamiaceae; genus Galeopsis; species Galeopsis tetrahit. Next base: position 810,854 of record OY776120.1, read on the forward strand.
GACTAGGGTGCACAGCATGCACTCGAGTCCATAGCAAACCAACCATTTCTTAATCTATGTGACAAAAAGTAGCGGAAAACGTATAGACGGACGGAGGGAGTATTTTTTAATATGACACGTGTCAATAATCCATATAGTAAAACAATATGTGGAATATGTAATTTCAATCCAGTAAAAACTATTTTATTGGGAAAAAAAATGATGAATATGATTCATTTTTGTCAAATATTGAATCTAAATTGAAACGTAGAGAGTATAATTCTTACATTAAATAATAAAGGTTAATATAAAAATAAAAAGAGAGAGTTTTATTATTTTATTTTTTATTTTAGTATTGATCTTGTTGTTGGTCTTTGTCTAGACTGAAGTTGGCAGACTGCACCAACGCGGTTACGAACTATACTGCCTCTTCCATATATTTTTGCTTTTTTTCTCTAGCCCCACATTTATCAAATATGGCAAAATATTTGTAGTCTGCAATCAATGCTTATTTTGACTCAAATTTAATAAAATAAATAGTTTCATTCTTTTGAAATATACATTACTAGGAATTTCTTATAATATTATTCATGATTTCAATTTTGTCAATATCATACTATCCTCAAATATATATTATTCATGATTTCTTATATATTTTTTCTTTCTCATCTTTTTCTACCTCAATACTATTCTATCTGTCTTGATTTTTCTTTATGAGAAGATTGTACAAAGTTTAAGGAGTAATATTATAAAATGTGATGAAGTGTAAAATCTTAAATACTAAAATTAGAATTTTAAATCTCTAAGAATAGTCCTTTGTAGGAAAATCCACGGGTATCTAGAGTGTTTTATACGATTTAAGAAACTTCTATTAAATCTTCAACGAATGATTTCGTGATTTTACTTGCATAACTGATAACACAAACAAAACTTCTTATACAGTCTTTTGACGATAGCTGGTGCATGTCGAACTCTTCTCCGTCTACACAATTGCTTCCACACATTTCTTATGTTTTATTTGTATGCTTTGTTTGTAATATTTTTCAAATTTTACTTTTTTTGTACTATGAATGCAATATTGTTATGTTGTGATTGTAATACTCTCCGTTATTTACTTTTATAATATGTTTTGAATATAATACTGACACACTATTATGATTTGCTTGTAATACTCTTTAAAATTTACATTTTTTTTAATGTGTAAAATGTATTTTTATTGTGTTTTTACATGTAATACTACTTAATTTGCACGCAATACCTTTAGAATTACTGATTTTACTGCGGATCAGAACCCGTCTCATACTTGCTTGATCGGGTTCATAAGGAACGAGACGCAAATATGAACCCGGTCCATTGTCAATCTGTAGCTAAATGAATCATACTTGTTCACCTTGAACTTGAATAGTTTAATGTAGAGAGTATTAAGTAAATTTTACATTAAATAAAATGGTAGATAATTATTTTTTATATATATTTAAGAAAATAGAAAAGTAGGCTACTCAGGGTAGGGAGGCAGGTTTCTTTTCAGAGCAAAATAAATGCAGAGGCCCTACCCAATTAAATGTGTGCCAACTCAATTGCTTTTGAAATATTACATAAATTAAAAAAATAAATTATTTAGTACTCTTCCGTACTTTATTATATTTTACAAATAAGTAGATATAATTTTTTAAAAAGTAAATAAATAAATTCACTTGTATATATATGTGTAAATTTAAAAGTAATGACATTTTATATAAAATAAAAAATGTTATAAGAGTGAAGTTTATAAAAGTTTTACCGTTTTAAACATTAAAATAAGTGAAATTAAATATAAAAGTAAAATACGATAATTAAACTAAGACAAGAATTTTGGTGACATGAAAAACCTAAAAAAATAATATGGTTTATAATCATATGTTTGAACTATGAAATTTCACCTCCCTTCCTTTGAATTTTGAAACATAAACTTGTGTGTGGGTGCAAACGCACATGAATGTCGCACCGTATTGATGCCAAACTGACAATTGAGTTCGAGTTTTACTCCTATTTGTAGAAAACGACTTTATCATCTTTAATCATCACTTAATTACTTAGAATGTTACTCAAATATACTTACCAGTAATCACTTTATTAACGATGAATCCTACGTTACTTTTACGTTATCTACTTTTATCTCAAATCGAAAAATATATATGAGAATAATTTTTCACACCCTAATACTACTATACCCTTAAATGGTTTAGAGATATGTCTGCTACTCTGGTAGGAGGCACTATCATTTACCCAAAATTTCATCTTACCCTTAAATACTACTTTTCACATGTGTCTATATCTTTGTTTGGTCGGATGCATTGTCATATCACCCTATTTTACATACTTAATCAAAAATAGAATAAATTTAAATAAAATAATAATAAGATATTGCTTTTTAGTATGGAGATTCAGAAAAAAAAGCAGTCGTTGATATGATGAATTATTCAGTCAAACCTGTCTCACTGGTGACAAGATTTTATTTCATAATTATTTATTTTTTTTACTTTTTTTTTTCTCTCAATTTACCACACTTAGAAAACTTTTTACTATTATTTTTTAGGGTTTAAAATTTTTGCAGATGTTTCGATTAATTTTGAATTTAATTCCGATGAAATACACATTTTAATTTTAATTTCTGTTCATTTATCTGCTATTGCAGATAAATGAATTTGCCAAATTCATTTTTTTTCTATATGAACAAATTAACCGTTATTCAGGGTTGATTTTATTGTATATATTAGTGCATATAATTTCTCTTTTATAGAATAAAAAAAGAAAGACATAAATATATATAATCATATTGCTATTCATCAATATTCGGTGACCATATTGTCTTCATGCATGCATTTAATCGATTTTGAGACAAAAAAATAAATTAAAAAAAATACACAAACATATTTTTGAGATTGGAGGGAATATAATAAATATGTAAATAGAAAAGATATATTATAAGAAAATCAATATCTAAGTTCTTTTTTCGCACCTTTTAGAAATATTGGAAAATGTAGTACTCACTTCATCCAATTTTATTATTTTTATTTGTCAAACTTTATTATTTTTATATTTTTTTTAAAAATAATATTATTTACAGTTTCACACTACTTTATTTTTATGTTTCAACTATTACTTATTTATTTAAACAGCATGTCATTCATTTGACTCATTTGTAAATAATTTTATTCACAAGTGAATCTCATAATACTTTATCATATTCAATCTATTTATTTTATACTCCTCCCTCCAAAAATTATGATCTCATTTCATTTTTAACTAGGACCAATAAAATATCATTTATTGTGCATAACATTTAAATTTTACCAATAAATTTTTTAATATGTCTCTATATAAATGATCTTATAATTGAAAAATACTCATTTTCCTCACATATTAAAATAATTTAAATATTCATTAATTAAAGATAAATTTAACATTATACATACCTTCACGGAAAAAAATTAGATTATACTTGTGACAAACAAAAAAGAAATGTGAAATCATAATTATGACAAAAAAAAAAAAAAAAAAAAACTTCCTCCATTCGTTTATAAATTTCTCATTTTACCATTTTGATCCGTCTATAAATTTTTCATAACTTTTTTTATAAATTTTTTTATTCTTATATTTCACTTTATATTTTATTTTTTCTTTTTCTAGATCACATTAATTGTACAATATCTATTACGGAGTATTTAATTATTCATTAAATGATCAATAAACATAATATATTTGGACGGTTGAATTAGCAATTAACATTGGGTTGAGACAAGGCCATATGATTTTGTCTGGTTGTGGAAAAATGCGGCGCCGGAAATCCAAGACAAAATCCTAAGAAAGTAGAACCATTTATTTCAATCTTACACCCACCGCCCTAACTATTTTATATACCTATATATTCTATTTTTCCAAATATATATCATAGACAAATTTAAAATAGATTTTGCATGCACTTCTATTTTGGCCCTGTAAATACATCACAATTAGTGGTTTTCTATGATTTCAATGAATAAAAGAATAAAAGATAAAATTGGATCAAGGATCAATTTCTCTATTTCACTTTTGAGTTTATTGTCTGCGGCCATCACTTGATTCGAGTCACTTGAACGGACTCAGACACGTGTCAAATTGTATCGGGACGTAATGAAAATAACCAAAGAACTAAGATGGGTACCACTTCACCCTTACTTACTGTTCTCTTACTCTCTAATCTCACGTTTTCATCACGCTCATTGTTAATGGAAAGGGTGACTCAGTATAAATAAGAAGACTGAATTTTTTTTTAGAGCAACAACAAGTTGGCCCTTGTGTGAAGGTACAAAGAACTAAGATGGGTAGCACTTCACCCTTTCTGTTCTCTCACTCTCAAATTTCACGTTTTTATCACGCGTCTCAATACAATTCGACACGTGTCTGAGCCCGTTCAAGTGACCCGAGTCAAGTGGCGGCCGACAACACCGAAACTCAACAGAGTTTTAAACTTGTCGTTTCATTTACTAGTCTTTAACACGTGTAGTCTCATTATTATTATTAAACGCTGATAATTTTTTAGTTAATTAATTCTACATTCTGCAGCTAGCCAGCTACTTGGATTAGTCAGATAGTAAAACATAAATAAGAACACCAAAATTGACACAAGTGATTTCATATCTACGAAGATCACCCACTCTTTGGCACATTAGTACCAAATTCCATGTTTCACAACTTTTAATACACGACAAGAGTAATAAATAACGGAATAATTTCTAAAAACTCGGACTTATAAAAAAGTGTGAAATTAAAATGGTGACATGAGCCTAAAACTCCAATATCATTAAATAATTCAATTCATTTGTACTATTAATAACTTGCAAATACTATAAAAATCATCATCATATCATAAACACATAAGATGAAACATCCAATTATCCAAATGAATTGCATAATTCTTCAAAATCTTTTTTTGCAAGGATAATGAGGGAAGAAAATCCCAATGAATATGTTACATTGACAATTTAAATTAAAAAAACTATATAAGACGATAGAGTTTGAGACATTGAATACAATGTTTTTTAATAAAGTTATTTTAGGGGGACATTGAACCTACCAAAGGAAAATTTATAGTAATAAACATGATCCTGTCTTTACCCAATTTACATTCCATATCTGGAGAAACAAACTGAGTTGAGATGCGTGCACATCTACGCTTTGAACCTCACATATTAATTAGTAATCACTATTTTTACATTCTAGTCAACGCTTTTTTTATATTCTATAAAATCAGTATATATCTTTTATGTCTCAAATTCGAATTCTCGAAGACGAAAACAATTTATATGAGGTTAGTCGATACAGAGTATAGTTTTTACATTAAACGAAGCCCCAGCTAGTAAATGGTGAAATTGATCTTTCGAATAAGTCGATAATTCATCGGATACCGAGACTTAAAAACAAATGTTCGGAGTGTTTGCAAATATTATTTTAGAAATATGGGCCTCAGTGGGCTTTGACCTGGATTAAATATCATCCCATTAGTTCATGCTGCGCTCATGGGCCCATTATGTTGGACAGTTAAGTGGGCTCGAAGAATATGGGCCTTATTTTGGAATCCGTGGTCTTTTTTTTTTTTTTATCCGTTTTGCTAATTATTAAGTTATAAAAAATACGAGTAAATAAGTAAATTAGTGGAAAATCAAAATACAATTAATTAGAAATCATCTTACAACCCAATTTGCAAAAAAAAAAAAAAAAAAAAAAGAGTCCCATATAAGAATTTGGTGTCCATTTCATATATAACTTTCTCAAGATAAGACATTAAATATAAATCATTAATAAGTACCACTTATATTATATTACACCTTTTAATATACAAAACAAACATTGTTAGTAGTAACAAAATATATTTTATGATATACTATTCAGTTATATTTACTTACACGTTTTTAGCTAAAATTACTGTCACGTTTCTGTTATATTCGATATCACGTTTCACCTCTGTATCCAGTATCACGATACAACTAATGTACATAAATTAAAATGGATGAAGTTATTCATACTTGCCTTTTGCTCAATACCAACATTCAATTTTTGTTCAATATACTCATTTTACAGCTGTGTTTGATGGTAGTGACCGTTTCCTATATTTATACTCCCTCCGTTCCGAAATTAGTTGCATAGTTTGATCGGCACGTTGTTAAAAAAAAAAAGGATTTAGTGGTTGATGATGTAAGATAAAGTAGGGGTATTTTAGGTAATTTGATGATGTGTAAAGTGAAATGTATGGAAAAAAAAGAGTGACAAATTTGAAAATAAAATGATGTTGTGAGGTTATTAATTTTATGGGGTATTTCCATATTAAGAGTGTGCAAGTAATTTTGGGACGTCCAATAAAAAAATGTGCAAGTAATCACGGGACGGAAGGAATATTATTTTTTAGCATTTTATGTATTAAATAGTAACCGTAAAGTAGATGTATTGAACAAATATTCGAGGTTTCACAAATTAAAAATAATGTTCTTTTTTTAAGAAAAAAAAAAATAGTGTGAAAAATTATGGAAGGAAATGATGCCAACGGTATAGAAAAATGGCGCCTCATCTTATCAGTTATAACTGGAGGAGAAGAATCTAGAGAGAGAAACCGCAGAAATGTCCCTTTCTCTCTCATCGCTCGACCTCTTCTCTCTCTACAAATCCAAGCCATTTTACAACGCCCATGTAGTCCGAGCTTCCTCATCAGCTGCTCCGGGAGTCGATTTTGTTACCCTAGAATCCGCCATTGCTAAGGTTCCATCCTTTTCTTTCATCCCCTGTATCACCTGTAATCACTTGTGTAATTTCAAATTATGCTTTGGTTTGTTAATTATTTGACGTTTGAACTTGAATTGCTTCTTAATTTGATTGCTAGTTCTCGAATTCTGAAAGTAATTGTTCTGTTTGAATGTGTGAATATAGCTGCTGGTATTTTGAAGTGCTGATTCGGATTTACACGAATAAACAACCTATATAAAGTATAAACTGTGTAAAAGAAAAATTCAACTATTGGGAATTTGGGTTACATGGCTAGGGTTTTGCTCTTCATTCCTTAAGGTGATGTATGTTTTGGATTTAACTAATTTTTTAAATCCGTTTTTTGAGATTTTGAAATCCTAATAAATAGTAAGGTGCCTGTTTGTTTTGAGATTTTGAGTGGAGTCGTAAGAGTGATTGATGTTGTATTATGTTATTATTGTTGTGTGTGAGTGTAATGATTGATTGGTAATGGTTAGATTTTACTATAAGTTATTTGTAGGGGTGTAACATTTAGTTTCTTAAAACAGATTTTAAAATCCCGAAATATAACTGGCTTTAGATTTCAAATTCTAAAAATCCTGGTTTTTCAAACGCAAAACAAACGTTGCCTAAGCTCATGTAGTCATGTGTACCTTTTCCATCAACTCAACAAGACTCGAAGATGTGTGATTAATATAATAGTATGGTTCAAATATAGAAATCATGACTTTTAGTGTATATGGTTCTGCAGAAAGATAGTGAGGGCGTTAAAGAGGCACTTGATCAGTTGAGGGAAGTTGGTTGGGCTAAGAGATGGAGTTCTCAACCATATGTCTCTCGTCGTACGGTCAGCCTCTAATACTACTTTGAAGTTCCAGTCGTGTGATATTCAATTTCTTTGTTTGATCTTTGGACTTCAATATTTGTTTAGAAGGACATTTTATCAATAGTCTTGAATATGTAATGTCAATTAGAATATGGTGGACAATGTTTTTAAAGAAGGTTTGATTACCATACAAAACAATCATATTAGTGGTGTATGGTAAACAAGGTTCACATTATACTTTGCCATGTTTTTTTTATATATTGCAAGTGACTAATATTTCTGCTATAGACGTCTCTTCGGGAGTTGACAACTCTAGGATTAAAGAACGCAGAGACCCTTGCCATTCCTAGTACAAGAAACGATGTAAGTTCATGTGTATCGTTCTATTTCATTATGTATAATCATATTAGGCCATAATTTGATGTTAATATAAATTCTTTTAGGTAATGCTAGTAGATGCCTTATAATATAGACTAATTTTTTAGTATTGAGGTAGGAATTTAATTTTAATATTATTTAGGATACGTATTGTTGCCATCTTAGATTGGATGAAAAACCTATTGTTGTCAACAAATGAGGTGGGATTTTTTTTTGGCCTGTAACTTAGGGGTAGCAATTGTAGGACATTTTGTTTACGGACATACACATTTATGCCATTATTTTCATTTTTTATCACATTTTGGTCAAATTGGCCCGAAACATACCATTTCAGGCTAAATTCGTATGCTGCTCAGGTGTTTAGCCTAACTGTGCGAAAATAAAATATAATGACCTAAATTTGCCAGCCCGAAACACCCCAGTTTTGCCTGAGTGTACGATAATTAGAATTTATCGGCCTAAATGTGCCAAATTAAAATTTAATGGCCTAAATTTGCCAACCCGTAAACATATTGTCCTACAATTGCTACCTCAATAGTTAAGGTACTAAAAAAACTGATTCCCCTATGCAGGATTCTCATAATGACATTGTGGAAATGGATGACATGCATTTTAGATCTCTTTCTCAAAATTCTGAAAGGACCTTTTATGTGTATATTGAGTTGATTTTGTTCAGTGATGCAGGCAGCTTTTCTCTTTACTGTGGTTGGCTCAACTGGATTTTTGGGTATTCTTGCCGGTCAGCTTCCTGGGGTAGCTTCTAGTACCTTCCAACATGAAAGTGTTTTTTAGTTTTGGTTTCAGATATTGCGGGCGTGTTTTGAAACTCTACAAACTGCTTTCAGAATCACTTTTTTTCAAAAGCTTGTGAGAGGGAGCTTTAAAAATAAGTGATTCTAGAAGCAGTTTGTAGAGTTTCAAAACATGCCCGCATTTTACCTTGAGTTGGCTTGATTCAACTTCTGCTCTTTTAAATATGATAATCTTCTACTATTTTCTGGCCATTTGTATTCTTAATTTCCATTTCCTTGTTTCATAGGATTGGGGCTTCTTTGTGCCGTACTTGGTGGGGAGTATCTCTTTAGTAGTTCTTGCTGTAGGGAGTATCGCCCCAGGGTAAGTAGTCGAACAGCTATCTGCTCCATAACATCTATTTATAGGATACACTAATGCGTGTGAAAATATTCCATGGTTTCAACTTCAAGATTATCTTATCTTTTGTTTCTTTTTCATACTTTTGATAGCAAGGTACGACACATATGATATGCTCGTATGACCTCATATGTAGAAGGTTATAAGTTAAAGTCTTTCCACTTTGTATGATATAGGCTACTTCAGGCTGCTATTGGAGGATTTTCTTCATTTTTTCCTGATTATCGGGAGAGGATTGCTAGACATGAAGCAGCTCATTTCTTAGGTATCTTCTTACCAATTTCATTATGCCTAAACTAGATGACACAGATAATAAATTAATAATAATATAAGTTAGGGGAAGTATCAGTTTTAATCCCTAAAGTTTACTTTTTCCAGATTTGGTCCCTCTATTTCACCCACTCACAAAATTGGTCATGATAGTTCACTTTTACTCCTACTTTTGGTCCTGCCATTAGTTAACTGCTTGTTGATTGACGAAATCAACTATTATGTGGAGCTAAATGCAATTATTTAAAAGTCTTGTACTTAAATGTAATTATAAAAAAAACTAAAAAGTTTTAAATTAAGCACACAGCTTTTTAATAATCACATTAAGCACCCCTCAAATAGTTGATTCTGTCTGTCAATTGACGGTGTGACCAAAAGTGGGAGCAAAAATGAACTTTCATGACCAATTTTGAGAGTGAGTAAAAGAGAGGGGACCAAATCTGGAAAAAGGTAAACTTTAGGGACCTAAAGTGATATTATCCCTGTAAATTGCATAATGATCATTTTACTGAAGCTGTTGATTCATGAAAAGCATGGGTTTTCTGGTTTATATGCTGTCATTATGTTGCTGTTAAGATATCTCCTGCATCATGTGGCCTGCCCTTCTTTGAAAGCCTCTCCTTCTAATGATGCTTTGTATACGGTTTAATACGATGGTTTTGATGTTGCAGTTGCTTACTTACTTGGCCTTCCTATACTTGGGTATTCACTGGATATTGGAAAAGAGAACGTCAATCTCATTGATGAACGTCTCGAGAAGCTTATTTACAGTGGCCAGCTCGATGCCAAGGAACTAGACAGGTATCGGTCTCGATTAAAGCTGTAGTTTCCATGTACATGTTTTCCTTTCAAACATGGTCGCCATTCTACTCGAAACATCTTACGTTGCATCTTCATCTACATCTGATCCAGGATCGGTCCTAGTAATATTTCCATATCCAGGATCTGTTATGACAATTATGTTTCAAGTAATTACATAAATGCAAGTCCCTAATAGTTTTGGCAGCAAATAATACAACAATTATGTATCAAGTCAGTATAATCAAATGAGACAGGTCCTGATTTGATCGAATTCCCCTATTCAATAACAATTTATTGAAGAACTTGTCGCATTTCTCAGGTTGGCAGTTGTAGCGATGGCTGGACTAGCTGCTGAAGGTCTACAATACGATAAAGTTATTGGTCAATCTGCCGATCTTTTTACACTTCAGGTTTCGTCATCTCATCATGAAAATCATACAAACAAGCTTTAGAATCAAAATCTAAGTCATTCTCTTCCATCATTTCAGAGATTTATAAACCGAAGTAAGCCACCGATTAGCAAAGATCAGCAGCAAAACCTAACCAGATGGGCGGTGAGTTCTAGTACTTATAACTAATAAACAGCTTTTGGAAGTAAATTTAATTTGAATTTCTTGAATGCACTCAGGTTCTGTTTGCTGCATCGTTAATAAAAAATAATCGAGCACTCCACGAAACTCTGATGTCAGCTATGGAGAAGAAGGCGACCGTTGTGGAATGCATAGAAGCAATTGAGAAGGCTGAGTAAATTTAGCAAACCATGGTCTCTTTGGAGGGAAAAAAAAAAGAGTCTGATTCATTGTTCATTTTTAATTTAACTGTATATGATCGGATTTTTTCTGCTTTTATAGATTGTTCAAATTTGAGATGAATGTATTTGGTGTTGCATAATTGTGGTGTATATAAAAAATGACTATGCTAAAATCGGGATGATGTTTTTTTTTTTTTAATGTTGCACAGAACATTAATGTTACTTAGGCTTGTTTTCAAACTCATTTCAATTGAGAATGTTTTTTTTTTCTGAAAAGAATAAAAAAACGATTCTCAATGTTGAAATGAGTTTGTAAACACGACCTTAATGCGTAGTCTACTCTCTGATGCAAAAGTTGGCTTAGTTAGGAGTGAGGCGGTCCCTAACCAGCTCGATTTTTTGCTTCTGGGCGTTTAGGCAGAAAAATCGATGTAGGTAGCTAGCTGCCTAGACACTCTATTCTTAGTTTGGCATAGGTGTCTGATTTGGGTGATCGAACACACTTTTCCCAGTAGAAATGAAGCTTTGAACAATACTCATCGCTTTGCCATGACACATTTTTTTTCTTTTCAAATTCTATCGTTTAAAAAGTAAAAATTGCATTCTTATATTTTTGTAAATTTTAATTTCTTTAGGAATCTCTATGAATTAGTGCTTTGTTATTCATTACTTGAGAAGTTGCAGAGAAAAAAAAAATTAGACGGTACCTAAGGAGTAAGGGGCTATACGGATGAAATTCTCTGGACTAACGATATTCGACTTCTACACCAATTAGTGTACTAGTATTGGAGATGAATATAAGTAAATCTAGACGCTATGCGGATGAAATCTTCCGAATTATCGATATCCGACTTCTGCACCATTTAGTATACTAGTATGGGAGATGAATAGAAGAAAGTGGCTTTATGCATATGAACAAAGCATAAAATATTTAGATCTCAAAATCTTGCAAGAGAATTTTAAATGAAATTATTCATTTATGAATATGGTACAGTATATCGTTCAAGTACGTACGGAATTTTATATGAAATTATTCTATTTATTTATGGTTTTTGTGCATTCCCAAGAGTCATATATATGTTAGGGACAGACTTTCATTTTTCTGTCCTTAATCTTTTCAACAATTCGATTTTTTTTTTTTTTTCTGTCCTAAGCATATTTCGAATGATAAGGCATTTGCAAAATCTCCGATAACACTTCTTGCTTTTCAGACTTTATTACACATACACCAAGAATCACATACTCCCTCGTTTAGGGATTATTTGCACGATTTGATTGACATACTTTTTCTGTTTTTTTGAAGTCGACATACTTTTTAAAAAATGTAAGATAAACGAGCTGAGTGTTTTAGGTGATTTAGTAAAGTGTAGAGTGGATTTAGTGAGGTGTAAAATAAAATGTAGACATTAATTTTAGGGATTAAAGTTTTTGCAGTCCTTTAAGTTTGATTAATTTTGAATTTGGTCCCGATGGAATACACATTTTGATTTTGGTCACATAAGTTGGTCCAAATTTTAAATTCAGTCTAATTACCTACCATTGCAGGTAAATGAACATGTCAAATCAATTTTTTATGCATTTTTCTACACATGAACAAATTCACGGTTGATTTAAATTGCACACGAGCTAAGTATCTGACTAGTTCATTTACCTGTAATTGTAGTGATTGGACTGAATTCAAAATTTTGGCCAACTTATAAGATCAAAATCAAAATGTGTATTCCATCCGGACCATATTCAAAATTAGTCTAACTTAAAGGATTACAAAAACTTTAATCCCTTAATTTTTGGAGTATTTTTATATGTGCAAGTAATTTTCGGACGTTTCAATAAAAAAAAAAAGTGCACAAATAATCATAAAAATGTGGGAGTAATATAGTAGGTCATGGTTGTATGTATTGTTCTATTCTATGTTACATAGCATCTGATACTTTCAAATTGTGTCGAATATTAGATATAATATTATTATTAATGATTATAATTATTCATTTTGGGAGAAATACTTCGTGATACTATGATTTAATGACGGTAAACTATGACTATATTGTTGCAATAAATTAAAATATACTCCTATCTTATGTACAAATTTAGACAAAATATTTTTAAGGATAATTTTTTTATAATTAAGTCAAGGGGGTAAAATGATTTTTTTTATGTAACCCCCTTAAATTTTACTTCCTCCGTTTTTTAATAAGTGTCAATTTGACTTTTTAACTAATTTTAAAATAAGTGTCATTCTGAGTTTTTTTCTTTAATTTTGACTATTTTGCCCTTATTCATTTATCACATATATTGTTCATAAATAAATTTCATAAACATTGTTTATACCAAAATTAATTTGGTTTATGAATACTAGCTACATTCTTGACCATATTCTTTATCAAACAAAACTTCTATATCAAAATTAAGATTATAAAGTGTAGTTCATATTAGTCTTCATTAATTATAGCTAATTTTTTTTTTCCATCAACAAAATTAGCTATAATTAATGAAGGCTAATATGGACTACACTTTATAATCTTAATTTGTTGAAAAATGTCAAAGTGACACTTATTAAAAAATTGAGGGAGTATAATATAGTGACGGTTTTTGTGTGTATATATATTATCACCCATATATAATTGATTTTGACCACGCTAGTTAATTATGATAATAAACTCTAGATTTAAAAAAATAAAATAAAAAGGAATTTCAAGAATATGAAGAAGGGAATAAAAGAAAAAAAATAAAAAATCCCATGTCTACAAACGATTCGATTGCATGCAGCTTTATCATCTATTTAGAAATTTCTCGATTTGACACCAACTTTTTTAAATCTTGATTTCTTCCCCTATATATAGCTCCACTAAAATCAATACGACATACAACTCAAACTCGACTTGACTCGACTTATATATATCTTGATATATAACTTGTCAACAATATGGATACGATCATGAGACTAAGTGGTGAATATCCGGTGGTGATATTTAGCAAAACAAATTGTTGCATGTCACATGTAGTCGACACGCTCATTCGTAGCTACGGGGCGAACCCTATGGTGTACTTGCTCGATCAGCTGGTCGATGGCCAACAAGTTGAGAAGGAATTGATGGCGATGGGGTGCAACCCTAGCGTACCCGCCGTGTTCATTGGCAAAGAGTTTGTGGGTGGGTCAAATGAGATGATGAGCCTTAATGTTAGAGGGAAACTCAAACCCTTGCTTATCAATGCTAAAGCTATTTGGGTATAGAGATTTATACATGTTTTTCTATAATTTTCCTTTTTTTTTTTTTTGGGTGGTTGGTATATCACTGCAAGAAAATTTACTTTTAGTGACAGAAATTCTGTCATTATAACTTTTCTAACTAAAAACCTTTAATGACAAGAATTGACTTTTAGTGACAGGTCCTCTCATTAATTCTCAATTTCCTGTCATTATAGACTTTTAGCTAGAGAAGCAATAATGACAGGATTTCTATCACTAAAAATCAGTTTTCTTGTAGTGTATATCGATCAAATTTTGGGAACATAAATGTGAGAGAAAATAACACTATGAAGAAAAGTGTAGTTAGCAAGTACATTAATGTATGAGTGTTTGAGATATTTGAAGGTTGATATATAAATAATATCCATGTTTTGAATTTCATATATGAGCTATGATGAATTGGGAAATTGTTAGAAAGTGTGCAATGGATGAGTGTGCATTCGGTTGGAGGCCAACGATAGACAATAACCCCCTCCGAACACAGCTTACAACTTTCATCGTACTGTGCTCTCCAAAGAGCAACGCTTCTCAAAATCTCACTCAAAGGGTGCTGAGTTGGAATTCCATTCTAACTCAGGATTCTTGCGGTTCCGGAGGTTCCAGCTATAGGAATTAAGTGATTACTCATTGGTATAGCTGGATGTGAAAGACATCTATTGTTGAAAATCAAAAAAATATGAGCTTTTCTGAATATTTATTTTCTAGAAAATATTTTTTTCGAAAAATCTAAAAGAATAGATAAGATGGGTGAACAATATGGGAAAATCGCATAAAATATTTCTAAAAATAGAAAATAATCATTTTTCAACTGTCGAACTGAATTAATGCACGTGGGCGGTTAATTCAGTTACATTGATGAAGCATAAAATTTTACATATCTTTTGTTTGCATCCACATCTGTGAAATTTCATAACCAAAAGAAATTGAATAGAATGCATATTAAGAGAATTTAGAAATACATAAATAATATTAAATGAATTGAAAAAAAGAATTAGATTGGAATTACATGATCGAAATGATTATCATCCCTTTTTAATGTGATTTGAACGTAGTATTAGCTTGAATAGCTAATACAGAAATGGATCATAACCAAGAAGTTTTCGTCTCACGTACCTCGACCAACTTGTAATCAGGATGAACTCTCACCCTCCGATGGCTCGAGGTATCAAACCATTCACACTTGAATAAAACCATTTTTTTTTCTTATTGAAATTAGGATATTCCAATTCCGATCCACTACCTTAAAGCAATCAATATACTTAATGAAAAATTGAATAGAATTGAATTTAGGTAAACTTGTATTACGCACGTTTATTAAGTATATTTCATTTTCAAAATAATATTATTATTTATTAACGTCATGAAATCTTAGTAAAGCACAACGATAAATACATAATTGAATGAATGAAATTTTAATTCCGCCATCAACAAATAAATGAATGAATATTTCTAACTTGCGATTTCTTCTCCGTCGTTCCGTTTCCCGTCGGAACGATTCGTCCTCGAATCGAATCGGAATTGTTCTCTCCTCGAAGTAGGTTTATGCAACAAGCATCAAATCTTTTAAAAATATTACAAGATTAACTCTGTCTGATCAAATTCATTTGTTATCCCAATTAATTGTTCAAGTACAATATTATGCTTATGGCTTTTGTGCATTCCCAAGAGTCATATCGTACGTTATAATGTTAGAGACGAATTTTCATTTTCTGTCCCCAGAAAATTTCGAATATCTTTTGTTGGATCGATATCCAAAATTAATGAAAAGTTCACATAAAATGGATTTTTTTTTTGCTGTCCAAATTTTTTTCGGAGGCAAAACTTCAATTTATTAGCAACTGCAAACGTGACTTCATAAACACACCACAAAGGCTGGAGAGTCATTACCACTCATGAGGACTCGAATACATTCTAACTACTCGAGCAAAACTGTGTGCCATAACATTGGTCACACGAGAAATACGAAAAATCGAACACACATTAAGTGTACGTGCATGCTTTTTTTTTTTTTTAATAAACTCAACTAATTAATTACTACTCTCTCCGTCCCATTATGATTTGAACATTTGCCAAAAACGTCCGTCTCATTATTAATTGAACATTTCCCAAAAACGTCCGTCTCATTATTAATTGAACATTTCCTTATTTGAAAAAAAAAATTTTACTCCTTTAAAAAACTCCCTCAAACCACGTATATATGCCATTATTTTTTACCCACTAACTAAAGATTCTCCCTCCAATAAAATTAAATTACCACTTATATCCCCCTAAAAACAATTTATTTAATTAAGGACGCTTGTAGAAAATCGAGAAAGAAAAAATATATTCCAAGAATATGTTAAAGGAAAATCTTTTATCTCAAATGCTATTTTCAAAAAATTCGAATGCATGCAGCTTTAATTTATCATCCTATTGAAAAAATTCTAGATTGGACACAAACTTTTCTATCTTGATTCCTTCCCCTATATATATAGAGACCTCAAATTAATTCAATTCAAATTAAACTATACAACTCAATTATATATAACATCTCAATTACAAATATGGATACAATCACGAGATTGAAGAGTGAAAATCCGGTAGTGATATTCAGCAAAACCAATTGTTGCATGACACATGCAATCGACACGCTTGTACGAGGATACGGGGCGAACCCTAAGGTGTACGAGCTCGATCAGTTCGCTGACGGCCGACAAATTGAGGAGGAATTAGTGGCATTAGGGTGCAACCCTAGCGTACCCGCTGTGTTCATTGGCAAAGAGTTTGTTGGTGGTTCGAATGAGATGATGAGCCTCAAAGTTAGAGGGAAACTCAAACCTTTGCTTATTAAGGCTAAGGCTATTTGGGTATAGAGATGTTGTAATAGAAGAGTGGTTGTACTTGTAGTTCAATCTCATTAATGTAAGGGATATATTGCTCCGTTTCTAAGTTGACTATCCATTTGACTTGATCGAACACACATTTTAATGTAAAGTGTTATATATTTAATAGTGGATTAAGTGTGAAAGTATGTAAGTAAATAAGTGAAAAATGGTAGTAACATGTATTTAATGTAATATTGTGGTGTTTTGAAGTGATAGTTAAAGTAAATTATTTATTTTTTAAAAAATGTGTAATCTAGTAAATAACGGATAAAAAAGAAAAACAAGTAATCTAAGTAGAGAGAGAGTCTCACTTTTATGGATAATTGAGTAGTATAGTATTCTTCTATTAAAAATAATGGAACAGACGATTTTGCCCATTTTTTTAATTTTTGATAATATTTTTTTACAAATACCTCAATTTCAATCCATTTTTTCACACCAATTTCTCTTAATTCTTATGTAGTAGTTTGTTTTCTAAAAAAAATGAGTGAAAACGAGCGAAAATTGAGCTAAAAAAAAACCCTAAATCGACCAATTCAGCAGTTTCGATTCAAAATCGTAATCGATCTGATTACGATTCAGTTTTAATTCGTAATTTTTAAAAATCGAAGGTGATTTCTAATCGTTGAACATGTCTAGATGTATGTATCACACCTTGCCTTTGGAGTAGTATTTGACCCTTGGATGACACCCAAGCCAATTTCTAGAAGCTCTTGAATGGATAAGGGATAAAGTCATTTTTTGTTCCTTATCCAATTTTTGTCCAAAGGAAGACAAAGAATTTTATTTATTCTTTCATCTCATATAACTCATTTTCTACATAAAACATTGATTTCGAAATAACGAATCGAGCTACTTGTGAGTCTAGCTTATTTGTATAAGTAAATGAGTCGACTACAAATTCGTTAGATATTTAATTTACTAACAAATCAGCTCGAACTTGAAATAAAAAAGTCCATTTAAAGGGACCTACAGCCCTACTAGAGTAAGCCAAGCTCAAGAGTTTCAATATATACAATGGGCCAATGCATGAAGCCCAAGATGATAAAAAGACATTGGCCACGGATAAATGACCCCCCATATATTATGTGTTCACCCCACCCCCAATTTATATTTTGAATCAATAGGCAAAAAGACTATACTACCCTATTGTGTTGAGTTCAACCCCACCCTAAACAAAAAATATATATACTTTTTGAATCCCTCTTCCATCCAAAACATAGTATTTCTTTTTAATTGATTATTTTGCATGTTATTATTATTTTATTTGATTATACTTTTGCATGATTGTATAGTTATAATGAATATATGTGTAGTGTATTTCGTTTTCGAGTTTTTTTTCTTTTTTTTTTAAATCGCGTTTTGCTAAAGCTCAACACTGGTTCGCCGAGTTTTGTGAAATTTTTCGGAAAAAAGTTCCACGTTTTGAATCAAAACTCGGCCAACTTTTCCACGTTATGACTTAAAACTCGGCCAACTATTCCACGTTTTGACTTAAAACTCGGCCAACTTTTTCACGTTTTGACTCAAAACTCGGCCAACTTTTCCACGTTATGATTCAAAACTCGGTCAACCAGTGTTGAATCGGCCAAAACCTATATTTCGCCATTTCGTCTTCCTTTGTTCCATTTTATGCAAAAATCAAGTTTATTCAACGATTGAAACCCAAAATCATTCTCAAGAATACCTATTAAACAACAAAAACTAACCTACATTTGAAAATCAAATTTTGAAATGTAAAAAAAAAAATTCATAAACTCTAACTTCATGAACAATAATACAAACATTCACACTACACTTACCTTTGTCCATTAGGGAGCACGACGGCGGGACTACAGGCGACGACGAACGTCGGCGGCGGTCGGCGGGGCTGACGGTGGGGAGAGGTGACTTTTTCAAGTTTTAGAGTCAAATTAAGAAAGGATGTTCTTTTAATTTTGAAAGGGAGGGGTGAAGTCATAACCTTTTATTAAAGTGTATAAGAGTGAAAATGTTATTTTTGGTATTTTATGAGGGGTGAACTCATATTTGGACGGGTGAAGACATCCGGAGGGTGAAGACATAACATTTGGGGGGGCATTTATCCGTGGCCTAAATTTAAAAGGGCCCACGGCCTTTTAGAGTAGCCCAAATATCTTAAAATGAAAATAACTTTTAAAATTATTACCTTCCAAGTCATCACTTGTTACTTAAAATTTCGATAACTTTATTTATACACCATCACTTAATTTACAAGTAGACCACGCAATACTTCATAATATCCTCATTGTATCTACTTTATACATAATCAATTAATATTTCTTAAAACTCGTAAAAGTAAATTATACATATACAAAGTTTGAAAAAATTAGTAATCACTTTTCAAAATTAAAATGGTTTCTAGCAATTAATTTTAAATAATTTTAGAAGCTGTTAGTATTGGGAATATTGTATGTTCTTGTATCCAAGTATCCAACATTAGTTTATATAACTATAAACACTTTGTCAATTCTCATATGCACATAGTGAAATGATCTTAGATTTGTACACTTATCACGTTTCAGTCAAGTCTAATTTTACGTTTTAGTCAAAACTGATGTCATGTTTCACCCTATACCTATTTCCACGGTGCAACTAGTGCACAGAAAACTAACTCAAAATCATAATTTCAAACAATACTGCTATAAACAATATTACATTCATTCAATACAATCACCTTGCATAAATACAACCAGTTTAACAAAATCCATAACCCTAGCTATCATTAACCACACTATATATACACCGACGTTGATTATTTTTTGACATAACAAATATCACCCCTATACGAGTCAAGCTACTTATACACGAGGAGTGTATAAATACAATGTATGTATATTTATCTATTCACTATAAGTATATATCACTATTAACCTATATTTCTAATAATCTAATTAGTCATCAATATCAGTTTCAAAAAACAAGCCATCAATGACCTGATCAATGATTGAATCAATGAAGGTGTTGCAGCTAAGTGTAAACATTTGGCCCACTCTGTTACGGTTGCTCGAAAACCAGGCGAAAACGGCAGCACTAGCAACGGCCGCCAAGCAAACGCCCCCCGCCTCTTCGATTCCTTGCAAATCCATCTTCCGGAATACTGAATTCCCCGTCGCCACCTCCATTCCTACTGTTGCTGCAAATACAATCTGGAAAATACGCGAAAAATGAGCACGAGTCTCTTTATATGTGATCACACTGCGACGCCCTAAATTCAGAAATACGAACTTTGCATAAAGTAGTTGGAATAACTAACTTTACGCGCCAAAATTAACAATTTATGAATTCACAACGATAAAGTAAAAAGAGTATCGACTTTTATTTTTTAAAAAAAACACCACAAACTACGGCATCAAAAACGTCAATACTCTAACACGACTTAAAAGACGAAAAATCACCCTTGACAGGAAAAACAAATCATGAATCTTTTAACCAAAATTTGCAATAACAAAAGAGAAGTCGTCATCCAACGCCACCTCTCGCTAACTCATTCGCTCAATCATAAAATAAGAAATCTCGATTCCTCTACCTCTCCCTCACGCAAAATCCGAATTTTCCGTCCCAAATCTTGTGCTTTCTATAGTTTTCTCACTATTGATTGTTGCAAGGCGACAACAACTACGAAGACTAGTTATACGTTACGCATTCACATTAAACATTTCAGGTGGGATTCAATTGCTTTAATTCCTACAGTTGCTAATTTCTCATCTAAAAGTTCAAACTTAAGATATTAAATTACTCCCTTCGTTCCGCAATTACTTTCACACTTTCCTTTTCGGGACGTCCCACAATAACTTTCACACCCTTAAAATGAAAACCCTTTATAAACTCCACCCTCACAATATTCTCAATTTTACACAAATTGCCATTACTTTTTCTACACATATACCCAAAAGACAACTCATTTTTTACTTTATACACAAAAGTATAAAATTACCTCTCAAAATCTTCCACTAAATTCACTTTTCTTATTTTGTGTGTCTCTTTACACGTGAAAGAAATCACGGGACGGAGGGAGTAATTCATTTATAATTATAAACTACTCATTTTCCTAACTCCCTCCCACCAGTGGGCTGAATTAGGGTCTCTGCTATGAAGAAGGCCCAACAAAATCTAAAATGTTTTACTCAAATTTGATTATTTTTTTAAACTTGATATCAGGACCAACTAATTCCTATGACCAATTCCACCGTCCACTCGACAGACCCGTTTAAAGCTTACTGCTCTGTATTCTATTCTGGCCTTACTAGAAACAGAACATATATAGTTAGAAATATGATTTACTTACCATGGCAAGGCGACCAGATATAATCTCAAAATCTTGACTTTTCTTACAACTGTCCACATAATCCGACAAATTCTCAAAGAAACGCGAAACTTCATTCTTCTCCCTAGTCGTCGCCTTCAATACGCCGCCGCCGCGATCATCGCCAAACGACCGGAGAGTACACACTCGCGGCTGCAGAACCACCTTCTGAAACTCCGGCGGCGGCGCCGCTTTCTGAGCCCTGATCTGACAGAAAACCGGCCGCACACCAGCTAAAGCCATCGGAGATGAGTACTTAGTTTTATGGTCGGAAATTAATATACCAGAATTATTTTTCAACCTCTCTACAAGTTCGAATTTTCTTCTGACGACGGAATTCTTTTATTTGTTTTAATTTGGAGGGTGGATGTTAAGGTTCCACGTACTATGATGATGGAAGGAGAGACGTGGAGCTTTAAACTTGAAACCATGGAAGAATTGAATCTTCTAGTATGGACCACATTCTTTTATTTGATTTTGACAATTTTATAATTTGAATGGTAAAGTGTATGCACTCTCGAGTGCATGTTGTGCACCCTAATCTATGTTGCACTTTTCAGTTTACTGACTTACATTTTTTGGTAAATGGTGTTGCACTTTTTAATTATTACTAAAAATATTATTATACTGTTTAATAATTGAAAAGTGCAACACCATTTACCAAAAATGTTTAATAATTGAAAAGTGCAACACCATTTACCAAAAAGTGTAAGTCAGTAAACTGAGACTAAGGTGCACAACATGCACTCGAGTCCATAGCAGACCAACCCTTTGAATATATCGACATGTCAATTTGGGTCCGGCCTCCAAACTTTGTGATAGGCCTTCTCGATAATTTATGTTTTGATTGCGAATAAAGCGAGATTTGTTGCCAAAGTATAAAGACATTTACTTCCTAACTCATACGTCCGTGCTTCAATAAAAATCGCGTCAATTTTACAGTAAAACTACGTACACTTTTTAGTAAAGTTACCCTTTAACGACGTTAATAGGCGCGATCCGCGACATTTTGGATTAACCATGTTAAATGGGTGCACTATTATAAAACATTTCTATTTTTCGCCTTTGAGTCGAGTTCGCATAAATTTTTTTTGTTTGTTCTTCTACACGTATCTCATGATCCTCAAATGTTTATCTGATGTGGGATATTGTTTGACACCACTGATTAAACGGGTGGATATTGAATCTTTCTAAATTAATAGTACTTCCAAAAAAATTCTCACATGGGAATGGGACCCTTGCTCTCTATATTCCATGGATTAGATGTAATAATTTGAACTCAATTTTGTCACTAAAGAAATAGCTTCTTCCATTCCTAAAGAAGTTTGGGAAGTATGAGGATATATCTATTGTAGCATCAACTTAATTCAACTTCTCAAGGTTCTTTCTTATGCAAATTTTAGGATCAAATTTGAATTTTCATTATCACATGCCCCCCGTAATGACAATAAATTGGCACATGATTTTGCTAGGAACTCCCGATAATTTGAGAATCCTCATACTTGGGTTTAGCCACTAATGCAATTTAATTTCCCAAAAAAAAAAGGTATTTCCTCTCTCATTATCACATGTCCCCCGTAATGACAATAAATTGGCACATGATTTTGCTAGGAACTCCCGATAATTTGAGAATCCTCATACTTGGGTTTAGCCACTAATGCAATTTAATTTCCCAAAAAAAAAAGGTATTTCCTTACTCAAATTATTTCACTTCATTAAACACAATATAAGGGAAGAACTTAATTAGGAATTATAGGTTATTCATTGGTGCACTTGTAGTAAATGTAACGGTGAAGTTCCCCTGATTAGTCGGTTTTTTGAACCAGATACCGAGGCATAAAAAAAAGGTAACTGTCAACCACTCAAAATAGTAGGAAATATTCAATTATCAGATTATACTTTCAAATTTTTTTATGTGACTTGATGAATCACAAAACATGCAACAATACAATGGAATTCTAAGTTCACAAACCACTCTGATCAACTGATAATACATAAAACTTTTTTCATGTCTTCTAGCAATTATATATTGAGTATGCTTTTGGTGCTACACTTTCATAAGTTATTGAAGAACATACATACATACTTAAATGAATAAAACATTCCAAATAATTCTTCAAATTCACACCCAATTAACCTCTTCCCCCACTTCATTTGACCATCAAATAAATCATCCTACCCTAACAAAGAAAATACTCAATTCAGGCCCGGTATTACCATCCGGGCTCAACATGTATAGCGTCTCCGAATCCCTCGTCGCCACCACGTGATCGAAATACGCCCTTAAATACGCAATCTCCCCGTCCGGCCCCTCCACCTCCGACCTCCCTGGCAAAACGCCAGCCCCCATCGACACCGCCTTCAACAATTCCATCACCTGCATATGCATGCAGGTGACAGAATCTTTTTATATTATAATATAATATAATATAATATCATGTATATTTTTAATTTAAAAAATATATATATCATCAGGGGCAATCGCCCTGAACCTGAAGGGCGATTGTCCCTGAAGATCATATCACCTGTAAATCCTCGTCGTTCGCCGCTCGTTTCATGCCATACCCGCTCTTCTTCCCGTTGCAAAACATCGTCCACACGGGCTCGTCGAGGAGCTCGATTTGATCCTTCTCCGACGCCCGTTTTTCGCATTCGAGCGCGATTCTCACCATTCCGACGCTCATTTCCTTGTGCAAAACATGAGTCTGCAGCCCCAGCTCCACCAGCACCATCGGAAGGGTGCCGGAATTCTCCTGAATGGCGAGGGTCACGCGCCCTTTCCGGAAGCCGAAGAGCGTGCCGGTCACGCGCGCTCCCGCGGAGACTCGGCCGTCGGGGAGGGAGGGGAATCTGCACGACGGGGTTATGATGGGGAACGAGCGGAGGATGTTTCGGAATACGCGAAAGAATTTTCCGTGGTGTTTGGGTTTCTTCTTTACGGAAGGCTGCGACAGGGTGAGTTCCATTTCCTGATTATTATTAGTCGGTCATTGGATCGGATACCGAAATTAAAAAAAAAAAATAGATGGTGATCGGCCGGGGTGGGTGGCTGAGGTTGAAGACGGCGGAGGAGGAGGCGGCGGACGGCGGTGGAGATTAGGAATAAGTCTAATAAGAGAATTTTCTTCCAAATGGATTTGAATTTTTTTAATAATTTGTTTGTGTTTTGTCATACAATTCTTGAGGGGAACAAGTCTTTCCATTGTATTCGGAAGTGCAACAAATTGTGGGAATGTAGGTATTAATTCAATTTTATTTATCATTTAAATTTAGGAAACTTTTAATATAATCTTGATAGTACATAATTTGAACCGTTAATTTGGATTTTTTTAAAGAGAATTGTATTTACATAGACACTGATCGAAAAGATCATTCACAAAGTTTGGAGGCGTAACCATTTTTTAGGCGAAATTAGAGATATTAAAAAGGGAAAGAAAAAACACATAAAGTCATAAGTTCACATGACGATCCAGAGGTCGTTAAAACTTTGCTCGAAAAAACTATTCATAGGGACAAAATTAAGATCAAGGGAAAATGTACCCCCTCTAAGTAACAATCTTATTGAAACGAAAATACTTAGGGCATGTTTATTTTTTGTTTTAAAAACCAGGTTTTGGATTTCAAGATCCAAAATCCGTTTTACTTCGGGATTTAAAAATCGGTTTTCAAAATCCACTCAAAACCACCCATATCAAACATGTTGATTTGACATAAAGTTATATCTATATAATATTACTCCAATCATTATATTATTTCTCAACAATAATATAATAATACTATAATAATATAATACATTTAATCATTACACACTTAAGTAATCATTATAATCTCATCAAACAATAATATAATAATACAAACTTATTCAATCTTACAACTTGATTTGACATAAAGTTAAATCCTTCACTATTTCAAAACCCAAAAGAAACACTCATATTACTATTTATCGTGATTTCAAAAACAAGGATTTCAAAAATCTGATTTTTAAAACCACCCAAAGCCCAAAGTAAACACCCCCTTAGAGTTCATACCACTATATAAAAAATGAGAGATAATATCCGGACATTACCCTCCCCGAATGGTAGAGGTGGTCCAAAGCTTAACGAAAGGAAATAACATGTGTTTTACAGTAAGGGCATGTTTGTTTTGGGATGGAAAATCCGGATTTGGGATTTCGAAACTCCACCCCCGTTACAGTTTGGGATTTTGATTCAGGATTTCAAAATCCCACCCTATAAATACCTATAAACTCTATAAAAGTCAACCCTATAAATACCTACAAATCCTATATAAATACCTATAAAACTTATAATCATATTCTATAAAGTTAAATCCTACCCTACATAAATCCCAAAACAAACACAAAACATAAAAAGTATTAGGATTTTAAAATCCACTAGATTTTGAAATCCGGATTTCAAAATCCTCCAAATCCCAAAACAAACATGCCCTAAAGTTCTGTGTTCCGTGTCCATCAAAGCTTATGTTCCCTTTCTTTTTACAAGTTTGAACTTTTAAATTATAACAAATTATTTTACAGTATTGACCCAAAAATGAAAAATATAAAGAAATCGGCCCACGTATGCTTACAATCAGCCAACTCTAACAAAACAAGAGGCCCAATAAGGAAAATGGCCCAAAGGCAAAATTGAAAAATAAAAAAACAGGCCCATATTAAAAAAAAAAAAAACTATGCAGTTTCGCCGGGCGATTTATAATTTAAGTGGTGTATAAAATATAAAATGTTCTAATTCCTCTAATTTTGATACTCATTGTTTTATTTTTATATAACATCATAAATCTGATTCTAAATGATGAATTAAGTACTTAGATGGTTAAGTTGAAAGTTTGATCGAACCACTTAAAAGTTTAGCATTTTTTCTTTAATTTCATGCACTA
This sequence comes from Galeopsis tetrahit, assembly GCA_963675135.1. Classification (NCBI taxonomy): domain Eukaryota; kingdom Viridiplantae; phylum Streptophyta; class Magnoliopsida; order Lamiales; family Lamiaceae; genus Galeopsis; species Galeopsis tetrahit. Next base: position 837,098 of record OY776120.1, read on the forward strand.
GATTTTCGTAGATTCTTAATTAGATCACAAGTATTGAGAGATTACTAGAGTGGTACTGAGTAATTCATAGCTCCATGATCAATTTTGAGCTTATTTATTGTTTTTATATAGTGGTTTTATTTTCTAAAACAAACACTTCAAAAAAATAGGCATCATATGATTCCTTTCAACTTTCAAGATAAAAGATATTGTATATTTTAATTACCTTTGATTAATCAAAAATATATTAATACAATACTATATTTTCTTGTTCTTATGGGATTTTTTTTATGCAAATATGAATCAATAATTAATACAAATAAAATAATAGTTGATTAATTTCATGTGTTCATCGCTGCATTGCGAGCAAAGTTTATGTTTTTAGAAATTAATTGCACTCCACTTTTAAAAAATTAAAAAAATTATAAGTTTGATATACGATGTAGTTTGATTCATTCACCATAAAATTCGAGTTCAAATCGTTTTAATTACAACATATATAAAAACTTAACATAGTACTAGAAGTTAAGTGATTTAACCTTGAGGTTCTTGATTCCAAATATAGGTACGCAGAACAAACCGTAAATTGACAAGATATTGGTGCCCCACTCCAAGTCTTAAATAAGCAACAATTCTTGGTGATACTTAACAAAAAACATTGATTGGCAAGTTTAGTTGTGACAAATTTGCTCTTATAAAAACCAAGTTATGTGAATTATATGTGCACCCTCTTCTACAAAGATATTGGAGAAACACTAGATACGCATAGTGGGTTGCCATAGAAATGGGACACCCACTCAAAAAGTCAATTTTACCCTTTAAATGAAAAGAATATTCCTCGTTTTCACACAGCATAACCGGTTTTATTTGGGAATAAAATTCAGATGGCAGATTTAGTCGATCCGAGCTCTAGCGCCATCGATTACATTGACGAGTAAAAAAAAAACGAGCTTGACTTCGTAATTGAGTCTAACAAACCTGTAGAATCGAGTCTAATAAAATTTTAAAAAAATAAAATTTAGATATTGAGTCTAACGAGTCGAGCTTGATCTGACTCGTTAATAAATCATTTAGAATTAAGTTTGAGTCGAGTCGAACTAAAAGTAAGGGAGGTTTAAATATCTTAAAATAAACATCAGCCCAAATTGTTCAAAAACTGCAAAATAATTTGTATTGGGGTCTGACTATATGCACCTCCATTTCAGTTTGATGCACTCCCCCTTTCAGTTTTTTAATAAAATAATAGGGTAAAAAACCCAAAATACCCTTCATTAAATATACAGTACTATCCCCTACTGAATGCACCCCCCTTCATTTCTTTCACATTTTTCTAACCCACAACTTCCGGTCGCCGACGACACCATTTCCGGCGACCATCAAGCTCAAAAAAAAAATACAGAAATCAACCATACACTAAAAAAAATCACAATTTTTTTTAATAATTTTCGACCAACCAGTGTCGACCACATACACTCCCGTCGACAACGAGGTATCGACGGGAGTGTATGTGGTCGACACTGGTTGGTCGAAAATTATTAAAAAAAATAAATAAATTCATTTTCGACTACGTAATGTCGATCAAATACACCCTCGTCGACAACAATTTGCCGATGAGAGTGTATTTAATCCACATTATATAGTCGAAAATGAAAAAAATAAATAAAAAAAATTAGGGTTTTCTGCATTTTTGCAGAAAACCCTAACATTGAAATTGGGAGTTGGGCAAATCTGGGCTGGGTGTGGGTCGGCGTCGGAGAGGGGGTGGGGAGGGGGCGGCCGAAATCTTTTTTTTTTTTTTTACAGATGGGAGGAGGGGGAGGGAGGAAGGGGGCAAACCTGGGGGTCGCGTCGGCGTCGGACGGGAGGGGGATGGGGCAAAGGAAAAAAGAAAAAAAAAATTACCTGTGATGGGGACGGTGGCGGAGGCCGCGGTAGATGGGGGCGATGGCGGAGATCGCGGCGGATGTGGCGGTGGCGGGGGAGGGGGGCACGATGATGGGAGAGAAAACGAAAAAAAAAAGGGTGGGGGGAGGGGGGCGATGGGCTGCGGCGGCTCGGGCGAGGGCTACGGCCGGCGTCGGATGGACGGAGAGGGGGAGGTCGTCGCGGCCTAGGGACGGGGAGCCCGGCCGGCGGCCGCGACGGAGAGCGAGGAGGGGTGCATGGCCGCGACGAGAGGGAGAGGGAGGAGGAAAAATACAGAAAAAAAAAAAAAAAAGGGGAGAGGGTGGGTGGGGGTGGGCGGCGGCGACGGGGGGTGGGGTGGGCGGCGGCGACGGGGGGTGGGGTGGGTGGAGGTGGGCGACTGTTGAGGAAATGGGGAGGAGGAGGTGGGTTGGGGAAATGGGGAGGAAGAAGAGGAAGGGTGGGGTGTGTGTAGTAATATATATGTTATGAGAGGAGGGGTATTTATGACATTTGAAGGGGGGTATGACCTAAATTTGGGGAGTGTATAAATCGGGGGATTGATGGGGGAGTGCATCAAACTGAAATGGAGGTGCATATAGTCAGACCCTTTGTATTGGCCCAATTGACTAGTCAGATTCATGGGCCAGGGCTTAAGCCCAATATACAAATCTATCTTAAAATCTGCCATTGAAACCCAATAAACCCATGTATTTTAGTGTTAATTTTTCTTTTTTTCAAACTAGGAAAAAATAAAAAACTAGTATTTATATTTCATAAATAATATCTCACATCGAATATACATGGAATGATCGTGAAATATATATTAGAAAATTAATATACAAAATTTAATTCTTCATCTTTCTAAAACATCATACTTTTAGATGACATACAATTATTTTATACTATCAGAGGCTTTAGGTTCTCGTCTACATGTTCTGGATTCGATTAAACGAATGGAGTTGCTCGTGAGCTTGGCTCGATAAGGCTCGAACTCGTCTCAATTCGTTCATTAAATGAGCCGAGTTCGAACTCGTTAGATACTTGATTTACTAACGAGCCGACTCAATATCTAATTTTTTTTCTTTTAATTTCATTAGGTTCAACATACTTCTTAACGAGTCAAACCGAGCTCATATTTTAGTTTATCAATGTTATTGAGACGAGCTCGAACTTCAAGTACTCGAGTCGACTCGAACATCTCAAAACAATTGATATACACATCTAATGATTCCTTCAAAACACGATAACAACATAAGCCGTGCAGTAACATTCACATAAGCTGATTTCTTTTCTTACCAAGAAGTTTGACTTTACTAAAAAAAAAGTGTAATTTTTAATTGTTTGTAAGATTCCCACTGCAATAGATCAATAGAATATACCCAGTCGAAAATGGCTTTTTTTAGATTATTTTAGTACAAATATTAGAATAAACATAGATTTTTTTAGTACAAATATTAGAATATATCTATTATTGAAATGTTCTCCACATCCCCAATTACTTTCACTCTTTTCTGTTTGGAAAATTTCACAATAATTTTTACACCCTTCAAATAGAAAACTCTTTGTAAACTTCATCCCAGTAACGGACCTACATGATGTCCAGGGGGCCGTGGGCCCCCCACTAATTTTGTAAATTTGTTAGGGGTATTTTGGTAATTTCACACATATTAAAATTAATACTCTATTGTATACTCCCTCCGTCCGCCTATAAGTTTCCCATTTTACCATTTTTGTCCGTCCGCCTATAAGCTTCTCATACCTTTTTTTAGTAAGTACTTTTTCTTATACCTCACTTTATATATTATTTTTTCTCTCTATCTCTTTCCTCTCTCAATCACATTACTTGTACTATATCTATTATTTAATGGGTTGGTCTAGTATGCACTTGAGTGCATGTTGTGTAACTTAGTCCATGTTGCACTTTTCAGTTTTACTAACTTACACTTTTTGGTAAATGGTGTTGCACTTTTCAATTATTAAATTGTATAATAATATTTTTAGTATAATAATTGAAAAGTGAACACCATTTATCAAAAAAGTGTAAGTCAGTAAGTGCAACATGGACTAGGGTGCAGTGCATACTAGACCTTATGTTATTTAATCTTATATCTATTATTTAATCACTTTTTTTAATTATTGTGTCAAAAAGTTACGTGAAACTTATAGGCGGACGGAGGGAGTAATTATTTACACATTTCTTATATAAAAATTATTCTGAAACGTAGAATTAATATGTTAATTTGTGTTAATTTATAGTTCGTTTTTACAGGATAGACACAAATCTTTGCTATGTAGATATAGGACGTGAGAGGGATGGAGTAGCACGTGAGAACTTAGCTTGTAGATATTGAAGACAGCTATGATTAAAATAATGAAAAATTCCCTCAAAAAAAAATTAAAAATAATGAAAAATTGAACAAACTTCCAAAATTAAAATAAAATAATAAAAATTAAAATAATTTCATTGAAAAAGCCTCCCCGGGGTGCCACCCCATACCACCACGTGCTCCCTCGTGACCCGCACGTTCGAAACCCTTTTTTCTAGGTTTTTATTTTTTATTATTATTATTATTATTTCTCAATAGTTTTTCCAAGCTTCTCGTGTTATATTTTATTTTTTAAATTAATGCCTAGGTCAAAATACTAGGAAAGGAATCAAATTCTGATTTTTAAAAATAAAATTAATCTTCTTGGAAAATACATTGTGCTATATATGTTTTAATTATTCTATAAAATCTTTATTTATTTTTTGAAAGTATTATTTTAGTAGGGAGTATATACAAATTCGTGGCTTTGGGATCATATTTTTAAAAACAATTTCTTTTTTTAAACTAACATTGTTTTCTAAATAAGTTAAATGGTTAGGATACGGAGTAATAGATAACATTTAACGTAAATTTAAATGATATAATAAAAATATTACAACATTGTGTAACAAAAGAAACGATAGATGAATATTTATATATATATATATTTTTTTTTATTTTTTTTTTTGCGTGCACCCAAATGAGTTCTATGGAAAGAATTAAATTTATATTAAACCTAAAGTACTAAGGCGACTTAATATATATTTATGCATTCGCTCTATAAATTGCTAAAACTATGGAATAATTAAAATCTTTTTGAATAAAAATGTATACTCCTATATGATACTCACTTACAAATAATTAAAATTAGATAAAAAAAACACAATAAAAATGTATTAAAAAAAACGCGTGATTAGTTAGAGATTTGTTGGCATCCACATTATAGTGTTAGAATTTTGTGGATGAGAAATGAAAGACAATATTGGCTGGCAAAATAATGTAAGAAGCTTTACAAAATATTGAGGGGACAAATCATAATTTTTCTAAATTTAAATAATTTAGATTGAAAGAAAATTTGTCTAACTATTTTTAAGCTTGAGGCCAACCCTTCATTCCCCACTTGCTCCAATTCTTCATTTTCTGTTATTTACATCCTTTTCTCAATAATTGGGGTGTAATTATATATGAGTATAAATCAATATATTATATTGAAATATTGTTTTTCAACTCAAAATGTTATTGGAAGATGCGTGATAAATGACTTCGTCTTGTTCGAGTTCGAAAATTTTACCACGGAATGTAAAAGCCTATTGATTTCTTTACTTTCGTGCACTGTGACTTATGTCAATCGTATGGCTAATAAAAATACACACAGATTTGCTCGCGCTAGCTGCTAGAACTTTTCTCAGTCATCATGTTTGGTTTGACCCTCCGACACTTGTGGATGACTTTTCATCTTTGAACCTAAGAGTGGAAGCAGACCAGGCTATCCTACAGGGGTTTACGACCCAACCTTTTAAAACTCCACCCATCTTGAATTTTTTTAATAAGTAAGTTAGGTCTAAGACTTTTTTTAACTGAGTTAGTTTATATATTCAAACCAAATAAATCTTAAAATTCACAATATTAATCTAATTACTTTTTAATTTGAGGTTAAAGGAAAATTATTTTAAAAATGCTTAAAAAGACTTCAAATAGTTTTTCATCAGGCTTGAGTCTAGCAACAATATATGAAGCTCAGACTTTTCAACGAGAAGTCTAGTTCTAACTATTTTCATCTGTGACTGAAATGTCTATTAATAATAATATATCAGCAGAAAATATCTATTAACATCTAAAATATCTATTGAAAATCGTTTATATTAAAACACGTTATCGAATTAAATGAGTAGTCAAATAAAACACGGAGAGTAAACGATTTAAAGAAAGAGGTTGGAAAGCCACAGGAGGTGATTGAACGTTTGGTAGGGTAGCCAATGAGACTATGCGGTGGGCCACACGCGCGTGCATTTCCACTACATATGACTCCATTTTCAATTTTACATCGGTTCGATTCCTCCGTTTCACTGGTGTTCCAATCTTTAACAGTTAACACGTGTCGTTCTTAATATTATAAGACGTTGATTATTTATAGTGAAACAAAAAGTGAAACAAATGATTTCAATCCATTTTAGATTACTACCCATTTTTATTTTCCTAATATTTTATTTTACTTTAAGTTCTATTACACCGTCCTAATTATTTTATTTTTGGATAAATATATTTTTTATCCTAAGTTGTTTTAGTTTTGAATTTTGTTTTTTAAGTTTTTCGATTTTAAAGTTAGTCATCTATGTTACAAAATTCAGTATTACTTCCAATTTTTTGAAAAGGAAGATAATTAACTTGGCTAATTTTCAATGTGATTATTAGGGATGACAATATATACCGAACTCATGGTGATCTGTCCCACCCCCACTCCGATAGGTGCAGTTTTTTTGTCTATTTATCAGATTCGATTTGATTTTCCCTGAAAATCGAAAAACATTAAAATTGAGTGAAAGAGCTTTCTACCTGCATATCCTTACAAGCCACCCGAAAGTTTCACCATTTTAACTAGTTATTTTATAACGTGATGTAAAAATCTCATTATTTTATCCATCAGTTTACAACAAAAATTTTAAACATTAATTTCTCACTTATCGAAACACTATATTTGTAAATAATATATTGAATCGAAACTCTCTTTTACTCCCCTACATTCACAACAAAAATCAAGATCTCAATGGCATTCTATATATTCATAATTAATTAAAAAATTGAAAGAAGAAAAAATGTTCATAGTACTAATATCGTACGTCAATTAGGACAGCCGTATGCCACATATTTCTCTGATCAAATGACAGATAAGTAGTGAATAGATGCATTAAAAAGATTCCAAAATTATTTTAAAAAAGGGATTAAAACTTTTGAAGTCTTTTAAATTGGACTAATTTTAAATTTGATTTTGATAGAATACACATTTTGATTTTGATCTCATAAGATGATCCAATTTTTTTATTCAGTCCAATTACCGTTATTGCAGGTAAATGAATCGGTTAAACCTTAACTCATGTTCAATTCAAATCAACCGTGAATTTATTAATGTGCAGAAAAATGCATAAACAAATGGATTTGACGGGTTCATTTACCTGCAATGACAGACAATTGAACTGAATTCAAATTTTACCCAACTTAAGAGACCAAAATCATTCGTACAAAATTTAAAATACTGCAAAAACTTTAATCTCTTAAAATAATTAGTAAATTAAATTTTGGTTTGGTAAGAGATTTGTTTTTTAGGCTTTAAATAAATTAATTAAGATAATAATTTTATTTTGGGATCTGGGATGTAAACGTGTATTTGTGTTACTTAGAAAATAATTTATAAATAAAAATAACAAGTGGATGATTTTTAACTAATATTGGAAATTAATTGAGGGAACAAACTGCAATTATTTAAATTGTAGAGTTGGAGATGTGAAGAACAAACACAGCTGTATCTGCTGGAGATGTTTAATTAGGTGTGCACATTTAATTGGGTAGCTTTGTTTTGTTGTAAAAATAATTTGATTATATTGTGTGAAAGTGAAGCAATTCTTTTAATTAATTTCATTTTAAAATTTATATAATTTTCAGAAAGGACAAAAAAGTACATTCTCTTTCACTTTCAATTTGATAAAACTTTCACAACTCCTTTAAATCAACTATTTTTAAATGACACTTTGTATGTAAATTAATGACACTTCTTATGTACAAGCAAAAATGAGTATTCATTAAAATTTCGACACTAGAGTCACTTTCACACGATTCTTGCAAGCATAGAACGATATTCAAAGCATAATTCATCCATAAATTTGAACAATCTCACGACAAATCACATGCACATATATTAAGAAATTAATTGATCTATGCAAATATTAATTGATCTTAAAGATAAATTTGAAAAAAAAAACAATTAATTTACATTGAAAAGTGTAAAACGTCATATAATTTTCAAAGAATATAAAAGATCAAAACGACATATATTATGAATAGAAGGGAGTATAATACAGTAGTAACATTAAAAAAATAGAGTTTAGAGTTTAGAGTTCACGTGAATTTAAGTACACAAAAATCCCTAATCAATATTAAGCCCTTCATCATTTTAATAAAATTTGATGTATTTATAACTTAATAAAAATGGTTTATTCTACCATTAATTCAAAACAGCTCAGAAAATTGGTTGATATTTAAAAATGTGTATGTAATTGAAATAATTGAAAATGCCTGATTTTTTTTAAACACTAGATTTTGCAATTAAATTGATATTTGACCAAACATGGTGAATTATTATAGGATTAAAATAGATAAAGTTTGATGTAGACATAATAAATCACACGTGCAGAGCCCTCATGAAAACTTAAATGGGCATAAGTCATAACCCTTTAATTAGGCAATTTCTTTTTTGACAACTTTAATTAGGCAAATTAATTACTGCTTTCGGACAATTTGCACAGTTTGATCGACACACTTTAAAAAAAATATATAATTGAGTGGATGGTGAGGTAAGATAAAGGAGGGGTATTTCAGACAAATAAAAAATTTATTAAAAAGAAAAAATACCTAAAGTCATAAGTTCACATGTTGAATTAGAGGCCGAATAATTGTTAAAACCTTATCTGAAGTAATAAAACTTGGGTCAAAAAAAAAAAAAAATACCTCTTTAGGAAAACGATGTACTAAAATGAAAAAACTATGTATTCATGCTCTCGGACCCAAACGTTCAGGTGATTAGTGGGGTGTAAAGTAAAATGTATGTAAGAAAAGAGTGACAATTGTAAAATAAAATGGGCTAGTCTTGGGTGAGACCGTCTCACAGAATGAGATCCGTGAGACGGCCTTCATATATAAAAAGTGATAATGTTTGAGCAAAAAGTGATAGTGTTTAAGTAAAAAGTGACAATCACTTTTTTAAAAAATATTATCACTTTTTTTACAAACTAAAATCTGGAAAAAAAATATGGGTTATCCTACCTAAAATTTTGAAATATGGGTTAAAAGGGATCCGTCTCACAGAAAAAGATCTGTGAGACGGATCTGTGAGACGGTCTCACATAAGTTTTTGCCAAATAAAATAATTTTGTGAGAATATTAATTTTGTATGAAATTTTCATAAAGAGTGACAATTGTAAAATAAAATAATTTTGTGAGAATATTAATTTTATATAACATGTATATATTGAGAGTGTGCAAGTAATCACTGAACGAAGAAAATAATACATTTTTTTTAAAGAAAAATCGAAACAGATCAATATGACATCGTTGTCCCCTCCAAACCTGAATATTGCTATCAATATAACAATTAGACACAATCAAAATTAACAATACATGAACCTTGAAAACATAAACCCCCACACCTAAGTGAGATGAGGGATACATCATACATGAGGACAAATCTTGAAATTCTTAAATTTAAAAAAAGATACAAGATTTTTTAAAGCAAGTGGGCAGACATTAATAAGGATAGAATAGTTTGTGCCTTGATGCATTGAAACTTTGAGATTGATAGTTGTCCATTTTATTTATTTATTTATATATATGGTCCACTCTTGGAATTGAACTCTTTGAAATATTTTAAACCAAGAGGGTTTCAAAAGTAAAATTGCAAAAGAAAAGTCCAACTATATATATATTTTCCAAAATCTTTTTGTTAGATCTTGATGAGATATATTTTCTGTCTCTATTAATAAATTTATTTAACCAAAATATACTAGTGTCGTGTCAAAATTGTCTTTTAAACTTTTTAAGTACATGCAATTTGCCACTTGATCTAAATTATATTCATAATGTCATCATTAATCTACTTATATACATGCAATACCATTTTATTTAGAGAGGGGTAGAACTTGTGAGTCGAATTTACGTTGAAATCGGGTTAAATGTACATTTTCACAAAATTCACATAAAACAAACGTAAAAATCCGCTTCACGAATAAGTGTTATCTGTTTGTCTTTAAAGTAACACATACTCATCGTTAGAGTAACACAGACATAAAAGCGAGTTTTTCTCTTTATCTTGCACGATTTTTTTCGACAAATTTATTTGTCCCACTTTAAATCCGATTCTACCCTATATAATATTAACATATAAGTTTTTATCTATTGTTAAAGTGATTTAATTATGAATATGGTACATAGATGGAAGTCAAGGTGACTTGAGAGTGTACTCTTCTCTAAGTCTAATATTCGAAATTCAAGGTGTAAATAATTTCTAAGGGGTCAACCGTTCATATGAGCGCAAATCTCTGACTTTAAATGGATCCCCCCGCCGCAAATGAACAGTGAAATCAGTCATCAAATTAATCGATTTTTGAATCAGATACCGACCCATATTAAAAAAAAAAAGGAACACAAATGGAATTGGAGTTAGTTTGATTAAGATATTGATAACTTAAAGGTAAAAAAGTGCACTTTTATGGGTAATTGAGCACCCTTGCTTTGTGGAATGGCATACTCTAATACACGTGCACATGCGCATGCACACATAAAAGACACAAACAAACACACACACATAAAACCAATGTAATTTTAGGACCACTTCATAATCTTAAAAGTTGTGTTTCAATATCATGACAAAATGTTTTTCCTAAAAGTGAATTTTTTTTCCCCTTTTTTATAAACAATAAAATGGATCTAGTGTGTGATTGTGAATGATTACAATTGTCTCATCTCTAAATATAATAATTTCTATTTTTATTAGGATTAATTGCATGGAATTTATAATATTTTCACCTTTAGTTTCTCAATTACTCCCTCCGTCCAAAAATTTTATGCACACTTTCCTTAACGGGCATCCCAACATTTTTTGCACATTCTAAAAAAGGAAACAACTCACATAATTTTTACCAATAATACCCTTCTTTTATTTTACCTTCTCTTTCCTTTAGTCAAATCTCTCACACTTTAATCAATGAATTATCAATAATACCCCTCATTTATTTTACCTTATACATTACTTTATTCCATTTTTTTAATCTCCATGCTGATCAAAATGTGCATAAAATCCTGGGGTGGAGGGAGTATATCATAAGACTATTTTCTTATCGTTGATATGACATGTAAAATTCTTTTTAAAAAAATGTGACACTTAGTGTTCAGAATCTGAATATTCAGAAAGAATTTGATAAAAGATCGAATATACTCCTGACTGAATAATATTTTCTTTAACGAGAGTATCTTCATATGTTAAGTTCATACCATTGTATACTAAGCTCGTACCACATTTCAACGAGCAATAATCATATAATATAATTGAAAAAAAAAAAAGACTTAATTGTATTACAACAATAAAAAAACTTGTACAAAATTGAAAAAAAAAATTGTAAAAGGATCATGAATATATAATTAACCCTTTTCATCATTCAAATACTTCAACAATTCTTTTATAAAATAACTGAAATTTCCACTATTCAATGAAAATATCTAAAACTATATTTTTATAATCCAAATTTTTTTAATAAGGAAATGAGTTTTGACTTGGTCAAGGAAGAATTATTGGATAATAATAGACCACATTTGGAATAGAAAGAAAAAAGGATTTAAGGAACGCGACAGTTGGCAAGCATGGGTGTAGAGGGCCCACACCAAACAAACACAAACTCCCACTTCTTAATCAACGATTTGATGTGTTTCTAACTCACTTGCATGTATCTAATATAAATAAAATAAAATAAAATACGATACACGTATTAGAAAAGTGTAATAATCAGTAAAGTTTTGAGTAGTAATTTTGTAATGAGTTGACTTGTTTATACGTGTGAATCCAAATTATTTTTTGGTCAAGCAAATATTATGAAATGGATTAAAAGCCCAGCCCAGTTTGTTGGATTCAAAAGTAATGACATTTTATATAAACTTTTCAGAAAATGATATTGTGAAGGTGGAATTTATAAACGATTTTTCATTTATGTGACGTTCAAAAAAGAAAAGTGTAAAAGTTATTGTGCAACAAATGGAGTACTAAATTCCGTTTCGTGAGTAACTTTCCACAGCTTTTTAGAACGAAAAAAAAACTTCATACGTCTCACAATAATTTTCACACTTTTTTTTCAGGAAGGTCCACAATAACTTTCACACCATTAAAATGGAAAACGCTTTATAAACTTCACCCTCGCAATATTCTCAATTTTACAAAAAATATCATTACTTTTGACTTACACATACACACAAATCAACTATTTTCTTCACTTTATACATAAAATTTTACATAACTACCTCTCAAAACTCTACTCATTATTATACTTTCTTAATTTGCAAGTCCACCTACATGTGAAAGTTATTTCAGGACGAAAGTACTTTACTAAAAAAAGAATAAATTAATAAAACAGAGTATAAACTTCAGCTGAAATCACATAGTAGTGTTTTCATAACCGAACTAGTGACCAATCCGATCCAATTTTAAAAACACTGCTTGCAAGAGTAAATTTTAGAAACTTATTATGGAAAAAATTAAGAGAGAGAGAGAGGGGAAGAGAGAGAAAGGTACAAAAAACTTAGTCAGCATCACTGTGAGATCCAACAGCAGCTATGAAAAGACTGGATCTGTGAATCTAATTTAAACGATAAATTCAGCATAACAAACTCAAAAATTAAACTATATATTTACAACATTCGTTACAAGGTTAAAACAACATCTGTTTTATGTGTAATCACAACAACATTTATCATCCTTTTCATACATGGGAAAATTTTCACAAATGCTTGCTCAATTCATTGCTTTCCTCCTTTATGCTCATCTCTACCCCTTCTTCTATCCCGATCGACGACGTCGAATCGATCCCCGACCCCGCCTGAATCTCCTTAAACATCGCCATTACTTGGATCATCGTCGGGCGCTTCCAAGGCCGGTCGTCTAAGCAAGCACACGCGACATTCAAGTGTTGTAGAAGCTCGATTTCCAAGCACGGGTCTTCTTTCACTAGCTCCGGATCAAACACGTCGCTTATCCTCGTTTTCGCGTGTTGCTTTACCCAACCGACGAGGTTGTTGTCTCCAAAATCGGCTGAATCCGTTGGCTGCCTCCCCGTTAGAAGCTCGAGTAAAACTACACCGTAGCTATAGACGTCCCCTTTCGTCGAACATCTAAAACTTTGGTAGTATTCGGGTGGGACGTACCCCGGGGTTCCTGCGAGTGTACTCACGCTCAAATGCGTATCCATCGCGCTCATTAGACGAGCCATTCCGAAATCGGAGACTCGAGCCTCGAGATTTTCGTCGAGAAGCACGTTGCTCGATTTCATGTCGCGATGAATGATGTGTGGAATGCAGTTATGATGGAGGAATGCTAATCCTCGCGCTGCCCCGATTGCGATTTTTCGCCTCGCGAACCAATTCAGCTTGATCCCGTTTTTCTTCCGGTCGTGCAGGACGTCCTCTAGGCTTCCGTACTTCATGTACTCGTAAACGAGGAGACGCTCGTCGCCTACTTTACAATACCCCAGCAACGGGACGAGGTTCCGATGCTTGATTTTCCCAATCGTCTCCATTTCTGCCATGAACTCTCGATCGCCCTGCCCGCTCACGTGTATCAGCTTCTTGATCGCGACGATGCTCCCGTCTTTGAGCTGCGCTTTGTACACGTCGCCAAAGCCACCCGAGCCTATCAGGCTGTCGTTATGGAACCCGTTTGTGGCTTCCAGAAGGTCAGCGAACGTGAGCTTCCGAAGAGGCTTCTCGAAAAGCGCGAGGTTGATGCTCAACGCCTCGCGAGCGCTGACCTTCCAGCCACTGTGCGCGGCTGTAGCTGAGTTCGAGTGGTTCTCCATGTACGCCTCGAGCACAGCCTCCTTCCTCTTCCTCCTCTTCTTCGTCTCCACAGCAACGATGATGAAACCGAATATGCAGAACAGCGAAAACAGCAACCCCATCGCCACACTCCCCGCGAGCGAAGCTCGCCCACGATGAGACGACTTCTGATGCTGCCCGTTTGCAGCCTCTAAACCCGACCCACAACGTGGCAGCGGGTACCCACAGAGCCCCGAGTTATTCGCAAATCTGTAATCGGGGAATGTATCAAACGGGGCTGATTCAGGAATCATCCCCGATAGATAATTGTTCGAGAGATCGATATCTCCGAGCAATGTAAGGCTCGTGAGCGCCTGCGGAATCGTCCCATTCAAACTATTATACGACAAATCGAGAATCGCAACACTCTTCAACCCCTGAAGTTCTTGAGGAATCGGCCCCGACAGATCATTGTGCGCGATATTAAGTATCGACAAGTAGAACATCGACCCAAGCTCCTTCGGAATACTCCCATCGAGCACATTATACGAAAGATCGAGGAAAATCATCGAGCCATTGTGGTTGAAAGTCGGCTGAGTGATACCCTTATACACTCTAGTGAAGTTACACGGATGCCTCGTCGAAATCCTGTTCAACTGCTCAGCTCGAATCCCCCCAAACTCGAGCAAATTCCCAGCCCCGTGGCACTGCTGACTCCCGTCGTTCTTAATATAAACGTAACTCTTCCCCGTGAGCAACCCCACCGCAATGTTCCCCGACTGCTTGAACAAAGACGGAGGGATCGACCCGTTGAGGTAATTCGTATTCAAATCCAACCAAATCAAGCTCCGACAATCCCCCAACTCGCCCGGGATCCTCCCCGAGAGCGAGTTATTCCCGAGCTTCAGTATAGCAAGATTGTTCAACTGCCCCAACGACGGCGGGATTTCGCCACTCAAGTGATTATTCGACAACGAAATCCAATTCAAATTCGAGCAATTGCTAAGACTAGAAGGTATCAAACCAGTCAAGTCATTGAAATCAAGAATCAAATTCTCCAAACTCTGCAAGTACATAAACTCCTGAGGGATTTCACCGTGCAACTGATTCAACCACAAGATCACATCTTTAAGCTTAGACAAATACCCCAAACTAGAAGGAATTGTGCCACTCAGATAATTGAAACTTAAATCAAGAGACTCCAAATGTGTGCAATTACTCAAGCTTTGAGGTATTACACCTGTGAACATATTATTCTGAAGGTACAACACTTTGAAGCTGTTTCTACCATCTACACAAAGGCTAGTTGGAATCACACCAGACAAATTGTTGGAACTCACATCTAAAGTCTCCAAATTTACCATCTTTGAGAAAGAATCAGGCAAAACACCCACGAAATTATTGAAAGACAGCACCAGTGTTTTCAGATTGCTCAATTTCAAGAGGGTTTGAACAGGCAACTCACCGGAGAAATTGTTGTTTGAGATATCAAGAACTTCAAGAACAGAGCAAGTTTCAAGTGTTTGAGGGATTGAGCCACTGAGATTATTGTAAGAAAGATCCAATTCCAAAAGGGTTTTGCACAAATCTGAAAAACTCGCCGGAAAAGCCCCCTGAAAGTCATTATCTTGAAGATAAACATACTGTAACCCTCCTCCGCCGCCGCCGCCGCTTGGCAGCGGCGGAACAGGGCCGGTGAGCTGATTATTTGTCAAATTAAGAAAACCCAACTTCCCACAGCTTGAAAGTGAAGACCCCACAACCCCAAATAGCTTGTTTGAAGATAAATCAAGAAAATCAAGATTCTCACAGTGGAGAAAATTGGGGAAATTGCTGGAGATGTTGTTTATTGAAAGATCCAAATGGGCAAGATTTTTTGAGGTGAAATCAGATAACCCACCTCCCAATTTGTTACCTTTCAACGAAAGGTACTGCAGGGAGGCGAAATCCGGCGACAGGAGGTTAGAAACAATGTTTTCACCGGAGATATTGTTGTAGGAAAGATCAAGAATCTGTAAAGATTGAATCTTTAACATGGGGTCTTTGAGAAAAGGGTCCATTGAGTTTCTTGAAAGGTTTAGGGAGAGTAAAGAGGAGCATGTTTTGAGAGATGGGATTTCTGAAATGGGGCCTGAAATGGCGTTTTGTGAGAGATCTAATGAGTTCAAGAAGCTGCTGCAGGGGAATCTTGAAACAGAGGAGATGGAGCCGGAAATGTTGGTGTTTGTGAGTGTGAGGGATTCTAGGGTTGGGAGGGAGAGGAGGAAGGCGGCTATGGTGGCGAAATCGGTGTCGAGGTGGGTGTTGGAGAGGTCTATTGAGGTGATTTTGGTTGAGTTTTGGCAGGAAATGCCATGGAAGTTGCAGGGGGGGATTGTTGGGAGCCATGTGGGGAGTTGGGAGGGGTTGGGGAGGGCGTTTTTGAAGGAAATGAGCTGGCCGGAGTAGTTGTCGGCGCCGCCGGATACGGCGGCGGAGGCGGCGGAGGCGGCGGTGGAGAGGAGGAGGTAGTAGAGTAAGAGGAACTTGGTTGAGTATAAGTCTTTCATCTTCAAAGAATGGATTTTTATGGGAGTGTTTGTTTTTCTTTAGCTTGCTTCTTCCATTTTAGTGAGTGAGAGAGAGAGAGAGAGAGAGAGGGAATTGGTTAGTTTATGAGAGAGAGAGAAGTGAAAAAAAGTTGGACTAAGGAAGGTGAGATGGATATATATACTCAACTAAATAACTGACTAATTCGGATACTAATTTCACCGTTCACTTGCGACAGTTTCACTTCTTGTGTTTTATTCTAGTTGATTTATAACACGTGTCTCAACCAACGATAGAGATGGATATATACACGGAATTCAAGAATCGACTAATTCGAGATATTAATTTCATCGTTCACGTACAAGTCAGCTTACTACAAGAAAAATGAGTTTTAGTGACAGAATTCGTGTTATTATAGCTTCTCTAGCTAAAAGTCTTTAGTGACGTTAATTGACTTTTAGTGAGAGGTCATATCATTAATTCTCACTAATAATGAGAAGATAATGTCACTAAAAACAGTTTTCTTATAATTAATTTATCTATTCCACTTCTCGTGTTTCATTATATATTTGATTAATAACACGTGTCTCATAATGTGATACATGTCAACCAACCATAGAGACGGATATATATATATATACTGAATTCAAGAACAGACTAATTCGAATGAACCAATTTCAGTGAACGGGGCGGTTTGATTCCTTTGTTCCATTTTGCTACATTTTTAACACGTAACGACGTATCCCCCCCCCCCCCCAAAAATTATATGACTATGATTTTATTCTCGATTTTGGCTCTCAATTGAAGCGAGAACAGAGCTTTATATGAACTGACCTCTTAACACAATTAAAAATTTTCGAACCTCAAATATGAAGAGAAAGCATACTACAAATAAAATGAGCTCTGTACGAATTGACCTCTTAACACACCTTAACATTTTCGAACACGAAATCCGAACAGAAAGCACACTACTAAGTCTCGAGTCTAAACTCGACGGGGGTGAGGAATTTAGTAGGAGTATTATTTGATGAAGAATGCAGTGCAGCACACAGCTGTTCACATGGCATGTGACACAAACTTCCATTCTCTCTCTCTTTCTCTCTCCTCTGTATGTATAGGTTTCTCTCTCTATACGTATAGGTCATTACAACAATCAGTTTGTCTCTCTAGGTTTCCGCGTACGTGTGATTAAGAATAGATGCAACTGTCTATTTTAAATGGAGATTCCATTGCTTTCTTTAATTACAATTGTCTTCATTCATGATTTCAAGAATAATTAAGATTAAATTAAATTACAATTATTACACTCTGCCCCTTCTACTATGATTAATTTTTTCAATAAATTAAAATATCCTATTGCAAATTCATCTGGTCAATTTGTCTTTCTTCCACGACGTTTCCTTCATTCATTTTTTTTTTTTATAAAATATTATCTTTTTGAATCTAATTTTGAATTTTGAATTTCTTTTGAATCCAATTCAATTATGAGGATTTGGAGTATTTCTTAAACCAAAATTAAATAAGTGTGAATCTCACATTTTTAACCATTTCTATTCAAAAGTATTACTCCAACCGTTCATAAGTGTTTGCACCGCAAAATTGATACACTTTTAAGAAAAAAGTGCAGTGTTGAAGGGTAATTTTGTAAACGTATATAAATAAAGTAAAGATTGTGTGGTTAAAAAGAGTGTAAAAGTAATGACGTTTTGTGTAAATTTTGTTAGGGTGAAGTTTATAGATGAGTTTCCTTTTTTAAATTATACAAATAATTGTGGAACAAACAAATACGGTAAGTACAAGTGTGCAAGTAGATGTATCTTTCCTTTCCAATTAGATAGACTAGTTTGACTTTTCATAAAAATTAAATAAGTGTGAATCTCACATTTTTTACCATTTCTACCCAAAAATATTACTCTCTCCTATTCTTAATATAAGTCGTTTTGACTTTTTTTTTTTTTTTTCAAATTATATGTCGTTTTACACTTTTCAATGCAAATTAATTGCACTTCTTTCAAATTTAACCTTAAAATCATTAAATATTTACATAAATGTGTTCTTTTTTTATGAGATGTACAGTTATTAATTTAGGGTAACATGAGAAATAATTTATTTTCTTAATATGTGTGCATGAATTTAGGAAGATATATATTTTGAATAGGAGGGAATATTTCTATAAGGTGGTACCTAAGAGAATTTTCTTTATAACCATAACCTTTTAATGTAAATAAAATTTAGCTTATACCAATGTGTACTAAGATATCCACATTTTTTTAATGTCTTAAATTATAAAATTATAGTTCCATTTTTTCTTTTACTTAAGTATTAAATGTTTTGTTGACAATTTTTCTCTTAATTAAATGTACTACTCCATTGAATTAGAAGTAATTAAGACTTAACTGCTTTAAAATTTACACCAGATTTATAAAATATTAAGAGTAAAAGGTAAAATAGGCATATTAATTCAACTTGATCACATTTATTTTATTTTTTTTAATTTGTGTGTAAAGTTAAATTAATCTATCTTTATGGAATGCATAAAATATTATTTTCAAATACTTACCATCATTACATATAAGTATTTTAAATATTTTACACATACTTTTAAAAGGAAAATTAATTATTTTTTTGAATAAATATAAAAAAAAAAATGGGAAACCATCTTTTTGGAGGGTGGATGGATCCAATCTGGTGGGATAGATTAATTCAAAATGGACGATAAAATTGATCGTGTGCATGAAAAATACACCATTTACGAATTAATTTAGAACCGTTAAAATATTTAGGGGGGTCATAAACATCTCAATATATCCTATTAAATTGATGAAGAAATATTTATTTGGATGAGTATTTTCATCCTATGAATTTATATATCCTACAACATTTATTAATATATGAAAGCTTAAATTTATCAAAATCGAATCAAATCAGTTAACATAAAAGAGTTTGTTATAACATTTTGTCATATTGGGGCTCACTAGCTTTTATACTTGTAGATATTTTTTGTGACGTTATTAAATTTTTGTCATTTATTTAATTCCTATAGTTGAACGGATTCCCACGCATCATTTACTTAATCAATAAATAAAAAGGATGATGTCTAACTGAAAATAAATTATGACAATTTTTTTATTAAAAAAATATAGTGAATTCTCCTCGATTTACTAAAGAGAATTAGAGAATAATGTAAAAAAAAAATCTATATTATCATATTATTAATTTTATATTATGAGTGTATTAAAATAATTCAGCTATATTTATTTCAATTTTACTATTTTTAGCTAGCATTCTTAGATATGTCACGAGTTGTAAAATAAGTTAAGTCAATCGGCTATTCGTGCTCTGAAACGATTTAAAAATTGTATTTAACTGAACTCGTATTCAAATTTGTGATCACGTAACACTCAATTTGATAGGTTGCAAGTTTAATCAAACTTAATAAGTTCACTCCTCTCAAGTGTAATTGAGTCAATGTAATTGAGTCGAGTTCGACAAGTGCCCGAGTCGAGCTCGAACTTCAAGTATACGACTTAAATATCAACTTTGTTTTCATTTTTCTATTCAAAGTGACCTAGCTAGCTACTAGATGGCCACTATATAAGTGACAAAATGTTGAGGCTATGCATATATATATAAGACCAAACAAGCTAAAAAAATTGGTACAATATTCAAATTAGAATCTCAAATTTATTGATTGACATCAAACAAAATTTAACCTATGTATTTGCTACATCCTCCTAAAACAATCAAGTCAATTGTCCATATTGAATTAATGTCACAAGAAATTAAAAGATGGAAGATTTAAAAAAAATATACTCCCTATATATATAGGCTTAATATGAAAATGGTTTTAATTTGATGATTTTTTTTTAACAAGCACAATAGATGAGGTTAAATTGTACGTCATTTAATAAAATTGTGAGAATTAGATGTAGAATAATATATATATCGTCAGGCACGCATTTTGTTAGAAATAACTGAAATATGAGACCCATATAGGAAAATTGGAAATATTTGAATTTCAAAAGTGTCATATTATTAAATAAAATCTTACGTGTAATTGTTTCAGTACTTTATAGTAAAATAGTTAATTTTATCAAATTAATAATATTGTTTAATGAAACAATTAATAAAAATTAAATATGATAGGTAATGACATTTGATGTAATATTTTAAAGTAATATACTGGAGTATTATTTAATGAAACAATTAATAATATAGAGTTACTTTAGTTTTTATTAAAGTAATGAAACAACTAATTTTTTTTTATATATTTTAAGTATGAGTAAACAAGTAAGTGATGAACGATGAAAAATATTTGAATTATGAGATTTTTTAACAATTAAAATAACTTATTTAATTTAAATACCAATTATCGAAAAATACAATAACTTAAATACCACAACATAAATACTCCTCGTCCCTCAAAAGTTTTAACACTTTCTTTTTTAATTTTTCGTTCAAAACTTTACGTATCTCTAAATAAAAACAATCATTATACTTTTTAATTAAACTTTGTACTCGAAAAAACATCGCAAACTTTTTAGAAACGAAGAGTGTAAATCCGAAAAATATGATGGGAATTCACGCGCCAAAACTGGTCAGGTTTTCATGTTACAACTGTGGAAGGGCCCCACCATCAGACCATCACTACCGTTAGATAATTTTAGGACACAAGAGTCAACAGTTACCTCATCTAAAGCCTATGATATATACCAAATTTATACATTTGTACTGCCAGTAAATCTAGCAACACTTCCAATATTACTCCCTCTTTTTACTTGGCTATTACTCCCTCCGTTCACCTATAAGTGTTACGTTACTTTTTAGCACAAAGATTAAGAAAAATGATTAAATAATAGATATAGTACAAGTGATGTGATTGAGAGAGGAGAGAGGAGAGAGATAGAGAGAAAAAGTAAAATATAAAATGAAGTGTAAGAAAAAGTACTTACCAAAAAAGGTATGAGAAGCTTATAGGCGGACGGACCAAAATGGTAAAATGGGAAGCTTATAGGCGGACGGAGGGAGTATCTACGATTTCGACACGAGTTTTAACGTGAGAGTTGTTTATCAGTGTTAGAGACATAAATCAATTTAGGGGTGTATTGGTTGTAGATTCTGTAGGATTTTTTTGGACTTTCAAAGTCTGCGTATTCAATTCGAATTTTTAAAAGTATTTAAAAATGTTGAGGTATTCAATACGGATTTTAAAAACCTTTAGATATGGTTATGAAATCTATGTAAATCAATAAAAAAAAATATTTAACAATCCCGTCAAGTCTATCAAAATCCATATAAATCAATAAAAAAAGTCAGTCAAACTCTGCATGAACTCTATGGATTTTATAAATCCACGTACTTTTTAAAGTTCAAACAAATCCAATTGAATACACCCCCTTAGTTTCATAATTTTCAATTTTTTTTTATAATCAGGGACACTCACTAATTAATAAATTAATTTACACTCTCCCATACTTCAAAAGTTTTCATACTTTTCTTTTTTGTTTGTCCCTCAAAAGTTTGCATACCCTAAAATAGAAATAATCATCACAATCCGCACCCTCACAATATACACATATTTACCCTTCATGTCATTACTTTTGGGACCCATCATACACTCAATTCACCTACTTTATTTACTTTATACATAAAAGTTTACAAAATTACTCATCATTACACTTTTTCTTAAACCATGTGTACAAAATCTCCCACAAACTTTTCAGGGACGGAGGGAGTATTATAATTAGAAAAGTAATTGACTGATGTGGCGGTCAGGTCACCAACACTCAGGATTTGGAGGTTGCTGCATCATTGAAGACGTCGATCAACGACACTCCAACCCTTGTTCGGGCGGCCTCGACTCGCTCCATGGAGAAACTCAATTGTCATATTGTGTTTGGGGGTAGCTTATCCCATCAACAAATTCTGAACATCGCTATCGATGATTTTGAAGCTAAAACATACGCGGACTACACTGTCAGCTCATCAACATGGCTTGACAGTGAAATAATCATTTCTCCACGTTCAAGGATAGATGAATGGATGAAGGATCCACATGAATAAAAAATGTCTATTTATATTTTCAGTTGAATGAATTCATTGCATAATAATTTATTTATTTATGAAAAATTCACGAGGGCAAAATAGTCAATCAATAAAAAAAGGGGGGCCAAATTATTTATATGATGTGAAATAGTTGTGATAGTTCTGCAGAGGCCAATTTAGTGTCAGCTGTGTTTGCCTGGGGTTAAAATACGTATGCAGGGACATTATAGTCATTTCAAGTATGCTCTTTTGTCGCTACCCCGGTATTTTTTCGAAAGCATCGCACGTGTGACTTTGCAAGCTGTCATTTTCTTCATGACTTCATAAGCCATTTTCCTTTTTACTAGTACTTTTTTTTTTGAACAGTAAAAAGATCAGTTTGTATAGATTTGAGTACAAGGGGTACTCAACCCGTACATTTTACAACGTAAATCATCATACTCTCACTATGGATTCACATCAATTCTCACCATACAAAAACAACGATTACTCTAGTTAAGGCATAAGAATGGGTCGCAGAACCATGCCGAGATTGACGCATTTGGTATTGTCAAGTTTCTAGCTCCAATCCAAGACCATAGATTTATTTTTATTGCCTCCACTATTCTTCTTTTATCGAACTGCACATTTTCAAATCTTATCTTATTTCTAGTATGCCATAACTCACTCACCACTCCACTCCATAGGCTAATTGCTATTTTCCTTTTCGTTTTGTCCCTGTCCATTAAATCACCAAACTGTAACAGATTTTGAGGGAGTAAATTGTGAGCTGCCGTGTTCACCTTTATCCATTTGTAGCTTTCCACCCATATTTCCTCTGTTGCTTTGCATTCCATTAATATGTGGTTGTTCGACTCCGCTGCGTCTCTGCAGAAACTGCATCTTTCCGCCTCTTCATCTATGGATACGCCTCTCTTCTTCAGATTTTCTACTGTGGCCAATCGACCTCGTAGCGCTTTCCAGACGATGGTTTGGATTCTCCGTGGTGCGAACGATTTCCACAACATTTTGTAAGCTTTCGCGTCGTCTTCATTATTGCTTGGACCCCTCGCTTCTGCAGCAGCCAGTTTCTGGTATGCCATACTCGTGGAGTATAGACCCGTCGGTGTGCCTTCCCAACTCCATATGTCCGTCCCGCCTTGATTGAGTTTTTTCCTGTTGAGAAAGCAAATTAGTTCTTGCAACAGAATCCCCTCTCTTTCGTTCAGTAACCTTCTCCACTCCCAAACCCACACCCACACGCCATTTTCCCACCTCCCCATCTCGCTAATCAGAGCATCTTTCTTGTTACTTAAATTAAACAATCTAGGGAATTTAACTTTTAAGCATACAGAACTATCTACCCACGATTCTCTCCAAAATCTAGTGCCTTCTCCATTTCCTACCAGTTTAATAAATTCACTCTTAATCCCCCCTTCTCCATCTCTCCCTTCATAAATATCCACCACATCCCTCCACCACTTAGACCCTATCCTGCTCCTACCCCTTCCCTCGTTTCTGTTCACCACTCCTTCTAGCCCCCCATATTTGGACAATAGCACTTTAACCCACAACTTATCCCTCTCGTTTAGTATCCTCCCCACCCATTTACCCAACAGTGCCACGTTAAACAAATTGAGATCACGAATACCAAGACCACCACTATCTTTGTTAGTGCAAATATCGGACCATCCCACCCATGGGATTTTCCTTGTGTTCGGCTCACCTCCCCCCATAAGAACTCACGCTGTAGTTTTATGATTTCGCTCAACACTTTTTTCGGGATTCTAAAGAAGGACAGGTAGTAGATTGGCACAGCGGATAGAACGGCTTGAACGAGTGTAGCTCTTCCCCCCATCGAGATATGACGATTTCTCCACACCTCCAGTTTCTTGCGAATTCTTTGGAT
Source organism: Galeopsis tetrahit (assembly GCA_963675135.1). NCBI lineage: Eukaryota > Viridiplantae > Streptophyta > Magnoliopsida > Lamiales > Lamiaceae > Galeopsis > Galeopsis tetrahit. Next base: position 861,536 of record OY776120.1, read on the forward strand.
TAAGCTTTCCCAATGAATTGCTTTCTGCTGATTGAGGCCCACATTTAGGCCCAAAAACTGTAGCGGTATTTTCCCGATTTTACATCCGAGATATTCGGCCATATCCACCATTGTCTCCTCGCCCAAATGTATTCCGGTCAGGCTGCATTTGTCGAAATTTACCCCCAGACCAGATACCAATTGAAATAAGCGCAGAATATACTTAATGTTTCTTATATCTTCCCATCTGCCTTTACAAAGAAAAATGGTATCATCTGCATATAGTAGTATCGGCACCTTTATCTTCTGGTTCCCTATGAGAACGGGTTCAATTACCCCCATTTCCACGGCCTTTTCTGTAAGTGCATAGAGACCCTCTGCGGCGATAAGGAATAGGAACGGAGATAGGGGATCTCCTTGCCTTAAGCCCCTTTCCAACTTGAATTCGTTCGTTGAGCTGCCGTTAACTAGAATCGACGCACATGCCGAACTTACGCACTCCATCATCCACCCTCTCCACTTGGTAGAGAAATTCATTGATTCCATCATCAAATCTAAGAAACTCCACTCCACAGAGTCATAGGCCTTTGCAAAATCCACTTTGAACAAGACTCTTTGTATTTTCTTCCGCTTCGCCTCCTCGATTGCTTCGTGTGCCACCAAAATCCCATCCAAGATTTGTCTTCCACTGATAAATGTCGTTTGGCAGTCAGAAATGACATTTTCAATTACTTTCGATAATCTACCTGCCAGAAGCTTGGATATGATTTTGTAGAGGCTGCCAATCAGTGATATCGGACGGAAATCCCCGAGGTTTTGTGAAGCCGCTTTTTTCGGTAAGAGGACTATGAATGACGGATTAGCCCCTTTCACCAATTTTCCGTTCGTGTGGAACTCCTCTACCATCCTGATAAGATCTGTTTTTACTACATCCCAATTTTCCTTATAAAAACCCATTGTGAAACCGTCAGGACCCGGACTCTTGGCGCCGTCACATTCCCATACAGCTTTCTTGATTTCTTCTTCGGAGAAAGCTGAAGTAAGGAATTCGTTGTCACATGTATCTAGCCTTTTGTGCACCAACGAAGTCGGCAATCTTGGCCTGTTAATACCTTCAGCTTTGAAATGCATGCTGAAATATTGATAAATACCTTCTTTTACTTCCTGTACCTCTTCACGCCATGACCCATTTATATGTATCCCTTTTATTTCATTGGAGTTACGCCTGTTGTTCACGATTCTGTGGAATAGACTTGAATTGTTATCCCCTTCTTTTATCCAGTTCTGTTTCGCCCTTTGGGCCATTTGGCTTTCCTTCCATTGTAAGTCCCTTAGAAGCGTTGCAAGGCATTCTCTCCTTGTTTCTATTTCCTCCTCCTCAAGCCCGAAGGTGTCGTCGATCAAGTCCCATCTCTCAATATTCTCTCTGTTCTTTTCAATTTTCTGCTCCAAGTTACCGTACACACTCCTGCTCCATTCTCTGATATCGGCCTTTAAGAGTTTCAATTTCTCCTTCATGACATATCCACTCCAACCGCGAATTTCATATGATTTCCATTTATCCGCTATAAAATCCTTAAAATTTGGGTGATTGTTCCAGACGTTGAAGAACCTAAATGGTTTCGGCCCCCAATCCTTCGTTTGTGATGTGATGTAAATGGGGCAATGGTCGGAGACTGACCTTCCCGAAGAAAAACGGTTTACTGACATTATTTTATCAAGAAGGATATTATAGTTATTCCCATTTAAAAAGGTAGGATTCTAGGCATTTAAAAAATTCTAAAAATTCAAACCAATCATTTCTACACAACTTAAATTTTATGCTAGTATTATCATAATCATATTAATATATGACTTTTTAGAGCAAAATGTGTTAATACTTTATAATCCAAAATTAAAGACAATCATCATCTTAACAAGAAACAAAATCAAGAATTAGGCACCAAAAAAAAAAAGTGCTTACTCAAGTACAACTTTTCAAGAATTAAGTGCTTTTCATGATAAGACTATCAACAAACCCACCCACCCACCCTACCCTACCCCTACCCCACCCCCAGACCTAAATTTCTCATAACTTATGCCCCACGTAGTGAATATTAACTTTCAAACTTCTCCAAACTTTTATGACTCTCTCACCTTCATTTTTCAATAATTAGGCACTGAATATGCTAAAAGTTGAAGAACCCTCAATTATTATTTTTTCTTTTCCCTTTTTCTTTGGATCCCCCACATTTGCCATACTTTGTGTGTGTATGTATATATGTATGTATATACATAATACGGGGTGGATCGAAAATCGATAGAGGGATCAACTAGGAAGAAGTCAGAAAATTTCAACGAGAACGTTCGAAAAAATTGAAAGGGTAAAATTAATTAACGCATGCATAATATCGATAAATATTTTTTGTTGAGGTGTGGACAATGAGGGGAAAGAGTGGTCAAGATTATTAAATTAGAGAGGATTATAGTACAATATTTAATGGGGTGATTAACTTGAAATGATGATTATAGTATCTAATGATGGTGATTAACCTAAAACTATGATTATGGTATCATATGAGTGAGCCCATGTAATTAAATTAGGGTTTCTTTATGGGCCACATTTATTCTTTGCCTTCTCTTATAATACTCATTAGCCCAAAGTACAAAATTAGATGATAATGAAGATCAATGCATTAAGGAAATAGGTGGATTGACCCCACAAAATTATATCAATTGCACGGGGCAATTAGTATATAATTATGTTTAAAATTCTAACAAAACAATAATGAGTTGCACTCTTGTGTACCAGTTACATGTATGTAACTACTATATCCAATCCAATATATGTAATTACTATATCCAATCCAATAACTCATTACAAATAACAAATGACTCATTTATTATATCCAATCAAATAACTCATTACAAATAATACATGACCCATTTACTATATCAATTTAACACATAAATTATTTCTTGGACCTTTATTTTATTTTATTTCAATTAATTTTTTTTTATTTTATCATCAAAAAATAATACTCCATTAATTTTTTAAAATTTTATTTTTATTTTACTCAATTGATATTTATATTTATCTTTTTAATATTATTTTTTTAATATATTTTTCTTCCTATTTATCATTTGTGTTTCAAATGATAATTTTTTTAACGTACTTTCTTTTTATGTCATAAATAATTATTCTAAATTTTTTAAGTCTAATAAGAAAATTTTAAAAATAATATTAATTGTTTTTTTTAAGTATTAAATAGTATAATAATAATTTGTTTTAAAAAATAAAACTCGCACCTCTCTTAGGCAAGTGTTTAATTTTATTGGTACTATTTTACTTTAATTAATTGGTGTATAATTTTCACCTTATCCTTTCAAAATTTTACTTCATTCCTTATAAATTTCAATTCGTTTTACATTGTTTAATTATTTTTTCATTTGAACTTTCATTTTTTAATCACTTTATTTTAATTTTTTATGAATATAAATTTTAGTTTATAAGTGTTATGACAACAGTTGATAAGTATTATGATATATTATTAGTTAATATGCAGTATTGTACGTATTAGTTCATATACAGTGTACTATTAGTTTATACTGGTACAAGTTCTAATTTTTTCGAGTTTCGAGTTCACATATTTTATGGTAATAGTTCAAATATAGTATAGTATTAGTTCACATATTGTATAGTATTAGTTCACATACTCTATGGTACTAGTTCAAATATAGTATAGTATAAATTCAAATATTGTATAGTATTAGTTCATATATTAAATAGTATTTTTATACCCACATTAATCTTTAGTACTATACAATATATTAACTAGTACTATACCATAGGCGTACTAATACTATATCGTATTTAAACTAATATTTATATTTAACAAAAAATACATAACTTAACACATTTATAATTACAGGCATACCATGCAAATTAATACATCAATATTAAAAAATTGATATTAACTAACTAGTAAGAAGAACAAAAGTGAGAATGAATCACACTGAACACACAACTCAATTAATAGATACAATCACACTCAATAAACATATGAATGCATCAACATGGCGATGACCCCAAAGAAAATAATAAAGCTGATGCAATATTATGCTGGTTTCTTCCCAAATTCTCCACTCATTTAAGTTTCTAAATATAAATTTTATTTTTCAATTAGATTATGTTATTAATTAATTTTAAAAAATAACCTACAACCTTAAAAAAACTTTTAACAAACCAGATATCATTTTAGAAATAATGAAGACATAACAAAATAATCTTAGTTATTATAAATTAGATTTAAGCTAGAAAGTGAGCATGTCATATTCATACATTTATACCCAAATTAGAAAAAAAATTGAATTTTTTTAGTTTATTTTTGTATTTTTTTACTAAATTTTGGTTATTTTTTGAAAAAAAAAACTGGAAATTTTATTTCATAATTTTATTTTTGAGTTTCATATTTTTTTTAAATATTCGTTATGTTTTTATATTTATTTTTTAAAAGTTAAAAAAATAGAATAATATTTAACTTCGTGGTGATTCATTGGTGAATCGCGGTGTATAATTATAATTTTAATGAGTTGTATTTTAATTTAATTGATATAATGGTAATATAGTATTTTACATGTATTTTTCTTTTAAAAAATTTGGGGGTGAAATTAATAAAAAAGAAGGTAAATAACTAATAACTCATGTAAATAATTGGATTTAGTTACATGTATGTAACTTGTACACATAAATCAATAAATGCCTAAAAAAGGGAGTGTCTAAAAGAAGTGAGTGTGGACTTAGTAAAAAAGGAGGGTAAATAGCCAGTTACATGTATGTAACTGGTACACATAAGTAATTGCCAACAATAATACTCCCTCCGTTTTTTTTTAATAAGATGTTTTAGAGAAATTTATTAGAATTAAGAAAATGTATGTTTTGACAAATATACCCTTAGATAATAAAGAAGGTTTTTAATTACATTAATTTCATTCCACAATACACATTAAATTTCAATTCTTTTCAAAGTTAAGGGAGGGCATAATTGGTATAAACATTATAAAAAACCTAAAACAACTTATATTTATGCACAAGAAAAAAAGTCTAAAACATCTTATAAAAAAAAACGGAGGGAGTAAATCATTAAATAAGAGTATTTTGAACATTTTACATCTTTCTAAAAAGAAAAAAGAAAAACTATATTTTGAAACATAATAAAAAGGAATAGGAAACTATCTTTTTTAAATGGGGGAGTACCACTTTTTTTATAAAAATAATAAAAATGTTTAACTAAACAAGATTTTGATAATAGAAATACAAAATAATTTATAATTTGAGATAGAGAATGGATGGCATTCAATTATCAAACAAGATTACTTGAAATATATACATCTAACTATCCTTCCACCGAAAGTATGCTCATATCTAGCCACAAATTGTAAGAAAAAATAGATAAAGTAAGAGTGTTGCAAAATTGTTCTGAGATAAAAATACAGTGATTGTTTCTATAAATGAAAATGAGCATTTTTTTAATGGACAGACAAATAAAGTGAACATACTTTTGATGGACGAGAGTATATTTTTTTAAATCAAGCATTAATACCCACATAATGTTAATAAAGTCCTTCCATAGGAATGTATTTTCATGTCACATTAAATTCTAACAATAACAATTATTGTATTTCTGAATAAACAGTAAAATTTTAAAACTTGAAATGGTGAAAAATATTTTGACAGTGCCTTCCCTATCTGGAAATTAATTATATGCAAGAAAGAAAAAAAAAAGGGCCCCAAATGCAGCTGTCTCTGCACCAACATGTTGTCATTTCTTCAACAAAATCATTGTTATATGCTAAATGACTAACCTCTCTTTTTCTTCTATCTTCCTATTCATGTACCTCACCTTGCTAGGTGAGACAGACAGTCGTGGGAGAGGGTCAACGAAATTCAAACTCCGACGAACGCCCACACGAGTACGGTTGTGCCCCGAGGGGACTCGTACTTGAATTCTTGTCCGTTCGGATTGTGTGTGATTTTAAATCAATGCACATATATTAAGAAAACATTTAGTTCTTACTGCACTTCATTCCCCCCAAACCACTCTATTGGTGTTGTTAACAATTGAGTTATCTCACTTCGTAAAAAAATGCATTTATAATTATATAATGGCAGAGAGCTACTCAAGTGGGTCAAACTAGACATGTGCAAAATGGTTTCCAACCGCCGGTTTCGATTTGAAAATCGAACAATAACCTTAAAATTAAGTTTCGGTTACGGAAATTCAAAACCGAAAACGGCAGTTAGAACGACAATTTGGGGTTAAACCGACAGTTCAGCGGTTTTGCCCTTTTTAAAAAAAAAACATTTTTCTATAAATACTTCAATTTCAACTCATTTCTTATGTAATAGTTTATTTTCTAAAAAAATGAGGAAAAACGAACAAAAACGAGCTAAAAAAAAAAAAAACCAATCCGGCTGTAACCGGTCCGGTTGCAGTTCGGTTTGTAAAATGGTCAAACCGTAACCGCTGGTTTTAACCGTATGAACATGTGTAGGTCAAATTCAAGAAGACATGTTCAACCGGAAAAAACCGTTGGTTACGGTTAAAAACCGGCGGTTTCGGTTTTGTGTTTTTTGTAACCGAAACCGAACCGGCAAACCGCCGGTTACGGTTACGGTTTTCTAACCGCCGGTTTTAGGCGGTTTTTTCTTTTTTTTTCTTTTTCTTTCTCTCTCCATTTTTTGCTCGTTTTCGCTCTTTTTTTGTTCGTTTCAACTCATTTTTTAGAAACTACATTACTAGAATTTAATAAAAATTATATAACTTAAATTTATACATAAAAAATAGAAGAATTGTGTATTAAAAAAAATAAAAAAAAATAAAAAACCGGAAAACCGGCGGTTAACCGCCAAAACCGGTTCAAGTAACTTTCTCAAGTTCAAATCCGAGAGTACCTTCCAATTCGATTCAACCCCGATTATATCGGATTGATCCAAAACTGTTCTTAATAATCAAGCCCAAAACAAATTTTTGGATCCAAGAATTTTCCCAGGTTGCAATAATTGTGTTCATTAAAACCAAATGAGTTAGATACATGTTTTTAAATGTATCTATACTGTTCCAAAAGCACTCTATGGAGAGGGATATCCCACCTTATAAATACATGTACTATAACTTAGTATTCATTATACTGGGCCTCTTTTGAACTTATACAATCAATGCATACACATTCTCTTTCCTAATATCAGCAACAGTGTGTCATCACATGGACTATATCTGTGTATATATATATACATATACATATATATCTACTCCTAATGAATGCACCCATGATTTTTTCAACAAAATAATGGGGTTCCAACAAACACCTAAACCTAGATTTTATACCGAGTTTATTGCAAGCTTATGCATTAACGATAACGTACCAGGCGTGGGCGAGAGCTTTGAAATTCGTCGAAAACGGTGGCTTTGTATCTTCCCTTTCCTTAAAGTCATCAGCACTCTTTAAGGACCACAAGCCTGTCTCACATCTGCATTCAATTCTTGCATTATTTTCGGTTTCTATAACGAGAGAAACAAGCATTTACTGTGAATGGAGATCAGCTGGGGGGGCTGACAAACTTAATGCCCTGTGAATGCAACAATCCTTGAGAAAGCAATTAATTACAACACTATTATACTTTTCAATAGTAGGTGTGACAAATTCTATGGGTTCATATCTATAGTTTTCGACTTTTCGTGCTATTAGAGGCTCAAGAAACGGGCTTCTGTGGATCGTTGCTACACCTTCCCATCGAGCTCGTTGGATTTAACTAACCCGATTTTTTCATCGGGTTTGTTCGTAGATGGAGAGGGTCTGCGTTCTTTGCCACCAGGTTGAGACGAGGCGTGACCGTACCAAATCATTCCAACTATTGCAACCATCATTCCTACAATCACATGTAGGTTAAGTCCCTCTTTCCCGAAAAAAAGGAACCCAAGTGTTAAAACGAAAATGGTCTTCATGTGGCCAAGAACTTGAAACGACACAGCTGTGAATCTCCCAATGCAAATGAATTGGCTTAGATTGGTTCCTATAGCAATGGCACAGGACAACCCGATGAAAATCTGCAGCGAGAATGAACTACGAACTATTAGACGTGATCAAATAGTTTGAGAAAGAGTTACTCTCTTGTACACCAGGTGTACAGTGCAACTGTACACAACTGATACTTCTCACTTCACAGTGAAAACAACTACTATTGACCAACTAATACCATTTTAAAATACACTTGAGTTGCATGGTGGATCTAGTGCAAACAAAACTCTGTCTATGACAAAAACGAAAGAGATAATAAATAGGAGTTACACAACTAATAATTTCTAGTGAAAACAACTACTACTGACCAACTAATACCTTTTAATAAAACAATTAATATCCTTTAAAAATGTGTTTGAGTTGCATGGTGCACCTGATGCATACAAGACTTTATCTGTCAACATTAAGCTACGATTTGTATATATATGCTGAATAACTATTCTTCAACTTTAGTATACTTACAAGTGATGTGGAGGTATAGTTATACGCGTCGACTCTCTTGTCTGTCAGCCAGTAATCCATAATGGGCCCCAGTAAAAGCAACGATGCAGCTTGAGGTGGTGCGGTGTGCCCTAATAAGTTGAACGAGCCAATGGAATGCTTCCTTTGAAGAAAATGAACGTACTGCAAACAGAATAGTTACAGAGGACGCAATCACATTATCCAATTAATCAATAACAAAGAGAAGTTATTTGATAACATAAACAACCACTTATGTAATATAGCTAAGGCAAAAACTTCTAAACACCGGTTGCACACAATTTTGACCAAAGTTTGACTCGTTCACCAAAACGATTGAAATATATAATGAGAAGTAATAGTTCATATGAACTGATACTTTTCTTCAGATGAACTAATCTATGATTCACGAAAAAATATATTGGTTGAAATTTCTAAGTCGTAATTGGGTCAAAATTACACTAGTTTCACGGTGCAACTAGTGCGCCGAAGTGTTACAATACAAGTAAAATAGTACGTAAGCAAGTGAAAAATCCCATTTTGAAATATGTCTACAAGCAGCTTAAATATAGAAACCACCATGTAAAATACAATTATATAAAGCAGGTATGACTTACATACTGCTGTAGAGAAGTACTCCAAACGGCCACGAAAGCAGCAACAAAGCCTTTGACATTAACACTCATATCGGTAACTGTACAGATTGCGACTCCCAAGAGAACTATCAAAATGCTTAGCTTTGTGTCCCTTGAATATCGCACGTTGTCTAGTACAACTTCGAGGAAACACGAAACTGGGATCATGCTCAATTTTGCAATCTGATACAATATATATATAGATATTAAGCACGATTTAGGTTTGAGTACTGTTAAGTAATATGTAATGGAAAGTTGGAAGTAAACCTGATAAAATCCCACTGAGTTCCACATTAAGCTTATGTTCATTCCAACAATCGAAAAATTTGCAAATAAAACGAACGTCAGGAGGTCTGAAACCGGGAGATTTGACTTTTGGATATATCCATGCCGTTTTAGGACAAGAGTCATCAGGGTAGTAGCAAGAAAATGTAGGCCAGTTAAAGTTGTAGCTGCAAATGCAACAAAAAAGAGACGGGAGAGGGATCATGAAAAATCTAGACAAAGAAACACTCCCTCTGTTCCTAATATCTGTCTTATTTTATCTATTCACATAAACCAGTTTTTCATTAAATACGATACAAAATACTATTATTATACCCTTATTTTTTTACTACGGGAAGATAATACAGACCACAATAAATTAAGTCAAGATGGCTAGTACTTATTAGGGGTATTGAAGGAAAAAAAGGGTTATTTTTGTTGATATCAGCAAAGTGACAAATAATTAGGAACGAAGGGAGTAAAAGCTATATGTATGCTACTTGATTGCAATCTACAGCTTCATCTCATTATGTATAGTTTACAAGTTTCTCATTAACGTTTTTTCGTAATTCTCAACAGAGTTGGGATAGCCATAGTAAACTTACCAAAAGTGAAACCATATGTAGCCATTAAAGCTTTATTGACGATAATAATTCCAACAGAAGTCACGATATTGAACGACCATGCAGCCAAATCAAGAGCCACTTTGTGTTCCTCCTTGCTTGTTATAGTAGACATTTTCTTCTGCTTCAAAAGAAATTTCTAAACACGTCAGATTTAACAAAGGAATATAGTTTTTGCTCATATTGAAATAGCCTCGTAAGGCATCATAGGATGTCTTCGACCTTATAAGTTATAAGTTGTTCATAACAGTTTCATTATATTAAGCAAGAAAACAAAGAAAAAATCAAATATTGTAAAGACATCTCCCATAAGTCGAAAACATATTCATATTCAAGGTGAAACTAGTTTCTCAATAATCATTCAACCGAATAAGCAAAGCTAGTCGAGGTCAGTATTCTACTTATTTATTCGAACGTGAGAATCATGAAGTTCTAAGATCCATGCCTAAATCATAACACCTTTGAGACTTAATGCATTTTCTTCCTTTTCGACATTTTCGAGCAAGAATTCACCATGGCATCAAACAGTCCAATTCATCATATTTCTATGAGCAATATTTACAACTAGAAAGAAATATCAGTGATGCAAATAAATCAGAATCCAATAAGCACGACGACGAAGAAACAAACTCGAAAAATGCAGGGGAATTGCTTCTTTCCCCTGCAACTATCCAGTAAAGAACTTAAATCAAGCTACATACATGAGAATCATAAAATCATACTCCATATATACAAACAAAAAAACTAAAATAAATTTACCCTTTCAATTCAATCAACACAACACAAAACACAACTGAAATATCACTCACAAAACCCAATTATTACCCTCAAACAAGCATATAACACCGAGATATCACAGAAAACATAAAATTCAACACCAAATTATAGATTTCAGAAAACAGAAAACGTAAACGAGATCAATGGACGAATTCAGAAAAACAAGATTTCGACTCACACGTGTAAGGAAATTGGGAATTCTTGCCGACTGAAGAAACCTGAGAAATTCAAATGGAGTAATAAAATTGACGTTTATAGTTTATTTATATAGAGATGAAGCTTGAGTTGCGCCATTGAAGACTGCAGGAGACTATTCGTCTTCAGTCTTCTGCCGTCCATGGCCGAATATTCCAACTAGTATATTGAAACTTTTTTTTTTTTTCAAAAAAACAAATCTATTTTTTAAAAACCGTAATAATGAGTAGAGTTTTGACGAATACTTTGTAAATTTTTATGACACAAGATCCTCAATTTAATTTGATACTCCCTCCGTCCGTCTATAAGCTTCCCATTTTACCATTTTGGTCCGTCCGTCTATAAGTTTCTCATACTTTTTGGTATGTACACTTCACTTTATATCTTACTTTTTCTCTCTATCTCTCTCCTCTCTCAATCACATCACTTGTACTATATCTATTATTTAAATCTCTCTCCTCTCTCAATCACATCACTTGTACTATATCTATTATTTAATCATTTTTCTTAATCTATGTGTCAAAAAGTAACAGGAAGCTTATAGGCGGACGGAGGGAGTATATTTTTTATAGAAGAGTTAGACATATTAAGTAGGTCTCACACTTTCGTATTTTCAATTAAAGGAGTGTTAGACAATCAAGTAGTATGTCTTAAGGATCTACACATTTTCGCAAACTCAACTGATTTTGATAGTTGTTCACTTGTTCAACTGATCAACTTCTTTAAGCAGTTAGTAAGTTAGTTATCTATCACTCGTTGTTCTACACATTCGAAGCTGACAACAACTACATATTTCTATGAGGATATGAAAATGTGAGTACAATTTTATGTCAAAATGATAATATTGTCAAAGTGAAATTTATATTAAAAAAAAAAAAATCATTAAACCACAAGAAATTGATCTAGTAGTATAAATTTAAGATTTAAAAATGTGTTCCTCTCTAAGTAATTGTGAAATCAAGAGAGTAATAAAGATAAAATTAGAGAGATACATGAAAAAAAATACAGATCAATCATGAAATGTTGACATTTTAAAAAATAAATTATATCCCGTGTATATTTAAAAGAATGCCATCAAAAGTGGAGTAACTTCAAAATAAATCTTTTAAATCAAATTCATAATGTGATACATAGTATCCCTTTTAAGTGGGTATTAAAAGGTTTGTAAAGTTGAATTTGAATAATAGGTGACATTATATAAGTCATTAGTGCCTTTAATAACTCCATTATTGAATCTAAATGATAAAAGTAAGTGGAAATGTTCCACTTTCAACTTGTTAAAATTTATTTTACCAAGGGGTGTAAACGAGTCGAGCAGAGCTGAGTAGTGTTGAACTCGAAATTCGATTCGAGTGTTATATTTAAAGTTCGAAATTCGATTCGACTAGGGATATCATTTTTAAAATTAATTGTAAATCATATATTTCCTAAAATAGATTTGAGCTCGACTCGATTACTTATATATAAATATAAATTACATATTAATGGCGAAGTAGTAAATATTGTTCAAGTTAATTAGACTCGCGAGTCTTTCGAACCGAGTATTTATGAGCTTGAACTAGATAGCTACTCGAGTAGCTCGAAATTCGACTCGACTAACTTCGAATCGAATATTTTTTTAATCGAACACAAGTAACTCGCGAGTTAACTCAATTCACTTACATTCCCAATTTTACCTCATCAACTTCAAAATAAATATTTTATACCCAATTCATACTATGATACATAGTATCCCTTCAAAGTGGACATTAAAAAGTTTGTAAAGTTGAATTTGAATAATAGGTGACATTATATGAGTTATAAATGCCTTTGATAACTCCATTATTGATTTCGAATAATAAAATTAAACAAAATTCAAATGATTATTTATTAGTTGTTGAATTATTAACAATTACAATGTAATTATGATTAATGGCAATTTAGTTAATTAATGTTAACTTTAAATTAATAATTGATCATTAGCATTTTTTTTTAATTGGTGCGGGCATGTAGGCACAACTTTTTTAATAAGAATAATACAATTCATCGTCTAAATTCATAATGTCAATTTTTAAACAAAAATTTTAATAAATATTGATTAGTTTATATATAAATTAGATATATTGAAGATATAATGTGACATTATAGAATGCATTTGTAAATAAATTGATTATTTATTAATAAAATAATAACAATTTGAATAAATAAACTATGATTGGAATAAAGATAAAATAGGGTAAATATTACTATTATTTAAAATAAAAGAATAATAAAATTGAACAGAATAAGTAAAATAAATTTCTTGAAATTGAAAAAAATAAAATTGTTTCATAAAAAAGTGAAAATAATTTTTAAAATGGTTATACTCGTCCACAATAAGTAGTCTCATGATAGTGAACACATATTTTAATAAGTAAAATAAATTTCTTGAAATTGAAAAAAATAAAATTGTTTCATAAAAAAGTGAAAATAATTTTTAAAATGGTTATTCTCCGTCCACAATAAGTAGTCTCATAATAGTGAACACATATTTTAAAAAATTAACAGATAAATTAGATAAAATAAGAATTACTACATGACAGTATTTAAAATGCAACATAAAAAATAAATAAATTATCACAAAATATTTTCATTTAGAGCGGTGCCACGTAGGACGCCACGTGGCAAACCGGAAGCAGCCAACACTCCACCGTCGCCCTGTGTATAAAATGCCAAAATTTCGTTCGCCATTTCACCTTCCTAATGGAATGAAAAACACGCCTGCCTTATATCAAGGGAGATAATACATACAACTTTCTCTCTCTACAACCGCTTGCATATTCTAGGGTTTCCTTCTTCACAAGCAAAACCAGATTCATTTCCGTTTGGAGTTTTTCCGATGGCGAAGAAGAGGAAATCCGACGCGACGCGGCTAGACGAGGTGGATCGAGGCATGTACACCGCTTTTTGCAGCGCCGCTAACACCCTTTCCCAGCTCTACTCACAGTCCGTCCACCAGCAGCGACTCTCCTTCCAGGCCGGCGAACGTCACGCTATGGTTTGTTTGTTTTTTTCGCTTTTTACCCTGTGTTTGCACATTTTTGTTAGGTTTTCGTTAATTTGATGTTTTTTTGGTTTTAGTCATGAGCAATTGAGCTCGCGTGAGATTGAGTGATGATAGGTGCAGGTTTAATTTAGTAATTGAAAGTTTTCTCTGAGATGTTAGTTTTCGTTAATTTGATGTTTTTTGGTTTTAGTCATGAGCAATTGAGCTCGCGTGAGATTGAGTGATGATAGGTGCAGGTTTAATTTAGTAATTGAAAGTTTTCTCTGAGATGTTAGTTTTCGTTAATTTGATGTTTTTTGGTTTTAGTCATGAGCAATTGAGCTCGCGTGAGATTGAGTGATGATACGGGCAGGTTTAATTTAGTGATTGTCAGTTTTCTCTGAGATGAATGTAGATGTTAGTTTTCGTTAATTTGATGTTTTTTGGTTTTAGTCATGAGCAATTGAGATTGAGTGATGATAGGTGCAGGTTTAATTTAGTAATTGTCAGTTTTCTCTGAGATGAATGTAGATGTTAGTTTTCGTTAATTTGATGTTTTTTGGTTTTAGTCATGAGCAATTGAGCTCGCGTGATGATACGGTAAGGTTTAATTTAGTTATTGTCAGTTTTCTCTGAGATGAATGTAGATGTTAGTTTTCGTTAATTTGATGTTTTTTGGTTTTAGTCATGAGCAATTGAGCTCGCGTGATGATACGGTAAGGTTTAATTTAGTTATTGTCAGTTTTCTCTGAGATGAATGTAGATGTTAGTTTTTGTTAATTTGATGTTTTTTGGTTTTAGTCATGAGCAATTGAGCTCGCGTGAGATTGAGTGATGCTACGGGAAGGTTTACTTTAGTAATTGTAAGTTTTCTCGGAGATGAATGTAGATGTTATTGTTAGTAATCTTATATAATTCAATTTCTGCGTCGCTGTTATGTTTTAGCTCAATTGTATATCCACCTACATTCTTTGTCCAATGAATGTTTCCAGTATTCAATTTACTCTATGGGATTAATTAAAGATTCTTTTTTGCTGAATGCAGGAGAAGCTTTATAGTTGGATATTGAGGCAGCATGAAGATGGGGTTAGAGTGACAACAGGCGACATACTCGCTTATGCACAGGTATCTCCTTTCACTAACTGCTTGAGGTTCTATAACTGTTACTCTGTATTCACCTGTCCATGTTTTTATTGGGTTTATTTGTCTGGGGTAGCAATGCATATTGAGAGTTCAAATTTTCTGAATGGTAATCACTTAGTATTCTCTGTGCAGTACAAAAGGTGAGGGTTGTTACAATTGTTTATACTTGTTTTCTCTTAGTCTAATGGCGACAATTAGAAACAGCTTCCTCTTCTTTGTTAACAGAGTTATATGTTCTCATGAGTTTATATTCGTATCTGAGCTTCTCTACCACGTTATCGACTCTTTCACACCATACAGTGCACTAAAACATTAGAACTTATGATAATTTCTAAGCCTTGTTCTTATGTGCATGAAACTTACTATCTCCTATCTTGGATTCTTATGTTTGATTTTGGTATATGTAATATGGAATGAATTCACCTATTCTTGGCTTCCTTTCTGTGTGTGATTTGTATAATAGATGAAGTCGTTGCACATTCGGGCCCTCTTTTGAACCACAAGATGTCGTATAAACTTATAAACAGAACTGGTTGAAATTTATTCTTATGACGAAGTATATTTGAGTTGCTTTGTTGTTGGAGGTTGTTGAGTAAACTTGGTAGTATTACTATTTGTTTACCTTTAGGAACTTTGGATTTGGTTATAGTTTCTGATAATTCCTAGAGTTTTCAGGTGACCCAAAAAACCCGAATGGCAGATTCAGTTTATGTTGAGATTGGATATTTGTCAATGACACTCTTGTTGTTAACTTAAACCTCTTCAAAATCATCATGGGGAAGAAGAATGTATTTGAACAATTGGGGAAATGGGGGCTTAGCTTTTCAAAGAACTTTCATTGTTTGTAATTGTTGCTTCTGGCAAATACTATGTTTAGTTAAGAGGATAAAAACTACACTAAAATTTCTATGAACTTGGTGGTTCACATAAGTTTTGCAGTGAACTCGGTAATACTGTTTAGCATACAAAAAATCACGGTTTAGAGATTTTGGGAAGAATAACACATAAAAATCACGGTTCACATGATGCTCACTCTAAAAACTGTGTGAAGCTTCTAGCTTTCAGTTTTTCACCATCAGACAAGAAAAGAAAGATGACCTTTTGATGAATTTGACATTTTTTTTGCAGAATGAACTCGATTATGGTCCCGAAGAGCTCCCATCATCTTTACCATTCTACCCTCAGCAACAGTCTCAAAGTGCAGCACAACCGGGAATCCCTGTATCTTCTAACACATTTGCTCCTGCTGCAAATTTTGGGCAAGGATTGCGTTCTCAGAATTCAGAGCAAACAAAAAACTCCGTCTTCTCTAATGCCCTTTCTAGCCCTGTTCGAACGAGTCTCCAAAACTATCACCTATCACAGGGAGGAGGTCAATACAGTAATAGCCCCATGAGGAACAACGAGAACAACAGTAATCAAACCAGAGACCCTAATAACCCCCCAAGTTCTAACGATACTTCGATGGATATGCATGCCGATAGCCCTGGCCATGATTCTCCTTACTAATCTCCGACTCCGATTTAGAACCCAAGAAGAATTAGACACAAGATCATCTACAAATTGTAGGTAAGAATTGTTGTGTGTGAAAATTGAAGCAGGTTATACAGTTTGAATGGATTGTGAATGCTCTTGGTCATGTTTTTTTTAATATGTTGATATTTATGTAGTGTATTCTTGATTTCTTTCTTCTCATCAGACATCTAATATTTTTTTTCTCTGCATATATTTCTGTATGTTGATTAATTCATTTAAATGCCTGTGTCTTGTGTTCCCTCTAATTAAAACAAATTAATTCTCATGTTAGCTGTTTACAATTTTGTTTTCAGATTATCCTTAATATTTGTATATTGTTTTTCTAACTCCTTGGAGTTAGTCTAGTGGTGAGATTTATGATTTAGGAGTGGACTCCTCTTTAGGTCTCAAGTTCGAAATCTCTAAGGCCCCAATAATTTATAGGGGGGCAAAGTTCATACATAGTGCAAAACTCTGGTTTAAACGCGGGGGCTTCGTAAATAGACTGTGAGATTGATTTCTCAGATCAGTTGGTCTTTTGTTCTCTCATCATTTGTTCTGCATCTGAAATTTAAGCTTCTTTAGGGGTGTATTAGTCATTTGCTATAATTTCTTATTTCTTGACAAAAGGAATATTATTCTTTGTGTGTTGGATTCAATCATTCTCAGGGAGTGTTTTAGCTACAATATACTTATAAAAGATTTTACAACACTGTATCAATCTATTTTGTTTCTTTCAAATTTGTTTTGAACAAAATTGTAAATTATCAGTTCTAACTAAAAATATTTAATTAACATAATAAGGAAATCGAAAATAATTAGATTAAAGATCAAACGGAAATAATATCTCCAAATGTGAATTCGAATTCACTTTGAATATTTTTTGTTTAAATATTATTGTGCATCCAAAATGTTGATATTATTATACATATACAATATTATTATTGTGCATACAACAATATCATCGTTTAAAAATACTAGAACCAATTTTACTGCATGAAAATGTTTTATATGGAATAATATTTAACCTACAAAGAAAATACTCTCTATTTTCATTAAAAAATATGTTTGTCTACCTTATGCATATTATTTTTATGAAAATATTACTTTATTTTTTTCCCTCTAATCATCATTTAATTAGAATTATTCTAATTGTAATTCAATTTTACTATTAAAAAAAAAAAAAAACCATTTTATCATAAATTAACTTTAAAATATTAACATTCCCATCCCATTGTAGTTTGAGATTTCACATTTGAATTTTACCATCCAACTCAATTCACACCTAAAATATATATATATATATATATATATATATATATATATATATTATACTATTGGTTTGGTGGACTGGCGAGTAGTATATTCACTATATTCTTTGAATCAACAGCTAAAGATAATGGACTATATATACAAATTCTTCCTTACGGCGGAGAAATCGGAGTCGCATAATTCTAGCATCGCCGTCCCGCGAGACAGCGACACCTACCTTAATCTCTCGTCGTCTTCCCTTTTCACAATGTTGTTATCATCATCCCATGGATACTGTGATCAAACGCCTAGTGATTATCGCTACTTAGCTACATTGAATTGCATTCTGGGACTCGCCGCCGTGGAGCAGCATCAATGGGGTGTGTTCAGACTAAAGAGACCAGCTCAAAGGGGTCGCTTCAGAAGCTGAAACTTGAAAATGCTTACGCCAAAGTCGATAATGCGGGAAAGGGGATTAGGTCCTTGCACGGCGGCGGAGAGAGGAGGATTAGTAGAGAGAGTGAGAAAGGGAATCGTGGCGGTGGGAATGTTCCGCGGAGGATTTTGGTGGAGATGAGTAGTGCAGATGAGGTGTTTGATGGATGGCCTCAATGGCTGACTGATAACGTTCCTGCTGATGCTTTAGCTGGATTGTTTCCCAAGAGTGCTGACTCTTATGATAAACTGGCTAAGGTTGGTAATTTCATTGATTGTCGAAAACTTTAGAATCGTTGCAATTTGTCAAGAGTATTGATTGAATCTTGCTACAGTTTGTCACATAAAATGTTGATCTTCTTGTTCATGTTTCATTTTATCCGTGCCTTACTTCTGCGAATTTAGTGGTTCGTTACAATTTTTGTGTTCCGTCGTTTGGATGAATGACGCGTGTAATGTTTAGCTATACCATTCATTTGAGGAACAGAGGAATCAAACTGCTCGTTGAATTGCAACGAATCCTTGTAAATTAGTAACAATGCAGTAGTATGCGTTGTTTCAAAATTTGCTACATTAGAAACAATTTGTGAAGAGGATTGAATCTTGCTACAGTTTGTCATATAAAATGTTGATCTTCTTGTTCATGTTTCATTTCTGCGAATTCAATGGTTTGTTACAGTTTTTGTGTTCCATCTTTTGGATGAATGACGCGTGTAATGTTTAGCTATACCATTCGTTTGAGGAACAGAGGAATCAAACCGCTCTTTGAATTGCAACGAATCCTTAGTAACAAAGCAGTAGTATGTGTTGTTTCAATCTCAAATGTTTCAAAATTTGCTGCATTTGGCATTGCAGGTAGGGCAAGGGACTTACAGCAACGTGTATAAAGCTCGGGATAAAACCACCGGAAAGATCGTAGCCCTGAAGAAAGTTCGGTTTGATACATCAGAACCTCAAAGTGTGAAATTCATGGCAAGGGAGATCATAGTACTTAAGAAACTTGATCACCCCAACATCATTAAGCTTGAAGGAATAGCCACGTCAAGAATGCAATACAGTCTTTATTTAGTTTTCGATTTCATGCCATCAGATTTAACCAAAGTTATCTCCCGAAAAGAAGGAAGGCTTACGGAGCCTCAGGTTAAATTCTTCGAAAAGAATTCTAGATTTTAATGTTTTATAAATTCATACAAAGTTATTGAGTTTGAAATATAAAATATAGGTGAAGAGTTATATGCAGCAGCTGCTCTCTGGTCTGCAGCATTGTCACGACAGGGGAATATTGCATCGGGACATAAAAGGATCGAATTTGTTGATTGATAAAGATGGGGTGCTCAAAATTGCGGATTTTGGGTTAGCAAATTTTTATCAGGAAAACCAAAAGCGACCCCTCACGAGCCGAGTTGTAACGTTATGGTATAGAGCACCAGAATTACTACTTGGGGCTACGGATTACGGAGTTGGGATTGATCTCTGGAGTACAGGGTGCCTTCTAGCAGAGATGTTTGTAGGACGGCCTATTATGCCCGGAAGAAACGAGGTAGCTTTGATTACCTGTTTTTCTAACAAGTTGTTGATTGTCATGAGATAACAATCTTTAGGGAAAATAGTGTTTTTAGTCCGGTAAGTTATTCCTATTTTAGTTTGATCATGTCAACTTTCACAAATTGAAAATAATTCAGCAACTTCCAACTTTTGACATTTTAGTACATAGGAGGTGAAACATCTTGTTGATGCTGACGTGGCAGAGTCTGATTTGCCCATGTGGCAAAGACTGATTCGTTAACTGGATGATTCACTTCTTACAACCAGTTATCAGGTCAAAATGTCAAAAACTTGAAAGTTTAACTAACTATTCTCAATTCGTGAAAGTTAACAAGACTAAAATTGAAATAAGGGTAACTTACCGGACTAAAAAAAACTATTTCCCCCAATCTTAATGATGATGCTGAAAACAGAGTTATTTTATATTTTTTGGTCTCATAACTTTGTCTCTCCTGTTCAATTTTAGTGCAAAAAAAATGTTTTTTTTCAATTTAGTCTTAATATTTAAAAAACTTGTTCAATTTTGTCCAACACCACTGAAAGATTGAAAATGATGTCGTTTTATATCACATGATAGTCCATTTTTTGATAAATTTTACATTTGTGATAACTTTCAAAAAATAAAATGTACTCCGTATAACTATAATGATGTTATCTCATATGCTATTTTTCAAATTTATCGACGTTTTCGATATTTTCCATATTTTATCGATATTAGGCTCAATGTGTATAACAAGGCACCATAACTTGTCTATTGTCCAAATTTGGCCCCAAATTAAATTCTCACTTGACATAAAACGATGCCGCTTCCAAGTTTTCTGCGACTTTGGGACCAAAATTGAAAAAATTGGTACCACATCGAAAAAGCTAATGTGTTTGGGATTAAAGTTGGGCAGTAGACAAGTTACCACATGAACAACATAATGTACAATCTAATGGAGATTTTATGAGTTTTTGTTTGCATATTTTTCAGATTGAGCAGCTGCACAAGATTTTCAAGCTTTGTGGTTCCCCATCGGAGGAGTACTGGACGAAAGTAAAGCCACCGGCAACGTTCCGCCCCCCACAGCAGTATAAACCTAACTTCAAGGAAACATTTCCGTTTTTTCCACTCTCGGTTTTTGGCCTTCTGGGCAGTCTTCTAGCTCTCGATCCAACGACTCGAGGGAGTGCTACTTCTGCCCTCCAAAGCCAAGTGAGTATATAATCGAACTACTTTTGAATCCATTTGAATCCATTAATAGGGAAAATAGTACTCTTATTTCGATTATAGTCCTGTTGTCTTTTACGAATTGAAATAGTCCGACAACTTCTAATTTTTTGACATTTTGGGCCGATGACCAGTTGTTACAGATGAATCATCCGGTTGACCAATCAGACTTTGTCGCATCAGTGTCAATTATCGGATCAAAATGCCAAAAAATGAAAGTTACGAGATTATTTTTAATTCGTGAAAGTTGACATAAGTGGAACGAAAATTGGAATAGCTTTACTGGACTAAAAACACTAATTTCTCCCATAGAGAATCTTGCAATTTAGTTTGTTTATATGGACATATTTCTCCTGGTGAATTATATTTCAAATACAGTTCTTCACTACAAGTCCTTTGCCTTGCGATCAATTCGGTCTGCCTACGATAACCATAGACGAAAACAAACATGTCCTATCTATGGACAGGAGAAGGTACGCAATCTTTACAACAAGTTGTATCCTCCCATCAGAATGTAGCAAAAGATAAAAGCAAATTCTGCATTTGTAAAACAGGATTGTCAATACGAACAAACGATCCGACAAAAACCATAAACGAAAGGTCTCGTTCCCTGACCTCATTGCACATGCCAAACAGGTTATCTGATTCTGCTATCCTGTGATTCCTATTACTGTACATTGAAACATGCACAATATAAGATGGATATGTTTGTATGTTAGCAGGATATTTACACAACAAGTGACTCGCAAAGCCAAGAGACGAGCAATAGCTCAAGCAGTGCATCCTCCTCAATTACAAAGGCGAGCCAAGAAATGCCACCGCATTCACCTTCTCCAGCATTTCGTTCTCATCAGCTTAACCGTTCTGCAAAAACGGAAGCTCATCCCAATGCTCTAAAGAACATCAAGAACTATCCTCTCCTGCTCGCCTCATTAACCGAGGCTGCTAACCACCTTAAAGAGAGCAATTCAAGTCTTTATCACAGGTCACTTTCCCATATTGATTTTAGAAACCTTGATCTTGAGAAGATCTCCAAGCTCTTCGCCTTAGAGGATCACTAAGCTCGCTGCTCGCCTCTCCCTCGTCTTCTGTTCGTATATGCAATCATTTGCAAATGATTTATCCATTGTATCCAATACTTTTTATATTACATTTCTTGATTGGTTTATACAGATTTTAACCATTGCAAATAACAGAAATGTTTTCTTTCTTGGATTTTATTATAAAATTCAAAGCCTAGCAATACAAGAAATATTTCTTGAGATTCTTGTGAATTCATTTTAAAAATAAAAAATAAAATAACCTGCCTATTAAAAGAATCTTCAGTCAATTGTGGTCTATTTTCTGATAAAAGAGCATACTTGCATTTGCATCCAACACCTCCTTCTCTGAGACAATATTAACTTGGGAATCTGAAATACAAAACCATTGTTCCAATGCTGGTTCTTCATCACCAAATTTGGCCGTCGCTTTTCTGTAAACTGTGTAGTGTCCACTTCCACTGCTTCCAAAGTGCTCGATAACAGAAACCAGACGATACATTTGGGGTCGACAAGGGGGCATAACGTCAGCCTGCAACAAAACGAGCATGTGTCGATGAGACGAACATGGTGTCTGTAAACCCACGTGCAAAATCGAATGGCCAACGACCCACAATTCTTTTATGCCCTGCACTTCGGTTTCTACCTTTTGCCCTCTCGCTATAAAGTGCAGAGGGCAAAAGCTGAAGAGAAGAAAGTGCAGGATTCAATTGCAAAATCGATCCTGTATATATATTGAGTGTCGACCATTTTAATGGGAATCAATTTTCTCAATTAAATCTCATAATTTTTTAAAATGATGCAATTTAAGTCCTATATTGACAAGGTTGAAGGATTTTTGCACGATTTGTGTGAACTGCCATAATTCCATGTAGCAACCGGACTAATGACTTCCAACTTATTAATTTCAATAAAAAAAAATCCATGAAGCAGTCAGACAAACAAAAAATTATCAATTATGAGATTTAATTGAGAAAATTGATTTGTATGGGACTAAAATCGTCAATACCCAATAGATATGAGATCAATTTTGCAATTTACTCAGAAAAAAAGAAAGTGAAAACTAAAGTGTTGGGGCGAAAAAAAAAAAAACTAAATTGCAAGGGGCAAAATACGTGTTTTTCCAAGAGAAAACTCTGAAACAAATGGAGAAGCTTACATTGTCATTGGTGCAACTTGTAGGACTGGGCAAGATGGAGTCGGAAGGTTCTAAACGAATACCATTTTCAACGGCATTTCTTTGTTTTTCGTCAGTTTCCATGGAAACGTCTTTTGCTGTACTGGCATTGAAACTAAGTGTTCTTGGATCAACCAGCATTGTTTGGTACTTGGGATAAGGAAGCGCCCTTATATCCCGTCTACTCTGCTGGTTCAACGGGCCAAATTGAGACAAATCTAGGACGAAAGGGAAAGATATATGGCCCTGGAAAGAAAATATACATAGCGCTAAATCATTTCATAATTACAAGCTATTCTAATATGTGAATGCAAGAAATTGTAACCACATATGCTCATTAGTATACCGTAAGTTTAACAGACTGCCCAAACATGTTATACGAAGCTCGTTGCAAATGAATGCATAGAATCTGCAAGAAAAAACATAACTATTTTTAGAAGAGATGGAAAATATAAGGGTCACATCACATTGTTTTCAATCAACCATCACATGCACAACTTGCCGGAAAACAGCAATGTGATAAAATTGCAGCAATTTGAAAGGTCGTGTATCAAACTGCAAATTTTAAAACCATATGTTGTAATTGAAAAAACATGAAAAGGTCGTGATTTATTTTGCAATTAACCAAAAAATGTGTAAACCCAGTCAAACATACCTTAGGACTCCGTGCAATGCTCATTTGCTTGAACGTACGAGAAAACCTATTAGACCATGGAAAGGATTCCAGCGAAGACAATGTTTTGCACTCACAGGTATCCTCCGCATTGCAACTTTGGAGTTTTTCGATGTGTGTCTGCAAGAAGCATACCGATTGCTAACATGGTTAGGGTCGAAGTGAAGGGTAAAAATCGAAACGGGAAAACTACCTTATCTTCAGCGAAAGCTGACAAATATCCGATTGCAGCATTATGCCAACAGTTGCTGCAGCAATAATTTTCGATGCGTTCTGCTGCAAAAAATTGCTTAACGCAATCCTGGAGTGTGCATCTAGCTATCTGATATTTTCAAAAGTTATTTTAAAAAATAAAAGAGGGGAAAACATGATGATGGGGTTGAGAAATTTGTATAGAACGTACGATTGTACCACCGTTGCTAACTGGAGGCGAGAGGTGTAAACTGTGAAATAGTTGATAATCTAGAGAGATCTGCGGAAGCAAAAGGGGCGTGTAAAGAAACACACGTAGACAAAGCACAATGACCAAAACGAACACAATTAAATTAGAAACTCCGACATAACATCTATATAACAGGTTTGCAGAGCAATAATATCTCCGGGATAATATCATTTTTGGTACTAAGTTTGCTATTTTGGCATTTTGTCCCCCTCTTTTATTCACGATCAAACTTGGTCTTGAAAGTGCGTTTTTAACTCCCATGTTTGGTCTCATCATTAGTTGATTGTTTGTTGACTGACGGAATCAACTACTTGGGAGTGCTAACGGTATTCATTGAAAATTATAAATTATATTTAGCACCCCCCTAATAATTATTAATTACATTTAGCACTGCAAAAATAGTTAAATTTGATCCTACCATCTATGGATGGTCAACTAACGGTGGGACCAATTGTGAGAGTAAAAACGTACTTCACGGAACAAGTCTAATAGTGAGTGAAAGAGGGGGGCCAAAAATGAAAAAGGGTAAACTTTAAACACCAAAAATGATATTATCCCTAATATATTCACATCTAGAAGATAATTGGTTACTATTGTTGCAGATGTACACACACAATTAAAAAGATGACATCAGAAATCACAATGATTTAAAGCAAATTTTGGCTAGTACCGTTCAACCTGAAACGAACAGCTTTTGCATATCAAGACGCTGCCAAGAATTCCATCAAATGGCTTAAGAAAACTGCGGCTCCATCTTTGCCATTCGCTTTCCTCTTCGCTGTCTTTTGTGGTGAGAATCCTGCGATTACGAAGTGCAGGCAACTCTGCTAAGCAGCTTTTAGGGGTGAGACATTGTTCTGATATTTCTTCTCTCAATGAAGACAATAGATGAGAAAGTGCTTCCTCAGAATCCTACACTCAAAATAATCGGATCAAATTGTAAAATTAGGCTCATATCTATTGGGCGTTGACAATTTTAGTCCCGTACGAATCAAATTTTTTTCTTAATTAAGTTCCACAATTTTTAAACTGTTGCGATTTTAGTCCTATATTAACAAAAAATAAATAAAATTGGGGTGATAATTAATTTGTGATTTTTTTATTAAAAAATTGAAGTTATTATCTTGGAATCTCATTAGACCAAGCAAGCGACATCAAGTCACAGATAGTGTGATCTGCAATGTTGGATTAAAATTGCATCATTTTTAAAGTTATGGGACTTAATTGAGAAAATTGATTCGTATGAGACTAAAATTGCCAAAACCCAATAGAGACTAGACCAATTTACTCTATAAAATTAGATGTGCAATGTAGGCTTTCACACTGATTGAGATGAACAATGCTGATAAGAACGCACCTGCTGCATCGCTAGATTGAAATTTGGAATGTAATGATCCAAAGCAAGCATCAATTTACGAGGGCTCAGTACCGTTCTTTTGTGCCGAATAGTACATAACTCTGCAAAATATGATGATGCTCATGAACCGTGCATACAATCACTTGATTAAGTCGTTGTCATTTAACTTTAGGGGCAATACTTCCCAAATCAAGAACTCACGGAATAAATAACACTTAAACAAGAATGTAAAAATACTTAAATACTCCGTATTAACTTGAAATTCTTTAGCTTTTCTGATGAGAAGGCAACAAAATAACCAAAAGATAGATACCAAACTAGCTAACATAAGTAGAGCATTAAAAATAAATAGGTTGTGAATCACATATGTTTCATGAACGGAAACTCTTTGTTCGACTACTAAACTCTTCGTTCGACTACTAAACTTCTTAAAAATGCATCAGCAAATTCACAAACTAAAAACACTCAAGCATCAGAATTAATGTATTCAGGGCAACTACTAAACTTGTAAATAAGAACATAATAAACATCTAAAGCCTCAATCCAATCCCAAATTATCAATCCATATACAAAATATGTTCTTGCATACCTTCAATCAATGAAGCCAATGCATTAACAAGTGGTACATTTTCATCCCCTTCTTCAACAGATAATGATCCATGCTCCTCCACCATCTCCCATAAATGATTCCGAAAGCTCACACAGCTTGCCAAACCCTAAACAAATCAATCAAACCATCACAGTCAATTACACAAACACCTTAACTGCAAACTGAAATTCAATAAACAAACTTCCACCTGCAAAACAACATTCAGGAAACAGTTGTTTCCGAGATTTTCCAATCCAGGAACAACCCAGAAACTAGAAGAAGGAGCCTCTTGCTTTTCTGGGACATTGAAATCCACAAGTCGTTTAGATTTTATTGCCCAAAGTAGACCAACAACACCCAATACACCAACAGGGATTGAGATTCTCAGCCCAGAATTAAAAACCCAGTTCATTCGAGACCCATGTTCGGGCTTCAGGATTAAATTCCTGAGTTTTGTGCTCTCTCGGATTTTCATGTTTGATCCGTCGCCTCTAAAGAAGTTCAATGCAAAGTGTTAACTCTTCATAATGAAAAGGTTTCATTATCCCCCTTTTTACCGGAAAGATTCCATCTTTATTTTATTTAATTAGATAATTAAAAAGAATTACCAAATAATCCCTCCAACCCATTATATATTTCTCTTAAAAAATAAAATAATGTGTTAAAATTTTAAAATAGAATAAAAAATATATTGATTGATTTATGTATAAATTAGATATATTGAATGTATAATGGGACATTGTGGTGTTCATTTATAAATAAAGTGATGACAGTTTAAGTATATGTGAGAGCCCAGTTCAGTCCATAAAATACTTTATTGGGCTAAGTTCGACCCACGTCAGAGTACGAGTAATTGTGTGTGACTCAACCTCGGACCAAAGCATATCCCACCTTTAGAGTTCAATTAAGTTCTACCTGACCAATCTAAAGCAGGTCAAAGCAAGACATCTCTAGAGAAGTCCACTTCATTTTAGAGCGCAGTTGTTTGACTAGTTCAAACCTATTTCGAGCAAATATTAAATAAAATAATCGTCCGATCCATGAAACGTATTGCAAGTCCAATATAAAAGGTCCCTGAATACAACTAAAACAACTCTAATACCCGTATGTATGAAGCTAGTATAATACTTAACTCTTGTAAGACATGGAATAATATCAATTGTCTTTCTTATCGTAATGACATCTTACATTGTGAATTGACTTAAACAATTATAAAATGAAGTCAAAATTAATTTGATTGTCAAAGTCCTCATGTTGAGTTTTCTCATAAATTCGAATTTTCATCATTTTTCTCACTTTTTTTTGTTCCTTTCAGCCTCCCACTCTCCATTCCTCCCTCTCAAAGTCGTGTCACCATCTAAGCTCGTGTCATCATTTTTCTCAGCTACGAGCCCAACCTCGTCACCGTGGCACAGCCTAGCCTCATTGCCATACCCAAATGTCGTCTTGTAAAAGAACATCTAAGCAAGTGTTTGATTTTTTTTTTCCGATCTACTACGTTTTTTTTTAACACGTGGTAGAATATATATCACAAAATCCATTCCCTTTTTTTTTTTTTTTTCGAATATCGTATTTTTCCCCTTTTAAAATTGTGTTTTTTGTTTTTTTTCTTCTGAAATATGGACTCGGAGGTGACTCGACTATAGATTATTAATTTATAAACTAGGATAAAAGGGTAATATTGTCTTTTCAGGTGTTTTTTTTTTTTTTTTTGGTCTCTAACACCAATCAGGCCCATATGAACTCAGTCCAAATATATTCAGCCCGAATTCCAGCTTATTCCCAAATCATAAAACCCTAACCCTAATCCACATTTCCTATATAATTCCCGCATTTCTTCATCTCCATAGCAGCTCCTCTGTCTCCTCTTCCACAAATTTATTATAATTCTAATTCCAGATTATAATCATGTCTATATCATGATCGCAATGAAGAATTCAGCTCCAGTTTCTGGCCTTTTGCGAAGATTTGACAGTTTCTGCTGCTTTGATCCTACCATTTATATATGTGGCATTCATTTTGATCTTTATCTATTCATTTGAGCTAATTTCGAATTTAATTTGTGATTTTCCGTAGCTTAATCCGATAATCTGCAGGGATTCGATGTCTACTCTCCCCTTGTAGTTGAGTTGCTTGGGGATGAAGTTGCGTCCCTCAAATTCAACCATCCTTCACTTTGTTAGCATTTTAACTCCGTAATTTGCTAGCCATAATTGGATGTACATTTTTATTGAATTGAATTTGGTTTGGAATTTCAGTGATGACAAATCCAAAGGCTTGTTTCTCAAACATTCGCAGTGGCCGCCTAAGTGCTTTCGCCTTTCGCCGGGCTTGAGAGTGTATGCTGCTTTTATCCTTCCTTGGATGTCTGAGATTTTCCGATCTGTTATACTTGAAATTAGATAATTAAATCATTTTGTGTGTTTATATTAAATTAGATTTTCCGATTTGTTTTACATGATTTTACGTGTTTTTCTGCAAAATTGTAGGTTATATAAACTGAATTAAAGTTTCGATGATGATAAATCCAAAGGCTTGTTTCTCAAAACATTCGCAGTGGCCGCCTAAGTGCTTTCGCCTTTCGCCGGGCTTGAGAGTGTATGCTGCTTTTATCCTTCCTTGGATGTCTGAGATTTACCATTTTGTGTGTTTATATGAAATTAGATAATTGAATCATTTTATGTGTTTATATGAAATTAGATAATTGAATCATTTTATGTGTTTATATGAAATTAGATAATTTAATCATTTTGTGTGTTTATACGATATTAGATAATTGAATCATCTTGTGTCTTTATATGAAATTAGATATTTAAATCAGTTGCATGTTTTTTCACCAAATTTATTGTTTACAATTTGAATTGAAGTTTCGGTGATGATAAATCCAAAGGCTTGTTTCTCAAACATTCGCAGTGTCCGCCTAAGTGCTTTCGCCTTTCGCCGGGCTTGAGAGTTCATGCTGCTTTTATCCTTCCTTGGATGTCTGAGATTTAACTATTTTTTTTACACGAAATTCGATAATTATATGATTTATGTGTTTTTCAGCAAAATTGTAGGTTGCAAACTGAATTTAAATTTCGATGATGATAAATCTAAGGCTTGTTTCTCAAACATTCGCAGTGGCCGCCTAAGTGCTTTTGCCTTTCGCCGGGCTTGAGAGTGTATGCTGCTTTTATCCTTCCTTGGATGTCTGAGATTTACCAATTTGTTTTACTTGAAATTAGATAATTAAATCACTTTGTGTGTTTATATGAAATTAGATAAGTGAATCATTTTGTGTGTTTATACGAAATTAGATAATTGAATCATTTTGTGTGTTTATACGAAATTAGATAATTGAATCATTTTGTGTGTTTATATGAAATTAGATAATTAAATCAGTTGCATGTTTTTTCAGCAAATTTATTGTTTACAGTTTGAATTGAAGTTTCGATGATGATAAATCTAAGGCTTGTTTCTCAAACATTCGCAGTGGCCGCCTAAGTGCTTTCGCCTTTCGCCGGGCTTGAGAGCTCATGCTGCTTCTATCCTTCCTTGGATGTCTGAGTTTCTTCACTTTGTGTTAATTGAAATTAGATATTTAAACCATTTGTGTGTTTATTTTTTCAGCCAAATTGTAGATTACAATTGGAATTGAAATTTCGATGATGATAAATCCAAAGGCTTGTTTCTCAAACATTCGCAGTGGCCGCCTAAGTGCTTTCGCCTTTCGCCGGGCTTGAGAGTGTATGCTGCTTTTATCCTTCCTTGGATGTCTGAGATTTTTTATGTTCTTTAAATTATATATTCATATTTGACTATACATTGTTGTCTGGAATTTGTGTTGTGCATGCTTGAGTATTAAAATGTGGAATGTGTGATGCATTGAAATGATTTGCAAATTTGAATTGATGATTCGGTGATGATAAATCCAAAGGCTTGTTTCTCAAAACATTCGCAGTGGCCGCCTAAGTGCTTTCGCCTTTCGCCGGGCTTGAGAGTGTATGCTGCATTTTTCCTTCCTTGGATGTCTGAGATTTTTTGTGCTCTTCGAATTATATATTCATATTTGACTTAATACATTGTAGTCTGGAATTGGTGTTTTGCATGCTTGAGTTTTAAAATGTTGAATATGTTATGTGATGCGTTGAAATATTTTGCAAGTTTTGTTGTCTGTGGCTCTTGCACTTGAATTATTAACAGCAATATAGATTATTTCCCCCATTGATCTCTCTGTAGGTGTCGTAAAATTGTTTTGCTGTTGAATTTTTTGCTAAGAATTTTGTATTTGTAGATGAAACTGATGGAACGTTTGCTAAGTGCTATGCTTGATTCTTGTATAGAGAATGGTTATGGAAATCCCAAACTGTGGTAGAGTGTGAATCAAGTGTCATGGTTATGTGGCAATTTATCTCATTCCGTCAAAGCACAGGATTTGGGAATGGAAGACGTGAGTCGACATTAGTCATCACCGTAGATTAGAAAACTGGATAGCCCACACCAATTGGCAAAAAGAGTCTACTTTCTCTCGTTCCTCTCAAGGTTTAGACTGGAGAAAGATTTCTTGTACAAGGATTTGGGAATGGAAGGCGTGAGTCGTACTGTGCGACATTAGTCATCTTCCTAGATTAGAAAACTGAACACTGGATAGCCCACAACTATTGTCAAAAAGAGGTTACATTCTCTCATTTCTTTCTAGATTGAGACTGGAGAAAGATTTATTGTACAATTTATTTCGATTTTTGGGTTGTATTTGTCCACTGTACTTTGTTTAGATGATGAAATGAATTCATCTAGTTCGTCTAATTTATTCTTTTTCTTTTATATTTTTGTTACCCTTAATTATGTAAAACAAGACTGACATTCTTTAACTATTATAATTGCATAATATGGTTTAAATTAGTAATATACACAAATTATAATATAAAAAATATGTTAAATATTAATAACACAATTAATCTCACCCAAGAGAGTTGAAATCTGTTTTACCAGCAATTTTAATTAATATTGGTAAATTTTGTAATTTTGTCCATTAAAATATTTTTACTGTACAAAACCCTTATTTATCTATTTACTTTTTTTATTTGTTTATTCCAAAAATAGTATACTCTCTTTATTTATCTGTTCAAAAAAATTTTTTTTTACGGAAACAATCACCTTTTTTCTTTACACTACGAACACCCATATTTATCTTTTTTTTCTTAAATTTTTTTTACTTTTTTTATTTATCTCTTCAAAAAAAGTATTTTTTTTATGAAAATAATCACTTTATTTTTATACTTTAAACCATATTTATTTACTTTTTCTTAAAAAAATTACTTTCCTTATTGTCTAAGTACAATGCTAATTTTTTTATGAAATCAATTACTTTGTTTTTACACTTACAACATCCATATTTATCTACTTTCTCTTAAAAAGATTTTACATACACATATAAAAACAATCACTTTATTTTTAAAGTGCATTCATAAATATATAGTACTTAAAAAAATTACTTTCCTTGTTTCACTGTAAAAATAAAATAAAAATTGAAACAATTAGATTCCCACCGTATTTATCTACGAGTTGCATAACCTCTAAATCTTAGTCTCTACACTGTCTAGGGTTCATTGACAAACGATTTTACGATAATTGCAAAGTTATTCGAGTTTCTTCTATCGAAATGGTAAGCGAATCCGTCTGATTTACGATCAACTTCAATTCTTATGTTTCATCACTCATATTTCGGATCTCCTGGTATAATTTTGTCGATTCACTGTCTTGATTTTGTAGGATAATGGAGCGGGGGATTTGGAGGCGAAAATTGCGACATTGCTAAATGTGGAGAAGCAGATGAGGCAAGTTGGTGATGTCGCCGGCATTAGGAAAGCCGTCACCGACATTTTGAAGCTCTGCTTTGATGCTGGAGCGTGGGCAACACTCAATGAACAGATTGTGCTTATTTCCAAGCGCCGTGGACAGTTGAAACAGGTTTAATCTACTGTATTTATTACCTAGTTATGCAAAATTGTGTTTGTATTAAGCTGATTTTTGTATTGTGTTTTGAATTTGATTGATCTCTTTTCCATGCTTTGGTGTTTACTTGGCAGTTACGCACTATTTAGTTTGTGAAACATAGTCAATTTGTACCTGAGAAACTTATTTCTCTGATATGTATACAATTATAGATGTAGGTCTGTGTCTTAACTTGTTTAGAGCTAAGATTGAAATATGGAATATTCAGATTGAAATTATCTTTATTAGATGCTATATGAATAATCCGTCTCATTTTTTAGCTTCATTATTAGAAACAGCAGTGTGCGGGAGATTAGCCTTTCTCTAGTTTTCATTTTTCTGCTTTTTTCAAGTTGATGATGCTGGGCTCTTTCATTGCTCAAATTTTGTATTCTGTTTGATTTTCCGTCTTGGTGGTTCGATGCAGGCTGTACAAGCCATGGTTCAACAAGCAATGCAATACATTGATCAGACTCCTGATCTTGATACTAAAATAGAGCTTATTAAGACACTCAACAATGTCTCTGCTGGAAAGGTGATTCATGCACTTATATCTTTTTACCTATATTTAGCTTGGCGACTTTCTTTTTAGTGTAACACTCTGCACCCAAAAATTCTGGCAGATATATGTTGAGATTGAGAGAGCTCGGCTTATTAAGAAGCTTGCAAAGATTAAGGAAGAACAGGGACTTGTAGCTGAAGCTGCTGATTTGATGCAAGAAGTTGCGGTGAGTCTTTATCCCTGATGCATTAGTCGTAGTAGGTTTTATACAACTTTACTTAACGGATTTGTGCTACAGGTGGAAACATTCGGCGCCATGGCAAAAACTGAAAAAATAGCTTTCATACTCGAGCAAGTATGTACTTACTGTTTTTTTTCATATATGACGAGTTTTTTTATGAAGCTTTTGTTTCATGGAAAGCTATCTTGTTCTTCACTGTTTGCAGGTTCGTTTGTGTTTAGACCGCCAAGACTATGTTCGTGCACAAATACTCTCGAGAAGGATAAGTCCTAGAGTTTTTGAAGCTGATACGTCTAAAGAAAAGAAGATAAAAGAAAGTGAAAGCATGGTGGAGGAAGCTCCTGCTGATATTCCATCACTGTTGGAGTTGAAGCGAATCTACTACCAATTAATGATAAGGTATGCTGCATTTTGGTTTCTATTTAATAACCCCCCATTTTGGCATTTGAAATTTTCTATCAAACATGAATTATTCCTGCAATTGAACTCATGCTTATGGTGGACAATGTATGTTCCCAAAGAACACAAATATATTGTTGAAGGGAGATTAGGATTTTAGTTTTATTGCAGCCTATAGCATTTACTATTTATTCTCCATTTACAAATCACAATTGGGTTCTTCATTATCAAATTATGGGATAATCTTTTCTTTAACTCCCGACTATGGTTTTGGTGTATGTATGGGACATATGAGCTAGAACCTGATTTATTGAATTGATTCTTGGGCTCTCAGTAATTATTGCTTGCTACAATCTGTAAGTCTTTGAACACATGATCTAAAATTCACGAAACCTGTCAGCATATATATATATAAAATATAATATAATTGACTAATTGACATCTTGGAATATATATATATATATATCCCGGAAGAAGCTTCACATAGCTTTTGGGTACAGAGAATAAGAAATATGATAGAATAAGTAGATGTATTAGAGGTGATGTTATTGAGAGAGAGAAGAATATAATGAAACTTGAGAGGGAGTAGTTTACTGAAAAAGAAATGAGAAGTTTTTATTGGGAGGACGAAAAAGGAAAGACGAAAAAAACTTATGCTGGGACGGAGGGAGTATTTTTCAAATTTTGGGGTAGGGTGTGGGAGATAAGGACTAAAACCACATCAATCAGTAAGGAGGTTCCAATTCTGTAGTTGCATTTACTTTGAGCATTTCATACAACTAACTTCCGATATCTTGGAAAATGCTTCCCCTTTGGACTTAGGAGTACTGTAGTTGTAGTTTCTGAATTTTGAAATTCCTTGTTGATCAGCTGATAACACGATTATTTTATGATATTACCTAGTTTTTGATGTACATGCCAAAGTGATCAGACTGGCTGAACATTAAACAGCCATGTTTATATATATTCCGAATGCATATACCCTATGGGTTCATTTCGTTGTCATTACTTGTAAATAGTTCTAAATTCTGGTTTCTCCCATACTTCCTGTTCTAGTAGGGGATATATCAATTTTTTTAAATGTATTGTATATACCAATATTATTTTGGTTGGTTGGTGTAGGTATCATGCACACAGCAATGATTACCTTGAAATATGTCGATCTTACAAGTCAATTTACGACATTCCTTCTGTGAAGGAGGACCCTGCCCAGTGGATACCGGTATGTTCTTGTGGTTTATATAGTGATCCTTACTTCTAAGTTCTAACTACCCTGAAGTATACACCTCACTCGATTAGATGATTCATGTCTTTTTCCTTTTTTCTCGTTCCTAATGTCCGTTAAACTAAATTTTATTATATTATAACTGGCAGGTGTTGAGGAAAATATGCTGGTATTTGGTTTTGTCTCCACATGATCCTATGCAGTCTAGCCTTCTTAACTCAACCCTAGAGGATAAGAACCTTTCAGAAATTCCTCACTTCAGGTTAGCCTCCATAGCATATTCATGGTTATTCCACCCTAATTTATATGCCGTCATATGGTAACTAATGTTGTTATATTAATCTTCCCTTTCCGTTAGATTGCTTCTGAAACAACTAGTTACCATGGAGGTTATTCAATGGACTGCTTTGTGGGAGACATTTAAAGACGAGTTTGAGAATGAAAAGAACATTCTTGGTGATTCTTTGGGTGAAAAGGCAGCTGAAGACTTGAAACTCAGAGTAATAGAACATGTAATGCTCTCCTAAAAACTATTCTTTTGTGCATTATTGTTTTGTTGTTTATAGCATTATGGATCCTTATTTTTATTTTAATGAGATGTCTTTTTTCAGAATATCATTGTTGTCTCGAAGTACTATTCACAGATAACTTTGAAGAGACTTGCTGATCTATTATGCCTCACTGTCAAGGTCTGTCTGCATATTCTGTTTCTTACTTCTCCATCTTTCTATGATACTACCATTGATTTTTTTGCTGAATGGTATTTGCCGTTTTGGATATTGTTTGAAGTTTACCCATGATATTGCTTATTAACCTAGTGGTTGGGCATATACATTTTTTGAGAAGCAAGAAAGTGAATTTCAGACATCTTGTGGATCTAGACTGGTAACTAGAAGTAAGAAGTTTTTCTTGAAAGAAATAGCATCTCTTTTCTGTGAAAAAAATTCTAACATGGTCAATCCGAATAAATTACATCTCATTTTTTTTGCTGTGAATATAATATTGTGGACACGTTTGATCCCAATTCTGATTTTGAAACCCACTTCCCACCTCCGATGCATTTTCATTTCTACATTTTCTAATTATTAAGGTATTATTATTATTATCTACATTTCAAAATTTGCATTGAAGGGCATGGGTTATCTAAAATAAAAATCAAACTACACTTTTTATTTCATAGTTGACACGCCTTGATGATAAATCATACTATCTGCTAATATGATGATATTATCGGTTGAATCAGTATGTGGAAGTGATATTTGTTAAGATCACAGCCTGATAAGTGATCGGACTTACATTTATATATATTGATTAAGGACTTCTTTGTAATATGTTACTGTGGATAAAAAATTGTAGAACTGCTTCTTACAGTAAAGCTTGATAATGTCTGTTTAAAGACCCGTCTGTTAGTAAATTTCCGTTGTCTGGTTTCTACAACCACTTTACCTGTTGTGGATTTAGAAGCTAAATGTACAGGTTGACGTATCCTTTGTACTCTAAACTCTAATAAAATGACCGACCAGGAAAAAATCAATTAACCCTGTGATAATTTGTTATTAATAGGTGATTTTACTTTCTCAAATTCTTTTTTGATATTCTATAATTTTTTGTGTTCCTTTATAATATTCCAATGCCTCGTGAGTGCTGTGGAATTATACCTGGACCTAGGGGTGTAAATGAGCTGAGTCAAGTAGTGCCGAGTTTGAGCTAAATTCTTCTGAACTCGAGCTTGACTCGATGGAAATCTTGAAATACTTGAGTTCTACTCGATAACTTACATAATTAGACATTTTTATTTTTTATTATAGTTAATGTATATGTATATAATTTGCTTATCATTGGTATAATAGTAAAATTATATGAGTTTGATTAAGCT
Source organism: Galeopsis tetrahit (assembly GCA_963675135.1). NCBI lineage: Eukaryota > Viridiplantae > Streptophyta > Magnoliopsida > Lamiales > Lamiaceae > Galeopsis > Galeopsis tetrahit. The sequence goes on from OY776120.1 coordinate 898,123, forward strand.
TGCTAGCCTGGCAAGCCTAGTGGCACTGAGCTCGACTTAATTAAATTCGAGTCGATATGTCCAAGTTGAGCACGAGTATCTCGTGAGCCTACTCGAGTCACCTACACCCCTACGGCCCTACCTGAACCTCTGCTTAAGGCTATGATCTCGATCCTTACACCCTTGGCTCACTGTGTTTCTTGTTACTTTTAACAGGAAACCGAAAAACATATCTCAGACATGGTTGTCTCGAAAGCACTGGTGTCGAAGATTGACAGGCCTATGGGGGTGGTCTCTTTCCAGACAGCAAAGAACAGTAATGACATTTTAAATTCGTGGGCAACAAACTTGGAGAAGCTGCTCGATCTTGTAGAGAAGAGTTGCCACCAAATTCACAAGGAAACGATGGTCCACAAAGCTGCGCTGAGAGTTTGAAAACCCAATACTTCCTTGGAGAGATTTCGTAAGATAAGAGTAAAATGCGTACAATTTATCTGTGGTGGGTCGGATTTTGTCCCCGTTGGAACGATTTTGGGCAGGGACAAACATCTGAACAAGGATAGACCTTCATTGCTACCACATGCCTTTCTAATGCTTTTACTTTTTCAAATTGTTCATTCGTCGTATTGAAAAATGCACTGAAAAATGCACGTTAAATCTATGACAATTGTCACGTATATACTGGATCGAATACGCCCGAGCTATGAAATTTCCTGTGATTTGCATCGTTTTTATGTTTTCCTTCCCAGAACCTTCAAATTGTTAGCTACGTGCTTCTCCTTTAGTTCGTAATTTTTTAATTAGTGCTCATTCTCATGTACATGCTCTCTTGTGACATTCTTGCAAATATTTACGGCTATTAATTCTGTGTCAAAATTAATAAACAATTTATACATTAAAATTTATACCATAACTTCTACCAAAAAGTTAAATTTATACCATAACTTCTACCAAAAAGTTATGGGTGGTAAAGTAAATGTATAAATTAAATGAAACGAATCAAATTTTTGTATATTTTCATTATATTACTTAATTAATTTAACACTAGTTTAAGAAGATTAAAATATAAATAAGAAAAATGTATCATATCTCATATTCTATCCCTAAAATTATGAAATAAAATATGTTAAGTTTTTTGTATTCTTTTTAAACGAATTTTAATAAATAATATTACATTATTTATTATTTTTTGCACTAATTTTTTGAACTGATTTTAATCACACATTTTACAATAATTAGTGCGAAAAAAACATAATACTGTATATGTAATTTTCTTCATAATCATAAAAAAACAACTCATTGTGAACCTATCTACCGTTTTTTATAATATATTTAATTTGAATCTTGAATTTCAACGAAAAGTTAATTCAATAATACATGATTTAACTTTTTCGTTTTAATTTTTTTTTCAATATTAAAAAACTTAAAAATTTATTATGATTATTTTTGTAATAATATGGTATATTGGTATGTAAAAATCCAAAAAATAGAGAAATTATATAAGTGTTTAATTATGTAATTATTTGATGATATTTTTTAATTCAATTTTTTTTACTATATATAATTAATTTTGTTTAACAGCGAACACAGGTCGCTTGGGAAAGAAGATAGCAAACCTCTTGAGCTACATCTTTACTCTCTCTCCTAGGGTTCTTCTTCTTTCAAACGATTTGAGGAGAAATTCCAACTTAATCGAGTTTCTTCTACCGAAATGGTAAGCGAATCCGTTTGATTTACGATCAACTTCAATTCTTATGTTTCATCACGGATCTAGTGGTATAATTTTGTCTTGATTTTGTAGGAAAATGGAGCGGGGGAGTTGGAGGCGAAAATTGCGACGCTGCTAAATGTGGAGAAGCAGATGAGGCAAGTTGGTGACGTCGCCGGAATTAGGAAAGCCGTTACCGACATTCTGAAGCTCTGCTTTGATGCTGGAGCGTGGGCAACACTCAACGAACAGATTGTGCTTATTTCCAAGCGCCGTGGACAGTTGAAACAGGTTAAATCTATTTCTTATGCAAAATTGTGTTTGAATTTAACTGATATCTGTACTATCTAGTTTGATTGTGTTTTGATCTCTTTTCCATGCTTTGGTGTTTACTTGGCGCACTATGTAGTTTGTGAAACGGAGTCAATTTATTTCTCTGATATATATAACATGTAGATGTAGAGCTAAGATTGAAATATGGATATTCAGATTGAAAATATCTTTATTAGGGGATATATGATTGGTCCTGTCTCATTTTTTAGCTTCATTATTTTCACCGGAGAAGAATATAAATTAGAAACAGCAGTGTGTGGGAGATTAGCATTTTATGCTTTTTTCAAGTTGATGATTCTGGGCTCTTTCATTGCTCGAAGTTTGTATTCTGTTTGATTTTCCTTCTTGGTGGTTCGATGCAGGCTGTACAAGCCATGGTCCAACAAGCAATGCAATATATTGACCAGACTCCTGATCTTGATACTAAAATAGAGCTTATTAAGACACTCAACAATGTCTCTGCTGGAAAGGTGATTCATGCACATAAATCTTTTTACTTTATCTTTAGTTTGATGACTTTCTTTTTAGTGTAACACTCTGCAATAAAAAATGCTGGCAGATATATGTTGAGATTGAGAGAGCTCGGCTTATTAAGAAGCTCGCAAAGATTAAGGAAGAACAGGGACTTGTAGCTGAGGCTGCTGATTTGATGCAAGAAGTTGCGGTCAGTCTTTATCCCTGATGCATTAGTTGTAGTAGGTTTTATACAACTTCACTTAACAGATTTGTGCTACAGGTGGAAACATTCGGTGCCATGGCAAAAACTGAAAAAATAGCTTTCATACTCGAGCAAGTATGTACTTACTTTTTTTCCATATATGATGAGTTTTTTTTATGAAGCTTTTGGATCATGGAAAACAAATTTGTTCTTCACTTTTTGCAGGTTCGTTTGTGTTTAGACCGCCAGGACTATGTTCGTGCACAAATACTCTCGAGAAGGATAAGTCCTAGAGTTTTTGAAGCAGATACGTCTAAAGAAAAGAAGATAAAAGAAAGTGAAAGCATGGTTGAGGAAGCTCCTGCTGATATTCCATCACTGTTGGAGTTGAAGCGAATCTACTACCAATTAATGATAAGGTATTCTGCATTTTGGTTTCTATTTAATAACCCCCCATTTTGGCATTTGAAGTTTTCTATCAAACATGAATAATTCCTGCAATTGAACTCATGCTTACGGTGGACAATATATGTACCCAAAGAAAACGAATATATTGTGGAAGGGGGATTAGGATTTTAGTTTTATTGCAGTGTATAGCATTTACTATTTTTCTCCATCTACAAATCACAATAGGCTTCTTGATTATCAAATTATGGGAAAATATTTTCTTTTACTCCCTACTATGGTTTTGGTGAATGTATGGGAGGGATATATGAGTTAGAACCTGATTTATTGAATTGAGTCTTGGGTTCTCAGTAATTATTGCTTGCTGCTACAATCTGTAATTTCTTGTCTTTGAACCCATGATCTAAATTTCACAAAACCTGTCAACATATATATATTTTTATATGCTCCCTCCGTCCCAGAAGAAGCTTCACATTGCTTTTGAGGACAGAGATTAAGAAACATGATAGAATCAATAGATGTATTAGAGGTGATGTTATTGTGAGAGAGAAGAATATGATGGAATGTTAGAGGGAGAGTGGTTTAATAAAAAAAATGAGTAGTTTTTATTGGATGGGGGAGATAAGGACTAAAACCACGTCAATCAGTAAGAAAGTGCCAAATCTGTAGTTGCATTTGATTTCATACAACTAACTTCCGATATCTTGGAAAATGCTTTCCCTCCCCTTTGGACTGAGGGGTACTATAGATGTAGTTTCTAAATCTTGAAATTCCTTGTTGAACAGCTGGTAACAAAGTGATCAGACTGGCCGAACATTAAACAGCCGTGTGTATATATAAATTGTGAATGCATATACCCTATGAGTTCATTTCAGTGTCATTACTTGTAAATAGTTTTTAGATGTTCTAAATTCTGGTTTCTCCCAAACTTCCCTTTCTAGTAGGGAATATATCATATTTTTTAATGTATTATATATACCAATATTATTTGGTTGGGTGATGTAGGTATCATGCACACAGCAATGATTACCTTGAAATATGTCGTTCTTACAAGTCAATTTACGACATTCCTTCTGTGAAGGAGGACCCTGCCCAGTGGATACCGGTATGTTCAGTGATCCTTCCTTCTAAATTCCCTGAAGTATTGTAAACAGGAAATTTATGCACCTCACTCGATTATATGATTTGTGTTTTTTCCCCCCTTTTTCCTCGTTCCTAATCTCCGTTAAACTAAGTTTTATTATATTATAACTGGCAGGTGTTGAGAAAAATATGCTGGTATTTGGTTTTGTCTCCACATGATCCTATGCAGTCTAGCCTTCTTAACTCAACCCTAGAGGATAAGAACCTTTCAGAAATTCCTCACTTCAGGTTAGCCCCCCATAGCATATTTATGGTTATTCCACCCTAATTTATATACCGTCATATGTTAACTAATGATTTTATATTAATCTTCCCTTTCCATTAGATTGCTGTTGAAACAACTAGTTACCATGGAGGTTATTCAATGGACAGCTTTGTGGGAGACATTTAAAGATGAGTTTGAGAATGAAAAGAACATTCTTGGTGGTTCTTTGGGTGAAAAGGCAGCTGAAGACTTAAAACTGAGAGTAATAGAACATGTAATGCTCCTAAAAACTATTCTTTTGTGCATTATTGTTTTGTTGTTTATAGCATTATGGATCTTTTCTTTGTTTTGTTTTAATGAGATGTCTTTTTTCAGAATATCATTGTTGTCTCGAAGTACTATTCACGGATAACCTTGAAGAGACTTGCAGATCTACTATGCCTCACTGTCAAGGTTTGTTCTCGATCTTTCTATGATATTCTATAATTTTATGCATCCCATGATAATATTCCAATGCTTCGTGAATGCTGTGGAACAATACCTGAACCTAGGGTTGTAGTGAGCCGAGTCAAGTAGTGCCAAGCTTGAACTCTACTCTTCACTCGATGAAAAATATTGAAATATTCGAGCTCTATTCGATGGAAAATTCGAATAACTTACATAATTAGACATTTTTATTTTAATATAGTTAGTTACTCCATTTTAAAATAATTTTTCATATTATTAGTAAAATTCTATGAGCTCAATCAGGCTCGTGAGCCTGACAAGCCTTATTAATGAGCTCGACTCAATTAAAGTCCAGTTGATATCGAGCTTTTCAAGTTGAGCACGATTATGTTGTGAGCCTACTGGACTCACTTACACACCTACCTGAACCTCTGCTTAAAACCACGATCTCGATCCTTATACCCTTAAGCTCACTGATTTTCTTGTTACTTTTAACAGGAAACTGAAAAACATATCTCAGACATGGTTGTCTCAAAAGCACTGGTGTCGAAGATTGACAGGCCTATGGGGGTGGTCTCTTTCCAGACAGCAAAGAACAGTAATGACATTTTAAATTCATGGGCAACAAACTTGGAGAAGCTGCTCGATCTTGTAGAGAAGAGTTGCCACCAAATTCACAAGGAAACGATGGTCCACAAAGCTTCGCTGAGAGCTTGAAAACCTGATACTTCCTTCGAGAGATTTCGTAAGAAAAGAGTAGAATGCGTACAATTTATCTGTGGATGGACCTTGGTTGCTACAGCATGCCTTTCTAATGCTCTTACTTTTTCAAATTATTCAGTCATCGTATTGAAAAATGCATGTTAAATCTACGACATTTGTCACGTATATACTGGATCGAATATGCCCGAGCTATGAAATTTCCTGCAGTGATTTGCATCGTTTTTATAATTTCCTGCGCGGAACCTTCAAATAGTTTGCTACGAGCTATTAATTCCTTTTTGATATTGCATAATCAATGGACTGTTTTACTATCAAAAGATATTTAAACTTTAGAAATTACACTCTGGGTATGTTTACTTTTGGTTTTAAAAATCAAGTTTTGGATTTTAAGATCCAAAACCCGTTTTACTTTGAGATTTAAAAATCGGTTACTAAAATCACTCTTATCAAATATATTGATTTGACATAAAATTATATTTATATAATATTACTTCAATCATTATATTATTTTTCAACAATAATATAATAATACTATAATAATATAATAATACAATAATATAATTCATTTAATCATTTTTACACTTAACTAATCATTACAATTTTAATCAAACAATAATATAATAATACAAACTCATTAGATCACTCATATTAATATTCATCGAGATTTAAAAAATCAGGATTTCAAAAACCCGATTTTTAAAACCACCCAAACTCTAAAGTAAACACCCCCTTTCCGTTTGTCAACAAGGTTCTTATATAAGTAAACACCCCCTTTCTGTTTGTCAACAAGGTTCTCATATTTTTTTTACAAATACCTTATGAATTTATACTCTTTATCTGTTTCTCAATTTTTTTTAAACTTTCATTTTTAGTTTGTTTTTCAAAAGTTTATATTCTTATAAATGAAGACAATTATTATTATTTTTGTTCTCACAATCTTAACATATTTATCTTTCATGTCTTTCGATGGTTTATTGTACATTCAATTCAACTACTTGTGTAGTTGTGTGTCAAAAAAATGCTTGCAAGCTAGACTACAACTTATTGGGTGTATTTAGTATTTAAACTTGCAAGCTAGACTACAACTTATTGTGTCAAAAAAATGCTTGGGTGTATTTAGGTATTTAAACTTGTTGGGCTGCGGCCCATTGGATTTAATAAAAATTATAAAAAAAGGTTTCCGTTGCCGGGACTTGAACCCGGGTCTCTCGGGTGAGAGCCGAGTATCCTGACCAACTAGACTACAACGGATCTGTTGTTACAATATCGAAATTATGAAATATAATAAACAGTTTATATAAAATAAATAATGATTTACCCCAATTTTTTCCCTCATAAATATAACAAGCATTTATGAACTCAATGGTATTTATTTAATACTAGCATATAATTTATATTGAAAAAACAGTACAAAACACTTGCAGTAGATATAATAGAAAATTCTAGAATAACATGAAAGTATGTATGTATACTTTACTTCTAAAGTATACAAATATAAGCATCAACTAAATCACAAACTTTAATTGATATACAAAATAAATTTTCTATTCCTAGCAAAACAGGAATCACCATCTATTTCTCAATATTTTTCCCTAATATTTATTTTAAACTTTCAGTCCGAACTGCATTTTAAATTGCATGACATTATCCCGATGAAGTCTGATGGCCTGAATCCGTCCAAGAGAAATCAGGCCCGCCACCACTACTCGGGCTTCCCTCCTGTCGAAAATCAGTCTCCAACGACAAAGGAAGCGTCGGATAAGACGAAAAACCGCCCGAAAAACCACATGTTTGTGACCTGTGTATATCATCAAGGGTCATCATTCCTGATGACCCATACACATTACTATTATTCAAGTCAAATTGAATTTGGGCTTCCGAAACGGCGACGTTTGGAGGAGGGTGGTGAAGGAGGCGAACATTTTCGGGGAAGTTGAGTTTCGCTTTGCTTCCTCGGAAGCGTAGGGCGGCCTCGTCGTAAGCGCGTGCAGCGTCCTCAGCCGTGTCGAATGTGCCCAGCCACACACGCGCCGCCTTGTAGGGATCCCGTATTTCGGCCGCCCATTTTCCCCACGGCCTCTGCCGAACTCCTCTGTATCTTCTCATGATTCTGTTTTCTTCTTGTGTGTTTGTAATTGTAGGCGTGTACGTGTACACTGCTGCCGTTGTTGTTGCTACCGTTGTCGTCGTTATTATACTGCTACTTCTCATCATACTTGAACTCGCATCTGCATTCATGAACAATCACTTTATTTATACATAATCTCCCATTACCTCATCACATTCTGAACTATCTACTTTATATATAAACTAATCAATATGTCACAGTAGTAAATGTGATACGTGTTACTAATACAATAGAATGAAACATGTGAAACAGAATAACTGATAATTATGTAAAGATGGACTTAAATGTGATACGTGTTACTAATACAATAGATAGAATGAAACATCAAGTGAAATACGAGAAGTGGAACAGAATAACTGATAATTACCTAAAGATGAACTTAAATGTGATACGTGTTACTAATACAATAGAATGAAACATCAAGTGAAATAGGAGAAGTGAAACAGAATAACATAATTACCTAAAGATGAACTTTTAAATGTGATACGTGTTACTAATACAATAGAATGAAACATCAAGTGAAATACGAGAAGTGAAACAGAATAACCAATAATTACCATGAACGTAAATGTGATACGTGTTACTAATACAATAGAATGGAACATCAAGTGAAATAGAAGTGAAACAAAATAATTGATAATTACCTAAAAATGAACTTAAATGTGATACGTGTTACTAATACAATAGAATGAAACATCAAGTGAAATACGAGAGAGAGAAGTGAAACAGAATAACCCATAATTACCTAAAAATGAACTTAAATGTGATACTTGTTACTAATACAATAGAATGAAACATCAACTGAAATACGAGAAGTGAAACAGAATAACCGATAATTACCTAAAGATGAACTTCCTCCGGTAGTATTATATCCTCTGAAAACTCTGTTCACAGATTGAGAATCTTGAAGTTCATCATCACGTGCCCTCTTACATGCCGAACCACCGCCGCCACCACCACTTTCGACAGTGTCGCCGCCTACATCTCCGGCGACGACATGGGCTAAAGCTGACACCATAGCTGACATTTCTAGGTCTCTGTTAAACCCAGAAACCATAGGCGAAAATAAAGAATCCAAAACATTATTACTAATCACCCCACTTTCAAAATCTTCATTTTCACTTGAATTATAAAAATCTTCTTTTGATTTCGCCACCTTAAACAGACACATGTAAGAAACTAAGAATATAGATACAATTTTTTTTGTAACTATATATTTTGTTATTCAAGAAAGTTGATAACCTCTCTATATATATATGTATGTAGTCAAACTTTTTTTTTTTTTAATAAATCAAGAAATAACACCGCCGTAGAATTTATTATTTTGTCAACCCATTTAATTATATCCGTTTCTGCAAAATATGTCGACTAGAAAAAAAAAATGTGCTTTTTTTTAAGGATTTTTATGGAGAATTGCAAGTGGGGTTTTTCTTGTATTAAAATTAAATTTAAAAAAGGGGTGTATTTTGAATAGTCAAAGGAGAGAGGTGTGAATTCATATAGGATAAAAGTATCTTGGATATGGAGAGAGGTGTATACACGGTTTCAATTTGTTTTTGTCGGCGGAGGAATGGCGGAGCCGACATCCACCACCGCCACCCATAATTGGACCTCCACTGCACATTTTGGGTGTTTAATCTGTGTCGGTTTTGGTGTTTCACTATTTAATTTATTGATATATGTTGTGTCAAAATATAATCAGCGTCCCATAATAATGGAAATGGTGTAATTAATTAGTTACTCCCTCCATCCCGTGATTTCTTTCACGTGTGAAGAGGCACACAAAATAAGAAAAGTGAATTTAGTGAGGATTTTGAGGGGTAATTTTATAAACTTTTATGCATAAAGTAATGAAATGAGTTGACTTTTGGGTATGTGTGGAGAAAAAGTAATGACATTTGTGTAAAATTGAAAATATTTTGAGGGTGAAATTTATAAAGGGATTTCCATTTTAAGGGTGTGAAAGTTATTGTGGGACGTCCCGAAAAGGAAAGTGAGAAAGTAATTGCGGGACGGAGGGAGTAATTTTTTTATTTTGTTTATATAGAATTAAGGAACACATTTTTTTTTACAAATTATATTTAATATAAGAGGTGTGCACTCAATTGCACGCGGAATTGGCAAATAATGTTGTGTACAGAATCAGAGGTTGGAATGTTATTAAAACTTTGTTGGGAAAATCCTTCATAAGGATAAAATTCAATGCGAAGAAAAAAGGTGTATCCCTCTAGACCAAACCAAAACTAGAACAATTCGAAATAACAAATCAATCCTAAACAGAAATTTGAACCGTGCCCCTCTAAAGAGGCGACAAAGCGCATTTCATTAGAAAATTGTGTCAAATAATCAATAGTGAAAGCCTCAGGGTGATATCGTTCAACTCACTGATAACAATATCTGATGTTTGCGATTGTGATGCACCCGCCTTAGGTCAAACGGGGGACTCTGATGTTCTTCAAGATAGAACAGTGCTATCGGGGATGGACAAAGGGATAACCACAAGATCAAAATTCGAGGCTGATTGTTGTGAGCAGTTCATGGTGGCCAGCTTAGAAGTGCGACAACCACCCGTTCTTGTGTTTTGTTGAGGACTCATACATAAAGTCATTCGAAAGACCTGAAAACGAGTTGTTCACTGGAACTGAAGTAGAGGAATCACTCACTGAGACTAAAGTGGACACAATGGCAGAGTTCAGACTCTCCACCACACAAGTTGAAGTTAGACGATGGAATTGGTCCAACTAAAATACAATTTTTTATTTAATTCTAAAATGGTGGGTCAAAAATTCAATTTGACAATTAAGTAAAAATATGAATTAATATATTTTAATCTAATAATTAATACTCCTTCCGTCTCATTTCATTATTCACGCTCTTCTCTCTATTTTTGTCCAATTTTATTATTGTCATTCAATTTTTAAACCAATAATATGTAAACTATTTTATTTTGACCCTCCAACCAATATCACGTATTTATTCAAATTCAACATATATTATATTTTAATTTTACTAAGTATGTCATGTGTGACACCTTTAGACTAATATTTAATTCCGTACAAGCTTATAAATAGTCAAATGTCAATTCCGCACGCTTACGAATTTTGCATATATTATTCAAATGCAAATCATAATTGAAATATATTTAAATTAATTTAATTTCAATGGATAAATAGGAATTTTAGGTTTCAAAGTCATACATTTTTCAAAAAAAACTTATATAAAATATACAATTTATATTTATATATTTTAAATTTTGGGAGGGAGCAAATGAGCAATAACATTATTATGCAATAATATAAAAAATTCAACAAGAATTTCTATTCCTTTTCACTTTATTTATTTTCTTTACTTGTTGAAAATAGTCATATAATTGAAATGTTGAAACAATTCGAAAGATCATATATAGAATTGCAAAAATTAAACACTCGAAATAAAATTGAAATGTCGTATAAATACTGTAATTTATTTTTCAATTAACTACTTTATATATAAACGAATTACTTCATTCATCCCATAATTACTTTCACACTTTCTTTTTTAAGACGTCTCACAATTACTTTCACTCTCTTAAAATAGTGACGGAGCCAGAAATTTTAGATCGGAGGGTCCGATTAACATTACTATAAAAACGTAACGGCCCAAAATTTCAAGTTTCACACTTTAATTTCCTTTTTAAGACGTTCCACTTCCACAATTACTTCACACCCTTAAAATAGTGACGGAGCCAGAAATTTTAGGTCGGGAGTCCGATTAACATTACTATAAAAACGTAACGGCCCAAAATTTCAAGTTTCATACTTTCCTTTTCAAGACGTTCCACGATTACTTTCACACCCTTACATGATGGGACGGAGGGAGTATTGTTTATTAAAATTTATGTTAAAAAAATGAATATAATAAATTTAAACGAATGAACATTATTTAAAATCAACTTAAAATCCTCCATACAAAATACAAATCACTTCACTGCCAAAATTTTGTCTTTTTTCCTAACATTATCTAAGACGTTGACCTCAGTCAAAGATCACTAATTTAGGCAACGCGGTTGAGAAATTCAATTTTTATTTGCTTACGAGAATAATAAATTAATTTCTGTCTTTTTTTTATAATTAGAATCTTCCAAATTATACCCAAAATAGATATTTGTTGCAGTTTTGGTTTCAAGAATTGAAAGCTCTTAAATTAAGTTTATGGACCTACAAATAATTGACTTTTAGATTTAATTCAACCTGGTTTCAATTTAATTTGCTTCATAATTGTCAATATTTTTTATTTTATTTTTTGAAACCTTACAATATTGAACAATAATTTATTTATACAACTTAAATCATTATTCGAGAATTTTTTTGCTCCTATTGGATGAATTTTCTCAGATTTTTTTTTTTTTTTTTGACAAAAAAACGACATTTTTGTTATTTCTTTCCATTTTCTCACCATTTTTTAAATTCTTACAATTCTAGAACATTTTTTTAATAGTGTTGCAATTCTATCGATTTACTATTTTCGGTCTCCTTAATTTGGTGATGGGATAGTAATTTAAATTGCAATTTTTGTAGGGTTTACAAGATCGATTCAAATACATAAATACAATTTTAAGTTCGTTATCTTCAAATTGAGACGGAATTTGGTGTCGCTACCCACTCCAATCTTAAAAAGTTGGGACGCGAGTATACACTTTACCTACAAACAACGCAGTTCTCCATTCTAACAACGAGACAAACCTCAAACTGAGAAAAATAAGAAAGGTCGAGGCCACCAAAGGTTGACTTAACCTATTCATATATTTGCTTGAGAATAAAATGCATAATCTAATTTTAATTAGTTAAGAGAATTGTCATAGTGAATCTTTAATTGCTTCAAAGTCAAAGTCTGAACTGCATGTCAATATTCACCAAAGGTGTAGTTTGCCATTGATCATGGCATAATAAAATGATTTTTTAAAAAAAAAAAGAATATATGCTACTTTGCCCGATTTTTCGAAAGAAACTTCTCATAGTTTTTAAACAATAAAAATTAAGAAATATAATAAAATAAGTAGATGTATTAAATGTGTATACCTGAAGACCAAAAAAAAATATAAGAAATACTCCTAGTTTACTAAATTTAAAAAAAAAAAAAACTTTATTGATAAAAAAAAAGTATAGAATACTAAAAATTGTTCAAACCCCTTTACATTCAACTCCCTGTGTCTTTAGGCTTTCAAACAATTTGACTTTAAACCAAAAAAACAAAAGGGATTTTTGAATCTTGATTTGACTTTAAACCCCTTTTTATATAAAGTCATGAATTTTTATATTATATTCTTAATTACATTCGTATCAAGATTCAAGTGGCATATTACTTTGGGAGGTAGACATTCCTTTATCCCAAGTTGGTTGAAATTTGAAACAATTAATAAACCTTTTTTTTTTTTTTTCACATTTCACAAAAGAAATAATATAAAAACTAATACCGCTAAAGTGAATATTTATTTGGTACATGAGAACGTCTCATACAAACGTTTTCAAAAATAATATACTTGATTTATTAAAAAGTAAACTAAAATTGAAACATAGAAATTATACTATAAGAAAATTAATTTTTAATAATAATTTTTTTTTTCAACTTTCTATTTCTAGTTTGACAAGTGAGCTCAAAATAGTACAAATAAGTTATAAAAATAGGGAATAATGCTACTACATCATGTGGTTGATAGTTGTGACCAAAATGTTTTTGATACTTTGACTAGACAAGTAGATTAATAAAACAATTGGGCTTCATTGACTAGGTCATACAAATCTTCAAATGATTTTGGCCATCAATTAGGCAGACTTTTGTTCTTAAATTAATTATAATATTAAGCAATTAAAACAACAAATTTAATTATTCTATTCTAATGCCTCTATTCTTTTCTTTTGTTAAATAAAATGATACATTCTCTTTTGTGCAATTTAATATGAAATAGTTTGTTTCATATGAAAGTGCTTTATTTTATGTTCTATAGTGTGAATACATATGAAAATGAAAAGATAATTAATAGATAATACACACCACACCGACACATGTTAATGATCTAGTAAATGAAATACCAGATGAAATATGAAAATTTATACCGAGAATGAAAATAAGTATATTTTACTTATTTTTACAGTAACGTATATTTATTTTTATAGTAACACGTATTTATCATGTGTGAATATTTTAAACAGGCATGTATCCTTTTCAATTTAACCTAATATTAGGTGTAAAATATTGCATATAATTTTTTTTAGTCAAAGTCACGTTAATTGTCAACATGTGCATATATATAATTATAATTATTGTTGCAAGTTCTAGAAATCTTAAACCAGAAGTCTATTCATATTCTGAATAGATGATTATTATTAAATTTTATATTATTAAATCATCTGTACAAATTGGAAAATGTATAAATCTATTCATATTTGCCCGATATTTTGCTTTATTATATTGCATGATTCATTAATAAAACAATTTTTGTGCTTTTATAATTAGTGAGAATACCTATTTTTATTTTGAGCAAAGCTAACTTTATATATTTTGCTTTATAATATTGCATGATTCATTCTTAAAACAATTTTTTTTGTGCTTTTAAAGCATAAATGATAATTAAAGCATTCAATTTTTTTCATAATCTACCCCAAAACCAATAAAATACTTTAAATTAAGCATAATGTAGCTCAAAATGTAAAACCTAGTAGTGTTGGACCTATACACATAAGAGTTGGAAACAAAACAGAGACAAATATTATGGAAAGACATTAAACCCTCATTTGTCATAACATATGACAAGGTTTACTCTACTATATTTGCTGGTTTTGGGTTGTCGACGACGACGACGACAACTATCTAACTTCCATAGACGGGCTGTCGACAATGATGACAACTATCTAACTTCCACAAGCGAGGCATTCATCACGGTTCGCTAAGGAACATACCATTTGGGCCATCTTTGATTCGTCGTCATCAATGCTTTCCGCCTTAGCCTTAGGCTTATCCTACACATCACCCACACACCATTTCGATACATCAATATATTGAACTTAGTACATCTATTATGTGATTAGCAGTAGGAACGCCTACCTTTAGCATAGTAGTGTCGACTGTGAATTTTATAGCATCAGCTGCAGCGCGTGATCTCAGATAGTACATTCCCGTCTTCAAACCCTTCACATTCAATCAAAATAACAGCAATAAGAAAAACACCGAAAAGAAAACGTATACGACAAACTTCTATGAGTGAATTCGAAGTCATCATATAGCTTACCCGAGACCAGGCATGGTAGTGGAGAGAAGTCAACTTTCCAAAATTAGGCTGGTCCATATGGATGTTCAGGCTTTGACTTTGGTCAATGAAGCATCCACGATCAACCGCCATATCGACCAATATTCGTTGTTTGATCTCCCAAACAGTTCTGAGAAAAAAAGGAAGAAGTTATTATCATGTTAAGAAAATACTAAGAAAAAACAATTCCGAGCATTTGGAGGGCATACTTGTAAATGAGTTTAAGATCATCTGGAATCTCGGGTATCTTTTGAACGGAACCATTCTCGTATATTATCCTGTTCTTAACTGTAGGCGACCATAGCCCCATCTCCGTCAAATCATGAAGAAGGTGCTTGTTCACCACAACAAATTCACCACTAATAAAAAAAAATCAATAATTAATCATTAATTGTCAATAATGTATCACTAACAAATGAATAATGTTAACAAGCTAAACCTTAGAACTCTGCGGCTGTAAATGTTGGAAGTGTACGGTTCAAAGCACTCGTTATTTCCAAGAATCTGGCTCGTTGAAGCAGTAGGCATTGGTGCTACAAGAAGTGAGTTACGTATTCCGTTCTTTGCAATCATTGCCCGAAGAGCATCCCAATCCCATCTATCAGAAGTCTTCACACCCCACATATCTTGCTGAAGAATTCCCTGAAACATATAACGATGTTTTAGACATAATTTATTCCCATATAAAAGCTAGATAAAGTTCAAAGCTTGTTCCAAGTGAACCTTGCTAACGGGACAGCCATCGTACGTCTCATACGGGCCTTCTTTTACCGCAAGTTCACAGGAGGCCTTTAATGCATGATAGTATATCGTCTCAAAGATCTCCTTGTTCAATTGCTGAGCCTGTAATTTTCAATAGAAGCAACAGACTGAGTAACCAATAGCCCAACTCGTAATAGATTATGGAGTATTTTTTATTAATATTTTTCACCTCAGGAGATTCAAATGCCATTCCGAGCAAGATAAAGGTATCAGCTAGACCCTGAACACCAATTCCAATTGGCCTGTGACGCATATTAGACCTTTTTGCAGTCTCAACAGGATAATAATTCACATCGATTATCTTGTTAAGGTTTGTAGTAACTATTGCGGTGACCTGCATAAACACAACAAGAAATGTGGATCTCAAAATATATAGATATGTTGTATATTATGTGAACTGAATTAGGTAATCAAAAAACAATCTAAAACACACCTCAGCCAGTTTGTCAAAGTCGAAGTATCGGTTTTTAGAACCTAAGCTGCCACAAAGCTTTGTTGGTTGTGCTTCCATAGGAATACCCTTTTCTCTGACATATCGTGGTAGAGCAATCGATGCAAGATTGCACACAGCAGTTTCTGTAGGGCTCGTGTACTCGATTATCTCAGTACACAAGTTAGAGGACTTTATGGTACCAAGGTTTTGCTGGTTGCTTTTCCTATTGCAAGTGTCCTAAAATAAAAGTTGATGCAAATTAGAGGACAAAAAAAATACCCTAAAACAAATGAATCATGAACAATTATGATACACATCTATGCTACCTTATAAAGCATATAAGGGGTTCCCGTTTCAATTTGTGACGTCAAGATACCAAACCACAGATCTTGTGCCGGAACAACTTTCTTGGCCTTTCCCTGAGCAAAAAATAAATAACTTTAGAAGCCATTCATAAACAAAACATCATAGTAGAATTAAATACACATCACAAGGTGTTTACCTCTTTCTCGTAACGAGTGTATAAAGCTTCAAATTCCTCACCCCAACAATCAGCCAACCCAGGGGACTCACTTGGACAAAACAATGACCAGGGACTATTAGACTCGACTCTTTTCATAAAGAGATCAGGTACCCAAAGTCCATAGAACAAATCTCTAGCACGATGCTCCTCCTAAAGAAATATAAAGGAAACGAAAAAATATTTACTACATCAAGGACTGTAACATTGATTTTAATAATATAAACAATCACAGAATATAAATATATATCCACTAAACAGTCTCATATATTACCTTTCCGTGGTTTTTCTTCAGATCAAGAAATTCGAAGATATCAGCATGCCATGGTTCCAAATACACAGCAAAAGCACCTATTTTCGTCATTGAGAGTAAAATAAATAAATCAAAATGATGCAAAAATAATGACAAATATAACAAACAAAGCAATTGTGCAGACCTTTCCTCTTGCCACCTCCCTGATCCACATAACGAGCTGTATCGTTGAACACTCGCAGCATTGGAACAATACCATTGGACGTCCCATTTGTTCCACGTATATAACTTCCTGTAGCACGAATGTTGTGCATAGACACCCCGATTCCCCCAGCTGATTTGCTGATAACAGCACATTCCTTCAATGTATCATATATGCCTTCAATACTATCATCCTTCATACATATCAAGAAACAGCTGCTTAACTGCAATTCATCAAAGAAAACAACATAAGTTATCAATCATCGAAATTCCTTCCGAGTAAAATGGAAATCTTTCAAACAACAGGAGACAGGAGACGCATACTTGTGGCCTAGGTGTCCCAGCATTAAAAAGGGTAGGAGATGCATGAGTGAACCATCGTTGAGACAACAGATGATATGTTCGTATAACCGAATCAATGTCATCTTTGTGGATACCAACAGCAACCCTCATTAACATGTGCTGAGGCCTTTCAACAACCTTCCCCTGAACCTTCAGCAAGTAAGATCTTTCAAGGGTTTTGAAACCAAAGTAATCATAGTCAAAATCTCTGTCATATATGATCTCGCTGTCGAGACGAGAAGCATTCTGTCGAAAGGAAAACAAAACAGCATTAATACATTGGGAAAAACAAGTAATTCAATAGAAATGAGTTCAAAAACATTTGTTTGCAAAATCAATACCTTCATTATGATTTCATAGACATCATCTGCAATCAAAGGAGCCTTAAGTCCTGACCTCTCACTCACATGACTGTACATGTCTTTGATTCTGTGATAATTATGCAAGTACAAAAATTAAGGGAAAAGTCATGTATTTATGTATGATTATAGCAAAGTGATTCACTTACGATTCAGAAAAAGACTTCTTAGTGTTCTTGTGAAGATTTGAAACAGCAATCCTTGCAGCCAACTGTATATGGCACAATTTAACAACAATCAAAAAGCACATTAAGAAAAAAATGATCTTTTACAAACTTCAAAACTAGGCTAGTACAAATAATAGCATTAGCGCAAATATAACAATTTCATATCAAGAATTCAAGATAAAAATATGTTGGACATAAAGCAAAATCACAAAACAGGGTAACATAATAACAATCTTTTCTACACTAAAACTAAGTCAAATTACACCATAATTATAAGAGATTCAATTTTTCCAAGGGAAAACAAACACACAAGTAACGATCTACACATTAGAAAATGCAAATTGAAAACCAGAAAACAATCCCTAAATGTCAAAATGAAAAACCAAACTCACGGAAGCATAATCAGGGTGGTTCGCCGTCATGGCAGCAGCGGTCTCCGCCGCCAACTCATCAAGCTGACTAGTGGTGACGCCTTTATAAACCCCCGCGCAGACTTTCTGGGACACCAAAACAGGGTCACAGTGCTCGCTGCTCAATCCATAGCTCAGCTTTTTCAACCGCGCAGTAATCTTATCAAAGTGTACAGTCTCCTGTCGCCCATCCCTCTTCACCACATACATTTTTTATTTTTCCACTCACTGAGAACTTTCAACAAACAGTTAGTGGGTATCAACACTGACACGCCAAATCTGTTATCTGGGCTTTGAGTAAACTCACACACGGAGATTTAGGAAATGGGGTTTTCGATGTGTGGTTATATAGCTTTAGGGTTTGAGTGATTACCCTCCAATTCTGTGAATTTGGCGATTTTTGAAGTTTTCCCGCCTATTCAAGAAAGGGAGCGTAAATGGAGGGAATTTGGAGCGGATATGGAACAGTGGACCCTTTATTATAATCAACGTGTTGGCTTTCACGACAAGCTTGTGGACCACTAATATTTATTTTTAATTAATTACACATTTATTTATAAATTTAATAATATTAAAATTGTAAAGGAAGTTATTCTTACATGTTTGAATTTTTTTGAATTTTCAAATTTGGATATTTAGCTTCTTATGGAAGTCACATTTATTTTTATTTCAAATTTGGAAATTTAGCTTCCTATGGAAGTCTTTGTAAGAGTTTGAACTCATGGAATTTTCGATTCGATTCATCTGTCCCATTTTCCGTGTTTCAGTAGTGTTCCACTTTGTTGAATTTTTAACACGTATTGTCCCTATTATTATAGGACGTTGATTATTTTTTAATATGACACATGTCAATTATTCATATGGTGAAACAAAAAGTGGAACAGGTGATTTCAATCGAATGCTCTTTATGATCATATAGACATTAAAATATATACTAGTGTAAGATATATATACTAGTGTAAGATCCGTATAATTAGGATGATTTTTTTTTTTTATTCTTTATTAAAATTTAAATGTAGATGAATGTAAGTTTAGGGAGCTAAAAAGGTAAAGATTTAAAAAGGGATTCATATGTTCTATGATCTATCAACTCGAGCATTCACACAATTATTATTGTAATTATTGTATATATTTTTTATGGAAATCTATGAGATATTGTTTCTATATATATATATTTGTTTCTATAGTGTATTTGAGTACAAGATAATTTGAAGATGCACCCGTTTATTACGAGAATTAAATTACACTATTTAATAAACTCATCTCAAATCTGCCCCGTTTTCATTTTTACATGAATATTTCATGTGTTTCAATTGTATTATATCAAAGGACCAAAATATTGGTATACGTGGGAAATATCGAGAACTTAAATTAATGGATATATAAATTTTAAAAATTTTAAAAATTTAATAACAAGCCTTTAGTAAATAAAATCAATAAAATAATTTAAATACATTTTATATCAGTAATAAATTTATATAAAATATAATATACAATGTTATTTCGTATGACATTTATCAATATTTTTCAAAATTTATCGACATTTTCTCGACATTTTACCGATATTAGGCTGAGATCCAAAATAAAAGGCGTTGGCTATATACCCCTCCAGCTCTGTTAAGTATACTCCCCAGATTAATGTACTCCTCTAAATATGATACTCCCTCCGTCCGCCTATAAGCTTTCTGTTACTTTTTGGCACATAAATTAAGAAAAGTGATAAATAATAGATATAGTACAAGTGATGTGATTGGAAGAAGGAGAGAGATAGAGAGAAAAAGTAAGATATAAAGTGATGTGTAAGAAAAGGTACTTACCAAAAAAGGTATGAGAAACTTATAGACGGACGGACCAAAATGGTAAAATGAGAAGCTTATAGGCGGACGGAGGGAGTAGATGTTAGATGTACTCCCCTCAAAATTACTCAAATTACCTTTTTCTTTAAAATGAACAAATGTTAAATATACTCCCTCATTCAAAACCCTAATATCACTTTTCCCATCTTTCTTCTTCCTCTTTTCTAAAAAGAAAAAAAACTTAATTTTCTCCACCGACCGTCGTCGGCAATGCCGCCGCCCCGCCCGCATCCGCTGTCTCTACGCGCGGCCCCCACCCCAACCGCCTCCCTGCGCGCGGCCCCCGCCCCGACGACCCTGCCCAGCCGCCGCCGTCTGCAACACATGTAGGTTTTTTCCTTTTTTTTTCGACGACCTTTAATTGAAAATATAAACTACCGTCGACAACTAATTGTCGGCTGTAAACACAAATTCGTGAATTAAATAATAAAACGCGAAAATGGTAAACGATTTTATTTCTTTCGGATTAAGACCGAGTATTTGCGGGTTACAATCTGTAATTTCTCCTCTGATTCTCTCTTCTTGAACTTCACTTGGATTTCTTGAGCTTTTGGAGCTGGATCCGCAGCCAAATCCTTTCCGATCTTGTATTTGGGGCTTTTATAACGTTAATCCAAAGGCTTAGCACCGTATTTTGGACTAATCGCCGAATTTAGGGACTTTTTGGATGAACGTCGTTGAAAATCGTTCTTGAATTTGGGACTTTGTAACGTTAATCCAAAGGCTTGACGCCGTATTTTGGATTAAACGTTGATTTTTTGGGACTTTTCGGGACTTTTTCGTTGAAGATCCACGAAGAACTTTGAAGAAACGTCGAATCGAAGAGGCTTAGCACCTTGATCTCCACTCGAACACTGCTTCTTGCTGCTTTTCCCCAAGAACGCCTTAAAGAAACGCCGAATCGAAGAGGCTTAGCACCTTGATCTCCACTCGAACACTGCTTCTTGCCGCTTTACACGAAGAACGCCTTTGAAGCTCCTCCGTCTGCTGAAGAACACTCCAAAATCTCTACAGAGAATTTTGAGCCTTGAATGCTTCTGATTTTTGTTTGATGCTGAAATGAATGGAATGAGGCCCCTATTTATAGGTGTAGAACCTAGGGTTTTTGTGGGCCAAATTTGATGGACTGGAGATATTTGTGCAAGTGGTTAGGGCTTAATTCAAATTTTGAATTACTTGATGGGCTAAGAATACAATATCTAGGCTTGATTTGGTTTGTTGGACTTTAGAGGCCAATTTTCATTTATGGGACTTTAGAGGCTCGTCTTCATTTATCGGACTTTAGAGGCCCGTCTTCATTTATCGGACTTTAGAGGCCCGTCTTCATTTATCGGACTTTAGAGGCCCAAAAGAATTTAAAATTTAGGTGTCTACAAATTGCCCTCTCGCATTTCGTTCACGAGAACGTTTGTCTTTGATGTGGACGAATTGCGAATTACTTTCGAATGATTTCCCACATGCGGGCCCATGAGTGACTATTCTTTAACTTTGATGGTTGTCGTACACAGTTTATACTCGTGCGTACCAGGAGTAATAAGCAGTTTAGTCTCGTGCATCATGGAGTAACAAGCAGTTTAAGCTCGTGCGTTTATGGAGCAATAAGCAGTTTAGACTTGTGCATCATGGAGCAAAAAGGAGTTTAGGCTCGTGCGTTTATGGAGCAATAAGCAGTTTAGGCTCGTGCATTATGGAGCAAAAAGCAGTTTAGGCTCGTGCGTTTATGGAGCAATAAGCAGTTTAGGCTCATGTGTTCTTGGAGCGACAAGCAGTTTAGGCTCATGCGTTTATGGAGCATTCTTGTTTTCTTTACGCGTAGTAGCGTTTCAAAAATTTCCCATTTATAGGACCAATGTTCATGCCATCTTTAGAAATCAACTTGTAGGCGCCGTTTGTGTAAACTTTTTTAACAACATATGGGCTATCCCATTTAGGCAAGAATTTATTCCCAACACGGTGAGTTACTACGATAAGCCTTCTCACAGCAAGCACCAAATCACCAACTTGAAAAGAACGTATCCTCACTTTTTTGTTAAACGTTCTGGAAAGGCGGGCTTGATAGCATTCGAGCCTTTGTTGTGCTTCCAATCTTTTCTCATCTAGCGCTTCCAACTCTTCAAGACGCAAACGTGCATTCTCTTCTTCCGTCAGCCATTCTTGTATCGCCATCCTTAGAGATGGAATCTGCTTCTCAAGGGGAACAACTGCTTCAACACCATACACCAACGAATAGGGAGTAGCTTGTGTAGGCGTTCTGTAAGTAGTTCGATATGCCCATAGAGCTTCATTCATCTTTTCATGCCAATCTCGCTTTGACTTGGAGACTACTTTCTTCAAGAGGTTGCACAAAGTCTTGTTGAAAGCTTCAGCGAGTCCATTAGCAGCTGCGTTGTACATAGAAGATTTCCTTTGTTTGAAGTCAAACTTGTCACAAAGTTTGTCGATGTGACTGTTACTGAACGATCTTCCATTATCGGTGATGATGTACCGAGGGACCCCGTATCTAAAAATGATATTGACTCGAATAAAATCAGCAACATTTTCTTTCTTCACTTCTCTCAATGGTATGGCTTCCGCCCATTTAGAGAAGTACTCCGTAATCGGTTGCACCTAGGATGTACAGATGACCGCCTGATGACTTCGTTAGTGGTCCCACCACATCTAGACCCCAAGCATCGAATGGCCACGAGGCAACAGTTGGGTGTAACAGTTCTGGGGGTTGATGGATAAGGTTGGCATGAAACTGACAAGCTTGACATTTTCGTGCGTAATCCATACAGTCTTTCACCATTGTTGGCCAGTAATAACCCATCCTCTTCACTCGAAAGTGTAACTTTGGCCCTGACTGATGAGCGCCACAAATTCTGGCATGCGCTTCTTCCATTGCGTGGGCGGCTTCACCATTACTGAGACACCTTAAGAAGACCCCATCAAACGATCGTCTATAAAGCACACTCTTGTAGTATATGAATCGAGGGGCTCGACGTCTGATATCCACTCTTCACTTCAGATCACTTGGCAACTTATCGTATTTCAAGTAGTCGACAAATGGCTGTCGCCAATCTTCTTCTTCAATTTCGAATACCTCAATAACATGACTTTCACCTTCTTTATCACCGTCATCCTCAAATATAGGGGGCACAACCCAACTTTTACATATTGGGATACGGGCTTTACTTTCGGGCAATGCAATTGCCGAAGCAAGTTTTGCTAAAGCGTCAGCTTGTTTGTTATCTTTCCTTGGAACATGCTCAATTTCCACGTCTCCGAGATAATTCATGAGTCGTCGAGCGTACTTTTGATAAGGAAGCAACTCTGGTTTTCTAACCTCGTACGATCCAAGCATTTGGTTCACTATCAACTTTGAATCTCCATACACCCTGAGATGTAGTTGCTTAATATCGACTGCCATTTCCAACCCAAGTATGAGTGCTTGGTGAGCAATTCTCTATTAAAGTGAAAGAATAGGGCAATACTTCTCCATCAGATGTTACAAACACAACTCCAGCACCAGCTCCTTCTTTATGAGCGGACCCATCAAAATACATCTTCCATGGAGGGGTTATTTCAACAGTTAGGACGTCTTCGTCTGGAAGGTCGTCACATAACTCCCATTCTGCAGGCATTGGATGATCGGCTAAGAAATCGGCCAGAATTTATCCCTTGACAGTCTTTTGAGGGACGTAAATGATCTCAAATTGTTGCAACTGGAGATACCATCTTGCGAGTCGATCCGAGAGAACTGGCCTAGACATAACATACTTCAACGGGTTTGCTCTCGATACAAGATGGATGGTATGGGCTTGGAAATAATGCTTTAACTTCTGGGTCACGAATATAAGAGCTAGACACAACTTCTCAATTGGAGAGTACTTCAATTCATTTGGAGTCATCATTCTACTCAGGTAGTACAAAGAATTTTCCTTTCCTGACTCGTTTTCTTGTGCCAGCAAGGCTCCAACTGAACGCTCTTGAGCAGCGATGTAAAGAATCAACGGACGTCCGGGCACCGGAGCGATCAATACTGGTGGCTTCATCAAATATGACTTGATGCTTTTGAAAGCATTACTGCAAGATTCATCCCATTCAAATGGTGTATCTTTCTTCATGAGACGATTAAATGGTTGACATCGTCCGGCTAAGTTTGAAATGAATCTTCTGAGGTAGGCCAACTTTCCTTGTAGGCTTTTAAGCTCGTGAATGTTTCGAGGTTCCGGAATCTTTAAGATTGCATCAATCTTTGCTTGCTCGATTTCAATCCCTCGCTGGCGAACCACAAATCCAAGAAACCTTCCTGATTTGACTCCGAATGCACACTTCAAAGGATTCATCCTAAGCTGGTATCGCCTCAAGCGTTCAAAAACAACCTTCAGGTTTTGGAGGTGATCATTCCTCCTCTTTGATTTCACGACTAAGTCATCAACATAACATTCAACATTCTTGTGAAACATGTCGTCGAAAATCCTTTGCATGGCACTTTGGTATGTTGCGCCTGCATTATTTAAACCGAATGGCATCACTTTGTAGCAGTATATTCCTTTTGGGGTACGAAAAGCAGTAAGCTCTTCGTCTTTTGGCAACATACGGATTTGATTGTAACCCGACGACCCATCCATGAAACTTAGAGCTTCATGACCCGTTGTTGCATCAATCATAAGTTCGGGAATAGGTAACGGAAAATCATCTTTGGGACATGCAACATTCAAATCCCGAAAGTCAACACACACACGAATCTGTCCGTTCTTCTTTCTCACCGGGACAATGTTCGAGATCCATGTAGGATACTTTACTTCTCGGATGAAACCTACTTCAATAAGCTTGTTCACCTCAGCTTCAATTAACGGAACAAGATCTGGTCGAAATCGGCGTTGAGTCTGCTTGACTGGTCAAACTCCCTTCTTTACTGAGAGATGGTGTACTGCTACTTTCGGGTCCAGTCCCGGCATCTCTTTATACGACCATGCGAATACAACTAATTGTCGGCGATAGTGTATATTGTCGATTAACAACAGTTGTTGAAAATATTTTTAAAAAAAATTAATTTCCTTCGATGAATAGTTGCCGACAAGAATGTTTCTCGTCAACAAACCAGTGTCGACGAGAGTATTTTTCGTCAATAAACTAGTGTCGACCGAAACTAGTTCGATCGACACTGGTTTGTATTATGGATGTAAGAAATTTATAATTGGTGATAAATTTTCTATTTTGAGTACATAATGTGTCAACAAATAGATTTCTTATCTTAAGTGAATCAAAATCTTTAAATGAAAAAAAAAGAAAAACAGAGCTTGCTCTGTAATTTCAATGCGTTGGACAAAAGCAACATAAAATTGGATATAGTCATAAATTTATTTATTTTGTATGAAATCATGGGCGAAGCAAAAAAGATACAGGCATAATTTGGCTTATGGTTGGGGTTACCAGACCTCATTCCAGATTTTGATAGAGTTTCCACTACCTATTTTCCACAGCATACCGTCTCGAATGAGAGCTTTACTGGCATGGATACTACTCCGGCGGCGGGAGGGTTGGTGGTGGCTGCAAAAATTAGGGTTATGGTTAGAATGATTTTTTTAGGGTTAAGGGAGTGTATTCATCTAACAAATATTGTATAAAGGGTATAAAGGGGTAAATTGGGTATTTAATATGTATATTTAATTAATAAATGAAGGGGGGAGTATACTTAACAGAGCTGGAGGGGTATATAGCCAACGCCCAAAAAAAAAAAAAAGGATTGGGCCAGACTAATTCTGAAGCCCATATTCTCTACTTGGGCCCATTTCTCAAGCCCATACACATCCGAAGGCCCAGTAGTTTAATTTATTTGCTTTCTCTCTAGAAGGTGAAAAATTGAGGGCAAATAGTTGATCAAATTGGGTATTCAGATCGTGTAATCGAACGGAAAAGGGAAATGGGTTACGTGCTGCGAGTGAGATTGGCGTCGTTCTTCACCGGTGCCGCCTTGGCATCCGCCGCCGGTCTTTATTTTCTCCAGAAGGATTATAAAGTTGCACACCACGCCATTTCTCAACAGGTTTTCTATACTATTTTGTTTAATGAAATTTCGATTTTGTTTTATCTCGATTAGGCGTGGAATTGATATGAAATATAAAATATCTTCATGTGTGAATTGAATGAGTCGTTTGTGTTGTGATGTATGGAAGAATTTAACTACGGATGAGCCGGTTGAAGCTGATAAGGGGAAATAAATCGTTTATAATGAACAAATTTGGGTGCTGGTAAAGATATTTGAGAAATGATACGATGCTTTTGTGAAATGTTGAAAGAATATTATGCCTAGCATTTGAGATCATGATTGTGCTATATTTCCGTTGAGGCTGTGGGAAAACAATATCAAACTGGATTTTGCTAGACTTCAAAGTTAATTATGGTATATCATTGTTTTGGAGAATTGACTGAGTGTAGATATGGTTTAACTACTCCATAAATTGCATCTCCATTGTTGGAGTGAGAAGTTGTTGATTAGAGTCTATGAATGCAACTTAAAGTGCTGTTCGTTTTCCATCAGTATCGTTCTACTAAGGGTCAATCACTTGAATCCAGGCTCTAAGCTTATGATGCTTCTGTAATAAAGCAGACCCCAATATTTATAGCTTTTGACTTAATCTGCATTATGTAACCTTAGATGTAATCTCTTGACGTAATATTATGATCCATACCATTGTTAGTTAATATATTTGAATCATTTCGATAAAGGCACAAAGGCCATGTGTTGCACTGATGTCCACCTCATTAGAGCCAAATGCTTCTGCTCTGTTTTCACATCTGTTGAAGAAAACCACATGCTTGAAGAAATAATGACCAAGCCAAAATGTTATCCCACAAAAAGAGAGCTACGCCAACCTTTGTTTGCTATTTTGTTCATTCCTTTTTTTTTTGGAGGGGTTGGGATTAAAGGCTTGGATTGTTTGTTTTCCTCTTCCTTTATTGTCATCTATTTCTTATCCTCTTCATTGCTTCTTGTCTTCTGTTTTATTTTCTCTGGTATAGTCAATTGTTAACAAAAGCAATGTAATATCATGGTATGAGCAATCCCCTAAAGAAACTTCATAAAATGAAGATTCTAAGAGAACCTACAAGCAACTCAAGGAAAAGAATAAGCTCTTCTGTTTTGGAAGAAAACAACCTATTGGGACGTGTAATTGGACGATTCCATTGTTTAGTAGCATCTACACATGATTCCATTGTTTAATTACATGTCACTCTGCTCCTACTAAATTTGTTGAAAAGCACAATGAAGCACTAGTTTCAGTACTAAGTATTTAAAATCCTTCCCTTCAGCTTGCACAATCGTCAAGCTGAAAATGTTTCTAGCAATAGTACTTTTGCCAAGATAAGCATGTATGATATGGACTGACTCTAGAGTTATACTGACAAGAGGAGAAGGGGTTGCTGTGATTCTCAAATTATTCTATAAATTCAGCAAATTGTTGATTGTTAGTCGGAATTCATGGAGTTATCTAGTTTTTTATAAGTCTTCAAAAGATGGCTCTATACCGTGTCATCATGTTTCGTATTTGAATCCATATTCTCCTTTCATTTATGTCTATATTTAGTTAACTATTTGATTACACTGTATATCTGAATTTGCTCTCTAAAGGTATTCCAACAATAATACTACTATTTTCCTTTTCTGAATAATTTACATATAAGTACTCAGAATCTGAAAATGGATGCTTTGTTTGATATGACATGTCTTTCGTTTCATATAGATGAATAGCCTTTACGAAACTCTGGATGAGCGTGTATTGAAATTGGAGAAGTTGAAAGAAGTTGAGGCACCGAAGCATGTGGAAGCTGCTGAATAGAATTTGTGGCCAAAATGTTGTATTTGTGAGATGAGATGTAGTTCTTTTCCTGTTTGAGAGAGATGCAGGTTTAATTGCCTGAAATATTTCTTCTTAGAACTTGATAGCTTTGAAATGGTACTGATGTGCCATATGCTGTAACAAATGGAACAATGTTAGTAACCATTTTCCATTGATAATGCTACTCAATAACTGTGCTTAATTCGCATACATTCCCTCTTTTTGTGTCTGCATTTTCTGCTGAACGGTTTATCTTACGGGGCGTTTAGGAATGAGAATCATTAAATAGTGAATTACAGTTAAGACGAAGGCATTGTTCAATGTGAGCATTATTCCTTAGGGCATGTTTGTTTTGGGATGAGAAATCCGGATTTGGGATTTCGAAACTCCACCTCCGTTACAGTTTGGGATTTTGATTCAGGATTTCAAAATCCTACTCTATAAACCCTATAAAAGTCAACCCTATAAATACTTACAAATCCTATATAAATACCTATAAAACCTATAACCCTATTCTATAAAGTTAAATCCTACCCTACATAAATTCCAAAACAAACACAAAACATAAAAAACATTAGGATTTTAAAATCCACTAGATTTTGAAATTCAGATTTCAAAATCCTCCAAATTCCAAAACAAACATGCCCTTATTGATCGTGATGTTACTGTCTATTGACTGACGAAATTAACTATTAAAAGTGCTAAATATGATTATCATCAATTATATGTATTTTCAAATTTTTTATTATAAAATTATCACTCCTTCAATATTCTGGAAGGAGATGTTCAACGTGGACAATCAGAATGCCAGAAGAAATGTGAACAATACTTTATTAAAAAAAATTGATAAAAATATAAAAACTTCAGTCACTGAAAAAAGCCAAAAAGAAATGTGAAAAAAACTAGTTTATATAATTTTTTTAGTATTTTAATAAACTAAAAAAAAATTATACTCCTATCAAAATTGTAGTAATAAATTTTAAAATAAGTGATTCTTTTTTAACTTAATTTGAAAAAAAAACTGTGAAATCTAATTTTTGGTTTTTCCAAATGTTGGTTACAGTATTATTTAGGTGTAATATAATCAAATTCAGAGGTATAAATTTTGGAAATCGTGTATTGATTCAAAATTTTTATACTTAAAAAATATAGTAATATTATAATCAACACAATAATTCCTTTAAATAAAAAAGAAAAAACAAAAGGATAATATGCTTGTTATTGTAAAATTGGGTGAAATTTTTTAAAAAAAATCTTAAAAAACTTAGAGATTTTCTACTATTCAAAACATAATTTTTTTATTAATAAACCCTATAAAAAACGACCATTCGATGAGTCAGCATCTAGACAGTACCTAATCCCATTTTCGTCTAAACATGCCGATAGTCTAACCCGAACTTTAGGGCTATGTTCAATGTGAGCATTATTCCTTTAATTGGAAATCACATAGATACATTTTTTTTTTAAAAACGAAATCACATAAATTTATGAAAAAAATAAAATTATACCTAAAAATGATTGTCAATTGTCATTGAATACACACTTTTAATCATTTACAGTTATTTCAAACGGCGTTAGTACCTTACGCATCACTCGTAGTACACTCCCTTCATAAACACTTCAACTAATTATAGTGAAAACACTCATCCCCATTTCTCTCGATCTATCCAGTTGCACAATCTCCGCCGATTGCACAACTGAAATCCCTAATTTTCCGATCGAACAATTGTAGGAATTACTATAATTGGTAAGAATGGCGGAGGAGAAGGACGCCACGTCGGTGCCACTGAGTCAAAGTGCTCGCGATGATGAAGAAGGGCGAGATCCCGAAGATCCGTTAAAAACGCCTCCAACTGCTCCTGATTCTTCCACCCGTAGGGTTAGTGTGTTTTTAACCGCTTACCATGTATTGATTTGTGTGTATTTATTGAAATGTGAGTTGAATTTGATCGTATAATAGTGTAGTATTGGAAACTTAGCTGGGTATTTGACATTTTTGGGGCTGATTTGGACAATAATTAAGCATAATGGATTGTGATTAATATAAAAACGTGTTTCTGTTCAAGTGTTGTTGAAATAATCAGCTTGTTGAAGAATAGAACACAAATTTGGGATATTCCAAAATCTTAGGGAAAAATGAAAGAATGAAATAACCTACCAAAATAACATATCCAATTCATAAATATGAGCATGATCATCATCCTGTAATAAGTTTTCTCTTGCAACATGTGATCTGCCATAAGGTTATTGTAAATTAGTTTTTAGCAGTTGCATTCAGCAGCCCTGAAAAAAATAGCCAGCCTATGATTAGCCAAAATGGATTCCCTATTTTGCTAATGTAAGTTAATAAAACCTCAATTTAAAAAATAAAATAAAAAAATTGATATGTTCTTATCTACGTACTTGCGAAAGTTCGAGCACGTACAATGAAGTTGGTGATGTCTGGGAAGAGTATAATTAATCAATAACTAAGCTTCCAAATGATAACAAATGCATTCCCTCCAGAAAAAGAAAAAAAAGATAAGGTAGTACAAGAAAAAGAAGAGAAAGAGTAAAATTAATTAATAAGTAAGCTACCAAATGATAACAAATGCATTCCCTCCAGAAAAAAGAAAAAAGATAAGGTATACAAGAAAAAGAAAAGAGTATTTCTAGTCTCACAACAGATGGACTGTTGACTCTTGTCTTTTGTTGTTGCCTTGTCTTGGCTTCCCATAATTTTTTCGTTACGGAAGCCGGAAGGTTATGCTTCCGATATCCCGTCAATGGTTTTATTCTCCTTTTTCCAGTTTAGAGGTCTCAGGTCTGGAAACAGTTGGTTTTAGAAGCAACCCTGTTACGGGTGCTGTACTACAGCTTTTTAATTCATCCGAATCTGAAATGCCTAATTGGAAAAAACAGAGGGATGTAAGGGCTGGGGTGGATGGGTGGAGCTGTATAAACCCTGGTAAAGATGCCAATTCTTCATCTAGATTTTACTGGTTTGAAGATTACGAGTTATTCTTTTAGGGGATGTTTGTTTTGGGATGTAAAATCCGGATTTGGGATTTTGAAATCCAACCAATGTTCTACTTTGGGATTTAGAATTACTCCAGGATTTTTCAAAATCATACCCTATAAAATGCCTATAAAACCTACAAAAGTCAACCCTATAAATACCTACAAACCCTATATAAACACCTATAAATCCTATACTATAAAGTTAAATCCTACCCTACTAAAATCCCATAACAAACACAAAACATACAAGTCATTAGAATTTCAAAATCCACTAGATTTTGGAATCCGGATTTCAAAATCCCAAAACAAACATCCCCTTATGGACTGAGGGAGGTTTTGTAAAGGATGGAGTGAAACAAGTTATCATATTAATGGGAAATATCCTTTTAAAAAACATTATGTCTATTTTTCAGATTCGAATCTTCTGCAATGTAATATAATATAGATGCTTTCTTTAGAAACTTTTTTTGTTTGTTTGTTTGTCTTTTTGGTATATATATATATATTTTTAATTGATTTTAATATCTAAAGGACTCCAATTCTCATTGCCCAGGCTTGCTGTTTTGTTCTTCAAAGTTGGGTCTCAAAAAAGTTCATGACTGGATGGTACTTATCTGCCTAACAACCTTCTTTATTTAAATTTAAATTTGCCAGGCGAAATATAACATCGTAAAACATTACAATTGCAGTGTAGTTCTATTTCCGGTTGCTATTACATTTTTTGTGACTTGGTGGTTCGTTCAATTTGTTGACGGCTTCTTCAGTCCTCTATATGCTCAGCTAGGCATCGATATATTTGGTAAGTTTCATTTTTATGCAGTCAGCTAGTATATTACCATGCTCTCAAACCCAGCCGTATATCTTGCAGCTTTCTTGTTTCACTTTCTGTATCACATTCAAGATTACATTTTAGATCAATGCAATTAATAGATGTATTTCTCTTCATGCTTTTCAACTCAGTTTCTGTTTGGTCGTCTATGTTCTTACCACTTTCTATTAGAAGTTCTTCGATATGCTAATTACATCAATTGTTTTTTATGCAGGACTTGGATTTGTAACATCATTACTCTTTGTATTTCTTGTCGGTGTATTTGTTTCATCATGGCTGGGTGCTACAGTTTTCTGGATTGGAGAATGGTTTATAAAACGAATGCCATTTGTTAAGCACCTTTACTCAGCTTCCAAGCAAATCAGTTCCGCAATTTCTCCTGGTAAAGAATAAACTCCATTCCTGATTTCACATATACTTTAGGGTTAACTACATAAAAAATCCCGACCGTTTTCACATTTTTTTCAAGTACACTTATTGCTTGCTGTCTCCTACACCTTATGCATAACGTTTGGTGTTTGAATTTTATACTTCAGACCAAAATAGTACTGCATTTAAGGAAGTCGCAATCATACGCCATCCACGAGAGGGTGAATATGCATTTGGCTTTATCACTTCCACTGTTGTCCTCCAGGTATTTCTTGGTTGTCGCATTTGTGAAGCAATTTTTTTTATTTTTAAATTATCATATGCTATATTGTTTGTCTGAAAAAAACAGGCCGTTGAGAACATAATAAAAAACTAGAAATTAGTTGGAAGTATCCGAGTAAAACATTTTTACAAATCACTTTCTAACTAGACATCCCCTAATTGCATTTTATATGGATAGTGATTTTAACAAATTTCTATTAAAAGACCAACATTCCGTCTCCCATATTATGGTCAGAAAAGGGCTGAACTTTGAAAAAGACTTACTAGTAGCTATTATAAATAAATTGGAAAAACATGTAAGATCATTAATTATTGTGGCCATGGCTATTTTTTAGTATACAATAGTTTCTCCCAATGAGAAATAAATGATTTTCAGATAAATAAAAACTGGAGTTATTTTTCAAATGAATTATTATTCAATTCATAGATGTATAATCTATTGTTCTAGAAATTGTCAAAATTACATATTAGATATTCTTTATTTATTTACTTGTATTTTTCTCTTGTGTTTCAGAGAGATGAAGGAGATGAAGAATTATGCAGTGTTTTTGTTCCAACAAATCACTTATACATTGGTGACATATTCTTGGTTAACTCCAAGGAAATTATAAGGCCAAATCTGTCTATTCGTGAAGGAATAGGTACAATTTCATTATTTGGTGTAAAAGTTTAGCACTTATTATTATACAGTTGAAATAGTTGTTGAGTAACTCTGAATTTCCTATATCTACATATAATCCATGACTTGTTATTTTGCTCTGATGTACCATGTAAATATCACTTCATCTCCATTTACTCTTTTAAGCGTCCACATACGATTCCTATGAAACATTAAAAATTGAAGCCTGAATTTTGAATAGTGCCTAACATCGTCGAGTGAAATTGCAGAAATAATAGTTTCAGGAGGTATGACGATGCCACAAAAGATCACTCCAATCTCTCCTATTGAAAGTGTTGCTCGCCCAGGGGAAAGGGTCCCTCTCAACAGACTAATGTAGCAACACGGGGTATTTGATTTCAATGTAGTTATCACCATCGTGATTAGAAGTCATCGGGAGTTGAGGCCATGCAAGGAAGAAGTAGATATGTAAGACGACCATGCATGCAACGGGGAGTGGAACGATCATTGTATGTGTATCCTGTTTTGTATTCGACGTTATACTGGAAATGTGCGTCGATAGATGTTGTAGTAATGTTTGAATGCTTTCGTGTTAGGTGTGATGGATGATCTTGAGTGTTTCTCTTGTGCAACTTATTCATCAGTGATCACACATTAGTATATATATTTAGAATGGTGAAGTTCACAGTATTTGTCTTCTATACCTGATTTTTTTATTGTTCATGGACCTATAAATTGGGTGTATGCATCTATTTGTAATTTTGTATATACACATATATAGCTAATGGTATTGCTTAATTGATATCAACTTGATACATATAAATTATTATTTGTATTGCAATCTCCCATTCTATACTTAACGACACAAAATTATTGGGCACGAGTTTTAATGAATGGACAAATATAATCTTGATCATAAGCGTGCAATTTAGAGCTATTAAGAGAAACAAGAAGCTCGAGAGCTCCGCTCGTTTATAATGATGAACGAGTCAAGCTCAAGCTTCACTCTCTAGGCTCAATATCTAAGATTTTTCTTGTAACTACATTATACTTGTTAGGCTCGGCTAGACTCGTTTACAAGTCGAGTCGAGCTAAGCTTGACAATAGTTCGAGTCGAGTTCAAATTTTAAGTACTCGACTTGAATAATAGACACTTGTCCAGTGAATATTGAGCCATTAATATTAATTATGCAAAAAACTATTGGAGAAATAATAATTTGATGCTTGTAAAGCTTATATAATAAGTTGTTGAACAAGTATGTGTTTTTCAAGAAACACCAACGTTGCTTCTACGAAGATGATAGGAATTAAGAATAACTAATGATAATACTCTACGCAAAACAAATGGCAATTAATTAATTAATTCAATGAATATTAATTTGCTCAATGTGCAAATTAAGTACTAATGATGTCTTATTTAAATTAAGTATTATAAATTAAGTGTTCATGTCGTGAAATCTTACGCACCTACAATGATTATCGAAACCCGATTGTTTCGACTAATAGGTAGGCTTGGACGCGTTGTCCTTCCTAATGTACTTCATCCATACAACATCGAATATACAGGAGTGTTACTAATGGTCCAGATTAGTGCAACTCGTATCAAGAAATTCGATTTTCTAGCAATATCAAACGTTTCCTTCTATGATAAGACAATGAAATTTCTCAAATGAAACTTTGTATTTTTTCAATTATGTGGCTAAAAATTAGGTATTTTTCAATGGCATTAATTCTCAAGCATGCAACATTATATTTTAGCCTACTAATATATCTCTATTTTTTTTCAAAATGCAACTTAACTAATCCAATTTACAATACCTAGAAATGACTATATATAATATAATCTTGCCCTCTTGAAAAAAAAAAGCAAAAATAACGAGTCAAAATAATAATTTTAATTGAATCAATGAACATCAACATTATTAATTACAATCACAACAATAATAAATCGATATATAATACAAATGAAAATGATCCAAATTAATATAACCAAACTAATTTAATAAATTTAATTTGTCAAATTTTTTGGGTAGATACATAGAGATTGTCAATAGATCGATACCTTCGTTTCTTGATCATAATTTTAGGTTTCAAGTTGTTGCTCCTTGTAATTTGCTTCGTTTTCTTCGAGTTCGACGAATCGTCGCGTATTTGTTCGTCGTCTTCGTCTCCGAAAAGGCGTATCAGCTGCTGCACTACTTGTGATTCCATGCTCGCAATCTTATCAGATGATGAATGTGCCATTAATATTACTTACTTTTGCCAAAAAAAAATGTTGATGAAGAAAAAATATAATTGATGCTTTGAAGGGTTATTTATTTATATATATATAATAATTAAATTGTTACACAAATCAAACGCGTTCAATGTTGCTTCTAAGAAGATGATGGGAAGAGAGAGAGAGGGTAATTTACGTTACATATGAATAACTAATTAATGACAATTAATTAAAAAGAATTAGTATTAATTAGTTTAATTATGAGAAGTTAAAAAAGGGTTTTTTTTTTTTTTTTTAATAAAATATTGTTTCGTTGATGCCGTAGCCAGCAATCTTATAACTAATTGAGGAAAAAGTTTATAAGTTTTGTTTGATTATTTAATTTAATTTGGCTGTTTCAAATTGACTTGAAAAATTGGATTATTTTGGTCATCTTCAGACATAGGAGTACTTGTTTTAGGGGCCACCAAGGGAATGATGTAATGACTTGAGAGTTGAAAGTTTCTCTACTTTTTTTCTTTTTAAGAAAAGTTCAATTTGGAAAACAAGTGTAAACTTTGTCAACGAACATGCAATTCTGATCTTCATTTTTAGAATGAGACAAATATTTATCAATAGAGACAAAAGAAAAGCAAAGTTTCACCTTAACACTAAAGATCTAAGAAATCCAGAACTGAAAATAAAGCTCATAGAAAAAAGAAAAGAAAAAAACAATACAAAACGTGAAAAAACTCACAAAGGAGGGGAGGGGGACTACACCAAACGAAAAGAAAGTAAAAACAAAAGGATCGATGAATCAATATACCAATCGTTCAACGTAAGAACGGGGTGGTTGGAAAGATCAAACAGTTGATACAAAATGACAACAACTACGAGGAATGTGACTTGCAAATTTGTTGCGAGAACAACAAAGGGCCGACGAATGAGATCTTTCACAATTTATTTAAGATAAATTATTTGCATAAAACGAATTCACGATGAGACCGTTCACAAATTAGCATAAATAAACACTTGTCTATTTTAAAATGTCAGAGCATCATGTTCATTCTTTATTTAATTATTTAAAATATATACACATACTTCCTCTCTATTGGGTTGTTTTGACTTAGTTATTGATTGACTGAAAAAGAAAAAGAATTTCTGATAATTGATTGACGCAAAAAGTAATTTGTATAGAATAGTATAATTCCATTCTATTTTGGTTGTGCTTTTCGTACAAAAGACTTGGTCTTAAAGATATTAACACAATATATATATATATATAAATAAATAATTCAATTTCAATTTTTATACAATTAACCCAAACACAAATATATATAATCCTTATTCAGCATAAATCACAAAGAGACACTACCACATCACCATATTACTGTTCCATAAATTTTAAGACAAAAATAGACATACGAAATGACAATGATATCCCTTCTAAATACATTTCGACCATACACTAAGCATCTTGTTCGAACATTTCGACCGTACAATAAGAACTAGCACATCCCCATATTACGTCCCATAAATTTGAAGACAAAAATACACATACGAAATAATTAGAGTCTATTCGATCATTTCGACCATACACTAAGCATCTTGCCCTTCTAAATACATTTCGACCATACACTAAGCATCTTGTTCGAACATTTCGACCGTACACTAAGAACTAGCACATCCCCATATTACGTCCCATAAATTTGAAGACAAAAATACACATACGAAATAATTAGAGTCTATTCGATCATTTCGACCATACACTAAGCATCTTGTTCGACATTTCGACCGTACACTAAGCATCTTGTGAATTTTGAGGTATGAGAAGTGACAATCAATCACAAAACATGAGGGAAAAAACAAGAAATGCATGGTCTCAACAAGGGAAAAAAAGAATGTAGTTGAAGTATATAATCTTTTGAAATTACATTTATATCCCTCAAGGGGGCATAACTTACAACTAAGGATGCATCATATCATCTTGAGAGAT
Organism: Galeopsis tetrahit; assembly: GCA_963675135.1. Classification (NCBI taxonomy): domain Eukaryota; kingdom Viridiplantae; phylum Streptophyta; class Magnoliopsida; order Lamiales; family Lamiaceae; genus Galeopsis; species Galeopsis tetrahit. The sequence goes on from OY776120.1 coordinate 935,555, forward strand.
CATAACAAAAGAATTTAATGAAACCATTTTCAAAACAAATATCAATAAATCACCTCCCAATCCACTTCACCTATACAAGACTGAGAATCAAAACCCCTTTATTTCTACCTCAGGTACATCATCTTCTCCGGGGGTAAAATCGTCCCAGAAAACTTGTCGTCTGGCCTCACAACGAACACTCCCGTTTCTCCTAGTCATCACAATTGAGTCCACAAATCTCAAGAACCGGGCCTTCTCTCGAGACGAATGGGTTTATCCTTACCCAAACGAGCGTCAAAATCGACGCAAGTAAAACCGACCAAATCACGAGTACAGTCGGAACCCTCTCTTGCTTACCTGTCAACCCTTTGAGGAAGGGATAGAGATGCATAATAACCCAAATTGCGAAGAACAATCTACCGAACAACGGGCCCCACGAATCGTACCCGTTGTTAATGGCATCCGCAAGCCCGACTACAACTCCGATTATATTCATGATTAATAACGTTGTCGGCGGGATTAACAACGACGTCCATTTGAAGATGTACAGCTCAGCAAAGTCTCCGTCGTCTCCTCCTTTTGAGGTGACAGTGAAGTTTGTGCTCACACCGGCTAAGACTTTGAGTAATCCTTGAAACAGAGCGAAAAGGTGGGACGAAACGCCTCCAATCACCCAGAACTGCTCGTTTCTCCACCAGTCATCGATTCCAACACCGCCCCATTGCATCTCGAGGATACCAGTCACAGCGATAACGATGAAAAGGGCCATAAATATGATGCTCGCATAATTACTGATCTGTAAATCGAACAATAAGTCAGGTAAAGCTTCTAGAAGTTCGAATTACAAAAAACAGTAATACAAGAGCAGAGAACGTACCTCGGGGACGATAAATTTCCCAGTAAGAAGGCAGATGGCGGGCAACGTGCAGTATACGAGCAAAGGAATAGAAGTAAATGGATACACAACGGAATTTATATACGAAAATCGTTCCAACAACTTCAATCCTCCTCCGTATCCATACCAAATGGGACAATGTTTGCTCAGGAAAATCTCGACTGAACCAAGAGCCCATCTAAGAACCTGATGAAGACGATCCGAAAGATTGATGGGAGCAGAGCCCTTAAATGCGGGCCTCTTAGGCATGCAGTAGACCGAACGCCAGCCATGGCAATGCATCTTGAATCCCGTCAAGATATCTTCAGTAACTGAGCCGTATATCCATCCGACCTGATTCAGCACACCAATATTAAGGAAATATAACAAAATCATAAACGAGAAGGATAACTTACAGGACTAAAAATAAATTTCACATAACGAAATAATAACAAAAGTTACCTCCTTTCCCCAATCCGTCTTATCTTCATAACCACAGCCGATAACGTGGATTGCTTCCTTTAAGAGTGACGATGAACTTACTGATACAGGAATACCACCGTTTTCTAGAAGCGTTGACGCCACGAAAACGGGGGATTGCCCAAACTTCTTCTCGAGTTTCTCTTGGGGAATCAGAGGTCGATTGACGATATTCGTTTCTGCAAAAATAAAAAAAATTCAATCAAATGTATCTTTCCTCGGTTCTTTCATTCTCAATGATTAATAAGTAAGTCCTACCTTCGATCCCTTCTTCGATGGTTTCAAGAGCATGAATCTGCTTCGACGCCTCTCTGTGCTTCGACTTCTTCTTATCTTTCTTTGTTTTCCCTTTTTTACCCTTCCTAGAACCCCAACACAAACAGCACCATTTCGGCCAACAGTTACAAGTCTTGCTAGGCCGTTTCTTCTTAGTAGGAGCATCGAATCCATATAACGCTTGCCTTCTGAAAACACATCCCGTTCCCACGTATATGGGCCCTTGCAAACCGTCTAAGCCCTTCATATTGATCTGTACAAAGAGGGAGAGTCAGGGGCATGACGGTAAAAGCAACAGAGGAAAAGGATACAAAATGAAGAATACACATACATCGAAAAACACAACGTTCCGATTGGAATATCTATCATGACGATCGATTCCATCGAATCTTTGAGGGAACTGCACGTAGCAGATTTTCTTTCCGACTGTGGGGTCCATCATGAAGCACATAGCTTCCCTCATAGCTTTGCTGTTGTTTATATAGTGATCGCAGTCGACGTTCAGAAGATAGGGAGCGTTCGACAGAACTGCTGAAACTCTCATCTGTAAAATTCGGCAAAAGTGAGTAATAAACTAGAACCCAAAATTAAAAAAAAACGCAATAGGCGCTCACCAGTGAATTCATGGCCCCAGCTTTCTTGTGATGCTCGAATCCAGGTCTCTTTTCACGAGAAACGTAGACGAGACGAGGGAGCACGTTCCCTTCGATATCACGAACGCCATCATGACCAAGAAATACCTTTTGAAACAGCAACTTAAGAATTAAAACTAACCCACGGAAAAAAAAAATTATATACATATATTAAAAAAACGAAAATCGATTACGAATATCACTAACCTGGATCATACCAGGATGGTCCCGTACACTGTTACCAGGCCACAGTGTTCCATCCTGCATAGTCCAACCTTCTTCCGGAACCTTCTTTGCCCGGGCTACCAATTTATTGATATTAACTTTGAACACCTCGTATTCTCTCTGTACTCGAAAACAGGCCAATAAATTATTAGAGTTAGTTGAATCAAACCGAATGCAGTCTTTTTTCATGTTTTTCAAAACGATAGTATAGAAGATACAGACCTTCATTGCACGCCTTTCTCTAACGAACGCAGGTTCTACTTTATTCCTCAGATAGTCGATCTTCTGATTGAAGTACCATTCCGGAGCTCGTGGTTCAATGCTGAATTTCTTGCAAAAAGGAACCCATTTTCTAGCGAATTCCGATGTCTCAGAAAGTGCCTCGAAAGTGAGCATAGCTGCTCCGTCATCCGATACATAGCACGATACTTTATCGACTGGGTAATCGACAGCAAGGATTGAGAGAACCGTGTTTGCTGTAATCAACGGAGGTTCTTTCAAGGGGTCCACCGTGCTGACGAAGACGTCTATATCAGCTAACTCGGAGGATTCTCCTTCTTTCTCGTACCTAAAAGTGGTCAAAGTAAGGTAAACAAACAAATCGAAAACATTGAACTAACTTTGGAGATTAGTGGAAAAGAGTGTATGTATGTACCTAAGAGAGAGACGATCGAGGTATGTTTCTCGTTCAATTGGATACCATTTGGGAAACTGATCGAGTATCCATGATACAGCGAACCATATCTCACAGATAAGTGATGTCAACCATAAGCCATATGCATCGGGAACGGGATGGAGAATTCGATAGTGAAAAAATAAACCAAGAACCACTAGACGAAGGATGATTATCATTCGATACGGGTTTATCTTGCTTGAAGCAATGGGTAGTTTCCTCGAAAGCGGTTGTCTCCCTTCATCCATCCTAGACAGATTCATAGATATAAAAATCAGATTATAATTACAAAGCGTCGAAAAATTGAAAGCAACGGGACTATTTTCAATTCATGAAAGTCGACAAAACTAAAATCATAATAAGGGAAACTTGCAGAACGAATAAAAAAAACATTTTCCGTACAAGATAATAGATAAAGAAGTGAATAGATTAAGGGTATTACTAACATAGGCAAATCTTGATCACCCTCGTCAAAATCATGAGTGCCGCCCGGGTGTTTGACCACTTGAAGTTTTTCATTTTGCCTTCTTTTCCATTCTTCCAAACGATCCTTCCACGCAACACTACCATAGCCATATAGTGCAATATCTTTCTCCGGAACCATAGGCCTCGGTTGCACTAGTCATCAAAAGTAAATAATGAATAAAAATATTGATGAAATCGGTTTTCAAAACAAACATCACCGAAGGCTATCAAAATATAAATATGATCACATGAAACGACTTACAAGGGGCTTGTGTACCCGAAGGATTAGGATGAATACCAACCCTGTTATTGACAAATGGGGGTATAATGATAGCATTTTGATTATATCCAACCTCCGCATCCTGCCATTATCGATAGACGTTAAGCTCGAGATTATACAATTAACACACGCACACACAAAGAAGAGATTTCGTACCTCTTCGCCGTATGTCAAAAGAGGCATATTAAAACCCTGTGGTGAATCATGACTCGAGGTTGCAACTGAACCACCATGGGTAGAGGTGGCCCCCGCAAATCGATAAAAGCCCGAAGACGCATCTTTTATATCACCAAACTCTTTCTCCAAATCATCAACATCGTCTTCATCCTCATCACCCTCAACTCTAGGGAAACCTACGATATGAATGAATACATCAATCACATGTTAACACGAAAAACAACAAGATTGACTGACACTCACCTTTGATACGCTTAAATCTCGTTTTGCATTGGGGACAAGCCTGATTTCCCTCCCTCCTTTCATACTTATAGCAATTCTTACAGATGGGGAAAGCGCATTCGTTGCACGCAACAAAGGGTTCATTTGTCTTTTCATCTATCACTCCCACTTCGTCACCGCAAATTTGGCATTTTTCTTCACTTAGTTCATGAACTGACTTAATCTATACAATTATAAAAAATCACGAGTTTTATTTCCATTAGCAACTCATCGAAAAGCAACAAAGAACAAAACAAGACAAATGAACCCCTTGGCTTCTACATAGTCCTACATTCTTCATAACATCCCTTTCTAATTATTTTCTGCCACGAATACAGAGATGTGACGAAGAAACGAGCATCTTTTTTCTAAGAAGTATACAAGAAAGCCATTCACATACAACTAGCATCTTTAAAAACATGAAACTAATAATCCATGATAACATTCATATAAATTTCACATGAGACTTATAAACAACAACAAAAAAGCTCTAATCAAACAACTTCCATACAAGAATCTCATGCCAAATATCAAAACCCCACACAAAACATAAACAAAATCTAAAGAAAGCCCACAGGGGAAAAAGGGAATCTTAAAAAATGAAACCAAAATGAAGGGTTTAAAAGAACTCACCCTCCCAATTTCATATAACTTTCACATAAATTTCAAATGAGACTAATAAACAACACAAAAAAGGTCTAATCAAACAACTTACATATAAGAATCTCATGCCTAATACCAAAACCCCACACAAAACATAAACAATAAAACAAAATCTAAAGAAAGTGTTTCATTTTCAGACAACCCACAAGGGAAAAAGAGAATCTAAAAAAAATGAAACCAAAATGAAGGGTTTCAAAGAACTCACACTCCCAATTTCATATAACTTTCACATGAAATATACTCCATGATAACATTCACATAAATTTCAAATAAGACTTATAAACAACAACAAAAAAGGTCTAATCAAACAACTTCCATGATAACATTCACATAAATTTCACATGAGACTTATAAACAACAACAAAAAGGTCAAATCAAACAACTTCCATGATAACATTCACATAAATTTCACATGAGACTAACAAACAACAACAAAAAAGGTCTAATCAAACAACTTCCATGATAACATTCACATAAATTTCACATGAGACTAACAAACAACAACAAAAAAGGCCATATCAAACAACTTCCACACAAGAATCTCATGCCAAATACCAAAACCCCACACAAATACACCATGCATTGCACTAAATCTAAAGAAATTGTTCAGACAACTCACAAGGGAAAAAGGGAATCTAAAAAAAAAAAAGTTTCAAAGAACTCACCTTCCCAATTTCATCAGCATTTATAAGAATAAACTCATTCCTATTATGAGAACCAGCAACAAGCCTCCCCCCTGTATTCATCATCGCCATTTTTCCTCCAAAAAAAAAATCCCAACTCTCAATAAACCCAAAGAGACAACAAATTCTTGCAAAAAGAAAATCACACTCAAAACCAGACGAGATTTAGTCCCATAAAAAACCCCCTTTACAATCCACCTTTTAATGTACCAAAAATTCACCCCAAGATTCCACTAATCGATTACAATGGCGGAATGAAAAAAGGGAGGCGAGGGTTTTTCTTTTACAAATTTAGCGTAAACCCCATTTGAGAATTCATTCATTCACTCAAAAAAATTTCTCCACATCAATGTACAGAATTCCGGAAAGTCAAGAAAGCCAAAAGGCTTAATTTTTAGTGTTCTTGAAAAACGTAAATAAAATTAATTGGAGATTTTTTTGTTACAAGCTCACGCTGCACTGGACACACACACACAAGACAACACAATCGATAGACCCTTTTAGAGTCTTGATTGTAAGGAGAGTGTGAAAGGTAAGGTACCTTTTATAAATATTAAATTAATAATAATTCAAGAATCACACCAAACAAATTCTATAAATAATACTATAGGAAAGACAAGTTTTATTAAATTACTCCTTTCCTTTTTATAGTATAAATCTCGGCTAATTTTAATGTAAGAATTGTTTATTAATATTAAAATAAATTAGATAAAAAATGATACTTTTATATAAGAAAAGTAATATGTGGTGTAATGTCTGATTGCAAAAGTCGATCTAGACGTTAGGCGGTCCTAATCGACTCGATTTTTTACTTTTGAGCGTCCGGAAAAAAAAATTGACTTTTGCGACTGTCTAGGCGCCCTAATTTTTATTTTGAGTAAGTGTCCAATTTTATTTTCGACTACTGATTTTCGACATCTGCAACTTTTGAGTCCAGTATTTTGGAGTTTTTTTTTTTTTTTTTTTAAGGAAAAAGTGTGTGTGAGAGAGAAGAATTGGGACCCACCAGATTTGGTATAGTGAGGTAATCAATTTAAGGTTGATGTAAGTATATTTGGTGTATCTCTGTCTGTTTCGTATACTTGTACATTCCACTGTCTGAATTGTACTTTTTCTTTTTTTAGAGTATTTCTGTCCCATCAAATAATCATAAAATTAAGACAGAGAAACACGTGTTTCGTACGGACAAAAGAAAACGCGTTTTTGTATACTGATTTTCCCACTTTATTTTTTTAATTGAAATTTGTTTTTAATGTTGCATTCTCTAATTAAATACTCAAAACTTTTAATTATGATTTTAATGTATAAATTGTTTATTAATATTATAAAAAAAAATGAGGATATTAAGATTTTTTAACTTTATAAGTAGTAAAGATATTTTTTGTGTAAATAAAATGATGATATTTGATGTAATATTGAGATGTTTTGAGTGAATAATTAATGTTTTGTTTTTAATATTTTAAGTTCAAGTAATTAAGCAAAAGACACAAAAAAAAATAGTTAAATGAGTCTTTAAGTAGAAAACAGAAGGAGTACTTTATACTGTCTATTTCGATGAAAACTATCAAACTTTCTTTTTTTCATCTGTTTCAATTAAAAAAAAATCAAAATTCATATTGGCAAACTATATATTATCTCTTGGGTGATATTTATGTTCAATTGATTGTTTACTTCAACTATACAATTGGAATTAGATTCCAATAAATTGGGTCAAATGTTAAATTAAAAATTACAGAATAAACTGAACATTAAAATTTAAGTGTGTCTATACACTAAAATTTATGAGAGAATTTATCTTTATCTCTTACATTTCATTATATTAGGTTCCACGATAACTTTAAGACCATTAAAATAAAAAATCATTTATAAATCTCATATTAGAATTTTACCCGAAATATTATTATGTTTAACCCACACATGTAATGTAACCTCTTATTACTCATTTAATACAATATTTGTTTATGTATCTTTCTATTAGAATAGATTTTCTTAATTTATGTGTAAAAAGTTATAAGCATCTTTCACAAAAGAAAATTAAATACTCCGTATTTTATTTTATAGGAGTATATAAGTAATAGAAAAATGAAGTTAACGTGGTGTAATACTGTAATTACTGTTACGTCAGAAATATTTAATGTGTGTAATTATGGCCAGACAACATTTATTCTTTGGGTGGGTGGTGTGAGATGCAGGATAAAAAAATTATTTTTTTATTCAATAAAATTAATGAAATTATAGTTGACTATTTTCTTTTGGATAAATCAAGAATCCATATTCTAGACTAGATCTTGAATATTCATATTATTAGTAATAGGAATACATAATTGTCGTTAATTTAGGAAACTGATACAATTAAATTATTATTTATAAAAAAAAATATCTTATTACCATATTATGTACAAATCATAAAATCGTATAGAATATTTTTTGGATTTGGTAGATATTAGTTATAGAATTTTTGAACATATATTAATTTAAATATTCAAAGATTTGCAATATGTAGTAAAAATGTGAAATATTGATATACAAAAACTATAAAATTACTAAAAACACATCAAATGAAAGATTATATAATAAATGTTTGATCAAAATTATCGAAGTGGAAGATTTAATTCCTAATGTTGGTCAAAATTACTAAAATATGAGATTATATAATTTTCTAATAAGTATTTACAGTATATAAAAAAAGGTAATTTTTTAAAACTCAGTTAACTAGCTCTAATTTCATATTAATTAATTCCCCTAATTATTATTTTTAAATATACTTTAAAGAATCTAATAAATTAAACCAAGCTTAGTTAATATAATTAATTTACATGATTTTATAACTTATTTCCGAAATTAAAACTTAAATAAAATCATTATAATTTTTTTAGTATTTATTCTAGTACTATATGTCAATCATTATTTGATTCCATGTTTAATTAATATGTTTTCTTATTGACGAAGGAAACTTATGAGTGTAAAGTTGTAAAAGATAAACTTTTTATATTTAATTGGCAAAAAGAAAGTGATTTTAATTTGTAACCCTTTTTAACACATAATGACTGATCACATTCAACCAAAATACACACACATTTAACACGTAATTGCAATAAGTTGTACCTATCAAGTATTTTTAGATCCGAGGGTGGGTGAATCGTGATGTCAATTTTACGAAGCGTCAGGTTAGTTAGTATGGATAGACCGATTATTTTCGAATTCTCATTATTGGACCGAGCTTCTTAGATTTATAATTATCAGATAATTTTTCAAACATTTCTTTTATTACAAGTGAATAATATGCTTAAAGACAATTTGTAATATTATATTTCAAGAATAGAAACACATTCTTAATTTTTTTTAAACGAATTCACGAGTTTTAAGATCAAAATATTGTACTGTTAAAATATTCTGAAATATCTACTTATAACCCACAACATTTTTGAATCATTGTCTTTACAGTACTATAAAATGTTTGTATAGTAACATAATTTGGTCTTAATACATAGTTTAGTTACTTACAAAATGTGACATTTAATTCCTTATCAATACACAATATTTTATACTACCATTTTTTAAAAGGGTGGGGCTATTAATACCCAAAAAAATGTTATACATACCCCAAATGTTAAACACACCCCATTAAAATTTAAAAATAAATTTTTATTACTATACACACCCCAATTCTTTCCTATTTACCCTTAATCCCTCAAAACAAATATAAATTAAATAAAAACTAAAAAAATATTATAAAAATTAATTAAGTATTTAAAAATATATAAATTTTAAAAATCAATTAACAAAAAAAAAAAAAATCAATAACACGAAAAAATTAAATAAAAATTAAAAATATTTTTAAAAAATCAACTAAATATTAAAAGACGAATGGAAAAATCAATTACAAAATATAAAACATTAAAAATATCAACTAAAATTTTAAAATAATTGGGTTGAAAAATTTTAATTAAAAAAAATCAATTAAATTTAAATAATAACTGAAAAATATTAAATAAATAAAATTAATAAAAAAATAAAAAAAACGAAAAAAATAAAATATGTAAAATATAAAAAAAAATCAACTAAATCTTAAATAAATATTAAATCTTCAAAAATAAAATAAAGTTAAATAAAAATTTAAAATATTAAAAAAATCATCTAAATCTTCAAAAATAATTAAATTTTTTAGCTTCAATATATTTTTGAAGATTTAGTTGTTTTAAAAAAAAAAGATTTTATTTATCTTTTTCAAAATTCGTTTTCTTACGTTTTTATTTAATTTTTTTTTTTGACGATTTATTAAAATTTATAAGAATTTTTATGATTTTATTTAAATTTAAATTTTTTTATTTGATTAATTTTTTTTTTATTAAATTTTCCGATTTTATTTAATTTTTTCAGAATTAAAAAAAATATTTATTTAAATTAATTATTTTTAAAGATTCAGTTTTTTTTAATTGTTTTCAAATTTTAATTATATTTTTTCCAATTTTTTTATTCAATATTTATATAAGGGTTACTTAGTCATTTTAAATATACCTATTTTTCTTTTTAAAATTATGGGTTGTGAATGAAACATTTTGGGGGTGTAGTAGCGGTACCCTTTTTAAAATTTGTAATTCACTCTTTTTATTCAATTAGGTAAAACGAATGAAACCACTCGTACCAATTTTAATATTTCACATCTTATTTTATTATATGAATAATTCACATATCATATTCATAAAAGAATTCCACCATTTAAACAAATTATCTTTCTTATGATTAATCATTGTCTTAATCTTGTTATGGGTCGGTTGCGTTTGTTATGAGCTGTGAGATACCAACACGTAACAAAATACTTTTCTTTAAATAGATAATAATAATAATAATAATAATAACAAAATAAACACAATAATAATTGATAATATTTCTTTCAAATTAATCCAACTATAATTGGACATGCAGTGTGCTTCTACTTTAATCAAACCACTAACTTTTACCCTACAAAGAAATATTTAATTTGAAAGGTTTTTAAATCACACGTGGTATCACGTAATAGGTTTTGGACAAATGAATACAACTAGCTATAGATACTTGAGAGAATCATAAAATCGTGAAACTAAAGTATGGATCCAAACATCAAATTAAATAGTTCCTCCAGAAAAGTTTACGGAGAATCTTAGGTACATAATTTAAAAAGAAAGGGTAATGATAAAAGTATTGAGGGGTAATTTTATAAATTTTTAAATATAAAATAAATAAAGTAGGTGAACTGAGTGTATGGTGGACCCCAAAAGTAATGACATGAAGGGTAAATATGTGTATATTGTGAAGTGAAGATTGTGATGATTATTTTTATTTTAGGGTATGTAAATTTTTGGAGGACAAACAAAAAAGAAAAGTATAAAAACTTTTGAGAGACATATTTTTTATTCCACAATTGTTTGCACTAAATTTATGGTACATCAATTGAGAAGAAAAAAATGAGTGGAGTGTGGTGAATAGTTTTGTAAAATTTTATGAATAACGTAAAAAAAAAAAAAAAAGGTAATTGAGAGTAAAAATAATGACATTTATATAATTGTGTGAATATTGTGAAAAAATAGGTTTATAAAGGAATTTTCTTTTAGGGTGTGCAAGTAATTATAGAATAGACGAATAGGTCGAACAAAGATTTCATGCAATAAATCTCTTCGTCCCAGTGAAGAGTTTTGGGCACGGAGGTTAATAAATACGATAGAATAAATAGATGTATTAGAGTTGATGTGATGGGGAAAAATAAAAATATACGGAGTAATTAAATTTGTGTAGGGTAGCTTGCTAAAAAAAAGAATTAGTAGCTTTCATCCGTCTCAAAAATAAAGTTTGGTAGCTTTCAAGGTGGGAGTATAATTTAAATTTTGTTAAAAATATATACTCACTCCGTTCCAGTGAAAACTACTTATGAGTTTTGAACATGAAAGTTAAGTAATACTCATGTAAATTGAGAGAGAAGAATATAATAAAATATAAGAGAGATAGTTTATCTAAAAATAAATGAATAATTTTTGAGATAGAAAAAAAAGAAAATTGTGTAGTTACTTGGATGGGAAAATATACCCTAAGGGCTTGTTTGGTTTGATGGAAAAGGTGGGTAAAACTTATTTATCCCACTTTTTCCATTGTTTGGTTTACTATATTAAGGCCCGAGCATTTATTTGGACTCGAGTCAATTTTTCCACATATGCATGATTATGTATCTTAGGGAAGGGGGTAAGTTTATTTGTCCATCAATCGAAACATACAAATTAGTTCAATATTTTAATTTGTGAAGAGTGCAACTTAATCCTATCCTAATATATCTATCCCGTTTAACAAATCAAACTACCCCTAACAAAACTTGGTTATGGGCCTACATTACGTCGCACAAATCCCATTTTGGGACAAATTAGCTATAGGGTCTGACTATATGCACCTCCATTTCGGTTTGATGCACTCCCCTTTTCAATTTTATTAATAAAATAATAGGTAAAAAACCTAAAATACCCTTCTCTCATTAAATTCAATTTACTATCCACACCCCCAAATCCCTCCATCTTCTTCTCCCCCAAATAACTCCATCTTCTTCCCCCCAAAATCACTCCACCACCTGCCGCCGCTGGCAACACCCTCTCTCGCCCACACCCTCCGCCGCCCTCGCAGCGCCGCCCTCGCAGCGCCGCCCTCCTCCGTTTCTTCAAAAAGAAGAAGAAAAAAATTGTGCCGCCGCCGGCGGAATCGCCCCACTACCCCGATCTCTTCTCTCCCCTCCATTTCTCCTCCGCCGCCCTCCGTTTCTGCAAAAAAAAAAAGAAGAAAAAAATTTATGCCGCCACCCTCCTCCGTTTCTGCAAAAAAAAAAAGAAGAAAAAAAATTATGCCGCCGCCGCCGGAATCGCCCCACCACTTCTCTCTCCTCCCTTTCCCCCGCCTCACCACCCCGATCTGTAAAAAAAAAAATTTACAGCGGCCGCCCTGTCCATCGGCCGCCGCGACTTCCCTCTCTTCTCTCCCCTCTATTTCCCTCCCCCCCCCCACCCCCACCCTCTGCCATGGCGCCCCCGCCCCACCAGCACGATCTGTAAAAAAAAAAAAAAAAGCTTTCACGGCCGCGCGGCCGCCTCCGTCCATCGGCCGCCGCGGCCGCCCCTACATCTCTCTTCTCTCCCTCTCTTCACCGGCGTTGGCCCCACGTCGCTCCGTCCACGACGTTAGCCCACCCCGATTCGCCGTCCACGACGTTAGCACAACAGGTTTTTTTTTTTTTTTTAATTTCGGCACTGTAATGTCGACCATGTACAATTTCGTCGACAAAATGTTGTCGACCAGAGTGTATATGGTCGACATTACAGTGTCGATCGACCTTTGTTGGTCGACCATATATCCTCCTGTCGATAAAATGTGGTCGACGGAAGGATACACGATCGGCACTGGTTTGACGAATTTTTTTAAAAAAATTGTTAGTTTTTTAAGTTTTGATAATGATGTTTGTTAATGGGTTTGATATTGTTAGTGTGTTTGATAATAGTGATTTGTGGATGAATATGGTTGATTTGTTGAAATTTTGGATTTTTTTTTATTTCTTGTTATCGGAAAAAATGGTGACGGTGGTCGAAAATTTAATTTAGGGATAAGGTGAAAGAAATGGTAGTAAGGGTGCGTTTAGTAAAGGGAGTGCATTTAGTACGCTGTATTTTAATGAAGGGCATTTTTGGTTTTTTACTCTATTATTTTATTAATAAACTGAAAAGGGGAGTGCATCTCTCCGAAATGGAGGTGCATATAGTCAGACCCTTAGCTATACTATAACCCATGTGTTTATTACTCCAATGAACTAACCAATTAATCAAAACTCACGTCACCAAAATTTGTAAAGTTATCATTTTGTTATTTTAAAATGAGTTGAAATAGTGGTGTTGACTATGTTCATTTTAAACGAGGCGTCCGCAAATAAACGGTGGAATTGATACCCCGTATTAGTCGATCCTTGGATCGGATGCCATGCCATATAAAAAAAACTAACCGTTCTCAATTTTTTGTTGGAGCTCGCTCTCGAATGAACAGAGAAAATACAATTCATATCATTAGTATTTGCACATTCAAAAGAAAAAAAAATCTTGCATAAATTACACTCTTTAATTAATGGAGTATGTATTTTTTGCACTACACAATATAAACTTGGTGTGCTCAATTTAAAAAATAATACTAGGAAAATAATAATATTGTATAAAAGTAAGCCATCCCCATCACAATGTAGCAAAATTTGATAGTTTGAAAGATGTCTCCCTCGTAAACAAAAGACCAAAATAATGATTAAGGAAATACAAATGTGATAAGGAAAAACTGTTAACCAGACCTCCATTACTGCTTCTTGCTCTTAGATTTTGGTTGAATTTTCCCGTACGCCATGAGCCTCGTAAGGGGCAGCTTGAGTTCAGCTCGTCTCTGTTTTCTCTTGCTCGCTCTCGATGTGCTCGCTTCACCATCCACTTCTGCAGATTCGGATTTTTCAGTCGCTGCATCATTAACCACCTCCTCCTCCTTTGTTGCCTTGTCCTTACTTTCTGTCCCCTTATGGCGAAGTTTTTCGCTTTGTTTTAGCTGGAGTCTCTTCGTTGGAGGCACGTTCCACTCCTTCTCCCTATACGGGGCCAGCTTCTTCAAAGAAACGTACTGATTCAAATCCTTTTCATCCATCGTGAAAATCTCTTCAGGGGTTAACCCGTATCTCTTGGGATTTACTTTTCGGTATTTAAACCTCGTTTTCAAGTCTCCAATTGTATCCTCATAATCCAACTTATAGTACTCTTCCATCAACTCCTCTCTAACCACCTTCTCAACGTCGCTTGGTTTCCTCTTTCTCTTGCGTTTTCCCTCTGCTTTTACCTCGTCATCTCCATCTTCATCTTCACCAGCGTCGTTTTTCAAAAGTCTCTGCCTAGTTGACTTGAACCCTTCGTTTAATTCATCCACCTCATCCCAACCCTTAGGAAGCCCAAGCAACTCATCCTCCTTATCAAAATCGGGTTTCTCAATCCCATCTTCATCATCATCGCTCCCAAACTCAGGATCAACATCATCAGCATCGTAATATTCATCACCAAACGCTTCCTTCATCTTCTTATCATAAGCCTCGGGATCGAATTCCTCATCCAAATCATCCTCGTTTAGAACGACATTCTCGTCCTTCCCAAACCCAGCTACCTCCCTAATCTTCTCCAGCTTCTCGTTTATCTCCTTCTTCTTCAAGTTCTTTAATCTCTTTAGCTCTTCCTTCCTTTCAACCTCAGCCTGTGCTATTCTATCTTCTTTCCTCTCCCTCTGCGATTTCCTCGCGTTGTCCTTCTTTCTAACAGACCCGTCGACTCTCCTAGAATGGCCAAATACCCTATCCCCAGCATTCTCCTCAAACCTAAAATTAAACCCTCTCTCGTAATCCTCTTGCTTCTCTATCTCCTCCTCGTCTTCCGAAATCTCTAGCTCATCTTCAACGGTAATTTTCCCATCATCAATCCACATTCTATTTTTAAAATAATCCTTCAAAAATTTCGTATTCTCATCAAGCTTCTCGTCCTCCCCGAAATACTCCTCCAACTTCTCCCCAACCTCGTCTTCCTCCTCCTCACTCTCGTCTTTATTCCCATTACTTTTCAATGTCAATAAATCCCCATCCTCCTCATTTTCCTCCTCGTCTACAGCTTTCAAGAATTCGCTCCTAAGTTCCTCCTGCTCTTCCGTATAACTCTTCAACCCGTTTTTCAAAGCAATGTCGCCCTCATTATCGGTTTCTTCATCATCGAATTCTGGGCCCGCCTCAATTAACTGCTTGGAAACAACATCTTTCAAATACATTGGTTTCTTCTTCTTCTTCTTCATCTCCTTTTCATTCACATCATCACTATCACTATCATCCTCATCCTCGTTTTCAGAGTCAAACAATTTGGACTCTTTATCCTTCAAAACAGGGTCTTGGTTTTTCACCTTAATTAATGCATCAAAAAAATCCTTATCAGTTTTCTTACTCGGTTTAATCAATCCCTCATCTTCAGAGGTTGATCCTTCGGAATCTGAGTCGTCGACTCGGCCCTGCTTCTTGAGCTCTTCGTACTTCTGCAATTCCTCTCGTTTCTTGTTATGTTCATAGCGTTTGGCAAAATCTTGGTTGACTTCGATCTTTGATATATCGTCGAATGAGTCCCCTTCTCCATCGAAAAGCTTCATTTTACCCATTTCCTGTTGAGACTCTGCAGTAATTTTATACTTATTAAATCTCCGTTTCATCAATTTCTTCGAAAAAATAATCTAAAATTTTCAGATTTCAAACACAACAAGCAAGGCAACATAGTTCTGATAAAACAATAGCATCATTTTTTTTTTTTCAGATTACACATTTCCTGAAGATTGAGTCTCTGCAGTAATTTTATACTTGAAACAATCATAGCAGAAAATTTTCAGATTCCAAACACAAGAAATATAACAGCAACTTCGTTTTTTTTTTTTTTTTTTCTGAGAGAGAACAGAATAACACCTGATTGAGCTCGGAAATTACATCTCATTCCACATCACAACAAATTCCCAATTTATTGAAATTCAATCAAGTTCTGAAATCAAACACTATTACTCTAGCAACTGAAATCGGAATGAAGATTAACGAAGAAATAATGTACTCACAGGTGGTCGGAGGGGCGGCTACTGGAGGTCGTCGGATTCCGCCGGAAGTGGTGAACGTAAACAGCGCGCGCGGCGGCTGGAGGATGAAATTGAGGAATGAAATTAGGGCTTCGAGAAATTTTATTTTCTTAAAAGGGGTATGAAAAATTAAGATTGTTAGGCAACGGTTAAATGTCACCCCTTTTTTTAATGACTTCACCCCCTACTTTTTTTCAAAAAATAATTACCACTAAAAAGTCTATAATACCCTTCTATCAGTTGGTGTCACCGACGAGTTTTCAGAAAAAAAAATGTAAAATCCAATTTTTTTGAAAAAACTATCACAACCATACACAAATTCCAAAATAATTAAGTTTTTAATTTTAAGGATTTTTTATTTATATATATATATATTTTTTTTCCAATAAAATATTTAGTGGATGCATAATAATATGGCAATTTATGTGTGTAAGCCGTTACTGCGGGCCCAATAGTCCTATGGGCTTTTCGGTCTTGGGCCTTATCGTCAATAATAAGTTTAGGACGGGCCCAATAGATTTTTGTTTTTTTTTTTTTCGCAAATTTTCATTTTGTATCAGGCAGTTCATCCATTTATACTAATTTGTTTGCATAAGTTTTAAGAAACATAGTACTTAAGGTGTAGTAGGGTATCAAGGTAACGAGTTATTGAGTCGAGACTAACGAGCATAATGAATTTTTTACAAAAAAATTAGATATCGAACTTATTAGTTGAGCTCGAGCCGAACTCAATTTTAGCTTAGTTCGATAAGAACTCGAATTTCAAATACTTTACTCGACTCAAATAACAGTTTTATATAAAACTTGCATGTTTATAGGGCATACATCCCATAATTCCTTATTACTACAAAAAGAATATTGCAAGACTAAATTAATATCAACCGTTGATCATTCACAATCACACCTGAAATTAATTTAATTAATTAATTCTCCAAAAAAAAAACTTTTCATTTCTTTTCAATAATTAATTCCAAATTTAATTCAAGACCCTTTCCCTCCCCTTACCACCCTCTATAAATTAATCCCCTATTCTCCAATTTGTGAAAATAACAAAAAATTAATCAAATGGCATTCAAGGCTAGTATCTTTTTCCTCACAATCACTTTCAACATCATGGTAAGTTCCTTAGCAAGGGAACTTACCGGGTCGGGTCTTGAACAAGCACCGGCCCTGGATTGCTTTACCGCAATCTCCGAGATCAGATCGTGCTCGAATGAGATTGTTGCTTATTTCGCCAATGGAACGATTGATATATCTCCACCATGTTGGGAAGCAATAGACATGATTACTCATCGCTGCTGGCCTGATGTGTTGGGCGTGTTTGGGTTTGGACCGGACCAGGTTGACATTCTAAGGGGCTATTGTGACGCTACACCCTCTTCCTACGACGTATTCGGTCCTGGGCCGAGCCCGGTCGGACAGCCGTTACTCTGATCGAGATTAATTTTCATGTTGCATGCATGTTTTAGTACCACGATCCTTAATTACTACTATGACCTATCTTGTTTCTAATTTCGTAAATTGAAATATGTATTCTTCTAATACACGTACATTTTTTTTTATATGAAAATGGGAGATTGAAGAATTGAATTGAGTTGAGGAAAAATTAAAAAAAGTCCTAATTAAATAGTACTCCCTCCGTTCCGTGATTATTTGCACATTTTCCTTAACGGGATGTCCAACATTATTTGCACACTTTCCTTAACTTAACGGGATGTCCAACATTATTTGCATACTTCAAAAAAGGAAATAATTCACATAATTTTTACCAATAATACCCCTCCTTTATTTTACTTGGACCCACAACTTATGCACCTCCACTCATTTTAGTCAATGAATTACCAATAATACCCCTATTTTATTTTACTTTACACATTCCATTTTCTTAAACTCCGTGATGGTCAAACTATGCAAAAAATGCTGGGACGGAGGGAGTACTAAATTAGGGAGAAATGAGGAAATTAATATGAAATTCAAGTTTATAGTGACACTTTTGATTTTTTTCAATGGAAATAAAAAAATGGGCTTCATTGAATTTTGGGGCTAATTAGTTTTCTGCCATACATTGATCCACTTTCTATGAGTCCCGCGAGTTTAGTCAGTCCTCAAATCTCGAGCAACGAAGCGAGACTCCATACGTCGAGCAAAGAACTAAGGGATCGGACATGATGCTCGTGCAGACAACAATTCGTTCTTTTTTGACGTGCCAAAACCCGAGGAATTGGACACGAATGCCAACATTTGGCGGTTGATTCCATTCCACACATATTTACTTGCTGTTGTGCGCCCTCATATGAATGTGCAATAATCAATGAACAAGAAAATAAACTTCATCTAATTTGATATTTGTTAAATTTTGTGCTTTAGTAATGTTTTTTTTTTTTTTTTTTAATCTCTTGATCATCAATGCACGTTTCTTTGCTAGATAAGTGGAGGTTCTAAGTAGTTTGCAGTGTAAGAGCCAAACTGGCTATAGTGGAGGAAAACTGGTTTCTACGTACATGTAACTGTGCTAGATGCTTGAACATAAACTTATTTCACCAAACAAGATTAGATAGGATATTTTTTTGAAATTAAAAATAATAATTTTGAAATTAATAAAGATTTGATTGGAGAATAGTGGGGTAGGCGAACTCTCTTATATAATTTTTTTTTTTTATATAATTTTTTTTTTCTTAGATAATTAGGGAGTAGTTAAAAGGATGTACTTATTATAAGTTAATTCTCCATAATATTTTATAGAGCATATTAGTGTATGGGTCATCCATCATCACTATTTATTTGTGTTAGTAAATTGAAAAAAAAATCATGAATAAGAACTTGTCCATTATTTGTTTGTGTTAGTAAATTAAAAAAAAAATCATGAATAAGAACTTGTCCATTTTTCTATGAATCTTTCTAAAATTATACAAATACAAGAAAATTATTTACAAGAAAATAATCAAGATACAATTAACATGCTCGTGCAAACAACAATTCGTTCTTTTTTGACGTGCCAAAAACCCGGGGAGTTGGACACGAATTCATGTTCAAACATCTTTCTGATGAGTCTGAGTTCCAAGAGAATGAATTCATGAGTGCCGATTAGAAATTGAGATCAATAAGAGCTTGCTATAGTAGAGGGAAAACTGGTATAGTTTAACTGTGCCAGATGCTTGAACATAAACCCGTTTTTGTATATTATCCATTTTCACTAGAGAACGATTAGATATGATATTTTCTTCAGAATTAAAAATAATAGTTTAAAAATGAATAGAGATTTGAACGGGGGATAATGTGGCACGCAAAACTCTCTTATATAATTTTTTTTATTTTCATAGATAATATACTTATAAATTAATTCTCCATAATATTTCACTGTATGGTTCTATAGACTCAATGTGATTTTTTATTTTTTTTTACATATATAAATTATGTCCATCACCACTATTTGTTTGTCAATAGTAAATTGAAAAAAAAAATCATGAATAAAACTTGTCTATTTTATAAAATAACTGTATAAATAAATTATTTACAAGAAAATAACTAAGATACAATTAAGATTGGAGTTATGGGGTGAATTTCAAATTCGAGCAAATACTTTAAAAAAAATAAAATTAATTATTCAATTTGCTGGAACCTAGCAAGATGGTGACGGTTTTTTTTATAAAAAACTAATTATTATTATTTTTAACTCTTTTTTTTTATAGGAGTGAGAACGGCATGAAGATTATGTGGAAATAATTTTTTATTTTTTTTTACAGATCGGCGAGGCGGGCAGAAGGGTGGGGCAAGGGCGGCCGCGGTGGCGGGTGTCGGTGGGGGCGAGGGCGGGTGTCGCTGGCAGCGGCGGGGGCGAAGAAAAAGATGAAAGGTGTAGGAGAAACTAGGGTTTAGGGGGGTGTGGATAGTAATTAAAATTTTATGAGAAAAGGGCATTTATGACAATTAAGGGGGTGTGCATCTATCTCAAGTCGATTTTAAAGGGTGCATCAATCGGGGGAGTGTTCTAAACCGAAATGGAGGTGTAAATAGTCAGACCCTTTAATTTGTATAAATCAAAAAGAATATTGCAAGACCAAATCAATATCAACCGTTGATCTTACACAATCACACCACATGCAATATATGTTTCATTCACCATTAAACATTAAATTTCCACTTCATTTTAATTAATTTATTCCTCCAAAACAAACTTTTCATTTCTTTGCAATAATTAATTCAAGACCCTTACCACCCTCTATAAATTAATTAATCCCCTCTTCTCCAATTTGTGAAAATAACAAAAAATTAATCAATTGGCGTTAAAGGGTAGTATTAGTATCTTCTTTTTCCTCACAATCACTTTCAACATTATGGTAAGTTCCTCAAGCAAGGGAACTTACCGGGCCGGGTCTTGAACAAGCCCCGGCCCTGGATTGCTTTACAGCAATCTCCGAGATCAGATCGTGCTCGAAAGCAAGGGAACTTACCGGGCGGGTCTTGAACAAGCCCCGGCCCTGGATTGCTTTACAGCAATCTCCGAGATCAGATCGTGCTCGAAAGCAAGGGAACTTACCGGGCGGGTCTTGAACAAGCCGCGGCCCTGGATTGCTTTACAGCAATCTCCGAGATCAGATCGTGCTCGAACTTACCGGGCGGGTCTTGAACAAGCCCCGGCCCTGGATTGCTTTACAGCAATCTCCGAGATCAGATCGTGCTCGAATGAGATCGTTGCTTATTTCACCAACGGAACACCATGTTGTGAAGCAATAGACATGATTACTCATCGCTGCTGGCCCGATGTGTTGGGCTTTGGACCGGACCAAACCGACATTCTAAGGTGCTATTGCGACGCTACCCCTCTTCTTACGACGTATTCGGGCCCGAATCGAGCCCGGTCGGACAGCCGTTGTTTTAGTACCACGATCCTTAATTACTACTATGACGTTTCTAATTTCGTAAATTGAAATATGTGTTCATCTAATACACGTACATTTTTTTTATATGAAAATGGGAGATTGAAGAATTGAATTGAGTTGAGAAAAATTAAAAAAAGTCTTGATTAAATAATACTAAAGGATGATGTACTTATAACTTTTATTTTATATAATTTTTTATTTTATATAATTTTTTATTTTATTTTCTTAGTTAATTAGGGAGTAGTTAAAAGGATGATGTACTTATAACTTTATAAGTTAATATGGGTCATCCATAATATTTTATAGAGCAAAAGTATCCTTCTGGTAATGAACTACATGTCTCATCTCTTGATTCCCCTTTCAATATTCAACCAAAAAAACACATGAACTCATTATATTATCCATTTTAGAATGATTGGATAGAATATTTTCTTTGCAATTAAAAATAATAATTTCTTTTGTTTGAGAATGTAAATGATGAATAGGGGATGAAGAAATTTGAATAGTTTTTTTTTTTGTTTTTTTTGTAAATGATGAATATGAGATGAATAGGGATTTGATTGGAACTTCTTTTGCTTCTTTTGAGAATGTAAATGATAAATAGGAGATGAATAGAGATTTGATCCGATAAATTTTCTTTTATTTTTTACTAACGGGATTAAGTGGAAGATTAGATATTAGAAAATTAAAATATATTTTAATGAATAAAATTTATTTTAAATTATTTTTCAAAATATATTAATAAGTACACCATGCGAGCTTAACTCGTGGCTAATGAAGTTAAAAGAAAAATTCTGGATATTGAGCTTAACTAATTGAAGTTTCGTAAATTGAGTATATAATGAGTTTGAACTTTATTGAAATACCATCTCCCAATTCTAAATATATATATATATATATATAAATCAATTATTCAATTTGCTGGAATCTAGCAGATGGTGACGATTTTTTTATTAAAATTTTTTTTAACTCTTTTTTTTTTATTATTATTAACTTGGCTTATTTCATGTACAACATATGATACGATTAGGTAATAGGAGTGAGAACGGCATGAAGATTATGTTGATATTAAAAAAAAAAAAATGATAGAAAGTACATTCTGTCCAAAAAATTGGCACACTCGATGCAATTATATCTACTAAAAAGATCCCTGTTTCAATTTTGAAACACGAAAAGTAAAGCAGGAAAATCGAGCCAAAAAAGGCCAAAAAATTAAAGCTATCCAACTAAATAAATATCAAGGTAGCAAGATCAAAGTGTCTCGGAGCAGTAAATTGCAAGATAAAATCAAAAGAGTTTCATATAGTTTTTTATAAATAAGGCAACTTGTATCTGTCATAATTCAACACAACAAAGAATGTAACAAGGGGCTGGAACAGCAGCTTTCTGGGAAGCCCCTTAATGGTTGCATCCAATTATACGATACAACAAGAAAACGATAACACGCACCAAAAAAATCACCGCCTCCCTTGAAACCCGCCTTTGTTCTTGGCAAAGAAGGAATTCTTCGCTTTGGGGATCTCGTGAATATCCATCATTTGAATCGTACGTTGCTTTTTAGCTTCACAAAGCAAAAGAAACCGATGAGTATAAAAGAAACCACTTAAATGCACTATTATAGATTTTAAAGTTCAAAATCGAACCATTCTGAGCTTCTTGGTAATTCTCTTGAAGCCGTCTTCTTGCTGTATTCAGCCTTTCATCATCTAAAACAGATTCCTTTGGTGCTCTCTGCAAAACCCCAGCCATTTCATTAGTTAAGACCTAATCGAAACACATTGAGCCAAAAACTTTTAAACACAACAGATATCACAAAAAGATGGAAATAGTGAGCATACATGCCCATTGTGTCATGAGGAAATGGTTGTAAACTGAAATTAGTGAACGTTATTTAGTACAAAAGGCAAAAGCCCTTCATGTTTTAGATCAGAGGAAGAGGGACTTAGCTAACATTTATAGACAACTTGCATTGCACAAAGGTCTCAAAAGTGGATACCTAAGGATTTGATTAAGTTTAACTTGAATTATGCAACAAGACACAATGGATTTGAAAACATAAGGTCTAAATTTGCAATCCAAACAAAACCATATAAAATTCGTAATAACTATAGATTATGTAGAAGCAAAAGCACAAACTGTACGAATATACTGAAAGCAAAGCACACATGTATGTGTATCAAAGAGATCAAGCTTAAAAGTCAGTACATTGGGAGGAGCAGACGAAGCAGATTTAGGAGGAGCTGATTGCGGTGGTCTTGACGGAGCCTCTCTACGAGCTGCTGCAGATTGAGGTGCCTTACGGTTTGTTTCATACTCTGCATTATGCCTATCTGCAGTAGACCCACCGTCTGGAAAAAAACACAAATTTGACAAGATAAATATGATGCAGCAGAGAACCACAAAAAAAAAACTGAGTTCAAAATCAAATTATGACACTCACTCCGGGGATTTGGGGAGTATCCAAAATCTGGAACCTGCAAAAAACCAAAACTTTAAAAGTCCAACAACAGTATTTCATTCAAACCCTTCTATTTTTCCGTTTATCTTCGAGCCTTCTTTTCTTTTTCTATCTCCATTTTTTCGTCATTACGAAAATTTAACAGACTGGAACAACTTTCAATTCACCTGGTGATTGACATTTTGTTGATTTTTGGACATGTTCTGCTGAGGTGAGTCCACATCAGCTGTCACCACCATCACCACCAATATATCAACATATGAATATCTCCTTTACTTTCACATTATTCATTTACATCTAGCCCAAATAGAAATACTACAAAGAAAAATTCCTAATCTTTAAATACTGTATAAGAAATTACCATTGACGCTCGAAGTTCCTTGTCGCTGGTTCACTTTAACCCAATCGTCCACAGTTTCCTTCCATTTCCTGCATTCAAAAACAAATAATCCAAAAAACCATAAACACAAAAAATAACTCTATACAACATTCATTTAATCAATAGCAATCACAAAACTCAAATGACAAGATTTTAATCATTCTGAAAACCTGACGAGCTGCTTCACCAATCTGCGAACCTCCTCCGAATGATACTTCCTCAATCGATTCACATGTCTTCCAATATCAGTTTCCTTCACAACAAACGCAACTATTTCAGAAAACGATTTCGAGGGCACAAGGTGTTCATCATCAATCAAAACTCATTAATGAAACTGGATAATTATGAATTTCACCTTAAGAGCTTGGAACGTGATATCCATATCTGAAAGGTCCTGCAGCAACTCCACCACTGCCTCTTCACTCTAAGCACAAGAGAAAGATTTCATATAAGCTATACATTCAAAACAAAGGCAGAATTAAAACGAATACCTGTTCCGGTTTTTCAAGCTGCTCTTTGATGCCGAGAATTTTCGTCTGTTCATCATCAAACATTCCTTCATAAGGATCAACATCATCTTCCTCATTTCCACCACTAAGATCCAGATGATTCGACTCAGGAGTCAACGCACTCTTACTCAAATCCAAATCCAAATTCATATTCCGATCACTCTTATCATCATCAACGTTAATTTTCGCATCGCTATCGTAGTTATTATTATTATCCTTATGATCACCATCATCACTACTATAATTAACTTTACCACTATTCCGATTCTGAAAACACTGATCATCTACCTCAACGTCATCGTGCACGCCACCACTGCAGTTCCGACACACCTGTGGCGCAGGGGCGTAAAGCGCCTCAACGATTCCGTCTCTCCGGCGGCGCAACTCGTCGCCGTAGTCCGAACCGGCGACGACGATTGCCGCGTCAATCATTGCCCATATTCCGACTCTCGATCTCGACAAAATCGCTCTAAATTCTTCCGAATCCATGGAATTGCAACTTTTTGAGAAGAGAACAGAGATATGGATATGGAGATTGGGATTGTTACATCAGCGGATCCAGGGAAGCACGTGGAGACGACGCCGTAATGAAGGTGGCGATTTGAGGATGCATCGAATGAGAATCAGATCTGGTGATTTTTCTCTGATGAGAGAGAGAGAGAGAGAGAGAGAGAGAGGCGGAAAGAGAAGGACAAAAATATTCTAAATATTTCCTTTTCAATTTATCGTTTTGTAATTTTACGAAAAAGGGTATCGAATATGTGATAAATACGGATTTGACCAATAGTGTTGGTTCTGCTGATGTGGACCATAACCTAATGGCATCTTTTAAGATTTTTTTAAATACATGAATCCTCTCTACTGTATTTTTAAGAGATACAGTATAGATACATTGAATAAGTTTTACACTTAAAAGCTGTTATTCGAGCCCAATATTTGAATTTCGAAAAAAAAGTTGAGTTCGGCTTAACTCATTAACGAGTCTATGGGTCAAAAAATTGAGTTCTACAAAAAATCAGATATCGAACCTAACAAGTCGAACTCGAGTCGGATCGTTAGTAAATCGAGCATTTAACGAGCTTAAGCTCGGCTCGTTTAGCTAAATGAGTCGAGCCTTAACGAGTTGAGCCGAGTCTCATTAAAACTCGGTTCTAATAACAACCCTATTTACACTTTTATATTTTTATTTATTACTTCGTTCGTCCCAACATTATTTGCATAGTTTGACTAGCACGATATTTTAGAAAATTAAATTTAATAGTTGATGATGTAACATAAATTAAGGGTATTTTATGTGATTTGATTAGGTGAAAAGTAAAGTTGATGTAAAAATAAATGTCAATTTTAAAAATAGAATGATGTTGACATAATATTAATTTTGTAGTGTGTTTTCATATCAAAAGAAATAAAGAGGATTCCTTTCTCTTTTTAATTACACTATTTAATCAATTCGTGTTCCTACTAAAAAAAAAATAGTATGGTTATGAATTCGAATCATGAAAAATATGAATGTGTTAAAAACAATTAAAAAAATATTTTTATTAATATTTCTAGTAATTTAATTTCTAATATTTTTTTTTTGAATGGATTTGTTCATTAGACAATTTTCTAATATAATTTCCAAGAGTGATTAATATTGTATTTCTTATTATAATCACGATATTAGATTTTAAGAGAATTGTTGAATTAAAATTTTAAACCATCACATTAAAATTAATTCAAATTTGTGATTTAATTGTATTATGTAATTAAATGTACATAAATGTGACTGTATTTATTGATACGTATTAATTATACTAAATAATTTAAGGATGATTTGATACGTTAAAGCATTATTATGAATTTCAAGGTTGGTTATTTAATTATTAATCGATTTAATATCTGCTTCACAAAATATTTGAAAATATATAAATAATTGATTTGCTATCATTGAAAAGTACGTTTCACAAAAACTCTACATTTCGAAATAAATTCTGCGTATCTCACTGATAATGATATTTATTTAATAATTTATTTACTATCTTTGAAACGTATGTTACATAAAAACTTGATTTTTTTGAATCGCGAAATAATTCTTTTAGCATCTCAATAATTTCATGTAACAAATATAAATCTCTCTACGATTTGCAATTAGATCATCCAATTCATCAAAGAAGTCGAAAATTGCTAATCGACACCTAATTGGTCCAATAATTCTTTTATACATAAAAATCATAGTAATATCATAATAAAAGTATAAAAATCGGATAAAAATAATATTAAAAAACCATCAATTTGCACCAAAAAACAAAAAAAAAAGTCATAGTAATATCTTTAAATAATACGTAGTAATAAAAAAAACATGTGTTGCTATGAATTTGAATGAAATTTAAAATAATCTCTAAAAAGACGTGAGGCTACCTAGAACCGACTCGGCTGACGTTCAATTTCCGTCTAAGCATGCCAATTTACAAGAAATCGAATTAGTCGATGGCCACCCAGCCCGATTTCTGCATCACTGATTTTAGCAAAGGACAACTTCCCCACTACCAATTCAGTATAAATCCAAATATGATCACAATTGAGACATGACAATATGGATAAAAGTTGCACCAAATTTTGTATTCTTCCAACAGTGTTTTTGGTTTGTTTCAAAAGAGAAAAAACAATAATAGCTGCTACCCCATTAGTACATCTCAAGATACTCATTTGCAGAAGAAGTAAATTCCCATGTTTGCCCTTCTAGAAATACTGTAACTTCAACATATAAGTAAATTGCAAAATCAGTCCCATGGCTGGCAATTATCAATTTTCTCAATTCAGCCCTGTAACTTTTACAATGATGCAATTTTAGTTTTGTTTTATGATGATAATATGTTAGGTTCTCATTATATTATACGATAAACAACGCAAAATCGTTAGTCAAGTTGCTTATCAAATCGCATCATTGTAAGGGACTAAAATCGCCCACGACCAATAGCAACGGGACCGATTTTGCAATGTACTCTCAATATAGATAGTAAATGTGTGAAATTTATTATGAGCAAGCAAAACAGCCAGACATATTCCTAAAATACTAGCCTTTTCTATGTAGTAAAAAGGATTAATCCAGATCCTCAAAATCCGGAAGATAAGCAAAGAGCAAACCTGATATCAGCAATGCTGAACATTATACGCAGCTGTTGTCAGTGTCTGACTTCTAATCTTCTCGTTTCTTCGGTCTACTTCAAACTACTGAAAGTAATGCCAAAGAACACTAATTTGCAAACTGCCCTCCAATCATTTTTAAAGTAAACGGAAGCTTTCTCGTTAGAAAAATCAGCTCAAAACCTTGGAATCATCTGATTTGTCACCCGATTTCTTCCAGCTACCCAATATACCATCAACCAGCTTGTCCTTGCTATCAACTGGTTGTTCAGCAACAAACGAATAGGTCTTACCAGTTTTATGTTTACGAGGGGGCACATTTACAACCAACGGCTGTGACCCAATTTCCTGACTGGCTGTTGCATTAGCATTGCTCGTTGATTCATTCTTCTTGCTTAAATCACCCCACTTCTCAGAATGCCATACATCAAGACATTCCATTAAAGCACATGGCTCCTCCAATTTAAGCTTTCTTTCATTTTCTGACCGAATCGGGGATTTCTCGTCTTCTGAGTCGGAGAAGTCATCCTCTTTCAAAGGTTCATAGTCAGGACTTCCCGTTTTCCCAGTTAACCTCGTCCCGATTTCCTCATCCTCCGAGCCTGAATGAGCTGCTGGACCAAGTTCATCAAAAGTCGAGTCACTATCATCGTCTTTGGGGGGACCCGCGATGTTTTGTGAACTGAAATTCTTAGGAGCTCCAGAAGGTAATATTAAGTTAGACTCTACTCTAACCTCAGGCATACTTTGAATAAGATTCACCAACTTATTGTATCTAAGCTTATCAAGATCAAGAGCATAACCATTTTTCTGGAGGAATAGTTTCCTAAACCCCATAATGTTAAATCCTTCCGGATGTTCCTTAACAATTTGATCCACAATTTTCTGACAATCTGCCAATTGCTCACTTGGTGACTTGCTCGAGGAACCTCTTTGAATAATAGTTTGAGGAACTCCAGCATGAAGAGAATTGTGGTGCTTTCTCTCTCCCGTTTCCTGGTTTTGGTTTCTGCCTGAAAAAATGTGACTCAACCCATTTGAACTCAAAGGACGACTGCTAACCGAACGAGTGAGTCTAAAAGGGAATATCCTCGAGTTGCATTCCTCCACCCATTTCTTGTCAGAGATCAACAAGTCAACGAGGTGGAGAAGATCACTTTCAGAAAGTGATTTCAGAATGGGAGGCCCCTGTTTTTGTAAATTTTGCACCAAACGGTCCCTGAGTCAATGAGGAATCACATCAGAAACGAGTTGGACACACACACACACACACACATATATATATAATAGGTTTTACGAGATTAAATCCAGCTCAAGAAACGATTGCCGATTCCCAAATTCTATGATCCCTCTGGATGCCCTAAGGACATAAAACAATGCGATATAAATAAGACTCTAAACCTAAAGCCTAACTTAACCTACAAGCAGTAAAGCACGCACTGTTTATTAAAGAACTTGAATTTAAAAGACCTTAACTATAATAATAAATGCTCATATAAGATAATAATATAGACCATATCAAAATCACAGTTTCATTGTTTAGCTATAAGATCACCATTTCTAATCAGCAGAATTAGCTGAATATGTACTGGTTTGGAGGATAAACAGCACTGAAAGATCATATTTATTGCAAGTTCTTGAATTTTTTTGCTAACTCCTCTTATAGGTACAAAATGTTGGATAATTTGGATGCTCAGATATTTAAAGAGTTAAGCAA
Source organism: Galeopsis tetrahit (assembly GCA_963675135.1). NCBI lineage: Eukaryota > Viridiplantae > Streptophyta > Magnoliopsida > Lamiales > Lamiaceae > Galeopsis > Galeopsis tetrahit. The sequence goes on from OY776120.1 coordinate 964,960, forward strand.
TCTTTGCAAGGATTTGATAATTTAACAAATAAGAGATTTAACATAGTTACTGTATGTAAATATTTAATACAGTAATCAATAATCAATTTCAAACTACTTTGTCAAAAGAAGACCTGCAGCCATGAATTTACTGTACATTCTTTGCTGTAGCCCTTGCAGACTGATTAGTTAGCAACTCAGTTACCTATCTACAATTTTATGAGATTTTAGAAAGACTACTTATCTTTAAAAGTTCTTCACTGGAACAATACATAAATAGAGCTCTAGTTAGAGGTGTTTGGCTAAAGCGTATTCAAGCTCTTACATCTTATTAACTGTAGTAACAGCTTATAAGATGTTGCATCTTATTTTGAAAATAAGATGACAGAATTCGCAAAATCAGATCTTATTACAGAAATATGATGGGATTTACTTGCTTTTAAGAAATAACAGAAAAGTGTTTTAACATTTTTTGAAGAATCGAGATCTTTTTGAAAAGGAATTTATATTTTTACGAGCTTATAAACTCCACCAAACACTCTCTTAATGAGCAAATCTTAATGACAGATAGAGAGAGGAAATTGTGAAAAAAGTCACCTGGTTCTTGACTTGGAAAATATGACCGAACCTTTGGATGAATCAATGAATAACTCCATTTCCTTCCAAAACGACTCTTCCGCAAAGATTGCAAGCTTCTTAGAATTCACATCAAAATCACCTGCAGATTCACCCTTTTTTTCTACATTAATGTCAAGTTTCTTTTCTGTTTCATCATTTTTTCCCACTTTATCCAGAACAATAACCTTTTCGTTTGATGCATCATCATTGCGTGTAGTGTCTTTACTTCCAAAAAGTTTCATCCACATCCTTTTGAAGATTCCAAATCCAAACGTATACTTATGATCATTAGGTACAAGCAATTGGTCATCATTTTTTTCAGAAAAATCTTTCTTTTCGACAACTGGGGGAGCCACCTCAACATTTTCTGGTTGATTCTGCATCTTTAGATGTTTGTCTTGCTCGTGTGCCTCTTGTGGGACCCTCTTTGGAATGGATGCTTTTCGATTTTCATCCTTTCTCAGATTCTGCAGATTGGTTCCATGAGCTTCAGTTTTCATGGCTTGCATCTTTTTTGACAGAGAAGATCCATTCCGTTTTCCTTCCTTTCCGATCTCTTGCAAGTTAGTTGACTCAGCTTTTGTTTTTGAATCTGCTGCTGACTTTTCTGTCAAATCTTCAGAGGAGTTTTCTAACTTTTTCTCATTGCATGTTTTAGAAATACTGTCAATTTCAGATTCTCCATTTTTACTCCCTGGTTCAACATCTAGAGCTGGAACTGATTCATCAAGAGATTTGGGCTTCGCAGATTGCACTGTAATCAAGCCATCATTTCCATATTTCAGCTCTAAAATATGAGGCATGGCTGTCAGAAAACGAGAGAACTTCTTATATCCATACAACTCTTTATCAATCGAATAGCCAATCCTATTTAACTCTGTACGAAGCTGTGAAATAGCAAGCCCTTCAGGATAAGTTTTAAGAATACGATAAATATGCCTCATAAGCGTCTTGGGAATCGGTCTAGACTTAGAATTTGAAGCCACGTCACATGATTCATCAGCACCCAAACATGGGGCTTGTTCTGTTACCACCTTGGGAATCGATCTAAACTTAGAATTTGAAGCTACATCACATGATCCATCAGCACCCAAACATGGGGATTGCTCTGTAACCACCTTTGGAATTGGTACAATGTTAGAGTCTGATGCCACATCAGATGCTTTGTCAGCAACCAAACACGAGGGTGGAACCGTAATTGCAAATGGATCCTGAAGAGGAGCCTTGAAATGGCCATACCAAGAATGGTACGGGCCATCGGGAGGCTGGTTGAAGAGCTTTCCAGAAAGAGTCTCTCCTTTGAGCAACGAACTCCATTCCCACATAATAGTTGAAGCACTGCATAGAACACGGGGAGCAGAATCGGGACTAGCTAGCAAAATATTGTAATTGTTCATCCTTAATCGATGTAAAATGCCAGCAAAATCTCTGTCCCCAGAAATCAAGAAAACGTGTGCTGGTGGAGGATTTCGGGAAACCCAGCACATAAGATCCACAAGAAGAGATCTATCAGCACTGTTCTTGCTACCTAAAAGTTTGAAAAAACATTCGGAAGATTCAGTGACTGCAACAGTTAGAACTAAGGAACTGAATCTCTGTTTCTGATTTCAAATGATCTTCAATAAAGTGTTTTACTTGAGAAAGAGTTTGCGAACAAAGAGATCTTTCCCAAAAAAAAAAAATGCCGTAGGAACATTATTCAATATTATTGCAACTGTAACATTATTCAGTTCAACAAAGAGATCTTTCTTCAGTTATCAAAATAAACAGAGGGAAAAAGTCAAGATAAAAACTAAAAAAATGACACAATTAGAGGTCCAGGGGAACTCAATTATCATGTTGATTCGAATTTATCGCTTCCATCTACTTTGGTCTGTGATAAACATTCAAAACCTAATGAAGCCAATCATCAGCGATACTTCGATATACCAACGTACATACTAAAGAGAAAAGGGTTCCAATTACGAAATGATGTCTTCTAAAAGCTTTTATCTTACCACTTCACTGAATAAATTAACTTTTAAATTACGAAATTGAAAGACATTAAAAAATATTTCACTTCAGTTATAATCCTTTCCTAGTTTCCTTCGCTGAATACCCTTTCATTTCATCAAATAAAAAAGAAGCACAGAATACATTTTCAGTTCCAAAAGAAAACTGCATGATTGAAAAGGCAAAAATCAACGCACAATAATCATCATAAACAAGTATATTACGCTATATCTACTAGAAATTTGAATTATAAACCTCCAGCAAAAACGTTCAAACTTCAAAGTTCATAAAGTATACTCTACTACAGCAAAAAATGTGATTAAATTTTGTTCTCACTAGATAAAGCATATAAACTTCCATTTCTTATACTGAATACCGCCATTTCTCACAGAAACAGAAATTACCCCAAATCAACACGAAAAAACAATTACCAGAAGGAACATGGGTGAGATTGACCCCCGTAGAAGAAAGTGCTACTTGATTAGTCCTGGAAATCTGCATAACATCTCCAAAAGCCGTAATCTGAACTGGACCCCTAATTCCATTAGCTCTAACAGCATTAGTAATGGACGGCGCCACTCTAAACGCACTGATGTTAACTGGAACGTTGCAGTTTTCGAAGTCCCACCACACAGACACCCGCACGGCGCGGCTTTCGTCATCGTTCCGCCGCGGATTGTAGCCGCCGTGATGGCTTTGCGTAGAGAAGGCGACAAAATTCGAATTGCTGATTGATGTGGTGAAAAATGAGAGGGTAAAGATTGGCCTTGGAGAAATTGGTTTCATTGTCGATTGTGAGAGCGATGAGCAACCATCTGCTGTAGAGATTTCACGGATTCATGGAAGTCGGTTTCATTGAGATTGAGCTGCAAGAGTTATGGCACAGAAACTGTTCTAAAACCCTAGCTAAAACCCTTCCTAAACTGCTAAACTGGCAAGCTCAAGGCACGTGCCTCGCACGTTTTTCGCATTTTGTCGGATAGTACTCCCTATTTAGTCTACTTTCTTTGTCCCTAAGTAACTTATTTTGTCATTTTTATACTCCTTCCGTCCGCCTATAAACTTCCCGTTACTTTTTGGCACATAGATTAAGAAAAGTGATTAAATAATATGTGATTGAGAGAGGAGAGAGATAGAGAGAAAGTAAGACATAAAGTGATGTGTAAGAAAAAATACTTACCAAAAAGGGTATGGGAAGCTTATAGACGGACGGACCAAAATGGTAAATGGGAAGCTTATAGGCGGACGGAGGGAGTATTATTTACTTAATGACTCATATTTAAATGGATGACTCTATAAAGTTCTCGTGATGCATCCTTTTTGTCTCAATTTTAACGTTTTCAACATTTTTTTTTTTTTGCATCTTCTTTATTTCCGTCACAAAGTGCATTATATTTTCGTTTGTCCAACTTCCTCCGAACTTTATGAAGTACGAGGCGAGCGCGGAGCCACCACACAATTGTGCATGAACTATTAGGGTCGAAATTGATGTGAACCAGTCGATCGGGGCAGGAAATTCGTCCTCAAAGGGAAATCCTTGATGATCAAGTGGACAAGGTCGATTCGAGTTTCGCGTTGATATGCGGTGCCAATTGTAATTCAAGATGTGTCGAAAATTAGATTAGTTTGAATTTCGACTAGGATCCTAGGTTCAACATAAGTAAATTTAGAAACAGGATCATGTCGGATATTACATCAAATGTCATCATTTTATTCGCACTAAAAAGAATCATTACTATTCGTAAAGTTGAAAATATTTACTATACTCACTTTTATTTTTCATAATACTAATAAATAATTTATACATTAAAATTTGTGCCAAAAAAATTATAAGTTTTTAAGTAAGGGGTAGAGGGAATACTACGGTTGGAGCGTGCTTAACATTATTTGGGGTGTGACTAACAATATTTTGGGTGTGAGGAGCGACATATTTATGAATTGATATGTTTCTTCCACCATTAAGCCCATTTTCCACTAGAAAGGGCTGGGCCAGGTTATATATCCCTTTCATACTCGTTAAATATAATTCCCCTAATTTATCCTTCTAGTAAAATATTCATAGATAGATACATTCTTCCTTTAAAATTAAAATTCGTCGTCGACAACTAGCCCCACCACCTCCAAATTTAGAGAAAAAAGTAAAAAAAAAAAAACATTTTTTCGACAAACCAGTGTCGATCGACCATAGAGTATATCGTCGACTATAATTTATCGACGAAAAACATCCTTGTCGACAACATTTTTTAAAAGAAAATTTAAAAAAATAAAAAATTTAGACAAGAAATTATCAAAAATAAACATTATGGTCAACCACAATATGTCGACCATAATGTTACCGGTGTGCGAGAAGGAGAAAAGGCAAGAAATTGAGGAGGGTGGTGGGCGACGACGTGGGCGGCCGTGCGGGGCGGAAGGTTAAGAACCACAAAAAAAAAAAAGGTAGCGTCACTGGTTAGGGTGAAGGGGGCGGCTCTGGGTGGGGAGAGGAGGGGGCAGCGACTTTGGGTGGAGGAAGAACAATAAAATAAGAAGAAGAAGACGGGGTGACGCTGGGCGGTGGACGGTGGTCGAGAGAGTGGTGAGGAAGAAGATGGGGGAAAATGAGGAAAAAATTAGGGTTTATTCAAATGTATTTTAGGAAAGAAAGGGTATAATAGACAATTTGGGAGAAGTACATCTAACATATGTCAATTTAAGGGGGTGCATGTATCGAAGGAGTATATTTAACAAGACTGGAGTGGTATATAGCCCGACCCACCAGAAATTGTGAGCCCATTTATTTTGAAGAAAATTGTGAGCCCAATTTTAAGTAGAAGGCCCATTTGCAATGTTTGGTCAGCATGGAAATAAAGTATGCAGCAGCTCCGATTGACCCATATGTATAACAAGTCGGAGGCTGTAAATGATACGAGTCGAGTCGAGTTGAACATATTAGAATTCAAGTTTATTTGAATTATTATCGATTTTTTTATTTGATAATTAAACGAATCTAACTAAAACGAGTTTTAATTGATCAAGCCGAATGCGATATAAATCAAGAGAACAGAGGCACACACCCTTTTTCAACTGAGAAAATTTTACAGATTTATTAGAACAGTACAATTTCACTAAATCTCGTTGAAAGCTAACAATCCCGTCCTTAAATCCAAACGAGCCCTTAGTGTACTGAGCCAATGAAAAAAGTATCATATATATATTTCGTAGTACTTTCTCTGACACTTCGTGAAAGCTAATAATTGGTTAACCAATAAATATTAATCACATGTTCTATAACTTTAAATTTCGGAAAGTTATAATTTGCATGTTAAGGGGTAGTACAAAGGCAAAAGTAGCAAACCCTAAACATGGGCCATAAGTCTATATTTATCAAAGGAGATCTCCCATGCTTGAATCTTCAATCTTATGAAACACCAATATCAATTTCCAAATTAATCAACGTCATGAAACACTCATGTTGTACTAATTCAGTGTTCAAAGACCGATTAATTCGGGGACCAATCCCACCATCCACTTGTGGGGATTCCGTTTAAAGTCAGAACAAAGTTCTGTATAAACTGATCCCTTAAATATTGTTTGCATTTTAAAAATTTCGAACTTGAAACATAGGGAGGTGCACTACTAATGGTAACAATATTCATCATTTATATATTACTAATATGTAAGAAACTACGGGTTTCCACCGTTGTCAAAGATGCCGAAAGGCAAGGGTGAAAAACTGTTGTCGTAGCTATTTTTCCACCATTGTCTGAGTCGGGGTTGTCGTATATGTAGGTCTGAACTTTCAACAATGAGTTTTAACCATTCCTACGTGGAAATCCGTTGTTAAAAGTCCAGACCTACGACAACCCCAAATTTAACAACGGTGGAAAAACAACCACGACAACGAGTTTTCAGCCTTGTCTTTCGGCGTTTTTGTGTGAGTGGCCGGTTATCGACATCGTTCAATTATTTGTGATTAGAAGATGAATGTCAATGAAAAAACAAAAAAATGTGCTTTTCTCAATGGAAGCTTAACCTAACGTGAATCTTTTAAGAAAAAGAAGTATAGATATGTATATCGTTTGACAAGGGAAAGAAAGTTGAAAGGTATTAGAGATAAATAGAGTTATCAACATCTCTTTGCCTTGATATATATCACTTTATTTCAAAAGATGAAATGTAGCTATCTAAGTCTTGGAAGTACTACTTTTGCATGGGGATTTTATTGATTGATTTGAAATTTATGGGGCAAATTTCATTTCTCTTTTGGTACTTCTTTGAACATGCAAGAAAAAGTGCACAAGCTTCACATTTCTATTTCAATGAAGGATGTGTCAAGCTATTAGCTTCCCATACTAGGCCCATCCCTACTCTAGCTACGCGTATAAGACCAGTTTTTGTGTTTTACTATCTGATTTATTGGCAGATGTCATGTTAAAAAATGATCAACGTCTCGTAATAATGAAAACGACACGTGTTAAAAATTTAAAAGGATGGAACACTAAGTACATCGAACATGAGAATTGATCTATTAGCTGGTATCAGACCACCCGTGCCACTTTTGATATTTCACTTTGTGTTTCACGTACTATTTTATCTGTAGACATGCGTCATGTCAAAAAACAATCAATGCATCATAATAATAATGACGATTACACGTATTAAAGATTCAGAATTGTGTAACTAAATGAATAGGAGAATTGATCTAGTAGCAACCCCACACCTCTTTCTTGGTTAAATTAAAGTTGAGATTGATTTTTTTATTAAAAAGCATAGTCTTTTAATTGAGTTGAATATTTTGTAAAGTATATCTCAAAAACCAATCAATGAGGTTATCTTAGTGAGGTTAGTAATATAATATAAATAAATATATTTATGCTTATCTTTTGTATTTGGTGTATCTACAATATATTTTGTAATCTATATATACTCTTGTAATAGCCACTCATTTTACAAAGGAAATAAATACAAAATATATGGTAGATACACCAAATATACAAAATAAGTACAAATTTATTTATTTATATTATATTCCTAATAAGGTATGCATGGTCAAAAGTCCATTTTGCCCTTACAATTATAAAAAAATGACAATTTTTCGTATAAGACAACGTATATGTGATCTATCTATCTCAATTTTTACTACTTTCATTTAACCTCTCTTAATATTATATAATTATGATTCATAGTAAACACAAGCTAAATTATACATTGAACTAAGAGGAATAACTTATGTGCAACATATACAATACCTTTCTATTTAAGGAAGACGCACAAAAAATTGTGAATCGAAATTGGGTTAAACGATTTTTTTTTAAAAGAAAAAAATGACGAAAATACAAATAGAAAAGCTCGTTCCTAGGTCTGTATTAATACATAAAAAAATGAAACCACACACAATTTTAACTCGAGGATAACTGATTTTTTTGTCAAATTGTACATCCTCCGTCCCACATAAATTTGCACACTGTCATATTGAGATGTGCACACTCCAAAAAAAATTTAAAAAAACCATAACTCTCTTTCTAAAAATATACACATATTTATCTATATGTCACTACTTCTGCGACCCACAACATACCCTCAATCTATTTGTTTTTTTTACTTTATTTATAAAAGTTTATAGAACTACATCTCAAAACTCTATTCATTCTCGTCAGAATGCAAATACCCTTGTACGGATGAAGTATTAATTATTGTTATCCATTAAACATCAAAAGAATATATAAGAAATAATTTAAAATAGTAGGTCAAAAGTTGATGAATTTACCACATGACTAATTGGATCAAGAACATGTAGAACCATTCTTTTCCTCCCATCCCTTCAAAATTGTGCCAACACAAGCTAGTGCTTGTCTTCCAATGACATGGAATTTCTTATTGAATAGTCACTTCTTCATATTATATAATTTAATTCGAATAATTGGGAATCAAGCATTTTAATATTTTTTACTTTACTTGAAAAAGAAAAAGAAAAAAAAAGCTTGGCAAAGGTAGATTATTCAATGAAGAAAAATAGATATTTTACCCTATAATAAAGAAGCTAGGCATCTCTTTATAGGATTTTAAATTATTTAATCATTGAGTTCATATTGGTTAAATAAAATACAATATTCTCTAATAAATATTAATGTGGTTTAATTGTTAATGAGTCTTCTAAAGTGTAGTGACCGAATAAAACGTGTCGGGTATATATTATATATGGTTGTGTGGAAAAACTATATTTTTTAAATTTATAAATTATTTAGACTCAATAATGTCACATGTTGAAGACAATCAATAAAAAAATACATATCAACACATATAATATATAAGTTAAATTATTTTCTCGTTTGAATTAGGTCAAGTATATACTTTGATAAAGTTTTAACGTGATAGGTAAAAGTGATTGAGAAATGAAAATCCTAAGATTAAGAGCATATTTTATGACAATTGAGCTTATATAAAATAATTTTATCGTGTAGGTAACTACTTTTTAAAGTAAAATAAGTAATATTTTATAATGAAATAAGTCAAATATTAATACTATCAAATTAATATATTTTAAAAATAGTAAAGTACCCAATTTTACCATGCACATTTTCTACAATTAATAAATGATAATAGTAAAACAATTAAGATAAAAATTTGTGTGACTATTATATACTAGTATCATTTTTAATGTAAAGTGAGTAATTTTTTTAATTTTTACCTTAAAATTATACACTTTACATATATTTTGTGAAAAATTATACGGAGCACAATTTTTTGAAAAGTAATACTCCCTTCGTCCTAAAATTTTATGCACACTTTCCTTAACGGACGTTCCAACATTTTTCGCACACTCCAAAAAATGAAACAACTCACATATTTTTTACCAATAATACCCCTCCCTTATTTTACCTTCCCTTTAGTTAAATCTCTCTCACTTTAATCAATGAATTACCAATAATACCCCTACTTTATTTTACCTTACACATCACTTTATTCCATTTTCTTAATTTTTGTGCCGATCAAAGTGTGCATAAAATTCTGGGACGGAGGGAGTAATATTCAATTATAAAGTGATATTGATCTCACGATGAGATGAACACAAGACTTGCTTAACAATTAATACTTCCTTCGTCCGTACATAAATTTCTCATTTTGCTATTTTGATCTGTACGTCTGGCGTAACACAAAAGTGCAAACCGGCCAATTTCACGAAGCCGATATGCAAAGTAGTTCCATAACGTGATTAAATTTGTGATAATTTCGCTTTCAATTAAACATTTTAAAACTCATCCAAAAGTACTTTTTATTATACGTGTAGTGTTTCTTTTTTATATATAATTTGTAATAATCACGTGCCTTATAAGTTGGCGTTCACACTCCTCTATATATATACATCTTAATTTCCAATTACTCTCCACAACACATATTACATATAAGAGAGAGAGAGAGGGGTATAAATGGAAGAAAATTATAAACCACTTTTGGTAGTTCTTACAATACAATCTCTATACGCTGGCTATTTCATACTAACGAAGCTTGCATTCAATGTCGGAATGAACACTTTTGTGTTTGTTTTCTACAGACAAGCTGCTGCCACTCTCTTCTTACTCCCCATTGCCTTCTTCCTAGAAAGGTACGTTTACAGAGTAATGATACGAAACCCGATGATAAGTTTTTATGAAACCCACTACCTGCTTAAAATGTTTGTACATACTAGCTAGAGTGTACAACAGTATAAGTGATTTATGCAGGTACGTGGTAAGTTCCAAAACTTATCCACACCATCAGGGTTCGGTAGGATAGAAATCAATTTAGTCTCGTAACTTTCAAACATTTTTGAAATGGTCCTAAAAATGTTTGATGTATCAATTTAATCCTTTTTTTTTAACAATTTGTTTGGTTTTGATCCAAAAAAGTTGTATCTACTAATTTAGTCTAATTTTCTTACAATTTGTTCTGTTTTTGTCCCAAAAAGTTAAATGTACCAATTTAGTCTTATTTTTCGCAGTTTGTTCTGTTTTGGTCCAAAAAAGTTAAATGAACCAATTTGGTCCTATTTTTTTTTTTGCAATTTGTTCTGTTTTGATCCCAAAAAGTTAAATGTACCAATTTAGTCTTATTTTTCGCAATTTGTTCTGTTTTGGTCCCAAAAGTTAAATGTATCAATGTAGTCCTATTTTTCACAATTACATTTTTTTCGGACCAAAACAGAACAAATTGAAAAAAAAAAGACAAAATTGATACATTCAACTTTATCCCAGTTCTATATAATTTTTTTTAAATAATAAATATAGTAATCATTAGTTTGGGTTTGCAGGAAAAATGCTCCACCATTGTCTTTCTCAATCTTCATCAAGATTTTCATGCTGAGTTTATTTGGGTACGTATACGATTTTGATATGTAACCAGACGATGAATTTCTTTTGGAGTCCACCACGTGCATTCGTGCTACAAATATTTTATGCAGGTGTCGGGTTTCATAAATTAATTCAAATTGCATGCATGTGCAGGATTACAATGAGCTTAGATGTTGTTGGTGTAGCATTGAAGTACACATCTGCATCTTTGGGTGCTGCAACTTCCAATACACTCCCTGTTATTACATTCTTCCTTGCCGTTCTATTAAGGTACGAATCGAGAAGATCATTCACAAAGTTTGGAGGCTCAATTCAAATAAGCATTTAAAATGAAAGAAATTGCTTTGACTTTTAATATATTAGTAAAGACTAATTAAATAACAATTGGTTAATTAATTAATTCATGAAAAGGTCTGTCGAGGAATCAAAGGAAATTAAAGTGATCCCATATTCTACTATATTTAGGATTTTAAAAATGAAAGAAAAGTAAAAAAGCAAACTAAAAAGGAAAATTAAATTAATACTAGATATATTCTTGATACTTTATGATGTAACTAGTTATTCTTAAACATTCCTTTTTTAACTTCTTTTTACATAATGTTTCAATAGTCTTCATTCAATCAATGCACTACATACACATATGGCAATCATATTATGTTATACATATGGGAAGAAATACAATCAAGAAAATTGCTTTTTAGTGGCTGAATTAGCTTCTCTAATTAAAAGTTTTTAACGACGAAAAATTGAAAATTAATGGCAGGACCTGTCATTAAAAGTCAAATTCTGTCATTACAATATTTCTGACATTAAAAGTTAATTTTCTTGTAGGGTTAACATGCGAAATAAAATATACAATGGGGTTAGAATATCTAACTCTTATTCCCAATCACTTCCTTGTGTATCTTTTTCTAGGCAAAAATTGGAATAAAGCAAGTCTAGATGACTAGATATTTATCATGTTGGGTGTCAAAGACTCAAACTTGTGCCCACACTTCTTTCCATATAGGAAATTATTTCAAGAAATATTCACCTTTTATATACTACTACTATCTTAATTGGGGTTCTCGTAATTGGACGGTTAAACTGATCCTCTAAATTAGTCTGTCTTTGATCTGAATATCGAGACTTAAATTTTGATAGGATGGAGAAAGTGAACATAAGAACAAGCCCCGGAATAATGAAGGTTGTCGGAGTTACACTTTGCATAGGAGGTGTAGCAACCATTGCCTTCTACAGAGGCCCTTTCTTGAAAATCTTGCTTCATCACCATTTGATAAATAACCATTTGCAAGAGCTTCAAAATCATGTCCCTTCTGCAATCACTTGGATCAAGGGTGTTTTTCTCTTGCTCGTCGCCAATTTATCCTGGGCTTTTTGGCTCGTCTTACAGGTTCGATTATAACGCAACAATGTGTCACTTGTTTAGCATACAAAGTATCACTGTTTAACGATTTTGAAATGAACAACGTACAGGGCAGGGTATTAAAAGCTTATCCTTCAAAGCTACTATTGACAACCATGCAATGCTTTCTAAGCACAATACAATCATTCATTGTTGCAATTTTTGTCACAAGAGATCCCATTGAATGGCAACTTGGATGGAATATTAGACTTCTATCAATAGCCTATTGTGTAAGCCCTTTTAATACAACAAAAAAATTCACACTGAGTAACATCTGTCATTAAAAGTCAGTTTTATTGTATATAAAATTATTTATATTCATCGACAGGGAGTAGTGGTGACTGGTTTCACGTTTTACCTGCAAGCATGGGTCGTCGAGAGGAAAGGTCCGGTTTTCTTAGCCATGACCACACCATTGATCTTGGTCTTCACAATCATTATATCAGCATTTGTGTTGGGGGAGATTATCAGCTTTGGGAGGTGATTATTTCTTTATTATAAAGCTAATTATGAAATAGATTGAATGAATAATACTAATTTTTTTTGTTTTGTTTGAAATAGTATTTTGGGGGCCCTTCTACTAGTTGGAGGGCTTTATTTTGTGTTGTGGGGAAAGACCAAAGAGGAAGAAAGAGCAAAGGTGGGATGCCAACAAATTGGAGATGTTGAGAAATCATGTGAAGGACCAAAAGGAGAAACTACCAAATAGGGCCATGTTCAATAATTATAATTAAATAATCATCGAGTTTCAGATCAGTTTTCACACTGTCAAAACAAAAGTGTGAAAACTGAGTTGAAACGAGGTAGTAATAGTTAGAGATTAGTTTGATCCTTCTTTTATATTAGTTTCTACTAAAGAACATGCACTTAATATATAGTAGTAGTTTGCATATATTTGATACCTCCAATTTGTGAGATTGGAGGTTTATTTTTGTAAAAAGGGCACATTGCACATTTACATGGAAAAAATATTATGGAACTTAATATTGTAGGGTGCATTTTTTTTTCTTTGGACAAAAAGAAACTTAAATTAACATGAACAATTGATATTAGGAAGAACATCTACACAAGACGAAGACTCGACTCAACAAAAAATTAAGAAACGACCTATCATTTCTCGTAAGGCGATAATATGTTAGCAACAATTTGAATATATGAAGTTCAATTCCCGCAAAAAAGCAACTACATTACCAATCTATGAGAGAACAGATGAATTTTTGCTTTTGTTGAGGATCTGGGTAAAGAAAGCAGTGTTTGGGCGATGTTGACAAAGTCAATTTTCTCTTCGACATCAATCTTTATCACCATCTCCTCCAACGCAGGTGCCCTCCTAAGCAGAATTCGGGCTAATGTAAGCAATGGTTCACCATTTGAATCTGCGAAGTTGTTAACTTCAACAGTCTTCAGATGCAATACGTCACCATCTAAATCATCCTTTGCAGTTGGGTCCAAATTGACAATTTCCTAAAGAGACGAAGACAATAAATTAAGGTCAAATAGTGAATTCAAACTTAAAAAATCGAGTATTTTGTGTAATGCCTTGCTTTGGACCCCAAGCAATTACAAAATGTGTGACCAATGTTTTTCTTTTGTATAATGAATTCTAACCAGCTCTCACTTCCTGTTCTTGTTCATCTTTTGCTCCTTTAGTAAAACAAATGTGATTTTTTACGCCCTGTAACATTTGAGTAGAAATATATACATATACACACACATATATATATCAAGATGTAAACCACAAAATTTGAAACGAAATATTATCACACACACATATTTATGTAAATATGGAGAACTCGAATGCTTACCCCCACTGTATCATACCCATCTAAGACCAAGGTCTCAAGGTCTGGTGAAGATTCGAGCAGTCCGATAATGCCAGAAACGCCATGCTTATATTCACTGAAGGAAACTAATGACAAATGTTGTACCCTAGATTGTGGAAGCTGCCAGCCATTCACCGCGATTACTGATAGAGCCTAAGACCAAAGTGCAAATGCCAAACATGCATAATTAGGTTATCATTTACACTAAAAATGAACTATAAAGATATCAATTTAGCTACTTCCCTCGAGTCTTTTTACAAGTTTCATGAATCATGGATTAGATTATCATTCAAAACCCAAGACGGCCATGCCAATACGAGGTAGGTGAAGCAGAATACTAAATCAGCAGTTCAAGCATGAATCTATATGGAATATTATTGAAAATATAGATCAAATAACATGAACGTTTACAACCCCCAACTACATAGCAAAATCACCAAGTCCACTGACACGTATATTGGAAAGTTTGGCATAACACAAGAATAGAAAAGAAACTAAAGAGCATAAATACACACCTCAAAGCATTGATGATATACTTGAAGCTTCTCTATGTTCTTAAATCTCTACGGGAATAGTTAACAGCCAAATAATTTATTGCAGACTTGAAATATCATTGAAAAATATAGAGCAAATAACAAAAACATTTGCAACCCCCAACTACATAGCAAAATCATCAAGTCCACTGAAACGTATATTGGCAAGTTTGGCATAACACAAGAATAGAAAAGAAACTAAAGAGCATAAATACACACCTCAAAGCATTGCTGATATACTTGAAGCTTCTCTACGTTCGTAAATTTTTCAAGGAATTCCTTGATATTACTCATTACTTCCACAGTGAAATCTTCGTTAAAATCAAGGAAATTAATAGAAGCTGTAACAGCAGACGCAATGTTCTTGACCTGCCATTTTCTCCGATGAGGAAACAGAGTAACATCGAAATGGCGTACATAGGGTGCCCATATTTCCACACAAGGTTCATATCCACATTCTTCTATTTCAAGGTTATCAAGACATCTAGAATTGACCTCCAATCGACTGAATCCCCAACATCTCTCTAACTCCAAATCATACAAAACTGGACAACTAGATAGTATTTCATCAATTACACACTGATTCAACTCTACGTCTCCGAGGGATAAACGAGTCAAAGATTGCCACTCAATTGATCTTTCTAGAGTCATAATGCAACTGGTTAAATACAAATCCTTAAAGGAAGAACTGGAATACATTATCTGAGGCAGCCTATAGTAATTAGAATTATTCCAGGTTATTATCAAACTGAACTTTTCCACCTTATTCTTCACACAATACTCAATCCAGGCATCAACATCACAAGAAAAACATTCATCGTACACGAATTTAACCTTTAATTCCTCCAAATGCTTACACTTACGATTATCAAGGGCTCTATTAACCACAGACACAAAATAACGAGTGTTCTCAATCTTATTATGATTGATCTCAAAAGACTCAAACAATTCCAGACTCGGCAACTCGGTCCACAGAAACCTCCATCTTTTCGACAACACACTAGTTCTTCCAGCTCCTTTTGTATAGAGAAAAGATAGAATGCGTACCAGTACTGAATCCGGCAACACACTGAGGCGATCAATCGGCTTCTCGTTAATCCGTTTATTCGAACCACACTCTTCTTCTCCAAATTCTAGCGTATTTTCATCAAATTCTTCGTCGCTCATTGTATTAACAGGAATTCAAACCACTGTAAACACAATTCGTACCTTAATTCACTGATTTCAACAGCAACAACGTCGATTATATCGTGGATTTCTCAGCCATTTTCCCCTTTTCTGAGTTTTCTCCTTGTAAGTTCATAGGTCAAATATTCTTCCTTATTGGGCCTGATTATTTGTAGCCCATTTATATTGTCTACTTTTTCTATTGGGCTCTCAAATTAGTTACTCCACCCACACTTAATATATTGAATATTTTTTTTGACAAATATTAGCTGAAATATACTCAAACTTCCAGTATTTGCTAGAAAAGAGTTCAAAATTTGGTTTTTTTGAAAAAAGAGCATTTTTTCGATAAACATTAGCCGAAATATTAAGGGGCTTTATTTTGTGTTGTGGGGATGCTGAGAAAGCATGTGGAGGACCAAAAGGAAAAGCTATCACATAGGACCATGTTCAATAATTATAATTAAATAAAAAAAAATTTAAAATACATCTTGTAATTTGACTCGATTTAAATCGTAACTTTTCACTTTTTTTAAAATACATCATAAGATATCCAATTTACATGTTTTTTGTCGGAAAATTCGTCGAAACATGAGTTTTAAATTGGAGCTTCCGACAGGCTCGGTGATTAGGCGCCACGTGGCAATTTTTAAACCCGATGAGTTTCAAACTCGAATATATACATTATGGCAATTTTTATTACACGTGACGCCTAATCACCAAGTCTGCCAGAAGCCCCAATTTAAAACTCACGTTCCAGTGACATTTTTCAATGTATTTTACAAAAGTGAAAAGTTACAGAATTACGCAACGTGTCCTTGGCAGAGGGAGCCACATTTGGAAAAATATACTATATCCATTAGAAGACAATAAAGCAAATAATGCACAAGACCAACATAAATTAGATCTCCAAATACAAATAATTTTCAGTTTAGTGATTTTTTGGTGTCTACATGAACCTTTCTACTAATAGATATAAGGGTTACAATTGAAGAAATTACTACAAACAACATCTTTCTTTATGAGCTATGCCAGCCCAAATACAACATTCATCTTCCACAAAAGGAATTGAGATTTAATCATGCATATACATGAATTAGTCACAGTTTTCAGCACCCATAAATCTAATAAACCATATTATGGAGAAAACATACTCAATCAACAGGCATCAGGTGCGGAGTTGTGTTGAGGCGGAATTTCGATTTGAGGTATCGGGTGCGGAGTTGTTGCAGCGGTGCACCACACGTGTGCCACCGTCCTAGGTTGTCTTGGGCAGCTTGTGCACCATTTTTTCAAAGTCGTCGAAATGCTTTGCCGGCTTGCATACCCCCCTAAATCGACAAAAAAATCACTTGTGTCGAGGTGGATTTTCGATTTGAGGTCTCAGGTGCGGAGTTGCTGCAGCGGTGCACAACACGTGTAACACCGTCCTAGGCTGTTTTGGGCAGCTTGTGCACCCTTTTTTCAAAGTTGTCAAAACTTAGTAGTTTGCATTGATACCTCCAATTTGTGAGATGAGAGGTTTAGCTTTGTAAAAAGGGCACATTGCACATTTACATAGAAAAACATATTAACAAAACGAATATTGTACTCCCTCCGTCCCGGAGGAACTTGCACCCTTTGACCGGCACACATTTTAAGAAATGTGTAAAAAAATGTGTAATGATTGATATTTTGAGGAGTAATTTTGTAAACTTTTATGAATAAAGTAAAGTAAAAAGTAGATTGAATGTAGAAAAGTAATGACATATGGGTAAATATTAGTATATTTCAAGGGTGAGGGTTGTGAAGATATTTCCTTTTATGGAGTGTGCAAATTGATATGGGACATTCATATATGGAAAGTAGGTTGGAAAGTGTGCAAATTCCTGTGGGACGGAGGGAGTATCGTTTTAAAAATTGTTAGCAACGATTTGAATATATGAAGTTCAATTCCTGCAAAAAAGCAACTACAGTACCAGTCAACAATATAACAAACGAACTTTTGCTTTTGTTGAGGATCTGGGTAAAGAAAGCAGTTTTTGGGCAATGTTGACAAAGTCAATTTTTTCTTCGACGTCAATCCTTATCACCATCTCCTCCAACGCAGGTGCCCTCCTAAGCAGAATTCGGGCTAATGTAAGCAACGGTTCACCATTTGAATCTGCGAAGTTGTTAACTTCAACAGTCTTCAGATGCAATACGTCATCATCTAAATCATCCTTTGCAGTTGGATCCAAATTGACAATTTCCTAAAGAGACGAAGACAACAAATTAAGGTCAAATAGTGAATTCAAATTTCAAATAATCGAGTATTTCGTGGAATGGCTTGCTTTGGACCCCAAGCAATTACAAAATGGGTGACAAACATTTTTCTTTTGTATATTGAACTCTAACCAGCTCTCACTTCCTGTTCTTGTTCATCTTTTGCTCCTTTAGTAAAACAAATGTGATTTTTTAAATTTACGCCCAATACATAACAAAACTGTTATCTATCCTGTAACGTTTGAGTAGAAATATACGCATACACACACATATATATATATATTCATGCAAATATGGAGAACTCGAATACTTACCCCCACTGTATCATACCCATCTAAGACCAAGGTCTCAACGTTTGGTGAAGATTCGAGCAGTCCGATAATGCCAGAAATGCCATGCTTATATTCACAGATGGAAACTAATGACAAATGTTGTACCCTAGATTGTGGAAGCTGCCAGCCATTCACCGCCATTATTGATAGTGCCTAAGACCAAAGTGCAAATGCCAAGCATACGTAGTTAGGTTATCATTTACACTAAAAATGAACTATAAATATATCAATTTAGTTACTTCCCTTGAGTCTTTTTACAAGGTTCATGGATTAGATTATCATTCAAAACCCAAGACGGTCATGCCAATACGAGGTAGGTGAAGAAGAATACTAAATCAGCAGTTCAAGCATGAGTCTCTATGGAATATTATTGAAAATATAGATCAAATAACACAAACATTTGCAACCCCCAACTACATAGCAAAGTGAAGCAAAATCGTCAAGTCCACTGAAACGTATATTTGAAAGTTTGGCATAACACAAGAATCGAAAAGAAACTAAAGAGCATAAATACACACCTCATAGCATTGCTCATATACATGAAGCTTCTCTACGTTCGTAAATTTTTCAAGGATTTCCTTGATATTACTCATTACTTCCACAGTGAAACCTTCGCCAAACTCAAGGAAATTAATAGAAGCTGTAACAGCAGATGCAATGTTTTTGACCTGCCATTTTCTCCAATGAGGAAACAAAGTAATATCGAAATGTTGTATATAAGGCGCCGATATTTCCACATAAGGTTCATATTCAGATTCTTCTATTTCAAGTTTATTAAGACATCGAGAATTGACCTCCAATCGACTGAATCCCCAACATCTCTCTAACTCCAAATCATACAGAACTGGACAACCAGATAGTATTTCATCAATTACACACTGATTCAACTCTACGTCTCCGAGGGATAAACGAGTCAAAGATTGCCACTCAATTGGTCTTTCTAGAGTCATAATGCAACTGGTTAAATACAAATCCTTAAAGGAAGAACTGGAATACATTATCTGAGGCAGCCTATAGTAATTAGAATTATTCCAGCTGGAGGTTATTATCAAACTGAACTTTTTCACCTTATTTTTCACACAATACTCAATCCAGGAATCAACATCACAAGAGAAACATTCATCGTACATGAATTTAAGCCATAATTCCTCCAAATAACTACACTTACGAATATCAAGGGCTCTATTAACCACAGACACAAAATAGCGGGTCTTCTCAATGTTATTATTGCTCTCCAAAGATTCATATAATTCCAGACTTGGCAACTCGGCCCACAGAAACCTCCATCTTTTCGACAACACACTAGTCCTTCCAGCTCCATTTGTATAGAGAAAAGAGAGAATGCGTACCAGTACTGAATCTGGCAATACACTGAGGCGATCAATCGGCTTCTCCTTAATCCGTTTGTTCGAACAACACTCTTCTTCTTCCCTCTCTTCCACATCCCCAAATTCTAGTGTATTTTCATCAAATCCTTCGTCGCTCATTGCATTAACGAGAATACAAACCACTGGAAACGCAATTCGTACCTTAATTCACCGATTCCAACAGCAACAGCGTCGTTATAGCGTGGATTTCTCAGCCATTTCCCCCCTTTTCTGAGTTTTCTCCTTATAAGTTCATGGGTAAAAAATGCCCAAATTCTATTTGACATTCTATAACATTCTTCCTTATTGGGCCTGATTATTTGAAGCCCATTTATATTGTCTACTTTTTCTATTGGGCTCTCAAACTAGTTACTCCACCCACACTTAATATACACTTATTAGTTATTAGGCAAACTTAAACAAATGAGAATGTACTCTCTCAATAAATTAATACACCCTTCACTTTTTATACAAATAGGAGTAATAAATAATAATATGTGTATTTTTTTTCCTTTTTTTAGATTTTTGAATTGTAGAAGATTTAACACTAAGATTGAATAAAATTGTATTATTATATTATTTTTGAGTGATATTATAATAATTAAATAATTGTATTTATTATATTATTGTATTATTATAGTATTATTATACCCGAATTAAAATCGGTGTAGAATTTAAAAATAAAAAAATTGATTTTTAAATCTCAAAGTAAACATCACCTAAGGATACTATTGTAGAGTATTGTGTGATTTATTGTGACTAAAGTGATCGTTTGAGTAAAGTTGAATGACAATTTGAATAATTAAGTGATGGTTGGAGGGTGAAAGCAAAATGATGATTTTCATAAAATGTATGACATTAGATTTTGTGGACGGACAAATAAAACAAATGATGCTAGATTTTGGTTCGATTCTCCTGTTCCAATGATATATATCACTCTACTGAATTTTTAATTCTACGGTTCAATTATCCTGTTTCAATGGTATCACTCTACTGGATTTTTAATATGATATTAGGAATTAATATAGAAGAATTAATTCTCCACCTCTCTAAAATTTCATAACCTCAATATTATAGGCCGTTCATTAATTTTTAATATGATATTAGGAATTAGTATACAAGAATTAATTTTCCACTTTTCTAAAAGTTCCTAATACTTCCCCTCACTCGTGGACCGGATTATCACCTCCTACCCTTTGGGGAGGAGGCCCATCGAGTAGACAAGTTGCTTCTAGCAGGAATCTCGTCTCATTTAAACGTCTCAACTTGTAGAGAGATGGGAAATTAATTCTTGTATATTACTCTCTCTGGCCCAACATTATTTGCATAGTTTGACTAGCACGATTTTTTAGAAAATACTCCCTCCGTCCCACAATAACTTTCACACTTTCCTTTTTGGGACGTCCCGCAATAACTTTCACACCCTTAAAATGGAAAACCCTTTACAAACTCCACCCTCACAATATCCTCAATTTTACACAAATGTCATTACTTTTTCTACACACATACACAAAAGTCAACTCATTCTTTACTTTATACATAAAGGTTTACAAAATTACCCCTCAAAACTCCACTCATTACTACACTTTCTTAATATTTGTGCCTATCTACCTATGAAAATTAATATGGGACGGAGGGAGTAGAATTTAGTGGTTGGTGATTTAAGATAAATGAGAGATATTTTAGGTGATTTGATGATGTGTAAAGTAAAATGTAGGTAAAAAGAAGTGACAATTTTGAAAATAGAATAATGTTGGGAGGGTATCAATTTTGTAGGGTATTTTCATATTAAGAGTGTTCAAATAATCTTGGGACGTTCCAATAAGAAAAATGTGCAAATAATCACGAAACGGATGGAGTAATTTTTAATATATGTCGCGTGTCAATCATTCCTATACTGGAATAAAATGTAGAACATGAAAATTGAAACAGATGATCTCGTTCGCTGATCTATACATTTGATTTTGTTGGTCTAATAAAAGGTGTGGATTTGAGGTGGTCAAACGTTAATTTCTCCTAACAAATAGTAGAATATAATGCATGTAAGAAGCTAAACAAACGGTGTGCCAAGCATTTTGGCCCTAATTCCCACTATATAATTTGTCTCCATAACTCATTATTCTCATCCCATTCATACTTTCTGAGCTGATTCTTGCATTTGAGCTTCCTTTCCCTCTCTACTCTCTCTCTAAGAGCTTAAAGCTTCATTGCTTTGGGGAGAGAGTGAGAAATAACAGCTCTAATAAATTTTCAGAAAGAAATAAAAATGGGTGCCTGTGCTTCGAAATCCGTGCTCATGAACGTCGACGATGCACCTTTCCCCGAGGAGGAGAGGGAATATCTCGTCCCCGTCGAGGAGGTCAATGCTAGCGACGAGGTAGCGCCACCCGTCTTTGACGATTGTGACGAAGCCGAACCCCAGTCTGTTGACCTCTTGGTCATCGAGGTAATTATTGTGTGACACTGTCTCATGAAAATTTATTTGATTATTAGATATAAAAAAAAATTAAATAGTTATTGATTTCAGCGATGAAATTTAGCTTGAATTATTAAATTTTAATATTGTGCACGTAGAACGGAGAAGAGAAGAGCTCGTCAGAAGAGAAGAGCTCGTCAGAAGACGAAGAGCAAGTAAAGCAAGTGGATGAGCCCGAGAAACTTGTTGAAGCACTAGTTGACGACGTGGCTGAAGTAGTTGAAAAGGAGGAAGAAAAGAAGGATCTTGTCGAAGCTTCTGAAGAGGAAAAAGTTGTAGAAGTCGAAGTGTCCGAAGAGAAATTGGTAGAGGTTGAAGCATCGTCAGAGAAATCTGACGAGGCTGAAACATTGGAAAAGGTAGAGGAAAAGACCGTTGAAGTGACATCGGAGGACACGAAAGCCGAGGAAGAGAAGAAAGCAGCGGAAAGGAAACCATTGTTCAAATTGTGGTTTTGAAGATCTTGATTGAAGAGTTGGCTTGATGAGATTTTTTTTATTTCATCCAAAATTTTTTTTCATTAATTAATTGTGTTCTTTTCAACTCTTTAGGCTGTTTTGATGATTCATGAATAACCACTGTTTTAGTTACAATAGTTGAAACTTTCATTTTGTCAAGTGTTGTAATAGATTTTTGGGAAATACAGTGAGATGAGTTTATACAAATCAATGTGACACTCGACTAATATATTTCTAATTTATTACTTTTAATAAATAAAAATTTAATTATATATATATTTTTATAAATATTTTAGGTCATCCTACACTTAAATCATATTTTATTGTAATGATATATTGTATATCTTTTTATAAATAATAGTATCATTTAATCATATATGCAGACATAAATCCTTTACAAGACCCAAAAAAAAAAAGTATGACATATTACAATGATATGTAAATAGTGATAATGTTTGAGTAAAAAGTGATAGTGTTTAAGTAAAAAGTGAAAGTCACTTTTTGTTAAAACATTATCACTTTTTAATTAAACACTATCACTTTTTTTTTGCAACTGGAACTTCTGGTTGAGGACACAATGATCCGAGACAAATACAAGAGCCAACGGGGAAGAAGTCGAGGGCCTAAATGTTTCGACAGTGATATTACGCGTCGATGATCACATGTTGTTTACGTATACAACGAAAGAAAGACAACAAAGGCCACAATGATCCGAGACAAATACAAGAGCCAACGGGGAAAAAGTCGAGGGCCTAAATGTTTCGACAGTAATATTACACGTCGACGATCACATGTTGTTTACGTATTGCCTATTAGAGAGAATTTGTGTTGATAGACAAAAAGAAGATAAAATAGCTCATCAATGGATCTTTACACTCTGTTATTTCATCAAGCCACTGTCTCCTGTAAACTAAAGGAGAAGAGACAAGACAATGATACTAAATTTACACAAAAATGTACAGTTTCTCACTAATCGGAATGTATTCGAGGAAATGGAAACGATCTATCGAACCAGAGAAGTAAGCTACTAGTTAATATTAATATCGGATGCATGCATCCACAAAGTCGAAAACATCACAAGAAAGGGATCAAACTTCGTCTGAAACTTGTTGAGCGTCGTGGTGTGAAGTTGATCCCGAACATTTCTTTATTGTGTGCATGCGAGTGTTCTGTGGAACCAACGAGCTTTGTAATAAGAAGCGCACTGTCAGAAATGTGATCCATATCATCGTTTTTGGTCCACAAATGTTGAGCTAATTGTAGCCTTCGTTGTTTGGAGTTGAGGCCGATTCCCCACTTGAGGAAGAGGGTCTCTCTTTCTTGCTCCGAGAACTTTCTCGCCATCTTCTGGCTCAGCATTCGTCTCTCCTCGCAAAGAGCCTTCTTGCTGTTTATAAGAAAAGTCGGTCATGAATGCACATTGAACAACTTATAAATAGTACTCCCTCCGTCCAACAAAGATAGCTACATTTGACTTTACACACAGATTAAGAAAAATCAATAAATTTAGTCAAATTTAACTAATTTGCCTATTTTACCCTTTTTTTTGCAACAGCCTATTTTACCCTTAGTATTCAATAAATTTGGTGTAAATTTCAAAGCAGGTAAAATTGTCAATAAAGCATTTAATGCTGAAGTAAAAGAGGAAATGTAGCTATAATTTGGGACATTCAAAAAAGGAAAACGTAGCTATCTTTTTGGGACGGAGGGAGTACAAGTGAGGCTATTCACACCTCAATATCCTCTTAACACTATGCAACTTGTTCAAAAAGTCAAAAATACCCCTCATGTCGATTATATGCCACTCGATATATATCCATGCGACTACTCCAATTTAACAAAAAACTTGGAAAAGGACATGACAATCTTACCTTGAAGCCAATGTTAGACTTTGCCCGTTGACGATGGTCTTCTCTCCCCGCGAGAATTTATCCTTGAGGAATTTCATCCTCCTTATTTCTACCTCCATATATATAGCATCAGACGGATCGCCTTGGAAAAGCATGAAGAAGTAGCTCCTATGCACCAATGAGACGTTGCAGTCATGCCAAAGTTCGATTATTTCATTTTGGAGCATCTTGAACTCGATAGGCCAGTTTGAAAGGCTTTTGCTCTCGTCCAAAATCGGATCTAATCCAACATCTTTGACATTCCTCTTTGGAGACTCGTCCGCCTTCAGTTCAACCATCTTAGCCTGTAAAAATCAACAGTCGACATGTGATAGAGCTCGATAATGAATGAGAAGAACCTTAGCAAGATAATAACGGAGGATTTGCAATTGAGAAGTGCGTGGTGTATGCAAAAGAATCACTTTTAACAATCAAAAGCTGGCATATGACTACTCAAAATCAGCTTAAAAACGACTATTTGAAACTCGATTTACCTGATTCTCAATATATGTATCTTCATTAGGAAGTTGAGCCTTTTTAATCTCAGCAGCTTTGCTATCATCAGTTGAGAATTTAACATCAGGGGTGTCGATCTCAATGTCGAAGGCGTTTTCTGGTGAAGACTGGGAATCTTTTCTCGATAAATGTTGATCTTTCGGAGTAAAGCTCGATGGCGATACAGCCGATACTTTCTTTTCCCTTTCCGACCCAAAAAAAGATGTAATCTCACTAAAATCAGTATTGAACCACGGAGAAGCTGAGCCCGTTATGCTTGCTTTGCAGCTTCTACTTTTCATAAACTTCAACCTCGTCGTTGATTCCTTATCATTATCCAGACGATCATATGTCGAAGATATATTTCCAGGAGACGGGGTTTCGAGAAACTGAATGGAGCTAACTTCTCTTTCTCTCTTAGGCATTTTCGACTCTTTTACTTCTGGGACAACTTCTTGACTTGCCTTAGTTGTTGACCCTTTATCTTCGATCACTTCGTTAAGCACGCGATCATTTTCAAAAGGGGTTGGGATGGAAGGAGTTTGTGCATCAGGGAACTCGGAGTTATCTTCTTCTGAACAAATGGAGTTGGATTCTGTGTCCACTTTGTTGCTCGTCTCGATGCAACGAACTTCCCTGCATTGATCTTCCTCTGAAGCTGCATTGCTCTGTTTCTCCATCTCCTCCCAACCGTTATACGAATAGCTTTCGCTGTAGTTCGAAGCTATCATCATTGGAGACGTGTCATTAGTACTATGCGTAAAGTCCTCATCAAAATACGGGACTTTCACGATTTGACCAACTGAGCTTTGTCTGCTGTATCCTTCAGAACATGATCTTGAATCTCCCAAAATGGACGGCTCTCGTTCTCTCGTTCCACAATCGGGTGATCTTTGTATTCGTAAGGAAGGATATTGCTCCATTGGTTGTACCTAAAGTAAGAAATCAAGAAGTTAATATACGAAAAAAGGAAAGACGAAAACGACTTAACGAATGGCTACCTGTTTCATGGAACTAGAACACGAACAAGAACCGTCTCCAAGCATTTGCAACAAATCTTTCACTTGCGATTGAGCTATTTCTCGTTGCAGAATAAGATCATTCATCTCCTCCAGAAGCTACACCGAATACAAAATTTCAACAACCTTTCGTACTAAAACGGCACGATCTTTATAAACATTGAGTACCTTTTCGATTTGGAGATCTTTCTCTCTCACTACTGCGGAAAAATCCACAGGAGAAAGAGTCGACGATTGGGGAGTTCTGATCTCACCCTCTAGCCTCGATAACTCTCTTTGCAAATACTTAACCAAAGCCTTATCAGACATGACTACGTTAACTTTTGCGTTGGTGGTCACTTCCTTCGCACAGCTGGCAAACAGAAGAGTGTTCCTCGATTGCTCGACATGAGTACGTGCAGGGCTCATCGTGCAGATGATGGCTGTTCTCGCATTTCCTCCCAACGAAGTCTGGAGAATTCGAGTTAGCTTTGAATCTCTGTAAGGAATGTGTCCACCTCTACCCTTGCTGCATCATCAAATGTTCATAAGTAAAATAAAAAGTTTTTAAAATCTTTTAACATCACATACGACTTTCAGACGACAATAGTACGATTAGTCGATTACCTTAGTTTACGAATAACAGTTCCTAGTGTCAACAAACTGCGATTTATGTGGCAGCCTTCTTTTAATCTTGTGCCAGCTGATAACGACTGTGATGCTCTTTCACTTCCAGCAAGATCAACGAAATTCTGTTTTTACAACGACAAGGGAAAAATCCGTTTTTAACGAGAAAAGGACACAATTTATCTTCTCTAACTATTAATTTCTTTTTAGATATTCCATACCACAGAAGCTGTAAGAGTGCTTGCATTGTCACGGCCTAAAAACTCACGAGACGAGCTTTCGATTGTCTGCATAAACGTAGTTGTCGTCATTGTAACTAATCACAATAATGGCATTTGAAATCATAAGGTAAAGAAGTTGCATTACCAGTCGAATAATCTGGTGAGATCTGGAGCTCATTTCATTAAGCGATGTCTCTCCAATCTGCCTTTGAGCTGCAAAAACGGAGAGACGATTGAGAATCAAGCGCTCAAAATATTTTACGAATGGCAAAAACTTCTACACACCAGTTACAATTTTGACCAAAGTTTAGTATATTAGTTTGTGAAGCTGAACAGTATTAGTACTTTTCAATATACGACTAATACTTTTCGTTAAATGAGTTTCATCTCGTGAACTAATACGTTTCAACTGTTTTTTTTTCTATGATTCACGAAAAAATATGAAAAAACAGTTTGGTTGAATTTTTTTAGTTAAAATTGGATCAAAATTACATTAGTTGCAGAGTGTCACTGGTGCGTCGAAGTGTTACTTAATACGAATTCCAGCATTTAAGAGTCGAAAATTACCTTCACATACGGAAAGCAACTGCACCACATGATTCCAGTCCCTCAAAGTTTCCTCTGTGAGCTTTTCGACTATGGTTCCCCTCTACCAAAACAAGTATAGATCAGATAAATCGGACTTACGTAAAGTAGTTTTACATAATACTTTTAATGAAACGACTAATACTGTTTAAAATACACACACACAAAATGCAAACCAGTTGCACGGTAAAACTGGTTTACATAAGACTTTGATCAGATCAGATAACTGAAACTTTCTCCAACCAAATAGATAATCGGGAGAGAGAATTCACCTCCGGATCATCTAGAAGCCTCAGTGGAGAGCTGTCGGAACTGAGGAGGTCCCTCACAGATTCATTGTAAATCTCCATAGCCGAAAACTTTAAGACAAATGCTCTTTCCCGATGCTGAAAAACACCTTGGTTATTACTTATTACACAGAGAAAGAATGCAAACATGATGAAATGGCATTTAAGTTTACCTTTTGAATGTAGTCGTATATATCGGATATTGCATACTCGGTAATTCCAGTCATCGTGAACGTCTTACCACTGCTAGTTTGTCCGTATGCAAAAACACTTGCTACACAAAAGTTGATCATAAAAATCGGGCTAAAAAGTAGAAACTGAAATGGAAACAAGAAACATGAAACTGTACTCACAATTGATCCCACTGAGAACTGAAATCGCAACGTCTTTAGCTGCTTGTTCGTACACAGCTCTTGTAGAGGAATCACTCCTAAACACCCTATCTACAAGATCAAAATAGTACAAAGTTGGCAATTTTACACTCATTAACAAGATTTATATCGAAAACTAGACATAATTAAAACAAAACAAAAAACTCAGAATCTAACAATGCATTGTTCTTACATAATTGCCAAAATCATGAACAAATTCAACAGTGTGCAATCAAATACAGCTGCAAAGTGAGTGTATAATAAAGCAATTTATCGAGTGTGAATAGACGCGTCCTAAACGAAAAGATCCGTAACAAGCTAACACTCTTTGATGAAAACACCAATATCTAACAAGGCATTGTTCTTACACAATTGCCAAAATCATGAACAAATTCAGCAGTGTGCAATCAAATAAAGCTGCAAAGTGAGTGCATAAAGCAATCTTTCGACTTTGAATATACGCGCCCTAAATGAAAGGATCTGTAACAAGCTAACACTCTTTGATGAAAACCCCATAATCTAACAAGGCATTGTTCTTACATAACTGTCAAAACCTTGAACATTACAACATCATCAAGACTCACAAATTCAACAGTGTGCAATCAAATAAAGCTGCAAAGTGAGTGCATAAAGCAAGTTTTCGAGTGTGAATAGACGCGCCCTAAACGAAAGATCTGTATCAGCTAACACTCTTTGATGAAAACCCCATAATCTAACAAGGCATTGTCCTCACATAACTGCAAAAACCTTGAACATTACACATCATCAAGACTCACAAAATCAGCACAAAAATCACATTCATATACAAAACTTACCAAATGAATAAGCATTGGGATACATAGACCTCTCAGAAGCAGAAAGAGTGACATTCTTGAAAACAATAGTCTTATCATTGATGCATTCCCAATCTGAAACATCATTCCTCAAGATCTCCTTACTATTCAAAGGCCTTAACCTCACAGACACATAGATTCTCTCATCATCACTCTCCATTATCCCAAACCCCACCCCACAACTTCAGATAATTACACAAAAACCACTCAAGAACTCATCTCACATTCAACATTTCTCCAAGAAAATATGAAAAAACTCACAAAACTACAAAATGGGCTCTGAAAAACACACTAATAATATAAGGGAAGAGTCAATGTTGAGAAAAAAAATGATCTTCAATCATTCACAGACACATACACACTTTTGTCTCATGCATTGATGAGGGATTTATGCAATTTTTCATTTGAAAACAAGAAAAGGGGCTTTGTGGTCCACATTTACAGACTGTCAAAATGTCTTGATTCTCATGAATGTTTCCTAAGTTTGGGGCTTCAAATCTTAAATAATGTCAAGATTAGGTTGGAAAATGGCATGCTTAGGAAACAAGAATCAATTACTAGGAAAATTGATTTAAAAAATCTTGTGGAAAACATAAATTAATCCCTAATGGGTCGTTGTAAAGAATGTCGGATTGTGATTGTTTTCAAGATTTAAAATAAAAACCCTCTCTTTGTAACAAAATCTCTCTGCTTCTTTCAACCTCTGTGAAATGGAATTTCATTTCATCAGAGAGAAAAAAACAGAGGGGGAGAGAGAAAGTTTGGTCTTTTTTCTTTGTTAGGCCTTTGAAGCTGGCAAAGATGGATAAAGACTGTAAATTTATTTACCATTGTATCAATTTATCGACACGTGTCATGTAATAACGAAGATAACACATGTTAAAGATGCAGAGATCGAAGACACGAATTATAAAAAAAATTACATTTGTTATTTTTTCATATGTGAAGTGACACACAAAATAAAAAAATTGGACTTAGTGTAGATTTTAAGGGATAATTTTGTACACTTTTATGTATAAAGTAAATAAATGAGTTGACTTTTGTGTATATATGGAAAAAAAGTAATACTCCCTCCGTCCCATCTTTACTTTCACATGTGAAATGACACGTGGAATAAGAAAAGTTAATTTAGTGGGGATTTTGAGAGGTAATTTTGTAAACATTTATTTATAAAGTAAAGAAATGAGTTGACTTTTGTGTATGTGTAGAGAAAAAGTAAAAGTAATGACATTTGTGTAAATTTGAAGATATTGTGAGGGTGGAATATATAGAGGGTTTTCCATTTTAAGGGTGTGAAAGTAATTGTGGAACATCTTAAAAAGGAAAGTGTGAAAGTAATTGTGGGACGGATGGAGTATCATTTATGTAAAATCGAGGATATTGTGAGGATTGAGTAATTGAAGTTTATAAAGGGATTTCAATTTTAAGGGTGCGAAAGTTATTACAGTACGTCCCGAAAAGGAAATTGTGAAAGGAAATTGTGAAAGTAATTGCAGGACGGAGGGAATACAATTTATTGATATGTGTAGTGTAATAGTGAAAACAATACGTGTTGAAGATAAGATAGATGAAATATGGATTATAAAAAGTGGAACAGATGAATTGATGGGTTAACTTAAGCAAAAAGTTTAATCACGAGATCTAACTAATCCTTAAATTAATCTATTGTGGTTTTGTTAGTTGACAACGATGTCCGAACATGTTTAATGATTTGACAAAAAAATGCAGTTTTGATTATTTAATTAATTAACCCATTATATTTTATTATTATTATTCCTATTCAACTTTATCAACAATGTCGATTTTGATTGTTTTGTTGACTTTTAAGTAACGCTATTATTTATTTGGGGGTCCCTTGAAATTGAAAAGTATAAGTTTAAGTGATGTTAACCTTCGATTTCCTAGTGAATTTTGAAAGTCGATTTTTAAAATTTTTAATTTCTAATAAACAACATTATAATAAAATTGTATTAGTATTATACTTTTGTTGAACTAATGGGATTTCAAACTCTTTATTTTGAATCCCGAAACAAAAGAGGGATTGAAATTGTATCAAGTTCCAATCGGTATAATCACGAAACAAACGTATCATAAGGGTTCAAGTCTTATATGCATTTGCACATTCATCACATTTCAGTTAAAGTTAGTGTCACATTTTATTTATATGTGATTATTGTATGAACAATATTATTTAGTTATATTAATTTACATATTTCAGTTAAAGTCAGTATCATATTTACGTGTACATTTACCCACAGTGTAACGGATGCAGATGAGACTGCTCCCATTAAATAAGATATGAAAGTTCAATGAGTATTGAGTATAAACATATACACTATGGCTTAATGATTCAATAAAGTTATATTTATTTCCTTCTATTTTAGAACTCTCCACGTTTTCTTTATTTTTATTATTTTTTTTATTTTGATAGCCTATCATATATGCAACGTAGAATGAAGAAAGTTTTCAAAGGAAAATGATGGCATTTATGAAAATTAAAGATTTTTTTTTGTACAATGAATGTATAATTTTATAGTCAAATGACTAACAACTACGTACATAATATATTAAAATAATAATGCTTCAATTTAATATTAAAAAATCCAAAACCAAAAATTAATCTAATCATGTGTAAAATAATGGCGATAATTGTCGTTAACATAAACTTAGCACATGGCACCCTTTTATTTGTTTGGCTATAATAATAACACAGCACATGCACTTTAAATTCTATTGAACCAAAAACGGCAGCATATAATTTTTTATTCGAAAATAGTAATAAAATATTGAATGAGGAAAAAAGAATATTCTACTTCCTTCCTAATTAGTTTTTCAATGTTTTCATCCAAATTTTTTAATTGCAAAAATAAAAAAAAATTCTATCGACGTGGTTCACAAAAGTTTCATGGTGAATTTTGTAATACTGTTTAACATATAAAATATTACGATTTAGTGGTTTTAAAAAGAAAACATATAAAATTAAATGTTTTTTAAATATATTATTGTACTGTAGCACTTTTTTTTATGCTAAATAGTGTTACTTTGAATAAAAGAGATCACGTTGTGATTGTTTTCTTCACAATAAAATGGGAATAATAGAAAAATTATTAAATTATTGTCTAATTTTTTTCTACCACTCATTATAAATGAACATTGTAGTATTGAAATTTTTGGAGTTAACACACATTATATCTTTCACATATAAATTAATGTACTAATCTACATTGCACTAATTTTATTTTAATAAACGCGTAAATGGCGTAATGATTTATCAATATAATACGACATATACATGTTGATGAAATTAGGTATAATTATAGAGAAATTCACATCGAACTATTGTTTACTCATAAAGATTTGCTAAATCTCAATTATTGTTATTTTTTCTTTAAATAATCAAGATCAACAATCATTCTCTCAATATGACAACAATTATTATTTATCTTTAAAAAAAAATCAGAAATGGATAATTTTGTTTTAAAAAACAAACAACAACAAAAATTATCATGAGCATGTTTTATTGTTCAAACACAAAGAAAAGCTGCAAAAGAAAAAGAGTGAGAATGGGGACACAAATTTTGACCAAAAAATGTCATTACATACGTACACCCCATGTGCATCCCATATCTCTATCATTATTATTATTAATTCACCATGCAAATGCATGCATGTTGCAAAATTTAAATTTATTTAACATTATTTAAATAATTCTTCAATATGTTTTATGAAATGTTTCATACATTAAATATATATATATATATTTAATTAAGATAATTTTAAAAAATTTATGGATCATAAGTCTGGATTCGGGTCATTTAAAAAATTGTGGATCCCAAGCAGGTGGTTTACTACGTTATCAATATATTGTTACTACAAGACTAATATATTATCACTATAAAATCAAAAGTGTATTATTATATGTCAAAAAATATTCTAGAAAATTTATCAAAAAAATTATGTGTTCAGAATATTTTTTTACTTGTAGTAGTACACTTTTAGCATTGTAGTAACGATAGTTTGGTGATGTAGTAACGTAGTTTTGATCGTGTAGTAAAACAATACAGAGTACATGAAAGCGAAAAAATATATTTTAGACAATTTTGACATGCGTTGACCCGAATTTAACACACATTCTTTTGTTCTAAATTTAGTTTAATTATCTATATTTTATATTTCATGTATGAAATATTTTATATAATTTTTTGTGAAATTATAATGACTTTTTTTGTTTTTCAAACACTTGTTTAATTTATTCTATGAATATTAATCTGAAGTTTTTAAGCAACTCCAAAGTTATTGTTCAAATTTCAAATCATCTAGAATAATAAAGGAATGCATAAAGTATAAAGAAAAATGTTGATATGGATGTGACATATATTTGTAATAAATCATTAAATTGTACCACAGGTCCTATTTCCTTTTCATAAAAGAAAATATATTGATTTATCCCTTTTTTTTTTTTAATGTAATAAAAGGTCCTGAAATAATGAAGTGTTATAAATACACCTATCATTAATCCCACCCCTTAGAAAATGACATGTTATAAAATAATATCTTCTACAGTTTCATACTTCGTGACATCTTATAAATTTTTAACACATGTCGTCTTCGATTCTTCGTTTGAGATAAATATATTTAATAAATAAACGGGTGATGTACTGATGTTTGAGTAGTTGAGTTTGAGTGGTTCACGTTTGATGAATTTATGGTAAAATGACAATTATAGTGCTGGACTTCATTCAAATGTATTGGGCCTCATCATATTTAGATTTCAATAATCTTTTTTTTTTGGGAGCGGTTATAGACACCCACCATTGTATTGAGGACACCCACGAGAAGTTTTTTTTGGAAAAGGGAGTATGTAAATGGTCTATTTTGCCCCTCCTTAAAATTTAAAAAAAAAACAGCGGATGAGTACACCCACCACTGTATCTATCGCGGGAAGAGCTAGCGTCGATCAACATTCCACCTCCAAAACTTTCCAAAAACGCCGTAGACGATTTTGCTTGTGAAAGAACTCGAAAATGGCCGATAGTGATGCAAAAACGACTCGTGGGGGTGCCAAATATTCATTAGTAAGTTGTTTAGCATGTTTTCAAGGTTTTTTAGTTTTGAAAAATGGAAGTTTTTTTATGTGTAGGGTTTTGTTGTATTTTGGTGGTTTAATCTTGTTTTTTTTGCATAATATGAGTTTATAATGGTATCTAGTTTAAATAGGATGCATTTAGGACATACATTTTGACAATATGAATGACATTTGCTTGAAACGAAAAAAGCCCTTATTCGCGTCTGGTTTCGCGAAGAAGACGACGATGTTCATGTTTTTTTTTCGAACATTGGTCATTTGTTTTGAAGACAATTTCGAACATTGGTCATTTGTGTTGAAGTTATTTTCGAACATTTGTCTCTTGTTTTGATGTTATTTTCGAACATAGGTCATTTGCATGGAATAAAATTTCGAACATTTGTCTCTTGTTTTGATGTAATTTTCGAACATTGGTATTTTGCATGGTAGTTATATTCGAACATTTGTATAATTTTCGAACATTTTAATTTCAGGATTTGAATGATGATAAGGATGATGTTTGGGTGGATGAATATGGAGTCGAAGAGGAATATGATGATGATGATGAGTGGTTGGAAGAATCTGCTATTCAACAAACTGAGAATGATGATGATGAGTGGTTGGAAGAATCTGCTATTCAACAAACTGAGAATGATGATGCTATGGATCCTGACGTCCAGGATCGTGAAATAATTATGGATTACACAGACGTCTTCACGAATATGGCTTTGTTTGAGTCTCGTGACGCACTATTGTCTTGGGTGCGTCGTACGGGAAAACAACACAACATAGTTATTGTTGTGAAGCGTTCGGATAATGGAAAAGGGAATAAAAAGGCACGTATTTTCTTAACTTGTGAGCGTGGCGGTGCGTATCGTGAAAAGAAGAAGCCCGCGACTCCTAAGAAGAAGGCTAAGAAGAATGAGGGGGAAGAAGGAAAGAGAGGAAGGGTTACGGGCACCAAGAAATGTGGGTGTCCGTTTTTGTTGAAGGGTACAGAAGAAGCTCAATGTGAGTGGAGATTGGAGGTGAAATGCGGTACACATAACCATCCAATATCCCATTACCTTGAGGGTCATTCTTATGCCGACCGTCTAACTACCGAGGAAGAGGAGTTCGTAATTGAAATGTCCAAATTACACGCTCCTCCTAAATCTGTATTGTCTAGGTTGAAGACGAAGAATGTGCACAATCACTCGACTCTTCGAACGATCTACAATGCAAGGTCGAAGCATAGAATCCATCGATATTGTGGACGTAGTCAGTTGCAATATTTGATGAGTCAACTTGTCGAGCACAAGTACTTTCATGCCACGCGAAGATGTGAGAAGACAAACACTCTTAACGAGTTGTTTTTTGCACATCCCGTCTCACTCCAATTAGTGCACGCTTTTCCAAAGGTCCTCATGATAGATTGCACATACAAGACGAATAGGTACCGGTTACCTTATTTGGAGATTGTGGGAGTTACATCGACTGGGATGAAATTTTGTGTTGCGTCGGTGTACCTAATGGATGAGAAAGAAGAGAATTATCAATGGACATTGGAGGTGCTTCGAGACGTGTTGGGCTCATCTTCTCTTCCGGATGTTATTATCACGGACCGTGAACTTGCATTGATGAATGCGGTGGCCAAGAAATTTCCAGAAGCCCGTCATTTTCTTTGTACATTCCACATTGATCGGAATGTGTTAGCCAACTGCAAGGGTGAATTTAAAGATGTAAAAAAATGGGAGGTATTCAACTTTTATTTCAACCGTTTATGGAGGTCCGATACCCCGTCTGACTTTGAAGAAGCTCTTCGAGAGTTTAAGTCCAAATTTCCAAAGAAGCCAGTGAATTACGTGTTGAACAGTTGGATTACCCCTTATAGAGAGAGGTTCGTAAGGGCTTGGACGAATGATTTTATGCACTTTGGCAATACCACAACCAACAGGTATGTTTATACTTTTGTATTTATTTAAAGTAATTCTTTTATTTTGTAAGTTGTTTAACGTTAACGTTTTAAATTTTCGCTTATCAGGGTAGAAAGCCAGCATGCCGCCTTGAAAAGGATGCTTGGCAATTCATTAGGAAATTTTGAGACATGTTGGGAGAAATGCCACACTCTATTCGAGGCATGCAATGTTGCAATTAAAGCCTCCTTCGAAAAGAGTTTGAATGTGGCCCAACATAGGTTCTCGTCAAATGTTTTTGATTATTTACGAGGGGTGGTGTCATTGGTGGCTCTAGAAAAGATCTTTGATGAAATCAAGGTTATCAAACAACCTGGATTTGATCCTAAAGAGTGCCAACATATCTTGAGAAAGGTATACGGTTTGCCCTGTGGTCATGAGATCGAGGAGTATGTTTACTGTGACAAACCGATACCCGTGAATGCCATTGATCCCTTCTGGAGGAAGCTGGATATGGAGTCTACCCCAACCACCACACTCGTGGATGACCCTCCTATCATCCATAACAAAAATCGGTTTGAAGATGCCGTAGACGATATGGCTGAGGTGTATAAGTGCTTCTCTGCGGAGGAGCAACTCATCTTCTTGAAGCGTATGAGGGAGCTTGCAAACCTCGAGACTACGACTCTTATTGAGCCACCCCCTAAGGAAGACACTCGTGGTCGACCCAAAAAGGGAAAGGGAAAGGGAAAGAACATGAAGAAGTCTGATGCGTCCACCAAACGTGAGCCGAGCCTATTTGAGGTAGTAGAGAGTCAAGTTGCAAGTTGCTCGGTACAAAAGAAGCAGGTGGTGATCACAGTAGATAACTCGCTCTCATCCCCGTCCTTCCAAAAGAAAGGGATTCCAAAAAAACAACCGGTAATTCTCAGCCCTTGCATGTTTATTTTGGTGTTGTTATAGATGTATAATATTAAAGTATAATATGGTTGTAGATGTGTTTATTTTTTTGGTTATGTGTAGATGGGTGTATTTTGGTTGTAGATGGGTAAAATTTTTGGTAATGTGCGTAGGTATCCCGTCGGCGTACCCGACAATCCCAAGGAATGGACTTCATCGGAAATTTACCGATCCAGCATCAACCGTACATTATCGACATCAAGAACGTTAAGGGTGACGGACACTGCGGTTTTCGAGCAGTGGCTGGGCTTATGGGATTCGGTGAAGATGAGTGGGCGAGGGTTCGGATGGACTTGATGAGCGAACTGTCCCGCAATCTAACGTTGTACAACAACATGTTCTTGTTGAATGATTACGTCCATGTTGTGCTTCAAAAATTGAATTGTTTTACGGAGTTTGCACATAAAAAACATTGGTTCGGGTTGCCGTACATGGGATATCTAGTGGCGTCACACTATAATGTGGCGGTGGTGGTTCTTGATACCCGTCTATCCCTTACGTATCTGCCGTTCAACAAAGAACCTCCTCAAGAACCGAGGAGTATTTGGTTGTGATTAATTAATGAGAATCATTTCGTCCAGGTATTTGATTGCATTAATTTAATGAATTTATTTACACGTATATGTTGCATATTTTATAAATAACACATAAATCTCGAATGCGTGTAGGTCATAATGGGTGCTGGGCGCACTTTGTCCCCGGTCATTACTTCGTGGAAGCATGAGGGTCAACACATTTCAGACGGATGGAAAAATGCATATGCGTCCGGAGGAATTAATTAGATGATAGTGTATGGACGTAGTTACCATCTTTTTGTTAGTTTTTGTGGTTAGAAACTTTGGAATACTTTTGTCTTTTTGGTGTAATTTGTGTACAAATTGTCAACAAACAACATTCATAGATAATTTGTGTACAAATTCTGGATGTGTAATATTTTTGGAACATGTATACGGTTTCAACGTTACAATTCCTCTATTTTTTGGAACATGATTTGTGTAATTTAATTCCTCTATTTTTTGAATGGTTTATCGTGCTTGACTTTTGAATGAGGCACTACAATTGTGTTAAAAGTATAATATGGTGTATAAAACCTATAGTTGGGATCATTTTTAAAAAAAATTGACTTTTGTTCGAAAATAAGGTCCCAACAATAAGGCCATGTTCGAAAAAAAGGTCCCAACAATAAGTCCATGTTCGAAAATTGGTCCATGTTCGAAAATAAGTTCCCAACAATTGGTCCATGTTCGAAAATTTGTTCCCAACAATTGCTCAATGTTCGAAATTTTGTTCCGCGAGTTTTACTTGGTCGAATTTTAAACCAAAAGTTGCTGTAACGAACTTTTTTTCGAACATTGGGGCCATGTTCGAAAAAAAGTTCCCAACAATTGGTTAATGTTCGAAATTTTGTTCCCAACAATTGCTCAATGTTCGAAATTTTGTTTCGCGAGTTTTACTTGGTCGAATTTTAAACCAAAAGTTGTTGTAACGAACTTTTTTTCGAACATTGGGGCCATGTACGAAAAAATGTTCCCAACAATTGGTTAATGTTCGAAAATTTGTTCCCAACAATTGCTCAATGTTCGAAATTTTGTTCCGCGAGTTTTACTTGGTCGAATTTTAAACCAAAAGTTGCTGTAACGAACTTTTTTTCGAACATTGGGGCCATGTTCGAAAAAAAGTTCCCAACAATTGGTTAATGTTCGAAAATTTGTTCCCAACAATTGCTCAATGTTCGAAAATTTGTTCCGCGTGTTTTACTTGGTCGAATTTTAAACCAAAAGTTGCTGTAACGAACAATTTTTCGAACATTGGGGCCATGTTCGAAAAACAGTTCCCAAAATATGTGTCAATGTTCGAAAATTACTTCCGCAAATACTACACATGTTCGAAAATTGTTATTCTTCGGTAAATTTATCCCGAACGGTCTTCATTTTTTCGAAACAAGACGACGTAAATACTACAAATTTTCAAACATAGTGGGTGTACTCATCAATACAACTTTACCACGTGGGTGTCCTCATCCGAAATTTGTAAAAACAATACAACATTATATATAAACCATACTATAACATTATAAAAACCATACAACATTATATATGAACCATTCAATAAATACAACATAACATTCATAAAGTAACGCCTCAACATAACATTATATATGAACCATTCAAGTTACCATACATGTTAAAACACTAAATTATCATAAAAGTAACCATACATGTTAAAAAACAACATTGTCAAGTTTTTGTTCAAAATGATATAAAACAAGTAACGCCTCAAGAATGCCTAGCCCTTCCACGTTCCCGACCCCTTCCACGTCCACGACGTGCACTTGATGATGATGGTGCCTCTTCTCCTACGTCATCCGAAGTTTGTCCACCAAGCTGCCTCACAACTTCTTCAACCTTTTGCATTACCCCATCCATTGTTAATGGCTCGTCGTTCCTCCACTTGTGCAACAACATGTTCAACTCAGCCTTTGCAAAATCTACCAAGTGCCATGACTCGACCCTACGTGGAGGCTCACGAGGAGGAAGTCACCTGTTAGAAGGATTTGAAACGAAAGAACGACCGTTGGCGAGGTACCAATCAATATAACCATCACTGCAATCCGAATCTTGGATACAACGCTCACCAAGTCTATCCTCCGTAAGCATGTGTGCGTCCCACGTAGAAAAGTACTCCGCCATAGCACCCCACACTAGCTTTGTTTTCTTGGATGTGGAACCGGTTCTCTTAACACGGGCAGCAAGCGGCTTCTCAGGAACGGTTTGCACGTACCCGAACTGTCTGAGCACTCTATCCGGCATGTACGGCTCAACAATATCTCCGCACACAATGCACCCATGAAAGTAAGATACCTCATCCAATGGAAAATTTTCTCGTACGGGGCGATATGGATTCCAGTTAACCTACAACACCAAATTAAATAAAAAATGCGTATTTATCTTAAAAACAAACAAACAACAGACAAATATAGATAATTTGGTTAGTAACGTACCTCGCTTGCTAGGAGGGTATCTAATCGCTCTCTAAAGCCTCTTACTCGGTCGACGCAAGGGCCTGTATGAGTTTCGGGTGCATAACGCATCAACAGTGGATCCGTAAGGGCAAAGTCTGGATTATGAGGCGGCAATATCAAAGTAGGGAAGTGCTCATAAATCCAAGCCTACAAGTACAATATTATTAGGTCAATATCAAACTCAAACATGAAATATTAACAAACTTATTTAAAAGACTTAATACCTCCAATAACGTAAGGTAACCACCAATCTGCCTACACTTGAACTTTGACGCCATCCCCAATTGTCTATACAAATAGGCAAGTGCTGCGGTACCCCAAGCATAGTTAGGAAATTCTGCCATGTCGTCCATATACTCCAACCACTGTACGTGAACACGAGTACCACTTTTGTCCGGAAATAAAGTGGTCCCAAACATGTACAACACAAACGCTCGTGCTGAATACAACACCTCGACCTCGTTGTCCGAGGACATCATGGGCACAAAAGTCTCCCTTAGCCACGCTAGCTTCACAGAACCCCCTCGTTGCCCACTTAATGCTTCCTTGGCTTCTACTAAGGTTAAACCTAAATATTTCATCAAATAATCTGAAGCCAAAATATGTTCTTCGGAAGTAGACTGCACCGGGAGACCATTAACTTTCAAACGCGTGATACAGTAGACATCATCAAGAGTGATTGTCATTTCCCCGAAGGGCAAGTGGAATGAGTTGGTCTCTTCGTGCCATCTCTCAACGAAGGCTGTGATAAGGTTCTTGTTTGAATACTTGTAAGCTGCACGTCTAATATGAATCAATTTAGATCCTCTCAAAAGCCTCCGCCAATGACGCCAATTCTTTTCATCATCGAACTCCCAATTCAATAGTTTGGTCACATGACAGTGACACTTCAACACATCTCGCTCCTCATCTAACCATATGTATTTGGCTACATGCTCTTGGAAGCTTGTGAGAAGGGGAGGTGAGGTTACAATTTGCCGATCAACTTTCTCAACTCTTCTTTCTTTCTCTCCCTCATCGTCTCCACCACTGGCTCCCTCCGCCTCTCCCTCATCCTGTTCCTCTTCCTCTCCCTCATCGTTGCCCTCCTCCCTGTCTTGATCATCTACCTCCGATTCTTGTGGAACGACCTCTTGTGGATTGGCCTCTTGTGGAACGGCCTCTTGTGGAACGGCCTCTTGTGGAACATCCTCTTGTGGAGCGGCCTCATCGGTAACATGTTGCTTCCTTTTCCTGTTGGAAGCAGTCGGCCGAGCCCTACTAACACCCTCTAAGAAAACATGAACAATATGAAACAATTAGCAAACAAGTAATGTTCGAAACTGAAACCCCAACAAACAATCAATCAATGTTCGAAAATGTGTTCCAAACAAACAATCTATGTTCGAAAATTATCCCCTAACACATAAGCCATGTTCGAAAATAAGTTCCCAACAAACACGCCATGTTCGAAAATAAGTTCCCAACAAACACGCCATGTACGAAAATAAGTTCCCAACAAACACGCCATGTTCGAAAATAAGTTCCCAACAAACACGCCATGTACGAAAAACAGTTCCCAACAAACACTTCATGTACGAAAAAAAGTTCCCAACAAACACACCATGTGCGAAAAAAGTTCCCAACACATAATACATGTTCGAAAATTATCCCCCAACAAACAAGCCATGTGCGAAAATAAGTTCTGGACACCTACTCAATGTTCGAAAAACCAGAAGTAAACGTTTAATTTCTTCCTAAACCATGCCAATTAGATGCCCATTGGTTTATTTCCATCCTAACACATCAAATATTGATACATTGTACCCATAAACATGATTATAACACAAAAACCTACCTTAATCAACACATTCATGAATTAACACAAAATTCAAAAAACAAAACTTAAATCATGAAACCCTATAACAATAGAATCAATGTTTCAACAAGAAAACACGTGTTATCACAACACTAATTCTAAATATAAGCAAGAAGAACTAACCTTTAACCATTTTTGCAAACAAAAAAAAAAAAATCGATCGAACGTCCTCTTCTTCTAAAAAAACGACGCGCCGCCCGTGTCTCTCTCTATCTTGTTCGATGTCGCCAGGGGTGTCTCTCTATCTTGTTCGTTGTGGCCGTGAGAACGGAGAGAGTGGGGGAGAAGTTTGGGGCAGAGGGGGGAGAAGAGGTGGAGTGAGGGAGAAGAGGTGGAGTGGGGGAGATGGTGGGTGTACCGAAAAAAGACAGTGGAAGGAGGGAAATTAAGTTGGGGGGCAATTTTGGCTTTTCCCCGTGGGTGTCCTCATCCGAACGGTGTGTGTCCTCATCTCGTGGGTGTCCTCAATACAATGGTGGGTGTCTATAACCGCTCCCTTTTTTTTTATTAAGTGGGCTTTTTTCTTCTTTATTTTTTTTTCTTGAGAAAAGAAAAGTAAAAAAGTGGGCTATTTATAACCTTGTTTTAGGAGCTTTAAAACCATTTCATTCTCATGCAAGCCCAATAATAATAGTCTAAAGGTTTTCACCATTTACACCTCCATTTCAGATGGATGTAACCCAAGATTTATACACTCTCCTTAAAATCTTAATTGTTTTAAATGTCTTTTTTTTTTTTAATTGAAGTTAAATACCCATCCCTTTTTTCCCCTCCC
Source organism: Galeopsis tetrahit (assembly GCA_963675135.1). Classification (NCBI taxonomy): domain Eukaryota; kingdom Viridiplantae; phylum Streptophyta; class Magnoliopsida; order Lamiales; family Lamiaceae; genus Galeopsis; species Galeopsis tetrahit. Next base: position 1,007,544 of record OY776120.1, read on the forward strand.
CATGACTCGAACTCAGGACCTATGGCCTAGTAGTGGTGCTCTAACCACTTGAGCTATCCCACTTTGTCAATTTAAATGTCCTTATCTTCATAAAATTCATATTACTACCCACGTCCCACCAAAATCTAATTTTATCTTCTCCATTCCATTTTCCCCACCAACTCACCACCCACACCAGCCGTCGCCGCGCCCCCTCGTTCGGACGCCGCGACACTCTCCCCTCTTCACCGGCGTGGCCCTCTCGCTCGGCCACCACCGCTCCCCATTTTTGTTAAAAAAAAAAAGGTCCTGCAGCGACCACACGGCCGCCCCCTCACTCTCTTCACCGGCGTGGACCCCTCCCTTGGCCGTCGCTGCTCCCTCTCTCTTCTCTATTTTTTCCTTTTTTTCTGTTTTTTTTTCTTCCCCCCTTTCGCCGGCCCACCGCACCTCTTCTTTCTTCTTCCCTCCCTCTTTTTTCCTGTTTTATTTTTAAATTTTCGACCATGTAATGTCGACAAGAAAGTGTATTTGGTCAACATTTCATGGTCGAATTTTTTTTTTTAAAAAATTATTTTTTTGGACCATATTCACTCCCGTCGACGGGAGTGTATATGGTTTACACTGGTTGGTCGAAATTTTAAAAAAATTGGTGAGTTTTTTAAGTATTTTTTTAAATTTCTGAATTTTTTTGATTTGGTGGTCACCGAAAATGGTGCCGGCCGGAAGTGGTGGTTTAGAGAAAAAGGGAAAGAAATCACAATAGGGGGTGCGTTCAGTAGGGGGGTGCATTTAGTATGCTACATTTTAGTGAAGGGTGTTTTTGATTTTTTGCCCTATTATTTTATTAATAAACTGATTGGGAAAGTGCATCTATCTGGAATTGAGGTGTAAATAGTCAGACCCTAGTCTAAATATACTTCCATCCTACCCCTAATAACTTTTGCATATTTTCGTGTTGTTCTAAGGGGGTAAGTAGATCGAGTCAACTTGCGAACTACTCGTACTCAACTCGGAAAGTTAATCGATTTGAGCTACTCGAGTAGCTATCGAGTTCGAACTCATAAATACTTGGTTTGAAAGGCTCGCAAGCCTAATCGAGTTTGGACAATATTTACCATTTTGTCATTAATATATAATTGATACTTATATGTAGGTAACCGAATCGAGTCAAGCTCGAGTTTATTTTAGAAAAAATATATTTTACAATTAATTTTGAAAATTATATAGGTAATTGAGTCGAGCTCGATTTTTAAAATTTTAGGTTTAATCGAGTCGAGTTTCAAGCTCAGCACTACTCGCCTCGACTTATTTACACCCATATGTTCCACAATGACTTTTACAATCTTAAATTAGAAAATCATTTATAAGCATCATCCTCACAATATCTACAATTTTACCCAAAATGTCATTACTTTTAATTTTACACATACACACAATTATCAAGTATACATAAAAAATTATAAAATTAACCTCACTCATCATTATTTTTTTTAAAAATATGTGTGTTCACGCTATTTATGAAAGTTATTGTGGAATGAATAAATTAGTTTTATTAAAAAAAAACTATCAAGCCAAGATAGGTTAGTCATTAATTCTAAGATTTTAATAAAATATATCAATTGCAGGGTATGAAAGACAAAATATCTCAATTATAGGCACAAGGAGAACTGTTATTCGAGTGGAGTCGAATCGAGCATTTGAAGTTCGAGCTCGACTCGAACTTTTATCGAGTAGCTCGGCTCGATAATATTGACGAGCTAAAAAATAAGCTTGACTCGACTCGTTAATGAGCCTATCAAATCGAGCCTATCGAGTCTAATGGAATTAAAAGAAAACAAATTAGATCTCGAGACTAACGAATCGAGTTCGAGCAGACTCGTTAGTAAATCAAGTATGTAACGAGCTCGAGCCAAGCTCACGAGCAACTTAGTTCGTTTAACAGACACCCCCATTTAAGGTCAAATTTAATTACTTCAAGATTTTTTCCAGATGAATCTAAAATGAGACAGTAGTTCTTGTGATTCACTAAAAATTTATCAAACACCTTCGTCTCAAGTTTCAACAACCTACTGTTGCAGTCACCCATCAACTCAAAAATTGAATGGTGATTATGAATTATGGCTTAATTACAATAAAATATCTTGAGGGGCCCCTCTACAAACGTGTAGTTCTACAGAAAAAGTTAGGTTACCAAGAACCAATGAGAAAGAACAAGAGAGAGAGAGAGAGAGAGAGAGAGAGAGAGAGATGATTTGGGGCTTAGCTGAGATTTTCAATTAGTGGGCAAGAATCAAAGCCCCAAAATCTCTGCCCCACATTCTGATTCCAACTTGTGGCACCAAACAATTGCAAATTCCACAGCCGCTCATTTGTTTCTAACATGTTCTGTTACGCCATTTATTGTTTTTCATGACTGCCCCCACCTACTTTATTATCTCACCCCATCACTGTTATTCTTATTGTTATCTAACTTTCTTGTGTTACTGGATTTTGGGTGCAAATTCTTGCTTAAAGATTGGATTTTTATAATGTGTGTGGGGGTTTTTTGGTGGGAGAAATGAAGTATGCGGACCCTTTGTGATGTTTGTGAGAGTGCTGCTGCTATTCTTTTCTGTGCTGCTGATGAAGCTGCCCTTTGTCAATCCTGTGATGATAAGGCATATTTATAATGTTTCTGGATATTGATTCTTGATTAGATAATGCTTTGTGTTGGTGTTCTTGATTTCATGTTTTTGTTAGAGATTGATTCTTGATTGACTAGGGTTATTGAAATTTGGTTGGTGTGTTGTGTTTGCACATTAGTCTCTTGATATAATGTTTCGTTTTGGGACGTCGTATTTGTCGTTTTTTGATGTTTTGTATTGAATTTACCCTATTTTAGGGAGAAATATAGAAAAAGTAGCTAAAACGACAATCATTTTGAAACGAAAATTGAGCCCCGAAGCGACGAGGGAGTATTTGATTTTACGACATAAGTCTTTTATCAGGTGTTTTTGATTCTTGTTTAGGTATTTAAAGTTATTGATTTTGGATTGGTGTGTTGTGTTTTGCTAATTATGTGTATGAATGATGCTAGTAAGTGAGACAAATGTGAACAATATGTCTCCTTCTGTGTTATGTTTTGATTTTAGGAAACTGCAAATTTTTTTTATTTTTTTAAACACTTGTTTAATTTTTTGTTAGAGATTGATTCTTGATTGACTAAGGTTGTTGATATTTGGTTGGTGTGTTGTGTTTGCTATTTGTATACTTCCTCCGTTTCATTTTGTTTGTCGTTTTTGTTGTTTTGTATCGTTTTAGGAATTCATAGGGGTAATTTGGGGAGAAATATTGAAAAAGTAGCTAAAAAGCGACAAACAATATGAAACGGAGGGAGTATTTGATTATTACGACATTAGTCCTTTATCAGGCGTTTCTTGTAAAGATTGATTCTTGTTTAGGTATTTAAAGTTACTGATTTTGGAATGGTGTGTTATGTTTTGCTAATTATGTGTATGAATGATGCTTGTAAGTGAGACAAATGTGAACAATATGTCTCCTTCTGTGTTTATGTTTTGATTTTAGGAAACTGCAAATTATTATTATTATTTTTTAAATTTATTATTTACGAAACATTTTTTGTGAGTTTATACGCTCCTAAACGTTGTTTTAATGAGCTTATTCAGGCGAACGGGGTCTTAGATAGATAGAATGAACCTAGTTCGTATAGTTTTTTCTCCACGTGTTTGAACTTTGAATGTGTGGGATGCAGGTTCACTTGTGTAATAAACTTGCTAGTAGACATGTAAGAGTTGGGCTTGCTACTCCTAGCGACGTTCCTCGTTGTGATATATGTGAAAATGCACCGGGTAAGCACGTTTCCCTGGTTCATATTATTAAATCTTGCTCGTTCGTATTCTTAAACTGATATTCGATTTTTGTATCTAGCTTTCTTTTACTGTGAAGTGGATGGTAGTTCCTTGTGTTTGCAATGTGATACGATAGTGCACGTAGGAGGGAAAAGAACTCATCGAAGATATCTCTTGTTGAGACAGAGAGTCGAGGTATTTTTAGGACAAATTGTTTTCTAGTCCTGTCGACTTTCACGAAATGAAATTAGTTATGTAACTTCTAATTTTTTACATTTGAGGTAAAACAACTGCTAGCCAGTTGCACTGTGCAATTGGTGTATACAAGTTTTTGACTTAAGCTTTTAACGAGATAATTCGTGTATGGCTTGATCTGCAGTTTCCAGGTGATAAACCCGGCCTGATAGGCGAGCCCACCACACAAACAGCGGCTTCAGCTGAAAAAACGAGAGAAAGAAGTTTCTCATCAAAACCAATGGATGAAAATGGTCAGCAGAAACGCGTGGTTTCTCCCGTTCCAAAGTTGTTAGATGGTAAAGCTGAAAGAGAGGGTAAAAGGGAAACTGGACTGATCGATTTGAACATGTAGCCTCATCGTCTCCACGGGTCAAACAATCTGGTACGCTAGTTTAATCTTTTCCTCACATATCAATTCTCGATTTTACTGATGAACTTAATTTCACGTGTCTTGTGTTTTGTAATGCTCGTTTCATTAGCTATAGTGCGAGACATGATCTATATAATCGACCAAACACAAAGACTTAGTTTGTTGTTCGATCAGCTCCATTTGTTTGTTTCTATTTTTAGGATACTAAACGATACAATACTGCACACGAGTGTTACTCTATTTTACAAATACTAGTCGAGCACTGGAAACACAACTAAGTGTTAAGAGTCGATTCGTTCTTTTTACAATCTCGTGCTTATTTTTCCTCTCGTAAACAGGAATTACACGTCTGAGATTGCATGACGTCTTAAAATGGAAACAAATGGTGCTGTAGCTGTTCGTCTTTTGCAGATTTATGCTTCTACATTGTTGCATTCTTTCGTTGGCTTTCTTCAAATAGGTTTGTGAAACGAGACGATTATTTGAGTAGTGAGAATAGTGAAGTGACTATGATTGAACAATAGAGACTTGTTTCGACTAGATGAAGCTTGTCGCAAAGGGCGACGAGCATGTGCAAAACTACCCGATGCTTTGGGAACTTGTTTTGCACATTTAGACATGTATGAGAATGTTGTGTAAGAAGAATTTGATCAAGTTTTTTGTATGGATTTTGTGCTTTTAATTCGTCTTATGAAGTCTATATATATTTATTGCTAAGTTCCAATTTTTTAGTGGATACCCCCTTCCCCCCTCACTAGCAAGCTCACTATGTTCGATCAACCAGAGTCGAACATTGTTAAGTGCTCGACCATCTTGATCGAACATTAGCTTGTTCGTCCTTCTTGGTCAAACGATCAACGAATATTCAATTCTCCAAAAGTACGACAATATCGAAAGGCAACGACGATGAGCGGTGGTGGGGGAGGAGGCGATGGTTGTGATGAACGAGAAATTTGACGTTGCGAGGATGAAAGAAAATATGTGAGAATGTAGGATTTAATGTAAAGTTATACTTCCTCCGTCCCGATATGACTTGCACCCTTTGACCAACACGACTTTTAAAAAAAATAAAAATTTAAGGCCATGTTTAGTAGTTTAGATTAAACCTAGATTAACTATATATCATTTTTATTGATTGTTTGATAACTTAGATTAATCCTAATCTTAGATAATCAGTCTTTGCTATCAAACATGAAGTGATATTTTAGGAGATTTAGTGTGTAAAATATAGATAAAAAAAAGAGTGATTATTTTGAAAATAAAATAATGGAAATCTTTATTGAAAGGGCCTAGTCAACAAAAAAATCTCATTTAGAAGGCCTCTGTGAGAATATTAATATGGTTTAGACGTTCAAATAAGAGAAGTGTGCACGTAATTCTTTTTTGCAAGGCGGGCCGGGCCATCGATCTTACTGTTACAAGAAAAAAATTTCAACCCAACTCAATCCGTTTAAGTGGGTGTTTACAAGCACTAGTATGTGCTTAAAATCACTTATTTTTTAAAATATAATCACTTTTGGAGTGTTTGTTAACACAACTAAGTGATTAAATGACGAAGTGAGATTGCTCAAGTAGTTAGAGCACCACTACCTAGGCATTAGATCCTGGTTCGAGTCATGGGGAGGAGAAAAGGAAGGGTATATAATGTAATTTCGAAAAAAAAAAACTAAGTGATTAAATTAAGTTGTTAAAAGTGATTTTGGTGAAGCACCCCTCCACCTACTTTTAGGGAGTATTTCAAACTCTACAAACTGCTTCCAGAATCACTTTTTTTTTTTTAAAGCTGCCATCTCACAGCTTTTACTTTTTATTATAAAGTTTGCAAACACCCTCTTCTTCTATGTGTTTCTCATCATTGTAGTAATCAATTTTACATTTTTGCCCTTACAATTTAAATAATATTTTATGTTTATCCATTACTTATCCAAATGTAATAAGGGTATTTTTGTACTATTTATTTTGCAAACATCATAACATATACAAAATTGATTAAAAGTACTTAATTTTAAAACACTGTCTACTTTCAAATTTATTTCAAAAATCAATTTTAATCATTTTAAATCATTCACTATTATTTGCAAACACACCTTAAGCCCGTGTTCAAGCTGATTATTTTTTCGTCCCATGAGCCCGTTTTAACAGCTCTAGCTAATTAGACGAATAACTACACTCCAGCCGTCATTGTCAATTCCAACAAACGCTAACATGAAAATTGGTAAAATCAATGATAGCTTTCGGTAACTAGTTTTTCAAGTGGCGAAAAAGATCACAAATATAATAATAATAAAATATTTAAAGCCATATTCATCAGTGATTTCTGATCGTCAAGTTCGAACACTTTTTAAGAAAAGTAAAACTCCCAATTTTTCCCGCCGGAGAATCTGTGTCGCGGCGATGGTCGCGGCGGAGTTGATTCCGGTCGCTTTTCTAGCGGTGGCTCTGTTGGTTGCGTCGAGTAGCGCGGCGATTCTACGGCAGCCGGAGTTGAGCAGCCGGAGTTATTTGACGAGGGAGGAACATTGGATTAATCAATCAGTTGATCACTTTTCTCCTTACGTAAGTCTAATTTTTGTTTGATTGTTTCAAGTAGTGTGGAAGATTGTGAATGAATTCAACTCTATTTTGTTTTTTTTTTTTGGCGGCGAAGTTATAATTGTGCTTGATTAGGTTTTTTTTAGGGGTTTTTTTAGTCACTAATTAATTGCACCTCGAAAGACGGAACTTTCGACTTTTGTAGTTCGGTACCAAACTTTTGAATTGTTATTAAAAAAAAAAAAATTAAAGCAGAACACGAAAAGTGGAACATAGGAATCGAACCTTGACGATTGACGAAAATACCCCTGATTTGCCTATGAATTTGTCTGTTTTTTTTTCCAACAATTTGAAAGTTCATTACTTTAACTTGTAAAAGTTGAAAGATATCGTATGTGAATTGACGAAAATACCCCTGACTTGTCTACAAATTTGTCTAAGGTCATTTTTTGCAACAATTTGAAAGTTCGGTACTTAACTTGCAAAAGTGGAAAGTTCGGTCATTGAGGTGCAGTTAGTGACAAAGAAAAGTCGTGTTTGATTAGTTTTTTTTTTTTTTAGTGATTTCTTTGTCACTAATTGCACTTTGAAAGACCGAACTTTTGACTTTTGCGAGGCAGGTACCGAACTTTCAAATTGTTGCAGAAAAAGACCTCAGTCAAATTTGCAGGCAAAAACAGCCCATGTTATCATATGTAAATTGACAAAAATACCCCTACTTTTGCCTACAAATTTGTCTGAGGTCACTTTTTGCAACAATTTGGAAGTTCGGTGCTTGACTTGCAAAAGTCGAAAGTTTGGTCATCGAGGTGCAGTTAGTGACAAAGATAAGTCCTTTTTTTTCAATTTGTCTTGCAAAGTAGTGAAGGGTGTTTCTGCATATCAATATATCATAAGATAGCTTCAATGCATTATACATGTAACTTAAGTTTAGTTTTATATGTATGTAATCATATAATCCATGTTCAAATTCAAGTTTATATGTAAGTAAGCATGCAGGCCCATGTACAAATACAGACAGAATGTGTTCTTTTTTCCATTTGTCAGTGTGTGGTTAGATGGGGTTAAGAGTTGGTTAAGGTTTAGGTTTAGTATTTATGTCTCAGTATGAGACGAGAATGAGTGAGAACGCATTTAAACTAGTTGGTTAGTATCGTATAATTGAGTCGTTAAAGCCATAAATTTTATCGTAAAGTTGGATTGAGATGTGGGAACAAGGACAATGTATCATTGATGTTTAGTCTATGTATTAGTTCAAAATGGCGTTAAATCGTTCTACTTTTTTCACATTAGTATTACGTACGTCTTTATGCAGCTATCCACTCAATTTGTATAGGATTATCCGTTAAATTTGCTGTTTTCTGGTACTTTTTTCAAGACTCTAATCAGCATAACGGCTTTCTCATTGCAGGATCGTCGCCAATTTGAACAACGATATTTTGAATATCTTGATGAGTTTCAGATTCCTGATGGGCCAATTTTTCTCAAGATTGGTGGAGAATCTGCATGCAATGGGATTACAAATGACTATTTGGCTGTAAGTTTGCAAATTGTTGTTTGTTTGTAAGAAAGAGAAGGCTTTATTTCCATCTACGTGTTTCCTCACGCGTACTTTGCCTAAATATTAGAGAATAAACTCGTGGCTAATCATTTTCGATGTCCTAACAGGTTTTGGCAAAGAAATTTCGAGCAGCTGTTGTTACTCTTGAGCATCGTTACTACGGAAAGAGTTCCCCTTTTAAATCATTGAGCACAGATAATCTGAGATTTCTTTCATCAAAACAAGCACTATATGATTTGGCTGTGTTCAGACAGTATTATCAGGCAAGTCCCACAACTTTCATGAGATAAAGATTCGTATTCAGGAACCAAAAATGATACCGTCCCTTGTTGATTCTCGTGTTTTTACATAAAATATCTGTTCCTTTTGTTTCCTTACGCAGAAATCCTTAAACGCGAGGCTCAACAAATCAACTGACAATCCATGGTTTGTCTTTGGCATTTCATATGCGGGAGCACTTAGCGCGTGGTTCCGTGTGAAGTTTCCTCACCTTACTTGTGGAAGTCTTGCAAGCTCTGGAGTTGTTCAAGCTGTGTACAATTTTACTGAATTTGATAAGCAGGTGAAGAAAACTTCTTTTCATTTGTTCGTTTTGTCCCCGACTGTGCTTTGAATTACAATGAAATCGCGATTTCTGAGAAGTATTCTTCGCTAGGTTGGTGAATCTGCTGGTCCAGAATGTAAAGCTGTGCTGCAAGAAATTACTAGTCTCGTTGATCAGAAACTTGAATCGAATGGAAAAGAATTAAAGGCATTGTTTAATGCAGCTGAGGTAAATATAGTGGATTTCAAAATCTTGATAAATTGTAATGGTGTGTGTTTGTTTTGAGATTTATGTACGGTAGAGTGTACTTTCGTGGAAACCGTTTTGGCTAATGACATCTCTTGACAGACCGATAAACTCTCTTGTTCTATCTGTGTGGAAACTCGTTCGTGTTTCAGGGTTCTATAACGGCTTTACTTTTCTTACAGCTAAAAAATGATGGTGATTTCCTGTATTTTCTGGCAGATGCAGCAGTCACAGCGGTATGTGACGATACAGCCTTTTCAATATAAACACTTTTCGTTTTTTAGATTAGTTACTGCATGCTTTTGTGTTGGCCACTTTGCAGATTCAATATGGAAGCCCAGATAAATTATGCCCCCCACTTGTTAAAGCAAAGAAAACCGGAGAAGATTTAGTGGTAAGAACCGATGGCCCTATAGTCATCGACTAAACTGCGTACTGTATAAAATACGTACATAAATGCTCACTTGTTCAAGTTCTTTTCAGGCAGCATATTCCACGTTTGTGAACGAGTTTTTCTTAAAGGGTATGGGTTACAGCGTTGAAACGTATAGTCAACAGCATTTGAGGAAAACCAGAATAAACGGGGGCAATACTGATCGCCTGTGGTGGTTCCAAGTTTGTACAGAAGTTGCGTTTTTTCAAGTTGCACCAGCAAATGATAGTATCCGCTCGTCAAAAGTTAACGAGAGGCAAGTTTCCTTTCTTTATAGTGTATCCTTTATTCGATTAGTCTCTTACAGAACTAATACCATTTAAAAATGCACTTGAACGTTGCATGGTGCACCTGGTGCGTACAAGACTTGATTGTTTGTCGATGCAGATACCATTTGGACCTCTGCAACAATGTCTTTGGGGATGATATCACTCCTGATGTAACTGCAACTAATCTATACTATGGAGGCACAGGAATTGCTGGTAAAATTATTAAAATTCTATTTCACGAGTCAACTGGAGACGAAAATTGATGGAATTTTCAATTTTCATCTCGAGGGAGCTCGTGAAGTAAAATTTTGATACTTAACGAAACAAAAATTTATATTTTCGTGACCTTTTGACGCGTTCTGCCATTTAGATTCTTGAAACTTATTTTCTTCATTGACAGGTTCGAAAATAATCTTCACTAATGGATCACAGGACCCGTGGCGACATGCATCGAAACAGAACTCTTCTTCACTTGACAGTGAGTTCAAAACTTCTAATATATGTGCTCTTTTGTTTACCTACATAGCATAGATTTGCGTAGTTAATAAGCGTACCATCGCAAAAAAAACGAGTACAAGGGCGAAATTGGAATGCGTAGATTAGCGTAAAATGACAATTATCTTCAATTTCAGTGCCTTCATTCATCATAACATGCAATAACTGTGGTCATGGAAGCGACATGCGCGGCTGTCCTCAATCGCATTTGATTCCACAAGGTGCGTACGCTTTAAAATCGCGCGAATCTTGCACATTAGTCGTTTGAGTCTACTTATCAAAGTCGTTTCAAATTTCAGGCGACGCCTCAAATTGCAGCTCCCCGGATGCTGTCAACAAAGTAAGGCAGGAGATCATCAACCTCATGGACTTGTGGCTATCTCAATGCTCCGATTCGCGTAGAAGTTCCATGTAACGAGTCATGGCTCGATTCATCGCGAAATTGTAGCAGTTTGGTCTGGGAAAGGCCATCTGCTTAAGTTATCTTGTTTTAGTACTTATGTAAATTGGATCAAAAACTTATCGAGAGCATTGCTCGTTCGTTGCTTCGTACTCGTATCGTTTCTCGTAGTTTAGAAAACACTCAGCAGTCCCAAAGTATGAAATGAAACAAGATTGCAATAATCCCAGAAAAATATGATTCATGATCTGAAACTCAGATTGTGATCATATGCCACAAAAATACAAAAACAGCAGAAATAATCTACGAGACCAGAATTCCAGTTTATCATGGTTACATCATAGCTAAATTCAAATATTTGTAGATGTTTATTTGACACAGCAGCTTAGTAACTGTATCCCTTAACAAACAAGTCTTTCTTGGCGTCCTCGGACTCGCCCTCGCCCGTGTACTTCCCGAGCTGAGCCAGCGAGTTCGCCTTTGCTCTGATGAGCAGAGCTTCCTGAGCCGCAGCCACATTCTCCGGCCTTCCTCCCCATGTCTTAAGGCACGTGTTCTGTAGCGCACGTGCATAGGAAAACGACACGTGCCATGGGTTAGGCGCTTGGTTCATCGCGTTCAAGTTGAGCGTCGCCTCAACTTCAGATTGCCCACCAGACAAGAACTGGTACACACAAAAACAGTTCAGTGAAAACAACTAATACTGATCAAGTGATCAACTGATACTTTTTAGTAAAACGAGTCAGTTCAGTGAAAACAACTAATACTGATCAAGTGATCAACTGATACTTTTTAGTAAAACGAGTCAGTTCAGTGAAAACAACTAATACTGATCAAGTGATCAACTGATACTTTTTAGTAAAACGAGTAATACCATGATTCCGGGGACTGCAGGGGGGATTCTTCTTTTGAGGAGTTTAAGAGTGTAATCAGCAACTTGTTGTGGAGTAGCTCTTTCTTTGCATTCAGCACCAGGAGTAACCATACTAGGCTTCAACAGAATACCTTCAAACAGGACGTTGTTTTCCGCGAGGTAGAAGAAAACCTCGGCCCACACCTTCAGAGCGACCTCAAACGTCGTGTCGATTCCATGTTCACCATCCAACAAGATCTCTGGCTCGACAATCGGGACCAAACCGTTGTCCTGAAACCAACCAACAACATAAATCACTGCAATTCAATTCAATTCCTCATCATTCATTCGTTAAAGAATCAAGAATTGCAAGTACCTGAGAAATGGCAGCATATCTAGCAAGCCCCCAAGCTGCTTCTTTCACAGCCAACGCAGACGGACCGTTGGGAATGCTCACAACGGTACGCCTACATTTCCACAAGTCACAATTTAAAACAGTATCAGTCGTTTCATTAAAAAGTATCAGTTGTTTTACTATAAAGTATCATCATACCATTTGGCGAAACGGGCTCCCTGCTGGTAGTAAGCAGCGGAACGAGAAGCCAATCCGTCGAGACCTTGGCACCACGACTCGTTGTTCGAGCCAGCCAAAGGGACAAGACCCTATCAAAAAAAGTAGTGTTTAGTACACAGTTTTCAGATCTTATGTTTTAACTTATACAAATGAGACTCACTTTGTCAACTTTGATGCCGGGAACAATGCCTTGCTCGACGAGGATGTCGACGATCTTTTTGCCTTCAACGGTCGATTGGTAAAGCGTTTCCTCAAACAAGATTGCTCCAGAGACGTAGTTGCCAAGGCCCGTTGGTGTTACGAGCAAAGTCCTGTACGCCTGCCTGTTCGCCTCCGTGTTTTCCAGCCCAATCGACGCTAAACGCTTCCCACACGTCGCGTTCGATTCGTCCATAGCTAAGATCCCACGCCCCGGAGATGCAACAGTTTTCTATTCATTGAAAATATCAAGATGTTAAATTGTATTAAAAGGTATTAGTTTGTTAACTGAAAAGTATTATTTGTGTACAGTTGCATCGTACAACTGGTGTACAAGAGTGTTAGTCAGCTAAAAAGTATCAATTTCATGATACTTACTTTCTACTTAATGAAATCAACAAAAAATTTCAAATGGTATTAGCCGTTGTACTAAAAAGTATCAATTTCATTATACTTACTTTCTACTTAATGAAATCAACAAAAAATTTCAAATGGTATTAGGTGTTGTACTAAAAAGTATCAATTTCATTATACTTACTTTCTACTTAATGAAATCAACAAAAAAATTCAAATGGTATTAGCCGTTGTACTAAAAAGTATCAATTTCATGATACTTACTTTCTACTTAATGAAATCAACAAAAAATTTCAAATGGTATTAGCTGTTGTACTAAAAAGTATCAATTTCATTATACTTAATGAAATCAACAAAAAATTTCAAATGGTATTAGCCGTTGTACTAAAAAGTATCACTTTATCAGTATTAGTTATTTTCATTACTTTACTAAACAATATCTACGTACACAATGCTATAAAAAAAGAGATGAACACGAGACTTACAGCGGTCTTGATGAGCTCATCGGCGTAGGAGCTGGCGCGGATGGAGAGGGCGGAGGAGGAGACGGGGTGGCAACGCACGGCAGCCACCCGGAGGAGGGGCTGCCCCCTAACAAACTCAGACTTATCAAGAACTGGTGAGGATTTGAGGAGGGAAGCTGAGGCCATATTTTCTTTTTTTGTTAATGATAAAACAATATCTCTTTGAGAGTGTTTTCCCCCCACAAAATTTTATTGGAATTCCTACACAATTTTATGCTTATAAGTGGAGTTATATAGTTTTGAGGAGATATGTGTTTTGAGGCCATAATAGAGTGGCCAATCTTCTTGTGACATGTGGAGTGATAACTTTCTGACATGGCTAGAATACCCACAACAATCATTATTTTAAATTTTTGGACTTTTGTTACGTGAATTTTTTTTATTTCTGATTTTTAGATTGTCGAATATTAGAAATTAAATCTTATTTTTGAGCTTTTAATAACTCTAGACTTTGCAACAGTTATACTCTCTCACAGTTAGGGTGAAATACCCATAAGCTTTGAACACGAAAGTTAAAAAATATAATAAAATGCGTATATGTAGTAGAGGTGATTTGATTGGAAGAGAGAATAAAATAATGAAATACGAGAGTAAGTCGTTCGTTAAAAAGAGAACAAATAACTTTTATTGGAACAAACGAAAAAAAATAATTGGGACGAAGGGGTATAATATTCTCTTTGTTTAAATTTATTATGTTCATTTTTTAAGGCACGAAGTTTAATTAATATTGATTAGTTTATTTATAAAGTAAGTATGTTGAAAGTGTTATTGGGTATTGTGGGTTCACTTAAAAATAAAGTGATTGTTTATAAATAAAGTGAATGACAAATTAAGTAAATAAGAATGATTTGAGGGTGAAGATAAAATAATGTGAATTATTTATTTCAAAAGGAAAATGTGCACAATGAAATTGAACGAAGAGGGTATGTTACTAGTGTACGATCATTTTCAATCGAACGTCATGTTTAGTGTTCAACCACTTCGACCAAACGGGATGCCAAGCATGTGACCAAACACTAAACTTAACATTCAATCGAAATGGCTGAACAAAGATTGAAAATAGTCGTACATCACTAAAAATGTAACAATTTGGACAAGAAAAGTAATAAATAAATTCTACAACCACTAAAAATCACTTGGAAACATTTGAGGTCTAGTATTAGTAATGAGAAACAAAGAGACAAACCCACTTCTCTCTCACCACTCTTTTCTTGTTCTTTTTAAAGGTGTGTTTGGACATTGGAAATAAGAGGAATTAGGAGAACCACCGATTTTGCCTAAATATCAAATTGGACACAAATCTATCGCTTTTGGAATATAACCAAACAAATTTTGATTGCCTTTTGGAAGCTACACAATTATTCTCTCAAATAAATTGTAATTTAATCTAAAATTTTCAATAATAGTTACAACTTACAAGTTAAGTCTTCCATACAAGTGTGCAACTCTCAATTTTTCTGAAGCTAACGTTTTCGAATTTGATCAGATTAAAGAACAATATTATTTCATTAATCCGGCCACTCTACACAAAGGGAGACCTTCCCCTTTCTCTGCTATGTAAAAGTCAGATTGAGCTCACTCTTTGAAGAAAGAGCAGTTAACTAGTGACACTCTTATTTATTTTATTAAAACTCTCACAAACATTAATATTATATTTTAAATATTACAGTAATATTTTATTAAAGAGGCCTCAGAAAACTAACTTTAAACGATATTTACAATTTATCTAAATATTACGGAGTACAATAAATTCATTATAACATTATTATTTATTAGATTTATGTTAGATATTCTATAGTACAACAACAAATCCGTTGTAGTCTAGTTGGTCAGGATACTCGGCTCTCACCCGAGAGACCCGGGTTCAAGTCCCGGCAACGGAATCCCTTTTTTTTTCATTTATAAAATTAATTTTCAGCCCATTGGGCCAAACCGATTGAGCCCAAAAAGCGTTTTTCTTTCAGCATGTTATAATTACTCCGTCTATAAATTAAAAGATACTCCCTCCGTCCCAAGATTTTTTACACACTTTGATCGGTACGGAAACTAAGAAAATGGAATAAAGTGATCGGTACGGAAATTAAGAAAATAGAATAAAGTGATGTGTAAAGTAAAATAAAGGACGGGTATTATTGGTAATTCATTGATTAAAGTGGAGTGATTTGACTAAAGGGAAGAAAAAGTAAAATAAAAGAGGGGTATTATTGGTAATTCATTATGTAAGTTGTTTCCTTTTTTGGAGTGTGTAAAAAATGTTGGGACGCCCATTAAGGAAAGTGTGTAAAAAATCTTGAGACGGAGGGAGTATTTACTAAAATAGTATGAGAAGTTTATAGGCGGACGGACTAAAATGACAAAATTGAAAGTTTATATGCAGACGGAGTGACCCATCATGATTTCTCTAGCATTACTTTCACTTCCAATCCACAAGGATTAAGATCAAATGAGTGCGAATTCTCGTTATATCAAGAGTTTTAACTGATGATCAGTTGCGAGAAAAAATATTTACTTCAGATTTTTTGGGTAAAAAAGAAGAAAGAAGATAGGATTCCTGATTATTCAGACCTTAGTCGAATTAGATGTACTAATCGTTGCAATCTCATAGATCTATCCCTTCTCTATATTAATTGGACTTATTTGTTTTAAAAGTTGGAGGGTTTATTTATGCTAAAAAATAATTCAAGGTTCAATTTATACCTAAAACAATAATTTAGTGGTCAAATTGCACCATATCTCTTTTAAAATTCATTGTATAGTAAAATCGTTTTTAGTCAAAAAGATTATTCCTTGAAACTATGTACCAATGCAGTAGCACAGCCGCCGGAAAACAGGCGGTGGCTTTGCCCGACGGGGTCGGCCTCAACAGTTGGTTGATGCCCGAGACATATATACAACCATAACTCATGTAATAATTCAACAAACCTTTACATGTGATGGTAGTTTTCTTACATGGGTTTCATAGTACACTGAGAATTAACACCAAAGGGGCCACATAATACATTTCCCATGGTTTACTAAGGGGGGAAGGGGGACTTATGAACACATTAAACTTCCAACATTTCTATATGTACAAAGGTAATAAATAAAATTATGTACGATACGCTCGATTACCATTTAATTGTGTAACAGCATCCCGTTCCTGCAAATACGGATTTATGTTTAGTATATACTGAAATTGAGCTAATAAAGCAGCACTAATGGTTCACATGATGTAAAATATTATCTAAACCAGAATTTATCCACAGTTTTTCACGAAAAGCTTCAGTTAAACTTGTACGCAGTTGCATCCTATAAACTCGTTATCATAAAAACTATTGACGCAAATATACTGATTTATAAAATGCTATTCTTTGACTTAGAACTTGTCCAAGCCACCCAATTAATAGAAACTGGGCAAATACTTGTGCACCAGTTGCACCGTGCAAGTCAAGTGCATTTTTAAATGGTATTGATTGTTTTACTAAAAGGTATTAGTGGGTCAGTATTAGCTGTGCAGCAGGGTGCAACTGGTGTTATATAGGACTGTAATAAGAATATTCTGGGAAACTGAGAGATGGGCCGTGAGGAGAGAGATCATACCACATAAACCCGTCTGAAGAACATTAAGATTGAAAAAGAGTTACAGTTGCAATGTAACCATTTTTCATCACCTGAAAACATCGATTTACATACTTATTAAGACAAAAGGAAGAAGCAAATAGAAAAGCGAGTCATAAATTAAATTGGCCCGAGATAAATGCTTCACCTCGAAGGCAATGTTGGGGTATCCGTACACAAATGTAGACCCAAAAGGATTGCTTGTAGACCCCTGTGTTTGGATGGCAGCTCTCCCACTATCCCCAAGAATTTCCTGCAATATATATGTTGTAACTATTACTACTTTGAAACTCTTATCATTTGAAGGAAGGGTCAAACAAGTAGAAATAAAACAGAATTTGGTCCACACAGGACCTGAAAAATAGTACAACTATCGATTAGGGAATTGAAATATTTCAGGCCCTGAATTGATATACTAACTCCTAATAAAATTCAAAAGTGCTAAATCTGCCATCCATACTAAAAAACGGCTTGTTAAATTAAACAGAAGCCAATGTGCAGAATAGGTATCACCTTAACTTGCTCCCACTTTGTGCTCGGTGTAATGGCACATTTTGAGGTATTCACGTCTTGATGAAATGACCCATCATCTGACAGTTTTTTATCCCGAAAAAAAAATCAGTTTATGTATTTACACAATTGTATGTCCATAACAAGAGATGACTGAGAATACTTACAGTCAGGACCACATATCAAAAAGTTGCATTTCATATACGAGTTGAAATCGTAATGCCCAGGAAAGTTGGTGTGCAGGACAAACTTCTTAACTTTATGAGTCTGTGAATCAATTAAAATCAATTTAGATATCTTACTAATAAACTAATGCAATAAGAACGGAAAATCGTTTTTTTAGTCCTGTAAGTTAACTTTATTTTAGGCCTGTCGACTTTGACGAATTGAAAATTGTCCAACAACTTTCAATTTTTTGACATTTTGGTCCAGTAACCAGCTTTAAGGGGTGAGATACCCGGTTGACCAATCAGACTTTGCCACATGGACAAAGCAAACTCTGTCACGTGACTCACGTCAGTGTCAACCGGATCTCCTACAGTCAGTTGCCGGTCTAAAATGTAAAAAAATTGGAAATTACAGGACTATTTTTCAATTCATGAAAGTAGACAGTACTTGAACCAAAATAGGGATAACGTAAGGGACTAAAAATTATTTTCCATAAGAAGAATTTTTTTATTGTAGAAGATAAACTAAACCTGTCCATCGAATAAAATGTCCAACCCACGCGTGAAATAATTGTAGAAGTAGTCACCACAAAGGGTGCTTCTTGGCTTAGGATCTGAAGCAGAATGGATTACCATTTGATCCACCTGTGTGAATCAAAACCATCAATTCAGTATATGAGAACCAGAAATTCAAGGAAATTCCTTAATTAATGACGAATAATTTAATTTATTGTGAGGGCTCATGAACTGAAAAGAAGACAATCTGTTATAATACCTGCTTCTGATGAATTCCACACGGGCGGCCAAGTTCTGTCCACACATCCTATATATGAAATGCAGATGAATAAGGGAAATTATGCACAATGATTAATTTAGTAGAGAAAGAAAGACTGATAGGAGCAATAAAAAAAATCCTAATAAAATAATTGCCTCCTTATTGGGAAAATAAAAACACCAAATGTGTTAAATGTATGTGTATTGCATGTCAAGTAAATGGGAGAATTGGATTAATAAGGTAAAACAAACAAACTACGATCATACAGTTGGTGATAGGTATCTTTTTCTTTCTTTACTCATCATATCTGGAGGATCACTAAGTAATTGCTAAAACAGAACTGTAATCTGGAGGCAATCAAGCAAAATTGAAAATCTAGAAATAATATCCAAGTAAAAAGGAAGATCGTGCACATTATCTCACTTCAGCATGTATTTAAAATTAAGAAATCTCTGAATTAGCTCAAATATGTCATATCAAATCTTAATCAATAGAATCCAACTACCCTCTGCTAATAATCAAAATAATATAATGTACAAATTGAACAGTCTCCTTTAAAAAGATGGAGAGAAGGAAGAGGAACAAAATAAAATGGTAAAACACATTGGCAAATTCGAACAATACAGAAGAAGCAAATTTCATTTGAAAGTTCATACCTGTGGAGATGCACCAAAAGGTATATGCTGACCTCCAACTGTAAACCACAATTCTTCCCCCAACTGTTCAACAAAGATGACAGAAAGTGTGGATTCATATATGATAAAATGTATAATTCACTGGTTTTTACATGCATAATCTCTCACTAAACAAATCCCAAGATGACTCAGTTTTATCATTGAACGTCGGGTAAAGTGCAAGTTATATCACGAGAGGAGAATTGCAATCTACAAATAGATGCTAATTCACACATTTACTAAACAAAATAAATGGGCGACGTATATCCATAATTCTATGCATATTTAGCCACTAATTTATACAAGAGAAATCCATGGCTACATTATATCCTCTTGGCTACAAAGTTTAAACTGAAACCGCCACATATAATCAAATTTACAGTAGCAGAAGTCAATGGATCTACAAATAAAAGTTTCGGGAGCAAAATAAATAAGGCTTTCATGATTTTAGGATCAACAATACAGGGATTACCAAATGACAAAACATATAATTACCAAAAAAAAAAAAACATCATCACTTCACTCATGCTCAAACAGAGACTTCATCAACAAGATGCAAGAATGAAAAATTGAAGCATATCCAGGTTAATCACCATCATAAGCAATATTATGTTCGCATAAAATATCAGACACAGTGAAGTTTATAGCAACTTAGCAAATATCTTACCTTCACTTGCAGTTCTTCCATATAGAGGCTGCCTGTTGCCAATGGAGGTACAGTTGCCTTCATCATTGAAGATCCTACGCCAACCTTACGGTCTGTAGAAGAATCGTACACCGAAACGCGGCAAGTCACCGGGGTTGTTCCATCGGGAAACTCTAAAGGGAGCTCAGCTGTGAAAGAAGAAGAGAAATTCCCACTAAGCACTTTGCATTAGGGATTTTGTTCAAATACAACAGGATATTAAAAACAATACCTTCCCGATTATGACAGCACTCTGCATACTGTGTGGGGATAGGGAATGCAAAGGACAATCCCTGTAAAAAATGAATCCATCAAAGATTGTTCAATGATATAATAGGGGGAAATTGTTTTTTAGGCCCGTAACTTGGGGGATAGCAGTTATAGGACATTTTGTTTACGGGCTGGCATATTTAGGCAATAATATATTAACTTTCGCATATTTAGGCCAAATTGGCCCGAAACAACACAATTCAGGCTTAAGTGTCACATGCTGCTCACGTG
The DNA here is from genome assembly GCA_963675135.1 of Galeopsis tetrahit. Classification (NCBI taxonomy): domain Eukaryota; kingdom Viridiplantae; phylum Streptophyta; class Magnoliopsida; order Lamiales; family Lamiaceae; genus Galeopsis; species Galeopsis tetrahit. Next base: position 1,027,873 of record OY776120.1, read on the forward strand.
CTTGTCCTAAATGTATGGAAATTAAATATATGATGCCCTAAAGTTGCCAGCCCAAAACACCATAATTAAAATTTACGGACCTAAATGTGCTAAATTAAGATTTAAAGGCATAAATGTGCCAGTCGTAACAAAAAATTATTCCAATATAATAGGTGAAGAAATTCTTAAGCTGTTCCAAATGATTAGAAATATCAAACAAACTTACTGGGTAGAACAGAGTGTATGCACCCCTATCCTTGTCATATATTCCAGGATATGTTGGCCCGAAAAGAGCATACACGGCTACAAAAGTTGCTAGTGTTGACGATCCTCTACAAGTAAAAACAAAGCTTCAGAAAACAGCACTCTTGCATGAAAATAAGTGAAGGTTAAAAGCACAAATACCTACCCAATCAATGAAGTGGCATATCGTATTTGAAGCCGCTTGACATCAAAGATTTCAATAAGACGCAGACGCTGGAATAAAGCAATATAAAAAGATAAGGATAAGCTATATAACTGCAACAACACAAATATTCAGCAACGAATGCTATTTGATCAGGAAAAAAAGGGTTCATCTTTTTTCAAATAAAACCAAACATCATCTTAAGAGAAAGTACCTGCGACCAAGGATCAAACCGAAGATGAAACCCATGGTCAGGGAAGCTGATAACAATGTCTAGTTTCAGAGGCTCCTACAGGAGGACATTGGGATCCGAATAAGAAGCTGATATTGCATTAAACAATTATGCTTGTGCCAATATTTATAGTCATTTTACGTTTTTATTAATTAAATCAGATGACTGTGTGAACGTATTGAGTAACTTTTTTGTCGATATCATACCAATAGGTATGTCACGACAAAATTTGGAACTTCTTTATTACGTATTAACAAATCCAAAAAATAATTTATACACATTTATAAAATGTTTTCACATCAAATGTAAAATTTGCAAGCATAGCAGTACTCCATCCATGCTACCACATTAGATGTAAAAGTTCAATTTACGAAAGTTCTAGAAAATAATAAAACTAAACAAAATATACATAACAACAAACTTAGGAGCAAAAGCAAGAGAATTAATACATCACGCGACAAATAAAATATGGCGACCCTTAGAACTTTTTAAAGATTGTTACACTAGAATATCCCAGAAAGCATAATCCTCAAACAGAAGAGAACAAGAGAATTAATACATCACACGACAAATAAAATACGGCGGCCGTTAGAACTTTTTAAAGATTGTACACTAGAATTGCCCAGAAAGCATAATCCTCAAACAGAAGAGAACAAGATAAAAATCCACATGCACGCAACGATCAATAAACAATATTACTCCAACATGGTAATAATAACTAATCTAACCAAAATCAATCAAGCAAACCTCATCATAGTACTTCACATGAACAACATCGTAAATGCTGGGCTGTTGTTCGATTTGAGCAAAAGCCTCACATATCGGCATCCCTGAAATCACCAACAGAAATACATCAGCACACCATTTAGAGAAGATTGGAATCTAAAAAAACCCGGTTGGGACTTCAGTAAAACATGTTGTATTATGCATTTCTTAGATACGAGAGAGGTGTAATTAACCACCATTAAGTTAACATCATTAAGTTTCTCTTCTCTTTCTTATCTTAATGTAAGAGACGTTACATCATTAGGTAAAATTAAATTTCAATCCAGACAAAAAAAAAAAAAAAAGGCCCAATTAACTACTAAAACTTAACAATAAATAGACTATTTGATTCTGAATCAACGCCCAATTAACAGCTACAATTTCATAACATTTTACCTTTGATCCTAAATCATCATCTTACACAATTAACAACTAAAATCCCGATCACGAAATAACCAATGAAATTTCTCAATATTTCTGCTGAGTGACAGTAACGAAACCCTTACAAATTTAGAAATAATAAATCTACATAAGGTGAATTAAGATTTTACCGAGAGAGAAAGGGCCAAGGCCGACTCCGGGGCGAAGATCCAGTACGATGGAGACCATCGCAGTGCTCTCACACCTCCTTCGATTTCTCTGCATGATTCCTTTTCCAGCTAATTCAAAACCTCAAATTGAACTGAGTTAGGGTTGAATCGATGATCGTGATGAAGAAAAACAGGTAAATGAATACGAAAAGCTTCCGATTTCCTCCTTTCACATATATGTTGCCGAACAAATTTGCATTGCTTGAATTGAATTGAGAGAGAAATAGGTTTGCTTGCAGATTTGACAAAAGTGAATGATGAGGTAAGCGAATTGTTGATCGGTGTGTCGATGAAGCCGTATCGTATGTATATGTGTGTATATATATATATATATTTTAATTTTATAATGCATGAAAATATTTGAAATAATTTTTTTTTTGTTGGAAAATATTTGAAAGTTTAAATTGTTATGAAATAGAGTGAAAGTTTATAAATGGTTTTTAGATTAGATTTATGAGATTATTTGTTAATAAATTAGGTAAATAAATGTTACTCATAGGCGTAGTTAAAATCTTGTTCGAGAAAACTCTCAATAGAAACGAAGGAAAAATGTATACCTTTTAAAATTGATCAAACCAACACTATAAAAATCAGCAAAAATCAATCAAACACAAATCGGAAAAAAAAAAAGACTCACGGGGATCAAAAGCAATGTTTCATCGTTCCACATACCATGCAGGTTCAATTCTTTCGACAAGCATATTTGTTAATAGGCAAAAACTTGTGTGAGACCGTCTCACGGATCTTTTTCTGTGAGACGGATCTTTTTAACTCATATTTCAAAATTTTGGGTAGGATAACCCATATTTTTTTCAAAATTTTACTTTGTAAAAAAAAGTGATAATGTTTAAGTAAAAAGTGATAATATTTTTAACAAAAGTGACTATCACTTTTTACTTTAACACTATCACTTTTTGCTCAAACATTATCACCCAAGACTAGCCCTTGTTAATATCTCTGTCTCACAAAGATAGTTACATTTAACTTTATACACATATTAAGAAAAATAAATATAGTCAAGTTTAACTAATATGCTTAATTCAATGTTAATGAGTAATTATGAAGTAAGTTTAATTTTGAATAAAATTATCAATAAATTATTTAATATACTTATGTAAAAGAGAAAATCTGATTATAATTTGGGACATTCAAAAAATGAAAACGTGACTATGTTTGTGAGACGGATGAAGTAATAAATTAGGTTCCAGTTAAAAAAAAAAACTTTTGACACCAAGATTAAGAATAAGGGGTGTTTGCAAACTCTATAATCAGCTTAAAAACACTTTTTAAAAGTAAAAGATGTGAGAGGATAAATTTAAAAAAAATGATTCTAAAAGCACGATTATTGGTGGGTGTATTAATTCTTTATTTTTTTATTTTACCGAGACTCGAACCCAGGACCCAAGGCCTACCGTAGTGGTGCTCTAACCACTTGAACTATCCCACTTTATCGGGATCTCATTTCTCTACTGATTCACAAATACATATTTTAGTAATAATACGATACAAATTTACTCAATTGACTGACTGTGAAATTATAAATTAAACTGCTAGTTATTAAAATAATACTCTATTAAGATAATTAAAGTTTGAATGTTTTAACAAATTAATATACAAGTATGATTATTAGAGTATGTATATATCAACATATTTTTAAACCTCATGATCCTCCTTAATATCAAAAAAAAAAAACCCTCAATAATTTATAAAGCAATTTTAAATTAAAATAAATGGGGGGTTTCAATTGGTTTAATTATTAAAAAATGTTCTACGTAATAGTTAAAAATACATTTGTTTATCAATAAATAATCGAAAAAAACATAATAATACCAAACTCTAGTCCAAGGCTAGCGAGTAGCGAACACTCAATTACGTCGCATCGGTCACAGAAAATTGAAATTTCCTTGAAATTTAAAAAAATCCAAATGAAAATTATATATGTACGTGTGAATATGAGTATATGTATACCAATATGTGATGGGAAAAATCTCAAATGCACCGTGTGCACAGATCCAATTTCTGTGCACACGGTTTTTACCCATATCTCCATATGATCTGATCCATTTGTACTTTTTATTATATTCTTCACGCACATGCTTTGTAACCCAGGTAATTCTTCTCCCTCACTGATTCTTCTCCGCCTCCAGGTAATTCTTCTCCGCCTCTATTCTTCTCCCTCTCTAATTCTTCTCCGCCTCCAGGTAATTCTTCTCCCTCACTAATTCTTCTCCTCCAACTGCTTTTCCTAACCGGTCGCCACACCGCCGGCGATATCTGCGGGGAAACGAAAAACCCGTCGCTTTGCATAGACCTTTAGGTAACGTTCGACACACGCAGCGCGACGTCAGAGCTCCCGGTGCTGGATGAAATCGCGATTGAGGAGGCTACCGACAACGCCCGCCAGATAAAAAACGAGGCTCACGATCTGTTTTCATCGGCCAAGGATCCGTTGCCCCTATAGAATTTTATCATCTTTCAAGAATTTCTTTGGGTTCAAATCGGGCTTATAATCTACCGCCTTCGAGTGAATGCAAGCCAAGTTCCAGAAATTGCAGGTTTTCTTGTTCTTTTGTCGCTAAAACTCAGAAAAGGGGGCTTTTTCAATTCAAGGTGAAAAATATTGCGTCGTTTCTTTATGGGCTTAATTTTTTCCTTAATCTTTTCTGGGTTGGCGTGTATTTGATTTTATTCAATATTGGAAGTCTTTTGTTGCAGGGTTTTTGCTAGTTTTATAGGGGGTATTGGAATTGTGTGTAGATTAGATGTTATGCTGTCAAGTTTTCTGTAAACAAAAATGAGGTTGATGAAGGAGATCAAAGAGAGAATTTATGGGAATTGAGACAATCTGTATGATGCCGCTGTGAATGCACTAGTGGTAACTATTATTATTGAAAAAGTGGAAATTTTGTTACTGAAAAGTGGTAACTGTTTTTAGTGAAAAGTGGAAATTTTATTACTGAAAAGTGGTAACTATTATTAGTGAAAAGTGGAAATTTTGTTACTGAAAAGTGGTAACTATTATTAGTGAAAAGTGGAAATTTTGTTACTGAAAAGTGGTAACTATTATTATTGAAAAGTGGAAATTTTGTTACTGAAAAGTGGTAACTGTTTTTAGTGAAAAGTGGAAATTTTGTTACTGAAAAGTGGTAACTATTATTAGTGAAAAGTGAAAATTTTGTTACTGAAAAGTAATGGTAACTATTATTAGTGAAAAGTGGAAATTTTGTTACTGAAAAGTGGTAACTATTATTAGTGAAAAGTGAAAATTTTGTTACTGAAAAGTGGTAACTATTATTAGTGAAAAGTGGAAATTTTGTTACTGAAAAGTGCTAACTTATTATTAGTGAAAAGTGATTAAAAAGAAAAAAAAAGCTGTAAAAGTAATGGTAACTATTATTAGTGAAAAGTGGAAATTTTGTTACTGAAAAGTGGTAACTATTATTAGTGAAAAGTGAAATTTTTGTTACTGAAAAGTGCTAACTTATTATTAGTGAAAAGTGATTAAAAAGAAAAAAAAAGCTGTAAAAAAATAAATAAATAAAGACCACAATAACAGAACTCAAACCCATGACCTTATACTTATACAAGGCATCTATAACCACTTGGAGAATGGTTACTTTGTTGTATAATTCTATCTTTATCAATACATAGAGGGTCTCCATGTGCATTAGTGTGCACGTGCACCCTATGCACATGAGACCAACTCTATGTGATGATGTTACTGTATATGTTCCAAAAAATTGAATTAGAGATAAAAATATACTGAAAAGATAGAGATAAGAAATATATTTGAAATAAAGAAAATCTTTTCACAAAATTTCTCAATCAACCAAACATTTAGAATATTGGTACTTATAAGAACCTCTATCTACTTGCAAAAAACACTCAAATTATTTAAGTGCTGCTTTCATGAAATTAACCACCAGGAAAAAAAAATGCTCACAATAGCTTGGCATTGAGCGAAAGTTTGAGTTTAAACTAAGAAAATTTAGAAAGAAGATGAAGAATGAATAAATAAATCTGAGAACTGTTGATCTCGCTAGTCTTGTTGAAAACTTTAATCAAGCAAACCCTAACAAATTAATTAGAGCACAGATTAGTAACGAAAATGGCATATCTTCGTGTTGAGAGAAACTCCAAAATGTCGATAAGTATCCAGATTAAGCCGCCGTATTTGCGTGTTGAAACTCGAGTGAAAATTCGGTGTATGTAGAGAAACTCGCCGCTGCTTCGAGTTGGGGAAAAAATCGCCTCTAGTTGAGAGAGGCAGGGGAGAGGCTGAAAATGAAAGTTTGGAATGAAAAACTAGGGTTTGAGGCTTATATATCAAGGGTAGGGATGTAATTTGCATTTTAAAGAGTGCTCTGTGTTTTGAAACGATAACTTATCTCACCACTTTGGACCAGACAAAAAACGCACTATAATCTTGTATTTAAGGCGGGCCGCCGGGCTTATCTTGGGCTGACAAGATTTCCACCAAACGCGAAATTGGCCCAGATCAGGCCAAATCTTGAATTTAACTTGCCTAATCTGGGCCACCAAATGGGGCCTATATCCCAGCTATCATCACTAGAAGGTGAGAGATGCTAATCTATTACTACTTCATTTCTTCTGTTTTATTCTGCTTGCTTTTCTAACTATTAAGTTGATATTGTGTTTTTGTATTTTTGTCTTCTTTATAGGATCTATGATCTCAGTTGTAAGAATTGATTCTAAAACAACATGTACTTTCTTTGCGATGAATTCAATTAATTTATACTATCGGCTGGACTGATAGTACTGTTTATGCTCTATTTTATTAATTTAAGTTGTTCAATTACTAATTGCAATCTGATCCTTCTTCTAAGTACGAAATGTGATCTTAATATGCACAAACGGTGCTTGGCGGAATGAGAGGAGTGACAAAATTATTGGGGAAAACTTCATTGCTTGATCCAGAAGAGGTGTATACCCTTTTATCAATTGAGTATCTGCAGTTTTTTCACATGTAGAGTTGCAGTGTTAAAGTTACGTGATTGTCGCTCATTAATATGTTTGTTTGTTAATTTGTTTGTGGTTTGACATCGTTCATCATTTGTATCCATTGAAATTCAACTGAACTTTGGAGGGTGGGATAATTGGCAACATTTCTGGGTTGTTATTGTCACTTAGCTTTTTCCTCCACTTTGTCAACCTCAGCTGATTTGCATTTATTCAAGGAGGGTCTCTAATGCATCCTTTTTACATAATTCAGGTTGAAGCTTTCTGAGTTTGTTATTGTCACTTAACTCTTTCTTCCACTTTGTCGAGCTCAGCTGATTTGCAATGGGAGGTATGTATTATATGGTTGTGATTATGCTTTAATCAACAAATTTAATACTTGAACAACTTATCCTAAAATTCAACTACCCAATAAATATATTCAAATATATTTTTTGTCAATAGCTTGTGTTGAACCAGGCTTGTGTTTGGAGTATTAGAACAATAGACATGGGTGTGGTGTTGATATATTGGCAAGGGCAGAAGATGAACATGGTGTGATTTTAATTTGGGTCTTAGATCAATTTCTCTTCAGAAAGGTGCGTGTTCGACATAGATCAATACTTCTTTTGGCTTAGGTGCGTGTTTGACATAGATGAGGAAGATACATTACCGATGATGCTCGTGTTGTTTATTGTAATCGGTTTCTGGAGTGCTGTTGGAAGTAATCCACGTGTATGTATTCTACTTTTGTATTTTGTGACCAAGCACAACAAAGATGTCCAAGATAATTTATGATTTATGTTGGTTTGTGTGTTTTTCACAAGGATTTGTATTTTGAATTATAATACTATTGAACTTACTGCATTATGATATGTTCCATAACATTTTATTGCTTATAAGAGGCTCGAATATTTTCTTGCTTATCAGAGGCTCGAATATTAGCATTAGTACTTGAACGTTATGTATTATGCTATGTTTTGAATAATAGCCATATTGGAATTATATATGTTTCGAATAATAGTCATATTGGGATTTTCATGACGAAAATTGATCGATTGAGCCCAATACATCATTGAACATTAAGAATTAAGATAAAAAACGACAATAGAAATGTGTCAAATTCATTATATGATGGAAGTAAAAATAAAATAAAAAATTTGGCAAAATCAAAAAATAAAAAATTAAATGCGACGTTGTTGTGAAAAGAAATATAAAACCAGTTAAGTTTAAGTTTAAGTTGGGACATGATTTAGAATTATATATTTTTAATGAGGGCATTTCAGTAAAATAACACTCCACCAATCTTAAAATGGTCACACACTCAAGGTGTATACCAAACCCCAATTATATTCACTATCTTGACCTTATCTTATTTTTTTCAATTTTGGGCCTATATCTAAAGGTGGCCATTATATATGCACGTGTGAGTAAATAAATATACACTACAAGAAAATTGAATTTTAGTGATATAAATTATGTGTTTCTCTAACTAAAAAGTCTTTAATGACTTTTAGTAACAAATTCTGTCATTAATTTTTAATTTTTTGTCATTACAAACTTTTAGCTAGAGAATCAATAATTAGAGTATTTTGTCACTAAAAATCATTTTTTTTTGTAGTGATATATGATATATTCATATGTGTGTGATGTGTGTGCGTTGTGTGTATCAGTATATTGTATTTACATATGTGTTGTGTGAAAATGTAATACAGTAAGTGTTTGCACACTTTCCTTATTCGTTCGTTCCACAATTGTTTAACACTCTAAAAAGGAAACTCCTCCATAAACTCCACCCTCACAATATTCACATATTACACAAAATGTCATTACTTTTACACTCATTCCAACCACTTTTTTTACTTTATTCATATAACTTTACAAAATTACCCATCAACTCTCCACTCATTACACATTTTTCTTAATAAGTGTGCAAACACTTACGGGACGAAGGGAGTATATACTAATATGTACGTGTGAGTATATATAATATATTAATACGTTATGGAAATCGGCACCCTTCAACCATCACTTAATTACTCAATTTGTCATCAACTTTATTCACAAACAATCAATTTATTCACACTGAACCCCACAATACTCTTACTTTATCTATTTTATTTACATTTTCCTAAAACTTATGCCCCACCCTAATGGAACTACATTATTTGGTGGATGGAGGGAGTATTATTTAATCCAATTTTATATCTAACATTATTGTTACAAGTGCCTACTCGAAATTGTTAAACACAATAGTCAAACACTATTTATTACTTGAAATTAATAATTATGGTAATTAATATTTATTACCTAACATTTCGTTAGTTTAAATTTTGATTGTGTGATAAAAGTTATATTATTAACTTAATCTATGTCATTCCTTTTATGTGATTAGGTACAATATTACATAATTTGAAAATAATGATATTGGGTAAATATGATTTTATAATTGAGAGATAGAATATTAAGCATGCTTAATTGGAAGTATTTAAAATATTTTATGATGAGGATGTAGTTTTGGTCTTCTTTGATAAGTTTGATAAAATCAAAGAAAGAATCATGACAAGAAATCAAGTGATTGAAGAAACATATGTTATTTCCTTAATGCTCTATTTTCTTTCCGTAATAAGTTCCCTAATTTTAGTATGATTAATTAGGTGAATATTAATTAGTGATTTCCAATCCATTTTCTTATAAAAAGGTTGGAAGAATAATTGTAAGGAAATAAGTTTTTGAATAAAAAAAATAAAGAACATATTTCTTTTGAATTGCATTTACGGTGTTCTTCTTTAATCAACGTATTTGAATTCGTGTCACTTTTTCGGGTATTCTACATCATTTTACGGAAGTCATATTGAACTTTTTTTAACCATATCAAGTACGTTTAAATTATTTTAAATTTCTTAAATTAAATATAGAATTCAATTATAGCACAATTGTAATACTTTTCTTATTCAATATATAAAAAAAAATTATGCATAAAATAAAATATAAAAAAAATATCAATTTAATGGAGTATAAAAGAAGATGTTTGGATTTGAATGGAGTTGATTGATTTACTTTGGGTAATAAGCATTCTTTTTCTTTTAATACTAGGGGGTTACATGAAATTGTGTCGAGGTGTTTTTCAATATGGATATTTGATTTTATCATTGATTTTTGACAATTTTTTGTCTCAAATTAAATGAAAGAATATGTGAACGTACCATAAATGTTACATACAAAAAAGTTTTTCGAAATTTGTAATTCTGTATATTAATTTTTTTTTTAATTAATAAGACTATACTCTTTTATTGATTTTTTTTCAAATATATAATGTAATGTCTTTTACTATCAAAATTTCTTTTAATATTTTAAAATAGAATATCAATTTATCAAATCCATTTATAATTAAAAGGTTAATTTTTAATTCAATTTTGTAATATAAAAAAAATATTTCAACCCCGCATAATACACTGGTATAATTAACGCTAGTTTTAAAATAATAGAAAGTTTTACCAACTGATAAAAAAAATAGAAAGTTTTACCAACTTTTAAATTTATTTAAATTGGCTAATTTCCTAAAATCATCAAACATACCATAAATGAATGAAAATTTTAATTATGTATTAAATAAATAAAATTAGGAAATTAGACGAAATAATTGATTTCACAATTTTCTATTACTTTTTTTATTCCTTGAAACAAATATAATGCATGCATACAATAAATTACTAATACGCTTATTCACATTAATTTACGTATTTTAATTAATTAAAATAAAAAGAATTATATTTTTTAAAAATAAATGATAAAATTGATTTGATTAAAAATTAATATATATTTTAAAAACAAATATTACAAAATATGAATTTTCTCTTTAAATTTTATAAATATATTAACATGTAATGCCATTTAATAATTAATATTTGTTCATCTAGTTATATTAAAATGATGTCGAAAAAAAAATCTAGTTATATTAAAACGTTTCTAAAACGTTACTTTTCTATATAAACTGGTGACCATAAGTACTATTTAAAGAAAAAGTTGACTTTATATTAAAACGTTACTTTTCTATATATATAAGAATACGCATATATCTTATTTAAAGAAATAATTATCATTAATTTGCCATTTAAGATTTTCTCGAGTAATTAATTACTATTTCCCAAATTAAAAAAAAAAAACCTAGAGCCACATGTATATATAAGGTTATGCATGTATCTTATTCTACTCATAATTTTTTTCATCTCACGATTATTCAATAAAAAATAGAAATATGGCCAAGATTTTGATTTCTTTCATTCTTCTTCTGGTTGTCTTTTTCATCACCACTGGTACGATTAATTAAATAAGTTAATGTCAATTTTAGTATTTTTCAATTCTTTTAACATACCTGTAAAATTTTGCTCAGACGAATTTTTAGGTACACAAAATATATGTTTATTCTATTTAAATAGTTAACTTTTGAGTATTTTTTCTACTTTATTAACCAGATTTAGTATGTACCAACAATATTGTTTACTCGTTATTCCACATATATTTTTTATAATTAAAATATGTTTTTTTTTTTAAATATGTATAAAAAAAATGAGAAATTTTACTGGATAGAGGGAGTATGCTATTATTAAATCTACTTTTAATCTAATTTTCTGTAGTATTTTGAGTTTGATTTTTGTTGTTGATATTGAAGACTTCACTTTTAATACTCTCTCGTTTCCGTGATTACTTGCATACTTTGCAGATAACGTCGAGGGATTACGATGTTGTACAAACACTCATGTTGGTAGGTGCATCCCCGGAATTTACGATCGGAAGTGTAATAGTATGTGTCTAAGTGGCTGCGGAAAAGGAGGAGTTTGCAAAGTTATTAAAAAGCTACATTATTGTCATTGCTATTGTTGATTTGTTTAATTTCATGAATTTAAAAGTTTGATATAAAATTAACAAGATATAATTGCTGTCTTTATTTTTATTTTTTTGTCCAATTTACACTACTTTTGCTTTTTTTTTTTTAAATAATTATCTAAATTAAGAATTTGGAGTTTAATTTCTAGAAATTTATAATATTAATTATTAAAAATAAAATGTATATAAATTATTAAAAATAATTATATATTATTATTATTTTTTAAATTAAATCTTAAAATGTGTAAAAAAAATTTACAATATATTGAAACTCTGTATAGTATTAACTAAAGAATTGCGGTTTTAACAATTTCTTTCTCTACACCTAATTTATAGAAATGAACTTCTAAAGAAAATAAGATAATTTTTTTTTAATTATCATTAGAATTTTAAATTATAATATAATGTTAAAATTGAGTTGGATGATCAAAATTTAAATTTATTTTAGCATTACAATTTAAATTTAAATTAAATATAATCAAAATTTAATTGAGTACATTGGATGACATAATCAAAATTAAAGGCTTCGTGCAATTAAAAAATGCCCCAATCGTATTCCATCGTCAACAAACTAAAATTTTCTCGATACAATTAATATTTGAATTTTTCATTATAATTATTAATTTCATAATAGAGTTTAATTTTAATATTTGATGGAAATTTACTATAGGATCAAAAGTGTATGACAAAGGATCCGAAGTGGTATGATCTCATTCTTACATGATCGAAAGTTGTATGACATCTTTCTTACAAGACCAGAAGTGAATATCATGCACATTTTTTAAATATTATTTTTATATATTCCAATATTTTTTAAATGCATATATATGGTATGAGTGACCGCTCAATTCTCAATATATTCCTGCACAACAATCAATATGCTTAATACTCTAAATCCATAAAAAAATAAAAACAAATTAAAGCAAGCTAGTATTAATACTCTAATTAAAGATTAGGTGGATCTCATAAATTAATACTCTAATTAATATATATTATATTTTTTGAGAAAATATTAGTAATTATATATATATATATTTTTTAAAATATTACACCAATTACTAATTTTGTAATAATAACATTATTACGTTTTGTGGTGAATGTTGTTATAAATATAAAATAGTGTCAAACAAAAGTATATACATACACTTTTGTGATTTATAAATAGATATAGATAGTTTCCCCTTTTGACAAAGTGAGATAGTTCAAGTGGTTGAAGAATTGCGCCCGGAGCATCCACAGATTGGGTAAGGGTTTTCTTATTCTTTTTCTAATTATGCTATCACACGTCTCGTTGAATTACTTGCGTTCTGAATCTTTGGTCAACTCTTGATTGTATATTTGTTTTGAGTTACTAAATTTTGTAAGAGATTAATGGTCAGTTCTGAATCTTTGTTTAAACTCAACTCTTTTGAAAATACAATAAAACAAGAGAGTAATAATAACTACCCATGAAGTTTATCATGATAATATACCAGATCAGAGAATTGGTCCATGAATGGTTTTCAGTATAATCTGATATTATTAATCGGCTAATTGGTGTAAAGAATAACAACAAGTCAAGTCAACAAATGGGATAATATTAGTTAAATTACGTAGTTAATGTTCTAGTTATATATAACTTGTATTTTAAATCCAAATATTGTTTATTAATTGCTGTATATGAATTGTTCGTGTGAAAAAAATATTTTGTCACTAAGTATCTCAAATAATTAATGACAAAAAACAGTATTTTCATGAAAAATTATGTTTTAATGACGTCGAATATCGTCATCAATTAATTTTGTGATGAAAATATTTTGCCACTAAATATTTCGAATAATTAATGATAAAAAATAATACTCCCTCCATCCACCAAATGTAGTCTCATGGTGGGTGGGCACAAATTTTAAGAAAAAAGTAAATAAAGTAATGATAAAATATATTTTTCACGACGTCGAATAGCGTCATCAATTATTATTAAAATCGTCACCAATTAATTTTGTGACGAAAATATTTTGCCACTAAATATTTCAAATAACTAATGATGAAAAATAATATCAATGTGAAAATATATTTTTCATGACATCAAATTGCATCATCAATTATTATTATCGTCGTCGATTACTATTGTTACAAAAATATTTTGAATAATTAATGACGAAAAATAGAATCGTCATCAAAATATATTTTATATGACGTCGAATATTGTAATCAATTACTATCAAATTCGTCACCAAATATTATTGTGACGAAAGTTTAACATCGTCAAGAAAAAATATTTTTTATGATGTCGAATTCCGTTACCATTTATTACTAAAATCGTCACATATTATTATTGTAACATATTTATTACCATCGTCACGAAATATAAAAATTTCTGATGAAAAAATTTATAAGTGGCGACGAATTAAAATTTTGTCACAATTTCTAGTACTTTAATGATGAAAAATAAAATTCATCGCGTTTAAGTAACAACTTGTGACGATTTTTGTGTCGTCGCAAAAAAATTGATCGCGAAATATGTGATTTTCTATAGTGAATGAAAAGCTAGGAAAACATAGCACTTCCAAATCTTTTAGGTGGAATTGAATTTATAATTTTTTTTATAATAAAATGTTAATTTTTTATATATAAATACTCCTTCTGTCTCACATAATTTGCACACTTTCTATAAATGGATGTCCCATACCAATTTGCACACTCAATAAAATGAAATATCTTCATAACCCCCACCCTCAAAATATAGTCTTATTTACTCATATGTCATTACTTTTCCACACTCAATCTACTTTTTACTTTACTTTATTCATAAAACTATCCCTCAAAACATCACTCATTACACATTTCTTAAATTGTGTGTCCATCTATGAGACGGAGGGAGTATAAATTTAGAATTGGACCTGTTTGAGGTACCAAATTGACGTTACAGGAGTAATATTTATCATTAATTTGCCATTTAAAAATTTGTCGAGTAATTAATTTAAATTGAAAGCCAAAATATTTTATATAAATTTTTGTGCGGTATATATATATAAGGCTTTGCATATATAGGTTTTTCATCACACGATTATCAATAGACCATATAAAATATAGTATAACTTTTGAAATATGGCGAAGACTTCATTTTATTGCTTGCTTCTTCTTGTTGTTTTTTTCATCGCCACTGGTATGATTTATTAAATAAGTTAATCATAAAATAAACTGAAAAGTGTAGTTTTATGTAGTGGTTTTGGATATGAAATTATAATTTTATTGAATAATAAGGGCTAGTTTTGGGCGAGACCGTCTCACAAAATGAGATCCGTGAGAGGGCTTTTATATATAAAAAGTGATAATGTTTGAGCAAAAAGTGATAGTGTTTAAGTAAAAAGCGATAGTCACTTTTGTTAAAAATATTATCACATTTTACTTAAACATTATCATTTTTTATACAAACTAAAATCTGAAAAAAAAAATGGATTATCCTACCCAAAATTTTGAAATTTGGATTAAAAGAATCTGTCTCACGGAGACGATCTCACACAAGTTTTTACCGAATAATAAATAATTGTAAAGTGTTTACAAAAGGAGTGTCTATAGATACGAATTGTATCTATATTTACAAGATATACACCAAATATTATAAGATATGGGTAATATTTAAAGACACAAATCACTAAAATATTATCATACAAATATCTTATACTTTATGTTGATATGTGTCAATTTTTATTTGTTTTTGAGTTTTCAATTCTTTATCATTTGTAAAAGCCTTTAAAATTAATTCATTTTCATAGCTTTTGTTATCTTAAATTTTGTTTGTTAATGTCAATTTTAGTATGTTTTCATTTCTTTAACATATGTAAACAGTCCTTTAGAGTTATGTATCGAATTTCCGATCAAAATCGAAATATATATATTTATATACTTAATTCTACTTATTATCAAATATTTTATATTTTTAATTTTATTAATTTTTTTAATTACTTACAGATAACGTGAAGGGATTGAAATGTTGTACCGACACTCATATTGGTAGGTGTCTCCCCGAAACTGATGACCCAAAGTGTAATAGTATGTGTCTAAATGACTGCGGAAAAGGAGGATTTTGCAAAGTTATTAATCAGCTGCATTATTGTCACTGCTATTGTTGATTATTTAATTTTCATGGATTTATAAGTTTAATAAAAATTTATTAAGATATATTTATATACTAGTATAAGATCCGCGAATTTCGCAAAATTGGAAAAAATATATTATTATTTAATAAAATTTTATATAATTTATTATTTAAAAATATATTTGATAATTCATGTCTATCTCAAACAATAATGTTTTCGAACTTGTGCAATGAGGTATGTAGGTATAGTAGCTTGTATTTTAGTAAAGTCTAATATGCACTCGAGTGCATGTGCACTTTTCAGTTTACTGACTTACACTTTTTGGTAAATGGTGTTGCACTTTTCAATTATTACTAAAAATATTATTATACAGTTTAATAATTAAAAAGTGTAAGTCAGTAAACTGAAAAGTGCAACATGGACTAGGGTGCACAACATGCACCCGAGTCCATAACAGACCAACCCATATAAAATTATAAAAAGTAAACCTAAGAAATTTGGAGCAAGACATAGAAAATTAACGTCACTTGTGAAATGGAGAACAAAACAATGAAATTGAAATTAAGAAAATATTATTGAGTATACAAAATTATTTTGTTAAGAGAACAATTATAAACATTTGAGATGAAATTTATAGTTCTAGAAGTTTGTAGAATACAGTAATACTCTAATCAAAATGAGTAGTGCAAATTGATTGAAATTATATATAGGGAAATTTGAAGTGAGAATCTTAATAGTATTTATCCAACATTACATTAAATACCCATCCCTCATCCCTTTTCCCCTCCCTATGACTCGAACCCAGGATCTAAAGCCTAGGTAGTGGTGCTCTAACCACTTGAGCTATCCAACTTCGTCCTTAACTTTTTTTTATTGGGTAGTAAAACACAAAAGAATTGAAAACAGTCTCCTTTTAAATCTAACAACAATTGTTTCACCTAAAGTTGTAAGAGTTTAGAGATGTTTATCCGGATCGGGCTAAGCGAACGAACTAGCCCGTTTAACTAGAGATTTTTGTATTTTTTGTTAACTAAAATAATTTTGTTAGAAAAAAATGAAAATTGAAAGAAGGTTGAAAAATTGAAATAAGATTGGAGAAATAAAAATAAATTTTAAAAGATTAAAGTTTAAAATTCAAATAAAAGGGTATAATAGTAATCTCATGAAACATTTTACAACTAATGGTAACTAAAAAAAAGTAGCACTGAAAGCTAATGGCCCCTCCTAGATGAAAATAAAGAGTAACAAAGAAAAAAAGAATGATTGAATTTTTTTTTTTTTTACTTATTTTTTTAAAATACTTAATATATAAAAAAATTAAATATAGATGTGTGTAATTTTACTTATTTTATTAACATAGAAAATAAAAGAATGATTGAATTTTTTTTATTTTTTTTAGAATCTATGTATATTAAAGGTGTGCATTTGAGACCCCACCTCCTTTGTGCCATGTGTTAGATCACTCGACATTTGAGATCCATATGTGCATTTTAGATTACATTTATTTTCCAATGCGTGTATTATAATTCTTTATCTCCTTTTAATTCAAGTGTCTTTTTAGTGCGGCAAATTCTCCTGTAACCCCTTGTGTACGGTGCTCTCTAGTTTCAATTTTAATTTTTTATTTATATTTTACCCGCACCTGCTAATTTAATGAGTTCACCCCCTAATCATATTTTTACTACATTATCTGCACCCACTAATTTAATGAGTTCACCCCTAATCATATTTTTACTACATTTATCTGCACCCGCTCATTTAATGAGTTCACCCCCAAATCATTTACAGTATTTTTTAAAATGGTTATCTACACCCGCTCATTTTATGAGTTCACCCCCAAATTATTGTTTTACCACGGTTATCTGCACTCGCACATTTTATGAGTGCACTCCAAAATATTTTAAAAAAAATAATCACATTTAAAAGACTATATTATCCTTTTATTAATTTACACAAAATATAATAAAATACTCTAAAAAATAGATTCACCACCAAATCACCCATATTTAAAAAAAATCGTAAAAATATAGTAATTAATAAAAAAACTATCGAAATTAGACACAAATCTCGATTTTTTTTTCTTTTTAATTTTTCTTCCCCTTCCTCTTTTTCTTTTTTCTTCTCATTTTCAATTTTTTTTCCAAATTCTTTATTTCTACTTTTTATTTCTTTTCCTTTTTAAATTTTCCTGCCTTTCTTTTCCATTTTTTGCATGTGTATTTTTAAAATTTTAATACAACATAATATTATAGGTATGGTTTTATTATAGTCGATCGGCGGTGCACCTGAATTTTAATTTTAATTTGATGAGTAAAGGACCTGCCGGAAATCCATACCTGTCGGCGGGTGACCCAGCCACCACCATGCCCGACCACCCCCCTCGACGGCGACAATGACGCTTCCGTCTCGGTCGTTGAAGCCCGAGACCCCTCCTCGAATCGCAATCGCGATTCTTCACTTCCATGACAATCGACATAATCTTCCATCTCGGCCACGATCCATGGCGGCCGAAATCCTCTCCTCATTTCGACCACCGACGCGACTGCTTCGATCAATCTCCCTTGCGTTCGCAATCTAGGAGCTTCTTCGGCATCAATGGCGCTCGCCTGCAACACTCGGATCGACGCTGCCTCTCTCTCGTCGTTCATCTCTGCCCAAATCGAAGCTACATTGCTTCGTCCATATTCTTCACCCTACTCCTGCGCAACCTCTTCCTCCAGCTGACGGCGGCCCGACGGAGGACTGTGAGTATGTTGCTGATGGATAGGGATGGCAAAATGACCTGCCCCAGAGTCGTCCCGCCCTGCTCCGGGAGATTTTGACCTGCCCTGCTCTGCCCCATTCTCAGAATGGGGCAAGTCAGTCCCGCCCCGCGCGCAGAGCAGGGCAGGCATGGGTTTACATATTTATTGTTCTGCCCTGCCCCGCCCTGCCCTGTACCGAATTTAAATATATATATAAATATATAATAATTTAATTAAGTAAACTAACCCTAATTTATATCAATATTTATTTTAGTTTAGTTTAATGATGATTTTTAATGTTTAGTTTATATAGTTTTAAATAATTTATATACATATAAAATGTGACTTGGGGCAGGGCAGAGCAGGGCGGAGCGAGAGTATAAAATGCTGCCCCATAGCAAGCGTGGGGTAGGGCGGGGCAGGGCAGAGCATAAAATGTTGCCCCGTAGCAAATCATGGGGCAGGGCAGGGCGAATGCGTATATGCGCGGGGCAGGTTTGAATATTGAGATACCCGCCCTGCTCTGCCCCATTGCCATCCCTACTAATGGATTTCTGACCGGCCGGCACTCGGAGCCAGTGACCATGCTGATGAAATCTCAGGCGACGACTGCTGACCTAGGGTGCCCTCCATTGGGCTAGTGTTCCCTTCAATTGGGCTTGGTAATGTGCACCCTCTATTTTCTTTAGTACACCCCGATCTGCACTCTCTCCACTTTTTTTTTTAATGATATTATTGGTACTGGTATTACTAGTTATTGATTGTGGTATTACTATTAATACACTATTGAATTAATATTAATGATTATTGATTACAATATTATTGATTATTAATTGTGGTATTACCGGTTATTGTTTATGGTATTACTGATTATGTGGAATTATTTATTACTACTGATTAAGACATTACTGATTTTTTTTTTATGCTATTACATATTATTGTTTATGGTATTACTGATAATTGTTTTTTGGTATTACTGAATATAATTAACTTTGTGGAATTATTTGTTATTGTATAAGATATTACTAATCAATGTTCATGGTATTACTAATTACTGTTCATGATATTATTGATAATTGTTTTTGATATTATTGAATATAATTAGATGTGTAGAATTATTTTTTATTATATAAAATTTTACAGATTAATATTAATGGTATTACTGATTAATGTTCGTGGTATTACTGATAATTGTTTTTAGTATTACTGAATATAATTAGATTTGTGAAATTATTTGTAATTGTATAAGATATTA
Organism: Galeopsis tetrahit; assembly: GCA_963675135.1. Classification (NCBI taxonomy): domain Eukaryota; kingdom Viridiplantae; phylum Streptophyta; class Magnoliopsida; order Lamiales; family Lamiaceae; genus Galeopsis; species Galeopsis tetrahit. The sequence goes on from OY776120.1 coordinate 1,047,769, forward strand.
TTAATTATTGTTAATGGTATTACTGATTATTACTTATTATATTAACGACTACTCCCTCCGTCCTAGTGAAAGCTATCCAACTTTTCTTATTCGTTTGTCCCAATGAAAGTTACCCATTCCTTTTTTGGCAAACTATTCCCTCTCACATTTCTTTATATTGTTCTCTCTCTCAATCACATCATGTTGGTCCTGAAAGGAGTATATAACAAGTGTATGGGGGGGGGGGAATACACTTGTATGCAATTCTTTCCAACTTTGATCAAACCAGAGTTCAGCAAGGTTGTCTTGGACAACTCTGCTGAAGATGATTAACTCTTCTAAGATAATCAAACTACTAAGTACTATTGAGTACTTAGTTGAATAACTATCTAGGGGAGTTATATGTGCGGAATAGTGGTTGGCCCTTTAAGTTTGGACTCCTTTAATTTCTGAAATCACTTTCCCAATCCAAAACAGTCCAGTTAAGCTTCAGGGAACTTGTCCAAATCAGTTTAGCACAGTCTTTGAATATGTATCTTTGAAAGATCAGTTTTGTATGCAGTGTTGAATGAATGTAAGTACTTGTAAAGTAAAACAACACAAGAGTTTATAGTGGTTCAGAGACTCAAGCTCCTACATCCACTTTCCCTGATTTAACAGGATAATTCCTTCACTCTTGGAATTAACTTGTTTTATAGTGCCAAGGTGCACTTGATCAAGAACACTACTCCTTGGTGAATTGATCCCTAGGATGTCTAGAGTCCTAGTACCCTCTTCTCAACTCAGAACTGAACTGTTCTTCTCTCAACAGTCAGCTCCTACCACTTCTACTACTACAACCTTCTCACTTTCTCACTTGAAAGATGTAAGGGTTGAAGTAAGGTTCCAACTAATGAGATATCCTTTACAATGGAGATTAGTGTATAAGGATAGGATATCTCTCTAAGCTTGTGTATGAATATACAATGGGTTCAGCTTAGAAGAAGTGTTTGAAGACTAAGATAGTCTTTTGAAAGCTTGAATGTTCTATGAGCTTCAGAATGCTTGAGTAGATTGATTCTGTTGAGGTTAGTTGGATGCTATCAAATGGTCTTCACACTTCTGTATTTATAGACAAAATGGAGGATTTGCCCGTTGGAGAGGCAGCCCCAAATTGCTATAAATGTCTTCCTTGAATTCTTCAAACTGGAAGACAGATTCTTGATAGTGACATGTCCTCATTTGGGTAATAAACGGCTTGTAAGACTTTGTCTTCATTCTGCAGCACTTTTCCCAATGTTTGACTTCTTGTTAGAACTTGGACATGGCTTCTGAAGGTTGATCCAATGATAGGACAACATTCCTTATCATCTGGACAACTCTCCTTATCACTATCAGCAATTTTGCTTTTCAGCAAGGTTGGCTTGCTCTTCTTCAGATGACTTGGCTTTTTCCCTTTATTTCTCTCTAAGATGACCTTGGCATATTGCATTTCTTTAGGGTATGGTTGTCCTTAATTCTTCAGCATAGTTGACCTTCAACTTTTAGAGTATCTGTTCTGATTTAATCTTGCTGAGACAACTTTTCTGGACAACTCTTCTGATCAGCAAATTTGGTCTTTTATCATCAGAGCATTTTACTCATAGAGTTGGCTTCTCTGGACAACTCTCCTGATCAAAAGCCTTTGAGTAGTCTTGTCCTTTTGAGCTAGGTAAGCTTATTCTTGCATATGGACAGCTTCTTTGGACAACTCTCCTGATCACAGCTTTTAGTTTTCCATAGAGTGTCCTTGTTCTTAAGTGATTGTTCCAGAATTTTTGAGCCTTGAGGGGACTTGATCTTGATCATCTTAAAAGTAGGTTCCCCCTCAAATTGTGCATCTAATTGTCTAAGAGCTGCCTAACATTTCAGCTTCTCATCTAGCCTTATAATTTATATGTTCTAACATTTCTAGAACATATTTATCTTGACTTAGGCATGTCTCAGGGGGTTTTGGTATTAGATCAAAACATATCTTATTTTATTCCCAACAATTTCCCCCTTTTTGATGATGCCAAAACCTACACAGTTTAAGCAAAAGTGACTTGGCTACACCTATTACATGTATCTTCAGAAGATATGACTAAGGTCAATATTCCTGAAAAGATAGTGTGTTAGTGTATTCACTGTTTTTGTTGCAAGTAGGTTTTCAGATAGGCATAGAGAACTTTCTGTAAAGAATGTATCTTGATTCAAAAGTGGTTCAACTATCATTCATATAAAAATCATTACAAGCATGTTGATAGTTGAATATAACTTATCAGAGCATGAAGTCATTACAAATCAAGACACACTAAACATGAGATTAGAGTAAAATAGACTATTTCAGGTATCAGAGCTTTAATACCTAGAGCTAACTAATACAAGATATTCCAGATAGCAAAGTAGAATGCATCAATTCTTGTATCAGATCATTCTAAATCATATCAGAGCAAACAGCATGTCAATGCACATATCAGCAGGCTTGTCCAATTTCAGCAGATTTGACCACATAGCAAAAGTATCTTCAGATAAGATAATTTTTCACCCAGAGAAAAGTCAGAAGACTTAGCCATTCAAAGATTATCCTCAGGAGGTGGCAGCATCCCATATTGTGCCCATACTCTCCTCTTGAGTGCCATGGCTTCCTGGTTGGTTCCTTTAGGTCCAAGGGTCATCTTGTTCAGCTTCAGAATTTCTGTGAACTCCCTTAGGATCCTTGCTTGGTCAATCCATCCTTCAAGCTTTGGAGGCATATAGATGATAGGTTTGGGAGTATTGAGTTCAATTCTTGCAATGTCAGCAGCTGCAAGTAGTTGTTGATACAACTCTCTATAGTATTCTAGCATGAACTCAGTGAAGGCAGAGTTTGCATCTCCTCCATTCCATCTATCAATGACATAATAGTCATAGACAAACTCCCTTTTGGCCTCTTCCCATGTATCATTCAGTTGAATTGGCACCCATTTATCCAAGTGTGGATATTTGGTGTCCATTGGGATTAGAAGCTGAGGCTTCATCTTGCTATAAGTTGCTCTCCTCCTTCTTGGTTTCTGAAAGTTTGCTCTTCTCTCATCTCTTGCTCTGTTGGCTTCTTCCATCAGATCCATTTTCTCTTGGGCCCTCATCATGGCCAATTTCTGTTGTGTTTCAGGGTCTTTGCCATACCCTTCATGAAACAGCTTTGATGGATCATGGGCTAGGACAGTTGTCTTCTTCTTAGGTTCAGGTCCAAATCCTTCAGCAAATAATTCTTCAATGTCTTCAGTGGTCTTGGGACTTTCAGTAGTTTTGCCAGATTCAGAAGACTTGTCCTGTTCAGTAGCTTTGGGCTCTTCAGCAGTTTTGGCTTTCTTGGATGTAGGCTCATCATCAACAACTCTGAATTCAGGTGGAAGATCAAGGCTATTGGGGAAGTCAGTGAATTTCTCAACTTGTCTCTTCTTTCCTTGGGCCTTCTTGATCTTTCCTCTAGTTTGGACACCTTCAGCATCCTTGTCCAAACCTGAAACTTCACCACCTGGTCTTTGTTGTAGCCTCACTCTTTCCTCTTGAGCTGAGGCCATTGAGTTCTTCAATGCCAATGCTAACTGCTCCTCTTCATCTAATTCTTCCAAGTTCAGCACTGCTGGCTCTTTTTCCTTTCCTTCAGGGGCTTTGTCCTTCCCTTTCACTGGACTCCCAATCACTAAGGCACCTTTTGCCCTTGCTCTTTTCCTTTCCCCTTTTTGGCAACATCAAAACATTCTGGCTTCAGTTCACTCATAGTGGATGCCAATAAGGACTGGGCCTGGGTTAGAGACTTCATTTCTTCCAATAAATATACATTCTCATCATGTATATTTTGCATCTTGTCACTGCTCAAGCTGAGAAAGGCAAGAACAGGCTTCATTTTCTGTTGGACAACCTCCTCCATGGTTGCCTTAAGAGATGCATCCAATTGGGTTTTCAGAAGCTCAGTGAGGTTGACCACTGCACCTTCAGCAATGTTGGCCAGCACATCTTGGGAAAACTTTTCAGAGGCTGCTTTCACCATAGCTAGCCTTTGCTCTTCAGCTCTTCTCTTTTGCAATGCAGTCTTCTTTCCAATAGCTTGTTTGACAGTGAGCCTGAGAGCTTTGACATTAGCATTGTGATTATCTCTCAGCAGCTTTTGCTCTTTCTTGACCTCCTCTGAGATGGTTTCCATGGTGGATTTGGCATTCTGAACTTCAGTGGAAATGGTTTGGAGACCTGTTTCCACACCACTGATCCTTGCTTCAAGGGTTGGTAGCACAACATCTTCAGAGCCAGTGAGCCTCATTTCTACAGATGCTAGAGTCCTTCCTTGCTCATTTAATGCTCCTGAGGTTTCAGCATGAGCAGATTTGACTTGATGAGCCAAGGAGTCCAACTTCTCTGATTGCATCCCAAGTAAGGCCTGAGCTGAGCCTGAATCTACTTGGATAGGTGCATCTGTTAAGAATTCATCTGCAAAAATTTGATCAAGAGAAATACCTGCAACATCAGACAAGTCAAACAAGTTAGGAAATAAGCACTCATCACCCTCAATTTCTTTTGTATAAGACTCTGATACATCAGCAGTCTTCTTCTCATTTTCAACTTGTTCTTTTCTCCCTTCTTTAATAATGTTCTCACTCAAGGAATCAGGCCTCCTCTCATCAAGGGATTCTTGAAGTTCAGATTTGACTTCAAGAATAACCTGTCCTTCCTCACTTATACCACCCTCATGTGTTGGTACACTCACAATCTTAGTGATAACTACCTCTCTATCATCCATAACTCCCTCTGATTTTTCAAAACTACTTTCCTTTTCAACTCCTTCTCCTAAACCTGCAGCATCTCCACCTTCAACAAGGTTCAAAGATGGCAGTTGTGAGGAGATCACAGTGCTTATCTCAGCAGCCACTGAGTCATCCTGAATGATTAAGGGCTGATCAGTGTCCAACTCTTTCCAACTAGTACAGGAACCTCAACATCTTTAGGCTGTGCCTTGGGTTCAGGAGAACCTTCATTGGCAGATGTGTCTTTGGTTGTGTTACCACCCTTGGTCAACACCTTTGAAGATACAGAGCCTTTCCTATGATAGGTTTTACGAGGGTTTGAAAGTCTGTCTGCTATAGAAGACTTGGGTTGAGAGGATTCAGGGAGGTTGGCTTGAGGGGTTTCAGGAGGGTTGGGATTTGAAGGGTTTGAGGGATCATCAGGGGAATCATCATCATTGGAGCTACTGTCAGGGTGTTTGATTCCCTTGGCTTTTCTTTCTTTCTCCTCCTCAATCTTATCAGCTACCAGCTTTGCAAAAATCTCCTCATCAATGAGAAATCTTGTCTTTGAAACTCCAGCAAAGTGTAGCAACTTGTTTTCCTCTATTTGCCACCAGTTTGCACCCTTATCTTGGATGACTTGTGATATTTCCATCATAGATTTGTCTTTCACATCAACAAGCATCCTTAAATCATGAAAGGCCTTCTGAATTCTTGGAAATTCAGCAAGTTGTGGATACAAACTGTCCACAGTAGCCTTGGCTCCTCCTCTGAGCATACTTTCATAGGTATACTCCTCCTCATCTCCACTTGAATGGGGACTTTGGGTTATAGGGGAGTTGGCTCTGGGTTCTCCTAATAGGGCTTCAGGCAGATTAAGTTCAGGAATGTTGGCTTTAGATGGGTTGGGTGCAGTAGAAGGATCTTCAGTTGCTTTTGAGAGCAATGGGTCTGAAGGGGCTTTACTCAGGGGGGTTGGCTCATTGAGTGCATGTTCTAAGAGCTTTGAATAATTGAGCATGGATGAGTCAAGGGGAGACAGGAGTCTTGTCTCATCTACTGCTAAATCTGCAAGCACATCAATGCCACTTCTTTGCACATTCCCTTCTGGAGAATATCTCTTAGTGAGATTTACAGGGGTAATGGGTTGATTGGAAGGGGTGACATGGGTTTCAGGGGAGTTGGGTTCAAGGTTCTGAGTTTCAGGGAGGTTGGCCTCTATAGGTTGACCTTCAGGGACTTTGGACTCTGGAGTTCCAGAACCAGATGAATTAGTCCTTGACATGGATTTGGTCCTGCTTTCAGCTCTGCTCTCCCTGAGAGCCAATTGAAGAGACATTTCTTCTTGAAGCTCCAACACCTTCTCAGTAGGTTTGGCCCTTCTCTTGCTAGCCCTACTGCTTCCACTTCCTTCCTTCTCAGGGACAATTTCCCTGATTCTCTTATCACCCTTCTTCTTTTGCCTAGTCTCATTGTACTTCCTCCTCAACTCTTCTGAGTGGTCAGAAGGCACACTCACTCCCTCTTCTGCCACTGCATCAACTTCAGCTGATGCTCCTGAGGCTTCTCTTGAAGACAATTGAGACATCTTTCTTGTTTTGACAGCCCTGGCCTTTGTTCTCTTTTTCATCTTAGGCTTCTCTTCCTCCTGTTCTTCAGCAGGTTTGGCCATGAGCATCCTTCTCTGTTCAGTTTTCTTGCTAAGCTTTCTGAACAAGATCTTCTGGGCTGGGAGGGGCTTTGCAAAGGTCTGCATTTGAGAATAGTGGGAAAACCTCTCAATCAACAAGCTTGCCCTGGTGCAATACTTGATTTTCCCTTCTAGCACCACCTTATTGTGGGTTTTCACCTTGAATTTTGCCTTCTCCTTCATCATCTCAGACATGATGAAGGTCCTCCAATCAAACTTAATGCCCTTATCACTGGCATCAATAATGGCAGCCATGATTCTGATTCTTGGATGACTGACCTGCTCCAAGCTTCCAGTGTTGCTTAAGAGGCTCTTAGCAACTACCTCAAAAAGATTGAGAAACTCTGGCTTGAGAGTCTTCTTGTTCTGTGTTGAAGAGATGGAGCCTGGAACTAATAGCCATTCTTGGGCTATCTCATCTTCATGACCAGTACCATAAGCTTCTGGATTCCTTCCCTCATGAGGCAGTCCAAAAGCTCCTTCCAGATCCTCTGAGGAGAATTTTACTCTGTGGAATCTCTCTTCTTCCTCTCCTTCTGCTGTGTAAGATAGTCTGGTTGATACTTCACCATCTTCAGGTTTGCCTCTCCACTTGAGGAAGGCAAAGAATTCTGCCATGTAGCTCTCCAAGCAAGAGCTTGGTCTTTCTTCCAAGAACTTTTGAAGTCCAGCTCTCCTCAACCATCTCAAGGTTGGTGTGATTTCAGGATCCTCATTCTCAAAGGATACTATTGGCTCAAAATGAAGATTGTGTTTATTGCTTAAGTAGCCAAAATTCAGGTCTAGATCCTTGTTAGAGAAATCAACAAGCATCTCAGGTCTAACTTTGGGGGCCATTGAAATTTGCAGAGAGAGCTTTGAGAGAGTTTGAAGAAAATTTGAGTTAGGGTTTCGAATACTTGGGGAAGAAGTGTTTGTGGGGATCTTAAGACTTGTGAATATTCTAAAAAGAATGTTTGTCAATGAGTTGGTAAGGTCTTGAAACAATTCAAAGGTGAGCAAAAATGGAAATCCAAAATGGACGGCTAGGATTGATTTCAGGGGAGTTGTCCATTTTTGATCCAATGGTCAAAAACCAATGTAACAGTGAAATAACTGTTTTATTCAAAACGTGGGTGGTTTTTAATGTTTGTTTAAGGCTGGGGGTTTTTCGAGATAGATCATGTCCCAAAAAGTTTAATGCAAACAAGAGTTAAATCTTGGCATTTAATGCATGGAAAGTGACCTTTTGGGTGGGAGACAAATTAAATCCCAGAAAGGTGAAAACTGTATTTCAATGGGACAGATTTCGAAGTAGGTATTAATCACCAAAAATAGGTGCTTATCATACCAAGATTTGGTTTGATAGCTGAGACAACTTATCTGACCCTACTTGGACAAGTGTCCTGAAGAGATGTGGACAAAGGTTCTGAATGTCAATGGACAAGTGTCCTGAAGAGGTAAGGTCATATTTCTGATTTTCAGTAGACTTGACCAAGTCTGCTGAAGTTTGAGTTTATTTCCCCCTCAATCAATGAACTTCTTTGGACTCATTTTTCAACTTCCCTGGATCAAGAAGTCCCAACTCTGCTGATAATTCCAGGAACCTTGCCTCTGCAAGTGGCTTAGTTAGTATATCAGCTTTTTGATGGTCAGTGTGAATTTTCACCAACTTGATATCCTTCTTCTCCACATGATCTCTAATGAAGTGATGCTTGATGTCCACATGTTTGCATCTTGTGTAGAGCCGTCAAAACGGGCTGGGCCCGTTGGGCCAGACCGCCCCGCCACTAAAAATAGTGGGTTGGGCCAGGATTTTCCAAGCCCGCCAGGAGGCGGGCCCAGGCGGTCCGGCCCGTTTGGGCTCCGGTTTTTGGCGGGTTGGTGCGGTCTTTGGTGGGCTGGCCCGCCATTTTTTGATTTTTTTTAAAAATATTATATTTAATTAAAAAATAATGCCCTTTCTAAGAATCGAACTCAAGACCTTACTATTTGACTAATAGTGCTCTAACCACTTAAGCTATCCAACTTTATTTAATAACAATATATAATAAACCTAATTAATATTAAAAACTCTAGCGCATAACAGATTATATAAGCAGTTTCATTTTTTTTCTTCTTTCTTCATTTTTTGTACTCATAATACCCTATTTTATTTTATGTATATAAAATATAAGTATATTACTTTAATATATAGGTATATTATTACTGTATTTATAATATATTATACAAATAAATATATATACAATAATTTTTTATGTTTCTTGATAAATTTAATAAATATTTTGTAAAAAAAAAAAGTTGGCCCGCCAAAACCCGCGGCCCGCCTATTTTTGGGTTGGGTTGGGGTTTTGGGAGCCCGCCTTGCAAACGGGTTGGCCCGCCCCGCCCCGCCAAATGGCGGGCTTTTGCGGTTTTGGCCCGCCCCGCCCCGCCGGCCCGTTTTGACAGGTCTAATCTTGTGTGCAAGACAGGATTTTGTGATATAGCAATGGCACTATTGTTATCACAGAAAATTGGCACTTCAGTAGAGTTGACTTTGTAGTCTCTGAGTTGTTGTCTTAGCCAAAGGATTTGAGCACAACAACTTCCAGCAGCAACATATTCAGCTTCAGTGGTGGAGGTGGCCACTGTATTTTGTTTCTTGGAGAACCAAGATATGAGTTTGTTGCCCAAGAATTGACAAGTTCCTGAGGTGGACTTTCTGTCAATCCTACATCCTCCATAATCAGCATCTGAGTAGCCAGTTAGCTCAATATTGTCATCAGCAGGGTACCAAAGGCCTAGATTCTCAGTGCCTTTGAGGTACCTCAAAATCCTCTTTGCAGCCTCAAGGTAGCTTTTCTTAGGATTTGCTTGAAACCTTGCACAAACACCTACTGCAAAGGTGATATCAGGTCTGCTGGCAGTGAGATAGAGGAGTGAACCAATTATTCCTCTATACTCAGTAGAGTTGGTTGGAATACCACTCTCATCAGGATCCATCTTCCAATTTGTGTTCATAGGGATCCTTACTGGCTTGCTAGTTGTACACCCAAACTTCTTGATCATTTCTCTGGTGTACTTAGCTTGGTTGATGAAGATTCCTTCTTTAGATTGCTTGACTTGTAGACCCAAAAAGAAGTTCATCAACCCCATCATGGACATCTCAAACTTGCTTTGCATGAGCTTGGAGAATTTTTCACACAGCTTCTCATTAGGGGATCCAAAAATTATGTCATCTACATAAATTTGGACAAGCAAGATGTCCTCTCCTTCAGAGATTCTGAAGAGAGTTCTGTCCACAGTTCCCTTGGTGAATCCATGATCCAAGAGGAATTGTGACAGTGTATCATACCAAGCCCTAGGGGCTTGTTTGAGTCCATATAGAGCTTTCTTGAGTCTGTAAACTTGGTTTCCAACTTCAAAACTTGGTGGTTGCTCCACATAGACTTCTTCTTTCAAGACTCCATTCAGAAAGGCACTCTTAACATCCATTTGGTATACTTTGAACCTCTTGTGGGCTGCATAGGCTAGAAAGAGCCTTATTGCTTCTAGCCTTGCCACAGGTGCAAATGTCTCATCATAGTCAATGCCTTCATGTTGGCAATACCCTTTTGCCACAAGTCTTGCTTTGTTTCTGACAATCACATCATTTTCATTTTTCTTGTTCTTGAACACCCACTTTGTTCCAATAACATCTTGATGTGAAGGCCTATCCACCAGCTCCCATACTTCATTTCTGGTGAATTGGTTGAGTTCTTCCTGCATGGCTGTGATCCAATTGGCATCTTGAAGTGCTTCCTCAATATTACTTGGTTCTTGTTCTGACAAGAAACAACAGAAAAGAGCACTTTCACCATGGAATCTTCTTGTTTTGACTCCAATACTTGGGTCACCAAGTATTAGATCAGTAGGATGGTCTGATAACCAGGTCCTTCTTTTTCTGATCTCTTCAGTAGAGTTGTCCTCTACTGCAGTTGAGTCAATTTGATCATAGAATTCAGGATAATTAAATGCAGGATCTAATTCAGGATCATAATCAGGGATGTTGTCCTCAATGTCAGGGACATTGGTATTTTCAACATTTTGAGTTCCCCCTTGATTATTTGACCCATTAACTACCTCAGCAGGAACTGCTTCTTCATTGGTAGTTGTTACCTGGATGTGAACTGGGATTTGTTCATTCAGTTCACCATTTCCATCTGTAGGATTTGTCTCAGGAAGGTTGCCTTCAGGATTGTTGTCCAAAGTGGGTTTTTCAGGCAGATTGACTTGGACAACATCTATGAATTCAGTGTCTTTGTCTGTTAGGCTTAATCTGGTTGTCCTCTGTGCGATTTCCTCAGGTTCCAAATGATCATTCCTGATCTCAAAGATAGACTCATCAAACACAACATGAGGTGTCTCTTCCACTATAAGGGTTTTCTTGTTGTAGACTCTGAAAGCTCTACTGATTTGAGAGTATCCAAGAAATACTCCCTCATCAGCTTTGCTGTCAAAGGCTTTCAACTGTTCTTTCCCATTATTGTGAATGAAACATTTGCAACCAAATATATGAAAGTATGACACTTTAGGCATTCTTCCTTTCCAGAGTTCATAGGGGGTTTTGCCTTGCCCCTTAGTGATCAAACATCTATTTTGAGTATGGCATGCAGTGTTTATAGCTTCAGCCCAAAACCTCTTAGGTAAATTTGAATCAGCAATTAAGGTTCTAGCTGCTTCTTTTAAAGTTCTATTTCTTCTTTCTGCAACTCCATTTTGTTGGGGAGTTCTAGCTGCTGAGGTTTCATGAGTTATTCCATTAGATGTGCAATACTCATTGATGTATGAATTAATGAACTCAGTGCCTTTATCAGATCTTATCTTGATAATGCTAAGGCTTTTCTCATTTGACAATCTCTTAAGAAGTTCGGGTAGTTTGACTTGTGTTTCCTTCTTATTAAGGAGAAATACTACCCATGTGAACCTAGAGAAGTCATCTACTACCACCAGTGTATATTTTATACCATTTATGCTTGAAGGGGTAATTGGTCCAAACAGATCCATATGTAGAAGTTCAAGTACCCTTTCAGTGGAGATGACTGGTTTACCTTTGAATGAGGCTTTAATCTGTTTTCCTTCTTGACATGGCTTACACACATGTTCTTTATTGAAAACCTCATTAGGTAGTCCTTTAACTAATGCATTTCTAGCAAGTTTATTCATAGATTTGAAATTCAGGTGGTTTAGCCTTTTGTGCCATAACCAACTTTGTTCACTAGAACTTTTAGCAATAAAACATGCAGCATCAGTAGACTTGTCCCAGTCTGCAAAATACACATTTCCCTTCCTAGTTCCAGTCAATAGGGTTTGTTGAGTTTTATCCTTAATTAGACACTTTCCACTTGAGAACTCAACATTAAAATCTTTGTCACAGAATTGACTGATACTCAGGAGGTTATATTTGAGACCAGCCACATAAGATACATTGGTTACTTTGATGTTACCAATCATCAAAGTACCATAACCTTTTGTAGTTGCCTGTGAGCTGTCTCCAAAAGTAACATTTGGGCCTTCTTTTTCAATGAAGTCAGTGAGGAGTTCCTTGTTTCCAGTCATGTGCCTTGAACATCCACTGTCAAGGTACCATGCTGTCTTTTTGTTCATGCTCCTCTTCTTGTGGCCCAATGGTACCTGCAATTAGATAGGTTTAGGTACCCTTTGAGTTTTGGGTCCTGAGAGGTTAGCTGTACCTTTGGGAACCCAAACTTGCCTAATAACCCTGATTGATTCAAGGTGGCTAAGTTGATTTCCTTGTGTATCAACATACACTGTCTTTCCTTTAAATGCCTTTGGGAAAGTATGTGTGAATGTGTTAACTCTGTAAGTTTCAGAGGAGTTGTCCACTCTCCTGAACTTATGAGTTCTTTGTGCAGCTTGATGAAATCTTTGAGGAAAGACATTTTTATGGCCATTACCCTTTGGCATGAAGGGTTTTGGTTGTCTCATTTTATTCTGCCTTAGAGGGTAGTTTTCCTTAGGTCTATTCAGCTGAGGCTTTCTCAGATGAGTTGGCCTAGGCTGATTATACCTTGGATAACTTCTCTGAACATTGTTCAGGAGAGTTGCCCTTCCATTGGGTCTACTCTGCTGACCAATATTCCTCTTGTGTTCAGGAGCCTTGACCTTTTCCAAAGGTTTGGGTCTAGTCTCCTGAAGCACTTGAGTAGGCATTTCATTCAATTTGCCCTTTCCTTTGTTCAGTGGCTGAATTATTTCATTTTTAGCTTGTTGTGCCACTGATTTAACAAAGATTTTCTTAGTGTTACTTGTAGAAGCAACACTAAGACAAGGTGAAGATTCGAATGGATCAAAACCCAATCCACTTCTTTGAGCCATAGGTCTTTGATAACTTTGAATTTCCTCTATTGCTCTAGAGGATTTGTTCAAAGCAGACATTTTTAATTTCAGGCTTTCTTCACTTGATTTAAGAATATCATATTCATGTGAGAGGTTTTCAAATTTGGCATTCAGAATTTTTAGTTCAAAATCTTTTCTTTTCTGAGAAAGTAGTTGATTATCAATCTCTTTTTGTTGGTCAACTATCCTGAGATTTGCTTCCTCAAGCTCTCTCAAGACTTGTTGATACAACTTAGTAGTCTTGACATCAACAGTTACCTCAGAGTTCTTGGTTAGTTCAGTAGCCAATCTTTCATTTTCTCTCACACAATTGTCATGAAATTCTTGTAATCTAGTGAAATCTTCCATTAACTTTCCTAAGGAAAGTTTCAGGTTAACCTCACTAGTGTTTTGTGAGATGAATGATGGTGAACTAGAAGTAGAGGATACCTCATCATCCTCAAGGGCCATGTTGCAAACATCATCATCATCTTCACTGTTGGAGAACAGTCCATCAGAGGAGTTGAGGCTTTCAGTACTATCAGATTCTTCACCAGCCATCATGGCCTTTCTGTTGGTGAATTTCCTGTCTCTTTTGGCCTGCCTCTCTCTTCTCTCCTTAGAGCTTAATTCAGGACAGTCATACTGGAAGTGTCCTTTCTTTTTACAGTTATAGCACAGATCTTCATCATCTTCTTTCTTTGATTCTTCTCTTCTTTTTGATGATGAAGGTTCAGCTCTACTGGACCTTCTCCTATCAGAGTACTTGTCCTCTAATCTTTTCTCTTCAGGCTTTTTGACTTCGGCCTGAGCTTCAGGAGAGTTGTATCTCCTGAATTTGTTGTCCTGGTAGAATTTCTTGTATCTACCAAACCTTGAGTTCAACTTTTCAAACCTTCTAGCCATCAAGGCTAGTTCTTCCTTCATTTCAGTCTTTGAGACTGACTTTGATGGTCTTGGAGTGGGCTGCATCTCTGGTTCAGCTGTTTTGGCTTTGAATGCCACTCCCTTAGTAGGATTTGAAGGTTCCTCAATAGGCTTTCTTCTATTGAGGTCGAACTCATAAGCTTTGAGTTCAGAGAAGATTTGTTGCATGGGCATGGTGGAAAGATCTTTGGTGTTTTGCATCATTACAGCATAGACATCCCACTTTTGAGTGAGACTCCTCAAGATCTTCAACCCCACTTCTCTCTTGGTGTAGACCTTGCCTAGTGAGTTGATTTCATTCATCACATCAGTGAATCTACCAGCAAACTTATCAATGGACTCCTCAGACTCCATTGCAAACTGTTCAAATTTCTGCACAGCAACTTGGAGCTTATTCTCCTTGATCTTTTCAGTACCCTCACACATTTCAGCAAGAGTATCCCAAATTTCTTTGGCTGTTGTGCAGTGGTAGACTCTTCCCATGACTGCATCTGGAATTGTTTGATAGAGGGTGTTCATTGCTAGATAATTCAGATTATCCTTCCTCTTTTCATCAGTAGTGAAGTCATCTTCATCTTTGGGAATCAGTTCCCTTATATCTGCTCTTTGCTCATCTGTCAATCTGGGGTTAGTTTGAGTAAACACAAAAGGTCCTCTTGTGATTACTCTAAGCATGTCAGTGTGAAGAGATGCAAGATGAGCCCTCATTCTAATTTTCCAGAAATCATAATTGTCTATAGAGAACATGGGCAATTTATGATGTGAAATGTGATTGACTGGATTTGTGGCCATATTGTCCAATCCTTGAACAGCAGGTGGAGGAACAACATTGTTGTTGGCCATTCTTCAAGAATAATCAGTCAGTCAACAAGTATTAGATTTCAGATAAAGATCAGTTCAGTGACCACACAAATATGAGAGTTTTGAAAATCAAGATGGATTTTCAGAAGCAGTGGTCTTTGAACCCCTGCTCTGATACCACTTGTTGGTCCTGAAAGGAGTATATAACAAGTGTATGGAGGGGGGGGGGGAATACACTTGTATGCAATTCTTTCCAACTTTGATCAAACCAGAGTTCAGCAAGGTTGTCTTGGACAACTCTCCTGAAGATGATTAACTCTTCTAAGATAATCAAACTACTAAGTACTATTGAGCACTTAGTTGAATAACTATCTAGGGGAGTTATATGTGCGGAATAGTGGTTGGCCCTTTAAGTTTGGACTCCTTTAATTTCTGAAATCACTTTCCCAATCCAAAACAGTCCAGTTAAGCTTCAGGGAACTTGTCCAAATCAGTTTAGCACAGTCTTTGAATATGTATCTTTGAAAGATCAGTTTTGTATGCAGTGTTGAATGAATGTAAGTACTTGTAAAGTAAAACAACACAAGAGTTTATAGTGGTTCAGAGACTCAAGCTCCTACATCCACTTTCCCTGATTTAACAGGATAATTCCTTCACTCTTGGAATTAACTTGTTTTATAGTGCCAAGGTGCACTTGATCAAGAACACCACTCCTTGGTGAATTGATCCCTAGGATGTCTAGAGTCCTAGTACCCTCTTCTCAACTCAGAACTGAACTGTTCTTCTCTCAACAGTCAGCTCCTACCACTTCTACTACTACAACCTTCTCACTTGAAAGATGTAAGGGTTGAAGTAAGGTTCCAACTAATGAGATATCCTTTACAATGGAGATTAGTGTATAAGGATAGGATATCTCTCTAAGCTTGTGTATGAATATACAATGGGTTCAGCTTAGAAGAAGTGTTTGAAGACTAAGATAGTCTTTTGAAAGCTTGAATGTTCTATGAGCTTCAGAATGCTTGAGTAGATTGATTCTGTTGAGGTTAGTTGGATGCTATCAAATGGTCTTCACACTTCTGTATTTATAGACAAAATGGAGGATTTGCCCGTTGGAGAGGCAGCCCCAAATTGCTATAAATGTCTTCCTTGAATTCTTCAAACTGGAAGACAGATTCTTGATAGTGACATGTCCTCATTTGGGTAATAAACGGCTTGTAAGACTTTGTCTTCATTCTGCAACACTTTTCCCAATGTTTGACTTCTTGTTAGAACTTGGACATGGCTTCTGAAGGTTGATCCAATGATAGGACAACATTCCTTATCATCTGGACAACTCTCCTTATCACTATCAACAATTTTACTTTTCAGCAAGGTTGGCTTGCTCTTCTTCAGATGACTTGGCTTTTTCCCTTTATTTCTCTCTAAGATGACCTTGGCATATTGCATTTCTTTAGGGTATGGTTGTCCTTAATTCTTCAGCATAGTTGACCTTCAACTTTTAGAGTATCTGTTCTGATTTAATCTTGCTGAGACAACTTTTCTGGACAACTCTTCTGATCAGCAAATTTGGTCTTTTATCATCAGAGCATTTTACTCATAGAGTTGGCTTCTCTGGACAACTCTCCTGATCAAAAGCCTTTGAGTAGTCTTGTCCTTTTGAGCTAGGTAAGCTTGTTCTTGCATATGGACAGCTTCTTTGGACAACTCTCCTGATCACAGCTTTTGGTTTTCCATAGAGTGTCCTTGTTCTTAAGTGATTGTTCCAGAATTTTTGAGCCTTGAGGGGACTTGATCTTGATCATCTTAAAAGTAGGTTCCCCCTCAAATTGTGCATCTAATTGTCTAAGAGCTGCCTAACATTTCAACTTCTCATCTAGCCTTATAATTTATATGTTCTAACATTTCTAGAACATATTTATCTTGACTTAGGCATGTCTCAGGGGGTTTTGGTATTAGATCAAAACATATCTTATTTTATTCCCAACACATCACCTCTCATACATCCACTTATTATATCATATTTTTTAACCTCTGTGCCCGAAGCTCATGGGGAGCTTTCACTGGGACAGAGGGATTATAATAAATACATACAATATTATTTTGTATTAAAATGAAAAAAAAATACTAATGAAAAAAAACGAAGAAATAAAAAGTTTGGAATAAAAATTGAAAATGGGAAGAAAAATTAAAAAGAAAAAAAAAATCGGGATTTGTGCCTAATTTCGATAGTTTTTTTTAATAATGTTTTACAATTTTTTTTCTAAAAATATGGGTGATTTGGTGGTGAATCGACGATAACTCAGCAATAACTCGACTGTAGATTGTAAATGTATAAATTAGGGTTGATTTTATTATATTTTGTGTAAATTAATAAAAAATAATATAGTCTTTTAAATGTAATTATTTTTAAAAAAATATTTGGGGGTGAACTAAAAAATGAACGAATGTAGATAACCGTTGTAAAAATGAAATGATTTGGGGGTAGGGGTGGGAATGGGCCAGGCCTCGGTAGGCTTTAAGAAAAGAAGCCTGACCTGTTACATATTTCTTAGGCCCGAGTCTGGCCCATGGCCTGCTATAGGTTTTTTTTAAAGGCTCAAGCCTGACCTTTTTAATAAATAGGCCTGGCCCGAAAGCCTTCTAAAAGCCTCTTAATCTTATTAGCGTATTTTTTTTTTTAAATCTACAACAGTATTATCATCAAATTAAAAAAATTAACTCTTTAAATCTCAAAATGAAAGAAATGAAAGTAATAAAATGTTCCAAAAAAAAATACATTCAAATATTTTTTCAACTATTACAAAGAAAAATATAACTAGTGTTACTAAATTTTCTTACTTATTTATTTATATGAAAATCACATATTATATAAGTATATATATATATATATATATATATATATATATATATATGTGAAGTTATATAGACCGGTCTGTTGGACTTAAAAGGCTTACTAAAAAGCTTGAGCCCGACCTATTTAGCTAAATAGGCTTCTAAAAAAGCTTGTGTCCGGCTTGTTTATTAAGCGAGTCGAGCCGAGCCGAGCTTTAATAGGTCGAGCCGTAGGCCCCTGTCGGGTAGCCTGGTCCATTCCCACCCCTATTTGGGGGTGAACTCATAAAATGAGTGGGTGCAGATAACTATACTAAAAAAATAATTTGGGGGTGAACTCATAAAATTAGCGGGTGTAGATAACTGTTGTAAAAAATGATTTGGGAGTGAACTCATAAAATTAGTGTGTGCAGATAACTGTTGTAAAACTATAATTTGGAGGTGAACTCATTCATTTAATGGGTGCAGATAAAATATAAATAAATTATTAAAATTAAAATTAAAATTAAAATAAGAGGGTACGGTACATGCGAGTGTACCCAAGTGTGACCCTAGATTTGACAGTCCAAATGCATTAATCATCATCAGTAACTAATACAGAGTAAGTAATAACAGTAATAATTAGTTTCATGTGTACAAATTAATTAATTAATTAGTCAAGCACACTATATGCAAATAAATCGAGCTGCTTGTGAGCTCGGCTTGACTCATTCGTTAAATGAGTCGAGCTCGTTAGATACTCTATTTACTAACGAGTCAAGTTCGACATGTTAGGCTCGATATCTAATTTTTTTCTTTTAATTCCATTAGGCTCGTTTGGTTTGGCTCGATAGACTTGTTAGACTCTTTAACGAACCGAGTCGAGCTCGTCAATGTCATCGAGTCGAGTTCGAACTTCAAATACTCGGCTCGACTCGACTCGAATAACAACTCTATGTGCATAAATGAACTAATTAATTGATCAATCATACCATATCTATTAAACATAATATAATTTAAATATATTAATAGAATATAAAACAATATACTGTACTATAATTCAAATAATCCAAGGTTTCAAAATGGAGGCCTCTAGAGTATGGGAGTTTATTCATAAAATATTATAAAAAATAAATATATACATTAAAAAATAATTGTTATTTTTATGAAACATTTATCAAGCATCAACGTATCATTTATTTTACAAACATCATACATAGTAGTTTTTTTTATATGTCCACGTGATTACAATCTAACTCTTTATTTATTTTTTCTTTGAATTGGAAATTTAATATAGTTTTATGAACAATAAAATGAAAATCTAAGTGGATTAACACAAACAATAAAAATAGATATACATTTAATAATAGATTTCTTAAGACTTAATTGTAAACAACATTTATTGTGTATCTACACAACGTTCCTTTAGAATCGACATAAATAATTTACAATCCTCTTCTACTCTCAACAATATTCGAATATATTATAAGTGTATTAATTCAATTAGAAAGATTTATAGTTTTTGATATATGTATATTGAATTTATAGAAGAAGTAAATAATTTAAATTGTATGATGCATATAAAAAAACATTAATAAATTCCCAAGTTAACTCTCGATTAAAATCATTACAATTTCGAAGACTTCTTTGTAAACAACACTTGTTCGGCCACCTCATCCCACATGGTGGTCCGTCACAGACGATCAACCATCTCATCTAAAACTTCAACCTACCTCAACTAGGTCGTCATACACATCAAGACAAGAAGGCCGCATTAGTTTGTTCGCATGTAGGACCTATGTGTCACCTAAACTAGCACTTGTCACCCTCTAAAGACACGATCAATGTAATCTGTACAACTCGTGCTTGAATGAGTCATTTAATGAGTATTTGACCTAATAATAAACATAATCTCAATATTCAACGATACAACCCTCTCCCCTCATAAACACTCTCAATTTTTTCAATGCAATCAAACTAGACAATTAATGACAAAGTGGGATAATTCAAGTGGTTAGAGCACCACTACCTAGGCCTTAGGTCCTGCCGCTTAACTTCTTATAAAACAAAATGACTATCAACGTCATTATCTTCTATTTTTTTTCGAGATGAATCTAAGCTACATTTTACACTACTCTCTCCTCATAAACACTCAAAATTTCCAATGCAATCAAACTAGATAATTAATACCTCCCCACACAAATCCACCGATTGACCCGTCCATCTCAACCTGTTTACTTCCCACAAAACAAAACGTCAATTAACATCATTATCTTATATTTTTTTTTTCAGATGAATCTAAGCAACATTTTATACTACTCTTTCCTCGTAAACACTCAAAAATTTCAATGCAATCAAACTAGATAATTAATACCTCCCCACACAAATTCACCAATTGATCAGTCCATCTCAGTCTGTTAACTTCTCATAAAAAAAAAAGCAACTATCAACATCATTATCTTCTATTTTTCTTCCAGATGAATCTAAGCAACATTTTATACTACTCTCTCCTCGTAAACCCTCAAATTTCCCAATGCAATCAAACTAGATAATTAATACCTCCCCACACAAATTCACCGATTGACCAGTCCATCTCAGCCTGTTTACTTCCCATAAAACAAAACGACAATCAACATCATTATCTTCTATTTTTTTCCAGATGAATCTAAGCAACATTTTATACTACTCCCTCCTCATAAACACTCAAAATTCTCAATGCAATCAAATTAGATAATTAATACCTCCTCAAAAAAATTCACCGTTTCGTTTAAGATCACGTAAAACACTTGAAATAATCAACGTCTCGTAATAATATGAACACGAGCTATGTTTGTTACATGGAAAGTAAAAGGCCACAAAATTTGACCTCCTAATCACGTGTATTCCCATTCGAAGCGGGCCCACGAGGAACTGAGTGTTGACTCCCAAAACGCTACTATTATTCCACATGTAATGTAATTTCATAAAAAAAACTTGAACGAAGTGGCGGGCCCCACTCACAAATTCCACTTCTCGCCGAAAGATAAATCATTTTATTATAAAGGGGAGAAAATGTTGGGTTGTTTAGCAATTGTTTACAGCTGCATAAACAGTGCCCACTGATTCATCCCCCCTTACCCACCGAATCGAATTATGTTTCTGAGTTCGCTTGTGTTGTGATCGATAATTGCGGCGAGGATTCGTTGATTTTGAGGTTTTTTGTTTTGGAATGGAGAAGTTGTTAGCTGCGGTAGCGCAGACGCACGGATTTGACGATGATGATGAGCCTGTTGCTTCTACTCCGCCGGAGGCCGTGATTCGGGGAGAAATCAGTGAGTCACGGCTGATTGTGGCGGTTTCCGGTGACGGAGTGGTCGAGAATCTTCCTGCTCCTGCTCCTGCAGCTCCGACGCTGGATTTGGGGAGGCTGATCGGCGGTGGGGAGAAGCGGAAGCGAGGACGACCGCCGAAGGGGCAGTTGGTGGTGGCAAAGCCTCCGCCGCCTAAGCGGAAGAAGGTTGAGGAGGAGGCTGGTGAGGACGTTTGCTTTATTTGCTTTGATGGAGGTTCTCTGATACTCTGCGATTGCAAGTGAGTTTAGTTACGATGAGCTGTTTTGCTTGAATTTTCGTTAGGTTTATCGGAATTTAATTTGTTAGGAGTTTTTTCTTCCCCCTTGTTAATGATTTTTTTTACTGGAAATGCCATTTTCAGAGCTTGTTTAAGATAATCATGGAGTTCATCTGGCAATTTACTGATTTTTGTTGTTGTTATGCTCAGGGGCTGTCCAAAGGCATATCATCCGGTTTGTGTTAAGCGAGAGGAAGCATTTTTTAATACAAAATCGAAGTGGTTTTGCGGTATGTTGATATGTAAGAACTTGGTTTAGTTTGGTATTTACCATTGTGTTGGTTCCCATCATCCCATGACATTATCTTGTTTATATTCTTTATCTTGTTTTAGGGGTAAGTTTTTAGTGTTCCAGGGCATTGCATTGATTTGTAGAACTATGGAACAGATTTAATAATGACGTTTTTGATATTCATTAATATATGGCTCATGCTTAAATCTTAAATGTTGTTAATGTACTATTGCCTAATATGCAGGTTTTACTAAGTTTTCTCCCCAACTCTATACTCCACCCCCACCATTTGGACTAATTCTCGTTTGTCATTTTCATAAAGCTGGGAGTTTTTTTTTAAATTTCAGTATTCTTACACTTGTCGTCACTGAAGTAGTATATTGGTATATAGCCGCTACTGTGAAAACATCTACATTCTGCTTATTTATATTACTTGTGGTACTATTTCTTTCAGGATGGCACATATGTAGAGGATGTCAGAAGACTTCTCATTATAGGTGCTACACTTGCACCTATTCGATGTGCAAGGGATGTATTAAAGATGCAGATTTCTTGTGTGTTAAAGGAAACAAAGGACTTTGCACATGCTGCATGAAAACTATCATGCTGTATGAAAATAAAGACCAAGCAGCCATTGAGTCGGTATGGAGATTATTTCATGTCATGTTTTAATTTGAAATAATTGCTTGCAGAAAATCTTGGCATTCATTAAGTAAATACATGGTTAATATGTGCTACATCTCGAGTAAGACTTCATTATTTAATCTACACTATCCTTTCATTTGTCATGGTTATAAAATTTTCTTTCATAATAACTAGTGTTAGCAGCGTGTTTATAATATATTTTCATTATCAACTTTTGTTTACATATGTTTTCTAACCCGTATATGACTTCTAATAGTCCAATTTAAAATTCAGCCATCGGGAAAATTAGCCTTTTTAAGGGGCTTCCATTTTCTTTACACTTTCCTTTTTTGTTTTTGTTTTTTCCCCTCTCGCCTTTTGCATTTGCATGCTAATGTCTAATGTAAAAGATTAGCTTTAAAGATGGTAATTTGTTTAAAATTCGGTTATGAATTTACTCTGTATTTTCTAATATAGGATTCAGACTTTTGAGGTTGATTAAATTCAACTTATTGATATCAATATTTTAGTATTGTATTTTGGATCAAGATCAACTCAAACTATCTTTTGGCCAACTCGGACATCTCTGTTCTCAACTTGTTCACTCGTCATGGACCCGTGGCTACCCAGTTATCTTATCGATTCTTTTTTGATTTAAGAATTGGACTATATATCGCATAAAATGTGTACAATATGACACATGTGTTTTGACATGCAATATTGAAGCTTTGTTGAGTGAATTATGAAGCTCATGTGAAGATCAGACCTGATATCCAACGCATGGCTAAAAGGGGGAAAGTGTTATCTAATTATGCCATTGACGTATGTAGTCGCCATCTGAAACAATCTTTTCAACTGTCCGATAAATCTAGGGGCTTAACAAATTTTAATATTGGCTATGAGGACTCTTATGCCGTGATAATGAAAATTCAGACCTTTTAATTAAATCATGCTATTGGTGCTGAATTATAAATTTTATGGGGTTCCGATTGAAGTTGCGGCCTAATTTCATCCGCTGCAAGCATTAAATGTTAATTCTATATCCATAGTTCTTTATATGGAAATCATTTGTAGTGGGACACAGTTTAAGCCAATAACTTCCCGAGTGTAGTGGGGTTATCAGGACCATATTGCTTGTTGAGTCATATGCGACTCTTTCAGGCTGATTAGATTCATATCAATAATGTCATGATTAATTTAGTTATAATCTTAATGTAAGTGTTTTTACACTCTTGCTTGAAATCTTGACATGTTTGCGATTTGTAATTAACACTCATTCTTCTCGTCTTTTTTTTTTTTTTTTAATGCAGGCTCAAATAGATTTTGATGATACAACTAGCTTTGAGTATTTCTTCAAGTTGTACTGGGTAGCACTAAAAGAGAATTTATCATTGACCATGAGTCAGCTCATGCAAGCTAAAAATCCCTGGAAAGCTTCTGATTCATACAGGAGTACTCACCATTTGGAGTTGAATAAGCCCCATTTAGACTGTAATTTGATACAGAATGATGGGTTAAAGACACCGTTATCAAGCAATGGTAACCACGTGGAGAAATTATATAAGGGCAAGGGTGAACTTGTGCCATATTGCAACAAAGACACAGTAATACCAAATAAGGACAAAGTCACTGAGGAGACAAGCGTCAAGGAAGCTACTAAAGTGTCATGCATTGAGGAAAATCAAGATGATTCAGTTGTCAAAGATACCAACAAGAAGTTAATCTGCGAAAACACAAACGAGAGAGAGTCGGACAACTCAGAAAAAGACAGCAGTCAATGGGCATCCAAAGATCTCCTGGAGTTTGTTGCTCACATGAAGAATGGTGATACGTCACCTATACCGCAGTTTGATGTCCAAGCACTATTGATGGAATACATAAAGAGAAACAACCTTCGGGACCCACACCGGAAGAGCCAAATTATATGTGATCCAAGGCTAAAAAAATTATTTGGAAAGCCACGTGTTGGTCACATTGAAATGCTGAAGCTTCTTGAATTCCACTTTCCCATAAAGGAGGATTCTCAGCAAAATCCTCTTATCCCTGCTGGATTCGTTAGTTCTGTTGCAAGTGATGTGGAGCCCACGCCAATTAATAGTAGAAAGCGAAAAACACGTAGAAAGAGAGGACTCAAAGCATCCCAGGATGGTTTAAATGTACATGCTGCGATTGATGTCCATAACATTAATTTGGTTTATCTACGGCGAAATTTGATGGAGAATCTTATCGAAGATCATGCTAATTTCAATAATAAGGTTTATGGGTCTTTTGTGAGGATTAGAATATCAACTAATGATCAGAAACCAGAAATTTTCAGGCTTGTACAAGTTACAGGTATTGTGCATACCGTTATTGCTTTAGCTTCTTAATTTTGCTCCATTATGCTAACACCAGAGGTTATATTGGTAATTCAGGGACTAAAAAGGTGGCTGAGCCCTATAAAGTTGGTGACAAAACAACAGATGTCGTGCTTGAAGTTTTAAATTTGGACAAGATAGAAGTTGTATCAATTGATACCATTTCAAATCTCGAGTTTACCGAGGTAACTAGAGATATATATTTCATCATTTACCTCTGATGCTCTTGTATGATTATTAGTGTTTCCAAAAATGACTCTACTTTCCCTGTCAAAAAATGACTCTACTTTCATGCTGCGTGATCTATATTAATAACTAAAGCAGATATAATATGGTATTTTAGTTGTAATAGTAGTGGTAGAGTATCTGTTACACTTATCCCTTTCAAAGCTATGAAAGCATTTATGTAATACCTTAACATTTGATTGTAAATTATACTAACACATTTGTGTTTTTGCCATTTGATGATGCACTCTCAAAATTTCCCTACTAGTTGAGATTGAGACAAACATCTTATTTGAGGAATAATGTTGTTTCTTCAAAAGCTGATATATTGCCTAGATTGTTTGTTTCTAATTCAAATTTCAAGAATCATGATATATGTTTTAGTAAATCGTAAGCAAAGCATTAGGTGTGAAATTTGGATTTGTAGTCCTAGCACATCCTGAATCAAGATCATCCTATCAGCTAGGAGTATTTACCACCAAGAATATATACACTTGGAAATGCTAGCCCAATTTGAAAGTATAGTCAATTTTGGAATATATACACGTGGAAATGCTAGCCCACCAATAATATATACATGTGGAAATGCTATCTTTATCTATGTCCTTGAATGTTCCGAATTGGCCATCTGATGTTTTTTTTTGTCATTCAGGATGAATGCAGAAGGCTACGTCAAACCATTAGATGTGGTCTTATGCCACAATTTACTGTTGTAAGTCCTCGTGTGCCATTCCTTCCGAATTTGACCTAAAATATATATAAAAAAAAGCACTGTGTCACTTATTCGTCTTTGGTTGCAGGGTGATATACAACGTAAAGCTTTGGCACTCCAATCAGTCAGAGTCAATGATGTGAGTTTATTGGTTATTATCTGCCTGCATTTAATTTAGTGATTGGGCATCATCAGATTATTCTTTCAAAATTCCAGTTCTTCAAGAAAGAAACAGAATATATGAAAAAATAATTCATCTCTGATGGAATATTTGTCTCTTGTGGTTATGGTTTTTTTGATCAAGTCTCTTGTGGTTATGGTGTTCTATTCTTCTGAAAACAGTGGCTGGAAACAGAGGTGTTGCGGCTGAATCATCTCCAAAATCGAGCTAACGAGAAGGGGCATAAGAAAGAATATCCTTTGTCTATGACCATTACATTGATTAAAGCTTTTAACATCACTAATTCTCAAGTAAACATTAGGGTGAGATAGCTAAAAGTCAAAATTTCTGGTACATTAACGTGGGTTTTATTAATTTTAAAGGCAAGACCACCGTACAAAATCCACGTCATCTCTATTTGTCCTCACTGAATCATTAAATGTTATTCTATCTTTACTATCGCATACTGCTCTTTTCCACGTGTGAAGTTTCTAGCAATATAGATGGGAAATGCCCAAACACAAATTTGGAAGTACTTGCTGTGTTGAACTTCATGATTCAATTTAGTCCCTGCAATTCAAGATGATGAAATATTGATTGAAAAGTGATCCTAAATTACTTTTTTTTTTTCCTGGATTTCCTTGACCACTCTTTACGCTTAGAGAATATGTAGACAGACTAGAGCTGTTAAAATCACCTGAGGAGCGCCAGCGCAGAATATCTGAAGTTCCCGAGATTCATACTGATCCAAAAATGAATCCTTTATATGAATCTGACGATAATACAAGTGGAGACGACGGTAAAATAGGTACCTCTATCAGTTATTTCAACTGCTATTATTTCAGTAATTAGGGTTCTAAGTGATGGCTACACTTAATTATGCAGATGCAGATGTACATGTACAGGTGAGACCTAGCAACACAGCATATCCTCGAACCAAAAGGAAGCTCGTTTCTCATAATAAAAAAGGTGAGAATCAATGTTACAGATAGGTAGATATTTTTTATTTTACTGGAAATTGAATCAGAGAAATTTTGTTACATCTTGCCCAGGTAAAGACGAGCGATCTAACAAAGCTCGAAGTAGGAAAATGGAGAAAACAGATCCACCTGTTAATTCACCTTGTGCTGATCATATAGAAACTGAGAAACTTTGGCATTATCGCGATCCTAATGGTAGGATTCAAGGACCATTTGCGATGATGCAGCTACGGACATGGAGCAAAACTGGACTATTTCCACCTGGTATGAGGATATGGACCAATCACGAGCTATTCGATTCATTACTTCTCAGCGACGCTCTGGATGGAAAATTACATGGAGCATCAGACTCACTAGATAAACCCCCTTCAGATTCACGTGAAAAAAACGATGCTACTGGGGAAATTGTCGTAACTGAAGATACAAACAGAGACCACAAACAAACAGAGGAGCCCTCGAGTAATTGTGCAAGTGTTTCCTCTGACAAGAATACCGAACATGTGACAGCAGAAGAGCCTGTCTCCTCGGGGTGGCCACAATGTTGGGATTTGCTAAAGGATAGTAATAATAAGCCCGATGATGTCCAAACTTGTAATTTACCTCCTTCGTCAACCTCCGGGAAAGAAGATGCCGCTTTGTCTGATCGAGGCCAAGAGAGTGATGAGGCCAAGAATTCAACGGGGTTGACTCAAACCTCTAGTGATATGGACTCTGGGCCCGTTCTTCCACCCGTGTCAGAGTTGCCCAACTCGAATAAACAGGCCGAGAATATACAAGTCCTCGATTTTCCTAGTCCTACCCCTGTGGCTGAAAATCAGGAACCCGTTGTTGCAGATGTTCCCGTGCAGGACTCGGGTATTCTGGAGCTGCTTAGTCCTGCACCAAGATCTAACAACGAGCATCAGGAAGATCAGGCAACTGAGACGAAGCAATCGGGGTTTACGTTGTTTCCCACCCCCATGCCTGGCTGGAACTGTGATTCCAGCCTTGGGATAGACACTCTGCAAATTCCAGATGTAGCTGATCCATGGAATGGGTATTCTTCCCCCACACCTGCAAGACCGGAATGGGATCCTGGTCTCGTTTCTGCGAAACCTCCCGAAGTTATGAGTGAGTGCATTGATACCTCAGTAACTCATCCTTCCACATCCCAACCTGCTCCTAATTGGCTGGAATTAATGAACGAGCCGATAGAGTTCGATGCTTTGGGGGAGGAATCAGTATCGGATTTGTTGGCTGAAGTTGATGCGATGGAACCACGGGCCTCCTTTCCTTCGCCTACTTCAGCTATGAGGTTTGTCAGGGAGTTATTTGAAGACTGCAAAGATGATTGCTTCAGTTCAATCGAGGAATTCCAACCCATGAAAAGCGATGCTTTGAGCTCCACAACTGATGTACAACTCACTTCCCAATCTTCGGTTCCTTGTAAACCGATGGGCTCGTCTGCAAGTAGCGAGGGAGAAACAAACGCTTCCTTTCACTCAGGCGATGCTGCTTCAGAATCTTATACGCACGCCCCCAACAACCCGGGCCAAGAGATGGTTGGTGCGTCCGGGCCCGGCTCGGGATTAGACGCCACGGACCCAGGTTGGGGGACGGTGCAGGGTAACATTAACCTAGTTACAGTTCAAGGTAACGTGAACCTCGTTTTGGTGGGAGGGCCCGGTCAGGGAATGGGAAACATCGGGTGGGGATCAAACCCCGGGCCTGCATGGACGAACCCGAGCGCGAGCCGGAGCCCAAGAAACGGGAGTCTTCCGTGGGACGGGCAACGGAAGTACAACAACGGCGGTGAAAGGTTTAGTAGTCCTAGAGAATGGGGGGGCTACCAAGGTGGTGGTGGTGGTAGGCCTCCGTGGGGTGGTAGACAGCCGTATGGTGGTGGCGGCGGCGGTGGCGGCTATCCGAGGCCTCTTCCGAAGGGGCAGAGAGTGTGTAAATTCTACGAAAGTGGGCACTGTAAAAAGGGAGCTTTCTGTGATTACCTCCATCCTTAATTAATTAATCTCTTAATTTAGTTCTACTGCATATGTATCATTTCTATCAACTTTGTAGTGAAAATAACTCATCTTTGGGGACTCTTTCAACTATTTTTGTATATTTATTTGCATAAATAAGACTAACGAAGATTCTACTGTACTATTTGTCCCATATAAATTTGCACACTCAATCTTTTCCTTTACTTTATTTGTAAAAGTTTATAAAAGTGCTCTTAAAAATATCACTCATTACACATTTTCTTATTCATCCAAATGATGCAAATTTTCTAAAAACGAAGGGAGTACAAATGTTTTCTAAAAAAGTTCAAACTCGAATCAAACATATTTTTTTTAAAAACATAGGCTACACGAGTTTGAAGATAATAAGGTTAATAATTTATATCTTAATACTATTAATCTCTCGTTAAATTACCTATTTTATCTTTTTAGACATTCATTGTTAAATTACTTATTCTCACTTTCATCAATTATCTCTAGTTCTTTCCATCTTTCTTATTTTCCATACCTGCACAAATCGTAAATGAGCAACTTAACGAAAAACGAAGAGAATATCGTCATAACTAGTTGATTTTAACCAGAATCTAGAGAAGATGCAAAATGAAATTCGGCATCAATGTCACAACTTAACCATCAACAACATAAAAGTAGTCCTAATAAATTAAAATTACTACTACATTAAAACTAAATATTCTAAATAACAACTTAATAATAATAATAACAACAAGAAGCCTCTTGTCTCGTTAATTTCACCAAATATTCAGATCAGCCACCATCTTGATCAATCGCCACTACAATCTCATCTCGATCCCCCAATCCAGCCTATTATATATTTATAAAACACCAAAATCCAATCAAATTACTTCAAATTAATTAATTTATAATGCAATTAAATTAATTAAATAAATATTTACCCCAGCAACAGTCCCTCTGTATGGAAGTCTTTTACCACCAAAGAAGAATTTTGCATATTTATATTCAATATTCCTCTTCTTACAAAATGCTCCAATCAGATCCTGCATTTTTGCATTCTCAAGAACTTCGAAGTAGTCTGATATTTTTCCACCCTGCAAATCTCACAAAACCAAACTTTTCGTTTAAAAATTACACCAGTTTTTTAAAAACACCCTCATTAAACCTGTTAGTTAAATTTCACAACATTTTAATCTTCTACCACTCAAAAGTTTAAAAGAAAAACCAATATTACTCCCTTTCATACTTACTTTCATTTCCAAAAAATTTAAATACTCCAAAATAAAAATAATTATCAAAATTCTTACCCTCACAATATATACATATTTACACTTTTTTGTCCCTCAATCCACCGTTTACAAAATTACCCCTCAACATTCTCTATTATTACACTTTTTTCTTAACCCTTGAACTAGGGACGGAGGGAGTACTATTTATCAAAATTTTCAAAAACTCCCAAAACTCGAAGGAAACATAATATTTTCAAGTAAATTGTAATAATACTTTGAGCGTTTAAAAAAAAAAAAAACACAATCCTTAGACAAGTTTTTTTTTTTTTATTACAGATTTAGTATTTTTTTTAGCTAGAGATCTGTTGGTGAAACATTTGAAGAGAAACAAAAACAGAAATTAAAACCAAAAAAAACCTGAGATTTGAAGCAGATTCGAATTTTTTGAGCGTCTGAACTCCCCTCTTTCTCCTCATCAGAGGAGCTCCAGAGTCTCTTCATCGATCTTGTCTTGTGTAAGAAAATAATTTTAGAGAGAGAAAAAGTGAGAGAGAAAGAGAATTAGAAATTATATGGGATGATGATGATTATAATGCATGCACAAATGAAGTAATTTGACATTGAGATTCTAAATCTCGAGATATGGTATATATCATATCCATCGTTTCACTTCTTTCACCTAATAAGTGTCTTACTTAAAAAAAAAAAAAAAAAAAAAAAAAGGGTTGGTCTGCTATGGACTCGAGTGCATGTTGTGTACCGTAGTACATGTTGCACTTTTCAGTTTACTGACTTACCCTTTTTGTAAATGGTGTTGCACTTTTCAATTATTAAACTGTATAATAATATTTTTAGTAATAATTGAAAAGTGCAACACCATTTACTAAAAAGTGTAAGTCAGTAAAATTGAAAAGTGCACATAGACTAGGGTGCACAGCATGCACTCGAGTGCATACTAGACTTTACAAAAAAAAAAAAAATACTATAATGATTAAAGTTTTATATTATCTCAAAGTTTATATTTTGAGTGTTTTGATTGAGAAATATGATAAAATAATAAATGTAGTACAAGTTATATGATAGTTTGAGAAAATAATAGATGCGTATGAGATGAATTATGATAAAATAATAGATAAAAATATAAGTGATATGATTGAGAGTGAAAAAATAATTTGTCAAAAATGGAATGAGAAACTTATTGTGGAACGGAGGGAGTATAAAATAGTTGAATTGAGTGTATGGTGAATTTCAAAATAATGAATACTCCCTCCGTCCGCCTATAAGCTTCCCATACCCTTTTTGGTAAGTATTTTTTCTTAGACATCACTTTATATCTTACTTTTTCTCTCCATCTCTCTCTCTCCTTCTTCCAATCACATCACTTGTACTATATGTATTATTTAATCACTTTTCTTAATCTCTGTACCAAAAAGTAACGGAAAACTTATAGGCGGACGGAGGGAGTAAATATTTGTAAGGGTGTAAATTGTGATGATTATTTTCATTTAGAGGTACGTAAACTTTTGAGACACATAAAAAGAAAAAAATATGAAAACTTTTGTAGAGAGTAATAATATGAAATGATTAGTGGGGGTATTGAAGTTAGAGAGAAGAGAAAGAGAAAAAATAAAAGACACTCAAATTAGAGAAGTTTTAAAAATAAGTGATTTTGAAAATTGTTATTTATTGTACTTAAACTGATGCAATAATTTGTTTAAATTTTGAAAATTTTGGATTGAACGCTTTTCAAATATGAATAATGGAATGACTGATCGAGTAATCGAGTATATTATACTTCCCTTATTTTATAATCCGTATAAGTAATGTTTATTGTAATAGTTTGGTTTTTTTTTTTTTTTTAATTGTAATAGTTTGGTTTGTACATAATTAATTAATATTTTTTTTTTCTAAATATACCCTTCATTATCCTGACAAATGATGAGGAAAAAAAAAGAAGTGAAGGAAAATTAAATTAAATGGAGAATAGTTGAAAGAAAGTATATAGATGTGATTTAGGAAGAAAAATGAAAAAA
Organism: Galeopsis tetrahit; assembly: GCA_963675135.1. Taxonomy (NCBI): domain Eukaryota; kingdom Viridiplantae; phylum Streptophyta; class Magnoliopsida; order Lamiales; family Lamiaceae; genus Galeopsis; species Galeopsis tetrahit. The sequence continues at coordinate 1,079,210 of OY776120.1, forward strand.
CTAAAACAACAAATATTTTGAAACAAAATTAAAGCATAAAAGTGAACAACAATAATAAAAAAAAAGATAAAGTATATAATGTGACTATAATATTATTTAATTAGTAGAAGACCGATAATATTTTTTTTTAGATATAAATATATATGAAATGAAAACATTTAAATTATATTTAATTTTTATGCCTTCTTGCATTTTTTTTTAAATTTCAAACCCATTAGTTTGTGAATTGTTGCAAGAATTTGTTTAAATTTTGAAAATTTTAGGTTGCGTGCTTTACAAATACGAATATTGAATGACTGATTGAGTTATGAATCCTGCAGACCTGTCACGTGAATGAATATATATGGTAATTTTCAGGCTAAAAACAAATATGTAAAATCAATTTATCACAAATTATAAAATACCTATCTAGGAAAAATATTAGAGAATTTATTTTTAAAAGAGGATGGTATTAGTTTATACGTAAAATAAAAAATATTACTTTTCCTATGTCCACAGTTACATAGAAAATTTTAGCACACAAACTAAAAAAAATGCGTAATGAGTAATTGTTGAGCAATAATTTTAGATTCTTAGCAAGATACTAGATTGGAAAATTCTTGGAATAAATTCGACAAATTATTGGCATGATTAATTATACAAAAAATGTATTGATAGTATTTTTATATATTTTTCATATTTACAAGCACACAAGAAAACACAAAAAATAATTAATTAATTTTAAAGTTAATTACATTTTGAAAATAACACTTATAATTTTTTTTTTATGAATTTTATTTACAAAATTATGCTCAAAACCCCTTTTAAATTTATACAAAAATGTATATTAAAATATGAAAATGATTAAATCAATATAAAATAAAAAAAAAAATAAAAATGAAAATAACAATAACAAATCTTAGTAGAATATTTTAATTAAATTAAGAATTTTGAAAGTAATTCTAATTTTTAAAAACAAATTCTATTTCTTATAATTAGATTACTACTTTTCTTTTCATTTAAAAAAAACCAGTTTTTCGAAACAAGTTTTCCATCTTTTTACTAGTTTTCTGATTCCATTAAAATATATAAAATCATTTATATATTAGTTAAATTTAAATCCATTATAAATTCAATAATTATTTATATTTTGAAGATATTTTTCTTTTTAATAGAATTTTCAAAGTTTTCAAACTAGTTTCAAGACGATATTTTAAACAATATTTAGATTTAATTAGATCAAGGAATGAGACCAAAACTCTCGATAAGAGTTGGGGTTATCCATTAAGTTTTAACGCGGATAGGATCATTTTGTTATTTTGGACGTTTCAACACCATTTTTGTATTAAAAAAATCGTTTTGGAGAACCAAAAGTGCAAACGTTGGGACCAAATCCGTGAGGAGGTGTGGTTGGTGAGACCAAAATCGCAATTTTCTTGAAACCCATCCCTCCATCAAAATGAGTCGAGCATTTTTTGAAGCTCGTCTAACAAACCGTAAGGCAACAAAAAGGTGCTCATGCAATAAGTAGGTATCCCTTGTGCCACGGATTTAATTAATACCGCTTTCCTTGCCTTGTAGATCGATTTTCCACGCCTACAACCTTGTACCCGAACCCACATTCTCCCCCGTATGTAGGCAAATTAAATATCTCGTTCTTTCTACCAACCAAAGACGGGAGGCGCCCGCGTGAGACATGACGCCCGTAAGACTTGCATTGCACGTCACCTTAATTCGTTTACGTAGCAAGTATTTTGAAGCCCAACGACTAATCTTCCACATTTAGAAAGTTAATTTTATAAATCGCCAATGAGTCAAAACGATTTAATTCCAAATTCATAATTTCATGTTTAATTTTTGCCAGCTGCCACGTGGCTTCTGGAAGGTTCTTCATAAGTCCAAAATCCCTATAAAAAGAGGAGAAAACAGGAACCCTAAAATCACTACAGCCGTCAAACCCTAAAATCGCTACAAACCCTCAATTCCATAAAATTCAGATCAACACTAAATCTCTCCTCTAAATCTTTGCCTTTCTTATGCAGACGAAGAATTGACATCTTCTATTCTGTATAGAAGAGGAAAAAACGGTCAGTTCTTGGACTGGATACCTAGATTTAAGAAAAAAAAAAAAAAGTGGAAAACATCATTTCTCCATGATTTTTTTTTACTTGAGGCTTTTACTTAGAGATGTTTATCCAGATCGAGCTAAGCGGGCTGGATCGATTAACCCTGAAAAATGCAGGGTTATAATTGATAGATCGTAGGCCCGTTTAAATTCGGATTTTTTTTACTGGATTTTTTTTGCTTGATGCAATTTTATTGATTTTTCATTTTTTTTTAAATTAAGTTTTTTTTTTTAGTGGTTTTTTCTAATCTCGTGTATAGAAGAAGAAAAAAATGATCTGTTCTTGGACTGGATATCGAGATTTAAAAAACAAAAGGAAAACAGTCATTTCAGTTCCATGAATTTTTTTTACTTATGCTTTTAATGGTTTTTTCTTTTCTATTTATAAATTTATGGATTGATATGTAACTTGATGGATCATAATTAACTAGATCTAATCCTATGTATCATCGGAAAGAAGATGTGTTTTTGCACAACAAATTAAAGTTGTTGAAAAACAACTTTTGGATATGTGTTTCGGTTTCTTGAAACCTAACCCCGATTCTACTTTGATTTTTCGTCTCGTTAATTCAAGACACAATTTTTTTAAAAGATAAGTTGAATCTAATTCCAGTTCTACTTTGATTTTTCATCTCGTTTTTTAAAAATAATATTTAAACACGAGATGAAACATTCAATTAGTTGTATATTTTTTTGCAGATTGAGAGATGAATGATTGCTTCAAAGGCTTGTCGGCCTATATTCAAAGCTATCAAGGTGAGGAAATTAATTAATGATGAATAATTACAGTATTTTAAATATTTTTTGAATTTGTTCATGTTTAAGGAAACTGAAATAGGAATAAATGACTTAGCAAAACAACAAAATCATTCATTAAATGATTTTTTTACGGACTAAATGAAATCTAATATGTTTTTTTTTTTTAATTTAATAAACATTCATCACAAGGTCACTAAAATTAAATATGGGGTTTCATTTCCTCTATGCACATTCATTGTTGCTATTTATTTAAATTTGATCACTAATAATGCCATTTTGCATCACGGCTAATCCATATAATTAAGTTTTTGATGCCTTTTTCAAAGTTTGTCCAATTCGTATATATCACATGAGCGTCTCAATTGGAATGCGTTTGTTGTTTCCGGTTTTGCACGAAGATTTATTTTGAGATTTTTTTAGAGAATTCGATTTTTCGTATTTGTCTCTCCAATAATGCTTTTGATGTTGTAAGTGAGTAAAGTTTTCAATGAACCAAAAAACTCATCATCATAATTTATCATGTTCGTGGTATACCGATTAAGGGAGAGCAAACGGTTCATTGTGTGACGGAAATAATGCACGCACGACGAAAACAAGTGTATATATATATATAATAGAATTAAAGTTGATTTATAATGTTGCAGTTATTTTCTACTTTTATTGTATATACAATAAATATACAATAAAAATAGAAAATAAGAACAATTTTATAGTCACCATTCTAATATATATTTTCACTTGTTGAATCATTTTCCTTCGTGCATTATATCCGTTACACAATGCAATGCAACCTTTTGTTTTCTCTTAATTGGTTCACCACGAACACGATCAAATTATGATGATACGTTTTCTGGCTCAATGGAATCTTTCGCGACACCTACTATATATACATCAAAAGCATACGAAAATTAATCGTACTCTACAAAATCTCAAAATTGGTATAAGTTCCGCATTTATAGTGGTGAATATTTCTTCGATTTCAAACAGCATTTATAAACTCGTTCCATTTGAGAAGCTCGTGTGCGATATACGACTTGGACATACTTTGAAAAAGGTGTCACAAACGAAAATGGATCAACTTTGATACAAAATGGATTTTTTATGATACAAGTAAATAAATAGTACTCGGTGAATGTTTACTAAATTTAAAAAAAAAAAAAACCGTTTTGTTTTCGCAGTTTTGGGAAGAGTTTTTATTTCCTATTGGATTAACTACAAATTAAGCAATCATCTTTCGCTTATTTTCAATTTAATCTAAACTTTTAGATAATTACAAATAAATAATTAAATTTAAGTTGGTGATTTATTTTCAATTACTTAAAAGGTTTAGATTAAACATGAAATCAACAAATATGTAAAAGAAAGAAAAATTAAAGAGGTTTTGAAATAATTATACTTTAATAACATCCTCACCTTGAGAGTTTTGAGTGTAGTAATTACAACATTCGATCAAATTACAAGCACGCCAACGTATTTTTTAGGAAAAGTGATGCACCGTGCGTGCGTTGTAACTCTCGTTTACTGTAGTACCTCTGGTACTCGTTAATAAATTCCCTTTTTCCGTTAAAAAATTGACTATGTAAGAGAGAATCGAGAATTCTTAGCGACGAGACAAGATTATATTCAATTAAGGCACTTACCGCTAAAAGAAATGAAGTTGAAGATCAGCGGCGGAGTAAATGAGGAGGAGGTGAAACAAACTTAATTAGGGTTTGCACAGAAATTCTCACTAAATCCGTACTTTTGTGCCACACTTCCAAATTTATTTCAATATATAAATAATACTCCCTCTGTCCACGAAAAATGTGCTCACTTTTTTTTATACATGTTTTTAAAAAATCATATTTTAATTATAAAAAATATATGTGAAGTAACGAGTAAAAAATATTGTTGGTAGATACTCAATCTTGTTAATGAAATAGAAAAATTTCTAAAAGGTTAAATATTTAAATAGAATAATCACGTTTTTTGTGAACAAAAAAAAAAAAAGAATGAGCACACTTTTGGTGGATGGAGGGAGTAATTTATTCGGCAATTATGAGGAAAATCTATACACGTATTCCGCAAATCGGTCTTGCAACAGTCAAATACAGTACGGAACCATGGAACTGGATATATATATATAGAACATTACCATTTTATATGTGGTTATATATATTTAAGATGTCAAATACAGTACAATAAATCTGATATTTTTATTTAAGGTGAAAATGCATCAAATTTCTAATAAAATAAAATTTCCGCAAGTGCAAGTCTAGGACACTAACGTATTTAAATGTCGTTTCGGCTTTCATTGTTCGTGCAAGTGCTCTATATGTTTTATTTTACTTGTGCAATTTATTCGGATTATTATTCATTTTAAATTAAAGGACTATTTTTGGTTCCGTAAGTTATAAACCAGGCGGCGTGCAATTGACCATTTTTGGAATCGGCCAAATAACATGTTTTTATTCAATTGCCATGCGTTAAAAATAACTTATAGTAATCTGAGTTATGTTAGGATGTTTGTAATAGTTTGCGGAATTTTCATAAAACGGCTAGGACTGATATTGATAAAGATGGTGCGGTAACTCATTCTTTAATAACTTTAAGAACGAAGTTTAACGCCCTAGCTCGTTAAAATTGATAAATCGCGTAATATTTTATAGACTTATAATTGAACAGGAATTACGGACGTGAAAGATGATCCGCCAACGAAAAACCCTAATCAGATAAACTAAAAAGTGAACAATTTTTAGGAAAGAATTATATGCATTATTACGACAAACTTTTAAGAATTATAAACACAAAAGTAATTGTGTGGTGGTCTTTGAATATTTGTAATCACGGAACGGAGGGAGTACTTGTTTATTAATTAATTTTGGCGATTGTAAACTCATTAAAATTAAGTCCGCGACACAAGCTATAACTACGCACTGCATTAGCACACACCTTGCGCCTTTCGTTTTGTTAGACGGGCGTCAGTGAACGCTCAACTCGTTACCTAAATTTTTTAAATTAATTAAAATGTTTCGATCTTACGATTTGTGAGACCGTTCCGTTAGACTGAACTCCAACGGATGAAATGGTGATGTGGTAATGAGAGTCTAAAAGTAAAATTAAGAAATAAGGAATTAATGAATAGGTGAAATAGTATCTTATCTCAATATATTCATGTACATTATCTCTTTCAAAAAAAATTATATTCACTCCATCCGTTATAACTGTGCTCATTTTTTTTATTTATCTGTCCACTAAAAGTGTATCATCCACTTTATCTACTTCATACACTTTTTCTTAAAATCTGTATTAAAAATATGAACAGACTTTTCTTGCACAGATTGAGAAATAATTATTCTATTTAATTAAACATCTATATTTAGTATAGTCACATGACTCACACGTATGGTAATTTGGCTTTTTACTATTCAAATTAAGAAAAATCATCAAACCCTAAAAAAAAAATCTATCATTTCAAAATTTAAAATCTAATGATTAGCTAGTGGTGAGTTGTCACTCACTCACTTACTTCATTTAAATTGCACCCAATTCTCCCATTTTAACACACAAAACCCTAGCCTTCTCTCTCTCTCTAAAATCACTCTTTGTTTCTCCTCTCTCTCTCTCTAAAATCACTCTTTTTTTTCTCTTTTTCTCTCACACACACAAGATGAAGAGAGCTAAGGTGGGTGCAGCTGCAAATGCAATGGTGGTTCAAAAAATTAACATTGCCTTCCTATCTCAGGTATTTTCCCCTTTTTTTTTTAATTGATATATCGCGTTTTAATTTTTTTTAATCGAAAAAGAGAAATATCATTGCCAGAAGAGTACAGAAGTATTCATGAAAAAAAATTTGATATCTCAGTGTTTTTTTAGTCTTTGCTAATAGCCATTTAATTTACACCATGAATTTTTTGTGTTCTTTAGTAAAAAAATTATGTCACGATATATTAATTTCTATGTTAAATGTTTCAGATCTGTACATACTTGTTAAAAACAGGAGATATTTGAATAGATTTTTTTTTTTCAATAAATGTAATGAAACAGTTAATAAAATCGTTGAATATTGCCTCTCAAAAAAAAAAAAATCGTTGAATATTGTGTTTTTTAATTTTCGAATTTAATTTTAACATTTTTGTGTCGGTGATTATATCTATTTTAACAGAGTGATGTTATGTTAATCTGAATCTATAAGTTTTTCCGCTCAATTCTTGCAATAATTAATATTCTTTTATTTCGATTTTTTTTAAATAATATATACATATATGTGTATTTTTTCCGGGCAAATTTCGAAAAACCTCTATATCTTCAGATTTTTTTCTTTTTAGTAAAAGGTAATATGTTGGAAAAAAAATAAGTGGACCCAAAATTTTCAGAAAAAAATCTAGATTTCGGGGATTCTTTTTTTTTTTTTTTTTTGACAAAACTTTTGGATTTTTATTTAAAAAAATGTGCATTTTTTGCAAAACCGATTTGAAAAAATCAGTAACGAGTTTTTTTTTTTTTAATCAGATTTGAAAAATTCAATTATGACTTTGTTTTACTTAGAAAAAATTGAGTTTTGAATTGAGACACTTATAAAATGAGTACTTATATTGACACTCAACTTAAAAATTGAGTCTTGATATGAAATTCTTCCCAAAATAGACTCTCTACACCAATCGAAAACGAATAATACACAAAACATGCACATTTTAATGTCAATTAATTATTCTTCTTTCCGCCAATTTACCCTTGAACTCGCTAAAAATCGCTTAAATAAGAGTAATAGTTTTCATCAAAGTCTTATTTATAGTGTCAAAGTAGTTGGTTAAAGGTATAGTAGGAAGTTAATATTTTTCTTCATGTTGTAGGATGGAAGTCGATACTTCTTCGCAGTTCATGAGGACGCAATAATACACAAAACATGCACATTTTAATGTCAATTAATTTTTCTTCTTTCCGCGGATTTACTCTTTTTCTTCTTTCCGCGGATTTACTCTTTTTCTTCTTTCCGCGGATTTACTCTTAAACTCACTAAAAATTGCTTAAATATGAGTAATAGTTTTCATCAAATTAAAGTCTTATTTAAAGTTTCAAAGTAATTAATTAAGGGTACAGTAAAAAGTTAATATTTTTCTTCATATTGTAGGATGGAAGTCGATATTTCTTCGTAGTTCATAAGGACTCAAAAGTAAGGGTTTTAATACACGCCTTTTGTAATAAAAGGCAGGATATGGACTTTACAAAGGCAGTATTTCTCTACGATGGGAAACACCTTCCTATGGATCAGACTGTTAACGAGGTAATTAATTAAATCTGTTTCACTTTTCGTATTCTACGTGCTTTTTTCCATTCTGCACAGTATCAATTATATATTTTTAAACAAAACTTGTGCACGATTGTCTCACTAAATATATTTTACACAATTTTTACAAGACAATCTTGCACAATTTTTTATGAATGTTTTTAACATATTGTATAATCATTATTAATTTGATTTGTATTATTATTATTATTATGAAGGTTGGATTGAAGGATTATGATGAAATTGATGTAATGATTACTCAAACCGGCGGGGGAGGCATCTGCAACTATTGAACTACAAATGATTTTATTATTGTTTGTTATTTTTATTTTTTTTATTCAGAGAGTGTTTGTTATTTAGATTCCATCATTTGGATTTGATTTGTAATTTTGTTATAATGTTATTTTTATGTTTGTTACTTTAGATCTAATGTTGCCATCTAATGTAGCACAACGATCAAATTTTTTTTTTAACCAAATACGTTTATGCAACGATTTTTTTTTTTTTTGACAGTAATGTTTATTCAACTATTAAGCAATAATTAAAATATACTCTTATTTACCCATATGTCATTATATTTCTACACTCAATCTACTTCATTCATGAAACTTTACAAAATTATCCCTCAAAACATCAGTCATTAACACATTCTGTGATAATACATGAAGGTGAGATTATTTTAAATACTCCCTCCGTCCCATACTTGAAGACACATTTTACCATTTTGGGCGTCCCATACTTGAAGGCACATTACCTAAACTGGCAAAAACACTTTTAAACACTCCCCTTAAAACATCACAATATTACAACAAATATATTCCACTACTTTATTACACTAAAAAGTAATTTTATTACTATTTATAATGTTGAAAAGTCTTTACTAACCCCCACTTTATCTTACACAATATTAATAAACAATTCATTCATTAAAACCCGTGCCCAATTGATTTGAGCCTTCAAGTATGGAACAGAGGGAGTAATTTATGTACTTTTTTATTTTTCTTTGTAATTGTTGAAAAAAACATTTTAATATATTTTTTTGGACGAGTTTAATTTATAAATTTGTTATAATTTTTTTATGATTTGGTAATAATTAAATTGTTGTATTTTTTTTTAAAATGCACTTAAAAAGGCCTTCGGGACAGGTCTATTAATTAAAAATGTCAGATCAAACCTTTAAAAAAAGTCTATTAGGCCATAGGTCAGGCTTGGGCCCAAAAATTATATACCAGCCCCAATTAAACTCTTTTTTTTTAAGGCCCGATCTGGCCTTACTCATTTCTATCCCTAGTTGTTATCGCTGTGCAAAATAACGAAGTGTGATTTTTTTTATGCACAATTAAAATAAATTCTGAAGAATGATTTTGGTGCTCGTGCAATAAGTAGGTATCGCTTGTGCCACGGATTTAATTAATACCACTTTCCTTGCCTTGGAGATCGATTTTCCATGCCTCCAACCCTGTACCCGAACCCACATTCTCCCCCGTATGTAAGCAAATTAAATATCTCGTTCTTTCTACCAACCAAAGACGGGAGCCGCAAATAACGACCAGTGTTAGACGCGTGCGTGAGACATGACGCCCGTAAGACTTGCATTGCACGGTACCTTAATTCGTTTACGTAGCAAGTATTTTGAAGCCCTACGACTAATCTTCCACATTTAGAAATTTAATTTTATAAATCGCCAATGAGTCAAAACGATTTAATTCCAGATCTATTTTTGAGATTTTAATTAGGATATTTTTGCCAGCTGCCGCGTGGCTTCTGGAAGCTTCTTCATAAGTCCAAAATCTCCTATAAAAAAGGAGAAAACAGGAACCCTAAAATCACTATAGCCGTCAAACCCTAGCTATAGCTACAAACCCTCAATTCCATAAAATAAAATTTATTCGTACAGCCGTCAATTCCATAAAATTCAGATGTACACTAAATCTTTCCTCTAAATCCAAGATTTAAGGTAGAACAGTCATTTCAATTCCAAGATTTTTTTTTTACTTGTGCTTTTACTTAGAGATGTTCATCCAGATCGAGCTAAACGGGCCAGATCGATTAACCCTGAAAAGTGCAGGGTTAGAATTGATAGATCGTAGGCCCGTTTAAATTCGAGCTTTTTTTTGCTTGATGCAATTTGAATTTCTTTTTTCATTTTTTTTAAAAATTAATTAAGTTTTTTAGTGGTTTTTTCTAATCTCGTGTATAGAAGAAAAACGTACAGTCTGTTCTTGGACTGAGATTTAAGGGAAACCAGTCATTTCAATTCCATGATTTTTTTTACCTGTGCTTTTACTTAGAGATGTTTATCCAGGTCGAGCTAAACGGGCCAGATCGATTAACCCTGAAAAATGCACGGTTAGGATTGATAGATCGTAGGCTCGTTTAAATTCAGGCTTTGTTTACTGGATTTTTTTGCTTGATGCTTTTAATTGTTTTTTTTTTTTAAATTATGTTTTTTTAGTGGTTTTTTCTAATAGTGTATTGAAGAGGAAAAACAGTCTGTTCTTGGACTGGATACCGAGATTTCCAAAAAACAAGCCATTTCAATTTCATGAATTTTTTACTGTTGCTTTTACATATTTTTTTTTTTTTTGGCTTGATGCTTTTAATGGTTTTTTTTTCTTTTTTAATTTTAAATGAAGTTTTTAGTGGTTTTTTCTTTTCTTTTTATTTCTTTTCATAACTATAGAACATCGGAAAGAAGATGTGTTTTTGCACAGCAAAGTTGTTGAAAACAACTTTTAATTGGATATGTGTTTTGGTTTCTTGAAATCTAACCCCGATTCTACTTTGATTTTTCGTCTCGTTAATACAACTTCAAATCTAATTCCAGTTCTTTTTTTTTTTTTTTAACAGAATCTAATTCCAGTTCTACTTAGATTTTTCATCTCGTTTTTTTAAAAATAATTAATTAACACGAGATGAAACATTTAATTAGTTTGAAATACAATGCATGCTTGTATTTTTTTGTAATTTAAATTTTGAAGATTGTGAGATCAATGATTGCTTCAAGGTGAGGAATAATGAGGATTAATTAGTTGTTTAACTCCTGTTTTCTCTCTTTTGAATATTTTTTGAATTTTTTCTTGTTTAAAGAAACTGAAATAGGAAGAAATATTGTTTTTAAAATAAGGAATAAATAACTTTTTTTACGGACTAAATAAAATTTAATGTGTTTTTTTTTTTTTAATTTAATAAACATTCATCGCAAGGTCACTAAAAATGGGTTTCTAACCTCCATTTCCTCTATTATGCACAAATAATGTCATTTTGCATCACGGCTAATCCATATAAGTTTTTGATGCCTTTTTCAAAGTTTGTCCGATTTGTATATATCACACGAGCGTCTTAGTTGGAATAAGTTTCTTGTTTCGGTTGTGTGTAATTACTAAGTACACGGATTTTTTATTTTGAGATTTTGTTAGAATACGATTTTTCATATTTGTCTCAAATAATGCTTTAATTTGATGTAGTAGGTTAGTGAAGATTTCAATGAACCAAAAAACTTATCATCATAATTTATCATGTTCGTGGTATACCGATTAAGGGAGAGCAAAAGGTTCGTTGTGTGACGGAAATAATGCACGCACGCACGACGAAAACAAGTGTATATATAAAATAGAATTAAAGTTGATTATAATGTTGCAGTTATTTTCTACTTTATTGTATATATACAATAAAAGTAGAAAATAACAACAATATTATAATCACCGTTAATTCTAATATTTTCACTTGTTGAATAATTTTTCTTCGTGCATTATATCTGTTACACAATGCAATACAACCTTTTGCTTTCTCTGAATTGGTTCATCACGAACATGATCGAATTATGATGGTACGTTTCCTGGCTCAATGGAATCTTTCGCGACACCTACTATACATCAAAGGCATACGAAAATTAATCGTAATCTACAAAATCTCAAAATTGGATAAGTTCCGCGTTTATAGTGGTGAATCATTCTTCGATTTCAAACTGCATTCAGAAACCCATTCCATTTGAGAAGCTCGTGTGCGATATACGACTTGGACATACTTTGAAAAAGGTGTCACAAACTAAAATGGATCAACTTTGATACAAAATGGATTTTTAGTGATACAAGTAAATAAATAGTTGGAGGTTAAGAAACTAGGTGAATGTTTACTAAATTAAAAAAAAAAACCATTTTGTTTTCCGTTCGTAAAAAAATCATGTTCCTTATAGTGCTAATGCGCGACGAATCTTCATAAGATTATGTCCTATTGGATTAAGTGCAAAGTAAGCAATCATATTTCGCTTATTTTCAATTTAATCTAAATTTTTAGATAATTGCAAATAAATTATTAACTTTAAGTTGGTGATTTATTTGCAATTATTTAAAAAATTTAGATTAGATTGCAAATGAGCGTAATGTGGTTATTTAATTTGCAGTTAACCCTTTCCTATTTCAGTATTCTTAAACATGAAATTCAACAAATATGTAAAAGAGAGAAAAATTAAAGAGGTTTTGAAATTGTTATACTTTAATAACTTCCTCACCTTGAGAGCTTTGAATGTATTATATATGCCCACAAACCTTACAGGCACGCCAATGCAGTTCAATTTCGATCAAGTAATTATATGTTTCATATTGTGTTGTATCATTTATGGCGTTCGTAATGAACGTATTTTTTTAGGAAAAGTGATGGACCGTGGATGGCGTAGCACATTGTAACTCTCATTTACCAGAGAGCACCTCTGGTACTCGTTAATAAAATCCTTTTTTCCGTTTAAAAAATTTATATTGTACAAGTTTGGGTTTAAAATTGATCCTAAACAAATTAATCTAGCAACTGAGTATTTTTACGCGACAAAATAATAAGTATTGAATACGGATATGGGGAACGACTGTGTAGTAAATACCAAGTGGTTATATACAAGACTTGCATTTAGACTCCCATGCCCTTTCTCTCTGTAAATTAATCCACAAATTATGAAATCCGAAATTTTCTCTTAATTATGTAGAAATAAACTTCTGTCATATATTTAAGATGTCTGTATAATAAAAATTTGAGAGTCTCGTTTAATTAAGTGCTCCGATTTGAGTTTTCTTGAGTTAATTCACTATAAGAATAAACAATTTTTTTATAAAAATTAAAATCTGGAATGCGATTTCAAGAAATTAACAAAATAATAAAATAATATGCATGTTAAAACATATATAAAACTATTAAGTTTAGTAGAATATGAACTATCGTAGCTATTTTATTTTAATTTTACGACTAAAAAAGACCAAAATTGAAAAAGTGTCGTAAGTGAATCCGACTGCATTAAAATGTTTGGAACGTGTTAAAATGTTAGTACAATAAATCTGAAATTTTCTTTAAGGTGAAAATGCATCAACGTTCAAATAAAATAAATTTTCCGCAAGTGCAAAACTAGGACACTAACTTATTTAAATGTCGTTTCGGAATGTATTGTTCGTGCAAGTGCTCTATGTGTTTTATTTTAATTGTGCAATTTATTCGGAATACTAATTTTAAATTAAAGGACTATTTTTGGATCTGCAAATTATAAAGTTTGCCGCTTGCAAATGACCATTTTTGGAATTGGCCAAATAACATGCTTTTATTCAATTGCCATGCGTTAAAAATTTACATTTAGTTAATCTGATGCATATAGTATGTTTGAAATAGTTTGCGGAATTTTCATAAAAACGGCTAGGATTGAAATTGATAAAGATGGTTCAATAACACTCATTTTTTAATAACTTTAAGAACAAAGTTTAAATAAAATAAATTTTCCGCAAGTGCAAAACTAGGACACTAACTTATTTAAATGTCGTTTCGGAATGTATTGTTCGTGCAAGTGCTCTATGTGTTTTATTTTAATTGTGCAATTTATTCGGAATATTAATTTTAAATTAAAGGACTATTTTTGGATCTGCATATTATAAAGTTTGCCGCTTGCAAATGACCATTTTTGGAATTGGCCAAATAACATGCTTTTATTCAATTGCCATGCGTTAAAAATTTACATTAAGTTAATCTGATGCATATAGTATGTTTGAAATAGTTTGCGGAATTTTCATAAAAACGGCTAGGATTGAAATTGATAAAGATGGTTCAATAACACTCATTTTTTAATAACTTTAAGAACAAAGTTTAACGTCCTCGTTAAAATATACGAATCGCATAATATCTAATAGACTTATAATTGCAAAGGAACTACAGACGTGAAAGACAATCCGCCAACAAAAAACCCTAATCAGATAAACTAAAAAGTGAACAATTTTTATGAAAGAATTATATGCATTATTACGACAACCTTTAAGAAGTATTTATAATTAAGAATAATTGATAACTTAAAAGTGACAAAACCCTAGGTGAAGTGCAACCAACATCTAAGCTCGGACGATCCTCGCTACGCTCGCGCTATTAAAATCCATTTTGAGTTTATAACTTTTTATTAAAATTGAGTGATGGGTGATCTATCTGTATTGCCGATATAAATGTTATGTGCACTGTTGCAGCATTTTAGTGTAAGTTATTATATATATATGGTGACTTTAGGTCCCATATAATAATAATAAAAAAATTTAAAAGCTTAAATTAAAAAAAATATCATTAATTAAGAGAATCCATTAAATTTTTTTACAGTAAATAGACCAATTTAAAAATTAATTCAACGGATTGTTTTTCTTGTTATGGAAGCAATTTGAAAAGATGAAATCTGTTGCCAGCTAGCTATTACCTAATTTAGTCTCATGATTAATTTTTCTCTCCTACTGTTGTACACAAAAACACAAAAGTAATTGCGTGATGGTCTTTGAATATATGTAATTACGGGACGAATGGAGTACAGGTTTATTCACGATATATATTGTAAATTAATTTTGACGATTGTAAACTCATAAAAATTAAGTCTGCGCACAAGCTATATCTATGCACTGCATGAGCACACCTTGCGCCTTTCGTTCTGTTAGACGTGCGTCAACAAACGCTAGACTCGTTTCCTGAAATTTCAAAATTAATCCAAATATTTCAATATTGCGATTTGTGAGACCGTTCCGTTAGACTGAACTCCAACGGATGAAGATGGTGATGTGGTAATGAGAGTCTAAAAGTAAAATTAAGAAAAAAGGAATTAATGAATAGGTGAAATAGTATCTTATCTCAATATAATCATGTACATTATTTATTTTAAGAAAATTATCCATAAAAAAATGTGTTCATTTTTTTTTTATCTGTCCATTAAAAGTGTGTCATCCACTTTATCCACTCCATTCACTTTTTTTTTTTTAATCTGTATTAAAAAATATGACCACACTTTTCATGCACAGATTGAGGAATAATTATTGTTTTATTCTATATTAAGTATAGTCACATGACTCACACCTATGACAATTTAACTTTTAGTACAATTCAAATTAAAAAAAAATCATCAAACCCTAAAAATAAATCTATTATCTCAAAATTTAAAATCTAATGATTAGCTAGAGGCGAGTTGTCACTCACTCACTTACTTCATTTAAATTGCACCCAATTCTCTCATTTTAACACACAAAATTAAACCCTAGCCTTCTCTCTCTAAAATCACTCTTTGTTTCTCCCTCTCTCTCTCTCTAAAATCACACACACAAGATGAAGAGAGCTAAGGTGGGTGCAGCTGCAAATGCAATGGTGGTTCAAAAAATTAACATTGCCTTCCTATCTCAGGTATTTTTCTTTTTTTAATTGATATATCGTGTTTTAATTATTTGTGCGTGTTTTAAATAAAGAGAAATGTAAAGTGTCTTTTTTTTTATTTGTGCGTGTTTTGTGTCTTTGTTTATAGCCATTTTACAACATGAATTTTGTGTTCTTTAGTAAAAAGAATTATGTCACGATATTAATTTCTATGTTAATGTCTCAGATCTGAATAGATCTCTTTTTTTTTTTTCATAAAATGTAATGAAGCAGTTAATAAAATCGATGAATATTGTGTTTTTTAATTTTCTAATTTATATTTTAACAAAGTGACGTTATGTTAATCTGAATCTGTGAGTTTAATTAAAAGCATTTACAAATATATGCACTATAAAATATGTATATGCTTCAATTTTGCAATATAAGTACGTACGAAATCCTTTACTTCCAATTTGAATTTCGTTTTCCATTTTTTAATGTTATTTTTTTTAAAACAACAAAAAATGCCCAAATTGGGGTACATCGTGAGTGCAAGAAACCTGTCAATTTAGACACAAAATAGGCTGAAGAATTTCATATCAAGACTTGATTTTCACATCCCCCTCAATTAAAGGTTTCACATTAAAAAAAAAGAAGTCATATAAGATGTTTTTTTTTTTTTTTATAAAAGCGAGAGAATTATTTCGGAAAAAAGGAGGCATATATGTGTATTTTTTTTGGGGAATTTTCGAAAAAACTCTATATCTTCAGATTTTTTTTCTTTTTAATAAAAGGTAATATTTTGGAAAAAATAAGTGGACCCGAATTTTTCAGAAAATGAAAGTGAAAAATCTAGATTTCGGGGAATATTATTATTTTTTTTTGACAAAACTTTTGGATTTTTTTTTTCAAAAAATGTGTGTTTTTGCAAATTTGATATATTGAGTCTTGATATGAAATTTTCCCCAAAATAGGCTCTCTAGTCCAATCCGAAAACGAATAATATATACACAAAACATGCACATTTTAATGTTAATTAATTATTCTTCTTTCCGTCAATTTACCCTTAAACTCACTAAAAATTGTTTAAATAAGAGTAATAGTTTTCATCAAAGTCTTATTTAAAGTTCCAAAGTAATTAATTAAGGGTACAGTATGAAGTTAATATTTTTCTTCATATTGCAGGATGGAAGTCGATACTTCTTCGCAGTTCATAAGGACACAAAGGTAAGGGTTTTAATACAAGCCTTTTGTAATAAAAGGCAGGATATGGACTTTAGAACGGCAGTATTCCTCTACGACGGGAAACGCCTTCCTATGGATCAGACTGTTAACGAGGTAATTAAATCTGTTTCACTTTTCGTATTTTACGTACTTTGTTTTTATGAATGTTGCACATTTATTTATGAATGTTTTTAACATATTGTATAATCATTATTAATTTGATTTGTATTATTATTATGAAGGTTGGATTGAAGGATTATGATGAAATTGATGTAATGATTACTCAAACCGGCGGGGGAGGCATGTGCAACTATTGAACAACCATGATTTTATTATTACATTTGAGAGTGTTTGTTGTTTTTATTTTTATTTTTTTGCTCAGAGAATGTTTGTTATTTAGATTCCATGCATCATTTGGATTTGATTTGTAATTTTGTTATAATTATAATGTTATTTTTATGTTTGTTACTTTAGATCTTAATGTTGCCATCTAATGTAGTACAACGATGAAAAAAATACAAAATGAAGATTCCGAAATTCTCATAAAATATATTAAATTCCGAGAGTTTAAGTTGTGCATATGAAGTGTCGTTGTTGTGCAAACGGAAGTGATTATTTTTTTAGCACAACAATGTCAAAAGTAATAAACACAAACTTAAACAATTATTATAAGAAAGTGATATCGTGTGTGAAACAAGAGAATATTGTAAGCAAGAAAAAATAATTCCAAAAGACAATGAAAAGAAATATTAATTGTGCAATAATATTAATTTTGGGTTGCCATGGAAGAAAAGTTTGAATATGGTAAACTCAAAAGGCTAAAGTCAAAATGGATTGGTATGAAAATATGAAAATTTCATTTTACGTCTCATAACTTAAACTCGTTCCACTTTAAATTCTTGGAGTATTCATTTTTTCGATATACGTCGTCGCTAGGGTATTCAATTTACATTATTTTTTATTCAATTTACGTTATTATTGTTGAAAAACTTTTAAATCCGTCGAAAATGTGAGCATGTGCAGCCGCACATGTCCCAAAATAGAGATACATCGTGCGTGCAAGAAACCTGCCGAAAACGAATAACCTCTAGATACACAAAATATGCACATTTTAATGTAAATTAATTATTCTTCTTTCCGTCAAATTTACCTTAAACTCACTCAAAATTGCTTAAATAGGAGTAATATTTTCATCAAGTTTTATGTAAATAAAGTCCCAAGAGAAATTAATTAAGGGTATAGTAGAAAGTTTTTTTTTTTTAATATATGCACATTGATATAAAATAACATATATTTTGAATAGGATGTAAGTCGATACTTCTTTGTAGTTCGCAAGGACGCAAAAATAGGGATTTTAATACAAGATTTTTGTTAAAAAAAAAAAAAAAAAGCGCAGGACATGGACTTTACAACGATAGTATTTCTATATGATGGGAAGCGGCTTCCTTTGGATCAGACCGTTAACGAGGTAATTAATTTACAGTTCGATTTCTATGTTTCACTTTTCGTATTCTATTTTGTTTCATTTTGTTGATTAATCATTAACACACGAAAGATTGCCACACAATTTTTTTTTCACAATCCAAAATGCATCCTATCACACTTAATGTCGTCAAGGACGAACAACACAACAGTACATCGATCGCCTGAGGAGGCTGATACAAAACATGTAAACAGAATAGATGCAAACTCAGTTTTTTCACCTTATTTTCCACAGCAAACTGAACCCAGGCATTTTACCTCTGAACAAGTTTGTCTAGTGGTAGAATAGTACCCTACCACAAGAGAGAATGAGAGTTAGAGAGAGAAAGGGAGCGGAGTGAGTAAGGAGGAGCAGGGTAGTTTCTAGGTTCAGCCTCATTCATCCCTCCGAGAGTTTTCCGGTAAGGCAGAAAGAACCCTTTCACCCCCATACCCTAGGACATATTTTAAGTGGTCATCCAGCACTACAAATAATTGTCGAAATTGCGAGGGTATGTAATCCCTCGTTAAACGGCGAGAGATTTTACGAGGGGAGCAGATGGAGAGGAAAATATTGAGGGTTCAAAAAACCCTCGCAAAATGGCGAGAGAATTACAAATCCCTCGCCATTTAACTAGGGACATTGTTTAAAAATGATAAAGGGTGATAGATTTAATGCTCGCTGGCTGGCGAGGGATAAATTAAAATGCTCGGCAAAAATTAGCTAGGAAATTCTGGCGAGGGAATTAATGCTAGCCATTTCTCTCGTTATTCATGTTAAATAAGACTTTTTCCTCGCTAAATCCCTCTCTATTTGAATACTTTTTTTGTAGTGCAGAGGTGAAATCGCACAGAGGAGTGGAATCATACCTAGACCGAAAAGAAAAATTCCGGAATGGCTTAGGAGGTTGGAGGCCACCACTTTTACATTCTTTTTCAGAAATTTCCCAACAACAGTCACCATACCTATTCTCTTGGAAAGATTCAACACCCAGGGGAAGGTGAGAGATATCTACATATCAAAAAAGACAAACAGAATGGGTGAATTTTTCGGCTTTGTGCGTTTCTCCAATGACGGCAACTGCCAAAGAACTGAAGATGGATTGAGCTCATTATGGTTCGAATCTTACAAGCTCCGGGCAAATAACATATTTTTATTCAATTGCCATGCGTTAAAAATTAAAATTTAGTTAATCCGATTTATGTTAGGATATTTGAAATAGTTTGCAAAATTTTCATAAAATGGCTAGGACTGATATTGATAAAGATGGTGCGATAACACTCATTTTTACTCCCTCTGTCCCATTATTAATGGAACATTTACTGTTTGCACAAGTTTTAATGTAGAATTGTTTATTAGTATTAAAGGTGATAAAATTGACTTTTAGAAGGGATATTATGGGTATTTCAACTTTATTGGAGAGAGAATCTTTTGTTTGTGTGTAAAAAGTAATGGATGGAGCGTAAATAAGATGTTAAGGGAGATTTTTAAAGGAGATTGAAATAGGTGGCAAATGTTCTAATAATAATGGAACAAGGGTTTTGGGCAAATGTTCCATTAATAATGGGACGGAGGGAGTATTAACTTTAAGAACGAAGTTTAACGCCCTCATTAAAATTGATGAATCGCAAAATATTTTATAGACTTATAATTGAAAAGGAACTATGGACGTGAAAAACTATCCGCCAACCAAACACCCTAATCAAATAAACTAAAAAGTGAATTTTTTGAAAGAATCATATGCATTATTACGACAACCTTTAATAATTATTAATTTATAATCAAGAATAATTGATAACTTAAACGTGACAAAACCCTAGGTGAAGTGCAATCCACATCAAAGCTCGGACGATCCTCGCTACGCTTGCTCTTTCAGAATCCATTTTGAGTTTATTAAAATTTAGTGGCTTTCAACCAACATCGATCTGTATTGCCAATATAAATAATGTTATGTGCATTTTAATGTAAGTTATTATATATATGCCAATGGTGATTTTAGGTCCCATTTAATAAAATGTAACAATGTATGTAATATCTATCGTACTGAAATTTTTATCTTATACACCAAAACTAGTACAATGATGAAGGGTCGGGGCAGCAACATTGATGTCACAAAGTTTTCCCTATACATAAAGATGCAATAGTGTGTGTATATATTCTTTTTTTCGCCAAAAAAAAAACCACATATATAAGACAATTTATAATAATTGTAATTGCTTTTCTAAAAAAACATTTTTCAGTCTTATGCCAAGTAACAAACATTTCAAGGTTTGACTACTACTTTTTTTTTTTTTAACTATCGATATTCAATTCAAAGACTGACTAATTGTCTGAAGAAACAAAAATAGAGAAAAAAAAAAAACATTAAAACATTAAAAGCTTAAATAAATAAAAAATCATTAAGAGCATCAATTAAAAAAATTACACTAAATGCACCATTTTAAAAATTAATTCAACGGATAGTTACAGTAAATGCACCATTTTAGGGTTCCTTAATTTGAAAAGATGAAATCTGTTGCCAGCTAGCTCTTAGCTAATTTAGTCTCATGATTTGTCTCTCCTACAGTTATACACATAAAACACAAAAAGTAATTGTGTGGTGGTCTATGAATATTTGTAATCACTGAACGGAGGGAGTACATGTTTAATAATTAATTTTGACGATTGTAAACTAATTAAAATTAAGTCCGCGCAAAAGTTATACCTACGCACTGCATGAGCACACGTACTGTGCGCCTTCCGTCTAACAAGACGTGCGTCAACGAACGCTAGACTCGTTTCCTGAAATTTCAAAATTAATTAAAATATTTCGATCTTACAATTTGTGAGATCGTTCCGTTAGACTGAACTCCAACGGATGAAGATGGTGATGTGGTAATGAGAGTCTAAAAGTAAAATTAAAAAATAAGGAATTAATGAAGGTAAAATAGTGTCTTATCTCAATATAATCATGTACAGTATCTTTTTTTTTAAGAAAATTATCCGTAAAAAATGTGTTCATTTTTTTTTATCTGTCCATTAAAAGAGTGTCATCCACTTTATCCACTCCATTCACTTTTTTTTTTAAATCTGTATTAAAAAATATATATGAACACACTTTTCTTGAACAGATTGAGGAATAATTATTGTTTTATTCTATATTAAGAATAGTCACATGACTCACACCATGACAATTTAACTTTTAGTACAATTCAAATTAAGAAAAATCATCAAACCCTAAAAATAAATCTATCATCTCAAAATTTAAAATCTCAATTATTAGCTAGAGATGAGTTGTCACTCACTCACTCACTTACTTCATTTAAATTGCACCCAATTCTCCCATTTTAACACATAAAATTAAACCCTAGCCTTCTCTCTCTAAAATCACTCTTTGTTTCTCTCTCTCTCTCTCACACACACACAAGATGAAGAGAGCTAAGAATGGTGCAGCTGCAAATGCAATGGTGGTTCAAAAAATTAACATTGCCTCCCCTTTTTTTAATTGATAAATCGTGTTTTAATTATTTTTTTAATCAAAAAGAGAAATATCATTGCCAGAAGAGTACCGAAGTATTCATGAAAAAAAAAAATGAAATGTCAGTGTATTTTTAATCTGTGCGTGTTTATAGCCATTTAATTTAATTACAATTTTGTGTTCTTTAGTAAAAAAATTATGTTAAATGTTTCAGATATATTAAAAACAGGATATTTGAATAGATCTCTCTCTCTTTTTTTTTTTTTCAAAAAATGTAATGAAACAGTTAATAAAATCGTTGAATATTGAGATTTTTAATTTTCAAATTTAATTTTAACATTTTTATGTCGGTGATTATATCTAGCTATTTTAACAAAGTGACGTTATGTAATTAGTCTGACTCTGTGAGTAGTGAATTAATAGCATTTACAAATATATGCATTAGAAAATATTTAAGTACGAAATCCTTTGCTTGCAATTTGAATTTCGTTTTTCATTTTTCAATGTTTTTTTTTAATCAACAAAAATAAATTTAGATATAAAGGGCATTAGAGATGCCCAAAAAAAAAGAGAGAATTATTTCGATTTTTTTTTGTAGATTTAAAATAATATATACATATATGTGTATTTTTTTCGGGAAATTTTCAGAAAAACTCTATATCTTCAGATTTTTTTTCCGTTTAATAAAAGGTAAAATTACAAGTGAACCCGAAATTTTCAGAAAAAAAAAAATGTGAAAAAATCCTAGACTTCGGGGATTTTTTTTTTTCGAAAAAACTTTTGAATTTTTTTTTGGGAAATAATTTTTTTACGTCCCATAACTTTACAACTTTTTCAAAAACGTCCCAAAAAAGTTAAGTTTTTCAATTACGTCCCAAATTTTAGCTAACTTTTTCAATTACGTCCCAAAGTCGTCGGAAACATCAAAACGACGTCGTATTACGTCATGGTTACGACGTCGTTTTGATTTTCCGACGACTTTGGGACGTAATTGAAAAAGTTAGCTAAAATTTGGGACGTAGTTGGAAAACTTAACTTTTTTGGGACATTTTTGAAAATATTAAAAAAAATGTAACTAATAAAATTTTAACACTAATAAACATGACAATAATATATATTCCGTATAATATTTCATTGAATTATTATATACACATAATATTCACTAATATTAAAATTTTGAATTGTATAAGATAAATTAATATTAAAATTATAATCATCTACTTTAAAAATAATTAATAATAATAAATAAATAGATTGATAATAAAATTTCATATACTCCGTATTAATTAAAAATTATGAATCGATTGAACTTTAAAATTATGAATCGATTTAACTTTAAAAAATTTTAAAAATTAATAATTACCATAAGAAATTATGCTAATATTAATGACCATAAATATAATATTTAACAAAATATCATGTAATTCTGTTCAGTATAATTTTATATTCTAAAATTGAACGAAATAAAGGCTAAATTTTTTTAATTGTATAAGATAAATTAATATTTAAATTATTTACTTTAAAAATAATGAGTAATAATAAATAAATAGATAATAAAATTTCATATATCCATATTAATTAAGAAATGTGAATTGATTTAAATTTAAATTTAAAAAATAAAAATATTAATAATTACCATAAGGAATTATGCTAATATTAATGACCATAAATATAATATGTTAACTTGTTGTCAAAAAAAAAATATATAATATGTTAACAAAATATCATGTAATTCTATTCAGTATAATTTTATGTTTTAAAATTGAATGAAATAAAGGCTAAAATTATTATAAAATAAATAAATGTGATAACATACTATTTAATATTATCCAAAAACTATAATTACTAATTTATTTATATAAATAATATATATATATATATCGATTATATACCTTTATGGCGACGAGGATATACCGATAATAAAATATAAGTAAATTTATTTGTTTAGATTTGCATTACAAAGAAAATTTTAAAAAAAAAGTATATAAATATCAAGTATATAAATTTAAAAAAAAAGTATATAAACATATACAATCAATTAATCAAACAATTTCAATAAAATATATTTTTAGGTCCATAACTATTCTATTTTTTCAAAAACGTCCCAAAAAAGTTAAGTTTTCCAATTACGTCTCAAATTTTAGCTAACTTTTTCAATTACGTCCCAAAGTCGCCGGAAAATCAAAACGACGTCGTAACCATGACATAATACGACGTTGTTTTGATGTTTCCGGCGACTTTGGGACGTAATTGAAAAAGTTAGCTAAAATTTGGGACGTAATTGGAAAACTTAACTTTTTTGGGACGTTTTTGGAAAAGTTGTAAAATTATGGGATGTAAAAAAATTATTTCCCAAAAATGTACTCCTGTTTTTTGCAAATCCGATTTGTAAAAATCAATTACGATTTTTTTTAATCAAATTTGAAAAACTCAATTATGACTATTTATTTTACTTAAAAAATGTTAGTCCTTGAATTGAGATAAAAAAAATTAAATCAAGCCTTAAATTAAAAATAAAGAAAAAAAATTGAGTCTTGATATGAAATTTTTCTCAAAATATATATATAGGCTCTCTATACTGATCCGAAAATTAATAATACACAAAACATGCACATTTTTTAATGACAATTAATTATTCTTCTTTCCGCCAATTTACCCTTAAACTCACTAAAATCCGCTTAAATAAGAGTAATAGTTTTCATCAAAGTCTCATTTAAATTGTTCAAAAGTAATCGATTAAGGGTACAGTAGAAAGTTAATATATTTATTTTTATATTGTAGGATGGAAGTCGATACTTCTTTGCAGTTCATAAGGACACAAAAGTAAAGGTTTTAATACAAGCCTTTTGTAATAAAAGGCAGGATATGGACTTTACAACGGCAATATTCCTCTACGACGGGAAACGCCTTCCTATGGATCGGACCGTTAACGAGGTAATTAAATCTGTTTCACTTTTTGTGTTCTACTCTGTTCCATTCTGCACAGTATCAATTAATATATATATTTTAAATAAAAATTGTGCACGATTGTCTCACTAAATATATTTTTGCATAGAAAACAAAAGTGTGCATTTTTACAACAAATTTTGATGAATTTTTTTAACATATAATTGTATAATCATTATTAATTTGATTTGTATTATTATTATGAAGGTTGGATTGAAGGATTATGATGAAATTGATGTAATGATTACTCAAACCGGCGGGGGAGGCATGTGCAACTATTGATGAACAACAATGATTTTATTTTTATTTTTTGATTCAGAGAGTGTTTGTTATTTGGATTTGGATTTGATTTGATTTGTAATTTTGTTATAATGTTATTTTTATGTTTGTTACTTTAGATCTAATGTTCCATCTAATATAGCACAACGATTAAAAAAATACTCCCTTCGTCCCACAATAACTTTCACATTTTTCTTTTTAGGACGTCCCACAATAACTTTCACACCCTTAAAATGGAAAATTCTTTATAAACTCCACCCTCATAATAACCTCAATTTTACACAAATGACATTACTTTATCTCCACTCATACACAAAAATCAAATCATTTCTTTACTTTATACGTACATAAAGTTTTACAAAATTACTTCTCAAAACTTCACTCATTATTACACTTTCTTAATTTGTGTGCCCATCTACCTATGAAGATTAATATGGGACGGAGGGAGTATAAAATTTCAACGAAACTCGTTTATTCAACAGAATACATAATTAAGCTATAAAAATGAAGATTCCGAAATTCTCATAAAATAATTTAACTTAATTTATCATATACAAAGGTAGAGCATTTTAAAAAATATATTAAAATCACTCCGGGTCCTGAGAGTTTAAGTTGTGCATATGAAATGTCAATTTTGTGCAAACAAATGAATTATTTTTTTATCGCTGGAAGAAATATTGTGCAATATTATTTTTTTCCTCAAAAAAAGTTTGAATGTAGTAAACTCAAAAGACTAAAGTCAAAATGGATTGGTATGAAAATATGATAATTTCATTTTACGATCCCGTAACTTAAACTCATTTAATTTTAAATTCTTTAAGTATTCATTTTTTCAATATACGTCATAGCTAGAGTATTGATCAATTTACATTATTTTTTATCCAATTTACGTTATTATTACTGAAAAACTTTTAAATTCGTCGGAAATGTGAGCATGTGCATGGCTCGCACATGCGGAATTCCCAAAATAGAGATACATCGTGCGTGCAAGAAACCAACTGCCAAAAATGTTTAACCTCTTGATACACAAAATATGCACATTTTAATGTAAATTAATTATTCTTCTTTTCGTCAATTTACCCTTAAACTCACTAAAAATTGCTTAAATAGGAGTTATATTTTCATCAAGTTTTATGTAATTAAAGTCCCAGAGTACTTAATTAAGGGTATAGTAGAAAGTATTTTTTTTTAATATATGCACATTGATATAAAATAACATATATTTTGAATAGAATGTAAGTCGATACTTATTCGTAGTTCGTAAGGACGCAAAAACAGGGACTTTAATTAGAACGATAGTATTTCTATATGATGGGAAGCGGCTTCCTTTGGATCAGACCATTAACGAGGTAACTAATTTACAATTCGATTTCTATGTTTCACTTTTCGTATTCTATTTTATTTCATTTTGTTGGATCATTAACACAGTATCAATTATATATTTTAAACAAAACTTGTGCACCATTTTCTCACAAAATATCGTAGTTAGATCTCTTCTGATTAAATATAAAATTAATTTTTTTAAAATTAAAGGGAGAAGAGGAAGCAAAAGTCAAAGGACCAATTTTGCTTGAAACAAATATGACGAGATAATAAAATTAGCCATTCTTTCCAAAAAAAAAAATTCTGTTTATTTTTATTTTGATAAAATTGATTAACAATATTATTAAACAAATATGACCGGGAATGATTTTGGTTCCACACAGATTTATGTAAATTAAATCTGAAAATTTTCAAAACTTATGTGTTGATCGATTTTAGGATCTCAGATGAATATATATTTTGGTTTGTAATAAATTTAAAAATTCTGAAAAAAAATTCAGATTTACACATTTTTAGATTATTTTTTTTTTAGAATGTTTTTTAGAATTTTTAATTTTAATTTACAGCACGTAAAATAAAATTATTCAAACTTAAATTACGTAAATTGGACAATTAGCCGGAATTCTCGATTTGTTCCACATGTGTGAGCCACACACTCGTATTTCCGACGAATTTGAAAGTTTTCCGATAATAAGGACGTAAATTGGATAAAAAATGATGTAAACATGTCTGAGTTACGGGATGTAAAATGAAATTATCCTATACAAATATATGTGATTGCCCCTAACTCAATATGACAAATGTCATAATCAAGTGTTAATTCACAAACCAATGGTGGAACACATAAGGAAGACCTCCGGAAACAATTTCAAACCGAAAGTTATAAGTTTAATTGCGGAAAATTTTAAAATACATCCTTTAACTTAGGTCGGTTCCATTTTAAATTCTTTAACTTTTCACTTTTTCAAAATACATCCTAAGGTGTCCAATTTACATCATTTTAAATCCTTTTAAGTTTTAACTTTTTCAAAATACGTCTTAAGGTGTCCAATTTACATCATTTTTATCGATTTTTTTTTCTTTTGGAAACTAACACGCGCGGCTCGAACGTGTGTTTAAAATTGGGGCTTTCGTCAAATTTGGTGACTGGGCACATTAGGACGTATTTTAAAAAAGTGAAAATTTAAAGGATTTAAAATGAAATCGACCTAATAGGACGTAAATTGAACACCTTAGGATATATTTTGAAAAAGTGAAAACTTCAAGGATTTAAAATAGAATCGACCTAAATTGCAGGACTTATTTTAAAATTTTCCCGTTTAATTGTTTGCTTAATTACTTATTAATTATTTTGTTTACTTGTTTCGTTTGGTAAATTTCTTCTTGAAAATCCAAAACAAAAATCAAAATACTTCGATCTCATATTAAATCACGAAAATACAATAAAGTCAATTAATAAAATCTAAATATTCAGATAATTGGAATTTAAATAACAATTTATATTAGTTTAAAATATTCAAACTTGAAGTAGCCTCTTTTGTTGCACTTGTGAAAGGAGTCTTCTTCTCTTCCCCCGCCAGTTTGAGAAATCATTACATCTATTACATCTTGGTCCACCAATCCAGCCTTTCATAATACAATTCAAATAATTAATATCCAACTTTATTAATAATTAATGATTAATTACATAATTAACAGGTTAAATTAAAATACATAGAAACTTGTATGCCATAGTTTTGTAAAAATTACTCCCTCCATCCACCAAAAATATACTCATACATTTAGGTACAGATTTAAAAAAAAAATAGATAAAGTAAAGATGTTGTGATGTAAAAATAAAGTAATTGTTTCCATAAAAAAATTAACATACTTTTAGTGGACAGACAAATATGAAAAGGAGCATACTTTCGGTGGACGAGGGGAGTAATATTTTTATTCAAAATTGATACTTTCTTCCATTTCAGATCAGTTTTGACACTGATTTGCACACGAAAAAAATGATAAAAGAATTTTCCATTATATATATATATATCTTCCTTATATACTAATTCTAAATCTTTTTAGGATGACGTGCTTCACCAAAATTCTCACTTTGTAAAACTCTTATTTTTTGTAATTTTGATTTTTTTAAATAATTTTCTCTTTCCTCTTTTTTCTCTCCCTTTTCCAACTGTCATTTTTTAAATTATTTTTTTTTTCTTATCCATTCTCTCTTTCACTCTTCCACGGTTTAAAATTTTTAATTATAATTTTATTTAATAATTATATTAAAATTTATTAAATAATACTTATTTTACCCGCGAAATGGCGGGTTTTGCACTAGTGCATTAATAAAGCAAACATTATATATATTTAGTAATGATATGTAACAGGAGATAGTGAATTTCTTATGAAACTCATTATCTGCATTAATCACCTATATATATACTTTAATACTTTAAAAAGGTGATGAATAATTACTTAAAAAATTTACTATCTGATTTCATATCAAAATCGAGATTAATTACCTGTGCAACCGTGTCTCGGTTACGAAGGCGTTTGCCTTCAAAGATGAAAATTGCAGTTTCATATTCCATTTGTGTTTTGTTACAAAAAGCTTTTACCAACTCCAGGATTTTGGTCTGCTCTTTACATCTAAAACATGTTCGGTCTCCATCCTGCAATGAAAAAAACAATACGTCATCCGTTTCATAAAGTTAGTCGTTTTTGCTATAATTAAAGAACACAAAAAAATATATATATATACACAAAATAATAAATGGAAATTAAGGAGAAAAAAATTAACCTGAGAGCTGAAGCAAACCCTAATTTGATCTTCCTCCCCAGAGCTCACGTCTTCCATCTTCTGATGTGGGTAAGCAAGAAACAATAAATTGAAAAATAAAAATAAAATAATTAAAATTGTATGTAATTAATTATATATCATTTTTATTTTTCAATTGAATTTTTGACCTATTAAATTAGAAAAAATTAAAGTCAAAATTTTGTTCAATTGCACCATGAGTGCACACAAGTTGTAACATACTCTATTATATATATTTATTGATCTTATGTAAAATAATTTTATTTTACGGCAGCAATATTGATGTATTTCACTACTACGAACTCCCCAACTCTTAATGGTATTGCTAAATTATTCTAAAATAGCATATAAACAATTCTATTGATCTCGTTTACTGATCTTATAATCCTTTAATTAAAAAAAAATGATGCAATATTCACAAAATGGGATAAAAAAATTAACTAAGGGAGAGGCAAGGGCGTAACCTCGTTGAATTGATGTTGCTCGTCGAATTGATCCTCGTCGGCGTTGGTCGTACCTCGTAGTTGTCGAATTGAAAACCCTAGACTAGCGGCGCAATATTTGGAAGAGAAATTACTTCATTGGTCACATATGTAGACTTTTTTTTTCTATATCGGAAGCGAAGGGTTTTTCTTATCGGGTACTGTTTTATTTCTCGGCCCAAGTGGATTATATAGAAGCCCGTTTGCTTCAGCCCATTTTCTTATCGGGCCATACGAACAAAGATTCCTCGTGTTTAGTGTGTACAAAATCCGACGAGGAGAAAAAACCATGAAGAGCATTGTACTATATTCGCGAAGCTTGTTTGAGACCATAAATAGACTTATGAAGCTTACAAATATAGTTGAAAAAAATTAGGTCCCCAAAACTAGGTGGATGAGATTTTTGTTGTAAATTAGATTCAGTTTCTCCAATCCTTTACGCAAGGCTAGCAATTTTTTCATGTAGAGACTATTTTTTTATTTTGGTATGCAATATTTCATATAAATTTTTATTTTATCGTATTGTATTTTATAAAGTTGAATTATTATTATTTACTCATGTTAGTATATATTACTCCATCTGTTCCATGATAACTTGCACATTTTTCGTATTGTGACGCACCAAGAAGATTTTCAAAACTGACACTCATTTTTTATATTTACACCTTACTGAATCATTTAAAATACTCTATTTTATCTTATATTATCAATCACTAAATTTTATTACTTTTTAAATGTGCCGATTTGCAAATCGTCGTGCGACTAAGACTTGTACCACTTCACCCTGGAATATGAGACGGGACGACCCAAACAACACGAGTCGGGGCGAGTCGGGTTGAAATTATTTATTAAAAAGTGAATTAATGTATTTTTCAAACGACGTCGTATCAATGGCTTCCCCCTTTCTTCAACCGTCAAAATGTTCTGGAATCAGCTCAGACTGATGAGCAATTCATCGCTCGATCATCATCCTTGATGATATAATCGAAGAATTGTTCAATCGTCTCTGTATTACAAATTTACAAGCAAACGCAAATCCTACACTGAATTTGAACAACAAAGGAGCTGAAGAAAAAGGATGTCATCTTCGCTGACGGCGACGCAGAAGTACGCCGCCGCCGCGTTGTTTTCTCTGGCCCTGCACCAAGCTCAGATCCACCAGACTCATCCCTTGGGATTTCCGTCAAACAAAGATGACGACGACGGCGCGTCGGAGGAACGCGCCAGTTCTAGCAGTAGTTCTGATTCCGTCTCCGATGACCCTCAGCTGTGGGTCCACCAGTCCTCCGGTCTTCTTCGGCCGGTCTTCAAGTACTAATTCTCTCCCCCTCTCTCTGTATTCGATCATGAAAATGTGAAGGAATTTACTTATATTAAGTTTTTGGTGTGTGATTTTAGGTATCTGGAAATTGATAACAGAGCGTGGGGTGGGCTAGAGGAAACTGTAGCGTATTCACCGGCCAAGCATCACGTTGGAGCTGTTAGTTCCTTTTCTTATCTAAGATTTTTTACTTTTCAGGAGTATAAATGTGGTGGTAGACTGCAGATAATTACATTGTTTTTGATTTGATGATAATGAGATATGCCAAATGTGGTGAGTTCAATTAAGTATCCAACTTAAATTTAGGAAACTCCCCTAATATGTGTGCAATGTTATTATTTCGTTGTTTATTGGTTAGAGAAGGCCATTTTAGTGTTAAGTTGCCACTGTTCATCCATACTTTGATGAATAATTTCTTTTATAGAACAATCTGGTTTTGCATATGAAATGTTGTTTTAGGAAGATGATGGTTACTGAATGTCGTGATAAACCTTTTTTTGAAATCTGAGGGTATGGGATGCTTGTACATTAGAAAATGTGGTGTTATATCAAGTGCTGTGGATCAACTGCAACCTGATGATTTCTAATGATTAATACTTACCCTTTTGTCAGTTTCTACGGTTACTCGCTGAGGAAAATAGCAATGCGTCTGATGAATCTGCTGATATGGAACTGGCTTTAGCAAATAGTATCAAGGCTATGTCTTTGAGCATGGAAAAGAATCCTGATGAATATGAATCCAAAATGGAAAAGCAACGTTTATATGAGCATGCTTGTCGGGAAAAGTTTTCAACCCCTGATAAGATGCCAGAGTCAGAATCTAAGGAGAACAGTATGCCAAACAGTAGTCAGCAGGAAACAAGTGCTATTACATCCATTGTTGAGGATGCCCACGTAGAATCCATCTTTGAACCTGATGAAGAACCATTGGAAGAGATGGCAATGCTTAGTTTCCCAAGGAAAGTGACAGTTCTATACGAGCTTCTTTCTGCGTGTCTAGCTGATGTTCCGGAAGACAACGAGAAATCCACCAGGCAAAGAAAGGGGTATGATGCCAGGCATCGTGTGGCACTGAGGTTGCTAGCTACCTGGTTTGATGTCAAATGGATAACAGTGGTACATTTCACACTTCTATCGTCATAACTTTGTGCAATGCATACACTCTTTGGTTTTTCTCTGGTATACATTTTGTAGCAATGAATGCCATATTATTATTATATGTTTAACAGTGGTTTTGGGTTACTTTTATATGTTTGAATTGTTATAGGTATATTCCATTGTGATTTAAAAGTACAGTGGAATCAGCCAATGAATGCCATGTTATAATTATAGCATCTCAAAGCTCAAGAGTAAATAGAAAATGCTGTGCATTCACATGCTCTCATATTGTTGGTAATTTGTCTAGAATCATTTCATAGTTTTTGGTTCGATTACCAAGTGAAATTGAAATGCAAATGTATACTTACGTGCTCAAGATACAAAATAAACAAATATATGTGAGGTTGTTAGAGTTAAAAAAAAAAGTATTTTGGTCCCATAACTTGTTTATTGTACAATTTTGGTCCCAACTTTCGATTTAGTCTCAATATTACATAAAATGTCCAATTTTGGCCTTAAAAATCAACGGAAATTGAAAACTGCGTAGTTTTATGTCGCACGAATGACACGTGAGGATTTAATTTGGGGCCTAGTTTGGATAGTAGACAAGTTATGGGGCGAATATTGGATTTTCCAAAATCAAGCCGTTTTCAATTTCCGGGCGATTTTGGGCAAAAAATTGACTTTTTTAAAAAAAATATTGGGACTAAATAGAAAAGGTGAGCTTTTTTTGGACCAAAATTGGACAGTAGACAAGTTATGGGACCAAAGAACCTTTTAACTTGAGGTTGTTAATTGCGGAGACTGCAATCAGATTGTAGAATTTCTAGGTGAATTCTTAGGTTGGACAACGATAATCTCATTCAGCAAAAGTATGGAGTTGCTTTAGTATTTTTGGAAGAAGAATTTATTAACTGTTGTTTGCTTTTTGCTCTATAGTTTCTTAGACAAAGATATGCTTCTTGTTTGATCTTAGCGTTTACTGAATGATCTTGTTGCAGGAGACAATCGAAATTATGGTTGCCTTTTCTGCCATGGCTCTTCTAAAAGAAAAGGAAAAAGAAGAAGTTGCCCAATCTCCAAAAAGCAAATGGGCTAAGTGGAAACGTGGAGGTATCATAGGTGGTGCTGCATTAGCTGGAGGAACCTTGATGGCACTTACCGGAGGTATCTTTTTATCATTCTTAATTATTTTGTGAATGGTTTCTAAGGCCCTTGAAGTTTTAAATAGGATGTAAAATTGGGTTCTGAATATATTTGTACGTCATATTTGAATAGGTTTAGCTGCTCCAGCAATTGCTGCTGGATTTGGTGCTTTAGCACCTACATTAGGGACTATTATCCCTGTTATTGGAGCTAGTGGTTTTGCTGCTGTTGCTACTGCTGCTGGAAGTGTTGCAGGTTCTGTTGCAGTGGCAGCTTCTTTTGGTGGTAAGCACAAGATTGAATTTATGATATTTAATGTGGGAATCCACTGCAACCGAATTTCTTTCTACGTTAGATTATCTTGGGGTTCACTAGGGTGATGTTTGTTTTGGGCTTTAAGTGATTTATTAAAACAGTTTTTCTTTTTTTTAATTTAGAGGATTTTTGTTTGTTTAGGGATTTTGTGTATTGTGAGATTTAACTTATGTCAAATCAGTGTGTAAGAGTGAATTGTATTATTATATTGTTGTTGGGTGTGATTGTAATGATTGGATGATATAGTTTATGATTTAAATATATTAAAGTGCATGGAGAGAATTGATTGTATTGGTAAGTGTAGTAGGTTTATAGGGGTTGTAGTAATGGTTTTATAAAACCAGATTTCAACCTGAAGCAGAACCTGATTTTGATTTGTAACTCCAAAACCTGGTTTTAAAACCCAAAACAAACATCACCTAGGGGTGAAATGAGCCGAGTTGAGTAGTGTCAAGCTCAAACTCGACTCGATTTAAAAAAAAAAAAAAAAAAAACTTGAAACTCGATCAAGCTCATTTTTTTTGAACTCGAGCTTGACTCGTTGGAAAACTCGAAATACTCGAGCTCGACTCAATAACTCACATAAATTAGAGTTTTTTATTCTATTTATAATTAGAGTATATTTGTAAATAATAAGTATATTGTGAGTAAAGTAGTAAAATTATATAAGCTCAATTAGGCTCGCGAGCCTGACGAGCCTAGTATTACTAAGCTCAACCTCAACCCGATTAAATTCGAGCCAATTTAGATTTTTCTTTCCGAGGCGTGCATGAGTAGCTCGTGAACCGGCTCGACTCACTTACACCCCTAGGGTTCCCACATAGCTATTTCCTCAATTGTCTTTGCTTGCTATCAAGAGCATTCTATCAAGCTCTTTACATTTGCAAATGTTGTTTCATTGCTTATTTTGTTAGTCATGTGGTGTCTTACTGATTCTTATTGAATAAGCTGCTGGAGCTGGACTTACGGGGAGCAAAATGGCTAGAAGGATCGGGGAAGTTGATGAATTTGAGTTCAAAGCTGTAGGGGAAAACCATAACCAAGGGGTGAGGCTTTTTAGCTTTGCATCTATGATCTATAAGAGAGGAAAAATAGATAAATAAATTCTCATCCTTCTCTTCCTTTCTTGCTAATGTGATTGGATCGATAGCCCATTCTTGTAGTGAACACGTGATTCTAATACCTTCTTAGTACTGCAACACGATTAGGGTATGCTCTAGTGGATTTCAAAATATTGATAACTAGTAATGATGTGTGTTTGTTTTGAGATTTAAATAGAGTAGTGTTTGTTTTGAGATTTAGATAGAGTAGGATTTCAATTGGATAAAAAAATTGTACAGGTTGCAAATTGATAAAAGGGTCATAATACAGGTTGCAAATTGATATTAACCCATTATAATATCATTTGTGTTGATTGTAATTGTAATGATTGAATGATTGTGTAATAATTAAATGTAGCAATGAGAATAAAAGTGAGAATAAAAGGAGGGAAAAGTGATGAATAAAATAAGAGTGGGAATAAGAAAATTATATTTGCATTAATGAGTCATTG
The DNA here is from genome assembly GCA_963675135.1 of Galeopsis tetrahit. Taxonomy (NCBI): domain Eukaryota; kingdom Viridiplantae; phylum Streptophyta; class Magnoliopsida; order Lamiales; family Lamiaceae; genus Galeopsis; species Galeopsis tetrahit. The sequence goes on from OY776120.1 coordinate 1,114,364, forward strand.
GAGAGTGTGTTATGTAGAAAAAATGATTTCTATAGGATTTATAAGTATTTGTAGAGGTGGGATGTAAGATATTTAAAAATCGGATTTTAAAATCCCAAAGTAACCGGATTTAGATTTCGAAATTCCAAATTCGGTTTTCAAATCCCAAATCAAACATACCCTTAACGTATCTGTACCATCAATGTGTGTTTTCCTCATTCTAATTTTTGTGTCAGAGATTAGCGGTTGAAATCTCGATATCTGGATTTGTTTTCGAGGAAGAAGACTTTATAAGACCGTGGGAAGCACAACATGATAACTTGGAAAGGTATATCTCCAGCTCTTTCAATTTTTTTCATTCTTTGGAGAAATTGTAACTTTTTCCTTTGTTTCTACTAAATCTCAGAATATATTATTCTGATAACAAATTTACTCTGCTAATGTGGCAACATAATTATTTTTCCTTAGGTATGTACTTCAGTGGGAGTCCAAGAATTTAATTGCTGTAAGCACTGCTATTCAAGACTGGCTTACTTCAAGTAAACAATTTTTTTCTTGCTGCTAAGTATAAAGCATGAGTAGGCCTTTAAATTGCTTGATGACGAAAAAATGACGACTCTTTGGTGCAGCAATGGCCATGCAAATGATGAAACATGGTGCCATGATGACTGTACTAAGCTCTCTTTTAGTAGCACTCGCTTTGCCAGCAACATTAGTAGTTCTTACTGATTTCATCGACAGCAAATGGACAATTGCCTTAAACAGGTTTGACTTTGTACTTATTGTCAGAAGGGTACTTGTGATGAGAGGGAGTAGAAACTCTCCATGATAATTTATTGGGGTTGGTCCTGTAATTTACCCTTATTTTGATTTTAGTCCTATAGCCAAACAGGGTTTTATAATTGGTTCATGTAGCCACCCCAATTGTTTGGGATTAAAGGCTCGGTTTGTTTGTTTTGTTTGATTTTAGTCCTGTAACTTATCCTTATAGTGATTTTATTCCTATCAGATTCCACAAATTGATAATAGTCCTATAATTTTCAATTTTTCGACATTTTGGTCGGGTGACCAGCTATAAGAGGTGAAACATCCGGTTGACCAATCACACTATGCCACGTGGACAAATCGGGTTCTGCCACGTCAATGTCAACAGGATGTTTCACCTTCTAGAGCCAGTTACCGAGTCAAAATGTTACAGGGCTATTTTCAATTCATGAAAGTCGATAGGACTTGAACCAAAATTGGGATAACTTACAGGACTAAAAAAAACTATTTTTCCTAATTTATACAAGGCAAATGTATTTTGTCCCTTAATTTACTCTCATTTTAACTTTAGTCCTCTAATTTTCCAGTTTAGAAATTTCCCTTAACTTTACCAAATTCAACCTTTTGGTCTTTTTACCGGTTGTAACAGGTTAACTTTCCGGTAATTGCTGATGTGGCATTTACCAACCTTTTTCAATTTACATGGCATTAGAGATTACCGGTAAAAGGACCAAAAGTCGAATTTGGTAGGACTTAAAGGACAAATTTCATGATTGAAAAAGTTGGACTAAAATCAACATGAGAGTAAATTAGGGAATTAAAAGACATAAACCCATTATTTAAAAAACCTAGGTTTGTCACATAAAGAATAGAAAGCTGGAAAAGTATTTCAGTTCTGCTAGATTTGGGATGTTCTAATAGAACATTTTGGGTCATGTCTCGGGAAACAACTTCACTGAAATAATGTTCATTACTAATTATTTAAGTATGCTGTCGTGGAGAGCATCTATCTCTTCTACCATTATGATCATTGTTTCGAAAAATCTCAATGCTGCCATATTTTGCAGGTCTGATAAGGCAGGTAAATTGCTAGCTGAAGTATTAATGAAGGGATTGCAAGGTCATAGGTATACCAACTTATTATAATGAAGTATACTTCTATTTCCCCGCAATGTTGAAATCTAGCAGATCGTTGATTCTAATTGAACATCGTCTTGAATTTTCAGGCCTGTGACACTTGTAGGTTTCTCACTTGGAGCAAGGGTGATATTCAAGTGCCTCCAGACTTTAGCTGAAACCGAATCTAATGGTAAGCATAAAGTAAAGTCAAGATTTTTTAAAACATTGCTCTTTCATCAAATGTGATACGATCAAAGTTTGTTATTCTCTATTTTGTGTTTTCACCAGCTGGACTTGTGGAAAGTGTTGTTCTTCTTGGAGCTCCCATAGGGATTAAAGACATGAACTGGGAAGCCACTCGAAAGGTTGCATATATATTCTACTAATCAAAATTTACTAATTTCGGGGTAGTACATGCCTTGGTAGTTTTAAGTTGAGCATTGGATATACATACAGGTAGTGGCCGGGAGATATGTGAATGCGTATTCTACAAATGATTGGATGCTTGGAATTGCATTTCGCGCTAGGTATATATGCAACTCTCAGATTGCCCTACGTTCCAATTTAACTTTCATTGATAATCTGTAAGAGGGTTGTATTATTAATCTATGTGACGGTTAAAGTGGAACAGATGGAGTATATCTTAACGACATCTTGAAATGAGTACGATTCTCTCTTTCGTTCTTTGACATTTTGTGTGTTTCAACAGTCTTCTCACCCAAGGATTGGCTGGAATTCAACCAGTCGACGTGCCTGGCATTGAAAATGTACGTCATTTGAACACTACTTTTGAAATACGGTTATTTAGAAATGTACGGCTTCTCCTTCACCCCAATTGTCGTCCTTACAGGTTGACGTAACTGAAGTTATCGAGGGTCACTCTTCTTACCTATGGCGAAGCCACTATATCCTAGAACAGCTTGAGCTGGATACTTATTACCCTGTTTTCAACCGAAAAATCGTCAAATCATAAGTGTACGGTGCAATTTCCTCCTTACATATCAAAGAAAACACGATTTTCCATTCGTTTTACGTCTTGCTCGTCTAGATTCGAGGCTGTGTTTTGCTTAATAATACCGATCGTATCTAATGCAGAAACATGGATCGAAAAGAGCAGATTTGTGAAGCACAAAATTGTAGAGATGGGACTTTCCTTGTATCAATATGTTGTGTTCAAATTCAAATTGGGTTATTTTATTTTTGTTTGTAAATAATACTTCTATGTCCTTATGTCAGTTTAATCTGATTTGTTTTGTGTATTTTTTATGACATAGCCCATAGGAAAGAATTGAGGGATTATAATAATAATAATTAAAAAAAATCATTTAGTTAAAATGATAAATAATTTGAAACATGAATTAGAGTTTAAACTATATGTCTATTAAGATTTTTTTTTAAAAAAAATTGCGGGTCATTTTTGGTGTTGTAGTGATGGCAAAAAAATATATTTTAATTAAGTTTGACACTTGTTGATTCGGATTTAACCCACAATTTTTTGCCCCAAAATTACCATAATTATAAATCTCAATTAACCAAATAATGTAATTAAAAAAATTGGTAAGAATCAATTATAATCCATCAATAAGATTAAGCATTATTTAAATTAAAAAATACTCCATTATTTATAATTTAAGAATAAATTCGGAATGAAATTATTACACGTATATAATATTCTATATAAAATTACAAAAGACGATTATAGAAAGTAAAAAAAAAATTATGTCAGGAAGAAAGTGAGAAACTGCATTGACAAATCACAAGAAAATCGCTGGTTATGGCGGAAGAGAAAATTAAGGGCGAAGAAGAGACGATGGTACCACGGCCACAAATGGCGGAATCGACGAACGCGGAATCCGATATTGCTGCTGTCAACTCCAAATCGGAGGATTCAATTCCGAACGGTCGCAGCGCATCGACAAAGGTAGCGAATACTGCAGTAGTCAAGGGAAAATCATGCAAAGGCTGTCTGTATTACTCGTCGAATTTCCAGGCTAATTCTCGGAATCCTCTCTGCGTTGGCCTCTCCCGCTCCCTTCCCAATGGTAACCCTAATTTCCCCCAATTTGTTGATTATCATGATTCCTGATATTGATTTTCCTCGTTCTTAAAATTTATGTAGCTGCTGTGTATATGATGAGAAAGATTTCTAGAATTTAGTCAGCGAATAAATATGATGGTTTTTGTGTTATCAAGTTTTGATTAGGTGAACTCGAGATTTTGTAGTGGCAAATGAATCGAAATATGATATTTTAAAGTTAAACAGAGTGATTGGGATTGAGTTTGGATGCATATGCTTGTGAACTGCATTTTGGGTTTGCTTGAAAAGATTATCTTAGAAGTTTTTCTGCTTAACATGGAAATGAATTTCTACATGCACTGGAATTCATGTTCTTGTGATTGATTTAAATATTGCAGCTATGGTAACCCTAATTTTCCCCAATTTGTTGATTATCATGATTCCTGATTTTGGTTTTGGTTTTGGTTTTGATATTTCTGATATGGTCCGTGTTTGATTTTTAAAATTTATGTGGCTTATGTGTATATGATGAGAAAGATTTCTAGAATTTAGTAAGCGAATAAATACAGTATGAGGCAAGTTTTTGTGTTATCAAGTTTTGATTCGGTGAACTCGGGATTTTGTAGTGGCAAATGAATCGAAATATGAATTTTTAAAAGTTAAACAGAGTGATTGTTATTGAGATTGGATGCATATGCTTGTGAACTGCATTTTGGGTTTGTTTGAAAAGGTTATCTTAGAAGTTTTTCTGCTTAACATGAAAATGAATTTCTACATGCACTGGAATTCATGTTCTTGTGATTGAGTTACATATTGCAGCTATGTAAGCACAATACATTTTTTGTTATATTTTATGTATGGATAATGTTATAGAAGATATCATGTTTTGTTTGATGAATAGTGCCTAAATATATTACTGAAGACTCTAATGAGGGGAAGAGCCTCGTGGACTTTAGATATGGTTGTGTTGGATATTCACTTTACAAGGACGGTAAAGACCAGAACTCCAATGGGCAACAGACTCAAACGGAATTGCCGGTCTGCATAGGTCTTGAGGTTAGTGTTCTAGAACATTGTTTTGTGGGTAAAGGTCTTTTTTTTTTTCTCTTAACGTTCACCAATTTTGATTTTAGTCCACTAACTTTTCAACTTTGAAATTTGTCCCTTAAATTTACAAAATTCAACATTTTTGCCCTTTTACCGGTTATAACATGTGAATAAAATTCAACATTTTCGTCCCTTTTACCAGTTAAATGGGCAAAAGGTTGGTAAGGGACTATTTTCAAAGTCGGAAAAGTTAGCAGACTAAAGTTAAAATCAAAATTGGTGCAAGTTAAGGGACAAAAAAAATTGAATTGCTTAAGTTTGCTGAGATTGTTTTTGATAGTTTTTTCCAATGGCTTTTAGCTCTTTAGTTAAGAAGAGTGCAGCTACCTTTTCTTGTCGGGTGTCGCTTGTTTTCACTTTTGTGCAATCAAGATTTTGCATTTGTTTTACTTAATTTATGGTCAAAGCGTTTTAAGGCTAATCAATGCAATATTGCATGTTAGTATTACATTTTGTGATTCAGATGACACTCACAAATCACTATATGCTAATTAAGAGTTGGATTGTTGTGCTTAAATTTGACTCGATAAGTATAACTGCCTTGTTATTGTTAGCTGTTTCTCTCCCCTATCTGCTGTGTCTCCTTAAATACTTAAGCTGACAGAGTTTTGCCTTCTGAGCAGGTTTTAGTGGATCGAAAAGTTAATGCTTCTGATTCTGTACCTGTTCCTTCTCATGTTCTCAATAAAGAAGGCAAGTATCCTCTTTATATGTCTTTTATGAACAGCATTAAGTGCTTAATGACTAAAGTATGAAAAGTACTGCTGTTCGTTCTAATGGTTGAAAGCGCTCATGCTTAAATCACGATTCACAATACTCTGGATAGTGATACAGTCTATATTATTGTCTTATTATTATTATAGTTAGGGTCTTTTAAATTCGAATTCTTTAATAAACAGCATGTGGGCTTTTTTTTCTTGTGTGTTAAGTTTAGGGTTTAAATTTTAGAGTCTTATTTATATCACATTGCTTTATGTCCTTTGGGAAAAGGCAATTGTTGCTTGGGCAGGATCTAATCCTGTATAACCTTTTATATCTTCTGTTTTTCTTGTTTCTCAACACTTTTACTCCATCAAATAGCTACTAAGCTGTGTGAAGGTCAATTGGAACTCATCAAACTAGGATGCAAATGACTTCGCATTTAATAGAATATATACAGTGAATATTTGATTAATTTTCGTTTTTACAGATGGAAACAAATTGCCACAGCATCGTTTACCTAAACCAACTACTGCAACTGGGGACGAATTTTTGACCAGGCAAGCTTCTTTATTCTCACAATGCAAGTATATACATTTTGTGGCTGATTTTAGCGTACGGTTATGTTGAAGTTGGTTTAGCCATCAAGAACATTTTTCGATATATTAATTCTGGCATATTGTTAATATTATGCAACGCTTCACCTCATGCATTTTGGAAGGAAGTCATGTGGCCTCATCCTGCAAGACTCAAAGTATTTGGATTAGAATGTTGAAGTTCTGGTAAAAGCATATTCTACGATAAATCGTGGGAAAATGTTTTTTTTTTTTTTTTTTTTTTTTTTTTTTGTGTCCTGTAAGTTTGCCCATATTTGCTTTCAGGTCACTCATTGAATTTCATCTTGTTAACATTCAAAATTCAGTTTTTTTAGTTCTTTAACTGGATACAATGGGTTAGTAACCGGTTTCGAAAATTAACAGGACAAACTTCAAAAAATTAAATTATAAAATTGAGCCAAAAAACAATCATTAGTTCCTCGTCTATTTCACACAATTACAGTTCATGTTTTCTTCAATTTTTTAAGTTTCTTACCAGTAGCATATTATTATCTAATGCAGGTTTTCTCGAAATGCAAACCTTGTTGCAAATGGGGTTGTGAAGAACATGCGTAGGGTAGGAAATCAGATAAAACAAAGCCTAGATGATGTCCTGTTTCCGTACAGAAGACGACCCAAGTAAGTGGGTGATTCTATTTCTGCAGTTTTGAAAAAATAATAAAAGGTGGTTGAGCAAGATTGCAAGAATGTTCCTCTCGTCCTCTTTAAAATCGCTACTCTCAATGGTTGTTTGTGATCCAACGGAGCAAATTTGTGAAGTTATGAGTAAAGCAAGAAATTGTGGACATGGGACTTTCCTTGTATCAACTATCAATATGTTGTATTCAGATTCAGACATATATGTTCTTGTTGTTGACTAATACTGTAAGGGCCCTTTACATTGTGTAGTATTGATCTGTTAATTTTCATTTGTAAATATTAAGGGTATGTTTTGATTTGGGATTTTGAAATCTGAATTTTAAAATTTTGTGGATTTTAAAATCTCAATACTTATAATGGTTTGTGTTTGTTTAGGTTTTGATTTAACTTTAGGCTATAAGATTTTCCAGCTATGGACATGTTTGTTTTGGGATTATGTGGATGGGGAAATCCTGGATGAAAAAATCTTGATGAATAGTGATTGTGTGTATTTGTTTTGAGATTTTGAGTAGGGCTCGCAAATTGTGCTATCGTGTCATGTTTTCGTGTTGACACGATAGTGACACGACATGATAAGGTCAAACACGAACACAACACGATAACGACACCAATAAGAAAATTAATCAATTTAAAATTGCATTAATATATTTATATAAATATATAAATATATAGTGTAATTATCGTGTTGTGTCATATATGGTAAATAACATGTTAACGAGTTGTTAGTAGGTTAATGGGTTGTCTGTTAATTTTATGGTGCTTAACGAGTCAACACGAACACGGCATGAACTCGATAAGTCCAAACACTAATCTGCAATTTACGTGTTGGATTCGTGTCGTGCTATCTTGTCATGTAAAAAATTATCACCCCTAATTTTGAGTATGATGTGATGTAATTTTACGTCAAATTAAATTGTAATTTTATGTCAAATCGTATAAAAATTGGTGATGTTATATTATTATAATAATATACTCCATATATATGTATTTTTGGGGGTTAATGTAGTTAGATATTAAAGAGTATATTTTTTTCACTATAAACAATTTCTGCATTAAATTACTCGTAAATAGTAAACGTAACAACACGCTGATTTGATGAATAAAAAATTTGTAATGCAATCAAAACACGAATTGGCAAAATTCAAGTTAAAATGTATCAATATTTCATTTTTTAGACAAACTTTCAGAAAATTATCAACTCCATTTTCAATAGGTGCGTGAAAAATCGGCTGGAATTCACCACATTTATTTGATCCAACTCGTTTAATCCTTTTGTACAATTCTGCATTGAATCTTAAAAAAAAAAAAAAAAAATCCATAGCAGTTGATATAGGGAAGGTTTTAGCAAGAAATTAGGATCCACTAACAAATTATGAGATAAAAGAGGAGGAAGTGATTCCAAACTACATCGATCAATCACAAGACAGTCAGGAAGCTCTGGTTATGGCGGAGGAATCACCAGTCAATTCGAAATCGGAGGATTCAATTCCAAACGCATCGACAAAGAGCACGAATACTGCACTAGTCAAGAGAAAATCCTGCATAGGCTATCTTTATTACTCGTCAAATCTCAAGGCTAATTCTCAGAATCCTCTCTGCGTTGGCCTCTCCCGCTCCCTTCCCAATGGTAACCCTAATTTCCCCCAATTTGTTGATTCTGATTCTGATTCATATAGATATGATCCGTGTTTGATTTTTGAATTTTATGTTGAGAAATATTTCTAGGATTTAGATCAGTGAATAGATATGATACTAGTTTTGTTTAATCATGTTTTGATTTCGCATCGAAATACGAGTTTTTAAAGTTAAACAGAGTGCTTGTGATTGACTTCATAGTGTAGAGATTGGATGCATGTAGGGCTGTAAATGAGTCGAATGCGATGTAGTTCAAGCTTGTTTGAAATATTATCGAGCTTTGAAATCATTGTTTGATATTTTGACATTTTTACACTAAATTTATCTGTTTTTACTTATCGAGCTCGAAGCTTGTTTGATATCTATATCGAACCAAGCTCAAATGAGCTTTTATCGAACGATATCAAATCGAGTATCGAATAGCTTGGTTTGATTTTCAGCCCTAGATGCATGTGCTTGTGAACTGCATTTGGAATTCATGTTCTTGCGATTGATTTGCATATTGCAGCTATGTAAGTAAGAACAATACAATTTTTGTTTTATTTCATGAATGGATGATGTTATAGAAGATGTATATATATATAATGTGTTGTTTGATGAATAGTGCCTGAATATATTACTCAAGACTCTTTTGAGGGGAAGAGCTTCGTAGACTTTAGATATGGTTGTGCTGGATATTCTCATTACCAGAACTCCGATGGGCAACAACACACTCAATTGCCCGTCTGCGATGGTGTCGAGGTTAGTGTTCTCGAGCATTCTTTTGCCTTACTTTCACCAATTTTGATTTTAGTCCGTTAACCTTTGAAATTTGGTTAGAACAGGTTAATAAAATTCAACTTTTTGTGATTCAGACAACACTCAGAAATCAGTATATGCTAATATGAGTTGGATCTTTGTGTTTAATTTTGATTCGATAAGCATAACTGCCTTCTCCCCTATCTGCTGTGTCTCCCTAATACTTAAGCTGACAGAGTTTTACCTTCTGAGCAGGTTTTAGTGGAACCGAAAGTTAATGCGTCTGATTCTGCACCTGTTCCTCCTCGTGTTCTGAATAAAGAAGGCAAGCGTCTTCTTTACCTTAGCTATATATGTCTTTATGAACTGCATTACCCGTATTTCGATTCTAGTCCTTTCGTCTTTCACAAATTGAAAATAGTCATGTAACTTTCATTTTTTTGACATTTCGGTCCAGTGACCCTATATAAGAGGTGAAACATCTGGTCGACCAATCAGACTTTTCCCTTTTTTTAATGGAATTGCAGTGGCTGTTGTTTATTTGTTCTAATGGTTGAAAGCATAATATACTCTGGATAGTGATACAGTCTATATTATTGTCTTATTATTATATTTTGGATCTTTTAAATTCAAATTCTTTAATAAACAGCATGTGGGCTTTATTTCTTCTGGTTTCGCGTTTAGAGTCTTATTTATATCGCGTTGTTTTATGTCATTAAGACATCCAGAGGGATCGTACTAATTTTGTAAACGACAATTGTTGCTTGGGCAGGGATCGCGTTGTTTTATGTCATTAGAGTTTGAAAACGCACCCTAAATGCTGGTGTAACTTATTGTTTTTATTTTTACAGATGGAAACAAATTGCCACAGCATTGGCCACCTAAACCAATTAATGCAACAGAGGACACATTTTTGAGCAGGCAAGATTATGTTCATAATGCAATTATATACATTTTGTGGCTCGACTGATTTCAACGAACCATTTACATAAATCTTAGACGGGATGCTCCACCAGTAGCATGTTCTGTAAACGCTGATTTAGTCGTTATCTTAATTCTGGCGTATTCTGTACACCAGTTGAATGGCACGGTGCATACAAAGCTTCATGACATTATTATCTAATGCAGGTTTTCTCGAAATGCGAATGTTGTTGGCAACGGGGTGGTGAAGATGATGCGTAGAGTAGGAAACGAGCTGAAACAAAGTGTAGACGATGCGCTGCTTTTGTACAGAAGACGACCTAAGTAAGAAGCCGATTCCATTTCAGTTTCTGCTCATCTGGAAAATAAAAGGATTAGGGATTGAATTTTGTTATATCTTGTGTGTGCAATAGTGCAACACAATATAGGATAAATCTAATTTTCCTAAATGTTTAGATCAAATATATTGGTTTTATTAAAAGTTTAGTTTTATTATACAATATATAATTATATACTACTAGTATTGATTTAGTCGGAATATTGACAAGCTGCCCGTCTAGCTCAGTTGGTAGAGCGCAAGGCTCTTAACCTTGTGGTCGAGGGTTCGAGCCCCTCGGTGGGCGCTTTATTTTTTTGTAACTTTACCTTTTCTCGTTTTTTTTTTTTTACCCTCAACAACACACTACACATATAATTTTATATTTTTTAATCAAGCTTACCTTGGAACGGAGGAGATATTTTTTTATTCAAATGTAAAACAGAATTACCTTAACGTTTTACTCCCCGTCCAAAATGGACACATTTTTTAAGAAAAAAGTGTAACGAGTGGTTTTGTAAACTTATATGACAATAAAAGACCGGATATATAAAATAAAAAATTAAAATCATAGTTTGTGATGATTGTGGACACAAAGTTTAAGAAAAATTTATTGTTCTCATTTTATTAATTACCTTTCTTTTTTTTTATCTTTCTTACCTTACAAAATTTACCTACCTTTTCTCTTACGTTTTCGGATAGACATGTTCATACTGTTAAAATCGTCGGTTACAGTTTGACTATTTTACAAATCGAACTGTAATCGGGCTGGTTATGGTTACGACTTTGAATCGCCGATTCGGTCGATTTGGGTTTTTTTTTCCTACTCGTTTTTCCTCATTAAAAAAAAATAAACTACTACATAATACTTCCTCCTATTCAAAATATAAGTCATCCTAAGCTCATGCACACATATTAAGAAAATAATTCAATTCTCAATTTACCCTTAATCAATGCTTGTAATTATCATTAAAACAAATACATGTATGTAAATATTTATTAATTTTAAGGGTAAATTTGAAATAAATGCAATTAATTTGCATTGAAATGTGCAAAACGACTTATATTTTGCAAATAAAACGAAAGGTCATTATATTAAAAATAGGAGGGACTAGGGAGTAAGTAGATAAGAGGTTGGTGATTTCCATAATCGACATCGTCCAGTTTGACCGATTCCAATTTCGATTTTACACATGTCAACGTACAAAGTTTTTTTTTTCTTTATCTTTCTCATCGACACTATACATGTAATATTATACTATTCTTTAATCAAGCTTACCGAATATGTTACTATATATATGTAATATTATATTCCTTAATCAAGCTTACCTTGGACGAATATCTTTGGTCAAACCCTACTATTCATGTAATATTATGTAGTACGGAGTAGTATTATACTCCGTATTTCTTAATCAAGCTTGCCTTGGAACGAATGATATAGTTCCTTCGTCCCATAAAAGTTTATGATAACTTTTAGAAACAACGTTTAAGAAAAAAGTGTAATCGATAGATAGTAAATTTTCATTTTTACGTATTAAAATAAATATATTTTTATTAAATTGGCCATTAAAATAAATTTACGTATTAAAGTTCATGCGCTGGAACTCCATTGTTGAATCCTTGCTTTCTTTTTTTCAATTTTTATTCACAATTGCTTGTAAAGGAGGGCAACCACTAGCGAATCAAAACTGTCGCCCTCCAATCCAGTTATCAATTTTCACGTTTTTCTAAAAATTCCATTTCGCCCCTTTTTGTTGTTGATCCGCGGAAAAGATTATGCCAAAGATTTTGTTTTACTAATTTGATAGATTGATCCAAATTTCGGTTCGTTTCTGCTCAGATTTAGAAGCAATCGTACTTCGATTCCCCTTTTCTTTCTTCTCAATTTCAAATCGACGTCGTTTCGAGGAAATTGTTGGTTTCTGCTTTAAGAGAGTCGCCGGAAAGTGACAAAATGGCCGCGTACGCGGCGGCTTGCAGGCGTGCTTTGTATCTGGGAACCGGACCCACTAGCACCCGGTTTTTTTGCTCGAAAACCGCTTCCGAGCTTGTTAAACCCCCCACCGTCAATCGCCCCGTCCTCTTCGACACTTTGTCCCTTGTAATTAATAATCCAGTTTCTTGATTTTGATTTTGTACTCTGTTTGATTAGTTGTTGCAATTTGTACTAGTTAATCACGATTTCTCTCTGTTTAATTTGATTATAGGTGAGAAGATTACAGAAGCGCGGCGTGCCTCCGGAGCATGCGGAGGCGATGACGGAGCTTATGAGTGATGTTCTTAATGATAGCATACGGAATGTTTTGGATTCCTTTGTTTCTAAAGGTGAAATGCAAAAAGTGAGCATTCATCTCTTGTTTTGGTTTGCTTATGTTTTAGTAGATTATATGTATTTGTGGAGCAGTTAAGAATGCTTTCTTGAAGTTATTTCGATTTTGTTGTTGTGTAGGCGGAGCTCTCACAAGAATCCAATGTGTCCAACTTCAAAACTGAAGTTAAAAGTTCTCAGGTATATACCAAATAGTATGTTTTAAATCTTGTGCAGTTACTTTGCTTGTTGTATTAGCTGTTTAAATCTTGCGTCGCCTATATTTGATGTTCGTTGACAATGCTATGGTTTTTAATGATTTGCTTGGTTATTAGTATCTGATATTCTGATGTAATTTGTTTATTGATCTTTAGACAGCGTACTTCGTTGTTTTGTTTTTGTAGGCTTCTTTAATGCTTGATATCTCCTATTGTTGTTTTGATGTTTGGTATTTGTTTTGCAACAGTAACATTAATAAACCTTTTAGGACCCTGAGAAAATAGTAGTTGAGGATTACAATTTATGTTTGGTTAAAGTAAAGAATGCTTAGAAATAAACTTTTGATATTCGGGTTCAATATTAAGGTTCCGTTGATTTGATGGTACACATTATGTGGCCTGATGAGAAAATGAAGCAATTCCTTTAAAAACCAATACTTTCATCCCTTGTCCTTGACTAATTCCAAGGAAAAAGGAAAGTAACCAGTGAACCCTCCAGAAAGAATATCAGAATCTCATGAATTTTTATTTGAAATGTTTCTCAAATGTCATGCATCCAAAAATATATATATACTACATTACTATGTGGACTATGCAAAGTGTAGGTACTTTCTGGTGTACTTGTGAGATATGAACTAGTTATATATACTTGAATAGCCAAAACCAGCCTTTTTATTTGTGGTTGTTTTGATAGTTCATTAGTGTTCGCATTATGAAGAAGGGAGGCATACTCATGTATCAAATTACTCCCTCCGTATCATATTAATTTTCGTTTTAGAGAATTTGTACCAAATTAAGGTACATAAAATTTTGACATACAAAGTATTTACCCTCTATCAATCTTTCTCTACACTTTTCTCTCCAAAGAGAGAAGAGAATGGAAGAATTAAAGGTCTGAGAGAAATATTTTTCATTAAATAAGAGATCTTTTAGGGATACATAGGGGGTAATTGGGAAGAAATGTGGAGAAATAGTTAAAACGAAAACAAAATTTAACCTGTAAAAGTACATTTAATATGCAACAGGGGGGGAGTACCAGAGTTTAGCTAGAAGATTTCATTAGTTTGGAAGATTTAGATAAAGATGAAAAAAAAAGTTTGCAATCTGGAATATGGAGACTCTATTTTAAAAAAATAAGTATTAAGTGAAGGTTTTAATTTGGGTTCTCATTTTTGCAGTCCAATTTGACAAATCTTAGATTGGTAGGTTAGTGAAAGGCGTAGGAGGGATAGACCATTAAAAACTTGGATGAAGTTGGTTTAAAAAAAAACATTCTTGATCTTGAATTGAGAGAGCACATGGAAGATTGAGCATTCTTGATCTATATTTCTAGATTTCAATTGTTTGAAGATTTGTCATTAAATCTAGTAACTTTGATTGTCAGTTCTTGTGTATGCCAACCTGAATCCAGATCAAGAACCAGTCGAGCTCTGCTTTTCGTTACTCAACATTATGTCTTCAAACTGTGGCAGAAACGTGCCTAATTCATTTTGATTTTGAACGCAGGACCACCATTTCTCGTTATTGCAACATGAGACGGAAAAACTCAAGACTGACATAGAGAAAATGCGTAGTGAGTTAAGGTATGTATGTAGATAAATATAATACATAATAGGTCTACAACCTTTTCTTTGGATAGTTGTATATTATGAAAAACGTCAAACATCTTGGTTCAGGTACGAAATTGACAAAGTCACAGCTGGGCTACGCTTGGACCTTAATCTTGAACGAGGGTAAGTTGTGTTTTTCTTTTTCTGAAATTATCTATATGTTAACCCAATTTTGACTTAAAAATTTCAACAAGTCAATTTTTTATATGTTTTTTGCGAATCATAGAAAAAACAGTATAAAAGTATTAGTTCACGTGATAAATGGTATCAGCACATATGATGAGATGTATTGATTGTATGCTGAAAAAGTACTAAATATTGTTCAGCCTACAAACTAATACAGAGTACTTTTCTTGTGTATGAACTAGTAATACGGAGTATTTTTTTTTTGTATGTTCTCATACGTCTCATTATATATTTCAATTTTATTGTGAATGAGTCAAATTTTGGTTGAAAGTGTACTAGTTGCACCACCTTGAAAAAATTCACCCATTTCTATGCAGGAGGATTCGAGACGAGCTGAATAATCAAAGCCAAGAGACGAATAACCTCACTACCAAACTGGATCGAGTGAGTACATTAGGTAGTTGCAGAATCGTGCAAATTTATGTATTCGACCTTATTCATCCTGATTTTGTATCAGGAAATTCACACACTGCGTGCTCAACTGGAGGCAGCAAAATACGACGTGATCAAGTATTGCATAGGTACGCTTGCTTCAGTCTCTGCAGTTGCTCTGGCTGCACTTCGTCTTCTGCTGTAACTAGCTCATGAAGAAACTCGTGGATTTTATACTCGTTTTAATGTCTAAAATCCTCGACTCTAGACTAACCGGTTAGATAATTGTTGTAATAATTCTCGTATTTTTACCAACTTTTCAATCCCCATGAATTTAGCTGTAAAATTCATTGTTTTGTGCAAGTAAATCGTGTTTGATTTTTTTATGAACGCTGCATTAATTTAACACACAATATTTTCACTAATATTTATACTTTTATACAATCATACCAAAATACATGATGGGAGGGTCTCATCTGAACATAATTTAGGCATGTCGTTTTTTAACACTTTTAAAGAGGTGAATGTTACTATGTGCTAGTTTGTGACTCGTCTCATTCGAAGCCCAAATTGGCTCTGAAATTTCCCAAAAAGTGAAAAGTGCAACATGGACTAGGGTGCACAACATGCACTCGAGTCCATAACAGACCAACCCTCACTTTTAACTCACGTTTAAGTGGGAAACACATCAATTAACTTATTTTCAAACAAACTCAAATCAATCTTGAAAAAAAAAATGACGATAATTTGTATAAGACGCTCTCATACATTCATACATGAAACGGTCACACCGATTCTCACCTTGACATTTTGATCATACTTTAATTGAGTACGAGTCCGATCGTCTATAAAAGTTTATTTTTTATAAGAAATAATTTTATGTGAGGGACCAACAAGAAAGTTATTTAATATTTAAGAGTTATAAATCGAGACAAGTTTAATTTCGCTTTCAATATTTATTTCAAATTAATATGTCATCTACCTACAGTACAACCAATTTTTAATTTTTTATGTTGGGCCCATATTTGATTTTGAGAATTTTAAATTAAATAATTTAATGTAAAAGTTTAATCAAAATATATAAAATTGTGAGATACTTTCAATCTTTCATCAATCATACAAATACATAATTAATTTGAGAAATCGATATAATATTGTTTTCAAATACAAAGAAAAACAATTACATGCAAATAATACAAATAACGTTATTCCCCATATATACACACATACATCCAAAATATTCATGAAATTCAATTCTTATTTTTCTCATAGTCATAATCATATGGAGTATATACGTTACACAAAAATCAAATTTGAAAAAAAAAAAAAAAACCAAATTTGAAAATTCATGCATTTTTTTTTTTTAGTAAAGCGGGCAAAGTAGTCGGGGAGTGGGCACCGCCTTCAATCGGGTGGCGAGTGGTGCGGTGAGACCGAACATGTCGGTCATATCGAGCTCGTCGGGCTTCATTCCGTCGGGCAATTCCCACGTAAAACAATGGAGAAGGTGCACGACCGCCACTTCTAGCGCGTAGAGTCCGAGTTGCATCCCGGGGCAGGACCTACGACCCGACCCGAATGGAATGAACTCAAAATTACTCCCCTTGTAATCGGGTACGCCTTCTTTGAGAAAGCGCCACGGCTTGAACGCCTCGGCATCTTCCCAGGCGTTCTCGTCGCGCCCGATGGCCCACGCATTGATCATCACTCGCGACTTACGCGGAATGTAGTACCCTCCAACCACGGTTTCTTCGACCGTCTCGTGGAGGAGAAGGGGGATCGGAGGGTGGAGACGAAGGACTTCCTTCAAGCAACAACGGAGGTAGGTCAATTTCTCGAAATCGGCCTCCTCAACTTTTCGATCCAAACCCACTACGTCGATAAGCTCTTGTTGTACCTTCTTCAAGTCTTCCGGACTTCTCATTAACTCCGCCATCGCCCACTCAATCGCAGACGCTACGGTCTCAGTCCCACCAAACATCACGTCCTGCACATATGAGACGAAGCTCCACTTTAATAACGAAAATCATAACTTATTGAAAATGTATTAAAAATAAATTGTGTTGTTAAATAAATGAACAAGATAATATGGTAGGTGTCAAGTGTTCATCACATCACATCACAATTAACTTTTTGGACAAAACACCATTTTTGATACAATTGAAATTTCAACACATATATAACAATTTCATAAATATTAATTAATCATGTAGTAACTTTTGTCCTATGCGTGTGAGCACGAGAGTGACATTTCATTAAAATACAGCCATATAGGTAAAAAAATAATATCAATATATATTATAGATTCATAAAACACATGATAAACGTATACTCTTTGAAGAAATTTCCCATGTAAAATATTTTGCACCCTCAAAAAAATAAAAAAAAATAAAAATTGTGATTTATCTATAAAAAATTATCTGATCTTTTTCAATCACGATTTAAAAAACTGCAGAAGCAAGATATATTATTACTAGAAATTGACTCAATATCTAACAACAAAGAGGGGTTCACCCTCGTAATATAATTTTTCCTCGTCCCATAACTTTTCACCTTTCTCAAAAGGGTTTCGAAAACGATAAACGTACTAATCTAGTTCCAGTTATTTTTTATATGTATTATTGTCGTTCTAAAGTTGTCAGAATTCTCGTAATGATCCGTCCACTTATCCAGCAAGTGACCAAAAACGACGTCGTTCTGAAAATTCTGACAGCTTTAAAGTAAGGAAAAAGAAAAGATTACATCCCTTCACTTTCCAACTATTTAAAACAGTTTTTTCACTGAAACGTACGAAAAAGGAAAGTTGTTCTAAAAAACACTGAAACGTACGGAAAAGGAAAGTGCGAAAAACGTACCATAATGATTGCTTTAATATTATCCCTTGTAAGTTTGAATGAATTTTGCAAATCTTCACTCTCTGAAACTTTGGCCTCATCACTATAAAAAGCCAATAATTCATCCACCATATCCGTATCACCGGGCTCATTATTATCAATTTCGGGCTTTTTTTTCTGCATATGTTCATCAATCACGGAGTCTATAAACCCATCAAGTGAGGCCCGAGCTTCCACCAATCTAGTGTTCAGGCCCGACGGGTCGGCCCAGCCCATCCACGGAATAAAATCCGCAACGTTAAACGCCCCGAATAGCTTCGAAAACTCCTGCAAAATCTGGATAAAGTTATCCTGCCCGGCCCGTGAGCTCGACCCGAATGCGGCCCGGTATATAATATTCTTGGTCAGCCCGAACACCAATTCCCCGACGTTCACCGGGCCCCCGCTGCCCGTAGCCACGGCCCGGACCATCTCGTCGACCTCGTCACGGACCGAGTCCCACGACTCGGCCCGTTTACGACTAAAAAGCTTCATGACGCATAGCTTTCGCATTTGGCGCCAAAATGGCCCGTAATGCGCGAAAGCCATGTCGGCCCGGTCGTAGGTTAAGTAACGGATGGCGATAGTCGCGGGCCGGTTCGAAAATATGTTGTCCTGGACTTGTAGGACTTGTCGGGCGATCTCCGCGTTGGAGACCGCCACCATGTGGAGGCTCCCCATCTTTAGATGGAGAATTCCGCCGTATTTTTTGGCAAGATGGGCCAGGCCACGATGTGTGAGCTGGCCCATCATGCCCATGTTACCGATCACGGGCCACCCACGTGGCCCGGGAGGGTAACGTTTACGGCGGAATCTTGATAAGATGAGCAACAAAAGTAGGGGGGTGATGAAAAAGATTAACAAGGGTTTTGCTTCTAGTGCTTGGAGAAGAGCAACCATTTTCTTTTCCATGATTTTTCTTTTTTTGAAGAAAAAATAATAGTTGAAAAAAAAGAGAATTTCAATATTGTTTTGTCTAAATTTTGGTGGATCTAAGGGTGGATTTATATAAATGAGCAATGCCTATAGTTGGGGTAATTTAATAAATTAGGTAGATAGATTTGAATGAAATCAGAGTGGGCCATAAAGAAATAAATATATTTTTATATATTTTGAAAATAAGATAGGAAGTGTGTGTCTCTTTATTAAAATATCCAATAGTAAATTGCAGTCCACTGGAGTTAATTTATATATTCTACCTTTTGAAAACAAGTGTCCTATGTACTACTCCCTCCGTCCTGGAGGAACTTGCACGCTAGAGATGACACATATTTTAATAAATGTGTAAGAAAAAGTGTAATGAGTGATATTTTGAGGGGTAATTTTGTAAAGTTTTATGAATAAAGTAAAGTAAAAGGTAGATTGAGTGTGAAAAAATAATGACATATAGGTAAATATGTGTATAATTTGATGGTAAGGGTTATGACAATATTTCCTTTATGAAGTGTACAAATTGGTATGAGACATTTATATATGAAAAGTGTACAAATTTCTATGGGACAGAGGGAGTAATTTTTTATTTTAAAATAAGTGTCCTTTAAGGGTTTTTTTTTTTTAAAATAATTATTACGGTTTAAAAATGCATTTAAATTGTATGATTTTTTTAAATATTATTTAAAAATATATTTAAACTACACGGCACACTTGTTTATACAAAACTAACATTAAGTTAAATACCAGTGTGAATGTGTGAAAAGATACAAATTGAAACAACTAGAATTTCATTTATTTATTGTATTTTTTACTTTTATTTGGCCATTCTTATTTTTAACACAAGATTAAGGATTAACTCTAACATAAAGTGTGTGTGAATGTGTGAAAAGATGCAAATTGAAACAACCAGAATTTAATTGTTTATTTATTGATTTTTTAAATTATTTATTTGACCATTCTTATTTTTAATTAATTTAGGTTTGAAATTAGTATTTCAAATTCATCGCACATTGAAATAGGAAAATTCACTTCTGGAAACCTAATTAATGGTGACGTATCACTATCAAAAATCAATTGCTCAGCCGCAATCTTGAAGTTTCCGATTATATAAATTATAGTTTTATATTTTTTTAAAATCAAAGATACTATAATATTTGAAAAGTATATATATATATATTTTTATTTAACAGATTTGGCTAGGTGAAAGAATTGTATAAATAATTTTGTTAGGTTCAAATAGAGAATAAAATTTGTATATTAAAAGAGAAAGAAAAGACATAAAGTTAAAAGTTCACAAGTCGAACCAGGGGTCGAGAAAACAATCGAACTTAAAATGGCCGAAACAGAAAAACGAGCATATGGTAGTTCAAAGGCTCGCTCCATCGTCCCGCGTAGACAGAGTTCATCTTATTGTCAATCCCGTCAAGGGATCAACAGTGAATGTCTCGGAGGCCCTAGCCTCTATCTCGTCGATGACGTTTTCCGTTGGTTGACGTTGGGGTACAACCACCCCGGACAGCCTAGGGCATCGGATCTTCTACATAGAGCGGGGAGAACCCACAAGCGCAAGATCAAGTGCGTCGTCGGCAGACAGCTCCAAAAATGCAGCAGTCATCAAACTCTGAATGTTTTCTAAGGACTCATCCATGCAGTCGTCTGCGAGGACTGAGAAGAACATACACATTTTGAATCTATCTCAATCAGAACATACATATTTTAAATTTATCTCAATCAGAACATACACATGTGTATGTTTTTCTGTCGGTGGTTGTCGTTGGGTGTTTCATCTATCTCAATTAGATCACTTGTACTATATATTACTTTATCATATTACTTAATTAAAACATAAAAGAAAATTATAGTGAAACGGATAGAGTAGTATCTATTATAGTTAGAATTTAGAAAACTTAAAATTTCAAACACTAATTTTCAAAAGTTACTTAAAAGTTAAAACAACTTAAAAGTCAAAAATAAACATATAGCCTTAGAATTTTTATTTAAATATTTGCTACTTGCAGGAAATTGCCATTTGCAATAGATTTGTACAAGTGGTGTATCAGTAGGGTGCAAGAAATCGACAAAACTTAATTAAAATAAAAATATTTTTACTAATTATAATTATAAATTATCAGCTATATCTGTCAAGACTGTGATGTAATGAAACGACTCGTTAGTTGTCGTTTTCTTGTTCACCTAACTTTTTTAAATTTCAATTACTCATTTATTACCTATCTGATTTTATTTTATTTTATTTCGTTGCAACTTAAAATTTATAATACTTATTTAATAAAATTCTTTTGATACTTCCTCCGTCCCTGAAAAGTTTTCATACTTTCCTTTTTTGTCTGTCCCCGAAAAATTTACATACCTCAAAATAGAAATAATCATCACAATATACACATATTTACCCTTTATGTCATTACTTTTTAGACTCATCACATACTCAACTCACTTACTTTATATATAAAAGTTTACAAAATTATCCCTCAACACTCTCATCATTACACTTTTTTCTTAAACTATGTACCCAAGATTCCCCAAACTTTTTGAGGACGGAGGAAGTATTATTCTTGACATCTTCTTACCTTTTTTTTTACCTTACTGCATACTCCTATTTAATATTATTGTTTCGATTTAAAAATAAGTTTAATTAATTTGTACTATAAAATTTCCATCACTCATTCACTTGATTGACCTTTCACAGAAATATCACGTGTTAGTATAAAGATTCGGATATGGATATTTATTACTCCCTCCGTCCACCTATAAGTTTTCCGTTACTTTTTGACACATAGATTAAGAAAAGTGATTAAATAATAGATATAGTACAAGTGATGTAATTGAGAGAGGGGAGAGATAGAGAGAAAAAGTAAGATATAAAGTGATGTGTAAGTAAAAGTACTTACCAAAAAGGGTATGGGAAGCTTATAGACGGACGGACCAAAATGGTAAAATGAGAAACTTATAGGCGGACGGAGGGAGTATTTAACATCTCTATGCACATTATTTAATTTAATTATTAAAGTAATCGACTTTAAATGGTTTATTTACATAGCTAAAATTGTATATTTTCATAATAATAATAATAATATAAATAAATTTGAAGTCCATAAACAATAATAAAAATACGTTGTTTGCGGAGTTTACACACATAATTAAATTTATTTTAGGACACAATTAATAAATATGAAAAGTATGTTAATTCATGATGAAGTCACTCACTAATTAATATACTTATTTATAAAGCAATTTATCGTGTAAAACGACATAATATCAAAACAATTGTCCTATTAATCATTAACTCAATTTTATATATATTCTAATTAATTAATTACATTTTGTCTGTATTGCATGATAATATCTTCCCAGCGACTTATTTTAATAATAATAAATAAATAAATAGTAAATAAATAAAACATACGTATAGTATCATTCACTGCCGACATGGAATCTGTCCCAAAAATATCGTTAAAACCAAAAAAAATTAAAGTCATAAATTAGTTTAGAAGGTTATAACAAACGTTTTTTGTGCAAGTTATTTGAATAAATCAAGGAGAAAAAATAAATAATTAATCGTGAGAAAATTTGATAAATATTTATCAATTAATTATAAAAATAAAAATGTACATCTTATACTATATAGAAAAAAAAAATACACATTTCATGAATAAATAAAAAAGATGGATTTTGATGCATGAGCTTAGGCTCTATGATTGCTAATGTCTTGGTTTAGACACTTTAACCTTTGACAACTTCATCTTACCTCTACAAAAGAGCTTGATTCCCCTTTAAGTCCTTACTTGACGCCACGTACGACGGGATGATGTTTTTGATCTTCTATAAGTTATTTTCTTTGTTTCGATCATTTTTACTTTTATTGTTTTTTCGAGTTTTTATTGGTTTGTGGATTTAGAGGGGTGAACTTTTTTAGTATTTCAGGTTTTATCTCTTAAAGGATTTTCTCGGGCAGGGTTTTGATGGCGCCCCAACCTTTGGGTTCGGGGCTTCGACTTGTGAACTTATAACTTTAAGTCTTTTGTTTTAATAATCACCTTTATTCGCTCGCCTCTACAAAAGATCGGGCTTGAAATTATCTCTTAATATTAAATAAATATTATATAATATACATATATGTAAATTAATATTTTTAAGTAGTGTTTATCTTTATTGTGTTTGTATTGTTATCTGTCGTTAGGATATTGTATCAAGTTCGTTTTAATTCAATAAGCACGATAAAATTAAATGATAGTGCACTAAACACGATACAATACAATAATGATAATTTGGCATGTATATGTTAAAATATTCATTAAAGTCTTTATCCTCGAAGATAATTTTTGTAATTTATCATTATTTTATTTTTCTTGTAGAATTGATGGGGTTGGTTCAGGACTCCATAATTGACCTTTAGAGTTACATAGTATTTTTTTAAATCTTAAAATAATAAATAATAATCATTGGCATGTATCTTATTCTTAAAAAAAAAAAAAAATCATGATTATTATAGATGACCAATATAGGGTAATCTTAGTGTGTAATTTATCATTAATATATTTGTCATTTTGCCAACAGTTTAAAGAAAAATTCTAACTTTAATTTTTTTAGATAAAATAAAACTATTTCATGATTTAAATCTCACTTAAAAGTAAACTTCACTTATATTAAATTGTTCATTAGATAAAACTCTTTTCTAGAGGATATTGACAATAATTTAGAAGTTCAGCCTTTTATTCGTAAAAGTGACTATTGTTAGAAAATTCATATAAATGAATTAATTTCCCACCTTTTTAGAAGTTCAGACTTTTATTCGTAAAACTTTACAAATATAAATCGAGTGATCAATAAATCACTATCACTTGCTTTCGATTGAAACGAGGATCGACAGAGCTTAGCAATTAGATTATGATAATGAAATAATACTAAGCGTCGATGTGTAATAGTTCACCAACAAATTTAAATTTTTGGGTTTTCATCCGGAGTCCCGATGGGTGGGGAAGATGAGAGTTGAGAGAGTTGTAGCGCCGGCGTCTTCCCTTCGGGGTTGAGCGTGTTTTTTGAGCATTAATAAAATTTTTATCCTTTTGCTCAAAAAAAAAATTTAAATTTTTGGGAGAAATAATTAAATTAAATTTTAAAACGATATGATAAAAAATTCTTCACGTTGTTTCAAAATTGTAGAATTCGTCTCTTAATTAAGTCAAATATTCTAAAAACCAAAATTACCCTCAAATAAATTTAGATTAATATAATTCTCATGCTTCAGACTCGTATATCTAGTTTTTAAACTCATTTTTCTTCTAATTTTTTATTTAAAAATGATTTCAAAGTTTAAGCTTTTTTATTTTATTTTATTTCATAGTACTAATAGTCCCACTCGTTTACTAATTTCTCGAAAATGAATAGGTGATGATGACTCTTACCTACCCTGATTTGAGTCCATTTCTATTTTTTTAACCAAAAATAAAATAAAAGTTACATCACTGATAATTATTTCTAATAATATAAAATAATAATAAAAATAATAGAAATATTCTGCCTAGGTGAATATTATTCGAACCTTATATATATATATGTGATTATTTTATTTATTTTATTCAAAAAAATATAATCAACATCACGAGAATTGGACTGAAATACTTTGATTAAATCAACTTTGTTAAGTCAATTTTAATGTTTAAATTTCAAAGGTTCCCATTTGACATGTTGAAAACTTGTTCAATTTAATTTTGGATTATTTAAGGGATTAAAACAAAATACATCTATTAACAATTTTTTTTTAATCGGTCTCATAATTTTTCACGTTTTCACATCAGATATGTATTCAAATTGTATCGATTTAGTTCTATATCGCCGAAAAAAAAATGTAAACAAATTCGTTTAATTGATGAGTTTCACATTTTTTTAGGTGAAACAGTTTCACATAAAAGTGTATGTTGAGTTTAATTTAGATTTGATCATTTTCAAACAAGTTTAAAATAAATGATTGGTAAAATATTGACTTAATGTTGTGAAATGATGAAAATGTCTCGATTATTTTTTACTCCAAAATAGACCTTGCGATTGGAGGGGGGATTTTCGTTCCCCCGAAAATTCGTCTTGAACGTGTGTAAAATTCTCAAATATTTTCTCATGTGGGATGAAGACGGGGATCATATCTCTCGACTCGTTCTTCGTGGGATTATTACTAACATATATTACTAAAAGATTAGAAAATAAAAATTGAAGAATTTTCATCGGAATTAAGACATTTTTATTCCATTCACTTTGCGAAAGGAATAGTAGGAATTGTCTCTTCGTCCCGTCCCCGTCTCGCTTCATTGACATTCCTACACAAAATTTGAACATTTCGTGCTAGACTTTTTCCTAAATTATCTTGAGACAATTGATGGTGATAGAATGACTAAATTGGTAATGAAAAATAATACTCCTAACAAAGTAGCCAAAGTGGAACTAAACAACTTTTGTTAATATACAAATAATTAGGGGTGTTGCAAAGTATGGTTCAGACCGGCCAAACCGATCGAACCAAACAAAACCATTAAATATGGTTCGGTTTTTGGTTTACGGTTCGATTTATGGTTTTTAGAATTGATTTTTTTTAGTATGGTTTGGTTTACGGTTTTCACTAATGAAAAACCGCAAAAAATCGAACCAAACCGAACTTTATATATATATATATATAATATTATCTAAATAAATATTATATATATTATAGATTTATAGTCTCTATATTATATAATCCCTAAACTAGTAAACTCAAGATATTTTTCAAGTCGACAAGCCCAATTGTCCAAAACCAGAAACCCTATCCATTCTCTTCTATTTAGTATTTAGCACCTAGCCTCTACGCAGGGGCGAACCCACACATAACCCCAGGGGGGCCCTGGCCCCCCCAACCCCTACCCACCCACCCACCCCTAATATATGGAGTAATTGTTTTTTAGTTTTTTTTTTTAAATTAAATAAAATTAGTAATATAATTATTAATAAATTATTTTAGTAATGAATTTATTATAAAAGTCGGCTAAAAAAATTCTTACAGTATTTACTTTTGGTACTTATATAAATATAATTATTTTATACTTATTTATTTTATACGTACGTTTCAAAATAATTATATATTTCATGTTTAAACTATTATTGATAAAAAAAATGACTTTTGTATTTTTAAAACATGTTTGCTATTAACTCATGTTAAGCCCTTAAAAAATTAATTAATAGTTTAATTTGTTAATTTTTTTAATTTTAAATAACATTTAACAAAATATATAAATAATATATTCATTGTTTCAATAATTTGAGTGTTCATTTTTTTTTTAAATATATTATTTTCTTGCAATTTAACATCATTATTTCTAACATATATATATATATATATATATATATATATATGTTAGAAATAGTGATGTTAAATTGTAAGAAAATAATATAATATATTCATTGTTCCATAATTTGAGTGTTCATTTTTTTTTCAATATATTATATATATATATATATATATATATATATATATTCAATTAGTTAGTGTAATAAATTAAAGACATGCATAATGATATACATATTTGAGAAACCTAATCAATAAAAAAAATTCGGCCCCCCCTAACCATGAATCCTGGGTCCGCCCCTGCCTCTACGTGCATGTCGCTCTCAGCCTCTCACAGTCTCACTCAATCTGATCAATCTGAAATCTCGAAAAAAACAGAAGTTTAATTTGTTGTTTCTTTTTGTGGTTATTTAGTTATTTTTTAACAACTAGTTTGTGAACGTTGTAATAGCATTTCATCTATTCGAATTATATTTTGAATTATTGGGATTTCATTTTTCTTTTCTATTGAGATTGTGTTTTATATTTTTATTAATTATTTTGTATAGGGAAAAAAATGAGCAAAATTACGGTTCGGTCAAAACCGATCGAACCGCCCGAAATATTATGGTTTCAAATCGAACGGTTTTTATAAATACGGTTTGGTTTACGATTTTGAAAAAAAAGAACGGTTTATAGTTTGGTTTACGATTTACGGGCGGTTTGGTTAACCAAACCGAACCATGCACACCCCTACAAATAATGGTTCTATAACACCGATTAAACCATAAATTAAATTTTGTATAATTTAATTTCATAAAGTTATTATATTGAGAGACATTTGAAAAGGATTTTCTTTTTCCTTTTTAACTTGCCTATTATTCAATTTTGGTCTAAAAAATATTCACATTTTCAATTTAGTCTCAATATTCAATCATAATTTGTCATGTTCTGATGTCAAAAATCTATGCAACATTCAAAATAAAGATTCATCCTCTCTTAAATTTGCACATAAAATATTATTGAATATTCTTGTGAGTCTGCGACTAGTCTATATAAAGAATATAAAGAAGTTTCGCAATATTAAAATTGTTATAAATGTACTTAAATCAATTAAAATGCAAGAAATATCAAATATATTAACAAACTTGAATTGCATATATATTTAAAAAAAAAGACATATAGTAACAAATTAACATTAAAGTATTTTAAACTTTCTAGCTATTTGATTAATAAGACATATATTAATTATATATAGTTCCTTTCTTTTGGGACTTGAAGTGTCACTTTAAAAGCTAGAAAGTGTTACTTTTCAAAGCAATATACAATTTTACTTTTTATAAGGAAACATAAGTGACATTTTATTTTTATCTTAAACATTTTTTTGAGCAATATATGTCAATAGCGACAATGACATTAGCCAATCATTTTTTTTAAGCACCTATCAATTTTTATTTAACGCGCGACATTAAATTTGCTAATAAAAGTTGAGTGAGCATGTTATACAAGTTAAATAAAAGTTAAATATATATTGTAAGTGGGTGTATTTAGGCATTGACTAAGAAAGTGGTCCACTTTTATAATATTAAAGATGTCATATTTGCATAAAGTAGTTTTGTGTTTATATATAAGACAATATTTTATAGAATTGTTTTAAAGAATAAGAAAAGTTATATAATTAAAGGACTAAATCATAAATATAAAAGTATGTCACTTGTGCAAATTTGCACATTGCAAAATATACTAAAATACTGAAATAAAATGAAGGACGATAACTCAGAGTGGTGGTAAAATTAGAACCGTAACTTTTGAGGCTGATGATTTAAAGGCGGTATCTTTTAAAAAAATTATTTATGATCAGAACAATCCGAATCAACCCAAATCAGGCTAATTAAATCGATTTTTGTGAGCTTTGAGGTGAATCTAGGAGAGACTATGGACTTCAATGAGGCGTTGTCTTGGCTTAAAGATCAGGGATTGAATAATTGCATCATTGAAGGAGACGCAAAAATAGTTGTGGATGCTTTAAACGGCTCGGATACCATGGAATCGACTTTTGGAGATTATGTTACGGCCTGTCGTAGCTTGTTAAGGAATTTTGATAATGTTTCAGTTGGATATGTCAAAAGGGCTACAAATGTGTAGGCTCACACTTTTGCTAGAAAGTCATTTCAATAATCCATGTACGTGGTTAGACCTGTCAGACTTTGTGGTTGGGCTACCAAAATCGATTTGTCGCTGCAATAAGAGAAGCTAACCTACTTTTGCTTCAAAAAAAAAATCAATTTTTGTGAATTCGGACCGATTTGCCTAATTTTACTTGAATTTAGTTGGATTTAGACTTTTGCAGGCTTCAATTTTATGACTTTTAAAAGTTATTGTTCTGAAATTGTCGAGTCGGTAAAGTTATGATTCTTACATTGTCCGTCCGTAAATTTATGATTCTCATTTTGCCACCCAGGCCCTTTAAGTTCCGAACTTTAAAAAAAAATACATGTGTAATAATGAATTTACAAGTTATAAATATAATTTCTAAAATTAATAACGATGTTAAGGCAAGCAACCCTTTTTTTAATTTATTGATCAATAAAAGTGTTCCCTCTTTTTCAAATACTCATAGTAAATAGGAGTACATAAATATTGTTGTGTCGTACAAATATTAACTAAACCCTCTTAAATAATTTAAAAAATTGGATAGTGAGAGATAAATATAGACAAATAAAGGCTAAATATTAAGAATATAAAGCAAAAAATGTTAAAAGTCATAAATTCACCGAATCAGAGACTAGGGGCGTTATTAAAATATTGTCCAGAAAAATCCTTCTTAGGGAAGATACACTCCTCTAAACCAAAACAAAATGAGCACGAACCAAACCAAATGTAAACAGTCCAAAAAGGAGAACTGCACAAAAATCACAGCGGATCAAAGACATCACCCCCATCGTTCCGTATACGAGGCGACAAGACGCGTTTCATAGACAAAGGGTGACGAAGAATCAACCGTGAAGGCTTCTGAAGCGATGGCGTTAAATTCGTCGAGGACTGACTTCTTCCGATATTTGCTCAAGTGAACTCAAGATAGAGCGGAACAGTAAGTCAGTCATCGGTGCCGTTGTGATACATCCACACCGATTAATGTTTAGCGTTGTAATTATTACATCCACACCGATTAAACGGGGTCTTCGAGCTTCATCATAGAGCGGGGGATAACCGCAAGATAATACTCCTTCCGTCCCGTGATTATTTGCACACTTCCTTAACGGGCGTCCCAACATTATTTGCACACTCTAAAAAATGAAATAACTTACATAATTTTTACCAATATTACCCCTCATTTATTTTACTTGGGCCCACAACTTAACTCAATTTATAACTTTAGTCAAATTTTTACCCATTTTAGCCAATGAATTATCAATAATACTCCTCCTTTATTCTACCATATACATCATTATATTCCATTTTTTTAATTTTTGTGTCGGTCAAACCATGCACAAAATTCTGGGACGGAGGGAGTAACAAATAATTTAGTAACAATTAAAATTTAAACTACAAAACTATGTATGCACGAAGTGCCTTCTTACTTCACTATATTGTCATTGTGACTTCACAAACAACAATGTCATCCTTATCTTGATTAATTAGTTTTCTTTTAGTCCATAATATCAGTGTGTATATATTAATTATTTACACACTAAATCCATTGACAAATCCATTTTCCCTGAGTTGGATGTGTAACTAAATAATTTAAGTGGAATTAATCCAATATTCTAACTTTACCCTATTACATGATCTTGACCCGTACATGATCAGTTATATTCATAGATAGACTTATACTAATAATCTGAATTATAGTATATAACATTACACGAAATAACAAATATGCTACATACTATGTAATTTGTATTTCAAACACATAATTGATCAGTTACATACTTTCTCCATCCCATAAAAACTTGCACACTTGAGTGGGCACACAATTTAAAAAATGTGTAAGAAAAAGTGTAATGAGTGATGTTTTTAGGGGTAGTTTTGTAAAGTTTTATGAATAAAGTAAAGTAAAAAGTAGATTGAATGTGGAAAAGTAATGGCATATGGGTAAATAAGAGTATATTTTGAGGGTGGGGGTTATGAAGATATTTCCTTTTATGGAGTGTGCAAATTCCTGTGAGACGGAGGGAGTAGTACGTAACATATATTACACGAGTTTTCGCCCTTCTAATAAACAAATATATATATTTTTTTTTAAAATAATTTAAGTTTGATTTTACAATTACTTCTAAAAGTTAAATTAAGCTCGGATAGCGATAAATATATAGGTAGTAGAAAATCGTGAAGAATCCATTATTGGATGTTGATTTTTTAATCATTTAATGTTGATGAGTATATATATCATTATTAAATACGCAAAATAATTATAAATTCATATTTTGTGGGTCATACATATAATTATATAAATATATAAACGAAATCACCGTCTTGCTTATGAGACGTGATATTTTACAATTTTTCTTACTCTAAACGTTTCAAGAAAAAAAAAATAGACCTATTATTTTCACATATATTAAAAAAAGAAATTAATATAGTTGTAACATTAAAAAAATTATATTCCTACATTTTATCCTTATATCTACTCGTTTTCTAAAATAAAACTGCTCTCAGCATCGCCCCCATCGTTCCACATACGAAGCGACAAAGTACATCTCATTGGTTAAATTAAATCCGTCGAAAGATCAATAGTAAAGACTTCAGAGGCAATAGCTTCTAGCTTATTGATAACGGACTTCTCTGTAGAACGGAAAGGAACTGTAAAAGCAAGATCAAGAACGTTTGTCAACGAAGTCTCTAGATGTTGTCCGAATATTCGTCCATGCAATTATCTTTATTATTATTTTTTTTTGAACCAATCAAATTATCTTTAATTAGATGATAAGGTTCTGTGCTTGCAGTAGATAAGCGTATTGAGTATGGCCCATAACGTCCATTAATTGATATTGTAATAAATACGCCACCCAATGGTTGAAAAAATATTATGAAAAAAAAATTAATAATTAAATTGTTGAAGAATAATTATTTTATATTATAAAGTTAAAAAATTAATTAAATTGTACGTATATTGGACTCTAAAAATAATGGTATGAAAGGGATCAATTGTGTGTGTGTTGTGAGGATTTTTTTTTTTGAGGTATGCTATTTTTTGTGCGAACGATGAAAAAATATTTTTAGTGAAGAAAACTATTATTAAATATACGTAAACTTAAACTAAACATATGATTTGAAATTGAAAAAAAAAAGTACACTAATAAACAAATTGTTCATTATTTTGTAATAAAAAAAAAAGTACACTAATATTTATTTTTTCTTTTCCCTTTTTTCATGTTTAATCTTGCATAATTTTCTTCAATTTTTTTTTATTGTGAGTGAACGGATCTCCGCTCTTCTCGACTTGTCGATTCTTTTTCTTCTTGATTTCGATGCTTGCAAAAAATTGCATTTTTCTTTTTCATTCATCTTTTTCTAGAATACAAACTGATTTTTTTGTTAAATCCAAAAAATAATATCGTATGGTACTGTTATGCATGTGATTTATTTGCAATTCAGTGTCAGTCTTGAATAGTAATTGACAATTATTATTTCTGGATTTTTTCGATAATTTTAAAATATATATACAGTGCTAGTCATGAATAATTGACAATTATTTATTTCAAGATATTTTCAATTTTCAATGATTAAAAAAAAAAAAACAAACAAAGGCCTCGTGCTATTATTTCCATATATTTGGCCCAAAGGAGGGGAAAAGGCCGACCGCTACGGCTCTTAAATTTATTACATTTGTTTCTATTTGTAAAATGTAACGTTCCGACGAAAGCTACCAAATTTTTTTTTTCCGTTCGTTTCTAAGAAAACTACTCATCTTTTTTTTTTAAATTACTATTCATCACATTTTATTATGTTATTCTTTCTCAATTGCACATTTCTTAACTTTCGTGTTCAAAGTTTATGGGTAGCTTTCACCGGGATGGAGAGAGTAATAATGCTCATACTTTTCTTTTTTATTTGTTTTATGTTAATTTCTACGTTCACTTTTATGAGCTCCAAACCTTACATTCCTTGGCGTCTGCAAGGTCTTTGAAGCCAGATACACGCACGTCTTCAGAGAGGTCAATCAGGCTGCTGATGTTGTGGCCAAGACTGGCCTTGACTGTGTCTGGAGGGGTTACCCTCCGAAATTTTTACTCTCATTTTTTTAATCTTTAGATGAGTGTTCCCTTGACCTGAGTTTTGTCCTTAAGGAGGGTTTTTCCAGGTAAGGTTTTAATGGCGCTCCGGCCTCTGGCTCGGCTTGTGAGCTTATGGTCCTAGGTTTTCTTTTATTTTATCTACGGAGTACCTTTTATTGTCTACGTTCTTATCTACTTCAAAATTTTCACTTATTTATCATTTATGTCATTATCAATTCTTACGTAATATATTTACTTTATCATTTTAATAAAATTAAAAGAACTTCAATATTTATACTTTATCATTTTATTTTTCTTAATTTTCGTACTCAAATCAATGTAAAAATTGATACGGAACGAATGGAGTATAAGAAGAATTTTTATTTTAATATTTATACTTTATTTTATTTTAGAGTAATATAGTACAAATGATGGAGACCTGTCTCGTACAATTTACGTCATTATTTAATGTGTAATTGATTTGTAGTTATTGGAGTATTTTATAGTGAAACAATCCATGTTCTTCCCTGATTTGTACTCCCTCCGTCCGCCTATAAGTTTCCCGCTACTTTTTGGCACATAGATTAAGAAAAGTGATTAAATAATAGATATAGTACAAGTGATGTGATTGAGAGAGGAGAGAGATAGAGAGAAAAAGTAAGATATAAAGTGATGTGTAAGAAAAAATACTTACCAAAAAGGGTATGGGAAGCTTATAGACGGACGGACTAAAATGGTAAAATGGGAAACTTATAGGCGGACGGAGGGAGTAATTGATTTGTCGTTGTTCAAAATGACCCTCCTTTTTGTGTTCTTCCCGTCTTGCTAGAGCAGCTAGAATGTACTCGAGTTCTTAATAATAGTATAATTTTCCGAATCTTGTGGTGAACATATCGAATGACGCTTACGGTTGCTAATAATTTTTGCTGTTAATATTTTTTTTTGGAGACTTTCCTTCAATAATTATTTTTTGGAGACCGTTTCACATATGATTTTCTCAAAAAAAAAAAAAATTAAAATGATTAAAAACTAAACATTCAAAAAGTTATTTTTGACATTATTTGAATTCTTACCAGGCTAATAAAGTCTTCCAATACAGTGCAGACAATCTATATCATAGTGGGCTTGGCCCTGAGTTGATGTACAAAAAGGCCCATATTTTGTTAAAACACTCTTAAGTAGGCCGCCAGATAAGCCCATGGAAACTCAAGATAAGTGGGCCGCCAGATAAGCCCATGGAAACTCAAGATAAGTGGGCCGCCAGATAAGCCCAATTTGACTTTAATTGATTTAGAATTCTTTTGACTAATTATTTTTAAAAAAAATTAATGGAGGGTGTCCTAATTAAATAGGGGGGTCAAATAACCGTGTCTTTTTTTTTTTTTCCTTTTTCTTTTGAGTACACTGTACTGATTGAATTTATTCTCTGGGTTAAAATTGTTCTTTGCATATTTTATTTTTTAGAGGGGATTTTATAATTAGTTATATATATATATATATTCTTATTATGTACTCCGTATTTCCTATTTAAATTATAAATTGAGGATTGTAATTTTAATTTATTTGAACTATGTTTAATATCTTATATATTTGTATATATATATTTAATTTGATTTTACGCACTTTAAATATATGATAAATTGTCTATTGTTTGTAACCCAATTTCATATTCATTTCTTCCTCTATGAACTTTTTATTTTGATGTGGTCAAAATATGTCATCCAATGACATG
This sequence comes from Galeopsis tetrahit, assembly GCA_963675135.1. Lineage (NCBI taxonomy): Eukaryota > Viridiplantae > Streptophyta > Magnoliopsida > Lamiales > Lamiaceae > Galeopsis > Galeopsis tetrahit. The sequence continues at coordinate 1,148,669 of OY776120.1, forward strand.
TGGCGATAAGATGAATTATCTTTTATATTTATTTATTATCCACTTTATAAGTAGTTTATATATTATTGATTGTGAATATTATTATTGGTCTAATGGACCTTTTATTAGCCCATTTGTTGAGTGGTTAGGTTCCAAATTGAGCCCAATATAATGATGATAAGGTATTTGGGCCTAATATGTTTAAGAACGGGTTTAATAATGATGATTTATGGGCTTATCCACGATCAAAAGGGGTTTATTCGACTCTGAGCCTGTTCATGATGGGTCAAGGGTTAAATAGGTTTCAGCCCAGTCAGCCTCGTGAAGGGTGGATCCCGGTATTTTCAGAAGGGATTGAACTGGATAGGAAGCCACGAAGAATGGGGTGATCCCCGAAATATCGGGGCTGAATACTGAGGAACGAAGCTGGGAATGCCCGTTGACTAGGTTTAGGGCTGAAACAGTTGAGAAAAAAGGGAAAAATATAACATTTTACCCCCAAGGTACGCGTCTGAGCTTTAATTAACTTGTCACTGCGTATCTAAACACACGATCACGAACATACACACACATTGAACACATAAACACTACTTTATCGGAAAATATAACATTTTATACTTTCCGGTGACCTAAATACCCCTAAAAATCCTCAAATTGAATTGTTTGAGTAGCTTTCTATCGATTGTGATGGCTCATCGACCCTTTAATTGAGGTTTTCGATTCTGACTTGAGTGTTGAAGTTCCTGCGCCGAAGATCTCTTCGACGTGCTTTTTCAAATGTTCATGTGATCGAGAAAGAAGGTCTATATCTAACCCAACCGGAGGGTTCTTATTCTAAGCAGCGGATTAACAATCGTTGTGTCATTTTTTGAAACATCATTATTTATAATGTTACTAAATTTTTACATATACTCCTATATTATTTATTTTTTCTCTCAATTGTATCACTTGTACTATAACAAATACTCCATAGTATTTAATTATTTGTCTTTAATCTCTGTGTACAAAAGTAACGAAAAACTTTGTAACGATTTTTTAGTCTGCCACCATATTAGGTTATAGGACCCACACAACTATCTGGATAATGCATGTACTGTAAAATTAGAGGGGAAAAAGAGCATATCGAGGTGACATAATAATAAGATAATAATTTCAACAAACTACAATATTTACATTTCATTCTTGGTATAGTAAAAATTGTAAGAATATCACTAATTTCTCATCTTCTCATAAATCATTTCACTTAATCATAATTTCATTTATCATATCAATCAAGCCAAAAAAAATCAATAAGTAAATTTAGTAATATTATCCTAAGATATAGCTCCATACTTTGTCAATACTATATACTCCCTCCACTTTTTATTAAATGTCATATTCTAACAATTTTTAACAAATTAAGATAATAATTTATGGACCATTTTACCCTTCATTAATGTTAAATGATTTTGGAAAGAATTACAATATTTTGGAAAGCAATTAATTGGCTGGGGTGGACAATTCAATTTTAAATTAAGACTAAAAAGGGGAAAAGCCTAAATCACGGTAAAAAAAATGGAGGGATTATAATGTATAAGGGTAAAATTGTAAAAAAAATGTAGAATGACACTTATTTTAAAAATATTAAAAAAGGCAAAGTGACATTTAATAAAAAATGGAGGGAGTATTTAAGTTTGGTAATATTTGACTTGACAAATTCACGAATTTAATTAATTGTAATAATTTTACTATTAATTATTTCAAAATATAAAAGAATTATGAATGAGAGACAAAAAAAATTTTATAATTAATGTTATTTAGTCATCGAGTTGAGCTCAAATTCATAAAAACTTTACACCATCGAATTTTATTATTGATTTCAAATTCTAAACTCAATCTCGATCCCCATCCTTTTGCAAATATACTCCCTCTGTCCGCTTCTCATTTTACCATTTTGGTCCATCCGTCCGTATATAAACTTTCCATACCCTTTTTGGTAAGTACTTTTTTTTACACATCACTTTATATCTTACTTTTTCTCTTTATCTCTCTCCTCTCTCAATCACATCACTTGTACTATATCTATTATTTAATCACCTTTCTTAATCTATGTGCCAAAAAGTAACGGAAAACTTATAGGCGGACGAAGGGAGTATTATTTATGGATGTGCTTGAAGTGATGAAGCGGTGGTTCTCGAACATAATTGTGAGGTCACTACGTACGTAAGTACGTAACGAATGAATTACTCCCTCCGTCCCGGTATAAGTTTTCCCTTTTTTTTTTTTTTTTTTGGGTGTTTTGATTAAAAAATATGATAAAATAATAGATAAAGTAAAGTGGTGTGATGGTGAGAGAAAAAATAATAGATCAGTGTGAGATGAAGTATGATAAAATAATAGATAAAATATAAGTGATGTGATTGAAAGAGAGAAAATAATTTATCATAAATGAGAGAGAAAATAATTTTAAAAAAAAAGTGAATATAGCGGGATAGAGGAGTACAATTTTCGAAACAATCAAGCGGCAATGACATAAGATTGAAAAAGTAAAGAAAGTCACGTTTTGCACAATATATATTTATTAATATGATATTTTCAAATATGGATTTTTATACTTTATAATATTTTCAAATATGATATTTTTGTATGAATTTCTCATCATAGACTTATAGCGTACACGTAATAAATTATCAATGTACTGCAAATGCATCACAGGAATTTTTTCTAAATTTTCCAAAAAAAATTAAAATAGAGTACTTGTTCAGATAGCTGGAATTGACTAGAAATGCATGTAAATTAAACATATACTCCAACCTATTAAAAAAATAATTGATTTGTTTACTATACACTATAATGTAATTTTGATGATTACATGGACAAATTATGAAAAAATTGTACTCCCTCCATCTCATAACTTTTTTACATTCGTTTTCAAAACTTTCAAATCCTTGAAACAAAAAATCTTTTATAAACTCAACCCTTTCAATATTTTCAATTTTACATAAGATGTTACTCCATCCGTCTCACAAGGATTGCCATATTTTTTCTTTTTCATATGTCTCAAATTATAGTCACAATTCCTCTTTTACTCATTAACATTGAATTAAAGTAAAATAGGTGTATTAATTAAACTTGACCACATTTATTAATTTTTCTTAAATTGTGTTTAAAGTCTAATTAATGTAACTATCTTTGTGGAACGAGTAGAATTACTTTTAGGCTCACATATACACACAAGTTAATTCATTTCTTTATTTTATATATAAAAATTTACAAAATCGTCTCTTAAAATCCTACTCATTATTATATGTACCTACCAACATACAAAAGTTATTAAGGTACGGAGAAAGTAATAAATTTACATTGAAAATGGTAAAACATGTCATCTAATTTGCAAATAGAATGTAGGGTCAAAATATCACTTATTAAGAATATGAGAAAGTATACATAAATGCATGGATTTGGATCATCACTACCAAATTTTTTTTCACTCATTATTTTATCATGTACTTTCTTTATTTCACAATAACTTTCGTATTTTTCTTTTCACAATGTTTCACAATAACTTTAACACCATTAATTCTCACAATATCCTTAATTTTCACACAAAAGTCATTACTTTTTCTCTACATATATGTACAAGTCAACTCATTTCTTTACTTTATACATAAAAATTTATAAAATTAGTCCTCAAAACTTCACTCATTATTATATTTTCTTAATATGTGTATTCATATATTTATAAAATTTATAACGGACTGAGGGAGTAGTATCCATAAATGCATGCACAAATAAAACATAGCTTGAAATTCTTGTAAGAAACAAACAAAATTAAAATATAAAAAAATAGGAAATTCAAAATTGCATGCAATTTCCAAGATTCAAAATCAAAAAAATTGAACCGCCCACCCACACAAACTTTTGAACTACAAACCCACCAAAACAATTCAAAAATAAAATAATATAAAACAAAAGTTGAATTAATTTCACTAATTAAAAAAAAGTCTTTTCCTAATTAATTACATTCACTTATAACCTACCCTTACCAACCATGGGTCCACGAAAAAGAATATACATCTCTTGAACCGGGTTCTTTCCTTCCCTAAAACCGGCTACAACATCCGGGTCTGTTTTCATGTTTCACATTTTATCCCACTGCATGGATGACTGACACGTATTATATTAAAAATAATCAACACGTATTAAAGATCCAGCAGGACGGAACACCAATGTGACACGAAAAGTGAAACAGATAAATCGACCCCGTTTTCAACTCCCTAACACTAAATTTCAAAAAACGCCTCTTAAAAACTCTGAACCGGCGGCGCCCTCCTTCTTCCGCCGCATCTCCAAAACTTTCCGGTGGTTGTTGGAATGCAACTCGCTCGAGAAAGTCGGGCTACAAGCGGGTCGGTACTCGGGTAAAAGCCGACCCGACTTGAACCGCACGCCACAAGCGTTACAGAGCGTTTTTGCACCGAGCGGCCCGGCCCGCCACTGAGGCGTTTTTGTAACGCCGCAATGGCTGCACCTACGCGGCTGCGCCGCCCCACCCCCGCCACCGCCACCGCCACCGTCACCATCACGCCTTTTCTGCTTCTTCGTCGATGGAAACGACGTCGTTGAGGACGAGGAAGAAGTTGGGGAATCAGTGAATGAAGACGATAAAACGGGCCATACGCGTGTGCCTCCTCGGGCTCGCTTAGTTCGGGCCTTCGTTTGAACGGGAATAGCGAAACACGGCTGCTCCTCCACGGCCGCTTGCCGTGGAAGGGAATTTTCCGGTTAACGAGTAATCGGAAAACGAATCCTCCACGAAATGCGACAGCCATTCCAAACTCTCTAAACCCTCCGCCTGCAGAAAAAACCGCCGTAACCGTATGTAAACACGCCATTCTCATTTTTCTCCAAATTCCACAACAAAATCGAAAACAGAGTTTTATTTTACCTCAACGGTGAGCTCAAATTCCTGCTTCACCAGCGGCGTCTCTTCACGTTTCTCCTCCAATTCCAAAACCGGAGAATCCATTTTCTGATTCGCATTCCCCATTTCCATTTCCGGCAATTCCTCCTCCGTTTCCGAGAATCCATTACTCAAATCGAGAAGCTCCTCGACACAGAAATCCTCCCCTGCTCCTCCGCCGTAACCGTCGCTCTCCTGCCCTAAACCGCCTCTTAAACCCTCCATTCCCTACAAACAAAAATCCACATGCAAAATAAGCAAAAATAACCGCGAATACAGCATTAACACCACCATTAACAGAGAATCAATTACCTGAAACTGCGGAGAAGGGGAATTAACGAGGCTTTGCGAAGAATTAAAGGGGGAAAAAGAGTTGAATGTAGAAGGCATGAGAGTTGGGTAAAGCATTGAATGAATGAGTGTGAAGAAGAGAGCTAATAATAATAATAATAAAAATAAATAATTTTGAAAAATGTATCGATTCTGTATGTATATACTCCCTTCGTCCGTCTACAAACTTCTTATGAACAAACGGACCATAATGACAAAGTGAAAAATTTATAAGCGAACGGAGGGAGTATTTACGGCCCTTTTCTTTTATAACGCTTTTAATTAAATGTTATGTACGTAATTTATGTTTGAGATTTTCAAGATTTTGCTTCGTATGTAAGCAATTAATTATAGTTGACTATATATATATATATTGTGGGTAAATTTATGTAAATAGTTTGTAATTTAGAGTCCACGTGTCTTTATTCAATTGGTTGAATTGAGTCACAATTTTAATATAATTGGTCAAAATTAAATTAAACACTTAAAAATATATTTAAATAATTTAAAATTCCTGAGCTAATGATAGAAAATCAAATAATCTAGAAACATCTTTATTTTTCTCAATTTCAAGAATATATTCAATTGTATACAAAAATTTGTCGTGTAAATTATGTGCATTTGATTACTCTTTTCGTCACAAATTAATTTTCACACTTTAAAAAAGAAAGTTTTCACTTTATTATTTTTTTTCTTTCTCAAATCAATGTGAAAACTGATGAAATGAAAGAGGTGTTAAATTAATTAATCAAAATATTATTATATAATTAATATAACTGATTTAACTCAATATTTAAAACGATATATATCCAATCTAGATATATATTTTCCTTTATGGTCCAATTAAAAACAAATTGCCTAAAAAATCTTAAATTTGTTTTTTAAAAGAGATTTGCATGTGCAAAAAGTAAACATGAGACTTACTATATGAATAAATGCAAATATAAAATGTCAAATGGTCCTCAAAAAGCTATCTACAATATATATAATAAGATTTTATTTAATTTTGTTTGAACAAAAGGCTTAAAATTACAAAAGAAGGGTATGCGATTATTTGCATAGAAAATAAAATATGAGTCTATTTTGATAATTCAAGAATAGCAAGTTAGTACACAACATAAATGCATCTTCCAAAGTTGGTAGACAATATAAAAAAATATTTAATTTATTTTAGAGTGATCTTTAGGGTTTAGGGTTTATCGACGGATTTGGAACTTTCCGGTGACTTATTGACTAGGGGTCTGTCTATTTGAATTTTTTTATTAATATTCTCAATTTTTTCTTGTAACTCGAACTTAATACCTCACGATCTAAGTAATGAAATAACTCAAGCAGTTAGAGTACTGACTACTTAAGCCTCACGAATATTAAAAAATAAAAACATTTAGCTCACGCTCAAGTATATAAATTTCATTGAAAGCGATTTTAGAGTAAAGTCGAAAATTTTACCCACAAGTGAAATGAAGTTTAAAAATATAAATTTTAGATGAAATGAAATTGTTTTACCATCTAGCTAATTTAAATAAATTCAAGTTTATTTGCTATTTGAATATAGTCCTACGAAGAGTAACAATAGAGAGTCGGTTTTTCAAAGAAAATCAATTGCTTCTGGTTGGAAAATTCTAGAATATGTATCAATTTAGTAGAAAATAAAAAATATCAATAAAAAATGAGTGAAAATATGGAAGTCGAATGAATTTTGATGAAAATAATGTAAGACTTAAATTTATACTATAATTTACTAAATACGTTCGAAAAATAAATAAAATTTTACAAAAACATGTTTATAGGTCATGGATTAAATGTACCAAGTGCTAAATAATTCATTTTAAACCGTGGATAGTGGATCATAACTCTTATTCTAGCTGGTCATTTTTCAATTTATGCGTGTTATCCTTGCACAGGGCTATACTAACATTTTCTGTATCATTTCAATTTTATCGGATGTTCCAAAAGGACTAACTCTTATTCTAGCGGGTTCTAGGTAAAACGGACCACTAACCCATTGTTATTTAATTTAAGATATAAAATTATAAACCATAATATGAAAATTTAATAGTTTAAATAATAAAAATTAACTTTATTTTCTCGCCAATCTCTTAGACCGTCTCTAATTAAGAAATTAATGTATATTGTTGTCGATCTAAACAATAAACTTTAAAAAATATATTATCGATAATTCAATCTGAATCAATTAAGATATTCGAGTCCGTTAAAAAAGGAGACCATTGTTGCAAAAAATAGGTACATTGAAATGAGACCCTATTGACCTCTAGCCTTCCACTTGCCACCCTTTTTGTTTTAAATTCACCCTATTTACATTATTATTCTTTTAACTCCATTTGGGATTTGTATCCAAATATTCTCAATAAATTATTTTAAAAAACGAATATGGAAAAAATGGTGTGCCTCGGGAGTTGTCTCGAATGAGCAAAGATTTAAAGCTTATTATTAAATCTGGAATTTTATTCCATTCTCTTGATAAAAATCGAATTTTCAATCCTTATCTTAAAGATGAAAGCTATGGATATAAGTTAACTTTGGGAGAAATTCAATTTTAACCACCTTCATAACAACAAAATATTTTCTAATTGCTTTAAATGTAAAAAAAATAAAAAAAAATTATACCCACTTTAAATTGAAATAACCTTAATACCCCTATTTAAATAATACTAATAAAAAAAAAAAACTACTAACATGATCAACCACTACTCACTTCGTTTACTCCACCCCTCTTTCTAGACGGACAACATGCAAGAACTGGTGGTTGCTGTTTTATTGGAGCCGCCCGTTGTTGACACTTTTGATCTGGCTTTCGCAATTACTTTCCGTTATACGATAAAGCTTGGAGGTCCTAGTTTACCCTGGGTGGAATGACAATCACCGAAAAATGTTATCGACGAATTGGAGGTTAGAGCCTTCGAGACTTTCACTGTTGACACGTTGGCATGGTTTTGACAATGAAATAAATTTTGTCGACAAGTTTACAGGACGATGGGATAATACTTTTGACCCTCCATAAGCCCGTTTTCCTGTTTTGGTCATTTTAATTCTGGTTGTTTCTTTTTTCGAATTTTTATTGCAATGGTTGGTTGGTTGATTGGTTGATTTAGAGGTGTTTACCTTTTTTCCTTACCCCGAGTTTTCTAGACATAGTTTTGATGGCGCCCCGACCTCTGGTTCATCTTATGAACTTATGATTTTTAGTTAATTTTTTTTTCTCTATCCAAATTAACATCTTACTTACTACTCCCTCCATCCGCCTATAAGCTTCCCATTTTACCATTTTGGTCCGTCCGTCTATAAGTTTTTCATACTCCCTCCGTCCCACTATAAGTTTCTCACTTTCCTTTTATGGACGTCCCACTATAAGTTTCCCATTCCATTTTTGGCATATTATTTTCTCTCTCCCAATCACATCACTTACACTTTATCTATTATTTTATCATACTTCATCTCACACTCATCAATTATTTTCTCTTCCTCCATCACATCACTTACACTTTATCTATTATTTTATCATATTCCTTAATCAAAACACCATAAAAAAAAGGGGAAACTTGTACCGGGACGGAGGGAGTACATTTTTTGGTAAGTACTTTTTCTTACACTTCACTTTATATCTTACTTTTTCTCTCTATCTCTCTCCTCTCTCAATCACATCACTTGTACTATATCTATTATTTAATTATTTTTCTTAATATTTGTGTCAAAAAGTAACGTGAAATTTATAGGCAGACAGAGGAAGTAATTTTTAATACGTATCTCATTCAATATTATTAATATTTGTGTCAAAAAGTAACGTGAAATTTATAGGCAGACAGAGGAAGTAATTTTTAATACGTATCTCATTCAATATTATAAACACGTTGATTAGTTTTTAACATAACAACGTCAAAATATACAGGTGAGCTTATGATTTTGAATTGAGTAATCAATTATACTCTATTTTTTTTTTTTACGGGAATTACACTCTATTCCTGAGAGACTATTCTACTTTGAAATGATGGATTTTTTTTTTATTTTTTTAATAATTAAATAGAAATAGTACTCCCGTGTAGCTAGGCATTCTGACAATATTTTGAAAAATCATTATATATTGTGACGTGTGTGTTTCGGTCGGTGTCGGTACGCCACATTTTCATGCGGGCCGGGCCGGATGAACCTGTAAAGACCGTCATGCCCTTTGACTGTAGTACTACTGCTGCCAAAAGTACTTGTCTGAATTCTGATGTTTTGGTAATTGGCAGAAAAATATACAGAAAAGGAGATTCTATAGTTGCATTACGTTTTTAGTAAGAATGATTTAAAAATTAAATTTAAATCGTACTCCAAAATATTGTGAAGACTAAAATGCTTCATGAAATTATATTCCAAAACCTAACTTTCATGAAAAGAAAATTTTGATAACAAAATGTAAAGGCTTTCGTTTAATCCAAATTATATGACTTTATTCATATGTAAAAATCTTACTTTTCTTCTTTAATCAAATCATTTTTCGGAGGCAAGAAACATACATTTTTTATCCCACAACTCTTGGTGCCACTGTAAATATTTTTTTTTCCCATTAAAATCAAGTATAAAACAAAGAAAACAAAATGAATTAATAGAGAAAAAAATCGGGATCAGCACTTAGATTTAAGTGGAACATCACACGATACAGGGGAACAATCTCGATGCCTTCCTCTCATCGAATCTCACACTTTAGACGGATTCTCTCTTTTCATGGTAAATTGTATCAATTCACGATTTACTTTTCTTCCCTTTCATCGGAAATCATAGTTAATGGCCGAAAATAGTGGGTGTACTTCACTATATAATGGGCACCGATCCTTCTGGTGAAAACGTGGTTTACAATACAATTCTTAATATTGTATGAGTGAGAAAAGAGAGAGCTAACAAGATTGAGAATTCGGTGAGAAGAATGCTTCAAGGTTGTTACCCTACATTGTGTGACGTTCCACTTGAATCTAGGCGCTGAGTCCATTTTTTGTTTTGATTTTTGTATCTCTTTATTACAGAGTAATTAATTTTTCCCCATTTTATTTTCTTTGTTTTACACTTGGTTTTGGTGAAAATAAAACTTACATTTCAAAACAAGATAGAATGCAATGCCACATACTAGATGTATACTCGACTTGATTACATTAACGGTTGAAAAAATGACCCCGACACGACTCGTAAAACGAATCGAGAGCCTAACAAACTTAATGAAATTAAAAGAAAAATATTAAATATCGACCTTAACGAGTTGAACTCGATTATCTATACGAGCAAGTCGAGTTCGAAACTTATGAGTTAAGTTAAGCCCACAAGTAACTCGATTCGCTTAACAACACTACTACTGTATGTGCAATTAGATCACAACCAATCGTAATATGATCATTTTTATTCATTACAAAATGATCGAATGATTGTAATAAGCCTTGGGTATTATATTAGTTTGTTTTATTACCAAATAGTAAGAAAATTATAACATCCAAGGGTGTTTGGTCTAGTGGTATGATTCTCGCTTCGGGTGCGAGAGGTCCCGAGTTCGATTCTCGGAACACCCCTTTTTTAATTTTAAAATTTTTATAATAAAAATTTAAATATAAAAAAAAGATTGCATCAGCCGGGAATCGAACCCGGGTCTGTACCGTGGCAGGGTACTATTCTACCACTAGACCACTGATGCTTATTGAAAAATATTAAAAATTAACGTTATAAATAACTATATATTCTTATGCAACATATTTTCGAATTCGTTTGTAGGTTTGTAGAGAGGTAGGAAATTAGTTATTGTATATTATAATTTCTAATAGAAAGTTTTCATTCTTTTGTGACATAAACATGATTTAGATATCAATGTTTATTTATTATAAGTTTTTGAGTATGTTTTTTGTGTAAATTTATACGGACGAATTTAGATTCCGCACAAAAAATGCACACGAGAAAAAAGGGTTTGGACGGCTATTGAGAAGAAGTATCAAATGCAGTTGCTACGATCGTATGCAAGTGTTACAATTGCTATTTGAGGGTGTAAATAATGATTAAGGAAATCAAAATTAGAATATGGACATGGATGATGGTGAAGAAAATTTGTCTACAAAATGTAACTATGTTAAAAGATCTAGAACGCGTCTTGGCGCATGAGTCGATGTTTAATACGAATAATGTAAAATTTACCGAGTCTTTCGTTTATCTTTTTCTTTTTGTGAGGATTAGAACACCCCCTTGTACTTTTGAGTAATGAAAATTGTTGATTTTACTGTTCCAAAAACAATAATTTTATCATAAAAACATGACACAACTTAAACTATACTTTCAAAAATCAAGAATAACGAACACATAAATTGAAGGGACGAGAATAAATATGTCTACAAAATGTAACTATGTTAAAGGATCTAGAACACATCTTAGTGCGTGAGTCAGTGTTTAATACGAATAATGTAAAATTTATCGAGTCTTTCTTTTATTTTTTATTTTTTTTGTCAGGATTTGAGCACCTCCCTGTACATTTGAGTAATGAAAATTGTTGACTTTACTGGTTAAAAAAAAAAACAACTTTATCATAAGAACATGACGTAGCGTAAACTATACTCTCGGGCGGTGTTTGTTTTGGGATTGGCCAATCCCGATTTGGATTGACCCAATCCCAATTCAATCTCTCTCAATCCATTTCAATCCAAATACAAATCTAAATACCAATCCACCCCTATAATACACCTATACACTTATTTTTATACAATCTAATCACTCATTCTCTCTCATACTTTTCTTTCACACACTCATTCTCTCTACTACTTTCTTCTCTCTCTTACTTTTCTTTAACTATTAACAATAATAAAATATTATAACATAACTCTTGATGTGACATAAAGTTAAATCTACTCCTACTTTTCAATCCTTAACCAAACACAACTTACACACAATTACTATTCATGGATTACTCAAATCCCAATCCAATCCACCACAATCCAAATCCAATCCAAATAAATCTCAAACCAAACACCACCTCAAAGATTAAGAACAACGAACGCACGGAACAAGAATAAATCAAAGGAAAAAACTCTCTATTTCATTAACAATCAACTAACAAGAACCAACTAAGAAGAAAATAATCAATACAACAATCAAAATCAAATAATAACAAAACAATTAAACACATCCTTAGCTTCCAACAAACCCTCATCTCTATCAGAACATTACATGAAATCTTTTATTTTTCAAATTGTATTTAAATAAGTACATTATTTGTTCTTTGCCATAAAGTTTCACATTTCTAATTAATTCACTTGCACCATCTTAACTTATGATACACTAACAGACTTCACGTCTCGTCTAAAAGTCCGAAATTGTATATCAAGACGACTTATCACAAGGAGAAAGTGGAGCTCCACACAATCCATCATTCCCAAAAAATGAAGAACTTGGAATCACATTCTTATGAGGGGGAATCTCCCCCCTCAATCTATTCCAAGACACATTAAACCTCTCAAGATTCACAAGATTCATAACTTCCTTCGGAATCTCCCCACTCAATCTGTTTTCCGCCATTACAACACTCTTCAAACCCTTAGCATTGCCAAGTTCCTTTGGAATCTCCCCCGAAAGCCCGTTTCCTTCGAGCTCCAACGTCTCCAAGTAGCTCGATTTTCCAAGCGATTTCGGTACCTCCCCTATTAGAGGATTATGTGAAAGAATCAATGATTCAATGAACTCCATTACAGGCTCATCTCCAATTGTGTCTCCAATAGGCCCTCTGAAGTTGTTGTACGAAAGATCAATCGTACGGTAGTGTCCTCGTGCGAATTCGGATGTTTTCGCGAAAATTAAGGATATGTTACCCGAAAAGTTGTTGGAGTGAAGGTCAAGATCGGATAGGAGTACGAGGTTCTTGAATTGATCGGGGATTCGTGAATGGAATCCGTTGCTTGATAAGTTTAGAAACGAGAGATTGGTCATGTTTCCGATCCATGGAGGGAGTTTCCCCGTCAGGGAATTGATGGATACGTCGAAAGTTGAGAGGGAAGAAGTCGAGAGCCAGACGGGGAGGTTCCCCTTTAGCCCTGTTTTCGCTAAAAGTAGGCGAAAAAGGCGGAGTTTTTGGAACCATGGAGGTATGGTTTGTAATGCAAGTGGATTGAATGATAAGTCTAAATCTTGTAAAGATTGAAGATTCACAAGTTGTGATGGAATCGGGCTTTTTAGTTTGTTTCTTGATAAATCAAGGCTTTGTAAGTTCTTGAGATTCCCTAAATTTGGAGGGATTGTGCCCGTAAATTTGTTGTTAGAGAGGTATAGATCGTTAAGAGAGACGAGATTTCCGAGGCTTTGAGGTAATTTTCCGCTAAGCATATTGTTTTCGAAAACCAGGCTTCGAATTTGAGGAAGATCGCCTATGGAAGTTGGAATCGGGCCCGTGAGCCCGTTTTCTGATAAACGAGCGAATTGGAGCGATCTAAGACCGTTTATGGATGAAGGGATGTTTCCGGTGAGGCGATTACCGTTTAGGTAAAGTACCTCGAGCTTGGATAGGTAGCCTAGTGATTGTGGTATGGTCCCGGTTAAGTGGTTTAGGGATAAATCTAAGTGGACGAGGTTCTTGAGTTCGCCTATTTTTTGTGGTATGTTGTTTGAGAAGTTGTTGTCATGAAGATCGAGATGGGCTAGTGAAACCATTTTTTGTATAGAAGATGGTATTGAACCGTAAAATCGATTTTCTGAAAGGCCAAGTTGAGATAGTGAGGTTAAATTCTTGAAAATGGGGCCCGGGATAGGGCCCGTGAGACGATTATTGCTAAGGTAGAGGCGCTTCAATTGATTCAAGCCCTGAAATGTAATCGGGATTGATCCGATGAGAGTGTTTGAATCGAGGAATAAGTGGTTTAAGCTAGTGAGCTTGCCTAATTCGGGTGGAATACGACCTTTTAAGTCTTTGAGATTACTTAAATCAAGAAGTTGAAGAGAAGAGAGGTTACCGAGAAATGGAGACAATGTCCCCGACATTAATGTATCGATGGGCGAATCCGAACCCGAGTAGACCCCGGGACGCGAGACGTTGATGACCCGGCCCGAGGAGGCGTCGCACGAAATTCCCTCCCATGATGTGCAACAATCGGTGCGGGGAATCCAAGTTTTGAGCAAACCCGAAGGGTCGAAAGTGATTCGTTTCTTGAAATGTAGTAGGGCTCGTTTATCCGTCGGAGTACAAGCCCGGGATTGAAGCACGGAGGAGGAGAAGAAGATGAAGAAGAGAAGTGATTTGGTTGAATGAATTTCCATTGAAATGTGAAGTAGTGAATTGATGGAGAATTTTGTGGTGTCAGAAAGTAGGTTTGAAGTTTTTGTCATGTATTTTGAGTCTGTTATTCTTGTTGAAGAATAAATGGGCTGCGGCTTCTGTTAAATAATGCTTAAAATATGATTTAAAATCCCCTTTTTGTTTTTTTTATAAAAAGAAGTATTCCTAATATCAACAAAATGTAACAGATAATTTCAATCACACACGTTATCATATCTTTAGAGAAACAAGACAATAATAAATTAATAATTGACAAAAACTTATCTATAAACTAAAATTAGGAAAGTGGTAAAAAAACTTTTATATCTGTATTACTATAAGAATAAATTTATGTTATTGATTTACTGATAAAACAATAGATATAGTACAAATGATTTGATTGAGAGAGAAAAAAAAATGTAAAAAATTTAATGAGAAACTTATTGTTGTAAACATCCGTAAAAGGAAAGTGAGAAACTTATAGTGGAACAAAGAGAGTACATACGTTAACACTCATTTTATCTTATAATAAATTAATAATACAGATTTGAAAACAAGTTTTTATATTTATCTAACGCGAATTTTATAAGAAGATTCATTTAACATTTTAACCCAAATTCTGCTTTTTATTACAAATGGATTATTCTCATGATACCACTTCAAGAAGTTGGTCTAGTCATTAAGACTTTAGATTTAGAAGTGTATCATACAAAGTGTAAAACTCTTATTTTTAACGAATCCCGTAAATGAACAATAAAATTGATCCCGAAATTAGTCGTAATTGGATCAAGTACTGATACTGTGATACATAGAAAAAAAAGGGGGTTATTCTCATGATACTTAATGCCATGAATGAAAAGTCACAAAAAGGAGCATGGGGAGAAATAAATATTTTTCAATTATGTGTCATGTGAAATTATGGGCTGGCAGTTGTTATGTTGGATTTATAATAACATGTGAAGTGTGAATTAATTCAATGGGTGTGGTATCATTTCTTTTTTTAGTAATTCTTTTTTCTAATTTGAGTCATAAAGATAATTTAGATAAGCTTAGTTTGGAAGTTACTCTAACTATACCTACTTTCATCATTTCTACTCGTTTGGTTTTTAGCTTCTACTTTTTTTACTTTTATTCCATCTACTTTTTTCGTTTCTTACTTAATAATTCATAACTTTTACACGAATTTTAATGTATAAATCGTTTATTAATACTATAACAGGTAAAAGTAAGGATATTAAAAACTTTTTAACTTTATTAGTAGTAAAGATATTTTTAATGTGAATAAAGTGATAATATTTGATGTAATATTGAGATGTTTTGAATAGATAGTTAAAATGTTCATTTACTATTTTAAGTATGAGTTATTAAGTAAGAGACACAAAAAATGATAAAATGAGTCGGAGACGAAGGGAGTGTAATTTAAGGGTTAATTGCACAAACTCCCTCGTTTAAAAATGTTACATTCAACAATCGAATTCTTTTCTTTTTTTTTTCTGAAATAAGTTTTCGATTTTATCAGTTTTTTCAATTTCACGTTATGTCCTTCATAGTATAGTCTAAGAAACGGGCCAAAGAGCCTAGTACGAGAAACATTGATGACCCGGCCCGAGAAAGTGATGAGTCGAAAATAGTGTAGGAATTATGTGTTTAAATTGATTATTTTGCGATTAATAATTCATTGTACCTTTATAAATTACACATTGTTATTTGTCTTTATATATTTGATTTTTTTTTTAATTTAAATATAAATGAGGTATTGGGAGCCAAACAAGTTAATAGCGGAAAATAGGCCCAATTAATACTGGGAGGCCCAGTGTAGAGCCCATGTCTTGTCCATGGGATTAAGCCCAATTGATGGGCCCATAAACTTAATGAGATGTTGAACTTAATATGTACTATTGTCTAGAGAGTGGGTGGAGCATATATACATATTTACCCTTGGGTTTGGACGTGGGTTTTGAAATTAGAGTATCGGATTTGAGCAAGATTGTAGAAGTCGAAAATCGACAGTTGATAAAAAACTGTATAATATCACACAACATATCAATTGATAGTCGATGGAAATCGATGGTTTCTAATATTAAAATGGAACTCCGTTCCACACAAAACTCACTATATTTTTTTGTACGTAATCCCCTCAAATTATGTTCATCGCCTCTCAACAAATTTCAGCACATAGTAGTGAATTAATTCCGACGGCTTATTGTAGGGGTAGATGTGTTATATTTATTTCCCTAAAATGAGAGGGTCAACTGAATCGAAATCACTTAAAACGCGTACGAAAATCTCTGTAAATATCGACTATAAAAAAACTTGAATTTTTTTATAAAAATCTAGGGTTTATAAAACGGACTAAATCAAGCAAAAAACTGAAGAAAACTTAAATCTAGCAAAAGACTTACGAGATCTGTATTTGTAGAAAACCCTCTAGATTTTAATCGGAGGACACGATCGAATCGATATGTATTCGTATCTAATAGAAACGACATACATAATTAAGTCGGAAATCTAATCAAATTGATTTGTATCGACCGTAGAGCAATGCACAGTTGAATTAAACCCTGAAAAGTGACACATTCATGTACATTACGGTTTAGGATACTATATACCCGACCGTCTTACCTGATTCAAATCTAACTTATGAATAAGCGTTAGCATGAACATAATTTTTTATATATTACTTTATCCATATACTCCCTTCATCCACCTATAAATTTTACTCTACATTTTATCATTTTTATCGGTCCGACTATAAACGGAAGGAAGTATATATATATATATAATAAGTGGGGTCCATTTATAGTGGAAAAGTGGGGTTATTGCCAATTCAGTGAATAAATTCAGGCTTTAAAGTGAGTGAAAGAGAAGGGCACGTGAATGAGAAAGATGATAGATATCACGGGACACTCAATCTAGTATTGTCCTTTTACTTCTTAATTACCTTTTCAACCTTTAAAAAAAAAAGTACAAATTATTTCACAAAAGTTTACATATACTCCTAAGATTTCGTTATTTTATTTGTATTCAGTTTCATAAAAGTTTGCATATATTAAAATTGAAATAATATTTACAATACTCATATATTCATTATTCATATTATTACTTTTAGATCTCATCATACACTAAGTACAATCAATTTTCTTTACTTTATATACTCCCTCCGTCCCACGGAAAGCTTCCCATGAGCTTCAGACACGAATGTTAAAAAATAGTAATATAACAAGTAAATGTATTGGAGATGATGTGATGGAGAAAAAAAATAATATAATGAATTGTGAGAGAGAATAGTTACCCAATAGATTTAATTATTATATTAGTATTTTTTATTATATTAGTATTTTTTAACATTCGTGTTTGAAGCTCATGGGAGCTTTCCCTGGGACAGAGGGAGTACTTCCTTGGTCGTCTCTAATTTTTCTTTCCTGAATTTCCATATGAATATTACATATTACCCCAAATTAAAATTTATTGCTTCCGATAAAATAATATATAAACCATTTTCAAACTAAAATTTATGTAAACGAGTTACTGACGCAAATCAATAATATGAATATTGGTCCTCTTGGACTTGTTTTACTGACTTACACTGGTCCTCTTGGACTTGAGCTCAATTGTTGTTTTGACCCGAGGGGTAAACCTTTAGACCAACCCCACTCATACAAATACACTACAAATCTCTTTTCCTTATCTGTGACATTAAACGATTGTGAGAGGAGTGTGTGAGACTCGTGTGGAAGTTGTGCTACACAGTTCTAGTTATCCGTATACACCCGCTACTGAAGCGACCTAAACCCGTTCCTATCGTAATACTCGCCGGAATTATTAACCAGAGACGACGAGGAGACCCAATAAGGCCCATGATTCACATTAAGTTTAGTTCAAAAAATACCCATACTATCCACATTATTGTGAATTTGTCACCAACAAATAAAAACCATCACTTCATAGTTCATATCCAAATCAAGAAGTAAAAAAGAATATAATTCCCAAAAAAAAAACATTAAATTAAATTAAAAAATAAAATTATTACAAATACAATTAATTACCAAAGGGCCCATATAGTACAACTCCACCCAACTCAAGGTACAATAGGCCCAAATGCCCTACACTCCATTAACGTTTTCTGGGCCCCACCTTCACAGAAAAACAACCTCAACGGACACCTGTACAAACAGTTATCCCCTAACCGAACCGTTACCGAACCCGCTTTCAGCTCCAGAAACCCGCCCGGAATCGGCCCATATAAGTAATTCCCGCCCAATAAAAGCCTCTCAAATTGGGCCGAATCCAAACCCGAGCCCATTACCCGGAACACAAACTGGGCCGGTATCAAGCCCGAAAACCTGTTATTTTCCAAAGATAAAGCGGATAACCGGGGCATTAAGCCCATGAACCCGGGTAAAAACCCGCGGATTTCGTTATTACTCAAGTCAACGGAAATAAGCGGACTGGTCAAACCCGAATCCGAATCCAAATCCGGAGTTTGAACCGACCCGAGTTGATTAAACGACACCGTTAGCTGCTCCAACGACGGGTGAGTGAAGAGACTCGCCGGGACCGAGTCACTGAGTCGGTTGTGACTCAGGTCGATTACTTGTAAAAAAGGCGAGTTATTACCGAGTTTTGGAGGGATTCTGCCGTAGAGGTTGTTGTTTCTGATGGAGAAGGAGAGGAGGGCCGGCGGCAGAGCCGCCGGAAGTTCGCCGGAGATGGAGTTGTCGCTCGCGTCGAGGAAGTTCAGGCTACTGAGTCGACTCAGTTCAGGAAACTCGCCGCTGAGTTTGTTGTTTTGGACGTCGATTCGTTTTAGATTTGTGAGTGAGTTGAGATTTTGGGGGATTTCTCCGGTGAGGAGGTTGTTATCGAGGTATAATTCTTGGAGTGAGTCAGGGAGCGAGTCAGGGAGTGAGTCGGAGAGCGAGTTGTGTGAGAGGGCGAGTCGGGTGAGTTGGGTGAGTCCGGCGAGCGAGTCGGGTATGTTGCCGGAGAAGTTGTTGTTGGAGAGATCGAGAATTTGGAGGAAACGGAGTTGGGACCAGGGGACGGCGGCGAAGGGGGCGGAGTAACCGGGTGAGTCGAGGGCGAGTTCGGTGACTCGGGATGAGGAGTTGAAAACGACGTCGCATCGGAAGCCGCATGTGAATTTTTCGGAAAAGAGATTTTCGCAGGGGTCGAGGGAAAAATCCCATGAATCTATACAAGAAGAAGGGGGGATTGTGCTTGGGGTGATTGTACCTTTGAGCTGCTTTAACACTTGTACGTCTTGCCAGTGTGTGGCTGTGTGTGCCATTTTTGTGATTGTGAAGAGTGTGAGGAGAAATTGAAGAGAAAAAATCGCCATTTTTGTGAAATAGAGGATAATGGAGAGTGGGGTTTTTGAGTTGTAGAGAGGGGTTGGGGGTATAATATGGAGAAGTTTTATGAAACCAAAGTGTTGAAAATGAATTAATAAATCTGTCATAAAACCGTTGCAAATTTGGTCTGGATTATACATTTATATAAGCTCAATAGATAAAAGAAATACTCCGTACTACTCTTATTAGGTCGGTAAGTGACTCCCATCGAGTCGAGTTCGACGTAGTTCAAACTTGTTTGAGACAACATTATCGAATTTTGAAAATATTGCTTGATTGTTAAATGAGTTGAATTCGAATGAACTTTAATTGAAATGAATACGAGTCCGGTTCAAGTAGTTTGATAATTTTACACTAATTTTATTCTTTTGTAAACTCGATTGTACTGAACATAATGTTCAAGTTTGTTTGATATATACTCCATAAAGAACTGAACTTAAACGTACTTTTACCGAACAATCTCGGATCAAATATCAGTAGCTTGTTTTGATTTTTAACCTTGAATTGGTTCACGTATAGTGCATTTGTTTATTTTTATACAAATTTTAAGTAGAGTAGAGAATAAAATAAATAAAGTAGAGAGAAAATAAAATAATGTAGTGAAGTACTCCCTCCGTCTGCCTATAAGTTTCCCGTTACTTTTTGGCACATATATTAAGAAAAGTGATTAAATAATAGATATAGTACAAGTGATGTGATTGAAAGAAGGAGAGAGATAGAGAGAAAAAGTAAAAGTAAGATATAAAGTGATGTGTAAGAAAAAATATTTACCAAAAAGGGTATGTGAAACTTATAGACGGACTGACCAAAATGATAAAATGGAAAGCTTATAGACGGACGAAGGGAGTATATATATTTTTTTAAAAAATACTCCCTCTGTCCACCAAGAGTATGAAAATAATAAAGTTATTATTTTTATAAAAGAATATAAGCATATTTTTAGTAGATAAATAAATAAATAAATAAAGTGAGCATACAACTGCATAAATGGAGTATGATTTATGTGAATAATAAAAAAAATGAGACACAATTTATGTGAAGGAGAGTATATGCTTTAAACAAATATTGAGAATAAAATTAAATTATTGGAAAGTATTTTTCTAGAAAGTGGGTGAGGCCTAGGGGGAGTATATATAAAAATGTGTAGGCATCAAATCTTACTATAATTAGCAAAAAAAATCTAGAAATGAGCACTTGTCGATGCTACAAATTTCAAGAAATAATAATAGTAATTTAAAAGAATGATAATTTTCATTTACAATAACATATACTCCTTCTGTGAAAAATAAAGTAGTTGGATTTAAATAAGAGAATCTACTTATATAACCTGATTTGTAACTACAGCAGTTATTACTACTCAATAAGTTATTGTAATAAAATTAAAAGGCAAATATTCTCTAAATAATTGCATATTCCAGATACCCCTATCTACCATTACCACAGCTAAGCATTAGGTGATGAAATTATAATTACTACTTTGTTAGGAGGTTCTAATCATTATCTCAAGATTATTGTTTGGTTGTTAGGTTTTGGTTTTTCTTTTTTAAGTCCCGGTATTCGATTCTGAAACCGACTAATTCAGAGGATCAATTCCATCTTAAACTAGCGAAAACTCCGTTTAAAGTCAGAGCTTGAGATTTCGAATCTGAGACCTAAAGAAGAGAGCATTCCTAAATGTCAAACCTACACAACTTGGTTAACTCCTTGAGGTAACATATTTATCGATTTATCCACATTTCACATTACGATCGATAATACATTCATATTTTCACGCGTGTAAAGTGAGATAACACGTACTCCCTTCGTTCCACAAATATTTGCACCACTTTACGAGCACTTAAACTAAAAAACGGTTGTAATGAGTGGAGTGTTGAGGGGTAATTTTGTAAACTTTTATGAATAAAAGAAAGTAATGATTGAATTGAGAGTAAAAGTAATGAGATTTTGTGTAAATATGTGAATATGGTGTGGATAAGGTTTATAAAAAAGTTACCTTTTTAGAATGTGCAAAAAATTTTGAAAGTGCAAACAACTTAATTATATTTGTATAAACACAACTTTATATAATCATCATACTTGACAACATCATTTCATCCTACCCATAAATATGATTGTCCCATGCATTATTAATGATTTGAGTTGGTCTCCTGTGCACAGAGTGCACGTGCACACTAATGCACAAACCAATCATATATCTATTTATAAAGATAAACATAAATAATTAAGTAATGAATGTTCTAGTGGTTAGAGATACCTTTTTAAAAGCTTGAGGTCACAGGTTCAAATCCTTTCAAACTTAGTCTCTACTTTTCATTAATAAAATTTTCACTTTTCACTAATAATAATTACCACTTTTCAGTAACAAAATTTCCACTTTTCAATAATAATAGTTACCACTTTTCAATAATAAGAATTACACTTTTCAGTTAAAATATCTACCACTTTTCAATAATAAAAATTACATTTTTCAGTTAAAATATCTACCACTTTTCAGTAACAAAATTTCCACTTTTCAATAATAAGAATTACACTTTTCAGTTAAAATAATAATACCACTTTTCAGTAACAAAATTTCCACTTTTCAATAATAATAGTTACCACTTTTCAATAATAAGAATTACACTTTTCAGTTAAAATATCTACCACTTTTCAATAATAAAAATTACATTTTTCAGTTAAAATATCTACCACTTTTCAGTAACAAAATTTCCACTTTTCAATAATAAGAATTACACTTTTCAGTTAAAATATTTATCACTTTTCAATAATAAAAATTACATTTTAAAGTTAAAATATCTACCACTTTTCAATAATAAGAATTACACTTTTCAGTTCAAATATCTACCACTTTTCAATAATAAGAATTACACTTTTCAGTTCAAATATCTACCACTTTCAATAATAAAAACTACATTTTTCAGTTAAAATATCTACCACTTTTCAATAATAAGAATTACACTTTTCAGTTCAAATATCTACCACTTTTCAATAATAAGAATAACATTTTTTCAATTTTAATAATAATTTTAACTGTACAATTTATAATTAAATATACCCGTTTTAATTAATTAATATTTCCACTTTTCACTAATAATAATTATCACTTTTCATAAAAAAATTACCACTTTTCATTAATAATAGCTACCACTTTTCAGTAACAAAATTTCCACTTTTCAATAATAATAGTTACCACTTTTCAATAATAAGAATTACACTTTTCAGTTAAAATATCTACCACTTTTCAATAATAAAAATTACATTTTTCAGTTAAAATATCTACCACTTTTCAGTAACAAAATTTACACTTTTCAATAATAAGAATTACACTTTTCAGTTAAAATATTTATCACTTTTCAATAATAAAAATTACATTTTAAAGTTAAAATATCTACCATTTTCAATAATAAGAATTACACTTTTGAGTTCAAATATCTACCACTTTTCAATAATAAGATTACACTTTAACTGAAAAGTGTAATTCTTATTATTGAAAAGTGAAGATTTTGTTACTGAAAAGTGGTAAATATTTTAACTGAAAAGTGTAATTCTTATTATTGAAAAGTGGAAATTTTGTTACTGAAAAGTGGTAACTATTATTATTGAAAAGTGGAAATTTTGTTACTGAAAAGTGGTAATTATTATTAGTGAAAAGTGGAAATTTTGTTACTGAATAGTGGTAATTGTTATTAGTGAAAAGTGGAAATTTTATTAATGAAAAGTAGCAACTATTATTATTGAAAAGTGGGGGTGAGTAACGAAAAAAAGAAAACGAAAAAAAAAAACTTAAAAAAAAAAACGAAAAAAAAAACAAAAAAAAAAAACGAAAAAAAAAACTAAAAAAAAAAGTTTGAAAGGACTGTAATTTATTAATTAATTAATAAAGTAATAGATTATAAATTAATTAATTTATAAATTAATTAATTAATTAATTAATAGAAAAAAATAGAATTATAACCATAAGTAGAGAAAAAAAGGATAATAAGTTAGGAGGATAAGGACAAAAGCATGTGCAGGTTTGGTGCACATGGTGCATTTGAGAATTTCCCTAATGATTTTTGGTTATTTAATTTTTCATGGACCACCCCACCAAATTTGTGGGTATTTATCTTGGTTTCTACTTCATAAAATAGGCAATTGGATTGAAGGAATCTACTATCTACGGACATGTTTGTATTTTCACATATATAGAAAAGCAATATTAAAGCATAAAATCCATTTCTCAATATACATCTTTTACACCACATAATTATTCACTACAAATGTTTGTTGCTGGTCTTGATGAAGAAAATTGAGAGACGAATCACATCCATAACGTACCCGTCTGTCCTAGCCCACAACCCGTTTTGACAGCTCAAAAGGTTAGCAAAAGACCATGGAGAAAGCGTCAAATCAAGAATCTAGAGAAAGAAACCGGAAATAGGAAGAAAAAAACACTTTCCTTCAAATACGATTAGCCATGAATTTCCTCATCTGCTCAAGTTTCAACAATTAGTACAGCACATTAGCACCTAAAGGAAGTGTTCTTGCAAACACCGGTCAAGATGTGCAGGAAAGCCATATTATTTTCAGTGAAACGGCGTATAAAGTAGCCTGAGAATAACACATTGCAATGAGAAATACGTACGTGGTACGTAATTTGATGTGTAAGAAATTGCACTAAAGCCTGGTATGTGAATATCTACACTAACTTATAAAGAGAAGCAAGTAAGTTATATCTACCCTGAGGCTGAGCAGTAAGCCTATTCATATACAGGCGCCTACGAACAAACCTTTTTTATCAACATTCTTACGCCCGTTCAGTCGACTAGTCCCACATGCCCTCCTTTCCTTTATTTTTCAAGCAAAATTCCCCCAAATGCTTCTTCACATAACCTTGGTTGATTTCAAACACAAAACTCATTCCTTTTATCTACAAAAATTCAATAAACCCATGGAATTAGTCAATGGTTACATGAAAGTGTAGAGATAACATAAGTATTTTAAGGGTAGTAGTTAATTGAAATAGAAGAATCTACTGTAATTTCATATAAAAAGGTGGTTGGAAATCATGCAAAAGAAAGTCATTTTTTTCACATTTTTTAAATCTTGCAATTCGATACACAGACTTATTAAGCTGATGTGGCAACCAGAAAATCTATGAAAAGTGTTCATATGAATTCACGGGCCGCGGCTGTGGGTTATTGTTTCAATATAATCACCCTTTTTTAATATTTTTGCAATTTCATACACATCTACGTCAGCAGGACTTGCCGGAAAATAATCATGCAATAGAATTGCAACAATTTGAAAAACATATGTTGTAATTGAAAAAAAAATTGATTTATAATGCAACTAACCCTTTCTTCAATCTATAAGATACAAGAGAAATTACCTCAATCAAACAATTTGAACTAAGGGCCAGCAATTGTCCAGGTTCTATGGGTTCACCATTCACAGCAACTGAACTTTTACCAAGATTTTTTAGAACGAACGATCCATCCTCCTCCATCTTGATGATAGCCTGCACAGATGTAAATGAAAGTTGCATTAAATATAAATGCTGAACTGTAAAATACCATAACTTATAGATATTTACTGAAATGAAGTATCCACCATTCATTTAAGTACAAACACAAAGAAAATTACAATTCAAAATTGGATATGTATCAATCATTTTTATTAATTTCATGAATAAGGTTTTTATGACCAGTTTGTGCCAAAAACTTTTTAAGAATAAAATTGTACTCCTTCCGTCCCACAATAACTTTCACACTTTCCTTTTCGGGACGTCCCACAATAACTTTCACACCCTTAAAATGGAAAATCATTTATAAACTCCACCCTCACAATAACCTCAATTTTACACAAATGCCATTACTTTATCTCCACACATACACAAAAGTCAACTCATTTCTTTACTTTATACATAAAGTTTTACAAAATTACCCTTCAAAACTCCACTCATCATTACACTTTCTTAGTTTTCGTGCCCATCTACCTATGAAGATTAATATGGGACGGAGGGAGTACTGTATTAATATATAAATACCTGCCGCCTAGATATTTTATTAGCTCGTCCTTCTTTCCTTAAATCAATATCAACATCAAAATCATCTGTTGATCTTCCAAGTAAAATCTGCAAATACAAATTCATTAAGCATGCAACATTCATGGAATTGCTAATGAAGAACTAACAAAGGCCAAAAAGTCGCATGCTAATGATTGGAAAACTTTCCACTATCAAGGCACGGTTTTTTACATGTGTCATAATACACTGAACTGTGGAGATGAAAATTATAAAGTACCAAACAATACCATTTGTAATCATTATCATGGAAAACTATTGTTGAGAATTTAATGGGACTTCTCTGTCTAACAAATTTTCATAAAAGAAACACAATTTATCTAGAAGGATAGCAAAATAGTAATTGCCATACAGTTATAAGAATGAAGCATTTGCATCAATTATATATCCAAATTAAATTGTCTTGAGCTAATGAATTCTCAAGAATGCAGTACTGACTCAGGTATTTTAAGAGCTTTTCTCGTTGAATAATGCATTTCCTGTCCGGAATTTGACCCCATAATTAGAGCTTAGATCCATATGTTGCAGGTATTTTCCTTCAAAAATATTCTTGTTATATGTAGATGGAAACAAATAGGGAAAATACAACTTTTCATGGTATTTCTTTTAAATCAGAAGGAACATTTAGACCAGATTAAGCCCAAGCACTTGTACAAATTACTAAATAAAATTAGAAAATGGTATCCATGCTATTGTTAATATTGTGGCTGCATATCATTGGAGCAATAAGTCAGTCTATATCGATGTATTTGGGAGATATGTAGGTTAATTATAGAAATGTGATGAAACATCCAAAAGTGACATCAGGCACAGTATCTTGTAATGGGGCATGTAAATTATGCAATGAATGCAGTTCAATGATGACTTAGTTACGTACATTGTGTAAGCAGAAACCCATTAAAAACTATACACCTCAGATTTTATTGATCAGTAGTAATACTTCAGGCTAATTATTGACATTGATAGACCATCCATGTGCATGTTGTACAAAATTGCAGCCAGAACCTTTTTGAGGACTAAATGGTTCCAACAAATGGACGTGTCAATTAGAAATGGTTACAAAAATGAGGACCCACTGTCTCTTCATCTATTTCCTTTGTACTGCAAAGGACGAGTTAATTGCGAGATTGGTCCCATACAATACTGGGTGTTTGCTATTTCAGTCTCATACGAATCAATTTTCTTAACTAAGTCTCGTAATGTTTAAAATGTTACAATTTTAGTCCTATATTGACATTTTTTTGTTGTTGATGAATTTGTGATTTTTATTCTTTTAAAGTTAAATTAACGTGCCAGGGTCTCATTATGCCACATAAGCGACGTCAAGTCATTGGTGTGGTTGCTACATGAAATTCTGGCATCTTACGTGAGCGGCAGGTGCAAAATCCCGCAACATTGTTAAATATAGGACTAATATTGCATCATTTTAAATGTTATGGGACTTAATTGAGAAAATTAACTAGTATGGTACTAAAACCGCCAACACCTAATAAAACAGGACCAATTTTTGTAATTTACTCACAAAAGACAGAAATGTTGAAGGCGGTTAACGGACAGAGTACCTCAGGCTTCGTGATGTAATGTCTCAAATGGCGTCCATATAAGATAGCAATGGCTCCTTTAGATGTCATGTCCCTCTGTAAGAAGGAACGGGCACCTTGTTCCAACCTTATTATTGTCCTCTTAGTATCATCATACTGATAGCTTGGAACTGAAAAGTAAAGAGGACAAACTCATAATCAAACACTGAGGTATGATCAAAAGAAATATACAACCATTCTCTAAATATATGTACATTAACTAGACCTGCGTACTAGGTGTGTGCAGGATCTTGATAACATCATAACACAATAGTTTAACACTGTCATTTATTTAGTGTTTGCAGTAAACCAGGGGGAAGGGGAAATTTTCAGATGATCCTAATATAAATAAAGAGTGCAAGATAAAAGCATGTGTGAAACTTAGAACTCAATTTTTATTTCATAGGTTCTCCTCAATTGAGGGTTGAATTTACCAACCAAACAGAGCACCAGATAAAATACCTCGCCTAAAAAAGTGGTTGTCTTGATCATATGGATCTAAGTCCATTTCAAGTATCTGCAAAATAGACATTGCAAGATCAATAGCAATATTTCTTTCCCTTCAAATACTTTTTGGCAAATAGATTCAAGCAGATTCTATACCATAGCTTCTATGTCAGAAAAATAAGGCACATCATCATCAAGATCAGATTCTTCTGGATCTGAGACTGAGACGTTTTCCACAGATTCTAGAGGTTGGCTTCTAGAAGAACCTGCTTCCATTGATTGTATAATCTCAGTGACTCTTGCTGAGTTGTCCCGAACCTGAATACAACGAGTAAAAAGTGTAGGTAGTAGGTAGTAATGTGATTATATATTGAAACACAGTAAGGGTATGTTTGATTAGGGATTAAAAAACCAGATTTGAGATTTCGAAATCTAAATCTGGTTCTATGGAGTTTTTTAGAATCCAGTTTTTTAAAACCCAAAAATCCACCTCTACAAATACCTATAAACCCTATACATAATTTTCTTTTCTACCCCACACTCTCCCCAATGACTCACTAGTACAAATATGGTGTTTTATTTCCTACTCTTATTTCATTTATAACTTTTCACACCTTTTATTCTCACTTTTGCAACTTCCAATAAAACATGCTTATTACTCAATCATTACAATCAACAGTAGCATAATTAATACAATATACACACTCTTACACATCGATTTGACACGAAGTTAAATACTACACCATTTAAATATCAAAATAAATACACACCCCATTACTATTTATCAAGATTTTTTAAATCCACCAGATAATGAAATCCAGATTTCAAGATCCTCTAAATCCCAAATCAAACATACCATAAGTTCGGAAAACAAATCAAGAATATCAAGACATCAACAAACTACCTTCATATTAACTCCAGAAACTTCTTTCTTTCCCAGGATATTACCACATACAGTTGGAAGTGCATACAATGATCCACCTTTATTAGAATCTCCAATGGCCTTGCTAGCAGATCCAGGAAGAAAAGCCAGGGGTCTAGAATCGAAACATTCAGTTTTGGCTGCACGTGATTCCAGCAAGCTATTTTTTCCCACCGTATGAGGCCACACATAATCTGTTACAGAATCTTTTGCTTTTGGTGGCAAACATAAAGCTTGTTCACAACCCTTTTCATGAGCAGCAGAAACCATAGAACCTGTTGTGTGTGGTTGTGCTGCAGAAGAACCAAACGATGTTGAAGGATGTATAAGCAAGAATATATCATCATTGCATGGAATTTCTGGGTCCTCGGTGTTCAATGTGCAGCATATCTTGCCATCACTATGTTGAGGAATATCAGAAGTTGAAGTTGACTTAGAAGGCATTTCAACCTCTGGATGGCAGTTCATTTGTGGGCCCACATGATCAGACGATGCAGCTACTTCAAATGCTACAGTATTCACCTCTGGATGGCAATTCATTTGTGGTCCCCCATGAACAGATGATGCAGCTACTTCGAGTGCCACAGGATTCACATAAGTAGCAAGCACAGAACTAGCTTCTGAAGCAGCCACAGTCTCAAGTTCTGGTTTTGATATTTCATTTTGTTGACAATCTTGATTATAATCTTTGATAACTGAATCAATATCATCAATACAGCATTTATTGCCAGCACATTTCTCATCTTCATCCACCAAGAGAATCTCATCCTCATTTAAAAGGTTCAATAGTGAATCTGGGTCAGCAAATTCACCGGAATATGCTGCTGAGTTATTTTCTTTACTCTCAACATCATCGTGAATCATTTCTACATCAACCTGAGCTGTATCTTGCAGTGTAGGATCTGTAGCATGTTGTATTGTTCTCAAGTGCCGCAAGTCACACTGGGTGGATGCAAACGCGACTGTCTGAAAAGACGAAAAGGGACCGGGATTCGATGAGTCAAATTGTTCTCTACTTTCAAATCCAGCAGAAGAATTGTGAGGATTCTCATTTATTGATTTATCCAAATTATTAGTTCCACCATCTAATGAAGAAGAAACATTCCCACCAAATCTATAACCTCCCATGGTTCCGTTCTGGCAATTCTCTACAATCGAATTTGGGCATTCGGTTTGAGATACATTAGTTGCACCAGATGAAACAACAATATCCCTTATTGTTTCAGGAAAGGCCTGCCTCAAAATATCTAAATCTTCATCCTGAAGCACTAAAGGGTCTGAAAAATTATTTTTGATCAAACAGTTTTGACCCGAAGAATTATCATCATGATGCGCACTGAATTCATGAGGATTGGGTTCAAAAAAAACTAGATCACTGTTACTGAACAGTTCATTGCGAATTTTTTTCCTCATGGCATAGTATTTTCTACGAATGCTCTCAGATTTCCTCTTCTTTGAAACTTCTTTGTTCCCTGTGAAATTAATCTCAGATCTATTTAACTTTGGTGCAGGGTTTATGCCAGAAATTTCAAGCTCAAACATACGAGCAGCAGCTTGGGTTGAAATATCAGGATTATAAAGAAGAGAATCCCATCTCTTGTGCAGTTCTTGATAATTATATCTACGAGAAAACTGTACGGCACCTCTTGCAAGTGCTTCCAAAGATGCACCAGCCTGAGAAAACGAGTATGAAACTTATAATAGCTCAAAAGTTCCTAGAAATAAATGCATAACATGGGAAATCAACACACTTTTTTTTGTGCACCTGAAAATTCTAGATTTGCATTACTAACCAGATTTTCAAGTCACATAAAAAGAAATGGCACATTCTTGCCCCTCTCTTATTTGATTTTCGGGGAATTTTTAGGGTCAGAATGAGGCCAATAAAGATTAGTGAAAGGGAAAGAGCATTTGAAAATGAGCCAGCATGACTATTCATGCAATACATCACACATGATTGAAATTTCACACATCCCCAGCCAATAGATTCATCACTGCATTTGAATATGTTCCTAATCTCAAGAAATCCCATTTGTAAGATACATAGTCAGTTAGTCAATATATTTATAAGATTAACTTTGATATTGTTCAAAGAGAAAGCAAATAGGTTGAAATCTTCATATAAGAGAATCACTATCAATAGACACAAGAAACTGGCATAGATTTTATCAGATGAAAAAGGAGAGTATACAAAAGTCAGTAATTTAACCATGCAATGAAAAGCATACTATTATACCAAACAATTTTGAAGCATCACCCTTAAGAAAAACAACTTTCCAAGATAATAACGTGCTCAAAAATGATAATTCCATAAATCAGTTGAAATTTTCCACCACATCACACATTGAACTGATGCATAATGACACATCCACAGTAACTTAGCTTCACCAATTCAGCAAAATTCAGCAATCACCAAAGACTAAGTCATGTTATAACCTTCACCAATTCGAACATTCGAGTAAACAAATTGTGACTAAACAATAGATCAATACGCAAAATTCACAGGGATATGAATGTCAGAAGAACATATACGAGTATGGTGACATCAAAATCCCTAAATTGAATTACCTCAACAGCATTCTTCAGCAAGAGGTCATCCTCAGGAATCCACTGAACTGACACCGGAGGCGCCGTCGCCATGTTAAATTAGCTTCTCCAGAATCCTAATTACACAAAATTCTTCGATTCACGGTGCAGACGCGAAATCGAGCTCGCCGGAGTAAATCACGGCAAATTCCGCCCGCGGCAAAATTGAGCTCTTAGCACACTCTAATCACTGTTACCAAATCAAACCGAAATATCCCCAAAATTTCGAAACCCTTCTAGCCAGTCAAATAAACTGGGAGCAAAAAGCGGTTATCTTTTGCCAAAAAAGAAATTAATAAATAAAACAAACGAAATAAATTATGCAAAACTGTATCGAGCGAGCATTTATCCGAGTTTCTTCCGTTGCATCAATGGCGCTCGGAGATATTGAATTGTGTTGGGAGAAGCCTCAATTCGATTATTGGAATTCTAACCACTCGTTTCATGTTGCGGTGATTTCAAATGGTTTATGTGTCCAACTGTTTAATTACAAGAGGTTCTGGGGAAGTGTTTGGGTGTAGAGAAAAACGAGTCGAGTTGAGTCGGACTTTCGATTGAAAATTCTAGGTCTCGTTTATCGTTTTTAGGCTTAAGTTTGGTCTTTTATATTTGAAAGTCTGACCTTGTTAATAAACGGGGCGGCGGGTCTAATTCCTATTTAAAGCTCTTTTAAGATGTAGAGAAACTCGGACCGGAACGAGTGGAGTTGAGTCGCGCTTCCGATTGAAAATTCTAGGTTTCGTTTATCGTGTTTAGACTTAAGTTTTAGGAGTGTCTTTTATATTTGCAAGTCTGGCCTTGTTAATAAATGAGCCAGCCTACTTTCTATTTAAAGACCTTTTAAGATCACATCACTTTAAATTTCAAATTTAAAAATAATAATATTAATATTGTGATTTAAGATATAGTATGATCAATTTCGTAATTAAATTAAATATATATTATCAGTTGTATGGAGTATTTTTAATAAACAATAGTTATTGAACATAAAGTATTATAGGTTAAATAGTAAATATATATGTATACATACATTTAAATGAATCGATTTGTTAAGCTAGCTTAGAATGTTTTTGTAAATGTTTTAATGTGACTTGTATAATTTATGTTTTAAACTTTGGTAAAGTCTAGTATGCACCCTAGTTCATGTCGCACTTTTCAATTTTACTGATTTACACTTTTTGGTAAATGGTGTTGCACTTTTCAATTATTACTAAAAATATTATTATACAGTTTAATAATTGAAAAGTGTAACACCATCTACCAAATAGTGTAAGTAAATAAAATTGAAAAGTGCAACATGAACTAAGGTGCATAACATGCACTCGAGTCCATAACAGACCAATCCTTAAACTTTAGAAAAGGCTATTGTTGAATTATCATCACTATAACCATTTTGTTGATGTGTCATTTAAAATTAATGTAGTTAATAAATCATTGACAATAATTAATTGTACTCCGTATAATATTTTATATGAATTACGAAAAATAAAATATATATATATATATATATTTTAAAATAATAAGAAAGAAAAAAAAAGCAAGGAGGAACCTAAAATTTAAGGAGAAAAAAAAAACATAAAATTAGTTTTATGTGTTATTACAAACGGTCGGAAATGATATAATGTCGGAAATGATATAATGCCCACCGGTGGGCACAAATTTTATGCCCACCGCTTACGTGGCAATGCTACATAATAAGTATGTTTTTTATTACATATTTTTAGATTACCTAAAACAAAATACATGATTTTTAAAATAAATAAATTTATAACAATAATAATAATACATTATTTATAAAATAAACAACTTTAACAATGTATAAAATAAATCATATTAAAATTTATAGACTATTGAATAGTCAAAGGTTTTTTAAGACTTTCTAAAATTCGTATTGAACAAATTAAAAAAAAAAAAAAAGCTCTATTTAACATACAAATGATAAAAATACAAAGTTTTATTCTTAAATTTAAAAAGAAAATCAAAGTTTAAATGCTTGCATTAAATAGAACATTTTTTCAAGGGCATTAAATAGAAAAAAGTTCATGTTGTACGAGAAAATGTATATATGGGCCAAATCATAATTTTACAAGAACAAGGGGGTGAAATTGATAATATCAGAAACATTTTCAGAAGCACGAAAAATTGAGTTTTGAGCGCTGCCGCCCAATTAATTCCCAATCTTTCAAAAACTTTCTTGAATTGCATCTGCTCAAGAAACTCCAAAATTTGCGCTCCAAGTGCGGCATGGCTGCTGAATTGGGGCGTGGAAACCCCTACGACTGGGAATTAGTAAACAATGAAGGTTTCGTTTACAAGCGGAAGAAACGCCCATTCGCCGAACCTACCGCCGCCGCCGCCCCTCCACCGCCGGATCCGGCTGTCGAGAGGAAGCACCGCCGTCAACGGAGGAAGAGAGCCCTCCTGAAGTTGAGGGAGAGATATTTAAAAGAGATCAGTCAGTGGGAACTTTTGTCGAACACGTTAAGGGAGATGGAGCAGAACACTAACACGGAGGTTCTGGAACTTCTGGAGCTGCATCCCTCGACGTCGTTTGATGAGGCCTCGACCTCAGAGCAGCATTCGGCTTCGGATTCCACTCGCCGGAGACTCGTTGATGATCTCCTCGCTCAGGTATTATTTGCTCAATTTCTTCTTCCCATAGAATTTACCATTTTTTTGTTAATGAAGCTTGACAATCAGGTGTCCTGTTATGAGCTGTTTAGATTACAAAAAGTTAGTGGTTTTATAATTTGGGCTTGACAATTTTGCTGAAAGTAATACTGTTTGTTCATTTTTCTTCTGAGATTCAGAAACCTGGAAATTTTAAGCTGATTTTTTTGTGTTATTTACTTGAATTTGTAGGTTGAAGCACTAAAGTAATACTGTTTGTTCATTTTTCTTCTGAGATTCAGAAACCTGGAAATTTTAAGCTGATTTTTTGTGTTATTTACTTGAATTTGTAGGTTGAAGCACAAGAGGCTGTAATCCAGAATGTCTCAAGTCTATGTGATGTAGCTGATGCATTGTGCAGTGCACAAGAAGAAAGATCGAAGCAGATTTTCATAGACCTACCGATTTGGGGGTCGCCACGAGAGCTCATGGCATCCTTTGGATATCTGTAAGTGGTTGTTCTAATTGAAAATGTAGCAATTAGGGAAAATTGTATAATGGTTGCTGTTGTTGTTCAGTATGTATCTAATGTGTATTGAATAGTAGTTGATCAATCATTTTATAGAGTTAACTTTTAGATATAGAAACTAGGCTTCGAAAATGATTGATCTAAGTGTGAGGAAGAATGATGGGTGATCTGTTCTTGGTGTATTCACTTGGACAATATTTGTCTTTGAGGGGCTGGAAAGTTTTTGATGTCTTGAGAGATGGTGTGGAGTTTATGTTTGTTTCTATCTTCTTGGGGAAGCTCGTGACTCGTGAGCAGTATGTGTATATTTGTAGCTAACGTTGGCTCTTCTTGTAAGACGAAGTAAATACTTAGTTAGCAATGATTTAATTACCTTGTGGTAATGCCCGGCCTCATGTGTGATCGTCTTTCAAGCACTAATAAACTTGCTATTTGGTTAACGATGTTACTTGCTAGCTAGGGTCGTGTAGCTTGTTTATTGGAGTATATTTTTATCAGGTATCAATCACATTATTCTTTAATATTCTGGACTATGAAGATGGATTTTGGTGTTCCTTTTATTTTCATTCTTAGAGAAAAATATATAGTATTTGTTCTTCCTAGTACATCCTCTTGAATGATCATTCAGCAGTTCAGCTTCATTTTTTTACATTAAGACGAGGCGATCCCACATTCCCTCGTACTTTCAACAACAATGTTCCAAGTGATTTAGCTACTGAAATTCTTTGACAGTAATTTTATACTAGATATTATCTGCAGTCAAGGGACACTATTTAATTGTAATAGCAGTTTAGGAAAAAAGGAACTGTTTTCTTCTACTCTTCAAATAGTCATGAAAACAAATTTGACCAAAGATATAAAGATAGTGGTAAGAAAAATCCTTCATAACATTGCACAAAACTTAGGTGCATCAAGGGTGGATTTATCTGTACAGTATTCAACTTACGGACATAGTTTCAAGATCGTCTTGAGTCAGAAGAGACGGCATTACTTGAATCTGTTGGAAAGCAAAACCAGCTGTTTCAAAAGGCTTGCCTGTGAAGGCCCTTCAGGGCAGAATACAACAACAGCACCACCACTTCCTGTAACCATCTCTATATTCATATCACCAAACATTTGTCTGATAATAAAAACAAGATCAAATTCAGTTTTCCATTTAATGTAAGATATATATCATCAAATGTAAAGTTTGAGTGAAAAACGGTATGCTCATTTTGGCCGAATCTCAACCTTTATGAGGTGCCTCACTTGGTAGAAATTCGATTCAGAAAAGAGGAAATTTTATTTTTAGTTCTATAAGTTTGATACATTCCAAAATAAATCTTTTAAGTTTCAACTTTATAAAATACATCTTTTACCTTTCAATTTTTGTCCTTTTTTACATCAATTTTTATGCTTTATGTTTTGTAGGAATTAAAATTGGTAAAGTTGGTGCCACATATATTTAAAAAAGCCACATCATCATGCCACATCACATTATATTAAAAAAACAGCCCTTATATAAATAAAGAGAAAAATAATTTTAAAAAATAACATGAAAAATCTGAAAAAAAATGTAATTAAAATTTAAAAGTATTTAAAAATAATTAACAAAATCTTTAAAAATAATATAGAATCTTAAAAAATTAAATAGAATCTGAAATTAAAAAATAAATCATCAAAAAAAAATTAAATTAAAATTATTGCAAAATTCAATAAAACATTAAAAAAAAGTAAATTAAAAAAAATCAATAAAAAGTAAGATTTTATTTTTTAATTTAATTTTCTTAATATTTATTTTTGATTGAGTTGATTTTTATTTCATTTTTTTATTTTATTTAGTTTTTTAAAAAATTGAATCATTAATTGATATTTTAAATTTAATTATTTTATAAATTTTATTTGATTTAATTAATATTTTTAGATTTTATTTGAAACCCAACAGAGAGCATATAAAATAATTATATATATATACATATATTTATAAATAAAAAAAAAACTTGCAACCGATTCAAATAACGACTTATATGTAAACCTAGTTGATATCTTTAACAATGCAATAGATACTCAGTCGACTATCAATAGTAGATTCAAAAACGTGACGGTAAAACTTCTTAAGTTATGTCTTGGATCCCCAAAATCCAAAGTAAACATATGAATTCTATCAGATAAAAAAATTGTAGAGTGCAACTTATGAAAAAAAAAAATTTACTTTTATTTTTTGTACTATATATATTCATTTTAGGCTTCTAGTCCATTCTAAATTTTTTTTTCGGACTTCGCCCTTGAGCATATTTGTTTGATTTTATTAGTTGAGATTAAATTGAGCTATGAAAAAAATAGAGGAATGTACGATTCCTCGATTCCAATTATTGTGTTTCACATGATGTTTCGCTATACTAAATCATTAACACATGTCAGTGTGATGGGTATAATTCATTAACTTTTTTTGTGTGGTGGGTAATTCATTAACTTTTTTTTAGCTTCTGCATGTCATTCATGTGATATTGTCGCGTTTAAACTTGTCTCCAAATTCAGCGAAGAAAATAACATGTTTTGATGGCTCTAGTAATATCACACCATTCATTCAAGAGTTATTTTTACTCTTAGGTGTCATTTAGGACTCTCCATTACAATTAGGTGCTACATTTTTAAAATGTTACCAATAAGTGTAAAATGGGTGTAAAATATCATTTATATCCTATATAAATACAACCTCCTTTACACACACCTCATTCATTTCATCGATCTCCTATTTTGCAAACCCTAACCCTAGGGAATGTTTGTTTTGATCGAGATGTAAAATTCAGATTTGGAATTTTGAAATCTAACCCATTGATTTGTCGTGAGATTGCTTGAAAAATCCAGCGTAAACTTAGAAGTTTCTACAACTAAGCCTGCAAGCGTAAACTTAGAAGTTTCTACAACTAAAGCTTGCATGCTAAACTTAGAAGTTTCTACATCTAAGTCTACAATCATTAATTATATGTTACTACCCCATTCTTTTTATAAATGTGTTATTTTTTTAT
This sequence comes from Galeopsis tetrahit, assembly GCA_963675135.1. Classification (NCBI taxonomy): domain Eukaryota; kingdom Viridiplantae; phylum Streptophyta; class Magnoliopsida; order Lamiales; family Lamiaceae; genus Galeopsis; species Galeopsis tetrahit. The sequence goes on from OY776120.1 coordinate 1,186,285, forward strand.
GAGAGATAACACGAGAAATAATTTATTAATTGTATGTTACTACCCCCATTCTTTTTATAAATGTGTTATTTTTTTATGAGAGGTAACACGAGAAATAATTTATTTTCTTAATATGTGTATGAGTTTAGGATGACATATATTTTGAATAGAAGCAAGTATAATTTAAATATATATATATAAAAGTATATCTAACAACGAGCAAAGACGACGACGAGCAAAAGAAACAATGTAAATTTTGAAGTTTCTAAGCCTGTTGGCTCTGCAGAAGAAACAATGTAAATTTTGAAGTTTCTAAATCTGCAAAATATGTTACTATAAGTTTCACGTTTCAAGAGCTTCAACTCATTAAGGGCATGTTTGTTTTGGGATTTGGAGGATTTTGAAATCCTAGTGGATTTTAAAATCCTAATACTTTTTATGTTTTGTGTTTGTTTTGGGATTTATGTAGGGTAGGTTTTAACTTTATAGAATAGGATTATAGGTTTTATAGGTAATTATATATGATTTGTAGGTATTTATAGGGTTGACTTTTATAGAGTTTATAGGTATTTATAGGGTAATCAAAATCCCAAACTGTAACGGGGGTGGAGTTTCGAAATCCCAAATCCGGATTTCCCATCCCAAAACACCAAAGAAACTGCGGACCAAAAGACCAAAGAAAGAAGATCAAAAGTCGGTTCCACCCATATTAATTTGCATAGGTAAATGGGCACAAATTTTAAGAAAATGTAATAATGAGTGGAGTTTTGAATGATAATTTTGTAATCCTTTTATGTATAAAGTAAAGAAATTGGTTGACTTTTGTGTATGTGTGGAGAAAAAGTGTGTATGTGTGGAGAAAAAGTAATGACATTTGTGTAAAATTGAGGATTTTGTGAAGGTGGAGTTTGTAAAGAATTTTCTATTTTAAAGGTGTGAAAATTATTGTGGAACGTCCTAAAAAGGAAAGTATGAAAGTTGTCTTGGTGGGAGGGAGGGAGTAGAAAAGAAACCATATACTAATAATCAAGAATCAATAAACTAACAAATAACTATTCAATACCAAATCAAGAAGGGAGAAAATAAGAAAATTTAGGAATAAGTAACAACTGGAGGGAGGGGTATATCCGTATATAGTCAGGCCATTAGATTTCCTCATTGTGTTTGGGCCTGTATACTATTGAATAAGTCCACAATTAATTATCCAATGTACCTAACAAATAACATAGATTATACAAATAACATAGATTATAAAAAGGGTGCGGTTGGTTATAGACACACTGACCTATTGAGGACACCCACGCGATGAGGATACACACCGTTCGGTTGAGGACACCCACCTGAAAATCTCAAAAATATCCCTTCATTACAAACCCTAATTAAATACTCCTCTTCCTCATTTCTTACTTCACAAACGGACGGAGTGCACCCACCTCCATCTTCTCCACAAACGGAGTCGGCGAGCCACCCTCTCTAGACGGCCGTCGCTGCCCACCCTCTCCCCTCCAAGCGGCCGCCTCCCTCCTCCCTCCCCAGCCACGTTCGCAGCGTTCCCAGCGGCCGCCCCCTCCCCGTCGCACACGCGAACGACGCATCGCCTCTTCGCCGCTGTTCGCACAAGCTGCCCTTCCCCGTCCCTCCACATCACACCGCCCCTCCCTCGCACACGCGAACGGCGCATCGCCTCTTCGCCGTCGTCCGCACATGCCTCCGCCCCACCACCGCCACGCATCTTCGCCGTCGGCCTCTTCGATAAGTTTTTTGTAATTTTTTTTAAGTTTTCTACAATTTTTGTAATTTAAAACATAGATCTATAAAAACCTAATTTCTATATATTTTTGTAATTGTAATATTTATGTGTTTGATTGAAGATTATAATATTTTCTATAATTAATATTTTGATCTAATTAGGGTTTGCAGATTAGGTTTAGAGTAAAAAGCAACAATTTTTTCATGTTCGATTTTTTTTCGTACAAGTGATTAGGAGTGTTCAAAAAAAGACCGGACCGGAAAAAAGATCGGAACCGGACCGACCGGTTAGATTCCGATCTCCGGTCCCTCTCAATTATTTTTCAAAATCAAGTAATTGGTGAAATTGTGTTGAGATTTATTACATTTTTTGCAAATATATAATTTAATAAACATATTTAATTTATTTTTAGAGTCAAAAGATCGTTAATAATAATGTAAATAAAATTCAAATTGGCGTAATGAAGAGCAAACACTTTAATTTTCATACACAAATTCATCAATCTTGTTCTTGCTTCCATAAAATTTAAAAAAAAAAAAAAATTTGATCCAACCGGTCCAAACCCGGACCGGACCGAATTAATTACGGTCTGGTCTTCGGTCCGCCCTTTAGCACACATTCCGGTCCCGGTCCGGTTTTGGACCGGTGCACACCCCTACAAGTGATAGTTGTTGGGGAATTTTTTTCGGACAAACTGGATTTATTTGTGAAAAAGTTTCGAACATCTTAATTTTGTTACAGTAAAATTTTCGACTCATTTTTTTCGAACATTCTTGATTTGGTCGAAAGAAAATGCCGAACAACACCTTTTTTTTGGACAATGTTGATTTGTCCGAAAAAAAATCTCGAACATCTCTTTTTTTCTAATTTTGTGTTAGTTAAGATTTTTTTTTTTGAAGACTATGGGGATGGTGGGGGATGATTCTGGCAAAATGAAATGGGTGGGTGTACTCATTTTCGGATTTTTTTAAAAAAAATTATAGAAAGGGTATAAAGGACATTTTACATGTCCTTCAAGATGAAAAATTTGTCTGGTGGGTGTACTCAGTAGGTTGGTGTGTGTATAGCCGTGCCCTTATAAAAAAAAAAACAACACCTTCTGGGCACCTAGGCGGACTAGGCGCTGAAAAACGTCCGCTTACTGAAATCCGACGATAAAAACGTTGTATTGTAATCTCCGTTTTTCTTCAAGAGAACTCCAATGAAGGCAAACAGTGTTATGAAACGGACCTTTATTTTCTCTTGGGCCTGGCACATTGAAATCAAACATAAGAATGGGCCGGATTACTGAATTATCTACCACTAATCGGCCTCATCAAACGAGGCCTAAAGGAATAAACTCCCAAACCCACATTTTTTTCATTCTAAATGGTATGTGAAATGTCCAATATACCCTTCAGTGAAATTTTGAAAAAAAAATCAATAAATGAATACACCCACTCATTTCATGTCAAAATCATTCCCACCGACACCAAACCAACAATAAAAACTCAAACACATAAAATCATTCTGTTTTATTTCTTGCAACAACTATAAATAAAACATCTTCTTCTTGCACATATCACTTATCTACACTATTGCTATCAATTTCATCTCTCTTTTTCTAATTATAATGCCTTGTTTAGATTGGAAGAAATTGCTTCCCCACATTGATAGTAATTCAGTTCAATAAAACCAAATTGACCGTTGCACACCCCTAGAAACGATCTCATAAGAGACGTACCATTCCGAAAATGCATGACCAATTTGGAACATCAATATCCTGAAGTTAACATAATACAACAACATATAAATTGCGTGCAAACATCACATATTGAAGATCCATTTATGAAAATTTTACAACTTAATATAACCAAGAAACCTGCGTCCATAATACTTTTTTACTAATCTGAGAATTCTAACCCAAATTTTAATGCAGCAAGTCTTTCATAGGACCCTTTTCATCCTGTAAGCTTCCATGTCTTCAGAAGTCACCTGCAACCAAAACAGAATATGATCGTAGCTAAACAAAATGACCATATTGCCCATCAGCGTACCTCATCATTCCACTTGACGTTGTATTTGCGTTTTCTTTCAGCTAAAACCCTCTAAGGCCAGAAAAGTTGTTCACAGTTTGAATTGGGATCTAATTCCTATACAAAGATCCTTCTTTTGCAATCATCAAAATTTATAATAAATGATTGTCCAATGAGAAATCGTCAAGGCGTTACCTTCAGAAGCTTCCTTCTGAGCAATATTAGCTTTCATAAGATCTGCTGCCGCTTCAGCAGCCTCGATACCAGCAGCACCAGTACAGTAACTGTTCCTAACTGTCTGCTGGCAGCATTTGTAACCCACTGATGATCCTTCCACCATGAACCCCAAACGCTTGTGTGGTTATTTATAAAAACATCTTCTTCATACTTGCTCTTTGGAAGAGATGTCTCCTGGAAAATATTATGCAGTCAATAGTTTGAATTTTAGGATTCCGGGTTTCCGGTCCCACCCACAGCTGCCAAACTCGTACGTAACCTACATGAGTCCAGGAGACATCAGGAGTAAGAGCAATTGTATCCCTCCTTGTCACCTCCCCACTACCTGGAGAAGCAGTTGGGGGTGATGACGACAGCAAATAAACTGAAGTTGTGTAAGGAAAAGAAGAAGCAGATTTAGGTTTTTTTGCATTTACTCACTAACTACTAATCTGATGTAAGTATTCAACAACCTAAAACAATCCCAAACCAGATGCCATAAAAGAGAAACAACTTGAAAGTATGGGCGGGCAGAAGTAAAGCTACAAAGCTATGCATACTTATAATAAGAATTATTGTAACATAGAGTTTTATCCCCATGCACACATACATATAAACAGATATATCAAACAGGAATCCATTTGATTTAGGATCACACATAAACACATAAGGGACATACTTTTCACAAGCACCCTTTCGGAACTTCTCAGCCTGAAAGGTCTTTGCACCTCTATAGTAGCACGACTTGGTATAGTTTGGATCCAACTTCCACTTCCTTTGATGTTTCAAACTCTAGAAAAGCATCATATACTGCGGAATGTGAGTATTGATTTCCTTTCCATCTTCATCCAATTCAGCCAGCCTTACGTGCCTCCTCTAATTCAAGTGGTTTCCTGTTATCCTCCCTTGACTTAAATGCCACTGCAATCCAAAATCACAAAAAATTCAACACTAATAGCCATTCCAATACCCAAATTTCTCCAATAATTAACGGAAAAATACTTGAGCCGAGGGATGATATCTTGATCAGAATTATCAACCAGAAGACAAATACAATCGCGAGCTAAACTATAGCCTATTTCCGATTAAGTAATGTATCAAAGGAAAAATGAAAAAAAAAAAAAAAAAAAAACGACCTTAATCAGTATCGAATAAATTCGAAGATGGCGAAAAAAGCATAACAAAAATCGATAGTCCGAAAAAGTATACGAACAGACGATGAATAAAATTTAGAAGCACAAAAAGTAGTACCTGACGCCGTCGCCATGGTTACGGGGCAGATTGGGATTGATGATTGCAATAGAAATTGGGGATTTTAGAAAGAAAAAAAGCCACAGCGGATGATTGATGAGAACCACAAGGTGAAATGGAATTCGCGCAATCTGGCTCAGGCGACACGATTTGCAAATTTAGATTGCTTAAGAAATCAAATCAAATCTTCAATAATTCTGGAAAACGAGTTTGATACAGAGCTAAACTCCCTAATCCTAACTACGCGTTCTTAAGCTCACGCCACATTATGCATTTCCTTATTTAAGAATAAAACAAACTTGGAGAGGGAGTAATATTTTTATTATTCTATTTAATTTAAAGGAGAAAAAAATCCACATATTATCTACTCTACCACAAGAACCATATATAAGCTCACATGTCCAGTAAGAGGCCGAACAAGAGGCCTAAGTGTCATTAAAAACTTGTTCTAAAAAAACCCTTCTAAGGGACAAACCCAAAGTTAAGTAAAAATGTACACTACTCTACCTCAAATGATATAAGTAACATGCAAGTCGAGATAATGAAGAATGAAAATAAATAACTTAGAATTCATCAACCCGTACTAGGCTGTTCTTATGAATTGTAATGTAAAAATATAACATCGAGATAGGCAAGGTTTCGGCACGGATTTCACATGTAATCAAATCATAAAAAATGATATGAGCATCTTGAATTGTGAAGGCAAACAGCTCAGGGTATTTCAACCAACCACATGGACTGACAACAACATCATCATCATGCTTCAAGTTAATGCCGAGCCTTTTGATCTTGCCCTCTAGGCCTTGCAAGCAAATGTTAGGCAACTTTTTCCATTCCCCAGTTTCTGGTTTCATCTCTAAAACTTCCCATACAAATTTTTCGCAAAGACTAAATAAATTTAGATACCTTCCTGAGGAGAAAAGCCAATATCCATCATCAACAGAGATTGGTGGGGTAGCCTCTACAAATATTTCAGTCTCTAAATTCAGAGTCAAGATTTTATTAATATACATTCTTTTCCAATGCATAAAACCTTCAGTAACGATCGATACACCACGTATTACAGTCTTGCCAATGTCAGATAAGTTGTCAGTACTAAGAATCCTCCATGACTTATCTACTCCCACAGTTAATATACCACATGTATATGTATCCCTAAACGGTAAAACAACTTTATACTTCATGGAAGCTGCATCATATCCAATAACACAACGTTGAAAGTAAGTGGCGGGATAAGGACATTGAGGGAGACGAAAGAGTTGGTTTGACAAAACGTTTCTAACAAAATAAGTTGATTTGCCGAAACTGGGTACATCAGACTCCAATATCAAACCATTACAACTAGACCATAGTGCGAACCTGGGTTCGGGACTGTAATTGAGCTTAATTATGTCGATTCCTCCTCCGACTTTTCTAGCATAGGTGAAAAAAACATTGTTAGCGCTAGTCCGGCAGAGAAGTCCATAACTTGAATGGTCAAGGTGTTTGCGTATGAAGATTTTGGAACTGGAACACACCATTTGGTGCCACTTCTTGCACACAAGCATTGCACTAAAAATATCTTGAGCCGAGAGACGTAGCAGAATTTCATATAACACTTCGTCTGGAACACGGTCGGTGACAGAATTTTTACATCTCCTGAAATAATATGTGCGAGTTCTAGAATATCCCCCAACCATCTGTGTTAGGAAAAACACCATTAATGGAGAAAAAGGAAGTCAGAAAGTAACAACAATAAAAGATAAAGACCTGTTGGTTGTAGTATTTCAGGCTTCACAACACAACAATCTGATCATTGAAAAATAAATATATATTTTTTTCACTTTAGATAGAAAATAAATAGAGCATTCATTAATGAACTCTTCTAGACAACTAATCCTATAATCAAACTTCATTATACAACTACTAGTATTGCAATCAAATCAATACATACAAGCAAAGCAATTCTATCTCGTTTATGGACAAACTCAGTAGATTAATTGCCATCAAATGCTGGTAAGATAGATGAAAGAAGAAGCTTACCTCTTTTTTTTTATTGTCGGCCTTTATCATGATACCTTGATTCGATCAATTTGTTGCTGAAATTAAAATTAATTAATAGCATAAGCAACATAGCTATGGCAGTAGTTGATTACTAGCAACGTAACCAAAATAAAAATGAGCATTTACAAGCAGGGCAGATCTAGGGCATACAGTTGTGAATGTGTGTGATGTAATTTACGAGGATTCAATAAAAATCATGCCTATTACATCCAACATCACAGTTCCAGACAAACTATGATTATTAATTTTAAACCTAATAAGATACTAATTTATTAGTAGAGCAAGAAAAGTAGATATCCACACCTTAAGCAATCCATTCCTTTAATTTGCACTAATTCTTGTAGTTTCTTGATTGACTAATTCTTGTAGTTTCTTGATTGAGATAACATGGCACAATAGAATCAAATACATTGTGTCACACAAAAGTATATATTCATGAGTATGAAATGACAAATGCAAGATAAATCCAGTTTTAATATTCAAAAGATACCATGAGCCGAAACTGAGACTCCTCAGAGAAAAAACTTGTAAACATTTTTGTCAAGTTTTACACAAGAAAATCCAAAGCAATGATAAATCAAATGAGCACAATATATCCATTAGGGCAAATGAATTCAACGGATTTAACCTATAACAATTAGTGAAAATGTACCCTTCATAACATCCAGCAACAATTCTAACCAAAACAAAACCTAATTGAAATAGCGGCTTCAATTTCTCTGCCAGAATCATATATTATTTCACACGATTTCAAATTTAAACACACCAAATATAAGATGATTCTGTGTAAAAGAGAAAAAAAAAGAGATCAGAGAGAGAGAGGAGTTACCTGAGAATTTGCTCACAGATGATGGTGCAACTTTGCTACAATGGCGGCTGAGATTCCGTCTGGAATTGAGATTTTTTTTTTTTTGGATGGCTTCCAGTGTGCAATTTGAGTAGCCAGGGTATATTTTTATATGGATTTTGATTACATATATTTTTTCATAAATTTCGCACTAAACTATTAATGTGAATATATATTTTTTTTAATTAATATTATATATATTATATATATATATAAATAAAGTATTTTATCAATAATAGCATATATTAATTCCAAATATTTGCGGATCTGAGACCCATTCTCAATAACGCACCTACAATTGTTGGGACCTAACCCTAACTCTAGAGGGCTACGGGCTAAACGGGCCACTAACGGGCTACAATAATTTTTTTTCTTTTAAAATTAAAAGTCTCAATTGGCACGTCCAACAACAAGCAAATAAAATAGAAAAATACATAATTAGTTAATGATCAGTAGTACTCCCTCTTATTCAAAATATAAGTCATCCTAAGCTCATGCACACATATTAAGAAAACAATTGACTTCTTATTTTACCCTTAATCAATGCTTGTAATTTTCATTTAAAAAAATATATTTATGTAAATAGTTATGGATCATAAGGATAAATTTGGAATAAATGCAATTAATTTGCATTGAAAAGTGCAAAACGACTTATATTTTGCAAAGAAAACGAAAGGTCAAAACGACTTATATTTTAAATAGGAGGGAGTATAATTTAAACACAATTTTAGAACTCATTGATCCTTAATAATTAATATGACCAAATAAAGCTAAACAAATATCATAATCTAAAAAAAATAGTAATAATGACTAATGGATGGTAATGGACTTTTTAATGCTTATAGTTATGGTTATTGGTCCGGGTCAAAAAAATCCGATTTTAAACGGGTCTATAATTCATGAACCCTAACCCTGTATTTTTCAGGGTTAAACGGGTCAGTCCAGTTAGCCCGGCCCGGATAAACATCTCTACTTCTGAAGTATGACTGAATGAAATTGTGACGGTATTAACTAAAAAAATCATTTCCTAGTTGATTTCATTCTCATGATTGGTATAATAAAATGAAATGTAAAATAATGTACAAAATTTATATTGAATGACTAATATACCCTTCCATATACTCCCTCCGTCCGCCTATAAGTTTCACGTTACTTTTTGGCACAGAGATTAAGAAAGAAAAAGTACTTACCAAAAAAGTATGAGAAGCTTATAGGCGGACAGATAAAAATAGTAAAATGGGAAACTTATAGACGGATGGAGGGAGTATATTTTATAAAAATATATTAAATTAGTCATGTTATTATTAATATAATACTAAAATTTTAGGTAAATCATTTTTAATTTAGAAAAAAATGGTGAACATCTTACTGCCCTTCTGCAATCAAGATACCTGTACATTGGAAAAGATAAAAAATGAAATTTAAGTAGCTTTTATTGGGACAGAAAAAGTATTAACTTTCATTGGAATAGACAAAAAAAAAAGTTGGATAGCTTTCACGGGGGACGAAGGGAGTATTAATTATTTTTATTAATAGATAAATTTTATTTCTACTTACATGAAGATAATATAGAAATAAATTTAAATTATATACTCCCTCCAAATCATTTTATAAGTCGTTTTGATTTTTCGTTTTCTTTGTAAAATATAAGTCGTTTTACACTTTTTAATATAAATTAATTGTATTTATTCAAAATTTATGCCTAAGATCAATAAATATTTACACACATATATTTTTCTTTATTGAAAATTACAAACATTGATTAAGTTTTATATTTTAAATAGGAGGGAGTATATCTATAAACATTTATGGGTGGACACAAAAAGTAGTGGGCAGATCATTTCCTATTTTTTTTTTAATGAAGTACCTAAATTGTTTAAAATAAATTCTGGATGTGACAAGTATGAATATTTTTTCAGATATATGTAATTTTTGTAGTTATCAATAACGAAATTGTGAATAATCAATATTTCTACGATGTTTATAAAAAAATTGAAAATATCGATAAATATGAGTATATGATAAATTAAATATTGAAAGAATATAAAAAAAAATCAGAAAATATGATAAATTAAAAAAAATATAATATAAAATAAAATTGTACTCCATGTAAGTAAAAAAATCAGAAAATATGATAAAATCAGAAAATATAATATTTTATATAAATTTATTATTAATATAAATGTGTTTAAATTATTTTATTAAATTTATGTATTAGTAAAATTCTATTATTAAATTTTTCACAATTTTTAAAATTACGGGTAATGAATATGAATATCCATCGATATTTCCACAAATTCGATATTGTGGATATTTCCCGAAGCAACCAACAATTGTTCAGGCAACAGTCCCTTTCACCCCTACTTTCTTCTCATAAAAATCAAAGCTCGTTCGTTAAATTCACCAATTTCTTTGAAATGCACATAATTCGATGCTGCTAATATCCGTTGAATCTGGATCATAGACACGTGAAAGCTAGTAGCCTCCATTAATGGCGGAAAAAAGTATGGGTAAAAAGCTGGAACCATTTCGTATCAAAGTACAGTGCAATGTCAATTGGTTGAGGGCCCCTATCAGGATAAAACCCAATTATCAATCGGCGGTTGGCAGATTTCAAGATCTGCATTTAATGCTGAAATGTATATCCAAAAATCGGGTCAGAAGTTTGTATAAATCTGGTATTGAGCGGAGGAGAAATTAGGGTTAGTAGATATGGAGGGTTTCGAATTTGGGGGAGCAAGCGGCAGATTGGTCGGGCTTAAAAGGGCTTTTCGAAGTGGGAAAACAAGAGGAATCGATTGGCGGAAAGCGCAGCTTCGGGCCCTTTTGAAACTTATTGCGGAGAATGAATCCCTAATTTTTGAAGCTTTGGAACAGGATCTTGGCAAACACGCTGTTGAAGCTTATCGCGATGAGGTATATTTCTTCAATTTTAATCGTCTTGTTGCTTAAATTTATGGAAATTTGTGGGATATGAGTAGGGTTTTAGCTAAAACTGTTATTCGAGCTGAGCCCGAGTATATGAAGCTCGAGCTCTTATCGATAACATTGACGAGCTCGGTTCGTTAAGAACGAGCCTATCGAGTCGAGCCTATAGAGCCTATCACGTCGAGCTCGAGCCGACTCGTTAGTAAATCGAGTATCTAACGAGCCGAGTTCGAGCCTTATCGAGCTGAACTCGGTTAGTTTAACAGGTCTAGACTTTTAGCACAGGTTTGGGAGATGATTGCTGTATGGGAACTAAATACTTGAGATCTTGGGTGAAACCACCATGATTTAGGAATGACACTTTAACATTTTAGAAGAGATGAGTGTTAATTATACTAGTTATTGAATAAATCTGAGACTATGTCATACCAGTTTCTGTTTGTGCAATCATATTCACCTCTTCTTTGTTATCCAATAGTGTGTAAAAAATACACTATTTTTTATTCCTTTTTTGCAAACTCTTGTTTTTTCTATTTACACTATTTTTATCCATCATTTATAAGCTCTATCTTTTCTTCTCTAATTTAGCTTCCTTCTTTGTAAGCTTTATTTGGTAATGACTAATGAGGTTTATCCTTTTCTATTTGAAAATCTAATCCATGATTCATTTAATATTCATTTTTCTCCAATTTTATATTACAGATTGGAGTAGTGAAGAAATCAGCGGACCATGCATTACTTCACATCAAAGAATGGATGGCTCCTAAAAAGGTAAGATTTTTTATAGCAGGAATCTCATTTATTTCCTTTTCAAAATCCGGACCCGTTTATTGCCACCGTGTTTTAATATCGTGTTCCATTTTAGCTTCTATGATATCTATTCTCTGGGGATTGAAATGCGATTCTAAACGGAGAATTAGCAATCATATATTTGATGACGAATTACTATGTGAAGAAGAATTATTTTTTTGCTCTGGCTGGAATGGTCAAAAACTTATAGGAGCTAGAAAAAAAAGAACTGTGCCATTTTTTATTTGCTTGAGGATTAGTATAGGAACTATAAAATAAGAAAGATTACATAATTATGGATGTCATATTCTATCCAGGGCCAACTACCATTACTTTTGTTTCCATCAAGAGCACAAGTATTGCCAGAGCCACTCGGCACCGTACTCATATTTGGATCCTGGAATTTCCCTATTAGTAAGTTCCCTTTTTTTTTTGGGAGTTTTATAAATTCAGGGCTTGAAAAATAGTAATATTATCAATTAGGAGCCTGAAAGATTTTCCTATCGATTCAGACCCGAAAAAGAAGACATTATCAAATTTGGGACATGAAAGACAAACTATCAATTTAGGACCTTTTAAGACCATGTTTGACATCTTATAGTTTCTAGTTATCCAACAACATTTAAATAAATCACAATTCAAAAATAAATAAATTATGTGAGTGAAAGGAATAAAAAAAGAAAGTAGGAATAAAAAATAATTATGTTTATTAAATAATTATAAGCTACTCTAAGATACCAAACATGGTCTTAAATTCTGTAAGTCCTAAATTCATAGTTTCTATCTTTCAGCCTCAAATTGATAGTTTCGTATTTTTTAGGTCTTGAATCAATAAGAAAAATCTTTCAAACCATTAAATGATAGTTTTACTATTTTTCAGGTCTTGAATTGACCAAATTCCTATATACTCTGTGTTTTTTTTTTTTTTGAAGTGTTTAGTATTACAAATATCTTACTCTACTTTTTCCTTTATCAACATAAAAGAATTTATAAGCTTAAAACTCTTTTGGGACTTGAATGCAAGATTATCATGTTTAAATCGAAGCTGTTCATTCAGGTCTTACACTGGATCCTTTAATCGGGGCAATATCTGCTGGAAACACAGTGGTGATGAAGCCTTCCGAGCTAGCACCAAAGTGCTCTTCTTTACTTCATCGTACAATCCCTCTTTACTTAGACCCCGAAGCCATTAATATTGTTGAAGGTGGCAGTGATGTTGCTGAACAACTATTGCTACACCAATGGGACAAAATTTTCTTCACAGGTTTTTTGTTCATCAGTTTCCATGAATAGTGTACAGAAATCTGTATAATTATGGTATATAAAGTATCCTGCATTGCCATTGATTTGCCTTTTTTATTTCTCAAATGCCAATTCAAACATTTTTTTCATTTTCAAATGATGCCTGCCATAGGGAGCCCACGTGTAGGACGCATGGTCATGTCTGCAGCTGCTAAGCATTTGACGCCAGTGGTTCTAGAACTCGGTGGAAAATGTCCTGCCATTGTCGACTCTAACGGCTCAGATTTAAAGGTTCCTCGTCCATATGCCTTTAGATATATTGGGAAAATCTAATTGAGAGCCCGTTTGGCTGAGCTTATAAGCTCCTTAAAACAACGTACTCCGTATAGGATATTTAGGATTTTTAACAACTTAAAGAACTTTTAAGTTTTATTAACCAAAACCCTAACAATTTATTAGTTAGTTAAAAATAACATCTTAGAAGCTCTTGAAACAAATTATAAGATGTTAGAGTGAATTAGATGTTTAAAATAAGCTTAGCCAAACGGGACCTAAGTGGTAGATGGAAGAAGAGGAAAGATTTCTCATACTTATAATTTCACCACTCTCTTTACCATCTTAGATTATAAGTGTTTTGAATGCTGTCTTGCTTACCTTGCGTTTGTATACCTGCTAAAGGTGATTGCGAAGAGAACAGCTGGTGGAAAGTGGGGCCCCTGTGCTGGTCAAGCGTGCGTAGCAGTCGATTATCTGCTCGTAGAACAAAAGCTAGCTCCCGCCCTGGTATTGCACAAATTATCGCCCCATCTTTGCATCATATCCCTGTACAACCGAACTAAAATTAATCCAATTTAACGTCAATTTCTTTCAGATCGAATCACTGAAGAGGTGCATCAAAAGATTTTATGGCGACAACGTGAAAAACTTGCAGAGTATCTGTAGAATTGTGAACAAGCATCATTTCGATAGGGTCTGCAGTCTTCTTGAGGAACCTGGTGTAGCAGCTTCCATTGTTTATGGCGGTTCATTGGACAAAGAAAATTTGTTAGTTCTCTGAAACTTCTTTATACAAATGCTTTCACAAGCTTCGCGACCTAAATTTTTAAACATTAACAGGGTTATTGAGCCCACAATTTTACTAGATCCTCCACTAGATGCTCAGATCATGACAGAAGAAATTTTCGGCCCGTTGCTTCCCATCATTACAGTAAGATCAACTCATATGTTTTACTTTCGAGTTTAAAAGTTTTGCAGTCCTTAACTTGTCTACTTTCAAATTTTGGTATAAAAAGTGTTAGTAACTTTTTTAATTTAGTCCCAATATTAAATTTTTTTAGCCAATTTTGGTCCCTAAATCGCTGGAAAATTGAAAACGGTGTCGTATAATGTCATGAGGATTAAATTTGGGGCACACTAAACAATTTATGGGGCCAAAATTGGACATTCGCGTGACATACGCTGACAACTGTGTTCAATTTCTGATGAATTTGGATCAAAATTAGACAAATTTTAATGTTGTGACTAAATCGAAGAAGTTAACATTTTTGGGACCAAGATAAGTTATGGGACTAAAAAACTTATTAACTATTTCTATCTACTAAGTTTTGCGTTTTTTAATTGCAGTTTGATAAGATCGAAGAAAGCATCGACTTCATCAACGAGCGACCAAAGCCTCTAGTAATATATGCATTTACTAACGACAACAAATTCAAGGACCGAATTGTGCAAGAGACGTCATCTGGATGTGTCACATTCAACGATACCATGATTCAGGTAGGCCTTGCTTCGTCTCTTCATCATTATTACCACCGTCTCCAAGATGATAATTATATTTCCGACTCTGTGTATTGCAGTTTATATGCGAATCGTTGCCATTTGGTGGGGTTGGACAAAGTGGTTTTGGGAGGTACCATGGTAAATACTCGTTCGATACTTTCAGCCACGAGAAAGCAGTTCTGCACACGAGCTTCTTCCCTGAGCTGGAGCCGAGGTACCCTCCATGGAATGATTTTAAGCTGGACTTCATAAGATTGGCTTACAATTTGGATTATATTGGCTTATTGCTTCTTTTGTTGGGCTTGAGGAAAGTAACGCCACGAAATCGATTGCATTAAAATATCGGTTCATCACTTTTCCTATTGTAACACCCTTTCTTCATAGGGTTTTGGTTGAATGGGGACCCTTATTTTCTTCTTTATTCAAGATGTATTTGCTTGAATGCAACAACTTTATAATTGCATATTTTCTCAGTTCTAAATCAGTTTTCACACTTACTTTTTTTTATGTGTTTCACATTAGTTTCACACTCCAAACAAATAAGTTCTTAACAACTTTTACTCTCAAAATTCACTTATTTACTTTATATGTCAAGTGTTTAATGAAAAGTTGAAACTTAAATCTAACTTTGTCATAAGTAATTGCACTTTGCTATTAAATAAAATATAGTATAGTTTTTGTAGAAAAAATATAAATTTAGAAAAATGTTCTTATAGTAATTTTTTTTTAAAAAAAATCTCTAAATTTTTTTCCAACTGAGGTTGGGCCGTAAATTTTGAAGCCCGATAGCAGTTGGGCTGGGCTTGAGGACTTTGTTTGGATTGACACTAGAGAAACATACGGGTGGGACTATTTACCCCTCCAGTTCAGTTTAGAACACTCCACCTATACATTTAGGGCGCGGCTAAAGGCACCAAGGATCCTATGAGGACACCCACAAAATGGATGAGGACACCCACGTGGAAAATACAAAAATACCCTCCCTCCTATTAAAACCCTAAATCCTCCCCATTCTCACAATTGAAAGAGTACACCCACCTTACCCATTTCCTCAGCCTCCTTCACTCTCTTGAAGACGACGGCGCCGCCCGCGCCCACGCCGCCGCCTCCTTCCACGCCACCGCTCGCACAGTGCCGCCGCCGCCCACGCCACCGCCTTTGCCTTTGCCTCGCTGCGCCGCGCACGCATCCCTCTCCATTTCGCGGCCGTTCGCGGCCGCAGCCTCTCCCCCTCCCCTTCGCGGCCGTTCGCGGCCGCAGCTCTTCCCTCTCCCCTTCGCGGCCGTTCGCGGCCGCAGCTCTTCCCTCTCCCCTTCGCGGCCGTTCGCGGCCGCAGCCCCATCCCCTTCCCTTCGCGGCCGCAACCCCTCCCACTCCCCTTCATCGAACCCAGCTACCCACGTCGCCGCCGTTCGAATTCGAAGGTAAGTTTTTTTTTTTTCAATTTTTACAGTTTTTCAAAAAAATTAGGGTTTTGAAAATTTAGGAAAATTAGGGTTTTTAGTAGTTCAGAAATTATTTTCGAACATATCGAGTTTGTTTTGGAAAAAATTTCGAACATATTGCGTTTGTTTTGAATTTTTTTTCGAACAACTTGAGTTTGTTTTGGAAAAAATTTCGAACAAAATGTTCGAATTTTTTTTTCGAACAAATCTAAGTTGTTTTGAATTTTTTTTCGAACATATTGGGTTTGTTTCGGTAAAATTTTCGAACATCTCAACTTTGTTTTGATAAAATTTTCGAACATCTCAACTTTGTTTTGTTAAAATTTTCGAACATGTGAAGATTTTATTTTTGTTGTTGAAATTTTGAATTTTTTTTAGAATTTTTGATGTTCTGGTGTTGATGGTGGGAATCGGAATGATTCGTATGTGAATACGGTGAATCGCGTGTGAATCGGAATAGATGGGTGTACTCATCCGGTTTTTTTTTTAAAACTACAAGAGGGGTAAAAACGTCTTTTCGCACCACCCATGTGACAAAAAAAATTCTCCGTGGGTGTACTCATAGGAAATCCGGGTGCCTTTAGCCGCGCCCATACATTTAATAATATAATAATAGTGTAAAAACCTGGGTTTGAGTCATGGGGAGGGGAAAATGGATGGGTATTTAACTTCCATAAAAAAAAAAAATAATAATAGTGTAAAAACCTCAAAATACCCTTTGAGTAATATTACACTACTAAATGCACCCCTCCTTCACTTTAAACCCTAAATCTAAATTATCTCCACCACTGCCGTCCCCCCGCCGCCACCACCACCACCACCACCACCGAAATTTCACCACGAACAAAAAAAATTCAGAAACTTAAGAAAATTTTCAACTTTTTTTTTTACAATTTTCGACAAACCAGTGTCGACCATATTCACTCTCATTGACAAATTGTTGTCGACGAGAGTGAATATGGTCGACCTAAGTTTGTAGAAAACAAATTTTAAAAAAAACTTGAAAAAATTCAACCTTCTTAGGTCGACCGTATAAACTCTCGTCGACACCCTAATGTCAAGAGAGTGAATATGGTCTACATAAGAAGGTCGAAAATAATAAAAAAAAAAATCGACAATGTAATGTCGACCATAAAAACTCTCGTCGACAACATGTTATCGACGGGAGGTTACATGGTCGACTTTACATTGTCGAAAATATTAAAAAAAATAAAAAAAAAGGGTTTCTGTAAACAGAAACCTAAAAAATAAATTGGAGAGGGAGGGGAGGGGGAGGCCATCGGCGGCGGGGCAATACACTTACCAGGCGGCGGCGGCAGCCGATACACTTACCTGGGGTGGGGGAGGCCAGCATCTTCGACCAGGATGCGGGGCGGCGAGGTCGATCGGGAGCAAATCGGAGAGGGAGGGGAGGGGAGGGGGAGGCCATCGCGGCCGATGGAGAAGGACGCGGCCGCGGGAGAAGGAGGCGGAGAGGGAGGCGGCCGAGGGAGAAGGAGGCGGAGAGGGCCGCGGCTGAGGGAGGGGGAGGAAGGGGGCGACGGCGGCGATATGGGTGGTAAAGGTGGAGAGAATTAGGGTTTGGAGGAGGGTGTGGATAGTAAAGAGGTATTATATAGATAGAAGGGAGAAAAGGGTATTTAAGACAATATTACGGGGTGCATCTATCTTGACAAATTTGAGGGGTGCATCAATCGGGGGAGTGTTCTAAACCGAAATGGAGGTGTAAATAGTCCCACCGAAACATACATTTGAAATGACCCGACCCGAAAGGAAGAGGCAGCTCGAAGGGCCCGGCCTGATTCAACATATTTTGTAATGAATATTTTTATTTATTTTAAATTAAAAGGATACATTTTTTTATTAATTTAATATAATAGTACAGTTACCACTTTATTTTAACATAGAAAGAAAGAACCTTATCGCTTTAATAATAAAGTTAAAAAAAATGTAAATACTTTTACTTTATCATTCTACGGATAAAGTGTGTGAGATCAATCACACTGAGGCCTACTCTTTTAGTTATCAACAAATATTAGATAATCAACTGAAAAAACAACAAATAGAGAGAATAATCTCAAGAGCATTAAACCATATGGAATTCATCGTCTAAAACATACTATCAGTCTTCACCTCTCAAAAAAACAGAGCAGTCTTCAAAAACATAAAACCAACAAACAAAATATACTCAAAAAAAGTGGGAAACTACACACTACTCTTGTCCTAATAAAGGGACAAATGTTTCACTTGGACCAAACTGTTGACATAAGGCACAAACTTGAGAAGCATTGAAGCACCAGGATTCTTCTCATCCCTGGCCACCATTTTAACACTCCCGTCTCTCGTGCTGCATGAATAGATCATCGCATCGTTGACTGCAACCATCGCATTCTCCCCGTCTAGACAAGACAGAACACGGTACTTGCCTGCACCCTTCGGTCCAATACTCGCTTGCACTCGCCTTTTCAGACTCAAATCCATGCCCGAATACACCATGATGTCGCACTCATTATCAAATCCAGCACGCGTAATCCCAACATAGCAAAGCTCCCCTCGAATCTGAGTTAACACACCGTCTTTGGGACACTCAACAGGCAGAGATATAACCTCGTACAGCTCGGAAACCAGATCAAAAGCTATCACACTTCGCGTGGATGTTTCCATGTACACGACGCCTTTCATGTAGAAAGCGTTGTCTTTGATGGTCATTCCCTCCGTGTCTGCGATTAGAACGTTTTCTGCTATTTCCCACAAGTTTGTCTTTGAGGAGTAGATATCGAAGTAGAAACAACCATTGGCAGGAAACACGCGAACCAAATGATAATCTGCTTCCATGTTCAGTGTAGATGGCTCGAAGGCAAGAACAACGGCTACTTCATATCCATTGAACTGCGTCGGAGAAGGAAGAATCGTCCATTCTTGAGTTGCGGGGTTGCACACGTAGTATGGACCGAAGAAATTACACCCCTTGCAGACGAGCAAGCCATTGCAAGAACTCTGTATTGTGCCTTCTTCAGGCAAGAATGATCCTAAGTCTGCTGTGGGAACTCCGTAAGCAGCTTCGTCTAAAGTGATGAATGTAGTCTTCCTACCAAAACACTGGCAAAAGAAACCGGATAAAGCTTTGAAATAGTAGCTCTGCTGGTGACAGAGGAAGGGGCTTTTCGCCCATTCGTCCCACTCCTTCGAAACGGACCTGAAACGAGCAATTGATTTGGCAGGAAGGTAAGGCAGAACAATGTCCTTTACTAGATCCTTGATCTCCACAGGTTTTGCTAATGGAGCAAAGTGGGAGATCAACAATCTCTTCCTGTAATTCGCATCCTCGTTTTCCAAATCATCGTCCATCTCACCGATTCCATCAACATCACCATCGTCCTCATCCTCGTCCTCATCATCCCCATTTTCCAAATCATCAATTGTAAACCCCACTTTAACGTACTCATCATCATCTACCCCAAATTGCATAAAATCATCCTCTACCCTCACATATTCATCCTCATCATCCATTTTCAGGGGCTCCATTGTTTCAAAACGTTTCGAATCTACAGTATGACACAGTCACTCAAATATCAAGTTCATGAATCAAGAAACCCCAAACAAACATATCCACTGAATCACAAACACAGATCTAAAAATGCCAAGAATCAGGGTATATATAAATCACAGATTAAAGATTCAACAAACCCTAGTCAAAATTTCGTAAAAAAATTTCACGTGATCAACGAAAATAACAACAGAAACAGATAATTTCACATCTCCAACGCAAAATCCATACAAATACAGTCGCGATTACAGGAACATAACATGCAGAGAAAAAGAAACTAATAATCCGAATCAAAAACCTAGAAAATGATTGCAGAGAGAAAGTGGTAACCGCACGTACACATTTTCCGGAAACAGAATCCCACGATTCAACGAAACAACGACGATCAAATTGTGGGAGAAATTACACTACTAGTTCCGGGGATTTCTCTTGAAGCTTTGTGAAATTGCAGGGGAATTTCTGTACGAGAGAGCGATTTCTTTAGAGTATGTAGTGGGGGTGTTTGCAAGCAACTTCTAGGAAATGTAGTAGTAACATTTTTTTTTCACAATTTCTTCCAATTTTACCCTTTTTAAAATTTAAAAATTATTCATAAATTTTAACATAGATATCGTTATTAATTATGAGATCTGTCTCATTTTTTATTTTTCTTGCATACAAAGTTTCTCGACCTACAAACTTGTCAATATACAAAGATAATTTTTTTTATAAGAAAATGTGGATTAGTTATATAATTTGTGAGTATAATCTTTTTAAATCTCGATTAGAAAATGTTCGACTTATTTCAATCGTATGATAAATATTATGTTCGATCGAAGTGACGGTATAATTATCTAGTATCTAATCTACACGCCTTGAAAATTATACCATATGAAGAATGAGTCAACTCGGTGAGCTTACAAATTCAAAACTTCATTTGAGACTTTCTAGGTCAAGAATTCCAAAGAAAGTTATTCTTTACTCATTTCAAACTCTATGATTTCTAATAATTATGGTTAATTGCCATTTAAATCAACATATTTCAATCATTTGTAAATTATAATCTAATCTGACAGTCTCATTTGTGTTCGAATCAGATATTTTGACTTTTGAGATTAGTCTGGACTTATTCATGCATAAAAAACTTACGCTTACACCTTTTGCTCTTATAATAACATATTTTAACCTTGTGGTAACATATTCTGATCTTGTAGTAATAAGATATTTTAAATTCCAAGTTCATCCATAAAAACTAAGTGTGTATTATTGTCATCACAATATATATTTGACCTTATAGAGTATTCCCGTTCCGATGGGTGATTTTGTAAACTTGATATATAAAATAAATAAATGAGTTAAAGTTATGTATAAGTATGAATTCAAAAGTAATGATATTTTGTGTAAATTTGAGGATATTATGAAAGTGAAGTTTATAAATAATTTTTCATGTGTAAAATAATGTCGATATTAAAATTACCATTTTACCCCGGAAGGGCACCACCCCTAATATTGAAGGGTATAGACTTATGAATGCTAAATTTACAAGAATGAAAAAAATGAATGCATCACTTTCCTTTGTCATCTCGCCCCTTTACGCGCTCCAATTCATTGAACACACGTAATTCCCATTCCAAATTCTCAAGATTTTGCTAGGGTTCTTGCGTTTTCTCCATTTTATGTGCTTTTTCGCGATCTTTTTTACTTAATACTATTGAGATTTTGTGGGTTTCAGGAGGTATAGTAACTTTTGCGGCGAGAAGGGGGTTTCTGAAACTGAGCTGTAAACGACGTCGTTGCGATGGGTTTTGAGCGGCGCTCAGTTTTGATTGCAGCTGTAGCTTGTTTGTTGGTGCTGGGGAATTCTCCACAGAAAACCCTAGCTTCCAATTCGCCGTCAGCTTTTGTGGAAAATGTGATTTACTCTAATAAGATCGCAATATTCTCCAAATCATACTGCCCGTAAGCCTTTTTCACCATCAATTTGAGTTTTGTAATGAATTTGTAGATGAAGAAATCCTGTTGTGAATGATCATTTTGATTGATTACAGCGATATATGTATGTATGTGTGTATGTATAGTGTAATTACAGTTTATTAGAGAAAGATCATGCTCAAATCAGTATGTTAAAGGCTTATGAATTATGATCTGTTTTAGTGTCTCTGAATTTTTAGTTTTCTTGTTTTAGTGCTGAAGGACTTGACTGTTAACAATTGTGAGTGTTGGTTGATATATTTACGAACTACGTTAGATCGTCGATTTCACAGCATTGTTATAATAAGTGTTAGAAGTTGTAGATGTATAATCTTGAATTCATACCAGACTAGGAGGAACATAAACTTTGACCTCTTGTTAATGATTTGTTAATTGGGAGAGAATAATGCGTAAGCTTCGTATTTGTGATTTATTGGGAGGTTAGATATTCTTCGCGTGCCAAGAACATATTCAGTGAACTCGAGGAGGAGCCCTTTGTCGTGGAGCTTGATCTTCGAGGTAACCATTTTCTTTTACTTTTTTTGCAATTTTGTTGTTGTGGCATTCGATCACCATTCTGAGTTGATTACATGCAGATGATGGATATAGAATTCAGGATGTTCTTCTGGAATTAGTTGGGAGGCGAACGGTCCCACAAGTATTCGTTAATGGCAAGCATATTGGTGGCTCTGATGGTACAATGCTTTTTAACCTTCAAGTCATCTATAAAAAGAGTAACACTTGACACACTAGTTACACGGTGCAAT
Source organism: Galeopsis tetrahit (assembly GCA_963675135.1). NCBI lineage: Eukaryota > Viridiplantae > Streptophyta > Magnoliopsida > Lamiales > Lamiaceae > Galeopsis > Galeopsis tetrahit. Next base: position 1,208,830 of record OY776120.1, read on the forward strand.
TGGTGCACAACTAATAGAGTACTACAAAACGACTAATAATACTAATTAGTGAAGCAACAAGTAGTACCTTTTAAAAATACACATCAGTTGGGGTAAAAATCTATTTTTTGTCCTTTAATTTGCACCAATTTTGATTTTAGTTCGTTAAATGTTTAAACTTTGAAATTCATTTGTTTACAAAATTCAGTTTTTCGTCCTTTTAGTCGGTTAAAAGGGCGAAAAGGTTGAATTTGGTAAATGTAAAGGACTATTTTTTAAGTTGGAAAAGTTAGTTGACAAAGGACAAAAAAAATACTTATACTCCATCAGTTGCATGGTGCAACTGGTGTATACTCGTTTTTGCCCTATATACTACTATTGTTCCTTCCTCTTTATGTTTCTTCTACTACATGACATCTTTTTTCTTTGTAACTCAGATCTGCAAGCTGCAGTTCAGAGTGGTCAAGTGCAAAACCTTCTTAGTAAAGCTTAATGCAATTCTAAACCTCCGTTAATGGAGCCTTCGAGTCGATCGATCATTTGTAGACTATGTGAAGTTGTTTTTAATCACCACCATCTAATTTTTCATGTGAGTTTTTTTTGCTCCTGAAAAGTGTTTAGAATTGTAGACTACTTTTTAAATATTAGACATTGTGTTGGATTCGATAATTTGTTTATTTGTTCGATTCTTCTATTTCACTTTTCGTTCGTGTTTATTGTTCCATCATATATTCTACTCTCTGAACTCGTATCATAATACTCTAAGGCCATGTTTGATACCTTAGATTAAACCTAGATTAACTATATATCATTTTTATTGGTTGTTTGATAACTTAGATTAAGGGTAGATTATGCTTTAAAATTTATAAAGTTTAGTTATCATCCTAATCTTAGATAATCCATCTTTGCTATCAAACATGCCCTAATTGTGATTTGTAAATTGATTAATTTTAAGCCTTACACTTGTATTTAGTAGCTCTAAAATGGAGCATGAAAACTCTGCAAGATTTCTAGTTGGGCCTCTTTGGTCTCTTAATGGACCTTGTTTTTAACCCCAGATTCTTTAACGGGTCTGACTATTTACACCTCCATTTTGGTTTAGAACACTCCCCCGATTGATGCACCCCCACTCAAATTGTCTTAAATACTCTTTTGTCTTAAAAATCTATTTACTAAACACACCCCCTAATTTTCCCCTCTTCCTCCTTCTCCGATCGATCTTCCCCTCTCTCTCTCTCTCTTTTTTCTACTCCCCTCCCTCTCTTTCTTCTAGCCGCCGTCGCCGCCCTCCCCTTCCTCTCCCTCCCTCCCCCCTTTCTCTAAAAAACTGCGTGCAGCAGAAAAAAAAAATCAACTCCTCTCCGTCGCCGCCCTGCCTCCTCTGCCGTCGCCGCCCTCCCCTTCCCCTCTCTCTCAACAGCTGTTGCGTACAGCAGCAAATTAAAAAAAAAAAATCAACTCATTCACCCCACCCACCCCATCACCCCTGTCCACGCCCAAACTCCAACCGCCCCACCTTGATTCGTCGTTCACTGCCCCCCGCCGCCGCCCAACAGGTTTGAATTTTAGGTTTAGGGTTTTTTTTTTTGCTTTTCTTCATTTTTTCTCCGTTTCTTTGGTTTTTTGGTTTCCTTTACTCCTCGAATGTCAATTTTTTTATTTCCGACTGCAAAGGTAATTTTTTTTTCTTTTCATCGACACTGGTGTGTCGACCCTTTGCATTCTCGTCGACAAATTGTTGTCGAAGAGAATGTATATGGTCGACCAACTATGTCGATTTTTTTTTAAAAAAAAAATTAAAATTTTTTCAACCTTTGTAGATCGACCATATATATTCTCGTCGACATATTGTTGTCGATGAAAGTGTATTTTGATCGACTTAAAGTTGTCGAAATATTTCAATTTTTTTTTTTAAATTCAACAAACCAGTGTCGACGAGAGTGAATATGGTCGACACTGGTTTGTCGAAAATTTAAAAAAAAAAAAAATTGAAATTTTTCTAAGTTCCTAGATTTTGTTTGTTGTCTGTGGTGAAATTTTGTTGTTTGTTTGTTATTTGTTTGGTGGTGGTGGTGGTGTTGGCGGTGGCGGTGGTGGCTGGGGCTGGATAAACTTAGGTTTAGGGTTTAAAAGGTGAAGGAGGGGTGCGATTAGTAATAGAGGTGCATTTAGTAGTGTAATATGACTTAAAGGGTATTTTTGGTTTTTTACCTCATTATTTTATTATTAAACTCAAAGGGGGAGTGTTCTAAATCGAAATGGAGGTGTAAATAGTTCCACCCTTCTTTAACTGGGCTAAAAAAATATGGCCCACCCACACGGCATCCTAAACCTAAAATCTAGATTACTTTTATGCGTTAGTCAGTTTTAATTTTATATTTTATTATCTGGTTTATTGATACTATTTGTTTTGTAAAAAGATAATTAACGGTTAATAATAATAGGGGTAACAATACTAACAAATGTTAAAAATCAAGTAGAATCAAATATCAGAATCAGGTGAAACACGACAAATGAAATAGAAGATTTGAGACTAAATTTAAACTTTGTCTAGAAATTTATTAATAAAAGGAGACAAAATATATGCGAATTTTCCCCATTAGGAAACTTTATATCTATGGATCTAACTAATTTAATTAAGGAGTTTAAAGTTTAAACCTTGTGCCTATATTAATCCTCCAGTTAATTGATTTGATTAGGCTTAATTATTTCAAGTGATTTAGCTATAACCATCTATACAAAAGAGTAAATCATACAAAGATTGGGGGTGACAATACGGGTCACGATAAAAAAGTACGAAACGTATTCAACACAAAAATTGCGGGTTAGTGTTTGACCTTACTGTGTTTGTGTCGTTATAGTGTCGACACAATAATGATATGAGAAATTTGTTGTCGTGTTTGTGTCAGATTCGTATTAACCCGTCAAATAAAAAAATAACACATTAACATGTTATCTATTATTGACCTGATGAGACACGATAATGACATATATTGAATTATACCACAATGCTTTTTTTTTTTTTTTTATCGTGTTGTGTTATGTAATATAAAATATTGTATTGTTATAGTGTCGTGTCGACATGTATCTTTATCGTGTCATATTCGTATTAAACTTACCGTGGAAACACAACAAAACACATAACTCAATAGCAAACATGCCTAACAAAAATGCAAAAAGAAGATATTGAGGTTTGGATTGTAATTAATTTTAGTACAAAATAAATGGCATTAAGCCAATAACCACTAGGCACTTGCGTGGTCTAGTAATTAAATAAAAAAATTATTGTTGCCTAATTCGAACAACTTTATAGTTGAAGTTAATAAAATCGAGTATAATTTTACAATATTTGGTTTTTAATTAATCAAGAAAAAACTAGTAAACAATTACTCTCAACAACAATTATATTAACCGAGTACAAATTTATTCAACGTGCAAGAATCATCTTTCGGGATAGTCCAATCACAAATTTCGATAGATCATTAACCCACCAAATGGACTTTCATAAACGGGAAGTCTTGACAATATCGTGTGCTCTAGAATTATCATTGCACTTGATAAATGAAACCGAACAATTAGGGAACACAAAAATAGGTTAAAAATATGAATTAGAATAATATAGATTTTAATAGGTTGTATATCATTTCTTCATTTTGTTTTATTAATACAAATAATTAAGAGTCAAGAATCAATTATACAAGCCTCATTTTCATCTCATAAATATATATATACACTAGATACATAGAATTAAAATATGATAATAAATAAAAATATCTTGTAAAGTAAGAGTGAGTTAATTCAAGGGTGGGCATGTGATTCTTACAATTATTTGTTGCCCTAATTTTCAAAGTTAAAATAGTTTAATTATTTCAACATTAATTTGTAGCCGTTGATCATAAGTTTTGTATAGCTCACTTAGGGTTTAATTAGTACCATTAATGCATCCAACTTTGTGCCTAATTACTCTGACTAACTTTGTACCATACAACTTGTATATACCTCGAATCATATTATCGTAAAAATTTATATGCAATCGTTGCACGAAATTTAGATATGTGCAAATAATTAACTTGTTGTCTCGTTATTCTATTTCTCTCCACATGTTCCTTCATTTTCTCTATAGTGCACATTATTTTTTTACGAATACAATTAAATTGCACGGTGCAACTAGCTAGCTAAAATGCACGCCACATCAGCATTTTTTTTTTTTTTAAATAGTAGTATATAAAAATTAATTTGGTGCATATTATAGTATAAATTATTAAATCAAAAGTAAAAAATTTTACAAAGAACATTAACAAATACACTAATTTAACTAGACAATGATTAAAGGTTAATTAATAGCCCATTTTTCAAATTGATAAAGAAGAGTGAAACCCTAGAAAACTATATAAACCATAGTAATTAAATTACACAAAGATGTAGTAGTATTAAATATTTTTACTTAGGTATAATGATGTGTTGAAATCATAATAATATAATTATATACATCATAATTAAAATCAAGCTTGGGGCCTAATACACAGTACAAAAAGTAAAATTTATCCCAAAATGCAACCTACGAAATAAAATTTAATTTAAATCAATCGAATAAATATATAGGTCACTAACAATAGATCATTTTAATTATCACTTATTAATTACAGAATTTAAACCTTATTTTTTAAAGGTATAGCATCTTTAGAATAGGTCTCAATATATATATTGCCGAAAAAAATACTCCCTATTTAATTATCTTTTAAAATTAAGTATGATCACTAATAATTTAAATATACGAATTCATGAGTTAATAGGGTAGGTAATTAATTAGGTGGTATTTGACAAAGAAATTAATGGTTTTAATTAAGATAAAGTTACATAATAATAATAATAAGAATTAAATTAAATTTATGGACCAAATGGGCTAGCAGGATCTAGTTTATAGCCTTCTTCGATCTCTCAATAATATTTATTGTGTATTTATACAATAGAACCTTCTTATATAGGAGTATATATTAATTTTCCATAATTAATAAAATTTTCAAAACATTATTTTTTCATGATCAATGAAAACAAAATCACTAATTTTGATATATTGATAAAATGTTAAATTAAAAAATATATATATATAACTAAGAAAATTTAGTTAAAAATATAATTTTGTCTCCATTTGTGTTGACCCAGATGTATTCATTCTTATCGAACTATTTGTATTCTTTATTTTTCGTTTATATTTACTTTTCCAAAATTGCATTATTAATTCCTAACAAATGTTGTGGCAATCTCTCACAACACTTTTTTTTTTTCTTTTCAAAATAAGATAATTTTTCAGCACACGAAATATTAAGAAAATCTATATTTAACTGAAAATGATTAAATATAGAACTGCACCGATTGCACGATGTAACGAGTGTGCATAAGTGTTGTTATTTTATTACGGTTGATTTAACCATTGGATTGTTATAGTTGAAACTAGCTACTCTATCTAGAAATATATTTCTCCATTCGTGCGAATTCTTAATCCACAAATTAAGAGCTACAAAATTTAGCAAAACGTACATCATATAAAAGTCTACGAAGTTATGATCATATAGTTATGTTTGATTTCTAGCTAGTTGATTGTTTTCAACTATTTCAATTTTCATGGATAGACTATCGGTTTATTTGGTTAGAAACTTAGGAGTATGCTCCTTATTTCAGGTTTTCGTTTTGGGGGAGTCGGTCAGTTCTTAGTTTTTTACAGAGCTTTGATCTTACTTCAATTGAACCCCGTCAATATACGATAAGATTGATCATCCGAATTAATCGGTCGATCCCTTCAGCCGAATACAAAGACTTTTTTTTTTTTTTTTGTTAGTATAGCTAATAATTATGTCCTATGTGGATACCTTAATGTGGGGTATCTCGTATCGAGAAATGGAAATCTGTGCTTTTTTTTTTTTTTAAGTCTCGGGTATTCGGTCTTGGACCGACTAATCCCGGGGGACCAATCTCACCGCACACTTGCGGGGTTCCCGTTTAAAGTCAGAGTTTTGCGCTCTATATGGACATCTGTGCTTATTTAGTGGACAAATGTTTCACACGTTTTTCCACTTCGTCACGATTGGAGAGAGTAATGATATGGATTTGATTCGCTTCGGTTTGAAGATCTTGTTTTATATATAATGTGACTGTCATTTTTTTTTCATTATAAAAGCCTGAAAATTATAAATATCAGGATATATATGTATATATTTTTGATTGAACTAGGTGCAAAATTCATAATTCGAATAAACTAAATTAGAGAATTATAAATAAATTAAATACCTCGAAAATTATATAATTTTGATCTGATTGTACACATAGAGTTCCCAAAATGCCCTTATACATAAGTTGTCCCACTAATTTAAACTCTCCAGTACTAATTGATATTGTTGAAGGGTGAACTTGTTTCTAATTAGTTATTTTTTTTCATATTTTTTTTACCCCCACCTGATCAATTTTACAAATTTTTAGATTGTCTTAATTAATAAATTTTCTCTAATATTTATCATTTTATAGTATTTTTTAATTTCATTCTAAAAATCTAATATACTTTAACCGTACGTCTCACAATTATTTGTACACTTGTGTTGTGTTATTCGATCGTTTCATTTTGTAATTGTTTGTATATTCATAGTGGCATCTCATATGTATCATGCCAAATGTTTGAGTAGCTATTCCCTATTCATAGCCTTTTGTGCCTACAAGAAATTCCGAGTGAATCTCGCGTTTCTAATTATATAAATATTCAAATTTAAAATTTCTTAATATTCGTAAAAATTAATATTCAAAATCTACATATTCATTTTATTTTATTTGTAATTGACATGTTTACTTTTTAAACACATTTAAAAAAAATAAAAAAAAACATATTGAGTTCGTGACAAGTGTGAAAAAATGGAAAAGAAGTTAACATTTAAAAAAGGGTTAATTCCAAATAAATACACCACTTTTCATATCAATATCAATTTAATCACGATCTTTACAATTTTTTTTTAAAACCCCAACCTTTCATCGTGTTGCAATTAGATACGTTTTTTTTCTCCGGTCAATAATTGATGATGTGGCTTGCCGGAGCTCGCCACGTCATATTACACATATTTTTTTTATTTTCCCTATAAAGATTACACTTTATAAAAATATAAAATTTTATAAAAATAAAAATAAAATTGCAGTGTCCCCTGCTTCTCAAACTAAATCAAGTTTTCTTCTACCATTCTCAAACTAAATCAAGTTCTCTTCTAACCATAAAAATTAAATAAAAATAAAACTTTCGCATCTTCAACGTCTTTTTCGCTTCTCAAAAGTTAACAGAGTTCTTGTTATGCGCGTCTCTCTCACTTCTCACTTCTTAAACTCAATTAATCAAGTTCTTCTCTTCAAATCCTAAAAATCAAAATCATAAGGGATAGAACATTTTTGTTGCAATAATCATTAGTGTTAAACACATTAATTCCTAAAATATTTTCTATATAAATTGTAGTTCTCGAACAATAATCATTAGTGTTAAACACATTAATTCCTAGAATATTTTTCTCTCTCATAAAACATATAAATTGTAGTTCTCGAACTAGTTGAACAAAATAATAAAAAACTACCAACAAGGTTACCTTCAGTATACACCCAAATACAATAATTAATTGAGGTCCAACAAAAAAAAATTATAGTTCTCGAACTAGTTGAACAAAACAACAAAATTATTAAATAATTTAAGAATTCCTGAAAAAATAAACCACCAAATCACCAATGATCATGGATTAGATGCGTGAGTTTTTTTTTTTTTTTTTTTTAATTTTTATTGTTAGAGGAGAATAACTTGATTTAGTTTGAGAAGCAGAGGAGACGCATGAAATTTTATTTTTATAAAATTTTATGGGTAAGAGAGAATAACTTGATTTAGTTTGAGAATGATAGAAGAAAACTAGTTTGAGGAGCGGAGGAGGAGACGCATACAATTTTATTTTTATTTTTATAAAATTTTATATTTTTATAAAATGTAATCTTTATAGAAAAAATAAAAAAAATATGTGTAATATGACGTGGCGAGCTCCGGCCAGCCACATCATCAATTGTTGACCGGAGAAAAAAAAACGTGTATCTAATTGCAACACGATGAAAGATTGGGGTTTTAAAAAAAAATCGTAAAAGTCGTGATTAAATTGATACTGAGACTAAAGGTGGTGTATTTATTTAGAATTAACCCTTTAAAAAATGAATCACTTTAATTGAACGACCAAAATGATAAAATGAGCCAAATGTAGAGATACGAATTGAGTAATACTTTACTCAATCCGTCCGATGAAACCCATCCATAAACTTTGAGTACGCAGATTAAGAAAATAAATATATTAGAATTAATGTGATTGAAGAGTGATTAATGAAATGTTAGAGGGGATGATTTAGTAATTTACGTGGCGGACGTACAAAAAGAAAGTTTGATAACTTTTATTGGGACGGAGGGAGTAATAATTTAAGTAGTGACACACTGTACTAATAAAATCTAATACATAAATTTATATTTCAAAATTTTATTATGTTATAAGTTGTTTCGATTAATTTATTGAGTGAGTTACAATTACTGATAAAAATTATATACAAAATGTTTTTTTTTATTTTTTTTTATTTGAATTAGCTAGTCTCATAAAAAGAATATATTTTAAAAAAACTATTGATTAGTTGGAACCGTTGATGTTTATAATTATTTTCATGAATTGACAATAATAGAATTCTAATAAAGATTGATTAATTTTTGATATCAAAATTAATAAAATAAATCAGTAGGCTATATACGCAGGCCGGCGGAAATCCGTATACTGTATTTAATTACTCTTCGTTAATGGTCATAAATACGTACACTAAACTGACAATTATACCCCTATACTTAGTTTTATAGTCAACCAACCACCCAATAATATAACCCTTAATTAATTAAAACTTAATTACTTTCAAATGGTCCCCCCTCAAATCACTAATTATCAACAGTTTTAACCACTTGAGTAGTGAGTAAAAAATAATAATTTAGAATTATTGAGAGGTGCTGATTAATTAATTATAATTAATTACCGGAAATTATGTTGGAATTTTGAAACTTTTTTTTATTACTTCTTTAATTTTTGGATAATTATGTAAATAAGTTGGCTTTTAATGCTTTTATGTTATGTCTAAAGAATAATTTCGAATTATTAAATAGTAAGTTTATTATTAATATTACTATTGTACTTAAATTATGTGATTCTTTATAATTAAAATAAATAAATATAATGGTTTCTAATTATTATATGTGGTTCCCATAGGTTTATATGTAGCAAGACAACAAAAGTTCATTTGTACATTTGTTTAGAAACCTAGCCTAACCTTAAAAATTTATTTTCTTTTATAGGTGTGTGTATCTATCTTAAACACTATAATTAATTAATTTGTGGGATGATTTACAGAGTATTAGTTTATTTAAAGAAAAAACAAATTATTTTTATTTTAAATAGTATTGATATTTTTCAGCTTCTACAAAAAATAACATAAAAATATTAATTAGTTAAAGATTTGTGAGTCAAATAATTAGATCGAAATTACACTAGTTTCACGCGATGAAAATTATGAAATTGATGCATATAAATGTTACTCTTTAAAGTGGGTTGAGTAATTATTAATAAAATAACAAATTTATTTCTTCTAATAAAACTAAATTTAAATGCAGCTCAGTTATTAATAACTACATGAAATTTTTTAAAAAACGAGCAAAAATTACTTGAAGTCGACATTTAATATTTAATTGCAAAATTAAATTTGATTGATAGATATGGTATTTTATGTTGATTGTATTTTATTGAGAAATAGAGACATAAAGCAGCGCGTTCTCCGGTCCAAATGACAAGATGGGCAACAAGTTCATGACGACACGTGGCAACATTCCAACCGCTAGATTCTCATGCAGATATCCACCACCTTTAGATCATTCTTAGTCCCTTTGATGATCATCACGGATAGAAAAGAGACATCGATATTTAAAAGGTTATAATAAAGATAAAGGTTTTAAAGATTAATTTTGTTATATATATATATATATATAAATATTAATTTTGTTATATATATACTCCCTCAGTCCCATATTAATCTTCATAGGTAGATGGACACGTAAATTAAAAAAGTGTAATGATGAGTGGAGTTTTGAGGGATAATTTTGTAAAACTTTATGTATAAAGTAAAGAAATGAGTTGACTTTTGTGTATGTGTGGAGAAAGAGTAATGACATTTGTGTAAAATTGAGGTTATTGTGAGGGTATAGTTTATAAAGAATTTTCCATTTTAAGGGTGTGAAAGTTATTGTGGGACGTCCTAAAAAGGAAAGTGTGAAAGTTAATGTGGGACGGAGGGAGTATAAAAAAGGGTTAGTCTTGGGTGAGATCGTCTCACAAAATGAGATCCGCAGCCTTCATATATAAAAAGTGATAATTTTTTAGCAAAAAGTGGTAGTGTTTAAGTAAAAAGTGACAATCACTTTTTTTAAAAATATTATCACTTTTTATTTAAAAATTATCAATTTTTTTACAAACTAAAATCTGGAAAAAAATATGGGTTATTCTATCCAAAATTTTGAAATATGAATTAAAATGATTCGTCTCACAGAAAAAGATCCGTAAAACGGTCTTACACAAATTTTTGCCTATAAAAAAAGAGTAGAACGATGTATATAATTAGACCTAACGGCTAAAAGTAATACTAAAATTTTGTATGTATAATTTTTTCATAAAAGGCTTTCAATTTTAACTATGTGAAACTTATTATGGAGTATAACATATTTTCTTCTATGTTTAGTGATTCCTTTTACATTTTTATTATATTGAGACATTTTAATTTATTTGCACACTTTCAATATGAAAATAATTCAAAATTTTTTATTTTCATGATGTCACACAATGAAATATTTTCAATTTTTAATTCACACCCTTAAAAGTGAAATACTCCCTCCGTCCCACTATAAGTTTCCCACTTTCCTTTTTTGGACGTCCCACTATAAGTTTTCCATTCCATTTTTGATAAATTATTTTCTCTCTCTCAATCACATCACTTACACTTTATCTATTATTTTATCATACTCCATCTCATACCAATCTATTATTTTCTCTCTCACCATCACATCACTTGTACTACATCTATTATTTTATTATATTCCTTAATCAAAACACCCAAAAGAAGTGGGAAACTTATACCGGGACGGAGGGAGTATAATTTATAAACTACATGCATAATATTTTCAATTTTTATATTGCACTCAGTCATATACACAAGTTAGCTCATTTATTTACTTTATAGTACATAAATATTTACAAAAATTACACTTTAAACCCAACTCATTATTACACTTGTTTACACTACAAAAAAATGGCATTTTGGAGACGGATTTACCGACGGATTTTCCTATGCAATTTATTATGAGATAGAGGGAGTAATATCTCACAACATCATTTATTTTTGAAATTAATACTCATTTTTTTACACTTTACTAAATAATCTAAAATACCTCTCATTCATTTATAGGGTTGAAAATCTAACAAAATTATTCGATACTCGATTCAAGGTCGTTCGGTAAAAGTTCGTTTGAACTCGGTTCGACATAGATATCAAACAAGTTTGAACATATATTTATGTTTGGTACGGTCTAAAGCTCGGCTCGAGTTCGATGAGTAAAAAAGATAAATGTAGTGTAAAAATATTAAACTACTCAAACTCGGCTCGTTTAATTATCAAACGAGCTTAAACAATAATTTCAAAGCTCAATAATATTTTAAACAAGTTTAAACTATATGGCGTTTGATTCGAGTCATTTACAACCCTATTCATTTGATTCTACATTCTACTAAATTAAATTTTTTTAAAAGTGAATCGATCAAAATGTACAAGTTATCACGGACGGAGTAAATATTTTACTAAAGTGTGTGTTGGTGTTGTGGGTGAGAGAGAATGAAAGGGAGAGAGAGAGATTTATGGCTGTGAACAAAAGCTGCAAATATTTAACACTGAAAGAGTTGAAACAAAGAAATGAAGAAAACAGTGTTTTCGTAAAAATAATCCAAAATTAGTATACAATAGAGAGAGAAAGAGAAATTGAAGAGAATACCAAAAAGAAAGTGCTTTTTGTAAGGCCATGGCGGCGTGGCAGACCTGTAATTCTGCCTCTTAAATGCAAACAAATTAATCCCTGTCCCCCATAACCCCAAAAGTCATGGCCCCCCATCCCATTTAAATTCTCCCCTCTTTCTTACATGCATCAAACCCACCTTTCAATGGAATGGCCGGTTTCTTCTCTCTAGGCGGCGGCGGTAGCGGCGACGGACGAACCAACCCCGATCAAGAAAGCAGCAGTCACCAAAATCCGGAAAGTAATTGGTTTTTATATCGGAATGAGGAGCTCCCTTATAGGAGTTTCGAGCTCTGGCAGCCTCCACCGCAGGCTGCAGAGAATTTTCTGCAGCGCGGCGGGGGCAGCCAGCTCTCGGATCTTTACGCCTCTGCGGGCGGTCTGGCTGTGGGCCAGGCCGGCCGCGGGGATTCGGGGTTTTTGATGATGAGGAGTAGTGGGGGAGGGATAAGTTGTCAGGATTGTGGGAATCAGGCGAAGAAGGATTGTGTGCATATGAGGTGTAGGACGTGTTGTAAGAGCCGAGGGTTTCAGTGTCAGACCCACGTGAAGAGCACGTGGGTTCCCGCGTCGAAAAGACGCGAGAGGCAGCAGCAACAGCAGAGGGAGAGTAGTAGGAATGAGAAAAGGCAGAGAGAGAATCCGAGTACTTCGAATTCTCTTGTGTGTACTCGTATACCCACTTCTAATTCAGGTAAATTTGGATGCTTTCTCGTCGCTAATTTCTGTGTTTTTTTTTTAATCATAATGTGAAAGTAAAGACAGTTGCCCTAATTATTGGAACAATTTTCAGAGAAAAATAGAGACTTAATTTTGTATTTGTTCAATTTGGATATTTTGCCGTCGCAAATCTCCGTGTTTTTTTTGTAGCAATCATATGATGGTATGATGAGAAAGAAAAGACTGTTGCCCTAACTATTGGGACGATTTGTATTCTCTCCATTTCTTTTGATAAATTTCATGATAAAATAGAGATTTTTTTATACGTGATTTTAACGAATGAAACCGTTTTTCGACTTCTGTATTTGTTCAATTTGGATGTTTTACCGTCGCAAATCTCTCTATTTTATTTGTGTAGTCATCACATGATGGGAAAGAAAAGACAGTTACCCTAACTATTAGGACGATTTTCTCTTCATTTCTTTGATAAATTTTAGAACTTTTGTATTTTCACTAATTATTTTATCATCTGTCTATCTCTCTATTCGTTTTTCGTAGGTCTGGAGGTGGGTAATTTCCCGCCCGAGGTGAGCGCGGAGGCCGTTTTTCGGTGCGTAAGAGTGAGCGGCGACGAATCGGACGAGCAATACGCGTACCAAACGGCCGTCAACATTTCCGGGCACGTTTTCAAGGGAATTCTCTACGATCAAGGCACCGGAGAAACCTCATCCGGCGGCGGAAGCGTCAGCCTCGGCGTTCACCAGCTTAATTTAATGGCCGGAACTTCCGCCACCGCCACCTCCGCCCCGCAAACCTCCGCCGCACCATTTCTTGACCCTTCTTTATTTCCAGCTCCGATTAACACTTTCATGGCCGGTACGCCATTCTTCCCACCACCAAGATCTTAAATAAAATAGTAATTAATTTAAATTTCTAATTTCACTAATTATCATTATGTAATGAAATTAAAAAAAAGATAGGATTTATTTTGTATTATTGGTGTTGTAAATCCCATTGAGGCTGATAAGAAATTGTTATTACTAGCTAAAATATAGAGAAGGAAAAATCAAGGGATTATTATTATTATTATGTCTGATTTTTAGTTCAAATGAATTAATTTCAATTCTATGCATCATTTGAATTATTCTTGTTTTTATATCTTTCTGGAAAAATAAAGATATGTATAAAAGTGAAAAATAAAAAAGTTTAGAAATCGAATCAGAAGTCGAAGTGTTGTTAAAACCTTGCACGAAAAAATGCCAAACGAAGGAAAAATGTAAGCTAAAACTTGAATTTATTTTTCAGGGGGTTGATAAAAAATCAACAATATTACATTATTTTGATTAATTTCAATTCTATGCATCAGTTTATAAATTATTCTTGTTTTTATATCTTTTTGGACACATAAAGATATGTATAAACGAGAAAAAGAAAACTAAGTCATAAGTTTACACATTGAATTAGATGTCGAAGTGCTATTAAAATTTTGCACGAAAAAATGCAAAAACGAAGGAAAAATGTACACTTAAAACTTGAATTAATTTATTTTTCTGGGGGTGATGAAAAAATCAACAATATTTCGTATATATACAAGAATCTTGTTCACTGAATATCTAATTACATTATTTTGATTTAGGCATGCATTTGTTGAATTTATTTAATTTTGTTATTTGTGTTCCTATCACTTGCCAACAGTTTTTTAAATAAATTGTGCACATATATAGGAAATAATGCAGTTGCAGGTGCATTTTAGTAAACATACTAATTAAATATATATATCAATATCATACAGATTTTTTTAAATTAAAAAATATATATATATATATGAATTTATATATACATCAAGGTAAATTTATCTAAAAGTGGTGCCTGTAAGTGAAAAGAGAAGATTTTGGAATAATTTCTTGATTTGATGTTACTTATAAGTTCTGGGATGTAAAATGACCTAATTACTATAGTTATTCAAAATCCGATTTTTCCAATTGAAGAATTTCTTGAAATTTTCAACTTCATATATAGAATGGCATATTAAATTTTCTGGTGGAAAATATAGTAATATTCTCTGAAACTCTGGGTAATATTAATCAGACTTTTATGTAGTTTTTGCCCTAGTAATTAAATTAATATATGTGCATTTAACTGAGGATAATTTTGACAAAGATTTGAAGAATTAAATTAAATAAGAAGTCACAATAATTATGGTTCCACTAGAATATGTGTAGGTTATGAAGATAATGCAAATGAAGATTGTATGGAGGTTGGGAAATGAAATTGCACTGACAAAAATATAATTATGTCCCTATTTATAAAAAGGTTAATAATATGCTACTAGTATAGGTTAATTAACTAATAATTTTAATGAATAATGAATACATTTCATAAGTAGATGATTAAACTCATGATAATAGAAAATTAAAGCTAGCTATAATACTATATATAATGATCATTAAACCATTACAAAATACTTAAAATACTATATATATATATATATATTGAAAATTTATGCCGAGTTTTAACTTCATAAGAAATTTCAGCATTAAAAACAAAACCAGACATACTTTTAATTTATAATAATTACTTATATTTTGGCTCAAATAATTGCAATAAACTCGCACTTAAAGAGTAATTTTTTGTTGAATCAAATTACACGTAAAAATATTTAATTTTATTTATACATAAATTACTGAACTAATTTTAATTTTAAGGTAAATTTCTCTAACATGTGTCTTGCAAGTAATATTTTAAAGAGGCGTTTCCATCAAATACTGAATATTAAGCATAAACTTCCACTAAAATTGTGTATTTTTTGTCTTTTTTAAATTCTATAAATCGTAAATTGAGGAAGAAAAAAATTGTGAATTAAACAATTGCAAAATAAGCTAGGAAAAAAATTTGCACTTAGTATAAAATGACTTTACATAAATGTCTTCTTAAAATTCACTTGTGACATATGTAAAAAAATGGGAAAAAATCCTTGCACTATACATGCATTTAGACTATTGATTTACAAGGTTAAATCCTTTTAAATTTTAATAATTTTTTGATATTATAATAAACTTTTCAACAATCAAACAAAAAAGTCTGACTAATTACGAATAAATTAATACAGTATTATTAAAATTGAGTTCTTGCAATTGCATGTGATTGGACCTATACTGATGATTTGATTATAATTTCAATGTATAGCTAGGGTTCAGCTTTATCCAAATATGATCCATATTCATAGTCGACAAAGAGTGTCTGTAAGATCAAATCAACCTTATACATTTTATATACACGCCCGGCTATAAACTTCTCGTTACTTATAAAATGAGAGAGATAAATATAAAAAATAAGATATAAAATAAAGTGTAAGAATAAAATATTAAAAGAGTTTATCAAAAAGGGTATAAAAAAATTTATAGACGGATGAACCAAAATAATAAAATGGAAAATGTATAGACGAATATAGGAAGTGTTAAATAAAATTAGGAGTATATATAATTTCAAATAGTAATATATTTTGTGTAATTAATTTAATTAAACGCATATATTATTAGACATATACAAATATATTATGAGATATTATATATATCTTGTAATATATTTTATATATCTTTATTTTTCTTAATTAGAGATTTATGATATATACGTTTTGTATCTATAAATACTTCATTTATGTACTCTTTACATTCACTCAATGAAATTATAATTTAGTAATTCATTGTTTCTCTATATGGTATCAAGAGCCTCTCGGCTCACGCCTCGATCCCACCCTAACCCTCGTAATCGTTGTTCGATGTTCTTCGTCGTACAAAACCCACGATTACCCCAACCTCATGAAGACAAGTTTCTTCTTCCCCGTAATCGTTGTTCGACGTTCTTGTCGTACAAAACTCACGATTACCCCAATCTCAAGAAGACAAGTTTCTTCTTCCCCGTAATCGTTGTTCGACGTTCTTGTCGTACAAACCTCACGATTACCCCAACCTCAAGAAGACAAGTTCCTTCCTCCCCGTAATCGTTGTTCGACGTTCTTGTCGTACAAAACTCACGATTACCCCAACCTCAAGAAGACACATTTCTTCTTCCTCGTAATTGTTGTTCGGTGTTCTTGTCATACAAAACCCACAATTACCCCAACATCAACGAGTCGTACGGCTAACGCCTCGATCCGAAACCCTCCCCTGTAGTCGTTGCTCGACGTCCAGCGCCGTCCAAACTCCTGACTACCACCCTTAACTGTTGCTCGTCACCCAACACCGATCAAAACTCACGATTGCAACCCTCTCACGGTAACCAATTTTGGTTAAAACAACTGTGCACTCACGATAAGCTTTCTTCTCCAAAATCTCCATCCATGGAAGCGCATGCAAACTCCCCAAGTAACCACACCCGCAGTTCTAGTAAAAACACCCCCTGCCTACAACAAAACTCTACTGTCATATTATTTCCGCCGCCCACTGTAATTAATCAAACCCCTCCCTTACCTATTGTCCCTACCCCACCCCCAGTACCCACCCCCATTTTTTACAAATACACCCCCTCCCCAAAATATGCCAACTCCCGACGAGAACCCAACCCCTTTACTAAACTTGTTACCCACACTCCCTGTCTCGCCTAATCCACCCCGCCCATCATCACGTGTTGCTGCACCCCCCAGCTCACTAAATACACCACCACCAGATCCCCTACCCCACTGCTGCATACACCTCCTAATCCACTAAATACACCCCGCCCCTCAAATCCACCTACTGTCCCGATCAACCCACTCCAAACTTACTAAATACACCCCCTACTGCCCCATTTTTCATACCCGACCCTCAACTTCGAGTTTCACATGTTTCGTCTGTGGATCAACTTGTTGATACTCTTACCAAGTCATTTTCTCATTCTCTTCTACAACCACTTATAATCAAGATTGGACTCTCCTACGGTGCTCCATCTTGAGGGGGCGTATTAGACATATACAAATATATTAAGAGATATTATATATATCTTGTAATATATTTTATATATCTTTATTTTTCTTAATTAGAGATTTATGATATATACGTTTTGTATCTATAAATACTTCATTTATGTACTCTTTACATTCACTCAATGAAATTATAATTTAGTAATTAATTCATTGTTTCTCTATATATATATGCATGCATATAATCACGGAGAAACCTTCATTTTAAGGGTTTTTTCATACTTTAATTCTGCCCCTTAAAAGATGACTTTTTATTCAAAAAAATAATATATATATATATATATATATGCCCTAATAATTATCACATTCAACACGAGATCTAGAAAGCTCTAGCTAGCTTTATTGACCAACCTTAGATTTTAAATTGAAGTTTTTTTTTTTTTTTGGATAACAAGTAGAGTTTGAAACTCACGCTGGCATTTACGAAATTTTATAATTGTGCTCCAAATTAAATTTAATTTCGAAGTTCATTTTGCTTGAAATTGCTAACTAATTTTCTTATTGTATTTGTTAATCTTAAATAAAATAAATTTGATTGTCTTGAGATTCGATAGAAAATTACAAACAAGAGTACTCAAGCTAAGCTAAGCTAAAATGATAGAACTCAAACTTTTTATTTGTAGAAATTCTATGCATAGAACTTAAATGAAAAATAATGAACAAAATGATTTTACGTGATATGGTATAAATCCTACGTCCAATATAGAATTTAGTTACTTTCACTATATTTTAAATCAGATTATTACAATTACACCCAACTAATTCAAGAACTAGCTCACATATATATATATATATGCAACTCTCAAGAATCCTAATTCTTCAATTTATAATTTGTTTCTCACTCTTTTTTGTATGTCAAGTACTTAATGATGCATGTTCCCACTTAGAACGACGTGACAATCGAGTTTAAGCTCAACCGTGGAACAATTTTAAAAAAACTATAATCCGTTATCTAAAACATGTTATCGTTACCAGGAGCGGACCCAAGTGTTATTTGGGAGGGGCCTTGGCCCCCTCACCCCTTCTCTATTTACTAGTAGTACATATATACTGCAACAATTTAGAAAAATATTAGTTAATAACCTTCTCTATTTACTAGTAGGACATACTGCAACAATTTAGAAAAATATTAGTTAATAATTTGTTAATTACTTTTTTTAAATACACATCTTTTAATGATATATTAGTCTTTAAAGTTAACATATATGCGATCTTTTAATTTTAAGTTTTACTAATTTGAAATGTAAAATTAACTATGAATATAAATATATAATGATGGATATTGCTATAGTATTATTAATTGAAATAATTATTTTTTATAATTATATATTTCATCAGTTCAAAAAATGTTTGTACATAAAAATGGATACATAAACTATGAAAATAGTGATTAGTGTTGAGTAGTATTTTGTAATCCTTTACGAAAAGTAATATTTTGTGTAAATATATAAATATTATAAGAGTAAAATTTATGGGGAAGTTACATTTTTTTGGGGATGTGCAAATTGTGGAACGGACACTAAAACGGGCGTACAAATAATTGTAAAACGAAAAAGTACTTAATAAAAAATTAACCACTACTTGATTTTTGGCCCCCCTCCCTATTCAATTTTGGCTTTAATTTTTCAGTAACTATATAACTAAGTTGTCAAACTTTGTACATTTAACACATAAGAGACAAGTTCGTAAAAATATTTATATATAAATAAAAACACAATTGATCGATATTATATAAAAACAAAAGAATCTAGCTTCCTTATACATACGACAATACGTGAAAAATAAAGATTTGTACTTTTTTATCTATCTTTTTTGTTTTTATTGGGGGTGTAGTATAAAAAGGAGGACATTGCATGAATGTTAGTCCCCCTTTGGTGGTAACATGTAGCCGAAAGAAGCTCATATCATGTCATAACACAATTTTCCCTTTCCCAATGTACTGCCTTCGTACAAACCTACTTTCTCTTGCACCTAGTATATACCCACTCCCGTCCCAAAATTATGATCTCGTATTTCTTTTTTGTTTGTTTAAAATATACTTCTTTCGTTCGTTTATAAGTTTTTCGTTACTTTTTAGTACAAAGATTAAAAAATGTGATTAAATAATACTCTCTCCGTCCCATAGAAACTTGCACATTTGGGTGGACACACAATTTAAGAAATGTGTAATGAGTGATGTTTTGAGGGGTAGTTTTGTAAAATTTTATAAATAAAGTAAAGTAAAAAGTAGATTGAGTGTGGAAAAGTAATGACATATGGGTAAATAAGAATATATTTTGAGGGTGGGGGTTATGAAGATATTTCCTTTTATATAGTGTGCAAATTGGTATGGGACATCCATTTATAGAAAGTGTGCAAATTCATGTGGGACGGAGGGAGTAGATATAGTACAAGTGATGTGATTGATAGAAGGAGAGAGATAGAGAAAAAAAAGTAAGATATAAAGTGAAGTATAAGAATAAAAATTAAAAGTATTTAACAAAAAAAATGCGTAAAATTTATAGACAGACGAATCAAAATGATAAAATGAAAAGTTTATAGGCGGACGGCGGGAGTAGTTACGTTTCATCATTTTGAAAGTGTGTATAATGTCAAAATTACTCATAGTTAATGAATATTTAAATTATTTTAATGTGTATTGAGAAAATAGAGTTTTTCAATTTCAAGACAATTTAAATAAAACTATACTTAAAGTTTACAGTTAAAATTTATGGACTCGAGTGCATGTTGTGCACCCTAATCCATGTTGCACTTTTCAGTTTACTGACTTACACTTTTTGATAAATGGTGTTTCACTTTTCAATTATTAAACTGTATAATAATATTTTTAGTAATAATTGAAAAGTGCAACACCATTTATCAAAAAGTGTAAGTCATTAAAACTGAAAAATGCACATGGACTAGGGTGCACAGCATGCACTCGAGTGCATACTAGACTTTACCATAATGTTTATTAATCTGTGTGTAGAAAAAAAAATGACACCACAATTTTAGGACGAAGGAATTGGTTTTTTATGAAATTCACCATCTGAATAAAACATTTATACACTTTTTCAATTATAAGTATTTTAATTTTATCTTATATATATGTATAGTAGAAGAATAAATATGATGATTGTCTTGACCCTTTTCTCGTATCCCCAACATTTCTCCTCGAGCAACAAAACCAAAAGGCAACCTTCTATTCAAATCCAACACATTATCTACCAAATTATTGCGTTGACCGTGTTTGTATGCATGTGTGTATATATTGTGTGTTCAAATTTTGGATTTGAAATTTAAGGGTACAAAAATAATTGTGAAAAGTATATTAATTAAATTAGTCCACAAGATGAACTATAATTTTACAATAGAGACCATGCAAGTTTCCCATCCTTGTTTATGGATGAATGCTCTTGGAGTAGTCGGTTTGGCCTTAAACCTACGTGCCTATGACTTCGTTTCTCGGGAATTTCGCGCAACGAAAGATGCGGAATTTGAGATTTTCTACACCAAAAATATTCTATTAAACGAAGGTATTCGTGCTTGGATGGCGGTTCAAGATCTGCCTCGTGAATACCTTATATTCCCTAAGGAGGTTCTACCACGTGGAATTTGCTCTTTAATGGAACTTTATCTGTAGTTGATTGTGAGTTTGTGACCAAGAAACCACCTATTTTGCTTGGTGAGCCAGAAATGACCCGACTTATTAATTTATCCGGTAAATTATATTAGGAGCAAAAAGAAATAAAGACTTTTTTTATTTGGGAATGAAAGTATGCCCCTCGCCACACTTTACTAGTTCATAGAAGTGGCTATTTTTAATTTTGGATCTGTATAACTACTAATAATAGGAGATTAAATTGCAAATTACTAATAATTAAAGAATATCATGATGTGATCTTAGTCAAATTGTTGGTTAAATAAAGGTATTTCTTAGAATATTTTAACAGCAAAAATGATCCAAAATTTTATGTTGATTGTCTAATCATGTACTATTTGATTGGTGAATTCAGAATTTACTTAACACTAGTATAGGATTCTCCCTTAGCATTGTTTTGTTTTGTTCCCAAGATTAGACCAATTCAATGAATTTTGACTTTTTTTCTTATTTTATGTAATTTGGATAAATATCTTTAAAAAAAACTCTATCCGTGATTGAAACCTAGATCCACCATTCGCCAACCATATCACTTATTTAATTATTATTAATTTTATTTAATAATATGTATCACATTGTTTGTATCATGCAATTTGGTGTAATATTTAATCAAGAAATTTCAACTACACTATATTTTTTTATTCGAAAATTATAGAAAAAACAATTGAAAAGTATTATTGCAGTTCACGCAATGAAAAAATCAGTTCATATGAAAAATATTAATTGTATATTAAAAAAAATACTAATATTGTTCATTTGAACTACTCCCTTTCTATTACTCCCTCCGTCCAATTTTATTATGCCCACTTCTTCGGGCACGGGTTTTTATGAATATTGATTAGTTTATTCATAAAATAGATAAGTTGAGGGTATGATGGGGTATTGTGGGGTCCATTTATAAATAAATGATTGTTTATGAATAAAGTGAATAGTAAAGTGGGTAAATAAGTGATGATAGGAGGGTAGAGATAAAATAGTATGAATAGTATTGTTTTCCAAAAGGGTATGGACATAATAAAATTGAACAACCAAAAGAGAAAAGTGAGAATAATGAAATTGGACGAAGGAAGTATTATTTAAATATTTTTTTTGTTGAACGTTCCACTATTATTTACACTTATAAAAATCTACACATACTTCACCCTCATGATATATACTACCATATAAATTTGTGTGTTGTAGAGTATAAAAAACATACTTAGTTAAAGAGTTGTATAATTAGTAAACTTTTGTGAGAGAGTATAGGACGAACATGGGGTTGTCTCCTATTGTTTAGGATCATAATTAATTTTGTAGCTTTCTTTAATTTTTAATTAAAAAGACGCCGTCATTAAGATTTCTATAATGTTTTTTTTTAACGACAGTTGATATAAATATATTGGTGCAGGCTACAGTTAAATTCTTTGTGATCCCCAAACATGTTAAAATCTACAAACCTAGCATGTGCAAAAAAAAAAGGAAAAAGACTATACTTTAGACTATGATCAAGTATCGGTATCGGTGAAAATATCGACACCTTGAATTTATATACTTCACATGATTAAGTACGAGTGAGCTTCGATTCGCTCAACATCACTACATTTCTTTTTAAAAAATGACAATAGAAAGGAAATATCTTGGTCCTTGAATCGGCCTTGTTACTAATGCAAAATTCGTCGAAAAGAATACAACTCAATTTGAACACAAGGAGGCCAAGGGCTGAACTAATTTAGTACCGATATCTTCAAGTTTGATAGTTATCAATGGTTAATTCAGATATCTCAACTGATTCATATTAAACTAGGTTCGATTTCTTTTCAAATTATAGATTTACAAGGTTAATCAAGATTCAAGGCAGGGTTTAATTGCTTATTCTTTGTTAAATGCTTTGAATAAATTGTTTGAGTTATTTTTTACATGAATTAGTTCTCATGTTATTCGATTGGTCAAGTTTTCGTGTTTGAGTTATTTGTTACATGAATTAGTTCTCATGTTATTCGATTGGTCAAGTTTTCGGGGGTCTTCAGGTACAACTGTTGTGCTTCAATGACAAAGTATATTTGAGCAAAGTATCAAACTGTTTTCATCAACTCTAAAATTGAAAGATAAATTATTTTGGTACCTAAAACTTTATCAGAATCCCAATCTAATATGCATCAGAACTCAGAAGACTACTTTCACAGATATAATTCAATTATTCGTATGAAAAAATTGTGATTTAAACAGCATTAGTTACATGATTAAGATAGATTGTCTAAACACTCCAAAACACATTTTATACACCCATCTTCTTTCATGATTACACGAAAAAGCATACGTCAACAGAAGCGTTTTCTTGTTCACGGTCTACTCGTCTTCTTACCTAGCTAGCCCCACGCTGGAAACTCCATCTTCGTATTGTTAGCAAAACTAGAAGTATTACAGTTGACCCGATGATACCCGAGGCTTTCCCTTGCTGGAATTTAAGTACTGGGAGACGAATAACACTCCCATCACGAGAATAAGGCAACCCACGAGTGTGCTGAAGAATAGGGCACCTGGTTGTCTCGTCTGGACAAAACCATACACCCCATTAGCAGTCACAAGAATTAGGTCAGTCAACCCGTCATTTGAGAAGTCAACGCAAATCAAAGCATGTGTAGGAGGTGCAGGAAGATCAAGAGCTGTTAATAAACTCCCACCGGGAGATAATACTACTGCTTCTTGATCTCCTGCTACCAGAATCAGTTCTTGGCTGTCGTGTTGGCGTAATGGGAATGGCTTCAGTGTGGGGACCACGGTTGATTCGGTCATCCCTGATGGGGACGGAAGGTTTGACCACGTAGCGCCGGTCAACAACTGCCAGTTCCAGACGGCATCGTGCCCATGCAAGCCTGGAGAGTATGATGTTACCTGAAACATACGCATTATTTAATCAGTCTATTCTTAAAGATTCCTTGCACGTGGGGGATGTAAAATAATCAAATAATCGTAATCCGATTCGTTTACATCCCTACTTGAACATGCTTGTGAGAGAGAGAGACCAGTGTATAAAACAACATACCTCGCCTCGATTTGTTAGGAAGATAACATCGCCATGGCTTCCCTTACGATGCTTATGACCATCATTTCTAGGGATCAGAATGGGTGTTGCAACCTCCAATGAACTCACATCTGCATGTCGACCAAAGTTTCTCGAGAAATCTCCATTGAATAAATTAAATGGAGAGTGGTGGCATATAGAAGCATTAAAAAGCTGTTCTCTAACAGGCACGCCTGATGTTGCAATAGCCCAACAGGGACGCAGCACCTCCATGGACCCACTCACAACAGTCTGTTCAGCACCATTTGCTCCAACAACCTTTGGAAGCAGATAAAGCATTGAAAATCAGCTTGACTTCAAATTGGTGATGCTCTGCTAGTTCAAAATTTTCTATTACTTATGTGGCTCTCCTTTTGATGTCATGGAAAATGCTAAGTGTCCAGCCTCAACTAGAGTTTAAATGGGTAGAAAAAGATCAAATATCAACAAGAAAGCCGAATTTAGCTGTTCCAAGTATATAAATTGAGGCTTGTATATGCAGTACTTATACTTTGCAGTATGTAGTCCTAACTGATATCACTTTGATATTTTATGATAGTTCCCGAAAATGGACCCTAAATTTCATAGAGGGGAATTAGAACAGGAAGAAGCCAAAACTTCTTGTAGCAAAGATACTTTATAAACATTAAAACTGGGCGAAATATTACCTGGACATGATCTAGGACGCCATCCCCATTAACATCAGCATGAAGCCCACCTTCTTGAAGATGTAGCTGGATGATTAAAAATGCAAAAAACAAAAAGCTTGTAAGCTATTAAAAATGCAAACAACAAAAACTTGAGTAACATATATTTGTGAATCAATAAAAAAGATAAGAGGTGTGCTACTACAATTCAGGGCACAATTAGCCGACATAGAATTCATACAATTGCATAGTTTTCAACTAAATAGCAACGAGTGAGAATGCAGCCTCAATACTCGGCCAATTATTTAGGTATACAGACTCGCTCTAATTCACATTAAAAGGCATGGACAGAATATATAGAGCGAAGACCTTAGTTTAAAAGTTTATCCTATATGCATTTGCCTGATGTAATAACAACTTGAGAATGAAGCTTTAAACTAAGTTTTTCACCTTACATAATGTGCGTCCAGTTGCTAAATGAACAGCTTCAATCCCTTCCTTTTCATGAGCAACAACAACATTAGGTACCCACCAGAGCTGAGTGTAATTTGTAATGGTAGGTATATAAGGAGAAGGCTGCAAAATATAGTATATGAAGTCATTAGTAAAAGATTACAACAAAGTATTGGCTTCAAATGACAATACATAAATGACTAACAGCACACATGAGTGCTCAATCAAGGGGATAAAAGAGAGGAATTTTCTTTAACCAATTACTAAGAGAAACTATGAAATCTCACATTCTTTGCTTTTGCTGATTTAGCCAGATTAACTGCCTTCTCAATTACATTGGAGACTTTTTTGGTCACATCCTTTCCAGGAGATTGTTTTTCTTCAGGCTTGTGAAATGGGTAGGTGGTGCTCTTTCCAGGTAATTTCTTCAGCGTTTTCCTCTTGTGTCGCCTGAAATGTGCCAGCTTCAACACAGTGTCTTCTCGGCGATCCTGAAAATACAATTCAGCAGATTTCATGATCATGATTCTAATATTAAGGTAAAATTGCTAATAAATTTTAATTAACTAAGTAATAATTTTTAGTATACAAAATAACCATCTTTTAGGTTGTGTTTGGATGAGGAGGCATTTCAAATGAAAGGATTTAAAAATACATGGATTTCAAATGACATGGTTTGAGTGAGGATTTAAATTTCTCTCAATTTTAACTAAAAAAGATGAGCTCAAATCTAACTATATAAAACCCATTCATTTACTTTTTAATCCAAACAAGTAGAGTAGATTTGGATTGTGGATTTAAAATTCATAGACCTAAATCCCTCCATCCAAATGGAGCCTTAGTGATTTTCAGAAGAATAAACTATGAATTTATTTATTTATTTTTAAACATTATAAAGAAAAGGGAGAACTACACTACCAATACTTACCCAATGATGTGGCATGACTCCAAGAATGGATTCTCTGAACTGCCTGCATTCAAACTACAGTAGAGAACACTTCAATGAACTTATCCATGAATTACGGCATCGTTAATCCATCTTTATAAAGTCACATCAAAACCAATGAAAAGATGGTCTCAAGAAAGCATTTTAGTCAAATCTTCAGCTATTCTACACGGCATACCTCTCCTGGCTGACGAGTGTTCAACGCATGAACATCAAGCTTGTAACTGTGTTGTGGAATCACCTGTGATGCATCAGTTGTTTGAGCCTCAATGTTCTGCAATATAGGAAAGTTAGATCAGATTGAGAATACCCATCGAGAACAAAGAGGATGAAACTCATTTAATTAGTCAATTTTAACATAAACAATAGGGTATTAAATGATAGTATTACAAATTTCTAAACAAATCTCCATCCAAAGAAGAAGTGCTTTCCTGACAACAATTGCACATCAAGCACAGGAAAAATGGGAAGGGTCTATGACCAAGGAAATCTCACTATGAGCTTTGCATTCCATTTTCCAATTAAGGAAAGTCACTAAAAGGAGGATTGAAAAAGAACTATGAAATACCATTTTATCTTAGATAAACATTTCACTGTCCAAATCAGTTCTAAATGTAGTCTATCTTGGAATTTTATGGGTTAAATCTGAATCT
Source organism: Galeopsis tetrahit (assembly GCA_963675135.1). Classification (NCBI taxonomy): domain Eukaryota; kingdom Viridiplantae; phylum Streptophyta; class Magnoliopsida; order Lamiales; family Lamiaceae; genus Galeopsis; species Galeopsis tetrahit. The sequence continues at coordinate 1,235,941 of OY776120.1, forward strand.
GATTTTTTAATGTATCAATAGATTGTTTCGTTAAAGAAAGAAATTTCCCAAAGTCAATTTTTTTGACAATATACAGGAGAATTCTTGGGAATTATTTTGTCCCCTCCACAGTTAGACTCAGCAGCGATCATGTTATTTTAAAATCAATTCAAAGATTTCCCCAACTATCTGCAGAACTAAACCTGATATATTTATTCCAAAGGTTATTCCCATCTGCATAGAAGACAGAATTAGTAGACAACATATACAAAAGCAGATAGACTCTCTCAAACTTACGGTTTTTTATGTCTAGCTAACAGCCTAACACTTGAAGCAATATCTATGTAACTAAAATATCTCGTCAGTTTTTCTTTTCGGATGTGATAGGATCAAAGGATCCATCAAAAGTATAAAATTACCTCTTTTTTCCTTGTCCACCGCAGTTCACCACTTCGACCACCAAATGCATATAATGCAAAGTGTCGTAGATCTACTACTCCTGCATTATCAGGGTCCTGAAAGGAAGGCAAATAACAGTTATGCATACCCAAGGAAGACACTAAACAAGATTAGCTATATAATAAGTATATTAAGCACTTGGCAAACAACTAATATTTGGAAACTTAAGAAAAATATTCAAATAAATAATCTCCTAATATGGATAAAGTTTTGACGTTCATCCATTTGACTCAATTAAAGAATTAGTCTTCCTTCTTCACGATCATCACGAAAATCTTGATCCAGAATACTTTCAGTCTGCATAAAGTTAGCACTTCAACTATCAAAGGATATATTAATAAGTAGTTTTGCTTCGTCGCATAGTCTTAGTTCTAAATGTAGTCTATTGAGCTTCCATTGAGAAAATTTTAAACCACATCAAAAGTTTTGTCTATGTATTCTACCATAGGCATTATGATAGCACATGTTGTGTTCATTACGACAGATTTTCATCAACCTGTGACCAATAAAAAAATCAAAAGGCACAAAATTTGTACATTGGTTCTTGAGCGTTTTGAATGGAATTGAAAGTGTACAAAATGTGAGAGACACAGAACATGTAATATCTAATTATCAAAAAAGAAATATATGTGTGATCTCTGCCTTTGGAGAGATAACATCAAACTGGAGCATCCTTAAACAACCCCATTGTTTATATTTTCTATTATCATTTTTTATTGTGTGTGTTACTACTTACGAAGCATAATTCCAGAGGAACACAGAAATGGAATGAAATAAATACTGAGGGGAAAATATAGGAATAGAGCCAAGAGGGAAACAGCTCAATCATGAACCCAACCAACTCTGGTGCAAGGGACTCTAGTCTCAGATAATATAACCCTTAACATTGAACAAGTTGAGTAATTAAACACAATTAATAAGAAAGATATAAAGCATATAAACTAGGCATCAGAAAGATGACAACGGATCTTACATCCTTTTCAGTGGCACTTCTTCTATGCTCCTCGGCATTCTTCGCAGCCATCTCAATCTCCTCAAAAGGATCAACATGCATCTGGATGAAAGCATAATATAAATTGTAATACAGTATTTAACGGACAGACAGCTCTAGCATAAACAGAATATTTGTTGTTAAAAATAACAGAACCTATTTAATGCAGACAAGCAAACCGAGCCTTTAATCCCAAATAAAATTGGGGTAGGCTACATTAACCGATTATAGAATTACGTTGGGTCACGTGCATTAATTAATCTTCTCCACACACTCCTCTCTTTAAGTAGATCTTCATTAAGCCTCTTAGTCTATGACTCTATTAACTTATTTAAAGGAGACGTGTAATGGAAAAAAACATCAGGATGTTAATCCCAATGGAAGAGGAGTAAATATAGAATCAGTGCTCCAACGAATAAAAGAAATGGTAGGGTTGAACAACCTGAAACTCAATTTTATTATTTGTAACAACTAAAAGATCATGGAAAATTCAAAACTATTAAACCAACTAAGTAATATCAAAATCATTGTGATAGGAAGATCTGACGAAGGATAATAGTACAATATAACTCCATTGCTCCATCTTCAGTAAAGCATCAGTACTCCAAGACAAAAGAGTGAAGAAAAGGTAATTGTGTAGGTCCAGATTTTAAGAAACCCAAATTATTCTTTTAATATCTATATCAAACATTGGAAATAAAGCCCCTATACCCCGGAGAATCTCTGGGGATAATCATGTAATGTACACTATACACATAAAATGATGTTCATAGCAGGTAGCATTTAATTTGCATGGAGAACTTGTCGTACTCTGAAGGCATTGAAAAGGAAAACCTCCTTAATAATTCAGGTGGATTAAACCAGAACACCCAACTCAAGCATAAATCTGTATTTTGATTAAACAAACTGGGAAATGATAAATGACGTACATGAGGCTGCATCTCCATTCTCCCACCAACAATTATCAAGCCTGCATCCCCATGCTTCAACGTATAATTACTTATTGAGATAGAAATCTCCCTGTGATGAGCATTATGGGGAAAATCCTTCTGTCAAAACAGCAAAGGGAATTAGTATATAGAAGAATGCTGAGGCTGGCTTAATAGCAGTATGCAACAAAACAAGTATCTATATAAGAACTGTTGAAAGTAGGCCTACCTGCAGATTTACTTCCCAAAGCTTGTTGAGGTTGTGGTTGAAGCACATCACAGACCAGCCTGATGTAACGACAACTAACACCTGCTTTCGTGCTTCCCTCTTATTATAGCTCTTGTCAATAACACCAGTAGCCATCGCGACAGCACGCCTCCCTGAAGCAATGCGGAGTTTGTCAGGCAAAAGAGAGACCTCTGCCAGCACCCGCGCTTCAGCAAAGCCTTCATCCACACGCCTTGAATGAGGTTCCAAAATCTAATAGCATAATCAACATATAGTCAGTTTTGGAAAAGACAATGATTAACCTTCATTAGGAAAAAGAGTTGAAGGCATATAAACTTTGCCATTTCTTTTAACACTAACTAAAGCATGACTAAGACAATCAGAAGGAAATTTAAACAATGCATTAAGATGGATACTGGTTCTGTGTTAGTTCTATCTGAAACACCTAGCAGAAGGTCGTTAGACTGATAACATGGCCCAGAGAAGACTAGACAACACAAAATAGTGCATGATCATTCTGGATTAGTTGACATGCCTAATTGATGCCACATTTCAGTTGTGCCATTACAGAACCCATTTGCGCTAAAAAGAGAAATAGTGCTATCGATCTTTCATAAGCAGAAAGCCAACTCCCGAAATCTCTTGAGTGTTAACCTCCTCATCAAATTAACCATAGTTCAAAATCAACTTTAATTGAAGATTTACGCAAGCATGACATACATTATCACACTTGAACAAACACTACTCCAGAGTACCTGTATTTTCGCATCGTGTGTAGCCACGAGAACCTCTTTTTTCCCATCGCCGTTCAGATCGGCAACAATGGGCGGCGGGAGACGATCAGCCTCGTACTTAATTGGATAATCATCGGACAGATGGAACCACGCCTCCTTAAACGAAAAATCACCCTCGTGCTACATTTTGTAACAAACGAAGAATTAATTACTCCCCATACCACAACAGTTAAATATGATAATTAAACCCAAAAAAAATACGCAGCTAGGGTTTACGCGAGGCTTTGCACATTTACAAGAATACCTGAAGTGAGAAGAAAATTGCGAATGCCGAGAGCATCAGAATTGCTAAATCTCGCTTCCTCATCTTCCTTATATATTAATTAGTGCTGATTAGTAAATAAATTCTGCAAAATATCACAATTTGATGGATCGATTGCAAAGCAGAAATCTCCCCATAGTCGCCCTCAGCTTCTCTTCGGCTTCAGTCTCTAGAGCGAAAAGGAAGGCAAAATCTTTAGAGAGAGAGAGAGTCAACTTGTCGGATGCCAAATTTTACCCGGGTCGGATCCTTCCTCGGTTCATTGTCTAATCCAACCCGAAACTATTTTTTCTGTTCGATTTTTCTGTTTCACTGGTATTTTAGTGTACTCCATTTTTTATACATGTCGACAGTTGATTATTTCATATAGTGGAATAAAATGTGAAACAATAAAATTGAAATAAGTGATTTCATTGACCATTTTTGCTAGCTACATTTTTTTTTAATTAACTCCTTATATTATTATTTCACAATAAATTCTGATTTTTATATCAAAAGCTATAATATAATGACAATTAAATACAGGGATAATTTATTTATTCAAATGTTAATGTAAAAACTCAATTTTGAAAATAAAAACAAAAATAGGTAGGTAATTAAAAATTAAAAAATTCAATGTTCATCTTTTTCACTTTTCATTTAGTGTTTTATGAGGCATTAACTTTTTTTAAATAGCATGCTCACTATACACCCTAAAAATAATTTAAATAGCATGTGTAATATGATAATAAATACCTAAACAACCTATAAACCAACCTCATATTTTTATACTTTATTATAATTACATTATTTATCATATTTAAAATATGTAAGAAATATTATTTGATGTTCGAAGTCTAGTAATTAAAATAAGCTACAAATTCAATAGCTATTTGGATTATTTTTTGGGAGGTTTAAAAGCCTAATTATTTTTTTCATACCAATCCAACTTTATACTTTATTGGTGATACCAACCCAACTTAAAATAATTGTTTTTCATTATTTATTTACTTTTCATGTGAGGTTTGTTGAAACTAAAAGCCAACGTGGCAAGCTAGAAATCCAGACAATAAACTGCTATTGAAACTAAGGGTGCGTTTGTCAACACAATTGACAAAATCACTTATTTTCAAAACTCCATCACACAACTTTTGAATAAAAATTAATTAGGTAAGTTGGTCGTTGGATTTGCAAACACCTCCTAAGAAGATTCGAGATGGCTTCAAAGTTCAGGGAACTGCAGTTTCACACTTGTGCAATTTTAGGCTTCTTAGAGTTTCTTGATTTCTTACAAATAAAACACTGTCACACTAGTTGTGTTGCAAACTGAACTTAATACTATCGACGAAATGAAAGTGATTCCTTCCTCTGAATTTCCATGTGAGAACGAAGTTTAGCAGATTTGGCCCTCGTTTGCTCCAACTCCTTCTCCAGTTCCTCGATCTATTCGATTTGAAATCGTAAAAGAAGATTAACATGTCTCAGCAACAGAAGAACAAAATAGAACACTACTTCATTTAAATGTCTGCTAAACAACTTGTAAAGTAATGCAACATGGTAAAATTCAGTGGTTAATTGGTTATGTACCGTTCGATTCATTTCATCTTGCTTCATCTGGTACTCCTCACACCTATATAGAAAGGAACCAAAGATATATTAGTATGCAAATTGGACCTATCTCAAAATATTAGTAAGTAAAAAAAAGGCAGAGTTGTCTGGAGGAAAGAAATAACATCATTTTTTGTCACTAATTTCTTTCTTGTTTCTAGTTTTAGTCCCTCACTTTCACTCGCTATCAAATTTAGTCATCGAAATACATTTTCTCTCACAATTTGTCTCATTGTTAGTTGACTGGCAGAATCAACTATTTGGGGGTGCTAAATGTAATTATTTGAAAATTATTAATTACATTTAGCACACCCAATTAATTATTAATAATATTTAGCACCCCAAAATAATTGATTTTGTTCAATCAACGGATGGGCAACTAACGCTGGAACCAAGTGTGGAAGTAAAAATGTATTTTCAGGACCAAGTTTGACGGTGAGTGAAAGAGGGGGGGGCGGCTCAAGGATGAAAATATCGGTATCGGTGGAAATATCGAGATCTTAAATTTATGGAAATATCGACAGATATATCGATATCGAATATCGATATCGGTAAATTTTAAAAATTGTAAAAATTTAATAACAATCCTTTAGTACATAAAATCAACAACATAATTTGAATACATTTTATATCAATGATAAATTTATATAAAATATAATATACAATGTTATTTCGTATGACATTTATCGATATTTTTCGAAATTTATCGACATTTTTCCGATATTTTCCGATATTTTACCAATATTATGCTCGATATTGTTATTGTCTACCGATATTTATCGATATTTTCAATTTTTTTACAAATATCGTAGAAATATCGGTTCTTCCCAATATCGATATCGGTGACCCCGAAAAATGGATATATCGAGGATATATCGGGGATATTTCCGGATATTTTCATCCTTGAGTAAACTTAAAGGGACCAAAAATGAGATTATTCGTGCTTGAAATGTTGAATTTCATTATGTTTGATCTTTCATGGTACCTTCTGAACAGCTGAATGTTCTCTTCACACATCTGATTGCGTGATGCATTATCTAGAGGTGTTTCGGTTGCTGATTTGCGATTGGTGTTTCCTCTTACTGCACCAATAAAAAGGAGCCCTTGATTAGCTAGAACGGTAATTAAAGGTTAAATAGAATGCTCACTGACTCATTTGTAGTTTACCATCTTCAGTTTGAGGTTGTGCAGTCGATTTATTTTGGAAACCCATCAAAGGATTATTGAGTCCTATTCCTACGAAGTGACAGTGAGCCTTCCTGGGTAATCATATAAAATTGCTTGAGAGTTAGTTTATCCTTAAGAAACAAAACGACTCTGTGAGGCACTCAAGCCGGAAGCCCTAACTCCACCCAAAAGCTAGCTCAAGAGTGGAGGATTGACTCCCTACTTAAGAACCCATCCACAATTGCTTGTGGATTCGATGTTGGATCATAACAGACTCAATCACAACATAAGGGGACTCCATATTTGCACCAATTCAACACCCAAAACACAAAAGAAGGTAGTCATGAGCATATTTTTCAGCAAAAGTACGAAAAAGATAGCCAGCCAGCCAGGACACAGATTTTGTCTAAAATAGAATAATTTCATAATAAAAGAATTATCACAGGAGTTCAGAACTTTTTTGGCCCATAATTTGTCTACTGTCCAATTTTGGTCCAAAAAATGTTACAACTTTTTCGATTTAGTCCCAATATCACACACACACACACACACAAAAAAAAAAAAAAAGTGCAATTTTGGCCATAAAATTGCCGTAAAATTGAAAACGGCGTCTTTTTATATCACGTGAGGATTAATTTGGGCCTGGGGCCAAAATTGGACATTCGTGTGATATAAAACAACACCGTTTTTTTATTTTTCGTTGATTTGGGCCAAATATTGGACAATTTTTTTTAAATACTGGGTCTAAATCATAAAGGCAAACTTTTTTGGACCAAAGTTGGACAGTAGACAGGTTATGGGACCAAAAACTTTTTAACTCAATATCACAGTAATAAGTATGCCTGAATTGTGACCAAAAGGTATTACCAGTCTACACATGGAAAAAAAAAAAGATACTACCTCGAAGCACAAGGAAGTTAATGCACAACATGAAAATCACTGACTAATCATAAGTAACAGAATAAGCACGAGAAGGATACCAGTAGTCTACAACCATTTGTTTCAACCTTGCCTCAAGTTTAACAAACTGAGATGACCTCTCAAAATCCTGCTTGTCATGTGCTGGTTCTATGTAGTTTGCCTCAAGAACTCCTGAATACCAAAAGTCAACAGGAAGAAGAAAAAGAAGAAGCATGAAAATGAACTTTGGATCAGTAAGCATACCAACAACACCAAGCCCTCTGGAACTCCCGTCTGCACTGACTTTCCAGTACGGCTGTTGTAAGAAATCGAATCAACAATTTGAGTATCATTCACACTAAATATATAATTTTTTGTTGTTGGAACATTTTCCTGTATTTTTATTATTTTTTGCTATTGAAGATCTCTGTAAAAGAAAAAAAGAATATGAAGGAAGTTTTTATTTACCACCATTAATATATCAAATAAGATCATAATTTAAAATATTGAAGTAAGAAGAATTTAATATTACACTGAATAACAATGAGTAGTACCCTGATGAGACGATTCTTATGGTAAACATTGAATCCACAAATGGTAAGTGCAGGAGCCTCCTTGATGAAGCCAATTATGGTCTCCACAGTCGCCTAAGCCATCATAAAATAATTAATTTTTTGTGGCTTTGAAACATTAACAAGAAAATAAACAACTAATGAATACTTCCAGAAGACCGATCTTTTACAGATTAGGATTTCATTCAAATCTATCAGGTGAAATTTTGGTTTGCAGCTTATAGCTGTTATTACTTCCAAAAAATGTTTCCAGTTCCGTGGCAATCAACAAATTTAAGTTATAAAAGAGAAACTTTCAATAGTCAATCCCCACAGACAAGAATACGATTCTTAATTAGAAAACCATTCATTCTCCTTGATACTAAATCCTTCAAATAAGAGCCTAGTTTAATTACATCTGATCTCCACTAGATTTATAGTACCATGACCTCAAGCATATTCCAGTATACAACTAGACATTAGAGTGTTACTGATACAAACCGAGAAGTTTCCAGAAATCAACTTTTGGCAGGAAATTACGTCATACAGTTCTCCAATCAATATTAATCACATTGTAGAACGAGTAGGACAAACACAATGTTCAAGACAGACACGTTCAAATTTTAATGGAATCAACTTGATACTAGACAAACATCATAAAACTCCACTATTGAAGATCAAGGAACTAAGGATGAACATAAATTTATTCATGGCAGGTGCACGATATTGGTAGATGCAATGTGAAGCCTCTAATCATTGTTAAAAGATAAAACCATACTTCACTTGAAGGAGAACCTGTTTTCATGCCACAAAATTGACATGTGTTAGGACTTAGGACTAAATAAGATGACACCTGATATATTAAAATTTTATTCCTTCACCTTACATCAAATGAGCACCAAAGCTACAAACACTGAGATACAATGATTTGGCGGAAGGAAGTAATAAAGTTTTAAATAAGCTTCAGCAAAAGACTGCAGATACTCATGGGATATACTGCTATAGTCTAGAAATGAATGCCAATATTTATATCAAAAATGAGGGGGTGAATTTGATGGGAGATCTGGTCTAGAGAGGTGGACAAGAGCATAAGTTTTCACTTCATCCTTTTACACAAATGGATAAGTATTTTGTCCCTACTTTATTTGCTTCAAGATGAATAAACGGTAACAGATGACTGAAAAGAGAAGGGCAAAGAGAAAACAAAAGTTAAATTCAGACCAAAAAGAAGGTGTTTAAAAAAAGTCATTGGAATTTTCCCCACAATAGATAAATCCAGGTTGATTTCCTGATTATGCACCTAAATCACGTAATATTAACCTTTACAGGTTTGTCTGAAGGCCAAATCAACTTGAGATTATTCGGTTGGCACTCAGGGTTAGTTTATGAATAAGTGACAGTAGTAGCCTAATATATGTCATAAAAGGATAAAAGGGTCGAAAAGGGTGTAACCTAGTACGCATAAATTCCATATATGTCCTCAAAATCTGTGAAATGCTTAGCAAACTCATGTGCTTTCATGTTATAAATTTTACATGACATTCTAAAGTAAAATCACAGTAATCACTTCATTTACCTCTTTCGATCCATTGCTCATGGGGGTGTATGTGACTTTCTTAGAGTGTTTCAAGTCATCCGCAATACTGAACTGCTCAACAGGCTTTCCTCTTAAATTTATTTTGAAGTTTGTAAGTTTCTTGAGGTATAATATTGATGCATATGCCTGAGAAAGACATTACAAAACTTATATCCATAAGCAGATAAAAGGGATTCAAACAAATTGGGAAGCATATTCTTGCCACACAACCTATGTCTAGCACGAATAAGTTATATGCGTAACTCAAACACATCTGCAACACCTTAGTATGTGCATTATACTAATGTAAAAATAATATTAATCATAAGTGGAATTTAAACACTTTCTCAATGGTAGGATATTTCGAAGTCGAGATTCAATACCATCCTATTATAGGCTTTATAGCTAATGTTGCTTTCATGATTTTTATTTTTTTAACTTGTTGCTTTTATGAATATTGTTGCTGCCATTGCATAACTTAATTCCATATCTAGCAAACACAAGATAGCATCCATTAGCTATTTATACACATTAATCTAGAACTGTTCCATATTGTGGACACGATCTGTTTCTTATGAAGACAATAACTGGAAGAAATAAGTAGATACCAACCCTTAAAGAGAAGCGCACGCGATAGGATAAGTGAGATTTTTGATCAAGAACTCTCTTGGTTGTTCTGGGTGCATTTCCTTGATTAGCTTCATCTCTCAACCTTATATCCTGGGTTAGAAGCAGTTAGCAACCAAATATTATTGATTATCCTCATCTCTAAATGTTAATGCCTCCATAAGTTAACAATGGATATAAGTGGTTTTTGGTACAATTCAACAACAGGCAATATAACATATACAAACACTTAGCCGGAAAGAAAAAAAAAAGTGTTAATAGAAACTAATCAAGCAGAATAAATTATTTGGTGCCTGAAACAAAGAATTTAAAAAAAAAAAAAAAACATTTTGCAAAACCAGCACTCTTTAAGAGGCATGCTTTTGTTAAAAAGGAAATGCTTAACCTGAACTAGTGTAAATCACAATCTAAAATAATTAGTCACATGAAAAGGAAATAAAATGATAGGCATTGAAAAATTAACTGATCATGACAAAAGAAGGGTCAAGAAGCTCAAAACCAATCAAGCCTTCTTTAGTTATTTGGCAATTAACCGTCCCTTTGGTGTGATGTGATGGGAATTTAGGGCAAGAGCACCTCTCTACTATACAGATCTTCATATTTGATATTTTATTACATTGATACTTGGGACTGATAACCTCTCTACTATACAGATCTTCATATTTGATATTTTATTACATTGATACTTGGAACTGATAACCTTTAGTTGGTATGGGATATTCACAGATAGTAATAAGTTACCAGCTAACTCTTTCTTCGTTCTTTCTCTGGTCTATTAAAATGTGCCCTCTAAAGTTCTTCATGTTGACATTTGGAATTGTTAACAAGTTATATAGACTTGTATTTTGCTCAATATAGAGAAGCCACATGGCATATTGTGTAGGTTATGCATCTAATATATACGTCGGTTAGACATAAATGGTTTGGGGCTTACAAGTTTTAGAACTTCAGGTCAAATCTTGCATTTCTCAAAATATTATTATGGACAACATCCAAACTTCATACGTACCTAGTATTGCTAAATTATGTTCCCTACATCAAAAATTTATTGTGACTAGAGATAAACTACATCAAAAATTTATTGTGACTAGAGATAAACTATGATTCACTAACGAGGATTGAGAATAACAGAAACAGATTATCTTTTCTGACTGAGCATGTGCAATTTTATTATAACCTATCTAGAGAAATGGAAAAATATAAGTTTTGTCTACTGTGTACTCAATACCATAAATCCAGAGCATGTTGTACTGAGAAGAGACAAACAAGACAAAAAAGTCTGAGCTAAAACAAGTAATTCTGAAGTCTAGAACCTATGTACTCAATACCATAAATCCAGGGCATGTTGTACTGAGACATAACCAAGTTCAAGAGACAGACAAGGCAAAAAAGTCATTTCTGACAATGAGAGTCTTCAAACAAAATTCTTTACTAACCAAACCACTGGTTCCTCTGGCCTTTACTAACCAAACCATTGCCCACTGGTTCCTTTTGGGCTGATAATTCTGAAGTCTGGTTCCTCTGTACTAATTGTAATTTTACACTGTCAAGGTTTCCTTGACCTTTAATTTTATAAATTACTGTCTTCGTAAAATTTGAGTTTATTTGATGTTTGAATAGAATTTGAGTTTATTTGATGTTTGAATAATTGTGATTTGTGTATGGACTTCATTGATACGTTCACAAAAATTGATAGCCTTTTTTGTTTTAAAGATTGAGATCTGTAGTTGAATTGTGGAAATGGAGGAAATGGCCTGCCAATTTATAGAAGGTTTCCGGGCTTATGAATAATTTACACGGTACTCATAGTTCATGAAGGGAGCATGGGATTTCTGCAAGGATTTAAGGGGATGCATTTGATGTGTTTTGTAGAATTTTTTAAAATTTTCAAAAGTTTTTAAAAATTGTGAGGTATTCAATACAAATTTTAAAAAGTCTTAAAAAACTTTTGGTATTCAATAGTCTATAAATTTTGTTGGATTCTCCTAAAAAAAAATATAAATAAATTACACTATCCAAAATCTCTTCTAAAAACCAGTCTAAAGACAAAAGGTCAGACTCAACCGCGATATTCGTCCCGCCCCGCGAGCTTTGGGTTAGGTCCGAATTTGCTCCGTATTGAGAACGGGTCTGCCCTGTCCCGTATGTGAACGGACCGTGGGTCTTATGTCCGACCCACGAGTATTCGATCTGACCCGAATTATTCTATAAAAACTTTATATAGTATATAGGTAAAAACTTGTGTGAGACCGTCTCACGGATCTTTTTCCGTGGGACGGATCCTTTTAACCCAAATTTCAAAATTTTGGATAGGATAATCCATATTTTTCTTATAAAGTTTCTTAATTCTACTGTGTACTCAAAACCAAAGGCCTTCTTCAGTTGGTATGGGATATTCACATATAGTAATAAGTTACCAGCTAACTCTTTCTTCGTTCTTTCTCTGGTCTATTAAAATGTGCCCTCTAAAGTTCTTCATGTTGACATTTGGAATTGTTAACAAGTTATATACACTTATATTTTGCTCAATATAGAGAAGCCACCTGGCATATTCTGTAGGTTATGCATCTAATATATACGTTGGTTAAACATAAATGGTTTGGGGCTTACAAGTTTTAGAACTTCATGTCAAATCTTGCATTTCTCAAAATATTATTATGGACATCCAAACATCATACGTACCTAGTATTGCTAAATTATGTTCTCTACATCAAAAATTTATTGTGACTAGAGATAAACTATGATTCACTAACGAGGATTGAGAATAACAGAAACAGATTATCTTTTCTGAATACTGAGCATGTGCAATTTTATTATAACCTATCTAGAGAAATGGAAAAATATAAGTTTTGTCTACTGTGGTAATAGACGTCCAAGTCAAATTCTTAGCTAGATTATATGCAAGCAAAAGGATCTTATGCTTGTTCATCATAAATATGAGTATCTTCAAACCGGGGACAACCTCAAAACCTAAACACAACTTGCAACTAGCTATTCACAGATCAGGAAAGTGACACTTAGCATACCTCATCGTCGTCATCAAAATTCAATTCATAAATGCCTTCATCATTCATCCATAGATTATATATTATAATCTTTGTTCCATGTGATCCAATGTTCTCAAACTGGAAAGAAAGGCAGAGAGTAATTTAAGAAAATGATATTTACACACAGCAGATATGAAAATGTTACTACATCCCTTGGAAGTAAAATATAAGTACAATGGATGAGGAGAAACATTTTTAATACAGAATCTAGCCTATTTAATGTACGCATAAGTTGAAACTGTTCTACAAAAAAAAAAGTTGAAAACCGGTAATTTGCACCAGACATTATGACAAAAAACATAATATGGAACAACTGTCATGAAAATTTTAGTCATTAAACAGCAGTTAATATTGCAAACGCAGCTTGTATTGAAGGCAATTTCTATCCCCTACCAAAATTCTAGAAAATGCCTTATTATAATAAATCTACCTGATTGGATCACATAGAGAAGTACCAAAGATACAAAAATACACTAACTATAATCGTTTAGTCACACAATATATATTACCAAAGATACAAAAAGCGCATAATAGAATAAATGTGTTTGCTTCCATATAACCTGTAGCAGAAGATCATCCTTTGAAGTGAAGGGAGACCATTCAAGGATGGTTTTCAAGTTATTGGACCAATCTTCCTTAGAGCTATAGGTTATAGGTACAGCCCAGTTATCTGAAATATCAAAGTCAATCTGCAATATCATTCGACTTGAGTTATTCAGAGAAATGCCAAAAGGTACATACCATGGCTAAAGGAAAAAATCATTATTAAAAATAAAAAGTATACCATTGGAACAATCACATCATCTTGCCTCGTTCTCCGCAAAAATGTGTAGGATAAAAGGCCGACACTCTGGGTTGCTCGACTGAAACTCAAGTTATTAAATAGATGAATTCCAAAGTACAAAGATGGGATTAAAATTGCCACAATGTGAGAAAAATATCACAACAGAAGGGACAACTTGATCATAATCTATTTCCTTACATCAAACAACATTTCTCACACACATGGCAAATCCGTTAAGCAACTTACATTATTTTCCAAAGCTACAAAGATCTTTAGCAGTTATGACAATGAAAGAAATTAAGAAACTCCACGGAAGTATGAGACCAATGCATATTGCATAAGCAATGATCAGATTTACCATCAGACATATAAATGGAAAAAGGCAACAACTTGAGTTTAAAAGAGAGCAAAATAATACCCAGATTGATTAGCACGACTAAAAACAATCACATCAGCTCCTAACCGCATGGTACTTGTTTTGAATCCATTACCATCTGGCAGAAAAGATATAGCTTTAGAATTCAGAAAACGTTCTCATAAGCTAAAATTAGTAATTACTCCATAAATTATCAACCAAAGCATGCTTAGTAAAGTGTGATAGACTGTCGACCAAAGGTATGACCAAACAGTCAATAACTGAAGTAGATGCAATCAAAGTGAAATTTGTTAGAAGAAATCTTTCACAGACCATATTGATTCCCATCAAAGTAAAACTGCATAACTCAAACAGGGCAATTTGACAATTTCTTTAGGGAGCACTACTAACAATTGGCAGAAATGCTAGTCAACTCTCAGATTTGAAGGTAGGCCATCCAAGATAGTGTACGCCCTTATTGAATTCTTAGAAATCCACTATAACAAGTGATACAGGCATGGGAACCAAGAAATACATAGAAGGGGCAGTAGTTGTTAACTTTAGCAGAAAAAGTTAGTTACATTGTCCAATAGTTGTGTTTGATGTCTTTGAGGAGTACCCCAAGCTCATGCACTTCCGCATACATTCTGGATTCATTCCGCCCCCATCATCTGCACATAGATGGTTTTTCAAAGATCACTAACTAATGTGCACACAAAAAATCAGGAAATACACAACATAATGTATTAATGATTTAACATGAGGTAAAATTAAAGAGTAATTGCACCTTGGAAAAGTAAGGCAGGGGAATTGTCCTTTGTGTTATAAACCCGGTCAACGTTCACAAAAGTTGCACCATTCTCTATCTGGTTTAAAATTACATAAATAGTATAGCAGTGTCAGAGTCTGTGCACTAAAGGAAGTGACAACCGCTGAAAAGAAGAAATATATATACCAATGTAACACCACAGAATTATGACAAATGTAAAATAAATTCCTAGTCACTTTACTGTATTTGTCTTAAATCAACAGTTGAGAAATTTAGAAACGACTGTACATACTTTTCAACTTGAATAGCTAAAACACCTCAAAGGAAGACCGTGATAGACTATTGACATTATAAAATAAAAAGAGAGCATACAGTACATAACTATCATACAAAAAAGAGATAACTCTTCAATAAATTTCAAAAGCCCTTCGAATAAGCATTCAGTGCACTCCAAACTCTTAAATAAGCAATCCAAAAATCATTTCCTAGTGATGATATTTGAGTATAACATAAAACAATGATTACCTCATCCACAGCATTGTCCAATAGCTCAGCAATAGCTGCAAGGAAGCATGCACATTAGAAATTGCAGCAAGATCATGTATCTTTTTCTTCTTTTTTCTTTCTTTACTATGTTCCCATTTCACATACTTACCCTACACTACAAGAACGTGTTCCTTAGTGTGTAATATTGGTCTTAAATGATAAACACACACTCAATATAACGAAACACAATAATTTACTGCATATTAATAACTAATACAGCACTCTGACTGAATGTACTGTAATGCATGTGTAGCATGTTAAGCCATCAATTATACTACTCAAACCAGATTTTAGAACCAGTACCTCCAAATGCCCATTTGTGAGAGGTGGCGTTTGAGTGCAGAAACTTGGGATGAACTCGTGCATGCTCCAGATCACTTACAATTGACATTACAAAACAAACCTCATATAAATATTATATGCGCACACATACATATATAGGGCCCTAAGAGTGAATGCTGAAGGAAAACCTTGAAATACAGTAGATGTTGCGGGGCCAATTTCATAAGCTCCGGCTTTCCAGAAACTTCGATTATCGAGAGGCCGACAATTCGCCGCCGCCGCATCCCCGCCGTTAGTAGTGGAGGCATGTAGAGTTGTAATTGTAGTAGGTGGCTTATTTTGTAATTTCGCGGCAATTATAGGTTTACTATCAGTATTGTAAACTCGAGAGACACTAGTTGCCGGCGGAGGTCCGCCGCCGCCTTCTTCATCGCTGTCGAGGTCGACAATGGTTGCGTTGGCGGGGATTTGCTTGGGCGGCATTCTTTCGATTACTGCAGAAACTCGGTGGAATCAAAAATAAAATTGGAGTGTTTTACCCGATTCATGATTCATTAAGAAGATGTTTATTCTAAGATTTTGAGTAGGATAATTTTATGTGAAATTAAAAATTGGGTAAGACTAGTTGGATGAGATACAATAGTATGAATAGTTATTTTTAGGGGTGAACGTATTTGAATGGAGAAATTCAGATGTGAAATTTCGAATTAGCACGTTGGAACAGGTGAGTCCCAAAACAAACATTCAGTAATAGCACTATTTTACTTTGTAAAATTTTGACTCGATTTACCTTGATTCTCTATAAGTTTTTGTGATTAATGGATGAGATACAATAGTATGAATAGTTATTTTTAGGGGTGAACGTATTTGAATGGAGAAATTCAGATGTGAAATTTCGAATTAGCACGTTGGAACAGGTGAGTCCCAAAACAAACATTCAGTAATAGCACTATTTTACTTTGTAAAATTTTGACTCGATTTACCTTGATTCTCTATAAGTTTTTGTGATTAATTGTCACTAAGTAATAAAAAATGGAATAAAAAAATCAAGACTTGGGAAATTTGAATGCTATTTAGCTCGTAATCAACTGGTCATTCATTTTAGAGTTAAAGATCATAGTCTTACACATGACTTGGGACATAGAGGGATGACTTGGGACATAAAGATCATAAGGTAGTTTGCGTAAGATCGTTTCACGGTGAAATGAAGTATAATTTGGGCATGACGTTTTAACATTTTTTAAGAGATGAGAGTGTTGCACTTATAGGTGGTGTATGGACCAATCGTCGAGCTTGCAGTCTTGTATGAGATTAGTGTCTGACATCAGTGTAAGAGGTCATCGTATTCGCTGAGCTAGAGAGGTTGGTCGAACCTCCAACATGCGCATATTAAAGACTGGGTGACACCTCAAACTCACTTCACTTGTAGTCTTGACTTGTTGGCTTAAATCGATCATAGATCGGTGATCGTGTGTCTGTATGGTTTAATTACATGGCGCCGGTCTGGCTCGATTAGTTACAAACGTCTATCTACAATCGCCACGAGGTCGAGCTTCGATGTGAAGGTCGAGGTTCCAATTGTAATATAAATTATAGAGCGTTAAACCTCCCCGATGGCACGAAGGTCATGCGTTGGTTCGTCATTCAAGACGTTGTCTCGATTCTTGTGGTTGTTAAATCGATATACTCAGAGGATGACACCCTATCATGTTGCGTTGCTCCGAGGCCGAGTCAATTGCAACCACATGTCTCACATCTTGGTTCACGTTTAGACGCGTATTTCCACCTCGAGGTCGAGTCAATTGCGACCACATGTCTCACATCCTGGTTCACGTACTCGACCGAGTTTACTCATTTCGGGGGGTTTTATGCATTTTCTTCATTTTCGAAGGATCTAATTGCAACACACATCCCCAAATCCGACTTCATTTTGTAATAGTTAAAATATGTTAGTATTTGGCTAAACCATTTTGGTTCTAGGACTACATTAATATTTTGATGATGTTTATAAATTAATTTACTCCCTCCGTCCCAAGATTTTTTACACACTTTGACCGGCACGGAAACTAAAAAAATGGAATAAAGTGATGTGTAAAGTAAAATAAATGATGGGTATTATTGGTAATTCATTGATTAAAGTGAAGTGATTTGACTAAAGGAAAGGAAAAGTAAAATAAAAGAGGGGTGTTATTGGTAATTCATTATGTAAGTTGTTTCCTTTTTTGGAGTGTGTAAAAAATGTTGGGACGCCCATTAAGGAAAGTGTGTAAAAAATTATGGGACGGAGGGAGTATTTTTTATTGGATCATTGTGTTGTCTATTTCTATTTTTTTATAGTAATATATTTTATTTATTATTAATTAAAATTGGATCTAGAAATTGTTTTATTTTGTAGGGATATTTTCTAACAGCCACTTATAATACCCTAGATTAATCTGAGAACTGAGAGAAAATCTTTACCATCCTTCTCCTCCATTCCAGCTAATCCAAACAAGATCTGAGCTCCGATTTTCAGCTGAATCAACGCCCTTCTCGTTGCGGCGGCGGCGTTCTTCTCCCTCTTAAGGTAGCAATTAAGCATCTTCTCCCCTTTTCCAGATCACTATTTCGAATCTAATTAGGATTCAGAACTAGGGTTTGAACATTTGTAATCAGATAGCTGAATGCTTAATGCTCGCGTTCCATGTATTCACTGTTTGCTATTCGATCATTATGTTACCGTCTCTTTATATTTAAATCGATGCCTAGAATATTTGTTGAATACGGTTGCGATATGGGGATTTTATCATCGGTTTCTCATTATAGGCAATGGAAGAATCAAATGAGGAACATAGTTTGATGATTGAAGACAATAGGGCAGAATCGAAACAAATTGATCCAACAAGAAGCCGATTTCCATGCTGCATTGTGTGGACGCCCCTTCCTGTGTTATCATGGTTTTTCCCTTGTATTGGACACGTTGGGATATGCAGGGAAGATGGCGTCATTCTGGATTTCGCAGGGCCGAACTTCGTTTGTGTTGATAATTTCGCTTTTGGTGCTCCAACCCGATACATGCAACTAAGCAAAGAGCAGGTGGGGTTGATTATATTATGATCCTGAATTTTTTTATGGTTTATGATAAAATCATCATTTGCATAAGGAAATCAGCCCAATTTTCTTGATCTGTTGAGTCTGTATTGATGTGCAGTAAAATAGCTTTATGATGCAATCTGTTTTTGGTGTAAATGATATCCTGCAATGCTGTACTTTTATAGACTCCCATGCATGCTACCCTCAGAGCCAAAACATCTTTAATGCTTTCATGACTTGGATATCTTATGTTCAATAGCTTATTGGTGCAATACGCTACTTGTTAATGCTATCTAAGTCATATTGCGCATTAAGACCGTAAAGGCGAACAACTTTTAGGGGGTGCTTGGTTCAAAATTTTGAATGAGAGTGGTAATGGAAATTTCTTTTCCGTTTATGTCCCCGTAATGAAAAGGATATGTGGAGGAAGAGTTGTCCCAATGGTGGTTACCTTGTTAGTGTTTTGACCTAATTTTGGAATAAAGGGGACAACAAATGATTGTTCGTTGAGGAATAGGGGATTGATTGAGGAGAAATTATTTAAGGAGGGGAGGTACTGTATTTCATCAAACAGGGGTAATGATTACCTTATTTTGAGTCTCGTCCGGTTGATTGATCATATTTTATTCTCATCAACCACCACAATTACCCCATGTTCATTCCCATTACCATTCCCAACGAGGAATTTTGAACCAAGCGCCCCCCTTTATATGCTTACAACTTTGAGAAATTATACTCAGTACAATAGCTTATTGATGCAATGTGGTATGACTGCAGTGCTGCACCTTTCTTGACTCTCCTGCACATGGCCCTGGAGACGAGACGATACAAAGTGGAGATAGAAGAGAAATCGTGACCTGGGATGACGCATTACGCAAAAGCACGCAGGAATACCAACACCAGGCCTACAACATCTTGACTTGCAACTGCCATTCTTTCGTGGCTAACTGCTTAAACAGGTTGAAATTTCAGGCTGGTGATTGGAATGTGGTAAACTTGGCGATTCTTATTTTCATCAGTGGGAAGTTTGTGAATAGGTTAGCTATTCTCCGTACCTATATACCATTTATTGTTGTATTATGCGTTGGCGTTGCCTTTGGTGGAGAGATCTTCCTCATTTATTTGGCCATCTTCATTTTTATTCTTGTTGGGTGGTTTCTTGCTGGTACTTACTTTTTCAAAAAGTTGATATACGTGTAGTCCTCGTTAGTCGTTACGCTAGATCTAGACCAACGTGTATCTGTTTACTAGATTTTGTACATTTGATGTAATATAATTGGACTTTCTTACTTACTAGAAAGATATTGAAGTCTTTAATTTATGTTTGCCCTTGCCTGTTCTGTTTTGATTAGTTAATCAGCATTCTTTCATGCACCATTTGTGTGTGTGTGTTGAAGTATATTAGAAAATAGGATACAGGGGAGGGGAAGTGCCTCTCTTTACTAGATTTTCTGCTGTGGCAATCTTTTCGTTCCATCATCTTCGGTACGAAAGATTCGAAATTACTATTATGCCCACTACTCATCTCTTCTAATGCAAAAATCTTAAAATGCAGTGTGGATGATTTCAGTTTTTAAAATTTTATGATCACATTCAGGTGCAGGAGTCACAAAATTTGGGGGCAATAATGGTCTCTGTGAGTGTTATTTGTTTTTATTGACAAAAAAGTGTTTGATTTTAATTAAAAAAGAAAGTGACATCAAGCTCAATTGTAAAAAAGTTACTCCTACGAAATAAATAAAAATACACTTTTTACTTATTTCAAACAGTCCTAGGTATTTAAGTTCATAAAAAATATTTTCTCCATCCCAATAAAAAGCTTCTCAACTCTCTCTCAATCTTTTTTAAACACAACTTAATATAATAATTTCACAATCCTACTTGTCAAATTTTATAAAATTCACAATCTCAAACATATATAAAATAAAAATACATTTTTTACTTATTTTGGGTGCCGAACTCGCAGCTATGGGAGCTGGATGCTTGTATTTCAAGTAATATCTTAAGGATCAAGGTTCGATCGAATTTCAAAGATGTTGTTGCAGCAATTAATCGAAGATCGGTCTATGCAGGTTTTGAAGCAAGTTTTGTACAAGAGATTTGAAGGAAGCTATGCAGGTTTTGAAGCAAGTTTTATGCGAGAGATTTGGAGGAAGCTTAAAGATATGGCTCCTACATCTCACGTGTTTTGAATAGGAAAGCAAATAGACCAACTACATTCACCTATAATTCGTTATTTACTTATGATTGAAATGGTGACGAGATGTCAGATTGGATTGGTGCATGTTGTCTAGACGACTCAATTCCCCTAAAACTATGTTTACCGGCGTACGCCCCTCTGCCAACTAAAAGACAAAAAAAAATTTGTCACCTGGTCAAGCCTTCGAGGCTTCCTACAAATCTTCCAACCACATAATGACATGTGTCAATATTCAATTGGTTATTTAAAATTGTTTTGGATAAATTTTATAATTTTAATTTGATAATATTATTAATAAAAAAATATATATTATATTAAAATTCATAATTTTTTTTTTTTCTATAAATAAAGAGGTTTTAGACCACAATTTCATATTCTCTTCCAATTTACTTTCTCCAAATTTTTACCCAAATTATTTTTCAAACTCTTCAAAATTATCCTTATTTTCAATCTTTGAGATTGTAGTTTATTTTAATTGTATGGTAAAATGCCTTTTTATTACAATTCATAAATTAAAATTATTAATCCCAAATAATTTAATAGATTTCTTACCTCTTTTAAATATAATAAAAACTGATTATAGATAATATATAATAAAAAATTACTAATATATTTGAAGGTTGGAGTTGGTTGTTGATAAAGTATGAAAAAAAGAAAAGTAGTAGGTTGTGTATGTGGAGGAAAAATAAATTATTTATTTATTAGAAGTAGACATGCTCAAAGTCTCCAACCGTAATCGAAAAACCGTCGAACCGTCAAACCGGCCGATTTTTAATCGCTGGTTACGGTTCAAAAATCGAACCGTAACCAGAAAATGACGGTTCGGTTTTGAATTTTGACAAACCGTCGGTTTGACCGGTTTTTATATATATTTTTAATTTTTAATATACAGTTTTTCTATTTTCTATGTATAAATTTAAGTTATATATTTTTTTATTAAATTCTAGTAATGTATTTTCTAAAGAAGGAGTTAAAACGAATAAAAAACGAGCGAAAATGAGTAAAAACGGAGAAAAAAAATCGAAACCGATGGTTCGAAAACCGTAACCGGCGGTTTGGTGGTTCAATTCGGTTTCGATTTTCGTCAAATCGTAACTGCTGATCTTTAATTGTAATTGACGATTTTCGATGATTGTGCATGTGTAATTAGAAGAAGGTTGGAGTATGTGTAATTAGAAGAAGGTTGGAGTATGGGAAGGTAGTTGATAAATATAGTCTTTAAAAAAAAAAATGTACTACTTATTTATTGACAATTTTAAAAAAGAAAACATTTTGTCAAATTTTCACATCAATTTAATATACGTCTTTTTTTTTTTTTTCTGTTTCTTGTTCATAAATTTGCACAGTAACGTGTTTCTACTCCAACACAGTAGAAAACACAGATTCCACAGATTCAAAGTGGTCTTCAACGTCGAGAGAAGGAGCGGCGTGGTGGCGGCGGCGCCGCTAGTCTTCAATCGCAATAGGGTAGTTTGAACGACGCGAGCGCATGTAATTTGGAGTTTTCAGGTTTGGGATTATCTATTTAGAAATGCAATTACGGTTTCAGGCGTGTTCGAATGAATTGGAGTTTTCATTTTTTATTTAGGTTTAGTCTTGATTAAGTTAGGAGGTTTTCAATCCACTTAATTCGTTACTGCTCAAAACTAAAGATTTGAAATGTTGTTAATTGGCCTAAAGTCGAAGGCACCGTGGTGGTGTTTGTAGCTCCGGGTTCATTGTTTTGAGCTCTTATCATGGGAAAATTGATTAAGCATGGGCTACTAATTTTTATGTTATTGGTTAGGATTCTTGATTTTCTGCTATTGATTAGGAGTTTGAATTCTGGTATAAATGTATAAAATTATTTTACAATTGGTTCTAAATCCGATGAACGTAATGATGCAAGATTTTGGTTTAAATTTTTACTGAAATTACAAAATGAACTAAATTGTGCTATTTAGATGGGAGATTCCTTTACTCACTCACTCACTCACCAGATTCAACCTCTCAAATCTCAACATCTGCAAAGTTGCCCTAAAATTCCACCCAATTCTTTCAGGATTTGCAATGTCAGAGTCTGAGATTGAGCCATCAATTATTACCAAGGGACGATACAAATATGTACATATTCGCCCACCTAAACCCATTGATGTTCACCATATCATTGTTTCAAGAAGGGGAGCAGGTGGTCTTTTGTTCAGCACAAATGCCCTTCTTTTCGTCGTCATTTGCTTCCTTATTCACCTACTACTGCAGGTACATTATGGAAATTTATATACAGTAGTAGCAAGATAATAGTTACTTGACTGTGTTGGGATTTTCATTTTCGTTTCTGTACTTGATAAAACCTGAGTTCTATGTGGGTACTTCATGATTATCTTTGTAGTCTTGAATAGCTAAGTCATGTGGAGTGTATATTGTGTTGATTTATTTCATCTTGTAAAAGTATATCAGCTTTGTTTTTTTCTAGAATTTCAATCACTTTTAACTAAATTGGAAGTTATGCGAGATTGTGAAACTTGTATTGTAGTTGATATTTTAAGAAAATTGTGTAGCCATTGACATTAGGGAGAAAAGGGGAAAGAAGAATTAATTTTATGGTTATTTTGATTTGCAAGAGGTTTAGTGTTCACATACTTGGTCTGTCTATGTTCCTTTGTCAAATATTCCCTGATAGAAAAATCTAAATAATTTAGTTTATATTTAGGAATTCAATATTTTCTTCAAAATATGTAGGATGTGACGATTGTCTTCCGCTTATTGATGCCAGACCAACCAGTTGCTATTCTTCTTTGGAGCTTTGCATTAGCTGGTTCCCTTTTAAGGCAGTTTCTGAGGAAGCAAGTTGAAAAAGGTGAAGAGTTGGGAAACAGGGGAACTTTAATGAGAATTGCAATTTGGTGAATTTGCTCCTCTACTTCTGTGCGTTCTTATTGTTTGGTGCTTTTGTTCTAGTGATTACCTAGAATATAGATTTACTAAGTTAAATCTCAGAATATAGATGTATTAAAAGAAACACAGTTGTTGACATTTGTTTTGTTTGTTTTACTTAATTGATAACTAGTGACTTCATGGTCATGCTTGTTAGTATGCCTTTCTAGTCCATTTTCATCAACATTAATGTGGTTGACTTTTGTCGTCTCATCATCGGTGAATTAAACTTGTTTTACTCGTGAAGACTGTTTCAGATTATGCCGAGAGCACTTGCTCTTGTGTGTCTAACTGTTCTCATTGTAGGCAGTTTTTTGCAATCCTATGTCTCTACTGAGTGACATTGTGATATTTTCAAAGGACCAAAAAAGTTAGTCTAAACTTTCTGATTAGCTTGTCTACATGGGGGGGGGGGTGTGAGATATCGATAGTTGCTAGTGGGAAAGCCATCACGTTTCAATCCTTTCACCTTACATTTTCTTTTGTTTGCATATAACAGAGTCTGTTATCATCTTCCCCGGTTTTGGGGTTCAGCTTGAGACTGTTTGCCGAAGGTATTCCTTCAAAAAAATATGATCAAATAGCATCATGAAGTAATTTGCTTCTTGTTTTCTCTGTGATTCTGACTATTTTAATTGTTCCAAAACAGTGGGAGAACATCGCGCCAGTTTGTTCCAATTGGCAAGATATTGAAACCTCTCTTGAATGAATGTGTAACTCCAGTTACTTGCTACTGGAGTTTGTCTCTGATTCTACGTGGAGAAGAAGAGCTGTTGCTAGTGTTCAAGGTAATGAGTGCTCGACCTTTTTAACTGTTCGTAGTAAATTTTCAACACGCTTGGGAATAAGCAAAGTAGTCTTCTTATTAGTACATATTAGTGGGACGATGACTATTCGGTGTTTTTCTCACATTCACTAATGTGTTACTCTATTCGAAACTTTTACCAAACACTCATCACTTTTACTATTAAGCAATTTTTCTCACATTCACTAACTCAATCACTTCCTCAAAACCATATTTTCATGCAAACACACCCCCATAACCCCAGTTAAGTGCTTTTTTTGGTAACTGTGCTTGATTAAATTTTGATTTCTAGGGATTATATCCTCCTGTGACAATGTTAGTTCCCATTTGGAAGGCTTTGTGTGCTGCCATTGATGACGAAGAACGCTCAGATTGCAACACTAAATGATGCGAAGCAGTAAACATTAGAAGTAATATTGGTTTCAGGATATTTTTGCATCTTGATTGTTCAATCAATCCTTATCATCAAAGATGGGAATAATTTCGCCTTTCAGAGCGCCTCTACGAAGCGTTGGAGCATAATGCAGCAGGGACTTAAATATGGCATCAAGACAGACACTCTGATTGTGAGTTTATCATTATAATCATGTTACTATATACTTATAATGCTCCTTCACCATTTCAAAGTATGCAATTTTTCGGGAGCCTGATCTCTTTTTATAATATACGAACGAGACAGCCAACTTAAACGCGTACACTCAATTCTCTGAGACGATGGATGTTATTCTCTACTGTTTTACATTGGGAAAGCAGCAAAAGACGAAAGAAAATACGAATGATGGCTGATTATCAATCACACTCTTGAACAATAGCTTTGCAAATTGCAATCAATCTATTATATTGTACAGTATAAGTTATAACTAATGTTGTTTCTTCTACAGGATTAAGAGAACAACACAGAGGATGGAAGGCTACTTTTCAATCTTCTTCCAAGTTTAGTATCTACAAGATAGAACTGCGAAATTAATTTGTACTCTTAAGGGTAGATCTTGTGTGCAATATTTTACGTGCAATAAGCTATTTCGTTTTTTTTAAAGAACGTCGATCTAAACGGTTTTTTGTGTAAAATTGAAAATTGTAAAAGTAAAATTTATAAAGGGCTAGGAGTTGATGTGGAAGTTATTGTGAGTCGTTTCGGAAAAAAAGGTGTAAAAGTTATTATTGGACATTCTCAAAAGTACAATGGTAAATTATGAAAAAAAAAAAAAAAAAACCAGTTTTAGAGTGTTTATAAACTATAACATTTTTTTCTTTGCAAATATATTATTTTAAAAATGTTTGTAACTAAAAACAATACTAAAAAATTATTTTTAAATAAAAAAAATATTTTGCCTAAAAAAATATTAAAAAATCGTTTTTAAAAATAAATCATAACCCGATTTTTGAAATTAAAATTATTATTATTTTTTCTTAAAACTCAAAAGAATGGGATCGCGTTTCCTAATTAAGTATTATTCTGCAACAATTCATCCATGCACATGTTTTTTTCTTAGTAGTGTAATTTTCATATTCCCTAAAAAAAATTATGTAATACATTAGCAAAAATAATGAGATTTACACATGCAAAGTTTAAGGAAATGGACTATAAATATAATAAAATTGTTATGGATCAATTTATTTTATTTCAAAAACTCTTTTTCTTATTAATTTCATCTTTATTAATTTGTTTATTAATCTTAACCCGTACATTTTATACCTGCAAACTAAACAAACGATTTGTAAATTTGAGAAACATATACATTACCTCTAAGTAGAAAAAAAAAATTCAAACAGGTAAAAATTATATATCTAATTTTGAAATAAATTTATAATATATTTTAATTTTAATTTATTAATTAAAAAATTAATATTTGAAATATATATAGATTTGTAAATTTATTATTCTATTAAAATATATTAAAAAAAAGTGAATTGTTTTTTTTTTTTTTTAACTTGGAGTATAATTGTATTAATGATGATTGAGAAGGCCGTAGAGGAAAGTATGCATGAAAGTCCCAGATGCGTAGAAGAAAGTATGCATGACTGTGAACTGATGACATCCACCGTTTAATTTCAACACACACCATCCCCATATTATTTTTAACTTCTTTCACCACCCGGAACAATTCAACAATCATTTTATGTTTCGTAAAAATGTTTTAAAGATATTTAAATTCCTGGCATTTTCTTTCAGATCAAAGTTTACGAATTATTCAAAAGCAATGCATTCGACTATTTAAAAAAAAAAATGTATTGATGATTGATGTATTAATGTTGATTGAGAAGGCGACTTGTGGGAAGATGCGTAGAAGAAATCGATGCGTAGCCCAACACGTACACAACTGTAATAAACTGTATGTGTAGAAGAAAGTATGCATGAAGATCAACCGTGAAAACTGTACACAACAACTGTGAACTGATGGCATACCCCGCTTAATTTCAACACACACCATCCCCTTATTATCTTTAACAACACACCATCCCCATATTAAAAGCAATGGGATTCGACTATTTAAAAAAAATAAAAATAAATGTTAATGTTGTTAATCAACAACAATAAAATTATAACGAACTAAGACACATATCTCAATTCAATAATTGAAATGGGCTTTAATCGCATCATAAAACTCTGGGCCTTGCTTTTAACAACTAGGCCACGGATAAATGACCCCCCATTTATATAAATGTGTTCACCCTCCACTCCAATTTAATTTTTAAACTAATGGGTAAAATGACCATTCTACCCCTTAGGTGTTGAGTTCACCCCCACTTTAAACAAGAAGGCTTTGAAATCCTCACTTCCTCCCAAAACTATCGTCCCTTCATGTAAAAAAAAAAAAATGAAACCTTTTAATCTTAATCTATGAAGCCAACTTGAAGAAACTTGATAATAATGGTTGAAAAACGAAGTGTTCGTTACATACATTTCGTTTTCGTTTTTTTTCTTTCAAAAAATCGCTTTTTTCAAAACTCAATACTGGTTCACCGGGAATTGCACTATAACTCGGCCAACCCTACCGAGTTTTAAGCTCTTTAGACAACGAAAGATTTCACGAGTTTTCTCAACTTTCGAAAAAACTTTCCACATAATGTACCAAATGTCGTAACAAATTTCCACATAATGTCTCAAATTTCGAAAAACACTTCCACATTATGTGTCAATTTTCGAACAATAGTTCCACACTATGTCTCAATTTTTGGAAAATAGTTCCACATTATGTCTCACTTTTCTGATTTTTTTTCTTCAAAAAGTAGCAAATTAAGATTTTTATTTTATTTTTGTTTAACAGAGGTTGGTTGATGGTATTGAAGATTACTTAGAGGAATAATATGATGAAGACGAGCATGGCAAATCTGCGAATGAGGGAGTTTGTCACCGAGTTTTGTGCAAAAATGTGGAAATTTGTCACCGAGTTTTGTGCAAAAATGTGGAAGTTTGTCACCGAGTTTTGTGTGAAAATGTGGAAGTTTGTCATCGAGTTTTGTGCAAAAATGTGGAAGTTTGTCACCGAGTTTTGTGCAACAATGTGGAAGTTTGTCACCGAGTTTTATGCAAAAATGTGGAAGTCTTGGCCGAGTTTTGTCACCTAACTCGACGAACCAGACTCGAAAAGGAACAGAAAAATCCATTTTCGACTTTACGTCTCCTAATGCCCCATTTTATGCAAAAACCAAATTTCTTCAACAACTAAAAGTCTAAATCATTCCCAACAACAACTATTAAACAACAAAAATTAATATATATATGAAAATCAAATTTTAGAATGTAGAAATTTGAAAAAAACTATTATAAACCCTAACTTACCTTTGTCCATGGAAGAGCAAGGAGTTGGGGCCGTAGGCGGCGGACGGCACGATGGTGGAGCTGCAAGCGGCGGCGGCCGGTGGCAGGCAGCGACGGTCGACGCAAACAACAGAAATTGCACGATTTCGCTTCAAGAGGGTTTTTTTTTAATTGTGGGTGAACTCAGAACATTTTATATTGTATATTAATTGTGGGTAAAGGGGACAAGGTTATATTTGTTATTTCGTAGGGGGGTGAACTCATATTTTGAGTGAACACATAATAAATTGGGGGCATTTATCCGTGGCCTAACAACTAAGCATGTTAGATGTACTTTTTTTTTTTTGACGGAGAAGTATGTTAGATGTACTTTCTTACCCATTTATTAATGGGTACGGCTATATGTACATCCGGCTTGTTTAAATACACCCCCAATCACTTTATTAATTTAATAATCATGTAAAAACTAGTGTAAGTTTACGCCGGGTTAAAATAATTTTTTAATATATTTCATTTTAATCTATTATTTTTTTAAATATAGTACTATGTAAATTTATTTATTCTATTAAAAGATAAAGAATAAAGTGGTGTAGTATTATATATTAAATCATTTATATAAAAAATAGTAATAGAAAAGATAATTATAAATTTATTTATAAAAGAAATAGTAATAGAAAAGAGAATTATAAAGTTTCAATTTTAGATTAATATAGATATTGTTTAAAAAATATTTAAATTTATTCATTTTTTTTAGCAATTGCATATTTCCTTAAACTTATTAGGCAATTACTTATGTGTACCAGTTACATGTATGTAACTGGCTATTTACCCTCCTTTTTAACTAAGTCCACACTTCCTTCTTTTAGGCACTCCCTTTTTTTAGGCACTTATGTGTACAAGTTACATATAACTAAATCCAATTATTTATATGAATTACTCCCTCCGTTTTTTATTAAATGTCACTTTGCCTTTTTCAATATTTTTTAAATAAGTGTCATTCTACACTTTTTTCTTCAAGTTTGACAATTTTACCCTTGTACATTGTACTCCCTCCATTTTCTTTACCTTGATTTAAGTTTTTTTCCCTTTTGAATATAGTACTATAACATAAATTATGCATAAACCTTAATTATTGTATACATGAATATCATCTACAATATTGACCACATTCATTACTAAACATAAATTTAATATTAAAATTAGTTATCATTAATGAAGGGTAAAATGGTCCATGATTATATATCTTAATATGTTGAAAATTGTTAAAACGACACTTATTTAAAAGTGGAGGGAGTATTAGTTATTTACCTTCTTTTTTATTAATTTCACCCCCAAATTTTTTAAAACAAAAATACATGTAAAATACTATATTACCATTATATCAATTAAATTAAAATACAACTCATTAAAATTATAATTATACACCGACTATCGATTCACCAATGAAACACCACGAAGTCAAATATTATTCTATTTTTTTAACTTTTAAAAAATAAATATAAAAAACATAACGAATATTAAAAAAATATGAAACTCAAAAATAAAATTATGAAATAAAATTTCCAGTTTTTTTTTTCAAAAAATAACCAAAATTTAGAAAAAAAATCGAAAAAAAAAAAACTAAACAAAAAAAATTCAATTTTTTTTCTAATTTGGGTATAAATGTATGAATATGACATGCTCACTTTCTAGCTTTAATCTAATTTATAATAACTAAGATTATTTTGTTATGTCTTCATTATTTCTAAAATGATATCTGATTTGTTACAAGTTTTTTAAGGTTGTAGATTATTTTTTAAAACTAATTAATAACATAATCTAATTGAAAAATAAAATTTATATTTAGAAACTTAAATGAGTGGAGAATTGGGGAAGAAACCAGCATAATATTGCATCAGTTTTATTATTTTCTTTGAGGTCATCGCCATGTTGATGCATTCATATGTTTATTGAGTGTGATCGTATCTATTAATTGAATTGTCTGTTCAGTGTGATTCATTCTCACTTTTGTTCTTCTTACTAGTTAGTTAATATCAAATTTTTAATATTGATGTATTAATTTGCATGGTATGCCTGGGATTATAAATGTGTTAAGTTATGTATTTTTTGTTAAATATAAATATTAGTTTAAATACGATATAGTATTAGTACGCCTATGGTATAGTACTAGTTAATATATTGTATAGTACTAGAGATTAATGTGGGTATAAAAATATTACTCCCTCCGTCCCATACTTGAAGCTACAAACCAAATTGGCACGGGTTTTAATAAATGAGTTGTTTATTAGTATTGTGTAAGATAAAGTGGGGGTAGTAAAGACTTTTCAACTTTATAAATAGTAATAAAGTTACTTTTTAGTGTAATAAAGTAGTGACATTTGTTGTAATATTGTGATGTTTTAAGGAGAGTGTTTAAAAGTATTTTTGCTATTTTAGGTAATGTAGCTTCAAGTATGGGACGCCCAAAATGGTAAAATGTAGCTTCAAGTATGGGACGGAGGGAGTATTTAATATATGAACTAATACTATACAATATTTGAATTTATACTATACTATATTTGAACTAGTACCATAGAGTATGTGAACTAATACTATACAATATGTGAACTAATACTATACTATATTTGAACTATTACCATAAAATATGTGAACTCGAAACTCGAAAAAAATAGAACTTGTACCAGTATAAACTAATATACAATACTGCATATTAACTAATAATATATCATAATACTTATCAACTGTTATCATAACACTTATAAACTAAAAATTATATTCATAAAAAATTAAAATAAAGTGATTAAAAAATGAAAGTTCAAATGAAAAAAATAATTAAACAATATAAAACGAAGTGAAATTTGTAAGGAATGAAGTAAAATTTTGAAAGAATAAGGTGAAAATTATACACCAATTAATTAAAGTAAAATAGTACCAATAAAATTAAACACTTGCGTAAGAGAGGTGCGAGTTTTATATTTTAAAACAAATTATTATTATACTATTTAATACTTAAAACAATTAATATTATTTTAAAAATTTTCTTATTAGGCTTTAAAATTTTAGAATAATTATTTATAACATAAAAAGAAAGTACGTTAAAAAAACTATCATTTGAAACACAAATGATAAATAGGAAGAAAAATAAATTAAAAAAATAATATTAAAAAGATAAATATAAATATCAATTGAGTAAAATAAAAAATAAAATTTTAAAAAATTAATGGAGTATTATTTTTTAATGATAAAATTAAAAAAAAATTAATTGAATGTGTTAAATTGATATAGTAAATGAGTCATGTATTATTTGTAATGAGTTATTTGATTGGATATAATAAATGAGTCATGTGTTATTTGTAATGGATTATTGGATTGGATATAGTAGTTACATATATTGGATTGGATATAGTAGTTACATACATGTAACTAGTACACAAGAGTGCAACTCAACTTATTATATGTTCTTGTTTCATAGATTTTGAACCGCAAATGGCATAGGGGTGGAAATAGATTGGGCCATCCGACATTGGTCTACGGCTTAGCCTATTAAGGGTCTTGTCAGACCTAGCCCATTTATAATATGAATCAGACTAAAACTTTTTAAAATGTCAATTTAGTTAAATAGGCTAGACTTAGTGTCTTAGAATTTATATTAGACATTATAAACTTAACAGGTCGGCCTATTTAAGATTATATATATATAAACTTTTCAGAGATCGTTATAATGTTTGTATTTAAATTCATCGTTGTAATGCATTTGTTTTGATCGTGAATTTTATTTGCAACTTTGAATATTGAATTGTGTTTCATATTGAACATATTTTAACGGCTTTTAAAAGACTCGTAGGTCTACCTATTAACTTAAAATGCCCAGATCAAGGCTATAAAAAAAATCTATTATAAATAACTTAGGTCTAATATTCATAAACTAGACCCAAACTTTTTCATGTAAAGTTTAGTCTAATTAATCTAGCTTATTTCCACCCCTAAAATGAGGCATCAAACTAAAGTGCAAGATCGATATAGATTTAGATAATGACATGTGCTTAAAATAATTACTCAATAGTCAAGAATAATGAGATTTAATTGAACAAATTATAAAAGACTTAAATTTAATGGCATATGTTAAAAATAAGTATTTAATAAATACTAAATATCAATAAATGTGAATGAACTAATGAAATTGAAATTCCTAAAATTTTGGAAATTCTTTATATGTGTATTTAACTATTTACACAAAAAAACTGTGATTATTGCAAATATAAATTGAAAGATATGATGTATTTTCAATTAATAAAACTAATATATGAATTAAACAAATTAAATGAGGTTAAAGAGATAAACGTATAGTATAAATATGTTGTAAATATTAATTATAATAATTAATTGTGTACATTAATTGGAGAAAATTAATTTAAAATTATGTATGATATAGGGTACATTCCTCACATAAGTTTTTTTTCTTTAAAACTATTAATGGTGAATATTCATCATATATTTAATATATCATCATAATTATTTAAAATCAACTCAACATTAATTATGATGAGTTAATGACACATATATAATAGGAGTATCATACATAATGATATTTAAAAATATGATATATTTACAAAATTAAGAGATGACGATAATCATCAAAATTAAGAAGAAGACGACACATGGTTCCACAATTAGTTTTACACTTTCCTTTTTGGGACGTTCTACAATAACTTTTACACCCTTACAATGGAAACTCTTTATAAACTCCACCTTCACAATATCCTTAATTTTACATAAATGTCATTACTTTTTTCTTCACACATACACAAAAATCAACTCATTTTAAAAAATTAGCCCTCAAAACTCCACTCATAAATACTCCCTCCGTCTCACAAAGATAGCTACATTTGACTTTACACACAGATTAAGAAAAATCAATAAATGTAGTCAAATTTAGCTAATATGTCAATTTTGCCCTTGAAATCTCATACTTCAAAATCTGCTAAGCATTAATTACTTTTATTAATTAGGGGTAAAATTGACAATAATGCATTTAATACTAAAGTAAAAGACGAAATGTAACTATAATTTGGAACATTCAAGAAGGAAATATGTAGCTATCTTTGTGGGGCGGAGGGAGTACATTTTCTTAATATATAGTGTAATGGAATTTTATCATATAATAATACTCTTATTTAAGGTTTGATTATTTTAATATATATAGTAGGGAATAAAATCAACATCCAAACAAAATTGTCCAGCTGGCATGAATACATACGCGGCCTGGTATATATATAAACACACTGCACACACACTGAGCCAATGCATTAAAGCGATTGTTTAATTTCTTGCGCAGAAAGTTTTCACAGAGAGAAAAGAAAAATGGCGACGCCGTCAGAATCTGAAGGACAAGTGATCGCTTGCCACACCATTGAAGATTGGAACGAACAGCTTCAGAAGGGAAACGATAACAAAAGGATGGTATTATTATTTATTTTTTTGGCGGTGCTTTTTGAATGAGTGATTTATCGTTTGATTTTGTTGTTTTTGGTTATTTTTGATAGAGATCTGTTGTTTTCTCTCTTCATTTATCAGCATTTGTTAGATCCGATGCCGTCAAAATTTATATGTTCATTCATGCTCTGTTTTCTGTTCTATTGTATCAGATGCCATTAAAATTCATAACAATTTGAGCATGTTGTAGATTTAGGTGGAATTTTCATTAAATCGTTGGTGGAGATTTAGGCTGCATAATGATTTTGGATATATTTTCACTCGTTTGCATGTACGATGCACCTACATAGATTGAGTTTTCTCATTTCTTCATTACCAGCAGTAATTTTTTTATTTTTTTCAAAGTATGAAAATTCTCAGTTAATTTGCTTCTTTTTTTGATGTACCTTGATTTAACCAACCAATATATCTGGACAAATATTTGTGCTCCATATGTTTATAATTTTTTGTTTGAATGACTTCAGTATTGGAACTTTTAATTGATGCAATAAAAGTAAGTATATTAGCAAAAAAAAAAAAATCTGTTTTAATTATTTGGAGAGCTATGAATTGTGATTCAGTTGACCTGGTTCATAATTGTTATGTAACAACAAAGTGAGAAACAGTATTTGTATTTGATTTCATATGTGTGTGTGTTACAGTGTGTATAAAATTTAGCCAAAAGAATGACTTCAGTATTGGAACTTTTATCCCAATCCTTGGTGTTGGACATAATATTTGCTACAAATTATCTGATTAATAACAAAGACCCAGATTTAGTTTCTGAAAGGGACTATAGCTAATATGGTGTATTATAATTCAAATTTGCAGATTTCTCTCATTGTTTTACTGTTTTGTCTGGTGTTAATGCAGATAGTTGTTGATTTCACTGCTTCCTGGTGTGGACCCTGCCGTTTCATCGCCCCGTTCTTTGCAGAGTTGGCGAAGAAGCTGCCCACTGTGACATTCTTGAAGGTGGATGTTGATGAGTTGAAGGTAATGTAAAACAGTAAAATGAACAATGTGTTTCTTCTTAAGAAAGCTGCTTTGTTAGTTTGCTCTCCCTGTCGATGGAGATATATATATTTTTTTTGAAAATTTTAGTCCCGGCTTTCACAAATCGAAAATAGTTTAGTGGCTATCAAATTTTTAACAATTTGGTCCAGTGACCGGCCATAAGATATTTCACCTCGGTCACCAAACCAAAATGCCAAAAATTGAAAGAAATATAATTATTTTCAATTTGCAAAGTCAAAATGACTAAAACCAACAAAAAACCATTTTCCTCTTTTTTTTCTTTGAGAAAAGTATCGATGAAGAATTCTTATGCTCGATGAAAACGTCGTTTTTTGCAGTCAATTGCTAGTGATTGGGCAGTTGAGGCGATGCCAACGTTCATCTTCCTCAAAGAAGGGAAGATCATGGACAGGGTTGTGGGAGCAAAGAAGGATGAGCTGCAGAGTACTATTGCTAAGCATCTCAGTTCAGCTACTGCTTAGACATGTTTCAAAGTCCAAGATTTTATAAATCTTATATGCAATTCATTATTCAGTGTGCTCATTTAGACCAACTTCTTAATTCTCCTTGCAGATTCGAGTAATGTTGACATTTAATTCATAAAATACATTGTACTTTCTGTTTCTATGCACTCACTCTATGCTATTATCTATTTTCCATTCACAAAATTTCATTAAGAATACACTAGCACTTTATTTTGAGGTCACTAACCCAAGAACAGCTTCTCTTTGATTCTCGTGTTTTCGTTTTCCTTCCTCCGTTTAGGCTAATGCAAGGGGGCACATACTGCTTCAATTGATAACCTCTTTGGCACTTTGGGACATGGATCTTTCCCAAAGTTACTGTTTGATATGGCCACTGAGCATGTTTGTTGCCCAATGCATGCCTGCAAGATTAGGAGACAAAAAATGAGTTATGTGGTAGTATAAGAGATTATTATATTAGGAATAAGTGTTTTTTTAGTACTATAAGTTCTCGTCTAGTTATGCTTTCAGGACACTTCACTTTTACGTTTATATCTCGAAGCTTTAAGGTGAAGTAGATTTACCTTCTCTAAGATAGTGTGTGATGTAGGAGCATGGCAAGTTCCTTGCTGAAAGGTCCCACAGGTTCCGAGAGGAGTTCCGAAGCTAGCAAACTTGATAGAAGAAATAGACTGGCCATGGCTACAATGAAGGTGAGCTTTAGGTATGTGAAACTCTTGCAGTTTGCTACTGCTTTCGATTTTCCAGTTCTTGACATTCGGATGATACTCAGACACGTCTGCACAAACTGTGGTGACTGATCTCTTCACGAGACTGATTCTCGTGGGATCACCTCCGAGTTCTTCCAAAACCACCACCAGATTGTTGCTTGGTTTTAACCAAGAACGCGGTAAATGATACCTGAAAAAAACTCTTATGTTTCTTAACTTTCCTTGTTTCTATGCACCAGTTGCACCGTGCAACTTTGGCTAATACATTGGTTGAAATTTTAGTACAAAAATTTACCATATCTGAGTTGGTTTTCCACAACCAAGTTGACACTTTTGAGGCTTGAAAATTCCTGTATAACTACAATTGTTGCAATTACCAGTGGCGTACGTCGTCCAGTATCGTCCAAGACTTTGACCGTTCACCCACAATTGGCCTTTGCCCATGCTGCTCATGTCTAAAGCAAGCGGTTCGTCTCCATCAGGCATATTGAAATACGCCTGTTTACATCAAAAGTTAAAATTTGTATGCATGGATGGATGTATTGGTTGAATTCTTTACCAGATAAGAATACCACCTTATGCCATGCTAAAGGCTGCTGTTGTTTCTGCGCAATTAACGAACCTTTCGTCCAGTCAACCGAAGAAACACCATCCGGAGAGACGAGATTCATGGCTTCTCCCTTAAGCCCAACCTGCTCAAAACACATTCATGAGGCCAAATATAGATTTGCTGGAAAGGAAAGGAAACGAATGTGTGAGGCGGGATTAAACCTTGTACGTCCATTTCGCCCACGACAAATCCAATTTTCCCTTGTCAAGTCCAAGCAGTGCAACAGGACTCAACACTCCAATGTCCCATGTCTCAAAATGTCCACCAACATTCTTCAATAGTAACAAAATATTGTTATTATTAAAATTATAACGCGGATAATGAAGACGAAAATGATCAAAGAAACGACTAACAGGCAGCCCGACAGCAGCACTCAGGAGACTAATCTTGTTCGTTCCACCACGAAGATTGTTGAGTTTTCCGCTATACGTGAATCTCCTCTTTTCCCTTGTCCCAAAGGCAGAACCTGGAAAACATAACATACTGAATTCATATCACAGTTTCTCGTAAGAATGCAATGTGTCGAATCGAAGTAACTATCTACCAGAAAGCTCGCCATTCACAAAAACGAGCAGAGTGTGACCGCTGGAGTGTGCAACAAGAGTCGGTAGCTTCCCACCATGCAGAAACGACTCAGACGAATCGATATCAACACTGCAAACATAGAGCTTAAGGTAAATCCAAATATCCGAGATTATAATAAACGATTCAGACGAATCTTTAGCTCACCTAGTTGTGTACCAAAGGTAATCACTAGTATCCCTGGTGACATTTATCTGTTCTAAAAGGCCAAACGCAGAAAACGCAGAGCTGTCATCCGAAGATAATAAATCTTCATTATACGTTTCCCAGGACGATATTTCACTACTGGTCGGTTGCATATCCATTCGTGATGTTTGAACTCCAACCTGTGGTTCAGTAGACAACGTTTATACAACATCCATACGTGATTTTAACACGATAAAGTCTCTAAGATTGCATACTTTGGCTGTATTAAAGGCGACATTTTTGCAATCGGGAAGGATGCTGATCGACCAAGGAGGAAGGCGATAATGCTTGTTATTAAACATCACTCTTGCTGCAGAGTTGGGATCGTAATTTGATATAAAGGCTGCACAGTCTCCCGATTGTGAAGAGTATACGTGAGCCTGCAG
The DNA here is from genome assembly GCA_963675135.1 of Galeopsis tetrahit. Classification (NCBI taxonomy): domain Eukaryota; kingdom Viridiplantae; phylum Streptophyta; class Magnoliopsida; order Lamiales; family Lamiaceae; genus Galeopsis; species Galeopsis tetrahit. The sequence goes on from OY776120.1 coordinate 1,273,976, forward strand.
GAGAAAACGTGCCAAGATGATTGAATGAATCGTAAAAGACAAAGTATCACTCCGTATTTGTTTTGCTATAAAGTGATAGTTCTGAACCAGTTGCACAGTAAAACTGTTTTACCAAAGACTACTAACTCGTCGTATAATGGAAGTAAAAGAACCTGCTGAAGGCTTCCTAATGAAGTCACGGTAGGGTCCGTTGAAATGAGAGCTTTCTCACACAGTTTAACTGCTTTATGAAGCTCTTTCAGGTGTCCATATTTAGGTTGTCTGATCAAACCTGTTGTGAAGTTAAGAAACGCGCGACAGAGTTAAGCAATTGCATATTATGAACTAGGCTTATTTCATCAAGATATACAGAGCTTAAGTTGATATATGTAACCATATTCATCGAGTGGAGCGTCGTAATCGTAGCTTGTAGTTATGAAAGGGCCTCCAGCAGAACGACCAAAGTTCGTCCCTCCATGAAACTGTTCAGACAGCATGGTAAGCTCAGATTTTGTAGACAAGTTATAAATCGAGTATTAGAAACCATGGGAACGAACCATGTAGTAGTTAACAAACGAGCCCCCGTTTTGAATGAACTTAGCTACAGAAAAGGCCAAATCTTCGACTGGCCTCTCATAGATTGGACCACCAAATTCCGTAAACCTGATTGTAGATGCAAGAGAAAGACTATAAAGAGTAGGTACATTGGGAGCATTTAAGAAATAGAGAAATTTACGTACCAGCCACTCCAAGCCTCGGTCCAAATCGTCGGTTTGTAAGGCTTGTTTGGGGAGAAAGAATCACAATAGAATCCATTGCATGTGTTGATCTACCAAAAACAGCAGCAAAAGTCATGATCGTAGCATAGTTCTTATTGTAGAATAAATGAATAAACGAAGCAACAAATCAACGAAAAAACTGATTTTTGTTTTCAAGATTGTTACCACAGGATCTGGGGCATCTTCTTCCTTGCACATCACCCACGGGACGCCTGTATCGAGCCCAACGGCCATGTTTGCTGCCCAAGTCGCGTATTGGTGGCCTGGTGCACCGAGTTGCTTGGCTTGTGTACCGTACTCGTTCTCAATCTGTGCAATATTTTAATTAGTACCAAACAACACCCTGTTTAGACTTAAGAGTAGGTCTCTTGTGAACTAGGTTCACATTCTTCGTCAAAGTAATACTACTATTTAGTGCACGAAGTAATTCTGTTTAGCATACGAAGTATCACATTTCAAAAAAATTCTCAAAATCATTAAACTAGGATTCTTCGTATGCTAAACAGTATTACCGAGATCACCAGTGGCTAGTACGCATTAAAAACAATGAACTGAACCTGGGAAAGTATAATGGGGCCACCCTGAGATTCGTACAGGTTTTCGCTCTTCATCATGTTGACGATTTTCTCGGTGAACCCTTTCATAGCCATCTATAACAACACAAAATTACTCATCAATATATTATTACAGCAACATTCTAACCAATAACTGAAAAAGTAACTACCTTGAATGGCTCATTATCTGTTCTGAAGCTAATCCCTGGAACATATTTCAACCAAACTGGAAACCCCCTGAGCATCAAAATCGACAAAAAACGTTGTCGATTAAAACCAGCAGTTATGTAACTAATCCCTGATGTAAGAATGTGACTTCTGTCGCAACGTGTGTGTTTTAATTGCACGAAACGAGTTAACATGTTATCGACATAACAGATAGAATCGTTGACTTGTTTTCTAGAAAAGGGGAGAGCTAGCTTTATTTAATAAACCACGGAGAGATTCCGTGCAGTATTTCCAAACAACGAGGGGGTTTCGTGCATGTTTAAAGACAGAAGTTAGTTTGATGTGTAGATCTAAGCAATTATTACCCAAAATTCCACTCTGCACAAACATAAGGCCCAATTCTGAGATGAGCATATAACCCTGCTTTCTGAATGGTCTTTACAAAATTCACCAGATCATATCTCCCTTCAAAATTATACTGAAAAAACCAACAAACAATTCAGGCAGAGTGTTACATAAACCGTTTTCATACTAAGACTAATCATGAAAACAAGATCCGTCATGTAAACGAGTCAGTGATGCTGGTCAATAATGTGGGATTATGCCCATGATTCAAGTTAAGCTTACGGTAAACATAGTTCATACAAAACAAAACACACTCAACAATTCACCCCCAAATTGAGGTAGAAAACAAGCAAATCAGGCAGAGTAATATATAAACCGTTTTCATACTAAGACTAATCATGAAAACAAGATCCGTCATGTAAACGAGTTAATGATGTTGGTCAATAATGTGGGCTTAGGTCCATGATTCATGTTAAGCTTACCGTAAACATAGTTCATACAAAACATACTCAACAATTCACCCCCAAATTGAGGTAGAAAACAAACGATTCAGGCAGAGTATTATATAAACCGCTTTCATACTAAGACTAATCATGAAAACAAGATCCGTCATGTAAACAAGTTAATGATGCTAGTCAATAATGTAGCCTTAGGCCCATGATTCACGTTAAGCTTACCGTAAACATAGTTCATACAAAATCTTACTAAAAAATTCACGCCCAAATTGAGGTAGAAAACAAACAATTCAGGTAGATAGAGTATTATATAAACCGTTTTCATACTAAGACTACTCATGAAAACAAGATCCGTCGTGTAAACAAGTCGGTGATGCTGGTCAATAATGTGGACTTATATTCACGTTAAGCTTACGGTAAACATAGTTCATACAAATTGTACTCAACAATTCACCCCAAATTGAGGTAGAAAACAAACAGTTTAGGCAGAGTATTATACAAACCGTTTTCATACTAAGACTAATCATACGAACAAGATCCGTCATATAAACGAGTCACTGATGTGGCCAATAATGTGGGCTTAGGCCCGTGATTCACATTTAGCTTATAGTAAACATAGTTCATACAAATCGTAATCATCAATCCACCCCCAAATTGAGGTAGAAAACAAACAAATCAGGCAAAGTATTATATAAACCGTTTTCATACTAAGACTAATCATGAAAACAAGATCCGTCACATAAACAAGTTAACGATGCTGGTCAATAATGTGGGCTTACGCCCATGATTAGCGTTAAGCTTACCGTAAACATAGTTCAAACAAAACGTACTCAACAATTCACCCCCAAATTGAGGTAGAAAACAAACAATTCAGGCAGAGTATTATATAAACCATTTTCATACTAAGACAACTCATGAAAACAAGATCAGTCAGTGATGCTGGTCAATAATGTGGGCTTAGGCCCATGATTCACGTTAAGCTTACGGTAAACATAGTTCATACAAAACATACTCAACAATTCACCCCCAAATTGAGGTAGAAAACAAACAATTCAGGCAGAGTATTATATAAACCGTTTTCATACTAAGACTAATCATGAAAACAAGATCCATCATGTAAACGAGTTCAACAATTCACCCCCAAATTGAGGTAGAAAACAAACAATCTAGAGAGAGAGAGAGAGAGAGAGAGAGAGGGGTACATTGCCAGGACTAGGCTCATGAACATTCCAAAAAACATAAGTCTCAATAACATCCAACCCTCCATCTTTAGCCTTGTTTATCAGATCTTCCCACATCTAAAACACAAAAAACAAACACAATGTTCAAATCAAATCCCCAAAATGAAGCAAAATCAACAAAGAATTCAAGAAAAGGGGTACCTCAGGGGTGCTTCTAGGGTAATGTATGGAACCAGAAACAAGAATTCTCCTTTCTCCATTGATGATTAGGGCTTTTCTATCATAAGTAACACTACTTATCACACACCCCACCATGCACAAACCAAAAACCCACCTCAAAACTGAATCAAGTTTCATACTTTCACTCTCTAATTTACACAGTATGAAGCAAGAATGTGAGAAAGAATGTCATAGAAAGAATGTGAATGTGGGTTGTTATATATATATATATAGGTAAATGTATGTACAGTTGGGGTGTGTGTGTAGTGTTGAGGCAGTGGTTGAGTGAGTGAGAGTGAGCTCAACAACACTGAAAAAAGGTGAAATTTGTGGGAGAACGTGTGTAAGAGAAAGTGACACACAGAAAAAGGGAAACACAGACAGCTCGGATGAATCTTAATTAGAGATTAAACAATTGCTAATTACTTCCAAAAGCTAGCCAAGCGTAATGTTCAATGTTTGATACTACAAGTTTCAATTATACCCTGTCCTTCGCCAAATGTAGTTTAATTGGAGTTCGACACATGTTTTAAGAAAAATAAAATTAATTAAGGGTATTTTAAAGTCTCGTGAGGTCAATTTTGAATAAAATTGAGTAATTGTAAATAACAATTTAATTTAAGTAATTAAGTGGTGGTTGAAGCATAATATTTTTCATAAAGTGTATTAAACTATATTTTATACTCCCTCCGTCCGCCTATAAGCTTCCCGCTACTTTTTGGCACAAAGATTAAGAAAAGTGATTAAATAATAGATATAGTACAAGTGATGTGATTGGAAGAAGGAGAGAGATAGAGATAAAAAATAAAATATAAAGTGAAATGTAAGAAAAAATACTTACCAAAAAGGGTATGGGAAACTTATAGGCGGACAGACGAAAATGGTAAAATGGAAAACTTATAGGCGGACGGAGGGAGTAGACAATAGTGTTAATCTGCCCGGTGGACGAAAATAGTATTAGACTAGATTGAACGTTTTAATAATATTAGTCTGAACACTTTAATTGTAGTATTAATCTGCACATTTTATATACCCGTCCCACAAAAAGATAGTCACATTTGATTTTATACACAAATTAAGAAAAATTAATAAACGTGATCAAGTTTAACTAACACGCCTATTTTACCCTTAATATTTCATAAATTTTGTGTAAATTCCAAAGCAATTGGATCTTACTTACTCTTAATGAGTACTTTTATGAAGTGAGTTTAATTAGTGTTAAGAACATCAATAAAGCATTTAATAACTTAAGTAAAATAAAAAATGTGACTATAATTTGAGACATTAAAAAAAAAGAAAAATGTAGTTATTTTCGTGGAACGGAGGGAGTAACACATAATTACACTAAGATTATGTTTATTTTGACTTTTTATTTTTAATAATAGACGATTTAGTTTTATTTTAACTTTGTACAATAATTGAATTTATTATATTATTATTCGTAGATATTATAATGATTGATATTTGATATGAAATGTTGGATAATATATTGGATATTGAAGGGTTGGATCTTAAAATAAAAAACTTATTTTATAAACATCACTTTAATAAAATTGATGAATTTTTTTATAAGCTGGAAAATATCTGTGCAATCTTTATTGTTGGAAGAATTACATTGCTGGATTTGTACTATATGTCTGCAAGTACTTCACTATCAATTATATCTCAAATACTCCAATTAGATAGAAATATGTCATTATTGTATACTCCTATAATTTAATATTTTCCCTCTAAATATCATGATACTTAGAGGGCATTATGGGCTAATCTAATTCGTCTTGACGATCATTTTTTGTGTAAACAACTATGAGACGGAAAGAGTATATATATTTTTTAAAATAGTAAACAATAAATGTGTAACTTAACGAGGTTCGAATGAACTACTTTAGAAAGTATTTTCTCCATTTATGAAATGTAGTCTCATTTGTCCTATATTCTCCGTCCATAAACTATAGTCTCATGCACTATATGAAAATCGTCACCCTTCAATCATCACTTAATTACTTAAATTTGTCATCAACTTTATTTACAAATAGTCACTTTATTCACAATTAACCTTACAATTCATTTAAAAAAAAAAACTTACAATATTATTACTTTATCTACTTTATTGATGTTTTCCTTAAAACATGTGTCCACTCCAATGAGACTACATTTGGTGGATGAAAGAAGTATATAATATACATATACTACTCCCTCCCTCCCACAACCGTTTGTACATTTTTCTTATTCGTCCGTTCCACAATTGCACATCTTAAAAATGAAACTATTTCATAAACTCCACTTTCACAATATTCACATATTTACATAAAATATCATTACTTTTACACTCATTCTAACTACTACTTAATTTATTTAACTTTACAAAATTGCATTAATTTTATAGTGCAATTTAAAAATGAAATAAATAACACAAGGATTCCAAAATAAGTAAAAGAGGATTATATAGATTAGATTTAGATGCCTTGACCAATCTTATCTTATTGACGAAATTTGTCAATTTTGAAGTGATTGCTCAAATATTCTTTATAGTGGGGGCCATATCATATGCAAATATGATTCCTAATTTCGTAGCTTAATCATAACGCCGTCAACGGCCACAATTGTAGCCGTTGCTCTTCCACCAACTTCTGTCATCTCATTGCCGTTAACGTCGGTGCCTCCCAAATTACAAAACACTCCTCAAATCTTTACTTGCCTCTTTAATGTCTAATGAGATTAAGTGTTCCATATTTTGTGTTCCATTTTATATTTTACAGTGTGAATGAATGATATACAAAAGATATAAATAATCAATAAACTGTAAATACCATACGGACATATATTAATAATTCAATGAGTGAAATATTAAATGAAACACCAAACTGAAATAACTAAAGCGAGGTTTACTCTTGTAATCCTTATGTGAGATCGAAGTGTTCTATTTAAATATTTGAGTCGCCTTTAAAAAAATATAGATGGTACTCCATCCGTTTCACAATAACTTTCACACCTGACGTTCCATAATAACTTCCACACACTTAAAATGAAAAATCATTTATAAACTCAACCTTCATAATATTTTCAATTTTACACAAATGCCATTATTTTTTCTTCACACATACACAAAAGTCAACTCATTTACTTACTTTATACATAAAATTTTACAAAATTACTGCTAAGTTGACATTACGATTTTTAAGAATACACATAAATGCATTTTTAGGTTTCTAAACTACTAATTTTTGTGTCGAAAGGTCTTTAAATAATTTTTATTTAAAAAATCTCTAAACTATTAATTTTCGTTTGAATTATTCTTATACTATTTATTTTAAAAGATCTTTAGAGTATTAATGCAATACTAATCTCAAATATTAGGGGTGGGTGAACTAATTCTTTTTGTGATGGTATTTTTGCAGTATTCATAGTGAAAATTTGATCATAGAAGTCCATATATAATGCTGGGCCACTATTATTTGGACTTATTTTGGGCCCAATTTTACGGGCCACTAAAGCCCAATTAGCCCATTCAAAACGACCTTCATTTCCCTCCAATTTTCAACTGATTTTTCACCTCATTTGTGCAAATCAACAGAGAAATCGGAAATCGGAGTTATTTGAATGATCCACCGGCGAAAAGTTTTCTCCGATCATCTTCTCAATCCCATATCTCGTCGGAAAATCATCGAACGATGCCTTCGTACAAAGTCCGGCCATTTCTCCGGCGACATGGATCGGAAAAACAAACCCCTGAATCATGGGGAGAATGAAGAAGAAGGGGGAAAAATACGGCTGCTTAAGAGCAGAGGGCAACACCTCCTGACAAACCCTAGAATTCTCGATTCCATTGTTCGAGCTTCAAATATAAAACCTGATGACACTGTTTTGGAAATCGGACCCGGCACCGGGAATCTCACTTTCAAGCTGCTTGAAGCTGCCAAAAATGTCGTCGCCGTCGAAATCGATAGCCGTATGGTTGACACTCTGCGGAAACGCGCCTCCGAAAGAGGGTTCGAAGATCGCCTTAAGGTTTCGTAATGTTTGATTTATGCACTTGTAGTGTTTGATAAAATGCCTGAATGAAATTGTTGTTTGAAATTTGAGCTGGTTATAAATTAGCATACAATGATGATTTTGCATTGTCAATTTTTATGTGTTGCATCTTATCAGTGGAGATGTATGCACTTGTAGTGTTTGATAAAATGCCTGAGTGAAATTGTTGTTTGAAATGTTAGCCGGTTATAAATTACTCAGCATACAATGATGATTTTGCATTGTCAATTTAAAACTTGTTTATGTGTGTGTTGCAGATTATCAGTGGAGATGTATGCACTTGTAGTGTTTGATAAAATGCCTGAGTGAAATTGTTGTTTGAAATGTTAGCCGGTTATAAATTACTCAGCATACAATGATGATTTTGCATTGTCAATTTATAACTTGTTTATGTGTTGCAGATTATCAGTGGAGATGTATTGAAGACAGAGTTTCCAGAATTCGATCTAGTTGTGGCCAACATTCCTTACAATATATCATCACCTTTGTTGGCTAAATTGATATACGGCGCGAATACAAAACCGTTTAGAAGCGCCACGTTGTTGCTTCAAAAAGAGTTTGCGAGGAGGCTTCTAGCAAAGCCCGGTGACTCTGAGTTCAACAGATTAGCTGTAAACATGTCGCTTTTAGCAGAAATCGAGTTTGTAATGGACGTGAGCAAGAGGGACTTTGTACCATGTCCAAAAGTTGATTCTTCCGTCGTCAAAATCTACCCTAAAAGCGTGATCCCAGATGTAAACCTCGAAGAATGGTGTGCATTCACAAGGACTTGCTTCAATAACAAGAACAAAACGCTTGGCGCAACGTTCAAGCAAAAGAGGAAACTAATCGAGCTGATGAAAATGTCTAAAGATATTGATTTTAGTATTCAAAAGCGCGATGAATATGATCCTGATGTTGATGGAGATGAAGTGAGCTCAGACGCGTCTCTGGACTCAGGAACGGGCATCAGCTTGATTAAGGGTAAAATCGTAAGCGTCTTAGAATCTGGTGGATTTTCGGACAAGAGGCCATCAAAACTATCCAACGAAGGTCTTTTGCGTTTATTGTCTCTCTTCAATGAAGCTGGAATATATTTTCATGATCAAGCAACGACAAAGGATGTGTATGATTGTGACGATCTTCTGTAATACCGATGGTTTTCGTTACTTTCGTATGCACACGTTCTATTTTCGTCAAAACTTGTATTATTACGCTTACATTAAAATTCAAAATTAATTATTCACTTCTTTACAAGTTCAAATTTTTTTTTATTTTTTTTGAATTCTTGGTTAATACCTAAAAAATTAATGGAAGAAAGAGAGAAATGGGGAAATTTTCAAAATACAACCTGTAACTTAGATCGATTTGACAAAATGAAAACTTAAAGAATTAAAAATGGAATCAACCTAAGTTACACGATGTATTTTAAAATTTTCTTTTAAAATTTTCTCGAAATAGGTTTTTAGGTATAAAAAAAAGGGAAGTCTGACTAGCTTAACCCCTTTATTATGGACACAAAAATTCTTATGGAATTTCCCTCCGAATATTAATGACGAAGGGTTGGTTTGTTTATCCACGATTGACACAATTGGAAAATGATCGATTCGATCTCTTGAAATACGTTTTTCGATCAGTTTTCTGTTCAACATTAAACAATTCAGTTTCTAGGACAAATTTGGTGAGAGAAATATTTCGATTTTGTTAATATAAAAAATCGACTGAAATATTTAGATTAACAAATCGAACGTTTATTACATACTGATGCAGTGATTTTAACTAAACGTTCAGACATACTGATGCAGTGATGAGTATATGATTTGATTTTCGATTCGGTTCAGTTCGGTTTATATTTATTTCGGTCCGGCCCGTTGCTTTGCTAACCCGTAGCCCAAATAAAGTGAGGAGCTCCTTTAGCACATTACAAAACTAATGTGGGGTTTATTCTGAACTCAAAAGAATAGAGGGGCCAAAATCAAATTAACCCAAAATAAACAAACAACCTCTACGTCGCCGTTTCAGTATCTTCTTCATCAAAACGCCATTTTTGTTACTCAGCATTCAGATCAGCTCCACAGCCATGGCTTTCAGTGCCCTACGATCCATAATCCGGCCCGCATCCAGAATTCTTCTGCCGGTGTCTCGTTACTCTCCAGCAGCAAATACATTCTCCACCACCTCTCCTGCGGAGCTCCGCCGCCTCGTCGCCCCCTTCAATCGCAATGTTCCATGGTTTCCTCCTTGCAGCGCCTTCCACAGCCTCACTGAATCTAGGTTACCGAAGCGTAGACCCAGCGAGACGTCTCGCCGCAAACGATCCAGCTTGAAACCCCGAGGTCCGACATGAGTTAGGGTTTTTAGGGTTTTGGATACTTGCATTTTTCTGAATTGTTTTTAATGCGATGTGAAAATGGAAGTGATGATTGGTTGTGGAAATATATGTTCAGGTCCATATGCGTGGGTTAAAACTGAGCCTGGAGAGCCTGTAGTCCTTAACCAACCGAACGAGGGAAGTACGAAGAGGAGAAACGAGAAGAAGAGAATTAGACTCCATCGAGCATTTATAAAGGTATATTTTATTTTTTGACTGTATTTAGGGTTGATTTATCTTGTTGTTGGGTCTTTAAAGTTGCTCATTTGGTCGTGTGGGAGCTTGATCATGTTAATTCTAATGTTACCTCTCTGTTTTGAAGTTCTTCTGTATGAAAGTTACATATGTTAGCAGAATTGTTGTAGCATACTTTAAATTTCTCTTCATATAGAATCACAGAGTCATGTAATGTTGCTTTTGATTGGATACAACTTCTTCACACTTTTGTAATTCATGGGTGATGCCAGTTGCAAGTATCACTCATTCACTCGGCTAAGGACTTAAACAGAACTCAAAACTTTTCAGGTTTCAGATTAAATTTGAGCGGAGTTTAACTTTTGATATGATTGTTTGAAATCGTTTCTCCCCACATTTAATGATGTAGCCTATTACAGTTGCCTCAGATTTTCATGATTAATCCCTTGTAAGTTTATGGTTTGTGTTCCATCCGTGGTTGTGCTTAAGCTTATGCTTGATGATAAATGAGCCATATGAGCTTAGCTTAGAACGTAGGTTGCATTTTTTATAATGATCTCATTTTGGATTTGAAATCATTTATTGATGTTCATTTCAATTGATATGATTTGAAACCCATTACTTTCTTTTTGAAATATTTTTTGTGGGGTTTGAGTGGATTTCAAATTCACTGTAATTTGGGTGGGGCTTGAAAAAAATCCATTGACTTCAAATTCTTGCATTTCTGACCCTCAATCTAACCCCATCCTTGAAGAATTTAGCATTGACCTTACTTTGAGTGGAGAATAGATATAGGTGATGTGATGATTGACCCCGGCCCAAGCGCAAGCTTGACAGGATATGCCGAACTTTGAAATTAAGCTTACTTTTGACTGCATTTACTTTGCGTTGAGCTTACTTTGAGTGGAGAATAGATATAGAAGATGCTATGTTGTGGCTTTCTTCTCTTGGAAGACGAAAGCTACTCCATAGTTAATTTTAGCTTTAAAATAGACACTTTAAGAGGCTCTCCAAAACTCTCTCAAATACTATGTTAAACCTTGATCTGTAACTTATCAAAGCTTCTACTGCATATTGGTTTTCCATATGTTAGTGGTAGTCTGTCGACGATCAATAGATGTTACAATATCTTCAATGTCTTCCCAATTAAATTTCTTAGATGTTATAATGTGTTTCATTTGAGGTTCTCTGCTCAATATCTAGATTTTGGTTTGTGTTGTGTCCTCATTGTTGATATCAAATGTGCTTGTTCCTTTACATTAGCCATGCTACACTTGAATATAAGTTTCATTCATCTGCATGAAAAGTGAAAACTGATATATTTTAGTTTGGCACAGTCTGAAAACAAGAAACGAAGAGTTCTGATCCAAGAGGCCAAAAAGAAAAAGCTGATGAAAAGGGTGGAACGAAAGATGGCTTCCGTTGCAAGAGAAAGAGCCTGGGCAGAAAGATTGGTTGAGCTGAAAAGGATTGAAGAGGAAAAGAAGAAATCAGCAATGACTTGATTTATTTCCTTCTGCTTAGATATAATATAACCTGCCTTTTCGTCCATCATATGAAATCAGTGCTACTGTCGACTTTAGGTTTAAAATGTTCGATCATATAACCGGCTTTCAACCTTAAAGTATTGGAGTCTTTTTTTCTTTCTGAAAGGGGTAATTTTTTCTTCTTACAACTCTTTTTCATATGTGATACTGATGTTAGAAGTTTGGTTGAAACTGTTTGTGGGCAATGATTGATGTTGCCTCTGCATATTTGGTTGTTGATTTTCCAGACGACAATTTCGGCCCAGTCTGTAATTATCTGATTTGATCCGACTGGTTTGGGCCGCCCCCATCATGTGAGTCGTGATCAGGCAGACGAGTCATTTTAAAATATATATATACGGTTTGATATAGAACCAGATGGTGAGTTTCTTATGGAATCAACTATTGAATTTTATATCACTGCTTGCCCAAAAAGTCATGTTTGCATAACAAAAGATTATTTAGAAAGAAACAATTTTTAAAAGTGGTACTATGCTTATTTTTTTCAATTGTAACTTGTACAATTTTTTAATCATATTGTAACATGTATTATACGAAAATGACCGATTGTAACTTATATTATACAAAATCGATTATTTGCAACCTAAATTATATTTTTTGTGGTAATTATTGGCAACATGTGTCTTGCACGTCTATATAATCAAGGTTTTTGTGGTGTTTATTACGACTATTTCGACAATACAAAAATTAAATGTTTTTTAAAATAATAATTAATAAATGTGAATGGGCAAATACAACCTTTCTTAGTGGGCGTGTAAGACTTAAGTGGTCGAAAAAAAAGTTACAATCGATCAATTTCTTATAGTACAAATTACAATGAATAAAACGAGAAAATGTATATATTCTACTCATTTTGAAGTTGCAAGAAGAATATATTTTCTACCACTTTGACCCACTATTACTAAAAATAAATCAGGTGAATGAGTGAATCAAGTGAGCTTATTACATTGAATTCACCAATGCCTTCTTTTGTAATGGGAAAAAGAACAGATGAATGGGACAAAACTCATCTTCGTCTTGACAACCCTGTCGCCTCGTGCCTCCCCTGCTCGTGCGGTCTCTCTTGTCGTCGTCGTCGTCTTCTTCATTGCAAATTGTAACCTTATGTCGAATAGGGTAATCACTTCACTACAAATTGATGAAATTTTGTTCCTCGTAACCTTATGAATTTGGTATTCACTTCACTGCAATAGTACCCTTATGTTGAATTGCCCATATTGACTGTTTGTGGAAATCAATTTTCGTAAATTTTGTACCGGTAAAATGTGTTTGGAATTTGGGATGGGCACACATGTGGTATTGATAGTGTGATGGTTACTCAATTATTAACACAAGGGCAAAAATGTATTTTCGTAATGAAGATATTTATGTCTCAAAAATATCAAAAAGGTAACATGAGTTTTCTCATATTTTTTTGTATATCTTAGTAAAAAGATATTTATTGTGACGGTATTGTATTTTTTGTATTCTAATTGGTCTGATACATAGAAAATGTGATAATATTTAAACAAAAAGTAATAATATTTAAATAAAAAGTGATCATTTTTTACTTCATCACTTTTTTAACAAAATTGAAGAAAAAAAAAAAGAGTTGTCCAACCTTAAAAAGCTAAAATATGGATCAAAATGAATCAGTCTTATAAAATTTAAAGAAAAAAATGGACTGTCCAGCCAAAAAATCTGAAATATGAGTCAAAAGGAATCCATCTCAAGAAAAAAGATTCGTAAGACGATCTCACATAAGTTTTTATCTTAAAGAAAAGTACCTAATAAAATTTAGATTCGTAAGACAGTCTCACACAAGTTTTTGTCTTAAAGAAAAGTACCTTACAAAATTTAGAGTAAAAAACTAGTTGTCCAACCAAAAAATCTGTAATATGAGTTAAAAGAAATCCGTCTCAAGAAAAAAGATCCGTAGTACGGTCTCACACAAGTTTTTGTCTTTAAAAAAAGTACCTTATAAAATTTGGAGTAAAAAACGGATTGTCCAACCAAAAAATCTGTAATATGAGTCAAAAGAAATCCATCTCAAAAAAAAAAAATTTGTAGTACGGTCTCACACAAGTTTTTGTCTTAAAGAAAAGTACCTTACAAAATTTAGAGTAAAAAACTGGTTGTCCAACCAAAAAATCTGTAATATGAGTTAAAAGAAATCCGTCTCAAGAAAAAAGATACGTAGTACAGTCTCACACAAGTTTTTGTCTTAAAGAAATTTACCTTACAAAATTTGGAGTAAAAAACAGATTGTCCAACTAAAAAATCTGAAAAATAAGTAAAAAGGAATCCGACAGTCTCCCACGAGTTTTTGTCTTAAAGAAAAGTACCTTATAAAATTTGGAGTAAAAAACGGATTGTCCAACTAAAAAGTCTGGAATATAGGTCAAAAGGAATCCGTCTCACTAATTTCACGGTCCCACATAAGCACACCATTATAATTTATAACCACACACTCGACACATGAAAAAAAACACTATTTGCAAATTGCAATACAATACAATAATACCCACAATTGATCCAACAAACAATTCAATGAGAATCAATTTCACAAAACAACAGTTTCTGAAAAAAAAAACACATGATTATAAACTGTACACAAATTTGATCAAATGAGAATATATTCAATAGACATTATTGATGAAGAAACGATAAGAACGTACAGCATGGGACAGGGGCCACATTGCACACCTCTACTACTTAAAATTTGCAATTTTTTTTGTCGTACCACGGCCTCCGACCCAAAGACCCCTCCTCGTTCGATGAGGTAAAACCCTTTCGACAGCGACATCGCGACCAACTCTATAATGCAAGTTGATAGTACCCCATACTTATCAACATCACAATCACATTCATCGATATTTAGAGAAAACGAACACATGCATTTCGATCAAACCGTTACCTAATATTGTATACGGGGGGAAATAATGTAGGAAATGAAAATTTGGTTCCATGTACCGACCGAGTTTTTAATTTGTTAGCTGGGAATTTATTGCTGTAGGGGCGTGACGGTGATGGGAAGCTTCCCTTTCATTCTAACCGTCGGAAAGTAGATTATTTCGTCCTTTTCGGCTGCCCATCTGCAGCAACGACACACGAAGAAAGCTCAATTTACCTACTTTTTATTAATGAAAGTCGGGTTCAAGATTAGTGAATATATGTAAAATGTACCGATAAGTTGTGACAAAATGATGAAGGAAAATCGAGATTTCGAGGCGCGAAAGTTCCAAACCGGGACACAGCCTTTGTCCTCCACCGAACGGTGTGAAAATGTTGCTACTTATAGCATTTCCTATTTTCTGTCACAAGCAATATCTCGATTAATTTACTACAAAAAAAGTCTGATTTTGATACTATTAATTTAGAGACGGATATCCAATCTGTCTCTAATAGGTGCGGTTAGAGACTGGTTTTCATTTATTTTTTGTTTCAAATCTCGATTTTTTAATAAACCTGTATCTAAACGGTACCTATTAGTGACAAATGGGATATCCGTCTCTAAATCAATGGTATCAAAATCAGACTTTTTATTAAATTAAAATTTTATGAAGGGTCTCACCTTCCATCTCCACGGATCAAATTCATACGGGTTTTCGTAATTATTTTCGTCCATGTGAACGGAGCTGAAAGATGCCAAGACGGTCCATCCTTTCGGTATCAAGTAACCTGAAAAAATAAACATCAAAATGAGCAAGTACTAAAAGTTTCTTGCAATTAACTAAATTTAAACATTTTGTTAACCTTTTATTTTGACGTCCTTGAGCGCTTTTCGCCACACGGCGTTTATTATATTTGCCAATCTTAGCGTTTCACTGATGACCTACGTATTAAAGAGTATATAATATCAAGTACCCTGCAAAATTTTTTAAAAAAAAGTCGACCGATTAGAGGCGTACATTTTGTGTAAACGCCAATGACATATAATCCGTCCACGAATACTCTTCACACGATTCACCCTTTCTCCTCTTGAGTTCCACGTTCTCCTCCTGCAATCGGACAAATTGTTCGTATTGTTACAACTTACGAGTCCTTAGTAAACAAGTCCATAAGCAAGTTTGCAGTGATTAAAAAGAGAGAGAAAAAAAAATAGTATCATTCCATTATTCATAAAACAAGTGGGTAACACACTTGGTATCGCCCACGTGAACAAAGCCGTGAGTTTCAGAATCATAGAGACGGGTTGACCTGGTTGACCCACTACGGGTTGATCACAACGGTTTGTTTTGTACAAAGATGTCAAATGTCATGAACAGAAACTACTTCTATTATATGTTTTTGAGTAAGATGCATCTGTCACAAAAAGTCGTAAATAATGCACGAATATTACGAACTTAGCAATTGGACTATTGTAGACTTATTACTAAGAAATCATTGCATAAATATTGATTGTCTAATCAGTTTTCGTCTAGAAATTGAATTATTATAGGATAATAATGCGTGCGTACCACCAAATGTGCTAAGGCGACAGGGTTGTCAACGAGAAATTTAACTGCTAAAGTCATGGCTGTTGGGACAGTCTCTTCGCCCGGAATCATCATTTCAATAATATTGCCACTGATAAAATCCAGAGGGAGTCGGTTTTTCTGTTCATCCGTGTCGCGTAGCAGCACGTCAATTGCATCTTTAGGCACCTCTCGTTCTTCGTTCTTCTCCATCCCCGTTTTCCTCTCCTCTATAAGTCTCTCAACCATTTTTAGCAACTTTTCTTTTGCCTGTTGGAAAACAAAACAAAATTAAACGTATACGGTTCAATGAAACAACTAATACTGTTCAAAAATATACCTTCAAAGATTTGTAGAGTCGAGTGCCAGGGAACTTAATCGGTAAGCAGATTAAGCCTTTGATAAATTCTTCGAACTCTCGTTTAAGAAAATCCATCTCGTCGCCTGGACCAACGCTCAATAGAACTCTCACTAGAATTTCAAACGTAATCTATAGTCCCAAACAAGACACAAATTAACTAATTTTAATTTCCCAAAAAAAAAATCATCACACATATACATTGTAAAAAGATGATTAAGCTAGACCTTTTTGGTTTCATCTTGGACGTAAACTTGGCGACCTTTGTCCATCCAAGTCGATAACGAGAGAACAACAGCCTTCTCGATATCTCTAGTGATCCGAGCCTTGAAATGTGCTGATTTCAGGAAAACTCCGATAAGGGAGTGCATTTTCTTGTGTAAAGAACCATTCATTTGCAAAATCGACGATTTTCCAAGAAGCTCGGTTATGGACTTGGGATAACTAGGTATGAAAGTACTCCCGTCGTTTTGCAAGATCAATTTGTTCACACTAGGGTCAGTCGACACTATAATCGCCTTCCCCAAAATGTGTGTTCTAAACACATCTCCGTACCTAATCACACACACAAACAAACAAAAAAAATCGAGCAATAAATTATAGCATACAATCGTATAATATCCACGAAAAGCAAATCTTCAACAACTGATTAAATTAAACTAACTTGAAAGCAACTCTCTCAACATAAACAAATGCATAATCGGCTCGATTAAACAACTGATTAAATTAAACTAACTTTAAGTAAAGACACATTAGGCCAAAATACTTTAGAGATTTGTGATAATTATGTCAACAAGCCGTTCATGATCATCACAATTCACATGCTTCAAGATCCAACACTAATTTATAAGATTATTTATCTTACTATTAAATTAACACTTTGAATAAGAAACTATTTACACATACTTTTAATCAATCTTATACTTCTACAAATCTTCAATAATGGATTTGCAGATGAAAAAATATATACTCCCTCCTTCTACTCCGTTTTTCTCAAATCAGTTTACACACTTTCCTTCTTCGTCAGTCACATGAATTTCCACACCAAAAAAATAATAAAAAAGTCACAACTCTTACACTTTTATCACTTTAATAAAGTTGAAACGACTCAAATACTCTTACTTTTATCTCTTTTCTTAGTTTACGAGCCCAGATTAGTGTGAAAACTGATATGAAACTGAAAGGGAGCATGTGTATGTATCTATCTATCTATATGTATTCATCTTCATCCATGACCAAAAACAAAACATGTAATTAACAACAATTTCAGACAAAAAAAAAAAAAGGAGGGAGAGAGAGATGAATAGTCCCTCCTTATACTCTTTCGTCTCAAATCAGTTTACACACTTCCCTTCTTCGTCCGTCCCACATTAATTTCCACAAAAAGAAAATCACAACTCTTACACATATCACTTTAATAAAGTTGAAACGACTCAAATACTCTTACTTTATCGTTTTACGAGCCCAGATTAGTGTGAAAACTGATACGAAAACGACAGAACATGTCTATCTATCCATCTATATGCATTCATCTTCATCCATGACCAAACACAAAACATGTAATTTAACACACTTGAAAGTTAAAAACAATTTCATACAACAAAAAAAAGAAAAAAGAGATGAATAGTTTCTTACAGAGATTTGCGTTTCTCCATGAAAGAAACAGGTTTAGAAGTGTAACCAGACGCTATAAACGGCACCGTTTCTCCTATCAACGGCCACCCCCAACTCCCCTTCGGAATAACACACCCTCCTTCTCTCTCCTCACTTTCTCTCTCATCCCTTTTCACCTTCCACACAAACCCCAAAACCGCCACCAAAAAACCCACCAAAACCCAAAAACTCAAAGACTCCATTTTTACCACAATTTTGCCTAAAATAATTTGTGGGCTTTTGTCAAAATCACTTCTTTATATATATGCAGTGACTTATATGATCATATACATACACACATATACATACAATACTGCACACGTGCAGAGGGGGTGGGGTGGGGGGGTGGATTAATTCATTCGTTTTGTCTTTGGTAGTAGGGGAAATAAATGGGTGTGAAATGTTGTTTAATTGAAGATATGAAAAAGGGAGAAAGATTTCATTTTTGTGATGGTTGCAACATAAATAAATAAATAGCAGAGCCAAGAATTGCCACACGATTTTTTTAACAATGTTTGTCTCTTTTATCAATTAGTGGAGTTTTTTTTTTTTTTTTTTGTATG
This sequence comes from Galeopsis tetrahit, assembly GCA_963675135.1. Lineage (NCBI taxonomy): Eukaryota > Viridiplantae > Streptophyta > Magnoliopsida > Lamiales > Lamiaceae > Galeopsis > Galeopsis tetrahit. The sequence goes on from OY776120.1 coordinate 1,292,790, forward strand.
TCTAGTTGTTATATGTGTATATATGATGCATACAACTCTCTGTCTGCAGACCTACCCAGATTTGAATGAAAAGTCATTTATCATAAATTACCTTTATGTGAACTTTTTGGGTAGAAAGCTGATTACACATTACTCCATTCGTGTTTTACTTCACTATCCGGTCGACTTGACACGAGTTTTAATGTAAAAGTTGTTTAATAATTTTCCCGTTTTTAAGAAGTTTGTATCATTGAGTGAACAAAAATGTGTAATGAGTAATGTTTTGAGAGGTAGTTTTGTAAAATTTTATGAATAAAGTAAAATAAAAGGTAGATTGAGTGTGGAAAAGTAATTAAATATGGATAAATAAGACATTCATATATCGAAAGTGTACAAATTTATGTGGGACTGATGTAATATTTTTTTCACTACGGATAAGTTTTATCTTTTTTTGGATGTCTTAATTAAGAAATACGGAGTATGATAAAATAAAATAATATATGTAGTACGTATAGTCTGATTGAAAGAGAAAAATAATAGATTAGTACGAAATAAAATATAATAAAATTATCAATACACCATCACACTTTCATTTTCGGATGTTCCACAATAACTTTCACACCTTTAAAATGGAAAACTATATATAAACTCCACCATCTTAATATCCTAAATTTTACACAAAATGACATATACACACAAGTCAACTCATTATTTATTTTATAAATAAAGATTTATAAAATTATCCATCTAAATCCTACTCATTATTACACTTTCTTAACACGTCTGATCATCTACTTATGAAACTTATTATGGAACGTAAGATTATTAGAATATGTTAAAAATATAATGAAAATTTTATTGTAAAAAGTCCAAAAAAAATAAAAGTGAGAAATTTATAGTGGAACGGATAACATTTAAAATGATAAAGTAGATAGAATGATAAAGTAGATGAGGTGAATAATGTGTTTAATATTAATAGTATTAAAAATGATAAAGTTATTTTATTTTTAAAAAACGAGTAATCTAGTAAAAATTGCAAAAAAAAGTAAGTAAAACTAAAACATAGACGTAGTAGGGGCCTTCTAAGGACAGTCCAATGTCGCCTGGACTATCAACAGTCCAGTAATCTGAGCCATCAGATCTGAAATCTAATGGCTTATATTTGATGACCTGCTTATATTTGGCGTCGCAGAATCCATCGCCTTGCATTGCACTTATTATCGTTTTTTGTCGCCCTGTTACACTTTTAAATTAAATTTAATAATTTTAAATATATAATTATAAAATTACAAATTTATCCTCACATGATTAATAAAAAAATTAATTGATAATATATAATCTTTATTTTAATTCTCATATCATTAATAATTAAAATAAACAATAAATTATCTTTTTTTAATTGAATGAATTGGATTTTAGGTTAAATTATTAATTTAGTTGAATTTTTTATACAAATTTCTGTTTCGAGATCACAAAATTGGGCGCGGCTAGTGCTATTGGTCGGTCGTCTATTCAGAATTCAGAAAACCAGTTGTTACAATTTATGATCATGGAGTAATTGATATGTTTATGATCAGAAAATTAGCGAAGATACTTCATATAATCTAACACAAAGAGATTCGTTTGGGTTTTTTAAAATCAGGAGAAAACCTACAAAATTCCATTCCGATCCCAAACACGTTCAAAAAAAACTCTCTGCACATCCGCTGCTCGATTCAGTTAACATTATGTAATTTATATTTATATTTTTTATTTTTTTTGTTCATTTTTAGTCGAATCATGAGTATTATTAGTATGCCTAAAAAGAAGTATTCTCAAATTGTTGATAATTACTCCTAGTTTTTTTATGTGATATTGAGCATTCTCTGATTGAACTTTTGATTTTTTTTCTGTGTTAATACTTTGTTTTTTCTGCACAATCACATTAACGCAGTATTCTCATTGAGATTGTTATTCATATAAAATTTGTATGATTTCTATATGGTTATTGATTTGTTATTCATATAAAATTTGTATGATTTCTATATGGTTATTGATTTATTAGATTTATTTGAAATTTATGAATTTTATTTATGAATATAATAAGATTCTGACATTTATTAATTTTATTTTTAATGTTTGCAGATATGTCTTCTCAACATGAGAATGATGACACAACTTCATCTAATAATACCTAAGATAATGATTTTGTCATTAAAAATAAAAGACAAAAGACATCAACTGTGTGGATTAATTTTGAAGAATTTTTTGTTCATTCATTATAAAATTTCAGCATGTTTTATAATATTTTAGGGGCTCAACATGAAGATGAGATTATTTTGAAAAACTGATGTATTTTTTCGTTGTAATTGTTAAAAGAACATTCTGTTATATATTTTTTTTTAACATTTGTTATTACTCACGCACAATTCAAGAAATTGGCTGTTCAATTTGGTTATTTTATTTGATAAAACAATTGGGCTGCCCACTTTTAATTAAATGCTAGCCGAAAACATTCTCCACTTTTAATTAAATGGGCTAACATTGTTGGCCCAAAAAGTATCCACTTACTCGGTTTGCTCTCGATCACAATTTTTTTTTTTTTTTTACGTAAAGGAGGGAGAATGTCACAATGGGCAACTTAGGACTGTTAGTGCCCGTAAAGAATTCAAATAAATTTATAATATATTTTAAGTTTAATTTGTCAATTAAAAAAAATATTTGAAACATGTACTCCATAGTATAAATTTGTAAATTTGTTATTCATTTGAATCTAGGTAAATATTTTTCAATACACTCTTAACTCTAGAGGGCTGCAACATATAATTGTCTATGCATGAACATGTTTCAGAAGGTACACATTACACACCTACCATGAAAAGAGACTGACCTTAAACTTTTATTTATCGTCATTGCAAAAGACAATAGAATAAGAAATTATCTTATTCGAAACTTTATGGGAGCCGTGTCATCGAAACACTCAATATTATTCTCAAAATAAAAACTTTACTATCAACATTACTTCCAAAAAAAAAAATGTGTCCTCAATAATGTAATTTTCAAGTCTGGTAACAATCAATCTAGTTACATTATACAAATCGGACATTAGGTCAATGTTCGTAAGCAACATTATATGGACACATAATTTTTAGAACTAATCGATGGTCTGATCATGACGTTTTTCTATAGTCCCATTCACATTTTCTAAAGTTTTTTTATTCTGATTTCACCAAAATTCTGCTTTTCAAAACATAGTTTGAGAATGACGTTTTAACACTTTGGAAAAAATAAAGTGTTTATTTCTACTAATTTATGAACAGTGTCGCCATGAGACCATCTCACTTTCAATAAGATAAGTGTTTATTCGTACTAATTACTGTTAATGGTATTACTGATTACAATTTATGGTATTACTCGTTATTACTTATTGTATTAATGACTATAATAAAATCATACATATAATATTATTTTGTATTAAAATTTAAAAAAAAATACACATGAAAAAATGGAAAAAAAAAAGTAAAAGAAAAAAAAACGAAGAAATTAAAAGTTTGGAATAAAAATTGAAAATGAGAGAAAAAGAGGAAAGGGAAGAAAACTTAGAAAGAAAAAAAATCAAGATTTTTGCCTAATTTCGATAGTTTTTTTTTTAAATTATGTTTTACGATTTTTTTCTAAAAATATGGATGACTTGATGGTGAATCGACGGTAACTCGGTAATGACTTGACTACAGATTGTAAATATACAAATTAAGGTTGATTTTATTATATTTTGTGTAAATTAATAAAAGGATAATATAGTATTTTTAATGTAATTTCTTTTTTAAAAATATTTTTGGGGTGAACTCATAAAATGAGGGGTGTAGATAAACGTGGTAAAAAATACTAATAATTTAGGGGTGAACTCATGAAATGAGCGGGTGCACATAACCGTGATAAAAAATGATTTGGGGGTGAACTCCTAAAATGAACGGGTGCAGGTAACCGTAGTAAAAAAAGATTTGGGGTGAACTCATAAAATGAGGTGAATTCATAAAATGAGCGGGTGCACATAACCGTGATAAAAAAAATGATTTGGGGGTGAACTCATAAAATGAACTGGTGCAGATAACCGTAGTAAAAAAAATATTTTTTGGGTGAACTCATTAAATGAGTGGGTGTAGATAAAATATAAATATAAAATTAAAATTGGTGTGTACCGGTATCTTGCTCGAGTATCACCCTACAAATTAGGGTTGATTTTATTATATTTTGTGTAAATTAATAAAAGGATAATATAGTCCTTTAAATGTAATTACTCCATTTTAAAAAAAAATCTTCTGAGGTGAACTTATAAAATGAGCAGGTACAGATAACCGTGGTAAAATATAATTTTGGGTGAACTTATAAAATGAGCGATTGCAGATAACCATGGTTAAAAAATGATTTGGGGTGAACTCATAAAATGAGCGGGTGCAGATAACCGTAGTAAAAAAATAATTTGAGGGTGAACTAATTAAATGAGCAGGTGTAAATAAAATATAAATAAAATAATAATTTAATTCTATTAAAAAAATCTAATTTTACGTTCGTATTGTTTAATTTAAATAATATTATTTTTAATTTTAATAAAGGATAAAATAGTAAATAATAAAATAAAATTTAAATAATTATTTTAAAATATTAAAAAAAGGCAACAGGTATCAAGTTAGGGCGACACAGAGGGCGACACAGAGCGATGAAATTTGACATCCGAACTATTAATAGTCCAGGCGATACAAAAACTATCCTAAGAAAATCCCGACGTAGTATTAGTTATTCTTCTCCCAGCATTCCATGAATAAACGAAGATTAAAAAATAAAATAAATGTATTAAAATTGATATAATTGAAAAAGAATCATATAATAAAATGTAAGAGCTAATAGTTTAGTTAAAAAAAAGCTAGTGACTAAAATAAAAGTTAATCTTTTCCATATTAAAGACATGTATATTATTTAAAATACTCATATTAAGTGTGTATGAATTGTTTTTTTTTTTTTATCCAATAAGGATATATTAGAATCTTTATACCTAAATAATAATTCAACCATCAACCACTTTTTCAAAATCCTATCCATCTATAAATTCTACAAAATATGCACTAACAAATACAGTATATTATACAAAAATTCAATACACATTTTACTTTATTTTAAATGAATTAATCTCTGTATTCAGATTATGACCAGACAAATAGGAGCAATTTGATAAATTTCTGTCCAATTTATCCATAAATTTACTATTATACCCTTTGGTGATGTTTACTTTGGATTTTGAGTGGTTTAAAAAATCGGGTTTTGAAATTATGGGTTTTTGAAACTCCGATAAATAATAGTAATACGTGTGTTTCTTTTGAGTTTTGGAATAGTATTTTTAACTTTATGTCAAATCAATATGTAAGATTAAATGAAATTGTATTATTATATTATTGTTGGGGTGAGATTATAATGATTAGTTGATTGTGTAATGATTGAATGTACTCCCTCCGTCCGCCTATAAGCTTCTCGTTACTTTTTGGCACAGAGTTTAAGAAAAGTGATTAAATAATAGATATAATACAAGTGATGTGATTGGGAGAAGGAGAGAGATAGAGAGAAAAATTAAGATATAAAGTGATGTGTAAGAAAAAATACTTACCAAAAAGGGTATGAGAAGTTTATAGGCGGACGGACCAAAATGGTAAAATGGGAAGCTTATAGGCAGACGGAGGGAGTATTATATTATTGTCAAGAAAGATTATAATGATTGAAGTTATATTATATAGATATAACTTTATGTCAAATCAATATGTTTGATAAAGGTGGTTTTGAGTGGATTTTTAAATTAATTTTTAAATTTCGAAGTAAAACCGGATGTAGGATCTTAAAATCCAAAACTTTGTTTTTAAAATCAAAAGAAAATATCACCTCAGTGTAAAAAAAATAAATTTTAAATTTGAGTTACCTGCATTTAAATGTTAAATGGAGTGTATCTAATAATACTCCCTCCGTCCCGTGATACTTTCACATGTGAAGTGACACACAAAGTAAGAAAAGTGAATTTAGTAGAAATTTTGAGGGGTAATTTTGTAAACCTTTATGTATAAAGTAAATAAATGAGTTGACTTTTGTGTAAGTGTGAATAAAAAGTAATGACATTTATGTAAAATTAAGGATATTGTGAGAATGGAGTTTATAAAAAAAAATTCATTTTAAAAGTGTGAAAATAATTGCGGGACAAGGGAGTAATATTTTACTAAAAGAGTAGTATTGATATTTTACAATAAATGTTTAACATTATTGGAGGGTTATATAACCCATGCCAAATAATAAGGGCGCGGCTAAAGGCACCCAGATTTCCTATGAGTACACCCACCAACCATTTTTTTAAACTTTCAGAACATGTGAAATGTCCAATATACCCCTAGGTTAAATTTTATGAAAAAAATAAGGATGAGTACACCCACTCATTCTATTTCACCACCTCCACCTCTCCTTCTTCTTCTTCTTCTTCTTCACCACCACCACCACCACCACCACCACCACCATTCAACAAAAAAAACTCCAAAATTGCAGCAAAAATTAATCCAAAACACTAACTGTTCGAAAAAAATTTCAAAACAAACATGTTCGAAAATTTTTCCAAAACAAACCCAACATGTTCGAAAAAAATTTCAAAACAAACTCAATATGTTCGAAAAAAAAGATTGAACATTTTGTTCGAAAATTTTTTCAAAACAAAATCAAATTGTTCGAAATTGTTTCCAAAACAAACACAATATGTTCGAAAAAAAATTCAAAACAACTTAAATTTGTGCGAAAAAAAAAATCGAACATCTTGTTCGAAATTTTTCCCAAAATAAACTCAAGTTGTTCGAATTTTTTTCCAAAACAAACGCGCTATGTTCGAAAATAAATCTCAAACTTCAAAAAAAATCCTAATTTTTTTTGCCCAGAAAACCCTAATTTTTTCTAAACCTAAACTTACCTGTTGTTAGCGGCGGCGGCGAGACGGCGAGGGGAGGAGGGGGTTGGCGGCGGCCGCGATTGTGGGGAGGAGGGAGGGCGGCGGCCGCGAACGAGGGGAGGAGGGAGGGCGGCCGCGACGAAGGGGAGGAGGGGGTTGGCGGCGGCCGCGAACGAGGGGAGGAGGGAGGGCGGCCGCGACGAAGGGGAGGAGGGGGTGGGCGGCGGCCGCGTCTGTGGGGAGAAGGGAGGGCGGCCGCGACGAAGGGGAGAAGGGAGGGCGGCGGCCGCGACGAAGGGGAGAAGGGAGGGCGGCGGCCGCGACGAAGGGGAGGAGGGGGGCGGCCGCGAACGTGGTTGCAGGGGAGGGCGGCGCGACGGGGAGGAGGGGCGCGACGGGGAGAAGGGGCGCGACGGTGGGGAGGAGGGGGGCGGCCGCGAACGAGGTTGCTGAGGAGGGCGGCGTTGGCGGCGGAGTGGGTGCCGCCGTGCCGGCGAAGCAGCCAAGAATTGTGGGTGTCTCCATGGTTGAGAAAGAGGGAGGACGAGAAAAGAGAGAGAGAGGGGTTTTAATTGAATAGAGGGCAATTTTGGGTTTTCCAGGTGGGTGTCCTCATCCATTTTGTGGGTGTTCTCATCCCCTGGGTGTACTCATAGGAAACCCGGGTGCCTTTAGCCGCGCCCAAATAATAAATGAGCTAGGCCCATAAAATATAATATTATCAAATATTTTGGGCCCAATACAGCAGAAAATCCATACTTTGATTACATGGCCATTGTTATAAAAAATTGAAAGATACTCCCTCCACCCAATAAACTTTTTGTTATTTTTTCGCACAAAAATTAAAAAATGTAATTAAATAATAAATATAGTACAAGTGATGTGATTGATAATAGTATAAGTGATTGATTGATAGAGAAGAGAGAAAAAAAAAGAAGATATAAAGTGAATTGTAAAAATAAAAAATTGAAAGTATTTACCAAAAGGAGTATGAGAAACTTATAGACGGACATACTAAAATGACAAAATAAAAAACTTATAGACGGACTGGGAGGGATGTTTTGATGAGGTTAACCTTGTTTATCAAATCATACATGTAAAAACATTTTTGAAACTTTCAATACCGCCTTATATACTAATAGGAGTTTAAATTAAAGATGTGTCATTTTGTGGTTAATCTTGCTTATCTGTCATAATTTAATAAAGTTGTTAATTTTAAAAATTATGATGTGTAATTTGTCATAATTTAATAAAGTTGTTAATTTTAAAAATTATGATGTGTAATTAAGTTATTGGTTGACCAAGATATTATAAACTATTCAAAATGTTATATTCTTATTAACTATTGAATTAAAAAAAAATTTCAATGTCTCATTTTGCTGCTTACAAATTTTATTTGAAGTTTATTTTATAAATTTTTTTAAAAGTATGAATATTTATTTTTATTAACTTTCCGCGAAATCGTGGGTACTCATCTAGTAAAAATCTAGAGTAAAGATGAAAAAGATCCCTCTAACAACAGATGATACACGAGAGATCTTTTTATGACCGTTCTTCCTTCTAATGATCAGCACATCTATGATTCATATGATTGTGGTGCGAATACTCTTGTGCACCTACGTCATTCGACTCGCGGGCAAGCTCACCCAGTTATCTTATGGAAGAATTGAGCTTAATGCTTTGGCGCTTAAGCGCACAGAGCGAGGCGGTTTCCCATGCCATCGCTTTACACATATTCAGGCGAAGCGATTTCAATGAAGCGTGCGCTTTGCGCCGCTTTTCTTGCTATTATCTTGAAAAAACAATTCAAAACTGCGCCTGATTGAAAGCAGAATTGGGATGCTATTTTTATTTTAATTCTAAGCTAAGGTTAGATAATTAATGCTAATTAAAAAGTCGATTCTTTTTTCAAAACCCAACTAAATATAACTCCTAATAAAATAATTAGAGTTTGACCCAATTTCTCTTCTCAGAAACTCTCCTAAAAAAGAAATAAGGCACAAAAAAGTCTAAGCATACAACTTTGTTCTTCCCTACTCAGAAGCAACGGCCACCGGCTTATGAAGTCTGAACGTATTGTGTTTCACATTTTGAATTATAAAGTATCTATTGTCTAACTTTCATGTTTGTCACTTTGTCCTATGTGGTTTTACTACATGCATAATTTAAAGTTATTGTTGCTTATGCTATTATATGTATTGTTAGTATATATAATGTTTGTGGAATGGTGTGCATCACTTCGGTGAAGCGCGATTTTTTTTTCTGCGCTTAAAGCGTTAGGAGACCTTTTCGCTTTTGATTACCTTGTTGCGAAGCTGGTTATTCAAAGCCAACAATTGGCTGTCGGATTTCGTCCCGCAACTAGAAGAAGACAGCTTCATGAGAAAATATCAATTTTAGTCCAGCAACTTAGGTCGAGTCCAACTTTTGTTCGGTAACTTTACATTTCTCAAATTTAATCCTGATAGTATCAATTTTAGCTCGGTAACTTAGTCCGAATCCAATTTTAATTATGTAACTTTGCACTAAAATAGTAAAATTGACACTGTCTAGACTAAATTTAAGAAAATGCAAAGTTTCAAGACTAAAATTGAGAAAGTACAAAGTTAAGACTGATATTGATACTGTTCGGACTAAAATTAAGAAAGTGCAAAGTAACATGACTAAAGTTGGACTCGACCTAAGTAACCAGACTAAATTGACATTTTCTATGCAAAAGATCATCCTGCTATTGGTATTCACAAATATATTCGAGATTTAAACAAAAAAGTACCTCATACAAAACAATACTAGCTTAGCTGCAGCCTGCAAGATGAAGAAATATTTTTCATCTAAAGTACCCCGTAAACCACACGTCCTCTTGCGGAAAATTCATCAAATAGTTAAAAATGAAAAATGTACAAAGATATATTTCTATCTACAAGTGAAAGTGCATGTTATGAAACACACATCTCGTAGAATGTATTACCCTCGGATTCCGAAAAGCAACAACGTAAAGGGCGTGGCTATATACACCCTACAGTGTTAAGAATGGTGTACATATGAGTGTATTGAGTAGGCGCGCCCCAACATAAAATATACCGATGTGTTTCACTACGTACTAACTACTAACCTCTCAAGAAGAAGACCACAGTCATGTCCTTAGACAAGCAACGGGTTCTTCTTGCGAATCAGCAAAAAACGAGCTCAAATTGGTAATAGCGACTGCTTGTCCATGAAGTGACGCCCTACTAGATTTCACTATATGAACTTCCACGTAATCACCAACCTCTGGATTCCGCTCGACACCATTGTTGACTTTATCCGGAATGGCAAGATTAGTGAATGATATCCTGTGGCCTCTATCACTCTTTCCAATCAGTTCTGTATCAGGTGCTCTCTTGTTGGGGCCTTCAACTAACACAAGTTGTATGGACCCAACTTTGGAGTCGAAACATTGACCTGTGCTTTCCCGAAAAGCTTCAATAAGTTCTGTCAACCTCCTCTGCTTTACACCGTCTGGAACATCATCAACGTATGTCCTGTGAGCATGGGTTTTCTCCCTCATGCTGTAAGCAAACATGTATGCCATATCATACCCAACCTCCCTGACTAGGGTCAATGTGTCCTGGTGGTCCTCCTCGGTTTCCCCACAAAAGCCTGCAGATTAAGATTAAAAACAAAGTGTTTAGATCAATAGATAAGTGATTCTTCACTCATTAAAAGAGGATTCTTCATACTGCATTTAGTAGCCAATCAAATAAAATCGTAATACCATCACTCAAGAGTCAAGAACACCATATGAAAAGGGGTAGAATCACTCATTTTCAAAAGCTCTTTCTCACAGCTTTTGAAAATAAGTGATTTTAGGTATTGTAACTTGTAATTGCAAAAGTAAAAACACCAAGTTCTAAGGCACGACTTCCACCTACTTTTTTCCAGTTTGTTCATAACAATTTTATCTCTACTTAAGACATAATTATAGAGCATTGAATAAGTCATTCTAACATGGCCTAAGAATTGATACAATCATACAAACAAACCAAAATAATAAACGTACCACATATGAAATCACTGCTCATCCCAATATCAGGAATTATAGTGCGTATCTTTTTAACAAGGTCTAAGTACGCTTCTCGAGTATATCCCCGGCGCATCTTTTCTAATACTGTACTGCTGCCAGATTGTGCAGGCAAATGGATGCTTTTGCAGACATTATATCTATCCCGCATGACGTACAGTAATTCATCAGGAAAATCTTTTGGGTGAGGGGATGTGTATCTGAATCGCATCTCTGGAAATTCAACTGCAAGTCTATCAAGCAGATCAGCAAATCGTAAACCCATATTCTTCACTTTGGAAATACTGGAAAATCCATCACTAAGCTTCCAGTTCACTCCAGGTTCTACCTCTTCAACACCAGATGTGTCATTATAGCTATTCACATTTTGCCCAAGAAGAGTTACCTCTTTAACTCCTTCTTTCCAAAGTTCTGCCACCTCTCTAACAATGGACTCCACAGGACGCGATCTCTCTCGCCCTCTTGTGAAAGGAACAATGCAAAATGAACACATATTATTGCAACCCCTCATTACAGAAACAAATGCACTTATCGAATTCTTAGAGATACGCACTGGATTGATATCAGCATAAGTTTCTTCAAGGGAGAGAAGTGTGTTTATCCCTTTCTGGCCAGAGTCTACCTCTTCTAACAGGCGTGGCAAGTCTCGATAGGCATCGGGCCCACAGACAACATCGACCATTTTATCTGAGTCCAAGATTTTGTCCTTCAGCCTCTCAGCCATGCACCCAAGTACAACAACTTTAGGAGGACGCAGAGATTGTGATCTTCCTGTAGCAACATTACTCTTCCATTGCCTTTTCAGAAACCAAAAATAATTAAGTCTCTGCCATACCTTTTGTTCTGCATTGTCTCTGATGGCACATGTATTTATAAATATAATCTCTGCACTCTCAGGAACTTCCACCACTTCATTATATCCAGATTTCTTCATGATAGATAGCACAATCTCCATATCATTTACATTCATCTGGCATCCATAAGTTTCATGGTATATACGACCTCTTGGAGGAACATCAGTTATTGAGCTAGAGAAATAACCAAAAATGAACATATAAGTTCTTCAATTATATCGCGTAACAACTAAAAACAGTAAATATTACAGAAAAATGATGAAAGGGCAACCGCTAATCTTTAATGACCGCTGAATACACACTTCAGAATTGTATATAAACTATCTGTCCACGGAGTTCATAAACAAGTTCCTACTTTCTTCCTAATTTTCATCCGCTGCACTTTCATGTCTTTCTCGAGTAACTGTCTTTCTTTACTTATTCAACTTAAAAAAAAAGACAAATTTTCTCAATTTGTTCATCCGTGGAAACAAAAATCAAATGCTGGCATGACCTTAGAACTAAGCTCAAATTTGCACAGTAACCTAAAGTTTTACTGCATAACACTTAAACAGCATGTAGCATCTCATCCAGTGTAGTCTCACTCCGTTGTTCAAAATTCAATTAATCTGCTTATACATATGCTCTAGCATTCAAGGCATATACGCAAAAACCACAGATAACCAAACACACACTTACTCGAGCTGGGGATCGGAAACGCTAGCATCGGTGACAGCTGCAGTGGCTTTGGTCATGAAATGATGTAGACTCGAATTCTCCGAAAAATTACTTCCGCTGGAAACCGAAGAATGAGAATGCGAGAAGCTCCTGGAAATGCTGTGAGAGAGAGCTGAAGCGGAGCTCCGCCCGCGTGCGCGGTGGCGGCAGAAGACACGAGCAGCGGACGTCGAAGAATAGCCGCAAGGCTTCAGGGAGAAGAATCTGAGGGTGAGAATTGAGCATTGTTTAGGGAGTTTTACGCAGTGCTGTTGATTCAGAACCGAAGAGAGAGAAGATAGAGAGGAAGACGCCATGGGAGAGAGAGAAACGGAATGTGTGAGCGCTGATAAAACTGGATAGGGGTCGTTTGCGGAGTGCTCGATGTTGGGCCTTGGCCCAAAATTGGAGCCCAAAAAGTATAAATTAGGGCCCAGTTCAGTATCTCCAACTTTAGGAGGGTAAAATGGTAAATTTGTACCTCTGCGGGAAGTAGAGATGTTTATTCGGGCCGGGCTAACCGGGCTGGCCCGTTTAACTCTGGAAAATACAGGGTTAGGGTTCATGAATTATAGGCCCGTTTAAAACCGGGCTTTTTTTCCCCGGACCGGTTAGCCCGTGGGCTAAACCGGGCCAGCCCGCAGGGCTACAGGGCCAACCCGCTAGCCCGAGTTGTTACGTTTTTTTTTTTTTTTTTTAAATATATAACCTAAAACAAATTTTGGGTCATTTGACCAATAACCATAACTATAAGCAGTAAGAAGTTCATTATCGTCCATTAGTCATTATTACTATTTTTTATTAGATTATGATATTTATTTAGATTTATTTAGTCATATTGAGTATTGAGGACTAATGAGTACTAGAATTCTGTTTAAATTATACTTTTTTTTCCTCATTTACTGATCATTAACTAATTATGTATTTTTCTATTTTATATGCTTGTTGGACGTGTCAATTGAGACCTTTAATTTTAAAAGAAAAAAAAATTATTGGAGCCCGTTAGTAGCCCGTTTAGCCTGTGGCCCGCTAGGGTTAGGGTTAGGTCCCAACAATTGTAGGCCCGTTAAATATGAACCGGTTAAGGCCCTAAACCGTTTAGCCCGTAGCTCTGTAGGGCTGGCCCTATAGGGCTAGGGCCAGCCCGATAGACATCTCTAACGGGAAGTAGACATGTACATTCGGTTACAACCCCAAGTTCGGTTACGGGTTTCGAACAGACAGTTCAACTTCTTTTTTTTAGCTTTGTTTTTGTTCGTTTTAACTTTTTTTTTTTTTTTTAAATACACTATTAAATTTAACACAAATTATATAACTTAATTTTATACATAGAAACTGAAAAATTGTGTATTAAAATAAGAATTTAAAAAATCAGCAAACCCCATGTTTAATTGAAACCACCGATTTTCGTTTGCTCTTAACGAAATCAAATCGTATTTTATCGGTTACGGTTCGATTTTTGAATCGTAGTCAACGGTTTGACTGGTTCGGTTTGCTGCATGTGTCTAATTGGAAGTCGATGTTGGGCCTTGGCCAAAAATTGGAGCCCAATTCAGTATCTCCAACTTGAGGAGGGTAAAATGGTAAATTGGTACCTCCACAGTCCACTGGAAGTCGATTTTGGGCCTTGGCCCAAAATTGGAGCCCAAAAAGTATAAATTAGAGCCCATTTTAGTATCTCCAACTTTTGGAGGGTAAAATGGTAAAGGGTGGGTCTATTAACACCTAAAAAAATGTTATACATAACACACCCCATTAAAATTTAAAAATAAAATTTTATTACTATACACACTCCAATTCTTTCCTATTTACCCTTAATCCTTCAAAACAAATATAAATTAAATAAAAACTAAAAAAATATTATAAAAATTAATTAAGTCTTTAAAAATATATAAATTTTAAAAATCAATTAACAAAAAAAATTCAATAACACGAAAAAATTAAATAAAAATTAAAAATATTTTTAAAAAATCAACTAAATATTAAAAGACGAATGGAAAAATCAATTACAAAATATAAAACATTAAAAATATCAACTAAAATTTTAAAATAATTGGGTCAAAAAATTTTAATTAAAAAAAATCAATTAAATTTAAATAATAACTGAAAAATATTAAATAAATAAAATTAATAAAAAAAACGAAAAAAATAAAATATGTAAAATATAAAAAAAAATCAACTAAATCTTAAATAAATATTAAATCTTCAAAAATAAAATAAAGTTAAATAAAAATTTAAAATATTAAAAAAATCATCTAAATCTTCAAAAATAATTAAATTTTTTAGCTTTAATATATTTTTGAAGATTTAGTTGTTTTAAAAAAAAAGATTTAATTATCTTTTTCAAAATTCGCTTTCTTACTTTTTTATTTAATTATTTTTTTTGACGATTTATTAAAATTTATAAGAATTTTTATGATTTTATTTAAATTTAAATTTTTTTATTTGATTAATTTTTTTTTATTAAATTTTCAGATTTTATTTAATTTTTTCAGAATTAAAAAAAATATTTATTTAAATTAATTATTTTTAAAGATTCAGTTTTTTTTTAATTGTTTTCAAATTTTAATTATATTTTTTTATTTCATATTTATATAAGGGTTATTTAGTCATTTTATATATACCTATTTTTCTTTTTAAAATTATGGGGTGTGAATAAAACATTTTGGGGGTGTTAGTAGGGGTACCCGAAAATGGTAAATTAGTACCTCCACCAGAAGTCTGATTCATACGTATTGATTGCCATTGCCACGTTCAGGCGTCAGCGTCAATCCGCAGATTTTGATTCATTTCGATTTTCGACAAACAATGGAGAATTTAACATCGGTATATCGTCTACTGAAGCACTCTTCGAGAAACCTCTTTGATCGTCGCTCGAACCGTGGAATTTTCAGTTCAGCTCGTTCTTTGAGTTCAGGTACCATTTTTGCTGCAAACGCCTAATTATACTAATTTAGTTTATGCGATTTGTGAATGAAATTACTTAAGATGAGTACGTAATTGTTTATATCGAATTGTTCTTGGAGTTTACAGACTTTAATGTTTTTATTGTTTTGTTTTGGGTGGGAGAAGATGTCAAGATGATTTATATGTTCGGTCACTGTCAAGGGGCTGCTATGTAATGTTGCATGATTTAAAGCTTCTGATATATCTGTGATCAAATTTTATTTTTATTTTCAAGAAAAATCTGGTATAAGTAGTGTAGAGAGAACTAGTGGATACAGAACAAGTTTTGCATGGTTGCAAGTGAAAGATTTGGGAAATAGGAACTTGAAAACACTGTGCTAGTCATATTTCTGTTTGGCCACTTGTGGTGAAGAGACTTAAGTCGAAGTTGGCACACTAAATGCATGTGTTTTGTTATCGAAATAATGAATTTGTTTTGAAAATGTATATTTTTTAGAACCACAAAGATATGCTACATTTGATGTGTTTGCTTGGATCTTTTAAGTAGAGAAAGATAATATATTCGGATGAGCATAAAAATGAAATGTGTTTGCTTGGTTGATTTTTGGTTAAACCTATGGTCTCTTTGTGGCAATGTAAAACAAATTGAAAGTTTCCGTCGTTAATAAAAAATCAAAATGGGGAAAACATAATCTGATCTCTTTTACACTTTACCAATTTGCATCTTAATTGATGACAGGTCTTATTTGCAAGTCTGTTCAGAATCATGAGCAGTTCAAACAAGATAATTGCTTTCACAGACAAATTCCGAATAGAAACCAGTCTTTTGCTACGGTTAATTCTGCTTCTTTGCCTAGAGTTCAGGGTAATGGTTTTCAAGTTCATCATAAAAATTTTGCTTCCTTGGCCTCAATTCCGAATAGAAATCAGTCTTTTGCTACGGTTAATTCTGATGATATAAGCTACTTTAAGACGATTTTGGGTGAGAGAGGTGTGGTTCAGGACGAGGAGAAGCTGGATGATGCAAACACAGATTGGATGCGGAAGTACAAAGGCTCAAGTAAGCTAATGTTACAACCTAAAAACGCACAGGAGGTTGGTGTCTTCTTAACCACTGAACGTATTATTCTTCATTTTTATGTGGTTTTTATATCGGATATGTCTGAAATCCCTGGTTATTGCAATCAAGCTAATTATTTTTCTTGGTTAATGCACTGTTTTATTTCCTTGGTTCAACCTCTTCAACTTGCTTCCTTCAGGATTATTGTCCTATTTTATTCTTGTATTTTATTTTTTATTTTATTTTTTGTGTTGAATTATACTCTCTCTCCAATCCTTGGGCAAATAACCAAGAGTATAATCGTTGAAACTAAAGCACTCTTGCTATTGTAATACTGAGATAAGACTCTTTCTGAACTTGGAGATGACATCTCCTAAGATACTTACCTAATCATCTAAACTGTGAATACATTTTCTTGGACTGGTGAGGTATGGCTAGCTCCAGATGAATGGTCAGCAAAGTTGTGAGAGAAAGATCTTTATTTGCCTTTTCTAGGAAGTAGAATGAAAATATGTTGATTAATAATCATTAGTTTTCTTAGTGCAAGCTTCTTCTTTTCCAGCAGAACTGTTACACTGATATACTTTTCAGATAAAATGTCCATTCTTGTGCACTCTAGTTTTTTCTCTGTGCTTTATAAATAGTCTGCAAAATTTACATTTCGTTCTTTGTTTCAGTAACTGTTGTCCTTCTACCCCTGTATAGGTTTCTCAGATTCTTGATTACTGTAATTCAAAACGCCTAGCCGTTGTACCTCAAGGTGGAAATACAGGTCTTGTCGGAGGAAGTGTACCCGTGTTTGATGAGGTAATTTATATCTATTTCCTGTCTGATAAGGGACCATGCAATCATCAAATATTGTGTATCTTTATTTGAACTTCACAGCCTGTATTTCTTAAAGTAAAGCTTCACTCTTTTGTCATATTATCAAGTGGACTGTCTCTTTTGTTTACTGTAATATGTGCTACAAACTCCTACGGAGTATATGATAACATATAAATTAGTGATCAATATATATCTATTCAATTGGAACTTTATCAGTTAATAGAAGATTATACTGGAACACATAACTGGAAGTTAAGGTAGTTAATAAAGAAGCAAATGAAAACAACTATGGTGATTAGTCAGATTATTCAACCTGGCGAAATACCATAGGTGGGAAAAAGGATATCCAAAGAACTATGCAAATTTGCAATTATCAGTAGGTTAACACTTAACTTTTTGAAGAGAAAATGATGCTATAAGGAGAATGGAAATTCAGTGTACTTTGAATTTTAAACTTAGGGAACTTTGAAAAAAAGGTCTTTTACTGATTCGGGATTTGATCTGAAGAGTCTGTGATATACATAAAAATGATATTAAAGGTTCCAATGTTTCAACAGTTTGAACACCCAATAAAACTCTCATAATGATTATTGTAGAAATATTTGGAATCATCATTTACTTTTCTTAAACTTGTATCATAACAAAAATCTATGAACTATGATGATTTTAATTGATGGATTTTTCCTAGTTAGATGACTTGACCGTATACACTTTACTTGCTCACTTTTGTGATGCTCTCTACCATCATCTTTTCACCTTGTACTACATTTAATCTCATTTGCTTTTGATTCTTCAATTTAGTTTTCTACTTAGGATATATGTCATTCTGTGTATACCCGATTTTCTCCTTTTAAATTGATCATTTCATTAATCTCATTTGCTACACATCCCGTGCTTTTCTTTCCCCTCTCAATTTGGGTATTCTGGAACTTCTTTCTTTGAGGAAATCACCTTTGTCTTGGAACCGCTCTCGTGGATGTCTCATCTTACCATTTTATCATTTAATAATTCTTTAGCTGATTTAACCATGCCTACAGCTGCTTTTCTTGTCCATCCAGTCAATTTCTTCATCATGTATTGCAGAGTTACTTCTGTCTGGGTTTTCTGATATTATAGACTTATGTTGCACTTCTTTTGACTGAAGCATATGGCTGGTTTATAATTAGTTTTAATCATAATATTTTACGTGAAATATGATACTTAATGCATCAGATATGGGTCATATATCTGATTTAATCCATACCTTCACCTATGCTCAAGCTCGAATTATCAAACTTTACGGCCACTTAATCTCATTGATAGTTAAATGTGTAAAGATAGGGTCATCAATTATCCATACGGAAGAAAGATAAAATGTGTAATTTTTGGTGAGTGACTTTTGAAGCTTGTTTTGATCTATTGTGTATCTCCCTCCTTCCCTCTATATCTATCTCTTTTCAGGTTATTATCAACCTTGGCTCGATGAATAACATCATTTCCTTTGACAAGGTAATGTTTATACTCTGATAAATGGTATCAGAATAGTATTTCTTATATTATATGTGAAGTCCTTTTTTGCTGCTTAGTCAATTTGATTTGCAGGATTCAATGAGATTTTCTTGTCAATTCTTATATCTATTTGTTTTAAGTTTTATCATTGCACTTTTAGCCCTTCAATTTTTGAATCATTTTGTGTTTGGAAAATTTTCAAAATCAGCACATTTTCTCTTTCAAATATATCTTCACGGGAAATTATAAATATTCACAATTAACACATGAGTTCCTGACTCCTCTTTTAGTTGTTAATAGGTTAGCGGTATACTGGTATGTGAAGCAGGATGCATTCTGGAAAACTTGATTTCTTTTCTCGATAATGAAGGGTAATTCAGTTTTTAATTTGTTAACTTCCTGTTTTCGAGGTTCTAGTACCTCGTTTAACATCATTGTCAATCCAAGTCAAATTGATGCTTATACAATTTTGAAGTTCCAACTCATTTCTCACCTAAGTATTTGTAAGTTGCGTTAAATCTATCTACTTGTAGTCTGTATAACGGATCCCTTATCCCTTATCTTTCTGTTTATTAATAAAATTTTATTTCCTATGGAAAAAAGCCATTTTCACACTTGAAGAGACATGCTTCAGTTCTTTGTTTAAAGTAGCATATATAGGTTAAAGATAAGATTGTGTAATGTTAATGTATGCAAATACAGTTCATAATTCACTAAGAAAACAATAGTAAAACTTATTTCATGAAATAATCAGATATTAAGGATAAGTTGGTTTAATCATTCAGCCATTCAGGCCTTGTGGTAATTCAGTGCCTCAATAATCAACCAGTAGTTCATTCCTCAATCACAAGCATTTCTTTCCAAGGCTCCCAATGTGAGAGGAGACTGTTGGAACTAATATTTTCATTTCTAGAAATGGGAAAATTTTATGGACAGCCAACAAGAAATATTTTCTAATAAATTGACGGTTTATTAATCCCATGGATGGATGATATCACAAGCACATCCTTAATTTGTTCATGTGCCATTATGACCAGTCTGTAGTCTGTACATTTATTCATATGTTCATCTATTGCTTTCTTTTCTTTTTTGTTGATGTTGGTACTAATAACTCCTAATTGTAAATTTTGGACTTTGTGAAGCTTATTTCATGTATTTCCCCCATACATACCTTCCACATTAGTTGTTTTCTTTTCCAGACATATAATGCCACTGGACTTGGGTGCTAAAGGAAGCTGCCAAATTGGGGGAAATATTTCAACTAATGCTGGGGGCTTGCGCCTTATCCGGTACGGTTCACTTCATGGAAGTGTTCTTGGTGAGCTGTTTTCCTTGTCCTACTATATATATATATATATATTATAAAATTATTTGATGAAAAATTGCTCGTCTATTTTGCTGGCCATTTTTGGCCCAGACCCCTCGGGAATGCGATCTGGATCGCCTAAATTGGTGACCCACTTTTATTTTAAGAGAGGTTAAGGACTTTAACAGGGCTATTCACATATGAAAGTGCTTAATATTTTTCTGGGTATATGGGCAGCTTCTAAGTTTTGACTGTTTGCAGCTGTTTTGATTTCCATTTTATATTTCTTCTTTTTCTTGATCATACTTTTTTGGGCTTACATTTCAGGTCTTGAAGTTGTTTTAGCAAATGGTACTGTGCTTGATATGCTTGGGACTTTACGCAAGGACAACACAGGATATGACTTGAAGCATTTGTTTATAGGTGAATATTATCTCATCGGATTTATCATATTGTTAACATTTGCCTTATTTCTTGTCTAAACTGTGGCACATATCAATGTTTGCAGGGAGTGAGGGATCCTTAGGAATTGTAACCAAAGTTTCCATACTTACCCCTCCGAAGTTGTCTTCTGTAAATCTAGCTTTCCTTGCTTGTGATGATTATAGCACCTGTCAGGTGAAGTACTTATCTTTACTACACAGGGTTTTGCATAGGAAAATTTTATACTAGGTAGTTTTGGGTCTATTCTCTTTTTAACCTATTAATCCATATTTGGATGTTACTACATTATAGTTTAATGTTTATGGCAATATTTATTTTCCAATAACTACAGTATCCTCCTCCAATACATGTAATCTAATAAATGAACCCCAAACCTTTATCATGGTACAGTGAAGACTGATGATGCAGAACCTTTTTGATAAATTAGTTCCTTTTCTATAGAAAATATTGTCCGAAGCCAAGAGGAAGCTTGGAGAGATTCTTTCTGCATTTGAGTTTTTGGATATATATGCTATGGATCTGGTAAGATTCCTAAATTCTGAACAGTCTATGTTTTCAGACCCTATTCACCATATTCACTCTTTGTATTGCACTATATTATGAAAGTCTTTTTTTTTTTTTTAAAGCAGCAAGTCTGTTTTAGAAAAGACTGTATCGCTTAATTGGAGAATAAATGTTGAAAAGACTATATTATGCTGTGGAAAAGAACTGATCAGAAGTTCTCCTTATCACACACTGTGATAGTTAAGCACACTATATCCCCAATACTGCAATTTTATCTATTTTTTATTATCTTAACAATATTTTCAGGGAAATGGAAAATAGATTGTAGGATCATTTTTCCTTTTTTTGTTTTGTTTAAAGCTAAATTTTTTAATAGAAAACAAAAATTTTGGTAGTTACCAAATGATGCCTCTTTTGAAGCAAAAACTATTTTTTAGCACATATAAAGGAAGACCAAATTTCTGTAGCATTATTATCTTTGTTGTTGACTTTATACATGTGCTATGGTCCTATGGACATGTATAAGGTTGGAATAAGTTATGGTAGTTCATTATTATACTTGTTTTGCAGGTTTTGAAACATTTAGATGGCCTTCGTGATCCTTTACCTTCCTCAAGGCACAACTTCTATATTCTGATTGAGACCACAGGCAGCACAGAATCTCATGACAAGTAAGTAACTTCTTTTCTACTAGCTATAAATAATCTTCTATTGTCTTCAGGATTTGAAACTGACCCATTTTTTTACTTGTTCTTGAAATTCGTGTAAAAGTTGGTTCAAAAAGTCTCTTTTAGATGTAAATTATTTATTTATAAATTTTTTTTTTTTGTGAAAATTTGATGAACAATGAAGCCTACTTTCAAAATCCTAATGCATGCTCGTTTGTAGGATTATGCAAGCTAGATTTTAAAATCCACCGAAATCCTAACCTATACCTCTCTTACATTCTGTCTCAGACCTTTCCTTTACCCAATAATATCACACCTTTATTTTTCACAATTTAATAATCTCACTATCACTTATTTTTTCACGATATTTTCTCGATCCTACCCTACTACATTTATCAAACATACACAAAAGTCAAAATCACGTTTATACTATTCCAGTATTTCTCAATAAGGATTTTTCCAAATCTCCCTACAGCCGGAATCAAGCATATCCTTATATTTGATGGCTTTTTCTCTCTTCTTCTCGCTCAGATTACTCAGCTTCTTGATGTTTTTTCCCACAAAAGCGACTAAGAGTTCATCATTAGTTGCATTAATCCACATAACCATTGTTTGTGTTTTTTTTTTAATTGTCCCTCATTTTGGTTCTGTGCTTTATTTTGCTTGCCAACTATCCATATTTATGATAGTGCTGCCACTCATGATTATTAAGCTTAACATGCTGCTGCAATATACTAATCTATCATAATATTTTAAGTATTTAGGTCGTTGCTAACAAACTGTTCCTTATTGAATGTCTATTGGGACAATTAGGGAGAAGCTTGAGGCATTCCTTATTCAGTCTATAGAAAGTGGGATGTTAACTGATGGAGTTCTAGCACAAGATATCAATCAAGCATCATCGTTTTGGAGAATACGTGAGGTAATTAAAGCTTAGGCTTCACCTGTTTATGCACAGTGTATTTTAACATAACTCGAAGCAGTGCTTTTATTTAGGGTTAATTGCATGATAAATCACGATCTTTCACATTTTTTCAATTACAACATATGTTTGTAAAATTTGCAATTCGATAAACGACCTTTCAAGTTGTTGCTTCTCTCAGAAGACTATTTTCTGGTAAAATCTTTGAAAAATTGCAAATGAATTCACGAACTTTTGTTTCAATCTAATCACAGCCTCTTTTTTTTTTTTTTTTTGCAATTTCATACACTTGCTGGATATAGTCATGTGATAGAATTGCAAGAATTTGAAAGGCCGTGTATTGAGTTGCAAATTATAAAAATATACGTTGTAATTGAAAAAACCTCAAAAGATCATGGTTTATTTTGCAGCTAACTCTTTTATTTATCTCATGATTACTTTCCTTTTAACAGATCACCAAGTAGCCATGAGTAATTTCATCTTTGGTCGATCACTGTTATTCCATATTTGCTTTTTTTTTTTTTTTTATCATTTTCAAGGTCTAAAAATATATGTTTGCTGATACACACCCATAACTAACAAAAGACGAACGCTCAAGTAAAAATTGCTTGTTTGTTTATAGTAGTAAAGAGGTTTGAACTATTTTGCTCTAAAGGGCATGAAAGATTTTAACTAAGTTGCAAGACTAGGTCAACATTTGATTTACTGAATAATTGCCTTAATGTTGAACAGGGAGTGCCTGAAGCTCTGATGAAAGCTGGTGCCGTATATAAATATGACTTATCTCTGCCTCCCGAAAAGATGTATGATCTTGTAGACGAAATGCGTGGACGTCTTGGTAATCAACTTAACATTATCATTCTCAATTTGTTGCTTCTAAGTTGCACGCATTATATCAATGAAGCTTTTTCGAAGCTGGAAAACTGTAGATTGAAATAAGAAAGATATTATATGCCATTTATGAGGGATTTTTTTTTAACCGTAGCAATTCTAGGACATTATGTTTGTGGGCTGACACATTAGGTCATTATATTTTAATTTTCGCACATTTTGGCCAAATTGGCTCTGAACACCCCAATTCGGGCTAAAAATGTCATGTGTAGTGCGAAAATTTAAATTTACGGGCCTAAATGTGTCGAATAAAAAATTTAATGGCCTAACTAAATGTGTCAAACTGTAAACATATTGTCCTAGTGTCCTACCATTGCTACCCTCCACAGTTTCGGTTCTAAAGATAATCATTTCGCAAATACGAGGATTATCTTTGAGCGTAATTTAATCCTAAATTACATTTCCAGGTACTGAAGCAAATGTAGTGGCTTATGGTCACCTTGGAGATGGCAACTTACACCTCAATATTTCAACCCAACAATACGATGACAGTGTAACGACTCTCTGCCCTTTTCATTTGTAAATTATATACCTTTGAACTCGTTAAACAATGAACACATTCATTTCAGGTATTATCGAAGATTGAACCATTCGTATATGAGTGGACGTCTAAGCAACGGGGAAGCATCAGTGCTGAGCACGGCCTTGGACTAATGAAAGCAAATAAAATTCATTACAGCAAATCTGCTGAAACCGTAAGTCTTAACTTGGTTCGTCATCCTTCGAATGTTAAAACTTTCTTCGATTCAGTTAAGTGATGGAGTATTTGTCGTGCAGGTGCGAGTAATGGCAACGATCAAGAAGCTTCTTGATCCTAACGGAATACTCAACCCGTACAAAGTTCTTCCAACGAGTGAAGCTTGATTCAAACAGTACAATATCTTCATGACTCCTAAATTGACATTGACCGTGTTCATATATATTATCAATTGGCATATGAGTGTTGTTGTATTATTAAATAAGTAAATTTCTGTTCTTTTGATAATTTTATAATCAGATTCAAATTGAACATCTAGAGACATTTTCTCGTTCCTATTTTCCCATCTCTTTAAACATGACCAGTGATCACCAAAGTCGCACGATCAATTTCTCTGAAACATGTCAACTGATTTTAGCATGTTTATTAAAAAAATCAATATGAATGGACAATATAACCTTCGTAGTAGGACATGCAAGACACAGGTGACCAAAAATTTCCAAAGAACAAAAAGTCAAAGTTGAAATAGACGAGATTCGGCTCAGATACAAAAAAATAATAAATAGAATTGGATACCCTTTCATTTCTTAGTATTTTCGTCTCTATTCGATTTCTCGAATTATATGTGAGATCGTTTTTGGAATTGTATATTCAATGATTCACTAATGGTAATTAAAATAGATTTTCTATATTTTAGAATAGAATTCTAATAGAATATTTCTAAAAAGGGAAATAAGCGAGTAGCGGGAATCGAACCTGCATCGTTAGCTTGTAAGGCTAGGGGTTATAGTCGACGTTCAATTCAGTGCTTTCAACATCTCTAATTCAAAACCAAACATGAGACTTTGGTTTCATTCGGCTCCTTTATGGAATATGAGTAAATTCATAGATCTAAGATGTGAACAAAATGAACAAAATTATACCCATAACACCTCGAAAAATTCCAAGCGATAAGTTTCGAATAATATAGATTGCAATTGAATAAAATGAAACTTTTACATTCTATGTCAATTGTCTCTTGCTAAATGTATGCTATATTACAAAAGAAATAGAGAAAGAAAATACAAAAACAGAAATCAAGCCCATGAAATACAGGACCTAAAAGGTGGTTGTGTAAAGTCAACCACGCATGGTTGACTATTGAAAAAATTAAGGCCAAACAGGTAATGCCAGTGCTGTTTTTTTTTTTTTGGTTAGATGAAAACTTAAGAACAGTTAGAACATGAATCGAGAAGGCCTTCCACGAAGTTTGGAAATGTCAGTGATGTTTATTCTCCGCCAAATAGACACCGTGGCCCGTGGGGGTGGGGAGAAAATCGTCCAACAAATAATAAATAAATAAATAACAAGATTATATATCCTCATCCTTCCTCCTAGCCAGTTTCAACATATTCAGCACATTCTCATACACAATAAATGTCACAGAAGAAGCAGGAGCATTTTTCAGCACATTCGCAGAGATACCCTTGTAGAAACCTCGTACACCCTCGAATCTGCAACCCAACATGGAAGTAAAAGCTCGTCACGAGCTTTCAAAGGCCAAAAGGAAAAATGTGCAGAAATCGAAAAAGTGAAGAGCAATTTCACCTTGCAGTTTCTTTCATAACATGCCAGCTGTCCATGTATCTAGGAATGCCCTCATTACTTGGGCGTTGCTGCAGGGAAAAAACGTTGGATTCGATAAGTTTGAAGGAGGCATTTTGAATTAACTAGTGATGTTTCTTTACCTGTAATCTAGCTCGAATAACCTGGGTCAGAAAAAATGCAACCACATCAGCAAAAAAGAAAGAAATGACGTGTTGGCAAAGATTGTAAATCTTCGAATGCTGTCTACCTGAAATGGATATGTTGAAACAATGGCAGCTAATTTTGATGAAGCGCCTAATACTGCGTAATCAAGGGATTCCTGTAAGCACGATGACAAAAAAATCTTAAAAACCAAGTGCAAGTCAAAATCAATTTTTCATCTTCTTCTTATCTTTGGAAGCAAAAGCCGAGGCATAGTAAGTTCACATACACCAATTCCATAGAAATGTAGAAATTTTATTCTTTTTATCAGCAGATTTTTGTAAACTTAAAGAAAGAGTGTAGTGTGAGGCATATAAGATGTAAGCACATGAGGTGCCTTTGAAAGCAGAAATTACTATTTGAAAAATAGTAATGGTGTGTTTTTGTTTTGAGATTTAAATCATAATCCTATTTAAATCACAAAACAAAAACACACCATTACTATTTATCAAGATTTTGAAATCCAGATTTCTAAATCCTCTAAATCACAAATGAAACATACCCTAAAATGCATGCATGTGTGTGTGTTTTAAGCAGAACAATGTTCGTAACAAAACAAAGTTTCATTGATTCAGAAATTCACCAGCGAAGCAGCAGCAGGGTTGGAACTTCCTTCAGTCCTAAAATCAAGAATTATTTTCCGGAGTTCCTCGTATACTGTAAACTGAATAGCAGCATGTGTAACCTGCTGAACGGCAACAAGCCCAGTAAGTTCCCTAACTCTAAAGAGAGTTAGAGAGATATGCCTAAGTGGGTTGTGGAGCATAAATAGTTCTCCCTCTATCCCACATTCAACACAACGCTTACTTTTGGCACGGGTTTTAATGTGAGAATTGTTTATTTGTATGAAAGGTGATAAAGTTGCTTTTTGACGAGGGTTGGATGGTCTTTTCAAGAGAATGTTGTGTGGGAAAAGTAATGACATGAGGTGTAATTTTGAAATGTTTCAGGGGAATAGTTAAGGAGTAAGGAGTTGCTTTATTTCCATTTGAGAAAATGTTCAATTAAGTTTGGGAAAGACTTCAATTGAATCTGGAACAGAGGGAGTATCAAATAATGAAGATTACACAAGCAGAAACTGATTTGATGTTAAACAAGTGCCCCCTCCATCCAATTTTATAATTCCCAAGTTTGTCCAATTTTATATTCCTCATTTCCTAAAAAGGAAATACTACTACAACACACTGCTTTATCTCCACTCTTCAACTGCCATTTATTTACTCAATATGTCATTGAGAGTCCACGAAAACCCACTCTATACTTTGCATATCTACTTTACGTTCTACCCCACATATCCACTTTATACATAAACTATCAATTTTCCTTAAAACCCGTGCCCAGACCAAATAGGAATAATAAATTTGGACTGAGAGAGCATAAAAAATATTGAAAACATAGAATGACAACAAAAAAACCAAACCAGAACGAGACCAGGAATGAGCCCCTTGTAGAGAGTCATCCATCCCTCTTCTTTCAGTATGGTTCTTAAAGCATCTGAAGAACAACAAATGGAAAAGGTCAAAACACTATCCAGTGATAATAACTGATAAAGAGAAGTGGAAACCCCCAAAATAACAATAATTAAAAAAACAGCAATTTCAAGAGAGCTCGTCAGGAGAAACACAGATCCTGAAATACAGGAGGTGTGAAATACCTAATCTGGTAGGCATAACATTAGCAAACAAAAAAATCAATGCATATGCATACTAGTATTGGACTCGATAGAGAACAAAATAATTCTCAACAGCCTGTGAAATCCCTTATAATGCCGTATTTGACTGGCTTAGAAATTTTAAAATCATGATTATTAACATCACTTCTTGACTATCTACTTTGGTGGATAGTTTGGAGCTCCGGCTCAATTACAAATGACACATGCACATACATATATGATAACATTCCTCGAGAACCCCCAAATCAAAAAGGAAAAAAAATTGAAAGAAAGAAGAGTTAACCCCAATCAATATTTCAACTTTTCAACTTGTTGATGATATGTATGACTAGGCTTCCAGAAACCAAGAAGAAGATATTTATTGAATAAGATAAACTGGAAGATAGGTACACCGTACACGTGGGAAAAGCTTCCCCAAGAGGATATATAAACCTGTCCAAGTCTTTATTTATAAAGAGCACATAACATCAAATGAAATCATATGTTCCATATTTGGTGTTCCACTTTGTATTCCATAGTGTGGATGAATTATATGTGGAGGGTGAAAAAAAAATCAATGGACTGTATACACCACACCGACATGTGTTAATAATCCAGCAGGGTGGAACACGGAAATTTGGAACAGGGGAATGGAACCGCATAACATAAGGTTAGAAATTACATATGCTAATTACTATCCATGAATTATGATAAATTAGATCCAAATCCAATTCTGTTTGGAACCCTTTATTAATCTTACTTCTATAAATAATCCATGATCTCTGCCAATGTGATGTGCCTTCCTTATCAGTCTCAGATTAAGACTGTCAATTAACAAGAACAAAAATTCATGTAAATATTTCAAGAAAATAATGGACAGCCATTAATTTCATAAAAATTGACAACAGTATTTCACTTTGATATTTAGGACCAGATAGACATGTAATACATACACTGCAAACTGGTATGTAGAAAATCCAACATAGCAGGACAGTAGCTAACCATGAAAACCAGAATATGGACGTGCTTGTTGGGGGGTTTGAAGCTGCAACCTTGTTTTTACAAGCCAAATCGGATTGGTGCAAACACAGACCTAAAAGAGCCACCAATACACTTACATTAGCAAGACAATAAATGAATGAGAGTTATTGGAACAATAAGTATCCACATTTCAGTTTAGGGGGGAAACACCAAGAGAAGAAATCAGAAAGAAGTGTAAATGTTGTCTCTACAGTTTCCTCGGAGTTATATATTCAGATGAAGCTACACAATAAATCAAGCAGTAGCTGATTCAGAATTTGTATTGCTTTTGGATTTTATCAAGATACCTCGTAGTATATTGCCTTGGACCAACCAAGGCAAAAGCTTTCTCAAGCCAATCGGACATGATAAATAGATATATAGATTACAGACACTTACCCTATCTAACTCCGCCAGGGAGTTATCCCTGCCTGTCCAAGTCAGGAAAAAGGAGGGTTGTGGTAGGAAGCTTAAAACTTTGTCACATCACCATGTCATGAGCCAATTATTGAATTTCGTTGGGGCGTAGTACACTTGCATGCGACCCAACGTGATTTTATAATTGATTCATTTATTATATCCCAATTATTTGAGATTAAAGGCCCGGGTTGTTTGTTTGTTTGTTTGTTAGACGCCTACCCTACCTACCTAGACTGCTAATTAAATGAGATGGAGGGAGGTACCGAGGTAGGATACAAATTACAAAGTATCCTCTACCCTCCGCTATTAAAGGTTGACAGAATACCAATACCCTATTTCAGGTGAGCCACCCCTCATGCAGTGGGGCTAAGACCAACAAAGTTAGTACGAATTTTCATCACAAAAACAGAGTGAGAGCATTAATGATCAGATTAATGTAGTGAGCGACATCGATTTGACTGTTGATAAATTCTTCTAAAATGGTCAACGGGTCAGTGTTGAAACTTGAAAGCGAGTCCTTTAAATTTTTTTGAATTCAACTACTACTTTCTATGCGTATACTTTATGAATAATAGAAATGAGAAAACTCCAACTAATACATTAAGAGAGAAATTGTCTTCTAGCCTGCTTCCTCTAGTTACACAGTTAATTCTGGGTATAGCAGTGCTCAAATACTTAACGATAACAAGTTCAAATACTGACCAAGCCTCCAGCTTCAGCAGCTGAGGCAAGATGAAGACCAGGGCTCAACTGCTCTCTGCTTCTCAAATATCGCTCCTTGGCTTTGCTGTAGCTGTACAAGAATAAATAGATATATGTAACCAGACAAACTAGTAGTGTTAAAAACTGATTGCTAAAATTAATGCAAGTAAAATATAAGTAGTATAGTCCAATAAGCAAGCAAGATTTTGTTTCATAAAAACTCAAAAGTTGGTCTCAGAAAATCTGTTGCAACTAGCACCATAAAAATGTTCATCCAATACTAGAACGATACACCTTCCATATGAATTCTAACCACCATGACTTGAAGGAATGAGCTGACAAATTTAAAGAACAAACATGTTTTTATTAGGAAATTTTGGATTGCAAACTTAATGTTTGCTACTCAAGGTATCCTTGAGGCGCATTCAGTACTATCTCTTAACCAATGAGCATTTTCCGTACACATGGAAGGGGAGAAGTACAGCATGCATTCAGGATTTATCTGAACCGATGAATAATTTACATTCAAGTGTTGCTTATGAAGGTTTCCCTCATGTATAGATTACTGGAACTCTTTAAACCAAAAAGACTAAGTATATTTGAAAACTAATAATCTTATCATAACTCTGTTAGTAATGCTTACAGGTAGAAATATAAACCCCATGAAACAGTTGATCCAAGAACCGCAGGGTAAAAGCCAGCATATATCCCTCTCAGACCCTGAATAGGAAACAAAAATGTGATTATTGAATTAAAAATATTTAATCTTCAGAATAAAATGGTCACTTCAATTGGAAAATGGAATATGTCTGTCAAACTGTGGCTATAACTGATGCTTTCCTCATAGCAAACTAAACTGCAATGCCACCGTACTTCAAACTAAAGGTGTTTAAAAATGAAGTCATACAATGATGTCTAAGTCTCAATTTGTGGTCGCTTTCCTACATACAATAATGTCCCCAAGCTCGTAGCCAAAATTTGAACAATGGTATAGTTCTTTCCAGGTATTTTTTAGGTTGACATCATTGTATCCCAAGGAAAGGAAAGAACAAAAAGAAAAAAAAATCCACATCAATGTACACCAAACTTTAAAAGAATATGCCAATTGAAGACACCTGAAGAACAGATCATAGATTTGAAAGCAGCTCCTAACATAAGTTTCTACAAGGAATTGAAGAAATTCTATATACTATTTCTAAATTTAAGCTTAAGCATAATTCATTCTACACGTTTTCAACAACATATGACTACTACAAACTGGCAAAAGGATGCCAGAAAATTCATTGCAAAACGACATCATAATAAATAAAAAGAAGGCAACGTACATAAGCTAATAGTAAATCTCGGGTGGAGAATGCGGAAATCTACACATCCAAAATAACATACCTCAGTGCGACCAATGGTAAGGAGAGCGTGAAGAGTGTTCTTATAGGAAGGTAGGTTCGATAATCGGCCGTCGTTCACTAATCCAAAAAAAAAAAAATCAATGTTGGCTCAGTTTGAAAAATTAATCAAACAACAGGTTTGAACGAACACAATAATTCTAAATAATTAGAGAGAGAGAGAGAGAGACCTTGGAATCGGGTGCGGACGACGTCGAGAGGGTGAGTGAAGGTGACGGTGGCAACGCCCGCGGCGGAGCCAGCGGCCGCGTTCTCCCACTGCCAGGCAGCCGCCATCAATCATCAGCTACTTAAATATAGTTTCAGCTTCTGTTTCATTTCAACACAGCTTGGTATTGGAGGTCGTTAATGGCGTCGCTTTCCGCCGCTCAGTAACGGGAATCGATTTATATAAAAGAGGGAAAAAAACGAAGCAAGGTTTGATTCTTTTATTTTTAAGGATAACTGGGCAGGCTTTTCACAAATTGAGCTATTTTTTTTACAGATTAAAATTCAAAATAAATATTATTATAATATTAATATATAAAACTTTTTTTTTTTTTTGAAAAATAATGTACTCCCTCCGTCCAGGGAAAGCTCCCCATGAGCTCCAGACACGAATGTTAAGAAATACTAATATAACAAGTAAATGTATTAGAGATGATCTGATGGAGAAAGAAAATAATATAATGAAATGAATTGTGTGAGAGAATATTTACCCAATAAATTTACTTATTATATTAGTATTTCTTAACATTCGTCTTATTATATTAGTATTTCTTAACATTCGTGTGTGAAGCTCATGGAGAGCTTTCCCTGGGACAGAGGGAGTAATATATATTCAATTCTAAATAAATTTAACAGTTTATTTAAGAACTTCGAAATTATTATAATATTGTTACCATTCAAAACACATTTTTTCCTCCAACGTGACAAACATACACGAGTTTCGAAAAGTCAAGTCATCAATTATCAACCTGAAAGTTCATTTATTCAATAGTCAAATTCATTTTTTTTCCTCCAACGTGACAAACATACACGAGTTTCGAAAAGTCAAGTCATCAATTATCAACCTGAAAGTTCATTTATTCCATAGTCAAATTCTCATATACAATTGAATGCATATATACCATTGGATTTTAAATAAAATTAATTTTTTATCCCACCAAATCAGAATTAACTCAAATTGTAATTCAATAACACTATGTACTCAATGAGTGCATACAAATGCGACTCTTATCACTAATCTTTTTTCTTTTGGTTAATGTTAATGACATTTAGGATGTGGGATCGCTGAGTAATGTTGTAAAAAAAATTCTACAAAAAAAAAATGTTGTAAAAAAAAAAAGAAAAAAAAAAAGAGTAATGCATCTTTTTGCTCACGAATAGAGCACATGATGAACCCCACAACTAATACTTGAAGTTCGAGCTCGACTCGAGCTCTTATCGAACAGAGCCTAATGAAATTAAAAGAGGAAACAAAATAGATATTGAGCTTAACGAATCGAGCTCGAGCCAGCTCGTTAGTAAATCAAGTATCTAACTAGCTGAGCTCAGCTCATTTAATGAACGAGTCGAGCCGAGCAGCTCGGTTCGTTTAACATCACCACCCACAACGCTATGAAAATGGCATCATCCAATTTCCATCAAATTAGGGAAGAGCAAGGGGGAAGAAAGAAGAAAATGTGTTATGGTTTTACATGGCACTTCATCATGAGAAAAAAGATACTATGATTAATGAATTAGCTGCTGCAACTAAGTTTTTACAAGATCCATCTAAGTTGCTTATGGAATATGTAAAAGCAGATTCTGCAAAATTCTCTGCATCAACAGAAAAACCAGTCTGGTGGCCCTCTTTGCTCATTGAATTACTTGTATTCTGAACAGCATATAAAAGCCAAAATGCTCCATGATTGGCTGAAAGGAATCATAGACAACATATCAGGAACTTTGTTAAACTACACAACCTACTCTACCAAAATCAACGAGAAATTCATACTCGATAATATCAAATAAACACCATTAAGCTCAAATCGAAGAGTAAATCCCACTTAATGTATCAGTCCACGGGACCAAGGGGTTGAGGCTTGAGCCAGCCAACTTTATATTTTAATATAAGGAACAGACTTGAATTCTTAACGTTTGAATGTTCTCTAAATGATCATGCTTGTTGTGCTGAATGTGACCTACGAACATGGCAGAACATTTAACAACACAAATTCAAACACAACCAAAAGGCAAAATAAACATATACATTTTGCTCAAAATTTGTTTACAAAATTAATGAAAATAAATGAGTTGTAAATGAAACAATGAATTCAGATAACAATAATAACAAATACAGCACTTCATCCCAAAAACCAAAAAATCTGATTTTGAGAAACTTTTTTTTTTTTTTTTTAATGTTTTGGTATCTGGCCCAAGGACCGACTAATCTAGGGGACCAACCTGTTTGCACCTTGGAGGGTTTCGAACCTGAGACCTAGGGAGGAACATACTCCCAAGTCCCAAGCCTACACCACAAGCCCGGGTTGATTTTGAGAAACTAATTATCATTCAGTTAGAAAAGATTAGAAACACACTGTTCCCATGGCTAAAGTCAACTACATCAATGAAGTAAAAGTACATCAAGATGGTGAATTAATACAAGCAATCAACTAAGAAACTCCACAAACATTCCTTTAAAGTTAACTACGGCTCAAATAGAGTTTTATTTTGACCTCATATGTATAGGATCCTATCTATGATTGCTACGAAATATGCATGGTTAGATTTGGCCATAATTAGAGACTAAGAGACCACACACATCGCAACATGATTCTTTTATTAGCTCATATAGCCTACCCCCCATCATTTGGGATTCAAGGCTTGGTTTGTTTGTTGGACTTGGGCATCTTTACGACTTAAAACTGCACAAGGATGGTAGTAGAATCATCAATCAAGCTAGCATCAAGACATTGCTTCATGTTTTAAAACTACCTAGCACCTCCAATCTTAAATAATATCTTGAACCTACAATTTCTGGTTCAAGATCCTTTTACTTCGCAACCAAATACATATCAATCGTATATACAATCATTTAAAACGAAGAAATGGTTAGCGTCTGGTACTTATAATTCTATTTCAATGACAACAAATAGTTTTAGCTACTAGGACATATTTTTACAAAATGAATTTCTGGCACAGGTGATAAATAAGAGAAACCTCAAGATCCTAGCAGTAGAATTTCTCAATTCTGATACAAGGTACTTATTAGATCGAATAAGTACATTTGATCAAAGAAACAGCAAGAAACATAAATGTATTCTGCACTACTAGAAACTAAGGTTATTCTACATATTGTGTTTATCACCAAAACATCTCATTCCAAGTTCCAGAAAATCATCTTTCCAACATCTTTGAATAAGAAACCATCATACAAGGAAATCGAAACTCAAATTCTCAAAATGCAGATATAAAATAACCCAATTTAGCAGTTTTTACCTCACTCCATTATCACTTTCGCCCCAACTCCCTTCAACTTCTCGATAATCTTCTCAGCCTCTGCCTTCGTCACGCCTTTCTTCAACAAAGTCGGCGCTTTCTCCACCAAATCCTTCGCCTCCTTCAAACCTAGATCCGTAACCGCTCTCACTTCTTTGATGATCTTAATCTTGGAAGCTGCATCGAAACCCCCTTCGAGCTTCAAATCAAAAGCCGTCTTCTCTTTCTTCTCCTCTTCCTTCGCCGCACCTCCGCCGCCTTTCATCTTCGCCCCCGCCATTCCCGATCCCATTCCAGGCATCATAACCACCATCATAGGCATTTCCTCAATCCCCATTTTCTGCCTTAGAGCTTCGGTTAAATCCGACAATTCGAGCAACGTGAGACCGGCGATTTCATCGACGATTGCGGATACTTGTGCAGGTGGGGACTTCTGAGCTGTATCTGAGAATTTCCGAATCCAATTACGGGTTGTTAATGGGGTTTCGATTTGGGGATTCAGTACTATGGGTCTGGGGAAGCGGCTGAGCGTTTGGGAAACGAAACGGGAAAAATGGTGTCTCATCGTTAGAATTTATTGAATAATCAATGTAAAAACGCAGCTCCAACGACACAAATTTCAGGTTTTTGTATGAAGATCGGTGTTCTGCTGAAACTTGTAAACCCTCGAATCGAACTGTGATTGAGAAAGAAAGGAGAATCTGTGCAGGGTTTAAGCCGACCCGACCCGGATTCGCGTTGGGTTTTCCCGAATCTGGATCCAAATTCAAACTTCAAAGGTCAAACCCGGTTTTGAGGGTGTTAAGCTTATACATGTGTAAAATCGAAACTGGAACCGATCGGTTTCGGTTTGAAAATCAAACTACAACCTTAAAATTAAGGTTTAGTTTCGGTTACGAAAATTCAAAATTAAAATCACGGTTTTGCTCTGCTCCTTTTTTATTTTTTTAAAACATTATTATATAAATACGTCAATTTCAACTCATTTTTTCACATTAGTCTCTCTCATTTATTATGTGGTACTTCCTCAGTTTTTTAATAAGTGTTACTTTGACTTTTTAACTAATTTTAAAATAAGTGTCATTTTGAATTTTTTTTTCTTTAATTTTATCTATTTTACCCTTATATATTTACCATATATATTGTTCATAAATAAATTCCATAAATATTGTTTATATTAAAATTATTTTGGTTTATGAATACTAGCTATATTCTTGACCACATTCTTTATCAAACAAAATTTCTATATCAAAATTAGTTATAATTAATGAAGGGTAATATAGACCATAATTTCTAATCTTAATTTGTTAAAAAAAAAAAAACTAAAATGACACTTATTAAAAAATGGAGGGAGTAGTTTATTTAAAAAAAAAAGATGAAAAACAAACAAAAAAGAGCGGAAAAAAAAAAAAACTAAATCGACCGAATCGGCGGTTTGAAACCATAACCCTAGTCAGTTGCAGTTTAGTTTTGGTTTGTAAAAGGATCAAACCATAGCCGTTGATTTTTAACCGAAATCGACAGTTTTACCCTTATGAACATGTCTTAAGCTAAAACGGCGTTTGGTTGTCAAGTTTTAAGATCAAATATGGAGAATGAAAAATTGTTTGTAGCCCCAGTCTCAACATTTTATTTAATTTTCCATCCCTCAATTTTCAATTAGTCATCTTAAATTCCCCATATAAGTAATTTATTTCTCATCCCTAAACAATAGTATATGTTATAATAATATATGTTGATAGTTCAAAAAAAAATTAATAATATATGTTGAAGGGTATTTAGTCCAAATTCATACATTATTTATACTTCATTTTGAAATATTAATAATGAGATTAGAATCAATTAAAAAATATATTTTTCATATTGAGAATTGATATTCTTTATCTCATTCATTTTTCGTTCTTCTGTTCATAATTTCATTAATTCATATCAATCAAACGTTAAGCACTCGCAAAAACAGAACTTTATTCATATCATATCTATATAATAAAATAGTGACTACAATAGTCAAAATAAAATAGTGATCAATCACACCATATGATTATGATCAACATAATCAAAATACAACAAAATAAATTTCCCTCCAAACCAATCATGAAAAGAAAGCAATAAAAACATCAAATAGTATTTAAGATTTTGAGAATCCATTGTAATTAAGAGTTGATCTTCCTGCAGTTCTTCCTTATCTCCCCTTTATAACCTGTCAATGGAGAAATATTCCCCATTTTAACCATGGATATAGCAAATTGCTCAAAAAACAGCTCATTACTCTCTGCATATTTCTTCACAAGCTCAAGTGATTCTTGATTTTTAGTCACAAGAACTTCATCAGAGTTCAAAAGTCCCTTATGACTCAACAAATTCTTGAAGTAGCTGTTGTCAAACACTTTAGGAGAGATACAGTCCAATGGAAACATATTCTGATCGCCCCCAGATCGAGGGCACTTCGTACGCAGCTGAGCTGCGTACGACTGGTCCAACGTGGAGTCGGGCTGAGACCTTCCTGTTTGGTTGTACAGCCTTTGTCTGAAGCTCACACACCTTGAGTTTCCTATGGTGTGACTTCCTGCAATAAAGATTGTACCTTTTAAGTATAAAACATGAAATTAGATTGAATGGTGTGAGTTGTGAGTTGTTGTACCAGATAATGCTACAAGATCAACAATGTTTAGTCCTTGTAACTTGAATTTAGTGAGAATTGTCTGAAAAGTGTTGTTTGGAGCAGGAATGTTGTTGTTTGAGCCACTTAAACTTGCTCCCTTTGAGTCCCTTCTTCCCAATGGTACCACCCACCTCGGCCCACCAGCCTACACGTGTTTAAAAAACGTCAAAATACTCGTATGCACCAGTTGCAGTCTAACTGTTTTTAAAAAGTATCAGCTGTTTCAGTAAAAAGTATCAGTGTCGATCTTTTCTTGATCATTAGAATGTAGGAAGTCTCACGTATTTAAAAAACGTTAAAATACTTGTATGCACCAGTTACTGTCGACTGTTTTTAAAAAGTATTACTCCCTCCGTCCCACAAAGATAGCCACATATTCCTTTTTTGGATGTCCCAAATTATAGCCACATTTCCTCTTTTACTTTAGCATTAAATGTTTTATTGTCAATTTTACCCCTAATTAATAAGAGTAATTAATGCTTAGCAGATTTTGGAGTATGAAATTCTAAGGGCAAAATTGACACATTAGCTAAATTTGACTGCATTTATTGATTTTTCTTAATTTGTGTGTAAAGTCAAATGTGGCTATCTTTGTGGGACGGAGGGAGTAGTTGTTTCAGTAAAAAGTACCAGTGTCGATCTTTTCTTGATCATTAGAATGTAGGAAGTCTCACGTATTTAAAAAACGTTAAAATACTTGTATGCACCCGTTACTGTCGACTGTTTTTAAAAAGTATTAGTTATTTTAGTAAAAAGTACCCGTGTCGATCTTTTCTTGATCATTAGAATGTAGGAAGTCTCAAGTATTTAAAAAACGTTAAAATACTTGTATGCACCAGTTGCAGTCGACATGTGTGTTTTTAAAAAGTATTAGTTGTTTCAGTAAAAAGTACCAGTGTCGATCTTTTCTTGATCATTAGAATGTAGGAAGTCTCAAGTATTTAAAAAACGTTAAAATACTTGTATGCACCAGTTGCAGTCGACATGTGTGTTTTTAAAAAGTATTAGTTGTTTCAGTAAAAAGTATCAGTGTCGATCTTTTCTTGATCGTTAGAATGTAGGAACTTACAAGAACAGTGGAGTCTCTAGCAGCAAGGGCCAAGATATCAGCACAAGAAACAGTTTGAGGGCATGCTTTTTCGAGTGCAAATTTGATCTCGTCGATCACTTTGAATCCCCGAGCAGAGTTATTGTTTGGATTCGATTGCTTCTCGCTTACAAGCCCTCCTGCGCTGTCCAAGAGTACCGATGCATCGCACCCCTGTAGTCAAGAAAACTTGGTCAGAACGGATCTAGAATTTTACTTCAGGTAGCGAAAATCTTATACTATAGTATTACGCTAATTGTTTATGAATAAAATGAATGACAGACCTTGACAAAACAATCGTGAAAATGAAGCCTAAGAAGTGAAGCACCCATGCGAGGGTCTGAAGCGACGGCCTTTTGAACGACAGATTGGACGATGTCGTGCGCTTGAGGGCAAGATCGATCGTAGAATTGCGGATAGAGGTAACCTCCATTGGTGTTAAGAGAGAGGCATAGAGGTGCAAAAGCAACAAGAGTTAGAACTAGGAAAAAGTTGATGGAGTTGGCCATTTTTTGTTCTAGTTGTTGTTGTAAAGGCTTGTTTGATTGATGAGATTGGAGATGAAATATTGAGTATTTATAGAGTTTACTTAGTGAAAGTTAAGGGAGAAAAAGCATAAGAGGGAGTCAAAATACTTGGAGTTGGTGGGATTTTTAGTTGAATTGGTTGCTTTGTTCATAATAGTTGATAATACAAAGTTTTGGAACCATGTGTACGTGGTTTTTCATTTTTTTTTTTTACTTCTAATATTAATTAATATACAAAATTAATTTTTCATCCCTTTACAAGTTTTGACTTTTAGATGAGACGAAAGTCTTTCATGGTATCAGAGCGTCAAGGCTTACGCCCACACGTCTTGGGTTCGATTCCTGCCGAAAGCAACTCCACCCCTCGCTACATTTATGTAGGAGTATAAGTGAGTCGAGTAAGTTCACAAGATATTTATGCTCGACTCGAGAAAAATTCGAGATCTAATCGAATTTATCAAGTCGAGCTCAATCTACTCGAGTAGTTCTCTAAGTGAGTCGAGTCGGTTCACAAGCTATTTATGCTCGACTCGAGAAAAATTCGAGATCGAATCAAATTTAATCAAGTCAAGCTCAAGCTACTCGAGTAGTTCTCAAGTTCGAGCTCAGCAATAGTAGACTTGAGAGCCTAATCGAACTCACATAATTTTACAATTTTACCCATAATATGTTAATTATATAAATATACTTTAACTATTAAAAAAAAATATGTAATTAATGTTATGTAAAATAACGAGCACGAATATTCTGAGTTTTTCCTCTGAGTCGAGCTGAGTTCAAAAAACTAAGCTCGATCGAGTTCGGGTCGAATATTGAGCTTCGTATTTCCTAATCGAGTCGTGTTCGAACTTAACACTATTCGACTCGTGTCATTTACACTCGTACATCTACACGGCCAAGTCCATAGGTAAGAAGTTGTGAGAAGATCAACAAAATAGGTGTAAAAGACATATCTCAACTGCTCTGTTGACAAATAAGGTTATGTACCTAATTATAACATAGAAAAGGAAAAGGAATTGAAAAAATATATATATTCTTAACTATATTATTCTCCTTTTTATATATATTATTTGACTCTTTTATGTAATGGTTTGAAGGAGCAGAGAAAACTAACCCAATAAGTCATAAAAGGAGTAAGACGTAAATAGTGGGAGAACTGCTTCTCTGTTTTTGTCCGATATTAAAAAATGAAAAGAAAAACAACTTTCATTTTCTAATTATTATAATCATTTACCTTTCTTTTATTTATGCATGCAATGATGCAAATACGACTTTTTCTCATACAGACGATCGAATATGCAAGGCAGTTGAAAAAATAAATAATTTTGTTTTAAAAAAAATCGTTTCTTGCTTCCGATTTTGAATTATTCAATTGTGCAGTCTTTTGATCAATCAAACAATTAAAATTTATAGGCTATGTTTGATAATTTAGATTAAATCTAGATTAACTATATATTATTTTTATTGGTTGTTTGATAACTTAGATTAAGAGTAGATTATGCTTTAAAATTTATAAAGTTTAGTTATCATTGGTTAGACGGCCCCCAACCGACTCGAGTTCTATGTAATCGGTAGGTTTAGGCATTTTTTGCATTAGTCACCACTTTTTTACGACGAATAAACAAATTAAAATTTCTAACAAATTTTTTTAATACAAATATGAATATTTTAACTTTTTTTTTTGTCTTGTTGGATAAAATTTTGTTGTTAACTTATGGTGTACTTTTTTTTGTCATTAAATTTCTATTAATTTATAGGAGTAATTTATACATATTGTTTGTTGAATCATTAATCTATGTAGTTACAAGTACTAAAAAAAATTAAGTTAATTAAATGGCTATCAAATGACTTTCTAACCATATTGACGAGACATAAAGGGCTAAAAAAAAATCGAGCTGACTAGTCGGCAACTAGACAGTCCAAATCTGTTCGACTAACGATTTTCGATTTCTACAACCTTACTACTAAGTAATGTATTTATTTTGAAATTACATCTTACAATTACAATAATAAATTACTGTAATTAAACCCAAAGATCAACAAAAAACCCATCATCGACAAACCAACCAAAACAACATAAAGTTGAATGAAATAAGGTACAAACATAGTACAAGGAATGACAAGATCCTAAGTAAGAAAACTGAGGTTCTTTAAAATGTATAAACGGCCGCGATTGCTAGAGCAAAATCAATCAAATCGCTCCATATCCATGTGTTGTTCTTTCGCCAGTTCTTCGTGTTGCTTGCGTAGACAATGGTGGCTGGTCCCACGATGCTTGATTTGCGAAAGGATCATTAGCATCACTGCCACTGGGCCGTGCATAGCTCTGCACACCTCCACTCGCCTGCATATTTTCAAGTCACATAAAGTGAATCGCCTCTTTACATACGAGTAAATCTATTGTACACCAGTTGTACGTGTAATTGTAAGCAACTAAAACTTTTAAGCGGAAACAAGGATAATATCATTTTTGGTCCATAACGTTTACTTTTTTTTCACTTTTGGTCCTTAGAGCATTTGAAAGATAGGAAGTTCTTAACCCTAATAAAAATCATAAAGAGTAGAAGAATCGAATAGCAAACTTTACTTACAGTTTCCAAACATGCTGATAATAATGCCATTCCAGGGACTGCATCAAGTCCACGCTGCAAATGTAGGTTAAGATTTTAATTATGCACGGAAATAATTAAATAGACACGACTATTTATTTTGACAATTGAATTTAAATTAACTTACCAGGTTTCCCACTCGCGTCCTATAAATAAACCCTCCAACGCATAACAGTGTCGAGGCTACAATTAATCTGTTTGTGGAATCATCATTAGGCAATCAAACAATACATTGAAATAGAGAGGCAAGTGGTGGAAGATTCATTTGACATACATGCATGATAGTATTCCAAATATAGCCCATCCTTTTGTACCTTCACCCTGTTCATCTTGACTGTGCTCTACAATTTGTAAGGGAAAATAGCATGTCAAACGAGCATTGCTAGTTTTGCAAGACCATGTAAATGAAAAATTATAAGCAGGGAGAAATAGAACCATAAAGAGATACAGATGGGGAAAGATAGAGAGACAATCAGGGTATGCTTGATTTGGGATTAGAAAACCAGATTTGGGATTTCGAAATTTAAATACGATTCTACTTTCGGATTTTAAAATCTGGTTTAGAAAAACCCTACACATCCATCCCTACGAATATGTCACACTCTCTCAAATTACTCATTAATGCAAATATGACTTTTTTTTTTAAAAATTCCAACACATTTTATTTATCATTTTCCACACATTTTTTCTCTCACTTTTACAACTTCCAATTAAACACAGTAATCATTACACAATCTACAAAATCATAATAATACAACATCACACACTATTACACATCAATTTGACATAAAGTTAAATCCTATCCTGCTTAAAACTCAAAAAACAAACATACACCATTACTATTTATCAGGATTCTAAGAACCAATAAATTTTGAAATCCAAATTTCAAAATCCACTAAATCCCAAATCAAAACATGCCCTCAGAGACTCTGTCACTCTGACTAGCAAGTGCTTATGACAAGCCTGAAGCTATGATTGAGTTGCCCTTTTTTTGGTCATAACAATCATGTGTAAGTATAAGGATATGATGTGAATACAATGGTAGACGAATTTAAGTAATACATGCTTACCACACATCTTCGCAAAAGTAAACTGAACTGGATCATAATTTTCTACTGGAATGGTAATTTCAACTTCATAAGGCTTATCTCGAGACTTTTCACCTAATATACGAGCAATGTTAGAACATCAGTGGGACCATCACAAACAAAATTTAATTTCTCACATGGGGTAATGAAACTATTTACATCTCCATTCCACAAGTATCATTGTGGGAGACAGAGTAGTTGGAGGTCTGCCCTTTGCTCCCGAGCCAGACAACTCAACGTTCAATCCATCCTTTGGAGAAATCTGGAAGAAAAAGGGAGATAAAAAGAAAAAATTGAATTATTTGTTAAGCGAGCACTGATACATTTCAGATATTAAAGAAAAAAATGGAGGCAAATTGTAATCTAATTTAAACTTTTGACTTTGGCAAATTAAACCTAGACTCTTGTCCATTAGGTAGTTTTTAGGGTGAATGGCATCGTTTGAGATTTAAATTGTTGCCAAGTAGGATGACATGTCAGACGGGCAAGAGTCAATCTACACGGAAGTTTGAATTGCAAAAACATTTAAAATTTGAGGTTTTATTTGCCCAAACTCAAAAGTTTAGATTAGATTGCAACTTGCGAAAAGGTTGTGATTTTAGCAGCAATTAAACCAATAATGAACCTTGATTGTGGGTTTTTGCACTAAAGCCGAGAGGGAAGCAACTGCTGTTAGGTATAGGGTTACATCTCTTTGGTCAGTGCTAAAGCTGTAGTAACCATTGAGAAAAAATTGGTCAGGCTGCTTGCAGACATATTTGCCTGTAATATACAAATGATAAATAAAAATTTATCAAGAACAATTAATCTTGGCGTCAACTTAAACAAGATGAGTTACACACCCACCCACCCGGCCACCCCAACCCAAAAAAGAAAAGAAAAAGAGAAACGGGAAAGACTGATAATAGTCAGTACCTATATTCCTCATAAGCCTTTTCATAACCCAATTGAGTCATGCCATTATAGACCTACAATCAAGAAATGAAATAGTGAGATAATGTACATAGGTCTACCACACATTCGTCTGCGGAACAAGCAAAAGTTTACAAAAAATAAGAGGGCTCCTTACAACTTCCCATGATCGTGGATGAAAACCAACTGTGAAGCCTTCAAATACCCGTAAACCAGGCTTTGGGCATGGTATGGCGAGATCGATGAGTACTCTGCCACAGAAATACAAGACAGCCACTTAATCAGAGAAATCGAGAACATGATAAAAATATTTTGTGGAAGCAAGATGGATTCAGTAAATATTCATAAAAATTATGG
The DNA here is from genome assembly GCA_963675135.1 of Galeopsis tetrahit. Classification (NCBI taxonomy): domain Eukaryota; kingdom Viridiplantae; phylum Streptophyta; class Magnoliopsida; order Lamiales; family Lamiaceae; genus Galeopsis; species Galeopsis tetrahit. Next base: position 1,336,722 of record OY776120.1, read on the forward strand.
AATTATTAGTCTAAGGAGAAAACTGCATTTTAACCGTTTGAGTACTTGATAGTTGACTGTTTCAAGATTTTTATAGTTCATCACATTGCATTTTGCAAGTTTGACTGAAGATGGCAAAATTTTTTATTTTTCCGATTTTGGTCATTTTAACACACTCCATGAGTTTCAGATTCATTTTATTTTATGAAACTTGGTCGAATAAAATTTTCAAAATATCTCAAGAAGCCAACGATTTCTTCACAGAGAATAAAATTGACCAGCATTACATTATTGCTTTCTATCATACAAAAATTTATAATCACCAACAAGGTCATATTGAGTGTGTGTGTGTGTGGGGGGGGGGGGGGTGGACACTTAAATGAGTTTATATAAAAACCTGCATGTCGATTCATATGTAACATTGCAGATACATCCAAGTCCACCTAAGGCAAACATATAAACATATATTAAAGCAGATACTTTAACCACAGAATAAGTCGAAGAATTTCAGCTTAGAACACCCACAAGTACTTGATATCAAGAACTACATGTACAATAAAGGCAGTATCTATTGGTACAGAGAGACGAGCTTTTGGATGGAAATTTGTTCATTGATTCATCAGCTTGAAAAGTAAACAGTATGAACTACATGTTGTTGTTCCTTAAGATATATAAGCCTTGTTTACTTAGTAGAAAAGCATACTGAAAGTAGTGAAAACTTTAGTACTCCCTCCGTCCCAAGATTACTTGCACACTTTCCTTATTTGGACGTCCCAAAATTACTTGCACACTCTTAATATGGAAATACCCCACAAAATTAATACCCTCCCAAGTCCCAACATCATTTTATTTTCAAAATTGTCACCATATTTTTACATACATTTTACTTTACACCTCACCAAATCACCTAAAATACCCCCTCCTTTATCTTACATCATTCACCACTAAAATCACTTTTCTTAAAAAACGTGCCGGTCAAACCGTGCAAGTAATCTTGGGACGGAGGGAGTAATTATTATAGTACAAAGGCACTCTATCTCATCCTGAAGCTTGAACAGGCAAGGCTGACAGATTGCAAAATCCATCAAGGCAAGTGTGTTATACTTTATCGCTTCAAAATCAAAATAAAAACTGATAGGGAATAATAGAATATCTACAATTTCTTGTCAAGAAACAAATCATCTTCTTTGTCAAAACAATTGCCAAAAGCAGCACATTATAAAGCAGAAAATAGTAGACTTTGTTTGGGAACATATACAGAAGGTGAAGGTCCTAATTTCACAGTTAGGTTTAAATCTAACGTGGCTCTCAATGCTATGCATTCTGCAGTCTTGGATTCTTCATTCCCAAATCAAGCCAAGAGTTTGCAGCAACACAAATTTTCTGCATCTGATCAATATGTGATACAGGGTTCGTCTTTTCACTTATTCTTGTACATGTTTTCTTTTCTCACATAGTTCGTTAAATCTCTATTTTATTAATGCAGAGCAAGATAGAAAGGTAATATTAAATTTCAACTCAATCAGAAAGCAAAAGGCCTTGTTAATGATCCAGGGTTCTAATACTACCAAATGCGTGTGGGTTTGCTCAATGTGTGTGTGTCTATACATGTATATATGCTTTTCTAAGATTTCAGATCTAATGGTGAGTGATATGAAGCTTCACGTACCTACACATTTCCCATTTGGACAATTCCCACAGATGACAGTTACCTGAGATTGTGAAGCAAGTTGCTTAATTAGAATTAATACGGTATGCTTCAATAAATATTGTAAGGTTAGCTGCATGATCTACATCACTCTTAGTTAAAGAGTGAACGAGAACAGTATGCATAGAGAACTTTGTAAAGCAGTAATTCTTTGGACCTGAGCTGTGCGTCCCAATTTGTCGTAAGTTTTCTCACAATTCATTAGATCGCCATTGTAGTATTCCTGGGAATGTAGAATGACAAGAATATAGGAAGGTCATAAAACAAAATCTCCATTAAGAAGTTCAAAGTCAACTTTATTATCACATAATCAAAAGAAATTTCTTTAAGCTGAAAATAAGAATATACAATGTCTAACTTCGCTGGCAGGATTTTATATTTGCTTCACTTTGATGTAAAATGATTTTTGAAAAGACAAACATGAAATATTTTGTTGATTACAATCTTGATCATTGCATTGTTCAGATATTAGCTAATCAAAGTCCACACACACAATTAAAAGACAACTAATTTTAAAAAAGGTGATCAATTAGGTAGCTGCAATTTCATAACAAGGCAATGCGCATTTCCATATATGAGTCAGATAATGTAAGGAAATAACTTTTGGAGTAATTCTAAGCTATATGTGTGCACAAGATCAGTAAAGCAGGAGTAGCAGAATGAAATGGTTACAAATTTCATTTATATGAGTTTCTGATTCGAGATTTTACACATTATTCTGACTTGTTAATATACCTTTAGAAGTAACTAAATTCATATAACTGCTTCATCTCAATAAACACATAGAAGTTTATGACAATGAATCAAACTTACCTGAACAAAGTTAGCATGTCCAGAAGAGGCAATAAAATGATTTAAGCTGTCAAATCTTCCATAATCCACATATCCCTATTAGTTCACATGCACATGCAGAATAATTAGCATTTTAGAATGTCAAGATGACCAGAATGAATGTAGAAATTACCCCACCTCACTCCTAAGAAAAAGCAGAAGATGGTCAATTGAACGTGTTTCAAGCTAGTGACTTTACAAGGATATTAACATAAATGAAACAGATATGCACATTCAATTTGATTCTCTTGGAGTTCTAAATGAGTAATCTTAAGTCTTAAGAGTATTATGTCTCAATAGATTTCACACTTTAGTATGATCAAAACTACCAATATACCATAATAGTGGATTTAGCAGTCAATGAACCTTATGACCAATCTGGATTGTTGCAGAACCTTATGACCAATATACCATAATAGTGGATTTCAAATTTTTCGTATGCAAATGATGATTTTGTAGCAAAAAAAAAAAAAAAAAGAAAAAGAAAAAAGGAAAAGGTGGTCCAGTTCTTGAGTGATAAAAAGGATGGAACAGAATAATCCTTTTTGTAAGGGTGAGTAGATTTCTAAGCAGTCAAACTCCGTAACTATATACAAGAAAATTTTAACTTCATTCCACAGTTTTGATTTATGATGATGGCTATTCATGGATGAATCATAAATCACGTTCGAATTATAATAAAACCAGAAGACAATATGATTACTACCGGCTGGGATCTAGTCTCAACATCTTTACAAAACCGAACCACCAAATCAGGGTCCTGCATGAATACCATATCAGATGTATAGTCAATAAACCAACTATCTCAGACGAATGCACTCAGAAAGGAACTTACTTAAGTAGAAACAATCATGGTTCTGAATTTCATCAAAGGCATTACCTTAGCATCATCATACTCGAAAGGTTGTCCAACCAAATTACTCTAAGTAAAGACTTAAGAGGAAACAATTTGAAATTAGACAGAGAGGATACATTAGAGTCAATTCTTTCAAAACACAAAAATCAACTTAGGCAATGCCGAAATCAGCCCTTCAAGTTTGGATACAAAAATATCACTTCAATGTCTAGGACATCATTCATAGATACAAACATATTTCATCCTCAATTTATTATATACAGTTCATAAGATTAAGAGTGCCCACAATCAAGAAACCAACAAATTTATGAAGCATAATAAGGATACAAAATCATAAATGTGACTGTTGTTTCCAAGGGCATAACAACCAGTGCTTGGTAAAACCACAGAATTAGCTCCAAGTGCGCCAAAAATAGCAGCTGAAAATATGAAAATCAATAGAATTAAATATAAGAGTAAAGTACCAAACCTAACACACCTAACCCACCCCAGGGAAATTTGAAAATAATAATAAGAAAATGAAAATTACATGATATAAACATAATGTTTTTCTCTTCAAAGCAGTTATACATCGCCTACCTGAAATTACTGCAACCAAGAACACATGCATCGTACCAGCACACAAATTGCTCCTATCCGAAATCAACATAAGATCTTATGCTCTATAAAACCAACCAAATTCCAGCTTAAAGATACTCATCAGAATTCAAATATAGCATAATGATGGAGCTTCGGGTTGAATTCAAAATTCTCTCAGCTGAAATTCACTCGAAAATGATTGAATTTGTTGTTTTCTACTAGCATTGATCGAAGAAGGAGAGATTTACTTGACCAAAAAATGCATATCAATGAAGAGAAACTGGAACGTGTAACGACGTCGTATTGCATCTGAACTTTTTGCAACGCGGGCTTGCCCCTCATTTGGGCCTTTAGGTCCGGCCCAATTGTTCAAAGCTTTATGTGGCCCAAACTTATTCAAAGCCCAAACATTATCTGATGAAAAAAAAAAAGATTAAACATTGAATTCCAAATAATAATTAATTTAATATATGCATATATTATTCATTTATTTCATACACATTTTTTTTAGAATATATATTATACACTTTAGTATAACACTATATACAACTTTTCACTGAAACTACGGTAATATTCCCCGTGCAAAAATTGATTACACTAAATTAAGATGATATCTAAGATTTTTAGATTTTAAAACGTATTCTATCCTTAATCTAAGTTATCAAATAAGTTATAAAATTAAAATGAAATTAATCTAGATTTGATCTAAACTATCAAACATGGTCTAAATATATAAACACCCTTCTTATTACACTAAGCGCAACCCGCGAAAATTGAATTGGACAAGTCAAACGAGGGGAGTGTATACATGAACTTAAGTACATTTGAGATTTTATCTACTTTAGTGTTAAAAGTTAAAACTTGTAGTTTGATGACTGATGAATAGGGATGCAAGTGAGATAAATCGGCTCACAAACTACTAGTACTCGACTTGAAAAAAAACTTGAATTTAGTTGATAGTTATGCTTACGAACCTAATCAGACTCATTTAATTTTGCAGTTTTACACCTAAAATGTTAATTATATAAGTATTAATTATAAATAAACTAAAAATATTTAATTAATGTTGTGCAAGTTATTGAGTCGATCCAGAATTTAAAAAAAAATAAAAAATCGATTGAGTTCAAGTCAAGTTTCAAACATCGAATTATGTAATCGAATCGAGATAATACTCGACTCAACTCACTTGTAATTGAATGGAACAAAAATTATCTTAAAACTTGAAAATCCATCATGCAAGATTCCCTACCAGAGCACCAATTCAAAAGCATAAATTCAATCTGGTTATTATCAAGCAAACTTACACTACTTTGGACGATGAAAAGATACTTCCCATAAGAAAATAAAGAGACATGAATCAAATTTTAACATCACTATTTACTAAGCGCGAAAACGTAGAGGATTCCGCGATTTTCTCATGACTTGGGCACTGAAGAAACGCTCGTCCCAGGCCGTGTAGACTTGACATCAGGTTTTGTGAACCAGGTAGTGTACAGAAACTGCTTATGAGGCCCAACATGGTTGCATATTAGCCTTAGCTTCTGCCTCTCTCTCATCCATCTCATAACTATTTTCATGTGCCTCTTGCTCGACAGTCCTCTCAACCCGACTTCCTGATTATGCCAACAAAATGTACTCAACTCAACATGATATATACGAAAGTAGATTGATTTTAACACAAACATAACAACCGTGCAAGATAAGCTCCAACTCCATGTGAATCAACAAGAAAGCTTAAAATAGTATGTTTGCAAACAATAGAAAGTGAGTGCGAATTGCTTTTTTTCAACAACAAAAAAAAACTCTGGAAGTAGTTGTTTGCAAACGCACCCTAGATGTCATCCAAGACAAGAATCAATAGTTGGGCGGGGCGTAAATATCTAAGTGGACAAGAGAACACGTTAGGACGTAGTTAAGAATGGTATAATGTCCGATTAGCCAAAGAGTTTAACTACTGGAAATTATTGATATCGAAGCTTACTGTGAAATCTAGTTCATCAATTTGAAATCAAGAAAGTGTAAAGAACAAATTTTCAGTAGAATAAGTCGAATCAATGAAGATTTTATCTATAATATTAGATGGCTGAATAACTTTCCTAAAGGAGCTCATTCAAACTAAATTCCTGTTTACACACTATAAAAAGGATTGGGAGTTTTGACTGGATTAAGCAGTGGAAGCAAGACAAACAACTTGAATCAAATAATCTTCGCAAAGTATGAGGCAAATTTGAATGAACTGTCACAATTTAAATCGATCTCCACGCAACTGACTCGTTAAACAGAGCATGATTCAGGCTCCATGTTTCAGCATTACAAAGCCCAGTCTCTCCCATTGTGCAAAAATAATATTTGACCATACAAATACGACAAATCAAAACAAGAAAGAAGATGCCATAATGCAATGAGAAAGGGGCAACAAAAAGTAGTTCAATCTACACAAACACAGTTCCTTGCCACATATGCAATTTAATCACATTTACAAATATATGGAAAGTGGGAGGAAAGAATACCTTAACATGCTCCCAGGTGTCTGCAATGGTTAAAGGACCGTGTTCCTTCAAGATGTCGAAAATAACCCTCGTGATTGTCTGTGTTTGCTCTGGTGGAGTGTTGAGTTCTATAGGTTTCATCTTTGGTTTTGGTTTCTTAGCAATAAACCTGATTGCAGTTGCAAACATGATGAACCTTTCCAGAACCAAAACCCAACTCAACCCGTAGAAGATACCTTTATCAGCTGCAGGATAACACAAACAATTCAGTACCACGCAATCAAGTACAGAGTTTGTTTCAACAAACCAGAATCATGTATTTCAAAATTGAAGCATTTCATCGAACACATTCCATGCAATTCAATACCACGCAATAAAGTACAGAGTTTTTTTCACGTCAAACAACAATTGAAGCATTTCGTCGAACACATTCCATGCAATTCAATACCACGCAATAAAGTACAGAGTTTTTTTTTTTTCACGTCAAACAACAATTGAAGCATTTCGTCGAACACATTCCATGCAATTTCCATAAGCATATTTAAAAACAATCTAATGCGCACAGTGTCTAATAACTGATCATAAGATTGATCAATTTCACCAATATTCAATAATCGCACACCAAAATTATATATTCACAACTGGATCACCGCGAAAACATAGCTATCAAGCATTCAAAGAAACCCAATTAGCATATAAAGTTAAAATTCTATAAATAATCTGTGAAATTTGAAAGAAACTAGTAATTCAGTATTCCCATAGAATTTCACCTGAGCAATCCAATAAACCCAGTAACACAAAATTTCAAGAGAAGACCCAAAAAAAAAAAACCGAGTATTAAGAGCTTGGGTTAATTTTAAATTTATTTATTTTCTTATTTGAAGTTCGAGCTCAACTTGATAACATTGACGAGCTAAGAAATGAGTTCGGCTCGACTCGTTTAAAGAGTCTAACGAGCCTATCGAGCCGAGCCTAATGGAATTAAAAGAAAAAAAATTAGATATCGAGCCTAACAAGTCGAGCTCGAGTCGACTCGTTAGTAAATCAAGTATCTAACGAGCTCGAACTCGGCTCATTTAACAAACGAGTCGAGTCGAACTCGAGCCTTATCGAGCCGAGCTGAGCTCACGAGCAGTTCGATTCGTGTAACAGCTCCAGACTTGTTTGTTGTTATAATGTCGTGTCACGTTAATATGAAAAATATATATATGTTCTTATTGTATCGTGTTCGTATTTGGCCTTAGTCCATCTCGAGCTCAACGAAAACACTTTGTACTGAATATCTTTTGAAACTGAAGAATTTCAACAAAATCCGGAGTAATGGTGTAATGGGTTCGCTCACTCACAAGCTGATTACACCCATAATCAGAGCTTCAGCTTCCATTTTCTCGAAACCCGCCAAATTCATCGACGACGATCTTCCATTCATCCCATTTTCTCAGCTGCAAAAGATCAAACACCTGGAGTCCCAAGTCATTTCCACTCTCGACGACTGCCGGAGCCTCTCTCAAATCAAGCAAACCCACGCTTACATAATCCGAAGATGCCTTCATCAATCGTCCTACATCCTAACAAAGCTCATCCGAATGCTATCGGAATTAAACGTGTCAATGCGATCTTACGGAGTTTCCGTTTTTTCCCAGGTGAGATATCCCAATGCTTTTCTTTACACTGCGGTGATTAGGGGATTTTTATGCGATGGGTTGTTGAATGAATCTGTGCTTGTTTATAACTCCATGAAGATAGACGGTATATCTCCCGTGTCTTTCACTTTCACTGCTCTGTTGAAGGCTTCTGCGAGTGAATTGAATGTGAATTTGGGTCGGCAACTTCACGGGGAGAGTGTGAAATTAGGTGGGTTTAGCGTGGATTCGTTTGTGTTGTATGCTTTAATGGACATGTATTTGAAATGCGGGTTATTGGATTGTGGGCGTAAGGTGTTCGATGAAATGCCTGAACGAAGTTCGATATCTTGGACCTCGTTGATTGATGCTTATGCAAAGGCAGGGGAAATGGGTTGTGCAAATGAGCTGTTTAACGCCTTTCCTGTGAAGGACATGGTGGCGTGGACAGCTATGGTGACGGGGTTCGTTCAAAACGCGAAGCCGAAGGAAGCATTGGAGTTTTTCGAGCAAATGCAGAAGGCTGGTGTTCAAACTGATGAGGTAACATTAACTGCTGTTATAAATGCTTGTGCACAATTAGGTGCAATCAAATACGCTAATTGGATTAGACAAATTGCTGAGAATTTAGGATTTGGCCCTGCAAATAATCTGCATATAGGTTCAGCCATGATTGATATGTACTCAAAGTGTGGAAGCTTGGAAGAAGCGTGTAACGTTTTCAACAATCTGCACAACAAGAATGTCTACTCCTACAGTTCAATGATCATTGGATTCGCAATGCACGGACGTGCAAATCCTGCTCTACAACTGTTCGACGAAATGGTGAGGAACAATGTGAGACCCAACTTGGTGACATTCATAGGGGTTCTTACGGCGTGTAGCCATGGTGGATTGATCGATCAAGGTAAGCACTTCTTCGCAACAATGGAGTCGTCTCATGGCGTAAAACCAAGCATCAGTCACTATAATTGCATGGTGGATCTTCTAGGAAGACGAGGACGATTGAAGGAAGCACTTGATCTAATCACGAGCATGCCAATGGAACCCAATGCTGGCATTTGGGGAGCTCTTCTAGGATCGTGTCGTGTTCATGGTAACGCTGATGTTGCTGAGGTGGCAGCGAGGCATCTGTTGAAGCTCGAACCTAGTAATATAGGGAACTACATCTTGCTTTGTGAAGTTTATGCAAAAGCAGAGAGGTGGGAAGATGTATTGAAGGTGAGGAAATTGATTAGGAAAAAGGGGTTGAGAAAGAGCCCTGCTTTCAGTTGGGTCGAAGGGGAAAAGGGGGAAGTTCACGAGTTCTACGCAGGCGATTCGACTCATCCGAGGTGTGGAGAAATTAAGGAGGAACTAGAGAATCTTGTCAATGTACTAGAAAAGAAGGGATATTATAAGCCAAATCTAGGGTGTGTAGTTTATGATGTTGGAGACGAAGAGAAACGGCGAATTGTGATGAATCACAGCGAGAAACTGGCCTTAGCGTATGCGTTGCTGTTTAAAGACGACGGGTGTGCTGTGAGAATAGTGAAGAATTTAAGGATATGTGAAGATTGTCATATGTTCATGTGTGCTGCGTCGAGAGTGTCCGAGAGGGATATTATAGTGAGGGATAACTTGAGATTCCATCACTTTCATCAGGGTTCATGTTCTTGTTCTAACTTCTGGTAATATAACCAGAGATGTGTTGGTTAATAGTGGTAATAATTCTCTTTTTGGAATATTAGTTCATTTATACTCACAAGATTAATGGTCTTTTGCTTGCTTTGGTGTATTTGGAAAATTTTGTAGAAAGGAGTAAAGAGGGCTTGTTTGTTGTTCACATTGTTGTTAAGCGAATCGAGCTGCTCACGAGCTCAACTCGTTAGACACTCGATTTAACTCGTTAAAGCACGATATCGGCTCGCTTGATGCTTGTTAGACACTCAATTTATTAACCAGCCGACTTGAGCCACACGATTTCTCTCATTAAGGCACGTTTTAGCTCGTTAGCAGGGGCGGACCCAAGCAATAGCCAAGGGGGGCCTTGGCCCCCCCCCCTCCTACCCCACCCACCCCTATATTTATATATTAAATTTTAATTTCTTTTAATTAAGTAAAATTGATAATATATTAATTTAATAAATCATGTTAGTTGTAAATTTATTGTAAAAATTGTCTTAAAATTATTGCACTTTTGATATTTATATATATATAAATAACTATTTTATATGTATTTTAATTGTAAAATTGATCTCAAATGAACTATATTTTACATATTTGATCCATTTTTTATATTATTTTAGTTTTTTTTAACATATTTTCAATCAACTCATGTACACGATATTATATAAATAAAAAAGTCAGCCCTTGAAAAAAGGACGGATAATCGAATAAATTATAATTCATAGTTTAATTTGTCACTTTTTTTAATTTTACATCACATTAATTAATATAAATAAAGTATTCGTTCTTTTAATATTTTGAGTGTTCATTTTTTCAATTATCATGTAATACTAGACGACACAACACAATTTTTTTTTTCTTGTAACTACGTAACCATTTCTTTCTAGACGACATAGTGATGTATTTGAGAAGTCTGCTACTAATGTCTTTTGACTTAATTTAAATATAATATACACAAATATTATAAATGCATATACATATATTAGTGTTTCACTCTTTTAGATCATTAAATTTTATTTGGCCCCCCTAACCTCGATCCTGGGTCCGCCCCTGCTCGTTAGGGCACGATATTGGCTCACTTGATGCTTGTTAGACACTCAATTTATTAACGAACCGACTTAAGCCACACGATTTAACTCACTAGGGCACGATCTCGGCTCACTCGATGCTTATTAGACACTCTATTTATTAACAAACTGACTCAAACTTAACTCGTTAGCTCGATAATTAAAATTCTTTAGCTCGTCAATGCAATCTCACGTATTGCTCAAATATACGCCCTAGCGGATCGCAGCAGAATATTGGTTGCATCTACATGGACGTCCCAATAAAGAAAGTGTGTAAATAATTACGGGATGGAGGGAGTAATACGCTATTGTATTTGCTTTATTAATTAATTTGTGTTTTAGCTAGCTGATGCTAATTTTTCTATTATTTGCAGAAAAGAAGCATTGAAGACACACGTTAGAAAGATATCAAAGAAAAGAATATTACAGTAGATATTCAATCTTGTTAATAAAGTAGAAAAAATATTCAAAAATTAACTGTTTAAATAAAATAAATATATACTTTGTGGACTAAAAAAAAGATTAATATTGCCACTTTTTAATGGGAATTATTGTTAGAAAAGAGCACCTGGCTAAAATAATTTTAAGAAAACGAGGAATCGAGGTTCGTGTAAAAACAATTTCTTTAAATAATATTCGTAATTTACTTTCGATACTAGTGAAAATTAGAACGTCAGTTTTTTAAGATACAACGATTAAATAACACTAATACTAACTCAAATATTTTGATTATGGCGAACCGAGAATAATTAAAGTCGTCACTAATATGGAATAAGAAAACGCATTATTGAAATTAAATCAATAATTGGTGTACTTTTGATAACACTTGAAGTGTTTATAACCACACAAATTACTAGTTTCATTTTGTTATCCAGGATGAACATGAGCTAGCTGAAACAAATCTACCTACTATATTCATAACTCAATTTCAATATCGGTACGTATGTATATATATATATTTATTGCTAAACCAGAATCATGATCTTGGTAATCTTAGTCTAATACTTGGATCTCATCGGTGTAACTTGCAGGAATCAAATCAAAGATGCACACCAACTGTTTGAAGAAAAGCACCAAAGAAGAAACCCAACTAAAACTATAAACAACAACACGTTCGATCAAATAATCTACATCCACGAAGTTGAAGGTTGGTTTGGCTAACTCTTCAACTTGATAATAAGATTTGTTGACTTGATGATGGTCTAGGCTTGGTATAGTACCTGTTTTAACTGCTTTGTTAATGTACTTAATTAGTTTGCATTGATATATAGTACAATATTGAAACTTGTTACTTGGTAAACATGTCTAAACAACCACACTACTTTCTTTCAACCATGTCTCTTGTCAAAATGTTACTACTCCCTCTTTCCTTTTTCGTCCGTCTCAATCACATCACCTTTAAAACATCTATTTATTCTATCATATTTCTTAACCTCCATGTCCAAAGCTTCCGCAGGTAACTTTCATCGGGACGAAGGGTGTATTTTACATCGAAGTGTTTTGACCTCTCATGATATGCTTAGTGTTTTACCAAGTGTATTGTGCTTTGGTTATCACATACAACAATAATAGATGGTAAAGCCTAGTATGCACTCGAGTGCATGCTGTGCACCCTAGTCCATGTGCACTTTTCAGTTTACTTACTTAAACTTTTTGGTAAATGGTGTTGCACTTTTCAATTATTACTAAAAATATTATTATACAGTTTAATAATTGAAAAGTGCAACACCATTTACCAAAAAGTGTAAGTCAGTAAACTGAAAAGTGCAACATGGACTAGGGTGCACAACATACACTCGAGTCCATAGCAGACCAACCCAATTTATGATGTTTTTATTATTTCGATTGTTGGACTTAGTTTAATTAATTATTACTGTTATACATTATGTCATTATCTATAAAACAATCATGTATTTATCTTCACTTTTGCCTCCGTTTACATTATGTCATTTCATCAACCCACACTTATAAATCTTTTTGAGTGCATGTGAGATGATATCTCTTACACTTACATAATGTTTTACGCATTTGATCATTCATGGATGATTTTACGATGTCTTTTAGATGAGAAGACATGGTTGAGTGTTATGAATTATTTTATTTCCATATTAAGATTTATATAGTATATATTTCATTCATCATGCATGAATATATTTAATTGACTATAATAGTTATTTAAGTGCAACGAATTAATGTAAACATGTATATTTAAGTAATTCCAATGAATTCATGATACATGCGTCAATGAATATAAATAGTTAATTTTATACAGAGAATTGATTGATATATAAATATAATTAATGAAACATATATGAACTCATTTATTTTCAATACATATGTACTCCGTACTAAATTTGGTGAATTTAAGAATTCTCTCTTTTAATTAATAAAATATTAATTTATCGATAAATTAATATATCTCTAAATTAATAAAATTTTATGTTCCAAGGTTATTAATTTATAAAATTTTCCATTATTTGCAGAAAAGAAGCATTGAAGATACTACAAGTTAGAAAGAGATCAAGAAACCCTTCTTACATTTGTATACCGGTATGTCACTACATAGTGTCTACTTTATTTGATTTTTCTATGATATTTTACATGTATTTGTTTGCCTAAATTATTACATTCAGCTATAAGGCTGGGTTGGTTGAGGGAAAAGGTGAGTTAGACTTAATTGTTTCAGTTTTAAATAATTGCAATAATTCACCAATTTTATGGGACATTTTTTAAAAAAAGTGAAAGTTACGGGACATAAATAATTTTTTTCTTGTTATTATAAGATTGAGGGAGTATATTTTTTTGCATACTAATTATGTGGTACCACCACCTTTTGTTACCAGACTAATTCGTCAATTACACTTGTTTGATAGTATACTCAAGAAAGGGAGAGGAAATGGCAGAATTAGTTGGACCAGCTATAGGAGTCGTAAAATGCATTGCTGAGCCGATCAAACGTCAGTTCAATCATCTCTGTTGCTTCAATGCTAACATTCGGAATCTGAGGGACGAAGCTAAAAAACTCGATGACGCTAAGGTTGGGGTCGAGGGGCAAGTAGATGCGGCGAGGAGGAACATTCAAGTGATTGTACCTCAAGTTGAGACTTGGCTTGATGATGTGAACAACATTCAAGAAAATATGAGTAGAATTATTGAGCCTGAAATTCAAAATGTGAAAAGTGGGTGTTTGGCAATTAAGTCGCGTTATTCATTAAGTAGAAAAGCTACCAAGATGGCTGCGGCAATGAAAGAGCTTAAAGATGATCGTGGTAACTTTGGAGAAATATCTCATCCTCCTCCCCCTGCAGCGATGGCATCGATTCCTCTTGGACAGACTTTCGAGCTTCAATCTAGAAAACATTTTGAAGAAAACATCATTGCATCTTTGAGGGAGAAGAAGGTGGGTGTGATGGGGATATGTGGGATGGGAGGTGTGGGGAAGACAACTATGGCCAAAAGGATTACGAGCAGAGCGAGGGGAGAGGGTTTATTTGGTGAAATCGTGATGGTGGTTGTTAGTCAACGAGTAGACATGTTGAGAATTCAGCAAGATATGGCTGAATTACTTGGTTTGAGATTGGAAGTTGGAAGCTTAGCAGCTAGAGCACATCAATTACGCGTTAGAATAATGAATTCCGAGAGTATTCTCATAGTTTTGGACGATCTTTGGAAAGCACTCAATTTGGAGGATTTGGGAATACCTGATAACAAGGACTTGAAGGAATGCAAGATTCTTTTAACATCTCGAGATAAGGATGTTTTCACTGCAATGAATGTCGAAAAACCTTTTCTTGAGATGAAAGTCTTGGAGGCTGCAGAAGCATGGTCTCTGTTCAAAGAAAAAGTTGGTGCTTGTGCCGATGATCAAAGCTTGTTTCCTACAGCACGAGAAATCGTACGAGAGTGCAAAGGTCTGCCGATTGCCCTTGTAACTGTTGGTGCGGCGCTCAAAGATAAGGCAAGTAAATATATTTGGGAAAATGCAGTGGATGATTTAAGAAGTTTTAACCCACAAGACATCCCGGATTTTCTTGCACAAGTTTATAATCCTCTTAAACTAAGCTACGACTTATTGGAGAGTGAGCATGCCAAATCAATATTCCTATTATGCTGCCTTTTTCCAGAAGATCATAACATTCTTATATCCAACTTGAGTCTTTATGGTTGGGGATTAGGCATGTTTGAAGGAATAAGAAGTCTGCACGTTGCAAGGAATAAAGTGCAAACATTAGTCGAAATGCTCAAAAATCGTTCTTTGCTAATGGACAGTAGCTTTGATGGACATGTCAAAATGCACGATGTTATTCGTGATGTTGGTATTTTCATTGCTGCAAAAGAAGGTTTAATGGATCCCAATGTTAGTTGGAATAGTTGGCTAAGAGAAGAGAATAATTGCAGCATTGATTGCACTTGGATTTCTTTATTTCATCACGACGATACAAGGGTAGACCAAATCAAGCTTCCTGGAGGGTCGGTTTTTCCAAAACTTAGTTTCTTATTGATTGAGGGAGAACATTCATTCTCTGATGATTTTTCTGAAAGCTTTAGAAAGCTCCATGTGTTGTCCATCAGTAATTATACTTCGAGATCCCTATCGCACACAATACAATTGCTAAATACTCTCCGAACGTTGATCTTAGTAAATTGTAAATCCTTGGAGGACTTATCAGCTGTGGGTGGGTTGGTAAGTCTTGAAATTCTCTATTGTGATCAATGTCACTCGATTGAGGAGTTACCAGTAGAGATAGGAAGGATAAATCAGTTGAAGTCGTTACACGTTTGGCATTGTCGTAATCTGGAGACAATAAGAGCAGGAGTAATATCAAGGCTGATTAGATTGGAGGAGTTGACGTTGATGGACAGCTTCAAGAACTGGGAATCGGGAGGTGCTTCGGAAAGGAGAAACGCAGCTCTGTGTGAGCTTAGTTCCTTATCCAATCTAACTCCATTGAGAATTGAAATGAAGGATGCTTCTTTAGCTGCAGAACAGGTCCATCTACCAAATATAATCAAATTCAACATAACAATTGGGAAACCACTAGAATGGAGATTTAAGGTACCAAGAAGTTACGAGAGAGAGATGAATCTGGAGTTGAGAAGAAAAGTGGTTATTATAGGAGATTGGATTCACCAACTTCTAAGGACCACTCAAACCTTGCATCTTCACGGACAAGGTTCAAGCAAACTGCTCCCAATGGAGAAAAAATATTCTCTTTTACGACTCGAAAGCCTTAGAATAGAGTCTTGTTCGACGTTGGAACAACTAGTGTTGTGGAATGAAGAAGAAAACGAACAACCGAATCGTGTCATTACTTTCCCAAAATTGGAAAAACTGATCCTAAAAGATCTTCCAAGGCTCATCAATCTTTGTAAAGGAATTCAAAGCATTGAATTTCCTCTATTAACAAAGATGGAGATCATGAGATGCCCAAACCTCAAGAGTCTAGTTTCAGATCATAAATATTGTTCAGGACATGATTCATTGCATTTCTTTTGCAAAGATCAGGTACGCACCAAATACTCCCTTCGTCCCAGGATTTTGTGCATGCACGAAAATTAAGAAAATGGAATATAGTTATGTGTATGGTAGAATAAATGAGGGGTATTATTGATAATTCATTGACTAGAGTGGGTGGAGATTTGACTAAAGTTATAAATTGAGTTAAGTTGTGGGCCCAAGTAAAATAAAGAAGGGGTAATATTGGTAAAAATTATGTGAGTTATTTCCCTTTTTAGAGTGTGCAAATAATGTTGGAACGCCATTAAGGAAAGTGTGCAAATAATCACGGGATGGAGGGAGTATCATTTATATTTTGGAAAATTGCATCTTTAGTTCCCTAGAAATTTTTTCAAAATTACTTTTGGTCCTGAGATTTGTAAATGGTCCTGTTTATTGCGGATTTGGTCCTGTAAAATAGTTTTTGAATGGAAACCGTTAGTTTTTGGATGAAAACCATTAGTTGACCAAAAAATATTTATAAAAAAGTAATTATAATTAAAAAAATACAAAAATATTTTTAAAACTAATAATAAATTATACTTATATAGAATTAAAAAATAAATAGAATTTAGAATATTGATTTTTTTTTCTATAAAATGAAGAAATCTCAGTAAGTTATACTCCCTCCGTCCACAAAAAGTAGTCCCATTTGACACATATTCTTTGTCCACCAAATGTAGTCCCATGCACTTTATGGAAACTATCACCCTTCAACTATCACTTAATTACTCAATTTGCCATCAACTTTATTCCTAAACAATCACTTTATTCACAATGGACCCCACAATACCCTATAATACCCTTACTTTATCTATTTTATCAACCATTTTCTTAAAACTTGTGCCCCATCCCCATGTCCCTACTTTTCATGAATGGAGCGAGTATAAAATTTGGATTTTTTTTATAGAATCTAAATATATTTTTTTTTAATTCAAGAATTTGAATATAATTAAAAATTACTAAAAAAAATCTTGATTTGTTATTTGACCCAAGCAGATAACTTATATTTTTATTAATGTATGTACAAAATGCAGGCTACATTTGGTAGGCTGAAATATCTAATTATAGAGGGATGTGAAAGCATTAGCAGCTTATGGTGTGACCAAATTCCAATTGACTTCTTCACTGGACTTGTTCATTTGAGAGTATCCAATTGTGGCAACATCAAGAGCTTATTTTCACCCTTAATAGCCGAAAATCTTGTCAATCTCACAGTGCTAACTATCAGAAACTGTCATGAGATGATAAGAGTGATCCACGACGACGAGGCTGAAAGGTCTCCACTTATCGAGTTGGAAATGCTGGTTCTGATGAAGCTACCAAAGTTGAAGGCTTTTTGTGATTCGAGATGGGCTCTTGAGTTGCCATCACTGAGAATGGTGGATATTTCAGAGTGTCCTGATATGGAAAGGTTTTCATTTGGAAGCTTAAACACACCAAATTTGGAAAAAATCAATATCAACTATAAAAATATTAGTGATCTCACCAAAGACTTGAATGAGGCAGTAGGAGATTTCCTTCATCATTAGATTCTTTAGCAAATAGCAATCATATACTGTACATTATTATTATTAATTTGAATGTAACAATCTCAACAATTTCGGTTCTAGTGGACCTCTCGGTAGGATTCGAACCCAGATGAAGTTCTGACCATCTATCAGAGAAAAAGAACGAACAAATATGTTCATGAGTGAGAGTGTCTGAGGGGGACACATTGTTGTTATGTTGTTAAAGCAAATCGAGTTGGTCGAGGCTCAAGCTAATTAGACACTCAATTTAGCTCGTTAAGGCACGAACTTGATTCACTTAATGTTTAGATAAACGAATCAAATTCGAAGCGCTTGTTTAGATATACGAGTCGAGCTCGATAGAAATTCAGATCTATTAATGAGTTGACTTGAGCTTAACTCGTTAAAACTGATAAAACAGAGTATATGCCCAAGACATTGTGAGCGCTTGTTTAGACATAGATAGATGTCTGATCAAACGTAAAGATCTAGTGGTTGCCGCCGTAGCCCTGCTCATCCTTGTGTCCGCCGGGGAGCTTCTCCTTGATCTTATCCATTATCCCCTTCTTCCCGCCGCCCGGGTCGAATCCGCCCTGAATCGGATGTTGTTCGTATCCGCTGCCCTCGTCGTAGCCCTGCTCATCATTAACTCCTTACTCACCTACCAAAATTCGATTTTGAGACTTAAAATATACTACGATCATCTACTATGCGAGTAGATCGACTCTATCACATTTAAATTTTAAAAAATTAAATTTTAGTCCATCAAATTATTTTTGTCAAACATGGGTGTCAAAACCCATAATTTCCAACATTTTTTAACACAAAAATATAATTAATAAATAATAGTTGAGAAATATTGAATTTTGTCAAAAATAAAATAAAATCACGCTTCTCCAAATCCTCTTGTAAGTTGTAACGAAAAAACAAAAATGTTTACGATTTATTTTATTAAAGATTAAATCGAGAATTTTGTGTATTTACAATTAATTTCTAGTGAAGTGTCCTCTAATTCTTTGCCTTAATGGTTCAAATTAAGAAGCAGCGCTTGATCGAGATATTCAGCTGGGTCTCGTGCCCCTTTTTAGTTGTTTTTTTTTCCTTCAAATTCTTTGCTTTTATTTAAAGGAGATCATGGAAGTTTGAATATTTTTTAAATAATAAATATTATAATAACATGCAACCCTAACTCCTCATCAAATTTGTTGATTTTATTTATGCAGGTTTTTGTAATTTAACTACGACTAATTCCAATAACAATTAGTAACCTACCTTTGATGTCGCGACTATCGAGAGCTTTATTTCATTATGAGTGGTAAAAAGTATGCTATTATTTTATAAAAATATAAAGGGGTGCAAAGATCTCATTTCAAGCATAAAAAAGACCTTCTTGGAAGGTATACGGGATTGTCGACTTTTGTGCCATTTCTAACTTTAGTAGCGGTGAAATTTAATTGATTGATTACGGTGAGATATATTAATTGAAAACTGAAATGTATGAGAGTTTGACAAGTGTCTACTGAATGAAGATACTCCTCCATCCCAGGATTTGAAATATAGTGATGTGTATGGTAGAATAAACTAGGGGTATTATTGGTAATTCATTGACTAAAGTGGGTGGAGATTTGACTAAAGTTATAAATTGAGTTAAGTTGTGGGCCCAAATAAAATAAAGGAGGGGTAATATTGGTAAAAATTATGTGAGTTATTTCCTTTTTTAGAGTGTATAAATAATATTGGGACGCCCGTTAAGGAAAATGTGCAAATAATCACGGGACGGAGGGAGACACTTCACAACAAACACATAATTTAACAACTTGTATAGATAACTATGATAAGGATCTCCACCTCTACACAAATTATATGCAAGGGGTTGGAATTTCTAGAATAAAATTCTAACTTTAGTAGCTGTGAAATTTAATTGTTTGATTAAGTAAGTGATAGATTAATAATCTCATGTTGATTATATAAGTGCTGAGATACATTAGTTCCATTGAATAAGACACCTCTACTAATTTAAAAATGTATAAGAGTTGGTAAAGTCTAGTATGCATTCGAGTGCATGCACCCTAGTCCATGTTGCACTTTTCAGTTTTACTGACTTACACTTTTTGGTAAATGGTGTTGCACTTTTCAATTATTATACAGTTTAATAATTGAAAAGTGCAACACCATTTATCAAAAAGTGTAAGTCAGTAAACTGAAAAGTGCAACATGGACTAGGGTGCACAACATGCACTCGAGTGCTACCATAGCAGACCAACCCATAAGAGTTTGATAAGTGTCTACTGAATGAAGATACTTCACAGCTCCCAGCCTCCCACTTCTATAAAAATTATCCAGTATGAAAAATAGAATTTTAAGATGAGAGTGATACAATTCTTTAACTAACTATATTACCATTTTTTTTTTTACATTTTGTATTTAAACATTAGTACGCTTAATATTCTTTTATACAAATATTTGGTGCCTAATCTTGCTTTTGTAGGTTTGGCAATTTATGTTATCGTGTCGAATACGTTAATCACACGACACAATAAGAATATGAGTGAACACGACACAAATACGAGTCAACACACTCTATCCGTTCCAATATTGTAGCTTCATAATTTACACGAGAAACTAGCTAGCTTTAGCATATGCGTTCGAGACCCAGGATTGCCACATGTTCATGTGTGATGCTTTTGGTAATATAACCAGAGGTGTGTTGGTTAATAGTGGTAATAATTCTCTTTTTGGAATATTAGTTCATTTATACCTGGATAAATGAGTTGCTCAAGCTTGTTACACACTCATTTTAGCTTACTCGAATTAGAAACTCGATTTAGCTCGTTTAGATAAACAAGTCGAGCTCAAGCTCGTTAGACATTCAATTTAGCGTAACAGGCACAAATTCAAATCACTTGTTTAGATATATGAGTCGTTACTCGAATTAAAAACTCAATTTAGCTCGTTTAAGGTACAAACTCAATTAGCTCGTTTAGATAAACCAGTCGAGCTCAATCTCGTTAGACACTCGTTAAGGTACAAACTCAATTAGCTCGTTTAGATAAACAAGTCGAGCTCAATCTCGTTAGACACTCAATTTAGTGTAACAAGCACAAATTCAAATTGCTTGTTTAGATATATGAATCATTACTCGAATTAAAAACTCGATTTAGCTCGTTAAGGTACAAACTCAATTAGCTCGTTTAGATAAACAAGTCGAGCTCAAGCTCGTTAGACACTCAATTTAGCGTAACAGGCACAAATTCAAATAGCTTGTTTAGATATATGAGTCGAGCTCGATAAAAAATCGATTTATTAATGAATTGACTTGAGCATAACTCGTCAAAGCTGATAAAACAGAGTATATTCCCTGATTGTTCACTCTTATACAAAAACGTTCCTAGCATAATTCTCTTTTTGGAATATTAGTTGATTTATACAGCATGCACACAAATTAATGGTCTTTGCTTGCTTTGGTGGATTTGGAAAATTTTGTAGAAAGGAGTAAAGAGGGCTTGTTTGTTGTTCACATTGTTGTTTAGCGAATCGAGCTGCTCATGAGCTCAACTTGTTAGACACTCGATTTAACTCATTAAAGCACGATATTGGCTTGCTTGATGCTTGTTAGACACTCAATTTATTAAACAGCCGACTTGAGCCACACGATTTAGCTCGTTAAGGCATGATATTGGCTTGCTTGATGCTTGTTAGACACTCAATTTATTAACGAATCGACTTAAGCCACACGATTTAACTCACTAGGGCACGATCTCGGCTCACTCGATGCTTATTAGACACTCTATTTATTAACAAACTGACTCAAACTTAACTCGTTGGCTCGATAACTAAAATTCTTTAGCCTTTAATTTGAGAGCTTTTAAAAAAACTCTCAAAGTGAGAGTTATCCAAGCTAAATTGCACTTGGACAGCCCTTAAGGGCTCTCCAAGTGCAATTAAGGGCTCTCCAAGTGCAATTTAGCTTGGACAGCTCCCACTTGAAGAACTCTTTTAAAAGCTCTCCAAGGCCAAATATGTATTAGTGAATTTTGCTCAGACAGATTTTTGAGTCCACAAAGTATATGTTTATTCTATTTAAATAGTTAACTTTTGAATATTTTTTCTACTTTATTAACAAGATTGAGTATGTACCAACAATATTATTTACTCGTTATCCCACATATATTTTTTATAATTAAAATATGATTTTTTAAGAAACATGTATAAAAGGAAGTGAACAAAATTTTACGGGGAGTAAAAAGTTTTAAACAATTGGTGGGGCCAGTGCACCCCTAGGGCCCTACCTAGGTCCGTCTCTATTTATTATTTTTACCTTGATGTATTTATTTAAGTATAAAAATTCTAAAAAGATGGTCAGGGGTTTGCTCGGATATCATGAAAGAATTTCATCTCATCTAAAAGTTCGAACTTGTAGTGAGGTTGAGAATTAATTCTTGTATATTAATTTCTAACACAACCCTTTCGGATTTCGGATGGTGTACAGGATTGTCGAACTCGTCGATTTGTCTCCCGTACTCGTCGGTCTTTATGTGCCATTATCCTTTCAATTTCTAGAATAAAACTCTAATTTTAGTAGGTGTGAAATTTAATTGATAGAAGCGCTTAGATGCATTAGTTCCATTGAATAAGACACCTCCCTCTACTAATTTAACAGCTTGTTATAAATAAATGCATGAGAGTTTGACAAGTATTCAATTGAATGAAAAGACACTCACAGCTACAAGCACCTCCCACCTCTACCAAAATAAAAATAAAAAAATCAGCAACTTGTATGAAAAATATAATTTTAAGATGAGACTAGTGATGCAATTCTATCTATTATTTATTTGAATCGCAAATTCCATTAAATAATTTTTTATATTTGAACTATTTTACCTTTTTATTTTTTACATTTTGTGTTTAACTACAAAGTATACAATTGTAATTTTCATCACTTAAACATTAGTAAGCTTAATAGTTAATATGTCTCGTCTCTATACTAATAATACTGCATACGAGTACTAGTGTTACAAAAATGTAAATTTCACTATTGTTCTACACAAATCTATCACTTTTTTTTTTTTAATGTAGTCTTGCTTGATCTGTGATATAGAATTTACTCTATGTACAATTTTAATAGCAATTACGAAAATAACATTGATTTATAGTACTCTTATACCTAATCTTGTTTTTATGTTATCAAAACACGTCCCAATCAATGTACTAGAAAAGAAGGGATATTATAAGCCAAATATGTGGTGTGTTGTTTATGATGTTGATTAATAGTGGTAATAATTCTCTTTTTGGAATATTAGTTCATTTATACCGCATGCACACAAGATTAATGGTCTCAAAGGGCGGAAATATTTTTAGGATGAGCTGAATACCTTAAATAAAGAGACTAACGAGTAGAAGAAAATTGAAATTACCGATTTTTTTTATTTAAGAGGTTTGAATTGATAAATTAATGTAAGGTTAATTATTGACCACTAAAGAAAGTCCCTCAATTTTATTGCACACATCCGAACTATTATACACACCCGATATAAAATATATAATTTATTTTTAAATTTCTACTTACATCTTCAATTTTGGACAATTATACTCAAATTTAAAAAAAAGTCACGAAAAAACCTTATCCTCTAATGGAACGAAAGAAACGTGTGAACAAGAAAATCACAAAAATTTACACATTTTACACATTTACACATTTTATTGAAACTCCTCCTTTCAAAATTGAACTCACTTTTGTATTCTTCTTATTTCACGCAATTTTTTAATTTATTGAAACTCCTCCTTTCAAAATTGAACTCACTTTTGTATTCTTCTTATTTCACGCAATTTTTTAATTTTTATAGAGTATATAATTGCTTAAAATTGAGGTGTGAGTATTAATTTAATAATAAATTATAATTATGTGGGGTGTGTATAGTAATTGAAGTCATAAAATGTGTATTATAAAATTGGGATTTGTTTAGATGTTGTCTTTATTATTTAATTTAAATTTATGTATAAACAGTTAAATACATGTTTACAAACAAATTTAACAAAATTGAATACTTATTTAATGATGGTTTCGATTTTGGAATTAGGTATTTTTTTTAATAATATAAAGTTTTTTTTTTAGAAAATTTAGTAAAAAAGGCTTGTTTGTTCATATTGTTGTTATGTAAACCGAGTTCGTCGGTATTCATTGCTCGTTTAGATAAATGAGTCGAACTCAAGCTCGTTAGAGCTGATAAAACAGAGTATATGCCCTGATTGTTCACTCTTAAACAGGTATCAAGATCGAAAAAGATCTTTCAATAATATTACATAAAACGGAAGATACATAGATAGATAGATGTCTAATGAAACGTAAAAATAAAACACCAGCAAATACAAACACAAACACACCACCGCCTCAAACCGGAGGCGGTGGCTTATTACAACTAATATATTATTAAACCAACTATGCATATCAAAAGATCTAGTGGTTGCCGCCGTAGCCCTGATCATCCTTGTGTCCGCCGGGGAGCTTCTCCTTGATCTTATCCATTATCCCCTTCTTCTCGTGCTGGGGATGACCCTGTTCATATACGTTGCCCGGGTCGTATCCGCCCTGAATCGGATGTTGCTCGTATCCGCTGCCCGCGCCGTAGCCCTGCTCATCCTTGTGTCCGCCGGGAAGCTTCTCCTTAATCTTTTCCTTCAACCCCTTCTTTCGCCTCCCACCGAGCCCGTCATCCTCAGAAGACTAAACTCACATAAACAAACAAATACAAGCTTAGATATGTACAAATCACAAAAATAATTGAAGGGATAAAAATTGACACAAAAATTATCACATTTTAATGTTAGAAATGTTGGGTAGCTTTCATGGAACGACAGACTAAAGAAAAAAAGTTGGGTAGCTTTCACTGGAACGAAAGACAAAAAGAAAAAAAATTGGGTAGCTTTCAAAAGACAAAAGGACAAAAGTAGCTTTCACTGAAAGTAAAAAAATTGGATAGCTTTCACAGCTTTCACGTCCCAAAATTGGGTAGCTTTCAAAAGACAAAAGGACAAAAGTAGCTTTCACTGAGACGAAAGTAAAAAAATTGGATAGCTTTCACAGCTTTCACTGGGACGACAGCTGTGACGACCGACGAAAGTAAAAAAGTAATTTTCACTGAGACGAAAGTAAAAAAATTGAGTAACTTTCACGAGAAAGATAGACGAAAGTTAAAAAGTTAGGTTGCTTTCACAGGGACGAAAGTAGAAAAGTAAAAAAATTTGGGTAGCTTCCACCGGGCCAAAAGTAGAAAAATAAAAAAGTTGGGGTAGCTTGCATAGAGACAAAAGTAAAAAAGAAAAAAAGTTGGGTAACTTTCACTGAAATTTCAATATTTCAATTTCAGTGGAATAGACACTTTGAATGGGACAAACGAAAAAGAAAGAAAAATAGAAAAATTGGGTAAAAGAAAAGTTGAATAGCTTCAAATAAAACACGAAAAGTGAAATAGAGCTAACATACCGAGCTGCTAGAGCTGCCAGAGCGGCGGTGGCGGCCGACGCCAGTCACCAGTCCACCACCACCGGTGGCTCCGGTACCAAGCCCTCCATGAGTACCACCGGTACCAAGTCCTCCACCGTGAGTGCCGCCGGTACCAAGTCCACCACCGTGAGTTCCATACCCTCCAGTAGTGGTGGTAGCTCCGGGCTGATTCATGTACGGCCCAGTAGCACCACCACCGGTGCCGGTGGTTCCGTGATGACCAACACCTCCGATAGGATTGCCGTACTCGTCAGTTCGGCCAGCTCCGCCGCCGATGGGGTTGCCGTACTCGTCAGTCTGGCTGCCGTACTTGTCGCCGTATCCTGCCATTTTAAGTAGCTAGAAAAGTGTTTATAAGAGATTTAATGTAAGTGTGATTATGGTTGATGAGTTTATGGTTAGTTTGGGTGGATTATTTATAGAGAAGAGACGAGACACGTGTATGCAGTGACTCGAAAGTGGAATTGACACGTGTTGCATGGGAGGAAAGTGACACGTTAGTACATCATGCAATTGGACGTCGGTAGGGATAAGGTCCTACACAATTATCAAATATTATCACTGTATAGATAAGATTTCATCATATATCCAGGATCGCATCGAAACTTGTGTTGTCTATAAGTTTGTCAAACACTTTTAATAAGGTAAATACTTTCGTCGACACATTTGATTCAAATTTTAAAATGGGTGAATGTTACCTATGAGTTAGTTAAGTAAATACAATATTGTATTAACTCACATATTGTATAGTATTAATTCAAGTATTAAATATAAATAAGTTATATTAGGTTACATGTATGAAATTAGTACACAAGAGTGTAACCCTTTTAACAAATGCTCCTTCATATTTTTAATATAAATCGTTTTGACAATTCGCTTTCTTTGCAAATTATATGACGTTTTACCAGCCTCCACCACGTCGCCGGCTCCAGCCAACCGCCGCCTTACCCTCTCCCTCGCTAGCGGCGGCAACGCCAATTTTTTTTTCTGCTCGCGGCCCTAGCTGCCGCCCCCACCTCGCACACGGCCCAGCCGCCGCGCATTTGATCCAGATTTTTTTTTTAAATTTCGATTGATTTAAATTGCCCAAAAATACTTTCGTCGGCACATTCTTGTCGACGGGAGTCTTGGTGGTCGATCCATCTTTGTCGAATTTTTTTATTTTTATTTTCTGTCGACTAAATCTTACCGATGAATGTGTGTTTGGTTGACAAACCAGTGTCGACCGGAGTGTTTTTGATCGACTCTGGTTTGTCGAAAATATATACTCCCTCTGTCCCATAATTGTTTGCACTCTTTCCTTATTCGTCCGTCCCACAATTGTTTGCACTACTCAAAAAGGAAATTTTTTCATAAACCCCACCCTCACAATATTCACATATTTACACAAAATGTCATTACTTTTACCCTCAATCCAATCATTCACTTTACTTTATTCATAAAAATTTACAAAATTATCCCTCAACAATCCACTCATTACACTTTTTTCTTAGTTTGCGTGCCCATAAAATGGTGCAAACAATCCTGGGACGGAGGGAGTATATATTTTAAATTTTAAGTTTGTTTTTTAATTTTTAAATTTATTTAAGGGGTAGTTGCCGGAGGTGGGCGGCGATGGAGGAGGGGTGGCAAATGTCGACGGCGGCAGAATTGGAGGAGGTTGCTGCTTTTCGTAAGGTTAGGGTTAGAGAGTGTATTCATCTTATATATTTTACTAAATGGTAAATTTAGTATTTTACACTAATATTAAATTAATAAATGAAAAGGAAGAGTATACTTAACAATGCTAGAGGGGCATATAGTCAGGGCCTTAATTCACATGAGGTAGCCCATTTATAAAACAATTAAAGGGGGCGTGGGGTATATGCACCTCCAGCTTTGTTTAATACTCTCTCCCTTCATTTTTTTTTAATTAAATATTTATGCAAAATATCTCTTTTATCCTTTAAGTAAAATACAATAAAATACAAGTTATATACACTCTCCTAAATACTAACTCTAACCCTAATTTTTTTCTTCTTCTTCTTCTCCAAACTTCTTCTTCTTCCTCATTTACTTTTTTTTCTTCCTCCAACAATCATCATAGCCGCTGCCTCTCGCCCACCGCCGTCCACCACAACCGCCGCTCGCCGCCCACCGCCTGCCTCCATTTTTTTTTTCTTCATCCTCCTCCTTCCCCGTCGCCACCCCCTCCCTCCCAAGGCGTCGCTGCTCCTCCACTCCCATCGACGCCGCCACCCCTTTTTTTCCCTCTCTGCAACAGGCGGCGTCGCCTCCTTTGTCGAGCGACGCCGCCGGCTCTTCCTCCCGTAGCCAGCCACGCTCCCGCCGCCTCCCTCCCACTTCTGCCGTCGGCCGCCGCTTCCGTCAGTTCAGGGTTTTTTTTTTATTATTTCGGCAAAAAAGGGTTGACCATAAATACTTTCATCGACAATAAAGGGTCGATGAGAGTGTTTATGGTTAACCCTTTATTGTAAAAAAAATTAATTTTTTTATTTTTTAAATTCTTTCAACGAACCAGTGTCGACGGGGAGGTGTTTGATCTACAAATCAATGTTGACGAGAGTGTTTTTGGTCGACACTGATTTATCGAAAATAAGTTTTTTTTTTTTAATTTCTAAATTTGTTTGGGGCAGTGGTGGCTGTCGGAGGTGGAGGCGAAGACGACAATGACGACGGTTGTATAATTCTAGGGTTAGAGTTGTGTTTAAATTGTAGGGGGGTTTATGCATCATTCATAACATGTTTTAGTTAAAGGGCAAAAATGATATTTTGCATAAATATTTAATTAAAAAAATGGTACGGAAGTGTATTAAACAAAGCAGGAGGGGTATATACCCCCGCCTTAACGGGGCACTTGCAATTACAGTATAAGGCCCGTCTGAATTACCTTGCTGCAAAAAAAGAAAAGGCCCAAGCCCATTATCTAAAAAACATGCAGCCATTATTTTGTGATGAAAGGGCCATTTACATTCATTTATTACATGGGATGGGGTATATACCACTCCAGCTTTGTTTAATACAGTACTCCCCCTCCACTTTTATTAATTAAATATTCATGTAAAATGTCTGTTATGCCCTTTTAATAAAATACAAAATGATACATACACTCTCCATCAATTAAAATAAGCCTAACCCTAATTATAACCCTAACCCTAATTTATTTGAGAGGCATTAGCCGTCGCTGCCCACCAAACGCCGCCGCTACCGCCGCCCAACCTCCGGCATCCACCGCCGCCGCAAATAAAAATTCAGAAGTTAAAAAATGCAACTTAGAAATTAAAAAAAAACTTATTTTCGACAAACCAGAGTCGATCAATATTTCTCCCGTCAACACTGATTTGTCGACCAAATACACTCCGATCGACTCTGGTTTGTCGACCAAAAACACTTTGGTCAATAAGATTTTTTCGATCGACAATATTGAGTCAATCAAAAATACTCCCGTCGACAATATTTTGTCATTGGGAGTGGTTTTGGTTGACTCAATATTATCGAAAATTTAAAAAAAAGCAGAGGAAACGGGAGAAGCTCAACAGAAAGGAAAAAAAAAACCTGGGGCGGACGAACGGCGGAGGCTGGACGAAGGGGAGGACGAGCGGCGCTTCTTGGGGGCGGGGCGAAGAGCGGCGGCGGCGCTAGATAGCTGGAGATAGACCGCCGTCTTGGGCAATAGAGAAAAAAGAAAAAAAAAGCTTACCTGTTGCGTCTTCGTGCGGCGGTGAACGAATAGCGGCGATGGACGAATGGTGGCGACGGTGGGCGGATGTCGGCAGCGACGGTGGGCGGCTGCCGATGGGCGGATGTCGGTAGCGACGGTGGGCGGATGTGCGACGGCGGCGGCAGATGGAGAAGGGAGGAGAAAGAATGAGTGTGGGGGGAGAAATTAAAGGAAAAAATTAGGGTTTAGAATAAATTAGGGCTTTAGTAGGGGAGTGTATTTATCTTAAAAGTTTTTAAGTGAAGAGGGTATAAAAGGTAATTTGGGGGAGTGCATGTATCTTTTCAGTATAAAGGGGGAGTGTGCGAATCGGGGGAGTGTATTAAACAAAGCTGGAGGGGTATATACCCCCATCCCTTATTACATCTAGGGGCAGTGCCGTGAGCAAGGGGAGGCCCAATTACTCAAATCCTAAAAAGGCCGTGAGCTTCAATTCCAAAAGGGGATAAGGATTGGGGGCAGCAGCTTAAAACCGAAGGCAGAGCATCTTCATTGGGGAAACTAGGGCTATTGTTCGAGCCGAGTATTTGAAGTTCGAGTCGAGCTCGGCTCGATAACATTGACGAGCTAAGAATTGAGCTCGACTCGTTAAAGAGCCTAACGAGCCTAATGAAATTAAAAGAAAAAAAATTAGATATCGAGCCTAACAAGTCGAACTCGAGCTGAGTCGAGCTCACGAGTGACTCGGTTCGTGTAACAACTCTAGGGGAAACCCTCTCCTCCCCACTTCACTCAATTAAATAGATTAGTTTAATTTTAATTTTTAGTTTAATTCCATGTGTTTGTTTTATTTTGTTATTGAATATTTTGATTTGGGATGAAATTTGTGTTATTAACTTAATTTTGATTGTGTAATTCAATTGGAAGGTGTATTGGTTAGATTTATGGATTATAAATGATCACTTGTTTGAATTCAATTAGTAGATTATATGTTGAAGCTCAATTAGTGCAACGAGGGGTTAGTATTGATAGATCGTATAATCGAGGGTTGGGGACGAGTGGATTGAGTTAATATTGGATTATTGCAACGAGAGTTGGGTAATTTTCATTAGAACCCCATTAATCTACATTAATTGCTTGAATGTGAGTTTAGGTTAGGGGTGTAAGTGAGTCGAGCCAACTCGCGAGCTACTCGTGCTCGACTCGAAAAAAGATCGAAATCTCGAGTCGAGTTTCGAGCTACTTGAGTAGCTATCGAGTTCGAGCTCATAAATACTCGGCTCGAAAGGCTCGCGAGCCTAATCAAGCTTGAACAATATTTACTATTTTGCCATTAATATATAAGTAGTCGAGTCGAGCTCAAGTTTATTTTAGAAAATATATGATTTACAATTAATTTTGAAAATTATATAGGTAATCAAGTCGAGCTCGAGTTTATTGATTTTTTTTATCGAGTCGAGCTCGATCTTTAAAATTTTAGGCTCGATCGAGTTGAGTCGAATTTCCAGCTTCGAGTATAACAATCGAGTCGAGTTTCGAGCTCAACACTACTCGGCTGGACTCGTTTACACCCCAAATCATAAGTCATCTGCTTTTCTTTGTTATGATATATAACCAGTGTGTACTCATAATTAGCTCCCCTTGTGAAATCAACTTTATTATGAGCACTAAATAGAATGAATATCATCATTTAAACAAGGTTTTGTTCCATACCAGAAAAATACTCAACAACACATCAAAAGATTTTGAACCAAGCCCACACATTAAATTAGATTTTACTAATTAAATGTTAATAGATGTAACAATAGCACAACATCAAAATAATTACTCCATCATTATCACACTTTTCTTATTAGAACGTTCCTCCATGATTATTAATACCCTTTCAACATCATTTTATTTTTAAAATTATCACTATTTTTTTACATACATTTTATCTTATATCACTAACCATTAAATTCACTTTTCTTAAAAAATGTGTCTGTTAAACAAATAATCCCGAGACGGAAGGAGTACATTATTGTTTTAGGACTTGATCACAAAATCGTTGTATGACGTTTCTACTTGTGCCCAAGAAATTGAACGAACAATTATTGTAAATTGGCTTGGGTAGTAAAGGGATGCAGTGATATGAGACAATCTCATCTTTGTGATGTTCTTATATTCATGAGAAGCCAAAAAAAAAACCCGGAAAATCCAAACAAATAAAATAGGGATTTCATAATTAAATTCCAAATTGAAAGTATCATCGATTCTTTTAACTAAAATTCGATCGATCGAATCCATACCCCTCTGCCCTCGCATCTAATTCGTCGTCGCCAACATCAACAGGAATTTTATATCTAAGAGATTTGCATACATATTTTTGCGTTTTTCAAAGTGATCATGTGGAAAACATGTCATGTTCTTAATTTACATGAAAAGAGAAAATATTGAAAAAAAAAAAAAAACAATGCCTTTTCTCTTTCTTATCACTCCCTTCTTCTTCCCCTTCAACATAATGTAGGCTCCAGTGGCGCCCACCTTAAACTCATATGCTCCGGTGATGCCAGTGACGCCTCCCACCTTAAACTCATATGCACACATATGCTCCGATGGTGCTAGTGACGCACCCAGCATGTGAGTCGAATTCTAGGGTGCATATTGCCACCATACCATGGATGTGAGTAGCCTTTCCGTGGGCATCCTATTTTACGGCAATACCAAGGCCATAGTAATGGGTACCACCCTAGGTACCGGTAACACCTTCACCCGGTTGGTAACACCTCTATCCGGTTGCTCCCACACCATAGATTTCCGGTCAGATCAGTGGCGCCATACTGATCAATCTGTCGTCTGTACTGTGACATTCTAGCTCATGATTAATTGAAAACCCAAATGCAAGAGTTTGATGAGTGTCCCCATTGAATAAAGACGACACCTCACAACTTCTATCTCTACAAAAAATTATCAACCATACTATTGAAAAATTATCAACCATTCTATCGAAAATTAGAATGTATGATAGTAATTATTTCTATTCAAAATTTTGAATATATGAGAGTTTGAGGTCTCATCCCTATATATAAACTATTTAGGGTAGCTAGAAAGTGCATGGAAGTCACACGTTGCACTTGCATGAGAGAAAATGGACACGTAATTAGTTCATCATGCACTGGACGTCGGTCGCATTGAAATTGTGTTTTACAAATTTTTTTAATTATAGAATCACGAGCTTATAATTATTGAGATCGAGAATGAGAGAGGAGTGATTTTTTGTTTAACAAAAAATTTAATAGAGTTACAGGAGTATATATTTTGATTTTATAGATAATTTTTATGTACAATATAAAATAATAAATGCCCTGATTTGTGTGTATGTGTTGATTCAAAATTAATAATATTTTGTGTAAAATTAAAACAATTAGGATGAAGTTTATAGGAAATTTTTCTTAAACGCGTCTAGAAAAAAATATTGAAAAAAGTATTGTGAAAGTTTCCCAACAATAACTGTAAAAACTAAAACATATCAATGATAGAGGTCATTTTGGTGGGATCAAAATCCATCTTTTAATTTATTTTTTAAAGTGATATATAGAAGGAAAATGTTAAAATAAAACCCATATAAACAATGCCTGACTTATTACAAGGTACTTAATATATATTTTATATACATGTAATTAAGAGTGTTGGGCAATTTCTCGATATTCTCCATCACCCCCTTCAATTGAAATTATATCCAACTAAATGAGAATAATGTAATTAAAAAAAAAAATGAGAATAATGTGTGTCTATTTTATTCTTATAAAAAAAAAATAGAATTAATAAGTACATAGAGACCAATACCTCCAACAGAATTCAAGGGCGGTCAAATGCTCCCAGTGCCCATGGGTATCGGTAACAGCTCCACCATGGTACCAGTGACACCTCCTATGTGGGTGCCATATTCACCAATAGTTCCGATCCTATGTGGGTGCCATATTCACCAGTAGTTCCGATGGTTCGGATGTACCATATTCACCAGTAGTTAGTTAGTTCCGATGGTCCCTCCGCCGTTACGGACCGATCTTAATTTTTTAAATAAAATTCTAAATTCAGTGGCCGTCTACCCTCTAAACCGATCTTTCTTAAATAAAATTCTAAATTCAGTGGATGAATTATATATAGAAGCATAAGATAAGATGCACATCTCACAATCCACTACAAAAATTATCTTCTATTGAAAACTGAAATTTATTAGAGATTGACAAGTGTCTCATTTAATGAAAATAACTCACCTCTTACCTTAACAAAAATACTCTATTCTTTTTATTAAATATTGAAATATATATATGAGAGTAATTTTTTCTATTGAAAATTGAATGTAAGAGAGTTTGACACCATTGTCAACTCACATTTTTTCTATAAAAATTATCATCAGCTGAAATATTATTAAAAACTACTCCCTCCTATTTTTTTTATAAGTCGTTTTGACCTTTTGTTTTCTTTGTAAATTATATGTCAATTTTACACTTTTCAATGCAAATTAATTGTATTTCTTCCAAATTTAATCTTAAGATTATTAAATATTTACATAAATGTGTTCTTTTTTTTATGAGATGTACAATCATTAATTAAATTAAGGGTAACATAAGAAATAATTTATTTTATTATTATATGACATATATTTTGAATAGGAGGAAGTAACAAATATCTGAAAAGTGAATCGCAAATTCCATACAATAATTTTTTACATTTTAACTATATTACCATATTATATAATATAAAGGCTGATTTATACACTCCCTTGAGATATACACTCCCTTTTACATACACTTCTTGATTAGTTTTAACTTACCCTAAAAGGGTTAGTTAGTTGTTAGTTAGTTTTTAGTTAGACAGTTATTGTAATTAGTATTTAAAGGGATATTCCCTTTCATTTGATATTAAGAAGTTTTATTCATTTTCGATTGTAAAACTCTCCAGATTTCTTCATTTCTTCAAGAACATTTCTTAGTTCTTTGATTCAATATGGAATCAGTTTCTTATGGAAATTGACATACCACTCGATCCTGTGCTTTTGTTCCGATTGCCACACCGATTCTCACATCGAATTTTATTTCCAATTTCCCCTCTTTGATTGAGGGTTTCTTCGAATCGCCTCCGCCGATTCTCTGACCGGCGACTTTTTGGTTCCGATTGCCGTTCATCCCTACAGCCATGGCACCAACCGTCACCGACCCCGATTCCCTTGATCCGGCCAAGAACCCCTTCTCTCCCCTGGCCCTTCACCAGAACGACAATCCGGCGGTGTCCATCGTCCTCGAGCCCCTCAACGGCACAAATTATGTTTCTTGGAGTCATGCCCTCAAGAGGAGTCTCAGTGTGAAAAACAAGGCACGATTGATTGACGGATCGCTCACAATTCCATCGGAGGAAGAGGACCCGTCCACACATGCCGCCTGGGTTAGGGCGAATGACTTGGTTCTGGTATGGATTCTCAATTCTATTTCTCCTGATATTAAGAAAACCTTAGAGTATTTCTCTCTTGCCAAGGACGTTTGGGATGAATTAGTCATTCGTTATGCTCTCTCTGATGGCACTAGGGTCTACCATTTAGAAAAATCCTTAAGTACAATTTCTCAGGGCTCTCAGTCTCTTGTCTGTTACTATAACCAATTTAAGGCTCTGTGGGATGAATACTTAAGTTTTAGACCTGTTCTTAAATGTTCTTGTGGTGCTATGGATGGGTGCACTTGTGATCTCCCTAAACTAATGACCAAAACCCAAGAACAGGATGCTGTGATGAAGTTTTTGGTAGGCCTTCATGATTCTTATAGCACCATTAGGAGCCAATTCTTACTCCAATCTCCTTTTCCTGCCTTGTCCAAAGTATATGGTTTATTACTTCAAGAAGAATCACAAAGAACTCTTAACATTGCTTCTGATCCCATTCAAACTGATTCTACTGCTATGTTATCCAAGAACTCTAGATTCTATAAGGACAAGAGAAAACCTATTAAGTGTAGCCACTGTGATGGCATTGGGCACACTATTGATAGGTGCTTTCAAATCATTGGCTTTCCCCCTGGATGGAGAGGCCCTAGAGGTCCTCCTAATAAGGAATCCAATAGAGCCTCCAATACTTCCTTTAGATCCAATTCTCAGAAGGACCATCACATGGATTCCAACCCTCTTTGCACTCAAGATCTTTTTGACAAATTTTTGAGCTTTTCTAAGTTGCAGAACCTCAATGAAAAGAAGGACATACACCACCCTGTTGCAGGTACTTCCACTACTCATACTGAAGAAGCACCAACCTCCAATGATCCAGGTGTGTCCCCTACATTTCTATATTCTGCATCTAGCTCTTGTTTTAACACTGTCAAACTCTCTACTTGGATCCTAGATACTGGTGCTACTGATCACATGATCTTTGATATGTTTTTATTCACTACTCCACCCTCTGTAGCTAACATTAAGATATCTTTACCTAATAATGCTATCTCTACTACTACACATATGGGTAACATTACCATTAATGAACATCTCACCTTGTATAATGTGTTATATGTTCCTGATTTTACCTTTAATCTGTTTTCTATTAGTCACTTAACTAGATATTCCAACTGCACTGTCAGCTTCTTGTCTTCTCACTGTATATTACAGGACAATTCATCCAAGATGGTGATTGGTTCTGCTGAGCAAATTAGGGGCCTATATCTTTTAAAGACTGCGCACCCCTCTAGCAACTATGTTTCCTGTAGTTCTCTCAATTCTGATTCTTGTAACTTTGATCTTTGGCATAAGAGGTTAGGACATGTATCTAGCAAGTGTTTGTTACACATTCCCTCTCTAAATGTAAAAGCTGCTAGCATGCACAACAATTGCTTTATATGTCCTTTGGCTAAACAAAAGAGGACACCTTTTCCCTTAAGCACTTCTGTTTCTCCTAGTATCTTTCATTTGATCCACTGTGATGTTTGGGGTCCCTTTTCTGAAACTTCTATTACTGGCCATAGATTTTTCCTTACTATTGTTGATGATTATAGTAGATGCACTTGGATTTACCTATTAAAAGCCAAGAGTGATGTTCAATTCTCCTTGCAAAATTTTTACAACATGGTCCTCACTCAATTTGGTGTTAAGAAAAAAACATTAAGAAGTGATAATGGCACTGAATTTATCTTGTCTGATTTTTACCATACTTTAGGCATAATACATCAAACTTCTTGTGTTGAAACACCACAACAGAATGGCATTGTTGAGAGAAAACATCAACACTTACTACAAGTTGCTAGAGCTCTCCTTTTTCAATCTTCCACACCATTAAAATTCTGGAGTGAATGCATTAAAACTGCTGCCTTTATAATTAATAGGGTTCCTTCCTCTGTTCTTAAACAGAAAACCCCCTTTGAAATGTTGTATGGCAAACCACCTGATTATTCTATCTTCAAAACCTTTGGTTGTTTATGTTTTGCCAGTACTTTGGTCTCACACAGGAATAAGTTTGATCCAAGAGTCACTAAGTGTGTTTTCATTGGTTATCCCTTTGGTACTAAGGGATACAGACTCTTTGATATTGATGCTAACAGATTTATTGTCTCTAGAAATGTAATTTTCTTTGAAAATGTATTCCCCTTTCAAAACATCATTTCACCAAATCCACACACTCACTCTTTACCTACTTTGGTTGATGATGCTATTGTTGATGATGATGATTCTCCTTGTTACCCTGCTCCTATTGCTCACCATGAAGTTATTTCTGATTCTCATACTGCACATGATAATGTCTTTCAACCTGCTCCTGACACTCATCCCATGGAAGTGCAACCTTACACTAGACCATCTAGATCTAAAACTCAACCTGCCTATTTACAAGTATATGAAACTGATTTGCCTGCTTCTATTGATCATGCTAAACTGAGTATTTCTTCTGCTGGAAAACAGTACCCAATACATGATTATTTGTGCACAAACAGGTTATCTACACTCCATAAACATTTTATAGCCTCTATCTCCCAAATTCAGGAACCTAGAACATATACACAAGCTATACTTAATGAGAATTGGGTTCTTGCTATGCAAAGGGAGATTGATGCTTTAGAAAAGACAAATACTTGGACTCTTGTAGATTTACCTATAGGCAAAAACTGTATAGGCTGTAGATGGGTTTATAAAGTCAAATACAACTCTGATGGATCTATAGAAAGGTATAAGGCTAGACTTGTTGCAAAGGGCTACACCCAACAGGAAGGTGTAGATTATTTTGACACCTTCCCCTGTTGCTAAGATTACCACTGTTAGAATTTTATTAGCTATTGCTGTTGCTAAGAATTGGCATTTACACCAACTTGATGTCAATAATGCTTTTTTGCATGGTGATCTTGAACAAGAGATATATATGTCTCCTCCTCCTGGTTATTGTTCTACTAATGATAAAAGAGTGTGTAGGTTGAATAAGAGTTTGTATGGTTTAAAACAGGCATCTAAGCAGTGGTTTTCTAAGTTGACTTCTTCTTTAACTTGCTTGGGTTTTACTCAATCAAGAGCTGATACTTCTTTGTTTACCAAACATGATGGTGTTGACTTTACTGTTGTGCTTTGTTATGTTGATGATTTGATAGTTTCTGGATCTAATATTTCCATTATCAACAATGTCAAAAGTTTTTTGCATAGTAAGTTTACTATCAAGGATCTTGGTGTTTTGAAATATATTTTGGGGATTGAGGTTTCTAGAAACAGTACAGGTTTAACTCTTTGTCAAAGAAAATATACTTTGGATTTACTACATGATTCTGGTTATTTGGGCAGCAAGCCATGTACCACACCTATGGATTCTAAATTGTCTTTTGATGTTAATGCTCCTCTTCTTTCTAACCCTGGCTATTATAGAAAACTTGTGGGCAAACTTCTTTACTTAACAGTGACTAGGCCTGACATATCATATGTTGTTCAATCACTAAGTCAACATATGCAATCTCCTACCGTGGCTCATCTCACTGCTATTCATAGAGTTCTAAGGTATCTCAAAAGCAATCCAGGTACTGGTTTATTTTATCCTAAATCCATTCCCTTCAAGTTACATGTCTTTGCTGACTCTGATTGGGCTAGATGCCCCTTAACTAGAAGAAGTATCACTGGTTTTAGCATTTACCTTGGTTCTTCACTAATATCTTGGAAATCCAAGAAGCAAACAACTGTTAGCAGGTCTTCTGCTGAGGCTGAGTACAGGGCTCTGGCATCTACAACATGTGAGGTTCAATGGATACACTACATCCTAGCTGACTTGGGAGTTCACCATTCACAGCCCTCAACCATGTACACAGACAGCAAGAGTGCCTTTTCCATTGCACACAATCCTTGTCTTCATCAAAGAACAAAGCACATCTCGTTGGATTACCACTTCACAAGGGAGAAGATCCAAGCTGGTCTTTTCACTCTAATCCATATTCCCACTGCAGACAACTTGGCTGATATGCTTACTAAGCCACTCCCTCCGGCTGATTTTCTCAAACACAAGTCCAAAATGGGCTTGTTGGACATCCATTCCCATTTTGAGGGGGGGGGGGGGGTATAAAGGCTGATTTATACACTCCCTTGAGATATACACTCCCTTTTACATACACTTCTTGATTAGTTTTAACTTACCCTAAAAGGGTTAGTTAGTTGTTAGTTAGTTTTTAGTTAGACAGTTATTGTAATTAGTATTTAAAGGGATATTCCCTTTCATTTGATATTCAGAAGTTTTATTCATTTTCGATTGTAAAACTCTCCAGATTTCTTCATTTCTTCAAGAACATTTCTTAGTTCTTTGATTCAATATATAAACTTTTCATTTTATCATTTGGTAGGTTCACTATAAGCTTTAATTTCTCATATCTTTTTTAATAAATACTTTTAATTTTTTATTTTTACACTTCACTTTTTATAATATATTTTCTCTCTATCTCTCTTCTTCTATCAATTAGACTTGTACTATATCTATTATTTAATCACTCTTCTTAATTTCTGTGAAAAAAGTAATTAAAAAGTTTATAAGCAAACTGAGGGAGTATATTGTAAGAGCAAAATTTTAGACCCATTTCATCCCGTCTCTAAACTCTAATAATATTGCATACTAGTACTAGTGTTACTAAAAACTAGATAATACTATTGTTCTATAATAGCAATTACGAATATAGCACTGATATATAATACCTTTTTTTTTTTTTTTTTTTAGCATAAAAGGTAAATATTATAGCTCAAAAAACGACAGCCCTAAGGGACTACGCACTCCGTACAACATCCACTTCCCTCCTGTTGCACACAATTATTTGGTGCTTAATCTTGCTTTTGTGGCAATTTGTGTTATCGTGCAAGGCCGGAATGAAATTGTAAAATAATATATATAAATTAAAATATTTATTTAAATATATTGTTAACGGACTAATGAGTTACGGTATTCATTAATTTTAATCTAATACGGGTATGAAATTCGAATGAGGAGAGAAATATGGAACGGATCCTCTCCAATTAAATTTCTTTCGGGCTTCGTTTGGATGGAGGGATTTGATCTATGAATTTCAAATCCATCGTTCAAATTCACTCCCCTTGTTTGGATTAAAAATGAAATGAATGGATTTTAACTTTCCTCTAAAACCATTTGAAATCCATCTATTTCTAAAACTTTTCATTCGAAATACCCTCTCAAATCAAATCCCTTCATTCAAACACAACCTCAATTTCTATCATTCGTTGCATAATGAAAATTTATAATGAGAAAACAGACGGTCTAAATAAAAAATATTAAGGGACGGGACTTTTTTATAAAAGTTCGATTCAAGCCCAAATATTCCTAAGATCGGCCCTGTCCATGAGTTATGATAAATACAATATAATATTAGTTCAAATAGAGTATAGTATTAGTTCAAATTATCAGCTCACATATTGTATAATATTAGTTTAAATATTAAATAGAAATATGGATAATTTGATACACAAGAGTACAACTCATTTATTTTCTCTGTCTCACCTTTATTTATTATTTTATTATATTTTATCTCATACTCAACTATTATTTTCTTTTTTACTACATCTATATATTTTATCATATTTTTTAATTAAAACATTTGAAAAGATTTTTTTTTATTATTATTATGAACGGTGGGAGTAATATACTTAGATGTAACGTGGCGTGATATAATAAAAAGTGGATCTAGGGGTCAACACGTATCACCAAACTTGTATTGACAGGCACAGTTTTTGTGGCCCAACAGTCACCTCATAAATGTAATTTGGAATAGTCTTTTTTTGGATTTATCTAATTTGATTCTATGAAATGTTGTACTCTCACAACGGATCTCTTCAATTTCAAGTCTTTAAATTTTTTAAATTTCTTTCAATCTTATTCATTTATTATATTTATGGTAGGTCTCCATTCAGTCTATATAAATTGAGTTTTTTTTATTATACTTTTTAATTTTTAATTGTAGTGAATTACACTATTTAAAATAATATTTTAAGTTATATTTATGTACACTTTTTAGTAATGTTATATTGCACATTTTAATTATATAAACGTGCATTTTTCAGTAATATTGTATTGTACGAAATACTTTTTAGTTATAATGACTTACACTTTTTATTAAAAAGTGTGTTTCACTTTTTAATGTGTGTTTCACTTTTTAATTATAGCAACTTATATTTTTTAGACTTGGCTTATATTTATATCTCATAATTTCACACACCATCCCACTAACACCTACGGAGTATTAACCAAATATACCATTCTCTCCCTGTAAAATAATTTTCATGAATTGAGTTTGATGATGATATATTTGTTGTGATTTTAGATTTTGTTGTGAATTATATTTTTGTTCTGCTTAATTTCGTTAGATAGAGATCGAGAAAGAGAGAGAGGGGGCGATGTGATCTATTTTTAATTTTAAATTTGTGATTTTTTATTTAACAAAAAATTTAGTAGAGTTATAAGAGTACATATTTTGATTTTATATAAAAATACATTTTGCATCTTTAAACACGTTGTTAAGTGGAATGCCAATACCTTTGCATACGCTATTCCTAGAACTTTTCGATCCTTTGAGAACCTTCACCGTTGAGACGATCCACGAAATTGTGTGGTTGGACTCCTCCTAATATTTGTTATTGCAATGAATAAAACAGTTTTAATATAGAAAAAAAAAAGGAAATTTTGCCAATAGTGTCATACATTATGACAAAGTTCGTGTTTTAATTTTATTGGAACGTAGATTCCACTTTAAAATTTTTACAACAAACAATCCTTCAATTAAAAATCTACCTATAACATTAATGAAAACTAAAAACTAAACTAATGAGAGTGGAGGAGTGTGTGAGAACTGAGAAGTGGGGGAGAGCCCCCAAAACCGGCGGATATGGGTAATTGGGCCTAAACAATTATTTTTTGGGTTTGACTATATGCACCCCATTTCGGAGAGATGTACTCCCCCTTTAATTTTATTAATAAAATAATAGGGTAAAAAATAAAAAATACTCTTCATTAAAATATAGCATACTAGATGCACCCCCTACTAACGCACCCCCCTACTATCATATCTTTCACCTTATTCCTAAATAGGGCTGTTATTCGAGCCGAGTCGAGCCGAGTATTTGAGGTTAGAGCTCGACTCGAGCTCTTATCGAGCCGAGCCGAGCTTGGCTCGATAACATTACCGAGTTAAAAATTGAGTTCGGCTCGACTCGTTAACGAGTCTAACGAGCTTAACGAGCCTATCGAGTCGAGCCTAACGAGCCTAATGGAATTTTTAACAAAAATTTAGTTATCGAGCCTAACAAGTTGAGCTCGAGCCGGCTCGTTAGTAAATCGAGTATTTAACGAGCTCGAGCTCGGCTCGTTAGGCTAAACGAGTCGAGCCTTATCGAGCCTTAACGAGTCGAGCCGAGTCTCGTTAAGGCTCGGTTCGAATAACAGCACTATTCCTAAACCAAACTTCCAGCAGCCGTCACCATTTTTTCCGGTAGCAAGAAATCAAAAAAATTTAAAAATTTCAACAAATCAACCATATTCATCCATAAAACACCATTATCAATAACATTAACAAGCAAGTTGGAATGTTTAGTTATCAAACCTCTTTTTTAGACCTAAAAAACTTAGAAAAACTAACATTTTTTTTAATAAATTTCATCAAACCAGTGCCGACCATTTATCCTCCCGTCGACAACAATTTATCGACGGGAGGATATATAGTCGACCAACAAAGGTCGATCGACACTGTAATGTCGACTATATACACTCTCGTCGACAACATTTTGTCGATGAAATTGTACATAGTCGACATTACAGTGTCGAAATTAAAAAATAAAACCTGGGGCTAACGTCGTGCGTGGACGGCGAAACGGGGTGGGCTAACGCCGTGGGCGGAGCGGCGTGGGCCAACGCCGGTGAAAAGAGGGAGAAAAGAGAGGTAGGGGGCGGCCGCTTGCAAATTTTTTTTTTTTTACAAAAGTCGCGTTGGAGGGGCCATGGCATTAGGGTGGGGGAAAATGGGGAAGGGAGGGGGCGCGACCGTGGCGGCGGGTGCTGCGAGGGTTGGGGCGAGGGAGGGTCTTGGCGGCGGTGACGGGGCTGGTGGAGGAGTGGTTTGGGGGGGGGGAAGAGAAGAAGAATATGAAGATAAGAGGAGAAATTAGGGTATGAAGGAGGGGGGGGGGTGTGGGTAGTAATAGGAATTTAATGGAGACAAAGGCATTTAAGACAATTGAGGGGGTGCATCTATCTTAGGCCGATTTTAGGAGGGGTGCATCCCTCCGAAATGGAGGTGCATAAACCCTAAACCCTTACTTTTTCCAATAAATTGGCCGACTTCTTCAATTCACTTGGGCCCAGCAGGAATTGTTTGCCAATTGGGTGCGGTTATACACACACGTACCTATTG
Source organism: Galeopsis tetrahit (assembly GCA_963675135.1). Lineage (NCBI taxonomy): Eukaryota > Viridiplantae > Streptophyta > Magnoliopsida > Lamiales > Lamiaceae > Galeopsis > Galeopsis tetrahit. The sequence continues at coordinate 1,379,565 of OY776120.1, forward strand.
AGGACACCCACCGGCTAAACGCACACATCGTGGGATGAGGACACCCACAGTGAAAACTTAAAAATACCCCTCCTTATCCTTTAACCCTAGTTTTTCTTTTTGGGTACAACCCCACTGCGCGCCACATCTGCCTCCATTTTTCTTCTTACTTCTCTCCATCATTCATCAGCTCCGCCCACTCCGCCCGACGTCGCGCCGCCCCACTCCGCCAACACTGCTCCCCGTCGCGCTTCCCTCCACAACGTGCATCCCTTCCCCGTCGCGCTGCCCTCCTGTCGCGCTTCCCTCCACAGCGTGCGTCCCTTCGTCGTCGCGCCGCCCTCCCGTCGGGCTGCTTTCCACAACAACCATCTCCTCCCGTCGCGCTGCCCTCATGTCGCCGCCGCCTGCGACCATCTCCACCGCCCCTCGTTCGCGGCCGTCGTCACCCTTCTCCTAGAGACGCCGCCGCTCGCACCCTTCTCCCTCGTCCGCTGCTGCCTACCTCTCCTCTCCCTTCGCCGCTGCTGCCCGTTTCAGGTAAGATTATGATTTTTGAAAAATTTAGGAAAATTATGGTTTTTAGAAGTTCGGTAATTATTTTCGAACATATTGAGTTTGTTTTGAAAAAAATTTAGAACAATTTGTGTTTGTTTTGGAATTTTTTTTGAATTATTTGTGTTTGTTTTGGGAAAAATTTCGAACAAATGTTTGATTTTTTTTTCGGACAAATTTAAGTTGTTTAGGAATTTTTTTCGAACATATTGAGTTTGTTCATTAAAATTTTCGGACATCTTAACTTTGTTTGGGTAAAATTTTCGAACATATTAAGAATTATTTTTGTTGATTTTTTTTGTTTTTAAGACTTTTTTTTCTCAAACTGTTGTTTGAGTTTTTTTTTTTCATGAAGAAAGCATAGTGGTGAATGGTGACAGGATTTTGGCACGTTGGTGGTGGTGGCGATTTGATGGGGACGATGTTGATTGTTGACTGGTGAAATGGAGGTGGGTGTACTCATCAAGAGAAATTTATTTAATTTTAGCTGAGGAGTAGAATTAATTGACATTTCACATGTAACTATTTTGTAAAAACAATTTTCGATGGGTGTACTCAATAAGTCCGTGTGTGTATAACTGTGGCCTTACCAATTTTCATGAGTTGCTGAAGTGCTCCCTCACTAAAATCAAGCAGCAACTTTAATTAATAACTCGTGCGATTTCTTCATTCTCAATGGGGGCCACGAGCTTATGCTGAAATTTAATTTTTTTCGTTTCGACTCTTCTCGATTTATTTCTTCGATTAAACAAATTAAATACATGAATTTCAAACAATTTTCAATCACATGTACCGATATATACCTCCTAGCTAGCACCTTAAAAATCATAAGTCATATGCTTATTTTCTTCGTTATGATACACAACCATGTACTCATAATTAACTCCACTTGAGAAATCAACTTTATTATGAGCACTAAATAGAATGGGTATCATCCTTTAAACAAGTTTTTGTTCCATACCCGAAAAATACTCAACAAAAGATCAAGGGCATGTTTGTTTTGGGATGGGAAATCCGGATTTGAGATTTCGAAACTCCACCCCCGTTACAGTTTGGGATTTTGATTCAGGATTTCAAAATCCTACCCTATAAAAGTCAACCCTATAAATACCTACAAATCCTATATAAATACCTATAAAACCTATAACCCTATTCTATAAAGTTAAATTATACCCTACATAAATCCCAAAACAAACACAAAACATAAAAAACATTAGGATTTTAAAATCCACTAAATTTTGAAATCCGGATTTTAAAATCCTCCAAATCCCAAAACAAACATGCCCCAAAAGATTTTGAACCAAGCACACACATTAAATTAGATTTTACTAGTTAAATGTTAATAGATGTAACAGTAGCACAACATCAAAACAATTACTCCCATCATATAGATAAAACAGTTTTTTCAACAATGCATCATCGATCCTATTAGAAAAGAAAACATAAACATAAGAAAATCAAATTCGGTGAAATGATTATTAAGATACAAAGCATAATAGATCTTTCAACTAAAATTCGATCGATCGAATCCATACCCCTAGCCACCACCGAAAAACACAGCGGCAAACCAAGATTTATGTTTTCCAAATGTGATCATTTGGAAAACATGTCATGATCAAAAAGACAAAATACAAAAATAAAAAAAAATAAAATAACGTGGAGCAGTTCGGCAGTTCTCTTCCATCTTTGCTCCGGCTTCGGGAACTACTCCCACCGATATACTCCGATGGTGCCAGTGACCACTTCCACCGATTCGTTTGTCGTCTGTACTGTGACATTCTAGCTCCTTCCAGTAAAATGATTAATTGAAAACCCAAATGCAAGGGTTTGATGAGTGTCCCCATCGAATAAACACACCTCACAACTTCTATCTCTAAAAAAAAATTATTGAAAATTAGAATGTATGAGAGTAATTATTTCTATATATTCAAAATTGGAATGCTGGAGAGTTTGAGCTCTCATCTAGCTCTATATAAACTATTAGGTAGGCAGGTAGCTAGCTAGAAAAATAGAAAGTGGAAGTGACACGTGTTGCACTTGCATGAGAGAAAATGGACACGTAATTAGTTCATCATGCACTGGACGTCGGTCGCATTGAAATAAACGTAAAGTTGTGTTTTACAAAATTTTTTAATTATAGAATCACGAGCTTATAATTAATTATTGATCAGATCGAGAATGAGAGAGGAGTGATTTTTTGTTTAACAAAAAATTTAATAGAGTTACGTACAGGAGTATATATTTTAATTTTATAGATAATTTTTATGTACAATATGAAATAATAAATGCGCTGATTTGCGTGTATGTGTTGATTCAAAATTAATGATATTTTGGGTAAAATTAAAATTATTATGAAAATGAAGTTTACAGGGAATTTTTCTTAAACGCGTAAAACTTATCGTGGAGGTCTCTAAAAAAAAGATTGTAAAAGTTCCCCAATAAAAACGATAAAATCTAAAACATATCAATGATGGAGGTCGTTTTGGTTGAATCGAAATCCTTCTTTTAAAGAAAATTTTAAAGTGATCATGTAGAAGGAAAATGCTAAAATCAAACCCATAAACAATTCCTACATATTGAGACATGACTTATTACAAGTACTTAATATATATATTTTATATACATGTAATTAAGAGTGGTTGGGCAATTTCACCTTGATATTCTCCATCACCCCTTCTTCTCTACTTCAATTGAAATTATATCCAACTAAATGAATTATAAGGTGTTTCTATTTTATTCTTATAAAAAAAAAATAGAATTAATAAGTACAATTTGAATTATATCCAACTAAATGAATAAGGTGTTTCTATTTTATTCTTATAAAAAAAAAATAGAATTAATAAGTACATACCAAGCTGCTACTAACCAATACCTCCAACAGAATCAAGGGCTATCAAATGTTTCCAGTGGCCCACTTTTCGAGTGTACCAATGATACTTTTACCGTGTGTGCTGTATTCTTCAGTTCTACTTGCCCTATTCTCCGGGAGAACCATGGGTACCGATGGCCATGGTTACCAGTGACACCTCCCATATTTACCCGTAGTTCTTCCGATGGTCCTTCCAAGTCTACCCTCCAGTGTCACTGTCATATTCACTGATGTTGTCTGTTACCCTTCCACTGGTGGTGGCGTGAGTTCCGGATCATTGGCTCCATACTGGTCAGTTGACCCTTCGTCCGTCTGCCTCCAGATGGAGTCGTTCTTTCTTTAATAATATTCTAAATTCAGTGGGTGAATTATTTATAAAAGCATAAGATAAGATGCACACCTCACAACTGCCCCACCACAAATTGAAAAATCTAATTTATTAGAGTTTGACAAGTGTCTCATTTAATTAAAATAACTCACCTCTTACCTTAACAAAAATACTCCATTTTAAGCCGATACAATTCTTTTTATTAAATATTGAAATATATGAGAATAATTTTTTTTTATTGAAAATAGGACGTAAGAGAGTTTGAGACAACTCACAACTCACATTTTTCTATAAAAATTATCAGCAGCTGGAAATATTATTAAAAACTAGAAAAATATCCGAAAAGTAAATCGCAAATTTCATACAATAATTTTTTACATTTTAATTATATTACCATTTTATATAAACTTTTCATTTTATCATTTTGATCAATTCATCTATAAACTTTCTTATATCTTTTTTTATAAATACTTTTAATTTTTTATTCTTACACTTCACTTTTTATCATATATTCTGTGCAAAAAAGTAACGGAAGTTTTATAAGCAAATGGAGGAGTATGTTGTAAGAGCAAAATTTTTGACCCATTTCATCCCGTCTTTAAAGTCTAATAATATTGCATACTAGTACTAGTGTTACTAAAAAGTAGAGTAGATAATACTATTGTTCTATAATAGCAAATACGAATATAGCATATAATACTGTTGGACACAATTATTTGGTGCTTAATCTTGCTTTTGTGGCAATTTGTGTTATCGTGTAAGGATGGAATGAAATTGTAAAATAATATATATAAATTAAAATATTTATTTAAATATATTGTTAACGGACTGATGAGTTACGGTATTCATTAATTTTTATCTAATTAGGGTATGAAATTCGAATGAGGAGAAAAATATGGAACGGATCCTCTCCAATTAAATTTCTTTCGGGCTTCGTTTGGATGGAGGGATTTGATCTAAGGATTTCAAATCCATCATTCAAATCCCCTCCCCTTATTTAGATTAAAAATGAAATGAATGGATTTAAAATCCTAAACATATTTTTTAGTTAAAATTAAGAGGATTTTAACTCCTCTCTAAAACCATAACCATGTCATTTGAAATCATCTATTTTCAAAACCTTTCATTTGAAATACCTCCTCAAATCAAATCCCTCCATCCAAACACAACCTCAATTTCTATCCTTCGTTGCATAATGAAAATTTATAATGAGAAAACAGACGGTCTAAATAAAAAATATTAAGGGACGGGACCTTTTTTTAAAAGTTCGATTTAGGCCCAAATATTCCTAAGACTGGCCCTGCCCATGAGTTATGATAAATATAATATAATATTAGTTCAAATAGAGTATAATATTAGTTCAAATACAATATAGTATCAGTTCACATATTATATAGTATTAATTTAAATATTAAATAGAAATATGGATAATTTGATACACAAGAGTACAACTCATTTATTTTTTCTCTCTCGTCACCTTTATCTATTATTTTATTATATTTTATTTCATACTCATCTATTATTTTCTTTTTTACTACATCAATTATTTTATCGTATATTTTAATTAAAACATCTGAAATGAAAAAACAATTATTATGAACGGTGGGAGTAATAACGTGGCGTGATATAGTAAAAAGTGGATCTAGAGCTCAACACGTATCACCAAACTTGTGGCCCAACTCTAATGCAACAGTCACCTCGTAAATGTAATTTGGAATGGTCTGTTTTTTGGATTTATCTAATATGATTCTATGAAATGTTACTCTTTACAACGGATCTCTTCAATTTCAAGTCTTTAAATTTTTTAAATTTCTTTCAATCTTATTCATTTATTATATTTGTGGTAGGTCTCCAATCAATCTATATAAATTGAGTTTTTTTGTTATACTTTTTAATTGAAGTGACTTACACTTTTTTTTGTGACATTCTAGCTCCTTACAGTAAAATGATTAATTGAAAACCCAAATGCAAGGGTTTGATGAGTGTCCCCATCGAATAAAGACTCCTCACAACTTCCATCCCTCCAAAAAAATTATCAACCATTGTATTGAAAATTAGAATGTATGAGAGTAATTATTTCTTTTCAAAATTGGAATGCTGGAGAGTTTGAGGTCTCATCCCTATATATAAACTATTAGGGTAGCTAGAAAGTCACACGTGTTGCACTTGCATGAGAGAAAATGGACACGTTACTTCATCCTTCATGTCACTTCAACTAACATGATTGTCGACCCTCTCCGATGGTGTATGGGATTGTCGAACTTGTTGGTCTGTCGTCTGTATTGTGACATTCTCTTTATAATTTCTGGAATAAAACTCTGGCTGTAAAATTTAATTGATTAATTACGTTAGTGATGGATTAATAATTTCATACAAACATATTAATAGAAGTTTAAAAATTGAGAAATTGCAAAGAAAATGGCACACTAAAAATTCAAACAAAAAAAAGTACTTAATATATATATATATAATTATCTTCCCCTTCATCCCCATATTCGATTCACACAAATACATGATCAAATTGTATGATACAATTTTTTAAATTATACTCTCTCTATTTCACTATAAGTTTTACATTTTCTTTTTATGCGAAATTCATCTAGTCTTCTAAGCATTTTTCCAAAATTCACTGCTAGTTTTTTCCTTTCTCCACTAAAACCTATACTTCATGTTTCTATATGTTCTACTATAAAAGAGCGCGCTTACAAGCATAGATCTATTTGTTTGATAAATCTGAATAATGGTAATTGTTTAGTTAACGTTTCAAGAAATCGGTAATAATGATTTTAATAAAAAAAAATCTAGAATAGAATAGAAAAAAAAAAGTTTTTGAAATATTCTTAATATGAATTGATAATTTTAAATTTTTTTTTACTATTAATCTTCACCACAAATGTTAGTATATGGTTGAATAATTATAAAAATATTGTTAAAAAACCAAAGACGGGAAATGAGATGTCAAATTCATCTGTAATTTTAAGAGATTCCAAGCTCAAAACTCATTTTCATTAGTTATAATGATAGCTTGACTAACATCAATTTGACCAAATCTATAAAAAGGACCATGACAAAAAAGAGTAGAATTAATAAGTACATACCGGTGGTTTGGTGGTGCAGTGACGCCTCCACCGTGTGCGTCATATTCTTCTTGGATGTAATCCATACATACTCCTCCTCTCCGTGGGTTTCACTTGAGTTTCAGTCAGTCAGATCACCCCTTATTTACAGACTCCTCCTCTTCGTGGGTTTCACTGTGACTGATGTGTGAGTTTCAGTCAGATCACCCCTTATTTGTCTATCCTATCCTTAGGGATGGGGATTATATAGAGAAACAGTGAAAGCAATGTCCAACTGAAAAAGAAAAAGAAGACACTTCGACAATTATTATTAGCACAATTATTAATAATAGTAATATGTATAAAAAAATGTAATAAGTGATGTTCTGAGGGTAATTTTGTAAATTTTAATGAAGGTGTAGTCTAATATACACCTGAGTCTATGCGGTACACTCTAGTTATTTTTTTTTATTTTTTTTGCATATACTCCCTCAGTTTCATACTTAAGGCTCAAATTAATTGGACACGGGTTTTAATGAATGAATTGTTTATTAATATTGTGTAAGATAAAGTGATGGTAGTAAAAACTTTTCAACTTTATAAATAGTAATAACGTTACTTTTTAGTGTAATAAAGTAGTGACATTTGTTGTAATATTGTGATATTTTAAGGGAAGTGTTTAAAAGTGTTTTTGCTATTTTAGGTAATGTGTCTTCAAGTATGAGACACCTAAAATATAGTAAAATGTGTCTTCAAGTATGGGACGGTTGGAGTAATTTTTTTTTTTTTCATGTTTATAGTTTTATCCTCTTTTTATAGTTTTTTTTATTAGTGGAGTACAACATAATATTAAAAAAAAAAATGTAAGTTAAAAGTGTAACAGTATTACTAAAAAATGTAAGTATATACAGTGTAACACAATATTAAAAAGAATTGCAGAAAGAACAGGAAAAAAAATAGACGGTCTAAATAAAATAAATTAAGAAGAAAGACACGATCAAAAAAATTCATGAGGAGATAATTGTATATTTTGTTAGATGTTAGTGGAATGATGTTGCAAATTACGAGACATGCATAGATATAATAAAGAGTAAAAATTAAAAGAAAAGTTAAAAAATTGACAAATTTGAAATTGGAGAGATTCCTTTCCACATGAAATACTGTACATGGTGAAGCGTTCGACAACACGTAATTGGTAGTTTTTGTGGTCCAATTAATGCAGTCAACAACCTCGTAAATAATGTCATTTTGGAACGGTCGTTTTTTGTATTTATCTAATAAATGATTCCATTAAGTGTGATACTCCTTCCCAAGGCTTATAAGTTTTAATTACTTTTAAACGCACATAAATTAAGTCATTAAAAATTATAGATATTCAGAAAAATTAAGAAATATAGTGCAGGATAAAAATTAAAAAATATTTATAAACGAACGGACCAAAATAATAAAATTAAAAAATAAACGGAGAAAAAAAAATAGTAATAAACTCACGCAAGATCGAAGTTTCAATAAAACCGACATAAAAATTTGAAAATGAAAAATAAATTATTTACTCTAAAGACTTGTGTTTTATGTCACCTCAATTAACATCAGATATTTAAAATTTTGAATCGGAGAGGTTTCATAAAATCATTATTAGATAAATAAAAAAAAGACTAATAATTTGAAATCTGTTTTTTGATTTATCTAATAGAATCAATAATAATTCTATGAAACCTCCCCAATTTCAAAATTTTAAATTTCTTTCAATTTTAACCATTTATTATATTTATTCCTCATAATTTATCGCATCACCCCACTAACACCTATTAACAAAATATACAAATTCCCTCCGTCCCATATTTGAAGATCCAAATTAATTGAACACGAGTTTTAATGAATGAATTATTTATTTACCGTAGTCAAATTTTACAAAGTGACTACATAGTCACTTTGTCGAATCGCGCCACGTGGCGTCGTATACGTCGTAACGACCTGTTACCTGTTATACATGTTTAAGTTATTTATATCACTTTTTAAATTGTATTTTGTTATTTATTATATTACTCTTCTTTAATATAAATACATTAAAAAAATTAAATATACAAACTAAACAAAATTACTATTCTACCCTTTTTAATATAATTTTCATTATTTTAAAAAATTAAATAAAAAATCCAACAAAAACAAATTAAATTCATTAGTCATTATTTAAAAAAATTAAATAAATAAATCCAATAAAACCAAATTAAATAATACAGTTTAATTGAAAATTGAGCTCTTTCTTCTACCCTAATTCCATAGTCTCTTGCGGTTTTGCCTTGCACAAAATTAAAGCTAACTCCTTCTCCCCCAATAAATAAATGCAAAATGTGCTTTTTGCCCCAATTCTTTCTTGTGTGTTTTTTAGTTATAGCCAAATCAATAAATTACCGGTGGCCGGAGTCAAAATGTCTTTCAGCTACAAATTTTCTTTGAGGCATTTTGTCGAACACTTGTTGAGCAATCAAGTTTCTATTTGATTTGAGTTAATTTAAAAAATAATTACTACTTAACAACTCAACCCTAATTTTGTCGAACACTTGTTGAGCAATCAAGTTTCTATTTTGAAAACTGAAATGTATAATAGTAACTCTTTCTATTTAAAACATTAAAGTAATTCTTTCTATTGAAAGTGAAACGAACGAGAGTTCTCACTTCAACAAGAATTATCAGCAGCTATTTTGTAAACTGAAATGTATAACAGTAACTCTTTCTATTGAAAACATGAAAGTAATTCTTTCTATTGAAAGTGAAATGAACGAGAGTTGCCACTTCAACTAGAATTATCAGCAACTATTTTGAAAACTGAAATGTATAATAGTAACTCTTTCTATTCAAAACCTACTATTTATTGAAAATGAAATGAATGATCCAAACAAATACATCTTTTAATTTAAGGCAAAGTAGATTTTAATTAGTTTAAAAGATTTAATATTTTTGTCTTATAATTTAAGTGATTCACAAAATAAATTGTATATAAAATTTAAAAGATTATTTTAAAGTTTTTTTTTAAAATTATATATTTGATTATGGACGGATTGGGTTAATATATGTACAACTTCATTCCTATTTTTAAATTATTAGATAATTAAATGAATTTTATTTTTATTTTTAAAATATACATAAGAAAAAAAAATTAATGATTGGGTCGAATTTTGTGTCAATACACTAATGACAGAATAAGGACACCGGTCTAACCAACATAAACACGATAACATACTCTTTCTCTCCGTTTCAATATTGTAGCTTCATAATTTACCAAAAAAAAAAAAACAAAAGGACGTTTTTAGTTAAATTAATCATTTTTTAATTTGACAATAAAATAATTTATTTACTATAAATTACTCCTTTCAAATATCTCAAAATTATGTGAAAAATTATATCACAATGTTATTACTTAATTACTCATAATATTTTATTATTCTACATTATTATTGAAACATTTTTAATATAAATTAATTTTATCGTATGAATTACTCCCTTCATCTCATTATTATTGGAACATTTGTTAAAAACATCTGTCTCATTATAATTAATGAAACATTTTTTTTATTTAAAAAAAGTAACTTTCTACTTTTTTAATAAAAATTCTCAAATATCTCTTATTTATCAAATTATCCATTATATCTCTCTTAAAAAATTATTTTATCACTTTTAATATGAATAAACAATTTTAAAATTAAACTCCATACAAACATAATTGTTCCATTAGACTAATAATTTTCGTTTCAAATTCAAATAGTGGTTAAAGCTGTGGGCAACACGTAAATGATTGAGGTGGCGTAATATCATGAAAGGTGGAACTGGATGTCAACACGTGTCACCAAATTAACATGCATTGTTACAAAATGTCATTTTGGATGTATGTAAATAATGCTTCTAGGAAATGTGATACTCCTTTTCAGTCTGTTTATAAAAAAGTTGATCAAGATTCAAGAGATCAACACGTGAAACTGAACTTGTATTTATTTGACCAGGCCCACTAGTTTTTGTCTAATAATGATTCTAGGTGAAGTTTAAAAAAAAAAAATACTAGGTGAAGTTTAAAAAAAAAAAACTAGGTGAAGTTTAAAAAAAATACTTCCCTCCATCACATATTAATATTTATAAGTAGTTTTAAAGGATGATTTTGTAAATTTTTAAGTATAAAGTAAATAAATGAGTTAATTTTTATGTATATGTGGAGAAAAAAATGAGTTGACTTCTATGTATGTGTGAAGAAAAAGTAATGATATTTGTATAAAATTGATGATATTGTGAGAGTGAAGTTTATAAATAGTTTCAATTTTAATGATGTGGAAATTATTGTGGAACATAGTAAATAAATATTAGAGTCAAAGACTGAAGTGTCATTAATCAAAGATGGTGTGTATTTACGGTATGAAAAAAAATTATTTACTCCAACTAATATGATTAAAAGTATGCATTTAATTTTATTTATGTGTGGTCACTAATTGATTTTGCCTAAATTAAAAATATCAATTATATAATACCAATTTCAATGTTGTTGGTTGATTTTGCATAAATAATTCAATATCAATCAAAATTATTTAAATTTGTAATGTTACTGATTTGCTAAATGATTTAAATTAAAAAACAACTCATTTTTTTACTATATACATAAAAATTTATAAAATTATCCTTCAAAACTTCATGAATTATATTATTACATTTAGAAATTAATTAAAAAAAAAAACCAGCATGTTCCCTTTCATTAACTCAATTAACTGAAAGCCACATACAGTAATTGTTATTTGAGTCGAGGGGAATATTTAAAGTTTAAATTCAATTTAAGTAATTGTGAAATTGGTTAATAATCTCATACAAGCAGTTATATATAGAAGCGGAAAATATGTAATTAAATGCAATTCTTTCTTTTAAAAACAACCTACAGTCACCTCTACAAAAATTATCAGCACTCATTTAAAAGCCTAAACTAAAACGCAAAAACTTATATGCAATATTGCATACATGCAATATGACTAATTAAGGTAATTAGGTCAAAATTTGTGGGTCAACGTGGGTCAACACGGGTCAAAGCGGGTCAACCTTAATTAAAATATTTATTTTCACTCTAATATATTATTATTTTACTACATGACCAAAATTATGTTACTACAAGAACTAAATTTCGTCACTACAAGGTCAAAAGTGTATTACTACAAGTTCAAAAATATTCTGGACACTTATTTTTTGGGGGCAAAATTACTAAAATAATTTTGACTTATTCGGCTACTACATGACTAAAACAATGTTACTACAAGACCAAAATTTTATCACTACAAGGTCAAAAGTGTATTACTACATGTTCAAAAATATTCTGGAGACTTTATTTTTTGGTGAATTTTTCAAAATGTTTTGACATGTAGTATTAAATTTTTGGCCTTGTAGTGGTAATATTTTGGCCTTGTAGTAACAATATTTTGGTCATAAACCACCTGTTTGCAACCCGCGAATTTTCTGGGCAACCCGGATCCAGACCTATGACCCGCGAATTTTTTAAAATTGACTTAATTTGACTTTTGGACTTAGGGTTTTGACTTGCCTAATTGGGATGAAATGCATGTATGCAATATTTCACATAAGACTAACCCAAACTAAAATATGAATACCCGACCCCAACAAAAATTGCATTAATTTAACAATGGTATGAAAATGTAATTTTAAATATGATTCAATTCTATCTTTTATTAGAATTTCATACATTAATTTTTAAAATTTTAGACCCCTATAGACTCTAATAACAATGCATACTAGTAACGTATATCTAATGTAATCAGTTTAATTTGCTTAATCTGCAATCTAGAATTTGTGTGCAATTTTACGGAGGAACGTCAAAATACTAAGAAGGCTTTGGAGAACATAAAAATAAATTTATGGACGTGGGCTGGAGGGCAAAAATTATTGATTTCAAATTCATCTGTTTCAGCTTGGTTTCATGATCCGTTTCAGTGTATCATTGAGTAATTTGCACGAGGAATAGGCGGTAAACATGTAACATAGATCTTTGTATATGAGTTGGGTACCCCGTGTACTCGTGTTGATATAAAAAATTTCTTAACTGTTCAAAAAAAAAAAGAATTTGTGTGCAATTTTAATAGCAATTACGAATATATATAGCACTTATAATCTCATATTCTCATCTATAATATTCTTGTACGCAATTATTTGGTGCCTAATCTTACTTTTACTGAAATGTAGGTTTGACAATTTATGTTATTGTGTTGGATTTTGTGTCAAATACATTATTGACACGATAATAACACGAATCAACACAACATAAAAACGATAACAACATACTTTTTTTGTCCGAATATTGTAGTTTCATAATTTATAAAAAAAATAAAAAAATCATTACTTTATTACACATAATTTAATAATAAAAAAATCACTTTAAATTACACCTTTCAAATACTCAAAATACTTTTACACACTTTTCTTTTCGGGACGTCTTTTACCATCTTAAAATGAAAAATCATTTAAAAATTTCACTCTCACAAAATTCACAATTTACACAAAATGTTATTACTTTTGAGCTCACACATACACTACAAGAAAACTGCAATTTAGCCGTGAAAAAATTTGTCGCTAATTCTAATATTTTCGTCGCTAACATGAGTTAGCGATTAAATAATTTTGTCGCAGGATTTGTTGCTATACGCCCGTCGCTAACGTGTTTGCGATAAAAAAAATTAATTTTGTCGCAAATGTTTGCAATGAAAATTTTAGTTTCATCGCAAAATATTAGGGACGAAAATATAAGTTTCATCGCAAAATATTAACGACGAAAATATGAGTTTCATCACAAAATGTTTGCGAGGAAAATCAAACATTTGTCGCAAACACGTTAGCGACAGGTGTATAGCAACAAATCCCGCGACAAAATTATTTCATCGCTAACTCACATTAGCAAAGAAAACATTAGAATTAGGGACAAATTTTTTTGTGTCTAAAATAGTAGCTCCTTACTTCTTGGCTAATTTTTTTGCGATAAATATTTTCATTTTGTTGCAAATGTTAGTGATGAAATCCATATTTTTGTCGCTAATATTTGGCTATGGATATTCGATTTACGAATCATTCTCTAAACCCACTTCCGCACTCGACCAACCCAACCCGCACCCACACCCGATCCGCCCCAACCCAACTCAATTGTTCTCTAAACCCATTTCCGCACCCGACCCGCCCCAACCCAACAGATCCCAACTCAACCCAACCCGACCCGCACACACAAAAATTACTTGTACACTACTAATATAAAAATACCACACAAAATGAATCATGCATGAAATTAAAAAGATGTGTAAAAAAATGAACCCAGCGAGAAATTTGACAAGAATTATCTACTCCTCCGTCTTATGATTATTTGCACACATTTTTTATTAGAACGTTTCAAAATTATTTACACACTTTAAATATTGAAATACTCCATAAAATTAATATTTTTTCAACATCATTTTATTATTAAAAGTATCACTCATTTTTTACATACATTTTACTATACACCTCATCAAATCACCTAAAATACTCTTCATTTATCTTACATCACTAATCACTAAATCTTCTTTTAAAAAAAATTATACCGGTCAAACTGTACAAATAATTCTAAAACGGAGGAAGTAATATATTTGATGTAACGTGGCGTGATATTGTATGAAGGGGATCTAGAGGTCAACACGTGTCACCAAACTCTCATGCAATCACCTCGTTAATTAACTTATTTCATTTTGGGTTGGTCCTTTTTTTGGATTAATCTAATAATAATTCTAACAAATGTTTAAAAAATATAATAAATTAGAGTTACAGCTTATAAACAGGAAGGGGGTGGGGCATATATTTTTTATTGAAATTATTAATCTAATTTTAGATTTTTAGATTTTAGTATATATTTTTATTTTTATTTTTAATTAATTAGGGGGGAAGTGGCTGGGTAGAATTCAAGCATATATAATTCAGATTTTATTGATATTTTTATTTAATTTTAAAAAATATTTTATTGATGTTTTAAAAAAATTGTACATTAAATGATAAAAATTTGTATGAGAGGGTTTGCATTCAATTTCTTTTATTATATGTATTTAAAAAAAAATTACGCATTAGCCCACCTCAAAATTGCACTACATCACAAGTAAAATCCATTTTCATATAATAATGTGTGAAAATAAAATATTTAATCCTTTAAACTCATTAAAATTTCACTTAAATTAAAAATTACTCCATAACTCAAGTTAAATTTAAACTAAAATCAATAATCAGAATTTTAGTTGTTAATTGGGTAAAATGATTATTTAGGATCAAAGGTTATAAAATTGTTAACATTTTGACAATTTTAATTCTTTCAAAAGATAAAGGACTAAAAAAAATAAAAAAATAAATGACTAAAATTGAAGTAAAAAATGATTAAAATTGAAAGGTAAATGACGTATTTTGTAAAGTTGAAACTTAAAGGATTTATTTTGTAATATGTCAAAATTATAGGACAAAAAAAAAAAAATTCCCGATGTCTCACAATAAGTTTTCTATTTCATTTTTTCAATTTTTTGGCATATTATTTTCTCTCTCCTAATTACATCACTTATATTTTATCATACTTCATCTTACACTCATCTACTCCGTATTATTTTATATTTCTCCATCATATAACTTGTACTACATCTATGATTTAATCATATTCTTAATTAAAACAACTAGAGAGAGGAAACTTAATTAAAACAACCAGAGAGATGAAATAGTGTAAACAATTGTAGGATAGATGGAGTATTTTTTTAAAAAAAACCACCCTCACAATATTCACAATTTACACAAAATATCTGTATTTTTGAGTCCACATACATACTATAAGTCAACTCTTATATTTAATTTATACATAAAAATTTAGACAATTAGTACTCAAAATTATACTTATTATTACATTTTTTTTTGATACATCTATATGTAAAAGTTATTGTGGAAGTGGAATAAAGTGAGTAATAAGAACTCTCGTATCAAACTCAATCACACTGTAAATGATGAATTTAATATTTTTCATGTCGACGACACGGTGCGACACCATAACAATTCGATAAAAAAATTACATTTTAAAGATATACTCTACAAATTAAAATAATTATTTAAATATATTGTCAACGGTTAATGTATTACAGTATCAATTAATTTTATCGTATTCCCTCCCATTCTACTATAAGTTTCTCACTTTTTTTTTTTATAGATGTTTTATCATAAATTTTTCATTTTATTTTTATTAAATTATTTTCTCTCTCAATCTCTTATACTTTATCTATTATTTTATTATATTTTATCTCATATTTATCTGTTATTTTTTCTCTTATCATCACATCACTTTATTTGTACTATATTTATTATTATATCATATTTTTTAATTAAAATCTAAAAAAAAGAGAAAACTTATAGTAAAACAGATAACCAATTAATAATTGAAATTCAAATGAGATGAGAAGTACATATGGTTAAACCAATTAATAATTGAAATTCAAATGAGATGAGAAGTACATATGGTTAAATCTGGCATCAAATTAACAGACCAAACAAATAGTATGAAACGTGGCGTGATATAGTAAAACGTGGATGTAGATGTCCACACGTGTCACCAAAGTTGTATTGACCAGGCCCAGTTTTTGTGGCCCAACTCTGTAATGCCCTGCCGGATGTTGTACGTGATTGACGAACTCGTCGGTCTATCGTCTGCACTGTGTCATTCTCTTTGTAATTTCTGGAATAAAACTCTAGCTGTGAAATTTAATTAATTGATTACGTAAGTGATGGATTAATAATCTCATACAAACATATTAATAGAAGTTTAAGAATTTAAAAATTGCAAAGAGAATGGGAATGAGAAAATTCAAACAAAAAAACAAGTACTTAATATATATAATTATCTTCCCCTTCATCCCCATATTCACATAAATACATGATCCAATTGTTTGATACGATTTATTAAATTATACTATCTCCATTTCACTATAAGTTTTACATTTTTCTTTTATGCGAAATTCATCTAGTCTTCTAAGCATTTTTCCAAAATTCACTGCTAGTTTTTCACTTTCTCCACTAAAACCTAACTTCATGTTTGTATATGTCCTACTATAAAAGAGTTTACAAGCATAAATTTATTCCTTTGATAAATTTGAATAATGGTGATTGTTTGGCTAGCGTTTTAAGAAATCGGTAATAATGATTTTAATAGAAAAATATCTAGAATAGAATAGAAAAGAAAAAAAAAAAGTTTCTGAAATATTCTTAATATAAATGGATAGTTTTAGAAAATTCTTTACTATTAATTTTCACCACAAATGTTAGTATATGATCATGCTCGAATAATTATAAACATGAAAATGAATTCTTCAACCTTAATTGGAATATTGTTAAAAAACCAAAGACGGGAAATGAGATGTCAAAGTTTTTTTTTTAAAGAATTCTTCTGTAATTTTGAGAGATTTCGCATTCAAAACACTTTTTCATTACTTAATGATTTGACTAACATCAATTTGACCAAATCTATAAAAAGGGGCAGGACCAAAAAGAGTAGAATTCATAAGTACATACCAGTGGTTTGGTTGTGTCACTAACGTTTCCACCATGTGCGTCATATTCTTGGATGTAATCCATACGGACTCCTCCTCCTCCGTGAGTTCCGTGGCTGGTACCGTGAGTATTGATGTTATCTGTTGCCCTTTCGCCCATGAATTATATATAGGAACCGGGAAAAGCAATGTCCAACGGATAGAAAAGCAATGTCCAACGCATAGAAGACACTTTGCACAATTTTTATTAACACAATTATTAGCGAGTTTAACAATGTAATGAAGACACTGCAAAGTCTGCACCACTCCCACCTTTACAAATTTTCTATTTTAAAAATTGAAATGTATAATTTTTAAAATTGGAATGTATAATAGTAATGTATGAGAGTTTAAAATCTCAAAACAAATACATGTATTTCTAAAGGTTGTACTATCTCCGTCCGTTTTGAGGGGTAGTTTCATAATTTTTTATGAAAGTGTAGTCTAATATACACCTGAGTCTACTAGATACATTCTACTTAAAAAAAATCCTCTTTTTTTTTGGGCTTTTATTTCAGACTTTTTTCCCCTTTATTTACCTATCATTTTTCTCTTTTTTTTTTTCTTTTTTTGCATGTTTATAGTTTTATCCTTTTTTCTGCTTTTTTTTAATTTCTTTTTATTAATTGAAAGAGAATATTAAAAAGTGTAAGTAAATATAATTACAAACTACAACATAATATTAAAAAAAAAAAAAAGTGTAAGTTAATGTAAGTGAAAAGTGCACAATATTACTAAAAAGTAGAGATGTTTATCCGGACCGGGCTAATCGGGCTGGCCCGTTTAACCCTGAAAAATACAGGGTTAGGGTTCATGAATTATAGGCCCGTTTAAAATCGGGCTTTTTTAACCCGGACCGGTTAGCCCGTGGGTAAATCGGGCCAGCCCGCTAGCCCGAGTTGTTACTTTTTTTTTTTTTTTTTTTTAATAACCTAAGAACAAATTTTGGGTCATTTGACCAATAACCATAATTATAAACATTAAGAAGTCCATTACTATCCATTAGTCATTATTACTATTTTTTATTAGATTATGATATTTGTTTAGCTTTATTTGGTTATATTAAGGACAGTTCTAAAATTGTGTTTAAATTATACTTTTTTGATCATTAACTAATTATGTATTTTTTTATTTTATCTGCTTGTTGGACGTGTCAATTGAGACATTTAATTTTAAAAGAAAAAAAAATTATTGTAGCCGCCCGTTTAGCCCGTGGCCTGCCAATTGTAGGCTCGTTAAATATGAATCGGTTAAGGTCCTAACCCGTTTAGCCCGTAGCCCTATAAGGCTGACTCTATAGGACTAGGGTCAGCCCGATAGACATCTCTACTAAAAAAAAGTGTAAATCTATATATAAAAGATGTAACACAATATTAAAAAGAATTGTAGAAAGAACAGCAAAAAAATACACGGTCTAAATAAAAATAAATTAAGAAGAAAGACACTATCAAAAAAATTCATGAGGAGATAATTGTAAATTTTGTTAGATGTTAGTGGAATGATGTTGCAAATTACGAGACATGCATAGATATAAAAAAGAGTAAAAATTAAAAGAAAACTTAAAAAATTGACAAATTTGAAATTGGAGAGATTCCGTTCCACATGAAATACTGTACACATGGTGAAGCGTTCGACAACACGTAATTGGTAGTTTTTGTGGTCCAATGCAGTCAACAACCTCGTAAATAATGTCATTTTGGAATGATTCTATTAAATGTTATACTCCTTTCCCCTATATGTTTTAATTACTTTTAAACACACATAAATTAAGTAAATGACTAAAAATTATAGATATTCAGAAAAATTAAGAAATCTAGTGAAGGATAAAAATTAAAAAATATTTATAAAAAATTTATAAACAAACGGACAAAAATAATAAAATTAAAAAACGAACGGAGAAAAAAAATATATAGTCATAAACTCACGACAAAGATTGAAGTTTCATTAAAACCGTCATAAAGGTTTGAAAATGAAAAATAAATTATTTACTCTAAAGACTTTTGTTTATTTCACTTCAACTAACATTGGATATTTAAAATTTTGAAATTGGAGATGTTTGATAGAATCCTTAAATTTTTTAAATTTCTTTCAATTTTATCCATTTATTATATTTATTTCTCATAATTTATCACATCACCCCACTAACACCTATTAACAAAATATACAATTCTCTCCCTATAAATAAATAAAAATTATTCGACTTTTACACAGTTTTCTCAAAATTTGTACTCCCTCCGTCCTCCGTCTCATAAATGTTTGCACCACTTTATGAGCACACAAACTAAAAAAAAAATGTAATGAGTAAAGTGTTGAGGGGTAATTTTGTAAACTTTAATGAATAAAATAAAGAAAATGATTGGATTTGGTCATTTGGGGTAAAAGTAATGACATTTTGTGTAAATATATATAAGAATATAGTGAGGATGAGATTTATGAAAAAAAATTTTAGAATGTGCAAACAATTATGGGACAAACGAATAAGGAAATAGTGTAAACAATTATGGGATAGAGGGAGTATATTTAAAAAAAAAAAAGAAAAACCACTGTCAAAATATTCAAAATTTACACAAAATGTCTATATTTTTGAGCTAACATGCATACTATAAGTCAACTCGTATATTTAATTTATACATACAAATTTACACAATTACTACTCAAAATTATAATCAATATTACACTTTTTGATACACCTACATGTAAAAGTTATTGTGGAACAAAGGGAGTAATAAACAACTCTCGTATTAAATTCGATCAGTCACAGACTCACACTGTAAATGATGAATCTAATATTTTTCACGTCAACGTGACATGACACGATAATGACACGCGACACGATAACAATTCGATAAAAAAAAATACATTTTAAATATATACTCTTTACAAATTAAAATAATTATTTAAATATGTTGTTAACGGGCTAATGTATTACAATATCAATTAATTTTATCGTACTCCCTCCCGTTCCACTATAAGTTTTTCACTTTTCTCTTTTAGATGTTTTACAATAAATTTTTCATTTCATGGCAAATTATTTTTTCTCTCTCAATCACAATTCCTTATACTTTATCTATTATTTTATTATACTTCATCTCATATTCGTCTATTATTCTTTCTCACCATTACATCATTTGTACTATATCTATTATTATATCATACTTTTTAATAAAAACACTCAAAACTTTATGTGAAACAGAAAAAGTATTAATTAATTAATATTTTTTTGTATCTAATTCAAGTCGTGTATGAAATTCAAATGAGATGAGAAATATAGATGGTTAAATCTGGCATGACATTAACATACCAAATACACGTTATATTGTAAGAAATGCATGGAGGTCAACACGTGTCACCAAACTTGTATTGACTAGGCCCAGTTAATGAAAAAAATTTGATTTATAAATTCACGTTGAGAGATGTCCGAATACATATCACAAACAAGTTATTTACTCTAAATTAGACTTGTGTTCATGTCCGAACTTGTAGGCTTGTCGATCTGTCGTCCGTATTGTGACATTCTCCTTTTAATTTCTGGAATAAAACTCTAGCTTTAATAGTTGTAAAATTTAATTGATCGATTACGTAAGTGATGGATTAATAATTTCATACAAACATGAGTTTAAAAATTGAGAAATTGCAAAGAGATTGTCACAGTACGATGACAGACCGACGAGTTCAACATAAAGATCGAGGAAGAGAGGGAGGAGGTGATGTGATCTTTATATTGTGAAATTTGAGATTGTGTTTAACAAAATATTTAGTAGAGTTATATGAGTATATATTTTGATTTTATATAAAAATACATTTTGCATTTTTAAACACTGAAATTTGGTATTAAGAGGATAACATATGCGATTACATCTTGTTCAAATGATTCGTCTGTTGGCGACTACATTAAAGAGTGCAAGAAAGTCTTGTGTTTCGATTTCTTTTGTTAAACGGAGTGCTAACACATTTGCATACGTTATTGCAAGAGCGTTCCGATCCTTTGGAAGCCCTCAGTGTTGAGATGATCCATAAAATTTTGTGATTGGACTCCCTAGAGAAAATTTCATTTTACGTCCTGTAATTTAGGCCTAATCCAATTTATATTCTTTAAGTTTTTACTTTTTCGATTTACGTCCTTTTTGGTCCAATTAACGTCCTTTCCGCCGAAAAATTTTAAAACTCACCGGAATGTGAGGAATAAATTGGGATTCCGGCCAAATAGTCCAATTTACGTCCTTTAAGTTTAAAAATTAAAAATTAATAATTAATTATTTCTAAAAATCCCATTAAAGATTTAAAAAATCTAAAAATATCATTAAAAATCCAAAAACCTCCTAAAAATTAAAAAAAATATATAAAATTTGTAAAATAAAATTCAAAATATACCACTAAAATTTCGAAAAATATCATTACAAATTATAAAATGTGTAAAATAAATAAAAAATCTAAAATTTTGAAAACATAAAAAATAAAAAATTCTACAATTCAAAGAATGGAAAATGTGTAATTTAAAAATTAAGAAATTCAAAATCTCATTAAAATTTTTAAAAATTCTAAAAATCTCATTAATTTATTAAAAATGTGTAATTTAAAAATTACCAATTCTAAAAATCTAATAAGAATAATAAAAATGATTTACATTTCATTAAAAATCAGATTTGATTCATACTCGTCTACCATTAAAGTTTTGCTCGAACTCCTAAAAAATTTGGATCCCACGAGATTTTCCATCTCACCGTCGAGGTTGAGTGGTTCCACACCTTGATCGATTTTGGAATCGTCCCAAATTCATTTTCACGATATTTTATAAATTGTGGATTTTTTTATTTTAAACATTTTTTTAAAAATAAAAAAATAAATTTACACATTTTCAGATTTTTTGAATTGTAGAAATTATAGATTTTTTTTATTTTTATGAATTTTTTAGGAAAAAAAATTTAATTTACACATTTTTCAGATTTTTTTAGTTGTAGAATTTATAATTTTTTTAGATTTTTTATATTTATTTTACACAATTTATAAGTTTTTAATGAGTTTTTTAAATTATTAATTTATAATTTTCAAACATAAAGGATGTAAATTGAACTATTTGACCGGATTTCCAATATTCCGGTGGAAAGGACGTAAATTGGACCGAAAAGGATGTAAATTGGACACCCTAGGACGTAAATTAAAAATGTGAAAACTTAAAGGATATATTCTGGATTAGGCCTAAGTTACCGGACGTAAAATGAAATTTTCTCGACTCCCTAATATTTGTTATTGTAATGAATAAAACAGTTTTAATGTAAATTTTTTATTTTTTTTTTGCCAAAAGTTGTCGACTTGTTTGCTGTACTCGTCGGTCTATCGTCCGTACTGTATCATTCTCCTTGCAATTTCTTGAATAAAACTCTAACTTTAGTAGCTGTGAAATTTAACTAAAATCAAAACAACTTTTAATGACAAAAATTATGTCATTATAGGTTCTCTAGCAAAAATTCTTTAATGACATAAATTGAATTTTAGTGACAGATTTTATCATTAATATTCAATTTTCTCTCATAAAGACTTTTATATAGATTAGAGAAACAATTGATTACGTAAGTGATGGATTAATAATCTCATACAAGCAAATTATATAGAGAAACAGTGAGATGCATTATCTTAAACTCGAATGCATGAGAGTTTGACAAGTGTCCAATTGAATGAAGACACTACAAAAAATTATCTTCTCATTGCTTCTTTATATAATATGCTTGTATGAAAATATTAATTCATCATTTACATAATCAATCAATTAAATTTCATAGTTATTGAAAATCAGTGTTTTATTCCAAAAATTACAGGAAGAGACACATTGAATGAAGACACCTCTGTTCCAACTTCTACAAATCTTCATCAATTTTTCAACTTTTCAATTTCGTTTGATAATTAGAGATCGAGGAAGAGAGAGGAGGTGATGTGATCTTCTTTAATTTTAAATTTGTGATCTTTTTGTTTAACAAAAAATTTAGTAGTTGTAGAAGTATATTTTTGATTTTATATAAAAATACATTTTGCATCTCTTAAACACTGAAATATTAAGATCTTCGATCTTGCTCAAATGACTCTTCTTCTTTTGGCAACTACATTAAAGAATGCAAGAAAGTCTTAGGAAATTAATTATCTGGGTGTTTCAATTTCTTTTCTTAAGTTGAGTGTTAACACCTCTGCACACGCTACTGTTAGGATTTTTCGATCCTTTGAAAACCCTAACTGTTGGGATGATATCCACATAATTTTGTGGTTGAACTCTCCCTAATATTTGAAAACCCTAACGTTATTGCAATGAATAAAACAATTTTACTGTAAAAAAAAAATGAAATTTGGTCAAAAATGTCATAAATTACGACAAAGTCATGTGTTGGAACCTATGTCAATTCCACCTGAAAAAGTTTACTCAATTCATTACCGTCGAAAAGTTAAAAATGACCGATAATTGAAAATAGTTGAATCTGACGGCACGTATAACAACAACTAATTAACAAAGCTATCATGCTTTTATTTCATTAAGAGTAGTAAAAAGATATTAATACTATACTATTAGGGCATGTTTGCTTAATGGGTTTAGGGGGGTTTAGTGATGGATTTGTGTAGAATTAAAGAATCAAAGCATCACTTTGATCTTCAAAGTTTGCAGAACTCACAATTTGCAGAAGAGAAGAGAAGTTTTTTTACAAAGATGAATAGTAAATTGTGTTAATGAAGAAGAAGGTCATTCCCCTTCTTATATACAAGAGATTAGTAACCACTAATCCTAATCTAACCAATTATATTAACTAACTAACCAACTGCTTTAGCTAATTAGTAAAACAAGGAGTGAACATATCTAAATGGGTGCAAACAAGGAGTGTATTTAACCACTCTTATACCCCCCCTCAAAATGGGAATGGATGTCCAACAAGCCCATTTTGGACTTATGGCTGGAAAAATCTGCAGGAGGAAGGGGCTTAGTAAGAATGTCAGCCAAATTGTCTGAAGTAGGTATGTGAACAAGTTTGAAGAGTCCAGCTTGAATCTTCTCCCTCGTGAAGTGATAATCCAAGGAGATATGCTTTGTCCTTTGGCATGGATTATGAGCTATTGAGAAAGCACTTTGACTATCAGTGTACATTGTTGAAGGCAGTGAATGCTTGACTCCCAAATCATCCAAGATATAATGAATCCATTGTAGCTCACAAGTGGTGGATGCCAAAGCCCTATACTCAGCTTCTGCAGAAGACCTGCTCACAGTAGTTTGTTTCTTGGATTTCCAAGATATTAGTGAGGTGCCAAGAAAAATACTAAAACCAGTGATACTTCTCCTAGTCTCAATGCATCTTGCCCAATCAGAATCAGAAAAAGCATGCAATTTGAAAGTGATATCTTTAGGATAGAAAACACCATTACCAGGATTGCATTTAATGTACCTCAAAACCCTATGAACAGCACTTAAATGAGACATAGTAGGGGTTTGCATATATTGGCTAAGTGTTTGAACAGCATATGAAATATCAGGTCTTGTGATAGTCAAGTAAAGCAATTTACCCACAAGTTTTCTGTAATGTCCAGGATTAGTAAGAACAGGAGAGTTGACATCAAAGCTTACCTTAGAATCCATAGGTGTGGAACATGGCTTGCAGCCCAAATAACCTAATTCATGTAGCAAATCCAAGGCATACTTTCTCTGGCAAAGGGTAAGACCTGTTTCATTTCTAGCAACCTCTATCCCTAAAATATATTTAAGAATACCAAGATCTTTGATAGTGAATGTATCATTCAAATGATTTTTAATGCTGTTAATGATATTAATGTTAGAACCAGAAACAATCAAATCATCAACATAACAGAGGATAACAGTAAAATCATCACCATCATGCCTTGTAAACAAAGAGGTATCAGCCTTGGATTGAGTAAATCCTAAGCAAGTCAAAGATGTACTCAATTTAGTAAACCATTGTTTAGAAGCTTGTTTCAAACCATACAAGCTCTTATTCAATTTACACACCCTAGTATCACTGTCAGAACAATATCCAGGAGGGGGAAGCATGTATATTTCTTGGTCCAAATCACCATGTAAAAAGGCATTGTTCACATCTAATTGGTGTATATGCCAATTTTTAGCAGCAGCAATAGCCAAAAGTATTCTAACAGTGGTAATTTTAGCAACAGGGGAAAAAGTGTCAAAATAATCTATTCCTTCTTGTTGAGTGTAACCCTTAGCAACAAGTCTAGCTTTATATCTTTCAATAGAACCATCAGAATTATATTTAACTTTATAAACCCATCTGCATCCTATACAATTCTTGCCTAAAGGTAAATCTACAAGAGTCCAAGTATTAGTGTTTTCTAAAGCCTCAATTTCCTTTTTCATAGCAAGAATCCAATTATTATTTAGGACAGCTTGTTTGTAAGACTTAGGCTCCTGGATTTGGGAAATAGAGGCAATAAAGTGCTTGTGGAGGGTAGATAACCTATTGGTAGATAGATAATCTTGTATGGGGTATTGCTTTCCAGAAGAAAAGTTCAATTTGGCATGATCAACAGATGCAGGCAAGTTAGTTTCATAGACCTGTAGATATGCAGGTTGGGTTTTAGTCCTAGAAGGTCTAGTGTAAGCCTCAAATTGCAGGTCATTAGGAGTATCAAGATCAGAGGGAACATTGGGATGGTCAGAAGGAACATCAAAAGCCTCTGGATTAACAAGATTATCAACAATAGGAATAGCATCATAATGAGAAATAGAACTGTCATCAACAAAATCATCATCACTAGATACAGGAACAGGAAATGTATGTGTAGGAGATTTAGTCATGTGTTTAAAGGGAAACACATTTTCAAAAAATTTTACATTTCTAGAGATAATAAATTTGCCAGATGAAAGATCAAAAAGCTTGTACCCCTTTGTACCAAAAGGGTATCCAATAAAAACACACTTAGCAGCCCTGGGATCAAACTTATGTCTATGAGACATGAGTGTATTAGCAAAGCATAAACATCCAAATGTTTTAAAAAAGGAATAGTCAGGAGGTCTGCCATATAGTTTCTCAAAGGGAGTTTTCTGTTTAAGGACAGATGAAGGAGTTCTATTTATGATGAAGGCAGCAGTCCTGATGCATTCACTCCAGAATTTTAAAGGCAAAGAAGACTGAAAGAGTAAAGCCCTAGCAATTTGAAGTAAGTGTTGGTGCTTTCTTTCAACAATACCATTTTGTTGGGGAGTTTCAACACATGAAGTTTGATGTATAATGCCTAAAGTATGATAAAAATCTGATAAAATAAACTCAGTGCCATTATCACTCCTCAATATTTTGATTTTGACATTAAACTGAGTAAGAACCATGTTGTAGAAATTTTGTAAAGAGATTTTAACATCACTTTTGGCTTTTAAGAGATATATCCATGTGCATCTACTATAGTCATCAACAATAGTGAGAAAGAATCTATGTCCAGTGATAGAGTATTCAGAAAATGGTCCCCAAACATCACAGTGTATCAAATGAAAGATGCTAGGAGAAACAGAAGTACTTAAAGGAAAGGGCTTCCTCTTTTGTTTAGCTAAAGGACAAATCATGCAATTGTTGTGTATACTAGAAGCTTTTACATTCAGATTGGGAATTTGTAACAAACATTTGCTAGAGATATGTCCTAGTCTTTTATGCCACAATTCAAAGTTACAAGAGTCACTAGCA
Source organism: Galeopsis tetrahit (assembly GCA_963675135.1). Lineage (NCBI taxonomy): Eukaryota > Viridiplantae > Streptophyta > Magnoliopsida > Lamiales > Lamiaceae > Galeopsis > Galeopsis tetrahit. The sequence goes on from OY776120.1 coordinate 1,406,630, forward strand.
ACAACATTAGAAGAAACAGTAGAACTCATGACAGCATTGACAGATGGGTGAGGAGTTTGTAACAGATATAAGCCCCTAACTTGTTCAGCAGAACCAATCACCATCTTGGTTGATTTGTCCTGTAAGATACAATGAGATGACAAGAAACTGACAATACAGTTGGAATATCTAGTTAAATGGCTAATAGACAAGAGATTATAAGTGAAATCAGGAACATACAACACATTATATAAGGTGAGATGTTCATTTATGACAATATTTCCCATATGTGTAGCTGTGGACAATGCATTATTAGGCAAAGAAATCTTAATATCAACTACTGATGGAGGAGTAATGAACAATGCAATGTCAAAAACCATATGATCAGTTGCACCAGTGTCTAATATCCAAGTAGAAACTTTGGTGGTATTAAAACAAGAATTATGTAAGATTATTGGTGACATACCTGTATCCTTGGGAGCTGGAATGTCCTCAGTATGAGAAGTGGAGGCCCCTGCCACAGAATGTGGTATGTCCCTCCCATCATCTAAGTTCTGCAGCTTAGAGAAACTTAAGAATTTATCAAAGAGATCCTCAGTACAAAGAGGGTTAGAAACCATAGGTGGGTGCCTCTTAGTAGGGGATCTAATGCAGGTATTTGCAGTCTTAGTGGAATCCTTATTTGGAGGACCCCTAGGGCCTCTCCAACCAGGAGGAAAACCAATGATTTGGAAACACCTATCAATAGAATGGCCTAAGCCATCACAATGGCTACACTTAAGGGGTTTCTTTTTATCCTTAATGAATTTGGAATTCTTGGTCAGCATAGCAATGGAGTCAATGGAAGCAGGCTCAGGGACAGAGTTTAGTGCCCTTTGTGACTCTTCTTGAAGCAGTAACCCACAAACTTTGGATAAAGCAGGAAAGGGAGACTGTAAAAGGAATTGACTCCTAATAGTGTTATATGAATCATGGAGGCCAACTAAGAATTTCATCACAGCATCTTGTTCTAAGGTTTTGGACATGAGTTTAGGCAGTTCACAAGTGCACCCATCCATAGCCCCACAAGAACATTTAAGAATCGGCCTAAAACTTAAGTATTCATCCCAAAGAGACTTGAATTGATTGTAGTAACAAACTAAGGATTGAGAACCTTGAGAAATAGTGCTTAAAGATTTTTCTAAATGATAAACCCTAGTACCATCAGAAAGTTTATATCGAATCACTAATTCATCCCACACATCTTTGGCAAGAGAAAAGTATTCCAAGGTGTGTTTGATATCGGGGGAAATAGAGTTAAGAATCCATACCAGAACCAGATTGTTAGCCCTTACCCAGGCGGCGTAGGTGGCCGGATCATCAACCTCTGAAGGGATGGTCAAGGAACCGTCGATTAATTGAATCTTATTCTTCACGCTGAGACTTCGTTTGATGGCATGACTCCAAGAGACATAATTGGTGCCGTTGAGTGGCTCGAGGACGATGGCCACCGCCGGATTGTCATTCTGGTGAAGGGCTAAAACGGAATAGGGGTTTTTGGCTGGATCGAGGGAATTAGGATCGGTGACAGTGGGCGCCATGGGTGCGAAATAGGTTGCCGGTCAGAGCAATATCAGAAGCACGATCGGCAGAAAAAGAAGAAAAGCCCCCAAGAATTTGGAATTCGATATGAGAATCGAAAGGCTTAAAGCGAAAGCGAAAGGATCGAATCGGTCGTCAATTTCATCAAGAAACTGATACCATGTAGAATTAAAGAATCAAAGCATCACTTTGATCTTCAAAGTTTGCAGAACTCACAATTTGCAGAAGAGAAGAGAAGTTTTTTTACAAAGATGAATAGTAAATTGTGTTAATGAAGAAGAAGGTCATTCCCCTTCTTATATACAAGAGATTAGTAACCACTAATCCTAATCTAACCAATTATATTAACTAACTAACCAACTGCTTTAGCTAATTAGTAAAACAAGGAGTGAACATATCTAAATGGGTGCAAACAAGGAGTGTATTTAACCACTCTTATAATTTGATATGTAGACCCATCTTCTCCCATATTTGGTTTCTTATAACTTTAAACACCTTGATCCGAATTTATAATTTGACCCGGTTTTTATAAACTAGATTCCATGGATTTAGACAATCTAGCCTCCCCTTGGGTTTATCTAGCCTCTCTCCCTAGGTTTATCTAGCCTCCTCCCACATCTTAACCCATCTTATCCCAACCCATGAAGCAAACATGCCCTTATTTTATAAAAATATAAAGGGTGCAAAGATCTCATCTAGCATAAAAATTCACATATGCTATACTAAATCTTATTAATAAAGTTGAAAAAATATTTAAAATTTAATTATTTAAATAGAATAAACATATATTTTATGAACCCAAAAATAGATCTCAACAAAATTTTAATGAATGAATGGAGTATTTGGTAATAATTTTTTGTATATTTAATTTTTAGGAATGAAAAAAAAGAAGAGAAAATTATAAAAATGGATCAAAATAAAAATAAAAATGGAGAATTATAAAAATGGACAAGGGGAATAAATCTTATCAAAATAAGGAAATATAAAATTTAAATTGAAACATACCATAACAGCAATAACAAAAAAAAAAAATTGAAAGTGTAAACTTTATAAAAGGTGCCTGAAGTTTGAATACTACTAGTAATTAATTACTTTTATTATAAATTAGTATTTCACCCGTGCGATGCACGGTCAATATATACTCTATATAATATTAAATATTAATTGTATGTTACAAAAATATTACTCTCTTTATTCCAAAATTACTTTCATAGGTAGATGAACACGCATATTAAGAAGTATAATAATGAGTGAAGTTTTAAGGGGTAATTTTATAAAATTTTATGAATAAAGTAAATAAATGAGTTAACTTTTGTGTATGTGAAGAAAAAGTAACATCATTTGTGTAAAATTAAGGATATTGTGAAAGTTGAGTTTATAAAAGATTTTCTATTTTAAGGGTGTTAAAGTTATTGTGCAACGTCCCGAAAAGTATGAAAGTAATTGTGGAACGAAAGAAATTATTATTTCTTTGAATGAATAATTTGAAATTAAAATAACAATGATATATTAATATATACTCTATATAATATTAAATATTAATTGTATATTACAAAGTTATTATTATTTCTTTAAAAGAATAAATTAAAATAATAGTGATATATTAATTAGACAATTAAGTTTGACCAATTTCATGATTAATACAACTATAATAATCCATATAGTACAATCTTGATTTTAAAAAATGTATACACTATTAACAAGCCTTTCCGTAGTGGGTATCGATGGTAGCGTGAGTAGCACCAGCACCATACTTGATCCGAAACGGAGTACGTGATTGACGAACTTGTCGACTTGTCTACGGTATTGATCGATCTGTCTTCTGTATTGTGCCATTCTAGCTCCTTAATTGCAGTAGCTGTGTTAGATTATATATATATATATAGAAGCAGTAAGATGATTAATTGAAAACCGAAATGCTGAAAACCCATATGCATAGGGTTTGAGGTGTGTCCCCTTTGAATGAAAACACCTCACAACTTATACCACTGAAAAAAAAGTAACTAGAAATTAAAGTGGGAGTGACACGTGTTGCATGAGAGAAAAGGGAAAGGGACACGTTAGTTCAACATGTCATGACTTCAACTAACATGATTGTCGACCATGTCCGATGGTGTACGGGATTGTCGAACTTGTAGACTTGTCGGTCTGTCGTCTGTACTGTGACATTCTCTGTAATTTCTGGAATAAAACTCTAGCTGGGAAATTTAATTAATTGATTAAGTAAGTGATGGATTAATAATCTCATACAAACATATTAATAGAAGTTTAAAAATTGAACAATTGCAAAGAGAAAGACACAGTAAAAATTCAAAAAAAAAACAAGTACTTAATATATATAATTATCTTCCACTTCATCCCCATATTCGATTCACACAAATACATGATTCAATTGTATGATACAATTTATTAAATTATACTCTCTCCATTTCACTATTAAGTTTTACATTTTCCTTTTATGCGAAATTCATTTAGTCTTCTAAGCATTTTTTCAAAATCCACGACTAGTTTTTCCCTTTCTCCACTAAAACCTAACTTCATGTTTCTATATGTCCTACTATATATAAAAGAGCTTACAGACATAAATCTATTCATTTGATAAATCTGAATAATGATGATTGTTTGGCTAACGTTTTAAGAAATCGACAATAATAATTTTAATAGAAAAATATCTAGAATAGAATAGAAAAGGAAAAAAACAAGTTTCTGAAATATTCTTAATATGAATTGATAATTTTAGAAAAATTCTTTACTATTAATATTCACCACAAATGTTAGTATATAATCATGCTCGAATAATTATAAACATGAAAATGAATTCTTCAACCATAATTGGAATATTGTTAAAAACCCAAAGACGCGGAAATGAGATGTTAAAATTTTTTTTTTTTAAAGAATTCTTCTGTAATTTTGAGAGATTTTGCACTTAAAACAATTTTTCATTAGTCAATGACAGTTTGACTAACATCAATTTGACTAAATCTAAAAAAGGCATGACAAAAAATAGTATAATTAATAAGTACATACCGGTGGTTTTGTAGTGTCCTCCACCGTGTGCGTCATATTTTTGGATGTAATCCATACCGACTTCTCCTTCGTGGTTCCACCGACTCCTCCTCCTCCGTGGTTCCACTGTGTTCCACCGTGGTTGGTATCGTTGTACCGTGAATATTGATGTTGTCGGTTGCCCTATCGCGATACCGTGAGTATTGATGTTGTCTTGCCCTTTCTCTTTCTCTGAAGAATTATATAGACAAACTGTGAAAGCAATGTCCAACGGATAGAAGACACTTGCAAAATTATTATTAGTACAATTATTAGTGAGTTTTACAATGTAACGAAGACACTGCACCACTCCCACCTTTACAAATTTTCTATTTTAAAAAATGAAATGTATAATAGTAATGCATGTGAGTTTAAAATCTCAAAACAAATAAATATATACATAGTTGTACTATCTCCATTTAAAGGAACTTGCACTCTTGAGATGACACACATTCTAATAAATGGGTATGAAAAGATGTAATGGGTAGTTTAATATACACCTGAGTCTACGTTTATTTTTTTTTTCTCATTTTTTTGGACATTCTTTTTGGGCATTTTTTTTTAGACTTTTTCCCCTTTTTTTTACTTATTCTTTTTCTCCTTTTTTTTTCGCATTAAAAAAAAAAGTGTAAATTAATGTAAGTGAAAAGTGCACAATATTACTAAAAAAATATGTAAGTTTATATATAACAGGTGTAACACAATATTAAAAAGAATTGCAGAAAGAACATAAAAAAAAATAGACGGTCTAAATAAAATAAATTAAGGAGAAAGACACGATCAAAAAAATTCATGAGGAGATAATTGTATATTGGTAAAGTCAGTATGCACTCGAGTGCATGTTGTACACCCTAGTCTATGTGCACTTTTCAATTTTACTGACTTACACTTTTTGGTAAATGGTGTTGCACTTTTCAATTATTACTAAAAATATTATTATACAGTTTAATAATTGAAAAATGCAACACCATTTATTAAAAGTGTAAGGCAGTAAACGGAAAAGTGCAACATGAAGTAGGATGCACAACATGCACTCGAGTCCATAGTAGACCAAACCTCGTGTATTTTGTTAGATGTTAGTGGAATGATGTTGCAAATTACGAGACATGCATAGATATAATAAAGAGTAAAGATTAAAAGAAAACTTAAAAAATTGACAAATTTGAAATTGGAGAGATTCCGTTCCACATGAAATACTGTACACATGGTGAAGCGTTCGACAACACGTAATTGGTAGTTTTTGTGGTCCAATGCAGTCAACAACCTCGTAAATAATGTCATTTTGGAATGATTCTATTAAATGTTATACTCCTTTCCCCGAGGCTTATATGTTTTAATTACTTTTAAACACACATAAATTAAGTAAATGATTAAAAATTATAGATATTCAGAAAAATTAATTAAGAAATATAGTGAAGGATAAAAATTAAAAAATATTTATAAAAAAAATATAAAATATTTATAAACGAACGCACAAAAATAATAAAATAAAAAATTAAAAAACGAACGGAGAAAAAAAATATATAGTCATAAACTCACGCCAAAGATTGAAGTTTCATTAAAACAGTCATAAAAGTTTGAAAATGAAAAATAAATTATTTACTCTAAAGACTTTTGTTTATGTCACTTCAACTAACATTGAATATTTAATTTTATCGTACTTCCTCTTGTTCCACTATAAGTTTTCCATTTTTCTCTTTTTCCACTATAAGTTTTCCATTTTTTTCTTTTAGATGTTTTACAATAAGTTTTTCATTTCATGACAAATTATTTTCTGTCTCTCAATCACAATTCTTTATACTTTACCTATTATTTTATTATACTTCATCTCATATTGGTCTATTATTTCTCTCTTGCCATTACATCATCTGTACTATATGTATTATTATATTATACTTTTTAATCAAAACACTCAAAACTTTATGTGAAACAGAAAAAGTATTAATTACTCCTTCCGTCTGCCTATAAGCTTCCCATTTTACCATTTTGGTCCGTCCGTCTATAAGTTTTCCATACCTTTTTTGGTAAGTACTTTTTCTTACACATCACTTTATATCTTATTTTTTCTCTCTATCTCTCTCCTCTCTCAATCACATCACTTGTACTATATCTATTATTTAATCACTTTTCTTAATCTATGTGTCAAAAAGTAACGTGAAGCTTATAAGCGGACGGAGGGAGTAAAATTTAAAAAATTGACAGAGCGTGAGCGTGGATCTAGAGCTCAACACGTGACTCTGAACTTGTATTGACCAGGCACACAGTTTTTGTGGCCTTTGATATCGAAGTTTCATTTAAACCTTTTTCAAAAACCGTTTGAAAATGAGTATTCATCAAATATGATGTGTATTTATGTTATGGAAAATAAATTATTTACTCTAAAGACTTTGTGTTTATGTCAATTTAACCAACATGATTGAAAGTAAGCATTATATAATTATATTTACAAAAAATAACTGAAACATATTGTTGTTATTCGAGTCGAATCGAGTATTTAACGTTTAAACTTGACTTAAGCTCTTATCGAGTCGTGCTTAGCTCGATTACATTGATGAGAAAAAAATAAGCTTGATTGATAAATGAGTCTAACGAGCCTAATGAAATAAAATATTTTTTTCAAAAATATTGAGTCTAACGAATTGAGTTTGAATCGTCTCATTAGTAAATTGAGTATCTAAATAACCCGACTCATTTAACAACAATAATCAATTAGAATTAGCAATTCTTATGCACGTTTAATATTAATTAATGCATGATTAATGTAAGAAAATGAATCATGCTGAAATTAAAAGATGCGTATAAATTAAAAATGCACCCAGCGAGAAATTTGATAGAATTATCTATTTCCTCCGTCCTATGATTATTTGGGACGTCTTAAAAATTATTGGGACGTTTCAAAATTATTTACACACTTTTAATATGGAAATACCTCATAAAATTAATATTCTTTCAACATTATTTTATTTTTAAAATTATCACTCATTTTACTATACACCTTATCAAATCACCTAAAATATCTCTCATTTATTTTACATCACATATCACTAAATCCACTTTTTAAAAAAATTATACCGATCAAACCGTGCAAATAATTTTAAAACGGAGGGAGTAATATATTTGATGTAACGTGGCGTGATATCTTATAAAGTGGATCTAGCTAGAGGTCAACACGTGTCACCAAACTCTCATGCAATCACCACGTAAGTGTTTGGTCTTTTTTTTTTTTTAATTCATCTAATTCACATTCAATTCTTTCAGTTATAAATTCACATTCAATTGTCACTTGTGTGTTCAACTAACATGATATCATGTCAAGTCGACCCTGCCGGACGTTGCACGTGATTGCCGAACTCGCCGACTTGTCCGTCGTACTGTGATCTAACGACGGATCGACGAGTTCACAATCCCGTGCACCGTCCGACCGAGTCCAAAAATTGCAGGAAGAGACCCATTGAATCAACCTCTACAAATCTTCATAATTTTTCATCTTTAAATCATTATTGTGATTTTAGATTTTGTTGTGAATTATATTTCTGTTATGCTTAATTTCGTTTGATAGAGATCGAGGAAGATAGAGGAGGTGATGTGATCTTTAATTTTAAATTTGTGTTTTTTTTGTTTAACAAAAAATTTAGTAGAGTTATAAGAGTATATATTTTGATTTTATATAAAAATGCATTTTGCATCTCTTAAACACGAAATTTGGTATATTAACATCTTCTTGCTCAAATGACTCTTCTTCTTTTGGCAACTACATCAAAGAGTGCAAGAAAGTCTTGTGATTTCTTTTGTTATGCGGAGTGCTAACACATTTGCATACTCTATTGCTAGAGTTTTTCGATCTTTTGAAAGTCTTTACTGTCGAGATGATCCATAAAATTTTGTGATTGAACTCCTCCTAACATTAATATTTGTTACTGCAATGAATAAAATATTTGTTACTGCAATGAATAAAACAGTTTTAATGTAAAAGAAAAAATGAAATTTTACCAAAAACTTACTTTAATTTGATTGGAACATCGAAAAGATAAAAATAAAACAAGGGGTACTCATACATTTACAAAAGATTTTTCACAGAATTGAAACTTGTTGTTACTAATTTTACACCCTTCGGTCAGTATCTCTAATACACATAAAAGGGTTGTAACACCCACTACAAAATAATGGCCAGAAGGCAACAGCAAAAGGCAACGGCAGGCTACCGTTGCCAATTGACAACGGCATTAATAACGGGAAGGAAAAAGGCGACGGGGGCGGGTGCCGTTGCCTTAAGGCAACGGATAAGGCAACGGGAGTGGGCCCCGTTGCAAAAAGGCGACGGCATATAAGGCCCGTTGCCAAAAGGCGACGGCAGTGGGCCCCGTTGCCATTTGGTAACGGGCCCCCAGTCGCTAAAAGGCAACGGCAGTGGGCCCGTTGCCTTTGCCGTTGCCCTAATTCAATTAAAATTGATATTTTTAAATGGATAAGTGAATTGAAAATTAGAATGAATTTAAATGAAGTGATTAGAATAAATTTACATGTATAATCGAAAATTAAATAATTATACTCAATGTTGTATGTAATTATAATGTTGTGAATTGAAAATTAGAATGAATTTAAATGAAGTGATTAGAATAAATTTACATGTATAATCGAAAATAATTATACTCAATGTTGTATGTAATTATAATGTTATGAATTGAAAATTAGAATGAATTTAAATGAAGTGATTAGAATAAATTTACATGTATAATCGAAAATAATTATACTCAATGTACGTTGTATGTAATTATAATGTTGTGAATTGAAAATTAGAATGAATTTAAATGATGTGATTAGAATAAATTTACATGTATAATCGAAAATAAGTATACTCAATGTTGTATGTAATTATAATGTTGTGAATTGAAAATTAGAATGAATTTAAATGATGTGATTAGAATAAATTTACATGTATAATCGAAAATAATTATACTCAATGTTGTATGTAATTATAATGTTGTGAATTGAAGATTAGAATAAATTTAAATAGTGTAAATTAATTAATGATACCGTAATTAAATTATTTAATTTGAAAAACATTATAATTTAGTTAATTCTCATTTAGAAATAATTATGATATGCTTTGACAATTTAAATTTAATAAGCAATAATTAAACTTAAAATGGATTGAAATAAAGAATTGAAACTAAAATTAAATTGAATATAGGGTTTAGGGTATAGGGTTTAGGGTTAAATGGATAAGTGAATTGAAAATTAGAATGAATTTAAATGAAGTGATTAGAATAAATTTACATGTATAATCGAAAATTAAATAATTGTACTCAATGTTGTATGTAATTATAATGTTGTGAATTGAAAATTAGAATGAATTTAAATGAAGTGATTAGAATAATTTTACATGTATAATCGAAAATAATTATACTCAATGTTATATGTAATTATAATGTTGTGAATTGAAAATTAGAATTGATTTAAATGAAGTGATTAGAATAAATTTACATGTATAATCGAAAATAATTATACTCAATGTTGTATGTAATTATAATGTTGTGAATTGAAAATTAGAATGAATTTAAATGATGTGATTAGAATAAATTTACATGTATAATCGAAAATAATTATACTCAATGTTGTATGTAATTATAATGTTATGAATTGAAAATTAGAATGGATTTAAATGATGTGATTAGAATAAATTTACATGTATAATCGAAAATAATTATACTCAATGTTGTATGTAATTATAATGTTGTGAATTGAAGATTAGAATAAATTTAAATAGTGTAAATTAATTAATGATACCGTAATTAAATTATTTAATTTGAAAAACATTATAATTTAGTTAATTCTCATTTAGAAATAATTATGATATGCTTTGACAATTTAAATTTAATAAGCAACAATTAAACTTAAAATGGATTGAAATAAAGAATTGAAACTAAAATTAAATTGAATATATATTAATTGTGTTCACAACATGACGACTAAAGCTCCTAGCCTAAATGGCACACAGGGACGCCCAAAACTCTACAGGACCGAGAGGTCCCGTGTTCGAAACCCAGCTGGAGCGAAAAATCGCGAATATTGGTAGCCTAGTGGTGGGCGTGTGTGTTGGTTGCCTTAGAGACCTGGGTTCGAAACCCAGGTTCTCATTTTTTTAAAGGTAACAAAAAGGCGACGGCCTTGGCAACGGCTGGGCCCCGTTGCGAAAAGGCGACGGCTGGGCCCCGTTGCGAAATGGCAACGGCCTCCACGCCCTTGCCAAAAGGCGACGGCCACCTGCCGTTGCCAAAAGGCAACGGTTTTTCCCAAATCCGTTGCCTATAAAATAGCAACGACTGAGCTGATAGGATCAGATAAGATTGAAGGGTTTCAATCAGATGAGAAGGTGATGCTTAGAGTTCAGCACAGTTGGGATCAGCACAGTAAGATCAGCACAGTACTGGACTAAGATCAGTACTTCAGCAGACTGGACTAAGATCAGTACTTCAGCAGAGTGTACCAAGATCAGTACTTCAGCAGAGTAGATCAGCTCAGTACCAGATCAGCACAGTACTTGGGTCAGCACAGTACTTGGTCAGTGCAGTTAAGATCAGCACAGTATGAAGTCTATCAGCAGAGTTAGCTTTTGATCATCAGAGCAGAAGAGTTGGGTATCAGAACACTAAGTAGTGATCTGATCTTTATGGGCAAGTCTTCTGGTTCGAAGTTAGTTAGTTTAACTAACAGTTTTACAGTTACAACAACTTGAGGGCATAACTACCATTTTCAGTTGGGCAATAACAGAGCACATGGTTGTTACAAGCGGTTGCAAACGGTTGATAACTACTCAAAACAGTTCCTAACAGCAGCAACTACCTTTGGTCTTTATATACTCTTGTTTTGTACATTGTAAAGGTTGGATGAGAGATTTAGTACGTTATTGTATTCTTTGAGTTGTGTGAGTTCACGAGTGAAGTGAGGAAATATCCAATTCCGAGTGAATGAGTGTGTAAACATTCTTGATCAATCAAAGAAGTCCTAGTCTGGTCCAGTGGATGTAGATCACATTGATCGAACCACTTAAATCCTTGTGTGCTGTTTGTCTCGTTGATTACTTTTCTGAATTACTATCCTAGAGCAGTTATTTCTTCTATATTCAAGTGTTCTAATTAGTTGGAGACGTCTAACCGATCGGAATCATCTTGACAAATACAATTTATTAAATCATGCATACTCTCTCGTCTACCTATAAGTTTTTTCCTTTCTTTTTATGGATGTCTTACAATAAGGTCCTATGTTTGACTAACGTTTCAAGAAATATGCAATAATGATCTTAATAGAAAAATATCTAGAATATAATAGAAAAGAAAGAATGAAAAATAAGTTTCTGAAATATTCTTAATATGAATTCATAATTTAAGAGAATTTTTTACTATTAATCTTCACCACAAATGTTAGAATATATTATCATGCTCGAATAATTATAAACATGAAAATTAATTCTTCAACCATAATTGGAATATTGTTAAAAAAAATCAAAGACAGAAAGTTTGAAGAACATCAATTTGACCAAATCTAAAGAGAAAGTGATCAAAAGTGATTTTTTTTTTCTAATATTTCCTAAGGTGATTCTATTTTATTTTTTTCAAAAAAATAAAATAAGACAAGTTATTTTAGAAATTAAACCAAATACGAGAAATGAGTTTTTTTTTTTTTTAAAGAATTCTTCAACCGTCATCTTGAGATATTTGACGTTCAAAACTCTTTTCGTTGAGTAACATTAATTTCACCAAATCTAAAAAAAAGAGGTAGGAATCAGTCAAATAAACATTTTATTTTTGTGAAAAAAATAAAATAAAGTAGAATTAATAAGTACATACCGAATTTCCCTTTCGAGATGCCGACTTCTCCCAGACTCTCCGATGGTGCCAGCTCCCACATTAGACTCATCTCCATCCCACATTAGACTATCTCCACCTGTGGCCCCTCCCGACTCATTTGCTTCAAGGTACATGACTCATTTGCCGGTGCCAGTGACGCCTACACCGTGCGCCATATTCTTGTTCTTAGATGTCAGCCTAGGTTGTGCCAGATGTCAGTCCACGTGTAGGTAACGTTTACGTGCCAGATGTCAGTCCACGTGTAGGTAACGTTTTTTATGAAGGGAGTTGTCCCAATACCAATGGTGACACCTGTTTATGTTGCGCGAGTTCTTCCAATACCAATGGTGACACCTCTTTGGTTGTCTGTTGCGGCCCTTCCGCCGTGGGTGATGTGGGTATAGTGGGTATCGGGGTGGTGGCGTGAGGTCGTGCGCTATATTCTTGTTCTTGGGTGTCAGCCCACACACAGAATAGGTGTAGGTTTGCCCCAATACCAATGGTGACATCACTGATGTTTTCTGTTGCCCGGCCGTGGATATCGGTGTGGTGAGTTCTAGGTAGACGGAAGTATCGTGGTGGTGGTGAGTTCTAATCAGTAGACTCGTCTGCCGTCCTTATAACAACTCTTTATATTGAAAATCTACAATTCATTTTATTGAAAATTGAAATGAATGATCCAAACAAATTCATGTATACCCAGTTGTATCTTTTAATTTAGTTGAGATTTTAATTAGTTTAAAGGTTTTAATATTTTTGTCTTATAATTTAAGTGATTCACAAAATAAACTGTATATAAAATTTAAATGATTATTTTTGTTAAAATTATACTACTCCCTCCATCCATGAAAAGTAGGGACATGGGGATGGGGCACAAGTTTTAAGAAAATTGTAGATAAAGTAGATAAAGTAAGGGTATTATAGGGTATTGTGGGGTCCATTGTGAATAAAGTGATTGTTTAGGAATAAAGTTGATGGCAAATTGAGTAATTAAGTGATAGTTGAAGGGTGATAGTTTCCATAAAGTGTATGTGACTACTTTTCGTGGACAAAGAATATGTGTCAAATGAGACTACTTTTCGTGGACGGAGGGAGTACTATATTTGATTATGGACGGATTGGGTTAATATATGTAGAACTTTCATTCCTATTTTAAATTATTAGATAATTAAATGAATTTTATTTTTATTTTTAAAATATGCATAAGAAAGACGGGCTACAATCCCGTCCCAGCCATCACATAGATCCGCCCTTATTATTATGGGTCGAATTTTGTGTCATGAACTAATGACACAATAAGGACACCGGTCTAACCAACATAAACACGATAACATAATCTTTTCATCCGTTTTTTATATTGTAGCTTCATAATTTACCCAAAAAAAACAAAAAGACGTTTTTAATTAAATTAATCATTTTTTAATTTGATAATAAAATAATTTATTTACTTTAAATTACACCTTTCAAATCTTAATACTCTATATTTGTGAGAATATAATGGAACACGTGTCACAATTCTATCCTTCTACACAATCTCTCTCTTCACCAAAATCGTCTATTTCAAAATCCCTGCATTCTCAGCCATTCTGATTAAAAAAATCAATTTTTCCTATTTTAATATCAAAATAATAATTCAAATATTATCTTCTCATAATTATTTTTAAATTTTAAATTTTAATTATTATTTTTAATTTATTTTTTAAACTTTAATCACAACGTTTAACAAAGAATTTTGAAGATTTTAAATGTACATAATCTTGAAGGTTTTTGTATTAGATTATCGATATACAAATTGAATAGATTTTTGTATTAGATTATTGAGAATTTTTATAAAAATGATCATTGTATTAGATTATTGAGATTTTTTATAAAAAAAGGATCATTGCAAGACACTTTTTTAATTAAGAACAAAAATTATAATAATCTTAAATATTTATTTACAATATTAATTTTTATAATTTATAAGATTTATAAATTTTTCAATAACAATTTTATCTCTTTTAATTATTTTAAATTTTAAATTTAAATAATCACATGATTTTCTCAACTAAGTTAAAAATCTAATCTTTTTATACGCTACTCATTTTGGATAACCAGGTATAGAAAAACAACATCTCGATCACTCTTGGCGCATAAAAGTAACTTTTTTTTCCTCTTTCATTTAATTTAAATTTTCTGTATTTTTTATTAGATTATTGAGAATTTTTATAAAAAGGATCATTGTATTAGATTATTGAGAATTTTTATAAAAAAAGGATCATTGCGAGACACTTTTTTAATTAAGAACAAAAATTATAATAATCTTAAATATTTATTTACAATATTAATTTTTATAATTTATAACATTTATAAATTTTTCAATAACAATTTTATCTCTTTTAATTATTTTAAATTTTAAATTTAAATAATCACATGATTATCTCAACTAAGTTAAAAATCTAATCTTTTTATACGCTACTCATTTTGGATCACCAGGTATAGAAAAACAACATCTCGATCACTCTTGGCGCATAAAAGTAACTTTTTTTTTTCTCCTTCATTTAATTTAAATTTTATGTAATTATTTTTGGAGGTTAATGATTTTTACTTTTTCTTTATCTGAATTCATTTGAGTCTCAATTTCAATTGAAGAGGATTGCGATTTTTTTTCAATTTTATCTTAGTTCTTATGTGTCTCCCTGCAATTTCATTTCATAGAGAAAAAGAGGTTCTCATTCTCTATCTCCTTATTATTATGTTTTTGGTTTTACTTCCATTTTTTTCGTAATTTTTTCTTATTCTTTTTCTATTTAATAATTTTTTCTTTCATTTTTTTTTTTCAATTTTATCTCAGAGAAAGTAGAATGAGAATTGGCAATTTATTCAATTTTCTCATTCTCTATCTCCTTATTATGTTTTTTTGTTTACTTTCATTTTTTTTCATGTAATTTTTTCTCATTCTTTTCCTATTTAATAATTTTTTGATTTTATTTTTTCTTTCAATTTTATTATGTTTTTTTGTTTTACTTTCATTTATTTTCTTAATTTTTTGCTTTTTTTTGCTTCCATTTTTTTTTCAATTCATAATTTATTTTATTTTATTCAAGACACCGATCGAGTTATTGACGATCTACATCTTACATACAATTACATCTTACATACAATTTTTTACTGTAATTTTTCCTTCATTTTTTTCAATTTTATCCCATAGTAAAATTCACATTGTGGAATTATGAATTATGGTTTATTTTATTTTATTCAAGATACCGTATTCTCAATCGACTTATTGACGCAATTTATTGACGATCTTAGAATGATTTGCAATCTTTTCGAAGTGTGATTTTAAAAAAAAGTACCGACTCCACGATTATATAATATGTCCTTTTTATCATATTGACTATTTTTTTTTTTTTTAGCGATAAGTAATTTAAATTATGTATGAATTATTTTATTTTATATTATTTCATAATAAATTTAATTATAATTTTTTATAATTATTTTATTTTATATTATTTCATAATAAATTTAATTATAATTTTTTATCCCTTCAAATTTGAATCTATTATGTATGTATAGTTTTCTTATATATAGAGTGTGAAAATTAAGAACAAAAATTATAATAATTTTAAATATTTATTTACAATATTTATTTTTATAATTTATAACATTTATAAATTTTTCAATAACAATTTTATCTCTTTTAATTATTTTAAATTTTAAATTTAAATAATCACATGACTTTTTATAAGCTACTCATTATCTTATCTGGATCACCAGGTATAGAAAAATAACATCTCGATCACTCTCGGTGCATAAAAAAATAATTTTTTTCCTCTTTCATTTAATTTAAATTTTCTGTAATTTTTTTTTTGAGGTTAATGATTTTTACTTTTTCTCTATCTGAATTCATTTGAGTCTCAATTTCAATTGAGGAGGTTTCTGATTGCGATTTTTTTTTTCAATATTATATTAGTTCTTATGTGTATTCCTGCAATTTCATTTCATAGAGAAAAAGAGGTTCTCATTCTCTATCTCCTTATTATTATGTTTTTTGTTTTACTTCCATTTTTTTAGTAATTTTTTCTCATTCTTTTTCTATTTAATAATTTATTGCTTTTTTTTTTTTTTCAATTTTATCTCAGAGAAAGTAGAATGAGGATGGACAATTTATTCAATTTTCTCATTCTCTATCTCCTTATTATATTTTTTTGTTTAACTTTCATTTTTTTTTCATGTAATTTTTTTCTCATTCTTTTCTTATTTAATAATTTTTTGCTGTAATTTTTTCTTCATTTTTTTCAATTTTATCCCATAGTAAAATTCACAATGTGGAATTATGAATTATGGTTTATTTTATTTCACAATGTGGAATTATGAATTATGGTTTATTTTATTTTATTTTATTCAAGATACGTATTCTCAATCGACTTATTGACGCAATTTAGACGATCTTAGAATGATTTTTAAAAAAATTAAAAATAGGTCGACGATCTTACAATGAATTTAAAAAAATTTAAAAATAGGTCGACTTATCTGCGATCTTTTCGAAATGTGATTTTAAAAAAAAAGTACCGACTCCAACTAATTCGAGTTCTTCGATTCGACTAAACAGTTATTCGATCTTTCAGTGAATGAATTTAAAATAGGTCTATATGACATTAGAAGATCTCATTTCTCAGTTGACTTATCATTGACTTTTTTTTTTAGAGATAAATAATTTAAATTATGTATGAATTATTTTATATTATTTCATAATAAATTTAATTATAATTTTTTATCCCTTCAAATTTGAATCTATTCTATGTATGTATTGTTTTCTTATATATAGAGTGTGAATATATTCTAAAATAATTAAACTTATATATAATTGTCAATAAATGTATTCTAGAATAATTTAAGAAACTTTACTTAGAAAAAAAGTTTTAGTAATTGTTAATAAAAAAAAATCTAAAATCTTCCAACAAAGTTTGATTATGATTAGTTAATTGAAGCGTATCATGGGAAAAAAATTTGACGGAAAATTTAAAGACTATATTGTGCCATGAAAATAGGTTATTAGAAAGATGTCACAATTTTTTAAGGGGATGTTTGTTTTGGAATGAAAATTTTCGTCCATGTTGTACTTTAAAATTTAGATATATAATTTTAAAATCTTACCCTACAAATAAAAAGTTAAATCATACAAAATCGTCAAAATTCCAAAACAAACATCCCTTAGTTTTGTAGAAGACGGTTTCCTATTTTATTGTATTTTGTCAATTTTATATACTTTTTATTAATAAAGTTATTTTATAATACTTTTACCTATTAAAAATATTTTCTTAATTTTACCATTAAAATCATAATTTTGTTAATGCACATGTTATTAATATAGTAAAAAATATTATAATATATAAAAATATAAATACAGTAATATAAATTTAAATTTGTAGAAATATATATGTTATAAATATATTGGAATAAAAAAAAGTTTAATCTCACAATTTTAATAATGAAAAAGATATAAAATTAATATAATATTTAAAATTATTATTTTAATAAATGAACTGTAATATAATAATTAATGTTATTATTTTAATAAATCGACCCCGCGTAAAACGCGGGTATAGAGCTAGTATTTCAATATTATGTGAAAAATTATATCACATGTCATTACTTTATTACTCATAATATTTTATTATTCTACATTATTATTGGAACATTTTTAATTTACGAATTACTTCCTCCGTCTCGAAACATTTGTCAAAAACATCAGTCTCATTATTAATGGAACATTTTTTTTATTTGCAAAACGTAACTTTCTACTCTTTTAAAAAATTCCCTCAAATATCTCTTATTTACATCAAATATCATTACTTTTTACTATTTAACTAAAGATTCTCTCTTCACTAAGGTTGAATTACCCATTATATCTCTCTTAAAAAATTATTTTATTATTTTAATACCAATAAACGATTTTTACATTAAACTCCGTACAAACCGTATTTATTTCATTAATGACCAATAATTTCGTGTCAAATTCAAATAGAATCTAGTAAGCGGTTAAAGCTGTGGGCAACACGTAATTGATTGAGGTGGCGTAATATCGTGAAAGGTGGAACTGGATGTCAACAAGTGTCAAAGAATTAACATGCATTGTTACAAAATGGTTTCGTAAATGTCATTTTGGATGTATGTAATTATGATTCTACTAGTGTAAGACCCGCGTTTTACGCGGAATTTAAATAAATTTATAATATATTTTAATTTTAATTTATTAATTAAAAAAATAATCTTTAAAACATATACTCTTATATATTTTCAAATTTGTTATTTGATTAAAAATATGAAAAATGAAACATATGTATAAAAAATAATAATAGAATAGAAGATTATAATTTTATTTTTAAAAAAAATCAATATTAGAAATTACAAATTACTGAAAAAGTTCATTGTAAACAACATTCATTCTACCTTTAAAAAAAATTCATTTTTCTTTCAAAAAAAATATCATTTGAATCTAGACAAAAAAAAATTAATACAATTTTTTTTTTTAATTTACTTTAGAGATTGCAATATAATTGTTTGTGTATAAACACAGATTTTGTATTACACGCGTTGAATATTTTAATTTATAGGAGTATTTTTTAGTAAGTAAATTTTTTATTTTATTTTATAGTATGAAAATTGAATTAAAAAATCAATCTTTTAATTAATTAAGTGTGAATTTAATAAATTGTTATTCTATTTGAGAGATTAAAAAAAAGTAATTTTGATAGCAAAATAAATTATTTCATATAGTGTTAAAAAAAAAAGAATAAAGTATGATTTTATTAATAAAAGAAATCAATATACAAAATTATAAATTTATAAAAAAAAATTGTAAACAACATTTGTTGCACATTTACCTGTTTTTCTATTTAAATAGAGATAAATAATTTTTAATCCGTTCTTCCTCTTGAATTTAGAGGCTGCATTGTATGACTGCACGTGTGTGAACACAGGTCTTGTAAGGTACACAACTATTGTTGAAAGGAACATATCAATATACTCATCCCTAACATTACAAACTTCGAATTCTCTTCGAGAATATCTATATTTGCAAAAACGCTCATCATTGTCTCCAAGATCCTCATCCCTAACTTTCAAAATCCAGCTTGAGAATTCAGACATCAAAATGTTATGTTTGCAACCTCATGTTTCCGTTAGCCTCAATATCTTGCAATTTCTCACAAATATAATGAATTGATGGTAGAGTGAACTATAATGTACTTATCTATATAGAACCCTTCGAAATAACATGAAGAATTTGTTCGGAGTTTCCACAAAAAACGACTGACTTTCCTTCAAAAGGCGCGCAAATCAGACATGGACCCACCATAATTTCTAAATATGTCTTTTAGGCTTCGATCAAGTGCCTTACAACGTAATATGTTAATCCTCAGTGCCTCATTCCATATTATTAGCTTTAACTTTATTATATGTTCTGATAAATGAATATTAGACATTATGTTGTAGGTGGATGATTCAATAAGAGAGAATCTATACCACTTGATGCAACGTTAAAAATTATATCTCTGTGAGATCTAATGACTACAGAAAGTGTTTTCTATATGAAACGTGCATGGCTCCTGCATCAAGAACACTCCATCAGCATTGGAACGAACAATTTCAATTATTTCGTGTAGTACATCACTTTGTTCAGAAGTTAGAGTAGAAGACAACATATTTTACTCTTCTAACAACTCTATGCGATCATACCTCAACTATTAAAAAATGAGTGCATTATATATGCTGTAGAGATATGAGTTCTTGGATGTTTGGACAAACATTGAGAAGAATATACTTAAATTGTTCATGTTTCTTTGAAGTAACTCATCAATCTCAAGCAATGCATATATAATTTTCCAACTGATCATCACTCAAACGTAAATTTTAAAAAATGTATTCGATTAAATATAGCTATAAAGTACTCTATGTGTCCCACTATTATTTGCAGACTTTCCCCTTTTAGATGTCCCAATATTATTTACATACACAAAATAAGGAAATCTTAGTTAAATCTTTTACCTCACAATACACTTATTTACATTACATAGAACGATTAACCTTGAATTTTATTTATCATTATCACAATAGACAAAAAGATCAGAAAATGAATTATTTGAAACTTAACGTGAAGTGTTCGATCAGAATTAGTCAACGTCATTCGTGGAATGTATATCGTACTGTCAATATTTCTAATTTCTTTCTAAAATTATTTTTTATTCAAGTATATGATTTCCATATTTGTAATAATCAATCTTGTTTCATTGCACAATTCATATTTTTGGTCAATATTTCTTAGAAGTATTATAGACACACCAACTTTCAATATCAATCTGTGATTAAACATTAATTTAAAAACTTACTATATTGCTTTCAAAAAAAAATTACTATATTTTAAATCAAAATCATAATCATTATAAAATTATATTACACATCAAAATCATTAATTCACCAAAAGTTTAAAAATTCATTTTTATTGAGATTTGCTTATTAATAATTTAAATTAATTATAATAAATTAAAAAAAATTAAAGTGATATTAAATGTAAATTAATTAACAATCAATTGTACTTAATATCTTCAAATTTATCATTAATTTAGATATAACTCTCATAATAAAATGTAAATAAAATGTAAATTAAAGAACAATAATTAAATTGTGTTTAATATCTTCAAGTTCACTATATTTTAAATCAATAATCATTATAAAATTATATTACACATCAAAATAATTAATTCACAAGTTTGAAAATTCATTTGTATTGAGATTTATTTATTAATAATTTAAATTAATTATAATAAATTAAAAACTTTAAATGAGATATTAAATGTAAATTAATCAAGAGTCAATTGTACTTAATATCTTCAAATTTAACATTAATTTAGATATAACATGCTTACGCCCATAAATTATGCTTAATATCTTCAAATTCACTATATATATTTGAAATCAATAATCATAATCACATAAAAAGTAATAAGAATTATTCAAATTAAATGAAGTTAATTAAAGAAATAAATGTATAGTATAAATATGTTGTAAATATTAGTAATTATTACTTGTGTGCATTAATTAGAGAAAATTAATTTTAAATTATGTAACAATTAATTTAAAACATGTGATAAAAATACTTATGTATGATAGGTACAATCAGGTTAAATAGATATAGGAAATTTTTATTTTTATATTATAGTTTGAATAATAAACTACATTTCTAAATTTATTTTCGATAAAATAAATTGAGAATAATCTTTCAAACTAATTGCTACAAAAAAAAAAAAAAATCTGGAAATCTATTTGTTGAATGGAACATGGGTAAATTTTCTAAATTTATGGAAATCATATTTTCCGGTAATAGACTAATTTAAATTTAATTATATTAATAATGTAATTAATTATATTTCTTCCCATTCGACATTAATTTAGGATATAACGGTAAATATTAACGGTAAACATTAAAGAAAAAGAAATGATTGACTTAAAGTTTAATGACATTTTTTTTTGAGAGGTCAACAAGAATTAATGAAATTGGAATTCCTAAAATTTTGATTTTTTTATATTTAATAGGTAACCATTTCATTATATTTTCTAAAGATATTCCTAAAATCTAAAGATCCATAGCTAGATTAATTTAAATTTAATTATATTAATAATATAATTAATTATATTTCTTCAAACTCAACGTTAATTTAGGATATAACGGCCCATATTAAATGTAAAATTTAAAGAGATAATTGACTTGAAGAACTCACACAATATTTTAAATTAATAATTATAAATTATAGTATTACATTAAAATCATTAAAAAAAATTTTATTCATAAATCTACTTCTTCACTGTTTTCGAAAAAAAAAAAAATCAACTTCTTCACTACACTTTTTATCCATTTCAAATGAGATTCTCCATATATAGTTTGATTTTCTTTAAAAAAATAAAAATTATTCAATTCTACTTTAAATAACAATTAGTTTTTTTTTTAACCTTTCAAATGTTCCAACCCACATAAAAATAAAAATCAGTGCAAAAAGAGGAGAAGTAGCTACTACAATAATCGTTGAGATCGAGAAGCAAAAATTTGTGATACAAAGGAAGCAATAATTTTTTTTTGCAATAATTCTTGTGAAGCAATGATTCATGTGTCCTATTCAATTCAATTGGATTTTTTTTTTAAGTCTAAAGTCACATGATCATCGGATTACAGAAGGGTGATGCCAATTCAGGTGAGAGAGAGAGTCAAATTTTTTATTTTTGTAGTAGTCTAAAGTCACACGATCATCGGATTACAAAAGGGCGATGCCAATTCAGATGAGAGAGAGAGTCAAATCAATAGATTACAGTTGTACAATTTATAAATAAATATAAAATACATTTAAATTTACATAATTTCACACGATTCACATACTCGCCAATGCTCCATTATAGATCTGCTGCAACATAAATGAGATTTCACATGAATGCTTGATTTGCAAAACTTAAACCCCTAAACCTTAATGTTTGAATCTGCAACATAAATAGGATTTCACATATGCTTGATTTGCAAAACTTAAATCCTACACCCGAATGTTTGAATCTGCAACTAAAAAGAAAATGGACTTGAAGGAATTATAATAGTCAAACTTAGTGCCACATATATTAAAAAATGACACATCACTATCTCTCCACTATATATATATATTAAAATAAAAAGTAAAGCTAATAAGTAATAACACCCCAAAATATTTTATACACACTCCATAATTTTAAATTAAAAAATAAATGTATATAAAATAACTAATTAACCCTTACATAAATAAAGAGTAACATAATTTTAAAAAATAACTTGAAAAAATCTGAAAAGAAATCTTTAAAAATCTGAAAAAAAATGTAATTAAAATTTAAAAGTATTTAAAAAAATTAACTAAATCTTTAAAAATAATTAATTTACATAAATTAATTAATTTTTTGAAAAGAAATCTTAGAAAATTAAATAGAATCTGAAATTAAAAAATAAATCATCAAATTTGTTTTAAAAAAAAATCAATAAAAAGTAGGATTTTATTTTTTATTTAATTTTCTTGATATTTATTTTTGATTGAGTTGATTTTTTTTTAAATTGAATCATTAATTGGTATTTTAAATTTAATTATTTTATAAATTTTATTTGATTTATTTAATATTTTTAGATTTTATTTGGATTTAATTGATTTTTTCATTCAAATATTTTTTAATATTTAGTTGATTTTTTAAAATACTTTTAAATTTTATTTAGTTTTTCGTATTAATGATTATATTTTTTAATTAATTTTTAAAATTTATATATAGTTTTAATGATTTAGTTGAATTTTTAATTATATTTTTAATTTTTATTCAATTTGTATTTGTTTTGAGGGATAAAGGGTAAATAGGAAAGAATTGGGGTGTGTTTAGCAATAAAAATTGTTTTTTAAATTTTATTGGGGTGTGTATAACATTTTATTAGATGTTAGTTATACAAACAAAATTATCTGCATCTGCTCCAAAATAATTAATTGCTCCTCTATATATATGAAAAAAAATTAAAAAATTTATGATCTGCCCCAAACTAATTAATTAATTTATTTGAAATATATTTATTTATTATTAGTATTTGATAAAATGATGACATTATAATTAAATTTAGTTATACATTTCAATTAAAAGAGGAAAATAAGATTCACATAATTAACATCGATCACTCATAACGTGCAACACCCTTTGAATTTGTTTGTGAAATTTATTTTGTTTCACATTTTTTTATATTTTTTCAAGTTATTTTTTAAAATTATTGTACTCTTTATTTGTGTAAGGGTTATTTAGTCATTTTATATACATTTATTTTTGTATTTAAAATTATGGGGGTGTGTATAGAGTATTTTTGGGTGTTATTTGCTCTATTTTTTTAATATATATAAAGGAGAGATAGTGATGTGGCATCTTTTAATACATGTGGCACCAAGTTTGCCAATTATAATTCCTTCAAAACATAAATGATTAAAATTGATGTAAAAAATGATTAAATTGAAAGGTAAAGGACTTATTTTGTAAAGTTGAAACTTAAAGGATTTATTTTGGAATGTTTTAAACTTATAGGACTAAAATAAAAAAAATTCCCAGCATGTTAATATACTTAAAAAGTGCAATACAATATTTTAATGAAAAGTGTAAGTTATTATAAATTGGTACCAAGTTTTTTATGTACTTCTTAATAACAAAAAAAATCCCTTATCATTCGGAAATAAATTGTATGTGTCAAATTTTTATTAATAATTCCAATAAAATATATTACTTTTTAATTGGCCGCGGTTATACACACACCAACCTATTGAGGACACCCACTGACCGAGTAAACCCACCGTAAATTGAGGACACCCACCTGAAAATCCTAAAATTATCCTTCTCCACATTAAAACCCTAATCCTTCCTCACTTCTCAAAAATTTCAGTACACCCACCTCCATTTTCCCGCCTTCCCATTCCTCCCACGAGCGGCGCCGCCCCTTCCCTCCCACGAGCGACACCATCCCTTCCCCTCCGCAGCTGTGTCGACCGCCCCTGTCCTGCGCGCGACCACCGCCCTCTAATCGACCGCCCACCTCCTCCCTCCCCACATCGCGGCCGCCACCGCCCACGGCCTCCCTCTCCAGCCACGTTTGCAACGACCGCCTCCCTCCCCAACCACGTTCGCAGCGGCCGCCGCTGCCCCGTCCACACTCACCTCTCCTTCGCAGCCGCGAACGGCGCTTCCCCTCTTCGTCACCGTTTGCAACCCTCCTCGTCGCATCCCTAGAAACGTCGTCGCCGTCGCCTCTACTATTTGAGGAAGAAACGCCGTCGCCACCGCTTGTTTCAGGTAAGATTAGGGTTTTTGAAAAATTTAGGAAAGTTAGGGTTTTTAGAAGTTCACGAATTATTTTCGAACATATTGAGTTTGTTTTGGAAAAAATTTCGAACATTTTGTATTTGTTTTGGAAAAAATTTCGAACATTTTGTGTTTGTTTTGGAAAAAAATTAAGTTGTTTAGGAATTTTTTTCGAACATATTGAGTTTTTTTTGTAAAAAATTTCGAACATCTTACCTTTGTTCACTTCAAATTTTCGGATAAATTAAGATTTTTTTTTTCGAACATTTTACCTCTGTTTCTGTTGTTTTCTTTTGGAATTTGGATGTTATGGTGGTGGTGGTGGGGGAAGATTTTTGGGACAGTGGTGGTGGTGGAGAATATTTTTGGGGGGTGTTGGTGGTGGGAAATATTTCGTCGATTAATATAACAATGGGTGTACTCATTTTTCATTTTTTTTTTAAAAATTTACACGAGGGGTATATGGGACATTTTGCAAGCTCTCTTAATATCAAAAAAAAAAGTTTGATGGGTGTCCTCAATAGGTTGGTGTGTATAACCGCGCCCTTTTTAATTAGCTTATATAAAACCCACATGACTAATATGTTAGTGATAGGCTTGGAACATAAAGTCTGCATGGATAATATTGCATGGGGTCTGACTATATGCACCTCCATTTCAGATGGATGCACTCCCCCGATTGATGCACCCCCTAAAATTGGCCTAAGATAGATGCATCCCCTTTAATTGTTATAAATGTCCCTCTCTTATAAAATTTGTATTACTATCCACACCCCTTTCAAACTCTAATTTCTCCTTCATCTTCATCTCCCCCCAAACCACTCATCCAGTCGCCGCCCTCGCCCATGCCGCCTTCCTCGTAGCCCCCGCGGTCGCGGCCGCGACCATTGCTCATATTTCTGTAAAAAAAAAAAAAAAAACAGCGGCCGCCCCCTCTCTCTTCTCTCCCTCTCTTCACCGGCATGGCCCCCTCTCTCGGCCGCCGCCGCCGAGCTCCCATTTCTGTAAAAAAAAAAAAAACTTCTCGTTTATGGAGAGGCCGCGCTTCTCAATGGTGGATCGAAGATTCCAGTGATCGTGTGGGGTATTTTTGGCATAAAAGTTGGAGAGAGTGTTGAGTGAGGCAAGCAGATCGGGTCTATCGATGCGAGTCTCCAACACCTTCAGCGGCTGCGCGGCCGCCCCCTCTCTCTTCTCTCCCTCTCTTAATCGGTCAAGCAGAAGCCCTTTTTTTTTCGACTATGTAATGTCGACCAAATATACTCTCGTCGACAAATTGTTGTTGACGAGAGTGTATTTGGTCGACATTACATGGTCGTTTTAAAAAAAATTATTATTTTTCGACCAATCGTTTTCGAACATATACACTCCCGTCGACAACGATTTGTCGACGTGAGTGTTGTCGACGTGAGTGTATATGGTCGACACTGGTTGGTCAAAAACAAATAGATAATTGTGATTTTTTTAAGTATATTTTGAAATTTATGTAGTATATTTTTTTGGTTTGATGGTCGCCGGAAATGGTGTCGACGGCGACCGAAAGTAGTGGTTTAGGGGAAGGTGAAAGAAATGACAGTAGGGGGGTGCGTTCAGTAGAGGAGGTGCATCTAGTATATTGTATTTTAATGAAGGGTATTTTTGATTTTTTACCCTATTATTTTATTAATAAAACTGAGTGAGGGGAGTGCATCTCTTCGAAATGTAGGTGTAAATAGTTAAACCCTATTGCATGGGCTTGTGAAGTTTGAGGGTAATGGCCTGAAATGAAGGTAATTTAGGTGGGCCGTGGGCTAATATTAATATTTAATGGGTCACATAAAGACCCATCTCACAGAATGAGACCCGTGAGACGATTTGCTTATTAGTATTATTTACAAAAAAAAATAATTCACATGGTCATGTGGATCGGTTCGCTTTCATTAATTCAAAGCATATTGTTGTCGAGTCGAGTGCTTAAAGTTTGAATTTGACTCAAGCTCTTATTGAGTCGTGTGCTCAAATCAATTACACTAATGAGAAAAAATGAGCTCGACTCGACTTGAGTCTATTGAAATAACTAAAAAAAATTAGATATCGGGCTTAATTATGAGCTAAGTAATGTCTAGTATCGAACGAACTTGTTAGTAAATCGAGTATCTAATTAGTTCGAATCGTTTAACATGTTGAGTTCGAGCATTAACAAGCTAAGGTCACAAACAACTTGGTTCGCTTGACAACACTAATCAAGCAACTCTTAATTTTTTAAATTGTGTTGTGTAGTCTAAATTTTGAATGTGTTGAATGAAATGTGCGTACCATTACAAGGTACATACAAAATTAAACTCATATATCAATTAGAATTAGCAATTCTTATGCATGTTTAATATAAATGCATGATTAATGTAAGAAAATGAAACATGCATGAAATTTGAAATTAAACCCAGCTGCATGTGAAATTACAATCTATTACTGCACACGTACGTACCATGAATATGTAAAAGATAAAAGAATATGTAAATGAATTCTAAATAGATGATCGATATATATATATATATGTTTGGTAATAATTTTTTGCATTTTTATCTCAAATTAAAGAACCATATAATATAATCAACACTTGGCTCTAAATAATATCAAAATTTTAGTTTCTCCACCATTATTGATTACCGATTTCTTCCCATTTTATGGAAAATTGAGGATACTATCATATGTTTTTTAAAAGATCACTACAAGAGAAACAAGGAGAATAGCAACGAAAATTTTGCGACAAATTTAAATTTCATCGCTAAAATAAGTTTTTATCAACGAAATAAAAAAATTCGACGCTAAATTCTTAGGTTTAATATTCGCAACAAAAATTATATTTTTCATCGCTATAAATTGCTTCATTTTGTCGTTAATAATCAGAACGACAATACAAATTATATTTCGTCGCTAATATTTTACGATGAAATAGAAATTTTCGTGGCTAATTTTTTTAAATTAATTTTTGTGATGAAATACTTTAATTTCATCGCTAAACTAGCAACAACTTAATTTATTTTGTTGTTAATAATTAGAAAAACAATGAAAATTATATTTTGTCGCTAATATTTTGCGATGAAATAGAAATTTTTGTGGCTAATTTATTTAAATTAATTTTTGCGATAAAATATTTTAATTTCATCGCTAATTAACTAACAATAAATTAATTTATTTTGTTGTTATTAATCAGAAAAACAATGAAAATTATATTTTGTCGCTAATATTTTCCAATAAAAAAGAAAACTTTTGTGGCTAACTTTATGTTGATGTTAATAATCAGAACAACCATAAAAATTATATTTCATCGCTAAAATATTAGCGACGAAATATAAATTTTTTGTGGATTTAATTTTTGCGACGAAATTAAAATATGTCATCGCTAAACTAGCAACAAATTATTTTATTTTGTTGTTAATAATCAGAACAACAATTAAAATTATATTTCATCACTAATATTTTTCTATGAAAAAAAAAAGTTGTGGCTAGTTTATTAGAATTAATATTTGTGACAAAATTAAAATATTTTACCCGTTATACTAGAAATCAATTGTTTTATTTTGTTGTTAATAACCAGAACTACAATGAAAATTATATTGCGTAGCTAATATTTTGCGAGGAAATTGAAATTTTTGTTGCTAATTTATTAGGATTAATATTAATATTTGCGACGAAACTAAAATATTTCATGGCTACATTAGCAAAAAATTATTTTATTTTGTTGTGACTAATATTTTGCAATAAAATAGAATTTTCGTGGTTAATTTCTTGAAATTAATATTTGTGACAAAATTAAAATATTCCATCGCTACACTTGGAACAAATTATTTTATTTTGTTGTTAATAATAAGAACAACAATGGAAATTATATTTCGTCGCTAATATTTTAGCGACAAAATTGAAATTTGCATGACTAATTTTGTGGATTTAATATTTGCGAGAAAATTAAAATATTTCATTAATTATTTGTTGTTCGAATCTAATGATTTGTCCTCCGAGTTTTAGGTAAAAAGCTTCTTTGAAGCTACCATTTAAATGGAAGGATGCAATTTTTTTCTTTATAAATGGAAGCTACTTTCCTGTTGAAATCAAAGTGATATGCTGCTATGGAATTCAAAAGTTTAACCTGAGGAAATGTGTTTGGAAGTCGAAGAACTATGTACGAGGCTCTCCCAATCTTGATCCTCAAATTGCAGTCCTTAGCTGTAATAGATTACCCTTTAGGAGCTTGTGGAATTTCAAAGTGATATCCTCAAATTTAAAGGATTTATTTTGGAATATATCAAACTTATAGGACAAAAATAAAACTTTCCCGATGTCTCACAATAAATTTTCTTTTTCATTTTTTTGGCATATTATTTTCTCTCTCCTAATTACATCACTTATATTTTATCATACTTCATCTTATACTCATCTACTCCGTATTATTTTCTATTTCCCCATCATATAACTTGTACTACATCTATGATTTAATCATATTCTTAATTAAAACAACTAGAGAGAGGAAACTTAATTAAAACAACCAGAGAGAGGAAATAGTGTAAACAATAGTGGGATAGATGGAGTATATATTTAAAAAAAAAACCACCCTCACAATTAGGTGTGATAATTGAGTATATATCCACACACTTAATATTTAGTGTATTTATAATATATATATTAACACACTAAAAAACTTAATGTGAATACATAATATATTTTACCATATTTATTTTATAGTGTGGTAAAAGATGTGTGACTATAAGTCTTTTTTCTTGTAGTGTGACACGTGTTGACCTCTAGCTAGATCCACTTTATAAGATATCAGGCCACGTTACATCAAATATATTACTCCCTCCGTTTTGAAATTATTTGCACGGTTTGATCGGTATAATTTTTTTAAAAAGAGGATTTAGTGATTGGTGATGTAAAATAAATGAGGGATATTTTAGGTGATTTAATGAGGTGTATAGTAAAATGTATGTAAAAAATGAGTGACAATTTTAAAAATAAAATAATGTTGGGAGAATATTAATTTTATGAGGTATTTCCATATTAAAAGTGTGTAAATAATTTTGAAACGTCCCAATAATTTTTGAGACGTCCCAAATAATCATAGGACGGAGGAAATACATAATTCTATCAAATTTCTCGCTGGGTGCATTTTTACACGCATCTTTTAATTTCATGCATGATTCATTTTTTTACATTAATCATGCATTAATATTAAACATGCATAATAATTGCTAATTCTAATTGGTTACTGTTGTTAAGCGAACGTAAACGAGAGTCGGGTTAGTTAGATACTCAATTTACTAATGTGACGGTTCAAATTTAATTCGTTAGACTCGATATTTTTTTAAAAAAAAATTATTTTATTAGACTCGTTAGACTCATTTATCAATGAAGCTTATTTTTTTTCATTAATGTAATCGAGCTAAGCACGACTCGATAAGAGCTTAAGTTAAGTTTAAACGTTAAATATACTCGGTTCGACTCGAATAACAACAACATGTTTCAGTTATTTTTTGTAAATCTATATCTATATCTATATCTATATATATATATATATAATAACAACATACTCCCTCCGTCCGCCTATAAGTTTCCCGTTACTTTTTGACACAGAGATTAAGAAAAGTGATTAAATAATAGATATAGTACAAGTGATGTGATTGGAAGAAGGAGAGAGATAGAGAGAAAAAGTAAGATATAAAGTGATGTGTAAGAAAAAGTATTTACCAAAAAGAGAATGGGAAACTTATAGGCGGACGGACCAAAATGGTGAAATGGGAAACTTATAGGCGGACGGAGGGAGTAGTATACTATTTTTAGTTTCCCGCCCATTTTTCAGATACTATTTTTGGAAAATTATTTTTTACCCTTTCACGCGTTCTACAATAATCTAATACTGCTTATTTACATTTTTCGAGATGACTTTTAACTTTCTCAGGAAGCAAACTCTTCAAATTCTAGGTCTCTCAAGAAGCCGCCCACCATGGCCGTTTGGTCGCCCACCTCGCCTAAAGCTGTTTTGACCGTTGCCGTACATGAGCCGCAAAACCACCACCGCTGCACTACGGGCCGTCGCCGTCTCCCTTCTGCCACCCAAAGGAAATCCCATAGTCAAACCTCCATATCAGAGCCGAAAATCCCACAGTCGTCCGAGTCTGAGTAAAAATGGGGAAGAGAGGTCAGTGATACTGCGATTTCTCTCTTTTTGTACTGTTTTCTTGATGGTTTTGCTTTCTGGATTTGTAGGTGATAGCTGGTCTTTGGATTCTTTCGGTGCTGGGAACGTGGTTCAACTTCCTTACTTTGTTTAAAATATGTGAGTACCTTGCTTCATTGTACCAGGCTGTAGTTACTTTTTTTTTTTTTTTTTTAAGTCTCGGGTATCCGGTCCAAAGACCGACTAATCCCGGGGACCAATCCCACCGCCCACTTGCGGGGGTCCCGTTTAAAGCCAGAGCTTTGCGCTCTGTATGGACATGGCCCCATAGAAATTGTTTGCACCTTAGAGAGTTCGAACCTGAGACCTAGAGAAGAGCATACTCCTAAGTCCCAAGCCTCCACCACTAGGCCAACTCCTTACTTTGATTCGTAGGATGAATGGCCAAATCTCTCTGCTAATTTTAAGTTTTGATTGTACGAGGCTGTAGTTACTTTGATGCACTATAACTGTTCCTTGCCAAAAAATGTTGCTAATTTAAATATGAATTTGATTTCATGATACAATTGTTGTTTGGTTGTTTGGATTGGATTTCATTTGTTTTTTAAGATGTTTGAGAGCAAATAAGGTCCATTTTATAAATTGTTTGTTAACTCTCCGCAATCCCGGCCCCTCTGTGAGTTTGCAGTTCTTCAATTTCGCATTTGTGAGTTTACACATTTTATTAAAAGTATTTTGTGCGGAAGATAATTTCATTCATACTCTTGTTCAGAATATATACATCCAGGCTTCCAAAATAACATGGAAACATATCAAAGACAAATCAAATAAAATATATGGAAATCCTATAACAAAGCAGAATATATGCAATCCCAATCAAATCGAGAATCAGGGGACGTGATATGCTCTCCAATAAAACCAATCAAACCGAGAATCAGGAGACGTGATATGCTCTCCAATACTCCCCCTCAAGTTGGCTCGTGAAGATTTCGAACGCCCAACTTGGACAATAAATTATGAAGACGATCCGCTCCTAATGCTTTAGTGAAGAGATCCACTAACTGGTCATGTGTAGATACTTTGGTGGGACAAACTTCTCCAGATTGAACCCTCTCTCGAACAAAAAAACAATCCATCTCCACGTGTTTAGTACGTTCATGGAAGACCGGATTTGCTGCTATATGTAGAGCAGCCTGATTATCACAATATAAGACGGTTCCGCCATCTTGCAAAGCTTGCAAGTCTCTGAGCAACCATCTCAGCCACAACACTTCACTCACAGTGACTGCCATTGCGCGGTATTCTGCCTCGGTCGAAGACCGAGCGACCACAGATTGCTTCTTTGTCCTCCAAGATATGGGGGCGCCTCCAAGAGTGATGAAATAACCCGTACATGAGCGTCGTGTAAAATTGCAGCCTGCCCAATCTGCATCACAATAAGCTTCAAGCCGAAGTGTACCATCTCGAGGTAAGAAAATGCCTTGTCCTGCTGTGGTCTTCAGGTAGCGCAGCACGCGCATTGCAGCCTCCATATGTTCTTCTCTCGGATCACTAAGAAATTGGCTAAGAATGTTCACGGCATAAGTGATGTCGGGTCGTGTGACGGTCAAGTATAGTAGACGCCCAACAAGTATGCGATATGTCCCAGTTTCAGCTCGTGGGCTGTTACTTGGCCTTTTGAATTGCATGTTTTGCTCCATGGGAAAAGCACTCGGGCAACAACCTTGTACCCCTGCTTCTTCTAGTATGTCAAGGGTGTACTTCCGTTGACTAAGAACGAGGCCATCAGATGTTTTGGAAACCTCAATTCCCAGAAAGTATTTCAACGGCCCCAAATCTTTGATGCCAAATATGTTGTGCAAGAAGGATTTAATAGCCTAAATATGATCAACATCAGTTCCTGCCATGATTACATCATCTACATAAATCAAGGCAAGAGTAAAAGTTTTTCCTTTCTGGTAAATGAATAATGCGTGATCTGCTCGAGACTGTCGAAATCCTCTCTCAAGAAGTGCTTTGGTGAATTTGCAGTACCAATTCCGAGAAGCTTGTCGTAAACCATAAAGTGATTTTTGCAGCTTGCACACCCTAGTCTCCCCTTCTTTTGCAAAGCCTTGCGGTATACGCATGTAAACATTTTCAATTAAATCACCATGCAAGAATGCATTATCTACGTCCAATTGATGGATGCTCCATCCTTGCTTGACCGCAACAGCAATAAGACATCTAATTGTCACCAGTTTGGCCACAGGGGCAAACGTCTCATGGAAATCTATTCCTTCGACTTGAGTAAAACCTCGTTCAACGAGACGTGCCTTGTAACGTTCAACTTCACCATTTGGCTTAAATTTTATCTTATAAACCCATTTATAGTCCACTACTTTCTTGCCAGGAGGCAAGGGCTCAAGTGTCCATGTTCCATTTTTTTCAAGAGCATCAATCTCATTTTTCATGGCTTCCCTCCATTTAGGATCTTTCACAGCCTGAAAAAAATATTTTGGCTCATCATACGATGTGATGGCCGCTAAGAAGGACTTATGAGCATTAGTGAATTTATTATATGCAACATAGTTAGACAATGGATATACCTGTGAGGTCACCGAATTGGCAGTAGACTGTGGATGTTGCAGCGAGGGTGGCAAGTCAATCTCGAAGCCGGAAAAGTGCTTATGCTGTCGACGTGGTCTAGTTCCCTGCCTTAAATTTATACAACTCACAGTGGTGTTTGAATCATGGGGCTCAATTCTGGATGCCTCAGGAGATTCTATTACTTCTTCATTTATACCTTCAGTGGATTCCTCATGCGCTGGGTTACCATCAGTAGGTGATGTGGGCAATGATGGACCAATTCCATCAAGAATATAATCTTCTTCCCAACTTTGTTCACGTGGCTTCATAGTGTTAAGACTTTCGGCCACTGGATCAGCATTCTGCCAAGGCGTGATATGCTCGAAGAACGTGACATCTCGAGATGTAAAAATGTGTCTAGTTTGAGAATCATACACACGCGCTACTACATATTTGGCCTTGGAGAGCTTTTAGAAGAGCTCTCCAAGTGGGAGCTCTCCAAGCTAAATTGCACTTGGAGAGCCCTTTTTGCACTTGGAAAGGGCTCTCCAAGTGCAATTTAGCTTGGACAGCTCCCACTTGGAGAGCTCTTCTAAAAGCTCTTCAAGGCCAAATATGTAGTAGTGACGGTACCCCTTTTGTCCAATTGGATAACCCACAAAGATACCCGGTCTCCCCCTCTCACCAAATTTATCGCCTTTTCCACTGTTATCATGCGCATACACCAAACAACCAAAAACCCTCATATGATCATACGTGGGTATTTTATTGAACAAGACTTCAAATGGGGTTTTATTGTTTATTGCCTTTGAAGGAAGACGATATATAATATAAGTGGCAGTTAAGATACATTCTCCCCAAAAACGTATAGACAAGTTAGCATGAAATCTTAATGATCGTGCCACCTCTAATATATGTTTATGCTTTCGCTCAACCACTCCATTTTGTTGTGGGGTATTAGTGCAAGAGGTTTCTAATAGAATTCCATTATTGGCATAAAAATTCATCATGAAATTTGATTTGAATTCCCCCCATTATCAGCTCTATTCTCTTCACTTTCTTATCAAATTGAGTATGCACCATTTTGCAAAAAGCAGTCAAGTAATGTTGGGCTTCCGACTTAAATTTCATGAGAAAAACCCAAACTCCCCTACTAAAATCATCAACAATCGTAAGAAAATATTGAGCACCTGAAAAAGAACTAGTCTTATATCCTCCCCATATATCACAGTGGACAAGCTCAAAGCAATTATTCGTTTTTATTGAACTACTTGAAAAGGGAAGGCGGGTTTGCTTTGCTTTCATACACGATTCACAATGAATCAACCGATAACCACTAACATTATTAGATAATTTACTAATAAAGGAAATTTTCTCACTCGAGGCGTGTCCAAGCCTTTGATGCCAGATTTCTGAGTTCACTCTCTTTGCTACCGACAATGCCACCCGTCCATCTTGCACCGGCTCTAGACAATACAACCCATCACACAGTCTACCCGTACCAATCAGCTTCCTCGAGTGTAAGTCCTATACGACGCAAAAATCAGAGAAAAATGTCATTGCACAATCTAAATCTTTCGTGAGCTTACTTACTGATAGTAAGTTACATTTAAATTCTGGAATGCTCAAAACATTATTTATCTCAAAACCATTAGGAAGAATCGTCTTCCCAATACCCTTCACGGGTATTCTATCTCCGTTTGGAATTAGGACTGGAGGTCCGATCGCGTCTTTCCTTAAAACAATATTTTTGGAGTCACAAGTTATGTGCTCCGTTGCCCCGGAATCAATGATCCAAGGTTTATCAAATGATGTCTTACCTGCCATGTTTACAGAAGGATTCAGGGTGTTCTCATTAGATGACTCATTTCCATGAGAAAAAAATTTCATCATCTTGTCAAACTGTTCTTTTGATACACCTGGTATAGGGCACCCATCAGTATTTACCGTCGCTGCCCGAGGTGGTTTAGGATTCACAACTGGTTGTTTTCGCTGATTGCTCTCTCGCGCTGCTTTGGGAAACCAATCTGGGTATCCAATCAATTCAAAACACATCTCTTTGGTATGCTTTGATTTCCCACAATGACTGCATTTCAGATTTGTAGTGGCTGCTCGACGTTCAGCTTTTCGGTCGTTGCTCCAGCCACCAATGTTTGTAGAAGAATTCTCTCCACGAATCTGGGTGGAGAAAGTGGCAGCCTCCACGGGGTGTTTTCTTGCTGCTGTAATCTGTCTCTACTGTTCGTCTTCAGAGACGAGATGGAACGCCACACTCACAGTTGGAATTGGATTGGTGCCTAAAATCTGAGTCTTGATAGTTCCAAACTCTTTGTCCAGGCCCATGAGGAACTCGTACAACCGCTCCTTCTCCCTTAAAATCAGATTCTCTTTCTCAACATTGCACTAACATTTACCGCAAGTGCATCTAGGAACGGGCGTCATTGACTGAATTTCCTCCCAAAGGCTCTTTAACTTTGTGTAATAGGCTGACACAGATGCTTTGTTTTGTCGAGTATTTGCAACGGTCTGTCGCAACTCATATGCTCGTGGAGCGCTTTCTTTTCCAAATCGTTCTTTTAAATCCAACCATATCTCTCGTGCGGTTTTAGCGTATTTTACACTAGCACGAACCTCCTTATCCATGGAGCTATACAACCATCCTTTCACCATGGCGTTGCATCTTGTCCAGTGTACATACTCTGGTGCGTCTTCTTTTGGTTTTAGAATAGTTCCATCCACAAATCCAAATTTATTTTTGGCGTAGAGGACATTGCTCATATCGTTGACCCAGTCCCCATAGTTACCATCTCGCAACAGATCAGAGACAAAAACTTGTCCGGGATGATCTGAGGCATGGGTGTAATAAGGAGATAGATGATCAATGGTTTTCTTTTCTTTTTCGGTCGACATTTGTATACTGTGACGGCCGATAGGTTTGGGCTATTATTTTGGTGTGATGGTGTTCATTGGTTCCCAGGTTTTGGCTCTGATACCATATTAAAAGTATTTTGTGCGGAAGATAATTTCATTCATACTCTTGTTCAGAATATATACATCCAGGCTTCCAAAATAAAATGGAAACATATCAAAGACAAATCAAATAAAATATATGGAAATCCTATAACAAAGCAGAATATATGCAATCCCAATCAAACCGAGAATCAGGGGACGTGATATGCTCTCCAATAAAACCAATCAAACCGAGAATCAGGGGATGTGATATGCTCTCCAATACATTTTGTGAGCCAATTTCAAGTGCAGATTTGTGGCTTCAATTATAGTTTTTTATTATGGTAGATTTGTGAGTTACAGATTTTGATAAACAAATTAATGGATTTTAACAGGAGCTAGCGCCTAGAGAATACGATAAATAGTATGCTCCTTCAGGCTTCAATCGTTGGTAGGCAAAAAGCCTTACATACATGTTAGACAATAAGATTGTTACGTTGGGCTGGTACCTCATTACTCCAGAGTTTTCGAAACCCACATAGGTGAGCCAAGAAGTGGGCAACAACTCTGTTTGCATTCCTCCGTGTAAAGCCGAAAATAGAGCTATTGGCATGATTACCAAGCTCCTGAATATCCTTAAGCATCCCCATTGTGTAGATATCAGTTTTCCAATTTCAAGTTCCGTTAATCAGATTGAGGGAGTCCGACTCTAGGACCAACTTATGTGGGAGTATTATTTTTACCATCGTCTCACAATTTTTCGTCCACAGAATCTATCCATTTGCAGAAGCTTTTACGGATCAAGGTATGTTTACATTTTCGTCCACTCCACTCCATTCATTTTTTTTATGTATAACTCAAAATACAATCTTATTTAGTCTAAATTGGAAAATTCAATGAATGATTAGACTGCTGCAAATCGAAATGAACTTTGTAGATGTGTCCGGTGATGTGATATCAAGTAACCTGCATTTATATGAAAATTGAAGATTTGGTTAAAGAGTTTGGAATGTGTAGTATATGATTTCACTTGCAAGATAGAGTGTTTAATTTTCTTACAATGTGGGTAGTATATAATGTTGAATGTTATGTTGTTAATGGAGATAGAGTAACTTAGCTTTAACATTGTATCATAAATTGATTGTTGTAGTGAATGCTTATCTAATCGTTCATGTATCTTGCAGACAATAATATGGATATAAATTTGACCAACAATAGAGGTCACAAGCATTAAAAAAAAAAGATGATGGCAGCACACAACATGGTCAGTTTATCAGCAAATAACATGATGTTTGAAAGAATTTCATCTCATCTAAAAGTCCGAACTTATAGAGAGGGTGGAAATTAATTCTTGTATATTAATTCCTAACACTCCCCCTCACTCGTGGGCCGGATTAACACCTGTAGGTCCCAAAGTTGAGTTAATAACGAGTAAGCTAGTGAAAATGTCTAGAGGGGGGTGAATAGACTTTTCAAAATTCTTTCGAAATATCAAAGTACAATGCGGAATACGAAATTATCAATGAGCCCAATTCAAGATTATACTCAACTTAATTCGAGAACTCTGTTCTATGTTCAACTAGTCTAGATCAGTTATGTAATTCAACCAATTAATCAATTTAAACAATCAAAACTGTAAAGTAAATCAAACACAAGATTTATAGTGGTTCGACAACTTGTCTACATCCACTCTCACAAACCCAGTTGTGATGTTTCCACTAAAACTCTTCCAATCGAGTACAAGTGTGTGTTCCTGTCTTTAAAGTCCCAAGAAGAAGACTTAGATCTTCAACAGACTATACCTCCAGATATGTCTTACGATCTTACTAGAAATTTTACAAGTATCTAGCACCTTGAAAAAATAACACACAAAAACTAAAAACTTCTCTGTTCTTCAGTAGTAGCCTTCTTGATTCTTCACTTGTCTTCTGGCTATCTTTCTGAACTTCAACCAATCTCTGAGAGTAAACTTCAAATATATCTTTGATAATACTTCACTTGAGTATGAACGTCAGTGTATCAGTAGTTTTCAATTGATCACCATTATGAAGTATTTATAGACTTCAATCTTCAAGAACTTAGTAAGTTGTAACTAACTTTTCTTGATAACTACCTTCAACTGAATCTTCTTATCAATCCACGCGTTTCTGTTATGAATCAGTTATTCCATAACTAACTTCTATATCTTTATTTCTTCACGCGTATTTGTAACTAACTTCAAGTTGACTTGTCTTGTGCAGTCTTCTTATCTTGAGTAGTAGACTTCGACTCTTCTTGTCTGATCTTCCTTCTTCAAACAGTAAAGTAGACTATACTAATCTTATCAAGACTATTACATTACTTTAAGCTTTTATAATACAAGCTTAGTCAACTTATAAACTATACAAACAAAATCTAATCTATTACATATAAAAATCATGAGCTCTATACATTAATTTAAATAGCTCAGTAACAATCTAACATGTATGAAGTACTTATAAATCGTACTTATCTTTTGAATACTTTTCTTTTAAACTGTACTTGTCTTTTGAATTCTACTGATCTGTACAAGATGACTTCAACTCAACTAGACTAGATTAGTCAACACTTAGAAAATATTCAAGTCTTCTTTTTGGCTTATCAAAACTTTATCTTTTATCTTTTGTTCATCATTTAGGACTTGTTCTAGGATTCATATCCCAACAATTTCCCCCTTTTTGATGAAGCCAAAACTACTTGAATCTTTTCTTATTAGTAGACTAGTTAAGTAGTTATCTTGCCTTTCAACATCAAAATAGTACTTTATCTTTTTCATTCATTCAGAAGTAGATCAGTAGATATTACAAATACTTAAAAAAAATCAGAATAAAACTAAACTATACTTGAAAATTACCTCTTTCTGAATCTGGAACACAGAAAGCATTGAGTAGTCTAGTATGAATTCCTTTGATATGTTCTTCGTCTTCAATCTTCTCATTGTCTAGCAGCTCATCTTCATACTTCTTGATCTGGTTCACATCTGCTCTTTTACCTGAACTTGTCATAGGACACTTCCATTTCGGAAAACCAGGAACAAGAATATTAAAATTAGCAGCAGCAGATATCCTTATGATTAAATTCCATAGCATCTTATGCTGTCCTTCCATGAACTTATCAAACATAGCATAACGATCGTCAGAGTTATCAGAATCTCCAAACTTCCTGATAATCCAGTGATCTAGTTCCCATTGCCTTTTCACTTTCATCCAATCTTGACGATATTCTTTGTCAATAAAGTGATCAATGAGCTTGTCTTCTATTTGATCTTCATCAGGCTTCTCTTTCAGCAAACTTTCAATGTGTTTTTCTATCTTCTTCTTCTTCGCATAATGAGCTTCATCACTTGGATCACTAACCTTTTGCTTCTTCAAAATAGTTAACTCAGGAGTAGGTTCTTCAATGATAATATACTTCCTTTTTGATACCATCCTTGTCTGAACTTCAGCTTCTGGAGACGCAATAGCCTTGCCCTTCTCCTTCTTCTTCAACTCATCAGCTTCAACTTTAGCTTGCTCAGCTTCTGCAGTTTTAACCAATCTGCCTCTGCCTCTCTTAGGCCTTCTGAGATCTTGCATAGTTTCAGCAGCATCTTTAGCTTCTGGTTCAGCACTTGCCTCTTTCACTCCTTCAGCAGCAAATTCAACTCGACTTGCCTCTTCCCCCTTTTTGGCTTCATCAGATGCCTTGAGAGAGAAAAGAGAAGTGAAACGAGTCATTTCTTCCATCATAGCTTGTTTCATAAGGTCAGTAGCTCTCTCAATTTGCTTCTCATGCGACTTGTTTTGACTTAACTTGTCCAGCTTGGTCGCCACCAACTCTAGCTTTTGAGTAGACAAGTTCAACTCATTCTTAAAATGGGTTGCGGTCAAACGTAACTTCTTATTTTCTTCAGTCATAGCCGAGATAAGTTGTTGAGCTTGAGTTAACTGATCATACGCTTCCTTCCTCTGAACATCAGCAACTTCGATTCTTGCTCTATAGACTCTTTCCAACTTCCTGGATTCAGTAGCTAGTACGCGAGCAAAATCGACTGAGCCCTTCTCTGAGTATTCAACTTGATCTTGAAGAAATCCCTCAAGTTGCTCAAACATATGCTGTCTGTATTCTTCATCTACCTGACTGACTGCATCAACTATCAAATCCTTTGAACTTGTCACAAGGACATTGTTTTGTTCCATAAGAATCCCCTTGACATCAGTCTTGAGAAAGTCATCAATGGACGATTTTACAACACTTTTCAAATCAGCTTTCAACTCATCTATGGAAGCAGTGGAAATTCTTTGAGATGACTGACCAACCTCAGCATGAATGGCTTCTTCCATGATCACATCATCAGCAATAGATATCAAATGACCTTCTGTAGCAGTAGTTACGTCCTCGTCTTCTACTACCTCGGAATCTGGAAACACACTTCCAGCTATGGCTTTCAAACTTGGAAACGGACAGTAAGGCATAATAGCTAACTTAGCCTCCTTAGCCTTCCTCATATCTTCAGCCAAGTCCTTTCTTAACAAAGCGTGCAACTTCGCCATGTATCCACAGAGTTCAAATGGAAGTATATCATCAGAATAACGATTTATAAAAGCAAAATCTGACCTTGGACTGTTAGCATGATCAACTTGAAATCTGAACACAATGCCTCTCAACTGATTTGAGACATTGTCTAAGTCCACCATAGGATCAGGAGACTGGAAATCTACAACTTGCGTAACTTCAGTCATAACCATATCTGTGGCAAAATCGGAGTCTGAAACTTGAATGCCCACATCAAATTTTGACTCTGAACACATCACATCATCAGAAATGTGTAGCAATCTCTTAGCAAGATCTGTGATGGCATGAGCTGGGAATAACTCCGAGTGATCTTGAATACCACTGGTCTCCTTCTGTTCCATTTCCCAGTCCATAAAGTTTGAGATGCCTCCCTTGCCTAGGATAACTTCAAAAAGATCATCCGTGCCAGACTTCTTCAATGCCACCCAAGTGCATACTCTTAGAAGTTTCTCAAACTGTTCGGATTCATAGTCGACTTCAATAGCCGAGAGCTTCTTTTTCAAGTTTCTGCTCATCTTCGAACGGAGTCTCCTTTCTCTCAAACTCATGGGGTAATATACCAAGGATTCAAATCTGACTTCAGACGGGGTCTGAGTAGGTGGGGTCCCTATCTCAGTCGTTGCAGTGGCAACTGGCGACTTATCTGAAGCAGATGGGTGAGAAGGTTCAACATATTCTGTTGAGGGAGAGGGTGTGAAAGTACTGGTTTCAAAAAGCTTTGATGTGTCTTGGTTTGGTATGACAACCGTCGGAGTATCAGTTGTATCCATTATGGGAGTGTTTTCAGGTAGGCTGACCCTCAGCGGATATGCTGGCAGCACTTGTGAAGTTGTGGGAATAGGTCTAGGCCTAGATCGATGTGATCTTGCCTTGGTTC
Source organism: Galeopsis tetrahit (assembly GCA_963675135.1). Classification (NCBI taxonomy): domain Eukaryota; kingdom Viridiplantae; phylum Streptophyta; class Magnoliopsida; order Lamiales; family Lamiaceae; genus Galeopsis; species Galeopsis tetrahit. Next base: position 1,449,060 of record OY776120.1, read on the forward strand.
GAACAGAAGAGGATGGGAGAGAGAGAGGAATTGAAGCAGATTGAGTAGTAGAACCAACCTGTAAACTCGACTCGGCTGGACGAGTAGACGGATCAACTCTCACCAAAGTGTACATCTCAGGTATTTGTTCACTCGACTCTTGCTCTTGAGTCGACTCTTCTTCTGACTGAGTCCTCTCTGAGTCTTCTGCACCAGATGAGTCTTGTGTAGCTTCCACTGACCTGTCTTCAACAGACTCATCTGCTGAAGATCCAGACTCACCAGCATATGGTAAAGCGTCCATGGGATCAATTCTTGCTTGCCTAGGTGCAGATGGCCTGGCCGCAGCTTGTTTCCTCACTGCCCCTTTCTTCAAGTAAAACTTCAAAGGATGAAATGGCTTTCCTTTACTCCATTTCGTCTTGTTTGGTATAAGGAGAGGAAGTAAGATACTTAGCTTATTACCATATCCAACGGCAGTAGACACCACCCAATTTCGAGTATTTTCATCTACTCGAACACTTCGCTCAAAATACATAATTCGGTCTGCAATTAGCTTGAACCAATTGCATTCAGTGATACCATCAAAAATTACAGCCATCACCCTTGCCTTCACAAAGGTCACAGAGTCATGAGAACCAGTCGAACTTAACAGAATTTTACTGGCAATATCCAACAATGTGCGATATTTTTTGAGAAGATCACCCTTCTTGACTGGAGCAAACTTGCCATCCGGTTTCTGTTTCAGCTTCTTGCCACAGAAGATGCTCAAGTATCGAATTTCTTGTCCAAGAGCATAATTATCAATGTCAATAGTTTCGATGGGCAGCTGTAGATGGTTGAACATCGTTTCTGGAGTGATTTGCACACGATCTTCACCAATAAACGACTCAAGAACATCACCTTGTCTGATGACGTTGGCATAGAACTCTAGCACCTCCTCCTCCAAAACCACTTGAGGAAATGATTCTAGATACGGTTTGAGCCCACATCGAGTGCATTTAGCCAGAATCTCAGCATCGTCGTCTGAGTGATTGCCTTTGAAGAACACAGATGGTTCAACATTCACTTTGTTATCGGAAATGTACCGTCCTAGGTCGAATGTGACCTGCATGTTAGTTCTAAGATCGAAAATTGATCGAATAAACATCTCAATAATAATCAGTAACTGAAATGCTTGAAAATTGGGAGAGGCAAAAACTTCTTGAGAAAACCAAGGAATTAACACAAATGTAACTAAGTCGTGTGATAATTGGGTTTTGATCAAGACAGTTAAGACCTTTGGCATTCGGTTACGGAACCGAGAGTATTATGTAATTTGACATTGTAAACTTTGAAATCCGCCCTTTCTTAATTAGACCAGAGGAGTGAACTCATCTGTCTTAGTGTAGATAAGTGAGAACTGGATGTATACACCACATCAAATGAGAGTGTATAAATCTAATTCTAGGGTTTTCAAATTCTATCAATACCTAATTACTATAATATCCTTAATCCGTTTTGATTAAACACTTAGCATTTAACAAAACTTAGCTTGTCTGGTCGAGTCCATCCAGAACAGACGAGTAGACTCAAGCTTCACCAGACGAGTTCCCCCTTCAACTATGCTTGTATTCTTTGAACATGAACACTTCTACAAAACCTGTCATTTCTTGTGCGACAGATTAAATGTAATACAGGTAGTAGGGTAGAATAAATTAGAATGTATATCAATCTAAATCAATGGTCAAGGATCAAACACGATGACTATCAACACACTTAAGAGTCAACATAAGGTTATTTAAGAAATCATAGATTCCCCCTTAAATGTTTATTCCCTTAGTATTACCCTCAGCTTTACCTGCTTCCTCATCGGGTTGGATGGTCAACTTGTCTGACCTTGTTTACCTGTCTGTTGAGTGAGTAGACGAGTGCTCTGTGCTTTTTGTAGTAACTTGTCTATTTCTCCTTTCTTCTTAGGATTGTACCTGTCTGGTTAGTACACAGCTATATACTAGTAGGATCAAGATCAATAAGTCCTAGACTGATGCATAATTCATGAAATCGAGCCTCAGCTAATGGTTTTGTGAAAATGTCAGCTCTTTGAAAATCAGTATGAATCTTTTCCATGCGAATATCCTTCTTTTCTACATGATCACGTATGAAATGGTGTTTCACATCAACATGCTTACAACGTGTGTGCAGAACAGGATTTTGTGTAATGGCAATTGCACTATTACTATCACAGAATATAGGAACATTTGATTCACAAATATTATAATCTCTAAGCTGTTGAATAAGCCATAATAATTGACTACAACAACTACCAGCAGCCATGTACTCGGCTTCAGTAGTAGAGGTAGCAACACTTGTCTGCTTTTTCGAAAACCATGAAATGAGTTTTGTGCCTAAGAATTGACAAGAGCCAGATGTAGATTTCCTATCTATTCTACAGCCACCAAAATCAGAATCAGAGTAGCCACTTAGAGATAAGTCATCATTTGAAGGATACCATATACCACGATTGATGGTTCCTTTCAAATATTTCAAAATCCTTTTAGTGGTTTCCATATGACTCTCTTTTGGATTAGCTTGAAAGCGAGCACATACACCAACAGAAAATGCAATATCAGGTCTACTAGCAGTTAAGTAGAGTAATGAACCAATTAGACCACGGTAATGAGTTTGATCAGTACACTTACCTTGTTCGTCTGGGTCCATTCTGTATGTAGGTAGCATTGGTACGCCAGCAGACTTGCATGTCTTAATACCATATTTGTCTAGAAGATTTCTAGTATACTTTGCTTGATTTATGAAAATCCCTTCAGGGGTCTGTTTTACTTGAAGACCAAGAAAGTAATTCATTTCACCCATCATAGACATCTCAAATTTACTTTGCATGAGTGTTGAGAAACTTTCACTCAGCTCTTTGTTAGGTGAACCAAAAATGATGTCATCTACGTAAATTTGGACGAGTAAAATGTCTTTCCCTTCTTGTCTTCTGAACAAGGTTCTATCTACCTTGCCCTTGGTAAAACCATTTTCTAATAGAAATTGAGAAAGAGTATCGTACCAGGCTCTTGGAGCTTGCTTTAGTCCATATAAGGCCTTCTTTAATTTGTATACCTGATTACCTTTGACTTCGAAACCTGTGGGTTGTTCAACATATACTTCTTCCACAAGAATACCGTTAAGAAATGCACTTTTAACATCCATTTGGTATACAGTAAATTTCATGTAAGCAGCATATGCAAGAAACAATCGAATGGCTTCTAGTCTAGCAACAGGGGCATAAGTTTCATCATAGTCTATGCCTTCAGCTTGTGAATAGCCTTGGGCGACTAATCTAGCCTTATTACGAACAACTACATCATTCTCATCTTTCTTATTCTTGAAAATCCATCTGGTGCCAACTACATTATGATGTTTTGGTCTATCAACAAGTTCCCAGACGTCGTTTCGAACAAACTGATTCAACTCGTCTTGCATAGCAATGATCCAATTACTATCAGCCAATGCCTCATTAATGGTTTTTGGCTCGATAGATGAGAGGAAACAACATCAGCAAAACAAAGATGGACTAGATTGTTCTTGCGACTCAAAGAGTTGTCTTCTAGTCTTAACACCAACAGTAGAGTCACCAATAATATTTTCAGTATTATGCGCTGATTTCCATGTATTTCTATTCTTAACAAAAATACTATCATCTATATCATGTACAGCATCATGCATGTCAACATCATTATCATCAGAAGATTTAATGGGAGTAGATGAGTCGACTAGTTTAGGCATGTCAACTGGTCTAGTAGAGTTACCTTGAGCACTCACCTTCTTCTGGTCGTCTGACTCGAGAGCTTTCATGAATGGATTGTAAGCTTGAACGGATTCATATACCTCTGAGTCTTTGTCAGTTTCGACAGTTAGCTCAGTAGCTTTCTCACTGATCTTGTTGGTAGACGGGTCCTGTTGAGATTCTTCGAAAACCACATGTGGTGTTTCTTCCACACAAAGGGTTGAGTAGTTGAATACTCTAAATGCTTTGCTAGTCGAGGAGTATCCTAAGAATATCCCCTCGTCTGCTTTAGCATCGAATGCATTCAACTTGCTTTTCCCATTGTTATGGATGAAACACTTGCATCCAAATATATGAAAATATGAAACTCTGGGTTTTCTACCTTTCCATACCTCATAGGGCGTCTTACCTAGTGCTTTATTGATAGCACTTCTATTTTGTGAGTGGCATGCAGTGTTGATAGCTTCTGCCCAAAATTTCTGAGGCGTATTATACTCTGTCAGCATGGTCCTGCAGGCCTCCTTAAGAGTTCTGTTCCTTCGTTCTGCTACTCCATTTTGTTGTGGTGTCCTAGCTGCACTAGTAAGGTGCTGGATGCCACGCTTAGAACAAAATTCTTTAATATAGCAGTTAATGAATTCAGTACCCTTGTCACTACGGATCTTGACAATTGACTGATTCTTCTCAACCTGTAACTTCTTCAATAGATCAGGCAAAAGTGTTTGTGTATCACTCTTCTTGTGTAAGAAGACTACCCAAGTGAACTTAGAATAGTCGTCTACCACAACAAGTGTGTACCTTCTACCGTTCAAAGTTGGAGGAGTTATTGGGCCATGTAAGTCCATATGTAGAAGTTCAAGAACTCTACTGGTTGAGAGGGATGGAATAGATTTAAAAGAGCCCTTCACCTGTTTACCTTTTTGACAGGACGTGCATACATGTGACTTATAGTAGACTTCATTGGGAATACCTTCCACAAGGTAGTCTCTGGCTATCTTATTAAGAACCTTAAAGTTTAGATGACAAAGGCGTCTATGCCAGAGCCAGCCAAGTTCTTTAGGATTCTTAGTAAGTAGACAGGTGTCCCTCGGACAACTGTTCCAGTTCACTATGTACACACTTCCTTGTCTAATGCCGACTAGTAGGACTGTGTGAGTTCTTTTGTCAATGATTTCACATTTCTGACTCTTGAACTGCACCTTGTATCCACGATCACAAAATTGTGAAATAGAGAGTAAATTGTATTTCAAGCCTTCAACATAAGAAACATCTTGAATCTCTATGTCTCCATTCCGAACGTAACCAAATCCTTTAGTAACAGCAATGGAGCTATCACCAAAAATCACTTTTGGTCCTTCTTGCTCACGATAGCTTGATAAGAGAGTCTTAGTACCAGTCATGTGGTGCGAACAACCACTGTCTATGTACCAAGTTTCTCCTGTTGAGCCACCTTTCTTGTATAGATCGAGTCGACCCTGCAATAGAAGATAATACATAATTTAGGTACCCTCCTTGTTTATTGGGGTCCTTGGGGGTTAGTCGAGTTCAATGGAATCCAAATGTACATTGGAGTCCTGAACAAGTTTGACCTTCTAAGCTTTCGACCATATTTGTTGCAAAATAAGACCTTGTTGTCCTTATCTGGCCTATCAGTCGAGTTCGGGTCTACTCTTTGGAGATAGCCTTTTGACTTAATCTCTACTTGAGCAGGCACTTGTCTATGATAGTCAGAATAGGGTTTATATGCATTAGGTCCATACGGTTTATAAACATGTTTAGGTCTATCTTCTCCTTTGATATCATATGACAAAGGTGGTGGATATAGAACAGCTTGTGTACGATATTTTGGACCTTCCTGTCTAGGTCTAGACGAGTAGAGTTGAGACTGCCTTATGAAAGGAGGTCTAGACTCTTGTCGTCTAGTCTGTACTTGTCTAGTACTAGTCTCCTCAAGATACCAGTCCTCGTATCTGACCTGATTTGGTCGTCCACGATTCCTAGTCCTTTGTTGACTTGTCTTAAACGGAACAGGCTTGTTGTTAACTTTCTTTTTACCACCTTTGGTAATTGGAATGTTAACTCGAGCTTGTTTTGGTACAGAACCTTTTGATGGAGTGTCAATATCGTATATCAATGGTTCTTTTCCTTTATCATTAGTCAAAGAGCTTGAGATGAAAATAGTAGGGTTCTTAGGAACTAGAGTAGACGAGCTTGATGTCTCAGCACCTATGCCTGTCTTGTCAGCAGGAGCCCTATACCTATCTGACAATTCAAGGTTAACCTTAGATGAGTTAACCAGGTCAGTAAGTTTAAGGTCTAATGTGACAACCTCGGTTTCTAAGAACTTATTACGTTCTTCTAGCTTTTTGAGCTTGCTTTGTAAGACATTGAATTCATGTTTCTCGGTCGCATGTGTCTTAAGTAGGTCTTGATACAACTTGTCTGTCATTGCACACTTGTCTTTGAGTTGACTCAACTCTTCTTGCAAGCGTTCATTTAGGACTGTTATATTAGGATCTACTTTAGACTGAGCTTCCTTAAGATCGATGATTTCTTGTCTTAAGATGATGTTTTCGTCACTGACTTCGATGAATGCCTTGTTGGCAAGTAGGAGGTCGTCTTCAACTGCACTAGTAGAGTGCTGAAGACTACTCCCTACTTGGCTACTGGCAGTGTCACTTTTATCAGAATCTGATTCATCACATGATTGAAAGGAAGTAACAGATGATACCTCTTGGTCGATTTTAGCCATGAAGCATAGACCATCATCAACTATGAATGCTTCAACGTGATCTGGTTCAGACGGGTAGCTAGATGAGGATGATGGCAACTCGTCAGAGTCAGAGTCAAGAGTCATTATTGGCCATCATTGCCTTCTTACCACGGTTGTATCTTCTTTCTCTTCGTGCTTTGCGTTCTTCTCGATCATCAGTACTCAGGTCCGGACATTAATATATGTAGTGACCTGGTTTCTCACAGTTATAGCACACAAGATCATTAGTAGCCTTTTTAATAGGAGAGTTGTTCCTTCGTTTATCACGTCTATCAGAACGAGTAATCTTCCTACCATCAGACTCTCTATCTTGTCTGTTACCTTTCGAGACTTCGTCTCTCCTTTCGGACGAGTTTCGGTCTCATCTGGTTTCAGACGAGTTCTTAGAAGCAGACCCTCTATGCTCTCTATAGAACTTCTTATATCTTCCGAAACGTTTATTCAGCCTATCAAACTTTCTAACCATGAGGCTTACTTGATCCTTCAGACTAAGATCAGTATCTAACTCGTCTTTCACAGAAGCAGACCTAGTCTTAGTCTTCGACCTGTCTATCTTAGACGAACTAGCCTTAAAGGCAACGTTCTTAGATACAGCATGTTCTCTGTCACTACTTACTATGGGTTCATCTTCGTCTAGATCAAACTCATGAGCCTTTAGAGTTTGAAACATAGTCTCTGCTGTCCATACGTCTATATCTTGGGTATTCTTAACAAGCATTTTTACCATCTTCCATCGACTATCAAGGCTTTTTAGAATCCTGAGATTGATTTCACGTGGAGTATAAGTTTTACCAAGGACTTCCAAGTCATTCATGATTTTGGTAAAACGAGTATCCAACTGGTCTATTGTTTCACCAGATTTCATATGAAATGATTCGAATCTTTGGACAGCAGTGGAAAGCTTGCTTTCTTTGATTAGGGAGGTCCCTTCACAAATGATAGCTAAGCGATCCCACATTTCTTTGGCAGTTTTACATTTTAACACTTTTCCCAGATACTCATTAGGAAGAGTGTGTAAGATGTAATTCTTGGCCAAGCTATCCAAATTATTCTGTCTCATTTCTTCAGAGGTTAGTTCTGACCTTGGTTTCTTGACGAGAGTACCCACGGGTTGATTTGCGTCGAGGGCAGCAGTGTTTGGGATCATGGTCACAATTGGACCTTCAGTGATGACTGAGATCATTAAGTCATGAGTGGAGCTGAAGATGGCTTCCATCCTTAGCTTCCAATAGTCGTAATCCTGTACCTGGAACTTAGGTAGTTTGTTGGCGCTTATCTCAAGAGACATGATTTCAAGAAATAAGTGCTAAGTAGAGTTATGATCAAGAACAACAGATAAGTCAAGAACAGGGAGCACGGAAAACAGATGATACAAGAATATGATCAAGAACACGTATACAAGAACAGTCAAGGACCAAGACTTCACCCTGAGTCTTGAGTCGGTTATCAAGAAACAGCAGTTCGTAAACTACTGCTCTGATACCACTTGTAGGTCCCAAAGTTGAGTTAATAACGAGTAAGCTAGTGAAAATGTCTAGAGGGGGGTGAATAGACTTTTCAAAATTCTTTCGAAATATCAAAGTACAATGCGGAATACGAAATTATCAATGAGCCCAATTCAAGATTATACTCAACTTAATTCGAGAACTCTGTTCTATGTTCAACTAGTCTAGATCAGTTATGTAATTCAACCAATTAATCAATTTAAACAATCAAAACTGTAAAGTAAATCAAACACAAGATTTATAGTGGTTCGACAACTTGTCTACATCCACTCTCACAAACCCAGTTGTGATGTTTCCACTAAAACTCTTCCAATCGAGTACAAGTGTGTGTTCCTGTCTTTAAAGTCCCAAGAAGAAGACTTAGATCTTCAACAGACTATACCTCCAGATATGTCTTACGATCTTACTAGAAATTTTACAAGTATCTAGCACCTTGAAAAAATAACACACAAAAACTAAAAACTTCTCTGTTCTTCAGTAGTAGCCTTCTTGATTCTTCACTTGTCTTCTGGCTATCTTTCTGAACTTCAACCAATCTCTGAGAGTAAACTTCAAATATATCTTTGATAATACTTCACTTGAGTATGAACGTCAGTGTATCAGTAGTTTTCAATTGATCACCATTATGAAGTATTTATAGACTTCAATCTTCAAGAACTTAGTAAGTTGTAACTAACTTTTCTTGATAACTACCTTCAACTGAATCTTCTTATCAATCCACGCGTTTCTGTTATGAATCAGTTATTCCATAACTAACTTCTATATCTTTATTTCTTCACGCGTATTTGTAACTAACTTCAAGTTGACTTGTCTTGTGCAGTCTTCTTATCTTGAGTAGTAGACTTCGACTCTTCTTGTCTGATCTTCCTTCTTCAAACAGTAAAGTAGACTATACTAATCTTATCAAGACTATTACATTACTTTAAGCTTTTATAATACAAGCTTAGTCAACTTATAAACTATACAAACAAAATCTAATCTATTACATATAAAAATCATGAGCTCTATACATTAATTTAAATAGCTCAGTAACAATCTAACATGTATGAAGTACTTATAAATCGTACTTATCTTTTGAATACTTTTCTTTTAAACTGTACTTGTCTTTTGAATTCTACTGATCTGTACAAGATGACTTCAACTCAACTAGACTAGATTAGTCAACACTTAGAAAATATTCAAGTCTTCTTTTTGGCTTATCAAAACTTTATCTTTTATCTTTTGTTCATCATTTAGGACTTGTTCTAGGATTCATATCCCAACAACACCTCTTACCCATTTTGGGGAGGAGGCCCATCGAGTGGACAATTTAAATGGGTGGAGTGTTTCCAACAGGAATCGAACCCAGGTCGTTTGCCCGATTTGCTCTGATACCATGAAAGAATTTCATCTCATCTAAAAGTCCGAACTTATAGAGAGGGTGGAAATTAATTCTTGTATATTAATTCCTAACAATGTTACTAGAATAGATGCAGTGGTGTTGCATTGTCTGTCGTTATTCCAGAAGCCCTTCTCAGCCTCTCTGATTTCAGATTTAATTCATTTTATTTTACAGTTTTTACTATTTCTTTGGAGTTAGAGCCTCTCCCATGGTTTTCCAATATGCAATCATCTCTGCGAAAGTGCTTCATTAATACACTCATTTGATTATGTTTAATTTTTTATTTCATCGCTTGCTCTATTAATTGTACTTTACCTTATATAATATTTAATTTATATTTAATACTACAATTATTTTTAAACTAACAGTTTCCATCTAAATCAAACATATAGGACCACTTTTGCATGAAAAAGGACCACTTTCAAATATCAGGACTAAAAGTGATTTTAAAATATTCTTACAGGACTAAAAGTGCAATTTTCCCATATTTGTTATGATATCATTACTAAATATATTTGAACTTGAATGTGTTGTTCATGAGTAAATGTTTGTATATATTGTATATTTTTAGATCAAAACCAAGCATAATGTTTTCAGGTGGCTACTAATAATGTTGACACAGTAGATGATTAAGTTCTTGATGGTAAATCTACTGTAAATGGGATGCATTGCAATGGCTGACAGAGGAGGTGTGCATTGTCAAACCTTGGTAGCTGCTACACCGTCTGTCCAAACTTTCTACGATTACTGCTCTCAGAAAGACATTTGTTTATTGGCATTAGGAAACCGATTGAAAATTCATAGTATCAAATAGTCCACAAAAAACTCATTATAAAAAAGAAACGACCATTAGGCTTCTCTTAGTCTACCAAGTGTTGAACAAACTGATGATTAGAACGTGTATAACCACATTGGGCGTGATATAAATCTTATCCACTCTTTGAAAATTAGCTTTGTGAATAAGTGGTATCAATATATCATGTATATGCCTATGGGTTTCATAATTGTATTTGGAGTCCTAGCTCCAAAATTAAATTTCTAATTGCTGCAGTGCAGGATTACATTTTAAAGTATATTTGAATTTTTTTGATGTGATTTATATTTATATTTTAATTGTATTTGGAGCCCATGCCAGCTGCTTGCTTGAATTTCATATTGGGCCACAGAGAGAATAAGGAATGGACCTGCAATTAATTCCAGCAATTCATGTTTTTTGGAGCTCGACCGTGCATTCTTACTTTCAGTGGGTTGCTGTATCGGGCATGTCCAGCTCGAGCCTCGTGCTCGAGCGTGCCCTTCCTCCGACCTCTTCTTGTTTTGCTCATATATTTTGATCCGGGTGTCCGATCGACTCGATTCTTGTCTCGTTTCGACCCTCACTTCACCTTCTTTCATGTGGTCAACTCATGGACTCGATCCAACGACTGGATTTTTCGTGATTTGATTCAAAACACCTCGTTTTACCTAAAAAAAATAGCAAACTACACAATTTCTCCAAATCAAGTGCAATTAGTCAATTTAGTGTAAATAATGCACGAACTCCTATAAAATTATGCAAATTAAACACATGAATTTCGAGCAATTTTCACACTAATCAATTGAGTACATATGATGAGGGAGCTGACGGATCATGAATAGTTCTGAATTTTAAACCGAAAACTTTCTATTCAATATGATGGCCTACTGGATCTAAAAAAATCATGTCGAAAAGATAGCTTACACTAAAAAAAAAAAAAGGATTTATATAACTCATTGCAATATTTAATGTTTTGTTGAATAATATTTTAATTCTATAAGTTATTCACTCTTCCTCTAACTCTTAATTTTATTTTAAAATGTAACTCCCATATTTTTTTTGGTATTTTTATTAATCGAAATTACTTTTTACAATTACGCAGTACGGCTTGCTTGCCATGTGTAACTTAATTTCTTAACGTTGTCATTTGAGTTTTCTGTGTTCAGCCTCATTATAGTAGTGATGACAAATTTACAATTGCACCTACACACAAATATATATATATTAGTTTTATAATAATATTGTACAAACCTAAAAAATAAAGAAATTATATAAATGTTGTAATTATCTATGTATATAAAAATAGAATAGTCTCATATATAAGGAAATTATATAAATATTTTTTTAATGTGATGCAAGGAAATAAATAAATCGACAAATAAAAACATAAGAAGTTATGTGATCTACTAACATTGTGTTGGGAATAAAATGATTTTGATCTAGATACCAAAACCCCTGATTGATGATGTACAGTTTAGTTGAGATATGCTCAAAGTATTGTTCAGGCAAGTTGTCCCAGAACACTTGATGTATAGTATGCTTAAGTTAAAATCTCAGAAATGTTATGAGATATTAGTGATCAGGATAGTTGTCCAAAGCTGGAATGTTAGGCAGCTTGATAGGTCTATAGGACAAAGTTACTGATCTATTCAAGACAAACTTACTAATGGACAACCTGGCTGAAGAGTTCAAGTATACTGAAGCTGTGCTCATAAATGCAAAAGATCTAGGCAGTTGAAGTACAAATGATCAAGACAATTAAATGTCAAAAGTTTACAGAAGATACATTCAATGAAGCATTTATTGCCAATCATGCCTGAACCAAGCATTAAAGACTTAGAGCATTAAAGAGTAAAGCATTGAATGAATGTTGGAACATTCTAAAACTGCAGCAGGAATGTTCAGGGAGCTTGTCCCATCTGACCGTTGGTTGTGTGTAAAGTTTGCCACAAATCAACCTAGGACAATGTGCAAAATTGGAAACTGACACAAGTCTTCTCAGCCGCCTTTGTCAGAAGTCAACACACTCATTCAAGCAACCATTGAAGACCTCTTTTACACAGTGGATAAAAGGATGTCAAGCTTCATAGCCGTTTCAATGGTGCTGCAAATAGACATATTTGAATTGCTAATCCCTCCAACGGTTAGCTGTTCAAATTGCCTATATATACAGAAGTGATCAAAGGAATTCACATCCAACTACAAGCTATCAAACTATCATCAAGCTTTCAAAAGGAAACCAAGCTGTTCTCTAGAATTCCAAGTTTCCTGAATCACTTCAAGTCAGCTAAGCCAATCCTTGTAAACATCCTAGCTTAGCATTGAGATATCCTAAGCCTTTACACTGTTCTTATTGTAAAGGATATCTCTAATAGTTGGAACCAAACCTCAAACCTTATCTCATTTAGTGAAGAGAGTGTTTGTTGTAGAAGTGAGGAGTTAAGGGCTGTTAGTGAGAAACACAGTCTTAACTCAGAGAGATTGAGCACTAGGACTCAAGTTATCCTAGGGATCAAAACACTAAGAGAGTGTTGTTGATCAGTGCACCTTGGCACTATAAAACAAGCTAATTCCATTGAGAAGGAATTATCCTGTTCAATCAGGGAAAGTGGATGTAGGAGCTTGAGTCTCTGAACCACTATAAATTTGTGTCTCATTTACTTACTGCATTCTTAACTTCACTTCATTCAAACATATTTTAAAGATTCATAACTCAGTAAGTAAGAGAATCTGTTTTGGACAAAGTCCCTGATAACCTGTATTTTCAGAAATTAACTTGGAGTATTTCTTTAGTCAAAGGCCAACCACATTCCGCACTAAGCAACTCTTTTAGATATTTACTCAACTGATCACTCAATAGTAATCAGTAGGACAAGTATCTATCAAAGTTCCCACTCAGGCCAGTTGTGAGACAACTTGCCTGATAAGACAATTTTGTCAAAAAGAAAGAATATCACTACAGAAAATCACACATTTTGTGACAAAAATTTTAGCGACGACAAAAAAATCGTCACAATTTGTCACTTAATGGTGACGAATTTTATTTTTCGTCAATAAAATAATAGAAATTATGACAAAACTTAATCTTGTCACCAAATATAATTTTTTCGTCATTAAAATACTAAAAAATATGACAAAATTTATTTTCGTCATCACTTATAATTTTTTCGTCACAAATTTGTAACTTTCATGACGATATTAATAAATATGTCACAATAATTCTATGTGACGATATTAATAAGAATTGGTGACGAAATTTGACGTCATGAAAAATATATTTTCTTGACGATACTAAACTTTCGTCATTAATTATAAAAAATTATTTGTGATAAAATTATTTTGTCACAATAATAATTGTTGACGATTTAAATAATCATTGATGACAATATTCATCGTCATAAAAATATTTTTTCACATGACGATAATAATTTTAGTCATTAATTTTTTAAAATATTTAGTGATGAAATAATTTTGTCACAATAATAATTGGTGACAATTTTAATAATAATTGATGACGATATTCAACATCGTAAAAATATTTTTTTATGACGATAATATTGTTCGTCATTAATTGTTCAAGTATTCAGTGACAATGTTTTCATCACAATATTAACTAGTGACAATTTTAATAATTATTGATGATGATATTCGACGTCATAATTTTTTTTTATTATGATGATAATATTATTTGTCATTAATTTTTCAAATATTGAGTGACAAAATGTTTTTGTCACAATATTAACTAGTGACAATTTTAATAATTATTGATTATGATATTCAATGTCATAAAATATTTTTTCATGACGATTATATTATTCGTCATTAATTGTTCAAACATTTAGTGACAAAATGTTTTCGTCATAATATTAACTAGCGTCAATTTAATAATTATTGACTTTATTTATTTAAGTAATTAAAAAGTGACGTAAAAAGCAAACAATTTTTTTTATCAAGAGTTAACAGAATTACAACCTTTATTTCACTGCTGGTCTCTTCCATATTCGGTAGGGGTAAAGGGAATGTTCTCATGATTTTGTTAATCTTTTATTGATGTAACTAGTATATCTTTTTTATCCCCTATGATTTTGATTATCATCATCTATGTACCTTTGTTTTATAAATTTATAATAGTAGTAAGTCAATTTCCTGGCCCAATAGGTCGATCTCTTAATTCTTAATCATATTTCAAATTGAGCATGGGCATTATGAATATTAGTACTTGGCCTTTTTTGAACCTTAGATTGTTCAACTATTTTCATCTATAATCATGAAAACTATACATAAACTTTGGTCACAAAAATTAAGAAATATGATAGAATAAATTAATGTATTAGAGGTGATATGATGGAGAAAGAGAAAAATATAATGAAATGTGAGAATGAATAGTTACAAAAATGAAATTGATAACTTTCTTTGGAACGGACGAAAAAAAAAATTGGGTAGCTTTTACTGGAACGGAGGGAGTACTATAGTACTCTTCATCGTATTTGATTAGTCTTGCTAAAGCTATGAATCCTTATATTATAAGTTTTCGCTTATCAACTTTCTTCTAAAATCAATATTGCTTATTCCATGTTAGTAAGCTGCTTTCAGTATAAGTGAACAAAAAAATGAAATAAATAGATTAAGGACCTTAAAAAAGTAGTTTGGATCTTCCAACCATCTGAAGGACCTTATAACTCGTGTAAGCTCTTTCTAATAAACTTCAGCAATTGGATAGGACAAGATCATAGAACTTTTAAAATACACATCTGGTTATTTTGGTACTAAAAATATCATAATTATAGGAGCAATAAAATTAAATGCACATCTAAAAAAATTGTAGAAATCTTCAATTTTTCTGAAGAAACTTCTAAGATTACAACATTTAACTAATGAGGGAGCATGTAGGCTCTTTCTAAAAAACATCAGCAAACACAATTGGATATAATATAAGACATAAGATCGGCTAAAAATCAACTTCAGTTCCAATGATTACTTCCTCCTTAGTACCCCAAAATCATTTTAGAAAAACTTACACAAAATACTAAGGTGCACTTCTACGATTATGTTTTGATACTAAGTTAAATGAAACTAAAATAAAGCCTAATTGAAACATATATAGATCTTTTCCTTATTTAATTAAGAGATTCATAACATATTAATCAAATCAAATTTTAGCTCTTAATATCAAATTATAAACATTTGTACCTGAAGCACATATGCAAAAATCTTTTGTTTAACCTGTTCTTTTTCACTCACTTCCGAGCTGAATTGCTTATTTCATTTTCGACGCTCTATCCCTGCACAATCTCATAAATATAAATATCAAATCCTTAAACATACTTAATGTCATCATCATGCTTAGTTAAAAATATTAATAAATGTACTAAAATGTAAAAAACTTCTGAAGCATAATAACAATAGATGGGTTGCTGATCAATTCAAACATAAACATAATTCAAAGTCAAATTTAATATTTGTCAAAAAAATAAAACAAATTTAATAAATTACACACTATATCTTAGGACTTACTTCACCTTATTCGCATTAATTTTTTGTATAAATTATTTGACAACAATACACATGCATACAAAAACACATATGTACTTATCATATATGTCTTGAGCAAAACACTGATCCAAGTCTTCAACTGCCAAAGCAATGACTGTATCTGATAAACAAAATTAACTCAAGTGAACATTAACTTAGATGAACAAAGAAACACATAATATACTAAAAAGTTAAATATCTAGTGCACATGGACATTAATAAACTTTACAACATACAAATATAACCAACTTATTCTTCTCAATGATTAATAAACCTAATAAAAATGAATAAGTTATCTAATAGTACAAACTAAAAAAACTGCAATATCAAATGAAATATAATTGCCTAAACATGCAACACTTTTCTTGCTACACAAAACTACTTATATAACTTCTCCCTAATATACCTGCCTATTGGATTTATTTACCAAATATGGCTTTTATAGCTAGTCATGATGAGTAGACAACGCAACACCAGAATGTAAGCTATCTCCAAAATCAATAATAATATCATATAGTAATAAAAAAAACCAAGATGTTACTAGGTAGTTTCTTTTTATCACGTATCCACATTACCTTGATGGGGATTCTCCAACCACCTTTCAGTTGTGAAAAAAATCAAATGTGTCAATCTGCATTTTCCAATACATACCACACAATAGAATTTTGATTCCAAAAGGCTGATTTCACATAAAGATATATGCAGTATGTATCATGGACTTCATATAGAAAATTTTCAACTAATAAATGATCACAATCAACACATCACAGCTAACGGTATCCATGTTGCCTATTTGAAAGAGGTTAACCGCCTTGCTTCTGTCATGTGCACACCGGGGGCCTTTCTCCTAGCCCACGGAGACAAAATGTAGGACTAGTACTAACAGTTCATCACAGAAGAAAGGACTCACTAAGCCTAGTTGGTCTAAATGACTAACTAATATTAATAAAATAAAAGAAAATACTAAAGAACTGATCAAAAGGGCTGTATTTGCTAGAGAATTGGGAGTTCCTATCGTAATGTATGAGAGGATCCAATGCATGCAGTTATTGATAGAAAAAATAATCATAGTACGCACTTCCATGTACTAAATAGAGCATTGCACGTGTCCTAAGTAGGACTCGTTAGTCAGGTGCCCATTCAGGGGGTTAATCAAGGTATGTAGGCATAATGTAGACATACAATGAAGATTCTTATTGTTTAGCAAAATCAGCATACATACTGTGAGGATGTGGAACGGTAAGATGAACCTGGAGATTGTGAACCACTGTGAAGATGTAGTGAATATCAGTCTAAAATATCACAGCACAATAAGCAAAGCATCTATGTAATCTAGATTTTCTGTTTGTGAAAAACTAAAACACAAGCAGATCAGATGAGTAATTTAGACTAATGAAAACTAATTAATTTTGTGAAAGGTATAAGAAAGAAAAAAGGAAAATGCAGTTGAAACTTGAAAGCTAGGAAATCTTATTTCAGATGACCAGTATTTTGCATGATGTTTCAAACCCCTTCAGGAAATAAGTTGTTGACAATATACACACAAAGATACGTAGATCAATCATCTTAGTTAATATTATTACAATCTTTTATGCTTAGTTCTGAGAATAAACCCTAAGCAAACTACATTTTTTGTGATTCAAATATATTCAGAAACAATACAAAACTCTAATTTAATCTGCCAATTGATACAGTCTTGAGGTTTCCGCAACCTGTTATTACAGGGAGATTACACAGAAAAACATTATAGCAAAAAGATTCATAGTTACTTGAATTTTAACCATATTCTCCATCCATCTATTATTAGTTTGTCCCTTTTCCATTTTGGTCCCCTACATATATCTTAAAATTACACTAAATGTCATTACGTTTCTATCATAAAAGTATCTTTTTTTGTTTTATTCTCTTCAATTGACTAATACACACTCAACAAAAAGTTATTTTACCTCATGTTAAACTTTTCAAAGTCAAAGGGGCAATCTAATAACAAATGGAGGGAGTATAGTTTTACTTATCAAACTAATTTTAAATTCATGTTTCTTGTAAGTTGAACCAATTCTGATTACAAGATACAGTAACTATGATGTATCAAGCAAAATCATCAACACATGAACCCGGTTTAGTTTGCACAAAGATATTGATCAAGCAACAGTATTTTAATCTTTGACTTGATTTTACAAATCTCATCACATATACAATTATCAGACTGTAGTTTATCACCAAGTTAACTAAAAAAACTGCCACCAATCTAATCTTCTACTTGCTAAAGAGACAGATTTTTTATGATAATCAAGAGAGTTTAAAAAAAATATCAAAATAATTCAAAGGCATGTAAATGAAAAATCAGACTTAAATTAAGTTTTATTCTTGTCATTATAACAGTGGGTGCCAAAAGAATGGTGTGGTTTATGGAATTAGAAAATTTGGTAATTTCCAACCAATACCATAACATAGAAACGTTAATTAATCTAAGAATTGGAGAATCAACATAAACATCTGAATCAATAGAAACTTATGCAATAATCCAAGAATCAACCTATCCAAGGATTAACCGAATCAGTACAAGTAGCAAGAAACGACAGATTAACCTATCCAATAATTGGCAGAAACGCATGCTGCCCTATAGGACTTGTGCAATAAAAAAAAAACTAACATAATCGGCAGAAAACGTTAATTTAATTTCATTTCATAAAAAAACAAATCGCTAGATTAGAAAAGTTAGATACCCGAGTTGAGAGACTGGCTGAGACTCAAACATATAAATCACCTAATTACGACGGTCGACTGTTTCTTGAATACTACGAGCAAGCAACACCAGCGAGAACAAAGTGCCCGCGACCGGCAGAGGCTCGGGCACCGACAGAGGGTGGAGTTGGACGGAGCGACCACAAAGACGTCTGTAAAAAAAGGGGCGGGCGTCTGTGTGGAACACCCAGGCGACGATCCTTAAAGAATTGAGATATGAACTCAAATGGCAGAGAAGGTTGGTGAGCGGCAGAATCAGAAAAGGATTCTAGGTTTAGGTACTGTGAATTAGAAATTTAGGTTCCCTCCATATTTTCCCGCCTTCTTCAAGCGCGCGTTTTTTTACTACGAGCGCTAATATTTCCTGGCCAAGAGAGGTTTGTTTTACGTCTTCTAGTATATGATATTCTTTTATTTATATCTATTTAAAATATTTATAATTTTGTTTGAGAATATATATTAGATATTTTTAAGAATATTGCAAGACATAAAAATCATCCATTAGACACTACAAATTCTTCAAAAATTTCAATTGGGAAGTCAAATTCAAATACTTTCAACTTTAACTAAATGTGAACAAAACCAGGGGAATTCAAACTTCAATAGGGAAATAAAAAAAATCATCAAATTGCAATGATAATGTGGCGGCGAGAGTAGAGGAGAGGGGTGTAAACGAGCTGAGTAATGTTGAGTCTGAAATTCGACTCGATTGTTATACTCGAAGTTCGAAACTTGACTCGGTCGAGTCTAAAATTTTAAAGATCGAGCTCGACTCGATAAGAAACTCAATAAGCTCGGCTCGACTCAATTACCTATATAATTTTCAAAATTAATTATAAAACATATTTTTTCTAAAATAAACTCGAGTTCGACTCGAGCTCAAGCTCGATTACTTGTATATAAATATAAATAATATATTAATGGCAAAATAGTAAATATTGTCCAAGCTCAATTAGGCTCGCGAGCCTTTCGAGCCGAGTATTTATGAGCTCGAACTCGATAGCTCGAAACTCAACTCGATTAACTTCGAGTCGAGTACGAGTAGCTCACGAGTTGGCTCGACTCACTTACACCCCTTAGAGGAGAGTCCCGTCGTTGCGGGTGACAGAGAGAGTCTACACCGTTGAGTTATTAATTTGTAATTTGTTTAATTTGTAATTTGTTTAATTTTTATGAATAAAATAAACAGATAAATTGAATTAAATGTAAATATGTGAATATTTTGAGTGTGAGGTCTATGTAATTTTTTTTTCGTGTGCAAATAATTGTAAGACGAAAGAATAAAATAAGAGTGCAGACAATTGTGAAATTACGATGTACAAATCACTTTTTTGTTTTTTCGGATGTTTCAGAATAACTTTCACACTCTTAAAATTAAAAATCATTTTAAACTTCACTCTCACAATATACTCAATTTTATACAAATGTCATTAGCTTTTTTATTCATATATACACAAAATTCAACTCATTTATGTATTTTATACCCGTGAAAGAAATAATGAAATGGAGGGAGTAGTTATTTTAAAAATACTCAATTCTACAAACAAAACATTAAGAGCCGCGTCTTTCAAAATTTAAATTTATGGAGGGAAACTTTTAGTTTTTGATTGGGATTTTTAATTTTTTTTTTAAATACAGAAATTGATTATGTGGAAAAAATTGGAAATATAAAAGTACTTCCCTCGAAGAAATTTCAGGAAAGGTAGAAGAACCCTAGCATTTTTTAATTTCACGGAAGCGCACTTCAATCCTGCCTCTTTCTCTTGGCGGCGTACGATTTACTTTTATTTTCGATTCTCGACTATGTATTAACCTCGATTCTTGTTGTCATTCAAGCCTCGTGAATCTTCCGGGATTTTGGATGAGGATACTCTTGCGCCGCCACCAGCTATACTCTAGCGACGCTGCTAGACTCTTCGCCGGTCAGTCTAAGTCTATTTCGTCTCCATTTCGAAGTTCATCTAACAACCCGTTCTTTGTTTTCATATTCAGGTTTTTCTACTCAAGTGTTCCTTTGATTAATTCTGAATTTCTTGTACATATGTAAATTTTAATTAATCGTTGTATGAAATAGGTCTCCTGTGGAGATGAGCATCATCAGCATATTGTGGATGTGTGGCACCACGCTCAGAAGTCGTTGTGCTGCTCACATCAATGCTATGCGAGTATTGAAGGTAATCTAATTTAGTATTTTAATCCAAGGGCCTTTCATGGCGCTAGATGCTTGAAATTCTGACAAATAGTTGCAGAATTAGATATGGTATTAATTGCTTCCCTATTTGGTTGAATAGAGGAATATTACTATATGTAGGAATTTAAGTAGATTGTTGTGCTTTGATTTCCCTTCCTCTTATTTTAGATTTACAGAGGAACACAATATATTAGAGAATAGAGAACAGTGTGCAGCATTGAGTAAGTATGTGTCCTTTTGCAAGAGGGAACACGTAGTATGACTGTATGCTCTCTTGATTTCACTTAACTTAATTTTAATGAACAAATGAATTTTACATTGAGTAAATTGGTCTCAGACTCTTAATACTGCATTAGTACACATCACAAACCTTTACTTGTGAATTTTGAGTTTATATGGGTCTGCAGTTTACATTCTGAATCTAATGGATGCAGAATGCCCTCTATGTCGTGCTGAGAAATGAGCATTTGTTGCATTTAAAATATCATACTGTTTTCGTGGTAAAAGTTTGTTCTTTAGGTGGCATTGACTTACGTACACATTGAGTTAAATAAGGTCATAAAACATAGTTATTTAACCTTATCATGTGGTAAAAATTACCTATGACATTTGGAATAAAATAATCAATGAGCTGAGCTTGCAATGTGTAATACTCTTCTCAGCTTCAGACCTATTAGTAGGTAACTTAGGCACCACAGTCAATAAAAAAGGCAAAGTGCTATGAATTTTTTTTTTTTTTTGTTCTATTGGTTCTGTTGTCTGCTTGGATTGAAAAGAACAAGAGAATTTTTTTCTAGAATTTCATTGACGCAATATATGATATTTGGGATAGGATCAAGTATAGAGTTGCTTATTGACTGTATGGACATAGGTCTCAGAGATATCAGTATTTCGGATTTTAACTAGAGATCAGAGTTTTGCCTTGTAATTGATGTAATCATCGGTGAAGTGTGTATTCAGGGAAGCGATCTCTCAACAGTCAACCCTTACTCTTCTCTTTCTTATTAATAAAATTCAGTTTATATATAAAAAAAATATAGTATTAGACTATTAGTTTAACCTCCAACTGAATGTTTTGTGCTATTATTGCTTTGAATTTTTCATGTTCTTGTATATTATTCTAACTCGTCGTTTATGTGTTCTAGACTTCCAGCGAATCCGGCCATTTGCTTTTGCAACATTTATTGATCAACAATCTGCAGTCATGGCTATGTAGACATTTATTGTAAGCAATTCTTTTATGTCCTTACAATTCTAGCTGTAACAAAAATTTATATAGTGTGCCTCTTTTCTTGCATTATAATCCTTGCAGTATTGCCAATTATATTTGTTGATGCGTATATAAAGATACTTTTGCCTTTTGATTGATATGTCTGTAATTGATATTTTTTTGTAGTTTGAACTTGAGTTAGCTGGAGAACCATGTGGCTGAACCGACTTGCGAGCATACACATGATTAACAAAAAAGATGGTGGGAAATTTTAGGAGGCGCGTAGAAGAAAATTGAGTAAGCCATGTAGACACATTTATGAGATTTAGTTATATTACTAAAATTGATGTTAATTTACTTCTTTTTTATGCTTAATTTTTAAAAGATGGTGAAAAAAATTGAGAAGAATATATTCAACTCGTAATTGAGATGAGTGCAGATGTGATAGTCTAGGTGTTCGGTCATAGAACAATATATGTAAAAGGTATTTGTTATGGTCCAAAGCCTCCAAGAAGATGCAGCACACTAAAGGTGCAAGAACTCAAAATAGAAGTGGTTTTTTTGAAAGATGAATTGGTTGTGCAAGGTGCAAATACTTCTGTTTTGAAAGAGAATTGGCTACACAAGGGAAAAACTATTTTTTGGCCAAGAGAATGATAGAATTAAAGGAGATAATATCTCCAGAGGAGAAGATGTCATCATGGTCATTTGAAGTTGAGATAATGGAATATCATAGTTATTTGGAGTTTTAGAAATATAAACTTTATATTTTTTTTAGTTTCCCATTACATGTAATGATAACAAATATTGTTTGTTGATTTCTAATTCCTTGAAGGAATTTTTTGGTTAATGCAAATTAGTTTATTATCTTTAATGACAAACAATTGTCACAATTTCCACACCATTTAGTTACAGTAGAAATTTTATCACTAAATCATACTTTTTAGTGACAAATTTTATCATCATTATATATACACACATATAACAACGAACAACATTTTGTCACAAAAGAACAAATATATCGTGATGAAATATACAAAATATGACAAAATAGTTAGTCTAATTGTTACAAAAAATAATGTCACAATTTCCATATCATTTATAATGACAAAAAAAAGTTGTCACAATTTCCACATCATTTAGTGACAGTAGAAATTTTGTCACTAAATCGTACTTTTTAGTGACAAATTTTATCGTCATTATATATACACACATATAACAACGAACAACATCTTGTCACAAAAGAACAAATATATCGTGACGAAATATACAAAATATGACAAAATAGTTAGTCTAATTGTAACAAAAAATAATGTCACTAAAATTTGATAAGGTTAGTAATAGATGGACAATCGTCACAAAAAAGTAATTTTTAGTGACAATAAATTAAATCGTTGTGAAAACTCTAACATTTAGTGACGAAATATCATATTAAGTAACGAAATTTGAACTCCAAATGTGACGATTTGTATGTCACCGTAGATGAATGATATAGTGACGATGACCTTTATCGTCATCAAATGATGACTTTTAGTGACGAATCAAAATAACGTCGCATTTTACCTACCGCCACGCACATTTGGTGACATTCTTTGTGACGAAAAATTTCGTCGCTGAACAACTTTCGTGACGAAAAATGGGTTTTTTATGACAATTTTTTTCGTCGCAATTTCTCAAATTTCTTGTAGTGTATGCATACACAAGTGCATTCCCCCCCCCCCCCATACACTTGTGTTATACTCCACCAAGGACCAACAAGTGGTATCAGAGCAGGGGTTCAAAGACCACTGCTTCTGAAAAATCCAACTGATTTTCAAAATCACACTTTCTGTGGTCACTGAACTGATCCAAATTTCTGAAAAACTTATCTGTGTTCATCTTATATTACATTTGTTGAAATGGCTAACAATGCAGTTCCAGGAGATGCTGTCAACACCATCAACAATATGGGTCCAAACCAAGTCAATCATATTTCTCATCACAAACTGCCAATGTTCTCAATTGAGAACTATGATTTCTGGAAGATCGGGATGAGAGCACATCTTGCTTGCCAGCATGATGAGATGCTTAAAGTCATCACTAGAGGGCCATTTACATTCACTAAAGCAAATCCCAAGCTTACTGATGCTCAAAAAGCTGATCCAAGGGAGTTGCTGCCAAAAGATGAAGATGACCTTACAGCTGAAGAAAGAAAAAGGCACAACCTGAACTACATTGCAATGAACACATTGTACCAGACAATTCCAGATGCAGTGATGGGGAGAGTATACCACTGCACATCAGCTAAAGAGATTTGGGATACCTTAGCACTAATGTGTGAAGGTACTCAAAAGATCAAGGAAAACAAGCTTCAAGTGGCTATCCAAAAATATGAACAATTCTCCATGGAAGCCAATGAAACTATTGATCATCTTGATGGCAGGTTCACTGACATCATGAATGAAATAAACTCTCTTGGCAAGTTCTATGCCAAAAGAGAGGTTGCTCTGAAGATCTTGAGAAGTCTCACATCCAAGTGGGACATATATTCTGTCATGATGCAAAATACCAGCAATCTTGACAACATGCCAATGCAGCAAGTATTCTCTGAACTCAAAGCATATGAGTTTGATCTCAATAGAAAGAAGGTGCATGAAGAGCCATCCTCTTCAAACAAAGGTGTTGCCTTCAAAGCTGCTGAAACAGAAAAGAAGATTACTCAAAGATCCTCTCAGTCTGTTTCAAAATCTGAAATAAAGGAGGAGCTGGCACTCATGGCTAGAAGATTTGAGAAGCTCAACTCCAGATTTGGTAGATACAAGAAGTTCTACCAAGATAACAGAACCAGAAGGAGATTCAGTTCTCCTGAACATAAATCAGAGGACAAAGACTCTGATGAAAAGAAAGAAGACAGATATGCTGATAGGAAGAAATTCAGCAAAGGTGAACCATCATCATCAAGGAGGAAGGAATCCTCAAGTAAGAAGAATGATGATGAAGATGTGTGTTACAACTGCCAGAAGAAGGGTCATTTTCAGTATGACTGTCCTGACCTCAGTGCAAAAGAAAGGAAGGAAAGGCAAAACAAAAGAGATAAAAGGCTGAACAACAGGAAGGCTATGGTAGCTGGAGATTCAGCAAGTGAGGAGAGTGTCTACTCTTCTGATGATGGACTGTTCTCCAACAGTGATAGTGATGAGGACTGTCAAATGGCACTTGAAGATGAAGAGGTATGTTCAACTTCCAACTTGTCAATTAACACACATGAATCTAGTGAAATCCATCTTGACTTTGAAAAGTTGTTGGAAGATTTCACCAGAATGCAAGAAGTATGCAATATGGCTCTGAGAGAAAATGAACAGCTGAGGTCTAAAGTCAAAATGTCCAATCCTCCTGAATCTGAAGTTGACATTAAATCAACTGAGTTGTATCAACAGATTGTGAGAGAACATGAAGAAATGTCTCTCAAAGTCTCTGAACAACAAAAGCTGATTGATGAACAAAATCAGACTCTAAAGAAAAAGGATTTTGACTCTAGAACTCTTCAAGCTAAATTTGACAATCTCTCAAGAGAATTTGATACTCTAAAATTAAGTGAGGGGAGCTTGAAAATGAAAATGTATGCCTTGAACAAATATGCTAAGGCAATAGAGGAAATTCAAGGGTTTCAAAGACCATTTGCTCAAATGGATGGATTAGGCTATAATCCATTTGAACCCTCACCTGGTCTTAGTATTGCTTCATCAAGCAATTCTAAGATGACTTTTGTGAGATCAGTGGCACAACAAAATGAAATTGAAGTAAATCAACCACTGATCAAGGATAAGGGAAAAGGAATTTTTATACCAACTCAGGTAAACAATGTACCTAAACCCACACCTTTGGAAAAGGTTAAAGGCATTGCTTACAGGAGGAATGAGGTTCAGAAAGGAAGAACCAATGGAAGGCCAACCTATCTGAATCATCATCAGAGGAGTTGTCCAAAACCTGTTCAGAAGAGGCCAACTCAAATGAGGCAACCTCAACTGAATGGATTAAGGCCAATACCCTCTGATAGGTATAAAACATTCAGGAAGCCTGGACCTTACTTGCCAAATGGAAAAGGCCATCCAAAAGCCTATCCTCAAAAGTCTTACCCAGCTGCACCTAAGCTCAGTAACTTCAGGAGAAATGTCCCAAAGAAATTTACCAACTCTCCTGAACTCTACAAGGCTAACACTTATACACAGAGATCACCCAAGGCATTTAAGGGTCAAACTGTGTATGTAGATGTAAATGGAAACCAAGTCAGTCACTTTGAATCAATCAGAGTTATCAGGCAGATTTGGGTTCCAAAAGGTACAGCTAACCCTCTAGGACCCAACACTCAAAGGGTACCTAAATTTTGACTTTGCAGGACTGCAAGGACCCCAAAAAGAAGAGAAGCATCAACAAGAAAACAGCATGGTACCTGGACAGTGGATGTTCAAGGCACATGACTGGAAACAAGGAGCTTCTCTCTGACTTCATAGAAAAAGATGGTCCTTCAGTAACCTTTGGAGACAGCTCTCAAGGCATCACAAGAGGCTATGGTACATTAAAAATTGGTAGTGTTAAAATTACTGATGTCTCATATGTTCTAGGCCTAAAATATAACTTGTTGTCTATAAGTCAAGTTTGTGACAAAGGATATTGTGTTGAATTTGCACCAAATGAATGCACTATCAAAAACAAATCAACACAACAGGTGCTACTAACAGGGGTGAGAAGGGGAAATGTTTATTTTGCAGATTGGAGCAAAACCCCAGAAGCAGTCTGTCTTGTTGCCAAAAGCACAAATGAGCAAAGCTGGCTATGGCACAAGAGACTGAATCACCTGAACTTCAAAACCATCAACAAGATTTCAAGAAACTCTCTAGTTAAAGGGCTGCCAAATCAAGTGTTCACCAAAGAACATATATGCCAGCCATGTCAGGAAGGAAAGCAGATCAAAGCCTCATTCAAAGGAAAACCTGTCATCTCAACTGAGAGAATCCTTCAACTACTGCATATGGATTTATTTGGGCCAATAACCCCAGTAAGTTTAAATGGAAGAAAATATGCTTTAGTTGTTGTTGATGATTTTTCCAGGTACACTTGGGTAGTATTCTTGCTGAACAAAAAGGAGACCCAAGTCAAACTACCTGAATTGATGATGAGATTGAGCAATGAAAAGGGCCTAAGCATTGTCAAAATCAGATCTGACAAAGGCACTGAGTTCATAAACTCATACATCAATGAGTATTGCAGCAAGAATGGCATCACTCATGAAACTTCAGCAGCAAGGACACCTCAACAAAATGGGGTTGCTGAAAGAAGGAACAGGACCTTGAAGGAGGCAGCTAGAACCTTGATTGCTGAATCCAAACTGCCTAAAAGGTTCTGGGCTGAAGCCATTAGCACTGCATGTCACACTCAAAACAGGTCCTTAATCACCAAAGGACAAGGTAAAACCCCATATCAAATATGGAAAGGTAGATTGCCCACTGTTGCTTATTTTCACATATTTGGTTGTAAGTGTTTCATCCATAATAATGGGAAAGAGCAATTGAAAGCTTTTGATAGCAAAGCTGATGAAGGAATATTTGTTGGATATTCACAAATCAGCAAGGCTTACAGAGTTTACAATTGCAAAACTCTTATTGTGGAAGAAACACCTCATGTTGTGTTTGATGAATCTATAAATGAGTTCAGGGATAGAAACCTGAATATTGATGAGATAACACAAAGAACAACCAGATTAAGGCTTCAAAGCAAGGAAACAGTGTTTGTGGATGTTGCCCAGCCTGAACTTCATGAAAATCAAAAATTGGACAACCTACCTGATAGCAATCAACCAGTAGTCAACCAACCTGAAGGAGAAATTGAACTGACTGACCCCATCCCAGTTCAAAACCAGGTAACAACTACCAATGAAGAAGCAGGCAATGCTGAGGTAGTTAATGGATCCACTACTCAAGGGGGAACCAATGAAAATGTCAACTTATCTGACAATGAGGACAACACCCCTGAATATGATCCTGAACTTGATCCTTCGATTAACTTTCTTGAATTTAATGAATCTAGTGATCCAACTTCAGATGAGGACAATCCTCCTGAAAGGATCAGGTCTAGAAGGACTTGGTTGCAAGACCACCCACCTAGCCTAATACTTGGTAATCCAAGTGAAGGGATCAAAACTAGAAGATTTCATGGAGAAAGTGCTCTGTTTTGTTGTTTTCTTTCAGAACAGGAACCTAAAGACATTGAGGAAGCACTACAAGACACAAACTGGATCATAGCCATGCAAGAAGAGCTGAATCAGTTCACCAGAAATGAAGTATGGGAGCTGGTAGACAGGCCAACTCATCAAGATGTCATTGGAACTAAATGGGTGTTCAAAAACAAGAAAAATGAAAATGACATCATTGTGAGAAACAAAGCAAGATTGGTGGCCAAAGGGTATTGTCAATCTGAAGGAATTGATTATGATGAGACTTTTGCTCCAGTGGCCAGACTAGAGGCAATCAGACTCTTCCTAGCATATGCAGCTCACATGAGATTCAAGGTGTATCAAATGGATGTGAAGAGTGCATTTCTCAATGGGGTGCTCAAAGAAGAAGTGTATGTGGAACAGCCTCCAGGATTTGAAGAAGGAGACAAGGTGTACAGATTGAAGAAAGCCCTCTATGGCTTAAAACAAGCTCCAAGAGCTTGGTATGATACCTTATCACAGTTTCTTCTAGATCATGGTTTTGTCAAAGGCACTGTTGACAGAACCTTGTTCAGAATCTGTGAAGGAGATGATATTTTGTTAGTCCAAATCTATGTGGATGACATTATATTTGGATCTCCAAATGAGAAGCTATGTGAGAAGTTCTCCAAACTCATGCAAAGCAAGTTTGAGATGTCCATGATGGGATTGATGAATTTCTTCTTAGGACTTCAGGTCACTCAATCAAAGAAGGGAATATTCATCAATCAGGCCAAGTACACAAGGGACATGATCAAAAAATTTGGATGTGCATCAAGCAAGCCAGTCAGAATTCCTATGAATACTAACTGGAAGATGGATCCTGATGAAGGTGGAGAGTCAACAAACTCCACTAATTACAGAGGAATCATAGGATCTTTGCTATATCTCACTGCAAGCAGGCCTGACATCACATTTGCAGTTGGAGTATGTGCAAGATTTCAAGCCAATCCAAAGAAGAGCCATCTTGATGTTGCCAAGAGAATTCTAAGATATCTCAAGGGATCTGAGAATCTTGGATTGTGGTATCCAGCTGATGACAATATTGAGCTCACTGGATACTCAGATGCTGATTATGGAGGATGTAGAATTGACAGAAAATCCACATCTGGAACATGTCAATTCTTGGGGAACAAGCTTATCTCATGGTTCTCCAAGAAGCAAAATACAGTTGCAACTTCAACAACTGAAGCTGAGTATGTAGCAGCTGGAAGTTGCTGTGCTCAGATACTTTGGCTCAGGCAACAATTGAGAGATTACAAAGTAATCACAAATGAAGTGCCAATATTCTGTGACAACAATAGTGCAATTGCCATCTCACAGAATCCAGTACTCCACACCAGATGCAAGCATGTGGACATCAAGCATCATTTCATAAGGGATCATGTGGAGAAGAAAGATATCAAGCTTGTCAAAATCCACACTGATAAACAAAAAGCTGATATTTTGACCAAGCCTCTAGCTGAAGCAAGGTTCTTGGAGTTGTCAGCTGAATTAGGGTTACTTGATCCAGGCAAGATGGACAAATGAGGAAAGTAAAGCTCATATGAAGGGGGAAGTTCATCAAAGTTGAACTTCAGCAAAGTTGACCAACCTCACTGAAGCTGTCAGCCACAGAGGGAAACTCAGCAAGGTTGTCCCTGTAGTGCTCAGCAATGTCGGTCAGGGGATTTGTCCAAGTGGGACCCAGTCAGCAACTTTGGGACCCACTCAGGCAAAGCAATCAGGCAATTTGGTCCACACAGAAACCAAAGCACATCTCAGGATGTTTGTCCTAGTTAATTGGATAATTATTGCTATTATTAGCATTGATTAGACATTTAAGAGGTTTCTTGGTCTAAGAGTAGGCCATTTTAGGATGGAGTGTGCTATAAAGATTTTTACCCCCAAAAAGGCAAATCAGCATTTAATGCAGAAATCTTAATAAGATTGCATGAATTCTTGAGCCTTCATCCAAACCATTAAATTTCATTCAAAACTCCATCGAACCATTGAAAGTCCACTACCCCACTATATTCAAACGGTTTTTCAAATTACCCACTGTTACATTCCATTAACCAACGGTTAATAAATTCCTTCCATATATAAACCTCTCAATTTTCACCACCATCCTTACGCACTCATAATTCCCAAAACCTTTGAAGTCTCAAAACCTCTAAACCTGCAATTTTTCTCCGAAAAACTTTATATCTCTCATATTATCCATGGCACCTAAGATCAAAAGAGAAGAGCTTGTAGACTTCAATGATTCCTCCCTGGACATTAATTTCTCTTATCTTAGCAACCCAAATTCCCTTTGGTTTGAAAAGCTGGTAGCCTTTGATAGCCCAGACTCAGAAGTTCAACAAGTCCTCCAATGGCTGAGGGAGGCAGGGCTAGAAAAATTCCTAGGCACCAAGCCTGATTCCTGCCTGAATCCATTTATGGCAGAATTCTTTGCCTATCTCAGGTGGAAGGGCAAGAAGGGGGATGTGTGCACAAAGCTCACATATGCTGAGGAAGATGAAGAAGAAGAAACTCAGCACACAATCATCTTCACTGCAGAGGATTTAGAAGCTAGCTTTGGGCTACCTTCTGAAGGTATGAATCCAGAAATGTACAAGGAAGAAGATGATCAGGAGTTCTATTATTCTTGGATGATAGAACCTAAAAAGGTTGTGAGTGCTCAAAACAAAAACACCTTAAAGCCAGTGTTTAGGCATTTGTTTGATTGTGTTGTAAAGAGCCTGTTGAGCCACTCAGGGAGTGTTGAACAAATCAGTATGCCTAAATTGAGAGTGATGGCTGCTGTGATTGACTCTGCTGAGAAGAGAGTCAAGTTCAACTGGAAGAAATTCATTCTTGACAAGATGATGAATGCAAAATTTAAATTTAAGGAAGTGAAGCACCACAAGGTGGTGGTTGAAGGAAAACTCCAGTTCTACACAAGAGCCAGCCTGCTCTTGGAAAGATTTGCTCACTACACACACCTCCAAGCAAAGCCAAAACCCTTTCCTGCACAAAAGGTGATGTTTAGGAAGCTGTCTTCTAAGACAGAGAAAAGGAAGCAGGATGCAGTTTCTAAGAAGGCCATCACAATTGTACCAGCAACAAGAGCCTCTCCAAGAAAGAGGAAAGCCCAATCACCAAAAGCTCAACCAAAGATGAAGAAGATGAAGAAGATTTTGCATGAATCTTCACCAGAAAGTCAGTCAAGAAGTGGAGGAGCCACTTCTGAGGAAATAGAGAAGGTTGCTAAAGAAGGAGTCAACCCTCCTGAAGAGGGTGAAGTATTCAGAGAGATTATCCCACTGCAACCTGAAACAATCACTGAATTCAGAGACCTTGACCAGCCAACAAGGTATGAAAGGAAAAGAAGAATCATCAAGACTTCTGAGAAGCAGAGGTTGATGGAGGAAGAAAAGAAGAAGAAAGAGTTCTTCAAGGAGATTAGACAGGCAAGCAAGTCTAACTCCAAATCCAAGTCAAAACCCAACAGCCCTGAAGCCAACTCCCCTGATATTCAATCTAGAAGAATATCTCCAAGGCAAGAAGAAGAGGAGTGCAAGACTCCTGAAGATGCACCAATCATTGCCAAGAAGGTGTACTCCCCTGAAGGTGCACCTGATAGATCAGGTATTGATGTGCTGGCAGATTTGGTCAATCTTGAAGATAGACCCTTTTCCCCACTTGATCCAAGACTCCTCTCTTATACCAAACTTCTTGAAACTGCTCTTCAAGAAGGTGATCAAGTTGTTTTCCCACCCATTCCAGCCATTCCAATTACCTCTTCAGGCACAATGCTCTCAAAAGCACCTGATTCCCAACTAGCTTTGACCTCTCCTGACCCCAACCCTTCTGAACCCAACCTACCTGAATCCCAGCCAAGCTTACTTGAATCCCATTCCAACCCTCCTGAATCCAATTCTTCTGGAGATGATAGTGGTGAAGAATATACCTATGAGGGGATGTTGAGACAGATTGCAAGAGCCAATGTAGATGAATTATATCCAGGATTGAAGGATTATCCCAGGCTGCAACAACAATTCTATGATCTCAGAGCACTTGTTGAGATCAAAGATAGAACTATTGTGGAAATAGCTCAGGCTATTCAGGATAAGGGTGCCAACTGGTGGCAGGTTGAGGAAAATAGGCTGTTGCATTTTGCAAATGTGAAGAAGACCAGTGTTTTAACCACTGAGGCCCTATTTTGCACCATTGTTCATGAAAAGGTGCTTGCAGAAAGAGAGAGGATAGCACAAGGAATCAAGCATCCTGACAGCCCTTCTGATAATGATGATGATGATGATGATCATACCAATCCCAATCCCTCTGGTATCAACTCAGCTCAGGTACATTACTTGACCTTTCATTCTGTGAAGGACTCTGATCATTCAGAGGAGTTGACCAAAGATGGTGACTCAGTCCAAGATGCATTGGCCAAGGATGGTTCTTTTGAACCTGAGGCACAGCTTGACAATGCTGAGACTTCCATAGGAGAAGCTGGTTTGGCTAAAGCCTCATCAATGTCAGGCAAGTTGGACATTGACCAGCCTTTAGTCATTCAGGATGACTCAGTGGACTTGGGATGCCCAAGCACTGTGATCTCCCAACAACTGCCCTCTGTGGATCCTGTTGAGGATATAGAGGTGTCAGGTTTAGAAATTGAAGGAGTTGAAAAGGCTGAGAATACTGAAAAATCAGAGGGAGATGATGGTGAGGAGTGTGTGATCACTGGTTCCTTGAGTGCACCACAAATAGAGGGTGAGGAAGTAGAAATATTGGGTGCAGCCCAATATGAGAGTCAGGCTATTCTTCAAGTCAAATCTGAACTTGATGAATCCCTTGGTGAAAGGAGGCCTGATTCTCCAGTGAATGTGAGTTTATCTCTTGAAAATGAACAAGAAAAGAATAAAGTTGAAAATGAGAGAAAAGGTGCTGGTATCAGACTTTATGGGAGAAAAAGAAATAGAGGGTGATGAGGGAGTTTTTACTAACACTATCAGTTTTGCAGATTCAGTTGCTGTCACTCTTGAGCAGATTTTTGCAGATGCCTCCCTGACAGATATACCAGTTGATGCTGACACTGATCTTGAAGCAGTATCAGCAAATGTGTCCACACTTAACCAGATCTACTTTGAACAAGCCAACACCTCTGAGGCTCACTTTCAGATGGCTACTCAGACTGCATCCATCATTGAAGAGCAGTCAGAGAAGTTGGACACACTGGTCAGGGAAGTTGAGAAGGCTCATGCAACCACTGCTGATACCCTAGATGGCCAAGGCAAGACTCTAGCCTCTGTGGAAATGAGGCTCACAGGGTCAGAAGAAGTGATCTTGCCTACTCTTGATGCAAGACTTTGTGGAGTTGAAACTGGACTGCAAACAGTTTCAACTGAAGTGACAAAAGCTAAAGATGCTATGGGTAAATTCACTAGATCTGTGAAGAAAGAGCAGCAGGATCTCAAAACTTTGTACAAGCACAATGTGAAAGCATTGAGAAAGACAATCAAGGATGCTTTAAGGCAGAGGACAGCAGCCCAGAGAAAGAAGGCAGAAGAGTTGAAAGCTGCTATGGTGAAGGAAGCTGCTGAAAAGTTCACTGTTGAACTCATGGCCAAAGTGTCTGATCAAGTTGTGGCCAATCTCACTGAACAACTTCAGGCCAAACTTGATCAATCACTGAAAGCCACATTGGATGCCATAGTTTCCCAAAAGATGAAGCCTGTTCACACCTTTTTTAGCATGGCAGATGATAAAATGCAAAACATTCATGATGAGAATGTTTACCTACTGCAGGAGTTGAAATCCCTCACTCATTCCCACTCACATCTCTCTGTAACTATGAGTGAATTGAAGCCCCAGTGTTTTGATAATGCCAAAAAGGGGGAAAGAGAGAGAGCAAGGGCAAAGGGAACCTTGGTGATTGGTGAATCCAAGGGAAAGGAGAAGGTCCTTGAAGTTGAGGAGGAAGCAGTAGAAGACATTGGGAAAGGCAAAGGCCCAATGAATGTTGAAGATTTAACTGAGGAAGAGCAGATTCAAATAGCTGTCAAGGAGTCCATGATGTCTGTTGGTCCCAAGTTGAGTTAATAACGAGTAAGCTAGTGAAAATGTCTAGAGGGGGGTGAATAGACTTTTCAAAAATCTTTCGAAATATCAAAGTACAATGTGCGGAATACGAAATTATCAATGAGCCCAATTCAAGTTTATACTCAACTTATATTCGAGAACTCTGTTCTATACTCAACTAGTCTAGATCAGTTAAGTAGTTAAACCAATTTAGCAATTTAAACAATCAAAAACTGTAAAGTAAATCAAACACAAGATTTATAGTGGTTCGACAACTTGTCTACATCCACTCTCACAAACCCAGTTGTGATGTTTCCACTAAACTCTTCTAATCGAGTACAAGTGTATGTTCCTGTCTTTAAAGTCCCAAGAAGAAGACTTAGATCTTCAACAGACTATACCTCCAGATATGTCTACGATCTTACTAGAAATTTTACAAGTATCTAGCACCTTGAAAAATAACAAACAAAAACTAAAAACTTCTCTGATTTTCAGTAGTAGCCTTCTTGATTCTTCACTTGTCTTCTGGCTATCTTTCTGAACTTCAACCAATCTCTGAGAGTAAACTTCAAATATATCTTTGATAATACTTCACTTGAGTATGAACGTCAGTGTATCAGTAGTTTTCAATTGATCACCATTATGAAGTATTTATAGACTTCAATCTTCAAGAACTTAGTAAGTTGTAACTAACTTTTCTTGATAACTACCTTCAACTGAATCTTCTTATCAATCCACGCGTTTCTGTTATGAATCAGTTATTCCATAACTAACTTCTATATCTTTATTTCTTCACGCGTATTTGTAACTAACTTCAAGTTGACTTGTCTTGTGCAGTCTTCTTATCTTGAGTAGTAGACTTCGACTCTTCTTGTCTGATCTTCCTTCTTCAAACAGTAAAGTAGACTATACTAATCTTATCAAGACTATTACATTACTTTAAGCTTTTATAATACAAGCTTAGTCAACTTATAAACTATACAAACAAAATCTAATCTATTACATATAAAAATCATGAGCTCTATACATTAATTTAAATAGCTCAGTAACAATCTAACATGTATGAAGTACTTATAAATCGTACTTATCTTTTGAATACTTTTCTTTTAAACTGTACTTGTCTTTTGAATTCTACTGATCTGTACAAGATGACTTCAACTCAACTAGACTAGATTAGTCAACACTTAGAAAATATTCAAGTCTTCTTTTTGGCTTATCAAAACTTTATCATTTATCTTTTATTCATCATTTAGGACTTGTTCTAGGATTCATATCCCAACAATTTCCCCCTTTTTGATGAAGCCAAAACTACTTGAATCTTTTCTCATTAGTAGACTAGTTAAGTAGTTATCTTGTCTTAAACATCAAAATAGTACTTTATCTTTTTCATTCATTCAGAAGTAGATCAGTAGATATTACAAATACTTGAATACCAACATATCAGAGCAAAAAAAACTATACTGAAAAGTTACCTCTTTCTGAATCTGGAACACAGAAAGCATTGAGTAGTCTAGTATGAATCTCTTTGATATGTTCTTCGTCTTCAATCTTCTCATTGTCTAGCAACTCATCTTCATATTTCTTGATCTGGTTCACATCTGCCCTTTTACCTGAACTAGTCATAGGACACTTCCATTTCGGAAAACCAGGAACAAGAATATTAAAATTAGCAGCAGCAGATATCCTTATGATTAAATTCCATAGCATCTTATGCTGTCCTTCCATGAACTTATCAAACATAGCATAA
Organism: Galeopsis tetrahit; assembly: GCA_963675135.1. Taxonomy (NCBI): domain Eukaryota; kingdom Viridiplantae; phylum Streptophyta; class Magnoliopsida; order Lamiales; family Lamiaceae; genus Galeopsis; species Galeopsis tetrahit. The sequence continues at coordinate 1,484,971 of OY776120.1, forward strand.
CGATCGTCAGAGTTATCAGAATCTCCAAACTTCCTGATAATCCAGTGATCTAGTTCCCATTGCCTTTTCACTTTCATCCAATCTTGACGATGTTCTTTGTCAATAAAGTGATCAATGAGCTTGTCTTCTATTTGATCTTCATCAGGCTTCTCTTTCAGCAAACTTTCAATGTGTTTTTCTATCTTCTTCTTCTTCGCATAATGAGCTTCATCACTTGGATCACTAACCTTTTGCTTCTTCAAAATAGTTAACTCAGGAGTAGGTTCTTCAATGATAATAGACTTCCTTTTTGATACCATCCTTGTCTGAACTTCAGCTTCTGGAGACGCAATAGCCTTGCCCTTCTCCTTCTTCTTCAACTCATCAGCTTCAACTTTAGCTTGCTCAGCTTCTGCAGTTTTAACCAATCTGCCTCTGCCTCTCTTAGGCCTTCTGAGATCTTGCATAGTTTCAGCAGCATCTTTAGCTTCTGGTTCAGCACTTGCCTCTTTCACTCCTTCAGCAGCAAATTCAACTCGACTTGCCTCTTCCCCCTTTTTGGCTTCATCAGATGCCTTGAGAGAGAAAAGAGAAGTGAAACGAGTCATTTCTTCCATCATAGCTTGTTTCATAAGGTCAGTAGCTCTCTCAATTTGCTTCTCATGCGACTTGTTTTGACTTAACTTGTCCAGCTTGGTCGCCACCAACTCTAGCTTTTGAGTAGACAAGTTCAACTCATTCTTAAAATGGGTTGCGGTCAAACGTAACTTCTTATTTTCTTCAGTCATAGCCGAGATAAGTTGTTGAGCTTGAGTTAACTGATCATACGCTTCCTTCCTCTGAACATCAGCAACTTCGATTCTTGCTCTATAGACTCTTTCCAATTTCCTGGATTCAGTAGCTAGAACGCGAGCAAAATCGACTGAGCTCTTCTCTGAGTATTCAACTTGATCCTGGAGAAATCCTTCAAGTTGTTCAAACATGTGCTGTCTGTATTCTTCATCTACCTGACTGACTGCATCAACTATCAAATCTTTTGAACTTGTCACAAGAACGTTGTTTTGTTCAATAAGAATCTTCTGAATATCAGATTTAAGAAACCCATCAATCGACGCTTTGATTACAGATTTCAATTCGTCCTTCAACTCATCTATGGAGGCGGCTGAGATAGCATGAGATGACTGTCCAACCTCAACATGAGTAACATCTATCATGACTTCATCCACTGGAGTTACAGCTTTCACCAACTGATCTGTTGTAACAGTAGTCAAGACCTCGTCTTCGACTAGATCAACTACTGGAAGCACACTTCCAGCAATAGCTCTTAGATTAAGTTGAGGAGAGTAAGAGATAATAGCCAACATTGCTTCATGAGCCTTCCTTTCAGCAATAGCTATGTCCTTCTTCAATAAGGCATGCAACTTCTCCAAGTATCCACCAAGTTCAAATGGCAGTAAATCATCAGAATAACGATTTATAAAAACAAAATCTGATCTTGGACTATCAGCATGGTCCATCTGAAATTTGAACACAATGCCTCTCAACCAATCTGAGACATTGTCTAAATCTATGACTGGATCAGTAGACTGTATCAACTCAGCTTGATACTCTTTAAATACCACAATGTTTTGCACAACATCAAGATCTGGAACCTGAACACCTACATCAAACTTGAATTCTGAACTCATCAATTCATCAGAAATACCAAGTAGTCTCTTTGCAAGAGCAGTGATAGCATGATTTGGGAAAAGCTCTGAGTGGTCACTAACGCCACTATTCTCCTTCTGCTCCATTTCCCAATCCATAAAATTTGAAATGCCACCTTTGCCTAAGATGACTTCGAAGAGATCATCTGTACCAGACTTCTTTAAGGCCACCCAAGTACAAATTCGAACCAGTTTCTCAAACTGTTCTGAAGAGTAGTCGACTTCAACAGACGAGAGCTGTTTCTTCAAATTCTTGCTCATCTTTGAACGGATTCGCTTCTCTCTTAAACACATGGGATAATAGACCAAGGATTCGAATCTAACTTCAGTCGGGGTCTGAGTAGATGGGGTCTCTAACTCAGTTGTTGCAGTGGCAACTAACTTCTGATCTGAAGTAGATGAGATAAAGGGTTCAACATATTCTGTTGAGGGAGAGGGTGTGAAAGTACTGGTTTCAAAAAGCTTTGATGTGTCTTGGTTTGGTATGACAACCGTCGGAGTATCAGTTGTATCCATTATGGGAGTGTTTTCAGGTAGGCTGACCCTCAGCGGATATGCTGGCAGCACTTGTGAAGTTGTGGGAATAGGTCTAGGCCTAGATCGATGTGATCTTGCCTTGGTTCGAACAGAAGAGGATGGGAGAGAGAGAGGAATTGAAGCAGATTGAGTAGTAGAACCAACCTGTAAACTCGACTCGGCTGGACGAGTAGACGGATCAACTCTCACCAAAGTGTACATCTCAGGTATTTGTTCACTCGACTCTTGCTCTTGAGTCGACTCTTCTTCTGACTGAGTCCTCTCTGAGTCTTCTGCACCAGATGAGTCTTGTGTAGCTTCCACTGACCTGTCTTCAACGGACTCATCTGCTGAAGATCCAGACTCACCAGCATATGGTAAAGCGTCCATGGGATCAATTCTTGCTTGCCTAGGTGCAGATGGCCTGGCCGCAACTTGTTTCCTCACTGCCCCTTTCTTCAAGTAAAACTTCAAAGGATGAAATGGCTTTCCTTTACTCCATTTCGTCTTGTTTGGTATAAGGAGAGGAAGTAAGATACTTAGCTTATTACCATATCCAACGGCAGTAGACACCACCCAATTTCGAGTATTTTCATCTACTCGAACACTTCGCTCAAAATACATAATTCGGTCTGCAATTAGCTTGAACCAATTGCATTCAGTGATACCATAAAAAATTACAGCCATCACCCTTGCCTTCACAAAGGTCACAGAGTCATGAGAACCAGTCGAACTTAACAGAATTTTACTGGCAATATCCAACAATGTGCGATATTTTTTGAGAAGATCACCCTTCTTGACTGGAGCAAACTTGCCATCCGGTTTCTGTTTCAGCTTCTTGCCACAGAAGATGCTCAAGTATCGAATTTCTTGTCCAAGAGCATAATTATCAATGTCAATAGTTCCGATGGGCAGCTGTAGATGGTTGAACATCGTTTCTGGAGTGATTTGCACACGATCTTCACCAATAAACGACTCAAGAACATCACCTTGTCTGATGACGTTGGCATAGAACTCTAGCACCTCCTCCTCCAAAACCACTTGAGGAAATGATTCTAGATACGGTTTGAGCCCACATCGAGTGCATTTAGCCAGAATCTCAGCATCGTCGTCTGAGTGATTGCCTTTGAAGAACACAGATGGTTCAACATTCACTTTGTTATCGGAAATGTACCGTCCTAGGTCGAATGTGACCTGCATGTTAGTTCTAAGATCGAAAATTGATCGAATAGACATCTCAATAATAATCAGTAACTGAAATGCTTGAAAATTGGGAGAGGCAAAAACTTCTTGAGAAAACCAAGGAATTAACACAAATGTAACTAAGTCGTGTGATAATTGGGTTTTGATCAAGACAGTTAAGACCTTTGGCATTCGGTTACGGAACCGAGAGTATTATGTAATTTGACATTGTAAACTTTGAAATCCGCCCTTTCTTAATTAGACCAGAGGAGTGAACTCATCTGTCTTAGTGTAGATAAGTGAGAACTGGATATATACACCACATCAAATGAGAGTGTATAAATCTAATTCTAGGGTTTTCAAATTCTATCAATACCTAATTACTATAATATCCTTAATCCGTTTTGATTAAACACTTAGCATTTAACAAAACTTAGCTTGTCTGGTCGAGTCCATCCAGAACAGACGAGTAGACTCAAGCTTCACCAGACGAGTTCCCCCTTCAACTATGCTTGTATTCTTTGAACATGAACACTTCTACAAAACCTGTCCTTTCTTGTGCGACAGATTAAATGTAATACAGGTAGTAGGGTAGAATAAATTAGAATGTATATCAATCTAAATCAATGGTCAAGGATCAAACACGATGACTATCAACACACTTAAGAGTCAACATAAGGTTATTTAAGAAATCATAGATTCCCCCTTAAATGTTTATTCCCTTAGTATTACCCTCAGCTTTACCAGCTTCCTCATCGGGTTGGATGGTCAACTTGTCTGACCTTGTTTACCTGTCTGTTGAGTGAGTAGACGAGTGCTCTGTGCTTTTTGTAGTAACTTGTCTATTTCTCCTTTCTTCTTAGGATTGTACCTGTCTGGTTAGTACACAGCTATATACTAGTAGGATCAAGATCAATAAGTCCTAGACTGATGCATAATTCATGAAATCGAGCCTCAGCTAATGGTTTTGTGAAAATGTCAGCTCTTTGAAAATCAGTATGAATCTTTTCCATGCGAATATCCTTCTTTTCTACATGATCACGTATGAAATGGTGTTTCACATCAACATGCTTACAACGTGTGTGCAGAACAGGATTTTGTGTAATGGCAATTGCACTATTACTATCACAGAATATAGGAACATTTGATTCACAAATATTATAATCTCTAAGCTGTTGAATAAGCCATAATAATTGACTACAACAACTACCAGCAGCCATGTACTCGGCTTCAGTAGTAGAGGTAGCAACACTTGTCTGCTTTTTCGAAAACCATGAAATGAGTTTTGTGCCTAAGAATTGACAAGAGCCAGATGTAGATTTCCTATCTATTCTACAGCCACCAAAATCAGAATCAGAGTAGCCACTTAGAGATAAGTCATCATTTGAAGGATACCATATACCACGATTGATGGTTCCTTTCAAATATTTCAAAATCCTTTTAGTGGTTTCCATATGACTCTCTTTTGGATTAGCTTGAAAGCGAGCACATACACCAACAGAAAATGCAATATCAGGTCTACTAGCAGTTAAGTAGAGTAATGAACCAATTAGACCACGGTAATGAGTTTGATCAGTACACTTACCTTGTTCGTCTGGGTCCATTCTGTATGTAGGTAGCATTGGTACGCCAGCAGACTTGCATGTCTTAATACCATATTTGTCTAGAAGATTTCTAGTATACTTTGCTTGATTTATGAAAATCCCTTCAGGGGTCTGTTTTACTTGAAGACCAAGAAAGTAATTCATTTCACCCATCATAGACATCTCAAATTTACTTTGCATGAGTGTTGAGAAACTTTCACTCAGCTCTTTGTTAGGTGAACCAAAAATGATGTCATCTACGTAAATTTGGACGAGTAAAATGTCTTTCCCTTCTTGTCTTCTGAACAAGGTTCTATCTACCTTGCCCTTGGTAAAACCATTTTCTAATAGAAATTGAGAAAGAGTATCGTACCAGGCTCTTGGAGCTTGCTTTAGTCCATATAAGGCCTTCTTTAATTTGTATACCTGATTACCTTTGACTTCGAAACCTGGGGGTTGTTCAACATATACTTCTTCCACAAGAATACCGTTAAGAAATGCACTTTTAACATCCATTTGGTATACAGTAAATTTCATGTAAGCAGCATATGCAAGAAACAATCGAATGGCTTCTAGTCTAGCAACAGGGGCATAAGTTTCATTATAGTCTATGCCTTCAGCTTGTGAATAGCCTTGGGCGACTAATCTAGCCTTATTACGAACAACTACATCATTCTCATCTTTCTTATTCTTGAAAATCCATCTGGTGCCAACTACATTATGATGTTTTGGTCTATCAACAAGTTCCCAGACGTCGTTTCGAACAAACTGATTCAACTCGTCTTGCATAGCAATGATCCAATTACTATCAGCCAATGCCTCATTAATGGTTTTAGGCTCGATAGATGAGAGGAAACAACACCAGCAAAACAGAGATGGACTAGATTGTTCTTGCGACTCAAAGAGTTGTCGTCTAGTCTTAACACCAACAGTGGAGTCACCAATAATATTTTCAGTATTATGCGCTGATTTCCATGTATTTCTATTCTTAACAGTAATACTATCATCTATATCATGTACAGCATCATGCATGTCAACATCATTATCATCAGAAGTTTTAATGGGAGTAGATGAGTCGACTAGTTTAGGTATGTCAACTGGTCTAGTAGAGTTACCTTGAGCACTCACCTTCTTCTGGTCGTCTGACTCGAGAGCTTTTATAAATGGATTGTAAGCTTGAACGGATTCATATACCTCTGAGTCTTTGTCAGTTTCGACAATTAGCTTAGTAGCTTTCTCACTGATCTTGTTGGTAGACGGGTCCTGTTGAGATTCTTCGAAAACCACATGTGGTGTTTCTTCCACACAAAGGGTTGAGTAGTTGAATACTCTAAATGCTTTGCTAGTCGAGGAGTATCCTAAGAATATCCCCTCGTCTGCTTTAGCATCGAATGCATTCAACTTGCTTTTCCCATTGTTATGGATGAAACACTTGCATCCAAATATATGAAAATATGAAACTCTGGGTTTTCTACCTTTCCATACCTCATAGGGCGTCTTACCTAGTGCTTTATTAATAGCACTTCTATTTTGTGAGTGGCATGCAGTGTTGATAGCTTCTGCCCAAAATTTCTGAGGCGTATTATACTCTGTCAGCATGGTCCTGCAGGCCTCCTTAAGAGTTCTGTTCCTTCGTTCTGCTACTCCATTTTGTTGTGGTGTCCTAGCTGTACTAGTAAGGTGCTGGATGCCACGCTTAGAACAAAATTCTTTAATATAGCAGTTAATGAATTCAGTACCCTTGTCACTACGGATCTTGACAATTGACTGATTCTTCTCAATCTGTAACTTCTTCAATAGATCAGGCAAAAGTGTTTGTGTATCACTCTTCTTGTGTAAGAAGACTACCCAAGTGAACTTAGAATAGTCGTCTACCACAACAAGTGTGTACCTTCTACCGTTCAAAGTTGGAGGAGTTATAGGGCCATGTAAGTCCATATGTAGAAGTTCAAGAACTCTACTGGTTGAGAGGGATGGAATAGATTTAAAAGAGCCCTTCACCTGTTTACCTTTTTGACAGGAGGTGCATACATGTGACTTATAGTAGACTTCATTGGGAATACCTTCCACAAGGTAGTCTCTGGCTATCTTATTAAGAACCTTAAAGTTTAGATGACAAAGGCGTCTATGCCAGAGCCAGCCAAGTTCTTTAGGATTCTTAGTAAGTAGACAGGTGTCCCTCGGACAACTGTTCTAGTTCACTATGTACACACTTCCTTGTCTAATGCCGACTAGTAGGACTGTGTGTGTTTTCTTGTCGATGATTTCACATTTCTGACTCTTGAACTGCACCTTGTATCCACGATCACAAAATTGTGAAACAGAGAGTAAATTGTATTTCAAGCCTTCAACATAAGAAACGTCTTGAATTTCTATGTCACCATTCCGAATGTAACCAAATCCTTTAGTAACAGCAATGGAGCTATCACCAAATATCACTTTTGGTCCTTCTTGCTCACGATAGCTTGATAAGAGAGTCTTAGTACCAGTCATGTGGTGCGAACAGCCACTGTCTATGTACCAAGTTTCTCCTGTTGAGCCACCTTTCTTGTATAGATCGAGTCGACCCTGCAATAGATGATAATACATAATTTAGGTACCCTCCTTGTTTATTGGGGTCCTTGGGGGTTAGTCGAGTTCAATGGAATCCAAATGTACATTGGAGTCCTGAACAAGTTTGACCTTCTAAGCTTTCGACCATATTTGTTGCAAAATAAGACCTTGTTGTCCTTATCTGGCCTATCAGTCGAGTTCGGGTCTACTCTTTGGAGATAGCCTTTTGACTTAATCTCTACTTGAGCAGGCACTTGTCTATGATAGTCAGAATAGGGTTTATATGCATTAGGTCCATATGGTTTATAGACATGTTTAGGTCTATCTTCTCCTTTGATATCATATGACAAAGGTGGTGGATATAGAACAGCTTGTGTACGATATTTTGGACCTTCCTGTCTAGGTCTAGACGAGTAGAGTTGAGACTGCCTTATGAAAGGAGGTCTAGACTCTTGTCGTCTAGTCTGTACTTGTCTAGTACTAGTCTCCTCAGGATACCAGTCCTCGTATCTGACCTGATTTGGTCGTCCACGATTCCTAGTCCTTTGTTGACTTGTCTTAAACGGAACAGGCTTGTTGTTAACTTTCTTTTTACCACCTTTGGTAATTGGAATGTTAACTCGAGCTTGTTTTGGTACAGAACCTTTTGATGGAGTGTCAATATCGTATATCAATGGTTCTTTTCCTTTATCATTAGTCAAAGAGCTTGAGATGAAAATAGTAGGGTTCTTAGGAACTTGAGTAGACGAGCTGGGTGTCTCAGCACCTATGCCTGTCTTGTCAGCAGGAGCCCTATACCTATCTGACAATTCAAGGTTAACCTTAGAAGATTTAACCAGGTCAGTAAGTTTAAGGTCTAGAGTGACAACCTCGGTTTCTGAGAACTTATTACGTTCTTCAAGCTTTTTGAACTTGCTTTGTAAGACATTGAATTCATGTGTCTCAGTCGCATGTGTCTTAAGTAGGTCTTGATACAACTTGTCTGTCAATGCACACTTGTCTTTGAGTTGTCTCAACTCTTCTTGCAAGCGTTCATTTAGGACTGTTATATTAGGATCTACTTTAGACTGAGCTTCCTTAAGGTCAATGATTTCTTGTCTTAAGGTGATGTTTTTGTCACTGACTTCAATGAATGCCTTGTTGGCAAGTAGGAGGTCGTCTTCAACTGCACTAGTAGAGTGCTGAAGACTACTCCCTACTTGGCTACTGGCAGTGTCACTTTCATCAGAATCTGATTCATCACATGATTGAAAGGAAGTAACAGATGATACCTCTTGGTCGATTTTAGCCATGAAGCATAGACCATCATCAACTATGAATGCTTCATCGTGATCTGGTTCAGACGGGTAGCTAGATGAGGATGATGGCAACTCGTCTGAGTCAGAGTCAGAGTCATTATTGGCCATCATTGCCTTTTTGCCACGGTTGTATCTTCTTTCCCTTCGTGCTTTGCGTTCTTCTCGATCATCAGTACTCAGGTCTGGACATTCATATATGTAGTGACCTGGCTTCTCACAGTTATAGCACACAAGATCATTAGTAGCCTTTTTAATAGGAGAGTTGTTCCTTCATTTATCACGTCTATCAGAACGAGTAATCTTCCTACCATCAGACTCTCTATCTTGTCTGTTACCTTTTGAGACTTCGTCTCTCCTTTCGGACGAGTTTCGGTCTCGTCTGGTTTCAGACGAGTTCTTAGAAGCAGACCCTCTATGCTCTCTATAGAACTTCTTATATCTTCCGAAACGTTTATTCAGCCTATCAAACTTTCTAACCATGAGGCTTACCTGATCCTTCAGACTAAGATCAGTATCTAACTCATCTTTCACAGAAGTAGACCTAGTCTTAGTTTTAGACCTGTCTATCTTAGACGAGCTAGCCTTAAAAGCAACGTTCTTAGATACAGCATGTTCTCTGTCACTACTTACTATGGGTTCATCTTCGTCTAGATCAAACTCATGAGCCTTTAGAGTTTGAAACATAGTCTCTGCTGTCCATACGTCTATATCTTGGGTATTCTTAACAAGCATTTTTACCATCTTCCATCGACTATCAAGGCTTTTTAGAATCCTGAGATTGATTTCACGTGGAGTATAAGTTTTACCAAGGACTTCCAAGTCATTCATGATTTTGGTAAAACGAGTATCCAACTGGTCTATTGTTTCACCAGATTTCATATGAAATGATTCGAATCTTTGGACAGCAGTGGAAAGCTTGCTTTCTTTGATTAGGGAGGTCCCTTCACAAATGATAGCTAAGCGATCCCACATTTCTTTGGCAGTTTTACATTTTAACACTTTTCCCAGATACTCATTAGGAAGAGTGTGTAAGATGTAATTCTTGGCCAAGCTATCCAAATTATTCTGTCTCATTTCTTCAGAGGTTAGTTCTGACCTTGGTTTCTTGACGAGAGTACCCACGGGTTGATTTGCGTCGAGGGCAGCAGTGTTTGGGATCATGGTCACAATTGGACCTTCAGTGATGACTGAGATCATTAAGTCATGAGTGGAGCTGAAGATGGCTTCCATCCTTAGCTTCCAATAGTCGTAATCCTGTACCTGGAACTTAGGTAGTTTGTTGGCGCTTATCTCAAGAGACATGATTTCAAGAAATAAGTGCTAAGTAGAGTTATGATCAAGAACAACAGATAAGTCAAGAACAGGGAGCACGGAAAACAGATGATACAAGAATATGATCAAGAACACGTATACAAGAACAGTCAAGGGCCAAGACTTCACCCTAAGTCTTGAGTCGGTTATCAAGAAACAGCAGTTCGTAAACTACTGCTCTGATACCACTTGTTGGTCCCAAGTTGAGTTAATAACGAGTAAGCTAGTGAAAATGTCTAGAGGGGGGTGAATAGACTTTTCAAAAATCTTTCGAAATATCAAAGTACAATGTGCGGAATACGAAATTATCAATGAGCCCAATTCAAGTTTATACTCAACTTATATTCGAGAACTCTGTTCTATACTCAACTAGTCTAGATCAGTTAAGTAGTTAAACCAATTTAGCAATTTAAACAATCAAAAACTGTAAAGTAAATCAAACACAAGATTTATAGTGGTTCGACAACTTGTCTACATCCACTCTCACAAACCCAGTTGTGATGTTTCCACTAAACTCTTCTAATCGAGTACAAGTGTATGTTCCTGTCTTTAAAGTCCCAAGAAGAAGACTTAGATCTTCAACAGACTATACCTCCAGATATGTCTACGATCTTACTAGAAATTTTACAAGTATCTAGCACCTTGAAAAATAACAAACAAAAACTAAAAACTTCTCTGATTTTCAGTAGTAGCCTTCTTGATTCTTCACTTGTCTTCTGGCTATCTTTCTGAACTTCAACCAATCTCTGAGAGTAAACTTCAAATATATCTTTGATAATACTTCACTTGAGTATGAACGTCAGTGTATCAGTAGTTTTCAATTGATCACCATTATGAAGTATTTATAGACTTCAATCTTCAAGAACTTAGTAAGTTGTAACTAACTTTTCTTGATAACTACCTTCAACTGAATCTTCTTATCAATCCACGCGTTTCTGTTATGAATCAGTTATTCCATAACTAACTTCTATATCTTTATTTCTTCACGCGTATTTGTAACTAACTTCAAGTTGACTTGTCTTGTGCAGTCTTCTTATCTTGAGTAGTAGACTTCGACTCTTCTTGTCTGATCTTCCTTCTTCAAACAGTAAAGTAGACTATACTAATCTTATCAAGACTATTACATTACTTTAAGCTTTTATAATACAAGCTTAGTCAACTTATAAACTATACAAACAAAATCTAATCTATTACATATAAAAATCATGAGCTCTATACATTAATTTAAATAGCTCAGTAACAATCTAACATGTATGAAGTACTTATAAATCGTACTTATCTTTTGAATACTTTTCTTTTAAACTGTACTTGTCTTTTGAATTCTACTGATCTGTACAAGATGACTTCAACTCAACTAGACTAGATTAGTCAACACTTAGAAAATATTCAAGTCTTCTTTTTGGCTTATCAAAACTTTATCATTTATCTTTTATTCATCATTTAGGACTTGTTCTAGGATTCATATCCCAACAATGTCAGCTATGGAAAGTCAGGCAAGAAAGGTTCAAAGGCCAGGTGGTGAGTCTACAGGACTTGAACCTAAAGAGAAGATTGCTGAAGTAAGGGGGAAGGTGACAAGGTCATCTGAAAGAAAGAGGAAGGAACTGGAAACCTTCAATGAATTCCCAACCAGCCTGACTTTGCCTTCAGAATTTCAATCTGAAGAATCTATTCCAGCAAGAAAATCCAAGAAAATGAAGAAAGCAGCTCAAATGCCTGTTATTGAAGAAGAAGAAGTGGAAGAGGAAGGACAGGACAGAATGCCTGAAGTTGGTGTGCCCAAACTTGCTGATGACCCCTCTAAATTGTTTGAAGAAGGTTTTGGAAAAGATCCAGAAACCCAAGAGAAGCTAGCTCTTCAGAGAGCTAAAGAGAGGATGGAGCAATTGGTTGAGGCCAACAAGGCAAGGGATGAAAGAAGGGCAAATTTCAAAGCCCCAAGAAGGAGAGCCTCATACAGAAGACTCAAACCTAAAATGCTACAAAGATGGGACACTCAATACCCTCACCATGATAAGTGGGTTCTTATCTCACTGAATGATGCATGGGAGGAGGCCAAGAGAAGCTTTGTATATGACTTCTATGTCATAGGGAAGTGGCTTGGAGAAGATGTAGATGAAGTCTTTGTCCAGTTCATGTTTGAGAATCATAGGGACCTCTACCAAAAGCTGTTTGCAGCAGCTGATATTGCTAGAGTGGAGTTCAAGGCCCCTGGTCCAATTTTGTACATGCCTCCTAAGTTCAATGGGAACTTGATTGATGAAGGGAAGATTCTGGAGGAGTTCATCAACATCATGAAGATGGAGAAGATGAAGATAGGCCCTAGAGGCTCCAACAAGGATGTTTGGGAGCTGAAGAAGAGGGTCTGGGCTCAATATGGCATTGCTCCCCAAGATGATGGAACTCTCTGATGGATAAGTTTATCCCTTCCCTACTCTTGTATTTATGTTTACTGATGATGTTGTTATTCTTGTATCAGTTAGTATGTCCTTTTAATTTTCTGATCTGTAATGCTCCATGATATATAAAAGGACCAATGATTTTCTATCAAGAGATAACAACTCATTATCTCAACTAACCTAACATGACAAATATAACTTGATTTATTGTACTAACAGTTTCCTTCAGGCAAGTTGACCAGTTCACTCTCCCTGAAGGTAATATTGAGTATAAGTCAAGGTTCCTTTATAATAGGTTTTGGCATCATCAAAAAGGGGAAATTGTTGGGAATAAAATGATTTTGATCTAGATACCAAAACCCCTGATTGATGATGTACAGTTTAGTTGAGATATGCTCAAAGTATTGTTCAGGCAAGTTGTCCCAGAACACTTGATGTATAGTATGCTTAAGTTAAAATCTCAGAAATGTTATGAGATATTAGTGATCAGGATAGTTGTCCAAAGCTGGAATGTTAGGCAGCTTGATAGGTCTATAGGACAAAGTTACTGATCTATTCAAGACAAACTTACTAATGGACAACCTGGCTGAAGAGTTCAAGTATACTGAAGCTGTGCTCATAAATGCAAAAGATCTAGGCAGTTGAAGTACAAATGATCAAGACAATTAAATGTCAAAAGTTTACAGAAGATACATTCAATGAAGCATTTATTGCCAATCATGCCTGAACCAAGCATTAAAGACTTAGAGCATTAAAGAGTAAAGCATTGAATGAATGTTGGAACATTCTAAAACTGCAGCAGGAATGTTCAGGGAGCTTGTCCCATCTGACCGTTGGTTGTGTGTAAAGTTTGCCACAAATCAACCTAGGACAATGTGCAAAATTGGAAACTGACACAAGTCTTCTCAGCCGCCTTTGTCAGAAGTCAACACACTCATTCAAGCAACCATTGAAGACCTCTTTTACACAGTGGATAAAAGGATGTCAAGCTTCATAGCCGTTTCAATGGTGCTGCAAATAGACATATTTGAATTGCTAATCCCTCCAACGGTTAGCTGTTCAAATTGCCTATATATACAGAAGTGATCAAAGGAATTCACATCCAACTACAAGCTATCAAACTATCATCAAGCTTTCAAAAGGAAACCAAGCTGTTCTCTAGAATTCCAAGTTTCCTGAATCACTTCAAGTCAGCTAAGCCAATCCTTGTAAACATCCTAGCTTAGCATTGAGATATCCTAAGCCTTTACACTGTTCTTATTGTAAAGGATATCTCTAATAGTTGGAACCAAACCTCAAACCTTATCTCATTTAGTGAAGAGAGTGTTTGTTGTAGAAGTGAGGAGTTAAGGGCTGTTAGTGAGAAACACAGTCTTAACTCAGAGAGATTGAGCACTAGGACTCAAGTTATCCTAGGGATCAAAACACTAAGAGAGTGTTGTTGATCAGTGCACCTTGGCACTATAAAACAAGCTAATTCCATTGAGAAGGAATTATCCTGTTCAATCAGGGAAAGTGGATGTAGGAGCTTGAGTCTCTGAACCACTATAAATTTGTGTCTCATTTACTTACTGCATTCTTAACTTCACTTCATTCAAACATATTTTAAAGATTCATAACTCAGTAAGTAAGAGAATCTGTTTTGGACAAAGTCCCTGATAACCTGTATTTTCAGAAATTAACTTGGAGTATTTCTTTAGTCAAAGGCCAACCACATTCCGCACTAAGCAACTCTTTTAGATATTTACTCAACTGATCACTCAATAGTAATCAGTAGGACAAGTATCTATCAAAGTTCCCACTCAGGCCAGTTGTGAGACAACTTGCCTGATAAGACAATTTTGTCAAAAAGAAAGAATTTGCATACACAAGTGAATTCCCCCCCCCCCATACACTTGTGTTATACTCCACCAAGGACCAACACATTGTGTTAGCTACATCCACTAGAAGAAGACCCCCACAAACTCAGAGGCAAAGTTCAAGGTATTCCAACAAAAAAATTATGTGTCTTCTTTTATTTTTTACTCTTCTACAATTTTAAATTTTTTTATTTTTTTTACATTTTATAACTATTTTTAATGCACTATGTATCAAATTAATCTAATTAAAAAAAATCAAATATATCATTTTATACTTTTCACAAAATTCATATATTAACAAAAACATATTAATAAAATAAATTAATAAAGACAGTACATTACGAAAAAAGTAAAGGAATAAAGACAGTACATTAGTTATAATTAAATAGGTAGGTGTACAAGACAAATTTAATTTTAATTTTTATTAGAATTCATCTCACATTATTCAATTTTATACAAAAATTTATCATTATTTAATTCGTGTATCTCACGGGAGAGTTACTAGTATAATTATATAATGCTTACTTTCAATCTTGTTAGTTAAAGTGACATAAACATAAAGTCTTTAGAGTAAATAATTTATTTTCCATAACATAAATACACATCATCTTTGACGAATACACATCATCCGTTTGTTTATAAGCTGTTAATTTGATAAATATTTTTTAATTTTTATCTTTTATTTTATTTTTTACTTTTTCTCTATATCTATAATTTAATTATTTTTTTTAATTTAGATGTTCAAATGTAAAACTTATAAACAACGAACTGAAGGAGTATAACATTTCGGGAAAATACATTTTTTTTTCTTTTAAGTTATGTCAATTTTAATTTTTGTCCTCTAGATTTTTTGACTTTGAAATTAGTCCCTTATATTTACAAATTTTATGATTTTTGTCCTCTAAATTTTTCGAATTTGAAATTAGTCCCTTATATTTATAAATTTTAAGATTTTAGTCTTTATTACATGCAATCGAAGGTAAACATCATGTAATTATTTGCAAATTGTTGATTTTGCATGATATTTACCTTCAATTGTAGATAATAAGGACTACAATCTTAAAATTTGTAAATATAAGGGACTAATTTTAAAATAGAAAAATTTAGACAAAAATCTTAAAATTTATAAACATTAGGGACTAATTTTAAAGTCGAGAAAAATTTAGAGGACATAAATCAAAATTCATACTCCCTCCGTCCCGTGATTACTTGCACACTTTTTTTATTGGGACGTCCCAAAATTACTTGCATACTCTTAATATAGAAATACCCCACAAAATTAATAACCTCACAACATCATTTTATTTTCAAATTTGCCACTACTTTTTTCCATACATTTCACTTTACACATCATCAAATCCACTTTATACATCATCAAATTATCTAAAATACTCTTCATTTATCTTACATCATCAACCACTAAATCCACTTTTCTTAAATAACGTGTCGGTCAAACTATGCAAGTAATTTCGGGACGGGAGGGAGTATAACTTAAGGGTCAAAAAAAATGTATTTCCCCCGGATAAATCCAAAAAAAACCATTCCAAAATGAAATTTAATTTATGAGGTGACTGCCTGGTCAATACAAGTTCTCTGACTAGTTCAGAGTCACTGTTGACCTCTAGATCCACGCTCAGGCTCTGTCAATTTTTTTAATTTTGTTTCAGTTTCTCGTAGTTTACAATATTTGACCGTGTCTTTCTTGTTAATTTATTTTATTTGAGACCGCCTATTTTTTCTGTTTTTTCCGCCCTTTGTTATTTTTAATGTATTATAAATTTTCATTAGCTTAATAGATATAATAAAGGGGGGGACATTGAAAGAAATTTACAAATATTGAAATAAATATTGAAATGAAGAGGATCGTTCCCATATTTCTCTTCTCATTCGAATTCCATACACGTATTATGATAAAATTAACACAACATTAAAACTAATTTTTAGTGACAAAATTCTAACATTAAAAGTATTATTATTGATTCTGTAGAAGTATTTAGTAACAGGAAATTGAGTATTAATGACAGAGGATCAGACACTAAAAATCAATTTATAACATTAAAACTTTTAGCTACAAAAATAATAATGACAGAATTTTGATCACTAAAAATCAATTTTCTTGTAGTGTAATGAATACTATAACACATTAGCCCGTTAATAATATATTTAAATAAATATTTTAATTTATACATATTTAGCCTAGTTTATTTTATAATTTCGATTCCACACTTACACACGATAACACAAATTGCCACGTATACATTTTAGATTATGCAAAAGTAAGATTAGGCATCAAATAATTGTGTGCAAGAGTATTATTTATCAGTGCTATATTCGTAATTGCTATTATAGAACAATAGTGAAATTGACTTCATAGTAACTCTAGTACTAGTATGCAGCATTATTAGGCCTTGTTTGTTTGTTGAATTGGGTTAAAGTGGGTTGAAATGTGTAAAACTTAATTTTATGAATTCATCTTATATTTGTTGACATTTATTTTTATACGTGCATATAAAAAATTATTGCATGTCATTCAAGACTAGTCCATCCCTCAAAACATCACTCATTACACATTTTCTTACACATTTTTTAAATTGTATGTCAATCCAGATGTGCAAGCTACTAAAAATCTCGGGATATAGAGTTAATAGGGAATAATAATATAGGAATAATATATAATAGGAAATAATAATATAGGAATAATATATTTTAATTTAGTCAATATCTTTGTATATATGTTTATTGTATTTACCTTAATTATCTCTTACCTTAATTATCTCTTTGTAAATACTCTTATAAATAGTGAATCATTCCCATCACCTCATTAACGGTGATCACATACCTATTCTCACATGGTATCAGTCTGACTCATCGAAACTCTAATTTTCTCTCTAAAGCCTCACGCTAAATTTCTTCCCTTCTCTCCTCATGGCGGCGGCGGCTCCTACTCCCCCCACCATTCCTCTCAATGTTTTGGTTCATCTCTTGACAATCAAATTGTCATCCTCCAACTACCTTCTCTGGCGTAATCAGGTGGTCCCGGTCCTGTCAAGTCATGATCTTATCTCTCACGTTCATGGCACGACACCCGCTCCGGCGAAATCGATCACCACATCTGGTGAATCGGCTCCAAACCCAGCCTACATCGCTTGGTTTGAGAAGGATCAGAAGATCCTTAGTCTTCTTCTTCCCTCCCTTTCTGAAGAAGCCATGGCCGAGGTCATCGGCTGTGCCACCTCGCGCTCCGTTTGGGCCGCCCTCGAGGCTGCCTACAGTCACACCTCGGTCTCCCGTATTACTCAACTGCGGAATCAGCTCCTCTCCCTTCGTCGTGGATCCACTTCCGTCGACGACTTCAGCAAGAAGTTTCGTGCTCTTTGCGATCAACTCGCCTCCATTGGTAAGCCTGTTGATGATGACGACAAGTGTCATTGGTTTCTTACCGGTCTTGGCCCCCAGTCCGCTGGCTTCTCTGACACTCGCATGGCTATGTCGCCCATGCCTGCTTTTCGGGATCTGATCCATCAAGCCTTAAACTATGACCAGTTTACTCGTTCGATGGACTCCTCGTCCTCTCCCGTTCCAGCATTCTCTGTTTCTGCTCGCTCGGGTAAACCTTCTCGCCTTGGCCCCAAATCCTGTAACTTCTCCCCTCGGAATTCTGGTGGCCAGGCGACCACTAGATCCTCTGCTGGTGGCTCGGCTTCTGCTCGCCGTCCTCCTACCTGCCAGATATGCCGACAACAAGGCCATTATGCCAACCACTGCCCAGACCGCTATGCTCGCCCTGCCCCCTCAGCGGCCAACCTTGCCCATGCTCTTGACTCTCAGTGTCACATCTCGCAGCCTCCGACCTCTGATTGGTTCCTTGATAGCGGTGCGTCTGCTCACATGACTCCTCGCTCTGCTGATCTGGATAATCCTCACCCGTATTTTGGTAACGACAATGTTATTGTTGCTAATGGTTCTACTATTCCAATCACTCAAAACATCACTCATTACACTTTTTCTTACCCATTTCTTAATATGTGTGCCGTCCCAAGGGTGCAAATTCCTCTGGGACGGAGGGAGTATTAGTTATCATTTAGAATTCTGCATCTATATATTCTGGAACAATAGGGTTGGACTCACAATTCATACGACATTTAATATAACTTTGTATTTTAGATTGATACTAATATTTTATATTTATAAATAAATTTAATAATAAAAGTTTAGATGAACAAACAAATTATAGATCTAGATGATGACAATTTTGAATTCCGTAGGGAATATACCTCTGCCTTCAATCAATCTTGGTCCTTTGTTTGAAAACATTTGTTGTGTTTGGTTTCCTTCCGGGGTTTGGTTTCGAAGAATTGCTACATGGATATGTTTATCAATTGAGTACATATGATGAGGGAGCTAACGGATCATGAATAGTTCTGAATTTTAGTGATGACTTGATTTATATAACTCATTGCAATATTTAATGTTTTGTTTGAATAATATTTTAATTCTATAAGTTATTCACTCTTCCTCTAACTCTTAATTTTATTTTAAAATGTAACTCCCATTTTTTTTTGGTATTTTTATTAATCGAAATTACTTTTTACAATTACGCAGTACGGCTTACTTGCCCTGTGTAACTTAATTTCTTAACGTTGTCATTTGAGTTTTCTGTGTTCGGCCTTATTATAGTGGTGATGACAAATTTACAATTGCACCTACACACAAATATATATATATATATATATATATATATATATATATATATTAGTTTTATAATAATATTGTACAAACCTAAAAAATAAAGAAATTATATAAATATTGTAATTATCTATGTATATAAAAATAGAATAGTCTCATATATAAGGAAATTATATAAATATTTTTTTAATGTGATCCAAGGAAATAAATAAATCGACAAATAAAAACATAAGAAGTTATGTGATTTACTAACATTGTGTTAGCTACATCCACTAGAAGAAGACCCCCGACAAACTCAGAGGCAAAGTTCAAGGTATTCCAACAAAAAAAATTATGTGTCTTCTTTTATTTTTTTACTCTTCTACAATTTTAAATTTTTTTATTTTTTTTACATTTTATAACTATTTTTAATGCACTATTTATCAAATTAATCTAATTAAAAAAAATCAAATATATCATTTTATACTTTTCACAAAATTCATATATTAACAAAAACATATTAATAAAATAAATTAATAAAGACAGTACATTAGTTATAATTAAATAGGTAGGTGTACAAGACAAATTTAATTTTTATTAGAATTCATCTCACATTATTCAATTTCATACAAAAATTTATTATTATTTAATTCGTGATTATATAATGCTTACTTTCAATCTTGTTAGTTAAAGTGACATAAACACAAAGTCTTTAGAGTAAATAATTTATTTTCCATAACATAAATACACATCATCCGTTTGTTTATAAGCTGTTAATTTGATAAATATTTTTTAATTTTTTTTTTTTTTTACTTTTTCTCTATATCTATAATTTAATTATTTTTTTAAATTTAGATGTTCAAATGTAAAACTTATAAACAACGAACTGAAGGAGTATAACATTTCGGGAAAATACATTTTTTTTTCTTTAAGTTATATCAATTTTAATTTTTGTCCTTTAGATTTTTCGACTTTGAAATTAGTCCCTTATATTTACAAATTTTATGATTTTTGTCCTCTAAATTTTTTGACTTTGAAATTAGTCCCTTATGTTTATAAATTTTAAGATTTTAGTCCTTATTACATGCAATCGAAGGTAAACATCATATAATTATTTGTAAATTGTTGATTTTATCGTTTACATGCACATTCAGCTTTAAATCGCGTATCTACAACTAAACGAAAAAGTAACCGACTTGCATGATATTTACCTTCAATCTATATATATATATATATATATATATATATAATAACAGAATAGTGGCTTCCCTAGCAAGTTCCCGCCTAAAATGTTGTGGGACCCATAATAAAATATCATATTTTAAAATTTATTTTCTATCTCTTCCTTTATTTTTATTTTCTCTCTCCTCTCTCTATGCTGGTCAATTTTTCTTATTTAGATTTCTTCATTATTCTCTATTAGGAATATAATTATGTATCATTCATATAATATTATAATCCATATATATCGTATATTTAATCAAATCTTAATATCTATTTTATAGACATATCTGTATGTATAAATATAACTATGGTGAAACATTATTACTAATCAAAGATTATATAAAATTAATATTTATTAATTATGTTCAATTAATTATTTTTGACAAATCTTAATTTTATTCAATATTATTGTGACGTTTATTTTTCAAATAAAATATTAAAATTAATGGTCCTAAAAAAAATCTTATACTATTGTATGTATATAAAAAATCATTTATTAACATCACACTGTTTATATAAATTTATTAATTTATAAATCGTGCATCGCACGAGAGAAATACTAGTTGTAGATAATAAGGACTAAAATCTTAAAATTTGTAAACATAAGGGACTAATTTTAAAATAGAAAAATTTAGAGGACAAAAATCTTAAAATTTATAAACATTAGGGACTAATTTTAAAGTCGAGAAAAATTTAGAGGACATAAATCAAAATTCATACTCCCTCCGTCTCAGGATTGTTTGCACCAATTTATGAGCACGCAAACTAAGAAAAAAGTGTAATGAGTGAGTGTTGAGGGGTAATTTTATAACTTTTATGAATAAAGTAAAGTGAATGATTGGATTGAGGGTAAAAATAATGACATTTTGTGTAAATATGTGGATATTGTGAAGGTGGAGTTTATGAAAAAGTTTCATTTTTGAGTAGTACAAACAATTGTGGAACGGACGAATAAGGAAAAAGTGCAAACAATTGTGAGACAGATTTAGTATAACTTAAGGGTCAAAAAAATGTATTTTCCCCCGGGATAAATCCAAAAAAAACCATTCCAAAATGAAATTTAATTTATGAGGTGACTGTTGCATTAGAGTTTGGGGGCCACAAAAACTGTGTGCCTGGTCAATACAAGTTCAGTCACGTGTTGACCTCTAGATCCACGCTCACGCTCTGTCAATTTTTTAAATTTTGTTTCAGATTCTACTTTTTATTATATCTATGTCTCGTAGTTTACTAATGGGGGGACACTGAAAGAAATTTACAAATATTGAAATAAATATATATATATATTTTTTTTTTTTGAAATGAAGAGGATCGTTCCCATATTTCTCTTCTCATTCGAATTCCATACACGTATTATGATAAAATTAACACTACATTAAAACTAATTTTTAGTGACAAAATTCTCTAACATTAAAAGTATTATTATTGATTCTGTAGAAGTATTTAGTAACAAGAAATTGAGTATTAATGACAGAGGATCAGACACTAAAAATCAATTTTTAACATTAAAATTTTTAGCTACAAAAATAATAATGACAGAATTTTGATCACTAAAAATCAATTTTCTTGTAGTAGTGTAATGAATACTATAACACATTAGCCCGTTAATAATATATTTAAATTAATATTTTAATTTATACATATTTAGCCTAGTTTATTTTATAATTTCGATTCCACACTTACCCACGATAACACAAATTGCCACGTATACATTTTAGATTATGCAAAATAAGATTAAGCATCAAATAATTGTGTGCAAGAGTATTATTTATCAGTGCTATATTCGTAATTGCTATTATAGAACAATAGTGAAATTGACTTCATAGTAACTCTAGTACTAGTATGCAGCATTATTAGGCCTTGTTTGTTTGTTGAATTGGGTTAAAGTGGGTTGAAATGTGTAAACTTTAATTTTATGAATTCATCTTATATTTGTTGACATTTATTTTTATACGTGCATATAAAAAATTATTGTATGTCATTTAAGACTAGTCCATCCCTCAAAACATCACTCATTACACATTTTCTTACACATTTTTAAAATTTTATGTCATTCCAGATGTGCAAGCTACTAAAAATCTCGGGATATAGAGGTAATAGGGAATAATAATATAGGAATAATATATAATAGGAAATAATAATATAGGAATAATATATTTTAATTTAGTCAATATCTTTGTATATATGGTTATTGTATTTACCTTAATTACACCACAAAATATTGCCCAAAAGGCATCGGCAGGCCGGCCGATGCGAAAAGGGGACGGCATTTAATGCCCGATGCAAAATGGCATCGGCATTTAATGCCCGATGCAAAATGGCATCGGCAGTGGGCCCGATGCCTTCCCCGATGCCCTAATTAAATATAAAACCCCCCTCTTCCCTCTTCCAGAACGTTACAGCCGTGCCCTCCTCCCCCAAATTGAAGGTTCGCGTTTTTTGGCCATCCCCACTCAAAAATCACCTTCGTTTGCGGATCGAACTCGATTTTTGGCCATTTGTGTTCTACATTTCGACGGGAGCATTTCTACGGTAATTTTTTTCGTTTTCATTGGTTAAATTTGAAGTTATATGTGTATATATAGTTTTAGTATATATATGTATATATATGCATATATGTTGTATGTATATATAAAATTGTTAGAATTGTTAATTTTTATGCATGCATGTGTTAATTGTAAGAATTTATAAATTGTTAATTAATTATGTTGTGTTTATAAGCATGTATTTATATGTACGTATGTTTTAATAATTAAGTTATATGAATTTATTTGTTAATTAGAGTGTTAGAATTATATTTGTGTTATATGTCTATATATATGAATTTATTTGTTAATTAGGGTGTTAGAATAATTATTAGAATATAATTAGAATTATATTAATTGATTTTAATAGAGTTGGAAATGAGACGTTGGTTGTTTGTGTGTTTGTAGACGTCGATTGACATGGATTATTCAATTGTTAGACAATGTTATCTAAATATTAATTGTTAGACGACAATGTTATCTAAATATTAATTCCTTAATTATATTCCTTATTTATATTTTAGTGTTAATCGTTACAGTGATGTTCATATATAATGTTTTTTAATTGTTACAATGTTCAATGTTAATAATTATATTCAATGTTGTATGTAATTATAATGTTCATATATAATGTTTTTTAAATGATGTGATTAGAATAAATTTAAATGTATAAGTGAAAATAATTATATTCAATGTTGTATGTAATTATAATGTTGTGAAATAAAAAATTAGAATGAATTTAAATGTTGTAAATTGAAGATTAGAATAAATTTAAATAGTGTGAATAATTGATACCGTAAATAAATTATTTAATTTGAAAAACATAATTTAGTTAAGGGTTTAGGGTTTAGGGTTTAGGGTTTAGGGTTTAGGGTCCATTGAAGGATAAGTGAATTCATATTTTTAAATGGATAAGTGAAAATAATTATATATATTTAATGTTGTGAATTGAAAACTAAAATGAATTTAAATGATGTGATTAGAATAAATTTAAATGTATAAGTGAAAATAATTATATTCAATGTTGTATGTAATTATAATGTTGTGAAATAAAAAATTAGAATGAATTTAAATGTTGTAAATTGAAGATTAGAATAAATTTAAATAGTGTAAATAATTGATACCGTAAATAAATTATTTAATTTGAAAAACATAATTTAGTTAATTTGAAAAACATAATTTAGAAATAATATGATATGTTTTGATAAATAATTTAATAAACAACAATTAAAGTTAGAATGAATTGAATTAATTAAAGAATTAAAAACGCAAATTAAATTGAATATATATTAATTGCATTCAAAACATGTCGACTAAAAGCTCCTAGCCTAAACGGCACACAGGGGGCACTTAAAAGCCTTCGAGACCGCGAGGTCACGAGTTCGAACCCTTGAAATCGCGAAAATGGGCTGAATATGCGAAAATGGGGTGGCCCAGCGGTGGGGGGTGGGTGTTGGTGGCCTATCGACCTGGGTTCGAAACCCAGATTCGTCTTTTTTAAATTCTAATAAAAAGGCATCGGCAGTGTGCCCGATGCCATTTGGTAACGGCAGTGCCCCGATGCCATTTAGTAACGGCGCTTTCCCCGATGCGAAATGGCATCGGCTGTCCCCGATGCAAAATGGCATCGGCAGTGGGCCCCGATGCCATTTGGTAACGGCGACCTGCCGATGCCATTTCGCATCGGTTTTCCCCAAATCCGATGCCATTTAAATGGCATCGAGCATATTGGCATCGGCACACTGCCGATGCCTTTGCCGTTGCCTTCATCTTTGGGGACGGCAGATCCGATGCCTTCCCCGATGCCATTTATCAATTTTTTTGTAGTGTTATCTCTTACCTTAATTATCTCTTTGTAATACTCTTATAAATAGTGAATCATTCCTATCACCTCATTAACGGTGATCACATACCTATTCTCACATGGTATCAGTCTGACTCATCGAAACTCTAATTTTCTCTCTAAAGCCTCACGCTAAATTTCTTCCCTTCTCTCCTCATGGCGGCAACGGCTCCTACTCCCCCCACCATTCCTCTCAATGTTTTGGTTCATCTCTTGACAATCAAATTGTCATCCTCCAACTACCTTCTCTGGCGTAATCAGGTGGTCCCGGTCCTGTCAAGTCATGATCTTATCTCTCACGTTCATGGCACGACACCCGCTCCGGCGAAATCGATCACCACATCTGGTGAATCGGCTCCAAACCCAGCCTACATCGCTTGGTTTGAGAAGGATCAGAAGATCCTTAGTCTTCTTCTTTCCTCCCTTTCTGAAGAAGCCATGGCCGAGGTCATCGGCTGTGCCACCTCGCGCTCCGTTTGGGCCGCCCTCGAGGCTGCCTACAGTCACACCTCGGTCTCCCGTATTACTCAACTGCGGAATCAGCTCCTCTCCCTTCGTCGTGGATCCACTTCCGTCGACGACTTCAGCAAGAAGTTTCGTGCTCTTTGCGATCAACTCGCCTCCATTGGTAAGCCTGTTGATGATGACGACAAGTGTCATTGGTTTCTTACAGGTCTTGGCCCCCAGTTCGCTGGCTTCTCTGACACTCGCATGGCTATGTCGCCCATGCCTGCTTTTCGGGATCTGATCCATCAAGCCTTAAACTATGACAAGTTTACTCGTTCGATGGACTCCTCGTCCTCTCCCGTTCCAGCATTCTCTGTTTCTGCTCGCTCGGGTAAACCTTCTCGCCTTGGCCCCAAATCCTGTAACTTCTCCCCTCGGAATTCCGGTGGCCAGTCGACCACTAGATCCTCTGCTGGTGGCTCGGCTTCTGCTCGCCGTCCTCCTACCTGCCAGATATGCCGACAACAAGGCCATTATGCCAACCACTGCCCAGACCGCTATGCTCGCCCTGCCCCCTCAGCGGCCAACCTTGCCCATGCTCTTGACTCTCAGTGTCACATCTCGCAGCCTCCGGCCTCTGATTGGTTCCTTGATAGCGGTGCGTCTGCTCACATGACTCCTCGCTCTGCTGATCTGGATAATCCTCACCCGTATTCTGGTAACGACAATGTTATTGTTGCTAATGGTTCTACTATTCCAATCACTCATGTTGGGTCGTGTTTGGTTAATAAGGATGTTCATTTGTTAGATGTGCTCGTCGTTCCACATCTTACTAAGAAACTATTATCCATCAGTAAGCTTACTTCAGATTTTCCTGTTGATGTTTTGTTTACTAATGACTCGTTTGTCATTCGGAATCGGGCGACCAAACAACCTTTGGTGAGGGGTCGGCATAGTCGAGGACTCTATGCCCTAGAGCAGGGTACTCCAGCCTTGGTCGCTGCTTTACAGAGCTCGTCGCTGAAGGCTTCTTTTGAGTGTTGGCATCGTAGATTAGGCCATGTTCCTATTTCTCTTATTAATTTGTTGAATAAAATGGGTTTGCTGTCTCTTACTTCTGTTTTGCCCAAACCGGGCTTATGCACTCCATGTCAGTTCGCTAAGAGTAAACACTTATCATTTGCAATAAATGAGAAGCGAGCATCTCGTGTGTTGGATTTAGTTCATTGTGATCTTTGGGGACCTGCCCCTGTTGCTTCGAATGATGGTTTTAAATACTATGTCATATTTGTGGATGATTTCTCCAGATTCACTTGGCTTTATCCTCTGCACGCAAAGTCTGATTTTTACAATGTGTTTGTTCGGTTTCACACCTTTATTTGCAATCAGTTTTCCACTTCTCTTAAGGCATTCCAGAGTGATGGTGGCACTGAGTTTGTTAATGGTCGTGTTCGTGGATTTCTTGCCGACCATGGCATCCACCATCGCATCTCATGTCCTTACACTCCTCAGCAGAATGGTCGCGCTGAACGCAAACATCGCCATGTCACTAAAACTGGGCTATCTCTATTATTTCAGGTGAGCATGCCTGCCCACTTCTGGGTTGATGCCTTTTCCACGACTGTCTACATTATCAACAGACTGCCCACGCCTGTTCTTGGGGACAGGTCGCCCTTTCAAGTTTTATTCGGCTCTGCTCCGAACTTTGCCAACTTCAGGACCTTTGGCTGTCGGGTATTTCCATACCTTTGTGACTATGCTCTCCACAAGCTTGCTCCTCGCAGTGCTCCATGCATCTTTATGGGTTACAGTTCCTCTCATAAGGGGTTTCGGTGTTACGATCCGATCGCTTTCCGCTTCTACACTACTCGTCATGCTCAGTTTGATGAATCTGTGTTCCCGTTCTCGGCTTCTCATGTTCCATCCTCGTCTGTTGACTCCCTTGAGATCAGCTCATTCGTGGAACCATCAGCTGCTGCTCGCTATTCTCCTTGTGGTCTCTGCCCTGACCCACCAGACATGATCATGCCCCCTGCTCGCCCAGCAGCTCCGCAGCCTCCTGCTCGCCCTGCAGTTCAGCAGCCCCCTGCTCGCCCAGCAGTACAACAGTCCCCTGCTCGCCCACTTCCTATCTCGACTCACCCCATGGTTACTCGTGCCAGATCTGGGATATTCAAGCCTCGTCACATTGCCGACATTGCGACCACCGGTCTCCTGTCCGCCCTCTCGGTCTCTAATGAGCCTAAGGGCTTCAAATCGACACTTAAGCATCCACACTGGTTAGCTGCAATGCAATCTGAGCTCGATGCCCTGCATGCTAATCAAACTTGGGGCTCGTTCCTCGTCCTTCCTCCACAAACATTGTTGGTTCGAAATGGGTCTTTCGCACCAAATTTCATGCGGATGGTACTATTGATCGCTACAAAGCTCGCCTGGTCGCCCAGGGCTTCTCGCAGGTTCCAGGCATTGACTTCTCGCACACCTTCAGTCCAGTTGTCAAGGCCGCTACTGTTCGCATCATCATGTGTCTAGCTGTTCGGAATCAGTGGCACATGCACCAACTCGATGTAAACAATGTCTTCTCCATGGAAAGTTGACGAACACTGTTTACATGGCTCAACCTCCTGGATTTGTTGATCCTCGCTTTCCTGACCATGTTTGTCGCCTCAAGAAGGCATTATATGGTCTTCAGCAAGCTCCTCTAGCCTGGTTTGTTCGCTTCAGTGACTTTCTGATAACTTTGGGTTTTCTATGCAGCCGAGCAGATCCCTCGCTCTTCTACTTCAAACGTGGTACAGTCAGTCTTTACCTCTTGCTTTATGTGGATGACATTATTGTTACAGGGAGCGACTAGCATGCTATTCGGCGATTTATTCGCCGTGTCAACAAGGAATTTGCGATCAAGGATCTTGGTCGCCTTAGCTGCTTCCTTGGCCTTGAGGTCACCCACTCGTCAACTGGTCTCTTTCTCAGCCAAGCAAAGTATGCTCGCGATGTCCTCTCTCGAGCGGAGTTGCTCGACTCAAAGCCTGTCTCCACTCCCCTCGCAGCTGGGGAATCTTTGGTGAGCTCTGGGGAATCTTTTGCCGACCACACTCTATATCGCTCGCTCGTCGGCGCGCTACAGTATCTAACGATCACTCGTCCTGATCTTTCATATGCTGTGAATCATGTTAGTCAGTTTCTACACTCGCCGACCACCGACCACTTCCTCGCGGTCAAAAGGATCCTTAGATATGTTAAGGGCACCTTCAATTATGGAATTTCCTTTGGCCGGATTGGTGACTACTCGCTCGTTGGTTATTCGGATGCGGATTGGGTGCGTTGCACTGAAACTCGTCGCTCCACTTATGGTTACTCGATTTTCTTAGGTGGAAACTTAATCTCTTGGAGTGCGAAGAAACACCCCACCGTTTCTCGCTCGAGCTGTGAATCCGAGTATAGGGCACTCGCGAGCACAGCCCAAGAAATGATTTGGGTTACTCAACTTTTTCGGGAGCTTGGTCAGCTTCCTTCCTCGGCTCCAACCCTGCTTTGTGATAACAAGAGTGCCTTGTTTTGGAGTCAAAACCCTGTTGCTCATAAACGAGCAAAACACATCGACATTGACTGCCATTTTGTTCGCGAATTGGTCTCATCTGGTCGCCTCATCACCAAGTTCGTCCCATCTACTCTTCAGGTCGCCGACGTCTTCACCAAGAGTCTTCCTCGCCCCAGTTTCGAGTTGTTACGTTCCAAGCTATGTGTTCGATTACATCCACAACATCGCTTGACGGGGGGTAATATGAAATAATAATATAGGAATAATATATAATAGGAAATAATAATATAGGAATAATATATTTTAATTTAGTCCATATCTTTGTATATATGATTATTGTATTTACCTTAATTATTTCTTACCTTAATTATCTCTTTGTAAATACTCTTATAAATAGTGAATCATTCCTATCACCTCATTAACGGTGAGTATCGTTATAAATTGGGACCCAAACACATATAAATACACATCCTCCTCATCCCACTTTCTCACTTTACAAAAACAGAGCTCCCAATCTCCAACAATGGCGGTTTCAATACCTCCCGCGTCGTCGATTTTCGCAATGTACGCTTCGATTTCCGCCTTCGTGATGCTCATTCAGACCATGCTTAACCAACTCATACCTCACCAGTTACAACACTACGCCCTCAAAATCATCCGCCATTACTTCACTCCGAGCTCCGACAATGCCACCATTGTCATCGAAGAGCGGGACGGAATGTCGAGCAACGAGGTTTACGCCGCCGCGGAAACCTACCTCTGCTCGAAAATCCGCCCCGACATCGAGCGCCTCAAAATCAGCAAACGATTCAAGGAGACCAATTTCACCGTCCGCTTCGCTCAGAGCGAGAAGATCCTCGATTTCTACGAAGAAATCGAGCTCGAGTGGAGGTTCGTGAACGAGGATAGGAAAAAAACCTCGGAAGTCATCGACGAGGAGACTGACCGTATCCTCGTCGAATCAGAGAAGCGCTTTTTCGAGCTCAGCTTCGAAAAGCGCTTCAAGGAAAGGGTTTTGGATTCGTACGTGCCGCACGTGCTCGACCGTGCCAATTCTATTCGAGCCGAGCAGAAGGTAGTGAAGCTCCACACGCTAGCGTGTGGGGCGTCTTACGCTACCGCTTCGTTCGTGTGGGATTCGATTAACCTCGAGCATCCCTCGACTTTCGACACGCTCGCTATGGAAGCGTGTCAGAAAAAGTCGATAATCGAGGATTTGGATCGGTTCGTTAAAAGGAAGGATTTTTATAAGAAGGTCGGGCGGGCCTGGAAGCGGGGCTACTTGCTTTACGGCCCGCCCGGGACGGGGAAATCGAGCTTGATCGCCGCAATGGCGAATTATCTCATGTTTGATATCTATGATTTGGAGCTTGCTAACATTAAGCGGGATTCCGATTTGAGGAAATTGCTTCTTAGGACGGCGAATCGGTCCGTGCTCGTAATCGAAGACATCGATTGCACGGTCGAGCTGCCGGACCGAAAAGGGCCTATGCAAGATGGCAGCCATGGACATGGATATTGCAACCGTCCTCGTGAGAATCAGGTTTGTTAATTTGAATATATGTGTTCAATTTTGTGTCACACATTGCACAATTCTAGTGTTGTGAAAAAGCATTGACGCAAAAATCGGGCTAGTCGGCCACGTGTCGATTCGATTTCTTGTAAATCGGCATATTTAGGTGTAAATGAGATTAGGTGTCGTCTAGTTGCCCATTGTCAATTTTCATTCAAATTTTTTTACTTTATTTTTTTGTCCTTTTTATCATTTTTCTTATGATACAGATTGATAAATTTTGGGTATTATAATGGTGTCAGTTTCATATTTTATTACTCCCTCCGTCCCGGAGGAACTTGCACCCTTTGATCGACGCACATTTTAAGAAATGTGTAAGAAAAAATGTAATGATTGATGTTTTGAGGGGTAGTTTTGTAAACTTTTATGAATAAAGTAAAGTAAAAGTAGATTGAGTGTGGAAAAGTAATGGCATACGGGTAAATATGAGTATATTTCAAGGGTGAGGGTTGTGAAAATATTTCCTTTTATGGAGTGTGCAAATTGGTATGGGACACTCATATATCAAAAGTGTGCAAATTCCTGTGGGACAAACGGAGTATGATATTATTATGGGTTTTAGTTTTTTTTTTTAATAAAAAAACTGTCTAGTTGGCAACTAGGCAGTGACTACGCAGTTGGTTCAAAACCGTTGAACTAGCGGTTTTCTACTTTTGCACACTTGAGAAAAATAATCTATATATATAGATTTTGAACATTAATTAACATAATTAATTTCATATATTTTGATGTAGTTTACACTTTCCGGGCTATTAAACTTCATAGACGGGTTGTGGTCGAGTTGTGGCGATGAACGAATCATCATATTCACAACAAACAACAAAGACAAACTCGACCCGGCATTGCTCCGTCCGGGGCGAATGGACATGCACATTCACATGTCGTACCTCACCCCTGACGGATTCAAGCATTTAGCTTCTACTTACCTCAATGTTCACGACGACCATCCTCGTCTCTCCGAAATCAACGACCTCATCACAAAAAACAACGTTACTCCAGCCGAAATAGCTGAGGAGATGATGAAGAGCGACGATGTTGATTTTGCACTTGACGAGGTGCTCAAATTTCTCAAGAACAAACACTCGTGTAAGAAAGATGATAATGAGAAGGACGACGACAACGACGTAGATGGAACGAAAGCCGAAGGGGTGATTGGTGATAATAGTGATTTTGAATTGGAAACTCAATGTCGTAGTAGGATGGTGACATAATGTGTTTTTTCTTGCAATTGGATTAATTAATGGTTTAGTATGAATTAAATTAGGTTAATGTTGCCACTCTTGTCAGAGTAATGACAAGAACTCCTCCAAAAGAAACATTGATTATATTGGATTAAGATCAAGTTTTGCTTCATAGACATCCACTATATATTATTAATGTTAGGTAAGGACCACTATAACTTTCATATAGTGGTAGTGGGCATATTTAGATCCAACAATGGATTGAATTAGTTTTTGAGAAAGATGTTCCAATTCAATTCGTGGAGTAAATTCGTTTTACTGAATTTTTAATACGTGTCGCTTTCAAAATTATAAACGTTGATTATTTTTAATATGACACATATCAATTATTCATATAGTAAAATAAAATGTAGAACACAAAAATTAGAATAAATGATATCAGAGTAAGTTAATATAGTTCAATGAGTCAATATGTTGAGCTTGAAAGACTTTTGTAAATGCCTAAGTTTGACTTGTATAAATAATCGAGATTTTTTTTTTAAAAAAAGGCCTAACTTATTTACTAAAAATGTTTATCCGAGCTTTAGAACCCAGACCGTAAATCCTTGTTGAGTAGCATGGGTCTTTCTACGGTTCAACATTTTTTACAACAAATAATTCGTCAAATATCATTGGATCGTTGATCAAACGTATGCATTTTTTTATATGATTGCACTTTACATTATTGTATTTGCTCTTTGCAATATGCAATCAATAAAAATATTTAATTATAATTAAAACGACATATATATCTAAAGTTATCAAATAAGTCGGGCCGAGTTCGTTAGGTTGTCTATATTCTTGGGACGGGACGAATAGGGTGGGTCGGGTCAAATTTTATTATATATTTTATTTACAAAAATACGATTTTGATAAAATTAAAAAAAATAAAAAAACTAGATATCACATCTCATGACGAAGTGCAATCGTCCATAACATTGCTAGATGACATGTCAATTTTTTTTTATTAAACGCTTATTGTAAAATAAGGCGAACCATATATTTCATATTAAAAAAGCTAGAGTAACATGACATGTTCAGTTTCAATAAAACAAAGTACATAAATGTGGAATATCTCTTTGTCCATAAAAAAAAAAGTAGGGTATCGAATTCAAATTTCATAATAAGGTTTTAAGCACAAATCTTATTGCGGACCACAAAATAAATCTAGTAAATTACTAAGTACGGAGTACATATTTAGTATATGTCCAATAGAAAAAGGTCAAATTTTATTTAAATAGAAATGAAAAAAAGTGCAAAATAACCAACTTTTGAAATTGATGGCTGCATGTGATATTCACCGACCCTATGTGTGCTTTTTGGGCATAATTTTGGGCCTTTATTCAACATTGATAAAGATGTATTTTTGGTAAATAATTCCATTTTGCTTTAACTTTTAATTATCTTTATAGATGAATAATTTAATATGCTTCACTAATGACTAAGCTTATCAATTAAGGTCAACAAGAATTTTCCACGTGTCTTACTTACTTTATGTAATTTAACCTTTTGCTTGCCACTACCTTAATTAAAATATTAATCTTGACCAAACTATTACTCCCCCATCCACCAAATATAGTCCCATTGAGGAGGGGCACAAATTTTAAGAAAATGGTAGATAAATTAAGGGGCATTTGTTATAAGAGTCATTTCACCTATAGAAACTACAAATAAAATCAAACATTTTGAAAGTTAGAAAAAAGAACAAATTGGTGGACAAATGTACAATTCTACCCTTTCTTTATAATTAATTACATCCAAAAATTTCATATTCAATTAATATAATTTATATTATTCAAATTAAGATTTCATAAAATCACAAATCATCGGAAATCACGGTAATAACTACACTCTCAAAATTCAAAACTTTCCTAAAAATGAGCTGGAGTATTGGAGAAGCTAAATTACATAAATTTTGGAAGGTAGAAACTTGGGGTTTTCTGCACATTTTTAAATTTGATTATGCAAAATCCACGAGTGTATATTTAATCACGGTGTTATACCCTAAAAATATCTAATATAATTTGATATAAAAAAATAAAATATGCTGCATCAACAAAATTGTTCGACATAATTTATATTTGTTTGTAATTTATATATATAAAAAGAGTTTTTATATAAAATCTACTTATAATATTAAACTTTTAAGTAAATTGATATTTAAACATACCATGAGTCTTATTAAATTAGGAATAACTTCTCCATTAAATTAGGAATAAATGATTGTCATATTAATGTTAATTGTAACTTCTCCATTAAATTAGGAATAACTACCAATAAGCATTAATTTTAAATTAAAATGACTTCGTGTTATTAAAAAAACGGTTTAAGCACAAGAATCAATAAAATAAAATAACTAAAAAGATTTACAAATTTTAATATGTGCTGCATATATGCAAAATTCACGAATTTTATCTTTATTTATAATTAATATAATCATAGTATTATTACATAATAATGGTGTTATCACCTAAAAAAAAATATATATAATATAATATAAGAAAACTAAATGTTATGCAACAACAAAATTGTCCCACATAATTTATATTTGTTTATAATTTATATATATAAAAAGAGTTTTTAGATAAAATCTACTTATAATATTATTCTATTAAACTAATTAATTTATTATTTATTGATTAAAAGAATATAGGCTTGGTGATATGCTAAAGAAAAAATGCACATTTCGATATATGGAACATATATGCAAATAATATGACTTTATCTTTACAAAACAAATTAATATAATCATAGTATTATTAAATAATCATGGTGTTATCCATCCTAAAAATATATAATATAATATAAAAAAATTAAAATATTAGGCATCAACATAAATGTTCGATAAAATTGATCTATATTTATAATTACTCTTAATATTAAACTTTTAACTAAATCAAAATATAAACATTGATGGGTCTTATATTGATGTTAATTATTAAAAAAAAATAAGAGGTTAAAATTGAAATATAAAAATATATAATGTAATATATAAGAAAAGTAAATATTTGAATTAAATATGGATATCATTGAAAGCATATAATATATTACATATAATTATTAATATTTGTTAAAATATTATTATAACATGGATACCATTTCATTGGAAGTAGATAATATTTTTCATATGCGCATTTTGCGTCAAAATAAATGCGAAAATAATATTAATTTATTGCATATGTGCATAGAATTAATTAGATGTGGGAAACAAAGTTACATCTGTAAATGTATGTTAGTAAAATAATATAATGATTGTCTTGGTTTTGATTGGAGAGGGATAATACGAAACCAAAAAAAAAATGATAAAAAATATTACAGATGAACAATACTACAAGATAAACACCTCAAATATATAATAAGAATACAAATGAATAAAAAAAAAATTATGCCAAGCCAATAGAACTGGAAAATATAATAATATTGAATAGTGATTCAAACAATTCTACTGCTTCCTAATCACTGCATAACATATGATTACCACCTAGATAGTGGCTTGGTACAGAAACTAAAAATTCATATCTAAATCGATAAATTTCAAAATGAATAAGCAACAATAAAAAAAGTGAAAAACATTCTACTAGACAATATTAGTTTTATCAGTTCCAAAAACACATGAACATGTCAAGAAATCATGTCTGCCCTTTTTACCACACCTCTTACAATTGGTAGGTTTTACTTTGCGAAATTCTCTATAGGACGTCATCCTCTTCTGCTTAGGTCTTTTGGGTGGGTTCTGCAGAATTGAAGAATGGTTGTCGATTGTTGAACTGGGAATAACTTCATTTTTTCCTCATATTGGAACTTCATAATCACATAATATTTCATTTTTCGATTGTGATTTGATCCGCAAAAATATATGGAACAATCGATTAGTAAACCCTAATAATATGCAGGCTTGTATAAGAAAGATATGGATTAAAATATGTCATATGCAAGAAAACGATGAATTAGAATGATGAAATCTTGAATTCTGGAAAAAAACGAAAGACCAAAGAAACTCGAAGAAACTGAAATGGTTCTGCAAAAAGTTTCTTATTTTTGAAAAGCAATGAAAAATCAATTGTAAATTGGGATATGAAAGGTAATTAATCAATTAAGGAAAATTTGGTATTGATTGAGTAATTTGTAGTTTATAAGGGGAATGAGAATTTAATTTCAATTTAAATAACAAATGCGTGGAAAATGCAATTTCAATTTCAAATTTATTCCATTAATCAATTAATATTAGTTTTTAAGAGCAAGGGTATAATTGGGTATTAATACATCAATTTGACCTTAATAGAAATGTTTTAATTTGTTTCCTTTGTTTGAAAATGAGTGTATAGGATTGTCCTTCCTAATAATTAAACTCATAAATTAAATATATTATAGGGTATTGTAGTATTCATTGTGAATAAAGTGATTGTTTATGAATAAAGTTGATGATAAATTGAGTAATTAAGTGATGGTTGAAGGGTGATAGACTGATAGTTTCCATAAAGTGAATGGAACTACATTTGGTGGACAAAAAATATAAAGTAAATGAAACTACTTTTTGTAAACGGAGGGAGTAACATATACAAAATCCCGATTATGAGTTTGGGCCAATTAGAAATCCGTATTAGTACAAAAGTTTAGATTAATGATGTGTCATTTTAACATGGTTGCAGAAGTCGAAAATCGGTAGTCGGACATATTGGTATCGCCTAGCGCCTAGACAGCTAGTCGGGACATAGGCGACGTTTAGTCGACTGCTTAGAATTTTATTTTTAATTATTTTATCTTATAATTCTTAAACAATAAACATGATCTCCTAATAAACGAAAGCAAAATATTATAAAGGAATCATTGACGAAATTAAAATTTGCAGAAATCACGTTAGAATGCCGAAAAAAAAATACAATTTTCACATCTTAGACGTTAGAATTTTACAAAAAAAGAAATAAGTTACTATATATTATGGCAAAGTCGATCACATATTTTGCTCGTAGCGATAATTTCATTTGAAACAATATGTTCTTTCGCTCGAATCAAACTTCAACTCTGAAAAGTTAAATGTTTTTAAAAAAATCTAGTTAAAAGTCGTTAAACGGACAGGACTAACTCCTGGTAGCTGTCTAATTGGGCCTAAATGCCAACTTTACAACCGAGCATTTTATAGTTATTTAGTTATTATCTTCTTCTTTTTTTTTTTTTTTGACAATATTTAGTTATTATCTTCTAAATTGTAGACTTGTAGTACAACACGTTGAGTAGATTTAATTTAAAGACTATCAAACTGTGATAGATTGAATAGTTATTGTTTAAGTTTAATTGCAAATTAAATCATCTCATTTTACTTATTTATATTCTAATTTAATTTTTAAAATAATTATAAATAAATTATTAATTTTAAACATTTTTTTTAAATTAAATTTTTTGACAGTTTCATTTGTGTATGAATTAGACGTTTTGAGATTAAATGAAATTATAAAACAATTGTTATTTCATTAAGGAGGTCTCATGTTAGTAGAAAAATCTAAATTATGTTAGGTTCGGATACAAATGAATTTACCTCAAATCTAATTTGTAATAACATTTAAAATTAATAATTTATTTACCATTATTTAAAGATTTAAATTAAGTTACTACGGAATAAAAATAAAGGATGGTGATTTACAATCCACACTTATTTTTTAGGAGTGTTATTAACATGCAACTCACTTCAATGTACTTGTGAG
The DNA here is from genome assembly GCA_963675135.1 of Galeopsis tetrahit. Classification (NCBI taxonomy): domain Eukaryota; kingdom Viridiplantae; phylum Streptophyta; class Magnoliopsida; order Lamiales; family Lamiaceae; genus Galeopsis; species Galeopsis tetrahit. Next base: position 1,522,094 of record OY776120.1, read on the forward strand.
TTCACATGCATGTAATGTAGACAAAAGTACCCAAGTTGTATTGGTGTTGTCTTTTTTCATTGCAAATCTCATTCATTTAATCATCAATTGCTTTATCATTTTTTATAAGACTAAAAATTATGAAAGTGCTTACTAAACAATGAACCTTTTTTTTTTAAGTTTTATGGAAATATCTAATTTTCAAACATTGACTTGGTAAAAATATAAGACTTATTTTCAAACATAAGACTAAAAAATTATGTAAGTAATTTCCAAACATTGAAACTTATTTATTATTTTCGAGTTTATGATTTTTTTTTAATATTAACGTATAACATCTCATTTTATTAATTTTCTAACATCTTTCTTATCTATTTCACAATAGTTAACTGTTCTTTCTCTATTTTCTCGAATCCAGATCTAAAACCTAGGTAGTGGTGCTCTAACACTTGAACTATCCCACTTTGTCTTTACTTATAAAATATTTGAACATTAAAAATATAAACACAACATAATTTAAACTCTCCGTCCCATACTTGAAGCTACATTTTACCATTTTGGGCGTCCCATACTTGAAGCTACATTACCTAGCAAAAATACTTTTAAACACTCTCCTTAAAACATCACAATATTACAACAAATGACACTACTTTATTACACTAAAAAGTAACTTTATTACTATTTATAAAGTTGAAAAGTCTTTACTATCCCCACTTTATCTTACACAATACTAATAAACAACTCATTTATTAAAACCCGTGCCAATTTGGTTTGTAGCTTCAAGTATGGGACGGAGGGATTATAATTTTTTTTATTGTACTAGTTATATCTAACTTCTGAACATTGATTTGATAAACACAACATAATTTAAACTATATAATTTTTTTTATTGTACTAGTTATATCTAACTTCTGAACATCGACGGAAATGCAGTCGATGGCTTCCAATGCTTTCTCCGCCTACGCGTCGGTGGCGCATGATATGGTCCCTGAGCCAGTGAAATCCTTCTTTTACAGAGTGTTCAGTCATTTCTTCAAACACATTGTCGACAGGTTTTTCTCTCCCCGTTCAACGCACATTACCATGGTTGTGGATGAGCAGAGCGGCATCACGCGGAACCAAATCTACCTCCGCACTAAAATCAACCCCGACGCCGAGAGATTGAAGGTGAATAAAACTCCGAAGCAGAAGAAAATCACTCTGAGCATGGTGATTGTTTCCATGGATTCGATCTGAAATGGCAGTTCGTGTTGGTTGAATCTGAGAGGGATAAGAGCCATTTTCAGCCGGAGAAGAGGTACTTCGAGCTCACATTCGAGAAATCGAAGAAGGAAAGTGTTGTGAATGAGTATTTGCCCTTTATTTTAGCGAAAGCGAAGGAAATCAAAGAGAAGGAAAGAGCGATTAAGTTGTATATGAGAGATTCTGAGATTGTCCGTACGACAGCGACGGCGACGAAGGCGGCGGATATTATCGATAAGATCGCGATGGATCCGGTTTTGAAAAGGGAAATTATCGATGATCTGGATAGGTTTTTGAGGAGAAAAGATTATTATAAGAAAGTTGGAAAATCGAGCTTAATTGCAGCAATGGCGAATTATCTCAAATTCGATAATTAACAAGTTTGTATTCCAATTCTGACCTGAGGAGGACTCTTCTTTACACTAATAACCGGTCAATTCTTGTGGTTGAGGATATCGATTGCAGTGTTCAATTGCACGATAGGGAAAGGGAAAGAGACTCTGATGATGAAAACGATTCATCCAAGGTTAAATTCAAATCAATCGTGTTTACTTAATTGTGTAATGTGTATACTGATGTTGCTTTTATCTTGGATTGTGAACAGCTGACGTTGTCGGGATTGCTGAACTTCATAGACGGGCTGTGGTCGACGTGTGGAGATGAGAGAATCACAAGGACAAGCTCTGTTACGCCCGGGGCGAATGGATATGCACATTCATATGGGGTATTGCACACCAGAAGGATTTGATGTATTGGCTTCGAATTACTTGGGAGTTGATGATCATCAGAGGCTGTTTCCTACGATTAAGGAGTTGATTCGAGAAGTTGAGATTTCTCCTGCTGAAATTGCAGAGCATTTGATGAGGAGTGAAGATGTTGATCTTGCTCTTGAAGGTGTGATTGATTTGCTTAAGGAGAAAAAGAAGAATAAAAAAGATGAAGTTATTGTTAAGGAGAGTGATGAGAAAAGGGACGAAGATGGAGGTGTTCATGTTCATAGTGTGGAGAAGGAGAATAAAAGGAATTTCTGGAAAATTCTTAGAAGAAAATCTACAATGTGTGATAAATTGTGTATGTAAGTATGTTGATTTTCAATTTGAATAATGGTTTACATTTTCCGGCCTTCATCTCATTCATTAATCCGACAATTTTATGGTTAGACTAGTCTTTGTACATAACGTTCAATTATTCGAACTCGTTCTAGTCATATGGACGATTGGTGAAAAGAAAGGTGAGACATCGAGATTAACGAAGATCGATCAATCGTCAACGGCTCAAAAGGTGGTCGTCATTGCCAATTCAATGTTTGTCAACGCCTCATTGACAATTAATTATACTCAGGTCAACATCTGATCAACCACCTTGTTCGCCTAAGTAGACGAGCTCTTTCTACAAACAATTAACTCGGCAAGGACGTCAGCCCTTCCTGCTCTCACGTGTAAGAAGGATAAGATCAATCAACTCGTCAACTGAGGGGTTTAGTGCCACATAAGTATACACGCGTTCTTCTTTAAAAGCATGCACAATTTAATAAATGCAACTCATACTTGCATTTACTATTTTTTTTTTCGAAACTGGTTTATTAAAACCAATATTTTTTGATTGAATAGGGCTAAACGCTTGTCAGCGAGGCCTTGCTTATTGGATTGAAGCCAACCGAATTAGTGAAAGCGGAACCACCAGAAATGGAAGAGAAGCGGTCGTCCAGAGCCGCACATAAGCAGATGTACCAGTTAGCATGCTTTCTGATGTGGATGGAACGAACGCCGCCCTTGAACTAAATTCGAATAAACTCGTTTTAGGCACCTTTCGAAGCGAAACGACAAATTTTTATTAAGGTGTATCAGGAATACCTAAGAACACAACAATTACAACATATCATCAATAGAACATGAAAGGAAAGAAAGAGACTCTTGCCATATCACCTTCCACACATGTATCCAATACTTGCATTTACTATAAAAATGATCATTCCACATAATTAATATTTTCGTTGTTGAAACTTAATAAGTCTATTTTTTTTGTCCATTCAAACTTAATATGGTCACTTCCATAAATGAAAATATTTATTCTCTCAATACACTAATATATCATTCACTTTTTACTTTACACGTACATTTTATATATAAATAATTAATATTTCTTAAAATATGCATTAAAATAATCATGTACAAAATTTGAATTCCAACTAGAAAATCTCCTTCTCTTAAATTTCTCAAGCTCTAAAGAACATCCAATACAAGCTCTTCCCATCACCATAAATTCTTGCTTGTTATTATAAATTCAGACTAGAAACATTAATTTTCATTATTTTTATTTTTTTTTAAATTAAAGAGTTGATCTTTCATTATTGTAAATACAAGTTGAAGTAGATAGGCCAACTACAAAATTCGACAGGTCTACCCAATACAAAAAAACTTGTCATTTGATCATTTTTTTCAAATAGTTGGTGTGCATGTATCAAGTCAATATTTGTTCTACATACCAAATCATCGGCACGCGACAAAAAATTAAATATTAACTCTCAACTTTAAAATTTAAAACTGTTTTTGTCTGGGTTAATATGTTAAAAACTTAGGTAAACACGAAGCTTTAGGGCATTTTTGTTTTGGAATGGGAAATCCGGATTTGGGATTTCGAAACTCCACCCCCGTTACAGTTTAGGATTTTGATTCAGGATTTCAAAATCCTACCCTATAAACCCTATAGAAGTCAATCTTATAAATACCTACAAATCCTATATAAATACCTATAAAACCTATAACCCTATTCTATAAAGTTAAATCCTACCCTACATAAATCCCAAAACAAACACAAAACATAAAAAACATTAGAATTTTAAAATCCACTAGATTTTGAAATCCGGATTTCTAAATTCTTAAAATCCCAAAACAAACATGCCCCTAAAGATTATGGTATCCAACAAGAAAGTTGTTGGTCCTGAAAGGAGTATATAACAAGTGTATGGGGGGGGGGGGAATACACTTGTATGCAATTCTTTTGCTAATTTTGATCAAACCAGAGTTCAGCAAGGTTGTCTTGGACAACTCTGCTGAAGAAGATTAACTCTTCTAAGATAATCAAACTACTAAGTACTATTGAGTACTTAGTTGAATAACTATCTAGGGGAGTTATATGTGCGGAATAGTGGTTGGCCCTTTAAGTTTAGACTCCTTTAATTTCTGAAATCACTTAGTCAATGCAACACATTTCAGTTTTCAGGGAACTTGTCCAAATAGGTTTTTGCACAGTCTTTGAATGTTTATCCTTGAAAGATCAGTTTTGTGTGCAGTGTTGAGTGTATGAAAGTACTTGGAATGTAAATCAACACAAGAAGTTATAGTGGTTCAGAGACTCAAGCTCCTACATCCACTTTTCCTGATTTAACAGGATAATTCCTTCACCCTTGGAATTAACTTGTTTTATAGTGCCAAGGTGCACTTGATCAAGAACACCACTCCTTGGTGAATTGATCCCTAGGATGTCTAGAGTCCTAGTACCCTCTTCTCAACTCAGAACTGAATTGTTCTTCTCTCAACAGTCAACTCCTACCACTTCTACTACTACAACCTTCTCACTTTCACTCTTGAAAGATGTAAGGGTTGGAGTAAGGTTCCAACTAATGAGATATCCTTTACAATGAAGATCAGTGTATAAGGATAGGATATCTCTCTAAGCTTGTGTATGGATATACAATGAAGTTCAGCTTAGATGAAGTGTTTGAAGACTAAGATAGTCTCTTTGAAAGCTTAAATGTTCTATGAGCTTCAGAATACTTGAGTAGTTGGATTCTGTTGAGGTTAGTTGGATGCTTTCAAATGGTCTTCACACTTCTGTATTTATAGACAAAACGGAGGATTTGCCCGTTGGAGAGGCAGCCCCAAATTGCTATAAATGTCTTCCTTGAGTTCTTCAAACTGGAAGACAGATTCTTGATAGTGACATGTCCTCATTTGGGTAATAAACGGCTTGTAAGACTTTGTCTTCATTCTGCAGCACTTTTCCCAATGTTTGACTTCTTGTTAGGACTTGGACATGGCTTCTGAAGGTTGATCCAATGATAGGACAACATTCCTTATCATCTGGACAACTCTCCTTATCACTATCAGCAGTTTTGCTTTTCAGCAAGGTTGGCTTGCTCTTCTTCAGATGACTTGGCTCTTTCCCTTTATTTCACTTCAAGGTGATCTTAGCTTGTTTCTTTGGTGATCTTTAGGGTGTGGTTGTCTCCTTCTCTTCAGCATAGTTGACCTTCAACCTTTAGAACATCTGTTCTGATTCAATCATGCTGAGACAACTATTCTGGACAACTCTTCTGATCAGCATATTTGGTCTTTTAGCATCAGAGCACTTTACACATAGAGTTGGCTTCTCTGGACAACTCTCCTGATCCAGAGTCTTTGAGTAGCCTTGTCCTTTTGAGCTAGGTAGAGTTGTTCTTGCATATGGCTAGCTTCTTTGGACAACTCTGCTGATCAGAGTTATTAAGCTTGTCCTTTTGATTTTACCAATCTTGCATATGGATACTTTCTCTGGACAACTCTCCTGATCAGATCATCTTATTGGACTTGTCCTTTTGAGCTTTACAATCTTGTTCTTGCATAAGAACATCTTCTCTGGACAACTCTCCTGATCAGTGCATTTGGTTTTCCATAGAGTGTCCTTGCTCTTAAGTGATTGTTCCAGATTTTGAGCCTTGAGGGGACTTGATCTTGATCATTTTCAAAGCATAGGTTCCCCCTCAAATTGTGCATCTAATTGTCTAAGAGCTGCCTAACATTTCAGCTTCCTATCTAGCTTATAAACTATATGTTCTATCATTTCTAGAACATATTTATCTTGACTTAGGCATGTCTCAGGGGGTTTTGGTATTAGATCAAAACATATCTCATTTTATTCCCAACAAAAGTACAACACTAAAACATAAAAAAAAGGGACATGTTTGGGTTAATTTTGTTGTCATGTTTTTTGTTGTTTAATTACTTTATTTTACGTCTTTTTATAATACCTTTTTCCAAAATCAAAAGCAAACGTTGTTGATGCTTAATCAATTACTCATTAGTCGAAAGTGACCATGTAATTTTTGGAAAAGACATGGTGATGATTCACACTCACCTATCAAAATTTGGAAGTGGGCTACACATTTTAATTTAAATAATATATATATATATATACACTACAAAAAAATGGCGTTTTGGAGACGGATTTACCGACGGATTTTCCGTCGGCCGTCGAGGTTACCGACGGAAAGTCGGCCGTCCCCTTTCTCGGCGTCAGCTTTTTTTGCCGACGGATTTTTGAATTCCGTCGGAATTTTCCGACGGAAAATTGTCGTCATCTTTTTTCGACGGAATGTCCGTCGGTATTCCGGACAACCCGTTTAACAAACCGGGTCAACATTCCGTCGGTAATTCCGTCGGAAACAATGAATTAAATAATTATAAAAGAAATTAGAATAAATTAAAATAATTATAAAAGAAATGAATTTTTGAATAATCGAAATTCAAATGCCGACGGATATTCCGTCAGTCAAATGCCGACGGAAGCCGACGGAATATCCGTCGGTATTATACTGACGGAATATCCGTCGGCATTATACCGACGGAATATCCGTCGGCATTTTACCGACGGAATATCCGTCGGTAAAACAAAATATGAATAAAAAATATATAATTTCGAAATTAACATACCGACGGAATATCCGTCAGTAAAACAAAATATTAATAAAAAAAATATGCGTGGCCGGGGAGGCCCCGATCAGAATTACATTTTCCGAGAGGTTGGGAATGTGAAGAAATTTCGTAAAAAATGTCATTATGTAAAAATTAAAATATTATGTAATGAAACAATAATATTACATGAAATATTATGTTGGGAATGTGAAGAAAATTGGCATTGTTTTTAACAAATCAAATTAATTAGTAGCTTACTTGATCATTATCATCATCATCTAATACGTACTTCCAGAAACTGACGGTGGCTTCGTCTTCTTCCAGTCTCCGGCGAAGGGCGGCGACTCCGTCTACTTCAAGGAAACAACCAAAAAATTAAAAAAAAATCGATGTTGAAGTTCAAAATTTTTCAATCTAAACTCAAAATCACTTACGTCGGAGTCGGCCAACTTATTAAAACGCCGGAGGAGCACAGATTGGGCGGCGGCCATGCTTCACGGTGGAGAGAAATCGGCGCGGAAGATTGGTGGAGAGAAATCGGCGCGGGAATAGGGCCGGTGAGGTCGCCGAAGAGTTGGTTGGAGAAGAGGAGTAGGGATTGTAAAGAGGAAAGTTTGGAAAGAGTGAAAGAAAAACCTAGGTTGAGTTATATATAAGGGTTTATTTTCCGTCGGCATGTTCAAATACCGACGGATATTCCGTCGGTATTTTTCAAAAAGTAAATACCGACGGATAATCCGTCGGTATTTTTCAAAAAGTAAATACCGACGGATAATCCGTCCGTCGGTATTTTTCAAAAAGTAAATATCGACGGAATGTTAATTCCGTCAGCATTTTGGCGATTTCTTTTTTTTTTAAATAATTCAATTTTTTCTATATACTAGACCTAATAAATTACCAAAACCTTAAACCCTACTATATACTAGACCTACTAATTCATTTCTTCCACATATATTAATATATATATTGGTTGTGACTTATATTTATAGTAAATTTAATTTTTATAATTTGTACCTAAATGATAAATAATTAATTAACTTTTATAAAATAAGAAATAAATACATTACATTAATTGAATTAATTTTCATCTTCATCGTCTTCATCCTCCTCTTCGTCCTTATCCTCCTCCTCCTCATCATCATCTTCCTCATCCTCTTCCTCATCCTCATCTTCTTCATTCTCCTCTTCATCCTCATCTACATTCTCCTCTTCATCCTCTTCTTCATCCCCCTCCTCTTCACCTTCAATTTCGATTAATTGGGGATTTGCAGCCATCAAGGGTACAGAAAGATTGAAATCTCCCGTAAAGACTTCAGTTGGAGTCTCTATTTGTTCTGCTTGAAATGGAGATTCATCTTCAGTATTTTTGTCCTTTTTAGGGACTTCTACCATTGACCTTGCCTTTACTTTGCAAACAGCGTGCCATTCATAACCATGTGGAGCTCCCGGATATGTGCAGTAGTATACTTGAGATACTTGATGGGCAAATACAAATGGATCATCCCCAACATACGTCCTTTTCGAACTAACATCAACGAGCTTGTACTCCGGGTGAATTCTTGTTCCTAGATGGCCTGAATCAAACCAATGACACTTGAACAACACTACAGTCTTTGTTGGATATCCTGGATATTCTACTTCGACGACTTCCCGTAACACCCCAAAGTAATCACTTGCATCTGCATTGTAATTCGCACTGCTAACGCAGACGCCACTGTTGGTAGTTGCCTTTGTCGATGCATACCCAGACGTATGAAATTTGTAGCCCTTCACAATATAACTGTTGTAAGTCTTTACACGACGTAGTGGTCCCTTGCTGAGATCTCGTAAGAATCGACTGTCTAGAGCGTTATCCCGTCCCTATACGACTCAATTTAAAATTAATTAAAATAAATATTAATTTATTTACGTAAAACATAATTAATTAAATGGTACTCACATAACGTTCAAACCATCGGGAAAATTCACGTTGAATACGAGCATCTATATATGCATCTGAGATGTTTGGTTCTGCTCGTCGTAGTTCTTGAGTGTACATCCTAATTCACAACATTAAAAAACTTGGTTAATATTAAATGACATAAATGAAGTGGTATTTAAATAGACGATTTATATATGAAATACTTACTCAATGTATGGCTGAACTTCATCACAATTCAATAACACATACATTTGTGCTATTTCCGCCTCCGAGTTCGTCTCCCAATATCGTTCAGTGGATTTTCCTATTGGCCGTCCCTTAGCCTTAGACTTGAATATGGAGAGCATTCCATCGACCTCTTCACTGATATCGTCAGCGGATGTACCACCGAAGTTACGTGGAGCACTTCTTAACTTTGTGTTGACGTGGTCTTCAAAGTAATAAGAACAAAACATGCCAACCTCTTCATTCAAATAAGCATTCACAATCGATGCTTCAACGTTTGCCTTTTGTTTAGCATTGCGTTTCAAGTTGTGGAGATACCTGATATACACACACACACACACATATATATATATATATATATATATATATATATATATATAAAACTTATACGAATGCATGTGTAATTGTAATGAAATAAAAAAAGTAAGATTTTACCTTTCAAATGGGTACATCCACCTGTATTGCACTGGACCACAAATTCTCGCTTCATACGCTAAGTGAACGGGTAAGGGTTCCATCGAGTTAAAGAAGCTAGGTGGAAAAATTTGTTCCAACTTACACAAAATCACTGGAATGTCTTCATCTAAACGAATCATATCATCGATCGTGATCGTTGTAGCCGTTAAATCTCTAAAAAATAGACTTAATTCAGTGATAGCCCTCCACACATTGAGAGGAAGAAGTTCTCGGAACGCAATCGGTATCAAGCGTTGCATAAATACATGACAATCATGACTCTTCATCCTTGCAACCTTACCCGTTGTTGTGTCTACGCATCGACTCAAGTTCGACACGTAGCCGTACGGAAAGTTCAACTCCTTTATCCACCTACACAATCTTTGTTTTTGTGGCTTATCCAGTGTGTAGCTAGCCTTTGGAAATTTACCTGTACGCTCATCCTTTTTCAACTCTGGACGGCGACAAAGAGTGTCCAAATCCTCCCGAGACTTTGGAGTGTCTTTCGTCTTGCCTTCCGTGTTCATGATTGTGTGGAACACATTGTCAAACACATTCTTTTCAATGTGCATCACATCCAAATTGTGTCGTATCAATAGTGAACTCCAGTATGGTAAGTCCCAAAAAATACTCCTTTTGTTCCAACCACCCTCAATTCCTCTGTTGTGTTCCGCTGCATTTTCCTCAGTACTTTTTTTCAACCCCGTCCACTGAACCTCATATAACAACCTACGTCCTGTACGGAGAGTAAATTATAAGTGACACTAAAAGCAATAGATAAATATATGTTTAGTACTCGATCATTAAATAAATGTATAAAATACCATCTCGTAGTGGAGGTCGATTGTTTGTGACTGCTCTGTTCTTTACGAAGTTCTTCTTATTTCTTCGAAACGGGTGACCTTGAGGTAAGAACCTACGGTGATTATCGAACCATGAAACTTTTCTACTCACCGGGAGACTGAAAGCTTCAGAATTCTCCATACAATACGGACATGCTTTCTTTCCGGCCGTACTCCACCCGGACAACATACCATATGCAGGAAAGTCGCTAATGGTCCATAAAAGAGCAGCACGCATCGTGAAGTTCTGCTTTCTAAAAACATCGTATGTTTGGACTTCATTCTCCCATAAGAAGATCAAGTCTTTTATAAGAGGTTGGAGATAAACATCCAGTTTGTCCTTTGGATTCGTTGGTCCAGGCACCAATACAGTCAGAAACATTGTTTGAGGTTTCATGCACATCCACGGAGGAAGATTATATGGAGTCAGTATCACCGGCCACAAAGAATACTGCTTCCCATGCATCCCAAACGGTGCAAAACCATCAGTACACAAACCTAATCTCACATTCCTCGGTTCACAACCAAAATCTGGAAACACGTTGTCAAGATGTTTCCAGGCCTCTGAGTATGCCGGATGTCGCATCTCCCTCGACTCAGCCGAAGAGGAATCTGTAGCATGCCACGTCATGTGTTGTGCAGTGGCACTTGATTGATATAATCTCATCAAACGGGGAATGATAGGAAGGTAGTACATCTTCTTATATGGCACTTTCTTCTTTGTCTTCTTCGATTGACCACCAGGTCCCTTTCGACGTGCCTCTTTGTACCGGGGATGGCCACACAATCTACACATATTCAGACTGCCATCTTCGTCACCCCAATATAACATGCAACCATTCACACAACAATCAATCTTCTCAACCGGCAAACCAATATTCTTCAACATTTGTTTGCTTTGATGAAACGTCGTAGGCACCTTATTATTTTGAGGACAAATTTCACTGCATAACTGTGTCACTTGCTCATATGCCCTGTTAGAAAGCTTGTTCTCGGTCTTAATGTTCATGAGTCGTGCATTAAATGACAACTGTGAGTGGGATTCACAACCCGGATATAAATCTTCTTCGACTAATTTGAGCATCTCATAAAACCGAAATGCCTCATTCGTCGGCTCCTCTTCCATGTTTGAAAAACCAGCTTCCCTGATCATTGTTTGATACATATTCGGTTCTTCGTCCCCAAACTGTTGTTCTTCGTCCCCAAACTGTTGTTGTTCGTCCCCAAACTGTTGTTCTTCGTCCCCAAACTGTTGTTCTTCGTCCCCAAACTGTTGTTCTTCGTCCCCAAACCGTTGTTCTACCTTGTTACTAGTGCCAACATGATCGAAATTTGCTTCTTGTTGATAGATTCCAACAGTGTAATAGTAAAACACTTCATCAAATCTATAAGGCCAACGTGTTTCGCCATGACTAGTCCAATTATAATAATTATCAACGAAACCAGTCTTCACAATATGTACTAGGACCTCATCAATCTCTTTATATTGCTTATTCTGACATTTCTTAGCATTACACGGACACCTAATGCAATTTCCACTCATGTAATGTGGCTGACTTTTTGCAAATTCAACAAATAACACGAGTTCATTATAAAATTCCACATTCACATTTCCTCTAATCATTCTAGGAGTACAATACATCCAACGACGGTCAGGCAAATCCATCTGCTAAACATTTAAGTGGAGCAACACATTACTAACGACTACTCTTATAATAAATTCACACAAAACTTATGATATATATAAAACATGTAATTACATTATATTGAATTTTATATATACAGTAAATTAAAAATGGTAGAAAATGTACCGTAATTTGATGTTTCTGAATACCCGAGCATGTTGGGATATAAATTCACCCTAAGCCCCATTTGATGTTAGAATAGTTTTGATGGCCAAAACACTTAGAGTTTATAAATGTAATAGGATCAGCTGACTTGTATAGAACAGCTTAGACTAGTCTTGTGTGATCAACTGTATTGACAGCAGCTGATCAGCACAGTCATGGCTTACATGCCTATCCTCAAGATAAGAAGAGTAGAAGACATGAAGACTAGAAGATCCTTGAAGACCAGATATGTTAAGGTGCTTGTATACCTACTTATCTGATGGAGTCCCAGATTAAAGATGGCCTAAAGCATTACAAAGAATTTCCAGATCAGAAGAGTAGTACTCGTCTGATACCAGAAGATAGAAGACCTAAGGCCAGAAGAGCAGTCAGAAGACTAGTAGTACAGATCAGAAGACTATGTGCTCTTTCAGGACTCGGCTGATTCCCAAGTCATCTTGCAATTCAAACGAAGACCTACCTTATTTAGAAGATTGACATGATCCCAGGATTGAAGCAATCAAGCGGCTGGAATCAAGGAATCAAGCTATTATGGGAAGATTGCTCAAACGGCTAGTCAACTCCAACGGCTAGTTGCACTCAATCTCCATTATAAATACAAGAGGTTGAACACAGAAGCAACACAAGAGAGAATTCACAAGCTAAGCAAGCCATCAAGCAAAAAGTCACACTGTTCTAAGAATTCTCAAAGAGCCTGAAATCCATTAGATTATCCATAGCTCTTAAGTACTTCTTATCCAACCCTTAAGAACCTGAAACTTATTCATATTGTATATCAGTTGTTTTAGGCATAGTGGTTAAGCAAATTATAAGCTTGAACCATTAGTTGGATACATCTCAAAAACCCCAAACCCTCACCGAAAGGTTTAAGTTTTTGAAACCCCCCAAAGTGCAAGTGCTTACAATCACTTGTGGAGACCGCAGCTGTTAGGACGGCTCAGATCTCAAAGTCCTAACCTTGGGACTATAAAGGACAAGACCCTTGTAATTTGTGGAAATTAAAGGGATTAAACATCACGTTAGGACGTGAGAGTGGACGTAGGATCGTATATCCGAACCACTATAAATCCGGTGTTATTTACTTTCTGCACTTTACATTTCTGCTTTTACATTCATTATTATATAGTGCATACTGTGATTTCAACACTCTTCAAAAAGGGCCATAACTTTCAAACCAGCATCAGCTGAGTAATTTCACAAAGTAAAACAAGTTACAAGAACGAGTCTAAACCAGGGCCACCATATTTCCGCATATAACTTCTTCAGTCAGATCACTATAGTCATCTGGACCAGCAGACTTGCAGTCCAGTTGACATAGCAATCAGAAGAGGTTCCCAACTCTGTTTGAAAAAGTTTTAAAGTCTATTCACCCCTCCCCTCTAGACTTTAATCCCATTCACTACTCGTTCAGGGACCAACAAGTGGTATCAGAGCAGTGGTTCTAACGGACTACTGTCTCTAGATTATCAGAAGACTTGAGGGAGTCTTTCTGTAGTCCTCTTGAACAGATCTTTTTGAAAACTTGTTTTTGAAAACTCATACAGCATGAGTGCTAATATGCGTAAGTTGCCTAAGTTTTCAGTGGAGGATTATGATTACTGGAAGATCAGGATGAGGAAGAATCTCACATCAGTCCACTACAAGATGTGGTCTGTAATCACAGAAGGCCCGATCACCATCATGACAGTCAACACTGCAAATGGTGATCCAGAAGTCCCAGTTGGAGAACTGGTTCCCAAGCCCATGAAGGATCTCACACCAGAAGAGATGAAGCAATCAAACCTTGATAGCATTGCTCAAGATTACATAATGCAAACTCTTCCAAATGAGTACATTGCAAAGGTAATCCATTGTGAGTCAGCCAGAGAGATGTGGGAGGCATTGGCACTTCTCTGTGAAGGAACTGAGCTAATCAAAGAGTCCAAGTTATCTACAGCAGTCAAGAAGTTCGAACACTTCAAGATGCAACCAGAAGAGTCTATTGATCAGTTAGACAACAGATTTACCAAGATCATCAATGAGATAGAATCTCTGGGCAAGAAATACACAAATAGAGAGAAAAATCTAAAGATCTTAGATTCTCTAACCAAGAAATGGAGACTCAAGAAGACCATCATCAAAGATACTCAAGATATCAAGAAGTGGTCTGCCCAAACTCTATTTCAGAACCTGAAAGCCCATGAATATGATCTTGAAAGAGAAGAGAACTCAGGAAGTGATGAGCCAACTGCAACCCCATCTACCTCCAAGACTGTAGCCTTCAAGGCATCCAATACAAAAGCTGCAAGCACCTCATCTGGCAAGACCTCTCTGAAAACAGAAGACTTTGAAGGATCAGACATGAGCCTAAAAGAGCAAATGGCACTTATGATCAAGAGATTTGAAAGGATGAACACCCTCAACAGTAAATATAGAAAATTCTATAGAAACTACAAAGATAGAAGAGCAAGCTCACCCTTCAGAGGTTCCAGAGAAAGAACACCAGAAAGACATCCTAGAAAGGATGTGGAGTCATCTGACAGCCGAGGATCTAGAAGAAGAGATGCCACTCCTCCAAGGAGAGGCAACTCAAATCAGAAACCTGGATCTTGCTTCAACTGTGGCAAACCAGGACACTATGTCTATGAATGTCCTGAGCTGGATTTGGATGACAAGAAAGAAAGAAGGCCAAGAAGAACCTCAGACAAAAAGGCAATGGTGACTGAAGAATCTGAATATCAAAGTGATGAACTTCCTACATCACCAGACGATCAAATCTTTTCAGATGATTCAGACGATCTAGCTATGATGGCCATAGGAGAAAATGAGGTAAACTCTTATACTACTACTTTCCATTCACCTATTTTCTCACAAACAGATGACATAAACTCATCTGAAGGCGAATCAGAAGACACCTATTATCAATCTTTAAGAAAGGTAAAAGGTGATCTGGATATTGCCACTAGAGCCTTTATAGAAGTGGAAGAGGAGAATAAGGACTTAAGGTAAGAAATTGCTAGGTTGAAAAAGGTAAAGTTTGATAACACCCCTGAGTTAGTCACCATGAATGAAAGGTTGACCAAAGAAGTGGAACTTCTTAAAGAAGAAAATACCACAACAACTCAGTTGTATGAGGGGATGTTAGAAACTCAAGCCTTAGAAACCAAAGAATTTCGTATACTTCAGTCTAAGTTCGATGATCTCTTCCAAACACATAAGCTCTTAGAAAAGGAGAAGGAATGCCTAGATCGAAAAATATCAGAATTCAATAAAGCTTCGACTACTATTGAAAGTATCTCTGAATATTATAGATCAAGTGGCAATAAGATGGGTTTAGGTTATGAACTTAATCCATCAACATCCTCTCCAGCTGGGGGTAGTACACCTAACCAGTGCACTACTCAGACACATGAACAGGGTGAGTGTTCTAAACACAATGAACTCAATATGAACCAAAAGGCATCTGTACCAGCTAAGGCTAACTATCCCAAAACCAAGAATGGTAAAGGACAAGCTAACCCCAAGCCTGTACAGAGGAACAGCAAACAGCCTAGACCATCTCGGCTGAGACAGTCTCAGCTGTATGCTGCTCCAGCCAAGAAGAAGAAATCTTCTTCAAACAAATCTGTTCTCTTTGCACCCCCTATCTCTTATGATATTGTGAGAACAGAAGAGTATGGTCCATATAATCGTGTGCATCGACCAGCTAATGCACCCAGGCCGAATGTAACTAGTCAAAAGATCATGTATGTACACTCCTATAAAGGGAAACCATTTGACTACTACTTAGCTGACACCAAGAACAAATCAGATCAGTCCAAGGTGCTGACTGGTAAGATTTGGTTCTGTGATGCCCGAGGGAAACAACTCAAATGTTCAAGGTTGTTTAAACGACCAATGTATATGTGGGTTCCCAAGGGTAGTACTAACACCCAAGGACCCAAAACAAAATGGGTACCTAAAACTTAACTTTTCTTGCAGGAAAGGAAGGACCTATACAAAAGAGGAGGTCTAGCAGGAGAAACTTGGTACATAGATAGTGGATGCTCAACTCACATGACAGGAACCAAAACCCTGCTGACCAACTACATAGAGAAGAAAGGTCCAAAAGTTTTCTTTGGTGATAACGCGCACGGTAACACAAAAGGATATGGCACCCTTAAAAATGGTGACATTGAGGTACATGATGTATCATATGTAGAAGGTCTTAAGTTTAATCTATTATCTGTTTCTCACTTTTGTGACACTGGTTATTCAGTTAAATTCTCTAAAGATGAATGTCTCATAAGTGATAAAAGAACAAAACAAAACCTTCTAACAGGATCTAGAAAGGGAAGTATGTATCTTGCAAATTGGAACAGCTGTCCTAAGGATACATGCCTGCTTGTGAAGAGCCCTAAAGATGTCAGCTGGCTATGGCACAAACGTCTTAGCCATCTGAACTTTAAGACTATGAACAAGTTAGCAAGGGAATCCTTAGTTGATGGTCTGCCTAATGAACTCTACTGTAAAGATCAGGTTTGTGATGCATGTCAACAAGGAAAGCAAACAAAGGTCTCCTTCAAGACCAAGAAGACAGCATCAACCAGCAGAGTTCTTGAATTGCTTCACATGGATCTCTTTGGACCAATCACTCCAACCACTCTAACAGGAAGGAAGTACACTCTTATTGTTGTAGATGATTATTCCAAGTTTACTTGGGTTATCTTCCTATAAAAGAAGAGTGAAACACAGCAGAAGCTACCTGAATTATTGAAGAGGATCCAAGTAGAGAAAGGAGAACCAATCGTGAAAATTAGAAGTGACAAAGGCACTGAATTCATTAACTCTTATATAATTGCCTATTGTACTTCTAATGGTATTCAGCACGAGACAAGTGCAGCAAGAACACCACAACAGAATGGTGTAGCTGAAAGAAGAGTCAGAACACTCAAAGAAGCTGCCAGAACACTCCTTGCTGAATTCTCTACTCCCAAGAAGCTATGGGCAGAAGCCATCAACACAGCTTGTCACACTCAAAACAGGTCAGGTATTCATAAAATACATGAGAAAACCCCATATGAACTGTGGAAAGGAAGAAAACCTAGAGTATCTTACTTTCATATATTTGGTTGTAAGTGTTTCATTCACAACAATGGGAAGAGTAAGTTGAATGCTTTTGATGCCAAAGCAGATGAGGGGATATTCTTAGGATACTCCTCAACTAGCAAAGCATTTAGAGTACTCAACAAACGAACCCTTCTTGTGGAAGAAACACCTCATGTTGTTTTTGATGAATCTTGTGAAAAGAATGCAGTAGAAACAACCTCAGCTACAGAACAGATGAAGAAACTAGTGATCAAGAAGAGGTCTAATGAATTTATTGAAGTCAATGAACCATTCCCTGAAGAACCAGAGGAAGATAAGCCTCATAGACCTGTCACTAGATCTCAAACTCAAGCAGGGCAAGCTGACCAGAATCAAGATGCATCAATTCCAAATGCCAGGGGGAATGATCTCTTTGACACTCAAGATACAGAAGATGATCGAACTAATCAAGTCAACCCTCCTGATGGCACTAGATCAAATGAGGATCCAAACTCATCCAATGCAGATACTCCAGTGAGGCATACATGGAGGAACAACCATCCATCAAACCTCATCTTAGGAGGAGCAGAATCAGGTGTCAAGACCAGAAGACAACTGAATCAGAATTCTCAATCATCTATGTTCTGCTGGTGTGCTTTCCTGTCCAACATTGAACCAGCTGACATAGAAGAAGCAATGACAGATAGCAATTGGATCACTGCTATGCAAGAAGAACTAAACCAATTCGAAAGAAATGAAGTCTGGGAATTGGTAGATCGTCCTGAAAACCACAATGTAGTAGGAACAAAGTGGGTATTCAAGAACAAGAAGGACGAAAATGATGTGATAACTAGAAATAAGGCAAGACTAGTTGCAAAAGGATACTCACAATCTGAAGGGATTGACTATGATGAAACTTTTGCACCAGTAGCCAGATTAGAAGCCATTCGACTATTTCTAGCTTATGCATCATATATGGGCTTCAAGGTATATCAAATGGATGTCAAGAGTGCTTTTCTAAATGGTATTCTGATAGAAGAAGTATATGTAGAGCAGCCGCCAGGATTTGAAAAAGGTGATCAAGTATATCGACTGAAGAAGGCTCTCTATGGTCTAAAACAAGCCCCTAGAGCTTGGTATGACACATTGTCACAATTCCTACTTGACAATGGATATACAAAAGGCAAAGTTGATAGAACTCTCTTCAGAATACAAGAAGGAGAAGACATTTTAATGGTACAAATATATGTAGATGACATCATATTTGGATCACCCAATCAAGAAATGTGCAAAAAGTTCTCTGAACTTATGCAAGGAAAATTCGAAATGAGCATGATGGGTGAGATGAATTATTTCCTAGGACTTCAAGTCAAGCAGAGTCCAGAAGGGATCTTCATCAACCAGTCCAAGTATACCAAGAGTCTGCTAGAAAGATTCAAAGCTCTACAAAGCAAGACTGCAAGGATTCCAATGATGACATCTTTCAAAATGGAACCAGATGAGTCTGGACAGGCAGTTGATCAAGCTGAATATAGAGCACTGATTGGATCTTTACTATATCTTACAGCCAGCAGACCAGACATAACATTTGCTGTAGGAGTATGTGCTAGGTTTCAAGCAAACCCAAAGCAAAGTCATCTAGAAGCAGCAAGGAAGATTCTCAAGTACCTAAAAGGATCAGTCAACCTAGGTCTATGGTACTCTGCTGATGACAATCTAGAATTGAGTGGCTATTCTGACTCAGACTTTGGAGGATGCAGAATTGATAGGAAGTCCACATCAGGAACCTGTCAATTTCTAGGAAACAAGCTGATATCATGGTTCTCTAAGAAGCAAACCTCAGTTGCAACCTCCACCACTGAAGCAGAATACATGGCAGCTGGTAGTTGTTGTAGTCAGCTGCTCTGGCTAGTTCAACAACTCAAGGATTACAATGTAGAGGCAAGAGAAGTCCCTATTTATTGTGATAGCAGCAGCGCCATTGCCATCACTCAAAATCCAGTCCTCCACACAAGGTGCAAGCATGTCGACATTAGACACCACTTCATAAGAGATCACCTTGAAAAGAAGGACATCAAGATGGAGAAAATTCACACAGATATCCAAAGAGCAGACATCTTGACTAAGCCCCTAGCTGAAGACAGGTTCAAGACCTTATGTTACAGCTTAGGACTCCTGGACCCAAGCACATGAAGAAGGAGAAAACAGCTGAAAACCTCATCTGACCCAAGTGCAGCAGACTAGGAGAATCAGATGAGGTGAATAGACACCCTCATCTTCAGGTAAGTTCTATCCCAATGAAGACAGATAGAGCTGAGGGAAAACTTAGAGTTATCTAATCAAGGGGGAATCAATGATACCTTAAGAATCCTTGATGAAATACTCTAACATCTGCATAGCACAGTATACATATATACATATATAGCAGACTTGAACAAAGTTATTTGATCTCCTTACAACTAAGCAATGTATAACTATGTATATTAATAAACTATTCTTCATAAAATACTCTATTCATATACATAAATACAGTATACTACTGAGTCATATTTGGCTGGATTAATACACCATTCTCACCGACTCAACAGTATGCATGCACAGTACGGATTTCAAATAACTCATGGTCAAAATTCATAATTTCTGCATTCCATTAGATAAGTCTGAATATCTTTAAATGTGCACCCTTGGATCAAGAAATTCACTACTGATCTTAAGAAATCACTTTTCAGAATTCAGACCTATCACCTTTATAGTCTTGTCATCTTTCTCTTCAATACCTCATTTCTACCCCTATAAAAGGAGAAGTTATGAGAACACCTAAGAACACAGAAACATCTAACACTTTTCTTATTTCAGGTATGGAGACAATTGAAAGAAGAGATGGAATGGAGATCATTCTTCAACCAAAATCTTGGGTGAAGGAGATGAAGATTTGTCCAGAAAATGAAGATGATGCAGATCCATATACATGGCTTACTCAACATGAGTATGTTCATGAAAGCTAAAGGAAGAAGAGACGTTCTTGTTGAAAGCTAAAGGAGGAAGAGATGTAGAGGACAAAGTAGCAAGCAAGCAGAGCTTCTTCTCCAGAAGGAAGTTCTACATAGAGAGCTTGTTATCAAAAGCTACTGTGTCTAAACAGAACATGAAGGCTGAGTCCATGGCCCTCTCTTCAAATCCATTGAAGCACCCCTCAACCTTCCTTCCCCTTCTAGAGAAGCGAAGAAATTCAACAAGAGCACATTAGATGCTACATCCCATCTGATGATGAGGAACATCCGATGGTGAGGAACATTTAAATCAGTGGGACTACGTCTAGACTAGCTCCACTTGATTTGAAGAAGGAGCTGAAAGATCCATCAAACCAGGTTGGATCATCACTCACAATAAAGCTGGAAGGATCCATCCAGGTTGGATCATGAGAGCAAACACAGTTTCCTCTACTCAGCTGATCAGAAGACCAACTCAGCTGACCAGAAGACTTTTCAAAGACAATCAGCAGACATCTTGAAGAACTCAGAAGACCTCACTCTGCTGATCAAATCACACAAATTTAGAGTATAATGACTAGTCTTGATCATGTAATTCATTCTAGATTTATTCCTGAATGTAATTAAACAAATTGGCTTATATAAGGAATGCAATTTTCTTATAGAAAACGGCCTTGATGATCAATTCTTACCATAAATTAGTCTCAACGGCTATTTTTGGTAATGATGTCATTAATACTCAAGTATCATATTGCCAGCAAATCAACAATTGCCAAATGGCATAACCAGCCGGCAAATTTAAGAAATCAAAGAAGGAAATCTTGGGCTCTACTCCAAATTCAAACGCAAATCTGACCGTTAGATCAAATTCTCTGGAGTATATATATATTCACATCCCTAATCCCTGCCACTCTTATTACTCAATTACTCACATTGCTCTCTCTCGTTCTGCAAATCTCTTTCAAGCCTTCAAACCCTAACACTCAGACTCTACTATGGCAATCATTGAAATTTACGACGAGAAGACCAAGAACACTGGCACCTTGGATGCTGCAAAGTGGTCCAAGGAAGGGACGATTTTTACGGAGAATGCTCTGTTTTTCAAAGGCAAACACACAGATGAGAACAAGGAGATATTGCTTCGGTGCGTCAATCTTAAACTCAGGGACTTTTTGGAAGCAGCTCCAACTAATGTCTATGAACAAGACGTTCTGACATTCTATGCAAACGCCGTGATGAAGGGTTCTCATGTTGAAAGTGTCATGAACGGACACAAAGTCAAGGTTACAAGGGAAATTCTTCAGGAATTGTTTGGCCTTTCAAGGGGGAAAATAAATATCTCCAACTACATCATGAATAAAGAAAAGGAGTATATGGAGATGTTTACTGGTGGACGAATCAAGGCTACTGATGCAACTGGACTAAAGAAATCCCAACTTGAACCAAAATTCCAAACCTTGTTGGATATTGCAGGGAAGATGTTACTTGGTAACACATTCAGTCATGATGCTGTTACTACTTTAAAGGTTCGAGTAATGGCTGCAATCTGGGATCAGATCGATGGAGACTGGCAAGGACTATTCTTAGAAAGAATTGCTCTTGAGGCAAAGAAAGTCACTTTGGACTTACAATCAAAGGTATGGAAGGTAGCAGCCACAGTCAGCTTTGTCAACAAGCTGAGCATCATCCTTCCAGATATTCTCCCAAAGAAGTACAAAATGGGACCTCATAAGACCTTTCACATCTCCAAATATTATTTGAGAAAGGAAGCTCTTGCTGAGGCAGAAAGGTTAAAAGAAGAGAAGAGGAAGCTGTTGGCTGAGAAGGCAGCCCAAGAGTCTGATCATGACTCTGCTGAAGAAGAAGAGGAGCCAACCAAAGAAGAGGCTCAGAAGAAGGTTGCTGAGGATGATGATGATGATGACAATCAGACCTTAGCACAAAGACGATATCTAATCAGATCTGGGCTCATCTCCCCATCTGATTCAGATGCTACTCCCACTGCCTCTCCCTTGAAGAAGGCAGGTACCTCTAAACCCTCTCCCTCTTTTACTCCTTCTAAATTGTCAAAGGGTCAGAAGAGAAAGAAGAATAATTCTTCTTCAAACAAAAAGTCCAAGAAATCGAGGCTTCCTACTCCCATGTTAATAGCCCCGATTGCATCCTTCAACCCTTCTGATGACTCCACCTCATCTGACCACTCAAACACTGATATCCAAATCCCTGCTGATACTCACACAGCAGAGGAACAAGCTCCACCTACCTCAACCCCAGAAACCCTATTGCCTAACCCTGCTGATGTTCAAGATCCACGTGTTCAAACTTCTACTGATCTTCATGAAGGCACCATACCAGACCAGCAGACCTAAACCCCTGCTGATGAACAGACGACTAAAGATCAAGAACATATCACTTCCCAAATCCCTGCTGATACTCACACAGCAGAGGAAACTACCCCACATACTCAAACTCCTACCATCATTATTTCTTCTGTTCCAGAAGACATGGCACCAGCAGACCTTGCTCAAGCTGGTACCTCTCAACCTCAATCCAGAATGGTACACTATCCTATGTGCACAAGGGAGAAGATAATGAGGATGAAGATAGCAAATCTGCTCAAGTCTACTATTCCTGGTATTGATGAGGAATCAGTTCAGTTCGAACAAATTCTCAGAATCTGCACCTGGATTGAACTCAGGAGAGATGATGTGGATGACCTTATTGAAGTCATGGAAGGAATGGGAGGAAAAGCTAATTTCCTCGACTGGGAAATGGAGCAAAAAGAAGTTGCTCAAGTCACATCTTTTACTCAACTGCTACCTGAGGAAGCCTTTACAGCAGTATGCCACAGAATTCTAGGTATTCAACCTACTGATACCTCTATCCCAGAAGACATATCAGATCATCAGGCAGCTGGCACAGCAAAAGTGAATGACTCAGCTGCGTCAGTTCCTGCAGAAGACTCAGCTGAACCAGCTGAGAGAACCGAGATTGAAAGAGAAGTAATCACTATTCCTGATCACTTCATGCCTAAGGATACTCTACCTCACTTCATTGACAAAGGAGACACCATCATGTCTCACCTGGTTAAGGCCACTACCACATTTCTCAATGAAGAGTACCTTTCAGCTGAAGAAAGAGGCAAAGCCCTAACAGTCCATCCAAAGCCTCAAGGTACAGCCTCAACTTCTACTCCAACAGCTGACTATACAGCAGACATATGCTCCCAGGTCAAGACTGCTATAGACCTACACTTTGAAAAGGGTTTAGGCCTACAGCTTGGAAGATATGTTGAAAAGGCAGTCAAGGAGCAGAGAACTCGTCTTCAAAACCAGATCATTGACATTGAGGACAAGTTTGGAGAATCTCTTCACGATCAGATTAGTGAGTATCTGACCAGCATTCTGAAGATGGCAGGTGAACATTCCACCAGGTTTGCTGATCTCTACACCAATGAGGTCAACCGCATGGAAAACACCTACAAGACACGAATTGAAGATGCTGAAGCCAGAGCTACTGAAGGTCGAGCTCTTCTCCAATCAGCTACAGCAGAGAATGAACAACTTCAGATTCAGCTGAAGGAGACAGCAACGAGACTGGAAGCAATTACAGCTAAACTAGAAGCTGCCTCCTCCTCCAACTCTCATGCTCAGATTCTAGAACATAGCATCACACATCTGACTCATATTGGCAAAGTCAACGCCATGGCTCTTCAACAAACTCTTAGGGTGGAGATTCTGAATGCCATGAAGCCTTTTGCGGCTGCACTTGCTGAAGCCAAAAAGGGGGAAGATGTATTGATAAAAGCTCTAGAGAAGACTACTGCACAGCAAGCTGTAATGGTAGTATCTCAAGATGAGTTGAATGAAACCTTGGGTGATTTATCAAGCAAAGTCAAGAGCAAGAAAGGCAAAGGCAAAGAAATTGCTCAAGAAGACATCCAAGCTCCCACTCAAGCAACTGCCAAAAGTCTGCAGATCACTGCCTCTACAGAACAAGTTTCCGAGAAAAGAATGACTAGGAAAAGGAAAGCAGATGAGCTAGCAGATGAGCAAGCTCAGAAGTCAACTCCAGCAGAGCCTACTGCAGAAGAGAAAGAGGCTTTAGAGTTGAAGAAAAGAAAAGAGCTTGAAGCTCAAGAGCTTAAACAAAAGAAGCTAAAAGATGCGAAGGCAGTCAAAGCCAAATTTGACAGGAAGATAGCCAAACTCAGGAAAGCTCTCAAGGAGAAAGCACTGAAAGAAAATGCTCTGGCACAGAAAGATAAAGTTCTGGTGTTTGATAGCAACTATGTGGACTATCTAGCCCTTCAAGATGAGCTACCAAGGTGGTACCCTCTGAAGAAGAAATGGCAAATTCAACACCACATTGTAAGAAAATTTGGCCCTCTCCCAACCTATGAAGATGAATTCTTCCAGTTCAATCAATTCATGAACATTGAAGATCCAGAGTTCTGGAAAGAAGTAGTCAAGACAGCCAAAGAACTTGATAACTGCAGAATCTTAACTCCTGAAGAACCCAAATGGGATCCTCCCAAACTGGATTCTGGAAGAACTGACTCCATTGAAGTCAAAAAGATCCTAGAGAAGATCTATGAAGAGGAGAATGTTACAGACCTGCAGCACATGGAAGAAGTTCGATCTCGTCTGTACCTTGCCTTCCGCATCTGAAGATCAGAAGACCTGATGAAGACCACTTTCAAAGCCTTAAGAAACTATTACTTGTAATCTGTAAAAGTTATATATATTCAAGTTTAGTTCTCTTTGCTTTCAAGACAAACTCTCATTGTCTTCATCAGATACTTCAGTTTTTATGAAGCTTATAAACTCCTATCTTACCTTAGTAAGAGCATTTATCATATATATAGTTTTGGCTTCATCAAAAAGGGGGAAATTGTTGGGATATAAATTCACCCTAAGCCCCATTTGATGTTAGAATAGTTTTGATGGCCAAAACACTTAGAGTTTATAAATGTAATAGGATCAGCTGACTTGTATAGAACAGCTTAGACTAGTCTTGTGTGATCAACTGTATTGATAGCAGCTGATCAGCACAGTCATGGCTTACATGCCTATCCTCAAGATAAGAAGAGTAGAAGACATGAAGACTAGAAGATCCTTGAAGACCAGATATGTTAAGGTGCTTGTATACCTACTTATCTGATGGAGTCCCAGATTAAAGATGGCCTAAAGCATTACAAAGAATTTCCAGATCAGAAGAGTAGTACTCGTCTGATACCAGAAGACAGAAGACCTAAGGCCAGAAGAGCAGTCAGAAGACTAGTAGTACAGATCAGAAGACTATGTGCTCTTTCAGGACTCGGCTGATTCCCAAGTCATCTTGCAATTCAAACGAAGACCTACCTTATTTAGAAGATTGACATGATCCCAGGATTGAAGCAATCAAGCGGCTGGAATCAAGGAATCAAGCTATTATGGGAAGATTGCTCAAACGGCTAGTCAACTCCAACGGCTAGTTGCACTCAATCTCCATTATAAATACAAGAGGTTGAACACAGAAGCAACACAAGAGAGAATTCACAAGCTAAGCAAGCCATCAAGCAAAAAGTCACACTGTTCTAAGAATTCTCAAAGAGCCTGAAATCCATTAGATTATCCATAGCTCTTAAGTACTTCTTATCCAACCCTTAAGAACCTGAAACTTATTCATATTGTATATCAGTTGTTTTAGGCATAGTGGTTAAGCAAATTATAAGCTTGAACCATTAGTTGGATACATCTCAAAAACCCCAAACCCTCACCGAAAGGTTTAAGTTTTTGAAACCCCCCAAAGTGCAAGTGCTTACAATCACTTGTGGAGACCGCAGCTGTTAGGACGGCTCAGATCTCAAAGTCCTAACCTTGGGACTATAAAGGACAAGACCCTTGTAATTTGTGGAAATTAAAGGGATTAAACATCACGTTAGGACGTGAGAGTGGACGTAGGATCGTATATCCGAACCACTATAAATCCGGTGTTATTTACTTTCTGCACTTTACATTTCTGCTTTTACATTCATTATTATATAGTGCATACTGTGATTTCAACACTCTTCAAAAAGGGCCATAACTTTCAAACCAGCATCAGCTGAGTAATTTCACAAAGTAAAACAAGTTACAAGAACGAGTCTAAACCAGGGCCACCATATTTCCGCATATAACTTCTTCAGTCAGATCACTATAGTCATCTGGACCAGCAGACTTGCAGTCCAGTTGACATAGCAATCAGAAGAGGTTCCCAACTCTGTTTGAAAAAGTTTTAAAGTCTATTCACCCCTCCCCTCTAGACTTTAATCCCATTCACTACTCGTTCAGGGACCAACAGAGCATGAGCATAAAAAATTTCGCAGTATAAAGTTTTGGTGTAAATTTGCAATACGAAAGTGAAGTGGAAAAAAATTAGGCAGTAGTAAGTTTTGGGGTAACATTTCCCGACGGAAATGTCGACGGACTTATCTTTCCGTCGGCATTTCACCCGCCCAAATATCCGTCGGCAAAGATAAATGCCGACGGATTATCCGTCGGCATTTATCAAATGGTGAATTCCGACGGAAAGTTAATTCCGTCGGCATTTCACCCGCCCAAATTTCCGTCGGCATAGATAAATACCGACGGAATATCCGTCAGTATGTATCAAATTGTGAATTCCGACGGAAAATATATTCCGTCGGCATATTGGCGGTTTTTTTTTAATTAATTAATTCAATTTTTTGTATATATAGCAACACAAAGCTCACACACACCATATTCGATTTTTTCTATTTTGCAAAGAAATATCATGTCTTCTTCATCTTCTATTCGATTTCAGCAAGGCCTTGTTTGTTATTGTGGAAAGGCATGTCGTACATATGCTTCTAAACAACCTAGAAGTAAAGGGAGGATATTTCATAATTGTCCTGACTCCCTAAGTGATGGTGGTGGATGTGGTTTCTTTGTATGGGCTGATACTCTAGAAAACTGTGTTGTTGACAAGAATCAAGGATCTAATCAAAGTGACCAAGAAACTGAAGACATGAAGAAAATGACTCAAGAGATGAAGAAATTGGTTACAGAGATCAAGAATTTGGCTGAAGAAATCAAGGATTTAATCAAAGTGAACAAAATCATTTTGATTGTGCTAGTTGTCATGGTTGCATCTACCACCTTCAAGTGGTTTGGTTAAATATATGTATAATGCACTCTATATGAGGCTATTTTGTACTAAAATTCACTTCCACCTTCAAGTGGTTTAAATCTATCTAGAATGCACTCTAAATGAGATTATTTTGTACTCAATGAAACAAATGAATGCACCCTATTTTCATCTATACACCAATAAACTACACAAATAAACTGCAATATATAGTTCAACATATATTTCAACATAAAGATAAATATATACATAAAGATAAATAAGTTCAACAGAAAAGTAAATAAGTTCAACAGAAAATTAAATAAGTTCAACAGAAAAATAAATTAGTTCAACACAAAATTAAATTGTTCAACCAGGATAGTTGCCAGGATAGTCGTTAAAAAATCGGTCCACATCCTCATTCAAGTTGACCTCGTCACCATCGGTCTGACCTGCATCTTGACCTGCAGCTTGATCTGGAGCTGGAGCTGGCGGTGCTTGCCCCATCGTCTGTTGATAGATGGCCTCGATCTGCTCAGCAGACATCCCCAACGTCCGACCCGCATTGGCACTTCAGAGGCGGAAGTAGTTCTCGAACGTTGCCATGACGTTCGGATCCGGGACGGCAGTGGAGGATACGGACGGCTGCGATGCACTTCGGGCCGACCGACCACTTGGTGTCCTCACGGCGTTGCTCATCCCACCAAGGCCAAGGACCCTTCCCTTGGAGGTCGGGACAACGTCAAGGTAAAGCTGGTCCACGTCAACAACCGGAGGGGTGCCGCTGCTTCCGGATTCAGCAGTAGTCGCGGCTTGCGTCTCGGCCTCTTGAATCCTCTATCGGACGCTCAACTACATAATTAAAAAATTAAAATTAATTTAATTATCTATATATATATAATGTAATAAATACATAAATTGAATTAAACTTACGTGGAGGTCAGTAGTGCGCCCGTAGGTGGACGTCTGTGTATCGGCATTAAACGGATGAAGAAGACTCATCCGATCCAAGTGGGTGTGTGGACGTCCAGTCTCCCGCTCCTATTACGTATCAAATAAACATATACAAATTAATTTAGATAACTAATATAAAATAATTAACTATAATTATTTAATTTTTAAAAATTAATGAAAACTTACGAGAGCAAGTGATTGCTCGAGGACGGACCGAGCTCCCCCCCGATGCACTGCCATCCCGCCTCCAACGTCGGTTCTGCGGTTGGCCCGAGCTTTGTCACACTTCTCTTGGTAAGCCGGGTCCAACCACTTCTCAACCAACGACTCCCACATGTCAACACCATCCTCTACCCCCATAACAAGATTTAAGTCTTTATCACGCCAGGCCGTTCTCCAGTCGTACATCATGTTCGTGTACCGAGTAGAACAAACACCGTACCACTTATCGTAAATAGCGTCGTCCGAGTACATCGTCGTATCCCAACGGGCCTTTTTCTATACAAATATTCAACATATTTATCAAATAATATAAATAATTAGTTATTTAATAAACTTTAATTATTGTAATTATATACCTGGAACTCCTCGAAATATTCATCCTTTTTAGATTGTGGCACCGTCAACCAAGTGATAGCACCCTTAGAAATCTTACACGTCTTAAAGGCTTGTGTGCAGATCCTGGACACCTCATTACCGGGCACCAACCTGTAAAATTATTAACAAATTTATAAACTAATTAACACATTATAAATAAATAAATAAATAAAGTTAATCGTTATTGAATACTGTTAAACATTAGAATTATTGACTTACTTTCTTGAAACGATGTCAACGACTTGCCTTTGGTCTCGAACAGGATGCTGACGAGAAGAGGATGACGAACCAACCGACATCGTAGTCGGCGGCGGCGGCGACACTGCCACAGGAGGAGGAGCCATCACAGGTACTGATTCATCCCGAGACCTCCTTGAACGACGTGACAAAAATGACGACCTACGTGAACCAGAACCCTGATTCGGTACTTGTTCACTCATCTGTTTCAATCAATAAAAAATACATAATTTTACTAATTATTAATTTAATGAACATATTGCTAATTTAAATTTTTTACTAATATAGCATATTCCTAATTAATTTAATCAATTACTAATTTAATCAACATATTCCTAATTTAAATCAAAACAATATATATATATATATATATATATATATATATATAACCTAATTACAACGTGATACCACCGTCGAACCATCTAATTAACTAATAATTTAAACAATTGATTGAAACATGCATCACCTACATTAAAATATTTCTAAATTAACATATTCTTAAATTAACAAATCTAAACATAATTAAAATAATACTTTTCTAATTGGAGTTTTCTAATTATCAATTTAATGAACATATTCCTAATTTAAATTTTTTACTAACATAGCATATTCCTAATTTAATTAATCAACATATTCCTAATTTAATCAACAATAACCTAATTTAATTATTATTTTTCTAATTATTATTTTTCTACCTAACTTAATCAATAATAAAAAATTGAACATATATATTCTTAAATTAAGAAACCTAAAACTAATTAAAATAATAATTTTCTAATTGGGTCAATAATTATCAATTTAATGAACATATTCCTAATTTAAATTTTTTACTAATATAGCGTATTCTTAATTTAATCAACATATTCCTAATTGAAACATGCACTACCTACATTAAAAATATTCTATATCAAAATTACACCATTAAATTAAACTAGTAATTAACTATATAACAATTAATTAATGTATACATATAACAATTAATTAATTAATTAACCTTAAAAAACTACTCGATCAAAATTATTCTTAATCAACAAATTAAATTAACTAACATACGTACTAACATGATCATAATATTTTAACAACTAACTAAATCAATATAACATGCAAATCAACATTAAATTATTCATATTTACATATATTCATGCATAAACATATATAAGAATTAAAACTAAGTAATAGAACTAATTAAGAAAACGTACCGTATCAATGTAATCGGAGAAATTTGCTTCAATAGCCTCGTCCTCGTCCTCGTCTTCCCCACCGAATCCTCGCTCACGCACTCCCTTTTTTTTTTTTGCCAAACGCATTCTGATCAGGCCCTTATATAAAAAAATAAATAAAAATACCGACGGATATTCCGTCGGCATTTCCCTCGCTAACCGCCCACTATTAATGGTAACCGTTACCTTTTTGGAAAACGAGGCGGTGCAGATTCAACAGGTCAGATGCCGACGGATTATCCGTCGGCATTTCCGTCGGCATACGTTTTTCAAAATATCCGTCGGCATTTTTCCTCGGTAAATGCTGACGGAATGGAAATCCGTCAGCATTTCCCTCGGTAAATGCTGACGGAACGGAAATCCGTCAGCATTGATGTTGACTTTCCAATCCGTCGGCATTCCGTCAGCATATCCGTCGGAAATGCCGACGGACTATAATCCGTCGACAGTTGTCCGTCCCTATTACGCGCGTTTTTTGTAGTGATATATACACTAACAATTGGGCCCATTTCTATTATTTAATTAACATTGCATACTACGCGTGATAAGGAAATTAGTGAAATGTATTAATCATAAATTAGTACTATTGATATATACAGAGAGGTTAATTTTGAAGTCTGATTTGTCAAAAGAAATGCCCTGTTCTTTCGAAAAAAAAAATCAAAATTTTTATATTCTGATTTTCCAAGTTTTTAGACATGAATTTGTTAAAAAAAAAAAAAAAAAACTCAAATCACGGCAATGATTTGTCAGAATTTTTTTTTTTTTTTTCAAATCTCGACACTGGTTTATTGAAATTCTTTGCCCCGACCTTTTTCCTTTATATATATGAACTATGCAACGTAGTAGGCGGTATAGTATCCAATAATGGCGAATAAAGACTATATATTAAAAGAAAAAAAAAAAAAACTAAAGTTATAACTTTACAAGACAAATGCCATCATAATCTTTCTCGGAAAGACCCTCTTAAGGACAAAACTCGAGTCAAGGGAAAAAGATACGCCTCTCTACAAAACTAAAGTATAAAAAACGGAAATATTCCTTATCCATGTAACTATACATATAAGACAAAATGAAATTCGGGCATTGCCCTCTCCAAACAGTGGTCTCTCGAGACTTTGCCACAACATCTGAAGCCTAGTTCGCCTCCGTATAAATGTGGGAGAACTGGACTGTCATCACCCTCAACAAGGGATGAACAACACTCCAGAGAGTCTGAAGGCGTCAAGGAACTATCCGGAGGGATCCCAGCCACGTCCTAATCTCTAGCTTCGAATCTGACTCCACCCATAGATGAGACCACTCTTGTGAGTGAAGGGTATTCGATAATGGTAATTTGTTAAATTCACTCGTCATCTCTACTTTGGTCGTTGCAATTGGGGTGGTGGTGTTCCCGTTGTTGTTGCTATGAAAGGCAAGACTGTCTTGTCGTTGATGAGCGTCAGTGTTTTTTTAGGTATAGAGAGTATTTGTAGTTCACAATTAGACAAGAACAATTTGGGGTGTGTATCTAACATTGTTGGAAGTGCGAATATCCGTACCCAATTTAAAATAGCATTGGGCTTGGTAAATTATCTACTCAAGCCCACACTATTTACGTTTTGGGCTAGGTCAGTTGGCCCAAATCCAGCACTAATACTACAGAAGTACACACCAATTCTATCATTAAAATTACAATACAATAAGCCTTGTTCGATACAATACAAAACTCGGCTCTAGCTCGATAAGTAAAAAAAAAAAATTAGTGTAGAAATATCAAACTACTTAAAAATGATTGAAGCTCGATTTGTTTAATTTTTTTTAATTAGTAAAAATGATTCATTTGCTCGATTTGTTTAATGATTAAACAACCTTAAACAATAATCTAAAAACTCAATAATATTTCAAAAAAGCTTGAACTACATTGCATAAGAACCGATTCATTTACAGCCGGATTCAAGGTCTCTACGGCCACAACGTGGAATTCTCACCACTAAACTACAGCCACTTTGTTGTTCAGTGGCTCGATTTTATATTTTTTATTATCGTTAGATAGGAAAAAACAAGGATTTTGTCAAAAAAAGATAAAGGGCTCAATCTCAAATTTCAATATATTCAAGCTAACCTGATGAAATTATTATAATGTGTCTATAAATATTGCTAATAAAAATTAGTATCTATATAAATCAATTAGCATAAGCAATTACTTGTATTTTCAGATATTTAGAAATCGTAATGATGGAGGTTTGTCGTTGAAGAAATAGAAATGCTTATATATATATAGATGAGTTATAGAAGGATTGAAAAAATTATTTAATTTGAATTTTATAAAATTAAAAGTACTTAGATGGTGTTAAAAAATAAAGTGTTTCCCCATAAAATCTTATAATGTTTGAAGTGTTTGCATCATAGAGTGATTCATTTTATCACTTAAATGAGTTTTAAAACATCTTAAAGCCACACTTTATATTTGATTTGCTTGATTAGATTGGATTAGGCTTAATTAAACGTTTGGTTTGATTGATTATGGTCCGGGATTAATGCAAGGCCCGACAATTTTATACTATTTTTCATGCATATGTGGGATTATTAATCATAAAGGAGGGATGAGTTAATTTATCCCACATTATCCCATCCATCAATCCAAACTAACCCTTAGTATAATTAAATAAATGACATATTATACTGGATCAATTTCATTTTTAGTGTTTCACTTGATACTCCCCTCGTTCCACTGAAAGCTAATAAAAGCTATCAATTCCATTTTTAGCAAATTACTAATTTTACATTTAATTATATTCTTCTCTCTCTCAATTACATCACCTTTAGTAAATCTACTTATTCTATCATATTTTTTAACCTTTGTATTCCAAAGCTCATTTTACTTTATCTTTTAACGCGTGTCACACAATTTTTATGATGCGTTAAATCATTTTTTACACGACACGACATGTCAATAAATCAGATAGTGAAACAAAACAGAAACACTAAAATTAACATTCATGTTAGCACTTTGTCTCCATAATGCTAATTATGCATGCAAATATGAGCCGGTATACCCTTCAAATCCGAAATATCCCAACCAATAGCCGATTTATAAGTTCTAAGCACCCTAAGAAATTTTTCTAACTCAAGCTCATGCAAGTGTGAAGAAACAATAACCGGAAAGAGGTTACCTTGTTCAAGATAAGCATATCTCAAATGATCCGGAAGTGGTTTCAAGTCTAGCTTCCTCCCTTTCTCTTGAGCTTTTGGTTCCTCCTTAGCTCCATCCTTTGGTGCCTCCAACGAGTAACATGAGGGCCAAGTGTCAAGATTTTTGTTAGGAAATCTTTGACACTCTTCAAGTAAACCCCCCCCCCCCCCCCCAAACTTGGCTTCTTGTCGTATCTCCATGAATTTCTCTTCCTTCTTGATCGGGAGTTCCTTCAAAACATCAAGAGAACACATGTATTCAAACAATTCTATATCATCAAGTTCATCATAATTAAAATCAAGAGGAGTAAGAGAAGGTGAAGTAAGAGAGTTTCTTATGCAAAAGTCAAGTGGATCTTTTGAGTTGCTTTTGTCCATGTGCATATCCACACAAGCTTGCACACTATTGATCATGTTGCATTCAAAAACCTCATCCTCATCATCTCTAAACTTGATGGCCTTGTAGATGTTGAAGAACACTTTCTCATTGTTCACTTGAAGCTCTAACTCCCCTTTCCTCACATTTATGATAGCCCCACCGGTTGCTAAGAATGGCCTTCCCAAGATTAGTGGAATGTACTTATCCTCCTCCATATTCAACACCACAAAGTCTACCGGGAAAATGAATTTATCGACTTTAACCAACACATCCTCTACTATACCCAAAGGGTACGTCATGGATCGATCCGTCAATTGAAGGCTCATTGTGGTTGGTGTAAGCTTCCCCAAACCAAGAGATTTGAATATAGACAAAGGTATAAGATTAATGCTTGCTCCCAAATCACATAAAGCTCTAAATGTACCTCCATCTCCAATGACACATGGCAAGGTGAAGGATCCGGGGTCTCTAAGCTTTTGAGGTAGCTTGGCTTGGATTATAGAGCTACACTCCTCGGTCAAGTGTACCGTTTCAAACTCCACCATCTTCCTCTTGTTTGACATGATTTCCTTCAAGAACTTGGAATAATGGGGCATTTATTCTAGAGTCTCGGCAAAAGGGATATTGATGTGGATCTTCTTGAACATTTCCACAAACTTGGTAAATTTATTGTCCAAGCCCTTCTTCTTCAACCTTTGAGGGTATGGGAGAGGCACTACATTCTTGTCTTTGTCTTGTGGAGGGATTGCCTCCTCACTCTTCTTCTCCTCTTATTTCTCCTCTTCCCTCACTATCTCATCTTGCTTTTCTTCCTCATGCCCTTCTTCTTTGTCAACATCCTTGGGTGCACTCACCATTTCCTCCTCTTGTGGCATACTTGGCCCCTCATAGCTTGTCCCACTCATTAGCTTGATAGCTTTGCAATGTTCCTTGGGGTTAAGCTCCGTGTTTGAAGGGAATTGCCCCGGAGTATGTTGACTTCCAATGACATTAGAGAGTTGGCTCATTTGTTTCTCCATGGCTTTTATGTGGGTGGTCACATCCTTGATCATCTCTCCTTGTTCATCAAGCCTCTGCCAAGTCTTGGTCGCATTATTCCTAGTCTCTCTCATGAAATTTTTGGTTTCCCCCATAAATGCGCCAAACATGTCTTCCAATGATAACTTTGATGGGGGATTCCACAATTTCACCATCTCTCACATTGAAATTCGGTGGTGGTATGATGGTATTCCTTGTATTTGCATAAGAGAAGTTCTCATGATGCCTCAACCCGGGGTGATATTGATTCGGATTGGGAGGGTTTTGCCTCTCATTCCAACCTCTTTCTCGAAAATGTCGGTCCCTTTGATTGTTCATGTAGTGGGCCTATTCATATTGATCATCACTCGGTCCCACTAATGACTTGGCCGCCATCAACGAAGTCAATTTATACATTTTGTTGGATAGAATAGCAAAATCTTCCGATTCTCTAGCAAAAGCAACTTTTCGGGTTTGTCTTCTCTCGGATGGCCATTGATTCCCGTTCTTTGCCATTTCCTCTAATAGCACATAGCCCTCCTCCGTCGTCTTTCCTAGCAAAGAACCTCCTCCGGCCGAAGCATCCACCATACCTCTTGTACGGTGATCCATCCCGTTGTAGAAGTAACATATCAATTGGTCTCGTGAAAAACCATGTTGAGGGCAACTCCTTATCAAATCCTTAAAGCACTCCCAAGCCTCGGCCAATGACTTATCGTCGTCTTGCCTAAATGAGGATATCTCCCCTCGGATTTGGATCGTCTTGCTCGGAGGGAAGTACTTCATGAGGAATGCATCAACTAAGTCATTCCAATTCTCAATGGTCCTCAAATCGAGAGAGAGGTACCATTGCTTTGCTCGGTCCCAGAGTGAGAAGGGGAAGAGTTGCAAACGGATGTAGTCTTGGGGAACACGGTTGATCTTAACCGTTCCACTTATCTCGAGGAATTGAGACAAGTGGAGGTTAGGATCCTCCTTGGAGAGCCCACCAAATTGGTTATTTTGAACCATGACTATTAAGGCCGGCTTGAGTTCGAAGTTGTGTGCATCCACGGGTTCCCGACCCGCTCCTCCATAGGGCCTTGGGATAGGACGGAAGTGGTCTCTCAAGACTCTTTGTGGTTCCTCATCCTCCCTTCGCCTACCATCTCTTTCCACACCAACATTCTCTTCAACTCTCCGGTGAAAGTTGTCCCTTAACACTCTTTGAAGTCGGTTTCCTCCATTCCCGTTCGGTTCCTCAACTCCTTCAACCCCTTGATTCTCAAATTCCTCCTCTACTTCTTCTACAACCGAATTTTCCCTTCGATTCATTTCTTCCAACTCGATTCTTCTCCTTTCGGCGTTCCTTTTTCGACAATTGACTTCGATCTCTGGATCTAAAGGTAACACTTCTTGTTGGTTCCTCCTAGATCGTGTGATCATAAACCATATCTATCAAAAGATCAAACGAAAGTGAAAAATACAAGTAAGATCAAAGTAGCAAACACAAATATTTTTGGATTTTTGCAAATAAAGAAAGCAAGTAAAATGTCTAAACTAAAACTCTATTAACCTACACTCTAGAGCTATAAAAACCTCCCCGGCAGCGGCGCCATAAACTTGATTCACGTATTCTACAACACTAGAATAAACGACCGCAAGTATACGGTGTCTATCGTAGCGAAGTAAGTACGAGGTCGATCCCACGAGGAGGTATAGCGTAAAAGTGTAGTTTGTTAACGGAATTCTAAATAGACGGTGATCGATAAAGTGAATGTGGTGAATTACCCTAAGATTGCCTACCAAATTGTCACGAATAAGCAATAAAGAGTAATGTAAAATCGATCTAATAACATGCGAATCAAGAAACAAGAAGTAAAACGGATGAAAACTCAAATATGAAAAGGTGGGTCCCAAGGCATTTGCAACACTTAGATATCCGTTTATGATTTGTAACTCGTTCAAATGGCCATTAAGGTTGTCTTCATATAGGGTTGATCACACAAGAAGAATTAATCAATCTCTCGATCTAACTAATCCAAAGGAGCATGTGACATAAGTTCGTATCTCTACCTTACAAACATCACACCACCTAAAATAGCCCCAAAGATCATTCAATTCCCTCTCCGATAACTAATCCTCTCTCGAGCTCATAATAATACCGGGTTGCATGCTTGCATACGATTAATAGAATAAATCTCTCGATCTTACCCCAATTAACAATAAATTAAGCAAATCATCATGGCCAATAACAACATGCTTCCAAAGAAGAATTAAGCATACAAATAAGAGACAAACACCATTTAAAGCAAGAAATTAGTTCATAAACTTCAATCTAAATGTTTACAAAGCCTTAGAACCACAAATTGTCTAGCCAATCAACAACATAATCTAATTACAAAGAAAACTAAGATAAAAGCAATAAAAAGTGAAGAGAAAAGAAAGCTTAGACTATTGTATGGTGAGGAATGAAATTCCCAAGCTAATGGTGGCCTACTTGCATGAATTGATGAAGAATTGAGGAAGTAGATGATGAAAACCTCCAAGTGTGTGTGATTGTGTGTGAAAATTCTTTTGGGAGAGGTAAGATCCTTTTGAATTTAAGAATGGAGGTATTTATAGTGTTGGGGTAGGGTTTGGGTGTAAGAATTACAAGTTGGTCCCTTGAAAATGGAGAAAATGCAAGTTTGGCACCGAAAATGGGTTGGCCCGGCCGGGTGGGAAAGTGGCCCGGCCGGGCCAATACTTCGTATTGACTCCTTCACTTTCGTCCTCCAACTTCGTCCCTCCGTATCTTGAGCTTCCGACCTCCGATTGACTCGATTCTTTTTGCTATTCCACTCCATTTTTCGAGACGGATCCAATGGTTCACTCCTCTTTTTGATCCAGTAAAGTATGGTTGGTGTTTTGCACCAAATTCCATCGTATTTCCTACAAAATCGATAAAACGCTACCTTTCTCTTATTTCGACCAAAACAATGATAATCACCCCATAAATCAATGAAATCAACATCAAAATGAGCTTCACATGTGCATCTAAAGTGTGTAAATTTCACCCGAATCAAAAGAACAAAAAAATGTATTTTCCCGAAATGTTATACTCCTTGAGTTCGTTGTTTATAAGTTTTACATTTGAACATCTAAATTAAGAAAAATAATAAAATTATAGATATAGAGAAAAAGTAAAAAATAAAATAAAGGATAAAAATTAAAAAATATTTATCAAAAAATATATCAAATTAACAGTTTATAAACGAACGGATGATGTGTATTCGTGTGTGTATTTATGTTATGAAAAATAAATTATTTACTCTAAAGACTTTGTGTTTATGTCACTTTAACTAACAAGATTGAAAACAAGCATTATATAATTATATTTACAAAAAATAACTGAAACATGTTGTTGTTATTCGAGTCGAACCGAGTATTTAACGTTTAAACTTAACTTAAGCTCTTATCGAGTCGTGCTTAGCTCGATTACATTGATGAGAAAAAATAAGCTTGATTGATAAATGAGTCTAACGAGTCTAATGAAATAAAATGTTTTTAAAAAAATATTGAGTTGTCTAACGAATTGAATTTGAACCATCACATTAGTAAATTGAGTATCTAACTAACCCGACTCTCGTTTACGTTCGCTTAACAACAATAATCAATTAGAATTAGCAATTATTATGCATGTTTAATATTAATGCATGATTAATGTAAGAAAATGAATCATGCATGAAATTAAAAGATGCGTGTAAAAATGCACCCAGCGAGAAATTTGATAGAATTATCTATTTCCTCCGTCCTATGATTATTTGGGAGGTCTCAAAAATTATTGGGACATTTCAAAATTATTTACACACTTTTAATATGGAAATACCTCATAAAATTAATATTCTTCCAACATTATTTTATTTTTAAAATTGTAACTCATTTTTTACATACATTTTACTATACATCTCATTAAATCATCTAAAATATCCCTCATTTATTTTACATCACCAATCACTAAATTCTCTTTTAAAAAAAATTATATCGATCAAATCGTGCAAATAATTTCAAAAGGGAGGGAGTAATATATTTGATGTAACGTGGCGTGATATCTTATAAAGTGGATCTAGCTAGCTAGAGGTCAACACGTGTCACCAAACTCTCATGCAATCACCACGTAAGTGTTTGGTCTTTTTTTTTTTGAATTCATCTATTTAATAATGATTATAAAAAATGTTTAAAAAATATAAAAAATTAGGGTTATAAATTCACATTCAATTGTCACTTGTGTGTTCAACTAACATGATATCATGTCAAGTCGACCCTGCCGGACGTTGTACGTAATTAACGACGGATCGACGAGTTCGCAATCCCGTGCATCGTCCGACCGAGTCCAAAAATTTCGTTTGATAGAGATCGAGGAAGATAGAGGAGGTGATGTGATATTTAATTTTAAATTTGTGTTTTTTTTTGTTTAACAAAAAATTTAGTAGAGTTATAAGAGTATATATTTTGATTTTATATAAAAATACATTTTGCATCTCTTAAACACTGAAATTTGGTATTAAGATCTTCTTGCTCAAATGACTCTTCTTCTTTTGGCAACTACATCAAAGAGTGCAAGAAAGTCTTGTGATTTCTTTTGTTATGTGGAGTGCTAACACATTTGCATACTCTATTGCTAGAGTTTTTCGATCCTTTGAAAGTCTTTACTGTCGAGATGATCCATAAAATTTTGTGATTGAACTCATCCTAATATTAATATTTGTTATTGCAATGAATAAAACAGTTTTAATGTAAAAGAAAAAATGAAATTTTACCAGAAACTTATTTTAATTTGATTGCAACATCGAAAAGATAAAAATAAAACGTAATTGAAAATCGTTGAACGATCAGTAGAACAATAACTAACAAAGCTATCATGTTTTTATTTCGTTAAGAGTGGTAAAAAGAAAGTACTAGTATTATTTTATAAAGATATAAAGGGGTGCAAAGATCTCATTTCAAGCATAAAAATTCACATATGCCCCAATTTTATTTAAATATAAAAGTGTGTAAATGAATTCTGGTCGATATATATAATAATTTTCTGTATTTTTATCTCAAAATTTAGGAATGTACAAACCAGCGTCCCAAAAAAAAGTGTAAAAAGTGATTTGTCAATATTATATGTCCAACAAAAATTTTGTAAAAAGCATCCTGGGTTCTAGTCATGGGGAGGGGAAAATTGATGGGTATTTAATGTAAATTCAAAAAAAAAAAAAAAACTTTGTAAAAAGCTAGTTTAACATATATCAATAAAAAACTTTGTAAAAAGCTAATTAAACATATCAATAACGATCGAGATTGGTTTGGTTGCATCAAAGTTCATCTTTTAAAGAAAATTTCAAAGTGATCATATAAAAAATATGTCTGAATCTTAATTTACATGAAAAGATATACGTAAATATGGCTTATTACACAAGTACTTAATATATACGGAGTATAATTATCTTCCCCTTTGCATATTCAATTCACACACATACATGATCAATATATATAATTATCTTCCTCTTGCATATTCGGTTCACACACATACATGATCTGATACAATTTATTAAATTATACTCTCTCGTCTCCCTATAAGTTTTTCGATGTCTTACAATAAGGTCCTATGTTTGACTAACGTTTCAAAAAATCTGCAATAATGATCTTAATAGAAAAATATCTAGAATATAATACAAAAGAAAGAAGGAAAATAAGTTTCTGAAATATTCTTAATATGAATTCATAATTTAAGAGAATATTTTACTATTAATCTTCACCACAAATGTTAGTATATTATCATGCTCGAATAATTATAAACATGAAAATGAATTCTTCAACCGTAATTGGAATATTGTTAAAAAAAATCAAAGACGAAAGTTTGAAGAACATCAATTTGACCAAATCTAAAGAGAAAGAAGTGATTTTTTTTTTTCTAATATGTCTAAGGTGATTCTATTCTATTTTATTTTTTTTCAAAAAAATAAAATAAGACAAGTTATTTTAGAAATTAAACCAAATACGAGAAATGAGTTTTTTTTTTTTTTTAAAGAATTCTTCAACCGTGATCTTGAGAGATTTGACGCTCAAAACTCTTTTCGTTGAGTAACATCAATTTCACCAAATCTTAAAAATCACCAAATCTAAAAAAAAAAAAAAAAAAAAAAAATAGGGATCAGTCAAATAAACATTTTATTTTTGTGAAAAAAATAAAATAAAGTAGAATTAATAAGTACATACCGAGTTTGTGCCGGCTTCTCCCAGACTCTCCGATGGTGCCAGCTCCCACATTAGACTCATCTCCACCTGTGGCCCCTCCCGACTCATTTGCTTCAGGTCGTGTGTACGCTTCGTGAGTGCTATCAGTGGCTCCTATGTTAGACTCATCTCCACCTGTGACTCCTCCTACCTGACTCATTTGCTCCGGTTCCGTGCGCTTCTTGTTCTTAGATGTCAGCCCAGGTTGTGTCAGACGCTTCTACCGTGTGCGCCATATTCTTGTTCTTGGATGTTAGTGCACGTGTAGGTATCGTTTCCGTGGATGTCATATTTTATGA
Organism: Galeopsis tetrahit; assembly: GCA_963675135.1. Classification (NCBI taxonomy): domain Eukaryota; kingdom Viridiplantae; phylum Streptophyta; class Magnoliopsida; order Lamiales; family Lamiaceae; genus Galeopsis; species Galeopsis tetrahit. Next base: position 1,563,547 of record OY776120.1, read on the forward strand.
AGGGAGTCAATACCAATGGTGACACCTGTTCGTCACTGATGTTGTCTGTTGCGCGCCCCTTCCGCCGTGGGTGCCGTGGGTATAGTGGGTATCTGGGTGGTGGCGTGAGTTCTTCCGTGTGCGCCATATACTTGTTCTTGGATGTCAGCCCACACAGAATAAGTGTAGGTAACGTTTCCGTGGATATCATATTTTACCAGGCGAGTTGCTCCAATACCAATGGTTCCGTCGTGGGTATCGGTGGTGGTGAGTTCTAGGCAGACGGAGGTATCGGTGGTGGTGAGTTTCAGTCGACTCCTTGTCCGTCTGCCGTCTTTATAGCAACTCTTTATATTTAAAACCTACCATTCATTTTATTGAAAATTGGAATGAATGATCCAAACAAATACATGTATACCCAGTTGTATCTTTTAATTTAGTTGAGATTTTAATTAGTTTAAAGGTTTTAATATTTTTGTCTTATAATTTAAGTGATTCACAAAATAAACTGTATATAAAATTTAAATGATTATTTTTGTTAAAATTATACTACTATATTTGATTATGGACGGATTGGGTTAATATATGTAGAACTTTCATTCCTATTTTAAATTATTAGATAATTAAATGAATTTTATTTTTATTTTTAAAATATGCATAAGAAAGACGGGCTACAATCCCGTCCCAGCCATCACATAGATCCGCCCTTATTATTATGGGTCGAATTTTGTGTCAATACACTAATGACACAATTAATAAGGACACCGGTCTAACCAACATAAACACGATAACCTAATCTTTTCATCCGTTTCAATATTTGTAGCTTCATAATTTACCCAAAAAAAACAAAAAGACGTTTTTAATTAAATTAATCATTTTTTAATTTGATAATAAAATAATTTATTTACTTTAAATTATACCTTTCAAATATCTCAATATTATGTGAAAAATTATATCACATGTCTTTACTTTATTATTACTCATAATATTTTATTATTCTACATTATTATTGAAACATTTTTAATGTACGAATTGCTTCCTCCGTCTTGAAACATTTGTCAAAAAACATCAGTCTCATTATTAATGGAACATTTTTTTTATTTGCAAAACGTAACTTTCTACTCTTTTAAAAAATTCCCTCAAATATCTCTTATTTACATCAAATGTCATTACTTTTTACCATCTAACTAAAGATTCTCTCTTCAGTAAAGTTGAATTACTCATTATATCTCTCTTAAAAAGTTATTTTATTATTTTAATACCAATAAACAATTTTTACATTAAACTTTGTACAAACCGTATTTGTTTCATTAATGACCAATAATTTCGTGTCAAATTCAAATAAGTGGTTAAAGCTGTGGGCAACACGTAATTGATTGAGGTGGCGTAATACCGTGAAAGGTGGAACCGGATGTCAACACGTGTCACCGAACATGCAATGACTTCGTAACATGCAATAGAGGTCAACACTTTTCAGTCCATTTTGGAATTGGTCTTTCTTTGAATTTATCTAATAATGATTATATGAGAAGTTTTAAAAAAATACTTCCCTCCATCACATATTAATATTTATAGGTAGTTTTAAAGAGTAATTTTGTAAAATTTTAAGTATAAAGTAAATGAATGAGTTAATTTTTATGTATATGTGGAGAAAAAAAATGAGTTGAATTTTGTATATGTGTGGAGAAAAAATAGTGACATTTGTGTTAAAATTGATGATATTGTGAGGGTGGAGTTTATAAAAAGTTTCAATTTTAATGATTTGAAGTTATTGTAAAACGTTCTAAAACGAAAAGCGAAAATTATTGTGGAACGGAGAAAATAAATATTAAAGTCATAAAAGATTAAAGTGTCATTAATGAAAGATGATGTGTATTTACGGTATGAAAAAAAATTATTTACTCAAAAGACTTGTATTCATGTCACTCCAACTAATATGATTAAAAGTATGCATTATCCCTTACATTATATATACTAATTGCTGATGTATGGTTGATTTTATTTATGTGTTGTCTATGATTGATTTTGCCCGAATTAAAAATATCAATTATGTAAAATACTAATTTCAATGTTTCTATTGATTTTTCAAAAATAATTCAATATCAATTAAAATCATTTAAATTTATAATGTTATTGATTTTCTAAATGATTTAAATTAAAAGTCAATTCATTTTCTTACTTTATATATAAAGTTTACAAAATTATTCCTTAAAACTCCACACATTATTAGACTTTTTTAATATGCATGTCCATCTACTTATGAAAATTAATATGGGGTGGAGGGAGTAATATTTTTCACGTTGACATGACACGATAACGACACGCGATATAATAAAAATACGATACAAAAATTACATTTTTAAATATATACTCTACACAATAACAACACGATATAAAAATTACATTTTTAAATAACAACACGCGACACAATAATATCTTGTGTTCAATAGTTTTGTGTCATCGAGTAGGAATTAACGGAGAGTAATAATATACTTAGATGTGACGTGGCTTGATATCGTAAAAGGTGAGATCAACATGTGTCACGTACCGAACATGTATTGTTACAAACTCTAATAGCCCAGTTTTTGTCGCCTAAAATCTAATGCAACCACCTTGTAAATGCCATTTTGGATTGATCTAATTAATAATAATGATTCCATGAAAATTGAAATATTTTATTTCATAAATTAAGAAAAGTGATTAAATTATAAATATATAATATAAGTGATGTAATTGAAAAATTAAATGATATATATATAAATAAAGTGAAGTGTAAAATATAAAATTAAAAAATATTGATAAAAAAAAATATGAAAAACTTATAAACAAACGAACCAAAATAACAAAATACGGAGTAAAAAACATATATACGAAAGGAGGAAATAAGAAAAATAGAGTCATAGATTAACGTCCCTAAAATGTTTGAAAAGGAGTATTCGTCAAAGATGATGTGTATTTATGGTATGGAAAAAATAAATTATTTACTCTAAAGACTTGCATGTGTTCACGTCACTTCAACTTATAATATGATGAAAATATGCATTATATTATTATATTTTAAAAAAAAAATCAGCATGGTTCCCTTTCATTAACTCAATTAACTGAAAGCCACATAATTGTTATTTGAATCGAGGTGAATATTTAAAGTTTAAATTCTATTAATTTTTTTTTTAAAACGGTAAAATATTATTAACACGTATTAGTAATATCGTATCCAATGAAACTATTATTACAAACTAAAAAAGAACCTAAATAAGAATTAGCAACGTCCTAACAAAGTCGATTTAAGCTCTTATCGAATTGTGCTCAGTTCGATTACATTGATGAGAAAAAAATGAGCTTGACTTAACTTGTAAACGAGTCTAACGAGACAATCGAGTCGAGCCTAATAAAATTAAATAATTTTTTTAGATATCGAGCTTAACGAGTCAAGTTCGAATCAACTTATTAGTAAATCGAGTATCTAATTAACTCGAATCGTTTAACAAGTCAAGTTCGAGCCTTAACGAGCTGAACTCAAAAAACACCTTGGATCACTTAACAACACTAATCAAGCGCATCTTAATTTTTTAAATTGTGTTGTGTAGTCTAAATTTTGGATGTGTAGAATGAAATGTGAGTAAGGTACTTATAAAATTAAACTCTTATCAATTAGAATTAGCAATTCTTATGCATGTTTAATATAAATCAATGATCAATGTAAGAAAATGAAATATGCATAAAATTAAATGTACCATCAACTATGAATATGTAAAGATAAAAGAATATGTAAATGAATTCTAAGGGAGTGTTTTCAAACTCTACAAACAGTTTAAAAGCATTTATCAAAAGTAAAAGTTGTGAGAGGAAGCTTTAAAAAAAGTGATTCTGAAAGCAATTGGTAGAATTTGCAAACACCCCTAAATAGATGGTCGGTATATATATATATTTGGTAAATAATAATTTTCTGTATTATTATCTCAAAATATAGGGATGTATGAACCATATAATATATATAGGATTGGTCTAATATATAGAATCAATTTGGTCAATCTAAACCCTAAATATTCAAAAATATTGTGAAGCATAAATATTCAAGAATATTGTGAATAAAATTTTTGACTTTGTCAATATTTTTTTATTTTTTTTTTGTAATTTTTTTTTCGAAATTGTGTGTCTTGAAAAGTGTAAGTCAATATTACTAAAAAGTGTAACACAATATTAATAAAAAGTTTAACACATTTTTTTATTAAAAAGTGTAAGTCACTATAATTAAAAAGTGCAACACAACTTTTAATAAAAAGTGTAAATCATTATAACTAGAAATTGCAAGTTAGTACGTATAACTAGAAAGTGCAACACAATATTATTAAAAAGTGCATGTTAATATACTTGAAAAGTCTAACACAATATTTTAGTGAAAAGTGTAAGTTATTATAAATTGGGTACCAAGTTTTTTATGTACTTCTTAATAACAAAAAAAAATCCCTTATCATTCGGAAATAAATTGTATGTGTCAAATTTTTATTAATAATTTCAATAAAATATATTACTTTTTAATTGGCCGCGGTTATACACACACCAACCTATTGAGGACACCCCCTGATCGAGTACACCCATCGTAAATTGAGGACACCCACCTGAAAATCCTAAAATTATCCTTCTCCATATTAAAACCCTAATCCTTCCTTACTTCTCAAAAATTTCAGTACACCCACCTCCATTTTCCCGCCTTCCCATTCCTCCCACGAGCGGCACCACCCCTTCCCTTCCGCAGCTGTGCCGATCGCCCCTGTCCTGCGCGCGACCATCGCCCTCCAATCGACTGCCCACCTCCTCCCTCCCCACGTCGCGGCCGCCACCGCCCACGGCCTCCCTCCCCAGCCACGTTTGCAACGACCGCCTCCCTCCCCAACCACGTTCGCAGCGGCCGCCGCTGCCCCGTCCACACTCACCTCTCCTTCCCAGCCGCAAACGACGCTTCCTCTCTTCGTCACCGTTTGCACCCCTCCTCGTCGCATCCCTAGAAACGTCGTCGCCGTCGCCTCTACTATTTGAGGAAGAAACGCCGTCGCCACCGCTCGTTTCAAGTAAGATTAGGGTTTTTGAAAAATTTAGGAAAGTTAGGGTTTTTAGAAGTTCAGGAATTATTTTCGGACATAATGAGTTTGTTTTGGAAAAAATTTCGAACATTTTGTATTTGTTTTGGAAAAAATTTAAGTTGTTTAGGAATTCTTTTCGAACATATTGAGTTTTTTTTTGTAAAAAATTTCGAACATCTTACCTTTGTTCACTACAAATTTTTGGATAAATTAATTTTTTTTTTATTTTCGAACATTTTACCTCTGTTTCTGTTGTTTTCTTTTGGAATTTGGATGTTATGGTGGTGGTGGTGGTGGGGGAAGATTTTTGGAGCAGTGGTGGTGGTGGTGGGGAATATTTTTGGGGGTGTTGGTGGTGGGAAATATTTCGTCGATTAATATAACAGTGGGTATACTCATTTTTCGTTTTTTTTTAAATTTACACGAGGGGTATATGGGACATTTTGCAAGCTCTCTAATATGAAAAAAAAAAAAGTTTGATGGGTGTCCTTAATAGGTTGGTGTGTATAACCGCACCCTTTTTAATTAGCTTATATAAATCCCGCATGACTAATATGTTAGTGATAGGCTTGTAACATAAAGTCTGCATGGATAATATTGCATGGGGTCTGACTATATGCACCTCCATTTCAGATGGATGCACTCCTCCGATTGATGCACCCGTAAAATTGGCCTAAGATAGATGCATCCCCCTTAATTCTTATAAATACCCCTCTCTCATAAATTTTGTATTACTATCCACACCCCCTTCAAACTCTAATTTCTCCTTCATCTTCATCTCCCCCCAAACCACTCATCCAGTCGCCGCCTTCCTCGCAGCCCCCGCGGTCGCGGCCGCGACCATTGCTCATATTTCTGTAAAAAAAAAAAAACAGCGGCCGCCCCCTTTCTCTTCTCTCCCAGCTCTCTTCACCGGCATGGCCCCCTCCCTCGGCCGCTGCCGCCAAGCTCCCATTTCTGTAAAAAAAAAAAAAAATCTCGTTTATGGAGAGGCCGCGCTTCTCAATGGTGGATTGAAGATTCCAGCGATCGTGTGGGGTATTTTTGGCATAAAAGTTGGAGAGAGTGTTGAGTGAGGCAAGCAGATCGGGACTATCGATGCGAGTCTCCAACACCTTCAGCGGCTGCGCGGCCACCCCCTCTCTCTTCTCTCCCTCTCTTAATCGGTCGAGCAGAAGCCCTTTTTTTTTGACTATGTAATGTCGACCAAATATACTCTCGTCGAAAAATTGTTGTTGACGAGAGTGTATTTGGTCAACATTACATGGTCGTTTTAAAAAAAATTATTTTTTTTCGACTAATCGTTTTCGAACATATACACTCCCGTCGACAACGATTTGTCGACGTGAGTGTATATGGTCGACACTGGTTGGTCAAAAACAAATAAATAATTGTGATTTTTTTAAGTATATTTTGAAATTTATGTAGTATATTTTTTTGGTTTGATGGTCGCCGGAAATGGTGTCGACGCCGGCCGGAAGTAGTGGTTTAGGGGATGGTGAAAGAAATGACAGTAGAGGGGTGCGTTCAGTAGAGGAGGTGCATCTAGTATGTTGTATTTTAATGAAGGGTATTTTTTATTTTTTACCCTATTATTTTATTAATAAACTGATTGAGGGGAGTGCATCTCTTCAAAATGTAGGTGTAAATAGTCAAATTCTATTGCACGGGCTTGTGAAGTTTGAGGGTAATGGCCTGAAATGAAGGTAATTTAGGTGGGCCGTGGGCTAATATTAATATTTAATGGGTAACATAAAGACCCATCTCACAGAATGAGACCCGTGAGACGATTTGCTTATTAGTATTATTTTAAAAAAAAAAATCACATGGTCATGTGGATCGGTTCGCTTTCATTAATTCAAAGCATATTGTTGTCGAGTTGAGTGCTTAAAGTTTGAATTTGACTCAAGCTCTTATTGAGTCGTGTGCTCAAATCAATTACACTAATGAGAAAAAATGAGCTCGACTCGACTTGAGTCTATTGAAATAACGAAAAAAAAATAGATATCAAGCTTAATTATGAGCTAAGTATTGTCTAGTATCGAACGAACTTGTTAGTAAATCGAGTATCTAATTAGTGACAATTTTTTTACTGTCATTAAATGATGTGAAATTGTGACAAATTATTTTTGTCATTATAATATACTATTTAGTGACGAAAATAGTGATCATCACTAAAAGTTTAGAAACAGTGACAACTTATTTTTCATTATGTTCCAGATCTTTCGTCATGAAAATTTACATTATAATGACTAAAAATTTGTTCATCATTATAAATATAGATATAACGACGACACATTTTGTCACCCAAACAAGACTTTAGTGACAAATTGTTCAATTGTCATTAAAATCATTTAAATTTATAATGTTATTGATTTTCTAAATGATTTAAATTAAAAGTCAATTCATTTTCTTACTTTATATATAAAGTTTACAAAATTATTCCTTAAAACTCCACACATTATTAGACTTTTTTAATATGCATGTCCATCTACTTATGAAAATTAATATGGGGTGGAGGGAGTAATATTTTTCACGTTGACATGACACGATAACGACACGCGATATAATAAAAATACGATACAAAAATTACATTTTTAAATATATACTCTACACAATAACAACACGATATAAAAATTACATTTTTAAATAACAACACGCGACACAATAATATCTTGTGTTCAATAGTTTTGTGTCATCGAGTAGGAATTAACGGAGAGTAATAATATACTTAGATGTGACGTGGCTTGATATCGTAAAAGGTGAGATCAACATGTGTCACGTACCGAACATGTATTGTTACAAACTCTAATAGCCCAGTTTTTGTCGCCTAAAATCTAATGCAACCACCTTGTAAATGCCATTTTGGATTGATCTAATTAATAATAATGATTCCATGAAAATTGAAATATTTTATTTCATAAATTAAGAAAAGTGATTAAATTATAAATATATAATATAAGTGATGTAATTGAAAAATTAAATGATATATATATAAATAAAGTGAAGTGTAAAATATAAAATTAAAAAATATTGATAAAAAAAAATATGAAAAACTTATAAACAAACGAACCAAAATAACAAAATACGGAGTAAAAAACATATATACGAAAGGAGGAAATAAGAAAAATAGAGTCATAGATTAACGTCCCTAAAATGTTTGAAAAGGAGTATTCGTCAAAGATGATGTGTATTTATGGTATGGAAAAAATAAATTATTTACTCTAAAGACTTGCATGTGTTCACGTCACTTCAACTTATAATATGATGAAAATATGCATTATATTATTATATTTTAAAAAAAAAATCAGCATGGTTCCCTTTCATTAACTCAATTAACTGAAAGCCACATAATTGTTATTTGAATCGAGGTGAATATTTAAAGTTTAAATTCTATTAATTTTTTTTTTAAAACGGTAAAATATTATTAACACGTATTAGTAATATCGTATCCAATGAAACTATTATTACAAACTAAAAAAGAACCTAAATAAGAATTAGCAACGTCCTAACAAAGTCGATTTAAGCTCTTATCGAATTGTGCTCAGTTCGATTACATTGATGAGAAAAAAATGAGCTTGACTTAACTTGTAAACGAGTCTAACGAGACAATCGAGTCGAGCCTAATAAAATTAAATAATTTTTTTAGATATCGAGCTTAACGAGTCAAGTTCGAATCAACTTATTAGTAAATCGAGTATCTAATTAACTCGAATCGTTTAACAAGTCAAGTTCGAGCCTTAACGAGCTGAACTCAAAAAACACCTTGGATCACTTAACAACACTAATCAAGCGCATCTTAATTTTTTAAATTGTGTTGTGTAGTCTAAATTTTGGATGTGTAGAATGAAATGTGAGTAAGGTACTTATAAAATTAAACTCTTATCAATTAGAATTAGCAATTCTTATGCATGTTTAATATAAATCAATGATCAATGTAAGAAAATGAAATATGCATAAAATTAAATGTACCATCAACTATGAATATGTAAAGATAAAAGAATATGTAAATGAATTCTAAGGGAGTGTTTTCAAACTCTACAAACAGTTTAAAAGCATTTATCAAAAGTAAAAGTTGTGAGAGGAAGCTTTAAAAAAAGTGATTCTGAAAGCAATTGGTAGAATTTGCAAACACCCCTAAATAGATGGTCGGTATATATATATATTTGGTAAATAATAATTTTCTGTATTATTATCTCAAAATATAGGGATGTATGAACCATATAATATATATAGGATTGGTCTAATATATAGAATCAATTTGGTCAATCTAAACCCTAAATATTCAAAAATATTGTGAAGCATAAATATTCAAGAATATTGTGAATAAAATTTTTGACTTTGTCAATATTTTTTTATTTTTTTTTTGTAATTTTTTTTTCGAAATTGTGTGTCTTGAAAAGTGTAAGTCAATATTACTAAAAAGTGTAACACAATATTAATAAAAAGTTTAACACATTTTTTTATTAAAAAGTGTAAGTCACTATAATTAAAAAGTGCAACACAACTTTTAATAAAAAGTGTAAATCATTATAACTAGAAATTGCAAGTTAGTACGTATAACTAGAAAGTGCAACACAATATTATTAAAAAGTGCATGTTAATATACTTGAAAAGTCTAACACAATATTTTAGTGAAAAGTGTAAGTTATTATAAATTGGGTACCAAGTTTTTTATGTACTTCTTAATAACAAAAAAAAATCCCTTATCATTCGGAAATAAATTGTATGTGTCAAATTTTTATTAATAATTTCAATAAAATATATTACTTTTTAATTGGCCGCGGTTATACACACACCAACCTATTGAGGACACCCCCTGATCGAGTACACCCATCGTAAATTGAGGACACCCACCTGAAAATCCTAAAATTATCCTTCTCCATATTAAAACCCTAATCCTTCCTTACTTCTCAAAAATTTCAGTACACCCACCTCCATTTTCCCGCCTTCCCATTCCTCCCACGAGCGGCACCACCCCTTCCCTTCCGCAGCTGTGCCGATCGCCCCTGTCCTGCGCGCGACCATCGCCCTCCAATCGACTGCCCACCTCCTCCCTCCCCACGTCGCGGCCGCCACCGCCCACGGCCTCCCTCCCCAGCCACGTTTGCAACGACCGCCTCCCTCCCCAACCACGTTCGCAGCGGCCGCCGCTGCCCCGTCCACACTCACCTCTCCTTCCCAGCCGCAAACGACGCTTCCTCTCTTCGTCACCGTTTGCACCCCTCCTCGTCGCATCCCTAGAAACGTCGTCGCCGTCGCCTCTACTATTTGAGGAAGAAACGCCGTCGCCACCGCTCGTTTCAAGTAAGATTAGGGTTTTTGAAAAATTTAGGAAAGTTAGGGTTTTTAGAAGTTCAGGAATTATTTTCGGACATAATGAGTTTGTTTTGGAAAAAATTTCGAACATTTTGTATTTGTTTTGGAAAAAATTTAAGTTGTTTAGGAATTCTTTTCGAACATATTGAGTTTTTTTTTGTAAAAAATTTCGAACATCTTACCTTTGTTCACTACAAATTTTTGGATAAATTAATTTTTTTTTTATTTTCGAACATTTTACCTCTGTTTCTGTTGTTTTCTTTTGGAATTTGGATGTTATGGTGGTGGTGGTGGTGGGGGAAGATTTTTGGAGCAGTGGTGGTGGTGGTGGGGAATATTTTTGGGGGTGTTGGTGGTGGGAAATATTTCGTCGATTAATATAACAGTGGGTATACTCATTTTTCGTTTTTTTTTAAATTTACACGAGGGGTATATGGGACATTTTGCAAGCTCTCTAATATGAAAAAAAAAAAAGTTTGATGGGTGTCCTTAATAGGTTGGTGTGTATAACCGCACCCTTTTTAATTAGCTTATATAAATCCCGCATGACTAATATGTTAGTGATAGGCTTGTAACATAAAGTCTGCATGGATAATATTGCATGGGGTCTGACTATATGCACCTCCATTTCAGATGGATGCACTCCTCCGATTGATGCACCCGTAAAATTGGCCTAAGATAGATGCATCCCCCTTAATTCTTATAAATACCCCTCTCTCATAAATTTTGTATTACTATCCACACCCCCTTCAAACTCTAATTTCTCCTTCATCTTCATCTCCCCCCAAACCACTCATCCAGTCGCCGCCTTCCTCGCAGCCCCCGCGGTCGCGGCCGCGACCATTGCTCATATTTCTGTAAAAAAAAAAAAACAGCGGCCGCCCCCTTTCTCTTCTCTCCCAGCTCTCTTCACCGGCATGGCCCCCTCCCTCGGCCGCTGCCGCCAAGCTCCCATTTCTGTAAAAAAAAAAAAAAATCTCGTTTATGGAGAGGCCGCGCTTCTCAATGGTGGATTGAAGATTCCAGCGATCGTGTGGGGTATTTTTGGCATAAAAGTTGGAGAGAGTGTTGAGTGAGGCAAGCAGATCGGGACTATCGATGCGAGTCTCCAACACCTTCAGCGGCTGCGCGGCCACCCCCTCTCTCTTCTCTCCCTCTCTTAATCGGTCGAGCAGAAGCCCTTTTTTTTTTACTATGTAATGTCGACCAAATATACTCTCGTCGAAAAATTGTTGTTGACGAGAGTGTATTTGGTCAACATTACATGGTCGTTTTAAAAAAAATTATTTTTTTTCGACTAATCGTTTTCGAACATATACACTCCCGTCGACAACGATTTGTCGACGTGAGTGTATATGGTCGACACTGGTTGGTCAAAAACAAATAAATAATTGTGATTTTTTTAAGTATATTTTGAAATTTATGTAGTATATTTTTTTGGTTTGATGGTCGCCGGAAATGGTGTCGACGCCGGCCGGAAGTAGTGGTTTAGGGGATGGTGAAAGAAATGACAGTAGAGGGGTGCGTTCAGTAGAGGAGGTGCATCTAGTATGTTGTATTTTAATGAAGGGTATTTTTTATTTTTTACCCTATTATTTTATTAATAAACTGATTGAGGGGAGTGCATCTCTTCAAAATGTAGGTGTAAATAGTCAAATTCTATTGCACGGGCTTGTGAAGTTTGAGGGTAATGGCCTGAAATGAAGGTAATTTAGGTGGGCCGTGGGCTAATATTAATATTTAATGGGTAACATAAAGACCCATCTCACAGAATGAGACCCGTGAGACGATTTGCTTATTAGTATTATTTTAAAAAAAAAAATCACATGGTCATGTGGATCGGTTCGCTTTCATTAATTCAAAGCATATTGTTGTCGAGTTGAGTGCTTAAAGTTTGAATTTGACTCAAGCTCTTATTGAGTCGTGTGCTCAAATCAATTACACTAATGAGAAAAAATGAGCTCGACTCGACTTGAGTCTATTGAAATAACGAAAAAAAAATAGATATCAAGCTTAATTATGAGCTAAGTATTGTCTAGTATCGAACGAACTTGTTAGTAAATCGAGTATCTAATTAGTGACAATTTTTTTACTGTCATTAAATGATGTGAAATTGTGACAAATTATTTTTGTCATTATAATATACTATTTAGTGACGAAAATAGTGATCATCACTAAAAGTTTAGAAACAGTGACAACTTATTTTTCATTATGTTCCAGATCTTTCGTCATGAAAATTTACATTATAATGACTAAAAATTTGTTCATCATTATAAATATAGATATAACGACGACACATTTTGTCACCCAAACAAGACTTTAGTGACAAATTGTTCAATTGTCATTAAAATCATTTAAATTTATAATGTTATTGATTTTCTAAATGATTTAAATTAAAAGTCAATTCATTTTCTTACTTTATATATAAAGTTTACAAAATTATTCCTTAAAACTCCACACATTATTAGACTTTTTTAATATGCATGTCCATCTACTTATGAAAATTAATATGGGGTGGAGGGAGTAATATTTTTCACGTTGACATGACACGATAACGACACGCGATATAATAAAAATACGATACAAAAATTACATTTTTAAATATATACTCTACACAATAACAACACGATATAAAAATTACATTTTTAAATAACAACACGCGACACAATAATATCTTGTGTTCAATAGTTTTGTGTCATCGAGTAGGAATTAACGGAGAGTAATAATATACTTAGATGTGACGTGGCTTGATATCGTAAAAGGTGAGATCAACATGTGTCACGTACCGAACATGTATTGTTACAAACTCTAATAGCCCAGTTTTTGTCGCCTAAAATCTAATGCAACCACCTTGTAAATGCCATTTTGGATTGATCTAATTAATAATAATGATTCCATGAAAATTGAAATATTTTATTTCATAAATTAAGAAAAGTGATTAAATTATAAATATATAATATAAGTGATGTAATTGAAAAATTAAATGATATATATATAAATAAAGTGAAGTGTAAAATATAAAATTAAAAAATATTAATAAAAAAAAATATGAAAAACTTATAAACAAACGAACCAAAATAACAAAATACGGAGTAAAAAACATATATACGAAAGGAGGAAATAAGAAAAATAGAGTCATAGATTAACGTCCCTAAAATGTTTGAAAAGGAGTATTCGTCAAAGATGATGTGTATTTATGGTATGGAAAAAATAAATTATTTACTCTAAAGACTTGCATGTGTTCACGTCACTTCAACTTATAATATGATGAAAATATGCATTATATTATTATATTTTAAAAAAAAAATCAGCATGGTTCCCTTTCATTAACTCAATTAACTGAAAGCCACATAATTGTTATTTGAATCGAGGTGAATATTTAAAGTTTAAATTCTATTAATTTTTTTTTTAAAACGGTAAAATATTATTAACACGTATTAGTAATATCGTATCCAATGAAACTATTATTACAAACTAAAAAAGAACCTAAATAAGAATTAGCAACGTCCTAACAAAGTCGATTTAAGCTCTTATCGAATTGTGCTCAGTTCGATTACATTGATGAGAAAAAAATGAGCTTGACTTAACTTGTAAACGAGTCTAACGAGACAATCGAGTCGAGCCTAATAAAATTAAATAATTTTTTTAGATATCGAGCTTAACGAGTCAAGTTCGAATCAACTTATTAGTAAATCGAGTATCTAATTAACTCGAATCGTTTAACAAGTCAAGTTCGAGCCTTAACGAGCTGAACTCAAAAAACACCTTGGATCACTTAACAACACTAATCAAGCGCATCTTAATTTTTTAAATTGTGTTGTGTAGTCTAAATTTTGGATGTGTAGAATGAAATGTGAGTAAGGTACTTATAAAATTAAACTCTTATCAATTAGAATTAGCAATTCTTATGCATGTTTAATATAAATCAATGATCAATGTAAGAAAATGAAATATGCATAAAATTAAATGTACCATCAACTATGAATATGTAAAGATAAAAGAATATGTAAATGAATTCTAAGGGAGTGTTTTCAAACTCTACAAACAGTTTAAAAGCATTTATCAAAAGTAAAAGTTGTGAGAGGAAGCTTTAAAAAAAGTGATTCTGAAAGCAATTGGTAGAATTTGCAAACACCCCTAAATAGATGGTCGGTATATATATATATTTGGTAAATAATAATTTTCTGTATTATTATCTCAAAATATAGGGATGTATGAACCATATAATATATATAGGATTGGTCTAATATATAGAATCAATTTGGTCAATCTAAACCCTAAATATTCAAAAATATTGTGAAGCATAAATATTCAAGAATATTGTGAATAAAATTTTTGACTTTGTCAATATTTTTTTATTTTTTTTTTGTAATTTTTTTTTCGAAATTGTGTGTCTTGAAAAGTGTAAGTCAATATTACTAAAAAGTGTAACACAATATTAATAAAAAGTTTAACACATTTTTTTATTAAAAAGTGTAAGTCACTATAATTAAAAAGTGCAACACAACTTTTAATAAAAAGTGTAAATCATTATAACTAGAAATTGCAAGTTAGTACGTATAACTAGAAAGTGCAACACAATATTATTAAAAAGTGCATGTTAATATACTTGAAAAGTCTAACACAATATTTTAGTGAAAAGTGTAAGTTATTATAAATTGGGTACCAAGTTTTTTATGTACTTCTTAATAACAAAAAAAAATCCCTTATCATTCGGAAATAAATTGTATGTGTCAAATTTTTATTAATAATTTCAATAAAATATATTACTTTTTAATTGGCCGCGGTTATACACACACCAACCTATTGAGGACACCCCCTGATCGAGTACACCCATCGTAAATTGAGGACACCCACCTGAAAATCCTAAAATTATCCTTCTCCATATTAAAACCCTAATCCTTCCTTACTTCTCAAAAATTTCAGTACACCCACCTCCATTTTCCCGCCTTCCCATTCCTCCCACGAGCGGCACCACCCCTTCCCTTCCGCAGCTGTGCCGATCGCCCCTGTCCTGCGCGCGACCATCGCCCTCCAATCGACTGCCCACCTCCTCCCTCCCCACGTCGCGGCCGCCACCGCCCACGGCCTCCCTCCCCAGCCACGTTTGCAACGACCGCCTCCCTCCCCAACCACGTTCGCAGCGGCCGCCGCTGCCCCGTCCACACTCACCTCTCCTTCCCAGCCGCAAACGACGCTTCCTCTCTTCGTCACCGTTTGCACCCCTCCTCGTCGCATCCCTAGAAACGTCGTCGCCGTCGCCTCTACTATTTGAGGAAGAAACGCCGTCGCCACCGCTCGTTTCAAGTAAGATTAGGGTTTTTGAAAAATTTAGGAAAGTTAGGGTTTTTAGAAGTTCAGGAATTATTTTCGGACATAATGAGTTTGTTTTGGAAAAAATTTCGAACATTTTGTATTTGTTTTGGAAAAAATTTAAGTTGTTTAGGAATTCTTTTCGAACATATTGAGTTTTTTTTTGTAAAAAATTTCGAACATCTTACCTTTGTTCACTACAAATTTTTGGATAAATTAATTTTTTTTTTATTTTCGAACATTTTACCTCTGTTTCTGTTGTTTTCTTTTGGAATTTGGATGTTATGGTGGTGGTGGTGGTGGGGGAAGATTTTTGGAGCAGTGGTGGTGGTGGTGGGGAATATTTTTGGGGGTGTTGGTGGTGGGAAATATTTCGTCGATTAATATAACAGTGGGTATACTCATTTTTCGTTTTTTTTTAAATTTACACGAGGGGTATATGGGACATTTTGCAAGCTCTCTAATATGAAAAAAAAAAAAGTTTGATGGGTGTCCTTAATAGGTTGGTGTGTATAACCGCACCCTTTTTAATTAGCTTATATAAATCCCGCATGACTAATATGTTAGTGATAGGCTTGTAACATAAAGTCTGCATGGATAATATTGCATGGGGTCTGACTATATGCACCTCCATTTCAGATGGATGCACTCCTCCGATTGATGCACCCGTAAAATTGGCCTAAGATAGATGCATCCCCCTTAATTCTTATAAATACCCCTCTCTCATAAATTTTGTATTACTATCCACACCCCCTTCAAACTCTAATTTCTCCTTCATCTTCATCTCCCCCCAAACCACTCATCCAGTCGCCGCCTTCCTCGCAGCCCCCGCGGTCGCGGCCGCGACCATTGCTCATATTTCTGTAAAAAAAAAAAAACAGCGGCCGCCCCCTTTCTCTTCTCTCCCAGCTCTCTTCACCGGCATGGCCCCCTCCCTCGGCCGCTGCCGCCAAGCTCCCATTTCTGTAAAAAAAAAAAAAAATCTCGTTTATGGAGAGGCCGCGCTTCTCAATGGTGGATTGAAGATTCCAGCGATCGTGTGGGGTATTTTTGGCATAAAAGTTGGAGAGAGTGTTGAGTGAGGCAAGCAGATCGGGACTATCGATGCGAGTCTCCAACACCTTCAGCGGCTGCGCGGCCACCCCCTCTCTCTTCTCTCCCTCTCTTAATCGGTCGAGCAGAAGCCCTTTTTTTTTTTACTATGTAATGTCGACCAAATATACTCTCGTCGAAAAATTGTTGTTGACGAGAGTGTATTTGGTCAACATTACATGGTCGTTTTAAAAAAAATTATTTTTTTTCGACTAATCGTTTTCGAACATATACACTCCCGTCGACAACGATTTGTCGACGTGAGTGTATATGGTCGACACTGGTTGGTCAAAAACAAATAAATAATTGTGATTTTTTTAAGTATATTTTGAAATTTATGTAGTATATTTTTTTGGTTTGATGGTCGCCGGAAATGGTGTCGACGCCGGCCGGAAGTAGTGGTTTAGGGGATGGTGAAAGAAATGACAGTAGAGGGGTGCGTTCAGTAGAGGAGGTGCATCTAGTATGTTGTATTTTAATGAAGGGTATTTTTTATTTTTTACCCTATTATTTTATTAATAAACTGATTGAGGGGAGTGCATCTCTTCAAAATGTAGGTGTAAATAGTCAAATTCTATTGCACGGGCTTGTGAAGTTTGAGGGTAATGGCCTGAAATGAAGGTAATTTAGGTGGGCCGTGGGCTAATATTAATATTTAATGGGTAACATAAAGACCCATCTCACAGAATGAGACCCGTGAGACGATTTGCTTATTAGTATTATTTTAAAAAAAAAAATCACATGGTCATGTGGATCGGTTCGCTTTCATTAATTCAAAGCATATTGTTGTCGAGTTGAGTGCTTAAAGTTTGAATTTGACTCAAGCTCTTATTGAGTCGTGTGCTCAAATCAATTACACTAATGAGAAAAAATGAGCTCGACTCGACTTGAGTCTATTGAAATAACGAAAAAAAAATAGATATCAAGCTTAATTATGAGCTAAGTATTGTCTAGTATCGAACGAACTTGTTAGTAAATCGAGTATCTAATTAGTGACAATTTTTTTACTGTCATTAAATGATGTGAAATTGTGACAAATTATTTTTGTCATTATAATATACTATTTAGTGACGAAAATAGTGATCATCACTAAAAGTTTAGAAACAGTGACAACTTATTTTTCATTATGTTCCAGATCTTTCGTCATGAAAATTTACATTATAATGACTAAAAATTTGTTCATCATTATAAATATAGATATAACGACGACACATTTTGTCACCCAAACAAGACTTTAGTGACAAATTGTTCAATTGTCATTAAAATCATTTAAATTTATAATGTTATTGATTTTCTAAATGATTTAAATTAAAAGTCAATTCATTTTCTTACTTTATATATAAAGTTTACAAAATTATTCCTTAAAACTCCACACATTATTAGACTTTTTTAATATGCATGTCCATCTACTTATGAAAATTAATATGGGGTGGAGGGAGTAATATTTTTCACGTTGACATGACACGATAACGACACGCGATATAATAAAAATACGATACAAAAATTACATTTTTAAATATATACTCTACACAATAACAACACGATATAAAAATTACATTTTTAAATAACAACACGCGACACAATAATATCTTGTGTTCAATAGTTTTGTGTCATCGAGTAGGAATTAACGGAGAGTAATAATATACTTAGATGTGACGTGGCTTGATATCGTAAAAGGTGAGATCAACATGTGTCACGTACCGAACATGTATTGTTACAAACTCTAATAGCCCAGTTTTTGTCGCCTAAAATCTAATGCAACCACCTTGTAAATGCCATTTTGGATTGATCTAATTAATAATAATGATTCCATGAAAATTGAAATATTTTATTT
Source organism: Galeopsis tetrahit (assembly GCA_963675135.1). Classification (NCBI taxonomy): domain Eukaryota; kingdom Viridiplantae; phylum Streptophyta; class Magnoliopsida; order Lamiales; family Lamiaceae; genus Galeopsis; species Galeopsis tetrahit. The sequence continues at coordinate 1,582,165 of OY776120.1, forward strand.
CATAAATTAAGAAAAGTGATTAAATTATAAATATATAATATAAGTGATGTAATTGAAAAATTAAATGATATATATATAAATAAAGTGAAGTGTAAAATATAAAATTAAAAAATATTGATAAAAAAAAATATGAAAAACTTATAAACAAACGAACCAAAATAACAAAATACGGAGTAAAAAACATATATACGAAAGGAGGAAATAAGAAAAATAGAGTCATAGATTAACGTCCCTAAAATGTTTGAAAAGGAGTATTCGTCAAAGATGATGTGTATTTATGGTATGGAAAAAATAAATTATTTACTCTAAAGACTTGCATGTGTTCACGTCACTTCAACTTATAATATGATGAAAATATGCATTATATTATTATATTTTAAAAAAAAAATCAGCATGGTTCCCTTTCATTAACTCAATTAACTGAAAGCCACATAATTGTTATTTGAATCGAGGTGAATATTTAAAGTTTAAATTCTATTAATTTTTTTTTTAAAACGGTAAAATATTATTAACACGTATTAGTAATATCGTATCCAATGAAACTATTATTACAAACTAAAAAAGAACCTAAATAAGAATTAGCAACGTCCTAACAAAGTCGATTTAAGCTCTTATCGAATTGTGCTCAGTTCGATTACATTGATGAGAAAAAAATGAGCTTGACTTAACTTGTAAACGAGTCTAACGAGACAATCGAGTCGAGCCTAATAAAATTAAATAATTTTTTTAGATATCGAGCTTAACGAGTCAAGTTCGAATCAACTTATTAGTAAATCGAGTATCTAATTAACTCGAATCGTTTAACAAGTCAAGTTCGAGCCTTAACGAGCTGAACTCAAAAAACACCTTGGATCACTTAACAACACTAATCAAGCGCATCTTAATTTTTTAAATTGTGTTGTGTAGTCTAAATTTTGGATGTGTAGAATGAAATGTGAGTAAGGTACTTATAAAATTAAACTCTTATCAATTAGAATTAGCAATTCTTATGCATGTTTAATATAAATCAATGATCAATGTAAGAAAATGAAATATGCATAAAATTAAATGTACCATCAACTATGAATATGTAAAGATAAAAGAATATGTAAATGAATTCTAAGGGAGTGTTTTCAAACTCTACAAACAGTTTAAAAGCATTTATCAAAAGTAAAAGTTGTGAGAGGAAGCTTTAAAAAAAGTGATTCTGAAAGCAATTGGTAGAATTTGCAAACACCCCTAAATAGATGGTCGGTATATATATATATTTGGTAAATAATAATTTTCTGTATTATTATCTCAAAATATAGGGATGTATGAACCATATAATATATATAGGATTGGTCTAATATATAGAATCAATTTGGTCAATCTAAACCCTAAATATTCAAAAATATTGTGAAGCATAAATATTCAAGAATATTGTGAATAAAATTTTTGACTTTGTCAATATTTTTTTATTTTTTTTTTGTAATTTTTTTTTCGAAATTGTGTGTCTTGAAAAGTGTAAGTCAATATTACTAAAAAGTGTAACACAATATTAATAAAAAGTTTAACACATTTTTTTATTAAAAAGTGTAAGTCACTATAATTAAAAAGTGCAACACAACTTTTAATAAAAAGTGTAAATCATTATAACTAGAAATTGCAAGTTAGTACGTATAACTAGAAAGTGCAACACAATATTATTAAAAAGTGCATGTTAATATACTTGAAAAGTCTAACACAATATTTTAGTGAAAAGTGTAAGTTATTATAAATTGGGTACCAAGTTTTTTATGTACTTCTTAATAACAAAAAAAAATCCCTTATCATTCGGAAATAAATTGTATGTGTCAAATTTTTATTAATAATTTCAATAAAATATATTACTTTTTAATTGGCCGCGGTTATACACACACCAACCTATTGAGGACACCCCCTGATCGAGTACACCCATCGTAAATTGAGGACACCCACCTGAAAATCCTAAAATTATCCTTCTCCATATTAAAACCCTAATCCTTCCTTACTTCTCAAAAATTTCAGTACACCCACCTCCATTTTCCCGCCTTCCCATTCCTCCCACGAGCGGCACCACCCCTTCCCTTCCGCAGCTGTGCCGATCGCCCCTGTCCTGCGCGCGACCATCGCCCTCCAATCGACTGCCCACCTCCTCCCTCCCCACGTCGCGGCCGCCACCGCCCACGGCCTCCCTCCCCAGCCACGTTTGCAACGACCGCCTCCCTCCCCAACCACGTTCGCAGCGGCCGCCGCTGCCCCGTCCACACTCACCTCTCCTTCCCAGCCGCAAACGACGCTTCCTCTCTTCGTCACCGTTTGCACCCCTCCTCGTCGCATCCCTAGAAACGTCGTCGCCGTCGCCTCTACTATTTGAGGAAGAAACGCCGTCGCCACCGCTCGTTTCAAGTAAGATTAGGGTTTTTGAAAAATTTAGGAAAGTTAGGGTTTTTAGAAGTTCAGGAATTATTTTCGGACATAATGAGTTTGTTTTGGAAAAAATTTCAAACATTTTGTATTTGTTTTGGAAAAAATTTAAGTTGTTTAGGAATTCTTTTCGAACATATTGAGTTTTTTTTTGTAAAAAATTTCGAACATCTTACCTTTGTTCACTACAAATTTTTGGATAAATTAATTTTTTTTTTATTTTCGAACATTTTACCTCTGTTTCTGTTGTTTTCTTTTGGAATTTGGATGTTATGGTGGTGGTGGTGGTGGGGGAAGATTTTTGGAGCAGTGGTGGTGGTGGTGGGGAATATTTTTGGGGGTGTTGGTGGTGGGAAATATTTCGTCGATTAATATAACAGTGGGTATACTCATTTTTCGTTTTTTTTTAAATTTACACGAGGGGTATATGGGACATTTTGCAAGCTCTCTAATATGAAAAAAAAAAAAGTTTGATGGGTGTCCTTAATAGGTTGGTGTGTATAACCGCACCCTTTTTAATTAGCTTATATAAATCCCGCATGACTAATATGTTAGTGATAGGCTTGTAACATAAAGTCTGCATGGATAATATTGCATGGGGTCTGACTATATGCACCTCCATTTCAGATGGATGCACTCCTCCGATTGATGCACCCGTAAAATTGGCCTAAGATAGATGCATCCCCCTTAATTCTTATAAATACCCCTCTCTCATAAATTTTGTATTACTATCCACACCCCCTTCAAACTCTAATTTCTCCTTCATCTTCATCTCCCCCCAAACCACTCATCCAGTCGCCGCCTTCCTCGCAGCCCCCGCGGTCGCGGCCGCGACCATTGCTCATATTTCTGTAAAAAAAAAAAAACAGCGGCCGCCCCCTTTCTCTTCTCTCCCAGCTCTCTTCACCGGCATGGCCCCCTCCCTCGGCCGCTGCCGCCAAGCTCCCATTTCTGTAAAAAAAAAAAAAAATCTCGTTTATGGAGAGGCCGCGCTTCTCAATGGTGGATTGAAGATTCCAGCGATCGTGTGGGGTATTTTTGGCATAAAAGTTGGAGAGAGTGTTGAGTGAGGCAAGCAGATCGGGACTATCGATGCGAGTCTCCAACACCTTCAGCGGCTGCGCGGCCACCCCCTCTCTCTTCTCTCCCTCTCTTAATCGGTCGAGCAGAAGCCCTTTTTTTTTTACTATGTAATGTCGACCAAATATACTCTCGTCGAAAAATTGTTGTTGACGAGAGTGTATTTGGTCAACATTACATGGTCGTTTTAAAAAAAATTATTTTTTTTCGACTAATCGTTTTCGAACATATACACTCCCGTCGACAACGATTTGTCGACGTGAGTGTATATGGTCGACACTGGTTGGTCAAAAACAAATAAATAATTGTGATTTTTTTAAGTATATTTTGAAATTTATGTAGTATATTTTTTTGGTTTGATGGTCGCCGGAAATGGTGTCGACGCCGGCCGGAAGTAGTGGTTTAGGGGATGGTGAAAGAAATGACAGTAGAGGGGTGCGTTCAGTAGAGGAGGTGCATCTAGTATGTTGTATTTTAATGAAGGGTATTTTTTATTTTTTACCCTATTATTTTATTAATAAACTGATTGAGGGGAGTGCATCTCTTCAAAATGTAGGTGTAAATAGTCAAATTCTATTGCACGGGCTTGTGAAGTTTGAGGGTAATGGCCTGAAATGAAGGTAATTTAGGTGGGCCGTGGGCTAATATTAATATTTAATGGGTAACATAAAGACCCATCTCACAGAATGAGACCCGTGAGACGATTTGCTTATTAGTATTATTTTAAAAAAAAAAATCACATGGTCATGTGGATCGGTTCGCTTTCATTAATTCAAAGCATATTGTTGTCGAGTTGAGTGCTTAAAGTTTGAATTTGACTCAAGCTCTTATTGAGTCGTGTGCTCAAATCAATTACACTAATGAGAAAAAATGAGCTCGACTCGACTTGAGTCTATTGAAATAACGAAAAAAAAATAGATATCAAGCTTAATTATGAGCTAAGTATTGTCTAGTATCGAACGAACTTGTTAGTAAATCGAGTATCTAATTAGTGACAATTTTTTTACTGTCATTAAATGATGTGAAATTGTGACAAATTATTTTTGTCATTATAATATACTATTTAGTGACGAAAATAGTGATCATCACTAAAAGTTTAGAAACAGTGACAACTTATTTTTCATTATGTTCCAGATCTTTCGTCATGAAAATTTACATTATAATGACTAAAAATTTGTTCATCATTATAAATATAGATATAACGACGACACATTTTGTCACCCAAACAAGACTTTAGTGACAAATTGTTCAATTGTCATTAAAGGATGTGAAAATGGTGACAAAAAATTTGTCATAATAAAAAAAACATTTCGTCATTATTAATTAACACGCAATGATAAAATATTGTTTTATCACAAAATTTTGTGACACATAATTTGTCATAAAAAGATTACAATTTTCGTTATAAATTAATTTCAATTACTAAATGTAAGAAAAGAACAAATGTTTACAACAATAACCAACTTTAAAGATAAAAATGATTTTGCATTAATAAAAAAAAATCATCAAGCATTTAGAAATTAACAACTAACAAGAAATATTTTTTTTATCACTTCATGAAACTAAAAAAATATAAAATTTTTAATTCCATCACTCTATCAGTAAAAATTAAAAAAAAAAAAAAATGTCACTAAATTCTCAATATTTGCACCTTGGACAACCATCTTTGCATCTTGCGCAACTATGTTTGCATTCAAAACATACACTTGTAGTTCTTGCACCCGAGCTTCAAATTCTTGCAAATTTTCTTTCTTGTCCTTTAGTTCCTTATGTAGTTGATTAGAAGGATCGTACAATGTGTTACGCCCACTTGGAAGCTTAGGGACCATAACCAGGACCTTTTACATATCTTGTTTCATGACCCCTCAAAGACTATCTCATTTGCACTCTTTTCAATTTTAAGATCAATTTATTCGTCTCGCTTTTTTTTCGTCATCTCCTGACAATTAAACATAAAAAGAAGAAAATTACCATCAATTTTAGTAATAAAAAAAATCTCATAAATATTTATCCAAAATAAAATTTAAAGGAGACTATCAAGATGGCCATCATCTTTAGTGGTAGAGCTTCTCAACAAACTTAAAAATTAATGTACCAAACCTAAGTATTTGATCAATGTTACAACTAATACCTTTAAATAATTTAAATGATACTACATTTTTATCAAGAAAAATATGTAGTAGAGCAAAGAAGAATTGAACACTAATTGTGCTTTCATAAATACAAGACGATCACTAAAAAACTCAATTGTGCTTCCTTAGATCAAATCTGCCATGAAAAATGGCTAGACAAGAATATGATTGATCAACTTCAAAGCTGCTCATATTTATTTAACACTTAGTTTGCCAAAAGAAACTCATATTGAAAGCACATGATGGCTAAAGTTTCTGCTTAGCTCTAATACGTCGAGACTAAAATATGAGTCCTAGCTAGCCTCAAATTATCGCAAGAAAAACATGATTAAATATTGTAAAATTCATAAAAAAATTGTTTTTCCAAGTAAAATTTGCTAACAGGTTTTGTATATGTAAAACTTAGCAGATTCTTCTAACTACCATCAAATTTAGATTATTAATTAGAAGTACAAACTTTGGTCAGATTCTAAGATCCAAATGATAACCGAGTAAGATTAAAACTAGTTACTACTACAATGGACAACTTTATGTTGAACTAATAAACTAACACTTTTTAATATGACTCGACAATACTTTTTCTCGACTTCAATTTCTCATCAATATACCTACTCTTTACAACATTTAAATACTTCTTAACATCTAGTACTAAATATTTGTTCTTCTATCATGTGTAAGCTAATTCCTTTAACTTCCTCCTAGTGTGTAAATTATTTTCCTTGAGTACAAAACCCCACCCAACTAAAAAAAACCTTTTAACCAAGAAGACGCCTTCAATTGGTAGACACAAATGATCAAACTTCATGAAAAAGAACATTTTTCAATAAAACTAAAATAACATGTGATTAACTGAACTAGAAAATAAATGTCTTCCAAATCTGGTGATCAATTTACTAATATAATTTCAAATTATAATCTCACTAACGCAGATTTGATGTATGAACTAAAAAGATTTATCAAGAAGCACAAAATGAAATATAGATAACTCACGTTTGGATTGAAGGAAGCTCCAAATTATACAACTGGTCCATATGTCCCGAGCTTCCATGTTCACAAGGCCACATTGAGTTAAGAAGAGAAACTTTTACCTACCATCCATCATAATCTAATTTTATAGAAACACACACAAATAAAAATTTATTCAGGGTAATACAAAATAGTTAATATTCCACTCAAATTAACTCAAACAAAATTGAAATAATTGCATAAGAAACTATAATAATAATAATAATAATAGTAATAATAATAATAACAATAAATGGATAATCTTTTAATCCACCACTAACTTTACCATTCAAAAAAGTCAGCTGCGATGAGCGACCAGAAACTTAATACTCAATCGGTAAAATCTATCCAATTTCAAACAATATTGAAAAAAGGGATTAAGAAAACTTACCTGTTTACCTGCGCTGAGGCCGCCTTTGAATCTTCAATGAGAGGGCGGCAATTACCAAGTCACAAAGGCAGCGACCAAGTCACAACGGCGATAACAGTACGGTAGCGACACTACACAAGGCAGAGGCGGCGGCGCTTCAATCACAGAGACAGCGACGGTTGGAGGTAGTGGCGCATATTAGTTCCAGACGCGGTAGACTGCGTGGCGGCGGCGAGATCTGGTCGTGCACGAAGACGGCGTCGCACTCTCTGTACTGGCACCCACACATACATGTTGCGATCTATTTCGTATGATCGGGGTGGGCTTGAAACTTTAGGCAGCACGCGACTTTGGTGGTATAGGCGGGCGACGGCGGAACCCATCACCATCGAGAGCGCTTGAAAGGGGTTGCTCCTTCATTTGGTAAGCGAATGTTAGGAAAAATTGGAATAAGTTAAGGTTTTCACCCTTAATTTGAGGGGGAGAATTGGAGGCAAATTTTCATTTGATTTTCATTTTAAGAGGAAGAATAGACTGTTGAATAATTTTTAATTTTTTTGATTTGATAGTGGAGGGAAAGAATTGAGCCATTATTTCACTCGTAAAATTTAGAAGATTAAAAAATTATGAATAATATATGATTTTTTTTTTTTTTAAAAGAAGAAGATTATTTGTAAAGATATTATAAATATTGTATAATATATTGAATGCATTTATTTTTTATAAATATAAAATAATTTTAAAAGATATGGTGAGTATTGTAAGACAAAATGAAAAATAATAAATTTTGTAAAAAAAAATATAGATACTAATATCATGTTTAATAGCAAAGACTGATTAGATTAAAATGATATCTAAACCTTTTAGATTATAAAACACAATCTACCATTAATCTAATGTATCAAATAAAATATAAAGTAGAGATGTAGTTAATCTAAATTTAATCTAAACTATCAAACATGGTCAAAGTATAATTGTTACAAATGACGATAGAAATTTGCAAGTACGAAGTATCCGTATTAATAGCACGAAGTATAATACTCCATCCGTCCCTGAAAATTTTGTGGGGAATTTTGGCCAAATGGTTTAAGAAAAAAGTATAATGATGAGAGTGTTGAAGCATAATTTTGTAAACTTTTAAATATAAAGTAAAAAAAGTAGGTGGATGGAGTGTATGGTGGCCCCGAAATTAATGGCATGAAGGGTAAGTATGTGTATATTGTAAGGGTGAGGATTGTGATGATTATTTCTATTTTGGGGTATGCAAACTTTTGGGGGACAAACAAAAAAGGAAAGTATGAAAACTTTTGTGGGGACGGAGAGAGTAGTTTTTACTATATGAAGTATCACCGTAGAGTGATACGAGAACAACGAAACAAAGCACATTAGTGTGGGGCTCACGATTGATTGTTGATTCACTAATTAGTTTCTTTATAATATAATTTTCGGTGATCTAGGTTACTCTACGGTGATATGAGACCAACGAAACAAAGTACGTTATCGTTGGTTCACTGATCAGTTTCAATATAATATGGTTTATAGTGATCAAGGTTGTTGTATAGTGATACAAGACAAATGAAACGAATTACGTTAGTGTTGGTTCACTGATCAGTTTCATTTTCACATGATTTTTGGTGATATATGTTAATGTACGATATGAGACTAACAAAACAAAGTAAGTTTATTTCAATTCACCGATTAAGTATCGGTTCATTGTAATATGGTTTCTAGTGGTTTAGCTTCGGTGTAATATGATTTCTAGAGAACATATTATATACACTTTGTTCATATTGAACAATATTATTAGTTTTTTCAAGTAATAATATCAACTACCAATTTTTTCCATGTCAAATACTCATATTGAATGAGGCATTCGTCTTGGATAAGGGTGTAAATGAGTCGAGTCGAGTTGAAAAGTGTTGAACTCGAAACTTGACTCGATTGTTATACTCGACTCGCAATTACTTGTACATAAACATAAATTATATATTAATGACAAAATAGTAAATATAGTATTGTCCAAACTTGATTAGGCTCGAAATTTGACTCGATTACTTGTACATATATATAAATTATATATTAATGGCAAAATAGTAAATATTGTCCAAACTCGATTAGGTTCAAAACTCGACTTGATTACTGGTACATAAATATAAAGTATATATTATTGGGAAAATAGTAAATATTGTCCAAGCTCAATTAGGCTCGCGAGCCTTTCGAGTCGAGTATTTATGAGCTCGAACTCGATAACTATTCGAGTAGCTCGAAACTCGACTCGATTAACTTCGAGTCAATATCTATTTTTTAATTAAAATATATCCACAAATGAAAAAAAATAGAAAAATATTTTAATTATAATATATCCACAAATGAAAAAAAATATATCAATATTATTAAAAAAAAAAGCATGTGTCTTTCATTAAATAACATACTTTATTTCATGTACTTAAGAAAAGAGATTAGGTTCATATTAAAGAAACTAATATTTTAATTTTATTTTAACGAAATCATACACTTACGCATTATAAATACATATGTTAATAATTTGTATATGACGGGTAAAATAATTTAAGAAAAGAACTACAGTATCAAATATTTAAGTGAAATATTTGGGAGGTTAGCGGGAAGAAATGGCGGTCACAGACTCACAGTTAAGCGCTACTTTTTTTCCCCAAATCTGATATCCTTTTAAATTTGAATCCTTAAGCTTTCGAAAAAAAAAAATGAAATCCTTAAATTCGGCGCCCCTTGCTGTCGCGCCGCCTATACTAAATGTCACACTGCTTGCCCCTTGTTCTCACAGATGTAGAGCCTCAGCCCTCGTTTAGGTCTCCAATCCCTCTCAGGTATCTAATTTTACTAAAGAAAAATTAAGATTTGCCTAAATTTGTTGCTTATTATGTTAATGATAAACTTATATTTTATTTTAGAACCTGGATTCATAATTGAACCGTTGTTGAGATCTTAATTGCATATATAATTTCATTTAAGTAAATCACATTACTTGGGTTTGATTAAAAACAAGTGCAAGCATTCCATCTGTATTTTTGTGCAATGTTTTCGTTTAAAACATGTGTTAATTGTTATGAAATTAATCACAATATCTTGAAGAAGATAAACAATTAAATTTAAATCAACAAATGAACACAAGATTTAAGATTTACGTGTTTCAATTAATGTAATCTATATTGGGAGGATCAAAGAACTTTCGCTCAGGATCAAACGAGTTTGTAAGAATACAATTATTGCTGCACTCTGTTTTTCTCTCTTAAGTGTTAATGAATTAATCAATAACTATCTATCAATCTAAAATCAACTGTCTCACTTGAGTTGTAGATACACTTGTGATATATATAGGGCTGAGAACAATCCATAAACGTCAAGAGAATAACAAATTAAATTTTAACGGTTAATTAAGTAACCCCTTCTAATATAAAACTCCAACTTACTGATATTTATTTGTGATTCTTGAATTTTGGCAATTAACCTTTTAACATCATCTGCAGCACTCCAACTTACTGATATTTATGACTCTTATTTCCTTTCTGGGAGGCCTCTAAAATGGTTTTCTTATTCCAAAACTAACTCTCGTTTACAGTAATAATGTGACATTTGTGAATCTCCTACACTATTTTAATGCAATAGAGTGAAGATACACTATATATATAATTTAAACTCTCTTGTGTTATTTGCTGCCTCGCATGGGAACTATATATTATGATAATAGGATTAAGGGAGTATATGTAAGCTGCAACTTCTTATAGCACACAAATCATTTATTGTTATTTCAAATCTTTGAATTGTCGCTTTTCTCATCTTAAATGAAGTTGTTTGAGATTGAGTCAAAAGGCACAGCCCTTGATGTGTGATGCGCTTTGATATGAGTGTGGGCACATCTAGTATTGACACCGAAATGCATCTTTTGCTGCATGTTTTACATATTTCACTTGTGTGAGGATCTAAATAATAATTTACAGAGTTTTGATTGGATTTTCCCTTTGTATAACTTACATAATGTTGTTTTTGGCATCTCTTGTGAAGCTTGAACACAACTCTGACTTAAGAGCGTAATTTCTTTTATGTTGTAGAGTTGGGGCTGCCCTTCATAATCTTGGTCAATTCTACCATGCATAGCAAAAATTGGAACAAGCTCATGTTTGCTATGAGGTAAATAGGCACATAATGTACACAATTTTCTGCTGCTGTAACTTGGCTTAATTGAGCTCTTCTAGAATTGATATTATTAGCCAGTCTAGGTTCAAATATTAAAATACATTATCATTTGGTTCACTGCATGATCGTAAGTCACTCCACTGAACTTTGGCAATTCTTGAATTTTTTTGTGATTGTTGTTATTACAATCGGTTGCAATTATGCGCTTTGACTTTTGTCATTTTCTTATTAGGATCCAGATGAAGCCCATGCAAGAAGAGGATGTGAGGCCTTTTGTCTAGTAACATATTTTAAATCTTATATGAATGACAAATATAATGATTTTTATGATGGTTTTTCAGCTCCTTGGACATTTGACCCAGATTGACTCTTAAGATGTCTGACAAACCTTAGAAACAAGGTGATAATTCTTATCTCGAATCAGTCTGTGTGTTCTCAACATGATAGGAATCAACTTTAGGCTTTGCATCTGGGATTCTGGATATTACTGTTATAATCCTACATGTTTATAATTTATAATTGCTGCTAAAATATCACCACCTTTTTGCAAATTGCAATATAATCTAAACTTTTGGATTTTGACAAATAAAACCTCATTTTTGAAATAAAACAATTTCAATTTGAACTTACGGACATATTATCTCTTACTCGTTTCTGACTTGTCATCCTAGTATGCAACAATTAAATCCTTAACGATGTTCACCCTAATTATAACCCAAGTGATGTCTTCAGTCCAAAAACTATCCAAATGAGCAAGAGACAATCTATCCGGATGTTCGAATTGCATTTTTTTTAATTGAGGTTATATTTTCCCAAATTCAAAAGTTCAGATTAGATTGCAATTTATGAAAAGGTGATGATTGAAGCAGCAATTATTATGCATTTATAATTTGTTTCCAATAAATGTATGCATAATTTCTTATGCTATATTTATTTGCTCCTATGGGGACCAGTGTATGCACCATCATTTGACCATGGTCTTGGAAGAAATTTGTAAGGATATCCCATATTTAGCTGCAATTATTATGCTTTTAGGGAATTTTATCAGTATCTCAGTTTGATGCTCATATAAAAAGAATGCCTCGATTTTGTTGCACATTACTCACATGTCTATTATATAAGTCAGAATGGATTTGCAATCTTAATAATTGCTTTAGCTAGAAAAAGATTTCAACTAAAGTTGCCTCCTGCTTTAAAACAATGGAACGAATACTCTTTTACAATTGTATTTGATAATAAAATTGATTTTTTTCCATTACAAAGAATTTTTGCAACAAGCTTTAAAAGTTAAACATCATTTGATTATAAAAGTTTTTATAACAAAAAAATGAATTGCAACAATTGTTTTTATTTTTATTATGAAAAACACATTTTCTTGTCGTGATGTATTTTTTCAGAATTGGGAAGAAGAGGTTTTTTAAATATTTCTTTGTCATTATTAATAGTTTTTATATATAAATTAATTTTGAATATTATTTCTATATTTGGGTGTAGTAAAAAAATGTGTAAATAATCACGAAACAAAATAAGCACTAATTAGTGATAAATAAAATTATTAATAATGACAACAATAGAATTTCTCACAAAGATAAAAAAATTTAATGACTAAATTCAAATTTGTAAGTTTATGTAACAAATGATGGAGAAATTCATGCGTCACTAAATGATCATTATGAAATTTATGACTCTCTTTTGTGAAAAATGACAAATGATTATTAATTGTCACTATATATAAATATTGGTGACGGAAGAATGTGTCACTAGTTATTCTGAACAATTAATGACGAAACATAAAATTGTCATGAAAATATTATATTATATGACGATGATTATCGTCACTAATTATAATGAATATTGTCGCCAAATAATATTGTGATGAAATAATATTAATCGTCACTATATATAAATATTTATGACGAAAGGATATGTCACTAATTATTCCGAACAATTAATGATGAAACATAAAATCGTCATGAAAATATTGTATTATATGACGAATATGATAGTCACAAATTACTATGAATGTCGTCACCAAAGAATATTGTGACGAAATGATTGCGTCACTATTTATTTTGAATAAATAATGACAAAACATAGTATCGTCATGGAAATATTATTTTTCATGACGGTGAATATCGTCACATATTATTATAAATTTTGTCACCAAACATTTTTGTGACAAATTTCTTATTGTCGTCATGATATTTTCAAATTGGTGATGAAAAAAGATATTATTTACGACAAAATAAAATTTTGTCATGAATAAGAATATTATTGGTGACAAAATAAAAATTTGTCACGCTCGAATTCTAGTTATTAAGCGACGAAAATTTAACTTGTCACCTTTAATTAACAAATTGTGACGAATTTTGTGTCGTTACGAAAAAAATCGTCATGTAAAGTGTAATTTTCTGTAGTGACATGTTGAGTTCGAGCCTTAATGAGTTAAGCTCACAAACAACTTAGTTCGCTTAACAACACTAATCAAGCAACTCTTAATTTTTTAAATTGTATTGTGTACTCTAAATTTTGGATGTGTTGAATGAAATGTGCGTACCATTACAAGGTACATACAAAATTAAACTCATATATCAATTAGAATTAGCAATTCTTATGTATGTTTAATATAAATGCATGATTAATGTAAGAAAATGAAACATGCATGAAATTTGAAATTAAAAGATGTGTGTAAAAACTAAAAATGCACCCAGCTGCATGTGAAATTACAATCTATTACTGCACACGTACGTACCATGAATATGTAAAAGATAAAATAATATGTAAATGAATTCTAAATAGATGATATATATATATATATATATATATATATATATATATTTGGTAATAATTTTTTGCATTTTTATCTCAAATTAAAGAACCATATAATATAATGAACACTTGGCTCTAAATAATATCAAAATTTTAGTTTCTCCACCATTATTGATTACCGATTTCTTCCCATTTTATGGAAAATTGAGGATACTATCATATGTTTTTAAAAAGATCACTACAAGAGAAACAAGGGGAATAGCAACGAAAATTTTGCGACAAATTTAAATTTCATCGCTAAAATAAGTTTTTATTAACGAAATAAAAAATTTCGACGCTAAATTCGTAGGTTTAATATTCGCAACAAAAATTATATTTTTCATCGCTATAAATTGCTTCATTTTGTCGTTAATAATCAGAACGACAATACAAATTATATTTCGTCGCTAATATTTTACGATGAAATAGAAATTTTCGTGGCTAATTTTTTTAAATTAATTTTTGTGATGAAATACTTTAATTTCATCGCTAAACTAGCAACAAATTAATTTATTTTGTTGTTAATAATTAGAAAAACAATGAAAATTATATTTTGTCGCTAATATTTTGCGATGAAATAGAAATTTTTGTGGCTAATTTATTTAAATTAATTTTTGCGATAAAATGTTTTAATTTCATCACTAAACTAACAGCAAATTAATTTATTTTGTTGTTAATAATCAGAAAAACAATGAAAATTATATTTTGTCGCTAATATTTTCCAATAAAAAGGAAAACTTTCATGGCTAACTTTATGTTGATGTTAATAATCAGAACAACCATAAAAATTATATTTCATCGCAAAAATATTAGTGACGAAATACAAATTTTTGCGACGAATTATTTTATTTTGTTGTTAATAATCAGAACAACAATTAAAATTATATTCCGTCACTAATATTTTTCTATGAAAAAAAAAGGTTGTGGCTAGTTTATTAGAATTAATATTTGTGACAAAATTAAAATATTATACCCGTTATACTAGAAATCAATTGTTTTATTTTGTTGTTAATAACCAGAACTACAATGAAAATTATATTGCGTAGCTAATATTTTGCGATGAAATATAAATTTTTGTTGCTAATTTATTAGGATTAATATTTGCGACGAAACTAAAATATTTCATGGCTACGTTAGTGATTCGGGTGGAATCTACACGATTTAGATGCATATTTAAAGCTCATTTGATGTTGATTTCATTGAATTATACAGTGAATATGATTGTTTAAGCCGAAATGAGAGAAAGGTTGTGTTTTGTCGATTGTGTAGGAAATACGATGGAATTTGGAGCAAAACACATACCAAAAATGATCGGACCGGAAAGAGGAGTGCACGGTTGGATTTGTCTCGAAAAACGGAGTGGATTAGCCAAAGGAATCGAGTCAATCCGACATCCGAGGCGAAAGTTATGCATGGAACGAGAAGGGGAAGAGTCAACTCGGCCGAATCTGCAACTTTGCACTCTACTGCGCACTCGGCCTAGTGAGCCAACTCGGCCGAGTAAGGTTGAATGCGTAGCCCCTGGAATCGGACATCACTCGACCGAGTAAGGTTACTCGGCCGAATCTGCAACTTTGCACTCTACTGCGCACTCGGCCGAGTGAGCCAACTCGGCCGAGTAAGGTTGAATGCCGTAGCTACTGAAATTGAAGACCACTCGGCCGAGTGAGGGAGTGACCCTCACTCGGCCGAGTCTCGGCTGGAAAGAGTTGCTACACGCTTCTTAAGTGTTCCACTCGGCCGAGTCACCCCATTTTCGGTGTCAAACTTGTATTTTCTCCATTTTTGAGGGATCAACTTGCAATTATGCCATTCAAACCCTACCCAAACACTATATAAACTCCCTTTCTTGAAATCCAAGAAAAATACCCCAAAATTCCAACACATTCACACATAGTCATAGGTGTTTTTCATTTTTAGTTTAATTTCTTCAATAGATTAGATAGAATTATAGTTTTTACTTCAAATCAAGCTACGATTATCATCGGGCATCGTCTATTACATCGTTTTGTAGCTAAATTCGCATGATCAAGGTGATATTACTCTATTTTGCAATTCAATTTGGTATTTTCTTAATTTCTTCAATCTCTTGTTATTTTATTATAAGTTTGAAGTTATTTGTTGTTGTAGCCATGGGATTCTCTTCTTGAACCATGGGCTAATCCTCAATTGCCTTGGGTGTGGATGTTTTGATGAGAATTTGGTGTAATTGTGAATTAATTGAATGATTAGCTTATAATTTTGGTGTTTAGGTTTCTAGGATTGTATTTTGATGATTCATTTGGTTGATCAACCCTATTAGCAAGCATGTTCGATTATGTTTATTGCAACGAGAGTTGGGTAGCATGATTGGGAGTGTGAGTGTGAGCTTTGATCAATTGAATATAAGTTAATTAGTAATTAGCTCACCCGAGAGGGGTGTTAATGGCTAGACCGACAACCTTAGACACTAAATGAGTAGAGGTCGTTTAGGAGTTTGGTGAGAGGACGTTTCATAAGCATTAGTAACCGTGTTGAAAGTGCTCACGAAACACTATCTTAGGAGCTTATGGTATTTGGTTAGATCCTATAATTGATAATCAATGCACGATGTTTACCTATGCCTTTCGAGGAGGTTTGCACACCTACGTGATAGCCTTTAACTTAACCAAAGTTGTAGTAAAATCATGTAATCGGTCCAGTACTAGTTTACTTAATTGCTCACAAAACGGAAACACCCGAGACAATACACTTCTCTTGCACTTTCAATCGAAAGTTAGATTTTTGGTTATTTCTTGTCATTAGTTATCATTACTTTGGTTAATTTAGTTTAATATTTTTGCTCTTATTCCCAAAAATCAAAACAAACATGTGTGGTTACTACAATAGCATGATAACTTGCAACTTTAGGGACTCATTCTCACTTAATTAAGTCCTTGGAACGAAATTTTACTTGGTATACTTATCTTACTACTAACGAACCCATACGCTTGTGGGGATCGTATAGTTGTAAAAAAGTGTGCAAAAATACATCCAAGTCAGTTAGCAAAAAATTATTTTATTTTGTTGTGACTAATATTTTGCAATAAAATAGAATTTTCGTGGTTAATTTCTTGAAATTAATATTTGTGACAAAATTAAAATATTCCATCGCTACACTTGGAACAAATTATTTTATTTTGTTGTTAATAATAAGAACAACAATGAAAATTATATTTCGTCGCTAATATTTTAGTGACAAAATTGAAATTTGCATGACTAATTTTGTGGATTTAATATTTGCAAGAAAAATTAAAATATTTCATTAATTATTCTTGTCATCCTTAGACCGTATATCGGTCATCTTCAAACTGCATATTCGATTCACACAAATACATGATCCAATCGTATGATACAATTTATTAAATTATACTATTTCTGTTTTACTATAAGTTTTCCACTTTTATTTTATGGATGTCTAGGAAAAATATTTTTTTTAGTCCTATAAATTTGAATGATTCCAAAATAAATCCTTTAAGTTTTACCTTTATAAAAATACATCCTATATCGTATAACTTATTAATTTTAGTCATTTTTAAAATAAATTTTAGTCCTTTAAATTTAAAAAAAATAAACACTAAATAAACTAATTTGAAAAGAATAGAAAATTGAAATTTGAATAAAGTTCTCAAATTATATTCAAATAAAATATTTAAAAAAAATTTATTTCCACAAATTGAAAAGTACAAAATTTTAAGTTTTAACAAAAAATTATTTAAAATCTGAAAATATAAAACTAATTTAACAAAAAATATTTAGTAAAATAAAATAATTAAAAACCAACAAAATAAAATATAAAAATTAGTATATTAATCACAAATAAATTTGCATTTTAGCAAAATAATAGTACCAAATATAATATAAATCATAAGTAAAATCTGTATTTTTTTTTTTTGTCTTTTTAATATATTTTTATAATTTTCTTGATTTATTATTATAATTTAGACTTTGTTAATACACTTTTCCAAATAAAATCTAGAAAACTCTATCAATTTAATTTTCATTTTGAAAACAGGAAAGGGGTGGGGCATATATTTTTAGATTTTATTATATATTTTTGTTTTTATTTATAATTAATTATGGGGAAAATGACTGGGTAGAATTCAAGCATATATAATTCAAATTTTATTGATATTTTTATTTAATTTAAAAAAATATTTTATTGATGTTTAAAAAAAATTGTACATTAAATGATAAAAATTTGTATGAGATGGTCTGCATTCAATTTCTTTTATTATATGTATTTAAAAAAAAAATTATGCATTAGCCCACCCCAAAATTGCACTACATCACAAGTAAAATTCATTTTCATATAATAATGTGTGAAAATAAAATATTTAATCCTTTAAACTCATTAAAATTTCACTTAAATTAAAGATTACTCCATAACCCAAGTTAAATTTAAACTAAAATCAATAATCAGAATTTTAGTTGTTAATTGGGTAAAATGATTATTTAGGATCAAAGGTTATAAAATTGTTGACATTTTGACAATTTTAATTCTTTCAAAAGATAAAGGACTAAAAAAATAAAAATAATAAAGGACTAAAATTAAAGTAAAAAATGATTAAAATTGAAAGGTAAATGACGTATTTTGTAAAGTTGAAACTTAAAGGATTTATTTTGGAATATGTCAAATTTATAGGACAAAAATAAAAATTTCCCGATGTCTCACAATAAGTTTTCTATTTCATTTTTTCTATTTTTTGGCATATTATTTTCTCTTTCCTAATTACATCACTTATATTTTATCATATACTTCATCTTATACTCATCTAACTCCGTATTATTTTCTATTTCCCCATCATATAACTTGTACTACATTTATGATTTAATCATATTCTTAATTAAAACAACTAGAGAGATGAAACTTAATTAAAACATCCAGAGAGAGGAAATAGTGTAAACAATTTCGGGATAGATGGAGTATATATTTTTTAAAAAAACCACCCTCACAATATTCACAATTTACACAAAATATCAGTATTTTTGAGTCCACATGCATACTATAAGTCAACTCTTATATTTAATTTATACATAAAAATTTACACAATTAGTACTCAAAATTATACTTATTATTACATTTTTTTGATACATCTATATGTAAAAGTTATTGTGAAATAGAGTGAGTAATAAGAACTCTCGTATCAAACTCAGTCACACTGTAAATGATGAATTTAATATTTTTCATGTCGACGACACGGTGCAACATCATAACAATTCCATAAAAAAATTACATTTTAAAGATATACTCTACAAATTAAAATAATTATTTAAATATATTGTCAACGGTTAATGTATTACAGTATCAATTAATTTTATCGTATTCCCTCTCATTCTACTATAAGTTTCTCACTTTTTTTTATAGATGTTTTATCATAAATTTTTCATTTTATTTTTATTAAATTATTTTCTCTCTCAATCTCTTATACTTTATCTATTATTTTATTATATTTTATCTCATATTTATCTGTTATTTTTTTTCTTATCATCACATCACTTCATTTGTACTATATTTATTATTATATCATATTTTTTAATTAAAATCTAAAAAAAAGAGAAAACTTATAGTAAAACATATAACCAATTAATAATTAAAATTCAAATGAGATGAGAAGTACATATGGTTAAACCAATTAATAATTGAAATTCAAATGAGATGAGAAGTACATATGGTTAAATCTGGCATCAAATTAACAGACCAAAAAAATAGTATGAGACGTGGCGTGATATAGTAAAACGTGGATGTAGAGGTCCACACGTGTCACCAAAGTTGTATTGACCAGGCCCAGTTTTTGTGGCCCTATCAAGTCGACCCTGCCGGATGTTGTACGTGATTGACGAACTCGTCGGTCTATCGTCTGCACTGTGTCATTCTCTTTGTAATTTCTGGAATAAAACTCTAGCTGTGAAGTTTAATTAATTGATTACGTAAGTGATGGATTAATAATCTCATACAAACATATTAATAGAAGTTTAAAAATTTAAAAATTGCAAAGAGAATGGGACAGAGAAAATTCAAACAAAAAAACAAGTACTTAATATATATAATTATCTTCCCCCTCATCCCCATATTCACATAAATACATGATCCAATTGTTTGATACGATTTATTAAATTATACTCTCTCCATTTCACTATAAGTTTTACATTTTTCTTTTATGCGAAATTCATCTAGTCTTCTAATTATAAGCATTTTTCCAAAATTCACTACTAGTTTTTCCCTTTCTCCACTAAAACCTAACTTCATGTTTGTATATGTCCTACTATAAAAGAGTTTACAAGCATAAATCTGAATAATGGTGATTGTTTGGCTAACGTTTTAAGAAATCGGCAATAATGATTTTAATAGAAAAATATCTAGAACAGAATAGAAAAGAAAAAAAAAAGTTTCTGAAATATTCTTAATATGAATTGATAATTTTAGAAAATTATTTACTATTAATTTTCACCACAAATGTTAGTATATGATCATGCTCGAATAATTATAAACATGAAAATGAATTCTTCAACCTTAATTGGAATATTGTTAAAAAACCAAAGACGGGAAATGAGATGTTAAAGTTTTTTTTTAAAAGAATTCTTCTGTAATTTTGAGAGATTTCGCATTCAAAACACTTTTTCATTACTCAATGATTTGACTAACATCAATTTCACCAAATGGGCAGGACCAAAAAGAGTAGAATTCATAAGTACATACCGGTGGTTTGGTTGTGTCAGTAACGTCTCATCGTGTGCGTCATATTCTTGGATGTAATCCATATCGACTCTACCGTGAGTATTGATGTTATCTGTTGCCCTGTTGCCCTTTCGTCCATCAATTATATATAGGAACCGTGAAAGCAATATCCAACGGATAGAAAGGCAATGTCCAACGGATAGAAGACACTTGCACAATTATTATTAGCACAATTATTATTAACACAATTATTATTAGCACAATTATTATTAACACAATTATTATTAGCGAGTTTAACAATATAAATATTCATTATTTACCTATCCTTTTTCTCTTTTTTTTTTTTTTTTTCTTTTTTTGCATGTATAGTTTTATCCTTTTTTTCTGCTGTTTTTTAATTTCTTTTTATTAATTAAAAGAGAATATTAAAAAGTGTAAGTAAATATAATTAAAAACTAGAACATAATATTAAAAGAAAAAGTGTAAGTTAATGTAAGTGAAAAGTGCACAGTATTACTAAAAAGTAGAGATGTTTATCCGGACCGGCTGACCGGGCTGACCCGTTTAACCCTGAAAAATACAGGGTTAGGGTTCATAAATTATAGGCCCGTTTAAAACCGGGCTTTTTTAACCTGGACCGGTTAGCCCGTGGGCTAAACCGGGCCAGCCCGCTAACCTGAGTTGTTACTTTTTTTTTTTTTTTATAAATAACCTAAGAACAAATTTTGGGTCATTTGACCAAAAACTATAATTATAAGCATTAAGAAGTCGATTACTATATTAATATTTTTTAATATTTTTTATTAGATTATGATATATATTTTTCTATTTTATTTGCTTGTTAGACGTGACAATTGAGACATTTAATTTTAAAAGAAAAAAAAAATTATTGTAGCCCGGTAGTGGCCTGTTTAGCCCGTGGCCCGCTAAGGTTAGGGTTAGATCCCAACAATTGTAGGTTCGTTAAATATGAATCGGTTAAAGCCCTAACCCGTTTAGCCCGTAGCCCTGTATAGCTGACCCTATAGGGCTAGGGCCAGCTCGATAGACATCACTACTAAAAAGTGTAAATCTAACACAATATTAAAAAGAATTGTAGAAAGAACAGAAAAAAATAGACGGTCTAAATAAAAATAAATTAAGAAGAAAAACACGATAAAAAAAATTCATGAGGAGATAATTGTATATTTTGTTAGATGTTAGTGGAATGATGTTACAAATTACTGAGACATAGATATAATAAAGAGTGGAAATTAAAAGAAAAGTTAAAAAATTGACAAATTTGAAATTGAAGAGATTCTGTTCCAAAAGAAATACTGTACATGGTGAAGCGATCGACAACACGTAATTGATAGTTTTTGTGGTCCAATGCAGTCAACCTCGTAAGTAATGTCATTTTGGAATGATTCTATTAAATGTTATACTCCTTTCCCGAGGCCTATAAGTTTGAATTACTTTTAAACACACATAAAGTAAGTAAGTGATTAAAAATTGTAGATATTCAGAAAAATTAAGAAATATAGTGAACGATAAAAATTAAAAAATATTTATAAAAAAAATATAAAAAATTTATAAACAAACGAACCAAAATAATAAAATTAAAAAACAAACGGAGAAAAAAAATATATAATCATAAACTCACGCCAAAGATCGAAGTATCATTAAAACGGTTATAAAAGTTTGAAAATGAAAAATAAATTATTTACTCTAAAGACTTTTATTTATGTCACTTCAATTAACATCGGATATTTAAAAAATTGAAATTGGAGATGTTTCATAGAATCATTATTAGATAAGCGTGTTCCACACGTTGACTCCATTTTCGTCCGTACCCAACGTCTGCACCACGTCACGACTACGCCAAGCAGTCCTCCAGGTGTACATTACCTCATTATACCTAGATTGACATGAAGCGGCCCAGTGCGTGTGAATATCGTCGTCCGAAAAAAACTCCCTAAGCCAATAAGCGTGTTTCTGCACATATTCGATCAGCATATTTATCAAATAATATATATAATAAATTGTTTATTAATATTTAATTGAATGCACTCAAATACCTGGAATTCCTCCCAATATTCATCCTTTTTCGTCTGCGGCACCTTCAGCCAAAAGTAGGCATTAACAGCAACCTTGCACTTAATAATCGAATCAGTGCAAATCTTCGACACCTCATTACCAGGAATTAAGCTGTGACATTATATATTAAGAAACAAACACATTATAAATTAAAAAATGTACAAAAAATGATGCTATTAAATATTGTTAAACCTTAAAATTATTTAATTTTTTTTGATCGGTGAAAAAAGATCTTTATTACCAAGTGACAGAAAAAGAATTACAATTTACAAGCTTAGATGCTGGTAAAGAATTTCAGAAAAATACAGAGTAATAACCAAGATTTAAAATGAAGTTTCAGAAGGTTTGAGTAGCAGGAGCCTTATCCTCTGCCCCAAGACTATTAGGAATATAATATTATAAAGATTTGTATCTTTTCTCTTAGAATATTTAATGTAAATATTTATTCATATCTTGTAAATATAGATACATTTTGTATCTATAAATACATCTCTTATAAACACTTTACAACATTCAATGAAATTATAATTTCACAATTCATTGTTTCTCTATATGGTATCAACGAGTCTTACGGCTAACGCCTAGATCCGAAACCCTCCCTCGTAGTCGTTGCTCGACATTCGACGTCGTCCAAACTCCCGACTACCACCCTCCCTGTTCGAACCATTCAACCGTTCGGAAACCTCCACTGATTGTGCAAAAATCCTATTCTTGCTTTAATTCCCAAAAATTATCAAGAACTCATCACAGCAGTACTCTTCTTCTTCTTGTTTTTAAAACCCATAAATTAAATCCTAGACCAGAAACTATCAAGCAATCATATTCTTGCTTTAAATCCTATTATTTGACATATTTCCTATTTTGTTCTCAATCAACTACTCAACGCAATCACATACTCCACCCTCTCTCTCCAATTAAATATATGTCCTCTATAATTAATTTGCAAAGCCTACACTCTGTTTCCATGGCAGCCCTGCAACTTCACCATCTAGCACCTCCCATGGCCGTCTGGTCTCCTCAGTTTGAGCAACCCCTCGCGACGCCACCCTCTTCGGCGCACGCCTCCCTATTCCTTGCTGCCCAGACTGCAGCGCGTCACTCCGCCGCGTCGTGCCCGACGTCGGCCATGGTCGCCGGCGCCTCTACCGGCCCAACACGATCGCCTACCACTTGTCAATTCTGCCGAGTTCTCGGCCATACGGCCAAAACATGCCCAGAACTCCAGCAACTGCTCCCTGGTCAGATCCACAACTCACTGGGTCGACTCGGTCCCCATTCACGGAGTCGACTCAGTCCTTCCTCAGTGGATACCCATACCCCCAACTCTGGTAAATACACCCCCCCAAATCTACACACTCACTCCCCTGCTCCTTACATCCCCAACTCTGGTAAATACACCCCTCCGCATCTACGCACCCTCTACACTACTACATACACCCACCCTGCTAGTACATACACCTCCTCCGCCCACTCGGCTATTTCACATACACACTTCGTCACTTGGATCTTGGACTCCGGGGCCTCTCATCATATCACAACTCACCCCCAAAATTTATTTGTTTCCTCTCCATATTCCGTCGGTGATGGTAACGGTTTGCAAATTTCGCACATTGGTTCCTTGTCGTTTCCTCATGTTAATATGCTAAAATTCTCAAACGTCCTTGTTGTCCCACAAATGGCCAAAAACCTTATCTCTGTTTCAACCTTGTGTCGAGTTAATGATGTTAACATTATTTTTGGTTCCACTTATTTTCAGGTGCGGGATGGCAAAATGGGGACCATTCTCCTCACGGGGAGTCGCGTAGATAATCTCTACGTATGGCCGACTCGAGCGTCTCTTAACCCCACAATCTCCATCTCGAAAAAACAACCATCACCCATATGGCATGCTCGTTTAGGTCATCCATCCTCCAAAATTCTTTCTCATACTTTATCCAAGTACAACCTACCTATCACGACCTCAAAACTGCATTATTGTGATTCTTGCAACTGTATTAAAAGTCATAAACTTCATTTTCACGATTCAAGCATTATATCTAGTTCCCCTCTTGAGGTTCTTTATTCTGATGTGTGGTCGTCCCCTGTCCTGTCAACTGAAGGCTTCAAATACTATGTCATTTTTGTTGATCACTTTAGCAAATACATATGGCTCTACCCCCTAAAACGTAAGTCTGATGTACTTCCCACATTTATCTCCTTTAAAAATATAGTGGAAAACTTTTATAACACCAAAATAAAAACTTTTTATTCTGACAATGGAGGAGAGTTCATTGCTCTTCGTTCTCTCTTTCAAACTCATGGCATATCTCATCTCACAACTCCTCCCCACACCCCTAAACACAATGGCATGTTTGAACGTCGTCACAGACATGTTGTTGATACTGCCTTAGCCCTTTTACATCATGCCTCCATGCCCCTTACATATTGGTCTCATGCAGTTTGTGCTGCTACCTATATTATAAACCGTCTACCAAAACCCAATCTTAACATGTTGTCCTCATATCAATACCTTCTAAAACAAACTCCCAATCTAGTCAAACTTAGAGTTTTTTGTTCCTTATGTTATCCATGGCTCCGCCCCTATACTTCCCATAAATTAGACCCTAGATCCATTCCATGTGTCTTCATTGGATACTCTCCTACCCAAGCTCCTTATCTCTGTCTTGACTTAAAAACCAACAAAATATATACCTCTCGTCATGTTCAATTTGTTAAAAATGTATTTCCTCTAGCCACTCATAAAACAGCTCCTGATACACCCCCTGATTTAGTAAATACACCCTCCTGCCCACCACAAAACCCTACTGTTATGCTCTTTCCACTGCCCACTCTGATTAGTACACCACTGTGAATGTCATATGTTATGACCAGGAGTGCCTATAACCCACTATGAATGTCATATGTTATGTCATATGTGTGAGTTTCGAGTTGCGATCATATACTCCACATGATTGCCACCACGTCAGTCTGACTTTTTGTTGAACGCTTCATTAAGAGAGTCGGATAAATATCAAAAAATATAATTTTGAGTAGAGTGATGCAGTTCTATCTTTTATTTGAATTGCAAATTCCATCCAATAATTTTTTACATTTTAACTATATTACCTTTTTATTTTTATTTTTTACATTTTGTATTTGACTACAAAGTCTACAATTGTAATTTTCATCTTTTAAAGATTACTAAGCTTAGTATGTTGGTTTGATGTGTAAACACACATTTTTCCTTATTTGATAGCAAACTAAGGTTTACACATTTCATGCGACCTAATAATACTGCATACTAGTACTAGTGTTACTATGAAGTCGATTTCACTATTGTTCTATAATAGTAGCAATTACGAATATAGCACTTATAAATAATACTCTTGCACACAATTATTTGATGCCTAATCTTGCTTTTGCATAATCTGAAATGTATGCGTGGCAATTTGTGTTATCGTGTAAGGGTGTAATCTCGAAATTATAAAATAAAGTGGATTAGGTTAAATATGTATAAATTAAAATATTTATTTAAATATATTGTTAACGGACTAATGTGTTAGTATTCATTACACTACAACAAAATTGATTTTTAGTGACAAAAATTCTGCCATTATTGTTTTTGTAGCTAAAAATTTTAATGTTAGAAATTGACTTTTAGTGTCCGGTTCTCTGTCATTAATACTCAATTTCCTATCACTAAATTCTTCTACAGAATCAATAATAATACTTTTAATGTTAGATAATTTTGTCACTAAAAATTAGTTTTAATGTAGTGTTAATTTTATCATAATACGGGTATGGAATTCGAATGAGAAGAGAAATATGGGAACGATGCCTCTCCATTTCAATTAATATTTGTAAATTTCTTTCAATGTCCCCCCTTTATTATATCTATTGAGTTAATGAAAATTTATACTCTCCCGTCCCACAAAGATAGCTACATTTGACTTTACACACAGATTAAGAAAAATCAATAAATGTAGTTAAATTTAGCTAATGTGTCAATTTTGCCATTGAAATCACATACTCTAAAATCTGCTAAACCTTCATTACTCTTATTAATTAGGGGTAAAATTGACAATAAAATATTTAATACTAAAGTAAAAAATAAAATGTAGCTATAATTTGGAATGAAATATTCAAAAAATGAATATGTGGCTATCTTTGTGGAATTGAGGGAGTAATACATTGAAAATAACAAAGGGCGAAAAAAACAGAAAAAATAGGCGGTCTCAAATAAAATAAATTAAGAAGAAAGACACGGTCAAATATTGTAAACTACGAGACATAGATAATAAAAAGTAGAAATTGAAACAAAATTTAAAAAATTTACTGAGCGTGAGCGTGGATCTAGAGGTCAACACGTGACTCTGAACTTGTATTGAGTCCAGGCACACAGTTTTTGTGGCCCAGAAACCTTGTTCAAAAATCGTTTGAAAATGAGTATTCATCAACAAATAAGATTGTCAAGTGGACCCTGCCTGCCGGATGTTGTACGTGATTGACGAACTCGTCGGTCTATCGTCTGCACTGTGTCATTCTCTTTGTAATTTCTGGAATAAAACTCTAGCTGTGAAATTTAATTAATTGATTACGTAAGTGATGGATTAATAATCTCATACAAACATATTAATAGAAGTTTAAAAATTTAAAAATTGCAAAGAGAATGGGACAGAGAAAATTCAAACAAAAAAACAAGTACATATATATCATTATCTTCCCCTTCATCCCCATATTCACATAAATACATGATCCAATTGTTTGATACTATTTATTAAATTATATTCTCTCCATTTCACTATAAATTTTACATTTTTCTTTTATGCGAAATTCATCTAGTCTTCTAAACATTTTTCCAAAATTCACTGCTAGTTTTTCCCTTTCTCCACTAAAACCTAACTTTCATGTTTGTATATGTCCTACTATAAAAGAGTTTACAAGGATAAATCTATTCCTTTGATAAATCTGAATAATGGTGATTGTTTGGCTAACGTTTTAAGAAATCGTCAATAATGATTTTAATAAAAAAATATCTAGAATATAATAGAAAAGAAAAAAGAAAGTTTCTGAAATATTCTTAATATGAATTGATAGTTTTAGAAAATTCTTTACTATTAATTTTCACCACAAATGTTAGTATATGATCATGCTCGAATAATTATAAACATGAAAATGAATTCTTCAACCTTAATTGGAATATTGTTAAAAAACCAACGGAAAATGAGATGACAAAGTTTTTTTTTTTTTTAAAGAATTCTTCTGTAATTTTGAGAGATTTCGCATTCAAAACACTTTTTCATTACTCAATGATTTGACTAATATCGACCAAATCTAATCTAAAAAAAGGGCAGGACCAAAAGAGTAGAATTCATCATTACTCAATGATTTGACTAATATCGACCAAATCTAATCTAAAAAAAGGGCAGGACCAAAAGAGTAGAATTCATAAGTACATACCGGTGGTTTGGTTGTGTCACTAACGTCTCTCCACCGTGTGCGTCATATTCTTGTTGGATGTAATCCATACCGACTCCTCCGTACCGTGAATACCGACTCCTGGGTTATGTGGCTGGGTTACGTGGCTGGTACCGTGAATACCGACTCCTCCTCCGTGGGTTATGTGGCTGGTACCTTGAATATTGATGTTATCTGTTGCCCTTTCGCCCATGAATTATATATAGGAACCGTGAAAGCAATGTCCAACGGATAGAAAAGCAATGTCCAACGAATATAAATAGAAGACACTTGCACAATTATTATTAGCACAATTATTAGCGAGTTTAACAATGTAATGAAGACACTGCACCACTCCCATCTTTTCAAATTTTCTACCATCTTTTCAAATTTTCTATTTTAAAAATTGAAATGTATAATAGTAATGTATGAGAGTTTAAAATCTCAAAACAAATACATGTATACCTAATGTTGTACTATCTCCGTCCCAAATGAGTGATGTTTTGAGGGGTAGTTTCATAAATTTTCATTAAAGTGTAGTCTAATATACACCTGAGTCTACTAGATAACATTCTAGTTAAAAAAAAAAAAAAAATCATTTTGGGCTTTTATTTCAGACTTTTTTTCCCCTTTATTTACCTATCATTTTTCTCTTTTTTTTTTCTTTTTTTGCATGTTTATAGTTTTATCCTTTTTTTCTGCTGTTTTTTAATTTCTTTTTATTAATTAAAAGAGAATATTAAAAAGGGTAATTAAATATAATTAAAAACCACAACATAGTATTAAAAAAAAGTGTAAGTTAATGTAAGTGAAAAGTGCACAGTATTACTAAAAAGTAGAGATATTTATCCGGACCGGGCTAACCGGACTGACCCGTTTAACCCTGAAAAATACAGGGTTAGGGTTCATGAATTATAGGCCCGTTTAAAATCAGGCTTTTTTAACCCGGACCGGTTAGCCCGTGGGCTAAACCGGGCCAGCCCGAGTTGTTACCTTTTTTTTTTTTTTTTAATTGCACTTTTCAGTTTACTGACTTACACTTTTTGGTAAATGGTGTTGCACTTTTCAATTATTAAACTGTATAATAATATTTTTAGTAATAATTGAAAAGTGCAACACCATTTACCAAAAAGTGTAAGTTAGTAAAACTGAAAAGTGCACATGGAGTAGGGTGCACAATATGCACTCGAGTGCATACTAGACTTTACCTAACCATAATTATAAGCATTAAGAAGCACATTATCATCCATTAGTCATTATTACTATTTTTTATTATTACTATTTTTTATTAGATTATGATATTTGTTTAGCTTTATTTGATTATATTAAAGACCGTTCTAAAATTGTGTTTAAATTATACTTTTTTTATCATTAACTAATTATGTATTTTTCTATTTTAATTATTTGCTGGACGTGCCAATTGAGACATTTAATTTTAAAAGAAGAAAAAAAATTATTGTAGCCCTTTAGTGGCCCGTTTAGCACGTGGCCCGCCAATTGTAGGCTTGTTAAATATGAATCGGTTAAGGCTCTAACCCGTTTAGCCCGTAGCTCTGTAGGGCTGACCCTATAGGCTAGGGCCAGCCCGATAGACATCACTACTAAAAAGTGTAAATCTAACACAATATTAAAAAGAATTGTAGAAAGAACAGAAAAAAATAGACGGTCTAAATAAAAATAAATTAAGAAGAAAAACACGATCAAAAAAATTCATGAGGAGATAATTGTATATTTTGTTAGATGTTAGTGGAATGATGTTACAAATTACTGAGACATAGATATAATAAAGAGTGGAAATTAAAAGAAAAGTTAAAAAATTGACAAATTTGAAATTGGAGAGATTCCGTTCCACATGAAATACTGTACATGGTGAAGCGTTCGACAACACGTAATTGGTAGTTTTTGTGGTCCAATGCAGTCAACAACCTCGTAAATAATGTCTTTTTGGAATGATTCTATTAAATGTTATACTCCTTCCCCGAGGCTTATAAGTTTTAATTACTTATAAAAAATAAAAAATTTTAAAATAACATCTGAAATAAAAAAAACTAGTCATAAATTCACGGCCCAGAGTTTCGAAATTTCATTAAAACCTTGTCCAAAAACCATTTGAAAATGAGTATTTGTCAAAAATGATGTGTATTTATGTTATGGAAAATAAATTATTTACACTAACCAGATTGAAAGTAAGCATTATATAATTATATTTACAAAAATAACTGAATCATATTGTTGTTATTCGAGTCGAGACGAGTATTTAAAGTTTAAACTTGACTTAAACTCTTATCGAGTCGTGCTTAGCTCGATTACATTGATGAGAAAAAATAAGTTTGATTGGTAAATGAGTCTAACAAGCCTAATGAAATAATTTTTTATTTTAAAAAAATATCGAATCTAACGAATTAAGTTTAAACCGTCTCATTAGTAAATTGAATATCTAACTAACCCGACTCATTTAAAAAGCCGAGCACGTTCGCTTAACAACAATAATCAATTAGAATTAGCAATTCTGATGCATGATTAATGTAAGAAAATGAATCATGCATGAAATTAAAAGATGCGTGTAAAAATGCACCCAGCGAGAAATTTGATAGAATTATCTATTCCCAACATCATTTTATTTTTAAAATTATCACTCTTTTTTTACATACATTTTACTATGCACACCCATCAAATCCACTTTACATCTCATCAAATCACCTAAAATACCCCTCATTTATTTTACATCACCAATCAGTACTAAATCCTCTTTTTAAAAAAAAATTGTACAGATCAAACCGCACAAATAATTCCAAAACGGAGGGAGTAATATATTTAATGTAGCGTGGCGTGATATTGTATAAAGGGGATCTAGAGGTCAACACGTGTCACCAAGCTCTCATGCAATCACCTCCTAAATTTCATTCTGGGTTGGTCCTTTTTTTGGTCCAAAAATTGCAGGAAGAGACCCATTGAACGAAGACACCTTCAGCTCCAACCTCTGCAAATCTTCATCAATTTTTCATCTTTTCAATTATTGTTGCGATTTTAGATTTTGTTTTGAACTATAGGGTGTTTGCAAACTCTATAAACAGTTTATAAAGCACCTCTCAAACAGTTTATTGATGTGAGAGGACAGCTTTCAAAAAAGTGATTTTGAAAGTTTTTTTGTAGAATTTGCAAACACCCCATGTATTTATGTTCTGCTTAATTTTGAGAGGAGGTGATGTGATCTTCTTTAATTTTAAATTTGTGATTTTTTGTTTAACAAAATATTTAGTAGAGTTATAAGCGTATGTATTTTGATTTTATATAAAAATGCATTTTTGCATCTCTTAAACACTGAAATGCTAACACATTTGCATACGCTATTGTTAGAGTTTTTCGATCCTTTGAAAGTCTTTGCTGTTTGAGATATCCATAAAATTTTGTGGTTGGACTCCTCCTTGTATTTGTTATGTATTTGTTATTGTAATGAATAAAACAGGTTTAATATAAAAAAAAAAAATGAAAATTTATCAAAAAGTGTCATACATTGTGACAAAGTCGTGTTTTAATTTGATTGGAATCGTTGAACGGACGGTCGACTAATAAGTAACAAAGCTATAATGCTTTTATTTCGTTAAGAGTGGTAAAAAGAAAGTACTACTATTATTTTATAAAAATATAAAGGGTGCAAAGATCTCATTTAAAGCATAAAATTCACATGCCCCATTTTTTAATAATATCGTAAATTTAGTTTCTCCACCCATTGATTACCAATTGCTTCCACAATATAAAATAATAAATGAGCTGATATTTTATGTAAAATAAAAATATTATGAAGATTAAGTTTATAAAGAGTTTTTCATAAAATTAAATTGTAAAAGTTATCGTGAAACGACGTTCGAAAAAAAAGTGTTAAAATTATTGTGAATATTATATACCCAACTAGGGAGGTAAACAAGTCGAGTAATGTTGAGCTTAAAACTCGACTCAATTGTTATACTCAAAGCTCGAAACTCGACTCGATTGTTAGAGTCTAGAGACGATATGAAATGAGTCTACAATTTTGCCCTTACAATATATAGTTTACTAATGTTTAATAGATGATAAAGATGAAAATTACGATGGTAGACTCCATAGACAAATATAAAATGTAAAAAAAATATTGTATGCAATTTTCTTTCAAATAAAATATAGAATTGCATTACTTTGTTTAAAATTAATTCCCAACCTTCTTCCACCTAACCCATCATCTTTAGACTGCATATTCGATTCACACAAATATAATTTTAGAAAAAATCATTTTTAGTCATAAAAGTTTAGCTCTTTTTAAATTGATCGATCATCTATATTTAGTCCCTATCAAAATTAATCGTTATTATTTTCTATTAAAAATTGAGCTGCCTAGCTAGGTCAAAATTGATATGTTATTATTTTTTATTAAAATTGATTTAACTGTTAGTGAGTCGACAGGATTTGAGCCAGCTAGATTTATATATCAAGCATAAATCTATTCCTTTAATAAATCTAAATAAGGGTGAATAATAGAAAGAAGAAACAAGTCTCTTGATTGATAATTTTAGAAATGATTAATCTTCACCACATTTATTATAGGATTCGAATTAATAATTATAAACATGAAAATGAATTCTTCAACCGATTGAAATATTGTTAAAAAAAACAAAATACTATTTTTTTAAAGAATTCTTCAACCGTGATCTAGAGAGATTTCTTTTTAGTTGACTAACATCAATTTCACCAAAATCTAGAGGCAGGGATCAGCCAAATAAAGTAATTCTATTTTATTTTTGTGAAAAAAATAAAGTAGAATTAATAAGTGTATACCGAGTTTCTCTCTGGAGTTTCCAGCTCCTCCCATTTTAGACTCTCCAATGGTGGGGAGTGGCTCCTCCCACATTAGACTCATCTCCTCCTCTTGTGGGTTCCTCCCGACTCATTTGCTCTAGTGCCAGTGATGCCCCACCGCCGTGTGTGTCATATTCTTGGATATTATAATCCATACCATCGTACGCTTCGGGGGTGTTATCAATGCCTCCTCTTACGTTAGACTCATCTCCAACTGTGGCTCCTCCTACATTAGACAGATTTGCTCCGGTGACAACATTAGGATCATATGATTGGGTTGTGTCAGTGACGTTTCTCTCGTGTGCGCCTTGTTCTTGGATGTCAGCCCACATAGGATGGGTGTAGGTAATGTTTCCATGAGTGTCATATTTGACCAGGGGAGTTGCCCCAATACCAAGGGTGACACCTCTTTCGCCACTGAAGTTGTCTGTTGCGCGCCCTTCCGCCATGGGTATCGGGGTGGTGGCGTGAGTTCTCCCAATACTGCCACCTCTTTCGTCACTGACCTGGTCTGTTGCGCGCCCTTCCGCCGTGGGTATTTGGGTGGTGGCGTGAGTTCTCCCTTGTGCGCCATACTCTTGTGCTTGGATGTTAGCCCACACAGGATGGGCGTAGGTAATGTTTCCGTGGACATCATACCTTACCAGGGGAGTTGCCCCAATACCAATGGTTACATCACTAATGTTGGCTGTTGCACTCTCGCCGTGGATATCGGTGGTGGCGTGAGTTCCAGTGGCATCATACTGGTCAGTCGACTCCTGGTCTGTTTGTCGTCCTTGTTCAGCCATTCTCTTTTCAATTTAATAGAACTATAACTGTGAAATTTAATAGAGATGGATTATATATATAGAAGTAGTGAAAGTATTAATACAAAATCAAAATGCATGAAAAATTTAATAGAGATGGATTATATATATATAGAAGGAGTGAAAGCCTTAATATAAAATCCAAATGCGTGATAGTTTGACAGAATGTTGCATTGATAAAAAGACACTTCACAACTCCCACCTGCCCAATTATTAGCAGAACTATATGAAAGTAATTCTTTCTAATTGAAAGTAAAATGAACGAGAGTTACCACTTCAACCAGAATTATCAGCAGTTATTTTGAAAACTGAAATGTATAATAGTAACTCTTTCTATTGAAAGCATGAAAGTAATTCTTTCTATTGAAAGTGAAATGAACGAGAGTTCCCACTTCAACAAGAATTATCAGCAGCTATTTTGTAAACTGAAATGTATAACATAACTCTTTCTATTGAAAACCTACTATTTATTGAAAACTGAAATGAATGATCCAAACAAATACATGTATACCCAATTGTATCTTTTAATCTAAGGCAAAGGAGATTTTAATTAGTTTAAAAGATTTAATATTTTTGTCTTATAATTTAAGTGATTCACAAAATAAATTGTATATAAAATTTAAAAGATTATTTTAAAGTTTTTTTTTTTAAATTATATATTTGATTATGGACGGATTGGGTTAATATATGTACAACTTCATTCCTATTTTTAAATTATTAGATAATTAAATGAATTTTATTTTTATTTTTAAAATATACATAAGAAAAAAAAAATTAATGATTGGGTCGAATTTTGTGTCAATACACTAATGACACAATAAGGACACCGGTCTAACCAACATAAACACGATAACATACTCTTTCTCTCCGTTTCAATATTGTAGCTCCATAATTTACCCAAAAAAAAAAAAAAAAAAAAAACAAAAGGACGTTTTTAATTAAATTAATCATTTTTTAATTTGACAATAAAATAATTTATTTACTATAAATTACTCCTTTCAAATATCTCAAAATTATGTGAAAAATTATATCACATGTCATTACTTAATTACTCATAATATTTTATTATTCTACATTATTATTGAAACATTTTTAATGTAAATTAATTTTATCGTATGAATTACTCCCTTCATCTCATTATTATTGGAACATTTGTTAAAAACATCTGTCTAATTATAATTAATGAAACATCTTTTTTATTTGGAAAAAGTAACTTTCTACTCTTTTAATAAAAATTCTCAAATATCTCTTATTTATCGAATTATCCATTATATCTCTCTTAAAAAATTATTTTATCACATTTAATATCAATAAACAATTTTAAAATTAAAGTCCATACAAACATAATTGTTCCATTAGACTAATAATTTTCGTTTCAAATTCAAAATGGTGGTTAAAGCTGTGGCCAACACGTAATTGATTGAAGTGGCGTAATATCATGAAAGGTGGAACTGGATGTCAACACGTGTCACCGAACATGCATTGTTACAAAATGGCTTCGTAAATGTCAATTTGGATGTATGTAATTATGATTCTAGGAAATTTGATACTCCTTTTCAGTCTGTTTATAAATTAAGTTGATCAAGATTCAAGAGGTCATCACGTGAAACTGAACTTGTATTTATTTGACCAGGCCCACTAGTTTTTGTCTAATAATATCATTTTGGAATTCTAATAATGATTCTATGAGAAGTTTAAAAAAAATACTTCCCTCCATCACATATTAATATTTATAGGTAGTTTTAAAGATTAATTTTGTAAATTTTTAAGTATAAAATAAATAAATGAGTTAATTTTTATGTATATGTGGAGAAAAAAATATAAATGAGTTGATTTTTGTGTATGTGTGAAGAAAAAGTAATGACATTTGTGTAAAATTGATGATATTATGATGGTGACGTTTATAAAAAGTTTTCATTTTAAAGGTGTAAAAGTTATTGTGAGACTTAAAGGTGTAAAAGTTATTGTGAGACGTTGTAAAAAAAATGTGAAAATCTAAAGACTTGTGTTCATGTCACTCTAACTAATATGATTAAAAGTATGCATTATTCCTTGTATTATACTAATAGAGAGTTGAGATTGTTGATGCATGTATCGTCTTCTGGTTGATTTTATTTATGCGTTGTCTCTGATTGATTTTGTCAAAATTAAAAATATCAATTATGTAATACCAATTTCAATGTTCCTGGTTGATTTTGCATAAATAATTCAATATCAATCAAAATCATTTAAATTTGTAATGTTACTGATTTTCTAAATGATTTAAATCAAAAATCAACTCATTTTCTTACTTTATATCTCTTCCAATTCAATTTAAGTGACATCCTACAGCTCCTCACAATTATTAAGAAAGTGTACAATTTTCTTAATTTGCCCTTAATTAATTTAAAGTTCTTTTCATTAATCAACCAAATATTTAATGTTTCAAATTAACAGGTTCCATTTGAATGACAGTATACATATTCACTGAGTGCATGCATTATTTTATTGAGAAAATGAATAATTTATTCTATCAATTAATTACTCAGCTTGAGAGTTAAGAGTAAAAGGGTATATTAAAACAATGCTTTAATTTGTCAATTCTTAAACTTTTAAAACGGTCATTTAAAATGGATGGGAGAGTACATAAAATTTATAAAATTATTCTTTCAATACCCCACGCATTATTACACTTTATTAATATGCATGTTCATCTACTTATAAAAAATTAATATATGACGGAGGGAGTAATATTTTTCACGTCGACGTAACATGATACGATAACGACACGCAACACAATAAAAATAAAAAATTACATTTTTAAATAACAACGTGCGACACAATAACATCTCGTGTCCAATAGTTTTGTATCATCGAATAGGAACGGGGCCGGAGTAATAATTTTTCATCTTTTTAATCATTGTTGTGATTTTAGATTAATTTTGTTGTGAATTATATTTCTGTTTTTCTTAATTTCGTTTGATAGAGATAGGGGTGATGTTCTTTAATTTTAAATTTGTGATTTTTTGTTTAACAAAAAAATTAGTAGAGTTATAAGAGTATATATTTTGATTTTATATAAAAATACATTTTGCATCTCTTAAACACTTAAATTTGGTATTAAGATCTTCTGCTCAAATTACTCTTTCTTTTGGCCGATTTATTTTTGTTAAGCGGAGTGCTAACACAATGTTGAGATGATCCACGAAATTTTGTGGTTGAACTCCTCCTAATATTTGTTATTGCAATGAATAAAACAATTTTTTTAAAATTTTTTTTTTGCTAAAAGTGTCGTACATTATGACAAAGTTGTGTTTTAATTTTGATTGGAACATCGATTCCATTTTAAATTAGCGGTAGACCAATGACTAACAAAGCTATCATGCTTTTATTTCATTAAGAGTGGTAAAAATTAAGAAAATACTAGTATTATTTTATAAAAATATAAAGGGGTGCAAAGATCTCATTTCAAGCGTAAAAGTTCACATATGCCCCAATTTTATTTAAATATAAAAGTATGTAAATGAATTCTAAACAGATGGTCGATATATAATATTCTGCTCTAAATAATATCGCAAATTTAGTTTCCCCACCTATTGATTGCCAATTTCTTCCAAAGTATAAAATAATACTCCGTAAATGAGTTGTGGGTGCGTGACCTATTAAAAAAATAAGGAAGCATTATGCCGCTAATCTACTATTTTTCGTTAAACTACTTGAAAAATAGTACAGATATTTGACTACTTTGTAAATGGTACCAGTGGCGTCATAAGACCCTTGTCTGTCTGTCGTCCTTGTTCTGCCATTTTTTTTTTTAATTTGGGGTGTAGTTGTGAAATTTAATAGGATTTTTTCAATTTGAGGTGTAGGATTATATATAGAAACATGGGGTGAATGCCTCCTTCGTGGGTTCCACTGTGGATGGTAGTTCCGGTTGCTCCCACACCGTGAGTGTGGGTAACCAGTTCCGTTGCTCCGACTCCGCCATGGATTGTAGTTTCGATTGCTCCGACTCCACCGTGGATGGTAGTTCCGATTGCTCCGACTCCACCGTGAATGTCAGTAACCCCTTTCACATGAGTGTCATATTTACGTGATTGACGAACTCGTCGACGTATCTTGTGTTAGATTATATATATATATATATAGAAGCAGTAAGATGATTAATTGAAAACCCATATGCATAGGGTTTGAGGAGTGTCCCCTTTAAATGAAAACACCTCACAACTTATACCAATGAAAAAAAAAATGTAACTAGAAAGGGGAAGTGACACGTGTTGCATGAGAGAAAAGGGAAAGGGACACGTGTTCATCATGCACTTGGACGTCGGTTTACAATTTTCAAATATTGTGTACTATATAAATAAGATTTTACCGCATCGAAACTTGTGTACGGCTAATTCAAATGTGTAGGACTCTAACAAGTGTGCGTTGAAATTAATTTTCGGAATTAGTCAATCTTTGAATCGAGTACGTAATCGAAACTTTACAAAAATAGGAACTAATTTTTTTTATTGAGAAGATATTAGTATAATGGATACTCAATCCAACCGTACAAAAATTCGAGCTACTTCCATCAATTTGTAGGAGAAAAGAAAAAACACAGAGGCACTTAAAACTCAAGTAAACCTCAATAACTTAAAGTCATCAATATTGTTAGATAGAAAGAAAAAAATGTAGAGAAATAGAAATGTAAAAATAGATAAATACTAGTAAATTTTTACCAAAATAAAGAAATATAAATTTTAAATTGGAACATAAAAAAAAATGAAAGTTTAAACTTTATAAAGGTACATGAAGTCTGAATACTACTATTAATTAATGAGCCAGATCAAAATAGACGGTGGATTAGGATTTTATTTTATTAATCTAAAATTGTGTTTTACAAATTTTATCAAACAAAATTTATTAATAATAGAATCACGAGCTTATAATCTTTAATTTTAAATTTGTGATTTTTTGTTTAACAAAATATTTAGTAGAGTTATAAGAGTATATATTTTGATTTTATACGCTATTGTTAGAGTTTTTCGATCCTTTGAAAGTTTTCGTTGTTTGAGATTATCCATAAAAATTTGTGGTTGGACTCCTCCTAGTATTTGTTATTTTAACGAATAAAACAGTTTTAATGTAAAAAAATAAATGAAAATTTACCAAAAAGTGTCATACATTGTGACAAAGTCGTGTTTTAATTTGATTGGAATCGTTGAACGGACGGTCGACTAATAACTAACAAAGCTATCATGCTTTTATTTCGTTAAGAGTGGTAAAAAGAAAGTACTACTATTATTTTATAAAAATATAAAGGGTGCAAATATCTCATTTCAAGCATAAAATTCACATGCCCCATTTTTTAATATTCTGCTCTAAATAATATCGTAAATTTAGTTTCTCCACCCATTGATTACCAATTGCTTCCACAATATAAAATAATAAATGAGCTGATATTTTATGTAAAATAAAAATATTATGAAGATTAAGTTTATAAAGAGTTTTTCATAAAATTGTAAAAGTTATCGTGGAACGACGTTCGAAAAAAAAAGTGTTAAAATTATCGTGAATATTATATACCCAACTAGGGATGTAAACAAGTCGAGTAATGTTGAGCTTAAAACTCGACTCAATTGTTATACTCAAAACTCGAAACGCGACTCGACTCGATTGTTAGAGTCTAGAGACGATATGAAATGAGTCTAAAATTTTGCCCTTACAATATATAGTTTATTAATGTTTAATAGATGATAAGATGAAAATTACGATGGTAGACTCCATAGACAAATATAAAATGTAAAAAAAATATTATGCAATTTTCTTTCAAATAAAATATAGAATTGCATTACTTTGTTTAAAATTAATTCCCAACCTTCTTCCACCTAACCCATCAATAGAAGTTTAGCTCTTTTTAAATTGATCATCTACATTTAGTCACTATCAAAATTGATCCGTTATTATTTTCTATTAAAAATTGAGCTGCTTAACTAGGTCAAAATTGATATGTTATTATTTTCTATTAAAATTGATTTAACTGTTAGTGAGTCAATAGAATTTGAGCCGGATAGATATATATATCAAGCATAAATCTATTCCTTTAATAAATCTGAATAAGGGTGAATAATAGAAAGAAGAAACAAGTCTCTTGATTGATAATTTTAGAAAAAAAAATTATGATTAATCTTCACCACATTTATTATAGGATTCGAATTAATAATTATAAACATGAAAATGAATTCTTCAACCGATTGAAATATTGTTAAAAAAAACAAAATACAATTTTTTTTAAAGAATTCTTCAACCGTGATCTACAAAGATTTCTTTTTCGTTGACCAATTAACATCAATTTCACCAAAATCTAGAGGCAGGGATCAGCCAAATAAAATGATTCTATTTTATTTTTGTAAAAAATAAAGTAGAATTAATAAGTGTATACCGAGTTTTCTCTGGAGTTTCCAGCTCCTCCCATTTTAGACTCTCCGATGGTGGGGAGTGGCTCCTCCCACATTAGACTCATCTCCTCCCGACTCATTTGCTCCAGTGCCAGTGACGCCTCCACCATGTGTGTCATATTCTTGGATATTATAATCCATACCATTGTACGCTTCGGGAATGTTATCAATGCCTCCTCTTACGTTAGACTCATCTCCATCTGTGGCTCCTCCTACATTAGACTGATTTGCTCCGGTGTGACTCCTCCTACATTAGACTGATTTGCTCCGGTGCCAACATTAGGATCATATGATTGAGTTGTGTCAGTGACATTTCTCCGGTGTGCTCCTTGTTCTTGAATGATGTCAGCCCACATAGGATGGGTGTAGGTAATGTTTCCATGGATGTCATATTTGACCAGGGGAGTTGCCCCAATACCAATGGTTAACGTTACATCACAAATGTTGCCTGTTGCGCTTCCGCCGTGGGTATGGGTGGTGGCGTGAGTTGTAGTGGCATACTGACTCCTGGTCTGTTTGTCGTCCTTGTTCAGCCATTCTCTTTTCAATTTAATAGAACTATAACTGTGAATATATAGAAGTAGTGAAAGTATTAATACAAAATCAAAATGCATGAGAAATTTAATAGAGATGAATTATATATATAGAAGTAGTGAAAGCCTTAATATAAAATCCAAATGCGTCATAGTTTGACAGAATGTCGCATTGATAAAAAGACACTTCACAACTCCCACGTACACAATTATCAGCAGAACTATATCATATATGAAAGTAATTCTTTCTATTATAAGTGAAATGAACGAGAGTTCCCACTTCAACAAGAATGATCCGCAGCTATTTTGAAAACTGAAATGTATAATAGTAACTCTTTCTATTGAAAACATGAAAGTAATTCTTTCTATTGAAAGTGAAATGAACGAGAGTACGTTCCCACTTCAACAAGAATTATCAGCAGCTATTTTGAAAACTGAAATGTATAACAGTAACTCTTTCTATTGAAAACCTAATATTTATTGAAAACTGAAATGAATGATCCAAACAAATACATGTATATCCAGTTGTATCTTTTAATTTAAGGCAAAGGAGATTTTAATTAGTTTAGAAGATTTAATATTTTTGTCTTATAATTTAAGTGATTCACAAAATAAATTGTATATAAAATTTAAAAGATTATTTTAAAGTTTTTTTTAAAAATTATATATTTGATTATGGACGGATTGGGTTAATATATGTACAACTTCATTCATATTTTTAAATTATTAGATAATAAAATGAATTTTATTTTAATTTTTAAAATATACATAAGAAAAAAAAAATTAATGATTGGACGGGCTACAATCCCGTCCGGGCCATCACATAGATCCGCCCTTATTATTATGGGTCGAATTTTGTGTGAATACACTAATGACACAATAAGGACACCGGTCTAACCAACATAAACACGATAACATTCTCTTTCCCTCCGTTTCAATTTTCATAATTTACCCAAAAAATACAAAAAAGACGTTTTTAATTAAATTAATTTTTTTTTAATTTAACAATAAAATAATTTATTTACTTTAAATTACACCTTTCAAATATCTCAAAATTATGTAAAAAATTATATCACATGATATTACTTTATTACTCATAATATTTTATTATTCTACATTATTAATTGAACAATTTTAATATAAATTAATTTTATCCGTACGAATTACTCCCTTCGTCTCATTATTATTGAAACATTTGTTAAAAACACCTGTCTCATTATTATTGAAACAACTTTTTTATTTGGAAAACGTAACTTTCTACTCTTTTAAAAAAAAATCCTCAAATATCTCTTATTTACCTTACATGTAGTTACTTTTTATCGCCTGAATTATTCATTATATCTCTCTTAAAAAAATATTTGATCACTTTTAATACCAATAAACAATTTTAAAATTAAACTCCATACAAATATAATTGTTTCATTAGACTAATAATTTTCGTTTCAAATTCAAATAAGTGGTTAAAGCTGTGGGCAACACGTAAATGATTGAGGTGGCGTCATATCGTGAAAGGTGGAACTAGATGTCAGCACGTGTCACCGAATTAACATGCATTGTTAGAAAATGGCTTCGTAAATGTCAATTTGGATGTATGTAAATAATGCTTCTAGGAAATGTGATACTCCTTTTCAGTCTGTTTATAAAAAAGTTGATCAATATTCAAGAGATCAACACGTGAAACTGAACTTGTATTTATTTGACCAGGCCCACTAGTTTTTGTCTAATAATATCATTTTGGAATTGGTCTTTCTTTCGATTTACTATCTAATAATGATTCTATGAGAAGTTTAAAACAAATACTTCCCTCCATCACATATTAATATTTATAGGTAGTTTTAATATTTATAGGTAGTTTTAAAGAGTAATTTTGTAAATTTTTAAGTATAAAATTAATAAATGAGTTAATTTTTATGTATATAGGTGGAGAAAAAAAAATGAGTTGATTTTTGTGTATGTGTGAAGAAAAAGTAATGACATTTGTGTAAAATTGATGATATTGTGAGGGTGA
The DNA here is from genome assembly GCA_963675135.1 of Galeopsis tetrahit. Lineage (NCBI taxonomy): Eukaryota > Viridiplantae > Streptophyta > Magnoliopsida > Lamiales > Lamiaceae > Galeopsis > Galeopsis tetrahit. The sequence goes on from OY776120.1 coordinate 1,624,947, forward strand.
AATTTATAAAGAGTTTTAATTTTAATGATGTGAAAATTATTGTGAAACGTCCTAAAAGAAATGTGAAAATTATTGTGGAACGAAGGAAATAAATATTAGAGTCATAAAGAGATTAAAGTGTCATTAATCAAAGATGATGTGTATTTACGGTGTGAAAAAAAATTATTTACTCTAAAAACTTGTGTTCATGTCACTCCAAGTAATATGATTAAAAGTATGCATTATCCCTTATATTAGCTTATATATATATATAAAGGCCGCATGACTAATATATTTGATGGGCTTGTAACATAAAGTCCGCATGGATAATATTGCATGGACTTGTGAAGTGGGCCGTTGATCAATATTAATATTTAATGGGCCACATAAAGACCCGTCTCACAAGATGAGATCTGTGAGACGATCTCACACAAGTTTTTGCCTATTATATTTACAAAAAAAAAATACACACGGTCATGTGGATTTGTTCACGCTTTCATCAATTCAAAGCATATTGTTATCGAGTCGAGTGCTTAAAGTTTGAATTTGATTCAAGCTCTTATTGAGTCGTGCTCAACTCAATTACATTAATGAGAAAAAATGAGCCTGACTTGAGCTTAATGAAATTGACCATTTTTTTTTAAATATCAAGCTTAATGAACTAAGTTCAAATAAATTTATTGATAAATCGAGTATCTAATTACTAGCTCGAATCGTTTAACATGTCGAGTTCGAGTCTTAACGAGCCGAGCTCACAAACACCATGGTTCGCTTAACAACACTAATCAAACAACTCTTAATTTTTTAAATCGGGTTGTGTAGCCTAAATTTTTGATGTGTAGAATGAAATGTGCGTACCATTACAAGCTAGGTACTTATAAAATTAAACTCATATATCAATTATAATTAGCAATTCTTATACATGCTTAATAAAAATGCATGATTAATGTAAGAAAATGAAACATGCATGAAATTAAAAGATGTGTGTAAAATGCACCCAGCTGCATGAGAAATTACAATGGGATCTATTACCGCACACTTACGTACAAGTAAAGATAAAAGAACATGTAAATGAATTCTAAATAGATGGTCGATATATATATTTGGTAATAACTTTTTGTATTTTTATCTCAAAATTTAGGAATGTATGAACCATATAATATAATCAAGCTCTAAATAATATAAAAATTTTAGTTTCTCCACCATTATTAATTTTACATTTTATGGAAAATTGAGGATACGGGATGATGTTTTAAAAAGATTTTTCATAAGAGTGTGAAAATTATTATAGGACATTTTAAAAAAAGTACTCCCTCCGTCCCGTGATTACTTGCACACTTTCCTTATTGGGACGTCCCAAAATTACTTGCACACTCTTAATATGGAAATACCCCACAAAATTAATAACCTCACAACATCATTTTATTTTCAAATTTGCCACTTCTTTTTTCCATACATTTCACTTTACACATCATCAAATTACCTAAAATACCCCTCCTTTATCTTACATCAGCAACCACTAAATTCACTTTTCTTAAACAACGTGCCTGTCAAACAGTGCAAGTAATTCTGGGACGGAGGGAGTATAAAAGTTATAGTGTAAACGAAAAAAGTATTATACATCCCAACAAAAACTATGTAAAAAACCTAAAACAAATCCATAATCAAGGTCTCTTTGGTTGGATCCAAAATCCATCCTTTAAAGAAAATTTAAAAGTGATCATGTGACAACATGCATGCATGATCTTAACTTAAAAGAAAATAGAAATGTTGAAACCAAACAAAAAAAACAATGCCTCAGCTGCATATGGTGGCCGGGCAATTTCTCCTTAGATTTTCTCTATCACTCCCTTCTTCTCTCCCTTATCATACCCGCATCTTTTCATCATCTTTGTTACTGCAGCCGGGCATCTTCTCATTCAACTATATACAAAAATTTAGATATTTTTTCTTCCACATAAAATATATATGTCTTTTTTATACTTTTAGTTTCTATTTTATTCTTGTGAAAATTAATAAGTACATACCGAGCTAGAGCTATCGGAGCGGTGCAGTCCGATACCACTGGTGCCAGGACCAATATCTCCAACAGAATCAACACTGTTGTTGTCGTACGCTTCGGTGGTGCCAGTGGCCCCTTCCAGCTTAGACTTATATGGTTCGGTGGTAACGCCTCCACCGTGTGGGCCGTATTCTTGGGTGCCAATTGCCCCCATACCATGAGTATTTGTAGCCTTTTTGGTGCCATATTCTTCACTGTGAGTTGCCCCCATACCAATAGTGCCATATTCTCGGGTAGGACCGTGGGTATCGATAACACCTCCGTCGTGGGTGCCATATTCACCTGTAGTTCCGGTTACTTTTCCATCATCATGGATGTCAATACCATGGGTACCGGTGACACCTCCTCCGTGGGTGCCAGTAGTTCCAGTTGTTGCCCTTCCGTCGTCGGTACCCCTTCCGTCGTCGGTACCGATGGCGTGAGACTCGTCGACTTGTTTACCATACTTGTCGGACTGTCGTCCATGTTGTGCCATGCTTCTTGACTTCAGTAGGTTTGAAATTAAATTGATTGATTATGGTTTAATAATCTCAAATAAGCTGATTATATATAGAAGCGGGTGATATGCATAATTGTGTATGAGAGTTTTGACAACACATCACAACTCCCACTTCCACCCCTACAAAATTATTATCATTAATTTAATCAATCTCACTAAAAAAATTATTAGCATTAATTTAATCAATCTCACTAAAAAAATTATTAGCATTAATTTAATGGTATAGATAAGGATCTACAAATTATTAGAGGTGTATTATTAGCAGGTTACACCTCTACAAAAATTATTTGTATAGATAAGGATCTCCACCCCTACAAAATATAATACATTGAATTATCATTATTGAATCGCAAATTTAATACAATAGTATATAATACTCTTGTACACGATTATTTGGTGCCTAATCTTACTTTTGCTGAAATGTAAGTTTGACAATTTATGTTATCGTGTCGAATTTTGTATTAATACGTTAGCTACATAACATAATAAGCTCAAACATAATATGATCAGAACACGGATCAACACAACATAAACAGGATAACAACATACTCCCTCCCTCCCAATGTTGTAGCTTCATAATTTTAAAAAAAAAAAAAATCATTACTTTATTACTCATAATTTGGTAATAAAAAAAATTATTAACTTTAAATTACACCTTTTAAATATCTCTGTTACATATCATTATTTTATTACAAATAATATTTTATTATTCTACATTATTAGTCAAAAGACTTTAAAATAGAGAACCATTTATAAACTTCACCTCACAATATACACAAAATGTCATTACTTTTGAATCCACACATACATATCAGGCAAACTCTATCGTATTAAACTCAACACACACAGTAAATGATGAATATAAAATGGGATAGAGAAAGTAATATTTTTCACGCCGACGTAACATGACATGATAACAACACAATAAAAGAAATTGCATTTATTTAAATAGATTATTAACGGACTAATGTGTTATCAATTAATTTTATCTTATTAAGACACAAAAATGATAAAATCAATCATGGAGAGAATCAAGTGGTTAAATATGGCAACAGATTTACATAACGAAGCTGTCGGCAACACGTTATTGATTGAGAATTTTGATAGAATTGTTTGATACTTAGATGTGACGTGGCGTAATATAATAGCGTAAAAAGTGGATCTCAAGGTGTCACCGAACTTGTATTGGCCCGCCACGGTATGACCAGGCCCAATTTTTGTGGCCCAAACTCTCTGATCCAGTCACTTCGTAAATGTCACTATTATTGTCTTCAACTTAAATGGGCTTTCCTTTTTTTTGGAATGGTCGTCTAAAAATAATTCTATTAAAAGTAAAAAAAAAAAAAAAAAATAGAGTTATAAGTTCACGAACGGAACTGAATCAATAAGAGGTCGAAGTGTCATTAAAACCTTATTTGAAAAACTGTCCTAAAATATTAGAAAATGAATATTATCAAAGATGATGTGTATTTATGGTATGAAAAATAAATTATTTACTCTAAAGACTTGTGTTCATGTTTTTTTTTTTGAAATGTTAATATAACTATCAATGCAATTATGAGGATCACAACACCATGCCTTGTGTCCATGTGATCATGTCACTTCAACTAACATGATTGAAGTATGCATTGTATTATTATATTTACAAAAAATAATTCACATGGTTATGTGGATTGGTTCGCTTTCATTTACTCAACTAACTGAAGCATATAGTTGTTATTTGAATCAAGTCGAGTATTTAAAGTTTAAACTCGACTCAAGTTCGTGTCGAGTTGTGCTCAACTCGATTACATTGGTTTAAAAAACGAGCTCAACTCGTAAATGAGCCTATCGAGCTGAACCTAATGAAATTAAACAATTTTTAAAAAAAATTATTGAGTCTAACGAGTCGAGCCTAATGAAATTAAATGATTTTTTAGATATTGTGAGACTAACGAGTCGAGTTTGAATCATCTCGTTAGTAAATCGAGTATCTAACTAGTTCGAATCGTTTAACAAGTCGAGTTCGAGCCTTAACGAGCTGAGCTCACAAGCAGCTCGGTTTGCTTCACAACACTAATCATGCAACTCTTAATTTTTTAAATTGTGTTGTGTAGTCTATATTTTGGATGTGTAAAATGAAATGTGCGTACCATTACAAGGTACATACAAAATTAAAATCATATATCAATTAGAATTAGCAATTCTTATGCATGATTAATGTAAGAAAATGAAACATGCATGAAATTAAAAGATGCGAGTAAAAATGCACCCAGCTGCATGAGAAATTACAATCTATTACTGCACATGTACGTACCTTGTCAAGACATAATAAGGCCAAAGCTCTTCAATCTTCATTTATAATTAAAGAGAAAATTAGGTCTAGCATGATGAGCAAAAAGCCCGTCAGATTAGCCAAGAAGACTGCCTGATACCTAAATTGGACATTCTACGTCTAATAAAGTGGACGAAGTTCATTAGAGACAAACAAACAATCGCGACTAGAAAGAATTTCAAAAACTTGAATGAAACGGACTTAAAACCCTCCAAGAATGGAGGTACAGGCAAATCATCCTTGGCTATCAAACATTGGCTCTTGCCTTCATGTAAGACCAATGTTCCCACTCAATGTGTTTAGTTTGAATGTTAATTTTGGTCTCAATTTATAGAGGCAATTAGAGAATAAGATCAGATTCTGTTGACCCTTTTGCCTCTTCGATATTAAATTCTTTTCAATTTTCACCACAACTGTGCATGCACTAACAAAAAAAGAATATGTTCCACCATTAATTGTGCACCACGTGTGAGAGAAAAGAGAGAAGTAGATGACTGATTTTTTTTGCATTAACCAAGGAAAAATATTTTATTGCACGTTATAAGTCACAAGAATAATGCGAGGTACATGATAGAAAATCTATTCAAGTCATATTTCAAATTAGTTGATTTGAGTAGAAATGAATCATGTTTTTAAACCCAGACCGGACGAGTTCATTGTTCGATTTGATGGCCGGTCTGAAGATAAAAACATGGCCTATAATTAATGTTTTGAATGCATTCATTATGTTAAATCTTGCTCTAGTCGATTATAATATAGATATTTGTATACAAATGAATCAAATATCATCAAATTTAACCCACACATACTTTGTATTGAAAGAATAGGTGTAATTTGGTTAAAATGAAAAGTATCGGCTAAACATGCCCCAAAGCGAGTTTGTTGAGTCCGGTCCAAACGAAATGCAAGTTTTCGACTGTTCAAAAGTTTCATATGCCAGACATGTACTGATCTACATACCTCAAATTATCGTTCTTCAAGTTGGTAGAATGCAAGTTGTAAAAATGATGAAAGAGAACAAATTCAATACACACATAGGCCAATTAGACCAGCATGTATTTTGACTCTATTACATTCCTATGATCCAACTCCTACCCAAAACAAGTCATGCCTTAATATTCTTTCTTCTACTTTGGGTAATTTGGCCTCTCGTAAAAGGGAGGGACCATCATATCAAAATGCATAGCAGAATAGCAGATATATATTTGACTTCTCAAAGGCAAAATATATCATCAAAGCTTTTTCCCACAGAATCTAAAACAACATGCTGTTCATATTATTCCATTGTTTTCACTTACTTTTAACAAACATATATGCCATGCAGCACATGTAAGTGAGCGGTCAAGAATCGATCTATGAATTACGTTCAAAGGACATACCGGCGTTTATCGTTTCATGGATGATAAAAGTAAGCCCTGTAGAGACCGACATGATGGAGGAGATAGACTCTTGGCGAGATCCAACACTCGTACTAACTCGTTTATTTGAGATGAGAACATGTAAATTTCATCAGCTTGATTCTTTCTCACCAACTCATCCAGACTCCTGTGTAATATTCAAGCAATTGGCAAATGTTTATTGAAAAACACAATTCTAAATCCTTTATATTGTTGAAAGAAATAGATTACCTTGAATCAAACTCCATGCCTTGACTAGAGGAAGAAAACAGCAGTTTGATAATGGGATGCATAACTAACTGAGCAGGTACTTCTTCGGGGTTCAAACTCCCGCAACACCCCCAAGAATTTGGATTCAGGATAACAATTTGTAATGCTGGTGATTTTGTTTGAATGTCTCTAACTATAGTTCGGAATGTCAATTCATCTTCTGCATTTTCGATTATTTGGCTAGCAAACATCCTCTCAAGGGTGTAATTCCTAGTTTGATATGAAATGTAGACAGATAATAGAATTAATCACAATAGAAAGAGAATTAAATAAAAAGCAAGAAATCAATGCCAAGTACTAATTTGTTCTTCCAAAAAGTTTCATGTAGGAAAATATTTAACACTTAGATTATACAAGTTGATAACATCATGGTGCTAAGAATTCATACAAAATTAGATCAGCTAACAATTGGAACAGCTTGTTTGACCCACTTATGGAGTCTAGGCTGTCCAGCATAAAATTATTAAGAGAAAAATCTCATACTTCACAAAGAACTGACAGCCATAATGTTAAATTCAGAAACACAGAACATGCATACATCTCATAATAACAGGTGCCTCAATCCCACTTTGCAACCAAGAGTGTCATAAGTATTAAGCTAATTTCTTAATGTATTCATTCAAAGGTCATAAGCAAATAACATTTTACAGATAACAAATAATTAGTACTTAAAATTTCTGAAACTATAAAAATTATCAGATCTAAAAAAAGAACAGAGCCTAGTGACTACTGTATTATTAGACCACTCAAATAACTAGCTTGACATACCTCCATTGAGTGAAAGTTAAGGCCAATTTGAAACACAAGTTAGAATTTAAGTTATAACACACGGAGTTAATATGACAATCAAGATTATACCAAGATGAAATTTCAACTTTGAAGAACTCACCCAAATGCATCATCTGATCCAGTGGAAACATAGCATTTGAATAGGCGAATTCCACCATCCAATGGTGCATTATCATCAAAGCAAGGATATGCTCCAACAAGACAGGAACATTGTGGGCATAAAAAGGTGATCCAGCGAATATCTTTTGAAATATCGGAAGACCGAACCATGAAACCATTTCCCAAATAGCCATCTGCAAACATTTTCTGATTTTCAAGAAATTCAGCACTTCCTTCATTAATTTGCAACTTAGAAGAGGTTTCCGACACAGCTGGCGTACAACATCCAATATGACTGTTTTGAACATTTTCACTCATCAATCCTTTGTTATCATTAATCTGTAGCACAGACAAGGTGTGTGATAAACTTTCATCATCAACTAAATCTTCTGAAGTTTTATATTCCACGTTTTCTGTTTTGTTATCTTCAGGAACTGCTTCAGCCTTTTCACAAACCCCATTTGATGAAACTCTACTCGAACAAGTACCATTGGGTGGATTTCGATCAGGTTCAAAATTCTGCCTAGTCAGCACATCAGAGAATTCACTTCCTAGAATATCATTCTTGCTTAAAAGAACAGACGTTGCGTTCAACAGGCATACACCTGGAACACAAGTAAAGGATTTTACATATTCTGCCACCAGCTTCTCACTTGCACCTCCGAATGAGCAGCAACAATTGCCAAACCAATTGTCTGCAGCATCTCTCCAGTTAACCGAAGGTATTTCCCGGAAAGATCTGCAACAATATTGAGAAAGTGGATACATGAACATGAGATCATTCCAGCATATAAATTTATTATTGAAAACAAAGACTTACTCTTATGAAAATACAATAACAATAAATCTACACAACCAAGTCTCCATACTAGAATATCAGATAACCAACAAGAATAGTTGTGAGGGGGTAATAACCGCATGAAGTGAGGCTAAAAGTAACTAGTAGTCAAATTTCAATTACAGGGGAAAGATAAACTGAAACAGAAACCGAATGAACAAAAAGAAATCAAGTATCTACCTGAGACCCTTTGTCAATTTAGACGAGCAATTTCTGCAGTAGAAGTAAACCTCCTCCTCCGTACAAGACAATTTCTTCAAATCTGAAATCCAAAGTACTCATAGTGTAATTTGAATAAAGAGAAATTCCATTCCTAAAAAAACTAACAAAATCATAACCAGTTCGAACAAGAATTAACAACATGTAGAAAAAATTTCTTACCAGAATCCACAGAAAACGGACGAAGCACGTCGCCATTTTCCTCGCCTTTAAGAATTGAATCAAAACCAGAAACGAGAGGGTGGTTAACCGGAAGTAGCAAAGCGAGCTTAACCTCAATGTGATCATCGAATAGCCTGAAATGAATCGGAGATTCCGGGTCAATCAAGACCCTGGGCACCGGAACCCTAACCGATGTCCCTATTTGGTCTTCCGCTTCCGAAAACGACACCGTAAGCAGAGATTTCTGGGGGAGAAGGGCAACTTTGAGGTCTCTGCATTGAGTTGAAGGATTCGTGCTTGGGTTGAATAGTAGTAATCGAAGTGTTGATGTGTGCGACTGAGCTTCCCACGTGAACCGCCACCAGGTGGCGGAGGACGGCGGTTTATCGGCTGATAACTGTTGTGTCATTTTTTAACCACACTTTTTTTTTTTTTTGCCAGGCCTTTGGGCTTGTAAGTGAATTTTGGCGGGTAATTGTTGTGCAAATTATTCGAGTAAAATAATGGGCTGGGCCTGCTTAGGGGTTTCACAATTGGCCCATATAAGTAATGGGCCTACTGATTGAGTTGGATATATTTTTATTTTATTTAAATGATTCAAATTAAATTATAGTCATGTTTATTTATTTTTTAAAAAAAATTATATATGTGTAATATATTTCCTATCAAACTTATTTGTGAATTGTAAATAATATATATGCTTTAAATATATTATATTTTCAATTGTTGATCCCATAATTAATTTTGTGACCATAAATTTAAAAGATTTAAAGTACATATTAATGAGAAAGTTAAATACGAGGGCAAATAAAGTGTAGGTATTAAGAAAAAAAAAGGATTTAAAGTCATAAGTTCACAAAACCATCGATTAGGGTTAAAACTCGGGCCAAGTTTATCTAGATCAAATCATAAAGAGCACGTAAATAGTCCAAATGTAAACGGACCAAAAACGAGAACTCAACTAAAAAGTATGGTGGATCAAAGACTTCACCCCATCGCCCCGTAAACGAGGCAACAAAATGCATTTCATCGGCAAATGGTAACAAAGAATCAATCATAAAGGCCTCTTAAATCTTAATCGATGACATCTTCCAATATTTGTCTAAGCGAATGGATATGCCTTGACTAGTTGAAAGATTTTGGTACAAAATTACATTATTATATGAGATTAACAATATAGATTAAAATCAAATTAGAATTAAGAAATAATAGAACTGAAGTGGCGCGTGGTATAATAAAAAATATTTGCACAAATTGAATCTGAGAAGTGTCCTTATATTTAATGTCAAGGTGTGGCATAAATGGGGTACCCTGTCTCTCTCGAAATTTGCAAGTGCACGAATAGCTAATCAATGACCTAATCAATCGATTAAAGAAAAATCACCAATTTTAATGATGCTTAATTAATTTTAATTATCTTTTGATTGGGGGACGCTTGAAAGAGATACATACAGTAGTGTAGAATTGGAACTTAGGAGTGTGTTCTTTTCTAGGTCTTAGAATCTCTAAGGTGTAAACAATTCATACGAGGCCAGTTCATACATAGCACAAAATTCGACTTTAAACGGGCCTTCGCAAATGGACGGTGAGATTGGTCACCCGAATTATTTGATCATTTGATCGGATACCGAAACTTCAAAAGAAAAAAAAGATATATACGGAACTCTTGATTTAGTCGTATGCATTTGCGACTTAGAGTGTGTTCCTCTCTAAGTTTAGGTTCGAAACTCTTAAGGTGTCAGTCCACAGAGTTTTAGGAATTGTTTCATGAATTAGTCGATTCTTGAATTGAATATCGGGACATAAAAAAATAAATATATACTGAGTATATACCCACCTCCATTGCCCTAGTTTTGCTTGTTGATTGTGCAATCAGTGATAATAATATAATTATTTGGACTTAATGTGCATACGCAATGACAATACTTTTAAAAAGAAATCTCAATTTCAACCATTATTTAATAATAAGAAAAATTTATGTTATTCTCTTTCAAGATTCAACATGGTGAAGAGCACATGGGCTCTTGATTCAAAATAAGAAATAAGAACAATTTTATTCTTAAGACAGATCAATACTGCACCGACCTATCTTAGATTCAATGCTAAGTTTTCTTACAAATGTTAATATATTCAATACCAATTGAACGGTTGTATTCGTCGGCTGTAATTTTTAATATGTGTCGCTCCAATATTATAGAACGGTGATTATTTTTTAATACGACACGTATCAATCATCCATATAGTAAAACAGAATGTGGAACATGTGTTTCCGATCAATCCACCAATTTTGGTACCATTAATTGCCAATTTTGCATACATAACACTATGGATTTTTTTTGGTTTCACTCCTAGTTACATACATGTAACTTGTTTTTATTAATTACTCCCTCCGTCCGCCTATAAGCTTCCCATTTTACCATTTTGGTTCGTCCGTCTATAAGCTTCTCATACCTTTTTTGGTAAGTACTTTTTCTTACACTTCACTTTATATCTTACTTTTTCTCTCTATCTCTCTCCTCTCTCAATCACATCACTTGTACTATATCTATTATTTAATCACTTTTCTTAATCTCTGTGCCAAAAAGTAACGTAACACTTATAGACGGACGGATACGGAGTATTTAAACTAATACGACACAATATGTGAACTAATAATATATTGTACTTCAACTAATACTATATTCTATTTGAACTAATATTATATTGTATTTATCATAACTCATTAGTAACATTCACCCATTTAAAAAATTGTATTAAATAGAAATAAATTTCATGTAGGTAACTTGTACACATGAGTATTTACCTTAAATAATATTACATATATCTCATTAATTACCTCTTATTCTATATATCAATAGAATAAAATCAATGAATTCCACCCTCAAAGTAGTTCAAGTTGATAGTGATCACAAATCACATGTCACAACCACAAAAAATTTAGAGTTCAAATTATCTAACAGCTAGTCTTGGTGATACAGGTCTTCCTACCTTTATATAAAAATGATAATGTTTAAGCAAAAAGTTATAATGTTTAAGAAAAAAGTGATACTCACTTTCGTTAAAAATATTATCACTTTTTACTTAAACATTGTCATTTTTTTTTTATAAATAAAAAAATTGGAAAAAAAAAATGAATTATTCTACCTAAAATTTTAAAATATGAATTAAAAGAAATCACCCAAATTTTTGCCATTATCTAATATGTTTGTTTGGTCGACCCATCAACAAGACCTGCCCTATATAATTTACATTATATCCTTCTTACAAGCGAGTATCATGAATTATTTTTCAATGAATTTTTTATAAAGCTAACATAATGCAATCAAAATAACAATAATAAATAAATTCACTTCATAATTAATTAATATTAGAAAATATTAGCATTATTGCATGATGATGTAGTTTATGGATTTTTTTGTATTATAAATATAGGTTGTCAATCATGAACCCAATAATTCAAACTCTTGATGTCACGCCTCAATATTTCGGTCCAAAAGCCAGTGTCGCCCTTAGAGTAGTCCACCAACATTAGGTCATTCTTATCTTCTCTTTAAAAAAAATCAATTCAATTCTTATTTGTTCGTTCCACAATTATTTGCACACGTTTCATTGATGTTCCATTCTGCTGGATCTTTAACACGTGTCGTCCCCAATATATTATAGGATATGACGTATCTTTAACACGGTCTTTAACATGTGTCGTCCTGATATGTATGAAACACGTGTCGTCCCCAATATTATAGGATACGTCCCCAATATTATAGGATAGGACGTATCTTTAACACGATCTTTAACATGTGTCGTCCCCATATGTGAAAGAATTTCGTCTCATCTAAAAGTCCGAACTTGTAGTGAGGTCCATCGAGTGGACAATTTAAATGGGTGGAGTGTTTTCAACAGGAATCGAACCCAGGTCGATTTGCCTGGTTTGCTCTGATACCATTAAATGATTCCATGTCATCTAAAAGTCCGAACTTGTAGAGAGGGTGAGAATTAATTCTTGTATATTAATTCCTAACACTTCCCCTCACTCGTGGACCGGATTAACACCTCTTACCCTTTTTTGGAGAGGAGGCCCATCGAGTGGACAAACAGGAATCGAACCCAGGTCGTTTTTGCCCGGTTTGCTCTGATACCATGAAAGAATTCCGTCTCATCTAAAAGTCCGAACTTGTAGTGAGGTTGGGAATTAATTCTTGTATATTAATTCCTAACAATATGTATCAATCATCCATATAGTGGAACAGAATGTGAAACATAAAAAGTGGAACATGTGATTTCAATCCCTACTTTATTCCTATAAATTTACAAAATTACCCATCAATACTTCACTCACCATCCTTTAAAAAAAAGTATATCTATTTTGTAGTGCAAACATTAATGGAGCGAAGAGAGTATATAATTAGAAAGACACATTATTGATTTGTCATTAGGATCACAAGTTGCAAGACAATTGTTGGACTTGAAAAAGTGTGAGCAATTGCACATATATTAGTAAAATTTTAGTTAGTGGTTAAAACATAAGACCAATCAGATTTAATTTAGGTTTATCTATACCAAGAATATAAATATATAATTTTACGCGAGAAAAACATATCGTCATGTTATGAAAAAGTATTACACAATTTTTAGTAATTAGTGGTTAAAATATATGATTAATTGATCATATTCCTTTTGATAGCTTCCACTAATTCAGAACTTAATTTGAAAGCTATAGCTAATAACCAATGAATTAATGACAAGTTTTTTCTCTGTGTGGATCATATTTCAATGGGGACGTAACTTGATAAGTCAATCCACCTACACGTCTTACTTTACTGCTACATTGTGAGGTACTCCACGTATTGCTTGACGTAAAACATATAATGAATTTGTTTCTGTGTTTCGTTGAATTTTTTTCATGGCTCGATAGAAAATTTGATCATCCAATGATTTTTTTTCCGTGTTTCAGAATACAGTTAACCAACATGTTAACTAATCGATTACGGTAAATTGGATCGGATTTTGCTTTTTTTTCTTCTGTAGTACCTCATTGTGACATGAGCGTGAAAGGGATTTAAGTTCGATCGAAATAATTTTGGTGTTCCACGTCTTATTTCTTGATGATTGACATGTTATATTAAAAAAATAATCAACGTGCAGTAGAGTGGAATGCTAGTGGAATACGAAAAGTAGAATAGGGAAATCGAACCGAACAAAATCGAAAAAGATGTCAAAGCAATTGAAGCATATACAATTTCATTTCTTGAGATAAATAGAATTCAACTCAACCATTAATCATACATTATTCATCCAATTGCAATCAAATTAACCTAACACAACATTAATTAATTAATAATCATAGCCCATGAATTAACTAATTAGTACATGAAATCATGAGGAGAGGCCATGATTGGGTGATTCGCATGCAAGATCAAACCGGGAGAATTATTAAAGAAATAATCATCACCCCCATTAAAAATAATCTGATCATCATCATCTTCAAATATTCCTGCAGGTGCACAAAAACTAGTATTTGAGGTGAAGCAGGTGATAATATCCTCCAGGGCCTGAAGCCTGTGACTGAGTTCACAAATTTGTGCACTCAGAATTGAATTCTCAGAGTGCAAATTCAAGTAAAGGTGAGTTGTGTAATTTATATTGTTTAAAATATGTTTATTTTCAGCCGTCAGATTCGTCACCTGTGCCGTTAGATCGTCCACGTGTTGTTGCTTCCGCATCCTCGATCGTCGCGCCGATTCGCGGTTCGATAGCATCCTCTTGCGCTTCCTCGTGTCGTCGGGACAAGTCTGGAGGGAGCTGGATGAAGTTAACGACATGTGTAGTTTTTACTGGGACAGACGAATTAAAAAAAAAAAAAGTTTTTACTGGGACGATGGGAGTATGTCAGTATATGAATACGATATTTTTTTGTTCATGAAAAAACGTAAAACCAGTAGAGGAATACAACGGAGAAGGATTGAATTTCAGTAAACATGATCAAATTCTAGATGTTACACATGAATTTTTTTAATTTTTTTTAGAGAGAGAAATAAAAATGCAAGAAAATCAAGAAATTTGGGTTTCTAGAGAGAGAATTGAGGATGTGAGAGAGAGGGGGAGTTTTTGGTGGTGATGGATGTGGGAATTTTATACACGAGAATACATAGTGAAAGGGAATAAAGTAATGCTTACGTTGGCAATTATTATACTTAAACTATTAGTAATGTCGTTTTATTCGATATGTCGTTTAATTATTCTAATTAGCATTATGGAGACAAAGTGGTAACATGCATATATGGTCATTTTAGTGTTCCGTTTTATTTCACTATCTGATTTATTAACATGTCGTGGTGTGTTAAAAAATGATTAACAGTAATGAAATTATGTGGATTTATCGAATTTATTATAAAACTCATTACAGTCATCTCCTCTCACTTAATCTCTCGTGATTGATATTTCACCTCTTTGACATTTCTTCTAAATGACGATTTACTTAGTTCTATCATTGAGAATTATGACTGATTAGTCCGATATTGTGGTCTTATGGTATTATATAAATGACGTTGGTTGATATTGTTGAGTACGGCTTATATAAGTATTTCTATTTCTTCAACGACAAACCTCCGGTATTACTATTCTAGATAATTGAAAATACAAGTAATTAATTGCTTATGCTAATTGATTTATATAGGTATTAATTTTTTATTAGCAATATTTATAGAGACATTATAAATAATTTCATCAGGTTAGCTTGAATATATTGTGATTGAGCCCTTTAAGGGCATGTTTGTTTTGGGATGGGAAATCCGGATTTGGGATTTCGAAACTCCACCCCCATTACAGTTTGGGATTTTGATTAAGGATTTCAAAATCCCACCCCTATAACCCTATAAAAGTCAACTCTATAAATACCTACAAATCCTATATAAATACCTATAAAATCTATAATCCTATACTATAAAGTTAAATCCTACTCTACATAAATCCCAAAACAAACACAAAACATAAAAAGTATTAGGATTTTGAAATCCATTAGATTTTGAAATCCGGATTTCAAAATCCCAAAACAAACATGCCCTTATTGATTAGAGACAAAATCCTTGTTTTTTCCTGGATAACAATAATAAAACATATAAAATCGAGTCACTAAACAACAAAGTGGCTGTAGTTTAGTGGTAAGAATTCCACGTTGTGGCCGTGGAGACCTGGGCTCGAATCCCAGCAGCCACACTTTGATTTTTTCACCCCCTTTTATTATTATGTCTTGCATTTTATTTTATTTTTTTTAAGGATTTTATACGTTCATTTGAATCCGACAGTCAATGAGTCGGTTCGTACGCGATATAGTTCAAGTTTATTTGAAATAATATCGAGTTTTTAAATTATTATTTGATTATTAAACAATTCGAACTTTAATTGAGCTCGAGTAGTTTGATATTCTTATACTAATTTTATTTTTTTTACTTTTCGAGTTTGAGTCGAACTTTATATTGTATCGAACATGGCTTATTCTATTGTAATTTTAATCATAGAATTGATGTGCATTTCATTATGTAGTCATGGTGCTGGATTTGGGCCAACTGGAGAAGCTCAAAACATAAATCGTGTGGGCTTGAGTAGAAAATTTACCAAGCCCAATGTTATTTTAAATTGGGTACGAATATTCGTGTTAGATACATACACCCCAAATTATACTCTATACACCCATTCTCAAAAAAAAAAAACTTGATGCTCAATTGCTCATCAAGGACAGGACAGTGTGCCTTTCATAGCAATAACAACGGGAACACCACCACCTCAATTGCAACGACCAAAGTAGAGATGACAAGTGCATTTGACAAGTTACCGTTATCGGATACCCTTCCTTCACTCACAGGGATGGTTTCGTTTCATCCTTGGATGGAGTCAGATTAGGAGCTAGCGGTTAGGACGTGGTAGGAGTCCCTTCAAATAGTTTCTTGGCGCCTTCAGATTCTCTAGAGTGTTGTTGCTCGTCCCTTGTTGAGGGTGATGACAGTCCGGTTCTCCCACACTTACAGGAAGGTGAACCAGACTACGGATGTTGTGGCAAAGTCTCAAGAGACAACTGTTTGGAGCATTTTGTCTTATATGTATAGTGACATGAATAGGGAATGTTTTCGTTTTTGTACTTCAATTTCGTAGAGGTGTGTACCTTTTTCCCTTGACCCGTGTTTTGTCCCTAAGGAGGGTTTTCCCGAGCAAAGTTTTAATGGCGTCCCGATCTCTCCTATTACTCTAAAAAAAAATCTTTTAAGATATGGTCTTTATTCGCCATTATTGAATACCCTACGGCTTACTACGCCGCAGAGTTCATATAGATAAAAGAAAAATGTCAGGGCGAAGAATTTCAATAAACCAGTGTCGAGATTTGAATATTTTTTCGACAAATCATGCAGAGATGTAAGTAATTTTTTTTTTTAACAAATTCATGTCTAAAATCTTGGAAAATCAGAATATCACAATATTTTCAAATCACGAAAGGATTTCACACAATTAATCCAATTGATATATGCCATCTTTTTTTCTAATTTCGTCACAACTTCAAAACCTCTCTATATATCAATAGTACGAATTTATGATTAATACATTTCACTAATTTCCTTATCACACATTCACACGTAGTATGCAATGTTAATTAAATAATATAAATGGGACCAATTGTTTAAATAATTTAAATTAAAATGTGTAGCCCACTTCCAAATTTTGATAGGTGAGTGTGAATCATCACCATATCTTTTCCAAAAATTACATGGTCACTTTCGACTAATGAGTAATTGATTAAGCATCAACAACGTTTGCTTTTCATTTTGAAAAAAGGTATTTTAAAAAGACGTAAACAACTAAAGTAAACAACAAAAAACATGACAACAAAATTAACCCAAACATGTCTTTTTTTAATGTTTTTGTGTTGTACTTTCTTGTTGGATGCCATAATCTAAAGCTTCGTGTTTACCTAAGTTTTTAGCATATTAACCCAGACAAAAACAGTTTTAAATTTAAAAGTTGAGTGAATATTTAATTTTTGTCATGTGGGGCTGATTTGGTATGTAGAACAAATGTTGGCCTGATACATGCACACCAACTATTTGAAAAAAACGACCGAATGAAGAGGTTTGGAAAATAATGAAAATTAATGTTGCTAGTTGGAATTTATGGTGATGTGAAGAACTTGTATTGAATGTTCTTTTTTTGAGCTTGAGAAAGTTAAGAGATGGAGATTTTCTAGTTGAAATTCAAAGTTTGTACATGATTCAATTTAATAGATATTTTAAGAAATATATGTATAAAGTATAAAGTAGACGTGTAAAGTAACAAGTGAATGATATATTAGTACAACTTATGATAGAATACATCTTGTTTATCTTGACGAAATGGGCGGAATAGGTATTCCAATGTCAAAAATATTCACGATATTCAGTAGCTTTTCGATGGCCTCCCTTGCATTACTTGGCATGAGTGAGAGAATAAATATTTTTATTTATGGAAGTGTCCATATTAAGTTTGAATGGACAAAAAATTAGACTTAATAAGTTTGGACGTAGAAAATATTAATTAGGTGAAATGTTTATTTTTATAATACATACAAGTATGGGTTGCTATGTCTATAGAAAAGGATGCGCATCTTAATTGACAAGCTAATTGTTCTTATTCTCTTTACACGTGCGAGTAAAATGGACTGGGATAGGTGGATTGACGTACTTGCCGAGTTAGTTGTTTGGAGGAAGAGCTCGCCTACTTAGGCGAACAAGGTGGTTGATCAGATGTTGACCTTCGAGCTAGGCGAGTAGAATTGTCGAGGAGGCGTTGACGAGCATCGAATTGGCAATGACGACCACCTTTTGAACCGTTGACGATTGATCGATCTTCGTTAACCTCGATGTCTCACCTTTCGTCCATATGACTAGAACGAGTTCGAATAATTGAACTTTATGTACAAAGACTAATCTACCCATAAAATTGTCGGATTAATGAATGAAATGAAGGCCGGAAAATGTAAACCTTTATTCAAATTAAAAATCATTATACTTACATACACAATTTGTCACACATTTACAATTTTTTGCTCTTAATTTCTTCCTTAGTAGATTTTCTCCCAAGAATTTTCCAAAAATTCCTTCTATTCTCCTTCTCCACACTATGAACATGAACATCTTCATCCTTTTTCTCATCACTCTCCTTAACAACAACTTCATCTTTTTTATTCTTTTTTTTCTCCTTAAGCAAATCAATCACACCTTCAAGAGCAAGATCAACATCTTCACTCCTCATCAAATGCTCTGCAATTTCAGCAGGAGAAATCTCAACTTCTCGAATCAACTCTTTAATCACAGGAAACAGCCTCTGATGATCATCAATTCCCAAGTAATTCGAAGCCAAAACATCAAATCCTTCTGGTGAGCAATACCCCATATGAATGTGCATATCCATTCGACCGGGGCGTAACAGAGCTGGATCGAGCTTGTCCTTGTGGTTCGTCGTGAAGACGATGATTCTCTCGTCTCCACACGTCGACCACAGCCCGTCTATGAAGTTCAGCAATCCCGACAACGTCAGCTGTTCACAATCCAGATAAATTCAAGTTCATTATACAGTATACATACACACATACATTAAGTAAACTAAACACATTTGATTTGAATTTTACCTTCGATGAATCGTCTTCATCATCAGAGTCTTTTTCCCTTTCCCTGTCGTGCAATTGAACACTGCAATCGATATCCTCAACAACGAGAATTGATCTGTTATTAGTATAGAGCAGAGTCGTCCTCAGTTCAGAATTGGAATACAAACTTGTTAATTCCAAATCGTAGATATCGAATTTGAGATAATTCGCCATTGCTGCAATTAAGCTCGATTTTCCAGTTCCTGGAGGCCCGTACAGGAGGTATCCCCTTTTCCAAGCTTTTCCGACTTTCTTATAATAATCTTTTCTCCTCAAAAACCTATCCAGATCATCGATAATTTCCCTTTTCAAAACCGGATCCATCGCGATCTTATCGAAAGTAACAGGATGATCGAGATTGACGTGTCCCCAATATCCGCCGCCGTCGCCGTCGCTGTCGTACGGACAATCTCTCATATACAACTTAATCGCTCTTTCCTTCTCTTTGATTTCCTTCGCTTTCGCTAAAATAAAGGGCAAATACTCATTCACAACACTTTCCTTCTTCGATTTCTCGAATGTGAGCTCGAAGTACCTCTTCTCCGGCTGAAAATGGCTCTTATCCCTCTCCGATTCAACCAACACGAACTGCCATTTCAGATCGAACCCTTGGAAACAATCGGAAACCTCCTGATCTTTCACCATGCTCAGAGTGATTTTCTTCTGCTTCGGAGATTTATTCACCTTTAATCTCTCGGCGTCGGGGTTGATTTTAGTACGGAGGTAGATTTCAGCGGCTTCGTAGATTTGGTTCTGCGTGATGCCGCTCTGCTCTTCCACAACCATGGTGATGTGCGTTGGACGGGGAGAGAAAAACCTGTCGACAATGTGTTTGAAGAAATGACTGAACACTCTGTAAAAGAAGGATTTCACTGGCTCAGGGACCATATCATGCGCCACCGACCGGAGAAGCATCATTGACGCCGCCACCGACGCGTAGGCGGAGAAAGCGTTTGACGCCATCGACTGCATTTCCGTTAACGACGCCATTTTCGACTGATTTTGATGCTTTTTTTTGCTTTTTTGATGAATGAAAATACAGAGTTTATATAAACAGAGCAGTGGCTATTAGTCGACGCGTAGTCAATATTTGGCAAAACTTGCCGTGGAAGTTGATGACGAGAGCTATACTACTGTGTGGGCGAGTTTTCGTAAGCTTGGCAAAGTGAAATAATTATATTTAATCATTGTTAATGAGATATATATAAGGATTACGAGTGTCATAAGGAAATAAATATAAATTATATATTTAAAAATATATTCAAAGATAAAAAGATTGTTACTATAATATATTTCAAAAGATAAATATATATTTCAATTATATTCCCTAATGTATATTATGAATGGCTATCCTTAATGGTTGTACTGTTAGTTCGTGAGGGTTAATGCAGAGAGTAATCACTCAGCTTGGCTACCACGCTTTCAATGTGAACACTGGAAGAATTATAACAAGCGTAACTTGGTCTTTTAAGTATAGTGATTTATAATTATCGTTTTTTATTGCATATTGCAATTTTAAATTAAATTAATAAAATTTACCGAAAGAGATAAATTAAATTAAATATAATTTTTTTAGTAGAAATATATTTTATTGTTAAAAAAATATATTTTATTACTATTTATATTTATATGGAGAATACTTGATAAACATAAAACTAAATTAAATATTAAAAAATGTTGATGTCGCTTATATCATTCCGATTAATTTTAATAGTAATATGATTATTATTTTGAATTTCGTAAATAATAAAATAACACGATGCAATGCAATTCAACATTCAGACTGTTGATAGTTTAGTCACACTAGAACTACCCTAAAAAAACCCCAACTTAACTAATAACTTTCAGAATGATATATTATTCAAAAGATATGAGTGTAAATTTTGAAAATAAGTGACAGTTTATTGAGTTGAGTTTGCAAATACTATTCTTAGAGGCTAGTACAAGAATGTTGAAAATATACTTGATATATTTAATACTAAGTGTAAACACCTAAATTTTATCGGTTCCTCCAATTGATTTGGGCCTCTAAAGCCCAATAAATTAATTTAAAATTCAAGACGGACCTCTAAAGTCCGATAAATGAATTCGGGCCTTTAAAGTCCGATAAATGAAAACGGGTCTCTAAAGTCACATAAATGAAGATGGGCCTCTAAAGTCCAACAAACCAGCCCAAATAGGGTATTCTTAGCCCATCAAGTAATTCAAAATTTGAATTAAGCCTAACCACTTACACAGTTACACATATATCTCCTTGGCCCATAAGAAACTCTAGGTTCTACACCTATAAACAGAGGCCTCATTTCATTCATTTCATAATCATCAAGAAATCAGAAGCATTCAAGTCTCTAAAATTCTCTGCAGAGATTTTAGAGTGTTCTTCAGCAAGCGGAGCTTCAAAGGCGTTCTTCGTGAAAAGCGGCGAGAAGCAGCGTTCGAGTGGAGATCAATGTGCTAAGCCCCTTCAATTCGGCGTTTCTTCAAGGCGTTCTTCGTGTAAAGTGGCGAGAAGCAGCGTTCGAGTGGAGATCAAGGTGCTAGGCCCATTCGATTCGGTGTTTCTTCAACGGAAAAGTCCCGGATAAGTCCCGAAGGTCCCGAAAAGTCCCTAAAATCGACGTGTAATCTAAAATACGGTGTCAAGCCCTTGGATTAACGTTACAAAGTCCCAAGTTCAAGAACAATCTTCAACGACGTTCATCACAAAAGTCCCTAAATTCAACGTTTAATCCAAAAATACGGTGCTAAACCTTTGGATTAACGTTATAAAGCCCCAAATACAAGATCGGATAGGATTCCACTACGGATCCAACTCCAGAAGTTCCAAAAGTGCTCAAATCCGAAATTAAATAAAATTGTTTTGCATTTTCGAGTTTTTATATTTAATTCACGAATTTGTGTTTACACTAAGTTTTAATTTATATTTTTGAATAAATAAAAAAAATCTTTAATATGAAAATTAAATAAAAAATATTTTAATAATATATAGGAATTTGAAAAATTGTTATTAAAATCAGTTAATATATTTATTTTCATAATTTTGGAGTCTATCAGGTCAATTTTTGAAAATAAGATATAATATTATATTATATAATTAATATTAAAAAAATCATAAAACTTGAAAACAATAAATAAGTTTCAATATTTGAAAATTACTTACATAATTTCTAAGTCTTATGTTGGAAAATAAGTTTTTTAAATTAAAAAAGATATGCTTATCAAGTCTTATGGTTGGAAATTAACTCATAATCTTTGAGTCTTATGTTTGGAAATATTTACTTACATAACTTTTTAGTCTTATGTTTGAAAATAAGTTTACAAATTCAAAAGGTTATGCTTATATTTTTTCAAGTCGATGTTTAAAAATTAGATACAATGTTATACAATTAATATTAAGAAATTTCCATAAAAATATAAGTGATGTAATGATTATTTAACATAATGAATTTTGAATGAAAATATACAATTTTATTATTTTTCTTGATATCCATATTCTGAACCGTTAACACACCCTAAATTATTTTTAAATCAAAACGGTTTGACCGCTTTTAAATCAAATATACTTGACCCGTTATACTACAATTTAGAAGATGATAACTAAACCTATACAATCATGTATTGTATAAGTGTTCATAACTACATATAAATAAAAATAACCACAAATGACACATTTAATCTAAACTCTTTTACTAATAGGAAATTTTAATTGGCCCAAACTCACAATTGGGGTTTGTATATGTCAATAGTTTGGTCAAGATTAATATTTTAATTAAGGTAGTGGCAAGCAAAAGGTTAAATTACATAAAGTAATTAAGTAAGACACGTGGAAAATTCTTGTTGACCTTAATTGATAAGCTTAGTCATTAGTGAAGCATATTAAATTATTCATCTATAAAGATAATTAAAAGTTAAAGCAAAATGGAATTATTTACCAAAAATACATCTTTATCAATCTTGAAACAACGTATAAAGGCCCAAAATTATGCCCAAAAAGCACATAGGGTCGGTGAATATCATCACATGCAGCCATCAATATCAAAAGTTGGTTATTTTGCACTTTTTTTTATTTCTATTTAAATAAAAATTTGACCTTATTCTATTGGACATATACTAAATATGTACTTAGTAATTTACTAGATTTATTTTGTGGTCCACAATAAGGTTTTATGAAATTTGAATTCGATGCCTTACTTTTTTTATGGAAAAAGAGATATTCCACATTTATGTAATTTTGAATTACTTTTGTACTTTGTCTTATTGAAACTGAACATGCCATGTTACTCTAGCTTTTTTAACTTGGGATAAATAACAAGCGTTCAATAAAAAGTTGACACGTTATTTAACATTGTCATGGACAATTGCACTTTATCATCAGATGAAATATCTAATTTTTGTTTAATATTTCTTTTATCAAAATGTACATATTGTAAATAAAATATATAATTAAAAGTATATATTCATTTTTTTATTAATTTAATTTATTAGTAGGGTGATGTATTGCAAACTCACGTAAGAACTCTTGAATGGAAATGGAAAAAGGATGGAACTCGAGTTCCTTCGGAATCGCTAGTCAATCCTAGGGGCAGTTGACAATTGAATCCGATTTTGACCATTATTTTCATATCCGAAATAGTGCGAAAAGAAGACTTGGCTCTAAGTTGTTCAAGATCACGAATAGTGGCGTTGAGTCTCTCGACCCTTTGACTTAGGATTAGTCTGTTCTATTTATCGATGGGGGCAGGGAAGGGATATAGTAATGCGAAGTACAATCATATAAAATATGCATACGTTGAATTAACGATCCAATGATATTTGAAAGATTGTTTATTTTTTTAAAGCTCGATTATTTATACAAGTCGGACTTAAGTATTTACAGAAGTCTTTCAAGCTCAACATATTGACTCGTATAAACGTGCGTGCACACACATACACACATATATATAATTTACTTCGAATGAAATCACCCGTTTCAATTTTCGTGTTTGAGAGTGAAATACCAGTGAAACACAAAAGTTGGAAAGGAAAATCGAACCGAAATTGAATTGGAACATATTTCTCAAAAACAAATTCAATCCATTGTTGGATCTAAATATGCCCACTACCACTATGAAAGTTATAGTGGTCCTTACCTAACATTAATATATAGTGGGATGTCTATGAAGCAAAACTTGATCTTAATCCAATCAATGTTTCTTTTGGAGGAGTTCTTGTCATTACTCTGAAAAGAGTGGCAACATTAACCTAATTTAATTCATACTAAACCATTAATTAATCCAATTGCAAGAAAAAGCACATTATGTCACCATCCTACTACAACATTGAGTTTCCAATTCATAATCACTATCATCACCAATCACCCCTTCCTCTTTCGTTCCATCTACGTCGTTGTCCTTCTCATCATCATCGTTTTTACACGAGTGTTTGTTTTTGAGAAATTTGAGCACCTCGTCAAGTGCAAAGTCAACATCGTCGCTCTTCATCATCTCCTCAGCTATTTCGGCTGGAGTAACGTTGTTTTTGACGATGAGGTCGTTGATTTCGAAAAAACGAGGGTGGTCGTTGTGAACGTTGAGGTACGTAGAAGCTAAATGCTTGAATCCGTCGGGGGTGAGGTACGACATGTGAATGTGCATGTCCATTCGCCCGGGTCGGAGCAATGCCGGGTCGAGTTTGTCTTTGTTGTTTGTTGTGAATATGATGATTCGTTCATCGCCACAACTCGACCACAACCCGTCTATGAAGTTTAATAGCCCTGAAAGTGTAAACTACATCGAAATACATGAAATTAATTATGTGAATTAATGCTCAAAATCTATATACACATATATACTATGCTATTTCAATTGGTAAAGTCTAGTATGTACTCGAGTGCATGTTGTGCACTCTAATCCATATTGCATTTTTCAGTTTTATTGACTTATACTTTTTGGTTACTAAAAATATTATTATACAGTTTAATAATTGAAAAGTGCAACACTATTTATCAAAAAGTGTAAGTCAGTAAAATTGAAAAGTGCAACATAGACTAGGGTGCACAACATGCACTCGAGTCCATAACAGACCAATCCATTTCAATTCATTTTTTTTTTTTTTTCAAGAGTGCAGAAGTGGAAAATCGTTCTAGACCATCTAGTCAGCGTTAGTCACTGCCTATCGCCAGCTAGGCAGTCCTTTTTTTAATTTTATTTTAACTAAAAACGATAGTAATATCATAATGAAATATGAAACAGACACAATTAATACCCAAATTTATCAATTTGTATCATAAAAAATGACAAAGTTGAACATTTGAGTGAAAATTGACAATGAGATTCTCTAGACTTTAATTTTTTTCTTCTTTATAAACTCTATTAACAAAAAAGCTAGACAACACATAATCTCATTTACACTTAAATATGTCAATTTACAAGAAATCGAATCGACACGTGGCCGACTAGCCCGATTTTTGCGTCAATGCTTTTTCACAACACTAGAATTGTGCAATGTGGTGACACTAAGGGTGTGTTTCCAAAATCACTTATTTTTAAAGTTGTCTCTCACAGCTTTTAAAAAAAAAGTGATTCTGGAAGCAGTTTGTAGAGTTTCAAAACACCCCTAAATTGAACACACACATATATTCAAACAAACCTGATTCTCACGGGGACGGTTGCAATATCCATGTCCATGGCGGGGATCTTGCATAGCCGGCCCCTTTCGGTCCGGCAGCTCGACCGTGCAATCGATATCTTCGATCACGAGCACGGACCGATTCGCCGTCCTTAGAAGCAATCTCCTCAAATCGGAATCCCGCTTAATGTTAGCAAGCTCCAAATCATAGATATCAAACATGAGATAATTCGCCATTGCGGCAATTAAGCTCGATTTCCCCGTCCCGGGCGGGCCGTAAAGCAGGTAGCCCCGCTTCCAGGCCCGCCCGACCTTTCTATAAAAATCCTTCCTTTTAACGAATCGATCCAAATCCTCGATTATCGACTTTTTCTGACACGCTTCCATAGCAAGCGTGTCAAAAGTCGAGGGATGCTCGAGATTAATCGAATCCCACACGAACGAAGCGGAAGCGTACGACGCCCCACACGCTAACGTGTGGAGCTTCACTACCTTCCGCTCTGCTCGAATCGAGTTCGCTCTTTCGAGCACGTGCGGCACGTACGAATCCAAAACCCTTTCCTTGAAGCGCTTTTCGAAGCTGAGCTCGAAAAAGCGCTTCTCTGATTCGACGAGGATACTGTCAGTCTCCTCGTCGATGACTTTCGAGGTTCGTTTCCTGTCCTCGTTAACGAACCTCCACTCGAGCTCGATTCCGTCGTAGTAATCGACGATCTTCTCGCTCTGCGCGAAGCGGACGGTGAAATTGGTCTCCTTGAATCGTTTGCTGATTTTTAAGCGCTCGATGTCGGGGCGGATTTTCGAGCAGAGGTAGGTTTCCGCCGCGGCGTAAACCTCGTTGCTCGACATTCCGTCCCGCTCTTCGATGACAATGGTGGCATTGTCGGAGCTCGGAGTGAAGTAATGGCGGATGATTTTGACGGCGTAGTGTTGTAACTGGTGAGGTACAAGCTGGTTAAGCATGGTCTGAATGAGCATCACGAAGGCGGAGATCGAAGCGTACATTGCGAAGATCGAAGACGCGGGAGGCATCGAAACCGCCATTGTTGGAGAAGGGGAGCTCTGTTTTTTTAGAGTGAGAAAGTGGGATGAGGAGATGTGTATTTATATGTGTTTGGGTCCCAATTTATAACGACACCCATTCCTCCAAGTATTGTATATCCCGTCGTACGGGTTGCACTCTTGTGTATCAGTTATATACATTTAACTCGTTTCTATTTAATATTTGAACTAATACTGTACAATATGTGACCTAATAATATACTGTATTTGAACTACATAAAGTCTAGTATGCACTCGAGTGCATGTTGTGCACCCTAGTCCATCCATGTTGCACTTTTCAGTTTTACTGACTTACACTTTTTGATAAATGGTGTTGCACTTTTCAATTATTATACTAAAAATATTATTATACAGTTTAATAATTGAAAAGTGCAACACCATTTACCAAAAAGTGTAAGTCAGTAAAACTGAAAAATGCAACATGTACTAGGATGCACAACATGCACTCGAATGCATACTAGACCAACCTTTTAAACTAATATTATATTGTATTTGTCATAACTCGTGAGTAACATTCACCCATTTAAAAAAATGTACAAATAGGAACAAATTACATGTATGTAACGGATACATACAAGTATTTGTCTTGCGAATATCGAGATTTGTATATATATCCCACAATAAACTGTCTCGTAATTTGGATCGCATGCCGAGATTTTAATGTACAAATTTTGTTTAGTTGCAATAAATATGAAATTAATTTTAGGTGATTAGTAATCAAATCCATGCTTCATATTGATTTTCGTTTTAAAAAAGTGTGTTGTTTTAATTACTATTTGTAAATTCAAGAAGTATAATTTTTTTCATTTTAAAAACTATTTTTCTCTCTCTTTCTTTCAAAATTGTAACGAATGAGATCACTTATTTCAATTTTTGTATTTCACAATTTATTTAACTATATGAATGATTGACACGTGTCGTATTAAAAAATAATCAATATCATATAATATTGAGAGCGACATGTGTTTAAAATGTCCTGGGGTGATTCTAGATGTAAATTGACATTCCATTCTCTTTACCCCTTTTTGTCTTGATATTTTAGAGTGATTATGGCGGTATAAGAAGGGTAAGTATGTGAAAAAAATGTGTTTTAATTCTATACAATACAATAAAAACGACAAACATTATGAAAACAAAAAATATTATGTATTCAAATTAGTACACAATTTTTATGGATTATTTTGCCCTTGAAATAGGAGATATTCCACTTTTTTGCTTGGAACTAAAGGGTAATTTGGTAACATTAAAACATAATACAGTACAACCTATCATAATACAGGCTTTTGTACAATTATGGGCTAAAGGAAACCAAACAAGACCCCACTGTATTCATCTACTTAGGATAAGATATGTACAATTTTAATATGAAATCAGAAAATAGATTTCTTATGGAACCAACTATATCCATAAAATACTATTACATGCTAAAATGTACAAGTGATTTATACATGTGGTTCAATATTATTTTTGCAAGTTTAATTTTTTCAAAGACCTATTTGCAATTTTCTATTTTTTTTGTTAAGTTGAGGTTTCATATTAAAAATAATAATAAAAAATATTATAGGCAACCGACTAGGCGACGGCTAAACAGTCTAAACGTACGTTAAGCGATTTAATTTACTCGACTATCAATTTTCGACTTCTGCAATCTCGATAGGATGGGAGCGGTGTTTAGAAATAATAGTGGAGGAGGCTAGCTAAAAGAGCTAAAGAAAACACAAAAAAGGGTTTTTGTACTAGTACACTATTTAAACAAAGTCGTGTATGCCTTTTATTCCATGGCCTCAATTTAGAATATTTTAGATATCAACAACGCACACATAAATACAACATATGAAAGTGTCTGCTTTTTCTCTTTAGAGGACACGTGTCGTTCACACATTGACTTTAAAGTTAGATTGTGCTGCAGATTGAACGTGCACCGTTGGATGAGTTGATCTGCAATGTATGAACGACACGTGTCCTAAATCCTAGATTAATTTAAAACATGAGTTGTGAAGTGGTCCAGTTGGAATTTTTGGAGGGTAGCAAATATTTGTATGGCCACAAGAATCTGATTTCAATGTTATTTTTTTTCTCTTTTAATGAATGTTTGCTGGTTATACTAAAAAGAGAAAATCCAGAGATGGAAGTTTTGTCCAAAGATTGAATAGCCAATAGGGTTTCTTGTAAGAGCATCAATTTGGAATACCTTTTTTACCCTAAAAAAGATTGGATTTTTTTAGGGTTTCTTCACATGGTGAAAAGTAATAGTTGATGTTTGAGAGGTTTGAAGGGGTGTTTTACTTTATATCAGTTTCACTCTTTGTGTTTCGTTTCAATATTATAAGACGTTGATCATTTTTTACATGACTAATGTTAATAAACTAGCATGTGCATGTGAAGTTCTTTGTTTGTTTCATAATGTGGTATACTAGTGGATTGATTTTGTAAGGGTTTCTTTCACATGGTGAAAAGTAGTACTAGTTGATGTTTGGGAGGTTTGAAGGGGTGTTTTACTTTACACCAGTTTCACTCTTCGTGTTTCGTTTCAATATTATAAGACGTTGATCATTTTTAATATTACATACGTCAATAAACTAGCACATGCTTGTGATGTGAATCATGTGATGTGGTTTTACTTTGACTTGTTTTTCTAGTTCTTGTTTGTTTCATAATGTGGTATATACTAGTGGATTAACTTTGTAGGGTTTCTTCACATGGTGAAAAGTAGTACTAGTTGATGTTTGGGAGGTTTGAAGGGGTGTTTTACTTTACATTAGTTTCACTCTTCGTGTTTCATTTTACCTTACGTGTTGTCTTCAATATTATAAGACGATCATTTTTTGACATGACATATGTTAATAAACTAAGCATATGCATGATTTTACTTTAATTACTTATATTTCATAATGTGGTATACTAGTGGATTGATTTTGTAAGGGTTTCTTCACATGGTGAAAAGTAATACTAGTTGATGTTTGGGAGGTTTGAAGTGGTGTTTTACTTTACATCAGTTTCACTCTTCGTGTTTCGTTTAAATATTATAAGACGTTGATCATTTTTTAACATGACATAGGTTAATAAACGAGCACATGCCTTTGATCTGATGCGGTTTTACTTTAGTTCTTGTTTGTTTCATAATGCGGTATACTAGTGGATTAAGATTTTGTTGAAAGCAATTTTTATGTTGAAATATTTGGAAATACTTTAGTAAGAGGGTATAACCGTATAAGGTATGTGAAAATACCAATGTATATCTCTTTTCTTGTGTTCTTTGATTTACTAATACTTTAGTAAGGGGTCACTAGCTTTTCTAAATGAAAAGCTTGAATATTCTTTCAAAGAATTGTGAGGTGAATGAAAGGGAGAGAATGGTTATAACCCCTCCACCATTGTGGTTGCTATTAGTGTAGGACGTTCAAAATAGAAAACGAGAAACTTGCACCGAGACAGAGGGAGTATACAGTATATATTGATCTACATAAGTGAGTGTGGATAACTTGTACTAAAATGAATGTCTAGTTCATAAAACAAAAAAAAAAGAATAGTGAAGATTCTTGTAAATTGAGAGCACACTCCTAAATTTCAAGTCTATATCAGTCAATTCCTTGGAGTTGCTCGTTATTGTGTAGTATAAAACAAACTTAATTAGCACTTGTTTTCTTTTTATTATTAGTTAGACACATCACACAATAGACATTTAACTAACATATGACTTACATCTAATTTTTCTAGCTCATTCCAAATTCTAATAACATTGGAACTTGCATTGTACTCCCTCCGTCCGCCTATAAGCTTCACGTTACTTTTTGGTACAGAGATTAAAAAAATTGATTAAATAATAGATATAGTACAAGTGATGTGATTGAGAGAGGAGAGAGGAGAGAGATAGAGAGAAAAAGTAAGATATAAAGTGAAGTGTAAGAAAAAGTACTTGCCAAAAAAAGGTATGATAAGTTTATAGGCGGACGGACCAAAATGGTAAAATAGAAAGCTTATAAGCGGACGGAGAGAACGGAGAGAGTACTATATAATTAGTTTTCATTATCAATAATAGTACAATTAGTTACTTTACCAGTCAAAGTTAAAAAAACATACCCATCTGATTACCACATTTAGGGCACCTGTTGGAAGTAAATTGCGTTGGGCAATTATGCGGAATACAGGGAAAAAATCATTGAGGAATCTTGCATACAAGAGATAAAAACAAATTGACATAAAAAAAAAAAAATCTAACTTGGGAGAAAGAGACAACCAGGAGGGAGAAAAGGTGATGGTGAAGCTCTTAAAAAATTATACTTCCTTACTCTAGAATAACTTGCATAATTTGACCGACACACGTTTAGTGACTGATAATGTAAGATAAATATAGAGTATTTTAGATGATTTGATAAGGTGTAAAGTGAAATGTATGGAAAAAAGAAGTGACAATTTTTAAAATAAAATGATGTTGTGAGGTTTCGGAGACACCGGAAAAACAAGGAGGGGAGGAGAAGGGTTTCAGTGTATTAGGCTAATACCATGTGAGAATTATATTCTCACATTTTCATATTAAGAATATTCAGATAATTTTGGGACGTCTCAATAAGAAAAGTGTACAAGTAATTACGAGATGGAGTGAGTGCTACACTGCTACTATTGTAGGTAAATGGTTGGGAGAGAAAAGATGTAAAAGAACGTTTTGAATATGAGTGATACTTGGGTGGAATTGATTGCACCTATACAATTAGAATTTAACTCTAATGAATCAAGTCAAATTTTAATATTAAAGATAAAATTAAGTAAATTGAACATTAAAATCTAAGTATAATGTACTTATAAGATTTAAATTAAGAACGTTTTGGACATGAGTACAGTAATATGTCATAGAGAAGCTATATTACGAAATGGGCCTATAAATCTCATTGCAATTTGCATTGTTTTTCGACCCAGTTTAGATTTTAAAAAAATAGGAAAAAAAGACGAGAGAGACCACTTATATTAGCTGAAATTTTTATTTACTGATGTTAAGTGCATCAAGTTTCTATGTTTTTCATATATATTACAAAAATGCTTATATATTTGTTGGCAGAAGTTACAATGCGGGTGTATCATGAGGATTGGATGGACAGAATAACCAAATAACAAAGAAACTGAAGGGACAATTAATCGAGCAGCTAGTTCGTAAAACACAAGAGACAAACCTTGTGTACGTCTGATGATTCGTCAAGTGATTGATATAGATTTGTACTGTTTTACGGTAGCTGTTATTGCTTGTTCAACTGGCAGCCTCTCCAAACTAGATGCACCGTAGAATCCATGGACCCCACTAGTTCTCTTCAATACGTATTCTGCTTCATCGGGCTCAGATATCGGGCCTGGAATTGCATTGCAGAATCATTAAATATGCAAGATCACAATTCAATGATGTAAATTAGTTTGAATAGTTCTTGAACTGGAGCACGATTTACCTCCGTGGCACAGAACAATAGCGTCTTTATTGATTCTGTGAGCAGCATCTGCAATAGCTTGTACAAGAACTACACTTTGCTCAATCGAGAGAGCTGTTTGTGCACCAATTGAACCAGATGTGGTAAGCCCCATATGGGCCACGATGATGTCAGCACCGGCTTCTGCCATTGCTATTGCTTCTTCTTCGTTAAAAGCATACGGGGTTGTTAAGAGGCCCATTTTATGAGCTTTTGCAATCATCTCAACTTCCAAACTGGAAATGTTATCAGGAACTTAAAATGTTAAATGAAATGTGCAGGAATTATGAAAAAAAATCCAAAAATAATTTAGATTACCTATATCCCATCCCGGTCTCTTCTAGGTTTTTTCTAAAGTTACCATCAAATAGACCAACAGTTGGGAAGTTCTGTACTCCTGCAAATCCAATAGACTCCAATTGCTTCAGGAAGAAATCCATCCTTCGGAATGGGTCGGTTGCACAAACTCCAGCAAGAACCGGAACTTCTTTCACTACCTAAACTCATTTAATGAGAAAAAATGAAATAAATCTAAATCAGGTTCTTTTTTCATATATTACAAGCTCACAAAGAACTCTCTACAATCTTATGCAAGGTAACATTTAGAAAATCCAATATAGAATTAACTACAAGGATAAACAATTCCGAAGATAAACAGATTACTGCCATATCTTTCATGACTGCCAACTTAATCATAGAGATGACTTATGACCCTCATTTTTTCAATTTAGTTAACATATGCGCCAGAAAAAATTCTAAAGATGTGAATAAAACACTTACAGGCAAGACCTCGTTGGCCATTTCAACCACAATAGCATTTGCATCAGCAAATGGCAAAAGACCTGCCAAGGACCCCCTGCCTGCCATCCTAAAACGCCCCGAGTTGTACAAGACAATCAGATCCACCCCACCAACTTCCTCAAACTTGGCAGATATACCGGTTCCAGCTCCAGCACCAATAATGGGTTTGCCCTCATGTATTTGATATTTCAATTTCTCTAGAATGTTGTGAGTTCGTTGCAGAGTTTCTGATCCAACAAACCAAAAACATCTAACGTCAGCCCAAACGTAGAAGCGTGAAAATTAAGGCGTTTACTACCTAAGTGGTGAAAGAGCCAATTTAAGTTGTCCTACATTATTAATTGCAACTCAATTTGTCCCATTTCAAGCCAAGAGTATTTATCCCAGAGAGAAATGCATGAAGCAATGCATACTATCCAGTGTGACAATAATAGTAAGAGAATATAAAGAATACTGAATTATATCAGGAGAACCTGGTTTTGCATCTGGAAAGTTGCTCAAGCTATATGAAATGGGTATGCTCCGAGAACTTATCTCAGAAGGAGAAGTTTTGTTTTGAGTGCCTTGGTTGGATTCACAAATAGCTTGACTACTGATATCCTTTAAATTTGTAGAGATCTCCAAGAATGAGTCAACTAGAGCATTTGCAAACTCGAGGTCATTAATATGATGTGGGAAAACTTTAATCTGCAGAAGAAAATTATAAACAGAAATTACCCTTCAATACACTAAAATGTGATAGAAGCAAATTAGAGGATGTGGTAGAACCTGACGACATTCATTTGTTTCAATTAGCCTCTGCATTTCCTCTATAAGAGCACCAGTAGCATCAGGGTCATAAAAGGCCTTGCCTGGAGCATCTAAAGCAGAGACACCCATCTTTGGCAGGCAAACACAAACCTTAGAAACTGACTTGTTTAATTTGTCTGCAATAAATGCAGCAAATTTTATATTCTCATCTACTGTAGTTCTCATTATTGTAACCTGAGAAAAGGGCAATCAATTAAAATGCATGCATCACATATAATATTTGGAATTGGATCCAAAACATCCAAATAAAGCAAGGGAAGTGTAACTCAACGAAATATAATCTTGTACATCTTCGTCGACCAGAAAACTCAGTTTTTGAAGTAAATAAGGAATTCGATAAAGCGCTTATCTTATTTCACCATGTCCATTGTCCAATTAAGAATTTGAATGAGGACTTAGCAACCAAGTTTAAATAGATTTTATTACTGAACAAATTTATTTTTGAAGATATCGAGGAATTGGTGTTAAGCGATAACCCTCTATTGTTTTGGATAATGTGGTAGCATAACATTTATGGCATGTCAAAGGTTAAAGAGAGAACAGACAATCAGGGTGTAAGAGAACTATCACCTGTTCATTGTGCTCATAAATCTTTCTTTGTTGAAACTTAGAAGGAACTGTATCTTTTGGTCCAAAGTTCACCATATCCAATGCTCCAATACTGAGAACTAAAGGTATCTTCTTCTCTAATATGGCATCAAAGCGGGAGCTGTCACATGACATGATTCCTCCAACTACGTAATCAGCCACCTCAGTTGTTGTAATATCCAAAACACCCTATGTGACAAAAAGAGGAAAATTCTGGAAAATAAGAAAACTTTTAAGCAATCAACAGGAAGTGTGTATATTACTATAAGTTGTCATTTAGTGATGAAAGTTGTCCTGCTATAATTCCCTTGCACTTGATTGGTAATAAGCAATTATCGCAACCCACACATCAACAACAATTAACATATACATTCATATTTGTGTTTTATCTAAGAGTTCTTTGACCAGAAACTATGAGGGGCTCTTTCTATTTCAAGTTTGATATGTCAAATAGTTAAGGCTACCAAGTCCATATCTTGCATCAGCATTAAACGGAAGTTACTCAACTAACATTAAATTCAAAAAAATTAAACATGGAAAGTGGCCAAAATACCTGTATAAACCCTCCTTTAACAAGATCCTCCATAGCCCTCCCTCCAACCCCAGTAGCATGGAAAACCAAGGTCTCAAACCCTTCCCGAGCTAGTCTTTCTTTAACAGCATTGACACATGAAGTAGTAACTCCAAACATGGTTATACCAATTGTACCCTTCTCACTAGTAGTAGCTAGAGACGTTTTCGAATCCAGATGTCCAATCACCATTCCAGCAAAAGCAGCTGCAGTATTAGATAACACTACTCTACTCACATTATTAATGCCACAAATATCAACGACCGAAGGAAATAACACCAGATCAGAAGTTCCAACATAAGGTTTAGTTTGACCACTAGCCACAGTTGACACAATCATCTTTGGGATTCCGAGAGGAAGAGACCTAAAGGCACTAGACATTAACGATGTCCCTCCACTTCCCCCGAGCCCTATAACTCCAGCAAGAACACGATCTCCATGAGCTTTATTAAGGAAAACCTGAAGGGCTTTGTTCATGGCTGAAATAGCTTTGCCTCTATCATCAGGAAGCTGTTCCCCTGCTCCGGAACAGCAAGAGATAACATCTATCTTCGACACAAATGCGAAATCATCGAAACTCTCGACATTTTTATTACTAGTGGAGACATCAACCACTGTAACAAGCAGCTGCATTCATACACATTCAAACGGCAAAATCCACACATTACATCAGCATTCATTATGAAGAAACTGATCAACACGATAATTCTAACACTGATTTCGACCTAAAATCAAGGACAAAGTTGCACGCCTAATTAATGTAATGTTAAATCGCGGCAGGTGAAAAATCAACTCCATAGCTTCATCTTCGCATCATAAAGCAGCCAAGTAGACAAAAAATGTTCATAGAGTTCGAGAATTAATGAGATGTACTACAAACCAAGCCTCAAATTACAACAATCTAATTCAAATTGAGCAGAAATTCAAGATGAACAGTACCTCACAACAACAAAACGGAGCTGAAATCCGAAAGGAAACAACATAGAGTACCTTTGAGGAAGAATTGGCGGAAAGAAGACGGAGACTGGATCGAACGGACTGGGCGAGGAATCGAAGCTCTTCAAGCTTTGTATCAGCAGTACCAATGCAGAATACTTGCATAGTGTTGTTGTTCTTATTCGCCATTTTTTTCCTCCAGATTTGCGGTTACTTCTTCAACAGAAACTGTGCATCATATGCAATACAAACGAGTGTGTGTATTATCACACAGTTGCAGCGGCCAGCGGTTCTTTCACAGTATATTATTCCCTCATCATCGTTCTCAATTTTCCTTTTCGTCTATAAAATTATATTACTCTGATACATTTCCCGTTACTTCAGTTTAAGAAAAGTGATTAAATAATAGATATAGTACAAATGATACGAATGGAAGAAGGAGAGACATAGAGAGAAAAAGTGAGATATAAAGTGTAGCGGAAGAAAAAATACTTATAAAAAAGGGTATGAGAAGTTTATAGACGGACGAACTAAAATGAAAAACTTATATGTGGACGGAGGGAGTATACTAAAATGAGAAACTTATATGCGGACGGAGGGAGTATATTATACTACTCCCTCCATCCCACAAACATAGCCACGTATTCCTTTTTTGGATGTCCCAAATTATAGCCACATTTT
Organism: Galeopsis tetrahit; assembly: GCA_963675135.1. Lineage (NCBI taxonomy): Eukaryota > Viridiplantae > Streptophyta > Magnoliopsida > Lamiales > Lamiaceae > Galeopsis > Galeopsis tetrahit. The sequence continues at coordinate 1,661,746 of OY776120.1, forward strand.
CTCTTTTACTTTAGCATTAAATGTTTTATTGTCAATTTTACCCCTAATTGATATGAGTAATTAATGCTTAGCAGATTTTGGAGTATGAGATTCTAAGGGCAAAATTGACACATTAGCTAAATTTGACTACATTTATTGATTTTTCTTAATCTGTGGGTAAAGTCAAATGTGGCTATCTTTGTGGGACGGAGGGAGTGCTTTTTTTTTTCAACGTAATTTTATAAACTTATATGAATAAAGTAAAGTGGATGATTCGATTGAGGGTAAAAGGAATACTCACTCCATCCACCACTTGATGGCACAAAACTATTGAACACAAATTTTAACGAATGAATTGTTTATTAATATTATGAAAGATAAGGTAAAGGTAGTAAAAAAAATTCAACTTTATAAATAGTAATAAAGTTAGTTTTTAATGTAATAAAGTAGTGACATTTGTTGTAATATTGCCATGTTTTAATGGATTGTTTAAAGGTGTTTTTTTTTCTATTTTAGGTAATGTATCATCAAGTAAGGGACACCCAAAATGACAAAATGGGTAATCAATTAGGGATGGAGGAAGTATCATTTTGTGTAAATATATGAATATTGTGATGATGGGGTTTATGATTTTTTTTTTTTTTGAACGTGTAAACATTTGTGAAACGGACGAATAAGAAAATAGTGTAAATAATTGTGGGACAAAAGAGTATTTACTTATTAACCTTCGTATCCAAAGCTTTTGGGTAGCTTTTATCGGGATGGAGGGAATACAAATGGGTCCAGGTGTCAACTAATTAGAGAATAAACTACACTGTTGTTGTGAACTGTTGGGTAGGGATCTCTCACATTTTTTTTATTCTTCATCAAAATCTATGTCCATCCAATTTACCAGGGATGTTTAATTTAAAATTGTGTAGGATTATTGTCGGGTTGAATTTTTTTTAATTTTTTTTTTTTGACAGGTAATTTTGAATTTTTAAATAGGGAAGTGGTGTGTTTCGAGAATTTGAGTAGAGTAAAATGTAATTTTATTTTAAATTAATTGATTTCTACACGTAAATTTTTTTTATTTTTTTCCTCACATTTTATGGAATATTATTTATTTGGGTTGGTCTGCTATGGACTCGAGTGCATGTTGTGCACCCTAGTCCATGTTGCACTTTTTGGTAAATGGTGTTGCACTTTTCAATTATTAAACTGTATAATAATATTTTTAGTAATAATTGAAAAGTGCAACACCATTTATCAAAAAGTGTAAGTCAGTAAACTGAAAAATGCACATGGACTAGGGTGCACAACATGCACTCGAGTGCATACTAGGGGTGGGTAAATATACCGAAATTTCGGTATACCGAGCTTTTCATATCGAAAAATATCGAAATTATCGAAATTTTTGGTATACCGAAATTTTCGGTACGGTATGATATTGTACCGAAATTTTCGGTACGGTAACGGTATGGAAAATGATCATTACCGCGGTATTTCGGTATACCGAAAAAATTTCGGTATTCGGTATGAAACGGTATATCGATATACCGAAATATCGAAACCTTAATAAAATAATAATTTTACATTATTTTTAAATTAAAATAACTTTAATTATTAAAACTTAAATAAAATAAACCTTAAATAATTAATTTTGGTATAAAATAACGCTTCAATATTTTCGGTATGAATTGGTATACCGATATTTCGATATGAAATGATGGTTCAATATTTTCGATATGAATCGGTATACCGATATGGTACGGTATATCGATATACCATACCGAAAATTCGGTATACCGAAATTACGGTACGGTATCGATATGAATTTTTACATACCGAAAATTTCGGTATACCGAGATTACGGTATACCGAAATTTCGGTACGGTAACGGTATGAATTTTTTCAATATCGAAATTTTCGGTATGATAACGGTATGGTTCAGTATTGTCGGTATACCGTACCGAACCACCCCTAGTGCATACTAGACTTTACCTATTTATTTATGTATAAAATAGAGGATATGATTGATAAAATAGAATAAAGTAGAGATAAATTGAGTGTAGTGTGATATATTTTTCTTAAAATAAAAATATGTATATTTAGGCAATTACTTATGTGTACCAGTTACATATATGTAACTGGCTATTTACCATCCTCTTTAACTAAGTCCACACTTCCTTCTTTTAGACACTCCCTTTTTTTGAGTATTATTTTTTAATGATAAAATTAAAAAAAAAATTAATTGAAGTAAAATAAAGGTACAAGAAAAAATTTATGTGTTAAATTGATATAGTAAATGGGTCATGTATTATTTGTAATGAGTTATTTGATTGGATATAATAAATGAGTCATGTTTTATTTGTAATGGATTATTGGATTGGATATAGTAGTTATATATATTTGATTGGATATAGTAGTTACATACATGTAACTAGTACACAAGAGTGCAACTCGTATATTTAATAGACACGCTTTACATGAGCAAAGGGAGTAAAGTGTTTTGATGACTTGATATAATTAAACGATAAAATCCAAATTTTAAATCTCTAATTAGAACAAAATGAAAAACATAACATTAGATTTTCTATTGGGTGAATCTAAAATCAATTTTTAGGAGATGAGTTATGGATAAAATTTAAACTAATTTACAAAATTATGTTAATCAAATGTAGAGTTGTTATTTGAGTCGAGTCGGATACTTGAAGTTCGAGCTCGACTCAATAACACTGACGAATTAAAAAACGAGTTTGGCTCGACTCGTTAACGAATCTAACGAGCTTAATGGAATTAAAAGGAAAAAATATATAACGAGCCTAACGAATTGAGCTCGAGCCGATTCGTTAGTAAATCGAGTATTTAACGAGTTCGAGTTTGACTCGTTTTACAAACGAATCGAACCGAGCTCGAGTCTGGTCTGATATTTAGCAAAAATGAACTTAACAGTATTGCTTTATGTTCAAATTTGTGTTTGCAAATTATGACAAGTTCATTCGAAAAAACCCTCCTAGGTGCAATTTTAACTAAGTTTCACGGATTTTATTTTTTAACAGAATATTACTTGTTTTGATTTGAACTTTAAAAAAAACGCAATTTCAACCATGAAATTCATCTCCGTGAAAGACAATTGAATTAGTACATTTTAGTGGAGCAAAAAAAATATAAATATCGAATTGTAAAATTGAGATTAAAAATTAATGAAGTAATATATTTCAAGTAGAATTTTTTAATTAGTTAAATAAATAATTTTTTTATTTATATAAAGTAATTCGACTTTGTTCGATTTAATTATATGATTTTATAAAATATAAATCGAATCAAAAATTAAAATTAAAAAAATAAATACGATTAAAAATTAATGAAGTAATATATTTCAAGTAGATTTTTTTTATTAGTTAAATAAATAATTTTTTTATTTATATAAAGTAATTCGACTTTGTTCGATTTATATGATTTTATAAAATATAAATCGAATCAAAAATTAAAATTAAAAAAATAAATACTCCCTCCGTCCCGTGATTATTTGCACACTTTCCTTAATGGTGTCCCAACATTATTTGCACACTCTAAAAAAAAGAAAATAATTCACATAATTTTTATCAATATTTGCACACTCTAAAAAAATAATTCACATAATTTTTATCAATATTATCCCTCCTTTATTTTATTTAGGCCCACAACTTAACTCAATTTATAACTTTAGTCAAATCTTCACTCACTTTAGCCAATGAATTACCAATTATACCCCTCCTTTATTCTACTATACACATCACTATACTCCGTATTTCATTTTTTTAATTTATGTGTCGGTCAAATCATGCACAAAATCCTGGAACGAAGGGAGTACAAAATTATAAGTGGATTCGTAATTTTGATTTTTACGTTTTGTACTCATGCATGTAGCCAGCTGGGTGGGTAGGCAAATGCAATAATTAAACCTACTCTACTCAACCGCCATTTCTTTTTCCCTACCGACTCTCATTGCCATTGTTGGAAACTTTTTCTACGTTTGTCTATAAATTTTCATTATTTTTAGATATATAGATTAAAAAATTGATTAAATAATAGTATAAACAATGTAATTAAAAGGCACATAAAAAGTAAAATATAATATAAAGTGTAAGAATTAAAAATTAAAAGATATTCCCGTATTTATTAAAAATTTATATAAAAATTGAAAGAATTTCGTCTTATCTAAAAGTCCAAACTTATAGAGAGGTGAAGAAGTAATTCTTGTATATTAGTTTCTCCACATTCTTGATACTCAGAATGTTGAGTAATGAATATTTAACTTTTAATGAATTTTAACTTTTATTTATTTGTTAAAGATATTTTAGACATTATAAATAAAAATATTATAATTTTGTTATTTTTTGAATATTCAGATTTTGAACAATTAGTATCATTTAGATTTTTTTTATAAATAGATGAATTAAAATGATAAAATGAAAATTTTATAGACGTACGAGTATCAAATCAACTTTGCTTCTTATTCCTTTCTCGATCGTTACTCGAGCATATTCTATTTAAATGGTCTCAAGTACGCTTTCCTTTCTGTAAAAAAATAAAGAAGAAAAAACCAAATTTTGGCCTCAATAATCACCATTCATCTGCTTTTCTTGTTCTTTTGTCTAGATTTTGCTGATCAATTTATTCCATGGAGATAGTTCAGCTAATTCTAATAATAATTAAATTTAATTCGCATTAATTCAAGTTTGATCTACAAATTTTTACCTCAATTTATTTTAAATAATTAAATTTTATATATAAAATATTGTATTTAAAATTACATTCATATGTAGATGAGCACGTATATTAAGAAAATGTAATAATGATGGGAGTTTTGTAGGGGGTAATTAAGTAGTAAAATTTTATGTATAAAATAAAGAAATTAATTGACTTTTGTGTATGTGTGTAGAAAAAGTAGTGACATTTCAGTAAAAATGAGGATATTATGAGGATGGAGTTTATAGAGAATTTTCTATTCTAAGGGTGTTAAAGTAATTGTGGAATGTCCCAAAAAAAAAGTGTAAAAGTAATTATGAAACGGACGGACTATATAATTTTTTAAAATATATATGGGAAAAAAAGCCTGTACTATATCTTTCCACCTTATTTTTTGCAACAAATAAGTTAATCGTGTATTGTACTACTACCTCCGTCCCAGTGAAAGCTATCAGATACGGAGAAAGTGTATCTTACATTATTTTTATAATATCAAAGTATAATACTCCCTCCGTTCTACCATAAGTGTTGTTTTCATAAAATTTATTGTAAAATTAAGAAATGGTATGTATTGACAAGTATACCCTTACATAATAAAGGAAGATTTTAATCACATTAATTGTCTTCAAATCTTTCCAAATTCTTTTAACCTATCTTTTTCAATTATTTCCATGTTTATATCTCAAATAAAAGTAAATTAGACATTAGAAGATTTTCTAAAGTTAAAGGGAGGGCATAATGGAAATAAACGATATAAAAATTGCAAAACATCACTTATTTGTGTACAAGAGAAAAATGTTAAAACAACACTTATTGTAGAACGGAGTGAGTATAATAATAGTAGTACTTCATCCATTCCACAATAACTTTCACACTTTTTTTTTGTTGGACGTTCCACAATAAGTTTTCCATTTTGTCATTTTAGTCCGTCCGTCTATAAGCTTCTCATACACGCTCACAACATATCCTCAATTTTACACAAAATGTCATTACTTTTGACTCTCACACACACAAGTCAACTCTTTACTTTACTTTATACATAAATGTTTACATAATTATCCCTCAAAACTCTACTCATTATTACATTTTCTAAATTTATGTGTTCATGTATTTGTGAAGTCATTTCGGGATGGAGGGAACATATAATACTCCCTCCACTTTTAAATAAGTGACATTCTAACAATTTTCAACCTATTAAGATATATAATCATGGACCATTTTACCCTTCATTAATGATATCTAATTTTAATATTAAATTTATGTTTAGTAATGAATGTGGTCAATATTGTAGATGATATTCATGTATACAATAATTATGGTTTATGCATAATTTATGTTATAGTACTATATTCAAAAGGGAAAAAAAACTTAAATTAAGGTAAAGAAAATGGAGGGAGTATAATGTACAGGGGTAAAATTGTCAAACTTAAAGAAAAAAGTGTAGAATGACACTTATTTAAAAAATATTAAAAAATGCAAAGTGACATTTAATAAAAAACGGAGGGAGTAATGATTTACGAATAAAAGTTAAATGAAGTGATGCGACAAAAAATGGACAAATTTGTGAACAAACCACATATAAATTAAGAATAATACTCATAAAATTAATATTACCTTGAACACTAGTGCCGGCGGTATATAATATAAAAATTAAGAAATAATATAAAATTAATATTGCCTTGAACACTACTTTATTCTCAAAATGGCTGGCTACACATAGTCTTGGGAATATTTTATTCTCACCAAAAAAAAAAAAAAAAAGAAAGAATAGTCTTGGGAATATTAATTGGTTTGTGGTATAATTATAAATCTTAGTGCCAATTATGGAAGTATGTGAATATTATTATCTTGGTCATCGGGAGAATATACCTCCTTAGTTGTCATTAATTTTGATTTTGTCCTTACTTATCAACAATTTTTTATTCCCCTCAAACAAAACAAAAAAAAATGTACTACTTTATTTTATTACATTACCAATTTTTCTTCTAAGTCCGTTTTTACTAGATTACTCATTTTCTAAAAAAAAATAAAAAATAATCACTTTAAATACTGAAGAATTAATACACATAGTCTATTCTATCAACTCAGAACTCTTCCATCCATTCACGTAAAGTATTAATATTTTATTTACACAAGTTTAAAAAATATTGTTTGTTTATGTATATAGTAGATTGAGTAAAGAATAAGGTAGATAAAATAGGTGTGATAAGGTATATTTTTTTTCAAAAATAAAAAAATCCAGGAACGATTATGTGTACAACCTAAAAAAGAAAAACATGAACATTTTATGTAGACGAATAGAGTATTAAACAACTTTTACATTAAAATTTCTGTCTAGATCAAATACGCAGTCAAGTAAAATACATAGAAAAAATATCTATTTTTTCACAATCACTATAATAGTCATTTCGGTGATTGCAAACACAACAAACAAGCAACTTCCCGAAACGGGATTGCAAAAAAGCAACTTTCTGAATAACTTTTTATTCAAAAGCCGCGAAAGTAAACTTTAGAAACAATATTTCAAAAGCAACTTTTCATTCAGAAAACTGTAAAAGTAAACTTTAAAAGCGATTTGTCGTAGCGCAAAACTAAAACCATTACACTAAACATTAAACAATAATCTATATTTTTTTTCAAAAATAAAAAAATCCAAGAACGCTTATGTGTACAGCCTAAAAAGAAAAAATGAACATTTTATATAGACGAATAGAGTATTAAACAACTTTTACATTAAAATTTCTGTCTAGATCAAATGAGCAGTCAAGTAAAACACATAGAAAAAATATCTATTTTTTCACAATCACTGTAATAGTCATTTCGGAGATCGCAAACACAACAAACAAGCAACTTCCTGAAACGGGATTGCAAACAAGTAACTTTCTGAATAACTTTTTATTCAAAAGCCGCGAAAGAAAAACAATATGTCAAAAGCAACTTTTCATTCAGAAAACTGTAAAAGTAAACTTTAAAAGCAGTTTGTCGTATCCGCAAACGCTACCACCACTAAAACCATTACACTAAACAATAATCTATATTCCAAAACAAGTCACTACACAATATCACCACATTAGGTGTGCATCTCAAAACCCCCATACATAAAAAGAAAAAAACACTCTTTCTCCATAAACACAATCACTTCAATGGATCTTGAGAAGAATTTCCACATGAAAGGTGGGCTTGGAGAAACTAGCTACCCCAAAAACTCTTCACTTCAGGTCTCCCTCTCTCTCTCCTCCCTCTCTCTCTCATCATTTTTCATTAATTTAATTATTTTCACTTCAGAAAATGGTTGCGGATAAGGTGAAGCACATAAAGCTAGAAGCCTTAGAAAAAATGTTACGAGAAATAAAGCCGGTTCGGGCCGGGCTAGCGGACGTGGGATGCTCGTCCGGCCCGAACACGCTCTCAAACATCAAGGAGCTTATTGAAGCGGTTGGGCCCGGGCCCGAAATCCATGTTTATTTGAATGATCTTCCTACAAATGACTTCAACACGGTTTTTCGGGCCTTGCCGGATTTTTATAAGGAGTTGAAGAAACACGAGGAAGTTTATATCGGAGGTTATCCGGGCACGTTTTATGGTAGATTATTTCCACATGACTCCTTGCACTTCATATACTCCTCCAACAGCTTGCACTGGCTTTCGACTGTAAGTCATGTTTGATAGCTTAGATTAAATCTTCGTCTCTGCTTTTATGTTTTAATTTTTTTTAGTAAGAAACATGGTCATAGATTATACTCCCTTCGTCCCGGTATAAGTTTCCCGCTTCTTTTGGGTGTTTTGATTAAGGAATATAATAAAATAATAGATGTAGTACAAGTGATGTGATGGTGTGAGAGAAAATAATAGATTGGTATGAGATGGAGTATGATAAAATAATAGATAAAGTGTAAGTGATGTGATTGAGAGAGAGAAAATAATTTACCAAAAATGGAATGGGAAACTTATAGTGGGACATCCAAAAAAGGAAAGTGGGAAACTTATAGTGGGACGGAGGGAGTATATAGGAACAAATTAAACCCCGGATTCTACTACTATACATACTCTATAATTTTTTTTTTTTAAATTAATACACACGTCTTAATTTTAGATAATTATACCTCAAGTTTAAAAAGATTAAGAAAAATCATTCTCCTCAAAAATAAAAAATTACGAAAAATCATTCTCCTTTGACGGAACAACGAAATAAGAATAAAAGTGTTTGAAATGAGGAGGTTCAATGTACGTATTTGACCTTCAGAGTTTTTCTAACGAACAAAATGAGTAAATTTTGATACGTGTAATCTTCATTTTTACACAGTTTTGTTAGTTTTTATAAAAAAATTAGCATTTTAATTTTTGTGATTTTTTAATGTATCTTGAATTCATTTTTTACACGTTTCTTTCTGTTAGTGGAGAATGATTTTTTGTGATTTTTTAAGGTGCATATTAAAGAATGGAGGTTTGTTTAGCAGCTGCCTAAATTCTATAATATTGCATTTTAATGACAGAAATTAAGAGTTTTGCCATTAATATTTTTTTTAACCACAGTTTGTTATCTAATATTTCTATATCTCCATTTTTTTTTAACTTCTATATAGGAGTATCTTCTTATAAATTATTTTGGAATTAAATGGGATTTTTATTACAAAATTTAATTTAATTGATTGTGATAGGATAATAACTATGAAATGTAATTAAGTTGCAATTCAGTCATATCTAAATCTCGATTAATTGAATCTCTCCTAGAATGTTTAAGATCTCATTTTAAAACTAATTATTTTAAACATCTTATTAGCTAGTATAATATTTTATAAATTGTGTCAATAGCTAAGATAAAATTATTTTGGTTTTCAAGTTGTTAAACACTCCTAATTTCACACATTATTAGAATGTTGTATTATTAATGAAATATAGGTAAAAATGTGAAAAATATCTCTAACACCAAATAATTTAAAACGAAAAGGCTATTCTATAATATTAAATAATAAAAACGGTGTAATTTTGGTTGAAGTAAATATGGAGGTCAAAATGAATATTCGAAACTAAAAAAAATTGATATCAATAAATAATTAACTGTAGGACACATAGTCAAAATATGTACTGAATCTTATCTTGTTCTTTTCAGAATTATTTATCTTTTTCTGTCTGGATTTTTCTATCCCTAAATTATTTGGGGAAGTGAGAATTTTATTTGAAATTAAACTGATTAAATTTAATCGGATCTATCCAACACCACACATGCAAAAATTGGGCTAGGCGGATTTTATTGGAAATTGTTTCTGACCCGATTTTTTTACAAATTTGTGATTTTAGGTGGAAATGGGAATAGACAATCGTTTTTTATTTATTTATAGAGTTTATTTATAATAAAAAATTAAAAAAATTGTTGATTTATTTTTTTGCGCAATTTTTGAAATATTGCATGTCTGATTTAGTTGTGATTTATAGGTTCCGAGAGGTATTTACGACGAACATAATTCGTCGTTAAATAAAAAGAGCATATGCATATCTGAGAGGAGTCCTAAAGTTGTAGTAGAGGCGTACACGAAACAATTTGAGAAAGACTTTTCATTGTTTCTTAAATCAAGGTCAGAAGAGGTTGTTAAAGGGGGTCGAATGGTGCTTATAATGTTGGGAAGAAGTGGTACATCCCATGTTGATAGGGGCATTTCACTCTTGTGGGAGATTCTTTACCAATCTCTAGCCACCCTTGTTGTTCAGGTATAAATTGTTTAACATCACGTTTGATGGATATGTTGGGATATTTACATTCAGCTTCGGCTCAATCGCAAATAGTGTGTCTTTCGATCATTTATTTTAGGTCTAATCCTTGTCATCTATCTTGAGTCTGATTACCTATCCATGTGTAAGTACGTTTTAACGTAATGTACTTACAAATGGATAAGTAATAAATTGTTTAAGATCACGTTTGATGGATATGTTGAGACATTTATAATCAGATCTGGATACTTCAACTGACCAAGATTGAATCGTAAATAGTGTATATTTCAATCATTCATTTTAGGTCTAATCTTGGCCGTCTATCTTGAGTTTGATTAACTATCCATTTGTATGTACGTTTAACGTTACGTACAAGTGGATAGGTAATAAATTGTTTAACATCACGTTTGATGAATAAGTTGAGACATTTATAATCAGGTCCGACTACTTCAACTGACCGAGATTGAATCACAAATAGTGTATCTTTCGATAATTTATTATAGATCTAATCTTGGTCGTCTATCTCGAGTCTGATTACCTATCCATTTGTACGTACGTTTAACGTTACGAACAAATGGATAGGTAATAAATTGTTTAACATCACGTTTGATGGATATGTTGAGACGTTTATAATCAGACATGGATACTTCAACTGACCAAAATTGAATCGTAAATAGTGTATCTTTCAATCATTTATTTTAGGTTTAATCTTTGTTGTCTATCCAGAGTCTGATTGCCTATCCATTCGTACGTCTGTTTAACGTTACACTAAGATGAATTATTTTTTTTTTGTGTAGGGAGAGATAGAAGAGGAGAAACTAGATAATTATGAGGTAAACTTTTATGCACCATCAAAAGAAGAGTTGGAAGAAGAAGTGAGAAAGGAGGGGTCATTCAAAGTGGAGGTGATTGAGATGTTTGGAGCAGACAAAGTGGCTGGGGTTGGGGGCATAAGCTATGGAGTGGCAATAGCAAAAGCAGTTAGGTCAATACAAGAACCAATGATTGAACACCACTTTGGACATGGAATCTTGGACAAGCTATTCCAACTATATGGGAAATTGGTGGATCAAGAATTGAGCAAAGAGGATATTACCTCTATTACAATTGCTCTTGTTCTTACAAAACTATGACAACCTATCTACATTTCTTGTTATGTTTTATATATTATGTACGTAAATTGTTGAACCATGTCATCTAAGCTGTTCGAGTTTATTCGGTGATGAAACTCTATACCTTTTTAATAAATATTTGAGTATTAATAATCACTTTTTTTTTTTGGTTGTCATGCTTTGGCTATAGATGTTATAAGAACACACTTACAAGAATTGGGCAAGAAAGATATTAGCTCTTTTACAATTGTTCTTGTTCTTACAAAACTATGATAACTTATCTACATTTCTTGTTATGTTTTATCCCGTACGTAAATTGTTGAATCCTGTTATCTAAGTTGTTCGAGTATATGCGGTGACGAAACTCTATACCCTTTTAACAAATATTTGAGTGTTAATAGTCACTTTTTTTTTGGGTTGTTAATGTCATGCTTTGGCTATAGGCAAAAATTTGTGTGAGACCGTCTCACGAATCTTTTTTCTGTGAGACGGGTCCTTTTTAAATCTTATTTCAAAAATTTTGGTAGAATAATCCTTATTATTATTTTATTTTTTTCAGATTTTTGGTTTGTAAAAAAATGTGACAATATTTAAGTAGAAAGTGATAATGTTTTTAATAAAAGTGGCTATCACTTTTTGCCCAAACATTATTACTTTTTATATATGGGTTGTCACACGCATCTCTTTCTGTGAGAGGCTCTCAACTCTCACCCAAGACTAGATGTTATTAGAACACACTTATTTTTGCTTTGGATATAGTTGTTTTAAGAATATTCTTATTTTTCTTATATAAAAAAAGTACACTCTTATTTTTTAATGAATTAAAAAGAAAGGGAAAAAAAACGTAAATGGTCGTGGGGGTAAGGGCAAAATTATTCTCCACCGTACAACCTCAGGCAATTCGAAAATGGAATAATAAATTACAAAGTTAATAGTATATATATAATAATTTGCATAAATATGAATATTTATAAATATAAATTTGTAAAATAAAGTAAACGCGTGCGCTGGTGGGAAAAGTTGGTAAGAAAAATGCCATTTTATTTTTTATTTATTCCAACTTTTTTGCGCATTTCAAACCATTTATAATTATAAAGCATAATTTATCAAATTAATTACTTTTATCATTTTTAATTAGAAAACTTTAAATTTCTAATCTAAATTGCAGAGTCTTTTTAAAAAAGAGATATAAGTTTATATATTATTACAAATATTTAAAAAGAAAAACACGTATATATATATATAATATATATTGTAGATAATAAACTATACTTAATAAAAATCCATATACCTAACTAATAAATGATTTTCTATTAAAATCAACAAATTAAATAGATATACAAATTGATTTATTCAATTTTAATTAAGTTGCAAATAATTTTGTTTCTTTCAAAAGCACATAGAGATACTAAATGATTTATTGTCTATAATTTTTGTTTCATTGGGACCAAAGGTTTGACATATATATATGGAGGTTTCTATTTAACCCCTCTTTTAATACTTTTAGGATAAGATAAATTAATTTTTAAAACCCTAATTGCTTATCATAGTGGATTGGTAATGATTACGCTTCACACAAAATGGAAGATGAAAAAGAAGAAAACAGTGGAATCTAATCTCTTGTTTTTCAAAAGTTAAAGTCACTTTTGCTCAAAGATCATAAGGTGATTTAGTAGTTATATGTTTTTTTTGTATTTTTTTTATTTAATTTCAACTATCTTAAATATAAAAATCGTTAGGGGATTTTTCTTTTTAATTAAATTTAAGACTGTCCATTTTTTAAATTTTTTTTCACAAAAGTAAAGAAACGTATACACTACAAAAAATTAAATCGCCCATCTAAAGAGGGGGATTGCAATATTGAAGAGATGTAGATCCTTTAAATCCGGCCTCCCGCCTCTTTACGTACACATATTTTCTTCCATCTCATCCACTTCACACATTTTGAAGCATCTCCATTACTGATCAAGAAGAAAGCATTCGTCATTCATCATTTAGTGTAATTCATCAAGTAACGTACTTAGTGATAAAATTTTCTTATTATTGTTTCTCAAACTAGAAGTCTTTAGTGACAGAAAATTAATGATTAATGACAGGACCTGACACTAAAAGTCAATTTCTATCATTAAATACTTTTAGCAGAGAAGCAATAATAACATGATTTTTGTTACTAAAAATCAATTTTCTTATAGTGGTGGTAACAGAAAAGTAGTCGTACATCATGTGGAGATGGTCTAATTTGTAATGCTGCTTTAATTAGTAGTACTTCTTTACCCGCTTTAGATAGTTTTTTTCCTCTTCAACCTTCTAACTTTTTCCAAATTAAGTCTCCCTTAGATGAAATTTAATATTTCCCTTTTGTTACACCCTACTAACAATGGCAAGCCAAAAATAACGTCAAGTTAGATAAATCTACTCTCATGTCGTCGCTAAGATTCTTACTAAAGAACACACCAGACTTTTGTACTTGATTGTTAGCCCTGAAATTACCTCATAATTATTTAGTAGGCTCTTCGGATTATGAACAAATATGGAGACAACGAATCTCCTTGCCTCATACCCCTAGTGATAATCAGTCCAATAATATCTTCATTAACTTGAAACAAATATATTTTATCGAGTTCATAAAAAACATATCATCCAATTGGTCAACTTAACCGAGAAACTCAATAAGATGTGTTTCTAGTAAGACCAACCTCAACATGGAGAGGAAAAAAAACATTTAATAATTTTTAAAATTATTATTATCTCGTCGTGACATGGTTTAAGACAAATTGAAATTATGGAAGAATTTGTATAATTAGGAATTTTGGGATGAATTTGATAACCACGCTCTTATTCTATAAATTTGTTTGACTATAAACTCAAATAAATGGATTTTAAATCCCCTTTTGAGTTTTAGATTATTTTTTATAATAGTCACGTGCAGAGAATTCTTAATCAATCCAAACACAACTGAACTTACTTTTTTATTTTATTATCAAAATTAGGTATGGTAAGAAAAAAAATTCGAAGATGGATGGGAAGAAGTTTTAAGGCATATCAACATACATATATAGCATTATCAGGTGAATAAATTTGTAAATTAGATACATTTTTAAAATGACTAAATATATATTATCAAAAAAAAAAAAAATGACTAAATATATATGGCTCAAGTTAGATTCTGATCATTAGAAATTAACATATGTTTTTACTAGAAACTCGTGTTGATTCTGGAGTCCTCATACTTGAATCGATCCTTCAAATTTAGTGAATGATCTACTCAATACGTGTCTTGTTTTTTCGTAATGCACTTTTTTTTATTAAAAAATATATATAATAAGTTAACTACAACATATTACATTGTATATATGATTTAATAATCTGGGTTTTGCTCGAGCTTAACAAAATTAAAAGCAATAAAATCAATTTAAAATAAAAACTTGTGCGAGCTGTCTCACAAATCTTTTTTTGTGAGACGGATCTCTTTTAACCCATATTTTAAAATTTTGGGTAGGATAATCCATATTTTTACTAGATTTTGATTTGTAAAAAAAATGATAATATTTTTAACAAAAGTGACTATCAATTTTTACTTTAAACACTATCACTTTTTACCCAAACATTATCATTTTTTTTATTATGAGGGTTAAGGGAGACCCGTCTCACAGAATGAGACCCGTGAGACCGTCTCACTCAAACAATTAATTATAATATTTAAATTTGATTGATACCAATCAAAATTGAATAATTTTTATATAATGAACCTGTCACAGTTTATTTGTACCCCGTATAATGATTAGCCCTTTTTGAGTTCGTTAATATATACTCCATGTAACTAAAAAGCCTAAAATTGATTGCAACATATGAGGCAAAAGTTGTTATTATTGTGTTATTAGTGTGGAATGATGATTACCCATTTATTAATCTTTGCATTATAAGAATATTCACCTCCTTGAGTATCGAGCCCAAATTTAGTACAAATACAATAATTATCAATACTATTAGCACAATTACATTTATCAATATTTGAGTATTATTACGAATTTGAGATAACTCAAGTAGTTAGAACACTTTTATCTTGACCGTGAAGTCTTAAATTCGAATCATGAGAAGATGTTAGAAATATAGGGAGAAGTTTGACGATTTATTTAATTTCTTGATGAAACCACTTGTCTATGTTATTGAATTGTGATAGTTTTTTTTTTTTCAAACCATGAAAGCTTAGCTTTCGTTATTACATTGACAAAAAATAGTAGATAGTCCAACCACAGACTTCGACGAGTCTAATCAACAATGGAGGCACCTGTCAAAGCGACGAAATTCCCTAACAAAGTTGTGTGCTATTTCATTAGCACTTCTTTTAACGAAATGTTAGTAAAACTGATCAATAATGTCTTGTGCAAGGAGTAATGTAATCACCAAAATCTGAGTAATTGATGTTCAAAGAGTTGATGGCGTCGACCACAATGATAAAATTGTCCTTCTCATGCTCCTTCAACCAAGAGAATGCTTCATAAAACCCGATTGTCTCTCCTATGATACTCCCTCCGTCTCGTGATTATTTGCACACTTTTCTTAATGGGCGTCCCAACATTATTTGCACACTCTAAAAAAGGAAA
This sequence comes from Galeopsis tetrahit, assembly GCA_963675135.1. Lineage (NCBI taxonomy): Eukaryota > Viridiplantae > Streptophyta > Magnoliopsida > Lamiales > Lamiaceae > Galeopsis > Galeopsis tetrahit. The sequence continues at coordinate 1,677,860 of OY776120.1, forward strand.
TAAGTCACATAATTTTTATCAATATTACCCCTCCTTTATTTTACTTGGGCCCACAATTTTTTAACTAAATTTATAACTTTAGTCAAATCTCCACCCACTTTAGTCAATGAATTACCAATAATACCCCTTCTTTATTCTACCATACACATCAATATACTCCCTCTGTCCGCCTATAAGCTTCCCATTTTACCATTTTGGTCCGTCCGCCTATAAGCTTCCCATACCTTTTTTGGTAAGTATTTTTTCTTACACTTCACTTTATATCTTACTTTTTCTCTCTATCTCTCTCCTCTCTCAATCACATCACTTGTACTATATCTATTATTTAATCACTTTTCTTAATCTTTGTGCAAAAAAGTAACGTAACACTTATAGGCGGACGGAGGGAGTATTCCATTTTCTTAATTTTCGTGCCGGTCAAACCATGCACAAAATCCTGGGACGGAGAGAGTATAAGAGAAGGTTAAAAAAAAAGTACCCTTATAATTCCTCCGTCCGCTTATAAGTTTCTCATTTTACCATTTTGGTCCGTCCGCCTATAAGCTTCTCATACCTTTTTTGGTAAGTATTTTTTCTTACACTTCACTTTATATCTTACTTTTTCTTTCTATCTCTCTCCTCTCTCAATCACATCACTTGTACTATATCTATTATTTAATCACTTTTCTTAATCTCTGTGTCAAAAAATAATGTGAAACTTATAGGCGGACGGAAGGAGTACTTATTTTTTAGTCAATTTTATACTTCTGTAACTTAGAGTAGGACTGGACTGTAGGAGTGAAATGTAAGTTACATTAGAACAACTTTAACTAAAACTTGTAAATTAATACTACAAACTAAACAATATTATTAGTTTATATAAAACAATTATACTACTCCATTGAACAAAATAAGTGTTACAAAACACACTAAATTATCAATTACACCCATGAACCACAATGGCTAATTTCTCTTGTTGATGAAACTTAACTTGCTTAGCTATAAACTCCTCAATCGCTTTTTGAAACTCCTCATTACTCATTTCCTCCTCCACCACCTCCGCCGCCACCCCCCGCCGCACCTCCGTCTCCGACCGCCTTAGCTCCTTCACACAACCACCACCACTCCCAAAACTCTCCGACCGGCTCCTCCGGTGAACTCTCACTTCAAGAATTGTCTCCTTGTCTTGGTACACAATTTCCTCCTCCTCGGAGGCGGCTGCGTAGATAAAACTACGCAGCTCGTCCGAGGAGGTTTCGCTATGCGGAAAGAGATTCCGAGACTTGAAGAAGAGAATTAGGACTATGATGTTGGTTAGAAAGAAAACGAAGAGATGGCCGGCGACCAACTTTACGAGGCGGCGGAGGTGCTCGCCGGAGGGGAGGCGGCGGAATGCCCATGTGAGGAATATGAGTACGATGAAGATTTCGATCACGCGAAATATTTTCTTGATTTGTCGGAACGTGTAAAGTCTCCATTTGTGATCATTTTCGAAATCGAAGCTCTCCATTATAGTCAAATTATACTTTGATTTCTTGAAAAGATGGCATTTAAATTGAATTTGGAAGAAAGGCTTCTTTTTGCCCTTTTTATAGAGTTTCTTTCTTTGTATGTACTTTGGGTTGGTGTATCAGTTACATACATGTAATTTGTTTCTATTTAATATTTGAACTAATACTATATAATATGTGAACTAATACTATATTGTATTTGAACTAATACTATACTCTATTTGAACTAATATCGTACTGTATTTACTATAACTCATGTATAACATTTATCCATTTTGAAAATTGAATCAAATGTACCAGTTACATGTATGTAACTGGTTAAATACTATATAAATTCAACGTGTATATAACACGTGTATATGTTATTGATACATATAGTTTATGCAGATTTTGGACCCTATAAATTAAAAAGATATCTCAAAATTTAGTTTCATATCAAAATCTATGAAAAAGTATTATATAGAGTAATTTTAAGTGTACATGTACACGATGAGAGTCATTTGAGTGTGTCTATGTGTGAGATTCAATGACTTCCTCTGTACCGACAGATTGGAGTCTCTTTCGTTATTTTTTATGTAATTTGATTATATTTATTATTTAATATAATTATATTATTTTATACTATGAACAAATTAATATATGTATCCGTCTCATCATAAACTTTTCGTTTGATTTTTATGTAGTAAGTAATGAAAGAAAAAAGGTAGATGAAAATAAGAAATATAAAAAGTGATAATGTCATAATGATATATTATATAACATATGATTAATTAAAATGCTAGTGATTAATATTAAGTATACTGTAACGTTTATTTATCAATATATATAATCATAAAGTGAATATATATATTTTGTCAAAAATGTTGTGATGACAAACTATCTGTACAAGTTTCCTCCTGATCACGTACACAACACTGTAGGCACAGATTATATAATAATTTTTTATCTATTTCCTAAAATTAAGGCAGCTATGGCAAGTTGTACGTACGACATCTGAAACTTGTCAATTGCACAATAATTCTTCCATATGACCCCTACCATCTAGGGTTTTCCATACAATTATATATACATTATAGGTCATACCTAGTCATCTATTTAATTTCATGTTTGGACTAGACTAAATTCATTGAATTCAAAAACTACTCCCTCCGTTTTGGGACGATTTGTACGGTTTGATCAGTACAATTTAAAAAAAATGAGATTTAATAATTGGTGATGTAAGATAACAGAGATGTATTTTAGATGATTTGGTGGGATGTAAAGTTGATTTGATGAAAAGTAAAGTAAAATGTATGTAAAAAAATGAGTGACAATTTTAAAAATAAAATAATGTTGAAAGGATATTAAGAGTTTGCAAATAGTTTTGAGACGTTCCAATAAAAAAATTGCAAGTAATCACGGGACGAAGGGATTTGACGTTGTTAAAATGTGTCACATTCCATGAAAAGTTCAAAATATCGATGTTAGTCGGAATATCAAGACTTTATCACTATAAGAAAATTAATTTTTAATAGAAATTGATTTTTAATAATATACACTGTCTTTGATTTTTAATTTATTGCTATTAAAGATTTTAGGTAGAAAAAATATAATAAGAAAAAATTGTCATTAAAAATTTATTTTTCTAGAATATGTACATGTTAAAATTTGTCAATAAAAGCTTAAAAAAAACTTGCAATTAAAAGTTTTAGTAGTACGTGTTAAATTTGTGAAAATATTGATATTGTATATCAATATCAATAAATTTTAACTAAAAAGTTTAAATAAATTTTACATTTGTGATAAATTTATATACAAATATATAATTGTAATATAACGTTATCAATTGTCATCTACCGATTTTTTTTATTTTTTTTTAATATAATGTGAATATATTGAGAACATTTCTAAATATTTTCCATCTTCATGATCCATAATTCCATATCGTGGTTGCATGTTCTCAAATTATTTTTGGGTATTTGTTTGACTCCTTGAAATAGAATTAAATTGTTTTAAAAACAATAATTTATTTATGCTATATAAAAGTAGGCAGAGTAGCTCTACATCTGAAAATTGTAGCTTTACTGTCTGCAATCAGTTCAGTTCAATTAAATTCATCTTCACTGACAACTAAGTATTTATTTTACCTTTGACTGGGATTTCTACTTTTTTATATTTTCTCAAAAAATATCATTATAAATTTTATTTCCATTTGTCTTTTAAGTTGTTGAACTTAATTCATTATAAAAATTATTAAAAAATGTTAAATATATAACTCTCTATCCATTTTATGAAATTCGATTTTTTTTAACTTGTGAATTTAAAATCTTTATACAACTTTGTGATAAAAAGGTAAAAACTTGTAAAGTACTTTGTGAATACTGCATTGTTGGAATAAATAATTAATTTTATATAAATCATACAAAAGTAGAAAATAAAATTCGTGGCAATTGAACTTCATAAAAATAGGCTCATTAAAGGTGAATAGTAGTTAACATTAATGAATTATTTATAGTCATTTTATCATATCTACCATAAAAATTACTCCAAGAAAAGTACAGTATAAAGTTGAAAAAATAGAAAATCAGAAACATTTTGGAATAAATTTTTCCTCTAACAAAGATAGTTAAAGTGGAACGATAATAGTAGAAAATTAGAAACGATGCTGACTCAGTTCGTTAAAAATGACTACGTCTGGAGCACTACCAAGTCACGTGATCTAGCCTAAAAATCCAACAATTTTTTGAATTTCAGTCCACCAAACTTCATAATCCAACAATTTTTTGAGTTATTCCAATGAGCATTGAATAACAAAATGTAGTATCATATTAGTGCCAAAATTATGATTGTACTTTGGTTTGTTGGGCCCCATTTTCTCCAAAAAAAATCGTTTTTGAGTAGACTAACAAAAAGCTAGCTATAATCACTTAATAAATTATACACAAAAGCCCAGATTTACAGGAAGAAAAAAAAAAAGCAAATTTAAGAAAAACAAAAGTTGAAAGACAACTCTCTCAAAGTATAGTGGAGAATCTTCATTCATTGATTGGAGTAAAAAGCTAATAATAAGTGATTTTGATTTCAAAATTCACTTATAGAGATATTTATAGAGAAATATATTTGTGAATGAGAAAGAATAAAATTGATTTCAAATTGTGCCCGTTTAAAACGTATGAGACGGGTTCATAAAAGAATGATACTCGTAAACTATGCACCCGACATGAAATGTACTACTCCCTCCGTCCCATATTAATCTTCATAGGTAGATGAACACGACAAATTAAGAAAGTGTAATAATGAGTGAAGTTTTGAGGGGTAATTTTGTAAAACTTTATGTATAAAGTAAAGAAATGAGTTAACTTTTGTGTATGTGTGAAAATAAAGTAATGACATTTGTGTAAAATTGAGGTTATTGTGAGGGTGGAGTTTATAAAAGATTTTTCATTTTAAGGGTGTGAAAGTTATTGTGGGACGTCCTAAAAAGGAAAGTGTGAAAATTATTGTAGGACGGGAGTACATTTTTATGATCGAAAGATCTTGTACATAATATATATAGTTTCATATTATTTTTATTGTATTAGCATAAATTTTAAAAGTCCAAATAAAAATTCGAACTTTGTCATGGCTTATGGGCTTTGATACTCCTCCTAACAGGCTTGAGTTTATCAAGGGCCCAAGTTTTGCAAGTTTAACTTTTTTATTTGAGAGTGAACTAATTAATTCCGGATGTGTAAATAACCTGGGCCTTTGTTAAAAATTAGAAACCAGGAAATAAGCCCGGACAAGCCAGACCAAACTTTATTTAAAATTTGAAAACACGGTTCAATATTTAAAATTGCAAATGATTTCACGATCAAAATAAGTGTATTAGATAAATTCAAATAAAAATATAAAAATAATTTCTTAGCTTTAATTTATTGTCGGTGTACTATTATATTTTAAAAATTATTTTATTATAATATATTTAATAAATACATAATTTTAAATAGATTGATTGATTAGACTTATATGGCATGTTTGTTTTGGGATTTTGAGGATTTTGAAATACGAATTTCAAAATCTAGTGGATTTCAAAATTCTAATACTTTTTGTGTTTTGTGTTTATTTTGGGATTTATGTAGGGTATGATTTAACTTTATAGTATAGGATTATAGATTTTATAGGTTGTTTGTAGGTATTTATAGGGTTGACTTTTATAGGGGTTTATAACTATTTATAGGGTGAGATTTTAAAATTCTAAATCAAAATCCTAAGGTCTTATACAATTAATACAAAGTCTAAGTCTGACCTATTTAAGTAAATAAGTTTTTAAAAAAAATTTAGCTAGACTCATGTTATAAATAAGTTAGGTCAGACCGTAGGACCCGTGCCCAACCTATTTCTACTTTAATAACCTGGGCCAGGCCTTTGTATTTCATTCGGGTTTATCGACATGTTTATGTAAAAAGACAAAGGAATTGATACCACAGTCCCACTCATATTTCGTACCCCCGTTATATAAAATTCGTTACATTTTTCATTTTGCATAGAATTAAGAAAATATTTTTTTAACACATTTATCTCCTCAGTAATTTTTTTATTTTTCTTATTCTTTTCCACTTTTCATATGATCTTTCTATCATTAATATATTTCCAAAAAAAATACTCCCTGAGTCCCATACTTGAAGTCTCAAACCAATTGGACACCAGTTTTAATGAATGAATTGTTTATTAATATTGTGTAAGATAAAGTGGGGGTAGTAAAGACTTTTCAACTTTATAAATAGTTATAAAGTTACTTTTTAGTGTAATAAAGTAGTGACATTTGTTGTAATATTGTGATGTTTTAAGGAGAGTGTTTATAAGTGGTTTTGCTATTTTAAGTAATGTGGCTTCAAGTATGGGACGCCCAAAATGGTAAAATGTGCCTTCAAGTATGGGACGGAGGGAGTAGTACTCCCTCCGTCCCACAAAGATAGCTACATATTTCTTTTTTGAATGTCCCAAATTATAGCTCTATTTCCTCTTTTACTTTAGTATTAAATGCTTTATTGTCAATTTTACCCTTAATTAATAAGAGTAATTAAAGCTTAACAGATTTTGAAGGGCAAATTTGACAGATTAGTTAAAATTGACTACATTTATTGAGTTTTCTTAATTTGTGTGTAAAGTCAAATGTAGCTATTTTTGTGGGACGGAGGGAGTAGTTATTAATAAGGGTAGTTCGGGAAGATTATTGGTAAAAATAGGAAAAACGATAAACTTTTTGAAATAAAATTTAAGATAAAATGCGACAAACTTTATGAAACGGGGGAGTATTATATATATATTATTTTATTTTGGCAAATTTTTCTACGTTGGACCAACTCCAAACACGTGAACTTAAATTGAACCCCATAAATTTATATTTTTTTATGAATGAAGTTATTAAAGTCATCAATAATTTATAGTTGATCATGGCAGCAATTGAATTGGTGTAGGGTGTTGACAGCCCAAACATTCAATGGCTCTTCAATAAGTAATTGCTGCAAATCAATAAGTCAAATCTCTATTGTTGATAATTTATTTCTTTAGTCTTCATTTTTGACCATTTTATTGCCTTTGCCTAACCAAATTAAATACTCCAGTTCAATGTTAGTAGTACTGCAAAGCTCTACCAATCAAACAATGAAAATGTCTGCGATTTTCGCAACCCCGATTGTTGTAGCTGCTTTTCGTGTATCCAAATCAAGAAAATTGGAATTCGGGGGCGAATTCCGTTACAGAAAGTCTGTTTCTTGGAGCATTTGTAGCAGAGGAAAGCAGAGAATTACAAAGGGTGGTGATTGGATTCGTGCGAAAACGCGCGAAGAAGGCGTTCCAGGGTTCGAGCATGAAGAGTCTTTGAGTAGTGATGGTGGGATTGAAGCTAGTATTAATAATATGGTTGGTGATCACTTTCTTGATTTTTATGTTGTTATGGAACAATGTTGTGTGTATGTTGTTCAGAGTATTATAAATTAATATAAAAAAATAATTTTTTTATCTTTCTATAAGTTCGAACTTTTAGATGAGACTAATTTTTTCACAGAGCAAATGGCTTGTAGCAGCAGCTTTGGGTGCAATGTGCTTGTGGAGGCATGATGGGGGTGCCGTATGGGCTATAATGGGTTCTGTTTTCAATGATGAACTCTCTCTTATACTCAAGCAAATACTAAATCAGGAAAGACCTGATTCGACGTTGAGATCGGACCCTGGAATGCCTTCGTCTCATGCGCAAACCATCAGTTACACGACTTGGTTCATCGTCTTGTCAAGTAAGTTGTAACACAAATGCATCTTTCTATAGTGTATTTGATTGATGTGTTTCGATTCTCCTTCGCAGTTGTGGAGTTGTACGGTGTAAATGTGCAGACGAGCGTTTTAAGTGGACTTATAATCGTCCTCGGATCGTATTTAGTAAGTTTGCAACTCTTGTTTAATGGAGTGATAGTACTAGAGTGAAAGATTGAGGTTGTTGTTTGTGTGTGCAGACATGGCTTAGGATTTCGCAAAATTTTCATACGGTTAGCCAGGTGGTCGTGGGGGCGATCATTGGGTCGTTTTTCTCGTTTCTTTGGTTCTGGTCATGGAAAGCTTATGTACTCGACTTGTTCGTCTCCGTTTTGTGGGTTCGACTTCTCGTTATCGTGGCTGCTACTGGATTCTTGATGAATAGTTTGTATCGGACTTACTGGTCTACTATGGAAGAACAATGAATTATACTTCCAAATAAAATTATTCAATAAACACTTATTTGGGGTTTAATGAATAAAATCATAACCCCCCCCCCCCCATCTCAACGGAAGATTTTCAATAATTACTGTAAATTTTGAAGCAATTTGATATTCATCACTTATATATTTTATGATTTATGAACTTATAATTATATTCCAATCGTATTCTAAAGTACAACAAAATATAAATATTAACATGTTGTTTCATTTTATGTGCTACTGTCTCACAAAATCCACTCATTCTTATTCTGTGTAGAAAATGATATAAAAAGAAAAATCACAAGAGTACGTGATCCATTAAAATGGGAAATATCTTATAAATTAGCTTAAATAAAAATACAAAATAAATCTATCTTAGTGGAATATAAAAAAATTACTCACTTCGTTATTATTAGTGTCCTTTTAAGCTCAAAATTTTATTCTTAATTATTAGATATTTTACAATTTTCCTTATCAATTTACCATTTTGGCATTTTCCTTGTAAATAAGAAAATGAAAATGTAAGAAAAATGATGTCTTTTTTTCAACATCCAATATCTTTATTCATCGGCCATTGCAATAAAAAAATATTTGGAGAAGTTCAACCACAATAGCCGGTGCATCATTCCAACAATGAGGATTCTCATGAGAACGAGATGTCCTAACAATAGTGTGAGCATATGTATTAGCACTTAACACCACGATTTACAAATGAAATAGAACAGTTATTCAACACATTAAAAAACGTTTTACAACCCCTAATATAATCACCAAAAATGGAATCATCCAAAGCTTGAGAATAGATCGCATTCATTACTCGTTTTGCGTCTCCCTCTATAACTATGATATCGATTCCCAAATTTCGCACCCACGACAAAGCCTCCAAGAATCACATTGCCTCACCAACTGCCACCTCCACACACCCGGGTATCACCGACGATCGAGCAGCTAGAAACTCGCCTTCGTCATCCCTCAAGATCATTTCTACCCCGTTTCAATACTATTCGAGAAAAATGCGGAGTCCACAATAAATAAATAAAAATGGTCTAAAATAGTTTAAAGTCAAAGTTTCTTATTTTTTTATGTAAATAGGGAAAATGACACTTTATAAAGAACAAAATAATATTCAATTTAGAAAAACACTTTTCTTTTTCACTCATGCTTTTATTATTTTTCTTTCCAACTCCAAATTTACAAAAAATTGAAAGCACCCAATCAGATTCCATTTATGCATCTTTCTACAGTGTAGTCAAAATCACAAATCAAATTGCCAGTCTTAATTTCTATCTTCAACGAGTAATTAATAGTATATCCCAGTTGTTAATTTTTGACTGTAATCGTTCGTTGCGCCTAACAAAATTAAATGGTTTTCTTTTTTATATTTCTTGATATGAATGTCTTTCGAGTCCAATGGCGTCTACAATTACAAATCCGATTGCGGCAGCTGCTTTTCCAGTATTCAAATCGAGAGAATGTCAGGACCCCACAAAGTTTTTTGCCACAAAATTGGAATTTGGGGGCGATTTCCTTTGCAGAAAATACGTTTCTTGGAATATTTGTGGGCGAAAACAGAGAATTATGAAGGGTTTTAATTGGGTTTGTGCGAGTACGGGTGATGAAGGTTTCCCAGATTTTGAGCATGAAAAAGAGCCTCTGAATTTTGCAGATGGTGGGCTTGAAGCTACTGTTAATAATTTGGTTGGTGAAATTTCTAAATCTTGATGATTTTCTTGATTTTTATGTGTGTCTCTGTTTTTGTGTTAATAGGTTACTTTACTTGAATCAAGAACAAAGTGGAAGTTGCATAATATGTTGAGAATTGAACCGAGCGTGTTGGGTAAAAATCTTTATTTTGGACTGACTAGGCATCTAAATCTTGATGATTTTCTTGATTTTTATGTTATGGGTTGGTCTGCTGTGGACTCGAGTGCATGTTGTGCACCCTCGTCCATGTTGCACTTTTCAGTTTACTGATTTACACTTTTTGGTAAATGGTGTTGCACTTACTTTTCAGTTTACTGACTTACACTTTTTGTTAAATGGTGTTGCACTTTTCAATTATTACTAAAAATATTATTATACAGTTTAATAATTGAAAAGTGCAACACCATTTACCAAAAAGTGTAAGTCAGTAAAACTGAAAAGTGCAACATAGACTAGGGTGCACAACATGCACTCGAGTGCATACTAGACTTTACCATATGTTATATGTCTCTGGTTTTGTGTTAATAGATTACTTTACTTGAATCAAGAACAAAGGGGAAGTTGCATAATATGTTGAGAATTGAGTCAATTGACCCTGATTGAATTGCACATGTTGTGTCTTTCGGTCATTTGCTACTCGAATGTGTTTTTGTAAAATCTTTATTTTAGACTGACTAGGCATCTAAATCTTGATGATTTTCTTGATTTTTATGTTATATGATTCTGTTTATGTTAATGCTGCTGTATGGGTATAAGTTACTTTACTTGAATCAAGAACAAATGGGAAGTTGCATAATATGTTGAGAATTGACCTAGATTGAATCGCACATGATGTGTCTTTCGATCATTTGCTACTCATATAATCGAATGTGTTTTTACGTGTTGGGTAAAAATCTTTATTTTAGACTGACCAGGCATCTATTTTGTGCGCGATAATCCATCTATTTTGAGCAAATCTACCCAACCAAACGGAGCGTGAATATAGAGAAAGATGTAAAAATTGGGGCTTCTTGGTGATCTGCTATAGGGAATTTTTAGTTAGTTTTTAAGTGAAATTTCTAAATCTTGATGATTTTCTTGATTTTTATGCTATATGATTCTGTTTGTGTTAATGCTGCTATATGAGTATAAGTTACTTTACTTGAATCAAGAACAAAAGGGAAATTGCATCATATTTTGAGAATTGACCTAGATTGAATCGCACATACTGTGTCTTTCGGTCATTTGCTACTCATACAATTCGAATGTGTTTTGCGTCTTGGTTAAAATCTTTATGTTAGACTGACCCGGCATCTCTCTTGGGTGTGATAATCCATCTATTTTGAGCTAATCTACCTAACCAAACGGAGAATGAATATAGAGAAAGATGTAAAAATTGGGGCTTCTTGGTGATCTGCTATAGGGAATTTTTTAGTTAGTTTTTAAGTGAAATTTCTAAATCTTGATGATTTTCTTGATTTTTATGTTATATGATTCTGTTTGTGTTAATAATACTGCTATATGAGTATAAGTTACACTTTACTTGAATCAAGAACAAATGGGAAGTTGCATAATATGTATTTGTCTGGGGAATTTATGTTGAGAATTTTGACCCACATGTTGTGTCTTTCGGTCATTTGCTACTCGTACAATCGAATGTGTTTTTAAACCGAGAGTGAATATAGAGAAAGATGTGAAAATTGGGGCTTCTTGGTGATCTGCTATAGGGAATTTTTAGTTAGTTTTTAAGTGATGTTTTGAGTTATTAAAAAGAGAAATCACATGTATACATGTATTCAAGCAACCATTTATCTGAAAATTCTTTTCTGTCTATTTTCAAGTTTTAAAAACTTGATTGGTTTATTACACGAAAATTCAGAGCAAGTGGCTTATAATATCAACTTTCATTGGAATCAACATGTGGAGGCACGATGCTGAAGCATTATGGGCTGTATTGGGTGCTGGTGTCAATGGTATGATCTCAATGGCACTTAAGCAGATATTAAACCACGAAAGGCCTAATTCCACAGTAAGATCGGACCCTGGAATGCCGTCCACTCATGCTCAATCCGTCACTTATACAACCATGTTTATCGTTCTGTCAAGTGAGTCGGCCTAATTCGTGCTATTATTTTCTGAAATACATCTTTGAGTAGTTTGGCCATATTATGAATGAAATCTGGTTTAGTTCGATTGATATGTATTCTCCCTGATCTGCTGCAGTTGTGGAGCTGTACGGTGCAAACGCGCTGACCACCACTCTAAGTGGAATGCTAATCATACTCGGTTCTTATTTTGTAAGTATACGACGACACTTGAAATTGAATTTGCGTCTTTGTGGTAACTGAAAACTTATAGTATCAGATTAGGTAACTTTGTGAAATGAACACTTATTTCTGCCTCGTTTAGGTCTATCGTTGTGGCTCGTACAGTCGTACTTTTATCCACTCACTCGTCTGCTTTGTTATCACATCGAAAGTTGCCTAATTGCTTGTTGTTTAGAATCAAAGTTCAAGGTTGTTGATTTGTGTGTGCAGGCATGGCTTCGGGTTTCCCAGAATCTTCATACGGTTAGCCAGGTGGTCGTCGGAGCTATCATCGGGTCGTCTTTCTCGTTTCTTTGGCTCTGGTCATGGAAAGCTTATGTACTCAACTTGTTCGTGTGTATTCTGTGGGTCAGAGTTTTGATTATTGTGGCTACTACTGGATTTGTGCTGAATTATTTGAATTATATTTACCATTCCTGGATGTAAGTAGATTTTTTTTAGGAATCAATGCGGATCACCACGGTATCGTTATTCCCTCCAATCGTGAGAAGAGGAGTGTTCCTGGATGTAAGTACTAAGTACATTAATTGTTGCTATTTCACATTGAATTGTGGGAATTATTTTTTATGATATTAGTTAAAAATTTAAAATACTACTCCCCTGTTCCACTATAAGTTTCTCACTTTTCTATAGTTTTCTACTTTCATTTTTTTTTTTTTTGATGTCCACAATAAGTTTTTCATTCAATTTTTTGTAAATTATTTTATTTCTCTCAATCACATCACTTATACTTTATGTATTATTTTATTATACTTCATCTTATATTACTCTAATATTTTCTCTCTCACCATTACATTACTGATATCGAGACGGAGGGAGTAATATTTAACATGTTAAAAAAATATTCGAAAATCTGAAAGAAATTTTTTAAAAACCAAATAAATTCCTTCATAAATCAATTAACTTACCCAATTTATTATTTAAAAAAAATAGTCAATTAAATTACCTAATTAGCAAAATAATATATAATTACATAATCAATAAAACTCCCCAATAAAAAAAAAAATTTAAGCTGCCAAAAATTCATGTCAAATCCATACTTAGATTTTAATATTTTAAATAAATAAAAAAATCCCCATATATTTTAAATACTAAAATAAAGATATTCTTCCTGTAATATTTCATCTCAGGATTATTATATTATATATAATTGAATTCAATTCAACAACCACAAGCTCAAATTTTAAGTATTTCTGGGATTAAAGATTACAGGAAAAAATAAAGATGAAGTAGTTAAAAACTTAAAATAAATCTGGGAGTTTAATATTTTAAAGATAAATTTTTTCTTTATTATTTTAAAATAACTAAATAATCTTCTAACATTTATTATGTAATTATAGAATTCTTTTTCGTAAGTTAATTAATTTTTCTAATAATTGATTGATTTAGGTATGGATTTATTTGGTCTTTTAATTCTTTTCAAATTATAATTTTTCAGATGGGTTGGTCTGCTATGGACTCGAGTGCATGTTGTGCACCTTAGTTCAGTTCATGTTGCACTTTTCAGTTTATTGACTTACACTTTTCGGTAAATGGTGTTGCACTTTTCAATTATTAAACTGTATAATAATATTTTTAGTAATAATTGAAAAGTGCACAATATGCACTCGAGTGCATACTTAGACTTTACCTTTTCAGATTTGGGTAGAGTAATCATTGCCACAATTTTTATGAACACGTTTTTCCCCAAATTCATTTTAGGGCTAAATTTTGTGTCTTTTTCTCAAATCAGATTCCATTTCAAATCAAATCGGTCAATTCAATATTATCCCATCCATTTGTTCATTCATGACCGTATCCAAATAAAATGCCATTTTTTTAATGTTTCTTGATAATGAATAGTTTTCCGAGTCCAATTGCAGTGGAGAGCTCTGCCAATCAAAGATATGAAAATGTCTGCAATTTCTACAACCCCAATTGCAGCCCCTGCTTTTCCAGTATTCAAATCGAGTAAATTCAAGGAGCCCACAAAGTTGTTTCCAAGAAGATTGGAATTTGGGGGCGAATTCCTTTGCAGAAAGTCACTTTCTTGGAGTTTTTGTAGAGGAAACCAGAGAATTATGAAGGGTTTTAGTTGGGATCGTAGTGAAGAAGGTGTTCAAGCTTTTGAGCAGGAGAATTTGGTGCAAGAAGAGTCTCTGGCTTTTGGAGAAAGTGGGGTTGAAGCTACTCTTAATAATTTGGTTTGTCAAATTTCTAAATCTTGATGATTCTGTTGATTTATCATGTTTGTGCTGTAGTATGTTTAAGTTGCTTGAATGAAGAACAAAGGGGAAGTTTTATTTGTCTCAAGAATTATCATTAGTCATGTCTTCTTCTGCAAAAGAATTTCTAAATCTTGATGATTCTGTTAGTTTATCATGTTTGTGCTATATAGTAAGTTAAGTTAATATTGAAAAAGATGGGGCTTCTTAATTTGTGATGCTTTTGAGTTCTGCAGTCTGCTCCTCGATTTATTATAAGTTTGTTGTTTCTTTTGATGGATGTAAGCACATGAACTGAAATTGAGTTAACTGAAACTTAAAGTCAAATTTCTAAATCTTGATGATTCTGTTAATTTATCATGTTTGTTCTGTTGTAAGTTTAAGTTGCTTGAATGAAGAACAAAAGGGCAGGTGTATTTGTCACAAGAATTATCATTAGTCATGTCTTCTTCTGCAAAAGAATTTCTAAATCTTGATGATTTTGTTAATTTATCATGTTTGTGCTATATTGAAAAAGATGGGGTTTCTAAAATTGTGATGCTTTTGTGTTCTGCTGCTCGATTTATTATAAGTTTGTTGTTTGTTTTCTGGTGATGGATGTAAGCACATGAACTGTAATGAAAAGAGAGTTGAATAAATGTAATAGGCTAATGGCTAAAAGTTCAAGTTCTTGATGATTCTGTTAATTTATCATGTTTGTGCTGTAGTAAGTTTAAGTTACTTGAATGAAGAACAAAGGTGCAGTTTTATTTGTCACAAGAATTATCATTAGTCATATCTTCTTCTGCAAAAGAATTTCTAAATCTTGATGATTTTGTTAATTTATCATGTTTGTGCTATATAGTAAGTGGGTTTCTTAATCTATGATGCTTTTGTGTTCGGCTGCTCGATTTATTATAAGTTTGTTGTTTGTTTTTTCGGTGATGGTTGTAAGGACATGAACTGAAATTGAGTTAATGAAAAGGGAGTTGAATAAATGTAATAGGCTAATGGCTAAAAGTTCAAGTTCTTGATGATTCTGTTAATTTATCATGTTTGTGCTGTAGTATGTTTAAGTTACTTGAATGAAGAACAAAGGGGCAGTTGTATTTTTCACAAGAATTATCATTAGTCATATCTTCTTCTGCAAAAGAATTTCTAAATCTTGATGATTTTGTTAGTTTATCATGTTTGTGCTATATAGTAAGTTAAGTTTATATTGAAAAAGATGGGACTTCTTAATTTGTGATGCTTTTGTGTTCTGCTGCTCGATTTATTATAAGTTTGTTTTTTTTTTTTTTTCCTGGTGATGGATGTAAGGACATGAACTGAAATTGAGTTAATGAAAAGAGAGTTGAATAAATGTAATAGGCTAATAATGGCTAAAAGTTCAAGTTCTTGATGATTCTGTTAATTTATCATGTTTGTGCTGTAGTATGTTTAAGTTACTTGAATGAAGAACAAAGGGGCAGTTGTATTGTCACAAGAATTATCTTCTTCTGCAGAAGAAATGTGATATTGAAAAAGATGGGGATTCTTAATTTGTGATGCTTTTGTGTTCTGCTGCTCGATTTATTATAAGTTTGTTGTTTCTTTTGATGGATGTAAGCACATGAACTTAAATTTAAAGTCAAATTTCTAAATCTTGACGATTCTGTTAATTTATCATGTTTGTGCTATATTGAAAAAGATGGGGTTTCTTAATTTGTGATGCTTTTGTGTTCTGCTGCTCGATTTATTATAAGTTTGTTGTTTCTTGATTCAGAGCAAGTGGCTTGTAGCAGCAGCTTTCGGAGCAATCATCCTCTGGAGGCACGATGGTGAAGCAGTATGGGCTGTTATGGGCTCTATTCTTAATTCTATGCTCTCCCTCACACTTAAGCAAATACTAAACCAGGAAAGGCCTAATTCGACGTTGAGATCGGACCCTGGAATGCCGTCTTCTCATGCCCAATCCATCGCTTATACAACCCTGTTTACCGTCCTGTCAAGTAAGCTCGATTATTTTCTGACTTTGTTAGTTGTATCAGTATCAGAATCATGAAACTTGATGTTGTACTTTGTGTATTCTCCTCTGCAGTTGTGGAGTGGTACGGGATAAACGCACTGACGATCACTCTAAGTGGACTTTTAATCGCATTCGGTTCTTATTTTGTAAGTATACAACAGTTTGATTGGATTTTGTGACTTTTATCATTGAGATGGTTGAACCATTTACATCTAGAGTCGAGCCAATAGTCTTTAGTCGTTGCAATTACAGTAAACACGGTTTCAGAACTAATCGACGTGTGTGTGTGTGTGTGCAGACATGGCT
Source organism: Galeopsis tetrahit (assembly GCA_963675135.1). Lineage (NCBI taxonomy): Eukaryota > Viridiplantae > Streptophyta > Magnoliopsida > Lamiales > Lamiaceae > Galeopsis > Galeopsis tetrahit. The sequence goes on from OY776120.1 coordinate 1,694,549, forward strand.
TAGAGTTTCCCAGAAACTTCATACAGTTAGTCAGGTGGTCGTTGGAGCTATCATTGGGTCGTGTTTCACGTTTCTTTGGCTCTGGTCGTGGAAAGCTTATGTACTCGACTTGTTCGTCTCCGTTTTTTGGGTTCGACTTCTGATAATTGTGGCTGCTGCTGGATTTGTGCTGCACCATTTGAAGTATACTTATCATTCCTTGATGGAAGAACAATGATCTATGATCGTTGTTATTTCAGATTGAATCATTGGATTTTTTTATTTTTATTTTTGTAACTTTAGCAGTTTCTTTTGGTGACCATATGAATGAAATCCCATGTTCTCTCTATGTATGTTTCAGCTGTGGTTTAGTTCTCTGCGTTCACATTTCGTGCAAATTGTAATGTACACGTATGATCGTGAAACATGTATGCACACAATTTGCATGAAATGTGCATGTAAATTGAACATTTTAGAACTTAAATGACTGGATATTTTGCCGGAATTTCCAATTCATTCCTCACGTGCAAGTTGCACACTCACATTTTCGGTGAATTTGAAATTTTTCGATAAAAAAAATGTAAATTGAAAATAAAAAAACATAAATTAAGAAACGTAAATTGAAAAATATGAATACTTAACAGATTTAAAGACTTAAGTTATAAAATTATCCAAATTTTAACATAATGGATTAATTATATTTTCGGTTTGACAAAAAATTATATTATACCTCCATCCATACCTGGTATCCGGTACAGTAGCGCAGCCCCTATTAAATTTTTTATTTTTTCAGAAAGTATATTTTTTTTGAATGAATTAATGAGAAAAAATCAATAATAATACCACACACAAATTTATTCTAATTAATTGTGTTGATAATTATATTTTTATAATTGTAGGGATCGATAAACTATTCAACATGATTGTATTTTCGTGTTTTCAATTATTGTTGTTCGTGTTTTTAATGTGTGTATCTAATTCCCTCTCAATAATGACGTTTTATTTATATAGTAACACATTTTTCTCTATAAAGTAATACACTTGTGTTTATATAGTAACACAATTTTCAATCAATACATGTGTTACTTTAAGGACAAATATGTGTTATTTGTCCTTACTGTCTTACAGTAATACATACTCCATTTGTCCGTACAATAATATATAATGGTATTTAAAGTAACACATATTAAGAACAAGTTTTTCTGTTTGTTTCTTAGAGTGCTTTTTTTGTTTTGAAAGATCTGTTTGATTTGGTATGACTTGTAAAAAAACAGAGCTTTTTATCATTCCTTAAATTAATTGTATTGATATTTTATGTGAAAAATCAATATATGTATTATTTGAATTTACTGTAACACATATTTGCCCTTACAATAACATATAATTACCTTTATATAGTAACACAAACCTGAACCTAGTTTTTCTGTTAGTCTTCTGGACGACTTTTTCCGCGATTTTTTTGGAAAGGGTTTATCATACATTGTTAGGATCAAAGTGAATGTAGCCATGCAATTATGAGTAATAATTTGTAACGTGCATGCATTAAATTCCTCGTTCTTGTACGTATCACTCAAAATTAATGTACATAATACATGCAAAATCAATCGAATCTCAATTGTTTAATTTGATGTATGGTGTAGATTTTCGAAAAATTAGTCTTTTGCAGAAGAGAGTTAAGTTTATTAGTTGTTGTAGGTGCTTTCGTCGGGATGATTTGAATGTGGACTATTTGTTAGCACGATACAAACATATATGATTATCGGGGGTTTATTACGTGTTTATACGGATTAATATGATGATTTATGATCTTAATGAAGAACAATAAGAACACAAGAAAGTAGCTTCTTGGAGAAGCTAAAACTATGAAGCTTGGGAGAGTTTATTGCTTAGGGTTGAAGGTTTTTGGTAGGAAAATGTCACTTCTCTCTTACAAATGAGCCTTTTAGGCATTATATAGTGGGTTTTGGGGCTGCCAGCCCTTTACACGTGGCACCTCCATAGTGGACCCTTCTTTCTGCCCGAAAAGGTGATGGGACAGCGCATTTAATGCTAAACCGCCTATGGTGGTCGTCCTCGGCGAGATGCCGATGAGCTGGGCCACGGTGGTCGCCGGAGGACCTGGTCGTCGAGGAGGGTGGTCGCCAACTCCTTCGAGGAGGGTGGTCACCACGCCGTATGCTGTCTCCCAAGGCTTCAACACTTGTCTTTCCACCACGATCTCTGTGGTCGTCGTTCGCTAGTCGGCGCCCCATATTAAAAGGCACTGGGTGAGGAGCTCTCTGGTCCTTGTCGCCCACACGGTTGAAAACAGAGTTCCGACCGTGCGAATCCCTAGTATGGCTATTGTGGGAACGCTCGGGAGCTTTATTTTTTCCCTTGTCTTGGGGACGAACAAAATATGAGTGATATGAGCGGTCGTCCTCATCATTAACATTGACCCTCGCCTTTGCCTTGCGAGCTCTGTCGAACTCCTGATCTTTGACCTTCTCCACTTCCTCCACTTCGATCAATCTTCTCTTTTCTAGGAGGAAATCAGAGAACTCTTTCAAGTGCTGGGGATCTTTCATGATGTCCCCCAAATTTAAATTTTCGAAAGGATTTGGCGACGGAGCCGCCGCCGGCGGAGGGTGTTCGTTCCCTCTGGGCGGTGGGGCTCCGTCAAGATGAGAGTGCTGAGACATCGTTTAAAGAGTGTCTTTTCTAAAAAGGTTACAGAGATAGGATTGTTCTAAGCTTTCGACGCTTAAAACAAAAGATTTAAAGTTCTTACACAGAAGAACGTGCTATTACAACTACTATTCTAGCAAAGTAACAACAAAAGAAGCTTGAAAACACAATTACAAGGAGATCAAACTCCAAAATATGTCTCGAAAACCGAAATTTTTTAAGAACACTAAAATATATAAACGATGCTTTAAAAGGAAGATCTACCGATTAAAACCTGAAACAAAGAGTTTGCAAGCCGATCGCTCGATGATCGGTTGAAACTGAGATGAAGAACACGTAAAAGGACCCCTCCTTCTAGCGCCAAATTTTGTAGGTGCTTTCGTCGGGATGATTTGGATGTGGACTATTTGTTAGCACGATACAAACATATATGATTATCGGGGGTTTATTACGTGTTTATACGGATTAATATGATGATTTATGATCTTAATGAAGAACAATAAGAACACAAGAAAGTAGCTTCTTGGAGAAGCTAAAGCTATGAAGCTTGGGAGAGTTTATTGCTTAGGGTTGAAGGTTTTTGGTAGGAAAATGTCACTTCTCTCTTACAAATGAGCCTTTTAGGCATTATATAGTGGTTTTTGGGGTTGCCCGCCCTTTACACGTGGCACCTCCATAGTGGACCCTTCTTTCTGCCCGAAAAGGTGATGGGACGGCGCATTTAATGCTAAACCGCCTATAGTGGTCGTCCTCGGCGAGATGCCGATGAGCTGGGCCACGGTGGTCGCCGGAGGACCTGGTCGTCGAGGAGGGTGGTCGCCAACTCCTTCGAGGAGGGTGGTCACCACGCCGTATGCTGTCTCCCAAGGCTTCAACACTTGTCTTCTATAGCTAAGTAAATATCTGCTCGCCAACATCTTTGGGCGAGCAGCTCACTAAACAGGTGCTCGCCAACATCTTTGGGCGAACACTTAATTATATTAAATACATTACTTTTATTACATTTTCTTCTTGTTGACTAGTCGTCGCACGACTTTGTTGACTGGTCCTCGCCACGCAAGCTGATGACTAGGATTGACTTGTCAAAGATTGACTTCTTTGACTAGGTATAACATTAGTACCGGTTCTTGATTTTGGATTCTTCGGTTCCACTTTTCGTATTTCATCATTCTACAGATTTTTTAACACGTACATCTAAAAAATAAACCTTTTTTTATTAATTGAAGATACTAATTATTCTCTCTGTAAAAAAAAAATTGAGTGGAACACGCAAAATGGAACTGAGAAATCATGCAATTAAAAATCTCTCCACGGCGGCAACGCCGGGTCCCGCCACGAGCTCCTCCCACAACTCGTCCCCGTCCCCGTCCCCGTCTCCGCCGCGTCTCATCAACACCTCCGTCGAATCAAGGCGGTGCATCACCCACCCTTTAACATTCCTCAACCGATGAATCTTTTGAAGCTGTCGGCACGCCAACTTACTCGTGTTCATCTTCACTTCATCAATCGCCTCCTCGGTTATCCTCTCTCGAGTCGACTTGTCGGAAAACGATTCGACTCGGAACAACCGATCGAACTCGGGAACCCCAATCGCTCTCCGAATCCCTCCGGTATATTCCGGACGAAAAAAATCTCTTAGCTCTTCCACCATTCCCCTCTCCACCATTTTATCCACCCTTTTCGACAAGGCGGCGTGATGCACCGGCGCCGCCGCGTCCACCCAGAGGAAGCAGCAGTCGTAGTTTCGCCGGAACTTTTCGTCTACCAAAGCTTCAATGAATGAGTTCGACCCGCCCACGATGATCGGAAGAAGTCCTCGGCTACGTATCGATTCGAGAGAGAGAGACGCCGTGGCGCGGAAATGGGCGGCGGAGAAGTCCGATTCCGCGTCGGCGATGCTCATGAGGTGGTGGCGCACGCCGCGGCGCTCTTCGTCGGTGATTTTGTTGGTGGTGATATCGAGACCTTTGTACACTTGCATCTTGTCGGAATTTATTACTTCCGCCGCGAAATGGGTGGCGAGGTTTATGGATAGCCGGGACTTGCCTGTCCCGGTGGCGCCGACCACCACCACCACCTTATCTTTCGACGGGGGATGACCGACAATGTTTGATGTGTGAAAAGATTGCAATACTGATAAAGTTCTTATAACCATCTTAAACAAAAGAATGCAAAAAAAAATTAAAATATTCTAGAATTTATAGGTAATTTCCACTTATAATTTATGGAAATTATTGTTATTCATGAAATTCAATTCCATTTTTAAATGAGGCATTGAAGCCAATTGTAACTTTCGATGGTTACATTTCAAGATTTGAAATGTTCATGAACATTGACACTCGTACGTTCAAGTTCATCGTAGTTCAAAATTTTAAAGGTCAATTCGATTTCGAATTGAACTTCTATCACTACAAGAAAATTGCAATTTAGCCGCGAAAAAATTTGTCGCTAATTCTATTATTTTCGTCGCTAACGTGAGTTAGCGATGAAATAATTTTGTCGCAGGATTTGTTGCTATACGCCTGTCGCTAACGTGTTTGCGACAAAAAAATTATTTTTATCGCAAATGTTTGCGATGAAAATTTGAGTTTCATCGCAAAATATTAGCGACGAAAATTTGAGTTTCATCGCAAAATATTAGCGATGAAAATATAAGTTTCATCGCAAAATGTTAGCGACGAAAATATGAGTTTCATCACAAAATATTTGCGAGGAAAATCAAACATTTGTCGCAAACACGTTAGCGACAGGTGTATAGCAACAAATCCCGCGACAAAATTATTTCATCGCTAACTCACATTAGCGACAAAAATATTAGAATTTTTGTTGCTAATATTTGGCTATGATATCCGATTTACGAATCATTCTCTAAACCCACTTCCGTACTCGACCAACCCAACCCACACCCGCCCCGCCCCAACCGAACCAATTCAATCGTTCTCTAAACCCACTTCTACACTCGACACGCCCCAACCCGCACCAACACTCGACCCGCCCCGCCCTAACACGTACCCAACCCACACCCGCCCCAACTCAACCCAACCCGACCCGACCCGCACCCACATACCCCCTCTCCCATTTTATTTAAATAAATATTTTATTTTGTCTTAGTGGGAATTGATCCCGGGTGGATGGGCGCCCATAGCTGGGCGCCTACCATTCGGGCAGACAGCTCTTTGGTTCTGTTTTTAATATTAATTATATATGTATTCAATTGTTACTAAATTAGTTATTTTTACTCATTTAATAATTTATTTCACATTTATTAATTGATTAATTTTTAACTTGTAACAACTATATATGTATATATACATGTGTATATATATTGTAATTTTTAAAACAATTCCAATTGTAAAAAATCAATGTTATACTTTAACAATTTAAAAATAATAATAAATATTACAGTCAATCTTCATTCTCCCATCTTTAATTATGTCCATCTTCATTTGCATCATCATATTTATAAATATTTTTATAAACATTCATACTGATTTAATAGACATAAAATTTGGAGAATTATTAAACATTTAATTATATAAATCGATTTTCTTAGATTTAATAAGAATAATTGATTTAATATTAGCCACGAAATATAATTATCATGGTTGTTCTTATTATTAAAAATAAAATAAAATAATTTGATAAAAATGTAGCGATAAAATATTTTAATTTTGTTGCAAATATTAATTCCAACAAATTAGCCACAAAAAATATATTTCATCGCAAAATAATAGCGACTAAATATAATTTTCATTGTTGTCCTAATTATTAACAACAAAATAAAAGAATTTGTTGCTAGTTTAGCGATGAAATATTTTTATTTCATCGCAAAAAGTAATTTCAATAAATTAGCCACAAAAAATTATATTTCATCGCAAAATATTAGCGACAAAATATAATTTTCATTGTTGTTCTGCTTTTAACAACAAAATGCAGCAATATGTTGCTAGTATAGCGATGAAATATTTTAATTTCATCGCAAAAATTAATTTCAATAAATTAGCCACAAAAATTTCTATTTCATCGTAAAATATTAATGACGAAATATAATTTTCATTGTTGTTCTGATTATTAACAACAAAATGAAGCAATTTGTTGCTAATATAGCATGGAAATATATAAATTTTGTTGCAAAAATTAATTCAAGAAATTAGCCACAAAATTTTCAATTTCATCGCAAAATATTAGCAAGAAAATATAATTGTCATTGTTGCTCTGATTATTAACAACAAAATGATGCAGTTTGTTGCTAATAAAGTGATGAAATATATAAATTTTGTTGCAAAAATTAATTTCAAGAAATTAGCCACAAAAATTTCTATTTCATCGAAAAATATTAGCAACGAAATATAATTTTTTTTTTCTGATTATTAACAACAAAATGAAGCAATTTGCTGCTAATATAGCGATGAAATATATAAATTTTGTTGCAAAAATTAATTTCAAAAAATTAGCCACGAAAATTTCTATTTCATCGCAAAATATTAGGAACGAAATATATTTTTCATAGTTTTTCTGATTATTAACAACAAAATGAAGCAAATTGTTGCTAATATAGCGATGAAATATATAAATTTTGTTGTAAAAAATAATTTCAAGAAATTAGCCACGAAAATTTCTATTTCATCGCAAAATATTAGCGACGAAATATAATTTTCATTGTTGTTTTGATTATTAACAACAAAATGAAACAATTTGTTGCTAATATAGCGATGAAATATATATATTTTGTTGCAAATATTAAATCTAACAATTTAGCAGCAAAAATTTATATTTCGTTGCTAAAAATTGATTTTAGCGATGAAATTTAGATTTATCGCAAAATTTTCGTCGCTATTCCTCCCATTTCTTGTATTGTATGTATAGGATTTATCCACTAATTCTTCGAGCTACGCCTCGATTGGACTCTAAAATCTACCTTCAACATGTTAACAACTAGCTCATTAGAAGTTTGATGCAATTATTGACATTCATGAAATTCAATTCCATTATAAAATGAGACGTTCAAGTCGATTGTAACTTTGGATGGTTACACTTTCAACTAGAAACGTTCATGAACATGGATAATCGGATGTGCATGTTCGCCGTAGTAAATTTTCAAATTAGTGGGCTAACTTAATTAAGTAAAATTAATTTTACAAATGTGTCAAACCTATTTTTCGAACTCCAAAAAGATAGATATGGCTACGGGGCAAAAATTAATGAATTATTAATTAAGATAATTAATAAAAAATTGCATAAATTAGTAAATATTGGAGTAATAAAAAGTCTAACAAAAAAAATATTGTGAACAAAATTTACAAAAAAACATCTAAGGAGAAAAAGCATATTCGACCATTGTGGAAAATTTAAGTTCTTGGGATTTAATTTAAAAAAAGGGAATAACACTAATTTTTTATTTGTTCTCTTATATTTAGCATGTAGGGTACACACTAATATATAGTGTTGTACGTGCTTTTGAATGGATGATCTGGATGTGAACTTCGTAAGCACTAAACAAACATATATATTTGTACGGGTATTACGTGGATTCAACGTATGCAAGATGGTTAAGGATATACAATATGAAGAAGGTGATCAATATTGCAAGAGACTTCTTGAGGAAGCTTGATATGAATAGTATTAGGCTGTCTTGGGCTTTGTGCAACAGAAATAACTTAATGGTTACAATCAGCCCATTCGAGCTTATATACTAGGTTGGAAAGCCTTTTACCGTTGATAGGCCTTGCCTTTACAGATGTCAGTCCCCTATTCGACCCAACAACTTCTTGTCACTAAAGTTGATGGGACGGCGCATTAAATGTGCCTCGGGCGAAGCTCATGGTACTATTGCCATGCCTTGCTCGTCCTCGGCCTGGTGGGTACGTAGGATGGGGATGCCGACCGGATGATCGTCACCGCCCCATCTAAACAGAACTCTTAGGACCATAAGATACTCGAGTTTACTCTTCATGCTCGTCCACGTGCCGACCATAGACTGAAATGAAGACTTGTTGACCCAGTGTTGACTAGTCGTCGTATGACTAGAGTTGACTGGTCGTCGCCACATAGAAGGATGACTTTTCAACGGTTGACTCTTTGATCGTATATAACATATACCAGAAAACTCGCAGTTTTGTGCAAGTAAGCAAGCTCCCTTTACTTGACAATTTTTTTTTCGAATTTTTGACAAATCATTTGTCACGTAAGTTGTTATGGATGAAAATACGAGTGATATATTTAATACAAAATTTTAAAAAATTGATAGTATTTATTTATAGTCAAATGTACATAATTTTATCATTCTTATGTTCCATATAATCAAATATTTATTTATAATAAATTACTCCATATATTTAATAGTTTGGGACGGAGGGAGTATATAGTTTTGTATATTCATTTAAATTTAAAGAAAAAAAGTGATATATTTAATAAAAAAAACTATTTTAAAGAAATAAATTAAAACATCAAATTCAATTACATATTAATACTAAAAACATATATGCATGTTTTAATATTTAATCTTTCATAATTTGAAATTGTTTTTAAGTTGATCTTATGGATTTTTTTGGCTCATTAAATATTTGAGAGCTTGGACGTGAGACATGTCGTATTCTTGTATATTGATTTAGACCCAAAATATATGAAATATTCTCAATATTAAATTAATAAATAATTATAATAATTTATTACTCATGGTCGTAATTAATTTAAAAAATAATATTAACATAAATGCTACTTTTATTTTCTCCAAAACTTCATATGTGTTGGATACTTAATATTAACATAAATGCTACTTAAAAATGTTAAAAAAAGTCAGTTAAATACACATGTTTTACTCCTGTGAGTAGGACTAAAATTGAATTAAAATGACTAAAATTTGATCCAAAGGACTGAAATTGGACTCTAAGGATCAAAATTGAGAGTGAAAAGACTAATATTGAGACCATAAGGACCAAAATTGAGACTAAAAATACTAAAATTGATAAAATAAAAAGTTACAGGACCATTTGTGAATTCAGACAAAATTATATGACCATTTGTAAATTTATCTGGTTTTACAGTTTTTTTTTTATCAAACCGTTACATGGTATGAAATGAACCATTTTAAAAAATATATCCACCACAACATAAATGGAGTCAAAACCACGTTGTGTCCGTGGCAAACTCAAGACAAAGTTCATACATACAGAGTTTTATTGTTTAAAAAACAATGACACTTTATGTACACAACAGGAACACCATATCACAACAGGAACACCATATTCACAACAATGAAACTTTGAAAAAAAATCACTTAATTGATCGATTCGATATTGATCGTCAAACATTTTTTTTAGTTTAACTAAATAATCATACTCTATTTATCTCAAATTACTTGATATCTTAAAAGAAAATTCTTCCCAATTAATAGAAAGAGTGTTATAAAATGATAGGAGTAATTCTTAAATCAATAAAAATGTGAAAAAATGAGCCTTATACGTCTCTTAATTAACATTAATATGAATGAAATAATGGAAGATTTGGCATATCTAAAATAATATGAATGAAATAGTTGTTCTTGAATATCTAAAAACATAAAATAACGTGAGATAAAAAAAATTGCTTTAAAATATCAAGTTATTTGGGTAGTGGGAGTAATAAATAATTTGAAGATACTCCCTTTTATTCAAAATATATGTAGTCCTAAGCTCATGCACACATATTAAAAAAATAAATTATTTCTCATGTTATCTTTAATTAATGATTGTACATCTCATAAAAAAAAGAACACGTTTATGTAAATTAATATTTAGTGATCTTAAAGTTAAATTTGAAAGAAATGCAATTAATTTGCATTGAAAAGTGTAAAACGTCATATAATTTGTAAAGAAAACGAAATGAAAAAACGACTTATATTAAAAATAGGGGGGAGTATTATTTTGAAGTTGAGCTTGATTTTAAGTTTCATAAAAAAGCTTAAGATATAATATGTATAAGAAGATCACATATACCCAAAAAAATATCTTCAAAAGATGAATAAAAAATATAGTAAGTTCCATTAAATTTGTTCACAACCTACCAATACCACTTAACTTTCATAAAAAAGTGATGAAATTTGGCAGTTCCTACAAAATATTGATTATCATAAGGTACAAGAAAAGTGATGCTTTATAGTTACTTATCAATACTTCAATCTATCATATATATAGTTTCTTGCAAGCCATATCCTCCTAGATGAACATATTAATTTCTCTTGATTTTTTTAAAAATAATTTAGAGCAAAATTTAACTCTAGCTAAAAGATTAAGTAATTTAGGAGGGATAAAATAATGGCATCTGGTCATTTTTTACATGACACGTGTCAATAAGGGTAGTCAATAAGTGTAGATAGCTGCCCCATTTTCCCTCTATAAATTAAAACCATTAACAATCTTTCTTCCATATGCACAACAAATCCTACTTTTCACTCCCAAAAAAAAAAAAATCAATTATCATGGAAAACACAAGAAAATTTTGGATTGAATTTATTCTATTGCTAGCATTAGGGGATGTTTCTTTTGGGTTTTGGGTGGTTTTAAAAACCAGATTTTTGAAATCCTGGTTTTTGAAATCCCGATGAATAGTAATATGGGTGTTTCTTTTGGGTTTTGGAATAGTGAAGGATTTAACTTTATGTCAAATCAAGTTGTAAGATTGAATGAGTTTGTATTATTATATTATTGTTTGGTGAGATTATAATGATTAGTTGATTAAATGTATTATATTATTGTATTATTATATTATTATAGTATTATTATATTATTGTTGAAAAAGAATATAATGATTGGTGTAATATTATATAGATATAACTTTATGTCAAATCAATATGTTTGATAAGGGTGGTTTTGAGTGGATTTTGAAAACCGGTTTTTAAATCCCGAAGTAAAACGGGTTTTGGATCTTGAAATCCAAAACCTGGTTTTTAAAACCAAAAAGAAACATCCCCTTAGGGTTTGCGGTCATAATCTTTTACAAACGGCTCTCTCCCGATAAAAATACAACATCACACACTCTTCCACCCGGCCCAAGAGGCTACCCTATTATCGGTTGCTTTCCCGAGATCATAAAAAATAAGCCGACATTTCGATGGATACACAAACTCATGCAAGAATTAAACACCGAAATCGCTTCCATTCGCATCGGAAACACTCACGTCGTCCCTCTTACGTCCCCCGAGCTCGCTCGGGAGTTCTTGAAGAAGCACGATGCGGTTTTCGCGTCTAGGCCCGACAACATGTCGGGCCGACTCACGAGCAACGGCTACTTAGGGTTAGTCCTTTCGCCCCTCGGCGACCAATGGAAGAAAATGAGGAAAGTTGTCGTGTCGGAAATTCTGTCACCCGCAACGCACGAATGGCTACACGAAAAGAGACAAGAAGAGGGCGACCACCTAGTGCAATATGTGTACAACCAATGTGAAAAGGGGGTGCTTGTTAATATAAGAGAAGTGACACAACATTATTGTGGCAATGTGATAAGGAAGATGATGTTTAGTAAGCGATTTTTCGGGCCGAAAACGGAGGACGGAGGCCCGGGATTCGAAGAGAGGCAACATGTGGATGGGATATTCACTATCCTAAAACAACAAGTGTATGGGTTTGGGATTGGTGATTATGCTCCATGGTTGGAGGTTTTGGATTTGGATGGATGTAAGAAAGTTTTAGGCAATGCAATCAAGAATGTAAGAAAACATCAAGATTTAGAAATTGGAAAGAGGGTTGAGATGTGGCAACAAGGTGTGAGGGAAACAAAGGAGGACATTCTTGATGTTTTGATTAACCTCAAAAACAAAGAAAACAACCCCTTGTTGTCAATTCAAGAGATCCAAACGCTAGTTCTTGTAAGTAAATATTTGAAATTGAGCAGTCTTGGGTGAGATCGTCTCACGGATATCACTTGATGTAAAAATTTATAATGTTTAAGTGAGATATAAATCAATTTAGTTCCATAACTTTCAACATTTTCTGAAATGGCCCAAAAAAGTTGATTGTATCAATTTAGTCTCATTTTTTGCAATTTGTTCTGTTTTGGTCCCAAAAAAATTAAATGTACCAATTTAGTCCTTTTTTTTTTTGCAATTACATTTAACTTTTTAGGGAACAAAACAAAACAAATTGAAAAAAAAAAAGTCTTAATTGGTACATTTAACCTTTTGGGACCAAAACAGAACAAATTGTAAAAAATGGAACTAAATTGATACATTTAACTTTTTTGGGACCATTTTAAGAAAGATAGAAAGTTATGGGACTAAATTAGCTTATATCTCATATTTAAGTAAAAAGTGACTATCACTTTTATTAAAAATATTTTCATTTTTATTTAAATATTGTCACTTTATTGGTAAACATGAAATTTGGAAAAATAAATGGATTGCCCAACAAAACCTCTAAATATGTAAAAAATGATTTGTCGATTCACACAAGTTTTTATCTTTGAAATTAAGTTGGGAAAATTGAGTAAAATATATTATTGTAACTAATTTTACATTGAAATTTTGAAGAACATACATCGGTCACATTACAATTTTCATCGATTTCGCATAATTTTTATGTGCACGTGACAAAAATGTGAGTGAAACGACATCGTTTTGGTGTCGATCTCAAACAAAAATTGGACGTAATATTGATCAATTTACAAAATTATGGAACGTAAATTAATTTATTTTTCTTTTTTGGGACGATTTTCCAAAATAGTAAAAATTACGACACGTAAATGATTTTTTCTCAGGAACTAACGGTAGCGGCAGTAGATAATCCATCAAATGCAGTTGAATGGGCTGTGGCGGAGATGTTGAATCAACCTGATGATATTTTGGTTAAGGCAACTGAAGAATTAGACAGAGTTGTAGGTAAGAATAGACTTGTGCAAGAATTGGATTTGCCTAAACTAAACTATGTCAAGGCTTGTTTAAAAGAGTCCTTTATAATGCACCCTCTTGCACCTTTCAATCTTCCACACGTGTCGACTAAAGACGTGGTCGTGGGCGGCTACTTTATCCCGAAAGGTAGTCATGTTTTGTTGAGTCGGATTGGGCTAGGGCGTAACCCGAGGGTTTGGAAAGACCCTCTCAAATACAAGCCCGAACGCCACATTAAGGATGGGGACGAGGAAGTTGTGCGCGTAGATCCTGAATTGCACGTGTTTTCGTTTAGTATTGGAAGACGGGGATGTCCAGGGGTCGTGCTTGGTTCCACCATCACCACAATCCTTTTAGCAAAGCTAATTCATGCTTTTAGTTGGTCAAGTGTCACAAACATTAGTTTAGATGAGTCGGATTACGATTTGGCGTTAGCTAAACCACTAATTGTTCGAGCTAGGCCTCGATTGAACTCTAAAATTTACCTTCAACATGTTAACAATTAGTGTATAAAATATCATTGTTGTGTATATTATAAAGTGTCATTGTTATGCATACAAAGTGTCACTGATTTTTAAACAGTGACATTTCGTATACATAACAGTAACACTAAAAAAGAAAAAAGAATTCAAGTAAACTTGAACAACTTCCATCACTAATTGATAAACAACACAACACAATTAGCCTATATAATCACACATAAACTTGTTTATCATCTATAGTTAAATCACTAAACATGTAGATAATACAATTAGCATTAATTCCCAATGCCATTTCCTTTTTTCCTCCTCCACATTTTAAAAATCTTTGTGATTTGGTTCAACTTATGAGCCTGCTGAGCTATGAGATTGGCCGTTGACGAGTTCTCGTCAAGGACGATCTCATAGCCATCGCGGAAAGAATCCATGCCCTCGCTTAAGAGCTGCCAGAAGAGGCCTCCGGCCGCAGCCCCACCGCGCTTAGCGGATGCGTAAATCTTGAAATATACGGCGTTGAATAGCTCGTCTCTCTCGTACGGGCGAAAGCCCGGATCTTTCCATGATTTGCCAAACTCAGCGATGAGTATGGGCTTATGGAGAATGTTTTGAGCATCTTGAATGTGTGCATCCATCCACTTGTTGATGAAAGACACTTGGTTTTCATCATTTGAGTTTTGTAGCCTAAACATTTGAATTTGGTATAACAAAAAGACTTATAAATAACATTGTATTCACGAGTTGCAATTTAATCTAAACGTTTGAATTTAGTATATACAAAAACTCAATTTATTTTTAAATTATTATCATTCGTACCAATCTAAACATGTTAATACAATTTTTTTAAACAAACATGTTCCCTTGTTAGAATTGATTTGTTTTTGAAGTTTTCTTAATTAAAACTAAAAAAAAGATTAAATTGCAAAAAAAAAAAAAAAGTTTAATTTAATGTTCCCAAGTGAGTTTTCATACTTTTCTTTTTGGTCTGTCCCGTTTTCACATCAAAAAAAAAAGTTTCTCACAATTCTTACCATTGATCGGGGTAGGCGTGGAGGGTGGCGAAATCAATGCCGGGAATCCGGTTGTTGGCGATGAAATCGGTTCCGATGTTAAGACCGGGGTTAAGCCCGGTCCTCCAAGGTGTAGAATGACCATAAAACCCTTCTAGCCCTGCTTCTAGAAGATGATTTCTGTCTATGGACTTCACATAAGAAGCCATCTCTGTTATCCAACCCTGTTAGGACAAGATTTCAGCATTTTTCACATCAATATTTCTCTTTAATATGAAAAGACATAAATAGCCTTTTAGGACAAAAAAAATTGGGGAAAAATGTATAAATTAAATTTTCTCAAATTCTCATTTTATTACTTAGAAAGAATATTTGTTCTATTTTTAAAAAAATGGAGAACTTATTTGAATATAAAAATAGTTCGAGATTCAATTTGTAATCAAGACAATATAGTTGAAGGTAAAAGAATTTTAAATGGGTGGAGTTGCTTTCAGCAGGAATCGAACCCAGAACGTGTGTGGGAATCGAACTCAGAACGTGTGTGGGCGTGAGCCTTTTTTGCTCCGATACCATGAAAAAAATTTGTCTCATCTAAAAGTCCAAACTTATAGAGATATTGAGAATTAATTCTTGTATATTAAAAATTTGACGGGTAACAACAAGAACCTGAATAGTTCTTCCAGAAGGATCGGAGGTGCATCGAGGTTCATTCATGAGCTCCCACGCCATGATTGTTGGATCATTCTTGTAAACAACTCCATTAATTGTATTGTATCTGTTAACAACACTCTGCAACACCAAATCATAAATATAAAAAAAAAAAAATTGATTTGAACATTTAAGACCTTAGATATGTGTTTTTAGGTCATTTGATACGTACACAATCGAGTATGTTTTTGTATGTTGAGTATAATTCTTTTTAGGTCTAATATAGACATGTGCAAAACTGAAATCAGAACTGGCCGGTTTCGGTTCGAAAACCGAACTGTAACCATAAAATTAAGGTTCGGTTTTACTTCTGAAAAATCAAAACAAAAACCGGCGGTTTTGCCCCCTTTTAAAAATTATTTTTAAAATATTTCAACTCATTTTTTCACACTAACATCTCTCAACTTGTATGCAGTAGTTTATTTTCTAAAAAAAATTCTAAAAAACGAACAAAAATTGAGCGGAAAATCAATCGAAGAAACGAAAAAAAAAACCAAACTTGTCAAACCAGCGGTTCAAAACCGTAACCGATCCAATTCAGTTTTGATTCGTAATTTTCAAAAATCGAAATTGGCGGTTCCTAACCGTTGAACATGTCTAGTCTAATTAGGCATCCATCATAAGTTAATCTACCCTAAAATTGAGTCTAAAAATATGAAATTCATGAGTAAATGAAGATGAAGAATGTCCATAAAAAGATTACCCTGATATGATTCTTGAAAAAGGCTCTAACAAGAGAGTTTGTAAAGAAATCATCATCAGAAGTGAGATATTGGCCTCTGCTTCTACCCCACTCCACATACTGCTTCTTCCCCCCAAAGCTTTCATAGTTGTTTACAAAACTCAGTATCAATTTAATCCCATATCTTCTAGCTTCAGCTACAACAAAATCCAGTCCCTTTCACACAAACAACAAAAACAAAATCAACAACAAAATGCTTTCGACTTTTGCAAATCACCCGCAAAACAGAGGTATTTTCGTCAATTTTGTTTTAGTTATGACAAAAACTTGTGTAAAACCGTTTTCTCCAAAAAAAAATTCATCCAACTTTTTTCAGACAGATCCCTTTTAACCCATATTTCAAATTAGACTGGACAACCCTTTTTTTTTCTACTAGATTTTATGTTTATAAAAAAGTGGTAATGTTAAGTAAAAAAAGATAATGTTTTAAAAAAAATGATAGCTACTTTTTACTTAAACATTATTTTTTATACATCGGGTCAAGAAGACCCGTCTCACGGAGACGGTCTCACCCTAGACCAGCTCGTTAGTTATTGCTTGCAAATATTAGTAACTTAATATACAAGAATTAATTCAACATCTCTCTATAAGTTCAGACTTTTAGATGAGACGAAATTTTTTCATGGTATCAGAGTCTAAAGGCTCACGTCCAAACATTCTAGGTTCGATTCCTATTGAAAGCAATTTCACTTATTTAAATTGTCCACTCCTCCCAAAAAAGGTTAGATGTGATAATTCGAAGGGTTGGTCTGCTATGGACTCGAGTGCATGTTGTGCACCCTAGTTTTTCAGTACTTTTCAGTTTTACTGACTTACACTTTTTGGTAAATGTTGTTGCACATGAATTAGAGTGCACAACATGCACTCGAGTGCATAGTAGACTTTACCTAATTCGAAACTTAACATACAAGAATTAATTCTCTATCTCTCTACAAATATAAATTCGAACTTTTAGATGTTACGAAATTTATCCAATTTGTCCTAATAAAAATTTAAAAATAAAGTTAGTTTATAATTAACAAATAAATTACCTTGAATGTTTGTTCATTGTAAGAGCCAGGGGAGTACTGCAAAGCCCTGTATCCGCCGTCGTTGAACGCCCAGGTTCTTGCGACGGTGAGGCCGTGGGCGGCGGCTTGGCGGAAGGCGGCGGAGACTTTCGGGCGAAGAGAAGGGTCAGAGGCATGGTACATTAGCCAGTAGGCATTGAAGCCATTGGCGTAGAAAGGGGTTCCATTGAGAATGAAGTGAATTCCTCTGCTTCTGATGAATTTATCTCCATTTGCAAAAACCCATTTTTGTTGCATAAGAAGAAGAACAAGGAAGATCATAAAAAGTTTCATACTTGTGTAAAAATAGAATCTTTATGTGTTTTTTTGGAAGATTTTGATGGAGAAAATGGCTTTAAGAAGATGGTTATGGTGGTAGTTGGTATTTATAGGGAATTAAGGGGCAATGTTATGTACATCTTAATTTGAAATGAAGTCCAATCAAATTTGTAATTTTCAATTTTCAAATATTGTTTTTTATTTAAATGTGGAATTAAGCAATTTGGTTTTCTTGAAGAGCACCCATGTAGTAAGAAAAAATGGAATGGTGGGGGTGAACTTTTCTTTACTTTATATTCTTATTGTAGTTAAAGTAGTAAAGCAATAAAACCAACCAACTAAAGAAATTTTCTTTTATTTCTTTAGATTTTTTCTTTCCTACCCTTTTAGAGGGCTGGGTGAAATAGAACATAATTTGAGTATTACATATTAATACACTTTGAAATGAGTGAATATTAATTTGTGATTCATCTCATCGTCTCATAAAAGTTGTTGTCTTTTTAAAATATGTACATAATATCCGTTAAAGTCAATAATTATTATTATTATTATTATTTTGAAATGGATGCAAAAATAGTAACAGATGTTGCAAAGTCTTCAAATTCACATAATTTTATTTTAAAAAGGGCTGGTCTGCTATGGACTCGAGTGCATGTTGTGCACCCTAGTCCATGTTGCACTTTTCAGTTTACTGACTTACACTTTTTGGTAAATGATGTTGCACTTTTCAATTATTAAACTGTATAATAATATTTTAGTAATAATTGAAAAGTGCAACATCATTTACCAAAAAGTGTAAGTCAGTAAACTGAAAAGTGCAACATGGACTAGGGTGCACAGCATGCACTCTAGTGCATACTAGACTTTACCTTTTAAAAAATGTTATCGAAGAGTGTAAAGCTTTAGTATGGTTTATCCTTAATTTATAGCAAGGTTGCAGAAGTCGATACTTGTAGTTCAGCTCAGTGATCCACAAACAAATTAGGATTTTGAAGCAATAAAACGGTTAAACACCCTCAATTTTTACATTTTTCATTTTGAAACATTGAGCTATCGATTTTAGACAAGGGCGACGGCATGGGCTAGCTGAAGGCGAGAGCGTGGGACTGCGGCAGCCGACTCTTCTTTTGGTGACGGCGGCAGCGAACGTCGAGCGGCGATGACCAGCTTGCAAGCCCTACAAACAACGTAATTGTGTTATAATCTCAGATTATGTTGTAGGAAGTTTTAAGGACCGTCTTAATCGTGATTCGACTTGTCCACTTAGCAGTATCTTTGTAACTTTGTCAGGTTTCCTCAAATACCTCTGATACTCGTTAATAAAATAATTTTTCTCCGTTAAAAAAACAAACAACGTAATTGTGACTTTTACCGTGAATGAGGGTGTTTTTTTTGTCCTTTTGTCAATAGAAAAAACATAGATAATAAATGTTGTAGTGGGGGTGGGACTTGGGAGGTAGGGGTGAAAGGGACCAAAGTAGAAATGGGAATTAATTGGCGCAATGAAGGGCGCCACATACGCGGAGACATGAAGCGTGGCGTGCCTCTCTTAGATGCCACGTGCTAATACCTCACTACTCACCTTAGATTCTCTCCAATCCATTCACTTTGATTTTTTATTTTTTTTTAAATAGTACTCCCTCCGTTTTGTGATAACTTTCACACGCAGACGAACACAAGAGTGTAATAATGAGGAAGGGTAATTATGTAAACTTTTATGTGTAAAGTAGAGAAAACAATTGATTTGTGTGTATGAGTGAGTCAAAAGTGATGACATTTTGTGTAAAATTGAGTATATTGCGAGGGTGGAGTTTATAAAAAAATTTACGTGTGAAAGTTATTGTGGTACGGAAGGAGTGTGTGAGTTGTTCTTGGGTGGGATTGTTTCATCCCGTGAGACGAGTCTCATTTGACCTCATTTAAAAGAAGTGATAATGTTTTTAAGTAAAAAATATTATCACTTTTTACTTAAATATTGTCACTTTTTTAGTAAACATAAAATTCGGAGAAAATAATGAATTGTCCAATAAAGAATTTGGAATATGGATCAAAGGGAATTTGTCACACAGAAAAGGATTAGTGAGACGATCTCACACAAGTTTTTGTCATAGTAAATCATATTGTATTTAATTAGTAGGAGTAATTTAAAAATGAAGTAAGATAAAAGCTAACTCTCTTAAATTTTTGGAGTGTTTCACAATTTGAAGAACCATACCAATTTTAAGCATCACAATACAATCGTATATAAAATGTAATGGTTAAAAAATTTCAATTCAAATATGCTCTTTTTTTCTTTTTCTTTTTTTGTGGATAAATGTTAGTTTAGGATTTATTTATTGAATTTTAAATTTAATACATCAAGAAAAGATGATGTCTTGGATCATTGTTGAAAGACCCACACTGAACTTTCTTTGCAAAGTTTATATGTAAAAGAAGAAAATGAAGAACATCAAATAAAGTACTTCCAAATTATTTAAATTTGTAAATAAAATAAAATTTAAAGCACATACCACCATTTTAAATTTGAATTAAATACTTTTAACACCTCCCCGCGATTGATGGCCTAATCACAGTCATACTAAGGGCCTGTTTTCAAATTCTACTAAACAAGTTCCAGAATCTTTTTTTTTTCAAAAGCTGTGAAAGACCGTTTGAAAAATAATAATTCTGAAAACTGTTTGTAGTGATCGAAAACAGACCCTAAATGTACCTCGTGTTCTCGTCTCAATCAGACCGAGATAAGAGCCTACAAATACTCATCTATTGAACACATTTTTTTCCTTCTTGCTGATAACATTTTTTTCCTTTTTGCTGATAATCTCAACTACTAGAAATACAAAATTAAAATCGCAAAATACATAGACCGGAGATGAAACATGCATACATTATCGAAACATATGTCATAAAGCTTGAATTTGGCCACCATAGCCGTAGTGTTTAAGGAGCCCTTCGTTTTGTCGCCAGTTCTCTTTTACCTTCACTTCAATCTGCACAAGTTCCTGAAATCATTTCCGCGTTCTTGCAAATGTAAGGGACGGGGATGATTAAGGTAAGCAAGTCATACCTCGAGGAAAACTTTCTTCTGCAAGAAATCTTCGATATCCAGTCGAGCTGCTGTTGCTAGTAGCTTTAGAGCTTTTCCTTCCTGATGATAATCAACAACTAATCATAACAACTGATTCAAGTGTCATAATGGATTAAACTGATATCAAGATTAAAAAATCATTTGTATGACTTGTAAAATAGGGCCAACAAATTTCAAGAAAAAGCACAAAAATCATCAAAATTTGGCTTGATTGGCCAACATATTCATAGTCCAGATCAAAATCCTCCGTCTTTGGTTTTGGTCCTCAGCTATACTCTACGAAAACGATCCAAACTTTTCTTTTTCGTACGTTCAATTTAAATGGCATATGATCAATCTCACAAAACATGGTAATTTATCAAAAACAAGTACATAAAATGGGGCCTAATGACAGATAGTATAAAGGTCGTCTTATATATAAATCAATCCGCAGAATAAAAGATATACAGATTGAAAGACGAAGAAAATTGTGCATAGACAAGACTATCACCTTTCCAATAAGTATGATCTTCTGAGAGTTCTTCTCGACAACAATCTCAACTTGGATGAAATCTTTCGCATTTGGTCTACTCTTATAACTAACCACATTAACCTGTTTCGTTTGACACAGTGTTGTTACGAACAAATAATATAGCATGTCCTCCCAGAAATCTTGAATTTCTATTTTAAAGGTTTACCTGGCATGCATAAGGTACTTCGTTGCGGTACTGCATAAAGATTTTTTCTCTTACAATTTCACCCACAAAAAACCTTTCAGGGTGCTCACTAGAAATGTCCTGAAGATACATAATTATTTGATTTCAGATGTAGATCTTTTTTCTGAACATGAGAAAATTCCCGAAATTAGGAAAATATAGTGTACGCGTACACACCTTAGGATAGTAAGCTGGGCCGCAAGGAAGTTTCGACAGAATCCACTCCTTGACATCTTCGACTCCTTGGCCATACTTGCCACTCACGGGTATCACCTCATCAACATCCGTAAATTTCTCGTACCACTGCAAGAAACGAGGTATCAATCATAACATTAGTTAACCGTGTCTCAAGTTACAACAAGTATGGATTGAATGCCATAAGAACAAAATGAGAATTCAGACCTCAATTTTCTTTGCAATTTCGCCAGGTTTGAGGAGGTCTTTCTTGTTTAAAACCAACAACGTGGGCACCTTACTTTTAAGGTCGCCGGCTCCTTCTAACACTTCGTCAATCTGGAAGCAGATTAGTAAGTACTCCCTTCGTCCCACATCCCACAAGTGTTTGCACACGTTTCGTATTAAAATTAAAAGAGTACCTTCTGAGGCACCTTACAAGCATCAACAACAACAAGTACACAATCTGCATTGATAGCAGCACTTCTAACATTCTTCATCATCATAGAATCCAACTTGTGCATTTTCTTCTCAATAACACCCGGTGTATCATAAAGTATCATCTACAACAAATACAAAACTAAGATTACATACTACAAATGCATCAAATTGAAAGCAAACTTCAATAGCAAACTAATTACCCATCAATCCCTTAAGGGCCCGGACGGGGAACGTAACGTCCCCCATCCTGTTCTAGTTCAAGATTTCACACAACTCCATCACCCCTAAAAATACATATATATTCTACTATTATAATAATACAACATCATACATTCTTACACAATTGATTTCACACAAAGTTACATTATACTCCCTCCGTTCCACAATTGTTTGCACTTCCTAAAAATGAAACTTTTTCATAAACCATATCCTAACAATATTCACATATTTACACAAAATGTCATTATTTTACCCTCAATCCAATCATTTATTTACTTTATTCATAAAAGTTTACAAAATTACCATTCAACACTCCACTCATTACACATTTTTCTTAGTTTATGTACCCACTTTTTAGTGAAAACGTTTATGGGACAGAGAGAGTACTACATCATAAAACACTCTTACCCAAATTGATTTGATATAAATTACATCTTAGCCTACTCAAAATCCCAAAAAAACACATATAATCAATATTCACCCGGATTTCCCCATCCGAATTACACCCATCCTACATAATCCCAAAACAAAAAAACATTACAAAATCAATTGCATCAAAATGAAAGCAAACTTCAATAGCAAACTAGTTACCCATCAATCCCAGCCTGTTTGTTTTGAGACTATCACGTCCGGATGGGAACGTAACATCCCCGTCCTGTTCTAGTTCAAGATTTCACACAACTCCATCACCCCTAACAAAAAAAAAAAATACATATATATTCCACTTCAATTTGACACAATATTACATCATATCTACTCAAAATCTCAAAACAAACGCACATAATCCATATTCATCCTAATTTCCCCCATTCTACATAATCTCAAAACAAAAATTAAACACATTACAAAATCAATTGCATCAAAATGAAAGAAACCCAAACCTGATAATCAGAACCAGAGCAAATCCCAAGAATACGGTGCCTAGTAGTCTGAGGCTTATCAGTAACAATCGAAAGCTTCAAGCCAACCATCTGATTCGAAAGCGTACTCTTTCCGACGTTAGGTTTTCCGACGACGGCGACATACCCGCTCCGGTGATTCGGGTCATCGGGCGCGAAGTCCATTTCCTCCATTTCGTAATCGTCTAACAAACTCATGCTCCTATCGGGCTTCATGCTCAGAGACAGCAGCGTAGAAGACGACGTCGTTTCATCATCGTCGTCGTACACTTCCTCATCTTTACTTCGCATATAATACCTACTACTATGCAGTTTCTCTTCGACTTCGAGAGTTGGAATTGGTGTTCTTTTACTGAAATTTATAGCCCTTTTGGTGTTATTCCTCTTGCTGGATTGAAAATGGGGAAGAAATTTTGTGTGGGGGGTTCTGAGGAGAGGGAAATTGAATTGCAGGGTTAATTCCTTCATTTTGAGTTTTCGAAATTACGCAGAGACCATAGCTGCCGTCTATTCCGCCGCCGGCGCCGCCGTGAGTTTGTTTAATTTGAGGTGAAGTTTTATGATAGCGGGAGAGAGCTTTCACTCCATAGCCAAAACCAAACGTTATCTGTAAGGCTACGGCTAAATAAACCCCCACTATTACTGTATACACCCATATAAAATACTATGGAGTAACTATTTATTTTTAAATTTTTAAGTATATCTTAATTTTGGACGATTATATCAAATTAACCAAATTAATATGTGAAATCCCCTTTAAAAAAAAACACAAAAATATTTCACAAAGTCTAGTATGCACTCGAGTACATGTCAATGTCATGTACCCTAGTCCATGTTGCACTTTTCAGTTTTTAGGTAAATGGTGGTGCATTTTTCAATTATTATACTAAAAATATTATTATACAGTTTAATAATTGAAAAATGCAACACCATTTACCAAAAAGTGTAAGTCAGTAAAATTGAAAAGTGCAACATGGATTAGGGTGCATAGCACTCGAGTGCATACTAGACCAACCCAAAATATTCTCTTATCTAACGGAACTAATGAAACGCTGTGAAACAAACCAGAACAAAAAATTGAATTCAAGATACTTCACAAATTTATAAAAAAATCACAAAAATTAAAACTTTAGAATTTGATAAAAACTAATAAAATTGCATAAAAAATGGGATTAAGCATATCAAATTTACTCATTTTATTCGATAGAAAATTTTGAATGTCAAATATGTACTATTGGAACTCCTCATTTTAAATTTGAACTCACTTTTTTCTTCTTCTTATTTCACGATGTTTCTTCCGTCAGTGGATAATGGTTTTTTCGTAATTTTTTTTATAAAAAGATTGAATTATAATTGTCTAAAATTAAGGTGTGGGTATTAATTTTTTAAAATAAATATTTTATGTGGGGTGTGTATAGTAAAATGGGGGGTTTGTTTACCTGTGGCCTATCTGTAAGTCTGTAACAATGTCATCACCCAAACGACGACGTTTAAGGGAAGGGTATTATTGGTATTCCGTAGGTTATGGAACATGGGCCTATTATAATGGGCCGGGATATTTTTAAGAAGGCCCAAAATAGAGGTTGCCCCTTCGAACAAGAAAAGAAAAAAAAAGAGGTTTAATCTAGGGATTATTTCTCAGAAAAATCACTCCTGAAGCTTCGTCTTTGATCTGCGGTGGATTCAATTCTGTGAATTAACTGGTGAGTTTCCTTCTTTCGCATGATTATTCCGTTTCTGCTCCTATGTATTCTGCTAATCGCGTCTTGGATGAGTAGATTCCTTGACCTTTTTCTCTTCTTAGTTGCAAACATGGAAATCTGCTCATAATTGGTAGCTAATTAGGTTCGTTTGGTGAAAAATCTATCTATTTTATGCAATTGAAGTGTTTTTATGTGAAATTTGAAGTATTTCCTGCTCCCGCAACTAGTATTCTGTGCTATTTTCTACTTCAATGGATGCTTTAATGTAGAAATATTGTGGAAAAGGGGACCGGGAAGAAGGGGATAAACATGTATTGGGAACCATGCGACATTTTTAAACTGTGTACTTTTATTTGATGTATTGGTAAATTAGGTTAGCTCTTCCCTCAGATTTTGTTTTTAAGATGTGATTTCGTATGAGGAGCCTCGCCAAATGTTTATGTTCTGATTCAGATTGTTTGTTTCTTTGCGAGTGATGGGGATATTGATAGTGATGGAAAAATTAGTTTTAATGTTGTAATGGTTATATTGTTGGTAATGCTGAATTTAAATCTGCAGAAGTTGTGATCTGAAGCTATAACAATGTCGTCGTCACATCTTCCTGCCACCACCGAGTCGCTTATTCAGGCTTCTGAAGCTAAAACTCCAGCTGAGGCTATCACTATCCTTTACAGTGTCCTTGAAAGCCCTTCAGCTTCTTCAGATGCCCTGCGAATCAAAGAACAGGCTATTACCAATCTATCAGATCTTCTCAGGCAAGAGGCCCGAGCTGAAGACCTTCAGAACCTTTTGACCAAATTACGACCTTTCTTTTCCTTGATCCCGAAGGCAAAAACTGCAAAAATTGTGCGTAGTATTGTTGACGCAGTTGCTAAAATTCCTGGAACGTCCGATCTCCAGATCTCCCTCTGCAAGGAAATAGTGCAATGGACACGCACTGAAAAGCGAACTTTTCTCCGTCAACGAATTGAGGCTAGGCTTGCAGCTTTACTGATGGAAAACAAGGATTATACAGAAGCACTGAATCTCCTCTCGGGTCTTATCAAGGAGGTGAGAAGATTAGATGACAAACTGTTGCTTGTGGAAATCGACTTGCTTGAGAGCAAACTCCATTTCTCTCTGAGAAACCTTCCTAAAGCCAAGGCCGCACTTACTGCAGCAAGAACAGCAGCCAATGCTATATACGTACCTCCAGCTCAGCAGGGTGTTATAGATTTGCAAAGTGGGATTCTCCATGCTGAGGAGAAGGACTACAAAACTGCCTACAGCTACTTCTTTGAAGCATTCGAAGCTTTCAATGCTCTTGAAGATCCCCAGGCCATTTATAGCCTCAAGTACATGTTGCTGTGCAAGATCATGGTGAGCCAGGCTGATGATGTGGCAGGAATAATATCGTCCCCAAAGGTTGGTTTGCAATATCAAGGACCGGAACTAGATGCAATGAAAGCAATTGCTGATGCTCACTCGAAGCGATCTCTCAAGCTCTTCGAGACTGCTCTTCAGAATTTCAAGACTCAGTTGGATGAAGACCCCATTGTCCACAGACACCTTTCGTCTCTCTATGACACCCTACTAGAGCAGAATCTTTGCAGGTTGATCGAGCCTTTTTCAAGAGTCGAGATTTCCCACATTGCTGAGTTGATTGAATTGCCATCACAGCATGTTGAAAAGAAGCTATCTCAGATGATTCTTGATAAGAAGTTTGCTGGGACTCTAGACCAAGGTGCCGGATGCTTGATCATATTCGATGATCCCAAGACTGATGCAATCTATCCTGCAACGCTGGAGACTATTACGAATATGGAAAAGGTTGTGGATAGCCTTTATGCAAGGTCTGCCAAGATAATGGCATGAAGGATCTCACATGGCGGTATACAACTTCTTATGCTTAGCAATTTTATTTCTATCACCAATTTACTTCTCTGCTGTCCTTCAAATCTGTGTATTTTTTATGGAGTCTGGTATCATATTCAGCACTGATTGTTAAATCTCACCTTTGAACTATTGACTTTGATGTGATTCATGTTTCTGTCTTTACACTGTGTGCTTACGGTAATATTTTGCATGATTGCTCTTCGTTTGGGGGAGAATGGGTTTCCTTTGGACTAGTTGTTGAATACGTGTAGTGTCGAGGCTTCTGTAGTTCTGTTGGATGCATTTGAGTGTGATAGATATATATATTAGATCCCAAGCATTACTCATTTGCACCCAATCTCCCCTGTCTTGTGTAAAATGGATGATATATAATATAGGTCCCTCCCTACATGGTGCATTTTGCCACTGATCATTTTGCACAAACAGGTCATTACTCGTTTACGTCAAATCTTCCTTGTCTCGTTTACGTCAAATCTTCCTTGTCCCGTGTAAAATTCCAAAGTGCATTGTGTCAATCTCCCCTACTCCCTGTGCATTCTGCCTCTTATTACATATACACCCAGCCTCTCACGTCCTGTGTAAAATGAATGGTAGATATTCATTCTATGACGAGTTGTACTGGACGATGTCACAAAGTAAGTCGTTAAGTGGTGAAAGCACCACTACCTAAATCAGTATGGTCATAAGTTCGAATCATATGTTAATTTATTTATTACTGTAATATAATAAAAATATATACTCCCTCTGTCCCTGAAAAGTTTTTATACTTTCCTTTTTAGTTTGTCCTCGAAAAGTTTGTATACCGCAATAGAAATAATCATTACAATCCTCACCCTCACAATGTACACACACATATTTACCCTTTATGTCATTATTTTTGGGGCCCACCATACATTGTACTTTATTTATTTTATATATAAAAGTTTACAAAATTACCCCTCAACATTCCCATCATTATACTTTTTTCTTAAATCATGTGCTCAAGATTTTCTGCAAACTTTTCGAGGACGGAGGGAGTACTAGTTACAAATTAATCGAGGATTCTCTACCCAATTTCCATTCTCATTAAAAAAAAAAGTCTTGATCGTATTGATGACTCACAAACTTAATACTCATTTTATTTTACAATAACTTTCACTTTTTTTTTTAAGGACGTCTCACAATAACTTTAATACCCTTAAAATGGAAAATATTTTTTAAACTCAATCCTCACAATATTCTATGGAAAATCTTTTATAAATTCAATCTTTACAATATCCTCAAATTTATACAATTGATATTACTTTAACTGGAAGTAATTTTTATCTATCTTAATTCATTTCAAATAAATCATATATTCTGATTTATGTTCTTTGAAAGTATTTTCTCAATATAAGTACGAACATATTCACAAACCAATGAGCCAAACATTATCAAGTTTGAGTTTGATTTTTTTTATAAACAAACTCAATAGAGCTTTAATAAAAACCCTATTCACGAGCCGATGGGCCAAACATATTGTTCCGTGGAACTAATATTGTGCTTCGTTAACACAACTATAAACCAAAATGACGAAGAGGAGGCACCAATGTGTCCGAAACTGTAAGAATAGTTCCCATTACAAACACAGTGTAACATTACATCGCAAAATCGAGCATATTTACTCGTCTATTCATACACCCAGCGACTATCAAACCAAGCTGCATTTTATACAGCCTTCAAACAGGTATACTCCGTATATGTTTGGTAATAATTAGGACAGACAGCTTTGTGACTAGTGTAGTGTGTATTTTATTAGACTGTTTTGATCAAAAACTTTGTATAGGATTTATACAGTATGCAATAGCGGATAATATGGAAGGGGAAGAAAAAGAAAAGACGACATTGTTTTGTTATTCACAAGGCGGTGTTTTAACCACTTGGTTGTTATTTTTACCTAAAGCTTATAGTCTGCACTATGTATGCTATCTGTTTCGAGGACTTGTTTGGATCCCGCTCAACGCAACTAGCTCTGGGATTCGGAATGGGGGTGGGAGGATGACGATCCTTTTCCACCGCGGAGGTAGGAATACAGAAAGACGGCTGATCCGACTGTAGCTACCGTAGCAATGGAACCCCACATCCACTTGTGTCTCCTATTCCTAATTTGCCTGTGTCGCCTTGCCACCTCTGCACAACATCAAATTCATCTTATGTGAATTCCAAAGGGAAAATCATATGCACCAGTAATTCTTGTTACAATATTGAAATTTACATAATTCACTTCATTTTATAGTGAAGCAATCTTATAAGATTTCTGGTTTAATGCAATTAGAAAAACTTGCATTTAAGCAATATCAGCATACTGTAAATAAAGATATGACCTAAAAATGCCACAAAGGAGAAACTAATCTAAATTTTATTTTCTCTGAGTTTTTCATGAATCATTGAGATGAGAGGAGACTCCATGTGTTAATAGTTCCATAAGGAGAATGCAGTGACATAATACCAAACAATTAAAAACATCTTTGCATGAAACTGTGGTTATAGCAGAAATTAGGAATAGGGCTTGGAGGGGAAAATGTAATGGAATTCGGACTACTCAATTTAAGTAGATTATCATGCATTAACTGTACTCCCTCCATCAGCTAAAAATGCTCACTTGCCTTATTCGGATGTCGACTATAAATTATCTCATACCCAAAATGGAATAACCTTACCCCACAACATTTTATCTTCACCCTCCAACCAATTCTTTAATTACTCAAATTCTCATTGACTTTATTCACAAACGTACTTTATTTCATAAGTGGACCCCACAACACCCCATCATACCCTCCAACATATCTACTTAATGCTTAAACAAACAATTATTCTTAAAACCTGTGCTCAAAAGTGAACAATTCTCCTGTACGGAGGGAGTACGTCTACTTAAAAAATACAGGACTAAGAAATTTACGCTGACTGGATGACCATACAATTTATAAATGAATAAAAATATGTAAGTCCAGAAGGAAATCCATGCCGCAATAATAACAAGATGGAAGGGAAAAAGATGAAGTTATCATGTTCTCACTATATCTCCCCAACAAAAACCCAAATATTTGTTTCCCCCATTGCATAAGACAGATTACGAAGAACTGGGTCTTGGCATGCAAACTTTTCTGCATAATTAGCTTCAACATGCACCAAATACAGAAAATCTGAGCTAGTATTTGAAATGCAAGTAATGGGCACCTGCTTTTCTTCATTTTATTATAGACATTCAACAATAGTGAAAATTTAGCTTACTTGAGAAAGTATGGTTTAGAAACTGACCTACAATTTCTTGGTTCCTCTGAGACATCTCCTGGTTCACAGCTTCGAAGTAACGAAGCTTATCCAATAAGCGAGCAATTTCAATGTTTTTCAGGCTTATTTGAGCTCCCATCTCCATCTCAACTTCAGCCTTCGCAACACCCCTCCCAATTGTATTAGACACAAATCGGGCAAGATAGACTTGTTGGCATAATTCGGCTGCTGGATCAGCAGATTGTTCATCCTCTCCAAGAGTAGCTGGATCAGCAAGGCTCAGACCCACCGACGATAATTGTTCACGGATCCTCTGCCATTGCCTTCGAAGATTGTTTAAGGATTCTTCTGCTTGTTTCCTCTTTTCAATCTCCATCAACAAAGACAATCTTATTTCACGCAATTCATTTTCAATATCAGGCAATGGATGCGGAGTCCCACCTTCCGATGATAATTCTGAGGCATGAGGTGCAACTAAGTCAAAACCAGCAAATCCAACCAAGATAATGAAACAATCACTTCATGATGTATTGATGTTGTAGATAATAACGGTAAAAATTGTTTAAAGTGATGTTCTATTTCACTCAGCACTCCATCAATCCCAAACCAAAACCGCCTCATAGAAGAAAAGGACGCATATATTACATATTTATATATACACACACATTTTTATGGGACTATCTGGATATTTGATTCACAGAGCAATACATTGACAAGTAGAAACCACAATTCTTTACTTAGACAGCACTAGTTATGGAAAGGAATATGTCATCATCATCAAAAACCATTGGCTACGCGGATATAAAAAGTCAGGCATAAAGCTGTGAAATATAAAATATTTAACAGTCATGTAAACCTTAATTTTAAAGAAGGAAAAAATGCAAAATAAAGGCACCTTCCCACGCATCATAGAATTCAGCCACTGGTGTTGTTGAATTGAAATACTGTTCTGCTCCACCATTGCTCTCATTGTCACTAATGCTCTTAACACTCATAAACTCCTGTGGATCAGCAAATTCATCAACTTCCTCAAATTGCTGGAAACTGAAATCAACAGAACTTATCACACCATTTTGCCCTGCTGGACCATTTTCCATACCACTGCTTCCATGTTCGCCATTACAAGCACCAATCATATGTTTTTCCATGGCATCTCCAGAGTCAAAAGGTTTGATATTATCATCAATGGCAGGATCTGAAACTCCAGAAGGAATGTAGATGTTATTCTCAGATAAACCTGGCGCCACTTCTTTAGCAGAATTCCCATTTCCATCAACCTTAATCTCATTAGTTTCCTTTTTCCAAGTCGCAACATCATCCCCAGAGAAACTCTTCATGAGTCGTGGACCCCTTCGCTTGTGATTAATAATGTAAGGCGATGGGGGGAATGAAGAGGGAGAATCAGGGAGTGGGGTTGATACGGGAGTAGCGTAGAGCGCTGGTGAGATTTGAGTCCAGTGGTGCTTATTATCTGCAACTGTTGTAGTCGCAGTTGGTGCAACATTATAAAATTTCAACTGAGAAGGATCGCTAACTCCCTTCCCTAGTTTCCGATTAGGAGGAACACCAACTCCCTTCTCCATATTTACATTAGGAGGAACACTAACTCCCCGTGCTAGCCTACCATTGGTAGGAAGGCTGTCTCCCTTCTCCAACTTTGTCTTAGAAGGAACGTCAGCTCCTCTCCCCAGCTTCACTCTTTCCAGATTTACAATAGGATTATCCACTCCCCGACCTTCTACAGAATTAGAAGTGCTGCGTTTCCTCTCAACGCTTGAGTCAGGAGAATTTCTCATATGTACAATGGACTTAGGAGCCCCAGATTCTATGAGGCTATCCAACGCTATAGCTGTAAATGTCGGCATGATTTTCCAGCATCAAACAATCTGCAAACAAAAATAAACATCGCCTTAATCACTTCAAAAAGTATCAAAACAAACGAAGTTCATATCAAAAGAAAGCTAAACTAGCCAAACGAAGAAAGAGGACGACAACACAAAATTCCTTATAAAATCTGTTGAAATGAAAACGCAAATCAGGTATTGCAGAGACATAATCAGTGATACTAAAGAATAAATGCAGAACTAGAGCTAAACCAAATCCAACATCACAATTTTTCTGCAGAAATACGAAATTTGATTTGATCAAGGGATGTTCATGTTTCCTTAGAATTATTTTTTTTATTATTCTAAGGAAGCGTAAGAATTACTACATCTCGGAACAATAAGAACGCCACAAACAACAAACGAAAATCATAAAAAAAAGGTTATTCGAATTCGAAATCCGGCAAAAACACATAAAATTCGCAGAATAAGCATCAAAACCTAAAATTCTAAAACGATCGATGTATCCGAAGGCGGAAAGGAAAGGAGATGAAACAAAACTCACCGCGGACAGAGATGAAACCCTCGATAATTGTGCAAAAGCGTTCGTTCGTTCGTTAACGGAAATTGGAATCAACAGGCGCAGCTTCAATGGCGGAAGGATGGATCCATAATTTGGATTTGTATCTCTCTCAAATCTGCCCAACCAAAGCAGGAAAGTGAAGGCCCAAACAATGGGAGAGAGATTGAGAGAGAGGCGGTTATATGGATACAACAGTCTTTCGTGTTTCTCCTCCCTCTTTTAATTTTGTGAATTTTAGTATGTGCCCGCCGATTTTTCTGCTCTGTGCTTTTCACGCAATCCCTTTTCTCTCATACTATTTCTCTTTATTTTTTTTTATTTTTTTGTTGTTGCCGTTTCTAGATAGACCCTTTATTAAATATTCCCACGTTTTATTATTAATTGAAGATTTGTCAAAAAAAATTGTCTCATTATTATTTAAATATTTCTCGTCAAAAAAAAAAAATTATTATTTAAATATTTATCATCTAGAAATTAATATACAATAATTAATTTCACATCTCCCTATCATTGAAGTTTTATATGAGACATAATTCTTTTCCTACATTGGAGTTTTAAATGAAACAAAATTCTTTTATTATCTAACATCTTTACAAGTTCGAACTTTTAGATGAGACATAATTCTTTCATACTCCTTACAACTCCACTCATGGGCATGTTTGTTTTGGGATTTTGAGAATTTTGAAATCCGGATTTCAAAATCTAGTGGATTTCAAAATCCTAATGCTTTTTATGGTTTGTGTTTGTTTTGGGATTTAAATAGGGTAGGATTTAACTTTATAGTATAGGATTATATGTTTTTATAGGTATTTATATAGGGTTTGTAGGTATTTATAGAGTTGACTTTTATAGGGTTATAGGGTGGGATTTTGAAATCCTGAATCAAAATCCCAAACTGTAACGGGGGTTGAGTTTCGAAATCCCAAATCCGGATTTCCCATCCCAAAACAAACATGCCCTTAAAGTTTCCACTCGATGAGCCTCCTTCTCAAAGGGTAAGCGATGATAATACGGCCCACGAGTGAGAGAGAGTATTAGGAATTAATTTTACACATCTTTTACACACAAACAAAAGATTATCTCTTCAATTAGGTACTCACTCTGTTCCAATTAGATAGACTTGTTTTCCTTTTATGATGGATATCTCATTTAAATAGATTTGTTTGGTAATATTTTCTAATTCATTTACTAATACAACCCAATACATTAATTACATTAGAAAGTATAACATTCATTAAATAGGGTTATAATATAAATTTTATTTGTCTAATGTGTCTTTCCAATAAAATTTATTAATTTTTATGAAAAGTTAAATCAGTCTATCTAATTGGACGGAAGGAGTAATATTCCTTCTAAAAGTCAATTTTATTACATTAATACTAAGGGAAAATACTTTTTTTTTTCTTTTAAGTTGTACCAATTTTGATTTTTGTCCTCTAAGTTTTTCGACTTTGAAATTAGTCTCATATGTTTATAAATTTTAAGATTTTAGTCCTTACTATCTACAATTAAAGGTAAACATCAAGGGCCCGATTTTTTACAAATGCAATTCGGGGATCAATTTGCAAATATGCGATTTGAGACTCGATATGCAGGTAAACAAAAAATTCATCGAATTGCAAGTAATTATATGATATAAGTGACTAGTTTAAAAGTCGAAGAATTTGGAGGACAAAAATCAAAATTGATACAACTCAATAGACAAAAAGATGTATTTTGCATAATACTATAAACAATTGTACATTAAAATTTGTACAAACAGTAAATATTCAATTAATAATGGGACGAGGAGTAATTCATTTTCTATATATAATTTGCTTAAAATTTTAATTTTAAATTTGGTGTCGATGTCAAGTTGTCAACTATATGAATCAAATATAACTTTCTTGACTTTTGTAGCTTTCATTTTTGTATGTAATGTGGAATAAATCTTATTTTTAGTGTTATAAAATTTAAAAAATGAATTTCCATTATATCAATTACTTTTTTATTGCACCTACGGAATCGATCTTAAATTACTAATTCAATTATTATTATTTTTAAAAAAATATGAATAAAATCAAGTGAGTGGCCCAATTTTTATTACAAAAGCCCAAGTTCTACACATTTTGTGTGCTATTTTCATACATTTTTCAATGGGCCACGGTTAAATGCCACCTTTATTATATCTTAACCCTACTTTAATTTATTTTTTAAATTTTGAGTAAAAAGATGTATTACTCCTTTTAAAGGGTTGGATTCCTCTGTTCCATTTTTCGTATTCCACTTTACTGGATCTTTAACACATGTCGTTCTCAATATTATAGGACATTGATTATTTTTTAATATGTCTGAAACAAAACGTGAAATATAAAAAGTGGAACATGTGATTTCAATCCCTCCTTCAATGAGTTCACCCCGACCCCAAAAATTAAAAAACAAAAACTTTATGAAGATCATCTTCCTCCATCTCAAAATTTTGCCAAAAAAAAAATCTTGAAGGAACTTGAATATAAATTTTGAAGGATTCTTTTTTTGTTTCAATGGTTGAAAAATAGAGTTTTCGGTACACATATGTAAGTTTTTTTTTTAAAATCACGATACTAAAAACTCAGCTCTGGTTCACCGAAAAAATCTTCCACATAAATCTCTCAAAATAAATTGTTGAGTTTTTTATTAAAACTCTGAATTTTTGGCTGAGAAATCCTCAAAAATTCGGAAAAGACTTCCGAGTTTTTTTCCCTTCCTCGACAAATTAGTGTCAAGTTCGACACTATTGTAACACTTCGTGGTTTCCATTTATGTTCGTACAAAAACTCAGTTTTGTTAATGTAATTTGTACAAAATTATGTCCAACTAATATGAAATTGAGAAAGTTTGAGTAGAGGAAGGAGAATGGGTGGGTAAGTGGAGAGGATAATTATGTTATTTCATGTGGGGTTGAATCAAATTTAAATTGGTGTGCGAACTAAACTTCGGGGTGAAAATATATAAAAAAAAAAGGGGGGGATTTAACCCTGGCCTTTTCAATGTCTACCAACTCCAAAGCTGAAAGTGCACCACGTGCCACTATTATGGGCCACACAAAAATATATTATTTATAATAATTCAAACAATTAATATTTATATAATTTGGTGAACCTGCCCAAGATTAAATTGAGATATTAAAATTTGAAAACGAAAGGAATTATTTAAAAAAAAAAAAGGAAATAATAAATTCAAAATTAAAATGTGTTACACAAATTAACCACACATCATGTTCTATCTGCTTTCTTGAAGAAAATGATTGATTGCACGAAATTAATACTGCAAATTAGTTTCTTAAATTAAATTCATACATACATACTGGAAATTAACATGAAAACATAATATTAAAGGAAACAAGAAAGTATTGCAACACTAATTTGGTGTCGGACTAAATAAGAAACCCACCATCGAGTTCTATATATACATAATACGACACAAGCAACTTATAAAACGACTCCACCCTCCTTCAAATATTCTAAGTACCTCGAAAACTCGGGTTTTGCGGTCGCCTTCTTCTTTCGCCTCGTCTCGAAAAGACTAAAGAAGGGATGAACTTTACTTCCCTTTTTAACTTGTTCAATTGGAGTAGGAGTAGTATTCACCATCTTCTTTGAACGGCTCATCATTAGGATCACTTTAGCCGGCATGCTTTTGGCTCGGCTCAGCTTAGGCTCGTCGTTTTCATGATCGAGTAATTGCTCGTACCCTCGTCGACTCCCTCTTCGTGTGCTTAGAGCTCTAAACATGAATGATCAATCGACCAAAATTAAGGTTTGGTGAAGATGATAAGAGTTTTGGTTAGGGGTGTTTTTATATGAAAGAAATGGGATCTTTTGAGTATTTTGTATGTTTTGTTTGGTTATCTAGTTGTATTATTTTGACCTATCAACATAATGGAGAGGTTAGAGCCAAAAATTTCATATTTTATAAACTATTTATGTGTTGTATCTTATGTATTATTGAAGAATTTATTTATTACAAAACGATACGATAAACTATGATCGATCCTGCACATTTTAGAACAACGATAAATTGGGATTTTTTTTTTTCTAATTTAAAGAAGAATTTTTTGTAAGCTTATATTATTATTATGTTAAAAATGTTTTGAAGAGTTTATAAGATGGATAATACACCTCTAACTTTTGAAAAAAATAATGTGGAAGTTGAGGTGTCCTTTGTTGACTTATTGGTGATGATTCTACCTACCATTTAAAGAATGAGTCTCTTTTCACACAAAAATTCAAAATAAGCTCTTTAATTGAATTACATGTATTTTTATTATTCTTGTGTTGCAATTACAAATGTGTACCAACATTTGGACAATGATTTTATTAGTCATGGCAAAACTTGAAAAAATTCTTCTAAAAAACTTGAAATTTGCATATATGCCTAGTGTGTCATTCATCTAACGTATGTAACATGAGGTATCGACCGCCTTTTGACTATTTAATGAATATTTAAATTATTATAACGTGTAAGAGTTTTTCAAGATTATTTAAATAAAAGTGTATTCGAAAGTTTATATTTAAAAAATTTTATATGCACAATAAAATGATGTACTCCCTCAATCCACTTATAAAATTTTAATTACTTTTTGGCATATGTATTAAAAAAAGTGATTAAATAAAAAAGTATTATATCTGTGTAAAAAATATCATTTTGGGACGGAGAGACTATAATTATTTGCTAATCAGTCCTCCCCTGTGCTGTAATTAATATCCAACCAACATAAATTCATACATATACTGAATGGTGAGTAGTACAACCACCACATGAACTGTGATACATACTTACCATAATTTCATTTGGCATGCCCATGAAAGTCTATTTAAATAAGACCATTTTATTCACTTAGGAAATATAGAATATTGCCTCAAGAATAAAATTTATATAATTCCAATTCAAACATGGCATCAGAAACCACCGTCGCACCACCTCCAGCCACCACAGTATGCGTCACCGGAGCATCCGGCTTCATCGGGTCATGGCTCGTCATGAGGCTTCTTGAACGGGGCTACATTGTTCGTGCAACTTTCCGTGATCCTGGTATTCTTAATAATGAATTTTGCACCTTGCACTAAAGACAACGAACACAGGATGAAACACCAAGTTGGAACAGAAGATCCTAACCGTGTTTGTCGTGTGTGTGTAGGGAATCCAGAGAAGGTAAAACACGTGACGGGATTACCAAAAGCAGACACGAACCTGACAGTGTGGAAGGCGGACATGAATGTCGAAGGAAGCTACGATGAAGCAGTACAAGGTTGTGAAGGGGTGTTTCACCTGGGCACACCTATGGATTTCGAATCAGACGACCCTCAGGTAAACATCTACTTAGGGCATGTTTGATAGCAAAGATTGATTATCTAAGATTAGGATGATATCTAAACTTTATAAATTTTAAAGCATAATCTATCCTTAATCTAAGTTATCAAACAACCAATAAAAATGATATATAGTTAATCTAGGTTTAATCTAAGCTATCAAACATGGCCTTAACATAGTTACAAACCCGAATAATACTAATAAACAATGTCTCATTTACTCGACAGAAAGAAGTGATCGACCCAACAGTTGAGGGCATGATGAACATCATAAGATCATGTGCCAAAGCCAAAACTGTCAAGAAACTGATCTTCACAAACTCAGCAGGAACTTTGAACGTCGAAGAACACCAGAAACCAGTTTACGACGAAACCAGTTGGAGTGACCTGGATTTCATTCTCTCCAAGAAAATGACTGGATGGGTTAGTTAGCTCTCTCTCAGATATATAAATGGTGGAATTTTCTGGGATTTAAGAATTTCTCGTTTACTGCAGATGTATTTCGTGTCGAAAATCTTGGCTGAGAAAGCAGCAATGAAAGCAGCTAAAGAGAATAACATCAATTTCATTAGCATTATCCCACCTGTAGTTGTTGGTCCATTCATCATGCCCACTTTCCCACCTAGCTTAATCACTGCACTTTCCCCTATTACTGGTAATTTTCTTGTATCTAGTCTCTACTTACGGGCATTGGGTTTTCGACTAATATTTTCGTTGACTAATGACCAGGAAATGAGGCTCACTACTCTATTATAAAGCAAGGACAGTTTGTGCATGTAGATGATATATGTGAAGCTCACATATTCTTGTTTGAGAAACCTACAGCAGAAGGAAGATATATTTGCTCGTCTCATGACGCAACCATTTATGATATAGCTGATTTGATTAGAGAGAAATGGCCTGAATATCATATTCCAACTGAGTAATTCTCTATTCCTAAGTCCTAGACCTGAAATTTTACAACAACTTGACAAAATATAATGTTTTATGGACAGGTTTGAAGGCATTGACAGAAACATACCTCTAGTGCGTTTCTCGTCCAAGAAGTTGACAGCAATGGGTTTTTCGTTTAAGTACACGCTAGAGGATATGTACAGAGGAGCTATCGAGACTTGTAGAGAAAAGGGATTGCTCCCATATTCCACTCAACTCCAGAACAATGGAGGAAATAAGGAATCCAGTTTGGATTCAGTGAGTAAAAATTCAGACAATCAAGATACAGAGGTGCTTCCAATTTCCGAGAAACATGCTGAGTTACACGAGAATGGCAAGATTTACGTAAAAGCAAACTGATGGCAAAGTATAGAAGATTGAGAACATTCTGAGAATTGATGGTTTATTGTTTTCAACTATGTTGTTTGTTATGTTAAATCAAACTTTCCAATCCTACCAATTTAAACTATGTTGTTCTGTGTGACTATTGTTATGAGGCCATTTCAGCTTTTTAAATACCAACGAATGCATATTTTGTAGTGCATACCAACGACTACGAGTGTCAAAAGATGCAAGTAAGAAAATAATCCATATACTAATAGTCTTCAGAGTTCAGACCAACCCGATTTTGTTAAAAAATGAGAGGCGCACATAGACTATGGCTAGACAACTCTTGAATTTACCTAGTAGCCAGTGGTTGCTGTAGAAGAGATAATCTCAAAGTATATTTTCAGCGTATTCTAATCTAATTTACACATCAAATCAAGATATGCCCTAATCAAGATATGCTCTAATAATATGCCCAAGTCTCAAGTTGTGATTTCCTCTAATTGTGCTTTCCCCCTCTTTGTTGATATTTCAGGCCATGTTTTCTATCGATTATATTTAGTTTCCATCACATACCAACGACTACGAGTGTCAAAAGATGAAAGTAAGAAAATAATCCATATACTAATAGTCTTCAAAGTTCAGACCAACCCGATTCTGTTAAAAATTGAAAAGTGCACATAGAAAAACAACCCATATATTGAGCCTAATATGAATTCTTTTGTAATCCAATTTCAAATTCTGTGTCATAAGAACACAAGTTTCTGATGCCTTCCCATAGATACCAAGAGAAAGTGTGTCAAATGTAGTTCATACAAATGTTCATGAAAGAACATGGTATGTCTAATTAACGAAAACACAAATAGATGCTCGGAAGAAAACTACTGAGTACCAGGACTGATTTGATCCCTTGAGCTTCAGCTGGGCAACACAATTTATTGGAGGAAAAATGATCCAATTGACACAACAAAAAGCTGGAAAGTTGCATATTAGGAAGCCTTTGGTGCTTTAATGCTTTCAGAAAGTTCTGGTTGTGCTTCACGAGCAATGGCCAATATCGAGTCATATTCTCCAATCTGTCTAACAAACTCCTTATGAAATACCTTCTCAAACTCTGCCTTGTCCAAGTCCTTAGCATTTTCAGCAGCATGAACTTGGGCTAGTTTAGCGTAATTGATAGCTGATTGTGATATGAAGGCAATTTCATCATCTGTGAGCTTTCTCAGGAACTTGGCTGGATTTCCTCCCCATACCTGGAATTGAAAAATCACACTTTGAGCAAGACCTTTTCTGTTTGCAATCTTTAAAGGTCCCCTATTTCTCTAATCAGTCCAATATCGTTAAATATACAAAAAAATTAATATTTGGCCAGCACTCATTTTTCAAGTTCTCTTTGTATAGCAATATAGATAGCTGATTTTGGCAATTTGAGTTACTCACTTGAATAGACCCAGATGTTTGTGAATGGATATTATCAAAAAAAGGGCTTAATTGCAAGCTAAAACCACGACTTGTGCGTTAATTGCAGTCTAACCTAAACAATAGGATAATAGAATATCAATCACCAATTCAAATTTTTATTTTGCAGGGCAGGCCACCTCTTGCCCAAACCTGACGCGTCAGGAAAATTATACGGACATCTTCCCAGATATGCTATAATACAATTGCCAACTGAGACGATGACTGTGTATTCACTTGACACATCAGCCTCAGGCAAAAGGGAAGCTGGCCGGGAAGTTCGAATTGCAAATTATTTAAATTGGTGGTTGATTTGCTATAATCCAATTGTCTAGATTAGACTGCAATTAATGCAAAGGTCATGAATTTAGCCGCAATTAAGCCTTAAATAATATGTGCAGCTATTCAGATATATCATATATCTAAAGAGGAGCCAGAAAAGAACACAGTACAAGCAACTATTAACACTTCAATGCAGTGAATGCACCATAAAACCTGATAGCTTATAGCAACAGCTCAATCATATACCTCTCCAGAGGGTATTCGTGTGTTCTGTCTCACAAGAGCTCCAGCAGCAACCATTGCATGTTTCTCCACAACCACACCATCAAGCAATGTTGCACCCATGCCAACAAATGTCTCGTCCTCTACAGTACAACCGTGCAACACAGCACTATGACCTGTACAGTCCATTGCGTAAATTATTCCCCAAGATCTGTAAAATCTTAAGCAGGAGTGGAATTTGTAGAAAGATGTCAAAAGTTACTAACCTACAGTCACATTGTCCCCAATAACCGTAGGCAAGACCTTCCCAGTCAGATTAGATTTGGCAACATGAACAAGAGAATTGTCTTGTATGTTGGTTCCAGCTCCAATACTGATGTTGTTGACATCACCTACACCAAAATACCATTTATATTTAAATAAACTAAAAAAATCATGCAAGGACATCATGCCCAGATAACAAGAGCAAAGTTGAAGAAATAAGACGGAACAAACAAATGTGCAGAGTGCATTTGTATTTCCCGCATTATGTTCAGACCTTGACCAAAACATTTATCACCATTTTAAAGTCAATGCTATCAAAAATCTACTTCTGAAACACGTTATTAACTCATACATCATTTTAATTTGTCTTCTTTCATGATACTCAATTACATCTGTACAAAAAAAATCAGATGCACCAGGGTTATGCAAAAAGGAACACATTGCAATTTTTGTTGGTTCTATTGCAATTTTAATAACACTAGGTATCAGTGAAGTAGCGCACATGCCAATAGCTTAGTATCCTAAGGGCCTGTTTGGTAGGTGTGATGAGATAAGGTGTAAAGATAGTAATTGAGATATATTTTAAGGGAGAAAATATTTGTTGGTATTTCGTGGCGTGGAATAAAAGTCATATTACAATAATTTGGTTGTTTGGTGGGAGAAGATAATTTATAAGAAAATAATATAGATTTGTGAAAAGTTCTTTTTTGTCCTCCTCAACATAACCAACCTTCTTCAACCTCAAATTTCAACCTCCGCACATTCAGAAACTAAATTGAAACCGAACCAAAATGAGGAAGCAAAATTTTCTGGGAGAAGAAGGAAGAATCATGAGAAGCAAAAACCTCAATGTTGCCAAAAAAAACTGCCAGAAAACCCAGATCTGAAATAGCGTGAAATCCCTCAAAAAATGGCAGGGCAGTGATGTTGTCATTTCTTGTTCACATCTGCTATTTCTGCACATCTCTGTTATTTCAAGCAAAGTCCCTCAAAAATCAAAATCACCGCCGCCATTTATTTTTCAGCGCGAGAGGGCGACGGAGAGAGAGCGTCGCCGCCGAGGTCTGAAGCGGAGCTCAAGTCGTTGCCGCCGCCCTGCTTGCTGCCATTTTGACATTTGTGGAATGAGGGGAAACTTTGACAAAATAGCAGAAAGGGGCAGAAATGGTTTCACTACCCAGCCATTTCTTGGGCAGTCTTGAAATTAAATATGTCCTACCAAACATTAAAAAGACTAGAAATGATTTGTTTCTTAGACGCTTCTTGGCCACCAAGCACGGGCCTAATGGTAAAAGACATGGAGTGTTCTGCATGAAAGCCATCTGACAATGAGAGAAAAAAATGCATGTTCATTCCTCCAAACAAACTTGGATTTGAATACTTCCCCCCTTTGATGCAGAAGTACAATCTTGCAAATTGCAATCCAGTTAAGTTGTTACTAATTAACACTAAATATACTATTCAGGGATATTATAAGCTACTTAAGGCAATTAACAATCTAACAGGAGAATGGCCAACAGCAACATTTTGGAGATATATGGATATTCAGAAAATGGCGCACAATTAACAACAAAATTAATGGGTGGAGGCATAATCCTTAACACTGTCATGGATTATAATGCAAAGTTCAAGAGAGAAGAAATCCTTCAAAGTTCACACCATGAATATCTTCTCCAGGGGAAGACATTGATATAGTTAATCACACTACAACACAACAAGCAGCAGTTATATTTGATTCAGTCGAACATACCTCTGAGAACACACCCATACCAAATGGAAGAACTAGGTCCGACATAAACATTCCCAGTGATGGAAGCACTAGGGGCCACAAAGGCATTCTTATCAACCGTCGGAGCTTTGTCAAATAAGTTCATCAGAACTCTATGCCTCGACACTGGTACAAAAGTTAACTGTCAGAAACTTCAAACAAACGTAGGAAGAATATCTACAATATAAATAAAGACATACACACTACAAATCCAATACTTTTCCACAGAAATAATAATGCATTCTTCCCACAATCCAATGCCAATGTATGAAAATTACAATCAAATTATAAATGTGAGGTTCGATGTTAGGCTCTTTCCAATATCCAACACCCCCAAACTGAGTGACTGAGACAACATACCTCTAAATTAGGTCAGAGTAAGAAAAACAAAAATAACCCATTACACTTTCGTCTAAATATATATAACCCACTGATTCAAACCCGAATCTTGATAAATGTAGCGACGACTACAAGAAAATGGATTTGCAGGTAACAGAGGTAAAAATCAGTTGCAAAATTAAGCGATTGGAAAATTACGTTGTTCTTGGAAATGGTAGTTTCCCTGGAGGCGGCAGCCAAGGCGATCGATGGCTTGGCCGGTTTCCCTGATCCAGAAACCAACGGCGTAGAAAGCCCTCCCAATACCAAGAGAATTCATCTTCTTTCTCCCTTTCCTTTGGTTATTTCGAATTTGGGGTTTTGGGATTTGGGGATTTTTTTCAGAGGAAAATGGAAGCTTTTGTTTTGGGGCCGGGG
The DNA here is from genome assembly GCA_963675135.1 of Galeopsis tetrahit. Taxonomy (NCBI): domain Eukaryota; kingdom Viridiplantae; phylum Streptophyta; class Magnoliopsida; order Lamiales; family Lamiaceae; genus Galeopsis; species Galeopsis tetrahit. The sequence goes on from OY776120.1 coordinate 1,738,403, forward strand.
GTTGGGAGACTGATAAATGTACCAGTTGAGTTTTGCTGAGTTTACCACCGAGTTACGAGTAGCTCAGTATACTATAGTGTATAAATAAAATACTCCGTAAAAGGTAAATAAAATCATCAATTTTAGGTAATTCGAGTTTTTTATTTTTTTTTAGCAAATTTGGCTCATATTTTTTTCACTTAATTTAAATTATATTCGTACTTCTAATTTTTAATGTATACTTCTTTCATCCACAAAATGTAATCTTATTGGGGTGGGAGTGCAACACATGTTTTAACGAAAATGTAGATAAAGTAAATAACATATTGTGTGAATAAAACTGATGACAATTTGAGTAATTATATGATGATTTTCATAAAGTGTATATTACTACATTTTGTGTGGAGGGGAATATAAGATAAATGAGACTACAGTGAATTGAAGGGAGTAATATTATTTATCAATTAATTTAAAATAAAAAAAATAAAAAATGTTTAATATTACAATACAAATAAGAAAAAGTATTTTAAATTACATAATTCAATTTAAAATCTACCTATCTAAAATTTTCAACAATACATAGTAATAAAATTTGACCACATTTTTTATGTCACGTCAGTCGACATTATAGCAATTCGATGGTCCACGTGGAACATCTCTCACCGAAATTTGAAATATGATGTTTTTATATAACTAAATTTTGAAAATATGAATGTAATTCTTATTAATAGAAAAAAAATGTGAAATAAAATTTAATAAAAACAAAAAAACAACAACAAGATTTTATTGTACTTGGGATGTTTTTATTACAAATTGAAAATATGTATATAAGTAATTGTCGACATTGAAACTCTAGTATCATTTTACTCGATGATTATTGATTAGTGAGAAATATTTGTGGATAGTCAATTTAAATATGTGAATTCACTGATGCACAAGGACGGAGAAATAGATAGCAACGTCAATAATAGAATACAATTCAGTAGGTTGGAGTGGAAAGGCGTCATAAGAGTGTAATGTGATTGTAACATGCTACTACAAGTAAAAGAGAATTATAAGACCAGTTTTATTATATGAGACACAATGTTAGACATCCAAGAGAACTCAAATACACAAAATAAGTGTGGTGGAGATGTACATACTTTTTATAATGGTTCTATAGATGTAATTGTACATCAAGTGGAGTCGATAAACTTGGGTTCTTTTGGAAGAGCACATGAACGACAAAAAAAGACACGACTTGAGGTCGTACATAAAGTTTTGAAAACCAAGAGGTTTAGTGAAGATCTGTCCTAAAGTGAAAAGCATGCGAAGAAGATTATTTCAATTACAGACAGACCTAAACGTAATTTTATAATTGGTTCATGTATTCTACTCAAAATATATGAAATTAAAGATTTGATTTGTTTGTTTTAAAAACAATACCCTAGTTTCTTTTATTATAATTAATTCATTGAATTTGTTGGAATTGATCTTCACTAACAAAAGAAATGATCTTTAAGAGTTAAAGTTATGAGACTACAAACACATAATATAAACCATTGTTTAAGAGAGAAGAGTAAAAGTAAGAGGGGTATATAAATTTGAAGATAATGTAGCAATGTGGCTTTCCACTTATTATTACATGGAAACTTAGATCATAGTGTTTTGTAATTGATACTTGACATTACATCACAAGCATGTCCATGCCTCTAATTGCAATGCTTTAAAATGAAATGTTGGATACAATATATGTAGAGACAGCTAGCCAGTCACTGCCTCAGGTTTTCGACGATGTAGGAAGCGTACAGATCCCTGCAATCGACACAGAGAAGTTCACGTAAGCATAGATTCAGTTCTTGATCGATTTCGTATACATAATCGAGCAAAAGAAAGACTCACATGGAGTACTTGATAGCATCAACTGCGGTTGCAGCAGACAAGAAGTCTTCCACTTCAACCGTCTTGTTCTCGTTCTTCTTATCTGTTAAACTCAAGTGAAGGACACGTACGTATATATAGGCCGCGCAAAAGAAAATATATATAAATTAAGGATACAGTCCTCAAAGAAACGACGAATTTCAGCAAGACGATGAGGTGGAAGCTCGCGTATGTCTTTGTAGTGGCGGTATTCAGGGTCGTCAGCGCATACTGCGATTATCTTATCATCCCTCTCACCCTGCATATATCTCGAATTAGGGCTAGTCTTGTGTGAGACCGTCTCACAGAAAGAGATCCGTGAGACGGGCCTCACATATAAAAAATGATAATGTTTGAGCAAAAAGTGATAGTGTTTAAGTAAAAAGTGATTAGTGACAGTCACTTTTGTTAAAAATATTATCACTTTTTATTTAAACATTATCACTCTTTTTACAAACCAAAATCTGGAAAAAAAATATGAATTATCCTACCCAAAATTTTGAAATATGGGTTAAAATGATCCGTCTCACAGAAAAAAATCCGTGAGACGGTCTCACACAAGTTTTTGCCCTCGAAGTAATGTGATCATGTTTGGTCCAAATTCGACATATAGATAGAAAGAGGTGATTACCTGATCTATCATAGGCATAAGTCCGATTGCACGAGCACGAAGGAAACTGCCAGGAATAACAGGCTCCTACGAGAAGAATGATTAATCGGTTAATTCAATGTCGAATTTACAAGTAAAATTAGCTAGCTAGCGGAGTATTTAACCTGCATGAGGACCAGAACATCAATGGGATCGTTGTCTTCGCAGAGAGTTCGAGGAACGAAGCCATAGTTGTGTGGATATACAACAGACGAGTAGAGAACCCTATCCACCTGTTAAATAAAATTTCGCATCAACAATTACATATTTTAGATGTTTTCGTGTCGAATTAGATTGAACTTAAGGAATTGCGAGCTTACTTTAATAAGGCCACTGGCTTTGTCGAGCTCGTACTTCACTTTGCTACCTTTCCCTATTTCGATTACAGTGTTGAAATATTCCGGAGCGCCTGGCCCTGCACCATCATGTACATTAATATCAAGTTTGAAACTAGCTCGAAACAAGTCAATTCTTCAAGTTAAGAAACCGGAGATGAAGGATCATTCATTCGCACCACAAACTTCTTTCTTTCGACTTTTACATAAAAGGCTAGAGAAGGTGTAATTACCAATTTCCAAATCATGCCATGGATGAGCAGCAACGGATCGTCGTGACAGAGAAGACAGGATCCTTTCATTGAGGGAAGCACGTACGTTTTCGCCACCTTCACCACCCTTGTCACCCATATTCAACTAACTTCATGGAGATCATTCACATGAAGAAAATACAAGATAATTAATCACCAAAACTCTGCATTCAACTAGCTACCTAGAATCAACTAGATACATAAAAAAAAACTGCAAATTCTCCAACTTAAGACGACGAATGTTACTGCTAACGAAAGGAGAGCCCGTCGAGCCATAGCCAAGCAGATAAGCTACTACTCCCTCCATCCCGATTCATCATTTGTAAAACATAGACGTTCCGAATTAAATCCACAATTTCTTGATTTCGCAATAAAACAACTTTTTTCACATTAAACTTCATTTCCCACTACACTAATGATGAATCTAAAATGGAAACAAGGGCCCCCCATTGATAAAAGAACAGAACAGAACTAATTGCAAATTCATAAAAATTAGTAGAAATTCAAACTACATATCTCACTCATTGTTTCTTTTTCAAATTAATCAGAGGAAAAGCACACCCCAATTTGAAATTTCAAACTATCTGCCTAAAAAAAACCAGTTCATTCATCCATGGCCAAGAAAACAAGAACCCAGTTCTGAACAAAATTTCATCAAAAATCAAACAATTTCATCAATCATCACTCAAACAAAAAACACACATAAAACCCAGTTCTATTTTCAAAAAAAGAATCCCAAAACAGAAGCACAACAAGAAAAGAAGAATTGTGAATATTCAACTCCAAGAACACAAGAAAAGCAAGGTAATATAGTGAGTAATGAGTATAGTTAGCATGAATTGAAGAATTTAGTTGAAATGGGGTAAGAGAAATGTGACCTACAGAGAGAATGGAGCGCGCGCAGAAGAATATAGAAGTTCCCAATTGGTGTTACAGTGTGTGTGAGGGGAGAGAAAGAGTAGCAAATTAGTAGTAGTGTGTGTTGGGGGGTGGTGGGACTGATGTGGCGCTTTTTCTGGCAAATACTCTTCCAAATCAAGACGGTGGGATGGGGATAGCTTATCTCCACAATAATACTCCGTTAGTCTACGTTTATAGTGTGTTTGTTTCTTTTTGTATACTCCCTCCGTCCGCCTATAAATTTACCGTTACTTTTTGGCACAGAGATTAAGAAAAGTGATTAAATATTAGATATAGTACAAGTGATGTGATTGAAAGAAGGAGAGAGATAGAGAGAAAAAGTAAGATATAAAGTGATGTGTAAGAAAAAATACCTACCAAAAAGGGGTATGGGAAGCTTATAGACGGACGAACCAAAATGGTAAAATGGGAAGCTTATAGGCCGACGGAGGGAGTAGATTTGAAGTAAATATTGTACTCTCTTAGTTTGTTTATAAGTTTCTCATTTTACCATTTTGGTCCATTCGCCTATAAGCTTCTCATACCTTTGGGTAAGTATTTTTCTCTCTCTATCTCTCTCCTCTCTCAATCACATCACTCTCTCAATCACATCACTTATCACTGGTTATTTAATCACTTTTCTTAATTTTTGTGTCAAAAAGTAACGTGAAGCTTATAGACTAGGCGGTTTGTCAAAAAAAATATGAAAAACTTATTAACGGATGAACCAAAATGAGAAAATGAATAGACGGACAGAGTATTACGAAGGGAGGAAAGTCGGTATATAATATTAATTATTTTTTTAACATGACACATGTTATGAATGAAATTCATATATTGAAATAAAATGTAGAACACTAAAATTGAAACGTGTGATCACGATCGAGGAACCTCAATAAAAAGGAAAAGGGGGGAGGAGTTTGGGGCACCCAATGAGACTGTGCCACGTAATTCATCTTTTGCCCAAAGGTGAATGAATATTCGTGAAAATGATATGGAATCTTCCTTTTTTTATTCGTATGAAATTCTCATTTATATTCTTTAGACAAATCTTGTGTTGTCAATTGTCAACAATACCCCCCTCCCCAACCCCACCCCAAATGATGCAATACTTAGCTAGCAAGGAAAAGGAAATCATCGGTTCAGCGGTTCAGCCGGGGCTAGTTCGAAAGTTTGATAGTTTCAGTCAAGAAATTGTGTTCGATTTTCGTTTTAGAGGGTAAATTCATCAGTTCCAATTAATCGACTAAACCGACAATTAAACGAAAAATCAACCTTAAACTGCCAGATTTTGACTGTTTAATTTTTTTTAACGAACAAGAAACAAGTAAAAAAAGAAAAAGAAATTGGCCGGTTTGAACCGAATCACCGATTCAAAAGCTGCAACCGACACCAACGGTTCGAACCGAATGAACATGACTAGTCATCACCATATTTATTCATTTAAAAATTTAGTTCTCATTAATCTAAAAAATTTAAATTAATTTCTCATTATTCTCGTTCAACTTTTTTAATTTTCTCATTAATTTGGATTTTTTAAATTATTTTTTCATTAGTCTCTTTGGTATATTCATTCCCAAGCTCAATAGATATATATATGAACGCTATAAACAGCTTAATTCCTCTGATTGAAATTAAGAATAAGTGAAAACTAATTTGATTGATATTTAATAATCTGAAAGTAAAGTCAAATTTTCCTAACAAACATTTAGAGGCTTGATATCTCTACAACGCACGTAGCTTAGAAACTGAGATGGCAGTTCTTCAAGAAGAGACTGAACCACTGTGATTTGCCCGCCTGCACACGAAACGACGACATTAACGTTATTGAAGACGAGAGATCGACGTCTAAGTATACGTATATATGTATGTAGAAGCATAATACTTACCATGCACTTCGCGCATTGGAACGAACTGAACGATATCACGCGTTGCTACCCTTCCCGTACTACTTTCCAGTCGATGTCCATTGTCTGCGTCGAGAATCTGCGCCACCAAACATGCATAAGACTTAAGAGCCTTGCCTTGATAACAATTATAGTAATAGAGATATTTACATACCTCCATTTCCTTGAAATCGGCATTTCCAACTCCAACGATGAGGACTGAAAGCGGCAAGTCAGACGCCTTAACCAGAGAATTTATGGTTTCTTGAAGATCTGAGACTACTCCATCCTACCATTTTCAAAATTTTATTATCAAAGCTTCGGAATGAAGAACACCATGATTAATTTCGATATCAAGTTCTATTACTTACTGTTATAATCAATAGAACGTAGTACTTGGCGTGGTTGCACGAAAGGGAGTAACCAGCGATTTCTGCAGCCTTGTTTATGACTTGACCGAATAGCGTAGGTCCAGAAAGGGACACGTTGTGTAAAGCACTCGTGTAAGCAGCCATAATACCTTCGACACCCTCAACCTGTATCGCCTTTTCTTTTTAGATGTAACGAAAAATTGATGTATGAAATCAACTAATACTGGATAAAGTGTTCTACCTCAAACTCAGATGAACTTCCATTCAAGTTGAAACAGTGAGATACTGAGCCATCGGGTGTTTTTCCCCCGAATCCCCAAGCAGGAAAGCGTCTATCAGAATCGTAAAACTGTATCACCTCCCCCACTTCCATAATAGCCTAGAATGAATTTTCCAGTAACAAATACACCATAAGTATAATTGATATCAATATGTACACATTATGTTGTGCCATATCTATTGAGATGGATTATGTACCTGCTGGTAGGCATTCAGACGCCCGGAAGGATCAATGTAATGAAGCGAATTTGGACTTCTGGGGTTTCCATTCGAAGCTGGAGAAATTTGAATACACGATGAACTTAATTCAGGTGCATTTTGAAGCATAAAAAAGAAGGAAAAATTAGGTACCAGTGAAGTCGACAGCAACCATGAAATTGAGTTCAAATCCGCTAGAAATGTAGTCGAGAAAGCTGTAAAGTTGTTTCTCGACAAAGCTATCAATGAAGATTTTACTCTCCATAACCTGAATGAGAGAATATATCAGAGATGATCAAAGTTACAAACACCTTTGAAAATACAGAAATGTTAGGAGTGTAAAATTATACCTTTTCATGACGGCGCAATCCAGAAGGTGGTGAGATTAAATTTGCACCAGCTATACTTCGGTGAAGGGCTTCCAGTTCCGCTACTGATTTTTTTAATTTTCTGTTTGAGAATGGGTGTCAATAAAGAGGAGAAATACACAAATGAATTTATCACGACCGCACGAAAACAATAACATTGATATAGGTACGTACCCGATAAGCACATGATTTCCATTATTATTGAAATCAAAGCACTCAATCACCAATGGGGTCTCCTGCAAAACAGATGCACAAAATAAGAAATGAAAATGTGGAGTAATTAAAGATTGAATTATATATATTACCACTATTATTACTAATTACCTTGCTCACGAATTGTTGCATGGTCAAACATACAGGTTTCCAGGATGGATTCAAGTTGTTGTTCACGACTTCAGTCTTGCAAATTGGAATCGAACCTCCAGTTTCAGCAGCCCTAGAGATTCTTAAAAAGGGATCCTGAAAAATCAACTCTAATATTAACAAAACAAGCCATGTTGTTAAGTAGTATATATACCACACTCTTAAGAACTGTGGAACTGAAGATACATACACTTTTGGAAAAAGTATCCTTGTTTTCTAGATCAGTACAACGGAAAGTGATCTCTATGGCGTTCCTTGAAGCAACAGTTTCCTCTGCACGGATAGTTAGTGTCCCCAACTTTTTCAAACCTCGTCCTTCTCTGTTATGAAGACTCAAGGTCACACTCTGATCCCGTTTAGTCACAATCTGTCATGGATATTGATGAAGGCATAAGTACGACACAAAATATTAGAAAACACAAAGTTATAAAGAGAAACAGATAGATGCAACAGATGATACATTTAATCTCAACTCTCAAGCACATAGAGATAACCTACATTTGCATGGAAAAGTTTTTACAAACTTGAAACAGGTATTTGAACACACAATTTTAATGGGGTCGTATACATAAAAGTTGATTTAAAATTGATGAATATAGTGTATATATCATAGAGGAGGCATTAAAATAAAGTAAGTGAGTTGGGCAAGTCTGATCATCCAGCTTGAGATAAGAAAAGGATGCTCAAGTTATCCCATCAACAAATAAAACTGTTAATTATATCGTCAATAGAGCATAAAATAGTCTACTTTATTTCTCAAAATTGAAATGCAGCCTAAATACGCCCTTATTGTGTTCATGATAGTTATATGCACATGACCTAAAAGGCAAATGCAAAAACACAAAAAATAGCCACCAGCACTTTGTCACCATAGTATAACAATTAACAGAATGAGAAGAAACTCACCTCAGAGACAGCACAGCTAGCTTCACCAAGGAAATCTTGATCTTTTAATTTCAGCGTCTGCAATTTATTAAGAATGAGAATGTAATAATGATATGTTTTAAGACATATAATTGATGGATTATTTCGACATCCTTCTATAGTGACTTGGGATTATCTTGGATTGACAAACACAGAAAGAAGTTTAAAGCCGTAACTAAATTGATTTTACGGAGTATAGAATATTGGCTTCATCAGATATGTACTAATGACTGCTGAGTAATTTCAAAGCCAGAATCAGATGCTCTTTTTAAAGCCAAAAACGTCACAAAACACTGCAGCATCTTAACTGAAATTGAACTTCAAAATCACAAGCAGAAAACACACGGCATACCTTTACGGGTAAGTTATGGTACTTTGTATCGACATCATACACGTGAAAGCTGTAAAATAAAATGTGTATATTAACAACTGAAGGTAGAAAAGTGATACCAAGATTTATAGAATCTGAATAAGAAGCATATGCACTTACACTAGTTGTTGAACAGTCTCAAAATGATAACTAATACTGATCTTTTGAATCCAAACAGGGGCCAGATTATTCATTATTACTTCGGTGCGGCCAAGTTCCTCAAGCTTCCCATCCCTTTTCCTCATGTAAACCACTGCCATAGGATCACTCTGCAGGAACAAAGAATCAGAAATTCCACCTTCAAATTATGCATACTAGCATGACGAAAAATAAGTGAAAAAGATAACAACTCGGGATGGCAAGCAACAATTATAAATAGCCTAGGTTGTTCTATGGATTAATCTTCACATTAAACTTCAATTGGTAAACTATCACTGCATGCAAAGCGTATTAAGCCCGTTGGTCGTTTTTTGAATGGATAGAAATAAAAAAGACAATGCATGCATGTTTTTCGATCTACAGAGAAGAAAAAAAAAGTTGCTAACACTGTAGCAGATAAAGAAAGTTATTTTGTCCTATGACAAAAGGAGATTAAGAAAAATCAATGACCTGTTGACTGTAGAAGTCAAGTCAATGAGTCTAAATAAGACAACATAAATGCAACTACACATGATATCAAGAACTTGAAATTAATGTGAAGAGATAATAAGAGATTATGTTACAATATTACCTTAGATGCGATATCAAGATCAAGCAGTTTTGAAGCTGATAGAGACAACTGCAAGTCAGAAAAAAAAAAAAAAACTCATATTAGTCAAATAGGCCACTATGGAATTGCAACAAGGAATTGTAAAAGGCCCCACCACTAAAGATTATTTTATTTTAATATCATTATCTTATCTGTTATCTGTATAGTGTATACAAATTAAGCATTCAATTGTGTATTCTCTATTTATATGCAATTTGGTCTAATATCTCGACAAAAACTTGTGTAAGACAATCATAAATTAGCATAAATAGACATTATCTCTTCCTCGAATCCAAATTATACTCAATCTCACTACTCACTAGTCCAAATTATACTTCAGCATAAATAAACATTATCTCTTCTTCAATCCAAATTATACTCAATCTCACTACTCACTAGTCCAAATTATACTTCAGTGTAATCGAAACGATTTCACACAAGACTTCCTCCTAATTCCTAGTCAATCATCAATGAAATACTAAAATATTAGAGAATGTATCAAGTCAAACATAGGATTAGGAGTTGATTTTCCTCTTCCATACCTCAATTTGCGAGAAAAGAGCATGTTCCCCTTTGGCTCTGTAGAAATAGTCTACGGCGTCGTTTAGGCCTCCTCCGCCGCCACTACCGCCGCCGCCAATCGCTTGCTTACCGCCTTTCACATCAGATAAACAATTCCCCATAATTGATTTTGATTTTGTATATCCCAAGAATATTCTCTAATTTCAAAACCGCACACAAAAACCTTGTGAGGTTTCTGAGGGATTTAATAACAAAACACAAACGCGTATAATGACTAATTTTGGTAGGTACTACAAAATATGAATCTTCCGTTTGAATCAAAGCCCACGATATTCTCGATTTCGGTTGGCTTTGGTGGCCGAATTTTCATCAAAAGTTCGTATCAAATCCACTTAAATAGACCACAATTTGTGCGAAACGACATTCCATCAAATTTCCAAGAAAAGTTCATGGAAAAAAAAAAGTTTGAAACATTAATCTACATTATTGCACGCATGATCCAATTATTTAATAATTTTAAGTGTAAAAAAAATAGAAAATGAATTTTTCTTCTCTCTTGCAGTTTCTTTTTTCATTTAAATATAAAGAACGAGTTGGTCTGCTATGGACTCGAGTGCATGTTGTGCACCCTAGTTTATGTTGCACTTTTCAGTTTACTGACTTACACTTTTTGATAAATGATGTTGCACTTTTCAATTATTAAACTGTATAATAATATTTTTAGTAATAATTGAAAAGTGCAACACCATTTACCAAAAAGTGTAAGTCAGTAAACTGAAAAATGCAACATAGACTAGGGTGCACAATATGCACTCGAGTGTATACTAGACTTTATCATAAAGAACACCTCAAAGTTTGGATCAATCAAAGTCGTAGATTAAAAGAAACAAAACTAAATTAGACAATTTTTGTGTTTTGCATTTTATTTTACAATATGACGTGTCATATTGAAAAATAATCACCGTCTTTATAATATTGAGATTTAGAAACAATGTCAGTTAAAAATTCAATAGGATAGAATATCAGTAGAACATAGAAAGTTAAATAGGAAAATCGAACTGAAATAAACGTATCCAAACGATTCTTCGTTAAATTAGCATTTTGGCATTGTTCGGAAAATGTAAGAAAAATGTTTTGATCATACAATTATATATTTTGATTTTATAGTAACATCATTTTTTTTTGATTTACAACCCATACATTTTGGCCTTAGAGTAGCAACATATTCTTGCATCTCAGAAAATTGTGCATAGACAAAAATAGAAAAAGTCGTCCACATATTTGTGTTACTATAAAAGTAATTATGTGTTACCATAAGAACAACTTAATAAAACGAATAATTCAAAAAATTGTGTATGATCAATTAGAAAAACTCGTTTCTATATTGTGTTACTATAAAGATAAACATGTGTTACTGTTCAATATACTATAAAGATAAACATGTGTAAGAACAAGTAACACATATTTATCTATAACACATACTTATTTTTAGTGTGATATTATATGAACACAAATGTTTTACTTACTCCCTCCGTCCACTTATAAGTTTCTCATTTTACTATTTTGGTCCGTCCGTCTATAAGCTTTCCATACCTTTTTTTGGTAAGTACTTTTTCTTACACATCACTTTATATCTTACTTTTTCTCTCTATCTCTCTTCTTCTTCCAATCACATTACTTGTACTATATTTATTATTTAATCACTTTTCTTAATCTCTGTACAAAAAAAGTAACAGGAAGGGCGGACGGCGGAGGGAGTATTTTTTTGTGAATAAGTATTTAATTTTCTTAAGTGGTTGATGAATTTTAATGAGTAGGTGTTAATATTTACTAATTTTTAATATAGTTAATTAGCTCCAACTAAAGACGAAGACCTGGAATATTAACATGTTGACTCCCTCCCAATGGATAAGTCACTTTTCTAAAATCAATAAATAAATATTTTATAACTTGGAAAATAAGGGAGCATTTTATAAACGTCACATTTAATTTAAGATTCAATTTTTATTTTATTTTAATTCAATTTGAACCTTGATTTAAATTTACTTCCACGTTGATTTTTTTCTTAAATTAATGGTAAAGTCTAGTATGCACTCGAGTGCATGCTGTGCACCCTAGTCCATGTGCACTTTTTAGTTTACTGACTTACACTTTTTGGTAAATGATGTTGCACTTTTTAATTATTACTAAAAATATTATTATACAGTTTAATAATTGAAAAGTGCAACACCATTTACCAAAAAGTGCAACATGGACTAGGGTGCACAACATGCACTCGAGTCCATAGCAGACCAACCCTAAATTAATTGCATCCAAGAAAATTATTTATCTTCGAAAAATTATAGCATTTCTTTAAAAATTATTACTTCCTCCGTCGAATTTGCACATTTACCATATTTGAATGTCTCATACCAATTTGCACTCCATAAAAGAAAATATTATTATAACCCCCGCCCTCAAAATATACACATATTTACCCTTGTGTCATTGCTTTTTTACACTCAATCTACTTTTTATTTTACTTTATTCATAAAATTTTACAAAACTATCCCTCAAAACATCACTCATTACACATTTTCTTACACTTTTACAAAACTATCCCTCAAAACATCACTCATTACACATTTTCTTACACTTTTCTTAAAATGTGTGTCATCCAAGGTGCAAATTCCTTTGGAGGGAGGGAGTACTACTTAATGCTTAATTAAAGTCATAACACTTATCCATCTCAATTATATAATTTATTATATCGTGGGAGGCTGTATTATTATTAGTAGTATTATTTTCTCTATGACGACTTTATTGATGATGCATGAAGCATTGCGTCAAACTGCACACCCATGTGTGACACATTTGTATTCATGAAATTGACTCTTAATTTCCCAAAAAAAAAAAAAAAAGTCTATTTGGAATAGAAGTCTTTAAAAACTCATTGACATCTAATTGCGACTGTACATTTTGAAAGTTGAGGTCTTTTTTTATGCTGTAATTCGACTTTGTATTTTACTATCTGATTTATCGTCGTGTCATGTCAAAAAACGACCAAAATATTTCAAAACTTTTGAAGAATATGGCAAGATATATATCACTCCAAGAATTTTTTGTAAGGTCCACAACTAATAATTACAGTAGTTTTTTGTAGGGTTTATCATCAGGCTGCAGACGGGTCGCGATCCTCGCGGACGACAATGCTCGTGGGGAGGCGATAAAGGCGCTAACGGCTAAAATGGTTATATACAGAGCCTTGTAGTAATCACAAAGGTTGAAGAGAAGGTGCATGTGTCAAAGTAGGGAGCCAATCCAACAAAGCCTTATTCACAAGCTCAGGGACTTCATCATGTGGACAGTGCCCTGCTTGTAGGTTTACGAGTGAAGTGTCTCGATAAAATTCCTTGATCCGAAGAGCTTTAGCTGGACCCATCCAAGGATCTAAGTCTCCCCACACCAATAGCAACGGGCACGAAAGCTTGCTCAACACGCTGTCCAGCGTGTACTTTCTTTGGTTCGACATGAATCTTGACATTAGTCTGAAAATAGTAATGCACGAATGATTATAAAAACACTGATGTTGGAACGTGGATCGATCGAGTGCATGTCTATGATAAGTCTCGTACCTGTAATAAACTTCGCCTGCATTTGGATCGTCTGCAGGGCTCGTGATTGAATCGATCAGATACTGATCCACGTTTGCAGAGTTAACGTATACCTGAAATAAACGACGACAATCAATTTCATGATCATATGAATTACACAGTCTTGAAGGTTACTATTCAAACACTACGAAATCTTAAATCTCTCAACTTTTGTTTGCCATTTAGGGGTATACCAAATTGGGGTATTCCTACTAGGGGTGTTAGTGAGTTGAGTCGTCTCACGAGTTACTTGTGCTCGACTCGAAATAACTCAAAATCGACTCAAATTAATCGAGCTGAGCTCAATAATATTAGGCTCGTCAGGCTTGCGAGCCTAATTGAGTTTAGTCGAAAAAGAGAAAGTAGTAGAAAGTGGCATACACTTTTCAAGACGGACTCAATGCGTGCTGGTTGCTTGGCTTGCCAAAATAAAAACCCGAGAACTACACGTTGAAAAGCTTCCTTCAGTGGCTTCACGACAAACTTCTGCAAGATATTTTCTTCGGACTCTGTTGTTGCAGTAATGGTATCACCAAATTGTCCTGCGGAGTTCAGCAGCACTACCCCCTTAACTTGATCCTGCAGCGTTTCTGCTGCCAACAAAGCAGTAAATCCTCCTAGACTGAGACATCAATTATGTGATCACACATCAATAGACAACAATGTAGATATCCTAATGCTTACAAACTTCAATCATCAAGGAAAAGATGGATACGAGTAGGACGACTAAAAATTAGAATTGCTATAAGGCGTCAAGGCCACGTTTTCAAAATAGTTGGGTTCTTAGCTTAATCCTAGTGCCTTCTAGCAACCAATGATACGTGTAGTTTATTTAGTTAATTGTCGCTCGACAACATTCATTCAGCATGTAAGAAACAACTATACTAAAAACTTAGGAATTCACAGCAACGGTTGCACTAATAGGACTAGCTAGCAGTGTACGATATATAGTTCTACACTTTCATGCTCTCCATAAGTTCATATATAAGTAACAAGGATAGTACAGTAAGACAGTCGGAAACAGCACTTACCTGTTTCCAACTAAAACAGCAGGTTCTTTTACTATCTCTCTCACAAAATCGACAACTTCATCTCTCCACACCAGAGCATCATAGTCAATAAGCGCCTTCTCGCTCCAGCCAAAACCGAGCAAATCCAGGGCGTAGACCTTGTAACTTTTAGCCAACTCAGGTATGTTGTACCTAAGTAAAGTAAAACACAGCAAAGGGCTATTAACCATATCTGCAATACAATCACTAAACTAAATTGACAGCCATAACAAAGTCACCTAAGGCTTCCAATCAACAAACAAAACAACTTGGGGGTGTTTGTTTTGGGACTCACACGTCCAGATGGGGGACGTAACGTCCCCCGTCCTGTTCTAGTTCGGGATTTCACCATCCAACCCTAATAATACATACTCCCTCTGTCCCACAATTGTTTGCACTCTTTCCTTATTCGTCCGTCCCACAATTGTTTGCACTACCCAAAAAGGAAACTTTTTCATAAACCCCACCCTCACAATATTCACATATTTACACAAAATGTCATTACTTTTACCCTCAATCCAATCATTCACTTTACTTTATTCATAAAAGTTTACAAAATTACCCCTCAACACTCCACTCATTACACTTTTTTCTTAGTTTGCGTGCCCATAAAATGGTGCAAACAATCTTGGGACGGAGGGAGTATATATTATACTTTTATAATAATACAACATCATACATTCTTACTTGATTTGAAATAAAGTTACATTATATAATACTCCGTATTATAATATAACATCATTCACTTTTACACAATTGATTTAACATAAAGTTACATCCTATCCTACTCAAAATCTCTAAACAAACACACATAATCAATATTTATTATAATTTCTCCATCATAATCCCAAAACAAACATCCCAAGGGGTTTTCAAACAGATACAATTGAATGATAGTTCAAATGGATTTAAAAAGGGCTAACCTCCAATGAAATGCAGAAGCCCCAAACCCATGAATTAGAACAATGGGGGGGCCCTCCCCTTCAACTACATAGTGTATTTTTCGATCTTTCCATGTCCAATAATTATACCCCTCTGGTTTAAACGGCAATTTCTCCAAATCTAAGTAAAAACATAAGCAATCTCAAATTAAAACGATACAAAAATGGCTGAATTTAGAAATCAGAGTAAGAAATTGCCTAGGGCTTTTGAGGGCTCTGTAACAAGAGCGGAAGCCATTGCTGAAGTTCCAGCAGCTACGATTCCTTTAAACGCGAAATCTCTCCTACTCAGCCCGCATCTGCTTCCTTCACATTTTCCATTAAAAAACAAACATGTATTTCTTCAATTTCTCAGAATTTCAACAAATTGTTAAAAAATTAAGAGCTTACTGCGATGTTGATGAAGTTTTGAGAAACTTTTGCTCTCTAATCTGAGGGAATTGGGCAAAGTGGCACACGAAGCCGACATTGAGTTTGCCGTAGGATTAATGGCGGAAGAGATGAAGATTTTATACTCATTGATATTTTTTCTTTGAGGCGAAGAAAGAATGTTGAGTGGCTGTAGTGCGTTTTGAAGGTTGTGGCATTCATCAAACACAAGTAAAGCCTTTTTCCTCCGGAAAAACAATTTCAAAATAACCTATTTTCTCACTTTGTTTTTTCTTATGGACCAAATTAGTAATTTAGACATGTGTAAAATCGAAATCGAAATTGACTGTCTGATCGGTTTTAAATCGTTGGTTTTGCTTTGAAAATCGAACCGTAATCTTAAGCGTTGGTTCAATTTCAGAAATTTAAAATCGAAATCGGCGGTTTGTGGTTAAACCAGTGGTTCGGCGCTCAACAAACCGACGTTTTGCCCTTTTTTTTATACCTAAAAATTATAGTAATTTCATAATGAAAATATAAAATCAGACACCGTTAATATTCAAAAATCATTAATTTGCCTCAAAAAAAAATCATAGTAATCATAAGTGATTTTTCTCGAAACGTCGATTCCACTTTAAAAATGGTTTCCGGTCGCTCGAAATGGACTTTGACGTCGGGAAGTTCGAAAAAGAAAAAAATGTCTAGTCGAAAATCGTTAGACCGACAACTGACGTATAGGCGCTGCCTAGTCAAATCTAGACAGAGACTTTTGCAACAGAGATTTTTGTTAATCGCATCTCAAACATCAATATTGTATTAAATTGTTTTTTAAACATTAAATTTTGATGAATAATTTTGTAAACTTTTAAATAACTCGAACCCAACACCTCACGACTTAGTTAGTGCTGTAATGGTGGTCTAACTACTTAACTATAACTTTTAATTTTCATACAAAAGAGTAGAGAAAAATTCATAAATGGTACTGTAACTTTATCAGGATCCGCAAATCGTCCTATAACTTTTTACGTTATCAATTTTAATCTTTTTAAAAGGAATAATATTGAGACCATAAAAATCAAAATTGAGACTAAAAAGATTAAATTTAATAAAGTAAAAAATTACATGATCTTTTGTGTATGATGATTTATAAATTTATCTCCAAAAGAGTAGTATATGGTATATGATGATTTTTGTAATAAATGATGAAGGTTATAATAATTGCTAAATTAGCTAAAATGAAGTAATAAATACAAATTCATGTATATATATGAACATTAGATTTTATTTTAAAATTAATTAGTCTATTTAAGATTTATAATAACTCTCCAAACAAATAAATCTATATTTTTTCCCCTAAATATACATTATTCATCAAATATTGACAGAATGCATATCACACAAGTATTCAATGCATCATGTATAAATATTTACTGAAAAAATAGAAATTATTATGCATTAAATAAAAAAATCCTTTTATTGCATACGTACGATATTCCCTACGTTAAAGAATTAAATAATATTTATATACTTTTCCGATTATTTTAATCAACATTTTTCTCTGATTATTATCTTTGAAAATAGTGGTTGAGAGTTAATATCCCATACTATTTTACTTGAAAGAAAATAATAAAAAATGATAATTAATTAATTGTGACCATACAATGCATCTAGAGTCAACTAAGACCTTTTCAAAAAAATAAAAGTCAATATTTAATAAATTACTTCAAATTGTGCATTTGGTGATTTCTAAGAAATTTAAGACTAAAAAAATCAAACATTTAAATTAATAAATTACTTCAAATTGTGTATTTGGTGAAGGCTAAGAAATTTAAGACAAAAAAATCAATATTAAACTACCAAGTAACAACCGACAAGTAGTACTACTTACCCTCCCTTTGCACATGTTTTAAAAAATTCGGGAATGATGGTTGTCGAAATTCTAAATATTAAAATGTCGTGCAATAACTATTTAATTCTTAATGAATTTTGATATTTATTTTTTTGTTAAGAATATTTTAGATATATTGAATAAAATATTAATTTTATCATTGTTTGGATGAATAGTTAGCTTCATCCTTATTTCTTTGTTAGAGTTTTAACGGTCCTTTAAATTTGACTAATTTTAAATTTGGTTCGGATGAAATACACATTTTAATTTTGGTCCCATAAATTGATCCAAATTTTAGACTGAATTCAATGGCAGTTAATTGGATTGAATTCAAAATTTTACCTACCTACAATGCTAGTTATAGGTTCATTTATCTACAATGACATATAATTGAACTGAATTAAAAAAATAGATCAACTTATAAGATTAAAATTAAAATGTGTATTCTATCGAGACCAAATTCAAAATTAGTCCAAATAAGAACCGTAAAAACTTTAATCCCAAATATATAGTACTAATTTTATATTTTTGGTTGGTATTAAAATGATATTTAGGCCTCGTTTGCTGAGTGAATTTAGATGGTAGGAGGTTAGGTGTGTAAATCACTAAATCCATCACAACCCATGATTATGATGGGTTTACACACCTAACCTACAATCTAAACCCATCAAGCAAACGAACTCTAAATTGATAACAAGTTATAAGAAAATATAAATGTAGAGGAAAATATAAAACTAGTAAGGTGTCCATATTTTAAGAAATTGACCAATTAAATTAGACCAATAAAAATGACAAAATGTTTTTAAAGGGTTAGTCAATACAGAACTTAGCTCTAACTTTAAACGAAATCTTTCTGAATGGACGTTGAGATTGGTCATTTAAATTAATCGGTGGTCTTAGAATTGAATACCTAGATTAAAAAAAATGACAAAATGAATTATTATATGATAAAAAGTATTTTTGGGCAAACAGATTGCACGTGACGTTGGAAAAGGCACGAGGGAGAAATTTAGAGAGAGAGAGAGAGAAAGAGAAAATCTAGCAAAAAGAAAGAAAGATAAAAAGGCTGCAATAGTAGTAAACAAATTTCAATTATTTTCACTCGAAATTCTTCTTTCTTCTTCTGCCCCATCAAAACCCAGTTCAAGAATCAAGATTCACACCCAAAAAACCCCATAATCAAGCCATGAATCAAGAACCCACAAACGAAACCGAAAATCAAGAACCCCAAAAACCCAAATCAGAGACCAAGAAACCAACTTTTTTCACACAGCATCAGCAGAAACCCACATGGGTCCTCCCCTACAGAACAGCCTCACTCAAGAGTCTCTACGAGATAGGGCGGAAGCTAGGGCAGGGGCAATTTGGAATCACCTTTCTCTGCACAGAGAAATCGAGCGGCATTCCGTACGCCTGTAAGTCTATCCCTAAAAAGAAACTGATTTGTAAAGAGGATTATGAGGATGTGTGGAGGGAGATTCAGATAATGCATCATTTGTCGGAACATCCTAATGTGGTGAGAATTAAAGGGACTTATGAGGATGCCCTGTTTGTGCATATTGTGATGGAGTTGTGTGCTGGTGGGGAGCTTTTTGATAGGATTGTGCAAAAGGGGCATTATAGTGAGAGGGAAGCTGCTAAATTGATTAAAACTATTGTTGGGGTTGTTGAGGCTTGTCATTCTTTGGGTGTTATGCATAGGGATTTGAAGCCTGAGAATTTCTTGTTTATTAGTGGTGATGAAGATGCTGCTCTTAAGACCACTGATTTTGGCCTCTCTGTGTTCTACAAACCAGGTTTCTACTTTTTCTTGATTTGGGCTTGTTTTAATTTCTTGATTCATTGCAGTGTGTAGTGGGGTCTCTTAAATTATGAAATATTCACTGTCATGATTATGAATGTGGATTGCCTTGTCATTTTCCTGCCATTATTACTTGTTGTGAATTGTGATAATTGTGTACCTCATTCATTATGATCATGCTGTGGTTGTTGTTCACCTCATGATTCTTGATTGGTGTTGTTTCTATCTTCTAAGAAACATTGTTGCTAGTCATGTAGTAATTCAAGTGAAAGGTTCGAGTTTTTCGTTAAAATGGAATATGATTATATTTGTAGCTGATTGTCTTCTTCAAGATTATGATGTGGATTGCCTTGTCATTTTCATGCCATTATTACTTGATGTTGATAATTGTATACCTCATTCACTATGATCATGTTGTGATCACCTTATGGTTCTTGATTGGTGTTGTTTCTATCTTCTATGAGACATTGTTGCTAGTCTTGTAGTAATTCAAGTGAAAGGTTCGATCGAAATAGAGTTTTTCGTTAGAATGGAATATGATTATATTCGTAGCTGATTGTGTTCTTCAAGTTTATGTCAACACTGTCATGAATGTGGATTGCCTTGTCATTTTCATGCCATTATTACTTGATGTGATAATTGTGTACCTCATTCATTATGATCATGTTGTGGTAATTGTTCATCTCATAGTTCTTGATTGGTGTTGTTTCTATCTTCTAAGAAACATTTTTGCTAGTAAATCAAGTGAAAGGTTCGATCGAAATAGAGTTTTTTGTTAAAATGGAATATGGTTATATTTATAGCTAATTGTCTTCTTCAAGATTATGATGTGGATTGCCTTTTATTACTTGATGTGATAATTTTGCTAGTAATTCAAGTGAAAGGTTCGATCGAAATAGAGTTTTTCGTTAAAATGGAATATGATTATATTCGTAGCTGACCGTCTTCTTCAAGTTTATGATGCTTCATATGTTAAAGGTGTATGCATTTGTAACACTGTCTTTTTCCTCACTCTTTCTCAGATTTAGAAACAAGAAGCAATATACAGATGATCTTCTCCTGTCTTTTCTTGCTTGTATAATTCACTAATTATATCGATGGACTGAAGTTTTCACGTTGCCTAGATCCACGATCTTGTTCTTTCTTTAGACTTATTGGTTTTGTATTATCTTATTTTCAGACGAAACTTTTGGCGACGTTGTGGGAAGTCCTTATTATGTTGCACCAGAGGTTCTTCGCAAGCATTATGGACACGAGTCAGATGTATGGAGTGCAGGAGTTATTTTATACATTTTACTCAGTGGCGTACCACCTTTCTGGGCTGGTAATTCTTCTCGAAATCCATTATCGTTCTTTAAAGATGCTCTTTAACTAAATTGGCTAAGACCTCTAGTGGTGTTTTTTTCTGCCTCTTTTTACTCCAGAAACTGAGATGGGAATTTTCCGCCAGATATTAAAAGCGAAACTGGATTTTGAATCCGAACCTTGGCCCGGGATTTCAGGCTTTGCCAAGGACTTGATAACAAAGATGCTGGATAGAAACCCGAAGACAAGATTAACTGCCCACGAAGTTCTGTGTAAGATAGAGACGTTCTTACATGCGATCTTTGTGTTCGAGTAAAATGAAATATAATTTTGCTTATCTGATCAGGTCATCCATGGATTGTTGATGATACAATGGCTCCTGATAAACCTCTCGATTCTGCTGTTTTATCGCGCCTCAAACAGTTCTCTGCAATGAACAAACTTAAGAAGATGGCTTTACGAGTAAGCCTTTTATCACTGCTTAATGTTTTTTCTTGTTAGCATGATTGATTAATCGATCTATCAATTCATATCTTGTAGGTGATCGCAGAGAGATTGTCCGAGGAGGAAATCGGGGGTCTCAAAGAGTTGTTCAAAATGATAGATACAGACAATAGTGGAACCATAACGTACGATGAACTCAAAGAGGGTTTAAGGCGCGTAGGGTCTGAGCTGATGGAATCTGAAATTAAAGATCTTATGGATGCGGTAGGAAATTCGAATTCTTATGCTATCTAGATGACATTTATTCATTGAAGTTGTTTGTTTTACTGGCAGGCTGACATTGATAACAGTGGGACGATAGATTACGGGGAGTTTCTTGCAGCTACCGTACACTTGAACAAGTTGGAAAGAGAAGAGAATCTGGTTTCAGCCTTCTCTTTCTTCGATAAAGATGGAAGTGGTTACATAACAATCGACGAGCTTCAACAAGCCTGCAAAGAATTTGGTCTGAGTGAACTTCATCTTGATGAGATGATCAGTGAGATTGATCAAGATAATGTAAGTGCTGAACTATTCACCTTTTGGTTTATGTTAATGTAAGACGATGATGCTCGTTTGCCTTAATTTTGGGTCGTTTATCTGTTGTTGCAGGATGGACAGATAGATTATGGGGAATTTGCTGCGATGATGAGAAAAGGAAACGGAGGAATCGGGAGGAGGACGATGAGGAGGACCATAAACTTGGGGGACGCACTAGGGTTAGGGCGTAAAGAAGACGATTGACAGAACTAATTGGATTCGTTTTTATAATTTTGTTTCTGTTGTCGTCGTCGTCATGTTTCAACATTCTATTCTAATTTTATTACTAAAAAACATACTGTTTCTGTGCAAGATTTATATGAATTAACAAAACTTTGTACTGTATATATACATATTGTCAAACAAGCCTGGGTTTGTTGTTTATACATACAAACAAAGCATATATTGAATGCCAGGATATATAATGTGGAACAAGCCAGGAGTTTTTGTTTATACAAACAAAGAATGTACTGTACTGTACTGAATGCAGCTTGTAGTCCAGTCGTACGATAATTTTGTTAAACGACAGACGACGACCAAGGTAGGGATCTGTGGTGTGTTCAAATCTTACTAGGGGGAACCAGATACTTTGTGTGACGACCCTGAGCAATAAGCTTTCCCGTCTTTTTGCTTCTCAAGTCGACGCTCGCAACAGCAAGCGTCTTACCAACGCGTAATGCCTTGCCTTCTATTTCTAGTTCCTCCTGAACACAAGTCATAGATTCAAGTCAATGCTGCTGATTAAACCAAAGTGTTAAATTTTCACTAATGAATAAACAACTAAATAGAGCTTGAAGGGGTCCCCTTCACTATAGGTAAGGTCCCCTTCACTAATGGGGATCGTTTCATGAATTACATTCATTGGACAAAGCTCTCTACTCTCAAAGCTCAACTAAATCGAAATCGAAACCGAACTGAATTTTGTAGAACCAAATTAAATCGAACTAATTTAAAAGTTCAGTAGGTTCGATTTAAACTGAAATTTTTGCATATAATATATTTTTTTGTCAAGGATTTTTACACTAAAATCAAATTTAAATAACAAATTTAAGAGTTTATAAATCAAACTAACGAGCTCAACAAAGTTCCTACACCAAAATGAGTAAAATCCATCCATCTCCACGGGGATAATTATTTTTAGTGGACAAGAAGACAACAAAAGTCGAATTGTAAGATTGAAATTAAAATTGTTGACATTAGCTTTGTACTCCATCTGTCAACATAAAATGTTCATGTTTTTCTTTTTAGGTTTAGGGTTCAGTTTACACTATTTTGTAAAATATAAGTCGAACCGAATCAATCAACCAAATAAATCGAAAATCGTAGGCTCGTTTAGAAAATTAAGGTTTTTTCAATTTTGTGGCCAGCCCCGACAATCAATTATAAGGACAAAAACAAGATTACGAAAAAAAAAAAGAAAAAAGCAAAATAAAATCAAATTAGCTACATAGAGCTAGGGGTGGGTAAATATACCGAAATTTCGGTATACCGAGCTTTTCATACCGAAAAATATCGAAATTATCGAAATTTTCGGTACGGTATGATATCATACCGAAACTTTCGGTACGATAACGGTATGGAAAATGATCATACCGCGGTATTTCGGTATACCGAAAAATTTTTGGTATTCGGTATGAAACGGTATATCGATATACCAAAATATCGAAACCTTAATAAAATAATAATTTTATATTATTTTTAAATTAAAATAACTTTAATTATTAAAACTTAAATAAAATAAACCTTAAATAATTAATTTCGGTATAAACAATGCTTCAATATTTTCGGTATGAATTAATATCCCGATATTTCGATATGAAATGATGGTTCAATATTTTCGATATGAATCGGTATACCGATATGGTACGGTATATCGATATATCGTACCGAAAATTCGGTATACCGAAATTACGGTACGGTATTGGTATAAATTTTTACATACCGAAAATTTCGGTATACCGAGATTACGGTATACCGAAATTTCGGTACGGTAACGGTATGATTTTTTTCAATATTGAAATTTTCGGTATGATAACAGTATGATTCAGTATTGTCGGTATACCATACCGAACCACCCCTACATAGAGATAGAGCTAGCAATTCGAACAGCCCAACCCAACGGGTCAAGCGATGTTCGTGGTCTAAGCTGAGTCGGACCATGAATTGGTCAGACCTATAAAATTGGAGGACAGCCTAGCCCTCCTTAGCTAGCGAGTCAGCCCAACCCATTACATCACTTTTTAAAAAATATATCTTAAAAAAATTATATATTAACTAGTAACTACGGTATAATATATATAAACCTTATTAGGTATGGTCCAAATTTCAAAATTAAAAAAAAATTAAAAATAGAATAATTTTTAAATACATACTAGTACTATTTTACTTTACTAATTTTAATTATTTATTTATCTAAAAAAATTGATTCGACCAAATGGCCGAATATGATCAAAATCAGTCTAGCCCATTAGGAATAATTAATCTAAAAAAATTGATTCGACCAAATGGCCGAATATGATCAAAATCAGTCTAGCCCATTAGGTTCACCGGGTTGGACTACGTAGACCCGATTTTATATGTACCTATAATTATTTTTAGAGCTCAGTCCATATGGTTTCGGGTTGGCCGAGTCGGCCTATGGAACAGGAGCCGACAATTGGTCGGGCCCAAATTGACGGCTCATAGGCATTAGACAAAGAGAAACTTACACCAACATTAGCGCCACTCAAGTATGAAACACTGATCTCAACGGAGACGCCGCCCGACAGAGCCCCCATTGTGTACATAGCTGCAGACCCGATAATATCCACCAGCACCACCGTTGCTCCGCCGTGCAACGTATTCCCGGTGTTCTGTTGACCCAGAACAACAAATTAATCAAACCAATTTCAAATTAAACGAAGAAATTGGAACAATATTTGAATCCAAACCACGAGGCGAGGAGGGACGGTGAAAGAGCAAACAATGCGGCCGCGCTCGATGCGATCGATATTCACGCCTTGCATAATTATTGGCTCTATAAATTGTTTAGGCATTGAATCCACCGTGAATTCATACGCGCCGCCTTCGTTCTCCACGAGCTTCTTCACTGCCTCGAAATCCATTTCTTCCCCCAATTTTGGCGCCGGAACTGTGTTTTCTGTTCTGCCAAAAGATCCCAGATATTTTGAGAAACTGTGTTTGACTCACTAAGGCTTAATAGTTGCTTCGTCCGTTTATAAATTTTTCGTTATTTTTTAGTACATTAATGATTAAATGATAGATATATGACAATGTGATATGGATTGAAAGAAAAGAATAAAAAATTAAAAAAAGTATAAAAAGTGTATAGGACGAACTAAAATGGAAAATTTATAAGCCAACGTAGTAATCAGTAAATTTCTCCATGGTCCCTCAAAATTAGAGGTGTGCAAAGTATGGTTCAGACCGACCGAACCAAACCTGATCATTAAATATGGTTCGATTTTTGGTTTACAATTTTTATAATTAATTTTTTTTTAGTATGATTTGATTTAGGGTTTTCACTAATGAAAAACCGCAAAAAATCGAACCAAACCGAACTTGTTATATATATATATATATATATATATATATATATAATATATATATTATATAATATTATCTAAATAAGTCCAATTGCCCAAAGCTACTCATTCTCTTATATTTAGTATTTAGCGCCTCTACATGCATGACTCTCTCAGCTTCTTACAGTCTCACTCGATCTGAAATCTCGAAAAAGACAGAAGTTTGTTGTTTCTTTTTGTATTTATTTAGTTACTTTTTAACAACTAGTTTGTGAACGTTGTAATAACATTTCGTCTATTCAAATTATATTTTGAATTATTGGAACTTCATTTTGTCCAGGGGCGGAGCCACACTGGGGCCAGGGGGGCCCAGTGGCCCCCCACCATTTTTTTTTTATATATATATATACTCAATTTGTTCCGTAATTATTTGTACACTTTTTTTTATTGAGACGTCAAAAGATTATTTGCACACTTTTAATATGGAAACACCCAACAAAATTAATACCCTCCCAACATCATTTTATTTTCACAATTGTCACTCATTTTTTGCATACATTTTATTTTACACCTCACCAAAAATATTCATACTTTATTCACCAACCACTAAATCCACTTTTCTTAAAATTGCATACATTTTATTTTACACCTCACCAAAAATATTCATACTTTATTCACCAACCACTAAATCCACTTTTCTTAAAAATTGTGTCGATCAAATTGTGCAAATAATAGATTATTGGAACACATTAATATATTAATTAGAAGACATTTACAATCGAAGAAATAAAATGTTTTTTGAATTTAATATTTTAGCAATTTTTAAATTGTTTCGCTTAATTTTGAATCGAACTATCAAATTAAAATTTCAAAACAAAATGAAAGTTAACTTGTTCAATTCAATTTAATGAAATATATTAATAATTTTATCATGTAAAAATTTGATCGATGAGTATAATAAGTACATATTATTTTATTTTTAAAGTAATGCTAATCGGGCCCCCCTATCGAGATTTCCTGGCTCCGTCACTGATTTTGTCTATTCTATTGAGATTGTGTTTTACATTTTTATTAATTATTGTGTATAGGGAAAAAATGAGCTAAACTATGGTTCGATCAAAATCGACCGAACCGCCCGAAATATTATGGTTTAATTTCAAACCGAATGATTTTTATAAATACGGTTTAATTGGTTTACGATTTTGAAAAAAAAAAACATTTTATAATTTGATTTACAATTTACGGAACCATGCACACCCCTACCCAAAATTCCTCATTTTCTCCCACTCAAAGTTCAATTTATTTCGTTTTAGTCCTCATCTTTTTATATTTCACCCACCTTACCTCAGCCAAATTAGTTCCACGTTTGCAATTGAATATTAATCACAAATACATGTTTACTTGAGTTTTTTTTGTTTTGTTTTGAAAATGGATTTTTGAAATATTACTCCCTCCGTCCCTCCCAAATGTAGGAGAATAGTTACAAAAAAAAAAAAAAAAAGAATGAGAAGCTTTCATTGGGACAAACGAAAAAGAAAAGTTGGTAATTTTCACTGGGGATGGAGGAAGTACATTTTAAAAATGTTACTAATAAATAGTACTCTCTTCATCTACAACAAGTAGTTCCAATTGAAAGTGACACATGTTTTAAAAAAAATGTAGAAAAAATAGATAAAATAAGAGTGTATTGTGAATAAAATTGAGTAATTAAGTAATAGGTAATGGTTGAAAGATGATGATTTTCATAAAATGTACTCCATGAGACTACATTTTGTGAATGGAGAACATATGACAAATAAGATTACATTTCATGGAAGCATGGAATAATATATTAAATCGACGTGGAATATTTAACTTTATGTCAGATTAATTGGTTTAAATGTTTAATAAGAGTGATTTAAAGTGGTTTTAAAATTCGATTTTTAAATTTTAAAGTGAAACATGTGTATGAGATCTTAAAACCCAAAATCTAGTTTTTAAAATCGAAAGTAAACAATGGTAGATCAATTCTGTTTATTAGTACTACATTAATTAATCATTAAATTCCAATTTATACTTGTCTAATTTTGTGTATGACATTCTAATGGAATCTTTGCTGTCTATTGTAACCCAGTTTCCAATCCAAGATTTTATTTCAATGCTTAGATTTTATCATATACTCAAAACATATGATCCATATGAATAACACAACATAGTATACATATTGTGAAACAAGCCAGGATTTTTTGTACTAATGCAACTTGCAGTCCAGTCGTACGATAATTTCGTTAAATAGCAGACGACCAAGGTAGGGATCTGTGGTGTGTTCACATCTTACTAGGGGGAACCAGATACTTTGTGTGACGACCCTGAGCAATAAGCTTTCCCGTCTTCTTGCTTCTCAAGTCGACACTCACAACAGCAATAGTCTTTCCAACGCGTAATGCCTTGCATTCTATTTCTACTTCCTCCTGAACACAAGTCATAGATTCAAGTCAATGCTGATTCCTCGAGAAAAATTATAATTGATCGAAAAACACTAACCAAAACAATGTCAAGCAAAAAACACAGACCTTCTCACACGATTAGAGAACAAGGAAAGACTTTCGATCATCTCATCAAATCATCAAGCAGCATATGATGCTATCATCAACAATGAAATTTGTCTGGTATTTGCTGAGTGCTATGTGGCCTTCTTAACAATATGCACCTTACTAAACCTATGTAGTTTTATAATGAGCTCTTGGTTCCTTAATTAATCGGGTGGGGTGGCGGAGTCCCCCACCCGTCCCCCACACATCTTTTACAGATAAATTGTGGGTGTACTGAGAGTAATCTTAATGTTTTACACGTATTCTCAAATCTGTCTTAGTGGTGTGGTGCTAACTAATGGAAACTTGCAAGCATCAACTTCCTCCTATCATTCACTTCTACCTAAGCTGCAATGTTCGTCAAATTTCGCGAAGATTCAGCATAGAGCTTGAAGAGGTATGGTCAAATTAAGGAAGAAACTGGAAAACGAGTTTATCATTATAGATTTATAGGCAAGGTTACAAAGTCAGAAATCAGTAGTCGGGCGGATTGACGTCGCCTGTTTCGCTAGGAGCATTGATTTCACTTGGAAAAGTGTGCTCCAATTGAACTACTACGTCAGAATGTAAAAAAAAAAAAAAAACAGAGAGATTATAGGTAAGGGTCCCCTGCACTAATGGAGTTCGTTTCATGGATTGCATTCATTGGACAAAGCTCTCTAGTCTCTAAGCTCAACTAAAATCAAAAAACAAAACTCAACTTTCAAATGATAAACAGTAATTGGGTGTTCTTTGACCATGGCGATTTCTTCATAAACCCAAAGCAACTTCCATATACAGTATAAGAACCAATTATCAATAATAAGGGCAAAAACAACATTACCAAAAAAAAAAACAAGCAAAATAAAATCAAATTAGCATAATCCTACCAAAGAGAAGGTAGAAGAGAAACTTACACCAACACTAGCGCCGCTCAAGTATGAAACACTGATCTCTACGGAGACGCCTACCGACGGAGCACCCATCGTATAAATAACAGCAGACCCGACTATATCCACCAGCGCCACCGTCGCTCCGCCGTGCAGCGTATTCCCGGTGTTCTACCCAAAACAACAAATTAATCAAGCCAATTTCAAATTAAACGAAGAAATTGGAATAGTATTTTGTTATTATAATCCAAACCACGAGGCGAGGGGGAACGGTGAAAGAGCAAACAATGCGGCCGCGCTCGATGAGATCGACATTCATGCCTTGCATAATTATTGGCTCTATAAATCTTTTAGGCATTGAATCCACCGTGAATTCATACGCGCCGCCTTCTTTCTCCACGAACTTCTTCACCGCCTCGAAATCCATTGAATCCACCGTGAATTTTGCAGTTTCCGGCGCCGGAACTGTGCTGCCAAAAGGCCCCAGATATTTTTAGAAACTGTGTTTGACTCACTGTTGAGGCTTAATACTAGTAAATTCCTCCATGGTCCCTCAAAAGTCAAGATTCCTCATTTTCTCCCCCTCAAAGTTCAATTTATTTCGTTTTAGTCCTCTATCTTTTTATATTTCACCCAGCTTACCACATCCAAATTAGTTCCACGTTTGCAATTGGGTAGTTGGATTATTGAATATCAATTACAAAAACACTTGGGCTCGTTTGCTTTACAGATTATCATGGATAAGTTATGTACAAGTTATCATGGATAAGTTATGATAGGATTAAATGAAATTACATTGTTTGAATTATTATTTTTTAAATTGAGATTTATGTTTGAATTAATTGATTAAAATTTGAAATTACTTAAGAATAAATTCTATTTTATGTTTGGATTCAAGGATAAACAAGAGTATTAATTTTAAATTTTCTAAATGAAATTTTACATTTAAGTTGAGAAATGATTTTTTTTTCTTAGCCTCGTCTAATTTTTTTTTTTTTTTTTTGTATATATATTTGGTTGTATAACATGAACTATAAGGATAGTTAAAATGTTAGATTAATTTTATAGTGAAGGGTACACATTTGGAGAGTATACATTGCGTTTTAGTTAAAATTTTAATTACGTCTCATAACTTTTTAAATTGTTCAATTTACGTCTCATTTACGCTCAAGTGACTAAAACGACGTCGTTTTTATCATGCGATTATTAAATTTTGCGAATTTCGACGAAAATAGGATGTAAATTAAGTAATTAAAAAAATTATGAGACGTAATTAAAATTTTAACTTTTTAAGGACGTTTTTAAAAAAAAGATGAAAGCCACGAAATGTAAATAATTTTGATTTACCAAGCCATTGTGTAATTACCCAAGTGTTTAAGGGTGTTTCAGTATTTTTGGTTCATTAAAGTAAGGATAAAAATGGGTATTTCACCTTCACCCCTGCATTGCATTGGCAAGTTAGCTTGACAAATGACAACTAATCTTACCCCACGCCAACAGGGGATAAATAAAAAAAGCAACTTCGGCTATTATATTTTGGGTTGGTCTGCTATGGACTCGAGTGCATGCTGTGCACCCTACTCCATGTGCACTTTTCAGTTTACTGACTTACACTTTTTGGTAATGATGTTGCACTTTTCAATTATTACTCATTTACCAAAAAGTGTAAGTCAGTAAACTGAAAAGTGCACATGGACTAGGGTGCACAGCATGCACTCGAGTGCATACTAGACTTTACCTTATATTTTCTCGGGCTTTAATCAAACAAACAAAACATCTGATTAATCTGGATTAAAAATTTATATCCTCACTAATCAAGCAAATCAAACATGGTCTTGGGTGATGTTTATTTGAGTTTTTCGTTGTTTTAAATATTACATTTTAAAAACTTTAATAAATAGTATTCTCTCCTTCCTGCACTTTCCTTAACGAACATCTCAACATTATTTGCACATTCCAAAAAACGAAATAACTCACATAATTTTTATCCTTACAACATTCATCTAATTAAAAAAATGTCATCCTATTTGGGCCCACAATTTAATATAATCTTATTCACTTTAATCAATAAATTACTAATAATACCCCACTTTATTCCACCATACACGTTACTATATTCAATTTTCTTAATCTTTGTGTCATGCACAAAATCCTGGAATGAAATCTATGTGTAAAAAATTAATTTTATGTTAAATCAATTAGTTGGTTTTAATGTTTAACAAGGATAATTTTGAGAGATTTTAAAGAAAATACCACCATATATAACATATACTCCCTTCATTCTAGTATAAGTTTCCCATTTTTTTTTATGGATGTCTTTTTTCATTTCATTTTTTTTTACATATTATTTTCTTTCTTCCAATCACATCACTTATACTACATCTATTATTTTATTATATGATATAATCAAAACACCCCAAAAAAAGAGGAAACTTATATCGGGACGAACGAAATATACTCCCTCCGTCCAATTTCATTATTCCCACTTTCATTTTTTGGCTGTCCAATTTTATTATGCCCATACCCTTTTTGGAAATAATATTATACCCTATGGAATTAGCTAGTCCGCCTACCCTTGCACTACCTCCTCCTCCTGAAGTTACTCCCACTCCAGCCCCATTGCATGAAGAACAAATTGCTGGTGAGTCTGCTGGGCCAGCATCTGGTAGTCAGTCTGACTCCCCTCCATTGAGAGAACAATTGGCTGAACTGCTACGCCTGGATATGGATCAACTCCTTTCGCCTTACAATACCAGGAAGATCCAAACCATAGCTACCATTTTGCTTTCAGACTCTTCCTTGCCTGCGTTTGAGAGGTTTGTACTTGAATGCATCAAAAAGCTCCCTGACGAGGTGTTGTACTACCGCCAGCTTTTTAGGGGGGCCCACCTCACCTCTCCCCCCTCCCATGTCCAAGCGCATCCTTTACTTAATGCGTCGACCATGGCCTCCTTAATCAGAACTCTATTTTTATAAGTTCGCCCCCCATCATGAGATTACTAGTCTTCTTTCAAATTGTCTGCTAAAAACGGATCTAATATAAGTTTGATCTGTCTATAATTCCCAATGCAAGCCGCAAGATCGGCCATTTCACTGTCGTTTTCGTATCAGTATCAAATTGGGAAATGGCCAGATTTTTGGCTAAATAAAGATAGTACACTTCTGTGGAATTAAGTGAAGGATGCCTCTTACGTACCTCTACTAATTGACAATGCCGCTTTATGTGTTTCAGAAGGACAGATTCAAGCTTCTGTTGACCAACAGCCGTGACCTGAGGGGCGGACGTCTGGCCCTGCTGTTGATGGACAAAGGGTTGTGAGGTCCCAGGCCGGTTCTCTATTCACACTACTTTATCTACACCCTCATACACCCTCATACCATCACTTATTTACCCACTTTGTCATTTACTTTATCCATAAACAATCATTTATTTTCAAATGGACCCCACAATATCCTATTATACCCTCAACTTATCTACTTTATTAATAAACTAATCAATATTCATTAAAACACGTGCTCGGAGAAGTGGACATAATAAAATTGGACGGAGGAGTATAAAACTTCAAAGTTGCAGGCCCCTCTCGCGCTCGACCGGATCTGACTACTCCTTTTCTTTCCTTCTTTGGGTGGCGTGCCATGAGAGATGAATACTCCTTTTTTTTCCTCAAGTAGCTTCCAGCTGGAATTGATATTTGCATGCATGGAGCCAGCTGCACTCTCTCTCTCTCCAATTGATTCATCCACTCACCATATGTGACCCAATTCTTTTTCTTCAATTAATCAATGGGCCTCAACTCTTCTAATGTGTTCCCGATTAAATTGTTGATCCAAATAATTTTCACTTTTCAATTTTTGTTGTTTCGATTCAATTCTCGTTCTACTCCTTTAATTGTCTTCTTAAAATAGTTAAAATGGATGCTTTACTTCTAAAAAAAATACATTTTCCTATAAAAATAGCAAAACACGTACATTTTTCATAATTAAATCAAAAATTTCATAATTGTCCAATATAAAGTGAAAATATAAAAAATATAAGCTCTAAATATGCACTAAAGTCATGCAATTTACACTCGAATCAGAGCCCAACAACATTACTCCATTTTTCATTATAGTATAGTTCAAATTAACATCTCAAATTATAGTATATTAATGTCATAATATATAGTATATAAAATATACACACTTCGTTCCGTGATGATTTGCATATTTTGACAAACTCACATTTTAATAAAATGAGATTTAGTGGCGTGGGATCAAATAAATAACGAGTATTTTGGATAATTTAGTGAGATATAGTGTAATATGTTGGTCCAAATTGAGTAACAATTTTAAAAATAAAATAAAATAATGTTACGAGAATATTAAACTTGTAATTTATTTTTATATTTAGAGTGTACAGGACAAATGAAGTAATATATTATTATATATAAATGTGTAAATATATAAAAAAAAAAGATAATACAATAAAATTATGAAAGAAAGGAAAATTAAAAAAGTATTGTAATTGGAAAATACTTACAATTTTAAATTTAGAAAGTGCCCAACTTTTGTGGTTATGGTAAAGACGCTTATCGCAACTAGTCAGCATTGCATCAGCTAAAGTGTCTCCCCAATCAGCTAAAGCAATAACACCTTTTTTTATTTGTGTTCACATATTTGACTTGGCATGAAACAACCCTTGCACTGCAAGATTATTATTTTATTTAACTAATACGGAGTCTTGATTAATTTATGTGTAAAATGAAAATGTTGAGTATATGATACGGTAACGTATGGTCTATTAAAATAGTGTCAACCGTATTATTTTAAAAAATATATATAAATTTTTTTTATCTCATCTAAAAAAATTCGAAATTGTCAAAGTAATTAAAAATAAACTAAAAAAATAAACTAGAAGGCGGGAGATAGGATTCCCGAGTCCCCACCTATATATTATACCCAGAGTTTGTTCACAACTTTAGCATGAGCAATCAAAAATGTTTCCTCCAATGGCGGAAATGGTGACGAAACTGACCTCTGCAATTGCAGGTTTAATGGTGGCCTACGCAATGTTCCAAAACTACTTCCCCTACCAGTTCCGCGGCCCGATCAAACGCTACTCCCAAAAACTCATCAGTTACTTCTACCCTTACATCCAAATCACCTTCAACGAGTACACCGGCGGCGACGGCTTCGAGCGGAGCAAATCGTACGCCGCCATCGAACGCTACCTCAACGCCAATTCCTCCCAACAGGCGAAGCGCCTCCAAGCCACCGTCGTCCCCGACACGGAGGCCGTCGTCCTCACCATGGCGAAACACGAAGAAGTCACCGACGAATTCGCCGGAATCAAGCTCTGGTGGTCCTCCAATGAAACCACCCCAAACA
Source organism: Galeopsis tetrahit (assembly GCA_963675135.1). Classification (NCBI taxonomy): domain Eukaryota; kingdom Viridiplantae; phylum Streptophyta; class Magnoliopsida; order Lamiales; family Lamiaceae; genus Galeopsis; species Galeopsis tetrahit. The sequence goes on from OY776120.1 coordinate 1,772,783, forward strand.
AACAATCGATTTCGTTTTTCTCTAGAGAAGACGGCAAGCGCTACTTCAATCTCACATTCCATCGAAAGCACCGCGACCAAATTAGGGATTCGTATTTGAAACACGTTTTGGAGGAGGGGAAAGCGATAACCGTCAAGGAGAGGCGCCGGATGCTCTACACTAATAACAAGGGTGACGGAGGCGGCGATTACTGGTACGGCCGGAGGCTGTGGAGCAGTGTGATTTTCGAGCATCCGGCGAGTTTCGACACTCTGGCGATGGATCCTGTGAAGAAAAATGAAATTATGGATGATCTTGTAAATTTCTCTGAATCGAAGGACTATTATGCAAAAATTGGAAAAGCTTGGAAAAGGGGTTATCTCTTATTTGGGCCCCTGGGACTGGGAAATCCACCATGATTGCTGCCATGGCTAATTTGTTGAATTATGATGTTTATGATTTGGAATTAACCTCTGTTATGGACAACACTGAGTTGAGGAAGCTCCTCATTGATACTTCCAGCAAGTCGATTATCGTGATCGAGGATATCGATTGCTCGTTGGACCTGACGGGGCAGAGGGCGAAGGCGGACGAAGACGAGGACAAGAAGAAGAAGAAGAAAGACATGGACGATGAGGATGCAATTAAGGAGGAGGTGAAGAAAATGGGGGCGAAGAAGACGAGCAAGGTGACTCTTTCGGGGCTTCTAAACTTTATCGACGGGCTTTGGTCGTCGTGTGGGGGCGAAAGGATCATCGTTTTCACTACTAATTACAAAGAGAAGCTTGATCCTGCTCTCATTCGACGAGGGAGGATGGATAAGCACGTCGAATTGTCGTATTGTGGGTTCGAGGCCTTTAAGGTTTTAGCTAAGAATTATATGAGCATTGATTCGCACGACATGTTTGCGACGATTGAGAGGATGTTGGGGGAAACGGACATGACCCCGGCTGATGTCGCTGAGAATTTGATGCCAAAATCGCGTGGTGAGAGCGTGGAACCTCGTTTGAAGAGACTGGTGGAGGCCATCGAAGAGGCCAAGGAAGAAGCGAGGCGTAAGGCCAATGAAGAAGAGAAGGCGAAAGCGGAGAAATTGGCTAAAGAAGAAGAGAAGAAGAAGAAGGCAAAGGAGAAAGATAGTGGCACTAATCAAGAATTGGCTAATGGAGTTCAAGAAAATGGTGATGCAATTAAGGGAATGGAGTAGTCAAAGAAAATGGAGTTAGTAATTAATGTTATCTGATTTTCCTAAATTAGTTGGTGATTGGATCGAATACGAATATCGAGACTTCAAAAAAAAAAAATTAATGTTAGCTAATTTGGTGCAAAATAATCAATGTTTGGTTCAACATTGATTAAGATTGTTATTTATAAACTCAACTACACATGACACAAGTTCTTGTCTTTATACTTGTCTTCGTACCCTTCATTTATTTGACCTCACACCACTAGATTCAATTTTCTTAAAAAGTTAGTCGACCAAAGTATGCAAATCATCATGGAACGAATGGAGTATATTTTATATATTATAATATCAATATAGTTTGAGATGTTAATTTGAAAACTATTATAACATTATTTCATTCTTAGAGTAATGTTCGTGTGCCCCTTATTGACACGTGTTTTTACCAACTAGTCTCTCAAGTGTAAGAGGGTCCTCGTAGTAAAAGTAAGTGTCCGATTAAATTATCGAACCACGGGACTAGTTAGCTTGTGTAGCCTTAGTGTTATACGTCGTCACGTAATTATAGTGATGAAACATAGGGTGAGCTAAAGACTAAATGCAAAATTAAATTAAATAAATACTAATGAAGAAAGCAAGTGAAATGATGATCAAGATGAAATGTGAGAAGTAGTGTTCGGGTGTTCGTCATTGTGTGAAAAAAGTGTTAAAGCTCAACTTGTATGTGTAATTCGTAGGTTGGTGCTTGGTAGAAGCAATCACTAATGCATATATCTCATAAGGTACCTAGGATCGGGAGGAAGAGTAGAGACGTTCTTGTCCGGGTAATCACACAATTAGGGGGTTCTACTCTATCTAAATTAAACTAATCTAATCCATAATCACATTTTTCCACTTGAATACTAGAAACCAAGCTCCTATGGTCTTCTCACCAATTACATAAACTCACATTCAAACAATTAATGTAGATTAATGGGGTTCTAATGAAAATTATCCAACTCTCGTTGCGATAATCCAATATTAACTCAATCCACTCGTCCCCAACCCTCGATTATACGATTTATCAAGACTAACCAACTCTCGTTGCACTAATCGAGCTTCAACATATAATCTACTAATTGAATTCAAGCAAATGATCATTTAAAACCCATAAACCTAACCAATACACCTTCCAATTGAATTACACAATCAAAATTAAGCTAATAACACAAAGGGCTAGTCTTGGGTGAGACCGTCTCACATAATGAGATCAGTGAGACGGCCCTTATATATAAAAATTGATTATGTTTGTACAAAAAGTGATAGTGTTTAAGTAAAAAGTGACAGTCACTTTTGTTAAAAATATTATCACTTTTCGCTTAAACATTATCACTTTTTTTACAAACCAAAATCTGGAAAAAAATATGGGTCATCCTATCCAAAATTTTAAAATATGGGTTAAAAGAGATCCGTCTTACAGAAAAATATTCGTGAGACAGTCTCACACAAGTTTTTGCCTAACACGGGCTAGTCTTGGGTGAGACCGTCTCACATAATGAGATCAGTGAGACGGCCCTTATATATAAAAATTGATTATGTTTGTACAAAAAGTGATAGTGTTTAAGTAAAAAGTGACAGTCACTTTTGTTAAAAATATTATCACTTTTCGCTTAAACATTATCACTTTTTTTACAAACCAAAATCTGGAAAAAAATATGGGTCATCCTATCCAAAATTTTAAAATATGGGTTAAAAGAGATCCGTCTTACAGAAAAATATTCGTGAGACAGTCTCACACAAGTTTTTGCCTAACACAAGTTCCATCACAAATCAAAACACATAAATACCAACAAATCTAGTCAATAATTAAATTAGATTGAAAACAAGCTTAATAAAGATAAACAATAAAACATGAAATTAAGGAAAAATGGAAAAATATCGCCTCAAATGATTATATAAAATTAAATACTCAATTGAAATCTATTTAAAAATATGCGTTCCAAATGCTTCTGTGTTGTACCTCTCAGCTTAAGGAATTAATGGGCTTGATTAAGTCATTTACCTGGCGGGGTTTAAGGAATGGGCCAGCTACTTGCTTTCATTTCATATTGGGCCACACATAAGGAATGGGCCTGCAATTAATTCCAGCAAGGGCGCGGCTAAATGCACCCGGATTTCCTATGAGTACACCCATCAAACATTTTTTTAATCTTTCAAAACATGTGAATTGTCCCATATACCCCTAGGATAAAATTTATGAAAAAAACGAAGATGAGTACACCCACCCATTCTATTTCACAGAATTATCTCGACCACCACCACCACCACCAAAACAAACACCATTCTTCAACAAAAAAAACTTCAAAATTTCAACAAAAATAAACATATTCGAAATTTTTTCTAGAACAAACATGTTAAAAAATAACAAGATGTTCGAAATTTTTTCCAGAACAAACACCAAATGTTCAAAAAAATTTCCAAAACAAACCCAACATGTTCGAAATTTTTTCCAAAACAAACCCAACATGTTCGAAATTTTTTCCAAAACAAAGTGAATATGTTCGAAAAAAATTCCAAAACAACTCAAATTTGTTCGAAAAAAAAGATCGAACAGGATGTTCGATTTTTTTTTCAAAACAAATTCAATAGGTTCGAAAATAATTCCCAAACTTCTAAAATACCCTAATTTTCCTAAAATTCCTAAATTAAAAAAAAAACCCTAAATAAAAAAATAAAAAAATGACCTACTTGTCTTCTTCAGAGGCCGCGTCCACTGGACGGCGACGTGAACGGCGGTTGCTTCGCACGGAGGAGGGCGACGACGGCCGCTTCGCACGAAGGAGGGGACGAGGGAGGAGGAGGAGAGGGGTTGCACACACCTCCAGCAGCGGCGGCGAGCGCGCACACCTCCAACAGCATCGGCGAGCGCGCACACCTCCAACGGCATCGGCGAGCGCGCACACCTCCAGCGGCGGCGGCGTTTGAAGGAGGAAGGGGAGGGGGCGCGACGGCGGAAGAAGATTCAAACGGAGGGGTTAGAAGGTGGGCCGCGGCCGCCTGAGTGTGGGAGGAAGGGAGGAGGCGGTGGGAGTGTGAGAGGAGGCGATTAACAATGAGAGAGAGGAGAGAAATTTGGTGGGTGTACCAAAATAAGAGAAAAATTAGGGTTAGGAAGAAGAATGAGGGTATTTTGGAGTTTTCCACGTGGGTGTCCTCATCCGTTTTGTGGGTGTACTCATAGTATCCTCGGGTGCCTTTAGCCGCGCCCTTCCAGCAATTCATATTTTTTTGGATCTCGACCGTGCATTCCTATTTTCAGTGTGTTGCTGTATCGACGAGTAAATATTTTTTTTGTCCTTTAAGTTTGAGTGATTCCAAAATAAATCCTTTAAGTTTATAAATTTACAAAATACATCCTATATCTTATAAGCTATTAATTTTAGTCCTTTTTATATCTATTTTAGCTAGTCCTTTAGGTTTAAACTCCAATTTTAATTATTTAAATATAATAAAATCTGAGAACTTTAATAAAATTTGAAAAAAAATACTGATTTTAATGTATATATTTTTTAAAACAATATTAAAACATTTTTTAAAATTAAATAGAAATATCATTAAAATCTGAATTACTCAAATTCTACTTAACCATTTTCCCTAATTAATTAAAAATATAAAAATAAAAATATATTCTAAAATCTAGAAAATTGAAAGAAACTTATAAATATGTTTTAAAAAAAAGGGACAACTTCAATTACCCCTATCATATTCTCCAACTGTAAATTATATGATTTTTTCAACTTAGGCGAAAATACTAAGCAAAAGATTTGCACGAAATGTGCACGTACGAATAACGGCAGATTCAAGATTCTAAATTTTGGGGTACGAAAAATATAAAGTAAAATACTATTGAATAATAAAAATTATACGATTTGAGATTTAAAAAAAATATATACATAACATTTAAATTAAATTACAGTACAATTTTAACTGAGACCGACGAATCCTAATATTTTAAAAACAGTCTATGATATCATCATCGAAAATGTGTAGAAATACATCATTCTCAACAAAAGTAACCAAACTATCATTTAATAATTGATCACCCATAAATTTTGCAACTTAGTTTTTACATAAGTCATTACGAAAAATACTATTTCTACACTTGTATAAACTATTGGGATAATCAACATCAACTTGAGTTTCTTTGACATTAGTTTATCTTTGGTCATTTTCTAATTGAATTATATAGTAAATTAGAAATTATAATTTAACAAATTAAAAAATATAATTCCACAATAAATCTACAATAAAATAATACTAATTCAAATCATTTTTTAATTCAAGTTTTAAACTAAATTAATTTAACATAACGTAGCAAATTAACAATATATTAACATAATGTAGCAAATTAACAATATATTAACAATTAGCGATTATTATATAAACCAACTTATAAATTATACCAAAACAAATAATACATATAAATAAATATATTTAACAAAATATAAATTAAAAAATTTACAGATTTACTTACCTCAAGTAATATGCATAGTTGTACATACTAAGTGGCTAAGTGCATTTTAAAGTTGTGAACTTTCTTTTGGGTCTCGATCCACTAAAAGGAGTAATTAAATTTGTATTGAACTTTTAATGGTGAGGATGCCTACAAATAATTCATATTTTTTTGCCTTAAATAAATTAAAAAAAAAAAAAACCAATTTTGGGTAAAGTTGTACCTTATGTTTCATTTTGCCTCCGCTCATGCGTACGGATTGTGCACGAAATGTCCACGTACGAATCGTACATAAAATGTGCACATAACATTTATATTTTATTCATTTATAAAAAAAAAAAAAATATTTTATCACAGATCTCTCATTAAACTCATTTATCACATATATATATAAAAAGACCCTGTAATCCCGGGACCAAGACGGTTACCCCTACCGCCCTGTCTCAAAGCCACCCCTACTCAAATGTACACTTGGATTCTATGCCAAATTGTCAATGAAAGACAGATTTAGGTGAATTAGTTTGCTTTCCAACCACCTTTACTGTCTCACATATTCAATACACTGACTCTCTCCTAAAAAGAATTAATATTATATTAGCATAAAAACAAACCCTCCCTCATCTCCCTATCCTAAAAGTTAATATTGTCATAATCTCCAATTGTGAATTTTCTTTTTGCTTTAATGTAAAAAAAAAATCACCACCTTTATGATGTTTATTAATTACAATATATCCATTTTTTTTTATAATTTGATGTACCGTCTTTTTAAAATTTACAATTTAATACATCTATCTGTTTTTTTAGTAACAATTAAATCATGATGTGATTGTTAGAGCGGTTGAGGTGCCATAAAGATGTCACTGAATATATTTTTTTTTAATTTCTAACTAAGAAAACTAAAATATCGTTTTTAAAAACAAATCATAAACTGATTTAATTATTATCATTTTTCATCAAAATTCAAAAGAATAGGACCGCCAAATTACTCCCCACAAAAAATAATCTAAAAATTTGCATATTGATTTTACTTAAAAACATTTTAAAAATAAAAATAATAATAAAAAATATTTTATTATCAGTTATGACAATTACCAGAACTACATATTTTTTTTTCAGACTTTCTCACATTTTAGGTTTAGGGACACCCCCACCCCCAACCCACCACACACACCCCCACAAACTCTATATATACACATAACATAAGTTACACAGCACACACACACAAAAAAAAAAAAAAAAAAACTAGAACCGCATCACAATGACCACCCCCACAATTACAAATGCATCATTTGAAGATGGCAACATTGCTATCGTCTCAAGCGCGTTGGGTTGGAAATCGCTAGGTGCGGCGGTCTACATGGAATGCCAAAAGAACTATGCAATTGGAATTGGAGGGATGGCAACTACGGACGGGTGCTGTGAGTTCTTAGCAAGCGGGAAAGAAGGCACACTCGAAGCCATGATATGTTGTGCGTGCAACTGTCACCGAAACTTCCACCGCAAAGTTACAATACAAGTGCAGGTGGCCGATGAAGTCGAACGCTACCAGAGGAAGGACAAGAAGAGGATGAGGACCAAGTTTAGTGCAGAGCAAAAGGAGAAAATGTTGGAGTTTGCACTAAAAAGTGATTGGAAGATGCAAAAGATGGAGGAATCAGAGGTGAAAGGGTTTTGTGAGGCAATTGGAATCAATAAAAAGGTGCTCAATGTTTGGATGCATAATAATAAGTCTAAATATGCAAAGAAATCCACCCCCACCCCTAGTAATGATAATTGATCATCATATCATTGCATGCTAATTACTTCTTTAGGGGGTAATTACAGAAAATAAGGGCATTAATTTAATAAATTCAGCTTGTTTTTGGATTTTGATCGAAATTAAGGAATAATTTATGTATGTTTTGATTACATGAGTTCCATATCTAAATTGGTACCTTGAATTTCTTGGTTTTACAATTTTGAATTATACATGCTTAATGGGAAAATTGAAAGGAAAAGAAAAACTGTTAAAGGTAATAATTAATGTCTCCGGATCACCTCTTTTTTTTTTTTTTTCTTTTTGCTATTTTCATGAAAATATCCCGAAAACCTAGAAAAAGTGGAATCCGAAAAGCCACCTTTTCCGCACCTTGTATACGACAAATTTCTTTATCGGAAATTGAAAATTCAAACATTTAAAGCAATACTCCGGTCGATTTCCGATGACCCACAATACAAATTACATTTGCAACATCTCCCTTGCAGACTTGGCTTTAGTCGTGTGGTAGGCTACGTTCATGGACAGCGATGAACGTATCGCACTCATCGTCTTTCTGTTCAACAGATTCCACTCATTCCGTTCCATCTTTTCCTCTTCCTCTTTAGCCAATTTCCTCCTTTAGACGGACGGACTCACATTTTCACCCGTCTCAAAAATAACTTTCAAATATTTATTTAACAAAATCGCAGTAATCAGATTCCACCAAATCGTGATAGGTCGGGGACTGATCTCAAGAGCGCATATGTACAGATCAAAGATTCAGATTCAAGGATCAGTTTAGGCACTCCCTATTGAGCTCCAAACACGACACCTTTGAGGATTGCCAAGGCCTCCACTTCTCTAGCGCTTGCAGCGGGTGGCACCTTCTCTACAAAGCACCAAACCACCTCCCCATCATTGTTCTGAGCTACGCCCCCAACCCCCGCTGCAGATCCTTAGGAAGCAGCCCCATTAGTGTTCAGTTTAATCCATCCAACCCCAATTCAATTTTATATTTGATACAATGTTTAAATTGAATTTTATATTATAAGCACATGGTATTTCTCGATTTTATGTTATTCACCAGATTTGTATCTGAACACAACCACGACCTAGAACCGACGAACACCGCTAAATTAATAGTGCACGACCTTTGTTCCGTGCACGAGAGCACTTATAGAGTAATTTTCGATTTGCACGGTTTATTGAGTATTGACCGTGCAATCATGCACGACTTTTGATCCTTGCACGAGGACACTTATAGAACAAGTTTGGTTTTATACGGTTTATTGAGTATTGACTGTGCAATCGTGCACAACTCTTGGACCGTGCACAATCAAATTTTCAAAATCATATTTATTCAAACAAATAATTTTAAATATAAATTATTTATGGTAAATTATTGATGATATTTTAGTGTTGCATCATATTCTTATCAACAAAATTAAAATTTCCATATTTAAAACTTTCTCCTTAATTAATGGGATACACCACCAAATTCCAATCAACCAAATATAAATTTCCATATCTTATAATTATAATTATAAATATAAATTAATTATGATAAATTATTGATGATATTTTATTGTTACCATTATCAACAAAATAAAAGGTTTCATGTTTACACGTTCTCCTTAATGGAATACACCACCAAATCCTAATAAATCAAATATGATGATATGATGTAGCAATAAAATATCACAAATAATTACTATAATTAATTTGTATTTATAATTATTTGAAAAAAAAAAAGATAATTTCGAAAAATTTATTGTGCACGGTCCAGGGGTCGACGTGCGCCATTGCACGAGCAATACTCAATAAACTATGCAAAACCGCAAAACGTTCTGTAAGTGCGGACGTGCACGGTCTAAGAGCCCTGCAACACTACTAGGAAAATGCTCTATGAACCGTGCAAAATCGCAAAATCACATGTAATTGCTCATGTGCACGACCTAGGAGTCGTGCAAAACATACTAAATTTGCGATGTCGCGCAACAGCGATGTCGTCGTCCCTCCTCCTCCCCCGCAACAGCGACGCCGACCTCCTCAGTCGTTGCTCGCCCTTTTGTCCACGTTATCAACTGTGCAGCACCGTCCCCTCCCCTTCGCCGCCGCCGCTACTACAGGTAAGATTAGGTCTGAAAAATTAGGGTTTTTTTGGAAGTTTGAGAATTATTTTCGAACATAGTGTGTTTGTTCATGAATAAATTACGAACAATTTGAATTTTTTTTGGAAAAAATTTCGAACAACTTGAGTTTGTTCATGCAAAAATTTCAAACAATATGTCCGATTTTTTTCTCGCACAAATTAAAGTTGTTCATGTTTTTTTTTTGAACAAATTGAGATTGTTTTGTAAAAAAATTCGAACATCTTACCTTTGTTCACTAAAAATTTTCGTACACATTAAGATTTTTTTTTTTTTTTTTCGAACATTTTACCTCTTTTTCCGTTGTTTTCTTTTGGAATTTGAATGTGGTGGTGGTGGAAGATTTTTGGGGTCGGTGTGGTGGGGAAGATTTTTGGGTGGGGTTGGTGGTGGGAAAGATTTCTTCGATCGCTACCAAATCGGTGCGACATTCGTGTAATATTTACACGCTACTAATGGGTTCATTATACCCACTTCCTCATTAGATATTTTTCAATATAGGACAAAAACCACTTTTTTTTTTCCTACTCAAATTTAGGTTACAACAATGGTTTGAAAATTATTTCACATTCATTCCAACTCCAAAATGGGCGAATGAGATATCGAGTCGAAGCTCACTTCGAAGCACATTTTCCAACAAAATTTACACAAATGTTGGTCGTTATTGTTAGATAGGATAGGATTTGAATCTATATCACACCTTGGGTCCGATTAACATACTTGTATGTGCAATTTATGCTTGTGTTATAAAATAGGACTGCTTTTACTAGTCAATTTGAAATTAGAGCAACTAGTCTGCACAATTGCATCAGCTAAAGTGTCGCCAAATCTGTCTCTCTCGCCACGAAAGAGAGAAGAAAGCAACGACACTTTTTTTTTTTAGTTTTAAGAAACAAGAGTGGGCCCTGTTTGGGTTCACATACTCTTCTTGCTCTCCAAGATTACTACGCCTTCCGTCGAATTCATTATTCACATTCTTTCGATGCGAGTTTTAACGGATGAAGTATTTATTAGTAGTTTTTAATGAAATTGGTTGATTTGTATATATTGATTCAACTCCAAGGAGTTGGTCTAGTGATATATGCTTGAAACTTAATAGTATGCTCTCTGTAGGTGGACGGCGAGATTGGTCCCCCGAAATTAGTCTGTCCTTAAATTGGATACTCGAGACTGATCCTAAAAAATGATATGTATTGATCCAAAAATAATGACATATTGTATAAAATCCACACTTATGTACACTTGAACGATTGAGAATATATATCAAAATCAATTAAAATACAATACAGGTACATGCAAGCAGGATCCAACTATGGGACATGGGGTATAGTTGTACCCCATTTTTATTGAAGCATTTCAAAATTACCTGCACACTTTCAATATGAAAACAACTAACAACATTTTATTTTTAAAATTTTTATTTATTTTTTACCCATATTCTTTTCTACACCTCACTAAATCTCTTTTACACCTTACTAAGTCACTCAAAACTATCCCTCATTAATTTGATCTCACACTTCATTAAATTCACTTTTTTTTTTAAAAAAAGTGTTAGTCGGTTAAGGTAAGACATAAAAGGTACAAAATTAGTTTTATAATAAAAATGGGTGAAAGATGATGAAGAGTTTAAAATGAAAGAAAGTGAAGAAGCTTACAAATTTTGTTAAGTTTTGTACCTCAAATTCATAATTCTAGGTCAATTTATGATTAAAAAGTTATCGTGAAACGTGTGAAAAAGTTATATAGAGGGAGAGTTTGTTGAAAATTTTAATTAGCAAATCGTAAGCCGCCATCGAGCGCTATCTCAACGCCAATTAGGAAAAAAACATACGTGTATGTATAGTGCTTGTTCAATCTATTAGGATCACACAAAGAGAAATTAGTCAATCCTTGAATCGGATACTCGAGACTCCTAAAAAATGATATGTATTGATCCAAAAATAATGACATATTGTATAAAATCCACACTTATGTACACTTGAACGATTGAGAATATATATCAAAATCAATTAAAATACAATACAGGTACATGCAAGCAGGATCCAACTATGGGACATGGGGTATAGTGCTTGTTCAATCTATTAGGATCACACAGAGAGAAATTGAGAGTTCAATCAATTTAAGACAAATATATCTGAAATCTTAAAACAAACTTGTATCATTTTGCACCCTACATGCTTAATTTAATTACAAATAATAATTTTTTAAAGTTTTTGTATTCGGCCAAAAAGAATCGACTAATTCAAAAAAATCAGATAACATTAATTACATAGTGGCAACTCCATACTCTATTCCCTTAATTGCATCACCATTTTCTTGAACTCCATTAGCCAATTCTTGATTAGTGCCACTATCTTTCTCCTTTGCCTTCTTCTTCTTCTCTTCTTCTTTAGCCAATTTCTCCGCTTTCGCCTTCTCTTCTTCCTCGGCCTTACGCCTCGCTTCTTCCTTGGCCTCTTCGATGGCCTCCACCAGTCTCTTCAAACGAGGTTCCACGCCCTCTCCGCGCGATTTTGGCATCAAATTCTTGGCGACATCAGCCGGGGTCATGTTTGTTTCCCCCAACATCTGCTCAATCGTGGCAAACATGTCGTGCGAATCAATGCTCATATAATTCTTGGCCAAAACCTTAAAGGCCTCGAACCCACAATAAGACAATTCGACGTGCTTATCCATCCTCCCTCGTCGAATGAGAGCAGGATCAAGCTTGTCCTTGTAATTAGTAGTGAAAACGATGATCCTTTCGCCCCCACACGATGACCAAAGCCCGTCGATGAAGTTTAGAAGCCCCGAAAGAGTGACCTTGCTCGTCTTCTTCTTCTCCCCCATTAATTTCTTCACCTCCTCCTTAATTGCATCCTCATCGTCATCGTCCTCGTCTTCGTCGGCCTCCGCCCTCTGCCCCGTCAGGTCCAACGAGCAATCGATATCCTCGATCACGATAATCGACTTGCTGGAAGTATCAATGAGGAGCTTCCTCAACTCAGTGTTGTCCTTAACAGAGGTTAATTCCAAATCATACACATCGTAATTCAACAAATTAGCCATGGCGGCAATCATGGTGGATTTCCCAGTTCCAGGGGGCCCAAATAGGAGATAACCCCTTTTCCAAGCTTTTCCAATTTTTGCATAATAGTCCTTGGATTCAGAGAAATTTACAAGATCGTCAACAATTTCCTGCTTCAATACAGGGTCCATTGCCAGAGTGTCGAAACTGGCCGGATGCTTGAAAATCACACTGCTCCACAGGCGCCGGCCGTACGAGTAATCGTCGCCTCCGTCATCCTTGTTATTAGTGTAGAGCATCCGGCGCCGCTCCTTGACGGTTATGGCTTTTCCCTCTTCCAAAACGTGCTTCAAATACGAATCCCTAATTTGGTCGCGGTGCTTTCGATGGAATGTGAGATTGAAGTAGCGCTTACTGTCATCTCTAGGGTAAAACGAAATCGATTGGTTGTTTGGGGAAGTTTCATTGGAGGACCACCAGAGCTTGATTCCGGCGAATTCGTCGGTGACTTCTTCGTGTTTCGCCATGGTGAGGACGACGGCCTCCGTGTCGGGGACGACGGTGGCTTGGAGGCGCTTGGCATGTTGGGAGGAATTGGCGTTGAGGTAGCGCTCGATGGCGGCGTACGATTTGCTCCGCTGGAAACCGTCGCCGGTGTACTCGTTGAAGGTGATTTGGATGTAAGGGTAGAAGAAACTGATGAGTTTTTGGGAGTAGCGTTCGATCGGGGCAAGGAGCTCGTATGGGAAGTACTTTTCGAACATTGTGTAGGCCACCATTAAACCTGCAATTGCAGACGTCAGTTCCGCCATTGTTATTGGAGGAAACATCTTTGATTGATTATTGCTCTTGCTAACAATGATCAGGTGTTATGACTTGTATATATATGAGAATTTACACATGAATATAGGAAACTACTTACATGAAATGAAAGGAAACTAATAATATATACAAGGAATCTACTTGCATGAAAGGAAACTAATATATATATACAAGGAGTGGGGCGCAAATTTATTCCTTATGGGCTTGGAGTAGGGAGCAAGTTTCCTAATAGACTTATGATTAATTATGGCAAATTTGAGCAATAAGCGTCTTTACCATAACCACAAAAGTTAGGCTCTTTCTAAATTTAAAATTGTAAGTATTTTCCAATCACAATATTTTCTTTATATTGCCTATATTTGGTGCTAGTCGCTTGATTTCCTTTAATTTCAAGAACCCTCAATATTTACGTGGGCGGGGTTTAAGGAATGGGCCAGCTACTTGCTTTCATTTCATATTGGGCCACACATAAGGAATGGGCCTGCAATTAATTCCAGCAAGGGCGCGGCTAAATGCACCCGGATTTCCTATGAGTACTCCCACCAAACATTTTTTTAATCTTTCAAAACATGTGAATTGTCCCATATACCCCTAGGATAAATTTATGAAAAAAACGAAGATGAGTATACCCACCCATTCTATTTCACAGAATTATCTCGACCACCACCACCACCACTAAAACCAAAACAAACACCATTCTTCAACAAAAAAAACTCCATAAATATATATATATATATATATATATATATATATGTCATGCATATTTGCGTGGATTTTGATAGTTACGTGAGTATGACTTATGAATTTAGCATTACTCCTGATCAGAGTGAAACGAACATTATATATAATTAATCAAGCTTATTCTCTACAATTAAAAAAAAAAAAAGTATTCACTAGTACTCCGTATTAGATAAGTGTATTTTAATTGAAAATGAACTAGAGAATAATTTTATAATAGATGAAAATATTTTTAATTAAATGGATAAGTGAATTCATATTTTCAAATGGATAAGTGAAAATAATTATATATATTTAATGTTGTGAATTGAAAATTAGAATGAATTTAAATGATGTGATTATAATAAATTTAAATGTATAAGTGAAAATAATTATATTCAATGTTGTATGTAATTATAATGTTGTGAAATAAAAAATTAGAATGAATTTAAATGTTGTAAATTGAGGATTAGAATAAATTTAAATAGTGTGAATTGATACCGTAAATAAATTATTTAATTTGAAAAACACAATTTAGTTAATTTGAAAAACATAATTTAGAAATAATTATGATATGCTTTGATAAATAATTTAATAAGCAACAATTAAAGTTAGAATGGATTGAATTAATTAAAGAATTAAAAACTCAAATTAAATTGAATATATATTAATTGCATTCACAACATGTCGACTAAAAGCTCCTAGCCTAAACGGCACACAGGGGGCGCTTAAAGGCCTTCGAGACCGCGAGGTCCCGAGTTCGAACCCCACAAATCGCGAAAATGGCCAGATTTCCGAAAAATGGGGTGGCCCAGCGGTGGGGGTGGGTGTTGGTGGCCTATCGACCAGGGTTCGAAACCCAGTTTCGACTTTTTTAAATTTTAATAAAAAGGCATCGGCAGTGGGCCCCGATGCGAAATGGCATCGGCAATGGGCCCCGATGCCATTTGGTAACGGCGACCTGCCGATGCCATTTCGCATCGGTTTTCCCCAAATCCGATGCCATTTAAATGGCATCGAGCATATTGGCATCGGCACACTGCCGATGCCTTTGCCGTTGCCTTCATCTTTGGGGACGGCAGATCCGATGCCTTCCCCGATGTCATTTCTCCATTATTTTGTAGTGTAAGTTACAGGACGTAAAATGAAATTTTCTCTTCAAAATTTTATTTTATTATCCTTTTTTTTTTAATTTTTACACATTTATATATAATAATATATTACTTCATTATGGTGAGCGATTTCATGGAAATTGAAAGCACCGGAGCTGGCTCCTGGTGTAGCAGCGTTTCTCCAACCAGATTTCATCAAATCAAGAAGCCGAAAAGCAGTGCCCAATAATTAATTATCTAATTAATTATCTAATTAATAAAACTGCTTCTAATTAATTATTCAATTGGACACTCGAATTAAATCAATTCGTAGTGATAGGGGTGGAGAGTACATAGCTCCGTTTGAACAATTATGTATTGAATCAGGGATTATACATCAAACGATAACCTCTTACTCACCTCAGTCTAATGGTGTTGCGGAAAGGAAAAATCGAACACTAAAAGAGATGATGAACGCAATGTTAATCCGCTCTGGTCTACCTCAGAACTTGTGGGGGGAAGCCATTCTGTCGGCTAACCACATTCTGAATAAGATTCCTCACAAAACTAAGGATCAAACTCCTTATGAAATATGGAGGAAACGAAAACCTTCATACCAATACCTCAAAGTGTGGGGGTGTTTGGCTAAGGTTGAAGTACCGCTTCCTAAACAAGTTAAAATTGGCCCTAAAACCGTCGATTGTATCTTTATAGGATATGCTTTAAACAGTAGTACCTATCGATTTCTGATTCACAAATCCGAAGTACCGGATATGACAAAAGGCACTACAATTGAGTCAAGGAACACAGTATTCTTTGAAAACGTATTTTCTCTTAAGGAAAAAGAGGAAGATAGCTCGAGTAAAAGAACTCTCGAAGCAACAAACGACACTGTTAGTCCTTCCACTCAAGAGAGTGAAGAACCGAGACGCAGTAAGAGAGCTAGAATTGATAAAGATTTTGGTTCAGACTTCATTACTTATGTTTTGGAGGAAGAAGAACCTAAAACTATCAAAGAAGCTATGGCAAGACCAGATGCACACCTCTAGAAAGAAGCCATAAAAAGTGAATATGAGTCTATTCTCTTAAACCACACATGGGAGTTGGTCGACCTCCCCAAAGGTTCTAAGACCTTAGGATGCAAGTGGATCCTTAGAAGAAAGTACAAAGCAGATGGATCTGTTGATAAGTACAAAGCTCGTCTTGTTGGAAAGGGGTTTAAACAAAAGGAAGGGTATGATTTGTTCGATACATACTCACCAGTGACAAGGATCACCTCCATCCGGATGTTAGTCGCTATTGCTGCTTTGCACAATCTCGAAATACACCAAATGGACGTTAAGACGGCGTTTCTTAATGGTGAGATGGATGCTGAAATATACATGGATCAACCTGAGGGATATGTTTCTCCTGGAAACGAGAAAAAGGTGTGCAAACTCGTTCGATCACTGTATGGACTTAAGCAAGCTCCTAAACAGTGGCACTTGAAATTTGACAATACAATGTTGTCAAATGGGTTTCGAATTAACGAATGCGATAAGTGTGTGTATGTGAAGGATACACCTAATGGATTTGTTATTGTGTGCTTATATGTCGATGACATGTTAATCATGAGTAACAATCACAATATCATCGTTAATACAAAGAACATGTTAAGTAGAAACTTTGACATGAAAGACATGGGATTAGCAGATGTGATTCTTGGAATCAAGATAGAGAAAACGTCCAATGGAATTTCCTTGACACAATCTCACTATGTGGAGAAGGTACTAAAGCAATTTAAAGCCTTTGACGATCCACCTGCTAAGACACCTTTGGAACTCAATGTTCACTTGAAAAAGAATAGAGGAGAACCAGTGGCTCAACTGGAATACGCAAGAATCATTGGAAGTGTGATGTACATCACGAACTGTACACGCCCTGATCTTGCATGTTCGGTAAACAAGTTGAGTCAATACACGAACAATCCAAGTCATGAGCACTGGAGAGCGTTGAAAAGGGTATTAAGATACTTAAAGTACACCATTGATTATGGTCTTCACTACACAAGACATCCAGCTGTAGTCGAAGGATACAGTGATGCAAATTTGATATCAGACACAAAAGACTCGTTGTCCACTAGTGGATATGTATTCACTATTGGAGGAGCAGCAGTGTCGTGGAGGTCCAAGAAACAAACATGTATTGCTCGTTCCACAATGGAATCAGAATTTATAGCGTTAGACCTAGCCGTTGCAGAGGCTGAATGGTTGCGTAGTTTTCTGGAAGACATTCCATGTTGGAAAAGGCCGATACCATCGGTGACGGTACACTGTGACAGTCAAACTGCCATTGAGAGAGCTACGAATGTCATGTACAACGGAAAGTCGAGACACATACGTCGTCGACACAACTCCGTTAGAGAATTGATCTCCACTGGAGTAATGTCCATTGATTATGTCAATACTAAGGACAATATAGCGGATCCGCTCACGAAGAGCATAAACCGAGATCAATTGAACAGGCTGGTAGAAGGAATGGGTCTAAACCCACAAGAAAAACTAAAGCAGTGGTAACCCAACCATGATGACTGGAGATCCCAAGAACTTGGTTCAATGGGAAAACGAAGCTGTGGAAGTTAGTGATAAAACACTTGAAAAATACGACTATTCCGGACAGCACGATCTCAAGTGTTAACGACCCGTATGATGTGGTAAAGGCTGAGTCTTCGACTCTTAATGACTCCTAGAGTATAACGGGATACTCGAAAGGAAGTCACCTATATAAATGAGAAGTGAGGGCCGCTTCGACCAAACATTTATGAACACAAAGGACGTCCATGGCCAAAATGGATAAAAACGTGAGAACGTTACGAAGACGAGATTGATGTGTGCTGACACTGTTGTCTAGGTATACACTATGGAGGAGTAGTTCAAGGCATCACGTCCACTAAGCCGCCGGTATATCCGATTGTGTTTGGCTACGGAAAGTTCAAGGCCAAAAACCACTTATCCGGAAGCACGGAGATCTCACTCGAACTGAACACTGAGTCTGATGTTGTATAGACACGATTTTCACTCATGTGGGGGATTGTTGAAATTAATGGGATTAATTGGGTTTTGACACCCTTATCTAATTAATTAATTAGATGGACTAAAACGTTAATTATAAAATAATTGAACGTGACATAGTCGATCTACTCGCGGAGTAGATGAACGTGGTATATTTAATATCTCAAAACCGAGTTAAGGTGAGTGAGAAATTAATTGTTGAACTTGGTCTTCAAGATTTAGTCTTCAAAAAGTAGAATACAAAATGAAACACTAAAAGTTGCCCATACAGGCGATCTCATACCATTTTTGGCTCCCCTCCATATTTAATTCTGGGTTCGCCCCTGCACTAGCTAGACCAACTTCTTGGAGTTGAATCAATATATACAAATCAACTAATCTATATATAAAAAATGAGGATGAGGGCTCTCCTGCTTTCGACATGTGTCGTTTGAAAATATATAAATTAGAGTTTATTTTATTATATATAATCGACGATAACTCAACAATAACTCGTCTGCATATTGTAAATATATAAATTAGAGTTTATTTTATTATATTTTGTGTAAATTAATAAAAAGATAATACGGAATATAAAAAAAATATTGTGATTGGAAAATACTTACAATTTTAAATTTAGAAAGAGCCTAACTTTTGTGGTTATGGTAAAGACGCTTTATTGCAACTAGTCAGCATTTTCCATAAGGAACAAATTTTTCATAATTAATCCTAAGTCTATTAGGAAACATGCTCTCTACTTTAAGCCCAAAGAACAAACTTGCGCCCCACTCGATTGTATATATTAGTTTCCTTTAATGCAAGTACGTAGATTCCTTGTATATATTAGTTTCCTTTCATGTAAGTAGTTTCCTATATTCATGTGTAAATTCTCACTATATATACAAGTCATAACACCTGATAAAAGTTATATCATTGTTAACAAAGAGCAATAATCAATTAAAGATGTTTCCTCCAATAACATGAGCAATTACATGTGATTTTGCGATTTTGCACGGTTCATAGAGCATTTTCCTAGTAGTGTTGCAGGGCTCTTAGACCGTGCACGTCCGCACTTACAGAACGTTTTGCGGTTTTGCATAGTTTATTGAGTATTGCTCGTGCAATGGCGCACGTCGACCCCTGGACCGTGCACAATAAATTTTTCGAAATTATCTTTTTTTTTTTTCAAATAATTATAAATACAAATTAATTATAGTAATTATTTGTGATATTTTATTGCTACATCATATCATCATATTTGATTTATTAGGATTTGGTGGTGTATCCCATTAAGGAGAACGTGTAAACATGAAACCTTTTATTTTGTTGATAATGGTAACAATAAAATATCATCAATAATTTATCATAATTAATTTATATTTAAAAACGATATTTTAGTTTTCTTAGTTAGAAATTAAAAAAAAATATATTCAGTGACATCTTTATGGCACCTCAATCGCTCTAACAATCACATCATGATTTAATTGTTACTAAAAAAGCAGATAGATGTATTAAATTGTAAATTTTAAAAAGACGGTACATCAAATTATAAAAAAAATGGATATATTGTAATTAATAAACATCATAAAGGTGGTGATTTTTTTTTTTTTGACATTAAAGCAAAAAGAAAATTCACAATTGGAGATTATGACAATATTAACTTTTAGGATAGGGAGATGAGGGAGGGTTTGTTTTTATGCTAATATAATATTAATTCTTTTTAGGAGAGAGACAGTGTATTGAATATGTGAGACAGTAAAGGTGGTTGAAAAGCAAACTAATTCACCTAAATCCGTCTTTCATTGACAATTTGGCATAGAATCCAAGTATACATTTGAGTAGGGGTGGCTCTGAGACAGGGCGGTAGGGGCAACCGTCTTGGTCCCGTGATTACATGGTCTTTATATATATATATATATATATGTGATAAATGAGTTTGATGAGAAATGTGTGATAAAATGTTTTTTTTTTTTTTTATAAATGTCATGTGCACATTTTGTGCACAATTCGTACGTGGACATTTCATGCACAATCTGTACGCATGAGCGGAGGCAAAATGAAACATAAGGTACAACTTTTCCCAAAATTGGTTTTTTTTTTTTTTATAATTTATTTAAGGCAAAAAAATATGAATTAATTATTTGTAGGCATCCTCACCATTAAAAGTTCAATACAAATTTAATTACTCCTTTTGTGGATTGAGACCCAAAAGAAAGTTCACAATTTTAAAATGCACTCAGCCACTTAGTCTGTACAACTATGCATATTACTTGAGGTAAGTAAATCTGTAAATTTAATTTATATTTTGTTAAATATATTTATTTATATGTATTATTTGTTTTGGTATAATTTATAAGTTGGTTTATATAATAATTGCTAATTGTTAATATATTGTTAATTTGCTACATTATGTTAATATATTGTTAATTTGCTACATTATGTTAAATTAATTTAGTTTAAAACTTGAATTAGAAAATGATTTGAATTAGTATTATTTTATTGTAGATTTATTGTGGAATTATATTTTTTAATTTGTTAAATTATAATTTCTAATTTACTATATAATTCAATTAGAAAATGACCAAAGATAAACTAATGTCAAAGAAACTCAAGTTTATGTTGATTCTCCCAATAGTTTATACAAGTGTAGAAATAGTATTTTTCGTAATGACTTATGTAAAAACTAAGTTGCGAAATTTATGGGTGATCAATTATTAAATGATAGTTTGGTTACTTTTGTTGAGAATGATGTATTTCTACACATTTTCGATGATGATATCATAGACCGTTTTTAAAATATTAGGATTCGTCGGTCTCAGTTGAAATTGTACTGTAATTTAATTTAAACGTTATGTATATATTTTTTTTAAATCTCAAATCGTATAATTTTTATTATTCAATAGTATTTTACTTTATATTTTTCGTACCCCCAAATTTAGAATCTTGAATCTGCCGTTATCCGTACGTGCACATTTCGTGCAAATTTTGTGCTTAGTATTTTCGCCTAAGTTGAAAAAATCATATAATTTACATTTGGAGAATATGATAGGGGTAATTGGAGTTGTCCCTTTTTTTTAAAACATATTTATAAGTTTCTTTCAATTTTCTAGATTTTAGAATATATTTTTATTTTTAATTAATTAGGGAAAATGGTTAAGTAGAATTTGAGTAATTCAGATTTTAATGATATTTTTATTTAATTTTAAAAAATATTTTAATATTGTTTTAAAAAATATATACATTAAAATCAGTATTTTTTTTCAAATTTTATTAAAGTTCTTAGATTTTATTATATTTAAATAATTAAAATTGGAGTTTAAACATAAAGGACTAAAATAGATATAAAAAGGACTAAAATTAATAGATTATAAGATATAGGATGTATTTTGTAAATTTATAAACTTAAAGGATTTATTTTGGAATCACTCAAACTTAAAGGACTAAAAAAAATATTTACTCGTCGATACAGCAACACACTGAAAATAGGAATGCACGGTCGAGATCCAAAAAAATATGAATTGCTGGAAGGGCGCGGCTAAAGGCACCCAAGGATACTATGAGTACACCCACAAAACGGATGAGGACACCCACGTGGAAAACTCCAAAATACCCTCATTCTTCTTCCTAACCCTAATTTTTCTCTTATTTTGGTACACCCACCAAATTTCTCTCCTCTCTCTCACTGTCAATCGCCTCCTCTCACACTCCCACCGCCTCCTCCCTTCCTCCCACACTCAGGCGGCCGCGGCCCACCTCCTCACCCCTCAGTTTGAATCTTCTTCCGCCGTCGCGCCCCCTCCCCTTCCTCCTTCAAACGCTGCCGCCGCTGGAGGTGTGCGCGCTCGCCGCCGCCGCTGGAGGTGTGTGCAACCCCTCTCCTCCTCCTCCCTCGTCCCCTCCTTCGTGCGAAGCGGCCGTCGTCGCCCTCCTCCGTGCGAAGCAGCCGCCGTTCACGTCGCCGGCCAGTGGACGCGGCCTCTGAAGAAGACAAGTAGGACATTTTTTTATTTAGGGTTTTTTTTTTTAATTTAGGAATTTTAGGAAAATTAGGGTATTTTAGAAGTTTGGGAATTATTTTCGAACCTATTGAATTTGTTTTGAAAAAAATTTCGAACAATTTGTGTTTGTTTTGGAAAAAAAATCGAACATCTTGTTCTTTTTTTTTTCGAACAAATTTGAGTTGTTTTGGAATTTTTTTCGAACATATTCAGTTTGTTTTGGAAAAAAATTCGAACATGTTGGGTTTGTTTTGGAAAAAAATTCGAACATGTTTGTTTTGGAATTTTTTTCTAACATTTGGTGTTTGTTCTGGAAAAAATTTCGAACATCTTGTTAATTTTTAACGTGTTTGTTCTGGATAAATTTTCGAACATGTTTATTTTTGTTGAAATTTTGGAGTTTTGGTGTTTGTTTTGGTTTTAGTGGTGGTGGTGGTGGTCGAGATAATTCTGTGAAATAGAATGGGTGGGTATACTCATCTTCGTTTTTTTCATAAATTTATCCTAGGGGTATATGGGACAATTCACATGTTTTGAAAGATTAAAAAAATGTTTGGTGGGAGTACTCATAGGAAATCCGGGTGCATTTAGCCGCGCCCTTGCTGGAATTAATTGCAGGCCCATTCCTTATGTGTGGCCCAATATGAAATGAAAGCAAGTAGCTGGCCCATTCCTTAAACCCCGCCCACGTAAATATTGAGGGTTCTTGAAATTAAAGGAAATCAAGCGACTAGCACCAAATATAGGCAATATAAAGAAAATATTGTGATTGGAAAATACTTACAATTTTAAATTTAGAAAGAGCCTAACTTTTGTGGTTATGGTAAAGACGCTTATTGCTCAAATTTGCCATAATTAATCATAAGTCTATTAGGAAACTTGCTCCCTACTCCAAGCCCATAAGGAATAAATTTGCGCCCCACTCCTTGTATATATATATTAGTTTCCTTTCATGCAAGTAGATTCCTTGTATATATTATTAGTTTCCTTTCATTTCATGTAAGTAGTTTCCTATATTCATGTGTAAATTCTCATATATATACAAGTCATAACACCTGATCATTGTTAGCAAGAGCAATAATCAATCAAAGATGTTTCCTCCAATAACAATGGCGGAACTGACGTCTGCAATTGCAGGTTTAATGGTGGCCTACACAATGTTCGAAAAGTACTTCCCATACGAGCTCCTTGCCCCGATCGAACGCTACTCCCAAAAACTCATCAGTTTCTTCTACCCTTACATCCAAATCACCTTCAACGAGTACACCGGCGACGGTTTCCAGCGGAGCAAATCGTACGCCGCCATCGAGCGCTACCTCAACGCCAATTCCTCCCAACATGC
Source organism: Galeopsis tetrahit (assembly GCA_963675135.1). NCBI lineage: Eukaryota > Viridiplantae > Streptophyta > Magnoliopsida > Lamiales > Lamiaceae > Galeopsis > Galeopsis tetrahit. Next base: position 1,796,331 of record OY776120.1, read on the forward strand.
CAAGCGCCTCCAAGCCACCGTCGTCCCCGACACGGAGGCCGTCGTCCTCACCATGGCGAAACACGAAGAAGTCACCGACGAATTCGCCGGAATCAAGCTCTGGTGGTCCTCCAATGAAACTTCCCCAAACAACCAATCGATTTCGTTTTACCCTAGAGATGACAGTAAGCGCTACTTCAATCTCACATTCCATCGAAAGCACCGCGACCAAATTAGGGATTCGTATTTGAAGCACGTTTTGGAAGAGGGAAAAGCCATAACCGTCAAGGAGCGGCGCCGGATGCTCTACACTAATAACAAGGATGACGGAGGCGACGATTACTCGTACGGCCGGCGCCTGTGGAGCAGTGTGATTTTCAAGCATCCGGCCAGTTTCGACACTCTGGCAATGGACCCTGTATTGAAGCAGGAAATTGTTGACGATCTTGTAAATTTCTCTGAATCCAAGGACTATTATGCAAAAATTGGAAAAGCTTGGAAAAGGGGTTATCTCCTATTTGGGCCCCCTGGAACTGGGAAATCCACCATGATTGCCGCCATGGCTAATTTGTTGAATTACGATGTGTATGATTTGGAATTAACCTCTGTTAAGGACAACACTGAGTTGAGGAAGCTCCTCATTGATACTTCCAGCAAGTCGATTATCGTGATCGAGGATATCGATTGCTCGTTGGACCTGACGGGGCAGAGGGCGGAGGCCGACGAAGACGAGGACGATGACGATGAGGATGCAATTAAGGAGGAGGTGAAGAAATTAATGGGGGAGAAGAAGAAGACGAGCAAGGTCACTCTTTCGGGGCTTCTAAACTTCATCGACGGGCTTTGGTCATCGTGTGGGGGCGAAAGGATCATCGTTTTCACTACTAATTACAAGGACAAGCTTGATCCTGCTCTCATTCGACGAGGGAGGATGGATAAGCACGTCGAATTGTCTTATTGTGGGTTCGAGGCCTTTAAGGTTTTGGCCAAGAATTATATGAGCATTGATTCGCACGACATGTTTGCCACGATTGAGCAGATGTTGGGGGAAACAAACTTGACCCAGGCTGATGTCGCTGAGAATTTGATGCCAAAATCGCGCGGAGAGGGCGTGGAACCTCGTTTGAAGAGACTGGTGGAGGCCATCGAAGAGGCCAAGGAAGAAGCGAGGCGTAAGGCCGAGGAAGAAGAGAAGTTGGCTAAAGAAGAAGAGGAGAAGAAGAAGAAGAAGGCAAAGGAGAAAGAAAGTGGCACTAATGGAGTTCAAGAAAATGGTGATGCAATTAAGGGAATAGAGAATGGAAATGTTATCTGATTTTTCGAATTAGTCGATTTTTTGATCGAATACAAAAACTTTAAAAAATTATTATTTGTAATTAAATTAAGCATGTAGGGTGCAAAATGATACAAGTTTGTTTTAAGATTGCAGATATATTTGTCTTAAATTGATTGAACTCTCAATTTCTCTCTGTGTGATCCTAATAGATTGAACAAGCACTATACATACACGTATGTTTTTTTCCTAATTGGCGTTGAGATAGCGCTCGATGGCGGCGTACGATTTGCTAATTAAAATTTTCAACAAACTCTCCCTCTATATAACTTTTTCACACGTTTCACGATAACTTTTTAATCATAAATTGACCTAGAATTATGAACGATTTACAAAACTTAACAAAATTTGTAAGCTTCTTCACTTTCTTTCATTTTAAACTCTTCAACATCTTTCACCCATTTTTATTATAAAACTAATTTTGTACCTTTTATGTCTTACCTTAACCGACTAACTTTTTAAGAAAAAAGTGAATTTAATGAATTGTGAGATCAAATTAATGAGGAATAGTTTTGAGTGACTTAGTAAGGTGTAAAAGAGATTTACTGATCAAGGTGTACAAAAAAAATGTGGGTAAAAAATAAATAAAAATTCTAAAAATAAAATAATGTTGTGAGAGTATTAATTTTGTTAGTTATTTTCATATTGAAAGTGTGCAGGTAATTTTAGAATGTTTCAATAAAAATGGGGGTACAACTATACCCCATGTCCCATAGTTGGATCCTGCTTGCATGCACCTGTATTGTATTTTAATTGATTTTGATATATATTCTCAATCGTTCAAGTGTGCATAAGTGTGAATTTTATACAATATGTCATTATTTTTGGATCAATACATATATTTTTTTAGGAGTCTCGAGTATTCGATTTAAGGACTGATTAATTTCGGGGGACCAATCCCGCCGTCCACCTACGGAGAGCATACTCTTAAGTCTCAAGCATATATCACTAGACCAAGGGCGAACCAAGTGTAACTTGGGAGGGGCCTTGACCCCCCTCACCCTCTCTCCATTTTCTTGTATAATAGGAATCTTTTAATAAAAATTTAGTTTTTAAACTTATGCGCGTCTCTTTTATGAGCTTTTCTATATGCCAAAAACTTAGGGAAAATTGTTTTTTCAGGACCGCAACTTAGGGGGTGTTGCAAAAAGAGGACCATAACTTTACGGGCTGACAAAATTAGGTCCGTAACTTCTATTTTTCGCAATTTCAGGCCAAATTAGCCCAAATAACCTAATTGAGGGCTAATTGAGGCCCATTTTCAGTCCAGACTTAGATAAGTAACAAAAAGAGGACCACAACTTAATTTATGACAAAAAGAGGGATGTAACTTTTTTTTATTTAATTTTAGACCCAATATAAATATATATAATTTTTAAAATCTACTCTAGCTCATGCATATTTCCTCAATAATAAATCTATGATTTTTCAAATATTATACATCTCTCTACGTACAATTTTTAAATATTATACAAATTTTTTTCATAAAATTTTGAATCGAATAGTTTAATAAGAATGTTGGATAATGTTTGATCCAATTTTTGTAATTAATGTTTAGTATAATTATCTCAATAATAAATCTATGAATTTTTTTTCTTCAATTACATATATAGTTGTAAAATTTATAAGCATTATGTATGTAAATACTGTCTTTATATTGTGAGAATCTTTTTAATTAAGAATTAAAAATTTATCATACCAAATTATAATAGTTTATTCTTTTCAATTCACTATAATTTATATGTAGTATATATTTGTTTTTTTAAACATAAATAATATTGTCTAATTTACAATAATTAAATTTTTACATCTACAATTTTTAAAAGTTGAGGGGATGGTTGTTGAGAAAAAAAAGGGGAAAACACTACATTTTCCCAAGGTATGATTTTGGAGTCTAAATATATTCATTATACGATATAGAAAATAGGGATCATTAATACAACACACCAACACAGCGTACTTGAGTTTACTCATTTTACATTATTGAAAGTACGAAATACTCTTAAAAATACACCATTCTTGCGAGAGCTTTCACTTGATTCGGGTAGCTCCACCCTAATTCTCCCTTGTTCGCATAGTTTTCATATATTGTAATTTCTTACATTAATTTATATTATAATTAAATTTGAATATTCTATTTTATTATTGTTTTATTTATTTATATATATATATATATATATAAATATATGTACATATATATATTAAACTATTTGATTTGATATTTTATGAATTTTTTTTTGTATAATATAGGACATGAGATAATAGGGATCTAATTGACGAAAGGAATATGAGCTAGAGTGAATTTTAAAAATTATATATTTATATTTGGCCTAAAATTGTAGAAAAAAAAAGTTACAGTCCTCTTTTTGTCCTCTTTTTATTACTTACCTGAGTTCGAGCCAAATAATGGGCCTCAATTAGCCCGAAATTGAGTTAATTGGGCTAATTTGGCCTGAAATTGCGAAAAAATTAAGTTACGGGCCTAATTTTGTCAGCCCGTAAAGTTACGGTCCTCTTTTTGCAATACCCCCTAAGTTGCGGTCCTTAAAAAACAATTTTCCCAAAAACTTATATACAATATTTTACCATAGTCTTATGGTACAATATTTCTCTGCGCTGCCTTCTTTTCTGCGCCGATCTCTTTCTTCGCGATACCTTATCTTCTGGGCGGGATAAATTTCTCCTTCTTTGCGATGCTTATCTTTTGCGCGCTGCGAGAAATCTGCAGATTCAATAAAAAAGAAATCAGAAACTGTTCAGATTTCTGATCTGCTAATCACGAAACAAGCGGAGAAATTATTATTTTTATTTTTTGAATGAATTAATGAGAAAAAAATCAACAATAAATCTATTCCAATTAATTGTTGTTTTTGTAATTGTAGCGATCGATAAACTATTCAACATAGTTGTGTTTTTCCTGTTTTCAATTATTGTTCTTCGTCTTTTTTAATGTGGGTATCTCATTCACTCTCAATAATGATGTTTTAGTTATACAGTAACACATTTTTCTTAATACAGTAATACACTTCTGTTTATATAGTAACACATTTTTCTGTGTTACTTTAAGGTCAAATATGTGTTACTCAAAAGCCAATTGTGTGTTATTTGTCCTTACAGTAACACGTATTTGTCCGTACAGTAACATATAATTGTATTTATAGTAACACGGAATAAGAGCAAATTTTTCTATTTTATCTTTCCTTAAATTAATTTGTATTAATATTTCCTGTGAAAAGTCAATTTATGTGTTATTTGTACTTACAGTAACACATATTTGGTCTTGTAGTAACATATAATTACCTTTATAGTAACATAGACCTGAAACCCGTTATCCTGTTAGCCTCCTGCGCGCGACTTTTCCGCAATTTTTAAGGAAATATTCGTTTGACCGGTCAAACCCGCTACAGATCCGCGAATTTTGACCCTTCCTTAAATATACTAATATTCCACGTGAAATATTTCACATAAGTGCAACCCTTTCTATATTGTTTGGTTTTTCAATATACTAAAAGAATATGAATATATTTGTGAACATGTCAGAGAGACATTTCGAGATTAATTCATTATAAATATAATGATATTGTGATACATATAACAAATATTAATATATATTATTAATAGTATTTTTTATGAATAAAATAAATAAATTAGTTAAATTAAGCGTAAAAGTTTTGTGTAAATATATAAATATTATGAGAGCTGAGTTTATGAAGGAATTTCATTTTTTTCAAGATGTGCAAATTATGAAATAGACAAATAAGACATGTACGCAAATAGTTAGGGAACACACTGAGTCCTAAGTATTAAATTAGTAACTACTTGATTTTTTGCTAAACAATTCATCAATTCACTTTTATGTTCCACTTGGCATTCTACTGTTCTGAATTTTGAACACGTGTCATCCACATTGTTATAAGATATCGATTATTTTTTTTAAATGACACATGTGAATAAATTAAAAAGTAGAATACAAAATGAAACACTAAAAGTTGCCCATACAGGCTGATGTGCCAAAATTTGCACGAGAGGATTATATATCCTCGGGATTAAGCGTCCTGTTCTTCGAACACGAATAATTGCTTTAAGTGTGTTGCCTTCGTTCAAAACCTTCAAGAACCTGCAAAGAACACGCCGGAGGGGAGTCCGGCGTGGACACTCCGATGTCTAAGTCAGTATAGGGCTTATTAATCTCTCCCAAGGATCTCGGGATCCTTGATATATGAAAAACAGTTCTTAAAAGATCTCCCAAAGGTATATTGTATTCAGTTTAGTAAATGCGTAATGTACGAGAGTCTAACCTGGAAATCTCCTCGATTTTACCTATTTATAGAGATGTTGGCTGGAGAGGAAGTCAAGCCTTCCTCCTTTTCCGGAACTACCCGCCAGACTCGGTCCTGCGAAGTGGACGAAGCCTCCTTTCCTCCACTTCCCGAAGACTCGATCATATCTCTTCTTTTTTGACTTGGTTCCCCCAGATAATAGAGGATAAGGTCCACTTTCTATCGAGTCTAAGCCGAAAACAGTGGAACCTCCCTACATTCAAGGCTCACGAACTTCCTCCAAAAGTAATTCTTCTGGAAGCTTCTCTTTGGCTGAAGCTCCCTCCGAAGGGATCTCCCGAGAGGATTTCTCCTCAGAGCATATTACATAATCTGATCCTTTCACTTTTATCTTATCCCCTATACACGTGTCGACTCCTTATTAGGTGACATTTTTAGGCCGCATCATCTACTCCCCCCTAATCTCGTAAAAGGGAGACATCTTTTGTGAGAGTAGAAAAATTTTCCTAGAACTTGTTACAAAGGTCCTCCTGGAGAAACGTGTATCTTCCCTGCTTTGGAGAGGAAGTTTCAAAAACGTCCTTCTCCAAGGGCTTTCCCGCCTCCAATTCTGGGAGACTTTTCGGCTTCCGCACGTGGACTCCACGCGATCACCTTTCTCTCTCTTCTGTTATTCTCCCGAGGAAAACCCTCGATTTTTCCCCCTATCTTTCCTCATTTACTTCACGCAACCATCCCCTTTTTCTCTCTTTGCTTTTCAAATTTCACTCCTCCCAAAGATTTCTCATCGTCTTCATCCTTCTTCTCCGGTGTTCTTCACCTCGAGTCTCTGCTGTCGTCAACCGCCTCGTCTGATTCCATAGCCCTTCTACTTCAAGGTAACCCAGCTATTCTTTTGTTCTTCTTTTATTAACATTGTAAATCGATGTCAAATCCTCCCTCTCCGCCGGAAGCTGCCAGCCAAAATTCCTCTGAAGCGACTCCCTCTCTAATGGGGAGTCCAGATAATAGGATTTCCCCCGCTTCCCAAATCGACCATACTCACCTAGTTGACCTTGCTCACGCCTATGGCTTTCCATCGGAGTACGCCTTTCGTGCTCCTCGCTCCGATGAACGCCCATATATTCCCCAGCCTCGGACCCTTGCTTTTTTCGAAGCCCATCTTAGGGCCGGACTACGGTTTCCGATTCATCCTTATCTGGCTGCCATATCCACCCGCATGCAGATCCCTCTTAACCAGTTTACTCCGAATGCTATCCGTACCATGATAGGTTTTTACATCTTGGTGAAGGGGAATGGGGGTGACCCATCTGCCGAACTATTTCTGAGCCAACACTCATGTAAGGTGAATGATGGTTTTTTCTATGTTAGTGGGCGAAGGTCCCGTGTTTGTAAATTTCTGAAAAAACTCCATGAGGAAGACTCATCTTGGCGAGATTACTATTTCTTTGCTACCAGCCCTACCGATTGGCCATTTCCTCACGGGGATTGGTTATTCCAAAATCCCGGAGTGATTCCTCCTCCCCTGAAAGCTTACTCTGTTTCCAATCTCACTATTATGAACAATCTCAACACTCATACCCGTTTGCACGACTATTTCGATGTTATTGCCATTTGCAACAATCCTCGCATCCTCTCCCACTTCGGCTTTTGCCCTCAAGATTTTCCCTTAGGTTCCCGAGATGGTAAAAAATCTTCTATTGCTATATTTTATTTCTTGCATGTGGCTGTTTTTCTGAGTTCTGAAAATTTTCTTGATTATTTGTAGCAATGAGTTGGTTGACTCATATCTCCCGAGATGCCCCTGCTCTCAGCAAAGTGAAGACCCCTGTGTTATCCGCTCCAGAAGATATTCCAAAGGCTCCTCCGTCTCCCGCTCTCGAGAGCTCTGCAAAGACTCCGGCTCCAGAGGGTTCTTCGAAGATTCCTCCTCTCCCTAGTTCCTCTACTCAGGTCCCAGGCTCAGTTGCCAAGAGAACCCGTTCCTCTGCCAATGCGTTTTTTTCCGAATGTGGTACATCTAAGAAGAAGAAGGGGAAAGTTACCCGTGCTGATAAGGGAACTCCTCCTTCTACTGTTTACGAGCCTCTCCATCGCCTCATTGACCGATGTCCTGCTCCTCCTGATGCTGAGTTATCCGACCCGCCTCTTCCTGAGGATCGACTGATTCGCGGCGCTCATCTTTTCTCTGAGGTATTTTCTGGCATTTTCCCTTTTTATAATCTTTGCTTTCTTCATATCTTCAGGTGTTAATTTCTTTTCCTTTGTAGTTTGGTCTCACCTATACTAAGATACTCGACCAAGGCGTTGAGATGGTAGCTGAGCTTGAACTTCTCCGGGCTGAAGCATCCTCTTTCCAGTCAACCCTCAAGGGTATCACCACGGAGAAAGATAAGGCCCATAAGCGAGCTCAAGCTCTTTCTGAGGAGTTGTCCCTCTTACAGGCTCAAAGCAAGCAGGATGTAGCCAGGATTAAGCGCCTGGTGCTAGAGGTGGAACGGATGGAGCGCGAGCTGCCGGATGTCGGGGTGCAGGTTTGCATTAAATCCTTATTCACTTCTTCTCTGGGTCAAGAGTTCTTGGAAACTCTTCATACTCAGTGGCTATCCAGCTTCTTAAAGAGCTCGAGCTTCCTCCTTGCCATGGGGCCGCACATCCCTCATTTCATCGACCACGACTTCAGCAACGCCGTAGCCGAGCACTCAGCCCCGGGGTTTAATGGAACTTACTCTCGCGAGTTCCACTTGGACCGGCTTGCTACTCCTCCGAAATTCTTGGGGGATCCTAAGGAGAGCCCTGATAGTCCTTGGTGGCTACCCGGAATGAGTCAGGCTATCACCAAACTGCAAGCTGTCAAGGTAGGTATGGCTGATCTAAAGCCTCTGGAGCGTCTGGTTTATCCTTATGACTCCGCTCTAATCGCAGCAACCACAATAGATGGAGGAACTGGCGTTGCAGACACCATGGGAGGTACTACGGGTCCGGAGGAGGGCGGAGGATCTAGCAATCATGTTGCTGAGGAGGGTGTCATTGTCGAAGGAGTTGAGGTCGAGGGGGCTGTTGCTGAAGGGGATGCTGTTGAGAAAATAGTTTAAGTTTCACATTTCTATGATCACATCAAACAATTTATTTTTCTGTTGTTTTGCTACACTCTTTACTTTCTACTCATACTACTTGCTCTCCATACTTTGTAGGGGACCCCACACTCCTGGATATGTGGGGGCTTTTTTGCAGTAGTCGTATTAGCTTGGTGTTGGATGTTTTTGTTGTCTTTCTTTTTCGTGCATGAGTAACTTACAAGACCAGCAAAGAATGTGTTGGAGGTGCGGCTCTTTCTTCCCCCCTTTTGTTGGTCTTGTAGGCTACGTTGAAACGACTCCTTGACTGTACGGTTTTTTGTTTTTGATTTCGGGTGGCTTGGTTGTGGGAGGTCATCCTCCCTCTTCTCTTAACTCCCGAATCATAAGACCTGTTTTCTTCATCATATAATCTTTGTAATTCTCAAGCATGGTTAGGGTTTTCTGGAAGGCTTCGGTTTTCTGAGCCTCTACGTATTTCTTACTCTCTTATTCCTAAAAAGATCTTAATTCACAAAATCTTTTTATTTCAGTAACCCACTTGGGTCTCAAGTAAAGTGAGGGCTCTCTGGAGCACCTCGGCCTCTAGGCCTTTGAGTGTCTCTCACTCTTATTCTTAAAAGATTTTAATTCATAAAATCTTCTCATTTCAGTAACCCACTTGGGTCTCAAGTAAAGTGAGGGCTCTCTGGAGCACCTCGGCCTCTAGGCCTTTGAGTGTCTCTCACTCTCATTCTTAAAAGATTTTAATTCGTAAAATCCTCTCATTTCAGTAACCCACTTGGGTCTCAAGTAAAGTGAGGGCTCTCTGGAGCACCTCGGCCTCTAGGCCTTTGAGTGTCTCTCACTCTTATTCTTAAAAGATTTTAATTCGTAAAATCCTCTCATTTCAGTAACCCACTTGGGTCTCAAGTAAAGTGAGGGCTCTCTGGAGCACCTCGGCCTCTAGGCCTTTGAGTGTCTCTCACTCTTATTCTTAAAAGATTTTAATTCGTAAAATCTTCTCATTTCAGTAACCTACTTGGGTCTCAAGTAAAGTGAGGGCTCTCTGGAGCACCTCGGCCTCTAGGCCTTTGAATGTCTCTCACTCTTATTCTTAAAAGATTTTAATTCGTAAAATCCTCTCATTTCAGTAACCTACTTGGGTCTCAAGTAAAGTGAGGGCTCTCTGGAGCACCTCGGCCTCTAGGCCTTTGAGTGTCTCTCACTCTCATTCTTAAAAGATTTTAATTCGTAAAATCCTCTCATTTCAGTAACCCACTTGGGTCTCAAGTAAAGTGAGGGCTCTCTGGAGCACCTCGGCCTCTAGGCCTTTGAGTGTCTCTCACTCTCGTTATAGTTATGTTCATACGTCGCATGTTCAAATATGAGAAAGATAACCAAGACATAATAATTCTGAATAATTCTTTCTTCAAAAAGGGATAAGGCTTCATTGCTTTATTGTCAATTTTCAACATAGGCCATAGATAACCTACGCCGGTCTCATTAAAAACCTCTTTACGGAAAAACCCCAAAGGGGAAACCCGTAGAGAGGGAAAAAGAGCTCCGGTGAAGCCACAAAATACACCAAGCAAAGTACGAATCAATGCAAAAAATCACAAAACAAAAGTTATAGATGGTCTCAAGACCTTACACTGTCTTCAAATAAAGAATCTCTTCAAATGGCAAACGTTCCAGGGTCTAGCTATGTCAACCCCCTCCATACTCTGCAGTCTGTATGCTCCTCCTTTCAGCACCTGTGTGATTTTATAGGGTCCCTCCCAGTTGGGCTCCAGCTTTCCTGTGTTTTTCAGGGCGTCCGCTCTTCTCAGCACCAGGTCCCCTGCTTTGAAGGACCTCGGGATCACCCTTCGATCATATGCAGCTTTAATTCTGCTTTTATATCTTTCCACACGTACCCTGACCATCTCTCTTTCTTCTTCCATCAAATCTAGAGCTTCTCTCAGCAATCTTTCATTCTGATGTTCTTCAAATTGGGCAACTTGGTGCGATCGTAAAACGGCCTCTGGAGGTATCACCGTCGTAGCTCCGTAGACCAGCTGAAATGGGGACTCTCCAGTTGCTGTCTTCGGGCTAGTCCTATATGACCATAATACATTATCTAACTCGTTTACCCATCCTCCTCCTATCTTTGTCAACCTAGTTCGAATCCCATCTACTATTGTTCGATTAGTAACCTCCACCTGTCTGTTAGTTTGAGGATGAGCTACAGAAGTGAATCTCTGTATTATGTTCAATCTTGCGCACCATCCTCGCACGTTCTCGCCATTAAACTGTGTTCCATTATCGGAGACCAATATTCTGGGTACTCCGAATCTACAGCAGATTTGTTTCTTCAAGAATTTAATCACATTTTCTTCATCTATCGTAGCCAGGGGAGCAGCTTCCACCCATTTGCTAAAATAGTCCACTGCCACTATTAGAAATTTTCTCCCTCCGGAGGCTGGAGGGAAGGGTCCTACCAAGTCAATTCCCCACTTAGCGAAGGGACAGGGAGAGTACATCGCTCCCATCTCTTCCGCAGGGGTCCTTATCAATGGAGCATTTTTCTGACACTTGACGCATTTCCCCACAAATTCTCTAGCATCTTTTGTCATGGAGGGCCAGTATAACCCAGCCCTTAAAACTTTCTTCACCACTGTTTTGTATCCTTCATGACTGGCTGCATCACCTTCGTGGATCTCTCTAAGTGTGTACATAGCTTCTCTAGTTGATATACACCTCAAATATGGGTGTGTGAACGACTTCTTGTATAAGTGCCCTCCGATAATACAATATTTGATCCGAAGGGCTCGGGTCTCCCTGGTGGTAGGGGCATCTGCTCCCTTGGTGAGTTCTATCCATATAGCTCTTCTCCAATCATCTTCATCTTCAATGGAGCCAATGGGGTTCTCCAGAGTCTCTCTTTCCGCAACTACTAGAGTTACTGTTCCCTGTCCATCAAACTCTGTGGAGCTAGCGAGTTTGGAGAGACTATCCGCCTGCATGTTCTTCTCTTGGGGTATCTGGACTACCTCGCACTCTTGGAATTTGCCCATCACCGCTTTGGCACGTTCCAAATAAGCAGCCATCCTGCTATCTTTGGCTACATATTCACCATTCACCTGCTGAACAACTAATTGGGAGTCTGAGTGTAGAGTTACCTTTGGAGCTCCCAATTCCAATGCCATCTCCATCCCTCTGATCAAAGCTTCGTACTCTGCTCCATTATTTGAGGTCATGAATTGAAACCTCACTGTGAATTGTAGGTCCTCTCCTAGAGGGCCTATCAACACAATCCCTGCTCCACATCCGCTCAGGGTCACTGAGCCATCTACATATGTTGGTCCCAAGTTGAGTTAATAACGAGTAAGCTAGTGAAAATGTCTAGAGGGGGGTGAATAGACTTTTCAAAAATCTTTCGAAATATCAAAGTACAATATGCGGAATACGAAATTAACAATGAGCCCAATTCAAGATTATACTCAACTTATTTTCGAGAACTCTGTTCTATACTCAACTAGTCAAGTTCAGTTAAGTAGTTAAAACAATTAAGCAATTTAAACAATTAAAACAGTAAAGTAAATCAAACACGAGATTTATAGTGGTTCGACAACTTGTCTACATCCACTCTCACAAACCCAGTTGTGAAATTCTTATTAACTCGTCCAATGGAGTAATATGTTCTTGTGGCTTTAAGTCCCAAGAAATAAGACTTAGATCTTCTCGATAACACTACCAAGTGCCTCTTCGATCTTACTAGCGATTTACAAGTATCTAGCAACTTGAAACAACAAAAGAAAATAAAACTTCTCTTCGTTCAGTAGTAGCCTTCTTTGATCTTCACTTGACTTGTGTAGCTTCACTTTCTGAACTTCAATCTCTGAGAGAAATTTCTTCACTTGAATCTTCAATAATGCTTGCAGTATCAATATTTCAGTAGTCGTATCAGTATCTCAGTAATCAGTAGTCTTCAAATGATAAACTCCTTCAAGTATTTATAGACTTCGAACTTCAAGAACTCAGGTAGTTGTAACCAACCTTTCTTGATAACTGACTTCAACTGAATCTTCTTATCCATACACGCGTTTCTTGTTACGAATTAGTTATTCTATAACTAACTTCTCCATCCTTATCTTTCACGCGTATTTGTAACTAACTTCATGTTAACTTGTCTTGTGTAGTCTAGTAGATGTACTTGTCTTGTAGTCCACTTGTCTTGAGTAGTAGACTGGTCTTCTCTTCTTGTGCAGTAGACTTCTAATAGAACTAATCTAGTCCTATCATCTAATCTAACAAGACTATTACATTACTTTAAGCTTTTATAATACAAGCTTAGTCAACTTATAAATCTATATAACAAATCTATCTATTACATAAAAATATCATGAGCTCTATACAGCCATTATAGCTCAAAAACAAACTAATCAATATAAACATATATGAACAGATATGAAGTACTTATACATCGTACTTATCTTTTAAATATAAACAATACTTTTCTTTTCATGTGAACTCTACTGATCTGTTCAAGATGACTTCAACTCAACTAGACTAGATTAGTCAACACTTAGAAAATATTCAAACTATTTTTGGCTTATCAAAACTTCATCTCATCTTTTCATCATTTAGAACTTGTCTAGGATTCATATCCCAACAACATACACCTTCCATCCCTCGACCTCTTCTGGTTTAGTCGACTCTTGGATGAAATCTGACAAAGCTTGAGCTTTTATAGACTTCCGTGGCTCGAAATCTACGTCATATTCTTGGAGCTCGATCGCCCACTTCACCATCCTTCCAGAGAGGTCTGCTCGTCCTATAACCTGTTTCAACAAGTAATTAATGCGGACCAGTATTTTGTAAGAAAGGAAATATGGGCGCAGCCTCCGGGCTGTAACTACCACAGCCAGAGCAGCCTTCTCAATTTCTGAGTAACGATTTTCGGCCCCCTGAATGACCTTACTGACATAATAAATAGGGTGTTGAAGAGATCCCTCTTCTTTGACTAAAGCAGTGCTTAGTGAGAATTCCCATACGGAGAGATACAAAATGAGGGTATCTCCTGGAGAAGGCTTCGTCAGTTTCGGCAACTGAGACAAATGGTGCTTCAGGTCTTCAAAGGCCTTTTGGCATGTTTCGCTCCATTCAAACTTGGTCCCTTTCTTAAGAATTTTAAAGAAGGGATGGCTCTTTTCAGCAGACCTGGCTATGAATCTGCTCAACGCTGTAATCATCCCATTGAGTGTCTGGAGCTCATTTATGTTTCTTGGTGGCCGCATGTCCAGTACAGCCTTCACCTTGGCTGGATTCACCTCTATACCTCTTTGAGTGACCATATATCCCAGGAACTTCCCTGATTTTACTCCAAAAGAGCATTTGGCTGGGTTCAACTTGATGCCGTTTTCTCGAATTACCTGGAAAATTTCTTCCAAATCCTCTATATGTTGATCTGCTTTCACACTTTTAGCCAACATATCATCTACATATATCTCCATGTTTCTCCCTAGCTGCTTTCGAAAGACAGCATCGACCATCCTCTGATAGGTTGCTCCGGCATTGATTAATCCAAATGGCATCCGAACATATCCGAACGTTCCACAGGCTGCTATGAAGCACACTTTGGGGACATCTGCAGGATTCAGTTGGATTTGGTGGTACCCTTGGTATGCGTCCATCATGCTCAGCAACTCAAAGCCTGAAGTTGCATCTACTAGCTGATCTATTCTTGGTAGCGGGTAATGGTCCTTAGGGCATGCCTTGTTGAGGTCCCTGAAATCGATGCACATTCTCCATTTTCCTCCCCCTTTAGGCACTAGCACGGCATTGGAGAGCCATTCTGGGAATTGGACTTCTACTACATGCCCTGCTTTCAATAGCTTCTCGATTTCTTCTTTCACAATGTTATTCTTCTCAATCCCGAAATTTCGTAGTTTTTGTTTTACGGGCCTTGCCTTTGGATCCACATTAAGGCAATGTATTGCTATCTCCGGAGGGACTCCTGTCATGTCAGTTGGAGAAAATGCAAATATATCGGAATTTCGACGTAATGTAAATATTACCTTTTCTGTGAGTTCAGGCCCCAGTTGGGTACCTATTTTGGTAACAAAGCCGAGTTTCCCTGGAAAGAGCTCCACGCTCATCAGTTCCTCGTCTGTCTTAACATTTACTTGTTCAGGTGCCACTCCCTCTACTTTCTTCCTCTTAACCTCAGGGTCATCTCCTCTCATCCGCTCCAGGCCCCTAGTTAGGGCTCTATCTGCCATCTTTACGGACTCTGCATAGCACTTCCGTGCTTGGTACTGGTCTCCTCTCACTTCTCCCACCCCTGTAGCTGTAGGGAATTTCATTTTCATATGAAATGTGGAGATGATTGCCTGAAAAAGATTCAGGCTGGGTCGTCCCATCACAACGTTGTACGACGAGGGAATATCTACAATAAGGAACTCCACCACATGGACTTTCCGAGCTGGAGCGTCTCCCAATCCTACCTGTAACATCCCTGACCCCAAAGGTTGGATTGCCCCTCCGGAGAAACCATACAGAGAGGTATCTACAGGGCGCAGCTTCACACTCAGCTCCATTCTCTTAAAACATTCAAAGAACATGATGTCAGCCGAACTTCCCGTATCTACGAAGATTCGAGCAACATCGAATCCCGCTATGTCGGTAGTGATCACCAGAGCATCGTTGTGATCTTCCTTAATTCCCTTCACATCTTCTGGGCCAAATCGGATATTGGGCGTCTCCGTCATGCGCCCCACTTCTCTTAACTGGCTCCCCTGCTCTGCTCTTACAGCCCGGACATTTTGCTTCCTCTTCCGAAAAGAATCTCCATCAGCTGGCCCACCCACTATCATGTGGATT
This sequence comes from Galeopsis tetrahit, assembly GCA_963675135.1. Classification (NCBI taxonomy): domain Eukaryota; kingdom Viridiplantae; phylum Streptophyta; class Magnoliopsida; order Lamiales; family Lamiaceae; genus Galeopsis; species Galeopsis tetrahit. The sequence goes on from OY776120.1 coordinate 1,811,846, forward strand.
ACTCCTCTCTTTGGTGGAGGAGGGGGCATATCCTCAGCTGCCTCTCTGGTTTCCTTCTCTTCTGATTTTCTTTCATGATCTTTCCGCTTCTGCCCTCGAGGGCCCTGCCTATCTCTGAATATAAATTCTTTTAGATGGCCCGCTTGGATCATCCTCTCAATTTCGTCCTTCAAGTGGTAACATTGATTTGTATCATGCCCATACTCATTGTGGAATCGGCAGAATCGATCAGACTTGGGTTTCTGAGGTCCTCGATTTCTGGAATATGGGAATTTCAAGTCTGGATGGTCTCCGGCTACCTCCAGTACTTCAGCAGGCTCAATCCTCAAGGGCGTGTATTTCTCGAACCTCCCACGAGGGCCAGACCGGGGACCTCCGGAGGGATTACTATCTCTTGTTGATCCAGAGGTCCGAGGGACCTCTGGGCTGAATCGTCTGGAGGGACCTTCCCTTCTTCTCTCTCGATCTGGTGGCCTAACCTCCAGCCTTTTGGCCTTACGGACCTCCTCTAGAGTGAGGTACTTCTCTGCCCTGTGCAGCAGCTCATCGAAATTCTTAACTGGCTTCTTAGCTAAGGAGGAAAAGAAATCTCCATCTCGTAATCCGTTAGTGAGGGCGTTGATCTTCACCTCCGGAGAGGCTGTAGGGACCTCTAGAGCTACCTGATTAAACCTCCGGAGAAAAGCTCTTAAGCTTTCGCTCTCCCCCTGCCTCAGATTGAAGAGGGTCAAGGTGGCCCTTGGCTGTCTCCGGGCACTTGCAAATTGATGGAGAAATAACTCACTGAATTCTTCCCAGGATCGGATGGTATTAGGTTCTAACTGAGTGAACCATTGCTGCGCTGCTTTGGCCAGGGTGGTCAGGAACACCCTGCACTTAATTCCTTCTCCGTAGCGATGTAATAGCGCAGCGTTTTCAAATCTTACTAAGTGTTCGTAAGGGTCTGCCGTACCGTCATACTCAAAGTTAAGGGGCTTGAAATTGAATGGTAATTCATCCTGTAATATGTTAGGGGAGAACTGGCATCCGGATGTGTGAGCGGATCTACTGGTTCGGTTGTTCATCTGTCTCCTCATATCCTTCATCTCTTTCTGCAGAGCCTGTAGCTGGTCGCTAACTGGCCCTCCGTAGGTATCATCAGTGCTTTCTTCTGTCTCAAGGGGTTCTGTCCCTCGGGGTGCCGGATCTGCGTTCCTTCTAGTGCTTCGAAGGGGAATGCTTCTTTCCGCGCGCGAGTGCACTTTATCATCCTCCTCCACTCGTATCCCCATCTCCTTGGACAACACTTGGGAGGTTCCAGGTGCTTCATCCTGGGGTCTATGGGCCAGTACCTCTGGATTCCCTGGTGCAGCCTTGGGAATCTGGTCCCTTTGATCTGCAAAGGCTTTATCTACAGCTTGCTTGATGAGGGCGTTCAATTGATCGGGAGAGATCAAGAGTGTCCCTGAGTCTGGAATATCCTCTCGCTGAGGATCTGCGGTCTGGAACTCTGGGGTTTCAAGATTCCCGGTTATTCCCTCCCGGACCGGTAAAGGATGATTCTCGTCACCTAAATCTGGAGTGGGCGCCAATGGCTGATTTGATCCAGAAGGAGTATGGATTGGGTTTTTTCCCCGGCCTCCCATTGGTGGGGGATCAGTCGGCAAAGGGGAATTCTCCCCCGGAAGATTTTTCTTTCCAGAAGTAGATGTTTTGTCTCCGCCACCCATTTGCTCGAACAGGTAGAAATTCGTGAGAAAATCTTTCAACTCTTTCCCACAGACGGCGCCAGTTGATGTGCCAAAATTTGCACGAGAGGATTATATATCCTCGGGATTAAGCGTCCTGTTCTTCGAACACGAATAATTGCTTTAAGTGTGTTGCCTTCGTTCAAAACCTTCAAGAACCTGCAAAGAACACGCCGGAGGGGAGTCCGGCGTGGACACTCCGATGCCTAAGTCAGTATAGGGTTTATTAATCTCTCCCAAGGACCTCGGGATCCTTGATATATGAAAAACAGTTCTTAAAAGATCTTCCAAAGGTATATTGTATTCAGTTTAGTAAATGCGTAATGTACGAGAGTCTAACCTGGAAATCTCCTCGATTTTACCTATTTATAGAGATGTTGGCTGGAGAGGAAGTCAAGCCTTCCTCCTTTTCCGGAACTACCCGCCAGACTCGGTCCTGCGAAGTGGACGAAGCCTCCTTTCCTCCACTTCCCGAAGACTCGGTCATATCTCTTCTTTTTTGACTTGGTTCCCCCAGATAATAGAGGATAAGGTCCACTTTCTATCGAGTCTAAGCCGAAAATAGTGGAACCTCCCTACATTCAAGGCTCACGAACTTCCTCCAAAAGTAATTCTTCTGGAAGCTTCTCTTTGGCTGAAGCTCCCTCCGAAGGGATCTCCCGAGAGGATTTCTCCTCAGAGCATATTACATAATATGATCCTTTCACTTTTATCTTATCCCCTATACACGTGTCGACTCCTTATTAGGTGACATTTTTAGGCCGCATCACAGACGATCTCATACCATTTTTGGCTCCCCTCCATATTTAATCCTGGGTTCGCCCCTGCACTAGCTAGACCAACTTCTTGGAGTTGAATCAATATATACAAATCAACCAATCTATATATAAAAAATGAGGATGAGGGCTCTCCTGCTTTCGACACGTGTCGTTTGAGGTTGATTGTGCTTCTGCCATGTGTCCATTTGCTTTTTAAATGCTTATAATTATGTTTCAGTTTCAATTTCAACCGTTCATCTTTTTCTTCCAACCCTATTAAAGAATCTGCATGGCATCTGAGTTGTCCCACACTAGCTCTCTCCCTCTACTCTCTCCTAAACCCTTTAAATTCCCACAACTCCAAGAATTTATTGGAGTTAATTACCCCTACTAAAGTTCATTGAATTCCGAGGTTTTCTTCTCAACGATTAAAATCCTGATCTCTACTACCCACGTTAAGCCTATCATTCATAAATTCGTTAACTGGTGGATGTCGGCCGCAAAGGAGGATGACACATTGGTGTAACATTTTTTTACTAAATATTTGGATGTTCTATATTATCTAACATTAGTACATGAACGAGGGGCACATGTTTTTAATTTTTTTTTTTAAAGTCTCGGGCATTCCGGCCAGTTCGATCCAAGGACCAACTAATCCCACCGTCCACTGATTTTTATAATTATAAGCAGGTAATTCTCTTATCTTTATTATTTATTTTATTCTTTTAAAAGAAGAATAGTACTCTCCCAAGCATTTCAAGGAACCAAATTTCCTATTATTATATATCCATGTTGATTTATCTATTACAAGGATTGTTTCTGTTAATGCGTTAAGTGTCTGACATGTTTATTTTTTATTGTTTTGTAGGTTTAGCATGTGATAAGAGAATGGTTGCAAACAACTCATTGGCCTGCAATCATTGCTAAGCAAAGGTTGCTTTGACCACGAGTAATATTTTCTTCAATTTGAGATGACCTTGTGTGTGTTCAGTGTGACAAAAGTAATAATGAAATGTTTCTATTGTTGGTTCACATTTTCTTGGAAATGCCCAGCATACCTGAGAGAAGGGATATCGAGTGTAATATTCATGAGCTATTGTCTATTTGTGACGTTTTTAAGAGGAAATATGGGAAGATTTTTTTTCCTGCAGCCAATGATCTACGAACCCACTGTTGGTGTGTATTATATTCTTACTCCTAAATTATGTATTCCAAGTCCATGAAATATGATTTTGCAGTGTGATCTCTATAATTCAGTCACTACTATTGATTGCAGTTTAATAGAAAAGCTCTTTGTAAAATACCACCTAGCCTGGTGATTTTTTTTTTTTTTGAATGTTCTGAAGGAAATAGCCTAGGAATATTAGGTGCGATGGAATACAACTGAATTAGAGGAGTAGTAATCTTGGAGATGTTGGAACCTGTTTACGCCGTGTAAACTGCAACCTGCAATATCGAAGATTCAGATAACAAATATGATAACACAAATAAGTCGAGTCAAGGGAATCCCTTTTCCCGCAGAACAGAATACGCCCAGGATAGTGCTCGACTGTTACGGCGTTCCGTTCCCAAAGGTAAAACGACTTTCACTTCTTACACAGTAGCACCACTGTATAAGAAGCCTCGGCGAACGTACTTAGTATGAACTGAACACTCTCGGATATAAATCCGGCACAAGAAAGAACAGTGTAAGGCTTTCGGGAGCTCAACACACTGCGTAGGGACGAGAGGAGAGTAGAAGGGCAGAGGGACGAATTTCAGCGTAAGTTTGGAATGAGGGAAGAGTCTGTATTTATAGGCACAAGAAACCCTAGGAGGTTGTTGAGAAAATCGTGGGAATATTGAGAAAATCGTGGGAATATCACGAAAATATCTCTTACGTGGATAAGTTTTGAAAACTAAATCTTGAAGACCAAGTTCAACAATTAATTTCTCACTCACCTTAACTCGGTTTTGAGATATTAAATATACCACGTTCATCTACTCCGCGAGTAGATCGACTATGTCACGTTCAATTATTTTATAATTAACGTTTTAGTCCATCTAATTAATTAATTAGATAAGGGTGTCAAAACCCAATTAATCCCATTAATTTCAACAATCCCCCACATGAGTGAAAATCGTGTCTATACAACATCAGACTCAGTGTTCAGTTCGAGTGAGATCTCCGTGCTTCCGGATAAGTGGTTTTTGGCCTTGAACTTTCCGTAGCCAAACACAATCGGATATACCGGCGGCTTAGTGGACGCGATGCCTTGAACTACTCCTCCATAGTGTATACCTAGACAACAGTGTCAGCACACATCAATCTCGTCTTCGTAACGTTCTCACGTTTTTGTCCGTTTTGGCCATGGACGTCCTTTATGTTCATAAATGTTTGGTCGAAGCGGCCCTCACTTCTCATTTATATAGGTGACTTCCTTTCGAGTATCCCGTTATACTCTAGGAATCATTAAGAGTCGAAGACTCAGTCTTTACCACATCTTACGGGTCGTTAACACTTGAGATCGTGCTGTCCGGAATAGTCGTATTTTTCAAGTGTTTTATCACTAACTTCCACAGCTTCGTTTTCCCATTGAACCAAGTTCTTGGGATCTCCAGTCATCATGGTTGGGTTACCACTGCTTTAGTTTTTCTTGTGGGTTTAGACCCATTCCTTCTACCAGCTTGTTCAATTGATCTCGGTTTATGCTCTTCGTGAGCGGATCCGCTATATTGTCCTTAGTATTGACATAATCAATGGACATTACTCCAGTGGAGATCAATTCTCTAACGGAGTTGTGTCGACGACGTATGTGTCTCGACTTTCCGTTGTACATGACATTCGTAGCTCTCTCAATGGCAGTTTGACTGTCACAGTGTACCGTCACCGATGGTACCGGCCTTTTCCAACATGGAATGTCTTCCAGAAAACTACGCAACCATTCAGCCTCTGCAGCGGCTAGGTCTAACGCTATAAATTCTGATTCCATTGTGGAACGAGCAATACATGTTTGTTTCTTGGACCTCCACGACACTGCTGCTCCTCCAATAGTGAATACATATCCACTAGTGGACAACGAGTCTTTTGTGTCTGATATCAAATTTGCATCACTGTATCCTTCGACTACAGCTGGATGTCTTGTGTAGTGAAGACCATAATCAATGGTGTACTTTAAGTATCTTAATACCCTTTTCAACGCTCTCCAGTGCTCATGACTTGGATTGTTCGTGTATTGACTCAACTTGTTTACCGAACATGCAAGATCAGGGCGTGTACAGTTCGTGATGTACATCACACTTCCAATGATTCTTGCGTATTCCAGTTGAGCCACTGGTTCTCCTCTATTCTTTTTCAAGTGAACATTGAGTTCCAAAGGTGTCTTAGCAGGTGGATCGTCAAAGGCTTTAAATTGCTTTAGTACCTTCTCCACATAGTGAGATTGTGTCAAGGAAATTCCATTGGACGTTTTCTCTATCTTGATTCCAAGAATCACATCTGCTAATCCCATGTCTTTCATGTCAAAGTTTCTACTTAACATGTTCTTTGTATTAACGATGATATTGTGATTGTTACTCATGATTAACATGTCATCGACATATAAGCACACAATAACAAATCCATTAGGTGTATCCTTCACATACACACACTTATCGCATTCGTTAATTCGAAACCCATTTGACAACATTGTATTGTCAAATTTCAAGTGCCACTGTTTAGGAGCTTGCTTAAGTCCATACAGTGATCGAACGAGTTTGCACACCTTTTTCTCGTTTCCAGGAGAAACATATCCCTCAGGTTGATCCATGTATATTTCAGCATCCATCTCACCATTAAGAAACGCCGTCTTAACGTCCATTTGGTGTATTTCGAGATTGTGCAAAGCAGCAATAGCGACTAACATCCGGATGGAGGTGATCCTTGTCACTGGTGAGTATGTATCGAACAAATCATACCCTTCCTTTTGTTTAAACCCCTTTCCAACAAGACGAGCTTTGTACTTATCAACAGATCCATCTGCTTTGTACTTTCTTCTAAGGATCCACTTGCATCCTAAGGTCTTAGAACCTTTGGGGAGGTCGACCAACTCCCATGTGTGGTTTAAGAGAATAGACTCATATTCACTTTTTATGGCTTCTTTCTAGAGGTGTGCATCTGGTCTTGCCATAGCTTCTTTGATAGTTTTAGGTTCTTCTTCCTCCAAAACATAAGTAATGAAGTCTGAACCAAAATCTTTATCAATTCTAGCTCTCTTACTGCGTCTCGGTTCTTCACTCTCTTGAGTGGAAGGACTAACAGTGTCGTCTGTTGCTTCGAGAGTTCTTTTACTCGAGCTATCTTCCTCTTTTTCCTTAAGAGAAAATACGTTTTCAAAGAATACTGTGTTCCTTGACTCAATTGTAGTGCCTTCTGTCATATCCGGTACTTCGGATTTGTGAATCAGAAATCGATAGGTACTACTGTTTAAAGCATATCCTATAAAGATACAATCGACGGTTTTAGGGCCAATTTTAACTTGTTTAGGAAGCGGTACTTCAACCTTAGCCAAACACCCCCACACTTTGAGGTATTGGTATGAAGGTTTTCGTTTCCTCCATATTTCATAAGGAGTTTGATCCTTAGTTTTGTGAGGAATCTTATTCAGAATGTGGTTAGCCGACAGAATGGCTTCCCCCCACAAGTTCTAAGGTAGACCAGAGCGGATTAATATTGTGTTCATCATCTCTTTTAGTGTTCGGTTTTTCCTTTCCGCAACACCATTAGACTGAGGTGAGTAAGGGGTTATCGTTTGATGTATAATCCCTGATTCAATACATAATTGTTCAAACGGAGCTACGTACTCTCCACCCCTATCACTACGAATTGATTTAATTCGAGTGTCCAATTGAATAATTAATTAGAAGCAGTTTTATTAATTAGATAATTAATTATTGGGCACTGCTTTTCGGCTTCTTGATTTGATGAAATCTGGTTGGAGAAACGCTGCTATACCAGGAGCCAGCTCCGGCGCTTTCAATTTCCATGAAATCGCTCACCATAATCCGGCCGTCGGCGCCACTGCCTGATCGTCGCGGACTTTCTATATCTCCCAGAAGATATTGCAGTAATTGATTAACAAAGATATATTTTGGTAATTATTAACAAAAATATATTCCAGTAGTTATCCAAAACATTAATTAATTAAATATCCAATAAATTAAATTAATTAATATATATTCTGTTCTGCGATTGTTGGAACCTGTTTACGCCGTGTAAACTGCAACCTGCAATATCGAAGATTCGGATAACAAATATGATAACACAAATAAGTCGAGTCAAGGGAATTCCTTTTCCCGCAGAACAGAATACGCCCAAGATAGTGCTCGATTATTACGGCGTTCCGTTCCCAAAGGTAAAACGACTTTCACTTCTTACACAGTAGCACCACTGTATAAGAGGCCTCGGCGAACGTACTTAGTACGAACTGAACACTCTCGGATATAAATCCGGCACAAGAAAGAACAATGTAAGGCTTTCGGGAGCTCAACACACTGCGTAGGGACGAGAGGAGAGTAGAAGGGCAGAGGGGCGAATTTCAGCGTAAGTTTGGAATGAGGGAAGAGTCTGTATTTATAGGCACAAGAAACCCTAGGAGGTTGTTGAGAAAATCGTGGGAATATTGAGAAAATCGTGGGAATATCACGAAAATATCTCTTACGTAGATAAGTCTTGAAGACTAAATCTTAAAGACCAAGTTCAACAATTAATTTCTCACTCACCTTAACTCGGTTTTGAGATATTAAATATACCACGTTCATCTACTCCGCGAATAGATCGACTATGTCACGTTCAATTATTTTATAATTAACGTTTTAGTCCATCTAATTAATTAATTAGATAAGGGTGTCAAAACCCAATTAATCTCATTAATTCCAACAGGAGAGCAAGAGTACGTGAACCAAAACCGGGCCCACTCTTTTTCTTAAAACTAAAAAAGTGTCGTTTCTCTTTCGTGGCGAACGAGAGAGACAGATTTGGCGACACTTTAGCTGATGCAATTGTGCAGACTAGTTGCTCTAATTTCAAATTGACTAGTAAAAGCAGTCCTATTTTATAACATAAATTGCACATACAAGTATGTTAATCTGACCCAAGGTGTAATATAGATTCAAATCCTATCCTATCTAACAATAACGACCAACATTTGTGTAAATTTGAATTCAATGTGAATTTGAAATAATGACATTTTATATGCATAAAATTGATAGTTTATATACCGAACAATAATATAGTTTGAGATGTTAATTTGAACTATACTATAATAAAAAAAATAGTTACATGTTTTGATATTATTTTATTCTTAGAGTAATGTTGTTGAAACCCTCTATACAAAATTCCTGACTTCGTCCTATCTTTTTTGGAGTTATACCTCGGAATTGATTATACACATTGGGTGTCAGTTGACATATTCTCATTAATCTATATCAACTGGTTAGATAGAGTATAATCCAATGAATATACAAATTATTAGAGTTTATTATTGTCTTTATCAATTTTCTATCCTGAATTTTTAACACGTATCGTATAATGAGCTTTTTTGAAACACTAAAACTAGGAGAAGTAATTGATACCAACTCTCCTAGAGTCAACTAAACTTCAAACCTACATCTTTATGAGTATGACATAATTCTAATTAGGAAAAAACATTCTTAACAACATATGTGTATGTATAGTTCTTGTTCAATCCATTTCTTCCCCAATTTTCTCCCCTCAAGTTCCATTTATTTCGTTTGTCCTCATCTTTTTATATTCCACCCACCTTACCTCAGCCAAATTAGTTCCACGTTAGCAATTGGGGGCAGTTGACTTATTGACTATCAATTTTTTTCAAGTCTTTGTTCGGTTTCGTTGGGTTCTTTATATGTTTTTATGTGATGATGTTGATTTGTCCTTAAGATTTCGGTGCTTAATTAGTGAATTTTACTTCTTTTTTTCTTTTATAATTTTCTTGACTCGAGAATAATTTTGTGTGAGGTGTTTGTCTCGTATTAAGAATGAAGATGTGGACATATTTGTGTACAAATGTTAAACTCGTCTCTTCACTTCCTCATGACTGACTAAGAGGAGACAACATTGTTAAATTGATCAGTTGCAGATTGAATTGTGCGTCAAACATACATCTTTATTATGACATAATTCCAATTAGGAAAAAACATATGTGTATGTATAGTGCTTGTCCAATCTATTAGGACCACACTAAGAGAAATTAAGAGTTCAATCAAGTAGGAAGACAAGAACTTGTGTCATTTGTAGTTGAGTTTATAAAGAACAATCTTAATCAATCTTGAACCATACATTGATTATTTTGCACCATACATACTTAATTACATGATAACATTAATTTTTTTTTAAGTCTCTATATTCGTATTCGACCCAATCACCAACAAATTCAGAAAAATCAAATAACAATTATAATTACATAGTGGTTACTCCATTTTGTTTGACTGATCCATTCTCTTGAACTCCATTAACCAATTTTTGATTAGTGTCACTTTCTTTCTCCTTTGCCTTCTTCTCCTCTTCTTCTTTAGCCAATTTCTCAGCTTCTGCCTTCTTCTCCTCTTCTTCTTTAGTAAATTTCTCCGCTTTCGCCTTCTCTTCTTCTTCCTCGGCCTTACGCCTCGCTTCTTCCTTGGCCTCTTCGATGGCCTCCACTAGTCTCTTCAAACGAGGTTCCACGCCCTCTCCGCGCGATTTTGGCATCAAATTCTCGGCGACATCAGCTGGGGTCATGTTCGTTTCCCCCAACATCCGCTCAATCGTCGCAAACATGTCATGTGAATCAATGCTCATATAATTCTTAGCCAAAACCTTAAAGGCCTCGAACCCACAATACGACAATTCGACGTGCTTATCCATCCTCCCCCGTCGAATGAGAGCAGGATCAAGCTTCTCCTTATAATTAGTAGTGAACACAATGATCCTTTCGCCCCCACACGACGACCAAAGCCCGTCGATGAAGTTTAGAAGCCCCGAAAGAGTCACCTCGCTCGTCTTCTTCGCCCCCATTTTCTTCATCTCCTCCTTAACCGCCTCCTTATCGTCCTCGTCTTTCTTCTTCTTCTTCGTGTCCTCGTCGTCTTCCGCCTTCGCCCTCTGCCCCGTCAGGTCCAACGAGCAATCGATATCCTCGATCACGATAATTGACTTGCTGGAAGTATCAATGAGCAGCTTCCTCAACTCAGTGTTGTCCATAACAGAGGTTAATTCCAAATCATAAACATCATAATTCAACAAATTAGCCATGGCAGCAATCATGGTGGATTTCCCAGTCCCAGGGGGTCCAAATAAGAGATAACCCCTTTTCCAAGCTTTTCCAATTTTTGCATAATAGTCCTTCGATTCAGAGAAATTTACAAGATCGTCTACAATTTCCTGCTTCAAAACAGGATCCATCGCCAGAGTGTTGAAACTCGCCGGATGCTCGAAAATCACACTGCTCCACAGCCTCCGGCCGTATCCGTACCCGCCGCCGTCGCCCTTGTTGTTAGTGTATAGCTTCCGGCGCCGCTCCTTGACTGTTATCGCTTTCCCCTCTTCCAAAACGTGTTTCAAATACGAATCCCTAATTTGGTCGCGGTGTTTTCGATGGAAAGTGAGATTGAAGTAGCGCTTCTCCTCCTCTCTAGGCCAGAAGGAAACCGATTGCCTGTTGGGGGTGGTTTCATTGGAGGACCACCAGAGCTTGATTCCGGCGAATTCGTCGGTGACTTCTTCGTGTTTCGCCATGGTGAGGACGACGGCCTCCGTGTCGGGGACGACGGTGGCTTGGAGGCGCTTCGCCTGTTGGGAGGAATTGGCGTTGAGATACCGCTCGATGGCGGCGTACGATTTGCTCCGCTGGAAACCGTTGCCGCCGGTGTACTCGGAGAAGGTGATTTGGATGTAAGGGTACAACAGATTCACCAGTTTTTGGGAATAGCGTATGATCGGGCCGCGGAACTGGTAGGGGAAGTAGTTTTGGAACATTGCGTAGGCCACCATTAAACCTGCAATTGCAGAGGTCAGTTGGGTCAACATTTCCGCCATTGGTGGTATTGGAGGAAACATCTTTCTAATTAAAATTTTCAACAAATTCTCCCTCTATATATAGACGGACTAACCTTTTCACCTCGTCTCATTTTTTAAGTCTCGGGTATCTGGTCCAATTCCACGGCTCATTTGCAGGGTCTCGTTTTTCAGCTCGTCTCATAATAGCTTTCAAAATCTTAAATTTTATGTGCAGTGGCGGACCCAGAATTGTGAATATGAGTTACGATTTACAAGACTTAACAAAATTTGTAGGTTTCTTTCATTTTAAATTATTCATCATCAAAATCAAAATGTGTATTCCATTAGGAACAAATTCAAAATTAGTCAAATTTAAAGGGTTGTAAAAACTTTAATCTCTAATTTTTTGAAGTCTCGAATATTCAATTCAAGAATCGACTATTTTCGAGAGACTAATCCTATCGCCTACTTACAGGGCATACTACCACTAGACCAACTCCTTCACCTTAAGGGTGAATCAATATATACAAATCAACCAATTTCATTAAAAGTACTAATAAATGCTTTCATTCGTTAAAATTTGCATCGAAAGAATATGAATAATGAATTTGGACGGGAGGATTAGTAATCTTGGAGAGCAAGAGTATGTGAACCCAAACAGGGCCCACTCTTCTTTCTTAAAACTTAAAAAAGTGTCGTTCGTTTCTCTTTCGTGGCAAAGAGAGAGAGAGAGAGATTTGGCGACACTTTAGCTGATGTCATTGTGCTGACTAGTTGCTATAAATTTAAAGTTGTTTTTTCTTCCCATCACAATATTTTTCTAATTTCAAATTGACTAGTAAAAGCAGTCATATTTTATAACAAACATAAATTGCTCAGACAAGTATGTTAATCTGACCCAAGGTGTGATATAGATTCAAATCCTATCCTATCTAACAATAACATTTGTGTAAATTTGAATTCAATGTGAACTCTTTTTTAAGATCGTTAATATTTTTGAAATAATAACACTTTCATATGCATAAAATTGATAGTTTATATATCGAACAATGATACTTAAAAAAAGTTCACATAAACTCAAATTCATCGAAAACTTACAAAGTATATATGATACCCAGTGAGTCATTGACAAAGCCACATTGGCCCTGGGGGTTCTGAATTTTTATTATATACTTTTCGTTCGTCTATAAGCTTTTAATTTTACCATTTTGATCTGTCCATCTGTAAGCTTCTCATATCGAGTGTCGGTTGGCTTCTTCTCATTAATGTATATTAGCTGGTTACGTAGAGTATCCAACCTTTCTTACACCCTTCGGTTTCCTCTGCGTTGGATTGTGTAAATCTTCTAATCATTAGTTTAGTTGGGTGGAAATTTGTGTTCAGAATTTGTAGGCCACTCGCGATTACATTGGGGGTGAGTATTTGGTTTCTTGGGATTTCTTGGAGACAAATTTTGAAGCCTTGACAGATAATTGGGCGAACAATTTTCGGGGTTTTTTTCTCTTCCATACCCCTTCTTATGGTGGAATTAGACGGTTTTTAAACCGTGGTTTTCCTCTTCCCGCAGTTTTCAGGAGGCTTTCTCTTTATATATTGGGTGGAGGGTTTTACTTCTTCCCCATTCTCTCTAAACACTTTCATTTCCTTAAGAGATCTTTTTCTTTTAACCACTATGGCGGAAACTCTAAACGACATGATGGAGAACTTTCGGATCTCAAGCAAAGAAACCACACACATTGTGGCACAGAAGGAGGAACTGGCAATCCCTAAGAACACGGTGGCTATGCGATTCGTTGCAAAGCGCTCTATCAGTATTGCAGAACTAAAGGAGATCCTTGGAAGAGCTTGGCGACTAAGAACAACTCTAAAGATTTTGAATGTAGGGGATGGTCTCTTTTTACTCACTTTTGTTGAGGAAGCTCAGGTAAAGGAGGTGCTTCTCCTTCAGCCCTGGAATGTACGAAGATCACTGATTATCTTGGAGCTGTTGCATGGGAGTGAAAGACTGTCCCAACTCAAACTTTGCTCCGTTCCTTTCTAGATCCAGGTCCATGGTCTTCAGTTGTTTGCGATGAGTAAAGTTTTGGGTCTGAAAATTGGTAGTATTGTCGGAGAAGTCTTGGAGGTGGATGCGAAGGAAGGTGAAACGGCGTGGGGAGAGTGTTTACGCGTTCGAGTGATGATGGATGTGTCCAAGCCCCTTTGTCGCTTCTTTTACATTATACGGTGGAAGACGAACCGGTGACTGCGGTGTTTAGGTATGAGAGATTGTCGGGCTTCTGCTTGCTGTGTGGGATGTTGGATCATACAGAGAAGGAGTGTAATCTTGCTTATGGCAAGTCTGGTGAATGGTGCAAGAATCACCGTTTCTTTCCTGCATGGCTTCAAGCGGACAAGAAGAAGAGTCCGTCGTCGTCTGAAGAGCTTGAGCAATTTTTTAATCTTCTTAAGATAGGAGCGGGGGAGCAGGCCCAGATGCAGGAACAGGCGGATGAGGAGGCTAGAAGGGCTTTGAAGGGTAAAACAATTGTGGTGGAGGAAGAAGAGGTGGAGACTAGGCTAGCCATTTGCCCTCAAAAGTGACAAGTGGTTCACCGTTTTGATGAACTCATGCCAAGACTAGGTGGTTCTGAGGGGGGCATACGCGCTTTCATGCCGACTAGGAAAGGGAGGTTCGATCCGCGTTCAGGTATGTATTTGGATGCACTTTCTTTTACTGTTCCTCCTGGTTTTCAACATTGTTATATGAATGAGCCTTTAACTAGTGTGGAAAATGGACGGGACTACCGAGTTGTTCACTTTGTTGGAAGGGACCTTAGCTCTAGAGACTATTCCACTTTTCTCGAGGTTATTTATGAAGGGGAAATTGCTTTTACCCCGATCTATGAGACTGAGACTCTGAACAGGCATGTAGTTCCGGAAGTGGAGAATTTTTTCCAGGATAAGGAAGTCACGGCGGCTGCTGATTCGACAAGTAGTTATGTGGTACCTTGCAAGAAAAGGGCATGGAAAGATGTATCGGGCGCAATTATGGAATTTTGGGGGGATGGTAAGGGTTGGTCGGAAGGAGAAATTGTGAAAGAAGTGGAGGGTATTTGTAAAAAAGTCAAAAGCATGTTTGGAATGTATGGGGTGCCTATTGATCTTCATGATACGGCGGAGGCTGAAGTGAATCATCCCCGTCAAGGAGAATGATTGTCATTTGTTGGAATGCCCGAGGGGTTCGTGGTGCTCGAGCATTCAATAATATTAGTAGACAAGTGTTTAAATATCATCCGAATGTGTTTAATATATATGTAATCTTGAACCAAACATTAATTATTTTGTACCATACATGCTTAATTTACAAATAACAAATTTTTTTTTAATTTCGTTATCCTGCCAGAGAATCGACTAATTCGAAGTATCGGATAACATTAATTAGATAGTGGTAACTCCATTTTCTTTGATTGCTCCATTCTCCGTTCCCTTAATTGCATCACCATTTTCTTGAACTCCATTACCCAATTCTTGATTAGTGCCACTCTCTTTCTCCTTGGCCTTCTTCTCCTCTTCCTCTTTAGCCAATTTCTCAGCTTTCGCTTTCTTCTCCTCTTCTTCTTTAGCCAATTTCTCTGCTTTCGTCTTCTCTTCTTCTTCAGCCTTACGCTTCGCTTCTTCTTTGGCCTCTTCGATGGCCTCCACCAATCTCTTCAAACGAGGTTCCACGCCCTCACCACGCGATTTTGGCATCAAATTCTCGGCGACATCAGCCGGGGTCATGTTCGTTTCCCCCAACATCCGCTCAATCGTCGTAAACATTTCATGCGAATCAATACTCATATAATTCTTGGCCAAAACCTTAAAGGCCTCGAACCCACAATACGACAATTCGACATGCTTATCCATCCTCCCCCGTCGAATGAGAGCAGGATCAAGCTTCTCCTTATAATTAGTAGTGAACACGATGATCCTTTCGCCCCCACACGACGACCAAAGCCCATCGATAAAGTTTAGAAGCCCCGAAAGAGTCACCTCGCTTGTCTTCTTCACCCCCATTTTCTTCATCTCCTCCTTAACCGCCTCCTTATCGTCCTCGTCTTTCTTTTTCTTCTTCGTGTCCTCGTCTTCGTCCGCCTTCGCCCTCTGCCCCGTCAGGTCCAACGAGCAATCGATATCCTCAATCACAATAATCGACTTGCTGGAAGTATCAATGAGCAGTTTCCTCAACTCAGTGTTGTCCATAACAGAGGTTAATTCCAAATCATACACATCGTAATTCAACAAATTAGCCATGGCAGCAATCATGGTGGATTTACCAGTTCCAGGGGGTCCAAATAAGAGATAACCCCTTTTCCAAGCTTTTCCAATTTTTGCATAATAGTCCTTCGATTCAGAGAAATTTACAAGATCGTCCATAATTTCATTTTTCTTCATAGGATCCATCGCCAGAGTGTCGAAACTCGCCGGATGCTCGAAAATCACACTGCTCCACAGCCGCTGGCCGTATCTGTACCCTCCGCCGCCGCCGCCGGCCTTGTTATTAGTGTAGAGCTTCCGGCGCCGCTCCCTGACGGTTATCGCTTTCCCCTCATCCAAAACGTGTTTCAAATACGAATCCCTAATTTCGTCGCGGTGTTTTCGATGGAATGTGAGATTGAAGTAGCGCTTACCGTCTTCTCTAGGGTAAAACGAAATCGATTGTTTGTTTGGGGGAGTTTCATTGGAGGACCACCAGAGCTTGATTCCGGCGAATTCGTCGGTGACTTCTTCGTGTTTCGCCATGGTGAGGACGACGGCCTCCGTGTCGGGGACGACGGTGGCTTGGAGGCGCTTGGCCTGTTGGGAGGAATTGGCGTTGAGGTAGCGCTCGATGGCGGCGTACGATTTGCTCCGCTGGAAACCGTCGCCGGTGTACTCGTTGAAGGTGATTTGGATGTAAGGGTAGAAGAAATTGATGAGTTTTTGGGAGTAGCGTTTGATCGGGCCGCGGAGCTGGTACGGGAAGTAGTTTTGGAACATTGCGTATGCCACCATTAAACCTGCAATTGTTGAGGTGAGTTTCGAAACCATTTCCGTCATTGGAGGAAACATTTTTGATTGCTCATGCTAAAATTGTGAACAAACTCTGGGTATATATATAAGTGGGGACTGGGGAAATACTATCTCCCGCCTTCTAGTTTGTTTTGGCACGGAGATTAACGAATACTCCATTATAAAAAAACTAGACTCACACCTTTGAAAGTTAGAACTTTTAGATGAGATGAATTTTTTTTTACAATTTTTTTTTTTAATTATATTGTTGACACTATTTTATTTCAACATTCAGTCATTACTTATTTTCTAAATTGTTATTTACATCATCTATAAGCATTCATTTTATTTATAAATAGATCATACAATATCATATCATCAACACTTTCATTTTATGCATAAATCAATCATGTTATGTTCCTTAAAAGTTTTCATACTTTCTTTTGTATACTTAAAATAGAAATAATTATCACAATTTTCACCCTCACAATATACACATATTTACATTCATGACATTACTTTTGGGGTCCACTATACACTCAACTCGCCTACTTTATTTATTTTATATATAAAAGTTTACAGAATTACACATTAACACCGCAAACTTTTTGGGACGGAGTAAGTATTAGTTAAATATAATAATAATCTTGTAGAGCAAGGGTTGCTTCATGCCAAGTCAGATATGTGAACACAAACCGGGCCCACTCTTTGTTAGTTTTAAACTAAGAAAAAAAATGTGTTTTTGCTTTCTTGTTGTCTTTTTTCATGGGAGAGAGACAGAGGAAGCTGATTGGAGCGACACTTTAGCTGATGCCATTCTGCTGACTAGTTGCAATAAGCGTCCTTACCGTAACCACAAAAATTAGGCTCTTTCTAAATTTAAAATTTGTATTTTTCCATCACAATACTTTTGTAATTTCAAGTTGACTAAGAAAAGTAGTCATATTTTATATAAAAACTAGTTACTTATCAGCTTTGGATACGGAGGTTAAGAAATATAATAGAATAAGTAGATGAATAAGATGTGATGTAATTGAGAGAGATAAGAATATAATGAAATGTAAGAGAAAGTAATTTCCAAAAAATGGATGAATAACTTTCATTGTAACAAACGAAAATGAAAAGTTGAATAACTTTCACCGGAATGAAGTGAGTATAAGCACAAAGAAATATGTTAATCTAACCCAAGATGCCATATAGATTCAAATCATATCCTATAAAAGAAGGATATAATAACACTAGTGTGAATTTGAGTTTACGTGCACTTTTTTTTTTTAGTGTCATTAACATTTTTTTTTTAAAGTGACATTTCATAAATATAAAATTCATTGTTAGTATACATAACAACGATATTTGAAAAAAAAAAAATCACATGAATTCAAGTTCATGAAACTTATTAAGTATGGTGCACATCTTCTTTAGAGGTGTACTGACACTTCAACTTTATGTCACATTAGGTGTTTAATGACATCTTCTTATGCTCCACATCAACTGGTTAGATAGAGTGGTTCAATGGATATACAAATTACCAGTGGCGGACCTACGTAATGCCCAGGGGGGCCCGTGGGACCCCACTAATTTTATAAATTTATTAGGGGTATTTTGGTAATTTCACATATATTTAAATTAATACTCTGTTATATAATTATTTGCACACTTCTGATAAAAAAATAATCCACAAAATTAATATATATCCGAACATCATTTTATTTTAAAATCGCCAATCATTTTGGGTCTACATTTTATCCTAAATTTCACTAAATCTATTTTACATCCTACTAAATCCTCCTTACACCTTATTAAACCACTCAAAATACATTTTCTTATTTAACTCTACACCACTAAATTCAATTGTTTTTTTTTAAGTGAATCGGTTAAAATCTGCAAGTTATCACGGGACGAAGGGAGTATTAACTTGTACCAAAACATAGCAAAAGTCAACTTATCCGATCAATTTAATTTAATGAAATGTGACGTATTGACAATTTTATAATATGAAATTTTGATGAAAATGTGACTCTAATTGTATATAATCTCTTTTTATAATAATGTTAATCGGGCCCCCCTACCAAAAATTTCTGGGTTCGTCACTGCAAATTACTATAGTTCAATCTCGTTTTCATCAATTTTCTCTCCTGAATTCATTTTATCTTTAACTAGCATTGATTTTTTGAATCTCAATCAACTTGAGTTTAATTAGCAAGCTGCCTAACACTCGATACTACAATAGTACAAATTCAACTTAATTCGGTCGAGATGCTTAAGCGTTGACCAGACGACCGCCCAACCCAAGTTCTGCATCCATACTATAGAAAATGCCAGTGTAATTTCTTCTATAATTGCGTGGTAAGTGACACTATGGAGAATAGTCCATTTCAAAATAATGACATGTTTCTAATTCTTACATCATAGCTTCGATCATATATTATCATATTCCAAAAAATATCTTTGATTATATATTTGCTTTTTCCTTAAAATATGATTAACGTGCCAGTCAGGAAATGACCAAGACGTGTATTTCCATCTTCACCATTTATTTATTTTTTATTCTATTATTCGGTTAATTGTAAATGGCTATCAAAACAGTATTATTCGATTCGATTCTTCTGTTCCATTTTTTTTCCTCAGACACAACAAATTTTGTTATCGTCGTTTAGAAGAAAGATTGATATATTGTTTAAAATTAAATGCACGATACGTTTTTATTATAAAAATATGTGTTAAAAAAAATATCGACATGAACGTGTAGTCGTGCACTCATAAAAAATATTTACCAAAACATGAAAAATGTAATAAAGTAGAGTAATTTATTGAAACTCTTAGATACATACATTTTTTTGTTGTGAAAGAACAAAAAAGTTCATACCTTGAACATTCATAATAAGAACAAAATCATTGGCTCTAGTATTAATATATAAATATTAAAATTTAATAGTTAAAAAACATTTTATATATTTTCCGTTTCGAGGAAAGCTCCCCATGTGCGTTAATAAATATAATATAATAAATAGATATGATGTGATTGAGAGAGAAAATTATAATGAAATGTGAGAGGAAGTAGTTTGTTAAAAAAGAAATGAGTAGCTCTCATTAGGATGGACTAAAAAAGAAAGTTGAATAGCTTTCATTGGGACGGAGGAAGTATCTTATACATTAAACGGTGGCATGTTGTTGACCGGTTGAAAATTAAGTACTTTACCTTATGTTATATTTAATAATGTGATATGGATTGATAATTTAAGAATAAAAATTGCAAACAAAGTTATGTAATTGGTTAATACGGAGTATATATTATTCGAAAACTTTAATTGAAAAATCGTGTTTGACGATTGTATAGAAAGTGCGACTCCTCCGAAGTCAGAGAGGCTAATGGAGTACTTAACAAGGTTTAATTGGAGTACTAATCTAATCCAAGTATTTACCCATCACAATACTTTTGTAATTTCAAGTTGACTACGAAAATCAGTCATATTTTTATTATTTTATATGAAAACTACATTTCTTTGTTTCGATGTAAACTATTAATGAGCTTTGAACGCGAAAGTTAAGAAATATAATAGAATAAGTAGATATATAGATGTGATATGATTAAGAGAAAGAATAATATAATGAAATGTAAGAGGGGTAATTTTCAAGAGAAAAAGGGAAATGTTAGATAGCTTTCACTTGAACGAAAGGAGTATAACATATAACATATATATAAATAAATAAAAGAAATATTACCCAAGATGTCATTTAGATTCAAATCATATCCAATAAAAGAAGGATATAATAACACTGTTGTGAATTTGAGTTCACGTGAACTCTTTTTTTAATGTTATTAACAATGTTTTAAAAACAGTTACATTTCATAAATATAAAATTCATAGTTTGAATACACAACAATGATACTTGAAAAAAAAAATCACATGAATTCAAATTCATAAAACTTATCAAGTATGGTGCATATTTTCTTTAGAGGTGTACCTCGGAATTGATCATATTATATTAGGTAACAATGACACTTCAACTTTATGTCACATTAGGCGTTAAATGACATCTTCTCATTGATTCACATCAACTGGTTAGGTAGAGTGGTTCAATGGATATACAAATTACTATAGTGAAATTCTTGTTTTTTTTATCAATTTTCTCTCCTGGATTCATTTTGTCTTCAACTAGCATTGATTCTTTGAATCCTTCCAGAACAGCTGAAACACTTGACTTATCATATGACTCTCAGTCAGCTTGAACTTAACTAGCAAGTTGTGTGACACTCGTAATAGAATAGCTGACTATACAAATTCAACTTAATACACTCGTAATAAAATAGTTGGCTATACAAGAATCTGTCTACTCCAACTCGATCACCTAGACGACGACTTATACAAAAGACACTAAAGCCTACCAGTTACATAGAATTCAAGTCGATTGAGAACCGCCTAACGTTTAGACGGCCGCCTAGTCCAAGTTTTGCATCCATGCTTACTCATTAAGGTTATAAGTATAGAAAATGCAAGTGTAATTTCTTCTATAATAGTGCTACTCTTGCGTGCTAAGTGACACTATGGAGAATAGGGCATTTCAAAATAGTGACATATTTCTTCTCACATCATAGCTTCGATCATATTATCATATTCCAAAAAAATCTTTGTTTATATATATTTTTTTGCTTAAAATATGATTAACGTGTAGACATGAAATGACCAAGACGTGTTTTCATCACCTCCCTTTATTTATTTGGTTCTATTAATTATTTTGTTAATCGTTCCGATAAAAGTTACTCAACTTTCTTTTTTTTGTCAGTTACAATAAAAGTTACTCATTCATTTTTTTTAAACCTATTGTCGCTTACATTTCATTCTTTCAATCACATCACCTCTAATACATTTATTTATCCTATCATATCTTTTAATCTCCGTGCTAAAAGTTCGGGGTAACTTTCATCGAGACGAATGAAATATTATTCTAATTAGCCATGAACGGTTCAGAGTTGCCACGGGCCCATTACAAGTTAATTGTATCATGTTTTATACATGCATGATGCAGCATGCTTGAATTTTGTTATCGTCATTTAAATGAACGATTAGTATATTGTTTAAAATTAAATATGCACGATATATATATATGTTCTTATAATTATAAAAGTATGTATTAAAATACGAGGGCTCTCAATTTTATTATTATACATGGTTGAATCATGTCGCAGAGTTTGTATACCTTCCAAATTTTCTCTTCTGATCAAGGGCGGAGCCTCCTTATGGCTAAGGAGGGCTCCAGTCCACCCTAATTTTTGGGGTTTTTCTTCTATATATATATACTTCGTTCCGTAATTATTTGTACACTTTTTTATTTTTATTGAAACATTCCAATATTACTTATACACTCTTAATATGAAAATATCCCACAAAATTAATATTCTTCCAATATTATTTTATTTTTAAAATTGTCTCTCCTTTTTTATCTACATTTTACTTCAAACCTCACCAAATTCACTTTACACCTGCCATTAATCCATATTATTTCTTGTTAAACTATTTGTAAAATATGCATATTTAACTCTTTATATAATTTAAAATTTCAATTAAATGACCTCTAAAAAGAAATCAAAATTTATCAAATATTTTTTAACTACATAAAAAGTTAGTCGAGACAAACAAGGTGCAACTGTATGCTCTGGATTTTTCTAGTTTTAACACTTCTTGTTACCACGGTCACGAACGAACAAACATTTTCAACAATGAACTATGTCAAGCTAGAGCGTATTCGAAACAAAATGGAGAGCTATTAATTTATCATATTATAGAGTTGTCAATATTAAAAGATAATTGTTTGAAAATTTATAAATTCTATCGAATAAAAAATCCAATGTTGCAACTTATATAAAAGAAACTTGATATTTTTATTTTTATTTGTATTGCATTCATTCAGTTCACCCTAAAAAAAAATTTTGGCTCCGCCCTTGCTTCTGATCTTGAACACAGCTAACACATGCATTATTAATGAAACACGTAAATTTATGTAATTTTGCTTATCAATTTCTTTATCTTCCTTAAGTTTCTATTTTCCTTTAACACTTGTAAATTGTTTCTCAAAATGAACAGGAGTATAATATAATTTAAATTATATTCAAATATATATTAACCAGCGCAATACACGGGTCTTCCACGAGTATTCATATACCTAAAGATGACAAATGTAATAAAGACATAAAGTATAGTTATTTATTGAAACTCAAAATGGACGTTAGATACATATTTTTGTTGGGAAAGAACAAAAAAGTTCATACCTTGAACATTCATAATAAGAACAAAATCGTCGGCTCTAGTATTAATACATTAATATTAAAATTTAATAGTTAAAAAAACATATTATCTTATACATTAAGTGATGGCATGCTTTTGACCGGTTGAAAAGGTACTTTACCCCCTATGTTATATTAATAATATGATATGGATTAATAATTTAAAAATACAAATTGCAAACCAAAGTTATGTAATTGGTTAATTAGAGCCATATATTAAGTGCTACTACTCATATATTATTAGAAAACATCAATTGAAAAAATCGTGTTCAAAGTCAGAGGAGGCTAATATCTACCTAACAAGGCTTAATGATTAGTTAATGGAGTACTAATCAAATCCAATTTGCCTTTAATCTTCTTGTAAGAAACCGGTGTTTACGTCATCTCACCTGCATTATTAGGCGTGGGTTATATGCCCTTCCTTGTATGTTAGATACACTCCCCCGATACACATACCCTCTTTAAAATACACATAAGATAGATGCACTTTCTTCAAATTATATATTATACTCTTTTATTTTAAAATTTGATATGATAAATGCACATTCCCTAAAACCCTAATTTTTCTCATCTTCCCCGACTTCTTTCTTCCTCATTTAAACCCTAAACTTTCTTCTTCATCAAACCACTCCACATCCTTGACGAAGTTGGATAGCTCAAGTGGTTAGAGCACCACTACCTAGGCTTTAGATCCTGGGTTCGAGTCGTCATAGGGAGGGGAAAAGGGATGGGTATTTAATGTAATTCAAAAAAAAAAAAAAAAAAAAAAACCACTCCACATCCCAGTCGCAGCCCCCTCCTTTCCCTTTTTTTTTCCTTTCTTTCAATTTGTGTCGGCCGCCCCCTCCTCCACGATTCCCTATTGTCGTTCCCACCTTCTTCGTTGGCTCCGCCCATCTCCCACGGCCCCCTCCTTCCTCTTTCTCTTCTTTTTCTTCGAAGCAGGTACAATTTTTTTTTTCATTTTCGATAAGAAATTGTCGACCATAAACATTTTGGTCAAGAATTATTTTTTTTTTAATTTTATTTTCTTTCGATAAAATGTTGTCGATAATGGTATTTTTCGTCGACAAATTATAGTCGATGATACATTCTATGGTCGATGATACGTTCTATGGTCGATCAATCAGTGTCGATCTACACTAGTTGGTCGAAAAAATATAATTTTTTTTATTTTATGAATATATTTTAGATGGGTGGCGCCGGTGGCAGCTGCCGGAGGTGATGGTGTTCGGGGCGGTGATTTGCTGCTGCGAAATTAGGGTTATAATTTTTTTCAAAATTAAAGTTACAATTTTATGAGGGGATTTTATGCATTTATAATATTTTACTAAAATGAAAAATATGGTATTTTATAATTTATATATATATATATTTAATTAATAAATAAATAAGTAGGGGTGTATCTAACATACTTGGAGGGGCATATAACCCACACTGCATTATTAATTTATTATGCACAACAATCTGACAAATTAATGGGCTGGGCCTGGGCCTGCACAATGCGGTAAGAACAAGTTTCTGAACTGACTCCGGTTCTGAAGTCGAAAAATCGATTTTAGCCATCTGAAATTTCTTTTCTTTTCTTTTTCTCTACAATTTTTTTTAGTAATAAATATAAAATTCTAATTCAACAAAAATAAAAAATTACAAAGAGACTCCTAACAAAAATAAAAAATTGCGGAAATAATGTCGAAAATAAAATGTTTCAATTTAGTTTTGGTCCCAAAAATTTCATTTTTTTGTAATTTGTTTTGTGTTAGTCCCAAAAAAAAAAGTTAATTGTACCAATTTAGTCCAATTTTTTTACAATTACTTTTAACATTTTTGAGATCAAAACAGAAAAAATTACAAAAAATAAAATTAAATTAATACATTTAACTTTTTTAGAACAATTTTAAAAAATGTAAAAAGTTATGAAACTAAATTCACTTATATCTTGAATTAAATAAAAGGTTGATGGCTACATTTATTAAGGTGTGATGCATACATTGATACATATAACCTGCCCCTGGCCCTGGTAGATAAGCATAAGTCGGAATGTCAATGGAAAATAAAAAAATCGAACCTAATAAACCGAAATTTATCGGTTCAAACGGAAAATTTGATATATATATTTTTTTTGGTTATTTGCTCTTTTCCATATTTCATTTTTTCTTTGTTTTCTCCTACTCCATTCCATTCTGTTTTATTTTGGTTAGGCAAATAAAGATTTTTTTTCATTTTTTATCGTACAAACGGTCACACAGGACAACTAGATTTTTTAACTTGATATATAAGTATTAGTGGGAGACATTTTTTTGTCTCAGCTTGTTTGGTTTGAACTTAATTTATTTATTTTAATCAGAGGAGTTACCTGACTTTGGTGTTAAAAATGAATTGAGTATCTAGTGAGTGAAAAGAGGCTTTAATATGTGTAATATTATATGTACCTTATTGAAGCAATAAATTAATAAGTACTTGTATATCCTGCTAAGAATTCACACATACTTCAATTCAGACCTTGAGGTGTATAAAATCACCCGTTTGACTATATTTTACTATTTGATAATTGACTACTTATAAGCAGGATATATAAATTGTAGTAGTTTAATTCAAACTTAGAGATATAAGATCACCTGTGACAGTTTGACTATTTTACTATTCGATGACTGACGATTTATAAGTAGGATGAAACGTCAAGTGAAACAATTTTTATCTTCTAGACGTATTGTTGTGTAACAAGAAAAGTTTCTTCATCATCTTGACAACCAATTCCAACTTCCTTGTCCCCTTTGCTTGGATCAACTTCAATTCCCTGTTGTGCTCTTCCTCTTCTATGGTTTCACATTCTTCGTCGCGAAAACTACGACGAAGTGGGTAAAAATTAGTCGTGTCGTGGCTCGTGTCCGAAGACGACGTCGTTTCATTGAAATCCTCCCACAACACGTCCATCTTGTCCTGCGCCGCCGCCTCCGCCTTCTCATCCCTCTTCAAAATCTCTCCGGAGAAAGTGGTGCTGAAGATCTTCCGTCGACCACTCTCGTCGTCAGAGTGGTTTACGGAAGGGATCCGCCACAGAGGCGGAAGAAGTGAGAGATGAGGGTTGGTAATAACCGGAAAGCTAAACTCATGGTTCATTATTCTATATGTATTTTTGCAGATTGAATTTGATGAGTAATGAATAATGTATAGATAATAATAATAATAATATTCGTTTCATTTATTTGGGGTGTTTGGTATTGGTTGGCAACGATTTTAATTAATGAGTTGGGTGGCCTCAGCTACCCTGGCAAAAATTGACTCACTAACTAATTATAATTCACGCTTCTCATTTTTTTAATATGACACGTTTCAATCTGTATAGTGAAATAAGATGCGGAACACCAAAATTGGAACATATGATCTCATTCGCAATATCAAATGTAAGATAGTTTTTTTTTTTTAAGCTTGTAAATTAATGCACCAATGTATTTTTCAGTCAATTTTAATAATTTCTGAACTCTTTACGTTGTTGGTGGGCTATGAGTTATTAATCTATTTTTTTTTATTATTAAAGAATCACACTTGAAAATTTACTAAATCTTCGTAGTAAAAGTTTCAATGTCTAGAATTACAAATTTAAATTCTTCAATTTGGAAGAAACTCGTCGAATCAATACTCGTAATATTAAAACGTAAAGACGAAGAAACCTCTTAAGTCAGAAGAATTATGTCGAAAATCAAAGAAAATGTCGATGGATCTAAGTATACAATTTATGTAAAAAAAAAAAAGATGGGTTTTCAATAAAGAGTATTAGTTGTGTTAATTGTGAAATATTTGCCACATAAGGACTATTTTGGTTAGAATTAAAATGGAGAGGATAAGAAAAGTCAAAGGTGGGACCTAGTCTAGTCAACGTAAAAAACCCTGGTCTTTAGGGCATAATAATCAAAGGAATGTGTAGGAGAATTTGAGTTGACCGACATATCATCCTCACAAAACAATGTAACTTCCTTAATTAACTCTCCAAACTTCTTATCAATAACTAAATCCACTTTTCTTTTTCGTCCCTCTCATGTTTATAGTGTATCTTGTTTTATGTTGCATGGATGATCAATTTCCTTCAAACTTTTTCTGAATCAAGAATTATTGCAGTTCAAAAGCTCCACACAATATATGGGCAAGCTAGTGGCACCCAACGACGATGGAGGGACGACATTCGTCCAGGTTGACTCGACCTGTTTTCGAGACGTGGTGCAACGCTTAACTGGCCCATCGGGAAATCAGGCACCACTTAAATCTCCTGCACCCAAACCAAACCAAAAGCTTCATGAGCGTCGAAAGTGCAACAAACCCAAGATAGGGACCCCGAGTATGATGCTATCGAGTAGCTCACTAGCCAGCCCGGTACAGAATTCAAATAAAAGAGTGTTGCCATCAGCATTGGAGCTCGATGAAGAAGAGAAAGCGATAAAGGAAAAGCGGTTTTACCTGCACCCTTCACCTAGGTCGAAACCGAGGCTTGCAACAGAACCAGAGCTGCTTACTTTGTTTCCTCTAAAATCCCCTACTAGTTAGTTCTACTGTTTCTATGAAATGTGACTTCATTTTTTGGCATCAAACAAATTTGAGAAAATAAAAGAGTACTAACTATTACGTCGATTTCGAATGCAGTTCGTGTAAACTGTACTTGAGGAAAAAGATGCTCAATTACCACTTCAAAATCATGCCCATTTTGGCAAAAACAAACATCGTCCCATGTACTATATGTGCATGAAGTTTCTTTACAGTCGTACTACCTCGAGAAACTAGCTACAGCCTGTGTTCTATGCAATTCATGTGCATCTTCAAAAGTTAAAACTGAACCAGCTGTATATAGATGTAGTTTAGCTTTCGTAGTTTCAAAAAACGACCAATCTTCTTAAGCACTGCACATCACAAAAGATGCTTAAGAACTTTTGGGTTAATCTACAATAAGAACTCTATGGCGATTTTTGATCTTCTCATTGACTCTCATCTTCCTCGTCCTCGCCCTCCTCCTCCTCTTCCTCTTCCTCTTCCTCCTCATCTACTCTAAACTCCTCGTCACTGTCCAGATCCAAATTACCTTCAGCCTTTTCATTTTTCTCAGCACCTGGCTGTGTTAGAGCATCAGACGGCCCTTCTTTTTGGTCACCAATTGCAACAGATCCATCACCAGAAATTGAGCTTTCAGCAGCAGCTACTTCCGTCTTTGCTTGACCACGCTGGGTGTAAATGAGGTAATGCGCCACAGATTTGTAACCAAGCTTCTTTGCCTGAAATTTGGAAAACTAATGATTAACCATTCTCTTCAAAGTAAATTATACACAGAGCAATTCATCATCACAACGATAAATAGTGTACTTGATTTTGCAAAAGCAATTGTATAAATAATTGGAACTCCTAACAATTAACAACTCTAATTAGAAAGCTAAAGATTTGCCAAATTTTACCTTCCCGTAGATTTGTCCAGTAGGTTCCCATCCTTTATTTCTTCTGCAGCGACTGCAATTGCATATTCCACGACACACAGGGCAGAGCCAATCTGATCTCAAATTAACTTCAGTCACATTCTCCCCATACCTGAATTTTGCAATACAATCACATTAATTTTGTAGCCATGTTTTAATCAATACCTTTAATCAGGCAAGAAGCAACATTAGTGAGTCTGCTTCATACTTTCATTCACTAAAAATAGTTTGTATCTTCAGATTTAATGAAGATGTAAGATAGTCAAAGAACTACACACCAACATGTGAATCAAGCAACAAGAGGACACGGAGAAATTTATCCGCATTACGACATCCTTTCTATCTATGCTCCTATAATCTCCTTAAATAAATTTTGTAATCTAGACCATAACTCATGAACAGCATATGTTGGATAATGGTCAAAAGACAATTCCATTAATCTGAACAACCGAATACATACAAGTACACGGAGACTAACCCGGTGTGGGGTAAGTAATTACAAACATAAATTACATAAGATATGCAATAGCCCTAATAGCATATCAGTTCCAAAACCAAGCATGCAACATTTCACTTATAAAACTCAAACAGAAATAATGAACATATGCATAACAATCATGATGATACTAGCAAAGATTCGAAAACCTCGTGTATAAACAATCTCCACAAAACTGCCCTGTTACTGTCTTACACTTGTAGCAAGTAGTACGATGTCCCAGAGTTTTTTGCCTGTGGATTAAACACATGGAAATTAATGGTCAGAA
The DNA here is from genome assembly GCA_963675135.1 of Galeopsis tetrahit. Lineage (NCBI taxonomy): Eukaryota > Viridiplantae > Streptophyta > Magnoliopsida > Lamiales > Lamiaceae > Galeopsis > Galeopsis tetrahit. The sequence continues at coordinate 1,840,854 of OY776120.1, forward strand.
ACAGTATGAACAAATGAAAACATGTATGATCAACTGAGTACCTGCATTGATGGCAACTCTTGCCTTCATGGGGATCATAAATTCGCTGTCCATCCTCGTCGTATCCATCAACATTCATCTCCCAAACAGCCTCACAATCACCCAACAGCTTCTCGTGTTCTTCCGTGTAAATCTCAGGGTTTTCACCTTGCGGAATGTGGATTACCACATCCTTAGCTGAAATCTCCTTCTTCGGAGATTTCTTCTCTGAGTAACTTACTGTAGGCATGTCTTTCAACCTGAAACCCCCATTCATCAAAACAGAACCAAAAATTATACTCCGTATTCCGTAAATTTAGGGGAAATGAAATTGTTACCTAAAAGAGCGTCTGGGAGGATCGGCAGGAGTGGATTTGGATTTGGATTTGCGGAGGGAAGAAGAGGGTTTGGGTTTGAGTTGCTTGGAGAGGTCGATAATGCCGAGGCTCTTCAATCGCTCCATGTTTTCTTTGATTCGCTGAGCTCGAGAATTTTCGTAGTAGTCTGCTTCCATGTCTTCATCCTTAACAGCTTCCACTTTCTCTTTGTTTCTTCTGCCTCTCGTACCCACCATTGATGATCTCTCTGTTCTGCTCTGCGTGCTGAAGTTTGTTTTTGGAAAAATAGAAATGTCAGTCACAATACAATGATGATAATTCTCCCGCTCAAAAGTTTAGAGCTTGTACGTTGTGCAACCCACTTTGTACACTACCACTCAATCGTCAAAAGAATTAAGGCCGCGTTTGGGTACAAATTACAACCCAAGTCTAAATGAAAGTTCGTTACTCAACTTTCTTTTTTCGTTCGTTTCAATGAATGTTATTCATGCTTTCACCGAGGGAGTCCTTCAATTTCATTATTTCCATTTTTTTGTTAATTCATTCAAATTTATTACTGTATTCTAGTTTTCTATTTTCTTAAATGACAAAATTTATTATTTATCTCTTTTTTTTTTTACATTTTTTTCTTACTACATCTCTATATAATATATATCAACTACCCACTACATACAAGTATATAATTACTCAAATTATCATTCACTTTATTTATTAGTGAACCTCACAATACTTCATCATACATAAATAAATTAATATTCACTGGAGTATTTTTCTTGTTCGCCAAAAAGTAGTACAACACATAAATAAAAGATGTCACCGAATTTATTTTTTTGTATTTTTTTGTAAACAGCAAATATTATTAGCGGTGAGATCAAAGTAACAGAATAGGAAAGCTAAGCATCAAAGTCAGTGAATGGGTTCACTATTCCAATCCCCAAAATCTCCATAAAATCCAAACAGTACCAAATAGATGCCCAAGCAGATTCCTTATTGCTCCTAATATCCCACTTTCAAAAAATGATTAATCAAAAAACAGAGTTCACATCAAATAAATAAAACAAGAAACAGCAAATCGATTGCAACAAATGGAGTGTCAAGTATGGGCAAAATAGCAGCTGCAATTCATTCAAAATATTGTACTTATACAATACAAAATGTGTTACTATCAGAGTAATTATAAACATCCAAAGTGTTGATAAACATTAGATGACCTCATACTCGTGTGAACAAATATGCAGAAAATTAAGCAGCTCAATAACACTAACTCCTTGTAGTTAACTAACTCCACTGTATCATACAAAATTCAGCCCTTTTCATGAATAAAATCGAAAAAAATAATTAAAATTAAAATACTAATTGTGGAGCATTCATCCATTGCCCCAAACAGTAGGCATTAAATAAAACTAAAACAAGAATTCTCTTAACTAGTCTGTCTTCTCTTTTGGTTACAGGCTATCATCCAGTTTTGGTTGTAGTGGCTCACTTGGTTTTCTTCTCCTCTTCCGTTTGTTCTGTTGTACTAACTACTGTGCCTTGATCGTCCTCCTCACCACCGAAACCAAATTCATTAACTCGTTTCTTGTCCACCGGGTAGGCCCATCTTTGATAAAGATATATCAAAAATATAACATCTGCAGAATCACCCAATAGTTGAAAGGTTAATTACTACATAAACCAAGGTTATAAGAGACTTAACGAATACTGCAACTTAAGAAACATATACAACTCTAAGCATATATTCTCCCATCTTGTTTTGATTCAGAGTTTAGCTTAAATAGTAAATCCCACTCCCACACTCAGTTGAGAAACAACAGCTTAATCTTGGATTTAAGGGTATGTTAGTTTCGGGATGCAATGGAATTGGGAAAATCCGCTTGGGAAATCCTTGAATAGTAAAAAGGTGAATTTGACTTTTGTGTATGTTTGGTTGATAGGATGTAGTATGGTAGGATTGAGAAAAAAATAGTGAAAAAGTAAGTGTGGTGAGATTATTGTATTGTGAAAAATAAAGGTGAGAGTTATTGGGAAAAGGAAAGTATGAGAAAGAATGCAAGAGAGTATAGGTATTATAGGTAAGAATTATGGTGGATTTTGAAATCTAGCTTACAAAATCCTGCAAACAAACATACTTTGGCTTGCAAGATCCCAATCCGGATTGGGATTTTGCAAGCCCATACCAAGCATACCCCAAAGGTTTGCATGGACTGCCAAATTACATGTGCAAATGGCATATTTCTTCTAGTCTGTCCAAAATAAAAGTGAAATATTCGATCAACAACTCACCATCACGGAAGACGGAAAGTCTGTGTAGTATTGGCATCTTGATAACAAATGCAAAGAGATCATCAATAATTGTATTCAAAAACTTGTAGGTCATCTGCCTCCAGGGCATATGGGCCACAGACTTCAATTTATAATTGATAAACAGTTGAGGGCACATCATGATAAAACCTGTAGAAACAAAATGGAAAATAGTTAGGTTTAGGGCTACATAGGTGGGCAACGAAAAAGGAAAAAAGGTTATGTTTATGAGGATTCAAACTGTAAGCCAATGTTGAATGAGTAATACAGGAATAATCATAAAGCTGTAAACGGATCAAGAAGCTCACCAAACATGTAGACGCAGCTGGTAAGGGATGAAAGGATCCAAGAATACCAGCTCCTGTGTCGTTCGTACTTGAGAGAGTAGATTGAGAAACAAATAGCAAGGAAGATGAGGACATATGTCAAGTATTTCATTGCAAGATCATCGTATTCCTTTGTCTTGTTCGTAGCATATGAATCACGGTCACGGAACCTCAACATTGGTATCGTACCAGATCTATCAATCTAAATCAGAAGACAAATAAATATGACAGTTCCAAAACAACATGTGCAATAGATAGTATAAAAACTGGACATCAATCAACTTCAGAGCTTCAACGTGTATACTACCTCAATGTGCATAGCTTTCCCTATTTTCCAGAACTCAATGCAGCAGCCAATACCAGAACTTGCAAGTATCATCCAAGAAGTTTCATTGTCAAGCAAATAGAGGAACACAATTAGCTGACAAAAGAAATTCACAACAACAGATTTCGCTGATAGTCCTTCCATCGACTTATTTTTGTTCCAGAACTGGATATCTGAAAATATATAGAACATGCTTTAGCAGTTGATTCGCTGGAAAAGGCACAAAATACAGTACAATGTCATTACCATTCTTAAAAGCCAAGAAGTCGAAGAGAGAGTGAAACAATGAAACAACCATGGTAATTCCCAAAAGGTAAGGATTCCCTTCCAGAAAAACTCTCTGTGGAAACAACAAAATGATTAGAACCGCATTGAAATGTTTATGAAAGAATAGTGTAAAGGTACAACTTAATCAAGAGCTATAGAAATCATATCACTGAATCCTTAAATGTCATTAAAACATCAACTCCTTGTAGTTGAATAAACAGGCTCCAAACAGAAGTTCCAGGCATGTTGATAAAAATAACTTAATCATGTAGGATTCAGAACCACAGACAGCGGCATCGAGAAACAATCATACCTTAAGTTCATCAGCTTCGCCTTCAAGCATGCTTCCATAACTCCTATGAATCTGGAATGACTGGTCAATCTGTAGAAATAGTTGCCATTTTGTCATGCTAATGGGACCAACCTCCAGATTCAGTGTCAATTCATTCACCGTCTCATTTACTATTATTAATTTTTCTCGAAGTAACCAGAACTCGTTGAAGAAGACTGTTGGGTAGTAGTTTCCCGTAGTAGGCTCAATGTTCAAGTCTGATAAATCAGGTCAAGGAACCGATGATATGAGCTTTGTGAATTAAAGGTAGATAAATAGCCAACCACCCAATTCCAGAGACTAAAATACTGACAGTGAAAGCTCTTCCTAAAATGTACAAAAAAGGATGGCTAGCCATAAAAGTTTTCAAGGGGGGCTGACACTAGGTAACACAAATCAAGTTCGTATGAAAGAGAGGTGTTATATAGAACACATATATTTCTCAAATAGACATGACCTTTCTGATAAAGTTGTGTATTGGACTTTACCAATTTACCTCCCAATTGACCAGAAAATACACATCACTTGAAATTTGATTGACAAGTGAGCAAACAGTTGTTAGGGACTTTAACAGAAAGAATTCTATCAAGCGGTTGAGGCCAAAATTCATATTCCAGTTCCATTCATATACGACAAAACCAGAAAATTTGCATCCCTTTTCTCGATACAAGGAATATGACTTTAAGTAATCCTTAATACAAAATTAAACCCACAAGTATTACTTGATTATAGAATAAGACAAATGAGCAACGAAACCACTCATATAAACAGCAAGGAGGAAGACAAATAAAAAATCAAGTGAACTACAATGAGCATACAAAAATGAAGGTAAGTCAAGGATACATGGAGCAACATTTGGAGGAGCGCCATTCTCAGGATATCTGGATAAAAAAGAAAAAAAACAATGTTACTCATTCTCAGGAGCGCCATTCTCAGGGCATGCACATTGATATGAACAACTGAAACTTGTTAGAAAGATTTTGTCTGTTCCAGTTGCAGCTATGTAAATAACTAATGAAAATATAAGATAATCCAAACCATTCATAACCAAAGTTATCTAATGCCCATTGAATTGTACTTTCTCGAGAGAGAGGGGTGAAGTTAGTATAAACAATATATATTATACACATCTTTTAGACCCATCTCATTTGTTTCATTACAGTCATCTGAGTTAACACAAGATTATAAGTATCAAAATATAAAGAAACTGCCGGAATTTTCTCAATCAAACCCAATCGAAAGAGTGCCTAGGAGGTGGGTGCAAAGATGTAGGCACAGCATGGGTAAAAGAAAATCAGCAAATGCTATCTGTCTCTCGTCCAGTGTTAGCCTAAATGCAATTATAACCACAGTATTTGCTGAAGTCTACCATATGAATAATTCAAAATGATTTTGGCTTAACAAAGTTCGATGTGGTGGATCTTTGGAGACAACCACCAAAAGGAAACAATACCTTGCAATATTTACATCAACATTTATGGCATAAGGGTCAGCAACATAGTGACAAATAGGCAGTTCATCAAATGTTTAGAAAAATATACCTTGTGAAATCATCGACCAGATTTATAGTAATATTAGGTTTCCAGTATGACTTCCATTCATCCGCTCCATCCTCTTTGTCATCAACTTGAACATCTTCGACTACCTGAAGCAAAATTAATTTCCTCTCAGTCCTATAAACTTCTTAATACTAACAACAGATATTCCCTCCAGGAAAGAAATTCAACATCTAAATATCTGACAAAAAATTAAAAGTCATAAGAAACGCTGCAGAAACATTTAGGCATTGAATGCATCACGTAAACAAAAACCAAAAGCAAATACCTCAAAAGTCTTTTGATCATTGTTAGAGTCCTTTTCATTCCCCAACAAACTCTTCTTCCTGTCAGCCTTTGACTTGGGCATATATATCACCACAGCTGTACATAAAAGAAAATTTAATTAGATTTGAGAGAACCACAATACTGTAACAGCCAGTGTGCAAGTCCTAAAAATCTCACGGTGGGTTCGCCCAAAAGCAGCCAGTGGCTGGTACTCAGGATCCTTGGGATCTGGCGAAAAGCCAGACCTTGCAAAGAAAACATGAGCATAAAGACTCCCGTTGTTCTTTAAAGCCTGGAAACAGTAGAAATTAATTCACAGTTAACCACATGCACCAAAAATTGTGGGTGGAGGTGGGGGGATCATCATAGTGAATCAGAATATGAAATCTATAAATATGAGTCAATGAGTTTCAGATATCAATTTTGAAAAGAAACAAAAATCACTAGCAGAATAATACCTCAGAAGGATAATACTTCATTGATAAAGTTCTGGTACTATCTGCAGTCCAAACTGCATAAGGTATATTTGTCTCCTGCCAAACAAGGGCTGCTTCACTCCCAAAGTCATCAAATTTATTTTGCTCCGAGAGGTATACCCACATGTCCTGAAAACAAAGAAAATTATTTTCAAGTTTTAGGACGAAAGATCACATAGATGCGGAATGATTGTCATAGTCATGAGAAATACAGATCCAACGGGAGCAAAAGGTTTGATTGATGCATATATGGTAGACTTTCCATTAAACTTGTGTACAGTCACCCAATGAGAATAAGAAAAAACAACTTGTATTTGTGCTACTGTTTACTGAAGGATATTTAGTATCATCTGAGCCACTGTAGAAAAGTATGCATCAATCATCATGTCTACAAAATACTACTCCGTTTATGAGAGTCAATCCAGTGGTTCAAACGCATGTGAAAAGCTAAATGAAGGAATCAAAGTCTCATCAAAGGTTGATTTTTTTAATGTTCTGTAATCTGGACTCCTGATTTTCAAAACAAGGCAACTACTCGAGTGTTGACATTGGTATACATCCAATAATTCGATTGATAACTCCATCACAAACAAATGAAGCTTCATCAATTGAATTGTATTTCATGCTAATAATCATATCCAACAGTGAACTGAACAAATCATACATAAGATTTAACGTTTCAGCAGTGTCCATGAACTGGTATACTACGCACGTCAAATAGATAAAAATTCAGATTCATGTCTATTACGATCAAGCACAAGCACGTAACAGATATGCATACACATTAATTGGCTAACAGAATATATATATTAAATAAAAAAGACAAGTAACCGACCAAGGGTTCCGCTTTGTGGAAAAGATTGGAGATCTGAGTAGTGGATTGAGTAGTAGGCGATCGCTTAGGTCCAAAGAATTTGGAAGCGAAGTACCAGAACACTGCTATCCTGATTATCCCCGTGAGCATCTGCCCTACTCCTCCGGCAGGTTGTTGCTGCTGCTGCCGCCTTACGGCGCCCGCGCCAACACCGCCGCCACCATCTACTACCGCCGGCGGTTCCATGTCCCTCACTCGTGCCTAGAACGGAAAATCAACTGCTCCGGCAGGTGTTGTGCTTCGATTACTACGCCTTCGCAAGGTCGGCCGCCGCAGATAGAGTTGAGAGGATTATAAAATTCGATTCGATTTGGATCCACGAGAGAGAGATACTGAGAGAGGCCTCTCAGATTGCAACTAGATGCTGACGCTGCCTTCCCCTTTATTTTAGTAGTAGAGTATTGTTAAATCTTTTTGATTTTTTACGAAAATATCTCTAATATATTAACAATAAATTTAATATTTGTAGTTATCACGATTTTGAAAAAAACTATTTCAATAATACCAATATTATTTTTTTTGAGGGTGTATTATAGAAAAATATTGATAAATATGGAATACAAAATTACCAATAACTTTTACTTTTTTTTTTTGTATAGTCCCACAATAACTTTCACACTTTTAGAATGAAAAACTTTTTATAAACTCCACCTTCACAATATCATCAATTTTACACAAATGTCATTACTTTTTGCATACACGAACACAAAAGTCAACTCATTCATTTACTTTATGCATACAAGTTTACAAAATTACCCCTTAAAATTATACTTCCTCAATCCCACAAAGATATCCATGCATTCCTCATTTTTCTCTTTTACTTGAGTATTAAATATTTATTAACAATTTACCCTTAATTAAACTCCCTTCATAATGGACTGGCTACTGCAAGACGTCCTCTGAAGTTGTCCATGCCTCAGTTGGGAGCTAGCTAGAATGGGCAGCAGCTATGGGCTCGACAGAGGTTGATCGGAGAAGAGAAGGGCGGTGCAATGCCAGGCACCCACCTACTACAGGTCTGCGGAAAATTAATACGGACGCTGCATGTTGAAAACAAAACAAACAGGACTAGGAATGGTCCTCCACGACGAACGTGGTGTCATGATTATGGCAAGAACACAAGTTATCAATGGTTGTGTTGTTGTGGAAGAGGGAGAGATTATGGGCTTTTATGAGGCTTTATCTTGACTTAAGGAACATGGGATGAATAATTGCATCATCGAGGGTGATGCTAAAATAGTTGTCGATGCCATCAAAGGGTCGGAGCCTTGGAATTCAACTTTTGGAGATTACGTCGCTGCTCGTGGCAATTTATTGGTGGGATTTAATAATGTTTCGATTTCTTTCGTTTCAAGGGTTGCCAATGTGTTGGCACATACCCTTGCTAATTACTCTCGTCATTTCAATGACTCTTGCACTTGGTTAGACCCCCGGTGTGGCGGAGCTTCCACAATCAACTTGTTCTTGCAATAATAGAAGCTAACCTCATTTTGCTTCAAAAAAAAAAAAAAAAACTCAACTACTTTGAAATTTACACCAAATTTATGAAATATCAAGAGTAAAATAGGCATATTAGTTAAATTTGACTATATTTATTGATTTTTCTTAATCTGTTTGTAAAGTCAAATGTGATTATCTTTGTGGGACGCAGGGAGTACTCAATACTCATTATTAAACTTTATTAATATGTGTGTCTATCTACCTATGAAACTTATTATGTGACGGAGGGAGTATACAATATCTTACATACGATATTAGCACTTTTTTTTTTAAAGTCGAAATTGGATTAAAAGCTGGTTAAACGGATCTCCTCAAAATAATCTCGCAAGACAACCAAAAAAACTCATTTACAGACATGTATTACTATATGAACAAATACGTATTACTGTAAGAACAAGTAACACATATTTTCTCTTACAGTAACACATAATTTCTTTTATAGTTACATGAATCTGGGAGTGGGTTTATTTATTTATTCTTATGCAATTATTGTGAGTGGGTTTATTTATTTATTCTTATGCAATTATTGTGAGCGGACTCATCTAGCTTGATTTTAACCGACAATTTTTTCTGTTATTTTTTTAAATAGAAGAATATTTCATGTGAAATATTGTACATAAGTCTTTCTCAAACAATATAGTTAAATTTTGAAAAATATTTGAAATAACATTATATGTAGTATATTTTATGTAAGTAAAATTTGTTCAAATTTTTTATTAGATTTAGGTATTAAAATTTGTTATTAATTTTTTCATAATTTTATAAATTTAATTGATATATACATCAATATTAAACTCATCAGTTCATTAATATATATATATGCAAATACACAAGTTATATATTTTTATATATATAGTATAATATAATGTTGTTAGTGTAGTTATATCATTTGGGATATTAATATGATATGTAGGTCCACTACGTAGCAACCATGTGTGCTCTTTGGTCATAGATATTCTAAGTGCTATACATTAACGTTGTAACGTGTTTGTGTGTCAACTTTAATCGTATTTGTATTAAAACTTTTTTTTTTAAATCTATAATTTGATTTAATTACAATTTTAATCACATTTTTATAAGAATCTAGTTAGATTTAATTAATAAATGAAAGAAACTTAAAATTTATAAATAAAAAAATATATACAATCACTATATTTAAAATGATATTTCCCCTCCTATCCTTGATAATTGACTTTTTTTTATTTATCATTTTGATCGTCCCAATCAAAGTAATTCATCTAAGCCAGTTGTCGATATTCACCAATGCAACATGACTTATCATGCCTGTTCTGGCCAAGTTTGATTTGGAATTATGTAAAATGGTGAAATTTTCAATGGGAATTAAAATCTTGTGGAGTATATCAAAATTTTGACAAATAGTGATTGTATGTGTTTGTGTTGAAATTTTAAGTAAAGCGGGAGTATGTAATTTTATGTAAAAGTAATCATAGCTGAATGGTGAAATCTGAGTTTTAAATCGTGAACTAAAATAAGACGAGAGACTTGATAGGTTGACGAACAGTGATATAGCTAGCTAGATAGTACCATGTTCAACTATACTAATAACTAGCCATGCATTGCACATTAACATGCTTACTACAAATTAAATTATGATTAAAAAGCATTTTAGTTACATTACATCATTGTCAATTGGTGTAAATTAACTGGGTAGCAATATTGTGTTGAGCCTAAATAAGCCCTTTGAGCTAAAATTTGGTTTGCTGCTTGTGATGGATGGAATGCATCCCAAAATACATACTGGTTTCTATTTGCACACGGTATAGACAATGGAAGACACGTTACTTGCCCTCGATTTCTTCCGATTCCACAACACGCTCGTTCCGTTACGCTGAATCCTGCAATGCAAATCCGTTGTTATAGTAATTCAAATTAGCTAGAATGCAGGGGAGTTAATTATGTGTTGATTCATTACCATAGTTGTTGGCATTGTTAAGTATGTCAATAAACACTCCAAAAGTATTGCCATAGGTAAATTTTGATGTCCCATTGAACTTTGCATTTAGTTGTTCAACAAGAGACAAAAGCCCCTTGTTGAACATACCCACAATCTCGTTCGTGTAGGCGACGCACTTTCCCCGTGCAGGAGCCACGCGCTTCGCTAGCTGATTTGGGATGCAACCCAATGGCCCGACTCCTCCCAAGAAAAACTTGCTAAGTCCCAAGCTTTGAAGTGCCTGATGACACGAAAAAAGTCAATTTTCTTGCAGTGTTAGCTGAAGCTGAATTATGAAACGGGCCTAGCTAACTCACCAAGATTTGTCTTGCGTAGCGATTAATGAGAAGGTCGGCGTATTGTTTAGGCGCGTAAATGTAGCTGCTACTGTAATAAAAAGGTTGTAGATAGTTATTGATGTAGTCATTGCTTCCAACAGTCATTATAACTATTGCTTTACTTAAATAACTCTTCAACTTCTCGTCTCCCATTTGGTTTCGCAACTCGTTCAACGTGGTCTCGAAGTTGACAACTTGTTCCGACAAGCTGAACCTTTCGCCCTGTCAAAAGTCGAAAAGTATTAGTTCATGTGATAAAAAGTATCAGTTTCACGTAACGTGTATTGAAAAATGTTTTTATTACAAGATTTCGTCCCGTTTCTTCAAGAATTCCACCCGCGGCTGATGCATAATTTACCCCTTTTAGAATGCTTCCTCGACTAGTGTAAGGTGGTAGAGTAGGGATTCCCAACATCTCACCTAAAGAACCACAAATTTAAATAAAATCCAACATCATTGAAAATTGATCAAATTGAAAAGAAATGAATTACCAAGATAATCAATGGCTGTTTTTCCATTGCAAAATCTGCCCGAGGGTCCATTGAAGTCGATTCCATAAGGCGCGTAGTTCGCCTTCGCAAGCGAGTTTAAGTAATTGTTGTTGCCCGGATCAGTCAACGAATCGCCGAATGCAAATACAGCACTCACTTGTGCTTGTGATGAACATACAACTCTTGTAGAACAAGATGTGATTAGTAACAAAAACATGATCATACCAAACTTCATCATTTTGTTTACCAATTGATAAAAAATCATCTCATTTACAACTATTTATGTGAAAGTATTGATTAGTTTGTTAGTTATTTGGGAGCTAAAAGTAGCCTTGAAATGTTGCTTTTTTCATAATGATCATACCATGTTTCTTGCTTTTATACTTGATGTATTTCATTTCATGCATTTTTCTTGCCATTCAATGTGAAACATGAACTTTCTGCTTACTTTTTGGAACTTTCGTTTGCATATTAATATTTTCGTTTCGAGAAGACGTGGTGAACTCGATAATACTTTTTAACATATGAAAGTATAGGGACGGATCTTGAAATCGTTAGCGGGGTAAGTTGGAAATACAAATTTAATAATAAAATAATAGAAAAAAAAGTATATATATATATAATTTACACTTATAAATAGATTATAAGATTGAGATAAAAATGAAGGAAAATATAAGAGAGAATTATAGAAATTTACAAATGAGTAATTTAAAGAGAAACGTGGTAAAAATAGTTAAAATAACAATTTTTTTGAAGTAAGAATATAGACTAATAGCGTTAAACAATATGAAATGATTGGAGTATATATCAATTAAAACATAAAAAATAAAAAATGAAACGATTGAAGTATATATCAATTAAAACATAAAAATTAAAAAATGAAACGATTGAAGTATATATCAATTAAAACATAAAAATTAAAAAATGAAACAATTGAAGTATATATCAATTAAAACATAAAAATTAAAAAATAAAACGATTGAAGTATATATCAATTAAAACATAAAAATTAAAAATGCTAGCATATAGACCATATAATTAAAAACATAAAAATTAAAACGATTAAATTATTATTTATAATTGTACCCCTTCGATTAACCTCTGGCTCAGACGTGAAACTATTGATGCATCATAGTAATCATTATTTTATGCCAGATCAAAGATGCAAAGTAACATAATTATATTTTAGAATACATAGAAAATTATTGAAAATTCTAAAGAATTTCTTTAGAAGGTAGATAAAAAAGAATCTCCATTACACATTTGAATATGTGTTATATAAATAGAAGAAGTAATGTCATTGGTAAAAAATTGTAACAGAGAAGAATAATGATAAATAACATAATTCACAATCTTTCCTTTTCGTATACTCCGTATGAAACATTTTTCACGGTAACCCTTCATACACACATTTACCCAAAATTAAAAGAGATTTTGAATGAAACTTATTTATTTTTTTAAAGAATCAAACAAAATTAAATACTTAAAACTTTTTAAAATTTGGAGGTCGTCCTATTATTATGAATAAAAAAACACAATTATTAAAATGCAAAAGTTAATAACTAAAATATAAAATATAAGATGTATAAATGTGTTGAGTATAACAATAATTTTTTTTAATATGTTAATTAACATTAATTGTTTTTCTTGAAAATGATCATAAACTTAATACTAAACAAAATTATTTATAAGGAGTAATTAATATATAATTAAATGAGTTAGTACCTCTTAATTAATTATAAGTAGTTCACTCCACATGCTTTATCCAATTTCAATCGTTTATTTATTCTATAATATATTTAATTGCATTCAAGTGAATTTGATTTTATCTTGACATTTAAAATTCAACTTTATTTTTTAATTTGTCACAATCCACAATTATGGTTATATTATTCATTTTATTTTTTAGTTTGTCACCATCCACAATTATGGTTATATTATTCATTTTTATTTATGGTTGATTATTTTAGTTTTTTTTAATGATTGAATATTGACTACTTAATAACTTATGTTTCTTTTATATTTATAATAACTTTTTTCATTTTATAGTTGAATTATTATCTTTACTTAAATTTTTATTTGATTCAAATAAATTAAAGTCTTGGGATAATAATAAATTTAAAAAATGTTGCAAAAATTTAGGGAATACTTTGAAGCATATGAATATGAGTAGGGGGTGTATTGATTATGAATTCTGTATGATTTTTTTGGACTTTCAAAGTTTGGGGATATTCAATTAGGATTTTAAAAAGTCTTTAAAAATTCTGAGGTATTCAATTTTAAAAAGTCTTTAAAAATCTTTAGATATTCAACTGTTGTAAATTTTAATACGGATTTTGTTGGATTCTTAAAAAAAAAAATATAAATAAATTGTACTATCCAAAACCTCTTCTAAAAACAAGAGATTTCAACGGAATCTCTTAGAGAACTTTGAGGACGAAAGATCAGAAATAGGAATATATCCACCCCACACGCGAGATTTGAGTCCGGTCAGATTCGCCCCGTATTAAGTATGGGTGGGTTTGGGACCGACCCGCGGGTATCCACCCGCCCGAATTAATATATAAACTTTATATATATATATTATTGGTAAAATACATTTTTTATATAATATATATATATATAATATTAATTTTTTAAAAAAACACTTCACATTAAAAAACACTTTTGCATAGTTTATAGAAATTTATATAAATCAATAATAAAAAAATATTCTACGTACTTTTTAAAATTCAAAAAAATTCAATTGAATCTCAATTTATGAAAATCTATATAAATCAATAAAAAAAAATATTTAACAATCCTGTCAAAACTATGAAAAAATACATGTACTTTTTAAAGTAAAAAAAATTCAATGGAATCTTAATTGAATACACTCTCCTAACTCTTTAATTAGAGTGAAAGTGTTGCAACTTGCAAATAACTTTATAAAAAAAAAAAAAACAACCCTGGACATTTTTGAGTTTGTAAATTATTTGAGTTTGCTACTCTTCAAAAAAAAAAAAACTCAGGTTGCTATTCTAAGCATTAATTGCGTATATAAATAATATTGAATATTCATGTAACGGTTCTATCGTTAGAAAGAAGTTTCTCTAAATTAATATCACATGAAAAGATTAAATGGACTAACAATTATATATTGAAAGATATACTCCATTATTAATGAATTTCATTCTGAAAATGCTAAAAAAAATGTCATTTTAAATGATTTATTTTTAATATGTACATACGTATTTCATTTAGTTGATTTGATGTTGTTTCAAGAAGGGACCCATTTTTATTGTTCACCCTTGTCTACAAAATCTCAGACTTTGGAAATACCTATAACTCATTCTCATCCTTTTGACCTATTTATCTTATTTATGTATTTGAGCTCAAAGTAAACAAATAATCATATATATATATATATATATAGTATTTTTAAACATATAACATAAAATTAAGATTTATATTAAATATATAAATAAAACAATATTAAAAGAATGTTTATGAATTTATTTTCATTTGATATTGATATAAATTTTTAGTAAAAATATCAAATACTATTTCATATTATATTTTAATCTAAAATATATTCACTTATATTCTTATAATAAGTCGTTTTGAACTTTCGTTTTCTTTGCAAATTATATGTCATTTTACACTTTTCAATGCAAATTAATTGTATTTATTTTAAATGTAACATTAAGATTATTAAATATTTACATAAATGTGTGTGTTTTTTTTTATGAGATGTACAATCATTAATTAAAGCTAACATGAGAAATAATTTATTTTTTTAATATATGTGCATATGCTTAGATGACATATATTTTGAATAGAAGAGACTATACTAGGAAGTTGAATTAATATTATATATATTTTATATGTTAATAAATTAGGACTATGTATAATATATAAAAAATTAATACGGAGTATAAAATTCCATATGTGGGTGACAAATTTCGATACGATAGCACGATACGAATCCGACACGAAAATTACGGGTTAGTGTTTGGCCTTATCGGGTTCGTGTCGTTATCGGGTCGATTCGATAACGACAAGAAAATTTCGTGTCGTGTTCGTGTCGACCCGTTAAGTATGATAAAATTAGCAGGTAACCCGTTAACCTGTTATTTACCTGATATGACAAAGACACGATAATGATACGTATTCGATAATAACACGATAATTTTTTATATAAATATATTATTTTTTTACATATTTAAATGAAGTTTTCAATTGATTTATTTCATTATCGTGTCGTCGTGCTACGTGTCGTTATTGTGTCGTGTCACATCGACAAAAAAATTATCGTGTTGTGTCGATACGAAAATTATCGTGTTCGTGTCGACACATACCCTTTTCATGTCGTATTCGTATTTGGCCTTATCGTATCGACACGAAACACGACACGATAGCACGATTTGTCAGCACTACTCAAATCTATCCCGCTTTATTGCAGGATACAAAAAAATGAGACGACCTAATCGAATCGAGACGATCGAGTTGAAATTCTCATCCCTGGCCCCAACCCAATTTTAGAAAATTTCTATTTGCGTATAATCAACCTCGAAACACTACCTCGAAACACTCCAAACACAATTGCCTAGAATTCTCCTCCCTCCCGCCTAATTTTTGCCATTCACCGCCTCTTTTTAGCACTTCACTCACCACTCATTGCCCTCTAAGTTCCTCATAATTACAATAATACCATTACTTTAATTTCCTCGAGGCTATTTTCGTCAATTAAGATCTAAACCGCCAACAGTTTCTTTCCCTTTTAGAAAAATATACCAATATTAAATAATAACTTACTGATTAAGTTTTTCCTAAAACATTACATAAATCCATTGAATTTGAATAAATTATTTGTCTGAATTAGGAAAGATGCTAATTTAAAAAAAGAAATTATTTTTTCTTTGGTAAATTTAAACCGACGTATTTTATATTTATATTAAATTTTCACGAAAATCGATGTAAATTGGTACACTTTAAAAATAATAAAAAGTACAAAAAAGCCCCAAATTCCCCACTCCGCGCCCAAACAAACCCTAATTTCTCTCCCAAACTACCGTTCCGCCTTTCCCTCCTATTCATCCTCTCGACTTCTGCAACCCGTTTGATTTTCAATTTCTTCTTCTTCTTCTACATCTTAATTTATTGTTTCGATTTTACAAAACAAGAATTTCGATTTTTATCTCCGTGAATCCGTTCTATTTTGGTGTATTTGCCGTCCGATCTGTCATCGTTCCAGATCTGAGACGTGGTAAGTTACTACAGCACCCACCGGCCGAGATCTGCCCGAACAACAATGGTGGTGAACGCGAGGCCCACGAAAAGGCTGGTTAAGAGGCGAATCACCGCCGATCTCAGTGATTTTTTGACGTTTCCGACTACCGGCGATCTTGCGTTGGCGGCAGGTACTCAGCCGTTCAGGGTAGTAGTCAGGGCGTTTCTGACCAAGCACGCGCGCCTCCCTCCCCCTTCTTCGCTCTTCCCTCACCTGCTGACGTGGCAGATTCTCTTCCGGATCGGTGACTTGGCTGAAGACGACGGAGGCCCCGCCGTCGTCACTCTTGACGTGGTGGAGGAAGATGTTGCCAGATCCAGATCCGTTTATTGCGACCAGTGCCGTGTTGTTGGTGAGTTGTTAACCGAGTCAGACCGGCGAACTCAGTTGATATTTTTTGGTGGTGTATTTCTTTTTCCGGACTTTCTTTTTAAAATTAAAAAAATATAAAAAATGAAACTCACTCGTTTAAAGTTTTTTTCTCGGCGGAGAAAGCTTTTAGAGAAACTGCTCCTTTTTCTTTTGCTTAGTGGGAAAAAATATTTACTGTGGAGTATATTTAATTATTTATTTATTTATGGCATGGTAAATTTAAAATTTACACTTGTTATTTTTTTTGATTTATCTGAATTTTCTTAAAAAAAAAAAGTCGAAAGTGACCGACCCTTATGCGTGTATAGGTGTAAAGCTTAGACGAACTTAATGGGCCCAACTAGAGACTAAAAAAAGAAAAATATAACCCAAAAAATAAATAAAAGAGGAATAATTTATAAAAGTATGGACCGGGTGGGCCAGGCGGGTCGGGCTGTCCTATATTTTGTGTACACCCCTTGTCTAGAAATTGCCTCGTAGCATACTAGTGTGACACCTAGGTAGAATATTGCTAGGTGGGGCACACATCCCGAGGCTAAAGACGTCATTTTACAAGTTCTTGAATTCTTGAATTGACTTTAATCATGTGATGCTAGAATTCCTACTTTTTATTTTAAAATAAAAAGATGCATTATCTGCTCTCTATTTTATATATTAATATTAATTAATTAACAATCGTATTAGCCCTTTGAAGTTGGTGAAAATCGGGTGGCAATTGTCAAGTGGAATCAATTACCTTGATTATACTCATTGAATTTGGGTTCTGTTTAGGGTGGAGTAGTAATCCTGTAACTGCAAAGCGGTACCATTTCATAATTAAGGCTGATGGGAATTCTATTGATGGATTTAATAAGACGTGTGCTGGCTGTGGTGATGATGCCCTCCACATGTCTGATTCCAGGTGAAAATCATTGTTTCTTGTAATTAAAATTTTGGGCCAATTTGTGGTCTTATAGGATGCTTCATTCATACGTTCAGATATTGGATTTGAAAGCGTAGCTTTGATCTTTTATTGGGTGTTCAAGCATTGATGACTTGTTAAGTCTTTCTGCTTTTAAGAATTAAAAACCCTATACTTTATGTCACTAAAATTCTTCCTAAGGTGTATGATATATAGTAATCTAATGCGATTAGCGCTGAAAATTGTTGCAGTACGTGTTGCAATTTGCCTTGACAAAATTAGTAATAGGTTGCACGAGCACCTGCAAATGCTATGTTTTGGCTTGGATGCAAGTATAAGCTATGATGAACATGCGGAATGTATAATATATTAAGGTGAATATTTTGATGCTTACTAATTATTCCCTCAGGTGCAAGAGATGCAACTATGTGGCAACAGCAGAAGATTTAGAAGACTGGATGTATCAGCAGCTCGACAGTACAACACATCTGTTGCATGGTGTGATTCATGCTAATGGCTATGGACATCTTCTTAGAGTCAATGGTAGAGAAGGTGGTTCCCGGGTTCTCTCTGGACGTCAGATAATGAACTTCTGGGACCGCCTCTGCAAAATGCTGGGAGTCAGGTTAGAGTTGCTAGCTGTATTCGGTTTCCGTATGTTTAGCTTCGAAATGCTAATTTTAATTTATTTGTTATATCTGGACTAACAGGAAGGTGAGTGTGATGGATGTGTCAAAGAAGAATGGAATGGAATTCCGTTTGCTTCATTCTGTCATGAGAGGTCACCCGTGGTATGGGGCTTGGGGCTATAAGTTTGGTGCCGGTAGTTTTTCTCTAACCCTGGATGACTACAAAATGGCAGTTGAGAAGCTTTCCTCTTTGCCCTTGTCTTTGTTCCAGTCTCAAGGAAGAAAGCCTCGAACACCCTTGCAGGACTTGATATCGTTTTATCAATCCTTATCAGAGAAGGAGCTTTTGAACATCCGAGACATCTTCAATTTCCTTATGAATTTGATTCAGGATGGCCAATGCTCCCCTCTTAAGGGCGATGATTCTCCTTGCAAAAAACGTAAGACTAATCACTCAAGAACCTTGTGTTCGTGGACTGTCTATGACGTAAAACAGGTGGAGGAAGCCATGTTTAAGGTGTTACGTGCTGTTAGTGGGTCTGCCTGGGTGAGTTGGCGTGCTCTTAGAGGTGCTGTTTGCAGATCAGGTACTCCAGAGCTTTTGGATTACTGCCTTAAAGGACTCGCGGGGAAAGAGGCAGCTCCTGGCATGGTTGTCGTGGCTCGATGCATTTCTGATTCAAGTGCCATGGAGTATAGGTAGCTTTGCCCTACTCTGCTTCCGTTTTCCTTTTTGATGAACTAAAATTGACGCCTTTTATCATGATCGGGTGTGAGTTTATAATTATTTTTACACAGTGTTCAGCTTAACTTAAAATAATTTATAAGCTTTTAGAAAATGTTTGGTAAAAAAGGATTTTAACGGGTTATAAGATCTTAAAATAAACTCTTTATGGATTATGGATTGTATTGTATTGTAAAAAACATTTTCTGCTTTGTTACAGACTCGAGCCAGGAAGTGTATCCATGCCCAGTGGTTGTAACGTGGTGAACAGATTCCCCATGGGAAGCCTCCCGTCAAAACAACGGCTTATGGGGGATCTTATATATATTTATGAGAGCATGCTTCAACCTGAAACAGTGGTATCCATGGCTCCATCCAAAAGAAACCTTGTGGTAACATCAGCATCAAAAATCCTCGATTGTAAGCAGTTTGTGAAAGACTACCACCCCGGTCATTTCCTAACATCAGGTGCCAAAGAAAACATGGTGCAAGTCGTGTGTCAGGTTGATCTCATGGAACAGCCTGAAGAATACGACTGCCAGAATCCCCCTCCGCCGGAACTACTCATACTCTCTGTGGACGCCACCATTGCTGACCTCAAGCATGAAGCAATGAAGGCTTTCCAAGAAGTTTACCTGATGTTCAGGAGGTTTCAGGTGGAAGCGGTGATTGGCTTTGGTGGCGTTGATGAGTCGACTCAAATCAGGCTGTTGCTGGGGTCTGTTGCATTTGTTAGGATTCGGGGGAGGCTCTTGGGAAAGAGTGGGGTGGGTAGGTATAGAATGGAAAGGGGATTGGAGAGATGGGTAGTGGATTGCTTTTGTGGTGCGAGGGACGACGATGGGGAGAGAATGTTGGCGTGCGACATGTGCAGCATTTGGCAGCATACGAGATGTTGCGGGATTCCCGACTGTGAGGGTGTTCCTGTGAAATTTATTTGCCAACGTTGCAGACAAACGAGGAATGGGCAGTGCAGGGCAGAGGTTTATAGTAAGAACCTGAACAATAATGATATGAGCAGGAGGGGCTTAACATACACTGGGATTCTCTAATTGTAAATATTTTTTTCTTTTTTTTTTGGGGGGTTTTTGTATGTATTTGTTAGTCTAGGCCTCAAAAATGAATCCCAGTTATGTTTTGCCTTTTCCTAATTCTTGTTGCCCTAATTAAGCTTTAAAATCACCAATATTTTTTTTTCAATAAGTAAATAAATATATCCCTAGCATATAAAGAAATCGAACTATTAATCTATATTTAGAAAGTGTAATAATAAATGAAGTTTTAACTAATAATTTTGCAAACTTTTCAGTATAATATATTTGAGACAATGTTTTATTATTATATTTATGTAAATTTATTTAATTTTAATATAGTAGTGGTAATGAATTAAAGATTGTATTGTGATAATAGCATTTTTTACAACCAATTGAGTGATTAATGAGTGAATGATTATTTATTATTTTCTCATTATGTAAGTGACATTTTAGCCTTTTTCTCTCATACGTAATTAAATAATGTTCTAAATTTTTTTACAACGTTTAATCTAATTATGTCCTCTCTTTAACTTTAAAAAATTAATTATTTGAGAATTTTCTTTAATGAAAATTTAGAAAGATTTGAAATATGTGTTCTGCACTAATATATACTCTTTTTTAATTTTAACAAATTTTATGAAAATATTATTTATTAAAAAACGGAGGGAGTAGTGTATATTAAAAATGAAGTATTCAATAATAAGCTATCATTTATAGGTTTTAAAGTATGGTAAACCGTTGTAATCGATTGTAAACCAAAGATTTAATTAATATACTTGATCATTGATCCTCAATATATGTGATATATGAAGTTAATTAATTAATATGTGCATCTAATGAAACTATCTTCTTTTTTTATTTGTTCTTCAACTTTGTTCTATTGTGAATATATGTGATGATGATATGTTGAATATTACTATTGTTTAAAAAAATTCACTTAATATATTCGATCATTGATCTTCATGAATTAGATATGTTAAAAAGATTTATAGTCCTACCGACCAACCCTTAAATCGGAAAAAATAAGGGTTATGACCATCGTATTAGTCCGTTTAATATTTTAAAATTTAATTTAATATAATATAATTATACGCATAATTTTATTAATAATATAAATTATTTATTTTATTATTGTACATATTTTATATGAAATGAATTAGAAGATAATATTTTGTTTAAATAAAAATATTGGGTAGTAGTGATTTAGATCTTTCAATATATCTTCAATAATATAGAGTATTTTTTTATTTTTTTAAAAATTTGATTAACCTGATTGATTTTTTTTTTTGGAAAGTGTCCTGATTGAATTTAATCAACAACATATTAATTGCATTATTATGTATCAATAAATTTTATATGATGGGTTTAAATTACACCATGTTGTATAATTTTTTTTTGAAATATTTTATTATGTAGCCCTTTTAGTCCGTGAATCGCTAGACTAAAGACTAAGTTCTATTACTAGGAATCCGTTTAATCCGTAGTCTAAAAACTAAGTTCTATTACTAGGAGTCTAGGAGTCTGTTTATTAGGTAAACGGAGTCCGTTTAATCCGTAGCCCGGTAGGTATCTCGTTAGATTAAAGAAAAAGGTATGCATGCGGGAGGAAGCGTGTTGAGGTGACTGATTTTATGTGGATGTTATTGATTGATTGATTATGTTATGGAAACGAGTTTTTTCCACTTTGTTGTTGTGTGGGAACCAGCTATGAATTGCAGCTCCACCATTTTTATATACACATACATAGGGACTATATAATCATCTTATAATCATCCACTTTCATTTTGACTTTTCACACTCCCTTCGACAACACGACAACACCACTAAATTCACCCAAAAAATTATGTCAGGGGAGCATGATATGTGTGAGCAACTTCAAAATCGTCTCTTGATGAAAAAATACACCACATATTAAGGTGTCTTTTACAATCTTTACTGCATCCCTCTCAACCCGATCAATAAGAAGATTGAAGAATTTAAAAGAGCATCTAACCCACCACCAAATCTAAAAAAATATAAAATCACTATATGTCGAAATCATTTCTTGACAAAAACACACACTACATATTAAGGTGTCTTTTACTATCTTTAATGCATCCCTCTTAACCCGATCAATAAAAAGACCGAAGAATTCAAAAGAACGTCTAACCCACCTCCAAATCTAGAAAAAACACGGTATGTTTCCAAACAAAGCTCAACATAAACAACTTTTTTTTCTCCAAACTTTAACTAATCCCATTTCTAAAACTTGATACCAAACAAACTCAATTTCAATCGAAAAAAAGAGAGTAGGCTCTGTGTCAGTAACTTCGAAGTCATCTCTTAACGAAAAAATACATCACATATTAAAGTGTCTCTTACCATCTTCATCGCATCCCTCCCAACCCAATCAATAAGAAAGACTGAAGAATTCAAAAGAGCATCTAACCAACCACAAAACCTAAAAAAATACAGTATGTCTCCAAACAAAGCACAACATAAACAACTTTTTTTCTCCCAACTAATCCCACTTCTTAATCTTGTTACCAAACAAACTCAATTTGGAACTCTACTCTCCATTAGTGTTTTACTTTTGTCTCTATAATTATTAATCGCTCCACTTTGACTAATTTGGACCTCCTAATCTTATGTCAAATCAGACACAAATACACAATTAACTTTTTTATGTCATAATCCATTCTTGGTAAACTTTTTATTTTATCGCAACAATCTACTATACAATCTACACCTATAATACTATATTCGTTCAAGGGTAGTGGAGGTGATTTGTACATAAGCATGGGTCAAATGCATTAAGGACACAATTGTAATTTATGAATAAAAAACATTTTTTTTGTTGGAAAAACGTGTGTACAAATTATGTCAAGTTAACTTTCTCCATGCAATTTCGTGTCTTAATTAATTAAAATTATCTCACGGTGAGTTGCTCAATTGAGTTTAATTATTGCCACTCAACTTTTCCCAATTAATAAATTAATTCATGCATTGATTTGTCTACCCTCACTCACTTTAATTTAATACATATACGTTAACATGCTAATCGATTAATCATCCACATGAAATTAATGGCTAATGGCCATAATAATTTGGTTTTGTCAACTTAAAAAAAGTACAATTAATCTCAATTAGTGCCCAACAAACTAGTGCACTATGAAAGATATATAAAGTTATCCTTTTAAATTAAGACAACGAGACCGTTCATAAATAAGCACAAATAAGCACCCTTCTCTTTTAATGTGAGGAAAAATACATTTTTTGTTCCTTAAGTTGTAGTATCAATTTTAATTTTTATCCTCGACTTTAAAATTAATCTCTTAATTTTACAAAATTTAAGATTTTAGTCATTATTACCTGCAATCAAAAGTAAATATCTTGTAATTATCTGCAAATCGCTGGCTTTGTCGTTTACCTGCACATCGAGTCTCCAATCGTGTATCTACAAATCGACCCCCGAATTGCGTTTGTACAAATCGGACCCTGTTGTTTACCTTTGATTGTAGGTAGCAAGGGCTAAAATCTAAAAAAATATAAATATAAGAGATTAATTTCAAAGTCGAAAAACTTAGAGGACAAAAATTAAAATTCAAACAACTTAAGAGACAAAAAAAAAGTATTTCCCTTAAAAGTATTAAAACGTCATGTCCAAATTATTCTGACGGGCTCACTCAAGAACCATATTTGCTACCTCCAATCCAATTAACTTGTCCCATGCATGTGCACTTCCTCTACATCACATTCACCTATATATATGTGTGTGTAGAGCCTTGGAGAGCTCAAATCAAGTTCAATTCAATCTCTTTCAAATCTTGTTCATCTTATATACATAAGTGTTTGTTTTTTTGAAATGGGTATTTTGAAAATGTTAGGTGTGATATTTGTAGTGAAATATATGATAGCAAGTGGATGGACACATGGAGTTGCAAATGGGCTTAGTATGAACTACTACATAATGGCATGCCCTTTTGCAGAAATGATTATAAAGAATACTGTAAATAGGGCCTTGCAATCTGACCCCACTCTTGCTGCTGCACTTGTTAGGATGCATTTCCATGATTGCTTTGTTGAGGTCATTTTTTCATAGTTTTTTTTTCTTCCTAAAAAGTGCAAGTATGTTGTAACATGTGTGTATGTGCAGGGGTGTGATGGATCCGTGCTGATCGACTCGACTAAGGATAACACTGCGGAGAAAGACTCCCCGGCTAATTTAAGCTTGAGGGGGTACGAAATCATTGATGCTGCTAAGGATGCACTTGAGCGTCAGTGTCCCGGCGTTGTTTCTTGTGCTGATATTCTCGCGATGGCTGCTAGAGATGCTGTTTTCTTTGTAAGCGACTTATTGTTCGTATTTTTATGTGTTGATTTACTATTTGTACTTATCTCGAGTTCACAGGCTGGAGGCCCCGTTTACGACATACCTAAAGGGCGAAAAGATGGGAGAAGATCCAAGATTGAAGACACCATTAATCTGCCTGCACCAACTTTGAACAGTTCTGAGCTGATAAAGATGTTTGGCCAGCGTGGCTTCACTGCTCAAGAAATGGTGGCTTTATCTGGTATAAAAATGATCAAGAAATTGGTAAAGTCTAGTATGCACTCGAGTGCATGTTGTGCACCTTAGTCCATGTTGCACTTTTCAGTTTACTGACTTACACTTTTTGGTAAATGGTGTTGCACTTTTCAATTATTACTAAAAATATTATTATACAGTTTAATAATTGAAAAGTGCAACACCATTTACCAAAAAGTGTAAGTTAGTAAACTGAAAAGTGCAACATGGACTAGGGTGCACAACATGCACTCGAGTCCATAGCAGACCAACCCCAAGAAATTATGATTATGGTTGTGTAATGGAAAAAGAGTATTGTGAATGATTTGGTTTTGTGTATGTGTTGCAGGGGGGCACACACTGGGAGTGGCGAGATGCTCGTCGTTCAAAGATCGTTTGAATAACGATCCAAGTCTGGACGATGTGCAGTTTTCGAAGACGCTTGGGAAGACATGCAGCGCAGGGGACAATGCAGAGCAGCCATTCGATTCCACCAGAAACACTTTCGACAACAGTTACTTCAACGCCTTGCGGAGAAGGAACGGCCTGCTCGTTTCGGACCAGACACTGTTCGACGGGCCCAGAACCCGAGGGATTGTGAATGGTTACGCGTTTAATCAGGCCATGTTCTTCCTCGATTTCCAACAGGCTATGGTCAAAATGGGATTGATGAGTGTGAAAGAAGGCTCAAAGGGGGAAGTGAGAGCCCAGTGTCGTGTTATCAACTGATCATGTCTTTTGTTTGTATAATCATATTTAGGTGTTTCAAAGTTCAAACTGCCTTCTCCAAACACATATATATGTTCAGAAGTTAATTTAATAAATACTAGTAAGATTTTGATCAAATTCTGTCTCATTTTGTATTCACTGGCAAACCAGAACATATATTTATAGCTCTACAAGTAAACTACTTACTCAGGCTTGACTAGTGTCCGGCCCATTTGAAAGTCTGACAACATTTTAAACAAGCTTGAACTACAACGAGTTCAACTCGACTCATTTACAATCCTAGTTACTCTATTAGCTCAAATTACTCAGGCTTGACTAGTGTCCGACTCATTTGAAAGCCTGATAACATTTCAAACAAACTTCAACTTGACTCATTTACAACCTCGACTCGGCTCATTTACAACCCTAGTACTCTACTAGCTTTCTTTGTTCGTTTAAATCATGGTACAACAAGTGGGATAGATGATAACTGAATACCTAGCCAATATAAAGGAAGTATCACAAACAAGAGCTAGAAAAGTGATACCTTATCGAATAAAAAACGTAGAGAGAGATTCATCAATGGTAATGTTAACAAAGAAACTGCACAGCGTTATTAAGCAGCAGATACCCTTACTAATTACATGTTCAACCAAACATTGTTTAGTATAACTACTTGCATCGCCTTTTATGAATCGTAATCATACACATATTATACAACACAAAGCAGTAATAGAATAGTCCTCGAGGGGTTTAAAAATTTGTCTAGTATCCATACGATGTTCTCCTCATCATCCTCATGAATTCCTCAGCATTTACTTCACCATCACCTGCACATTTATGAACCCATCGATCAACCTAACATAACTGGAAATAGAAATAGAAGCAGATATAGTCGCCATTATTTGGAAACCATATTCTTGATGCAAACTTTTCAACTTCAGCACCAACCAACAGACCAAACTTTAAAGCTCAGAGATGACGTGAAAGCGTGGAGACTTTAACACATTTCCCTTTCTTTCTTGTGTCTGACTATAGTGTACATAGATAGTTATTCAGTTGTATAAGGAAAATAGAGCAAACTTACGATCTCTATCAGCTTCATCAATCATATCTTGAATCTCTTTTTCGGAGAAATTTTCACCCAATTCCTTTGCTATGCGCTGAATATCTGCAGCAGAAATCTTGCCCTGGACCCAGATGAAGCAATATTAATTAAAATGAAGACAATACACAATGTAAATGACACCAGAAACTCACATTATTATCTTGGTCAATAATGTGGAAAGCCTTCATGAGTTCTTCCTTCGTGTCCCTTTCTCCAAATTTGGCAGTCATCATGTGGCAAAATTCATCGAAGTCAATAGCACCACTGCCATCTTTGTCCACTTCAGCTATCATTCGAGTGATTTCCTGCAACGAACAATTAAAAATGTTCAAACCAGAGGACCATTTTTGTAAGATATACAGGTAACATTATGAATATCAGACTGCGTCCTATTGAAGAGAGCAGCAATAACTGAGAAGCTACAAAACAATCTTATGGCTATTAAAAGAACTGAGAATTCCAATGGGGCAAAGCAAGAAAGGAAAACAAGTAATGATACATTAGCACAGTTAGAGAAATAAGTATGATTTTATGAAAACTTAGTGGTATTACACAGACGAAACATCAAATAAATGATTTTTAAGATTAAAACATCAAACTAATTAAATAAACAATATCTGGTGTGCTATGTCATTAGTAGCCTAACTAATGCTGTTTTTCATACAATAATGGCATGTTTGATAGCATAGACGGATTATCTAAGATTAGGATGATAACTAAACTTTATAAATTTTAAAGCATAATATACCCTTAATCTAAGTTATCAAACAACCAATAAAAATGATATATAGTTAATCTAGGTTTAATCTAAGCTATCAAACATGACCTAAGAATATATCTAATAACATGATCACCCACCACTCAGGTTAACTACATAAGGCAACACCAAACTAAAAATTAAGACCCAAGACATGCTTCTGAGAGACCAAAATAAGACAAATAACTTAACAATTTTGCACCCATTTGTCAATTGAATCGTTAACTAGCCTAAACTTATAAAAAAAAGTCTACATTCTGATAGAAGATGGGGGATTCTATGGGAAATGTAAAGCTACTTCTTAACTCTAGCTCAAAATGTTTCATCATGGCATGAACCATCGAGTATTTAATTCATGTCTTCGCAACATTATTCATCAACTACATGTGACCCACCTATGGATAAATCCAATATTTAATTATCAGAGTTCCAATGATAATTAGCATAGTGCATGATAACTATACACACAGATTTCTCATGAAATACCTAACATATTCTTTTAAGTCAGTTAATGTTTTTAGAGCAAGCACAAAAGCTCTTATATCTTCTTAGACAATGATTTTGTAGGCATGCATAACTTGTAAGCAATAAAATGAAACAAAGTATTGGCTATGACCAATTCTTAAAATATTAGCATGACAATTGTAGTTCAGAAGATTAGATAACTGTATAGGTTTGCATAAGTCGTTACCTCTTCAGACATTTCAAAACCAAGTGCCCTGAAAAATAATGGAATCAATTTAAGTAATAACTCACTATATCAGGTCCTTAAACTATGCATTGGCACAAAAAATAAATAAATAAAGGCATACCTCATTGCAACATTCAATTCTTTTGCATCAATAGTCCCTGTAAGCAATAATTGAAGAAAAAAACATCGTTAAAAAGAAATTACAGCATAGATAACCAATACATTTAAATCAGATTTATTTCAGTACCAGATCCATCAGTATCAAACAGTTCAAAAGCTTCTTTTATCTCCTGCCTTTTCTGTTGAGTCAACCCATGTTGGCGACCCCTGGGTTTTTCTTTCCTTGCAATTCCCCTGTAAAGCGTTGACTGCAAAAGAGGGTGTCAGAAGGAATTGTACAAAGGCTTTCAGAAGCATTAAATCAGACGGAGGAGGAAGAGGGAGAGAGTGAATAGTTAGCTCCCTTTGTGAACAGGCCAATTATCAAGAGTTGATATACAAGAAAAAGTAATAAAGGCAAACCGGTAGCAATTTCCACTCATCAACCAAAAATGTCTCAACACTCAACACTCAACAGTAGACAGTACTCACAGTAGCCAATGTTCATTAGTCTCAACCTCTATCCTTTCCTACCATATACTCCAAAAGGTATCATCTAATACGTGCTCAAACTCATTACATCAGTTGTACTATTTTATCATTGTAGTCATTTTACTTTCTCTTTTGATGAAATAATGACAAAGCTAAAGCAATACATACTCAATCAGATAAGAATGATAGCTTGGAAATATTTTTATTTCCTAGTTATAGTTTCAGCCATTTAATTGTGTTTGTATTCAGATGCTTACCCCACCCCGCTGGTGTAGGCATAAAACAAATGTCATGGCTACATAATAGCTTAACTTATACATATGAGAAACAATTACACAAGTGCCAGATAGAATAATCAACCGCATATCAGCACAACCAATGAACTGAGACTAGACAGAGGACCAGGACTAGAAATAAAAAAAAATTAAACAGCTTTGTTGAAAATAAATTTTTGAAAGGCAACCAAAAGTATTTCTTTATTGGTGTATAAAACTCCAAGAAGGATAATAATGTTAGCATGATGAAAATCATGGTGAAACTTAGGTTCAAGTTTGAGAAACCACGGATGCAGAACATATATGATATTTTGTTGACATATTTAGGAGATTCTAACATTAAGCAATGGAAATTTCATAAATTTATTATTTCAACAGGATGTTTCCAACTCCAAGCCTCCATTCAGATGGTACAATGTATTACTAAGAAGCTATCTTTACAGTATCCATTTGACCAAAAAACATTAAACCTAAAAAAAATGCTTCCAATCAGCAAAATCTAGGGCTCATAACGAAATCATAATGATTCCTAGGTGTTGACTTGGTCGCCCTCATTAACATTTAGATGCTCACATCATGTGAACACGTAGATATATGATTTTTTGCTTTATTTAGGAGATTATAATATTATGCAATGAAAATTTCGTATATTTATAATTTCAACAGGATGTTTCCACCTTCAAACCTCCATTCAGATGGTAAAATACTAAAATGTATTACATTGGTGAGAATCAGCCCAAGAGACCCTAAGAAGCTATCTTTACAGTAACCATTTGACCAAAAAACATTAAACCTAAAAAAAAAAAAGCTTCCAATCAGCAAAATCTAGGGCTCATAACGAAATCATAATGATTCCTAGGTGTTGACTTGGTCGACCTAATTAACACTTACATGCTACCATACTTCTTACTCTCCTTCGTTGTAGCACGGAAGAAATTGAAATTAAAAGTAAAAAACTGATGGTGTTTCATGAAACAGTCAAAATCAGTAATTTAACCGTATTCTTTGCAAAGACAGGTGCAATACAGAAAAAAATGAAGCTTGAGATACTATGCTTCAACAGATGGAACGAATATATTACCATATACGATCGAATCAACGAAAAGAAAATGCAAATTCAGAAGATCGACGAGTAAAGAACACTACAACGAAACAATTAAGGATTGTAAGGGTGCGTTACCATATCGATCTGCGGTATGAACACAGCGTCGAGACTCTGCGAGTGCGGGGGTGAAAAAAAGGTGCGGTTTTGAAGAGAATTGGGAGAGAGTGTTCAATTAGATCGTGTTACTGCCGCGTCCTTCATCGTCAAAAGAGAAGAGGCGTTTTTTATATTTTTAGTTCAAAGAGGCGTTTTTATACTTAGTTCCATAAGAATCGAGCTTGTTATATACTTTGATTTACTAATGAGTTGGTTCGAGCTCGATTCGTTGGATTCACTATTTTTTTTTTCTTTTAATTTCATTAGGTTTACTAGACTCGTTAACGAGTCGAACCGAACTCGTTTTTTAGCGCGTCAATGTTATCGAGCCGAACTCGTCTCAATAAGAGCTCGAACTTCAAATGCTCGGCTAAAATAACAACTCTATTTTTTCTTTAGTACAAGTTAAAAAAAAAAATAGATAAAGTAGGAATGTTTATGGAGTTCATTTATGAATAAAGTGATTATTTTTGTAAGTAAAATTCAATGATAATTTGAGTTATTAAGTCATAAATATAAAATGATTGTTGAGTTGGTCTGCTATGGACTCGAGTGTATTTTGTGCACCCTAGTCCATGTTGCACTTTTCCATTTACTGACTTACACTTTTTGGTAAATGGTGTTGCACTTTTCAATTATTAAACTGTATAATAATATTTTTAGTAATAATTGAAAAGTGCAACACCATTTACCAAAAAGTGTAAGTCAGTAAAACTCGAGTGCATACTAGACTTTACCATGATTGTTTTCATAAAAAAATGTGCACACTTTTATTGGATAAACAAATAAGAAAAGTAAACACAATTAGTGAGCGAATGAAGTATTATTTATGCATTGTAATTACTTACAAATTTTTTTTATTGAGACGTTTCAAAATTTTATTTAACCGAAATCCCCCATGCCATTCAATCACCTTAACCGAGTAATCGTCTAAGTTGACATAATGGTGTAAACTTGAGACGAAACTTAGGAATGTGCTCAAAATTTTGACTTTAAATGAGGTCCCCGTCAACTGATCTAATTAATCGGACGAACAAATTAATATTTTCGACCAACCAATATCGAATAAATACAATAGACATGAGAATACAAGAGATTGAAGGGGTCGAGTGGCAGTTTTAGAATTTAGGAGGGTCTCACTGAAAATTCACCATTCTTGATGTAAATTTGAAGCTAAGCTCGTCATCAACTGCCCCTTGGGAGAATCGATTGCACTAATCCACACCATAAAATTAACCCATGAATTTCAGATCTTACCGGAACCCAACAGTCAATTTCACTCCATAATAGCAGCTCAATTAACCAGAAAATCAATACCCAACACAAGGCACATCATAGAGTGGTGGAAAATGGAGAAGATGAACCAGGCCTTTGAGAAGATGAAAATGCTGGTGGGAATGGAGGTTGAAGATGAAGAACTGCAGCAAGAATCTTCGTATATGGATGATTTTAATCGCAACTGCACTTTGTCCACCACACAGGTATATATAATATAAAATTCTTGATTCAATTGTAGTGGGGTTTTACGAGTATGGTTTTTAGTTTGAGGGGTTTTCAAGATTTGGTGATGGGTTTGTAGTATTGCACAATGTTATTAGACTTAAGTTCCTAATTTCACTTGAATCTTGATGATTTTTCTTGTTGGCAGAGACTTTATGGTTTTGCAATTTGCTTATCTGCGGGTATAACTTTCACACTTTTGGTAAGTTGCTGTTGTTTTCTTGATCATTTGAGTTGAAGATGATGAAGCTCTGTGTTACATTTGCTTGCACATTGTTTCATTTCAAGTGTTACTTCATGGATTTGATGATGAACCTCTGAATTGACCCAATTTGTTATTTGTGTCTACAGTCGATGCTTGTTTTCTTCCATCCCATCAAATTTGGGGTGACATTTTCCTTTGGCAATCTGCTTGCTCTTGGAAGGTTTGTTTTTGGATGATACTTCTAATTACTTCTTGCATTTGTGATTCAGCAATATTTTCTCTCCTGAATGATGTCGAATATCACTTTCGTATCAGTAAAACTATGTGCCTAAGTATCATCAAACACATCATGTCAATTGATAAAAGATACTGTACTATATATCCTACATTCCATTTAGTTTGTTGCATGCGTAGGTTGGTCAGTATCAGATCGATCAATTGGGTTTCGTTGAATTGTGTATCTCCACCTGATATGTTTTTGGCTGGGTTATTTCAATTATTTATCTAGCCTTTACAGAGCTGATTAGAATAGTGTTCTTCAGTGTTCCATTCACTTATCTTCAGGAAAATGCATGAATTTTTGCTATTTTGGGAAATTGTTACGATATTATTAATCTGAACCTCACATTTTCTTTTGACTGATTTTCTGCACATGAGATTGTGTTACGTATAAAAATAAGGGAAAAGGCCAGCTAGTTAGGCTGGGTAATACTTAGCAGCTTAGTTAGTTAGTATGTTGGTTAGTTTGTTAGTATGTTGGTTAGTTTGTTGACAACTGCCTATTATAAATAGGGCAGTAGTATTGTAGTTGCAGAGGAGATTGAGAATTATTAGTTGTATTCGGCCTTTTGGCTTGGGCGGATTCATTCCGTAGTTACCTTCGTATTTTCAAGATATTGGCTCTCTTGTTCTAACAGATTGTAATATCACTCTGCCTTTTCTACTCGTTAGCTGCTTGCTTTTTATCACATAACCAAGCAGAAATATGGAATTGAGATTGCTGACTTTGGTGTTATTCTGTGGCAGCACAGCATTTCTTATTGGCCCTAAAAGACAAGTGACATTGATGCTCGATCCAGTTCGTATATATGCTACAGCAATATATATCTCTAGCATCATACTTGCTCTTTTTTGTGCTGTCTATGTGAGTGTTTTGTGATTATCATGTTATCTTTTGTTTTTGCCACTTCCATAATCCTGTTTGCTCATGTCTAAAATTTACTTAATTATGTCAGGTCCGGAACAAGCTATTGACGCTTCTGGCAATTGTGATGGAATTCGGTGCTCTTATCTGGTATGCCTTGATGTATTCGTAAATTTCTTATTATTGGTTTCTCATTCTGAACTTTAATTTGTTCTGTTGGGATGGGACTTGAAACTATTGCTTCATATATAGTTTACGGAGTACGCTAAGGAACAAGAGTCCTTGAACATAGTTAACTTAAGTCATACATACCTTTAAGAAGGAATTATACTACTCATACCTGCCCATTCATTTTGTTCTTCTGTAGTTCATCAGTAATCAAAAGTTTTAATCATTGCAAATGGTTCATTAAGAAACTATGAAAAAACATACATTAAAAGACCATTGGATCTGATGAAAACTATAAACATCAAATAGTTTCGAGATCTCTTTGAACATGAGTTCCTTTAGTATTCACATGTCGATTTTCAGTGACATACTTTTTAAACAAGAATACAATATGCACTCTTCCTTACATCCTTAAAATTTTATTGTCACTTTTCTGGTTCTTTATTCTATCTATTATTCCACACTGCGACTCTCTGAACTCAATTGGATAAATATCCATCTCATGTGTAAAAAAAATCCTAGTGCCTTGTTTTGTAGGCTTCTTTTACTGTAAATTTAGATATAGTTTACAACTTGTTTGGTAATACCAGAAGTAAATATGCATGTGAATAATAATCATACGAAAAAATTCTGAAATGTCTTGGATCTTGCTGCTATTGTGGTTTCAAAGGTCCATAAACGGTTAATTGGTACTTGTAGATTATAGTGTAATTTAGTTGAAAAACTTATGCCTGTTTGTGTTATGTGCGAACAGGTATAGCTTAAGCTACATTCCGTTTGCGAGGTCCATGGTTTCAAAGATGACAACAGCATGCTTTGACACTGAATTTTAAGGCAACGTATTCTATCGTATCGTTCACAACTTGCAAGTACTCTGCTCTTAGAGTCACAAAGTGGTTATCACACCGGGGAGAAACGATTCTTGAGTTTGTTTTGAATACTCTTTGGTAGTTCGAATTTACGACTCTATTTTCTTTGATGTTGGATTGGCCTCGTTTTGCCTCTTTATATAGATGAGTATCTCATGTTTACAGTGATTTGGTATATAAGAATGGAGAAATTTGGACCAACAATACTATGGTTTGAAAAGATTGCAAATATTGGAAAACAGTGCATGTTTGGCAATTCCAAAATTACTTCGTTGCAGTTGTTTTCACTGAATAATACTATCAGTTTACTAACTGTAACTGTTCGGTGAAAATAAAATATACGGAGTATAATATATTGAATTTTATTATCGCAGTATTCAACCATATATCTAGCCTCCCCAAAGCAGACTGGGAAATTAATATTAGAACATAAATCTAGAAAAAAAAAATCCAAATGAAGAAAAAAAGACACAGAAAAATGAAAAATATAAAACGATCTACAATAAATCTCTCTGAAAAATGGAAAATATTGGTACTACAATGACGGTTGATGGCGATTGAGGGTGGTAAATGAACAAGTTTGAGGAGACAAACAAATTAATATATACTCCGTATCATGTAATGTGGATCGTTGGGAATTGGTTGGACGAAGGATGATAAACTAATGAGATCACTAATTTGCAATGTGCAATAAATTTTCATTTTTTTGGAAATTCTAGAGCTATCGTGCGTGTTTCTGATGAATGGGGTAGCAAACGGACAGACTTAAGAGGGTGGTAAATGAACAAGTTTGAGGAGACAAACAAATTAATATATACTCCGTATCATGTAATGTGGATCGTTGGGAATTGGTTGGATGAAGGATGATAAACTAATGAGATCACTAATTCGCAATGTGCAATAATTTTTTTTTTTTGGAAATTCTAGAGCTATCGTGCGTGTTTCTGATGAATGGGGGTAGCAAACGGACAGTCTTAAGGACTAAGGTGGGTCATCGGAAATCAATTGGTATATAATTTGTATTGTGGGTCATCGGAAATCAATTGGAGTATTGTTTCTAATGTTCTGAATTTTCAATTTTGGATAAATAAATGTGTCGTGTAAGGTGCGACAAAGGTGGCTCGTCAGATTCCACTTTTTTTAGGGTCAAATTCAACTTTTTCTACAGTTTTCTAGAGATTTTGGAGAAAATAGCAAAATGAAAAAGGTCACATCATACTATTCATACCCCAACAAAAGTCTTGAGAAGAAATGAAAAAAAAAAAAAAGACAATAAGAAAAATGGAAATATAAAATGATGCACAATAAATCTCTCTGAAAAAATGAAAAATTGTGGTACTATAACGACAGTTGACGTCAATTGAGGGTGGCAAATGAATGAGCTTGAGGAGACAAACAAATTAATATATATCTTGTGTGGATCGTCGAAAATTGGTTGGACGAAGGATGACAAAATAATGAGAAAATGTAGAACAACTTCTCAAAAAAATTGAAAATCCTAGAGCTACCGTGAGTGTTTTTCATGAATGGGGTTAGCAAACAGACGAGCTTAAGGAGACGAACAAATTGGTATATAATTTGTATTGTGGGTCATTGAAAATCGATCAGAGTATTGCTTTAAATGTTCTGAATTTTCAATTTATGATAAATAAATTTATCGTGTACAAATGCGGAAAAGATGACTCGTCGGATTCCACTTTTTCTAGGATTTTTGGGAGATTTTGGTGAAAATGGCAAAAAGAAAAAGGTCCCATCATACCCCAACAATGGAAAAAAAATGAAAATCCTAAAACTAACGTGAGTGTTTCTGACGAGTGGGGGTAGCAAACGGACGGGCTTAAGGAGATGAACATATAGGTATATAATTTGTATCGTGGGTCATCGAAAATCGACCGGAGTATTGCTTTAATTTAAATGTTCTGGATTTTCAATTTCCAATAAACAAATTTGTCGTATACACGGTGCGGAAAATGTTGCTTTTCGGATTTCACTTTTTCTAGGTTTTCGAGAGATTTTATCGAAAATAGCAAAAAGAAAAAGGTAATCCGGAGACATGAATATATTGTTACCTTTTAACAGTTGATTTTTTTTGAAATTTTCCCACTAAGCACCACTTCATTAAACATGCATAATTCAAAATTGCAAATCCAAGAAATACAAGATATATACCAATTTAGATATGGAACTCATCAATTCAAATTTCAAAACAAAAACACAAATTATTCCTTGATTTCAAAATCCAAAAACAAGCTGAAATTATTAAATGTCATTTTTTTTGTAATTACCCCCTAAAGAAGTAATTAGCATGCAATGATGATGATCAATTATATATCATTACTAGGGGTGGGGGTGGGGGTGGATTTCTTTGCATACTTAGACTTATTATTATGCATCCAAACACTAAGCACATTTTTCTTGATTCCAATTGCCTCACAAAAGGATTTCACCTCTCTTTCATCCATCTTTTGCATCTTCCAATCACTTTTTAGTGCAAACTCCAGCATTTTCTCCTTTTGCTCTGCACTAAATTTGGTCCTCATCCTCTTCTTGTCCTTCCTCCGGTTGCATTCGACTTCATCGGCCGACTGCACGTGTATTGGGACTTTGCGGTGGAAGTTTCGGTGACAGTTGCACGCACAACATATCATGGCTTCGAGTGTGCCTTCTTTCCCGCTTGCTAAGAACTCACCGCACCCGTCCGTTGCCATCCCTCCAATTCCGATTGCATGGTTCTTTTGGCATTCCATGTAGACCGCCGCACCTAGCGATTCCCGACCCAACGCGCTTGAAGACGAGCCGATAGTCATGTTACCATCTTCAAATGATGCATTTGTGATTGTGAGGGTGGACATTGTGATGCTACGTTAATTTTTTTAATTTTTTTTTTTGTGTGTGTTATGTAACTTATGTTATGTGTATATATATATAGAGAATGTGGTGTGTGCAGTGTGTGTGGGGTGGGGGTGTCCCTAAACCTAAAATGTGAGAAAAAAAATATTTTAGTATTGTTTTTAGTTAGAAATTTAAAAGAAAATTAAAAAATTTATTCACCAGTTGTGATATCTTTGTGGCACCTCGCCAACTCTAACAATGGCATCATAATTTAATTGTTGCTAAAAAAATAGATAAATGTATTAAATTGCAAAGAAAAAAAGATACATTGTAATTGATGAACATTATGGTGATTTTGTTTTGCAATTAAACCAAAAAGAAAATTCACAGTTTGGAGATTAGGACAATATTAACTTTTAGGATAGGGGGATAAGGGAGGGTTTGTTTTTATGCTAATATAATATTAATTCTTTTGAGGGGAGAGAAAGTGGTATTGAATATGTGAGACAGTAAAGGTGGTGGGGAAAACAAATTAATTCACCTTAAATCTGTCTATTACTGAGCAGGGGTGGTCCTGAGTTTAGGGGCGATCGTCCTGGATTCTGAGATTTTGGGGGCTTTTATATATATATAAATGGGTTTGATAAAAAATGTGTGATAAAATACTTTTTTTTATAGTAAATAAAATATAAATGTAATGTGCATATTTTGTGCACGATCTGTACGTGGACATTTCGTACACAATCTGTACGCATGGGCGGAGGGAGAATGGAACATGGGGTACAACTGCACCCTAAATTGGTTTTTTTTTTTTTTTTAAGGCAAAATATATGAATTAATTATTTTTAGGCATTCCCATCATTAAAAGTTCAATACAAATTTAATTACTCCTTAGTGGATTGAGACTCAAAAGAAAGCTCATAACTTTAAAATGCACTTAGCTACTTAGTCCGTAACATCTTTGTGGCATCTCATTAGTTCTAACAACTGCATCATAATTTAATTGTTGCTAGAAAAAATATAGATAAATTTATTTAATTACAAAATTTAAAAAAACAATGTATCAAATTGCAAAGAAAAAAAAGATACATTGTAATTGATAAACATCATAAAAGTTTGTTTATTTTGTATTGCAATTAAACCAAAAAGAAAATTCACAGTTAGAGATTAGAACAACATTAACTTTTAGGATAGGGGGATGAGGGGAAGTTTGTTTTTATGCTAATATAATATTAATTATTTTTAGGGGAGACAATGGTATTGAATATAAAGGTGGTTGAAAGAAAATTAATTCACCTAAATCTGTCTTTCATTGACAATTTGGTAGGGAATCAAAATGTGTATTTGAGCAGGGGTGTCCTTGAGGTGGGGTGGTAGGGGCGATGGCATGGGTCTCGAGATTTCAGGGGTCTTTTATATATATATATATATATGAGTTTGATAAAAAATGTGTGATAAAATACTTTTTTTTCTTATAGTAAATAAAATACAAATGTCATGTGCACATTTTATGCACGATCTGTACGTGAACATTTCGTGCACGATCCGTACACAGGAGCAAAGAGAGAATGATACATAAAATTGGTTTTTTTTGTTTTTTTAAGGCAAAAAAATATGAATTAGTTATTTGTAGACATCCCCACCATTAAAAGTTCAATACAAATTTAATTACTCCTTTTAGAAAGCCCACAACTTTGAAATGCACTTAGCTACTTAGTCTATATAATTATGCATATTACTTGAGGTAAGTAAATCTGTAAATTTAATTTTATTTTGTTAAAAATGTTTATTTTTACGTATTATATGTTTTGGTATAATTTATACGTTATGAATTAAAGTTTATATAATAATGGTTAATTATTAATTTGCTACATTATGTTAATATATTGTTAATTTGTTATATGTTAAATTAATTTAGTTTAAAACTTGAATTAGACAATGATTTGAATTATTATTTTTATTGTATATTTATTGTGGAATTATATTTTTCAATTTATTAAATCAAAATTTCTAATTTACTATATAATTCAATTAGAAAATGACGAAGATAAACTTATGTCAAAGAAATTCAAGTTGATGTTGATTCTCCCAGTAGCTATTACAAGTGTGAAAATAGTACTTTTCGGAATGACTTATGTAAAAAATAAGTTGCGAAAGTAGTGTATATGGGTGATCGATCAATTATTAAATGATAGTTGAGGGTGGCAAATGAACGAGCTTGAGGAGACAAACAAATTAATATACATCTTGTAATGTGGATAGTCGGAAATTGGTTGGACGAATGATGAAAAAATAATGAGATCACTAATTCACAATGTACAATAACTTCTAAAAAAATTTGAAAATCCTAGAGCTATCGTGAGTGTTTCTGATGAATGGGGGGTAGCAAACGAACGAGCTTAAGGAGAAGAACAAATTGTTATATAATTTGTATTGTGGGTCATTGAAAATCGACCGGAGTAATTCTTTTAATGTCTGAATTTTCAATTTCCGATAAACAAATTTGTCGTATACAAGGTGCGGAAAAGGTGGCTCTTCATATTCCACTTTTTCTAGATTTTTGAGAGATTTTGACGAAAATAGCAAAAAGAAAAAGGTCATATCATATCCCAACTAGAGCTGTCAAAATGGGCTAGGCCCGTTGGGTTGGCCCGCCTCCGCCTATTAAAAAGGTGGGTTGGGTTGAATAATACAAGCCCGTTTAAAATGCAGGCCCGTTTGGGCTAGACCGTATGGATTGTGGGTTTTGGCGGGTTGGACCGCGGACGGGGCGGGTTGGCCCGCGGGCTTTTTATTTTTAAAATTTTTATTTTTATTTTTTAAGGTTTAATGAAACAGTAACGCGTTTTTATTAAGTTGAACTATGATTGTAAGTAAAAATGTGATATTAGAAATTTATTGATTCAATTCAACTTTAAATTAATATACAAAATTATAAAATATCATTCTAAACAAAATTGAGATTTGAGAATGAGAATACACCACTGTCGTCCATGTATTCACATGACTCAGAGAGAGACTTGATAATTAATGTAGATTTGAATATCTTTTTTAACTTTATCTATTTATAAATGTATAATTATCATGAGTAGATTGAAAGAGTATGTGGTGATAATGTCATATGTGTATTCACAAATTGACATTTGTTACTGATAGTTGAGCTGATTTGTCCATTAAACTTTCGTTGAATATTCTATATTTTTGTTACTTATAGTTGAGTTGATTTGCCCATTAAACTTTGTTTAAATTTTAGTTCGATTGATTTGTCAGTTAAACAAAAAATCTTTTTTAAGGTTTACTTTTTAATTATAAGAGATTAAAATTATTCACGTGGTGAATTTAATTAAAGATTATTCAAATTTATTCATACTTTGTTTTTTTTTTTTTTTTAGTAATTATTAATGTATGGTTTAAAATTTATTATGAGAATAAATGTGAAAAAGTAAAAAATAAATATATTATATAAAAGCCCGTGGGCTAACCCGCAACCCGTCATGGGTTGGGTTGGGTTGAGTATTTTTCAACCCGTCCCCGCCGTGGACCGGCCCGCCAAAACCCGCAAAATGATGGGTTGAAGTGGGTTATGGACCGCACCGCCCCGTTAGCCCGTTCTGACAGCTCTAATCCCAACAATGGAAGTCTGAAAAGAAATTAATGAATAAGAAAGACGCAATAAGAGAAATTGAAATATAAAATGATGCACAATAAATCTCTCTGAAAAATGAAAAATTGTGGTACTGCAATATGAATGAGCTTGAGAAGACAAAAAAATTAATATACATCTTATAATGTGGATTGTCAGAAATTGATTGGACGAAGGACGACAAAATCATGAGATTACTAATTCAATTCGCAATGTACAATAACTTCTGAAAAAGAAAAAAATGAAAATTCTAGAGCCAACGTGAGTGTTTTTGATGAAGGGTACCAAACATATGGGCTTAAGGAGACGAACAGATAGGTATGTAATTTGTATTGTGGGTCATCTGAAATCGATCGGAGTATTGCTTTTAATGTTATGAATATTCAAAATTTCAATAAAGAAATTTGCCGTATACAAGATACGGAAAAGGTGGTTTTTCGGATTCCACTTTATTAGGTTTTTGGGATATTTTGACCAAAATAGCAAAAAGAAAAAAAAAAGGTGACCCGGAGGCATTAATTGTTACCTTTAACAGTTTTTTTGGGGTACCACTACTAACACCCCAAAACATGTTATACACACTCCATCATTTTTAAAATAAAAATATATAATGGTAAAATGACTAAGTAATCCTTTTAAAATTAAATATAATTTTTTAAAAAAAATTTAAAAATCTTAAAAATTGTAATTAAAATCAAAGTATTTTAAAATATTAATAAAATCTAAAAAAATAATTAATTTAAATAAATCAAATATTTTTTAAAAATAATCTGAAAAAATTAAATATTTTTTAAAAAGAAAATAAATAAATTATTCAAATAAAAAATTTAAAAATCAATTAAAAATAAATAAATTCGTTAAATTTTTAATAAATCGTAAAAAAAAACAATTAATTAAAAAATCAATTCAAATTAAGAATTCAAATAATGATAAATTAAATCTAAAAAATTAAAAATCACCTAAATCTTAAGAATTAATTAAATTAATTATAAATATTATAAATATTAAAAATATAATTGATTTAATTATTTTTTAAAATTTTAGTTGAAATTTTTAAATTTTATTTAGCTTTATTTTATTTTTAAAGATTTTATTGTTTAATTTAATATTGAGTTGATTTTTTTTATTATTTTATTTAATTTTAAAAAAATAATCGTTAATCGTTAATTTTTTATTTTATTTGATTTATTTTTCAGATTTTTTGAAGGTTTATTTTAGATTTAATTTTTTTTTTAATTTTTTTTTTCTTAATTTTTTTAATTGATTGTTCCATTTTTAAAATTTAACTGATTTTTAAAAATATTTTCAACATTTACACGTAATTTTATTGTTTTATAGATTTTTTTTCTGTTTATTAAATTTTATATGTTTTTAAAGATTTAGTTAATTTTTATTAGTTATTAGGGTTGACGGGTAAATAGGAAATAATTGGAGTTTGTATAATAATAAAAATTGAATTTTAAATTTTAATGGGGTGTGTATAACATTTTATGGGGTGTTATTAGCCCCACCCTTTTTTTTTTCTTTCAATTTTCCCACTAAGTACATACATAAATTAAGCATGTATAATTCAAAATTGTAAACCCAGAAAATTCAAGATACCAATTTAGATATGGAACTCATGTAATCAAAACATACATAAATTATTCCTTAATTTCAAAATCCAAAAACAAGCTGAATTTATTAAATTAATGCCATTATTTTTTGTAATTACTCCCTAAAGAAGTAATTAGCATGCAATGATATATGATGATCAATTATCATTACTAGGGGTAGGGGTGGATTTCTTTGCATATTTAGACTTATTATTGTGCATCCAAACATTGAGCACCTTTTTATTGATGCCAATTGCCTCACAAAAGCCTTTCACAAAACTGAAAATCATATAAATACCGTGCGTGTTTCTGATGAATTGAATGGGGTAGAAAACGCACGGGCTTAAGGAGACGAATAAATTGGTATATAATTTGAATTGTGGGTCATCAGAAATTGATTGGAGTATTGCTTTTAATTTTCTGGATTTTCTATTTCCAATAAACAAATTTGTCGTGTAAAGGGGGTGCGGAAAAGGTGGCTCGTCGGATTCCACTTTTTTTAGATATTCGGGAGATTTTGATGAAAATAGCAAAAAGAAAAAGGTCCCATCATACGATTCATACCCCACCAATGGAAGTCTGAGAAGAAATGAAAAAAAAAAAGTCACAATAAGAAAAATGAAAATATAAAATGATGCACAATAAATCTCTCTAAAATATGGAAAATTGTGGTACGAAAATGATGGTGACAAATGAATGAGCTTGAGGAGAAACAAATTAGTAATATATATCTATTAATGTGGATTGTCGGGAATTGGTTGGACGAAGGGTGATAAAATAAGGAGAAAATGTACAACCTCAAAAAAAATTGAAAATCCTATAACTACCGTGCGTGTTTCTAATGAATTAATGGGGGTAGCAAACGGACGGGCTTAAGGAGACGAATAAATTGGTATATAATTTGAATTGTGGGTCATCGGAAATTGATTGGAGTATTGCTTTTAATGTTTTGAATTTTCTATTTCAAATAAACAAATTTGTCGTGTATAGGGCCGGGGGTGCGGAAAAGGTGGCTCGTCGGATTCCACTTTTTCTAGATTTTCGGGAGATTTTGACTAAAATAGCAAAAAGAAAAAGGTCCCATCATACGATTCATACACCAACAATGAAAGTTTGAGAAGAAATGAAAAAAAAAAAGTCACAATAAGA
This sequence comes from Galeopsis tetrahit, assembly GCA_963675135.1. Lineage (NCBI taxonomy): Eukaryota > Viridiplantae > Streptophyta > Magnoliopsida > Lamiales > Lamiaceae > Galeopsis > Galeopsis tetrahit. The sequence goes on from OY776120.1 coordinate 1,884,130, forward strand.
AAAATGAAAATATAAAACGATGCACAATAAATCTCTCTGAAATATGAATTCTTAAAAAAACTGAAAATCCTATAACTATCGTGCGTGTTTCTGATGAATTGAATGGGGTAGAAAACGCACGGGCTTAAAGAGACGAATAAATTGGTATATAATTTGAACTGTGGGTCATCAGAAATTGATTGGAGTATTGCTTTTAATGTTTTGGATTTTCTATTTCCAATAAACAAATTTGTCGTGTAAAGGGGGTGCGGAAAAGGTGGCTCGTCGGATTCCACTTTTTTTAGATTTTCGGGATATTTTGACGAAAATAGCAAAAAGAAAAAGGTCCCATCATACGATTCATACCCCAACAATGGAAGTCTGGGAAAAAATGAAAAAAAAATGTCACAATAAGAAAAATGAAAATATAAAACGATGCACAATAAATCTCTCTGAAAATAGGAAATTGTGGTACGATAATGATGGTGACAAATGAATGAGCTTGAGGAGAAACAAATTAATATATATCTATTAATGTGGATCGTCGAGAATTGGTTGGACGAAGGATGATAAAATAAGGAGAAAATGTACAACTTCTCAAAAAAATTGAAAATCCTATAACTACCGTGCGTGTTTCTAATGAATTGAATGGGGGTAGCAAACGAACGAGCTTAAGGAGACGAATAAATTGGTATATAATTTTAATTGTGGGTTATCGGAAATTGATTGGAGTATTGCTTTTAATGTTCTGAATTTTCTATTTCAAACACAAATTTGTCGTGTATAGAGGGTGCGGAAAAGGTGGCTTGTCGGATTCCACTTTTTCTAGATTTTCGGGAGATTTTGATGAAAATAGCAAAAAGAAAAAGGTAATTCGAAAACATAAATTATTACCTTTATCAGTTTTTTTTTTTTTGCAATTTTCCCAACAAGCACTCCTACTTCATTAAACATGTATAATTCAAAATTGTAAAACCAGGAAATTTAAGATACCAATTTAGATATGGAACTCATGTAATCAAAGCATACATAAATTATTCAAAAAAACAAGCAGAATTTATTAAATTAATGCCTTTATTTTTAGTAATTACCCCCTAACGAAGTAATTAGCATGCAATGATATATTATTATGCATCCAAACATTGAGCACCTTTTTCTTGATTCCATTTTCCCACTAAGCACCACTTCATTAAACATGCATAATTAAAAATTGCAAATCCAAGAAATTCAAGATACCAATTTAGATATGGAACTCATCAATTCAAATTTCAAAACAAAAACACAAATTATTCCTTGATTTCAAAATCCAAAAACAAGCTGAAATTATTAAATGTCCTTATTTTTTGTAATTACCTCCTAAAGAAGTAATTGGCATGCAATGATATATGATGATCAATTATCATTAATAGGGGTGGATTTCTTTGCACATTTAGACTTATTATTATGCATCCAAACACTGAGCACCTTTTTCTTGATTCCAATTGCCTCACAAAAGGATTTCACCTCTGTTTCATCCATCTTTTGCATCTTCCAATCAATATATCTTGTAATGTGGATCTTGGGAATTGGTTGGACGAAGGATGACAAAATAATGAGAAAATGTAGAACAACTTCTCAAAAAAATTGAAAATCCTATAACTACCGTGCGTGTTTCTGATAAATTGAATGGGGGTAGCAAACGGACGGGCTTAAGGAGATGAATAAATTGATATATAATTTGAATTGTGGATCATCGGAAATTGATTGGAGTATTGCTTTTAATGTTCTAAATTTTTAATTTCCAATAAACAAATTTGTCGTGTACAGGGGGTGCAGAAAAGGTGACTTGTCGGATTCTACTTTTTCTAGATTTTCGTGAGATTTTGATGAAAAATAGCAAAAAAAAAAAAAAATTAATCCGGAGACATAAATTGTTACCTTTTAACATTTTTTTTTTCAATTTTCCCACTAATCACTACTACTTCATTAAACCTGTATAATTCAAAATTGTAAAACTAGGAAATTCAAGATACCAATTTAGATATGGAATTCATGTAATCAAAACATGCATAAATTATTAAAATTAAAAAACAAGCAGAGTTTATTAAATTAATGTCCTTGTGTTTTTTGTAATTACCCCCTAAAGAAGTAATTAGCATGCAATGATGATGATCAATTAATTATCATTACTAGGGGTGGGGCTGGATTTCTTTGCATAGTTTTTCTTATTATTATGCATCCAAACATTGAGCACCTTTTTCTTGATTCCAATCTCTTCATAAAAGAATTTCACCTCTGTTTCCTCCCTCTTTTGCATCTTCCAATCACTTTTTAGTGCAAACTCCAACATTTTCTCCTTCTGCTCTGCACTAAATTTGGTCCTCATCCTCTTCTTATCCTTCCTCCGGTAGCATTCGACTTCATCGGCCGCCTGCACGTGTATCGGGACTTTGCGGTGGAAGTTCCGGTGACAGTTGCACGCACAACATATCATGGCTTCGAGGGTGCCTTTTTTCCTGCAATTGCTAGGAACTCACAACACCCGTCCGTTGACATCCTTCCAATTCCGACTGCATGGTTCTTCTGGCATTCCATGTAGACTGCCGCACCTAGCGATTTCCAACCCAACGCGCTTGAAGGCGAGCCGATAGCCATGTTGTAATCTTCAAATGATGCTACTGTTCTTTTTTTTTTCTTTTTTTTGTGTGTTGTGTAACTATTATGTGTATATATATATAGAAAATGTGGTGTGTGCAGTGTGGTGGGGGTGTCCCTAAACCCTATAATGTGAGAAAGTCTTAAAAAGAAGTATCCTTGTAAATGTATGACTGATAAATAAAATATTTTTCATTATTCCTTTTATTTTTAAAATGTTTTTAAGTAAAAATAATGTGCAAATTTTTAGATTATTTTTGGTGGACATTGATTTGGAGGACGCTGTCCTATATATTCTTTTGAATTTTGAGGGAAAATGATACTAATAATTTAATGGGTTTATGATTTATTTTTAAAAATGATATTTTAGTATTTTTTTTAGTTATAAATGATATTTATTCTTTGTGCACTTCACATAGAAAAATAGATAGATGTATTAAATTAGAAAACTTTAAAAAAGACAGGTGTATCAAATTAAAAAAAAAGAGAAAAAAAAATATATATTGTAATTGATAAATATCATAATTGATGATTTTTTCTTTCAATTAAACAAAAAAAATTCACAGAGGAAATTAGTACAATATTACTTTTAAGGATAGGGGACGAGGGGAGGGTTTGTTTTTGTGCTAATATAATATTAATTCTTTTCAGAAGAGAGACTTTTAAGGATAGGGGATGAGGGGAGGGTTTGTGTTTGTGTTTGTGCTAATATAATATTAATTCTTTTCAGGGGAGAGACAGTGGTATTAAATATGTGAGGCAGTAAAGGTGGTGGAAAGCAAATTAATTCACCTAAATCTGTCTTTTCAGTGCCAAGAAAATTTATGTTAACAAGTGCCAAGAAAAGGATTAAATTTGAAGCAGGAAATTGTTGACGATCTTGTTAATTTCTCTGAATCGAAGGACATGCAAAAATTGGAAAAGCTTGTAAAGGGGTTATCTCTAATTGGACTCCCTGGAACTGGGAAATCCACCATGATTGCCGCCATGGCTAATTTGTTGAATTATGATGTGTATGATTTGGAATTAACCTCTGTTCTGTGATGGACAACATTGAGTTGAGGAAGCTGCTCATTGATACTTTCAGCAAGGCGATTATCGTGATCGAGGATATCGATTGCTCGTTGGACTTGACGGGGCAGAGGACTAAGGTGGAGGACGACGAGGACAAGAAGAGGACGATAAGGAGACGGTTAAGGAGGAGATGAAGAAAATGGGGGCGAAGAAGACGAGCGAGGTGACTCTCTCGGGACTTCTAAACTTCATCGAGTCGTCGTGAGCGAGGTGACTCTCTCGGGACTTCTAAACTTCATCGAGTCGTCGTGTGGGGGCGAAAGGATCATCGTTTTCACTATCCCTCCGTCTCATAGAAACTTGCACACTTGGGTGGGCACACAATTTAAGAAATGTGCAAGAAAATGTGTAATGAGTGATATTTTGAGGGGTAGTTTTGTAAAGTTTTATGAATAAAATAAAGTAAAAAGTAGATTGAGTGTGGAAAAGTAATGACATATGGGTAAATAAGAATATATTTTGAGGGTGGGGTTATGAAGATATTTCCTTTTATAGAGTGTGCAAATTGGTATGTGACATCCATTTATAGAAAGTGTGCAAATTCTTGTGGGACGGAGGGAGTACTAATTACAAGGAGAAGCTTGATCCTGCTCTCATTCGACGAGGGGGAATGGATAAGCACGTCGAATTGTCATATTGTGGGTTCGAGGCCTTTAAGGTTTTGGCTAAGAATTATATGAGCATTGATTTGCACGACATGTTTGCAATGATTGAGCGGATGTTGGGGGGAAACGGACATGACCCCGTGTCAAAATCGCGCGGTGAGGGCGTGGAACCTCGTTTGAAGAGACTGGTGGAGGCCATCAAAGAGGCCAAGGAATAAGTAAGGCCGAGGAAGAAGAGAAGGCGAAAGCACAGAAATTGACCAAAGAAGAAGAGGAGAAGAAAGCAAAGGAGAAAGAAAGTGACACTAATCAAGAATTGGCTAATGGAGTTCAAGAAAATGGTGATGCAATTAAGGGAATGGAGAATGGAGTAGTTGCCACTGTGTAATTAATATTATTCAATACTTCGAATTAGTCGATTCTTTGACTGATCGAATTTGGAGACTTTAAAAAAAAAAATTATTTGTAAATTAAGCATGTATGGTACAAAATAATTAATGTTTGGTTCAAGATTACATATATATTTGTCTTAAATTGATTCAACTCTAAATTTCTCATCGTGTGATCCTAATAGATTAAACAATCACTATACATACTCATATGTTTTTTTCCTAATTGGTATTATGTCATAAAGATATATGTTTGAAGTTAATTGACTCTAAATGTCAACTGAGTGTTTTTTTTTTCATGTATTTATTTTAAGGTTACGAAACAACTGCAATACATCTGGAGTTGTTACACGAATTGAGCTGCTCGTGGGTTCGGCTCGTTCGTTAAATGAGTCGAGCTCAAGCTCGTTAGATACCTGATTCACTAACGAGTCGGTTCGAGCTCGACTTGTTAGGCTCGATATCTAATTTTTTTTCTTTTAATTCCATTAGGCTCGTTAGACTCTTTAACGAGCCGAACTCGATTCTTAGCTCGTCAATGTTATCGAGCCGAGCCGAACTTGAACTTCAAATACTCGGCTCGAATAATAGCCCTAAATATATCACAATATTTTAATGCAGAAGATTTTCAATCTGCAATTGATCAATTTAGCAACGTTGTCTTCTCTCCGTCATGAAGAAATAAATAGACGAGTGTAACATATATCTACAAATATGTCCAGATCTTCGTTCTCAGTACGTGACCAACCCCTCACACTACAATATTCTCGAGTCAAGAAAATAAAAAAGTAAAATCCACTGAGCACTGATCTTAAAGACAAACTGACATCATCACATAAGGCCATACAAAGAACCTAATGAAACCGAACAAAGACTTAGAAAAAGTTGATATTCAATAAGTCAACTGCCCCAATTGCTAACGTGGAACTAATTTGCCATACACATATGTTGTTAAGAATGTTTTTTCCTAATTGGAATTATGTCATACTCATAAAGATGTATGTTTGAAGTTATAAGTTGACTCTACAGAGAATACAAATATGTGGAAAATATGATTTCTCAATTAGATGTAGGAATGATTTACAATGGGTATTTATACAAGAGATATTTAGGTCTAACCTAACTCTAATGGGCTTTATAAGAGAGCTCATAGGAAACTAAGATGGGCCTATACAATAAATAAGAATAAGAGTGTATTTACTAATATAGGTCCAATACGCCCCCTCAAGATGGAGCACCATCGGTGAGTCCAATCTTGGACATGAGAAGTTGTAGGCGAGTGCTGGAGAGAGGTTTCGTGAGAGCATCCGCAAGTTGATCGGCAGAGGAGACATGAGACACACGTAGTTGTTTCGTCTTGATGAGGTCACGAACAAAGTGAAAATCAATTGCAATGTGCTTCATTCGTGAGTGAAACACAGGATTCGAGCACAAGTAGGTGGCACCAATGTTGTCGCAGTAGAGGGCTGGTGTAGGCGAGGTGGGGAAGTGGAGTTCCTGCAAAAGAGTTTTGAGCCACTGAACTTCAGAGGCAGCGGCAGCAATAGCTCGATATTCAGCCTCGGTCGAGGAGCGAGCAACGGACCTCTGTTTCTTGGACGACCAGGAGATAGGGTTGGAGCCTAGGAAGACAATGTAGGCACTAGTGGAGGTCCGATCATCCGTGTCTCCAGCCCAGTCGGCATCAGTAAAGCAGTGAAGTGACGAGGACGGACTGGAGGTGAGGGAGATCCCAACGTTCCTTGTACCATTTAGGTACCTTAGAAGACGTTTAGCAGCACCCCAGTGAGTAGTGGTGGGTGCATGCATAAATTGGGACAGCTTGTGCACAGCAAAGGCGATGTCTGGCCTGGTGAGTTGCAGGTATTGGAGTGAACCAAGGACTTGTCGATATTGAGTGGCATCTGCAGGCGGGGACCCATCCGAGATAGAGAGGCGAGCAGATGTCGGTAGTGGGGTGCGAACAGGCTTCGAGGTAACCATGTTGTACCGGGCGAGCAGGTCAGTGATGTACTTGCGTTGAGAGAGAAAGCAAGAGGTTTTGGAGCGAAGAACTTCCACCCCCAAGAAATATGAAACAGAACCAAGATCCTTGACTGAGAACTTGGCACTGAGGTCGGCAGCGACACGGGTGAGCATCGGCGAGTTGTTGCCTGTTAAAATGAGATCGTCGACATAGACAAGAAAATAGGCGACCACTCCAGTGTTGTTGTAGACGAACAGGGACTCATCAGAGTGAGTGGGGTTGAAGCCAATTTCTTCGAGAAATGAGCGAAGAGCATAGTACCATGTGCGAGGAGCTTGCTTCAGACCATAGATGGATTTGTGTAATTTGCAGACATAGGTGGGAAAAGTCTTATCTGCAAAGCCAGGAGGCTGGGCCATAAAGACAGTGTCGGAGAGTGTGCCATGGAGAAAAGCATTATTGACGTCGAATTGCCGAAGAGGCCATTGCTGAGTGATAGCAATGCTGAGGACTGCTCGCACAGTGGCCGGCTTGACGACCGGACTGAAGGTTTCAGTGAAGTCAACACTTGGGCGTTGATGAAAACCCTTGGCAACCAGGCGAGCTTTGTACTTATCGAGGGATCCATCAGGTTTTCGTTTGATGCGAAAGACCCACTTGGAGCCAACTACGTTCTGCGATGTAGTGGGGGGAACTAAGTCCCAAGTACCATTTTGAAGGAGTGCATCAAACTCAGCCGACATGGCTGCTCGCCAGTTTTTGTCCTTGAGTGCCTGTGACACACAGCTCGGTTCAATGTCAGAGGTGAGGATAGAAGTAAGCCCATACCTCAGATTTGGTTTGAACACGTTGTTCTGAGCTCGAGTTACCATGCGAGGTGCAGTAGGTCGTGAGGGAGCATTGGTCGGCACAGGGATGTCGGATGTTGTGGCGAGCAATGGAGAGGTAGGTGTGGGTATGGTTGGCGGGGTGATATTCAATTGGTCGACCAGTGTGGTCGGCACTTGGTTGTGGTCGAGGACGGTCGCGACAGAGAGAGGCAGCGAAGGTTTTAGAAGAGTGGGCGAGGAGCTGAGGTCGGAGGAAGTAGGCGGCGAGGAGGTGGAGGTCGGCGAGGGAGATTGTTGAATAATGGGAGGAGTGGAAAAGGGAAACGTATGTTCAACAAATTGAACATGCCGCGAGGTGTAGATTCGGTTTGTGGAGCGATCAAGACAGAGGTAAGCACTTTGTGTGGGCGAGTACCCAATAAAGACACATGGAGTAGAGCGAGGATCAAGTTTGTGGGTGGTGTAGGGGCGAAGCAGAGGATAGCAGAGACAACCAAATACACGGAGTTTGGTCAGATTCGGAGGGCGAGCAGTGAGTTTTTCAAAGGCAGAGATCATGTCAAGGTTAACTTTGGGAAGGCGATTTATGGTGTAGGCTGCCGAGCAGACGGCATAGGGCCAATAGGTGAGGGGAATAGAAGCATGGTGAAGGAGAGCAAGGGCTGTGTCGACCACATGGCGATGACGACGTTCAGACATGCCATTATGTTCTGGAGTGTGAGGTGGGGTGGTGAGATGTGCCACATGGCGATGACGACGTTCAGACATGCCATTATGCTGAATTTTTTTTTATTCATTTTTCAAAAAATTTAAGTCAGATTTTTTATTAATTTTTTTTAATTTAGTTAAAAATCATTTTTCTCTAAGTCTTTAACTGGTCATATCATACATTTTTATCAACTTAATTCAATTTTTTTATTCAAATGATTTTTCTTTAGTTTTTTTATTTATATTTTATTCAAATTTTTTATTCAAATATTTAATTTATATTTTATTCAATTTTTACTCAATTTTTTTGTTGAATTTGTTTTTTCAAAATTTAATTTTTTTTTATTCAAATATCTTAATTTATATTTTTTACACAATTTAAATATGAAAATCGACATATATATTGAATATTGAACAACGAATATCAACATATATATTGAATATTGAATGCTGAATATCAATATATATTGAATATAATTAAACATTGAACATAGCACTGAATATATACATGTATATTGAACATTATTAAACATTGCATTTCAACATAATACTGAACATTAATATATATATTGAATATATATATTTTTTTTTTGTAATGTCTAGGTGTGATGTTTAAAGGAGAAAGATGTCACGCAATTAATAAATTTTTAGAAAATGATTTTTCTTCTAATATTTTTTTGTAATGTCTGGAAGGCTGTAGATGTTTAAAGGAGAAAGATGTCACTTAATAAATTTTAAAGGTGTATTTTTAAATATATATGTAATAAACATATTTTACATATTATTAGGAAGCACGACAATAATTAGGATTTATATGTATTGCATATACTCTCCCCTAGGAGGATGCCCAAAAACTGTCCGAAGGCGGTGAACGTACCCAATCTTGTTTTCTGTGATGACCTGCAACTAGAGTCTCCATTCCAAACAACTCACGGAAAAAACTGCCTCAATCTACCAAACAAACAGTTTCTTAAAAACTAAGAAATTTTAGATTTCCACCATAACCACCAAAATCTCAGCAAATCAACATCTATTTCAAAAGGCACGACCAATTCACCAAACATATATGTATATGTGAGCATAAACGCAATAGCCGCACCCTCACCCTACAGTTTCTTCAGATTTATAGATACCACACCAAAATAAAATTTAAACAAAAATTACTCCAATGACATCAAACAAAATGCATAACCAATTATAGCACAAGTAGAATCTAACCTGATTTTTAAAGCGTTGACAGTAAATCATAAACTTCTTTGGTTCAAATTCTTCCACTTTTCAAACGCAAGCAACTTCAGAAACCTTGCAAATTGATGAAACCGATTTATCACCTGCTTCTTTCTAGAGAGTAAAAAATTTGGAAAAGAGAGTAGAAACTCACTGAGTCAACTCAGTGTGTCAACACGCCCAAAAAACCCTAGATCTACGCCGCCATCACGCGAGCGGCGCATATCGGAGAAGACGAGCCCCTTGACGGAGCATTCAGGCTCTGCAACAGGCGATATCGATATGCCGGGGCTGAGATCGGGCGAATTCGTACCTTCACCGCAATTGTTTTCGGCTTCTTTGGCTCCGGCGGCGGCAGCTTCTCCACCTTCACACTCAGCACTCCGTCCTGACAAACCGCCGAGATCTTATCCGTGTTCGCATCTCCGGGAACACAAATTTTCTCATCAATTTCCCCACGCGTCGCTCCATTCTCACGAACTTTGCGAACGTAGGTCTTGGTTGGGGCATTGATTGGTTTTTTGGCTTCGGAATCGTCGAAATGGCTAATAGAAACTATGAGAGAGAAGAGAGAGGAAATAAATTTATGAGAGAGAAGAGAGAGTTAGGAGAGATGATATGAGAGAGAATAGAAAGAGATGATATGAGAGAGAAAAATAAGGGACGGTTGATTTGAAATCAAAGGGTAATTGAGACGGGATTTTGTAGTGACAAGTGGAAAAAAAACGACTTGTACCTTTTACCACTTGAGAGGCAAATTTTGCATTAACAAGTCAATAATCTCATATATATATATATGTAAATGGGTTTGACGAAAGATGTGTAATAAAATATATTTTTTCTTGTAATAAATAAAATACAAATGTCATGTGCACGTTTTGTGCACAATCCGTACGTAGACATTTCGTGCACAATCCGTACAAAGGGACGGAGGGAAAATGGGACATGAAGTACAACAGTAACCCAATTTTTTTTTTATATACTGTATAATTTAAGGCAAAAAATATGAATTAATTTTTTGTAGGCATTCCCACCATTAAAAGTTCAATACAAATTTAATTACTCCTTAGTTTGTACAACTATGCATATATGTAATAAAAGTCGCTAATTGTTAATTTACTACATTATATTAATATATTGTTAATTAATTTGAAACATTATGTTAATATATTGTTAATTTGCTACATATATTATGCTAAATTAAATTAATTTAGTTTAAGACTTGAATTATACAATGATTTGAATTATTGTTTTTATTGTAGATTTATTGTGGAATTATATTTTCTAATTTATTAAATTATAGTTTCTAATTTACTATATAATTCAATTAGAAAATGGCATTAGATAAACTTATGTCAAAGAAACTCAAGTTAATGTTGATTCTCCTAGTAGCTACTACGTAAGTGTGGAAATAGTATTTTTCGAAATGACTTATGAAAAAAATAAGTTGTGAAATAGTATATATGGACGATCAAATATTAAATGATAGTTTAGTTACTTTTATTGAGAAGGATGTGTTTCTAAACATTTTCGATGATGTTATCATAGACCGTTTTCAAAACATTAGGATTCGTCGGTCTCAGTTGTAATTGTAATTTAATTTAAACAAAAATGTCAGAGGATACCCACCCCGAGTTTAAAATAAAATAATATTTAAAAAAAAGTTCGATAAGCTACCTTTAGTTTGATTTTAGTCTTGTCGTTTTTCACGAATTGAAATTAATCTTGTAACTTTCAATTTTTCGATATTTTGGTCTGATGACCAACTGTAAGAGGTGAAATATGTGGTTGACCAATCAAACTTTGTCACGTGAATAAATTATCAGCGTCAACCGAATGTTTCATCTCCTACAATCGATTATTGGATGTTGTATGACTAATTTCAATTCGTGAAAAGTCACGGCACTAGAACCAGGGACAGATGCACATTGGGGCAAGGGGGGCCACTGGGCCCCCCACTATTTTTGTAATTTTTTCGAGGGTATTTTAGTAATTTTACATATATATATATAAATAATAATATTATACTCTCTCAATCCAATTTTATAATTTACATTTTTCTTTTTGTATATTTAATTTTAAAATATTCACCATGTCCACTAAAAGTATGCTCAAACAGTCAAACCTTAAAATTAAAGTGATTGTTTTTATAAAAGAAAATGAACATACTTTTAATGGACAGACAAATAAAGAAAATGAACATATTTTTTGTGGACGAAAGAAGTATATAAGATCATGAATTACTACTTAATTTGAGTTAGAAGTAGGAATCCACATGAGACTTCTACCTCCCATTGTGGATGCTCTTATTTCCATTTTTACCTTTTTAATTTTTTTTAAAAAATAGATAGAATAACTCTTTGCAAAACGAGAAAAAAAAAAGATAATTAATTATTTCTTAGTTTTTCATATTGCTACTATTAACAATTTTGAAACAATTTCATCACTTCTGAGCTGAAACAATCAAATCTTCCTTTGGAACATAACGAAAGTGTGTTTATTTCTTTTTTACACATATTTAAAAAAATATTGTTTGTTTATGAATAAAGTTGATTATGTGGATGAATGAGATATATTGTCACGTCAAGTTACATTTATTTTTATCTATTATATTTTTATAATAGTGTTAATAGTCCCCGACACACAAAGTCTGGCTCCCGTCACTGACTAGAACCAAGAAAGATATAACTTATACTTATAGAACTTGAAACTATTTTTCCAAAAAGAAAACAGACGGTTGGACTTCTAAAGAGCTACATAACTCTTCTTATCTATTAGCCTAGACTATGAGATAAAAAAACAGATTTTTCTTGACCTATTCATTGTTCTGCGCTGGATTATTTTCTTGTTGTGGAGGTCCCACATAAACTTGACCAGGATCTATGAAGTAACAGTGAGAAAAATGGAAATATAAAACGATGCACAATAAATCTCTTTGAAAAATGGAAAATTGTGGTACTATAATGACGGTTGACGGCGATTGAGGGAGGAAAATGAACGAGCTTGAGGAGACAAACAAATTAATATACATCTTGTAATGTGGATCGTCGGGAATTGGTTGGACGAAGGATGACAAAATAATGAGAAAATGTACAATTACTTCTCAAAAAAATTGAAAATTCTATAGCTACCGTGCGTGTTTCTGATGAATGGGGTAGCAAACGGATGGGCTTAAGGAGACGAACAAATTGGTATATAATTTGAATGCGGGTCGTCGGAAATCGACCGGAGTATTGCTTTAAATGTTTTGAATTTTCAATTTCCAATAAAGAAATTTGTCGTATACAGTATACAGGTGCGGAAAAGGTGGCTTTTCGAATTCCACTTTTTCTAGATTTTGACGAAAATAGCAAAAAAAAAAAGTAATTCGGAGACATAAATTATAACCTTTAACAATTTTTTTTTTTTTTTACAATTTTCCCACTAATCACTACTACTTCATTAAACATGAATATTTCAAAATTGTAAAACCAGGAAGTTCAAGATACCAATTTAGATATGGAATTCATGTAATCAAAACATGCATAAATTATTCAAAAAACAAGAGAGTTTATTAAATTAATGTCCTTATTTTTTGTAATTACCCCCAAAGAAGTAATTAGCATGCAATGATGATGATCAATTATCATTACTGGTGGGTTTCTTTGCATAGTTTTTCTTGATTCCATTTTCCTCACAAAAGAATTTCACCTCTGTTTCCTCCATCTTTTGCATCTTCCAATCATTTTTTAGTGCAAATCCAGCATTTGTGATTGTGGGGGTGGTCATTGTGATGCTACGGTTTTTTTTTTGGTTGTGTAACTTATGTTATGTGTATATATAGAGAATGTGGTGTGTGTGGGGGTAGGGGTGTCCCTAAACCCTAAAATGTGAGAAAGTTGAAAAAAAGTAGTTCTAATAAATGTATGACTAATGAATAAAATATTTTTATTTTTAATATGTTTTTAAGTAAAAACAATGTGCAAATTTTCAGATTATTTTTGGTGGACATTGATTTAGAGGAAGCGGTACTATTCTTTTGAATTTTGAGGGAAAATAATACTAATAATTTAATCGGTTTATGATTTATTTTTAAAAACGATATTTTAGTATTGTTTTTAGTTAAAAATTTAAAAGAAAAAAAATAAAAAATTATTCATCAGTGGTGACTAGGGGTGGTTCGGTATGGTATACCGATCATACCGTTATCATACCGAAAATTTCGATATTGAAAAAATTCATACCGTTACCATACCGAAATTTCGGTATACCGAAATTTTCGGTACGGTATATTGGTATACCGTACCATATCGATATATCGATTCATATCGAAAATATTGAACCATCATTTCATATCGAAATACCGGTATACCAATTTATACCGAAAATATTGAAGCATTATTTATACCGAAATTAATTATTTAAGATTTATTTTATTTATGTTTTAATAATTAAAGTTATTTTAATTTAAAAATAATATAAAATTATTATTTTATTAAGGTTTCGGTATTTCGGTATATCGATATACCGTTTCATACCGAATACCGAAATACCGCGGTATGGTCATTTTCCATACCGTTGCCGTACCGAAAATTTCGGTACGATATCATACCGTACCGAAAATCTCGGTATACCGAAAATTTCGATAATTTCGATATTTTTTCGGTATGAAAAGCTCGGTATACCGAAATTTCGATATATTTATCCACCCCTAGGTAGGGGCGATCGTCCTGAATTTCGAGATTTCGGGGACCTTTATATATATATATATATATATATATATATATATTTATTTATGGGTTTGATGAAAGATGTGTGATAATGATTTTTTTTTTGTAGTAAATAAATACAAATGTCATGTGCATATTTTGTGCACGATCCGTACGTGAACATTTTGTACATGATCCGTAATTCAATTATTTAATTTGAAACACATTATTTAGTAAATTCTCATTTATAAATAAATATATCATATACTTTGACAATTTAATAATCAACAAGTAAAGTTAAAATAATTGAATTAAAGTAGAAAAACTGAAATTAAATGATATATATATTAATTGCATTTACAACATGTCGACTAAAGCTCTTAGCCTAAACGGCACACAAGGGGCGCCCAAACGCCTCTCGAACCGAGAGGTCGTGCGTTCGATTCCTATCAAGCCCAAAAAGGCCTGAATAATGGTCAATTAATGTGACCTTCCGGTGTAAGTTACCTTTAGTTTGATTTTAGTCTTGTCGTCTTTCGAATTACAATTAGTCATGCAAACCAAGAAAGATATAACTTGTAACTATACAAGATGCGACAAAGGTAGCTCGTCAGATTCTCCACTTTTTTTAGGATTTTTCAGGAGATTTAGGCGAAAATAGCAAAATGGAAATATAAAACAATGCACAATAAATCTCTCGTAAAAGTGGAAAAAATCGTGGTACTGCAATGAAGGTTGACAGCGATTGAGGGTGGCAAATGAACGAGCTTGAGGAGACAAAAAAATTAATATATATCTTGTAATGTGTATCGTCGGGAATTGGTTGAACGAAGGATGGCAAAATAATGAGATCACTAATTCGCAATGTACAATAACTTCTCAAAAAAAAAAAAAAATGAAAATCCTAGAGCTACCGTGCGTGTTTCTAATGAATGGGGGTAGCAAACGGACGGACTTAAGGAGACGAACAAATTGGTATATAATTTGAATTGTGGGTCATCGAAAATCGACCGAAGTATTGCTTTAAATGTTCTAAATTTCAATTTCCAATAAAGAAATTTGTCGTATACAGGTGCAGAAAAGGTGGCTTTTCGGATTCCACTTTTTCTAGATTTTCGTGAGATTTTGATAAAAATAGCATAAAGAAAAAGGTAATCCGGAAACATAAATTATTACCTTTAACAGTTTTATTTTTTGCAATTTTTCCACTAAGCACCACTTCTTTAAACATGTATAACTCAAAATTGCAAATCCAAGAAATTCAAGATACCAAATTTAGATATGGAACTCATGTAATCAAAACATACATAAATTATTCAAAAAACAAGTAGAATTTATTAAATTAATGCCTTTATTTTTTGTAATTACCCCCTAAAGAAGTAATTAGCATGCAATGATATATGATGATCAATTATCATTACTAGGGGTGGGGGTGGATTTCTTTGCATAGTTTTTCTTATTATTATGCATACAAACATTGAGCACCTTTTTCTTGATTCCAATTGCCCACTACAAAAAAAGAGCGATTTACCGACGGACCTACCGACGGAATTGTCGTCGGTAGGCGTGGTTTCCCGACGGAATTACCGACGGAATAATTCAGTCGGCTCTAGACTCGTCGGTACGGGTTACCGACGGAATTTTTTTTTCCGTCGGTAGTCCCGACGGGTTCCCGACGGAATAAATCTGTCGAGTCTGCCGACGGATCTTATTCCGTCGGTAGTCCGAATGACCCGTTTCGAAACCGGGTCTGATATCTGTCGACAATTCCGTCGGTCCGTCCGTCGATAGTACCGACGGACTTACCGACGGACTTACCGACGGATATTTAATTTTAGCATTTTTTTTAAGAAAAATATTTCCGTCGGCTTCTGTCGGTCATTCCGTCGGTACGTGCCGACGGAACTGCCGACGGATCTAGATTTTATATTTTTTAAATTCGGGATTATATTCAGTCGGTGTCCGTCGGGAGTTCCGTCGGTAGTGCCGACGGAATTATCCGTCGGCAAGTCAACCCAAAAAAAAAAAAATTGACCCGGGTCACCGACCCGACCCGGTCCGACCCGACCCGACCCGACCCCCGACCCGACCCCCGACCCGACCCGACCCGACCCGCGAACTGTTATTAAGGCCACCATATATTATTCTGGCCTTGCTAGGAATCGAACCCGGGTGTGTGGGCGCCTAGTGAAGGGCGCCTACCACTCGGACAGATGTGTTACTTGTTCGTAATTGTAGTATTAATTGTATATGTACTCATTTTCGACCCATTTTTTTTTTAAAATTCACAAAATTAATTTCTTTCAAATATATCAAATAATTAAATTTGAAATCTATAATTTATATTTTTATAATTTATATATTTTAAAATACTAAAATATTCATATTTTAACTAAAATACTAATATTTTTTTAGTAAAAAATTCATTTTTTTGCTAATTATTTTTAAAAAAATTTCATAAAATTAATTTCATTCACATAAATTAAATAATTAAATTTGTAATATAATTTATATATTTTTAAATACTAAAATATTCATTTTTTTTACTAAAATATTCATTTTTTTGCGAATTATTTTTTTAAAAAAATCAAAAAAATAATTTCTTTTCACAATTTTTAGTTGTAACTTAATGATAAATAAATATTTTTAAATTGTACATCTAATAAAATAATTAGCTTACATTATATAATTTATTCTTCATCTTCTTCCTCTTCATCTTCTTCATCTACATTTTCATTATTTGTCTCATCTTCCTCTTCATCATCATCCTCCTCCTCCTCCTCCTCCTCCTCCTCCTCCTCCTCCTCTTCATTTTCATCATCTTCCTCATTTCCATTATCGTTTTCAATTTCGATCAATTGTGAATTTCCAGCCGTCAAGTCTACGTGGATATTCAAATCTCCCGTAAAGACTTCAGTTCTAGCCTCTATTTGTTCCGTTTGAAACGGAGAATCATCTTCATCACTCTTGTCCTTTGTAGGGACTTCTACCATTGATCTTGCCTTTACTTTGCAAACAGCGTGCCATTCAATTTTACAACGTGATGATCGTACTGGATACTTGCAGTAGTATACTTGAGATACTTGATGGGCAAATACAAATGGATCATTCCCGATATAGCTCCTTTTCGGATTAACATCGACGAGTTTGTACTCCGGATGAATCCTTGTTCCTGAAGGGCCTGAATCAAACCAATGACACTTGAACAACACTACAGTCTTTGTTGGATATCCCGGATATTCTACTTCAACGACTTCGTGCAACACCCCATAGTAGTCACTTGCATCTGCATTGTAGTTTGCACTGCTAACGCAAACACCACTGTTGGTAGTCGCTTTTCTCGATGCATACTCAGATGTATGAAATCTGTAGCCCTTCACAATATAGCCGTTGTAAGTCTTTACACGACGTAGTGGTCCTTTGCTGAGATCCTTTAAGAATCGATTCCCAAAATCGTTTGACCGTCCCTATACAGTTCAAATAATTAACATTAATTATGAATCATATTTATTTACGTAAAATTTAAGGAAATGGTACTCACACAACGTTGGAACCATCGGGCAAAATCACGTTGAAGACGAGCATCTATATCTGTATCTGAGATGTTTTGTTCTGTTCGTCTTAGTTCTTGAGTATACATCCTAATTCACAACATCCAATCACAATTAATATTAAATTACATAAATGAAGTAATGATAAAAATATGAAATACTTACTCAATGTAAGGCTGAACTTCATCACAATTCAATAACACATACGTTTGTGCTATTTCTGCCTCTCTGTTCGACTCCCACTCTCGTTCAGTGAATTTTCCTATTGATCGTCCCTTAGACTTGAATATAGACAGCATTCCATCAACCTCTTCACCGATATTGTCTGTATCTCTACCACCGTAGTTACGTGGTTCACTTCTCAACCGAGTGTTGACATGGTCTTCAAAATAATAAGAACAAAACATGCCAACCTCTTCATTCAAATATGCATTAACAATCGATGCTTCCACATTTGCCTTTTGTTTAGCATTGCGTTTCAAGTTGTGGAGATATCTGATTTATAATAAAAAAACATATATTTTAATTCAGTGAACATGCATGCATGTAGTATATATAAAAAATGAAAAATGTAAGAGTTTACCTTTCAAATGGGTACATCCACCTGTACTGCACTGGACCACAAATTCTGGCTTCATACGCTAAATGAACGGGTAAGTGTTCCATGGAGTTGAAGAAGCTAGGTGGAAAAATTTGTTCCAACTTACACAAAATCACTGGAATATCTTGCTCCAAACGAATCATATCATCGATCTTGATCGTTGAAGATGTTAAATCTCTAAAAAAAAGACTTAATTCAGTGATAGCCCTCCACACATTGAGAGGAACAACGTCTCGGAACGCAATCGGTATCAAGCGCTGCATAAAAACATGACAATCGTGACTCTTCATCCCTGAAACCTTACCCCTGTTTATGTCTGCGCATCGACTCAAGTTTGACACGTAGTTGTCTGGAAAATTCAACTCGTGAATCCAACGACACAGTTGTTGTTTCTGTGGCTTGTCCAGTGTGTAGCAAGCCTTCGGATATTTACCTGTACTGGGATCCTTTTCCAACTCTTGACGACGACAATAAATGTTCAGCTCTTCCCGGGACTTTGGAGTATCTTTCGTCTTGCCTTCTGTGTTCATCATTGTGTGGAACACATTATCAAACACATTCTTCTCAATGTGCATCACGTCCAAATTGTGTCGGATCAATAGTGAACTCCAGTATGGCAAATCCCAAAAAATACTCATTTTATTCCATCCACCTGGGATTCGACCGTTGTGTTCAGCTGCATTTTCCTCAGTAGATTTTTTCAAACCCGTCCACTGAATCTCATGTAACAACGTATGTCCTGTACGGTAACATTATACTAGAAGAAATTAATAAAACATATACGTATAACATTATACTAGATCAAATAATTGTATAATTGTATAACACCTGGGAGTTTTTATTTCCGTCGGTAACATTGGCGGAATAAAAAAAAAATCGAAAAAAAAAAATTAAAAAATACTTTACTTTATACCAAAATCTAACGAAAAATTATGTATTATGTATAAATTAAAAACAATAACATAAATAAACAATTCATTGACAAACAAGCATCAACCGAAATAAATATGTCCAACAGAATAATAAATAGTTCGACAGAAAAATAAATAGTTCGACAGAAAAATAAATAGTTCGACAGAAAAATAAATAGTTCAAACATCAACCCCTATACGGTACAAAAAAGTCATCATCACCAATGAAATCATCCAAGCCGTCGTCTGCGGCTGCATCTGGATTTTGATCTGGAGCATTGAAAGGGGGAACTGAACCACCAACCGGAGCATCGAAATGCGGAGGGGGAAAGGGACCAACCGGAGCAGCGAAAGGCGGAGGAGGGGGGACGCTCATCGCCTGTTCAAAGCATGTATCTATTTGATCCTGAGGCATCCCCAACGATCGACCCATAGTGTCAGCCATCTGTCGGAAGTAGTGGTTCATCCAGTTGACAATGTTCGGGTCCGGAGGAGCAGCAGTGGAGGATACAGAGGCCTGCGATGCACGCTGGGACGAACTGGACGACGCAGCTCTCACTGAGCGGCTCATCCGGCCAAGGCCAAGGACCCGTCCTCGATCAGCCGGGGCCTCCTCCAGGTAAATCCGGTTAAGATCAGGCGGAGGGGCGGCGCTGGGCCCGGCTTCATCAGCAGAAGCCTGTGTCGTCGCCTCTGCAATCCTCCGGTTCACATTCAACTACATAATTACAAAAATATTAAATTAATACATAGTTCAATACATTTAATTAATTAAATATTAAAAAACACATCACAGTTTAATTAAACTTACGTGAAGCTCAGTAGTGCGTCCATATGTGGACGTCTGCGAATCTCGATCAAACGGATGAAGAACGTTCAACCGATCCACGTGAGTGGGTTCACGCCCAAGATTCCGCTCCTATTTTGTACCAAATGAGCATAAAAAATTATTTTATATAATATTATAATATAAATAATTGAAATAAATTTAGTGAACACTTACTAGAGCAATTGAGTGCTCATACGCGGATCGGGCCCCCCCCCCGATGCCTTGACATCCCACCTCCCACATCACTTCTACGGTTGGCTCGAGCAGTTGCACACTTCCGCACGTACTCCGGGCTACTCCAATACGTGGTCAACGTGTTCCACACGTCGACTCCATCGTCCACCCCCAACGTCGTCTGCTCCACGCCACGACTACGCCAAGCATTCCTCCAGGTGTACATAATCTCATTATACCTAGACTGACATGAAGATACCCAGAGCCTGCAGATATCGTTGTCTGAAAAAAACTCCCTATCCCAATAAGCATGTTTCTGCACATATTCGATCAGCATATTTATCAAATAATATATATAATAAATTGTTTATTAATATTTAATTGAATGCACTCAAATACCTGAAATTCCTCCCAGTATTCATCCTTTTTCGTCTGCGGCACCTTCAGCCAAGAGTAGGCATTCGCAGCAATCTTGCACTGAGTAATCACCTCAGTGCAAATCTTCGATATCTCATTACCAGGAAGTAAGCTGTGACATTATATATATATTAAGAAATAAACACATTATAAATTAAAAAACGTACAAAAATTGATGCTATTAAATATTGTTAAACCTTAAAATTATTTAATTAATTACTTACTGTACATTATCTTCAATCCATATTCTCAGTCTGGTTTCTCGGGCACGCGTGGGATGTCGACGAGCTGCCGACGACTGAGATGACGGCGGCGAATGCTGTGGAACGGATGCCGACGACGTCAACGTAGCAGGCTCAACAGGCCTAAGTGAGGTTCTCCTACGTCGAGATCCTGAGGCCCCACTAGCATCTTGACTCATCTATTTTAATAAATAAAATTTAAAAGTATAATAAATTAATCAATAATTAATATAGTAATGAAATCAATAATTTCCTAATTTAATTAATAACATTTTAGTAATTTAAGTCAATAATTTCCTAATTTAATCAATAACAAAATCACGTTACTAATGAAATAAATAATTTACCAAACTAATTAATAATGACTTAATTTAAACAATAACAATAATTATTATATTAATCATACCGTACAACACCCCTACTTATAAGAATAATTACTAATTTAATCAACAATAATAACCTAGTTTAATTATAAGAATAATTACTAATTTAATCAACAATAATAACCTAGTTTAATTATCAAAACGAACTAACAAGAACTACATTATATATTTGAACTAACATGCAATTTTTAATTACAATTAACCAATAAAAAACATATAATCCACGTACTAACATATATTTGAATTAATTATACATATATATTCATCAACTACGTACATGAAATTTTATACGAACTAACATGCAATTTATAATAATTCAATAACAGTTTTATAATAATTATAAACATGCAATTTATAATACAATAACTTAATTAAAATTAATTAAGAATTTATAAAACGTACCGTTTAAATTGAAGAAAATTGGAGTAGATAATCGTTATGCCCTTTCTCGATCAATCCACGCACCACGCACAAGAAAATCCACGAACAGGAGACGAACAGGGAGAGGGGGACGAAAGCAAAAAAAAAATTTCCCTTATGGGAAGAACTGCCTCTCTTCGGCAGTTCTTATATAAAAAAAAAAATTTGGCTACCGACGGATATTTCCGTCGGTAGCACACGAATATTTATTAGTCAGTCAAAGCGGTGTGGCTACCGACGGATATTTCCGTCGGTAGCACGCGAATATTAATGTGTCAGTCAACGCGGGTCGGCTACCGACGGATATTTCCGTCGGCAGTCGAAATTTGAACGACCGACGGAAAAATTCCGTCGGCAAGCAAGGCGAAACGACACCGTTTGGCTGCGGAACTAAATTCCGTCGGGAAGTCCGTCGGCCGGTCCCGACGGATCTTGTATTCCGTCGGGAGTCAGTCGATTCGAGAATTCTGTCGGCGATCCGTCGGTCCGATCGACAGAATGGATTCCGTCGGTAGCCTTCCGTCGGCAAACTCCGCGTTTTTTGTAGTGGCCTCACAAAAGGATTTCACCTCTGTTTCATCCATCTTTTGCATCTTCCAATCACTTTTTAGTGCAAACTCCAGCATTTTCTCCTTTTGCTCTGCACTAAATTTGGTCCTCATCCTCTTCTTGTCCTTCCTCTGGTAGCATTCGACTTCATCGGCCGACTGCACCTGTATTGGAACTTTGCGGTGGAAGTTTCGGTGACAGTTGCACGCACAACATATCATGGCTTCGAGTGTGCCTTCTTTCCCGCTTGCTGTGAACTCACAACACCCGTCCGTTGCCATCCCTCCAATTCCGATTGCATGGTTCTTTTGGCATTCCATGTAGACCGCCGCACCTAGCGATTTCCAACCCAACGCGCTTGAAGACGAGCCGATAGCCATGTTGCCATCTTCAAATGATGCATTTGTGATTGTGGGGGTGGTCATTGTGATGCTATGGTTGTGGGTTTTTTTTTTTTGTGTGTGTTGTGTAACTTATGGTTTGTGTATATATAGAGTATGTGGTGTGTGTGGTGTGGGGGGTGTTCCTAAACCTAAAATGTGAGAAAGTCTGAAAAAAAAATATGTAGTTCTGTAATTGTCATGACTGATGAATAAAATATTTTTTATTACTATTTTTATTTTTATAAAGATTTTTAAGTAAAATCAATATGCAAATTTTCAGATTATTTTTTGTGGACAGTAATTTGGCGGTTCTATTCTTTTGAATTTTGAGAAGAAATGATAATAATTAAATTGGTTTATGATTTATTTTTAAAAACGATATTTTAGTATTTTCTTTAGTTTGAAATTAAAAAATATATATATTCATCAGTCGTGACATTTTTGTGGCACCTCAGCAGCTCTAACAATCACATCATGATTTAATTGTTGTTAAAAAACAGATAGATGAATTAAATTGTAAAATTTAAAAAGACGATGCATCAAATTATAAAGAAAAAAAAATACATTATAATTGATAAATATTATAAAGGTAGTGATTTTTTTTTGCCATTAAAATTAACAAAAAGAAAATTCACAATTGGAGATTAGAACAATATTAACTTTTTAGGATAAGGAGATGAGGGAGGGTTTGTTTTTATGTTAATATAATAATAATTCTTTTTAGGGGAGACACAGTGTATTGAATATGTGAGACATTAAAGGTGGTGGAAAGCAAATTAATTCACCTAAATCTGTCTTTCATTGAGCATGGTGACCCTGAGGCAGGGTGGCATGGGGAGATCATTCTGGATCCCGAGATTTCGGGGGCCTTTATATATATAAAAATGGGTTTGACGAAATATATGTGATCGATAAAATATATATATATATATTTTGTAATAAATAAAATACAAATATTATGTGCACATTTTGTGCATGATTCGTACGTAGACATTTCTTGCACGATCCGTACGCAGGGGCGGGGAGAATGGGACATGGCGTACAACAGTACCCCAAATTGGTTTTTTTATTTTAAATTAATAATTTAAGGCAAAAAATATGAATTAATTATTTGTAGGCACCCCACCATTAAAAGTTCAATACAAATTTAATTACTCATTTTAGTGGACGCTTAGCTACTTCGTCTGTACAACTAGGCATATTACTAGAGATAAGTAAATCTAAATTTAATTTATATTTTGTTAAATATATTTATTTATAGTTATTATTTGTTTTGGTATAATATACTCCATAAGTTATGAATTAGGGTTTATATAATAATCGCTAATTGTTAATTTGCTATATTGTGTTAATATATTGTTAATTTGCTACATTATGCTAAATTAATTTAGTTTAACATTTGAATTAGATAATGATTTGAATTATTATTTTTATTGTAGATTTATTGTGGAATTATATATTTTTAATTTATTAAATTATAATTTCTAATTTACTATATAATTCAATTAGAAAATGACGAAAGATAAACTTATGTCAAAGAAATTCAAGTTGATGTTGATTCTCCCAATAGCTACTACAAGTGTGAAAATAGTATTTTTTTGAAATGACTTATGTAAAAATAAGTTGAAAAATAGTATATATGGGTGATCAATTATTAAATGATAGTACTAGTTTGGTTACTTTTGTTGAGAATGATGTGTTTCTGCACATTTTCGATGATGATATCATATACCGTTTTCAAAACATGAGGATTTGTCGGTCTCAATTGTAATTGTAATTTAATTTAAATGATACGTATTTTTTTTTTAAAACATCTCAAACCGTATGATTTTTATTATTAAATAGTATTTTACTTTATATTTTTTGTACCCTCGAATTTGAAATTCTGGATCCAACACTGTCCGTATGTGCACATTTCGTGCAAATTTTGTGCATGGTATGTACTGTTCGAATCGTGGTCGATCAAGCAGATAAGCCTTTCATTTGTTAGTCATCTGGAACTAGCCTCTTTCTCACAAGAATCACCGGTAAACAAATAGTTTGATTTTAGTCTTGTCGTCTTTCACGAATTGAAATTAATCTTATCACTTTCAATTTTTCGACATTTTGATCCGGTGACCAACTATAAGAAGTGAAACATGTGGTTGACCAATCAAACTTTGCCTCGTGGACAAATTATCAGCATCTACAGTATGTTTCACCTCCTACAACCGATTACTGGATCATAATGTCAAAAATTGGATGCCAAAAACTGTAATCTCTAATCCATCACCAACTCTTGCCAAACCTATTTAATCAGAGGCTTCACATGATATAAGGAGAAGCTTATTCTGTATTCAATCTCACACCTCAGATTCTAACTTTCAAATGTGTCATTTTAACTTAAAAATACATCAAAACAGCATATACAGATATTAGTGTATGTTGTACCTCAAACCTGTTCCAGAAATAATGAGATCACTAATTGGAAATGTGCAATAACTTTACCAAAAAAAATTGAAATTCTAGAGCTATCATGAGTGTTTTTATGAATGGGGTAGCAAACGGACGGGCTTGAGGAGACGACTAACAAATTGTTATATAATTTGTATTGTGGGTCATCGACCGGAGTATTGCTTTAAATGTTCTGAATTTCAATTTTCGATAAAGAAATTTGTCGTATGCATGTGTGGAAAATGTGGCTTTTCAGATTTCATTTTTCTAGATTTTCGTGAGATTTTGATTAAAATAGTAAAAAGAAAAAGGTCCCATCATATCCCAACAATGGAAGTCGGCCGAGAAGAAATGAAAAAAAAATATAGACACAATAAGAAAAATGGAAATATAAAATGATTGCACAATAAAACTCTCTGAAAAATTGTGGTACTATAAGTCTATAATGACGGTTGATTGAGATTGAGGAGGCAAACAAATTAATTTACACCTTGTAATGTGGATCGTCGGAATTAGTTGGACGAAGGACGACAAAATAATGAGATTACTAATTCGCAATGTACATTAACTTCTAAAAAATTAAAAATCCTAGAGCCACCGTGAGTGTTTCTGATGGGTGGAGGTAGCAAACGGGCGGGCTTAAGGAGACGAACAAATTGTTACTCCCTCCGTCCCACAAAGATAGCTACGTTTTCCTTTTTTGGATGTCCCAAATTATAGCTACATTTCCTTTTTTACTTAAGTATTAAATGTTTTATTAACAATTTTACCCTTAAACTCACCTCATAATTACTCTTAAAACTCAACTGTCTTTGAATTTACACCAAATTTATGGAATATTAAGGGTAAAATAGACATATTAGTTAAAATTGACTACATTTATTGATTTTTCTTAATCTGTGTGTAAAGTCAAATGGAGCTATCTTTGTGGGACGGAGGGAGTATATAATTTGTATCGTGGGTCATCGAAAATCGACCGGAGTATTGCTTTAAATGTTCTGAATTTTCAATTTCCAATAAAGAAATTTGTCGTGGTGCGGAAAAGTGACTTTTCGGATTCCACTTTTTCTAGATTTTCGTGAGATTTTGATGAAAATAGCAAAATGAAAAAGGTAATTCGGAGACATAAATTGTTACCTTTTAACAGTTTTTTTTTTTGGCAATTTTCCCACTAATCACTACTACTTCATTAAACATGTAAAACCAGGAAATTTAATTTAAGATACCAATTTAGATATGGAACTCATGTAATCAAAAGATGCATAATAAATTATTCAAAAAACAAGCAGAGTTTATTAAATTAATGTCCTTATTTTTTGTAATTACCCGCTAAAGAAGTAATTTGCATGCAATGATGATGATCAATCATCATTACTGGTGGATTTCTTTGCATAGTTTTTCTTATTATTATGCATCCAAACATTGAGCACCTTTTTCTTGATTCCAATTGCCTCACAAAACCCTTTCACCTCTGATTCCTCCATCTTTTGCATCTTCCAATCACTTTTTAGTGCAAACTCCAGCATTTTCTCCTTCTGCTCTGCACTAAACTTGGTCCTCATCCTTTTCTTATCCTTCCTCCGGTAGCATTCGACTTCATCGGCCGCTTGCACTTGTATCTGGACTTTTCGGTGGAAGTTTCGGTGACAGTTGCACGCGCAGCATATCATGGCTTCGAGTGTGCCTTCTTTCCCGCTTGCTAAGAACTCACAGCACCCGTCCGTTGCCATCCCTCCAATTCCGATTGCATGGTTCTTCTGGCATTCCATGTAGACCGTCGCACCTAGCGATTTCGGACTCAACGCGCTTGAAGACGAGCCGATAGCAATGTTGCCATCTTCAAATGATGCATTTATGATTGTGGGGGTGGTCATTGTGATGCTAAGGTTTTTTTTTTTTTTTTGTGTGTTGTGTAACAATATTATGTGTATATATAGAAAATGTGGTGTGTGCAGTGTGTGTGAGGGTAGGGGGTGGGGTGTCCCTAAACCCTAAAATGTGAGAAAGTCTGAGAGAAAAGTAGTCCTACTAAATGTCATGACTGATGAATAAAATATTTTTTTATTATTATTTTTATTTTTAAAATGTTTTTAAGTAAAAACAATGTGCAAATTTTCAAATTATTTTTGGTGAACATTGATACTAATAATTTAATCGGTTTATGATTTATTTTTAAAAACGATATTTTAGTATTGCTTTCAGTAAGAATTTTTTTAAAAAAATAAAAAATTATTTATCAGTCGTGACATCTTTGTAGCACCTCAGCAACTCTAATAACTACATCATGATTTAATTGTTGCTAGAAAAACAAATAAATGTATTGAATTGTAAAATTTAAAAAAATAGTGCATTAAATTACAAAGAAAAAAAAAGATACATTAGAATTGATAAACATCATAAAGGTGGTGATTTTGTTTTGCCATTAGACCAATAGAAAAAATCACAATTGGAGATTAGGACAATATTAACTTTTAGGATATGGGGATGAGGGGAGAGTTTGTTTTTATGCTAATATAATATTTATTCTTTTTAGAGAGAGAGATAGTGGTATTGAATATGTGAGACAGTAAAGATGGTGGAAAGTAAATTAATTCACCTAAATCTGTCTTTCATTGAGTAGGGGTGGTCCTAAGGTAGGGTGGTAGGGATGATCGTTCTAGATTCCGAGATTTCGGGGGTCTTTTTATATAGATATATATGTGTATTAATGGATTTGACGAAAGATGTGTGATAATTTTTTTTTTTTTTTTGTAGTAAATAAATACAAATGTCATGTGCATATTTTGTGCACGAATTATACGTAGACATTTTGTACACGATACGTACGCAGGGACGGAGGGAGAATGGGACATGGGGTACAACTATACCCCCAAATTGTTATTATTATTTTTTTTAATTTAACGCAAAAAAAAAAAAGAATTAATTATTTGTAGGCATCCTATCATTAAAATTTCAATACAAATTTAATTACTCATTTTAGTGGATTGAGACTCAAAAGAAGGCAAATATTGTGTGTATCAATTACATGTATGTAATCGGTACACTTGATTCAATTTTCTAAATGGGTGAATATTATTGTATAATATTAGTTCAAATAGAGTATAGTATTAGTTTAAATACAATATAATATTATTTCACATATTGTATAGTATTAGTTCAAATATTAAATTTAAAGAAGTTACATGTATGTAACTGTTACACCAGAGTGCAGCCTCAAAACAAAGCCCACTTGCAACTTTAAAATTCACTTAGCTACTTAGTCTGTAACATCTTTGTGGCACCTCAACAGCTCATGATTTAATTGTTGCTAAAAAAAATAGATAAATTTATTTAATTATAAAATTTAAAAAGACAGTGTATCAAATAAATTTTAATACATATATATATTTTTATAGATTCCGAGATTTCGGGGGTCTTTTTATATATATATATATAATATACAGTATGTATTAATGGGTTTGACGAAAGATGTGTGATAATTTTTTTTTTTTTTTGCCATTGTAGAAAAAAAATATTCACAGTTAAAGATTAAGACAACATTAACTTTTAGGATAGGGGATGAGGGGAGGGTTTGTTTTTATGCTAATATATTATTAATTCTTCTCAGGGAAGAGACAGTGGTATTGAATATGTGAGATAGTAAAGGTGGTGGAAAGCAAAATTAATTTACCTAAATCTGTCTTTCATTGACAATTTGGTAGTGAACAATAGGGGTGATCGTGAGGCAGGATGGTAGGGGTGAATGTCTTGGGTCTCAAAATTTGGAGGGTCTTTCTTTTATATATAATATAAATGAGTTTGACGAAAAATGCATTACAAAAAATTATTTGTTTTCTTATTATAATGAATAAAATATAAATGTTATGTGCATATTTTGTGCACGATCTGTACGCGAACATTTTGTGCACGATTACGCGAACATTTTGTGCACGATCTGTACGCGAACATTTTGTGCACAATTCGTATGCGATGAATAGGACATGGGGTACAATTGTACCCACAAATTGGTGTTTTTTTTATTTTTTTTATTTAAGGCTAAAAAGTATGAATTAATTATTTGTAGGCATCCCACAATTAAAAGTTCAATACAAATTTAATTAGTCATTTTAGTGGATTGAGACCCAAAAAAAGCCCACAACTCAACTTTCAACTTTAAATTTCAATTTTAAAGTGCACTTAGCCACTTAGGGGTATATTCAATTGAGATTCTATTGGATTTTTTTGGACTTTTAAAATTTGGGAGTATTCAATCCGAATTTTTAAAAGTCTTTCAAAATTTTGAGGTATTCAATACGGATTTTAAAAAGTCTTAAAAAATCTTTAGGTATTCAACAATCTATAGACTTTAATACTCTATGGATTTTGTTGGATTCTCTTCCAAAAATATAAATAAATTACACTATCCAAAATCTCTTCTAAAAAGTAGAGATTTCAACGGATTCTCTCAAAAGACTCTGAGGAGAAGAAAAAAATAACTTTGTTGTTCTTCTAACAAAAGTTCTACTATTAACCTAGTGCATTTTTCACCGTCATCAACTTTAACCTTTATTTTCATTAAAAAAAATTAACATGATTCTTCCAAAAAAAAAATAGATAGAGTTCACGTCATTGGAGAAATTACGGAGAGTGAGAGCTTTACCGCCATTATTATTACATTTCTGTATTTCAAAATTCCGTTCTCAATAATATATTCTCGATTGCAATCTAATTTATAACATTAATTATTGTACAAAGATTATTAGGAATATAATATTAACATGATTTATATACTATATTATGTTTATTATATTTATCCTTATTTCTTAAATATTTTGTAAATATTTGATGTATATTTAGTAGATAAAGATACACCTTCATATAGATAAAGACTCTGAAGAGAATAATAATGATGAATAATAATTTTTTTTTGAATTAATATATTTTTGATATTTTTTTCTAAATAATTTAAATAACTTTTTTTTTATATACAAGTGTGTTCGATATACATTTGCATCAATAGTTCCAAGGGCGTAGTCTATGAAAATTCATGTAAATTAATAAAAAAATGTGTATTCCAGAATCCTGTCAAGTCTATGAAAATCCATATAAATCAATAAAAAAATCAGTCAAACTCTACATGGAGTCTATGGATTTTCTAAATCCACTGACTTTTTAAAGTCCAAAAAAATCCAACAAAATCTCAATTGAATACACCCTCTTAGTCTGTACAACTACACATATTACTTTGTTAAATATATTTATTTATACTTATTATTTGTTTTGGTATAATTTATAAGTTATGAATTAGAGTTTATATAATAATTTGTTAATTTGTTACATTATGCTAAATTAATTTAGTTTAAAACTTGAATTAGACAATGATTTCAATTATTATTTTTATTATAAATTTATTATGGAATTATATTTTTTAATTTATTAAATTATAATTTCTATGTATTTTTTTTAAAACATCTCAAATCGTATGATTTTTATTATTAAATACTTGTATTAGTATTTTACTTTATCTGTACCCCTGAATTTGAAATCCTGAATTCGTCACTGTTCGTACATGCACATTTCGTGCATGGTATGCATATACGTATTTCATGCACGGTCCATATGTACACATTTCATACTTATTTTAAAAAAAAAAAAACTCATTTACTCACAAAATGCTAGAAAGAGGGAGCCTTTTTTTTTTTTCGCCCCAAAACTATAAATTTTCAATACCGACTGTGACATGGTGAAATTGTAGAGCTGCTAAAAAATACTAATAAATATATGTATCAAGTCCGTAGACAGTTCACGGGGCAGGTTCTAAAAAAATCACGACCCATTCCTTACTCATTTGGTCAGATCCAAATCCGGTCCACACGGTACTTTAACCCGTTTCATTGTCAACCCTGATATTGTTGCAAAAAAAACTTTAAAAGGACAAATTTGAACAGAAGAATGAAGTGCATATTAACAATCATGAAATTGAGACCACTAAACAATAAATCAAACAACTTGCTACGTTTCTTCACGTTCTTTGAATTTAAAGTCGATGCATACAATTTTCAAATGATTTAGCCTTCGTGATTGGTTTTGGTCCGAACGCTCAATCACTTCTTATGTACATGCTACACTAAATATTACAGTAGATTCGTTCGTCCGACTGTATGTTCTGATCGAATCGTGGCTGATCAAGCAGATAAGCCTTCGTTTGTTAGTCATCTGGAACTAGCCTCTTTCTCACAAGAATCACTGGTAAACAAATGTCTGCAACGAGTTAATCCACATCTCCGCAACGTTAAGCAACTGCACACAGTATATCACAAAAAAATTGTCAGAGGATATCCACCCTGAGTTTAAAATGAAATAATATTTTCTAAAAATAGTTCTTTTTTTTTAGTCCGGTAAGTTACCTTTAGTTTGATTTTAGTCTTGTCCTCTTTCACGAATTGAAATTAGTCTTGTAACTTTCAATTTTTTGACATTTTGGTCCGGTGACCGACTGCAAGAGGTGAAACATGTGGTTGACCAATCAAACTTTGCCACGTGGACAAATTATCAGCATCTACCAGATGTTTCACCTCCTACAGCCAATTACTGGATCAAAATGTCAAAAATTGGAAGTTGCATGACTAATTTCAATTCGTGAAAAGTCACAGGACTAGAAACCAAGATAGATATCATATAACTTATAGGAGTTAAAAAAACTATTTTCCCAAAAAGAAAACAGACTTTTCTTGACCTATTCATTGTTCTGTGCTGGATTATTTTCTTGCTGTCGAGGTCCCGCGTAAACTTGACCTTGATCTCTGAAGTCTCGAAAAATAGAGAGAAATGAGTTTAAGCTCTCCGAAGAAGCTCCCCCAAGAATCCACAGCAAGAGTGAACTGAATGAACTCATGGCCCCTGGACCGCCTCCACCGTCCGCCTGCCTAAGGACAGGCTGGCCTCCAATATCAAGAGGATTGCCTAATCGATCAGCATTTTCATTACTGGGCTGTTCTTCAGGACCAGTTGCAGGATTCCTAGGCAGTACTGTGTCTACTCCAGCTCGATTTGTGTTCACAGGCCCAGGGTTCCTTGTGTTTAATCTTGTTATGCGTAATGTTGAGGCAAGAATAGTAGACGATGTTATATGAAAATCAGGTTGCTGCTGAAAATGTGATCGTCGATTTTGCATAAACCTCTGCAAAGCAGGAACCTGCCAACATAGTTTATCAATAACCAAAAACTGCCTCTCTAATCCATCACCAACTCTTGCCAAACCTATCTAATCAGAGGCTTCACATGATATAAGGAGAAGCTTATTCTGTAATCAATCTCACACCTCAGATTCTAACTTTCAAATGTATCATTATAACTTAAAAATACATCAAAACAGCATATACAGAGATTGGTGTATATTGTACCTCAAACCTGTTCCAGAAATAGAGGACAAGGTGTTGCATAAATGCTGCAGAAGTCGAGAGAGCTAAATAAGAAAAGCCTGCATGTTGGAAGTAGCATGTCAGAGGAAAATAATGACTTGGATTATGCAAACATCTAAAGCTCGGAAATCAAAATAAATTACCATATGTGTACGAGAAAAAATATATGTGGAACACTAAGAAGTATAGTAAAAAGAAGCGAGGAAAGAACTTCATTGATATCGGCGTGCGAACACTGCAAGCAAAAAACAAGAGCAACAGTATCAGAAAAGGGAATGCTCAGAAGGGGGTGCACATTATATTTTAGGCTAAAAGTTATAAGTTTATATGCACTTTATATCTCGCATTTTAGCCAAAACATGGCAATAATGCAGTATAGAACTATCAGGCAGACTTTTTAGTTCTTTTTGACACTTTTAAGCTTCCAATTTGTGCATTATGCAGGAAGGTCCCATACTACAGTCATAGGTGGCCTTCCTCAATTAGCCATTACATCTTACCCACAAAAAACCCCTAAGCTTGTCAGTTTGTGCTGAAGCAGCATGAAACAAACATAAGCTAGTGTAAGTAACAATTGAACAAAAGGACGAGATTCGTATAATGTGGCAGTAGTATGAAAAGACAAACCCTCATCAAAACATGGCAACTGTGTCTTTGATTCTTTTTTTTATGATATTTAATATTTAATACTGCTAAATTCTGATACAAAACAAAGCAGAAACCTATCAACAATCTCTTGCTTTCAATCTTCCATTGTCATTATGTAGTGAGGAGGAAGCTAAAGGAAGGGGAATAACCTGATGAGTGTGAACAGTTCACAGATCCAGACAAGAATTAAAACCATAAAAGCCAATAGCTGATCATCATAAAACTCGAACAGGAAAAATAGGATTCCGATCATTATCTGGAGAAAGAGTAAGGTGATATGTTAGTAAACCATCAGAATCAGATCAAAATGGGGGAAGTGAAAAACAAAGAGCAGAAGACACCAGAAAAAGAAGTTGCATACTAACCGGTACGAAGACAAGTGATTCAATTACATGCACAAAAATCAATTGAAATGTTGGAAGCCTATGCCGAGCATGATGCTGAAGCTGCACTGCAAAAATGGAGAGATGGATATGACAATTAACACAGTTAGATAAACAACGCAATCCCTATAAATCACCCAATATTAAAGTTTCAGGATCAAAGTATTTGAGAACTATGTCTTGTGCATTGCTCTATTTCAACATAAAATCTTCTATGGTGACAGCAGATTTAAAACTCAAGTTGATTGATCAAACATCACCTACCTGTTTCAAATATATGATGATGCAAACTTAGTTACAATTGATTTGACAGCAGTTC
Source organism: Galeopsis tetrahit (assembly GCA_963675135.1). Classification (NCBI taxonomy): domain Eukaryota; kingdom Viridiplantae; phylum Streptophyta; class Magnoliopsida; order Lamiales; family Lamiaceae; genus Galeopsis; species Galeopsis tetrahit. The sequence goes on from OY776120.1 coordinate 1,917,873, forward strand.
TCAGTGACGTATACGTTTTATAGTAGTTAAGTGTTACATGCACAAAGTTGAGGATGACCATTTAAACTAACAGCACATCTGCCAAGACAGACCTGTAAACTTCAGCATACGGGTTTGTGTCTCTCTCAATGTAAATGAAACTGACATTGTGGTAGTGAAGAAAACAAAAAGTGACATCATCAATACACCACACTTGGTCACAAGATAATCTGCAAAAACAGTGGCCAAAATGCAGAGGTCATTGAATAGCAGCACGAGACATTTACTTTTAAAAAAAAAAAGAGCTTAGATATGCTTGAAGTTTATGGCCACAAGCAATCAGGAATATGGGTGCATAACCAACTGTATAGCTGCCTAAATTCGACCTTATGTTTCTCAAAATTTTATAGTTACATAATTTAAATATAATTGGAGGATAGATGAATATAGAGAGAAACCAACAAGTGAAGTGGTGACGGCCACCCAGCACTGATTACAGGCAATGTAAGACTTAAAACCAATCAGTTCCAATGGCCCTTCTAAACCATAATAACACCAGGCTTACGAAGTCAGGTCATAAAAATCACTGAACATGAAAATGGAACTATTTTGCCCACTGGCTGAACTATTTAATATGTTAAATGTATAAGCATGTTTTAATACTGTATATGATTTGTTTTCCATATATAACTTTTTTTCTTTATAGGACGATAAGTACATTTTCCTTAATAACTACATTTTTCATATCCAAAATATAAGGAGTATATTAGAAAGACTGGATTCATTTGTGGAATAAATGTAAATCTATCACTTATTTGGTTTTCTAATTGTTAATTTAGTCAAATAAAAAAAGATATGCAACTGCCAACAATAAGCACCGCGATAATGTGCAACTATCTGATGGAAAGGGCTCTAAAAAAAGCACAAAGTGAGAAGAGATAACAGTATTTTTTTTTAAAAAAAACTTAAAACCTCCGAATTTTGCAGAACTTTCTGGTTGCTCGTGAGCATAGGTAAGATTATAGAACTCCTTCGTCTGGTAATTATAAAGGTAGCCTGCACAAATAGCAATAACAATTATAACAATTATGGGGAACACAAAACAAACACATCACGACCCTAGCCTCTTCCCTTATTAGATTAAGACTGTAAATCTTTAAGCTTTGAATTATATGTTAATGTTACAATGCTTAGATTCATGGAAGAGTGCTATAAAAAATCGCTAATTTTCATACAATCCAATAAGTCAGAAATGAGGGGGCAAATTGTATAGTCACACAAGATATGAATGATCCAAATTGGGGATGAATGGATGTTATGTTATATATATCATGGATTTAGAAAAATGAAAACCAGGGAGAATTTCTCAAGCCTTGATCAATAATAAACAACAGCGAGTGTGGCAGTTCTCCAGGAAAAATATAAATATAACTCCAAACTTGCCATTGAGAAAATTTGAAGTAAGAAATATAAACCTAAAAAGCACTTAATATGTACCTTGGCCGGGAGAATCCAACAAACTATTCATCAAAATAGTGTCATATCCAACAAGCCTGTTTATCAGCAGTTGCTGCCACCTGAACAAACAACCATATCGATTTAGCATCACTGGCTAGAAATAAAAAAGAGGCGGATAGCTCAAACTAAAACTTTCATCGTAGCTCAAACTAAATCCATCGAAAAACTTTCATCGTAGCTCAAACTAATCCCCAACCCCATATTTAAAAAATGAAAAGAAAAAACAAAAAAACTACTCAATTAAACGGGATATCTCATCATCCTGAGAATAAGAAACAGAGAAGCATTATATTACCGGTTGCCAAAGCAACTATGGCGAGCTGAAATGCTGATATTAATGGTACGGATTCCATGCCTTGATTTGGCTTCTTCAGGCAACAAAAAATAACCCTGCACAAGAAATATACCACACGAATAATAGTTGAATATCAGAATGTTCATCACACATTGAATAACTGAATGCAGAAAAGGAAACAAAAAAGTCAAATAAACTACTTAAACACCTTTTCCATGGTATACAAGTACGCTGGTTCAAATGCCTTGCTTCTCTTTTCTAGCCACTGTACTGTGATATTAATATCAAGATTACATGAGAATGGCTGAGTTAATTAAAGTATAAAAAGACCACATAAAAAAGTAAACGAACTAAAAGGGTGCCAAAATATAGGGTCCTGACCAGTTTAAGACTGGCGGCAGAAAGATTTTTTTTAAGAAAAAGGGCTTTAGCATCATAATTATTTTAATTCCTTACCAAAATAGCACACAATCATTATTTTTACTCCATATGTAAAAGCTATGCAATCACAGATCAGTAAGGAGGTATTTCCTTGTCGTTTTATCTAGCAGCCAGTTTTATCGAAAGGTCTGAAATCAGCATTATAATGCAGTTCCATAACAGGGCATGGGTGGCGGACTGTAGCAGTATGCAAACTAGAAGCCCATGTAAAGTCAGGATTATCTTATTAACATCTCACAACACTTAACTTATTAAGGGCATGTTTGCTTCATGGGTTGGGATAAGATGGGTTAAGATGTGGGGGAGGCTAGATAAACCTAGGGGGAGAGGCTAGATAAACCCAAGGGGAGGCTAGGTTGTCTAAACCCATGGAATCTAGTTTATAAAACCCAGGTCAAATTATAAACCCGGGTCAAGGTGTTTAAAGTTATGAGAAACCAAACATGGGAGAAGGTGGGTCTACCTATCAAACCCATCACTAAACCCCCCTAAACCCATTAAGCAAACATGCCCTAACAGTATAATTATTCAACTATGTATGTTAAACATTACAGATGAAAACTTTGAGATTCATCTTGCAGTCGAGTCATTAAAAAGGATAAAGTGGCAGTCCAAAAGTGCGCTTAAATAGGAATTGGCCAGGACAACAACTATCTATTTTAAGAGACGGCTCTAAAACAAAGAGCATGTTATATTTTGTAAGAACTATCAGATTAAATTTATGTTAACAAGTGCCAAGAAAAGATTTTTCCAGGTTCCCACAACAGGTTGTGAGGGTTAGATCCATGGAACTACTAATTAAAAGATTATAGACTGCAGTTTAAGGCACTGTAAATTTCAGTTTTAAATGAGAAACGTACTTAAGACATGTGCAAAATAGTGGGCAGAGATAGCATTTACCTGCATAGGAGTTGAGCCTGTCTATACGTAAGATTTTTAGCCATTTGGGAATATCAAAATTCAAATTTATACCAGCAATGTCCTGCATGAAAATAGGGACCTGATTAATAAGAACTCTTGCAAAGTATTAAACAAAGTTACATCAAAGTAATATGTTTCATTCTGAAATATCAAAAGCAATTGGTAACTAATTCACAGAATGGGGAAATATATCATATATTGCTGACCCATAAACCTCCTAGAATTCTCCTTGCTAATCTCAAGAAAAAAGACAAACGCCCATGCCATCTTTTGCCAATATGTAGTATTGCCGCTCTGAGAGATTCCTTGGGTGATATAAAGAACCTATTACGAGGCGTTTGTTTACTGGCTTTCACAGTCGCGTCATCAGTTACTGCCTTAAACCTTTCACTTTCTCGTTGGGATTCCAGAACAACCTCATTATCAGTCTTCCAAAATTCAAATCGAGATTTCACCATCCTCCTCATATCAGAGGTTATCCAGGTTCCCCACGATGTTGCAGCCAAAGGAGGTGAACCATCTCCATCCACATTCAGAGGTTCCTCAATTTTATCCTCAGTTACTGTTTCAGGAATACTTATCTCTTCACTCACACACTCATTATTATGTGACCACAATCCAGCACTAGTGATCTGCATGAGAGAAATATTAATGGAAAAGGCAGCCTAATCAGTTGAATATGAAAATTTGCACAGAGCACATGAAACTATTCAAGTCATTCGACTCATTTTATGCCAGGAAGGTGTGATTCCAACTACTACATACCTTAATATGGATAACCTGGGCTTCAGACATTTGAACACTGGAGAATTCACTGGAGCATCCAGGCTTCACCATTCAATAATAAAGAGAAAACACCATCATCAGAACGGTAAAACAAAAAATTAACAAACAAATTGACCCAATCAAGCCCTAAACCCACTAGAAATAACTTGATCACTCGCCATAGACATTTTAACACACAAGGAATCAAAATAGCGGAAATCAAAAGGAACCTGTTGAACATAATTGGCGTGCATAACAACGAGGATACCGAAGAGGGTGAGGGCCAATAGGAGGAAGAAATACTCAAGCTTAGCCCTGATTTTTGGTGTGAGCATCTCAGAAAACCGCTCCTGAACCCTTATAAACGTCTGCTCCGGATCCATATTCAATTGGAGCAGATAGGCATAAGCATATACTCAGAGAGAAGAACTGAAATCGCAGAAGAACAGGATGCAGGTCAAAAATCAACGCCGCAGAAAGGGATATTCGGATTGTTGAATTTTGGGTTGTGTGTAAGCGCAGTGGTGCATATCTGATTAGTTACAACAGTAACTGTTTCGTCGTCCATCTCCATCTGTTGGTCAGACTAGGACGGCCATCGCCCTCTAATAATAATAAATCGAACTTCCTCCGTTTCGTAATAACTTTTAACACGTAGGTGCACACGTCAAATTAAAAAAGTGAAAATGTAATATTTTCTCGTATTCTTAATATAAATTAATTATATTTTTTCCAAATTTACCCTTAGGGAGAGGGAATAATAAATAGAGTTTCGATAAATAAAGTGAAAAGGAAATAGGAATAGTTGACTTGTGTGTAATATTTTGTGTAAAATTGATGATATTATGTTTGTGAAGTTTATAAAGAGTTTTTTACTTTAAAAGTTGTGGAAGGTCTCGGAAAAAAAAAATATGAAAGTTATTGTGTAAAAGAAGGTAGCAAATTCTTATATACAATTGATTGTATATATACACTTGAATTTTAATACTTATTTTACTCAATTTAATCTTTGACCTTAACATTTGACTCAATTAATTTGAGTCAAATTTCAATAGTACATGTGCAATCAATTGTGCACCCCGAGTATCACTCATAAATAAGTAGTATTAATAAATTATGAAATTTAATGAGTAAAATTACTCGACGATGGGTGGTCTGGTCTATTAAAGTTCGGTTCGACTCAAATCGTTTAATAAATAAATTTGACTTAATTTTATTTTATAAATTTACTTACTTAAATAGATTGGACTTGAGTTTTTTTTGTAAATTTTTTAGTCCAATTGACCGACTTATTTAACTTTATTTATATTTATATTTATAAATATATAATATATGTGATACATAATAAATTGTGTTATTAAAAAATTAAGAAAATAACATTTGAGTGTTGATTTTTTGACCATTTGATAAATTAGTTATTATTTTAATTTTTTTCATTTTGAAATTTATTTTTATTATTTGATGATAATAGAGTAGGATTTTTTTTAATTTTTTTTCTGTAAATGCACTAAGGTCCATGGTTTTTTTTCAAGACCCATTTTCATCCCTATATGTAGTATACTACAGTGGTGCTTTTTTTTTTTAAAATTGTTCTCTTACAATTTTTGTTTTTAATAAGTGATTCTAAGTTGTGAGTAGAGTTAATTGTATGGAAATTTATTATAATCCATTCATTAATTAAAAAATATTTAGTATTAATGAGAAAATGGATAAGTGAGAAGAAAAATACACTTAATTTGGATACGTGCCCCGCAACACTGTTTTAATAACACTGTTTTAGTTGCTTCGGAACACTATATATGGAGTATTTTTCTACAGCTATCATATGGAGAATTAAGTTTATAAAATACTAATTCTTATTTTAAATTAATTATTTGATTAGTTATATATTTTAGCAGGTTTAGAAATAAGTTTTTATATCACAAATTAATTTATATTTTTATAAGAACAGGATATGTATGGATTTAATTAGTCTCCGTGAGTTAATTTGTTCTACTGTATATACATTAGCTCTTGAATCCCCTTTTATATGTATGTTAAAATATATTATTAAGTTTATATTGAAATACTTCAAATAATATTTATTTAATTTGATTAATTAATTTATAATCATGCCTTTTTTTAATAGGTTATAAAAATCAGATCAATCATGGTAAAAAAAGTCAAATTCAAGCTCTAGATCTTCAAACTAGACAAATTCAAGCGGCGTCGTTGTCAACTCCAACCAATCGTGAGGAAGTAGAGAAATGAGCGAAAACTTTGTCCACGAAAGAAGCATAGATCTTCATTTCTCGAATCGAGACACCCCACACTAAGGTATCAAAAAATCAAGAAAATTAAAGATAGAAAAATAAAGACAAAAAATCACCTAACGTCATATTCTTCTACACATCCAAGTCCTAAAATATTCACGGGTCCCAAAAGAGGGAAAGTAGGAACCAAACACCCAACATCTCAAAAACCAAACTCCACAAAAACCGACACCACAAGAGCGCCAAGCACCAAACACCACAAGGGAAGAAATAACACCAAAACGTGAAGAGACCTCAGAACAAAGAACTAAAAATCTAACTAAGAAACAGAAGAGTTAGAGAAACCGCCAACAGAAAATGAACTTAACAATTCGATGCACAAACAACTAAAGAGGCAAGAAAATAAATAAAGAAAATAAAAGGGATCAACAGATGACTCACCCGATCGGCCACCGTAGCGCCGTCGGAGAGTATCTATCCATTGATTTCAACTAATATCCTAAAAAGAAACCCCTAACTCCACTTGATGATCCACTGAAAAAGATAAAGTCAGCGCGACGAGCGGTAACGAAACGACGGTAGCACGGTGGTGGTGGAATTCGCTAGAGGCACGGTGGTGGTGGAATTCGCTAGAGGCGGTGGTGATTTTACTGCTTATTGACAGTGGTGATCTAAGAGAGAGGGAGGATTATCATGCCTTGTTTTTTAATATCATATGTGCAATATTATTCATTTCAAGATTATTTAAGCTTAGATAGATATACATAAGATAATTATAGTCTAATGAGTGCATTTTTATGTGATGACATCATGATAGATTGATAGTCCTAAATATTCAGATTTTGAATATTTAAATTCGGTAAAATGTCAAAAATATTTATAACTGAATATTACGAGTAGTAATTTTTTTTAATGAGAATATTACGATAAAACTATACTCCCTGTTCAAATTTATTATTCACACCTTCCTTTTTTTATTCAATTTTATTATGTCTATTTCATTTTTGAAAATAATACTATTCACACTATTTTATCTTAACCCTTCAATCATCACTTATTTACTCGAATTGCCACTAACTTTATTTATAAACAATTACTTACCTATAAATGGACCCCACATCATCTCATCATATTCTCAATTTATACACTTTATACCTAAACTAATCAATATTCATTAAAATTTGTACCCGAAAAAATGGGCATAATAAAATTGAACGGAGAGAGTATGTTTTTTAATTTTTTCAATTAATTCTAACTGTCCAATTTCTGGATAACCATCTTTTATGTGAAATTGTTGAAGACTCCTACACATCTTCTTGCTTATACTTACCTCGAATTTTAAATTCAAACTTATTTTGAACAATGGTTTTGAGGGTCCCACAACCTCTGTCCAAGGAAATTATAGATAATATAAATAATTAACGATGTATTAATAATGTTTAATGTTTTGTTATTTTGTCATTGTAGAAATCTTTTTTTCTTCTTTTTTTTTTTTTTAGGGGTTGTAGAAATCTTTTTATTAGTTTTTACTCAACAATTATTCTCCCATGAAAGCTATTTGATAGTGCCTCTTATGTAATTGGAAGGAGTCAACGTGTCTCGTTTAACAAGAGAACTATTTTTTAAAATGTATGATGATCAAGGATAAAAATATCGGTATCGGTGGAAATATCGAGACCTTAAATTTATGGAAATATCGATAGATATATCGATATCGAATATCGATATCGGTAAATTTTAAAAATAGTAAAAATTTAATAACAAGTCTTTAGTACATAAAATCAACAAAATAATTTGAATACATTTTATATCAATGATAAATTTATATAAAATATAATATACAATGTTATTTCGTATGACATTTATCGATATTTTTCGAAATTTATCGACATTTTCTCGATATTTTCCGATATTTTTTCGATATTTTACTGATATTAGACTCGATATTGTTATTGTCTACCGATATTTATCGATATTTTCAATTTTTTTACAAATATCGTGGAAATATCGGTTCTTCCCAATATCGATATCGGTGACCCCGAAAAATGGATATATCGAGGATATATCGGGGATATTTCCGAATATTTTCATCCTTGATGATGATTATGGCAAAAAATCGACATTTGAGGGGTTGAAAATTGTTAATAGGACGATTTTAAATCATTTAGGTGGTGTTTGGTTAGAGATTATGGTGAATTGAATTAGAGTAATAATTCATTTTAATTAAAGAAATATATAATGCATATTTTGTTGATATTTTGAATGAAATTTTGAAATAATCTTAAAAAAAAAATACTATATACCATGAACAATGCAATTTTCTATTATCTAGACTTTAATATTCATTTTTATTTTATTTCTTTTATTAATAAACTCAAATAAAAAAGTGACTCCTAATATTATTCCCGTGTAAGCATGCTGATTTGCAATAAATTAAATCGGTCGATGGTAGCCAGCTCCATTTTTCACATCAATTATATATTTTAAACTTTATTAAAGAAAATGAAAGTATCCACGTCACATTGACACGTTAGAATCTAAAATAAGTGATAATTTAAAAAATAAAATAATAAATATAAAATATTAATTTTGTGGGTCATTACCATGTTGACTAGTTTTAATATAAAAATGTGTACAACTAAATGGTTAGTTTTTCTTGTTTCATTTTTAGCGTTTCATTCCTGCTGAATTTTTAATAAGTGTCACTCGACCCACCCCACAATATTATAAAAAAAAAAATGAATTTTTAATAAGTGTCACTCCACTCACTCCCAATATTATATTATAAGGAATTTTTTTTATAGGAAATGAATAGTTATTTAAGGTAAATTTGAGGTAAAAGTTTATTATCAAACTTAAGGTAAATTTGAGGTAAAAGTTTATGGATCAAACTCGGATCTTGTCAAATTTAAATAAAGTATGTGTTACTACAAATTTAAAAATATTGCAACTATAAAGTTAAAAATATTTTGAACATTTAATTTTCATGGCGAATTTTTCAGTTTTTTTTAGTGATAATACTTTACCTTATATTAACAATATATTGATTAGGTATAAACCATCTCCTTGAGACAGTCAATTTTTTTGAGACGACACGTAACTTATGAACAATAAATTTTTAAAAATTATCATATTCTACCCTTAATTACTATTTCTAAATCTTTTCTTTTTGCATACACATCTATCTCTTTCTATTTACTATTTTACTGCACTCATTTTAATTAGACTAGAATTTAATCTATGTACTTATATACATGATTTTAATTAAATTGGTGACAAATGTTCTCTATGTTATTCTATAAACTTCTCCAACAAATATAGTCACATGTTTTATTCTTCATTTCAAGTGACTTTAATTTTTTATGTCGTGCTCCAAATTTCTTCTGTTTATTTTTTATAATTTTATAAGCATTTTAAAATACAAGCTACCTACATACCTCATGGACGTACGAAAACATTTTTAGACGAAGATTCACATATTACAATCATACACGATAACACATTCTCTTATTCAATGTGAACTTATGCAAGAGTTTGTGTTGAAGATGACATGAATTATCATTAAATATATTTTAAAATAATAAATTATATAAAATTTTATTAAATAATAATATATATATATATTTTAATCCCGTTAGCAGGTTTTACACTAGTTAAATATATTTCATGTATAAAAATAATTTATATATGTTTTGCTCTATTATAAGACGTTAATTATTTTTTAATATGAAATATATAAAAAATAAGACACGAAAATCAAAATTGAAACAAGTGATGTCGTTAGACCGTCCAAGGAGGGAGTATAGGTTTAGCGGTACTACTCCAATATATATAGCGCACGGGTAGTGCCTTGTGCTTGTGAGGTCATATCAGAATATCAGATCATACCCCTCGTACGATACAAAACTATACACACCCACCACATTATAAAACCAGCGGCTGCTCATTTGATCCTAATTTACCAAACCCCTCTCTGCCTCCACTACCAGTTTTTGGCCATAGGTTTCGTCGCACCGCTACCAGAGGTAAGAATGCCTCTCAATTCCAGCAATTTCTTCACTTATCAATGCAGAATTCGACTTGTATCGGTTTATTTTTCTGTTTCCTCGCTCCAATTGTTGATTTATCAGTGTTTGCATGGATCGTAGCTTGAATCCGTTAAATTGATCATTCTACGGCTTGAAACAACCGTCTGCTGTTTTAATTTCTTATCATTCATCCTGAACCCTATGTCGAATTCTCTGATGACAGCTTGTTTGCCACGCATTCTTCGCAATTGGAATTTCTTTTTATCGAAATCGGGTTTTCTAAAATTCTCCATTCCGTGTGCTTTAATTGCAGTCGTTATGGTGAATGCGATGTTGTAAACTTTGGTTGGGGTTGTAAAATTTGGGTCTGTCCGACACTTGTGGCTGATATTTCTGATTGACAAGTTTTTGTTCTTAGAGAGGTACGGAAAGGGTTTTATATACTCTGGTAGTAGATATCGTGCAGCTCATTATAGGATGTGTTCTCGTGGTTTGAAATAATTATGCCATATTGAAAAACCATGGTTAAAGCTGCAATCACACGAATCTGAGTGAGGGTTGGTAATATATATGCCCCCTGGTCGCAGATATGCCGGAAAAGATCTGTAATTTTCCTATTTTGATCAAGAAGAAAAATAAGATTTTAATTACTGCCCTTTACTTTTCATTTTTATGCATGTGATCTATAACTATTTTGTTAATTTTTTCTGTCAAAAGTTTCAGGTGATTAATTGGATAGAAACATGAGTGGTACTCCTAACAGAAGGCTGCACGAGGATGGTGGCAATATCAGTGGCACTGCGAGTGGCAGTGGCGTTGTGAGTGGCAGTGGCAATCACAGTCACCCCTCTGTTCCCAAGTATCCACATGATGACCAGGGAACATATCCTGGGATAGGTGGGAAGGCTGTGGTCTCATCCAGGCATGACTACCATGCTCCCTATGATTTGGGCCAGGAAGCCCGCATGCCGAAGATGATTCCACCACGTAACGAGTCGCGTGATCCAGACAGGAGATCACCTTTGCTTCCTAATATGTTATTCAGGGTGCCGACTCCAAATGATTCACACTCTGATCATGTTGGTCCAGAGTCCAGGGTAGATTTCAGGGATTCAAAAGATAGCAACAAGGAGATTAAGGTAGATAATCGCGAACTGAAGCCTGATTCTAGGGAGACTGCTAAATTTGATAAATATGATAGCAGAACTGATGATAGTAAAGACTCAAAACATGAAAGGGATACACATGCTGAGCCAAAAGGTACTGACAAGCTGGATAAAGATTGTTATAGTGGATCTAACAGCCAGTTGAATTGGAAAGAACAGCACCGTGTGAAACAATATCCTGATGTCCCCGGAGGAAATACAGACACGTGGCATACATCGCGAAATAACTTACATGGCCCGGCTGATGCTGGTAAGGAAGGTTTACATGCTGACAAGAGGGACTTCACTGAAGTTCGTGAAGCAGTTGGGGAGAACAGAGTTGATATGAAGGGGGATGATAAATTTAAAGATAAAGATAGAAAGAGGAAAGAAGTGAAGCACTGGGATTGGGGAGAAAGGGATAAGGATAGAAGTGATCGTAGAAACAATTTACTTCCTGTTAATAGCAGTAGTGAGAACAAAGAAGTAGTAAGAGAAGAAAGAGAGCCTGAGAGGTGGGGAAATGAAAAGAAAGAGCCTCAAAAAGAGAAGGAAAAGTTAATTGAAAAGGAGAAGGATAATGGGAAGAAGGAACTATGGAATGGTTTGGAGAAAGAGGTATCCCACAACGAAAAGGAACTGGTAGACATTCCTGGAAAATCTAATGAACAGGAAAATTTAACCCAAGAACCGAAGAAGAAAGATAATGATAACTGGAAGAATGTTGACAGGGAAGCAAGAGACAAGAAGAAGGAAAGGGATGCTGATATAGAACTAGAGAGACCTGAAAAACGCATTAAGTATCATGAAAAAGAATTAGACGAGGGTGGTATGCATGTCGAAGGAGGTACAGATCGGGACCGAGAAGTGTTCAATAGTGGGGTTCAGCAGAGAAAGAGAATGTTGCGGCCGAGGGGCAGCCCTCAAACGGGAAATCGTGAACCACGGGCTAGGTCTGGTGCCAATGATACTGAAGGGTATGATTTCATTTCTCTTTTTCTTTGACTGTGAGAGCTTCAATTCTGAGTGCGTTAATGGGTGATAAAAGTAATTATTCTCTTTTTTAAAAAATGAGATGAGAAAAAGTAGACAATGGGGAAAAATATCCCATAATTTAGCTAAATCCTGGAGTTATGTCCTTACATGTTTTTTTGGGTGCTATCTCCTGTATACACAGTTGAGTGCTGTGATATATTGGACATTTATTAGATTCTGGTTGCTAAGATGTGCCTAACTTCTCTGAGTTTTAATTTTGTGCAGGTCACAAGGTAAGCACTCAAATTTCTTTGTAAAGGAGGAGTTCTTGATTGGTTTTACTGGACAGGAAGATTGCTACTTTTCTCTTGCATAATTTCTTTCTTTGATTTCCTGTTTGCCTTTGATGTTTTACTTGAATGAGAACTTAAAGAATGATTGGAACTTAAAAAGACTTTCTGATCCTAGCCTTTATAAGTTGTGCTACTTTTGCTTGAAATTGATTTTAAATGAAAACTGTTGTGCTATTATTTCACAGGCTTATGAATTCTATGGGAGTATGTTGTTCTGGTATATATTTTTTTTTAACAACCAACATACACTAACTTGGACTAGTTAACAACATTCTTTTACCTTTGGCATATAATTGTTTTGTCATATGATCTTATGCTTATTATTTATTTCTTTATTTGGGATTCTTACCATGTTCCACTCTTTCTATTCAATTATTTCATTTTATTTTGTTTGCTTACTTGTCTTGATCGACTTTATTACATGTTTGTACTTGAGAAGCATATTTTTGTTTTGAAAAATAACAGTAATAATTATATGATTCTATTCTTGCATATCTTGCATTGTTGCTCATCTCATTCTTTATATGGCTTTTCATTTTGCAAACTTCCTTGAATTGATTTGTCATTTAATGCTTCTTAGATCACATTCTTTATGTGCCGTTTTGTTTACCAATGCCAATAATAATTTTGCCTTCCCTTTTATAATAATCCCGTTAGCATGTTTCTATTTCCTCCTGAAAGCTCTATGTAGATTTCTTCCTCCCACCCCTTTCATAATACAACAGTTTATTCTTGAAATCACGATCATGTTACCAGAATGTCGTACTTTGGCGACTATTTTCCTGTCTATCTTTCAATTCTTTTATTTTCATCTACACGTGCTTGTTAATTTACTGATTAGTGTTTTGGGTGAAAGAGGTTTGCTAATTTAAACATGAAAATGAAATTTAAAAATATGATTTGGGGGTGAGGAAACACTGGTGTTTAAAAGGCACACGTGAGGGGACTGAATAAAGGTGCCCAACCTCTTGCCTGTAGTGGTGCGGACCGTTAGATCCCTTTGCGCCCCGTGCCTCGTGCGCCTATATTAACTATGTCTCCCCTCACATACCTTAAAGCTTGTCAGAATCTTACCTTTTCTTATATTTATATATAATGCTTAAACTAATAAGTTTGTTTTCCTTTTCTGCTCCATCATCCTGGCCTCTTTTTAACCTAGGCTGCATTTATTTCTTGGGTAATAGATTGGGTAGAGGATTAGATTGTAAGCGGGATACAGATAATTTACTTGAGTATATCTCATATTTACTTGATAGGATATTATTTGGGATTGAATATCTGCAAATCAATATCCAATGTTTACTTGGACAGATATGATAGGGATAATTAAGAGAAGTACAAAATTATCCCCAACTTAAAAAATAAATATTAATCCTCAATCTTTCTTCGTTACCGTGGCCTTTGGTTCTTTTCTTCCTTCTCTGTCCAGAGAGAAATAAATATGATAAAATTTGTAATTATAAAAAAATGGAATACTGGGTCACGAAAGGATGTAATGTCTACAAAATAGACCCATTAGTTTTTGTGTGAAGAGAAAATCAAAGGGTGAGATTCTCTTCAAGCTACCCGTTTAGTAATCATGTGTTCAAAGACCAATATCTTGAATCTCTCACCTATGGTATTTCTGCCTCCACCTTCGCTGCCGGACATAATTTTTCTACCACCCATACCAGATTCTCCGTCAGTGTTCTATTTCTCACTGGACTTATTCCTCACACCACTGACGGATGAAACTGTACCAAATCCTCCTATGAAAGGAAAGTTTACAACTTGCCCTGAGAAACTCGTGGTGCTTCCATATTTGTTCTAACCTTGCTCACCCGTCCCCCTCTAATCTGAATTGAATTTTGTCTCTCGCCGGCTTGTGAACTGGCGAAGAACTCTCAATATATAGGATTTATTCAAACTGTGTATACCCATTTCAGCAGCTTCATTTGAGGACAAAATAAGGAAAAAATAGGTATTTCTCAAGGGTTAATGCCACTTTTAGAACCCACCAAGTAAACCTGGATAATGTTGTCCTATCCCGGTTCATCCCATGAAGTAAACACAGCCTTTAAGGACTGCTGGAATTGATAAACTGTTAATAACTTAATATGCTGCAAAAACTTACTGCACTGTTAGTTCCTCTTGTCACTGACATTGGTGGTTTATTTTCTCAGTTCATACATTTCTCTTCCCTTGGCCTGACATTTAGGAGTGGTGCTGCCGTGCTGATAAATGTAGTCAAATGATTTTGTTATGTATCTCAGTATCTCTGATATATTGCTGACTTGCTGTTACCTCATTTAGCAATGGTTCATTAAGTAGAATTGCCAATCTTTTCTACTTTCCTGTTCATTACCTCCATCGTTTGTTGCTGCCATTTCTTGGAAACTAAGCTATATGCGACATAAACAGCCGATTCTATTGTTTTAGGCTTCTAATTTGTTTTTGCGTCATAAAACAGTTCTTGAATTCACGGTGTCTCTTTGCAGGTAAGGCTGTTGTGTATAAAATTGGTGAATGCATGCAAGAACTCACAAAATTATGGAAGGAGTATGAATCATCACGTGAAGGTTCTCAAAATGGCCCTACTTTAGAAATTTGCATACCAGCTGAACATGTTACTGCTACAAATCGCCAAGTAAGAGGATTATATATATATGTTCCTGTTGCTCTTATCATCTAAACTAAAGTTTTTATGTGGCCTTCTCTCTGTTTGGATGCCATATTTTCTGTTTGAAGCTTCTGTGGTTATGCAGTTTCTATTCCTGCGTTCATGATACGCTAGATTTTTCTTGAAAATAATTATTTCTCTGAGTCTTCCTTTATCTTGATTTTGAGTTCTTATATACTCCCTCTGCAGGTAAGGGGTGGACAGCTGTGGGGTACAGATGTATACACAGTTGACTCTGATTTGGTGGCTGGTATATGCATTTTCTATTATTATAGCTTTCTTTTAATTCATAATCCATAAACCACTTTATACACTATTGACTAACAAAAGGCACTGCTTTTCAGTTCTTATGCATACAGGGTATTGTCGCCCAACTGCTTCTCCCCCTCCTGCTGCTGCTCTTGAGTTGAGGGCTACTATTGTAGTTTTGCCGCCAAAAGATTGTATGTGTAAAAAATATTGTCATATCTGCCATATAACAAGTAAATCAAACACATGGAAATGCAATCCCTTTCTTTCGAACTGGGCCAGTATAAGATTGTATATGGTCATATCTGCCATATCAAAAAATATATTGTCATATCGGCTATATAAGAAGTAAATCAAAAGAATGGAAATGCAAACCTTTTCTTTCGAACTGGGCCAGTATAAGATTGTATATGGTCATATCTGCCATATCAAAAAATATATTGTCATCTGCTATATAAGAAGTAAATCAAAAGAATGGAAATGCAAACCTTTTCTTTCGAACTGGGCCAGTATAAGATTGTATATGGTCAGAGGTTTAATTGTGCATACTTCAACTAAGATTAAAATGAAAATATTACATGTAATTTAGACTTTTAAGTGCCTCTGAGCTTATAATATGTATGTTATCCGCAACCTATTTTGTACTTGGGCATAGGAATTTACTTTAGTTTTGTTCATGTGATAGCAATAGAACAATATTTTTCTTGTGGGATACAGTGATCTCATTATCTATTCTAGTTGAAAGAAACCTTTATGTGGCTTTAATTTGGATTCTGATGTTTTATGGAGCCTACCTTTTTAGCATTCATCCATTTCCTCAACTGTATAGGTTGTAAAGAATTGCCTTTCATAGTGAAAGGAACATTCTTTCTCTCACTTCCGTATTTGCAGTATTCGTAAAAGTGTTACCGGAAGTATATGTTCACGGGCCTTTTGAGTCCCTAAATACAGTGATTGTTCATATTTTGGATCATTAGACAAGGATATGTCTTGAGCACTTTCTTGGCTGTGTCTTTTTGTGCCTTATATGGTGCTTTTGCCTATACTTAATCTTACAAAACAAAATACAGTTACAGCCATTGCATGTCATGTGATTTGTGCATGTCTTTATCATGATATGTACCTTGTCATTTTATGAACCTGTTATGTCATGACACATCTCTGTATGCATTTCATCCTACATTGTGAATAGTTTGAAGAAATTGACATCTTCTGGACCGTAGGTCGTGAATTAGGTTTATCCCATCTTTCAATGTATTCTACACATGCCCTGACTCCATTTTTTTTTATTATTTTCTTAAGGTTATATCTCTACACTGAGGAATAATGTTCGTTCTCGCTCATGGGGAGCTGCAATTGGTTGCAGTTATCGTGTCGAACGTTGTTACATTGTGAAGGTTGTAGCTCTGCATTTCAATTGACACCTTTTCCCCTTCCACACCAATTTATTAATTCTGTCTTTTTTTACCTTTTGGTCTATATTCTTTTAAATTTACCATGCTATCTACAAACAATTTAATGACATCTATTAATCTTTGTACGGTTGCCAGAGAGGAGGTGGAATTATTGATCTTGAACCTTGTCTCACTCATTCATCAACTATGGAACCTACTTTAGCTCCAGTAGCTGTGGAGCGCACAATGACCACAAGAGCTGCAGCTTCGGTAATTTCATTAGATACTAATTTTATTTTGTCATGTATCTGTGCACATACATGATACATAAATTCACAGACATATGGACACTTTCATGGCTGCCATGTGTGGCTCACCTTGCATGAATTGTTAAAGATGCTCGACTTACATTTTGGATTTCCAAAATACTGATTCAACTGTAATGCTTATCGTCTGCTTAGAGATGTGTAGGGTGTGATATATGCCACAGTTTTCAAATGTTATTCATATTAAACTTTCAATTCACATTCTGACTTATTCTCATTTTTCATTACCTATTATCTGGTTCAAGATAGTCATGTTTTATAGATGGTAACCAGGTTCTTTTATGTCATTAGTTTGTGATATGCATGTTTATTACAGACTCCAATCCTTTCTGATATTAGAATTTTACTGTTATGTTTCTCAACTGATATAGTTTCTTGATTAAATGGTGCTGAATAATAGTTTTTAAAAAATATTTCACACTTATCATTGGATTAATAATTACACGAGCATTCAATCCAATCAGATTTCAGTACGAGTATGTTTTTGTTTTGAATCTGTTCTCACTTTATATTAACGTACTTCACTTTAACGCAGAGGCCATTCTTTAAAAATATGTTGTATACATGGGGACTCTTATATTTTGTAATATGCTTAGAAGTAGGATCTATTAATATAAAAACAACTAAGCCCTTGTTCCAGTACGTGGGGTTGGCTATATGAATCATATTTTGCTATTGTGTTTGGTTGAAACACATCCTCTCATTTATATTAAAGTTCAACATGCCTAATAACAGTTTCCTTCCAATGCTATTTAGGTCTCCCCCTATTATATTCAAGTAAAAGCTCTATTAAATATTAAGATTAAAGTATTTGTCAATTATTCAAGGCATTCTTTCAATTTCTTCCCTTCTATGCAAGTAATCTTTGGCTCTTTATATCTGACTAATCAATACATGTCACATGCAATGGTTTAGTTAGCTAGACAGCATGCTTGTTTGTTGGATAATTTCTAATGATTATGGATGTTTTACTCTCATTATCATCGAGTAGATGAGGTTGATCTAACATGCACTCACACTTCCCTATTTCTACAGAATGCATTACGCCAGCAAAGGTTTGTTCGTGAAGTAACAATTCAGTTCAACTTCTGTATGGAGCCTTGGTATGTTATGCATCTTTTAACAGAAAGATTTCCTAATTTTAACTGATAAAGCTCTTCAGTTCAATTCGTGCTTGCTTGCTTGCTTTGCACGTATAGACTTTTGATCATCACCGCCCTTGTTAGTTTCATGATTAGTATGACTTATCTTTCATTGACTGGAAGCACTTTTTTAGCGTCATAGTGCTATGTTCTACATTGGCTAGTTAATGAAGAACATCTAACAGAACTATCTATATGTTGGTATTGACTATTAAGCCTTTCTCGTCCGTTTGGCTAAGATCAAGTGCACTGTGTCTTATGGCATCTTGGTATTGACATTTTAATACTCGGACTCATAATATTCTTACTTAAGGTCCCTGTAGTTGTTACAGAATTTGGAATTACTTTTATTACCAGACCCAGATGCTGTGTTTTACATGATAAACGATTACATTTTTGTTTGAACATTTCAATTCCACTTGATATTTTCCCCTTACTCTTGTATCTGGTTTATTCCAGGCTGAAATACAGTATTAGCGCTGTTGCTGACAAAGGTCTAAAAAAGAACCTTTTTACATCTGCCCGCTTAAAGAAGGGAGAAGTGCTCTATGTAGAAACTCATTCCCGCAGGTAACAATTTGTGTTCTGGGAAGATACGTTTTTTGTTCTGAAGAACATAGCTAATGCACTTGCTGCCTTGTTAATTATTATTCTTAGCAAACTGATTTTTGCCAAGATTGGAATCATAATCATATCTTGACCTATTGAATAATAACCTTATGTGTACATGCTTATCTATTAATGGAGGCAACTAATAAGGGTGAATATAGTTCTGCTTTGGAAGTGGCCTAAATTTTCACAAGGTAGACTGTTAGATATGGCAGTTATGTGTCAACATTACCCCCCACTTTAATATCACCCATTAAGAAAAGTTGATAGTTGTGCTAAACGATTCAATAAGTTTACTAAAAAAATTACAAAGTGAAAATAGTAAGAAGTTGATGTTTCATATTTATTTCAAGTCCAGTTCTTGTTCATTTGCTCTCTCCTCACTTTTCTTTTAATTCTTCATTTTCCAATACTGGCCTACTTGGATCAACTTTTGTAGCTACAACACACATATTTTGCTTTTTAGACTCGAATGATGTTCAGTTCCGTAGTAATGAAGCTATATCTCTAGGTATGAGCTTTGTTTTAATGGAGAGAAGGTAATCAAAGCTGCAACAGCACCTCATGTGCATGGAGCAGAAACAGGAAAAACTCCAACACACAACTCGCATCTCACTAATGGTGAAAGAAATGGTGTGGATGGTGAAAGCAATGTGGTGGATGTATTCCGATGGTCTCGCTGTAAGCGCCCTCTTCCTCAGACAACTATGCGGAGTATCGGGATCCCACTGCCTCTTGATCATGTAGAGGTAATCTTTTCCCGCCTGTTTCTTGTATCAAGTTATTGTTATTTCTTTCTGCATAATGTTATATGCCATATTTGCAACAATTCCATAGATTGGAGATTCAAGTACTGGACTCCTTTGTTCTCGTGATCCTCAAATTGGATGGTTTTTTCATATGCAAATACACACACTATACATGTTTGTCTAGTATATCTTCGGTTGAAAGTCGTTTGAATTTGCTCAGGTTTTGGAGGATAATCTGGAATGGGATGACATATCGTGGTCGCAAACTGGTGCATTGATTAGTGGGAGAGAATATCATCTTGCTCGGGCACATTTTCTCTCCCAGAGTTAGATAAAAGGTTTTCTTTTGTTATGCGTCCTGCAACGGGCGGGCAAAACTTGTTATCTGGTTGTTGGGTTTAGTAGAACTTATTGGAGGATGTAAACTAGTACTAATGTTTTATCAAACTACACTAAGATGACAGGCTTTGAGTCATCTGAATACATTGCTTATGCTGCTGTGGTTTTCCTCACTTTTAATTATATTATGACTTTCTTACTCCTTGTCTTCTTCCTTTTAATATTTTTTGTTCTAAAATACGTTTTGTTTATAAGTAGGATCTCATTTTTAGTCAAATTTCTGTACAACTGTGATTGCATTGAATTTGATAATTTGATTATATCAACGCTAAATGAGAGCTGCTGGTTACTTAGATTTTATTTATTTATTATTATGTGTATAAAAGGGTTGGAGAGTGATATACAGTAAAACTGGAAATTTATGTACTTTCCTCTGTTCATTTTTATAGTTCTTTATTTTTCTTTTTTGTCGGTTCTTTTTTATAATTTCTATTTCCCAAATAAGGAAATATTCTTCACCTTCTTCAAACTTTCACTTTTTACATAACAATTAGTTTTTCTTAAAACATGTGAATCGAATCGATACAATGTTTGAGTTTGATTTGTTTTTTGAGTTTGATTTGTTTTTTTTCAATTGAGCTTAAATGTTTGAGTTTGATTTGTGTTTTTTCAATTGAGCTTAATTATATCTAAATGAGTATTTTCATTTCTTCAAACTTCCACTTTTTACATAACAATTAATTTTTCTTAAAACACGTGTTCAACTCGTATTCAACTCATAAGAAATGTAAAATTCCACTTTTTACATAACAATTAATTTTTCTTAAAACACGTGTTCAACTCGTATTCAACTCATAACAAATGTAAAATTGGACCGTGGGAGTTTATGTAACAAAAAGGTAGTAAAAGGAGATAATCGAACCGATACAATGTTTGAGTTTGATTTGTTTTTTTTCAGTTAAGCTTAATTATATCTAAATGAGTTTAATAATATAAATTATAAATTTAAGTCAGCTACTAGAGTTTTATTTTTCTAAGTGAGTCCAATATTTATATTTCTAAGTGAGTCCAATATTTATTTTTCTAAGTGAGTCCAATATTTATATTTAAGTCAGCTACTAGAGTTTTATTTTTAGTTTCCTTTGAATTAACAACCGAAAAAAGTAATTCTGAATTAACCTATTTCTCTATCTTTCTCCTATTAGTATTTTTGCAAGTCATTTTAGGTGCTCATTAGTTAACGTAGAGGTTAAAACTACTTGCACAAACCACACCTGCCTCAGTATTTCAACATGGACATGAACAATGCTATGATTTCATGGATTTAAATATAGGAGGCAACACAAACAAACCAAAAAAAATATAAAAAAATATTCATAGCATTCTATAATGGACCACAAAAACCAAATTAAGTACAGGGCCCAACTTGTGTCAACCGTACTAAAGTCAGATAATGCAGTCAATTGTATAAATGTGGAGGGAGTCAACCAGCCGCCTCAGGCTGCTGAACTCGACGAGGCTCTAAACTTCCCCTGCATCCACGTTAATCGCCTTTCAGCCTTGAGCGATACGAACGTTTCTCTTGCTGAGGGGTTTTCAAATAAATCCAAAGCGTAAAAGTAGAGAGTTTGATCAACTCCTTGCATCTCGTCCAGTATTCTTATGCATTTGCTTATTGTAAAGCGCTCTTCGTTTCTCATTATTGCAGCAGCTCTCATTTTAGAAGCTGCAGCTATTTCCAACATAGCATCGACAATTGCATCACCTGTTGCTTTACGACTTCTCTTATGCCGAGGGGTCACGGTCTGATGCTTATTGTGCCCATCCAACATGTTCCCATCCTCCCCTGATCCAGATGACGCATCCCCATCCACGAAAGCCCGATCATTAGACATGCTTAAGTCTTATTACATAACAAATGAGCGAGTATTTAGGTTCCCAGCTGCCTTCAAGAATAGCGAAAAAAAGTTCAGGATCATTCACAATTTCCCACAAATTCCAATGATCATATATCCTCTTCAAATCACAAGAAATGCAAGCCACAATAGACACAATTAAAGGAAAATATTGACCATATTCAACAAAACATTCCATATAAGCTACGCATATCCGCATATCCACATTTATTTGATCCACACGTGTAAAAAAATCTAAGCTGCGCCAATTAGAAGTCAAAGCACACGAAATGCAAGCCACAATAGACACAATTAAAGGAAAATATTGACCATATTCAACAAAACATTCCATATAAGCTAGGCATATCCGCATATAATTTGATCCACACGTGTTAAAAATCTAAGCTGTGCCATTTAGAAGTCAAAGCACGCATCATGGAAGCAGGTTCAATCTTTATTGCAGTTAAAAGGGAAGAGGCATCGGCGTACATTGTGATAAATGCATGGTATGCTACAGAATAATACTATCGCGTAATTTGGACAGGTCTAATGACTAACATGCACGATAAGCAAAGGTTTAAAATAAATATGGACTTGAGCAGAGCAAGATACAAGAGCTGAATTGTATAACCACGACAATCAAACTACTCATGACATCTTCGTCCACGATTTCGATTAGAGATGGGCTTATGTTAAACACATTTCTTCACCAGACATATGGATGACAAAATTAAAAACAATCTCCTTAAACAGCATGAATTGCTAAGTTTTTGAATACAAGAGCCCTAGCTTAATGGAGTAGGCAAACAATTAGTAACTGAAAATGCACCCAAAACCAAAATTTGATCAATTGTAACTTGCAAGTCTATGATGAACAACAACAACAACAACATTAATCATATGTGAAAATTCAAAGCAGAAAAACATACAAAAACAAAAAAAAATCCACCGGTTCGAGTTAAGCTCAGAATGAATATGCATATACAAATATACCCATACAAATCACGTTAAGAATAACAATTGGCTATGCACAATATAACAATTGGCTATGCACAATAAACAATCATAACAAAAATTTAATTGTAGAACCAAATAATTTGACAGGAAATGGAGAAATCGAAAGAAAATACCTGGATGAGTGAGAGAAAACGCGAATTGCAACGGAGAGAAGAAAGAGGGTTTATTGCTGCGGGCCGTCTATTGGTTGGAAATGCATTTTTGTTAATGTTAGGGTTCTAAGAGCCCAAATCAAAGCCTAATTTTCTCACTTATTATTATTGGCTAAAAATAAATACACCTATTTTACACTAATTATGAAATGTCAGGCCCGGTCCTAATGTTAAGCAAACGAGGCGATTGATTCAGGTCCAGAAATATTTCACTTTTTTAAAAGCCCATTTTTTAAGAAGGGAAGTGATAAAAAAAAATATTAGTGAAGAAGGGAAGGAAGAATAAGAAAAAAAGTCTCAAAAAAAGACCTTATTCAGTTTATATCTTTAAAATTTTCACTTTTTCAATTACGTATTAAAGTGTTCAATTTACATCATTTTTTGTCCAATTTATATCATTTTCGTCGAAAAATTGAAATATTAAAAATTTCTAAAAATATCATTAAAAGTTACTTGTATAAAAAATAAAAATATTCAAAAAATCTAAAATTGTCTAAATAAAAAATTCTAAAAATCTCATTAAATTTTCTAAAAATTGTAATAATTAAATTAAAAATCTAAAAAAACTCTTAAAATTAAATAATTTAAAATCTTAAAAAATCTATTAATTAAAAATTAGAAATTCTAAAATTTGTAAAAAAAATCTGTATTGTTAGTCATTTAAAAATTATTTTACATTATGTTTTATAAGTTCTTATAGAATAAAAAAAATGAAGGAGGTCTTTTTTTTAAAGTTCGATTCAGGTCCAGATATTCCTAGGACCGGCCTTGTGAAATGTTATAATACTCTTGCTATTTATTTTTTACTCAAACCTAATTAATTCACCCACCTACATTAATTTTACAGTTAGTATAAATGAATTGATTTAACACTTCTCTATAAGTTTGAATTTTTAGTTGAGATTTGATTCTTTTTTGATATCAGAGCTTAGAGTCGTCCATCTGTCGTAATAATGTTAATTGTTCGACCCTTATAGTCACAAATAAGATACATCATTCGTTCATAGGAGTTAAAAAAAAACTATGTTCGATCTCATAAAAAATAAGTACTTATTTACAAAATATTTGAATTAAACCTATGTTCGGTTAAACATAAAAAATATGTTTGATCGCATATGGGTCGAACAAACGACACTTTTGTGATGTGCCAAAATCAAGCTTGTTGCAAAAATAAAAAAATTGTGAACCTTGTTGG
The DNA here is from genome assembly GCA_963675135.1 of Galeopsis tetrahit. Lineage (NCBI taxonomy): Eukaryota > Viridiplantae > Streptophyta > Magnoliopsida > Lamiales > Lamiaceae > Galeopsis > Galeopsis tetrahit. The sequence goes on from OY776120.1 coordinate 1,942,271, forward strand.
AGTAAATCAAAGTTCAACTAATCAAGTCTTGGTCAAATGTGTCTTTCAATATTCTAGTAAGGGAGTCATGTTGCATTTTGCATGTTCTCATGATTTCTATGCCCCCAATCTATCTATACATATAAATGGAGGATTTGACTCTCTTTCCTTTTATCTGTTAGGTCATTATATGAAATCGTCCAGTCTCAGATCGTCGTCTAGATGGGCCAAGCATCAGGTTGGTCATCCTAGACTTCTATTGAGCTTGATAGAGTAGTCTAGGCCATATCCGATGGTTACTAGGCCAGTCACTTGAGCCGAGTCTAGATGTTAACAATGCGAACTAACTAGTGCATCGGGTTGGATGATGTGAGCTATATGTTAAGTTGAGAGGTTAGCTCGATCGATAGTATGAAATTTGATCGATTGGACTTTTTCATTGACCTTTCAGGTGGGTCTTCGTCGGCAGATCATGTCACGTGTCTATCTACCTGAACCCACTTATCTACAATCACATTTTGTACAATTGATCAAATCAGAAAATGGATGCATGCATCTAATTTGTCAAATAAATTTATGCATATACCCTACAAATAAGTAACATGGTTTTCAAACTTTATTTTGGAATTGGAATAATGGAAGGGAAGGTTATTATGATGATGAGGTGGAGGAATGAAAAGAATGGTGGAAATTGAAGAGAAGTTGGAAAGTAGAAAAGAATAATAATTATGCATGGTAACATGGATTTGGTGGGGTGGTGTATTTCCTACTTCTACTCCTACTCAAACATATTTACTTTATTTATAAAGTGCTTTTGTTTGTTTTTTATGGAGTTTAATCAATTATTATTCAAATGGTGAATCTACCTTTTTGTGATGCAATTCAATGAAATCTCCCAATCCACCTTCTTAACTAGAAAATTGTGTGTGAATCTTTTTTAATATCAAAGTGGGTGCTTTATATTCCTTAAATTGTGACGAGGGATGTTGTTTTCTTCAAATTAGTATAAAGTATGACAAAAGTTTATATGCAATGTTTATATTAAATATATGAATCAGATTGTTAGTATGAATCGTCTATGTATAAGTGTAACGGGGTCATGAGTCCATTTAAAAATATGGATTGTAATTGTTTGAAAATATGAGTCACATTATTAACATGAGTTCATTTATAACTGTAATCAGATCATGAATCCAAGTCATTTGACAAGTCAAGTACTTATGTAACATTATCAATATGACACCAACTCTGCCTAAAAAATTGAATATTATTTTGATATGGAAGGAATTCTGCGTGAAACGATCACATATATGAGATGAAGTCTCACTTTGATATTTGAGTCATGCTTTCCTTAGGGGATGTTTACTTTTGGTTTAAAAAATCAGGTTTTGAATTTCAAAATTCAAAATCCGTTATACTTCAGGATTTTAAAAACCGGTTTTCAAAATCCATTCAAAATCACCCATATCAAATATATGGGTTAATTGCAAAAAAAATCACGACCTTTATAGTATTTATCAATTACAACATATTCTTTTTTTCTTTGCAATTCGATACACCACCTTTTTAAGTTTTGCAATTTGATGCATGTGTTTATTTTTCGGCAACACATGAATGATGTATATACCAAGCCACATTAAGGTTCTACACAAATGCCAACGTAAATGCCATGATTGATCAATAAAATATTTTTTTATATATTTTTTATTTTTTATTTTGTATTTTAAAAATGTTTTTAAATAAAAACAATATGAAAAATATTACATTATTTTTTGTAGACTGTGATTTGAAGAACGCGATCTTATACTTTTGAGTTTTGGAAGAAAATGATACTCCGTAATAATTAAATTGGTTTATGATTTATTTAAAAAAAAATTAGTATTGTTTTTAGTTTTAAAACGATTTTTTTAGTATTCTTTTTTAAGTGAATAACGTTTTAAAAATTAAAAAATATATATATTCATCATTTGTGACATTTATGTGGCACCTCGACAACTCTGACAATCAAATTATGATTTAATTGTTGTGAGAAAATTGACACATGCATTGAATTGCAAAAATTAAAAAGGTGGTGTATCAAATTGTAAAGAAAAAAAAGATATGTTGTAATTGATAAAAACTGTAAAGGTCGTGATTTTTTTTGCAATTAACCCCAAATATATTGATTTGACATAAAGTTATATTTATATAATATTACTTCAATCATTATATTATTTCTCAACAATAATATAATAATACAATAATATACTAATACATTTAATCATTACACACTTAACTAATCATTATAATCTCATCAAATAATAATATAATAATACAAACTCATTCAATCTTACAACTTGATTTGACATAAAGTTAAATCCTTCACTATTCCAAAACCTAAAAGAAACACTTATATTACTATTTATCGGGATTTCAAAAATCCGGTTTTTAAAACCATTCAAAGCCCAAAGTAAACACCCCCTTAAAGTTTTAAGAACGAGTTGAGTAAATCAACACAATGTGTTAATAACCCTGCGATTGAATCTCACTTATGCGGATAAAAAAATTCGCTCTCAAGACTTTATCTTTTTCAAGTGCTCCGATCCAAACTCGATCAGATAACTTGCAAAAACCACATGTGATGTTCATTCAAATATATATATATATATATATATATATATATATATTTATATTCTTAAACCACCTACTATTGACTCTTGTAAAATAAAAAGTAGTGATGATAAATGGACAACATATTAATTGTTAATCATGATAATGATTTATGAATATGCATTATTGCAACAAAAAAAGTAGAGTTGACAATTGATTTTATTTATTTTTTCTCATTTTCTAAATATTGATAAAAAAAAAGGTGAGAAATAAAAAGGTGGTATGCCAAAGTCTTGTCCTGTTGATTTGCTATTTGCAAGTCCACCCCACTCATATTTCATTATTACCCACTCTTTTTTGTCTTCACTTTCTTTACAAATTAATTGAAACCAATGCCAAATTTTTTGTCTCTAGCTCCATAATTACGATTAGAGGTGAGGAAATACCGAATTTTTCGTATCGAAAAAATATTAAAAGTATTGAACTTTCCAGTAAGTTATGAGATCATACCGAATTTTTTTGATACGATAACAATATAAATACGAAAAAATGGTATTCGATATAAAACGAAATACGAAAACCTTAATAAACAATAGTAATTTTAATGATCTTATATTATTTCTTAAATTAAATAACTTATAACTTAAATTTAATTTCGATATTTCAGTATAAACGACGCTTCAATATTTTCGATATGAATCAATACCCCTGTATTTAGTAGTATGAAACAGTGGTTCAATATTTTCGATATGAATCAGTATGCACTGAAAATTCAGTATGATACAAAAAAATTTAGTATGGTCTACAATTTGCAATTTTTATCTCTTTCTGCATTCTCTCTTTTTCACATGAAGTATTTCTTAATTAACGTGTAAAAAGTAAATGAACATCTTTCGAAAGAACGTATTTCGAAAGTTGGGGTAGAAGGTGTGAACCTGGAAGCCAGATATTCCTTTCCTCACATGTGATTGATGGTGCTAGTTAACTTGAAACACTTAATTCAATTAACCCTTTAATTAAGGTTTAATTAATTACGTGAAACATGAATTGCCTTGCATATTAAGGAGAGGCATCAACGTGCATGTAATCACCACTACTACTACTCTACTATTACTATATAATATAATATGAATAATTGATTTTCTTAGTTAAACTTCTTATAATTTACCTAATTAGTCCCTACTCTATTATGTGTGAAACAGCCCACTTAGTTAGGGCAACACATGTTACTTTCAATATAATGTAATTCTTATATATTGTTACTTCATCATGACATTCCACATTCACACATAGGCCCGGTCTATACTTATGTATTACGGGTTTGAATACGGGCTGACGAGTTCGACTAAAATCACGATCCCTCTTATTAGACTAAATACAAGTTAGTCCCTTGTGTCGACACTATCATTTCCTCGACAACTCTTAACTTGATATATTCAATTTTTAATGATTCCCCGTCTGTTCAAACTCTTTTGTCCTCGCATGTGTATCCAATCAGACCCCTTGCCTCATCCTCCACTAACTCGTCTCCTTCCCACACCTTTACCTCTAACTGTTCGATCCCAATGTGCTCTTGGGGACTCGCGAACTCCCGCATCCCCTCCTCGCCTTCAAGTCTGGCCAGCTGTTACTCCTACTCACCCTATGCGAACAAGATCTCAAAATGGAATCTTCAAAATAAATCATCTTTTAATGCTACGTTTAATTACTCTCTCAATTGAGGTTAATCACTCTTACACGTCTCATACGGTCATACCTATCTAACTGTGTCCAAATCAAACCACGCGAGGCGGGTTCAATACGGGATCTGAATTTGGACCCACCCCACCGCTATCTCTAATTAGTGCTCGTGCATTACAAGGTGGCACTAATGGTTTGAGACAAAAGCTCCATTTTAAAGATTCCGCATCATAAATCAAACCACTAAAGTTCAAGAAAGAGATTCACATGCATCTTAATTAGTGATTAGTTTAATTAATCAAACCACTAAATCTTAATTAAAGAGAAGAGTTAAAGTTAACTAGGGCAGAGACCATAATGATTAATGTTCCTTAAACGCACTAATCGCCATGCTCATAATTTTAATCGATTTAATGATAAGTTTATTCTTATTACACTTTTCCACCATTCTAAGGTATCCAATAGGGAACAAGGAATTAAAAATTATGAACGACTTGTAACATACATAATTGGAATACTAAATTTTAATTGGTTTATATTTGTTGTTCATACTTTCATGATGTATATAATATAGCTATGGACTTTATACAATACGTTTGTTGTAATGAAGAGTGTTATAGTCAATCTTAATTCACATGTCATTTCTCATCATCACGTGTTGGAAATAATGATAATGGGGGTTAATAGTGCAAACTCATTATTCTCTCTTGAAAGATAAAAAAGAAAAAAATCGCGTTAGTTTTTCATAAAAACGAAGCTGATATGCAAACTAACACTGAGAATTGAGGGTTTCAGTGAGTTTCTCAAAAAAGGCATCGTACGAATGGAGATACTAGTTCATAGTTCATTCATATATAACTTATGATCCTTCAATGCTTATTCGATGTGAGACATTGTTTGACCCCATCTTATACCTTAAGATTAAGGGTAGATTAACTACATCTCTTATAGACTGTTTCATAACTAAAATTAAGAGTATACTATGTTTTTAAATTTATAAAGTTTAAATATTATCATAATCTCACATAATCAGTCTTATCTATCAAATAAATTTTAATTTTTTTTATAAATGGATTTGATGATGGAGGGAGTGTGTAATTATTTCTTAAGCCAACATTATTGGATTGGACATGATAAGGTCCGATGTTTGGAAAACGAGTGCAATAATGGAATCTTCAAATAATAATTTACAGAAAAAAAAAAAAAAAAAACAATCAATTTCGCGTGAACCGACGAAATTGTGACCCTATGAACATTTAGCTTTAGAGAAAATAATAAAATATACTCTCATTTAAATAAAAATAAAACTCCAACGCAAATAATTTCAAATGCATTTATTTATACATATAGAAGACATTAATTCAAATAAAGTTACGGAAGTGTTTTTTATTTTAGACAGTTTCATTTGTTTATTCCAATATATATACATATCTTAAAGTTTAGAAGAGATATCACGACCTTTTCATTTGATTTTCATCGTAAATGATATTTTACTTAGTTGAAAGCAACATCAAACCTAAAGTCTCGTATCTTAAGAGTTAGAGGATTGTTGAGAAGAAAAGTAATTAAGTCGATCAATTACATCGTTCTGAGCATTCTTATGGATGGTGAAAATATAGTAAAATGTCGTAAAAAAACTAATATCGATATTGTTCAATGATAATGTAAAATTGAATGGGTATTAAAAAATATTGTGGACACACGAACAATATATATCACAAAATTTGATTTGTTATTTTTTTTTAGATTTAAAAAAAAAAAAACTTATTTATATATATATATATAATTATACTCCGTACTTCTTTTTTAGTATATGAAATATATTCTACCTAATGTATTTAGTAATTTTATAAAACATATTAATAGCATGTGTATAATTATTACTCTAATATGATGAGTTGGTAACTTGGTACCAATATTGGTTGAGAAAAGAATCATATGTCAGTATTTTAGTATTAATTATATTATATCATGTATATTTAGGCATTTTATATTGTATATATATTATATATATTATCAACTATTATTTGCACACAGTATTTATATAATCTATTATTTATATGTTTACTTATATATATTTTTACCTAATTTTGTTTACTTATATATATTTTTACCTAATTTTGTATTGAATATATGCATAACAGTATGCTATATTACTTCATAAAAATCTATGCTAATTTCTTTTTATATTGATAAATTTTCTATTTTTTTTTTGTACGATAACTAAAAATTGTGATAGCGATATTTTCATTCTTCGTACATGTAAATGCAATGCTGTTGGACAGTATACGCGTATAGTTAATTATATATGGTCGACTTCTACGCCCCCACACACATACATACACTGAAGCTGTGAATTATAAGTTGATTATGGTGAAAGCGTGGGTCAATTTGTTAATTAAATGAATTATTGGAATTAGTGGGTCCCATTTTATGTCTGTATGCGGTTGGAATAATACTTGCATGTATTCCTCTTAATTGAAAAATAAATACACACAATTGGTGGAACTACTAGAACAGTACGGTGGACGTATGAAACATTAAGAGCATGTTTGTTTAATTGTTTTTGGGATTCATACTTCCGAACGTGAGACGTACGTGACGCTCCCCGTCTTGTTTTAGTTCAAGATTTAACATCTGAATTTACATTATATAATACAACATTACTCATTTTTGCATAATTAATTTGATATAAAGTTACAACCTACTATATTCAACTCTAAAGAGTTGGCCTAGTGGTGTAGCCATACTTATTTATCGGTATTTCTCCATTCGAATTCCTCTCAACCTACATAATCTCAACACGACTACTTTATTTTAAAATCTCTAAACAAATACACACAATCGCTATTTATCAGAATTTCTCCATTCGAATTTCTCTCATTCTACATAATCCCAACACGAACATGGTCTAAGAGTGACACATACGTTGATTTTTTTATTAAATAATATTACATGTAAATAAATTAGATAGTAGAACAATACAAACGGAGACAGACATACTTCGATAACACGTCTCTTTTGATTGACAAGCTTAATTGCGCGAATATGACAATTTTGTTTTTATTTCCCTCTATATTGTAATATTAATTAGCTCCTAAAACTCAAAACACAGGCCACTAATAATATTAGTAAGGTACGTATTAGATTCGTGTCATATTCTTTTTTTTATCCTTTAATTATTTCACAAAAATAATCCAAACAATTTTGACCTAATTTTGCAATTTGGTCATTTTTTGTTAATTAGTTTGAGTATAATATTTTCAGGTTTAAAGATTTTTAATTACGTACAGGTCATTTATAATTGATTCCAAATTAACGTCTTTAATCATTAATTGCAAATATCACATGGTTTAAAAAAAGTTGCAAATATTATACTAACTCATTGACTAAAGTTGCACCCAATTAATAAATTACTACTCGAATAATAAAATATTTTTTTCCCTTCTATTAGACCCGATTAATTTAATTATGTCCACATACAGCTAGCTCCAAGTGGATTTGAGAGCCCAGTAAAAAATTATATCATAAATTCACGTAACAAATTGTATGTAACATATAACTTTCACAAATAAAGTATAAGTTTCAAACTATACGTTTTTAAAATGTAGTATATATATTAGGTAATTAGTAGTTATAGTGTTATACGGAGCAGTACATAATGTGACCAAAATGAAGGGGAAACAAAAAAAAAAAAATCTATTTTTCGCCTAAAAGAAAGTATTGTTTCAATAAAGACCATTATATTAAAAAAATTAATAGCTTGAAAATATCTCTTTCTCTCTGGTTATTATAAATATTTTTATAGGGTTTGAGTTGATTTAAGAGTTAAAAAAAGCTTGAAGTTTGGAATATGATTCGTTGAACTTCTGGTCCTATTTGGGGTTGGTTGTTGGATGCTAATAATTTAAGTTAATTTTTTAAAAAAATTCTCCGTTTCCTATATATTACTCCTAACTTTTAGTACAATAATAAAGAAAAATAATAAAATAATGAATATAGTATAAGTAATGTGATTTTATTGATGTTTCCGTAATCGGTCCTTCAGAAAATTAATTTCATAGTTCATTTACACTTAATATAAACTTAATATAAACTTAGCCCCTTAAAAGTACAAGTGATAGGATAAAGAGAAGAAAAAGAATGAGTAATATATAGTGAAACAAACGAGGAAGAGATATAAAAAGAATGAAGGGACGACAAAAAAGTGATGACGGGGTGGGGGGTGCTTGTTGGAATAAAAAATTAAAAAAGGCAATTATTTTGAGTTAGAAAACAAGTAATAATGCAAACCTAGGATATAATAATTCTTTGATGTTGTAGCTACTAGCTTGCCAGGCATTGACTTTTTATTTAATTTTTTTCATTTTTATTTATTATCAAAGATAAAGATAGGGGGTGTGTAATTGTGATTAGCCAATAAATTTTGGTAAAATTAAAATATGGATCAATTTTTTTTTAAAAAAAATAACCGACAATCTGACCATATAGATAAAAATCATTTGGAGGGGTTAATACAAATATTTTAGTCGATTTTTTTGCCATTTTAACCTAACCATTTTTTTTTTCCATTACCTTCCAAATATTTGAAAAGTCATGGCACATTTTAAAAGAGAATGGGGATTTAAGAATAGAGTATAAAATTTATGAGAATTTCTAAAAGGTAATGAGATAAGAATTTAAGAATAAAATATTATATATACATTGACATACATTAATGTGGTTCGGTCAATTCAATTTTTGCATAAGAGAATTGAAAATTGACACAAATTTAAAAAAATTGAATCGAGTTTCATATTTAAATTTGATTTGCTCAATTTTTTCAGTTGAAACCATTTTTTTAACACAACTCTAACCACAACATACATGCTCGGTGAATTCAATTACATGCTATTTTCTATGTGTTATAGTGAAAGTTAGTCATAAATTTTGAACATAAAAATTAAAGAAATATATGAAATTAAAGTTTTTTCTTTAAGTTGAACTAATTTTAAATTTGGTTATGATGGAATACACATTTTGATTTTGGTTTCATAAGTTGACTCAAATTTTGAATTCAGTCCAATTACTATAATTTTAGGTAAATGAACTGATCAAATCCTTAACTCGTGTGTAATTCAAATCAACCGTGAATAACTGTGAATTTGCTCATGTGCGAAAAAATGCATAAAAAATGGATTTAACCGGCTCATTTACATGCAATAGTAGGTAATTAGCATGAATTCAAAATTTGGGTCTAACTTGTAGGACCAAAATCAAAATGTGCATTCCATCTTAACCAAATTCAAAATTAGTCTAACTTAAAGAACTGCAAAAACTTTAATCCCTAAGGGCATGTTTGTTTTGGGATTTTGTGAATTTTGAAATCCGGATTTCAAAATCTAGTGGATTTTAAAATTCTAATGTTTCTTATGTTTGGTGTTTGTTTTGAGATTTATATTGGGTAGAATTTAACTTTATATAATAGGGTTATAGGTTTTATAGGTATTTATATAGGGTTTGTAGGTATTTATAGGGTTTATAGGGTAGGATTTTGAAATCCTGAATCAAAATCCCAAACTGTAACTGGGGTGGAGTTTCGAATCCAAAATTCGGATTTCCCATCCCAAAACAAACATGCCCTAAGAAATTTTACGAAATACTTCCTCCGTCCCGCAATTATTTTCACACTTTCATTTTCGGGACGTTACACAATAACTTTCCCAAACACTTCATATAAAAAACTAATTCCAGTACGGAGTATAACAGTTGTTTCACAATAAAATTAACAAAAAAAAAAAAAAAGAGATGACTCCCGGTTTTATATTCATTGTATTGAAGGGGTGTAAAAACAAATATATATACTCTAGCTGCTTCCGCAATTCAACCACTCCTCTCACATTACTTACTCTCGTTCATCTTCAAACTGTTCTTCATTTCATCGCTAAACCGTTCATTAATCCTGGATCTTTCACTCCGATTACCAGTTCCTTAATCGCAATTTTATAAAAACCTTCCCAGCATGTAATCTTGTCCTACTCTTCATCACCAATTTTTCTCCAATCCAAAAAACACCAAAAACAGTCCTCTACATATGCATTTCATTTGATTTGATTTTTCTATCTTGTAGATTAAGCTGGATATCATAGATTCGCGTATTCCGTAACTCTACTTTTATAAAAATCTTCACAGCATGTAAATTCAGCTACCTTTCTGCAAATCCGTTTTCAAAAAAAAAAAAACCAAAAAAAAATTTAGCTATATTTTGTACTGCGCCTTGAATTTGAATCGGAAGGGGATCGATCTGGGTACAATTCGCAATCTCGTGTAGCAGCAACCTGAAAAAAAACCTGCAGATCATGTAATTGTATCCGTATCCACCTTGTTCTCGGTTTTTTTACCATCTTAAAAAAATCAAAAAAAAATTCAAAAAATCAAAAAACAAAAAAGAGTAGTACGCGGTGAGTGAATCGGAATCGATGGCGGACTACGAAGCGGGGACGCCGACGATGTCAGCGCCGGCGACGCCGGGGACTCCGACGCCGCTGATGCCGTCGTCGTTTCGGGTGGATTCATTGTCGTACGATCGGAAGTCAATGCCTCGGTGCAAGTGCCTGCCGATTGACGCGCCCACTTGGGGAGCGCCTCACACATGTTTAACTGACTTCTCAGTGCCTGATATCTCACTCACTCGCAAGGTACCACTTCTACTTTTAATTTTCTGCAATTTTGCCTCCGTACTTAAATTGCTCCAAAAATATTTAGTTTAATTTAACAGATATTTTACGAGGATTTGAAAAAACATGTATGGTGATTATTTTAGTAGAACATAAATTAACGGTGAAGCAAATTAATGATCCCCTCGCGTTGGAATAGTTGCCTCGTGGGCTAACAGTTGACACGCTGCAAATTTAACTCGCAATTAATATGTTTATATGATCTAAGTTATTTATTTGACTTTTAACACGAGATTTAAATGTAAAACTTTTATTAGTTAATGGAGTAGTTTTTGTTAGAGATGTAATTAGTCTATTGAGGGAAATAAGACAAAAACGCATGCTTTTGTGTGAGATTTTTTTTGACATTTTATGTAATTTTAAAATATTTAATAAAAATAATTAGAAAGAATAAAATTATTTGATTGTACCCTATAGATTGAAAACTAATAAAAGTACAAGTTGCATATATGTTTATGTTAAGTTTTATCAATTTACAATTTGTAATTTGTGCAATTATTTTTATTTGATCATTTTATCAATTTTTATTTGTACCATATGAAATTAACATACGGAATGCAATCGATAAATTTCGTTTCTACATGCTACAATTGGATAAAAATAATACTCTATCTGTTCCAGAATAACTTTCTGCAGTGTACAAGAAAGTGTAATAATGAGTAGAGTTTTGAGGATCATTATGTATAAAGTAAAGAAAATAACTGACTTGTGTGTATGCATGAATCAAAAGTAATACTCTCTATGTTCCAATTTAGATTGTGCATTTGTAAAATATGGTAACAATTTTAATGTCCCAATTTAAAAATTATGCATTTCCTTATTTGATACTCCCAACTTTTTCATAAACCCCACCCTCACTATATCCACATATTTACACAAAATGCCATTACTTTTACCCTCAATCCAATCATTCACTTTACTTTATTCATAAAAGTTACAAAATTACCCCTCAACACTCCCGTCGTTACACCTTTTTCTTAGTTTCCGTGCCCATAAAATGGTGCAAACAATCCTGGGATGGAGGGAGTAACACTTTTTCACTTTAAACTACACATTTTAAACATTTTAAACATTTCAAAATCACATCGCATGACATTATTTTATCACCCTACTTTATCAACCAAACAAGGGCGTAGTAAAAAGCTAAATTGATAAAAAGGGTAACCCAAATGAAAGGCATGAAATGAGAGATATTAGAATATTTGTGAAAGTTGAGAAGGGAGTGAGAGATAGATGCTTTTTGGTTGGAGGAAGATGGGGCGGGGGACTCTTGATTTGATGTGAGACAAGCCTGTCGCCTATTTTTGACTCTTATGCTTTTTCCTTATCTTTCCAACAATTTTTGACTCTTGTGCTTTGTTCTACCACATGTGATTATTTCAGCATAGCTACCTTTTTAAGTTTTAATTAGGGATTTGACAACCATTTACACGCCCTTCTCACCTTTTCTCCCTTTTTATGCTTTATTATATGCTCCTACCATTGGCTACAAACCTAGTACACCAAAGTGTCCTTAAAAAAATCTCCATGTTCTTCCTTGGTTAGTAGTAGGAAAATAGTTTTGATGACAATTAATTTACCACTACTATTTATAATTTCCTTTTCGCAATAATTTTCATATATAGTTGGACATACATATTAAAAAAATGTAATAATGAGTACAGTTTTAAATGATATAGGGTAATTTTATAAAATTTTATGTATAAAGTAAATAAATTAGTTAACTTTTGTGTATGAGTGGACCTCAAAAGTAATTGTATTTTGTGTAAAATTGTGAATGTGTATGAGTGGATCCGAAAAGTAATTGTATTTTGTGTAAAATTGTGAATATTGTGAGAGTAGAGTTTACAAGGGCTTTTCATTTTAAGTGTGTAAAACGTTCCAAAAAAAAAAGTGTGAAAGGGAAAAAGGGATTGATAGGGAGTATTATTTAATCATACGGACCAGTATATTTTAATAAAATTAATGAAGTACTATTTACAAATACATACAGAATGCAAGTTAAAGTGCTCCTAATTTATAGTAATATAAATGACTTTATGTTCTTATTATTGAGCGACGGTAAGAACCTCTTTTTAAGTATGATTAATGTTTCATGTTGTATTTTGTAGTCTTTAATACACAACTGTATTAGTTTTTAATGTCATTTAACACATAAAATAGAATAGAATGTACAATAAGATGTCATTGAAGTGATTGAACATTTTTGAACTAGTTTTGTGTAAAATCATGTGATGCATGAGACGGAACTTCACTTTCAAATTTATGATGTAAGTTTTTGTTTTAATAATGTGACTAGTAGGAACAAAACTGAATATGATCAATTGTTGCAGCTGGGAGCAGAGTTTGTGGGAACATTCATCCTGATATTTGCAGCAACAGCTGGGCCAATAGTGAACCAGAAGTACAATGGAGCAGAATCCCTGATCGGAAACGCAGCGTGTGCGGGTCTGGCGGTGATGATCGTCATCCTGTCCACAGGACACATCTCAGGGGCTCATCTGAACCCCTCCCTCACCATAGCCTTTGCTGCTCTCCGCCACTTTCCCTGGGCTCAAGTCCCGGCCTACATTCTTGCCCAAGTTTCCGCGTCTATCTGTGCATCCTTTGCTCTCAAAGGCGTATTCCACCCTTACATGTCAGGTGGAGTCACTCTCCCATCTGTCTCCACTGGCCAAGCTTTCGCCCTCGAGTTCCTCATTACGTTTAACCTCCTCTTCGTTGTCACAGCCGTTGCCACTGATACCCGAGCAGTAAGTCAAGTCTATAGCTCATCATCAACTACTACTATAGCTTAAAATCTGATTATCTCTCACTCTGTGTATACAGGTAGGAGAACTAGCAGGAATAGCAGTTGGAGCTACGGTCATGCTGAATATTCTTGTAGCTGGGTGAGTATCATATCATATCATATCAACAATAAATTATTCATCTTTTTTTTTATCAGCCGTGATCATGATCATGATCTATAACAAATAAAACCATGCAGGCCATCCAGCGGGGCTTCGATGAATCCAGTGAGAACTTTAGGGCCAGCAGTGGCAGCAGGGAATTACAAGTCATTATGGATATATATGGTGGCCCCAACCCTTGGAGCTATTGCAGGGGCGGCTATCTATACGCTCGTCAAACTTCGCGGAGAGGAAGAACAAGAGCCACGCCAGGTTCGAAGCTTCCGCCGTTAGCAATCTGCTTTACTACTGTTATTGTGTGCCTGTCATATGTGACATAAAAACATGTGTTTGAATAAACGCCAGAGGGACGAGTAGTTATACGTCGTTGCCCTCGATGGCTGATTTGAATAAAAAAGTGCTTGGACTTGGTGATTGTTTCTTCCAAGCACTTCGTCTCCTCCTTCCCCCCATGTGATATATTCAGGGGAACGGGGTAGGCTCATATTTGTGTGTATGATTGAAGATAGTGCAACAACTCTTGTCTTGTTTATTAATATTATGCTATTGTTGCGTGTAAATGTTGATTGTAGGACTCCTATTTTTTTCACTTATTTGTGTTAAAACTCAGAACAACTCTTACAAACTATGATTGTTAGAAACAATCCATCCCCCTTTCAAACCAGACGTCCACGGACGGCACACTCCGGGTGGCAACCCACATGGGCCCACAACCCGCTCGAATCCGGCAGGTCGGACCAATTGTTAGGAATACAAGCTAGGGAGCCCTAACTTTACCTAAAATCATGGTCCTTTGGTAGAGGGTTCACTCTCACATACATACCCTTCCACACTTTCACATGGAACCGATGTGAGATATCATAACACATTTCCCCCAAAATAAACCCAATGATATAACAACAGGTACAATTCACTCATTCACAAGATTTAAAATGACACTTGAATGATTCTACCAATTATGGCAGTTTTACATAAATGATCCTAGCTTCTGATATCAGAGACATAACTAATGAAGAGAACCAATCATATGATATACATAACCTCAATAAAAATTATAAATGATATACATAACCTCAATAAAAATTATAAATGATATACATGCTCAAAACTTTCTAGCTACTCGGACCACAGTTTCGGAAAGAATCTATCCAGTAATTCCAATAGCATCAATAGTTACACTTAGCTTGGTCCGATCAATTACCGTGCATGTTACAAGTCCGCCACTGATTGACACTCGAGTTCAGTTCATTCGGGACAGCAGCAGACCAGGCAGTTAAATCTGGCAAAAATCCAGTGAGAGCCAGATAGTTTTCGCCTGCACTCTGTGGCATCTTCTTCCAATTTACCTGACACCGAGAACTGTAAGATTATACTAACACCAAATCAAGCAATACGAAATACAACTTATGCGAACTACGTGGTTGAAGTGTGCAGATATCTATAATTGATCCCTTCAGCCTTGACTAAAGAAATATTACGTAACATTAAAAGCACCCTACTTGTCCAGGAAAGGCTTCGCATAGGGCCCTAATGGTAGCATTTAGTTTCCAAGAGCCATCTGTAGATGAACCATCATTTGTAGGAGGCAGTCCTTTTTCACCGGCACCACAGTTCACCATGAGGCGTCCCTCAGGCATCAATTTATCGTAGAGTTCCAACCAAGTAGAAGCCTGGTTGAGAATAGAAAACCATAACGATAACATGCAACAAGAGAATTGCAGCTAATAGTTTCAATCTTGTGGATAAATATCACTTCATGACTTGCCTCCAAAATTAGAAAACAAGAAAGAAAATGCACACACGGGGGTCGATAAATATATAGCACCTGTTCTAACTGAGGCAAAACCTTTCCTTCTGCGAACAAATCAACTATGATTCCTGCCAGTTTGTTCAACAGATATAAGTGACCATTACGTGATCAAAACATCGCATGTAATCTTTTACATTCGTGCTTTGCGGTCATCTACATACTATGTATATATAGGTTAGCTAAAGGGAATACAAGGAAATATATATGCCTTTATCTGATATCTATTTCTCTTCTGAAAAAGCACATAAATGTTACCAGCATAACCTCCAGAGATAGCAGCTTCTGGAGAAAAAGCATCCCCAATGTGAATATTAAGTACTCCGCCGTCTGTAGTGTGCTTCTCGAGATCACAAAGCCCAAAATAATCTCTTGATTTATCAATTAACTGGGATAATAAAAGCACAATCAACACATTATGCACAAAGTAAGAAGTGAAAGTAGCAGCAATCAATATACAGGACAAGAAGAAGACGAAGAAGAATTAGGATTATTACGATCCTGTCTATCTCCCAGCCTTCCAGCTGCAATGAAGGCCATAGATGAAGCATCAAATGAGCTGCTGTTCCTCCACCCTGGAAATTCAGTCATGTCATTTCCAATACACCATTATGGGTTGAGTTTTGCAACTTGTATCCATAACACAGAAACTGCAGATTCACCTTAATGATATTAGAGCAAGAACAGTTGTATTACCAAGCCAAAAATGGCGATAGGACCCTTTGGTACCACAGGTGGCAGTGCAGCAAATTCATCCTGCAGTTATGAAATGATGGAATCGATACTTTAGTAAATTACAACCAGGAGAAATTAAATTTTACCCATCATTATAGCCAGGGGTGTAAACTAGCCGAGTAGTGCTGAGCTCGAAACTCAACTCGGTTGAGTCTAAAAAAAGATCAAGCTCGATTCGATAAGAAACTCGAGCTCGGCTATATAACCTATATAATTTTCAAAATTAATTGTAAAACATATTTTTTCTAAAATAAATTCAAGCTCGACTCGGCTAGACTCGTTTACTTGAATATAATATAAATTATTCGGAGAGTATATTAATGGCAAAATAGTAAATATTAAAGCCTTTCAAGCCGAGTATTTATGAGCTCGAGCTCGAACTCGATAACTACTCGAGTAGCTCGAAACTCGATTAACTTCGAGTCTATTTCAATCTTTTTTTGAGTAGAGCACTCGACTCACTTACACCCCTAGCATCGCTTGATGATGATTGAACTAGTAAAACACACAAAATCATTAAAAAGATGCATATGACATACATACCCAATAGGAATCAGTCCATTTAGTGTGTTTGTTAAGCATGCTATGGACATTATCTGCGGCGTGCGTGAAATTAAGCAGAATATATACATACAAGGAAGAGAGAATTGGGGAAAAAAGGGGGAAATAATGAAATTGGACGTACGAGAGGAGTCGAGAAGTAGAAGCCTCGATTTGGAAGTTTCGAGAATAACGATGTGGTTGTAATTGCTTTGAATGGCCGTCAGCACTTGGAAATCTTCCTCCTCCTCCTCCTCCGTCGCCGCCTCTGTCTCTTCTTCTTCTTTTACTGCGTGCAGCGCGGTTTTGAATTGTTTGCGTAACCTCCTTTTGCCTGGAGTATGAGCAGCGGAAAAACAGGCGTAGGAGTTTGCAATTTGTGGTGGCGCTGCCGCGGAAGGCAGAGAATATGACGAGTGTGAGGAGCAAACGGCACGATGCGGCGGAGTAGACCATCGGAAATTCGAGGAGCATGCCATGGTGCTTCAGTGAGCTAAGTGAAGAAGGATTGCGGATAATCCCTTTCCTTCCAGCTCCACCTTATAAATCACGGGTCGGGTTTATGTTTTTAACGGTACAAGAAAAAAAAAGAACCGAAATCGGACCAACTGGTTAGTTTTGGATCCGATTCTTGATCCTTTACCTTATGGGTTAAAATCGAAATTTATCGATTCGAAATTGAAAATCCAAATTAATTTTTTTAAATATCTAAAAGAATTCTTACTCTAAAGGTTCAAACTCGGACCAAATTGATTTAGGTTCGATCTTCGATCCACCACATCAGGGTAGAAAATCGGTTGATTTCGATTCTAGTTTGATATCAGACTAGTGCACAGCCCTAATTAAGGCTAACGATTTATGATGTACGATAGTATGAGGCCAACACCCTTCTATAATTTTTGTCTAAATTCGTCACAAAAGTTGTCAATATCTCATCATCTTCAATAAAGTGATCGTCGTCGCCCTCTCTACCTCAATAACACAAATCAAGAAGTAGAAAACTTAGAGGCAAATGGATGGACCTAAGGAGACGAATAAATCGGCATATTTCTTGTAGTGTGAGTAACCGGGAATAGACTGAGTGAAGGGCGACGAAAAATCTCAGTGCTACAATGTATGTTTCGACGATGGCGAATAGTAAATGAACGAACTTGAGGAGACATATAAATTGAGTATAACAAATTTCTTAAAAAAATATATTCAAGGGCCCCTTAAATGGATTGTTATTATGCATTTAGATTTTAACCCTACAATCTACCCTCAAAAAAATTATTTTTGTTAAAATTTGGGAGGGGTGAACTAATTAATCACGGAATGTGAATAACCGGGCCTTGGGGCAACGAAACACAGGCCCATCAAATTGTTAAGTGAAAGCCCATTTGGATGCGTTTTATACACCCATAATTATTACAGTACATAATTTGGGCTTCACATTCAGTATCTAGGTATTTGCGGCGGTGCCCTATCAGTCGCCGGTTTCTAGTTTCACCTCCTTCGCCGGAAAACTCCATTCATACCTTAACTGGTGAGCTTCTTCCTCTTTTTCGTTATCCTGTAAACTAATTGGAACTGCTATACCAAATCATGTTTCCTGTGATCAAATTTTAACGATGAATTTCTGCAGCTGATGGGCGGGAATCGATGGGGTCGGAGGAGAGAAAGAAGAACAAGAGGATGAAGAAAAGCAACGGCGAGGGGGATAAGAAGTCTGATATGATTACAGATGATCGATTTGCGTCGGCACAGACAGACCCTCGCTTTGTGCAACCTCCGAAGCGCCGCTCCAAAGTGGAAATTGATTCTCGATTCAGCGGCCTGTTTACCAAAAGCAGCTTCAATTCTTCCAATGCTCCCGTAGATAAGCGAGGCAAACCCAAGAACAATAAAAAAGGCTCCGCTACTGCTCTCAGTCATTACTATAGCCTTGAACGCCAAGAAAAAGGGAATAAAGCGTCTCGAATTGGTAAAAGAGAAGACGATGAAAGTGACCTAGTTGGCCTTCAAACTGAAAGTGAAAAATTGAATGATGCTCTTGAGGATGATGATGACGATGAAAGCCTTGCTGCTGGAAGTGACCAAGCTGGCCTTCAAATTGAAAATGAAAAATTGAATGAGGCCCTTGAGGAGGAGGAGGATGACGATGATGTGCATAGTCTCGATGAATCATCTGAAGCCAGTTCTACAGATACAGATACAGATTCAGATGACCAGTATCTACATGTAGGGGAAGAAGACACATTTATGCCACAGGTCAGAAACTTTCCATTTTCTCTCTGTAGCATGAAGTAGTAACTTCGATTTCTGATTTTCTTGACCATGGGTTCTGCAGGAGGACAATATACCAGAAATTGAGGAGGAAACACGAAGACTAGCTGTTGTTAATTTAGACTGGAGCCAAGTGAGGGTGAGTAGTACCAATATACCCTTTCGTTTTTAGTAGTAAAAGAATAGCAAGCTTTGATGGTATATTGGTATTAGAAGCTGCAATTTATAACTTTCTAATCAATGAATCCAAATTTATTCCATGTGTGAGCTAGAATGAGTTTTGAGATAGATGCTATAATAAACAAATCTTGTGGATTTTAATTTCAGTTTTTGGTTATGATTTATGATTTTGAAAGCTGCAATCCGTGATGTGCTACAACACCAAAACTAAACTTTTGTTGATATGCAATATATCTTTTTAAATCTTCTATGTATCCATATGTTTTTATGTGTTTTGAACAGAACAGTTGATATCATTCCACAATGTTGCCTTTGAAATAGAATGGTGGTGCAAACCACTGTTCCTGAAACTTCTAATGAGTTTAAATTGCACGCCCTTCATTTTGTCCTTGTCTTAGTATTGAGTTTGAAGTATCTGAGCTTTTCATTCCTGCATATATGCCAACCTTTTGAAATCTAAACAGTAGCTTTATAAATTGATTTTTTTTAATATTTTAACCATGTTAAACCAAATGCATTCTTGGATTTGCATGCACTCATGCTACCTCCTTGCTGTTATATCCCACTTTCTGTCAACACTAAGCATTTCATCGATCTTGATTTCAATTGAGTTTTATGGTTCGGTAATGAAATTGCAATCTTCTGTTAGTTGGATCTGTTTGCTGTTGATCTCATAGTGAGAATCTTTTGGCTGCAGGCTGTTGACTTGTATGTCTTGTTAAGTTCATTTCTTCCTAAAGGGGGTCAAGTTCTGTCTGTATCTGTTTACCCTTCCGAGTTTGGAGTTCAGCGTATGGCAGAGGAGGCAGTCCGTGGTCCTGTTGGACTATTTGATGACGAGGGTGAATCTGACGACGGGGATGATGATGAGATTGATAACAAGAAGCTGCGTGCTTATGAATTAAGTAGGCTGAGGTATATTTTATATCAGCTGCATGTCCATGGTCTTTTTATTGTATGCTTGTGCTATTAATTGCTCACTTAAATTTACTAAGAAATATTTATAGGATAAATTTTGATAAATGGCTGAACAATCTGCGTCTGCAATAGAGGAAATGCTTGGTTCTGTATTTGAAAAATTACAAGTATGTATATATATACATATATATATACGTATATATATATATATGTATATATATATATATACATATATATATTTTCGTAGTATCGATAATATGCTGAATTGGAGGAAAAAGTCTGATTTATATTCTCATATTTAACTTAAAAGGTGGGATATATTATCTACTGCCTCTTTCATGATGATCTCTCATCTATATTTTTTTATTGTAAACTTTAACTTACAAGGAAATATAATATGAGCTTCTGTACCAATATTCAATATGCTTGGATGACTACCTTTCAAGTCTCTGAATATTAACATACTAGTATAACAGTTATTTTGTGTTTATTATACCTTCTCTATTAGGTACTATTACGCTGTTGTGGAATGTGATTCAATTGCTACGGCAGATTACCTTTATAAGACTTGTGATGGAGTTGAGTTTGAAAGGTCAGCGAATAAGTTGGATTTGCGATTTATCCCAGATTCCTTGGAGTTTAAGCATCAGCCACGCGACGTTGCCACTGAGGTGATTTCTGTCTCTTAATTGGCAAGTTTGTCAGCTCAATGAGAAGAGTTATGCATTTGGAAAAAGGCTGAGAATCGCATTCTTGCTAATATAATTAACAGTTCTTTTCTTAGTTGAGAATAATCTTGCAAATGATAAACATGAAAGAGGTGTCTAATCGATTTGAAGAGCATGTTTGAGAACCAGATATTTGTGGCCTTGTGGGAGTTTATTCAAGCCAAATAACC
Source organism: Galeopsis tetrahit (assembly GCA_963675135.1). Classification (NCBI taxonomy): domain Eukaryota; kingdom Viridiplantae; phylum Streptophyta; class Magnoliopsida; order Lamiales; family Lamiaceae; genus Galeopsis; species Galeopsis tetrahit. The sequence goes on from OY776120.1 coordinate 1,963,490, forward strand.
AATAGTATCCTATTGATCATTTTTTTTCAACTGTGTTCCAACCAATTTTGATAAGAATTCCGGAATTCCAATCCATCTAAACTTGTTAGTTAAATTAGAAGTATATGCCTAAGTCTGAGGTTGGTTTTCTGTTGGACTGCCTTGGCTAGTTTAGAGAAAATGCATGAATAATTCTTTTGAATTGTCTTTAACGTATAATCTGATTCTCTTCTACTAGGCACCAGCAAATTATGAAGGTGCAGATTTTGAAACTCGAGCATTGCAACAGAGCAACATTCGTCTCACTTGGGATGAAGATGAACCACAACGGGCAAAGACCTTGAAGCGAAAATTCAATGATGAACAGGTTGGTTTTATGATATAGTAATATTTAGTTGTGCGCCGAGTCGCCGACCATGAGGTGTCCTCATGCAGGCAGCATGATTAAAGCTTGATTGATCATCTGAAAGTTTGAAATGTTGGAATACTAGTGATTCTGCCTTTGTCTTTACAAGACAAGTTCATACTAAATACTTACATTCATTTTATTGCATGGTATGTATGCCAAATTGCCCAATTGTTTTATCATAGTTGTCTGCTCATTAAAATCTGAATTCAGATTTAATTATACTCAAAATGGGTATTGCACGTTATTTTGATGGCATTGCACATGCTCAGAAGTCAGAACTTGATCCATAGACTAATTTATGAATTTACTCAAAGTTTTTGTTGATAACTCGTTTTGGTGCTCATGTATTTCAATATTCGATTTCATTTTGGAGCATCATTCTCAAAGAATGAGCGGTAGTCTGGTAGATGGGGTAGCTTCCATTATTCTGTCTGTATTGTCTCTATTTATGGAGTTCGATTGATGTTTAAATTATAAAACCCCAAACTTCTTACATCCCCTTGTAATAATTCGAATATTTTCCCTCCCCTTTCAGATTGCTGAGATGGAATTGAAAGAGTTTTTGGCATCTGACGATAGTGAATCGGATGACGATGAAGTGGAAGACAAATCTGCAAGAAAAGGCGAGAAGCGAGATAAGTATCGTGCTCTAATCCAGTCAGGGGACGGCTCAGATGAAGAGGGTGAAGATGAAGACGAGGGCCAAGACATGGAGGTTACTTTCAATACTGGTCTAGAAGACATAAGCCAGCGCATTCTAGAAAAGAAGAATAAGAAGTCCGAAACTGTTTGGGATGCCTATCTCAGAAAGAGAAAAGAGAAAAAGAAAGCCTCGAAAAAAGGGTCCAAATATTCGTCGGAGGATGAGAGTAGTGATACTGATCAAGAACCTGCAGAAGACGCGGATGACTTTTTTGTTGAAGAGCCTGAAAACAAGAGCAATCCAATAACAGTTAAAGGAAAGAAAACAAACAAGTCGACAACGCAAGAGATGGAAGCAAGCAGAGCAGAGCTTGAGTTGTTGTTAACTGCCGACGACAAGGGAGAAGATGCTGCTAACTTAAAGGGCTACAACTTAAAACCTAAGAAGAAGAGCAGAGGAAAGAAAGACAAGAGCATTCCAGATGAGGAGAAATTACCAACGGTCGACTATGAGGATCCACGTTTTGCTCCTTTATTCACGTCGCCACACTATGCTCTGGATCCAACCGATCCTCAATTCAAAAGGTACCAACCATTAAGTTACTTTAAAAGTATCACAGATTTGGTGATAAAACAAGTGATGATTTGTTGTGTTTTTGGTGCTACAGGAGTGCAACGTATGCTCGGCAGGTTACTCAAAAAAAGAAGATGTCTACACGGAGAAGGGATTAGGGACCCCGGCTCCTTTTAATATTGTATTAAACTATTAATTAATCATACCATCCATTTTTGGCCAATTTCAATTATAGAGTATCTTCATTCTCCGGTTGTTATATTAGTTATTATTGTTAATGGTGTTGGTTTTCTGCAAGTTTACATGATTTTGTCTTTGGTTTGCATTTAACTGCAGTAGCTTGCATGAGTATTTGCAGGGTTTATGATCAAAGTGTCGCACTTCACACTAACGGCTCAGCTCATCTCAGCTCGTTAAGGTTTGAACTAAACTCACCTCGCTAGCTCGTTAAGGTTTGAACTAAACTCACCTCGCTAGTTAAACGAGTTGAAGTTGAGCTCATTAGATATTTATATAATTGTCTGATTGCATTAGCCTAACATTATCTAAAGCAGGCTTATAATTTTATTTTATTTTATTCTTTTTTTTTTTTTTAGTTTTTTTTTTTAGTTGAAATACATTAGGTATGTATATCTCTCTTCATAAATATAATTGTCTGATCGCATTAGCCTAACATTATTTAAAGCTGGTTTATAATTTTATTTTTGTTAATATTTTGATATCAATAAAAAAAATTAGTTGAAATACATTAGGCATCTATATCTCTCGTCATAAATATAATTGTCTGATCGCATTAGCCTAACATTATCTAAAACAGGTTTATAATTTTATTTTTGTTAAGATTTTGATATCAATAAATCTTTTTAGTTGAAATACATTATTTCTTTGGTGTTAAGTTTAAAACTATTCAATTCAAAATAGTCTTTTTTGGGTTAATGCTCACATTAGAAAATTATTAACTTAATTGTATTCTTAATTAATTAATTACTTCAAAATTTGAGTATAAATAACAAGACGAAGAAAGTAGATTATTTCTCACGCTTATACAATTAATTTGACATAAAATTACATTCAAAATTTTACTAAAAACAAAGAGAAACCGGCCACCATGCCCATATTATCGAATCAAGGGAAAATTGAGGAGGTGTAGTGTAAATGGTAGATTCTAGTAAATAATCACAATTAAGTTCCCAACGCCTCTCTTGTTATTTATACTCTACGGAGTATTTCACTTCATATTCATACTCTAAAATCACAATTTCATTATCAATGGAAACCAAAACGCCCCGCGCCACTCTCTCCTTTCTGAATCAGATCGCCGCCGCCTCCGCCGCCATGATGGTACCATCAATCGCCGCCTTTTCACTTTGATGGACATTTTCACCAAAATCCCGCCCAATCCCAAACCCCGGAAGGGGGTAAAAACCATGGACATCACAATCGACCCCTCTCGGAACCTCTGGTTCCGCCTCTTCGTCCCTATTAACTCAGATCCGAACCTCCCCGTCATTGTCTTCTTCCACGGCGGCGGATTCGCCTATCTCGCTCCCGATTTCAAACCCTACAACGAAGTTTGCCGCCGATTCGCCTGCAATCTCCCCGCCGTCGTTGTCTCCGTCAACTATCGTCTGGTACCGGAGCACCGGTACCCGGCTCCATTCGAAGACGCTTTCGATGCTCTCAAGTACCTCGACGAGCACACTGATATCCTGCCGGAAAATGCTGACGTGTCGCGGTGTTTTGTGGCTGGAGATAGTGCCGGAGGAAATCTGGCGCACCACGTCGCTAAACGTGCCTCTGAAACCAAATTCGCTCACGTCAAGGTAAGCGACTGTCTCACAGGCGCCTCACATTATATTCTTCTCTGGATTACGTCACCTTTAATCGGTAATCGACGGATTGACACTGTGTAGCGTCTAGACGTCTAGTCATCGGTCGGATTGACACTATCTAGCGTCTAATCGTGACTTAGACAACGCCTAATAGACCGCTTATATATATATTTTTAAAATGATTTTATCTTATTTATCGAGCAATAAATATAAAATCCTAAGAAACAAAAGGAAAAAATTTGCAAAGACATCCTTGAAGAAATTAAAATTTGTAAAAATGATGCTGAAAATTAAAAACAAAATATTGTTTTCATCCATTAGACAATATAATTTTACAAAAAAGAAAAAAAAAGTTATATATCATGGTAAATGTACGTGTTTTGCTCGTAGCTTCGATTCCACTTGAAAAAATGTGTTCAATCGCTCGAACCAGTCTACGACTCTAAAAAATGTCTAATTTTAATAATAATAAGGGCCTAGACGAAAATCGCTAGACATACGATAAATCGGGGACTAGCGCCTAATCAGGCCTAGGCGCCGACTTTTGCAACAGAGCTTTTAATACATCTAGTTAGAAGGAGTATATTCGTATATATGAGTACTTAATACTCCCTCCGTCCATGAAATGTAGTCCCATACACTTTATGGAAACCATCACCCCTCAACCATCACTTAATTACTCAATTTGCCACCAACTTTATTCACAATAGACCCCACAATACTCTTACTTTATCTACATTTTTATTAAAACGTGTGTCCATTCTCATGGCACTACATTTGGTGGATGAAGTGAGTAATTTTTTGGAATTTTTTTTTAAAGAAAAAGCTATGTAGAGTTCGATATAATAATACTCCCTTTGTCCCGTGATTATTTGCACACTTTCCTTAACGGGCGTCCCAACATTATTTGCACACTCTAAAAAAGGAAATAACTCACATAATTTTTACCAATATTACCCCTTCTTTATTTTACTTTAGCCCACAACTTAACTCAATTTATAACTTTAGTCAAATCTTCACCCACTTTAGTCAATGAATTACCAATAATACCCCTCATTTATTCTACTATACACATCACTATATTCCATTTTCTTAATTTCCGTGCCGGTCAAATCATGCACAAAATCCTGGGACGGAGGGAGTAATAGCAATATGGTTGTGGGCACATATTTTTCTTAGCAGGGACATACATCAATTGTAGGATTTAGGTCAAATATGTGAGTAGACATGTGTAACAGTTCAAAACCTGTTGTTTCGGTTTTCCGAAATTTCAAAACAGAATTGAGCCGGTTACTGTTAGAAAATTAAGAAATAAAACCGAACCTTAATTTTATGGTTTCTGTTCGATTTTCAAATTGAAATCGACGGTTTCGAGCTGTCTGATTCGTCCAATTCCGATTTTGATTTGCGTATGTGTATATGTGAGCAGCCCACAACATTTTAGTCTAGGGTCAATTTGGTATAAATGCGCGAAAATTAAAATATAATGGTCTATGGCGTTTGTTGGTTGAATGAATGAGGAGAAATTGTTATACACATTGATGGATTTTTTCCTGAATGTGTATTAAAGGTAATTGGATTGGTTGTCATACAACCGTTTTTTGGCGGGGCAGAGCGGACCAAGTCGGAGATAGAATTAGAGGGGTGGATGTAATCGTGTCGATGAGGAAAACCGATTGAGCGTGGAAATCATTGATGTTGCCTGGCTCCGAAGTCGACCGCGACCACCCAGTCATCAACGTTAGCGGCCCAAACACTCTCGACATATCGAACCTAGATTTTCCAGCGACGATGGTGGTGGTGGCCGGCTTCGACCCCCTTAAAGACTGGCAAATCAGGTATTATGAGTGGCTGAAGAAGTCCGGAAAAGAAGTGTATTTGGTGGAGTACCCAAACACGGTTCATTTCTTTTTCGTGTTCCCAAAACTTAGTGAATCTGCTCAACTCATTTGTGATACCAAACAATTCATCAATAAGCAGTGCTCCAAGCTCGATTTTAATTTATAAGGGTTCATATATTGTAATATAACCCGTTGGCCCCTTGTTGAGGGAATTGAACCTAGATTTGTAAAAGCAAAACATAAATTTATTTAAAATAATCAATCACTAGAACAAAATTACATATTACACAAAAACTTATATGCAATATTGACTAATTAAGTCAATTGGACTGAAAATATTGACTTATTAAGTTAATGGGCTGAAAATATATATTATTGGACCACCATTAATTCATTTGTGTTAATTCTTAATTTATTTGTCAACTGACTCGCTTGTGTTCTAATTTTGACAGAAAAATTTAACCCGTTTATTTTGTCAATTTCTGTGATTTTTTTTATCTTTTATTTTATTGCCGAACGCGGGATATTAAATGTAGTAATTCAAATCGTAATATGTAGTAACACACATTATTTTATGTAGTAATAACACAAACTATTTTATATAATAATACAAATTCTTTTATTTAGTAACCCATTTTTTCTAGTATTCTTGTTAATGTAGTAACTCACATTATAATATGCAGTAACATATACTATCGCATGTAGTAAACACAATAACCATGTTGTAATACAAATCATTTGATAAAGTTACATACAGTAACAAACGCATATTTAATGTAGTAATTCAAATTGAAGTATGTAGTAACATATAATTTTTTATATAGTAATACCGATTCTTTTATGTAGTATTTTTTTTCTAGAATTTTTATTGATTAAGTAACTCACATTATAACATATAGTAACATATATTATTGTATGTAGTAATATAAAATAAACTCGATCCATAATAATAATTAAATAATATTTAAAGAAATAGAAAATATTTAAAGATTAAGGCCGTCGTAAATTGCAGCGTTCGGCCGCGGCCTCGGGTGGCCGAAAACTACTCGGAGAAGACGACTAAGTACAATTTCTGCTAGTGGGTGTATTTATAAGAAACATGGGTGTGAATTGAACTGTCAGTGGGTGTATTTATAAAAAAATGTGGATTGAACTGTCACTAGGTGTATTTATAAAGAATGTTAGTGTGAATGACTCAAATGCATATATGCAATATTTCACAAAAGACTAGCCCTACATATTATATAGTATAATATTGTATATATAGTAAATAACTTAGAATTTTTTTTTTGACAATAATAACTTAGAAATTTGGTTGAACCAGTAAGTTAGTAACCCCAAACTCCAACGTCCCTCCGTCCCTGATGACCTGCATCGGTCAAATACTTAGAGAGAGGTACATAAATTAGCTAAACCTATAAGAATCCAACATTTCAGAAAAAAAAAAGTTTTAGATAAAAATTAACAAATTTTGTGCATAGTTAAATCATTCTCATGATAAACAACAAAGCATAAAATAGAGAAATAAACTATCACCCCACCGTGCAATAACCTATTTAACAAACATAATCAAAGCACCGACGCCACCGAGGTTCTCCGTTCGGTGATATCCAATTAAAATGGATCGATACAAAGAAGATTAGCATGACCCCAGCGCAAGGATGACACACATAAATCGAGAAATGGTCAAAGCACCAAGGTTTTTCAATGTTACATTTATTTCAAAATTTCAACTCATTCGATAATTAATTTCAGGGAGAGTTTGTGTCTGGTACAAAAGGGAGCCCCTAAAAATCTAAGAGATTATTCTCTAATAGAGTCATTTCTATAGAGTCTTAAGCAAGTAAAACTTACAACTTTTAAAATTCTCTAATATGGTCAAATTAATGTCAAAAAATCTTAAATACCCTTAATATTCATATAACTCCTCAATTAATATATTTTACCCATTAATTCGAATTTTAAATTCAAATCTTAATTGCAGCACATCAATTCCCCAATTATAGCGCATATTCAAAAAAAATCTTGACTTTCCCAAAATCGAATCCTGACATTTCATTCCAGAAAATCTTTCAGTGCAGAAACCAAAATAGGAAGTTTCTATCTATTTTGTTCAATTGTTCATATCATCAAATTCATTTCATCAATTTTAAATTCATAATTATGGTCAGCCAATTAATTCGGGGGGAGTTATAGGCATAACTTGACAAATTCTTGACTTTCCCAAATCGAATTCTTAAAATTCATCTCCATCATCGGTTTCTGGGCTGAGGGGGCGATTACGATTTAATTCAATCGCTGCAAATTGGTGAAAACGCGAAGCTGTTTTTTGTTTGGAAGATCGTGGGTGAATGTCATCATCGGTTTCTGGGCTGAAGGAGCGGTTACAATATTCTGGAATCGCTGCAATTGGGAAGAACACATCGATGCATTTTGGGAGGAACGAAGGAGAATTCACCATTGTGTTGCTGGGCTGCAGAAACGATTCAATCTTTGCTGCTATTGATGCGATTTGGGAAAAATCACAAACGGTTAGTCCTAATTTCTTCCATTGTTGATGAGCTTTTTCGAAATCTGTCATTGTTGATGAGCTTTGTTCGAAATCTGTCATTGTTGATGCGATTGGTGCGAAATCGGTCACTGTTCATGCCATTAAAACTGGAGTTTCTAGAGTCCATTGGTGAACGTTCACTGTTGGAATTGTTAATCTTCGCTTGGAAGAATTCAGATCTGCAATCACATTTTTTGTAGGATACAACAGCTTGACATGGAGGTGAACATTAAATATGCACATTTCCGTATGCATGTATACATGCATATCGTATAGTGCATTTCACATATGCACATATGTAAAATGCATGTACCCCGTTTTCCGTGCATTTTAATATGCATATCCATGTATGAACCTTTTTATAAGCTTATAAACTCATAATTTTATTATGACTCATTTATACACACCAAAATTCATTTCACTGTTCATATTAAACTTCATAATTTATTTTCATATATGTATGCATATTCAAATAACCGGAAACTGCATCCAATCGCTTATTTAGTCTTTTTGTGTTTTAATTGTGTTGTGAGTATTTTGGTTGTAATTTAATTATGGATCATAAAATGCAGATTTTATACCTTTATTTGTTTTGGAAAAGTAATCATTCAGCTACACAAAGTCAGCAAATTAATTCGAATTGGCTTAAATTTAGGAACATTTGAATTCTGGAAGGTTGTATAATATCGCGTTTTACGGGGGATATGCATTAATTCAAACGATTTAATATTAATGTAAATCTGACTAATATTTATTAATTTCAAATTATGTAAATGGGTAAAGGGAAACTATGTCTTATTAGGTGTCATTTTGACTCTAATAGTTTTAAATTAATAATCTATTCCTAATTAGATAAAACTCTTAGTGAAATGACCCTAACAATAATTTACCCAAAATCTAATGATACATGCAATTGATTTTAGTGATTTAAATGGTAGGAGATTCAAAATTTTAAGGGGCAAAGACCATTGTGCCCTTATTTCTCTATTGCGCATTAATTGTCTTGAAATGGGCAAAACAAATTTCAAAAGTCAATAAGCAGTCTAATCAACCTGCAAATCACACTACCCCTCTAACTCCAATCTTCTCTCTCATTTAATTCCTCTCCCTTTCTCCTCTCATTTATTTCCACTCTCTTCTCTCTCAAATTGGAGTGGACGTTCGACACCCCTCTCCATTTTCCGGCGGCCTCCAACGACGCCGGCGACACGAGTGGTGGGTTCCCGGCCTCCATCTTCCTCGGCCCGCTCCCGACTTCGTCTACTAAAATTTGTTCGAAACCCTCAATTACCATTTGGATATACATGTATTTTTTATCTGCATTAATTCAAATTTTACTTGAATTTTTTTTATTCATTTTTTTCCAAAAATTTAAGTCAGATTTTTTATTTTATTTTTTTAATTTACATATATTTTTTTTTTAAATTTAATTTAATTTTTTTCTCTCTCTTAATTTAAAAGTTAGTCTTTGACTTGTCCAAATCATACCTTTTTATCCACTTGATTCAATTTTTTTATTCAAATTATTATTTATATTTTATGATATATTCAAAAATTTAAATTATATGTTATTCATTTTTTTGTTGAATATAATTATTGAATATCGATATATATTGAATATAATTATTGAATATACTTAAATATTGAATACGGTGACACGATTGTTGAATATACTTAAATATTGAATATCAATGGAAGCCGCGTGTTGTTTGGCAACCTACGTCCCCGAACAAACGAGCTGAACAGATGAGCAGCTCCTCTAACTTGGGCAAAGGTTAACAAGTTTCCATACTCTGTTGCCCAACATTCCACCTATCATCAATATCACAAAAGTTTTACTCAGATGTTCCGTCAGTTTTTTATAATTAAGATGAATGGACAAAAATGGAAATCTTATGAATTTAGTTAAATACCTGAAAATCTAAACTGGAATATGATTCTGAATGATCCTCTTGAGCAAGTGAAGAATGTTAATGTTTCCATCTGTCTCATTATAGTTTAAAAGACTGTAAACGAAGTTCAGACGACAAATAAGTAAGCTATTATTCAGAATTCTCAACTAATTAGTCAAAACAAAATGTGACTATACTGATTCTTTTGCTATAAACATCAAAGAATAATGTAGTTACCAATTATTGAACTAGTGAGAATACTCAACACAATTTGGGGGTGAATATACGAGCAGGCTTAAGATTATTGAACTAATGAGAATACTCAACACTAATGAGAATACCAATTATTGTACAGTTTTGGGGTGAAGATACGAGCATGCTTAAGATAGACATGCCCCGGGATGTCATTTTGTTTATCTGTTAATTCCTTTTCAGCCATGAATAAATGACTTTTTCTAAACACAGAAACAACTTGATTATTCCTCTTAAGTCAATTTCAAATCAATGAAGCTCAATAATAAAGATTCAAGAACCAAAATCCACTACAATTCTCAAATCATAACTTGGGAAATAAAGATTCAAGAACCAAAATCCACATATGATGATTATTATCAGTCTAACAACATAAAACAACAAATTGAGACCGTCTTTAAACATGAATCTGGCAATGGAAACATACTTGAGTTGTAGGATAGAACATGCTGGAAATTGGAAACATTAAGCAACTAACATAGAGTAGCTAACCGTAGTCGAAAAATAAAATAGTTCAATAGTTCAAGCTTATATACAATCAAAAACCAAATTAAAGCACCAATTTTAACAAAAATAAAAAACTTTTGAATCTTGCTACCTCAACATCCTGGCCATCATAAACACCTTTATAAACAATACCATAAGCCCCATGAGATATAACATTCTTAATATCTCACCTTTTTCTCAAGAACTCAAGAAAGTTTTAAAAAAAATCGACATCTCACCTTTTTCTCATCCAATAACGGCACAGTAGGTTGTTTCTTGGCCGCCGCCGCGGCAACAGGGGATAATAATCGTTCTGTACCTTAAACCCTATAAGCGAGAGGCTTTTAGCAATTAGGGTTTGACGATGTTGAACACCTTAATAGGTCAAATAGGTAAATAGACGAGCCCCTTGATGGAGATTCAGGCTCTACAACGACGGCGGAAGGCCCCCCTCGAGCAGAAACTCCGGTTGGCGGTGAAGATCGGTGAGCAGCGCCTGCGCCACCTCCGCCGTCTAAAAACTCTCAAGCCACACCCTCCTCTTCCTAGTATTTGCGAATCTTCCGGGTGTGTGTTTTTCCAATTTCAGATCTTCTGTGTGTGTGTTTTTCCCCATCTGGAAATGTAAGAGAAAGGAGAGAAACAAATATTTGAAAATGAGACAGAGAAATAAAGAGATCGGGATTTGAATATCAGATCAAAGAAGAATGGATTTGAATTTACTTTGTGATATGCCTCGGCGCCGATCTTGTGTTTAAATGATAAGAGATCCGGCAACGGGCAACGGGGGAAATTATCCCAAACGAATTCGCTAAACAGATATGATTAATTTAAATAACTGATTTGGAAATCAATCAGATCAAGTAAAAGAAATTATCTGCCGGAATCAGCTTTGGCCCTAACGCGGCGGAGGTGGGCGGTAGTTTTGCCGGCAAATATTGGACCCACGACGATATGTACCTCGCTGGAGCGTGGGTGGGGATGGGAGGGAGGCGGAGACATGATTAGAGGAGTGAAGTGAAATTTGAATGAATGGGGGGTTGGGGAGAGGGAGGAGAAGACAATATTAATTGTTTGAGAGGGAGGAAAGAGAAAGAAGAAGGGTAAGAAAGACAATTTACAAGAAAATATGTAGTGTTAAGAACTAAAAAAGTGACTTGTACTTTCAAACTCTGAAGAGGCGAAATATGTATTAATAAGCCAATAATCTCTTAATTTCATCACCTCAACCACCCGTGTGTATGTCATGGGCATAATCCAGAAAATTGATACATTTGGGTTTGATTCATTATCTTCTAGTCCATTTAATTAATTAGTTTTATTGAACCTTTAATATTATGTGTTTTGAGCTCATTTGCATTTAGGTTTAAATATGTGTAATTGGAAAGAGGAATGCAAGCACAAGTATTTCCAAGTTCTCTCATCTTCTCTAGACTCTTTCACTCTCTTTCTCAATCTCTCTTCCAAGTTCTCTCATCTTCTCTCGACTCTTTCACTCTCTTTAAATTCTCTCTTTCTCAATCCCTGTCATTGTTCCATTCAATTATTATTTTAGAAAATCATGAATTTCAAGTGTAGTGATGAGATCACTACAGTGTACACTAGTGGTAAATAGAAATTAATACAATTCACAGGAGATATATTGTGAAAGAGACGCTTTTATCGAGAGGCAATTCAACGGGCTCAAGTGCTAGCGCTAAGCGGTCGTCAGTTTCAAATAATCAGGAGTTTTCTCAATTAAGTTGCAACAATTTTTTTAACCTTGGTTTAAAAGCAAAACATAAATTTATTTAAAACTAGTCAACCACCGGAACAACATTACATCGTATGTATAATACCGTGTATATAGTAAATAACTTAGAAATTTGGTGGGGGCCCAGTGACCCTTCAAGCTTCAACGTCCCTCCGTCCCTGAGTCGGCACGATGAGAAAAGGAGAAGACCAAATGTTTATATAATACGGAGTAACACAATTTCAGGTTAATTGTTTAAACTCAAGTGTCCTCTGTAGATTGAAATGATAGGAAGTATATCATTTTCAAGTGTAAGTAAAATCGAAATTTGATTCGATCGGTTTTTTCGATTTCTTCCAACTTCTGCTCACCCGTATTATTCACTACACTAAATTTCTAAATAATATTGGTGGTTGTTAGGTAAAGAAAACAGGCCCACCTGCCATTATCATTCAATTAAGTTCCCAACGACTCCTTTCTCCGTTCGTCTATAAACTTTTTATTTCCTCCGTTCCGTAATTATTTGCACACTTTTCTTATTGTTTCTTATTGGGACGTCTCAAAATTACTTGCACACTCTTAATATGGAAATACCTCACAAAGTTAATAACATCACAACATCATTTTATTTTTAAATTTATCATTCATTTTTTCCATAAATTTCACTTTACACATCATCAAATTACCTAAAATACCCCTTATTTATCTTACATCATCAACCACTAAATCTACTTTTCTTAAACAACGGTCAAAGTGTGCAAATTATCTCGGGAGGGAAGGAGTATTTAGGTATTTTATAATTTTGATCGGTTCGATGTGGTGAGGGAGTATTCTATTTAATACTCTAGTATTTCACTTCATATTCATACTCTGAAATCACAATTTCATTATCAATGGCTACCAAAACGCCCCAACTCCAACTCCCATGGAAGACCCGCGTCTCTCTCTTCCTTCTGAATCAAGTAACCGCCGCCTCCCGCCGCAACGACGGCACCGTCAACCGCCGCATTTTCAATTTGATGGACATTTTCGCCAAGGTCCTGCCCAACCCTAATCCCCGGAAGGGGGTAAAAACCATGGACATCACAATCGACCCCTCTCGGAACCTCTGGTTCCGCCTCTTCGTCCCTGTTAACTCAGATCCGAACCTCCCCGTCATTGTCTTCTTCCACGGCGGCGGATTCGCCTATCTAGCTCCCGATTTCAAAGCCTACGACGAGGTTTGCCGCCGCTTCGCCCGTAATATCCCCGCCGTCGTTGTCTCCGTCAACTATCGTCTCGCACCGGAGCACCGGTACCCAGCTCCTTTCGAAGACGCTTTCGACGCTCTTAAGTACCTCGATGAGCGCACTGATATCCTGCCGGAAAATGCTGACGTGTCGCGGTGTTTTGTGGCTGGAGATAGTGCCGGAGGAAATCTGGCGCACCACGTCGCTATACGTGCCTCCGAAACCAAATTCGCACGCGTCAAGGTAAGCGAGTGTCTCGCACGCGCCTTATTAGTAAGTTTTGTGTGACGAAAATGAAAGTGTGAAAATAATTAAAACACGACGAAATATAGTACTCACTTCGTCCCGTGATCACTGGGACACAAAATAAGAAATTGAATTTAGTGGTGGATTTTGAGGGTTAATTTTGTAAACTTTTGTATAAAGAACCACTAGCACACAAAATAAGAAAAAGGGGTAATTTTTGTAAACTTTTGTAAATAAATGGGTCGATTTTGTGTAAGTGGAGAAAAAATAATGAAATTTGTGAATATTATAAAGGTGGAGTTTATAAAGAATTTTTCATTTTAAAGATGCAAAAGTTATGAAAGGACATTTCGGAAAGAAAAATGTGAAAGTAATTGTGATACGGAGTAATTGAGAATAGTTTTTGAAACCATGCCTGTCTCTTAAATTTGTATAGGGGAGATAGTGTGGAGGTAAGGGCTAGTGCTGTCACTGTTTCTGGTAGTGGGGGCACATATTTTTCTAAGTAGGGACATGCAGTAATTGTAGGACATTTAGGTCAAATATGTGATGGGAAACGGTTTGGAACCGACCGTTTCAGTTTTCTGGAATTTCAAACTGAAATCGAGCCGATTACGGTTCAAAAAATCAGGAATCGAAATCGAATCTTAATTTTAAGGTTTCTGTTCGATTTTCAAATCGAAGTCGACTTGTTCGTTCAATTTCAATTTCGATTTGCGCAATGTGTATATGTGAACCCTCCATAACATTTGAGTCTAGGGTCAAATTGGCATAAATGTGCGAAAATTAGATAGTTAATCAACGTTTGTTGGTTGAATGAATAAGGAGAAATTGTTATAAAAAGTGAGATAGTTAATCAAAATTATATAATGAATTTTTTTTATTTTTTTTTAACATTCCACAATTACTTTCACCCCCTTAAACTTAAAATGAAAAATTCTTTATATACTTTAAATTCATACAAATTTTTTATTTTTTTTCCATACATACCCAAAAAAAAAAGTTAACTCATTTATTTATTTTATGCATAAAAATTTACTCCTTCCATCCTAGGCACACTTTGACCGTCACCATTTTTTTAAAAATGGAATAAAGTGATTGGTGATGTAAGATAAAAGGGCAAGTAAAATGTATATAAAAAATGAGTAGGTGGTTTGATGAGTTGTAAAATGGATTTGATGAGGTGTAAAGTAAAATGTATATAAAAAATGAATGACAATTTTAAAAATAAAATAATGTTGGAAGGGTATTAATTTTGTGGGTATTTTCATACTAAGAGTGTTTAAATAATTTTAGAACGTTCCAATAAAGAAAGTGTGCAAATAATCATAGATGTCCCTTAAAATTTCCACTAAATTTACTTTTTTTATTTCGCGTGCCACTTCACATGTGAAGATAATCACGGGACGGAGAGAGTAATTTATTTAGAATGGGTATGACTAAATTTATCTTTTTTTTTTTCTCAAACTGCACTTAGGGTGTGTTTTGAAATTCTACAAACTGTTTCTAGAATCACTTATTTTTCAAAAGTTGTGAAATGGAACTTTGAAAATAAGTGATTTTAGAAGCAATTTACAAAGTTTCAAAACAACCCCTTATTCACATTGATGAATTTTCCTACCAAGTGCCCTTGAATGTGTATTAAAGGTAATTGGAGTGGTGGCCATACAATCGTTTTTCGGCGGGGCAGAGCGGACCATGTCGGAGATAGAATTAAAGGGGGTGGATATGATCGTGTCGATGAGCAGAACCGATTGGGCGTGGAAAGCATTGATGTCGACTGGCTCCGAAATCGATCGCGACCACCCGATCATCAACGTTAGCGGCCCAAACGCTCTCGATATATCGAACCTAGATTTTCCAGCGACGATGGTGGTGGTGGCCGGCTTTGACCCTCTAAAAGATTGGCAAATTAGGTATTATGAGTGGCTGAAGAAGTCTGGGAAAGAAGTGTATTTGGTGCAGTACCCAAACATGTTTCATGCCTTTTACGTGTTTCCAGAAGTTAGTGAATCTGCTCAACTCATTTGTGACACCAAACAATTCATTAATAAGCAGTGCTCCAAGCTCGATTTTAATTTATAAGGGTTCATAATGAATAAGTTAAGACCCTAATCCGTTTAATTTGTGAGTCTTTAAGACTGATCGTATAGGATTATGGTCAGCTCAATAGACGTCTCTAGCATTCATATCATCATAGCTGCCATGCCATTTCCATATGAGAAAAAAAAAACAGGGTTATTTATAATCAAAACCACCTTCCCAATTTGGGGCCAAAAACCATTGTAGATCGGAATAAAGAATGATACTTACAATGCTTTGAAAAACGAATACGGTGCATAAAGATCGATCATACGCATCACAAACTTGATCTTCCCGTTTTGCTCGTCTTAAAAGCTCCCAAAGGTTAATTCAACATTATTCAAAGTTTTAGTGTTCTATTTCGTGTTTCATTATTAGTTTATTGATATTGTCATGTTAAGAAAATAATCGACGACACATAGTAAAAAAGACGACAGTATTAAAAATCAAGTATTGTAGAAGATGAATCGCGGGACAAAAAAATTGATGTAACTATTCGGGGGAATGAAATCACAATTTTAGTGTTTCACACCTTATTTCACTATACACATGATTAACATGTGTTATATTAAAAAATAATTAACGTTCTATAATAATAAAGACTATACGTATTTGGTCAAACTGACATCACTATTCACTACATTAAATTTCTCAATAATATTGGTGGTTGTTAGGTAAAGAAAACGGGCCCATCCTGCCCATATCATTCAATTATGTTCCCAACGCCTCTTCTCATCCTCATTCGTTCACTCGTTTTCATTTTATCATTTTGGTCTGATTACGGTATACTTGGAAATATTCTATTTAATACTCTAGTATTTCACTTCATATTCATACTCTAAAATCACAATTTCATTTTTAATGGCTACCAAAACGGCCCAACCCCAACTACCATGGAAAACACGCGTGACTCTCTTCCTTATGAATCAAGTCACCGCAGCCTCCCGCCGCAACGACGGCACCGTCAACCGCACCATTTTCACTTTGACGGAACCTTTCTCCAAGGTCCCGGCCAACTCCAATCCCCGGAAGGGGGTCAAAAGCATGGACATCACAATCGACCCCTCTCGGAACCTCTGGTTCCGCCTCTTCGTCCCTATTAACTCAGATCCGAACCTCCCCGTCATTGTCTTCTTCCACGGCGGCGGATTCGTCTATCTCGCTCCCGATTACAGAGCCTACGACGAGGTTTGCCGCCGCTTCGCCCGAAATCTCCCCGCCGTCGTTCTCTCCGTCAACTATCGTCTCGCGCCGGAGCACCGCTATCCCGCTCCTTTCGAAGACGCTTTCGATGCTCTCAAATACCTCGACGAGCACACTAATATCCTGCCGGAAAATGCTGACGTGTCGCGGTGTTTTATGGCTGGAGATAGTGCCGGAGGAAATCTGGCGCACCACGTCGCTATACGTGCCGCGGAAACCGAATTCGCTCACGTAAAGGTAAGCGCGTGAATCACACGTGCCTCATATGATTTATGCTCTGCGTTTTAATGGCGATATTCATATTTTCTCAACCTCCAACCCTGTCCCATGCCCACACACGTCTTACACATGTTTACAAAATGGAAAAAAAATCTTGTTTATAAAAATGCAAACACCGTGTGAAATATTTTAAAAAAATTGCGGACTACATGATCAAGATATAGCTACAATATTAATATAGTTTTGATATATAGTAAAGAAAAAAAATTAGTTAAATTTGACCGACATTGACTTGCGTTGATTTGTGTTTGATCAAAGAACTTTTTCTTAGATCTCCCTTAATTCATAATCCCTTCGTCCCAGGATTTTATGCACACTTTGATAGGCACGGAGATTAAGAAAATGGAATAAAGTGATGTGTAAGGTAAAATAAAGGAGGGGTATTATTGCAATTCATTGATTAAAGTGGAGGAGATTTGACTAAAAGGAAGGAAAGGTAAAATAAAGTAGGGGTATTATTGGTGAAAATTATGTGAGTTGTTTCCTTTTTTGAAGTGTGTAAAAAATGTTGGGATGCCCGTTAAAAGAAAGTGTGCATAAAATCTTGGGATGGAGGGAGTATAAGTTTTTGTCTTTATAAAATTGTTTATTCAGTGTTTAAAGCATTTTACTTAAATTAAAGTGTATTACCTCAATTTTAAAATTGTGGATTTTACATGTGATCTTTTAAATATACATTTATTTATTTAACATTCAAACAAATAATTAATAAAAGTATTTTAAATATTTTACACACTTTTAAAAAATAAAACTATTTTGGGACTAAAAAAATACTCCAAGAAAATATCTTTGCGTCATGATGAAGGGACCATACCTAATAATAGTAATACGGAGTAATAAATAGTGCAGTTTTTGAAATCGTGTGGAAGTCAGGGCTAGTGCTGTAGCTGTTTGTGGTTGTGGGCACATATTTTTCTAAGTAGGGACAGACAGTAATTGTAGGACATGTGCAACGGTACGAAATCGTCGGTTCGGTTTTCTAAAATTTCAAATCGAAATCGAGCTAGTTACGGTTCAGAAAATCAGGAAATGAATCGACTGGTTCGTTCGATTTCAGTTTCGATTTGCGCATGTCTATACGTAAGCCGCCCATAACATTTTAGTCTAGGGTCAATTTGGTATAAATGTGCGATCAAATTGAGATAATGATTATTTTTCAACCTAAGTGTTTCATGAATGTGTATTTGTGAGAATTATATTCAATCACCGTTAGTATTAAAGGTAATTGGAGTGGTGGCCATACAACCGTTTTTCGGCGGGGCGGAGCGGACCAAGTCGGAGATTGAATTAGAAGGGGTGGATGTGATCGTGTCGATGAGCAAAACCGATTGGATGTGGAAGGCATTGATGCCGCCCGGCTCTGAACTCGACCGCGACCACCCGATCATCAACGTTAGCGGTCCGAACGCCCCCGACATATCGAGCCTAGATTTTCCAGCGACGATGGTGGTGGCGGCCGGGTTCGACTCCCTGAAAGACTGGCAAATCCGGTATTACGAGTGGCTGAAGAAGTCCGGGAAAGAAGCGTATTTGGTGGAGTACCCAAACATGATTCATGCCTTTTACGTGTTTCCAGAACTCAGTGAGTCTGCTCAACTCGTTCGTGACACCAAACAATTCATTGATAAGCAGTGCTCCAAGCTCGATGGATAGAATAATCTCTTCTTGTAACTCTTTTTCTTCACATCATAAATAAATTTATAAGGGTTCATATATTATAATATAACCAGTTGGCCGGGTCTCCGGTCATCTCTCCACGAGCTACTCCGCTAAACGGATGATCTTATTTCACCTATATAATAATCGAATCAGACGTTGTCAAAATATACTACTAAAAGAGCAATTTGTACTACTGTAAGGACATTAACAAAAAAATTGTGAATCGCAAGCCGGTGTTTCAATATGTTTTGGAATTTTAATATTTTGGTCTTTCAACTTGTAAATTCGCACAAAAAAATTAAGTTTGCATCATTACCCCTACAACATAAATTACCCTTCTAGTAGTATACTTTAATTTTATAGTAACTTATTTTGATCAGTAAACACATTCAAAAACACCTGCTTACAACTAGGGACGGTGTCACGTTGGGGCCAAGGGCCACCACCAATTTTTTTGGTAATAATTATTCTCATCACATATATATATATATATATATATATATATATATAAAAGTATTATTTTTATTTTTTGAGACATACAGATTAAATTATTGAATTTACAAAAAAATTAACAATCTTCAAATCATTGAAACATAAAACTAAAGTGGATTAATACACATTTTAACATCACCTAAACGAATTTTTTTTAAACATTTGAAACATAAAAATATTATTTGTTGGAGTAATTTTAAGAAATTCATAAACAATTTAGCATCATCTAAACAAAAACAAAAAAAAACAAAATTTTAATCTTCACAATCTTCAAAATCTCCCATAAGTAGATTATAATCTTCAAAATCTCCAATAAGTAGATTATAATCTTCAAAAACTCCAAACATTATAATCTTCACAATCTTCAAATCTTCAAGATCTCCAATAAGTAGATTATAATCTTCAAAATCATGATATATTGAGTTGCATAGATGAGGGATTTATATAGGAAATAAGATTAAAAATGTAGGGTCAAGATTAAGTTTTAAAATGAATGGATGAGATTAAAAGAAAAGTGTAGAATGAATGAGAATTCAGGATTTTGAAATAGAGTGATTTGAGAGGAGAGAGATTGCAATTAGCACCGGGCTGTAAAAAATGTGATACTCCAAAAACAAATTATTTCTTCAATAAAGTCAATAATATAGATTGATGGTGTATTTGAGAATTATTGTCTAAGTTTTTGCTAAGAATCACAAAATATTTTATCAATTTTTAAATTGTTTCGCTTCATTTTGAATCGAACTATCAAAACTTCAAAACAAAATGAAAGACAACTTGTTCAATTTAATTTAATGAAATGTATTGACAATCATGTAAAACTTTGATGAGTATAATAAGTACATATTAATTTATCTTTAAAGTAATATTAATCGGGCCCCCTACCAAAATTTTCTGGCTACGTCACTGCTTGCAACCCTCAATATGTTGGGCACACTACGAACCGATCAATCCTCTCAAGTTTTGTGCATTTGTGCTTACAATCAATCAATTGGGCACATTTTATTTTACTTGTTGTTGCAGTAGCACATATTTATTTTCATAATAACACAATTTGTACTTATAGTAACACATATTTAAGAGTGAATTTTTCTATTTTGCATATGTACAATTTATAAAAAAAATACTAAAAAATTAGACCGATTTATTTACGTGCAATGACATGTAATTGAACTGAATTTAAAATTTTGACCAACTTATGGGACCAAAATTAAAATGTGTATTTCACTGTAAACAAATTTAAAATTAATCCAACTTAAAGTATGCGAAAACTTTAATCCCCTGTTTTTAAAGTAACTCATTTTAACTTCATGATAACATAAATTTGATAGCTATTTTTTTGTTTTGTTTATGTTTCGAAAAAAAAAACCTAATTCCACCCATGAATTGTCTAATTAGTTATTCCCTCTATCCACTAAGGTGTGTTCAAACTTTTGAATGCAATTTTAAATAAAAGTAGATAAAGTTATAGTGTCAGTACGTTTATTGTCGGAAAAAATTTATTTTTAGTCCTATAAGTTTAAGATATTTTAAAATAAATTCTTTAAGTTTTAACCTTACAAAATACGCTATTTACCTTTTAATTTTAATTTTTTTTTTTACATCAATTTTAATCTTTTATGTTTTATTCTTTTACAAAATGCAACATATCATATCATGCCACAATATCACTCTCTTTTCTGACGTATTTTATAAGATTGAAATTTAAAGAATTTATTTTAAAATATCTTAAACTTTTAAACTTATAGGACTAAAAATAAAATTTCCTCTTTATGTCGAATAAAAATAAAGAGATTGTTTCGTATAAATAAATAAGAAAAGTGAACACATTAGTTCGGATAATTTAATAGCCACAAGAGGTATTTTGTGTAATTTTTAAACCCAAGGGTTCGAGGGGGGGTTTGGTGCAATAACGTGTTTAAAATGACCTGCCTTTCGACCAATCCATTCAACACCATTCAAGGAGGAGGTGGAAGAGGAAGAACAGAGTCTTTTCCTGCCGGCGTCTCCAGTTTTCGAAGCTCTCGATTCCTTGAATTTATGGATCACTGTAACAATCTCGTTTCTCCGTCTTCTTCCACCGCCGCCGTCGCTGTCTATAATCTCATCGCCGCTCCTCAATCACCATCCAATCACATCTTCTCAATTCACGCCTGGATACGCCGATCGCCTCTAACCGTGCCCTAACAGGTGTTTCGTGGTGTAAAATTCATAATTATCGCTTCAATTTTGTTTTTGTTTGTCTAATTCATCTTTACATTACGCAGTTTGATATACAAGAAACCTAAGCAAATCCGGGAAGCGGTTCCATTTGTGTAATATTCTTTTTAATTGTATTTTGCTGCTAGATTATTGTTTATTGTTATCATTATTGGGAGGTGCGTTTGTAATGATGGGCGGGGAAGGTTCTATTGGCCCCAATAAGGGGGTTAAAGCTAAACGCATTTCGGGTTGGACAGCATTTGACCTTAAGCAAAGAGGGATTGAATCTGGCAATGATTCTGAGGCTTATCCCTGCTTATCTGCTCCAACTGCCCCTCAAAATTTGTTTACCAAAGATAGGGCTACATTGCAGAAACCTTTTTCATCTGCAGTTGTAGCTTCAGTGAACTTCCCTGATGATAGAATTACCAACTTGCAAACGCAAGTACCAGCGAGTAGTTCTTGTTTGGCTACAGCTGATACCTCCGAGGCTGATCGGAGACTTAATTGTCTTTTCCCGTTGGCGGATAAATGCTTGATTCGGGATGTCTTGGCTGGTGTAAACTATGATTTCGATCAGGCTTTATCCTTACTGGAAGCAATGCTTATCTGTGAGGATGAAGAAGATGACAAGAACAAGGAAGTCGTCGAGTCAAATGGGAATGATCTTGCTTCCTTTAACATCCAAGGCAATCCTTTAGGAGAAAATCAAACTTTGAACGACAGTTGTAAACTATTCCAGGATGTGGAGGCGGCTTCTTCAATACAATTACTGGATGCTGCCAAGTCTCTGCCGATTATACCTGAGCCTGAATGGGAGGAAGAGGATGATGTTTATCTACACCATCGAAAAGATGCAATAAGGATGAAAAGGTAATGCATGACCTTGAACTTTCTTGATTCATCATATCATTTTTAGTATTTTTACCCCTCTATTTCTGTGTGACTTGTGCACAAATATTGGCGGACATGTTTGATTGATTTGTGTTTAAAGTGACGTTTAAAAATCGATTTTTGAAATCTAATTTTTTGAAATCCTGTGTGTTTGTTTTGGGTTTTTTAGTAGGGGGAGTTTAACTTTATGTTAAATTAATGTGTACGAGTGATTGAAGTTTTTTGAAATCCTGAATTATTGATTGGAGTAGATTTTATAGGTTACTGGTCGGTGTGGTTTTTCAAAACCGGATTTTAAAATCCCAAAGTAGAATTGGTTTAGGATTTTACAACCCAAAACCAGATTTACAAAACCAAAGTAAACATGGCCTAAGGGTTCGTGAATGTCTAGTTTAAATTTTGTTTTTGTAATTACAATTTACTCTCACATGTGATCCACAATAGTTCATGTTATATCCCATGAATGATTTTAGACGTATAGAAGCTGATAAATTCTACTTAGTAATTTAATTTTCACTCGTATATTGTCCCTGTTATCCATCAGAATGACCAATATAAATTTTCAAGAAAGTGCTCTTGGGTTGCATATGGCTTGAAACATATGATTTGATGTTAGAATTGAATCAGTATGGATTTCAAATCTACCAGAATGATTTTGAAGCTAGTTCAAACTTCAAAATAAGTGGATGGGTCTCAAATCACTATAGAAAGAAATAATCTAAATTTGTCACCCAAATTTGTCAATCCAAATGCAAATGCAACCTTTCTATTTCTCCATCCTTGCCTTTTGATACATGTACCGATTCATCTCCAACTAGTCAACTGATTTATTTTACTACATAAATGTGGAATCCATGGTATAAAGTGGCTGTCCATGTAATTTCTAACCAACATGAATTGGAAAATAGGCATTTTAGCACTTAATCTTTTATTGTCTGAAATGTTTGCGTCTTATTTGATCAGATCGGCATCTCGCTTTTCTAAGATGGCCAATGATGCATACATGAGAGGCGACCATAAAGTTGCAAGAAATTTCTCACTTAAAGCTAAACAAGAATGGACTGCTGCTGAGAAGCTTAATGCCAAGGCAGCCAAAGAAATTCTGAATATCAGGAATTGTGAAAATGATATTTGGACATTGGATTTGCATGGCCTTCATGCAGCAGAGGCAGTCGAAGCATTGTGTGATCGTTTATTGATTGTTGAATCACCAACAGTGGATGGAATTCTTCATCTGCAATCTACGAGTCAGTTTGAGTTGGAAAAAGCTGGGAGACAGCACCGACCATCTAGGCAGAGGACAACATTGTTACAAGTCATAACAGGTACGGCATTTTTTTTTATGGGAAAATAAAATCTTATAGAAGCTAGTTTGGTTGATACTATCTCGTAATAGAAAAAAAATTCTTAGACCACAGGGCATTTTTAAAAGAAAAAAAAATCTCAGACCACCCTGAAAAGAAAAAAAAGATACGGAAATAGATAAAACCCGATACCTCATTTTTAAAAGAGAATTTTCTTGATATAATAAAAAATAGAGGGGTTTATGCAATTCTCAGACCACAGGGGATTTTGCAAAACATTTTTAAACCAAGAGGTGGTTTTGTGCAATTGACCCGAAAAAATATATTTACGTGTAGTTTATATTGAGGAGTGTGATTTTATACACATTAATATATTTGCATTTCGCACAGGGAAGGGTAATCATAGCAAGGGAGCAGCTGCACTTCCAGCAACCATAAGAAACTTTCTCAATGAGAATAGGTGAAGCTTCTCTCTTAAATATTTTTTACTTTCACCAGGTTTGCAGTCTAGCGCGTAAATTACAGCCGACATGTTGTTTGTAGGTATCGATTTGACGAGACTAGGCCTGGGGTGATCATGATACGACCCAAATTCCGAAAGCAGTAGTGAGCTTCAACAAGTGTTTGGAGTTGCAGGAACAGGATTCAACTGCTGTGTAATGTGTTAATTTAGCTTCTCAGCAAGGCTATTTCGACTCGGAAGATGTTTGGGTCTGATTTATTTTTAATATTTTTCTTTGTATCTTGACGATTCTTAAATTACCTATAATCATTTTTATGTTAGATTTCTGGTGGCAGTGAATATAGAAGAGTAAAATTTTCTAAAAAAAACAAAGTGGAAATGTAATACAACACATCAACAAACCAACATGAAAAACAATTACAATGGAGGTTAAAAAAGGATTAGGCATAAAATAATACTACTCGTATCTGTTTAGGTTGGGGGTCAGAGTTCAGAAAGGATGGCAGGGATGTAATGAGACAATTCAGCAGTGAGGGACTGAAAGCCATTGACAAGCTGGGTGTGGAATTCCTGATCTTCCTCCCCAATCAGTCGAAAATGGACACGAATAGCGCGCTTGCAAACAGCCATAAATTCGAGCAGCGCAGCAATCAATTGCTGCAACTCCTGCGACCGCAGCCTCGTTGCAGGTTCACCCGAAAGGAATGCCGTGCAAACACTAAGCACTCCGCTGTTCACCTGTACGATACCATCATTCGTTAATCATGTGTTACAAAAATGGGAAGATGAAGGTGAAGATTGAAGAAAAGAGTGAAATTACTTGAACAGCAACGGAGCCTTGAAGAATCCTTTGCAGACTCTGGAGACGTGGGAGCTGATCCCCTTCGGTACTGCGTGGCTCTTCAAGTTCGTTTCTGAGAGCTGCTGTCCTAGTTTCGATCATCCCAATTGCATTCTCAACTGGCGAGAACTCAAGTGATTCTGATTTCATTACCCGGAGGCGATTTACTAGTGCAGGGAAAGAACCCTCTGTCTGTAGTACACTACGCCGTTTCCATTGGTCTTCCAAACCACCCTGAGTCTTGCCATTTTTTGTGAAGGGAGTATCAAACAAAAATCTGTCAAAAACACGCGCTCGCACACTCCCGGTAGACAGACTGAATATTCTCTCTCTTCTGCTTCCCAGGTCCTCGTCTTCCATAACTGGATCCACAGCCGTTATCTGCAGGTAGCAAACTTCTGATTGCAGCTCAACGGCTTTCACCTGTCTAGAGTCTGGGATTATGTGCAATGTCGTACCATCCATTCTTGACTCGTATATATGACTCAGTTTCTCCATTATATCACCCAACCTTACATCCCGAGCTTCTCTGTATACATACTCCTTTCTATCTAGCTTCCCAAATTTTTCACCATAAAACCCCACTCTATAATAAGTTGCATCTGCAAAAGGAATGGGACTGGATTCCTGCTCAAGAATCGACTCGTATATATTAGTTAGCATCGTGTGGCACTTGGCCAGCAGTCCGTACGCCCTTCTACTCTTGTACACTGGAATAACAAGTTCTAGGATACTGGCACAGAAATGGTGGAGGTCAGCTTGAGAGAAAAGCTTATTTGCAAGTTGCAGGTACTTCACGGCTGAGTCAACTGTGAGTTTTGAAGAACCGTAGCCTTCTACCTCTGCAGCTGAAGCCTCGCAAGTTATCTCACCACTCACCATCGGGCATATTTTGCGCAATGCACTTACATGTTCAGAGCTCCATACTCCATCATTTCTAGTTACAAGGGCCTAACAAGTAACAACATAATTTTTTATGATGAAGAAGGTTTATCTCATACGTGCAAATTAAACAAGGATTGCTAAACAAAGGAATCTTACCTGCATCACTACACCAGCAACAGCAACGGCACACTGTGCTGCTTCAGCCCAAGACTGCATCTCCTGATGTGCATCGCACAGATGCAATAACCACATAATGTGAAGATCTGGAACTGGAGCAAATGCCATTGCTAGTTTGTAAAAACTCTCCGCAGCAGCATATCTGTCCAGCGTCATCACAGATGCCTAAAAAAAAGGTTAAATAAATGTCATGGTCCTTATGAGACAAAAAAGCATCTATTAGTGTAGTCGGGATGATATATATACCAGAAGTGCATGGTCTAGGCTGGCATCAAGAGCCAAAAGAAGACTCTCAGAGAGGCCTTTAACTTCGGACCAGGAACAACTCGTCTGTTCATTACTGGCAAGAAGAGTATTTTCTGGAAGACCACACTCTTTGAGTACAGAGGGGCTCTTAGATTCATCTGCCATTTCCCCCAATGATTTTCGAAGACGACGTGCTTCACCACTTTCTTCCAGAGTTCCATCAGATTTCATATGTGTAACTTGGACTTCAGACATCAACTCTGACAATGTGATAGTTAGAACAACCCGCAATCTTGCTGTTTGCATAAAGTATGTGAAAGAGCTCTGCAAAATACAACCCGTTAACTTTGCCCAGTGAAAGAAGATCATAATAAAACTCTGCAAGGTACATTGTTATCCTGCTTACCCAAACAAGTATCTGGAGCCCAATAACAGCTCTTCTCCTAATATTCTCATTTCTAAAAACTGCAAGCCGAAGAAGATGGAAAGTGATTTGCTTTAAGAAGCGGTCGTTTTCCCTTGACATTAGTGTTGCTCCATGAAGCTGAAAGACATTATTGAAAACTGGAAACAGAGCCTTCCAGAAAGCTAGAGGTTGGTTGTGTGAAAAGATTATCATAAATATTGATGTGATACAATCAAGTTTTCCATAATCAGTAGCAATGGTATGGGATGCTACAGCCCCAGAAAATTTCTCAATTATTTCAAGAACTTGAAGATTGACAGCAGCACTCAGGTTTTCTTCCCAAAGTTCCTGAACGAAAACATGTCACATTAGCAATTAGAGATGCTATCAGTTGCAGTGCGAAGGGTTACATATTGGAACAAACATACCAATTTTTGTCTCAATATTGGGTGCAAAGATTCCCTTAATGCTTGAGTTGAAGCTCCAATTCTAGAAGATTGGGCCTGAGCAAGAGCTTCCCTCAAGGAATATGGCTGACTGGGAGAGCTTAACTGGGAGCTTACTCTTTGCCACAAATATCCATTCTCAGGCGTCCCCTGAGGCTGCATGAGTTAAGCTCTTTAGTACTTAGCACGTGAACAAATAATCATTTCAAAAGGCAAAATCAAGTTAGATGGTGTGACATACGCCAACTTCTTGGCGTGCGGCCTCCAGAAGATAGTTATTAATTGCAGGAGAAAGCCTCTCAGAGTACTTTGATGAGAAGGGCTTGTCTCCTAAAGGACTGCGAGAACTGCTGCCCATAAGCAAGGTATCATCTGGTTTCTTGTGCTGCTCAACATGGAAATTGAGAACAGGATAGAATTAGATTATGTCATCTAGCACAAGAATCACAATATATCAACGTCAGAAAAACTATTACATGAGTATCCAATGGGAATAAAATATACATTATTACTTGAAGACTGAAAGTGAACTTAACAAGAATGAAAACTTTGCAACAATGTACACTTGCAGGTACTTAAAAGTTTATGCTAGAATAGAATACTTGGCAGAGAAGTTCTGAGGCAGAAGGCTTCAGTAATTTATACTATATCCTGGGAGAAGTTCTTATCATCATTCTTCTGTAAGGTAATTTTATCAGGAGGCAGCCTTAAATGGTTAATGAATGGAAAGAACGAACAATGTAGAGAAAAAATATGTATTGCATCTTTAAAATGAATGGCACATGCATGGCTTACCCAAGGTAAGGATGGATCAAATATTTTTCTCTATTAAATTTTTTGTTGTCTGAAAAATACTATCAATGCAATTCAAGATCAAGAAATTTATCAAGAAGAAAAAGGAGAAGAAATTATTAAACTACCTCAAAATGAATTAGACATTCCTCCAGAAGTTTGAAAAATAATCTGGTACGAGCAATGCTTTGTTGCCAAGCTTTGATAAGAGAAGCATCATCCAAATTGCGTACGATTTGTAAAATAGTGATCACAACCTCACGCTTTTCACTTGAACTCAAATTGTAGAAGACAGGCATTTCATCTAGTATCTGTGAGAAAGCTAAACAACTAAGCAATTGATATAATATAATACACAGAAAGCCAGTGCAGAATCATCATTTACAGATATTGCCATCGACAGATGATTCCGTTACAATATGTAGCTTTATCAAACTAGGGAAAGAAAGATCGAGTGTGTCTAGTGAATAGGGCATGATGTCCATAAGCCATTACCCAGAAGGGCAGCTTACCTGATTAATTCACATCATTCATGCTTTTCAAATAAACTTGACTGAATTGCCGTTATTATTCCACTTTCACTTGGTACAAGTAAATGGAGGAACAATCAAGAAAAAAAACATCAATATTTTTTTTCAACTTTTACAGATTAGGACCATGTAAATGCCCTTTACCATGGAAGAGCATCAGATTTCTAGAGGCAAAGAAAAGGTTGAAGAAATATATAATGCCAAAAAGGCATTTACGAGAGCATTATAGTATTAGCTACAGCTTGCAATGAGTATAAGTGTGGAATGTGTTTCACGTTTAACAACGTCATGATTTCTCCTCCGTATAGCCATAATTTTCTGAACTAAAAATTCCATAGACATGAATTGTCAAATTCTGAAAACTAGATTCAGTGGATGATTACCAATCAATATAGCTTTATTATCACCATCATCTCTATGCATATAGATATACGCTAGAGATGGATCACAGCATGTTCCGAGTGAAAATTATTCATTCTAATAGGAAACAAAAGTATCCAATTCAAGTCTGGAAAGGAAAAGCAAGTATTATTGCATTTAGCTTTTCTTCTATAGTGACCAAATTCCATGTGGAGGAAAAAAAGCAATGATTGGAACAGTAAACGGCTCCTAGCTCAGAAAACTTCTTAAGATTGGAGACTGTTTCTAAATCTTCAAAGAACAAATCTTACCCATCATACAGAAATGAATGCCTAAACCACATACAGGCAACGAACGCAAAAGATGCACTTTGGGAAGTCATAGACTAAATATCAACAATATAAACTTATTGGCAAGTTTTAAACTAAAGATAGATAAGTATAACAAAACTACATACCTGGCCTACAAGGGGGAAGTATAACTGAGCTATGTAAAGTTTATCTTCCAGCTTTTGATAGCGTACATCAAACTCATGCTTGCACAATAGAACCACCAGAATTCTAGCTGCCTATACATAATAAAATGAAGATAGCGTACATCAATGTTTTGGACAAATATGCGGAGTATTGGGGGCAGCAGAGATTAAAAAAAAACACATTTATCAAGGAAGAGAGCACATATTAGAGCAATGATCTGTAATGCTTCTAGGTATTATCTTGCATTCACCTTGGCCCGCATAGATAAATCTTCATGGTCCCAAGTGAGAAAGATTTCTTGTATAAGAATAGATGAAAGGTAATTTCTGCGATAAAGAAGCACCATGTCAGACATTAAAAGAAGGAAGACATGTTTGACTTAAGAATGAATATCATGTCGAACACAAAATTTAATCATGAAAACCCATAATACAACCACTATGCATAAGAAGCAAACTTTATATAAAACCAATCACTTGAGAAACCATGTGTTATAATAAATTCTAATTAGAGGCCTTTTTTACAAAAACTCTAACCAAAACATTTGAAAGAGAGAAGGGCACCTAAAACAGATATTTGCTAATCAGAAATCATTTCAAGTGTCAATTATGAAACCCAAAGGAATCCTCTGAAGGCTAATATATTTCACTCACCAGATACACACCTAAGGGTATGCTTGTTTCGAGACTATCCTGGCCGGACTTTGGACTTTGCAATCTCAAACCTCCTTTTGTTTCGGGACTCAAAAATAAAGATTTTGAAATCCTATTAATCATACTCTACTTTATCACCTACCACTACTCTCCTTTTTATTCTCCTAATACACTCGTATTATCTACCTTTTTATACTCCCAATATACTCATAATAATATTATAATACTACGTCAATCAACTTTTTCACTATCCTACTCCATAAAATTCCAAAACAAACATACATTAAATTTTTTATTAGGATTTTCAAATTCCAGGACTTCAAAATCCGGGATTTCCCCCACCCAATATAATCCCGAAACAATCATACCCTAAGGTGATGTTTACTTCTGGTTTTAAAAACCAGGTTTGGGGTTTCAAAAACCACCCCTATTAAACCTACTCGTCGAGTTGACATAAAGTTAAATCTAACACATTGATTTGACATAAAGTTAAATCCTCCCCAACTCAAAAACCCAAAAGAAACACACATATTACTATTCATCAGGATTTCAAAAACTGGTTTTCAAAACCACACAAAACCTAGCACTCATCGTAACACACATACATAATTAAAAGTCATTTAGGAAAGTATAACAGGATCCACTAGACATTACTTCATATGTCCCAGCTTTGTGAAGATTGTTAAATTAAGTTGCTAGAAGAGCCAATTGCACATTTGCATCCATTTATATTCTATCGCAACTAGTCTTTCTCAGCCAATGTGGGACATTAAAATAATGACTTGCAATTTTTACCTATCAGAAGGGTCTCTCCCAGGCATTTCCACAAAGAGATCATGATCACATAAAATCTGCAAAAATGTAAGCTTGCAATCATGCAGCACTGGTTGGCACACCCCAGAGAACTTATCGAGATACAAAGATACCTACAACACACAAAAACTCACTGTCATATCAGAGATGCAATGGACAAAGTGCATGTACAAAGCATACATTTGCACGCAACATACAGAATGACATTGCTCCTAGAGCTCCAAGGAAGCAGTAAGCATACCAGTTCAAAAACTTGGCGAGGTTCTATTGTTGACAGAAGATCATAGCAAAAAAAAGCCAAGCTACTGTTTAGATATTTGGCCAAACCTAGACCTTTTTTGCAGCGCTCATGAACTTCTGTTAACAGACAATCGTATAATTGCATTATACATCTGAAGACACCTTCTTTCAATTGCATTGGAGGAACGTCTTCTCCTGCACCCAAAAAAATAAAATAGATAGTTTAAACTATTAGTGCAGGATCTCAAGGATATCAGCCTGACTTAAAAAAGGTATCATGTAATGTCATTGTTTTTAGGATATACAATAAGCCAATATTGATTAATAATAAACCCACTGTGATTCCACTATCAATTCTTTGACTTGGCTTAGAGACGCAAAGTATAATATTCACTTCATACAGTATTCCAATCATATTGCAGTAACAGATTCGACCATTGACAATATTATAATTTTCAACAATACTTCTCCTTAGGTTGAATGTCAGAAATACCAACTAATGATATTTGGGGATATGCTCAGATACAGTATGTGATGCAAAAAAAAGATGCTTCAATATTACTTGATATTACTTGGGCAAGTGAAACAAGAGTGTTAGTAGTTATCATTTTAGGCTTTTAGCTGTCAACTGAACCTCAATGCCAATCAAATGGTCCATTGTTGATTTGATGAAGCAACTACTGCTTAGAGCAACGTGAATAGGATAATGAACATCTAACCGTTAAATGAGTATTAATGGAAAATAGGGTTGATTGGACCACTAATCAAAAAAAGAAAGCACATGGAAAATAGTAACTAGATTTCATCTGTCTGCCTTGAGCATAGGTCAGGTACAAGCTATCAAGGAGCTCGACGTGAAAAAATAAAGTTTGATTAGAGATACCAAGCAACAATATCTATATTTTACATCACAGAAGCAATGAAATGATAACCATATCCTGATATCCACCACACAACATAAGAAATCATCATTTGTTTTGAGACATGCCCATCACAGTAAGGATCAAGAAATCAATTACTACAGGAAAACTCTTAAGAAGGTAATCATTAGGTCATTTGAGGGAACTTTTAGTATTATATCCACATGAATGCATAATAGATCCATGGTAATGGTTTTGGCATCTTCACTTCTCCAAAATGCATAAAACCTCCTTATTTATATGCATGTCTCAATACAATCTGGAATTTCATTAACTGTAGGAAGAATTATATCATTAAGAAAGGCCAACCAAACTTTATTCAACATTCGAGGGGGAAATTTCACCCAAAATACCTTGAAGAAATTCAATGGAAGACAAAGACTTTTAATAAGCAATTACCTGAAGGAACATTGTGATAAAACAATCGGGTCTGCTCTAAGGCCATGGATTTGACAATGAGTTCGAGAAAGAACCAAGCCATAGCAAGTACGTCATCGTAAACTGGCCCAACACGGTAACCTTTGGCCTAAATTATATAGTCATTTGGTACAAAAAAAATTAGGCAGTGAGCATCAATCTCGTATTATAAGATAAATTTTAGATGGGGCAGATTTTTAATGTCAACCAAGTAGAAAACATGAGAGAACAAATATTTTATGGTTTAACATCTTATTAGGGAACTATATAATTCATACATGAATGCATTGCCACCCTGGAAAATGTCCTATAGCTAAAAGCCTAAAATTGTGAATTTTCTTGATCAAGTGCTCATTGTACCAACAGGAATTAAGAGACATCACTCTCCTATTTCATTTATGACCAACATTGTCACACCACAAGACAAGGCATTAGAAAGTGAAAGTTACAAATAACAATAAACACACTCAGACCTAAAAAATCTTCTTGAAACTCTGTATTAAGGTATAATGCATCTTAAGGTCCCTAAAAAATTAACTTTTGTTTCGAAAGATTCCTTAAGTATTTAATTCTTTAAAAAGTCCCAGGTATTGAAAATTGATATTACAGAGTCCCTCTTGACAAAATTTGATAGAAATTACCCAAATCTATTTACATTTCCATCAGGTTTCTATAGGAAATTTCCACAGGCTTGAAGGTGAGTCGCATCGCAAAAGAATTGGGTTCCAAATGTTGAGGATTCACTATAAATTATGTTTTCTGAATATTAAATTGAATGCCTAGAAAAATTTGGTGTTGAATTTTATACCATGGATGAACAACCATAACCATATGTAAACGTTTGTGCTAGTTGATGATTTGAAGATGACAATTGTTTGAGAGAACTTCAAGAAGATGATTGGAAAAAATGTTGTTTTATCGTTTTATATAACTTGAAGACAACAATGTTTATCCCACATGTCATTAGAAATCTATAATCAATCATAGGGATAAGCATGTGCAGGTTCAAAATTGACAAACAATTAAAAGACTTGACATCAATTTTCAATACTTCAGGGACTTTTTAATATAAAAAAATACTTTACGGACCTTTGTTGGAAATAAAAGTCGATGCTTAAGGACCTTAACATGTATTCTCCCATGTATAAGTAAAATCTTATCATCTTAAAAGAAGTTAAAACATAAAATGAACTTTATTTCTTCAAGCCCTGAAAACAGTCAGTATACCCTCATTGTTGCACCAGTTTTGCTTGGTGGGACTGTTAGTAGCCCATGCCAGATCGATTGTATCCTGAGCCACAGCAATGAGTATATATATATTGGATTTGGAGTGTTATTGTCCCTACTTAGTTCTTTGATCTGGTTTATTATGTATGTTTGAAAGAAAAAAATCTCAGGCACAATACCTTACTGCGGGCCAGACTTCCCCAAACTGTAGATAAACCAGGGTAAACAGGTGGTTGACGGCCCCCAAAATCATCGAAAGCAAAGTCAACATAGTTCACCAGAAAAAGGTTTCTTTCACCATCATCTACCGACTCTTGCTGCACCCTGTAGAAAACAACACAGTATTAACAAAAAATGTTTCTGCTGGATGCCAATGATACACATTTAACAGGGTGATGTAAGAACATCACATCTGGTGACCATCAAACTGCATGTAGACAGGATAAAACTACACTGAAACTTAACAATAATGAGAAAAAAACTATAAACAAGCAGAATGGTACCGTGTTAAAATGTTGACCATGGCTCTGAAGGCAGCAACCTAAATGGTGAAAATTAAACAGCAAACAAATATTATGTTCACAAAATGAATACATCAAGGAATCATCTACGACAATATTTCAGAAGTAGAAAGTAGTTGTGAGTAGAAAAGTCAAGCAAGTTATGTTCCATTTGTTCACCTGTAGAGTCTCTCCACCATTACCAATGAGATGGAGAAGCATGTTTAAGATTGGCTGAAGAAACTGTAGTAAAGCTGTTGAATCAACATTCTTCAGACTGTTTATTGCCTGCAGAAAAGTCAGAAAAACTCAAGTCTTACAGTAGCACAAAGCAGATCACCATTAGAGTACCCACATAAAATTTTCTTTATGTCAATGAATAATGATGTAAATATGAATGTGAAGAAAAGTTATTTTTCATCATTTCAGGCATTTAGTAAACATTTGCCATGGAAATTTTGTGTTCATTGAATATCCATTCTTCAGTGTTATTCCGGCAGGAAGTATATTGTCATCCATTCGAGGCGACTTCAACTAGACATGCAAAGACACTTTGTGTTTTGGAATGAACAAAGCTTAAGAAGAAACTTCTCATTTGTTTAGCACTTGGCATGCAGTTTAATAACCAATGTAGAAACTCGGTCAATAAGTCTTAAGAGGTATGAAAGAAAGACATCTCAACTATAAAGGCGTTTGAAAGGTAGCTAAACATTGCACATTTTCTCAAAAGAAGACTCAAGTTAAGAGTACAAAAAATGCCAAACCTCAAGAAGCTCAGATCCCCAAGGTGGACTTGTTCGAAGTATGTGCCTATCGTACTCAAGGAAGAAGTCTCTGATGCGTTCACTTATTGGGTGCACGGACGAACATAAACGTAGGCGGAGTCTAAATACATTTTTCCCATCCTCCAAGTAATCCACTCTCTCCTGCATAAGAGTAAAGGTCACCGAGAAATTGATATAGACACTAAAAATCAAACCAAACTAAAATTAGATCTAGGGAAAAAACATGAAAAACACCTGTAGTATATTCTCTTAAAGTAATCAAAGTCAACAGGGCAAATGCCACAATCAATAAATCATCCAGAAGATCCAGCCACAATAAAGATAACTATTAAACACAATCAAATATATATATACACACACACACACATATATATATATATGTGTGCTTGGCTTGTCTAAGCATGATAGTGGAAAGCCTTGGCTCGATGAAAAGAAAGCTAGCAACAGCTAGGCAGATGCATTGTCCATGTGTGGGAGGTTGTAGATGACTTATCCAAGGTACTGCCTAACACATGGCACTTAATTAACTTCAAGAAATTTGGGTGGTGTTTGGAAAGGGGTGTGCACATCCGATTTTTAACATTCAGATGTGGATGTGCACATCCACCCCTATAACACGAATTTCTTGCTTGTGTTGCGCTATTAATCTTATTAGTCACTACCAATAAAATATAGAGTGTGTCACTCATGAAAAGTTTCTCAAGATGTGGTAGAAAAGGGAAAACGAATAATAAAATTCAAGTTTTATGCCAACATACCCTAGTGCTATCTTGTAGATAGTGTGGAACCAACTCTTTCATAAGGGGCAAAGAAATCTCTGATTTTGACCTGCAACAGACATTCAGTATATGATGTTATCTATTGTTACCTTGTAGGTATGTTTAATCTCATTTTTATTTGTCGAATACAAATTACAAAATGTTCAATAAGCATCCTATCTTTGTTAACTACAACTTACTCCAGTCAAATCCCATAAAACAAATGGTAAGATGAATTCATAATGTCAAACCACTAAATAGATACAAGCCAGTCTGCAATACACTTGTGTCTTCATGTCACCGTTATTACCAGATAGTAATATAAGACAGCATAATCTAAGGCACTAAGACAAATTGCTAAAGCAAATGCTAAAAATTCAATATGTTAACTAGCATGATTATCGGCAGTCCTACACAAAACTCCTTTTGAGTAGTAAGACTAGCAGTATAAACTTTATACTCACAAATGTTCAATTTTCTGAATTAATGTATATCATACAAACTGAAAGAAATCGTACACAGAATAGACCTGCAGAATTAGATGCTTTAAGATCCATGTGTGAAATTTACACTGAATAATCATGTAAGCAATGAACAATTAATAGAAAGTAGACCAGCAGTATAATAAGCACCGAGGAGGGACTCAAGTTAAATCTTCCTTATTGATAATAACAATAAGAACCAGAGAACCCAAGGACATACTGAGCATAAGAGGATAAAGGAAGAGCAGCATATCCTATAACCACCTGCAGTGAAAGCAAAAGGTAGCTTCAAATTAGAAGATATGATAATAGATGTACATAAACAGGGAAAAAAAAACAGAGAGCAATATACTGCAACAGAAGAAAATAAAAATGTTGGGTTGGCAGTGCCACTCTAAAGGACAGAAAGATTGTGAATGCTAATTTAAGGAAGTTCTTCACACTTACAGGCTTGGGAGCTTCAATTTTTGTTTGTAGGTCAACATGAAAGAAAGTAAACAAAAGGTGGTGCATCGGGGTCCAAATGGCAGGCAATGATGCTTTGATTTCATCGTGATAGCAGGCAACCCTAGCTCCAACAGCAACTTGAGTATCAACTGATTTCTGAAGTGCAGAACCCGGTTCCCTTGGATGCATCACCTGGTAAATAAAAACCATTTACTACAGATCTGGTCTAACCAATAAAACTGCTTGAATAACATGTAATACAAGTTTTACCTCTAAAGCAGGTCTGCGGATATCTCCATCATCCTTTCTCAGTTCAACTCGAATAAACAAATTTCGTTTTCTACTCATGCTCACACTTAAAGGATACACATAAAGACAATGGAAAAGCTGTAAGAAAGGTTCATTCCTCGAAGTTATCCTAAAGTCGAAAGCCTGGAACTGTAAACAAAGAAAATGTGACTCAGCCTGACAAAAATGACTTCCGAATAAACACTAAATCCATTCTCTTTATATTTACAAGAAGCAAGTCTATAAATGCAGTATGATCATATTTACAGCTGCTCGCATGAATCTCTCACAAATAACATATTTAATTTTAGAGAAGCAATGCACTATACTTACATCATTAGTAGCAGTATCTGCCAAACCATGAGATATAGATCCATTTCGATCCAACTCTATCCTATCAGATGAATGTAAATCCATATCAGAATTTTGACGTCTTGTGAAAGTTGGGCCTGGCACATTCAGATGACCTGCCAAATCCCCGTTTACACTTCTATTTTCAGAATCAAATGGGCCAGATTGGAGTTTTTCAATCTCCAATCTTAAGATTCCCTTCACAGGTTTATGAATCTTCCGCTTAGGATCCTAACAATAAGAGGAAATCAGCCATGAGAAACAAATATTATAAGAATTTACGTGTAAAAATAAGGGATGGTATATCAACAAGGAACACACAATCTGTTGACATCTCTACTAGAGAGAGACAGAGGGAATTAAACTCAGAAACGTAAGCAAGTTTTTTGTTTTATTTAGATAGAGAAAGTGTAAGGGATAAGAGATCCATTTTACAGATTATGAAGAAGATACACCACAAATTACAGTATCACTTAAAATAACAGCACCAATCTCTAACTAAATCCAAAACATGGACATATATCATCGATGGAGTTCCTATGACATGGCACGCAAAGAGCAACTCTGAAGTTGAATAAGGGGAAAGGGAAGCGAAGAAGAAATAGGGTGGGGGAGGGGTTGAAAGTTGAAGCTTGCTTTAATCAGAAATATACAATATTTTCTTCAAGTTGTTTGGTATGACCCAATAAGAAGTAAATCCAAATCCATTTCCCTGTTTGGTGTTAAAACAAAACTGGAGTGGAAGGATAATTATTTTAATTTTATTATTAACCATTTTCTTTTTGAATGGGTTCTAAGAAACTATTAGAATAATTTTAGTTACTATAAATTAAACATGAAAGAATTTATCCAGCAACAGTTTAACTAGTACACAGAAAACTATAGGAAACAAAAAAGGGAAACATGTTTTGGATGCCTATATCTAAGGGTTACTAGAGATCTAGATATGTTAAAGTTCTCGCATTAGTGGTGGTGGTGTCACGAAAAGACACAAGCATATACAAACTTAAAAATGGATAAAATAGCATTGATGAGCAACTATGTACAGAATGGCAAAGAATATAACTGAGAATTCTATTCTTTTTTCAGTCTTTGGACATCATATTTGGACATTTAGCCCAATGTTGAAGTGAAGAAAGGATAGGTCTCTTGTCAGACTGTCTCACGGAATACATTACTTTTTACGTGAAAGT
This sequence comes from Galeopsis tetrahit, assembly GCA_963675135.1. Classification (NCBI taxonomy): domain Eukaryota; kingdom Viridiplantae; phylum Streptophyta; class Magnoliopsida; order Lamiales; family Lamiaceae; genus Galeopsis; species Galeopsis tetrahit. The sequence continues at coordinate 2,001,966 of OY776120.1, forward strand.
ATTATTTTTTGATCAATTGGTACAGATGTATTCGTTTAGACGGTCTCACACAAGTTTCTATGTTGGAGAAAAGATGACTTGTTGGATTGAAAAATAATTGCATTCCAATATGTTCATATATTTTGGTACTTTTTCTCTAGAGATTACGAGACAAAAACTTTGAGAATGACTGTTTCAGCAAACATTAGATTAATATGAACAGGACTTTACCAGGAGTGACTCCTCAGTATAGCCTTCTTTAACTTTGCTCAGATTTGACACTTCAACTATAATAGAGTTTCCACTAGAATAACCGAGCTTTCCATCTAAAGTGATCTTCGAATTCAGTTCTGCAGCAGGCTCTTGAGAACTTGAACCTGAAATACTAGTAATAAGTGGACTGCTGGGAGAAGAAGACCCGCCAGAAGCAGAAGTAACACCACTATCAAAAAGCGGGATAATTGCCCAGGCAAAGGACTCTCTGTGTGGCATGACCCGGGACCAGACTTGCAGTTTTTGTTTTTCCCTCTCAGTAAGATGAGCCTGTTCACTCAAGCGAGAAAAAAAAAAGTGCAGAAGCGAATAATTAACATTGCGCGTGGATAAGTTTATTTTACAAAAATGTGTTTTAAAGGTACTAAAAAATGTCATGCATTAATCATTCTCTTTAAATCAAGGACAAACATGGGAAGCTCAGTTATTTAACATTATCTTTATGTAATAAGATATATCTCTTCATCTTTCATGCAAAACAAATATAAATAAAGAGTAATACTTTTAAGCTTACAGATGCTGTAAGTGCTTACTGGTTCTTTACGTGAATAAACTGATGAAGTCACTCCACCTTCTTCTGTAGCAGGCTTTTCTAACTGGACTAGCAAACAAACTGATGCTGATGGTACATCCACTCGGAAAATTCCACGAGCTTCGTTAGAATCGTTTGTCTGAATAAGTTGCATATGAAAATTAGCAAATATTTTATCTCTTTGAAAATTAAATTTTGCATCAACCACAACAGAATGAATAATGAATAGGGTGTATCTTAATTAGAACAGGACGAGAGAAAGAAAGAACATATTCAGTTCTTTAATCTTCAACTATGAGAAAAATAAAAAATGAAGAAACAAAAAAAACTTGAACAGCTTACATTTTGCATTTCAGCTGGTAACATGTGGAAAATGAAATCCTCGGAAAGTTTTTCCCTTCTCTCCCTATTATACAAACAAATAGTGCCATAAAATGGCTCTACAAGAGAACTTCTGTGTTTCAGCTTCGGAATTAGGCGTGATGCTCAAAGAGCTCCAAGTAACAAAAGAAAACGAATAAAAACTGCAATATCAATCTAGAAAAGTACAACTCACCGGCAAAACCAGCTTGAAATGACAAGGATAGGACTTTCACTGCAATCCTTAGACCGCTACAAAAAAGAAAAAACAATATATAAACAGAGGGAATGAAGACACAAGAAATGAGGGAACATAAAACAAGGAGAGAACATATACAGGTACAATTAAACAGTAGACACGCAAATTCACCCACACAAATTAAAGAGAGACCTGGAATACTGAAATATGTTAGTAGAGGGGATTCTTTGACCAAATATCGTGGATCTCTCGTTATCCCAATCAAAAACAGGTTCATATGCTGGCAGTGGCGACTCCCCAAAATGCTGCAAACCATTTATGATAGTTTGAGAAGGAATCTTATGAGCATTATACAGAGATTGTGGTAAAAAAAAAAAGTGTAGTACACAGAGCTTCAAAATCTCTACATTTTGTGAGTCGTGTAAGTTTGATCCTGAAAAAGGACTTCCTGATGTGCTTGCCGTTTCTTCTTCAGTTGAAACCTGTAACCTACTCCGTCTGGCACTAGCTAACTCCATTTCTGAAATGCGGCCAGAAAAGCATCCTTGGGTTATATACTGTCTAAATAATTTTATATGAAAAGAACAAAAATTGCAGGCGAGGAGTTGCAATAGTTGTTTTAACAGGAAGATTTGTGAGTTCATCAATTCAATATACTGAAACTTTCTTCTCCACAAACCTGTTTCAAAATCAGTATCCGGCCCCTCAAATATCTGATTTTGAAATGCAATGGGGCCAATGCTTTCGTAGTGACCATACTTATGTTCATCTTTCACCCAATCAGCCCCATAGCTCTGAACAAGCTCATTCAGATGTGGCCATTGCTCCAAGTTTTCATCAAGCTACGACAAATTAACAAGACAAATCAACCAAACAATCGGCACACAGACCAGTAACACTACTGAAGCTTCAAAATTAAGTTGCAATACATGCATGTAAGCTAAAAATTAACTACACATCAAACAGTATTATCAAAACAGCAATGCAGACAAATTCTTCTTCTCAAGGCACATCAACAATCTAAACCAAAACTCACCAGTGGGTCCATCTGAAAGCCATTAGAAAAGGAGTGGCGCGGGATCCTTCGAAAACGAAGTGCGCTGCCAAACCCAGACTCCATACAAGCAAATGCTGAAAACCTAAAGCGCAGAAAATTGAAATTACAGATGCATTTTCAAATGTAACATTCACAGCAAAATCAAAGCTACCGAGAAAATGCAGATCTGGATTCGTACCTTATTCCTCTGTCGAAAATTCCTCAAATGGCTGCAGAAAAAGCGCTGGAAGCGGGACCCACATGAGGGGGTTTCAGCAGCCCCAAAAGTGGAAGCAGGTGGAAATGACGACGGCAGTAGGTGGCGGTGAGTGGAGTTGCCGCCGCCGCGTGACAGTAAGTGAAATTAAGGAGATATTAATCCAACTCCCTTTATGATTTTAAACTATTTGAACCCTTGAATCTGTCTGACAACGCACTAAATTATTTCCCAAGCGAACACTCTTGTTGTTCTTAGTGCTATAATGGCACCTGAGTTCTGTTCAAAGACTGTTTTTTTTTTTTTTCTTCTTTTTTTTAACTCAAAAGAAATTTACAAAAAGCCTATTCTTTTTGTTAAACGTGCCCTATAAAATACTCCTGCAATTTAAAAATTAATCATCATTATTAAATTAAGCATGTCTCGTTTTATTCCGATTGTACCCCCTCAAAAACACAAAATCAATTTTTAAGATTTTGAATTTTTTTAATTGTGATTAATAGTAATATTTGTATTTTTTTTTAGTTTTTAAGTATGTGAAGATTTAGTTGATGTTGTATCGTTGGAGTATTTATTGTTGAATATGATATAATTGAATTATGTATATTACTCCATTTGTCCCAAAAGATTTTGCACCATTTTGGTGTAGATATTGAGGGGTAATTCTGTAAAATTTGATTAATAAAGTAAAGGGAGTTGGTTGAATTTTACTGTATATATTTAGGTGTAGACTCAAAGGCAAAACTAATGAGTGAGAATGGATTTTATAGAGTAAGATGTGCTAAGTGTCGAGGATGTTTCAATAAGGAAAATGTACAATGTGTAGGGGACGGGGAGTATGATTAAAATATATTAAAGGGTAAGGAGTTGATTGTATTAAAAATTGAGATATCGGGTTTAAATTTTAGGTATTGTAGTGGTGTTTTTTCAAAATTAATTCTTAAATCTCGAAATAAAACTAGTGTAGAATTTTGAAAATCAAATTAGCTTTTAAATTCCAAAGTTGCCCTAAACCCTAGTAGGACTTACACTAGTTGTTCTTCATGTGAGCTTTGCATTATTTATTGTACATTCAACGTGGTGTTAATGAATGTTTTTAAGATCATTTATAGTACAAATGAGTTGCTATAAGTAATGAAAGCACTAGAGGTATTCATTGTTATTTTGCCACATTAAAACATACTTTCTCCGTCCCTGAAAAACTTTCATTTGATGGAACGAAGTTTAAGGAAAAAGTGTAATAATTAGAGTCTTGAAGGTAATTTTGTAAACTTTTATATATAAAGTAAATAAAGTAGTTTGATTGAGTGTATGATGGACCTCAAAAGATATTGTATAAAGAGTAAATACGTGCATATCATGAAAGTAACTATGCAAACTTTTCAGGGACGAAGGTAGTACTACACTTAAAAGCACTGCAGTCTGCAGTACAGTGCCCTTCAGGGTAGCATAGAAAAATTTCGAATGCCAAGAGCTTAGGAAAGAAGAAAATTTTCTTAAGAACGATTGTAACCCAAGGGAGCTTAGAGAGAAGCCTAGCCCAAGGGAGCTTAGAGAGAAGCCTCCCGGCAACATTATAGAGGCATACAACGAGTCGTTCTGAAGAATGGACGAGGCGTTGAGTCTCTAGAGACCTCGTTGTGATACGAATTGGCTTAAGCTTCACAACTGCCAGCCATATTGAAGATGTCTTAAGTACCTCAAAACTGTTAAGAGTTGTCCTAAGAGAGATGTGCATTTTCGACAAGTGGAAACAGTCGCCTGTCGATAATGCGTTGCAAGCTGTTTAGGCCAAGTCTCAACAGCTAAGAATGCTTACTTACAGCTGAAATGAAACTTACAAATAACAAAATTGTACATTTTTATTATAATGGTATATGTAGTGGTACAGTAAAACTGTTAGTATACATTTATCTATATACAATTAGGTATCTGAAACTAAAATTGTATGGCATCACTTGTACTAATGTAGATAGAGGCTGTATATCTTTTGTGTCAAGGCATTTGAGTGCTTGGTTCCTGAGTTCATCCGGTAGCTGCAGGGAAATCCAGTCGAGCAGTGCGTCCATGTCCTTAGCGAAGTCGAGTAGATACCAATCGAGGAGCTTAGGAAGTAGTAACTTGTTTGATGTTGAAATGGCAACTGCTGCTTGTAGGTATTCCCTCTTGGCTCTCTCCAGCTCGCTCTCGATTCGAGATGCAGTGTACACTCTCACCTGGAATTCGGATCATTAAACGCCATTTACATATGACATGAGTTAATAAACATGCATGTGATACTTACAGCAGGAGAGGACCAGCTTCCACACGAGAGTGCGAATGTGACGAGTGGCTCTGACCACTCCAAACCAAGTTCTCTGCGAATCGCCCTGTCGTTATTCTTAGCTGATATCGAGCAATTCTACGAATGGAATCACCACATAATTAGTGCTTGCTTCACTTATAATAAAAAGATACAACTAGCGGGGTGGTTAGTTACTCACGTATTTCAAGTGATACGGAAGTCTCAAGATAAGGTGCTCAATCGTGAGAGCGTTTAGTACGTATCCCCCAACCTTTACGGTTGCCTGTACCAGGTTGCAATATGATATCGAGATATGTGCATCAAGTTGTCGTATGCAGTAAACAGATTGGAAGCCTTACCTTTTGCATTTGTACCACAATCGAGTCAGGATTTTCAGGTATTCCATGCTCTAAGAACGCCTGAAAAACAAGCATTTTAGTAAAAAAGGAAGGGTATGCAACACTTAAATACAAAAGCGTACGTCTTCTTACATTCATAACGCACGAATTATAGACGTTAATCCAGAACGCAAGCTTCTGCTGATGGCTTAGACCATCTAACTTCACCGAAGCTAGCTTGTCTAGGAGAATCCTGAATTTTAAAGTTGGCATTAATAACATGTTCATGTTCGTCAGTCAATCACAATAAGCAACTTCGTACGAGGAAGTTACCTAAGTCTACGTATCAGAAATGATGCATTCGTTTTGCGCGTGAGATCAAGTGAATGAGCTTCTATTACATAAAGATCCTTATAAGTTCCAATGTCTCTCTTCTTCGTCTCCGAGGAGTTGCAATAAGGATCTGGAAAGTTCGATTCCACATTATTCCTGCTGACTGGTAAAGAAGAGAAGCATTCTAGATCCATTGTCTTCCGTCTTGATGTGCTCAATCTTACAAAGATACGAATCAGGCAGTTCAAGATGTCCTCCGACATTTTATTTGCCTCACTTTCGACATCCAAAACTCGATCATCTGAAGACCCTGAAGTGCTCTCCTGTGCTTGCTCTACAATCCTACACTGCACAAATCAAGTTGCCTCCATTAAAGCCCGATAATCGCAAATAAAATCCCAGTCTTTTCGAAAGTCACCTGATGCATCTTTGGAGAATTTGCATTCTTGGTTAATATCTGAGGCTTCAAGTGCCTCTTGTCTGGATTGCCACTGCACTGATTCTCTCTTCGTAATTCGAAACTCTCTTCGTTTTGAGGCTGTTTCCTGTTAACTAAGCTGTCAACTGACAACAACTTTCTGGAAGAAGCAGTTCTTGAAACAGAAGATGATCCTGAATTGACTTCACTTTGTGATGATGATCTCGAATGCCTTATTTTGCTACTTGTAACCGACGAATTATCTCTCGAATCGTCGCAACTCTTTCTAGACGACGTGTATACAGCTTCGTGATATAAACCTCGTCTATAATTCACTACCTGTTCTTCAAGACGAACAACCTCCTCTTCCAACACCGCCACCTCGGCTAATAGCTCCAGTGTCTACAACACAGTTTTTGTGTTAACTACCAAAAATAGCCCGAAACAACATGACATGCCATTCGCTAAAACTGTCGAAAAAGAGCCCAAAAGTGACTCCGATCCCAATAAAATCGTCTAAATAAGCTAGGAAAAAACAATTCTCCCTCCATCACTTCGAAAGTTACCAATTTTGTTATTTTGAACGTTCTACCAAAAGTTTCTCCTTTCCTCGTTTGTCAAGCACTTACTATCTCTCTGTCTACTTTTTTTTTATTTTCAACCTCTCTCTACGTCAACAACTCGCTACACATATAATACTATATTTATAAATCAATGTGCAAATTTCAAATAGACAACTTTCGAAGAGACGACATAGATAGAGTTTCGTGTTTTTACTATTCTCTGTCACTGTGGAAACAACACGACATGTGATTGGCTAAAACCGTCGAAAAATAGCCCAAAAGTGACTCCCAATGAAATTGTCTAAATAAGCTATGAAAAAACAATACTACCTCCATCACTTCGAAAGTTAACCATTTTGTCATTTTGAGTATTCTACCAAAAGTTACTCATTTCCTCGTTCGTCAGCACTTACTCATCTCTCTCTACGTCAACAACTTACTACACATATAATACTATATTCATTAACCAATGTGCAATTAACAAATAAACAACTTTCGAAGGGACGAAGATAGTACTACGTAGTCAGAGTTTCGTGTTTTTACTATTCACTGTCACTGTGGTAACAACACATGACATTTGAGCATAATTTCCCAAACATAAATTTACTACTACCTACATCAATTATGACACAGTCTTCCCTCCTTTTTCAATAAATGTACCATATTGATATACTCCCTATCCCCGTCTCAATCACATTAACTCTAATACATCTACGTATTTCTTAACAATACTTACAGATTGAGGGAGATAAGGAGGAAGGCGAGGTAGGGCCCCCAAGGGTCTATTGAAAGCTCTCTGCAATGCTCTGTGCACATTCTCTTCATGCCTCAATTTCTTCTTCAGATTTTCAACCTGCACCCATTTCTTAAAACATCAAATTTTTACAAATTTACAAACTTTATCAGAAAAAAAAATCAGCCTACATCTTGTAACAAGGCCAGTTTCTTGTCCCTTGCTGAGCCTCCCAATTCCATTTTCTTCTTTCCCTACAACACCAAATTTACAATTTAATCATAAAGTTGGGAAATTTGAATTTAACTACAGACTTACATTTTGAGGAGGTTTCTTGGAATTGGGAATTCTTGTATTCATCTGCAGTTCAAAGTAAAGAAATTAGTACTCTATTATCCTCCATAGCTATTTTTTTGTAAGGTGTAAAGGACCAAAATGTCTTGTATCCCATATATGGTTAATGAAATAGTGAAAAGGAGAAAAACTGACCCTTCATTAAGAAAGAAGGTCCACTTTGAGAGAGAGTGGAGGGAAAGGTGAAACACTGAAATGAAAGAAAAGAATCCCTTTTTATTTGATTTGATGTGTGAGAGAGAAACAAGAGTAAGGTATCTTTTGTATTGATGATTCAAGGCTTTGGCTCCCTCCAATCAAAGTTTACACATAAATGAAGTGTATAAAGATAAAACCCATAAATGAAAAGACATAAAAAAGACCTTGGAGAATGTGAAAGGAAAGGGTTGGCCGTATCCTATAGCTAGTTCACAACAAAAGGCTTAAAAGACGGGTTCATATCGAGTGTAAAGTTCTGACTTTGAACGGAGATCTTGTAAATGACGGTGAGATTGGTTCTCTAAATTAATCTGTCCTTGAACATAGAGCTGTTATTCGAGCCGAGTATAAAAAATCGAGCTCGTTAACGAGACTAACGAGCATATTGAGTCGAGTCTAATGATTTTTTTAAAAAAAAATTAGATAACGAACCTAACAAGTCGAGCTCGATCCGGCTCATTAGTAAATCGAGCATCTAACGAACCTGAGCTCAACTCGATAACATTGACGAGTAAAAAATCGAGTAACGAGCCTAATGAATGTTTTTACAGAAAATTAGATAACGAACCTAACAAGTCGAGCTCGATCCAGCTCGATAACATTGACGAGTAAAAAATCGAGCTCGTTAACGAGCCTAATGAATTTTTTTACAGAAAATTAGATAACGAACATAACAAGTCGACTCGTTAGTAAATTATGTATCTAACGAGCTTGAACTCGACTCGTTTAACTAAATTTGAGTTTTATCAAGCCTCAACGAGTCGAACCGAGTCTCGTTAAGGCTCGATTCGAATAACAGAAATGATGGACATAACTCACATAAGTTAACAACAAAAGGGCCAAGTAATTTGAGAAGAATGATAAGAGAGAGAGAATGTAAATGGAAAGAAGTGAGTGATTGGTTATAGTTGGTGCGTGTGGTATAGAGGTACAGAATACTATCATGATTGAACGTGCAAGTGCAACCTTGCACTTCTCTTTTCCTCTTACTCTTGGGGGACCAAAAAAATCCCTTCTTTTTTAAATATCTTACTTCCACTTTTCATAATTTACAACTTACCAATCTTTAGCTCTTTTCACACCAATATGTGGTTATGTTGATGCTGATTTATGTGCAATATTTTGTTTGATACATTAACATGTTTGCTTTGTTGGGATTAGAAGGGATGTATATTTTTATCTCATTTATTTTACGTTTGATTCATGGTTCATGTGACATCAGTCTGTAATGGATTGTAGATTCGATTAAAAAATTATACTTACTCCACGATTGAAGGATAATAGATCACATGATGATGAGTCGAACTAGTTGTCAAATGAATGATGAATAATTACTTATCTATAATATCCATTAAAACAACACATGTAATTTCTGTCTAGTCCAATGGTCGTGCGAGTCATATGAACTTTCAAATATATTCTTATTTATTGAACATTAAATCAATAATCATTCATTAAATATGAAAATACACTATATTTTATGTTGTAATCGATATATGTTGACTGGAATAAGGTTTAATAACCGATTACAAGCATAATAATTTATAATAATAAAGGTTTATGTAAGTGTCTATTGATTGTAGCCCTAAGTATATGCACTCCTTTTTCTTTTTCTTTTTTTTCTTTTTTTTAAGATTTGTACGTGCATTCATTAATTTTTTTTTTAAATAAAAACAAAAAAGGAGAAATTCTTCCATGAGATCTTTATCATTATAATTCATTAAAAAAAATAAAATATATGTGTAGGGTTGTATGTCATGTCGTGCTTTATCGTGACAGAAATGGCCAGCTTGAATGAAAGTAAAATTTACTATTAATAAGAATTTATTGCAGTTAAGAAATTGTCTTCGTATGAAATCAAGGTTCAAATAGGGTATTTATTTCCAATCATGCAAAAATACAAATCTAAAAAAAATAAAATTATTGTTGGCGATAGGTTGGTTGGCGTCAATTTAAGTTTTCAGAAATAAATTATTTAACAGAGTGGAAAGATTGCTTAAAATACACTCTTGAGACATTACCGATGCATTAAGATATGATTATATATATATATATATATATATATATATATATATATTCACTTAACACCTTCTAATAGTTTAGATTTTTTTTTTAAATATTACTATTGTGCATATAAAGTGGAGTAACACAATTATTATACGAAGTATCACTTATTTCATATAAATTTCAGTGATCGACACTTTATATACATTACACTAATACTTAAAAAAAAGTCACGTGAAACATCTCATATTCCTTGTTGATAACTCTAACATGTTTTCAATTTTATTCCCCTGATACAAATAATTTCGACGTAAAAATTTACGATGATTATCGAACCACAGTTGTTTTCGACTGTTTGGTAGGTTAAAAACATATTTCCTCTGTTTCACTATAAGTTCACCACTTTCCTTTTATAGATGTTCCAATAAGTTTCTCATTTCATTTTTTTCCATTTTTTTATATATTATTTTCTCTCTTCCAATCACATCACTCATACTTTATCTATTATTTTATCATACTCATCTATTACTTTCTCTCTCACCATCACATTACTTGTACTACATCTATTATTTTATCATATTTCATAATCAAAACATCCAAAAGAAAGGGGAACTTATAGCAGGACGGAGGGAGTATGTTTCTTCAATACAATATGAACGAGTAGTCATTTTTACTGTATTCCATCCGAACATCATCAAATAAACAAGAAAGCTACTAATGGTTCAGATCAGGACAAATCGCATCAAAAAATCTGTTTTCTAGCAACATTGTATGTTTCCACTCCAACGTTCCACAATATTTTCAAAATTTTTATTATTAGTTGAAGAAAAACGTCTAACTTTTTTCTTGAAAAACATGTACCTTTTTATGCACATCCAAGGAGGTAAATTGTATGCTGTTAATATCACTGACAAAAAAGGATATTGCGTCTTCGTTATTCAATTTTGACGAGGGCTCGACCAAGATTTTAAATCACTCACTTTTTATAATTACAAATTAAAATGTGACCATTTATTTACAATGGCTATAAAAATAACGAGTGCACAACACTAATAACATGGAAGTCAACTAAAAAATTCAAGATGTGGCAGAATGACGAATATAGACATGTCCCCTTCACTTGCATGTCTCGTGGTCCAAATACCCCCAACAAAAATAAAAACACAATTCACGGAAAATAAACTTGTCGTAAATCTGACCTTTAAATATACGACGGTAAAAACTGTCACCTGTTGTGAATCTTTAATACTACAAGCGACTAATTTGCCACGGTCTAAAAAGCGTGTTTTTCCGTAGCGTCAAATGCGTTACATATTTCACAACTACACGAACAACCTCGACCCAGCTAAGCAAAAGATATATATGGCATTGAAGGAATGATTAAGAAGGTGAAGAGCATAGTGAGGTCGCTTTCGAAGCAACAAAAATTTGTTTTTGCCAGCTCTGGTGGGAAAAAATGGCCCATGGTCCCCCAAACAGATATAGGATTTATTTTATTTTATTGAAATTTAAACATATATAGGGTTGATTTAATTACTACAAATTTCTTTTATACAAGACATAATTATAATTGTAGTATATATGTATAATGACTCACACCTAGCCTTCATTGGGCCTCCCTCTCTCATCTTCTATCAACATCAAAACCACTACATAGGGTTGTAAATGAAATGAAACGAAGTGAATACAAATGTATTTAATTCGTAAAAGTATTTTGAAGTATTTATATATATATTTGTTTAGTTTTTAAAAATAAATTTAGTTTGGTATTCAATTCGAATGATTATTGGATACTATTAAATTCTGTTCGAGTATTCGAACCAATTTTTTTAGAGCATATTTTAAAGATTATTTTTCAAGCATTTGTTTTTAAATTAATTCGTATTCGATACTATTCAATTTGAAATTATTCTATTCAAAATTTCATGAAAAAAAACTGTAAAATAATATTTTAAATAATGTAGTGTATGAGGCGAGAGTATGTGAGATTTTGAGTAAACTTTCTAGATCTATGTTTTAAATGGTAACTCCAAACATATTCTAATTTACAACAATATTAATGTTACGGTTTTGATATAGATCAGATGGTGAGTTTCTTATGGAATCCACCACTTGCATAAAATACTTGTACAAACTAAAATGTGCAACTGATTTATACATGTGATTGGTTTCATAAAAAAATTCACCATCGGATTCTATACCATTTCTCATGAATATTATTTAATTTATTAATATGCAATGAGTGTAATTGTGTTTTCATGTGCACCTACATTATATGAGTCCTTTTTATGGTCCAATAAAGGAAGTAATCAATGTGAGAAAACAAGTGTGAGAGTAGGCCAAATGAAACAAACAAGCCAAATAAACCACAATAATAACAAAGAGTTAGTACCAACAATTAAACTGCAAACCATATGCATCTCATCATAACTAATATCCCACGCTACCAACCACCTGACACAATAACATGTCTCTACACAATTTTTGTAACTTGAAATTTTGAGTAAATTTTCATTTTATTCGGTTGAACACTCTCACAGTAAACAATGTGAACTGTAATTATATAGAAATTTCAAAATTGCAATAAAAAATTCACAAGTAGGTAATAGGTCAAAGTTCTTGAACAAAATCTCAAACGCAGAGTAGTAGCGAAACGAATAAGCCCGTAAATTGAATTGCAAGTAATCTAAAAAAAATAAGGAAAACAGGGGATTAAAAAGCCCATAGCTATAATAATATTGCACAAAAAGGCCCAAAGATACATATCATTAAAAACAATCAATTGTAATAATCTTTCAATCCAAAGTTAATCAATCTAAACAAGAAAACCTACCACACATAAACTCAATAGAAATGCAACACATCCAACCCAATCAAACATCAAAATGCAAACAATAATGCTAAAAAAAATGTGGCCGGGTTCAAGTGTAGCCCCACGTCACCACACTAAGTCCGTCACTGGTGCACAACACCGTCCTATACAATAGAACCACACACTGCTGTAGTGCACATGATCCAAATCTTCAATATAACTGTGCGATTACATTGCACGAGGCAGTGCTGTACAATACCAGATTCAAATCCGTAAAAAAAACGACATATCTATCTATTCATGATGTCCTATGCCAGGACTATGACCAGGGGCCGTTCCTTTCAAATCATATTTTCTTGCAACATTCCTAACCTTATATTTTCTTGAAATTTGTTTCCTATAATTTCTTCTCAAATTTCCATGCAATATTTCTTCTCCTTTGATCTCATTACAACACGAAGTGAATATCAAACAAACAAATATGACACTGATTACAACAAATATCGTTTTCAATGCCATATATATCACAAATTTTTTGTATTTTTTCTAATAATGGATGTAATAGTAGAATTATTTATGGCTCTATTGCTATTTATAGTAAAAAAAAAAAAGGACCCAAAAGACAAAATTCTACACTGCATGCGGTGTTCATGCGCACTAATTTAAAATAATATTTAAAAAGATTCGAAAAATATGAAAAGAAGTGGTGGTCAAGAGCCCCCTATTATTCAATTATTACAAATCAAACTATTATATTTTGAAATATTAACTATGTACTTTTTTTTATTGTATTCAAATCGACCCATGAGGTTTTGTCTGCATGTCGTACGGCCTGAATGTAATTGTAAATTAAAAACTGGAAAAAAAAAACTGGAAAATCACCAATAAAGCGGTTCGATTTTTCTGTTCTATTTTTCATGTTTGACTGATATTTTATTTTACTGAATTTTTAACACGTACTCCTTCCATCTCCGAAAAGTTTGCGGGGAATTTTGGGCACATGGTTTAAGAAAAAAGTGTAATGATGAGAGTGTTGAGGGGTAATTTTGTAAAATTTTATATATAAAGTAAATAAAGTAGGTAGATTGAGTGTATGGTGGATCCCAAAAGTAATGACATGAAGGGTAAATATGTGTATATTATGAGGGTGGTGATTGTAATAGTTATTTCTATTTTGGGGGTATGCAAACTTTTCAGAGACAAACTAAAAAGAAAACTATGAAAACTTTTCAGGGACGGAGGGAGTATTGTTTTTAATGTTATAAGACGTTGATTATTTTTTAACATAACACATATCAATTATTTATATAATAGAATAAAATGTATAATACTAAAATTGTAACAAGTGATCAAATCAGCCAATAAAAAAGTAACAATACCAAATATTTTGAAAGGTAAATTGAGAATCAATGCGGGGTCTAAAATGTACATATATAATAAACGGAATTAACTACCACCTGGCCTTCCCACTAAAACATAAGTAAGACTTAAATAGTGTTACCTAATAGTTATAATTAAAGTGTTACCGCAAATATGTAATTCATCCATGGACTAAAAATACGTTCACTTTTTTTATTTATTTGTTCACTAAAATTATATAAGTTTACTTTTGATGAACATATGGAATAAAGAGGTCACAGACAGCTTGTGCACCTTAAAGTCTAATGCAACATTTTGTATAGTTTATTATAACACTTTTAATATTAAGTCATCAATTATAACTGGATTAATCGCCTTTTGAATCGAATATCGAAACTTAAAAAAAGTTATCAATTGCAACATTTCTCTTTGAATTTATGTAATACTATCTTTGAAATCATGTAATGTAACATTTTTTCACTTCTTAAAAGATAAAATTTGACAAAAAAATTACTGTACATAATGACAAAGTCATGTGTAATACTCAGAAGCTCATTTCCCCTCGAAAAAGTGTGCACGATCACCCAAACAGACTCTTATGCTAATATATACATGTGGTATTTAGCCGCCGTCTAGACCCGCCTAAGCTGGATTTTTGCCCGAACCGTTCAAAAAATTGAAAATCGAGTCGATCCGGGGCCTCCTAGCACCCAGACCGACTTTTACAACCTAGAATGTAAACGAGGGATATATCACAACACCCTTCTTGACATCGATTAAATATATAAGCCCATATGAATGACCCAAATCTAGGTAAACCCAACCCAATAGAAATGATCAAATTATTTTGGGCTTCAATTATGAAAAGTTATCTACACCCCTTTACTAAATACACTCATAGATTAATAAGCCCTTCAATTTTAACGAAATTATTAATATACCCACGTTCAATTATTAGTTGTACCTTTTCTCCACAGAAACCCTCATTGTCTTTTCATGTAAATTACGGCTTTGGTCTCATGATTTTTTATAAAAGTTTTAGCCCCACATTTTTTTTTGTTGCAAAAACGGTTCTAATTGTTATGTTTCTAACAATTCCAGTTAGTTTTTTTTTTTATTTAAATTTATTGTAAAGGTTAATTAATTATGTAATCAAATGAATTCATAAACTTTGAATTTATTGTAAAATTATATATAGAAATTAATTTATACGAGCTAATAGTTATAATTATTTTAAAATTTTGAGAATGCAGGAGAGTGGCAGTGTGAGAGATGCAGAGTATAATTTCTAATTACCTCAGCCAAACGAAACGTGAATAAATTGTAATTAAAAAGTCGGTGTATATATTTATATGTCTATAAATTTGTCCGTACGTATATCTTTAGTTCCAGATATATAGGCACTTTTAATTAATAAGAATACTTTAAAAGATTAAGTTAAACTTAATTAATTATATACGTCTTTCAAATTTATTCGAATTTTTTCGTCACACATAATGCATTCAGTGAGACGATCTCACACGAGAATTGATATTAATACATTAATCAGAAGTGAAGTGCATGCATGAACAACATTTAAAAGATGAGTAACTACAACAAAAGTCAAGACTAATTGATTATGTAACCAGAATGAGAAACAATGGAGTTACATACAAGATGAGAATCCAATTAAATCTACAAGTTGCGTGACAGAAATCGTATCATTATAGATTCTTCAGCTAAAAGTTTTTAATAACAGTGTGTTATTAAAATTTTTAGTTAGAGTAGCTATAATAACATAAATTCTGTCATTAAAAATCAAATTTCTTGTATTGTAATGACAACAAAACAAAAGATGTGATCGAAGTGGAGAAACTAGTCGTGCTTCGAATGACCTATACCGGGACTATGACCAGGAGTGGTTGGTCGAAACGTATCCACATATCCTCCCGATCCTTCGACATCACCTCTAGGATGAATACCCAAATTTCTTGCTTGGCTATGAATGAATAGGGTGGATAGAAGTATAACAATCATGATGAATATCAAACAAGAAAACTTAGTAGACTTGGCCATTGAGAAATAATATGTAAATTTGCTTATGAAATAAAATGGAAGAGAGAATATTGGTGAAGAAGTTAAGTTTGATGTATCCCTTGAGCTTCTCTTTGGGGTATTTATATATGTGGAGTGAAAAAGTTTAGGAGGATGCATGTGAGGTCCTCTAGATAATCCAAACTAAGATTCCTTTGTATACCATCACACCTAATTGTAATTACAATAAAGTAAATTTATGACTTGGTAGATATTTTGAATTAGTTGTACTTTGTAAGTATGTACAAGTTTTTTTGTATTAAAATCATGAAACTTTAATTATAACTATATAAATTATTCATCATACTCAACCTTTGCAATCCACATATGTTGGAAAGTGTTGAGAGGCAGGATTTTTGGGCAGTAAAAAGAGGACCGTGACTTTAGGAACAAATAAATTAGATACATGACCTTTTTTTCCACAATTTTAGGTTCAATTAGTCTGACAGACCCCATTTCGAATTAATTTTGCACGTGTTCTAAAACGTCCTACTTTTTTGTTTCGCCCAAAACCTAATAAAATTGGTAAAGCAACAGAATTGATACCTTGATCATATCTCATCTTTCTCCTTCAACCATTCACGACACGATACATTCCTCATCACATTCTTCAATCTATTCCAAATGACACACTTTATTTTCAATTTTATCCATATCTATAAAATAAACAAGTGGGTTTCACCATCATGGTTGCATCGTCCGACAGAAGCCGAAGTACACTATTAAGAAAACGAGTTAAACACGTTGCAACTAGTGTCTTAATTTTTTTTGCATATATATATACATATTACATATATATTGACTATATTCATATACAAATCAATCTTTCTAACACAATAAATGGAATAAAAAGGTTGAAGGTAAGTTTTATGTCTTGCTAAAAATGATAGATGTCTTATGCCTAGATAGGCATGTTTGTACATTTTAATTCAAACAAGAGAGAAACATGAAACACAAACTGGACGCTGCATTTGCATGTATTTCCCCCCACTCATTTGTGTCTTATTCATTAGTGCTCCCAATTATCACCTTTTTCATAGAGTGGTGTCCAATCTTTGTAAAACTCCATAATTGATACACGACCAAGCTCAAATAATATGTACTCCTACGTCACTTCGAAAACTTTACACTTTCCTTTTTTGTTCGTCCCAATAATTGATTGGTTGGGTCACATCAATTCGGGCGCTGATGGAGATAAGATTGTATTTTAATTATTTAGTATTATTTATATTTTTTATATAGTGTTAGAGCTTTGTTTAGGTTTTGATTAATTATTAGTGGGCCGAGCTTTTAGGGCTTACACGCCTAAAACCCTAGTTTATCTATTGTAAATATGAGTCTCAAAAACATTGTAAAGGGAGTTGATTTGAATAGAAAAATATTGGGTTTTATCCCTTTTGACGTGTTTTATTTGTGTTCTTCCAGTATTCATTTTGAATCAATGAATTATCACTTTTAATCTCGTTTACATATATTCCGGGTATTCGTAGAATCAACGGATTTACGTGTGTATCAGATTTACGTTTTAATCTCGTTTACATATATTCCGGGTATTCGTAGAATCAACGGATTTACGTGTGTATCAGATTTACGTGTGTATCGTGCTTCCGCCTGCATCAGGCGCAAACCAAATCGGTTGCGTCTGTTAGGTACGCCTGCCGCCTGGGCGTGAACAATCGTTGCCCACGTGGTTGACCCGATACCAAACCCGACACATAGATCCTAGTCGTGGGTTTGACCCCCACGCCTCACACCTGCCACCCGAGTCGTAGTTCGAGCCAGAATTGTCCAAAATTAAAGGCTCCCCGCAATGATGCGCACTTGCAAAGTGCGCCCAATGCGACGTGCGGTTCAATGTCCTTAGCACACCACCATGTAGACTCATTGACCATAATCCTCGGGAGTTGACCTAGTGGTGTAAACTTGAAACTTAGGAGTGTGTTTCTCTCTAAGTCTTAGATTCGAAACTCATAAGGTACAAACAATTTTTAAGGGGCCAGTCCATACAAAGCTTTGCTCTGTCTTTAAATGGGACCCTCGAAAGTGGACAGTGAGATTGATCCTTCGAATTAGTCGGTTGGTCGGTCGGTCCAAGAGTCGGATACCGAGACTTAAAAAAAAAAGACTCTTCTTATTTTTTTTTTTACCACAATACTTGTCAATTTATCTCATGTGAAATTGCTAATCTTCAAGTATTAATATTTCATTCATCCGAAATTGGTCTTGAGAAAGTAAATACACCAAATTCATCTACTCAAAATGTAGATGACTAATTTACAACTTTGTCTCCCTCTTCGTATCGACCATGATGAAAATGTTCATAATCAGTGTAATCCAAACTAAGTCTCCCTCGTCAAATTATGTGAATTTTCATTTCCACTACACAATTTCCTTTTTTACAGAAAATCTTAATATTATATATTTTGAAACACATGTGATGATTCATGAGAAGACAAATACATAGCCATATATATTATGAACAAAAAATAAAATATTACACCATATCGTGTATAGCATAGTTCATGCATCTAAATACTTATGTACTTATGCATATCTAGTCGAGAATTTGAAGTTAAATATATCCAAATATGATATTTGAAAATTAATATTCAATTAAAGGAGTATATTAGAAAATGTTTAAATGTGAAATATCTAACGGTGATTATGTATATGGTTCTCTCCTTCTAAACTTAATTGGAGTTAGATCTGAAACACTAAAGCTTATTTTGGAATGAATACTTTATTGAAAATATTTGTTCTTTCAATCGAGAATGTGATTTCGTTAAATAAAATGTATAGCAAAAGATCTAGCGGATTTGGGTCAGGTGTAAGACAATATCGTCATGTGCAATAGAACTATACTGTTTATGACATTTCTTTGAATAGTGTTGTACTGTATTGAATCAAAATTCATAATAATATGTACATTTATGTTCTATTGCACATGATGATATATAGTACACGAGATTCAAATTCAGATCTATGAGGTGTTTTCAAACACTACAAACAGCTTCCAGAATCACTTTTTTAAAAACTGCCCTCTCACATCTTTTACATTCCAGAAGTGTTTTTAAGCTGTTTATAAAGTTTGCAAACACCCCCTAATATGTCTAGCTAGCATAGTTAGGTGAGCAGTGAGTGTTGATAGTAAAAAAAAACTTTTAAATAACTTTAGAAAAGACGTACTCCTTCCGTTCCGTGATTATTTGCACACTTTTTTTATTGGGACGTCCCAAGATTATTTGCACACTCTTAATATGGAAATACCCAACAAAATTAATACTCTTCCAACATCATTTTATTTTCAAAATTACCATTCATTTTTTACATACATTTTACTTTACACCCCATCAAATCACCCAAAATTTCCCTCATTTATTTTACATCATCAACCACTAAATTCACTTTTCTTAAAAAGTGTGCTGGTCAAACTATGCAAAAAATCCCGGGACGGAGGGAGTATTTGATACTTCCTTCGCTCTAGTGAAAGTTACCAAAAAATTTTTTCGTTCGTTTCAAAAAAACCTATCAATTTCTTTTTTTAATAAACTAATCTCTCACATTTCATTATATTGTCTTCTCCTTTAATCACATCACTTATAATACATCTACTTATTCCATCATATTTTTAACCTTCGTACTCATATATTTTTTTAAAGTCTCGGTCCAAGAACCATGGGTTGGTCTAGTATGCACTCGAGTGCATGCTGTGCACCCTAGTCCATGTGCACTTTTCAGTTTACTGACTTACACTTTTTGGTAATGGTGTTGCACTTTTCAATTATTACTCATTTACCAAAAAGTGTAAGTCAGTAAATTGAAAAGTGCACATGGACTAGGGTGCACAGCATGCACTCGAGTGCATACTAGACTTTACCACTAATCCGGGGGACCAATCCCACCGCCCCGTTTAAAGTCAGAGTTTTGCGTTGTGTATGGATTGGCCCCACATAATTTGTTTGCACGGATTCGAATCTGAGATATAGAGACGAGCACACTCATAAGTTTCAAGTCTACACTACTAGACCAACTCCTTGAAGTTTCGTACGCAAATGCACCATAAGGTAACGAGAAGCCTCCTCACAGTCACAGGCACCCCCAACTCTTCCGTACCTCTTACTTCAAATATACTTCAAAGATCGAGGAGGCGTGAGATTCTCTGTACAGTATATATGGAATCCCCATGACAGAGGTACATACGGAATTAATTATTATACTTTTAATTACGTACTAATACTGTCCTTTTTAAATTAATTAATTAAATTCAACGAACGGTCGTCATTTGACAAGAGTAATTAGTATATTTAAATTTGATACCGGAAATAAAAAGGTAGCTAGCTGTATATATTCAATAAGAAATTAAAATCTATGCAAAATTAAAGTTTATTGTCACATGTATGTCAGTATGTGTTTAACGGTTGATAATTCACACATGATGAACTTAATTGCAATATTAATTAATTAAACCCCTTTTTTTAGTTCTTTCTCTCAAAAGAATATTACTTGACCTAATTAAGATATTCTTGTTTCCTTTTCTGTCGGTTAGCATTTAAATTTTAAATCTCCAAATTTACTAGTCATGAAAGTTACTCATGAATTTTGGATAGAAAATTTAAAAATGTGATAAAATAAACAAATGTATTAAAGATGATATAATTGAGAGGAAAAAAAAATATAATTAATGAAATGTTAGAGATCGAAAGTAGTTTGCCAAAAAAATGAATGAATAACTTTCATTGGAACGGACTTGCCTTCAGCTACTTTCGTATGAGTTGTTTTGTGCTCTTTACTAATTGGAATAATGTTTTCTTCTCAATCGCCCGTCGATAGAGTTTTAGTGACGACGGTTCTGGCTTCGTCGTGAATCATGATGCATATTTCTCGACCCAAATAGTATGAGTTACAGACTACAATAAAATTGACTTTTAGTGACATAAATCATGTCATTATAGCTTCTCTAGCTAAAAGTCTTTAATGACAAAAATTGACTTTTAGTGACAGGTACTATCATTAATATTCAATTTTTCGAAAATTTTGTCACTAAAAGTCAGCTTTCGTGATATTGATTTTTTTAAAAACCCTTAAGCCCTCTGGACTACTAAGTCATTATTTGATTTTTGAAGATTGGTGTGAGTCGTTGTTTATGATACGGGTCAATCCTCCACTCTCTAGTTAACTTTTGGGTGGAGTTAGGGCTTCTAGCTAGATTGAGTTCATAACAATTGGTCTAACATGCTAGATACCCGGCGTGGTATGGAAGGTGGAGTCGGGGCTTCTAGCTTGACTTCATAACAATTGGTCCAACATGCCAGATACTCGATGTGGTACGAAAGAGGCGGTGGAGTTAGGGCTTCTAGCTTGACTTCTTAACAATTGGTCCAACATGTCAGATACCCGACGTGGTACCTAAGTCGTTGCGAAGGCTCTCTAGGGTGTAAGTAGTCCGTGTGGTTAGTGTTTGGGCAAGTGAAATTAGGGTGGATGGTGAGTCTAAACGTACAAATCCCCCATTGAACTTGCAAAGCCCATAGAGAACAAGCCCATTTTTTTAAATTCCTTTTCTTTTTCTCACTACTCTCTTAATTAATTAAGCAACCGACATTTTTTTAATTGAGAAGATGTACATGCACAAATTGAAATATGATTAAGTGATGTGCCACTATAAGCCGGCCCACGTGCGCTCACACACATACAAATCATTTTATTGGGGAAAAGTAGTAGTTTAAGTTTTTTTTTTTTGTTTGTTTTTTTTTTTTTTTTTTTAACTTAGCTCAAAATTGACAAAAATTTGTGTGAGATCGTCTCACAAATCTTTTTTCATGAGACAAATTTCTTTTGATCCATATTCCAGATTTTTAGGTTGGACAATTTTTTTTTCTTCAGATTTTAATTTTTACAAAAAAAAAAAAAAGAGACAATGTTTAAGTAGAAAGTGATAATGTTTTTAACAAGAGTGACTATCACTTTTTACTTTAACATTATCACTTTTTATTTATACAGTATTCCCACCGTCCCACAATTTTTTGCACTCTTCCTTATTCGTCCGTTTCACAATTGTTTGCACTTTCCAAAAATGAAACTTTTTCATACACCCCACTACCCCAGTGACCCTCATAATATTCACATATTTACGCAAAATGTCATTATTTTTACACTCAATCCAATCATTTACTTTACTTTATTCATAAAAATTTACAAAATTACCCCTCAACGCTCCACTCATTAAACATTTTTCTTAGTTCGTGTGCCAACTTTTTAATGAAATATTTATGGAACGGAGGGAGTATCATTTTTTATATTGAGTAAAAAAAACTGTCTTTTCAATCTGTAATACGGTTTCACTCAACACCCGCTCCTAAAAGCAAGGGTAAACCATAACATTGGAGTATATAGATTAAGAATTGATATTCATGATTGAGTTTATAAGTTGTCCTTTGATTGTGCTGAAATGTTGCTTTCATTCATTAAAGGGCGGTTAGTTATAAGAATCATATCTTTGCAAATTAAATTATATTATAGTACAAATTAGTTAATTAGAGTATAATATAGAATTAAGAATTGAAGGCAAGTTGGGGTTAAGACAGAGGAAATGCGGCTGAAAAGGCATGGATTCTGTGTACTGCCCACTTACCTATGTCGATCTACTTCAATTATTTATATGAATATATTGAATGGTTCATATGCAAGATTCACACGACAATTTCAAGTGAAAACACATCTGTCTTTTGCCTTAACCTTATAGAGTTTTATTTCTTGCATGCCTTCACCTTTTTTTAATATACTCGATCCCTCTGTTCTAAATCAGTTTTCACTCTAATTTGAATACGAAAACTAAGAAAAAATTAAAGTGATGAAATAAGTATATTATGTAAGAAAAAGTAATGACATAGGAGATAAATGAGTGGAAAGTTAAAGAATAAAAGTCGTGAAAATTAAACTTATTTTTTTGAAATGATAAACTGATGCGGTATGTAGGGGCTGGCAATTTTCGACACGACACGATAGCACGATACGAATCCGACACGAAAATTGTGGGTTAGTGTTTGGCCTTATCGGGTTCGTGTCGTTATCGGGTCGACCTGATAACGACACGAAAATTTCGTGTCGGGTTCGTGTCAACCCGTTAAGCACGATAAAATTAACAGGTAACCCATTAACCTGTTAACAACCCGTTAACCTGTTATTTACCTGATATGACACGAAAATTATCGTGTTGTTATCATGTCGTGTCGATACGAAAATTATCGTGTTCGTGTCGTGTTGACACAGATCTTTATCGTGTCGTGTCACTATCGTGTCGACACGAAACACGACACGATAGCACGAATTGCCAGCCCTAGCGGTATGGACCAGAAAAAAAAAGGTATGAAAACTGATTTGAGACTATGAGAATATTTTAATAAATTTAAGCAAGTAGTAATAGTTTTTCCCGCACATTTTGGCCCATCAGTGTGGAAATAATGACCTACCTTAGTTCCTTTGTCAAAAATAAAATAATATCCTATATTTATCAAAAATTTTTTTGAAGGTTACATTTATCAAATATATACTCGTTCATAATTTAAAATTCATGCTATTCCTCCACTGCAGCTCCAAAACAAGTTATATGAATGATGAAATTAGACATTAATTGTTTGATAAACCATAGGTAAAGTGATCAAGTTATTTATCTTGTTCTTGTGTTGATATTTCATTAACGAACTTTTTTTTTTTAATATTTTTTCATTTATGTATAAAAATGATGGCATCAAATGTGGTTGTGTCTTAAGTGTTTCTATATTAATATTTCCTTTTCATTTATTTGCTTTTTTGTTTCTTTCTAAATTTTATATTTGATATATAAGTTTGAATACTTTATATGCAAAAGCACTACGGGTGTTTTGGCATGATATTAAATTAGAAGCTAAAAAGGAAGCTATTTTTGTAATTCAATTGATGGTTTAGATTAATTAATATAACTCATATTTTGACCAAATAAATTAATTTAGTAGTAACCCAAGATTTGATTTGATATTCTGACCCTACCCTTTTCTGTGGTGCTCTTTTTTGCTCATTAATTTGATAATCATATCATAGCTGTTGTAGTGGTGTAATTTGGCGTATATATTAATTCAGTTTTCTTAGTTATGGACCTCCTAAAGAATATGCTTAGAGACCGTTGTGGGATGGACTTAGGGCTGGCAAATCGTGTTATCGTGTCGTGTTTCGGGTCGACACGATAGTGACACGACACGATAAGGCCAAACACGAACACGACACGATAAGGATCTGTGTCGACACGACACGAACACGACAATTTTCGTGTCGACACGACACGACACGATAACGACACGATAATTTTTGTGTCGACGTGACACGACACGATAACGACACGTAACACGATAACAACACGATAACGACACGATAAAAAAATAAATCAATTTAAAATTGTATTAAATATATAAAAAAATTATATTTATATAAATATTTATCAGGTAAATAACAGGTTAACGGGTTGTTAACAGGTTAATGGGTTACCTGTTAATTTTATCGTGCTTAACGGGTTGACACGAACCCGACACGAACCCGACACGAAATTTTCGTGTCGTTATCAGGTCGACCCGATAACGACACGAACCCGATAAGGCCAAACACTAACCCGCAATTTTCGTGTCGGATTCGTATCGTGCTATCGTGTCGTGTCGAAAATTGCCACCCCTAGATGGACTTGAATAAAAATTTAATTATCCCAAAAATTATTAAGATGACTAATAGAAGTTAAATCAAGCCTAAAATAAAATTTCAATCAACACGCAAAAAATAGAGCGGTAGAAGTCAATTTGATCTCATAATTTTCTATCTTTTTTAAAATGGTTTCTAAAAGGTTAAATGTATGAATTTAGTCCTTTTTTTGTAATTTGTTCTGTTTTGATCCTAAAAAGTTAAATATATCAACTTAGTCCAATTTTTTCACAATTTGTTATGTTTTGGTTTTAAAAAGTTAAATGTATCAATTTTTTCACAATTTGTTCTGTTTTGATCCCAAAAAATTAGAGTTAAATGTAATTGCGAAAATATGGGACTAAATTGATACATTTAATTATTTTGGGATCAAAACAGAACAAATTGCAAAACAATAAGACTAAAGTGGTACATTTAACTTTTTTTGGATCAAAGCAGAACAAAATGCAAAAAATGTGATTAAATTGGTACATTTAACTTTTTTGAAATCAAAACAGAACAAATTGAAAAAATTAGTACTGATATGTTGAAAGTTATGGAACTAAATTGGCTTCCATCCCCCAAAAATACATTTAATTGTGCATGTGTATATCAAATGACGGAAAACACACCATCTACGATATTCAATCTTTTTCAGTTGATATATTCAAGCCTTTGATGATATATATTTCAACATATCTATTATGAAATGAGCAAAAAATCAGTGTGTAAGAAAGATCACATGCAGCATTTTCTGATTTTTATTGTTTTCTTTGTTAACATATTACAAACAAGTACGACAAGGGTTACAAATGATCATGAATTTTAAAGTGCAATACCTCAACCCTCCATTTAAAATATAATTAATTGAAAGATTCCACAAAAAGTGCGTACCACAATGAGTTCCTTAAGTTTTGGAACCCTCTGTCGCCCTAGCTACCCCACTCAATTAATTTTATAATATATGAAATTGAGGACCACTATATTATAAAATTTTCAGGGTCAATTTATGATAAATTATTTTTTTAAATAAAGTTAAGTGATAATTTAAATAATTAAGTGGTGCTTGAAAGGTTAAAATTATAAAATGAAAATAAAGTTATGTATTTATAAAAATGAATAAATATATTTTTGTAGACGAACTAATAAAGTAAGTGCACATAATAGGTGGAGAGGAGGAGGATTACACAATAAACTCCATTTTATTTTCTTTCTCTCCATATATATTACAATAAACACACATATATATTGATATATCGAAGGAATCTTACCTAACTCGACAGTTTCATATATGAGATGGAGTATTTACATTTTATTTTATTTTAGAATATAATTTATGTAAGGTTATAAGTTCATGAATCATATAATATTTGTGTGATGAAAATCCGTCTCAAATATGACCACCATACACATTTTTTTTAATATATATATTTGTTTATAGTTATTGTCTTATGCAATAATATACTACAACCCAAAAAGTGTGGCGTTTGATAGTGACCCCTGGCGGCAGTGAATCTTCACTTCCTTTTGAATCTAATATTGGTCTTGATTGTACTCTCTATGCTTTTTCGTTATTAATTATAATAAATCTCTTTTTAGGGACTGATTTATGGTTGAGCATTTGAGATGTAAAGTTAAAAAAAATAATACAAAAGAGAATATATAGGATGCTTTAAACATGCATCACTTGCCATTTTTACCAAATTTAGAAAACACACTATTCTCTATTAAATAATTAAGTTGCTAATTGTTATGCTTTTCAAATTAAAGAAAGGGATCTTCGCAGTGGGTAAAAAGGTGTATTTTCTTGAAGATTAGTGTAATGTTAATTTTTTGTTACATCTACTAAAGGAATGACACGTGAGAAATGTAATTTTTATTCTTTTGTACTTGTTGATAGTCATGAGTTTTTAGGTTGTATATGAGGCTTAAGTTGATTAATCAAATAAGAATTTTATGATGAGGTTATAACTTTGCATTGAACGTTAGTAAGCTTGAAAAGAGTTTAAGATCGAAGAGAGAGAGAGTTCTTGTAGTTTGGCATCTAAATGTGTTTATTAATTGACGAAGTTGGATAGCTCAAGTGGTTAGAGCACCACTACCTAGGCTTTAGATCCTGAGTTCGAGTCATGGGGAAGGGAAAAGGGATGGGTATTTAATATAAATAAAAAAAAAATGTGTTTATTAATTAAGTAAAAGACCCTTTAAATTGTGTTTATTAATTAAGTAAAAGACCCTTTAAATTGTGTTTATTAATTAAGTAAAAGACCCTTTAAATAGTACTTCCTCCGTTTCAAAAATGTTTCACAAAAAAATAGGCACACAAACTAAGAAAAATGTGTAATGAGTGAAGTGTTGAGGAGCAATTTCATAAACTTTTATGAATAAAGTAAAGTAATTAAATGATTGGATTGAGTGTAAAAGTAATGACATTTTGTGTAAATATGTACGTGAATATTGTTAGAGTGAGGTTTATGAAAAATTTTATTTTTTGGGAAGTGCAAACAATTGTGGAACAAACGAATAAGGAAAGAGTGCAAACAATTGTGAGACAGAGGGAGTACGTGAAAGCATGATCCGTCTCTATTTCATTGTTCGTGCTTTTAAAAAAGGACACGTGTTTGTCTATGTGATACATGAGCTCTTATGATATGATTACTAATTATATTTTAATTCTACTGTTGGTGGAGAAGCAGACTCTCGTTTTTATCCTCTTGACACATAAGATTGACTGGCTCAGGTGAACTGACGTCTTTTCCAATGCGACAATTCGTCTCTGATTGACAGTCATGTAGGATGAGCTCACTAACTTGGCCGATCAGATGGTGACCTCTGAGGTGGCATTGTCGAACAATTTTCAATGTGTTGATTTTTGATCGGTCTTCTTTGACTCTAAAGAATTAATTCTCATCTTATTTATTGATCATCGTGGTGACGTAAACAAATTCATTGACTTGACTATATTTGTAAATTAAGACTTAGTATAACAATGCTTTGTTCAATAGGTTGCACCTTCAAATGAAAGTGTACAATGAATGAGTATTCATTTGGTGTAGACATCGATGGAGCAAGATTTCGATTTTAGTCACACTAACCCTAATTAATTAATTAAGTTATTCATTTTAATTTATTTGTTACACAATTTGATGTCATGCACCCTCAAAACCGTTGCTTTCCAATCAAATAAACTGAGATTTAATTTCAACAAGTTTTATGTTGGTATTTTTTTATTCTTGCAATTGTAATACGATATATATACGTGTGTGCATGTGTGTGTGAGAGATTTAGTTTATTGGATTATTGTTCATATATAGTCCGAAATTTTAGATTATGTGATTACAAACTTAATTAAATGACAATGCAGTGTACATGAAAAAATATTGATACATTGATACACATAAAATAAGCAAATAGAAAAAGATTCGTGTGAGACGATCTCAAAATAAGACCGTTCACAAACTAGCACAAATGAACTAATCCTTTCAAAGTGTTAAAAACATCATGTCCAAATTATGTTTTGTCTCACCGTGAAATGACAGTCTCGTCTACGCAATAAATCACCCAGATTGTGTAACCCTAGATTTTTTTTCACGGCGAATGCCCGATTCCGGGGCTGTGACCCGGTGCCGTAGGCCTGAAGTCATCGGGTCGGCCGCCCGGCGGCGGTGGTGGTGATGTAAAAGCAGCCCCATTGGCACATGCAATGATACTTGAACAATCTGTTGATAATATTTGTGAAGGGTGTTTTGTAGAAACCTTGGTTTTGTTGTTAAGTTTCAAGTTTCTTCCTTGTGTAGATTGAAATTCATGGGATATAAAAATTGCAAGGAGAAACAAGGCAATCATAAACTTTGATTGAGCCATCAAATTAAGAGAGAGAGAGAGAGAGAATGGGCTAATTAGTAAGATGCTTGAATACCCTAGCTCTTGGGGATATTTATAGGTGGAGCAGATCTTGGGTGAAACCGTCTTAGTGTCTCCATCGACTCGAATTTACAATGTTTATGTAAAAGTGATAATTTTTAAGTAAAATATACTCCCTCCATCCATCCGTCTATAAGCTTCACGTTACTTTTTGGCAGAGATTAAGAAAAATGATTAAATAATAGATATAGTACAAGTGATGTGATCGAGATAGAGAGAAAAAGTAAGATATAAAGTGAAGTGTAAGAAAAAATACTTACCAAAAAAAGTATGAAAAGCTTATAGGTGGACGGACAAAAATGGTAAAATTGGAAACTTATAGGCGGACGGAGGGAGTAATATTTGTGGTCACTTTTGTTAAAAACAGTACTCCCTCCGTCCACAAAATATAGTTTCATTTGTCTTATATTCTTCGTCCATAAAATATAGTCTCATACACTTTATGAAAACTATATATTCCGTATCACTTAATTACTCAAGTTGCATCAACTGTATACACATACAATCACTTTATTCACAATGAATTCCACAATACTCTTATTTTATGTACTTTATTTACATTTTTCTTAAAACATATGTCAATTTAAATGAAACTACTTATTGTGAATGAATGAAGTATCGCTTTTTAAATGTAACAGGTCATAAATATGTAGAATGCGAGAGAATATGAAGGTTGTCGACTGTCCTCATTGGTTGGAGATTTTTTAGAATATTTATTAAAGGAATGTAGCATCTTAATTAATTTGTTTTCTTTTAATTAATTCTTGAGCATGTGTAGGGGCTGTTCAGATTCACATTTGGAAAGGACAGAATCCCCTACTACCTAGGTTTATAAAGTTCAACTATAGCTGGCAAAAAGTAAAAGGAAAGACAAAATTCATGAAATGCAAAAAAGAAAAAATCTTTGAGAAATTTAATTTAGAGCCGACTTGATTAAACTTATTTTAAATAAATCTTATAAGCATTTTCAAGCTAGAGCTTGATTTTTGTTTTTTAAGTACTCCTATATCTTTAAAAAAATTTAGAAAAATAAGTTAGGATATTGATACTTAATTTTTTTTTGTTATAATGATTTTTTGATGTTCAACTATGTTATGCAGTTTTTTTTGTATAATAGTGATAGTCTTTGTACTGGGAAAAGTTGCTCCACGCCATGACTCTATTTTCGTTGAAGATCTTCTCTGGCTTAAATTCCTCGTTTGCAAAGATTATATTTTACCATTTGCAAAGACATAAATTTATGATTGTTTATAATTAAATCATAAAAATATTAACACCTAAACAAACATAAAGTCATAACAATGTCATTTTCAATAGTGACTATAAAAAATAAAAATAAAAAGTCATCAGCTATGTCATTAAATTTTAATTCTAATTAACAACTCATATACATAGAAGTATTTTTTGGAAAAATAATAAAACGTACATGAGAAATGTTCAAACGGGCATATTAATTTTAATTTTTCTAATTAATCGTGTCATCAGCAGATTCCTTATTCACCTAACGAGTGTATTCTATTTCATACAACAAGTATATAATGTGGATATTACGTTAGTAATACATATTTTTATTAATAATAATTAGAAGACCTAAATAATTGTTGCATCGTGCAAAGCATACCACTAATTTAGTTTAGTAAAACTAATCATCCTTTTTTTTTTTAAATATATAAATACATTTTCTGACAAAACATTAATTTGTATAAACCATTTTTGCAATATCATCGAAATTAATAGTGATTATGGAGGAAAAGTATTCTTCATCTTCAGAAATAGTATTGCAGAATAAGGGTCCAAACAAAGGGAATCTCATAACTATTCTTAGTATTGATGGTGGAGGTGTTAGAGGGATCATTCCAGCAATTATGCTTGCTTACCTTGAATCCCAGCTCCAGGTATCCAATCTAAAAATCGAAATCGTATTACGATTTCGATTCCCGTTCCAAACCGTCGATTTTATCGGTTTTATTTTAATTTTTAAATTTTGATCTCAACAGTTGATTTTGAAATATTATTTATAAAAAAATAAAATAAAAACTCAAACTAGCAATTTAACCGCCTAATTGTCGGTTATCTGCTGGTTTCAGTTTTGAAAATTCATAACCGTAACTAAACCAATTTGGTTTATAACTGAAACTGCCGGTTGGATAACCTGATTGTTACCGAATCGTCGATTCTAGTGAGCATGTTTACTAACTCGTGAGCTGAATTATCATCTCTATCATTTGAGAAGGAAGTCCAAAATTTGGTTATGGTGGAGTTTCTTTCCTGATATCATAAAAAGTTTGAATCAACAAAAAAGTGTGATGAAATTAATTCATTTATATTAACAATTAAATTCACCCTATTGTGCCTATGTTTAGGCTTGAATGCAAGATTTAGAATTTTATAAAGTAAATAATATGACAAATTCGAAATTTTGCAGTCTCATAAATAACATAAATGCCATCCCCATAGTCAACTTAAATGTATTTTTTTGTGTTTACTTTGAGTTTCGAGTGATTTTGAAAGTTGAGTTTTTAAAATTCTGATACATTTTTTTTTTAGTAACGTTAAAGATAGTTGTCCAGATTATATCCAGAATGCATTTTTTTTTTTTTGAAAAACTATTTTTAAAATTTCGAAGTCAAATCAACGTATAATCTTAAAATTCAAAATTCGATTTTCGTAAAGTATTGAAGCGTTGGTGTAGGAGTTAGACGGCGAAGATGCAAGGATTGCGGATTATTTCGATGTGATAGCGGGAACAAGTACGGGAGGCCTTGTAACGACATTGCTAACAGCGCCTGATCAAAACAATCGCCCTCTTTATGCTGCAAAAGATATAGTGCCTTTCTATCTTGACCATTCACCAAAAATCTTTCCTCAACCAAGGTAAATTTATTAAATTTCATGCTACTTTTCTTTTTCCTTATATATTTCAAAACAAAATGCACTTGCTTCCTTGTACTTTAATTTCTTTTCGGGTACGAGTCAGATTATTAGTATGAGTCCATCTATGAGTGTAACTGAGTCACGGGGGTCTAGATTATTAAGTGACCAGTCAAATATGTACAAGTTATATAGTAAGTACTATGTAACATATTAATGAGACCAACTCTTCTTTTTATCAAAGTCAAATTCTTGTGTAAGACGATTCCACTATATTTACCTCAAATTTCGTCTCTAGCACCAAACTAAAAAACCAACTCATATTGTCGTATGACTCGTTTCAATCTGAATTATATGCTTAATTTAAATGTAAATACGAAATTATATATCTGATTACCAACAAATATTTGATAAAGTAGAAAAGAAAAATTGGTGGTAAATTGAGTTCAACAGTTAGAGTACTGTTTGATTTAAATTTAGTGGCAAATCGATGATTTTGAAATCAAATTGTACCTAAAAGCTTAGTGTTGAATGTGTGCAAGTGCAGGGGGGCATTGACAGGGTTGATTAGAAGAATCAAAGGATTTTTTGGGCCAAAATACAATGGGAAGTACCTCCATAATCTAATAAAGACAATGTTGGGTAATATTAGGCTGTATCAGACCTTAACCAATGTTGTTCTTACAACTTTCGACATGAAGAAGCTTCAACCGGTCATCTTTAGTTCGTATACGGTTCGTCTGATTATTGTACAGTACAACACATTAAAGCACTGTCGGTACGAACAATTAATTAATTTTATAGAATATTTGTAGGCGGAAAAGGGCGGTCCATTGGATGCCCTGTTATCAGACATATGCATTAGCACGTCGGCAGCACCAACTATGCTTCCTCCTTATCATTTTGAGAACCAAGGCCAAAACTTCAACCTTGTTGATGGAGGAATTGTAGCTAATAACCCGGTATGGTTCATTCCCGTTCTGAGATTATTTGCATACTTTTCTTTTCGCTCTATTCTAAAAATAACACACAAAATTGAACAAGGTGTCAAAGGCGGACCATAGTCCGTACTTATGGCTGGGAGGGCTACAGCACTCCCAGGTTTTGCTATTGAACCAGAAAGTGGTTTCTTATGGAACCAACACATGCATAAAATATTTGTACATGTTAAAGTGTACAAGTGATTTATGCATGTGATTGGTTCCATAACAAACCACCTTCAGGTTCTATATATCATTACTATAAAGTTGTTGATTACCACATGTTTAGGTTTAATTGAGATTAATTTATGACTTGTAAAATTGTATGCATCTCAACCTTAAGTTGCGTTTAGATTGGGAGAGTTTATGAATTTGGAATACATAGTTATGGTCGTTTGAATTGAAAGTTCATCTCTTATTTCTAACCAATAGCTAGCAGACTATGAAATGTTAAAGATCAATTAGGTTGTTTCAGATATGCTTTGTCGATTTTATAGCAAAGGCCACTTGATATCTTAAATAAAATAAATCTAGTCTTAATCACTATGCTATTTAAGTGTTCAACTCGTCTAAATTTTGATCCTGGTTCCGCTTGTAACATAATTTTTTTTCTTGATTATAATTTAGACGTTGGTTGCGATTTCGGAGGTGACAAGAGAGACATTCAAAGAGAATCCGGATTTTTTCCCAGTAAAGCCGATGGATTTTGGTCGTTTCGTTGTTGTATCGTTAGGAACGGGGGCGAGAAAGAACGAAGAAAAATACGATGCTAAAAGGGCTTCGGGGTGGGGGCTTTTGGGGTGGTTTTTCAAAGACTCGGGCCCGTTGATACGAGCATATAACCAAGCCAATGGAGACATGGTTGATTTTTACAATGCAGTTGTTTTTCAAGCACTCCATTCACAACATAATTATCTTCGCATTCAAGTAAGTTGTTTTTTTAAAGAAATGGGATAAACGTCGATTTAGTCCTATTACTATCTACCTTTTTTTAAATCGATCAAAAAAATTAAATGTACTAAGTTAGGCCCATTTTTTTTTTCAATTTAATCTGTTTTGGTCCAAAAAAGTTAAATGTACCAATTTAGTCTAATTTTTTCGTAATTTGTTATATTTTGGTCCCAAAAAGTAAAATGTACTAATTTAGTCCAATTATTTCGCAATTTGTTCTATTTTGATCCAAAAAATGTTAAATGTAATTGCAAAAAAATTGGACTAAATTGGTACATTTAACTTTTTTGGAATAAAAACAGAACAAATTGCGAAAAAATGGAACTAAATTGATACGGAGTATATTTAACTTTTTTAGGACCATTGCAAAAAAGGTTGAAAGTTGTGTGACTAAATTGACTTTTATTCTTCTTTGTATTAATTTCCTATTGAAATTGTTTAGACAGTTGTATCCATGTAATTATTTAGAACATAATTGTCGTATTATTTTAAATGTAATTTACTTGAATTTGTATAAAATAAGAAATGGGAGGAAGTTACTATACTTTAAAGTTCGATTCACGTCGAAATATTGGCTCGTGTCATATGCATCTCGATGAATCATCAATTCGTCATTATATATATTACTGATTTTAATAGCTGATATTATGGTTTGCTTGGATTATGGAAGGATGAAAGCTTGACTGGGGATTTAGTGAATATGGATATGGCAACAAAGAAGAATCTGGAAAATTTGGTAAAGACTGGTGAACAACTTTTGAAGAAACCAGTTTCAAGGATGAATTGTCAAACTGGTGTTTATGAACCTGTTGAGAATGGAGGAACTAACATGGAAAATCTGAAAAGGTGAGGGTTTTTTTCTTTTTGGGAGACCATATAATATACCGTTTTGATATGGAACAGATAGTGACTTTCGTATGAAATCCACCATCCATATAAAATATTGTACAAGCTAAAGTGTACAGGTGATTTATTTAATAGGTGGTTGTCGGTTCTAAAGACTATATCAATACTAATAAGATTATTTTATGTTTACAGGTTTGCAAAATTACTTTCGGAAGAGAGAAAAGTGCGGCTGTCCAACTTAAATTCTACTACATCAGTATGATGTGTTAATTGTCGCAGAAATTATGCGTTTATTTCTCTCTTTTTTATCCACATCAAGTTTTGTACTTTCATTATTTTATTGTTCCGAATATATGGACTCAAATTGTTTCTTCTTCGAATATTAGTCTATCCTTGAGAATTCTTGCTTAGTTTCTTGTATCTTACATACTCCCCCTCATTCCGCATGAATTTGCACTCACTTGTTATTACACTTTCAAATACAACTCACATTATACACATTAAACATTGATTTAACATATAAGAAAATATCACTCTATCAAAATCTCAGAACACACACTTTCACTAGTTATCAAGAATTTCAAATCCATCGATTTCAAAATCCTGACTTCCCCTACACCTAAATCCCTCAAACAAACAGAACAGTTAAGTGAATATGATATTTTGCCTTCACCTAAAACTAAATGCTGACACGACACTATAAAAAAAATGTATCAACACAACATACCTTTTTTGCATTTTAATATTACACTAGGACATGATAAAACACAATAACAAAAAATACCAAGTCTCCAATAAAATTACAAAATATTTAATCATTTATACAATCGTAGCTTTTTCCCAAATTCCAGCAATTGGCAAGGACACAATAAGCCTATACATTAATCCACAATTTTCGTGTAATTTTCATATCATATCTGGAGTCATCACTCCTAATCATATGAAGATGTTGCATCGGACTTGAAAGAATAACCAAATTATTGTCTTATTCTTAAACAACCCGAAAAGAATAACCATCCACCCAATCCCCAGCGTGAAAAATATTTATTTTTCGCTATTCACAAAATCCAAACACAATAAATATTCCTATCTATCTTCTTCTCTCTATTGGCATAAATACACAACATTAAAGTTACAGGATATGTATCTGTCTGTATAATAAGAGTGGGACTATATATGCTTAAGCTAAGCAAATATCTGCTGAATCACTGTTTCTGCATTTCCGTTGTACTGAGCAAGAAGATGAATTGCATCTCCCCTCGGAAGAGCCAGAAATTCCTGAAAGCAACGGTAGCAACATACATACGTCAGTCTCAAATTGGGGTTTCGAGTCGATTCTGGTTATATGCTAAAACAAATTGGTAAAAAAATCGTTATGTTTGTTTTGGGATTATGTAGGATGGGGGAAATCCGGATGGGGAAATCATCAATAGTTATTGTGTTTGTTTGTTTTGAGATTTTGAGTGGGATATGATGTAATTTTATGTCAAATCAATTGTGTAGGAGTGAGTGATGTTGTATTATTATTAATAGTAGGATATATAGGTATTTTTAGGGGTGGATGTAGTTGGATGGTAAAATCTGGATGTTAAATCCCGAACTAGAACAAGACGGGTGTGAGTCCCAAAACAAACATGCATATTGAAGAAAAGGAAACACAAATCTTTCAACATAGTGAGATGTTGGATTGTACAGAAGTGAGAACTAACCATGACTTTGAGTATGGCATTTTCATCGCATCCAACATCGGCGGACGAGATTTGATTAGGACTGTTACCATCTTCGTGCATCATATTGCTTGAGGATATTGTTACTGGGGAGGATCCTTGAGTGCATGAATCAATAGTTGACTTGGAAGAAGCGTCTCCTAGGAAAGGACTTCTGCCAACTTCTCTCAGGGAATTGATCCACAAAAGACCTTCAAACTGGTCTTTACACATTTGAAGCTTAAACCATTCACTGTGGGTGCCAAGGGTAGCCCTTATCATCTTCATAAGCTGGGGTTCTTCAATACCTAACCTCCTACCAACAGCCACCTTTGGACAAGATATCGTGTGTTAGATCTCCCAACATTTTCATATAGGATTATCCCACAGTGGCTCGTCAATGAGAAAAAAGCAACACATCTGAAGAGCTTCCAACATTTTTAATACCAACACACATAGGATTGTACCATTGCAGCAAATGATAGATGGAAACATATGTAAAAGGCTTCCAACTTTTTTTACACCAAATAATACGTTACTCGTGCATTGCAGCTCAGTTTAAGCATCTTACTAACCCCACAGAATAGTGGTAAACAATATGTGTTTGGTTCAAGCACAGGTCAGCAGAAGAAAGAGAAGGTAAAAACTCAAAATTATGAGATCCAAAGAAGTTATTCAGAATCACGTGTTGACAGCATCTACACCCTAACAGTGAAGCTCACTCTAAACAAAAACAGACTATTTAGAGCAGTTGATCACATAAGGAGAAAGTTGTTTTGGTTTTTCTTTCCTCTTTTTGTTTTTTGGTGCAAGTGTTGGGGGGGTTTGAAGTTAACGTGAGAACAGTAGGGAAAAAAGCAGACTAAGTCATTATCACACACAATTGACTATGCAAGGCAGCTAGCGCTTAGTCGCTAGCTTATTAATTGTTTAGAAATCTGGCATTTTGAGGCATATTGAGGAAGCTAACCACATAATGCTGCAAAAGATTTTTTTTTTTAATAGGAAATAGTTAAGAGATTTAACTTTAGGCCTCACCTTTCCTTAATTAAAACATGCATTCTCAGAAACAAAAAAATAAGTAACTACTACGAAATCCATCCAAACCTTTCTGAGGTGCCACTAATCCCTCTGTACTGCACATAGTACAACCCTAGAGAATATAACACCACTCATAATAATGAAAATAATCCAATTCGCAAGTAATTGCATGGCAATAGAGAACATATTAAGGAGAACCATTATCATCTCGTTAGGTTCATG
The DNA here is from genome assembly GCA_963675135.1 of Galeopsis tetrahit. Taxonomy (NCBI): domain Eukaryota; kingdom Viridiplantae; phylum Streptophyta; class Magnoliopsida; order Lamiales; family Lamiaceae; genus Galeopsis; species Galeopsis tetrahit. The sequence continues at coordinate 2,039,272 of OY776120.1, forward strand.
TTAACTATAAAACAAATGGAGGCAAAGAAAAAAAGTGCAAGGTTTAAGTTAAAGTAAATAATGTTATCTGAAACAAAATAGAATAGTATATGGAGCACGCAAGACCTGGAGTGAAGTTGCGAGAGCATCTAAGGGCAATTGTTTGCCACTTGATTCTTCAGTTGATTGGAGCAAAGACAATGTTGTCTCTTTCAAGGGCTTAAGCAAAGCAGGATATTTAGCTGCCAAAGGGCCCAAATGAGATGAAGCGACCTTCAGTGCACTAGAATGATCACCCGCATGAACAAGCTTAAAAAACTCGACCTGCATGCAGTGCAATGCATGAATTGGGTTTACATCTTCCTTCTATAAACACACACAGAAAAATTGCAAGAGACATAAATGAACCTGCTTTAGTTGGAAAAGCAGTGTTGGGTTTTGAGTGAAGAAATCTGGATCCAGAGCATTTATCTCTTCAACAACCTCCGCAGTCATTCCTTCACTTGCTAACTCTTTCATGCCCAAGATAACCTCATATTTGTCTGCCCTATCTTTTGCATTGAACATCATACTTGACTTCTTAAAATCCTGCACAATTAACACCGCTGATGAGATGTTCAATATTCAAGGTTATTGGAACCATCAGGCAGGACCTAAATCTTGGAATTATCATACCGTGCTTGTGCAACCAATTAGAGCAGTAGCACCCAGCTCTTGTTCACATCTTCCAGAGAGAACTTCAGAAGAAACTGCTAGATTTTCATTTCTCCCACACCATCTTTTGCGCTTGCCCCTCTCCGCAGATCCTGGGCTTCTGTTTCTTTGCACAGCCTTTTTGTCTTGAGGTTGATGCGTTATGCTGGTACTACAATCTTCGCTAAGACTGGTTGTATCACTGGGATATCGCACTTCCATGTCAGAATTTTGCGTGCTCATTAAATCTGTTTTATGATTAGAACCTTGCATTTGAAGACTGCTTACTGACATGTCACTGCCAGTACCAATTGAACAATTTTCAGATAAGCTACTGCCTGGGTCCCATTTATCAACATTTCCCATTCCATATTCAACGTGCAATCCTGCCATTGGAAAATTCATTTCATTATGATAAGAAAAATCAAAAGCAGGAAAAAAAATTAAAATTCAACGCAAGGGCAAGGGCAAACTATCACCAGAATTTATTGAACCAGAGTCCACGATACCCCTATAAACACAATACTCGTGTACAAGTTCATCAAGCACCGAGATATCTAATCTCATCCGGCATAATTCATTCTGTTAAGACCAATAAAACAGATTTGTAAGTCTCCTCCATTACAAAAGATGTTTTTAGAGCAATATGGCATTAATCAGATTTGTATGAATATTCTTTATTATTCAAAATGATGAAATCAACTATTTTGAACATAAAAATAATCAATTTGACAAGTCTGTCAAAAATGAAATGCCAAAAAAAATATATATATATATAGACCCATGCATAGTCACAAACAGGTGAATACCAAAAATACCACCAAAAACATAACTGGTTAAATCTGTGGTCGATCAAAGTCTACATTGATCTTAAGTAGATGCTAAATGGGCAGTGAAAATTGGAAAGATGCTCCCTTGACACCATGCTCCAACCCATAGACAGACCTCTCATGCTCACTTGCAGAATAGTTAGATGATATATTAAAATTGATGACATAGATTTTGCCTTGTGAGGGCCGATTAGACTTCACCACAATAAACTTGTTTTTTCCCTTTCTATTATTTATTTCCTTTCAAAAAAAAAATCAACTGGATCCGCAAAACTGGTCTACAATTGCAATGTAAGCTGCAATCCTCAACTTGACACCATACTCGAGAGAAGAGAAGAAGAGAAAGATGAGTTGTTCCACTCTAGTGCTGATTTTTCTGCTTTAGTCTTCCATAAACTCACCCAATTGTTGTGACAACAATCAGAGATCCCCAAAAATTCTCTCGTAACAGATCTTTCCTCTTCATCGCAATCCTATAAATTATATTTAACAGTAATGCCTCATAAATTACATGTACTTACTTAGGAAGCCAATCTAACCAATCAACTTCTGCTAAGATTTATGGTAAGGTTCAGTCAACAGTTCAACAGGGTAACGTGTGTGTAATCATCTACTCATTTAGACCAGCTAATTGTAGCAACATGCATTCACAAGTTACATCTGGCGGCAATACTCCCTGCATCAAAACATGTACAGTAGGTGGCTTGCACATGGGATCTCCTGTTACACAATGATGTAACATGTTTAGTTACACAACCTATATGAATGACACATAGGCGGTGTAATTAAAGAGGAGCCGTGAGATGATAAATGTGATTAATTGCACTGCATGTGTGCCATTTATCTAAGTAATGTAACAGGAGATCTCATCCAGGTAGTGGCTTGCAGCAGATTAAATAGTGGGTTTGGAATTGGGGTGGGACTGTGGGAACAGGCCAGGTTATTTACTGGCCTACTTAAGCTCAGTTAGGTTTTGCCTTATTAATAAATAAACCAGATCAAGTCTTTTTAAAAAGCCTATTTATTTACACAGGTCAGGCTCTTTTGCGTCTATATATATATTTGTTTATATTATTCATATAAAATATTATATTTTCCATATCTGAGTTACATTAATAAAATTCAGTAATCTAATAGTATGAAGAATAATATAATTAAAAATAAAATATCCAAACAAAACAACTCAACAATCAACAAATTATAAATCTCATTAAAAAGAAAACAAACAAACAAGCCCTAAAATCATAACATTAGTATATATATATTTTTTTTATTTTAGGGTTTAAGGTGACATGGGCTACTAAAAAGCCTATTATAGGTAACAGGTCAGGCTTTGAGTAAACGAATTATCACACAGATTATAACAGCCGAGCGCATCATGTATTCACCTCTCTTGCTATAAATAATTTCAAGTAAACGAATTATCACACAGATTACTGTTTTTTGTGCACTGTGTGGTTGCACAGAAACATCTTTTGCTTCATTTAACTTTTGTGTACTGATCAAGAAAAATGATAATAACCAAGTCAATGATAGCTTGCAAAACTAAGTTAAACTCATCACCTGAAATGCCTGGTTTAGATCACCCTTTGCAAATCTCAGGCTATCTATAGCGCCCTGTCTAGTTAGCTCCACTGCATGAGCAAGGGCCTGAATGTCCACCTGGTGGATACATAAAAAATAAATAAGCCCATAAATTAGAACCATTGATTTTCAAAAACCAGATACCAGTTTCTATATAATAGCGACCTGAAGAGGCCCAAGTCGGTGACAGGGCCAGCTAAATTAATCTCGGCAGGAGAACTAAGTATTCTAATCAATCAACTAGTATAGCAAAGAAATATAAACACAAATATACTGAATTAAAAGAATCGTAAATTCTAAAACACACATATAACATTAAAAAATATAGAAATTGTTGCTTAAAGAATCTATATAAAGTCTATTTGAATGACTTAGGCATACTAGATTGTGCTCATGTACACCAAACAAAAATATAATGACACATGTCAAAACCCCTCTCATCAAAATCGAATGCATATTGCAAATAAAAATAACAACACATAAAATAAGTCAATCAACACTATAGTTTTAAAACCCAAACATTATAAACAAGTACATAAATTAAAATTTAGAATTAAAGATAGAAAAAATAATCAACTATTCACATGTAGGTGAAGCACATAAATGACAAAAACCTACATGGAAAATACATCTTCTGAATTGTTTTAAAGTAACAGCCGGATTTACACTAAATAAAAGTTAGCATCAACCAGCACTCATTTCTGTTACCATACTTTGAACAGTATATTTTTTGGACATGACTATCAAAAAGTGATTATGAAACGGTAATTGTGGAAAGAAAAGAAATAGAGTAAAAAAATACAATTGAATAGAAGAAAAGAAAAACAAAACGGAGAGTGGGGGATTTCATTTTTTAGAAGAATTAAGTTGACTATCCAAATCCCTCACCTCATCAAATGGAGGTGCCTCAAACAAACTTTCCTGTGGTGTTGCAGGGGGGTCACGTTCCTCAAGGAGCAACCTCTCAGTAAGATCAGCTATAGGGGATGAAACTCCTTGATGAAGACAGAATCCTTTGTGTATGCTGCATGTCATTGAGGCAGCATAAGTAAACTCAAATTAGAAAGCATGCTGCATGTGATAACAAATTTGTGTACTATTATACAGTGTGTACCCCTAACTAAACTTCTTATTTGAATCCATGTAAAACAAAAGCAGCCTAATCTACGGCATACATTATTATGAAAAAGAGATGAAATATACCTTATTAAATATTTCAACGTCATTGAAAATATAGGATCATATGCTTGTAAATGCGCTCGCAGAACAGAAGATAGCAGCCCAGCAATCTCAAACCTTCTCTTCTCAGACCACTGAAAAGAAAGGGGACCACATTAGGATTTACCAAAAATAAAATGATATTGGGCACAGAATTTTGATGTCATGCATTTAAACACCAAGGCAAATTCAATATAATAACTGTCAATTGATGGAGACTGGTGAGGTTTACACTCTTACTCCAATAATTATTACTTTCAGTGTTCCAAACAGCATCACCAAACACCTGTAACATTTCTACTACAGAAAAAAATACACAGATGAAGTACATCTGCATCCCCATGGAATATAAATTGATGAAATACCAACCCTTTCCAGTATGATATGATCTAATATGCTAATAAAAAGCAAGATAGTGATATATAACACATATTCCCCTAAACAATAGCTTAGAATTCCTTAATTTCCATTAGAACCCCATTTTTTCTCGTGATTGTTGCAGGTATCTTGTACTCCCTCCGTCCCGTGATTACTTGTACACTTTCCTTATGCAATGGTTAAGTTGAGCTATTGGCACTGCTTTCACAATTTTAACACAACAAATATGCTAATGCAGCAAATCAATGGGCACGGGATTTATTTGAGTCAATATCCTGATGGATCATGGATGCAAATTTAAATTTTAGACATACGTTAATTCAAATCTGTGAATCTTTATTGGAACATTCAACTCACATCAGATATTTAGTCAAACTCTTGCTGACGATTTTTTCTTAAATACTGTTTTAGATCAAAAGATTCAAAACACAAGGTTTCACGTTCCATATTGTTTATGGACTATTAAAATTAGCATATTATTTTGAACAACCTACAATCCACAATTAAGATCATTCTAATAGAAGAAGCAAGATCAAGGCAGATCTATTTCCGAATAGCAAGCGATAACTGCCTACATCTATTTCTTTTCTAACAGCACTTGTAACCATGCTGGCCATCAGCTCCATCGAAGGCAACAATAGTCCCCTCCTAAGAGAGATATTTTTGACTGAATTTAAGAAACACGAGGGGAGCTAGATCGGGTGTTAAAAGAGTTTACTTCCCTGAATTTTTACAATGTTACATTAAGCCATTGCTGTCTAATATTATCACTTTACAAAATTGTCAAGGAAGAAAATCAGTCAGCATGGAATTTATTTCAATGCGTACCGTGATGGATGCTAACATGAACTTCTATAAATAAGTTACTCGTGGTATGGGGATATTTTCTTAATTAAATATTCCTCCAAAGAATAATACAGCGACTAATTTTGGCTTTTCTTAAGCAGTAATCAGCCTAGCAATATATTAGAAAGTACTGGAGGCAATATATTAGAAGGTACAGGGGCAAAACTTAAAAACATGGTACATTGGGAAAATATGCATTCTTCCATTTGAATAGCAAAGTACATGAGGGAAATGATGCAGTCAAAAAGTGTAAGTATAAGTACTACGGACAGCATCTTAAGCAACTAGAAATTGATGAATTTGCGTCCAGATATGCCTTAAAATCACAGACATAGTAATGCAGAGTGCCTAAATAATAATTTGAATTATAATCCTGACATAATTTTGAGGTACAACAGAACAGATGAACTATAAAATCAATTAATGAAATATGAGTCATCCCAGCACACGAGAAGGCACTGTGCTATCAAAACGAAAGTATACTTCAATTTACCTCATTTACAACTGGAGACATCTGATCATCTTTGTCATAAATTAAGGTAAGAAGAACATGTTTAAATTCCTCGTATGCTTCCTAAAGTGAGAAAAAAAAAATGAATTAGTGGCAAAGTGAAAGCAAAAATGGATGTCCAAGGTTAATTAAAATCTTAGCTTCCATAATAGGAATTAGGAAGTTTAGCTACATAAAGAAGAGCAAAAACAAAAAATCCGAGCACCTAGTTCATTTATATTCAGTAGAATCACCACATATTCTTCATCTCACCATGAATCTCTATATAATAGAGAGATGATATGTTGGATACTTAGTTTGTGCGTGAAAGAGATAGAGAATAATTGAAGTACCGGGTACGCATCTAGTGCACACGGTGCAAGAGATGTCCGCACACATTTGATCGCAGAATCACGATCCTCGTTACTTCCTTTTCTCAATAGCTCAACGAATTTCTGTTATCAATAACAGTGAAAAGAATTAATAAGAAATCAGAACGCAAAAAAAAAAATCATTGGCCGCGTACGAACAAAGTTGCATACCTGCTTCTGCAAACGAAAGAGGAGGCGATGATCATTGAGCACCGCCGGGGCGTGGGTTCGGAGGAGGTCAATAGCAGAGTCAATGTCGCCGGACTCCATTGAGCGCCTAATCTGACAAATCAGGAGGCGCCACCTGTACGAGGAGGAGGACTGCGAAGAAGACGGCGACAGCGGCGGCGGCGACGAATCATCGATTAATCGCTCCGACTTGGCAAAGTCGATGACGAGGGCATCCAAGGCTTCCCAATTCACTGGCGTAGAGTCCATTCGTGATTTTCCCCAAATTTTAAGCTTTGATGATAATGGAGTGTCTATGGTTGTTAATTACACAGGATCGACGGTCGTTATCAATTCCGTATATTTTGATATAAATGGATATAATAGAATTATCGGCGGAGATAGTGGTGTTTGGAACAAAAGTGATGAACAAGGCGGCGGTCACCGATGGGAGGTTGTACGTAGAGCCACGTCCGCTGCCGTGGATTTACCTAGTTATATAGGGGCAGGATCATATTTCCAGCTGGGCTGTAAATTATTTGACTTGAGCCTAATTTAGATTTGAAGCATAATAAAATTGTAAAACTTAAATGAGCATTTTTTTTTAAAACTAGATCTTGCAGTTTTCAAAAAAAAAAAAAAAAGAGCATTTTTTTTTTAAATAATTAATCGAGTTGATTTTTAATGAGAATTATCGAGCTAAAGTCAACCTCAAATTTTTTTTGCAATTTTTAATATATATGAATTTGCATAGAATTGTTTAAAAAAATACATTAGTTCAAAAAAGAATTACATTATTATTCTCATCTTCATTCCTATTATCTTCATTTCCGGTCTCATTTTCCATAAAAAAAATTTTTAATATATAGTATGTTATTTCATAGAATTGTTTAGAAAAAATACATTAGTTCAAAAAAAATTATATTATTAGCCTCATTTTCCACGTTCCAGCGTTCTTCAATCCATAACCTTCGTTTATATTGCAAAAAAATTTAGAAATAATAAAAAATAAAATATTTTAGAATAATTTAAAAAATATTTACAAATATGTAGAGAATTGTTAAATTTTAAAGAATGAAATCAAAATAATCTTCATCATTCATTGGAAGATTGCCTAATATAAATAGAAAAAACTGATTAAATGAAAAACTATTTTTAAAAGTGAAAAGAAGATAAGCAATTTATATCAATTTGACTCAAATAATAATAAAAATACAGAATTCATTAATTTTAAATATGTGATCAAAATATTGGTCAAATTTATTTTATTTTTGGCAAATTAAATTTATATGATTTTGTATAATTTAACTAGTTAGTTAACTTCCACAAATTAACTTCATTAAATTATGTGAATTTGATTTTTTTTTAAGTCAGAACCTTACATAAGAAATAAGAAAGGTGTGGAAAGAATTCCAAGAAAATTAAGGTTTTACATTCACTTCTCCAAATCTGGTGGAGAGTTGGTAGAGTAAACAGGGTCTTGAGGCAACGAGTTGACTTTCCGGAATAGATAGGTAAATTTGCACACTGCAAATTCATCTCTAATTAACACAAATGAACTTATGTTAAAAAGTTTATAGTAAACCATTATAAATAAAGTTAAAGTAAAGTGGACTATATAGTTTTGATATTGATAACTTATTTTAGCATGAATGTAATTTGAATTCAATAGAAGTCCATTGTCATTTCCCCGTCCTTTGGACATGGTACAACAAAACTTACTCGAGGATGAGAAACGCTGAACTCAAGAAAATGTTAGACATGAACGACAACACGATTAGCACAACGTAAGTATCTCCACGCCGTCTTGGGTAATTAAGAGGGTATGTTCGAATTGAGCAGAAAGACTCCCATCTGCTGTTACAACAGTCCAGTTGTCGTCCCACATTACAGGATTAATACTCCCGATTGTCAGCATTGGTTCTGCACAACCATCGTTCAAATACACCGTCATTTCAGTTGCAAAAGCTATATGTAATAGTCATCACAATAGTCAATGTTTCTTGACTCAAGATACAACAAGATGTGAGTGCAGACATTACCTATAGTGAAAGTTTGGTTCAGAATCATTCGTCCACGACCATTATTCCCTTGCAAAACAAAAATCATTCATAAACATGCGATAATTAAGAATAGTTGAAATAAGCATAGCCATAAGCTATATGTGATGCGAACACATGACTCACACATGACTCTATAAGATTTTTTGCAGATGCGCACAGGGATATTTAGGAGAGGAAATTGAAGAAATTAATGGGAGAGTAATCCAATAGCACATATAACAAGCTACAGAAAATCTGAATAAAAGGTAGAGGAATTACTGTAATGAAGAATCACGGGGTCACTGTGGAAAACCCGTCCAACTCCATGGCCAACAAATTGCTGGACAACTCCATAATGGTGTTTATCTGCATGGTCACTTTAAGCAGAAATTAATGCAAAGCATAATTTCTGAATAGAAATTCTGTTTTTCTATATGAACATGATAAATTAAAAAAATGGTGGATCTGTAGGCATTAGATATAGGAGTATCAGTTTTTCAATGTCTCAAAGTAGTAAAGATGAATAGATGACTGCTTTCAGGTAATTGTAAACAAACACCAACTGCCAACGTTTGTGCGGGTGTATAAGCAAGTCTTGTTCATGTGAAATGAATTGTAGACGTTAGGTGCATTATTAGTTTGGGTAAGCCATATAAAGTAGATAATAGTTGTATTACATGGGGAACGACACCCATGGAAATACTTAAAAAGTAATAACAAAAGAAGAGACGGAAATGATATAGCAGATGTCTTACTGAATTGTCTTGCCAATCCTTTTAAATTCGACTCCTGGTGCACATATTGATATTGCCTTATCGAGAGATTCTTTGGTTACCTAAAAGCAGAACACAATTAATATTGAGAAACGGACAATATTATACTCTGAATGGAAAGTACTAGTAAAATGAACTTTTGAATCATCAGCCCACACACAACTTTAATGCAATCAACAAGATAATAATTCAATATATCATTGGAACCAAAAAGGAAATGATAAAAGTCAAACTACCAGGAAACCATACTTTAACTAAGTTTCTGGCCTCCTCATCAACCTCCCCAACAAAATATGTTGCAGATGTATCACCATGATGGCCCTGCGTGTCACACACCCAGTCGATTAAGCAAATGCAGTAAATCTCAATACAGAAACATTTAAGGAATCAGTAGTTCACAAGGCACTTGCAGGAAATTATTCAATAACCACCTATTAGTGGTCAATTTACTTTAAATAACATTGAGAGAAATGATGATTTTAACTATCAACAGATATCATATGCTAAAGCAAACGAATAAACTTCCATATGTTGATACTGATAATTGGAGATAGTAAAGTAACCTGAAACCACTTGAGCACTAGTAGTCACATGGTTTTGAGCATTCTCAATTGTGCACATCATGGTCTCGTGTGGTTACGGAACATGGCAGTGCATAAACTATTTCAATATTCATACCAATTCATTAGCAGTTTATATTCACTGAAAAATACAGTACTGGCACAACAGATATCTTCCATATTTCATTTGCTTAATTTTTTCAAATCAAGATAATAGGTTATTCAATCTGGCAGAATCAATTTCAGAAGTCAGTTTTCACTCAAATGTATCAAAATCACAGTTCATGCTCACATACCATGTTACATTAGGTATTCATTTGATTGAGGAACAAAAATGCTACAACATGGAGAAAAAGCAGCACTAGAAAAGGAGATATCGGGAAAAAATAAATTGCTTACATTAAGATAAACTGTAACATCAATGTTGATAATGTCACCATCCTGCAAAACCACAATCACAGATGATCTTAAAGTTGCAAATTTTACCAACATATAAAGGGATTTTAATTTTCAATGGTTCAATAGACAAACCTCAAGAATACGTGAATCTGGAATTCCATGGCAAATGCACTCGTTCACTGATGTGCATACACTCTTTGGAAACCCACCATAACCAAGAGGAGATGGATATGCTCCATTATCAATAATCATTTGATGAACTGCTTGGTCAATTTCATCTGTTGTGATGCCTGGCTGCCAAGAGAAGCAAAATTAATTGTAAATGATGTTTGGTGCAAAAGTTAAAATGAAGCTTAAGTGCATAAACTTCATGATCAGTTAAGCAACCATGGGCCTCAAGGAATACAAGAACAATGTGAAATTAGTGCAATAAACACTATATTTATATACTAATCATTAACATTCACAAGCGTGCAAAAGGGCTGATATTCTTCCTTAGCAGGGACCAATAGAGCTGTTAAAAGAAACGAGCAGCTCAAGAGCTTGGCTTGACTCGGCTCGTTAATGCTCGAACTCGGCTCGTTAGATACTCGATTTACTAACGAGACGACTTGAGCTCGAATCATTAGGCTCAATAACTAGGGTTTTTCTTGTAATTTCATTAAGCTCGACTCGTTAAGCTCGTTTGCGAGTCGAGCTAGTTTTCCCGCTCGTTAATGTAACCGAGCTGAGCTCGGTTCGATAAATGCTTGAGTCGAACTCGAACTTCAGGTACTCGGCTCGAATAACAGCTCTACCAATAACCCCTGAAGACTGACAAAATTTGCAAATGAAGTAAAAACAAGGATGAAATGTGCAGAAATTAACCTTCACTAGAGTTCCAGCATACTGAAGAACCTGTGCAGCAAGCTTTCCTGAAGCTCTCATGCACTCTATCCCCTTCTCATCATGTACTTGAGGCTCATTTGCAATTCCAGGAGTTTTCTTAGATCTTACATAAGGGGGTTTTAGTATGTGACTCGGAACTGGCCGAGTAGGAGATAATTTCCCGGGCTTCAATTGTTTCCGTTTGATATCAGTGATATCTTCAGTATTTCTGCCAGGAGGGTAGAAAAATGTATAAAGAGACTCAACAGAAACATTTCCAGCCATGAAATAGAAGATAGAAACAGAATAATATCTGTATAGCCACAATATAATATCATATGTTGATCAATCATATATTATTGTTTTGGGAAATAGCTCCATTAAATGGTCATTGACTGAAGAAAATGGCACAGCTCAAGCAGTGTGGTTATCTTACTTTTATAACTAGTAATAAATCGCTAAAACATATAAATGGTTCCCAACAGAGCTTCGTTGAGCATATGGAGCTTTATAAGATGTTAATTTTTTATTTTTTTAAAAGTGCACTGTAAATAAATTCTCTGGAATCACTTAATCATTTGGAAAGATATTATTATGGGCTTATTCTGTTTATTCTTCAGTATCTGACACTTCTTAAAGTACACACATATCACTGTGAACTCCTCAATGGAGAAGGCAGATATTTTCTGGGATAACAAAATGATGGCCAGGGAGGCTTTTGTGTATTTTTCTGTATAGGTTAACACTCATGAAGGAACCTTTGTTTAATTGGGTATTGCATATGAAGATTTCTTATTCCTATATCAAACATATTTTTAATAGACAATAAGGGTTATTAAGAGCTCCTTGGTGCATGCGAAGTGCAAGAGCCAATAACCATAACATTTATTCATGATTTAACCTTTTCATTCTACCTTTTTGTACAAATTTCTGAAAAGAATGTTGCTACCGGTGTCAATGAAGGGCAATAAACAATGTACGACGACCAAACTGAAATTAAAAAATTCAAGAATCGCCTTCCCAACTAGGGTCAATCAATGATATAATACGGTCCCCTGTCCTATTGAACCAACCTAAGCCAGCAGTTACAGAGGTACACATCATCTGGAGTAATCATTGTACTGAAATAAGCCCTCCTTAGATATTGTCTGCCTTTAAACTTTTTCACTAGGACCAGAGTCTGGAAAGAATAAAAAGGTGACCCGATAGCATCAATAACAAAGCTGTGGAGGAGATTTCCTACATTATGTGGTCTTCTCTTGTTCCTGTAATATTACTATTCTTTTGAAAAGATATAAATTTTTTGCATAAGTTCTTGCAACAATCTCATCGCAAATGCAGTCTTTTCTGTTTAATTGCGCGTATAATTTCAGCTAATATGAGATTTAGGAAAAACTTCGTTTTTTGTTGAGATAGGAAAGCATACCTTTTGTTAAATAGATTGGAAAACCCAAACCCAGATAATGTCCTTGACATTTTCATCGATACATGGCCCTTTCCTGTTCAAAAGAAAAAGTAAAAAAAAAAAACACAAAAAAAACTAGCCATCAAAGGTCGCCCTTCATATGAAAGGATAATATGCAGACATTAATAATTTAAACAATTCAAAGAAAAATGCAAACAGCTTATGATTGAGGATTCAGAATACAAGTAGCAAATCAACAATATTAGAGACTGAAGACTGCCCATTTCACAGGTCGAATGCTCACCAATACCTATTCCCTCGCTTAAGCAAAACTTGATCATTAAGTTCAATCAAAATGTGGCATATAGCATCTGGGAGCTGGAAAGATGGTTTGGTGTAAACCATGAAAAATGGAACTAAGTAAAAACATCAGAAGGCTCTTGCCCCTAGGCAGCTACCCAAATAAGTGCAGAACCTTCTTTGCTAAACAAATCATCCATATCTAAAACATCTTGTTCAATCTTGAACAAGAATAATAAGTCGAGCAACATGATATATATATCTGGCAATGGGTATTTTACCATCACAGTACATAAAGCATTGTTTCTTTTTATTTTAAAAATACTAGACTTGTCCCATCTCCGATGGTATCATTATGACCGAACACAGTGCACAATATTATACTTCCTTCATCACTTCGAAAGTTACCCATTTTGTCATTTTGGGTGTCCCACACTTTTTTTTTTTTTTGGCAACACCTACTATATTTCTATAGCTTTTCTCTTTCCTATCTCTCTCTACATTATTTTCTCATTCCTACAATTCTATACCTTCTTCTTTTTCATATCTCACTCTAATCCAACAACCATGCACATATAATACTATATTTCTTAATCAATGTGCAAAATGCAAATGAACAACTTTCGGATGGACGAAACACCAAAATGCTGCAGTTCCATAACATATACGTTTTTCAGATTATGCACACATATCAGTTGCATATAAGCCTAGGGTGTACTTTTTCCTTCTATCTAACTAAATATCAAAACTACAAGTCACTACAGCCAAATTAATCAAATTCTAATCTCTATCTTTGATAATTTCACTCAACAAATCATTCGCAGGATTGAATCAATCCATATCATTCATTCGACTGAAAAATTATTCAAAAAAAAAAAACAGAGCGAAAACGAATTTGGCAAATAGAAACTGTGCGCAACTAACAAGTTGTTGAAATTGTTGGAGAACCTGGATTGAAACGGAAGAGGCGGTGGAGCGAATGAGCAGAATTGGCGGGAAGAAAGCGGCAATCCCCAAGAAAAGTGGAAATCAAGCGAGGGTGAATTGAACTGCCGGCCGCCATTACTTCTTCTTCTTTCTTCCCTCACTTCTCTTTCTCTCTCTATCCGCTGCGGATTCTTCTATTTATATCAACTGTGTCGTTCTCAGATTTTCTTTCTTAAAGTGTGTTTTTCAACTTAAAAATACGGGTGGAGTTGCTTTCGATAGGAATCGAATCGTAGGCCGTAAGCCTTCAATTCTGATACTATGAAAAAATTAAGTGGAAAATTGATTCTTGTAGACCTAATTTTTTTAACATTTTAATTTTAGTCAGGTAATTTGTAAAGATTTAAAATGGTTCATTTACTGGTAGGGCTGTAAATGAGTTGTGCCGAGTCGAATGCGATGTTGTTCAAGCTTGTTTGAAATATTATCGAGTTTTGAAATTAGTGTTTGAGCTTGTTTGATAATTAAACGAGCCGAGCTCGAACGAACTTTATTCGAGCCGAACACGAGCCGAGCTCGAGTAGTTTAACATTTTTACACTAAATTTATCTTTTTTTACTTATCGAGCTCGAGCACGAGCCGAACTTTGGACCATACCGAACGTAAATTTATGTTCAAGCTTGTTTGATATCTATGTCGAACCGAGCTAAAACGAGCTTTTACCGAACGATCTCGAATCGAGTATCGAATAGGTTGGTTTGATTTTCAGCCCTATTTACTGGTAATATTTAAAATTAAAAACCTTAAATTTGAAAATTATATAAAATAAATAATTAAAAAAACCTAATAAATTAAATATATTTATTAAAATTAGGTATGATAAAATATTGTCAAATCATAAAATTTAAGATATTTTTAATTTAAATAAATCAGTGTCTTAAATTTTAATATATTTTTAATGAAAATCTTGCAAAATCTTAAATAATTGAATTATTACGAAAATTAAATGATATGTATGTATGGCATATTGTGACTTTGATTTGAGTATATAGAAAAAAATGTCTCCTAGTTGTCATTTAATTGTAACATTCCCTTTAGACTGTTACATGAACCGAGCCGCTCGTGAGCTCGGCTCGGCTCGGCTCGATAAGGCTCGAGTTCGGCTCGGCTCGTTCGTTAAATGAGCCGAGCTCGAGCTCGTTAGATACTCGATTTACTAACGAGCCGATTCGAGCTCAACTTATTAGGCTCGATATTTAATTTTTTTCTTTTATTTCCATTAGGCTCGTTAGGCTCGACTCGGCTCGATAGGCTCGTTAGACCCTTTAACGAGCCGAGCCGAGCTCGTTTCTTAACTCGCCAATGTTATCGAGCCGAGCTCGAACTTCAAATACTCGGCTCGGCTCGAATAACAGCCCTTTATTTCCCTTTGAATAGTTAATCTCATTAAATTATAAAGAGATTATAAGTAGAGTGCAACTTATACCAACAAAAATATAAAGATGATGTAAGCATTCTCTTTTTGGAAAAACCAAGTATTAGATGAAAGTAAGAAATAGTGAAAAATGTACTCCCTCCATCCAATTTTATTATGTCTACTTCTTCGGACACGAGTTTTAATGAATATTGATTAGTTTATTCATAAAGTAGATAAGTTGAGGGTATGATAGGGTATTGTGGGGTCCATTTGTAAATAAATGATTGTTTATGAATAAAGTGAATGTCAAAGTGGGTAAATAAGTGATGGTAAGAGAGTGAATATAAAGTAGTATGAATAGTATTGTTTCAAAAAATGGTATGAGCATAATAAAATTGGACAACCAAAAAAGGAAAGTGAGAATAATGAAATTGGACGGAGGGAGTATTAGCCAGTAGTAAGATGCAAATTGAAGAAAATAGTAGTACATGCACATACTTATCATATTGGATGGGAGTGGTTGAATTTGATCTGATCTCAAATACCAATTAGTTTGTAATTCGTAATCACAATCTAAACTGCTGCAAGATTATTCGAGTAAGATTTTGTCTTGC
The DNA here is from genome assembly GCA_963675135.1 of Galeopsis tetrahit. Lineage (NCBI taxonomy): Eukaryota > Viridiplantae > Streptophyta > Magnoliopsida > Lamiales > Lamiaceae > Galeopsis > Galeopsis tetrahit. The sequence continues at coordinate 2,055,133 of OY776120.1, forward strand.
AATTTCTGTAAGCGAAAATTCTAAAGTCCACAAGCATTGGAGGTACATCAAAATGCTCATAAAAATGAGAGAGGTGAGGTAAGAATGATGAAACGAATAGTAAGAATAATGAAACGGATACTGAAGCTACAACCCCACTCCAACATACAAGAACCAACTCGACATATTATTATGCAACTGAACCAACTCGACATATTATTATGCAACTGCAATGGAAGAGGAAGCGCAACTGGTCTAGGCGGAAAGTGTTCGATTTGATACTCAACAACTAGATCACACACCTTCACCTTCAGACATGCTTGATTTGAATCTTAAACTTTAGTTTCTTTCTCTTTACTCTTATGTATACATGTACCCATGCTAAGTTGAAATGCATATTTTTTAAATATATAATTGCAATGAAATGTTGTATGTATTCTTGTAAGCATTAACTTTTAAAGAAGAAATTTAAAATCTTATTGTGACTTTACTTCCCCCTTTCATAGAATTGTCATGGCTATCCATTGAATTGGGGGACTACTTAAGATTTTGTTGTCAAGAGATCTCCATATTTCCCTAGATTAATGTTGATTTTGAAAATCTTTTTTGAACTTTTAATTTTTTTATTTTAGGTTGTTCATGAGTAGGTTTTCATGAAGTTAACTTTTATATTTTTCCATGGTTGGGTTGTGGCCTTATTTTTTGTTTTCATACCATTTATATTATTGACATTGCATATTGGTTGCCCACCATAAAATTTTGTTTTCGAGTACAATGAGTTCGTAGGGTGAGAATAGGACATACTATCCGACAGGAGCCTATGACTCGATCATCTAAAGTTCAATTTAGTTCGACTTGATTAGTTTAATAATAAATAAGTCAGGTTCAAACTTTTTTAAAGTCAATTTACTTAAATAGGTCAGACTTGAAATTTTTCGTAAATCTTTTAAGTCATAATATGTGACATTTAATAAATAATATTCAATATATGATGAGACCATGTTGAATAAAGGTAAAGTCTAGTATGCACTCGAGTGCATGCTGTGCACCCTAGTCCATGTGCACTTTTCAGTTTTACTGACTTACACTTTTTGGTAAATGGTGTTGCACTTTTCAATTATTACTAAAGATATTATTATACAGTTTAATAATTGAAAGTGCAATACTATTTACCAAAAAGTGTAAGTCAATAAATTGAAAAGTGTAACATGGACTAGGTTGCACAACATGCACCCGAGTTCATAGTAGACCAACCTTTGAATAAATTATGTGTTTTTTTTATTCTGTTTTCCTTTGTAATAGTTGAAAATAATTGGTAAGAACATTTGCAATTGAGTATAATTAATTTGTTATTACTCTTATTTCTCCACTTTAAAATTTAAAGAGTTGATTTTTATGATTTAATGACAATACAAGTAAATTTTATTTTTCGAATAGCTAAATAGAATTAAAAAGACTTTTAAAAAGCTTTCGGATCAGACTTATTTATAAAAAAAGTTAGGCCTAACCTTTCAAAAAAAATTATGATAAATCATAAGTCAGACTTTAGCCCAAAAATTATATAACAAGCAAAAACTTTTTTATACAAAGTGTGAAGAATAACAAGTCAAGCCAACAAATAAGAGAGTATTAGATAGAGTAGTTGTTCTAGTTATAACTTCTATTTTAGTAGTAACCTCTATTTTAAACCTCAAGAAGAATGAAAATAAATTTCTCTATTCAATTTGATGATATAATTCCATTTTCAATTCATTCAATATATATTCTACAACATTGTTGAGACCCCACTCACGATCTCAATGGATGCTACACAACGTAGGACGACGTATCTGGCTTTGAGGCTAGCTTTGTGCATAGGATCTGGAAGATGGAAGAAATTGTAGTGTGCGATGTGTCTTATATCCCCGTAATTCAAATAAGAATGTGCATAAACTATAGCCGTCTCTACTTATAACTTGCATATTCCTCTTGATGGGAATGGTGATGAGCCTCCGCAATAGGCTTTGCCCTGACTTAAGGCAAACCTTTTCCCTCAAAAAAAAAAAAAAAATCAATTCTACGACGTTCATTCTATTCAATTTCTTTTTATTATGAAATTTCACACAAAGTTTGCCCGGTCTGAGCGGGTCTGGCCATTCCCGCCCCGACTTGCAATAACAAGTCTGTTCATAGAATAGAGATTTTGCCCCGACTTCACGGTATAGACCAAGTCTTTGGTGACTTTTGTCAGCATTTCTGCATCTTCATATAATTGACAATAGCCACTAATTGTAAATATCTTGATTTTATAAAACTGGTACCATAAGATTGTTCTGTTCCATAATATTATTAATCACAACCACACTACAGATGTCGGGACCGCATTGTGATATTGTGTCTTATTTCATGTCAACACAATAACGATTTGTTCTGTATGGACTGATCCAATAAAAATTGTTTGCATCTCAAAAGTTCGAACCTGAAATTTAAAGAGGAGCACACTCCTAAATCTCAAGCCCGTCAACTGCTGCGGTTACAACAGTACTTAATAATATAATGGGATTTTTTTATAAATGGAAAATTCAAAATGTGGGGAAGCAAATGAGGCAATGTCTACAATACCTGAATTTAATCGGATCCAATTTGAAGGATTTTGTAGGCTGATTAATAGGGGTTTGACAGAAGAACTTTACAAATTTCCAAAAAATTGAAGATACAAATCATGAAATCGAATTTCAATTATTTTTAAACAACAGTTGATAAAAGAAAGAAATGCTGTATATGAATCACTCACATATTCTTGTGAATTATATGTATCCGCGGAAAGTACTGAATCTCTAATAAAAGGTAAAGTCTAGAATGCACTCGAGTGCATGTTATGCACCCTAGTCCATGTGCACTTTTCAGTTTTACTGACTTACACTTTTTGGTAAATGGTGTTGCACTTTTCAATTATTACTAAAAATATTATTATACAGTTTAATAATTGAAAAGTGCAACACCATTTACCAAAAAATGTAAGTCAGTAAACTGAAAAATGTAACATGGACTAAGGTGCACAACATGCACTCGAGTCTATAGCAGACCAATCCCTAATAAAATTACAAAATAAGAATTTACATATACAATCTCAAATTTAATGGGTTGATAGAGTACGACAGAATAAGCTCAAACGCTAACTCGTAATTTTCGTGTAGTGCGGTGCGTTGTTTGAAAGTGTCAACCTGCTGATAACTTCAAATCTGAAATGGACAGGAGTGAATTCTGCAACCAAAAAACACGTCTAGTTATCAATACCACACATACAAGCCTTGACTCAAGTCAACGTTCACTATAAGTATGTGCACACTTAGGAGTTAAAACAGAGCCATTCGAAGTGTTCAAACAAAACAAAACAGAGAAAGCTATTCAATTTAAAGAGCAATGTCCATTTCCATGGCTCCCTATTTCCTCTTTTTGCTTGTTTCTTGTGCAGTTATTACAGAATCAGCTCGAATCAGAGGCTCCAATATAACCTTAGGATCTTCCCTCACACCCAACTCATCGTGGCCGTCTCCCTCCGGCCTATTTGCCTTCGGCTTCTTCCCACAAAAGACGACGAGCTACGCCGTAGGCGTATTCCTCCCCGGAACACCCAACAAGACCGTCGTCTGGACAGCAAACTGGGACGACAATCCCACAGTTCCCAACAACGTGTTTTTGCAGTTAACTAACGACGGAAATCTTGTCCTGCAGGGCCAGGACCAGAGCCAAAAAAGTATCTACGTAGTGAATCCTTCTCAACCCATTGCTTCGGCTTCCATGCTCGATAACGGCAACTTCGTGCTCTACGATTCCGAGTCAAGCGTCATATGGCAGAGCTTCGACAACCCGACAGACACCCTGTTACCCGGGCAGCAGCTTGGCCCAGGAACAGGACTTTTCTCTAGTGCTTCGGAAACCGATCATTCCAAGGGAATTTTCACTCTGCAGATGCAGAGCGACGGAGACCTTGTTCAGTATCCCCGGGACGGTCCGTGGACCCCACTAAATTCTTATTATGCTACTGGCACGTATGAACCAGTGGATTCTAATATTTCTCTGAATCTCGACAGCAATGGTTGGCTCTGTCTTATGGATGGAGATTCGTGGCTGATGAATTTGACAGGAGGATATGTTGAAGAGAGAAGCATGTACCTGATGAGACTTGACGTCGGGGGAATATTCAGGTTGTACTCTCGGCCTCTAAATGGCCGAGGGATGTGAACGACCAGATGGTCGTCCACGAATGAGCAATGCGATCCCAAAGGCTTATGTGGCCTAAACGCGTTTTGTGTCCAAAACGACGTTGTTCTTGAGTGTAAATGTCTCCCCGGGTTTGATTTTGTTGCACCGGGAAACTGGACCGCTGGTTGTGAGAGAAATTTCACTTTTGGGAGGTGTGAGAGTGAGAAGTTCGAGATGATTCCTGTGGAGAACACAATTTGGGAATACGATTCGTACAAGGAGTTGGACGCATTGACAGAGCAAGACTGCGGGAAAGCGTGTTTAGATGATTGTAATTGTGAAGTCGCTTTTCACAAAGATGGGAAATGCAGGAAGCAGAGGCTACCGTTGAGGTACGGACGGAGGGTGCTAAGTGATACCAACGTGGCTCTTGTTCGGGTTACGTCTTCTAAGGTTGGCAATCCTTATTTGTCTGGTGTTGTTAGTGTTGTAACTTGGAAAGTCAAGAAAGAGACGCGCGTGGATATCCTCGTCGTCAGCATTTCGCTTATGGCTGTTAGTGGTATTACTCTTATAATGTTCGTGGTTTACGTTCATCGTAAACGACGTGATTATTACAAGATTGGATCAAATGGAGAAGCTAATTTGATCCACGATGTAGCTTTACGAGCATTCTCGTATGCAGAGCTTGCACAAGCCACGAATGATTTCGCTGAAGAGCTGGGTAAAGGCGCATCAGGCATTGTCTACAAAGGGGTGTTGCAGTTGCACGACAGCCAAAAGACAGTGGCTGTGAAGAATTTGCAGAAACATGTGACAGAAGGAGAGAAGGAATTCCAGACGGAGATGAGGACAATCGGGAGGACATATCATCGTAATCTAGTACGTCTCCTGGGGTACTGCATTGAAGGGGCTAATAAGTTGTTGGTGCTTGAATACATGAGCAATGGCTCCCTTGCGGACATGCTTTTTCGCCCTGAGAAACGACTTAGCTGGGAGGAGAGGATCAAAGTAGCTCGAGATGTAGCGAGAGGGATCTTGTATTTGCACGAAGAGTGTGAGACACAAATCATCCATTGTGATATAAAGCCTCAGAACATTCTAATGGACGACAAGTGGTGTGCGAAGATATCTGATTTTGGGTTAGCCAAGCTGCTGAAACAAGATCAGACCAATACTAATACTGGAGCGAGAGGAACCAAGGGTTACGTGGCGCCAGAATGGCACCTGAAACAGGCAGTGACAGCGAAGGTCGACGTCTACAGCTTCGGAATTGTGCTGCTGGAGATTATATGTTGTAGGAGAAGTGTTGATTGGAATCTTTGTGAGGATGAGGCCATTCTTGAAGATTGGGTTTATAAGTGTTATTCAGCAGGGGAAGTGGCAGTTCTAGTAGGTAACGAGAGTGTTGATAAACAAAAACTCGAGAGGATGGTTATGATCGGGATATGGTGCATCCAATACGAGCCTTCGCTTCGTCCTACGATGAACAAAGTTCTGCTCATGCTAGAGGGAACTGTGGAGATCCCCATACCTCCCAGTCCTACTTCTTTTCTAAATGCTCATTAACTTATGCTTTCACACTTTAATTGTATCATGTTGCTTTGTTTTGTCATCTCTTAACTTAAAATGCACAATAAAATTATTTTTCATGTCCTCTTTACTTTTGATGTATCTATTGTAAATGCTACTGCAGGATACCTCCTATGATTTATGAAATATTAGAGTGAAATATTAGGGTAAAAGGGTGATTGTAGTCTCTAAGACATGGTCGTATATATGTAGTTTGATGTAGACGTTTTCCAAGTTTAATGTACACATCAAAACAGAGAGTGAAATTAATGTAGTTTGAGCCGCAGATGAAATCTTATATACAGCGGAAATTATATACAATATGTACATTAAAGTTACAAATAAAGAAGGTGGACCTATACAAAAAACTATGGCACTCTAAATAAACAAGTAAAGATTCACTCAAACAATCTCAATGGATGCAATTGATTTGGCTGTAGTCAAATTAAGAGAGGAGCAATACTTTGTAAAACATTCTACTAATAGGGGTGTAAACGAGCCGAGTTGAGCTCGAAGCTCGATATTCGACTCGACTCAGTCGAGCCTAAAATTTTGAAGATCGAGCTCGACTCGATTACCTATATAATTTTCAAACATATTTTTTTCTGAAATAAACTCGAGCTCGACTCGATTATTCGTATATAAATATAAATTACATATTAATGACAAAATAGTAAATACTGTTCAAGCTCGATTAGGCTCGCGAGCTTTTCGAGCCTAGTATTTATGAGCTTGAACTCGAACTTGGTAGCTACTCGAGTAGCTCGAAACTCAATTAACTTTGAGTCGATTTCGATCTTTTTTCGAGTCGAGCACGAGTAGGCTTACACCCCTAATTCTACATATAAAATATTGAAAGTGTGCGTGCGTGCGATATACAGAGATGTTGTCCTTAGTGTTGGCACACACGAGACAACAATGAGCAGCGGAATTTAAACAAACACTTTGCAAAGAGTATTTCAAAAATTGTGTAGATTAAATAATTAATCTACACGAATCACTTATATTATCTCTTAATATCAGTGAAACAAAATCAACAACCTTGTAAGGTTTTGAACAATAACAACTCTAATTGAGTTCGAAAAGTTACTAGAAAAATACGAAACTATCTCCCTTATAGATCTAACATGTTTTCCTAATAAACGACTATGATTGAGTACACAAATATTCGGGCTTATAAGTGTGCACTAATCTACAAGAAAGAACAAAGTGTTTTTCTAACTAGAAGCGTCACGCATTCCATAGATAGTAATGTAGTTTAGCTTTCTCTCTTGTTGTCTTGTGTTGTAGCAGGATCTTTTTTATATGCTCCTAATCCTACTGCCCCAACATCATGTAGATCGATTTTTACATGATCTACAATGGAGAAGAACCACAAATTTTCCTAAAGCTAAATGCACAATGCACTCGATAGCTTTAGTAATGAATGTGTCTTCTTTCTTCTCTCCTCTATCTCTTGTAATGAAGGCAGTGATCTCTATTTATAGACTTGTACACGAACTGCCTTCAATCTCCTTGATCATCTCAGCCATTGGATCAAGGTAGTTTTGGTAACCTCCCTTCACAACTCCTTAATTTTAGGAACTTGTATAATAGTGCTTAGAAACTACTCACTCCCGTGCAACTGCATGACCTGGGGTGTTGCCCACGTCTTCTACCTACATTTGGGACATCACTAAGCAACAAGTGTAAGGTTAGAGTTAGTAAAAGGAGAAAGGGCAAATTCTGATGTTGTCTTAGGTGTTGATCATTTAGCACAACACTTGACTGAAGTGTTGGATCATTAAACAAAACACCTATTCCAACATCAACAATCTCCCCCAATTTGACATTTCTACATCAACACTACTGGTGTTCGCACAACATAAATATTGACTAAGAAATTAACACAATTGATATTTCAAATAAATGAAGTAGCAGTTGTATTAGATCAAATTAGTAATAACAACATCTAAACCAAATAACATGTTTAGATTTAAATAACATAAATAAAAGGGAAATCCTAAATAATAAAAGAAATAACAGAAATATAAATTCTACAAGCATGACAAACAAATAAAGAAAGATTATGTAAATAAGTAAATGAGAGAATTGAGCTAAATAATACTTCAGCGGCATCTTCATAGATCTGCACAAACTCCCCCATACTTTATAACTTCTCTAATTTGTATGCTTTCATAAATCTCCATGCACGGTCTCAATGACATCAATATCTTGTGCATCTTCAGCTACTATCTTATCACTTTCTTGTATAGCTTCTGTTTCTTGACTGTCACCATCAGTGTTGATTGTGAAAGAAAGGACGAATTATTAATGATGTTGTCAAATATGTTGTGACATTCTTCACAATATTGACACAACATCAACAATCTCCCCCAATTTGGACTTTCGACAACAACAAACCTGATGCAATAATAAATAACAAACAGTGTAGAATAGACAACAAGAATAGAATGTAATGTTAAACCGAAGTGAATTTGAACCATTGAAAACAACTCCCCCTTAAAACGATCTTTCAAAAACTCCCCCATAGATGTAAAACTCCCCTTTCAATAAGTAGGATGATTCTCATCTACAACAATTTACATTAGGTGCAGCATCTTATGCAGCTTCTCCCCCTGTTGGTGTGGAAAGGAGAAACAAATATATTAAAAGATCATAAATTGCTGGCATGATTGTTCCATCATTCTCAGAAACATTCAGTGAAATCGCCATTGTTGTAAGAAGAGTCAGAAAACTTTGAATAGCAGTAGGGTTTTGAGTGGTTTCAGGTTCATGGTTTCAGTATGAGGGTAGATGCTTTGCATTTCAGAACGGATGTCTTAAGGTTTGAAACGTCATAGGTGTAGATGTTTGAGAAATTTCAGTGGAGGTTTCATATTTTGGAATATGTACTTGTATCGAACTAACTGTAAAGTATGGTGATCCCGGTGTCGTTGTTTCAACATTTTTTTGAAACAGGTAGGGAAATCGCCATTTCAGCAAGTAATTTCAGATGGTTTGATTTTCTGAGGAAGAAGAGGCTTGAGAATTTTAGCTTTGATCAAATGGTGAAGTGTTTTCCATCCTTTAAATACCTGTAAACTAGATTCGAATTAAATGAACAATTCAAAGTCTGGAAAATTTAAACACTTTCGAATTGAAATGCAGTGATGAACAATCAATACTCTGTGATATACCACTGCATATAATATCTTCAAAATCAGTGCATAAGTTAGAGAATATAAATATCTAAACATTTCAATTTATTAAAAGAATTTAAGTAGAGAAGATCAATTGGAAGTTGTACGCATAATGGGAGTAATTCAAAAAAATAGGAAGTGAAATGAATAACTTCTCCCATGTAAGTGATCGTGTGAAATTGGTAGGAGAGAAACAAGGAATTAAAAACTGCCCAAATTAAATAAAATATTAAAATGCAATAAATCTAAATAAAATAATGACCTGAAAATATCCAATTTAATAATTCTGAAAAATTAATCTAATATCCAGAAAATAAGTAATTCATAAAGGTAACTGGAATTCGAGTCATTTTCAATGTTGCTCATAATGTTGGCCCACATACATCTCAACACTGTTTTTACATGAATTTGCTTCATTTGTGTTGCACATATATTTTTTTTTTCACAATTTCACATTGATCCATCTTTTGAAAAGAGTGCATCGTAGTAGTGAACTTCGTGCCCCATAGTTACTCAATGGATATATGAATAATTTGATGCAATTTTTTAATCACCTTTTGAAAAGAGAACATCGCAGTAGCGAGCTCCGTGTCCCATAGTTACTCAGTGATTTTTAAGCATCTAAATTGTGATCCCTTTTTGCATTTAAGAGATGTATGTCCAGAACAGAAATTTTTGCAACAATTTTTTCAAGGCTCAAACAACATTTACACAGAAAAATTATCTAAATTCTAACACAGAAAAATATCCAGAGAAAATTAATAGATCACTCCATATATTGTCTCAAGTGTTCACACATTTGATACAACATTTAGTCAGAATTTTTCAGATAGTGCATAATTCAAGAGATTTTCGAAGGGATGAAAACCTCTTATCATCAAGGGCTTTTGCATAAATATCAGCAAGTTGTTTCTCAGTAGTAATGTATTCCAACTTCACAATCTCCTTCTCAACAAGATCTCTAATAAAATGAGGTCTAATACTTATATGCTTTATCAAATAATATTGCACATGATTCTTAGATATATTAAGAGCACTAGTATTATCACAAAATATCTTGTTTTCATCATTCAAAGCTTCTATTATATTTTCAGGCTCAATCAAGGAATGATAACACACATGGTTTACCTTGTTGCATATGGATGACATGCATATAGGCCTTACCAGATCTTCTATGTTCATACCTAGTCTTCTTCTAGTTTGTACTCCAGTATTCAGTTCTCCAATGATTTGGTCTGATGGATGATCTTTGAAAATTCTGGTAGATGGAGTTTTCTGAGAATCATACAGATTTTCTGATAATTCTGATTTTTCAGAGAATGTTGGCTCAGATGTGGCCTCATCTGAAGCAACAGTTTGAGTTTGATCAGAATTCTCAGAACTCTTTGAAATTTCAACAAGATCAGAGATATCATCTTCAATGTTTTGACCTGTAAAACTAGCATCATCATCAAATACCACATTTACACATTCTTGCACAGTACATGTTCTCAAATTATAAATTCTATAGGCTTTACTCTGTCTTGAGTAGCCTAAAAAAAATCCTTTACCACTTTTAGAATCAAAATTTCTATCCAGAACATAGCAAGAATATTTATCAAACTTAACATGTAGATCATCATAACATAGTTGACTAATACTAATCAAATTTGTAAGTAATCCTTCAACATGTAAAACATTTGACAACTTTGGAAAACCAGAAACATTGAGTGTTCCCTTACCAATGATCTTACCTTTAGAACCACCTCCATATATAACATTTCCACCATCATATGATTTATAATTTGATAAGAATTCAAGTTGGCCTGTCATGTGTCTAGAACAGCCACTATCAAAGTACCATAAATCAGAAACACATGTTTTTAATGACATATGAACAACATTACATGACATATCAGACTTTGAAACACATTTTTTTTTCAGTAAATGTTGTTTGGAATGATGTGTCATTTCAGGCAACTTCTCAGTTTTAAGCAATATTGACGTTTGTGACCTTTTTCAGAACAATAATAGCATGTAAAATCTTTTTCAACCTTACCAACAGTAATTTGTGTCTTAGTAGAAATATTAGAACTATCCTTCACTTCTGCCTTAACAAATAACATATGATTTTTATCATAAGAAGGTTTAAAAGACATATCATTGTAACTCAGACCTGTTCTTTTTGTCTTACCAACCATTAATGCATCATCTAGCTTTGACAAATTACAGTTGTGTCTTTCTCTCGAAGTACCTGTCTCATCATAATTAAATTCATTAAAATAGTTCAGATTGGTAATCGAAAATAATAAATACCTGGCAAATGTTGTAGCAGATGTTGGCACATCTGATGCAACATCAGAAGCAGAAGATTCTGGATCATCATCAGCTTCAGTCCGTGGTTGAATCCATTCAGCCAGTATACTCCTCCATGCTCGTTCATCAATGGATTTGATGTACATTCTCATTTTAGGTTTCCAGAAGGCATAATTTGTGCCGTCCAGAATTGGAGGTTTTAGTGCGGGCGAAAGTGGATACTCCATTGCAAATAAACACACACTCTAAGCAGAATCTCTACTTAGTGTATCAAGTAGTTAGCTCTGATACCAACTGAAAGTGTGCGTGCGTGCGATATACAGAGATGTTGTCCTTAGTGTTGGCACACACGAGACAACAATGAGTAGCGGAATTTAAACAAACACTTTGCAAAGAGTATTTCAAAAATTGTGTAGATTAAATAATTAATCTACACGAATCACTTATATTATCTCTTAATATCAGTGAAACAAAATCAACAACCGTGTAAGGTTTTAAACAATAACAACTCTAATTGAGTTCGAAAAGTTACTAGAAAAATACGAAACTATCTCCCTTATAGATCTAACATATTTTCCTAATAAACGACTATGATTGAGTACACAAATATTCGGGCTTATAAGTGTGCACTAATCTACAAGAAAGAACAAAGTGTTTTTCTAACTAGAAGCGTCACGCATTCCATAGATAGTAATGTAGTTTAGCTTTCTCTCTTGTTGTCTTGTGTTGTAGCAGGATCTTTTTTATATGCTCCTAATCCTACTGCCCCAACATCATGTAGATCGATTTTTACATGATCTACAATGGAGAAGAACCACAAATTTTCCTAAAGCTAAATGCACAATGCACTCGATAGCTTTAGTAATGAATGTGTCTTCTTTCTTCTCTCCTCTATCTCTTGTAATGAAGGCAGTGATCTCTATTTATAGACTTGTACACGAACTGCCTTCAATCTCCTTGATCATCTCAGCCATTGGATCAAGGTAGTTTTGGTAACCTCCCTTCACAACTCCTTAATTTTAGGAACTTGTATAATAGTGCTTAGAAACTACTCACTCCCGTGCAACTGCATGACCTGGGGTGTTGCCCACGTCTTCTACCTACATTTGGGACATCACTAAGCAACAAGTGTAAGGTTAGAGTTAGTAAAAGGAGAAAGGGCAAATTCTGATGTTGTCTTAGGTGTTGATCATTTAGCACAACACTTGACTGAAGTGTTGGATCATTAAACAAAACACCTATTCCAACATCAACAATCTCCCCCAATTTGACATTTCTACATCAACACTACTGGTGTTCGCACAACATAAATATTGACTAAGAAATTAACACAATTGATATTTCAAATAAATGAAGTAGCAGTTGTATTAGATCAAATTAGTAATAACAACATCTAAACCAAATAACATGTTTAGATTTAAATAACATAAATAAAAGGGAAATCCTAAATAATAAAAGAAATAACAGAAATATAAATTCTACAAGCATGACAAACAAATAAAGAAAGATTATGTAAATAAGTAAATGAGAGAATTGAGCTAAATAATACTTCAGCGGCATCTTCATAGATCTGCACAAACTCCCCCATACTTTATAACTTCTCTAATTTGTATGCTTTCATAAATCTCCATGCACGGTCTCAATGACATCAATATCTTGTGCATCTTCAGCTACTATCTTATCACTTTCTTGTATAGCTTCTGTTTCTTGACTGTCACCATCAGTGTTGATTGTGAAAGAAAGGACGAATTATTAATGATGTTGTCAAATATGTTGTGACATTCTTCACAATATTGACACAACATCAACAATCTATTCAACACCTGACTCAGACTTATGATTTTGATTATTTATAGAATTAATTAATTTCTGATAATTATTATTTTTATTATCTGCAAATAATTATCTGAATTTAATTTTTTTTATTTGTTCAGTTATTAATTAGTTTATTTCTTTTATTATTTATCAGTAATTATTCTCCACAACAACACGAACTTTTATGGAGAGAAGTTAATTCTTCCACTCTCTCCATTTCTTCACTTACAGAATCGTGCTTCAACTCTCGCCTGAATCCCTCTATAAATAGACCTCATATGAATGCTATTTTATACCATCGAGCTTACATCTGTTTATGCTACACTCATTCCAGATTATAATTTTTGGCATAAGTGTTTCTTCAAAAAATTGGTAAATTGGTTGATTTTTTTATGATTATTCCTCCATTCCAGAATTCGAAGAGGTCTAATCAATTAACCTCTACTAAAAAATTGGTAAATTGGTTGATTTTTTTATGATTATTCCTCCATTCCAGAATTCGAAGAGGTCTAATCAATTAACCTCTACTTTTTGCAGGTACTTATCGCTCTGATACCAACTGAAAGTGTGCGTGCGTGCGATATACAAAGATGTTGTCCTTAGTGTTGGCACACACGAGACAACAATGAGCAGCGGAAATTAAACAAACACTTTGCAAAGAGTATTTCAAAAATTGTGTAGATTAAATAATTAATCTACACGAATCACTTATATTATCTCTTAATATCAGTGAAACAAAATCAACAACCTTGTAAGGTTTTGAACAATAACAACTCTAATTGAGTTCGAAAAGTTACTAGAAAAATACGAAACTATCTCCCTTATAGATCTAACATATTTTTCTAATAAACGACTATGATTGAGCACACAAATATTCGGGCTTATAAGTGTGCACTAATCTACAAGAAAGAACAAAGTGTTTTTCTAACCAGAAGCGTCACGCATTCCATAGATAGTAATGTAGTTTAGCTTTCTCTGTGGCAGGATCTTTTTTATATGCTCCTAATCCTACTGCCCCAACATCATGTAGATCGATTTTTACATGATCTACAATGGAGAAGAACCACAAATTTTCCTAAAGCTAAATGCACAATGCACTCGATAGCTTTAGTAATGAATGTGTCTTCTTTCTTCTCTCCTCTATCTCTTGTAATGAAGGCAGTGATCTCTATTTATAGACTTTTACACGAACTGCCTTCAATCTCCTTGATCATCTCAGCCATTGGATCACAACTCCTTAATTTTAGGAACTTGTATAATAGTGCTTAGAAACTACTCACTCCCGGAACTTGTATAATAGTGCTTAGAAACTACTCACTCCCGTGCAACTGCATGACCTGGGTGTTGCGCACGTCTTCTACCTACATTTGGGACATCACTAAGCAAGTCTTAGGTGTTGGATCATTTAGCACAACACTTGACTGATTAAACAAAAAACCTATTCCAACATCAACAAATATGTCTAAATAAAATAGTTTTGGTCCATACCTTTTCTTTTAGCCCGTTTCCTCTGCCCGCTTTTCCCGTTTCTTCGAGGGAATTTTCTGAATTCGTGTTGCAGTTCATAATAGGAACTGATCAGTTTCCATTGTTTTTGCATTACCCGTCCGCCGTCGACTTTCAAGTTCCTATCGCCGCAATGTCGCGTCGCCTTCCGTCGCTGCTCTTCTTCGCATTTTCAGTCCAGTCAGTTTTCTTTTACTTCTCGCATTCTGTTTATATATTTAGGGATTTGATGGAGAATTTTGTGATTCTCTTTTTACAAACTCCAATTTCCACAGATGAACTGGATTCGTATCCATAACTATAAGCACGAAAACATAACAGAGCTTCTCAGTTCTGGTAATTTCTTTTTCATAATTTTCCTAATAACCAAAAAACCATTCCCAGAGATTATGTGGGTTGGCATTGAGAAGATTTGTGTTTGGGGCTGATTAGGTTTTGGGTTCGTTTGAGCAGATTTTGGGCTAATTATGTTTTTGAGTTGAGTTGGGCTGAATTTTTGTAAGTAACTTGATTAATGAATTCGGGTCAATGTAGGTCTCCCTCAACTAGTAATGAATTGAGGGTTAAAAATAAACATTAGTCGGTTAATCAGGCCATACTACAGACGTCTAATGACTTGGGGCGACAATTCGTGCTATCGTGTTGTGTGTTTCATATCAACCGATCAATGCAATAGCGACACAACACGATACAATAAGAATAAAAACACAAAAGATTTGACAGACAACAATAAATGAATAAGTTCAAACATTAACCCGTAAAAGGGTGTGGTGTTTGAATGTGTCAACCTGCTGATGACTACAAATCTGAAATTGACAGGAGTGAATTCTGAAATAAAATAACGCGTCTTGTTATAAATTCCACATAGTACAAGACTTGACTCAAGACTAAAAAAGTATGCATATGCACAAATTTAAGAGTTAAAGCAGAGCCATTCAAGTGTTAAACCATAAAAAAAGAGAAAGCTATTCAATTTTGAAGTCCATTTCCATGGCTTCCTCTTTCCTGTTGTTGTTGCTAATTTGTTGTGGAGTTATTAGAGTATCAGCTCAAATAAGAGGCTCCAATATAACCTTAGGCTCTTCCCTCACACCCAACTCCTCATGGCCGTCTCCCTCCGGCCTATTTGCCTTCGGCTTCTTCCCACAAAAGACGACGAGCTACGCCGTAGGCGTATTCCTCACGGGTACGCCCAACAAGACCGTCGTCTGGACTGCAAACTGGAACAATCCCACAGTTCCAAACAACATTGTTTTGCAGTTAACTAACGACGGAAGACTTGTCCTGCAGGGCCTCGGCCAAAGAAGTATCTACGTGGTGGATCCTTCTCAATCCATTGCTTCCGCTTCCATGCTCGATAACGGAAACTTTGTGCTCTATGATTCCGAGTCAAGCGTCATATGGCAGAGCTTCGACAACCCGACAGACACCCTGTTACCCGGGCAGCGACTCGCCCCAGGAAGCGGACTTTTCTCTAGTGCTTCGGAAACCGATCATTCCAAGGGAGCTTTCACTCTGCAGATGCAGACCGACGGCAACCTTGTTCAGTACCCCGCGACCAAGCCATGGGGCCCGAGAACTTCTTATTATAATACTGGCACGTTTGGACCAGGAAACTCTAATGTTTCTCTGAATCTTGACAACAATGGCTGGCTCTATCTTCTGAATGGAACTTCATTGCTGAGGAATTTGACAGTTGGAGGATATTTTGAAGAGAGAAGCATCTACCTGATGAGACTTGATGTTGGGGGAATATTCAGGTTGTACTCTCGGCCTTTGAATGGCCGAGGGAACTGGGCGACCATATGGTCGCCCACGGATGACGTATGCATTCCCAATGGCTTATGCGGCCTGAACGCGTTTTGTGTCCAAAACGACGTTGTTCCTGAGTGTAAATGTCTCCCGGGGTTCAATTTTGTTGCACCGGGAAACTGGACCGCTGGTTGTGAGAGAAATTTCACTTTAGAGAGGTGTGACCGTGAGAAATTCAATATGATTCCCGTCGAAAACACGGTTTGGGAAGACAATTCGTATGAGGAGTTGGACGCATTGACAGAGCAAGACTGCGGGAAAGCGTGTTTAGATGACTGTAATTGTGAAGTTGCTTTTCTCAAAGATGGGAAATGCATGAAGCAGAGGCTTCCGTTGAAGTACGGACGGAGGATGCTAACTGATTCCAACGTGGCTCTTGTTCGGGTGACGTCTTCTGAGTTCGACAATCCTAATTCGCCACAAGGTGGTGTTGTAACTTGGAAAGTCAAGAAAGAGACGCGCGTGGATATCCTCGTCGTCAGCTTTTCGCTTATGGTTGTTGGTGGCCTTGCTCTTTTAATCTCGGTGGTTTACGTTCATCGTAAACGACGTGATTATTGATTCATGTATTTTACAACTCTAAAATACACAACCGCAAGTATACAGTGTATATCGTACTGGAGTAAGTATAAGGTCGATCCCACAGGGAGGGGGAGTGTAAAAGTGAAGTTTGTTGATTAAGTTCTAAATAGACGTGATCGAAAAGTTTGAAGTGTTGTAATTACCCCTAATTATCTACCAATATGTCACAAGTAAACAATAAACGGGTAATAAGAAAATTGATCAAGTACGCTCATGCAAATCACTAAAACAAAGAAAATACGGATTAAAACTCAAATAAGAGAAGAGAGGTTTCAAGCCACATGCAACACTAATAAGTCAATTTATGATTAAAGGCTCACTTAAATGATATTGTGCTTTCCCTATAAGATTGATCACTAAATAATGAGTTAAAAGTCTTTTCAATCCAAATAACTCAAGAGAAACATAATCCAACCTAGCATATCTACCTAAATTGCATCACATAACCCAATTAAGCTCCTACGATCATCACACACCTTCCTAATCATTGGTCATCTCTCGATTTCACAATATATTAGGTCGAATGCTTGTATTCCATCAATCAAAAGAGATTTTTCAATCCAGTTTCAATTAACTAAGATCAAACACATCACTATGTACACTAATGACATGTTTTGCAATGAAAATCAAACATTCAAATTGGATTAAGCCACACAAATACCAATTAGGCAAAATATTAATTTATAAACATCATCAAGAGTATTTACATGGCCCTAGAACCAAAAGTGTTCTAGCCAATCAAAATATAACAAAAACTAATGATCAAAGCAAATAGAAGTGAAAGAAATAGAGAGCTTAGACTAATGGATGATGGAGACTAGAACTCTCAAGCTCTTGGTTGCATCATTGCTCAATTTGATGAATAAGATGGTGAAGGATACCTCCAAGTGTGTGTTTGTGTGTGAGTTCTTGTGGAAGGGGTAATGTCTTTGAAAAATCAAGAAAAGAGGTATTTATAGTGTTGGGATAGGGTTTGGGGGTAAGTTTTGCACTTGAGCCCCTCGAAAATGGTGAAAAAACACAAAAACCCCCGATAAAAGGAATGGCCCGGCCGGGCGAGGTGATGGTTGGGCGAAATGGCTTGGAGCAGGGGCGGCCCGACCGGGCGGAAACTTCGTAAATGGGGACGTTGTGTGCTGGGCTCGGCCGCCCGACTGGGAGAGTGATGCCGCCCGTCCGGGCCGTATCTTCGTAAATGGGGGATGGACAGGGCTTGGCCGCCCGGCCGGGCCATTCTTTCGTAAGTGTGGCTTCGTCCTCCATCTTCGTCCCTTCGTATCTTGAGTTTCCGGCCTTCAATTGACTCGATTCCTTTTTCCATTCTACCCCATTTTTTTAGACGAATCCAATGGTGCAATCCTCTCTCCGGTCCAGTGAAATGTGGTAGGTGTTTTGCTCCCAAAATCCTCATTTTTCCTACAAAATCGACAAAACACCACGTTTCTCTTATTTTGACCAAAACACCCATAATCAACCAATAAATCAATGAAATCACAATCAAAATTAGCGTCACATGTGCATCAAAAATGTGTAAATTCCACCTGAATCAATTATTACAAGATCAGATCAAATGGAGAAGCTAATTTGATCCACGATGTAGCTTTACGAGCATTTTCGTGTGCAGAGCTTGGGCAAGCAACAAATGATTATCACAGAAGAGTAGAGTAAAGGCGAATCAGGCACTGTCTACAAAGGGGTGTTGCAGTTGCACAACAGCTAAAAGACAGCGGTGGTTGTGAAGAGTTTGCAGAAAGAAGTGGTGGAAGGAGAGAGGGAATTCCAAACGGAGATGAGGACAATCGGGAGGACATATCATCGTAATCTAGTACAACTTCTGGGATACTGCATTGAAGTGGCTAATAAGTTGTTATTCAGCAGGGGAGGTGGCATTAGTGGTGAAAACGGATCGGATACGGACGAATAGTGCTTATACCGTATCCTAAACCATATTTTTTTCTCGAATTCGGAGTCGAATACAGAAAAGCCGGATTCGGATACTAATTCAGAATATTCGGTATATGGACACGGAACGGATATCGGACGAATCCGGGCCGGATTCGAATAACTATAATCGGATAATATATTTCAAATGAAAATCATCAAAATGTGATTGAAACACATAAAAAATCAACAAACATGAAATCATCAAAATATATCCTTCGTAAACATCACCACTCCAACACAACATAACGCCTAAGAACTTCTGTATATATAATATTATACCCAATCTGATTCACAGTTCACCCAATTATCATTCAATTTATGATATGCGTGCAAATGTTCGTATGTACACAGTACACATAAATACTTACTCTATTCATAGATTTTCATGTAGTTTAGTGGGTAATATAAGAAATTAAAGAAAAAGTAATGTACAACAAAATACAAGCACACTAAGAACCACCTCCTCAATTTTCCTCCATTTCATTTAATAATTTAATGGAGTTTCAACAATTTGTACCTTAAATTTTCTCTGAATCTAATCGGGGCTCGCGATGTAGGGTGGCAGCTACGTCAAGATGGGGCTGGGACGGACGGTCGACGACGGGGGTCGGGGCTGGGGGTGCAGCCGTGCAGAGGCCAAAAAGGGAAGGGAATGAGGAGTGGGTGGCGGACGCTGGGGTGAGGGTTTAGGCTTTTTAGTTTTTAATAAGACACAATAATGTTATAAGTTATAATAGAATTTTAATAAAATTAATATAAAATAAAATATATTAAAAAATCCGGGTATCCGGATTTATTATCCGGATAATATCCGATAAAATATGAGAAAACTCGAATACGGTCGGATATTATATATTTCGAATCCGAAGTCAACTATCCGTATCCGCCAGGATACTAAATTTTTATACCTAACGTATCCGACCGGATACGGTTCCGGATCGATCGGGAAATATCCGATCCATTTTCACCCCTAGGTGGCATGCCTGGTAGGTAATGAGAGTATAGATAAACAAAAGCTCAAGAGGATGGTTAGGATCGGGATATGGTGCATCCAATACGAGCCTTTGCTTCGTCCTATTATGAACAGAGTTCTGCTCATGCCAAGGAACTGTGGAGATCCCCATTCCTCCAAGTCCTACTTTTTTTCTAAATGCTTATTAACTTATGCTTTCACACTTTAATTTAATTGTATCATGCTTTGTTTTGTCATCCTTACAATATGCACAATAAAATTATTTTCCAAGTATTGTAAATGCTGCAGGATACCTCCTATGATTTATTAAATATTAGAGTGAAATATATTAGGGTGATTGTAGTCTCTAAGACAGGGTCTAATAATATAATAATATATGTAGTTTAATGTAGATATTTTCTGAGTTTAAGGCAGAGAGTGAAATTAATGTAGTTTGAGCCACAGATGAAATCTTATATACATATACAATATGTACAGTAAAGTTACAAATAAAGAAGATGGACCTATAAAAAAACTATGGCACTCTAAATAAACAAGTAAAGATTCACTGAAACAATCTCAATGGATGCAATTGATTTGGTTGTAGTCAAATTAAGAGACGAGCAATACTTTGTAAAACATTTTACATATAAAATATGTCTAAATAAAATAGTTTTTAAAAATTTTAAAATCATATTTTAGCTATAAATTTTTCTTTCATCTTACGTTAATTAGCTATATTTTAAAACATTTTATATAATTTTTTGTGTATTAAAACTTCAAAAATATATAAAGAAGAAAAAAAATGCTCCAAAAAGTAAAAAGGAAAATCATTATGAACCGTTTTCAAATTTAGTAAATTTACTAGACCAAAATTTAAAAAAGTTTGGACCAATTTAAAAAAAGTCTAAAAATTAGACTAAAAAATATTTAATAAGTTTTTAGTTGAAAAATTACTTATATGCAACTGAAGTGATTTTACAGTTGTAACACTTGCTATATCTCAAACCTCATAAGACGAGAATTCAATAAAGCTAATACATGCAGCAAGGATATACATTCTATACAATTTGAATAATCTGACACGTATATGTTATGGAATTGATGCATTTTGTTGATAAGTAGAAAGTTGTTCATTTGCATTTTACAATTTGAAATGCGTTGTTGAAGTAGAATGAGATATGAAAAAGAAAAAGGTAGAGAGATGTAAGAATAAGAAAATGTAGAGAGATAGAAAGACAAAAGTTATAGAAAGGTATTAGTTGTTGCAAAATAAAAAAAAGTATGGGACACCCAAAATAAAAGTGTGAAAACTTAAACTAATAAGCACTTAGAAAAGAAGTAGGACTTGGAGGTATGGGGATCTTCACAGAGCATAACTTTGTTCAATGTAGGACGAAGCGAAGGCTCGAGCTTTGTTTATCGACACTCTCGTTACCTACCAGGCATGCCACCTCCCCTGCTGAATAACACTTATAAACCCAATCCTCAAGAATGGCCTCATCCTCACAAAGATTTCAGTCAACACTTCTCCTACAACTGTACATAGTAATCTAGTACGACTCCTGGGGTACTGCATGGAAGGGGCTAATAAGCTTTGGGTGCTTGAATACATGAGCAATGGCTCCTTGCGGACATGTTTTTCTGCCCTGAGAAATGGCTTAGCTAGGAGGAGAGGATCAAAATAGCTCGAGATATAGCGAGAGGGATCTTGTATTTGCATCAAGAGTGTGAGACACATATCATCCATTCTCATGGATGAAAAGTGGTGTGCAACGATATTTGATTTTGTGTTAGATCATCCATTGTGATATAAAGCCTCAGAACATTCTCATGGATGAAAAGTGGTGTGCAAAAATATCTGATTTTGGGTTAGCAAAGCTGCTGAAACAAGATCAGACCAATACTAATACTGGGGTGAGAGGAACCAAGGGTTACATGGCGCCGGCGCCAGAATGGCACCAGAGACAGGCGGTGACAGTGAAGGTCGACGTCTATAGCTTTGGAATTGTGTTGTTGGAGATCATATGTTGTAGGAGAAGTGTTGACTGGAATCTTTGTGAGGATGAGGCCATTCTTGAGGATGGGGAGTGTTGGCAAGTCTGGTAGGTAACGAGAGTGTTGATAAACAAAAGCTCGAGAGGATGGTTATGATCGAAATATGGTGCATCCAATACGAGTCTTCGCTTCGTCCTACAATGAAAAAAGTTCTGCTCATACTAGAGGGAACTGTGGAGATCCCCATACACCCAAGTCCTACTTCTTTTCTAAGTGCTTATTAGTTTAGCTAGCTTTCACACTTTAATTGTATCATGTTGCGAGCTTGAGTCGAGCTCGAACTTTAAGTACTAGGCTCGAATAACAGCTCTAGTTAAAACCGATGAAAATTTATTATGAAACAAAAAATGTATGAAATAGGACCGAAAGTGATTTGCTCTCATTTTTACAAGACCAAAAGTGCATTTTTTAACGAACGCGTAACTCTCACGCAATTTTCATTCGTTGAAACGAACGGAAATTTACAATTGAACTAAAAATGTATGAAAAATGATCGAAAGTTATTTGACTTCATTCTTACAGCACCAAAAGTACTCTATATAAAATTAGAACAAAAACTTGTGTGGGACCGTTTTATGCATCTTTTTCCTTGAGACAGGTTTCTCTTAACCCATATTCCACCTGTTTGGATTGGACAACCCATTTATATTTTGCAAATAAGCATTACTATTACTACACCAGATGTTATGGATTCGTATCCATAACCATAAGCACGAAAACATAACCTCAGTTCTGGTAATTTCTTTTTCAAAATTTTCCTAATAACCAAAAAACCATTCCCATGTTTGGGGCTGATTAGGTTTTGGGTTTGATTGAGCAGATTTTGAGCTAATTATGTTTTGAGTTGAGTCGGGCTGGGCAGGTCCTGTTCGGGTCGAACTTTTGTAACTAACTTGATTAGTGAATTCGGGTCAATGTAATCCGTGAGACAAGACTCCCTCAACTCGTAATGAATTGAGGGCTAAAAATAAATATTAGTCGGGTAATCAGACCATACTACAGACGTCTAATGACTTGGGGAGTGTTGTGTTTTGTATCAATCACGATAAAACAAAATACGAGCACGATACAATAAGAATAAAAACACAAAAGATTTCGTATTGACACGACATTATTAAAGAAGAGTTTAATATTTGACATTACACTATATGACACGATAATACACGTTGCATATGACACAATAACAAGTACCAGATCTCCAATAAAATTACAAAAGAACATTTCACATGTACAATAAAAAATCTCAAATTTAACGGTTTGACAGACAACAAATGAATAAGTTCAAGCATTAACCCGTGAAAGGGTGTGGTGTTTGAAAGTGTCAACCTGAAATGGACAGGAGTGAATTCTGCAACCAAAAAACACGTCTTGTTATCAATTCCACAGAGTACAAGACTTGACTCAAGACTTTGCAAGTCAACCTTCACAAAAAGTATGAATATGCATACACTTAAGAAAGAGCCATACAAGTGTTTAACCATAAAAACAGAAAAAGCTATTCAATTTTGAAGTCCATTTCCATGGCTTCCTCTTTCCTCTTGTTGCTAATTTCTTGTGCAGTTATTACAGCTTCAGCTCAAATAAGAGGCTCCAATATAACCTTAGGATCTTCCCTCACACCCAACTCGTCATGGCCGTCCCCCTCCGGCCTATTTGCCTTCGGCTTCTTCCCACAAAAGACGACGAGCTACGCCGTAGGCGTATTCCTCACGGGTACGCCCAACAAGACCGTCGTATGGACAGCAAACTGGAACAACCCCACAGTTCCCATCAACGTTGTTTTGCAGTTAACTAACGAGGGAAGGCTTGTCCTGCAGGGCCAAAGAAGTATCTACGTGGTGGATCCTGCTCTACCCATTGCTTCGGCTTCCATGCTCGATAACGGCAACTTCGTGCTCTACGATTCCGAGTCAAGCGTCATATGGCAGAGCTTCGACAACCCGACAGACACCCTGTTGCCCGGGCAGCGGCTCGCCCCAGGAACCGGACTTTTCTCTAGTGCTTCGGAAACTGATCATTCCAAGGGAATTTTCACTCTGCAGATGCAGACCGACGGCAACCTTGTTCAGTACCCCAGGAACGATCCGTGGATCCCGCAAAATGCTTATTATGCTACTGGCACGTTTGGACAAGGGAATACTAATGTTTCTCTGAATCTCGACAACAATGGCTGGCTTTATCTTTTGAATGCAACTTCGTTGATGATGAATTTGACCATCGGAGGATACACTGCAGAGAGAAGCATGTACCTGATGAGACTTGACGTCTGGGGAATATTCAGGTTGTACTCTCGGCCTCTGAATGGCCGAGGGAACTGGACGACCAGATGGTCGTCCACGACGGATGAACTATGCGCTCCCAAAGGCTTATGCGGGCTGAACGGTTTTTGTGTTCAAAATGACGTGGTTCCTGACTGTAAATGTCTCCCGGGGTTTGATTTTGTTGCACTGGGAAACTGGAGCGCTGGTTGTGAGAGAAATTTCACTTTTGAGAGGTGTGACCGTGAGAAGTTCGATATGATTCCTGTCGAAAACACGATTTGGGAAGATAATTCGTACGAGGAGTTGGATGCAGTGACAGAGCAAGCCTGCATGAAAGTGTGTTTAGATGATTGTAATTGTGAAGCTGCTTTTTTCAAAGATGGGAAATGCAAGAAGCAGAGGCTTCCGTTGAAGTACGGACGGATGGTGCGAACTGATTCCAACGTGGCTCTTGTCCGGGTGGCGTCTTCTGAGTTCGACTATCCTAATTCGCCACAAGGTGGTGTTGTAACTTGGAAAGTCAAGAAAGAGACGCGCGTGGATATCCTCATCGTCAGCTTTTCGCTTATGGTCGTTGGTGGCCTTGCTCTTTTAATCTCCGTGGTTTACGCTCATCGAAAAGGACGTGATTATTACAAGATTGGATCAAATGGAGAAGGTAATTTGATCCACGATGTAGCTTTACGAGCATTCTCGTATGCAGAGCTTGCGCAAGCGACGAATGATTTCACTGAACAGCTGGGTAAAGGCGCATCAGGCACTGTCTACAAAGGGGTGTTGCAGTTGCAAGACTGCCAGAACACAGTGGTGGCTGTGAAGAGTTTGCAGAAAGAAGTGGTGGAAGGAGAGAGGGAATTCCAGACAGAGATGACGACAATTGGGAG
Source organism: Galeopsis tetrahit (assembly GCA_963675135.1). Taxonomy (NCBI): domain Eukaryota; kingdom Viridiplantae; phylum Streptophyta; class Magnoliopsida; order Lamiales; family Lamiaceae; genus Galeopsis; species Galeopsis tetrahit. The sequence goes on from OY776120.1 coordinate 2,080,160, forward strand.
GACATATCATCGTAATCTAGTACGACTCCTGGGGTACTGCATGGAAGGGGCTAATAAGTTGTTGGTGCTTGAATACATGAGCAATCGCTCCCTTGCGGACATGCTTTTTCACCCTGAGAAACGGCTTAGTTGGGAGGAGAGGATCAAAGTAGCTCGAGATGTAGCGAGAGGGATCTTGTACTTGCACCAAGAGTGTGAGACACAGATCATCCATTGTGATATAAAGCCTCAGAACATTCTCATGGATGAAAAGTGGTGTGCAAAGATATCTGATTTTGGGTTAGCAAAGCTGCTGAAACATGATCAGACCAATACTAATACTGGGGTGAGAGGAACCAAGGGTTACGTGGCGCCAGAGTGGCACCAGAGACAGGCGGTGACAGTGAAGGTCGACGTCTATAGCTTTGGAATTGTGCTGCTGGAGATCATATGTTGTAGGAGAAGTGTTGACTGGAATCTTTGTGAGGATGAGGCCATTCTCGAGAATTGGGTTTTTAAGTGTTATTCAGCTGGGGAAGTGGCATGCCTGGTTGGTAATGAGAGTGTCGATAAACAAAAGCTTGAGAGGATGGTTATGATCGGGATATGGTGCATCCAATACGAGCCTTCGCTTCGTCCTACTATGAACAAAGTTCTGCTCATGCTAGAGGGAACTGTGGAGATTCCCATACCCCCAAGTCCTACTTCTTTTCTAAGTGCTTATTAGTTTAGCTTTCACACTTTAATTGTATCATGTCGTTTTGTTTTGCCATCTCTTACGAGAGGAAGGTTTGGTACTTAGATATATAGGCTATTTGCCAAATAAAAAAACACATAAAATGCAAATCAATTGCACAATAAAATTAATTTACATCATCAAGCTTCATTTTATTTGTATTAGAGAGTAAAAACTACATTGATCATGAGAATTCACAAATATTTTCCATGTCCTCTTTTCTCTTGTTGATGTATCTATCTACTCTAAACCCTGCTGCTGCAGGGGATACCTCAAACACAGCAAAGGCAGAAAGTGAATTTAATGTTGTTTGAGCCGGCTCGATTGTTCATCAGGCTTGTTAGACTCGTTAACAAGTCGAGTTGAACTTGTTTTTTGGCTCGTCAATGTTATCGAGTCAAGGGCTCGGCTCGATAAGAACTCTAGCCGAGCTCGAACTTTAGTACTTGACTCGAATAACAACTCTAGTTAAAATAGACGAAAATTTATTATGAAACAAAAAATGTATAAAATAGGACAAATGTGATTTGGTCTCATTCTTACAAGACCAAAAATTCAATTTTTAACGAATGTGTGACTTTCATGCAATTTTCATTCGAAACTAACGGAAATATATTATTGGCCTAAAAATGTAGGAGTATGAAAAATGACCAAAAGTGTTTTTGACATCATTTTTGACCAAATTTGAAATTTTCTCTATTTAAAACTAGTAAATGAATTGAGGCGAAAAATAAAAGGGAGTTACACATCGGTCTTTTTCACAAGTGATCTAAACATATAAGTTCTAACTTTTTTTAGGATTACTATTACATACAAAATGACATCTAGATGTCTACCCTATTTTAAACTTTAAACATTTGAATTTCAGTTTTCTTCCAAAAATACTAACAAACAAAATTAAATCCCAAAATTATAGATAACAATTAAACATTTTATAATTAAACTCCAAACATCCCAAAATTAAATTCAAATCAAAATGAAATCTTTGAAAACAAATAAAATGGTAAAAAGAACTTTGCATGAATGACTAAAAAATATTGCACGATGTACAAAACGAGTGGCATAATTCAATAAAACAACAAAAGATTTATATTACAATAAAAATCGATTGCATAAATTAATAAATTAAAAAACACAGAAAATTCATATTAAAATTCGAACACATCCAAAAAAATTCATAATAAAATTTGAACAAACTTGTAAGCTGTAATTGCATAAATCAACAAAAAATTTGCATAACACTTAAATATATTTATACAAACAAACAAAATTCAAATAAAATCTAAAAAATTCATAACAAATATTCTAAGAAACGAACTAACAATTTTTTCTCTTGGGTCGTTGAACCAAAACAAAAGAGGTGCATTTTTTGAACACTTTACCTTTTACATTTGCAATCGTAAAAAGGTAGTCAAGTAGCTTCTCTCTCCATCGCCATTGAAACTCTCCGAAGATGCTTCAATAGGGCGAGATCGATCCCATTGCCCGCCGTTGAAACTCTCCGTTGAAGTGGACGCCATGGAGACTTTGCAAAACTTTACATATATAAAATATACTCCCTCCGTCTATGAAATGTAGTCTCATTGGAGTGAGAAAAATATAGATAAAGGGTATTGTAGAATATTGTGGGGTCCATTGTGAATAACGTGATTGTTTATGAATAAAGTTGATGACAATTCGAGTAATTAAGTGATGGTTAAAGGGTGATAGTTTCGTATGAGACTATATTTTGTGAAAAAAAATATAATATAATTGAATGCCCAAGCCAATCAACCTCTGAGAGAACATGTGGTACGTGGGTGATTGAAATTAAAATCACATTAACATAAATCTGAATTTTAGCCGTTGTTTGCATTTGAGGCAAAAGGCGGCCCAGGGTGAGAATTAGATTTTGGGTGAAAAACACGTACGAGTAAATAATAAACTAAAAAATAGTCATTAGTCAGGTAATCAGGCCATACTACATTACTACCGACGTCTAATGACTTGGTGACAATTCGTGTTATCGTGCCGTGTTTCGTATCAACAGATCACCGTAATAAAATAAGACAAAATACGAACACGATACAATAGGAATAAAAACGCCTAAAGATTTTGTATTGATACTATATTATAAAAATAAATTTAAAAGTAGAATTTAATATTTGACATTCCACGATAATACACGTTGCACCAAATCTCTAATAAAATTACTAAACAACAATTCACATATACACTCAAAATCTTTTTTAACCCGTGAAATGGTGTGGTACTGTAGTGTTTGAAAGTGTCAACCTAAAATTGACAGGAGTGAATTCTCCAACCAAAAAACGCGTCTTGTTATCAATTCCACATAGTACAAGACTTGACTCAAGACTTTGCAAGTCAACCTTCACAAAAATTATGAATATGCACTGATTTAAGAGTTAAAACAGTTAAAACAGAGAAACCTATTCAATTTTGAAGTCCATTTCCATGGCTTCTTCTTTTCTGTTGTTGCTAATTTGTTGTGCAGTTATTACAGCTTCAGCTCAAATAAGAGGCTCCAATATAACCTTAGGATCTTCCCTCACACCCAACTCATCATGGCCGTCTCCCTCCGGCCTATTTGCCTTCGGCTTCTTCCCACATAAGACGACGAGCTACGCCGTAGGCGTATTCCTCACGGGTACGCCCAACAAGACCGTCGTATGGACTGCAAACTGGAACAACAATCCCACAGTTCCCAACAACGCTGTTTTGCAGTTAACTAACGACGGAAGGCTTGTCCTGCAGGGCCAGGATCAGAGCCAAAGAAGTATCTACGTGGTGGATCCTTCTCAATCCATTGCTTCCGCTTCCATGCTCGATAACGGCAACTTCGTGCTCTACGATTCCGAGTCAAGCGTCATATGGCAGAGCTTCGACAACCCGACAGACACCCTGTTGCCCGGGCAGCGGCTCGCCCCAGGAACCGGCCTTTTCTCTAGTGCTTCGGAAACAGATCATTCCAAGGGAATTTTCACTTTGCAGATGCAGACTGACGGCAACCTTGTTCAGTACCCCGGGAACGGGCCGTGGCTCCCGCAAACTTCTTATTATGCTACTGGCACGAATGGAGAAGGAACTTCTAATGTTTCTCTGAATCTCGACAACAATGGCAGGCTTTATCTTTTGAATGCAACTTCGTTGATGGGGAATTTGACGATCGGAGGATACACTGAAGAGAGAAGCATCTACCTGATGAGACTTGACGTCGGGGGAATATTCAGGTTGTACTCTCGGCCTCTGACTGGCCGAGGGAACTGGACGACCAGATGGTCGTCCAGTGACGTTCAATGCGCTCCCAAAGGCTTATGCGGGCTGAACGCTTTCTGTGTTCAAAACGACGTGGTTCCTGACTGTAAATGTCTCCCGGGGTTTGATTTTGTTGCACCGGGAAACTGGACCGCTGGTTGTGAGAGAAATTTCACTTTAGAGGGGTGTGACCGTGAGAAGTTCGATATGATTCCTGTTCCAAACACGAATTGGTGGGAAGATAATTGGTACGAGAAGTTGGACGCAGTGACAGAGCAAGACTGCAGCAAAGTGTGTTTAGATGATTGTAATTGTGAAGTTGCTTTTCTCAAAGAAGGGAAATGCACGAAGCAGAGGCTTCCGTTGAGGTTTGGACGGAGGCTGCTGAGTGATTCCAACGTGGCTCTTGTCAGGGTGGCGTCTTCTGAGTTCGACTATCCTAATTCGCCACAAGGTGGTGTTGTAACTTGGAAAGTCAAGAAGGAGACGCACGTGGATATCCTCGTCATCAGCATTTCGCTTATGGTTGTTGGTGGCCTTGCTCTTTTAATCTCCGTGGTTTACGTTCGTCGTAAACGACGTGATTATTACAAGATCAGATCAAATGGAGAAGCTAATTTGATCCACGATGTAGCTTTACGAGCATTCTCGTATGCAGAGCTTGCACAAGCGACGAATGATTTCGCTGAAGAGCTGGGTAAAGGCGCATCAGGCACTGTCTACAAAGGGGTGTTGCAGTTGCAAGACAGCCAGAACACAGTGGTGGCTGTGAAGAGTTTGCAGAAAGAAGTGGCAGGAGAGAGGGAATTCCAGACTGAAATGAGGACAATCGGGAGGACATATCATCGTAATCTAGTACGACTCCTGGGGTATTGCATTGAAGGGGCTAATAAGCTTTTGGTGCTTGAATACATGAGCAATGGCTCCCTTGCGGACATGCTTTTTCACCCTGAGAAACGGCTTAGCTGGGAGGAGAGGATCAAAGTAGCTCGAGATGTAGCGAGAGGGATCTTGTATTTGCACCAAGAGTGTGAGACACAGATCATCCATTGTGATATAAAGCCTCAGAACATTCTCATGGATGACAAGTGGTGTGCAAAGATATCGGATTTTGGGTTAGCAAAGCTGCTGAAACAAGATCAGACCAATACTAATACTGGGGCGAGAGGAACCAAGGGTTACGTTGCGCCAGAATGGCACCAGAGACAGGCGGTGACAGTGAAGGTCGACGTCTACAGCTTTGGAATTGTGTTGCTGGAGATCATATGTTGTAGGAGAAGTGTTGATTGGAATCTTTGTGAGGATGAGGCCATTCTTGAGGATTGGGTTTATAAGTGTTATTCAGCAGGGGAGGTGGCAAGTCTGGTAGGTAACGAGAGTGTCGATAGACAAAAGCTCGAGAGGATGGTTATGATCGGGATATGGTGCATCCAATACGAGCCTTCGCTTCGTCCTACAATGAACAAAGTTCTGCTCATGCTAGAGGGAACTGTGGAGATCCCCATACCCCCAAGTCCTACTTCTTTCCTAAGTGCTTATTAGTTTATGCTTTCACACTTTAATTGTATCATGTTGCTTTGTTTTCCCTCTCTTAAAATGCAAATCAATTGCACAATAAAACTAGTTTACATCTTCAAGCTTCATTTTATTTTGATTAGAGAGTAAAAACAAGAAAAAGAATGTGTGTATAATGAATACATTGATCATGAGAATTCACAAATATTTTCCATGCCCTATTTTCTCTTGAAATCATATGTACAGCACAGTTACAAATAAAGAAGGTGGACCTATAACCAAAACTATGCACTCTACATATATAAACTGAGAGTTTCACTATCTGAATGTACAAAAAAACAAGTAAAAACTCACTCAAACGATCTCAATGGATGCAATTGATTTGGCTGTAGACGAATTAAGAGACCCGGAATAAGGAACGGGTCTGGTGGAACAATCTTTTCCCGTCGAATAACAGACCAACTCCTTAGCTACTTGCCGGTATTTTCTTCTATAAGTCGGAAACTTTGATAGACTTCTATTAACGCCCACCATCCTACAATTCCAACCGTACCAGTTATTTCACATACGAGTAAGTCTCATATGCACCCGGTGCACAACTAATTCTGTTTAGTGAAAACAACCAACACTAATCAACTAATACACTTTAGTGAAAGCAACTAATACTACTGTTCGGTGAAAACAACTAATACTACTGTTCGGTTAAAACAACTAATACTGTTCAATGAAAACAACTAATACCTAAAATTTAGGAACCTATCGAGACAAAAGATGATAGTTTAGGGACCTTGTAATGCATTATGCCTAAACTTAAGATTGTAATTAGCAAGCAGAATGTTCTTACCTGCGGCTGATACCATCGATCTGTGCTGCTCGGAGAGCATCTTGAGGGATAAAACTGCCATTTTCCCAAGACTTAGCGCGGTCTTTGTTGTCTCCGAATAGCAGCTCTTTCTCCAGGTACCGTATTTCGCCTTCTTCCAAGTGCAGAACTCTGACCTGCTCTTTAAGGACCATAACAGGGTGAAAAAACCAGTCCAACAATCTGTCCTGGGGTCTATTCAGATGGTTAACTTCAGTGCCATCCAAAAGAACTAGACCACTGGATCCAGCTTCGATAGAGTCGAGAAGCGAGTGAAAAAAGGCAAAACAAGGTAATCCAACTCCAACAATGGTTCCATCATTCGCATGCTTTGCCTTCAACCAATCGGTGAGATCAGCCGGTGTTATCACACTTGCATCCAATAATTCCTTTCCCTTCACTTCAATTGACTTCATTACGCTTCCCCATATCTGTTACATTTCCAACAAGGTAAATACTGACGTTCGAGGCTTATAAAGTACATAAAAAAACACTTCAAATTTACTAGTATTCTTCTAAGTATCATATACTTTTGGGATAGAGTTATTAATAGCCTAATATTGAAAAAGCATACCTGCACCATTTTTACTTCTTTTATAGCCTCCCTAACGGATCTTGATGCAGTTAAGCTTGGAACAAGTGCTCCCGAAGCTGCTGGAAAAATAGAACCGAATCTCCCATGCGAAGATTGATTACGCCCAACAGAAGCTTCGGTTGAACTCGATGGTTTTCTCTTCCTGTACCGTGGCCTGTTGTGAATCACACAATTAGCCCGATTTAATATTAAAAAATCCATTCAACATCAAAATATTTTCAAATCTATTTCTTGATATTACTTTGGGAGAATTGATCCCTCACGAAGATAAAGCCAATCGTTGGTGTACTCGTCAAATTCTGCCACCATAGCAATCACATAAGCAAGACCTCGTCTGAAAGATCTTTCCTGCAAAATATGAAGGACTCTAACTTGTAAAAATAGATTGCAAGTGTGACAAATGCTGAAGAAAAGTTGTTTGGATGAAATATAACCTGGTATACTACAATAGATCCATATATTCCAATGAAAAAACTCGAAAATATGGCCATTAAGATGCTTCCAGCAACAACGAGGGGCCACATAAGGATGGTCAAACCAGCAATGGGAATGCAAGCAGTTTCCAGAAACGGGCCTTCGCGGCTGATGAGATCATGAAGCAGCCGCTGCCAGCCCTTGAACAACATGTACGGGCTCTTCACTAAGGCTATAGCTGTGTAAAGAGGAATTTCCACAATCAGGCCAACGAGGCCAACAATGATGCACGCGGGCACATGAATGAACCTGTTTCACAATTAAATTCATCATTATGAACTTCCCAATTCCAACAACACCAACTTAACAACCTAATATGTTAATAACTTGTAAGAGGGTACATTAGTCGTGTCACACACTAATCATTAGTATTAAACGACTTTCTTAATATGTGTGAAAACCAAAGACGACAGCATCTAAACAACAAGAAGCTAGATAACAATCAATCGAAAAGTATATTACCTAAGAGGTGGTAGGTCATTACAAGCAGGGTTTTCGCGGTGCTCCTTCAAATAACTCGGGTAAGAAAAGTAACAAAGGTCAGCAAAGTCACGAACCACAGTACAACTACCCTTGATCGTTCCCCACGTTCCATCCTAAATTCATTCCCAACGGGACGAAAAAAGAAACAACAAACACCATCACAACACTAGCAGATGCACAAATTCAAAAATCAAGAAACAGAGATTGAAACATCAGTATACCACAACACAATGGTAGAGTTTCACGGTATCATCCTCGTTTCTGAAAGCTTCGAAAGACGAAATCCAAGGAGTGAAGAAGCCATAGCCCAACCCCACAAGACAACTACCAGCAATACTAAGAGCCAACCAAAGACCAAACAAAGCAGGTAATCCCAACAAGATTGTAACTTTAAGAAGTGCATCAAACCTATTGATTCTGTAAACATAAATCCATCCATCCATTCAGTAACTAAACAAATAAACAATAACCCAGATGAATTAACCAAATAATTAGCATAATTACTTGAAAAGGGTATACACAGTCCACGCAACATGTGCAGGAAAAAGCCCTAAAATCACCCCAACATTCCCCAAAATCAGAATCAAAGCAGCAATAGGTCCAAACACCACACCTGCAACCCATTTAACAAATTTCTTTAAAACAAAGCCCAAATACAAGAATTGCAGAAGCAAGAACAATCAAGAAACTGACTTTTAAGGGCACCAAGGATGAAAACAGTGCAAAACGCAAGAAGCACATAAAGGGGTCTGATGCAATCGTGGAAAGTACAAGCCATTTCTAGTTTAGAATCATGAAATGATGGAGAAAGATAGTATTAGGTTCAAATATGTTTGAAAATGAAACAATTGAGACAAAGGACGAATATGTTCTTCTGTCAACAGAGAGGATTAAGGAAGATGGACCCAGCTACAACGCCAGCAAAAAAACGCCACTATTCAATAGTTAAACATATAATCAATCATGTAGGAGTAATTGTAAAGATGAGCTGCCTTTAATTCAAGTTCAACTTATTTATTTGTTTATGTTTCGAACTGACTTTCTGGAATAGTAATCTACAATACTACTCATTTTTAATCTAAATTTCTTATCTTTTCATATTCATATATTAGTCAAAATTAACTTTTTTAGGACGCCATCTTATGGGGTTTAGCAAAACTAGAACATTTCTTTTATGGGTTTACAATTTTAGAACACTATTTTTTAAATTGTGGAAATTTAGGCTAAATTTACCAAATTCGGGCTAAATCTCATGTGCTTTCTTACATGAGAAGATGTAAGAACATTTATTTTTTGAATTGTAAGATAGTGTCCTAATTGCAAACTAAATTAGACAAAAAAAAACAAAGAAACCATTAACACACAAGACTAATTTGATGTAATTTGCTATATATATATATATATATAATTTTGTCATTTTATATTCATTAACTTATAATTTTTTGTCCCTCTTAGATATTTGTTGATTTGGAAAAAATCGTTATAAATTATTTGATCTTTCTTTTTCTGTAAATCTCATGATTATCTTGTTTTTCTTTTTTACTTTTCTGTCACACCACAATTATTTGAGTCGTTATCTATTTCAAGAAGGCGGTTGCAGCCATAATTTTTTTTGTTTTTGGGTCAAATTAGAATTAGCCACATATTTTAATATGTACTTTTGAAAAGTAAATACATACGACAATTAGCCAAATATCAATTGTTGACTATTTCATGGCTAAATATTTTAATATGTACAATGTTGATTGCGATTGTTCATTTATACAGCATTGACAGAGCTTATAGAACATTCAGTTTGAGAATTAGTTACTCCCTCCCTCCATCCCGGTGAAAGCTACTCATGAACTTTCCGGCGTATAACCTGCCTTCTCAATAGCTGTCTGTGACTCTGTCTTGAGCACTTGTTTCGTCTCCTGAAAAAGTAGATATGTGAAAATACTACTCTCTTCGTCTCTTCGAAAGTTACCCATTTTTCCATTTGGGTGTCCCACCCGACAGCAATACATTGTAAACAAGCAAATCCAGCTACTTGTTACCAGCAAGGTTGGCAATGTGCTAAATTCAGAAATATCAAAGGAATTATGTTAGCTAGAAACAATAATTTGACAAACACAATCCATTAAATATTAGTGTTGGAATGTCTATGGTTCGAAGGACGAAAATGCAGTAGTTTCCAATTGATAGAAGCATCTAATTCACAACAACTCGAAAGAAAAATGATAGAGATGATTGATGAAGATAAATGACCGTCTGTATACCTTGTGCAAAGGGACATCAACGACAGCAGCAAGGACGGGATTTGCACCGAGCGTAGAAAATGATAGAGTTACGTTGCTAACAGCCTGAATTGAGGATGGAGGATATATCAAAGAGAGGTTCATATAGTATAAATCATGCCAAAGATTTGTAGCAATTTAACATTACGCATAATCTGAACTCCAAATTACATTGGAGTCATTGAGCGATGAAAGCAAACTTAACCATTTGAATACCACATAAATTAATGTTCCTGCATACGCAGAGAAAATCAGGTGATAAACTCTACAAGTTTGTAGATCATACCAGTGGGTGCCCCCTTCTGGGGCAGCAGCTCTGGCCGCCTAGATTCCGTTCAATAGATGCACATCAACCCTATGTTATTTTCTTTTCCCCGATTTTCTCACAAAACAAACGTGCTTCATTTAGCAGATGTCCCCACACTAGAGTGCATGAGAAGATGAAAGATCCTCATGCAAGCTCAATTCACCAATTCCTTTAACTGCACTCATCTTAGAGACGATGATCTCCGCCTCGTTGAATCTTCCTTCCTCTCTAAGGCCAGAAAGAAGCTCATTACAAACAGAGACACATGGAAGAAACCCACTCTTCAACATTTGTTTGTACCACCTGTATGCCCCAGTTAAATCCTTTACTTCGCAATGCCCGTGAATCAGTGTGTTATACGTTGCATCATTGGGACTCAGTTTTTTTGCAACCATTTCATCGAAAAGATCCCTTGCCCCCAGCAGATTCCCCTCTTTCAAACATCCAGTAATGAAGCTATTATATGTCATCTTGTCAGGAGGAAATCCCTTATTTAACATATCTTTACGCAGGAAACGTGCTCTCTCCATGTTTCCATGTCGTACAAAGCACTGAATGAGCTCATTATATAAAACCCGGTCTGGAACCAGGTTCGATTGGAACATTTCATCAACAGTTTTTTCCACAAGATCCAATCTCTCCTTTCCAAATATGCTTATCAAAGGATGATATGTGTTTAATGTAGGCTTGATGCCCGAGCTTTTCATCTTCTTATACAATTCCAAACACTTGTCCATGTTACCTGCATTTGAGAAACCGGTGATCAGGCAATTGAATGTGATGACATCAGGGCTTAAACCTTTACTTGTGATACTAAAAGCTAATTCTTCAGCTTCCGTAACTTTTCCCTTTCTGCAAAGCCCGTTCACAAGTGTATTATACGTCACAATGGTTGGAGATATACCGTCCCTTAGCATCTCATCAAAAACTTTAAACGCTTTCTCCATATTTGCACCGAGGCAGTGCCCATCTATAAGCATGTTGTATATCTGAACATTAGGCAACACACTTCTGTCCAACATGTCTTTAAACATAACTTCAGCTTCTAGAAGGCGCCCCTTCTTGCAAAAACCATTTATCAGAGATCCATAAGTCACAACAGTAGGCTTTAATGCATCATATTCCATTTCCTCAAGAATCTCTAAGCACTTTCTAAACTGGCAAGTCCTACCATAGCCACCTATCAAGATATTATACGTCTGTACACTCGGAGAAAGGCCCTTCGCCTTCATCTTTCTTAACCACTCGTTCGCATTATCCATCTGACCCAATTCACAGAAATTGCTAATCAGCGTATTATACGTGATGCAGCTAGGTTTCAGCCCTTCATTCTCCATTTCATCAATGACCAGAAGTGCCTTTTCAAGATGCCCCGCTTTGAAATAACCTTTTAACATAGTATTCAGTATCACCTCTGTCAAAACAACTCCATGTTCCTTTATCTTCATCAAGAATTCTTCTGCTTTATCCATTTTGCCTTCCTTGCACAATCCATTCATCAAAATGCTACACGTGTATGCATCAATTTTCACCCCTTTCTTGATTGCATCTTCGTACAATGCCATCGAAGCCTGAACATTTCCACTCCTCGAGTGCCCATCAAAAAGAATACCGTAAGTAAATCCATTAGGCACAAACCCATACACATGCATCTCCCCCAAAATCTTGTCAGCTTCTCCAACTCTCCCCACTCTACAAAGTCCACCAAGCAATGAGTTATACGTCACAACATTTGGCTCTACATTATGAATTTTCATCTTTTCTCTAATACTGAACGCCCCCTCTATATTCTCCAGTTTACAATACCCATCAATCAAACTATTGAATGTCACTCTATTCGGAGCCACATTCCTGTTTAACATTTCATCAAACAGCTTCTGTGCATCATCCATTCTCCTCTCCTTACACAACCCACCTATCAAAACATTGTACACAAACCCACTTAACCGCACCCCACATTCCTTCATCTGATTCAACAAACAGAAACCTCTACTCAAATCCCCCAACTTCACCGCGGATTGTATCGCTTTCCCGTAACTAAACTTATCCACCCAAACACCAGAATCCACAGCATCAGAAAATATCTTCAGAGTCTCATCGAACTGATTCGAATTCACCAAAGATTCAAGAAACAGATTAAAAGCTGAAATCGAAGGGAAATTACCTTCACCTCTAACCAAGGTGTACAATTCGGTGGCCTCATTGTGGAGCTTGGACTCAGCATAAACTGCTAAAAGTGTGTCTGTAAATATTGCTTTAGTATTCCGCCACTGCGAGAACTCAATGTAGAGGTGCGAAACTGAGTGCTCAGAAATTAGGCTTTGAAGATGCCTTTTCACTGTTTCCGTTCGGTTCTGTTGAATTAGAACCCTAATTTTTCTGAGGTCTTGTATGAGGCGGGTTTGGGCTGTCGGGTCCGGCGAGGAGGAGTTACGGCGGAGTATTGGAGGAAGCCGGCAGGGGAAGCGTCTAGCCATGTGAAGAATTGAACTGAACCGGACCAGGAACCATTAACGAACTATCAAAATTAGCAGAAATTTTAATTGTATAAACAAACAGCAATGATTCGCACAAAATGAAAATATGCGAGTTCAACGGCGCAGACGCTGGACTCTGAGGGAAGCCGTCGACGGCGCGGCCGTCGGAGGCGTTGTGACAGAGATGAGCAGTGAATGACAGAGTGAGGGTTGAGGGAGGCGCAGTGAAAATGAAATTGGTTTGTGTAATTTAGATTTATTTTCTTACTTTTATTTTAAAATACAAAATTTGTATGAAATGGTACACAATTTTGATATTGATCCAAATGATGATTTGCATTCTACGGAGTATAATACTCCCTCCGTCCCACACGAATTTGCACACTTATATGGATGTCCCATACCAATTTGCACACTCCATAAAAAGAAATATCTTCACAACCCTCACCCTTGAAATATACTCATATTTACACATATGTCATTACTTTTTCACACTCTATCTACTTTTTACTTTACTTTATTCATAAAAGTTTACAAAACTACCCTTCAAGGGATTTTCTTAGGATAGTTTTTGTATCGCCTGGACTATTAATAGTTCGAATGTCAAATTGCATCGCTCTGTGTCGCCCTCTGTGTCGCCTTAACTTGATACCTGTTGCCTTTTTTTAATATTTTAAAATAATTATTTAAATTTTATTTTATTATTTACTATTTTATCCTTTATTAAAATTAATAATAATATTATTTAAATTAAACAATACGAACGTAAAATTAGATTTTTTTAATAGAATTAAATTATTATTTTATTTATATTTTATCTACACCTGCTCATTTAATTAGTTCACTCTCAAATTATTTTTTTACTACGGTTATCTCTGCACCCGCTCATTTTATGAGATCACCCCAAATCATTTTTTATAAGTTCACCCAAAATTATTTTTTACTGCTCATTTTATAAGTTCACCTCAGAAGATTTTTTTTAAATGGAGTAATTACATTTAAAGTACTATATTATCATTTTATTAATTTACACAAAATATAATAAAATCAACCCTAATTTGTAGGGTGATACTCGAGTACATGCAAGATACCGGTACACACCAATTTTAATTTTTTATTTATATTTTATCTACACCCACCTATTTAATGAGTTCACCCAAAAATCATTTTTTTACTACGGTTATTTGCACCCGTTCATTTTATGAGTTCACCCCCAAATCATTTTTTTATCACGGTTATGTGCACCCGCTCATTTTATGAGTTCACCCCTAAATTATCTACACCCCTCATTTTATGAGTTCACCCCAAATTTTTTTTACTACGGTTATCTGCACCCATTCATTTTAGGAGTTCACCCCCAAATCATTTTTTATCACGGTTATGTGCACCCGCTCATTTTATGAGTTCACCCCTAAATTATTATTTTTACCACGTTTATCTACACCCCTCATTTTATGAGTTCACCCCAAAAATATTTTTAAAGAAGTAATTACATTTAAAATACTATATTATCCTTTTATTAATTTACACAAAATATAATAAAATCAACCTTAATTTGTATATTTACAATCTGTAGTCAAGTCATTACCGAGTTACCGTCGATTCACCATCAAGTCATCCATATTTTTAGAAAAAAATCGTAAAACATAATTTTAAAAAAAAACTATCGAAATTAGGCAAAAATCTTGATTTTTTTTCTTTCTAAGTTTTCTTCCCTTTCCTCTTTTTCTCCCATTTTCAGTTTTTATTCCAAACTTTTAATTTCTTCGTTTTTTTTTCCTTTTACTTTTTTTTTATTTTCCATTTTTTCATGTGTATTTTTTTTTAATTTTAATACAAAATAATATTATATGTATGATATTATTATAGTCGTTAATACAATAAGTAATAACGAGTAATACCATAAATTGTAATCAGTAATACCATTAACAGTAATTAGTACGAATAAACACTTATCTTATTAAAAGTGAGATGGTCTCATGGCGACACTGTTCATAAATTAGTAGAAATAAACACTTTATTTTTTTCAAAGTGTTAAAACGTCATTCTCAAACTATGTTTTGGAAAGCAGAATTTTGGTGAAATCAGAATAAAAAAACTTTAGAAAATGCGAATGGAACTATAGGAAAACGTCATGATCAGACCATCGATTAGTTCTAAAAATTATGTGTCCATATAATGTTGCTTACGAACATTGACCTAATGTCCGATTTGTATAATGTAACTAGATTGATTGTTACCAGACTTGAAAATTACATTATTGAGGACACATTTTTATTTTGGAAGGAATGTTGGTAGTAAAGTTTTTATTTTGAGAATAATATTGAGTGTTTCGATGACACGGCTCCCATAAAGTTTCGAATAAGATAATTTCTTATTCTATTGTCTTTTGCAATGACGATAAATAAAAGTTAAAGGTCAGTCTCTTTTCATGGTAGGTGTGTAGTGTGTACCTTCTGAAACATGTTCATGCATAGACAATTATATGTTGCAGCCCTCTAGAGTTAAGAGTGTATTGAAAAATATTTACCTAGATTCAAATGAATAACAAATTTACAAATTTATACTATGGAGTACATGTTTCAAATATTTTTTTAATTGACAAATTAAACTTAAAATATATTATAAATTTATTTGAATTCTTTACGGGCACTAACAGTCCTACGTTGCCCATTGTGACATTGTCCCTCCTTTACGTCAAAAAAAAAATAAAAAATATTGTGATCGAGAGCAAACCGAGTAAGTGGAGACTTTTTGGGCCAACAATGTTATCCCATTTAATTAAAAGTGGAGAATGTTTTGGGCTAGCATTTAATTAAAAGTGGCCAGCCCAATTGTTTTATCAAAGAAAATAACCAAATTGAACAGCCAATTTCTTGAATTGTGCGTGAGTAATAACAAATGTTAAAAAAAAAAATAACAGAATGTTCTTTCAACAATTACAACGAAAAAATACATCAGTTTTCAAAATAATCTCATCTTCATGTTGAGCCCCCTAAAATATTATAAAACATGCTGAAATTTTATAATATTATAAAACATGCTGAAATTTTATAATGAATGAACAAAAAATTCCTCAAAATTAATCCACACAATTGATGTCTTTTGTCTTTTCTTTTTAATGACAAAATCATTATCTTATGTATTATTAGATGAAGTTGTATCATCATTCTCATGTTGAGAAGACATATATCTGCAAAATATACATTAAAAATAAAATTAATAAATGTCAGAATCTAATTATATTCATAAATAAAATTCATAAATTTCAAATAAATCTCATAAATCAATAACCATATACTCATGTTAGAGAAGATATATCTGCAAAATATACATTAAAAATAAAATTAATAAATGTCAGAATCTTATTATATTCATAAATTTCAAATAAATCTCATAAATCAATAACCATAGAGAAATCATACAAATTTTATATGAATAACAATTGAGATTTGAGAATACTGCGTTAATGTGATTGTGCAGAAAAAACAAAGTATTAACACAGAAAAAAAATCAAAAGTTCAATCAGAGGAATGCTCAATATCACATAAAAAAACTAGAAGTAATTATCAACAATTTGAGAATACCTCTTTTTACTCATGATTCGACTAAAAATGAAAAAAAAAAAAAAATATAAATTACATAATGTTAACTGGATCGAGCAGCGGATGTGCAGAGAGTTTTTTTTGGAACGTGTTTGGGATCGGAAATGGAATTTTGTAGGTTTTCTCCTGATTTTAAAAAATCCAAACGAATCTCTTTCTGTTAGATTATATAAAGTATCTTCTGCTAATTTTCTGATCATAAACATATCAATTACTCCATGATCATAAATTGTAACAACTAGTTTTCTGAATTTTGAATAGACGACAATCAATAGCACATACAAAATAGCCGCGTCCAATTTTGTGATCTCGAAACAGAAATTTGTATAAAAAATTCAACTAAATTAATAATTTAACCTAAAATTCAATTCATTCAAATAAAAAAAGATAATTTATTGTTTATTATGATTATTAATGATATGAGAATTAAAATAAAGATTATATATTATCAATTAATTTTTTTATTAAT
Source organism: Galeopsis tetrahit (assembly GCA_963675135.1). Taxonomy (NCBI): domain Eukaryota; kingdom Viridiplantae; phylum Streptophyta; class Magnoliopsida; order Lamiales; family Lamiaceae; genus Galeopsis; species Galeopsis tetrahit. The sequence continues at coordinate 2,097,193 of OY776120.1, forward strand.
CATGTGAGGATAAATTTGTAATTTTATAATTATATATTTAAAATGATTAAATTTAATTTAAAAGTGTAATAGGGCGACAAAAAACGATAATAAGTGCAATGCAAGGCGATGGATTCTGCGACGCCAAATGCAACAGGTAGCAGGTCATCAAATATAAGCCATTAGATTTCAGATCTGATGGCTCAGATTACTGGACTGTCGATAGTCCAGGCGACATTGGACTATCCTTAGAAGGCCCCACCCTTCAAAACATCAATCATTACACATTTTCTTACACATTTCTTAAAATGTGTGCCGGTTAAAGGGTGCAAGTTCCTCCGGAACGGAGAGAGTATATGGTTTTGGTATAGAACTCCATGATGGGCTTCTTGTGAAACCAATCACTTGTATTTTATAGAGAATTTTTATAAAAAAAGTCATTCATACACCTACCTTTTTAATAAATGACAACTAATATAATCTTTTTAAAAAGGACAAAAACATATGTTAATAACCATTTATGTCCTTACATTTAAATATGAAGATTAACTTATTAATTTATTTAATAAAGGAACAAGTCGTACCTTCCTTATTTTTCGCAATATATTTAACAACATACCATTTCACAAAGACTCATCCTATTTAATATCACTCATATGGAAATTAGAATCTTACCTTCCTTATTCGTATGTAATCTGCACTTGATATGAATTTTCAATTAAACCAATCTTAATTTCCCAAAAACAACCCTAATTCAGAATTTTTCGTCCCTGTCGTTTGTTAATCGTGTTCTGCATGTTTTTTCTCATTTAAGCTACAGAATTTGAATCGATGGACTTTGTGGTGATTCTGAAAATCGAATTCAATGGGAATACTAAGTTGGTTCGTGTTAGTCGATCTTCACTGTATGCAAATGTTGTGAATCAAATAATCGCCGGAAATAAAGTCGTCGACGGCGCCAGAAACTTCTCAGCAAGGCCCGAAGTTCGGGATAACGACTGTTTGCGAACTAAGAAAAGATATGGAAGACGAGATTGCGATTCACCCTTCTTTTTCCAATTTTTCTGACTACTTCGGAGTTTTCGACGGCCATGGCTGCTCTCATTTAAGCACCTCACCATTAAATTAGTAGTAGTATTTTGATGTTTTTTTCTTATTGATTTTGGCGATCTATTGCAGGTTGCATCCAGATGCAAAGATCGAATGCACGAAATCGTGAAAAACGAAGTGGAAAACGGCGCCGATTCTTCGTGGGAGCATATAATGCGTAAAAGTTTCTTAAAAATGGATCAGGAAAACACAGAGTGGTCAAGTAGCACCGCCGCCAAATGCCGATGCGAGATGGTATCTCCAGAGTGCAAATTCGTTGGATCCACCGCCGTCGTGGCAGTGGTTTCACCTCATCAGATCGTCTTTCCAATTGCGGAGGTTCTCGCGCTCTTCTCTGCCGAAAAGGCGTCTTAATCCGGTGAGATGAAGAGTTTTGCCCTAAAAATTCTCTAATTATACTAATTCTTTTTTCTGCATTAAATCCATTTTTCTGCATAATGATATTTGTATATGCACATAATGTACTACACACTTCTGCATTATTTATATGTTGATGCAACTTTAATTCTGCATTATTTATATGCTCATGCAATTTTAGTTTTTTTTTCTGCATTGTACGATTTTCCTGCAGATGTTTCTGCATAATCAAGTCAGAGATTTTTCTGGAGAAAATATCTAATTTGATTTGACGATTTTTGTGCAGATCTTCAAGTCTGACAATAAAATTGAATATCAGAGCTTTGGGAAAATGCGATATTTGTAAAAGACTTGAATATTAGAGATTTGGGGAATAATTGAATACCATATCTTTGGGAAAGTCCTAAAATTGGGGATGTAGAATAATCATACAAAGATTTCTTCCCCAAAATTCTGCAAATCATTTAATTGATTGACCGGAGCTGTTGAGAGGTTTTAATTTTGGAAGGTGTTAATTATGTGCGTAATTAACGAGGAGCTGATAGACACGACTTTAAATTTAAAAAAATGTATTGACTTTCTCCATATTCATTCCGAAATTAGATAGTAAGGGCATGATGTACATTTATGTTACATTTTGTCCTTAATTTGAAACTATTTTAAATCAGGTCCTTATTTAAAAAAACACTAGGTGGAAAGACCTAAAACGTTAAATCCCCTATTTTATATTGGTTTGTTCCCAAAAAAAACATTTTATATCACTATTTATATAATAGAAATAGATGATTTGCAATTAATTTGAAATTTTAAAAACTTAAATTAATAAAAGGTTGAAATTTTGAATAGAAAAACACGGTGATTACACAACCAAAGACCTATCTAGTTCATTATCTAGTTCAACCGGTTCAAGTTTAAAAACATACTACTATCTATAGTCTAATTTCAACTTTTGAATTTTAGTAAACAATTTTTTTTATTATTTCAACTTTAAATAGCATGTCACATAGATAAACAGTGGACACAGTAATGTCCATTGTTGACTCTATATCATTTCCGTGACAGTCTATTTGAAACAACGTTGTTTAATCTTTCTACGTAGAATCCTTCTTCATTCACAATCAAGAGGTTTAAAAACATACTACTATCTATAGTCTAATTTCAACTTTTGAATTTTAGTAAATAATTTTTTTTATTATTTCAACTTTAAATAGCATGTCACATAGATAAACAGTGGACACAGTAATGTCCATTGTTGACTCTATATCATTTCTGTGACAGTCTACTTGAAACAACGTTGTTTAATCTTTCTACGTAGAATCCTTCTTCATTCAGGAAGTATAGCATGTGCAGTGGACATAGAAATAGTGTCCATTGGTTGACTCTATATCATTTCCGCCTTAAAAATGATGTGACAGTCTACTTGAAACAACGTCGTTTAATCTTTCTACGCTGAATCCCTCTTCATTCACGATTAGGAAGTATTGTATTTGTGAAGTCGAATTACAAAAATTGTTAAAAGTTTTATGCTTTTATCTATTTGTAAATAAATAATAATTATTATTTATTAAAATATATATTTATCCACCTATGAAGTGGATAAGATGAAGAGAAGTTTGATAACTTCTAATATAGAAAAATTCAACGGAATTTTTCCACACTTTAGAGGATGAGAGATTCTGTCATCTCCCTTAACGAAAAAAGACAGAATGCAGAAACATAATTTCTGCATTCTGTCCCATACCACGCAAATACACTCAGATGACATTTAGATTATTGATACAATATGTTCGTTAATCAATTCATATGATAATGTTCTGACTACGAGGATTACAGTACACATGTGAAATCCAACTGTGTTTAAAATATCTTTGACTGTATTACTAATTACGAGGTTGTCGTTCTAATCTCATATTTATTCCAAGTTCCAACACTATTAAATCTCAAAAATTAAGATTAAATGTATTGTATTAGTAAAATAAACTTTTTTTTTGATGGGGGTATTAGTAAAAGAAACTAGAGAAGCTTAATTGTAGCAAGCAAGTAATATTTGGACAACACCCCTGTCCTGGCAGGCCCCGGATGATGCCCACGCGAATTCCCTGCTTTTATAAAACTTGGAGCCCCTGACGGGTTTGCCTTGTTTTCTACACTAATCAACTCTGAAATCCCTGGTCTCTTTTTCTTGATTTGTTCTTCCAAATCGTTACAATCACCTCCCCCATCTCCAATTGATCTTCTTACTAGCTAATTTTCCATCAAGTTGAATTCTTGGAAAAATGAAATTGAAAATAGTCCACCAAAATCAAGAAACTCGCAGCAGGGTGGAAGAACACGGGCCGAAGAAAGAAGCTTTGGAGATGTCGGAAGACCAGATTCGGGCTTCACCGGAGGAGGAATCCATGAAGGGGGATTCACACCTTCTGGAACCTTCCCCAGTTTCTGCTTCTGACCCCCTTCTTGTTTCTGTAAGAAATCTGTGCCTGGAATGTTGAATTTGATGCTTGTGTTGGTGTTTGTAGTGAATTGATGCCAGATCTGTTTTTAGGGCAAGAGGAAGAGGAAGCCCAAGGAGCTTATGATCGATGAGGTTTCTCCTATTATTATAAGGAGGCAGAAGAAAAAGGCCCCTTCTTCACATGTGAGTAATTCTAGTTGTTTGTTCTTGAGTTACTCTGCTTGTTCAATGCTGCAGGATGGTAAATCTGATATTAATTGGGGTTTTTGGTTTGGGGTTTAGGTTTATGGTTTATGGTTACTGCATAACACCAAATTAGATGGTTTCTGATCAATGTTCTTTCCTGAAATGTGAATTGGCTAGGTGTGTTGTTATAAAGATTGTGTTTTTATGTCGATTTTTTCGGAATTGGAAGATATAGGTGGAGTTCTGTCATTTCCAACTTATGTTTAATGGGATTTGGATCTTCCAACACTATTTTGGCAGCTAACTGATTCAGTAGCTTATGATAGCAAATTGGCTCAAGTTAACTGGATTTTCTGTTTGGTGTAGTATTTTGTGTACAATCGAGGATTTGGATTTTTTAGTGCTGACTTGCATGGTAGAATCCACTAGCCTTTTCGTAAAAAAGATTGCATTTTTATTTCGAATTTCTGGAATTGGAAGATATAGGGGGAGTTCTGCCATTTCGAACTTATGTTTAATAGGGATTATGATCTTCCAACACTGTTGTGGCAGTTAACTGATTCAGTAGCTTATGATAGCAAATCGTCTCAAGTTAACTGGCTTTTTTGTTCGATGTCGTATTCTATGCACACCCGAGGTTCGGATTTTTTTACTGCTGACTTGCTTGGTAGAATCCACTAGCCTTTTCGTAACAAAGAATCAAAGATTGCATTTTTATTTTGAATTTTCTGGAATTGGAAGATTTAGGTGGAGTTCTGCCATTTCCAACTTATGTTTAATAGGGATTTGGATCTTCCAACACTGTTGTGGCAGTTAATTAGCTGATTCAGTAGCTCATGTGCTAATTGACTCAAGTTAACTGGCTTTTCTGTTCGATGTCGTATTTTATGCACAATTGAGGACCCGGATTTTTTTACTGCTGACTTGCATGATAGAATCCACTAGCCTTTTCGTAACAAAGATTGCATCTTTTTATTTTGAATTTTCTGAAATTGGAAAATTTAGGTGGAGTTCTGCCATTTCCAACTTATGTTTAATAGGGATTTGGATCTTCCAACACTGTTGTGGCAGTTAATTAGCTGATTCAGTAGCTCATGTGCTAATTGACTCAAGTTATCTGGTTTTTCGGTTTGATGTCGTGTTTTATGCACAATCAAGGATTCTTAATTTTTTACTGCTGACTTGCATGGTAGAATTCACTAGCCTTTTCGTAACAAAGATTGCATTTTTATTTCGAATTTTCTGGAATTGGAAGATATAAGTGGAGTTCTGGTATTTCCAAACTTATGTTTAATAGGGATTTGGATCTTCCGACACTGTTTTGGCAGTTAATTAGCTGATTCAGTAGCTCATGTGCTGACTGACTCAAGTTAACTGGCTTTTCTGTTTGATGTCGTGTTTTATGCACAATCATGGATTCGGATTTTTTACTGCTGACTTGCAAGTTGCATGGTAGAATCCACTAGCCTTTTCTTAACAAAGATTGCATTTTTTTTTCCGAATTTCTGGAATTGGAAGATATAGATGCAATTCTGGCATTTCCAACTTATGTTTAATAGGGATTGGATCTTCCAACACTGTTGTGGCAATTAACTGATTCAGTAGCTTATGACAGCAAATTGACTCAAGTTAACGGGCTTTTCTGTTTGATGTCGTAGTTTATGCACAACCGAGGATTCTGATTTTTTTACTGCTGACTTGCATGGTAGAATCCACTAGCCTTTTCGTAACAAAGATTGCATTTTTATATCGATTTTTTCGGAATTGGAAGGTATAGGTGGAGTCCTGGCATTCCCAACTTATGTTTAATAGGGATTTGGATCTTCCAACACTGTTGTGGCAGCTAACTGACTCAGTAGCTTATGATAGCCAATTTAGTAATTTACTCAAGTTAACTGGCTTTTCTGTTTGATGTCATATTGTGTGCACAATCGAGGATTTGGATTTTTTTCGGGCTGACACGTGCATGGTAGAATCCACTAGCCTTTTCGTAACAAAGATTGCATTTGTATTTTGAATTTTCTGGAATTGGAAGATATAAGTGGAGTTCTGGCATTTCCAACTTATGTTTAATAGCGATTTGGATCTTCCAACACTGTTATAGCAGCTAACTGATTCAGTAGCTTATGATAGCAAATTGACTCAAGTTAACTGGCTTTTCTGTTTGATGCCGTATTCTATGCACACCCGAGGTTCGGATTTTTTTACTGCTGACTTTCATGGTAGAATCCAATCCACTAGCCTTTTCGTAACAAAGATTGCATTTTTATATCTACTTTTCCGGAATTGGAAGGTATAGGTGGAGTCCTGGCATTTCCAACTTATGTTTAATAGGGATTTGGATCTTCCAACACTATTGTGGCAGCTAACTGATTCAGTAGCTTATGATAGCAAATCGTCTCAAGTTAACTGGCTTTTCTGTTCGATGTCGTATTTTATGCACAATCGAGGATTCGGATTTTTTTTAGTGCTGACTTGCATGGTAGAATCCACTAGCCTTTTCGTAACAAAGATTGCATTTGTATTTTGAATTTTCTGGAATTGGAAGATATAAGTGGAGTTCTGGCATTTCCAACTTATGTTTAATAGCGATTTGGATCTTCCAACACTGTTATAGCAGCTAACTGATTCAGTAGCTTATGATAGCAAATTGACTCAAGTTAACTGACTTTTCTATTTGATGTCGTATTTTATGCACGCTCGAGGATTCAGATTTTTTTAGTGCTGACTTGCATGGTAGAATCCACTATCCTTTTCGTAACAATGCACAAAATAAGTTCATTCTGAGGTTGCTTTATACTTGCTGAATAAAAACTAGGACTTCCATGAAAAATGGAGTAACTAGAAATTTTACTACCGAATTACGCCAAAATGGCCAATGTTGCTTGAGGTTTGTTGAAGTTAGATTTGATGTAGGATATGTGATGACTTGTTACTTTGGAAGTAGTGAGATGAGATACATCACAAGGCATTACATATATGGTTGAACAAATTCCTGCACCCATTTTTACCGTAGAAACAATCTCATGTAGTCAGACTTTATTAGACCCTATGACCCCGGAAGATTTTAATTTAGTTTTCTAATTTTACAAAACAAATGTGAAGCATATAATAATGCTTGATGGGAACAATGGGATGACATCCTTCTTCTAAGAAAAGAAAGAAAAATGAGTAACCTTTGATTGAAAGTAGTCTTTAGCAAACCGTTACCCCAACCTACTTCACTCGGTTTAAAATTTAACACTTAATTTTGTCCAAGGCATGAAATTTGAGCGAAGTATCATGAAAAGGCAACCATTTTTAAAGCTGACGATTATTGTAAACACAATGTATGGGAAACCAAAAATGTGAATAAAAACTGAATGCCTTTCAACTGCAAAGTTCAATCCTTACTTCAATGAAAGGATATATGTTTTGTTTCCAGAATACTACTCCCTCTGTCCACGAATTCTATGCTCACTTGCCTTATTAGTCCGTCCACAAATTCTATTCCCATACCTTTTATGGAAAAGACAACTTTTATCTTTATCCTTCAACCATCACTTAATTACTCAAACTGTCATTCAACTTTACTCACAAACAATCACTTTATTCACGATGGACCCCACAATATACTACAATACCCTTACTTTATCTACTTTTATCTTAAAACTCGTGCCCAAAAGCATGGGAATAGAATTCGTGGAAGGAGGGAGTACAATTTATGATCTCTGATAACATTCAAGTTTAGGTCTTTTATTATTGTTATTATTATTAAAATGTGGGTAATTCTACTATTATAACAAGTTGCCAGTTCGAATTTTTAATTTAAGCTCCTTAATAAACTGCCCATTGGCTTTATTAGTTGGTGGGTTAAGTTAGGGTGTAGGTTTGAGTGTCTTAGTTATATTGTGTTTAACCTAGTTTTATGTTTTATTCTTAATTTCCAGCCCTTAACAACTTAAAAGAAACGTGTGGGAGGCTAAGAGGGATTGAAAGTCTTTAGTAACATTTTTCTAAAATGACCTAAAAACGTGCTTTGAAAATCGTTTTAACCAAGAGGTGCGCCTTAGCCCGAACAGCTCAAAAAAGGTGTGCAACCTATAGCCTTATGCACCTTTCAAAACTATGATCTTGCCCAAGCAAAAAAGTGCCATTTCCAAAACCAAATGATCTCTCTGGATGCCTTAGCTAATAAAAAGAAATCAATATAAATAGACTCTCTAACCTAAACTCATAAGTAATAAAGCTCGTGGGAGTTTATCAATTATCTCACCGTTTAAAAACAGACTTAGACAAGGAACTACATCAACCTTAGTAGTTTCATCCTCACTACTTTCCTTCCAAGAAACCAAGATCTGCCGGACACGTTCGTCACCTTGCCAAATGTCCCTGTAATTGAGAACTGCAGCCAACACAAATGCTGATTCTTTCAGCAACTAACATGGTGAAAAGGTGGCATTGACGGTATGGCTGGCAACAACCTTTAGTTGAGACAGCATAGGGCACCAGATGCATGCTTGAGTCATTGGGCAACTGTAGTCTGTTGCTGATTCCAGTGAAGGGCAGCCTTATCTATTTGCACCAAGACAAACTCGAACTTGACTGTTTCCGCCAATGATATCCAAGTGAGGGGATGCTCTCTAGGAATACTGGAAAATAAAGCTTGGGAAGTTGAACTGAGAGCGCTGGTGCAGTACTGGGCTGAAGAATCGTCCACGGGCAATTTATTAAAGAACTTAAACATAAAAGTATATTATAGTTATATAGATCAAACACATTTCTTATGGTGGACAAAGTAACTGAGACATATTGTATTGGGGTTGAATTTTGTTTCAAATCTTGGAAAGTGTACTTGTGGGAGGTGAGGGGTTACGGGATCGGAGATTGGCTCCCCCTTGGCCCCTTATGAATTTCCAGTTACAGTTCTTAAGTAACTCATATATTCTATTGGAGACGAATTTTATCTTCAATATTGGAGAGTGTATGCGTGGGGTGTGAGAAACAATGGTCGTTATGTTTTCATAGATAACTTGCTTAGTTCTTGATGTTTCCCTGTTAGTGTCCTCTCCTACTCTTTTGTTTCTTTCAAAATTTCTTACGTGCATTGCATGGATGGATGATATGTGCTTCAGATTAGTGTAATTTACTCAAATTCTATTCAGTAACTAATGAAATGACATGGAAATTATTGAGCAGGGGACAGCTAGTGGTGGAGGAACATCGATGAGGTTGGTTCAATGCATTAAATTACACGAAAACATAGTTGTGCACATTCTTACGACAATCATCTTCTCTAATTTGCTGCAGCAAAGGAGATGCCAGTTTTGGTCGATCAGTCAGTTCCTCCGTTCAAGTGAAGTCACCCACCGTGATACGAGCAGAGGAGTTCCAATCGAGTTTGAACCATGAGCAACCGAGTTTTATGAAAGTATTAGTCAGATCGCATGTTGGTAGCTGTTTCTGGATGGTATGTTATGTTGACAAGATTCGTAGAATACGTTATTTCCAGCTTATTCCGACTACTAAGTAGCGTTTATCTGTGTGCACTGTGCAGGGTCTTCCTGTGCCGTTTTGCAAGGTACACTTGCCTACCAAGGATACTACAGTTATTCTTGACGACGAAAATGGTGAGGAGTTTCCAATTAAGTACATTGCGCATAAGACGGGACTAAGTGCTGGTTGGAGAAAGTTCGTCGCTGCTAGCAAATTGATTGAAGGAGACGTTCTAGTCTTCCAACTTATCGCCCCTTGCAGATTAAAGGTGATGTCTTTATGTTGAAAACGTTTTCGTTTCAGTGGTTGAGTGACTTTCCTAATGTCGTGTGTTAATTTTATAGGTTTACGTTATCAGGGCGAACGATTTGACTGAGGTTGATGGTGCTCTTAGCCTTCTAATTCTCGATTCTCAAAAAAAGCAGAACGATGCTGCAGGTTAGTTTCGTCGATCGTCTCTCTTACTTGTTTCGAAGTGTCGTATAACATTCTCTTGAAACTACACACAGAGGGAGCTATGGATGCACAAAGCAAGAAGAAGAGGCGTCCAAAGTCTCTTCCCTTGACCGTCGTGCAGAAGAAACACAAGGTCGGGCTCCCGTCCGAGGAACAGTCTGGAAACGACAGCGACGAGGTTGCTTCCGAAGTTCTGGAGGGCACCAAGTTCTCTGAATCTTCCTTTCCATTTAAAGATATTAAAAGCTTCGACGATTTTCACATTATGGTGAATGGAGCATGCATCGACTCTGATCTTCCCGAGCCTATTCGTCGAAAATACTACGATCTATGCTGTAGCAAGAACGCGTTTCTTCACGACCCCCTCCTTCCAGGTCTCTACAACAAGCTCGCTTCCAGTATGATTGTTGAAACCATCACCATTGCGGAAGCTATACGAGGCTGTAAAATCACTACCCCAAGGGACGACTTTGAAAAATGGGAAAAGTCTTTAAGGTCGTTCGAGCTTCTGGGCTTAAACGTTGGCTTTTTACGAGCTCGTTTGCATCAACTGCACAAGTTGGCCTTCGAAACAGAAGACGCCTCGGAGGTTAGGAGGTATCGCGAAGCGCAGGAGGAGCAAAACCACGTCAAAGATGAAATCGAGAAACTGGAAGCGAAGCTCGTTGAACTGAACGAATTATCCGCGAAGTGCGACGATGATATCGAGAATTTGCAGAGTAAAGCAGAGAACTGTGAGATTAAGTTTCAACAAGAGGCTAAGGCACCTTGGTGAAGCACCATAATCTAGTTAAATTATAGTATGTTTGTGCTGTTATTTTCTTCATCTTTGTAATGCATCTAACTTAATACATACATCTGACTTTTTTAGGTTTGTTGTCAATTTTACTCTTAGACCTGTACGACAAAAACTTGTGTGAGACGGTGTCATGTGAGACTATTTACAAATTAGCACAAATAAACATTCTTCTCTTTTGAAGTGTTAAAGCGTTATGTCTAAATTATATCTCGTCTTTTAACTGCAAATCAATATCCATGATCATTATCTTGTTTCAAACAAATGTTTTTCTTTTGTTGCAGGGACATGTGAAGCTGTTTCTCTTCGAAATTGGTGCAACTGTAAGGAGGTGTCTGATTTGTTTATGAACTACTCCGTCCGCCTATAAGCTTTCCGTTACTTTTTGGCACATAGATTAAGAAAAGTGATTAAATAATAGATATAGTACAAGTGATGTGATTGAGAGAGGAGAGAGATAGAGAGAAAAAGTAAGATATAAAGTGTTGTGTAAGAAAAAGTACTTACCAAAAAGAGTATGAGAAACTTATAAACGGACAGACCAAAATGATAAAATGGAAAGCTTATAGGCGGACGGAGGGAGTACTTGAAAATATTCAAATTTTGTAATTGGTATGGTGAAATTAGGAGCACAAATTCAAAATATGTATAACTAGATTATACTATTTTCGTTCAGGCTAGATGTTCAATTTTATCATTTATGACGTCTTAAACTAAGTTACTCGTTTTTTATTTTTATTAACCCTCAACTAGATCTTTTACTTTTTACTTTATATCTCTTATTATCTTTTCTCTTTTCTACACTTTTGTACTTTTTTTCCCACTCTATCTCAATACTCTACCATCCATTTAATACTATAATTCTTTAAAAAGTATGCAAATAGTAAATGAAACTTTTAATTTAGGACATAGAGAGTATAAAACCTTGTGAATAAAAATATATGAAAGCAAATATATTTTCCTTGTGAATTTTAAACATAAGGAGTAAAAAATATTTCATTCGTCTCGATAGTTACCCACAAGCTTTAGGCACAGAGGTTAAGAAATCTAATACTCCCCCTGTCTACTAAATGTAGTTCCATTTGTCTTGTATTCTCCATCCATAAAATGTAGTCTCATACACTTTATGAAAATTATCATCCTTCAACTATCACTTAATTATTCAAACAATCACTTTATTCACAATGGAATCCACAATACTATACAATGCTCTTGTTTTATTTACATTTTCTTTAAAACATGTGCCATGAATAATTTGTCAAAAAAAGAACAAGTACTCCCTCTGTCCGCCTATAAATTTCTCATTTTACTGATCATCTGCCTATAAGCTTCTCATATCCTTTTTTTGTAAATATTTTTATTTTTACACTTCACTTTCTATATTTTACTTTTCCAATCTATCTCTCTCTTTCTATGAATCATGAAAATCTTATACTCCCTCCGTCCGCCTATAAGCTTCCCATTTTACTATTTTGGTCCGTCCGTCTATAAGCTTCCCATACCTTTTTTAGTAAGTACTTTTTCTTATACATTACTTTATATCTTATTTTTTCTCTCTATCTCTCTATCTCTCTCCTCTCTCAATCACATCACTTGTACTATATCTATTATTTAATCATTTTTCTTAATCTATGTGCCAAAAAGTAACGGAAAGCTTATAGGTGGACGGAGGGAGTAGACTAAACAAATGAAGTGAGTAATTTTCGTTAGGACATAACTTTCATCGGGACGAATGGAGTATCAGATAGAGAATGGGTATGGAATTTGTGTTGAGGGGAGACAGAGATTTTAGATGTGAGGGGTGACCATGGAATTTCTGACCAAAAGAAGAAACTGGATACGGTAGAGTACCTTACTGCCACCACTATACATTTATGTAAGAATACCCATTTGCACTTTGTCAGATGTTTCTCTCTCTCTCATTTTTTTTTTCTTTTTTTTTTAATTTTTTGTTTTGAAATCTCTTTTTATTCCTTTCTTTTCCCACCGTCAACGTGATGCTCTGCCACACGCACCAGCTGCCATATTAGCTGTCATCTTGACCGTTGACTCTCACATTTTTTTTAACACTTTTTTGCATTTAATGTTTTGCATTCCACACGCCCCAGTCAAAATTTGAATTTCTTACTCCCTCCCTTTTTTAACTTTAACAGTTGTTTTTTAAAATATCTACTTCCTCCGTTTTCGTAAAAGTTATCGAAAGCTCTGTACATAAAGGTTAAGTAATAAATGTATTAGAGGCAAGGTTGTAGAAATCGGAAATTGCTGATCGGGCGTTTTCTGTCCGCCTAGCGCCTAGGCCGACTAGGAAATCCGATTTTTTTTTTTTTTGTAAATTTTAAAAAAATTTAAAACAAAGAATTATTAATAGTTAATACTAAAAAAAAGTTCATAATAAAGACAAAACTAAAAAATACAGAATAATTAATACTAAAAAAAACAGTTCATAATAAAGAATTAAAGATAAAACAACTAATTTCCACATGTTTCAAATTAACATCCCAAATTCACATCACACAAAAATCATGTTTCAATGTTTCACATGAAATGGTCAAAATATTCAATTAACTAAATTAATTAAGTTAGGCATTTGGTTGATTGTCGGTAGTAATCTCTTCATTTTTTTTAATGTTTCACAATTTGTTGTAAGGTAAATTAAAATGTAATGGTAATTTTTGTTTTTTATTTTTTATTTTATTTACTAAGTATAAAACGTCGTTTTGGAATTTAAAATAAATAAAAAAAAAAACGCGATTAGTCGGAATCAGCCGCCTAGGCGGCGACTAGGCCGCCTAGGCGGCGACTAGTGGCCCAACCGACTTTGTTGGCCGATTTGCATGAAATCCCCTCGGAAGCCTCCCGCCTAGCGACTAGGCGCCGACTAGTCGGCGCCTAGAACCGATTTCTGCAACACTGATTAGAGGTGATAGTGATTCAAAAAAGAAGAATATAATCAAGACAGGAGTAGTTTGCGTTGATAGCTTGATAGTTTTCATCGGAACGAACGAAAAAAAAAAAAAAAAGTTAAGTAACCTTAATTGAGACGGAAAGAATATCATTTTTTCTTACAACGATAGTAACATATGTGAAAAACGAAAGTTAAATTGAAGAGAACAAGTTCAATTAATATGTTCAAATCACTCTAGCTAGTGTATATATAGCTTTGATTCATGGGAATCGAAGCTTTAGGGTTTGATTTAGGTTGACATTTTCGTGTGCACATAGAGCTGTTATTCGAGTCGAGCCGAATACTTGAAGTTCGAGTTCGACTCGAGCTCTTATGAAGCCGAGCCTAGCAAGCTTAATGAAATTAAAAAAAATAAAAAGTAGATATCAAGTCTAACGAATTGAACTCGAATCAACTCGTTAGTAAATCGAGTATTTAACGAGCTCAAACTCGATTCATTTAACGAACGAGTCGAGCTGAGTTCGAGCCTAAACCTTATCGAGACGAGATGAGTTCACAGACGTCTCGATTCGTTTAACAACACTATATTTAGCATCACATCAATGAATCTTGATTAAATTTAAAGTGATTAATGGGAGTTGAATGAATCTGTAAATCATGTGTGACTAATAATTACAGCAGCTAGCACATGAGTTTGTGAAGAACTTTAAAGTGAAAACAAGAACAAAATTATAAGAACAAGAAATTACTCTGAAACAAACAAAATCTACCAAAGATTAAAATTAGAAAAATTCCAACTTCACTAATACAATCACAACATTACCACATCATAATTAACCCATCTAGACAACACCTCCAACTCCCAATTTTTGCCCCAAAATTTGGCTTTTAACACAATCCACCCTCTCTCTTTCTCAATCATAATCCTGTACAAAAATAAGTTTAAAGTCAATTAAAAAAAAATAAAAATTATGAACTCAAATTCACGTGAACTCTGAACTGAACTGTCGTACCTGCGACGACGGGTGCGACGGGTTCTTGCTGCATTGCACGTCATCATTATGATAAGACGTTCTTTTCTCAACTGATTTGTCAGCTTTCTTGGAACCAATGTGGGATTTTCTGAGGCCTAGAAACCCCCTCCACCTAGTGGGATTCTTCGGCGGCCTAGACGAAAAGGCCCCGTTGTCGTTGTCATCGTCGTCGTCCTCCTCCTTAAGCTCCTCGCGGAGGGTTGTAGTCTTCCGCGGGCTTTCCTTCAAGGGAAGCAGTCTTCCCTTGAAGAAAAGCTCGTCCGCCGTCATCATCGAGTAGTTGGTGACGGAGAATTCGAAATCGGACGACACGGGCGCGTCCCTATACGCGTTGTTGTTGTTTCGGTGATTATGGTTGTTATGATGATTGCGTGAGGAATCAACAAAATCATTGGAGAAAGAAATTCTGGGACTCATAGGGGGAGCTTTGTTGTTGTGTTCTGAATTTTGGTTGTACATTTTATTTTTTTTACTACTACACATGCCATGGGCACAACCAACAACATAAACATATGGTGGGAAATTGTGATCAAAAAACGATTTAATTTCGATCACTCATTCTCTCTCCTCGATTTAATTTGGGCAGGGGACCCTCCAACACTGTTGCAGTGCAGCAGTAGATGTTTGTATTTATATCAGATGAGGGGGGACCTTTTTCATGTACAACACTTGTTTTTCTTCAACATATGTACATATAATAAATTAATTTAATTATTGAGACTTGTCCTTTTGAGTGTTGTTAAGCCGTTATTAGTGTTAATTAATTTGTTACATCGCTTAATTAACGCATCCTGGATCACAGTCCATCACATTGGATTATTATGCGTGTTGGGATGATTAAAATTTGAAACGGACTGAAAGGCTGAAATAACGAGGTGAGGGTACGACGGGAAGGAACGGAGAGATAGAAGTCGACAAGAAAAAGAGAGAGGAGAAAGTACCCTTTTTTTTTTTATTATTGAAGATGTTTGTACTAGGATATACTCCCTTCGTCCAATTTTATATTTTTCTTATTTGAGTTGTGCACGAGTTTTAAAAAAAAATACTTCCTCCGTCCATGAAAAGTAGTTCCATTAGCTTTATATTCTTTGTCCACCAAATGTAGTCCCATACACTTTATGAAAACTATCACTCTTCAATCATCACTTAATTACTCAATTTGCCATAACTTTATTCACAAACAATCACTTTATTCACAATGGACCCCACAATACCCTATAATACTCTTACTTTATCTACTTTATCTACCTTTTTCTTAAAACATGTGCCCACCCTTAGAGCTGTTGTTCGAGCCGAGTCGAGCCGAGTATTTGAGGTTCGAGCTCGACTCGAGCTCTTATCGAGCCGAGCTCGGCTCGGCTCGATAACATTACCGAGTTAAAAATTAAGTTCGGCTCGACTCGTTAACGAGTCTAACGAGCTTAACGAGCCTATCGAGTCGAGCCGAGCCTAACGAGCCTAATGGAAATTTTAAGAAAAAATTAGTTATCGAGCCTAACAAGTCGAGCTCGAGCCGGCTCGTTAGTAAATCGAGTATTTAACGAGCTCGAGCTCGGCTCATTAAGCTAAACGAGTCGAGCCTTATCGAGCCTTAACGAGTGGGCCACCCTCCATGTGACTACTTTTGGTGGATGAAGGGAGTAATTATTTATATAAAAAGTGAAAGTTTAAAAATGAAGATAAAGTAATGTGTGTGAGTAGTACTTTTTTATTTAGAAATGAAAATTATAAAAACTGACAGAGAGACTCTAAGAGAGTATGTATTTATATACATATTAGATAAAGAAAAATTTGTTTTTGAGTTGCTATTTTACATGTAATTATTTTATCTCATTTTACTCTAATTACCTATATTTCATGTATAAAAAAATTTCCTGATCTTCACGATCACACCTTTCGTCTTCGAGACCAGGTACATCCACTTATCTCTCAAAATTACGTTAAATTGATATTTTCTTCATTAAACCCAACACAAACAAACAATTAGTTGGCAAAACTTTCTTTGAATTCTTTTGTTTTATATTATTATCATATGAATTATAAGAATGATATTAAAAAAAAGGAGAGAGGAAATGATCACGTGAGAATTGAAGTAGAGAAACAGTAAAGATGTGATGGGTTTTGTCAATACGTGGTAATTTGTCATTGAGTGAAGAATCAGAAGAACATATCATATTTGGTGTGATGATGATGCTTTGAATGAAGCCAATTATTTGTGTTTGTGCATCACTTTTTAAAACATTCTTTACAACGAGCCTTGTAGTACTCTTTTGACTATTATATATTCACCCTCCAACAATATTTTTCTAATTTAATCTTAATCTTTTTAATTTTCACAAAAACTTATACGAGACGATCGCATTTAACATGGCGTATGGCTATGGAGCCCCAATACGATCATATTTTAAATGAAAATATAACTGAAATGTCATAGTGAAACTCTGTCTAATGCGTAAAAATCGTATTACGTAAAACTTTACTGGACTCATGACGAGAGGGGCTCCCCTCATGTGGTAATGTGTAAAAGGAAGCTCTTGGATCATACACAAACACACTCATGTAAATGTGTGTGATCCAAGGGCTCCCCTCTTACACAAGATGCTCCTGTACTGGTTGTTTCGCCACCCACTTCGATACATGTTATCATAAATAGGGTATTATTGCAATTTACCTTATATTAGTACTTATTTTTATGTACTAGGGCATGCTAAAGATGATACTTAAGCTTCTCAACTTTTTTTTTTTTTTTTAATGTTCCAATAATAAAACAAATTCTTTAGTAAATTACTTTTTTCTCATTTTATTATATTCTTATTTCTTTCAATCACGTCACATTTAATACATCTATTTATTTTATTATATTTTTTTAATTTATGTGTTAAAAAGTTACGTAAAGCTTTTATTGGCTAACCGGTGATTAAATTCAAGAAGCACGTACTCTCTTCCTTCCGTAATTATTTGTACACTTTTTTTATTGGAACGTTCCAAAATTACCTGCATACTCTTAATACGAAAATACTTCGTAAAATTAATAACTTTTCAAGTTTCAACACCATTTTATTTTTAAAACTGTTACTCTTTTTTACCTACATTTTACTTTACACTCCACCAAATCCATTTTACACCTCACTAAATCATCTAAAATACCATCATTTTATCTTGGGTTGGTCTGCTATGGACTCGAGTGCATGTTGTGCACCCTAGTCCATGTTGCACTTTTTGGTAAATGGTGTTGCACTTTTCAATTATTAAACTGTATAATAATATTTTTAGTAATAATTGAAAAATGCTACACCATTTACCAAAAAGTGTATGTCACTAAACTGAAAAGTGCACATGGATTAGAGTGCACCGCATGCACTCGAGTGCATACTAGACTTTACCTTTTATCTTACATCATAATTTTTTTTTTAAATGTGTCGATCAAACCATGTAAGTCATTTCGGAAGAAGTGGGAGTATGTAATTTGCAACTTATGTTTTCAATTGCCATTTAGAAAGAGAGGGATTGAATAACAATTGGTTTGAGGTTGATGAGGGTGGATAAGAACAAGGAATACTTTTTATATTAATATTATTATTATTAATATGTGTCGAAGGTGTAGGATTCAAAATTTGAAAAAGTGTACAGTAAGTAGTACGTACATTTTAGGTAGGGGATACAACAGAAAAAGAAAGTCACGGGTTCATCACATGATCACAGACTTGCTTCTCCTTTTTTATTATAATATATATGTAGCTAGTATAAACAAACCCTTTCTTTTTTCGTATTTAATAGTAGTAGTAGGAGTATTTACACCTCAAGTTAAACAATCAAACAACTAGTACTCCATCCGTCTCGGTGAAAGCTACCAATGAGCTTTAAACATAAAGGTTAAGAAAAATATAATAGAATAAGTAAATGTATTAGAGGTGATGTGACTAAAAGAGAAGAATATAATGAAATGTAAGACAGAGTAATTTTTTTTTAAAAAAGAGTAACTTTCACTGAAACGAACGAAAATGAAAAATTTGGTAAATTTTACTGTGACGGAGGAAGTAATAATGTTCAAGAGATACAACAGTTCAAAAAAAATTCAAGTGATTGCACGGTACACCTAGCGCATACAAGACCTGATGAATTGCTTGAACTGATATCCTCCACCGTTATATTCCACAAAATCCCCGTAAATTACACACGAAGAGGAAATTATGTGGGACTTTTTTTTTTCATTTTCATTTTGGAGGACAAATTTTACCGTCCATTAATGAGACCTCAATTAAAGTTAGAGCAAAACTCTGTAATACAATAACTTAAAAAAAAAGTGAGTGCACGGTATATCTTGTGCATACAAGACCTGATGAATTGTTTGAACTGATATCCTCCACCGTTACATTCCACACGAAGGGGAAATTTTGTGGAACTTTTTTTTCATTTTTACTTCGGGAGACAAATTTCACCGTTCCTTATTGAAGCCTCAATTAAAGTTAAAAGCAAAATTTCGTATGAACGAGACTGGCCCACTCAGAAATTATTTGCATTTAAGAAGTTCGGTCTGAAATTTAAAGACGAACACACTGTTTATAAGTACCAAACCTACACCACCAGGTCAACGGGAGGTTAGAAAAGGGAGAAGATTGGTTTTAGATATGAATGTGACAGGATGATTATAGAACCTAGGTACATTCATTCAAAGTGGTGATTGACTAGAGGTCAAAGTAAGTGGTTAATTGAATAATAATGTGTATATGGTTGAGAGGAAGAATACAATAAATGATAGAGGCCAAAGTAGCCCTGATTTTAAAATGGTGGCAGTAACAGTTTCTATTGCTGGCAATGAAAGCTACAACTGTGTGTCATTTTCATCCATATACATACAACCAAGTCCAACCTTTGAATTCTCTTCTAAATTATCACTAATTTTTTTATTTTAGTATTATTATTTATAGAATTATAGTAAGTTTTTCCTATTTTTTATTTATAGTATTGCAAGTTTTTTAAATATTCTTTACAAAGGATCTCAAATTTTAATGTAAATTCAACATGTTTATTTAATTAAGTGTAAGATAAGTAAGATTATGTTTAAAGTATATATGCTTAACCTTCAAGTTTTCTCCGGTGATTTTTTTTTTTATATGCCTTATATTAATTTAAGAAAATAGTAGAAAAATTTGTGGGTCGAAATCAAGTTAAAATCTGGTTAAACGGATCTTGACAACACAAACTTGGGAGTATTCACCACTACAAGAAAATTGATTTTTAGTGACAACATACTCTCATTGTTTCTTTTCTAGTTAAAAGTCCTAGTGACAGAAATTTGAGAATTAATGACAGGACCTCTCACTAAAAATCAATTACCGCCACTAAAGACTTTTAACAAAAGAAGCTATAATGATAGAAATTTTGTCACTAAAAGTCATTTTTCTTGTAGTGCACGTGAACCCGAGTTTCGTACAATTTGTAAGGGCAAATATACTCCATAGAGGGGTGAGATATTTAGGGCATGTTTAGGGGGTTTAGTGATGGATTTGATATGTAAACCCATCTTCTTCCATATTTGATTTCTCATAACTTTAAACACTTTGATCCGAATTTATAATTTGATCCGGTATTTATAAACTAAATTCTATGGTTTTAAACAACCTAACCTCCCCTTGAGTTTATGAAGCCAAGATTCACATATCCTACCACATCTAAACCTAACCCATGAAGCAAACATGTCCAGAGGTAGAACATAAAAACAATTAAAGATTTAGTTGAAAAATAAAATAAAAAAATGTTTTGTATGTATAATAAATTTTGAACAAAAGATAACAAATAAGAACAAAATATTAAAACAACTAAACACTAGATAAAATTTAAAATATATTTTTCAACAACATATGTCTACAAAACAAAAATGGTATGGGTATAGCTACGCGGGTTGACCAGTTTGAGCCCTATTCTAAATGGGCCTTTAATTACTAGGCCCAACTCACTTTTGGGGTATTCTCTATTTAAAATTCTAATTTCTACATTATTTCAATCTGTGTTTCACGTGGCATAAAATATGAAATATAAAGTAGAACACAAAAAAATGTTACATATAATTCACTAACAACAACGTTTTGACGACGATTCATCTTGTCGTGGGTCTCATTGTTGAATGGGCTGCTGCTCGTGACAGAGTCTCTACGTACCCCCACACACGGACCTATCACGTCGGTAGGGGTATGCAAAGTATGGTTCAAACCGACCAAACCGATCGAACCAAACCAAACTATTAAATATGGTTCGATTTTTGGTTTACGGTTCGATTTACGATTTTTAGAATTGATTTTTTTTAGTATGATTTGGTTTACGGTTTTCACTAATGAAAACCACAAAAAAACGAACTAAACCAAACTTATTTTATATATATAAAAAGATATATATTATATATAATATTATAGTCTCTATATTATATAATCCGTAAACTGGTAAACCTAAGACATTTTTTAGGCCGGCAAGCCCAATTGGCCAATTGCCCAAAGCTAGAAATTCTACCCATTCTCTTTTATTTCTTGCCCAAAGCTAAAAATCCTACTCATTCTCTTCTATTTAATATTTAGCGCTTCTACGTGCATGACGCTCTCAGCCTCTCACAGTCTCACTCAATCTGAAATCTTGAAGAAGACAGAAGTTTGTTGTTTATTTTTTTGGTTATTTAGTTATTTTTTAACAACTAGTTTGTGAATGTTGTAATAACATTTCGTCTATTCGAATTATATTTTGGATTATTAAGATTTCATTTTGTCTATTCTATTGAGATTGTGTTTTACATTTTTATTAATTATTGTGTATAGGGGAAAAAATGAGCAAAACTACGGTTCGGTCAAAACCGACCTAACCACCCGAAATATTAAGGTTTCAAACCGAACGGTTTTTATAAATACGGTTTGATTTACGGTTTTGAAAAAAAAGAACGGTTTATAGTTTGATTTACGATTTACGGGTGGTTTGGTTAACCAAACCGAACCGTGCACACCCCTACTCGTCGGGCTTGGCACATTCCTCCCATGGGCTATGTTAAGGTGAACATTGATGCGACATTTTTTAAGAACTCTCTTGAAATGGGGTTTGGGGTGATTGTTCATCCCGATATAGGGGAGTTTGTGTGTTGTGATTAATGGTTGTGCCGAAATTGGTGAGTGTGAATGAGGGCGGGGCCATGGGCCTTCATGAGGCGTTGTCATGGATTAAGCATATGAACTACCAAAGGGTAGTTGTTGAGATGGATGCAAAATTGATTGTTGACACTATACATAATTCGAATAGTGTTAATACTGTGTTTGGAGACCTTATCAATTCTTGTAAGAGATTAGTATCTTCTATTTCTTTTTGTTCTCTTACTTTTGTTTATTAGAGGCCAATGTTAAGACTCACCGAATTTCTAGAGCTACTAGGCCTGTTACCAGCCCTCATTATGATTCGACCCTTCGATTTGTGCAGATGGTGTATCGAAAATTGTTTGTAGCTACTCAATAAAGAAGTTTTACCTAAAAAAAAAAAAATCAATCCATTCATTCCATCATAAAGAGTAATTAAATTGAATATTTTGCATATATGATCAATTTATTTGCAAGAATACTTAGGTCTTGAAACATATATTGTTCAAAGCCAAACATATCCAAATTATAAATTGCTACACGTGCATGAAAAAACATTACATAATTCAAACAATATAAATTAGTACAAATTAACACTTATCTTTTCTAAAGTGTTAACACGTCATGTCCAAATTATATTCCGTCTCACCGTGAAACGATCTCACACCAGACCAGACGCAAACTAATTACATGATCATTATTTCCCAAATAGTACAAATATGATTCAATAATAAAACTTGAAACCCATAGAAGTTTCAGCAAAATCCAAGAGCCAATCAATTTCTTGTTCATCAACATACCCACTACCATTGAGATCTGCCTCACTCATGCCACGGCCACTCTTCAAGCTGCTGAGCCACCCGCCGCTGCTCCGAATGGCCTGCCGGAGCTCCTTCTGGCTGATCCGCCCGTCTTTGTCCACGTCGAATTTCATCAGCCAGATCTTGAACTCGTCCACCGTCATCTGGCGCTTGCCTCTGCCCGGGATGCACCGGGGGGTGTCGCCTCCTCTTATCGCCATAGTACGTTGATGTTAATTTGCGACGAATTTTTTCGTGGCTAATTTTCGATTTTCTTGTAGTGAATAATAGATGAGGAAGGATATTTTTGGACCCTCTAAATATGCAAAAATAAAGTGTTACGGAATTTTTTTTAGTGGGTGCGATGGTTATTTTAACGGGGTAGGGCCATGGGTATAGATACTTTGAACGAACAATTCATGTATGTCACTGATTTTTTTTAATGAATAATATATATACATGATTCTATAGTTGTAGTGGAGAATTTTGAAAAGATTTGTATTCCTAATCTACAATCTTTACATTGATTTGAAATTTGAATTATGTCATAATTAAATTTGTATGCTTCGATATAATTTAATATATTACTCTCCCTCGTTTCATACTTGCACTACAACAAAACTGGTTTTTAGTCACAAACTCCTCTCATTATTGCTTCTCTAGCTAAAAGTCTATAGTGACGGGAAATAGAGAATTAATGACAGGACCTGTCACTAAAAGTTAATTCCTGTCATTAAAGATTTTTAGTTAGAGAAGCTATAATGACAGGATTTCTGTCACTAAAAGTCAATTTTCTTGTAGTGTTGAAGGCTCAAACCAATTGTGCACGGATTTTAATGAATGAATTGTTTATTAATATTATGTAAGATAAAGTGGGGGTAATAAAGACTTTTCAACTTTATAAATAGTAAAAAAATTACTTTTTAGTGTAATAAAGTAGTGACATTTGTTGTAATATTGTGATGTTTTAAGGGAAGTGTTTAAAAGTGTTTTTGATATTTTAAGTAATGTGCCTTCAAGTATGGGACACAAGAAATGGTAAAATGTGCCTTGGGACGGAGGGAGTAATTCAGATGAGTTGTTATTAGAGACTTAATATAAACAAATTAAATAGCTTAGGGACGGTTGCGGGTGGAGTATGGGGAGGGTGTCGGGGTCGGTTCAGGTCGAGGGGGTATGGTACGTGTTTGGGGTCGATTCGAATATCCATTGTTTGAAATATGGTTAGAGTCGGGTTGGGTATGTGGGTTGGGTTGATGTGAGTGGGGTCGGAAAAATGGGTTGTTCATCATTTAGAGAAGGATTTAGAGACAAGAAAAAGCTAATTCTAAATAGATACGGAATTAGTATCGATTTCTTGACCCAAATACAAAACGGATCGTAGACATTAGACACAGAAACAAACGGTGTGCATCAAAATCGCCTCTAATTAGAAACGAAATTTAAAACATTGTTTCTAACATTAGGCACAAAAAAAATAGACACAAATAAAAAATTATTTCAAAATTCGTTGTTAACCGATTTAGAGACGTAAAACGGTCTTTTAATCTGTCTCTAAATCCCGCTTTTTTGTGGTGATCTCTCCACATATTAGGACTTTCTAGAACCTAATAAAATAAAAATTCCACGGATTATGAACTGGTCATGGTTTATAATTTTGTACATGCTCTCAATTTAATTAATTAAAGTTCTTACATTTTGGTATTAACTAGGTTTTGTGTAGTAGAATAAAAAATTCCATGAATTATAAATTGGTCATGGTTTATCGTATCAAATTCGGTTCTGTCAAAAAAAAAAAAAAGTATTTTTATTTCTAATAGATTTTAATTTACCTCTCAGTACCTAACCCTATAATAATTAAAAAATTGGAAAAGTTGCATATTGTACCCACTTTTATGTGAAAAGAAAGCATTATATATATTAGAAAAATCGAAGAGAATCAATGTGTGTCTCTTGGGTAAAAAATAATCCACGACATCAACGTGGTCAATTATTTTGAAAGCTATAAAGCTTTCGTGTAGATAGAGGAAATTGACATTTAAGGATGTCCAATTTGACTCATTATGAGTAGATGAAAATTCAACTCAAATTTAACTCACTATTGAAAGATATTGATCCTATTGTCAAAGGGCATTATAAAGATATTAGTTGTAATACTAAATTATGTCACTTTAAATTACTAAAAGGTATTAGTCGTACTACTAAAAGTATCGTCTATATTATTGAAATGTATTATTTGTAGTACTGAAATGTACTCCATCACTTAAACTATTGAAAGATGTTGATTATACATTCAAATATATCAGTTAAATTAAACTACGGAAGGTATTAAACTATTAATTGCAAATTTGCTATCTGTGTATAAATTAGTAAGATTCTTATATATTTTTAAACAAAAATGTATATGAGATGGTCTCATACATAAAATGAGTATGTATCTCGAGCTTGAGCTCGGTTCGAATAAGTTCGAATTGATTTTGAGTTTTTCTCGATTGAAGAACTAGTAGATACACCCCATAAAGCACCAACATTTTAACAAACCTAATTCCTCACCTATGCTTATGTGTTATGAAGGAGATAAATTCATAAATGGTCCTATAACTTTGTCTGAATCGTTAAAAGGTTATGTAACTTTTTATTTTAGTTATTTTAGTCATTTTAGTCTCAATTTTGATCCTTTTAGTCTCAATTTCAGTCCCTGGAGCTAGTCCGATTTCAGTCCAATAAATTTAATTTCAATCATTTTAATCCAACTTCAATCCTACTCACCGGAATAGAACACATGTATTTTACATAACAATTTTTTAAGTATCTTTAACACATCATTCGACACGTAAGTTGTTTGGAGGACTAAAAATACATAAGATCAACTTAAAAAACAATTTAAAATTATGAAAGTCTAAATATTACTCCACATTTAAATTTTAGATGATAATTGCATATGTACACTCAAATATATACATATGTATTTTTTAGTATTAATACATAATTGAATTTGATGTTTTAATTTGTTTCATTGAAATTAATTTGTCTTTTTTCGTTTAGTTTAACTGAACATGTGAAATTATATATTTGATTATAAATAAGTGTTTGGTAAATAGAACATAAGAAATAAAATTAATATTTTGATAAAATTATGTATATAATTAGATTATAAATAAATATTTATTAAAATTTTGTATTAAATATATCACTCGTATTTCTTAAAAATAATTTGTTAAAAATGTCAAAAAAAAATTATGTTCTATTCTGGTGTGAATGATGAAATTTGATTAATATTATTGAAATTGCACAGAAATTGGACTTTGAGAACTGGAATTAGATTTAAATGACCAAAATTGATCAAAGAATCAAAATTGAGACTAAAAGAACTAAAATTAATCAAATACTGGATCCTTTACGAATTTAGATAAAGTTACATAACCATTTATAAATTTATATCCGTTATGAAATAATGTGATACATATAGTAAGTGTGAATAAACACAATAGAGATATGTAAGTCATATTGCATCAAAGAAAAAAATTAAAAAACCATGCTCACAAAACACAAAATATACATGATACTACCAATAAATAAATCAATAACCATCATCATTTTCACTTGATATCTTCAAATGCAACTGTTGCTGGGCATAGAGGACCAGCTTGTCCATCTCCTCGGCGTCGTCGATGTGGCCGTCGTGGTTGGAGTCGGAAGCCTTCATGGCCTGGAGGGTTTTCCACCACCCCCACCACGCCCGGAGGCTATGAAGTGCTTCCTTAAGCTCTCTACGGCTTATGCGCCCGTCCTTGTCTTCGTCGAAGCTGCGTAGCCACGCCTTGAACTCCTCCACCGTTATCTCCTTGTTTGAACTTAACACCTCTATGCACCACATTATAGCCATCTTCTTCAATTCTTTAGTTGAGAGAGAGATGGATAATTGATTCTAATGATAATGCATGATTGATTGTTGTTGTACATGTAGTGGTAGAAGAATATGGCCACCTAAATTACTTTATTTTGGCATATATCTTTTGCTTTTGAATTGGTAGGGTTGGTGCGCCATTTATAAGCTGACATTTGTTTGTAATAAAGTAGTGATCATGGTTACTAGCCAAATTAAACGAATGGTTAGAGTTGTCGAGATGGGCCGGCGGGGTAGGGCATGTCAAAAATCGTAAAAGTCCATCATTTGGCGGGGTGGGCCAACCCATTTGCTTATTGCTAGGCGGATTGTCAAAACCTCAATCCAATCCATAAAGGGGCGACCGCCCAACCCAATTTTTTTTTTTTAAATATTAAATTCATCATATTCATTTTCAAAATTCTAAGTGTCTTAATATTTAGTTCATTATTAAATTAATTATCTTAATCTAAAATTCGACGTTTAACGTTGGACTGAAATAAACGGCGCGAGTGCAAGACAAAAACTTGTTGTGCTTGACTGTTTTGACTTCTAAATTTTAGTTATGAATTGCATGCAACGACTATATTCTGAGTTGTTGAATAAATTTAAAAAATGTGACTAATTTTTATTATTTTTCTATAATATTAAACTAGTCATAATAATAGATCTAGAATAATAATAATAATATTACTAATTTTTATTTAAAAAATTAAACATGTTGGTTGGCGGGCTGCCCCACCCCCAACTTGTCAAAACTCGTGGTCCAAACGGGGCGGTCTGTATGGGCCCGCCTTTTAGCGTGTTGAGAAAAGCTAAGCACAACCTATAATTTTATGGCGAGATCCATTTTGACAGTTCTACCCTCAATTACATCATATTAGATTATTCTATCATATTTTTTAATCTCCATACCTAAACCTTCTTCGGAATAGCTTTCATTGGGGAGAGTATTGTTTAAATTTCATGTTTACCCTCAAACTAGCCGAATTAAACGGATGCTAGAGAATTCACTAAGATTTGTATTGTAACAACTCGATCCTAATTAACAACATTGTGTTGTACGTGAGATTATGTCACATGCATGTAACATACAAAATTCATCAATAAAAATAATTCAGGAAAAGTTAAATGCATTTAATTTAAATCTAGTGCATGCATATTTTTTTAGCATCACTCCTCAACCCAAAGTTTGTCATGGTAAAGTATTTCTCCTCAATTCAGCCTAATGCAAAAGTCGGTCTAGCCGTCCTGGCGGACTTGATTTTCGACTTCTGCTTGTTTGGGTAGAAAAATCTACCTAGTCGTCTCCTTTCCCAATTTTATTTTTTAGGTCTGATTTAGTCGATCATGCACACTTTTTTATAAGTATTATTATTTATTTATTTTTTGTCAAATTCGATCGTTTAAAGGATGAAGACTACATTGAAGAAAAAAATTAGGTGTTAAGCGACAGAATCCTGCCTAACTATCGATTTTCGACTTTTGCAACCTTGTAATTTAGACAAGCTAAGCTAAGTTTATTTATTTATTTACAAAGAGAGGTAAACATAAATACAAATAAGTTAGTAAGATTAAAAGATATTTTTCACACATGTTAATGATTGATGTTCCTCATCGCATTCCTTTTCCACTCCATTTCCATTAATTAGCTCCTGGGCCCTACTTGCTTCAAAGGCCCAATTAGTCCTACTCAGCATCCAAACCATCACAACTGCACAAACCGCCTGGGCCCCCAGCAGGCCCAACCACATACCCAATAGGCCCATCTTCATCACAAAGCCCATTAACACCGCCAACGGCAGGCCCACTCCGTAAAACGCCCCCAAATTGATATGTACACCCAACGCCGGCCTCGCACTGCCCCTCAGCACCCCACACCCGGTGGTTTGCGGGCAGTTTCCGAGCTCACACAGCCCCACCACCGGCATGACCGCCGCCGTGAGCGAGACGATTGCGCCGTCGTCGGTAAACGCGCGGGCCCACGTGCCCGCCACCGCCACCATGAACGACATGGCGGCGACGCCGTTGACGACGGCGCAGAGTAACGCCACGGTGGACGAGTTCCTCGCCCGGCCGGGTTGACTCGCTCCCAACTCGTTACCCACCCGAGTTGACGCGGCTGAACTCAGTGCGTTGGGGAAGAGGTAGAGGAGGGAAGTGGCTTGCATGAGGACTCCCATGGTTGCCACGGTGGCGGCGGCGTTGGCGAGGAGGCCGGAGAGGAGGATCATGATCTCGTACCACCACCACTCCAAGCACACGGACAAGCAACTCGGTAGAGAAAGACGAAGAATGGACCTCCACTGGCGGAAGTGATGTTCTTGTTCGTCGTGTTGTATTGAAAAAACGGAGAGGTTGTTGTGCGAATATTTCGCGAAAATGACGAGGGAGGCGAGGGCAAAAAAATCGGTTACCCCAACGGCTATTGCGACGCCTTGGACGCCGAGGTTCAGATAATTGATAAGAATATAGTTGACTGGGGCGTGCAGGGTCAAAGCCAGAGCTGAAGTGCAAACAAGAGGAAAAGTAAGATTCTGGGCTCTCAAAAAGATTCTAAGAGGATTTATGAGTGCTACAAAGAAAAGATCCGGGAGGCAAAAAGTTAAATAAGTGGAAGCAATTGAAGAAATTGTGGGATTTTGGTGACAAAATAGGAGAATTGGGTGAATATTTAGCCAAAGGAGAGAAATTGGAATGCATGCAAATAGCACAATTATAAGTGTGCGTTGCAATGTTTGTGACATAAGAGACCATTGCTTTGCTCCAAAGGCTTGGCAAGAGATGGCCTCCATGCCTAATGCAAGCCCGTAGACGACGGAGTAGCCGGAGATGTTCGCCACGCCCATTGCTAGGGACCCGCCGGCTAAGGCCTCCTTGCCAAGTTTTCCTAGGAAGAGCATCGAGATCAAGGATTTTCCGTACAGGAGTAGACCGTCGACCATCATGGGAAACGCTATCGTGTAGAGCATTTTCATCTCCGTGAGCACCTGCAGTATATATTGGTTCGATTTCAGTTCAAAAGTTGTCAATATTTTTTTGAAACCTTTTGCGGAAAAGTTGAAAGTTATGAGACGAAATTGAATTTTTTACCTCGGCTAAAGAGAGAAAGGGGTGGGATTGGGAGTTGTCAACAGAAAGAGGAGCACAATTTGCAGAAACCATACTTATTTGGTAATTGTTTGTGTCACCACAGCATGAATATATAGTGTTGTCTGTGGTGGAGCCTCAAATTAATACTGCAAACTAAACAACATATAATAAATGAAAACCACAAGTTAGTGTCTTAGTGAGACCACATAATAGAAGGAAAGTGCATTCATCGATGTCACTTTTCGTATTTCACTTCGTGTTTTATCTACTGAATCATTAACACGTGTCGATATGAAATATATAAAGTCACTTGATTGTTTTTTTGTCATGCACATGTCATATACCCATAATGGGGTTAGGTTTAATTGGTATAAGTTGGAAAGTGGTCGTTATTAAATTATTTTTTTGTACTTCACTTAGTGTTCAATTCTATTGGATCTTTAACGCATGTAGCCTATATTATTATGATAAGTTGATCATTTTTTAATATGACAGATGTTAATAAATTGGATAGTGAAACACTAAAACTGCAACATGTGATCTCATATTGTCAACGGTTCGATTCCTTTGTTCCACATTTCATGTTCCACTCTACTGGATTTTTAACACGTATCACCCTTAATATAGGACGTTGATTATATTTTAATATAATACATGTCAATCATTTATGTAGTAAAATAAAATATTGAACACTAAAATTGGAACATGTGATTTCATTCCCAATTCAGTTCGATTCCTCTAAATTTTGAGAGGAACGAGCTCTTTTAGTCGATTTTTAGAATTGTTGAATTTTTATTTTTTTAGATTTTCTTAAATGACATTCAAATATTAAATACACACCAAAATTAAAAAGAAAAAAAATGTTGGGACCAAAATTGCTAATAGTCGACTAACGATTGACCAACGTTGGGATCACTTTTGTCAATTTTTTTATTTTAGGATTAGAAGAAAAAGTCTTGGAACCAAAATCATTAGGGGTCACTTCTCAAACTCTAAAAATGAGAACCACTTCTGAAACAAAAAAAATTAGAGAGTCTTCTCGGGTGAGACGAGGCTCCACTTTACCATTTAAACCTTTTTTTTTTTAAACATAATTCGAGTAAAGTTTTAAATCACAAGCCGTGCAATAATGAAAACCAGTTTCATGTATGAGATAGTGTCATACACGTTTTTATCGAATAATTAATGTTTTCCACGTCATCGCGGGCTTTAAATAACATACAATAGTCTCCCATAAGTAGGAGAACAGGATTAGAGGAGGTGGATTATAATGGCTAGCCCAAAACAAGGTAAGAAACCCCTGCAGAGGAAGCATGTTTAGCAACTTCCAACTACAACAAGGTAAAAACAATCAAAATCAATTGCCTTAAAAAATGAATGCTGGAAGAAGCAAGGGCAGGCCTGAATGTCCAAAAAAATATCAAGGATAAATATTAGTACCACTGCTTTTATAATGTTGTTCCTTTCATACAGCACAACCAGACAGGAAATACACTGTTTAAAGCCAAAGGGTACCCACAAAAAGGGATGTATCATAGAGTATACACCAATCATAAGCACAAAAATAAGGGGACCATGAATCATCACAATCCCTTTCCTGTCCTTCTTCTTCCCTTAAGCCAGACAGGACAGGATCTTCCTTTCGAACATCCCCACCTCTTCCGTGTCATCGCTCGTATGGACAAACTTCGCCATCATCACTGCAACAAAAAGTTACAAAGCTGCTTCAAACAAATTGTGAATTAAATCCAAAATATTTCTACAGTAATACGTGTCGACAGGTGAATATTGGTGTGAAACATGCCTCAACTTATATATTTATTATGATTCTAACTTTATGAATTTCCAATTGTCGAACGTGTCAGTCCATCCAGCCTCTTGTACACTCACTTCTAGCGTATCCAGAGGCTAAGGAATTGAGAGTATGAGAGATGTAAACTCGGTACAATATGAGGAACAAGTTGATGGATCAATATTTAGGTCACTGCAACCAATTAAATTCTAAGAACTTCTCTAAAATACTCAAATATCAAAATCAAGTTCAAATACAACTACTGAATAATCATTTTAAAACACCAACTAATTTTTCAAGTGGATGAGAATCGTGAGATTCAGACTCTTGTACACTGATTTCTAACGTATCCAGAGGCTAAGGAATTGAGAGTATGAGAGATGTAAACTCGATTCAATATCGAGAACAAGTTGAAATCATTCAACTATATGCATACAAATTTGATGGATCAAAATTTAGGTCACTGTAACAAATTAAATTCTAAAAATTTCTCAAAAATACTCAAATATCAAAACCAAGTTCAAATACAACTACTGAGCAATCATTTTAAAACACCAACTAATTTTTCAAGTGGATTCAGACACAAGTCAGCAATTCTCTGACTGCTTAAAATATTTTGAGATATTTCCTTGATCACTGCAACAGTAAATTAGAAAGCTTATTTAAGTTGTCCAAACAAGTACTGTAATAGTTGTTCATAGTATTCTAAACTAAAGGTTTAATAGGTTCCTCCCATATATTTATGATTCTAACCTTTTGAATTTCTAATCAGAAACCTATTGAATGGTTCAGTGCATCCAGCCTCTTGAACACTTATTTCTAATGTATCCAGAGGCTAGAAATTGAGTCTGAGAGATGTAAACTCAGTTCTATATCAGGAACAAGTTAAAACCATTCATCTATATATATAAAAAATTGATGGATTTAAATGTACATTATGTAACCAATTAAATTCTAAAAACTTCTCCAAACAACTCAAAAATAAAAACCAAGTTGAAATCTTCAACTACTGAATAATCATTTTAAAACACCAACTAATCTTTCAAGAGGATGTGAATCAAGAGCCACATAATACATCATTCAGCAGGGCCTAAAGTGGGCCTATTCTAAAACTTCACCCAGAAAAGCATCATATAAATTAACTTCTCTCCTAACATATATCCTGGTCCCCACCATCCCTTCCGTATGCTGCTGATGCAGACACAACTTATACGAGACAAACTTCACTCTTTGGCAGCAATGCAAAATAGTATCATATTCTAAAAATAATCTCAGGGGAAAATGTTTCCTATTTACAAGTAAAATGTGACCTGAATCGTAAACTTGATGCTCGGAAAAGCCAGAGAAGAATCATGCTTGCAATTGAACCTTAATGTGAGAAACCAGAAGAATTTTGTAACTTTGTTGAAATAATTAAGATTGTAATTGATCAAATTGGAGCTAAGGATTTTGAATCCATAATGAAAAATTCAATGAACTAGCTTTGTTAACTTTATGCTGCAATGAATTTCAACTAATTGAGCTCTATTTTAGAGTCATTGTGATGTATTCAGAAATGCACATACATGTACTTAAACCATTCAACGGAATCATTTCCTCAGTCCAACAATCCAAAAACAAATCCTAAAATCACTGTAGATGCTTAACAAAAACGATCCTAGCAGCCATCAACTGTAGGATTTTGAAATTTGTAGGTCTTTAATTTCCTTTCCCTTCTATATTTTTTTCTAACGTGAGTTGGAGGCCATACTATTCTTTATGAAACCAGAAACGATAACAGAACAACCAATTAACCAAATCTTATTCCTGGGGAAGCATAATAGCTATCTCTTCAGTTGTTCGACAGTAGGGGAGGGGACAGAAGACAGAGATGAGAAATCATTGTAAATTGTATCTTCGAAAAAATTGCAGAAATATTGGACCTTCAGCCTTTTCCTGGTCCTAAATCTTGAAGTTTGGAAATACTAGAAATCTAAGATAAGATGAATTGACAATTCATGCAATTTCCAGCTTCTTACCTTACTGTTTGTTTCTTTCACCACATTTAAAAAAAAAAAAAAAAAGAGAGAGAGAGAGAGAGAGAGAGTAATCAAGGTTCTATGCTTCCCCTTCCATGCATTTAATGCAATCCTTCTAATCCACTATTTTTTTTGTTCCTGGAGAGGTCAAACAGCATTTTCCTTGTAACTGAAAGATATTAAAAAAATTGTGACATTCTTCAATTTGATATTACTTGATTGGACATCAAGATACCAAATTCGCACACTTTCAGCAAGTTGAAAAATTGTACATTGAACTCAACTGATACCACATGACAGAAAGCATATATTATAAATAAGAGCATGCTCTCTTGAGAAGGTAAATGTTTTAAACCTTACATTTCTTCTGGCACTCGAAGAGGGTCGATATTCTCAAATCATCTCAAAGATCTGCTTGAAGCAAACACTTCATCAATTATCATATATTGGGTAGGGGGGAGAAAAAAATCAGTAAAAGGAAATTATACCAGTTACCACTTCTTTTGATTGAAAGCAATGATTAGGCATACTATAACGCCGCATTTTTATTTTTTTTGGGATAAAAAGCAAATTAGATATTACCTGAATTTAGGTGAAACATGAAAAAGAACTTACATGTATAGGCATTTCAGCTATGACAAGACCACTGCTCTCTTCAAGGCTATTAAGGATCACTACTTCTCCTCCGACAACCATGTTAATCACTATTCCATCTTTATGTTTAGAAAGAAACAACACCAATATCATTATATGAAGAAATTTCAAAGGCGTGATAAGATACAAAAGAAGGGGGAATTCTGAAACTGATTTCCCTTGTTTTTACATTGCTATTTAAGAAGAGAAATATAAGGAGAAAAGAATATATAGTTACCCCACCCTTCTTGCAAGTCAAATTGACACACCTCAATTTAAAACGAACCTGCTGCTAAACAAGAAGCCATGCGTCTCATGTATGTCTCCTGCAGAACGTAATCAATTTTTTTAGGGATTACAATTTCATGGAGCTAAATGATTTCAATTAATCACTAACAAGTCTGTAGAACAAAATACATAGCTATCAGTACTAAGATTTTATTCAAATGAAAACAAACAAAAATTATTATCTCGTACATTGAGTTTGTTGACATCTTTAGCATATTGATCCCAAACTAAGTTAACTAACTGCAGAATTACACAAAAAAAGATTGAATTGTTCCTTTTCATACATCCATGCACTAGAACTGAAACATCCTGCCCTTACAACCCTGAGCTTATTCAAGGTCCTAATTCTCAAGACACTAAAAACAACTGATTCAAGGTCAAACCTGGTCAGGAACCACAGCTTTAAGAAGCCTTAAGAGTTATGTAAGCAAAAGAAGATTGGTCAGAGATAAAGAGCTGATTATTGCCCCAAACCATAAGTGAGAACAGCAGTGTAATATATGCAAGTTTGATACTCCTCTAAGTCTCTAGCAGAGAATTCTAATTGCTTATCATAAAGTGATGATAAACATTGTATAGTGTCAATAACTTTGTGTGTGTATACATATACAGTTTTGATATAGAGTCCTACGGTGGGTTTCTTATAGAGCCCAACATCAGCATAAACTATTTGTACATTGTAGCCTGGTATAGGCTGTTTATGTTGATGTTGGGCTCCATAGGAAACCCATTGTCGGGCACCATACCATTACTCTCTCTATATATAGTGATGCCTATTGGGGAACACAATATTAATTGTGAGGTCAGTATACCTGTGTGGGGGAGTGATCTAGTGAGTAGTAGCACAAAGGAGTATCTAAGGCTATCAACAGCTCTTCAAGACTTCAAGTGTGAAGGGCTATGACTCAAACAAGTTTTTTTGGGGACGTAAGCATATCATTCAATTGTTCGATGAGAATGCAAAAAACAAGTAGCAATGAACATTGCTCATAATTCATCCCATCATAATAGGAGAAGCAAGTAAAAATTGATAGGCAATTCATCCTAGAATAAATAGAGGAAAAGATTCTTCCCATACAATGCATGCCAATATAGGTCTAAAACACTGATAGTCTCACCTAATATTCGCCATGATCAACGTTTGGTTTCTTTGTAAAAAAATTGACAAGAAAATGATTTAATGTGGTTACGTCACTTACGTGTAATGATTATAATCCAACATTAGATAGCTATAGTCTATGGATCATTTAAGAATTTTCTTGTGGAGAAAAAAAAATTCTCGAATTTTTACCAATGAGCAACACACATGAACTTCTTTCGTTTTGTACAAATGTTGTAAATCTACAGAAATTGCAAAAGTTCATATGTGTTTAATTTACCAAGATAATCTGAAAAAGTAGAGTAATGTTTCTCAAATCAACTGCTTATACAATGTTTCAAGTGTCTTTGTCCATCTCCCCTCCCAAGAAGACAATTGATCACTATCAGGTACTCTCTCAAACTGAGCAGTCAACAAGAGTCGTGCAGGTTTTCACTCACTTTTTCTTGTACATATTACTTCATTCGCTTGTTAAATCTCAAGTTCCTACCACTTTTTCTTTCTTCTTTAGTTCTTTTCTGACTTTGTTCTTTTGCGCTGGTTATTAAGTGATCACAATGAAATACCCAACTCACTCCCGTTCAACTCCATCTAAAGCCAACTTAAAAATTTACAACCTTAAATAAATCTGTTCACCATGTCTCTGGTGCTTCAAGCATCTTTGGTTATTAGCTAAATTTCTCATCAAGCATCTGGAAGGGAACGAAAGGAAACTACCCCAATAATGATTTCTAATTTAGTGCATGGTGTACCTCAAAATACCAAAAATTTCACACATAACATATATTCAATTGCACTGCATAAATAGATTAGGTGTGTTTAGAAACTCATACTTGCACTTTGGATTGGTCTTTTGCCATAAAATCTGATTCAGTTGTGCACATAATGAACCAGAGATATTTATGTATTAGTAAGATAATTTATGAAATAGTTCAAGCAAGCAGCCACAGGTTTTCCTTCTCAAGGCATAATCAGATTCATTGCATGCATTTTTTTAGAGGCAGAAACCGAATCACATTTCAACATTATGAATTCAGAAGGGGGATGCTGATATAAGCAAAACCAGCTACTGTACGAAAAGGGTGCAGAAAACACTCAGATAAAAGCATGGGCTCAAGAAATATACCTTCTTTGTTGGAAGCTCATAATTGATCAACATACGACCACAAAGAGACGACTCAACAGACCCAAGAACCGGAACGCAAGCATCAGTAACAACAATCACATGTGATTTGCGCTCGTTTTCCATTCCTCCCTCCCCATCAGCTTCCTCCCCTCTCCCTAACCCATTCCATGTCATAGTTACCTCCCGAAAGTTATCCAAAACCACAGCTCTATCTACTTCCGAAAGGTCGCTATACTATAAAACCAAAGCAAAACGCAACTTTCCAATCCGTCAAAGTGATGTAAACACAATTCAAGTATACGAAATTAAAGTAAAAGAAAAACAAAACATACTAGTGAAGACATAGAAACATGAGACGATAGATTAGAGACACTCGAGCAGACGGAGTCGAGCTCATCACGAGTGCTGCAGCAAACAACCATTGGAAGGCAAGGACGCCTCCCAGCAGTGCTTAGAAGATCCAACAGCGTTTCCTGTTGAAAGTTTCGTATCGATTTATATATAACCAAATAAAATAGTTGAAAATGATACAGAAAAGGGGATTCATGAATACCATCTTGAAATCGAGTCGATCCACGGCGAGGTAGAAATGGCGCTGTGGACTGAAAATTTACAGACATTTCAAATTAATTTCGATTAATTCCACAGCTACACCAGAGACGGAAGAAACACCAAAACCCAAGCAAGTAACTACTCAATTGAGGAGAGAAAACACGAGAGAGATACCTGAAATGAGAGGGTGGAGAAGGCGAGGTGGATATAGAGTATTCAGAGGCGTCCATTTCTTCTTCTCTCAGCAATTTCCAGAATCACCAGAATGAGTTTTGCCCTCCGCCTCATTTGAAGTTCGCGTCCATGTTTTGGTTAAAAAAAAATGAGAAAGTTACACTGAAACAAAAGGAATATTCCTCAGTACCAAATTCCTTGGAATGATAGTACTTATTTTAAGTAGGTTATAGTAGTCAAATTATACAAATTGACTATCGTAGTCGAATTACGTCCCGTGTGAACTTGCTACCTATTATATAGATTTAAATTAATTTAATTATTTTTTATTATTTATTATATTACCTTTCTTTAATATAAATAATTTTTTTAATTTATAATTTATCAAAAATTATTACCCTACCCTTTAAATAAAAATTTCATTAATTATAATTTTAAAATTAAATACATACCATTCCAACAAAAATAAATTAAATAATAATACAGTATTCAAATTGAAAATATAAATAATAATAATAGAAATTAGGGTTCTTCTTATACTCCTTCAATTCCATTGCGTGCTTGCAGAGTCTCTCCTGTCTTTAAAACTGTCAAATGGACTGGGCGAACATTTTTTCGAGCCAAAAAAAATCGGGTCCGAAAAATTATATTTTAGAAAAAAGTCGATCTTGCCCGAAAAACCGGGTCAAACCCGGTCGGCTCGCCAGGTTACTTGGGCCGGGCCAAATCGCCCCAATTGTTTTTCGGGGCACTATAATTACAGTTCAATCCATTAGTGGGGTGGGCCAAGCTCATTTTGACAGCCTTGTCTTCTCTTTTTTTTTTAGTTTAATTTGATTTTTTTATTAATTTTATTAATAATATAAAGGTAAATAGTTAATTTTAACACTAAATATTTTAATTAAATTAAAAAATATAATAAAATATTTTATTGTATAAGAATAAAAATGTAATTTTAAGATTATGTATTTTAATTAATTAAATAAAAAAAATACAAACGTACGACATCGTACGATACATACGATGAATACATATATCACATTATATAAAAGGTAATCGGTAATCAAGTTTAAGTCTAAAAATTTGAATTTTAATAGTTCAAATTTAATTGACTATGTAGTTATTATGTAATTATTACGGCTCAATTTTTAATCTCAATTTTGGTCCTTTTATCTCAATTTTGATGCTTTAAGCTCATCTTTAGCCTTTTAATCTACTACTCATATAAATAGAACATGCGTGTTTTACGTTAAAATTTATTTTTTAACCATGTATGTACCTTATGAAGATATATGGAGTGTACAATGTGTAAATTTTTGAGGAACTAAGGGAGATGAATATAATAAAATGAATTTAAGTGAAGTTTAAAAAAAATACTGTATTATGAAAAAATATAATTGGAAATGAATTTGAGTGTAGCACGAATTGGAGCTCCCTTTGCCATTTTCCAAAATTTAATTAAAAAATTAAAACTGCAAATAAAATTAAAGTTATTAGACGTAGTTTGATTAATCTATCCTACTAAACTGGATATAATGAAATTTGAAATCTTAAGACAAAAATAAATTTTATGTTAATTATTGAAAAAAAAAATTAAAAAAAATAAAACCCCTGCGTCTCTCTCGTAATCTCTGAGATGAATTTGTAATCTGCGTCCATTATACTAAAGTACGCAGTAGGGCTTCTCTCTCTTATCTCACATCCCTCGCTCTCCGGTCGGCGCACGTTAATAGACCCTGCCGCTTTCTATCATACGCCATACGCCATACGCCATACGCCATTCTGAGGTACGCTCTCACCCTACGTCTCCACCGCCATTTTTTTCCATGATCTCCGATTGATTTTCTTCTTCAGAGATTAAATTACACTAATGCTGTTGTTTATTTTCTGCTGAAACAATTAGATTATAGGAGTATCAATTAATTGATTTTTTTTCTTGATTATTTCGGTTACTTTCGAGTCCTAGGGTTTTCATTTTTCTATTGCCGTGTGTTGCTGCAGCGAGATCTGTTTAACGGGGAGTGTTGATTTAATTTGTTGTTGTTGTGGTGGAGGGCGGAGATAGAGTGAGAGGGGACTACTCAGTGTTAGGGTTTTGATGCGTTGGCGTACTGTCGGAGATCCTGTTTTCAGGTTCGGGTTTGGATATGGCCAATCATGGCTCCAAGTTTGTATCTGTGAATCTGAACAAGTCTTATGGGCAGCCCTCTCATTATTCACAATTTAGTGGGGGTGGGAGTTCTTATGGCCAGGCTGCCGCCGGGCGGGGTAGGGCGGGGAATGGAGGAGGTGGTGGTGGTCCAGGTGGAGGAGGGATGTTGGTTTTGTCTCGAGGTCGAGGTGGTATCCAAAAGGTTGCTTCGAAACTATCTGTTCCTCCCCCTCTGAATTTACCTTCACTGAGGAAAGAACATGAGAAATTTGATACCACTGGTGGACCTGGGGCGGGTGCTGGTACAGGTAGTGGATCAAGACCTACTTCCTCGGGGGTGGGGTGGACCAAACCCGTGGCAACTGCTACTCCATTGCTGGAGAAGAACGATAGTGGTGTGGACACTCTTGGGATTGATGGAATGAATGATACAGCTGCTGGGGCAAGTAGAGGAGGCATTGGTTCTTACATGCCTCCTTCTGCTCGTCCTACTCTAGGCTCTGTTTCTGCATCTCGAGATTCTCTACCCTCTGCGGAGAAATCAATGGTTTTGAGAGGCGAGGATTTCCCATCACTACAAGCTGCAAGGCCTGTCTCATCTGGGGCATCACAGAAACAGAAGGATGGGTCTAATCATAAGCATAGGCAGGTTGTACATGAGGAATTGACTAAGAATACAGAGGACAGCTACCATTTGGGTCCGATGGCAGATGTGCATCCAATGGGGCAGTCCGACCGGTCAAGGGAAAATGGTGGAAGGGCTGGTGGTCGAATGGCTGATCAAACTCGGAAGCAAGAAGGATATTTTCCTGATCCTTTGCCACTGGTTCGTATGAATCCAAGGTCGGATTGGGCAGATGATGAGCGTGACACAGGTCATGGATTTGTGGAGCGGGGAAGAGACACTGGATATTCAAACAATGAAAGTTATTGGTACAGAGATTTTGACTTGCCCAGGCCCAGTATTTTGCCTCACAAACCGGCTTTTAATCAGTATGACAGACGGGGTCAGCGAGACAATGAAACTGGTAAGAATTTTTCCAGTGAAGTCCTTAAAGTGGACCCGTATAACAAAGATTTAAGAGTACCTAGTAGGGAAGGCAAGGAAGTCAACAATTGGAGAACTTCACCGCTGTCAAAAGATGGATTTAGCACTCAAGAAATGGGAAATAATAGAGTTGATATTGGTGCAAGAATGGCCAGTAATAATAACATGTTAAAGGAGAATAAATATGTTCCACCTCATTATGGAGATACTGTGCGAGATGGGAACACGATGCTTAACAGGGATTCTGCATTTGGAAGATGGGATTTGGGACATGTAGGACAACAGATGCAGCGAAATAGTTCAACTGAATCATTTAATAACAGAGGGGTTGATCGTAATTCTCGGGATCGCCATACCCCTGAACACCCTCAAAGGTATAGGGTTGATAATTATCAGAACAATACACCATCAAAACCATCTCTTGCTTCTAGCGGGAGAAGGCCTCCTACTGACACTATACTGGGTATGGGTCGAAATAAACGATTTTCAAGTAGTGATAGACCATTCTCAGAGGATCCTTTCTTGAGAGACTTCGATTCTGCAGGATTTGATGAAAGTGATATCTTCTCAGAGGGTCTTGTTGAGGTAATTAAGAGGAAAAAAGATGCTGCCAAATCGACTGATTTTCATGATCCTGTTCGGGAATCTTTTGAGGCAGAACTTGAAAGAGTCCAGAAAATGCAAGAGCTTGAGAGACAGAGGGTCATTGAAGAACAAGAAAGAGCTTTAGAGCAAGCAAGAAGGGAGGAGGAGGAAAGAGAGAGGAGGATTAGGGAAGAGGAGGAAAGACAGAGAAGACAGGAGGAGGAAGCCCGTGAAGCTGCATGGAGGGCTGAACAGGAGCAACTTGAGGCTCTTCGAAGAGCTGAAGATCAGAGAATTGCTAGGGAAGAAGAGAAGAAAAGAATTCAGTTGGAAGAGGAGAGAAGGAAACAAGCTGCCAAACAGATGCTCCTCGAACTGGAAGCCAAGATGGCCAGGAAGCAGACTGAAGGCGCAAAGGATGATGTTTCTGCTTCTAAAACAATTGTGGATGAGAAACTGGATTCAGCTCTCAAGGAAAATCATATATCTAAGAGTGTTGACTTGGAAACCTGGGAAGATGGGGAGAGAATGTTAGAAAATGTGATGGGTCCAGGTTCATTTGAGTCATATTCTCATAACAGACCTGCTGAGATGAGCTCAAGGCCGTACCCTTCTAGAGAAAGTTCTTCAAACTCTCTTGACAGAGGAAAATCCTTTAATTCTTGGAAAAGAGATGTGGTGGAAAATGTTTCTGGTCTCCATTCACCACTATCAGAACAAGAAACTGGTCATTACAGTCCAAGGCGAGATGCAATTGGTGCTGGTAGAGCAGGCCCGCGCAAAGAGTTCCATGGGGGTGCTGGATATGTGCCTTCTAGGCCTTATTTGAAAGCTGGAGTGCTAGAGCCCTACTCAGATGAGTTTGGATATCAAAAAGACCATAGATGGAACCTTTCTGGGAATGTTGACTCATTTGGAAAATTCAGGGAGATGGATCCAGAATTTCATGATACTGCAGATAAATATGGCGATAATGGTTGGGGGCAGGGGCGCACTCGAAGTGTTACTCGTCAGCCTTACCAGGAGCACTTGTATCCTAATTCTGAGGCAAGTGATCTTTATCCCTATGGAAGGTCAAGGTATTCCATGAGACAGCCTCGTGTCCTTCCCCCACCTTCTATTGTGTCAGCTCAAAGGCCTACTTTTAGAGGAGTTGGTGAACGTTCTGGTCCTTCTACTTTTCTTGATAATGGCATTCATTATACCAATGCAACAAGGACCGAGTCAGCCAGACAGACTGATTATTATGGCAGTAATCATGTAGGTCTTGAGCCATCTGATATTTTTGGACTGCAGCAAGAAAACAGCACCTTTGAAGGCCAGAAATTGAACAGTGGATCAAGGTGCGACTCACAATCTTCTCTATCTGTTTCCAGTCCCCCAACTTCTCCACCTCATCTCTCTCACGATGAGTTGGATGAATCTGGAGATTCTCTTGTAACATCCGCTGTAGCAGAAGGGAAAAGAAACTTGCTGGCTGGGAGTGGATCTGTTGCCCACAATGTTAAATCTGGGAATAGTACAATGAACATGACAGACTCAGTGTCTGCTGTTGATGATGAAGAATGGGCTCTTGAAAATGATGACCCAATGCAGCAGCAAGAAGAATATGATGAGGATGAAGATGGCTATAGAGAAGAGGATGAACTGCGTGAAAGGGATCAAGTGAATGTTGAGCTGGACCAAAAATTTGATAGACTGGAACTTGAGGAAAGTGATTCACCTCATGTGATGGACAATGTGGTCTTGGGTTTTGATGAGGGTGTTGAAGTTGCAATATCAAGCGATGATATTGAGAATAAAACTGGGGATCAAGAAAAACGATCATTTAGGATTCAGGATGGTATCATGGAAGATAAAGGGACTGTTGATGGATTTCCTTGTGATGAACA
Organism: Galeopsis tetrahit; assembly: GCA_963675135.1. NCBI lineage: Eukaryota > Viridiplantae > Streptophyta > Magnoliopsida > Lamiales > Lamiaceae > Galeopsis > Galeopsis tetrahit. The sequence goes on from OY776120.1 coordinate 2,140,193, forward strand.
AAATCTTCTGACCACTGATGATTCTCATGGGACGAGTGCTGATAGCTCCTGCGGGAAGGTACCAGAAAAGCCGGGTTCTATTGGTCAACATGTTGGTGCTCCATATTCAGAAGTAACGTCAGATGGTACTCAGAAAACTGTCTCATCCTCGTCGGGTGATGTTACATCTGTCAGTAGTCAGGCTATTAATTTGCCCTCTTCATCTTCAGCTGAAAATCAGGGAGATTTACCTATCAAGCTTCAGTTTGGGCTGTTTTCTGGTCCTTCTTTGATACCATCTCCAGTGCCTGCTATACAGATTGGTTCCATACAGATGCCTCTGCACATCCATTCTCCTGTTGGTCACATGCATCCATCACAGCCTCCCATGTTCCAATTTGGTCAGCTTTGTTATACATCTCCTATGTCGCAGGGAATTTTGCCGCAACCAATATCTTTTCTTCAGCCTAACATGCTGGGCCATATTAATATGAATCAGAATGCTGGGCGCTCTGCTACTCATGAATCTCCTAGAGATGCTTCCAGACAGAATGCGACCAAGGATGAGAAGCCATCCTTTTCACCAAATAATCAGCCAAATTTTGTTTCTTCATCAGTCCAGAAATCTGATGGGATTTCTTTCGGTCTAAATACAGTTGTGAAGGCAGACACCCGTGATAACATTTCTGCTGTTCATTCATCTTCTTTGGGGGTCTCTGGGCCTGCTGATGAAAAATTGAAATCAGACTCTGGCTTCCAGGCCGAAGAGAAGGGACGCCATTATGCTACTTCTAAGAGTTACTTGCCAGCACCAAAGGCAAAGGGATCTGAAAGTCAGCCTCTTGCTGGTGAGAGGAACTCTAATGGACCAAGAGGTCTGGGTCCTTCATCTGGTGGCAGGGGGAGAAGGTTTGCTTATGCGGTTAAAAGTTCCAACACAAGATCAATGGTCCACAATCATAATATGCCCCCAGATTCAAATGAATTTCAGAGAAGACCTCGACGGACTGTCCTACGAACCGAATTCCGGGTTCGTGATAATGACAGGAGACAAGCACCAGCACCAGTTTCTTCTAGTACTGCAGGCTTAGATGGTAAGCCTACTTACATGGGGAAGGCTGTGGGAGTTTTTACTAGAAGTGGATCTAAGAGAAGTACTGTCTCTAATAGAATTATGAAGCAGAGAATTGAATCGGAGCCCTCGGCTTCTGGAAATATAACATCTCAAGATGTTAAACTGGGAGATAGGAGAGCAAAAGATATAGGAAACGATTTGTCAATTAGGAGTCAGAATAACTCACACCCTGGTGAAGGGAGTCAGAATAACTCACACCCTGGTGAAGCAAATTTGAGGAGAAATGGTTCTGAGGAGGATGTATATGCTCCCTTACAGAGTGGTGTTGTGCGGGTATTTAAACAATCTGGTATTGAAGCCCCAAGTGATGAGGATGATTTCATTGAAGTCAGATCCAAGAGGCAAATGCTGAATGATAGACGGGAACAGAGGGAAAAGGAAATCAAAGCAAAAGCACGCAGCACTAAGGTATCAATGCTTGTGGAAAACTATTTTCTAGTTCACCTTTGGTGATTTCTTTGTGATGATGTGCCTAGTTTTAATTATATTTACCCTAGATAAAGGCAATTTACCTTTCTCTTGTATCATGCCAGGCACTACGCAAGCCTCGTGTTTCCAGACAAAAGGACGTAGTGAGAACCCAACCTAAACATACTGTACCATTGGGCAGTGAAGAACCAGTCAACCGTCAAATGGATTTTGCTGCATCTGAAAGCCCTCACTTTGTGGGTGGAATATCAACAGAATTTTCCAGTGCAGCTTCACAGCCCCCAATTGGCACACCTCCTGCTAATTCTGAAACACAGCCTATCAGGTACGTCTTCCTTAATTGACACTATTTCTTAATACTATTTAAAGATACTAGCTAATGTATTCTTCAACACATGCTTGAACTGGCAGGATTTCCCAAGCAGGCCCTGTGTCTGTTGTTTCTGACAGCCGAGCAGAACGTGAGTCTGGCTTAATGTTTGACAGCAAAAATAAGGTAGTGTATTATGTCGAATTATTTATGATAACTAGGCAATCTGCCTGGATTGATCAATAGGCATATGTGGAGATGATGAAAGGGCCATTGCCCGTACTTAGGGCCAGCCCCTTGAAATAGAAAGATAACGGTTAGGGCACATTTTTTCTTAAATTCCAGGCTTTTTAGGCCCGGAATATTTAGCCCGATGCCATATATGGCTGTGCCCTAATGGGTTAGGGCTAGCCCGCCAGCATAAGGAAATTATAACAATTTATATATATAGTTATATGTTATATGTATATTAGATGAATATTAAAGAATTGTAATATCTTCATGAATGTTTGATATTTTTTATTTTTTTTATATATAATTGGTCGATGTGCTTTGATCGAATTCAATGGATGACTTATGTATCTTTTAATTAGTATGTTAAGTGTAAGTTTCATCATGTTATGATATATTTCTAAATTTAATTTTAATATATCCTGTATTTTTGATGTTGAATATTAAAGAATTGTTTATCTTCATGAATGTTTGATTTTTGTATAATTGGTTGATGTGCTTTGATCAAATTTACAATGCATTACTTGAGTATCATTTAATTGGTATGTTAAGTGTAAATTTCATCATGTTATGTACTTTTTATTTTGAATTTCAACTTTAATACTCATAAAAAGAAAATTCCTGTAGCCCAATAGTGGTCCATTATCACGAAACCAGCTAGGGTTAGAGTTACATCCCAATATTATTGGATTGTTCGAACTAACCTGTATATCCCGAAGCCCTGAAATTAACATTTGTATGTATATGCTTGAACTTGTGTATTATATAGGCTAATCATACTCATCATAGAAACACACTAAGTTCCTGTGTTAATGACTCTTTCTTTTAGCCATTTGTGAAAGTTATTATGTATATGTATATTTTTAATTTAACAACTTTTCTCAACTATTGTATAAAACTCTGTACTTCATTTCATTATTAGGCATCATTCATCACACCTTACCGTGTCATTAATATGGAAGCCATGTTTGCAAGTGTTCCCCCTTTTTTCACCTTTTTAGCGGAGGTCTTCATTGTGGTAGTGCTAATTAGTGAAGGCTTGATTAATTAGCTTTGACTTTGATTTGCTGAACCTTTTCTCTATGCCTCCTTTTCTGGTAGTCAAAGTATGAGTTTATGCGAGTTGTTGCTTGATGTCAATGGTCCTATTTGATCCTATTGCAAGATTAAGAGTCTTAGGGAGGATCTCCATTCTATTTTTGCAATGCTTGTAAATTTTAAAGGCTTAATTTGTTGAAATTTATATTTTCTTAGGAAAAAACTGTATTAATAAATGAATTATGTGGCAGGTCATGTCTTTAAGCCAAACGCAAATTGATGAGGCTATGAAACCTGCTCGGTATGATTCACACATATCAGCTGGAGGTCATTCCAGTGATCCAATCTTGCAGACAACATCCATTTTGGCAAAAGATAAAACCTTTTCTTCAGGTGCAAGCCCTATCAGTTCACTGCTTGCAGGAGAGAAAATCCAATTTGGTAGGTTTTATGTCACAAATACAATAGTTACAGTTTTTATTTCTATAATTATTCCCTCCTAAATCAACATTATGTGTCGTCAGGTGCTGTAACATCTCCAACGGTGATTCCTCCTAGTAGCCGTGTTGTATCGCATGGGATTGGTGCCCCAGGTTCCAACCGACCTGATATGCAAGCATCCCGTAGTTTCCCGGTATCAGCAGAGAAAGACAATTCTATGTTCTTTGAGAAAGAGAAGCATCTGAGTGATTCTTGTGAGGCTGAAGCAGAAGCAGCTGCTTCTGCTGTTGCTGTTGCAGCCATCAGCAGTGATGAAATAGTTGGAAACAGCAGCTTGGGTCCAGTTAACGATACCAAAAGTTTTGCAGGTGCTGCTGATATTGATGGCATCACAACAGGTCTGTAACTGGCAGCAGAGGATATGGGAGTTTGCATTCCTTGATTTTGATTGTTTATTATTTTTTGCAGGTGTGGTTGGAGCTTGTCAATCTCAGGGTGAGGAGTCATTAACAGTTTCTCTTCCAGCAGATCTGTCTGTTGAGACAACACCAATCTCCTCCCTATGGCCACCATTGCCAAGTCCTCAAAGTTCAAGCCAGATGCTTTCTCATTTCCCTGCTGGCCCGCCTTCCCACTACCCCTTCTATGAGATGAACCCGTTGATGGGGGGCCCAATATTTGCTGCTTTCGGTCCCCATGAAGAATCTTCTGGACAGCCCCCAAAGGCTCCACCATCGTCATCATCATCCGGCTCTGGACCTCTTGGTAACTGGCATTCGGGTGTGGATTCATTTTATGGTCCTCCGGCTGGGTATTCTGGTCAATTCATTGGTCCGCCTCCTGGGCATCCCCATATGGTTGTTTATAATCATTTTGCTCCAGTTGGACAATACGGACAGGTTGGTTTGAGTTTTATGGGCGCCACTTATATCCCCTCTGGAAAGCAACCTGATTGGAAAACTGCTGCTGCATCCACTCCCATGCATATCGGTGGTGGTGACGGAAATATTAACAATGTGAATATGCAGCGAAGTGCTTCCATGACACCTCCAATTCAGCATCTAGCGCCTGGATCTCCACTTTTGCCTATTCCACCCATGTTTGATGTATCACCTTTCCAGGTAAATATTATCCCGAATTTGTTAACATATTTTATTTTCTTGGATCACTTATTATTATGCATATGTTCATCGATCGCGCCTCTTATCTTTTCCAGAGTGCCTCTGATATGCCTGTTCCGCCTCGATGGGGTATTCCTGCTTCTCCTCTTCATTCTGTCCCCGTGTCTCGACCTTTACAGCCACAAGTAGAAGGTACATTGCCTTCTCAACCCAACCACCAATCATTAACTGCCAATGGCTTCACAGAGTCATCTCGTACTCCAACCCCATCAGATAATGCCCCCCCAAGTTTCACCGTTGCTTCAGCAGATACTACAACTGTCTCCTCATTTCCTTCAGAGTTAGGATTAGTAGATTCAATGAGACCTGCAGCAGCTTCATCTGGAAGTGCAAATGCTGCTGCTGGATCTGGGAAGAATAATGATACTACAATCGACAGTGGGAAACAGGCGAGTGGAAGTTCTGTCAAGAGTCAGTTTTCTAAGAAGAATGCACCCACCCAACACCAGCAGCAGGGTGGCCTCTATTATCAAAGAGGAGGTGGCTCCTCGTCTCAGAGGAACACGGGAAACGATTATCGTAGGATGGGTGGTTTCCATGGAAGAAACCATTCCTCGTCGGGTGTGGATAAGGGTTTTCCCGGTACCAAGATGAAACAGATTTATGTGGCTAAGCAGACAACTAGTGGAAATTCTTCTTCTACGTAGTAGTACATCTTCTTTGACAATATTATCACCTGGTTTTTGGGTCAAGTTTTGGAGCTTCATACAGAATGCATATTTTGTATCCTTTTGGAGCATATTTCTTGTGTCTAATGAATGGCACTTTAAATTGGTGTTTGTTTCACTTGAATGCAAGATGATACGGTTTTTTGTGTTAACTAGTTGATTTCATGTATTATTGACATGATATTCTATGAGTTAGCATACCATTAATTTAATGTGGTTTTTTTTTCTTCGAGAATGCCTAGTACAATCTCATATTTGGTTAATGTCACATTTTTGTCCCTTCGCTTTTCATATTTATTTATTCTAGATTAATTTCTATTATGGCAGTGAGAGATAATTATTAAGTCTTGAAAAAATGATGCGTTTTTTGTGTTTTTTTTTTTCAATCCTTTTGTCTGCTTTCTAATCATATTTTAGTTTGGTTTGCAAGTAAAATCAGTTCAGGTTAAATTGGATTTGGCAAGCTTTTAAAGATGTGTAACACTGCTCTGTCGCAAAAATCGGCCTAGGTGCCCGCTTAAATGCTAGGTGACTCACCGATAGGGCTGTTATTCGAGCCGAGCTGAGTATTTGTAGCTCGAGCTCGAGCTCGGCTCGATAACATTGACGAGCTAAGAAACGAGCTCGGCTTGACTCGTTAAAGAGTCTAACGAGCCTATCGAGCCGAGCCTAACGAGCCAAATGGAATTTAAAGAAAAAAAATTAGATATCGAGCCTAACAAATTGAGCTCGAGCCGGCTCGTTAGTAAATCGAGTATCTAACGAGCTTGAGCTCGGCTCATTTAACGAACGAGCTAAGCCGAACTCGAGCCTTATCGAGCCGAGCTGAGCTCACGAGCAGCTCGGTTCGTGTAACAGCCCTACTCACCGATAGACACGGGCGGTTTCTAACCGCCGAACCGCCGAAACCGGCGGTTTCGGTTTTGAAACCGCACCGTAACCGTAATTTCACGGTTCGGTTACGGTTCCCCCAAAGTGGAACCGGCGGTTTCCCGGTTAACCGGCGGTTATTTTTTTTTTAAAATTTTTTTTTTAATATTTTTATATACAAATATTTAAATTTAATACTGAAATTAGATACATATAAATTAAATACTTAACATTTCACTTAAATCTTAACTTAATACACTTAAAAAAAATAACATTTAGCCATTTAGGTTTAGGACTTTAGGCTAAACTTAAGTCTTAAACTCTTAATTCTTAAAAAACAAACTCAAAAAAGTTACAACTTACAAAATACAACTTACAAGATAAAAATAAACTAAAACACTTCAAAGTTCAAATACTTAATTAGTAAAATTACTAATACTTAATTAGTAGAATCGAGGGGGAAGTCCCAATTGACCCAATGCCTCCGGATGAACTTTTTCAATGTGTGACTTGAAAACTCCGTATCCTCCACCGCGCTTAAATTTATATTTTTTTTGGCAATACTTGCAACAAACTTCACGTGAATTGTCTATTGGATTTGTATCACTCACGTGAAAGTGATTTAGCAAATTGGAGTGAGAAGGGTGAAAGTTTGGTTGAATTCGAGGCGGCGGTTGATTGACTTCTTCTTCATCACGTAACTCACGTTGACCGTTTGTAACTCCGGATGATCCTTGGGTTGCCATTTGAAAGAGAGTCTTTTGAGAGAATAAGAGAGAAATAGATAATTGATATAAGTTATAACTTATAACTTATAAGAGAGTTGAGGTGTGAAAAATGAGAAGAGAAAATGGGGTATTTATAGGTGAAAAATGGGATATTTTCGGATTTAAAAAAAAAAAAAAATTCGGCCAAACCGGCGGTTAAACCGCCGGTCCGGTTAACCGGCGGTTAATTATTCAAAAATCTGACCGTTGGCGATTCAACAGTCCAGATCATCTGACCGTTTGAATCTCAACGGTCCAGATTAAAAGCGTTTTTAAATTTAAAAAAAAAAAAATTTACAACGGTAATAACCGGCGGTTAACCGCCGGTTCGGTTAAACCGCCGGTTTGGCCCGGTTTCCCCAAATTTGAATTTTATAGCCGTTGGAGATCAACGGTCCAGATCATCTGACCGTTGAATCTCAACGGCTACGATTGATCTGGCAGTCGGTTAACCGCCGGTCCGGTTGTAACCGGCGGTTTGGCCGGAATTTTTTTTTTTTTTCAAATCCGAAAATATCCCATTTTTCACCTATAAATACCCCATTTTCTCTTCTCATTTTTCACACCTCAAGTCCTCAACTCTCAATCTCATCTCTTATCTCAATTCTCTATTCTCTCTTAATTCTTATTATCTCAAATTCTCAATTCTCTCAACACAAGTCTTCTCAAATTTTTCTTTTCTCTAATTCTCTCAAATCTCAATTTACTAATATGTCTTCTTCAAGATCATCAAGAGGAAAGGCTATCGTATCTTCTTCACAACAACCTCGACGAAGACGCGTTCCATTGTTCAACGACATCGATGAAGAAGATCAACATATGCGTAGAATTCTTGGTGACGATATCATCGACCACATGAACGAAATTGCCACTGATGATGATGATGAAGAAGAGGTTGAACGTGGTCCAACTCAAGAAAGTGCAACCGAGTATCCACCACCTTCGGCTTCGGCGCCCTCAACCGAAATTCCACCTCCTACTTCTTCTTCACAAGCTCGAAGTTTTAAATCCGAAATTTTTGCACGTCACTTTCAAAAAGTTCCAACCGGTGAGGTCGATAGATTTATAATTCATTGTAATTATTGTCCAAAGGAGTATAAATTTAAAAAAGGAGGAGGATATGGTACCTTCAAGCTCCACCTCGAAAACCACCATCCGGATAAAATGGGAATTACAACGAGCCAAACACAACTACGAGGATTTACCGGGTCCTCCGGAGGAGGAGTTCAAGGTGAGGTAAGTAATCCGACTTCTGTTTTTAAATATGATCAAGCATATTTTAGAAAAATGTTAGCTAAAATGATAAGTGTTCAACATCTTCCTTATAGTTTTGTTGAAAATTTTGCTTTTAATGATTTGGTACAACTTTCACTACAACCAAGCATGAAAAAAATTTCTCGTTCTACGGTTACTCGTGATATTGCTAATATTGTTGGTGAATATAAACTTGCTTTGATCAATACTTTTCGTTCACTTAAGAGTAAAGTTTCTATTTGTTCCGATATTTGGAGTGATAATTTTCAAAAACATTCATATATGGGAGTTACTTGTCATTGGATTGATGATTCTTGGACATTAATTGCTTATAGGGATTTTGATTGTGTGCACTCGGCCGATGCTATTAAAAAGAAAATTGTTGAAATTTTAAAATCTTATGGTTTAATTAACAAAATTTTTTCAATTGGTTTTGATAATGCTAGTGCTAATAATGCTAGTATCGAACAACTTCGCATTGCATGTCAACCGTATGTTGGTGGAAAATTTTTTCATATTAGATGCATGTGTCATATTTTAAATTTATGTGTTCAAGATGGTTTAAATGCTTTGAGAATTTATATTTCTCCTATTAAAGATGCTATTACTTATTTGACGAGGCGTAGTAGTTTGATGAAAAAATGGAAACATTTTTGTAGAAGTAGGAATGTGCATCCAAAAAAATTTTCTCTTGATGTGTCAACAAGGTGGAATTCTACTTATAAGTTGTTAAAAGAGTCGGTTGATTATAAAGAGACTTTATGTGATTTTTTTGAAGAAGAAAAATGTGGTTTTGGTTTACTTCCTGAAGATTGGAATCATTGCATAAACATAATTAAGGTTTTGGAAACTTTTAATAATGCTACTTTTGCTATGTCTAAAGTTTACGAACCTACTTCTCATTTGGCACTTGAACATTGTCTAAAAATTGTCAACGTTTTAGCACGTTACAAAAACGATCCAATATTATATCTTGCTATTGCTCCTATGTTGGAAAAATGGAAAAAATATTTTGCTATAATTCCCCCTATATTTTTAGTTGCTAAAGTTTTTGATCCTAGATATAAGTTAGATGGTGTTAAAGCTATGTTAGCCTTGTATTATAAAAAATTATATCCTATTGCCGAATTTCCGAATGATCAACCGAACACCGATCATTTCATATTTGAAGTTCAACAACTTATATTATCATTAATTAAGGAGTATATGGATACACATGGTTTATCCAACCCTAGTCATAGTTCTTCTTCTAGTTCTAGTGCTAGTTTTAACGTACAAAATAATGATGACGACATGGATGATGATGATGTTGATAGCTTTCTTTTTCAACGTAATTGTAAAAAATCAAAATTTACTTATACTCAAGAATATGAAAGCTATGAAGCGAATACATCCATGGAAAATATGGAAGGAGACTTTGATATACTAAGGTGTTGGTCGACGGTGACTCAAGTATTTCCGGCAATGTCAATGCTTGCAAGAGAAATTTTAGCGACTCCCGCCTCAACCGTTGCCGTTGAGCAAGCATTTAGTGTAGGAGGTTATACTTTGGATGCAACAAGATCCAATATGACCGTTGAAAACGTAGAGAACCAATGTTTACTTGATGATTGGATAAGAGCCGAAAAAAGAGCCCAATCGTTAGAAGAAGATAATGAAGAAGACGAGGAATGGACCTCTACGGGCGGAAGTGAAGAATGAAGAACCTCCTTCAAGTTCAACAACAACGAGGTAAGTTGAGGTAAGAGAACTACGTGGACTTTGATTCCAATTTCCGTTGAATTTGGATACGTAGGCAACTTAATTTAAAAATTTTGAACTTAGAATTTCTAAGTTTAATTTTTTAAATTAAGCTCAAGTCCAATTTCTTTTAACCCCTCCCCAAAATTCCAAATTGATTGTAAGTTGTAAGTCTAAAGTTTTTAATTTATATAAGTTTGATTTAGTTTTTATAAGTTATAAGTTGTAAGTTGTAACTTGTAAGTTTTCTAATGTAAATTATAATTAATTTATTTTTTTAAGAAATAGGCCTAAGTTGCCTAACCGCCTAAGTTACATTAAATTTATTCTCTTAATATTTAATAAGTTATAAGTTAAAGTTATAAGAATATAAGTTATCGACTTAAAGTTATAATATAATAATTTATAAAAAAAACGATAAACAAAAGTTAAAACGAGTATAATTTTAATTTTAAGTTGTACAAATAATTTTAACTTAAAACGATCGAAAAAAGAGGCGAAAACGAGTGAAAAAAGAGGCGAAAACGAGCTTAAAAAAAAAAAAAAAAAAACTAACCGGCGAACCGCCGGTTTCCGAACCGAACCGCCGGTTCAAAAACCGTAACCGTAACCGGCGGTTCGCGGTTCGGTTACGGTTGCCGAAAACCGTAACCGGAAACCGGCGGTTTTCAACCGAAACCGGCGGTTTTCAACCGCTGCACATGTCTACTCACCGACCCCTGATCGATTCGATTTTGTCTCTCTTGACGCTTTTGATGAAAAATTGGTCTAGGCGTAGGCACCCATATTTTATTTTATTTCCCTTTTCTTTTTTTTGCACATTTTTTTGGTTTCAAAGTTCGACTTGGACAACCATTCATACATTCATACTTTTTAAAGGAAAAATGAGGATTTAAGTAATAATCATAACTTTGTCATGATGTACGAATACCAAATTTTAATTTCTACAATGTTCACTAACAGGTATGTTTAGAGCAATTTGTACGAAAAAGGCATACACGTTTTATAATTATTGTTTCTCCTAATGAGTATTAATGAAATCTTTTCAACTTTTTCAACATCTATATAATTGGGTAGGATTTCATAAGATGATAAGATTTAATTATTTCCCCTTCAGAATGTATAGATTTCTCAATTTCTTTTATACGTATTTCATAATTATATAGTGTATTTTTTAATGTATGCATAAATATACTTTTTTTTCATCAGGCAAGGCATATTTTATTCATAAGAAAATAGTGGCTTTTACAAAGGCACCAGAAGTGCCTCATAACTGATAGAGAGCAGCAAAGAAAAAAGACAGCAATAATTGTATACATTAGGAACTAGAACAGTCTTTTGAACGGGCCTTGCAAGTGGACGGTGGGACTGGTCTCCTGGATTAATCGGTACATGGACCGGATATCGAGGCATCAAAAAAAAAGAAACTAGAATAGTCTCAATTCTGTGAGTACTTGATGTGTTTCCAAAGTCTACCTTTGATTTCGTCCAAAATTTTCTCCTCGTCCCAACAGATATTCTCGAATATGCATTTATTCCGCCATTTCCACATAACACATTCTATGCAAATCCATATTCCAACAGCTGAACAGCAAGCTTACGCCCCTCCTTTCCCGTACCAGACGCCACTCGTTGCTTTACATTCGAGGAAGAAGTGGGCTGCTGTTTCCACTACCTCCCCACATTTAGAGCACTTTGCTGTAAGACTCTTCTCTTCAGTAGGTTTTCCTTGGTTGGTAATCTGTTCCGTATAAGTCGCCATGCCATCGCTGCAGCCCTTCTCCGTTCCTGCAGTCTCTGGGATTTGTGGTAACCTCATAGTATGCACATGCACATATTTCCTTCAACAACACTCGTGGCTTACGCCCGCAATTTTACTAAAATGCTCGTGTTCCATGAGAAGCCTCACATTATTCGCTTCTACCCACTTCCCTGAAGCTGCATATATATTATGTAGAATCACATAAGCTGCACTCTCTTGTGGCTGCTTCATACCTAAAATCAACCTCCCTATTTCCTCTCCAAGTCCATAATCTCCATGGCTTAAACACCCACCTAATAACGATTCAACCAACTTTTCACAAGATTTACGAGGTAATAAGTTCTTGACGATTTCATACGCCTCCTTCAACTGCCCCCTTCTACTAAGCATATCTACCAAACAACCGTAATGCTCCATCCCCGGTAATACACCCTCCTTTATCATATCCTCGAAAACCATCTTCCCTTCCTCAACGCACCCATTGTGGCTGCAAGCACTTAATATGCTCATGTACGTTACTTTATCGGGTTTAAAACCGAGAAGCCTCATCTCTGAGTAAAGACTCAGCGCAGCTTCACATTCCCCGTGCAATCCGTATCCATTTATCATTGCACCCCAAGAGACGGTGTCCTTTTGAGGCATCGTCTCAAAGAGCATCTTAGCAGAGGAGATGCTCCCACATTTTGCATACATATCAATCAAACCGTTGCTTATTGCCACATCTTTTTCGACCCCTTTTCTGAACAGATAAGCCAATACAGAGTTGGAAATGTTCAAGTTGTTGAGATGGGCACAAACTGAAATGATGTTCAAAATAGTGATTTCATCGGGGTCTGTTTTGTTACGAAGCAACTCACAGAAGAAGGAAAATGCAGTACTACCATTTTTCAAGAGTAGATATGCAGATATAACGGTGTTCCACACAGAAATGCTCGTCTTATCTCCAATACGAAACATAATTGAGCAAGACTTTACGTTTCCAAATCTAGCGTACATCATCATTAGAGACGTGAGAAGAGGACTTTTGAGTGGAATCATGTTCCTAATCGTATAAGCATGGACAGATTTACCTTGATGAAGCGTCTCACAAGCGGGTAATATATTCAGCAAAGTTACGTAGTTTGGCTTTTGATCCTCTACTATCATATCACGGAACAATTCCATACAACGATAGCCTGTTAAAATAGCATTCCAAGAAACCACATTTTTATCAGGCATATCATCAAAGAATAATCTTGCAGCAACAAGATCTCCACAATTTATATACATGGTCACAATAGAATTAGCTAATGAAATATCAGTTATCAGAGCAGTTCTGACTGCATAGCCATGAATAGCCAAACCAAGTTCTGGATTTCGATTCTCATTGCACGAGGGAAGAATGCTGATCAACGTAATCAAATCAAAGTCTACTCCTCCTTGCCTCATCTCATGGAGTAAAAGCATTGCTCCCTCTAATTCTCCGCCATCTACACATCTGGAGATCATTGTGTTCCAAGAAACGACGTTTTTCACAACCATTCTGTCGAATATCCTGAAAGAGTAGACCAACTCAGAGCAATCACCATAGAATGCCAACAACGCGTTTAACACATTGATATTCGAATCAATACTTTTTCTGATAACAAAAGCATGCGCAGATTTTCCCAACAGGGTTGCTTTCAATTTGGAACACGATGAAAGAAGACTAACAATCGAGATTGCGTCTGGATCAAAACCATCCATCTGCATGAGAGAAAAAACCTCCAAACTCTGGTGTAAAAGGCCATGCTTAGTACATGATGATAACATTGAATTCCACAACAGGAAGTTCCTTACTTGCATGTTATGAAAAAGAAACTTAGCTGAATCGATATTCCCAAGTTTAGAATACGCCAATACAAGAGCTGTGACAACAGAGGGCTCTTTCTCATATCTAAATTTAACCACACAAGCATGGAAGGACTCTACATACCCAAGATTCTCCGAAGAGGGGAGAAGCGACACGAAAGTGACTACATTTGGCTTCACCTCATCCATTAGCATTTTCCGAAACACTCTAACAGCATTTTCCAGTTTCCGAATTCGTGTGCATGCAGAGATCATGGAATTCCAAATAGCAACATCTTTCCTCGTCGAAGTATCGAATATCTTAGCAGCAGCCAAAAGATCCCCACAGTTGGCATATATTGAAATCAAAGCAGGTAACAGAGATTCCACCTCCATGAATCCAAGTTTATAAGCCAGTCCATGAAGAGAAACACCAACACCATTAAATCCGTTTCGAGAGCAAAGAGGTAACAAGCTCGTTAACGTGCTAGCATTAGGCTTCACACCCATGACATGTAAGTCCTGAAAAACTTCAAGCGCCTCATAATCAAACCCATTAACAGAATATCCAGAAATCAACGCATTCCAAGTGACCAAATCTGGTTGAGGAATTTCATCAAACACCTTACGTGCATTCCCCAACTCCCCAACTCTTGAGTAAAAACAGAGAAGCGCAGTTTCCACTACCAGATTCTCTCCAAATCCAGTTTTCAAAACAACACAATGCATCAAATTACCGAACCAGACATCACGCAAGGCAGTACAGGCCTTGATCACAAAAGGGTAGGTATAATTATCGGATGAAAGTCCAGAATTTCGACATTTTTTATAAACAGAAATTACATCTTCATAGAAGCCATTGTCGCATAAACGCCTGAGGAGTAAATTCTGCAAGTGAAGAGTGGGTTTTTCGATTGTTGTGAATGGTGAAAGAGCTAATTCTGGAAAACCCAGATGGCAACATTGGTTAATGAATTGTTTAACGAAAGGCGTGTGCGCAATCAAGCCGTGTAATATTAGCAATGAGTTTAAGGCTTTTAATTCTCGACCTTTGCGGCAGAATGGCAATAGAGAGAGAAAGTGGTCGCTGAATCGTGGATTTTTATGAAGTGGGCGGTTGAAGAGAGAGAAAAATTGTGAAAGTGGATTTCGTATAGAAGCACGAGAGAGTAGGGTGGCCATGGAGGTTGAGCTTCATCATACTTGCTGTTACATTATATGGACTTTTTTTTTTTTTTTTAAATACGAGGAAGTCTTGTTTGGGACGGTTTCATGTGAGAAGGAGTATAATTTAATATAATTCGAACATGACATTTTAAAAGAGATAACTATTTTATTTAATTGTGTTAATTTGTGAACAATCTGACCGTCAGACCAAACAAATCTTAGAGAGAAAAGCATATTACTACACGAATAAAACTAGTTTAAAACGTTAAAACGCAGCGCAGATGCATCGACTAGCCCAGGGAGCGACGTACTCTTCCATCTCTCACGATTGAGGTGGAGTAGCCTTTCGAGGAATATTGTGAGGGGGCAAAAGTGTTGGGAATAAAATGAGCTATGTTTTGATTAAATACCAAAAACCCCCTGAGACATGCCTAATTTATAAATGAATATGTTCTAGAGATGTTAGAACATATAGCATAAGGCTAGATGAGAAGCTGAAATGTTAGGCAGCTCTTAGACAATTAGATGCACAATTTGAGGGGGAACTTATGCTTTAAAAATGATCAAGATCAAGTCCCCCCAAGGCTCAAATTCTGGAAAAATCACTTGAGAGTAAGGACACTCTATGAAATCTAAGATGCTCTTATCAGGAGAGTTGTCCAGAGAAGATGCTCTTATACAAGGACAAGATTGTGAAGCTCAAAAGGACAAGTCCAATGAAGATGCTCTTATCAGGAGAGTTGTCCAGAGAAAGTACTCATAAAACTCTGATCAGGAGAGTTGTCCAAAGAAGCTAGCCATATGCAAGAACAAACCTACCTAGCTCAAAAGGACAAGACTACTCAAAGGTTTTCATCAGGAGAGTTGTCCAGAGAAGTCAACTCTAGGCATAAAGTGCTCTGATGCAAAAAGATTAAATACACTGATCAGGAGAGTTGTCCAGAGGAGTTGTCTCAGCTAAATTGACCAAGATCAAGTGCTCTGAAAGCCTGAGATCAACTATGCTGAAGAGATTGAGACAACATGTCCCTAAAGGTCCTCAAAGGAATGAGCTAAGACCATACTCAAGAGAAATAAAGGGAAAGAGCCAAGTCATCTGAAGAAGAGCAAGCCAACAATGCTGAAAAGCAAAACTGCTGATAGTGATAAGGAGAGTTGTCCAGATGATAAGGAATGTTGTCTTATCATTGGATCAACCTTCAGAAGCCATGTCCAAGTCCTAACAAGAAGTCAAACATTGGGAAAAGTGCTGCAGAATGAAGACAAAACTGTTACAGCCGTTTATTACCCAAATGAGGACATGTCACTATCAAGAATCTGTCTTCCAGGTTGAAGAACTCAAGGAAGACATTTATAGCAATTTGGGGCTGCCTCTCCAACGGGCAAATCCTCCATTTTGTCTATAAATACAGAAGTGTGAAGACCATTTGAAAGCATCCAACTATCCAACTGACCTCAACATAATCCAACCTAGCTCAAAGTTCTTACAAGCTAGAGTGCTTTCAAAGCTTTCAAAGACTATCTTAGTCTTCAAACACTTCTTCTAAGCTGAACTAAATTGTATATCCATACACAAGCTTAGAGAGATATCCTATCCTTATACACTGATCTTCATTGTAAAGGATATCTCATTAGTTGGAACCTTACTTCAACCCTTATATCTTTCAAGAGTGAAAGTGAGAAGGTTGTAGTAGTAGAAGTGGTAGGAGCTGACTGTTGAGAGAAGAACAGTTCAGTTCTGAGTTGAGAAGAGGGTACTAGGACTCTAGACATCCTAGGGATCAATTCACCAAGGAGTGGTGTTCTTGATCAAGTGCACCTTGGCACTATAAAACAAGTTAATTCCAAGAGTGAAGGAATTATCCTGTTAAATCAGGGAAAGTGGATGTAGGAGCTTGAGTCTCTGAACCACTATAAACTCTTGCGTTGTTTTGCTTTACAAGTACTTACATTCATCCAACACTGCACACAAAACTGATCTTTCAAAGATACATATTCAAAGACTGTGCAAAACTGATTTGGACAAGTTCCCTGAAGCTTAACTGGACTGTGTTGCATTGACTAAGTGATTTCAGAAATTAAAGGAGTCTAAACTTAAAGGGCCAACCACCATTCCGCACATATAACTCCCCTAGATAGTTATTCAACTAAGTACTCAATAGTACTTAGTAGTCTGATTATCTTAGAAGAGTTAATCTTCTTCAGCAGAGTTGTCCAAGACAACCTTGCTGAACTCTGGTTTGATCAAAGTTGAAAAAGAATTGCATACAAGTGTATTCCCCCCCCCCATACACTTGTTGTATACTCCTTTCAGGACCAACAAAAAGACATCTTGGCACAATGTTATGTAGTCAAGTTCATTATTTTCATACGTGTAAATGTCTCGACATGTTTATTCCTATCTGTACTAAAAAAAACTAGTTTAAAACGCAAAATAAAATGTCGTGACTTAAGAGATGAATAACAGAATAAGTGTTAAATCGTCATTCTCAAATAATTATTCATATTTCCCCCCCAACCTTTCTCCTATTCCGCAATCAACAACCATTTTATGTCCTCGATTTTTTTTTTTTTTAAAGCACAACACTAATAATGTAATTAACCGTGAAGACTATCCAAGGGTTTAGAACCTAAACATTCACTTGTATCTAATGACATCAAAATTTGAACCATCAAACTTGTTACAACTGCAAATGATATCAAAATCCAAATACAAAGAAGCACCAAACTTGATATATATTGACATGTAACTAGAGAGAACAAATTATTTAAGAGTCATAATACTCTTTCAAAGCATCTAAAACTCTATCAGCTACTTGTTTCCCAAACAGCCTTGGGAAACTTGAGGCAAGATCCACCTCTAACGTTTTGTTCTTGATAATCCCATCCCGTCGAGCTAAATAACTTCTCGTCTCAGAATCCACACGCCCCTCCAAACACGCACACGACTCTATCCAAAATTGCAGCAATTCCTTGGCAACAGGACTAACATGATCTCGAACTATCTCTTCTATATTTGTGGTGTCACCTTCTCCAACGTCTATGGTGACTAGAATTGCTGATGGTGAAACAACGGCTCGTATATAAAGAGAAGGTGAGAAGTAAGGCGTTACCTCATTCAAAGTGTGCAGTCGTTGCCTGTGTCTATCCAACTGAGTGTCTTCATAGTACTTTTTTAGGTAATCGGGATGGAATATGAGGTCTTTCCGAGGGGTTAAATCAAGAATTAGCACAAGCGATGTAGGGCTGCTCTGGATGAGCTCCAACAGAAAGTGTGGTGCATCGGTTGAGGAATTCAAATAGGCCGAAAGGCTCGTTATGTTGAGTTCCCCACCCGATGGCAACTTGCAGTGTATCCAAGCTCCCAATATGAAATCAATCTAACAGCAAACATTGATGATGATGCATTACTTTCATCATTTTTCTATTGAAATGCTCCAATCTCACTACCAAATAGATGCACCTAATCAACATACTTTCTCCGTTTCAAAATAAGTGTCGTTTTAGAGAATCTGTATCAAATTAAGAAATACATAAAATTTTGACACACCATACGCCATTTGCAAACAACAATCATAATTATTGAAAGGCAACTATAACTTGTATTAGTAGTATTGATTTAAAAACTATGGAAAATACACTTTTTTGTCGCTTCAGTTGTTTGATTTTTGTCCTCTAAATTTTTCGACTTTGAAATTAGACCCTAATGTTTACAAATTTTAAAATTTGTCCTATGAATTTTTCGACTTTGAAATTAGTCCCTAATATTTACAAATTTTAAGATTTATGTCATCTAAGTTTTTTGGCTTTGTCTTTTATCTGCAGATATACGATTTTATCTGCAGATATACGATTTGAAGCTCAATGTGCAAGTAAACGACAAAATCAACTATTTGCAGGTAATTACATGATGTTTACCTTCGATTGCAGGTAATAAGGACTAAAATCTTTGAATTTGTAAATAGAAGGGACTAATTTCAAAGTCAAAAAACTTAGAGAACAAAAATCTTAAAATTTGTAAACATAAGGGACTAATTTCAAATTCGACGACAAAAATCAAAATTGACACAACTTAAAGAACAAAAAAAAAAAGTATTTTCCCTAAAAACTAATACTACTAATATCTTCTCTTATTGAAAAAATAAGTTTAATTACTCACAAACAATATGAGATTCATGGCTGGCTATCTTGATTATCTTAAACTATTGAATGGTAATCCCATTTATGTACACCTTAGATCTCTAGATAAATGTGGTATTACGAGATTTAAACGACATTTACCACTAACCCAATTTAATCATGATCATAAATTTATGCATATCAAAAGTGTGTACATAACAATGAGCTAATAATTTTCCCCTTTTCTTCAAATAATCAAAGTTTTGAGACTATACAATACAAAAACATTCAAATCTACTAGAGAATTTCGAAGAATTAGCCTTATATAAAAAAAAAAACTAGCGCTACAGTAGCTTTGAAGCTTACCTGAGAAGAAAGGAGGCCGGATCTGATGTGGAGAGAGCCATGGGCGGTACCGGTGGGATTCTCAAAATGTTGTACATCGGTGGGTAGGGTACAATCAGGGTGAAGCGAGGGACCGAGGTGCGTGTCCACAGTGGATAATAGCTCAACCATTAGGTCTCTGATTGGAGCAGAGGCGTAAGGGAATTCCATTGAAGCAGCAACTGATAAGCCAGAGGATCGAATTCTTCTTGGAAAAGAAGGGGGCCTACTGCTTCGAATTGGAGTTTTTACTGGAAATTGAATAATGGAATTAGCTAAAGGGGGTGATGGGGTGCTACACATTATAGACATAATTATTTGCTCCACAGACAGTGGAGAGATATTTTTAACAGAGGAAGAATGCGTGGAAGCTTCTTGTTGTTGTCAATGTAGTCTACTAGTGAAACTCGTGTGTAATTGGTTGTATATAATTGAAATTTTACTTCAATGAATTAAGTTAAATGTTGTTTTAAAGATTAAATTGTGTAGATTGAATATTAAAATTTATATCTATACACTCAATTGTGTAAGAGAAGTTGTCATGATTGAATTTAATTGTATTTTTAAATAATATTAATTGTATATTTATAAATAACCGGCGGTTTCGGTTATAAAATCGAACCGTAACCGGAAAATGGCGGTTTGGTTTCGGTTGCAGATTTTGGCAAACCGAAACCGCTGGTTTTTCGGTTTTTTTTTTAATACACCATTCTTTTATTTTTTATGTATAAATTTAAGTTATATAATTTTTATTAAATTCTAGTAATGTAGTTTCTAAAAAAAGAGTTGAAACGAATAAAAAACGAGCGAAAACGGAGTGAAAACGAGCAAAAAACGGAGAAAGAAAAAAAAAAAAAAAAAAAAAAAAGAGGAAACCGTCTAACCGCCGGTTTTTAATCGAACCGGCGGTTTGCCGGTTCGGTTTCGATTACCAAAAATGCAAAACCAAAACCGGTTTTTAACCGTAACCGGCGGTTTTGTTCGGTTGCACATGTCTAGTTTGGAGTTTGGACTACCCCTAAGCTTTTGTTCTTGCAATCTAGGGCTTGGGTTGCACTCTTGTGTACCAGTTACATGTATGTAACTGGATTCAATAACCCACTCATTTACTATATCCAATCCAATAACACATGACCAATTTATTATATACAATCCAATAACCCATTACAAACAACACATGACCATGTACTATATTAATTTAGCACATTGATTTTTTAGAACTTTATTTTACTTCAATTAATTTTTTATTTTTTTTATAATTAAAAAATAATACTCAATTAATTTTTTAACGTTTTATTTTTTTATTTTACTTCAATTGATATTTATATTTCTCTTTTTAATATTATTTTTTAAATTTATTTTTCTTCCTATTTATCATTTGTGTTTCAAATGATATTTTTTTTACGTACTTTCTTTTTATGACACAAATAATTATTCTAAAATTTTAAAGTCTAATAAGAAAATTTTAAAAATAATATTAATTATTTTTTTTAAATATTAAATAATATAATAATAATTTATTTTAAAAAATAAAACTCTCATATCTTTTAGCTTGCAAGTGTTCAATTATATTGGTACTATTTTACTTTAATTAATTGGTGTATAATATTCATCTTATCCTTTCAAAATTTTACTTAATTCCTTTCAAATTTTACTTCGTTTTACATTGTTTAATTATTATTTTCAATAATTAAACATTCGAACTTTCATTTTTTAATCACTTTATTTTAGTTTTTTATATATAATAATTTTTAGTTTATAAGTGTTATGATAACAATTGATAAGTATTATAGTGTATTCTTAGTTTTTTGAATTACTGGTGTATTATTAGTTAATATGCAGTATTGTACGTATTAGTTCATATACAATATAATATTAGTTTATATTGGCACAAATTCTAATGTTTTCGAGTTTCGAGTTCACATACTTTATGGTACTAGTTCGAATATAGTATAGTATTAGTTCACATATTGTATAGTATTAGTTCACATACTCTACGATACTAGTTCAAATATAGTATAGTATTAGTTCAAATATAGTATAGTATTAGTTCACATACTCTATGGTACTAGTTCAAATATAGTATAGTATTAATTCACATATTGTATAGTATTAGTTCATATATTAAATAATATTTTTATACCCACATTAATCTCTATTACTATATAGTATATTAACTAGTATTATACCATATGCGTACTAATACTATATCGTATTTAAACTAATATTATATTTAATAAAAAATACATAACTTAACACATTCATAATTCAAGACATACCACGCAAATTAATACATCAATATTAAAATATTGATATTAAGTAACTAGTAAAAAGAACAAAAGTGAGAATTAATCACACCGAACACACAATTCAATTAATAGATACGTTCACACTCAATAAACATATGAATGCATCAACACGGCGATGACCACAAAGAAATTAATAAAGCTAATGCAATATTATGCTCGTTTCCTCCCCAATTCTCCACCCATTTAAGTTTCTAAATATAAATTTTATTTTTCAATTAGATTATGTTATTAATTAGTTTAAAAAAATAATCTACAACTATAAAAAACTTGTAACAAACTAGATATCATTGTAGAAATAATGAAAACATAACAAAATAATCTTAGTTATTATAAATCAGATTAAAACTAGAGAGTGAGCATGTCATATTCATACATTTATACCCAAATTAGAAAAAAATTTGAATATTTGTAGTTTAGCTTTTTTTTTTTTGCTTTTTTTTTCGCTTTTTTTTTTTTTTGCATTTTTTTCCTAAATTTTGATCATTAAAAAAAAAAACTGAAATTCATTTTATTTTTGAGTTTCATATATTTTTTTTATATTCCTTATGCTTTTATATTTATTTTTTGAAAGTTAAAAAAATAGAATAATATTTGATTTCGTGGTGATTCATTAGTGACACGATAGTCGGTGTATAATTATAATTTTAATGACTTATATTTTAATTTAATTGATAAAATGTTAATATAGTATTTTACATGTATTTTTCTTTTAAAAAAATTGGGGGTGAAATTAATAAAAAATAAGGTAAATAACTAATAATAAAAAATTGGATTTAGTTACATGTATGTAACTTGTACACATAAGTGTTTAAAAGAAGGGAGTGTTGACTTATTAAAAAAGGAGTGTAAATAGCAGGAGTGTGGACTTATTAAAAAAGGAGTGTAAATAGCCAGTTACATGTATGTAACTGGTACACATAAGTATTTGCCTTTCCTTTGTATGGTAACTTTTTTACTTAGGATGATCTACGAATTTTGTGGCTGGAGTTTTTTTTTTTTTTCTTTGACAGGGTGGCTGGCTGGAGTTAAACAGACTAAAAATGAATAAGTACATATAAAGTTTGAACGGGTATATAAAATATCTGAATTCAAACCCCTAAAACCCTACATTATTAGTTGTGTACCATATGTATGGGTGTGCATATAAAATATCTGAATTTAAACCCCTAAAAACCTACATTATTAGTTGTGTAACAGATGTATGGGTGCATATTTTATTTTTTAATCGAAAATTGAATAGAAAAATGTGCTCGATTCGATTACCGAAATTTTGAATTCAGTTTAGTTAACATTTTATTAAAAAAAACGATATTTCAATTTTGCGGCTACCATCCAACAGGTAAATTTCCCTCGAATTTCTGGCAAATCCCGTCTTTTTTGGGACTATTTGTGCATAAACGTGGGATCATTTGCACTAAACTTTATGTTAGTTGTGTATATTGGGACACTAAATCACTGATACTTAAGTACAACTGCACATATAAAATTGAAATTAAACTTCAATAAATTGAGTTAACCCGACGGGTGAGGAAGTTGAGGGTTGAGAGAATTGTATCGTTGGCGTCTTCCCTTAGGGGTTGAGCATATTTTGGGCAATAAAATTTTTAACCTTTTGCTCAAAAAAAAATATTTAATTAAAAATTAAATTGAAAACAAAGAGTTAAATGTTTGATCAAAAATAAAAATTAAATTGAAGATAAATTAAAAATAAAATTTTAAGGGGCAAGTCTGAGGTGAGACAGTTTTAATATATAAAAAGTGATAATGTTTGTGCAAAAAGTGATAGTGTTTAAGTAAAAAGTGATAGTCACTTTTGTTAAAAATATTATCACTTTTTACTTAAACATTATCACTTTTTTTATAAACTAAAATCTGAAAAAAAAAATATGAGTTATCCTATTCAAAATTTTGAAATATGGGTTAAAAGGATACGGAAAAGGTTCCGTGAGACGATCTCACACAAGTTTTTGCCAATTTTAAGTGTATCTATACACTCAGAGAAATGGTTATAATTGACAACTGCAGACAGAGATTTACATAACCAAAGGGTGATCACTGATTATAAGTGGAGGAAAATCAATTTGCTTTTGATCCTCCAACACTTAAAAGATAAACAAAAACAAAACAAACGGAAACAATTTAATTTTTGTTCAATTAAAACCTTATTTTGACCTAATATATCGATCTCTTTTCCGCATCTATATTGGTCAGTCACACACCTTACTACAGAAATCTTCAACAAAAGTCCTCTTCATCTCTTTCCCATGTGGCCCACACAAATCACTACTCTCCCCACAACCCCTCTTCTTCTTCACCAACACTCCGAACAATTTCATGCACTTCTCGTTCTCGTCGTCGTCGCAATCCGAACTCCCACCAACGACATCGTCGCCATTCATGATACGAGCGATTTGATCGGGCCTCACCTTCACGCCCTGCCTCAAAAAGGCTATCAACTCGTCGCATTGCTTCTTCGTCTGCGCGAGCTCGGAGCTGAGCATTTGGTTATCTTTTCTCAGCTTCTCGTTCTCACCGGATAAATCCGCGAGCTGCGTGGATACTTGCGTATCCGGTGAGCCGTGGTTTTTGGAATCCGGTGAGGACGTGGAGCTCGACCCCAAGTCGGCCTCACCAGAGCTCGATTGTGAAGCTGTGGGCTTTGCGGTGGTGGGATGCTGCGTCTTGCGACGACGGATTTGGGCGAGGAGATCCTTCTGTCCTCGCTTGAAGTTCTCGTTGGCGAATTCCCATTTATCAGGAACAGTTTTACGGAAACCCTGTATTAATTTCATTAAGTGATTGTAAAGAGTACATGAATGAAGTATTTATAGATACAAAATATATCTATCCTAAATCTCCAATTAAGAAAAGTAAAGATATATAAAATGTATTATAATATATATAATAT
This sequence comes from Galeopsis tetrahit, assembly GCA_963675135.1. Taxonomy (NCBI): domain Eukaryota; kingdom Viridiplantae; phylum Streptophyta; class Magnoliopsida; order Lamiales; family Lamiaceae; genus Galeopsis; species Galeopsis tetrahit. Next base: position 2,164,694 of record OY776120.1, read on the forward strand.
CTCTTAATATATTTGTATATGCCTGATCAATGGCATAAGCACAAGAATCAGTCACATGTAATCTAAATCAATACGAATAAACTACAAAATGTACCTATGTAACTTAAAACAGAGAGTAAAAATGATCCAACTCACATTATGTAAACTAAACTTCCAAAATTATTGAATACTAATGGCAATCTTGTGCTCCTTTACATGTTATCTATTAATAATTAATCAAGTGTTACCCTATAAAAGACTAAATTAAGATTATATAAAAAATAAAATTGAATCAATACACGCATACGATAAGGGTAAATTAATTTACATTAAAAATACAAAACAACATCCAACTTGTAAAGAGAGTGAAAAAGGTCAAAATCAACTGGTGGTTATAAATATAATTTCAAATCGGGTTATTGGGTTTATGGGTAAGTGTGCAAAATTAATAAATTTATTTTAAATTCGTCTCACAACGCATCTAACGCTACGTTATCATACAAAAATGCAAAAACGACGTCTCATTTGTGAAAATGAAAAGGGTCAAAATCAACGGGTGGCTATAAATATAATTTCAAATCGAGTTATTGGGTTTATGGGGAAGTGTGCAAAATTAATAAATTTATTTTAAATTCGTCAAACAACGCGTCTAACGCTACGTTATCATACATAAATGCCAAGCAACATCTAATTTGTAAAGAAAATGAAAAAGGTCAAAATCAACGGGTTTGTTATAAATATAATTTCAAATCGAGTTATTGGGTTTACGGGTAAGTGTGCAAACTTAATAAATTTATTTTAAATTCGTCTCACAACGCGTCTAACGCTACGTTATCATACATAAATGCAAAACGACGTCTCATTTGTAAACTAAATGAAAACGGTCAAAATCAACGGGATCGAGTCATTGGGTTTATGGGCAAGTGTGCAAAATTAATAAATTTATTTTAAATTCGTCTCACAACGCGTCTAACACTACGTTATCATACATAAATGCAAAATGACATCTAATTTGTAAAGAAAATGAAAACGGTCAAAATCAACGGGTGGTTATAAATATAATTTCAAATCGAGTTATTGGGTTTACGGGTAAGTGTGCAAAACTAATAAATTTATTTTAAATTCGTCTCACAACGCGTCTAGCGTTACGTTATCATACGTAATGTAGCGTTGACCATACTAGGTCCAATATTTGGCTAATCCTGGGGTCAAACTTAACCATAGTCACCAGGGCACATAAATGTTCTTCTAGAATCAACTAAATTAATAAATTTATTCTAAATTCGTCTCACAACGCGTCTAACGTTACGTTATCATACATAATGTAGTGTTGACCATACTAGGTCCAATATTAGGCTAATCCTGGGGTCAAACTAACCCATAGTCACCAGGGCACATAAATGCTCTTCTAGAATCAACTAAATTTTATATTGAATTCTCATCTAATAAGGGGGAAAAAAAAAGAAGGAAATTTCAGCCCAAAAAGAAGACTAAATTAAATGAATATAACTTTTTTCTTTAGATCAGGTAACGACTGAATGCATTTTTAACAACCCCTCTGACGACTTTAATTATATGTAATTGACGATTTGACAAAGTAACGTCTCCCAACTTTATAAATCCATAATGCGACTTTTACTTTGAGTACCTGCATTTTCAAGTAAATTGTTCCAAGTTTCTTAATTAAATAAACATTTTCGTATTCCACTTGGTGTTCCACCTCCTGGATCATTAACCCGTGTCGTCCCAACTATTGTAGTGGGTTGATTTTTTTAACATATAAAGTGGAAAAGATGATTTCATGTGCTCTACAAAGTTGCACAATTACTTCAGACGTGACACATATTAATAAATCAGACAGTGTAACACTAAAACTCACAATCTCGTACCTAATAAAGTGAGTTGTTAACACATATTGGAGAAAGATACCCTGCCTACACACCTAAATCGTTTCTGCTCAAGGGTCAAATGGGGTAAACTCTCACATCTAACAAATTAAATGATCTCCAGTTTCTTCTATTTAGAATTGAATTCCACATATATTACTCTATTATATTTAACTACTTAATTTTCAAAAAAAAAAAAAAAAAATCATTTAAATTTTTATATGCATACATAAATGTGGGTGAATACGTTACCCTATAGAAGACCAATTCCAGGAAAAACTAAAACCAAGACGTAACCTACCAATTTTTGTTATCCTGATTTCTTGCAATTATATTGTATCAAGATAATTTTTCATATATATAAGATATGGAGAATAATAAAAAATAATATCTACGTATACGCATCTAATCTAATAGCATATTTTTCCTCAAATCTAAGATTCTTTGCCGATTAATGCGATTGCTAAAACATGCCAATAGAAAATACTATTGTCTTCTACACACGTTGGACTATTTCAACCTTTTTTGCTTTTTATTCTGGAAAATGAAAAGGCACACGACATATACATGTTCATGAACATCAATGAAATTTCACAGAGAGAGAGGGAGAGTGACTTACATAAGTATTGAGCTGACGAACGAAGCTAGAGAAATTGTTGTGCTTGAAATAATTCGGCAATAAATCCTTAGCAAACTCCGCAGTTTTCCACACCACAAACGCCGTACCCTCCTCGTTCCACGAAACGACGTCGTCGGTAACCGGATCGTCAACCAAATTATACGTTTTCGTCAAAAACGGCGCCGGAGCTGACCTTTGCGCCATTTTCCCCAATTTGTAACCAAATTCTAAAATCTACCTAACGATCTACGGCAAAAAATTAAAAAAACGAAATCGGAAATCGATCAGAAACTAAAGAGCAACAACGCGGTGAGGAATTCCCAGCCCCAGCAGTAGAATCCGAAGAGAAAAACGCGAGAGTGGACGAGATCGTGTTTGGGAAACTTAGCTAGCTCTTCCATTCGGCTTTTCATCGTCTGATCGTGTGGAGAAACCAGGCCATAACTTGTTGCAGAGAATAATTCTGTTTTGGTTTTGAAGAGGCGTGTTGTGGTTGGGAAGTTAAATAATGGGAAGGGAGACAAAAATATAATGGGGCGGTACAGAGAATAGAAATATTTAGAAACGAAGAGGCTACTACTACTTTCAAACTTTTTGAACAACAAACATAATAAGAAAAGTCATTATCCTCACTTACTTTTATTTATATTCAACGATTACAAAGATTTATTTTAAAGGAAAAATAATAATACTCCCTCCATTCCAGAATTTTACACACTTTGATCGACACGGAGATTAAGAAAATGATGTGTAAGGTAAAATAAAGGAGGGTTATTATTGGTAATTCATTGATTAAAGTGAGGGAGGTTTGACTAAAAGGAAGGGAAGTAAAATAAATTAGGGGTATTATTGGTAAAAATTATGTGAGTTGTTTCCTTTTTTGGAGTGTGCAAAAAATGTTGGGACGCCCGATAATGAAAGTGTGCATAAAATTCTGGGGGACGGAGGGAGTAATACTTTCTCTTTGATCGGCACGGAGATTAAGAAAATGAAATAAAGTGATGTGTAAGGTAAAATAAAGGAGGGTTATTATTGGTAATTCATTGATTAAAGTGAGGGAGGTTTGACTAAAGGGAAGGGAAGTAAAATAAATGAGGGGTATTATTAGTAAAAATTATGTGAGTTGTTTCCTTTTTTGGAGTGTGCAAAAAATGTTGGGACGCCCGTTAAGGAAAGTGTGCATAAAATTCTGGGGGACGGAGGGAGTAATACTTTCTCTGTCTCTTACTTACTTGTACACTTTTTTATAAGACGTTTCAAAATTACTTACACACTTTTAATATATAAATATCTCACAACATCATTTTATTTTTAAATTTATCACTCATTTTTTCATACTATTTCATTTTATACCTCATCAAACCATCTAAAATATTCATCATTTATCTTACATCATCGTCCAATAAATTCTTTTTTCTTAAAAAACGGTGTCAGCTATTAATATACTTTTAGAAAGTACTCATGCTTTTATCACAAAAACTTGCATGACAAGTCGTTTCTTCATTAATAACTTTTTAATGTAAATTGTATCACTTTTTTTTATTTAATTTTTATATTAAAAATATATCTTAAATACTCATTCCCTCCAAATTTGATAACTTAAGATGTATGATTTAAAATAAAAATAATCTTCAAATTATCATTTATTTAGTTAAATTGACATTCACTTTATTCACACACAATCATTTTATTTATAGATGGACTCTCAATACATATATTTTATACATAAATTGAATAATCAATATTTTATAAAACTAGTGAAAGTTAACCATACATACAAAGTTTAGCGGATAGAGTACATTGTTTTAAAAAGTGATAATATTTCTATTGAAAATGATTAATGATCTCACACAATATTAACTCATACTTTAAGGTAGGAAGAATAAGAGAAAGAGAGGTATAATGAATTTGATCATTTAAAAAAAAAAAAAAAAATTATAACGAAATGTTTAAAAAATTTACAAAGAGAGTATATTATTTTGAAAGCATAATTTTATTTTAAAAAAAATTAGAAAAAAATATTAATTGTACTAAACACAATTTTGAAACTGTGTCATACAAGAATTTGAAAGGAACTAGGGCCACTTATTAATTACATTTTACCTCCATATATAAATTTCTCATTATTTTTGCATACATGAATTGAGAAAGGTGGTTATATAATAGATATACTACTACGGGTGATATTATTGAGATCACGTTTTTCATAAGGTGCAAACAATTTCTATGGAATCATGTCTTTACAAAGCGTAAAACTCTGACTTTAAACAAAGCCTCTGCAAGTGGACGGTAAGATTGATCCTCCGAATTAATCGGTCATTGAACCTGATAACGTGACATATAAAAGAGTGATATTATTGAGAGAAAGAAATAAGAACTAAGATGTAAAGTAAAATTGTAAGAATTAAAACTTAGAAAACATTTGTTAAAACGGGCATGAAAAGCTTTTAAGTGGACGGACTAAAATAACAAAATAAAAAATTTATAATCAAACGGAGGGAATAACGTTTTTATTAAAAAAAAAAGTCAAATAATCAATTCTAGCTCATACTTTTTTTTTCTTGATTTATTCTAGTTTATACCATATATATATATATATTTTTTTTTTTATTTTTTTTTCAAATGATACACATACTTTTAGTTAGGGCATCTCCAACGTGGACTCAAAAAACGCAGAATATAATTAATTTGATCTCCAATGCATACTCTAAATTGGTGGCAATTCAGTTTACTTTTTGGTGGCAAATTAGCCACCAACTCAGAATTGAACGCAACCAAAGTATGTCCATTTGCAATTTTTTTTTCTTTTGTTTTATGTATTCTTATTATTCTAATTGTTTAAGAATTTTATTATTTTATGATTTTTATACAAATTAAATAATACTGCTCAAACTTATTTTTGGGTTCACAAAATATATGTTTATTCTATTTGAATAATTAACTTTTGAGTATTTTTTTTTCTATTTTATTAACAAGATTGAGTATCTACCAACAATATCATTTACTCGTTATCCCACATATATTTTTTATAATTAAAATATAATTTTTAAAAAATTATGTATAAAATGAAGTGAGCAAGATTTTATTGGACAGAAGGAGTAGTTTTTTTTTTTTTTTGTGTAAATTGAATTTGATGTTTTGTTTCATTGAATTTAATTTTGTATTAATATACATATATATATATATATATATTGTTTAATCAATTTAATTTAAATGTAAATATGAAAGTATATATTTAATTTAAATAAATATTTGATAAAATAGAAATAAAAATAGATAATATTAAAAATATTCTATTTGAGTTTAAAGATTGTAGATCATTTTACTGTTTAACTCAAATTTAGTGGTAAATTGAAGATTTTGGTGGCAAATTGAGTCCAAGGGTTGGAGATGGCCTTAGTACTTAAAAATATCACCGATTACATTTTTCGGCAAGGCTTGTCTAGCGTGGACACCGAATTTTGCGTGCATTACGGACGTGGAAATAATTATTTGTCATATAATATATACTTCATTTGTTTAATCAATTTTACCCCCACACTTTTTATTTTTTATCAATTCTAATCCATACTCTATTTTTTTTAAAACCAATCAGAGCATATACTTCTTTTCCCAAAAGATGCCCATACTTTTAGTTTCAATTTCAATTAAACATCCTCAATCATCTACTAGAGAGAAAAAAAAAAAACTCAGTCCTTTACTATTTTTCTCACGCTCAAAATAACAAAATAATAATTCAACTCTTTAAAGTTTTATATCCATACATCTTAAATTTACATAACACGACATTGTTTGATTACTCACCAATTACAATACTAAAAACATATCTCTCATTTAAGATAAAAATGATCTGCATACCCTCTACTTTATTAGTTTATTACACAAAAAATTACTTCATAAATAACTTTCACATTAAAATTCGTGTTCAAAAGCAATGAAAAACCAAGTAAAAAAAAAAAAAGAGTAACAAAATTCTAGTCTCGAAATTTCAAAATTTGCGTTCAATCTCTTGACCTCAATATTTTATACTTCAATTTTATTTTATTTTGACAGGTTGCAAAGATCAAATCTAACATATAACATAGTGAAAAGTCAAATCCAAGCTCTAGATCTTCAAATCAGACAGATTCAAACGGCGTCGTTGTCACCACCAATCGTGAGAAATAAATCAACGAGCAAAAACTTTGTCCACAACAGAAGCATAGATCTCCATTTATCGAATCAAGACACCCCACAGTCCACACTAAGGTATCAACAAATCAAGAAAACTAAAGATAGAAAAATTAAAATAAAGAATCACCGAGCGTCATAACATCCACGGATCCGTCCTAATAAAAGAGGAAAATCAGGAAACAACTACCCAACATAAAAAAAATCCAAACTCCACAAAGGCAACACCATAAGAGCTCTAAGCACTGTCAAACACGACACGGGAAGAAACACCACAAGGGAAGATAACCACAAGGGAAGAAAAACCACCAAAAAGGAGAAGGGGGCTTCGGAACAAAAAAAGCTAAACATCTATCTAAGAAAACAAAAAAGCTGCAGAAATCACCAAGAGAAAAAACAGAAACAACTAAAAATGCAAGAAAATAAAAACTAAAATAAATACAGAAAATAAAAGGGATCAATGGATAACCCGCCCAATCGACCACCGTAGCGCCGTCGGGGAGGATTTATCCATTGATCCCAACTAAAATTCTAAAAAGAAACCCCTAATCCAACTTGATGATCTGCTGAAAAAAGATTAAGAGAGACAGCATCACGACGAGTGGCGGTGGCAGCGGCGCGACGAACAATGCGTTAGCCCAAAGAGCGGTGCGGCTACCCTTTTTTTCTTCTAAATTAGATCTCTTTAAAAATCTATATAATAGTGATGGTGTGAATGTTGGATGAATTGGAGGGGAGGAGGAGGGAGATGAACGAGGTGGACGGCAGATTGATTGAATGAAGAATAGATAACTATCTAGAGAGAAGGGAGAGAAAATTTTACAAGAGAGATAAAAGCTTCTACTTCAAATTTCATTAGACTCATAAACAAAGATTGAGCACAAAGGCTTAGAAAGTGATCAAGCCTCAAAAGATTTAAACGAAAATATTCAACAACTTCCTTCAAGAAAACGGATTCTATCTTTGATTCCTCATAATATTCCTTCAATATACACATCTCAAATTATCAAATGTATCATAACTTAGCATTATTTTAGGGTTGGCAATTCGTGCTATCGTGTCGTGTTTCGTGTCGACACGATAAGGCCAAACACGAACACGACACGATAAGGATCTGTGTCGACACGACACGAACACGATAATTTTCGTGTCGACATGACACGACACGATAACGACACGTAACACAATAACGACACGATAAGAAAATAAATCAATTTAAAATTGTATTAAATATATAAAAAATAATATATTTATATAAAAAAAAAAATCGTGTCATTATCGTGTTATTATCAGATACATGTCATTATCGTGTCGTGTCATATCAGGTAAATAACAGGTTAACGGGTTGTTAACAGGTTAATGGGTTACCTGTTAATTTTATCGTGCTTAACGGGTTGACACGAACCCGACACGAAATTTTTGTGTCGTTATCAGGTCGACCTGATAACGACACGAACCCGATAAGGCCAAACACCAACCTTTCGTGTCGGATTCGTATCGTGCTATCGTGTCGTGTCGAAAATTGCCACCCCTAATTATTTATACATTTCATATATCAATCTCTTCATCTTTCTGAAGCCCGTTAAGTTTGACACCCTTCATCGTTGATTTCATGTACTACAACTTTAAGATTTTGCGTTTTAGGATCGTGTACAATCCATCAATGTGAAATCGATGCCCACGTCAGACAAACCTTGTCGAAAAATGAGATCGAACATTTTTTTTAAGTACTAAATTGAAAGTATGGGTATTATTTGAAAAAAAAAAATATAAGTACGTGTTAAAATTGATTAAAATATAAAATGAAAAGTAGGAACTATAAATAATATTGATTATTTGGGGAAAAATGAGTGGTTTGACGATAACAGCCTCCCCTATTGCATCTTCTCGAGCTTGAACTAAAATCGTTGTAGCGCTTTTAGTTACCTATTGAATTTGCCGCATTTCTCAACCTTGAATAAAGTGAACACTATTATTATCAATGTGAAATCAATGTCCACATCAGACAAACCTTGTCAAAAAATGAGATCGAACATTTTTTAAAGTTTTAAATTGAAAGTATGAGTATTATTTAAAAATAAAATAAAAAGTAAGTGTTAAAATTGATAATAAAATAAAAAGGAAAAGTATGAACTATAAATATAATTTGATTATTTGACAAAAAAAAAAAGTGGTTTGACGATAACAGCCTTCTCTGTGTCTCTCGAGTCTCGACCGTGAATAAAGTTTCATACATTCATAGGGTTTCAACTTTCATCTCGAAAATCAAATTCTCAACAAAATTTGGTCGGATTTTGATCGATAGATTGACAATATGTGGCATGAAGCGCGGAGGTCGGAGAGGAAGGTGCACGATATGATGGACGCGGCTCGGAAACGGGCTCAGCGCCGAGCTATATATCTAGCTAAGCGGCGCGGCGACCCCCAACAGTTGATCCAAGCTGCCGGATCCCGTTGCCGTATCTACCGGGATGACGCTCTCTATCAAGCCACCGAGGATCAGCAGGGCTTGTACGGTTAACAATTTCTCGTGTTTTTATTAATTTCCCCTTTCGTTGATGTGTTTGAATTCGTTTGTTTTGTTTATTATCCTTGTTTCGTGAATGAGTTAGGCGTTTTAAAATAATTCCGAGATGTTTATATTCTGTCAACCAACGAAAACTTGTCTGGAATTGTAGCTATATTAGAAAATTGATTTGGGATAAAAATGGAGATAAGTCTCTGGTTTTGGCTTTGTTTTACCTGAGAGATAGAGCATTATTTACTGCTGAGTTAGCGTTGTTGGTAGAAATTCAGGGTTGATTGTGAGTTCCAATATGTTGCGGATTAGTCGATTTGATATACATTTTTCTAGTCTGACTTCTTCCTATTGAGTTGGAATGTAAACGAATTGAATTGAGTTGATTACACTATCTTTCTAGTTTGTCTTAATTTTTCACCAAATTTGAACTATTGTGTCTGAAATGTTTGTGCTGTTATTGTTATTTATTGTGTGTTAAGCTTGAATGAGTTTTGATCGAGGTCTGAGCACATTTTGACCTCAACTAGTATATATATTTAAACTTTTTTTTTTGTCATTTTTTTTTCTTATCAAGCTCAACTCAAGCTTGAGCTTTTTAATTTTTATTATATATGAAAACATGTTCAATATTGTTTGTTAATAACCTTTTAGTTAATCTCAAATCAAGTATGAAGTTGGATTTTTCGATTTTCGACGTTTCTCGCTGTGATTGTTTTGCTTTGGTGAATTACGGGGCTTAACCTTTTAAGCTTGTAAAAATCAAATGGTTTATGTTGCTCAGATTATTCTCTTACTGCATTGTCCTTCACTGAAACTTCAGATTAGTTGTCTTTTCAATGCTATCGCCTTGTATAAACTATGCACAGCTTTGTCGCACTTTACGATTTATTTTTATTGTTCTTCATCAAATACAGACCTAACCATTTTGACCCTGACCAGGATACCATGGAACGGGAAGCAGGACATACTGATTGACAGGTATTCACAAGTTATAGTTTACTGGCTATGTCACTGATAGCCTTACATGTTCCCGATTTTAGTAGATGTGTAGAACACCAAGGAGATTGCTCATTGTTGGAGGAGTGGAAGTCACTCATAGAATATTATCTTTGCAGATTTGATGGCCGTGCTCTTCTTGACTTTATTCGTGATGGTAGTTCCAAACGATTTCGGGTTCCCGAAAAAACTGAGGAAGAGGAAGAGTTAGAAGAGTTTGTAAATTTTGAGCGTTACCGGGATTTAATTAAGAATCGCCGCAGAGGATGTCGGTACTTTTTTGTTTTATACAAGTTATCTTTCTAATTTACTTTATGTTAAGAATTTTGTTTAGTAATTATATTTTCCTAGAATTGATGGCTTCTTTAGTTGCATGCAAAATTTTAAAACTGTTTTCTGAACACTGACAAAAGGTTTTGGCAGTTACTGATGAGGCGGGTCTACAACATGTTAACCAAGAGATGGAGGCTAAGATTACTGCAGCTCTTGGATCAGACAGGTACATATACATCTGTAGCAGGATCTCTAAAGTTTGAGGGCTATGATTTAGTTGCACAAATTTTTTTGTTCCCTCAGACTCTGTACTCTTTAGGCATTTCCCATGCTAAAATATAGTTGGCGTGACTGCGTGAGAATGATATTTCGTATGGTTAAGTTGTTTTGGAAATTGTTACCTTGTGCCTTTTATTTTATTTGATCCAACGATTCAACTATAATATCTAGTCCGTAATCTTGGTTTTGGCTGTACTTTTGTTGATAATGACCTGATTTTTTTTAATTATCTGTTTATGACAAGTGTGTATTTTTAACCATTTACTGACCACTGCAACCGAAGTAGATCTCATGTGGCTCAGCCTCCACCAAATAAAGGGTCTTATTCTCAAGTTGGTTTCTCATATGATGGGGATGGACAAGAAGATCTTCAATATTCAGACGCTGAGGAAGACGATGATGAAGATGAGGATGAGGAAGAGGATTTTAACAGTGATGATAGCAATGATGAAGCAATGGAGTCAATTGCTAAAGAATTTGGTGTGAAGAGGTACGGATGGCTTGTATACATGGATAAAAAGGCTAAAGAGGAGGCAAGAAGGCAGAAAGAAGTGATCAAAGGGGATCCTTCAATTGTAAGTTCTTCTGATGTTTGGATCCAAATTGGTGCTGAATGAGATTATACATTTTGACTTTGTCTTGCTCTTCGTTGAATATTACAGAGGAAACTGAGTCGCAAGGAGAGAAGGAAAGCCTCTCAGGTTGAAAGAGAAAGGGAAAGAGAAGCTTCTCGAGTTACAGGAACTAGAGTTCTTCACCATGATCCGTATCGGTAACTACTATGAACCTTTAGTGCATTATAGACATGCATGCCTGGATTGTGATGAAAAAGGTTCTGACTGGTTAAAATCTCATCTCTCTGTTTTTTTTTTCCAGGGACTCTAGGCGAAGTCCTACTTATGAAGCTTATTCTCGTTCTAGGAGGTAAACATTTTAGTTTTTTTTCACCTTAAAAATAACCAGGAAGGGTTACTGATAAATTAGTGATTTTTTCTTTGTTTCTGGGTAGATCAAGATCAAGGTCTCGATCATACTCTCCCTCACAATCAAGACGCCATTCACGTGGAATGCATTCTGATGATACTTATCGAAGCAAAGATAGTGGTCCTAAAATAGAGTACATCACTGAATTTGGGAGCTCAGAAGGGGATGAGCGGAAGCTTAGAGGATATTCTCCACCACCATCTCCTCCATCTCAAGTTGATGCATTGAACCGGTCGGAGAACTCGACCTTTAATTCTTGAAAAGATAATAGATTGGACAGACTTTACTCTGCTGCAGCTTACCTTCCATTTTGTTACCTGGAACAGATTTTTGGTTTATAGTAGATCATGTATAGGTTACAAGCATGGGTGATGTGGAAGGGAGCTTCATTTTGAAGCTTTATTTCCCTGACATGGACATCATTTGAATGCATCCAAGCTGTCATGTGAATGTTTTCTAATGCTTCTGCTTTCATGCAGGGTATCGTCTGGTCACATACTCGAGGCCCTCCATGTTGATCCTGCCTCTGGTGTATCCCTTGACAAAGATAGAAATACCAAGCTGTTGAAAACAACACCAAGGTACTAATAACCTATGTTCTACCTACCTTGTCTTTCCTCCCACCCTTCTGTTAAACTCGGGGGACTTGTTTCAAATTCTTCAATGGGAATGGTAATGAGAATGAATCACAATTAGAATGGTGGTTATATTGTTAATGTTTTGGTCTAATCAAGGAATAAGTGGGGATATAAAAAAAAAAAATTGGTTGAGGAATAGTGGAATGATTGAGGAGAAATGATTATAGGAGGACAAATAGTTAATCAAAATGTGGTAATGATTAACTTGTTGATGAATTTTTAACCAAGTGCCCCCCTCACTTAATATGTTTGTGTTTAGGGTCTTTATACACTTCATTGACTACTTTCTTTATGACACTTATTGTTTTTGGCAGCACATCCTCTGCTCTAGCGAAATTGAGCAAGGCAACCAGTAGTGGAAGTCTCTCTAAACAACAAGGGGAGAAAAAGGAAACACCTCAGGAACGACTTAAACGGATCATGAACAAACAACTAACCAAACAAAGTATAATTTGCTTGATGCTGATTCTAGAAGCGAAGCACACAATTCACCATCATATGGATTATGGTGGCATTTTTTGTCAAAAAAACAGAAAGAGAAATGCTCCCTAATTTGTTATATGCTGGTTGCTTGGCTGCAAGGTTATTAATTATTTGAAACATGCGATCACTATTTTTGCAGTTAAAAAAGATACAGCAACTGAAATGGCTAAAAAACGAGAACAAGAGCGGCAGAGGCTGGAAAAACTAGCAGAAACTAATCAAGCGAGCAGACATCAGCGACGGAGTCGAAGTAGAAGCTACAGCCCCTCACCCAGGTATGCAAAAAAAAAAATCAAGCTAGACTTTCTATGTGGTTTCTATATACACATTGCATCATGCATTCCTGTTTAGAGTTTTTCTAATTCAAGTACCTCATCAATTTTTATGCTGCTCTGCTTCTATCGAATTTTATTCGTCTTTCTGGTTCAATGCTATTCTTTATTGACTAATTCTGCTTTTAAAAAAATGTGCCAAATTTTTTAAAATAACCTATACATGATTTGGACAATTGGGGGCTTCTGCAATAGTGTTTCTTGCATGCACATTTGACGAATGTTCTTAAAATAAAACTTTTGTGGATTTCACTGTGATTTGTTGTGTTTGCAATAAATTATGTTGAAACTGGCATGAAGATATTGCTTGTTTCAGGAGGCACAAGCGCAGCCGAAGTCCAAGCAAGGGTAGGAGTTCACGAAGACATCATTCTCGCTCTCGATCCCGCTCCCGCTCTCGTTCCCCTTCTCGTTCGTACTCTAGTTCTCATTCCTACTCCCGCTCTCCACGGTAATATTCTTCTGTGTTGGGTTGAATAAGCACATCTTAATCATCCGTCTGTCCCTGCGACTTATTATTTCAGTATTTGTAGGGCAATAAGGCGGTCAAGGCATTAAAAAAAAGGGGATTTGGTACTTGAGTGAATGAAGAAATTCTGCAAACTGCCAACGAGAAAAGTGAAGCTTCCCTCATATGCTCTGTCCTGTGGTTTTAGGTTTTAAATTTTATAAAGTTTAATTATGTACTGTCTGTGGTTTAGTATTTTTTTACTGCTACACTAACACAATTGCTGAATTTATGTAGAAATATAATTTTGTATTTATTTATCCCTAAATGCTATTTTAGGATAATTGCATCGTTGATCATTTTTAAAATTTGAGTTGGGGGGCTTGAATATAGGCATGTACACAAATGCAAATAATCAATTACTATAATGCCTCATATAATCATTTTGGTGGCACACTAAGAATGCAATTATGTTTGTTTAATTGTTCTCCATCTAAAGATTAGAGGGTTTTGGCTAAATGTATTTTAAGCTTTTATATCCCATCAGTGGTCAGTATATTAAAAATTTTGTTATATAAAATTGTCCATTGTTCATGTATCGAAATTTTTAGTACTTCCGGTTTTGGTATATGGAAAATATTTGTTGATGCTATGTCGAAATTTTAGTATATCGAATTTTTGAATGGTATTAGTATATACAGATTGATACATCTTTTAAATATAATTTATTTTATAAACTTCACTTTTATCATATTCATATTTCAATTATTACACATTTTTAAAAAGTGTGTACACGTGCCTATGAAAGGTATTTTGGGATGAGTATATTGTTTCATATTGAAATTTCGGTAAATAGTATACACTATACATAATGCTTTCATCAAACAAAAAAAAAATCTTTTTTTTTTTAGGGTAGCTGAGTGCACCAATTGAGGCAAGAGGATATACAAATAAAATAAACTCATGAATATAGAGTAAAATAATAAGGTAGACAATTAAAAATGAATAAATAGCAGACGTTATCGTTTTAGTGACCTGCATCCTTGAATGTAAATATGGATATATGGATATGGTAATTTTGAAAATTAAAAAAATTTAATAGGTAAAGTCTAGTATGCACTCGAGTGCATGTTGCTAGTCTCAGTTTACTGACTTACACTTTTTGGTAAATGGTGATGTACTTTTCAATTATTACTAAAAATATTATTATATAGTTTAATAATTGAAAAGTGCAACACTATTTACCAAAAAGGGTAAGTCAGTAAATCGAAAAGTGCAACATGGACTAGGGTGCACAACATGCACTCGAGTCCATAGCAGACCAACCCAATTTAATAACAAACATTTAATACATAAAATTAACAATATAATTTGAATATATTTTATATCAGTGATAAATTTATATAAAATATAATATACAATACTTATTCATATTTTTTAAAATTTATTGACATTTTCTTGATATTTTTTTATATTCTTTGATATTTTACATTAAACTCGAATTTTCAATTTTTTTACAAATATCGTGGAAATATCAATATATAGGGGATATTTCCTGCATCTGTGTGCCTAGGCTAAATGCCCTGCATATGCATATGTCTTGCATATTGCTAGTTTACAGATTTTGAGTCAGTTTAATTTAGTTTCAGATTTTTAATTTAGGATAGTTTATTTTTAGTTTCAGATTTTTAATTTAGGATAGTTTATTTCCAGATTCTTTAGTTTGATTTAGAGGGGTGTATTCAATTGAGATTATGTTGGATTTTTTTGGACTTTAAAAAGTCGGTGGATTTAGAAAATCCATAGACTCTATGTAGAGTTTGACTGACTTTTTTATTGATTTATAAGGATTTTTATAGATTTGACAGGATTCTGAAATACACATTTTTTTATTGATTTACATGGATTTCCATAAACTACGCCTCTAAAACTAATTAAAAAAAAATATTATTCATCATTATTATTCTCATCTTCATTTCCATCACGGTTATATCTCCGCTTCATTTTCCACATAGCATTACCAATACTAGTTGTCCTTGCATTTCTATCATAGTTCTCCCTGCATTTCTATCAGCTTCAGTTCTAATTGGTTCCAAATTTTCCATTTTTCTCTTCCACGTTGTGATGGGTTGAATCTTGATCTTCTTTATATTCTACTGAAAATTCATCAGAACGACATTCTTTCCGAAAGAAGTTATGTAATTTAGAACGAGCCAATACTAACTCTGCTTGTGTTTTTGAAATGGGAACTTGGGAACTTACTAACTCTGCTTGTGTTTTTGAAATGGGAACTTGGGAACTTGTGAATCGATTGCAATTTGAAAATACCAAAAAATCTTTTAGATATATCGAACACCACAGTAATGGGGAATTGACGTTGATTAGATAACGGTGTCGATATACTATAATTTTTAAAGAAAGAACATAATTTTAAAATATAGAGATATAATCTTTTTCACGATAATAATGATGGTGAAAATAAAATACAGAGATATAATCTTTTTCACGATGATGGTGAAGAATCTGTGATGCTATAATTTTTTTTTTCTTCTCTTTCAAGTCTTTTAAGAGAATCCATTGAAATCTCTACTTTTTAGAAGAGATTTTGAATAGTGAAATTTATTTATATTTTTGAAAGAGAATCCAACAAAATGAGTATTAAAATTTATAGATTGTTGAATACCTAAAAATTTCTAAAGACTTTTTAAAATCCATATTGAATACCTCAAAATTTTGAAAGATTTTTAAAAATCCGGATTGAATACCCAAATTTTAAAAGTCCAAAAAAATCCAACAGAATCTCAATTGAATACACCCCTCTTAGATTTAATTTTAGAAAAAGGAGCAGATTAAGCTAGTTTCTAATGGCTACTCAACTCATCAGCCTAAACCCCCTCTTATCCCCAACCAAAAAAACCCCTTTCCACTTTCACTATCGAAATTCAGTATTTTTACCTAAAAGAATTCAATCGCCTTTAACAACGGCGGCAGCTTCAGTGCCATGGGAGGAGCGACTTCCCCCAAACGCCGTTCGCCGGAAGCGTGATCCGTCGTGGCGCGGCGGTTTCAGCCTAGGGCTAGACTTAGGATTGTCCCGCACCGGTGTTGCCCTTAGCAAGGGATTCTCCGTTCGCCCTCTAACGGTACGCAATATTTACAGATGTACATTTTTCTGTATGTATATCAATGTGTGTTCGTTTTTATGCAACTGGTGATTATTCAATTGTTTGTATGTTTAATTGTTTATATGTATATGAGATTGGGCTGTGTTGTTGTTGTTGTTGTTAGGTTCTTGAATTGAGAGGGCAGAAGCTTGAGCTTGCACTTCTGGATATTGCTAAAAAGCAGGTTTGAAAATTAAAGAATATTGGATTTATTCTCATCAATTATTAGCTTTGTATTGAACTATTGATTGAGTTGAACTTTTGATGAACTATGTTCATGTTTTATTAGGAAGTTGATGAATTTATAGTAGGCCTTCCAACGTGTAGTGAGGGGAAGGAGACAGTGCAGTCGAATAAAGTTCGAAGTGTCGTTGGAAGGCTTGCAGTTCTAGCTGCAGAGAGGTACATTTGATATTGCTTCATCCAGTTTTTATTCGTCGAAATTTTGTTAAGAGTCGAGCTGAAGTCACTATTATGCAAATTTCTTTGAATTCTCATCGTGTTGGTGCATTTTTGAGTTTAGAAAATGAAGCTTTGGTGGACTTGAGTTTATATTTTGTCATTTGTGAATAAATGAGTTTTTATTGATCGATCACTAGGCGAGTTACGAGTATTGAATGATTCATTTGACTATTTAGAGCAATATAATGTTGATAATATCTGCCTCAGGGGTTGGAGGGTATATCTACAGGATGAACATGGAACATCTGTTGAGGCTCTGGACCATATGATAGCCAAGTAATTCTCTCTTCCCTCGCCCTCTCTCTACTCGTAATCAGCTTCCATACTGTTACACGCTCTTGCTCAAAATATTTCAGGGGCCTCAGTAAATCTGATCGTGGAGAGAAAATCGACGCATATGCTGCTATGGTGAGTAATCAACTAAGTATACTGCACAAATATACTTCCATTCACGATTCAACTTTAGATATTATGATCGTCATTAGATTGGCACGTAATGTGAACTCTGTTTTATGCAACGTTGCAGAAGGTGCTGGAACGATATTTTGCACGTTGGGGAGAGGGAGTTGAACTTGTTGTCCCGAAACAGTTGGAAATGCAAAACAAGCTTCTGAAAGGGCCACCCAAAGATGTGGACTTTTACCCAGAATAGCAATGTTGATAAGGAGTTTTCCAAGAAATTGCAGCCTAAAGGCTACGAATCTCGATTCTGCTCAACACTTTGTAGTCTAAAGAACTCATGAATCGGTCCAAAGTACGACCACCCGTGTTAAGTGCTGGTTCAGAAGCTAATGTGGAGAGGATTGAATTGACACAACATCTCCAACAATGCTGCTAAAACTGTAAGAAATATTCATCAATATCTTCATGTTATTAGAGTCCACACTTTAGGTTACTTGAAGAATTAACAAGATCCCCCACCCCCCATTCATAACCTTGTATTCCTCAACCAAGATTTTCCTTGTAATATGCATAATTATGTTCTTGTTTTACTTGTATGTGCTGTCAAATAAAATGGTGTTGTACACCTCCGTCCTTTCGAAAGTTGTTCATTTTGTCATTTTGGGTGTGACATAAAAGTCATTTATCCGTCTACCTTTTCTCTTTCCTACCCCTTTCTACCCTTTCTTTTTCTCAATCTCAATAACTCATTGCACATATAATATTATATTCTTTAATCAATGTGCAAAAAAACAAATAGACAACTTTCGGATGGACGAACGGAGTATATGACTAGTGAGCACAATTGATATTAATTTTAGGTACCAAATTGTATTTTAATTCTATATATCAATATTTTACCATGTAGAATAGATACAAAATTAATTGTTGTTACTATTCTCCGATCTTGCCATACTTGAGATATTCTTTTACCAAACTTGTGAATCTTTCTTACCATGCAACTAGGATATTCATTTTTCAAATACACAATTTGCCATATTCACTTGCCTAATACATAATTTGTCATATTCACTTACCTAATACGCATGGCCTGCCACGTGACCGTTGCAATATCCAATACTCCATGGATTCACCAGTATAAGCCACGGTTATAAAGAGTTATTATTAATTTGATGGTAAAATGATGTTGTATGGAAATACTAGGATTATTTTGAGCCCCACGAATTCTGGGGGAATGAGTTTGGTCTTTAAATTGCGTGGGCAATAAATAGGCTTTTGCACTTTATTTTATAGGTATATTATTCATTTTTACTTCTTTAAATACTCTAGCCACAAACTTTATCATGATAGCTATCTAAGTGTAGATATATTTTTCTAATGTTACAATTTGGCAATACAAGGCATATAATTTACGATGCACTGTAATAAAAAAAAGCAATGAGATACTCTTTTATGTAGAAAATTTATGGGAGGACTAAAAATATCTTCTTTTTTTTTCTTCCAAAAGGTAAAATATACTGTATTACCTTTAAAAACATGTAAATTATTAAGGGAAACAAATAAGTGGTACTCGGTACTTTTTACGTTAAAAGTGACATTTTATTATTGAGGAAAACAAATAATATTTCTTTCGTTCAAATTTAATAAGTTTAATTTTCTTTTTTATCCGTTCAAATGTATTCCCTCCGTCCAGAAACACTTTTCATAGGTAAGTGAATACACTTTTAAAAAAATTGTAATAATGAGTAGAGTTCGAGGAATAATTTTATAAACTTTTATGTATAAAGTAAATGATATTTTATGTAAGTTAGTAAATATTGTAAGAGTTGAGTTTATAAAAGAATTTTCATTTTAAGAATGTGAAAGGTAAAGTGGGAAAGTGAGTAATATGAATACTTCCATAATTGGAAATATTCTCCCTTCCCCCAATACACTAATACCCGCTTCATTTTTTATTTTACACGTCTAATACATAAATAATTAATAAATCAGAGTGAGTAGTTTTTTCGTCATAAATACATAAAACGGGTTTACACAATGTGTGTTTTATGTAGTGTTGTTAAACGTGGGCAGCTCGACTCGACTTGATAGGACTCAACTCGTTCATTAAATGCAAGGGCGGACCTATTCAATGGCTGGGACGGGCTGTAATCCGCCCAGCCATTTATATTTTCCTTTTTTTTTTCCTTTATTTGTATTAAAAAAAATAAAATATATAATATATATTTATTTATTTGATCACCTAATAATTCTGCTTAAGGATAGAATGGAAGTTGCATATGCACTAATCCACTTATGTTCACGTAACATGATCAAATATATAAATTTAACAAAAATAAATTTAAAATAATCGTTGGAATTTTATACATAACTAGTTTAGTGAGTCCCATAAATTATATAGTTGGAATTTTATACATGACTAGTTTAGTGAGTCCCATAAATTATATCGCAGAAATATTAAATCCTTTAAACTAATTAAAATATCTATTAAATTAAGAGAAACAACCTTAGGTATATTTGTTTTTGAAAATTTTGAAGATTTTGACATAAAATTAAATTAAATCAAAACCTCCTTAAATTCCAAAATAAATTCATACTATTACAAATATTAGAATTTAAATTTCACTAGATTTTATAATATATATATATATATATATATATATATATGATTTGTAGTAGATATTTATAAGATTAAATTTTATATAGGATATATTTTTAAAATTTGGATTCTAGAAATTTCAAAATAGAATTGGGATTAGATTTTAAAATTTCAAATTCAAAACAAACATAACCTTAAGGTTTTAATTAAAATATAAGCAATTTTTTTTGTTTTAGCTTAGCCCACCCTATTTTATAATCCTGGTTCCGATCTTGATTAAATGAGTTGAGCTCGAACTCGTTAAATACTCGATTTACTAACGAGTCGACTCGATTCATTAGACTCGATATCTATTTTCTTTTTTAAATTTCATTAGTCTCGGTTCGGCTCGATAGACTCATTGAACTTGTTAATGAGTCGAGTCGAGCTCTTTTTTTAGCTCGTCAATATTATTGAGTCGAGCTCAACTCGATAAGAGCTCGAACTTCAAATACTTGGCTCGACTCGAATAACAGCTCTAATTTTCCGAGACAAATAAGAAATTAATAAGGGTTGTTGATAGTAGCCGCACAAGATATATATATTTAAGGCATCAAATATTTGTAGGTATTACTTTAAATAGGTGAAGCTTTACATTTACGTGTGTTAAGAATCCCGTGTCCCACACGGATTTTCTCGCATGCATGCATCCCACAAAGAGATTCCCACTCTCCTCGTTTGGTGGGGTATTTTGATGATCATTTTTTTCCTTTCAAAAAGTCTACTTTGTCCTCTTAAAATATCTAAAATGCCAAAATTAACCAGTAAAAAATACTTCATACATTCACTAAATGTAGTCTCATTTGGGTGAGACACAAGTTTTAAGGAAAATATAGATAAAGTAGGGGTATTATAGGATATTGTGGGGTCCACTGTGAATAAAATAATTGTTTGTGAATAAAGTTGATGGTAAATTGAGTAATTAAGTGATGGTTGAAGGGTGGTATTTTTCATAAAATGTATGGGACTACATTCGGTGTACAAAGAATATGAGGCAAATGGGACTACATTTCATGGACGAAGGGAGTATTATTTCATCCGTTTCAGAGAAAGCTATCTAATTTTTCTTTTATGTCCGTCCCAATAAAAATTATCCATTCTTTTTTTGGTGAACTGTTATCACTCTCGCATTTCATTATACTCCCTCCGTCCGTCCCAAGGAAATTTTCACCCTTGGATGGCACACAATGTTAAGAAATGTGTAAGAAAAAGTGTGACTGAGTGATGTTTTGATGGGTATTTTTATAATTTTTTATGAATAAAATAAAGAAAAATGTAGATTGTGTGTGAAAAAGTAATGTCATAGGTGTAAATATGCATATAGTTTGAGGATGTAGGTTATGAAGATATTTCTTTTTATGAAGTGTGCAAATTAGTATGAGACATTCAAATATGACAAGTGTGCAAATTTCTATGAAACGGAGGGAGTATTATTTTTTTCCCAATCACATCACCTCTAATTTATCTCATATTTCATAATTTATATGTCAAAAGCTCATGAAAAGTTTTCACTAAAAACTAGTACCCAAGTATTGTTGCATACATAAACATGTATGGATATCAATTTTTACCCTCATCATTTTTATAATTATTCCTACAAATATACACGTGGGCTAGTCTATTTTTTTTTTTTTTTGAATTACATTAAATACCCATCCCTTTTTCCCTCCCCATGACTTGAACCCAAGATCTAAAGCCTAGGTAGTGGTGCTCTAACCACTTGAGCTATCCAACTTCGTCAATGGGCTTGCCTATTGCATACGTAATTGGTTTTATCCTCCGACTTTTGGGGTGGACTTGCTAATTAGTAATTGCAATTGCTAAATAAATGAAGTTTTAACTTTAAAAAAGAAACAACATTTTTCTTTATTTAAGAGCCTACAAGTAATTATGATAATTAAAATATGCCTCAATTTTCACTATATAACCATTTTAGATATTGCTAGGGAAGGGAGCCTAGGCAATAGGGGTGGATCTAAAATTTTAAATTTGGAGTGCAAAAAATTTATATGTGACTGTCTTACAGTGCGAATGTGCGATCGATATTAACGTACTGCTTTTAAATAATACAAATATATCACTTTTTAAAGTAAAGTATATCATTTTTAAATTTGTACCTTAAAACAACACATCTTATTTTTTTTAAGTGATAAATTTTACCTAAAAAATGAAAACTAGTATATAGGTTGAAAAGTGATACCATTTGCCCATCTCATAAGACTTGCTATGATTTATCTCTTAATTACTCCATATTTTGCATACATGTAGTGAAAAATAACTTAATTAAATCATGATTTTTTTATTTTCTTATTAATTATTTATCTGAATTATAATTTTACATTTAAGTAGCAACTAGCAAGAATAACTTAAACCGTGATTTCTTTTCTTATTAAATATATATAGGCGGAGGAAAGAAACTCGTTAGAGAATAAATTAAAAAAATGACACTTTTCTCGTGAAATTGTCTCATGTGAAACTATTAATTAAAATTCATTAATTTTACTAAAAACAAATTCATATGAATTATTGAGTAACATAAAGAGTAATACACATAATTTAGACCGTCTCACATTGCACCTTCCCACACAAAAGTTTATCAAATAAATAAACACAAAAGTTTATCAAATAATTAAACACTTTCGGTTAAGGGAATATATAAATAAGTTGTAATCATGGAATTGAAATATATTAATGCCTGAAATATGAATCCAAAATCAATGGACCAAAACTTGTAATAGCATACTAGCCCATGCAACTTGTGTAATAAAACTATACTTTTTCCACTACAAATATAGAATAATTAAGAAAAATTATTGTGTATTTTATTCAGGTACAATTAATGAAGAAAAAGTACCTAATTATTTATATTACTCTTGATTTGTTTTAGATTCTTAAGCATGTATCTCTCCCTAAGCCTTTATATATCAAGCAAAATATACTCCGTATAATTTTATAATTTGTAGTTCTAGTATAAATAAATAATAATAATCCATCTACCATTGCAAACTTTAAAGACATACATTATGCATGAAAAGGAGAAATTTTCTTTATATAATCTTTAATAAATATGAATGGATTTCTAGATTCAATCTTAAGAAGAAGAAAAATGACAAAAAAAAAAAAAAAAAGTTAACTCCTAATAAATGTTAGTTAACAGTTTCATTTAAACTAAATTTCAATTCCTTCATATAATATTAACATGCATTCTTTAACCAATATAATTATCATATCTTATTTTACTATAAATCTCCGACTCTTAAAATTATGACTAATAAAATTATGCACATCATCTAACTCACCAACAATCAAAACCTATATCATCACACAAAACTTTCTCTGTGTGATTTTCAAACATGATCAAATTAATAATACTAAAATCATAATTTCATAATTAAATTCACTAACAATTTTTTATAATAAAATGCATGCATCTCATTTTTAAGTAATTAGTAGTATTAATATAATTAATTAAAATATTAATTATAACTAATATGGTAATAATCTAATCTTTCATTTTTTTTAATGAACTTGATACCATCTTAATTTATGAAAAAGAAATTAAATCACACAATAATTATGCATTGATGACATATGCAATACTCAACAAATAAAATTACATTAAAAATATATGTAACTTTTTGAGATATTGACATATCAGCCTCAAAATTAGTCTCCCATGAATTCGAATTAATCACGTAAACTCTCCTTTTAAGTATAACTACTTCGTATAAAAGGTGTCACTATTTAACATACAAATTGTCACTATAAAATAAAATTGTTTAGTTTTATGTATTGTTCATTTCAAAATTACTAAACACGGAGTATTAAATACTAAAAATATAGTTAATATTTTTAAAAAATAAAGTTCACGTAAACTCGGATTTGCAAATAAATTATTGAGGAAACCACTTTGGATTAATGAGGTAGGTTTTTCAGCAACCCATTAATTATTGATTATTCCTACTAACTTAGGTGATTAATTTTCTATATCAATTTTTAATTATTGTAAGATTGATGGAGCACATGGGTGATGAACCTCTCATGATTATTTAAAAATCTACTTTTACTTGTATATGTTTATAAAATATGCAGACAATAAAATATGGGGGAGTTCATTATAAGCGTCAACATTGTATCTAATTTTATTTTATTTTTCAAATTTCTTGTTTTACTTTATGTATGTACGATATGGATATAATATGTGTTATTATTGTACAAAAATAGTACTATTTTATAATTAAATATAATTAAATAAATATAAGGACCCGGGTCGAATGTGTACCTTACAAAAAATCATAATCTCCATTAATTTTGCACATGCTATCCAGTTTTGTGACAAATAATTATAAAATTTATAGTTATATTTATATGAAAAGAAAAAAATAGCAAAATGGCTTGGGTAAACATTAATATTTGGCTTAGCTATATTTATATACATTAATATTTTGACCGAATTAAAAAATCATTGTTATTATCGTGTTGACATAATTATGTACACATAATTTTTTATGTTATATTTTTATCGTGTTCGTGTCAATTCATTAAACATGGTCAAAATTTCTTATTTTATACTCGTATATGACTTACATAGAATAGGCTTTCTCGAGTTCAAAATTGGTACCCCATCTGTCCAAAGTTAATAAGTATGGTATAATTTATTTAACACATATTTTAAGAAATGTTAACAATTTATATATAAAGTAAATGCGTAAAATAAAAAAATAATGATGTAATATTTTCATTTATAAAAGTATGCATATTAAATTAAAAATTACAAATATTTTTTAAACTTATTAAATTTGGATTGAGAGAATATTATCTTGCCGCAATATTTGATAAGATCATTACAATAAATTGTGTGTTTTTCCCATTGTCTTTTGTGATTATAAATGTCAATAAAGTAGACTCAAATCTATACCTTTCTTTTGTGCTACTCATACTCACAAAAATGTGCTACCATTGAAAAGTGTTCAAACATAGGGCTATTATTCAAGCCGATCTGAGTATTTGAAGTTCGAGCTCGACTCGATAACATTGACGAGCTAAAAATCGAGCTCGGCTCGACTCGTTAAAGGGTCTAACGAGCCTAACGAGCCGAGCCGAGCCTAACGAGTCTAATGGAATTTAAAGAAAAAAATTAGATATCGAGCCTAACAAATCGAGCTCGAGCCGGCTCGTTAGTAAATCGAGTATCTAACGAGCTCGAGCTCGGCTCATTTAATTTATATAACAAAGTATTTTTGTACCAAAAAATTAATGTTATAATGACTTGCACAAAACATATTTAGATATTAAGTTGAATGAAGTTTTTTTCAAATTTTTGGATTTCCTTCAACTTGAAAAAATTCTTGTAAGAACTTTACACCAATGTCAAAATTCTGGAAACTTTGTTTCTATCAAAATCATTAGTTGTTCTTTTAAAACTAAATTCCAATTGACATCACAAAGTCTATATATAATCTTCAATATATTTTGTTTTTGATAGAAAAAAACAATCAAACATAGATGTTGTTGTCTTGTACCTAAGCATTATTATAAAATAACAGCTAGATTTAATATAATTAAATAAATAATACGTGCATGGTTGTCAGTTTGGTTGATCATGCATATAATTAATTTGTACCAGAAATTCCGAAAATTATATACGCGTGTGAATAATATACTTATATTTAATACAAAATCTATTAAAAAAATATTAAGTACGTCTACAATAATGTTTATTTTATTTTATTTTGAATTTGGTAGTAATTAATAATGTTAGCTCTGCAAGAGATCATAAATTTTAATATATAATATAAAAAAATACGTGTGTTTTGTAGGTAGATAAATTCCATACCAAACGTAGCATAGGCATAAATTGTTGGTACTCTACAATAATTAAGTAATTTAATTTTGTTGATGATGGGTCCATGCATATATTAAAATCAAATTTGTTCTACATTTTTTTTTTCATAAATAACTCAACAATTTTTTATTTTTTTTAATTTAGCCTATGTATTAAATTTGTATCAATTTAATCCCTAATTACCGGAAAAACACTAAATCGACATCATTTTTAGCAAATCCTTATGCATGAATAACAAATGCAAAAAAATATGTATTTTAGGGTATGTTTACTTTTGGTTTTAAAAACCAGGTTTTGGATTTCAAGATCCAAAACCCGTTTTACTTCGGGATTTAAAAATCGATTTTCAAAATCCACTCAAAACCACCCCAATCAAACATATTGATTTCACATAAAGTTATATTTATATACTATTACTCCAATCATTATATTCTTTCTCAACAATAATATAATAATAATATAATAATATAATAATATAATAATACAATAATATAATATATTTAATCATTACACACTTAAATAATCATTATAATCTCATCAACCAATAATATAATAATACAAATTCATTCAATCTTACAACTTGATTTGACATAAAGTTAAATCCTTCACTATTCCAAAACCCAAAAGAAACACTCATATTACTATTCATCGGGATTTCAAAAACCAGAATTTCAAAAATCTGGTTTTTAAAACCACCCAAAGCCCAAAAGAAACACCCCTTTAGTGTTTTTTAGAAGATTTGAGACTAAATTGATGCAACTTGAATACTTACTTGGTCTAAATAGGAAAATAAGAGAAAAATTATTGGGTCATTTAAGAATTTTCTTAAAAATTTCGTGACGAATTTAGTATTAATTAGTCTTATAAAGTAGTAAATAGTAATATCAAATTATTCTATGCAATTGAGTGTTCAATTTATTCAATTTAATGTTTGACCTCAACATTTAACTTAATTCAATCAAAGTCCAATTTCAACGGTATATATGAAATCAAGCATTCAAGTACAGTATCACTCTTGAATAAACTGGACCGGTCCCCTCCTATAGGTCGATACAATTCACTTTCTCAACCCTCCGATTTGAATCAATCAAATCTAACGGTCGCGTAGGTGAGAAAATGCGCGCATTGAATCCTCCTGAACATAAGGGGATCAAATTTCGTAGTCCTAGTCCGTATGAATGAGATGTAACCGAAACAAATTGTGACATGTCGTACGTACAAGTTAATCGAAATGAGTGACGACGATCAATCTTTGTACTTATTTAGAAGTTGCAAGGGAACGTGGATGGTTGGGGGTGAAGGAAGACAAGAAAATGAGCCCACCATGCCGGGTGGTTGCCGCCTCCGATGCGGTGTCGTTTTTGTTCGGCAGCTACATTTTTAGCAAACATTGTGGGATCGGAGTTTCTATATATAGCATATTGGTCCCTTTTATCTCCTCACATATCTAACCCCTGTCCTACTTATTTTTTGTTTCTTTTTAACTAACAAATTCTGTCACATTAATTATTCATATTAATTCAACCTTGTTATATACTCCCTCGTTTTCTGTAATTAGTTCACAAGTCGAATCAGAGGTCGATGTACCATCAAAACTTTGCCTAAAAATAAATCCTCCGTGAAACAAAATTCGAAAAAAAAAAAAGGTAGCGGTGTATTGCGATAGAGAACTATAGAGATAGAAAAGAGAAAACAAAAAGAAGAGGATAGTGAGAGGTAGAAAAGAAAAAAAATATTCCTTCCATCTGCCAAATGTAGTCCCATTGAGGGTGGGCATGAGTTTTAAGAAAAAGGTAGATAAAATAGATAAAGTAAGGGTATTATAGGGTATTGTGGGGTCCATTGTGAAAAAAATGATTATTTGTGAATAAAATAGATGGCAAATTCAGTAATTAAGTGACGAAGGGAGTAATAAGGTAAATGAGACTACATTTGGTGAACAAAGAATATAAGGTAAATGAGACTACATTTCATGGACGGAGGGAGTAATAAGATAGCTACACTACAAGAAAAATGATTTTTGGTGACATAATTCCTGTTATTATAACTTTTCTAGCTAAAAAAAAGTCTTTAGTGACGGTAATTGACTTTTAGCGAGAGGTCCTGTCATTAATTCTCAAATTTCTGTCACTAAAAACTTTTAGCTAGAGAAGCAATAATGAAAGGATGGTATCACTAAAAGTCAGTATTACAATTTTCTTGTAATACTAGATGAATAACATCTACAATGACAAAATTTATAACAAAGAAAGTGTGTATGTATATATATATATATATGGTACAAATGGTATTAATCACCCCACAAGTGACAAGGCCAATCCTGTGGTTTGATCAAGTTTGTTTTGTGTGTACTTACAATCACAACAAATCACGTGTGATGGTCTGAAAATGAGGAAGCATGGTAATTTTATATTATATAGTACTATATATATATCATTAGTTAATAATAATTACTGTAATTGCTAAATTCAACTAATAATAACTCACCACTTAAAAACAAGTTTTCTTAACGGATGATTTCTGAATCAACGAGTCAATCTTTTCCAACACGCCTGGTGCAACTTTTCCCCCTTTTGTAGGGCTTCTTCGTTTTTCTTTACCTTTTAATTTAGTTTGGAGGTTGTATGACATTATTTTGTTTTGGAGTCTAATCATATTCATTGTTGATCGTGCAAGCAGTGTTGTGTATGTTATTTTGATATGTTTTGTTTTTTCTTTTTTCAATCTCCATCATTTGTTTGATTTGAGCTTGAAAGTAGAGAATCTCACTATTTGTATTGTAATTAGGTGTTTTAAATGATAGCTATTCTCTTTGTAAAAAAATTAAAAAAAAAAATCCCTTTGTGCATGCATGCTAGCAATTTTTTGAGGTCCATACTATAGTGTTAGATCTGTGTCGTCGTTCTTTTCTATTTTTTTATTTGTTTCACCGTTTTCTTACATAATAATTTGTTCAAGGTCAAGAGTGGTCGTGTGTTTGTCTATTTTCTACTTAATAAACCCATTTCATATACTCCCTCCATTTTTTAATAAGTGTCATTTTAGTATTTTTTAACAAATTAAGATTATAAAGTGTGGTCCATATTACCCTTCATTAATTATAGCTAATTTTAGTATAGAAATTTTGTTTGATAAAGAATGTGGTCTAGAATGTAGCTAGTATTCATAAACCAAATTAATTTTGGTATAAACAATATATATGGAATTTATTTATGAACAATATATATGCTAAATGAATAAGGGTAAAATAGTTAAAATTCAGAATGACAATTATTTTAAAATTAGTTAAAAAGTCAAAGTGACACTTATTAAAAAACGGAGGGAGTATAAATTATCATTTTGATCAATGTGATTGTGAGTTTTACGTTTGAGGTTGCTAGTTTAAATTTTAAAATTATAGTTCTATAAATTTTAAAAAAAAAATCGATAATGTTCAATCTAAAAGAAAGTATAGAACCCTCGGCTAAGCTAAGAGGTTGGTCAAACAACTCTCGAGTCAGCTTTGACACTAGAGCTGATCGAGCGAGATCATAGCTAGCTAGATTCGATAGCCCGTCATAGCCTCTAGTCCATAGGCATAAATCAAAGGTTTAACTATAGTCCTCTCCAAGAACTTAGACCTTCAATAGTCGAGCAGAGCACAAGATTTTTTACCAGAAAAGAATCGACTATTGAGTAGTCACTCGTAGCAGGGGAGTATATTAATAATAGAAAATTAGAACTAGCTAGGAGTGTGAAATGTAACAATTAGGAGTGTACGCAAAGACCTATGGTATTAACAAATTAATTATTAACTAATTTTATATACTCCAAAGTGTTTATTTAATAGAATAGAGTAGATTGTAAAATTTGAACACAAAGTAAACGAATTATAACGTTGGTATCTACATGTGAACAAAGTCAATATGATCACACGTCTTTAAATACAAATGAATATGAATGCCCCTCTTTCAAGAAATTGAAATAAGAAATCAACATTTAGGACAATGTCAGTGTTTTCATCACGTGCTTAGTTTGAATAAATGTCCACTATTAATCTTACCCAAATATATATTATAGTTCACCTGTCCCAAAAAATGGTCCCTTTTAATTGATTAAAAATTAATAAAACAATTTATTGAATAATATATATATAAACTCTTAAATGTATCATTATTTATTGAACATTAAAAAAAATTACGACGATTATACTTTGGGACGAAAAAAAATTGAATAGGAATCATTTTGGGGCGGAGTGAGGAAGATGTACACAAACTTGTAGCTAGGAGTTACGACTATATTAGCGAGATAAAGTTAATTTAAATATGATTTTATTCATTATTTTATCATTTTCTTATGTTTCTTTGACACTAATATATGGTAAATTTTGACTTTCAACTTAAAAAAGTGATAAAATTAGTTCAAATGCTAGTGTATGCAATATTAACAACATTGGTAAAGTCTAGTATGCACTCGAGTGCATGTTGTGCACCCTAATCCATGTTGCACTTTTCAGTTTACTGACTTACACTTTTTGGTAAATGGTGTTGCACTTTTCAATTATTAAACTGTATAATAATATTTTTAGTAATATTTGAAAAGTGTAACACCATTTACCAAAAAGTGTAAGTCAGTAAACTGAAAAGTGCACATGGACTAGGGTGCACATCATGCACTCGAGTCCATAGCAGACCAACCCTAACACATTATAAAAAGAAAAGAATCAGAAAATTCGTAAATTCTTCATGATCAATTAAATCATTCGCACTCGCAATTTACTAAACATTTTTTACTATACTGACAAAAGTATGTTTCAATATTTTTATTGTAACACGTATTTTTGTATATATATCAACTCAGAAGAGTTGTATATAGTAATTGTTAGGTAAATCATAAATTTGAGGTCTGTATCTAGAGTACCTATTTTCAAAATTGTTACCTAATCAGGCTGTTCAATTATTATTATTTGAAATCACATGTTCAACTATATTATAATTTGAATATATTATATTTGTGTGGCTTTAATGAGCTCAACTATTTAATTTCAACCGCATTTTTTTTTTCTCAAAGTTTGATGTGATCATTTTACTTGTGAATGGTCCATCTCAAATTTCTTTTGTTTTCCCACTTCACATTTTTCTCTAACACAGCCTTTTCAGTTCTTTTAAGTATTTTGTTGGCCTGATTTTTATTAATATATTCTTTAAATTTGGTTTTTGTTTTTGGATTCTCTGTTAATTTGGGAATAACATTTATTCACGTTTAGTAATTACGTTTATACAGTAATACAATATTTTTATACTACAATAAATTTTAATACCTTACATGTATTATTATAAGAACAGATTACAAGTCTGTATTATTGTAAATCAAATAATATATTCTTACAATAATGTACATGTATTCTTATAGTAATACAAATGTGGAAGCACATGTTTCTTTTATCCTTTACGTGATTTTTTTTTTTCGAATTCATTTGACCCGTAAAAGATTGGCGATTTTTTTTATTGTGCTAAATATTGCATGTCCATAACACGAGAAAATTTCTCTAATTTTTTTCTTAAAATTATACTTCTAAATTTCTAATGGGTTCCACGGGTAGGGTTTTAATATGAAGTAGAAACTGAGACCTCATCGAAGTTCAAATGAGATCACCTGTTTTAATTTTTGTATTGAGGACAATACGTGTTAAATATTCAGTAAATAAAATATCAGTGAAACACAAAAAGTAGAACAAGATATTCGGACCAATCAAAGTTGGTCGACGGACTATAATGACTAGGATTAGATACTCGCAAAGTAAGGGAATGTACATGTGGTCAGGCAGTAAAAAAACAAATCGAAGTTTCGTTCACCAAAATTTAAAATTAATGTTATGTTGGAATTTGCAAAAACATTACTATAATTTTATTTGTCATTAAGTAAAAAATTATAAATACATCACACATGAAATGTGAGCACGTGTTGTTGGCGTGGTTTGCGTGCCATGTTATATTTTTTTGTTCCATCTCTACATGTTGTCACAGATGACTATATAATTTATTTGGAAAAAATATTTATATTCTTATTGAGTTGAAAATGAAATAGGGCGAATTCTAATAAATTGGAGATCTAATGAATAATTTATTTTACACATAATTGACTTTTTTTTTTATGGAGTGAACCTCATCGAGTACGTACATGATGCTCTCTTATCGATAATCTTTCACAACCACTATCACTCCACCCTTTTTTTTTCGGCAGATCCACTGTCGTCCCACCCCTTCCTTCTCACTTCCATGGATCCGTTCACCACCCCATCCACTTTTCTCTGAATCAGTCGTCGTCACCGTCCTCACGAGTTTTTAAATATGAAATACAACCGTTTGTGTTACATTTTAAATACCATTTTAAAAAAATAATATATATATATATGTCAAAATAATGAGTGAAAATACAAAAATCGAAACTCATGCAATGCATCTATGTCTCTCTAGGGAACCCTAACTCTTGAGCTATATCCTACTACTTCCCCTTATGACTTCCTCTACCACCTCTGTCTAATAGAATATGTTTGTTATTTCTAGTTTATGATGGGCCTTCTTTCCCTTCTTGACAATTCAATGGTTAGGTATTGCTCGTCAGACATAATTTTGTCTGATTCATGTAAATTTGTAGACAAAAACTTGTGTGAGATTGTTTCACAAATTTATTTTCATGAGCTCGGACCTTTTTTATTTATATTTTAATTTTTTTAGTAGAACAATCCATTATCACATTTTACATAGAGTCACGAGAGACCCGTCTCACTTTTGTGAGACGTACTCATCCAAAACTAGCTTAAATTTGTAAACTTTCAACTTGCCAAACTGGTAAGAAAAATCATTACTATACGTCTTCGTATGATTTATGTAAATGCCATTTATTATCTGTCTGGAAAAAGAAAATAAAGATTATGCACTACTTAAAATGGTCAAAAAATAAATTAAAAAATGGGCAATAATCTTTCCATTATAGTCATTATTATTATTATCATTATTGACCGCGAAACTAAATTACTTCCCAAAATGGCAATCTCTATTTTTCTTTTCTTTTTTCAGTTTATTTTAAAATATAGTCCCTTTTTTTTTTATTGAAATGTGTAAATTTTTTAAAATATTCTTATATAATGAATGATTATTGTTGTAAGGTTCAATAAATTTGATCATATTTAAAAAAAATAAAAAATAGATACAATAAATGTATTTTTTTCGTCTATCTAATATTCTTCATGATTCTTAATGCTGGCCTGCTCTTACCAGCCGACCTAATTTAACCTCACTAAAAACACCCAACTAATCAAACAAATTATACCTGATTTTGTTACTCTAATTACACGAACTAATTACTGTTTATAATAATAATATCCGTTAATTAAACAAGCTGCTCTGCACACCTCTTACCTTTTGACTTGTTAAAGATAGCCGTTGAACCCACCTTTTATTATCGTTAATACGAATCTTCTAATTGTGCTAATAAACTTAATTAAGAATGTTAATCTCTCACTTTCCATTATTTAATTAAAATAATAAAAAAAGAAATAGAAATTTTTTGATCCATCCAAATCTGACTGTGGGTCCCACTCCACCACCCTACTATAAATACTCCGTTCGTCCCTTTTTCCCATTTACACTTCAGTATCACATTCACTCTTTCTCTCTCTACTTTTTCCCCCACTTTCTCTCTCTAAAAAGCACCATTTTTCTGAACGTCGGCTCAAACTTTAACGCAATGGTCGACGTAGACCGGAGGATGACTGGTCTTAATCCGGCACACGTAGCCGGCCTCCGCCGTCTCTCCGCACGCGCCGCCGCCTCCGCTCCCTCCACGCCTCTGCCGCCGCGGAACAGCCTCTTCTCCTTCAGTCCCCTTGCAGATAAAGTAATTTCGCATTTGAAAACCTCGCGCATACCGGTCCAACCCGGTTTAACCGAATCGGAGTTCGCCGTAGCGGAAGCCGAATTCGGATTCGCATTTCCGCCCGATTTAAAAGCGGTTCTCTCCGCCGGTTTACCTCTCGGAGCCGGTTTCCCCGACTGGAGATCCACCGGCGCGGCGCGGCTGCACCTCCGCGCATCAATCGACCTCCCCATCGCTTCAATTTCATTTCACATTGCCCGAAATACCCTCTGGTCGAAGTCGTGGGGCCCGCGCCCCTCCGATTCGGAAAAAGCCCTAAAAATAGCCCGAAACGCCTTGAAACGGGCTCCCCTTCTGATTCCGATTTTCAACCATTGTTACATCCCCTGTAATCCTTCCCTCGCCGGAAACCCTATCTTCTACGTCGACGAGAATCGGATTTTCTGCTGCGGATTCGATTTATCCGACTTTTTCGATCGCGAATCTACGCTTTTCCGTCAAAAAACGGTTACGGAAAAATCAACGAATTTCCCGAGGAGAAGCTTGGACGCGGCGACCGGAGGGGGACGTACGCCGCGATGGGTGGAGTTCTGGAGCGACGCCGCCATGGATCGGCGCCGGAGGAATTCAAATTCGTCGTCCTCCGCCTCCTCCTCGCCGGATAGGTTTTCAGAAATGCCGAGATCCGAGAGGCCGAAATGGGTAGACGAGTACGTGGATCAAATCGGGTCGGTTTTGAGGGAAAGCGGGTGGGCGGAATCGGACGTCTCGGAAATTGTACACGTGTCAGCTTCGGGTTTTTTCGACGGTGAGATTGTGATGTTGGATAATCAAGCGGTTTTGGACGCTTTACTTTTGAAAGCGGATCGGTTTTCGGATACGCTCCGAAAAGCCGGGTGGAGCTCCGAAGAGGTATCCGAAGCGTTGGGGTTTGATTTCCGACCGGAGAAGGAGAGAAAACCGGTGAAGAAGCTGTCGCCTGAGTTTGCTGAGAGGATTGGGAAACTGGCTGAGTCGGTTAACCGGTCGTCATCGTCGTCCGCGTCGTCATCATAATAGTTTGATATCGAGATTCTTTTTAATTTTATTTAAAGTTTCCAACTCTCCAAGTGTCTGTCGGGTTTGCTTTTTTTGTTGCCTCAATTTTGGTACAAAGTTTGGTTTAGGAAATCGGAAAGAAACACCTCTTTGTTTTCATCCTAGATTTATACACTTATACCTCATCTTCTTCAAATGAAAATATATTACTCCCCTTATTTTACTATTATAATAGTACTGTTATAGAATATTGTACAAAGTTATTTTAATAACAAATGATAAAATAAGACAAACAAGAGAGCAATGAATTGAACAAGTAAGAACACAAAATTCGATCAAATAATCTACGTCCACGAATGATATAAACTTTCTTTACTAACTTGAACAAGTATTTACAATTACAAGTATGACTCACAAATAAACTTGCTAACATGTTCAACTCACAAAGAATACCTAACACAGAAATAACTAACTTTAGAATAACTAAATCAACAGGCTGTCTATAACTAACTTTGGAATAACTGAATCAACAGACTTCGACTCAGCTGATATGGTTTCAGATGACTTGGACTCTAACACAGCTGATACAGATCACATGCACTTATCAGAGTTGTCCTTACTCTGTCAGACATGTTGAACGGTTGAACTTAAATCAGATGACTAACCTTATCAGCTGAGTTGACATCACCCAGCTGTCCTGACTCAAACCAGATAGCTTCTCTTCCGCTAGACAATACAATCCGATGGCATCTTCAATATTGCATTATTTCTAACAAATACAATATTATACAATATTTACACAATTAATTTAATTTGACATAAACTTACATATCATGGAGTATTATATAGTATCTAATTGGTAAGGAGGGAATAGTATTTCTATTTTTCGTTTTTAAAATTTTATTTGCCGTTGAGGAAATTATTTTTCTCGAAAAAGGTGCCAACAATCTGATCAGTGGTAATAATTATCCACCTATACATCTACTGTATAATGCATAATTAATTATTAATTTTAAATTGTAAAATTAGGCCGGCAGAGTTATCGAGGGGAAGTGGCACACGTGCATGAGTTGCGTGGGTCCCGCACGCGCACCTGATCTTTTTTGAAATGAAAAAAGCTCCCCCGTTGGCACTGATATCGATTTGGAGCTAAGCGCCATGCACGACGCCGTTTCATCCCCATGGGCTCTCTGCTGGTGGCCATACTTGTATTTTGGCGGAGAATTATAATTTCAAATAAAATACGTTGTTCAATCGTGTCGAAGGAATTTGCACCCTTAGAATGACACACATGAAAATGTGTAATAAGTGATGTTTTGAAGAGTAATTTTATAAATTTTTATGAATAAATTAAAGGGTTGGTCTGCTATGGACTCGAGTGCATGTTGTGCACCCTAGTCCATGTTGCACTTTTTGGTAAATGGTGTTGCACTTTTCAATTATTAAACTGTATAATACTCCCTCCGTCCTATAAATATAGCTACGTTTTTCTTTTTTGGATGTCCCAAATTATAGCTACATTTCCTCTTTTACTTAAGCATTAAATGCTTTATTGACAATTTTACCCTTAATTAAACTCACCTCATAATTACTCTTAAGACCCAACTGCTTTTGAATTTACACCAAATTTATGAAATATCAAGGATAAAATATGCTTATTAGTTAAATTTGACTACATTTATTGATTTTTTGTGGGATGGAGGGAGTAATATTTTTAGTTATAGTGACTTACACTTTTTAGTAATATTGTGTTGTACTTTTTCAGTTTAATAACTTACACTTTTCTTTAGAATAGGGTGCACAACATGCACTCGAATGCATACTCGACTTTGCCATAAATTAAAAACAAAGATAAATTAAATGTGAAAAAGTGTTTCTACGTTTTTCAAAATGTTGAAAGAAAAATGTCTTTAAACCACAAAAATGTGTATATTAACAACGCAATACATTGAAAGACTCGATCCACCAATGAAAACTCTCTTAAAAAAAGACAGTTTTTGCAATATCGTGTGCTACACAATTTACATTACGACTTTTAATACAATGTGACAATAAAACTTCACTAAGATAACACGTACATGTGATTTTATTTTAATTTTATTAACGTGGAAATGATGATTGTTTTCATGTATATCTTTAAAATAATAGTCTTAATTAAATAAATATAGAGCATAACTACTAAAAAAGGGGTCGACATTAATCCAGTAGGAGTAAAAAAGAATGATATGATAATTTAATTAGCAATAATTAGGGCAAGTCACACTGAATTTTCACTATTTCAGGAATAATTATTGAGTTTCAACTCATTGCTTAAGAGGGAAGCCAATGTGCGTGTGAGTGGGAGAGTGGGAGGGAGGGGCTTTTCATAATCATTTCTTCGAGTTTTTATCTTGTGTTTAGTGTGCATCGTGTACAGTAAATCATTTAGTACGTACATTCGATTCGTTGACATAATATGAATCAGAAAAATCCACTAAATAGCCGAATATGGTAGCACCCGGCCTGGTAGAAGCGCGATACTTTTTTTTTTGAACAGTAAACAACAAATTGAATTATAAATTGAGTATAAGGGATACTCAACTCATACAAATTTTCATGAATCAAGAAATCGAATGTTTAAAGATCTAAAGACCCGAAAGTTCTGCTAGCCTTTACTACTGAAAGCACAAGGTCGGATCACAACACCATGTCGATACTGAAAAATTTGGGGTGATCAGATTTCTTCCTTCTAACCCCACTTTAATAAACGCTAGGTACATGATTTGAATCATTTTTATATTTTTCACCTTTTTTTAATTAAAAAGTGTGCGTTACTTATTGAACGTGCATGTATTACTTACTGTTATTTGCTGAAAAATGTTATTATTTGATGCTAAAAAGTGTTGGTTTACTAACTAAAAAATGCTTATATTAATTATGTTTAGAGTCGATCCATTTAAAACTTTTTCTTTCTTTAAACACATTTATTGTTTTTTGGCTTTTGAATAATGATGATCAATCTCTTCTCACTATCACTCTTTCAAGCACCTTTTACTTCCACGATGCAATGCTTTTGGAGCTTTAATTCTATTTTCGTAACGTTTTTAAAGTCTTTTAATTTTATGCGTCTTCCACTTTTTTCCTTCAATTTGTTTATACTTAATTTATAGCATCCTAAAATGGAAAAAAAAAAATCCTTAAAAAAATTCTAGACTTTTGTATAAAACGGGTTCTCACACATTGATGTAGATAAATATGTCGCTCTCGGAGGAGTCGACACGTGGAAACGGGATAAAACATAGTGATCTCAATTAGGTCAATGGGCTTAAAGATTGGATTTATACACTCCTAGGCCCAAAGAGGGGAATGAGAATAGTTGGGCTTCCAGCCCAGGTCCAGAGCCTAACAACCTTTGAGCCCAGAGGTCAGCCCAAAGGGAACGCGTAATATGAACCAGTTTCTCCTAATTAAGCCAAAGAGAAAGGTCAGCCCGTGAAGATAGGGCCAGTATATGGAAGGACCAAGTCGTAAGGGGTAAAAATCAGGTCTTCAGGGAGTTGGGCCGATTTTAGAGGGAAGTGCAGTGAATATAGGGAGAAAGAGTCTCCTTCTCTCCCGAGAGAAGGGGCCAGGTATATAAGCACCTCATTTTTACATTATCAGGTACGTTTTTCATATAATAAATACATTTTTTACGAAATATAAAGAGAATTAAGAAGAAACGCCATATTATTCACCGGAATTTCCCTAAAGATACAGGGGAATTCCACTTTGATTCTCCAAAAGATCGATTCTCACTTGAGCGTCGGAGCTTCTACGCCGGAGCCCCCCTCCGGTGTACTTTTGTAGGTCATTTTCGGATTTTTAAGGAGATTTACGTGAGGATTGCCAAGGACAAACGAGTGATTCAGTTCGTGATTAGTAGTGCTCGTAGAGGAACGACTGATATCTAAGGGCGTTCTTTTTCGACGCATCACACATATAATTTTACTGAAATCGTGTTTTGAAGCAAAATGATGCTTAAATAATAAAGTGGAATCACGTCCCATGAATGAAATCTTCTCACACAAGATGCACGTATCTTCTAATTAGAGGCGGATCTAGGGGTGGCCATGACCCCCTCAATTTTTAAAAAATTACCACGGAGTACTATATTTATATTTTTTGGATTGGGCTCATACTTAATTAATGTGTTATACTCCCTCCTAATGCCAATTTGGGGTTGGACACAAATTTTAAGGAAATTGATTATTTATATAAAAAGTGAAAGTTTGAGTGGGGATCGCCCCCTCAGTTTTTCATCCGCCCCTCAATTTTTCACTCTGAGTCCGCCCCCTCAGTTTTTCACTCTGGATACGTTCTTGCTTCTAGTTTAGTGAATTCTTTTACTATTCTATTAATTTATAGTGCTAAAGAACTAGGACGATTATTTAAAAAGTTAAGGTCCCATCTGGTATAGTAAATTAATTCAAGATGGTGAATAATTAAATTTAAGATAAATGTCGAAATATGTTCAAAATAAAGTTTTATTCATTATACAAAAGTAAATTCACATATGCATACCAAATGACTAAAAAATACATTAGGTGTATCAAATCCAGAAGAGTGGGGAACAGAATCGACGGACTGGTGGTTCAGGGCGTATGGACCGAGGAAGTTCCTAAGATCAAAAATGAAATTTTCGAGCACTTCAAATCCCAATTTTCAAAACAACAGAGCGCCAAAATCCACTTCAAACACCTGGTGATCAAAAAATTAGGAAGTACTGAAAACTCATTCCTAACAGCACCTTTCCAGGAGGCAGAAATCCAAAAAGCCATATGGAGTTGTGGTGGGAATAAGAGCCCCGGACCTGACGGCCTCACATTCAAATTCATCAAAAAGATGTGGCCGATTATAAAAGGGGACGTCATCAACGCGCTCGATGAATTCCACCAAAGTGGGAAAATCGTCAAAGGAGGCAATCCAAGTTTTGTCACGCTTATCCCGAAAAAAACAGGACCCTGCCTCGTCAGAGATTACCGTCCTATATCCTTGATCGGATGTTTCTATAAAATTCTAGCCAAAGTATTAGCAATTAGACTATCCAAGGTGATCGGGGGTGTGATTTCGGAAAACCAAAGCGCCTTCGTGAGCAACAAGCAAATACTGGACAGTATACTTGTCCTCAATGAATCACTCGATTATATCAGAAGGGAGAAACAAGATGGTATCATTTTTAAAGTGGATTTCGAAAAGGCCTACGACTCGGTGTTTTGGGAATTCATAGATGAAATGATGGAAGGGATGAATTTCAATTGGAAATGGAGGAAATGGATTCGTG
Organism: Galeopsis tetrahit; assembly: GCA_963675135.1. Lineage (NCBI taxonomy): Eukaryota > Viridiplantae > Streptophyta > Magnoliopsida > Lamiales > Lamiaceae > Galeopsis > Galeopsis tetrahit. The sequence continues at coordinate 2,205,010 of OY776120.1, forward strand.
GATGTTTGTCTTCAGCAACTATGGCTATCCTGGTCAATGGAAGCCCAACTAGTGAGTTCCATCTTGAGAGAGGAATGCGCCAAGGCGACCCCCTATCTCCGTTTCTTTTCCTCATCGCGGCTGAAGGCTTGAGTTGTCTTATGAAAAAAGTTGTGGATTTAGAAAAGTTTCGATGCATTGAAATCGGCCGCCAGAATATCAAAATTAGCCATCTACAGTTTGCTGATGATACAGTATTCTTGGGTAGAGCTTCAAAGGAAAATGCAAAAATTATGAAAGGTATTCTGAGACTGTTCGAGGTAGCCTCAGGTCTCAAGGTAAACTATTCGAAAAGCTCCTTATATGGCATTGGCACCAACGAAGAAGAATTAACATCTCTTGCAGGAATTATCGGATGCGCCACTGGCACCATCCCTTTTAACTATTTAGGCCTGCCTATTGGAGCAAACTACAGGAGAAGAGAAACCTGGAAGCCTCTCGTCGACAGAATAAGGAAGAGACTCTCTGGGTGGGCTAGGAGGCATCTCTCAATGGGAGGGAGGATTACACTTCTGAAATCGGTTCTTACGGCTATGCCTCTCTACTATCTCTCTTTTTTCAAAATTCCTATGTGTGTTATCCAATCCATCAAGCGTATCCAAAGGAACTTCCTTTGGGGGGGCAACGATAATTGTAGGAAAATTGCTTGGGTGAGTTGGGAGAGGGTGTGTAGAAATAAAGAGTCGGGAGGTCTAGGAGTGAGAGATATATGTTTGTTTAACAAAACTCTTTTATGTAAGTGGGCTTGGCGTTGGATAAAGGAAAAGAATTCCTTGTGGGTTAGAGTCCTTAACTCTAGATATGGTCCTATCAATTTGTGGGAGTCAGACGAATCTAAGTGTTCCCTCTGGTGGAGGGATTTATGTAAAATTATGAGAGGTCCTGAGGGTGTGATTTATGTCAATAACCTGGAGTTTAAATTGGGTAGGGGAGACTCAGTAAGTTTCTGGGAAGATCCATGGATTGAAGAGAAGGTGTGCCTTAGGGAGAAATACCAAAACCTGTACAACATTTCTTCTAATAAAAGTGGTAGTGTTAAGGATTTCTTCCTAACAGATGGAGAAACTTGGAATTTTCCGTGGGACAGATTATTCAACACTAATGAGTTCTTGGATTTTGCAGATTTGTGGTCTTCTATCTGCAGGTATAAGCTGGATGATGCATGTGAAGACTCCTTCCTGTGGAAAAATTCAAAAGCTGGGGTTTACTCTACAAAAGACATGTATAACCTTCTGGCTGATCATTCAGACTTAGCAGTAGATCGACAAGTGCAATGGGAGAAACTATGGTGGAAATACGTCCCTACGAAAGTCTCAGCGCTATCGTGGAGAGTCCTTCAAGGGAGAGTGGCTACAGCGGACAATTTAACGAAGAGGGGCATTAATCCGATAGGACTCTGCCCTTCCTGCCCTCAATGCAGATCTGGTCCAGAAACAGTGCGTCATCTGTTTAATACATGCTCATCGGCTCTTCTGGTCTGGAGAGATATGTCGAACTGGACGAATAGTCAACTCAACTACGCGAACTCTGTGAAGGAGCAGATGAATGATTTCTGCAAATCTGGAAAAAAGACAATCAACCGAAAAATACTGGGCCTTATTTGGCAATGTACAATCTGGAAATTATGGAAGAACCGCAATGATCTAATTTTTAATGAGAGAACATCAACAACGGAGGAGATATCAGATAGCATCAAATTCAGCACCTGGAAATGGTTAAAGGCTCACAAGGTTATTAATTCATCCCTCCACGACTGGGATAGGGACCCCTGGATTTGTATACTTAGCTAACATTATAGTGTAATAATCACCCTTCTCTTGTTCAGGCAGATTTTGTAATTGTTACTAAAGGGATTCAAGTACCCCTGTATCTTGAATAAAACAGAGCACCATTTTTACTTCTCAAAAAAAAAAATACATTAGATCAGTTAAGATATTGGATCGAATGAAATTATGAAAGGAATCAAAGGATGAAAGGAGGACCAAAAACTGATTGCATTAAATGGTGCAACGGTCAATTAAGGCACCATCTCAACTGACCGTTATAATGTTATTTTCCACCGCCATTCACGTGCCTCCCTTCTCCATGATTTAGTACCCATCAAAAATATTTTTTTCATTCATCTATAAATTTTTCATTACTTTTGTGTACATACATTAAGATATAATTAAATTATGTGTTAGTCTTATGTGAAATATTGCATACATGCATTTCATCCCAATTAGGCAAGTCAAAACCCTAAGTTCAAAAGTTAAATTAAGTCAATTTTAAAAAATTCGCGGGTCATAGGTCTGGATCCGGGTTGCCCAGAAAATTCGCGGGTTGCAAACAGGTGGTTTACTACATGACCAAAATATTGTTACTACAAGGCCAAAATATTACCACTACAAGGCCAAAAATTTAATACTACATGTCAAAACATTTTGAAAAATTCACCAAAAAATAAAGTCTCCAGAATATTTTTGAACATGTAGTAATACACTTTTGACCTTGTAGTGATAAAATTTTGGTCTTGTAGTAACATTGTTTTAGTCATGTAGTAGCCGAATAAGTCAAAATTATTTTAGTAATTTTGCCCCAAAAAAATAAGTGTCCAGAATATTTTTGAACTTGTAGTAATACACTTTTGACCTTGTAGTGACGAAATTTAGTTCTTGTAGTAACATAATTTTGGTCATGTAGTAAAATAATAATATATTAGAGTGAAAATAAATATTTTAATTAAGGTTGACCCGCTTTGACCCGTGTTGACCCGCGTTGACCCACAAATTTTGACCTAATTACCTTAATTAGTCATATTGCATGTATGCAATATTACATATAAGTTTTTGCGTTAAATTATAGATATAGTAACAAATTTGTTGCTCGCAAAGATCCAACTTGTGTTGCCGTGGGATCTCTTTTCACATCATCACAAATCATTTTTTTTTCTATCACTCTATTTCAACTACTCACTATACGTTTTATACAATACTCCCTCCGTCCCATACTTGAAGACACATTTTACTATTTTGGGCGCCTCATACTTGAAGACACATTATCTAAAATAGCAAAAACACTTTTAAACACTCCCCTTAAAATATCACAATATTACAACAAATGACACTACTTTATTACACTAAAAAGTAACTTAATTACTACTCCCTCCGTTTTTTAATAAGTGTCACTTTAGCTTTTAAACTAATTCTAAAATAAGTGTCATTTTAGGGTTTTTTCTTTAATTTTGACTATTTTATCCTTATTCATTTACCATAAATATTTTTCATTAATAAATTCCACAAAAATTGTTTATACCAAAATTAATTTGGTTTATGAATACTAGCTACATTCTTAACTACATTCTTTATCAAACAAAACTTCTATATTAAAATTAGTTATAATTAATGAAGGGTAATATCGACCACAATTTATAATTTTAATTTGTTGAAAAATGTCAAAATGACACTTATTAAAAGATGGAGGGAGTATTATTTATAATGTTGAAAAGTCTTTACTACCCCACTTTATCTTACACAATATTAATAAACAATTCATTCATTAAAACCCGTGTCCAATTGGTTTGAGCCTTCAAGTATGGGACGGAGGGAGTATTATTTAATTACCGTGTAAAAAATAAAAGAGAAGCCGGAAGTAGTATTTATTTCGTCAGAGAATAAATTTTTAAAACATTAAATTGAAATGAATGGAACAATAAAATAATAAATGAAAGGTGAAAAAAGAAACAAGAAGTTTGAGTTTTTTCTTTTCTTATTTTTTTAAGTTAGAAAAGGGGGAGGTGGGCGGTTGGAGGCATGATAGAGTTAAATGAAAGTTATGGGCAATTGTCTTGAAAGAACAAATTATGATAATAGGTGAAAATATTGCAATATATAGATATAGACTAGTTTTAAAATATTTTCCAATTCAATTAATAAATGTATATCTATTCATTAATTATGTGAAACTATAATTCCTATTAAATAAGATTATAATAAATGTTTTATTTGTCTAGTTTTCTTTTTCATTAAAAAAATTAAGCTTGTGCAAAATTCAACTAGCTTAGGACAAAAAGTATATTCTTTTTTTCTCAATTATATATTTCAACTGGTGCACGTTACTTCTCTATACTTCAATGAATTATAAATAAGTAATATTTTTACTTGATTAAAAATAATATTTACAAGCTTGAGACTTGCCCTTTAAATTGCCAAAACGCTTTGTTTGATCCAGCCCAAACTGTGGCCCATTATATACGGCCCATTTTTATATGGGTGTTTCTAAGGATTGTTTATGTGGGCTTGTTTGATAACCCATTTGATTAGCTTAAAATTAATTATGATTTCGTTTAAAATCATTTTTTGCTTGTCAAATTTCATGTAATAATTCATTTATATTGTTTTGTCTTTCATTCTCCAACCATAAATAAAATAAATCTCACAATATCCTAACATACCCTCAACTTATTTATTTAAACGGAGAGAATAATAAATTTCTACAGAGTTATTTTTAATTTAATCTGCTACGTTCAGTTTAACCTATGATTATTATTTGCAATCCGTTTGTGCAAGAACCACTCTAAAATTATTTTGAAATAAACACAAATATAAATTTGAAATTCGTTTAATTTAAAACTAATTATACTCACACAATAGGAGTACATAATATCTGTGTTAGTGGAATGAATATATATATACATGTAATTCTATTGCTTATCAATTTATCATAATCCAAAATTGGAAATTTTCAACAATTACAATTACACTTACAATTACAATTTCGTGTATATTTCTGCTGTGGTATTATCCTGCACTAAACAAAATGTCCTCAGCTGCCCCAAATAAATCTGTACAAGTCTGCTTTGAATATCACTACTATACTGCTTGAAGGACTTCATTTTCGTCATTTTTCTCCGTCCTCTCCTCTGGTGCAAACTTCATAACCTTCACACGGAACATAGCCTGCAATTGACCCGAAAACACCCCGATTCGGGTTAAAATGTCATGTGTTTGGCCTAAATGTGCAAAAATTAAAAACAATAACACCCCAATTCTGCCTAAATGTGCGAAAATAAAAATTTAATGGCCTAAATGTGTCGGCCCGTAAATATATCATCCTCCCTGCTGTATAATATTACCACCAGGATATGCAGAAGAAAATGTGGGATGATATCATGCACTCTTACAAATTTGCAAGCACAATGCCTGAAAATAATGAGACAAAAAGTATTACCTTCTTATCAGACCCAAACTCAATTACATCAGTTGGGTGGAAACGAGTAGGAAGGTTGGAAGACAGACGATATCTCCTGCCTTCGTTACTGCAAAAATTTATTCACTTAGGACTGCAAGGTACTAGACCAGAGAGAGAGAGAGAGATTTCCAAGGCTTACTCTGAGATCCAGGTGCCATGCTCGCTCCTTAAGTCTGTCACGAAAAAAGCTCCATCTTTGTAACTTATCCGAGCATGCATTTTAGAAACCTAGAGACGAAAAACTTTTCTCATCAATACATTAAACGGACACATCGAGCAAGCAATAGGGAAACAAAGGGCTCAAACCATCGCACCTCAGGTGAAGGTATAGTTATCGACACTCCAGGAAAGTTTGCATGTGATACGCTCCTAACAATAAGAAAAGCTACCATTAAATATGGACTACTATATAACCAAGTAATCTATTTTGCAAAAATGAACTTTGATATCAATGTAGTTTATCGGCATAAATGAAAATAAATTAAACCTACCCAATCACAAAAGGGTTCTTCTCATCTCTGCTTAGGAATATAGTTTCAGATGCTGCAGTTGAATCTCCCACTGGAAATAGAAACCAACTGCATATGAAGAGTGAATATTACATAATTGAGTGGATGTAAGTCAGTATAAAAACATCACACATGTTTTCCTCGTAAATTAAAGCACCACATTCTTACTCTGCCACAAGAGCTCGCTCTAGAGCATCATCATCATTAAACCATTTTCGTAAATTATCACTAGCCTGTAAAAGATACAAGTTAACTCTTGAATTAGGAAATAGAACTGCAAAGTGCAAACTAATCGAAATAGCTAAGTGATTAGTTGTTCAAATGGCGTACTTTGTCGGAAAGTCTGCATTGTTGTGCTCTCCCTTCAAGTTTCGAACTGCAGTACACAAATATTTAGTAATTTCACCAACATAGGATAAAATATACACCATTGCAACTCTATTAAAGGAATAGCCTATGATAAGTTATTGCAGTGATGGAATCCTATTTTGGTGCTAATAAGAATTATATATATGTACCACTGGATTCAGATGATATTCTAGAAGTTTCGTATTGTAAATCTTGCAGTTGGGGTCCTTAAGGGGCAAAAAAACTTCCTAGATACGACCATGTCTTAGAGACTACAATCACTCTAATATTTACAACTCGGAAAACGTCTACATTAAACTTAGGGTGGTAGGTTCAAATTGTTCAATAGAATGATAGTGAAAATCATTGAATAGTGAATTACAATGAGAATGATGGTTACATTGTTAGTGCTTTGCTCTAATCTTGGAATAAATGGGAACAAAAAAAATGATTGTTGGTTGAAAAATAGTGGAATTATAGGGAGGGAGGTAGTCAACCAAAATGAGGTAACGATCAACTTATTTTGAGTGTCATTACCCTGTACGAAGTATAAGAATGTGAATTAATCATCTTTCATTCACATTAATCACCACAATTATCTTATGCCATTCTTATTACCATTTTCATTTAATAATTTTGAACCAAGAGGGCCCTTAATTCATCAGTTAGTAATTGTTCATAGAAAACACCAAATTTTTTTTTTATAAAGCATTTAATGAAGAAAAGAAAAAGGAAATATGATTTAGAACCCAAAAGTAAGTGCTATGGGCATTCAAATGAGATCTTACCCGTTACCACCAAGAACCCAACTTAGCATTAAAGGCATACCAACGTCGATAAATACCCTCCCTCCAACTCTTCCAGGATGTGGTATTCTATACTTTGTCAGGAACTACATAACAGATTATAGAATTCTTGTCAGCATACTGTTTCTATCCATGTTCTGAATACTAGAGCAATTTATTTATATTTAGGGAATCTTCCTCAGATTCTTACCGACAATGGTCCAAGTCCAACTCCAAGATATGCTTTGTAAGTTGATGCCATAATTGCAGCCATTCTTGCTAATCCATGAATAATTGCAACGCGTAGTTTTCGAGCATTCTCATATCTGAAAAAGCATATTGTAAGACGGTGAACCACCTATATAAATGAGGAATTTGCATTTCAAATATGTGTTATATTAGAAAGTCTTAGACCTTAGAAATAGTCAGACACTAGATGCATTAGATTTTAGTTTGTCTTACTTGCTGCTAAAATGATCCCTTTTCCCAAATTGCAATCTAATCTAAACTATTAAGTTTTGGTAAATAAAACTCAATTATAAAAAGGAAAATCGCAATTTGAATCTACGGGCATATTGACTTTTGCCCATTCATGACATGTTGAACAGTTAACCATGCCAGCACCCATGTATGTACTTTGGAGTAGGAAAGATAACATTGTTAATTGCTTGACCGTCAGAAACGGGCAAAGAGTCAATCTTCCCAGAAGTTCGAATCGCATTTTTTTTAAAATTAAGGTTGTATTCACCAAAACTAAAAAATTTAGATTAAATTGCAATTTGCGAAAAGGTTGTGGTTTTATCAGCAATTAATGCAAGAGATAAAGGTACAAGATTGTAAATAAACTCTTGCCTCCTCAAAGAAGAGGTTATATCAATTGGGCTTCCCGAATCGATGCTTTGCTTCCTAGCTTTGTCAAGCTCGAGTGCAAGTTGATAGCCATCCTGGAGAAATGAGATAATACTTCAAATATAGTGGTATTAAATGATAAACACATTAAAAATGAAGTCTACCTCGATAGCCATGCATCCTCCTTGGCCCAAGTTTGGCTGCATTGCATGGACTGAATCACCCAGCAATGTGACACGACCTTTTCCCCATGAAAAGATTGGTGAAAGGTCATATATGTCGCGCCGAAGTATTGCATCTTCGTCAGTGGCAAGCAGCAAATCTATAACATTCTCGCACCATCCTTCAAATATCTTAAGCAACCTTTCCTTTTTACCTGCAATCCAAGGATATATATATATTAGATACAGAAATAATAGTAACTCAGCAAAAATCAAGATCTGACTTAATTGCATTTTTAACCAAACGTTTGGGTAATTGCTAAAAATCACGACTTTAACATCTCAATTGCAATTGAGACAAGGGACAGCTTCAGACATGCCCAATATACACATGACGTTAAATTCGTGAATTTTGTTGCAATTATGCAAAAGTTTGGTTAAAAATGCTATTAAGTCAAACGATGTCATTTGTATATCGGGCAGATCCCAAACTGCCTGGTGTTTCAACTGCAATTGAGATGTTAAAGTCGTGATTTTTTGTTTTGCAATTATCAAAAGCTCGGTTAAAATCTTAGTGCAGGAAAATGTTGCCAAAATAAGTTTAACTTGTTCGCTTCAAGAAAGAAATCCATTCTGGGTGCATTAGCCATGTCAATTTCATTGATCATTAGCCATCCTTCTTTCAAGATTTATTGGATCAAAAGAAAACGCCATTTTGGAGTTTTATCAACAATTTGCTAGTTTTGGAAGGTAAAATCCTGCAACTTTGTCATTATAGGACTAAAATTGCATCATTTTAAAAGTTACGAGACTTAATCGAGAAAATTAATTTGACTAGACCCTTTTTGCAATTTACTAGCAGTTGGTGAATGCGGACATGAAAAGCAATGTTAGAAGTTATTCCAGATTGGATATGCATTTTCATTCGCTAAAGTAACACGAAAATCATGTGAAGATTATTTACCTCTGGGAGGATCTGTTCCACCAGGTGCTTCGTTGTAAAATGCATACCACTGCATCTTTCCTCCTCCGACATCTGATGAAACAAAGTATTGTTTGTGGCCCAAAAATACTCGATACCTTCAAAAGAATAGGTATACATAAATCTCTTCTTGAAAAAGTATAGCCCTCTCCCACTAATATAGCATTGAAATACTAAAAGTGATGCAACAAGCTTGTACAGCATACCCTACAGTCTCGATGTCAGCAGGAACAAAATCTGCTATTCCAGTGTAACAGGTGTAGCCAGAGTATACAGCTTCACTTTGCCCAAATAAATTTGTCCTCACCTACATTAAATTCATCACTTCTGTTATCAAAACGAAAAGGCTAGACTACAGCTTCAAAAAAGCAAAATAAATATCCATGTTCAGTTAGTAATTGATTGAGTAGTTTCTGGAAAGGCCTTTAAAGTAAAAGATTGAATTAAAAAGTTTTTGGTCCCATAACGTGTCTACTGTTCAATTTTGGTCCCGAAAAAAATTCACCTTTTTGATGTAGTCCTAATATAAAAATATTTATCCAATTTTGGCCCCAAAATTGACGGAAATTGAAAACAACATCGTTTTATGTCACGTGAGGATTAAATTTAGGACTGAATTTGGAAGACAAGTTATGTAGCCAAATTGGACATTCGTGTGACATAAAATAACACCATTTTCAAATTTTCAGCAATTTTGGGCCAAAATTGGACGAACTTTTTAATATTGGGACAAAATCGAAGAGGTGAACTTTTTTTTTAATACCAAAATTGGACAGTAGACAACTTATGGGATCAAAAAACTTTTAACTAGATGATAAATTCTTTTAAAAAGTGCAATTCGGAGAAAACTCAATTTGGTCACCGTAATTGGGACAGTCGCATGTTCTAATAAATGCATGCAACTGAACCAGCAAGTAATTGATCCGTTTCTCCCCTAAAATTCACTTTCTTTCTTTGTAATTCTGTGAATGGAATTGTACTGATAACACAGAAAGAAGTACCTTTGACCTTATACCATCAGCACCAACAAGAAGATCTCCTTCAAAAGACTGTCCATCTTCAAGTTTCACAGTTACCTGAATTACAGAACGAGTACAAATATGTGAAACGAAATCCAGATATAGCAGACCAACAACAATTCTTCAAGTAAATAAAGGCATGCTATCTCAGTACATAAATCCACTAAATTCATCAATGAGATTGCTCAGAGATGTTGTGCTGAAAAACACAAGAATACCTTTTCACCATCATCGGTAAAGTCCACTACATTGCTTTCATTCATAATTATATCGGACCCAACTGCCTGCGCAAGGATTTGTTGTAAAGTCATGCGGCTAATGACTCTAGTGACTGGAAGTCCCTTCTCTGCTGCTGGAGTGAATGTATCAAACTTGACATACCTGGTGATCAAGTCTATCATCTCCTCAAAATTGATTTATATAGAAAATAGCCAAACAAGGTATTACAATTTATTAGGGACTTTTTAAGATTAATTTTTTTCACTATATACGTAGAACGTTTTATTTAGACCTTTATTTTATATGAGTTCACCCCACTTGGATTGGAAATATACATGATGCTATAATATAAAATTGAGGCTTGAAGTAAAATTCTAGATTCACCCTGCACCTACCTAAACCAAAAGAGAATAAAAGAAGCCAGTAATAAGTGTATTTCAGTATATTCATGAATTGGCTTTGACAGCTTTAATCATGCAATCAAAAAATATCAAGTTGTGCAATACTGGAACCCCTTCCCTTTAGTGTAAATTACTATCAACTGAACAAACTAGGTCTGCAGTAATCAAACACAATTTCCAACCATATATCTGAAAATTAGCAAGGTGAAGCTAAAAGTCAAGACTAGTACAATTCGCTATCCATGTAAAGCTGATAAAAGCAACCACCAATAGTTCATGAACACACACCTATTCACAAGTTTGGTAGCATTTGACTTTTATAATCATGTATAGAAAAGTGAACAAATATGGGATGAATTCATATAACTAAGATTTTCCCAAACCATCAAGCAAACAAGGCCTAAATATATACGAATTTGATTACAAAATCTGAAAGAAGTTACCAATTGCCAGAAACTCCATCAACCAGGCCATTAATCCGATCGCCAGTGATGCACCCAGCATCCAAAATAGCTTCAGCAACATCCATATCAATGGCTTCTAAAGCAGCCAAAGCATTACTCTGTATCTGAATTGGACCCCTATACTGCCCCTCTCCCCTTATAGCACTCAGATCCCTTTCAAACACCACCACATCAAAACCCTTCTTCTTCGCCGCCAACGCCACCACCAGTCCCCCAATCCCGCCGCCGGCCACCAGAATCCTCACCTTCTTCTCTCCCGACGCCGCCGCCCTCGGCGCTTCAGCTACCCTGGCCTTAACTCTACTCAATTTCTTCGACAGGCGAAACTCTAGGTTTCCGGTAAGGGACTTCGAACGGCAGATCTCGGCCGGGAAATTCGCCGGAAATAGGAAAGGGGATGTTGATGATACTGCAATTGAGGGGTTAATTGAGTTGCAGAGCACCGATGAGGCCATTTTTTCGTGAGAAGAAACGGTTACTGCGAAACGCGATAAGTGTGAAGCGGAAAGTGAAAATCAGAGTGAATGTGTGTGGCAGAAGAGGTGGGGAATTGTGTGCATGAGAGAGGTGTGGTGGGGCTTCAGAAATTGGACACCAATCCAAGTTTCAAGGTGGTGAAGCAGGATTTATGGCGCCATGTGTCACTCCACACACATACCATATGCATACATTTCTTTCTCTCTTTCCAAATAAATATCTAATTGGAGTAATATTTGTGGTTCACCAATTTTTCACAAATTCTTTCCGGTAAAAGCTACTTCTGAGTTCCGGTAAAAGCTGTTATTTGAGCACCGAGGTTAAGAAATACTCCCTCCGTCCCAGTCCACACTTTCCTTATTGAGACGTCTCAAAATTACTTGCACACTCTTAATATGGAAATACTTCACAAAATTAATAACATCACAACATCATTTTATTTTTAAATTTGCCACTCATTTTTTCCATACATTTCACTTTACACATCATCAAATCCATTTTATACATCATCAAATTACCTAAAATACTCCTCCTTTATCTTACATCATCAACCACTAAATCCATTTTTCTTAAACAACATGTCGGTCAAACTATGCAAGTTATCTTGGGACGGAAGGAGTATGAATGTGACAGATATTATATAAATTTGTATGTTTAGTTTTCACTAAGACGGACAAAAAAAGAAAGTTGTGTAGTTTTTACGGGAACGAAGGGAATACTAGTCATGAACCGATGGAAAAGTCATAACGTATTTAGCAAGTTTATGTATTACTGTGTTAATAGATATCGGAATGTGGTTAATGTTTCGCATTAAGACATTTTCAAGTTTTAACCAAATGTCTTTGAGAAGAGAGTCTTGTAGACTAAATATCTGTTCTTGCTTGTTGATAGTTTTCATGTAAATAAGATTTTTTAAATGAATTCTAATACCGTTGAAATTGTAGCGTTTGCAGCTTTAAATACCTTTCAATATTGCTCCGAGTTTAACTCCAAGAATCATTTTTGAATAGGTGTAAAAATAATGCAAATAGAGTACTTTATATAAAAGTAATACTCATTTAGTCTTAAAATGATGATCATCTTTTATTTTTTACATAAATCAATAAAACATCATATGTTATGCTTAAAAATTTAGATTTTACCTAAACTTTTAAGCTAAAGTCTAGTATGCACTCGAGTGCATGTTGTGCACCCTATTCCATGTTGCACTTTTCAATTTACTAACTTACACTTTTTGGTAAATGGTGTTGCATTTTTCAATTATTACTAAAAATATTATTATACAGTTTAATAATTGAAAAGTGCAACACCAGTTAAGTCAATAAACTGAAAAATGCAACATGGATTAGGGTGCACAACATGCACTCGAGTCCATAGCAGACCAACCCAACTTTTAAATATACTTATCCATTAATTAGAGTAGTTTGAACATTATACTCATTCTAAATAGTAAATGTTTGGTAGTTGATGAAAATATGTTTGTATGGATGACATTATTTTACTATTTTACAAAAATAAAAATAAAAATATAGTACTCCATTATTGAAATTAGTTTTATGTAGAGTCAACTGCTGAAACCCCATTTAGGAAGTGGTCATTCATTGGATTACTATTTTTTAATACAGTAACAGCTTTCGGTCTAATTTATTTATCAAAAACACTTACTTATATTCCAAAATTACAAATATATCCTTTTTTTTTCCCTTAAAAAGTAGTTTGTGTACGTGTTTAAATATTCCATTTTATTGGTGTAAAAAAAATTCATTTCATTAATATATAATTTTATTGTTATATATGACTTTCTTAGGTCCACGTTATATATATTTTTTTTTTAAACTTAAACCTCTTTCAACTGGTCATGGTTGATGGGCAAGTTTCCTCCATCAATAAAAATCATTTTCCAAAAATATAAAATTAAAATAAGAATATTAATGTCCACGAGTCACTCTGCCGATTAATATTAATGAGTTATGTAAACAGATAAGCATCATTTTCTTGCTAAATTCCACTTAAAATATCGAAACAAAGGAAAAGTATTTGGTATACGTAATTTTCACTATTAAGAATAAATATAAATAGATTGTTTCACACTTTTCTATAAGTTCGACTATTATAACATTAGGGTCTCAAGGCTCAAGTTTACGTTCACATATTTTAAGTTCAATTCGAGTTCGCATCTTTACAAATTTAAATTTTTAGATAGGTCGAAATTATATCGCCAACAAAGAAGAATAAACGGGGAATTCTAGTCCGGTGACATAAACGGCGGAATATTTTTCTCCCCAGATCAGCGTTTCCGTGGAGATTTTTCATTCTTCTTCATCTTTATTTTGTTTTCTAGCATTTCTTATATATTTATTATTATATTATAAAAATTAGTTAAAATTATATAATAAATATTACAATTATTAATAAAAATAAAATTAAGGACTAGAATTATAAATAATTATAAGTATACATATACATAAATTCTTTTGACATTATAAATTCTTGGTGAGTAGGAATACAGAACAATTATCATTAGAATTTTGAAATATAGTACGTACCCAATAATTCTTGTGGTGGTTTGTTGCCATTACGTCGGCCATATAATCATTTTATTTTATTTTTTGCATTTTTTTATATTTCTTTTGATTAGAAATACGAAATATATGTGCGGGATAAGTAATATTTATTGCTACTATTTAAAAAAAAAAAGTGAAATTCTCTCTAAACAAAACAATGTGCCCAAAAAGGACCGTAAACCCAAATTTTTAATGTTTCAATTTATCTTTCTTTAATTGCACAAAATAATAGTAATAAAATTTTAAAGGGGCACACTATGGGAATTGAGAACAAGTACAATTTACTTTCCACAATCCTAAATATTTCAAATAATTTATATATGAAATTAATGATGCAATTAAAGTTGTAATTTGAGCAAACTGAAATTAATGTTGCAATTAAAGTTATAATTTGAGCAAACTTTAATCATGTGCGATATTTTTTTTTGTAGTTTTTTTATTTTTTATGAAGACATCAACGAACACGGATAAATTTTCAGAGCAATATTACTATATTAGAAGGTATTTGAAGTGTAGGTTGGGGTAGCAAGGAGCAGTGACGGTGCCAGAGGCTGAGATTTCTTATAGGAGGCTGGGATTTCTTATGTGAAACTAGGTTGGGTAGATTTCTTATAGGAGGTTGGGATTTCTTATGTGAAACTAGGTTGGGTTTGATAATATATATTATCGCATGTAGCTAGGAGGCTGGGATTTCTTATGTGAAACTAGGTTGGGGTAGCTAGGAGGCTGAGATTTCTTATGTGAAACTAGGTTGGGGTAGCAAGGAGCAGTGACGGTGCCAGAGGCTGAGATTTCTTATAGGAGGCTGGGATTTCTTATGTGAAACTAGGTTGGGGTAGCAAGGAGCAGTGACGGTGCCAGAGGCTGGAATTTCTTATGTGAAACTAGGTTGGGGTAGCAAGGACGGTGCCAGAGGCTGGGATTTCTTATGTGAAACTAGGTTGGGGTAGCAAGGAGCAGTGACGGTGCCAGAGGCTGGGATTTCTTATGTGAAACTAGGTTGGGGTAGCAAGGAGCAGTGACGGTGCCACAATGGGGCCAGGGGGATTACTGGGCCCCCCACCAATTTTTTATTTTATTTTATATGTATACTCCCTCCGTCTCGTAATTATTTTTTTATTGGAACGTCACAAGATTATTTACACACTTTTAATATGGAAATACCCAATAAAATTAATACCCTTCCAACATCATTTTATTTTCAAAATTATCACTCGTTTTTGCATACATTTATTTACACACTTTTAATATGGAAATACCCAATAAAATTAATACCCTTCCAACATCATTTTATTTTCAAAATTATCACTCGTTTTTGCATACATTTTACTTTGCAGACCACCAAATTCACTTTACACCTCACTAAATCACCAAAAATACTCATATTTTATTCATCAACCACTAAATCCACTTTTCTTATTTACACCTCACTAAATCACCAAAAATACTCATATTTTATTCATCAACCACTAAATCCACTTTTCTTAAAAATTATGCCGGTGCAAATAATAGAATATTGGAACACATTAATTTATTAATTAAAAGACATTTACAACCGAAGAAATTAATAAAATGTTTTTTAAATTTAATATTTTAGCAATTTTTAAATTGTTTTGCTTCATTTTGAATCGAACTATCAAAACTTCAAAACAAAATGAAAGCCAGCTTGTTCAATTTAATTTAATAAAATGTATTGACAATTTTCTCATATAAAATTTCGATGAGTATAATAATATTTTATCTTTAAAGTAATGTTAATCGGGCCCCCCTACCAAGATTTTCTGGCTCCGTCACTGGCTAGGAGGCTGGGATTCTAGGTTGGGGTAGCTAGGAGGCTGGGATTTACTGGTGTGTTAGGGGTGGATTGTGACAGGGGGAGAAATGGTCGAAGTGTGGTTTGGGATTATTATGGAGAGAGGATATTGTTGTAACTGTGAAGTCGTGCGTACTCGAATAACCATATTGATGCAATTATAGGAGAGGGGGAGGTTTGGCGATTGACAGGGGTGTACGGCTTCCCGGAAGATCGACAAAAAAGGAAAACGTGGAGGTTGTTGGATAGTTTGGCAGGAGAGCCTGATATGCCATGGTTGTGTTTAGGTGATTTTAATGAGATCGTACATAATCGAATAACCATATTGATGCAATTATAGGAGAGGGGGAGGTTTGGCGATTGACAGGGGTGTACGGCTTCCCGGAAGATCGACAAAAATGGAAAACGTGGAGGTTGTTGGATAGTTTGGCAGGAGAGCCTGCTATGCCATGGTTGTGTTTAGGTGATTTTAATGAGATCGTACGTACTCGAATAACCATATTGATGCAATTATAGGAGAGGGGGAGGTTTGGCGATTGACAGGGGTGTACGGCTTCCCGGAAGATCGACAAAAATGGAAAACGTGGAGGTTGTTGGATAGTTTGGCAGGAGAGCCTGCTATGCCATGGTTGTGTTTAGGTGATTTTAATGAGATCTTATACGGTTCGGAGAAGAGTGGTGGAAATTCTCGTTGTGAGGGAAAGATGCGTGATTTTAGGGATCGTTTGGAGAGATGCAACTTGATGGATTTAGGTTATGAGGGCAATAAATTTACTTGGTCAAATATGCAGGCGAGAGGAAGGAATATCCAGGAGAGGCTTGATAGGGCATTAGCAAATGATGCTTGGATCCACCGATTCTCGAGAGCTCGTGTTTGCCACCTTTTTCGGGTTCTCTCTGACCAATGTCCTGTTATTATGCAGTGGGAGCATAGGAATCGACATTTGGGGGAGGGGCGGACAGCTCACTTGTTCCAATTTGAGACATCATGGCTACAAGAGGAGGACTGCTCGTCCATTGTCAGGAGGACTTGGGAGGTAGGTAGAGGAATTGTGCCAGTGAGGGCGCTGGTTGATAGGATTGGAGAGTGTGGTGTGGCTTTGGCTAATTGGGACTCAAGATTTTTTGGTAACATCCCAAAGGAAATAGTTAAATGCAAGGGGCAGTTATCTCGGCTTCAAACTATGCGGCAGACGGACGAAATTATTCAAGAGTCTCGGTCACTGGAAAATAGAATTACAGCTTTGGTCAGAAAGGAGGAGTTGTTTTGGTTGCAGAGATCACGAGTTAGCTGGATGCGAGAGGGAGACAAGAACAATAGTTTTTTCCATCGTATGGCTAGTGGGCAGAAAAGGAGAAATTACATCCATGAAATTATGGGGTCTGATGGTGTTCGGCAGGGGGAGTCTGCTGTGATAAAGGAAGTTTTCTTAAAATATTTTAAGGGGTTGTTTTCGACTGCGGAGATACTGGATATGGGGTTAGCGCTCGAGGCGGTGGATTGCAGGGTTACGAGAGATATGCATACATCGTTATCTTTGCCTTTTACGGAGTTGGAGGTTGTGAAGGCCTTATCACAAATGCATCCTACAAAAGCACTGGGACCAGATGGTGTGTTTGCTATTTTTTTTTCAAAAATTATTGGATGTTGTTGGTCCTTCTGTTTTAGCTTCTGTTCTTAGTATTCTAAATGATGGTGTTTCCCCTGAATCTCTTAATCACACGTTTATAGCTTTAATTCCAAAAAAGGAAAACCCTGGGTTTCCTTCTGACTTTCTCCCTATTTTAGTTTGTGTAATGTGATATATAAGCTTATTACTAAGACGGTAGCTAATCAGTTAAAACCTTTCTTGCATTCTATTATTGACTTGTGCCAATCGGCGTTTGTTTTGGGCCGGTTGATTACGGATAATGCTTTGTTGACTTTTGAGATTTTTCACCATATGCGTACCAATAAGGCTGTGAGTAAGGGTTCTTATGCTTTTAAGCTTGACATGAGTAAGGCGTATGATAGAGTGGAATGAGACTTTCTAGAAGGGGTGATGCGAAAGATTGGAATCCCTGATTGTTTGATTTCTACAATAATGTGTTGTGTTTCATCAGTTTCTTTTTTTAGTGTTTGTTAATGGTGCTCCAACGGAGTATTTTCGGCCGTCTAGGGCATTCGACAGGGGGATCCTCTATCCCCCTATTTATTCTTGTTCTGTGCAGAGGCATTGTCGGTTTTGATCCGAAGGAATATGGAGATCGGTGTTCTCCACGGGGTTAAAATTTGTAGGGGGGGCTCTCCCTGTTTCAAATTTGTTCTTCGCGGACGATACTGTAATTTTTGGGAAAGCAACAATGGAGGAACTAGCTTGTGTGAAGAGAATTTTGCAGGTGTACGAGGGTGCTTCTGGCCAGGCCATTAACCTTGCAAAATCAGAGATTGTCTTTTGTGGTGGCCTGTCTGATGTGTGGGGTGAGGAACTGGCATAATTCTTGGGAGTTAGACGGATTCAAGAGCATGCAATTTATTTGGGTATTCCTACGCGTGTGGGCAGAAGCAGGTCTACAGTTTTTCGAGTGCTGGTGGAAAGGGTGTATAAAAAGATTAAAGATTGGAAGAGCAAAATGCTTTCACAGGCTGGTAAGTTGACCCTAGTGAACCATCATTTTTATTCCTTTACATCATTTTTGTAACTCGCTCGTGTTTCGACAGACCACTTTTGATCAATCTCAACTGATCCGGATGGCAGATGCCCATATTCAGGAGGTTCGACGGGCGACAATATATGTTCCTCGGTCGCATATGCACCGACACTCACTTCGTTGGTCACCACCGGTGGTAGGCAGCGTGAAGCTCAATACTGACGCAGCAGTGCGTGACGGGATAGGAGTGGGCTTAGGAGGGGTGCTGCGAAATGCTGATGGTGAGGTGGTCTGGTGTTTTGCTGAACAAAGGGTGGGAGTGTGGAGTGTGGAGCAGGCTGAAGCGGAAGCAATTTATTGTGGTTTAACATGGGTTGTGGATAAGCAGGTGGCCTCTGTGGTGGTGGAAGTTGATTCCCAAGTGGTTATTATGGCTCTACTGAAGCCAAAGCCAAATTTGTCATATTTGGGCTTTCGAATTCAAGAGATCTTGCGTTTGTCTAGTTCTTTTAGCTCTATTTCTTTTGTTTGGGCGAAGCGGGAGTGTAATATTGTTACTTATTGCTTAGCTTTTTATGGTTTCTCTTGTGATTCAGTTTTTTTGTCCATTTCTGAAACGACTCATATTGAGTTTAACGTTGCTGCAGATGTTGCTGCTATTTATTAATTTTACTTTCCCGTAAAAAAAAAAATTATGAATAATGATATAAATATGAAATGTTTTATCAATACGCACTATTCTCTAGTAGAGCGAGTTGACGAGCTAAGAAACGAGATCGGCTCAACTCGTTAAAGAGTCCAACGAGTCTAATGGAATTAAAAGAAAAAAAAATTAGACATCAAACCTAACAAGTCGAGCTAGTTAATAAATAAAAATATCTAACGAGAGCTCGAGCTCGACTCATTTAACAAACGAGTCGAGCTCGGTTAATGAACCATCAATTGACAAAATATAAAACGTAACACCCTGGTTCGGACCAAGAATTTATGCGTTTACAAAAATGATGTAAAGGAATAAAAAAATTGCAACCAATAATAAACTATAGTTTAACTTTCACCTCAACTCAGTAATATAACGTTTTTTACACTTTTGTAGAATACGCTCTCTTGTCTTGCGTGACCTAGGACAGGGGATAAAGTACCTCTATACCTTAATTCGTGTTTTCTTTTGTTTATATAATTCTCGTACTTGATATCTAGAGCATTAAGAGTTATTCTATTGTGGATTGACTAATTGACTGTGCAAAGGAGGTTAATCAACTAAACGAAGATTGGCCGACATTAAATGGTGTTAACTCGGAATCTGGAGCAAAATCTGGAAGTGGTGCATTGGTAAGTCGATGTTAACTGATGTGATGTTAGCTCTGGATCGGGATCGGGAGAAAAATCTGTGGATTCAGAGTTAAGTTTTGGATTGAATGTTCTTCAAACATCAGTCGCGCGTGAAAGTGATCGTTTTTTCTTTATGTGTCGATCATCCTGGCTTGGTGCTTGTTCTGAATCCATTAACAGGAAGAGATACCTTGGCGGTCTATGATTATAGTTTTAAAAGCTAAGAATAAGATGCAGTTTGTTGATGGCACATAGACCAGAAACAACTAGTGATTTGTATGTCGTATGGAGAAAGGTAGATAGAACAGCGTTGTCATGGATACTGATGTAGAGATGTAAACACACACTCATCTTATAATTGTAAAGAAGGAAATACAAAACAAAAGGTATTTCATATATGGAGTGTTACAATGTTTACAATGCTTAAAATGCATAAAGTGCATAAGGAATACAAAAGACCCTAATCTATATTTATAGACTAAGTAACAACTAGTAGTTACTAACTATTCAAACTAACTAACAAAGGGAAGTTACAAAAGGAAACAATACATGTTTATTGTGTTTAGTATAAGCACACTACTTTATATTACCCTTTACACCCCCCTCAAAATGAGAGTGGATGTCAATCAACCTCATTTTGACAATGTGAGTGATGATCAATCTCCAAACGTCGAGAATCGACCGAAAACAACACAAAAATCCACCAGCCACATATGCTTCATTCTTGAGCACTTGTTGATGAAGGTACTTTGCACAGAATTTGGCAACTACCTTACCTCCATGTCCATCATCATAGACACCAATAATCGAATTCATCCAATCCGTGGTGAGAATTCCACAAATATTCCAAAAAAAAATGGAATCGTGATATACACGAAAAATCGATTTCGAATCAACATGAAATCGAATATAAAACTCACGAGTATAAAACTCGCAAAGAAATGAGTATAAAACTCAAGAAACTCAAAGAATAATTCGAATCAAGATAAAATCGAATCCAAAAAATTCACGAGCATAAAACCCGTAAAGAACAATCTCAAAAAGAGAAAGAAGAAAAAAAAATGATAGAAATCCAAATCCATCAAAGATTTGGCAGAAATGAGTATAAAGACTCAAGAAATTCGGAAATCCATGCATACCGAATTGCGGAAACATATCTAGATCGACAAACTTGTTTAATCGATCATAAATAAATCAATACATAGCTCCGATACCATGTAGAGATGTAAACACACACTCATCTTATAATTGTAAAGAAGGAAATACAAAACAAAAGGTATTTCATATATGGAGTGTTACAATGTTTACAATGCTTAAAATGCATAAAGTGCATAAGGAATACAAAAGACTCTAATCTATATTTATAGACTAAGTAACAACTAGTAGTTACTAACTAACCACTAACTATTCAAACTAACTAACAAATGGAAGTTACAAAAGGAAACAATACATGTTTATTGTGTTTAGTATAAGCACACTACTTTATATTACCCTTTACAACTGAATTCCTCCAAAGAAGAGCTGAGTGAATCAGTTGTGTATGCAACATGTGCTAAACAAGTTTGGAATGGTCTTAGCAGTCAATATGGTGAGAATAATGGACATTTGAAATATAAAATCAAGAGAGAAATTGCAACACATATTTAAGGAAATGACAATGTGGTTGTTTATCATCCATTATGTCTTTAGTATGTTCTGCAATTTATTGAAATAATGCAAATGTTTTACATAAAAGTTATACTCCCTCGATCATGATGATTATTTTTCATTTTTTTACAAAAATCAATAAAACATCATCAGTTATATGTAAAATTCTAAATTTTCATCTATAAACTTTCAAACATACCCTTGAATATGATTGTATGGATGACATTATTTTACAATAAATTAAAATTAAAATATAGTACTCCATTATTGAAATTAGTTTTATGTCTTGAGAGTCAACTAACGAAACCCCATATTTAGAGTGGTCATTCATTGGATTACTTGTAATAACAACTTTCGGTCTAATTTATTTATAAAAAAACTTTATTATATTCCAAAATTACAAATATATCGGTATTGTGTATGTATTTATATATTCTATTTTATTGGTGTAAAAAAAAAATCCATTTCATTAATATATAATTTAATTGTTATATATGCCTTTGTTAGGACGTCCACGTTATAATTATTTTTATTTTTTAAACTTAAACCTCTTTCAACTGGTCATATATGGTTGATGGGCAAGTTTCCATCAATAAAAAATAATTTGCGAAAAATATAAAATTAAAATAAGAATATTAATGTCCACGAGTCACTTGCCTAATAATATTAATGAGTTATGTAAACAGCTAAGCATCATTTTCCTGCTAAATTCCACTTAAAATATCGAAACAAAGGAAAATATTCGGTATACGTAATCTTCACTATTAAGAATTGGTATAAATTGATTGTTTCAATTTCTAGTTGACTTTTTTATGAGATGAAATATATTTTGTAACATCAGGGCTTCAAAGGCTAGAGTGGTCAAAATGGGTTGGGCCGTTGGGTTGGCTCGTCCCCATCTATTAATATAGTGTATTGGACTAAGTATTTGAAAATTCATTTAGGAGCGGGTTCGTACGGTATAGATCGTACGGACCGCGGGTTTTTGTGGGTTGGACTGCAGACGGGGGCAGGTTGACCCTCAGGCTTTTTTTTTTTTATATGTGTACTAAGTATAAAATTTTATATGCTTTGTGATAAATTTCAATCTTTGATTTGTACTCGCAATTGGTTGTATGATTTTGCTTATATTGATAAGTTATTGTATTACATTTTAAGCCATATTTTATGTTTATTTTTCATATTCAACTATTTAACTATTGTGTTTTACATATATAGATGAGGATTGTACATGTACTGAGACAAATTTGTTAAATGAAAGATATTTATCTAATGCTATTGAAAATTGTGAGGATGAACGAGAAGGAAATGAAGAGAACCTTGATGATGATATGGAAAATGATTTTTAATTTAAAAAGTGTTTTGTATTTAAATTTAAATGACTATTTTAATATCTTATATATGTTTTATGTTGATGAACTTTAATTTGATGTTATTTCATAATTTTAAGTTTATGTAAACTTAGTTTTTTTATTTTTTATTTTTTATTAATTGTTTATATAGTATTTAAAATATAATAATAATACATATAAAAAAAAAATTAATGAAAAAATATGTGGGCTAGTCTGCCACCCGTCATGGGTTGAGTTAGGTTGACTATTTTTCAATCCGTTCCCGCCGTGGATCGGCCCGTCAAAGTCCATAAAATGATAGGTTGAGGTGGGTTTTAGACCGGTCCGTACTGTTAGCCCGTACTGACAGGTCTACTCAAGGCTTAAGTTCAGTCCACGTGTTTTGAGTTCAATTCGAGTTGATATCTGATCATTGAGTGAGCAGGAGTATTAGAAAGTTAATATAAGGTTGCGTTTGGATGTGTGGATTTGATTTGAAAAGGTATTTCAAATGAGAGGATTTCAAAATAGATGGATTTCAAATGACATGATTTTAGTGAGAATTTAAAATCCTCTCAATTTTAACTAAAAAAATATGCTAAGAATTTGAAATTCATTCATTTAATTTTTAATCCAGGATTTGGATTGTGAATTTAAAATTCATAGACCAGACCAAATCCCTCCATCCAAACAGAGCCTAAAAGAATTGACATACATCTACATGTTCGAATTTTTTATAGAAATAATTAATACTTCCTTTGTCCCACAATAACTTTCACACTTTCCTTTTCATTACGTCCCACAATAACTTTCAAACCCTTAAAATGAAAAATCATTTATAAACCCCACTCTCACAATATCCTCAATTTTACACAAATGACATTATTTTTTTTTTCACGTATGCACAAAAGTCAACTCATTTATTTACTTTATACATAAAGTTTTATAAAATTAGCACTGAAAACTCCACTCATTATTACACTTTTTTTTCTTAATATACGTGTCCATTTACCTATGAAAAATTATTATGGGATGGAGGGAGTACAATTCTATGGCAAGAAGAATAAACTGAGAATTATAGTCACGTTATGTAAGGGTTCGATTTCCCTTATTATTATAAAACGTTGATTGTTTTTTAATATGACACGTGTCAATTATCCATATAGTGGAATAAGACATGGAACAATAAAATTAGAACATGTGATCTCATTCGGTCACGTAAACCGGAAGTGTGGGCATTCGGTCGGTTCAGTTCGATTTTAGGCATTTTTCAATCGAACGAAAATAATCGAAATACTAAACATTGAAATTGAAACCGAAATTTGTTAGAACCGAACCGATTAAAAGTTCAGTTGGTTCAGTTCGGTTTAAACCGAAATTCTTGTAGTATAAAATATTATTTTTCAAAAATTAAACATTTTTCAAGATTTTTTTACATTAAAAATTAAATTCAAATTATAAGTTCAAGAGTTCACGATCCAAACTAACAAGTTTCTCAAAGTTTAATTACAAACCATAAAAATATCACACAAAAAATAATGGTTTTGTTGCATTTTCCAATGAAATTCATCTTCAAGGGAGATAATTATTTTTAAATGGAGCAACAAGATGACAAAATGTCAAATTAAAAAATTGAGATTGAAAATTAATAAAGTATTATATTTCAAATAGAGTTTCTTTTTGTTAACGTATTGTTCCATATAATTTATTGATTAAATAAAAAAAATTAATTTATATAAAGAAATTCGGTTCGATTTATTCGATTTTGTAAAATATAAACCGAAAACCTATTTTTTTAAAAAAAAAAATCAATCGTAACGAACCGAACCAAATAAATCGAAAATCATCGGTTCAGTTTTTTTCGATTTTGTGCCCACTCCTTGTGGAGATCAGCGTTTTCGTGGAGATTTTCCGTTCTCTTTTATCTTTATTTTGTTTTCTAGTATTTCTTATAATTTTTTTATTATATTATACTGCACAAATTAGTTAAAATTATATTGAAGATTGCAATTATTAATAAAAATAAAAATTTTTTCAAAAGAGCAAGCTTTAACTAAGACAAAACTCTCGAGAATATCAGGTTAGTGACGTTCAGATGGTAAAGGCTAAAATTATGTATTTCATACTTTCCTTTTTTGTTTGTCTTGCATACCTAAAAATAGAAATAATCATCACAATCTACACCCTCACAATATACATATATTTACCCTTTATGTCATTACTTTTAGGACCCACCATACACTCAATTCACCTACTTTATTTACTTTATATATAAAAGTTTACAAAATTACCCCCAAACACTCTCATCATTACACTTTTTTCTTAAACCATGTGTCTAAGATTCCCCGCAAACTTTTCGGGGACCGAGGGAGTATTAGTTAGAGAGCATCTTATTTTGACGTCGAGATTCTGTTGTAACTGTACTTTGAAGTATTCGTAATAATTTTTGGCGTTTCCAAAAAGATAAATACCTAAATTTCAAACTCCTACCATCACTGACGGACCTATGTAGTGTCCAGGGGGCCCGCGGACCCCCCACTAATTTTGTAAATTTGTTAGGTGTATTTTGGTAATTTCCCACATATTAAAATTAATACTCTGTTCTATAATTATTTGTACATTTCTGATATAAAAATAATCCACAAAATTAATATATATCCAAATACCATTTTATTTTAAAATCGTCACTCATTTTGGATCTACATTTTATCCTAAATTTCACTAAATCTATTTTACATCCTACTAAATCCTTCTTACACCTTATCAAATCACTCAAAATACACTTTTTTATTTGACTCTACACCACTAAATTCAATTGTTTTTTAAAGTGAATCGGTTAAAATGGGGAAGCTAGTTATCACGGGACAGAGGGAGTATTAACTTGTACCAAAACATAGCAAAAGTCAACTTATTCGATCAATTTAATTTAATGAAATGTGACGTATTGACAATTTTATAATGTGAAATTTTGATGAAAATAATGAGTACATATATATATATTTTTTTTTTTATAATAATGTTAATCGGCCCCCAACCGAAAATTTTTGGTTCATTCACTGCCTACCATGTACCATAATCTCAAAGGTGTGATAGGAATATAGAGGACAAATATCATTAGAATTTTGAAATATATGAAGAGAAATAGATATAGTACGACAAATATCATTTGAATTTTGAAATATATGAAGAGAAATAGATATAGTACGTACCAATAATTCTTGTGGTGGTTTGTTGCCATCTCAATTACGTCGGCCATATAATCATTTTATTTATTTATTTTGCCTTTTCTATAATTATTTTCTCATTATTTTGATTAGAAATACGAAATATCCATGCAGGATAAGTAATATTTATTGCTACTATTTTAAAAAAAAAAAAAAGTTAAAATCTCCCTAAAAAAACAATGTGCCCAAAAAGGACCATAAACCCAAAATTTTAATGTTTCAATTTATCTTTCTTTAATTGCACAAAATAATTAAAAAAAAAAATTAAGTGACACACTATGGGAATTGAGAACAGGGATTAGTACTAGTATTTACTTTCCACAATCCTAAATAATTCAAATAATTATAAATTACATTTAGGACGAAAGTTTTATCCATAAATTTTTTAAGTACATGAAATTAATGCTGCAATTAAAGTTGTAATTTGAGCAAACTGAAATTAATGTTGCAATTAAAGTTGTAATTTGAGCAAACTTTAATCATGTGTAAAAACCTTTGTGATTTTTTTTTTTAATGGAAATATCAGAATATACTACGGATAAATTTTCAAAAGAAGGTAATTAAGTTAAATATATACGGTGGTTCTACGGTATACGGAGTAGAAGTCGTTTTACCTTTGGGAACCAAACCAGTCGAGCACTACCTGGGCGTATTCTGTTCTGCGGGAAAAGGGTCGACTTTATGTTTCCAATATTTCGATACTGCAGTTACGGTACTAGAGATGTTTATCCGGGTTGGGCTAATCGGGCTGGCCCGTTTAACCCTGAAAAATGTAGGGTTATGGTTCATGAATCATAGGCCCGTTTAAATTCGAGCTTTTTTGACTCGGACCGGTTAGCAGTCCGCGGGCTAAACCGGGCCAGCCCGCAGGTCCACAGGGCCAACCCGCTAGCCCGAGTTGTTACTTTTTTTTTTTAATATATAACCTTAGAACAAATTTTGAGTCATTTGGCTCATATGCATAACTATAAATATTGAGTAGTTCATTACCATTCATTAATCAATATTACTAGTATTTTTTTTATTAGATTATGATATTTGTCTAGCTTTATTCGACCATATTAAGGACCAATGAGTTCTAGAATTGTGTTTAAAATATACTTTTATTTTCGAATTACCGATCATTAACTAATTATATATTTTTCTATTTTATTTGCTTGTTGGACGTGTCAATCGAACCCTTTAATTTTAAAAGGAAAAAAAATATAGTAGCTCGTTAGTGGCTCGTTTAGCCCGCGGCCCGCTAGGGTTAGGTCCTAACAATTGTAGGACCGTTAAGTATGAATCGGTTAAGGCCCTACCCGTTTAGCCCGTAGCCCTGTAGGGCTGGCCCTATAAAGCTAGGGCCGGCCCGATAGACATCTCTAGCAGTTACCCATATCAGGCGTAATGTTTCCAACATAAACTTTGTACCCAAATAAACCTTTAAACCCAGATATGATATGATTTACTAATGTGACACCCCCCAGTTAAATGACATTATTTTTCACATCAAATTCAAACACAAATAGATTATCCAAAAAAAACTAATTTACAATAATATTCAAAGTTTGCAAATAATTCAAAATTCTAGATTAAGATTTGAATTTAATGTTTTTTTGTTGATCTTCCAAATGTCGGGCCCAAAACAAAACCAAATGGGGGCCGTTTGTTTTGTAGTATCCTTACATCACATGGACTCCAACTTATTTCATCTTTCTTGTATAGAGAGAGAGTGAAGAGAGAGAGAGTTTTCAGGTGCAGAGAATTCGAAGTTCCATTATTTAAGCTCCACTAGTATTCATTATCCAATAAACAAGGTACATTCGAATTATCTCTTGTTTAGAGTATTCTATTCTCAAACCCCTTTTCTTGTTTTAAACAAATAATTTCTCCATTCTAAGAGAAATCGCCGCGCCCCTTTTCCTTTTGGACTATTCTAGTGCAATTTTCTATCAAAACAAGAAATCATCAAAAGGGGGCACTTTAGCTAGCTTTTGTTACTCAATTAAAGGTAAATTCTTTCACTTTATGGCCCCATTTGAAGAATGGATGATTTAGCCCTTTTTGTTGATAATGAAAGACTGGGTTTTTATAGAGTTTCAAGATTCTGTTACAGGGTTTAATCATTAAGGCCCTTTTAGCAATCTTCAATTTGTTGTGCATTTAGATCTGAATTCTTGATTGTTTATATTCACTACTCATTAGTTCCCAAGAATCTTGATATTTGAAGTGTAATTGCTTGTTTGTTTGGTAAATGAATTAGAAGTAGATTAGGTGTGTAGTGTACTAGGGTTATAATGAAAAATTTATGTGTTTAATTTACTTTCACTTCAATTTTTATGGAAATTTAGACACATTTGGCTTAAGAGAAAGTGATCATGAGGAGGAATTCTGGTGCATATACTAGTAGTCCAGGGACACCAGAGTATGGTGATTACAGATTTGGGAAGGGTTGGAGTTCGGAGCGAGTGGCGTTGCCGTCTAACATTAGTAGACGACACGTTACTGCAACGGCATTGCTGCCGTTTAATAGTGGGAGAAGTGTGCCTTCGAAATGGGATGATGCTGAGAGATGGATTACTAGCCCAATTTCTTCTTCGGGCTTCGACAGCGCTCGACCCAAGTCCAAGAGTGGCCCGTTGGGCCCCACCGGTGGGAATGTAGTTAGGAATTACATGGCAAATTCACCTCTTACTACTGGTGTTTTTGTGCCTGATGGTTTGTCTGTTCATTATGAGAGTGAAGTTGATGCGAGATCGTCGGCTTCTTTATACGACGAAAATAAAGTCACGCGTAGGCCTGGCTTATCGGATTTCCTCGGTGTGCATAGTCCTCGAGGTATCAACTCTTGCCTTCTCTTTGTAGCATTCTTAGGCCATGTTTGATAGCTTAGATTAAATCTAGATTAACTGTATATAATTTTTATTGATTGTTTGATAACTTAGATTAATGGTAGATTATGCTTTAAAATTTATAAAGTTTAGATATCATCCTAATCTTAGATAATCAGTCTTTGCTATCAAACATGCTCTTAGTGCTTGATTAATTGGGATAGGTACTATGTAATGCACTCGAAATACGAGTCGAAATGGGATTAGGGTAGAATGTTGGAATGCCTTGAACCCTCACGGCGTATGTTGAGTTTAAATTCTCCATTTTGCCAGTGAACGTAGCTAACACATTGTGTTCTTGTTTGTCGATTTATTTGTCTTTCTCGTCGTTGAATGATCAGACGATGGTGAGAAGGAGGAAATTTCATGTAGGAGGGATATGTCTACACAAGATGATGTGAGAGATGTCCAGGTAGACAAGGGCACCACTACTTGCAAGAATCAAACGGAGGCCACAGACTTAGACGACGATGCTTGGGACGTTGTTCGCCCATCCAAAACGAAAACCAAGTACGTTAACTAACCATCACTCCATCGTTAACTCACTACATTTCCTGTACGATAACGAAACACGCTACTACTTTGTTGTGTTCAAAAGAGAGGTAGCCAAGATCGACGCGTGGGAGAATCTGCAGAAGGCAAAAGCAGAAGCTGCAATTCGGAAGCTTGAGGTTCGTCCATTCGTTCGTTCGTTCAACACGAACGTCATTTCTCGTAAAATGGCATGCTAACAAAGTTGTTTGTTTGTTTGATTAGATGAAACTGGAAAAGAAGAGATCTGCTTCAATGGAGAAAATTAGCAATGAGCTGAGAGGGGCACAAATGAAAGCACAAGCCATGAGAAACCAAACATCCTCTCCCTCTCACAAGAGAAATTGTCGTCTATATTTCAGAAATATTTTCTCTGTTTCTTGCTGTTTTTCCTGCACAAACACTCATTAGTACTTCAATTTTCATCTTCATATACATATTGTAATTCTAAATAACATGTTGCAAATACTAGGTTTGCACAATTCAATATTCATAAGCTTGATATCAAACTTTTGACAACAATGCCCCTTGCTACGGAAAAAAAAAAAAAAAGAACAATCATTTGGAGATAGAACTAGGTTGTAAAGGAATCGAAGTGAATACTACTGTATTCGATTTGTGAAAATATTCAAATATTTGTTTATTTTTTTAATTTGATTATGTATTCTGTTCAAATTATTTTGGTGCATATTTTAAACAATATTATTAAAATATTCGATTCGAAATTTATGAAGAAAATTTATAAAATAAGGTTAATTGCAAATTAAACTACAACATTTTTCAGGATTGTAATTTAATCTCAACTTTTAAATAATTATAAATAAAATCACCACTTTTAAATGTTGCAATTTAAACTTCTTAATAGCCTCATTTTTTACCAAATCTAATGTGGCTAGCTGATGTGACACTTCCTTAATGAAACAACATTGTTTTTTATTTCGATCAAATCTCGAAACATCAAATTCAGACACAAAGTAGATTGTCTAGAAGTCTAAATTGTAACAATATTTAAAGACGATGATTTTATTTGTAATTAAATTGCAATTAAGTGAATGATGGTGAATTAATTTGCAATTAACCCCCAATATAGAACATGAGGCAAGAGTGGGTCTAATGTGACTGAATAAATATGGGCCTAATTGAGGAAGAAAAATATGAGCTGAAGTAGAATTTTAAAAATTATAGTATGTGTATATATAATGACATGAAATCAATGGTGAATTTCTTATGAAACTCACCATCAGTATAAATCACTTACACACTTTAGTACAAGTATTTTATACAAGTGGTGAATTTCTTATCTAATTCCATATCAAAGTAGTATCTTAATCAAATGCTTACAAACATCGAATCAAATATTATAATATCGTATTTGTCTATTAATCGAATAAAAGAAAGTGTATACAAATCCGAATAATAAAATTTCGAATACATATACTGAATCAATAAAAATTAATTCATTCGTTTACAACCTGCATAATAATCAGAGCTAACAATGCAAATATATTAGGAAAGAAAGCACCAAATTGTATCATTACATGAGTTAAGCATTGCTTTCTACTGCAATTAAAAACCTACAAAGTTCCAATAAGATGATTCAAATGTCGAACATAAAGACCATGAGCAGCAAAATTGCTTTACTGCAAATTCAGATGAGCATCAAATCAACTCGTCAACACGATCGAGTACCATGGCAACTGTCTTCCGGATCTCCTTAGTATGGTCTGTACCTGTAATCTGCACGGGGCGGTCTTCCACCACTCATACTGCCACCAACACCATAACCCCACTGCCACCCAATAAATAGCAACAGTTAGCATTATCCAACTACCTAAATCAACATAGAAACTATACAATTTCCCAGATAAAAAGGCAATACTCCTTTCTTGTGTTTATATGTGAGGGACTGAGGGGAGAATACACGAATAATGTAAAGTTGAACAAATTAGCTACGAAAGAATATATAGTTTGGTTCGACTTGCAAAACACAGCAACAACTCCAAAGCAACTTACAAAATTCAGAGATGCACAGAAAAGCCATAGAGAAATGGCCCACAGAAGCATTCACGTAATTGAAAACAGAACACAATGCACATGAGGCAAATGGTATACAAGTTAACATATAAATGGTACTCCCTTGGTTCCAATTTAACCGCGTCACTTTTGGGTATTTCACATAGATTAAAAAAGTCATTTAATATACCCTTTTGGGTGTTTTACACAGATTCTTGTATCTCAATTATTGAAACATGTCACAAAAATTAAGGAAAGGGCAAAGTTGGAAAAATATACTCTGTATTTAATTTCTCTTGGAAAACCAAAAGCTGACAGATTTTTTTCTCTAAAACGACAGTTGAATTGGAACGGAGGGAGTATATATACATAGCAGAAAAAACTGATCTGCAAATTGTTCATGTGAACCAGACAAGAAATTATATGTTAGTACTTACATCATCGAAATCTAAGCTCCCATACATCCTACCATAAGCGCGCATAGGTGGCGGCTGTGGTGGCACACCGTACCCAAATGGTTCGGGATTATTAACCGGGAAAGTACTACTAGTACCAGCATCATCAACAGGTGTAGCTGAATCTATTGCAACCTGTAATACATTCAGCAATATTCACTCATCTTATTCAAAAATTGATAATTCACAACCTCATCTAATTAATCGCAGAAATTAATACTCCGTAATTGATAATGAAAGTAAATAGCATAATAAAGAATCGGTTGGCTTTTAAATACACATTGCCAAAAGGTGGTCAGAATCCTTTTCTTCGTTGAAGAATAATGAAGGTAGTCAAAAGCAAAAGCGCACTCAAAGCACATAAATAGTGCATGCCCGCCCAAAGCAAGGCTAATAATGGAGAAGCAAGAGATTTTGACTACATTAAAGAGTAATGTGACACCCAACCAAATAATGGAAACCAATGGTAATAAAACGAAAAATCTAAATCCAAAAAATATACAAAATTAGGAAATGGAGGAAATGGTGAGTAGTTAAGCAACAATATTTTACATAAAAGTCACAATCTATATTAATGGTTGACACGAGAATGTTATCATTGACATAACATATCACTTTGAAGTGTAGGTGAAAAGATATTCAAATAGCCAGGATTCGAAAAAAGCACTCAAGAATTTGGTTTATATGCAGTAGTAAGATGCTATAGAAGAAGGTAGTTCTATGGTCTTCTCTCACCAACCGTAACAATAATGTCCAACTCCCACGTATGAGTTAGGTGCCTTCATCTAGGCCAAAGCTAAACAATGAGCGGGGGTGCCCCTACGTTTGGTCAGCTATGGCTCAGGTTGAAAAACTATACAGCTATACAGTTAGTACACAAATTATAACAAAGATATATGAGGCTTTCCAAAGACCCCCAAGGTTTGGTTCTATTGATGATGCACTAGAACGTAAGTCTAAGTGATTGCAACAAATCATGGTTTGGTGGAACAGAGGAGTTCAAACCTGATGCCCACATATTTCATGAGATCTTCGAGCTACACGATCTGCAACACCATCATCATTAAAAGTCACAAAACCAAATCCGCGATGGCCAGTTCTCTTTGGGTCCTGCCATAAGTAGTGAAGACAATGTATCAATATCTTGTTTTATTTATTAACTGCAGCAAATCACAGATGTTCTTACCTTAGGAACATAAACATCTAAAATTCGTCCAAATCTCCCAAAATAATGGCGAAGATCTTCTGCACTTGCCTCCTGAGGAAGCCTACCAACAAAGATTTTTTTGCCCATCCCACGAGGTACCTCTCCTCCTCCTCCTCCTCCTCCTCCTAATGAGCAAATATTATCCAATTGACAACATCTTAGCTAATTAATATTAAAGGCAACTAACTGCATTGTGTTTTCAGCAAGCGACTTACTTCCATACATGGAGCCGGGATGATCATACAGGGTTGGAGCACCAATCGCAGCATATCTAGTTGCAGCATTAATATAAGCATTATATGCACCATATCCACCTGCACCTTGGCTTTGGGGCATTCGGCTTACTGGCCTGAATTCTTCCTCCTAAAATAAACAAGTGCAGCACAAATTTGTAGTATCAACTTTCACAACTGAAATTCAAAAGATCCTTTTAGATCAAAATCTTTGGAAATGATATTTCTTTAAAATTAGCATATTATTACATAGGTTCTGCATACATTTCATTTCTATAAACATACAGTCTCGTAGTGCAATCTTGCAGAAGAACTGCCACGTGATGAAACTTTAAGACTTCAAAAACAAACAAATAGGATTCTGAAAGCTACCTTAGGGGTTGCTCTGTCCACAACCACAGTTGAACCTCCCAATTCATGTGTCTCACCCATCAGATCATCCACAGCTTCTGTGTCAATAAAGAAAATGTTTTAAGCATGTAATATAGTATACATTACGTAAAAATACCAATTCATGCATGCAAAATGCAAATCACATGCAATGATCCGCATGCCAATGTTTTGCAAATAACACCTGTAACAACAGATCGTCTGCAGTTTGGGTAGCCTAAGAAATATTTTGAATGTAGCAATTATGGGGAAAAAAATCTTATGGAAGAGGGCATGCTATCCAGTCTCGGACATACATCATTACTACCAAAATTATGATCAATCACTTCAAGATTGGGCATAACTTGAAAACCCCAGGACAATGGTAATGCACAGCTCTAACGTTAAAATGTTCAATATGAGAAGATAGATTATTGTATTGTCAGGGACGCCCAAGTCCACATGTTCTACTATACGCTAACCACAAGTATAGGCAAAAATTGCAAGATGAAAGGGCATAATGGACATGCTTTCTTTTAAACATGAACAATACACAAAGATAATCTTTATACATGAAAAATAAATTCCACAAACATAATAACTTTATAAGATGAAATGGCACAATCAATACATGGTTCTTTTATAAATGAACAGTAGGAAGCTGAATCATGTACATTTACAACAGATACCCAAAACAACATAATCACTCTGTTAAATAAGGTGTAAAATTTGTCTCAGAACCTTCATACTGCTGTCCAAATGAGCATTAACAAATCTGGGATGTAATAGATAAAGAAAAAACTTTGACTAACTAGTAGAGGTAAGATGCCAACAAAAGCAATGAGAAATAGTTACCAGCATTTGCAAAAGTGATAAATCCAATTCCACGATGGCCTTTGGTAGTTGGATCCTGAGAAAATTAATGAAATTAAGGCGTGCAGTTTAATAAAAGATACATCTGGTAATCATGGAGAACGGGTTAAAAGTATGAACCTTTGGCATGTATAAATCTGTTATGTCACCGTATTTCTCAAAATGACTGCATAAAAAGTCAGCAATTCCATAAGACTTTAACAGTGCACATGAAAAACAGTCAACTGATATATCAGATAAAAAAACAGTTTGAATGGAAGATTCACATAAAAAGGATGGGAAAAAGCAACCTTCTGAATTCAGCTTCAGTCACCGATGGTGTTATCCTTGCTACAAAAATCCTGGTCACTTTTTTAGAAGATGTTCTCATCTCCTCCTGAAAGTAGGATAGAAAAATTCAACAGAATATAAAGAATGGATAGGTCCTACAACTTTCCAAAAATCAATCAATAAAAATAAGAGAGAAATAAAGCAATAAATAGGAGAGCATACATAAATAACTGAAAATAAAATAATTATTAAACAAAGGCAACCTTTGGTGTGGCTATTTTGACTTCCAGCATCCTATTGCCAAGGATATGCTCACTTGTTAATGCAGTCTGTGACATACACAACATAGGAATCATTAGTGCAACAGCCGAAAAAATGGCTCTAAAAATATTGCAGACAGAAATTGTGACAAATTAGTTAAAAGTGACGGCTGAAACCACAAGCAGCATGCCAACCACACAAGTAGCAAACAATGATATGTTCTCTGTTCTTAAAAAAAATAAAAAAAATCAAGATGTATATCACCTTCGCATCCTCAGCGCTTACAAAAGTTACATATCCAAAACCACGAGAACGACCAGTTGAACGCTCCTGAAATCACCACAGAAAGAAGATAAGGGATTCCTTTGATATAACATTTCAAAGTAATGCATGCTTCTAGGCGAGGTAGGTAAAGTTGGAAATCTAAATGAATAAAAGGTCACAGGACATATTTTCAAACCTCGGTCATAATATAACATACTTTCCAGAACCACAGGTTTCAATACCGAAGACCCCCCATATTTCTGTACTTCTCAGGTAGTATAGTAGCAAGTAGAATGAACAACCGAATTCCAAGAAGGAAACTATTTTCAACATTGCAATAGAATGAACAGCCGAACTTGCATCAAATCATGCAATATGACATCACCCAGTTTTAATAAATGTGTACTAAATCAGAATGAAAGAAACATGCCAAAATATATTAAAGTGCAAAAAGCAACAGGGTGAAAGGCTTCATTATATATACATTACAAAACTGAGAACCCCCTCTGTATTCTATCACGAAGTAACCCAAGAAAATCCAAATTTCCACACAAGTCCCATATTTATACAAAATTGCCCAGGCTTACCTATAAACAGACTTGACATAATATACACTATTGAGAGAGATGAATTTTCAGATTTTGTTTACAAATGCAAAAGTAACAAACCTTCATCACTATGCAGTCCTCCAGTTCCCCGAATTTGCTCATGTATTCCCTCAATCCTTCAGTCTCCACATCCCATGGAATTCCCAACACCTAAGATTATCAATCATAACAAAATCAGCAGAATAAAAATTCCCATGAAGAAGAAAAACGAAGATATCGAAACTTACAACAAGCTTTCGATCAGACATGGCGAAAAGAGGTCTTGCTATTTAGAAAACAGCGAATCTTGCCCTCCTCTCCCTCTCTCTCACCAACTCTCAACCTCACTCTTCCTGCACACAATAACAGGGGCACCTCTTTCTCACAACACACAAATACCATTATCATCATCATATACCAAAGCAAACTCACCATATTTCTCGGAATTCTTAAAGAAACAAGAAATCAGAAAAGAAGCTGAAATTATTGCAGAATAGCTTCGGGCGCTAGGCGCTTGACTGACCTTTGTATTCAATTTGGGATTTCAAAAACCCTAAATCGCTCCGCTCCGCTCGCCTCTCGACTCTCTCTCCCCCACTCTCCTACCGCCGCTCAGCTTTACCTAACTTATTGAATTCCCATTTGCCAACATTTTAACAAAATTTCTAAATAAAAGAGATTTACAGTTAAAATAAATTATTTAAGAAAAAGGTATTGACCTTATTTCAATTTTTTTAATTTTATTTAAAGATATTAAGTAAGAGTATTGTATTAAAAAAAAATTAATAATGAAGAATTGCGAGAAACTTTTTTTTTTTAATGATACTAGTATGGCACCCGTGCTAAAGCACGACCATATATGTTGAAAAATGTTGTATGATATTTTAAAATGAAGTTATTATTTATGTTGTATTTATTTTATAATATCACTAACTTATATTAAAATTTATATATGTTGAAAAATGTTGTATGATACTTTTGGTTTTGATATGTTTCAAACACCCAGGTTTGATTAAAATGTTAATGAACTGAACACTAATATAAGAGAAATTGAACGTGATAGAGTAATTATACTCGCGGAGTAAATGAATGTAGTATATTTAGAGTTTAAAAATCGAATTAGCGAGTGAGAAATTCATATACAGTGATGGGACGTCACACTTCTAGTGAGAAGAATGATGATGGATTTATGGGACTGTGTAGAGACCTTTGTCCCGCGTGGGAAATTTACAAAGAGTTCGAGCTTCTTATAAGTAGGGATGTGTTCACGGTTGTGAATAAAAGCATATTCTTTGTGAATTTGGTTTGTAATTTGATAAAAAGTATGTATTTTTTTAACAAGGGAGGAATACGGAAGGGTATTAATATTGCAAGGTGTGATCTTCCCCACCCCAACTCCTTTACAATGAGTTGTTTCATGAATAAGAATTGACGTTTATAATTTGCAACATAGAAATTAAAAATAATTACATTTACAATTCTTTTAAAGTTAAATCAATTAATATATATGAAATAAATTAATTAAATATGTATACATGTACAATTTATATTGTAATAATAACAAATAAAAAAATCCATTGTCCCTCGGCAAGCACCCCTAATGCTAGCCCGTCTGTTATCCGATGGTTCGATACCCGCCCGAGCAACTTGTTAGCGCGGGTTCGAACCAAGTTAATTTTTTTTTCTTTAGGATTGTGGCCACTAAACCGTCGCAATTTAAGACGGCTAGTGGCAAAAAATTTCACTTCAAATATTATATATTAAAATTATTTACATGAACACCGAAATCCGTCGCAAATGCAATTCGCAATGATTTTTCGTTGTTTTTTTTGTAGTGCACATGCTAAAATTAAGAGAAATAACCCGAATTAGGTTAATTATGCCCAAATTTCGCCTAAATTTACCGAACTTTGTGACCCCTGATTTTATTTTAATCCCATGATCATATATTTGTTGTAATGTATGTCGTGCATAATTATAAACACCATACCCTGTCTCCTTGGGGGAAACAAATCAAACTTGGACCTATATATATAAAAGTAGTGAAAATGGGAATATTTTTAAAGACAAATTAAAGGGTTTGATTCCCCTCTTTTACATACTTTTCGTGTTTTACTGGTATTCCATTTTACTGAATTTTTAACACGTGTCGCACCTAAAAGTGAAATAAGATGTGAAGCAATAAAATTGGATCGGGTGATCTCATTCGAAATTAAAGGCGGATGAAAAGGGTAAAAAGTGTATTAATTCTAGTACTCATTAAGTAATTAAAAACGAGATTAATTAACTAATTGTGCATTTGTTGCAAGATTTGGAGTTGTTTCTTCAAGAACTTCAAGTAATGCACTGCTTCATCCAACATTGAAGCCGTATCCAATTTACTCCCCCCCGGCACCATTCTCTGCAGAGTCCTAATCCGCCGGCTTATTCTCTCCCGCCGGTGACGCGCCGCCACGCTCTGCGGATCCTTCGAAATCTTCACGTTTCTCCTCTTCGGTGCCTCGTCGTCGTTGTCGTCCTCCTCGACTTGAATCGGTTGCATGACCGCCATCCGGAAAATGGCGTCCCTCATTGCTTCCATCGACTCCTTTGTCTGCATTAACGTGCATGGAAACCCGCTCAAACTCATCATCATGTTCGGAGAAGAAAATTGCGAAGATTCTAGATGAAACCTCATTTTTCCAGATGCTTCCATCTGAAGATTATTGAAATCCATATGAGATTGAATGTGGAAAATGTCAGTGTGCATGTGAAGGATTTATATAGCACTCAATTAGTGAAGTTGCTATCATGAATTGTAGATAGGTTTTAATAATATTGATTAAAGTCGGTTGCTCAGAAGCCCACACCTGCACCCCTAGTATTCTACTCCCTCTGTCCCAGAATTTTGTGCATGATTTGATGGATACGGAAATTAAGAAAATGAAATATAATGATGTGTATGGTACAATAAATGAGGAGTATTACTGGTAATTCATTGACTAAAGCGAATGAGATTTGACTAAAGTGAAAGAAGATACTCCCTCCGTCCCGAAATTACTTGCATAGTTTGACCGCCACGTTGTTTAAGAAAAGTGGATTTAATGATTGATGATGTGAGATAAAAGAGGGGTATTTCAGGTAATTTGATGATGTGTAAAGTGAATTTGATGATGTGTAGAGTGAAATGTATGGAAAAAATGAGTGGCAAATTTGAAAATAAAATAATGTTGTGAGGTTATTAATTTTGTGGGGTATTTCCATATTAAGAGTGTGCAAGTAATTTTGGGGCGTCCCAATAAGGAAATTGTGCAAGTAATCACGGGACGGGTGGAGTATTAAATTGTGGGTCCAAATAGAGTGACATTTTTTAAATTAGATGAATGTTGTAAGGGTAAAAATTATGTGAGTTATTTCATTTTTTGGAGTGTGCAAATAATGTTGGGACGTCCGTTAAGAAAAGTGTGCAAATAATCACGGGATGGAGGGAGTACTCCCTCCTCCAATAATATACACCCCTCCTTCTTCACGAGATTTGAACACGGAGTTTAAGAAATATAATAGAGTTGATGTAACTAAGAAATAGAATAATATAATAAATGTCAGACGGACGGAAAAAAATGGGTAGCTTTTATTGGAACGAACGAAAAAAGAAAGTTGAGTAACTTTTACCGAAATAGAGTGAGTAATAAAATGTGACTTGTCAAAAAGAGAATGAGTAATTTTCGTTGGAACGGAGAGAGTAGCATGGTTACCCTTGGGTTCGTTTCAGTACTACAAAAATGGATAATATACACTCCTTTTCTTTTTGCACAAAAATTAATGAATATAGAATAAATGGCGTAGTGGATAATTAAGGTAAGAAAAGAATAGCTAGTGAACTTTGTCGTTTTATGACGGAATGTCCAAAAATAGTTAAGTGAGAACTTTATGACAGGAAATTTTTTATTGAGTATATTAATTCAAAGATACATAGATAATTGATTTTAAAATAAAATTTATACTCTATATGTAAATGTACATTTGATTGTGTGATTATCAAATGATCGAAAGACACATCATTTATGATTCAATTTCAATTGAGATATTTGACCATAGATATATCAAATAGACACATTCTGAAATTGTTATAAGTGGGGTTGAATTTGATTAATGAGAAAATGAATGAGTGTTTTATTTTAAATATCTCTTCTATAATACAATAATTATACAACACTCTTACTTTATTATACGCTCTTGTTATTATGCATCATATACGTATATGTGTATGCACAAATATTCATATGTAACGGTTACATAGCATGCAACTGAATTCACTTTAAATAAATAAGTTGAATTTATAAGTTGTGGACGAAGATTTTATATTGATTGAATGTTTAAGTTACAATAAAGTATGATGGAGGTAGAGAGGTTCATGAACCTTTGTACTACATAATTGGTGAAGATTAATTAAATATGATAATAGTATGTGAAAAGTGATGGCTGCTCACTGGAATAGCATTTTGCACTGCCATTTCAAAACCCCACAATTGCACATGAATTCTGTCAGACTACCCTCATCACAAAAGTTGCCTCCCAAAGTTTTCCTAATTTTGCATTTTCACCTCTTTTCTTGGCTCGCCTATGCAAATACTGTTTTTTTTATTCAAATACTTTTAATACAGACATGTGTATGCATTAGGTGACAGTAACAAACTAGGTGATTTGAATTCAGTAACATTATATTCTGAACTATATAATGTTGGAAGTTTTGGGTTATGAGATGTTCAAACACCCATGTTTGATCAATAATTTGATAGACTAGACGTTAATTTTTTAGAAATTGAACAAGATAGAGGCATTCTACTCGCGGAATAGTTGAACATTGTATATTTAAAGGCTCAAAATTGAATTTCGGTGAGTGATAAAGTAATTTACAAAAATGGGACGATGCACCTCTATTGAGGAAATTAATGATGGGTTTGTGTGGGATGGTGAAAAGTCCGACATTTGTCTTCCATATAAAACTTAAAAGGAGTTTGAGGTCCTTTTAAGTAATAAAGTGTTCAAGTATAGTAAAAGTGTGTTAAGTGGATGATCAACTCATAAACCGCACGTACGCACCTCCGTCCCAGTGCAATATTTGACAATTGGTCTTTGGGGGACACTTTCGAGAGGCTTATCCGAAATTCAAAAATTGAACTCATTCATTGAACATGGATGTGCCTTAGGGGTCAAGTCCGAACCGTCTACTAAGACCATGGCTGAGGGGTTATCTACAAATATCGGACCTCCTCATTGATTAAAACGCTCCACTTTTATTCGTCCGTTGTTTTGTTAGACTGTTACTGTGTTGCTACTGTAATAGGGATCGAAAACCATTTTCGTATGACTCGATTTTAATATGTTTCATCCGATTAGTGTGTTTTCATTTGCATTGCAGTTTTAATTAACTAGTAGTATTGCTTTTAATTGTGCATTTTGTGCATCCGATCAATCATCGTTGAAATACGTACGCTTACTATTGAAGGAGAAAAAATGTGTTTTTTGTTTATCATACGATAAAATTAGAAGTTTATTAACGGACGGAGAGAATATAGGAAAAGTGAGTGATAATTGATATAATACTGTGTACAGAGTATATTTGTTAATAAATGTGAGGTCTAGCTTAAAAAAGGAAATGTAAAAATTTAAATGGAACACCTTAAAAATAGCAAAATGTAAAGTTTAAAAAGGGACGAAGAGAGTACGACTCAAACTCAACCATTTCGACGACTTCACCAACAATATGAAAAAAGTTTTTTCTTCTAAAATTCATCCGAAATCCCCCGCAAAAGCATTTATTCGAGCTCTAATATAAATTTATCGAAAGAATGTATCGAACAACACACCCTTAAGTCTCAAGCCTCGTTTCATGTTCCCACTTTTTGAAGCACGTCAATCATAATTCAAAATAAGTAAAAGAAGATAATTTTAAAAAACAAACTTATTTCATTTTTCCAGCTAAGAAAAGATACTGATAACCTCCATAACAAAAAAATCTCCATTATTCCTTCACACACTCTCTCCCATGGCCTCCCCCATACTCTCCCTCTTTTTCCTCTCTCTACTCTTCACAATCCTCGCCGCCGCTTCCGCCGCTCAATATTCCGACGAATCCGATCTCCAGATCTCCTCCGACACGGGGATGACATTTTCCGGCGACTCCATTGAAGACAATCGGCGTTCGCTCTTCTGGAAGAGAGTGATTCACTACTACATTTCGTACGGAGCGTTGTCGGCGAACAGAATTCCGTGCCCTCCGCGCTCCGGTAGGTCGTATTATACGCACAACTGTTACAGTGCTACGGGTCCCGTTCACCCCTACAATCGAGGCTGCTCCGCCATTACCCGTTGCCGCCGGTGATTTTGAGCGATGCGCGCGCCGGTAATTGTGAGTTTTCTGCTAGATTTTGTTTCAAGTTTTCTGTGTTGGAAATTTATAACGGTTTTGTTTGTGGATTTGCTGGTAATTATGAGTTTTTTTAGGTAAAATGTTCCAGATCTGGTGGCTGATTTTGTTGTGGATGAATGAGAATGTTGTTATTTGTTGTATTAATGTAAAATTAGTATCGTAATCGTGATTAGTTATGTTAGTTTTGATATTCATTCTAAATGAATATCTCATAAATCATTTTGTCGGTTTCTTTTTGTAAAATTAGTAGTATTATTATATTTTGTTCCTCTAAATAAATATATATATTGTTTTAAATATTTCTCGTAACGTCAATTCAACTGCATATTGTTTTGCTAGAAATTCTAGAGTATATATCTTGTTGCTAGTTTTTTTTTTTTCTTTTGTTCATGAAATTGGGTTTGCTTGCTACCTACCATGCTTTTATCAGATATTTATACTTTTAAAATATCGGTAGAAATATTATTTTGAACTTCATATGGAGTAATATTTATCAATTTTTAAAAAAAATTTATTAACATTTTTTCAATAATGTTATTGTACATTTATATATATATATTTTTACAAATATAATGAAAATATCAATTCTTTATGATTACAAAAATGGAATATATTCAAGTAATTCTACATTACAACTCGTGAAAAAAATACTCCCTCCGTCCCACAGGAATTTGCACACTTTCCATATATGGATGTCCCACACCAATTTGCACACTCTATAAAAGGAAATATCTTCACAACCCTCACCCTTGAAATATACTAATATTTACCCATATGTCATTACTTTTCCACACTCAATCTACTTTTTACTTTACTTTATTCATAAAAGTTTACAAAACTATCCCTCAAAACATCAATCATTACACCTTTTCTTACACATTTCTTAAAATGTGTGCCGGTCAAAAGGTGCAAATTCCTCCGGGACGGAGGGAGTAGTAAAAGGTCGGGAATATTCGTTTTTGGTTGTGGACGGTTTTGTGTGTCACGTGTGTTACACAGCCTCGGAGTCTGTAATGTACATATAAATTGTTGCCAAATACTGTATGTACTGTATTAGTTTTTTTTTTTTTTTTTAAGGCATTTTTCAAAATAAAAATATGGAGGGAACAAAATCCCATTATAGTAAAAAAGGGGTATATACCTCAACAATTAATATTGTCGTGCTAAATATGTGAAATAAACAAAAAATCATTGATAATAAAATATATGAACACAGCCGACATTAATCTAGTTTTATTATTCTTATTTATTTTTTAAGTGGTTTCTCTTCGTTTCACTATGGGGGTGTTTATTTTGGGTTTTGGTCTTTTGGGTTGTTTTAAAAATAGGATTTTTTAAATCCTGGTTTTCTAAATCCCAATAAATAGTAATATGAGTGTTTTTTTTTTATTTTAAAATAATGTAGGATTTAATTTTATGTCAAATTAAATTGTAAGATTGAATGAGTTTGTATTATTATATTATTTTTGGTGAGATTATAATGATTAATTAATTGTGTAATGATTAAATGTATTATATTATTGTATTATTGTTGAGAAATAATATAATGATTGGAGTGATATTATATAAATATAATTTTATGTCAAATCAATATGTTTGATAGGGATGGTTTTAAGTGGATTTTGAAAATCGGTTTTTAAATCCCGAAGTAAAACGGGTTTTGGATCTTGAAATCCAAAACCTGGTTTTTAAAATCAGAAGTAAACATACCCTATAAGTTTTTCAATTTTTTTTAAATGTCTCAAAATAAGTT
Source organism: Galeopsis tetrahit (assembly GCA_963675135.1). Classification (NCBI taxonomy): domain Eukaryota; kingdom Viridiplantae; phylum Streptophyta; class Magnoliopsida; order Lamiales; family Lamiaceae; genus Galeopsis; species Galeopsis tetrahit. The sequence goes on from OY776120.1 coordinate 2,249,135, forward strand.
TTTCATTCCATTTTTGTTAAATTATTTTCTCTCTCAGTAATATCATTCGTATTTTATCTAGTATTATTTTATGATAATTTATCTCATATTAATCTACGGAGTATTATTTTCTCTCTCACTATTACATTACTTATAATATATCTTTCGGAATTATTTCGAGAGTGGGGGAGTATTTTTTTTTTTTTTTTTTTTGGAGAAGTGAGATATTGTTGTTGTGGTATTAAATGGAGTATGAAATATTGGGGGGTTGTTTATATTAAGGGTAAGGTCTAGTATGCACTCGAGTGCATGCTGTGCACCCTAGTCAATGTGCACTTTTCAGTTTACTGACTTACACTTTTTGGTAATGGTGTTGCACGTTTCAATTATTACTCATTTACTAAAAAGTATAAGTTAGTAAACTGAAAAGTGCACATGGACTAGAGTGCACAGCATGCACTCGAGTCCATAACAGACCAACCCTATATTAAGAGGATGGTAATAGCATTAAAATATTACCATACTCAGCAGCTACTACACATGACAAACTTTACTCAATTGTCGGCTTTAAAGCTAAATTATGTGCTATTGTAGTCTGTTGCAGCTGTTGGGTATTATTATGTCAACCACCTACTACCGCTAAAAGATACTTTCTTCATCCTCGTTTAAGTTATTTACGAGCTTTGGACACGAACTTTAAAAATATGATATTTCGTTCGTCTATTAAAAGTATACTTATATTTTTTGACACATATTTAAAAAAAAAAATAGATGAAATAGACAAAGTAAGGATGTTGTGTAGTTAAAAATAAAATGATCATACTTTTGATGAACAAACAACAACTAAGAAAAATGAGCTTATTTTTGGTGAACGGGAAGTAAAATAAATAAATGTATTTTAGGTGATATGATTGAAAAATTGGTAGTTTGTCAAAAAAATAATAAGTAGTTATTAGGATTTAATATACCAGAATTAATTTTCCACTTACCACCTTTTTACAAGTTTATACTTTTAAATGAAATAATTTTTTTATGGTATTGGAGCCTCTAGATAAACTATCTTGATTCGATTGTTGTTGTACGGAGGAATAGGAATTGCAAATTGTTGGACCTATGGGTGGTGAGAAGAAGGAAATGCATTACTTCGAATTAATTCATACTTGACAAATATTTGTATGTAACTGGTACCATTTGATTCAATTTTTTAAATGGGTGAATGTTATTTATGACTTGTGGTAAATATATTATAATATTAGTTTTTTTTGAAGGGAAGTCTTCAAATTTATTAGCAACTGCAAACGCCATTTGATACGCCCACCACAAGATTCGGAGGGTCATACCATACATGAGGACTCGAAAACATCCTAGCTGCTCTAGCAAGACTGTATGCCTTAGCATTGGTCACACGAGAAACATAAGATATTGAACAAGAATTAATAGTAGAAATCACTGTCTTACATGCCTTAATAATATCCCCGAAAGCTGAATGTGCAATCTCTTCTTTACTAATTTCATCAGCGACAAGCTTCGCATCAACCTCCACCGTGACTCTATCGTACCCGAGCGACTTTATCCATGATAACGCCTCGAGTAGCCCTATAGCCTCCCCCTCGTCTACCCTGTATTGTCCAGGAAACACCATCGTACGAGACAGCAGAAATTCGCCCCTCTCATCATGTAGAATGGCGCTTAAACCCATTTCCTTTGTATCCTTGAAAAATGCCGCGTCGACATTCAATTTAACAAAATTTGCTGCAGGCTTGTGCCAAGCCCTGCACGCTGTCCTACTACTCCCAGGAGGATGCTTCTGCCTGGCCACCATCCATTCTGCCAGAAACCCATTTGCTAGTGAAGTTGTTGTTGTTGGTCTACACTCCCCTCTCCATAGATAATCATTTCTTTTCTTCCAAATTCTCCACAGCAATGTAGCAAAACTTGCTATCTTGGAAGCATCATGAACACCACATCATCCATTGTATCGGCTGCCATCATAGTCCTACTTAGGGTTCCCCTATACTCTGTCGCCAACCAGATTTCCACCACCGCTGGACACGCAAGAAATACGTGCCATTCATTCTCCTCAGCAGCTGAGCAATGTGGGCAGGAGGCATCATTCAAAATATGTCTATTCTTAAGCCTAGATTTCGTTGGTAAATATCCTTTACAGAGGCGCCACAAAAAGTTCACCACTTTCGGGGGGGCATGAATCCTCCACAGCTCCGCCCATTGCTTATCCCCCACCATCGTACCCTCACTAACCAAGTCCTTCGCCAATCTGTAAGCCGTCTTGACAGAGTATATCCCCGTCCTTGCAAAGTGCCAAATCAGCCGATCTTCCGATCCCAACGGCGGGATTGTCGTGGCTATAATAACTCTATCAGCATCTTCTGGCGTAAGTAGGGTTTCTAGCAGTTCAACATCCCACTTACGCTGTCCAGGTATCATGAATTCAGCAACTCGCGTATCTTCCATACCCACTGTTGGCTGATTTGTGAGCTTAAAATTAGTGTTGTCACAAATCCAAGGCTGACCCCAGGCTCGTACATGGAACCCATCACCCACCTTCCACCTCGTTCCACGCCTAATCAGCCTCTGGCTCTCCCGAATACTCCTCCATGTAAAGCTCGGATTAGCCCCTATCGATGCCGACAAGAAGTCGCTGTTAGGGAAGTACTTCGCCTTCATCACTCTACACATTAACGAATCAGAATCCGTCAAGAGTCGCCATCCCACCTTCCCCAGCATAGCAATATTGAAAAGATGAAGGTCACGAAAGCCCATACCCCCCATTTCTTTCCTGTCACACAAGGAACTCCACTTCGCCCACCGAATTCCCTTCGAATTTCCTCCTGCTCCCCACCAGAATGAGTTTAACATCGTTTGTAACTCATCCGTAATCGTTTCCGGAATTAGAAAAATTCCCATCGTATAAGCAGGAATTGCCTGGGCTGCTGCCTTTATTAATATTTCTTTGCCGACCCTCGAAATATTACGTTTCGCCCAACCTTGCAGCCGTGCCCATAATCTCTCCTTTAAGAACCTGAAAATGTCCCTCTTCTTTCTTCCAATAAGTGATGGAAGCCCAAGATATCTACCTGTGTTTAATGGGTTATGAACCCCAAATATATCACATACTGCTTCCCTTTGTGCCCTCCCAACATTGCCACTAAAAAATATTCCAGATTTTGTATAATTAATGGCTTGCCCCGAAGCTGCCTCATACTCGTCTAGTAAGCTCTTCATGTTAGTTGCTTCTTCAGTTGTGGCTCGACAAAATAACATACTATCATCTGCAAAGAGTAGATGAGAAATAATTGGCGCTCTCCTACATACTCGGTTTCCATGCAGTCGTCCCTCAATGCTTGCTCTCCTGATAAGGGCAGATAAGCCCTCCGCACACAGAATGAACAAATACGGGGATAGAGGGTCCCCTTGCCTGAGCCCCCGTTCTGGAATGATAGGGCCCACCATACTGTCATTAACCCGGATAGAATATCTTACAGTGGTGACACATAACATGATCCAACCAACCCATCTCTCACAAAAGCCCAGTGTTAACAAAACTCTCTCCAAATATTGCCAATCCACTCTGTCGTACGCCTTACTAATATCAATCTTCAAGGCAACATCCCCCACCCGTCCTTTCCTCCTGTTCTTCATTGAATGAATCGTTTCAAACGCCAATATCATATTATCCTGAATCGCTCTACCACTGACAAAGGCCGATTGAGCCTTATCCACTAAACCTGGAAGCACCTCCTTAATCCTGTTACACAACACTTTAGAGACAATTTTATAGATAACATTACATAATGAGATCGGTCTAAGCTCCTTCATAGATGTCGGATTGTCTGTCTTAGGAATCAAGACCACATGCGTATCATTCAAAGCTTCCGGGAACCGATTCTCAGCGAGCCATTGTGTACTGGAGGTAAACACATCCGACCCCACAACGTCCCAAAATTTCTGATAGAAAGCTGGGTTAAACCCATCCAGGCCCGGGGACTTGTCGGGGTAATATTAGTTCAAATAGAGTATAATATTAGTTTAAATACATTATAATTTTAGTTCATATATTATATAATATTATTAGTTCAAATATTAAATAGCTAGTAACAAGTATACATATAACTGGTCACCTTGTTATATTAGGAATCAATATATGTTTTTAATCATAATAATGATTTTGTATAATTTTGATATTTTTATCATAACATAATTTGCTAACAGATTCATGGCGGATCTATGCTTATTTTTGGGTTATACCTCCAAATTAAATATTTTTCTCCACATATATAGTGTAAAAAATGTAAATTAAAAACAAAAAATATATTTTCATTTTTTTAAATACATAATAAAATTTATTAATTATCCATCGAACCCGCCACCACTCTTATATATGGGCCAGCCCGTATCTACAAAAGTTAGGCCTGGCCTTTATTTTGCCTTCTGCCACGGATAAATGCCCCCTATTTATTATATATTCACCCCCAAATATGAGTTCACCCTCTATAAAATACCACAAATAACCTTCTCCCTTATCAACACAAAAATACACATTAAAAATATTTTTTGACTTCACCCCCTCTGTATGCCGTCTGCCACTGGCCATCGGCCGTCTGAAGCTCCGTCGACGTGTCGTCGTCGTCGCGTACAGCGTCGCCGCTGTGCTCTACCATGGATAAATGCAAATGTAGTTTAGATTTTAAAATTGAATTTTAAAGCTTGAATGTTATTGAGAATGATTTTGACTTTCAATCGTTAAATAAACTTGGTTTTGACACAGAACGGGACATGATGGAGGCGAAACGTCAAAAACTGAGTTTTGTACCGATTTGGCACTGATTGACCGAGTTTTGAATGTTAACGTGGAAAAGTTGGCCGAGTTTTGATTCAAAACGTGAAACTTTTTTCTGAAAAATCTCACAAATCTCGGCGAACCAGTGCTGAGTTTTTGCAAAACACGATTAAAAAAAAAAAAACTCGGAAACGAAATACACTACACATATATTCATTACAACTACACAATTATGCAACAATATGGTCAAATAAAATAATAATTACAAATAAATACTATGTTTTGAATGGGAGAGGGATGCAAAAAGTATATTTATTTTTTTGTTTAGGGGTGGGGGTGAACTCAGCATACAAGGGTAATTATTACCTATTAGTTCAAAATATAAATTTGGGTAGGGGTGAAGACATAATATAGGGGGTCATTTATCGGTGGCTTTGCCTTCTACTCAATAAAGAGAGGCCCACTCTTTGGTATGTTAGTATGTGAAATAAAGAGAGGCCCACATATAGTATTAAACATGGGAAAATATTACTTTTGGTCACTGAATTTTACCACTTTTTACATTTGGTCATCCACATTTCATCACTATCAAAATTGGTCACTCACTTATTTGTCACTATCAAAATTGGTCACTCACTTATTCTTTCTCTATCAATTTTGAGGCTGCTATTAGAGAATCTGTCATTTACTAACGGAGAAAATGTTTTGAGTGCCAACTCTTATTTTTCCTCTTTTAATTTCTTAACCCTAAACCCCCCAAACCTTTTATTTTTTTTAAATTTTACTGAATTTATCTTCAATTAATTCTCAGTTATTATACAAATTCAATATAAAAATCAGTAATTGAAATATTATTCAAAAAAAGAACTACACATCATAATTATAAAAACAAAGTACATAACTAGTACATGACCACAACAATTTGACTAATTTGGCTTGCCTCTCACTTGTACAACCTATAAAATAAAAAATTTGTCACGTAACATTACAGTAATTATAAAATGACATTGTAAGTCAAGACACACTCACATTTGCTTCATTGTGATTTTTTCTTTTCCTACCACCTCCTGAGTTTCCCATTTCCTGGTTACCCTGTAAAATGAAAAGTAAACAAACAACAACAACCGGAAGGTTTGTTGATGAATCACCCAGTTCTAGAAGATACATGAGAATTCCTTTTGACCCATTACAACATATAAATATAATAACGATAATTTTTGTTTCTTTACTTGAGTATTGATTGATGGAGTATTTTCCACACTGATTGACTGAGATTCTCCAATGGGTATTTCTTCGGGCTCCACGACTGCAGTGACTAATTTTTTATTTTATAGGTTGTGCAATAGCTAATGGGAAAGAGTGACAGTGGTTCATCAAAATGACCAAGGAAAATACCAAAGAAAAACAAGTGAGAGTGATGCCAAGCCAAATTAATCAAATTGGGGTGGTCATGTACTAGTTATGTACTCTGTTTTTATAATTATGGTGGGTAGTTCGATGGTTTATAATTATTGTATTCACTGTGGTTGAAAATTATTCAGACTTGCTTTTGTACTCTGATTTTCAAACTTTTTTTAATAATATTTCAATTACTGATTTTCATATTGAATTTGTATAATGATGGGAAATAGAAACTTATTTCAAAATAGTTAATTATTGTATTCACTGTGGTTGAAAATTATTCAGACTTGCTTTTGTACTCTGATTTTCAAACTTTTTTGAATAATATTTCAATTACTGATTTTCATATTGAATTTGTATAATGATGGGAAATAGAAACTTATTTCAAAATAGTTAATTATTAGAATTCATTTCCCCATTTATACTTATTTGGGTTTGATAATCTATTCTTAATCACACACCAGTAATATTAATTGAAGTAAAATTTAAAAAAAAAATGGGTTTGGGTTTAGGGTTAAGGAATTAAAAGAGGGAAAATAAAAGTTGGGCTCAAAACCTTTTCTCCGTTTCTAAATAACGGATTCTCTAACAGCAGCATCAAAATTGATAGAGAAAGAATAAGTGAGTGACCAATTTTGATAGTGACCAATTTTGATAGTGACGAATAAGTGAGTGACCAATTTTGATAGTGATGAAATATGGGTGACCAAATGTGAAAAGTGGTAAAGTTCAACCAAAAATGATATTTTCCCATTAAACATTAATTTTACTAATGAAATATGTTTAATTAAATAAATATTAAAAAATTCAACGATCGCAAGCACAGATTTAGATCACTCAAAAAATTCGTAAGTTGTTAGAAGGTGTTTCAAAATATATTTTACTACTAGATCAAAACAAATTATTATAAAGTCACAGTGTATTGCTATAAGGACATTAACACGAACTTAATTTGTTTGGGTGAATTTGTGGATCGTAAGGTCAAAATATACTGGTGTTTGTTACCATAACCGCAATTTGTATTATTACATGACCAAAATATTCTGAAACATCAGATTGCGACCCGTAAACTTTTATAATTTATGTCTTTACGGTTGCACAAATTATTCTTGCAGTAAATTTATTTTGACTTTACAGTAAAATAATATCTGAGATTGAAATTTTTATTTCAATTAAATTTAGCTAGTATTTTTGTGAATCAATAAATTATCATATTAATGATATTTATTATTATTATTAATTAATATGGTCGAACTCAAATTTAAGTATGAGCATTCCAAAAGCAACGCCTTCGAGTGCAACGTTACTAAGTTAACATAAACATAATACTTCCATTAGATCTTTTATTTCATTATATTATTCTATTTTTTTTTTAAAGATGCCATGATTTCATTTTTTAAGTTTATCTTAAATTACGGTCACTTTTATATTAATTAAAATTACGTAAACTATTTAAAATAAGTACTCCTATTTTTTTGTTGTTCTTATTGTGTTTGTATTCAATAAAAAATAGGATAAATGTGCTTTATAAATAAAAATTTGAATTTAAAGCATAATAAATAGTGTTTTATTAATATGTTTTTGTATACATAAAAATGTGTACCTTGTAAAATTAAAATGGAGACTCTCTTTAATGTAAAAAGAATTGGGGTTATATATGTCTTGATATAATATTCTACGTATTATATAAGTAGAAAACTGTGATACTAACAACTGCGCAACTCTCTTTCTCTCTCTTATAATAAGAGAGAGCTGACCAGCATATATACTGCAGATAACCTGTTTTCTCACGTGACTCTATTATATAATCTATACTAAATGGTTCGAAGAAAATATTATATGATTAGTAAATTTATAATAATTTTACTAGCATTATATTTTAAAATAAAATGAAATGTAAATATTAAAGTGATATTTCATCTATGTATAAATAAGTCTCCCCCACAACAAAAAACTCTCTATCCTTATTAAGGTTTGTAAGTTTTTTTAAATAATATAATTTGGTGACTAAAATATCTTGTAAAGTATCTTTTCTGCACTGAGCTTGCAGATTATTGAATTCATACTTAAATCTGCACCAAAAAGAATCGAATTGAAAATATAATTTTTTTTGTCACTCTTTTTCTTTTTTTTTTTTTTACTTTAAACATACTATAAAAACTGTATAAATTAACAGTACCAATTTTTTTTAATATTATTTAAAGTGAAATAGAAAATTATTATTTTTAATTAGAACCCATAAATATAATTTCCTACTCTGTACTATATGCATGGTTCGATATTTTTTTGCAACTACTAATTTAAAATTATGAGATGATAAGGTTTGTGTCACTACTTAACAAAAACATTTATATATAAAACAGATTAAATAGTTTCATACATAACTCTTGTTCTCAAAATAGAATTATATTCTAGATTATGTATGATCATTAAACTTATGTAATTAATCTACCAACAATTTAATATTTAAAAATGAGTGCTTGCATACCTAATAGTCTAATATCATGCGTGAGCACCGAAAATCGAATTGAACCGAAATATGGGTTTAATTGATTAAATTATTGAAAATTTTAATTTCAATTCGGTTACGTTAGTGATTTAATGAAATTCCGGTATTCAATTTTACCTTTAAAAAATCGGTGAACCGAAAACCGAACAAAATAGTGTATATATAAATAACTAACACCTTCTTTTACTCCTTAGCCCTAATAAAAAAAGGAAACAAGTTAGGTTTTATGGTCTTGTGTGAGATTTTAGGGTTTTTTAATGGGGTTGGTCTGCTATGGACTCGAGTGCATGTTGTGCACCCTAATTCATGTTGCACTTTTCAGTTTATTGACTTACATTTTTGGTAAATGGTGTTGCACTTTTCAATTATTAAACTGTATAATAATATTTTTAGTAATAATTGAAAAGTGCAACACCATTTACCAAAAAGTGTAAGTCGGTAAACTGAAAAGTGCACATGGACTAAGGTGCACAGCATGCACTCGAGTGCATACTAGACTTTACCTTTTTAATGTAAATTTTAATTTTTTTTTTCCAGGTTTGTAATGTAGATTTTCAGTTTTATACTCCCTCCGTTTTTTAATAAGTGTCATTTTGATTTTTTAACTAATTTTAAAATAAGTGTCATTCTAGAGTTTTTTCTTTAATTTTGACTATTTTATCCTTATTCATTTACCATAAATATTTTTCATTAATAAATTTCACAAAATTTGTTTATACCAAAATTAATTTGATTTATGAATACTAGCTACATTTTTAACTACATTCTTTATCAAATAAAATTTCTATATTAAAATTAGTTATAATTAATGAAGGGTAATATAGACCACAATTTATAATCTTAATTTGTTGAAAAAAGCCAAAATGACACTTATTAAAACATGGAGGGAGTACAAACCTGGACCGATTTTTTCGATTAGTTTTGATTTTACATCAATCCGGTTCGATTTTAGTTACTAATAATCAAATTCGATTCGATGCCCATCCCTAACATATCTAGTAACCCCACGGTTCCAAGTTAATTAATGTAGCTTCTTTTTTTCCCACACAAATTAAAAAAGTAATTTATAATTAATGCTTATTTATATAAAAGATTAGTACCCTCTTAAATAATATTGTAAAGTGAAATTGAAATAGTAATAATTAGTTCGTTAGTTTCTTCATCGATTAATATAGTTAGCCAAATACTTGTATGCACTCGCATGCATGGTGCATACCTCAATTTCAAATTATTTGCACCCATTCATTTAATTAGTTCACCTTACAAACCATTTTTTACTATAATTATCTGCACTTGCACATTTAATGAGTTCACCCCCAAATCTTTTTTACCACGTTATTTGTACTCGCTCATTTTATGAGTTTACCCCCAAATCATTTTTTTACCACGGTTATCTGCACCCACCATTTTATGAGTTCACTCCCAAATTATTGTTTTATCACGATTATCTGCACCCGCTCATTTTATGAGTTCACCCCAAAATATTTTTTAAAAAATAATCACATTTAAAAAAATTATATTATCTTTTTATTAATTTACACAAAGTATAATAAACTAACTCTAATTTATATATTTACAATATGCAGACGAGTTATTGTTGAGTTACCGTCGATTCACCACCAAGTCATCTCAATTTTTTTTTTTAAATTTTTTTTCCTATCATCTTTTCCTTTTTTTTTTCCAAATTTTTTATTTCTTCGTTTTTTTTTTCCTGTCTTTCTTTTTCATTTTTTTCATGTATATTTTTTTAATCTTAATACAAAATAATATTATAGGTATGATTTTATTATAGTCGATCGGCGAGGCACCTGAATTTCAATTTTAATTTGAAGAGTAAAGGACCTGTCGAAAATCCATGTCGGTCGGTGGGTGACCCAACCACCACCATATCCGACCACCCCTTCCACGACGACGGCGGCGCTTCCGTCTCGGACGCTGAAGCCCAAGACCCCTTCTCAAATCGCAATCGCGATTCTTCAATTCCATGACAATCGACATCATCTTCCATCTCGGCCACGGTCCATGGCAGCCGAAAACCTCTACTCATTTCGACCACCGACGCGACTGCTTCGATCAATCTCTTTTGTGTTTGCGATCCAGGAGCTTCTCCAACATCAATGGCGCTCGCCTGCAACACTCAGGTCGATGCCGCTTCGCTCTCGTTGTTCATCTTTGTCCAAATCGAAACTACATTGCTTCGTCTTCTTCACCATGCTCCTGCGCAGCTTCTTCCTCCGATTGATGACGGTCCGACGGAGGACTGTGAGTATGTTGTCGATGGATCTCTGATCGGCCGGCACTCGGAGCCGGTGACCTTGTCGATGAAATCTCAGGCGTCGACTGCTGACCTAGGGTGCCCTTCTATTTGGCTAGGGTTCTCTTCGATTGGGCTTGATAATGTGCACCCCCTATTTTTTTCAGTACACCCCGATCTGCACTCCCTCCACTTTTTATGATATTATTGTTATTGGTATTTGTATTATTATTTATTGATTGTGGTATTACTATTAATACACTATTGAATTAATATTAATGATTATTGATTACGGTATTATTGATTATTAATTGTGGTATTATTGGTTATTGTTTGTGGTATTACTGATTGTGTGGAATTATTTTTTATTGCTTAAGGCATTACTGATTATTATTATTTATGATATTATATACTCCCTCCGTCCCATGATTACTTGCACACTTTCCTTATTGAGACGTCCCAAAATTACTTGCACACTCTTAATATGGAAATACCCCACAAAATTAATAACCTCACAACATCATTTTATTTTTAAATTTACCACTCTTTTTTTCTATACATTTCACTTTACACATCATCAAATTCACTTTACACATCATCAAATTACCTAAAATACTCCTCATTTATCTTACATCATCAACCACTAAATTCACTTTTCTTAAACAACGTGCCGGTCAAAGTGTGCAAATTATCTCGGGACGGAGGGAGTATTATTGTTTATGGTATTACTGAATATAATTTGATTTGTGAAAATTATTTGTTATTGTATAAGATATTAATGATCAATAATATTAATGTTCACGGTATTACTAATTACTGTTCATGCCTTCATGGTATTACTGATAATTATTTTTTGGTATTACTTAATATAATTAGATGTGTGAAATTATTTGTTGTTGTATAAAATTTTACTGATTAATATTAATGGTATTACCGATTACTGTTCGTGGTATTACTAATAATTGGTTTTGTTATTATTGAATATAATTAGATGTGTGCAATTATTTGTTATTGTATAAGATATTATTAATTAATGGTATTGCTGATTATTGTTTATAGTATTACTGGTTATTACTTATTGTATTAGCGACTATAATAAAATCATACATATAATATTATTTTATATTAAAATTTTGAAAAATACTAAAGAATAAAAAAGGTGGAAAAAAATGAAGAATTAAAAAGTTTAGAATAAAAACTGAAAATGGAAAAAAAAAATTAAAAAGAAAAAAAATTGAGATTTGAGACTAATTTCGATAGTTTTTTTTAATTATATTTTTAGGATTTTATTTTTAAAAACATGGGTGATTTAGTGGTGAATAAACGGTAACTCGGCTGCAAATTGTAAATGTATAAATTAGGGTTGATTTTATTATATTTTGTGTAAATTAATAAAAAGATAATATAGTTTTTTAAATGTAATTATTTTTTAAAAAAATATTTGGGGGTGAACTCATAAAATGAATGGGTGCAAATAATTTGGGGTGGACTCATAAAGTGAGTGGGTGCAGATAATTTGGGGTGGACTCATAAAGTGAGTGGGTGCAGATAACTGTAGTATAAATATAATATGGGGGTGAACTCATAAAATGAGCGGGTACAGAAAATTGTGGTAAAAAAATAATTTGGGGGTGAATTCATAAAATGAGCGGTGCAGTTGTAAAAAAAATGATTTGATGAGTGAATTCATAAATTGAGTGGGTGCAGATAGCTGTAATAAAAATATGATTTAAGGGTGAATTTATTAAAATAGTGGGTATAGATAAAATATAAATAAAAAATTAGGGGGTATGGTGCATACGGATGCACACAAGTGTTACCCATATAGTTAATATAGAAGTAATGCACAAAACACGTTGCTAAATTTAATTTGTTTTATTATTTCCACGTTGATATATAAGTAGAATTCTAATATATTTTAATTTCACAAATTAATTAGTAGTGCATATCGAACCTACCGACAATATATATTTAAAGTTTTATTCCACTATATAATTGATTGATATTTGTTTTGGGATGCACCTATTTTTTCTACCCATATAGTGTTAAAAACGTAAATTAAAAACAAAAAATATATTTTCATTTTTTTTATTATAATTACAAAATTACGGAGTAATGTTTATTTTGTATTTTTATATGAATATTATGAGTATTTTATTCTAAATGCATAATAAAACTGATTATTTATCTATCGAACCCGCCATCAATATATGGGCCAGGCCGTATCTATAAAGTTGGGCCTGGCCCTGCTACTCAATAAAGAGAGGCCCAATATTAATTTATTCGATACGTGAAATCAATATAATGAAACACTTATATTTAATTAAAATAAATATTTAAAAATTTCCCCGTCACAAGCACAAATTCAGATCGTCCAAAAATTTACAGATTGTGTGAATAAGTGTTTCGAAGTATATTTTACTACAAGGTCAAAGTATGTTACTATCGAAAATTTGTGCTAATATAAATATATTAACACAAATTTAATTTTTGGGTAAATTTGTAGTCACAAGGCCAAAATATATTTCTACATGGCCAAAATATTGTGGAATAGTTGCTTGCGACCAATAAATTTTTTGAGTTTATGGACTTACGGTTGCACAAATTGTTCTTGCGGTATGCATATTTTAACATCATATGTAGAACGTATAATACCCTGCGATGAATTTTTTGTTACAATTAAGTTTAACTCTCTTTGGTTGAGTATTGGTGCAACATTATCTATTGATAAACTCCTAACTTTAAGTTATTTTTTAAGTTATTGTGGAACAAGTGCAAGCAACCTGTGAATTTTTAGAATTTATGTATTTACGATTTGCACAAATTATTCTTGGAGTACGCATATTAATTTCTTATATTACTATATTTCTCAATTATATAACCTATAATGCATTCTTATTCTATATTTTAAAAGCAAAGTGTAATGTTTTATTGATATGTTTTTTTAATACATAAAAATGTGTACCTTGCAAAATGAAAATGGACTCTCTTTATTCTTCAACATAAAAGGAATTGGGGTCACATACATATGGCTTAATTATTTTAAAAGTTAGATTTGAAGCTTAATTATACAACCTTTATTTATTTATATATACGTTTTGCATGTTCCAATCATTTTTCATGTAAGTTGTAACAAGAATTGATAATAAGACAGAAAAGCTGTAGAATACTCAAGAATCAAATAACATCTAGAAGCATCTACATAACTCTAGCATAGTGAAGCATAGTTCAATGCCTATAAATACTTGTATCTACAACATTTGCAAAGTATGAAAAAAAATACACTTTTAAATCTTAACAAGATTTTTTTTTTCTAAAGTTTAATATTTGAAACTTTTAAAGTACAAACAAGTATTTTAGGTGTATAATATATTACAGATAACCTGGCTTTGAGTTTCTCTCTGCAGTTAATCTGGTGGGTTTCTCTTTGCGTTTGAGTTTCTCTCTTTTTAAAATAAGAGAGATCGGCGCTACAATATTATTTTTATATTGTAACTAAAATTATGAGATTTATTTGTTGCAACTAAAATTATATATAGATCTTGTTCTCAAAATATAATTATATGTAACGTTTATACTTCCATACTCTCCATAGTATAATTTGATAAATCTAACCATCCTCTTTTTCATACTCTGTGGTATAATTTGGTGAACAAAATATCATGTAAAGTATCTTATTATTGAATTCGTACTTAAATCCCCGCCCGCACCCAAAAAGAATTGAGTTGAAAATATAGTTTTATTTTTTTTACACTTTAGATTTAAATTAACGTACCAACTGTGTTGAATATCATATATGAATATTACTCCATAAATTAACAAAAATTATAAAATTATACTCCCTCCGTCCAATTTTATTATGCCCACTTCTCCGGGCACGGGTTTTAATGAATATTGATTAGTTTATTCATAAAGTACATAAGTTAAGGGTATGATAGGGTATTGTGGGTCCATTTGTAAATAAATGATTGTTTATAAATAAAGTGAACGGCAAAGTGGGTAAATAAGTGATAATAGGAGGGTGAAAATAAAGTAGTATGAATAGTATTGTTTCCAAAAAAGGTATAAGCATAATAAAATTTGACAACCAAAAAAGGAAAGTGAGAATAATGAAATTGGACGGAGGAGTATATGAAATGATAAGGTTTGTGTATCTGACTTGTGTCAACAAAAAGATTTATATATAAAACAAATTGTTTTCAAAATATTATGTAATACTCCTAAATAAATAAATATTATAAAGTTGAAAATAAATATTTATATCAATTAAAATAAAAAATAATTTGAAATAAATTTCTTTAAAATCAACTATTAATAGTGAAAATATATATAAAAAATTATTACAGCTAATTATTTGCATTATGAACGCACATGTTCGTGCCGCGCAGTTCAATTTGTTGCGATGTAGTTTTCATAATTAATTAGCTAGCATTAATGATAAATTAAGACAAAGTGGAATAGGCACCACTACCTAGGCCTTAGTTGTGATTGGGAGAGAGAAAATAATATGCAAAAAATGGAATGAGAAACTTATAGTGGAACATCATAAAAGGTAAGTGGGAAACTTATAGTGAATTGCAGCGTGATTACATGTTTTACCTATTTTTTCTACACATATAGTGTTATCTTCTCATTTTTATGTAACAAACTACTCTTTTTCATTAAGTGAAATCTTCTCATTTTCATATTTTTCATTATGTAACAAACTACTCTTTTTCTACACATTAAGTGAAATCTTCTCATTTTTATGTAACAAACTACTCTTTTTCATATTTTTTTATATTATTATATTTCTCAATTATATCATCTATTAACTTATTATACATTTCAAAAGCAAAGTGTAATGTTTTATTGATATGTTTTTGTCAATTCATAAAAATATGTACCTTGCAAAATGAAAATGGAGACTCTCTTTATTTTAAAAGTTAGATTTGAAGCTTATAATTATACAACTTTTATTTTTTTATTTTTAGTGGGCTACTATATATACATGTAACATTTTGTTGTGGAAGGACATTAGGCCCAACAAATTCGAGTTCACATGTTTTCATCATTTCTAGTCAATTCATTATTTTTTTAAAATTTCCACGAGGCCAACAAATTCACACCGTTGAACCCACACGTTTTGATTTAATTTCTACTCAATTTTATTTCCTAACTAATTTATTTTCGTAAAATAGGGGTTTGATTTTGTTTGTCAACTAGAACCCTCCTTAAAATTTAAAACTTTCAAAGTGAAAATAATTTATGAGATGCGTCAGTTCAATTGGAATATCGACTCATAAACGTTGAGATTGATCTTTCGAACTTAGCCAAATTTCTACATTACAGGTTTAGGGTGAGTTTGGTAGTAGAAATGGTTTGGCAGTAGAAAGGAAATGATGGATGTATAATAACATAAGCAAGTAGGGTGAAATTGTTGTGCAAGTTGGCATGGAAAACTGTTATGTCGACAACTGCGTTTGGGTCAGCTGTGATACCGACCACTGCTGTGAAACTGACCCTTTCTCTTTTCTATCATATATAAGAGGACTGACCTTTTCTCTTTTCTATCATATATAAGAGGTCGGTGCCGCAGTATATATATTACAAGATAACCTGGTCAAACTGTGATACCGACAACTGCAAAAGGGAAACTGATACCAACAACTGCGAAATTATCATATATAAGAGGTCGGCGCCGCATATATATGACAGATAACCTGGCTTTCTCACGTCACTTCGCCTTTTGTAAATTTTCTTTATTACAAAGATGAAATTTTGTTATATTTTCTGTTAATTAATTAATTATACTCTCCCATTTCATTATTTCTAAATTTTTCAACTTTTTTCATCTTTTTTATTTAGATTTTAATTCGATAAAACTTAAAAGATGTACAACTGGTTTATACTAGCCATTATATTTTAGGTGAACAAAATATGTACTTAAATCTGCATCCAAAAAGAATAGAATTGAAAATATAATTTTATTTTTTTTACACTTTAAATTGACGTATTAAAAACTGTATTGAATATTATGAGATGATAAGGTTTATGTCGTTAACAAAAAAAGATTTATATATAATTATGTATATTCTTAAATTATGTATAATTAAACTTGGCAATCTACCAACAACTTAATAATTATTTATATAAAAGATTAGTATATATTATACCTCTTACTCTTAAATATGGTAAAGTTGAAAATAAATATTTATATCAATTAAAATAAAAAATATTTTGAAATAAATTTCTTTAAATCAACTATTAATAGTGAAAATATTTTAAGGTTGAAAATAAATTTTTATATCAAAAATAAAAAAATATTTTGAAATAAATTTGTTTATAGTCACGATTAATGATGAAAGAATTCCGTCTCTAATAGAAATTAATATACAAGAATTATTTCACAACCTCTCTACAAGTTTAAACTTTTAAATGAGATGAAATTCTTTCATGGTATCACGCTCTTTAGTTGTTTATTAATGCAACATTACTTCATGATAAATCCCTACCTTTAGATATGGACTATATTTTACCCTCGTTGACTTGTAATTTTTTTTCAAATTATCTTCATTAACAATACTCCTGTTTCACATATCAAATATTATATATAACATTTTGTGAATCAATATATCATCATATTATAGATTTTTTTAAATTTAATTTTATTAATATGGTCAACTCAAATATTTATTCAAATTTAAGTATGGGCATTCCAAAAGCAACGCCTTCGAGTGTGAAATCTTCTCATTTTTATGTAAACTACTCTTTTTCATATTTCTTATGGGTTGGTCTACTGTGGAGTCGAGTGCACCTTAGTCCATGTTGCACTTTTCAGTTTACTGACTTACATTTTTTGGTAAATGGTGTTGCACTTTTCAATTATTAAACTGTATAATAATATTTTTAGTAATAATTGAAAAGTGCAACACCATTTACCAAAAAGTGTAAGTCAGTAAACTGAAAGTGCAACATGGAATAGGGTGCCCAACATGCACTCAAGTGCATACTAGACTTTACCATTTCTTATTATGTTTAATTGATACTAGGTTTTTGTCGATACATAAAAATGTGTACCTTGTAAAATTAAAACTCTCTTTAATATAAAAATAATTGGGGTCACATATGGCCTAATTATTTTTAGCGGTACAATATATGTCTATTATACGACTTTTATTTTATTTATTTTTAGTGGGCTACTATATAAATGTGACATTTTGTTGCGTAAGGACATTAGACTTTCAATTTTGACAGTGCTTCTAAACTGTTTACAAACAATTTATGATATGCGTCAGCTAAAAACGTTGAGATAAAAGTATTTTAGGTGTATAACATAAACAGAAGCATGTTAGAAGGGGAGGTTGCAGGCTGGTTTTCTTCTTTCTTTTATCTTTGTGTGAATGTCAAGTAAGAACTTTGATATTCTATTCTTGATCTTTTGGTTACATTTGTACATTTTTTGTACTCTTTGCTGATGAATGATATTTTTTTACTTATAAAAAAAAAGATAACTGACTTTCTCACATGGCTTGTTATAATAGAGAGTAAAAAAAAAAATTCATTTTCTGTCAGTTCCTTCATCCCATTATAAATTTCCTTTAAAACTTTAGATCCTGAAGAGATTGAAATAAAAAATTACAGTATTATTTTTATAGTTAGAATCCATAAATATAATTTTCTATGTAGTCTGTATTAAATGGTTCGATGTTTTGTTGAAACTACTAATTTAAAATTATAAGATGATAAGGTTTGTATTAGACGATAACAAAAAAAAATTTATATATAAAATAAATTAAATACTTCCATCCTTGTTCTCAAGATATAATTATAATTTATATATAAAACAAATTAAATACTTCCATCTTGTTCTCAAAATATAATTATGGAATGATAAGGTTTGTGTAGATAGGTTAACAAAAAGATTTATATATAAAACAAATTGTTTCATCATAACTGTTGTTCTCAAAATATTATATTATACGGAGTATAAAAGATTAGTACTATATAATATACCCTCCTAAATAAATATTATAAAGTTGAAAATAAATATTTATATCAATTAAAATAAAAAATATTTTGAAATAAATTTCTTTAAACTCAACTATTAATAGTGAAAATATATATAGTATAAATTTTTATTACAGCTAATTATTTGCATTATGAACGCATAAATGATAAATTAAATATATGTTTGATGTTCCACGTTTTATTTCATTGACATTTGTTTTGAGCTTCACCTATTTTTTTCTACACATATAGTGTTAAAAACGTAAATTAAAACAAAAAATATATTTTCATTTTTTTTATTATAATTACAAAATTACGGAGTAATATTTATTTTGATATGAATATTATGAGTATTTTATTCTAAATGCATAATAAAATTGATTATTTATCCATCGAACCCGCCATCAGCCCATCTCTGTCCTACCTCTTACATATGGGCCAGCCCGTATCTGTAACGTTGGGCCAGCCCGTATCTATAAATTTGGGCCTGGCCTTTATTTTGTCGGCCTGTACTCAATAAAGAGAGGCCTATAAGGTCAAAATATACTACCACAAGGGCAATTTGTATTATTACAAGACCAAAATAATGTGGAACAACTGCTTTCGACCCGTGAATTTTTAGAATTTATGTCTTTATGGTTGCATAAATTGTTCTTGCAGTATGCATATTTTAACATCATATATAAAAAATACAATATCCTGCGATCGAAATTTTTGTTACAATTAAGTTTAACTCTCTTTTATTGATATTGGTGCAACATTATCTATTGATAAATTCCTAACTTTAGGTCTTTTTTAATATTTTTATTCAATTGTGAAATGTCCAATAAATTATTGGGCGTTCTTTTAATGGTCATACCCGTGGGATTATTGACAGTACCCCTTTTAGAGAATGTTAATAAATTCCAAAATTCATTTCGTTGTCCAGTAGCGATAACCGTCTTTTTAATTGGTACCTAGTCGCTTTTTGATTAAGTATTGATGCAACATTACCTAATGATAAATCCCTACCATTAGATATGGACTGTATTTTACCTGTTGACTTGTAATTTTTTTTCAGGTTATCTTCATTAACAATATTTCACATATCAAATATTATATTTCTTTTTCCTATTTCTTATATTATTATATTTCTTATTATGTTTAATTGATATGTTTTTGTCAATACATAAAAGTGTGTACCTTGTAAAATTAAAATGGAAACTCTCTTTAATATAAAAAGAATTGGGATCACATGTGGTATAATTATTTTTAGTGGTGCAATATATGTCTACTATACGACCTTTATTTTATTTATTTTTAGTGGGCTACTATATAAATGTGACATTTTGTTGTGGAAGAGGCTTTCAATTTTGACGGTGCTTCTCCTTTTTTGTCTATGATTATAGATACGTTTTGCATGTTCCAATCATTCTTCATGCATGTTTTTTTTTTTTTTTTTTTGAGGAATAGATACATAAGACCGTCTTGGGTGAGACCATCTGACAGAAAAAAAGAGATCCGTGAGACGGGTCTTCTTTGACCCTCATGTAAAAAGTGAAAATATTTGAGTAAAAAGTGATAATGTTTGAGTAAAAAATAATAGTCACTTTTGTTAAAAACATTATCATTTTTTATTTAAACATTATCAATTTTTTTACAATCATAAAATCTGAAGAAAAAAAAGTAGGTTAACCTATTCAAAATTTTAGAATATGGGTCTAAAGGGATCCGGTCTCACACAAGTTTTTGTCTAGATAGAGATACATTATAAGTATATATATTTCGTGAGACTGTTTTACAAGTTTTTGTCTAGATAGAGATACATTATAAGTATATATATTTCGTGAGACTGTTTTACATGAGATCGCATGTGAATCATGTGATCAATTCCATCGTTCACTAACGGGATCCCCGACCGATTAATTCGGGGGACAAATTCCACCGTGTACTAGTGATGGACCCGTTTAAAGCTAACTAAACTTTGTAAGAATTGTATCAATTATTACACTTTTATAATATATGTGTTTGTATACCTATAAAACTTATCCTGGAACGGAGATAGTATAAAAATAATGTGGAGAAATTGTTGGTTGAAATACATGTGAGGGTAAATGGGACCATTGAAATATTACCCAGATTCCGCGAAACCGACCCGTGTGCCACTCCTGACCTCATCCCAGGCCCAACAAAATGTTTTCATCATTTCTAGTCAATTCTTTTTCTTTTTTTCTAATTTCCTAACAAATTCACACGGTAAACCCACACGTTTTGATTTAATTTCTACTCAATTTTATTTCCTAACTAATTTATTTTCGTAAAATAGGAGTTTGATTTTTACCATGGGCTACCAGTGCTAGTTCGTCAATTGTGTAAACATGAGACTTAATTATTGTTTTCAAATTCAATTCATGAAAGTTGTAACAAGATATGAAAGCTCAAGAATCAAATAGCATGTAGAAACATCTACATTAGTTTAGCATAGTGGTAGAAAATGCTACTAAGCATGACTCAATGTCTATAAATACTTGTATCTACAATATTTGCAAAATATGAATGAAATACACTTTTAAATCTTAACAAGAATCATTTTTTTTAAGTTGCTCTTTCACATCATTTTGAGAAAGTGTTTCTAAAAAAGTATCTTAGGGGCGTATAATATAAGTAATGCAAGTTAACAAAAACTTTACTGACAACGCGTCTGGAGTTTTTCTCTTTTTTATTCTAATAAGAGAGGTCGGTTCCGTCTGAATTTTCTGTAGAGAGTTTTTCTCTTTTTTATTCTAATAATAAGATAGGTCGGTGGCGCAACTGCATCTGAGTTTTCGACCTTCGAAGAGATATAAATATTATTTAATGGGATAAAAAATGAAAATGCGAGTTGGAAGGGCGCCAGGGCGCCGCAACTACATATGAGTTTCTCTCTTTTTTATGAGGTCGACGTCCAGTGTTACATTTTCTCTGTCAATCCCTTCATCCCATTATAAACTTACTTTAAAACTTTCGACCTTTGAAGAGAACATGAAGTATTTAATGGGATAAAAAGTGAAAATTATGGGGTGATAAGATTTGTGTTAGACTTTAACAAAAAGATTTATATATAAAACAAATTAATACATCTTGTTCTCAAAATATAATTATATTCTCAAATTCTTAACTTGGCAATCTACCAACAAACCTAATAATTAATTATTATACCCTCTTAAATATTGTAAAGTTGAAAATAAATATTTATACAAAAAATAACAAAATTTTGTGTTATACTTTCTAATGTTTACACTTCCATATTTAGTTTATTGCAACTTATAAAGTTTACATTTTTTATTTATTTATAAATCTACCATCCTCTTTTTCATTCTTAATACTCCGTAGTATATATAACGAGTAGTGCGGCTAGTACTATGCGGGAAAGGTAGACGAGTTTGCTTTGCTCGTATACAAGAATCACAAAAAGGACTAGATTTGAAATTCCTCAACACATGAATCATCTTTATTTTATCATCAGATGCGTGACCCAAGCGCTTGTGCCAAACGTCCGATGTGCCAATTGCAGCCAAAACTGCCCCTTTACTCTTCAAAGCCTCTATATGATAGAGACCATTCTAATGTTTACCCACCACAATCGACTTCTTTGAGAGTGAGTCTTGAATTACACAAAAGTCCGAGAAAAATAAGAAAACGCAATTTAGATCTGCACACAAGCGACTAACAGACAATAAATTGCAATGAAAACTTGGTATGAACAACACACGTTCAAGTTGTATCCCGGTTTTCAAATTTGTCGTCCCAATGCCGTGGACGGGTACCATGTCACCATTCGGAATTCTCACAGAGGGTTCAGAATGGTTAAGTATAATATTGCTTAACAAATTCTTATCACACGCGATGTGCTCGGTGGCACCCGAGTCAATGATCCAAGACCCCGAAGAAATAAAATTATTGATTAACCTACCAGGATTGCTCTGATACCATATTAAAACTGAATGAATGTGAAAAATCTCATTGATAATTCTGCATTCCAGTTACTTCTGGTGTGATTACAATGGAGAGCATATATACTAACTCCATGTATCTAAGAGCATATATACTAACTCCATATATTACGCCACAATATAATAATCCTACTAATCTTTACTTTCATTTGTCGATTCTGATCATGATTTCTATCTCTTTATTTCAGGCATGGATTATGCATTCTTATGATGAAGCATTCTCCAACCCAGCCAAGTAATTTCTTTCTCTATTATATTTCCTTATTTCATGAATTCCTCTTATGTTCAAACTTGCCATCACTCCATAAGCTAGCCTTGTGAAGTGTCAACCTTCAAACATTTATATTAGTTATGTTTATTTCCTTGTTTGAATTATATATATAGGTTGTCTGTCAATCATTTGTGTGACTATACTTATTCAACTTTGAGACGAATAATCCTCATTCCAAAGTGTTATGTTGATGCTGCTTAAACAACTGCTATAAATAAAGTTTGATCTTGACTTTTACATTTTTTTGACATCTCAACATCGGTCTGCTATGTTGTGCACCCTAGTCCATGTTGCACTTTTCAGTTTTACTGACTTATAGTACTTTTTGGTAAATGGTGTTGCACTTTTCAATTATTACTAAAAATATTATTATACAGTACAGTTTAATAATTGAAAAGTTGCTAAAGCTTTTACATTCTTCACTTTGAAATTTTGTTGCCTCCCAGAAATACTCACTTCTTATGTTTTCATATAGTTTTCCAGAACCGGGACGGCTGCAGTTTATTTATGCTGATCTTCGGAATTGTTCTATTTGTTCATGATATAGTTTTTTTGAGTGAGGGGTTGAAGTTTTTTTTGTAATTTTTTATTGTTTCTTTGGTCAAAATTCATGTTCACAAAATATTTTTAGCCAACGCATTTGATGCAGTGATGCATTTTGCTGCTGTAGCTAGCATATGTTGGGGAGAGTACAGTGGATCCGCTGAAGTGAGTATTTCTGGTAAATAAAGTGATGTGTAAGGTAAATAAAAGAGGGGTATTATTGGTAATTCATTGATTAAAGGTAAAATAAAGAAGGGGTATTATTGGTAATTCATTGATTAAAGTGAAAGTGATTTGATTAAAGGTAAAATAAAGAAGGGGTATTATTGTTTCCTTTTTTGGGGTGTGCAAAAAATGTTGGGACGTCCGTTAAAGAAAGTGTGCATAAAATCCTGGGACGGAGGGAGTATTATTCAGTGTCAAGTGGGATGTACCGACGAGTTAGTTTACACTTAATTTGATATTGTCCTGGGTGGTGGGGTGCATGTATTAATTAAATATAATTGATGGGTACAAACGCTAAATAATTTTATATTTAATGTTGCTTTTTTCTTGACAAATAGTGTATATAATTGGATCCAATTTTTTAAATGTGTTGAGCAATACTCATGGCTATAGTTTGAGTTTTCAGATAAGTCACAGTTATTTGTTTCCTTTTTTTTTATATGTTTAATTACTCCCATTAAGAAAAAATTAAAGTTACCACTAAGTTACGTATTATACTATTTTTAAAATTTTCAAAAAAATTCCTGAAAAAAACTTAGAGTATTGGAAAATCATAAAATAAGTGTTGTGTGGAGTAAAATAAAAGAGGTGTATTCAGATAATATAATGAAGTGTAAAAAGTATTTGTGAGAAAATTTAAATTCCAAATGGGTGATAATTTTAAAATAAAATAATGTTTTGAGGACATTAATTCGATGAGTAATTTTTCTATATTAGAAGTGTGCATAATAAGAATAGAGGGGCTTAGAAATGTAGATGCATAGCATACGTACATGTCGGTGTCTCCACAGACAAGGATAAGGTGTTTGCATCAATATTATTATTCCGAGCATTCATGGACTCATTCCTAATCTCACGACTGATATGTTTTTTTACACGGAATCGTGATTACTCGTGGAATGATGATTCCCAAAAATAAAGAATTCTGATTCCTCTTCATCCCCTGTCCTTACCCATTCCATTCTATGTAGAATCAAATTATTTTTATTTAAAAAAAAAATCATCACTCATATTTTATTTTTACAAAATTATCCTTATCAACAATTAAAAAGATTTTCATTAACCCTCTTATTCAAACCTTAATCCACAATTAATTATGATATTCATTAACCTTCTTTAACCTAATTCATCCAAGAGAGAGGACTGAGAAAGAACGCAGAGTAAAAACGCAAAAGAGAAGAACTAATTAAAGAATAGTAGTTTCTTGCATTTTTAATTTATTAACTGCGATAAGTTATATACAAATTTTCTGTATATAGCTCACAAAGACGTGGCCAAATGAGCTACCCGATTCATGAACAGATGCATTCTATACCATCAAATCTCTATTCTCGCGTTTTGGTTGAAGCTATCACTTTTAATGAAGGTTATTATGGTCGATTCTTGGTTCTTGTTGAATTGGGAATTGGGTGTACTATATGGTACGGTTTTCTCCCTGGTACTGAAAGTAGCCTTCCAGTTGAAGGTTTGTTGTTTCATCCAATAGAGACATTTGATAGTTTTATCAACCAGCCTGAAATTCACGTGCAACCAGGTTTTAATAAGATAACACTAGTTGAGAATGAAGAAATGAAGTCATTATAGTAAAGGCACTACGAAAGGGTGGAACCGCTTGAACCACGCTCAGTCTCTATTAAATGCGATTGAATTACGGTGGGTAACACCGGTAGCGGTAAATCGTCTAGTTAGCACAGATTCAGGCTGTGTACACCTGTCTAGCCTAAGTAAGAGACATCTTCTTCTCACTACGGAAGAACCCCATGGATAGCCTCCGAATTTTTCTCCTTTTCTGTTGCCCCTGGCGGATATTCCCGAGTCTTGATATACTGCAACATGTCATGGTACCACGGTCTCCCATCAGTTGAATGCATACGTGGGAGTTAGCCAAAGCGCCTTCAGAAGTTCAACTGCAAAGTCGTTATACGAGGGTAAACCCAATAGTAGGGGCATACCAACTGGCTTCAATGGTTTCATTGAATTCCATGATGAATCGGGTTGCTGAAAAACACTTTCTAAAGGTCACAAAGACACCACACTACTAGAGACTAGTCGAGGGGCATGCTCTTTATACATTTTTTGTACAACCAAAGAGGCAAAGATACACAGAGAGAAATAACCCACCCGAAGCCATCAACGTGGCTTAACCGTCCATAATTGGCGGACAATTCGTCGTTCATGCATTTTGGTCCGTTGTCGCTGGAGATTGCACTTAGCGCTAGGCTAGCCTAGTCCCCAGAAGCTACACCCCCAGCTTACACCATCTATCTTGACCTCGGCACCAGTCTCGACTCTTCCCGACAGAGGCGCAACACGAACAGTACTCTTTGAACTGGCATTATTGGACGTCCACTTAAGATGGATGAGCCTACAGCGGACCAGGCACGTCCTAGCATGGCTAGGGTTTGCGTGGAAGTCAACCTTTTGGCGGATCCAATTCCAGCATCTTTTTTTTAATGTACTCCCTCCGTCCGCCTATAAGCTTTCCATTTTACCATTTTGGTCCGTCCGTCTATAAGCTTCCCATACCCTTTTTGGTAAGTACTTTTTCTTACACATCACTTTATATCTTACTTTTTCTCTCTATCTCTCTCCTTCTTCCAATCACATCACTTGTACTATATCTATTATTTAATCACTTTTCTTAATCTTTGTGCCAAAAAGTAGCGGGAAGCTTATAGGCGGACGGAGGAAGTATTAAAGAGGGCCTCTTTAATCGTGAAAAGTGGTGGGTGCCCACTAACGGCCATTCCTGGCTCGGCTCCGATAACGCAATTTCGAGAGGCAAGGATCGATTCAGCCGGCTCCCTATGATCGACGTGTGTTAAGCTTGATAGAGGGGGAGGGCAAAATTAAAATTGTTCAGTATTGGCAGAAGCACACGTATATATACAATTTTTCCTATTTAATTTTTATGAATGCCCCTGTTTCGTGTATATATATATATATATATATATATATATATATATATATATATTTCATGCTTCCTGCATTTCTAAAGTTGGTATTATTGGTTTATCTTACCGATAAATTGTTTGATTTTTTTTACATATAAAATTAGATATTATAATAATGTTTAAAATATTGGTTAAAATTTATTTATATAAAATTACATCTTATAATAATGGGTAAAAATGTACAACACATATAACTTTACAAAATTACCCCTACACACTCCACTCATTACACCATTTTCTTAAAAAGTATGTATATATTCTAAATAGAAACAATCATCATAATTTTAACTCTTACAATATACATATATATTTATCCCATTACTTTTGAATCCCACCAAACCACCATACACTCAACTATTTTATTTATTTTATATATACAAATTTAATTATTATACTTTTTAAAAAAAAAAATCCATGACTAAAAAGAACTGCAAACTTTTTAGGGATATAGAGAGTATTATCTTTAATGAGGTAAGGAAACAATAAAATATATTCCCTCTGTCCCTTTAAACTTATTGATCGATACACTTTAAAAAAAAAACAGTGTTGTGTGGAGTAAAATAAAAGAGTTGCATTCAAATAATTTAATGAAGCGTACTTTGGTGAGAAAATTTAAACTCCAAATGAGTGATAATTTTAAAATAAAATAATGTTGTGAGAGCATTAATTCGATGAGTAATTACTATATTAAAAGTGTACAAATAATGTTGAGACGTGAAGTAATAGAAATATTAATAAGGGGTAAATTTGTCAAAAAAATATATTTTTTTATAAATTTTATACAAAATGAGAAATACGACAGACTTTATGAAACGCGAAGAGTGTAGATTATTGCACATGCTGCTTCCTTGGCCAGTGTCAAGTGGGATGTCGGCATAGTATCTCAATTATGCCTACATTTGAAGAGTGTTTGCAAACTCAACTAACAACTTTCAGAATTACTTAGAGGATGTCGGCATAGTATCTCAATTATGATCCATTGGTTCCTCCCCATTTATTAGACGGTAAAGTCTAGTATGCACTCGAGTGCATGCTGTGCACCCTAGTCCATGTGCACTTTTCAGTTTACTGACTTACACTTTTTGGTAATGGTGTTGCACTTTTCAATTATTACTCATTTACCAAAAAGTGTAAGTCAGTAAACTGAAAAGTGCACATGGACTAGGGTGCACAGCATGCACTCGAGTCCATAGCAGACCAACCCTTATTAGATGGTCCCTTCCCATTTATTAGATGGTCCCTCCCCGTTTATTAGGTGGTCCCTATGGTCCCTCCCCATTTATTAGGTGGTCCCTTGTCGTTTATATAGGTGGTCCCTATGGTCCCTCCCCATTTATATAGGTGGTCCCTCCCCAATCCCCATTTATTAATACACCCAACTGCGTTTTCAAATACATCCATCCCATTTTTGTTTGTTTTATTATCCAATTAAAAAATTATTAATTTAATTTGAAATATTCATTTCTTACAAATGATGAATCTAAAATAAAATGGATGAGTATTTTAAGCAGGTATGATATATCCAAACTACCATTTCTTCATTTTCACTCCAATCACTCTAGTACACTCACCTCCCCATAAAATGTTACATAAAATCATCTTAATTTTATTTATCCACTAAAAACATTTTAATATTACATAAAATGGGTTAGTTTATTCACACTAAAATAACATATTTATTATTTATAAAATTGAAAAGTTTTCACTATCCCAGTTTTATCTCCAATAATAATAATACTCCCTCCGTCTTATTAAGTTCTTTCACATGTGAAGTGACACACAAAATTAGAAAAGTGAATTTAGTGGAGATTTTTAGGAATAATTTTGTAAACATTTATGTATAAAGTAAAAAAATGAGTTGACTTTTGTATAAGTGTGGAGAATAAATAATGACATCTGTGTAAAATTGAGGATATTATGAGGATGGAGTTTATGAATAATTTTTCATTTTAAGTGTACGAAAGTTATTGTGAAACGTCTCGAAAAGTAAAGTGTGAAAATAATTGAGGAACTGAGAGAGTAATAAATAATACATACATTAAAACTTAACTTAAAAATCCATGGCAAAATACATAAAGCATGAGAAATGAAATGACAATATTTATTGCAAATGGGTTCAAATTTTTTTCTCACATCCAGAGCTATCAAAGACGTACGGAAGCAAATGGGTTCAAATTTATTAGATTTGTTAGATGGTCCCTATGGTCCCTCCCCATTTATAATTAGGCTCGATCAATTGCTCTATATATATCCAACCTCCTATTATGAATTATTTCACTCACTACTACTTAATTTCATTCGATCAATTCCATATTTCCATCTATACCCTTTACTCCATCATCTCACCATGTTCCAATTCGGCTGGGACGCCATTGAAGGCTATGCTCCACAAAAGTACGTTCAATTCTTATCCATATTCTTTTTCTTTCTTTTTTTTTTAAATTGTTCTTAATTAGCTCTGAAAACTAATATTAAATACTTTTTCAATTATGATAATAACAAAAAATAATATGTATATTGTCTATCTGTTAATTCTTTTCTCTAATTAATTATGCAGGTGGAAACGTACCTAATAACCATCACTATGGAGTATGGAGGATAAGGAGTTAGGGCATGATGTCATGGAAAAATGAATTTATATCCTAATCAATTATACAAGAAATTCAAGTCCTGTCCTCTATCTCTGTGATGGCGCGTTTATCTGTTATTTTCTGTTATCGTCATGTCGTTGAGTCGTCATCTATTTTAATGTATTTGTTCGTCTTTTCTTTTTATTGTTTATGTCGTGTTATGTGAATAATAATGTTTGCGGGTCGGGTTCCATCACCACGCAAATTCTATTAAACTTCGATCTTATTTGTGTTCATTTTTCCTATTTCATTGTTTTTTTTTTTCAGCTTTATAATTAGCTAGTACTATATATTATTGTTTTTTGTTATTAATTTAGTATGTCATCAAACAATATATCAAATGAGCCATAAGAGAAGAATGATAATTAAAACAAATGTATTAACACCTCCGGGATACAACTAATTAAATGAACTAATTAAGCAATTAACTCACTAATTCCAAGCCATCATATATATATATATACTAGTGTAGAACCCGTGTATTACACGGAATTTTTAAATAAATATTTTAATATTAAATTTTAATATCTTCATTTTGTATAATAAATTTTATATATATATTTAAAAAATGGTTAGGTATATTTTCTAAAATTTAACAATTCTTTTTTGTCAATTATATTATTGTAAAATAAATCGTATATGGTAAAGAATCTAGTAATGTGAATATGAAAAAACTGTGTTGTAATTCAATTGAAATTCTAGAACACTTACTTTATAAAAACACATAATATTAATCTATCTACCAATTTTAATATGAACATTACATTAATTATACCATAAAACTCAAGATCAAATCTAAAATGAAGTCAAATTACAAAATTAATAAAAATATTCTAAAGAGAGAGTGGTATATGACATAATAAAATTAAAGGTTAAAGATAAATGGACTTCGCATTGACAATGAACAAAGCTGAAACACAAATAATAATTAAATATATATTCATTGAAAATTAAGTTATACAATTCTTGAGTCATATATCATCTTGTAGCAACATAAACTTGTCTAAAAGCAAATAAAATGTGTTTAGTAACCGGAAAAAAAAAATTAAAAGATGGTGCCCACAAATAGTTACGGGGCTGGGCTCGATATTCAAAAGTGCTTCTTCAATACAATCATGGTTGTGTTGAAGAACTTACTTCAATAGTTCAACTCTCAACAAAGTGACCTAAATAATGATTCACCATTAATAAAAAAAATCAAAATATCCTTGAGTATTAAACACAAAGCATATTAGACAATAATTTAGAAAGAAATAGAAGTGACTTCAACATTTTAAACAATTTTCCTCTCATGCTGGACAGTTAGCGTATCAAAAAGTAAGTTCTTTGGAGGAACTAATTAATAAAAGTCAAATTTAAAATATAACAGTGAAATTTTGAACATAGGAACTAATAATGGTGAAATTGATCAAACCAAAAAAGTCAAATTAATAGAGGAATAAGAGTTTTGTTGCCTAAGAAAGATTCAAGAATAAAAACGGCTAAATTCGTGCAACAACCAATTATCCTTCAGTCATGTATTTCAATTGAAGCATATATAAAAGCTTTCACTTGAAGAGTAACAGAGTTAATCCAAGAACTCACAAATTCAAATTAACATGAAGTACCATGTCAAGAATCTTTGTAGTAACCTAAGCAATATTTTTATCTTTCTAAACCATGTATTTAAAGTGGCAAAAGGAATGTCATTGTTACAGTTTATCAGGTTTCCAACCACTTCAAGATTAAGTGAAGAAAAGACAACGGCAAGTAGAGTGACACTACTTAAACTCCAAAATCCTCTAAGCACGCCCCACAAAAAATAAGAGAAATTTCAACAATGATTAATAATAAGAACGTTTTTCAGATAATTGCCTTTAGTAACCTCTGTAAAGCAAGGAAAATGTTCTTGTTATGGTAAGCACATTTATGTCATACACGTAAAGAAAAAAAATAAGATCAAAGGTGTAAAACTCAATTTGCCACATTACCCAACACATGTAAAAATTAACAATCATCATCCAAGAATAATTTAAATCACCAAAACTGCACATAGTTAAAAGAACTCATAAAAAATAGGCATCGTCACACAAATCCTATTAAAAGTCCCCTATTTTATTACTGAATCAAGTAATACCAATGTCTATAATGTTAAGAGTTGAACTGAACATACTGCCATGTAATAGTTAATTCTACAGAAGCATATAAATTTGTAATCAAGTCTTTTAATCTAATTCTATAGTTACCTTTTGAACTCAAGTGCAACTACCACACCATCAATTTCATATACAACCTCTAATATTTTGCTCCACAAGCCTGCACGTGACAATACAATAAAGTAGCAGTACAAATAAATGGACTCTAATAGTAGAAACATGATTAGAACACAATTAATAATAACCACAAAAAGCATAATCAAGAGCATAGTTGTTAAGGCACCAAGGCGCAAGGGTGTGCCTAGCGCCTAAGGCGCGCCCCGTTCCTTAGACGGCCCTTTTGTACATTGAGGCTAAAAATAATTAAAAGGTTACATAAAATTAATTTAAACATATTAGCATGTAAATCACTATTAGATTGAAGTAAAACGCACATAAATGACACAAACCAAAGGCATAAAAACGTATATTCAAATTCTGGCCAAAAAGGGAAGAAGAAAAGTGTATGGCCTAAACTTGATGCAGAGATAGAGTAGCGAAAATGAGAATAGGGTTTCAAAAAATTTGAGATAAGTGAAGTCGTGAAGGATTAAACTATGTGGCTTTCAAATCTCAAGTTGGTAGTAAGACGTCGAATTTTTTTAAGTGAATAACTAAACTAAAATTTGACATGTGTAATTAAGTTATTCCCTTAATCGACACATGAGGAAAAGTGTTGTATGAGCATATGAAAATAATTAATAAAAAAGTAAACATCACCTTACACTACCTGAGATACAAATACTCTTTGAGCATTTCTTCCGCACTACCTGAGAATTTGAAGCATGATTCCAGTAACTAAGTAATGAAATTTCAATGGTGCAAACATATGAGGATAGAATCATAGGTGTGTAGATCCTAGTGGAATTAAACTTCAAGTTTGCAATCATAAGAAAACCGTGAGTGCAACACATAATCCCCTCTAGGATGGGATTCACTATGCAAACAGCAATAGAAAATCAGCAATGGTATACATACATGCATACATCCCCTTTATTACTAATAGATCAAGTGTCAATAGGCTTAAAGTATCAAATCTGCAATAAGTTAAATACAAAATATTAAATTGATAGTGAAGTCTACAAAAATTTATAGTATATTTTAAGGTATCATAATAAGAATTAAGAAGTCACAATGGAAAACATAACTTTCAAAAGTTTGATAACAACAATACTGTTCTTCGTTTACCGAATTTCATATCTATATCTTCTATTGATTATTCAGGGATCACTTAGGGTAATTAGGGATTTTCTTATATCCACATATTGAAAGAAAACAAAGATGAGTTGGATAATCAGGATTTCCATTAATTGAGATAACAACAAAAACTTATGAGTTGACATGAAAATTAACGTGTATTATAGAGAAATGCTATCTCATCAAAAATATAGAAGGCTTTGAAGACCATTTACCACCCAAAGTAGAGTTCTTGGCTTGCGAGTGGTGATATTACCGATGACCAGCTTGAAACCTTGATGAGCATCAACTATCTCGACAATGGCCATTGCACCGAGCAAAAAGAACACTTTTTCACTAACTTCAGCTAATGCATGAGATAACTCTGAAACAGCTACATCAGTTGATGGGGCCTGCCAAAGAGCATTTTAATTTGCTTTATTAAGTAAGATGTGAATGACAAAATATTATTACCAATTAGATTTTAGAGAATATAGATTTGTTATACACATGACAATTGGGTTCAACAGAATAAAATAAATCAGAAATCTCTCTCTTTGGAGTTCAAAGAAACACCATTTTACATGATACAAAACCAACCAGGAGTAACAAATAATTGGGAAAGATTGATAAAGGAGGTAAGATACTAATAAAGAGTTAAGATACTAATAAAGAGTTAAGATACATGCTAAGTTTAGTTAACTCAGTGCCATCAAAGCTTTAGTGGCCCAGTCATCAGATATAACATCAATTATATATGTAGATGGAAAATTTTGTATAGCAAGAAGATGATAAAGTAAGAATCATTAAATTTAGACCAAATGATATTTTAGTAATAGCAGGCTAAAGCAGGAAGCTTAAACCTTACCCCAATTCTCCTTATAACCCACAAACTATAACAACCATCAGAAGTCCAACGCCACTTTTGTTGTAGGCAAGAGATTCTTCAAATATTATTCCATCATACCCAATTCCAAACACCAATAACATTGCCAGGTCCTGATAACCAGAATTGGTCCAATGACAAAATTTTCATTACAGAGTGCGGTCCTTTATCAACATTTGCTACAATGATAAGTCAAAATAGAACATAAAATCAGAGATTGACGCAGATGGAGATGCCCAAAAATGATTTATTACCAGTGCTCCAGTTCCAGCAGTCTCAAGAATAGCAAGAGATTTCGCCAGAATCCGTCTTTGTTTGCTCTGAACTTCAAGATTTCAACCAATTCTCCACACAAAGAAAGATCAAAGCTTACCCGGATAAATACGATGGTAGAATTCGCTTTCAAAGACTTGACCTTGATATCCACACGTGTCTTGGATGAGTAAAGAACACTTGAGAAAATTCATAATCTAATTTTAAAAAAATGAATGAGAATAAACAGGCGAAAAATGTACATATATTAATCGATAAAAAGGCTAAAGTCGAAAAATGGTGAAGAAGCTACCAGAGAATTGAATTCTTAGTCGTTCATATAGAGGAATGATTGATGAAACGCCTTTCACCGGAGTGTGATTCAGATCTGTCGAAGGCATTCTCCATCTGAATTTCAGCACTCCATTATACATGCGAAGCCATTGCAGAAAAATGAAGCTGTCAAAGTAGAGATTGGAAAAGAATGTCGGATCAGGTAAGGCGGCGATAGAGGTGGTGATAAGGCGAGGAGAAGATAGAAGATGCGTAAAAACCCTAGATAGATAAAAAAATACAGAAGACTCAAACGTGACTGTACAGATCAGATTTCAGTTGGAACAAAGTAGAATAATAAATTGACACATGTAATTGGATTTTTCTTAAAATGACACGTAGGCGAAATGTCTAATAGAGCGACACCTCAGGAAAAAACAACTCCCTATTAGTAATATAGGGGATATGTTGGATGATTAATTCTTCGTCATGAATCCAGAAAACTCCAAATACCCCATAAA
The DNA here is from genome assembly GCA_963675135.1 of Galeopsis tetrahit. Lineage (NCBI taxonomy): Eukaryota > Viridiplantae > Streptophyta > Magnoliopsida > Lamiales > Lamiaceae > Galeopsis > Galeopsis tetrahit. Next base: position 2,283,941 of record OY776120.1, read on the forward strand.
TTATGCAGCTCTTCACTCCAATGCTACCATGAAGGTCATTAATTTTTGTGTGGTTTCTCTCTAGCTCATATATATTAACAAATTGACAAAAAAATTAAGAATTAAGAGCAGTCCAGAAATGGAGATGCTGTTTAGTTTCATGTTTTCCATGCAACTATGTTCCTCCTGGAACTCCATGAATAACTGAATAAGGTAAAATGTTTTTCCCAGAGTTTGATATTAAGAAAACTGCAACACAGAAGATAAAAAACTCATGGTCCATTGAAATAATTGAACTTTGTCTTAATGAATCAGAGTTCAAATTAACAAAATTAAAATTTTGCCCCATGCATTCAAACACACTCCCCAACTGCAAATATAACTAACCTAAAACACACAATACTTTAAATTGGCTGGAAATCAAAGGATTCAAAACTCACATTACAGACTTACATTATCATAGATATCTCCGCGGCTAGAATCATCTGCCGAAACGGATCTTGGGCAGCAGCTACCGGCTGAGGAGCCAAAAAGAGTGTGATTCATGACATTTAAAAAGGAGAGAAGATGCTAAGCATACCTTCAAGTAGTGTGAGAGAACAATGAGAGTCTTGAATTGTTCTTCCATTTGCTGATTTTTGCATTTAAATCAATGTCAACCAATTAGAATAATAATAAAACTCATAAAAGAGCACAAAATCTAAATAAAAAGTATGAATCTTCTTTTTTGGCACCATTCGCTCATCCATAATCTACATGAATCTTGAGAGACAGCATCATACGACCATCACAAATCACTCACTAAGGTTACATTAATCAAATATTAACGGAAAGTCCATTAGAAATTTAGAGAGACCACCATAAGGTTGTTCACACTTCACAAAACACAAAATTGAAGCAGCATCGGAGTTGAATTAATTAAAAAATAAATTAGAAACAATATCTTCTCATTGCATTCTAACCTTGATTGACATATTGTAACTATAGTTCTGTCCCCATTGATCATGGTTCACACAAGCATTTCATCAAACACATGGCATCCACCAAAAATAATCATCTAGATATGAAAGTTGAAACACACCCCTGCATTTATTTTCAAAACATAGAAACCCTAATCTCAAATAAAACAATTCATAATAAAAAAGTAAAAAACGATACAACGTGTTCCAATTCCTGGAAACTAAATCAAATTAATCATATATTCCTTACTTCGAATTTAATTCCATATGAAGTAGTGAACCCATAAGCGATCACAGAATGATCGAAATCTAAGAATATTAAAAAAAATGATACAACGTTCCATTGCCTGGAAACTAAATCAAATTAATCATGCAATTTAATTCTGGAGAAAAACTCACCTGCTTATCTCAGTTGAAGCGCTGAATTAGTTGAAACCTCAAATTCAAGAGATGAGATCAGAGACTAAGACAATGAAATGACGAAAAAAAAAAAATAAGAAACCCACAAACTCAGTCGTCGGCGTGAACCCAGATCACAAAATCCAGTGGTCTTGAGATCGACCACGCGATCTTGACTTAGGGTGAAGAGAGGCTCTTTAGAATCGAATGAGTAGTACCTACCATCAATGGAGGGCGACGATAGAGGTGCAACGGGGAGAAAGGCGAGGAGATGCATCGGAGAGGGAGGTGATAGACGGGGGCGGCGAAAAAACCCTAATTCATAAAAGAGCAATTGGAAAAATTATGTAGCTCCGGGAATACAAATGTGATTTCCAAGTCATATTTGGAGCAAACATGATTATACAGATCAGATTATGAGTTGGATCGAGGTGGAGTAATAAAATGACACGTGTAATAGGATTATTCTTAAAATCCCTATTAGTAATACAGGGGATTTGGTGAACAAAATATCATGTAAAGTATCTTATTATTGAATTCGTACTTAAATCCCCGCCCGCACCCAAAAAGAATTGAGTTGAAAATATAATTTTTTCTTTTTTTACACTTTAAATTTAAATTAACGTACCAACCGTGTTGAATATCATATATGAATATTACTCCATAAATTAACAGTACCCATAAATATAATTTTCTACACTATAGCCTGTACTAAATGGTTCGATATTTTGTTGCAACTACTAATTTAAAATTATAAAATGATAAGGTTTGTCTCAAATAGGTTAACAAAAAGATTTTTATATAAAACAAATTGTTTCATCATAACTTGTGTTCTTAAAATATTATACTATATAAAAGATTAGTATATAATATACCCTCCTAAATAAATATTATAAAGTTGAAAATAAATATTTATATCAATTAAAATAAAAATATTTTGAAATAAATTTCTTTAAACTCAACTATTAATAGTGAAAATATATATAGTATAAATTTTTATTACAGCTAATTATTTGCATTATGAACGTATATGTTCGTGCCGCCCAGTTCAATTTGTTGCGGTATAGTTTTCATAATTAATTAGCTAGCATAAATGATAAATTAAATATTTGTTATACCAACCAATTATATGTACAGTAAATTGCAGTAATGTGATTACATGTTTCAATTTCAATGTTCGACGTTTTATTTCACTATATAGTTGATTGACATTTGTTTTGGGATGCACCTATTTTTTTTTACACATATAGTGTTAAAAACGTAAATTAAAAACAAAAAATATATTTTCATTTTTTATTATAATTACAAAATTACGGAGTAATATTTATTTTGATATTTTGTATTTTTAGATGAATATTATGAGTATTTTATTTTAAATGCATAATAAAATTAATTATTTATCCATCGAACCCGCTAACAGGCCCATCTCTGTCCTACCTCTTATATATGGGCCAGCCCGTATCTATAAAGTTGGGCTTGGCCTTTATTTTGTCGGCCTGCTACTCAATGAAATCAATAAAATGAAACACTTATATTTAATTAAAATAAATGGGCGCGGGTAAAGGCGCACACGTATCCTATAAGGACACCCACAAAATGGATGAGGACACACGTGAAAATTCGAAAATTACCCTCCACTCAATTAAAATCCTAAAATCATTCAAATTTTATTTTCATTCTCAGTACACTCACCTCCCTTCCTCTCCCACACTCTCCCGTCTCCTCTTCCATGTCGCCGTCGCCCACATCGCACCTCTCCCACAGTGTCGCCGCCGACGACGTATCACCTCCCCCACAGTGTCGCCGCCCACGTCGCACCTTCCCCACAGTGCCGCCCACGTCACAGATTGCGTCGGCCGCCCACGTCACAGATTGCGTCGGCCGCCCACGTCGCAGATTGCGTCGGCCGCCTTCCTCCTCAGCCGCGCAACAACGAACGCCGTCAACACCCCTTCCCCTCTCCACTCTCCTCGCCGACTTCACCCCTTCCCTCGAACGAACGTCGCCGCCGCTGGAGAATGCGAATCGTCCGCCACCGCCCCTCCCCTTCGCGGCCGTTTGCGGCCGCACGCATTTTCGCCCCTCCCCTTTCGCGGTCGTTCGCGGCCGCAGTTCCTCCCCCCTCACAGCCGTTCGCGGCCAGCCTCCCTCCGTTCGTGCCTCTCGCCGCCGCCGCGCCACTTCAAGTAAGTTGAAAATTAGGTTTCTCAAAATTAGGGTTTTTGTATGTTGTTCGGGGATTTCTTTCGAACAATTTCTGTTTGTTTTGTAGAAATTTTCGAACGACCTAAGTTTGTTCATGTAAAATTTTCGAACATATTGACTTTGTTTTGAAATTTTTTTCGAACAATCTGTGTTTGTTGGAATTGAATTTTTTTCGAACAATGTGTGTTTGTTTTGGAAAAATTTTCGAACAAATTGTTCGATATTTTTTTTCGGACAAATTTAATTTGTTTTGAATTTTTTTTCGAACATATTGAGTCTGTTCGTTAAAAAATTTCGGACATTTCAACATTGTTTGAGTAAAATTTTTGAACATATTAAGATTTTATTTCCCCCACCCCCACCCACACCCCTTCGCCCCATCTCTTTTTTTCTGCAATAAACCCCTTCCCCCACCCCCAAACCCGTCATGCCCCCCTCTCCCAGCGTCGCCGTCGCCTCGTCTCTTCTCCGCGTCGCCGGCGAAAAAAACAGTTCAGGTTTTTTTTTTTTTTTAGTTTTCGACTATTTTGAGTCGCCTAAAAACACTCTCGTCGACAATAGGGTGTCGATGAGAATGTTTTTGGGCGACCCAAAATGGTCGGAAAATTCAGTTTTCTTAATTTTTAAAAAAAAATTCTTTCAAAACATAATAGTCGACCGGAGTATTTTTGGTCGACAAACCAGAGTCGACCGGATTATTATTGGTCGACAAACTAGTGTCGACCGGAATGTCTTTGGTCGACAAACCAGTGTCGACCGGAGTGTTTTTGGTGGACTCTGGTTTGTCGTGAATTTTTTTTTTATTATTATTTTCAAGTTTGATTTTTAAAATTTAAAAAATATGAGGTGCGGCGGCAGTGGTGGCCGGAGGTGCGGCGACAGTGGTGGCCGGAGGTGAGACGGCAGTGGTGGGGAGTGTATCTATTTTTTTCGCCATTGGGTGGCCGCGACAGATTGTCAAATTAGGGTTAGAGTTGGGGTAAGGATAGGGTTAGAATTAGGGTTAGTTTAAATTTGTGGGGGAGTGTATCTATTTTTTTTTGTATTTTAATAGAAGGGTAAAATAGTTATTTTACATGAATATTTAATTAATAAAAGTGGCAGGGTAGTGTATCTAACAAAGCTGGAGGGGTATATACCCTATCCCTATAATGAAACACTTATATTTAATTAAAATAAATATTAAAAAAATTTCCGGTCACAAGCACAAATTCAGATTGCCCAAAAAATTTACAGATTGTGAACAAGTGTTCCGAAGTTATATTTTACTACAAGGTCAAAATATGCTATTACTGAAAATTTGTGCTAATATAAAGATATTAACACAAATTTAATTTTTTTGGCAAATTTGTGGGTCGCAAGACCAAAATATACACCTACAAGATCAAAATATGCTACCACAAGGACAATTTGTATTATTACAAGACCAAAATATTGTGGAACAAACTGTTTTCGAAATGTGAATTTGTTTAGAATTTATGTATTTACGGTTGCACAAATTGTTCTTGCAATATGTATATTTTAACATCATATGTAGAACGTACACTACACTGCGATCGAAAATTTTGTTACAATTAAGTTTAACTATTTTTGGTTGGGTATGGATGCAACATTATCTATTGATAAATCTCTAACTTTTAATCTTTTTTAATTTGATTCAATTGTGAAATACTCAATAAATTATTGAGTGTTCAACAATACCTTTTTTTAAGAGAAAGTTAATAAATTTCAAAATTCATTTCACCGTCTAGTAGCGACAATCGTCATTTTAATTGGTACCGCAATCGCTCTTTGATTGGGTATTGGTGCAAAATTTTCCTATTGATAAAATCCTAACTTTTAACTCTAGACTGTATTTTTTTTCAAGTTATCTTCATTAACAATATTTCACATATCAAATATTATATATAAAATTTTGTGAATCAATATATCATCATATTATATATTTTTTCATTTAATTTTATTAGGGTTGGTCTGCTATGGACTCGAGTGCATGTTGTGCACCCTAGTCCATGTTGCACTTTTTGGTAAATGGTGTTGCACTTTTCAATTATTAAACTGTATAATAAATATTTTTAGTAATAGTTGAAAAGTGTAACACCATTTACCAAAAGTGTAAGTCAGTAAACTGAAAAGTGCACGTGGACTAGGGTGCACAGCATGCACTCGAGTGCATACTAGACTTTACCATTTTATTAATATGTTCAACTCAAATGTTTACTCAAATTTAAGTATGAGCATTCCTAACGCCTTCCAGTGCAAGGTTATTAAGTGAAATCTTCTCATTTTTATGTAGTAAACTACTCTCTTTCGTATTTTTTATATTATTATATTTCTCAATTATATCACCTATAATACATTAACTTATTATATATTTCAAAAGCAAAGTGTAATGTTTTATTGATATGTTTTTGTCCATATATAAAAATATGTACCTTGCAAAATGAAAATGGAGACTCTCTTTATTCTTCAATATAAAATGAATTGGGGTCACATACATATGGCTTAATTATTTTAAAAGTTAGATTTGAAGCTTAATTATAATTATACAACTTTTATTTATTTATTTTTAGTGGGCTACTATAAATGTGACATTTTGTTGTGGAAGGACATTAGGCCCAACAAATTCGAGCACTTCATACTAACCTTCAACCATTGCCGGCATTCCGTCCATACCACCGTGGCTAATTTGCATTCCAGCAGCAGGTTGTTGTGTGCTTTCCTCCGACTCCCCACACATCTTGCAATTTGTCTCCTCGATCAGCTATTCATTAATCAGTTATACATGTAAATTGTAACAAAATATGAAAGCTCTAGAATACTCGACAATCAAATAGCATCTAGAAACATCTACATTACTCTAGTATAGTGTAGAAAAATGCTACGGTTAAGCATGACTCAGTGTCTATAAATACTAAGCAATGCAAGTTGGCATGAGAAATTGATACCGACACCTGCAAAAAAATATTTTAGGTGTATAATATAAGCAGTCCAAGTTGGCATGGGAAGGTGATACCCACTGCCAATGCAGATAATTGGCTTTCTCATGTGACTTATAAAGTTAAATTTTGTTACATTTTGTCAGTTTCCCTTCATTCTATTATAAACTTTCTTTAAAATTTGAAACTTTCAAACTGAAATACATCAATTCAATGGTAACATCAAGTAAGGATGAGTTTGGCAATAGAAATGATGGATGTAGCAAAAAATTTGTAGGGTTAAATTGTTGTACAAGTTGGTATGAAAAACTGTGATACCACTGTGATGCGAAACTGGTCTTTTTCTTTTCTATTATATAAGAGGTCGGCGCCGCAAATAACGTGAAACTGTATTGACAACTGTGAAAATTGTAATACTAACAACTCCGAAACTGGTTTGATCATCTTTCTTTCTCTTTTCTATAATATATATAAGAGGTCCGAAACTAGTTTTGATCATCTTTCTTTCTCATTTCTATAATATATATAAGAGGTCGGCGCCGCAGATAACACGTTACTTCGCCTTTTGTAAATTTTCTTTATTACAAAGATGAAATTTTGTTATATTTTTTGTTAATTAATTAATTAATTATACCCTCCCATTGCATTAGATTTGACAGAAGAATTACATTTGTTATTTTGATTATTTTCTCTTAAAACCTTCACGTCACATTTTATCAACTTTTTTTCATCTTTTTACTAGTATATACTTTCTTCATCTTGTTTGTATACCTATAAAACGTATCGTGGAACGGAGATAGTATAAAAATAATGTGGATAAATTGTTGGTTGAAATACACGTGAGGGTAAATGGGACCATTGAAATATTACCCAGATTCCGCGAAATCGACCCGTATGCCACTCCTGACCTCATTTCAGGCCCAACAAAATGTTTTCATCATTTCTAGTCAATTCTTTTTCTTTTTTTCTAATTTGCTAACAAATTCACACCGTTGAACCCACACGTTTTGATTTAATTTCTACTCAATTTTATTTCCTAACTAATTTATTTTCGTAAAATAGGATTTGATTTTGACCATGGGCTACCAGTGCTAGTTCGTCAATTGTGTAAACATGAGACTTAATTATTGTTTTCAAATTCTATTCAAGAAAGTTGTAACAAGATATGAAAGCTCAAAAATCAAATAGCATGTAGAAACATCTACTACGGGACGGAGGGAGTACATTACTATAGCATAGTGTAGAAAATGCTACTAAGCATGACTCCATGTCTATAAATACTTGTATCTACAATATTTGCAAAATATGAATGAAATGCACTTTTAAATCTTAACAAGAATCATTTTTTTTAAGTTGCTCTTTCACATCATTTTGAGAAAGTGTTTCTAAAAAAGTATAATATAAGCAATGCAAGTTAACAAAAATTTTAAGCGTCTGGAGTTTTTCTCTTTTTTATTCTAATAAGAGAGATCGGTACCGCAACTGCGAGTTTTCTGAAGAGAGTTTTTCTCTTTTTTATTCTAATAAGAGAGGTTCTTGCGCAACTGCGTCTGAGTTTTCGACCTTTAAAGAGACGGAGAGTATTATATAAATATTATTTAATGGGATAAAAAATGAAAATCTGAGTCGAGAGGTCGGCGCCACAACTGCGTCTGAGTTTCTCTCTTTTATAATGAGGTCGGCCCCTGCAATGCAGTGTTACATCTTCTTGTCAATGCCTTCATCCCATTATAAATTTACTTTAAAAGTTTCGACCTTTAAAGAGAACGGGTAGTATTATATAAATATTATTTAATGAGATAAAAAGTGAAAATTATGAGGTGATAAGATTTGTGTTAAACTTTAACAAAAAAAAAAGATTTATATATAAAACAAATTAATACTTCGATGCATCTTTGTTCTCAAAATATAATTATATTCTCAAATTCTTAACTTGACAATCTACCAACAAACCTAATAATTAATGATTATACCCCTTTTAAATATTATAAAGTTGAAAATAAATATTTATATAATGTGGAGAAATTGTTGGTTGAAATACATGTGAGGGTAAATGGGACCATTGAAATATTAACCAGATTCCGCGAAACCGACCCGTATGCCACTCCTGACCTTATCTCAGGCCCAACAAATTCACGTGCTCATGTATTTACAACTAAAAGTCACACTCATTATTCAGTTATTCACATAAGGTGTAACAAAATATGAAAGCTCTAGAATACTTAAGAATCAAATAGCATCTAAAAACATCTACATTACTCTAGCATAGTGTAAAAAATGATACGGTTAAGCATGACTCAGTGTCTATAAATACTTATATCTACAACATTTGCAAAGTATGAATGAATTACACTTAAATCTTAACCAGAATCATTTTTTTTTAACATGCCTTTCTCTAAAGTTTAACATTTGAAATTTTTTAAGATACAAACAATTTATGATATGTGTAAGTTAAAACGTTGAGATAAAAGTATTTTAAGTGTATAGACAATGCAAAAACGTTGAGATAGATAAAAGTATTTTAGGCTTATAATATAAGCATGGCATGGGAAACTGATCCTTCTGGTTCTCTTTCTCTTTTTTATCGTAAGATAAGAGAAAGTTCGCGCCGCATAATAAACCTTTCTCACGTGACTTTGAATGAAGAGGCAACTGCTGATTTAAGACGCATAATAAACCTTCTTACGTGACTTTGAACTTTGAAGAGGATTTAATACGCATAATAAAAACCTTCTCACGTGACTTTAAAGAGGCAACTGCTGATTTAAGAGACAACTGTTCTGTTCTGGTCTCTACTTTTTTTTAAGAGACGTTGTTGTCTCTCTTTTTTATCATAAAATAAGAGAGAGGTCGGCGCCGACAGGACAACTAACTTTATCACTTGACTTTGAAGAGAACGGAGAGTATTATATAAAGTGATCGAAATAAAAAATTACAGTATTATTGGTAGTAAATGGTTAATTTAAAATTATGAAATAATAAGGTTTGTGTTATATTTTCAGATTCATTAAACTTGACAATCTACCAACAAACCTAATAATTAATGATTATACCCTCTTAAATATTGTAAGGTTGAAAATAAATATTTATACAAAAAATAACAAAATTTTGTGTTTCATTCTTAATACTCCGTAGTATATATAATTTGGTGAACAAAATATCATGTAAAGTATCTTATTATTGAATTCGTACTTAAATCCCCGCCCGCACCCAAAAAGAATTGAATTGAAAATATAATATATTTTTTTTACACTTTAAATTTAAATTAACGTACCAACCGTGTTGAATATCATATATGAATATTACTCCATAAATTAACCGTACCCATAAATATAATTTTCTACACTATAGCCTGTAATAAATGGTTCGATGTTTTGTTGCTACTACTAATTTAAAATTATAAAATGATAAGGTTTGTGTCAAATAGGTTAACAAAAAGATTTTTATATAAAACAAATTGTTTCATCATAACTTGTGTTCTCAAAATAGTATATTATATAAAAGATTAGTATATAATATACCCTCCTAAATAAATATTATAAAGTTGAAAATAAATATTTATATCAATTAAAATAAAAAATATTTTGAAATAAATTTCTTTAAACTCAACTATTAATAGTGAAAATATATATAGTATAAATTTTTATTACAGCTAATTATTTGCATTATGAACGTATATGTTCGTGCCGCCCAGTTCAATTTGTTGCGGTATAGTTTTCATAATTAATTAGCTAGCATAAATGATAAATTAAATATTTGTTATACCAACCAATTTTATATACAGTAAATTGCAGCTAATGTGATTACATGTTTCAATTTCAATATTGGACGTTTTATTTCACTATATAGTTGACATTTGTTTTGGGTTGCACCTATTTTTTCTACACATATAGCGTTAAAAACGTAAATTAAAAACAAAAAATATATTTTCATTTTTTAATATAATTACGGAGTAATATTTATTTTGATATTTTGTATTTTAATATGAATATTATGAGTATTTTATTCTAAATGCATAATAAAATTGATTATTTATCCATTGAACCCGCTACCAGGCCCATCTCTGTCCTACCTCTTATATATGGGCCAGCCCGTATCTATAAAGTTGGGCCTGGCCTTTATTTTGTCGGACTGCTACTCAATGAAATCAATATAATGAAACGCTTGTATTTAATTAAAATAAATATTTATGCTACTCTGAAAATTTGTGCTAATATAAGGATTTTAACTCAAATTTAATTTTTTGGATAAATTAGTGGGTCGAAAAGGCCAAAATATACTACTATAAGGTGAAAATATTGTATTATTACAAGACCAAAATATTGTGGAACAAGATCTATGAATTTTTAGAATTTATGCATTTACAGTTGCATAAATTGTTCTTGCAGTATGCATATTTTAACATCAAACGTACAATACCCTGCGATTGAAATTTTTGTTACAATTAAGTTTAACTCTCTTTGGTTTGGTATTAGGGCAACACTACCTATTGATAAATCTCTAAATTTAAGTCTTTTTTAAATTAATTCAATTGTGAAATGCTTAATAAATTATAAAGTGTTCTTTTAATGGTTTCAGTACCTGCGAGATTATTAACAGTACCCTTTTTAGAGAATGTTAATAAATTTCAAAAATATGGTCTTGCACTTTTCAATTATTAAACTGTATAATAATAATTTTAATAATAATTAAAAAATGCAACACCATTTACCAAAAAGTGTAAGTCAGTTTACATGGACTAGGGTGCACAACATGCACTCGAGTGCATACTAGACTTTACCTTTGTCAATACATAAAAATAGGTAAAGTCTAGTATGCACTCGAGTGCATGCTGTGCACCCTAGTCCATATGCACTTTTCAGTTTACTGACTAATTACACTTTTTGATAAATGGTGTTGCAATTTTTAATTATTACTAAAAATATTATTATACAGTTTAATAATTGGAGACCATAGCAGAGTAACCCATAAAAATATGTACCTTGCAAAATGAAAATGGAGACTCTTTATTCTTCAATATAAAAAGAATTGGGGTCACATTCATATGGCTTACTTATTTTAAAAGTTAGATTTGAAGCTTAATTATAATTATATAACTTTTATTTATTTATTTTTAGTGGGCTACTATAAATGTGACATTTTGTTGTGGAAGGACATTAGGCTCAACAAATTCGAGCACTTCATACTAACCTTCAACCATTGCCGGCATTCCGCCCATACCACCGTGGCTAATTTGCATTCCAGCCGCAGGTGTTGTGTGCTTTCCTCCGACTCCCCACACATCTTGCGCGCAATTTGTCTCCTCGGTCAGTTATTCATTAATCAGTTATACATGTAAGTTGTAACAAGATATGAAAGCTCTAGAATACTCGAGAGTCAAATAACATCTTGAAACATCTACATTACTCTAGTATAGTGTAGAAAAATGCTACGGTTAAGCATGACTCAGTGTCTATAAATACTAAGCAATGCAAGTTGGCATGAGAAATTGATACCGACACCTGCAAAAAAAACGTTGAGATAAAAGTATTTTAGGTGTATAATATAAGCCGTCCAAGTTGGCATGAGAAGCTGATACCCGGCAATGCAGATAATTGGCTTTCTCATGTGACTTATAAAGTTAAATTTTGTAATATTTTGTCAGTTTTCCTTCATTCTATTATAAACTTTCTTTAAAATTTGAAACTTTCAAAGTGAAATACGTCAATTCAATGGTAACATCAAGTAAGGATGAGTTTGGGAGTAGAAATGATGGATGTAGCAAATTTTGTAAGGTGAAATTGTTGTGCAAGTTGGCATGAAAAACTGTGATACCACTGAGATGCGAAACTGGTCGTTTTCTTTTCTATTATATAAGAGGTCTGGTCTTCTTTTTCTTTTCTATTGTATAAGAGGTCGGCGCCGCAAATAACGTGAAACTGTACCGACAACTGCAAAGGAAAATTGTAATACTAACAACTCTGAAACTGGTTTTGATCATCTTTCTTTCTCTTTTCTATAATATATATAAAAGGTCGGCGTGTAAATTTTCTTTATTACAAAGATGAAATTTTGTTATATTTTATGTTAATTAATTAATTAATTATGCCCCTCCCATTGCATTAGATTTGACAGAAGAAGTACATTTGGTTATTTTGATTATTTTCTCTTAAAACCTTCACGTCACATTTTATCAACTTTTTTTTCATCTTTTTACTAGTATATACTTTCTTAATCTCTTTCTAACGATTTCTTTTTCATTTTTATCTCTCTATACGAATCGGTAAACTTATAATAATTTTACTAGCATTATATTTTAGGGGAACAAAATATGTACTTAAATCCGCATCCAAAAATAATTAAATTGAAAATATAATTTTACTTTTTTTACATTTAAATTGACGTATTAAAAACTGTGTTGAATATTATATATGAATATTACTCAATAATTATTTTTTTGTTGCAACTAATAATTTAAAATTATGAAATGATAAGGTTTGTGTAGTTAACAAAAATAAAAATTTATATATAAAACAAATAGTTTCATCGGATATTCTTAAATTATGTATAATTAAACTTTGGCAATCTACCAACAACTTAATAATTAATAATTATTTATATAAAAGATTAGTATATATTATACCCTCTTAAATATTGTAAAGTTGAAAATAAATATTTATATCAACTAAGTAGAAAATATTTTGAAATAAATTTCTTTAAATTGATAGTGAAAATATTTTAAAGTTGAAAATAAATATTTATATTAAAAATAAAGTAATGTGATGTTTCTAGATGCAACTTGATTCTTGAGTATTCTTGGGTCAAATGTTGAGTTAAAACTTAAATTATGTATTTATATACTCAATAAGGTCAAAGTATGCTATACTACTGAAAATTTGTGCTAATATAAAAATATTAAACACAAATTTAATTTTTTGGACAAATTTGTGGGACTCACGAGGTTAAAATATACTACTATAAGGTCAAAATATGCTATTAAAATGACAATTTGTATTATTACAAGACCAAAATAATGTGGAACAGCTGCTTGCCACCCGTGAAATTTTAGAATTTATGTCTTTACGGTTGTATAAATTGTTCTTGCAGTATGCATATTTTAACATCATATGCAAAACATACAATATCCTGCTATCGAAATTCTTGTTACAATTAAGTTTAGCTCTCTTTGGTTAGGTATTGATGCAACATTATCTATTGATAAATCCCTAACTTTAGATTTTTTAAATTTGATTCAATTATGAAATGCCCAATAAATTATTGGGTGTTCTTTTAGGTTACGTTTGGATGGAGGGATTTGATTTGAGAAGGTATTTCAAATGAAAGGTTTTAAAAATAGATGGATTTCAAATGACATGGTTTTAGTGAGGATTTGAAATCTCTCTCAATTTTAACTAAAAAATGTAGGACACAAATCTAAGTATTTGAAATCCACTAATAATTCAAACACATGGAATGGATTTGGGCAGTGGATTTGAAATCCATAGGCCCAAATCCACACAACCAAACGCAACCTTAATGGATTCAGTACCCCGAAATTATTAATAGTACCCTTTTTAGAGAATGTTAATAAATTTGAAAATCCATTTCGTCGTCCAGTAGCGACAACCGTCTTTTTGATTGGTACCACAGTCCCTCTTTGATTGTTTATTGATGCAACATTACCTCATGATAAATCCATACTTTTAGATATTGATTGTAAATTTTATTCAAGTTATCTTCATTAACAATATATCACATATCAAATATTATATATAAAATTTTGTGAATCAATATATCATCATATTATATTATTTTTTATTTAATTTTATTAATATGATCAACTCAAATATTTACTCAAATTTAAGTGTGCGCATTCCAAAAGCAACGCCTTCGAGTGTGAAATCTTCTCATTTTTATGTAGTAACCTACTCTTTTTCGTATTTCTTATATTATTATATTTCTTATTATGTTTAATTGATATGTTTTTGTCAATACATAAAAATGTGTACTTGTAAAATTAAAATGGAAACTCTCTTGTTTAATTGGTAATGGTGTTGCACTTTCCAATTATTACTCATTTACTAAAAAGTGTAAATCAGTAAACTGAAAAGTGCACATGGACTAGGGTGCACAACATGCACTCGAGTGCATACTAGACTTTACCATTATTTTTAGTGGTGCAATATATGTCTATTATACTACCTTTATTTTATTTATTTTTAGTGGGCTACTATAAATGTGACATTTTGTTGTGGAAGAGGCTTTCAATTTTGACGGTGCTTCTCCTTTTTTGTCTATGACTATAGATACGTTTAGCATGTTCCAATCATTCTTCATGCATGAATTTTTTTTTTTTTTTTTGAGAGAATAGATACATGAGATAGTCTTGGGTGAGACCATATTGTAGAAAGAGATCCATGAGACGAAACTCCCTTGACCCTCATGTAAAAAGTGACAATGTTTAAGTAAAAAATCATAGTCACTTTTGTTAAAAACATTATCATTTTTTACTTAAACATTATCCAAAATTTTAGAATATGGGTCAAAAGGGATTCATGAGACGGTCTCACACAGGTTTTTATCTAGATAGAGATACATTATAAGTATATATATTTCGTGAGACTTATTTACATGAGATCACATGTGAATCATGTGATCAATTCCATCGTTCACTAACGGGAGCCCCGATCGATTAATTCGGGGGACAAATCCCACCGTGTACTAGTGATGGACCCGTTTAAAGCTATAACTAAACTTTGTAAGAATTGTATCAATTATTACACTTTTATAATATATGTGTTTGTATACCTATAAAACGTATCGTGGAATGGAGATAGTATAAAAATAATGTGGAGAAATTGTTGGTTGAAATACATGTGAGGGTAAATGGGACCATTGAAATATTACCCAGATTCCGCGAAACCGACCCGTATGCCACTCCTGACCTCATTTCAGGCCCAACAAATTCGAGTTCACATGTTTTCATCATTTCTAGTCAATTCTTTTTCTTTTTTTCTAATTTCCTAACAAATTCATACTGTTGAACCCACACGTTTTGATTTAATTTCTACTCAATTTTATTTCCTAACTAATTTATTTTCGTAAAATAGGATTTGATTTTGACCATAGGCTACCAGTGCTAGTTCGTCAATTGTGTAAACATGAGACTTAATTATTGTTTTCAAATTCTATTCATGAAAGTTGTAACAAGATATGAAAGCTCAAGAATCAAATAGCATCTAAAAACATCTACATTACTCTAGCATAGTGTAGAAAATGCTACTAAGCATGACTCAATGTCTATAAATACTTGTATCTACAATATTTGCAAAATAGGAATGAAATACACTTTTAAATCTTAACAAGAATCATTTTTTTAAGTTGCTCTTTCACATCATTTTGAGAAAGTGTTTCTAAAAAAATATTTTAGGTGCGTATAATATAAGCAATGCAAATTAACAAAAACTTTTATATGTATAATATAAGCAGTGCAGAAATGGGAAACTGATACCAAAGCGTCTGAGTTTTTCTCTTTTTTATTCTAATAAGTGTAGAAATGGGAAACTGATACCAACGCGTCTGAGTTTCTCTCTTTTTTATTCTAATAAGAGAGGTCGCTGCTGCAACTGCGTCTGAGTTTTCGACCTTTGAAAAGACGGAGAGTATTATATAAATATTATTTAATGAGATAAAAAATGAAAATCAGACTTGAGAGGTCGGCGCCGCAACTGTGTCTGAGTTTGAGAGTTTCTCTCTTTTTTTATGAGGTCGGCGCCCGCAATGCACTGTTACATTTTCTCTGTCAATCCCTTCATCCCATTATAAATTTACTTTAAAACTTTCGACCTTTCAAGAGGCCCGCAATGCACTGTTACATTTTCTCTGTCAATCCCTTCATCCCATTATAAATTTACTTTAAAACTTTCGACCTTTGAAGAGAACAAAAATATTATTTAATGGAATAAAAAGTGAAAATTATGAGGTGATAAGATTTGTGTTAGACTTTAACAAAAAGATTTATATATAAAACAAATTAATACTTAGATGCATCTTGTTCTCAAAATATAATTATATTCTCAAATTCTTAACTTGGCAATCTACCAACAAACCTAATAATTAATGATTATACCCTCTTAAATATTGTAAAGTTGAAAATAAAATATTTATATAAAAAATAAGAAAATATTTTGAAATAAATTTATTTAAAGCCACAATTAATAGTTACGAAAAGATGGCTATCCAAATTTTAGATATCCTTAATTCACTATAAGAAAATTGATTTTTTTTAGTGACAAAATCCTCTAATTATTAAAATTTAAAAACTAATGACATGAATTACATAAAGACAGTTAACTATAATAACATGAATGATTTCATAAAAAGTCATTTTTCTTGTAATAATTGATTAAAAAAAATTAAAAATGTAATTTTATTGTAATATTCACATTTTTTTTAAGGCTATCGTAATACTCTCGTTAAATAAAAATATTATAATATTTAATTAGAAGTGTTTTCAACTTTATACCAGATTCGAGATATCCCTGAATGTTCTAATTAATAGTTAATCTAGAAATAATGCACAAACACGTTGCTAAATTTAATTCGTTTTATTATTTCCACGTTGATACTGTCCAAATCAAGTAGAATTAATTCTAATATATTTCATTTCACAAATTAATTAGTAGCGTATATCGAACCTACCGACAATATATATTTAAATTTTTATTACAGCTAATTATTTGCAATATGAACGTATATGTTCGTGCCGCGCAGTTCAATTTGTTGCGGTGTAGTTTTCATAATTAATTATCAAGCATAAATGATAAATTAAATATTTGTTATACCAACCAATTATATATACAGTAAATTGCGAATGAGATCACACGTTTCAATTTTTTGTTCCACGTCTTATTTCACTATATGAATATATATATGTGTTATATTAAAAAAATAATTAACGTTCTATAATATTAAAAATAACACGTGTTAAAATTCTAGTAAATTGGAATATCAGTGGAACATGAGAATCGAACCGAGTAAATTGTTCCGACATCGTGAAAAACGCGGGGCTCTCTAACATGTGCATGTGTATGTTTATGCTTCACACACTGAACTAGAAGATTTCCCTGTCGAATAAAGTTTCTCAACTATTTCTTACCCCACCAAATTTTAAATTTTGCGCGTGAAATGCAAGTGACTACATATGTTCCAAAATCGAACAAATAAAAAAAATGTATTGACAGCATTTCACGAATAAAAATAAAACACAATTTATAAGAAAAAAAAAATCATGTTTACATCCGTTGCATTGCGTGTGGAGTTGTTAAAAGAAAAGCAAATCGAGAGTACGACTCAACTCGTTGAAGCTCGAACACAATTCATTTATGATAAACGAGTTGAAATCGAGCCCTTTTTTTTTTTTTTTGTAATTTCATTAGGCTCGCCTCATTTACAAGTCAAACTTTATTTTCAACTCTTCAATGTAATCTGGTGAGCTCGAGCTCTATAGAGAAAACACAAACGACATATTTTGGTTCACAAATAATTTCATTGATGTGATCGTGCATATGTACATAATATTTTTTGTACAAATAGTAACAAATCAAGTCATACATGAAATACATTGTCGTTAGGTTCGATAACGACGTCAAATGGTTAATTTGGTGTACTGGACAAGGAAGAGTGGACGACAAACACGAGACATAATTTGAAGATGACGGTTGACATGAGAATGATAACAACGCCGAATATGAATGGCAAGAGAGGACGAAAACAAAGTGTAGATTTTTTTTTTCTCCCTAACAATTGCTAATGAAAACAAATTAATTACATCAAGTATAATGAATTGGACGGTGGTTTATATGGGGTTGAAATGTGGGGTTATAGGAAGACTATGTGGACGGAAAATACGATATCTCTAACAAACTTGACTCGACAAATGAGTCGAGTTCGAACTTTAAGTATTCGATTTAAATAATATTAGTATTTTTACGGAACATTAATTGTCTCGATGAACAATTTTAATTGGTTCAAATAGTTTGTGGAGCTAGTGTTTGGTGCATGAATCATGATTTACTCTTTGTCTCTCCTCTTATAGTGATTGAATTTTGGATCCTAGGAAAGTCTAAAGTGCTTGATATTGATATATATTTTTTTTCTCTATACTTTTGTATTCTTGTGTAATTTTATGTTATTTGGTACTTCTTGTACCCAAGAGCCATGTTAATGATCGACCACAAAAAATAAAAATGGTCCCATTAAACAAAATAAGTTTATCAATATTAATTTTTTACTGAACAATTAGTTATTACAAAGTCAGCAACATAAATAACTAATAGGAGTAACTAATTTTAAAGTCGAAAAATTTAGAGGATAAAAATTAAAACAGTACAAATTAAGAGGAAAAAAAATGTATTTTCTTACATCTAAACTCTTACTTTTCAATTGTTATGAAATAAACCCATATTCATTATAAATTTTATAACTGCAATCAATTGTAAACATAAAGGATTAATTTTAAAATTTAAAAAATTTAGAGGACAAAAATTAAAACAGGTACAAATTAAGGGGAAAAAAATGTATTTTTCCATGTACATCTCTTTTACTTTTCAATAGGTATGAAATAAACCCATATTCATTATAAAATCAGACAATTTAGCCATTCATTTTTTTATAAATTGAATGCATAAATAATTTATTTATATACTGTATTATATAACAAACCATATGATAACTTGATTTTTTGAAGATTTTCTGTTGAAATATTTCAATTTTTTCAATAAAATAAAAAATGAAATAGTAGTGGGTATAAGTTTGCTAGGTATATCTAAGCACGATTCGACAGAAAGATAACATTTTCCAGAGATTAAGAATATATGTCGTAATATTGTTAGTTCTTATCTTATGCATGAATGATCATGGAGAAACAAGCTGTACATACATATCACACTATGTGTTCATAAAGTGGGCCCTTCATGTATTTCCAATTTATTTAATTAAATTAAATTAATTCCTTACATCAACTTACATTTATTTACTCCATATTCCCAACATATAATATTAATGGCAACAATTAGCATTAAATATATATCCCAAGATTATGGAATGGAAAAATATTGGATTAGGTATCAGGGTGTGGTTCGTTTTAACTATTTCACTTTTCGTGTTTCACGGGTATTCCATCATAATGATTTTTTTGGAAAAATATTGGATTAGGTATCAGGGTGTGGTTCGTTTTAACTATTTCACTTTTCGTGTTTCACGGGTATTCCATCATAATGAATTTTTAACATGTATCATCCCTAATTTTATAGGACGTTGATTATATTTTTAATATGACACATGTTAAATTGTGAATCATCCATATTAGATTTTTACTTTTCATTTCACTTTTTTTCTATGTCTTCTGTCTTCTTCTTTTCACTGTCATGTTACTCCGTCTGTTCGCCTGTAAATTTTTTATTACTTTTAGACACTTAGATTAAAAAAAGTAATTAAATAATAGATATAATACAAATGAGAGAGCGAGATAGAGAAAGTAAAATATAAAGTAAAATGTAATAATAAAAAATTAAAAAATAATTGTCAAAATCAGAATGAAAAATTTATAGACAGACGGACCAAAATAACAAAATGAAAAATTTATATGCGGTCGGAATGTGTATATAATAATTGTAAAAATATGAAAATTATGTATTTAAATTGAATTTCTTCAAACATATATTGTAGAAAAAACGTGAAAATGTCATGTTTTTTATGCAATTAAACTTAAAAAAAAATACATTCATATTTTTTTTTTAAGAATTTTAAAATTTCACATAAATTTATTTTTAGTATTTCCAAAAATTTATGAAAATATTATAAAAATTAAAATAAATAATATTGTAAAATTCTGGCATAGTATTCGGACATGCATGCATGTACTAGTGTTTTCGGCAATTGTTTATGATAATTAAGATTAATTTGAGACATAATTTTGGAATATTCCAAAATTAGCATGGGAGTAATTAGTTAATTCATGGGAAATTATTGAATGAAGAGATGAAAAAAAGGTAAATAAAATTGATTGGAGTATTGGAAATAAAATTGATTGGAGTATTGGAGGGGTATACGTAAAAGATCCTCGTATAATTTGGTCCAAATTCCTTGAATAAAAGATGTTACTGGATTTGACTTCAAGTTAATCCAATTCATGGTTTGTAGATATAATTGAAACTTAGTTATAGATATATATAGGTAGATACAATGAATCCATTATTTAAGGAAACTATTACACCACTGTAACTTAAATGACTTGGATAACTAAAGCACAAAATCTTTTTGTTTGACTCTTTCTATCTCTCCCCCTTGGACAAATATACGAGTAACACTCGTGTGCATCAGTTGTAATACTGATCCGTTAATTTTATATACTTAGTGAAAATAATTAATACTTGTTACGTCTCTAGATAAGTTGCATGTTTTGTTATCAGCATTTCACTATTTCTCTTTTTTTTTTTCTTTTTTTTTTTTTCATACACATTTCTACCTTTTCTCACATTAAATATTATGTGTGCGTGCTTGTATTTTTTTAATACAGTATATGCTTTATTTTTAGAATGAATACTTGTATATGATTGAATTTTTTTATACTCCAGTTTTAATTTTTCAAATAAAATTTTGATTCGTCAAATTAGAATGAAGTAAAAATTGTGGGTCAAATTAGAATAAATTGTTGTATATTTTGCATATTAAATTGAGGGTCAAAGAGTTCTCACAACCCATTGAAGGTCACAATTTACAAAGTCATTTCACCCTTGGTTGACATATCGCCCATCAATTTTAATTTTCAACTATATATCTCAAGTGGCAACCTTTGGCTTCCCAATTGAACCAAGTGTTGAATTTTTATTATTTTAAATTAATTGTGAGTGGAATGTTGAAATTTAATATAGTTGAAAAATAGAATCAAACTTCTCGAGCCGCAACGCCTTTTCGAAGTCCATGTCAGTCTTCTCTTTTTTATTCTTTACAAGTCTTTTTTTCTATTTAGGTATTTTTCTAATTTCCTAACAAATTCACACCGTTGAACCCACACGTTTTGATTTAATTTCTACTCAATTTTATTTCCTAACTAATTTTTTTTTCGTAAAATAGGAGTTTGATTTTGACCATGGGCTACCAGTGCTAGTTCGTCAATTGTGTAAACATGAGACTTAATTATTGTTTTCAAATTCTATTCATAAAAGTTGTAACAAGATATGAAAGCTCAAGAATCAAATAGCATCTAAAAACATCTACATTACTCTAGCATAGTGTAGAAAATGCTACGGTTAAAGCATGACTCAATGTCTATAAATACTTGTATCTACCACAAATGTGGGTATGAAATACACTTTTAAATCTTAACAAGAATCATTTTTTTTTTAATTGCTCTTTCACATCACTTTTGAGAAAGTGTTTCTAGAAAAGTATTTTAGGTGAACCAGTTAACAAAAACGTTTACAAGTATAATATAAACAGTGCAGACATGGGAAACTGATACCAACTGCGTCTGAGTTTCTCTTTATTTATTCTAATAAGAGAGGTTATTTATTCTAATAAGAGAGGTCGGCGCCGCAACTGCGTCTGAGTTTTCCACCTTTAAAGGGTGGAAAACTGATACCACAACTGCGTCTGAATTTCTCTTTATTTATTCTAATAAGAGAGGTCGGCGCCGCAACTACTTCTGAGTTTTCGACCTTTGAAGGGGGAGAGTATTATATAAATATTATTTAATGAGAAAAAATGAAAATCCGAGTTTCTCTTTTTTTATTCTATAAGAAGAAAGAAGAGAGGTCGGCGCCGCAACTGCGCCCCAATGCAGTGTTACATTTTCTCTGCTTTAAAACTTTCGACCTTTGAAGAGAACATAGAATATTATATAAATATTATTTAATGGGATAAAAAATGAAAATTATGAGATGATAAATAAGATTTGTGTTAGACGTTAACAAAAAGGTTTTTTCAAATTCTGTATGATTAAACTTGCTAATCTACCAACAAACCTAATAATTAATGATTATACCCTCTTAAATATTGTATAGTTACGGAACACGGAAAAGATGGCTATCCAAAATTTTAGATATCCTTAATTCACGGAATTTAAAAATTAATGACATGAATTACATAAAGACAGTTAGCTATAGAAGCTATAATAACATGAATGATTTCATAAAAAGTCATTTTTATGAAATATCTTATATAAAATATTTTATATAAATTTTTGTATTTGAATTTAAATGTCGTCTTCCAATTAATTACATTTTTTTCTGTTTAAATTACATTCAAAGTCAATTATAAATAATTAATTAAGAGTACATCAAAAAGTCAATTATTTAATATGCATAAACTTATTTAAGATATAATTGGAGGAATTATTAATTGACAACACTTTAACCATCAATGACGTTTGTTT
Organism: Galeopsis tetrahit; assembly: GCA_963675135.1. Classification (NCBI taxonomy): domain Eukaryota; kingdom Viridiplantae; phylum Streptophyta; class Magnoliopsida; order Lamiales; family Lamiaceae; genus Galeopsis; species Galeopsis tetrahit. The sequence continues at coordinate 2,306,836 of OY776120.1, forward strand.
AAGTCATGGATTATCTTAATGTACAAAAAGTGGCTCTTTTCTTTCTTTGTCCTTCACTATATATGTGCATGTCTTAGTGGATATTCACCTTCCAAAAAGGACGAATCCTCAAGCTAATCCATAAGAGAAGCAAAGCAATTATCTACAACTTGTTCTAATCCAAAACCCTTCCCCATTTTTTGGTTCGATTCTTCTATTTCACTTTTCGTATTTTACTGGTATTTTACTATACTGAATTTAAAATAATTAACGGGTTGGTCTGCTATGGACTCGAGTGCATGTTGTGCACTCTAGTCCATGTTGCACTTTTCAGTTTACTGACTTAGACTTTTTGATAAATGGTGTTGCATTTTTCAATTATTACTAAAAATATTATTATATAGTTTAATAATTGAAAAGTGCAACACCATTTACTAAAAAGTATAAGTCAATAAACTGAAAAGTGCAACATGGACTAGGGTGCACAACATGCACTCGAGTGCATACTAGACTTTACCATAATTAACATATCATATAATAAAATTATACGTGAAACAACAAAATTGAAACATGTAATCTCATTCAACCTTCTTATGTCGGTCAAATCGATTGACGAAGACCAAAATCACGAGTTCAAATTCTCAATAATGTATAATATACACGCTAATCTTAGTAATCTATTTTTTACCAAGTAAAAAAAATAACACGAAATAATCATATAAGCAAACGAGCATCGGTAACACTTCTTCCATCCGTTTATAGACTTTCCATTTTGTTATTTTAATTCGTCCATCTATAAGTTTTTCACACATTTTTAACAAATATCTTTTAATTTTTTATTCGTCCACTCCACTTTATAATTTTTTTTCTCTCAATTTTGGCACATAGATTAAGGGGTGTTTGCAAACCTAAGTAATAAATGAATCTTTAAAAATAAGTGATATGAATTTTGAGAATTTAGTGGATCTCAAAATTACAGTATATGTATTGGGTTTGTTTTGAAATTTAGACAGGGCAATGATATAATTTAACTTTATGTTATAAGATTTATAAGTGTTTAAATAAAAGTTATAGAGTTGACTTTTATATCATTATAGGTAAAATATTAAACCCAAAATTAAAAAATTCCAAAGTAAAATGAGCATTAGATTTTAAAATCTCAAATTCATATCTTACATTTTAAAATAGACACACTCTTATTATTAAACATTAAAACAATAACCATTCATTAACTAAAATATATTCTTAAAAAAAAAAATTAAACATTGTATACATTAAAGGAGATTGAGTGATACTTGGTATAATTAGTTACACTTATACCATTGAAATCGGAGTGATACTTGAGTGCAATTAAAATTTAACTTCAACGAATTGAGTCAAATGTTGAGGTCAAAGATTAAATTGAGCAAATTGAACATTAAAATCCAAGCGTATCTAATATATATACATTCAATTGCATAAAAAAAAATTACCTTGATATTGTACTTCATTGAAACGAGTCAAATGTTAAATCGAATATTAAGTATCTATACACGAATTTAGTGTATAAAATAAACAAAGACCATATTTCACGACAATTAGAGTATAAAATAATAGTAAATCGAATGATTCTTAGAACCAGCCGTCAGAATGACTAACAAAATCACGACATGATTAGACTAAGATTGTTTATTAAAAAAGAATTAAATCAAGATTTGAGATACATAGTTTTTGGGGGCCATAATTAGTTGATGATTCAAAGTATCAAGAGTCATGCCCAAAAGTGGCGTGCTCACCCTTCATTAAAAATATCTCACCACAACCACGTTTTTCCATAACAGCCCCCGCCTCTTTCCTTACACGTGCTTTTTATACATACACCCCCCACCCCACTATAAATACAAACTCCAATCTCTCTGTTTCTCAAATTCCCTTCACTCAACCAATTTCAAAAAAAAGCACACACTTTCCGACACCCTTTTGGATCAATTTCATCACCATGGATTGGATTCGAGGCCAGAGGTTGGGTTTTGGAAGTTTCGCACAGGTGAATTTAGCAAAAAGTCAGAGTTTTTCTCTCCCGCCATTAATGGCGGTGAAGTCTTGTGAAGCTTCTCTCTCTTCTTCTCTTGTGAATGAAAAAACTGTTCTTGAGGAGCTTAAAGATTGCCCGGAAGTAATTCGCTGCTTCGGAGAGAGAATTTCGTTTGAAAGCGGCGAAAGGATGTATAATGTGTTGCTGGAATACGCCTCCGGCGGCTCTCTAGCGGATAAAATCAAGAACTCCGGCGGTTTACGGCTGCCGGAAATGCAAACGCGGCGGTACACTAAAGCGTTGCTTAAGGGGCTTAATTATATTCACAAATTTGGATACGTTCATTGTGATATTAAGCTTCATAATATTCTCCTCTGCTCTGACGGCGGAGTTAAAATCGCCGATTTCGGTTTGGCGAAACGCGCCGCCGCCGGAGGCGGCGGAGAAGTGAGAGGTACGCCGATGTACATGTCGCCGGAGATGGTCGCCGGAGGCGACCAGGGTTTTCCGGCGGACATTTGGGCACTCGGGTGTGCGGTGGCGGAGATGGTTTCAGGGTCGCCGGCGTGGAGTTGCGCCGACGTGGCGGCGCTAATGATGAAAATCGGCGTCGGGGGAGAAATCCCGGAAATTCCCGGGGATTTATCCGCTGCGGGAAGGGACTTTCTTGAGAAATGCTTTCTGAAGGATCCTAAAGAGAGATGGACGGCTGAGATGCTTTTAAATCATCCGTTTGTTTGTAATCATGATTGTGATGAATCGGTGAAGGAAAACAGGGGATCAGAATCTCCGCGATGTCCGTTTGAATTTGAGGCATTGACGATACGCTCAATTACCTCTTTACCCTCGCCGTCACCCATGGAGTCGGGTTTATGGTTCTCCGTGGGGTCAATTCCGCCGCGGGAGAGGCTGCAGCAGTTAGTCCATCGAGAGTGCCCTGATTGGTCTGTTACCGAGGATTGGGTCACAGTAAGGTGACGGGAGAGGCTAATTTTGCTCACAACTCACAAGACCTCTGAAGCATCAGATTTTTTTAGATTTTCTGAGGCCAATTTTTTTTTACCAGTTTTTTTTTTTTTTACTTTACTCGAGTCTTTGTACTGTACATACGAGAAAAAAGAAAAGGAAATTAATAGATTTATTATTATTACTACTACTCCCCGTCGTAATAACTTTTGGTAAAATGAAAAACTTATAAACGAACGGTATTATTAAAATTCAATGGATGGGTATCTAAGTTGATAAAAGCTTGGTTGCAATTGGGTCTACAATTATGAGGGTGAGGCGCAGGGTGTACAGTAACAGAAATTAAATAATTAATTAATAAATAATGGAGAATTTATTAATTCTGTTATTAAAATTGTTGTTGGGAAAAGGATAATTTATATTCAGAAAAAGCTGATATTTGTGCCCAGTTGCCCATTTGCTTCGTTTCTCTGATCTTATGCAACTTGCACTTGCAGGTCGCAATAAACCAATAACAACTTGACCCTTTGATATAAGAAAAAGTTAATAATATTAGTGGTCGTGCACAGAGTATAAGTAATTATAATTTTTTTTTTATGTCTCGATATTCGATTTAAGAACAGATTGATTCGGTACTAATTTCACCGTTCATTTGGTAGGATCCCATTTAAAGTCAGTATTTTGCGTAGGGTTGAGCAAAAATCGAAAAAAACTGAAAAACCGAACCGAACCGAAATATGAATTCGGTTCGGTTCGATTAGCATTTTTCTTAAATTTCGGTTTCGGTTTTATTAGTGAAAAATTCGGTTAACCGAAAACCGAACCGAATTCATTTAGGTTTAATACTTAGTTTTTCATTTATTTGTTTAGTTACTATTAGTATGTTAGATTTAATAAAATTTGTTGAGAATTGATAGATTAGGTTTAATATTAAATGGTTGTTAAATCACTAAATGTTTGTTAAATGTTTATTTGTATTATTTGGACATTTATTTAAAATTTCATATAAAATGTTAGGTATTTTCGGTTTTTATTTCGGTTTTTACCGAAACCGAACCGAATTATTCGGTTCAGTTTTATCTTACTATGGTTCGGTTTCGGTTAATTATAATGAAATTCGGTTCGGTTTCGGTTTTTCAATTTCGGTTCGGTTCGGTTGCGTTGCACACCCCTAATTTTGCGTTCTGTATGGACTTGACCCCTTATAAATTGATTGCACATTAAGAATTTCGAACATGAGACCTAGAGAGAAGTACACTCTTAAGTTTCAGTATGCTCAGCCTGTGTAATAACTAAAATGAGGTGAAAGAATGATAATTAAAGAAATGGCAGATGAAGGTCATTGATATATCATCTATCATGTGCAGGATTTCCAGTATAAAATTTATACGATTTGTACGAAGTCGTTATATATTCTCGGTCACTAATCAATGTAGAATTGAATATTACAATGCCATAATAAACATAGTAGATTGTAAAGAAATTCAATTTTTACCTAACAAAATCATGAAAAATATTCAGCATCAAGATGTTTGGTAGATATAATATAGATTCAATGCACAATGATACATACAGCACAGGTTATGGTTGGCGACTACATAGGTTTATTTTGGTAAGTAGGAGTATTCAATATGAAAACGGGTGTATCGAGCAAAAATCCATGTGAGAGTAATCATGTTCTTACCTTATTTAGGAGGGGAAGTAGTGTCAATGTATCGTTGATTCAAAGAATACTCAAATTTCGATAGAAACGAAGAACACGTCTTCAATAATATAAAATCTTCAAAAGCCGTCTTCCACAAAGTTTGGAAAAGACTTAAATAAGAAACCCTAAAGTCACGAAAACCGAAAATTACACAAAAATAACGCCAAAAAACAAAAAAAATGCAATTTTGACCTCTTAAAAGATGAAATTTGGTCAAAAGACATCAAACGTCACAACACTGTGAGTTTTATTTAGAGCGTCGTTTTCACCTGAAAAAGTATGCTCACTTGTAAAAATTGGGTTCTGGCTCTCGAAACTTCAAATTTCAGTTCAAGTTCTTTAGATGCTTTCGTTTCTAAAAAAAAATCAGTGAAAACAACTGATACTGTTAAATAGTGCACCTGGTGCATACAAGACTTTGTAGCGGAAAAAGAATAATTTGAGGGAGGCTAAGATTCTCATTCATTCACACCAAAAATTCTTACATAACTCACTGAAAATTGGAGCATTGTGAATACAACAAAAGAATGATAGTGTGCCCGATTTACGGAACGAAAAGTTGTTACAAAGTCGAAACGTCGAGGAAGCGATTATAGGCGAAGAACGAGAAGCATGGTTAAGAGCGCGAAGCAATGAAAATGTAGAGGTCTGCATATGGGAGAATCATTGGCAGGGCCTTGTGCTGTCTCTGCAGGCGACGATTGAGCTGGTGGTGGAGGCGAAAGTACGGGGACGTCGCATGTACCAAACGTCGCATTCGCCTGCAATAGTAAGTATTAAGTTCATTACCTTAACAAGCCATAAAAGCAACTAATACTACCCAACTAATAGTGTTCAATCCATATAAAAATGCGATTTTTGTTCAAACGAGAGCGTACTCTGCAATAGGCGACGCTATCACAGCCACACGTTAAATGGCCGTTGGCTTCATCAATCGCTTCCGGGGCACCACCTCCGTCATTCCTCTGTAACAAAAGCAACAAACACGTAAGTCAAAAGCTCACGAGATTCTCCGACTCCACATAATAATTATCCTAATAAGTTCAATTACTTTATAAAAATCGACTGCAATGAAATTGGGCCAACGTTTTCCTGCTGCCGTATAACAGTTTTCCATCATACTAATCAGCTTCGCAGAGTTGTCCACACATGCTTCTGTCGCGTTAGGATTTGTAGGAAAGTAATTCATAAGAACCAGAGATCTCGACGATGTACTCATCGGGGAAGATTCTCCACGGTTTGGACATCCACCTATCATCCCGTTGTTCCCATCTGCACACAAATTCTATTTCGTTACTAATATTGTTCAGTGAAAAAAAACAAAAGGAAAAAAGTTATTTATCGTCATGTAGCTTTTTTCTACATTTTGGTTTTGGTCCTATTGACTTTCCAATTTTGAAAATAGTCTTGTAACTTTCAATTTTTCGACATTTTAGTCAGGTGACCGGCTGTAAAAGGTCACACATCCAGTTGACCAATCAGTCTTTGCCAAGTGGACAAATCTAAAGGTGTCACGTCATTTTTACCGAAAAGGTATAGGAGGTGCCCTTTTCGTCTGCAGTGTGTTACATACTGAGTTCACAAATCGATTACTTTCTCATAAGACGATGATTCAACACGAGTTTATCAAATATAGAAATATGCTGAATTCGAGGGAGTAGCATCACTCACACTGATTTTCCACGACGTAATTCCATTCATAGGCAATCGTTTCAGAAGCCTCCTTCGATGATTTAGAAGTAAACACTACCAATCTTTGGTTCTTGTTAACCATATCATCCACCGTCGGCCAATCTTCACCATTTTTAGGCATTCGAGCCAACGGGAACAAGTATTTGTTGAGCCCAGATGCGTTAAACACCTTTGTCAAGCCTTGTTCAGATGATACGTAATCCTCAACGAAGATGGTGATAATTTCAGTTGGGTTATCGTTGAGAAAAGATTGTATTTCTTTCAACACATTAATAGCAGGTTGCTGGGGATAAGAAGACATATGGTGTGAACGAGTATTGGGACGAAAATTGCAATCAGGATACAGATTTGGAGCATAGACGTACTTACAAATGCAGTTACGTTGAGACACTTTCCACCAAAGGAGTGGCATAACCAAATGTCGTCGTTGAAGTCATACATGTCGAGCATCAGCCCCCGAACACCATTCTAGAAAAAGTACACAACTTTTAGGTCACACACTTTTATGCTTTCGGAAATCAATACAACATCCAAAGTTATGTATACTCGGGGGCGTTTGGTTCAAAATTCTTCAATAAGAATGACAATGAGAATAAAAGATGATCATCTCGCCTTCATTATACTACGTAGGAGGTGATGAGACTCAAATAAGTTAATTATTACCCTATTTTGGTTAACTATTTTCCCTCCTATAATCATTTCTCTTCGATCATTTTTTGTCCCTAACTATTCCATGATTAGAGCAAAACACTAACAATGCAACTACCATTTTCATTGTAATTCACTATTCAATAATTCTCGTTACCATTCCCGTTGAAGAATTTGAACCAAGAGCCCCCTCAGATTATTTGACAACATCATGGGCTAATCTGAATTTGACAAGAAAATGCCAAGATACGAGAAGGCAGCTTCTGAGAAACCATATCCGGAGGGACAATTCATTCTGAGCATCAATCAACAAGATATAAGCATCACAATATTCTTTAAACTATTTTGTGCAAAATTAGTTTACGGCGTAATAATGCGATAAAGCTGGATGAAAATTAAACCTTTCAAAAAAGTAAAAAATAAGCAAAATTAGAATTCTGAAAAGTCACAAAATTTTTTAAAAGTCAGCTTTTTTCATCCAACTGAATGAGGACATGAAATTCTTCTTTTTTTCAGAAATCAGGAGAGTTAAGAGCTGCTGCTAATCAATCAGAGTCTAAAGAATTCCCAGCAGAATACAACACTCAACCCTTGAACGAAAATGCCGATGCACAATCACACACTCACCGATTCTATATCATTAAGCACCGTACCTCTAAAATTCTTAGAAAGTTGTTGGTTTTTGCTAATCCAAAACAAAGCATTACAATCCTCTTTTATAAGTTTACATTACTAATAAACGAAGGGATAACCGGATAAGGTAGACTTATGTCCCTCAACTATTGGTACAAATAAACCTTTTCAAATTGAACATATGCACCCTTGATATATCTTATTGGGGCAAAATTAAAACAAAACACACTTTTACATATCCAAAATAAAGATACGTTTTCTTATTTGTATACCACCAAATTTGGCATTAGCTTATTTTTTATTATTTTGATTTAGTGTTCCTTATTTGTTACTTGAACCTGAAAAGATATTTGAAGGGTTTAAATGCATCAAAAAATACTTTAAGGGCGTACTTGGACTTGAGGTAATTCTTCAGGGGTATGAATGTACCTTTTTCCCATAAAAGAAACAGGGGTAGGCAACCAAATAAGGCAAATATACACAAAAATTGACACTTTAGATGCATGAAACAGCAAGTACAAGATCATAAGGTATGTACAATTTAGCCAATCAATTCAAAAAGTACCCAAATTTAAAAGAGCAGTGCCTTTCATTCAAATTAAACTCCAAAAAATGACTATAACAAAACTGAATACAGTTACATACTTTGAGCTGATCCGTAACGGAATCCTCTTGATTAGTCGGGGCGAGAAGAGACGAACCAGTACCCGATGTTGGCCCGCTTCGAGCAAACGAGTTGTGAGTCGTTAGCCATGAATACTTGTTAAAAGGAAGGCCTTTCACCTGCAACAACAAAAATAACAGAAAAGCACATTTGCAACGAGCCCTTATTAAAAAACTTGGAAATACACATTCACAGCCCCTTAATCAAGAATTCTAAATACACAATTGCAACAAAATCAAAGATAATAACACCGAATCAAAGATTGAAAAATGCATACTTCGGTTGTGGGAGTAATTAAAAAACTTGGAAATACACATTTACAACCCCTTAATCAAGAATTCTAAAAACACAATTGCAACAAAAACAAAGATAATAACACTGAATCAAAGATTGAAAAATGCATACTTTGGTTGTGGGAGTAATTAAAAAACTTGGAAATACACATTTACGACCCCTTAATCAAGAATTCTAAATACACAAATTGCAACAAAATCAAAGATAATAACACTGAATCAAAGATTGAAAAATGCATACTTTGGTTGTGGGAGTAACTAAAAAACTTTGAAATGCACATTACCACCCCTTAATCAAGAATTCTAAATACACAATTGCAACAACATCAAAGATAATAACACTGAATCAAAGATTGAAAAATGCATACTTTGGTTGTGGGAGTAACTAAAAAACTTGGAAATACACATTTAAAACCCCTTAATCAAGAATTCTAAATACACAAATTGCAACAAAATCAAAGATTGAAAAATGCATACTTTGGTTGTGGGAGTAACTAAAAAACTTGGAAATACACATTTACAACCCCTTAATCAAGAATTCTAAAAACACAATTGCAACAAAAACAAAGATAATAACACTGAATCAAAGATTGAAAAATGCATACTTTGGTTGTGGGAGTAATTAAAAAACTTGGAAATACACATTTACAACCCCTTAATCAAGAATTCTAAAAACACAATTGCAACAAAAACAAAGATAATAACACTGAATCAAAGATTGAAAAATGCATACTTTGGTTGTGGGAGTAATTAAAAAACTTGGAAATACACATTTACGACCCCTTAATCAAGAATTCTAAATACACAAATTGCAACAAAATCAAAGATAATAACACTGAATCAAAGATTGAAAAATGCATACTTTGGTTGTGGGAGTAACTAAAAAACTTGGAAATACACATTTAAAACCCCTTAATCAAGAATTCTAAATACACAAATTGCAACAAAATCAAAGATTGAAAAATGCATACTTTGGTTGTGGGAGTAACTAAAAAACTTGGAAATACACATTTACAACCCCTTAATCAAGAATTCTAAAAACACAATTGCAACAAAAACAAAGATAATAACACTGAATCAAAGATTGAAAAATGCATACTTTGGTTGTGGGAGTAATTAAAAAACTTGGAAATACACATTTACAACCCCTTAATCAAGAATTCTAAAAACACAATTGCAACAAAAACAAAGATAATAACACTGAATCAAAGATTGAAAAATGCATACTTTGGTTGTGGGAGTAATTAAAAAACTTGGAAATACACATTTACGACCCCTTAATCAAGAATTCTAAATACACAAATTGCAACAAAATCAAAGATAATAACACTGAATCAAAGATTGAAAAATGCATACTTTGGTTGTGGGAGTAACTAAAAAACTTGGAAATACACATTTACGACCCCTTAATCAAGAATTCTAAATACACAAATTGCAACAAAATCAAAGATAATAACACTGAATCAAAGATTGAAAAATGCATACTTTGGTTGTGGGAGTAACTAAAAAACTTGGAAATACACATTTACAACCCCTTAATCAAGAGTTCTAAATACAACAAAATCAAAGATTGAAAAATGCATACTTTGGTTGTGGGAGTAATAGGCTGTATGCGAGTGCATCGTGGCCTGGTGTTGCCATTTGCAGGGCAAGTGTCACATATTAAACCAGCGTCACAATTACTTCTTGAGCTCGAACACGTTTCACCAATCTGTTGAATTCCCAGAAAAGCCCCTCAAGAATCATTTTTTAAGGTTTTATTTTTCCCTTACATATAAAGATACAATTTTTGCATCTAGATTTCTGGAAAAATTGAATAATACTATGCACATATCTTAAGAATGTCAATGATCAAGAAAGGGGAAAAAAAAATTACCTTTAGACTTGAGGAATAAGTTGAGAGGAAAGCTGTAATCAAGAACAGCCTTATTGGGACATATTTGGGACCCTGTAAAATGGAAGATCCATAGAATTAGATTTAAGGGAGATTACAAAACTTAATCATAATGGTTAACATTTGCATGCCTGCATTTGTGAGCTTTAAAATTTGGGAGAGGGATTTGGAGAGATAAGAGAGAGAGAGGCCTTTGTTCCTCCATTCAAGGGATGTGTGAGTGAGTGTGTCTTTTTTCTAGATTTTTTAATTCTTTTTTTGGTTGATTCTTTCCTTTTTTATTTATTAATTAATTTCACAATTTTAAGGCAATCTAATAACCTATATTTTACTATTTTTTGTGTCATACTTAAAATAACATTTTTTTTAACTATCCTCATTATTTGTACTAAAAAAAAATATGACAAAGTGGGATAGCTCAAGTGGTTAGAGCACCACTACCACCTAGACCTTAGGTCCTGGTTCGAGTCATGGGGAGGGAAAAAAGGGTATTTAACTTTCCATCAAAAAAAAATTAAAAAAATATTTTTATTATTTTTAAAGTTAAAAATTTTTACTATCCTCACTTTTATTTCTCATAATATTAATAAATAGTTTATACATTAGTATTAAATAAAAGATAAAAGAAGTATGTTACTCCACACATACGTGTTACTGTACAAATAAGTGTGTTAATATATGACGAGTCGTTCAGTAATAAGTGTGTTAATATATGACGAGTCGTTATCACTGAACGTAAATAAAATACTCAAGTTAAGTATATGAAAAATAATCATAGTAGAACACTGCAATAATAAGATTTGAAGAACATAATGTAAAAATAATGAAAAAAATGCCATGGTAAAAATAATGAAAAAAATTACCATGGAATCAAATAACAAGTTTTAATTAAACACTATGTTTGCAATCAATTTCAATAATTTTGATAAATCAAATATACGAAATTCATCTACACAAAACATGAAGTCTAAAACTACCAATAAATCCACATTTGTTAAAACCAATGCATTAACAAAAATATATTAATGGATTCGAGTAGAATATTATATAGTGTGTTCCTTTTCTTTTCCCTTTTAATATTCTCTTTTCAACTTATAATAAAAAAAACCTTTTTTTTAATCAAATGCTTTATTGCTTTTGACATGTTACACTCAATGTGCGTGTAAACACGCGCTTTTTTTTTTTTTTTTTTAATTACTTGAGTAATTACACAATGGTGACCTAATTTGGTTGCAATGTATCCCATCAGTTGGTAAGGGAGAACTAATTATATTCATGGTGGAGTGAATGCAAAGCAAAGTGATTAGAACCATCTAATACAGTGAGTCAATAACACTGTATATAAAACACCTACACTTAAACAAAAAAGTTCACGTAAACTCAAATTTATAAGAGATATACTCTAACGTTTTACGAAACAACGTAAACATTCTAATTGTTCTGACGAAGTGTTTGCCCTGTTTAGCATTAACCATCCATTAAAAAGATTGAACATGTTATTTAGCATTGTCTAGGGAGAAATAATTATCTTATAATAAAAAAAAAAAGACTTAATTGCATATAACATCACAACATTTTCACAAATTGCAATATAATTTAAATTTATGAATCCTGTAAACATATAGTATATATATATATATATATAATACTCCCTCCGTCCAATTTCATTATTCTCATTTTTCTTTTTTGGTTGTCCAATTTTATTATGCCCATACCCTTTTTGGAAACAATACTATTCATACTACTTTATCTCCACCCTCCTACCATTACTTATTTACCCACTTTACCATTCACTTTATTCATAAACAATCATTTATTTACAAATGGACCCCACAATACCCCATCATACCCTCAGCTTATCTACTTTATGAATAAACTAATCAATATTCATTAAAACCCGTGCCTGGAGAAGTGGGCATAATAAAATTGGACGGAGGGAGTATTTAGCTTGAGATTATGTGTGAACCTATTGGTGTATCTATCAACGATGGAGGTGGAAATAACTGTCTCCATTGCAAATTACCCAAAGTAAATGGGCCTCAGTGTTCAGCCCGGCCCAAAAAAATGAAAAACCCCTATTTCAATCATTTTGGCGCGAAATGCAAAATTCCCGCTTTTTTCCCTTTTCTCTTAAATACACAAGATCTGGGGAGTGAGAGGCACGAAATTGCTCCTTGAGTGACAAACCTAGAGAAGAAAACAACAATGTCAGATGAACAGCCGTCGGAATCTGGCCGCCGCCGTGCCCGCGGTACAGCACCGTCGGCGCGCAAGGACGCACTTGAGCGTCTGAAGGCAATCCGAAGCGGCGGCCGCCGGGAGATGGATGATGGCGGCTTCCAGGTGAAAATGGAGCAGCCAATTTACGATACAGTAGATGACGATGAGTATGAAGTTCTCGTTGCTAAGCGCCGCGAAGAAGTCAAGGGTTTTATTATCGACGACGATGGTTTAGGGTACGGCGACGAAGGTCAGGAAGAAGATTGGTCGATTGCCGGGGCAGCACTGTCGTCCGAAGAATCTGAGGGAGAATCCGAGAAGCCGAAAAAGAAGAATAAAAATTCTAATTCGGAAAAGAAGGAGAGTTCCAAAAAACCATCTGCTCTGGCGTCAGCGGCAGCTTTAATGGGTAAGCAGAGGATTTCTAGTATGTTCACTTCATCTGTATTTAAGAAAGACATACAGAAGAATATTTCATGTGATAGTATTGTTGATGATGTGATTGCTGAGTTTGCACCTGATGAGAGTGATAGGCAGAAGAGAAGGAGAACTAATTCTAGCAATTTGGCTGTTAACAACTCTAGCAATTTCTCATCACCTACTTCAAGGGTTTCCTCGGTTAAGATTGAGAAGCCTACTGTTAGCAGTCTCACTTTAGGTCTTACGAATGCAATTAACGGATCTACCAGCTCTCGTGGTGTGAATTGTGAGACATTGAAGGATTATTCTGAACAAGGTGAAAAGTTTAAAAGTGAGGACAATAATTTTGACATGGATGAAAGAGGGACTAATTCAGAAGAAATGATAGGAGCTGAGGAAATAAAGGAGAGTAGTGAAGCTTCAGAGCCTGAGAATAAAGAATGCTTGTTGAATAAGTCGGAAGTACAGGAGGTGGAGAAAAAGGTGTTTTCTCTCAATGCGAAAACTGATGAGGTGAAAGATCCAGCTCTTAGTGCTACTGTAGGGTGGAAAGCGGTGAGAAGTGCAGGGATTGATGATTGTAATGTGTCTGGGCTTATTAGTGGAAATCAGACCACAAGCAGTGATGAGAAATTGGATTTTGAAGTGGAGCCTGATGGATCACTGCCTTTCTATATGCTTGATGCACACGAGGAGATCTATGGTGCTAATGCTGGGAATGTTTATCTATTTGGAAAGGTATGTTGAGTTATATATTGTCCTTGTTGTGCAATCTATATCAGTATGTGGTTCTGTGCTTGAAGGTGTAATGTGTGATGATCGCTGCTTACTAAATTTAACTTCTAGAAAACAGTTTGCAGTGTCACTGCTTGTCCTTTTCGAGTGCAGTGTTGTTGTATCATTTAATGTTTAAGCGTAGTTTGTTTTGTCATTTCAATATTATAGAGTTAGTTTATGCGAGCTTGTAATTTCCTTGCCCCTTTTCTCTTACTCTCACTGCAGAAAGGGTGAATTACTGGTCATGTATTCTTTTCCCTCGTGTTAGCAGGCAGTTTCCATCATTCTACTTTAAAAAAAATATTTCTTTTGGGGAAATGGTTGGTCATTATCTTTTTTTGGGCAGTAGACTGTAATATGTATTCCTGATTCAAGAGGAATTTGACATGTGATGGTGATTTTGTGATTTAGGTGAAATCAGGAGCTGCATACCATAGCTGCTGTGTGGTTGTAAAAAAAATGCAAAGATGTGTATATGCAATCCCAACTGTTTCCTTCCTGCACAATGACACAGTTACTGAACTAGAGAAAAATGTTGAAGATTCTCGAATTTCCCTCGTGGCTTCTAAGGATACAATTGCAAAGCAAGGGAGAGATGGTGAGAAGTCTCAAATGACATCCACACATCTTAAAGGCACAATTTCAAAGCTAGAGAAAGATGTTGAAGAGTCTCAAACAGCATTACGAACTCAACTACATGTAATATGATACCAGTTATACTTTAAAATTCATCATGTATCTCAATCTTTCATTGATGGAGTTTCTTTCTCAGGAGTTGGCATCAGATTTGAAGACTGAAATGACAAAAGAGTTACTGGAACGAAACGTTTCAACTTTCAGCATGGCACCTGTTAAGGTTGGTAGATATAATTTGCCAGCTCACTTGTTAAACTAAATGTGGAAGTTCACAAAATTGACTTCTTGATACCTGTTATTCAAATAAAAGTCATTGTATATTGCTACTATCCTGCAAAATTGAACTCTGAAACCCCTTATTTTCTGTTGTACTGTGCTTCTCTTCTAGAGAAATTATGCATTTGAGAGATCAGACATACCTCATGGAGAGAATTACGTCCTCAAGATCAGTTATCCGTTTAAGGTATGCTAAAGCTCATTTAAATTCTCAAATCTCAACACACATAGAGTTGTAGTTTGTTGAAGAAATTCGGTTACAATGGTTTTAATCACTTGAGAATAATGGAAATTGATCTCAGTCGTACTCCACCACTTTCAGTTCACATCAGTAATCTTTGTCCTTACAGGACCCACCACTTCCATCGGATCTCAAAGGAAACCACTTTCGTTCTTTGTTTGGAACTCACAACAGGTAAAATGTTAATACTATCTCCTTTGGCAACTTTAATAGCTTGAAGATCTGATGCAGGATCTCCATCAAGATCACCTACTAATAGTGCACGATAACTGAAAAAAAAAATCTTTGATTATCTAGAGAAAAAACATTCAAGAATATTTTAACCAATTCACCAGATGTAGTGTCTTATATAGTAGTATCTATCTTCATACTTCAGTGTGCTCATGGTTTAGGACTTCAATCACTTCTCCGCAATGTTTGCATAAGCCTGTTCGTGTATTTCTTTCTGATATTGGTGGGAAGAAATTCCTGAGTTTTTCATGTTGAATTTATTTGTGATGAAAGGTTACTCAGATACTAACCTATGCAAAAGAAGGATTTTAATGATTTGATGTTTTATGCAGTGCTTTGGAGCTTTTCCTGATTAAAAGGAAAATAAAAGGACCTTCTTGGCTATCAATCTCAAAATTTTCCAGCTGTGCAGCTTCTGAGCGTGTAAGGCACTTTAAACCTCTCCTTGTTGCATTATTTATAACTGATGTGTTCATAATGTGTAATACTCCATCCACCCCCAAACCAGTTATTTTGTAAAACTGTTTTTGGTTTCTTTTAGTCCTGAACTTCAAAAGTCGAAGTTACTTATTGATTAAAATGCCCATGCCCTTTGATAAAATGTTCAAGAGTCGAATGCTATTGAATAAATTAAACTAACAACTAAGTGGAAGGACATAAGTGAGAATTGATGATTTATGAAATATTGCACATTCATCTAGTTGACCAAATAGAAAAAGTTGTAATTCAAAGTAACATTTTGTTTTTGGGTAGGAAGGAGTAATTTCTTTCTTTCACCTTCTGAACAGGTGAGCTGGTGCAAATTTGAGGTAACTGTTGATTTTCCAAAGGGTATTCAAGTTTCAACTTCCTTGAAGCATATTGCTGAGATTCCTCCAGTAGTAGTTACGGCAATCAATTTGAAAACTATCATCAATGAGAAACAGAACGTCAACGAAATTGTCTCTGCTTCTGTCGTATGCTGCCACAGGGCTAAGGTATAGCACATGAAATCTTTCTTGATGCATTCGTTCATCAATCTTTATGTTATTCCCTTTCTACAAATTATTGTTTCTGCTTTTAGTTAACATGGAAATTTCCAGTTTAAAGGATTGATGAATAGCAAGACACTGTGTCTGCCTTCATTTCCTGTGTTGTCTTCTTTTTCCGTTTTCAACTATTTTGATTAAAACCATAATTTCACAAATACGTAGATTGTTCCCTGTGGTGGCATCATATTTTTCCTTGTTGAAATGTATCAATAATTGAGCTATCACTACTTCCGTTTTATTCTGGTATCTAATTCTGTGTTTTTGTTCTTAGATATTTTTCTGGTTGATCATGCAACTGCCTCTATTATAGATTCATAACAATAAACCTAATAACTGAGTGCTAAATCTTCCAGATAGATATTCCCATGGTGACCTCAGATTGGACCCGTCCGGGCATGCTTAGTCATTTTACTGTTGTCCGTAAACTTGAAGGAGGCATATTTCCTATGGGTTTTACAAAGGAGGCTGTTGAAAAAAATGCAAAGGCTGGGTCAAACGTTGTTTGCTATGAAAGCAGGTAAGTGTTGTTGCTAATTTTGTTTAAGACTCGATTCACTCTTTTCCTTTATTTTGCCGTCTTTTTTCTAGTTTCTTTCACTACTATAGTTTCTTAATTTTTTTTTTCCATTTACAAGGATATCTTTAATGTGCTTATAATTTGGCATTTCAGTGAAAGGGCACTATTAAATCGTTTGATGATTGAGTTGCACAAGCTGGATAGTGATGTTCTAGTTGGCCACAATATATCTGGGTTTGATCTGGATGTCCTTCTTCACAGAGTCCAGGTATTAATGATGTATCCTTTGTTACTAAATTTATTTGTGGCACTTTTCAAATGACATAATGAAGTTCTAGGCTCCTCCTTTAATTACCTAGAATCTACTCTTGGGGATATTTTTTGCACTTCAACACTCAGCCTTCTCATCTAGCTTTTGAATAATCAACACTCGTTGACATCAGTTGCTGTTTCTTAAAATGTCTTATTTGAGTCCGACCCTATTATGCGCTATTTCTTAAAATGCTCTCAGAATGCCTCACACCTATTGCATTTTTGCAGGCTTGCAGGGTGCCTAGTAATATGTGGTCAAAAGTAGGCCGTCTCAAGCGCTCTGCCATGCCTAAACTTAATAAAGGAAGCTCAGTGTTTGGTTCAGGAGCAAGTCCAGGAATCATGTCTTGCATTGCTGGACGTCTCTTATGTGACACTTTAATTTGTTCACGTGACCTACTAAAGGAGGTGGGTTTTACTGTTTACTGTTTAGTAACTCTTAGGGTGTGTTTTCAAACTCAACTAACAACTTCTAGAATCATTTTTTTTTTCTCAAAAGCTGTGAGAGGAAGCTTTTGAAAATAAATAAATTATTCTCACTCATTTTCTCTTGATTGCAAACACCTCTTACTGTCTCTTATTGATTATCACTTTTGCCTTTTCCAGGTTAGCTACTCCTTGACACAACTAGCAAAGACACAGCTGAACAAAGACCGCAAGGAGTTCACTTCACAGGAAATTCCTCACATGTTTCAGAGTTCTGAGTCGCTTATGGAACTTGTAAGCCCTCATGTTTCTTTGATATCTGGTCTTGTATTTTCTGCTATTAGTGGGGCTCTGAATGACAACTCTTTGATTGCTGATTAGTGGAAGGTGTAGGAAGGGTAGGCCATTGGAACCTTTAATTAAAGTGGTCAAGGAAAAACGTTCTAAATTTGGATTAAGTGAAGTATGTAGGAAGATCATGTAAAAAATATCCTTGTAGCCTACAGCCTACTTTGCAAGTAGTGGGAATAAGATGGTGAAAGTTTTTTTTCCACTAATCAAGAAATATTAATTAAAGGAGTATCTAGAATGGGATGGTGAAAGGTTTTTTTTTTCTTTCTAATTTACCCTTATCTTTTTAAATTTACTCGTAAATTGAATATGTACTGGACACTTTTCCACTAATCAAGAAATATTAATTAAAGGAGTATCAAGTATTTTGATTTGTTCCTCGATATGTGTGAAAATCTCTTATTTTGAACTTGAGAAAGTATCATTTGCTTGTTGGAGTGGTGGATGAGCTTCAGTCTGATGATTTGTGTTATTTGTTCACTTGATCACTGTTTGCAGATTGAGTTCGGGGAAACAGATGCATGGTTGTCAATGGAACTCATGTTTCATCTGAGCATTCTTCCCCTCACGCGTCAACTAACTAATATTAGTGGAAACCTTTGGCATAAAACTCTCCAGGTGAAGTTTTACACTAAGTTAGAATGATGTATCATCATATAAGATCCATGTCCCTAAGGTGATGTTTGTTTTGTGTTTTAAAAACCAAACAAATCTAAAACCGGTTCAGCTTTCGGATTTTGAGATTCGGTTTTATAAAACCACCACTACAACACCTATAAACCTACTATCATACTTTATAGTACAATCAATTCTCTTTTTACACTTTCATATATTTAAATTTAAATCATAACACACATGGTCCAAAAATTAGAATCACATCCAACAACAATATATTAATACATATGTCACTCTTGCATATTGATTTGACATTAAGTTAAATCTCACTCTACTCAAAGTCTCCAAACGAACACACTTTATTATTTATCATGAAAAGTCCCCTAGATTTTAAAAAAATGGCTCTCAAAAACCACTTAAACCCAAAACAAACATCACATAAAGATTGCAAACTCTGAGAATGTGTATTTTTTCTAATTCCAGGGAGCTAGGGCTCAAAGAGTAGAATATCTCTTGTTACATGCATTCCATGCCAAGAAATTTATCGTCCCAGACAAATTTTCTTCACAATATAAAGATACAAGTACTACAAAACGAAAAATCAGTACTGGTGTTGAGAGCAATGAGATAGATCCTGATGATACAATTTGTGATAATGAGCTTCCAGAGAATCATCATGGGAAAACAAAGAAGGGGCCTTCTTATCTAGGTGGATTGGTGCTGGAGCCAAAGAAAGGACTATATGACAAGTATACATTACTTCTGGATTTCAACAGTCTTTACCCTTCCATTATTCAGGTTGGTTATAATTAATTTCTTTCTTTGGATCCCTTTTTGGCATGCTCCCGTCATCTAATTGCAGTCGTTGGGAATTTGATTATCTTTTAAGATGTTCAATTTAAATTCCTCCTTGGGATGCATAATTGTCTTTTTTGTGTGTGCAGGAATATAACATTTGTTTTACTACTGTTGAAAGATCTGGTGATGAACCTGTTCCCCGTTTACCATCTAGTAAGAGGACTGGAGTTCTACCAGAGGTAAAACATCAAATTCATTGTGAATTGCTTCTCCAGTATAATAACGGGGGATCAGTAGACCCTTTGCAGCCTGCAATTAAATATTTTTGCTGCAGATTATAATTTTTTGCTAAGATACATCCAATAACTGTGTATTTCTTTAGATATAAAAACCAAATTATATTGAAATTTCCAAATCTGGGTTACCAGGATTGTGAACTTTTGCTGAGCATGTTCATGAATCTCTTTTAAGTGGATCAAAGACAAGATGTCAATACTATAATCACATTTGTATAGAAGTGTGGGATTACTATGAATCTCAGAAATATGTCTTTCTGATTTGAATTAGTCAGCTCCGTTTTAATCCATACAAACCATGAAACAACTGCAAATGATTTTACCAATGTATGTACGTTATAATATGTAGTAGACTGCATTGCAGTAACATGACAAAAATTCAATAATGTCATTTAAAATGTGCATTTTAATTTTTTGTAAAAGGCGAAAGGTTCAACCTTTGTCTTCTGGATCTCAAAATAGGTCTTAAAGGAAAGTTACTGATTTGATTACATTGGAATGATATGGTCCTTGGATCAGCAATCTGGCACATACATGATGTTATAATTTACTCTTTATGATGTCCATCAAATACAATTTTATCTGTTGGAAGAATGTACTCTGGATCACATTTTAATCTTCCTTCCTTTCCCGTTTTTTCATCTATCAGGCAGTGAACTATTAAAATAAGTATTAAACAAAAACAATTTTATTGAACAGCCAGCATGTCCTTTGATTCCTGACTTTGACTGCATTGAAGAAAGCAACTGCATCTTGTGCAAGTGCTAACTGCCAAGATAATTTTATTTGGATTTGGATTTTGTTTTAATTTTTCATTTCCTGCTTTTAACTTTTGATTCATAAAATAACTGCATTTTGTGCAGTTGCTTAAGAATTTGGTGGAAAGAAGAAGAATGGTGAAAGCATGGTTAAAAACAGCAACTGGTCTCAAAGTTCAACAATTTGACATACAGCAACAAGCTCTCAAGCTGACAGCAAATAGGTGTGCGCTCACTCTATTTTAACGTCTATTTGTTATTCTATTGGTTTCTTGTCATTCATTTGTTTCAACTAATTTTCTACACAGTATGTATGGGTGCCTGGGATTTTCCAACTCCAGATTCTATGCAAAACCCCTGGCAGAACTTATAACCCTACAAGTAAGAAATTTTTAATTTGGTACTGATTGGAGTTGAAGATGCTATTAAGTATTACTAACTTTTGTATTCTTTCTGCAGGGAAGAGAGATTTTACAGAGCACTGTTAACCTTGTTGAAAATACACTAAATTTAGAGGTCAATACTCACACATAATTGCTTTTTTTTTCTTTCTAGTATTTATGTGGACTTTTCTCTTTAACTGCTACCTGGACCTCCTAAGCTAATCTTTTTTTTTAACCGAAGCAGGTTATTTATGGTGACACAGATTCAATAATGATATATAGTGGGCTTGATGATATAGGAAAAGCTAAAGTGATAGCAGGGCAGGTCATTCAGGAGGTGTGTTTCGAATCTATATTGCTAATTATGGGAATCAGTTTGTTTCTGATTCATTGAGTGAAATTGGGACTTTTCAGTTCTTAGACCACAATGATTAATTCAGAGTAAAAGATATTCCTTTGTTTCTTGATTGCATTATGTTGAAAATGCCTGTGCACCTGAAATTATGGATTAATATGATAACTTAGTCATTGATTTCATGTTCATAAATTTTATAATTTTGTTTTGTCTGAAACTTGAAGCTTGAATCAGGATATAAACAGAAAGTTGATTTAATGGAAAATCTTCCATCAATGTATTCTCTGGTGAACTGCATAAACATGAATTAGTATTATATTTTGTCTAGTACTGAAGTGGGTTATTTTTTCTCAATGTCTTTATTTTATTTATTTTGATAGGTTAACAAGAAATATAGGTGCCTTGAAATTGACCTTGATGGCTTGTACAAGAGAATGCTATTGCTCAAGAAGAAGAAATATGCAGCTGTCAAATTGCAATTTAGGGATGGTAAACCCTATGAGGTAGCGTCTTCTATACTTTTCTGGTTCTATTCACCTCGATTTTCCTGTCTTGTGTTATCAATTCAATTTGATGCAGGTTATTGAGCGGAAAGGTCTTGATATGGTCCGACGTGACTGGAGCTTGCTGTCAAAGGAATTAGGAGATTTTTGCCTCAGTCAAATATTATCTGGCGGGTAAGTTAATCACCTTTTGCATTCTCTACTAATTACAAATATGATATGCTTCACTATTTTCCTAAGCTATAAACATATATATGTGGATCTTATGCTTTCAGGTCATGTGAGGATGTTGTTGAAGCCATACACAATTCTCTCATGAAGGTACTTTTCTGATCTTGTATATATTTTCTCACCTAATTGCGAGATTTAGGCCTCCTGATAGTTTTCCCTGTTTCTTGGTTTAATGAGTTGCGTATAATTAAGATTAGTATGTATGAACTGTCATATGACATCAATAATTATCATACTGCTTCCTTTCATAAAAAAAATTGGAACCTTATCACTGTATGAATGAACAAACCTTCAATTCTCCGAAGAAGTTGTGTGTTGAATCTTATGACTGACTTATTATTAATTTATTAGGTGAATTTCTAGGAAGTTTATAGCAGAAACTCATGAATAAATTGTGGGTGCCTAAGTGCAGGTACAAGAAGAAATGAGGAATGGGCAAATACCGCTGGAAAAATATGTGATTACAAAGACACTCACTAAACCACCTGAAGCATACCCTGATGCAAGAAATCAACCTCATGTAGAAGTATGTTCATAATATGATAAATTGCTATATAATTCATTGTCATCCTTCCATATATTAAATATGCTCTTCCATGGTATTTCAGGTAGCACTTAGACTGAAGAGGAATGGTTATGTGTCCGGTTGTTCTGCTGGAGATACAGTGCCTTATATCATTTGCTGTGAACAGGTTTACCTCATTTCAAATTTTATTTTTCTTGTTTGATGCCGATGCAATGCATGGTTTATTGTAATTAATAATTTTTAGACATAAAATTATAGGGTGCGTGATAACTTGTTGCATGTATACCTGTAGGGAAATGGTTCAACCACTTCAGTAGGAATTGCCCAACGAGCAAGGCATCCCGATGAATTAAAAAAAGACAATGAGACCTGGATAATTGACATTGACTATTACCTCGCCCAGCAGGTATGGTTTCCTACCCTTACTTTACAAGTATATACTGCTATTGCTTTTTTAATATGCTGCTCATTAAAACCTTCAACGAATGATATGCAGATTCACCCTGTGATATCTCGTCTATGTGCATCAATTCAAGGTACAAGTCCAGCACGTTTGGCTGATTGCTTGGGGCTTGACCCATCAAAGGTAAATGACCCCCTGTGTGTGTGCCTTAGGGATGTAAACGAACTGAATCGAAACAAATATCACTGTATTTGATTCGTATTCCTGAAACTATTTGAAGATTCATATTTGATTATTATTCGAAAATTGAAATTGGTATCCAAATTCGAGTATGCAATTTTTATTTTGACGAAATCAGTTTAATTGTTATGATTAAAATAATGACTAATTGACTATATATGTTGGGCAAGGGCTTAACATAATTAATTAGATGTAGGAGAAGTAAAAAATTTAGTTGGCTTAACATAAATAATTAGATTTAGGAGAAGTCAAAAGTGTAGGTAATGATAAATACTTATTTGAATATTTGTGAATATCGAATCAAATAACATGATCTTGTATTTGTATTTGAATACTTATCGAATAAAAAAATATTATTCAAATTCAAATTTGAATTCTAATATTTTGAATACAAATACCGAAGTGAATATATATTATTCGATTTCGTACATCCTTGTGTCTTTAAAGCATGCATGCTTAACTGAGTATAATCGATTATTGCAGTTCCAGAATAAATCGAGTGAGTCTGTGAGCAATGATCCATCAACCTTGCTGTCACTAGCATTACATGATGAGGAGAGGTATGCATCTCTTAGTATGAAAGTAGCTCTGTCTATCTACACGTTTCTTGATTGGAATAAAATAAAATACATATGACTTGTCCAGTCTTCCAGTTAGTTCTATATGGTTTTGTGACCATTGACATGAAAGCTATTTTTGCTTGCAAAATGGAGAAAGTGTTCTAGTTTTGTTTCTAATGTTTGTCATCTTTTCCTCTGCCTGCTTTCTCTTTCTTGGGAAAACAGTTGTCCTTGCTTGTTTTCAGAATCTTTTGCATTTATCATTTGTTTGAATATTTCTAATTAAGGGTGATAACGACTAGTATTTTTTATATGGGTCATAATACCTAAACATCTTCTTGCTTTAACTTTTTTTACTTTTTATCTTTTTGTTTGGTTAAAATTGAGCAAAACTAGTATTTATTGGAATTAATGATATGCTGCAGATACCGGGGTTGTGAACCTTTGGTCTTGTCATGCCCGTCCTGCTCAGGCACATTCGAATGCTCACCTATTTTAAACAAAGTATGCACATTAATCAATATAAAGCCAGAAGACATGCAAGCTGGTTCTACTAATGATTTCTGGCACAAATTGCGCTGTCCAAAGTGCCCAGACGAAGGTGATAAAGGGATTATATCTTCTGAAATAATTGCAAATCAGGTAACTTCTTTTTTTGGGTGCTTTTGGAAGACTCGAAATGTTTAAAATATAGAAACTATCGTGCTCACATACTATTTCCTTTTTTGTTAGTCTGAGAGAAAAGTGTGATTCACCGTTTTTTCACCAAAAATTGAAGTGCAACTTAAGTTCTGCATTTATTTGACTTTAACCTTGATATATTTGGCTCGGAAGTTTTATTACTTAGCAGCTAGTGATGGATAATTCTATAGAATTTATTAACTTCATAATTAAATTAAATAAAATAGTAACAAGGATCTCAATGTTGTGGTCGACGAATGGACATGATATCAAGATCTAAGTATATTGTTTGGTTAACGTTTCATTTCGGACAAGTTAGCAATGGTTTCGTCACCACCTATAGTTGAATGTTTACTCTTTGCTGCTACTACCACAATACAAGCTTCCTACTAACTCTGCCTGTTTTATATCAGGTAAAAAGACAAGCTGAAAGATTTATGTCAACGTATTACAAGGGCCTGATGATGGTAATAACATGACTTTACTAATCTGATTCTTACAACTGGATTCCAAACATTGACCGCATAATTTTAATTTTTCTCACAGTGTGACGATGAAACATGCAATTACTCTACACGGGGTGTGAATCTTCGAGCAATGGGAGATTCCGAGAGAGGAACTACCTGTCCCAATTATCCGCGCTGTAATGGACATTTAATACGCAAGGTTTGTTTATGTTTCTCAGCTTCAACTCTCCCTCGTTTATACATTGAATTAGTTAATTGAAACTGCTGTCATTTCTTTCGTTAGTACACGGAAGCAGATCTCTACAGGCAGCTCTTGTATTTCTGCTACACTCTAGACACTGTGCGCTGCATTGACAAGGTATAATCAATCTCATGGATACCATACTCTTGAGGATTGTATTTTGTTTTTCTAAATATTTTATTTACAATAATGTTGTAAATATATTGACTTGAAAGTATGCGAGTTTTCAGGTTGAGGGAGACAAAAGAGTAATGGTGGAGAAAGAACTTGCGAGAATCAGGCCCCTGGTTGAAACGGCAGCATCGACAGTGCAGAAAATCCGCGATAGATGCGCGTATGGGTGGGTTCAGCTGAAGGACTTGTTTGTAGTTTAAATGAACAAGTTACTTGTACTGCACACAAATTAGATTATTGACATTATAGTGCACACCTACTCAGAATCTACCTGAGACTGAGATACGGCTTTGCTTAATGTAAATATGGTGAAATTTAGTCAGGTATAAATTCAATTCCCCCACCCCACCCCACCCTTTTCCGTATGGATATTTTTAGTTTGATTTACCTTAATGAATAATTGTCCATACATTCAATGCTGTACTTAAATATTTACAAATTTTACGATTTCAATTTGTTGATTATTACTTATCAAATCTTGTTCTGGAATCTGATTTGATTTTATAGTCCAAATGATTTGATTTGGAATAGTAGTAATTAGTGAAAAAATGGAGTCTTCCACAATGAAATTTGATAAGTGAGGTTTCGAGTAAGTATTTCCGTAATCTTTTTATATTTGAATAAATGATTCATTGAAATAATGAGTCACTATTGACACATATGAGATTGTCAAATGTTTGGGAGATAAAAATTTGTATGAGATAGGTTTTTCTCATATGTAGACTTGTAATTTTATCTAGATTATGTTTTAAAGATATACTATTACATGCTATAAAGTGGAGGTCGTATTTCATGACATGGTTGTTATTTCGATCCATTTGTGAGCAAGAGTGAAAGTATTATGTTAAATTTTAATTAGAGTTTCGTTCAAAAAATTAGATTCTTAAAATTGTGGTTATGTTTCGTTTCAAATTACTTGATTTTTCACTGAAAGATTAGTATGACCAATGGTAAGTGTATCTATGTACGTAAATCTACTCAATTTAAGTGGTCAATACTAATCAATCAAAGTCTTCTGGTAGTGGAGGTAAGTCTAAATATTATCCTTAATTTAGTTAATCTATTCAGTGTAAAAAAATCAAAATAAATTGCAATTACTTTAAATTTATAGTCTCATGGACAATATGACAGTAAAAAAATAAACAGAATTGGAAGAAGCAGTACAACTCAAGAATAAGAGCACTCACTACTCTTTGTTCATAAATAAGAAATAAAATATAAAAAATAGAATTGAAAATTGCAAAATTCCTCTAATTT
This sequence comes from Galeopsis tetrahit, assembly GCA_963675135.1. Taxonomy (NCBI): domain Eukaryota; kingdom Viridiplantae; phylum Streptophyta; class Magnoliopsida; order Lamiales; family Lamiaceae; genus Galeopsis; species Galeopsis tetrahit. Next base: position 2,333,250 of record OY776120.1, read on the forward strand.
ACCAAATTACAGTATTATAAATATATTTGTAGAGGCAAAGAAGATGAGAGAGCAGCACCGTGTCCCAAGGTGAATTTAAAAAAAGTTTCCATTAAAGTTGGAGCAATTACAATACACACCACATTTACATATGTTTATTAAAAATAAAGAAAAGTTTGGCCCAATATAATTTTATTGAGGGAGATTATTGCAGCTCTCCCACAGGAGCTTCATTCAGCCACAGGAAATGTATGAAGTCATATAACTTGGCACTTACACTAACCTGCAAGCAACCCAAGATTAAGAAACACCATTATTAAAGGCACTTTTACCCAGTAAAACTTCGCAATTTTCACTAGGGTTAGGCAATTTTCGACACGAAAATTGAGGGTTAGTGTTCGTGTCGACCCGTTCAGTAGAAATTAACAGGTGACCCATGAACCTGTTATTTACCTGATATGACATGACACGATAATTATATTTATATAAATACATTGATTTTTATTTATTTCCTTATCGTGTCGTGTCACTATCATATCGACACAAAACACGATAACATGATTTGCCAGCCCTAGTTTTCACACTATATCAGAGTAAATTGCAAAATCAATTTAAGTCCCATATTGACAAGGTTGCAGGATTTTTGCAGGATTTCCTTAATGACTTGACTTTGCTTCCGTGACATAATGTGATCACAAATTAATTATCATCCTAAAACAAAAATTGTCAATATAGGACTAAAATTGAGAGAATTGATTCGCATGGGACTAAAATTGCCAACACCCAATAAATATGGGATCAACTTTGCAATTTACTCCACTGTACCATCTCTTGTGGAATACTCCGCAGAAAGTTCGTGGTAAAGTGTAAAAAGTTGTGTAGTTTAGGTGTAATAGAAGACATGCGTTGTTTGGAAGGCAACTTCTATTGCAAATTCGAAAACCAAATGAAGTTGTTACGGTAGAGTTGGTAGTCGTTGAACGTACCTTGTATGGTGTTGGGTTCAACCTCCTCATATGGTCGGGTCGCATCAACTCCAGTTGCCTAATGCACCCTTCTCTAATCACACTAATGGCTGTTAACTCTTCTCTCTTTTTTCCTACATATGCCCCCAAATAAACTTTGTTAATATGATGGTACTTCATATAATGCACATAACATAATTTTTATTATAATCCAAAGATTTAATGGAGATGTGGATCATCACAACCCAGAGCAGCAAATGTATGGTGGTTCTGTTTATTTAGACGTTCTGCCATTATCAAATTACCTAAATTCCTTCAAAAGTGATAATTTTTTGGGAAATGAAATATAAAGCACATAACATGATAAATACTTGGGATTACATTTTTTAGGCCATTAACTTTATCCATTTTCAGTTTTTTTAAGCACATAAACATAAACCCTAATATTACAAAACACATAAGATACTGATATAATAATCCCAAAGATGTATGTTCAACATTAAATACTAAAAACTCAACCTGATCTACCAGGCCAATAACACTTCATCAGCTCCTCTACACGCTGTGGCACCACATACGCTCTCTTGGATTCATTGAATGGATGCCGACACAATATTCGTACACCTTCCTGTATATCAGACCACAAAATTTATAGGTCAAAGAGCTAGGCAGACAGATAAAAACACTCGTACCAATTAAAAAGTGATAATGATCAAATAGAGTGCACGAATGAAAAGCATTACTTGATAACTTCCAAGGAGAATCACTTGAATATTTGTATTACCATTCATATGTGGAGAATACATACTCAATGGTGGGTTCCTTGTATTAGTTGAAAATAAATTTTGGCCAACAGGCACGTTCTAATAAAGTTTTTTCTCGAGAATAGTACGTTCTAATAAAGTTTATGAAAAGAAATTGCAATTTAATTTTCAGACAAAATCGTTAAGGCAACTATAAGATGTTAGCATTTTTAAGTAGAAAGTGAGTGCAAAGAAAAAAGGAAAAAAACTTGTAGCACCAGTTGCAAATGCAACTGATGTAATTTTAGCGCAATTTTGATTCATTCACAAAAAAAAAAAGAATATATTATAAGTACTCCATTAACTTGTAGGCTAAACTAACCCTTTTCAACCGCTTTTTTCTATGATTCGTGAAAAAATATAAAAACAGCTCTGTTGAAATTTATTGGTAAACAGTGGGTAAAAATTGCACCAGCTGCACAGGCCGAAGTGTTATTCAAAGAATAATATGCAGCTCCAGTTAGCATCTATCATTAAGTGCGCAAATTAACTAACCTTTGGAGGTGGTTCGTTTTCCCCAGTCATAATGTCTACAAGAGGATAACCTTCCTTCCCATATAATCTGTAGGATCTCTTTTTGCATGGAATGGAGACCTGAAACAAAGCTCAATGAGTCCCCCAAAAAACAACATGATATGTCACCAAGAGGTTCAATCAAACCTTCGAAACATCTTCAGAAAGCTTGATGCGAGGCTGATCATTTATTTCAACCAATTTGAAGACAACACCCAGAGCAGGTTGAGCATAGCACGTAACCAAATGAGTCCCAATTCCAAAGGCATCAATTTCATGACCCTGACCAAAGTCAACGATGAAAAATATATAAGACTCCATCAACATGGTATCCATATCAACCACATCCACAACTAATAAATAAGGTAGAAACCAAAGGAGATGACCAAATTTGAACTATTTTCATTTTCAGCCACTCTCTATCTCCCCTACCCCCATCTATCTGTGGGCTGCAAATTGACCCATTGAAACAACCAAATTATGTTTATTTGAACAGTAAAAGAATTTGGTATGTTTAAAAAATCAAACTAGGAGCATCAACACGAATAAAATTATTAAATCAGTTATCAGAATTCTAGATTTTTCATACACTTCTTAACTAGGGAAGAAATGTAATTTAGATGTATCTAGCTTCACTTTTTTGAGGTCTTGCCATGGTTGCATGTGACGAAAGAGAGGATTCTAGAACAACGCAAAAGAGATATCGGCTACAAGGCAAAATAATTTTTTTTAAAAAAAGACCATTGCTTATAATTAAGTTAGATTTTGCCTAACTCATCTTTTTGTGATACTAGTCTAATCTGTTTTGTTTAATATATATCTACTGGTTTCTGTTTTGTTGTCATGGTAACATAATAGAGTGTTTATATATTCTACAAACAGAGATTTATTACTTGAATACTTGTAAGTAATAATCTATAACAAGACTTATTTTTAAAAACTATCTCTTGAAGTTGAGCTTTAGAAAATATAAAAATTATTTTATACTTAAAATTTCATAATTTAATTCTTTATACAAGGCTTATTTTTTGTTTTTTAACAATCAATTGTTATATCAGAAGAAGGGGAGCAAAATTTCTTGTTTTTTTTTAAAGAAAGAGAGTAACATTAATTGATCATTTTTATTACTTTGTTTTATCATATTGATATTTATCATGTGATTTTAATAATTCAAAAATATTAGCAATAAACCTATTATACAAAGGCAATAAAAGAGAAATTGTACGATGTAATTGCATAAAATTAGTATTTTATTATGCTATGATGTAATTAAGTTAATGTATTAGCTAATAGATTTGTCTTATTATTTATTTTATTTTTAGAGCTTATACATATTTTTTGATTTTTCACCTATTGTTAATTAGTTGGGCCGTCTTAAATGAAATTTCTGGCTCAGTCATTGTTCCCAGCCACCTATGACACTAAAGATTTCTGATGAGTACACACACAATACTCACGATTTACCGATACCTGTTTATTTAAAGCATCCAAAGTTTCTTCATTGAGGTCATTACTTGCAGTAATGCCTGTCTTTCCAAAATCTGCCAACCCAAATTCCTTCTCTATAGTTTGAAAGAATTTTCGAGTTTCACATGAAAGATAGGCTAGATCACCAGAGTCCAGCCTAATACCTAATGCTTTATACCTGCAAAAAGGATATGTATATTATTAGTATCAATTAAGATGTAAAGATAACAAATTGCAGAATTTAAAAGAAAAGCTGTGCCCATTTTTCTGACAGCAGAAATAATAGAAGGAAATAATACCAAGCCCAGAAAATCTACATGAATGGAGTATAAAACCATTAGTGCTCCCTAATTTTTAGCTTACAAACAGGGATTACTACAAAATAGATAAAAAACCAATTTATACATTTGGCCTAGCAGACATGTGATTTATAAGAGTACAAATTAGGCGTAAGCCTTTCTACTCACCCTAAATCATTGAGAGCTAGAGCAACTGCACAAAAATTAGGAATACCGCTTCGCATAACCTGTTCACATAATCACAAAAGCTGTTATCGAAGATAGGGAAACACACACACACACACACAAAAAGAAGAAACAAGAAGTCTATATAGATCTTTTCAACAAGAAACCGAATTATAACCAGCTTCAGTTTTATGACATTTCACCAGAAAAAGGGTCCAATATCCAGGGTAACAATGGACAAAGATACAATCATAAAAACAAAACACTAATGCAAGCTCAATTAATAAACTAATATGTAAAGGACCTACATGAAAAACTGTCAAGTTAAACCATTCATAAGGATTCAAAAAATAACTCAACTCACACCACAAAGAGATTGATAGCTAATAGCAATCTACCAAGGTCAAAAAGTGTACTCGAAATGACCTTGAACAATGTTGAGGATTATATTTTGATTCTGTCTTTATTTTGTTTTCTATGTTATGACTTTATCTTTATTATGTTTCCTAGTTTAGTTGTTCTATGCTTAGAACGTAGATCACATTTTATTCTTTCCTTACTTTGATTGTAACCATAGATCTTTCTCCCACTATAAATAGGGGTGTCTCCTACATCAACAATATACAAAATTTATTTTTCTCTCCAATACATATGTCTCTATTTTATTCTATTTTACAAACAATACATGAATCAATAAAATCTTTTGCTATAAAGACTCCAAAAGGCAACAGCCACTTTACACCGCAGTACTTGAAACTTATGTTATAAGGACTATGTAAGTTTAGAAGTATCTTTACAAATAGAATCAGAATTATAGTTCCTGATCAATCAGTGAAGCAATTATGCAGCTCCAATAGAATGAAGTGTCTTAACTGTCCTACTTGTAACAATAAGCCATGAAAAAACCAATTGCCAATTATAAAGTTTTACTGTATTAGAACATTATATGCAATGATAAATCCAATGAACAAGTGATAGTTTTCACTTACATCATACGTGTCGACGAGGGCCAAAAAGTTCGTTGGAAAAGCAAGGGCGTATGAGATAAAAGCAGCTAATTCACTTTGATTAGTTTCGCCAAAGATTCCACCGAATAATTTTGACCACTGAACAGATCCAGAATATGAACAACAAATATCATAAAGAGCACATAATAATTATCAATATGATTAAACATGCATGCATGTATGACTTTCAAAGAGCAAACAGACATCTTATCTCAGATCCATCGAATCAAACTGAAGTACAAGAACCAATCAGACATCACTATATGTCTAAAAAATGGAGAAAATAAGGTAGATAAAATATACAGTTCTTAAATGTGTAAAAATACTTAAGAGCGTCACTTTAAAAAACTGGCCCAGCACTTAACCATGCTTTTGAGTGATGTGAAATCAGCTCCTTTCTGCTTAGAATTCATACAGTGATAAGACACTTCAAGACAATTTGCACAGAAAACTTATGAAAGTGTCACTTTCTTCTCGGATGCCATCAAGGGAATCAAGATTCAAACAAACCACTTTCATTTATAGAAGTATATAGTGAAGGTTATGTAAACTCCGCCATTTCATTGATAGAATATATAGTGAAGACTTAGTAAACACTCTATAAATAAAGAATTCAAGATTTAGTAAACAGCTGAGGTTGAATATTAACACTGGATGATGGCAAATGTAAGAGTCTTTTGTAGACAAGTTTTGTCATTTTGTGGTTGAGAAGGAAAAGACTGTAAATAATGAATAATTTAAAGATGAAATAAATGGTCAAAAAATAATTAACTTCATCAAACCTTTAATTTGCTTAACCATGTCTGCACCAAACTAACAAAATCCTCACAAACATTTGAGCCGTCTGAATTCTTGAGTGATTTCTCAATGATCTCATCAGGGCTCTGCAAAATCACTTGATTGTCTGAGATAATAAATATACTAAAAGAAGAAATAGAAAAGAAAAGAAACATAGCACAAGAGTATGTGAACAAGTTTAAAATGCGGTTGTGCAGGGTTAACATCACGAAATGTAGACTGAGCACCTCAAATATTCATTATAAGTAAGGCCAAGACAAACCAGTCTGTATGAATAGCTCAGCACATACCACCAAGTTCAGAAGCATTAATCAAGTATTCATATTATGCCATAAGTAGATATTCTAAGAACATCACAAAATAAACAACCACATTTACTTGAAATGCAGAAGTTAAACTATGTTGTTCTAAAACCTATCATGACCTATCACAACTATACAGTAAGCAAGTAGCATTGCCAGGGAAAAACAAAAGGCAAGAGAAAATCAAACATAATGTATACATGCAAAATCACTTCTGACCCTCAATAAAAAAATGTCTTACTTATAAGAGTAAAATCTACTTGAATAGTGCAATCAAGATTTAAAGCAGTAATTGGTAATTAAAAACCCCAAAATATGAGGAGAAATTGAGTAGAGATTAACTTTGACATAAACAATGTTTATAGTACCTACCATAAATGAGCTGACAAAGGCATGAGAATGTGTTCCACGGAGTGGTATTCCAAATAATTTTCCAGCAGCAACATTGCTGTAAGAACCCAACGGCAAAGAAAGACGAACCTTAATTAATAACATTAACAAGAAGTGAATGTGAAAACTGGAATAGAACGAGAAAAGTGTAACTACAATAACAATAGTATCTAGTACATATCTTATACTGAAGGCAATAGAGGTGACCCATTTTTTTCCCAATAATCTATAATTAGTTTTTCTTTGATGCTACCTTCTTTGGGCTCATGAGCAAAATTTAAAAATAGCAAAAGAGTGAATAAAGTCAAGTTTTCTGTTCACAAAGATCAAGCACAAAACAAACTTGTAAATGCGCATAACATATACAGAGTAGGGCAGGGCAACCAACAGAACACTTTTAAAAACTGTTTCTTCAACCATGGCACTTCATTCATGCTATCAGAATGCACAACAAGCTTGAAGTCTAGGACTGGGGGGTCAATTTAGTATTACAACGACAAGATGCTAAAGATTTGTTTTTAAAATAATTAAATTAAATTCCCAATCTATAAGCCATTGTCTATAGATTAGACCACATATTAGTGTTGGGTTTATATAATATTTTCCTAGTCCTATATTTATATCATAAATCACAAGTTTCTTTGAAGTTTGAACCAAGATCAGGACTAATAATATTACCAAAATAGAAAAGCAAATATTTCAGTGAGAGAGAACAGAAAGGAAATTGTAAGAATTTGTTTCCTAGTATCTCAACAGCAATGAGGTTAAACTAGTGGCCTATAACCATAAATAAAAAGAGTGGTATTTCATATTATGGTTTCATTGTAAAGAACCTTGTAGCATCGAATCCACCCATGAAGCAATACTTTGATGCTGATATACCCCCATCAGGTCCCTGCAGAAATATGATGCAGACACCCAGTTGATGATTGGTAAAAAATATCATTCCTTCGAAAAGAAAAGAAAACGACAAGTTATTTCACCTGCGCTCGACGAAGCCCAAATTCAAGAAGAAGTTTGGACTTCCCAGCAACAAACCGATGCCTTGCAGCATTTGTAGCAACCAATGATGCGAAATTAATAAGATTAACAAGCGGAGTTTCAAGCAATTGAACCACCTTAAAAGAAAAAGAAAAAAACATTAATGAGTAATCACAACAATATGAGTTAATGTAAAAATATGTTAGAAATGAAAGATGAATGTGATAGTACAATAAAGTACTTACAGCTACTGGCCCTTCAATCCTCATCAATGGTATCTTTGGAAATACAACATATCCCTCAGAGATTGCATGTATCTCCATATCAGAACAATCTACTCCCCGGAGGTAGTCAAAGAAGCCAATCTAAGGTCAAACATTGATAAGTCCAACCTTTCTAGACTATGGAACAGCATGTTATGCACACAAGTGTTTGTGCCCTAGTGTTTCATTTTCCATAAAACATTCCAGCCCATTTACACAATATAATCAATTTTGGAAAACATAACCATATACAAACTGATTAGATTTTATTAGTCAAGTAGTTCAAGAATAAAATCAAGATATTTGGAAAACATGTAGAAACTCGCCAAAGAAAACTCAAGTTAAAAAAAAAAAAAAAAAAGTCAATAATTCTTGACCGAACTACAGATGCTACCACATTATATAACACATTATTCACGTAATCTTCCTTGGTTGAAATGATAGAATGACAAACTGAACATTTTGTTTCAATGAATCACACACATTGTATCAAGTTACATCTTGAGTGGCTACATACACTACTACTATTAATGAAGCCTCAGAAGTGGATCTTCAAGTTATACTCCAATTAAGTTTATTGGCAGTTATTTACCCATGTCTTCAGGAATCAGCTAAACTATATGTCATATAAAATAATTAACTTTATCTAGCAACTTCTGGATGATTATCATAATAATGGGAACTAAAAATGGTTTAAATTACAGGATTGACATAACTTACTAAGGTAAAGAATTTACATAACTGAGATACAATTCAATCCAAGAATTCGACAAAATCTATTATTTACAACGATGAATATAAGAAAGCAAACAATATATAGATAGTCATGTCCAGTAAGTAACATAGGTATACCTCGCAAGATGAAGGTAAGGAGGCTTGAACAAAAGCAATCTCATCTTCTGTAAATCTAAAGTTAGCAATTAACTTTATACACTCTTCTAGGCCAGCAAAAACTGTGTATTCCCCGCCAAAGGGGTTCCGCCGAAAGTAAAGGTCAAACCTGAAGATAGCATGACATCACATATAAGAGATAAAGCATACAAGTACATTCTCTTTGATAATCTGCAGCAGCACAAAAAGGTTACCAAATGATTTTCCTAGGGCTAAATCAATTGCATTTAGCTGACCTGATGCATTATGACAGTGAAGGACAAATGAGACATTTATCAAAAGCTTATAATAGTAGGCACAGATATGGCATACGCAAATTCTTTAATATGCAGAAATTTTGAAAACTAAGAGTTCCTTTACGAGCGTAAACAGTTTGAAAAAACTGTTCTCATCACAATGTAGTTGCAGAAATAATATACCCATAAAGGCTGACTTATTATCCTAGAGTTTTTCATTTTATTAGATACGCCGTCACAATAGACTGAGAATTGAGAAAACATAATCTCCCAACTTTCCATGATGAAAAATCACCCAGAATTTTCCAAAAAAAGATGAACAAATCCGGAAAAAGGTATGCATAATCAAAGTTCAGTCGTTCATTAACAATCAATCCATCAACACTCAACAGCTAACCCTGGTGACATTAATTGCAATAACATGCTAAATTTTGCAACGATTTTCAAAACAACTTACAAATCACAACTAACCAAAATCACACACTCATCAACACCGAAAATTCCAGACCAGTACTTCGAACCACAGAATTTCAATAATCAAACATGCAAGTGAATGAATGATGAACAAAACAGTAATAAAAAATAAAAATAAAAGAGAGAGAATTACACTGCGCGTTCATTGTGCTTGCCGGCTTTCCAGTAAGCATAGGCCATAGTGAACTGATAAAGATCCGTCAACAGAGGCGTCACCATTGGATTGGTAGGGCCATCGATGCTGCCGCCGCCGTATCCCCTGTCTTCTTTCTTAAGTCCATTCGCCGCCGCCGCCGCCATTTCGGAATTGTATTGGAAAACAATAACTGAATCCTATTGAAGGAACTTGGTTGCTGCAACTTGTATATTCAGAAGCTGAACGTTGTAAACAAGGAGTAGAGCGGCAGAATAGAATTTATTCGAAAACAATAACTCGATTTTATTCGAAGAATTGTATGCATATATATGTATTATATTGAAGCAATGAAGACAAAAGAGATATGGTGGTTTGTGGTGCCTATAGGGTAGATCGAGAGGCGTAAACAACAAGACTCAACGAGCCTTGCACATGTGAGTAAGAGAGAGAGAGAGAGCAAAGGGGTCTTCTGGGGGTCACCAAATAAAGGGCCGTTGTTGGTTGGGATACAAATGAGCCATTTTGGGTGTGCTCTTTCTTGACTTGATGCAACTTCGGATGACGGATGGTCAAGTATGACGTCTCGTTAACGAAAGTGTGCAAGTAAGGACTTAAGTGGATGGAGTTGCTTTAAGTGATAATCGAACTGGGTATATGTGAGTGTAAGCTTTTAGGCTTATATACCATCTCAAGCATCACTCACTTTTACACAATTAATTTGACATACTCTATCAATATTAGAAAACAAATATACATAATCACTATTCTTCAAAAAAATTCATCCGAATTGCATCCATCCTATGTAATTTAAAAGCAAACATGGTCTTAAATTCTAACCTTGGCCTCATCAGGATTGGGATAGGGCATCCCCAAATTGACTACTTTTTCATGGCACTTACTTTTCTTTCATCTTTCAACTTTCTTTATATTTTCTACTTTTCTTTGGCGCTCACATTTTATCTTCTATTTTTCATTTACTCAATCATCATCCATTAATTAATTATAATGAAATAATACAATATCACCTTTATCCTAGCATTCATTTTTATCTCATCCATTTTTATCTCTTTCCATACACAGACTCAAGTCAATCATAAAACTCAATCCCTATTGACAAAAAACTTACAATTAAATATATTGGATTAAAGGAATTTTATTTCGTACATAACACCATCTCACACAAGACTTCTTTTTTTTTTTTTTAAATATATTAATTGAAAAAAAGTGTTAGAATTTTGTATAAAACGATATCATGTAAAAAAAAAAATCCCACATTAGCATTTCTACATTATATTACAATTTGAGTAGAGTGATTATAAATAAATTGATACTCCCTCCGTCCCATACCATAGGAATTTGCACACTTTTCATATATGGATGTCTCATACCAATTTGCACACTCCATAAAATGAAATATCTTCACAACCCTCACCCTTGAAATATACTCATATTTACTCATATGTCATTACTTTTCCACACTCAATCTACTTTTTACTTTACTTTATTCATAAAAGTTTACAAAACTATCCCTCAAAACATCAATCATTACACATTTTCTTACACATTTCTTAAAATGTGTGCCAATCAAAGGGTGCAAGTTCCTCTAACACTTCTCTAGAGCAAAAAACTTTAGATGGAACTGAATGCTTACACCCCTCACTCTTTCAATTGTGTGTATTTTTATTGGTTGATGAAAACATGTGACATAATAGTAATTTATGTATGTTTGAAAATATGTCAAGCATAGTACTACATAACAATTCACTTAAATTGTTAATTAATACACCCTTCAATCCATACTAAATGACATTTAGGAGATACTAATATTCACCATCATCATACAACCTTCGATCCAACCCGAGTGAGCAGATCCTAGATTCGTGCACTGGATGTATTTGAGACTTTTCCGTTAACTAATAGTCCATAAACCACTAGATTCGTTCAACATATTCTCTAGTTTAACAAAAAGAGTAACAAGTAGATGACATTTAAATGTCTTGACTGCTTGGGAGGCATTAATCAGGCAAAAAGTACTGTTAGCTTTGGCAACATTAGTTTTCTAAAGGGTTGTGATACCAAATAACACATCACAGCTCAAAGCTTTTTTCTGTTTTCATACTACTATCGGTATAGCGCCAGACGAAATCACATATTCAATGGGGATGAAATATTGTGCTATTAACAAAGTTAGCCAGTAGATGGTCTCCTCCACATTCGCCCTTCAAATTGCTCGTTTGTCTTTCACAAGGGATTAACGATGCTGCTGCTTTGGCAATGGCTCCTACAAAATATCCAGTTGCAAATCATTATTTTCTTCATAGTAACTATCAAATTGAGAGTTTGAGACCACAAAATGAAAATGAAGTTGGCCCATAGATCCTACCTGAGCTACTATGAGGGTGATTTTCGATCAGTGGTCGACAAGGAAGTACCTTCTCCTCACAAATTGCCTTTGCATCAAGAAACACTAGATTGGTGTTGCAATTCAAGAATATGTAATGCAGCAAATAGGAAACAAAGAAATGGCTTACTTTAGAGGATCCCGGGAGCTGAAAAGCTCCGAAATGATGCTGCTGAATGGATGACTCTACATCAAATGAAGTTTTCGAGCCAACCATACGTGAGAAATCAGTGACTGGTGCAGGGATATTTTGGTCAGTGCAAATTGCTTTATTCACGAATTTATCGTGCTCATTTACGTCCATCCCCATTTGACAATTTTGGTTGGGCTGCAGCATCCCGGGAAGGGGAATTGGATAAAGGCTTAATCCATTTCTCATTGTTAACATCTGGAGAAAATCGGATTCAGTGTAAGAGGTTTGTGATAATCAATCAGAAATCAGAATTCATCAAAGTAAAAGGCGAGTGTTAAAGTAATCTCGTTCTGAGACATTCCAAAGGAAAATAGAATATGGACAGAATGATCAAAACATAAATAGAACATGGCTGTCAATCTCAGAGAAAGACAGCTTCTGTCCTCTGCATGCCGCCCATTCCATTACATGATGTTTAGTTAAGGCAAGAAACATACATTCAAACCTCAACATAAAAAAAAAGAGCTTACAAAACAGATTCAACTATTTAAACAAAAGTATGTATGTTGCAGAAGTTGTCAATGTCGAATATATAATAATCACATCTTAATTAGAAATTGAAATTTTCTATGCGAGCTATGTTGACGAAGAAAATTTAAAGTACTTAGTTACAAGCAAGCCAGAGTTTTAATAGCCAGGCACTATTTATATTTGTATGCATTAATGGTGCAAGTCATTACCAACTCAACACAACGAGAGGACACTCACCCACAAAATTCGGTGGCTCGATCCAGGTAAGTAATACAACAAACTAATCCAAATTATCAATTGGGATAATCTTTAACCTGTGTATTCCATGTAGCCTGCAATGTGGGGCAGTGAGTCACCATTCCCACCTGGATCCGCCCGGAACCGGATGGGAAATCCAGGGCTGGGATGGTGATCATACTCCTCTCATTGTTCCCCATGGGAATTTTATATCTATTACAGGTATATAATTAAATACTACTGCTATAACTTTAAAATTTTACGTAATTCAATTATCATCATAGATTAATGTATTTTATATTATATGAACATTTTTTATAATTTTACATGTAAATAATCCCCGGCTTGTATGGCAGGTTCAGAGGGATTCCCTGATATAGCAGGGGCTCCATTTCTTTTTTTTAGATTGCTACAAGATTGTGATTCTTTCAACACTCGTAAATCCTATCCAACCTAATAAGCTAAAGATCAATCAAAATCGCTAAATTTCAGAATGTACTTGTCGACTTGCCTGTACTTGGAGCTGTAGCTGCTTGAGGTACTCAATGGCTTCGTCGAGCATCGATGCCTTGTCCGTCTACAGAAAATTCAAGAGATCTGGAATTGACAAAGGGAAGAAAAAAAAATCCAACAACGCTAACGCTAACACTAAGCACCAGTTTAGCGTTTACCTTGTTTGAATTTGGAATTAGATTTTGCAATGCCTTCATTTTCTCATTAATCCTGCTCCTCCTCCGCTGTTAAATTAAAAAATTACAATCCGAATCCCCATTCCAATTTAAATTCATAACAATAATGAAAGTTAACGAAAAACAACCTTCTCAGAGAGATTATGGACCTCAGCTGCTCTGCTCCTCTTTGAACAACTCCGAGACGACGTTGGCTTCGCCGCCGCCCTCTTCCGCCACCGCCTCCTGTACAAATACCAACATTCATTCACATTGATCGAAGAAAAATCATCGAAAAACAGCGAGAAATATACAAAATTCAAATTCCTCTTATTCCGTTTTTTCACATAACTAGAGATTCATTCAATGGCGGATAAAAAGTTATAATTACCTCACTCTCGCAGTCGTAGTTATCAAGCTCATTCTCCAAGTATGCATTAGAATCGTGAATCGGATTCACGGCGGGAGAAACATGGATCTGTTGCTTTAGAGGATGCATTGGCGGCGGCGGAGGTGGAGAACGGGGGAGAATTTGATGGAGAAAAAGGGAGAATTCATCGGGGTGATCGTGAGAGTTCAATGAAGAGGAATATTGGTAGTTGGAGGTGGCGTTGAAGAGATTCGCCATTGATGAGCATAGCGGGGGTATATTCAGCTTAAAACACGGGTTCGATTTCGTGTTGATTTTGTAATCCTGCTGCAGAAGAGAGAAAGGTGAAGAATTGAATCAACTGCAACACACTTTCTTTGTTTGTTTGTGTCAGAGGAGAGCAGAAAAGGCGCGACTTTTGAGTAGGCTGCAAGGGGCGCGTGTGTTTGGCTTCATTTACTCTAAAAGACTGCAACTTAAAAAGTGAGCACCAATACTCCACTGCCTCACACAATCCAATTTTCTTTGTTTTGTTTGCAAACTTTACGAACAGTTTTAGAATCACTTATGAGATGTTTGTAAATTCTAAGGGGATGTTTCTTTTTGGTTTTAAAAACCAGGTTTTAGATTTCAAGATCCAAAATCCGTTTTACTTCGGGATTTAAAAACCGGTTTTCAAAATCCACTCAAAACCACCCTTATCAAACATATTGATTTGACATAAAGTTATATCTATATAATATTACTCCAATCATTATATTCTTTTTCAACAATAATAGTATAATAATACTATAATAATATAATAATACAATAATATAATAATATAATACATTTAATCAACTAATCATTATAATCTCACCAAACAATAATATAATAATACAAACTCATTCAATCTTACAACTTGATTTGACATAAAGTTAAATCTTTCACTATTCCAAAACTCAAAAGAAACACTCATATTACTATTCATCAGGATTTCAAAAACCAGGATTTCAAAAATCTGGTTTTTAAAACCACCCAAAGCCCAAAAGAAACATCCCCTAAGGGTGTGTTTGTAAATTATATTGATTGATTCAAAGTGATTAAAATTGATTTTTACAATAAAATGAAAAATTGGTAGTGTTTTAAAATTAAACACTTTAAATCCATTGTGTATATGTTGCATTGTTTACAAAACAAACCACTTTTTTTATAAATTTACAAAAAACACCCTTATTACATTTGGATAGGTAATGTGTAAAGATGAAATATTATTTAAATTGTGAGGGTAAAGTTGTAAAATTGATTATTGTAATGATGAGAAGCACATAGAAGCTATTAGAAGTAGGTGGAGGGGTGCTTCATCAAAATCACTTTTAACCAATTTACTTAATCACT
Organism: Galeopsis tetrahit; assembly: GCA_963675135.1. Taxonomy (NCBI): domain Eukaryota; kingdom Viridiplantae; phylum Streptophyta; class Magnoliopsida; order Lamiales; family Lamiaceae; genus Galeopsis; species Galeopsis tetrahit. The sequence continues at coordinate 2,348,636 of OY776120.1, forward strand.
TGATTGTGTTTGAAAACACTCCAAAAGTGATTCTATTTGAAAAAAAAGTGTTTTTAAGCACCTTATAGTATTTGAAAACACCTCTTAGATTGATTTTGAACACATTTTAATTTCAGTCGAATAAGTATACTTAAATTTTGATAATGATTGTTTTACTTGTAATAAGGAAATCAACATACTTATTGAACTAAATCAAAATGTGTAATTCATATGGTTCAAATTCAAAATAGAACTAAAAAAATCTTTATTCTAAAAAAAATGTACTAATCAAATTAGATTAGTATTTTTTTTAAATTAACAATAAATTACTACTTTTATTTTAAACTAATACTCTTCAAATATTTAGTGTTTATGAGAGTAAATCATGAATGGAGTAAATAAATGATGGTTAAAAAATAATATTATTATGATATGAAAAATATTTTTAAGGCTCTGGTTTTAAATGAGACTTTCGTTTTCATAAGTGGATGGTAAAATTAATCTTTAGACGATCCTTAAAGTGGATACCGAAACTTTAAAAAAATAAAAAAATCTCTCACCAATTAACTCCGACTCATAATCACTTGAATTATCTCAATTTAGCCATGTATTTATAATTTTGTTAAATACATACATAGTTTAAATTATTTTTACCTCTCCACGTATCAATGTACTTTTTTAAAACACAAGTTGATGAAGTAAAATTATGTACTATGACAAAAGGGTATCGTACCTAGTTCATCTAAGGTACTTGTATCATTTAAAAAAATCAAAATACTCATATATCACATATAATAGTACACATATAATTCATTTAATTTCACATCAAGAATTTACTACACATGTAATACTACTATATTCTTTAATCAAAACGTGCAAAAAAACTACTTTTTTCGTCCAGTGATTATTTTTAGAGCATTTCAAGATTACTTGCACACTCTTAATATGAAAATACCTTATAAAATTAATACACTTTCAACATTATTTCATCTTTTATCTTATATCATCGACGACTAATTTTTTTTTTTTTAAATGTGCCGGTAAAATCGTATAGTCATCACGGGTAGACGGACAGAGGAAGTAAAACATCTTAAATCAAGAGTTGTGTCACACTCATATATTGGGAGTGACTGAGTGAGAGGGATGTGTTTGACCAGTCTTGGCAGCAGCCAGCAGTAGAATAAATAATGAAGCACTGTGCACTGCAGGTTCCCTATATATGGCTTCGTTTCATCTCTTTACTGCTGGAAAATGAGAGGTATTAGTATTACTCCCTAAATAAAATAACCCTGACGTCAAAATAGTGTTCAATTAAGTGGAAATTTATAAATTTAAAAAAAAAAAAAAACATTCATCCTATATTAATTTGCATACAAAATTTGGCACATAAAATAAGAAAATGAAACAATGAGTTAAATTTTGAGGAATAATTTTGGAAATTTTTATGTATATATAAAGTATAAAAATAAATTAAAAAAATAATGACATTTTATTTAAACTGTAAAAAATTTTAAGGGTTAAATTTATGAATTTTTTTTATTTTATATGTGCAAATTATATTAGAACGTTCGAATAAAAACGCGTCTAGATTATTATGAAACATAGAGAGTACAATATTTAGTAATTTGTCTTTCCTCCTACCTAACTTCGATCATACAATGTTATTTTTTAGAAGCTTCACTTAATATTTTATACTCCGTATTTTATACGAACATAAAATATTTAGACTAAACATACATTCACATTTTGTACAGGGTTTCGGCCAAATTGTCGATAAATATTCATATAATATTAATGATAAAATTAACATTAATTTCTCAATCACGTTAATTTAAGTTTGAGAAATCAAAATGCCTAAATCAATTACACAAAACAAAATTATTAAATCCTCACTTAATTGAAACCAACAATTTGAAGAGTTAGTGGGTCTGCACAACAGAAGTTTTTTTGTGTGTTTGTATCTGAAATAAAACAGTAATGGCAAATTATACACATAAATAAATAATTAACTAGGTACAAATAGAATTAATAATAATAATAAATAATAGTCACGCGTGCGAGAACATTACATTCTCATTGTCTTAAATTTTGTACAAATTCCACTTAAATTGTGAGCAGAGTTCCACTTGAATTTTTGTGTCTTACGTCACCCACGCGCCACCGTTTTCTTAAGTAATACACAAATTTAAATAATAAATATAGTACAGGTAATATTAATAGAGAGAGTGAGATAAAGAGAAAAAGTAAGATTTGCAGTATAAGAATAATAAATTAAAAAATATTTATCAAAAAGAATTTAAAAAGTTTATAAATGGACAAATCAAAATGACAAAATAAAAAATTTATAAACGGATGAAGGGAGTAGGAGTATAATATTTTATTAGGAATCTTGTTATCGTCACCTCTAGTTCTAACATATACTCTTCCGTCTAAATTTTGTATGTAAGTATTTATTTTTAGTTTGTTCAAATTTACATTTCTACGATACATCATTCACTACTTACTATATATAAATAGTTAATACTAGTATTTTTTAAAATTTATAAAAATGAATCACAAATACAAAGTGAATAATAAAATACATAAGCACACGTACATTGTATGCAGTGGAGTGCAAAACGACGTCATATTGATCCGAAACCACGTGTCAAGAGATGAAGGCCACTCTTGTTGAGATGCGTGAATTTGGACCACGCTATGTTTGATCCGGCGGTTATGAATCCATTTACTTGTCACTTTCGATGATTTGACTAAGTGAGTCACCCTAAATTTTCATTTCCAATGATACAAACTTAATGCTATTCTACATCTCTCCCATCTTCCACCTAGTGCATTTACATATACTACTCCCTCCCAACTAGAACTGTTATTCGAGTCGAGTATTTGAGGTTCGAACTCGACTCGATAACATTGTCGAGTTAAAAAAATTGAACTCGACTCGTTAACGAGTCTATCGAGTTGAATCGAACTTAATGAAATTTTTTATAAAAAATTAGTTATCGAGTCTAACAAGTCGAACTCGAGCCGTCTCATTAGTAAATCGAGTATCTAACGAACTTGACTCATTAAGCTAAACGAGTCGAGTCTTAACGAGGCGAGCCGAGTCTCGTTAAGGCTCGGTTCGAATAACAACACTAACTCCCTCACAACTAGGACGGTAAATGAGTCGAGTAGAACACAATGTAGTTCAAACTTATTTGAAGTATTATCGAACTTTAAAATTATTGTTTGAGCTTGTTTGATAATTAAACGAGTCGAGCTTGAGTAGTTTGACATTTTTACATTAAATCTCGAGTAGTTTGACATTTTTACATTAAATTTTTCTTTTTTTACTTATCGAGCTCGAGCCGAACCCTAGATCGTATCGAACATAAATATATATTCAATGTTGTTTGATATATTTGTCGAACCGAGCTTGAACGATCTTGAATCGAGTGTCAGATAGCTTTAAGTTTGTTTCATCATTTGGGGCGGGCGGAAGCTTTTTACATTTTTTGGCAAGAAAATTGATGGCATTTGGCTTCAATTAAAAAAATTAAAAATAAATAAATTGTTGAGAATGGGATTTGAACCCATGCCCTTTCGGACCAGAACCTTAATCTGGCGCCTTAGACCAACTCGGCCACCTCAACTTGTTGTGTCAAAAAAAGATTTTAATATATTCAAAATTTCAAATACATTTCCATAAGTGAAAAATTCATCGTTAAATTGGTCAATAGTGTACATCAAAAAATACTCTCGGACTTCTGCGTGGGACTCCCTATTCAATTTTGGTGTTTTATCTCGTGTTTTAATTGATTAGTTTTAGCCAAAATGGTCAAAATATATGCAATAGCTCCCTCCGTTGCATTATTTTTTAACAGTATTAGTTAGTTTCACTAAACATTATTAGTTGATTTTCCGGTTGTTTATATTAAATAGTATTAGTTGCACAAAAAATGTTTCAATTTTGAAAATCACATATAAAATAACCAATATATATAAACAATATCTTCTGCATATGAATTGATTCACATAACTGTATGAAATTACTTTAGAATTACAGTGAATGTCTTACAATGCTCTTGATACTTCTTTCACAATCTCTACAACCCAATCAAACCAACCTGGAAACCCAAACATCAGCAAACGAATATCAGAAGCTCGTTTCGGAGCGCATAAGTAAATACGAAAGACGAAGTTCAAAAAAGACGCACCTGAACCACATAACAATCAACCACCTTTCTTTGTGGTTAACTCTCGAACCCAAACTCCTCCATTGATTCCTCTACCATCTTATCCGGCTAATCTACGTACACTTTTCTTCCTCAAACCAAATTAACTAGCCAAATACAAAATTTTAGACACTAACATTACGAACCTGAGTGGATATTAAACTCCATATTTCAATTTTCATTATAACAAACAAAAGGTTACGAGGAATGGCAACAAGCACAGAACCAATATGCCAGGAATATTGATTGCGGAAGCATCTCCTGTCATCTGAACGGACCCAGAAAAGCTTCCAGCGGTGCCCATTGTCGTGGAAGTTGCGTTAGGCACAGGAATAGGTTTGCAGCTTCCAAAGGGTGCTCCAGCCTGCAATAAGTCCAGTCTGATTTTAATATATGCTTCTTTTTTGTTTTCAATTACATTGTAAATCCTTTATGTTGCGTGAAATAGTTTTGTTTGTTTGAGGGTGCTCGTGAAATAAAATTAAGGCAAATCTGTCAATTTTCGTCTCGAGGGAGCTCGTGAAATAAAGAGAGAAAGCAGCTTTAATTCATGAAATGTAGTTATAGGGCATGTTTGGATGAAAGAGAGGCACAAAAAGCTCAAATAATTGTCAGGAAAAGTTGTGATTCTTTGATGTGGGACAAGAAACTCAGTAGCTCAAATATCAAACGTCTTCATGGCCAAACAGCTATCGCAGTCGAACTAATCTACGCCTCATATTTATCGCAAAACATAAGTTTTTACAATGTATCCTAAAGCCTATTGTCCCCAACTCCAGCACCCAAGATATTTTTTAAGTGCAACTTACAGAGATCAATTTCTTGCATGCATTATAAAACCATTCACAAATTAGTTGAAACTGAAGAGAGACGAGATCGAAAAATTCGGACATAAAAAAATAGTCTAATGTTGCCATATATATATAACTTGTTTTGCAGATTAACATAATTAAAAGAACCATGCACCAAAAGTGTTTTCTTAATTCAGTATTTTGGCTTAGGTAAAAAAATATGGACTGACCTGGCAAGCCGAGACGGTACTACACCCGCATAGTGTCTGCCCATTCATTCGATCCAAACCATCAAATGCACCTCCTCCATCACTTCTCTGCAAGTTCATATCAAATTATAACTCACATAGAAGAACCATTGGCTTATGGGGTGTTTGCAAACACAAGTAACGTGATTCTGCCCCTTTTCATATGGTTTGCAAACACCCTTTACAAGGGTCAAAGTGCAGTGTTTCAATACCATGTAAAAGTTCACTGCCAAAAAATTGGGCATCTGATTCCCTGCAGACTTATAACAGGTTGCCACCATATCGGTGAGTGGTGCAGAATGCTCTTTACAAGCTTCATTTTGAACTGGAATAGTTGGAAAGTAGTTCATAAGATATAGCGAGGAGCTTCTTGTGTTAAGTGCCTTCGATTCTTTCCTTTTTGAGCATGAGCCAGGTACCACCCCCGGATCTCCCGCTGAAAACACATTATAGAATGAGGATTTCTATTGCACTACCACATTCAATCAAGGGTTAATTGCAGAATGAATCACAACATTTTCACGTTTTTTCAATTACACCATGTGTTTTCAAAATTTGCAATTCCATCACAGGACTATTTCCGTCAAGTTCTGGTGACGTAACAGTGTATGAAATTGCAAAAATTAAAAGGTTATGATTAAATTGAAACAATAACAAAAGGTAGTGAATTTATTTGCAATTATTTAAAAAAAAAATGGCTGACACGTCAGCATAAGTTACCGGAAAATGGACATATGATGTAATTGCAAAATTCAAAAAGTTTGTGTATCAAATTACAAATTTTAAAAACATATGTTGTAATTGAAAAAACGTGAAAAAGTCGTGCTTTTTATGCAATAAACCCTTCGATCAAATCCACAAGCAAGAAGAACCAATCATTGTCTTATATACTTACGTTCATTTTCCACCATGTACTTCCATTGGTACGCAATTCCTTCAGCTGCCTCTTTTGAAGAATCAGAAGTGAAAACCAGCAGCCTATAGTTGTTCTTCACCATGCTATTAACAGTGGGCCAATCTTCACCTTTCTTCGGCATTTTGGCAACTGGATACCAATATTTGTCCAAACCAGCATCAGTGAACACCCTTGTTAATCCTTTTGGTGCATGAACATAATCCTCAATGACGATGGTAACAATCTCCGAGGGATTTTGTGTCAAGAATGCTTCTACTTCTTTCAATGTATTGATTGCTGGCTCCTATTCATTCGATTCCATTTTCAGAAAAGAAATGACACACATTACAAAACAATGTGTTGCAATAAAATACTAGTCAGGTACGAATCAATTTTCTCAATTAAGTATCGAAACCTCTACATTGACAAGGTTGCAGGATTTTCAACACACATTGAGAAAATTGATTGGACTAATATTGTCAACACCCAATATTGCAATTTACTCAAAGGAAACAAAAGGGGGGCAAGTAGATTACAAATGCAGTGAAATTGTAGCATTGGCCACGAAACGAATGACAAAGCCAGATATCATTCTCAAAATCATACATATCCAGCATCAGTCCCCTCACTCCATTCTACACAAATTCCACAAAACAACATTAGTATTCAGTATACAAGAATTAATCCCCCACCTCTCTACAAGTTTAGACATTTAGATGAGACGTTCTTTCATGGTATCAGAGCCTGAGGGGGTGTTTGTTTTGGGACTCACACGTCCGGATGGGGGACGTAACGTCCCCCATCCTGTTCTAGTTCGGGATTTCACATCCGGATTTCACCATCCAACTCCATCCACCCCTAATAATAGATATATATTATACTATTACTCCCTCTGTTCCACAATAACTTTCATACTTTCCTTTTTAAGACGTCCCACAATAACTTTCACACCCTTGAAATGGAAAACCGTTTATAAACTCCACCCTCACAAATTATTCTCAATTTTACACAAATGTCATTACTTTTTCTCTACATATACACAAAAGTCAACTACTCTATTTACTTTATATATAAAAGTTACAAAACTACCCCTATAATATGTGTGTCCACCTACCTATGAAAGTTAATATGGGACGGAGGGAGTATAATAATACGACATCATACATTCTTACACAATTGATTTGACATAATATTACATTATACTCCGTATAATATTATAATACAACAACACCCACTCTTATACAATTGATTTGACATAAAGTTACACCCCATCGTACTCAAAATCCCTAAACAAACACACATTATCAATACTCATTGTAATTTCTCCATCCAGGATTTCCCTCGTCCTACATAATCCCAAAACAAACACCCCTACCACACATCTCATTTAAATTGTCCACTCGAGACGAAATTCTTTCAAACAAAATGCAAGTTTAGAGATGAAAAGGCAAAAGGAAGAGAACATACTCTCAATTGATTAGTAACAGAGTCTTCTTGATTATAGAAAGTGATCCTCTCAGCACCGGTTAATGACGGGGCATCAACAATGGAAAAGGCATTATGAGTCATGAGCCATGAGTACTTGTTAAAGGGCAACCCACTAATCTATTATCACAATTACACACACAATCAATTCAAAGAAAAAATCACACAATAATTTCAAAATTAAAAAAAGGGGGAGGCATTAGTTACAATGGAAGTCGGAATAGTAGCTTGGCCCCTGATGCAGAGAGGCTGCGTTTTCCCAAGTGAAGGGCAATTCCCACAGTACAGACCAGCTCCACAATCCGTCGCGCTCGAACACGATTCCAAAACCTGCAAAAAATCGAAGAAATAAGCGAATGTAACAAAGGGATCTGCACAAAAATGGGGGTACCTGGGAGTCGCCATTGGAGATGAAGAGAGAGAGGAGAAGGAGGAAGAAAAAATGGCGGCCAATTGAGAGTGGAGTGATCATAGTGTGGAGGTGAGAGAGAAATGCGGTGAGAGAAATTAAATTATACTCCATTTACAAAGTTTAATTAATTAATAAAGGATAAGGTATGACAGAGATTGTGTTAGCGTTTCAACACTGCCATGGATTTTATTTTACTGCTCAACTAACATAAACAAACTTATTAAATAAAAAGAGTCAAACCCAAAAGAGTTGGTTCAGAGGTGTAAACTTGAAAATGTGTTCCTTTCTAGATCGTTCGAACTCTCTAAATTGCAACCAATTTATATGGGGTCAGTTCATACGCAAAATTTTTACTTTTCGACAAGTGGACGATGAAATTGGTTCCTGGGTTAGTCAGTTTTTGAATGGGGGAACCCCAAGGAGTTGGACCAGTGGTGTAAACTCGAGACTTAGAAATGTGTTCCTCTTAATATTGTTCGAATTCTCTAAGCTACAAACAATTTAGGGCTAGTCTTGGGTGAGACCGTCTCACAAAATGAGATCCGTGAGACGGTCCTCATATATAAAAAGTGATAATGTTTGAGCAAAAAGTGATAGTGTTTAAGTAAAAAGTGACAGTCACTTTTGTTAAAAATATTACTCCCTCCGTCCCATATTAATTTTCATAGGTAGATGGGCACAAATATTAAGAAAGTGTAGTAGTGAGTGGAGTTTTGAGGGGTAATTTTGTAAACCTTCATGTATAAAGTAAAGAATGAGTTGACTTTTGTGTATGTGTGTAGAAAAAGTAATGACATTTGTGTAAAATTGAGGATATTGTGAGAGTGGAGTTTATAAAGGGTTTTCCATTTTAAGGGTGTGAAAGTTATTGTGGGACGTCCCAAAAAGGAAAGTGTGAAAGTTATTGTGGGACGGAGAGAGTATCACTTTTCACTTAAACATTATCACTTTTTTTTTTATAACTTTTCACTTAAACATTATCACTTTTTTTACCCGCCAAAATTTGGAAAAAAAATATGGGTGGATCCGTCTCACAGAAAAAGATCCGTGAGACGATCTCACACAAATTTTTGCCAACAATTTATATGGGGCTAGTTCATATAGAGCACAAAACTCTTACTCCCGTAAGTGGACTACGAAATTGATCCCCGAATTAGTTGGAATTTTGGACCGAAAATCTAAACTTAAAAAAAATAAAGAGTCAAAAGAGAAAGATAAAAGAAAAAGATCAAACAAGTACGTTCATCTTTCTTACTAAAATAGAATCTTCATTTCCAATTTCAAACAAACAGGATACATAGACTACGCTATAATCGCTCCAACTAGACTTTGTCCAAAAAGGATATGCTTCATTCGGAACAATAGTTGTGACAAATTTGTAACTGAAATCAGTTCTAAATCAGCTGTTATAAATTACACAACGAGTAATAACGATTGTGATTTACTCGGAAACGTTGCAAAATCAACTGACTATATTAAGGGGGTGTTTGTAAACTCTATAAACAGCTTAAAAGCACTTCTCAAAAATAAAAACTGTGAGAAGGCAGTTTTAAAAAAAGTGATCTGGAAGCAGTTTGTAGAGTTTGCAAAACCCCCTAACTATCCGTTGAAATCGACAGTTTGAAGGATTGTTTTTGTGTCATTTTTTATGTTCCCGTATATATTTCAGATTCTAAATTTTTAGGTGTTACCCTCAATCATTTATTGACATAATACTTATTAATAAATTAAATAGTGAAACACAAAATAAAACATTAATAAGTAGTCTCGTGTATGATGTTTCAAAATAAAAATAAGTAATAATAAGAGAGAAGAGATCATGCTTCAAAACTAAAGTAATATTGTGGGGTAGTATATATTTATAAAGAAGGGTTGATTGATGAATGATGAAATAATTGAGATTTGTTTTAACCTACCCACACTGAGGCTAAATTGGCTAATGCTCTAGCTCCTCTTAAATTTCATGTTTCAAAAAATATCACCCATTATTTTATTTTATTATATAAACACATTACTTCGAATTACTTTTGTAATAATTCATAAAAGTTAATATAAATTTTACAATCACAATCATCTCAAATTTACACAAAATGATACTCCTACAAATATTACTTTTGGGCTCGCAAGTACACAGTGTGTTAAATTATTTATTTTATACATAAAAATTTATAAAATTACCTTTTAAAAGTTAAAATCATAATTACACTTTCTTAATATATGTGTTTATCTACCTATGAAAATTATTATAAGACGAAAAGAGTGCAGTGCATCCAAAAGGACCAAAACTTTGGTAGTAACTGGTGGGAATGCTGCGACAATGGTCACCGATTGAAACGTTTTTTGTTGAAAATTGGAACAGAAATCCGACATGCATATTTCGTAGGTATCAAATAATGGAATGGAATGCCTAAACTCAATAAAAGAAAGGACACTGTTTGTTTGTTGGAGAAGATAAAAGCATTTGTATTGTATTTATTGGATTTGAGGAGGTTTCACGTGGTAGGGACCTTCCAACTGTTATCCACCTACTCATATACCTTTCCATAATAGTTTCGTACTCTTCCGTACACTTTTTACTTTATATATAAAAGGTTTACAAAATTAATCCCCAAAACTTCATTCATTATTATATTTTGTTAATATGTGTACTTATCTACCTATGAAAGTTATTATGGAACGGAAGGAATGTTAATTTACCCATTTTCTAAAAAGAAAATGATTTTATTAAGCGTTTTAAATTAATGCACATTTTCATCAAAATGAGAATGAATACATTTACCAAAATATTTACTGATGCAAATAATTCTGAAAATATCCAAAACCTAAAGAAAATACCCTATTTCCCAAAGTTAGACCTGTATTATTTCTCACAGTTTTCGTACCTACCAAACATGCCCCAAGTATAGGGTCTAATAGAAAAACTCCACCAAAACAAGGTCAATATATGAATCAGCAGAAAACAATAAACTTGGGTCTGAATGAAGAATTGTTATAAATAGTACAAATAAAATGCCTGGAGAAGTTGAGCTGCTTAATGTAGCATTTTACATAAGAATTTGAATTCAAAGAAAATAAATAAAAAAACATATTCTTTCCCGCTTTGATTGGTGATGACTGATGAGAGTATAGTCAGAGCAGTAATGTAATGTAACTGATGTAACCACGAGCAAAAATAATCAGTTTTTAAACGATCAGAACTTTGTATTAATCTTCAGTTAAGTGTTCTTCTTGGCCCGACCATTTGAAGGCCCGACATCATCCCTCTTCGCACCAGATGCCTCGGGCTTTTTGGCCCACGCTGGAGCCCGATCTGCCTCATAACGATAATCGTAAAATAACTCCTCTCCAGCATATATCTTTTCTTTGGCGAAAATACCAACACGGTGGTCTCCAGCCACCATGAGGACCTGTCAGTTGATGTTAGTAAATACTAGCAAAGAGCCTAATTGTCACCATGAGGCACATTTTTTAGACAAGTTACCTTGGCATAGCAATTTGGAACGGGAGAATGATTCGCAAACTTCAGCTTGTCTCCCTTCCGATAAGCATCAAGCACAAACTGACCAAGAACAAAGATTTCATCATTTAAGCAGTTTTCTCTAATTGGGTGTGTGTGTGTGTGTGTGTGTGTAGGAGGTTGAAATTGTATACAAAGGAAATGTTATCATGCCTGATCATTTAGGTTGAAGAGAAAGGAAGAATTTTCACGATCATAAATCTTCCCACGCTTGTCAGCTTCACGGTGTGAAATCAGTTCACCAGTGTATTCTCCAAGGTATTCATGCTTGGCAACACTATTCTGCAGTTTTAGGTATGGATGAGTTTTGAAAAGAAAAAAAAAACTGAGGCCAAAGAATATATATACTGGAATTATACCTTCAAGAAAGCTCCCCAGCCAGAAATATCAGATCTCCCCAGCAAAACCTAGAAATGAAGTAAGAAATGTATCATTGTTGGGATCTAATGTTGACTCTCCCAACATCTACTATGGAGCCCGGTTAGATTTGACTATTATAAAAATGTCGACAAAAGAATAAACAATTAATTTAATGGGACAAGCAAAAAAGAAATATATGAGATTTTAGCACTGATCATCCCCTGCAGGAGACTGGCTAAAACAGATATCTGCACTTCACAACAAAAAATTGCAAAAGATTAAAAAATCAGCAAGCATTTCTGTAGTAGTATGCCTTCCCTAACAACTTTCTTTCAGAAGATCAGCAAGATGAATCATAAGTAACTGAGCTACAATGAGTTTAAATAGTAGATCAAAGAGGATGGTGACATAATTACCCTCTGTTGTTGCTTTAAAAGAAGCTTCATGTTCCTGCATTCGTAATTATCGCCACTTTGAGAAGGCGTTCCTAGGGTGCCATCACCGCAACTGTCGAAACAAATCAAAACTGTCATACATACTTTGCAAAATGAAGACCAATATTAACTAAACATTGACTCTTGCACATACACCAGATACTGCAACATAGCAATGGATGACAAGACTGATCCATATAATTATCAAACAACTGTTGAACTAAAATTTTCCAATATCTTTGTCACTGGCAACCAAGGATGCACAAGACAGTCATCAGTCTACGAAACAACAACTTCAAAAATGCTGAGAGGTAAACTATATGATTAATCTTCTTGAGTCAGTGCCCGTGAACTAAAATTTTGCAATTTGAATACTTAATAGCTTACCTCTACCTGAAATTCACGTATATTTAGGTTTTTATCTAGGACATGAATTCCAATTAATCTTCATATTATAAAAGTTTTAGTTTCTACCAAGATAAAATCAAATTTCACATAAAAAAGTGTCAACCTACCAACTAGGTCATCAACACGCAGGATAAAACAAGTCACTTCTAGGCCAACCCAAGTAAATATGACAAATAATGTTTTAGATCATGCTCACTAACTGTTTTAAAAAGAGATTCAATATAGAAGAGTTCAAACTTATTGAGAAAATATGTCAAGTCTAGATGACATTTGGACTGTCAATAAATCAAACCCTGTCCTCTGGAAGAGTTATTACTTTAAGACTTTCAACTAATGGTTACACATACATTTGTGGATGTGGAAATTAACAAAATGGTACAAATAATAACACTGTGTTAGTTACAACGATAAATTGCATTGAAACTTTAATTAATTCAAAATTTTCACCAGGCCTCTCAAATCAGAACATTAATTATAAGAGTTGCTTATTCAGGGATCCGCTTCAATTGACTATTAAACCACATTTCCAGAAGAAATCATGCAATTCAAGAAGTCTCACCTTATCCAGCAATTTCGGCATACATCTGGATCGCACTCTCTATCAGCAGCAAAGCACGGGCATTGCCTACTACGACACTGGCTCTTCGCACAATGACAGCCTCGGAATCGGTTCTTGCAACTTTTTGGACATCTTACAGAGAATATAATATGACAAGGCATATACTTGTCAGTTCAGCCATAAATAGGAGCATGATACATATCAATGTGGATGTATGAGAATAAAAGAAAGCTAAGTAAGAAGAGGGAAGTAAATATGTAATTAGAATCTTTTAACAAAAAATAACCTCCAACACAAGAGACAGTATTTAATCATATGGAGGATTTATAGCCAGCTTACCCGCAGTATTTTTCACAACAGGTACCATTAACAAGACATGAGCATGTTTTTCCACAAGCACCTTGGCATCCACATGGATTGTACTGCCGACAAGGCTGATCCTTTCCTCCAGAAATCCGTTTCCTAAAAGATTGGTATCCCGCAGATTTCCATGTGTACTTCAAACGACGAACTCTTCCTTTCCTTCGTAAGAATCTTGATCTTCTTCGTGCTCCACCACCCTATTAGCACAAAATGAACATATAACATCTTTTTTAAAGAGGACATAGCCCAAAAGACGTATGAACGAATAGAAAAGGTCTTACCACAATTTCACTACCGTCAGCTTTTAGACAGCCATCAGCAAGGGTCATTCCACCGTCTCGAGAGAGAAACTTTTTCTCAGAATGATGCATATACTTGTAGATCTCGGAGCAGCTTTTTAAGCCACTCATAAGATTCCTAGCAATCAAACAGCTGCATGACATATTCATCTTCAGAACACAGCATTGATATTTCATATAATCCATCAAGTGTAAAGCTAAACTGAGATTCTGATCTTAACTGTATAAGCAAGCTTGGTTGAGTAAGTGCAAAATACTCACCATAAAATTGCAATTATGCAGTTATTCGTATATAACTATGGAACCAAGGTGTGTGCTAGTTTGTCATGCAAATAGAAAAATTCAAAGAAGGTTTATCCACATGTAGAGAAGAGTGTGTGTGTGTGGGGTGGGGGGGGGGGGTAACCATCAGAAACGAGCAAAAGAAAGATGGAGTCTGACCTGTTGCGGCCAAAAATCTGAAGACCCTTTTCATACAGTGCCTTTTCAAATGGTTTCCAACTGCTGTTGCCATTACACATACTCTCATCGAAAATTTCTTCTTTCTTTAAGGTATCATCACTGCTAGTCAGGAGTTGAATACTCTCACTCTCATTTGATGCACCACTGGCAGCTTCTTCCTGCACAGACTTGTTGCTCTCTGGAGCTGGAGAATCTTTCTTCTGGGCCTTTCTAGAACTTGTAGCCTTCGCTTTATGTGAAGAACCATTATCTTCATTTTCTGGACGTGAATCAGAATCAGATGTTGCCATTTTCTTCTGCTTTTTCTTTTTGGAAACCAGAACACTCTCAGCTATTCTCTTGCTACTCCTTTTGTCACCAACAGATTTTCCAGCAGATGTACTCTTTACTGATGAAGGGGCATCATTAATAAGTTTCATTTCTGAGGAAGAAGCACTTTCACTTTGGCAAGACTTTGTTTTCTTCTTGAGGGATATACTTCCTAGCTTCCTCTTTTGAGTTTGTGCAGAGGCACCATTCGACATAGGAGCAGTTTTCTCTTCAAAACTTGCTTGCCTGGAGCCAGTGCCCTCTGATTCAAGGACCTGGCACAGTGTAAGTGAAAGAGTTTAAAGAAAATTAGAATGAGATAAAGAAAAAATATGTACTTATGAATACTCATAATAAAAATTAACCACTAGCCCAAAGGATCCAAGAACAACATTACAAGCAAGTCCCAATAGTGAAAAAGTACGAAATCAAAAGTTAAATTTAATCATGACACATGACAGCCCCACTAATTAAAAAGAAAGCAATAAATGAAATACCAATCGATAGCAGCTTGGGCCACACGGTTCCTTCTCCACATCTGGACATGACCATGGTTGTTGTTTCTCCGCCTAAATGGACAAAAACATTTTAAGAACCCATTGACCACTAAGGACAACTTCGAACCATATTTACTGAAATAATAGACTTACAGGACAGACAAGATCCTGAGAACATCCATGCAGTCTACAGTCAAAAACCTGCCACGTAAATGAGAGTAACTTAGAATGTATAGAAAATCATGCATAGTACAATGTATGGATAAAATTAAATTATTGGTTCCAGCAAATAAATAAATAACAAAATAAAGGAGTAATATTTCTTGCTTACTAGACAACGGCGACAAAACAGATTGTCAAATGAATCCAAAGCAGCATCAAGATCTTTATCAATATATGGATTCACAAAGCCTTCAGCAATTCCATTGTTCATACGACAAATAGCATTGTTACTCTTGATATAATCTTCGTATCTTGCCTGTATAAGATGTTTGATGGTGGTTTATCTCTGTAAAGCAAGCGAAACACAAATGGGAAACAGCTGGACCAAAGTTCTCACGATGACCAGTTCTTTTTTCTTTTTCCAGATAATAAGCAAGGAACACAAATAGCAAAAGATAGTATGAAGAATCCCACATAGTAAGTGCATACCTTGATTTCAGAAGGTTTTCTAGAAAGACACTGGCCCAACACATCCAATGTCATATCGGAGAAACCCAACTTTTTAATGGTCATTCTGAAAAACGAAGGAAAAAATATTTCATTAGTTCAAAAAGTTTCCATGAAGCTCAATTTGGAACAAATATCGATACTAGAAATTAGACACCAAGAAATTACTCTGTTTCACTCTCAAGGCACCAAGAAAGGAAAAACACAACATATTCTAAAGATTATCTATGTAATTTAATAATTTGCTTTCATGTTAGGATGTGCAAAAGAAATACAGACTAACTAATAAAGTAAAACAGATTAACTTCTACATTTACAAATGTGACTATGCCTTATCCCACTATGTGGGAATCAGCTATACAGAACATATTTCAACATCGTGTTAAGTCAAAACACATGTTAGAAGCCGCACGCCATTTCCGAGGAACTTTTATGAACCAAGAAACAGAAGCCAGACATGGAGAAATGCACAAAGATACAATTTTTTTTTTTAAATTATTTTCCCAACGCCTCCGCATTATCCCCTGGAGACTCAAACCCACGACCACACTAGTTTAGATAGTGGTGCTCTTACCACTAGAGCTATCCCACTCTGTCGAGAAATGCACAAAGATTTAGCAGGCCCACATGGCCACATATCAAATAAACCAAACATGAACACAATATGCACTTCACAAAAGTGATCAGCGCAGTGAAGCAAGATAAAATATCAATGTAACTGAAAAGTGACACTTCAAGCACATATGTGGTTTAAGCACAAAGTCTAATTTATAGAAATGCCTAGTGAAACTACAAATTCTGCAGAAAATATACCGACCGCAGAATATAATCTTCAGATTCTAAAAATTCTTTCTTTTCTTCTTCATCGTCAACCGCTTCTTCTTCACTGTCACTACAAATTAGGGCTTCTCCACCAGTCTGGTCATAATATATACGCCTTCTGCCGACCACAGATTGATCCTCTGGCATTCTTTGGTTTCTGTGCAAACAATAGAACATGATTACCACATCAAAAGAAACTAAACAATTAAAAAATAGAGCTGATAAAACCAATACTAGAAATGAGCATGGACTATGAGATGCAACTAGCAATCATTTGTGTTTGACTTGAATTGTAAGGTTGAAAGATAAGACAATGTGTTTGGATCCTAAACCCCTTCACAGTTGACTTAGGCTTTTATGGAATTGAAAGGAGGAGCAGGGGGAAACAATTTGGAGAGGAACAACAAAAGCACAATATTCATCACAACTGATGTTTTTCATATAAAAAAAGCTAAAAGAGTGACTACAATAAGTATATAAAGGGAGAAAAGAAAGTAAACAGCAAATACAAATGAAAACACACATAAGAAAAATGACAGAAAAATGTCAAGAATACTTCAGTGTTGTTTAAAAATTAAAGTGACGACAATGCTGCAACAGATACAGCTCGGTTGTCAAATTAATTTACATTTGACTAGATTAATATTTAAATATCAAATTTAAAGGAAGTACAGAAGTAAGCAGCAGATAATATTTATCACTACGTCGACCAATCCTAAGGGGTGTTTGGTTGTGGTTGTGGGGATTGGATCCTGGAATAGTGAAGGGTATGTTTGATTTGGGATTTAGAGGATTTTGAAATCTGGATTTAAAATCTAGTGGATTCAAAGTCTTGATAAATAGTGGTGTGTGTTTGTTTTGAGATTTAAATAAGGCGTGGCTTAACATTATCCCAAATCAAAGTGTAAGAATATGTGATGTTCTATTAATATAATATTGCTGACTGGAATTATAGTGATTGAATTATTGTATAATAATTAGTGTGTTTTATGGGAAGTTGCAAAAGTGATATAAAAGGTGTGAAAAGTGTTAGGTTTTTAAAAACTAGAAAAAAACCACATTTACATTAATGACTCATTGGAGAGAGTGTGGTGTAGAAAAAAATGGAATGTATAGGGTTTATAGGTATTTGTAAGGGGATGTGTTAGGTTTTTAACTAGATTCTAGGACCCAAAGTAGAACCAGATTTAGATTTCAAAATCCCAAATGCAGTTTTCAAATCCCAAATCAAACAAACCCAAAAAGATGTATTTGGATTTTGTATATGTTTGGTTGCTAGGATGTGAAGGGTAGGATTGTGAAAAAATAGGTGATTGTGAGATTATTATATTGTGAAAAGTAGTGTAGTAATAATTGAGTAAAAGAGGAGAAGAATTGTAAGGCCAAATACATTATATGGAAGAGAGAAATCGAAAAGTGTTTGGATAGGTTAGGCTAATATATTAATCAGTGGGTATTAGATTGTTAGTTGTGTATAGGATATTGTGTTTGAAAAAATAAAATGGGTGTCTTATAGGTATTATAGGGTAGAGTCATAATGGATTTTGATATTTTATACGAAAATTATTTCTAACAAACGCGAGGAAGATTTGAAATCCAAATCATCAAAACTGAAGTAGAAATGAAATATTGTTAAGAGAAGCATGTTTATTAAGTACACTTTTTTACCATGTGCATTTGAATCCTCACTCACCTATCCAAGAAGATCCATGTAGTATATGGCGGCAATTTATCCACTTCCGGAAGCTTGATGGGACGCACAGCATTTTTTACTGCAATACTTGATCCTAAAAGAATTGCTGAAGGCGCATATCCATCTTCTTGGGAGCTACAACTTTCGTTATCTCCATTGCTTGTGCCAATACCATTATGCATATCAAGTGCATCTTTTTGCCTTTTTGCCAGTAAATCTCCATTTGCATCACCACTAACAATCTTATTATTTCTTCTATCCACTGATAGCTTATAAAGATTTTTTGTCACACCGAGTACTTTCTCAGCATTCTCTTCAATCCGTTTCTGGGATGCAAAAGAAAGAACATCTAAGAGTATAAGGTGTTACCATGAACTAAGCAATCATAAGATATTAAAGATGTTGCGTAGCAATCATCAACAATTAAAGATTATGCATCACATGAGTGTACCTTTATATAGTCAATGCGATCAGATACAATTTCTTTCTTTAATAACTCAATAACAGTTATAATTTCCCGTGCTGATGAGCTCGTTTCTTGGTGCAAAGCAATCTGTACAAGTCACAATAATCCAAGAAGGTGTTATACACCATTATTGAAGCCCAACAGTTAGAATTTATACATGAGTAAATAGGTTTAATATCAAGCCGTGTTTATCCATCAAAATTTTACAGTTTTCTTTATTTACAAGAAACAAAACGTTTTGATCTATCAAATCCTCACATAAAGAAAACAATATTTTACAGAGGAATGTTCTTAACTAGAGCATGCAGTTCAGATAATCTTGAAAAGAAGGAACTAGATAGAGACTGACGCACAATAAAGCATTCAAACTCAACTGCTCAGTATGAATACGTAGCATAGTGTGTGCATGGACTTGCATTAATTAAATTTTAGAGAGCCCATTCAAGTCTTACACGTGTAATTAGTACACACCTGTATCACATATTCTGCTTAAACTACAATAAAGTTCGTGCCAAAAATTACCATATAGAGAGTGAGAAGTAAGATCATAACATAAAACTGAACTCCATAAAACATACCATCAACAACACAGAAAATCTCCTCACATTAATATAAGATAGGACTAACGCAAACTTACGCTTCAGCAATCAAAACACACACAATGTACCTTCCTGTTCAATCCTCGTCACTTTAAAAAGCATGGCAAACAGTAAAAAGAAAGAAAACCTCCCAAATCTCCTTTACCACAAATGTAAATTTGAAAACATAAGGCGGAACCAGCGCACATCACAAAACACACAGACCACACATTCGCAATTAAAATGCAGTCGAAAAGAGGGGCGATTGGAAGAATTACAGGAAAGTCGGATCCGGATGCGGACGGTGAGGCTTTGGGCACCAACATTGCCGGCGGAGGAGCTGATAAGGCGGCGTTTAGCTCGATCCGGCAATGGAGCTGCAATTGCAGATCCGGCTCATGCAAAGCCGGGACGCAATTTCGATTTGGCGCTTCGAATTTGAAAACCCTAAAAATGGATAGTGAGAGAGGATGTGGCGGGAGTGGTGGGCCTCCAGAGAGCGCTTTTCAGCACTGGTCTCCCCCTTTTTTCTTTATGTATGCACTGTACTTTTTTCTCTTCGCAACAGTTTTGTTCCTGAATTCACAATTATTAACACCCAATTTTTATTATATATAGTCGAAACGTGTTAAGTTCAATGCGTCAGCCCGTTTCACCATACTTAAAAGAGTAGGTAAGGTTAAATGTATATAAACCCGTCAAAATCCAGACCTAAACGGGTCGGTTCGTTAGGGTTACGGATTTTGACAAAGTGTGGTAGGTTAGTGTTAAACTACCTTATTAATTGTTAATTTTAGATAAAAATATATTAGTATTAGTTAATACACATGTGCTTGTAAAAAACGTGTTACTTTTGTCTGAAAAATGAAGAATACGCTCTCAAAGGTTCTTCGCTTCGAAACCCTAAGACGGTAGATGCGCCGCTTCCCCTTTGTGTGGCTTTTCTCGATCTTTAAATCTCATCGGTGTTTTTCCTCCTCGTTTCTCAATTTCGCCGGCGACATCCTCTAGATTCTTGTTGGTGGCGATGTTGAATAAAAGAGTAGGTAAGGTTAAATGTATACAAACCTGTCAAAATCCAAGCCTAAACGGGTCGGTTCGTTAGGGCTACAGATTTTAAAGAAGTGTGGTAGGTTAGTCTACCTTTTTAATTGCTAATTTTAGATAAAAATATATTAGAATCAGTTAATACATATTGTATGTGCTTTTAAAAAACGTGTTACCTTTATCCAAAAAATGAAGAATACGCTTTCAAAGGTTCTTCGCTTCGAAACCCAAATATTGTAGCTGCGCCGCTTTCCCTTTGTGTGGCTTTTCTCGATCTTTAAATCTCACCGGTGTTTTTTCTCCTCGTTTCTCAATTTCGTCGGGGACATCCTCTCAACTTTTCGGTGGCGGTGTTGAATAATTGTATCACTTATCTCCTATCCCTTCTTAATTTTGAAATCTCACCGGTGTACCTTCTCTTCAACACTCAATTTCACCGACGTCGTCCTCTCAGCTCTCACCGACGTCGTATACTCAACTTGTTCTTTTTTTCCCCTTTGCTATGATGAAATTCTAGAAATATCTATGTGTGTGATTTTTTCCTCTTATGTTAGGATGGGTGTATACTTGTATCCTTTCTCAACATTTGAGTCATGTAAAATCTTATATATATGTATCAAAATGGGAAAGGTAACATGTTCGATGGATTTTATATTTATGGTTTTTTTATGTTTGGGGATTCTTAAAGGGTGGGTTGGCCCACCGAAGCCCACGACCTGTTAGTAGGTCGATGAAAATTTCTCTTTATCGGCCCATATCGACAACTCCAAATACAAATATTAATAAAGTTGGATAAAAATGTCCTCTAATAAAAGAATTTAAAACAACTTTATTTGGAATTAACTTAATAATTTTAAATTTTTCATATTAAGATGAGAGTTGGGTTTTTAGGTATCATCATTCACATTGTAATATTAGAATGAGATAGAAAAATCAGGATTTCTTTGGGTATGAAATTGAAAATATGTGGTGTGTTCATTTAGTATTTACTTAAAATAAAATGACATGGATATATTTAGAAAATGGTGTACAAAGTAAAAGTTTGGTTTTATTTCACCACCGAATTCAATATTCAAGATGGACATGATTGATGTGATAACTATGGGCCGATTTAATGAATTAGAGGGCAAATCTTCTTCTCCCTCCTAATTTTGTTTTTAAAATCGTTTTTATGTTCATATCTAAATTTTTTAAACAAAAAATCTTAGATCTAAACTTAGTACATTAGTTTATTTTAAGTTTTCAGTTTATAGAGTGTTCTTTACTCTGCTCCTTCGAAAAAAAAAAACTTTAGATATACAGTCTAAAGTGTCGTCTCGCCACATCTCTTCTCTTCATCTTTGATATGATCAATGGTCATTTCTCACCAACGGCTCCATCTTTGCAGTAGTATGTTGGTAGAATGACTCGTCAGATCCCTGTTCTTTTTAGTTTTTTTATGTTTTTTATTTTATGCTAAAATTCCTAGGTTTCTATGTTACTTTAGGTTCTAGATGTGGATTTATCTACCTCTTATATGATCATATCCCCTTATCCCTTATGGATTTCTGTATTTCTTATTGTTTTGCTTGAGATTTTGTGACATATCTAGTAGTAGGCCAAATGCATTCACTCTCGACTGTGCTGATTGAAAGGAGAAGGACGTAGAGATGTTGTTGAAGGACATTTTAGTGTGGTGTGTGTCTTTTCATCAGGATTTTTCTTGTCGATGCTCTCGCATTGCTTCTTTGCACTTTTCACGTTTTCTCCTTACGATTGGGTAGAGGATGACTCTATCTACCCGACGGAATACCAAGTTTAAAGTTCTCAATCTAAATACCAATTACCAAGTTCATCATAGTTCACAACCTCACCATAGTTTCAAATCACAAACCACATAAATACTTCAAAATAAAATTTCATTATAAATCCTTGCCTATTACACAAATACTTGTGAGAAAAAATGAAATAGAATTTTGGATTGTAAGTAATGAGAATGAAATAAACGAAGTAGGGTTTTAGATAGTAAATTATTTTTTAAAAATCCTTTATCTATAATTTTAGTTGGTTAGATTTATACAATTTTCAGATATTTTTTGTTGAAACAAATCGATTTACCGAATTTCTAAAAAAAGTAAACGGAATAAAATAAATTGACCTAATTAACCGAACATAATTAACATAAAATCGTCGGCCCACTACGAAAATTCGATTTTCTCGACTTTGCCGCTTTAAAGTCTTGGAGTCAAGTTTAAAAATATCGGTATCGGTGAAAATATTAAAACCTTAAATTTGTGAAAATATCTATGAATGAATATATAGATATCGGTAAATTTTAAAAATTGTAAAAATTTAATAAGTAACTTTTAATGTATAAATTTTAAAAATTGTGAAAATTTAATAAGTAACTTTTAATGTATAAATTCAACAAAACAATATATATTAATTTTCTTTTCGTGAATTTTTTTCTTCTCAATTTCCGTATATTTTCGTCCCTGCTTTGAAGTGGGCCATCCAGGGAGAATTGCCCTAAATTGCAAACAGAGCAAACCCCCGTGCTAACATAGTGATTCCAATTTGCTGAAAACTGAGAGAGTTTTTCGGCCGTTCTGAGAAGGTACGAACGATTCTGCCATTTTGGTTGAAATTTCAATTGAAGGAAATCAATCGCGTGTTTTCATTTGTTGTGCTTGTCGAATTTTTATTGAAAAAAGAGTCAGATTTAAATCCTGCAACTTATGAAGTTGTTGTTGAGCAAATTGTATACACATTTCCCCCTTCGATCTGTTTATCTGCGTTTGCTCTGCACTGGTTTAGAACACCAATAACTTCTCCCTGATTTAATTGAAGTCTATAAAAATAAATGATTTTGTGCTGAAATTTCTATAACATTGTTCAATTCAAATTGCAGAAAAGTCGAGGAAACATAACAAAAACAACACCATGACGTTTTTTACACCCTTGAAATCTGGTTTCGAGACCGAGCTGGTGAGTCTTTTTTGTATTGTAGATTTGTAATGGACAATGGTGATGGTGTGCTTTTTTTTCTCTTTTCCTTACTGTTATGAATTCCATACGTATTACTCTCTTCGTCCACAATGAGTAGTCTCATTGAGAATGGGAACGTGTTTTAAGAAAATTGTAGATAAAGTATGTGTATTGTGCGGTTCTTTGTGAATAAAGTTGATGACAATTTGAGTGTGTACAAAACAGAGAATATAAGTCAAATGAGACTACATTTCGTTGACGGAGGGAGTAGTTGTTTGTTTTCTCTGGAGTCAATATTAGTTCTTGTAGTTGAATAGTATTAGTTGCTTTCTCTAGACAGTATTAGTTGTTTTTTATGAGTACTATTAGTTGTTTTAACCGAACGATATTAGTTGTGCACCAGTTACACAGTGAACCTAATGCGCACGAGACTAGCTCATTGAGTATTGGCCAAGACAAAACGGCATCAAGAGCCAAGAGGAATAATTTGTTTTGAGATTTCATAGGTTGTATTTGCAAACTCTCATCTGCATACATTTGTGCACCAGTTGCACGGTGAACCTAATGCACACGAGACTAGCTCATTGAGTATTGGCCAAGACAAAACGGCATCAAGAGCCAAGAGGAATAATTTGTTTTGAGATTTCATAGGTTGTATTTGCAAACTCTCATCTGCATACATTTGTGCACCAGTTGCACGGTGAACCTAATGCACACGAGACTAGCTCATTGAGTATTGGCCAAGACAAAACGGCATCAAGAGCCAAGAGGAATAATTTGTTTTGAGATTTCATAGGTTGTATTTGCAAACTCTCATCTGCATACATTTGTGCACCAGTTGCACGGTGAACCTAATGCACACGAGACTAGCTCATTGAGTATTGGCCAAGACAAAACGGCATCAAGAGCCAAGAGGAATAATTTGTTTTGAGATTTCATAGGTTGTATTTGCAAACTCTCATCTGCATACATTTGTGCACCAGTTGCACGGTGAACCTAATGCACACGAGACTAGCTCATTGAGTATTGGCCAAGACAAAACGGCATCAAGAGCCAAGAGGAATAATTTGTTTTGAGATTTCATAGGTTGTATTTGCAAACTCTCATCTGCATACATTTGTGCACCAGTTGCACGGTGAACCTAATGCACACGAGACTAGCTCATTGAGTATTGGCCAAGACAAAACGGCATCAAGAGCCAAGAGGAATAATTTGTTTTGAGATTTCATAGGTTGTATTTGCAAACTCTCATCTGCATACATTTGTGCACCAGTTGCACGGTGAACCTAATGCACACGAGACTAGCTCATTGAGTATTGGCCAAGACAAAACGGCATCAAGAGCCAAGAGGAATAATTTGTTTTGAGATTTCATAGGTTGTATTTGCAAACTCTCATCTGCATACATTTGTGCACCAGTTGCACGGTGAACCTAATGCACACGAGACTAGCTCATTGAGTATTGGCCAAGACAAAACGGCATCAAGAGCCAAGAGGAATAATTTGTTTTGAGATTTCATAGGTTGTATTTGCAAACTCTCATCTGCATACATTTGTGCACCAGTTGCACGGTGAACCTAATGCACACGAGACTAGCTCATTGAGTATTGGCCAAGACAAAACGGCATCAAGAGCCAAGAGGAATAATTTGTTTTGAGATTTCATAGGTTGTATTTGCAAACTCTCATCTGCATACATTTGTGCACCAGTTGCACGGTGAACCTAATGCACACGAGACTAGCTCATTGAGTATTGGCCAAGACAAAACGGCATCAAGAGCCAAGAGGAATAATTTGTTTTGAGATTTCATAGGTTGTATTTGCAAACTCTCATCTGCATACATTTGTGCACCAGTTGCACGGTGAACCTAATGCACACGAGACTAGCTCATTGAGTATTGGCCAAGACAAAACGGCATCAAGAGCCAAGAGGAATAATTTGTTTTGAGATTTCATAGGTTGTATTTGCAAACTCTCATCTGCATACATTTGTGCACCAGTTGCACGGTGAACCTAATGCACACGAGACTAGCTCATTGAGTATTGGCCAAGACAAAACGACATCAAGAGCCAAGAGGAATAATTTGTTTTGAGATTTCATAGGTTGTATTTGCAAACTCTCATCTGCATACATTTGTGCACCAGTTGCACGGTGAACCTAATGCACACGAGACTTACTCATTGAGTATTGGCTAAGGCAAAACGGCATCAAGAGCGCCAAGAGGAATAATTTATTTTGAGATTTCATAGGTTGTATTTGCAAACTCTCATCTGCATACATTTGTGCACCAGTTGCACGGTGAACCTAATGCACACGAGACTAGCTCATTGAGTATTGGCCAAGACAAAACGGCATCAAGAGCCAAGAGGAATAATTTGTTTTGAGATTTCATAGGTTGTATTTGCAAACTCTCATCTGCATACATTTGTGCACCAGTTGCACGGTGAACCTAATGCACACGAGACTAGCTCATTGAGTATTGGCCAAGACAAAACGACATCAAGAGCCAAGAGGAATAATTTGTTTTGAGATTTCATAGGTTGTATTTGCAAACTCTCATCTGCATACATTTGTGCACCAGTTGCACGGTGAACCTAATGCACACGAGACTTACTCATTGAGTATTGGCTAAGGCAAAACGGCATCAAGAGCGCCAAGAGGAATAATTTATTTTGAGATTTCATAGGTTGTATTTGCAAACTCATACATACAGTTGTTTAGGTCCAAATTCACTTTAATTATAATTTCATGCCACTGCAACAAAAGATTCAAACAATTAATTGGCAGAATTAAACTAATCAATCAACTTTTGTATGCGCAGAATGGCTAGAATCTTTGTTTGTGTTACAATTATTCTATTGTATCATTCTTATTTTCATTTGCAACATTTGTGAATTAGTCCGAGTTTTTGACAGGTTTTGCTACCTCGTTTCTGCACAGAGGCAATTGGCGATTATTTAGTAGAAGTGGTGACTTATTTGGGACGGTGGGTGCTTGAAGTTAGAAGTGACGACGGAAGATTTTACTTTCATGGCGATAAGTGGACTAGGTTTGTGAATAGCCACGAGCTTGAAGAAGGTGGTTTATTGTTGTTTGAAAATCTTGATGACTATTTTATTTTCCATGCTAACGTCTTTGATAGCTCTGGATGTGAGAAAGTTTGAACCCATTGCAATAAAGATTGTCATTTCATTTCTCATGCTTTATGTGTTTTGCCAGTGTTAGATTTTCTTCATCTTCTGAATATTTAGGGGTGCATGTGCGTCCTGTTTATGTTGCTAATTGTTTAGGAATCATGTTAAGTGATGATGTTGGAATGGTGGATGGTGAGATTGGTCTTTCGAATTAGTCGGTTTTTGAGTTGGAGATAGGGATAACAATGGTGAGATTGGTTTTTTGAATTAGTCGGTTTTTGAGTTGGAGATAGGGATAACAATGGTGAGATTGGTCTTTCGAACTAGTCGGTTTTTGAGTTGGAGATACGGATAACAATGGTGAGATTGGTCTTTCGAAACATGTTAAGCCCCATTTCATACTAGAGTGAGTGTACTTGCTAGAGTGATTTGAGTGAAAATGGGGGAATGGTACTGTAGTTTGGATATTTCATACTTGTCTTAAAATACTCATCCTTACTATTCTAGATTTATCATTTATAAAAAATGGGTCCCAAACTAGATTAATAATTTTTTAATTTGATAATAAAATAACTCTTTTCCCTTTAAACTTGACTATTCAAAAATCTCAAAATTATACGGTATGTTATTATTTACGATATTTTACTATTATACTTATTATTTAAAATCCATACCCTCTCTAATTAGTAAATGTTGAAACAAAAATGGGTCGGATGTAGATATGCCCAGCCGCCCACTACATCCCAGCCGCCCAAAACCGCTGATTAAGGATTGGCAAAATCAGGAACTGAAATTGAACCGGTGGTTCAGTGGTATTTTTTTTTTTCTCCGTTTTCGCTCATTTTTTTTTGTTCGTTTTAACTATTTTTTTAAGAAAATACATTACTAAAATTTAATAAAAAATATACAACTTAAATTTATACATAGAAATAAATAAAAAATCGTCAAACCGGCAGTTTGTCAAAATTGAAAACTGAAATGTAAAAATCTGGCTGCAGGCAGTTCGGTTTTTTAACCGAACCGCCGATTTGAGCAAATAGGCGGTTACAAAACCGGCGGTTTGAGGGCGGTTCCAAACCGCCCATATCATGTAGTACTTGAAAACGCAGGTGGGTGTATTAACTAATTTGTGGCCTTTTAACAAGTATAAATACTGATGAGTGCTAAATTAGCCCAGCCCGTTCGTTTGTAATTGCTAACAGGCCCATAAGACAATTTACTCAGCTCATAACCGTCATAACAAGTATAAATACTGATGGGTGTATTAATTAATTCTTCTCTTATGGCTCATTTGATATATTGTTTGATGACATACTCGTTCTTACTAAAATTTAACAATGTAAATTAATTATAAAAACAATAATACTAGCTAATTATAAAGCTGAAAAAAAAACAATGAAATAGGAAAAATGAACACAAATAAGATCCTAGTTTAATAGAATTTGCGTGGTGATGGAATCCGATCCGCAAATATTATTATTCACATAACACGACATAAACAATAAAAAGAAAAGAAGAAGAGATACATTAAAATAGATGATTCAACGACATGACGATAACAGAAAACAGATAAACGCGCCATCACAGAGATAGAGGACAGGATTTGAATTTCTTGTATAATTGATTAGGATATAAATTCATTCTTCCATAACACCCTCTCCTCCCAGCAAAGAGCTAAGTACCTCGGCTGATTGGAGAAGATGCACTAGCTCCTTATCCTCCATACTCCATAGTGATGGTTACTAGGTACGTTTCCACCTGCATAATTAATTAGAGAAAAAAATTAACAGATCGACAATATATATATTATATTTTGTTATTATCAGAATTGGGAAAGTGTTTAGGGTTAGTTTTCAGCGCTAATTAAGAATAATTTTAAAAAAAAAAATGTACAAGAATTGAAAGTAAGAAGATATGATTACTTACTTTAGTGGAAAATGGCGTCCAACGGTAATGCACAATTGGAACATGGTGAGATGGAGTAAAGGGTATAGATGGAAATATGGAATTGATCGAATGAAAGTAGTAGTGAGTGAGTGAGTGTGGTGAGTGAAATAATTAATAATAGGAGGTTGGATATATATAGAGCAACATGCATGTATATAATATAAAAGTATAATATAGCATCCATCGATCTTATGCATCGAAATGTGTGCCTTCTATTTCTTTTAACATTTCTAACCCTTCATTCTTACTCCACGTTTTTACATTATTTGCACACTTCTAATATATATAGGAATTACTCATCGAATTAGTGTCCTCACAACATTATTTTATTTTAAAATTATCACCCATTTGGGATTTAAATTTTCTCACCAAATACATTTTACACTTCATTAAATTATCTGAATACACCTCTTTTAATTTACAATTTTTCGATATTCTTAGTTTTATTTCAGGATTTTTTTTTTAAATTTAAAAAATAGTATAATACCTAACTTAGTGGTAATTCAACTGTGATTCGTTAGTGACTCGTGGTGGGTGTACGAATAGAATTTTAGTGAATTGTATTTTGATTATTTCTTGGTGATATGAATCAAAAGTATTTCATAGATTGTATTTGCAAACTCTCATATGCATACATTTGCACAGTGAACCTAATGCACACGAGACTCACTCATTGAGTATTGACTTAAGACAAAACGACATCAAAAGAGCCAAGAGGAATAATTTATTTTGAGATTTCATAGGTTGTATTTGCAAACTCTCATCTGCATACATTTGTGCACCAGTTGCACGGTGAACCTAATGCACACGAGACTCACTCATTGAGTATTGGCTTAAGACAAAACGGCATCAAGAGCCAAGAGGAATAATTTGTTTTGAGATTTATAAGTTTTATTTGCAAACTCTCATCTGCATACATTTGTCCACCAGTTGCATAGTGAACCTAATGCACACGAAACTCACACGTTGAGTATTGGCTAAGACAAAACGGCATCAAAAGAGCCAAGAGGAATAATTTGTTTTGAGATTTCATAGGTGGTTTGAAAATCTTGATGACTATTTTATTTTCCATGCTTCCGTCTTTGATAGCTCTGGATGTGAGAAAGTTTGAACCCATTGCAATAAAGATTGTCATTTCATTTCTCATGCTTTATGTATTTCGCCAGTGTTAGTTTTTCTTGATCCTGTTTATGTTCCCTTTGGAATCCATTAAAGAGTGATACATTGATTGATGCCTAAGGAAAAACACCAGTAATTTGCCAAGTCTCAACATCAAGATAGATGTATGTTTGAAACTTAAACCCGTTTAAAATTCAAATTGATAATCATGTAACATCACCTACGTACCTAAATTACTTCATGAATTGACTGACTACATTATGCTAAAACCCACCACCTAAAGAAAACACTAACAAAATTATTGTTAATACATGAAACAAACTAATCCAAAAATAAATAAATATTAAGATTATAAGTTTACCTGGAAAATAAATAGAAAAATAGTTGCTCATGCAACACATAATAAATAGAAAAATGGTTACAGACTCAAGGTAAAACATCAAACACTTGAAGAGCATAAGCAAAATATGTGTTAACATTAGAAAACCTGAAAAATTAAAGATCACATACAAATAAGGTAAACAAAACATTCAAAAAACTGAGAGAAAATAAATGATACGAAGTAATATATAAATGCAGGACAGTTCACTACTCTTGATTATGTGAGTGAATCAAAGTGTCGCCTTTGACTTCACTACTACACATTTGGCTTTGGAGAGCTGCACTTGGAGAGCTCTTGTGTCGAAAAGCTGTTCAAAATAGCATTGGACAGCTCTTTTTTCGAAAAGCTCTCCAATTTAGCACTTGGAGAGCGGTTTAAAGAAAAAAAAAAAAAAGACTTAGAGAGCGGTTCGTAACCGCTCTCCAAGAGAATTTTTTTTTTACAGTGTTGAGAATCCTGGTCAAACCTCGATCCCCATATCAAATTAATATACAACGCGTTTTCTCCTCCAATATTAATTCCAATCCAAGTCTGCTCTCTTAACAGCAATGGCAGCAACCAATTTCCACCACCGCTACCTCGCTGCCACCGGCAGAGTAAACTCGGCCGACTTCGGCGATCAATTTGAGTTCGACGAAGCTGATGTTTGGAGCACCGACGCCGTCATTAACGTTCCCAAAGCCAGAAATTCGATTTCAAAACCGCGTCCGATTCGAAATCCACTGAGAAAGGCCGATCTGCGCGCAATCTGCTGTGGAAATTGCAATTGTGAAGCTTGCCTTGAAGCAGAAGTCCGCATGGAGGTTTGTAGCCCTAGTTTATTGTAATTCTTGTACTCTTGTGAGGAAATTCCGGTAACTCTCGACCTTTATGCTCGTCGATTTCCAGGAGAGTATTTAAGCGAATCGTTAGTTTTGTTGCATTGTTGCTCGTCCTTTTTCTCTCAGATCGAAACTGCTCCTTTTCACTCCATGCTTCGTTGCTGTTACTTCGACTCTATAAACGAGCAGTTTTGTTTTTCTTTTTTCTATTTTCAGAATTAGCTGTTTATTTTTTCCAAAATTTCTTTGTTTCCTTGCTGTTTCTGTCACTCTTTTAGAGAAGTGTTTTTATACCTTTTGTTATTGGGTTTCTAGAGGAGTCTTTTCGCCAATGTTGTTGTTAATTTAGGTATAATTGGGGCTTTTGTTGTTTACTTGTTCAGTGTTTTCTTCATATTTGTCTCTGCTCGCAATTTAGCCGTTAGGGGACTTTTTTCTCAATAAAAAACAAAGGAATAGCTGCGCGTGGTGGGATTCTCTTCTGGATTCCAATGTTAAGAGAATAAGAATTGCTTGCCAATGCCTTAAGCGGTGAGTAATTTACAGTTTTCTAGAAAATGAGAAGTTCTGTATCTCTTTTTCTGGTTCGTTTTTATGTCTCCGTTCTTAGTGAAATCGTTGAGCCCTTCTTTGAATGATGATGTCCTGGGATTGATAGTATTCAAAGCTGATCAAGATCCTGAAGGGAAACTTAGTTCCTGGAATGAAGATGACGATAGCCCTTGCAACAATTGGATTGGGGTTAAATGCAACCCTATATCCAAAAGAGTTTCTGATCTTATTCTTGATGGCTTCGGCCTCTCAGGAAAATTAGGCAAGGGCCTTCTTCAGTTGCAGTTTCTGCGGAAGCTCTCACTGGCGAAAAACAATTTCACCGGAAGTTTAACCCTCAGCTTTGCTCAGCTCTCTGATCTGAGGTTTCTTGATTTGAGTGAGAATGGGCTATCAGGGTCGATTTCAACTGATTTATTTAGCCAATGTGGGTCTCTGAGGTCGATTTCCTTGGCTAAAAACAAGTTTTCAGGCCCAATTGAATGAGGAAGATTTGCCAATAGCATTCATCGAAGACAACGATCGGCTGGAATGGTAAGTCCTTCGGTTAAAGACCTCAATTGTTGCATTTATTATCAATTGTACACCAAAGCAGTAGTAAATAAGTAGTTTTTCCCCTTGTGATATTAAATAATTTCCAAGTTGGTTTTCGTGTGTGTTTGTGAGAAATGAGAAGAGTTTTCATTGTCTGCATATATGTTTGCTTGATTATTTAACAATCTATGCTGCATATTGAATAGTGATAGTTGCAAGACGTCCCTTTAATTTTTTTTGGATATAATTCAATCACTTGTATTAACAATCCCTTTTAATTTATTGGAAATGGCGCAGTCCCTTTTCATTTCAATTATTTGCATTAATTTTGTGAAATTATCCTTTGGAGTATATACACTCCTTCCAAACCAAACTATTTGTATTGGCCAAACTTTGATTTCTCATAACCAAGAATATGTGATGGGGTTTTTTTCTCCAGGAAAGTCCCCAAATAGATTTTTGGGAATATGGAATAAAAACACCCCTGATGTTGTAGTTTGGGTTGCTAATTGAAACAATCCCATCTCGGATTCGAATGGTGTAACATTTTCTATTTCAGGAATGGGAACTCGTGTGATAAGCAAACCTGGAAGCATAATCTGGTCGGGGAGTTCGTTAGGGGTAGTGATAAATTGAAGTTTTATTTTGATCTGGGCTTTTAGCTTTCGTGGAAGAATCTACTTAAATCTACCCTTATTTTAATATGTTACCAATTAACAAAGTAAAAATAAATTCCAAACTAGACTCTAATTTAAGGAATCTAGCAAAAGTTATTGAATTCAAGAATATGGTTATTTTTTGGGATAAATTCCAAAAAATAATTGAGTTTCCTAATCAGCAAGAACAAGAATCTCGATTGTTTGTGTTATTTTGAACAAATGATGCTTATTTGCATATTACAGGGATCAGGGAATTGGTTGGTTCAATTTATTGGAATGTGATCAGACTGAATTCTTGGTTGGTTTCCTTGTTTTTGGCCTAGTTTATACTTTTGATGAAAGATGATTCATCTTTTGCTAAAACTTGATGTTTCTGATAGTATGGGAGCCACTTATAGAATCAGTATGTACATGTAATGCACTAGTTAAGAAGAGCCCAGGTATCATTTGCGAATATGTAGTTTGTAAAAATCGGATTTGGATTTGAAATCGAACCATGGCTGCTGCCCTTGTCCTGCTGCTTCCCTTACTTTTTCCTAGTCTTTTCACTCCTCTCAGCCATGCATTGCCCTCTGTTTTCTCGGTATGCTCTTGTTATCAATACTATGTAATGTGTGTGTGTTTGAATTTTGCTTTTCTTTATTATTATATGAAATCTTTGCTATTGTTTAGCTTTTGAGAAATGGTTGCAGAAGGGGCAAGTAATCTTGGTTGGCTTTTGGGGTTTGTTGCAATTTTGCTGGTAGTGTTGATATTTTTGAATTAGGTGGAATTTATTTATTGATATACCATTCCTGGCTATGGCTTTACTTATCTTTACTGAATATTATAATCGATTTCAGGTCGGCGGAGGAACAGATATATCTGTTAAACTTAGATGGTCCAAAAAATTATTGTATCATGATGGCCAAGTCACCTTGAACATTCCATTTAATTTTCCCGAATATGTAACACCAGCTGCAAAGAAGATATCTAAACGGGAAAAGATAGAGTTGAACGTTAATGCTATATTGAAGATATAATCCTCACTTTTCACACGACGATTTCTAACAATGTAAGTCAATTTATTGATTGAATAAAAATTCATATACGGAGTACTATATATCTAACTATATTGATTGATCGTTGTTTGCAGTTTGTCTATGCCTGTCCGCTCAACACTTACAAAGACAAAAGAATGGACAAATGAAAAAAAGATTGGATCGGGTACATGTTCAATCGATTTTTGTATAGGTATAATTAAAGTAGCTAGTATGACTTTTGTTGCATGTAATATATTAACTTATACATTTGTGATGATATTTAATGTTTTTTGGTGTATATTGAACATATGTTAGTGTACGTTTATTTATTTAATTTTTTGGTATTTGACGTGTATAAAATGGATATTTAAAATATAAAATTTATTTATTGGTATATAAATAAATTTGGTTTTGTATAAAATTGATTTTAAAATATAAAAAAAAAAAAAAACTTAGACAGCGGTTCATAACCGCTGTCCAAGTGAAATGAAAAAAAAAATTGACTTAGACAGCGGTTCATAACCGCTGTCCAAGCCCAAGCGTTTTAAAAAAAAATTTCACTTAGACAGCGGTTATGAACCGCTGTCCAAGTGACTTTACTTGGACAGCGGTTCAAAACCGCTGTCTAAGACCTCTTTTGCACAGCCTTTAAAAAGAGCTCTCCAAGTGCAATTTCACTTGCATAGCTCCCACTTGGAGAGCTCGTTTAAAAGCTCTACAAGATCATTTTTTAAAGCTCTACAAAGCTAAATGTGTAGTAGTGCTTACTCATACCAAACTAGAGAATATAGAGTTACCGCATATATAAAACTACACATCGAAGACTAAGAATTTGATCCCAAAAATAAATAAATAAATATATATAATATATATATATATATAGTAATTTATTATATAATTTTCATTTGATCCCAAAAAATAAACTACTTATGGGGTAAGTGATAAAGTAGAATTATATTTATAGCTGATAATTGATAAATGTGAGTGTATTGAGACGAACCCTTCATTTTTTCTAACTTTTCCTCTTTGAGGTGGATGAATTGAACTCCAATAGATCCTTACTTTAAGGACCCATGAAATTTTAAGTCGAGTTTTAATGTATTTATTATTTATTATTACTTCCTCAGTTCCTCAATTATTTTTACACTCTATTTTTCGAGACGTTTCACAATAACTTTTATACACTTAAAATGAAAAATTATTTATAAACTCCATTCTCAAAATATCCTCAATTTTACACAAATGTCATTTTTTTTTAACACTTATATAAAAGTCAATTCATTTCTTTACTTTATACATAAATGTTTACAAAATTATCCCTAAAAATCTCAACTAAATTCACTTTTCTTATTTTGTGTGTCACGAGACGGAGGGAGTATTATTATTATTGGAGATAAAAGTGGAGATAGTGAAGACTTTTCAATTTTATAAATAATAAATATTAAATTTAGTGTGAATAAAGTAATAACATTTTACGTAAAATTAAAATATTTTTAAGGAACAATTAAAATTAAGATGCATGGTAAAATGTGTTACTATTTTTTTTTTTGACGGGGAAATGTGTTACTATTAAATATGGGACGAAGGGAATACTATGTATTATGGGGAGGTGAGTGTACTTACTCGAGTGATTGGAGTGAAAATGGAGGAATGGTAGTTTGTATATCAGTATATATCATACCTGCTTAAAATACTCACCCGTTTCATTTTAGATTCATCATTTGTAAAAAATGAATGTTTTAAATTAAATTAATAATTTTTTATTTGGATAATAAAACAAACAAAAATGGGATGGATGTATTTGAAAACGCAGGTGGGTGTATTAATTAATTGGCGGGGTTGAAATAATCGTGGACTTTTAACAAATATATAAAAATACTGATGAGTGCTAAATTAGCCCAGCCCGTTTATTTGTAATTGCTAAATTAGCCCAACCCGTTTAACAATGTAAATTAATAATAAAAACAATAATATATAGTGCTAGCTAATAAAGCTGAAAAAAAATAATGAAATAGGAAAAATGAACACAAATAAGATTGAAGTTTATTAATAGAATTTGCGTGGGGATGGAACCCGATCCGCAAATATTATTATTCACATCACACGACAACAGATAAACGCGTCATCACAAAGATAGAAGACAGGACTTGAATTTCTTGTATAATTGATTAGGATATAAATTCATTCTTCCATAACACCCTCTCCTCCCAACAAAAAGCTGGTTGGAGAAGATGCTCTAGCTCCTTATCCTCCATACTCCATAGTGATACTCCATAGTGATGGTTATTAAGTACGTTTCCACCTGCATAATTAATTAGAGAGAAGAATTAACGGATCGACAATATACATATTATTTTTTGTTATTATCAGAATTGGAAAAGTATTTAGTGTTAATTTTCAGAGCTAATTAAGAACATTTTTTTTTTTAAAAGAATATGAATAAGAATTGAAAGTAAGAAGATATGATTACGTACTTTAGTGGAAAAGGGCCATGGGAGTCAAAGCCGAATTGGAACATGGTGAGATGAAGTAAAGGGTATAGAGAGAATAGTAGTAGTGAGTGTGGTGAGTGAAAAAATTAATAATAGGAGGTTGGATATATATAGAGCAACATGCATGTATATAATCGAACACGTACTTACCTTATGCTTACGACATGCACCCGACACGTACACATCGAAACGTGTGCCTTCCGACACGTACGTATATATGCTATGCATTGAAACATCCTTCTTATCCAAATGTCTCCCATTAAAATTCTTTTAAATTTATACTTCTGCCTCATTTTACAATCATAATTCACTGTGCACAAAATTATTTCGTGTAAAATTTATTTAATAAAATTAGGTAGTATTAAAATTGGATTTTTCTACCGTGTGATAGAGAGCTCCTCATATCTTTACGATAAATGTTCAATTAAATCGTGTCATTTAATTTTATCATAAACTATTTGACTTAATCATTAGATAAAATATTTATTTTTGTCAAAAAAATATAAAATTATTTAAATGTCCTTATAATATATTTTAGAAAAATATTAAAAATATTTGAAGAATTATTTTTCGAGTCATGTCAGATTAGGTCGTAGATATTGAGGCTCGATAGCAATCGATTTGGCCTGAGAGAAATTCCAATGGATCCGGCCCAAGCAAATCCTAGAGAAACACGTCCCCACGGGCTGGGTCAAAGACACCGATCCAATCTATTTGATATATTTAAAATTAAAAGGATATATATTCATATTTTTTTTAAAATTTAATTTATTAATAAGGTGATGCAATGCAATTACATTTTACATAAATATGCAATAAAAAAAAATCATATATTGAATTAACGTTTAAATGGTATTTGAAATATTGTTTGTTATAAAAAAAAAAATCCATGAAACTCTTTTGAGTAACAATTATGTGGTATAATTTTAAATTATCCTATGATCCAAATTAATTGGTTTTTGAGATATTGAGACGAGCTATACGGTAAGGATGTTTGAATAATGTTAACATTTTGGAGAACAATTGTTGTAAAATCACATAATAGAAATATGATTTGAAAGTTTCAAACTGTGATAGTTGATACTGTATGGAATCAAAAACACGCTTTTATTAGTCGAGAGTTGAACTATTTGGGTAATGGTACTTCACGACTTTAGCTTAAATAACCTTAATAAATATATTCCCAACATTACTTGCATAGTTTAATTAGCACAGTTTAAAAAAAATTAAATTTAGTGGTTAATTATATAAGATAAATGAAGGGTATTTTAGATTATTTAATGAGTTGTAAAATATAATGGATGTCAATTTTTTAAATAGAATGATGTTAGGAGGGTGTTAAAAATAGAATAATGTTACATCACAATTACAATAAAATGTAATCATATTGTATTTTGTAATTTAAATTAGTATTACATATATATGTTTTTATCCATTGTATTTTATAATTTAAATTTATAATATATTATGTTTTATTTCCTATTGTATTTTATAATTTAAATTATTAACATTGTCTTACAATTAAATTACCTGCTTTTAATTTAAATAATAATTATAAGATGAGTTAAATAACATTTACATACATGTAACTTGGTTCTATTTAATATTTGAACTAATACTATACAATATGGGCAAAAACTTATATTCAATATTGCATGTATGCAATATTGACTAATTACGGTAAATTAAGTCAAAATTTACGAGTCAACGCGGGTCAAAGCGGGTCTACTTTAATTAGAATATTTATTTTCACTCTAAAATTTTACTACATGACCAAAACTATGTTACTACAAGACCTAAATTTTATCACTACAAGGTCAAAAGTGTATTACTGCAAGTTCAAAAATATTCTAGACACTTTTTTTTTTTTTTTTGCAAAATTACTAAAATAATTTTGACTTATTCGGCTACTACATGACTAAAACAATGTTACTACAAGACCAAAATTTTATCACTACAAGGTCAAAAAAGTGTATTACTATATGTTCAAAAATATTTTGAAGACTTAGTTTTTTGGTGAATTTGTCAGAATGTTTTGACATGTAGCATTCATTTTTTTGCCTTGTAGTGGTAATATTTTGGCCTTTTAGTAACAATATTTTGGTCATGTAGTAAACCACCTGTTTGAAACCCGTGAATTTTTTGGACAACCCCCGAATTTTTTAAGATTGACTTAATTTGACTTTTGAGCTTAGAGTTTTGACTTGCCTAATTGGGATGGAATGCATGTAGTGTCCTCTCCTATTGTTACAATTTTCATACTTGGGACGTTATCTTTGGAAGTTGGCATAGATGGGAAAATTATGTATGGCAGGACCTGTTTTAGTCTTAAGAGAATTGTGATTAGCAAATGGTCCAAGTTTCTTTCACTTTGTTGCATTTAAATTAGCTCAATGTTTCGAATATCTAAAACCATTTGTTTTATTCTAAATCTGGACCCTTTTCTTTCGGTTTGTTTTCTTGAGTGCCTATTTAATTAAGTAGTATTTGTTTTCTCGGATCGAAGTCTTCGGCTTGGGTTTTTTTCAGTTAATGAGCTTATGATTGAATAATTTCTACCAGTATTGTTAAACTAAACGTTCATTAATTCTGAAACCGAAATCCAGTTAATGAGCTTATAATGACATTATAAGAGTCTTGGATCTATTCGATTTCTAATGTAAAGTGGCCACTGGTTTGATTTTTCAGGTTATGGTATAGAACTATTGACCATTAGACTTGAGCGAGGGAAAATATCTGGGTATTAGTATTTTATTTTGGTGGTAATAAAATAAAAACATAACTTATCTAGAATTTGAAAAATGATTAGTCAGAAAATGGAGGAAAAAAAAAACATTTACCCAACTTAATTCATAGTGTTTTTATAGATTGCAATAAATGGAAGAGGAGAAAGATAGACCTTTTATAGCAAGTAATACTAAAGATAGACCTTTTATAGCAACTTAATACATGTATGCACAATCCGCAACCTAAACCCACCAACACATCCATCAAGATAGAACTATAGAAGCATTTCAAGTACATTGAAACTACGCAAATTGATGGCAGAAAATGGAAAGAAGAACCAAAACAAAGAATATAGAGTTACCGCAT
The DNA here is from genome assembly GCA_963675135.1 of Galeopsis tetrahit. Taxonomy (NCBI): domain Eukaryota; kingdom Viridiplantae; phylum Streptophyta; class Magnoliopsida; order Lamiales; family Lamiaceae; genus Galeopsis; species Galeopsis tetrahit. The sequence continues at coordinate 2,387,864 of OY776120.1, forward strand.
AAGACTACACATCGAAGACTAAGAATTTGAATTGAGAATGATCGGTACAGAGGATTCCGACGACGGCGAGAGTAATACAAAGAAAGGAAACTGAGAATGACATAGTAAATGACCACAAAATATTAGACAAAAATAGAAAAGGATAAATAATGAATGCATGAGAAATATACACTTAATAATTAAAATCAGTAGTGATATTAAATCCAAAATATAGATATATATAAATCAATATATAACACATAGATTAATATTTCGAAACACATTTACTAAGAAAGGCATAGTATATTACTCCCTCCGTCCCGTGATTACTTGCACACTTTCCTTATTGGGACGTCCCAAAATTACTTGCACACTCTTAATATGAAAATACCCCACAAAATTAATAACCTCACAACATCATTTTATTTTCAAATTTGCCACTCCCTTTTTCCATACATTTCACTTTACACATCATCAAATTACCTAAAATACCCCTCCTTTATCTTACATCACCAACCACTAAATTCACTTTTCTTAAACAACGTGTCGGTCAAACCGTGCAAGTAATCTTGGGACGGAGGTAGTATTAAATTTATCCTCGTAAATAAATTGATAATCAGGTAACATCATCCACCTAAATTACTTCATGAATTGGTTGATTACATTATGCTAAAACCCACCACCTGAAAAAAATAAAAACACTAACAAAGGTTATTGTTAATACATGCAAGGAAGAAATGAACAAACTATCAAAAAATTAGTAAGATTATACGCTTATTTGTAAAATGAATAGAAAAATAGTTGATCAATAAGAAGTTACCACTTACTGATGGTATAAACATGCAAAGCATAATATTCTTTGATGTGAAGGAAGCTAGAACTCAATTTGAATTATTTCTTGGTGATATGAAATCAATAGTATTTGTCACAGTTAAAAAAACATCAAACACTTGAACAACATAAGTAAGATATGTGTTAAAAGATCAAAATAAAAAAAATGTAGAGAGCATGACATACAACGGTAATAAGAACAGAACTGAATGTTGGCAAATTTTAGATCCTCGCACAACCAATCCAAAAACAAAAAGTAAGCATTTGGGTTTATCTTTAAAATTCGATTATTATTAGAAATAGCATTTGGGTTTTACTTTATCACTTATATATGTGGTAAGTGATAAAAGTAGAATTGTATTTATAGGTGATAATTTTCAACTCATTTATTTACTTTATACATAAATGTTTACAAGATTATCATTAAAAATCTTCACTAAATTCACTTTTTTTATTTTGTGTGTCACTTCACATGTGAAATAAATCATGAGACAGAGAGGGAGTATTATTATTGGAGATAAAAGTGGGGATAGTGAAGACTTTTCAATTTTATATATAAATAATAAATATTTTATTTTAGTGTGAATAAAGTAATGACATTTTATGTAATATTAAGATGTTTTTAGTGGATAAATAAAATTAAGATGGTAAAATGTGTTACTATTAATATGGAACGGAGGGAATACTATGTATTATGGGGAGGTGAGTGTACTTACTAGAGTGAAAATGGAGGAATATTGGTAGTTTGGATATATTATACGTACCTACTTAAAATACTCACCCTCTTTCTTTCATTTTAGATTCATCATTCGTAAGAAATGAATGTTTCAAATTAAATTAATAACTTTTTAATTGGATAATAAAACAAACAAAAATGGGGTGTATTAAATAATTTGTGGGGTTGAAATAATCGTGGACTTTTAACAAATATAAATACTGACGAGTGCTAAATTAGCCCAGCCCGTTTATTTATAATTGCTAAATTAGCCCAGCCCGTTTAACAATGTAAATTAATAACAAAAACAATAATATATAGTGCTAGCTAATAAAGCTTGAAAAAAATAATGAAATTTTGAAAAATTAACACAAATAAGATCGAAGTTTATTAATAGAATTTGCGTGGTGATGAACCCGACCAGCAAATATTGTTATTCACATAACACGACATAAACAATAAAAAGAAAAGAAGAAATACATTAAAATAGATGACTCAACGACATGACGATAACAAAAAACAGATAAACGCGTCATCATAGAGATAGAGGACAGGACTTGAATTTCTTGTATAATTGATTAGGATATAAATTCATTTTTCCATGACATTCTCTCGTCCCAGCAAAGACTGGTTGAAGAAGATGCCCTAGCTCCTTATCCTCCATACTCCATAGTGATGGTTATTAGGTACGTTTCCACCTGCATAATTAATTAGAGAAAAGAATTAACAGATCGACAATACACATATTATTTTTTTGTTATTATCAGAATTGGAAAAGTATTTAGTGTTAGTTTTCATAGCTAATTAAGAACATTTTTTTTTTAAAGAATATGGATATATAAGAATTGAAGGTAAGAAGATATGATTACATACTTAAGTGGACCAGGGCCTCCAACAGGGATTAAGCAGATTTGGAACATGGTGAGATGGAGTAAAGGGTATAGATGGAATTGAATGAAGAGTTGCACTCTTGTGTACCAGTTATATGTATGTAACTACTATATCCAATCCAATATATGTAACTACTATATCCAATCCAATAACTCATTACAAATAACACATTATCCATTTACTATATCCAATCCAATAACACATGACCCATTTACTATATCAATTTAACACATACATTTTTTCATGGACCTTTATTTTACTTCAATTAATTTTTTTTTAATTTTATCATTAAAAACTAATACTCCATTAATTTTTTAAAATTTTATTTTTTTATTTTACTCAATTGATATCTATATTTATTTTTTTAATATTATTTTTTAAATTTATTTTTCTTCCTGTTTATCCTTTGTGTTTCAAATGATAATTTTTTTAATGTAATTTCTTTTTATGTCATAAATAATTATTCTAAAATTTTAAAATCTAATAAGAAAATTTTAAAAATAATATTAATTGATTTTTTTAAGTATTAAATAGTATAATAATAATTTGTTTTAAAAAATAAAACTCTCACCTCTCTTAAGCAAGTGTTCAATTTTATTGGTACTGTTTTACTTTAATTAATTAGTGTATAATTTTCACCTTATCCTTTCAAAATTTTACTTCAATCCTTACAAACTTAACTTCGTTTTACATTGTTTAATAATTTTTTTCATTTGAACTTTCATTTTTAATCACTTTATTTTAATTTTTTATGAATATAATTTTTAGTTTATAAGTCATGTTATGATAACCGTTGATAAGTATTATGATATATTATTAGTTAATATGCAGTACTGTACGTATTAGTTCATATACAGTATAATATTAGTTTATATTGGTACAAGTTCTAATGTTTTCGAGTTTCGAGTTCACATACTTTATGGTACTAGTTCAAATATAGTATAGTATTAGTTCACATATTGTATAGTATTAGTTCACATACTCTATGGCACTAGTTCAAATATAGTACAGTATTAGTTCACATATTGTATAGTATTAGTTCACACACTCTATGGTACTAGTTCAAATATAGTATAGTATTAATTCACATATTGTATAGTATTAGTTCATATATTAAATAATATTTTTATACCCACATTAATCTCTAGTACTATATAATATATTAACTAGTACTATACCGTAGGCGTACTAATACTATATCGTATTTAAACTAATATTATATTTAATAAAAAAATACATAACTTAACACATTCATAATTTAATGCATACCATGCAAATTAATACATCAATATTAAAATATTGATATTAAGTAACTAGTAAGAAGAACAAAAGTGAGAATTAATCACACTGAACACACAATTCAATTAATAGATACGCTCACACTCAATAAACATATGAATGCATCAACACGGCGATGACCACAAAGAAAATAATAAAGCTGATGCAATATTATGCTCGTTTCTTCTCCAATTCTCCACTCATTTAAGTTTCTAAATATAAATTTTATTTTTCAATTAGATTATGTTATTAATTAGTTTTAAAAAATAATCTACAACTATAAAAAATTTGTAACAAACTATAGATATCATTGTAGAAATAATGAAAACATAACAAAATAATCTTAGTTATTATAAATCAGATTAAAACTAGAGAGTGAGCATGTCATATTCATACATTTATACCCAAATTAGAAAAAAATTGAATATTTTTAGTTTAGTTTTTTTTTTTTTTTGTATTTTTTTCCTAAATTTTGGTCATTAAAAAAAAAACTGAAAATTTTATTTCATAATTTTATTTTTGAGTTTCATATATATATTTTTATATTCCTTATGCTTTTATATTTATTTTTTGAAGTTAAAAAATAGAATAATATTTGACTTCGTGGTGATTCATTGGTGACACGATAGTCGGTGTATAATTATAATTTTAATGAGTTATATTTTAATTTAATTTATAAAATGGTAATATAGTATTTTACATGTATTTTTTTTAAAAAAAATTGGGGGTGAAATTAATAAAAAATAAGATAAATAATTAATAATAAAAAATTGAATTTAGTTACATGTATGTAACTTGTACACATAAGTGTCTAAAATAAGAGAGTGTGAACTTATTAAAAAAGGAGTGTAAATAGCCAGGAGTATGGACTTATTAAAAAAGGAGTGTAAATAGCCAGTTACATGTATGTAACTGGTACAAATAAGTATTTGCCTTGAATGAAAGTAGTAGTGAGTGTGGTGAGTGAAATCTTATATAATACTCCGTAGGACGTTGGATATATATAGAGCAAGTGATCGAGCAACATGCATGTATATAAATATAATATAGTATCCATCTATTGTCAAAAAAAAAAAAATATAGCATCCATCTTAATTATGCATCGAAATGTGTGCCTTCCATTTCTTTTACATTTCTAACCCTCCCTTCTTACTCCACATCTCTACATTATTTGTACACTTTTAAGTAATATAGGAATTACTCTTCGAATTAATGTCCTAGTAACATTATTTTATTTTAAAATTATCACTCATTTGGGGTTTAAATTTTCTCACCCAATACTTTTTACACTTCACTAAATAATCTGAATACACCTCTTTTATTTTACTCCACATAACACTTATTTTATAATTTTTCGATATTCTTAATTTTTTTTTTCAGGATTTTTTTTTTAAATTTTAAAAATAGTATAATATGTAACTTAGCGGTAACTCAACTGTAATTCGTTAGTGACTCGATGGTTGGTTTACGAATAGAATTTTAGTAAGTTTAAGTTTAATTTTAATTTAATTAATAAAAGGACCACGTACTACTACATATTTGGCCTTGGAGAGCTTTTAGAAGAGCTCTCCAAGTGGGAGCTGTCCAAGCTAAATTGCATTTGGAGAGCCCTTTTTGCACTTGGAGAGCCGTTTAAGGGCTCTCCAAGTGCAATTTAGCTTGGACAACTCCCACTTGGAGAGCTCTTCTAAAAGCTCTCCAAGGCCAAATATGTAGTAGTTTTTTCACATGTAATTTTTTTTAATGAGGATAATTAAACACGTAAAAAAAGAGGGGATAATACTTATCTGAAAACTCAGACTATAGCCATGAGTATTGTTCAACACATTTAAAAAATTGAATCCAGTTATATACTCTACTTGTCAAGAAAAAGCCAACAATAAATATAAAATTATTGAGTGTTTATGTCCATCAACTATATTAAAAAACAAATATATATATATATATATATATATAATTAATACACCCCACACAAGGACCATCTAATAAACTGTAAGGGACCATAGGGACCAATGGACCATCTAATAAATGGAGAGGGACCATAGGGACCATAATTGAGATACTATGCCGACATCCCTTAAGTAATTCTAAAAGTTGTTAGTTGAGTTTACAAGCACACCCTAAGTGTAGGCATAATTGAGATACTATGGCGTGACACTGGCCAAGGAAGCAGCATGTGCAATAATCTACACTCTTCGCGACTTCAAAGTCTGTAGTATTTCTCATTTTGTATAAAATTAAAAAATATATTTTTTTTGACAAATTTACCCCTTATTAATATTTTTCTTTTCCTTCCCTTTTCCTTTTGGGTTGGTCTGCTATGGACTCGATTGCATGTTGTGCACCCTAGTCCATATTGCACTTTTCAGTTTTACTGACTTATACTTTTTGGTAAATGGTGTTGCTCTTTTCAATTATTAAACTGTATAATAATATTTTTAGTTATAGTGACTTACACTTTTTAGTAATATTGTGTTGTACTTTTCAGTTTAATAACTTACATTTTTCTTTAGACTAGGGTGCACAACATGCACTCGAGTGCATACTAAACTTTACCTTTCCTTTTATGTTCCCCACATTTCTTTTCCACTCTTACTTTGACCTTTTCAAAAAAAGGTTATTAATATATTTCAATAAAAATATAGATATTGTAGAGATTAATAAGGATATTTTAGAAAGATCATTGATAAAAATAGAAAAATCGACAAAGTTTTTAAAATAAAATTTAAGATTAAATGCGATCAACTTTATAAAACGGATGTAGTAATTAATAGTAATGTCACTTTGATAACATAATTTAAATTTGTTTGTCTCTCGCTCAGGGCCGGTCCTAGAAATATTTGGGCCTGAATCGAACTTTAAAAAAAGGTTCCGTCCCTTCATATTTTTTATTCTATACAAATTTATGAAACATAATGTAAAACAATTTTTAAAAGACTAACAATATATAAATTTTAAAGGACTAACAATATATAATTTTTTTTACACATTTTAAAATTTCTAATTTTTAATTAATAGATTTTTTAAGATTTTAAGTTATTTAATTTTAAGAGATTTTTCAAATTTTTAATGTAATTATTATAATTTTTAGAAAATTTAATGAGATTTTTAGAATTTTTTATTTAGATAATTTTAGATTTAATTTTTATTTTTTATACGAGTAATTTTTAATTATAATTAGATTTTTAATATTATTTTTTAATTTTAAAATTTAAAGTAATTTATATCTCTAAGACGTAAATTGAAAAAATGATAACTTAAAAAAAGATATAAACTGAATTAGGTTTTTGTTGATAATTTTTTCTCCTAGTTTTTCATTTCCTTCTCCTTCACTAATATTTTATATTATAATATATATATATATATATATATATATATATATATATATATAAAAAAGATATCTTAAAAAATGGGCACCTAAAAAATTGAAATATTTCTGAGTTTGAATCGATCGTCTCGTTGACCTTACATTAGGACCGGACCTACTCTCGTTACTTGTCACATTTGTTTTATTTAGACATGTCATTTACCACATAATTTCATAATATTTATTTCACTAATTGAAACTCAGTGATGAAAATATGTGATAAAAATAGATAAGCTAAGCTTAGTGATGCGCCGGTGTTTACTCTGCAACAAGTTTTTTAATTTTTTATTTCAAATTTAAATGCGACGTAAATTGACCTATTTAGCTTGAAATCTCAACTCATTCAACAAATACGAGCTGTACGCTTACATTTAGATGGAAAATGGAAAATGGAAAATGGAAAATGGAAAATGGAAATTGGAAATTGGAAATTGGAAATTGGAAGTAGTAGTGAGTGAGTTTGGTGAGTGAAATAATTAACAATAGGAAGTTGGATATATAGAGCAAGTGATCGAGCAACATGCATGTATATAATATATAGCATCAATCTTATGCATCGAAATGTGTGCCTTCCATTTATTTTACATTTCTAACCCTCCATTCTTACTCCACGTCTCTACATTATGATGCAAATAAGGTTTGTCGCTTCGCATTTACGTACCATCAAGAGCCGGATTGAAGGCTGTGTGAGTGTTATCTCATAATCTCATAATCTCATAATCAGCACACTAAGTGAGTAGTGAGCTGATAGGATCAGATAAGATAACTTAGGTCGTTATCAGATGAGTGGAATGGTTTCATTCAGCTGAGGAGGTGATGCTTAGACTTCAGCAGAGTTGTCCAGCAGACTTGGTCAGCAGAGTTGTCCAGCAGACTTGGTCAGCAGAGTTGTCCAGCAGAGTTGTCCAGCAGAGTTGGTCAGGCAGAGTTGGTCAGCACAATAAAGATCAGCACAGTATGAAGTCTATCATCAGAGTTAGCTTTTGATCATCAGAACAGAAGAGTTGGGTATCAGAACAATAGAAGTGATCTGATCTTTATGGACAAGTCTTCTGGTTCGAAGTTAGTTAGTGTAACTAACAGTTTTACAGTTACAACAACTTGAGGGCATAACTACCATTTCAGTTGGGGAATAACAGAGCACATGGGTTGTTACAAGCGGTTGCAAACGGTTGATAACTACTCAAAACAGTTCCTAACATCAGCAACTACCTTTGGTCTTTATAAACTCTTGTTTGTGTACATTGTAAAGGTTGACGATTTTGGATGAGAGATTTAGTACGTTATTGTATTCTTTGAGTTGTGTGAGTTCACGAGTGAAGTGAGGAAATATCCTATTCCGAGTGAATGACTGTGTAAACATTCTTTATCAATCAAAGAAGTACTAGTCTGGTCCAGTGGATGTAGATCACATTGATCGAACCACTTAAATTCTTGTGTGCTGTTTGTCTCGTTGATTACTTTTCTGAATTACTATCCTAAGAGCAGTTATTTCTTTTATATTCAAGTGTTCTAATTAATTGGAGACGTCTAGCTGATTGGAATCATCTTGACAGGCTGCAATTGGCTAGCATGGCAATGGCGATTTATCAATTTTAATCCTTTTTTTATGTTGTCTTTTATTTCTGTTTGCACATTAGTTTAGATGTTAGTTGGGTTAGTTTCTTTGTTAGTCCAGCTGTTAGTAGGAGTTAGTTGGTTAGGATGGACATTATTAGGTGGTTATTTGTATACCTATATATAAGGGTGTAAAAAACTGCCGTGAAATAATAAGAAAATAATAGAGTTCTTTTGCAAAGTTAATTGCAGCTCCGTTTCTTGATAGCCTGAGCTAGGGATTACGGTTTTATTCGTATTTCGTATCGTGGTTTGTGCTTTCATTGAGAGTATTTGAGAATCACGATTGATTCACGTATTTCACAACTCTAAAATACACGACCGCAAGTATACAGTGTATATTGTAGCGAAGTAAGTACGAGGTCGATCCCACAGGGAGGTATGGTGTAAAAGTATAGTTTGTTGACGGAATTCTAAATAGACGGTGATCGATAAAGTGGAGTGGTTAATTACCCTAGAATTGCCTACCAAAGGTTGTCACAAGTAAACAATTGAGAGAGTAATAGAAAAATCGATCAAAAATCATGCGATTCAAATAAACGAGAGAAAGAAAACGAATGAAAACTCAAGTGTGAGAAGATAGGTTCCAAGGCAATTGCAACATTTAGAAATCCATTTATGATTTGTAACTCATTCAAATGGCAATTAAGGTTGTTCTCTTATAGGGTTGATCACTAAAGAAGAATTAATCAATCTTTCGATACAACTAATCCAAAGAAGCATGCAACATAAGTTCGTATTTCTACATTACAAACATCACACCACCTAATATAGCCCCAAAGATCATTCAATTCCCTCCCGATAACTAATCCTCTCTCGAGATCATAATAATACCGGGTTGCATGCTTGCATACGATTAATGAGATAAATCTCTCAATACTACCCCAATTAACAATATATTAAACACATTATCATGGCCAATAATAACATGCTTCCAAATGAGAATTAAGCATACAAATAAGAGACAACCACCATTTAAAGCAAGAAATTAATTCATAAACTTCAATCCAAATATTTACAAAGCCCTAGAACCAAAAGTGTTCTAGCCAATAACTAGCATAATCAAATTAACAAAATCCAAAGAAATAACTAAATAAAAAGAAAGAGAAAGCCTAGTCTAAGATGTGGTAGAGAATGGAATTTCCAAGCTATTGCATCCTTCCTTTCTTGATTTGATGGAGAAATGAAGAAGATATGGCCAATTCACCTCCAATTGTGTGTAACTATGTGTGGAATTTGAGAATTTTGGGGGAGAGTGTGTTTGATTTGAAGAATGAGGGCTTATATAGTGTTGGGGTAGGGTTTGGATGCCAAAATTGCAAGTTAGTCCCTAAAAAATGGCCAAAATAGGAGATAGGCACCGAAAATGGGGGTAGCACGGCCGTGCACGGAGCACGGCCGTGCACGGAGCACGGCCGTGCAAAATGAACATTGGCTTGGAAAGTGCTCGGCCGAGCAGGTGACTCGGCCGTGCTCTTCGGGAACAGGGGTGTGGGTTGCTCGGTCGTGGCTTTGTCTCGGCCGAGCCATGCAGGTAAAGCTTGGACGGGTGCTCGACCGTGCTCCTAGCTCGGCCGAGGTGCATGGTAGCCTCCATTTTGCTGTTTCGAGGATGGCTTGTCCGAGAGTGATGCACGGATGTGGCCTTCGATTTTTGAAATCGCTCGAGCTCGGCCGAGAGGAGTGCTCGGCCGTGCTCCATCGTGCCACCAAAATTGCTGTTTCGAGCATCTCTTGCTCGAGCCTTCGTCTCGGGCGTGCTCGCTCGGTCGACTTCGACCCTTTCTCGTTTCGTGCATATCTTTCGCCTCGAATGTCCAATTGACTCGCCTCGGGTTGCTAATATAATACGTAACTTAGTGGTAACTCAACTGTAATTCGTTAGTGACTCGGTGGTGGGTGTACGAATAGAATTTTAGTGAGTTGTATTTTAATTTAATTAATAAAAGGATAATACTCCGTATAATTTTTTTATATGTAATTTTTTTTTAATGAGGGTAATTATACAGATAAAAAAAGAGAGGCAATAACGTGACTTATCTGAAAACTCAGACTATAGTTATGAGTATTGTTCAACACATTTAAAAAATTAGATCCAATTATATACATTATTTGTCAAGAAAAAGCCAACAATAAATATAAAATTATTGAGTGTTTGTGCCCATCAACTATATAAAAAAAAAAAAAACTATATATAATTAATACACCCTACACACCCAAGGGACCATCTAATAAACGGGAAGGGACCATAGGGACCAATGGACCATCTAATAAACGGGGAGGGACCATAGGGACCAATGGATCATAATTGAGATACTATGCCGACATCCCCTAGGTAATTCTGAAAGTTGTTAGTTGTGTTTGCAAACACCCCCTAAATGTAGGCATAATTGAAATACTATGCCGACATCCCACTTCACACTGGCAAAGGAAGCAGCATGTGCAATAATCTACACTCTTCGCGTTTCATAAAATCTGTCGTATTTCTCATTTTGTATAAAATTAAAAAAATATATATATATTTTTTTAACAAATTTACCCCTTATTAATATTTCTCTTTTCCTTTTCTGATCCCCACATTTCTTTTCCACTATTACTTTGATCTTTCCAAAAAAAGACTATTAATATATTTCAATAAAAATATAGATATTGTGGAGAATAAAGATATTTCAGAAAGATCATTGATAAAAATAGAAAAATGGACAAACTTTTTAAAATAAAATGTAAGATTAAATGCGATCAACTTTATAAAATAAAATGGATGTAGTAATTAATAGTAATGCCACTAATAAAATTATATTTAAAGATATCGTCTCTTGTATGCACATTAAACATACAGTAAAACTTTTATAAATTAATAATCTTGAAAATTAAAAATTTATGAAGCTCTATAATTGCCTCAATAATATTTAAGCTACCTGCACACACATCAACTTTCTTCTCCATCCTTTTGTCTCTATCTCTACGTAAATTCACAAGGTAAAAAATATGGTATCTCTCGAAATATTGAGAACATAAATTTGTGACCTCGATATATATTTTTAAAAATATAAAAATTTAATAATAATATTTTAGTACATAAAATTTAAGAAACTTTACATTGGTGAAAGTTTTACATAAAATGTACTTTTTAGGTTTTTGCCATAAACTTTTCATTTACCTATTTTGTACATCTCATCATAAACTTTTCATTTTTTTGAATGACAAAATTCATTACTTTGTATTTTTTTATCTTTTTTCGTTCATATCTTTCTCTACCTATTTTAATTTCTTACATTCTCTCTATCTTTTCCTCTTCCTATAACTTTCTACCTCAACTATCCACTATCCATTTATGCATCGAAATGTGTGCCTTCCATTTCTTTTACATTTCTAACCCTCCATTTTTACTCCACGTCTCTACATTATTTGTACACTTCTGAAAGAATTCCGTCTCATCTAAAAGTCCGAACTTGTAGAGAGGGTGGGAATTAATCCTTGTATATTAATTCATAACACTCCCCCTCACTCGTGGGCCGGATTAACACCTCTTACCCTTTTTGGGGAGGAGGCCCATCGAGTGGACAATTTAAATGGGTGAAGTGCTTTCAACAGGAATCGAACCCAGGTTGTTTGTCCGGTTTGCTCTGATACCATGAAAGAATTCTGTCTCATCTAAAAGTCCGAACTTGTAGAGAGGGTGGGAATTAATCCTTGTATATTAATTCATAACAACTTCTAATATAGAAATTACTCGAATTAATGCACTCAAAGCATTATTTTATTTTAAAATTATCACTCATTTGAGATTTAAATTTTCTCACCAAATACTTTTTGCACTTCATTAAATTATCTGAATACACCTCTTTTATTTTACTCCACACAACACTTATTTTATGATTTTTCGATATTCTTAGTTTTTTTTTTAGGATTTTTTTGAAAATTTTAAAAATAGTATAATACACAACTTAGTGGTAACTCGGCGATAATTCATTTGTAATTGGTGGTGGGTGTATAAATAGAATTTTAGTGAGTTGTATTTTAATTTAATTGGTAAAAGAGAAATACTTCAATATATATATATATATATTTTTAAATGGGGTAATAAAACATATAAAAAAAGAGGAAATAAATAACGGTGACTTATCTAAAAACTCAAACTCGTCGGTCCATCCACTTGACACTGAATAATAATAATACTGATTCAAACATCTTATATTTGTCTGTGGAGACACCGACATGTGCGTATGGGCCGGTATGGCTATGCCTTCTTTCATTACTTATCCAAACGATATATATTTATAGCCTTCATCTTCCATTACATTTCTTTTAAATTTATACTCCCGTCTCATTTTACATTAATAATTCACTGCACAAAATTTAGTGTAAAATTTACTCCCTTCGTCCCAGAATTATTTGCACGGTTTGACCGGCACGTTGTTTAAAAAAAGTGAATTTAGTGGTTGATGATGTAAGATAAAGGAGGGGTATTTTAGGTAATTTGATGATGTGTAAAGTGAAATGTATGAAAAAAAAAGAGTGGCAAATTTGAAAATAAAATGTTGTTGTGAGGTTATTAATTTTGTGGGATATTTCCATATTAAGAGTGTGCAAATAATTTTGGAACATCTCAATAAAAAAAGTGTGCGACAAAGTGGAATAGCTCAAGTGGTTAGAGCACCACTACCTAGGCCTTAGGTCCTGGGTTCGAGTCATGGGGAGGGGAAAATGGATGGGTATTGCAATTTGAGTAATTAAGTGATGGTTGAAAGGGTGAAAGTTTCCAGGGTATGGGACTACATTTTGTGGAAAAAGAATATAGGGCAAATGAGACTACTTTTCGTGGACGGAGGGAGTAGTATAATACGCGACTTAGTGGTAACTCAACAATGATTTGTTAGTGATTCGGTGGTGGGTGTACAAATAGAATTTTAGTGAGTTGTATTTTAATTTAATTGATAAAAGGGTAATACTTTGTATAATTTTTTTACATGTAATTTTTTTTTTTTTAAAATAAGCGTAATTAAACACAAAAAGAAATGAGGAGATAAATAATGGTTACTTATTTGAAAATTCAGACATTAGCCCATGAATATTATTCAACCCATTTAAAAAATTGAATCCAGTTATATACACTATTTGCCCGGAAAAAAGCCAACCGCAAATATAAAATTATTGAGTGTTTATGTCCATCTATTATATATAATTAATATACCCACCCACCCAAGGGACCATCTAATAAACGTGGAGGGACCATCCAATTAAATGTAGGCATAATTGAGATACTATACAAATTAACTGGTCGGCACATCCCACTTGACACTGGAAAAGGAAGCAGCATGTGCAATAAGGGGATTTCACATATTAGGTCTTTTCACCTAGTGATTTTTTAAATAAGGAAATGGTTTAAAATAGTTTCAAATTAAGATCAAAATGTAACATAAATGTACCATCATGCCCTTACTATTTAAATTATGAATTTAATATTTAGAAAGTCAATTAGTTTTAATATTTAAATCTGTGTGTATCAGCTCTTCCTTAATTGCGCATCAATTAAAAATTTCCGAAATTAAAGCTTTCCTAAATTAATGAAAATTATGAATATTGTAACATATACTTTATAAATTATGTTTTTTTTCAATTAATTTTGTTGTTTTTGTTGTTAATGAATACAGAAACAACAATAATATGACACCAAGTAATGTAGAACAAAAATACGAAATAAGTATTTTTGCAGAAAGAAATAAGATTTTTTGCATACTTAAGATTATTGCGGAAGGACAAACATAAATTCTGCATATTTCTTTATATTGGTTGCATATTATGGGTTTGAATTGCATAAATAATGAAAATTATTAAAAATAAACGAAAAGTCTGTAGAACAATGCAAATTTACCATAATATGATATTTAATGATATTTCATTTATAGCCGGTAGTAACAAACGTTTCATTATTTAAATGTATTTAATTAATTAGAAGTAATAAAATGGAATGTTCAAACTTCCCTATTATAAAACTAGAATAGTCATTATATATGCCGTAACATACTACCTTTCTTCCCCATTAAATTGGAGATCGAATAATAGAGAATTACATCATTAAATCTAGCATAATCGAATTGACTGATGTATAACACACATATGATTAAATGATTGTATTTTATAGTCTTTATAGTTTAGTGTGGAATATGTTGAATATAATTTTGATAAGATACACATGCAATTAAAAGTGCAAATATGCAATCTTATAACATACAATGAAAAACAAGTAATGATATTATAAAATTGACTCGTTTAAAAATTAATATTTATATATATATTAATTCAAAACAGAAAAATATGCCATATACAAATATATATATATATATATATATATTTCATTATACAAGGAAAAACACGTAATGAGATATTATACAATTTTATTCAAAATTAAAACTAGTATAAATAATACAACTGTATTAATTAAAATATCATTAATACATATAACCCATTAGATATCCCACCTTCTCCACTACATAAAACGTTTAGTTAATTTATAAATTTTCTGCTGCATTTGGTTATGGTATTAGATTATTTAGAAACTTTTGTTGCATTTGATTGTTCTGAATATAAATGCGCAATACACAACCATAATATGTAGTTAAAGGAAAAAAATATTTGCATAATAATTGTATTAGTGCAGAAATATTCAGTAAACTATCTGCATATGCAAAGTGTGGTATGCATAAAAACTATTTTTATGCAGATCAGTTAGTAATGCAGAAAGAAACAATATACTATTTGCATATGACGAGGTAGTTGTGCATAAAATTTATATTTATGCAAATCGGAACTGCATTCCAAAGAAAACATACATTCTTGATAAATTTGAATGTTGAAACATAAGTAAAAATTTATATATAATTATGGAGATATAAAAAAATTAAAATAATATATCTGTTATACCTAGTCAAAGAGGTCAATCTTTGACAAGTCAATCCTAGTCACCATCTTACGTGGCGAGGACCAGTCAACAAAGTCGTGCGACGACTAGTCAACAAGACCAAGAAAATGTAATAGATTTAATGTATTTAATATATTAAAGTGCTCGTCCAAAGATGTTGGCGAGCACTCTCTTAGATAGCTGCTCGCCCAAATGTGTGGCGAGCACGTGCTTATTCTGAGTTAAGATGTTTTAAGTGTTGAGGCTTTGGGGGATGAGACAGGACGTGGCGAGCAGTTTCTCCGGCGACCACGGCGGCGAGTGACGAGCAGGTTTTCCAGTTGCTCGGCATCTCGCCGAAGACGAGCACCAGAGGCGGTTTAGCATTAAATGCGCCATCAAATCACCTTTTCGGGCAGAATGCACGTCCAATCTGGAGGCTCCACGTGTAAAGGGCGGGCAGCCCTTGAAAGGCAGTATATAATGCCCATTTGGGCTCATTTGTAACATAAGTTGAGATTTCACACAATCACCCCATCCCAAAGCAATAAACTCTCCCAAGCTTCTAAAGCTTTAGCTTCTCCAAGAAGCTATATCTTGTGTTCTTGTTGTTCTTCATCAAGTTCATCACAAATCATCACTTTAATCCATATAAACACGTAATAACCCCCGTTTAATTATATATGTTTGTATCGTGCTAAGCACAGTCCACATCCAAGTCAACCCGAATTTAGTGCATACAACATTTGGCGCTAGAAAGAGGGGAACTTTTACGTGTTTAATCATCAAAGTTTCGTCCGATCAACGAGCGATCGGTTAGCAAACTCCCTGTTTCAAGCTTTAATCGGTATATCTACCGTTTAGAGCATCATCTACGATCTTTACTGTTCTTCGTGTTCTTGAACATTTTCAGTTTTTCGTAGCATATTTTGGAGTTTGATCTCCTTGTATTTGTGTTTTCAAGCTTCTTTTGTTGTTGCTTTACTAAGACTAGTAGTTGTAATAGCACGTTCTTCTGCGTAAGAACTTTAATCTTTCGTTTTTTAGATTATTTCTTTGTAATCTAAGAAGAGACACTCTTTAAACGATGTCTCAGCATACTCCACATGATAGGATCTCGCCATCCGGAGGGAACGAGCACCCTCCGGCTCCGGCAAATCCTTTTGCAAACTTGAACATGGGGGATATCCTTAATGACCCCCAACACTTGAAAGACCTGTCGGACTACCTCCTGATGAGGAGGAATCAGAACGAGAAGGAAGAGCTCGAGAAGGCCAAAGATAGGGCTTTCGTCGAGGCTCGCAAAAACAGGGGGAACGAGGATAACCATTCCTATCACTCACATCCCGTTCACCCCCAAGATAAGGGCAAGAACAAAGTCGGCGAGCACTCCCACAACAGCCAGACGGGAGACTCGTAGAGAAATTCGGTGTTCAACCGAATGAAAGACAATGACGGAAGGGCTCCTCGCCGAGTACCTTTCAACGTAGATGGCCGACCACATAAGGCCGACCACCACCATCGCACTGATCGAAGAGAGCAGGGCGACAGGGTCTCAGCTCTAGATCGAGTGGGACCAGGAAAGGGTTCGCGAACTCCGGCCAAGAGTTATCGCAGCCACCATTCCGACAGGCACTCGCCCAGGCGATCACACCATGATGATCGCCCGGCCATTTCCCATGGGAGTCGACGTGACGAGAACGTCGTCCCACGAGCTCAAACTGCCGAGGAGGGGCAAATCGCCCAGTTCCTCGAAACTCAAAAATTAATGAAACAAGAGATGGACGCTCTGCGAGCAGAGGTGGTCGCCTCGAAGCAAGGGACCACACTGCCGATCAGTCTGCCCGCACCTCCACTGAGTGTTGCAATCCTCACTGCCCCCATTCAAAGGAAGATCCAAATGCCCTCCATGGCGGCATATGATGGGATGTCCGACCCCAGAGTACACTTGTCCAAGTACTCCAACTACATGGCCTCGATCGGGGCAACGGACGCAACACAATGCAGAAACTTCTCCCTAACATTGGGAGACCGGGCTCATCGATGGTACACAACTTTGAGTCCCGGATCTATCACTTCTTTCCTTGAGCTGGGACACCATTTTCTGACCTACTATGGGTCTATTGCTGCTCGCCCAGCCTCAAAGCAACGTTTGGCGAACGTCCGCCAATCCCTGACTGAATCAGGCAAAGACTTCATCGAGCGCTTCGATAGGCTGGTGATCGATGGGGAGGCCGTGAACGATGAGACGAAGCTGATCTCAGCGGTTTCCGGTCTCAGGATAGGTACCAAGCTGTGGGAATCTATCCATCTTACTTTCCCCAGTTCTTATGCGGACTTCCGCACAAGGGCTGGAAACTTCATTCAGATGGAGGAGATAATGGACGCTGCCAAGGCTAACGAGCAGCCTGACACGTCCAAGAGAGTGTGGCCTAAGAAAAACACTAACACTGGGGAATCTTCCCAGCCCAAGAAGGCGACCACTCAAGCTGGCAGTGCTCGCCCAGCGAACTTCAGGCCATTCGAGGAGGCACCTGAGATCATCCAATTCAGGGAGGCCCTCACCGTGGATCCTAGGGGCATCTACGACGCGATAAGGGGGAAAATCTGCTCCCCCAGGCAAAGCCCATGCATACGAGCGATGCAAATCTTGATGGTGGTAAATTTTGCAACTACCACAACTCCGTCGGCCACCACACCAATGGGTGCCGAGACTTGGTGAGAAATCTCTTCAAACTTTACAATGAGGGTAAGCTCACCCAATTCATCAAGTCCGGAGGTGGCAACGGCGACAACAGGGGCAAGAAGCGTCGCGACGACAGCGGCGGCGACCTGCGCCAACAATTGAACCGTCCCAAGCTAACTCCTCCCATGCCAAAAAATGTTATTGGCGACATCGACAATCTGGGCCAAGATTGCCTTGTGATAGAGGGACCTTTGGGGGGAACTCAATCTGGAGTCGCTCTGTCTGTTCGCCGGGCTCAGGGCGAACAGCGAGCACTCAACAATGTGCACCAGGTGTGCGTCGCTCCTACTGCCGAGAAGCCTCCTTCTCATCAAATCCGTTTCACGGACGACGACCTGAACGGCGTGGTGCAGCCAAACAATGATGCGTTGGTCATCACGGGGAAGATAATGGGAACCATCGTCCATCGGATGATGGTCGACACTGGGTCATACACCAACATCCTTTTCAAGCATACTTTGGATGCTCTTGGTGGATATGCAGATTACATCGAGCCTTGCGACGATATAATCGTAGGGTTCGGGGACACGCGCAACCTTCCCATAGGGAAAATCAGACTAACTTTGGACTTGGCATCGTCAAAAGAGCCTGAAATGCATCATGCTAGGCAGCTCGACTTCTTGATCATCGACATGCCATCATCCTACAACGCGTTCCTAGGCCGACCTTTCTTCAGCGAGTTCAAGGCGGCCGCTTCAACTTATTATTACTGTATTAAATTTCCAACCCCGGCGGGAGCTATAACCGTTAAGGGCGATCAGACACGGGCGAGGGAGTGTCTCGTCCGTTTTGCCAAACGTCATTCTAAGGAAA
This sequence comes from Galeopsis tetrahit, assembly GCA_963675135.1. NCBI lineage: Eukaryota > Viridiplantae > Streptophyta > Magnoliopsida > Lamiales > Lamiaceae > Galeopsis > Galeopsis tetrahit. Next base: position 2,407,002 of record OY776120.1, read on the forward strand.
GCGCCATGGTTGGAAAGTATATTATGTGTCAAACTCAAACAGAACAAATGAACTACTTGGAGGGTCTTCCTAGCAAGTACAGAAAAATTGAAGTTGGGGAGTGCAGTCATCATTCCGACGACCACCAAGTGGAGGCGAACGAGCACGCTTCCATGGAAGTGGACGACCACACCCCAATGGAAATCGACGAGCAGACAGATTCGGGCGACCAGCTCCCCGACGACCAGTGTCCAGAAAACTTTCCAGATCTGGAGCCTAGGTTAGGCTTTGAGCCAAAATGCGGAATTGAGGACCCTCGTTGGAAGGAGCCTAAAGAACGGGCGACTTCAGCGGAGGACCTTGAAACCATCCAATTAAACGAAGCTCGTCCCGAACTCGAAGTATTCATAGGTTCAAATTTACCAGGACATCTGCGATCGGACATGATCGCATTTTTGAAAGAAAACATCGGTGCATTCGCCTGGTCGCACGAAGATATGGTGGGCATTCCCACGAATCATGCCTGCCACAGACTAAATATTGATCCAACAAAAAGACCCATCACCCAAAAGCGAAGAAAATTTGGGCCTGATAAAAGTGCGGCTTTGGCAGTCGAAATCAAGAAATTGATCGACAACAAGTTAATAGAGAAAACTGGAACTGATCCTGAGTGGTTGGCAAATCCAGTGCTCGTCAAGAAAACGACCGAGTCGTGGAGATTGTGCATAGACTTCACAGATTTAAACGACGCCTGTCCAAAAGATCATTTTCCGATGCCCCACATTGATCACCTAGTGGATAATACAGCGGGGCACGAGATTTTAACCTTCATGGATGCCTTCGCAGGGTACCATCAGATTGCAATGCATCCCGACGACCAGCGACATACGGCCTTCATGACGGCGCGTGATATGTATAGCTGGAAAAGAATGCCTTTCGGTTTGAAAAACGCGGGGGCAACGTACCAAAGACTGGTAAATAAGATGTTTGAAAAGCACATCGGTGAGATGGTAGAGGTCTATATCGACGACATCGTTGTCAAAAGCTTACGAAAAGAAGATCACCTACACCACCTTGCCATGACATTCGATATCCTGAGAGAGTACAACATGAAGTTAAATCCAAAGAAATGCAGTTTTGGAGTTAGCTCAGGAAAATTTCTGGGGCACTTGGTTAGCCAGCGGGGCATCGAGGCGAATCCAAGTAAAATTCAAGCAGTAATCAATATGCAAAGCCCAAGGAACGTGAAAGAAGTTCAGAGGTTGACAGGATGCCTTGCATCGCTGAATAGATTTATTGCACGAACGGGCGACCGTTGCAAACCTTTTTTCGACGCTCTGAAGAAAGGAAAGTTCGAGTGGACCGACGAGTGCGAGAAAGCTTTCGAGAAATTGAAGGAGTATTTATCGGATCCGAAGATCCTATCCAAGCCAATCCCCGGCGAAATTTTATATCTATACTTGGCGGCCACTGACTGTGCGATCAGTTCAGTGCTCGTCCGAGCTGAGGGGAGCACACATCTGCCTATCTACTACGTAAGTCAAACACTACGAGATGCGGAGTTGAGATACACTCCAATGGAAAAATTGGCGTTCGCATTAGTCATGAGCGTCAGGAAGTTAAGGCAATACCTGTTCGACCACGAGGTGGTCGTCCTCACCACCTTTCCTCTCCGACGAGCACTGCATCGTCCGGATACCGCTGGAAGGCTTCTAAAATGGTCAGTAGAGATCGGACAATTCGGTCTCACCTACGCACCCAGAACGGCAATCAAGGGACAAGTGTTGGCAGAATTCATCGTAGAGCTCACTTTCCCGGAGAAATTGGCCGAGGGAATCGAGCTTCCTTGGTCACTGTTCGTCGATGGCTCGTCGACGAGCACCAAAGCAGGGGCAGGAGTTGTCCTCATCAGCCCAACCGGACAGACGTTTGCTTCGGCGATCGAGTTCGAGTATCGGGCGACCAACAACGAAGCAGAGTACGAGGCTCTGGTTGCAGGAATCAAGATGGCTATGGCCGTGGGCGCTAGAAAACTGAAATTTTTTTCTGACTCTCAGCTGGTTGTATGTCAAATCACGGGCGAGTACGAGGCTCGCGGCAATCAGATGATAAAGTATCAAGACCTTGTGAAAGGATTACTCGAGCAATTTGATCAATTCCACATCGAGCAAATCCCTAGGGAGGAAAATACGCAAGCAGATGCGTTAGCTCGGCTGGCCACTTCAGAGGGGGAGGCAATATTTTCAGAAGCAACAGGTTTGGGGGGAGGCGAGTCACCCCTCGGCGGAGGGGATCTCCTCGGCGAGATCCTCCTTTCTCTAGCCGGCACGGCCCTCTGCTCGGCAACAGGTGGGCGAGAAGTGCCCCCTCTGGTCGACCTTGCGACCCTTTTGGGTGGAGCCCCCGAGCTCTCCGCCCCCTTCCTTTTCTTGCCAGTGCCATCGACAATCTTGCGCTCGCGGATTAGTTGTGCCTGTCGAAGCATACTGGTAGCTTTTAGGCGCTCGACTTCGACGGTAGGAGGAAGATAGGCGACAACCCGTTGAGGAACCACTACTAGATAAAGAAACGAGAAGTCAGTATCTTCGAAGAATGAATTTAAAAGAAATTTGAAGAAATATTTTACCTGGAGGGAACTCTCGAGTGAAGTGATGAGGAGGTACTCTGAGACCTGCTCGCTCACGCATGCACTCCCTGTTCAGAAATCGGCAAGACCTCTCCAGGTAGCGGCGGTTGAGAACACAGCAAACGTGGTACTGAAAGAGAGGAGTGAGACGGTGGTCGGCAGTCCTCTTGCGAACAGTTTCACCTACAAAAAGCGAGGAGTTATTCAGTATAGACAAGAACGAGCAGAAATTAAAAGACTTACCACGAATTCTTCGATATTCGGTCTCAATGGGAATGCGATCAGAAGATCCATCCGGCCTCACTGAACTCATCCAGTCCCCGGCTACCCACCACCAGTTGGTTTTCCAATCCCTAATCTTGTTGGGAACCCCTTCAACCAACTTGAAATTATCTCGGCCTCGTACATAATGGTACCCATGGCCTACTTTCCCTCCGGCCTCGGCCGCCTGAAGAAGATAGTTAATCTCTTTCGGGCTAAGCCACGTATTCCGACATCCGTTCTCGGCCGCCACCAGGCCGAACAGTGTAAGAATGCCGATCAGGTTCGACCAACCGTTCGGTAAAATTTGCGAAGGGGCAACATTCAGGAAGTGTAAAAATTTTGTGATACTGGGGTGTAGGGGGAACCTAAGTCCTGCCTCCATCATACCAATATTAACGGCGACCATGCCCTCTGGCGGCTGGTCGGCCCTCTCATCCTCGCGAGGTACAAAAAAGCAAACGTCGGCCGGCAATTGATACCTTTTTCGAGAATTCTCGAGCTGCGCCGAGGAGACTTTACTCGCATACTTGTTCGCTTCGTAAATCGTTTGGAAAGCTCCTCGATGCGGACGAGGAACCTCTCGAGGAGGGTTTTCGCTGTAATATTTATAGTAGGCCTCCCTCGAGACCTCGTCGCCATCCAAGTCCTCCCTACCACTCAAGATATATTTTATGCTCTCCGCATATCGAACAACTTCTTCATAGTCCTCGCGGAGACTCCTCGACAAGGTCTCCTCGACTTGGGCGATTTCTATCTGGTCGCCCACATCTCGATCCAAATCCTGATCGTGCAAGTCAGAGTCCGTCTCACTGCCACCATCCTCGGCATCACCCTCCTCGGCATCATTGCCGGCATCATCCCTGTCAGAGTCGGAGAGATCGTCGACGTCGACGACCACTGCCTTTCCTAAGTTACGGACACTAGCATTTATGGGTTCAGGGGATTGGATCCTAGAGTCCGACGAAGACGCCCTCTCCGTCAAAACCATGGCTAGACGATCAGCCTCGCCGGAACTAGCGGCACCACCATCTAACGGCGGCGAACCACCACCGGAACCGCCACCAAAATCCATTTTTTCTTAAAGAAATGGGGGAGAATAGAGATTTAAAGAAGAAAATGAGATTTAAATACCTTTTTAACAATCGGAAACCACCACAAGACACGCCGGAAAAGCTCGAAGTTTAAAGCTTGGACAGAAACTTGAAGTTCGAAAATTTGCAAAGTGAAGAAAGTATTTTTGTGAGTAAGGAAGCCATATTTATAGGCGAATTTCGTGCAGGGACTAAATTGCAAAAAACGGGGTAAAATCCGTAATTTTCCCAAAATTTAGGGCCATTTCCGAATTCAAATTCGGAGAGTGACTCTCACGCGCGACCTTTGAGGTCGGCACGCGCCCCACGCGCACTTTTCAAAATTCGAGCGCCGCCCACGCGCCTGACACCAATCACATCATACGTCATCAAAAGTGCCTCGGAAGGCGAGCTCGGCGTAGGAAACGAGGCGACCACTTCCATCTCACGTCATCAAAATCTCGAAATTGATTGTGTTGTCGAAAACCATTTTCACCAACAGAAAAGACGATCACACTGCTCGCCTTTCCACTCTACGAATACGAAGAAAGGCGACCAGGGGGCAAATGTTATACCTAGTCAAAGAGGTCAATCTTTGACAAGTCAATCCTAGTCACCATCTTACGTGGCGAGGACCAGTCAACAAAGTCGTGCGACGACTAGTCAACAAGACCAAGAAAATGTAATAGATTTAATGTATTTAATATATTAAAGTGCTCGTCCAAAGATGTTGGCGAGCACTCTCTTAGATAGCTGCTCGCCCAAATGTGTGGCGAGCACGTGCTTATTCTGAGTTAAGATGTTTTAAGTGTTGAGGCTTTGGGGGATGAGACAGGACGTGGCGAGCAGTTTCTCCAGCGACCACGGCGGCGAGTGACGAGCAGGTTTTCCAGTTGCTCGGCATCTCGCCGAAGACGAGCACCAGAGGTGGTTTAGCATTAAATGCGCCATCAAATCACCTTTTCGGGCAAAATGCACGTCCAATCTGGAGGCTCCACGTGTAAAGGGCGGGCAGCCCTTGAAAGGCAGTATATAATGCCCATTTGGGCTCATTTGTAACATAAGTTGAGATTTCACACAATCACCCCATCCCAAAGCAATAAACTCTCCCAAGCTTCTAAAGCTTTAGCTTCTCCAAGAAGCTATATCTTGTGTTCTTGTTGTTCTTCATCAAGTTCATCACAAATCATCACTTTAATCCATATAAACACGTAATAACCCCCGTTTAATTATATATGTTTGTATCGTGCTAAGCACAGTCCACATCCAAGTCAACCCGAATTTAGTGCATACAACAATATCCTATTACAGAATTCTAGTTAAAAAAAATATATAAATGAGAACCATTCAACTTAGGAAAAAGTGCAGAAAATAATTTACATAAAACCTATAACACGAACCAACTTGGTTTTCCTATCGAATTCGATCTTGAGTAACACGAGAAAGTCCATAGACACGTACTGATAATATGCTCTTTTTTTTTTTTTTTTGAATTACATTAAATACCCACCCATTTTTTCCCCTCCCCATGACTCGAACCCAGAATCTAAGACCTAGGTAGTGGTGCTATAACCACTTGAGCTATCCCATTTTGTCAAGACTGACTGACTGACTGACTGATAATATGCTACTTATTATAAAAAGTTGAGAATAAAATCAGACTAACATGCAGAAACGAAAAAAATCATTACTCACTGTTATAAACACCAAGAAATAATTCCACAACCGACCTGTAACAAATTAGTAAATTAACTGTACTATGAGCGCCGCCTTCGTCTCTCTAGCGTGGGCAACACAACCGATCTGTAAAAAATTGTAAAAATCGAACCAGTCACTTGCACCGCGTCTGTGTTGTCACGTCGCCGCAAAGGAGATTGGGTGGAGGGTTCAATCGTGGACGACGACGGCAAGGAAGATCTGCCATCGACAATGCTTTTATCTTCCATTCGGGGGGTTTGATCATCTTCGGCGCCTATGTTCGTGGAGAAGACATATGACGTTTGTGGGTCATGAAATAGGTGAAGGAGATTTGTTTGAAAATCAAATATTTAGATGATATTGAAATCAAATTTGAAAAGGAAAGTCAATCAGGTTAAATTAGTTTTTTTTTTTTATGGAATTCACGAAATTAGTTTTCTAATTATAAAATGTTGATTGGGAGGATTGTTGTTAAAGACGAAAAATAAGGAATGCAAAGAATTCATTAATTAAATTTGAAAATTTTAAATTAGTCTCTAAATTTAAAGTTAAGGGCATAATGGGTTATTAACATATGTTTTTGTCCTTTTTTAAAAAGATTATATTTTAGGTCTTTTATTAAGAAGGTGAGGTTGTGAATGACCTTTTTTATAAAAATTCTCGTGCAATAATCTACACTTTCCGCATTTTATAAAGTTTATTGTATTTTCCATTTTGTATAGAATTAAAGAATATATTATTTTGACAAATTTACCCCTCCTTTATTTTACTTTTTTCCTCCTATTTTTCCTTTTCTGTCCCCCATATTCTTTTTCTACTCTTACTTTGACCTTTCTAAAAAATGTCATTAATATATTTCTAAAAAATATAGATATTGTAGAGATTAATAGAAGTATTTTAGAAAGATCATTAATTGGTAAAAATAGAAAAATAGACAAACTCTTTAAAATAAAATTTAAAATTAAATACGATAAATTTTATGAAACGTAATTTAAATTTGCTAATCTCTCGCAACTGGTCACATTTGTTTTACTTAGACATGTCATTACATAATTTCATAATATTTTGTTTCACTATTTGAAACTTAGTGATGAAAATAGATAAGGTAAGCTTAGTGATGTGCTAGTGTTTACTTTCAACAAGTTTTTTAATTATTTAAATTATTTATTTTAAATTTAAAAGGTGTAAATTCAACTATTTAACTGGAATCTCAATTTAATTCATAAATATGAGCCGTACGTTTACATTTCCTGTGTTTGAAAAGTGTCCGGTAAAAAGAACGTAAATTGGTAGAAAAAAAACAATAAATTAAACACCCAAGGCGTAAATTGTAAATTGAAAACTTAAGAGATATAAATTGAACCATACAACCTAAGGTACCGGACGTAAAATTAACTCTCTCCTCTACCAAAGTTCGTTCCGGCAAGAACAACAAATCTTGAATAGTTTTTTATTTCACTACACTGCTTGCCAATCCGTAATTTGCCACGATTGAATCAAGTATATTATGTAAACTAATAGAAACTAATATACAAGAATTAAATCTCAACCTCTCAAGTACGGACTTTTAGATGACACAACTGAATTCTTTTATGGTATCAGAGACTCAAGGCTCAAGCCCACACACTCTGGGTTCGATTCCTGCTGGCTGAAAGCAACTCCACGTACCCATTTAAATTGTCCACTTGATGGACCTTCTCTCCAAGAAGGTTAAGAGGTAATAATACGGCCCACGAGTAAGAGAGAGTATTAAGAATTAATATACAAATATTAATTTCTCACCTCTCTACAAATTCTAACTTTTAGATGAGACGAAATTCTGAGCCTCTTTAATTGCCTCAATAATTAAGCTACCTGCACACACATGAGCTTTCTTCTCCATCCTTTTGTCTCTATCTCTACATAAATTCACAAGGTAAAAAATATCGGCATCTCTAGAAATATTGAAAACATAAATTTGTGAAGTGATGTATATTTTAAAAAATATAAAAATTTAATAACAATATTTTAGTACATAAATTTTAAATTGGTACATAAAATGTAACTTTTAGGTATTGCTATAAACTTTTCACTTACCTATTTTAAAAATCTCGTTATAAACTTCTCATTTTTTGAATGACAAAATTAATTACTTTGTATTTCTTTATCCTTTTTCGTTCACATCTTTCTCTACTTATTTTAATTTCTTACACTCTCTCTATCTTTTCCTCTTCCTACAACTTTCTTACACATTTTATACTATATTCCTATTTGTTAATATCAGTGCAAAAATTAAAAGGAAAAGTTATGGTGGGACGGAGAACAATTTACAATGTTATCTCATATTCTCCATGTCCACCAAAAGTATGTTCATTTGTCTTTTTTTTCCGTCTACAAAAAATATGTTCATTCCTTTTAAGGAAAAATCATTTTCTTTTACATTTCTAACCCCTCATTCTTTCTACACTTCTATTACTCCACGTCTCAATATTATTTGTACACTTCTAATATATAAATTACTCATCGGATTAATGTTCTCGGGCGCAACATTTTTTTTTTAAAGTGTATCTATCAACAAGTTGAAAGAAGAAATTTAATGGCGCCTTTTCAATTTCTAAACATGAATTCCATGAATTCTCGTTCATTCTCATGGAGTAATAACCATCCAATGGATATTCCATTGAGAATTATTTTTCTTTTGCAAGTTTATTGCTTAGAGAATCATGAGCTTGAAGAGGGTGGTTTATTGTTGTTTGAAAATCTTGATGACTATTTTATTTTCCATGCTTCCGTCTTTGATAGCTCTGGATGTGAGAAAATTTGCAATAAATATTGTCATTTCATTTCTCATGCTTTATGTATTTTGCCAGTGTTAGATTTTCTTGATCCTGTTTATGTTCCCTTTGGGCTTTGGGCATGTTTGTTTTGGGATTATATAGGATGGGAGAAATCCGGATGGGGAAATCTCGATGAATAGTGATTGTGTATGTTTGTTTTGGGATGTTAAGTAGGATATGATGTAACTTTATGTCAAATTAATTGTGTAAGAGAGTGTGATGTTGTATTATAAAATATAACTTTATGTCAAATCAATTAGTAAAAGTGAGTGATGTTATATTATTATAATACTCCCTCCGTCCGCCTATAAGCTTCCCATTTTACCATTTTGGTCCGTCCGTTTATAAGCTTCTCATACCCTTTTTTGTAAGTACTTTTTTTACATATGACTTTATATCTTACTTTTTCTCTCTATCTCTCTCCTTCTTCCAATCACATCACTTGTACTATATCTATTATTTAATCACTTTTCTTAATTTTTGTGTCAAAAAGTAACGGGAAGCTTATAGGCAGACGGAGGGAGTAATAAGATATATAGGTACTTTTAGAGGTGGATGGAGTTGGATGTTGAAATCCCGAACTAGAATAGAACGGGGGACGTTACGTCCCACGTCCGTACGTGTGAGTCCCAAAACAAACATGCCCTTTGGAATCCATTAAAGGACCTTCACTGTACACCACAAAGAGTGATACATTGATTGATGCCTAAGGAAAAACATCAGTAATTTGCCAAGGCTCAACATCAAGATAGATGTATGTTTGAAATTCAAATTGATAATCAGGTAACACTAACAAAATTATTGTTAATACATGAAAAAAATGAACAAACTAATTCAAAAATAAATAAATATTAAGATTATAAGTTTACTTGATAAATAAATAGAAAAATGGTTGCTCATACAAGGCTTATTTCTCAACGTGATTGAAGCTACGAAATCAATTTGATGCAGGACAGTTCATAGGTTGCAGTAGTAAATGACCACAAAATATTAGACAAAAATAGAAAAGGATAAATAATGAATGCATAAGAAATATACACTTTATGTTCCAAAAAATATATATATACTTAATAATTAAACATATAAACGCGTCATCACAGAGATAGAGGACAATATTTGAATTTCTTAATAATTTAAATTCATCATTGGTTAAAAATAGACGTTCCAAATTAGATTAATAATTTCTTAATTTGATAATAAAATAACCATTGGTAAAAAATAGACATCCCAAATTAGATTAATAATTTCTTAATTTGATAATAAAATAATCTTTTCACTTTAAACTCCACCATTTAAACATCTCAAAATTACACCGTATATTATCGATATTTTACTACTATACTTTATTGTTTAAAATTTATACCCTCTAATTAGTAAATGTTGAAACAAAAAATGGGACAGATGTAGCTAGGGGTGTGTACCGATCCAAAATTGGTCTGGACCGGAACCGATTTGGACCAGGACCGGAATATATCCAAACAGATGGACCAGAGACCAGACCAGAATTAATTCGGTCCAAACTCGAATCGGACTGGGTTTGAACTGGTTTTAAATTTTTTTATTTTCAAGTTGTAAAATTTCATAATAAGAAGGAATTGGATAAAGTGCATATCGAGAGAATTTAGAAATATAGAAGAATTACATTGAAATTACATGATCTAATTGAATTATCACCTCTCTTCTATGGAGAAAAATTCATTTTACGTCCTGTAACTTAGGCCTAATCCAATTTATATCCTTTAAGTTTTCACTTTTTCGATTTACATCCTTTCTGGTCCAATTTACGTCCTTTTCGCCGAAATTTTTTCAAACTCACCGGAATGTGAGGAATAAATTGGGATTCCGGCCAAATAGTCCAATTTACGTCCTTTAAGTTTGAAATTTTTTAAATTTTAATAAATAATTTTTCTAAAAATATCTTAAAATTTTTTAAAATATTATTAAAAATCCGAAAAATCATTAAAATTAAAAAATATAAAATGTGTAAAATAAAATTCCAAATATCTTATTTAATTTTTTAAAAATTTCATTAAAAGTTATAAAATGTGTAAAATAAAAATAAAAAATTTTACAATTGAAAAAATAAAAATGTTTAAAATTAAAAATTCTAAAAATTTCATTATAAATTCTAAAAATCTCTTTAATTTACGTCCTTACATGATCTAATTGCATTATAACCTCTGCAACTACTGCTGATTTATTTTCTAGTGATGATAACAGGTTCCTAATTAGTCATGTATCTTAGATTGTAATTCAACAAAGGAAGAAGAAAAGTAATACTAGCAATTAAAGAACTTTGATCTCTTCACATTTGCTTTTGCATCAATTGAAACATATATAGCTAAGGTGAATGCATATATGTAGATGACAACCATAAATGTCTTTGTCAATTAAGTATTTTCTCTATAAGGAGATTATGCAATTTCCTGACTTAGCAAATGTAGAATGTAGAAAATTATTAATTTCCTCTTTGAAGCGTTCAGGAGCATAAAACGATACTTTTAACTGAATTTCATTCGAGATTATTGACAACACACACTCACACCTATAACAATATCTAATTTCAGTATGAACCAAATTAAAATTTGGCTCCATACAATGTCTGTACTCCATATACTTATTGACAACACACACTCACACCTGATACTGGCAAAGGAAGCAGCATGTGCAATAATCTACACTTTCCGCACTTCATAAAGTTTATCGTATTTTTCATTTTATATAAAATTAAGGAATATATTATTTTTGCAAATTTACCCCTTCTTTATTTTACTTTTTTCCTCTTCTTTTTCCTTTTCTGTTCCCATATATATTCTTTTTCTACTCTTACTTTGACCTTTAATTCCAAAAAAATATCATTAATATATTTTAAAAAAATATAGATATTGTAGAGATTAGTAGAAGTATTTTAGAAAGATCATTAGTATAAATAGAAAAATCGAAAAATAAAATTTAAAATTAAATGCTATAAATTTTTTGAAATGGTCGTCGGAGTAAGTAATAGTAATGTCAGTGAGATAAAAAAATTATATTTTAAAATATCGTCTCATGCATGCACATTAAACGTAATTTAAATTTGTTCGTCGATCTCTCACAACTGGTAACATTTGTTTTATTTAGACATGTCATTTACCACATAATTTCATAATATTTATTTCACTTATAAGTTTCACTTAGTGATGAAAATAGACAAGCTAAGCTTAGTGTAATAGTGTGTGCTGCTGGTGTTTACTCTCAACAAGTTTTTTAATTCTTTATTTTAAATTTAAAAAGTGTAAATTCAACTATTTAGCTGAAATCTCAATTCAATCCATAAATATGAGTCGTACATTTACATTTCCCGTGTTTGAAAAGTTTTCAATAAAAAGGAAAACTTATGGCGGAACGGAGAACAATTGTTTGTGTTACAATTATCCTATATATGCGGATCCAAATTAGTGGGTTTAAGTAAAATATGCCTCTACATATAGCTTTACACATCTCCATTATATTTAATTTACTTTTGGGAAATGAGAGAGTTGTATCTTGGAATTAGTGAGTTGCTTAATTAGTTGTATCCTGGAGGTGTTAATACATTTGTTTTAATTAGTATCATTCTTCTCTTGCGGCTCATTTGATATATTGTTTGATGACATATTAAATTAATAACAAAAAACAATACTCCAATATATAGTACTAGCTAATTATAAAGCTGAAAAAAAAACCAATGAAATAGAAAAAATGAACACAAATAAGATCGAAGTTTATTAATAGAATTTGCGTGGTGTTGGAACCCGATCCGCAAATATATATGACGATAACAAAAAAACAGATAAACGTGTCATCACAGAGATAGAGGACAAGACTTGAATTTCTTGATTCGGATATAGTAATTCATTCTTTCATGACACCCTCTCCTCCCAGCAAAGAGCTAGGTACCTCTGCTAGTTAGAGAAGATGTCCTAGCTCCTTATCCTCCGTAATCCATAGTGATGGTTATTAGGTACGTTTCCACCTGCATAATTAATTAGATAAAAGAATTAATGGATCGACAATATACATATTATTTTTTGTTATTATAAGAATTGGGAAAGTATTTAGAGTTAATTTTCAGAGCTAATTAAGAACGTACAATTTTAAAAAAAAATATATGGATAAGAATTGAAAGTAAGAAGATATGATTACGTACTTTAGTGGAAAAGGGGGTCGTCCACGGAACGAGCAGAATTGGAACATGGTGAGATGGAGTAAAGGGTATAGATGGAAATATGGAATTGATCGAATGAAATTAAGTAGTAGTGAGTGAAATAATTCATAATAGGAGGTAGACATGCGCAACGGTTAGAAACCGCCGGTTACGGTTAGAAACCGCCGGTTACGGTTTTCGAAAATCGGTAACCGTAACCGAACCGCCGGTTTGCCGGTTACGGTTACGGTTTTTAACCGCCGGTTACGGTTAAAAACCGCCGGTTTGCCGGTTTGCTTTTTTTTTATTTTTTTTTATTTTTTAAATATTATCTCCGTTTTCGCTCGTTTTCACTCCGTTTTTGTTCATTTTTTATTCATTTTAACTCATTTTTTAGAAAATACATTACTAGAATTGAATAAAAATTATATAAATTAAATTTATACATTAAAAATAGAAGAATTGTGTATTAAAAAAATTTTTTTTTTTTTTAAAAACCGGCAAACCGGCGGTTTCGGTTAACCGGCAAACCGGCGGTTAACCGGCAAAACCGGCCAAACCGGCGGTTTGCGGTTTGTCAAAATGTCAAACCGTAACCGAACCGCCATTTTACGGTTACGGTTCGGTTTTTAAACCATAACCGGCGGTTTGCCAAACCGGCGGTTAAAAACCGGCGATTTTACCGGTTGGCCGGTTTCCCGGTTACGGTTTGAACATGTCTAATAGGAGGTTGGATATATATAGAGCAACATGCATGTATATAATACTCCATAATATATCATCCATCGTATGCATCGAAATGTGTGCCTTCCATTTTTTTTTACATTTCTAACCCTTCATTCTTACTCCACGTTTTTACATTATTTGCAAACTTCTAATATAGAAATTACTCATCGAATTAAGGCCCTTATAACATTATTTTATTTTAAAATTATCACTCATTTGGGGTTTAAAATTTCTCACCGAATACTTTTTACACACCTCTTTTATTTTACTCCACAGTCCACACAATATTTATTTCATGATTTTTTAACATTCTTAAATTTTTTCAGGAATTTTTTTGAAAATTTAAAAAATAGTATAATACGTACCTTAGTGATAGTGACTCGGTGGTGGGTGTAAGAATATAATTTTAGTAAATTGTATTTTAATTTAATTGATAAAAGGGTAATACTTCGTATAATTTTTATTTTTTTTAAATGGGGGTAATTAAACATATAAAAAAAAGAGGGAACAAATAACGGTGACTATAGCCATGAGTATTGCTCAACACATTTAAAAAATTGGATCCAATTATATACACTATTTGTCAAGAAAATGCCAATTGTAAATATAAAATTATTTTGTGTTTGTGCCAATCAATACCCAATCAAACACCCTATCCTTGTCTGTGGAGACACCGACATGTACGTATGCTACGCCTTCTTTCATTTTGATTATTTTTTTATAATAATCAAAATGATTAAAATAATTAAAAAATTAAAATAATAATACTGATTCAATTCAAACACCTTATCACCTTATCCTCGTCTGTGGAGACACCGACATGCAAGAGTGTATGGGCTGAGGGGTGGCTGTAGCCCACCATGATTTAAATAAATAATATACTACTCTCTCCGTTTATGAAATGTAGTTTCATTTGATTCATATTCTTTGTTCATCAAATGCAGTTTCACACTTTTTGAAAATTATCACCTTTCAACCACTACTTAATTATTCAATTTGTCATCCACTTTATTTACAAATAATTACTTTATTCATAATGGACCATATAATACCCTTATTTTATCTATTTTTTTCTTAAAACTTGTATCTCAATGGGACTACATTTGGTGGATGGAGGGAGTATATTATATTAAAAAAAAAAAACCTTCCAACTCAACCAATTCAAAACATCAACTTCCACTTAGATGAGAGATTTTAATACTAATTCATATTTATTTTAGTTTAACTAATGATAAAATATCTTCCTTACATATTAATTTTTTACATAATTTAAATTTCAATTAGATAAAAATTTCTAAACTAAACCCCCAATTTCAAACTTATAATGTAAAAAAGCATATTAAATTTCAACTATTCCATACAGACCTAGTTGATGTCTTTAACGATGTGTATGATATATACTCATTTCAATAGTAAATTGAAATTATGTCTTTAAATGTCTTGAAGTTTTAAGTTGTTTAATGAAAATTTTATTTATGATCTCGTCGATAAATTTTATTTTGATGATTTTCAAAAGAGTAAAGATCACCTTATCGATGAATTACATTGGATAAAAAATTATAGAATGCTGTAATTGTATTTTTTTTTTATATATATTTTTTTACTATATTCATTTTAGGTTTTCAGTCCGTCCTAATTTTTTTTTTCTGGCTCCGCCCTTGCCAAAATGTAAGTATGCTATGTCTTCTTTCATTACTAGTACTTATCCAAACAATATATATAGTTCATCTTCCATTGAATTTCTTTTAAATTTTAAATTTATACTCCTGTCTCATTTTACATTCATAATTCACTGCACAAAATTTAGTGTAAAATTTATTTAGTAGACGGAATTAGAGTCCCCTTGAGACTGCAATGCATCAAACAACTTTACAAGTTTATTCTTTGACACTTAAAAATGTTCCATATTTATTTGCCGATAAGTTTATTCATTGGCATCATCATATTTATAAATATTTTTATAAACATTCAAATTGATTTATAAGACACAAAATTTGGAGAATTATTAAACATTTAATTATACAAACCGTTTTTCTTGATTTAATATGCATAGTTGAAGTAGTACTTGATTCGGTTGTAAATTGCATAAGATTTCATGTGTTTTAGTGATAAACTTTGAGGGATTTTCATGCATTTTCACACTAATATGCTTGATTTGATTGAGAAAGGTGTTTGAGCTCGTTTTGTAGGAATACGATGTGAATTAGGCATTAAAATCGTAAAAATGAGTGTCCAATCATCATTTTCACTCACTGTACTGAAGAGAGGATTGCACCATTGGATTCGTCTCGAAAAATGGAGTGGAATGGAAAAAAGAATCAAGTCAATCGGAGGTCGGAAGCTCGAGATATGAAGGGATGAAGACGGAGGATGAAGTTGGGCCGAAGTATCCGCCCGACCGGGCCACAGTATCTGCACTCAACTTTTTGTTAAGTTCACCCACTGGGCATATTTTTGCAAATTTCAACTTACGAAAGTTCCGCCCGGCCGGGCCACCTGTTCCAGCCCATTTCGCACACCCAACTGGTCCGCCCGGCCACGCCACTTACCCACCCGGCCGGGTGGACCCATTTTCGGGGTTTTTGGCCCATTTTCTCCATATTTCAAGGGCCTAATTGCAAAATTAATTCAAGACTTCTACCCCAACTATAAATAGACCAAATTTGAGTTTTAAAAGAGAGTCTTACTCCTTTTACAAGCTTTCCTCACACACAAACACATAGTTAGTAGTGTTTTTCATTTTTAGTTTAATTTCTTCATTAGATTAGATAGAATAGGGGTTTTTACTTCAAATCAAGCTACGATTATCATCGGGCATCGTCTATTACATCGTTTTGTAGCTACATTTTCATGATCAAGGTGATATTACTCTATTTTGCAATTCAATTTGGTATTTTCTTAATTTCTCCATTCTATTGTTATTTTATTATGAATTTGATGTTATTTGTTGTTGTAGCCATGAGATTCTATTCTAGAACCATGGGCTAAGCTCTTATTGCCTTGGGTGTGAATGTTTTGATGGATGTTTAGTGTAATTATGGATTGATTGCGTGATTAGCTTAGGAATTGGGTGTATATGTTTCTAGTGTTGTAATTTCCATGATTCAATTGATTAATTCACCCTATTAGCTAGCATTGTTAGTTTTGTCGACTTCAACGACCGTATTGGGTTGCATGATTAAGAGTGTGTGTATGAGCTTGAATTAATCGATTAGAATTAACATAGTAATTAGCTACACCGACCGGGGGTTAATTGCTTAGATCGACGATATTAGACACTAGTCGAGTAGAGGTCGTCTATTAGATTAGTGAGAGGGCGTCTCATAAACATTAGTAACTGTGTTGAACGTGTTTATGAGACACTATCTTAGGAGCTTATGGTATTGATTAGACTATATAATTGCTAATTAATGCACGTGTTCACCTAGGCCTCACGAGGGATTTGTCTACACACACGAGTGATAGCCTTTAGCTTAATCCCAAAACCATAGTTTAATTCATGCAATTGGTTCGGTAACTCATTGAATTACCCACAAAACGGAAACACCCGAGGCAATACCATTCTCTTGCACTTTCTATCGAAAGTTAGATAGCTTGTTATAATTTTTGTCTATTTCTTGTTTATCTTAGTTAATTTAGTTTAATACTTGTGTTTTAATTCCTGAAAATCCAACAAACACGTTTAGTTACTACAATAGCATGCATACTCGTAACTTTAGGGATTCACTTGCATTCAATTAAATCCTTGGAACGAACAAACTACTTGGTCGTACTTGCGTACTACAATCGAACCCATACGCTTGTGGGGATCGTATTGTCAAGTGTTTAAAAATTGTTAAAAAACGATACAAGTCATCTACCATTTAAACATCTTTAAATTACACAGTATATTATTAATTTGGGGTATTTTACTACTATACTTTATTGTTTAAATTTCATACCCTCTAATTAGTAAATGTTGAAACAAAAAATGGGATAGATGTAGTTAGGGGTGTGCACCGATTTAAATTTAGACCGGACCGGAACCGATTTGAACTAGGATCGGAATCTACCCAAACGGGTGGATCGGAGATTGGATCAGAATTAATCCGATCCAATCTCGGACCGGACCGGGTTTGAACCAGTTCGAATCGATTTTTAATTACGGAGTAATTTTTTTTAATTTTTTTTAAGTTTTTGAAAGTGAGAATAAGAATGATGAATTAGTGTATAAAAATTAGTGTATCATTGCGTTTATATTCTCACAAATTATTTAATTCTAAGTACATTGCGTTTCTATTATTTTTTTAGAGTATCAATGAAAAAAATGTTTTCGAAGTTTTAGAATTAACAATTCTAATTTTATTTAGTTTATAATAGTTAAAGTTGTATTATTAAAAAAATATAAAGAATATAAATAAAATAAATATATATAATATATATATTTTAAATCTTATTAGCTTTCCTTTGTCCGCATTGCTTATTAGCTTAGCAATTCGGGCATCCTGTTCTTGGACATGTTTCGTGAGTCCTTCTATAGCTCGAGTTAAGCTTGCCAATTGCTCCTCAACAGTCGTAGTGTCTGTCGCCATTGCTAAGGCTGTACTTGAATCTGATGAGCTCGCTGTGGAACGAGTAGGAGAACAGGCTGGGTTGTTCTCCTCGTTCGCAGTGTTGGGCGATGGACCCTCTGCAGTAGCCTCCTCTGAAGAAGACGATGACTTCGAGCTTCTTGACATACTTCTCATGACTACGTTCACGTCTTCAAAGTCAAGACCAGCTGGTCCGGATGCAACACCTCTCTTGATCTTTATTTTGATTGGTGTCATCGTCATGACTTGATTTGCTTGAAGAGTAGAGATGAGAGGTAGAGATTGTCCCATTGGGCGTGCTAATTTGTAAACACAAATTCGTGAATTAAATATAAAAACGCGAAAATGGTAAACAATTTTATTTAATTTCGAATTAAAACCGAGTATTTGTGGGTTACAATCTCTAATTTGCTCCTCTGATTCTCTCTTCTTGAATTTCTTGAGCACTTTTGGAACATCTACAATTTTCATTGTTGTTCTGATTATTAACAACAAAATGAAACAATTTGTTGCTAATATTGCGATGAAATATATAAATTTTGTTGCAAAAATTAATTTCAAGAAATTAGTCACGAAAATTTCTATTTCATCGCAAAATATTAGCAATGAAATATAATTTTCACTGTTATTCTGATTATTAACAACAAAATGAATCGATTTGTTGCTAATATAGCGATGAAATATATAAATTTTATTGCAAAAATTAATTTCAAGAAATTAGTCACAAAAATTTCTATTTCATCGCAAAATATTAGCGACAAAATATAATTTTCATTGTTTGTTTTGATTATTAACAACAAAATCAAGCAATTGTTGCTAATATAGCGATGAAATATATAGATTTTATTGCAAATATTAAATGTAACAATTTAGCGACGAAAAATTTTATTTCGTTGCTAAAAATTGATTTTAGCAATTAAATTGTAAAAAAATTTGTCGCTACCCCCCCCCCCCCGATTTCTTGTAGTGTTAATTAGTTGTATCCTGGAGGTGTTAATACATTTGTATTAATTATCATTCTTCTCTTGTGGCTCATTTGATATGTTTGATGATATACTCGTTCTTACTAAAATTTAACAATCTAAATAACAAAAACAATGAAATAGGAAATTAAAATGAACACAAATAAGAACGAAGTTTAATAGAATTTGTGTGGTGATGGAACCCGATCCGTAAATATTATTATTCACATAACACGACAGAAACAATAAAAAGAAAAGAAGAAATACATTAAAATAGATGACTCAACGACATAACGATAACATAAAACAGATAGACGTGCTAGCACAAACAAAGATAGGGGACATAACTTGAATTTCTTGTATAATTGATTGGGATATAATTCATTCTTCCATGGTACCCTCTCCTCCCAACAAAGAGCTAAGTACCTTTGCTGGTTGGAGCAGATGCCCTAACTCCTTATCTTTCACACTCCATGGTGATGATTATTAGATACGTTTCCACATACATAATTAATTAGAGAAAAGAATTAACAGACAATTAATATATATATACGTATATATTATTTTTTGTTATTATTGAAATTGAGAAAGTATATATTTAGTGTTAGTTTTCAATATAGGGCTAATTAAGATTAATTTTTGTTTAAAAACGAATATGGATAAGAATATTGGAAAGTAAGAAGATATGATTACGTATTTTAGTGGAAGGGGAAAGTAGTCACCGCTGATGATGCAGAATGTAAACATGGTGAGATGGAGTAAAGGAAAAATTATAGTATAGATGGAATTGTATATATGAAAGTAGTAGTGACTAGTGAGTATGGTACCAGGTTGGATATATATATATATATATATAGAGAGAGAGAGAGGCGGACCCAGGACTGACTGGATAGGGAGGGGTCCAAAAATTAAGTAGTAACTAATTTTATATTAAGTATATATTTCCTCCGTTTTACAATTATTTGCACACTTGTTTTAATCGTCCGTCACAATTTGTACATCCCGAAAATGAAACTTACACATAAATTTAATCCTCATAATATTTACACAAAATACTAGTATTACTTTTATACTCAATTCAACTAATTTATTTATTTTATTCATAAAAGTTTATAAAATTACCTCTCAACACTCCACTCAATCTATCATTTTTTTAGTTTGTGTGTCCATTTTGATGTGCAAACATTTAAAAGACAAAATGAATATATAATTATAAAAAATAATTAATTCAATTAATAATATATATTGCTATTTGTAATAAGTATCACAATATCCATCATTATATTTAATTATAGAAAAAAATGAATAAAGGATAACATTAAAAAATCATATTCTTTATTATATGCCTGTAGACTAGTTTAAAGACTAACTTTTCATTAAATGATAACTTTAGTGACTAAAAAATTATTAACAAATATTTTTTATTTTTTTTGAAAGGTTTACAAGATCAACAATACATGATAGATAAAAACAATTCTAAGTTCTAGATCTTTCAAACCACATAGAATCAACTCAGCATCGTTGCTCCATCCAATCGCGAGGAAGAGGAAAACGAGTGAAGCCTTTGTCCACCAAGAGAGCACAGACCTTCATTTTTCAATACGAGACACCCCACACTAAGGTATCAACATATCAAAACAACAGAGATAATAACATGCAGCCAAAGGTTCACCAAGCACCGGAGTTCTCAAGGGACATCCAAATCCCAATCACCAACAGGTCCCAAAAAAGGGAAAAACGGGTCCCAAAAGAGGGAAAACAGGTCCCATAATAGGGCAACGGGCCGCATATAGCGTAGAGGGGTCGGAAAAACCGACGATTACAGAAAATAAAAAGCAATAAACTAGAAACATAATACTACCAATGCAAGAAAAATGAATTTATCTAAAAAAACACTAAAAAAGAGAACAACCGATAAATCATCCAAACAGTCACCGTGGCTCCGTTAGACAAATCTATCTGTTGAACCCTACCATGCGCTTTGAAGAAAGCTACATAGACTAAGCTATGGTGAAGAGAACAAAAACCAAAGGAAGGTGACCGGGGCCGACGACGGTCGCGGCGGTGTCAAGCGGCGAAGGAGGCAGCGGTGGCAGGCGGCGGGGGCGGTGTCAGGCGACGGAGGCGGCGATGGTATGTAGTTTTCTAGGTAGATTTAGACAGATCTGCACCTATTTCGGAAGGAGATGGCGTAAAGAAGGTAACGACGGCGGCGGCGAGCACGCCGGAAAACGGAAACCTTCGTCACTCTACATACCTACAGATCGGATAAGAGGGAGTAGAGGGGGAGAGTGGGACCGCTGGGTGGAGGTTGAGTGGGGAGGCTGTACAAGGAGGTGGGCGGCGGATTGAAAGATGAGGGCTAGGGTTTCTAGTGAGAGAAAATTATTTTTTTAACAAATATTTTCTAAATGAGGCTACAATATGCATACTATACAAAGTAATTAGAGAGGAAGTGAAGGGGGCCAAGGCCCCTCCCAAGTTTAACGTCGTCCGTCCGCATATATATATATATATATAGTGCAAGTGAGCAACATGCATGTATATAAAAAAGAGCGGAGAAATAAGGTGACTTATTTGTAAACTCAGACTATAGCCATGAGTATTGTTCAATACATTTAAAAAACTGAATCCACTCTTTAAATGAGTAAATATAATTGATGGACACAAACTATCATGAAAAGTCAACAGTAAATATAAAATTATTAAATGTTTGCGTCCATCAATTATATATAATTAATACACTTATCCAAGGGACCATCTAATATAATATACAAGAAGGGACCATTGCCTACACTTAATTGGATGGTCCCTCCCCATTTATTAGATGTTCCCTTGGACGAGTGTATTAATTATAGAGAATTTTTATAAAAAAAGCCATTCATAGACCTACCTTCTTAATAAAGGACCACAAATATAATATTTTTAAAAAAGGACAAAACCATATGTTAATAACCCTTTATGCCCTTATATTTAAATATGAATATTAATTTATTAATTTAATAATTATATGATCAAGTCTTAATCTTCCTTAATTTTCGCCATCTATTCAACCACATTCCAATCCTTCAAGATTCTTCCGTTTAATCCAGAAATCCTTTAATTATCCAAAACAACCCTAATCCAGAAATCTGCATCATCGTGGTTTGTTAATTTTCAGAATCTAAATCGATGGACTGTGTGGTGATTCTGTAATTTATCGCCACCGCCCACCGACACGATCTGATTTTCTCCGAGTCGACGTCTCGGATCCGGGTTAATCGGACAGTGGGGACGACGAGGGAGGGATTTCGCAGAGGCGGGAGAAGGAGTAGGTAGCGGCGGGGATGCGACGACGAAGGATGGCGGAGAGGATGATTGGATCCGTGAGTGTTCGTTGTGTGTAGACGAAGAGGACGCCGGAGGTGGTGGAGGAGGCGGAGGTGGGCCTTTGACGACGATTTTGTTGCCTAGGATGATTGGAACCATTAATCCGGCGAGATGAAGAGTCTTGCCAAGGGTATGATTTTTAATTCCACACGTACACACATAATTTGCTGAGAATTTAGGATTTTTAGAGATGATTTTTCAGCGAGATGATTTTGAGATGATTTTAATTTAGGTTCAATTTTGCTCTGTTTTCGTGTAATTGTGATGATTTAGTTCATGATTATTTGTTATTGGTTTGGTCAAGGGATAATGCAGATCTTATTTTGCATATGTATACGTATTTTTGCATAATCACATTCTAATATGAAGACACCGTACCATTTTTTCTGCATTATTCATTTTATTATGCAGTTTTAGATTTCATTGTTCTGCATTATTCATTTTATTATCCAGTTTTAGATTTCATATTAATTTTCCAACAATGGTCAAGGGAGCAAAAATGTTATTCATTTTTAATGAATATAAGTGACAATGGGTATGTAGATCATTAAGTTTGAATTTTAGAGTTTTGAGGAAAATTTTTAAATTTGGAAGGTAAGTAATCAACGATTTTAAATTTGGGAAGACTTAGTAATTAGCGGATTTGATGTGGTGAGAAATTTGCATTCAAAATTTAAAATTAGTTGACTTTCTCTAGATTAATTCGAAAATTAAATAGGAAGGGCATGATGGTACATTTATGTTGCATTTTGATCTTAATTTGAAACTATTTTAAACTATGTCCTTATTTAAAAAAACATGAGGTGAAAAGACATTTTATGTGAAATCCCCAAATATATAATTGATGAACGCAAACATTTAATAATTTTATATTTACTGTTGACTTTTCATGAGTGTTTGTGCCCATCAAATTCTATTAATACATTTGTTTTAATTATCATTCTTCTCTTAATTATGGCTCATTTGATATATTGTTTCTTCTTACTAAAATTTAACAATGTAAATTAATTTAAAAAACAATAATACTAGCTAATAAAGCTAGAAAAAAACAATGAAATATGAAAAATGAATACAAATAAGTTCGAAGTTTAATAGAATTTGCGTGGTAATGGAACCCGGCCCGCAAATATTATTATTTACATAAACATAAATAATAAAAAGAAAAGAATAAATACATTAAAATAGATTATCCAACGATATGACGATAACAAAAAAAACGTATAAACGCGTCATCACAGAGATAGAGGACAAGACTTAAATTTCTTAATAATTTAGATTTATCATTGATAAAAAAATAGACGTTCCAGGTTAGATTAATAATTTCTTAATTTAATAATAAAATAACCTTTTCACTTTAAACTCCACCTTTTAAACATCTCAAAATTACACCGTATATTATTAATTTGTTACTCTCGATATTTTACTACTATACTTTATTGTTTAAAATTCATACCCTCTAATTAGTAAATGTTGAAACAAAAAATGGGATATATGTAGTTAGGGGTGTGCACCGATTCAAAATTAGACCGGACCGAAACCAGTTTGAATCAGGATCGGAATCTACCCAAACGGGTGGACCGGAGATCGGATCAGAATTAATCTGATCCAATCTCGAACCGGACCGAGTTTGAATCGGTCCGAACCGATTTTTAATTTATTTTTTAATTTTCAAGTTTTTTTAAGTTTTTGGAAGGGAGAATAAGAATGATGAATTGGTGTATAAAAATTAGTGTTTCATTGCGTTTCTATTCTCACGAATTATTTAATTCTAAGTACATTGCGTTTCTATTATTTTTTTAGAGTATTAATGAAAAAAATGTTTTCGAAGTTTTAGAATTAAAAATTCTAATTTTATTTATTTTATAATAATTAAATTTTTATTATTAAAAAATATAAAGAATATAAATAAAAAAAATAATACTCCTATATTTTTTTTAAATCTAATTTTTCGGTCCGGATCAGTAAATTTCCGTCTTCCACCCGAACCGAATCGAAAAATCGAAATCCTAAAATTTAATGGACCGAAGATCGGACCGGAAACTAACCGATCGGTCCGATTTCGATCTTTTTTCTGGTCCTGTAGATGTAGTATTTGAAAACGCAGGTGGGTGTATTAATTAATTGGTGGGCTTTTAACATATAAATACTGATGAGTGTTAAATTAGGTCAGCCCGTTCGTTTGTAATTGCTAACAGGCCCATAAGATAATTTACTCCGCTCATAACCGTACGTCATAAACTCCATCCACAAATCCAACGGATATGAAGGCCGGCGGTGGAGTCGTGTTTGGGGTTCCACGCGCCGCCGCGTTTCCCGCAGTTCTCTTCAGTCACCGACGAGCCACCTTTCGATGCTATTCATCGCCTTTCTCTGGTACATAGCTTTACATTTCTCCATTATAATGCGTGTAAAATACATACAAATATATATACAATTATCAGTGCTGCATAACACGCACAAGTGTATGAGGAATTTTTTTTTTTAATTCAGACCATGCGTCATTTATTAAAGACGTTGCTTCTACACAACCGCCGGAGCATTTGAATCATCTTCTCAAATTACTTCAGGTCAGAGGTACGTTGCTGCCGCTATTTGTTGTAGAAATCCATAGCTTCTGCTGCTGAGTGATATTTAAATTAAATATGCTGCCATTTTTGTTAATTGATTACATAATTTGGGATATTGTGTTAGATGGAATGCTTATTGTGTAAATCTTCTTTGGTGATCAACGGTCTATAATTACTAAGCCTAGTTTCTGCAATTGGGTAAAAATTATTGTTGATTGGTGCTGACATCTTCATTGACCGTTGTCTATGATTCGGTGGGCACTAAATATGACGTTTTGGTTTATATGTTGCATTATAACCTCTGCAACTACTCCTGATGTATTTTCTAGTGATGATAACAGGTTCCTAATTAGTTATGCATCTTTATATTGTAATTCAATGAAGGAAGAAGAAAAGTAATACTAGCAAATTAAAGAACTTTGATCTCTTCACATTTGCTTTTGCATCAATTGAAACATAGCTAAGGTGAATGCAGTGTAAAAATATATGTAGATGACAACTATAAATGTCTTTGAAGATTAGTCTTGTCACGGACACTTTAGTATTTTCTTTATAAGGAGATTATGCAATTTCTTTACTTAGCAAATGTAGAATGTAGGCTTTTCTGCACTCCATATACTTATTGAACTTTTTTTACGAGTAATACAGGCTTTTCTGCACATGCCAATTGTAACTTGTACCAATTGTATCCCCCAAATTTTCTGATTAAAGTAGCCCCTGTTACTTTTATCAACCATACATTGTAACAGGTGATGAAATTATGTCTCCGGGAGCAAGGCAAGGTTTTCTTCCTCTTGCTGTTCCTCTGTCAAAAAGTAGCTCAGGTTCGTTCCTCTGTAAATTGAGCTACTTTAGTAAGTCAAATTGCTGCTAATACTGCAATTGATGCTTATTCCACCTTAATCTTATTGATTATAGGCTCTATAACTGGATTGTTGCGATGGCCAACTGCTCCTACTGGGTAATGTTCATTGACAAAATCTTATGTAAACAATTTTACCGTGCAACTAGTTTGCATTTCGTTTGTTTTTTTAGACAGTGTTAATTGTTTTTCAAGGCATTAGTTTGATAGTATTAGTTCTTCCATTAAAAAGTACTCCGTATTAGTTGTTTTACTACAAATTGATAGTTGCAAATTAGTTGCATGGTAAAACTGTTTTACATATTTTGTGTTAAAAGCTCAGTGTAATAGTATTCTCTGCTCTTTAATATCTCTCCCCAACATACACAGGATGGAGATGCCTGTTGTGGAGGTTCGCAAATATGGAGTGTGGCTTTTGGCTAAGAATGTGAGTAATCTGCATATGTTCTTATGATCACATTATATACATCATTAAGGAGACTTTGGTTGTAAGGATAAATTTGTGTGTGAATGTAAACTATAGCTTGTCATTTTATCTGAAAACAGGTTGAACAATATATCAACAGAATCTTAGTGGAAGAAGATGTGAAGAACTCTCAAGAAAGAAACGAAGAGCTATTCTATGCTTCAGCTGGAAACAAGTTCTATGAGAAGGGCGATTTTGCTGCTTCTCAGATTTCAAGCTTAGAGACATATCTTCTAAAGAAGGTAGCACGAAAGGAAACTTCTTTCAATGCAAATATAGCTGATTTAACAAATCAATAATTTCATCCCAGGTAGGTTTGTTTCCAGACATACTGGAACGCAAAGTTAAGCAGCATTTTGACAAAGGAGACCAAGTAAGATAATTTTGACAAAACCACAATTTCTGAGTAAAGAGCTTATATTACAATTTGGTGATGTTCCTTACGTGCTGGTGTAAGGTCTCGGCTTTGGTGACCGGGGAATTCTATACTAAAAAAGAGCACTTTCCAGGATTTGGGCGTCCCTTCGTCTTTAACGCAGAAGTTTTGCTGAAGTTTGCCCCTTATCTATATCTATAGGGTTAATTGCAAAATAAATCACGATCTTTTCACATTTTTTTCAATTACAACATATGTATTTTGTAATTCGATACACGACCTTTTAAATTGTTGCAATTCTATCACATGACTATTTTCCGACAAGTCCTGCTGCCGTAGCAGCGTATGAAATTAAAAAAAAAAAAAAGGTTGTGAATTGTGATTAAATTTAAAAAGTTAACAAAAGGTCGTGAATTTATTCGCAATTTTTGCGAATTGCAAATTTTAAAACATATGTTGTAATTGAAAAATCGTGTAAAAAATGTGATTTGTTATGTAATTAACCCTTATCGGTACACTACATATTCCGGAATTTAAGTGCCCCTAATTCATTATGTCCTTTTGTTCTGCATGCAGAGTTGGGCGAGCTTTTGAAGCCAAAGATTCTGCAAGGGTTGCTCTGAAATCACCTTGGTGGACATTGGGTTGCAAGTATCAGGTACACAGCAGTCATCATGTTTCCAACCTAATATAAATTTAATCTAAATATTTTCTGTTATTTATGACAATTAGGAAGCTGCTGACTTGGCTCAGTGGGAGGATGAACAAATTGAATATATCAAAGAGAAGGTATCAGATGAGGGGAGGCAAGAAGATTTGAAAAAGGGAAAGGAACCTGCTCAGGTTTTGAATCTTCTGGACTATGATTTTGTTGAATTCTGTTTCTCTCTTTTCATCCTTTCTTATTCCCAAAAACTCAATCCACGCAGGTTGCACTCGATGAAGCTGCCTTTTTATTAGATTTAGCTTCTGTTGAGGAGACATGGGATGAATGTGCTGAGAGGGTTGCTGACTGTTACAAACAAGCCGGGCTTCATGACATTGCCACATTTATTCTTTACCGAGACTGATTTTCTAGGGGAGAATGGAATTTCTTCATCAAAGTTTTTTTGGCATTTGTTTTATGTACTGAGCTATGTTTGGCAGGAAGCCTAAATTTTGGGAAATATGCTTAAGAAAGAATTTGACATTGAAACACAAAAAATTGTGTAGAACACCTTAAACTTGTACATACGGTTTTCCATCCATTATGACCTTACAGGCTTACACATTATACCATCTCACTCTTTATCTGGTGTATATTGGCTAGCTTTATTTTGCACAGTATCTCAAAACTGAACATATGACAACATTCAATTAACAAGCTGCGTTTCTCCTGCAACTTAGCACAAACGTCTCCAGCAGTAATAGGCCTGAAATATGGATATCCAGGTTCTTCTCTCCTCATTCCACTCTTTTGCCTTGATTATATTTCCATCTTTCTTTTGGGAAAAATACACAAGAATATTCAAGCCTTTTTCAGACTTCATAGTCACCTCTAGTGCTGCTTCAGAGTATGAATTTTCATTCTTTTTCCTTTCGTTTTCCACAGAAATAACTTCTTCAATAAACTTCTGCTCTCACTTTTCTTAGAAGGGACAATGGCCATGGAAACAACGGCTGTTGTATCTGCCTCCCGATCAATCCCATTTGGATTAGTAAGCTTGCTCCAAGACTCTACTGCAGCATTAGTACTCGAAGCAGAACTGTAGTTATCATCTGTGGTTTTGGGAGAGGTGACACTTTCTTCTTTATCCTCTTGTATCATTTTATCTTGCAGGGAAAATCGCTTACTAGCGAGTTTTGGTTTACTGGTGATTAAATGGTCAGCAGGTGTAGATATGAACCTATCAAATATAACTGCATCCTTAGGTGAAGTCAATGCCTTCAATTGCTTCCCGAGGTTTAGGAGAGTCTCTTGGCACTCAGCCAATTTTTCTGAAGCTGCAGTAATCTCCCAATCCTGCACAAATCTTAGTACAAGTTAAAAAAATCGTCATACAAATTCGTTTTGTTTTACTAGAAAAGACTGGCATCATATATAAGTACTATGTAGGCAGAATTTTGATGAACATCAATTATTTACGACTCAACAAGACCTTTCGTTTTGTTTTACTAGAAAGGATCTGCCTACCTTCCATTCCATATTATTTTTATGTTAACAGTGGGGAGAACAGTCCAGAAGCTTCTATATGCCTGAATGATTCGTTAGGAGTTATGGAAAACAGAAACTTACATTTCGAAGCTGCTTTCCTGATGCATCATCTTGGCCTTCCTTGTTTGTGTGGCTGAAATCGCTTAGTTTAGAAAACAGAAACCCCAAAATATGAATTTTCAGAGTATAAAACATACCTTTGTAGCTGTGTGTTTTGGTCATTGCATGTTTCTTCTTCATGTCTTTCAAAAGAGATACAAGTATTTTCCAGATCATTCTCCATGTGTGAAATCTTTTGGCATGCTTTTCCCTGTTCAAGATTAGTTTCCAGGCCTTCTTTCATCATCTTCAGCTTTTCAATTTGATCTACAGACTTCCTTGCAGTTTCTATCTCTGATTGCAGGTTCTCGTTGAATTCTTCAGACACATCTTCACTTTGGATATTCAATTTTGCAACTGAACAACTATCTTCCCTGCTCGATGCATCCCAGTCCAGACGACTCCTGATTGCATCCTTCATGCTTGAAACATCTTGAATCGAAAAGCAATGATTCATGATCCAATCCAGACTAGAAGCCACAACTTGAACAAACTGCTCAACATCAGCTTCTCCATTCAACAAGTCACTGCAAGTTTGAAAAAGTTGCTGCACAAGGGCAGATAGTTCATCCGTTTTCCATTGAAACACTCGAACAATGTATCCTGTTGGGTTTGAAATCTTATCGTCCTTCCCTGATAAAGACTCTGTTGCAGCATTATCCTGAGGTAATACATTTATTCCTTCAAGTAGATCAAGAATCTTTCGTACTGGTATCCTCACATTCGACTCTAATTTCTCATCATTCGTCTTTGTGGTCGAGCCATCTTTCTCATTTGCTGGATCACCGTGAGAAACTATGGCCAATTTCTCCATCTCAGCAAAGTCATCCATGAGATTCATCTCTGGAGTCCCCATATATGATCTGTAAGATGACCTTTTCTCGTTTTTGAAATTCTCAAGCTCGGGGATTGAAGCAGAAAGCGACGACTCAGCACAGCTACCTTTATCATCACTGCCCAAATCAGACAACGAGCACTCCTCTTTGAGAAACAGGTATGTACCCGGTTCCATACTTGTTCTTTCAGCTTGTGATAGTCGTTTTTCAGCTTGTGATAGTCGTGATTTGGTGTTAAGAGCATGTAAAAGACTCCTCTTTTCTTCTTCTACTCTAACCAACTTCTCTGTGAGGAAATTGATCATTGTGCTCGGTATATCAGCATGATCTTTCCCTAGCATCTCAACTTCATTCTTCATTTTCGTCAAAGCAGCTGGACCAGGCAAGCGCCTACGTACAAGCAGACGGAGCCTTAGACATTCTGATTCCAGTTTCTTCATCTTTTCCACACTCTCCCTCTGTTGCCTTTGACCAATCTCTGCTGTTCTTCGACTAACCTCTGCCTCCTCGTTTCTAATCTCAAGCTCCTTCTCCAGAACACGAACCTCGTGTTTAAGCAAACCATTTTCTTTCTCAGTAGACTCTACTCTCAACATACAAGCTTTCAGATCAGCTTCAATCTCACTTGTGAATTTCCTTAATTCATTCATCGCCTTCTCCTTTTCGAATAGGGCTCTACGGAGCTCACTATTTTCACCATCTAATCTGGCTATCCTTTGGCTTAAGGCAATCTTCGTCTTCTCAAACTCTTTTGTTGCCTTCATGACACCACTATGGATTCTCGTATCTTGCTCTTCTCGAACAAAATGTAACGTCTGCATGCATTCTTTCAACGCTGCGTCCCGGTGGCTTAACCTCTCTTCACAATCACGTTTCTCGTGCAAGACTTTATCGACGTCTTTCTTCAAAGACATCGCTTCCCTCTTGGCTCTCTCCCACCCTGTAAAAATGAAGTCAAATTCTTAATATGCATGACTAGGAGGTAAAACTCGGGTTGTGTTTGGATGAAGGGAATTGGATCCGTGAATCCAATTTATGGATTTATAAATTCACGGTGAAAGCTCAAATCCCTCCCTCCAAACACTAGCTTAGAATGTCGTTGAAGCATACTTCACCTGCAATAGCTTCCTCCGTAATATTCACCTCACTTGAGATTCTTAGTTCTCGTTCCTGAGGAAATAGAAATGGGACAAATTCTTCATTGCAAATTGTAATTAGAATAAACAATCATAATTAGTAAGAGTTAACGAGACTCAAAATAAGTTAACCATTGCCTCGTTTTCATAACTATCCGTACTCCTATAATGGCTTCTCCTTCAACTATTCATCAACCAACAATCGATTTTATCCCTAATTACTCTAATATTAGAGCGTAACACTCATTATTTCATTATAATTCACTGTTCAATGAATCTCATTGCCATTCCAAATGAAAATTTTGAACAAAATGCCCCTCTAAGACACATGAATTTGTCAACGTAAAATTGAGAAATGGACCTGAGCTTGTTCATCGTTTGCAAAAAGATAGTTAGCATTTTCAACTGCTAAGCTCTTCTCTGTAGATCTTTTCTTCCAATGCCTCGACTTTTGATCCATTTGTTTTTCAATCTCTTCTTAAACCTACTACAAGAAAACCAATAAATATACGGGTTCAATTTCTTTGTTCCACTAGTATTCCACTCTACTGGATTTTTAACAAAAATGCACAAAATCGCAAAAGAACATGAATTTGGATCTACCAAAATATTAAGCCCTGCACATAAATTTTTTTTGTTCATCAACTTACACATTTAATTTTGTTCCCAAATCCCAATTTAGTCTCAAGAAAGAAAATGTCTTTATATATATAGAAGCTAATGGTTCCATATATAAATCTCAGAAGCATTTCCATGCATATAAATTAGTCACCAAGTTCTGACAAAATTCATTAAAATAAGGATCAATAACCTCGTACTAAAAACACATAATTAAAAGTACTGATTGTAATTAAAATAAGAAGAAAAAAAAAGTCGATTTACAATAATAATAATATTAATCACATGGTTCAAGTGACTCACCGGGAAGATGCTACCACTTCCGACCAAACTACCAAGATAGCAGTAGCATATATATATATATGTTTAGTGTTGTATATATTATATATATTATATATATATTGTGTGTGCATATATATAAACTAAGTGAGAGAGATGTATAACTATAATCTTATAAACTAAGCAGAGGGAGGAGAGAGAGAGAATGATGTATTAGTATAACAAGAGAGAGAGAGATGGGAAAATGGATCCGTCCGGGTTGCTTTGACCCGAAGGGGTGAGGGTCGGGCGTCAGCATCATTTCATTGTCATTCTTCTTCCCAAACCCCCCGTATGTGCATGGAAAAACAATTAATTTTGGTAGATTTTTTTTTTTTAAATTCAGTCTTTATTCTTCTAGCAACTATAATTGTGGAGAATATATTGTATATCATGCTAAATGAATGAGAAGTTGTTGGAATGACTGAGTTTTTTTTTTTTTTTTAGTTATTTTACACTGAGTTAATTTTTGACAAGTTTTTTATGTAAACTTAAATGAGTTGTGTTACACATATATAAATGTATCTATCAACTTACCAACTAATTCAATTTAAATTTCACATTTTTCACTGACGGGAGGGAGGGGAGAGTTATTATTATTGATTGTTTGGTTAGGAGAATAAATTAATAAATAATATTATGTGTTTTAGACCAACCATTTAAAATTTATTTGAGCCTAGCAAAAAAAAAAAGAGAGAACAAATTAAATAGTACGGAGTATTGTTTTAATCTTATGTTGGATTTGATTTTGAGTCAACCATATATTAGCAAACTACGAATAAATACTCCTTATATTCAATGTAATTTTATGACCATTCATATTATATAATACTACTATTCAATAAAATTTTATGATTATAAGATTAAAATAATAGTAGTATTAA
The DNA here is from genome assembly GCA_963675135.1 of Galeopsis tetrahit. Classification (NCBI taxonomy): domain Eukaryota; kingdom Viridiplantae; phylum Streptophyta; class Magnoliopsida; order Lamiales; family Lamiaceae; genus Galeopsis; species Galeopsis tetrahit. The sequence goes on from OY776120.1 coordinate 2,439,604, forward strand.
ATACTCCTTAATTATATTCATATTAATGTGGACATTAAAGTGCATAATGATGATTGTTATTAATTTCTTTAATTAACGTGTTAGTGAGTACTGTAATGATTGTGATTAATTTAGTCTTTAGCTAATTTAGTGTAGCCACCCTCCATTAATGATGAGATGCTTACACCATTTGCTTCTTTAATTAACTTTATTGTGATTGCTAAACAACTAATTATTGTGATTAATTTAGTCTTAACTAATTTAGTGTAGACACCCTCCATTTCCTCTTATTCTACTCTCATCCCCAACTTAAAGATATTAAGTATGTACTTTAAATTTAATTATAATGATACATGTAATAAATAATGGCAACTGATAAATATTTTGCCATAATTTGAGTGTTTATCGATCGGCCAAGGCTCTTAGGAACCGGCGTTGCGGAGCCTATCGTCATCTTGAGCCTATTTAGTCAAAATGAATCTATGACCAAAATACATCGTCATTTCGCTTGAGTCTGGTGACTATTGATATGTCCTATCATCCTCTCGAGCCTATTTAGTCAAAACGAAGTCTATGACCAAAATACATCGTTATTTCGCTAGAGTCTGGTGACGACTGGTATTAGTTGGGTGGCGGTCGTTTCGGCCACTTTTTTTTTAGTCTTGACTCTATATAAGGATTTTATTTATGTGTATTTCTGATTTATGCGTCACATGCACGTACTTTAAATATATATATATATATATATATATATATATTAATTGAGTTAACTATTGCATCCAAAGTGGCCGAGCCTCATGAACCGCAACACTGAAATCAACGTCAAATTAATTTGTGATTGAGTTTTAGACTCAGTTAGATATCATATTCATATGTGTTGTTTTATATTTTCAGCATAAGTTTGAATGTTGTTGTGAGCAAGGATGAAAATGTCGGTATTGGTGGAAATATCGAGAAAATTTATGGAAATATCGACGGATATATCGATATCGGTAAATTTTAAAAATTGTAAAAATTTAATAACAAGCCTTTAGTACATAAAATCAATAAAATAATTTGAATACATTTTATATCAATGATAAATTTATATAAAATATAATATACAATGTTATTTCGTATGACATTTATCGATATTTTTCGAAATGTATCGACATTTTCTCGATATTTTCCGATATTTTACCGATATTAGGCTCGATATTGTTATTGTCTACCGATAATATTTATCGATATTTTCAATTTTTTTACAAATATCGTGGAAATATCGATTTTTTCCAATATCGATATCGGTGACCCCGAAAAATGAATATATCGGGAATATTTCCGAATATTTTCATCCTTGGTAGTGAGTGACTTTTAAATTCTTTTGGTCATTCAGATTACTTTCAGGCCCATAGCTTATTTTTGTTCGATCCACTTTTTCATTTTTTTAAATGACCTTATTTGCCAGGTATATTTATCAATAATTAAAATCTAAAATACCCCTAGTCATGAATTGAATTAGGTGCATGACTATTACTATCACAATGTTGCTCTCAGTTTCAAGTAAAACATGTCAATTTTTCAAAATTGTAGACGCTAAGTATAATTTTACACTAAAATCACCACCCAGATTACATTACCATTGCTATCAACTGGAAGTTGGTACAAGACGAAGTTGGATAGCTCAAGTGGTTAGAGCACCATTACCTAGGCTTTAGATCCTGGGTACGAGTCATGGGGAAGGGAAAAAATGATTGGATATTTAATGTAATTCAAAAAAAAAAAAAAAACTGGGAGTTGGTACAAACATCTGGTAAATATTATTGGGCCGAATTCAAAATTTAGGACAATTTATGTAATCAAAATTAAAATGTATATTTCATCAAAACTAAATTTAAAATTAGTCCAACTTAAAGTATTGTAAAAACTTTAATCTCATCTCAAAATAAATGTCGTTTTAAACTTTTGTATCAAATTAAGAGGAGTATAAAATTTTAACATATTTATCCTCAATCAATCCTTATCTCCTCGACTTTTCAATCCAAAATTTTATAGCTATGGTCTATGGATATTCTTCTTTATAAGTATGGGTGAAAAATATATATTCTGCTATGGACTCGAGTGCATGTTGTGCACCCTAGTCCATGTTGCACTTTTCAGTTTTACTGACTTACACTTTTTGGTAAATGGTGTTGCACTTTTCAATTATTAAACTGTATAATAATATTTTTAGTATAATAATTGAAAAGTGCAACACCATTTATCAAAAAGTGTAAGTCAGTAAAACTGAAAAGTGCACATAGACTAGGGTGCACAACATGCACTCGAGTGCATACTAGACTTTACCGTATATTTTTCATTATTTTTTTTTTTTTTAAGATATACATATGGAACAAAATTTTCAAAAATATTAAAAAATAGTTAATTGACACTTATTTTAAAAGAAAATTTAACCTTGAAAAAAAAAACAAGAAAAGATGTGATGAATTATCTTCTCATTCCATTCTTCAATACTTCAATTATGAGTTTGGCCGTCTCATACACATCAACTAAATTTACATTCACTTGAAATTACATTTCTGCGCGCCATCAGTTTTTGCGTAAGAAACAACATTGATATTATTCCCACTATGTCAAGATATATAACAACAATATTTAATATTGTTTTTTTTTTCTCCTATTATATATGCTCTATATAATTTTTTTAATATTAATTTACTTTTTGAGGCTTAACTAACGTTAATTAAATTTCAAATATATAATCATGTTTATATATATTCCTATTTCATGATGTGTTGCATGTTACAGGCTTACAACTGCCTTCCATTTCATCGCAAGGTCCAGGGCAAGGGTCCAGTGTCCCTCCACCAATTTTTTTTTTATATATATATATGATAAATATTTTATAATAATTATATATATTATAATAGATAAGTATTAGATGAAGGAAAATAAAATAATAGATAAAGTAGAAAAGTGATATGTTTGGGAGAGAGAAAATAATATATTAAAAATGAAATAAAAAATTGTAGTGAGACGTCAGGAAAGGAAAGTGGGAAACTTATAGTGCAACTAAAGGAGTATGTGGTGATAGTTATTCTCATCACATATATCTCCCTTATATACTAATTCTGAATCTTATTATGCTTCTAAAAAAGCCTCCGTTTTATAATCTCTTAAATTCTGTAATTTTGATTAATTTTTTTAAATATTTTTCTCTTTCCTCTCCCATTTTCCTCAATTTTCTCTCTCCCCTAACTTCTCTTTTTTACATTTTTTTTTAACTTTTAAATTTCTATTTAAATTATTCTTTTTTATAATCTCGCGTAATTATTTACGCGAGTCTCATACTAGTATATATATATATATATTGGAAATAAAAGTTTTTTTTTTTTTTGAGAAATACATATTAAGTATAGACGAATAAAAAATAAATGCTTGCATACAAAGTTTGGAAGGAAGAATATATTTTTTCATGTGTTTTTTACTTAAATTTGTTTCTTAATACTTCAAAAATAAATTATTTCTTGAACAAAGTCAATAATATACATTGATGGTGTATTTGAGAATTATTATCTAAGTTTATGCTAAGAATCGCAAAATTTTTAGCAATTTTTAAATTGTTTCGCTTCATTTTGAATCGAACTATCAAAACTTCAAAACAAAATGAAAGACTATATTGACAATTTTATCATGTAAAATTTTCATGAGTATAATAAGTACATGCATATTATTTTATCTTTTTAAAGTAATGTTAATCGGGGCCCCCTATCGAGATTTCCTGGCTCCGTCACTGGCAAGGTCAATAGTAATTAAAAAGCTACAGTGGATTTTTTTATGGGGAGGGGGGACGGGGAAAGTAGAAAAATCCCGTGGGTAAGTTGGGATGAGGTCTGCAAAGATAAATTCAAAGGGGGTCTAGGAATTAAAGTTTTGGATACATTCAACACTGCGCTACTCGACAAATGGATTTGGAGATTTGTCACCGAAAAAGAGAACATGTGGGTAAGAGTTCTAGAGTCAAGATACGGAGGCCTAGAAAATGAGGAACCGAACGATCGCAGCAGGAGAGGTCGCAAGACTTTATCGAGTCAAGTTGGTGGAACAAAATAAAAAATATATATAATACGATTGGAGTCACATGCACGACTTTTAAGTTGCAGCGTGTAGTAGGCAATGTAGAAAACACAATGTTTTGGAGAGAGAGATGGATTGAAGGTGAAGAGGTCATTCGTGAAAAATTCCCAACGTTGTACAATATCAGTGGTAAAAAAGAGGAGGCAGTTAGAAAATGCGAAGAGATTTACGGAGGAACGTCAAAACACTAAGAAGGCTCTGGAGAACATAAAAATAAATTTATGAACGTGGGTTAGAGGACAAAAACTATTGGTTTCAAATTCATCTGTTTCAGCTTGGTTCCATGATCCCGTTTCAGTGCATTATTGAGTAAATTGCACGAGGAATAGGCGGCAAAATAGTTTCATCGTCATGTAACATAGATCTTTGTATATGGGTTGGGTACCCCGTGTACCTGTGTTGATATAAAAATTTCTTTACTGTTAAAAAAAAAAAAAAAGTAAGTTGACCCTCCAAATGCTTATTAGTTACTCCCTCCGTTTCGAAAGTGTTTGCACCATAAAGTGGACACACTTATTAAGAAAATGTGTAATGAATGGAGTGTTGATGGGTAATTTTGTAAACTTATATATGAAGTAATGACATTTTGTGTAAATATTTGAATTTTTCGAGGATGAGATTTATGGAGGAATTTCATTTTTAAGGTGTGCAAACAATTGTGGATCAGACAAATAAAATAAGTATGCAAATAATTGTGAGATGGAAGGAGTATTAAAGTATTTATTTCATTGTTTTTTATTGATGATGTGACACTTTCTTAACCATTTATTATAATTAATACTCTTTCCTTCCATTTCAATATTAATTTACACTTTACTTTTTTATTATTCAAATTCATTATGTTCATTTTTTTTTAAATAATACTATTCACATTATTTTATGTTAACTTTTCAACTATCACTTATTACACAAATTGTCATTAACTTTATTTATAAATAGTCACTTTATTTATAAATGAACTTCACAATATTCCATCATATCTCAACTTATCTATATTATAGATAAACTAATTAATATTCATTAAAACTTGTATATACAGAGAAATGACCATATTGAATTGGGACGGAGTGAGTATTAGTTAATTGTATCATACTTCATCCGTCCCTTCAAAAGTTATCCATTTTATCATAATGTCTCATCCAAAGGTATCCATTTTTTTTTTTTTTTTACAAAACTCATTATCTTTGTCTAATTTTTTATTTTCTACTTCTCTTTGTTTTGTTTTTTTTTTCTATCTCTATCTACATCAAAAATTTATTAGCATATAGTATTATATTTTTTTAATCAATGTGAAAAAAATAGATGAACAACTTTTGAGGACACGGAGGTAGTATAAAAATGTATTACTATGATACAATTGCATCAACTTTTCTTTCATCTTCCTATATTTGAAAATCCTAATTTGTGGATAATTAAGTATATTAAATACTTTAATTTATTATATTAATGAATAAATAAATTATATTAGGAAAATTTTAATTTTCGTTGAGTTATTAAAAACCCCGTGAAAGTTTTGATACATTTTATAATTTGAGAATAAGCTTTGTTTTAAATGTGAGTTATTAAAAATTAAAACAAATCAATTTATGACACTTGTACATTTTATAATTTAAGAATAAACTTTTTCATTTTTTTTTAAATGTGACTTACTAAAAATTAAAACAAATTAATTTAATTTATGAGCGGAATTTTAAATGTTTAAATCGGACACAATCATATGATTGGACTAAATTAGAGTGATAATCAATCGTTGTTTAGGTTTGATAACTAAGTGAGAAATGTACAGATATATTTCATGCTCTCCGTTTAAAAAAGTTTATTGCATTTGTCGTATAAAATTAAATAACATATTATTTTCATATTTTGACACATTGACTCTTCATTATTTTTTCTCTTTACTTTGTCTTTTTCATTTATTTTCCACTTTACTTTTTCACTATTTTCTTTTTTCCTTTGACTTTTCTATGCTTTTCTCTCCATCGAACTCTTGCCTTTTAAGAGAAAATTGATCATTAATATATATTTTAATTAAAAAATGATAATGTAATATTACACAAAGATAGTTTAGAAAGACTTGTATTAAAAAAAAAGGATAAATTTTATGAAATTTCACACCCAATGCAACAAACATTTAAAGATATGATGAGTGTAAATATGGTAACGCTCAAATGAATATTTTGTTTCTAGGGATGTCTTCCATTTTGAACCTTGAGCAAGTACACTAGAAGGAAATTTTGATGAATCAATTGGCGCAATTGAACAACAATTTAGACTTGATTCTATTGTAGCGGATGAAAAATTCACTTAAACAATTAAAGATTAAAAGATATATAGAAATCACCTAAAATTTAACTACACAAAAAATTGTTTTTGACATATGTTGTCTGACACTCAAATTAATGTTCACAACAGAACTATCTGTTTTTAGAAATAAAAGTACACGTGTATATATAAGTGTTAACGGTTCTTTCCGGACGTCTCACCAATACCCCCACTTACTATTTATATATGTTCAACCCTAACTAATACTCTATATTCTCGCTTGTAAATCTAAGCACGTTCCCTCACACACGAACTCCAAAAATTTTGGAATATACTCCACTTCTTCAATGCGGATTCTGTTAAAATAGGAACTGCTCCACGCCACATGTTATCTGTATGGGTGCCCTCTCTGACCTAACGACTCGAAGTTGGATGCTAACGATTAAAGCCGACTCCCACTATTACGTACGACAAACATACCCTAAACTCATCACAAGTACTCTATCTCGAACCTTTCATCACACGTTACCTCTGCAGACGCCCTCTCTAACCTAATGACCTGAGGCTGACATGCTAACGATCAAAACTGACTTTCAATATTAATTACACCCTAAATTACTTTCGACCTCCCGCCATTTCTAACATTTTAGTCATTCTCAATCGTGAACGTCGCTTCACGTAACAACTATCCACAAGTCGGTCAAAGAACCTTTCATGCATATATAAAAAATCATTTTGACTCTACAATTTACTCCAAATATCATAAATGAAGAATGAAATTCACAATTATATCTATCATAAATTTGTTCTTATCCCCTATTATACATCTTCTTATCCCACTATTATACATCTTCTTATCCTCATCTATTTCCCCTTTATCATTAAACCTCCTCTTTTGCATTTAATTAAAAAATCTCACATTATTTTTTAATTTTTCAAAATGTGAAGAAAATCGGTGCCGCTTTAGGAATAAAATCGTCTTTTAACAGAAAATAGTAAATGATGACGCATATAAATTTCAATGTGTCACTACAACAACAATCACCGAAACACCAAAAATTGGGCACTAAAATCAATATCAATTTTGCCCAATTCCAAACCCTTAATTTGAATGTAGTTTCTCGAAAAACCTTCCTAACGGCTACACCTTACAATCATGGCTAAAGCGAAGAATCAGAAGTCCAGACCTAGCAGACCAGCCAAGCCGATTAATGTAAAGTTTTACTACTAATCATGTCGATTTTTGTTGAATTTTTTTTCACTTTTTTTGAAATTGAGTTGTGAAACAGAGTAGAAAACGCGGCGGGAAGCAGAACGATGTGTCGGAATTGAGGGCGCAGCTGGATGTTTTAGGTTTGAAAATCATTCATGTGACAGCTGATGGTAATTGTTTTTTCAGGTGTGTTTTTATGGATTTTAAGTGGTGGCTTAGTTTTTGAATTTGATGAATTTACTTATTATTCATGTTTTTGGTTTTTTGGTGGTAGAGCTTTGGCTGATCAATTGGAAGGAGATGAAGATGAGCATCAAAAGTATAGGAGCATGGTGGTTAGGTTTCTAAAGGTGAAAATTATCAAATAAGTGTTAGATTTTTGCTGTTTTGGAACAAATTTAACTGGATTTTGGATGTTGTATGTGATCAATGAAATTATTGAGTGTCCTTGTTGGGATGCTGATTGTAAATCACGGGAACGGATTCGATTGTTTTTTAATAAACTACTATATGTTAAACATAAGGAATTTTGGACAAGTATGCTAGTATATAGTTTGGTGGTTAGATTTCTAAAGGTGAAAATTATCAAATAAGTATTAGATTTTTGCTGTTTTGGAACAAATTTAACTGCATTTTGGATGTTGTATACTTGTATGTGATCAATGAAATGATTGAGTGTCCTTGTTGGGATGCCAATCGTAAATCACGGGAACCGGATTTGATTGTTTTTTTAATAAACTACTAGTATATGTTAAACATAAATGAATTTTGGACAAGTATGCTAGTATATAGTTTGTTTTTCTCTTTAGGGTTTAGAGCTGATATCGATAGATATGCCACATTTGACAGGAGAAACGGGAAATGTTTGAGCCCTTTGTGGAAGACGAGGTTCCATATGATAAATATTGTCAATCGATGGAAGAAGATGGCACTTGGGCCGGAAATATAGAATTGCAAGCAGCTTCTCTTGTCACTCACACTAACATATGCATTCATAGAGTAAGATTCATTAATTTTACCCTTTTCATGGTTATTTTAAGAAAGTAAAATATTGTCAACCTGAGCAGCAGCAACGCCTTTTTGTGTGACGTTATTCTGTAATATTATCTACCATTTTGTAAATTGAATATGAATTTTAATTAATAATTTGCGCAGCATATGTCTCCTCGCTGGTACATACAAAATTTTGATATAAATGAAGCTCGGATGATTCACCTGTAAGTACACATTCCATATTTAAATTCATGTAATTTTTGGTAAGAAGTGTATTAAAGATTTACCATGTGATGCGAATACTTGTGAAGGAAATGGTTTCCATGATTTGCCATCCTTCAGTCTAACCTGTGTGGCTAAATGCAATTGATAGCATACAGATTCTTCTATTTTCATCTTAGTGTAGTTTCTTTTTTGGGTTTGGGTCTTTTTTGTTGCCTCGTATCGTTGTACAAGGGATACTGATGCTCATGTAGCACATTATCGAATTTATTTTATTTTATGTGCATTCAATGGCTTTGAAGTTTATGACGATTCCATTAAATGTGACTAACTAAAGAAATAAACTATCGAAGTTCCTATTTCAAGCTGCATGTTACATCTCATTACGTTCACCTTGTAACTCGAAGTGCTTTCTTAACCACGTTAAGCATTTATAACACATCTAAAATTTTGAAATAAAAATTTAATTTTCTTAAATATTGATTACCTGCTTTATAGGAAGTTAACTATTTCCCTAGCTGTTTTGCAAGTTATGCTACTTTAATCAATCTCATGGAACCTTTAATATAACAATTAAAACTCATGAAATCATCGGTTCTTGACTTATTGCTCCAGTATTTGAGTGAAGATAGTTATCCAAGTATAGCATCTTATCATCGGTGTTCCATTTCTCTCTCTCTCTTGGCTGTATGCATGCCCACCTGAGCAGGAAACATTGTATGATGATATATGCATGATTAATTAGAATGTGATTGGAACACGTGGTAATCAGAGTTTGGCTAACAATATCTAGAACCCATTTAATTCGATTCTTTTGAAATCTATTGCACTAGATGCATCATTAATATCCTCCTTCTGTTGCTTAATAAAGTTGGTTTAATGTTTACTGAAGTTTGATCTAGAACTCTTTCAGATTACACGTATCTCGCATAATAACTTTGCCAAACTCTGTCCTTTTTCTTTTCTTGTGTATTTTTTCACTATATTTTCTTAAGGCAGTGTTTTTTTTCTCGTTTCAACGTAATCTTGTTTAAATTAGTTTGCTTTTCTTTTAACAAATAGACTTGCTTCTACTTAGTGTCAAACATGCTCAACCAATTTACTTGTGCAGTTCTTATCATGACGGAGAGCATTACAATAGTGTCCGCTCAAAGGCTGACACCTGCTGTGGACCAGCCAGGCCAATTGTTATAAAGGTTTTTCTCGTTGTTTCAAGGACTTTATAATTCCTCTAAGAACATATTACTTGTAATAATTATCCTATTCTCAGGGAATTCTAAATCTCTCTTTGCACATTACCTACATTATTTATCCTTTCTACCTAGAATCTGATAACTTAGCTATGTCAAAAAGGGTGATGCTGTTGTTTCGACTAAGCACAATCAACCAAAAGCATCTGCCAGGAACTCCAGAGACGAAGGCAAAGCAAATGCTTTTAATGAGGATACTATTAAATTGGTCAAAGCTGGAAGCGGGTGTGAGGATGCAAGAAAAGTTGAACAGGTATATATTCCTAACCACATAAGATGTACACAGATGTCCTAAACAAACTCGCTGCCCCTCCTATGGCGCATAATGCCCAATTCTCCAGCCCAAACCCTAAGGCAATGTTTCTTTTGAGTTTTAAAAACTAATTTTAGGATTTGTGAATCTAAATCAGGTTCTATTTTGGGATTTTGATAAAAAAAAAACCACCACTACAACTATTATTACACTTTCCAATATAATCAACTCCCTCTCCTTACGAAACTTTAAGATATTTAAATCATAGCATACATTGTCTAATCATTACAATCGCACCCAACCACATTATTATAATACTACATTCACTCTTACATATTGCGGTTTTTCAAAAACCACTATAAATCCAAAACAAACATTGCCTAACGTCTAAAACAAGAGTAAAATGAAAATTATGCACCATGCAAGAGGCTGCTACATTTTCTCAAACGTGGTATGTTCCCACAATGGATATTGATTTAATGTTTCTATTCTATATATCTTAATGCCATTTTAGGCTTTACAACAAGTGGGTGGAGATGTTGATGCTGCAGTAGAAGTCCTCGTGGCTGAACAAGGATCTTCAGATCAGTTGATCACTGAAGATGAATCTTCTCCTTTAGTAAAAACTTCTTATGGTAATGATTGGTTGTTCAGTTTAGTTATCTTGGAAAAAAAACTGTGTTTATGCTGCCTGAAGATTTTATCCGTTCTCAAGTATCTTTGGAGATGTCATACTTGTTTACTTGCATTATGACTTTTCTGCCATAAACTAATTATGAACAAGTAATGAGTCTAAGGAGTTTTAATTGCAGTTTTCAGCAAGAAATTATTGTTGTTTTCTTTCGTGGAGAATATGATTTGGTTTCTATTATTTTCCCAGTATATGGCTATACATTATCTGCATGTGTGTGTGTGTGTGCCCTTCTAACTATGTGATCACTTTCCTGTTTTACCTGAAGTATGCAAGAAACTGATATGCTTCCTTGATTAGTAGATGGGGACATGCCTGAAAGATGCCGTGTTAAAAGTGTCTGCAGAGATTGTATTATGAATGAGATGATTACAAATACTAATGAGATTAAAGTTTTTCCCTTTCAAGATTGTTTATTCTATGTATCAATGACTTGTTAGGAATTTCTTGGTCTCATCAAGGTGAAAAACAATGTCACAGGTGTTCCAAAAAAAAAAATCAATTTCCTTCTTGAAGTCAGATTTACTTTGTCTAGGCTTTCCATATGTATAAAGTGATTTACTATCTACAATATATATCAGATGTTCATGTCAGATTATGTTGCCAGTCTTAATATGAATTTGCATTCATTAAGGAAATAAAAATTATTAAGTAAATATAATCTTTTCACGTATTCCTATTAATAGGATCAAATCCTGATGCATGTTGGAGTACTCATTCTACATATTTACTTGCTTTATGTTACTAACTATTGACGTTTTCCAGATGAGAGTCAAAAAGAGGACTCTAATCAGCCTATATCGATGGTTGAACACAATATACCCGAACCAGATTTATCTGGCAGTGATGTGGAAAAAAGTTACCAGAGACCTGATGAAAAGGTTTAATCATGTATATGCTCTCTGAAAAAATTATGAACTTTTAGCCCCTTATCACTTGCAGCTGATTGGCAAGTGTTATTTTGCATCTTTGTTTTGCTGCAGAAAACCTCACGAAACAAGGCTTGCCCGTGTGGCTCAAAAAAGAAGTACAAATCTTGCTGCGGTACAGTTACTGCAAGATCTTCTGCCAGATTCCCGGTGTACGATTCTAAGTAAATGCCTTTTTTTATAATAATTCAATCATAAATCTGTTCATTATTTGGTTAATGATTATGAGGAACTCCACTTGGTTGGTAAAAATAGATGTTACGCTCTAGGATGCATCTTTCATTTATTGTCAACATGATTCTTCTCTAGGATAATTTTCTACACATTAATCACTTATTCATACACGAACCTCACGGCTTCTGTGGCCGAGTGCTTCATTTATCCTTGTCACGTGAGAATTAGCCTAACCTTCTCTTCTTTCACCTGGCCCGTTTTGTTTTCAACTTTTACTTGAAAAAAAGCAGCACCAGAAACTTATAACGGAGGCAGATACTGCAGCATGTGTTTATGTAGTCTGAAAACATTAGGCGCTGAATTTTATATGTTTCTTTTAATTGTGGACAGTAACCAAACGGTTGACTTTGGGAAGAGCCGGAAAGACAGAAAGCAAGGTAGAAAGCGTGGTGTAACTGTTCCTAATTCAGTTCATTCTGCGGGAGGGCCACCCGACATGGGTGGATTGTGCATCTGACCAAATCTTCAAGGTAGTCATTGCATCCTATTTTTCTTGCTGATTAATATTATAGTGTTCTGCTGGATAATCTGTCTTGTGTTTAGGTGTAAATCCAAAATGTTTATTGTGGTCTCATTTGGGCTATTCGATTTCAATCCCAAACTGTCCTTTCAAAATTTAGGCATAATGCATCAACAGATTACCAGACTACCAATTTTTGTTTCAATAGGTCCTTAGATTATTTTTTGTTTTAGAAGCCCCTTCAAGATTTGAAACGCTGTTACACGAGCTCCCTCAACCTGAAATGTCTGATGCATGCATTATTTAACAGGATCGTTAAGGTGAAGAAAAAAGCTGTCGATTTTCATTGCGAAATAAAATTTTGATACTTGAAAAGGATTTTTAAAACAAAAAATAGTTTAGGCTTCTTTTATGCATTATATCTAAAATTATTATGAATTTTTACAACTGCAGTTGATGGCAACTTGGTCTTGAAGGAGGGAAGGGATTTTATTCATGCGAAAAACGGGGCAGGAAATTGGAATCTCAGGAAATAACTGGAAAAAAAAGAAGAAAAAACTACAAGGTTTTTTTTTTTTTTGAAAAAAAAGAACTACAAAGTTTTGATCCTTTAGTGTGAGTAGATATGGTTATACAACTTGTTTGAGTATCAGAAAATCAGCAGTGTTCAAGTGAACATATAATTATTGTTGTTGTTTGTAATAAATCTACATGTATTACTGAACAGTTTGAGTGCTGAAATAGTTACTATAGTCTATATGAAATTCTGTTGGAAATTAATTTTATGCAATGTCTTAATAATTAATCATCAACACTGGTAAGAAAATTGGAGAAAATTGTTTGTGTTGTAAAATCTAAGAAGGTTTTCTTAATTGAAATATTACTACACGTGTGAACACTTCTTTTGAGACCAACACGAACAGATTGTCCCGTTAATACAGTGTACTAGTATTTTAGGGAAACCTGAAATATAGGTATGGATGGAATGGAGATGGATTTAAAAATATGAGTTAATTATATATTAATTCATGATTTTAGGTTTGATTTTAATATAGTTTGATTATTTTTTATTTTTATTTTGTGTGTAAAATTGTCATATTTTTTTATTCTTGAAGGTGTGTTATTGTTTGGGATTAGATATTACTTTACATGAATAGACACGTGACTGAAAAAATCATGTCACAATTTAAAAATATATATCAAATTGAAACAACTAAACAAGTGATGAACTTATCCAAAAAATAATAATGGAAAGTCGCGATTAAATTAGTAACTTTACATAAAAGTCGTGCATAAAAATATTGATGACAAATATTTGTACGTGAATTTATTTTTTCTATATATATATAATGTGTTTGTTTTCTTTTACACGGATTTTAAAAAGTATTGTTTATTTATGAATTATGAGTGTTATCTCATAATTTTATATCAATTGTGTTAGTCAATGATGGTATCGTTTGTTGGAGTCAGGCAAGCTAACTTAGGTCTGATCAGATGAGTTGAAGGTTTTCAGTCAGTTGAGAGGGTGATGCTTAGAGTCAGCTAAGTTGGTCGATCAAAAGAGGTTGGATCAGCTGAGTAGATGTCTATCAGTAGAGTTAGTCTTTTGACTAAGTGTGAAGATCAGCTAAGGGGAGTCAGCTGTTGAGTCTTCTGATAATGTCATCTGTTACGAGTTACAAGGCAAAACTGTCACTATGATTGGGCAAGGGAGGAACACGTGAGTTTGTTACGCGGGTACAACAAATTAACGGACTCACGTTTTCAACATGTTGCAACAATCACCATTGATTAGTATAAATACCCTAGCAACATTTTTGTAAAGTTTGACGCATTACGAGCATTCGTCTTTAAGTTGTGAGTTTACGAGTGAAGTGGGGATAAATCTTATTCCGAGTGCATAAGTGTGTAAACATTCTTGATCAATCAAAATTGAAGTCGTCTGGTCCAGTGGATGTAACGATTTACGTTGGGGTGTATTTATCGAAGGATTACAAACATAATAATTTATATTGATGAAGTTTTTTACGATTGCAAGATGATCAAAATAGTGTTCTTGAGATAAGAAAACTTAGGTTTTGAAAGCTTTTAAAGATGAGAGCAAAAAAGAGTAATCTTTTCTTAGGAATTTGGATTGTGTCTTTATTACAGCCTTCAATTGACTTTTATACTTAAGTTTACATTTGCATGCCTTAATTGTTGGCAGCTCAGCATTAATCCTTAGAAATTAATATCCACCAACTGTTTAATATTATCCACCAGTTGCTTATAATTGATCATTACATGCATTTAATGTTACTACTTTACATTAAATGCTTCTTAATCCGACTTCTAATTTGTCTCCTTGATGACGGTGCTCGTCGCCGATCATCTTGAATTATACCGCCTTTGACTAGTCAACTTTGAGTAAATATCGAGGTTCATTGATCGCCACTCTTGTCCGCTTCTCTTAACTTTTGATCGTCATGATAAGGCAAGCAACTTGTGTTGGTCTTCTTCCCTTGTTTCCTCTCTTCCTCTTCCTTTAGTTTGGCTAATCTCTCTCGCATCGTCTACAGGATCGTGTCTTTATTCATTGTACTTTTAGTGAGGGTCCGACCATTTATACGTCGACCAACTTACCTTATCTTCTGTTGATGTTGTTTTAGCAAATAGGATGGGCAACTATTGATGTTATGTTACTAAATGGTGTATCCGATGATACATTCATCTTATTCCACACGTTTCTATTACTTCAACCTTCGTTATGATAAATGATCATTGCTCGCCAATATCCAAGGCGATTACTCATATTGATCGCCGATATTATCACTTCATATCTTCTTGCTGGTCATATTATCATCTCTTGATATATTGACCAACTCTTTTCCTTGACTTTGATGACTGGGACATAAATTTTAACTATTCTTCGTTGAATATCTGACCGGTTCACATATGATTTGTTGACTTTTTGACCATATGTTACCGGTGGCGCCTCCTTCCCCAACACTCCGCCTCTGTCGCATCGTAAATCCGGAAGGAACTGGCGTGTCACCGTCACCGGCCTGGAGTCCCGTACGTCGTCGTTTTTGCAGGCGACAGAAAATCCAAACACGAATTCGACCCGTTTACCTTTTTGTTCGGATTAGGGTGAACCGTTGAGATCCCACATTTGAAAGATGAACAAAACAAGAAAAAAAGGTACAAATACCAAAAGTGGGAACTGCTAATCTGTTGAAGAAAATGCAGCAATTATTGAGTGTTGCTCTTTTTCTTTTTAGGAACGTACAGTACTCATTAACAAACAGATGAGAGGAATGATAGTGTTAATTATTTTCACCTCAACAAATGTGTTTTCTCCTTTTGAGTTTCAATGGAGGGTTTCAGAAGGGAGGTCCCCTCCCCCATTTTTTTTCTGCAAAAGTTGAATCAACTCACTATTAAATACACGACGAGTTTAGTTTTCTCACAACTCTTTCTATTTATGTTTGTACAAGGAGGAGGAGCGCGCACGCGAATCGCCGGAAAGAGGAGGAACGACATTTTAATTTTTTTTTTTCAAACATGGGTAGAGGTTAGTTTTTTATTTACAATCCTTAGAATTAGTGTTGTGATTATGTATTAACTTACTCCTTGTTGATTGAAACACTGATTTTATTGTTTTAGGGTTTATATTGTTAGTTTAGTTTTTTGAATTTGAGGTTAATTCATGAATGTGTTGATTAATGTTGGTTTCTTGTGTTATAATCATGTTTATGTGTACAATGTGCCAATATTTGATGTGTTTTGATGTGTTAGGATGAAAATAAACTAATGGGCATCTAAAATGTTATTCGAACATTGTGTGTTTGTTTTTATTTCAATTTCGAACATGTTTTGTATGTTTATATATAATTTTCGAACATGGATTGATTGTTCATATATATCTTTCGAACATTGAGTCATTGTTCATGTATCAGTTTCGAACATGGAGTCATTGTTCATGTATAAGTTTCGAACATGGAGTGATTGTTCATGAACGATTTTTGAACATGCAGTGATTGTTCATGTATAATTTTCGAACATGCAGCGATTGTTTCATATTTTTGACATATTGTTCATGTTTCCTCAGAGGGTGGTAGTAGGGTTCGACCGACTGCTTCAAACAGAAAAAAGAGACTACATGTTAGTGATGATCCCAACGAGGCCACTCCCAAAGAGGTCGCTCTAGAAGAGCCCTCTCTACAAGAGGCCCATCCACAAGATGCATAAGTAGGTGACGAGGGTGACGAAGGAGATGGAGACGGAGGCGGGGACAGACGAGGAGGGAGATGCAGAAAGAACATATGAACCGCTTGGCCGACAATTGGTTCCCTCACCTCCCCTTCTCACCAGCTTTCAAGAGCATGTAGCCAAATACATATGGTTGGAGGATGAGCGAGATGTGTTGAAGTGTCACTCTCATGTGACCAAACTATTGAATTGGGAGTTCGATGATGAGCATGATTGGCGTCATTGGCGGAGGTTTTTTAGAGGATTTATTCATCAATGCAAGTTCACGGTCCGTGATAATAACAGCGGGAAGAAAAGATGAGCCCAACATGTCTCGAATCACTTCCAATGCCCATTGATAATTGTCTTCTTTCTCGTCCATTAGGTACACCGACGCAACACAAAATGTGACTCCAGTCGATGTAACTCCCACAATCTCTAAATAAGGTAACCGGTACCTATTCGTCTTGTATGTGCAATCAATCATCAGGACCTTCGAAAAAGCATGCACTAATTGGAGTGACACAGGATGTGCAAAAAACAACTCGTTAAGAGTGTTTGTCTTCTCACATCTTCGGGTGGCATGAAAGTACTTGTGCTCGACAAGTTGACTCATCAAATATTGCAACTGACTACGTCCACAATATTGATGGATTCTATGCTTCGACCTTGCATTGTAGATTGTTCGAAGAGTCGAATGATTGTGCTCATTCTTCTTCTTCAATGACGTCAATACAGATTTAGGAGGAGCGTGTAATTTGGACATATCGACTACGAACTCCTCTTCCTAAGGAGTTAGGCGGCCGACATAAGAATGACCCTCAAGGTACGCGGATATTGGATGATTATGTGTACCGCATTTCACCTCCAATCTCCACTCCAATTGAGATTCTTGTGTACCCTTCAACATAAACAGACACCCACATTTCTTTGTGCCCGTAACCCTTCCACTCTTCTCTTCTTCCCCGTCGTTCTTCTTAGCCTTCTTTTGCTTAGGAGTTGTGGGCTTCTTCTTTTCACGATACGCACCGCCACGCTCACACGTCAAGAAAATACGTGCCTTTTTATTCCCTTGTTCGTTATCCGAACGCTTCACAACAATAACTATGTTGTGCTCTTTCCCCGTACGGTGAACCATAGACAAGAGTTCATCACGAGACTCAAAGCAATCCATATTCGTGAAGATGTTTGTGTAGTCCATAATCAATTCACGACCCGGGATGTCAGGAGTCGGAGCATCAACATTGTCCATTTGAATACCAGATTCATCTACCCACTCATCATCATCATCGCACTCCTCTTCAACACCATATTCATCCACCCACACATCATCCTTATCATCATCCAAATTAAAAAATTCAAAAAAACAAAAATTATACAAATGTTCGAAAATAATGTATGCAATGTTTACAAATGTTCGAAAATAACTTCCATGCAAAACAACAATGTTAAAAAATAATGTATGCAATGTTCACTAGTGTCCGAAAATAACTTACGTGCAAAACAATAATGTTCGAAAATTATATATGAACATTACCAATTTGTCCATGTTTTTTTTTTTCGGACAATGACGTTTTGTCCGAAAATAAAACCCGAACTTGGTCGTCTTCTTCGCCAAACCAGACATGAAAATCGCGAAATTCGGATTTTCTGAAAAACAAACAAATGTCATTCATATTGTCAAAATGTATGTCCTAAATGCATACTATTTAAACTAGATACCATTATAAACTCATAATATGAAAAAAAAAAAAAAAAAAAAACAAGTATAAACTAACATAACCACACAAAATCCTACACATAAATAAAACTCTTCCATTTTCAAAAAAAAAAAAAAAAAACCTTCAAAACATATTAAACAACTTACAAATGAATATTTGACACCCCACGAGTAACTTTTACATCACTATCGGACATTTTCAAGTTCTTCCCCACCCAAAATCGATTTTGCAATTTTAGGTAAATTTTGGAATGAATAATTTTTTTTATACAGACGTGAGTGTACTCATCCATAATTTTTTTTTTAATTTTACAAGAGGGACAAAATAGACATTTTATATATCACTTATCCTAAAAAAAGTTTTGGTGAGTCTCCTCAATAGATTGGTGTATGTATAACCGCACCCTTTGAGAAAATGGAAAAGTGGCGGTGTGTATATATATTGAGGGAGGGAGGGATGTAAAAGCTATCACTTTTTTTTTTCGTGTCTATTTTAATAAAAGTTACTTATTTAATTTTTGATAAATTATTATCTTTCACATTTTATTATATATATTTTTTTATTATATGATTTTTAATACATCTATTTACTAATGAGCATTCCTGCATTCGTGCGAAATATTAATAAAAATAATTATTTATAATATATTATACATTTAAATATTTAAAAAAATAAAAATTGAGAAGCAAAATGAAATAATACGGATAATTTTCTTGATACCATCTATATGAAAATAATCTTTTAAAAAATAATGATAAATTTAAAAAATAAAAAATTTAAATAATATTAAAATAACTCTTAATAAATGTTTGTAAACTTTTTCTCTTAAACTAAATTTAAACAACACATAAATACATAATACTTATGTCACATATATTCTTCAACCAATAAAATTATCACATGTCTCCTTAATTATTTTACATATTTCAACTCTTTAAAATTATGACACGCATATTTTTCTATAATTGTTACATTATCTAAACTTATCAACATGTCACCTTATTTTAAATATTTCAACTCTTTAAAATCATGACACATTATATTTCATTAATCATATATGCCAAAGTCTTGTATGTACTCAAATACACTGTGTACTTGAGTAGACTTTGACTAGTCAAATGTTGACCGTTCAACGGTTAAACTTTGATTTTTTTTGTTTTTGATTTTTTTTTTCGATTATTTTTTTAATTTTTTTTTCGAATTTTTTTTTTCGATTTTATTTTTTGAAAAGTGTATGTTATTATAACTAAAAAGTGTATCTTTGTTTTTTTAATGAAAAGTGTATGTTAATATATTGAAAAGTGCAGCATTGTTTTTAATGAAAAATGTATGTTATTATAACTGAAAAGTGTATGATATTATAACTAAAAAATGTATGATATTATAACTGAAAAGTGTAAGTTATATATTAATGAAAAGTGTATGTTATTATAACTGCAAAGTGTATGATCTATTAATGAAAAATATATGTTTTATTAATGAAAAGTGTATGTTATTATAACTGCAAAGTGTATGATCTATTTAATGAAAAGTGTATGTTATATTAATGAAAAGTGTAAGTTATATATTAATGAAAAATGTATGTTATTATAATTGAAAAGTGTATGATATTATAACTTGAAAAGTGTATGCTAATGATACACCTTTTGGTTATTTGTACTTGCACTTTTATAATCTAGATAAATTGTTCCTAATTTTTTTAAAAAATTGTTATTAATTTCACACATTTTATTATTTAAACTTGCACTTTTATGACTATCAACGATACACCTTTTGATTATTAGTCCTACACTCTTATAATCTAGATAAACTGTTCCTAATTTTTTTTTAAAAATTGTTATTAATTTCGCACATTTCATTATTTGATCTTGCACTTTTATGACTATCAAAGATACGTGCACGTGACCTTGTGGTAAAAAATTTAAGGAGCAACCACTAGACTATAACGATTACTAGTTGAATATGCATGCAATATTATATGTGCGCATGCGACCGGCTACAAGTGGACTCAAGTACACAGCAGCCCTACCCATCCTATATTAATTGACATATTATCTAAAATTACCAGGAAGCTACACGCCAGTACACAAAACTCCGAGAATTAAATCTCAATAAATTATATCAATGAAAAAGGATTATTAATTGTGAAGAAATCAAAATCACATCATTTAGGAAATCATTAATTTAACACTACAAACTTAAATGATTTTGATTGATTTTCCTTATTTAAAATTTTCAATTAAATTGAGAATTTAATATAAGCTTGGCACACATGGACAAAAACTTATAAAATATCATAACATATGCAAAATCAACTTAGAAGACACCTCAACAATCTCAACTCCCTATTAGCATAATAGGGGATTCTACTTCTTCCGTCATTCCATTTAGGTAGTTAACTTTTATTCTATTTTATTAATAAAGTTAATATCATTTTTTTTTTAATGGATTTAATCCGAGTATAGAGAGTTAATGAGTATGCCCACTTCTCATAATATATGAGAGAGAAGACAGGCTCACTGTCTCTGTTATATGTACCCATGTTTCATAACTTTCATGGCACACTTTTTAATATATTTAGTTTTTAATATATTATCTCGATCGACTCGAAACTGTCTGTGATTATTTATACACTTTTTTTATTTGAACATTTTAAAATTACTTACACACTTTTTTTTTAAGTCTCGAGTATGATCCGATCAGGATTGACTAATCTCATTTAAATATCTCATAAAATTAATATCCTCATAATATTATTTTATTTTTTAAAAATTATTTTTTTTTTACTTATATTTTATTTTACACCTCATTAAATTACTTAAAATATCCCTATTTTTTCCACTTCACCAATCACTAAAATTACTTTTTTTTTTTAAATCATATCAATCAAATGGTCCAAGACGAAAATGGAGCAACATAGTACGTACAATCCTTGGGAATGAGAAATGGAGCAGAAAAATAGTCAAAATTTTGGGTTGGCGTAGTATGAGAGATTTGGAGAAGCATGAATGCTTTTCTAAGACGAAAATCCTGTGGTGAAGAAATCAGTGAAAAACATTAAAATTTAGTTATGGTGTTGTAATTCTTATACTATGAACTTAGGAATCGATACTTGAAAATTGAGAGGAAAGAAAGAAATGCAAGATAGGCACAATTAGATAGGTGATTCAAAGAACATACTAATGTAAATATTACGGGTTGAGTACTTCTCAAATGGTGATGGAGTGGAAGTATAAAATTATAATAATATATTAAAAAATCTGCCCATATTTCATGCTTGGGAGGGAGAGACCGAATTAAATTGAAATGAGATCGAAATGCAATTAATTCATGATCTATCTACTCGATCCAAACAAATAATTCCAGCAGGCCACTAATGTAAGAGGCTGTCCGATTGTGGGTATATTATAAATTTAAATATTTTAAATAAATACTCCCTCTGTCCCGCAATAACTTTCACACTTTCCTTTTTGACACGTCCCACAATAATTTTTACACCCTTAAAATGGAAAACACTTTATAAACTCCACCCTCACAATATCCTCAATTTTACACAAATGTCATTACTTTTTCTACACACATACACAAAAGTCAACTCATTTTTTACTTTATACATAAAAGTTTATAAAATTATCTCTCAAAACTCTACTCATTACTACACTTTCTTAATATTTATGTTCATCTATCTATGAAAATTAATATGGGACGGAGGGAGTGAAAAATAGTAAAAAATAATAATATTAGGCAGACTATGTGCTAGCTGATGCTTTATAAGCAAGGTTTTTGCATGCACTATATGTGTGAAAAAGATGCTTGAACACGGTTCACACTCACATGTCCTGGTATTTCCTTATCCCGCGCAGGGGCACATGATGCCCCTACTCAACTTCACGCACCACCTCGCCGCCCGCGGCCTTACTATAACCATTCTCGTAACCCCGAAAAACCTCCCTCTCCTTAGCCCCCTCCTCTCCGCCCACCCCCAATCCATCACCCCTCTCGTCCTCCCTTTTCCGCCGCACCCCGACATCCCTTTCGGAGTCGAGAACGCCTCCCACCTCCCCGCCCACGCCATCCGCGACATGATGCGCGCCTTGTCTGGCCTCCGCGCCCCCATCATCAATTGGTTTCACACCACCTCGTCGCCTCCCGTGGCCATTGTTTCCGACATCTTCCTAGGATGGACACATCACCTCGCCTCCCACCTCAACATCCGCCGCTACTGTTTTTCCCCCACTGGCTCGTTGTACATTTCTTTCATGGAATTCCTGTGGCGTCAAGTGCCAAAAAACCTCGTGGGAGACGAGGATCAGATGGTGGGGAGCACGGAGATTCCGGGCTCCCCGGTTTACCCCTGGTGGCAACTCAGCGTTGTCTTCCAGAGCCACGTGGAGGGAGACCCAAATTCGGAATTTATAAGAAATTCAATGGTGGCCAATTGGGTGAGTCACGGTGTGGTGTTGAACACGTTTGATGGGCTTGAGATGGACCGTTTGGATTATCTTGTTAAGAAATTGGGCCACGGTCGTGTTTGGCCCATTGGGCCTTTGCTGCCAATTGACGACGTTAGTGGGTCCGGCTCGGCTTCGATATTTTCCTGGCTCGAGTCGTGTGAAGATCACACGGTGGTGTTCGTGTGTTTCGGGAGCCAAGTCGTGTTGACCAATAGTCAAATGACGGAATTGTGCTTAGGTTTGGAGAAGAGTGGAGTCAAATTCATTTTGTCGGTAAAGGGTGCAACTAAGGGACACCGTGAAGAAGAGTATGGCTCCATCCCACTAGGGTTTGAGGATCGGGTGAACGGGAGGGGGCTCGTCGTCGAAGGGTGGGTCCCACAAGTACCGATATTGAGGCACAGTGCTATATGCGCGTTTTTAATGCACTGTGGATGGAATTCTATGTTAGAAAGTATTGTAGCGGGAGTCCCCATACTAGCGTGGCCAATGTGGGCCGATAATTACTTAAACGCGACTTTAATTTCAGAACAATTGAATATTGGGATTAGAGTGTGTGAAGGAGCTAAAACCGTGCTTCATTCCGATAAGTTGGTAAAGTTTTTAAGGGAAACGAGGAGCGACAAGTGGTCGGAGATGAGGACTAGTATCGTGGCGTTGAGTAAGGTTGCGATAGATGCAATAAGTAGTGGTGGAAGTTCATTCAAGAATTTGGATGATATTATAAAGTATATTTCTGAAGGACAAAGTTTCATATGAACCAATTGGCTAAATTTTCGAATTTTTGTCTAATTTGATCCGGTTCTAATAGGCTTTGACGAATTTTCTATAATAAAAGGCACAATATATGCATTCTAAGCTAATTCAAATGGGTTGGTCTGCTATGGACTCGAGTGCATGTTGTGCACCCTAGTCCATGTGCACTTTTCAGTTTAATGACTTACACTTTTTGGTAATTGGTGTTGTACTTTTCAATTATTAAACTGTATAATAATATTTTTAGTAATAATTAAAAAATGTAACACCATTTACCAAAAAGTGTAAGTCAGTAAACTGAAAAGTGCAACATGGACTAGGGTGCACAACATGCACTCGAGTGCATACTAGACTTTACCAATTCAAATAGGTTTTTCATATCCTTTGTAATTCTACTGTAATGTTTTTTTTATTTTCAAAACACTTATGGTGGTTTACAACATAATTTAGGATTATCAATCCTGAAAGGAAATGCCTCTTACTCCTACTATTATTTTCTGATTACTGACGGGGCCAGCTCATATATTCAATAATTCAGCATTAATTTATTAATTTTTCTATTAAATCTATTTTTATATTTTTTTATGAAGAATATCATTTTATTTTTGTCATCCAATCTTTACTTAATTATTTTAAAATTCCTTGCAACTTTTTTTTTATCAACAGTAATTTTTTTGAAGAAAAAATCAGCCTAATTTATTTATTTATATTTTTTTGAAGCCGAAGGAAGAAAATCGAGTTGTGCGAGTGAAACGGGCTGAAAATTTCGAATGG
This sequence comes from Galeopsis tetrahit, assembly GCA_963675135.1. Classification (NCBI taxonomy): domain Eukaryota; kingdom Viridiplantae; phylum Streptophyta; class Magnoliopsida; order Lamiales; family Lamiaceae; genus Galeopsis; species Galeopsis tetrahit. Next base: position 2,464,141 of record OY776120.1, read on the forward strand.
AATCTGGGCCAATTAATTTCAATATTAATTGAGCCGAGGGCACATTTGCTTGAACCATTTCCATTTTTTTGGTCCCTTTTATTAAAAGTTATTCATTCGATTTTTTTATAAATTATTATCTTTCATACTTCTATTTTATTATATTTTTTCTTTTTTCATCACATAACCCTTTAAGACATTTATTTATCAATTATATTTCTTAATTTATGTGTAAGAATTAACGATTAACTTTTAATTGAATAGAAGTAATAATTTTTTGTAGGCCTAGTAACCGGTTTTAGATAGAAGGGAGAGCTTCTCTTTCTAGAGAGTTTGCTCTTTCCTTTCTCCACCGGCGTCCGTTGTTCACTGGCGTACGTCGTTCATGTTGTCGTCATCGTTTTTTGTCTCATTTGTTGCTCTGTCTTTGTTGTCCTTTCGCCTCAATTTTTTATTTTTTCGCTTCTCTCCGATCTCTTATGTTATTTTAGTTTTAGCTAGATTTGAGTTGTAGATCTGGTGTAGTTTATTTTCAGTTCTTGTTAGGGATCAACGTAGATCTTGTCCGTAACGGAGCCACGGTGACCGTTCGGGTATTTCTTCTTTGATCCTATTTTACTGCTTTCATAGGTAGTTTTGGTGCTTGCTTAGTTTTTGTTTTAGTTATTGTTGGTTGTCTCTGATGCGCCTTGTGTGTGTCTTGTTCCCGTTATGGGGCTTTGTTGTGGTTCTGAGACTTTAATTTTTTGATGGTTGGGCTCCTTGAAATAGACTCGAGAGCCCTGGTGCTCTGGTACTTTTGGATCGGGTACTCGTGGAACTTTGTCTGTTTATTTTGTTTCCTATTCTTGATATGAGAACACCTTAAAGATTGGAGATCTGGACACTTGTTAAAGCAAAGGAAAACTCATATTTTCTCTTCATGCGATTGGAGTGGACGGCGATATCCGTTTAATTTGAAGATCAAGATCTTAGGCTCGTGATTTGTAACTCTATTTTATGATCTTGTAAACACTCCATTAAAAAAAAATTATAGACCCACTTATTATGATGTATGAGTAGAGATGTATTTTGGGTTGCTCCTAGCCTTATATGTGTGTCCTCATCCCATTTATGAGTAGTGATAATTTTAATTGGAGAAGGGTATTTTTAAAAATTTTATGTGGGTGTGCTCATCCCATTTATGTGTGTCTTCATCGCGTGGGTGTCCTCGTAGGATCCGTGTGTGCATTTAGCCGCTCCCATATTGGAATAGTGTGGATGGGAGGGAGTACTATTTTGAGCGGGTTGAGGTATATACCCCTCCAGCTTTGTTTAATACACTCCCCCTTCAGTTTTATTAATTAAATATTCGTGTAAAATGTCTATTTTGCCCTCTTTATAAAATACAAAAAGATACATACACTCCCCATAAATTAAACTAACTCTAACCCTAATTTTAACCCTAACCCTAATTTAAGAGATATTAGCCCTGGCCGAAAGCCGCCGCAGCCGTCGAACCTCCGGCAGCCCCAAAAACTCAGAAATTATGTTGAACAAATGCCCAAAATTTCCAAATACTCAGAAATTACATACATACACCAAATGTCCAAATACATACATACGGCAATTAAAAACCCAGAAATTAACAAAACATAACATAGAAAGTAGAAAAAAAAGAAATCGACAAACCAGAGTCGATCAAAATTTCTTCCGTCGACACTGGTTTGTCGACCAAAAATATTCCGATCGATTCTGATTTGTCGACCAAAAATACTCCGGTCGACACTGGTTTGTCGACCAAAAATACTCCGGTCGACACTGGTTTGTCGACCAAATTTCGAAAAAAAAAATTGAAATTGAAATTTTCGACCATTATTGGTCGCTCAAAAATACTCTCGTCGACAACCTATTGTCGACGAGAGTATTTTTGAGCGACAATTATTGGTCGGGAAAAAAAAAAAAACAAACAAACCTGTTCTTCGCCCTACGCCGGCGACGGCTAAGGGCGAGCGTGGGCGGGCCGCGACGGCTAGGGGCGAAGGAGGGCGGCGGCGTCGCTGGGCGAGAGGGGGGCGCCGCCGCTTGTTACAGGAAAAAAAAAAAATAGAGCCGTGGTGGAGGGAGGTGGAGTGCGACGGCGAGGGGGGAGGGAGGAGGAGAGCGACGGCTAGGGGCGAAGGAGGGCGGCGGCGTCGCTGGGCGAGAGGGGCGGCGCCGCCGCTTGTTACAGAAATAAATAAAAAAAAAAACAGAGCCGTGGTGGAGGGAGGGTGGAGTGCGACGACGGGGGGGAGGGAGGGGGAGAGCGACGGCTAGGGGCCGAGGGCGAAGGAGGGCGGCGGCGTCGCTGGGCGAGAGGGGCGGCGCCGCCGCTTGTTACCGAAATTAAAAAAAAAAGGAACAGCGGCGGTGGCGGACCGAGGTGAGCGAGGCGAAGGGGAGGGAGGGGGAGGGCGACGTCGAGGGGAAGAGTGGAGGCGCCGGACGGGAAGAGGGGAGGGCGGAGGGCGGCTGGGCGGTTGGCGTCGACGGCGGTTGGCGTCGCAGGCGGCGGTGGGAGAATGTGGGAGAGAAGAATGATTTAGGGTTTTTTAAGAAGTGGAGAAGATGAAGATAATGAGGTTTTAAGGGGTGTGTATTTATCCTACAAAATTTTAAAAGAAAGGGTATAATAGACAATTTAGGGGGGAGTGCATCTATCTTATGTGTATTTTGTGGGAGTGCGTGTATCGGGGGAGTGTATTAAACAAAGCTGGAGGGGTATATACCCCAACCCATTTTGAGCCTGCTAACGGGGCAAGTTAACAAATGGGCAGCCCACTATTGACAAAAGTGCGAAATATCGTATTTTTTATTTTAATAAATAAAAAAATTGGGGTGTGTACATACTCATCAAATCAATTTTTATGGACGAAGTTGGATAGCTCAAGTGGTTAGAGCACCACTACCTAGGCTTTAGATCCTGGGTTCGAGTTGGGGAAAAAAGATGGGTATTTAATGTAATTAAAAAAAAAAACAATTTTTATGTATTTTTCTATCCTATCTTCCAATTAAAAGTAAAAAAAAAATTATTTAAAAAAAAACTGAAATACCCTTATAGTATTTAAAAATATATATATATTCCAAAAAAAAATTCGGGAGAAAGTCCAATCTAATCTGAGGAAAACATACATTACCAACGGACCATGACGCGGGCTCAATCCGACCCAACCCAACCCAGACCCGATCCAACTCAGCTTAGTCCGGACCTGACCCAACTCAGACATGGCACGGGCCCGACCCAATTTGAGAAAGTCATGCGTATTTGACAATTCTAAACATATATTTCATTTTATAATAAAATATTTTTATTTATTTATTTTAAATTAAAATAATATATTTATAATTTGTTATTTATTTATTTTAAATTAAAATAATATATTTATAATTTTTTATTTATTAATTTAATTTATTAGTAGAATAATACATACTAATGCGTCAACCATATAATAAAATTCATACAATATTTAAAATATTTTTTAATGGTAAAGTAGGACGAAACTTGTCTTTCCATCATGATATTTTTATTTTGAAAGGCCCATGAAATAAGAATTCAATAGTTTAAAAGTTATTTAAAATAAAAAAATGATTTAAAACACATCTCGAAACAAGGAACAAAAGATGAGCCTGTACCTCTGTCATCACGCACCAATTCCAATTTACTCAAAACCAGACTTCGAAATAACCGCCGGAGCACTGATCGGCGATCGCAGAAACTCTGACCAACAATGGCGTTAGTTTCTCCTCTGGAGCTTCTTTCCCTCTCACTTCTCCACAGTACCACCTCAGCTCGCGTCCAAAACCGATTCCCCTTCCGCCGCAGCCCGAAAAACGACACTCTTTCCACATTTCTCTTTGCGTCTAACCGAGTCTCGGGCCTTATACGGCCCGGTTCTGTCGCCGCCTCCTCCGCGTTAATCGCCAACGCTGTTCCTGTAATGATCTCTTACACACTTTAAACTCTGCTTCATTTTATCTAGTTTTGGTCAGAGTAATTACCTTTATACAATGTGATTAGCTTTGTGGTTTTTGTGCAGGCGAGAAATGGAGTTTACACGGTGGGTGATTTTATGACGAGGAGAGAAGAATTGCATGTTGTCAAGGCCACCACTACTGTGGATGAAGGTTTCAGAGTTAAAACAGTTTTATTTTGGTGGTGGTTTGCGCTTGATTGTTTTACACGTTGTTGAAGCTTGTTAATCTGTGTTTATTTCTTTTCCTGTTTAAATTTTGATGGAGCAGCCTTGCAAATGCTTGTGGAAAACAGAATAACTGGTTTTCCTGTGATTGATGATGATTGGAAATTGGTGAGTATTTTTTTTTTCCCAATCTTTTATCATGAGTAAGAATTCACCTGAGCTGAATTAGTTTGATTAAAATTCTTGCTTGAAGGGATAAATGATATCTTGTGAGTGCATTTCTAGGAGCATGTGAAATCATCTTCATGGAGAGATGGAAGATCTCAACCACTTTTCCTTTTTGTGAGCAAATATACATGATAGATTGATAGGAAACAAGAATAACACATTCAAAATCTATAAACTATTTCTGTGGCTAAATTTCAGTCACCTAATGGTCAAAACTATTAAAGTTTCTATCCTAGCACTAAAGTTTATATTTAACGTGATATGTTTGCTTTTGTATGTCACCTAGCACTTTTTTCTACCCTTTTCACTTCATGCTTTGTCCGTGTGATCTGCAGGTTGGTCTCGTGTCAGACTATGATTTATTAGCCCTAGACTCCATCTCAGGTTTTGCCCTTTTCTTGTCTGCGGATGATATTTTTAATCTACAATTTTGAGTGATTGTTATAATTGTCAACAAGAACTTTGTGTGGGATTGATCATATGTGATTTGTTGCAAAGTTGAAGAGACAGAGAAATATTGCTGGGGTTAGATTGCCATATTACATTTGTTGCTATAATCCATCTCCATTCTCTTTTCATCAACGTGTTTGTAAAGACAGTCAGCATGTGGGCTGTTTGGTTATGGATTTGAGTGGATTTCAAATCCAGTTGGTGGATTTGATGAATAGTAAAAGGTGTATTTGGATTTTGTATATGTTTGAGAGTGTAGATTTTGTAGGAATTGATATGATAGGATTATGAAATAAGTAGGTGATAGATGATTGATTGTGTATTGAAAATTGTGTTCAAAGTAGGGGAGGGAGTGTGTAAAGTAAAAAGAGGAGAGAGTGTTGAGTTGGGTAGATAATAATAATTAAATGGTGAGAGATAGATGATTGAGGTACTGAATATTGTGTTTGAAAAAAAGTAAAATAGGCATATTATATGGTAGAATTTTATAGGATTTGAAATCCTGTACCAAAATCTAGAACAAATGGGGATGTGGATTTCAATAAATGTGCGGTGGGGGGTTAGAAACAAACATACCCCTAGTGTCTGTTTTTTTTATAAGTGGGTATGTAAGTGAAAACTATAACATTCGCTTTGCCAGACCAGGGACTTGTTTGGTTATAAATATTTTTGCTATAGAATTTGATATATAAATGCTGAAATGCATGAAACATTTTAAGATCAATTGACAGTTGGCAAAACAGAACTCTAGTCAATAATAGTTTTCTGCCATCAATAGTTCATGTTTATCCTCCCTTCAGTTGCTCCTTTGACAAAGAGTTGGAAGCATTTCTTCACATGATTTTGAAAAATACTCCTTTCTTGCTGTAGATTGAGACAATCGGTTTTTTAACTTGAGAAATCAATGATCTAATGTTCCATAACATGAGAAATAAATGATCTGATGTCCCATCCCATCAGGTACTGCTGGAAGGACTGACACAGGCATGTTTCCTGAAGTTGACAGAACTTGGAAAGTACGTTCGAGATCTCCTTCTTTTGCTGTTCATCTTTATCTTTTATTTATGTATATCAGATAATTATTTTCTGCTTCCATGATATTGAGTAGTCAACTATAGGTTAAGAAATTTGGGTAATTGTCAGCTCTTATTGACTATCACCTGTAGTTAGGGTGTGTCTGCAGGCTCAACTAGAAACCTAAAATCACCTTCTTTTTTTTCCAAAAACGCTGAGTCTGACAGCTATGAAAACAGGTGTTTCTACACTATTTTGTTGAAGTTGCAAACACACCCTTACTTACCTTCATTATATCTACAAGCTTCTAGAAATAAAAATGTTAAGTAACACAATCACATTAAAGTAAGCATTCTGCTGGTAACATGTCAGATATTTGTGTTATGTTGACCTGCAGCATTTACCTTCTTAAGATGACTTTTTTAGCATTAAAATGAGGGATTGGAGGGATTATAACTGATAATTTCTTCTAATCATGCTAATGAATTTATTTACACAAAATCCTCCTGAGATTAGAAGACTCTGATACTGCGTAGTTCACTTGTGTTGTCAAAATGCTTGTAATGTTTGTGTCAGTATGATGCTCCGCTTCCTAAGAATGGTGATTCTTCAGATCATTGAAGACTAGTTAGTTGCACTTGCACATGATATGCCCATAGAACAAAATAAAATGCTTAAAATGAAAACTAATAAGATAAGATAATTATTTTTCCTATCTTTTATCTCCCGATGAATGCTAATTGATGCACAATATTTTTATTTTTTTTCAAAATATTTTTGCAAATCCCTTGCAAAGTAAATGCTTATAGTCTAAGTTAAAAGAATTAGAGAAGACTTGTGGAGCCTGCTTGTTTTTCATATTCAAAGAGTATCTTTCCAATTTGAGTACAAAACTCATTAAGTTTTATCCATTTACATTCGAAACACAAGTTTTGTTACAGCACTCTTCTCCAATAAATATTATTGTTTCATGTCTTGTCATGCCCCTATTAAATTATTTTCAGACATTCAAAAAAAAATTCAAATTCATTTATAACAAAACAAAAATATTTTTGTTTCCCGGGTAGCCCCCATCCGCAGCCCGCCCAAATATGGTAGATTGGACCAATTGTTAGGAATATAAGCTAGGGAGCCCTAACTTAACTTAAAACCATGGTCAAAGGTGAAGGGTTGACTCCCACTTATATACCCTTCCACACTTTCATGTGGAACCGATGTGGGATTTCGTAACAAAATTGGATTGTCTTTGATTGCATTTCTGTGTGCATTCATTTAGTGCTGGTGTTGAACCATACTTATTGTTCTGGAATGTGCATGCGTCATGCAGTGCTGATTCTGAATAACCTCTGCAGACATTCAACGAAGTACAAAAGTTGCTTAGCAAAACAAATGGACAAGCAGTTGGTGATTTGATGACGCCGGCACCGGTAGTGGTTCATGAATCTACTAATCTGGAGGATGCTGCAAGGTATTTACTTATTTCACTTAATTTTGTAATGTTGGCTGTTGTCGTATTCAATAAATTATCAGCTGATCGTTTTTATACATTTTTGTCGATTAATGATCAGATTGTTGCTTGAGACAAAATACCGCCGCCTCCCTGTTGTAGATGGTGATGGTAAACTGGTGAGGACCCACTACATCATTATCTCACATACAATTTTATTTTTATTTTGGAATTTGTCAATTCAGACGTGAAAAAAATAGTAAAATTATCAATTAGGTGCTTGAAAGATTTTTCGTGATTCTGAGACTTGGAAAATAGGAAGCTATCAATTTGAGAGTTGAAAGATAAAAAATACTATCAATTTAGGACATACAAATTTTAAGACTATATTTGGTATCTTAAACTGTAGTTTATTGCCTTATTTACTAATATACATATATTTTTTTAATTCTTACTTTCTTTTCTTAATTGTTCCACACACATGATGACATGAAATTAATATATCATCTCTTTTTTCGAATTGTGATTTTTTTAAATATTGTTGGATAACCGGAAACTATAAGATGTCAAACATGGTCTTAAAGTTGGTGGCTCCTAAATTGATAGATAATTTATATCTTTTAAGTCTCAAATTAATAATTTCTTTCATTTTTCACGTTCTGAATGGCATAGGAAAAATCTTCCAGGTCCTTAATTGATAGTTTTACTATTTTTCAGGCCCTGATAATTGATAAAACTTTTTTTTTTCATGAAATTCCTCTATACACTTACTATTTTGGTTTTGAAGCTTGGAATTATCACTAGAGGGAATGTTGTACGAGCTGCTTTGCAAATCAAACGAACCATTGAGACTTCATGAGAGGTACGTTGGAACGACTCAAATGACACGGTATGTAGATTGTACATCGATGTGGCGACATCTCTCATCCACCATTGCAGGCGTGAACAAGCAAAATTACTGGTGATGTTTCTATTTTAAGTTTAGCGTCTTGAAACCTACAAAATACATGTAAAATGCTGCAATAATAGGCTCCGCCGAATGTAGTTTGAAACTAATTCTGATCTTGAATTCGATTAATCTATTCATACCAGAAAAAGAAGAAAGAGTAGTCCTTAAAATTTAAAAATAGATCTACTAATGATGATTTAGTATTATCATTATTATTATGTGTATGTTAGTTTATGGGACCTTTGCATCACATATAATAGCTGGTAATCTTGTATTATATTTATCCATAATTTTGCCGGTGGTTGAACCCCAGACTTGGTGCTTTAATTTTGTTGTTTTGGATGATGAGACTTGAGAGTAGCTTATCTTTTTGTAAGCGTGTTGTGTTGACTTTGGATTTTTCTTGCATAATCAAAGAAGTCGGTTTGTAAGATTGTACTTGTATTGGTTTAATTGTAAATTGAATCATTACATTTGCTTAATTGTAATCTAATCTAGAACTATGGATAAATTTTAAGACAAGTTCTTATATGCAATTGGGTGTATAGAATTTTAAGTGATTTGAATATATTTTCAATTGAATTTTTAATCTCTAACATTAGAATCAAATTTTGAACTAGTCCAGAGATTTGGACTTGCCCTGTCCAGCCCCATTCTGAAAAACTCGCGCACAGAGCAGGGCAGTCGTGAATCTACATATTTATTGCTCTGTCCCGTTCTGCCCCAAATTTAAAGACATGTAATAATTATTGTTAGTTTTGAACATAAAATTGTGTGGATTTGATTACTTAGTTTTTTGTTCACTTTAGGCATGATTTTGTGAATTTTTTATGTTTAGTTGAATGGTGAATTTTTAATGTTTATATATATATATATATTATATAAGAGTCAAGAGACTTGGGGCGGGGCCGGATAGGGCAGGGCTCAAAACACTGCCCCATATCGACCATAGGGCCAGAGGACTTAAAATGATGTCTCATAGAGTCATAGCAGAGTATGGGGCACGACTTAAAATGATGTCTCATAGAGTCATAGCAGAGTATGGGGCACGAATGCGCAGGACAAATTTGAATATTGAGATATTGGGGCACGAATGCGCAGGACAAATTTGAATATTGAGATATTGGTCCTGCTATGTTCTATTGACATTCCTATATATAAGTATTATATTAATCGATGATTAAAAATCATGTAGGTGATGCAATAGTAAAATCATGTAGGTGATGCAATAGTTGTAGGCGCCATGTGTTTTCCGAGAGGATAAGTACTAATATTTGGATATGAATTATATAAGTATTTTGCAGTAGTCGACTCAATACCCAAATTTAATAAGAGCAAGTGTGGTCCATTCCAATCAATTCATTGCTTTTTTTCCTTTTGTAATGTGTGCATGTGTTATTTTCACACTGTTTGTCCATGTAGTAGATCCCACAAATAACGATAATATATATGCTTTCTGATGATGAAATATTATATATTGCCCCAATTTTATCTAAAAAGGTGGAGAAAATTAGGGTTTTGATTTAGGAACTTTAACTCTACTTCTATAGAATTTGAGTTTTTGAGTTATCGTTAGCTAAATTTAATTTAAATACTACTCCCTCCGTCCCGATGTAGATGTAGTACAAGTAATGTGACGGTGAGAGAGAAAATAATAAATTAGTATGAAATGAAGTATGATAAAATAATGGGTTGGTAGACTTTACCTAAAATAATAGACAAAGTATAAGTAATGTGATTGAGAAACTTATTGTGAAACATTCAAAAAAGAAAAATGGGAAACTTATAGTGAGACGTAATTTTATGATAGTTTTATTAATAATTTGTTTTTTTTATTGTTGTACACATATTTTAGATGAAATTAAAAAAAAAAAAAATTGTTCAATAGTGGATAAAAATGTTAGAAATAAGGATGTTAATATTAAATACTCCTAGTTATCTCTTGATGAATGCTTCGTTTTTTTTGTATATTTGGTTGATGTCTTTGATTAATTTTTTTTTTTTTAATGTAAACAACTATTACTTATAATTTTATGGAGCATATTTTAGTAAAACAACTAATATAGTTTGGTGTATGCAAAATTATCATCTTTAAATTTTATACAGTGAATTTAAATCTTAAATTTAATTTTTAAAATTCTTTATCATGTAGCCCATCAGATTTTGGTTATCCACAAGAATCAACGTCAAATGTTCCTGGTTTAAGTGAGTCGAGTCAACTCGCGAGCTACTCGTGCTCGATTCGGAAGAAGATTGAAATCGACTCGAAGTTAATCGAGTCGAGTTTCGAACTACTTGAGTAGCTATCGAGTTCGAGCTCATAAATACTCGGCTCAAAAGGCTCGCAAGTCTAATCGAGCTTGAACAATATTTACTATTTTGCCATTAATATATAATTTATATTTATATATAAATAATCGAGTCGAGTTGAGCTCGATTTTATTTTTAAAAAAATATAATTTTAAATTAATTTTAAAAATTATATAGGTAATCGAGTCGAGTCAGACTCGATCTTTAAAATTTTAGACTTGATCGAGTTTCGAGTATAACAATCGAGTCGAATTTCGAGCTCAGCACTACTCGACTCGTTTACCCCCTACTCAAATGAGTGTATTCATGTTGTATTTAGAGTTTTAACTTTTCAGAAACGGATTATCAATTTACGAAAAAAAAAATATTTACTTTAGATTTTTTGAGTGAAAAATATGGAGTATAAGATAAAGTTCTTCATAATTAAGGTGTTAGTAGATCATTTAAAGTGAATCGTTTCATTAGTAAATCGTTATAAGAACCTTAATGAAATTTAATAATCCATTTAACATATTTATACAGAGTAATAGAGCGCAAAAACTCTGAATTTAAACGAATTTTTTACAAATGTACGTTGAAATTAATTCCTCAAAATTAGTGGATCTAAATCGCTAAATGGGAAAGTTAGACAACTACTTTGGACGGTGAATATCTAAATTATGAGCAATTTTCAATCCATCAACCTAAATAATTTCATGATAATGACATTTGATGTTGTACATAATTTCATTCCAAGAAAAAACGCCAAAAATGTGAAAATGAAAATCCTATTTTGAAGTCTCGTCTGTTTCATACTATAACTTGAAGTTGGATTTTTTTTTTTTTTTAAAATAAAAATAAAAATTGGAAGTATCTAGGAATAGTAGTTACGGCTATTACAAGCAATAAATATTCATAAATATTTTTTGTGTTTGTTCTTAAATCTGTTTTGATATGTCACTATTTAGACAAGTCGATGATGGGTACTACCTCATCAACCAATTTTAAATTCACTTATATGCAATGGGCCCAATTGTCCTGAGAGACTTAATTTACTAATTAAAATCATAACATTATTATTATGAATAATAAGATACTCACACTTCTTCGGAGAGGTCAATCAGACGGTGGATGTTGTGGTCTGACGGATGTTGTGGTCAATACAAGCCTTGACCGTGTCTGGAGGGGTAATCCCCCCATACATTTTATTCTCATTTCTGCACAGTGATTTGTATTATGTTTTTTTATTTTATTTTATAGATATGGATATTTAGAGAAGTGTACATTTTTTCTTGATCTAGCAAGACTTTAATGGCACTCCCGCCTCGCCTATGACTCGACATATGAGTTTATGATCCTAAATTTTTTTTTATCTACCTTTTATTGTCACCACCGGTTTAGAAATTGCATGAAATTTCTATATGATTATTAATTAAATCAAGTGATTTTCTTTTTTTTTTTTTTTTTCCAGATGTGTTTACAATTTTATCTATTTCACATTCTGCATTTTATTTTATATATAATCTCAAAACATTTTTTTTAATACGAAAAATAGAGGAAATAGATAAATTTTTTAACTAATTTCTTTAATTTTTAAGAGAGCTTTATGTCATAAATCAAAAAAAAATTATTTCAATTTTAATGTTCCACATTTTTTTCAATATACGAATGATTGACATGTGTTATATTAAAAAAAAAAAATCTACGCACTATAATATTGGAGACAACCCATGTTAAAAATTCAACAAAATGGAATATCAGTAAAACACAAAAAGTGAAACAGAAGAATCGAATGCAAAAAAAAAAAAAACGCTTACTAACCTCGAATGCATCATGAAATGGGGACCTGCACTGCAAATTAACAGCAAAGCTGGTATTGAGTATTCAAAACAAACAAATGAAGTTTGTCCGAATCCTCTTAGTAGTAGTGGCCACCGCTAAGGGAACTTACTTACGTTTACTTTAAACACGCCTACGCATTAACAACTACTGTAATAAAGGTACTTTTTTGTCAATTTTTTTTAATACATATATATGTGTGTGTGAATTAATTTGTAAAAGTATAATTTAATTTTATGATATGTTTCATTTGTTGAATAAGTACGAGTTATATTCGGTTAACTACTTCATTGGTTGTACTGTGTACAACTAATATATGGTTGAACGTCTCTATAATTTTGAATTTTTTTAGTTTTATGTCAGCCGTGAGAATAGTCACGACTCACGAGGTGGTGAGTCTTCGAATCAGGTGGGACCCACAATATGGTTGAACGAGGAATAGATTTGGCAATCTAGTTTGGTCTCGTTGTTTGATGTACATGTAGTTACGCTCTGACACGTTTTATAAGATTTTTATTTTGTTATCCAATACCTACTTAGGAAGTTCGATACTTGTTTTTTAAGTGTATACACCACTATTCTGATCAATAAACTTTCCTTTAACCTAAAAAATACAATATAACATACATCACGATATATAATTGAACTATAATTTTAATCTAGTCCTGATGTGAAGTTTGACTTAAAACATGAATCGAGTATCTGAATTTCAAGCTATTCCACTCACCCATCACACCAAAAAGAGGTAAAAATATCTAAAAACTTGTAGTAACATGTAAAATAGTAGTGGGGGCTTGAATTGTGCAACTTGAGTGTGGAGGAGACCAGGTGAGTTGACATATATTCAATTCTTTCACTGTCCATGTCTTTAGCAGTCTTGCCTGGACGGCGCAACTATCTCTAACTCAATAATTCACTATATTCTTTAATTAACGTGTAAAAAATAAATAAACAACTTTCGAATACCATTAATTTAATATCAAATCAAAATCCAAATAAGAATTCTTGTAGCCACTTGCACCAAAATAGAGAAATTGTAGGTCCATTGGTGTTCTTCCCCTATCCCTTTGAATCCCCACAACTCTCAATCATCATCATCACCATTTTGAATCTCACATGCATAAGTCGGATGCTAATCAAATATCATAACTATTCACATTATTTGGATAAAAATAGAACTATTGTATCCAAGAACAAAGAGAATTACAAAACAAGAAAAAATAAATTACACACTAATTAGATGGTCCCTGCAGATCATTGAGGTGCATGTTACCATCAAACTAATTATTAATTAAAACAATTAATTAATTAATTATTTATTCACCAATACTCAACTCTCGGGTCTTCGGGCTCGGGCTTCTTATTGAGATCAATCCCTTCTTGAAACCAAGAGTCACGGCGTGCGGGCCCACCGTGACTGAGGAGGGCGTCAACTCTGGCGCCCACCTCAGCAGCTTTCTGCCGTATAGACGCGGCAGAAAGGTCCTTCAGCCCGACGGCGGAAATTTCATCTGGGAAATTCAGTTTCGCCGTCGGGCCTCGGAGGTAGTACACGGCGATGTCGTACGCCCGCGCCGCGGCCACCGGCGTGGCGTACGAGCCGAGCCAGATTCGGGAGCGCTTGTTGGGCTCCCGTATCTCTGCCACCCACTTCCCCCATTTCCGCATCCGTATACCTTTGTACGGTTTATCGCTCCGCCGTCGGCTCAACCCTCTCGCCACCGCCCCGCTGCCGCCCACTGAAGCGTCGCCGCCGCCGCCGGCACCCATCTGAAAATTTTGTGGGTTTTAATGAATGGATTAATTAATTGTTGGTTTTGTAGAAGGCATGAATTAAGGGTGAGGTTGTTGTTGTCATCTGAGGAGGTTATTGTGTAACAGCAAAACTAACTTACAAAACAGCACGCACCGACACACCCCTATCCTTTTCTCTCTCTCTACTTTCTCTCTCTACTATACGTACATTTATAGACACGGCTTCAGTGTTTGTTGCGTTAAAACATTATGCTATTGCTATCCCAGTAATCGGTTTGGTGAACCCATGCCCGCTCTTTTATATGTTACTTATATTCCATTCCGTCCGTTCAAATTCATTATGCTCATTTTTTCGAACACGAGTTTTAATAAATATTTCATTTGTCATGGAATAACTGGCATAGCTTGAAGGAACGTTTTTTTAAAAAAATGAAATTTAATGGTTGATGATGCAAGATAAATGAGAGGTGTTTTAAGTGATTTGACGAGATGTAAAGTGAAGTGTATGAAAAAAAATGAGTGACAATTTTGAAAATAAAATGATGTTAGCAGTTATTAATTTTGTGGAATATTTTCATATTAAAGTGTGTAATTAAATTTTGGGATGTTCCAATAAAAAAAAGGGTTGGTCTGCTATGGAGTCGAGTGCATGTTGTGCACCCTAGTCCATGTTGCACTTTTCAGTTTTACTGACTTACACTTTTGATAAATGGTGTTACACTTTTCAATTATTAAACTGTATAATAATATTTTTAGTTATAGTGACTTACACTTTTTAGTAATATTGTGTTGTACTTTTCAGTTTAATAACTTACACTTTTCTTTAGACTAGGGTGCACAACATGCACTCGAGTGCATACTAGACTTTACCTAAAAAGAAATGTGCAAGTAAGCACGAGTTGGAAGGAGTGTTGATTAGTTTATTTATAAAATAGATATGTTGAAGATATAATGAAATATTATGAAGTTTATTTGTAAATAAAGTGATTGCTTATGAATATAGTAAATGAAAAAATTGGTAAATAAGTTATGGTTAAATGATAAACATAATGAAATTGAACCGTAAAGAGTTTTTTTTTTTTTTATTTATTTATTAATTGAGATATGACTTTATAAGGTATTTGTCAAAAAAAGAGTAAGAAGAATTTACAGGTGAACAGATTAAAATGATAAAATGTAGAGGAGTAATTGAATATATGCATGGGCTTCATTAATCCATTAATTATAATAATGTAGTAATTGAGACGTTTTATGCATAAAAGACAAATTTATACCAATTTTTGTAATTCTTGCAAAATTATTAACAAGGACGTGGACGTGGACGTGAATTAAGGGCGCTTGATTTAATTATTTTGGGTGAGATTTGTAATAAAATGAACGTAGTTGTTAAGGAGAATGGAAGATTATTAATTTATTTTCATCATATTTCATAATAGATATTGAGACTTAAAATAAATTTATTATTATTCTATTTTGATTAAACATGTCTCATTCACTACTTTTTAACAATTATTTTAAAATTAGAGTAAACCATTAATGATGTAACTATATAATATATATCATTAGTATTATAATTCCCTATTTAATTATATGATATAAATCTACTAACATGCACACATATTTATATGCACTATAGGAATAATAATTTTGTGGATGAATCAAATAAATCAAGCCACAAAAACAACATTACTTGTTTACCTAATAATATTACTTATTTTGTAGACCCACGGTTTTTTTTTTTTTTTTTTGAGTCAATTAAATGTGTATGGTATATATAATAATCTGGTCCAAAGACAAAATCATGACACGAGATTCATAGGCTAAATAGCCTAAATCCCATGAGACCCACACACACAAAAAAAAAATAAAAAAAATTAAAGGAAATAATGAGTGTTAAAAAAAAAATCAAGTTAATGGGCTCGAGAATACTAGCTATGTGACACTAATATATTAATGGTGAATTAGTTCAATTTAGATTTTTTTTTTTTAAGTTTCGGGTATTCGGTTCAAGGGCCGACTAATCTCGAAGACTTATGAATATGAGACCTAGAGAAGAGTACACTTCTAAATCTCAAATTTACACCACTAGATCAACTCATTGGGATTATTAGTTCAATATAGATGAATTGGGTTTAATAAAAACATACATGGTAAAACTGATCAATTTTATGATTATTTTTATTTAAAAGGTTTATATTAAATAATAAATAGTACTCCATTAATTTCATATTGGACATTTGCCCTTTTTTTTTAATGGATTAATATTTATCAAAGGGTAACTATTATATTTTTTTTATCACTAGCATGATGTAATTAAATAAAAAGTTTATTTAGATCATTACTTTTGTGTGTAATTAAAGACGTTGGGCCTACAATTAGATCATTAATATATGCAACTGATTAGACGGCTCACCATTGACAATAGTTTGATCATTAGTTCAATTTTAAATATCGATAATTTGATAATCCTTCATGGTTAAAATTATTCAACAAAAATAGTAATAAGAACAACGACTGAACGAGCATGTCTAATTGGGATGGTTAATGTCTTAATGAGATTAAAAAAATCAATCCCGGAATTATTTGCACGGTTTAATCGATACATTTTTTTAAGAGAGATAGATTTAGTGGTTGATAAGATAAGATAATGAGAGATATTTTAGGTGATGGTAAAGTCTAGTATGTACTCGAGTGCATGTTGTGCACCCTAGTCTATGTGCACTTTTCAGTTTACTGACTTACACTTTTTGGTAAATGGTGTTGCACTTTTCAATTATTAAATTGTATAATAATATTTTTAGTAATAATTGAAAAGTGCAACACCATTTACCAAAAAGTGTAAGTCAGTAAACTGAAAAGTGCACATGGACTAGGGTGCACAACATGCACTCGAGTTCATAGCAGACCAACTCTTTAGGTGATTTAGCGAGGTAAAAAGTAAAATATAGGTAAAAAATTAGTGACAGTTTTAAAAATAAAATAATGTTAGAAAAATGTAGTTAAAAATGAGTGTCAGTTTTAAAAATAAAATAATGTCAAAGAGTATTAAGGAGGAAGAATCACTTTACTTTCATCATATTTTGTACGAGATAATTAATGAGCCTCCATATAAATTAATTATTGCTCTATTTTGAGTAACTATTTTACCATCTATAATCAATATATTTCTCAATCATTTAAATATTCTCTTTCAACTGATAACCATTATTTTTATTGTAACTTGCTGAATTATTCTCATTCTCATTTTTATTAAAAAATTGAACCAAAACCCCGATAACACTTTGTCGTAGTGCACATCGTCATATAAACAATTGCGACCAAATAATAAAATATCTTAGTATATTTATTTGGTAATGATATATAATTATATACTCATATACTCCCTCAATTAAGAAATCCATGACTTTTTTTTAATGGCTATATTAAAAAATGTACTATGTGTAATGTGTTATCAAGTTTACCTTAGTTAATAAACAATATTTTTACTACATGCATTCCATGATTTTAGCTTTTTATTAAAAAAAAAAAAAAAAAGAACTCCCTCCATTTGATAAAATTTATAGCATTTCTCATTTTGTATAGAATTAAGAAACATTTTTTTTTTGATACATTTATCCTTCATTAATTTTTCTATTTTTCTTCACTTTTTCCACATTTCTTTTCCACTCTTCCTTTGACATTTATATCATTAATATATTTCCTAAAAAAAATAATAGGGGTGGTTCGGGAATATCATTGATAAAAATAGAAAAAGCAATAAAATTTTTGAAATAAAATTTAAGAAACTTTATAGTATTTAATTAGTTAATTAATAGAGAGGTAGTTAATTAATAAAGATAAGTTAGAAATTATAAGTATTTTTTAAAGTTAAAAGAAGGTAAAATTGGAAAAAAATATGTAAAATGGCAAAAACGTCTTTTATTTATAAACGAATCGAGTATAATGTATACCGTAGTAGGAGTAAATGTTTTTGTATATCAATAATAACAAAAACTTGTATGAAATCATATACCTAAAACAAATCTCATTCAACATATTATATGACCTATAAACTTTAAAGAATCTAACTCAATCATATTTTTAAAAGAAAAATACAATTAAAATACAATAGTAAAACCCTAAATCATGTATGCCACCCTCGGACAAGACTTTTTGTATTTGTTAATCATGCGGATTCCTCGTAATATAATTGGGAACTAATATTTATATAATTAGCAAGTAATTGTCATTAGTTGTATGGTGAGAGAATTAAATTAAATAATACTCCTATAATCAATTAATTAATATGGAGAAAGTGATAATTATTGCTTGGCTATCACTATCTGTCGTTTGGTAATAAATTCAAATATTGCTTTTAAAAAAATTATAGAAAAATGGAAACTAGGTAGGTCGGTGGAGCAATAGATACCGCCTACTCAATGTACGTTTCTCATTAGATTGAGTTGTACTATTATTGTTCTTTTTCTTTCTTTAAATACACCCTCCGTCCGTCTATAAGCTTTCCGTTACTTTTTGGCATAAAGATTAAGAAAAGTGATTAAATAATAGATATAGTACAAGTGATGTGATTGGAAGAAGGAGAGAGATAGAGAGAGAAAGTAAAATATAAAGTGAAGTGTAAGAAAAAATACTTACCAAAAAGGATATGTGAAGCTTATAGGCGGACGGACTAAAATGGTAAAATGAGAAGCTTATAGACAGACGGAGGGAGTATTCAACTTTCTCAACGGCCCATTAGGCTTGAAACTTAAGAGTGTACTACTCAACGTCCCCATAAGTGAGCGGTGGAATTAATCCCCCAAAATTAGTCGTTTTTTGAACCGAATACGGCGGATACCCAAGATTTAAAAAAAAAAAAAAAAAATCAACTTTCCCATTTAACTATAATATACTCCATCAGTTTTATAAAGTTTGTCCTTTTTTGTCTTAAATCTTGTTCTAAAACAATTGTCGTTCTTACTATTTTAATCAAGAATTTTTTAAAATTATCCCTATTTAATTTATACAATATCTCTTTTTTATTGAAAATATATTGATGTATCTTCTTTTCTCTCTCTTAATAAGGTAAATTGACATTTTTTTTAATATTAATTTTTATTTTAATAAAAATGATAAATATTAATGAGAAGTAAATATATTAAAAAAAAATTATTCCTGATAAAATAACAAAAACTACTAACTTTATAAAAGGGAGGAATAGATGTTAATGATGGCAAACTTAGGGCTGAGCAAAAACCGAAAAATCAAACTGAACCGAACCGAAATGTGAATTCGGTTCGGTTTTTCGGTTTCGGTTCGGTTAGCATTTTTCTTAGATTTCGGTTTCGGTTTTATTAGTGAAAAATTCGGTTAACCGAAAACCGAACCGAATTCATTTAGGTTTAATACTTAGTTTTTCATTTATTTGTTTAGTTACTGTTAGTATGTTAGATTTAATAAAATTTGTTGAGAATTGATAGATTAGGTTTAATATTAAATGGTTGTTAAATCACTAAATGTTTGTTAAATGTTTATTTGTATTATTTGAACATTTATTTAAAATTTCATATAAAATGTTAGGTATTTTCGGTTTTTATTTCGGTTTTCGGTTTTTACCGAAATCGAACCGAATTATTCGATTCGATTATTTTCGGTTTTATCTTACTATGGTTCGGTTTCGATTAATTATAATGAAATTCGGTTCGGTTTCGATTTTTCAATTTCGGTTCGGTTCGATTGTGTTGCACACCCCTAGGCTAACTTGACAATTGATTAAGGCCAAGTGTTGTAAATCAAGTGTTATGACATCACTATTTAGATTATGAGACCCGAATATTTTTATATATTTTCAGTGTAATCTTTATCAAACATTTTTTTTTTCAAATTATATTACTCTTCAGCATATGAAGTAGGAGCATCAAGTTAAAAAAAAAAAAAAAAAATTAATGTGCTTATTTTTTTCAAAATCACTAATTTAGCAAGTGAGTGAGTAAGTTTATTTTTCAAAATTAATATTTCTCGAATGTGACACAATAATTCATATAGCAAATATCAATTAATTGAATGATTATAATGGGGACTACTAATTGTTTTGGTATGGGTAGTGGGCACCTCAAATGTACACTCGTGTGTGAGTTTTGTTCAATTGTATGTTTGTGTGCGTCCTTTTCCATTTGTTTGATACTTAATCTATGGGTTGGTCTGCTATGAACTCGAGTGCATGTTGTGCACCCTAATTCATGTTGCACTTTTTAGTTTACTGACTTACACTTTTTGGTAAATGGTGTTGCATTTTTCAATTATTAAAATTGTATAATAATATTTTTAGTAATAATTGAAAAGTGCAACACCATTTACCATAAAGTGTAAGTCAGTAAAACTGAAAAGTGCATATGGACTAGGGTACACAACATGCACTCGAGTGCATACTAGACTTTGCCTTAATCTATAAATCTAATTTCGTATTCGTCCACGTCTTTATTCCACTATATGAATAATTGATATGTCATATTAAAAAAATAAACAAAATATTAAAAACGACACGTGTTAAAAATTTATGGTTGCACCGATTTAGATAAAAGTCTCTTTACAACTTCAATTCCCATTCATTAGAAAATTTCAAATTTTAAAAGGGGGTAATATAATATACCTAAATTAATTGAGAAGCAGTGTAACAACTTACAGCTCTTGGCTTCAATTCGTGTGTAAGGTTGTAAATTAAATATATATATTAAAACTCTATCCACCCAATAATGGGAGGGGTACGTGGAACTTTAAAATAATAATAATAATAATAATAATAATGTAGGGGTATAACTTATTGGATTATTATTTTTTTTTTGTCGAAATTATTTGTTTTTTTCATGTTATTTAAAATATTAGAAACCTGAAGCGCACTATGTCGGGCCGGGGGTCTCCTCAATTTTCTTAAATTCTTTATGCTAACTCCTGACAAAATCTTTTTTAATTCAGTACATATATATAATTAAATTTTGAATATATTTTTTATTTTTTAATTAAATTTTTAATTCACATATTAAAATTATAACTCACTCAATTGTACTTGTACAAAGGTCACTACTAAACAAAACATCGATTCTACTATACACACCCCACATAAAATATAATTTTTATAAAAAATAATAGTAATATCCACATCTCAATTATAGACAATTGTATATAACTCAGGCATATACAAATATATTAAGAGATATTATATATATCTTGTATAATATATTTTATATATCTTTATTTTCCTTAATTAGAGATTTAGGATAGATACGTTTTGTATCTATAAATACTTCCTTCATGTACTCTTTACATTCACTCAATGAAATTATAATTTCATATTCATTGTTTCTCTATATGGTATCAGAGCTCTCCACCTCCAAGGTAATGGTCTTCCCCGTCAACGTCTTAACAAAGATCTGCATACCTCCCCTCAACCTCAGGACCAAGTGCAGAGTCGACTCCTTTTGGATGTTGTAATCCGCCAAGGTGCGCCCGTCTTCAAGCTGCTTACCGGCAAAGATCAGCCTCTGCTGATCCGGTGGGATGCCCTCCTTGTCTTGGATCTTCGCCTTCACGTTGTCAATGGTGTCCGAGCTTTCAACCTCCAGGGTGATCGTCTTCCCCGTTAGGGTCTTGACGAAGATCTGCATACCACCACGGACTCGTCTTCTTGAGGTTGGGGTAATCGTGAGGTTTGTACGACAAGAACGTCGAACAACGATTATAGGGACGAAGAAACTTGTCTTCTTGAGGTTGGGGTAATCGTGAGTTTTGTACGACAAGAATGTCGAACAACGATTACGGGGAAGAAGAAACTTGTCTTCTTGAGGTTGGGGTAATCGTGAGTTTTGTACGACAAGAACGTCGAACAACGATTACGGTGAAGAAGAAACTTGTCTTCATGAGGTTGGGGTAATCGTGGGTTTTGTACGACGAAGAACATCGAACAACGATTACGAGGGTTTGGGTGGGATCGAGGCGTGAGCCGAGAGGCTCTTGATACCATATAGAGAAACAATGAATATGAAATTATAATTTCATTGAGTGAATGTAAAGAGTACATGAAGGAAGTATTTATAGATACAAAACGTATCTATCCTAAATCTCTAATTAAGGAAAATAAAGATATATAAAATATATTATACAAGATATATATAATATCTCTTAATATATTTGTATATGCCTAATACTCAATTCTAAAAAAATTAAAGATTACGAAAAAATCGTTCTTCACTGACGGAACGGAGTAAACGCGGTAAAATAAGAAAAAAGTGAGTTCAAGTTTCAAATGAGGAGTTTCAACCGTACATATTTGACATTCAAAAAAATTATATCGAATAAAATGAGTAAATTTTCTATGCTTAATCTCTATTTTTTTACGCAGTTTCGTTAGTTTTTATTAAAATTTAGGGTTTAATTCTTGTAATTTTTTTTTGTGAATTTTTTAAGTATTTTGAATTAATTTTTGTTTCCTTGATTCACCATGTATACTAGAGTTGAATGATTTTTCCTAATTTTAATTTAGGTATAATTGTTTAAAATTGGAAATTGGAATATAAGTAGAAATTTAAAAATAAGTACAATAAAATTGAGGGTTTATTTAGTCGGACCTTGTAAAATTTGGGTGGTGTACAGAATGGTGATTCTTTGAAAAATAAAAAATTAGGGTGATTCTTTTAATTAATATAACTAACTATATTGGTAGCTTGGCCCCACATCAACATCATTATTTATGTACTTTAAAATAATTTGGAGAAAGTATTATCATGCAATTAAGTGAGATTGTGAATTTAATCACTTTAAATTAATAAAAATGAATTAGTGAAAAGTGAATAAAATTAAGAATTTTAATTATTTATACCCTAATCGTCAAATATTCTACTCGCAATTCTCTGAAAGAATCAAACTAATTGTGCGACACAAATGATGTCGGCACGCTTAAATTTGTATGCAACCATTGAATTATTTTCCCAGTATTATTGCATTAATTTAGTGATATTACATTTTATAATTATTTTAAAAAGCTTTTATAAGTTTTCTTTATATAATCTCTTAAATTAGTTTTGTTTTTTCAATAATTATATAATAATACAATTTCATTTAATCTTACGTACCTAAAATAAAATTATTCCTACTCAAATACTCCGCATACAAAAGAAAAACACATATTATCTTTCATTGGAATTTTTAAAACCACTCAACACCACTAATGACATGTTTGTTTTGAAATTTTGTAGGATGGAGGAAATTCGGATGAAAAAATTATGGATAGAAAAATTATGATGAATAGTGATTGTTTGTGTTTATTTTGAAATTTTGAGAAAGGTAATATGTAACTTTATGTCAAATCAATTGTGCAAAAGTGGATGATGTTGTATTATACTCCGTATAATGCAACTTTATGTCAAATTACTTGTGTAAGAGTGGGTGATATTGTATTACAGAGTATTATAATAATACTCCATCCGTCCACTAAAAGTATGCTTACTTTTTTTTTTGTCCGTCAAAAGTATGTTTATTTCCTTTTATGGAAACAATCACTTTATTTTTAACTCACAACAACTCCACAACACCCTTACTTTATCTATTTTTTTAACTCAAAGGTATGAACATACTTTTGGTGGACGAGTTGAGTAGTTGAATATATATATATGGATCATGAAATTCAGATGTTAAATTTCGAACTAAAACAAAACGAGGGACGTTACGAGTCTTACAACCCACATCTAGACGTGTGAGTCCCAAAACAAACGTGTGAGTCCCAAAACAAACATGCCCATCTGCCACCTTTTGCCGACCTCCTCTTCCTGAAGACTGAAAAATCCTCCTGTTCCACTTTTTTAGATCAATTTTCAGACACTTTAATTTTTCCTTCACTACATAGCCAACTCACCCATGCACATTGTAATTAATTATGCCATTTGTCGGAGGCGAAATCCTTGAAATTAGGGTGATTGAGCCAAGTATTATTATAGAAGCACAATTGTTTTGTTACCCATTCTGTGTTGAGAGATGAATCTAGGACATTGATCAGATAATGATCGACGCATCCCTTAGATCAGGTCACCCACCATTCCTCACTCACTAAAATCATATCAAGTCGACTTTTGCAAGACCCATCTTATCTATACCAAATAAATATCCTTCGTATTAGAGGGATATCGAACGAACCCGCCATTCCTCGTTCACTAAAATCCCATCAAGTCGACTTTTACAAGACCCATCTTATCTATACCAAGTAAATATCCTTTGTATCAGAGGAAGTCTTCAAAATTCACCAACCATATTTTGTCAGAATGCCAAAATACAATATTGTAAGGGCGGTAATAAAAACATAAATCCTTTTTACTAGCATATTTTTACTTTTTAGTAGATTTTGGTAACTCTTTATTGGTCTTGTAGTAAAACTATTGGTCTTGTAGTAAAACATCTGTTTGTCGCTACAAAGCTTGGGTGAACCAAATCTAGACTTGTGAACCACAATTTTTTACCAAATCATAATTTCTTAATAAAGTGACAGAGCACAACTTTAATATAGGCCCTTGAATATGTGGTGTGGATCATTGAATGTTTATGAGCTATTAACTTGTATCTCAGACATTAATCTTGCATGCATGTTCATTGAAACATGTAGGCTTCACAAACCACAGCAAAACCAAAATCTCAACACTATATAGTACAGCAAACGCGATGAATCGACAAGTTAAACCAAACACGCGTTACTCCACAGATTAAACCAATACAATCAGCTATCTTGCATTACTTCACAGCTTAAACCAACACAATCAGCTATCTGCTATCATATTTCCAGTTAGTTCGAGTAGCTGGATAGCCACTTGACCAAATTGCAAGTTCACCTTTCACTAACACACGCGAGCAAGCGGAATTTAAAACAGTCTGTCCTTCACATATAATATTAAAGAACGAAACTAATAGTAATAATCTGAAAACAGAACGAATCCTGTACTCAGACAAGAGATGGATACTGCTTGGCCTGGCTCCGAACCCTCTTCTTGTACTCTACTGCATCCTGCATTGTAAGTCGTATATTAATCGCTTTTCAAAATAACTCTATCTATTATGCCAAGTTCTCAATGATTAATTCAAAAGCCTCTGAGAGTTTGTTCCATAAGAAAACTAGTGTCTTGTACTAGTTTTCCTTTATATTATGCTCCATTATTTGCATTTTCTGTTAGGTTTTCTATACGTACCAAAAACAAGACTTTACAATGACACTTAACTGTAATGCAATATGTAATCCAAAAAAGTTCAAGGCATAATGAATTAAATAGCCCCTAAACTATCAACTTTTGTTTTGATGGTTCCGTAAACTATATTTTATTTCAAAAAGTTCTACAAGTATTGAGATTTTATTTCACAAGCTCCCTCAATAAGGAAACGGAACTTATCGAGCCCTCTTGAAAGTTCCATTACATATTATACATGTCAGCTATATTTAAATTTATTTATATACAAAAGTATGTTCGCAGCCATTTTAGGTCACAACCAAGGTTGAAAATATTGGTATCGATAGAAATATCAAGACCTTAAATTTGTGGAAATATCTATGAATATATAGATACTCCCTCCGTCCAATTTTATTATGCCCACTTCTCCGGACACGAGTTTTAATGAATATTGATTAGTTTATTCATAAAGTAGATAAGTTGAGGGTATGATGGAGTATTGTAGGGTCCATTTGTAAATAAATGATTGTTTATGAATAAAGTGAATGACAAAGTGGGTAAATAAGTGATGGTAGAAGGGTGGAGATAAAATAATATGAATAATATTGTTTCCAAAAAAGGTACGGGCATAATAAAATTGGACAACCAAAAAAGGGAAGTGGGAATAATGAAATTGGACGGAGGGAGTATTATTTGACATCAGTAAATTTAAAAAATATATGAAAATTTAATAATAGACTTTTAATACATAAATTTAACAAAAAAATTGAACAGATTTTACATTTATGATGAATTTACATAAAACAAGTAGTAATATATAATGTTATCATATACTCCCTCCACCAAAAGGGTGCTCACTTTTTTTTATACATGTTTTTAAAAAAATCATATTTTAATTTTTATACATGTTTTTAAAAAAATCATATTTTAATTATAATGAATATATTTAGGATAATGAGTAAAGAATATATTTGGTAGATACTCAATCTTGTTGTTAAAGTAGAAAAAATATTCAAAAATAACTATTTAAATCGAATTAACATATTTTTTGTGAACCCAAAAAAAGAAATGTGCACTTTTGGTGGACGGAGGGAGTATGCTATTTATTGATATTTTTTAAAATTTATGGACATTTTCTCAATATTTTACAATATTTACAATCATTTTACAAATATCATGGAAATATCTTTTTCCCAATATCGATATCGGTAACCACGAATATTGGATATATCATGGTTATATACTTATATCGGATATATTTTCAAATACTTTCACACGATACATCTGGATATTAGTAAAATTAGCATGTAAGTTATTTAATAGGACCATTAAGAATAAAAAAATCTGTCAATTTCTTCTCAAGGGAGCTAGTTATATAAAATTCCAATACTGCAAGGATTTTTTTTTTTTAAAATAGTATATGCACGTCGAAACAAAAGTTGATAGTTTAGGGGTCTATTGATTCACGTGAAGACCAACAAGGTGTAACATACTAATGAACAAGATAAATAAGTAGAACCATAATGATTTTAATTTCTAAGAAATACAAAAAAAATGGTTTCACCTTAGGGAAAGCTCTATTACCTGGATAAAAAGATGATAACCCTCGGTTTGGGCTGGATCATTAGGATTTGGCTGATCTAACAAATCCTGGATGCCCACCAAAATTTGTTTCACCGTAATTGCTGGACGCCATCCCTAGGGATCAAAAAAACAGAATCATAAAGAAATCTGTATTGTGAATGAGCAGTAATATATGTGCGATGACTGTGTACTTACACTATCTTCATTAAGGATTGAAAGACAAACAGTTCCAGAGGGGTACACATTCGGATGGAAAAAGCCCTGTGGGAATTTACATTTCGGAGGTTTACTTGGATAGTCTTCGCTGAAGTTCATCGTGAGTGGATAAAAACCACCCTCCCAATCAGTCTGCAACACCATTGGAAATATTCAGACATGCAAGCCAACATAAAAAAAAAAATTATGGTAGCACATCAGTATATTCAGTGTACCCATTTATACATCAAATTATTTTTTAATAACATAACATACAAACAAAATACTAAGGTGAAGTTGGCATTGTTACAATGCAAAACATACAATTGGTAAGACTTCAAACGAAGAAAACAGATATTATTCCCCCAAAAATTAGACATAGACAATGAAGATGACCAGCAACAGAACCGTCAACTTTCAAGTCCGATGTGGATCTTATCTCACTCAGAAAGGCACTCATCTTGTCCCTTACAGAGAATGCTAGTAAATAGTGTTTGCCTCCTAAGTTGAAGAACGCAACTTCTAACATAATAATAAAGGATCATAAGTCTTGCAAAGATACATTATTTCTTTATTGAAGCATCTAACAAGTAACATCACACTAGCAAGTAAGGCAAACTATGTGTTAGCAATAAGAACTAAGCATTGCAAAACTTGTACCAGTAGATCAATTTCCAAACAGTGTTCCTCTTTATGGGTTCAACTACATACAATGAATTAACTGAATCAAAGTAAAGCTAAAACAAAAACATTCCACCAACAAAGCAAAAATTAATCTCGGGGACTTTAAAAAATATTAAAATTCACCTTGAAAATTATCGACCAAGCACAAGATTAACAAAAAAACCACACCATTCAAAGAGATCCCATAAACATCGCACCCATTTCAACCCATGCAAAATAGCACTAAATTACAATTCCCACCGAATTCCTCGAAATTAGCAATTGCAAAATTCAACTCGCAGCAAATCATAAGACTCAAATGCACAATTGAAAAGGAACAAGTTACACACTAAAAAAAAAAAGTTTAAACAGTAAGATTTTTAGAAATACTTACCCCAGCCTTACCAGGGATAGTGCAGTGCCACACCATCAAATTCACTGTACCATCACCTAGCGTCTCCGGCTTCGCCACAAAACCCTGCAAAATCCCCAAAATCTCATTTACTCAACACCCAATCAATCGCAAACTTGAGCTACAAAAGATGAAATTGAAAACGTGAACTTACATGGGGATGATTCTTCCGCCAGGATTTGCGCTCCTCGGTGAGTCTGCCGCGCGCAATTCCTCCAGACATTTTATCGAACAGATTCTCTCTGAAAAATCGGAGGACCCTTTTGTTGTGTTGGAGAGATTTTGGGCTTTGGGTTTTAAAGGAGGAGAGGAGACTGTTTTACTCCGCCTAATCGACGGTCAGGATTAAATCTGAGAGTATTTATTTGGAATAAGAAAATGTTATAGCGAAAGCGTTGGGTTTTGTCGCATCTTGTTTTCGAGGATCATTTTATTCATTTTCAACGACTTTACTTTAAATGCAATTGCAATTTCCAATTTTTGTATATCTATCTAATTTTTAGCGTGAAAACCACGCCATTACGTGGACAAAACGCGTGGGATTCCATCCACTACTTGTAGGCTTGTAGCAACTTGGGCTAACAAGATACTCCCTCCGTCCCAATATTTTTTACACACTTTGATCGGCACGGAAACTAAGAAAATGGAATAAAGTGATGTGTAAAGTAAAATAAATGAGTGGTATTATTGGTAATTCATTGATTAAAGTGGAGTGATTTGACTAAAGGGAAGGAAAAGTAAAATAAAAGAGGGGTATTATTGGTAATTCATTATGTAAGTTGTTTCCTTTTTTGGAGTGTGTAAAAAATGTTGGGACGCCCATTATGGAAAGTGTGTAAAAAATCATGGGACGGAGGGAGTATTTTTTTTTTAGACGGTCAGTTTATACCGTGTTTAGCTCTATCTTTAAGTGTGATATTCGTGTTGGTGGACAGTGAGATTGGTCCCTCATGTTAGTTTGAATGTCGGACTTCAAAAAAAGTTACTCCCTTCGTCCAAATAAGTAGTCCTATTGTGAGTAGACACATATTTTAAGAAAATGGTAGATAAAGTAAAGAGATGTTTGTTTTGTAGTCCCATTAAGAATTTTGAAATTCGAATTTCAAAATCTAGTGAATTTCAAAATCCCAATATTTTTTATGTTTTATGTTTGTTTTGAAATTTAATTAGGGTATAATTCAACTTTATAGTTTAGGATTATAGGTGTTTATAGGTATCTATATAGGGTTTGTATGTATTTATAAGATTAATTTTTATAGGTATCCAGCCCATTGGGCCAAGTGATGTTCGTGAGCTAGGTCGGGCCGGCCCATGAACTGGTCGGGCCTATAAAATTGGAGCCCAGTCTAGCCCATCTGGGCTAGCGGACCAGCCCAGCCCATTACATAATTTTTTTTAAAAAAATATTTCTTGCAAAAATTATATATTAACTAGTAACTACACATAATTTATAAACGACCATAAGCATTATTGCATTAATGTACACGGCAAGTCCCACTCCCATGAGATAAAAAAAATATTTCTAGCAAAAACTATACTCTATATATATAAACTTATTATCTATTGGTCACATTCTCACATATATTTTTTATTTATACAAATAATTATAATTAAAAATATACATTACTAATATATTAATTATACATAATTTATAAACGGACATAACTAGTACGGAGTATAACATTACACTATATATCAAGTTCAAATAGAATTATAAGGAGTAATTCATAAGTTCAAATTTTAAAGTTAAAATAAAATTAAAAACATAATACTAATATTTAAGTATATAGTTGTAATAATTTTAATTGTTTATTTACCTTTAAAAAAATTGATCGGGCCAAATGGGCTGCCCATGGGCCGTCGGGCCAAAATCAGCCTAGCCCATTAGGTCCGTTGGGCCTATCGGGTCGGGCCAAATAGGCCCAGTTTTATATGGGTCTATAATTTTATAGCCCAGTCCATACTAGGCTTCGGGTTGGTCCATCGGGTCGGGCCCAAATTGCCGGCTCTAGGTATTTGTGGGGTCCATTGTGAATAAAGTGATTGTTTGTGAATAAAGTCGTTGTCAATTTGAATAATTAAGTGATGCTTAAAGGATGATGATAAAGTGATGGTTGAAATAAAGTGCATGAGACTATATTTTATAGATGGGGAATATAAGACAAATGATATTACATTTCGTGGACGGAGGGATTACTATTTTTATATACCCTCTGAAGTTGCATTTTATTATTTTGAATGTTCTATTAAAAATTACTCTTTTTTTTGTGAGGGTCCAATTATATTATTATGAGACGTTAATCATTTTTTTACAAGACACTTATCAATAAATTAGATAGTGAAAAAAACAAAAAAAAAAAAACTGAAATTAACACATAAGAGCTCATAGCCTCATACCATGTTTTTATTGGAAAGAAAAGAAAGAATAATAAACAACAATGTGTACACCCACTATTATAGTCAATTAAATATATTCATGCATGATGAATGAAACATATACTATCTCGACATGTATTGTAATATTTATAATTGTAATATTTATGAATTATTAATTTAGAATTTGAATGAGACTTAATATTTATAAAGAAATTAATAGAAAAATTATTATCTTATCGAATTTGATTATTTTTTATAAAGGCCCAAGTATTTTATTATTTTAGAGAAGTTATTAATTTATAGAGTATTAGTTTATCGAGGTTTCAAAGTGTTACAAAACATAAGTGAAAAACAAAAATGAGTCAAGCATCTTGAACAATTTAAAGAAAAGCCCGCTGAAGTGGGATAAAATAGACTAAGAAATGAATAAAGGGTCTGACTATATGCACCTCCATTACGGTTTGATGCACTCCCCTTTTCAATTTTATTAATAAAATAATAGGTAAAAAACCTAAAATACCCTTCATTAAATATACACCATACTAGATGCACCCCACCTCATTTCTTTCACCTTCCCCTAACACACAACTTCCGGTCGCCGGAGACACCATTTCCGGCGACCATCAACTCAAAAAAAAAACAGAAATGGTCGACCATATACTCCAAAAAATCACAATTTTTTTTCAACTTTCGACCAACCAGTGTCGACCATATACACTCCCGTCGACAACAATTTATCGACGAGAGTTTATATGATCGACACTGGTTTAACGAAAAAAAAATTAATTTCTTTTTTTAAAAATTTCGATCTTTGTTGGTTGACCGTATAAATTCTCGTCGATAACAATTTATCGACGAGAATGTATACGGTCGACCAACAAAGGTCGATCAAAAAGTTTTAATTTTTTTTTTTAAATCGACACTGTAATGTCGACCATACGCACTCTCGTCGACAACATTTTGTCAACGAAAGTGTACGTGGTCGACATTACAGTGTCGAAATTGAAAAAAAAAAAAAGGAAAAAAAAGGGGTTCTGCATCTATGCAGAAAACCCTAAAAAAATCAAAATCGAGCTGGCCAAAAAAGAGAGAGGAAGCGGCGTGGGGTGGGGTGGGCCGATTTACATACCTGGGGCGGCGGCGAGGTCGGTCGAAGCAGCGTGGGGTGGGCCGAAGCCGTGAACGGCGGGGGTGAGGTGGGGTGGGTTACGGACGGGCCGCGACGGCCCAAGGCAGTGGCTGGGCCGCCGCGGCGAGGGCGGGACCAACGCGTCGACTGGATAGAGGGAGGGGGCGGCCGGACGGACGGGGTTGCGGGGAGGGGGGAATTTACAGAAATTTGGGGGAGAGGGAGGGGGGCGTCGGGCTCGCGGTGGCGTGGCGAAGGGGGCGGCAGCGGGCTCGCGGTGGCGTGGCGATGGGGGCGGCGTCGAGGGCGGTGACCGACGGTGGCGGCGGCCGCTGTGTGAGGTGGAGGAAATACCCAATTGGGGTTTCCAAAATAGGGAGGCGAGGGAAGGACGGGGATGCGACAGCGGGGGCGGGGAGTGGGGGCCGCGGCGGCGAGGGTGCGCTTGTGGAAGGGGGCGGCCGCGGCGGCCGATGAACGAGGCGGCCCCGCGGCCGCAAAGCTTCTTTATTTTTTTTATTTTTTTCAGAAAACTGGAGTGGAGGGGAGGGGCCGGCGACGGAGGGTGGGGTAGGGCGCCGGCGACGGGGGTGGTGGTGAGGAGGGGGTGGATTGGGGTGGGCGTCGTCGCGACTGGTGGGTGGTGGTGAGGAGGGGATGGGTTGGAGGAAATGGGGAGGAAGAAGATGAGGGGTGAAGAAGATGAGGGGTTGGGGGGGTGTGTGTAGTAATAGGGTTTTTATGAAGGGAGGGTATTTATGACAATTTAGGGTGGGTGTGTGCCAATTTAGGGGGGTGTATAAATCGGGGGAGTGATGGGGGAGTGCATCAAACTGAAATGGAGGTGCATATAGTCAGACCCATGAATAAAATCAGCACAAGATGAAACCAGGCCCAGGTTATTCGCACCCCATTCTTTAGTAAGTGCACTGGTTAGATTAGTACACCCATTACTATATAGATCATTAGTAAACACACTCATTCTAAAATTCCTATTATACCATTCTTCATGTCTTTTCAAGCATTCTATGTCCCAAAACCCTAATTCTTTCCATTTTATTTCTTATATTCTTACAAATTTCACAGTCTTTTGCGCTCTTCGTGACCACCACCACCAACGTCATCTCCCACATATCTACACTTCTTTTTTCAATTAAGAATTTTTGGCTCCATCAACAACTATTATCCCTTGGGTCGCAGTCGTCAACAACTACATTTCTCCCATTTAACGCTGCCAGCAACCTCGTTCATTTTTTTTTCCTAATATGCCGTGATCGGCTCACATTTTCTAGTAAGGTAAAACATCCACATGCTCACTTTTTTCGGGAAAAATTTGTGGGTTTTGACTTTTTTTTTTTTAGCTTTCTAAGTTTTTAGAATTTTATTTTATTTAGTTTGATTATATTAATTGAAAATATACTTCTTTTTTAATTATATTTACTGAAAAATTAGTTGTTAGCCCACGTGTTAATTAGTTCGGTTTAAAAGAGTTTAGTTTAAATGGACCACCAATCGTTCAAGCCTAGTCTTGCATATTCCTAGGGTTAAACTGGTCGGACTAGCAGTAAGTAGCTTTTAACATCTCTAGTTGACGGGTGTGGGGTGGGGTGGAGTGGGGTGGGGTGTCTTTTAAAAAAAAAGGTGATAGTTTAAATGTTATTTAAAAGATTTAAGAAAAATAAGTTTGGGGTTTTTGATACTTATTTTTTGAGCTTATGTGCTGTAAAATTCTTATTTTATAATCTTTTAAATTGTTAAACGTCTTTTTATATATATAAAAAAATAGAAATAAAAAAATTTATAAGTTCTTGAACAACTTACAAACGGTTTTGAGAGGCTTATAGTTCAATTATATGAATAAAGATCCAAAAGTAAAAAAACAAAGGAAATATGCATATAACGAACGCAATAACAGACACAAACAAGCCTTAAGAAAAATAAAAATCCACAACCAATGGGTTTATAACCCCCCAACAGCTGTTAAAAGGCCACAGTTATTTGCACCCCATAATTATTTAGTTCACCATCCCAATCTTTCAATTATTTGATGTAAGTGACCTATGAAAGAATTCCGTCTCATCTAAAAGTCATCTAATGAAAAAATTCCATCTGAAGTGCTTTCAACAGGAATCGAACCTAGGTTGTTTAAATTCCGTCTGAAATAGGTTGTTTAAATTCCGTCTGAAGTGCTTTCAACAGGAATCGAACCTAGGTTGTTTAAATTCCGTCTGAAAGTCTGAAATAGGTTGTTTAGATTCCGTCAATTCCATCTGAAGTGCTTTCAACAGGAATCGAACCTAGATTGTTTAAATTCCGTCTGAAAGTCTGAAATAGGTTGTTTAAATTCCGTCTGAAGTGCTTTCAACAGGAATCGAACCTAGGTTGTTTAAATTCCGTCTGAAAGTCTGAAATAGGTTGTTTAAATTCCGTCTGAAGCTAGGTTGTTTTTGCCCTGAAGTGCTTTCAACAGAAATCGAACCTAAGTTGTTTTTGCCCGGTATGCTCTGATACCATGAAAGAATTCCGTCTCATCTAAAGGTCCGAACTTGTAGAGAGGTGGGAAATTAATTCTTGTATATTAATTTCTAACATCTAATTTCTGCAGAAAATCAAATGTTGAGCATTTGCCCATTCAAATTGAAGTTTTTTTTTTTTTTTTTTTGCAAGAACTTGTGAAAAATCGAAGCTCTCGTTTTCACTGACATAGGTTAGGAACTTAGGAGGATACAAGAAAGAGGTTTATATTATACATATGTAAGTTTCCTTTAATTTTTTTAATCTTGGGTTAAATTTTGAACTCATTTGGATAACGTTTGTGTTTATTTCTATATTATTGTTGTTGTTGTTTGTGTAATGAAACCGTGATTCGAATGATTATAATTTCATATGGTTACCCAACAGGTTTCATCAGTTATTTATTTAAAAATGGCTAACTTGAAAATTTTGAATATGGTTGTTTGATATTTTTGATAATTGTCAGTCAAAAGTTCTTAAAGTTGTACTAGTATGTTTGATATCTCAAATAGGGGTGTAACTGAGTCCAGCCAACTCATAAGCTACTCGTGTTCGACTTAAAAATAAATTAAAATTGATTCAAAGTTAATCGAGTTCGAGCTCAGAAATACTCGACTCGAAAGGCTCGCGAGCCTAATCGAGCTTTGATAATATTTACTATTTTGCCATTAACTGTATATACAGTCTAGTCAAGCTTGAATTTATTTTAGAAAAATATGTACTCCCTCCGTCCACGAAAAGTAGTCACATTTGCCCTATATTCTTTGTCCACAAAATGTAGTCCCATACCCTTTTTTTAAACTATTACCCTTCAACCATCACTTAATTACTCAAATTGCCATCAACTTTATTCACAAACAATCACTTTATTCACAATGGACCCCACAATACCCTACAACACCCTTATTTTATATACTTTATCTACATTTTTCTTAAAACACGTGCCACCTCCCCATGTCCCTACTTTTCATGGATGGAGGGAGTATTATTATTAAGTTTGAAAATTATATAAGTAATCGAGTCGCGTCGAGCTCGAATTTATCAAGTTTCTTATCGACTCGAGCTCGATCTTTAAAACTTTAAGCTCGACCGAGTCAAATTTCGAGTATAACAATCGAATCGAGTTTTGAACTCAACACTACTCGACTCAACTCGTCTACACCCCTAATCTCAAGTGGGAAATGATTTTTTTTAATTAGGATATAATAAGTTTTTTTTATCAACATTTAGGTGTGCCAATTTTTGGAACCAATAAGATTTTTTGTTATCTATTTTTAAGAGGAGTGCACAAGAAAATGACTCTTCATGATATTAAGCATTTATAAAATAGATTACAACAAAATAAATCTAACATAATATTAATAGCACAATACAACTCTACAAAGTAAATAAAACGACAGAAATAACTTACAATTTCTATCGTCAATTCCTCAAACATAGCTTCCTTCGTTAGAACCTATGCTTCAAAAAACAATATAAACACAATTCATCAAACTTACTATAAGCCATCACGCAAATCCCTCGTACTATCATCCATAATCTCCTTTATATTCGTGATCATCTTCAACACCTGCCACATCGTCGGCCTCTGCTCGGGCGACGTCAAGCTGCAGATACTAGCCACCTCCACCAGCATTCTCAATCTCATATCATCCTCACTATCGTCGTCTCTCATCGCATGAATCCAATCGGGCACATCCGGGGGTGCAAGATAAGGATGCTGGGATGGCGGCTTACCTGATAAAAGCTCCAGTAAGAGAACACCAAAAGCGTAGACATCAGATTTGGCAGTTGCTTTACGTGTAGATTTTCGAATCTCGGGTGCTCTGTAGCTTGAAAAGTCGGGGTCGTCGTTGGATGGGGTTTCTGCCAGCATGGCAAGGCAGTAGTCGGTGATGCATGCCTCGAAGTCGGACCCCAGAAGAACGTTGGATGATTTCAGGTTTCCGTGAACGAATTTAGACGCTTGATGGATGTAGGCTAAACCTTGAGCCACGTCTTCTGCGATTTTCAGACATGATGTCCAGTGAAGAGGCTTAGCTCTGGTTGATCTTGAACCTAAAGATTACAAAGAGGCGAAAGATTAAAATATGAAATTTCAACAGTTTCAGTTGCCCATCAACTATAACCTAAGTCACAAGTCATATGACCATGGTGGAAAATAATCTTGTATCCTTCAATTTTTCGACATTTGGTCCGGTGACAGACTATAAGAGGTAAACCATAGTGGACAAATTAGACTGTCGAATCAGGCCAATTGGACTTTCACCTTCTATTGTTGGTTACTGGACCAAAATGTAAAAAAATGGAAGTTATAGGACCATTTTCAATTTGTGAAAGTTGATTGGACTGAAACCATAATAGGCTAAACAAATTATTTTCCCTATATTCACTATATACACCAACCTTACAAAGGGAACTCACAAGTCACAAGTATGATTAACACATGATATAGATGGTCCAAAAACCCAATGCTGCAACACAATATGATTAAACAAAGCAAGTTTCTTTAGGTGTCATTCGATTTTAAAAGGGACATGCATATACATTCGATTTTAGGTGTCATTCTTGATGTTCGATCCCTATACATTCTTCGGTTTCCTCGGGAAGATAGACTATAATATGAAGCAAGGTTGATCATATTCCTAAAGCTTTGTAAAAACCTTAAATTTCCTAATTTTATTTTTCTTGTCATGCTTACACATGCACATATGATAAATAAATATCGTTAAATATTTTTTATGACACATTCGTCATGCATACACATGATGATACACTAAAATGTAAGTGATAAAATGATTTAACCATCTAACATCATCCTAGGAGATCTCTATAAGCTAAAATTAATGATGTTTTTAAGTACAAACTCTAATTATGTACATATTCCCACTCGTGTGTCACATGACCCCACCAATACTTGCAAGAATAAGAGGAGTTCAACTAATGAGTCATATCACTATTCACCATTAGGCCCCCCACAAAAGTATACCATTTTATCTCCTTGTGTGGCATAAAAATTACCAAGAAATATACAATATCCTTCTCAAGATCACACATGTCGGTAGAAATAAAGCTAGTGGGAGCCATTTTTCCATCTAAAGCCAAGAAAGTCTCTGTAAACCTGATTGATCCCACTATGCTACAGCCATTCCACTCAAATCCACAATACAAATAAAATTAAAAACAAAAATCATTTATCTCATCACAAATCTCAATTAAGTTAATGAATTTAAATTTCAAGAAATGCAGAATTTACAGAGAGTTTACCATGGATAAGATTGAAGAGGCTTCCATTAGGCTGATAATCGAAAATGATCAATCGTTCTTGCTGAGCCTGAAAATAAGCTCTAACAGGGACCAAATTTGGATGCCTCAGCACACCAACAATTTCCATATGTTGCTCAAATGCTTCACCACTTGTAATGGCGGTTTTAGATGCATCCAATCTCTTCACAGAAACGATTAACTGATTAGCCATCACAGCTTTATAAGTTGTTCCAATGGTGCCCCTCCCTAGCAGCTCTGCTGATGCCCTCATTAGCAGCTCCAATGTGTACTGCTCTTCCTCCCCTGAACAAAACACTAAATTCCCGCTTTTCACCACTCTAATCTGCTGCTGATATTTAATTTTCTTCGTTTCGGCACTACTTTGAGGAATCGCATTTTCCGGTTGGATTGTAGATTCATCGTTGAAACTGGTTTCGATTTTCGCTTCAATCTCTTCTCTCTCTTCACGCTCTTCTTTTCTTTTACGAATCAAGGCAATGAAACTCAGAACCGCGGCGGTTAGGATCAGAAACCCTATCACGAAGCCGAGAATTAATCCAACTTTCTTATGATGCTGTTTCGAGGGGTGAGAAGTGTCGTTTAGCCCTAGCTGCGACTGCGCGTTCTGCATAAGCGGCGTCGGCGGGGAGGCGGAGGCGGAGGCGGCGTCGGAAGTCGAGTTGAAGAAAGGGTAATCGCGGCAGGTTTTGTGAATGATTTCGCCGCAGAGATTCGGGTTATCGATAAACGAAAATATCCTAAACTTTTTTAGGGTTGAGGTTACGGGAATAGGACCACTGAGGTTGTTACTCGAAACGTTGAGGAATGCCAGAGTCGTTTGATTCAGCGGCGGAATGGCGCCGGAAAACCGGTTTGAATCAAGGCGGAGGTAGGTTAAACGGTCCAAAACGGAGAGGTTTTCCGGTAGGGGGCCGGTGAAGTTGTTGTGAGATAAATCGAGGATTGAAATGCGGTGGAGGGAGAGGAGGGAAGGGGGAAATTGGGCGGAGAAATAGTTGTGGTCTAAGAATAGGGTTTTGAGATTCACGAGTAGGGAGAAATCGGGGAGGGGACCGAATAGCGAGTTGTTACGGAGGCTGAGGACTCGGAGCTGGTCGAGGCGGGTGAGGGTGGCGGCGGAGACGCCGCCGCGGAGGCCGAAGCTCTGAACGACGTAGCGGACGACGCGGCCTTGGGCGCATTTGACGCCGTGCCATTGGCAGTAATCGAAGCGTTCGTTGGTTGTGTAGCGGAGCTTGTTGTCGAGGTCGGCGGTGGCCTTGAATGAGAGGAGGGAGACGGCGTCGGGTGGTAGCGATGCGGCGGAGGTGGCGGAGGGGAATGTAAGAATGAGAAGTAGGGAGAGAAAGGAGAAGGGGTTTGGGAGCATGGTGAGTGGTGAGGTCAGAAAAGCATTCAGGCGGCGGAATGTAGTAGCAGTAGGAGTGGTAGTGGGAAGGAATTGCGGAGCAGCTGGCATGGAGGTGAGAGAGTGAAAAATGTCACGTGAAAGTGGAAGAAAGGGTTTGTTTGAAAATGTTGGTAAAAACATGAGTAAAAGGGTACATAAAGTCAAACCATTTTCTTATGGCAGAAGGAATACGTCTATCTCATCATCAGTTTTTCAATTTACGTGATAGAAATAGATTTGTTACACGAAACGAGATGTTCGTGAGCTCATTTCGATAAAGCTCGAGTTCGGCTTGACTCGTTCGTTAAATGAGTCGAGCTCGAACTTGTTAGATACTCGATTTACTAACGAGTCAACTCGAACTCAATTTGTTAGACTCGATATCTAATTTTCTTTTTCTTTTAATTTCATTAGGCTCGTTACTCTTTACCAAGTTGAGCCGAGCTCGTTTCTTAGCTCGTCGATGTTATCGGGCCGAGCTCGAATCTGATCAAATACTCGCCTCGGCTCGAATAACAGCCCTAGATAGAAACGATATCCTCCCATTTTAATTAAAAATTAGTTTATGTTTCATAACTTCTTTAATTGCTCAATTTACGTCGTAGTGATCAAAATAACGTCATTTCTATCACGTGCATGTTACGTGTTTATTAAATTTGTGGAATTTTGGTGAATTTTTATAACTCTAGTGAAAATTGGACGTAAATTAAACAACTGAAAAAGGGGGATTGTAAATTAAAATTTTCAAAAAGTTACATGACGTAGATAATTTTTTCACCAAGAAAGAGCATTGGATCATGCACATTTTGATATATGTATATGTATAATTTCATGGAATGAACACTTTAAATATGTGAAATTGCTTTCAATAGAAATCGAATTGTTTGAAATAAGTTATACATGGTCTTTGAATAGAACAATCCCTCCTTGGCGTTTTCCATCTAATAGAGTAACTTTGAACCTACACAAAATCTGTCAAAGTTCCAGAGAATTATTCATTCTTCCACATGCATTAAAAAGCCTATTGCATTTATATGCCCACTCCCATGAACATGCCTCATATCCTCTATCTTGCATCATTTTTGTAGGAAACTAATCTAATCCTCCATCTCCCCTCATCCTAAAATGGCACAAGTTTCCCGTATTGAATATGCAAGTCATCACGAGACGAAAGGAATATATCCAGCGCTCTACAGTGGGTCGGCATGCCCGTCCCTGTACGTACACGCCGGCCCACTGCATTCCCTACATTGTTACCCTTGAGTACATTAATTAGCCCTTCACCTACCAAAATAAAACGGTACTAAAAAACTTGAATTTTCTCATCTCATGAGGGATTTGGGTCTAAATATTTTGTGTTGCTGAATTGTTTGACTCATTTTGTTTGCAGACGCCATGGCTACCGACTTCAGATCCATCCCTTTAATCGGTAATTTCTACTCTTCAATAGTTCAATCTCTCCCAAATTGGTTCCCCTTTTACCAAGTTGATGAACTATTTAACTTACTAATTCAATTTCCATAATGCCAGATATTTCTTCACTAGTAGACAAGTGGAATCACCCCAACGTAGCTCAAGACGAAGGAGTGGCGGAAGTAGTTCGACAATTGGACCATGCTTGTAGAGAAGCAGGCTTCTTCTATGTGGTAATTTTCCCCTTTTGAGGTTTTTCCCTTTTATTCTTGTTATGGAATTAAATCACTTAGCAATTCCTCACAAATGATAATACAAGACAACTAGAAACGCAATGAATTGAACTAGTAAAGAAACAACGATAAGAACACGTGATTTACGTGGTTGGATCAAATGATCATCGTCCACCGAGGATAGATTGTCTTCACTAACACGAATGAAAGTTTACAAATTACAAGTATGATCACTTAGAACTTGCTCACTCACAAAAAATATTCACTAAGGGCATGTTTGTTTTGGGATGGGAAATCCGGATTTGGGATTTCGAAACTCCACCCCCGTTACATTTTGGGGGTGTTTCTTTTGGGCTTTGGATGGTTTTAAAAACCAGATTTTTAAAATCCTGGTTTTTGAAATCCCGGTGAATAGTAATATGGGTGTTTCTTTTGGGTTTTGGAATAGTGAAGGATTTAACTTTATGTCAAATCAAGTTGTAAGATTGAATGAGTTTTTATTATTATATTATTGTTTGGTGAGATTATAATGATTAGTTGATTAAATGTATTATATTATTGTATTATTATATTATTATAGTATTATTATATTATTGTTGAAAAAGAATATAATGATTGGAGTAATATTATATAGATATAACTTTATGTCAAATCAATATGTTTGATAAGGGTGGTTTTGAGTGGATTTTAAAAACCGATTTTTAAATCCTAAAACGAGTTTTGGATCTTGAAATCCAAAATCTGGTTTTTAAAACCAAAAGGAAACATCCCCTTTGGGATTTTGATTCAGGATTTCAAAATCCCACCCTATAAATACCTATAAATCCTATAAAAGTCAACCCTATAAATACCTACAAACCACCTATAAAACCTATAATTCTATACTATAAAGTTAAATTCTACCCTACATAAATCCCAAAACAAACACAAAACACAAAAAGCATTAGGATTTTGAATTCCACTAGATTTTGAAATCCGGATTTCAACTAACAAACTAAATAACAGAAATAACTAACTCTGGAAACTGAAATCAGACTTATCCATCAGCTGATATGCCTATCAAATAGGTTGACTTCAGTAGACTTGGACCCATACTCTTCTGATCAGATCAGATGACTTGCTATCAACAGAGTTGTCATAACTCATCTCCAAGGGCAGAGCCAGAAATTAATTTTTGGGTGGGCTGAAAGTCGAAAATGATTACATGTATTAAAATCATTTTTTTACATAAGTTGTGCCTTACGATTTTTTAGTCGATAGAATTTATCGATAATAGAATCAGAATCAATGTCTTCAAACAATTTTATTTCAATATAGACAGACAGCCATAGAATTTAATATATAATCACTCTCTATTTTATTTCGAAAAACACTCTTGACATGTTTCATAACTAAAAATGTTCATTCGATCATGGTAGTGGTAACATGAATTATCAAAACAAGGTGAACC
Organism: Galeopsis tetrahit; assembly: GCA_963675135.1. NCBI lineage: Eukaryota > Viridiplantae > Streptophyta > Magnoliopsida > Lamiales > Lamiaceae > Galeopsis > Galeopsis tetrahit. Next base: position 2,506,075 of record OY776120.1, read on the forward strand.
GATCTCGTAATCAAAAGCATGCACTTCCACACTATTTATCTCGATTAACTTTTGGAATATTACATAAATAGTTGATAAATTTTAAAAACTTTTTTAAAGACATCAAATGAAAGCTTTATTGAGAAAAACATATCAAGTTTGCAATGGTGCAATTCAAGTCTCACACATGTCATTTCTTGATTATAAATAAAATCCAAATTAAATAACCTAGGGTTGTTTTTGAGATCCAATGCATCAATGAGTTTAAGAAGCTTAAGAAGTTTCACTTTCTCATCTTTAAATTTACTATTGATTTCACCTGATTGATCAATAATTATTTTAAAAAATGGCAAAAATTAATCTATTGAAGCGTATATCCAGAATATCCCATTAAAAACGAAACAATTACAATTAAAAAATAAAAAATACAAATTTAAACACATCTTATTATTAAAAATATCACCTTCGTCTATAAGTCGTTGATTCAAATTTGATATGCCTTTTTACATAAAAAAATTTGAAATTGAGAATTTAGTTTAAGGTTTGTTATTTAATTAATTAAATTTTAAATTGTGTAAAGAATTAAATATTCATATTTTACAAATAATTTAATAGAAGTTTTCGGTAACACTTTATTTTATTTTTATATAAAAAAAATCTCTATAAAATAGGGTGGGCTATAGTCCACCTTAGCCTCAATGAAGATCCGCCCTTGCTCATCTCTATTAGTTAACTCCTAGAACACATGACTAAACTTGTACTGAACTAGACCAGATGACTAGCTACTCAATAGATTAGACGACATCTCAATATTGCATTAATCTGATAGAAATTGGGATTGAATTTGGTAATGTTTGCAGAAAGGGCATGGCGTCCCCTGCTCTCTTATTGAAGAAATCAGAAGCATATCCCGCCAGTTTTTCGATTTGCCATATGAGGAGAAGCTCAAAATTAAACTCTCCCCACAAACTGGATACAGGTTAATAATGTTGGATTGTCTTGTAATTTATATATGCTCTATTATTGATAATGATGTATATTGATGCAGAGGGTATCAACGAGTAAGGGAAAACATTACAAAAGGTGTGCCCGATTTGCAAGAAGCTATCGATGTATGTTAACCCTAACTTGATTAGCTCTACTTGTTAATATTTCGACTGTTTTGACTCAGTTATACTCATTTGATTAGCTCGAGCTAGGTTTTTGCTTCTGCAGTATCGATCTTAGATTCAATGCCTTATTTATCTACAGTGATTGCTTGTTGACGGTGCTCTGGCTTCGTCTGGGTTGTATGTAGTCTCCTTAGTCATCAACCTAGTTAGTTTAAACCTGGATTATCGTATTGGATGCCTATTATTCTCTAATGCTTACGTTAGATCCAGATCATAAGTATCACTTGTGCTCCTAAATTTTGAATATTTTACTCCAGATGTCAAAAGTCCTATGTTTAGGATGAATTTATAATCTCTAAAGACCCTGATGCATTGTGCTTGTATAATTTGTATTTTTTAATACTGCAAAACAGTTCTACCGAGAAATCAACCCCGGAATGTATGGGCATCTTGGACAGGTTATGGAAGGATGTAACAAATGGTATGTCATGTGTTTTGAGTTTTAACTGGTTAAATGGCCAAATGACATTCTTAATAGAGATAGTATATATTTTGCTTTTACTTAGTCGAAGCCTTTTGTGACTAACAAGGGCAGGTTGCGTATATATTGCTGTTATGTTTTTGAAGTTTTTCATTACTGTGTCTCTTAACACCTTGGCTTCTAAATGTTTACTTGAAGGAAATCTTTTAAATCTCACATTTCTGAAGTAGATTTTAGTTTTCCAGTTGTTAAGAGGATCTCATGGTAGTGTTGTTTGAGGGTGTTATAAAGATTCATTTTGTTGAATATATCAGTATTCAAGACCATGTTGTTTGAGACTACCTAATTTAAGAGTCTTTCCTGTTTGCAGGCCAAGTGAGCCTCCAAATTTTAAAAGTTTAACGGAACTTTATATCGATCATTGCACAGGTATTTAATCAATACAATTTGATATTATTGACATATGTTTTGTGTCTATAATTGGTAACCAAAAGCACAACTACATTGTTACAGATCTGTCTAGGAAAATAATGAGGGGCATCGCCTTAGCTTTGGGTGGACCTGTTGATGCATTCGAAGGTAATACAGCTGGAGATCCTTTTTGGGTTCTTCGTGTGATCGGATATCCTGGTGTCTCCCATGAGAATGGTGAGGGAATGCAGAATGCAAACAGCAGTCTTGGATGGTATGTTATCGTTGCTCTATTAACCTTCTCTTAATTCTCCGGGTTCGTTATCTCTAATATTTGGTGTTTTGATGCTTCTGCATTGCTTTCGTCTTTCACTCAATTAAATGTAGCGGAGCACACACCGATTATGGTACCGTTTTCAGTCCTCAGATTTTTGTTTCTTGATCCTTCTGTTATTGATGATGGTCATTGGCTTTTGATTCTAGGCTTACTGACGTTAGTTAATCAGGATGATGATATTACTGCACTACAGGTGCCCCATTTTCTCCCTTATTTGTAATCTGAGTGTGACATAAATTCTAGACCTGTTTTTTAATTTTGGTGTAGGCCATTTTCACTTTTTGAAATTGATCTTGTAAGTTTGCCATGTTCAACTTTTTCGTCCAGTAACCGACTACTGAGAGTAATCCAGCCAGTCACTGCGTTGGTAGTCATCATTTCTGTAAACTTACAGGACCAATTTTAAAAAAGTGACGTGGTGACAGTAGCTGTTTCTCGGATGAAAAAGTCGAATGTGATAAACTTACGAGACCCATTTCAGAGAGTGGAAATGGCTTGGACCAAAAAAAATAAAAAAATCAGTGAAGTTACTGCAAATATATCGGTAAAGATGGTTGTTCAGATTCTGAATATCCATGTTGTGTAATGACTATTTAACCCTTAATAAATTTTGGTTGAAGGTGAGAAACAATAATGGGGAATGGATATCGGCTGTACCCATTCCTGGTACATTTGTTTGCAATATTGGTGACATGCTAAAGGTATGAACAGTATCTACCTCGCTGTTTGACAGTTATTTCACTAGTTCATATTCTCTCTATATATATATATTTGACATTTGGACAATTTGCAGATTCTAACAAACGGTCTATACGAGTCAACTCTGCATCGGGTCATCAACGACTCCCCAAAGTATCGTGTTTGCGTTCCATACTTTTACGAGGTTAATCTGGCTACAATTGTGATTTACTATTTCATAATTGGCGTGAATTATAGTGTTTAGTTGAATTATTGAGCTTGGAGCTCCGTCTGGGACTTCTCACTTTCGATACGGTATACCAAAAAAACCATTTCGTACCCTATACTGTACCGAAAATTTATGTATATAAAATTGCATATTGATACTGTACTATATAATTCCCTGATAAATTTGATTCCACCTGATTAAACAGTTGCATATTGATACTGTACTATATAATTCCCTAATAAATTTGATTCCACTTGATTAAACAGCCAAACTATGATGCTGCAATAGAACCACTGGATATATGTGTTGGGAAAACGGGTGGTACCAAGAAGTTCCAAGAAGCTGTTTACGGTAAGCATTTGGTGAGTAAAGTGCTCACCAATTTTGTTATGGGGTACCAAGAAGTTCCTTGTAACTATTGGGTCGAGCCATTGTTGTAATTATTGGGTACAACTTATTGTTGTAATTTTGCACTATAATCTATGTTTCTTGTTTTTTAAAAAAGTGAATTTTTTTTTTCTTTCTAAATTTTCATTTTTGGGAAGTGAATTGTATTGAGATGTATTGTAATTTGTAAATGAGTAACATTTGCATGCACATCACTTATCAAATAATATTAATATGTTTATAAACTTATGTTACACAAATTTTGCACACTTCACATCGAACTGCATGAAAAAATGTAATTGTGGCATTACTTTATTAATGTAGTTGATAAGTAATACTCCATACATTCCATAAATGTTTTCACAAATATGCAATGTGCAGAGTTTTTAGAGATAGGGAGGTTTATAAAAAAAATTACTCCTTCCGTCCCATCTTTACTTTCACATGGCACGTGGAATAAGAAAAGTGAATTTAGTGGGGATTTTGAGGGATAATTTTGTAAATCTTTATACAGTAAAGAAATGAGTTGACTTTTGTGTATGTGTGAAAAAAAAGTAATGACATTTGTGTAAATTTGAGAATATTATGAGGATAGAGTATATAAATAGTTTTCCATTTTAAGGGTGTGAAAGTAATTGTAAAACGTTTTAAAAAGGAAAGTGTGAAATTAATTATGGGACGAATGAAATATTTTTTTAAAAAAGTATAAACAATTGTGAAACAAGAATAGGTTATTAGAACTGAAGTAAAAAGTGTCACCACCCAAATAAAATAGGTAAAGTCGTTATGCACCCTATGACACCCAAAATAAGATAAGGAATATTATCTCACGAGGAATCCGTTTGAATATTCCGTCTTCCTGAATATTTCCATCATTTTTCTGGCGATCAACTAAACTAAGCTCAACGCTATGGCTACCGATTTCAGTTCCATCCCTTTAATCGGTAATTTCAATCATCTCTTCAATCCTCCCAATCGGTATAATCAACTTACTAATTCAATTTCCTCCAATTTTTGAGATAAATACCAGATATTTCTTCACTAGTAGACAAGTGGAATCACCCCAACGTAGCTCAAGACGAAGGAGTGGCCGAAGTTGTTCGACAATTGGATCATGCTTGTAGAGAAGCAGGCTTCTTCTATGTGGTAATTTCCCCTTTTCCCCCTTTTTATTCTGATGAAATTGCGGATGAATTTGGTAATTTTTCCAGAGAGGGCATGGCGTCCCCTGCTCTCTTATTGAAGAAATCAGAAGCATATCCCGCCAGTTTTTCGATTTGCCGTATGAGGAGAAGCTCAAAATTAAACTCTCCCCACAAACTGGATACAGGTTAATTTGCACTATATCGGTTGTCGTGTAATAATTTATATATGGTTTCTTATTGATTATGATGTAAATTGATGCAGAGGATATCAACGAGTAGGGGAAAACGTTACAAAAGGTGTGCCCGATATGCACGAAGCTATCGATGTACGTTTAACCGTAATTTGATTAGCTTTACTTGTTTATATTTCAACTGTTTTGACTCAGTTATACTCATTGTTAACCGTAATTTGATAAGCTCTAGCTAGGTTCTTGCTTTTGCAGTATCAATCTTAGATACAATGCCTTATTTCTCTACAGTGATTGCTTGTTGACGGTGCTCTGGCTTCGTCTGGGGCTCGTTGTATGTAGTCTCCTTAGTCATCAACCTAGTTAGTATAAACCTGGATTATCGTATTGGATGCCTATTAGTATTCTCCAATGCTCAAGTTAGATCCAGATCATAAGTATCACTTGTGCTCCTAAATTTTGAATATTTTACTCCATATGTCAAAAGTCCTTATGTTTAGGATGAAATTATAATCTCTAAAGACCCTGATGCATTCTGCTTGTATAATTTGTATTTTTTAATACTGCAAAACAGTGCTACCGAGAAATAAACCCTGGAATGTATGGACATCTTGGTCAGGCTATGGAAGGATGTAACAAATGGTATGTGTTTGAGTTTAACTAGTTAAATGGCAAAATGACATTCTTAATAGTGATAGTATACTGTATTATTTTGCTTTTACTTAGTCGAAGCCTTTTGTGCCTAACAAGTAACAAGGGCAGGTTGCGTTAATCTTGTTGTTATGTTTTTGAAGTTTTTCATTACCGTGTCTCTTAACAAATTGTCTTTTAAATGTTTACATGAAGCAAATGTTTTAAATCTCACATATCTGACGTAGTGGAATTTTAGTTTTCAAGCTGTTAAGAGGATCTCGCCAATTCCAGTTCAAATAATTTTTTTGAATGCTGTTTGAGGGTGTTACAAAGATTCATTTTGTTGAATATTTCAGTATTCAAGATCATGATGTTTCAGGGTGTTACAAAAACTCATTTTGTTATCCGTAGAGGGCAGCTTTCTTGAGAATTCTAAAATTTCAGAATTTAAATTCAGTGTATGCATATTGCATTAGCGAAAAGTACTTTGTAATTAAGCACCAAGATTTCACCAGTTTTTTTGGTTCTTCTAACTCACATGCAGCATATCATTGGAGCATTCTCCTTGCTCCAGTTTCTGATTTGCGTGTTTAGTGTAAAGTACATTTGAGACTACATAATTTAAGATTGCTGAAGTATTTCCTGTTTGCAGGCCAAGGGATCCTCCAAATTTTAAAAATTTAATGGAGCTTTATCTCGATCATTGCACAGGTTAAATCAATAAAATTCAGTGTTATTGACATATGTTTTGTGGCTATAATTGGTAACCAAAAACACAATTACATTATTACAGATCTGTCTAGAAAAATAATGAGGGGCATCGCCTTAGCTTTGGGTGGACCTGTTGATGCATTCGAAGATAATACAGCTGGAGATCCTTTTTGGGTTTTTCGTGTGATCGGATATCCCGTTGTCTCCCATGAGGGAATGCATAATGCAAACAATGATGTTGGATGGTATGTTATTGCTGTGCTATTTATGTTCATTCTCCAATTTTCATTATCTCTAATATTTGGTTGTTTGATGTTGCTGCATTGCTCGTCTTTCGCTCGATCAAATCCAGTGGAGCACACACTGATTATGGTACGTTTTTTGTCCTTAGATTTTTGTTTCTTGATCCTTCTATTAATGATGATTATCATTGGCTTTTGATTCTAGGTTTACTGACATTAGTTAATCAGGATGATGATATTACTGCACTACAGGTGTCCCATTTCCTCCCCTCTTTTCATTATTTATAATCTGAGTGTGACATCAATTCTAGGATTTATATTTTTCTACAGAAGTACCTATTTTTTATTTTGGTCTAGGCCATTTTCACTTTTTAAATTGATCTTGTAAGTTTACCATGTTCGACTTTCTCGTCCAGTAACCGACTACTGAGGGTAATCCAGTCAGTCACTACAGCACTATTCATCATTTCTGTAAACTTACATGATCAGTTTAAAAAAGTGGAAACATAAATAGTAAACTTACAGGACCAATTTAAAAGAAATGACGTGGTGACAGTCGCTGGTTGCTGGATGAAAAAGTCGAATATGGTAAACTTAGAGGACCAATTTAAAGAATTAGAAACGCAAATAGTAGACTTAGAGAACCAATTTAAAAAAAAGTGATGTGGTGATAGTAGCTGATTGCTAGATGAAAAAGTTCGAATTTGGTAAACTTACAGGACCAATTTCAAAAATTGGAAACGGCCTGGACCAAAAAAAAAAAGAATAAATTATTGTAAAAAAAATATACAATCCCTAAAATTAATCCTTTCTTGAACTATTCATATATGTTTTTGCCAATTGTTTGTATTATTGAAGGTGAGAAACAGTAATGGGGAATGGATATCAGCTGTCCCAATTCCTGGCACATTTGTTTGCAATATTGGTGACATGCTAAAGGTATGAACGATAGCTACCTCGCCGTTTAGAAGTTATTTAACTAGTTCATATTCCATACGTATATGCATATATTTGACAGACTGACAATTTGCAGATTCTAACAAACGGTATATACGAATCAACTCTGCATCGGGTCATCAACAACTCCCCAAAGTATCGTGTTTGCGTTGCATACTTTTATGAGGTTAATCTTGCTGCAATTGCAATTTACTATTTGATAATTGGTGTGAGTTTTACTTTCTTGTTGAATAATTGAGCTTGGCGCTCTGTCTGGGACTTCTCACTTTCAGTACAGTATACTCAAAAAACCATTCCATACCGTATGCAGTACCGAAATTTCCTATAATTTGTGAAACGTTAGTGTTCCAACCTATGTTTATGCAATATATATACTATATCTTATTATATTATGTAATTCCCTAATAAACTTGATTAAACAGCCAAACTATGATGCTGCAATAGAACCACTGGATATATGTGTGGAGAAAACGGGTGGTACCAAGAAGTTCCAAGAAGCTGTTTACGGTAAGCATTTGGTGAGTAAAGTGCTCACCAATTTTGTTATGTAAGCCTTGTAACTATTGGGTCGAGCTGTTGTTGTAATTATTGGGTCGAGCTTTCAAACTTTGTAATTGATCTTTTAGGTTGTTCTTGTTCTTGCACTATAATCTATGTTTCTTGCTTTTAAAGAAGAGAGTTTTTTTTTTTTTCTTTCTAAATTTTCATTCTTGGCAAGTGAATTGTATATTGAGATATATTGTAATTTGTAAATGAGTAACACTTGCATGCAAATATTTTTACAATGAAAATTTTCACAAGAGAGTAAGAGACCAATCTGAAGACAGCGTCGTTTTCATAATAGTGGCCCCTCAACTCGTGAAAGGAATCTCGTCATATCCTATTTTTGGAGAACTACGAAAATGTGACCAAATAATTTAGCAATTTTCCCAGAATAAACCTTTTTTTTTTCTTCTCAATATTAGAAAGCTCAAATTAAAGAAAGAAATCTTGCATTCATATGTATATTTGGAGAGAGAATCCTTAAATATTAAAATATTTTTTGCTAGCTAGTGTAGTTTGTAGATGTAACTCAATCTTCAAAAATTCTTGTGCCAAAATATTACATTAACTCAATTTCGTCTTGCACCCAATAACCCAATATGTTAACAATGAATAAAGAGTGAATAGAGTTCGTTATTACTTCGCACTAGTCCTTGTCTTTCCACATGTTATTCGAGTCGGAGTACTTGCGGTTCGAACTCGACTTAATTACATTGTCGAACAGTAAACAAGTCTATCAAGCCTAATAAAATTGAGCACAAACTCTCTCTTTAATAAATTGATTGTCTAACGAGCTCGACTTATCCAAACAAACTGAAATCGAGACCCCAGTTCCATTAGCTAACAAGATTAATTATTGAGGACATATATGGTGGAATTAATTAAAGATGGAGACTCTAGTTGGTGTGTTACTTTAATGAAAAATGCTTGTCGCTATATATGCCTATATATGCTGCATTCATCCAATTTTATGGGACCCTACCCATCTGTCTCCTTTTAACGCCTATTTAGAGGTGGAATTCCAGCACCATAGTGCTTGTCGGCAAAGAATTTAGTCCATCTTGTTCGGGTATATATTTACCTTTAAAGTTTCAAGTAATTAATAAAACCTACTGGTATAATTTAAAACAAATTAAAAAAGTAGAGTATTTGTTAGATGAATTGAATTATAACTAATGCCATTGCAATCATTTGTTCCAAATTATATTCATTTCTTAATTCATCAATTTCACTTTAAACTACAACCTTTTAAATTTTTCAAAATTATATCACATGGACTAATTTCAATTTTCGATATTAAACTGCATTTTTAAATTTTCATATTAAATAAAGGGTAGGTCTCTTGTAATAGTAAATTTTAAAAAATTAGTAGGATTGATAATAAAAATAAAATACGCGAAAAACATGTATGGTAATTTACGTAGTTTAAACGGTTGAGAATAGTCTTTTTTATGTTGAGGTCTAATGTTCAACTCTTACATCAATATTTGCAATAATAATTTCAGTTATAATGACATACACTTGTTAGTGATGTTATGTTACACATATTTTGTTGCATTTTTCAGTTGTAGTAACTTACTATTTTCAACAATATTTTTTAGTTATATTGACTTCCACTTTTTAGTAATGTTATGCTACACCTTTTAGTCATATTTTGTTGCACTTTTCATTTGTAGTGACTTACAATTTTTTACACATTTTAGTCATATTTTGTTGCACTTTTCATTTGTAGTGACTTACAATTTTCAACAATATGTTTAGTTATAGTGACTTACACTTTTTACTCGTATTTTGTTACACTTTTCAGTAATAATGACTTACACTTTTCATTAAAATATTGTGTTGCACTTTTCAAGTATATTGACATGCACTTTTTAATAATATTGTGTTGCACTTTCTAGTTATACTAACTTGCATTTTCTAGTTATAATGATTTATACTTTTCATTAAAAGTTGTGTTGCACTTTTCAATTATAATGACTTGCACTTTTTAATAAAAAAATGTGTTACACTTTTTAGTAATATTAACTTACACTTTTCAACACACACAATTTCGAAAAAAAAATTATCAATAAAAAAAAATTACAAAAAAATAATAATAATAATAAAAAAAAATTAACCAAGTCAAAAATTTTATTCACAATAATTTTGAATATTTAGGGTTCACAATATTATTGAATATTTAAAATTTAAGTAGACCAAGTCAACTCAATTCCTTATAAATAAAATTTAAATAAATTTCTAAAAGGCTCGAAAATCCATTAAACCTAGCATTTTTACTAAAAAACAAACCCATTAAAAAATCTATCATATATAATAAGTCAGACTTAGACTAAAATTTTTAAATAGACCCAAATTTTTTCATGTAAAACCTATTTATCTCATTTAATATTTTATTACTGAAAATTCTCTACTTTATCTCATTTAATTTAATACTCCGTATTAATAAACGATTTCCACATTAAATCACGTGTAAACTGAAAATGTAGCAACAAAAATAGAATTTTAGCAATTATTATTAGTGTCATAAACAATATACTTCTAGACAAGACACATTATTGTTGCTTAATCTTGACTTGGTAGTGTTACAAATTACAATTACGGCTTAGCCGGAATACAATATATTATTATATATAAAATCTATACATAAATAAAATTAAAGGCAAGCTGCAACAAATTAAAAATAGTACAGTAAAATAAATAATTAAGCGCGCTCTTGCAGAGCTGCATACGTACGCGGCAGACCCATGAGTTTCCGGGTCGGGTTCCGGGTCTTCTTTTCCGGGGCGGAATACCCAATTTTGCAGGGCACTTTGGTCATAGATTCCGGGTCGGGGCAAGACTTTTGCTTGGAGAAGAATTTCCTGCATTCTTCAGCGCTTTTCTGATCCAGCAGATCCCGTATGCAATTGTTGCTCACATCGAGCTTTTTCTTCGCGATTAGCTTCCTACAATACGGCCCTACTTCCGTGATGAAGTTGTAATTCAGCGTCACCGATTCCAGATCTTTCAGCCTGCATAACGATTCCGGCACTCTGCCGTACAGTTGGTTGTGAGATATGTTCAGGTACACCAGGTTTTGCAGGCAGCCGAAGGACAGGGGGATCGGGCCGGTGATGGAGTTCGCGCTCGCGTCGAATAGAGTGGCGGATTTCAGTAGTCCGATCTCGTACGGGAGGCAACCGGAGAGCTGGTTGTTGAGGAGAAGGATTTCACGCAGGGTGAGCGACGCTTGCCCTATGCTTTTGGGGATTGTGCCTGTGAATTTGTTGTTGGCTAGTGTGACGTACAGAGACGGCGTTTGGCCGAGGGTGTCTGGGATTTTTCCGGTGAATTGGTTGTTGTTGAGGAAGAGGACGTCCAGATCTAGTTGGAAGGCCTCCCGTGGGACTTCTCCGGTGAGGTAATTGAACCTTAGATCTAAGAATGTGAGATTTGTGGCGGTTAATACTGTCAGCGGGAAGCCGCCGGTGAGTTTGTTGTTACTGAGGTCGAGCTCGTAGAGATATGGAAGTCTTTTGGTGTCGATGCCGGAGGGAACTAAGCCGGCGAAGCCGTTAGTGTTGGCGTGGAAGACGATTAGGTCAGTGAGGCCGTCGAGGAAACCTGTCAATGCCAGTGGATTGGTACTGTTGCCGAGATCGAAACCATTGAAATTGACGAGAGCAACTCTCTTCTTGCCGTCGGATATGGTGGTATCGCAGATGAATCCCTTGTAGTTTGAACCTTCGCATATTCTGCCTGTCCAGGTTTTCGTAACTTTCATGGGGTCATGTATTATTGTTTGTTTGAATTTTTGGATGACTTTGATGGCCCTTAGGAGCTCAAGTGGTTGTGGAGATTGCGGAACTGGTGGTTTGGGTGGTGGAGGAGAATGCGGTGGTGGTGGGGATGGTGGTGGAGGAGAATGTGGTGGTGGTGGGGATGGTGGTGGTGGTGGGGATGGTGGTGGAGGAGAATTCGGTGGTGGTGGGGATGGTGGTGGAGGAGAATGCGGTGGTGGGGGGGATGGCGGTTGCGGTTGAGGGCATTCTGCAGGGGGAGGGGGAGGAGGAGGGGGCGGAACTGGTTCGGGGCAGAAAGGGGGTTGGGGGGGAATGGGTGGAGGTGGAGGTGGAGGTGGAGGTGGAGGAGGAGGAGGAGGGGGAGGGGGCGGCGGCGGTTGCGGTTGAGGGCATTCTGCAGGGGGAGGAGGAGGGGGCGGAACTGGTTCGGGGCAGAAAGGGGGTTGGGGGGGAATGGGGGAGTAGGTGTCGGGTGGGTCAGCTCCCCCTCCTATGATTATTTCTAGATTTTGTCTGCCATTGATGCCCTGAGCATGGGAGAATGCTAAATTTGAGGAGATGAAAAGGAGGAGAATTGGAATGATTGAGAAAAGGTTTCTGTTTCTACTACTCTCCATCTTTGCTTAATTTCTTTGCTGAAATTATATGTGTATATATACAATCCATATACAACAGGGGAGAAATAAAGTTATACATCCATGGTGGAGCCCTGGAGGTAGCAGCAGCTAAATGGATACTGCTCGTTGATTGCTGATGGGAATACAAACATACGCCAAGGTACAACTTTTTTTATTTTAATCTTGTAGTAGTAATTTACAAGGGGGGTTGTGAAAATTGAAATTCAAAGTGTTGAAACAAAGGGTAGATGGAGGAGTAATAAAGATGAAGCTGTGAATTGGTAGTACATCAACTTGCATGGCCTTGGTGGAGTTGATTAAGACTCATAATTGCATGTGCTGTGGGGTTGGTTCAGTCGAGTCCAATACTTAATGCTAAAATAAAGTATGCAACATTATACTGTATCAAATATAAAAAATCTTGTATAAAGTAAATTGGTTGTGGGGGGACTTCTGCATAATACTTTAATGACTAAGAATATTGTATATAATGACTTCTTGTCAATGTAACTATAAAAAAAATTCCTTTTTATTAGTGCTCAATAAACAAAAAGATCAGGTTGTTGTGAGCATCTTTAGTAGTATTTACTTTAGGATTTGTGTCATACATAAGACTAATATTATTTCTTTTTAGTCATCATTAAATGAAAAAAAAATTGTAACGAAAATTACTGTGTTGTGTTCTTATTTAATCTTATCACGTCGTCGTGTCACTATCGTGTCAACACGAAGCACGACGACAGTACAATTTGTCAAACTTACATATGTTGTGTATGAGTGTATTCAAAGTTTTAATGGCTAGACCGTCGATCCAACCGGTTGAACTAGCAATCGGTGGTGCTCAGTTCGATTTGGACGTCGGTCCAGTTATGAAAACACTGTCACAAATATTAATCATTTGATAACTAGTGACAGATGCATGGTGAAAACACTGTCACAAATATTAATCATTTGATAACTAGTGACAGATGCATGGTAACAGTTTTTTTGTTCAGTAATACATATTTTCAATATTGTACATATGTTGGGTACCTATGTATAAAATATTGTTATTGTGTGTTTTACTTGAATTAGTTATGTTAATATATACTCATTGACAACTGACAAGGGCGGACCTTCTGCATGGCTGCTTTCATAAAAAAAAAGAAAAAAAAATTATTTATTTAATTCATTTTCGTGATTTCGTCAATATGTCAACAACGGCTTTCCTCCTTTTACGCTCCATTTCTTTATTTAATCTATTTTAATATTATATTTAATTAATTTATACTCTCTCCGTCCATATAAATCATATTTCTCGTACCAATTTGCACACTCCAGAAAATATCTATAAAACGCACACCCTCAAAATATATTCTTATTTACACATATATCATTACTTTTCACACTCAATGTGTGTCATTACTTTTCACACTCAATCTACTTTTTACTTTACTTTATTAATAAAAGTTCATTTGGGACGGAGGGAGTATATTTTATATTTAATTTTGCACTCCTTCTATTCACGTATAATATATTTGTTTTTTGTGTACACGTTTAAAATAATATTGTTTATTTGTAAATTATAAAATAGATAAAGTAAGTATGATAAAGAATATTTTTTAAAATAGAAAACAAAGCTTATGTAAACAACTAAAAAGAAATATACACTTTATGTGAACGAAGTGAGTAATGGATAATGAATAATCATTAGTAATAGATAATAAATAATCATTAGTAATAGATAATAAATAATCATTACGGTCAATTATTTAAGTCATTAATTTTATTAATTTTGTATTCAAAGACACTTTCTCTTACTATCGCAAAGACTGAACAAGCATTTCTATCACATTCTATGATTGTTTGTTTATATTAAAAGAAAATTGTTTGAAAATATTGATCCTGATTTTATTATTGATGAATTTTATCGAATAAAAAATAGCATGACACAACTTCTGAATTTTTTTTTTTTAGTTTTTTTGTACTGTATTTATTTTAATCTATCAGTCCGTCCTAAAATTTATTTCTCGCTCCGCCCTTGCTCATTGATTCGTACATAGAAAATGAAAGCACTGCGAAGCGCACTGAAATATTTAGGTTTATGTAAATTGACAAGTCAACTACGAAGTCCTAAGTCTTTTCCTACAATATACTACTTTAAATATGGTCCATTCAATTATTATCATCTCAATTATGTTTAAATAAGCTCGAGTGTCCCACACTTCCATTATTACGTAATCAATACGACGTCATCTGACTGCATATATGCAATTTGGAGATGCAACTATAATACTCCATCCGTTCCAGAATTTTATGCATACTTTGACCGGCACGGAGATTAAGAAAATGAAATAAAGTGATGCGTAAGGTAAATAAAGGAGGGGTATTATTGATAATACATTGATTAAAGTGAAAGAGATTTGACTAAAGGTAAAATAAAGGAGGGGTATTATTGGTATTATTGTTTCCTTTTTTGGAGTGTGCATAAAATTATGGGACGGAGGGAGTACAATGGTTTGTTCCATGCCACGCTGATAAGTGTACGTATTTAAATTCGTGTACAAAGTGCATATGAGACGTGTCAAACAAATAGTTAGTAGATACACCAACATTCCATGCAAATGGTGAAAAATGCACACACCCATGCAATTAGTAGATACACCGTCTGCCCATGCACGTTTAAATAATGAATGATGTATTAAAAATAATAACGATTATCATTTGACACATTCATTTTTATTGGTTTATTTGTTAAATATATATATTTCAAGTTCTTCCTACATTTTGATCCTACCTTTGCCATTGACTATTGCCAATATATTATGTTATCTCGACTGCTTGCATGATTAACAATGAATACGATTGGATTGTAAATCCTATAAAATATGCAACACAACAAAATAAAAAATCGAAAAAAATATTGTAATGATGCAGAAAATTTCACAGTTCAAAGAGTAAAAATCTATAAAGGAAATGGATCAAACGACCCAACCTACCAATTAGGGGTGTGCACCGGTCCAAAACCGGACCGGGACCGGAATCTTACCAAAAGGTCGGACCGGAGACCGGACCGGAATCTATCCGGTCCGGGTTTGGACCGGTTGGACCGAAATTTTTTTTTTTTTTTTTTTAATTTTTTTTTAAAATTTATGGAACCAAGAACAAAATTGATGAATTTGTGTATGAAAATTAAAGTGTTTGCTCTTCATTACGTTAATGTGAATTTTATTTACATTGTTATTAATGTTCTTTTGACCCTAAAAATAAATTAAATATGTTTGTTAAATTATATATTTGTAAAAAATGTAATAAGATCTCAACACATTACTTGGTTTTGAAAAATAATTGAGAGTGCATTAGTAAAAAAATATTAAAAAAATTAAAAAAAAAAAATTCCGGTCCAAACCGGTCCGGACCGGAAAATTCCGGTCTTGGACCGGACCGGAAGACCGGAATCCAAAATTTCCCGGACCGGAGACCGGACCGGAATTTAACCGATCGGTCCGGTTCCGGTCTTTTTTCCGGTCCGGTTTTTTTTTTGAACACTCCTACTACCAATCAGCCGCCCTTATACAAGGAAGCAATGTAGTTGGAAAAAAATGTACAGATGGAGAGTTGGGCCTAGCTACTTTTTGGTTTTGTTGGAGACGAATAAATTTTCACATGGCAAAAAGGGACAAATTAGGGGCTTTTCAAAACTTAACATCAAGATTGGCCCTCACCACGGGCACTGAGGCAATTTGCACTACATTACAAATTCTTGCCTATCTGATTAATCCTACCATCTCCGTTCCAATAAAAGCTATCTATAACTTTTAGTACGGAGATTAAGAAATATAATAAGTAGATGTATTAAAAACGATATGATTAAAAAAATATATAATATAAAGGTATGTGAGAGGAGTAGTTTGTAAAAAAATGAATAGATACCTTGCATTGAGAAGAACGAAAAAGAAAAATTTAGTAGTTTTTACTCGATAGGAGAAAATAATACTCCCTCCGTCCCACAAAAATTTGCACACTTTTTATAAATGGATGTCTCATATCAATTTGCATACTCCATAAAAGGAAATATCTTCATAACCCCCACCCTCAAAATATACTCTTATTTACCCATATACCATTACTTTTCCACACTCAATCTACTTTTTACTTTACTTTATTCATAAAACTTTACAAAACTACCCCTCAAAATATCACTCATTACACATTTTCTTACACATTTCTTAAATTGTGTGTCCACCCAAGTGTGCAAGTTTCTATGGGACGGAAGGAGGCTAGAGACTAAGGGGGTGTTTTCAAACACTACAAACAGCTCCCAGAATCACTTTTTTTAAAGCTGCCCTCTCACAACTTTTACTTTTCAGAAGTGTTTTTAAGTTGTTTATAGAGTTTGCAAACACCCCATAAGTTAAATCAGTTGTATCTTATTTATTTGTTAGTATCCCCCCCACACACACATATATATATATAACATCCAAGAACTGTGTTATATATCTTCATTTTTATGTGGTCAAGTTTGATGCCCTCCACCTCTCCCAATTATACAAACAACAAAAATCTTGCAATTTTCTCATATAGCAATTTCGCAAAGAGTAGGTTTCTAACTTTCTTTTTTACTAATATTAAATTTTGTGTAGTGTTCATTCCAAAATGACTAAACCTGAATTTTTTTATATGCTATGCACTAATACTTTACATAAAAAATAGTTATATTTAAAAGGAAAGAGTTCACATTCATTTGGATCCACAAGAGATGTTGTCTTTCACAACCACCGTCTTTGTTTGATACTTTCAAAATATTGCAACAATGGATATGTCGAATAGAGTAAATGACGAAACATAATTTGTGAATATTATTTTTAACACTTTAGTAGGAAAAAGGGTTGGTCTGCTATGGACTCGAGTGCATGCTGTGCACCCTAGTCCATGTGCACTTTTCAGTTTACTGACTTACACTTTTTGGTAAATGAGTAATAATTGAAAAGTGCAACACCATTACCAAAAAGTGTAAGTCAGTAAACTGAAAAGTGCACATGGACTAGGGTGCACAGCATGCACTCGAGTGCATACTAGACTTTACCTAGGAAAAATAATTTAATAGGGAAGGGGTACGTAGACTTGGGCAGTAGGGGATCAAGCAAAAGTCTCGCACATAATGTAGCTAGGTGGGGACATATATATATATATACAACGTTTGTGTCAATTTGATGTAATATTACACACTCACATGATAATCATAGACACAAAATATTAAACCCCTTGGTTTGGTGGGGTACACTGGTCTTTTAAAAGTAGAGTTTATTTAAATTCTTTCAATTTTACTTTATCAAAAAATTTAAATATTAAATGATTGAAAAATAAGTTGTGATTTAGTGTGGATAATTGAGATATTCCGATTCTGAAAACGAATAACTCAACATATCAATGTGATGGGTCTAAAAAAAATTAAATTTCAAAAGTATTACTATAAAGTACCCCACCAAGTTTTGGTATTTTTAATTGTTTATAGTATAATCACAATCATTATTTAATACATTTTTTAGTAAATGTATTCCATTTTTTTGTCCATGTTGCATTCAAGATATTGATTGACTAGTCAGTAACGTTTTTATTTTTTTGCAAGTGCCAATTAAATAAATAAAAGTAATCATATGATGTGAGGTCTTGTTGCCGACGAAATTAGAAAGGAATCTAATCCGATTATTTTTTCTGACATTGTTTAAAATTTTGGCTTAAAAAATAACACTAAACTGTGACATTTGTGTATACAAAACAGTATGAATGATAATAACATTAAAATAGGACAAATCAAAATCTTATAAATTAAATATGGTACGTGATTTTCAAACCATTTATATAAAATAAACCTATTTAAACAATCTTAATAGATTCATTACTAGGAATTTGAATTCCACAGTACCTTCAATTTGAGAACAAACTGATCGAATTAGTCTTTAGAGAAAAGTATAATAGTGATCTTGAATTAGCCTTGAATTGTATGTAGTCAAGTCAATGCATTCTTAGTCTTAGGGACTGATGCATGTTTTAGGTCATACAAATTTTTATTCCGTTTACAAATTCTATAATCGTCTTTTGTACAATAATCGAGGTAAGATCATATAGACTTCTGTAATCAAATCACCATGTAAAAATGCATTATTTACATCAAGTTAACGTATGTATCGATTTATAATAATTGCATTAGTTACAAGAATTCTAATAGTAGTTATTTTCGTTACGGTTGAAAAAGTATCA
Organism: Galeopsis tetrahit; assembly: GCA_963675135.1. Lineage (NCBI taxonomy): Eukaryota > Viridiplantae > Streptophyta > Magnoliopsida > Lamiales > Lamiaceae > Galeopsis > Galeopsis tetrahit. Next base: position 2,524,750 of record OY776120.1, read on the forward strand.
AAATAGGCTATACCATTTTATTGTGTATAACCTTTATCAACTAATTAATCTAGTCTTATACCTTTCAATAGTGCCACCAAGTTTGAATTTAACTTTGTACACTCAATACAATATTTTTCATTAGGCAAAGAAACAAGAATTTTCATGGGCTTTTGCCAGTTCTCATAAGTAGAAACTTTTTTATAAGATTTGGGTTCTCTAATATCAGATGGGTTGGGTGCGTTATTGAACATATTAAAATGGCGTGCGTATATACCCCTTCAGCTTTGTTAGATGCACTTCCCCTCCATTTATATTAATTAAACATTCATACAAAATATCCCTTTTACCCTTCTATTAAAATATGTCAGGATAGATACACTCCCCTAAAATTTAAACAAAATCCTAACCCTACTTTTAGGGCGGCAGCCGGCAGCTGTCGACACCATCAACTCCGACAACCACCTCCACCTCCTCGGTCGCCGCCACCTCCGAAGCGAAAATATATTCCGAAAAAAAAAATACTAGATTTTTTCAACCAACCAGTGTCGATCGCCACTGGTTGATCGATCATAGAATATATCGTCGACTATAATTTGTCGACGAAAAACACCATTTTCGACTACATTTTATAGAAAGAAAATAAAAAAAACGACAATTTCTTGTCGACCATAAACATTGTGGTCGACAAAAATTTGTCGGAAAAAAAAACCCAAGAACAACGTACTTGTTTCGAAGAGAAAAGGGAGGGAAAAGCCAACAGAGAAGGTGGGAACCGCAAGAGTGGGCTGCCGCCGCGTGGACGAGCGGCAAAGGGGATGGGAGGGGGCGCTGGAATGAGGCAGCAGAGGAATGAGACGGAGGGGGTAGGGCGGCGCGGAGCTGTGCGCATAGAAAAAGAAAAGGGGGCGCCTATGGGACGGCTGTTAGCATACCTTGCCGACCACCATGGCTAACGGATTTGCACACAGAGAGAGAGCATAATTTTTTTTAAAAAAAGAGAGGAAGAGGGTGGGGACGGTGGGCGGCGGATGAGGTGATTTGAGACTTTGAGAAATAGAAGTGTTAGGGTTAAATGAAGAAGACGAAGGTTGGGGAAGATGTAGAAAAAATTAGGGTTTTTAGGGGAGGTGTATTTATCCTACACAATTTTAAGAGATAAGGGTATAATAGGTAATTTAGAGAAAGTGCATCTATCTTACATGTATTTTGAAGGGTACATGTATCTGGGGACACTACAAAAAACGAGCGATTTACCGACGGACCTACCGACGGAATTATCGTCGGTAGGCGTGGTTTCCCGACGGAATTACCGACGGAATAATTCAGTCGGCTCTAGACTCGTCGGTACGGGTTACCGACGGAATTTTTTTTTCCGTCGGTAGTCCCGACGGATTCCCGACGGAATAAATCTGTCGAGTCTGCCGACGGATCTCATTCCGTCGGTAGTCCGAATGACCCGTTTCGAAACCGGGTCTGATATCTGTCGACAATTCCGTCGGTCCGTCTGTCGGTAGTACCGACGGACTTACCGACGGAAATTTAATTTTAGCATTTTTTTAAGAAAAATATATCCGTCGGCTTCTGTCGGTAATTCCGTCGGTACGTGCCGACGGAACTGCCGACGGATCTAGATTTTATATTTTTTAAATTCGGGATTATATTCAGTCGGTGTCCGTCGGGGGTTCCGTCGGTAGTGCCGACGGAATTATCCGTCGGCAAGTCAACCAAAAAAAAAAAAATTAATTGACGTGGGTCACCGAACCGACCCGACCCCCCGACCCGACCCGACCCGACCCCCGAACTGTTATTAAGGCCACCATATATTATTCTGGCCTTGCTAGGAATCGAACCCGGGTGTGTGGGCGCCTAGTGAAGGGCGCCTACCACTCGGACAGATGTGTTACTTGTTCGTAATTGTAGTATTAATTGTATATGTACTCATTTTCGACCCATTTTTTTTTTTAAAATTCACAAAATTAATTTCTTTCAAATATATCAAATAATTAAATTTGAAATCTATAATTTATATTTTTATAATTTATATATTTTAAAATACTAAAATATTCATATTTTAACTAAAATACTAATATTTTTTTAGTAAAAAATTCATTTTTTTGCTAATTATTTTTAAAAAAATTTCATAAAATTAATTTCATTCACATAAATTAAATAATTAAATTTGTAATATAATTTATATATTTTTAAATACTAAAATATTCATTTTTTTGCGAATTATATTTTTAAAAAAATCAAAAAAATAATTTCTTTTCACAATTTTTAGTTGTAACTTAATGATAAATAAATATTTTTAAATTGTACATCTAATAAAATAATTAGCTTACATTATATAATTTATTCTTCATCTTCTTCCTCTTCATCTTCTTCATCTACATTTTCATTATTTGTCTCATCTTCCTCTTCATCATCATCATCCTCCTCCTCCTCCTCCTCCTCCTCCTCTTCCTCTTCATTTTCATCATCTTCCTCATTTCCATTATCGTTTTCAATTTCGATCAATTGTGAATTTCCAGCCGTCAAGTCTACGTGGATATTCAAATCTCCCGTAAAGACTTCAGTTCTAGCCTCTATTTGTTCCGTTTGAAACGGAGAATCATCTTCATCACTCTTGTCCTTTGTAGGGACTTCTACCATTGATCTTGCCTTTACTTTGCAAACAGCGTGCCATTCAATTTTACTACGTGATGATCGTACTGGATACTTGCAGTAGTATACTTGAGATACTTGATGGGCAAATACAAATGGATCATTCCCGATATAGCTCATTTTCGGATTAACATCGACGAGTTTGTACTCCGGATGAATCCTTGTTCCTAAAGGGCCTGAATCAAACCAATGACACTTGAACAACACTACAGTCTTGGCTGGATATCCCGGATATTCTACTTCAACGACTTCGTGCAACACCCCATAGTAGTCACTTGCATCTGCATTGTAGTTTGCACTGCTAATGCAAACACCACTGTTGGTAGTCGCTTTTCTTGATGCATACTCGGATGTATGAAATCTGTAGCCCTTCACAATATAACCGTTGTAAGTCTTTACACGACGTAGTGGTCCTTTGCTGAGATCCCTTAAGAATCGATTCTCAAAATCGATTGACCGTCCCTATACAGTTCAAATAATTAATATTAATTAGGAATCATATTTATTTACGTAAAATTAAGGAAATGGTACTCACACAACGTTGGAACCATCGGGCAAAATCACGTTGAAGACGAGCATCTATATCCGTATCTGAGATGTTTTGTTCTGTCCGTCTTAGTTCTTGAGTATACATCCTAATTCACAACATCCAATCACAATTAATATTAAATTACATAAATGAAGTAATGATAAAAATATGAAATACTTACTCAATGTAAGGCTGAACTTCATCACAATTCAATAACACATACGTTTGTGCTATTTCTGCCTCTCTGTTCGACTCCCACTCTCGTTCTGTGAATTTTCCTATTGGTCGTCCCTTAGACTTGAATATAGACAGCATTCCATCGACCTCTTCACCGATATTGTCTGTATCTCTACCACCGTAGTTACGTGGTTCACTTCTCAACCGAGTGTGGACATGGTCCTCAAAATAATAAGAACAAAACATGCCAACCTCTTCATTCAAATATGCGTTAACAATTGATGCTTCCATATTTGCCTTTTGTTTAGCATTGCGTTTCAAGTTGTGGAGATATCTGATTTATAATAAAAAACATATATTTTAATTCAGTGAACATGCATGTAGTATATATGAAAAATGAAAAATGTAAGAGTTTACCTTTCAAATGGGTACATCCACCTGTACTGCACTGGACCACAAATTCTGGCTTCATACGCTAAATGAACGGGTAAGTATTCCATGGAGTTGAAGAAGCTAGGTGGAAAAATTTGTTCCAACTTACACAAAATCACTGGAATATCTTGCTCCAAACGAATCATATCATCGATCTTGATCGTTGAAGATGTTAAATCTCTAAAAAAAAGACTTAATTCAGTGATAGCCCTCCACACATTGAGAGGAACAACGTCTCGGAACGCAATCGGTATCAAGCGCTGCATAAAAACATGACAATCGTGACTCTTCATCCCTGAAACCTTACCCCTGTTTATGTCTGCGCATCGACTCAAGTTTGACACGTAGTTGTCTGGAAAATTCAACTCGTGAATCCAACGACACAGTTGTTGTTTCTGTGGCTTGTCCAGTGTGTAGCAAGCCTTCGGATATTTACCTGTACTGGGATCCTTTTCCAACTCTTGACGACGACAATAAATGTTCAGCTCTTCCCGGGACTTTGGAGTATCTTTCGTCTTGCCTTCTGTGTTCATCATTGTGTGGAACACATTATCAAACACATTCTTCTCAATGTGCATCACGTCCAAATTGTGTCGGATCAATAGTGAACTCCAGTATGGCAAATCCCAAAAAATACTCATTTTATTCCATCCACCTGGGATTCGACCGTTGTGTTCAGCTGCATTTTCCTCAGTAGATTTTTTCAAACCCGTCCACTGAATCTCATGTAACAACGTATGTCCTGTACGGTAACATTATACTAGAAGAAATTAATAAAACATATACGTATAACATTATACTAGATCAAATAATTGTATAATTAATTAAAATACGTACCGTTTCGAAGGGGCGGTCGATTGATTGTAACTGTTCTGTTCTTCAAGAAGTTGTTCTTATTCCTTCTAAATGGATGATCTCGAGGTAAGAACTTTCGGTGATTATCGAACCATGTAACTTTCCTACTCTTCTCAAGACTGAAAGCTTCAGAAAAATCCATACAATACGGACATGCTTGAAAACCAGCCGTTTTCCATCCAGGCAACATAGAATATGCAGGAAAATCGCTAATGGTCCACAATAAAGCAGCACGCATCGTGAAATTCTGTTTTCTGAACACATCATACGTTTGGACACCACTTTCCCATAAAAAGATCAGGTCTTTTATAAGAGGCTGGAGATAAACGTCAAGCTTATCTTTTGGATTCGACGGACCTGGCACCAATACAGTTAGAAACATTGTTTGAGGTTTCAAGCACATCCACGGAGGAAGATTATACGGAGTCAGAATCACCGGCCACAACGAATACTGCTTTCCAAAGCTCCCAAACGGTGCAAAACCATCAGTACACAAACCTAGCCTCACATTCCTCGGTTCAGAAGAAAAATTGGGATACACGTTGTCAAGGTGTTTCCAGGCCTCCGAGTCCGCCGGATGTCGCATCTCCCTAGACTCGGTCGAAGACGAATCTGTTGCATGCCACGTCATGTGTTGTGCTGTGGCAGTAGATTGATACAATCTCATTAAACGAGGAATGATTGGAAGATAATACATCTTCTTGTGTGCCACTTTCTTCTTCGACGGCTTCGATTGACCAGCGGGCCCCTTCCGACGTGGCTCTTTGTAACGAGGATGACCACACATCCTACACATGTTCAGATTGCTATCTTCATCACCCCAATATAACATGCAACCGTTTATACAACAATCAATCTTCTCGACCGGCAATCCCATATTTTTCAGCATTTGCTTGCTTTGATGATACGTTGTAGGCACCTTATTCTCAGGAGGGCAGATCTCACTGCATAATTGTGTCATTTGCTCATATGCCCTGTTAGAAAGCTTGTTCTCGGTCTTGATAGCCATAAGTCGGGCATTAAATGACAGTTGAGAGTGTGAATCACAACCCGGATACAAATCTTGATCGAGAAATTTGAGCATTTCATAAAACCGAAATGCTTCATCCGTCGGCTCCTCTTCTACATTTGAAAAACCGGCTTCCATTATCATTGTTTGATACATATTGGGTTCTCCCTCCCCAAGTTGTTCTTCCCCACCAAACTGTTGTTCCCCACCGAACTGTTGTTCCCCACCAAATTGTTGTTCAGTACTCGTGCCGGCATGATTACCATATATTTGTCTTTCATAGATACCAGCAGTGTAATAGTATAAAACTTGATCAAAGTTATAAGGCCAACGTACTTCGCCGTGAAATGTCCAATTATAATAATTAACAGTGAAACCATTCTTCAGAACATGTACCAAAACCTCATCAATCGACTTAAATATTTTATTCTGACATTTTTTGGCATTACACGGACACTTGATACAATCCCCATGCATGTAATGTGGGTGGAGCTTTGCAAATTCAACAAATGATACAAGTTCATTGTAAAATTCACTATTCACATTTCCTAAAATGAACCTAGGAGTTTCATACATCCATCGACGATCCGGCAAATCCATCTGTTAAACATTTAACATAAAATTCTTACAAACATCCAGAAAAATGCACAACTAAACTAAACTACACATATATAAAATGCACAATTAAAATACACAACTAAACTACAAATATATAAAATGCACAACTAATTAAACTATAACAATATAAAATGCACAACTAAACTACAAAATTTAACCAAGTAAAAAAGGAAAACGTACCGAAATTTGCTTGCTCTCATACAATTTTTACAATTTCCACGATTTTTTTCGACTGAGTGAGAAAGGGGAAAAAAGCTTCTGTAAATATTACGCGCTACCGACGGATTTTGAAATTCCGTCGGTGCGTACATTTTGAATCTACCGACGGATTCTGAAATTCCGTCGGTATGTTGCCGCCCAAAATTCCGTCGGTCGAGTACTTGGCCGACGGAATATCCGTCGGCAGACACTACCGACGGAGTTTTTATTTCCGTCGGTAACATTGGCGGAATAAAAAAAAATCGAAAAAAAAAATTAAAAAATACTTTACTTTATACCAAAATCTAACGAAAAATTATGTATTATGTATAAATTAAAAACAATAACATAAATAAACAATTCATTGACAAACAAGCATCAACCGAAATAAATATGTCCAACAGAATAATAAATAGTTCGACAGAAAAATAAATAGTTCGACAGAAAAATAAATAGTTCGACAGAAAAATAAATAGTTCAAACATCAACCATTATACGGTACAAAAAAGTCATCACCACCAATGAAATCATCCAAGCCGTCGTCTGCGGCTGCATCTGGATTTTGATCTGGAGCATTGAAAGGGGGAACTGAACCACCAACCGGAGCATCGAAAGGCGGAGGGGGAAATGGACCAACCGGAGCAGCGAAAGGCGGAGGAGGGGGGACGCTCATCGCCTGTGCAAAGCATGTATCTATTTGATCCTGAGGCATCCCCAACGATCGACCCATAGTGTCAGCCATCTGTCGGAAGTAGTGGTTCATCCAGTTGACCATGTTCGGGTCCGGAGGAGCAGCAGTGGAGGATACAGAGGCCTGCGATGCACGCTGGGACGAACTGGACGACGCATCTCTCACTGAGCGGCTCATCCGGCCAAGGCCAAGGACCCGTCCTCGATCAGCCGGGGCCTCCTCCAGGTAAATCCGGTTAAGATCAGGCGGAGGGGCGGCGCTGGGCCCGGCTTCATCAGCAGAAGCCTGTGTCGTCGCCTCTGCAATCCTCCGGTTCACATTCAACTACATAATTACAAAAATATTAAATTAATACATAGTTCAATACATTTAATTAATTAAATATTAAAAAACACATCACAGTTTAATTAAACTTACGTGAAGCTCAGTAGTGCGTCCATATGTGGACGTCTGCGAATCTCGATCAAACGGATGAAGAACGTTCAACCGATCCACGTGAGTTGGTTCACGCCCAAGATCCCGCTCCTATTTTGTACCAAATGAGCATATAAAAATTATTTTATATAATATTATAATATAAATAATTGAAATAAATTTAGTGAACACTTACTAGAGCAATTGAGTGCTCATACGCGGATCGGGCCCCCCCCCGATGCCTTGACATCCCACCTCCCACATCACTTCTACGGTTGGCTCGAGCAGTTGCACACTTCCGCACGTACTCCGGGCTACTCCAATACGTGGTCAACGTGTTCCACACGTCGACTCCATCGTCCTCCCCCAACGTCGTCTGCTCCACGCCACGACTACGCCAAGCAGTCCTCCAGGTGTACATAATCTCATTATACCTAGACTGACATGAAGATTTCCAGAGCCTGTGGATATCGTTGTCCGAAAAAAACTCCCTATGCCAATAAGCATGTTTCTGCACATATTCGATCAGCATATTTATCAAATAATATATATAATAAATTGTTTATTAATATTTAATTGAATGCACTCAAATACCTGAAATTCCTCCCAGTATTCATCCTTTTTCGTCTGCGGCACCTTCAGCCAAGAGTAGGCATTCGCAGCAATCTTGCACTTAGTAATCAACTCAGTGCAAATCTTCGATATCTCATTACCAGGAAGTAAGCTGTGACATTATATATATATTAAGAAACAAACACATTATAAATTAAAAAACGTACAAAAATTGATGCTATTAAATATTGTTAAACCTTAAAATTATTTAATTAATTACTTACTGTACATTATCTTCAATCCATATTCTCAGTCTGGTTTCTCGGGCACGCGTGGGATGTCGACGAGCTGCCGACGACTGAGATGACGGCGGCGAATGCTGTGGAAGGGATGCCGACAACGTCAACGTAGCAGGCTCAACAGGCCTAAGTGAGGTTCTCCTACGTCGAGATCCTGAGGCCCCACTAACATCTTGACTCATCTATTTTAATAAATAAAATTTAAAAGTATAATAAATTAATCAATAATTAATATAGTAATGAAATCAATAATTTCCTAATTTAATTAATAACATTTTAGTAATTTAAGTCAATAATTTTCTAATTTAATCAATAACAAAATCACGTTACTAATGAAATAAATAATTTACCAAACTAATTAATAATGACTTAATTTAAACAATAACAATAATTATTATATTAATCAAACCGTACAACACCCCTACTTATAAGAATTATTACTAATTTAATCAACAATAATAACCTAGTTTAATTATAAGAATAATTACTAATTTAATCAACAATAATAACCTAGTTTAATTATCAAAACGAACTAACAAGAACTACATTATATATTTGAACTAACATGCAATTTTTAATTACAATTAACCAATAAAAAACATATAATCCACGTACTAACATATATTTGAATTAATTATACATATATATTCATCAACTACGTACATGAAATTTTATACGAACTAACATGCAATTTATAATAATTCAATAACAGTTTTATAATAATTATAAACATGCAATTTATAATACAATAACTTAATTAAAATTAATTAAGAATTTATAAAACGTACCGTTTAAATTGAAGAAAATTGGAGTAGATAATCGTTATGCCCTTCTCGATCAATCCACGCACCACGCACAAGAAAATCCAATCCACGAGGAGAGAACAGGAGATGAACAGGGAGAGGGGGACGAAAGGAATTTTTTTTTTCCTTACGAGGAATAAGGAGGAAGAACTGCCGAAGGCAGTTCTTATTTAAAAAAAAAAATTCTGGCTACCGACGGATATTTCCGTCGGTAGCACGCGAATATTAATGACACGCGTCTTTTCCGTGGTATCCGAGGCGGTGAGTCAAAGCGGGTCGGCTACCGACGGATATTTTCCGTCGGCAGTCGAAATTTGAACGGCCGACGGAAATAATCCGTCGGGAAGTAAGGCTAAACGACGCCGTTTGGCCGCGAAACTGAATTCCGTCGGGAAGTCCGTCGGACGGTCCCGACGGATCTTGGATTCCGTCGGGAGTCAGTCGTTTCGAAAATTCCGTCGGCGATCCGTCGGGGCGGCCGACGGAATGGATTCCGTCGGTAGCCTTCCGTCGGCAAACTCCGCGTTTTTTGTAGTGGGAGTGCATCTAACAAAGCCGGAGGGGTATATGCCCCACCCCCTATTAAAATTACAAGTTATGTGATATGTGGGCCTGTTGCAATAATCCAAGTACTGCTATTATTCAAAGTGATGGTATTAATACATGCACAATAACATAGTTTCACTGCTAACATCATAACACATCTGCATATGTTATGAAAAATAGAAAAGGCCACAATCTGGGCCATGAAAAAAAAAACAAGGAAATAGGAATTGACCAATAAAGGCCCAAAAGAAGAGGGGTTTGGTTAGATACCCCTCCAACTTTGTTAAGTACACTCCCTCCTCATTTATTAATTTAATAATCATGTAAAATACTTAAACTACTCTTGTACTAAAATGGCCATGATAAATGCACTCCCCTCTACTTTTTAACCCTAAACCTAACCCTACTTGAAAGAGTCGCCACCGTTGCACCACAGAAAGTAAAAAAAATAAAAAAACATAGATTTTTTTTAAAAATACATTTTCAACATTGATTTTTCGTCGATAAACCAGTGTCGAAAATGTTTTTTTTTTTTTTAAATAAAAAAATTCGACAACTTTTGGTCGATAAACCAGTGTCGAAATTGTTGTCGACGAAAGTTTATATTATCGACCAAAAGTTGTCGAAAATAAAAAAAAACAAAAGAAAAAAGACAGGACCTGAAACGTGAGAAAAGGAAAAAAAATGGGTGGGGTGGGGTGGGGGGAGGGGGGCGACGACACTTGAGGCGGCAATGGCAAGTTTGGGAAGGAAGAAGAAGAAGTGTGGAGTGGTGGGAGGAGGAAGAAGAAAGAAAAAATTAGGATTTTGTGATTGAATAGGGAGAGTGTATTTATAAGGGTAAATTAGGTATTTTGTTTGCATTGTAGTACTACTACTCTATACCGGCCTAACAAATTTCTCATTTTCTTAAATGATAAAGTTATGACCTCACACATTTACACTAATACCATAAGTAGAATTTCATTATTACAACAATTGACACATAATTTTATTACATTTAGATGTTCATGTATTTTGACATCTTTTAAGTACCCAATACATGGAAGGCAAATTAAGAATTTAGATAATCCTAAAAGACTATCTCATTTGTGTACATCTTTTAACTAAAATAGATATCTAATCAAATTAAAATAAAGAATATACATTTGTGTAAACACACCATTTACTATTTATCATCAAACGGTATCTTATCTGACAAATGCTAGATTGGTCAAAATTTGGGAACTTTCACCACGCAATTGTTTTATGAAAAAAAATAAAAAATGCACGGGCAAATACAGTTAATTGATTTAATAGCGTAGGTCCCTTGACTTATCAATCAAAGCAGCTGCATATTTTGACTTTGCAAACTTCATTTTCCACATATAACTAAAAAACGTGGGGTTCAAATTGAATGTGCATTTCACACCAACCAAACACGCCCTTGTCTCCAACCAAAATTTTGCCACGAAAAACAACAAATTACACCCCCTTAATTAATGTATACTACGAACTACCCATCTAATTACTTTCACTAAATTAGCCCTCCCAACTGCCAACGACTCTAAGCCCCCTTTCATTTTCTTGGTCAACCCTCTTTATTACTTTACATCATTAATTTTGTATGCATTTCGAGCTCGAATTTAAGTTTATGTACGTTTCAATTATACTTAGTTTACATGTATTCGTTGAAGCTAGTATCACGTTTTTCAAGATGCATGTACAATTAACACTATTCAAGTGAAGAAGATAACAAAATCCGTTTTGTGATATATGGTATTGTTCGGTAACACTAATGTACACGTTTTAGTTAAAATCGACGTCATGAACTACTGTCGTTAGAAATAAACCTACTCTAGGTAGATGCGGGTCATCTATATTCTTCGCTTGCCCTTCAGCGATCAACACGTGGATCTTGGTTTACAGTTGGTTCGGTATGTCTTACCAGGCAGGGGAAACAAAAATCGAACACTTCAAGAAGCATGTGGTGGCTACCGAGAGGAATAGAGTACAGTTTTGGTCGACGATCATTTGGCACATAACGGTTTGGACTATGTGGAAAACTAGGAATGAGATCGTCTTCAAAGGTACTAATCTCGATTTGGACATGATTATCAAAGTATCAAGCTCACGACATTTAGGTGGCTTAAGGCAAGAGCAATCTAAATCACTTGAATAATTTCGAGGATTACATTAGGGAACCAACATTATGTTATAGTTAATCTACTTTTCTTCATTCTTGAACACTATTAATTTGAAGTATCTCTGATACCCATGAATACAATTTTGTCGTTTAAAAAAAAAAAGGAAACCTACTCCCTAAATAGCAAAGTGTTGTAGGAATTTTAATAATATTACAAAGACAAAATCCCAAAAGATGGTATGAGAAATCAAAAGGCAAAAGCAAAAGGAACACCAAATCCACCATGCCCCACCTTTTTTCCTTTTTTGCGTCCAACTTTTTTTATTAATAATTAATGGAGTAGATTGTAATATACGTATACTTAAATTAAAAAATAAAAAAAATAATAAATAAATAAAAGGGTGTCACAACTCACAAGTTTTGTTTCCACCATATTATACACTGCACAAATTAAGTTGATAGGAATTAAGTTGTACAAGGAAGCAATTAAGTAGTAATTAACTCAACTAATGCACGTGTCTCCTTCGAGACAACAATTAATTAGACGTAATTATGGATTAATTATGTAATTAAGAAGATTCTAAGATCAAAGTAGGATGCGTTTCTGATCCAACGGTGAGTACATGATTATGATCTCCTTCGTAAGTTACAATCAGCATCGTCGGATCTTCGACTGCCCTTTCTACGTGTTTCCGAGCTGGACAGCCTCGAACGCTACTGCACTTGTAGTACCCCCTGCAGTCGCAACGACCGTTAATAAAACAACAAAAACGACAATCATTTTAAAACGAACGAAAACGGAGTATGAATATGTTATACCTAGGATGTGGGGAGCCCTTGATGGGCTTCTGGCCATACTTTCTCCAGGAGTAATCATCAGGTGGGATATCTGACATTTTCATGCTAATTGCTGGTACCTTAATCACCCTCTTCACTCTCATCATCTTCCTGCAATTAATTTAACTAAGACTCCGTTTGATAGATATAATGAGATATTTAAAGTTCGACCTAATTATCACCAGGTTAAGATTGAATCACATGTATTTACACAATTGAGTGTGGATTATAAACAAAAAAAAATCAGACTTGATTATAATCTACCTTTGATTCTTTGGTGTGCAACTGTGCATTACAAGAAAATTGACTTTTAGTGACAGAAATTCTGTAATTATAGTTTCTCTAACTAAAAATCTTTAATGAATGACAGAAATTGACTTTTAGTGATAGATTTTGTCATTAATTCTTAATTTCTTGTCACTAACTTTTATAGATAGAGAGCAATAATGAGAGGATTTTGTAACTAAAAATCAGTTTTCTTGGAGGGGTGATTACTCATTTATCTTCAATTAATTTACCTCATTGAAAAAAATTGTTGAAAAAATTATTTATGTCATGTAATTTATATTTATATTTCAAAAAAGAAAAAAATAATAATTTGCGTCTCATAATTTTATATAGTAAATTGGTTAATTTACGTTATTTTTCTTCTGTATGTTTTTTAAATCCACATCCACATTATTGTAAAAAAAAAAATGTTGTTTTGATGTCTCAAAAAAAAAAAATGGACGTAAATTAAGCATTGCTTAATAATGCTTAATTTGCTTAATTTATAAAATTATTGAACATAAGCATATTTTTATGTGGATGTAAATAATTTTTTTCTCTAATTAATACTCCCTCCCTCAGTTTATTAATAAATAATGTTTTAATTTTTTTTTTCTAGTACACAATTAAACTACGTTTTAAATTATTTTACACTATTTGTACTTTTTTTTTTTTTTGAAAACTTGTTAGTGTTTCTTAATTTCAACAAATTTCACTAAAATATCATTTATTAAAGAAAATTTACTAGTGAAGAATATTCACCTTTTCTTGGAGCATTGGCATCGGGCGGAGGAGGCGCTGCACTTGCCGGAGGCGGCGTTTTCCGACGAGTTGCACTTCCTTTTAAACGAAGACGAACTAGATAGCGGAGGTTTCCCGCCCTGATTAGACAAATTCCGAATAATCTGAAACGCCGCCGTGTCGGCGCCGCCAGTCACGGAGGAGTTGGCCCGCGACAGCGGCGGCGAATGAGAGAAATTAATCGTTTTGGAATCGGGAAGAGGGACCTGTTGAATCGGAGTAGGGCAGTAGATTTTACTACTCGAATCAATTGCAAGTACGGAATTCGGAGAAGTGGGAACCGGGGCTCGCCTGAACCGGGCGTGGCCGGTTCGGGTCCGGCCCAGTAGGGATATAACGTTTTTGAATTTGGTAACCGCTACTTCCGCCACCGCCGCGTAGTTTTCCTCCACCGTGGGGTTTTGGTGAGGGGAGAATAATCGGAGGAGGGTTTCGACGCTTTGGAGGCCGGAAGCGGCCTCGGCGGCGGCGGCGGTGTTTTCTGAGTAAGGGGTGTTTTGGTAATTCAACATGAGCTCCATGGCCATTTTTTTGATGGAATTTTTTTTTAATTTTTTTTTTAATGATAAATAATAAGCATGAAGAAATGGAGAGGAAAAGGGGAAAGGGTTAATGAGGAGTGAGAATTATTTATAATGGGAAATGAAGAGAGAGAAAGTAGACAGTAGATGACTGCCTTGTAACTTTAATCTCGCTGCCGCGTCAAATTTAGGTGTGAATAAGATTGGTGTCTTTGAAAAATAAACGTCGGCTTAAAATCTTCTTTCGTTCGTCTATAAACTTCTCGTGATAAGATTGAGAGAGAAAAAATACAATACAAAGTGAAGTATAAGAGTAAAAATTTTAAAAATATTTATAAAAAAAAGTATGAAAACTTATAGGTGGACGAACAAAAATAGGAACCTTATAGTTATAGACGGACGGAGGGAGTAGCAGATTTGAAGTTATTAGGTTCCTGCCAAAAAACAAATGTCACTTTTTTCAATTTTGGTGTTCCCCAATCTTATTTTACTATATAAATTATGGTAAAGTTTAGTATGCACTCGAGTGCATGTTGTGCACTCTAGTTCATGTACACTTTTCAGTTTACTGACTTACACTTTTTGGTAAATGGTGTTGCACTTTTCAATTATTACTAAAAATATTATTATACAGTATAATAATTGAAAAGTGCAACACCATTTACCAAAAAGTGTAAGTCAGTAAAACTGAAAAGTGCAACATGGACTAGGGTACACAACATGCACTCGAGTCCATAGCATAGCAAACCAACCCATAAATTATTGACATGGGACATATATTAAAAAATAATTAACATCCTAAAATATTGGGGTGACACGCATTAAAAAGGTAGTAGGAAGTAATATCTGTAGAACACAAAAAAAATCTAGAGTTCCATATGTTATATTCGCATGTTAGGATGAAAACGAGTAAAATAAGTTGTAATCGATCAAAATTAGTTGTAGTTTTGGTTCTTCCTTTTATTCATAATGTCAAACGGATCATCGCAAAATTTATATATTCATTCTTGAATGATAGTATATAGGTTCATTTCTTGCATTGTATTGTATGTAACACTAAAGGTGTGTTTTCAAACAATGGTGATTGATTTAAAGTGATTAAAATTGATTTTTGAAATAAATTTGAAAGTGAATAGTGTTTTAAAATTAAACACTTTTAATCAATTTTGTACATGTTGTGATGTTTGCAAAATAAATAACTTCTTTATAATTTTACAAAAATACCCTTATTACATTTGAATAAATAATGAGTAAACATAAAATATTATTTAAATTGTGAGGGCAAAAATGTAAAATTGGTTACTACAATGATAAAAAGCACATAAAAGCTATTAAAAGTAGGTGGAGGGGTACTTCACCAAAATCACTTTAAATTACTTAATTTAATCACTTTTGGAGTGTTTGACAACACAACTAAGTGATTATATTTTAAAAAAGAAGTGCTTTTAAGCACATACTAGTGCTTGCAAACACCCACTAAATTAAATTCATCACTTGTGAATTTAACTATTGTAAGTATATATTAATGTAAGGTAAATTCTTGTATGAAATTGAATATATACATAAAATTGTATTTTAAATGATTTGAATTGGAATATAATTTCAATTGTTCAATTAAATTTTTGATCCATCGAATTAAAACAGAGTTAAGATTGTGATTCAATTGCATCATGTAATTGAGTGCATACAAGTGTGACTCGTCTGTAATAGATATGGACTTTATTTCGGATGATGGGATATGCGAGTATACTTATGATCTTTCGATCTATATATTATGGACATGAGGAGTACTAATTCCTCTAGAAAATCGGATAAATTTAACACAATACACATAAATATGTATTTTTTTAAAGTCTCTGATATTTGGTTTAGGGACCGACTAATTTCGGATACCTATACACATTAATATATAATTGTGACTTATAAGGTTCAAGAGAAATGATGCACACAAATATAGTACTCCCTCCGTTTTAGGAAAAGCTCTTCATGAGCTTCAGACACGGAGTTTAATAAATATGATATAATAGAGAGATGTATTAGAGGTGATGTGATTAATGAGAGAGAGAAGAATATAATAAAATGTGAGAGATAATCTTTTATCAAAAAAGGAATGTGTAACTTTCATCTGAACAGACGAAAAAAAAAAAATTGAATTGCTTTAATTGAGACAGAGGGTGTAATATTATTATTATTGCGTTGAAATATTTGTATGATGAGGTCAAAGATGTGGGCCAACACTACTAGGACCAAAGACGTATGAGTTTGGAGGTTTTTTTGTTGTTTTTTGTGAGAAAAAAATGGACTCAATTTCTACCCCGTGAAGTCTTTTGTTTTTTGTGTGCTTTTTTTCTTTCCATTTTGTTTTTCTTCATTATATAATAGCAATATATGTATTCTTTACACACACACTACGCGGGTAGACATTGACAAATTGTAATTTAGCATGAAATTTCCCTTATTCTCGTGTTTAAATTTCAAACTTCAAACGTGTATATAAAGTGGTATTGTCATGTATGACAGTATATAAATTGTCGTCGTTAATCCCAAGGAGTTGATCTAGTGGTGTAGACTTGAGACTTAAAAGTGTGTTCCTGTCTATTTCTCAGATTCGAATGGACACTATTTTTCTCCATATTTTTTTAAAATGTTTGATTTCATGGGTTAATCATCTCAAAATCACTAAACAATCCTATGCTAAATAGTGAAACTTTGTATATTAAATAAGTAATACCGAGTTTCTTATAATCATAAACTAATTTCATAAGTTTTTGTTATTATTAAACGGCAGGTGATATAGAGAAACAATGAATTACGAAATTATAATTTCATTGAGTAATTGTAAAGTGTTTACAAGAGATGTATTTTTAGATACAAAGTGTATCTATATTTACAAGATATGGATAAATATTTACATTAAATATTCTAAGAGATAAGAATGAATCATAATATTAAAAGATACAAATCTTTATAATATTATATTCCTAATACGCCCCCTCAAGATGGAGCACCGTAGGAGAGTCCAATCTTGATCATAAGTGGTTGTACGCGAGAACGAGAAAATGATTTGGTAATAGCATCAACAAGTTGATCCACAGACGAAACATGTGAAACTCGAAGTTGAGGGTCGGGTACGAAAAATGGGGCAGTAGGGGGTGTATTTAGTAAGTTGGGAGTGGGTTGATCGTGTATTTACCAAAGTTGGGGGTGTATGCAGCCGTGGAGTAGGGGATCTGTCCCATCTGGGCAGCAAGCGAGTATGTAGTTGTGGAGGGAGTGTGTAGATTCGAGGGGGTGTATTTACCATAGTGTGTAGAAGAGTGTGCATGGATTCTGGGAATGGGGTGTTTTTACTAGAACTGCGGGTGTGGTTACTTGGGGAGTTTGCATGGGCTTCCATGGATGGATATTTTGGAGAAGAAAGCTTCTCGTGAGTGCATGGTTGTTTTAACCAAAATTAGTTATCGTGAAAGGGTTGCAACCGTGAGTTTTGATCGGTGTTGAGTGCCGAGCAACGGTTAAGGGTGGTAGTCGGGAGTTTGGACGGCGCTGGACGTCGAGCAACGACTACAAGGGAGGGTTTCGGATCGAGGTGTTAGCCGTACGACTCGTTGATGTTGGGGTAATTGTGGGCTTTGTACGACAAGAACATTGAACAACAATTACGGGGAAGAAGAAACGTGTCTTCTTGAGGATAGGGTAATCGTGAGTTTTCTACGACAAGAACGTCGAACAACGATTACGGGGAAGAAGAAACTTGTCTTCTTGAGGTTGGGGTAATCGTGAGTTTTGTACGATAAGAACGTCGAACAACGATTACGGGGAAGAAGAAACTTCTCTTCATGATGAGGTTGGGGTAATCGTGGGTTTTGTACGACGAAGAACGTCGAACAATGATTACGAGGGTTTGAGGTGGGATCGAGGCGTGAGCCGAGAGGCTCTGATACCATATAGAGAAACAATGAATTACGAAATTATAATTTCATTGAGTAATTGTAAAGTGTTTACAAGAGATGTATTTATAGATACAAAGTGTATCTATATTTACAAGATATGGATAAATATTTACATTAAGGGTTGGTCTGTTATGGACTCGAGTGCATGTTGTGCACCCTAGTACATGTTGCACTTTTCAGTTTACTGACTTACACTTTTTGGTAAATGGTGTTGCACTTTTTAATTACTAAACTGTATAATAATATTTTTAGTAATAATTGAAAAGTGCAACACCATTTATCAAAAAGTGTAAGTCAGTAAACTGAAAAATGCAACATGGACTAGAGAATATTAAAAGATACAAAACTTTATAATATTATATTCCTAATAGGTGACCCCTCATAGGAGAAATTTTACGTCTGATTCTATATATTCCTATCATTATTATTCATGGAAAATTAAAAATTAATTTCTTAATTTCCATTACTTTTTTCTTTTTTGACGGGTAAAAGTCAGTAAACTAAATTAGTATAATCGAATAATAGTACTCATTAAAAAAAAGACGCAAGTTGAAAAAAGAACTGGATTTCATGACAATTCCGACAATTAGTCAACAAAGTTACGTAATTCACTTTGCTTTACTAACTTCAAATTCTTTGACACAACTCTTCAACATATGTCGGATATGTTTTTTATTCTTTATAATTCATTATTAAAAAAAAAACTATAAATCTTTTATGAAACACAATTGTGACTTTTAGTCAAACAAAGTCTCTAATTATCGGGAGATTACGAGGCTATGAAGTTGAAAAGATGTTAAAAGAATGGATTAATACTGCCCCACGTGTCCACGACGATGCAAATAAGATGCGTCTTTCTTTTCTAGTACTCATGTGTAGTGCTGGTATTCGAACCGAGTTTTAAAGAGACTTGGCTCGACTCGACTCATCAAGGCTCGATTTGTTTAGCTTAATGAGTCGAGTTCAAACTCGTTAAATACTCGATTTACTAACGAGTCGGCAAGAGCTTAACTTGTTAGGCTCGATAAGCTCGTTAGACTCGTTAACGAGTCGAGCCGAGCTCAATTTTTAATTCGGTAATGTTATCGAGTCGAGCTCAAACCTCAAATACTCGACTCGACTCGAATAACATATCTACTCATGTGTGAACAGTTGTTATTCGAGCCGAGTACTTTAAGTTCGAGCTCGACTCAGATCGATAACATTGACGAGCTAAAAATTGAGTTTGGCTCGAGCTGAACATTATAAAATTTTAAAATATATATATATATATATATATATATATATCAGGTCTAATGAGTCGAGTTCGAGCAGCTCGGTTTGTATATATTAGTAATTACTTTATTAAGTGATATTAATTTAATTTTTTAATTATTTTACTATATGATATTGATGTATTTTTGAGTGAGACTATTTTCATTATGTGAAAGTGTGAAACCGATTATTTTGGGCCACTAACTCACAAACATTGTCCGGCACTTGCAGTCCATGTCCCATGGGCCCAGGCCCACTCCAATACAGCACTTTGACCCAAGCCCACACCACTTGCATGTGGTTATTTAAAAAAAAAAAAAGCCACAAATGCTTTTTTTTTATATATATAATCAAAAGATATATAAACTCAAATACAAAATGTATGGGTAGGTATGCTTTAAAAAAATTAACGCTAGGGAAAAATTTAATAGAAAATGTATTAGAAGTGGTGTGATTGAAAGAGAAAAAAAATATAATGATACGTAGATATAGTAGTTTATCAAAAAAAATTGAAAATTTTTATTGGGACGAACCTAAAATAAAAGTTGGAAAACTTTCATTCATTGTGAGTCTGTGATGGAGGAAGTAATATATTTGATTTATTGGTGTTATTATTTGTTCAACGAACCACCAATAAAATTAAACAATTCAAATTAAGTTACACTCAGTCACAAAAGAGTATTCATGATTAAATTAATAATATAAAGCAAATTCATAGAAAATAGACAATAAAATATGAAATATATATATATATATATATATATACTTCAAATAATTCAATACATACAATAAAATTAAATATTCAATTGAATTCATTTAAGAAAGTACGTAGAGAGAGAAAAAAATCATTGGGTGAAGTGTGGGGAAGAAAGAGAGATCCTTCAAAACATAAACTAAAATTTATACTTTCTCCGTCCGCCTGTAATTTTTCCATTTTACCATTTTGATCCGTCCGCTTATATGTTTTTCATACTTTTTTTGGTAAATATTTTTTCTTACACTTCACTTTATATTTCACTTTCTCAATCACATCACTTGTACTATATATATTATTTAATCACTTTTCTTAATCTCTGTGCCAAAAAATAACGCGAAGCTTATAGGCGTACGGAGGGAGGGAGTGTTTAATTTCCTTTCTCTCTACGAGTAAACCTCTGTTTCTACTCTTGCCGACTGAATTCTTATTAAGGGGAGTGGGCCCCTAGACTAAAAGGGCCCCAATAAATGGGCCTTTGGAAATGGGCTTCAAGTTAGTATTAATTAAATTCGGGCGCATGCTATATACCCCTCCAGCTTTATTAAGTATACTCCTCTTCAATTTATTAATTTAATAATCATGTAAAATACTTAAATTACATTTATATTAAAATGACCATGATAAATACACTCCCCTTCACTTTAAACCCTAACCCTAATAGCAGTCGACAGCCAACACCACCACATTTTCAACAACAAAAAAAAACACAAATTTAGAAATTAAACAAAAAACTTAGAAATCTAAGAAAAAAAAATCAACAAATCAGTATCGACGAAAAATACTCTTGTCGACATTGGTTTATCGACGGAATACACACTGGTCGACCAATTTTTTCAAAAGATTTAAAAAAAAATAATTTAACAATTATTTATCGACAATAATGTATATTTTCGATAATTAGTTGTCAAAAAAAAAAAAAAAAAAGAGAAAACCCTATTGTGTAAAAGGAAAAAGAAAAAAAGAAAGAAGAAGAAGATGGGAGCGTGCTAACTGATGGAAGAGGGGAAACTTATCGTCTGTGAGGGCGGCGGCGTCGCTTTGCGGGAGAAGGGCAGTGCCGCCGCCAAATGTTGCAGAAAAAAATGGGCGGTGGTCGACGATGGCCTAAGGTAGGGCAACGGGGGCTGGGAGTCGGCTTTATAGTCCACGACTTGGTGGAGGGTGAGAGAGATAGTTTTGTAGTTTTGGGGTTTTGAGGAAGAAGAAAGAAAGAGAGAAGGAAATGTGAGGAATTAGAGTTTTAGTGGGGAGTGCATTTAATCTATGTCATTTAAGAGAAAAAAATGGTAATTTGGGGGAAGTACATCTAACATAGGCCATTTTTTGAGAGAGTGTATGTATTAGAGGAGTATACTTAACAAAGCTGGAGGGGTGTATAGCCCGGTCCTTAAATTCGTTGCTAATTGGATTCTAAATGTTGGGCCTCAATATATTTTTCTAGGGCGCGGTTATACACACATCAACCTATTGAGGACATCCACTGGCTGAGTACACCCAATTTGAGATGAGGATACACACGTGTAAAACTCCAAAATACCCTTTTGAGTCTTTAAAATTCTAATTCTATTTCATTTCTCTTTCATTCGGTACACCCACCACCCACCTTCTCCCCTCCCACGATCATGCCCCCTCCCTCCGTCACCGCGGCGTCGCCCCCTCCCAACGTCGGCGCAGCAGCGCCTCCCACCTCTCCAAGTCGTCGCGGCAGCCACGCCACCCACTTTTCCACGTCGTCGCGGCGGCCACGCCCACTACGCAGCACACGCGGCCCCTCCACCTCTTCTTCGCGGCCATTCGCGGCTGCAACCCCTCCCCCTCTTCTTCGCGGTCGCAGCCCCTCCCGCCCCAGCCGCGTCGGCCGCCATCCTCCCCAGCCGCGATATAGAGACGCCGACCTCCCTCCGTTCGTGCCCCTCGTCGCCGCCACGCCTTTTCAAGTAAGTTTAAGTTTCTAAAAAATTAGAAAAAGTAGGGTTTAGGGTTTTTGGAAGTTGTTCGTGAATTTTTTTCGAACAACTTGTGTTTGTTGAGGAAACAATTTCGAACAATTTGTGTTTGTTCAGTAGAAATTTCGGAAAACAACTTGAATTTGTTCAAGAAAAAATTTCGAATAAAATGTTCGATCTTTTTTTTCGAACAAATGAAAGTTGTTCATGATTTTTTTTCGAACACATCAAATTTTTTTTGTAAAAAATTTCGTACATCTTAACTTTGTTCATATAAAATTTTCGAACAAAGATTTATGAGGTTAATGGTTGAAATTTTGTGTTTTTAAGTGTTTTTTTTTATTATTAAAGTACTGTAGTTGTTTGGGTGGTGATGGTGTGGATGATTCTGAGAATAAAATGGAATGGTGGATGTACTCACCTTCATTTTTTTAATAAATTTCATACGAGGGGTATATGAGATATTTCACATGTCCTGTCATTTGAAAAAATTGTTTGGTGAATGTACTCAATAGGTTGGTGTGTATAACCGTGGCCATTTTTCTATTCTTGGATCCAATCATTTTTTCATCACCTCGATTGACTTCCGTCAAATACTTGGGGGTTGGGGTATATACCCTCCAGCTTTGTTAGATACACTCCTCCCTTTCATTTATTAATTAAATATATATGTAAAATACCATATTTGCCCTTTTAGCAAAATATGTTAGATAGATACACTCCTCTAAATCTTAACCCTAATCCTAATTTTTAACCTAACCCTAATTCTAAATAAAGCAGCCGCCATGGCCGCCGCCCCCCCTACGCCGACGGCCAATCCTACACCTCTGGCGGCTGCCACACCATCTCCATCATCTCTGGCGGCCGCCGCACCATCTCCATCATCTCCGGCGGTCGTCGCCGTCCAAATAATTCTAAAAATTTGAAGGAAAAAAACACAACATTTTTTTCGACAAACCAGTGTCGATCGACACTGATTTGTCGACCACAAATTATATTGTCGACGGAAATCACTCTAGTCGACAACATTTTACCAAATGATTTTTTTTTTTTTTTTAAAACTTCATTTTCAACAAGATATTGTCTACCATAGAAATTGTGGTCGACAATAATTTATCGACCATAAGGTTTATGGTCCACAAGAACTGTTGAAAATGAAAAAAAAAAAAAAAAAAAAACCAGAAACCTTACCTTATTGCGAAATCGCGAAAAAAGAGGGAGAATTCGTTGGGGGAGAAGGTTGGGGCAGGGCGGCGTGGAAAAGACGAGGCGGCGGCACTGGTAGAGGAAGGCGACAACGCTGGGAGAGGGAGGCGGCGCCGCCGCTCCCTATAGCAGAAATTAAAAAAAAAAAAAACAGAAAAGGAGGGAGGGAGGAGGGCTTGGGCGCCGGTGGCGAGGGGGAGCACGCAGGGCGGTGGGGGTTGGCCGCGGCGCCTCGCTGTGTGGCCTCCTCCGATCTGAATTATAAAAAAAGAAAACCAACGAAGAAAGAAAAGGAGGGTGGCGGGCGACATAGAGAGGATGGGGCGATGGGTGACGGCGGCGGCGGAGGCTAGAAAGGTGTTGGGGAAGAAAGGTTTAGGGTTTAAATGGAGAAAGAAAGAAGGGGTGTGTATTTATCCTATAAAATTTCAAGAAGAAGGGTATAAAAGGTAATTCGAGGGGAGTGTGTGTATCGGGGGCGTGTATTAAACAAAGCCGGATGGGTATATACCCCAACCCATACTTGGGACGTGTTTAGCTTAAAAAAACCTTCAGACTCCATTTGGATGGAGGGATTTGGTCTATAAATTTTAAATCCACAATCCAAATTCACTCCACTTGTTTGTATTAAAAAGTAAATGAATGGATTTCAAATTCTTAACATATTTTTTTTAGTTAAAATTGAGAGAATTTTAAATTCTCACTAAAACCATGTCATTTGAAATCCATCTATTTTAAAATTCTTTCATTTGAAATACCTTCTCAAATCAAATCCACCTATCCAAACGCAACCTGAAATACCTTCTCAAATCAAATCCACCTATCCAAACGCAACCTCATTTTCTTTCTTAATAAATAACAGCATCTATCTTTCTCATTTTAATATATTTAGTGTAAAATATACACAAAATCTTATAAAATTATGTAAACTAAAACATAAATTTCAAACAATTATCACACCAAATCAAATGAAACAAAAAAGAAAGTTAGAAAGTTTCAACACAATCTTCAAAATTATCCATATCATTTTTTTCTGAATTGCGATATTACATACAAACTCGAATCCTTTCCAATTATTTGACATGTTTATTCGTCGATTGTTTTGTTCTGGTAAGTCACAATTGTCATCGGAAGTTTCTGTTTCACGCTTCCCCCTCTCTATGCTAAGTTGTGGGGCTGTGTGGAAAAATTGTATTAATGGGCTGCAACTAGTAAGCAATGAAAGTTGAGGCTTAATCATCTAATTTGCCTTATGATATTTGTTATGATATGTTTCAATATTTTAATCTCCCTCAATATGATATTATGATATATATGACGTCCCAACTTAACTGATTACTGACCATTAACCTAATATATAGCCACATGTCATCACTAATCCAACATTTTTAACATCTAAATTATACTCAAGTTTCATAATAATTTCCACACTTACCTCTATATAAATTATACCTCCATAATATTTACTCCAATTTTACATAAAATATTACACCTCTATCCCGAAATAACTTGTATAGTTTGACCCACACGTTTTATTTATTTATTTAGTGATTGATTGATAATATAAGATAAATGAGGGGTATTTTAGTTAATTTGATAAAGTGTAAAGTGAATTTGGTGAGGTATGAAAAAAAAAGTGACAATTTTAGAAATAAAATAATGTTGTGAGGTTATTAATTTTGTGGGGTATTTCTATATTAAGAGTATGCAAGTAATTTTTGAGACATTCCAATAAAAAAAGTGTGCAAGTAATCACGGAAAGGATGAAGTATTATTTTTGAGCTCACGTATACATGCAAGTCAACTCATGTGAAATGTTTACAGAATTACCCCTTAAAATCTTAGTCATTATTACATTTTTTTAATACTGTGTGTTCATCTATATAGGAAAGTTATTATAGGACAAAGTGAGTATAAAGTATTCCTTCCGTTCCGGGTGAAAGCCAGCCGAAAGCTTTGGATACAGAGGTTAAGAAATATGATAAAATAAATAGATATATGAGAGAGAATAATATAATTAAATGTTAAAGACTTAATTTGTTAAATAAAATTGTATAACTTTCATTGAAACGGACAAAAAAAAAATTGAGTAACTTTCATTGAGACGACGGAAGCATTATTTTGTAACACTAAGTCCTCACAATTTCCCAAAATACCCTTCATCCATCACTTTGACGCTTTTGACACGTATTTCTGTCACCAAATTGACCCTAGATCTTCTCCTTCAAAATTCCGTTCATGTCCGAAATTTCACCTTTTTTTTCCCTTCTCATTATTTTATTTCAACACCCGATTTCCGTGGGCTTTTTTGATCTATTTCACAAAAAATAAAGAAATCATGTGAAATGGAAATGGGAGCTAACAGTGAGCTAACAATCGAATCGTGAATTCAAAGTTATCTCCTCGATTAAATTCCTCACCCAACTTCAATTTCTTCGAAGCTACTCCGAATCCCATTTCCGCTTCTTCATCTCTCCGATTTTGTAAATAATCGCACAACAGAACAAACCAAAGGGCAAAAATGAAGCAGCTCGCGGCGTTGCAGCAGCAAACTCGCCGGAGCAACAGCTTCCGCAGCGCCTCCTCGCCGCTAGACGCCACCGTCGACGGCGCAATCAAATCTCCGGCGACGATATTTTGGTTAGTCCTCCACGGTCTCTGCTGTTTAATTAGTTTAGTCCTCGGCTTCCGATTCTCGCGGCTTGTGTTTTTTCTGCTGTTTTCCACTTCTTCATCGCCTTCCAACACCACAATCTACTCCGCAATTCAAACGACGTTGCCGTCATCTACACTGTCGTCGCCTGAAAGGAACGTCTCCGGCGGCGGCGGGGGAAGTAGAGTGGTTGTGGGGAGGCACGGGATTCTGATTCGGCCATGGCCGCATCCGGATCCGGCGGAGGTGATGAAGGCGCACGGTATAATTGAGAGGGTTCAAGCGGAGCAGAGGTCTCAATACGGCGTGAA
Source organism: Galeopsis tetrahit (assembly GCA_963675135.1). Lineage (NCBI taxonomy): Eukaryota > Viridiplantae > Streptophyta > Magnoliopsida > Lamiales > Lamiaceae > Galeopsis > Galeopsis tetrahit. Next base: position 2,551,150 of record OY776120.1, read on the forward strand.
GAACCCTAGAACTGTGATTGCTGTTACTCCGACTTATGTGCGTACTTTCCAAACGCTGCATCTCACTGGTGTGATGCATTCTTTGATGAATGTGCCCTATGATCTCGTCTGGATCGTAGTTGAAGCTGGCGGTACGACGAATGAGACCGCGTCGCTGATTGCAAAGTCTGGATTGAAGACTATCCATATCGGATTTAACGGGAAAATGCCTCTTTTGTGGGAGGATCGACATAAATTCGAAACGAGGATGAGGCTCCATGCTCTAAGGTACAATATATTTCTATTAATTCTGTTATTATGTTTTTGAAGAATATGAATTTGATGTTTAAATATGTTTTAAATTCTACAGTATTGTTAGAGAGAAGCAATTAGATGGGATTGTTATGTTTGTGGATGATAGTAACATGCACAGTTTGGAGTTGTTTGATGAGATCCAAAATGTGAAATGGATGGGTGCAGTTTCAGTTGGAATTCTTGCACATTCAGCAGGTTCTGCAGAAACAGAATTACCAACTGATGATAATGAAAAAGATGAAAAGAAATCACAACTTCCAGTTCAAGGTCCATCTTGTAACTCTTCAAACCATTTGGTGGGGTGGCACACCTTCAATACTCTGCCATTTCTGGAACGGAGTGCAAGGTATATTGGAGATAGGGCAGTTGTGCTTCCAAGAAAGCTAGAGTGGGCTGGGTTTGTATTGAATTCAAGATTAGTGTGGGAGGATAGATTAGAGAAACCAGAGTGGGTTAAGGAGTGGGAAGAGATTGGTAGGAATGGGGAGGAAGATGTTGAAAGCCCATTATCGTTGTTAAAGGATTCATCAATGGTGGAGCCACTTGGTAGCTGTGGGCGGAAAGTTCTACTTTGGTGGCTGCGTGTGGAAGCAAGGGCAGACAGTAAATTCCCTGCTAGGTTAGTTGTCTATCATTTACATTTGGAATTTGAAATTGTGGTTCCTTATAATTCTAACTCAATTGAATGTGATCTGCATATCAAATGCTTGTTTTATACTTCTTTTTCTGACGGCTTAAGTTATTCATCATGATGCATAATCTGTGGAAGTATGCTGATCTGAAGTGTTATAGATTTTTGATAACCATACTCGTTAAGTTGAAAAATGTCTGGTGCTCATTCAGAAATTATTTAGGGGTAGCATACTTCTTAAGTTGGCTAAGATATGTGCTCCTTCATTTTGTCATTTTATCTTCGACTGGATGGGGTACAAATTATACATGAACAAAGGAGTCTTTTTGAATGTGTTGTGTTGAAGCTTGTACACCAATGACGTGTCTTTCTGATGGTGAATTATATATCCACTAGTTATCTTTGTCTCTTTTCTAGAGAAATTTCACTGAACAAAAAAGAGTGACTTTCTGATGATGAATTATATGTGCACTAGTTATCATTGAAAGATTTTACCATGCTGGTTCCTTAAATCTAGGAACTGAGAGATTATTGCTACAAATCAGGTGTGATACTGTGTGCACATATCTGGTAAACCCACTGCGGACTTGGTCAACTAACAACTCAGTTTACTTGATTTCAATTATGTGGACAAGGCTCCTTAGGTATATACTAACTATTAGTACTAATTTACCCTCAAGTAACTAGAAGACCTATGTTTCTCGGGTTTGTGTATGGGGCAGTATTGGGGGCAGATAATAATAATCTAAACATTAGGCATGGGAGTTTTCTGATGATGATAATTGGATATAAAATAAAGGTTGGCGCTTGGTTTAAAATTCTTCAGAGGGAATGGTAATAGGAATGAGCATGGGGTAATTGTGGTGGTTAATGAGAATAAAAGATGATCAATTCACCTTCATAATACTTTGTAAGGAGTAATGAGACTCAAAATAAGTGAATCATTACCCCATTTTTTATTAACTACCTCCCCTCCTATAATTATTTCTCCTCAATAATTATTCCTCAACCAACAATCATTTTTTGTCCACACTTATTCCAAGATTAGATCAAAACACTAGCAGTGTAACCGCCGTTATCATTGTAATTCACCATTCAATGATTCTCATTACCTTTGAAGAATTTGAACCAAGCTCCCCCTAAGAATGCTCACTGACTGAATAAATTTATGTCAGAGTAGAAAGGGTCATTTACAATTGTAGGCGCCATTACACAGTTCTTGGACATCAGGTGAACATGCTATCATAGTAACACAGATGATATAAAAGTCTATTTGGCATGTACCAAAAATAGAGAGTGCTAACTGCAGCGAGAGCGAATTTTGTTAAAACATATTTCCAATTGGATTGTTTCATGTCTTAGAACTAGCATTTTGATTTGTCTATTTTAATTGAAGATGGGAGTGAAACAACTCCTATAACTGATTAGCTTTGGTTGAGTCTGGCATCCTATTCATTCCCTTTTATTCTGTGATATATTTTCCGAAACTTGATAGGCACCAACAGACATTGTGTGCTTTCAAGAGAATCTTACCTAAAACTTTGTCTTTATGTTCTCCAAAAGTTATCCCTTTTCAGTTGTGTTTGCTGGAACCACTGAAGCTGGGTGTTCTACAAAATCTGGCAGATTCATAAATATGATGAGGCCTATCATTTCTGTCAGATAATTGAATATATAAGGTTAAACTCCAAAAACGATAAACAAAAAAAAATGTTTTTTATTGTCTCCTTCTATGGCCATGAAACTAAATATTGTTTGCTTATTTCTTTGTCTTCTATGAGCTATTGCCCCCATGTTGAAGTTTGCATTATAAGATACCGCTGTTATGATAAACACTCTGCTATTGAGCTGAACAGTTATCATGTGTCTTGATGTGCAATTATTTGTATGAAAATTGTAATGTACTAGAATTACATCTTCTCTGATACAGTTCATTTATCGTCTTATTATTATAGTTAGGGCCTTTAAGATTCAAGTCTTCAATAAACAGCCCGTGAGCTTTATTGCTAATGGGCAAAGTTAGAATTTAGGTTTTGAGTCTTATCCAGAGGGATCAGAGAATTTGGAAACGACAATTGTTTTTCAACCTGTCTTGTCTTGTTTTTATAAGGATTAAAAGGGTCAAGAAGCAAGAAAGATTTTACAGGATTAAATCCTGCCCAAGCAAGAATTTCGTCAACTTGTTTGAAGACTTCCATTCCTTCTTTCAATTCTTTTGATTAATAAGGAATTTATAAATGCTGGTGTGGAAATAGTTGCTCATATTACTAATCAGATTTTGGCAGTTCTTCACAAATTCCCTTCTATTGCCACCCGTTGCTAGATAAGGCTTTAGAATTATCTGTAACTAGACTTTGTTTTGGCCATGCAGGTGGATAATCGACCCTCCATTAGATATCACCGTTCCTGCAAAGCGCACTCCATGGCCAGATGCTCCTCCTGAGCTTCCAACCACTGCTGAAAAAGTAATAGTAATCCCAGAAAACACAGAAAAACGCCCAACCAAGAATGGACCAAGAAGAAAACGCAGTTCTAGAGGCAAAAGGAAGCACAGCTCTAAAGTGTTGGATGATCATCTTTCTACAAGGCAAGTCACAGAAAATTAGCAACTTTTCAGACCACTACCATCAGAAGCCCAGAGCCATGAAGACGAGACCTCTGATCTTTCTCGATCGACGAGTAGAGGAAGGCATGCGCTACGTATACGATAGCCAGTTGATATATATTTGAGGTTTTTGTCCCATTTAATTTCACTCTTGTATTGTGAATTCCCTATTTTTTTAATTTTGGGTTACTAGTTTTCTGGTGGTATGGTAGAGTTATTATTTTTTTAGCTGTAAGTCATGTTATGATTTGGTGCTTGGCAGAATGTGTATTTGCTTTCTTCCAAGTTTTATACATAATTTCCGAAAATAGAAGCCATACATTTCTTCTGTCCTAAATGTATAGTGTGCAAAACATTGCTTTAGCATCAAATTATTGAAGGTGATTTCTTGTCATTGAATCTCACTGAATTTGGTGTGACATTACTCAAATGTTTGCTTTTAGCGCGAATGAATGAGATCATTTGTTCCAATTTTCGTGTTCCAAATTTTATTTCACTATATGGATGATTGATATGTGTCATATTAAAAAATAGTCAGCGTCCTATAATATTGGGGGCGACACGTGTTAAAAACTCAGTAGAGTGGAATACCAGTGGAACACGAAAAGTGGAACAGAACTTTAAGCTCCATTTGGATGGAGGGAGTCTAAATCACTCAACTTGTTTGAATTAAAAAGTAAATAAATGGATTTCAAATACTTAAATTTTTTTTTAGTTAAAATTGTGAGAATTTTAAATACTCGCTAAAATTATGTCATTTGAAATCGTATTTTCAAATCATTTAATTTGAAATGTCCTCAACCGAACACAACCTTAGATAACTCTTTTTTATTTCTCAGTAGTCTCCAACAGTCAACTTTTAAACAAATTCTCGTGTGCAATTGAAAATAAGAAAATATCCAATACATTAAATAAAAATTAAACACAATTAGCCAAAATTGTAGCATGAAACTTGCAATTTTGTAGCACAATGATAAAAGGGTTTTGTGTATCTTGATATTTAAGCTAGTCCATAAAATAGAAATATGCAATTAAAGAATATTCTTTTAAAAAAAATGATTAAGTGACATGTTGAAGCATGCTCGAGTAGTTGACTATCAAATAAATTTTAATTAATTTCATTCTCCAGCTAAAACATGATCATCAGTCATCACCTCCCCTCAATCATATCTTACTTAGAATTTTATTTTATTTTTGTAGAACTGGAAATATTAATTTGTTAATAGCAAGAAATTAATGTCCATGTGCACACACATATATTCAAATAATTTCTTTTTATGACAAATAAATCGAAAATTCAATGTGACCAATCATAGGCCTGAAGGGCTGTCCTTCCATCCTCAAGAAATTAGTACTCCCCTCTCGATTCCAAGATTTTATGCACACTTTCCTTAATTCAATATTTTTTGCACATTCCAAAAAAGAAAATAAAAATACCAATAATACCCATCCTTTATTTTACCTTTAATCAAATATCTTTTTCCTTTGGTCAAATTTCTCTCACTTTAGTCAATGAATTATCAATAATAATACCCCTCCTTTATTTTACTTCAATTTTCTTAATCTCCGTATTGGTCAAAATGTACATAAAATCTTCAATTTTCTTAATCTTCATATTGGTCAAAGTGTGCATAAAATCTTGAGATGAAGGGAGTAATATCTGGCAACATCTTATAGGAAAAAAATATCATTCCAATAACAAATGCTTAAAATCCTCTAATTCTTTTCTACTGTCTGTCTAGCTCGATTTCTGCATCAATGATATAAAATTTGATGATAATTATTCAAAAATAAATGACAATTACTACCCCTAAATGCACTAAACGTGCAAGATATATTTAATGACAATAAAAGGGCCCATGACCAATCCATCATGTGTTGGATTAGGTGAAGGTTCAACATCTTGTTATAATAAGTAGCCCCCCAAAAGGCATAAGAATTTCATTAAAGTTTTATTCCCAACTTTTTTGACAATTTAATCTCCAAAAGTTCATCACTTGATCTGATCAAAAGAATGGTTGCTGTATTCAACAAAGAGCTTCTAAGTTGGTACCTCATCACCCTCAAGCTCAATCAAGCCATCGAAACCGGACTTCAAAATGCTCAAAGCCCGACTAATTCGAGATCAATCGAGCTCCCCGAATCATCATCACAACCTCATCAACAGGAAAATCATCAATTCAACTCCATCCAATTCATCAACGAGGAAGAATCAAAACTCGTGGATACGGGCCACGAGAAGCCCGAAGAAGAGCCCGAATGGGTGATCGTCATAAAAGAGAAGCTCAATCAAGCTCAAAACGACGACGCAGCAGCACAATGGGCGAAACTCTGCATCTACCGAATCCCCCAATGCCTTCGAGAGAACGACGACAAGGCCTACATTCCACAAACCGTCTCCTTGGGGCCTTATCACCATGGCAAGAGGCGCCTCCGTGCCATGGATCGCCACAAGTGGCGAGCCCTCCACCACGTCCTCAAACGAACCAACCAACGAATCGAGCTCTACCTCGACGCAGTCAAAGAGCTCGAGGAAAAAGCCCGATCATGCTACGAAGGCCCGATCAGCCTCAGCAGCAACGAGTTCGTGGAAATGATGGTCCTCGACGCCTGCTTCGTCCTCGAGCTCTTCTGTGGGGCCGCGGGCGGCTTCACTCGCCTCGGCTACTCGAGAAACGACCCCATCTTCGCAATGCGTGGCACAATGCACTCCATCCAACGCGACATGATCATGCTCGAAAACCAAATCCCCCTCTTCGTACTAGACAAACTATTCGGGCTTCAATCGGGCCAACACGATCAACAAAGCGGGGTCATCGCCAGACTCGCCCTCAGCTTCTTCGACCCGTTGATCCCAACCGACGAGCCCTTAACAAAAGGCGATCGCGCCAAATTGGAGCTCTCATTGACCAAAACATCCACCACTTTCGACCCATTAACAGAACAAGGCGGGCTCCACTGCCTCGAAGTCTTCCGACGAAGCCTGTTAGCAGTTCGGGCCGGGCCTTCACCGGGCCCACGTGTATGGATAAAAAAGTGGTCCCACACTACCCGAGTAGCTGACAAACGCCGTCAGCAGCTAATCCACTGTGTAACAGAGCTAAAAGAGGCAGGAATCAAATTCAAGAGAAGAAAAACAGACAAATTTTGGGACATAAAATTCACAAACGGTATTCTCAAAATCCCACGTCTCTTAATCCATGATGGTACAAAATCCCTTTTCCTAAACCTCATTGCATATGAACAATGCCATTTAGATTGCTCCAATGACATAACTTCATATATAATCTTTATGGACAACTTGATTGATTCTCCGGATGATGTGAGCTACTTGCACTACTGTGGCATCATTGAGAACTGGCTGGGGAGCGACGGCGAGGTGGCGGATCTCTTCAACCGGCTCTGCCAAGAGGTCGTATTCGACATAAACGACAGCTCGCTTTCGAAGCTGTCGGAGCAAGTGAATAGGTACTATGATCATAGGTGGAATGCTTGGAGGGCTAGTTTGAGGCACAAGTATTTCAATAATCCTTGGTCTATTATTTCTTTCTTTGCTGCTGTCATTTTGTTGGTTTTGACTTCGGCTCAGACTTTTTACTCTGTTTATACTTTTTATAAACCCCCTTCTTGAATCTTGATCACCATTTTGCACATTGCATGTTTTTTGTTTTTTTGATTCTTGATCATAGTATATGAGTTTTGTTTGTAATGTTTTACTTTACTTTACTTTACTTTACACAAGTGAATACTATACTATACAGCCCTTTGTTTTTTTGCATATGGATTCATGATTAGTGTTGTTGGGGGTCCATTAATAATGTTTTTTAGTATAAGAAAGCAAATTATTATTAAAAGAATAAGAGTTGGATATTAGCTACCATGGCCCAATGATGTCGAACAAAAAAAAAATTATATCTTCACTAAATGGGTTGGTCTGCTATGGACTCAAGTGCATGTTGTGCACCCTAGTCCATATTGCACTTTTCAGTTTACTGACTTATACTTTTTGGTAAATGGTGTTGCATTTTTCAATTATTAAACTGTATAATAATATTTTTAGTAATAATTAAAAAATGCAATACTATTTATTATAAAGTGAAAGTCAGTAAAACTGAAAAGTGCAACATGGACTAAGTGCGAAGCATACACTTTACCTTACTAAGTAATTGTATATATAAGCGAGAAAGTTGTGTGTGGAACCGTGTTTCATAAGTATGTAGATTACATTCTCTCTTCAAAACATGATTGAATTGTAGGTCCATTAGTCTATGTTCATATAATATAGTAAATGAGATTACTAAAATTTAGTAAATGGTAAACCCCATGACGATTTACATTTTTTTTTTCTTTTCTTTTGAAATTTGTCAATCCGATTGAAGATTCTATTTTTATTTTCCATTGTCATCATGCATGTTACCATATTCATATCAAAATACAATTTTAGATTATATATATATTTAATGTAGTAGACATATACCCAAATAGAAAAAAAAAATTAAAATATTGGGAATAGTCATCTCGAGCGGAAATTCTATAAAATAAAAAATTAAATTTAAAAGAATCGTCATCACCGATCACGAACCAAGATTTAAATATAAGTTATTCTTCAAAATCAAACATGATAAAAAATTTCAAGGGGGATACTGTGATTTTAATGAGAAAATCGATCCCTATTGGGCTGATGGTTTTCTTACTGATTTTCAAAGGGTTGACATGGTCCTTGGTGGACGTTCATAATCACAACAATTTGGTGGTCCTATGTTGGTGTTTAACGAGTTCTCGAAATGCAAATTGATTGTTGATGCTTGCTACGATGAGGCTAACTTCAACTTTAGTACGGGGTATAATGTTATTGATCTGGGGGTGGGATTGTAGCAGCTAGTTGCACAAGGATTTCACCTCCTGGATCGGTGCTGGGGACAGAGGTACAAGTTGTCTTAGTGGGACTTGTTGCTATTAAGGAGTTAAAGCTGGGGGCGGTGAGAATCTTTTTCGACATGACAAATGCTGTAAAAGCGGCTTCAGAAGGGGGTGAGCAGTACTTTGGCCCGAAAAGAGAAGCTATCGATGATATGGGTCAGACGCAGCAAAGTGGAGGATGTGGTGGGTTATTTTATTTATCTTCGGCAAAGACGATGTTTACACATAAATTAACTAAATTTGCACTTGACTCTCCAATTCCTCACGCTTGAGTTGGACCAAGAATTTCATTATGGGTCCCTGAGGAAGCTCGTACAATGTATATTCACTTATTTGATGTTGAGTTGTTCTTATTGTTAAAAAAAGAAAAAGAAAAATTGAAATAGTTTCTTTTTTTTTTAAATACTCCCTCCATCCCACTATAAGTTTCCCACTTTCCTTATATATATGTCCCACTATAAATTTCTCATTCCATTTTTGCATATTATTTTCTCTCTCTCAATCATATCACTTTTACTTTATCTATTATTTTATTATACTTCATCTAATACCCATCTATTATTTTCTCTCTCACCATCACATCACTTATACTTTATCTATATTTTTTAATTAAAAAAAAAAAAAAAAAAAAGAGAAAGTTTATAATAGGACGGAGGGAGTAGTTTTTAGAACCAAACAAAAAAAGTCAATCAGATCACAATCGAATTAAATAAGAATTTAGAAAATCCCCAATTTTGCTTTTAAAAATAACTCCAGATGTAGAAATGTATGAGACTGGTTATAAGTTCTTAATTCACAGCAAAGATTTTCGATTCGGCGAAGATACTTGAGGAGCTTCCTCAACCTTCAATCGAGGTGACTCTCTCGTTGCTTATTGAAAAAGCTCGTTTACAGATCTGTTTTTTTTGCAGCAAAACAGCGTTTATGTTTTTATTTTTTAATTATAAATTTTCTCTCTTCTGCCATCTTTCTCGTGTTACTGTAAAATGCAGCTAGATTTACACGCATTAATCTCATGTACTATTCATTCTAAGCATCTACTTGTTAGCATACAATGCGTGTCAAATTAAGATTAGTTGTGTTTTTTTTTTTTTTATGAATTAGCAAGTTCGTTTTGGGGTGCAATTAGTAGCGATTTATGGTATATACTGTTGTAGGCGTTGTTCAGGAATGGTTAATACGATTGATAAGAAATGCACAAGTAATTTAGGTTCATGATTTTTCATTTTGATACAGCTCAAGACTTGAAGAAGTTTTTTCTATAAGGTGATTTGCTATTGACTGTAAAGCTAATGCCTGCTGCCTTTGTTGACAAAGGAAAGCTGCAAATTGTAATGTATTATTACGCACTAGTTTATATATTATGAATTTCATATAGCTTAGAACCGATCTCAAGAATTCTGAATGCTAATATAATGGAGGCCAGTGTATTATGAGCATCCTGTCTACTGGAATAAGAGAAAAGCGCTTCTATATTCAGAAACTAATGCATGAATTTGAGTTTAAATCCAAATTTGATTTTTGATCATAATTTGAGGCAAGTATTCAATTTATTTTATCTTTAAGCTTGTGTTAGAATAATGGGGTATAATCCTTGGCAAATACATATATGTGCTAGTTGCACCATGCAATTCGAGTGCATTTTTAAATAGCATTAGTTGTTTTACTAAAAGGTATTGGTTGGTTAGTATTAGTTGTTTTCGTTGAACAATATTAGTTCCGTGCGGTTGGTGCAGCCAAGTGCTACTCCTAATATTGACATATATGAATCTTTTATCTTACCAGGAGTATTCAAATGGACAACACTGCCAAGTTATCTCCATCACAGCCTGATAAAGGTTCTGATGTTGAATCTCAGCCCTCCATTGTCCCAGAGACAGGAAGTTCAGCGCAGGATTCATCTTTTGTGCGGTCTACGTCTACCATGTCTTCTTGGGCCAGAAATCTGAAACTTCCACTACAGGATTCACAAAATACGAATGCGGGGACTTCCACCTTTGCACGCCTTGCTAGTGGGCTTGGACTGCAGGGCCCATCAAAAGCATCTGTATCAACTGAAACTGCTGAGAACAGCTCTGCCTCAGCACAGTCAGGTGTTTTTGGATCACTTACTAAAGGGATAGTTGACTCTTCTTTAAATGCTGTGAAGGCTGTGCAAGTAAAAGCAAGACACATGGTCTCACAGAATAAGAGAAGATACCAGGTAACAAAACCGCTGTCTTTGTTATCTCTAGTGGAAGATAAAGTTTGGCAATTCTTTTGATGTTTGTTTTAGGTTTTATGTGAGGTTTAACAATCGGTTTTTGAAATCTAAGGGATTTTGAAATCCTGATAAACAGTTACACGTGTGTTTGTTTTGGGATTTTGAGTGAATGATGATGTATTATTATATACTCCCTCCGTCTCAGGATTTTCTGCACAGGTAGTGTGACACAAAAAAAAAAAAAAAAACTTTAGTGATGTAAGAAGTAAAATAAAGGAGGGATATTTTGGGTGATTTAGTGAGGTGTACATGGGATTTAGTAAAGTGTGAGGTAAAATGTGGGTCCAAAATGAGTGACAATTTTGAAAATAAAATGATGTTGCGAGGGTATTAATTTTGTGTGTTATTTCCATATTGGAAGTGTGCAAATAATATTGGGACAGACCGAAAAAAAAAAAAAGTGTGCAAATAATCGCGGGACGGAGGGAGTAGTAGTTTTTGTGTGTGATTGTCCGGATTGGATGATGTGAATTATGATTTAAATATATTAAAGTGTAAGGAGAGAGAATTGATTGTATTGTAAAGTGTAATAGTAGATGTATAGGTGTTGTACTTTTGGTTTCATAAAACTGGATTTCAAAATCCCGAAGTAGAACCGGATTTAGATTTGTTAACCCAAAACCTGGTTTTTATAACCCAAATCATACATATGGACACTCCCAGTATTTAGGACGATCACTCTACAATCTTGTCTTTTGCACTCTATATTTATGTCAACGTGCCTCTACTTCTGCTTCAATTCTTATATTGCTTTGTTAATGCAAATTATACACACATCTAAAATAAAAGAAAAATGTAATAAGCAACATCAGTTTTATTGCTGGAACTAGTCCTAACCAGTCATCTGAAGTGTGGCATGCAGTCATTGTTTATCATTAGGACTGAGCACATGAGTCGTGACTGACAGTTTTTGTTTTCTTCCTATATGTCTTCGAAAACATCCTGTAAAGTACAAAATGTAAAATTAAGTATAAAATAAAATATCTTTTATATGATGTAAGTTTCAGTGTATGTCGCATTTTCATGTAGTAAGTTATATATGTAAATGAGACTGGGTGCTATCAGTATTTCTGATACAAAGACAATCTGGCAGCAAAACTAAAATGATGTTATTTTTCTTTTAGGCGTTATTTTTTTGTATTAGGACTTAAAGAAATAATCTGTTCTCTTGCACTTAATCCTCGTAATCAGTCGTTGTCTCTCTCTCTCTCTCAATCTAGATGTTCAATATAAAGGTGGTTCATAAATATATATTCCCGTTTCACCTATCTTCAGGAGGGAGGATTCGACTTAGATATGACATATATAACTGACAACATAATTGCTATGGGGTTCCCTGCTGGTGACCTAAGTTCTGGCTTATTTGGATATTTTGAGGTAATTTTTAGTTGAGTATCTCCACATTCTCATCTATATCTTTTCAGTCTTCTCTTAAGAATGTCCTTAAACATGCTACAGGGATTCTATCGGAATCACATGGAGGAAGTGATCAAGTTTTTTGAGACTCATCACAAGGTATTTAACGCAGCATTTCACTATACTGCCAAAGAAAAAAATTATGTGCATGATAATCCACCTCAAGAAATTACATACTCATTTGCTCGTAACATCATTCCTCGTAATCCACTCTGCTCTCGTAAAAATGAACTTCTGTAACATTAAAACCACAACATTATTTTCTCATTTTATGTACCCATGCATGCTAAGACTTTTGACAGTTAATTTTTGTTATAGGATGTGGATCAGAAAATAAGATCATAAATGATATACTAAAGCCAGACCGATTTTCTTTTTTTGTAAATATGTTTGAAGTAATAGTCCAGATATACTTTGCTCTTTCCTAGTTTCCTTAAGTATAATATCACAGATTGTGTGTCTCTCATAGGATGATTGAAACTGTGACGAACTGGCATAATGATTACGAGAGAGATGATTTTATGAATGTTATATCTTCTATTTTTACAGCCAGAGAATCTTTTGAGGTTTTATAGGTTATTAGATCAAGAAAATGGGATAAAAAAATCTTCACCAATGTCATTATATCTATGGAGTGGGAATAAGCCCACTTCCTTCTGTGGAAAGTGAGAAGCTGATTCCAGTTAATATTTTGAAAGCTTCTTTGTAAAGTGATGAAAATGTTAATTGAGTGCAGTTCAACATCATACTTGAAGCCCCTATTAATTGACTGTCTGTGCTAAATTTGCTATGGTGACCAAAAAATGAGCACTTTCCATATGCAGAAGCAGCTACCGACTACCGTTGGCACTTATGAAAGAGCTATATTTCTTATTCGCTGAGGGGAAATCTGAATTTGAGATGATTTTTACAAAATTCTGCCTTAATTTTAATATTTTGATTATTATGAAATATGCCAATGATTCCTAATTATGCAAGGGAAATATAATCTAAAGAAGAATGAGTCAGAAATGTCAGAGATTTGCTCCTGCTGCTTTTGGTTCTTTGAGTCTCATTTCTTATATTCATCATGAATGTCTGTCACCAAACACTATTCGGTGAAATATCAATACTGTATCTCCACTGCTTTCAAGCCTATTTTACTTTGGAAATAACATAAACTTACATTTGGGAACAAAGGTTAATTTGAGTCCTGTAACTTGTATATTTTTCATTTTAATATGGTGTTGATATTATTTTGTGTGGCATCTCTCCCATTGGGCATTGGCCTTATTGCAATTTTAGAAAGAAAAAAATCTGAAACAATTTTATTTATGCAGGGAAATTACAAAGTGTACAATCTTTGTTCAGAGAGGTTATATGATGCTTCACTATTTGAGGGGAAGGTATATTTTGATCTACAAACATTTACTTGGAGCTGAAATACAGTAGTTGCAATTCTTTAATTTCAGTTCTGACACGAAGCACTTGAATTATGAGCATTGAGTACCTTCTACAGTGCTTATTATACTTCAATTTATGATCCCTGTGAAGAAAATTAAGCTTTATCCTGATGAAGTTGAAAGTAATCATACAATACCTTGATAAAGAGTCAAACTCAATCAAGTCATTAAATAGACGACTACTTTTGATCACTTTCTATCATTCACTTTACGTGTTCCATTGATTAATGAGGGTAAAGGTTTGGCTTTGATATTATTTCCAAGGGTCCCTTTAAAAGGTTGTGGTCTCTTTTGTTGTTTGTTTTGAAATGGAGCAGAAAAATTATAAGAAAAGAGAAGTATAATGAGACCTAAGATCTAGTGACTCTCTGTCATTGGTTGGATTGATGGTATGATTTTCAATAAATCGAATCAAACAAGCCAAATGCAGTTGCCTGACTCTCTGTCATCGGTTTACCTCTGTTCAGGTTGCATCATTCCCATTTGATGACCACAATTGCCCACCAATTCATCTCATAAAGTTGTTTTGTCAAAGTGCTTACTCGTGGTTGAAGGATGACATATTAAATGTTGTAGTTGTTCACTGTAAAGCTGGGAAGGCAAGAACTGGATTGATGATATGTAGCCTTCTTCTGTTCTTAAAGGTGAATCACCGAAAACATTAAAATACTGGTTTCATTCTAGGGTTAATATCATTTTTGCCACTTGTACTGTACCCCTTTTACTAAACTGGTACCTGCAAAAAATCTGATTGCATCTTCTACTACTCATTAGCCAGATATAAGTATATAACCTGTACTTTGTTTTATTGGTTTTTCTGGCCAAAATCCGAACACGTGACTTGCAGAAAAGGTTTCTTAAGGGTATGCTAGTCCATTCACAATTAAATGCAAAGACAATAAAACAATTCCTCTTCTAGAGCGTGTCCAAGATTTACATGAAAATTAAATTTCGGAAATTGAGTACATAATTAGCCAGCAGAATTACTTTATTGTCCTTGCATTTAATCTTAAATGGACAGATATACTCATAAGAAGCCCTTTTCGCAAGTCACATGCTCGATTTTTGGCTGGTAAACCACTAAAACAAAGTAGACGCTGCAAGTGGCCTATTACTGAGTAGTAGAGGATGCAATCGGATAAAAAAAATGCAGGTACCAGTTTGATAAAAGGGGTACAGTATGTGGCAAAAAGATATTAACCCTTCATTCTATTGGCAAGATCAGCTGCTTTTTTTGTTTGTTTTCCAACGACTATTACTTTGGTTCTAACTGCAGTTTTTCCCAACTGCTGAGGAGTGCATTGGTTACTACAATGGAAAAAGATGCGTGGATGGGAAGGGTCTTATTCTTCCTAGTCAGATTGTAAGTCATAATATGTTCCCGTATGCAATGATTAGAGTAAATTGTAAATTGGTCCATATTTATTGGTGTTGGCTATTTTAGTCCTATACAAATCACTTTTTTAATTAAGTCCCATAAATTTTAAAATGCTGCAATTTTAGTCCTATATAATTTTTTTTGATGATAATAGTTTGTGATTTTTAATTTTTTTTAATAGAAATTAATATGACTGGGTCTCATTATGTCAATTGTCACGTAAGCAGCGCGTGCAAAAATCCTGCATTCTTGTCAATATAAGAGTAAAATTGCATCATTTTAAATATGGGACTTAATGAGAGAATTGATTTGTATGAGACTAAAATTGTCAACACGCAAAAGATACAGGACCAGTTTTACAGTTTACTCCAATGATTCTGATAGAAGTCATATAGCATACATGAAGGGACTAACTGTTTTTTGTTGTTGTTGAACCAGAGATATGTGAAATATTTTGAACAAATTTTGAAGCAGTTTAATGGTGAAACACCCCCCGGACGTAGGTACTTTTCTGATAATTCATTTCCAGATACATGAGATTGTTTTCTTTAAGGTATCAATAGCAACATATTGCAGGTGCATGCTAAGAGGATTTCGGCTTCACAATTGTCCATATTGGGTTAGGCCTGCTATTACAATATCTAATCATAATGGTAGGCTATGATTCATTATGCTTTTATTTTCATTCATGATATTGAATTCTTTCACCAACTTTTGAGCAATATATAATGTTGTCTCTAGGCTGAATATTGGTCAGTACTCAGCACCTTTCACATACGTTTTGCTAGTTCTATGTAGGCATAATGCATTAACAAATCCCTGAGCTGTCAACTTTTGTTTCGATAAGTCCTTAAACTAAAAATTTGTTTTAAAACGTCCTTCAAGTATTTAAATTTTATTTCACGAGCTCCCTCGAGGCGAAAATCGATAGAATTTTTTTAAAATGTGTTTTGAGAAATTCGTTCTTAACCCCAATACTTTAGGTGACGTGTACCTAAAATGACTTGCGAAGTGCTTTTGCAAAAATAATTAAATAAAGCTAACATGTACATTCTTCAACGGCACCATTAAGATTAATCTGTCAATTTTTCGTCTTGAAAGAGCTCGTGAAATTAAATTTTTTGATACTTGAAAGGGCTTTTTAAAACAATAAGTAGCTTAGGGATCTTGTGATGCGTTATCTCTTCTATGTATTAGATTAATATTCAAGACTTGATCCATGATAATTAGTGTCAATTATGCTTTGATTGTTGAAACAATTATCAGCAACGGCTATCAAGTAAGAGATTCATTGGGCTGAAGGCCTATATTCATCATATAGACTCAAAGTTCTCGGCTTCTTGAGCTCCTAGAATTTCTTATTGTATGTATCATAAATGCTATGCCACATGTATGAGATAACCACTTTTCGTCTCTATTACTGTGTAATATTGTCCAAGTCTTCTCCATGGATCCTGAACTGATCTCAGCTTTCTAATAAATTAATATTTTACAGGAGTATTGTTCTCAACAAAAAAGCATCCAAAAACTAAGGATCTCATGGTAACTTTACCCCTTCATAGTCATTTTTTATGGTTCTCTTAGTTGAGGTATTTGTATATTGATGCTATTTATGGCTCATTTTTTGAAGCAATAGAGAATCTCCTTTTTTCTTGGGAGAGTTTATCAATAGCTGTTCAAATTTTGCAGCCAGAAGATTTCTGGATCCGTGCACCAAGAAAGGGAATTGTCGTTTTTGCCCTGCCAGGAGAACCTGGTCTGACTGAACTGGTTGGGGACTTTAAGGTTCAGTTTCATGATCGCCAAGGAGATTTCTACTGGTCTGTAAATAATCCTTTCTCATGCTATTTTTACATACAAGCCTACACATTATCTATGCATTTGAGGATATATGATATTTCATGTTAAAATGCAACATCTATTAAATGATGTCGAGTTGTAAAAATTAGGAAAGAAAATGCATTGTGTTCAGACTAGCTGAGCCTTTGTTAATTAGTTTTTCATAGTCTAACTGGTAACATTTCTGATCTGGCAAAAACTTCTATGAATTTGGTTCACCGAAGTTTTATGATATTCATAGAAGTTTTTTATGGTGAACTCGGTTATGCTATTTAGTATATGAAGTCCACGGTTTGACTCAAGTATTTTTAAACCGTGATACATCGTTGCTAAACAGTATTACTTCGTATACTAAACAATATTACTTTGAAAAAGAGAGATGACGTGAACCTTGTTCAAATGAGACCTACTGTTCTGATCTGTGCGCAGTTTTCTGTTAGTTAATCAGAAGAGTATTCGACCAAATATTTAGACATTAGAACTCTAACTTATAACCAGACTGTTCATTCTTACAAGATTACCTTCTTCTTATGTACTCAGTTGGATGAACACGACAATGATGGAAAACAGAGTGATTTTAGAAGCATCCGACCTTGATGACTTTGACAATGTAAGAGCTCCAGTGAATCCTTTTTTTTTTTTGGTTAATATCATTTTTTGGTCCCCAAACATAACCTCTATTTCGCTTTTGGTCCTCTATTACACTCACTATCAAGTTCGGTCTTGAAAGTGCATTTTATTCGCATTAAAATTATTAGTTTCGTTTAGCGCCCCCAAAATAATTACATTTAACAAAGTGAAATGGAGGTTAAATTTGGGCCAAAAATGATAATTATCCCTCTCTTTTATTTCCATAGTAATCTGGCCATAAAATGTGACCCCTTGTGATTTACTATTATAGTGGATATATTTTCTTTCTATTCTGTAATCCTTCAATTTTGTGGCAGAGAAAATTGCCTTCTCCAGGGTTTCAGGTTGAAATAGTGATGATAGATTATGATGGAACTATACCACCCAAGAAAAGTGATGATCATCATAACGCGAAGGGTACCGATGGAACATCGAAAAATGCTTCTGCAAGTAATGAAAATGCAGCTAATACTCAGCAGAGTAATGCCTCGAGAAAACAGAACGAAGACGATGTTTTTTCCGATAGTGAAGGGGAAGAAGAACCTTCGTCTTCAAGAATCTCTACAGCGTCTCCCCCACATTCTGAAGCAGACACCAAATCTGAGCGCATTTCATCTGTATCACATCAAACTGAAAACCTTTCTCTGGGTTCCACAAATTCGGAGTCTAAAAAGCCCCAAGAAGTGAAAAACGAAGGGGGTGAGAGGACTTCCACTTCGATCCCCAACATGGACTCGAATGACATCAAAGCCATTGCAGCAGATGCTTCGGTTTTCAGTTTTGGAGATGAAGATGAGGAAAGTGAATGATGATAGGAAATTGGGGTTGTGATTTTAGTTGAAACTTTTAATGTGGTTTTTAACATCAATGCCCAAAATTTGAAACTTGTTCAGTCATATGTTGAATGATTTGTATTTTAGTTGCATCTAGTATGCTAAAAAGATTTATTTGAATGCTTGATTTTTACATCAATTTTACAGTGCAGTAACTATTTTAACTTAGCCAAGAATTACTGCAAGCATATTCAATGTATAATTCTTGAAGATCTGTTCACAAAGAGTGAATAAACTGCAACCGCATTGATAAATTCAAACTTAAAATGAAACTGAATTACAAAAATTCAATAAAAGATGGTTCTAATGACAAAAGTTTGTGAAATATGAAAACAAAATTTGGACCTTGGGCACTTGAAAGACCAAGGAACCATTCTCGAAAACTATAAGTCGCATCGGCTGATTACATAATTAGAACAATTTCTTCGTTCACTACGCTCGTAGATTATGTGTTGCATCCTCAGACGCTAGTATTTGTCATAGTCCTTGTTTTCTAGTAAGTGCAGCAATTATTTTATTCAAGTTTGAGATTTCTCCGTCTCTTTGACTTACCTCTTCCTTCAATCTTTCAATCTCTTTCAAATGTGTTTCACACTGATTGGAATCCTCAAGTTGTCCCAAAGTTTGATCGGTTTTCAACTTCTTCACTATGCCAGGTGTGTCATCTTCGATTGATCTCTTCTTTGACTGCTCAACGGAGTTCTGAGCAATAGTGTTGCAAACACAGAGACTGCCAGTTATTCCCGAATCAAGCTCAAACTTCACAACCTTTTGAGGTCTCCCGCATGTGTCCTACCCAAGGCAAGATAAGAACAAACAAGAGATTTATTAATAACGAAAATAACTATTTACAAATACACCAGAGATCAGCACACAAACCTTTTCCAAGTCACCTTCAAGATTCACAAATGCTTCAATCGCTTGTTGCTGATCTTTGAATATTGCAAAGGCCGAATAAACCTTTTTCGCGTTCTTACTGGTCTGCAGAGATTATATACTAATCAAATGGCATGGATCGATGACTGTGAATACAGTTAGGGTGTGATAAATTCAAATCCTTGTTTGACAAGCCGGATTTTGGTATAGGATTGTAACCCTGTATAACTCCTACCCTATAATACACCTATTTTACTTATTTCAAACACAATTTTCAATACAGAATCAATTGTTTATCTCCAACTTTTTAATTATTACTATTATCTACCCAACCCAAGACTCTCTCGCCTACGTTACACACAATCAATCATCTATCACATATTTTTTCATAATCATACCCTATCAAATCTTACAAAATCTACACTTTCAAACATATACAAAATCAAAATACACCTATTACTATTCATCAAATCCCATCAAATACATAAACAAACACCCCTTGCAGTCATGGCATATATACTCATGATATTATGTTGAGGACAGCTTTTCAGCATCTTAAGTTTGTCGAATAACTTTCTTTAGGACACTTTTCTTTCACTCAAGATCTTTGCTGATTATACCATAAGAGAAATTGAGAGCAAAGTTGAATGAACTGAGAGAATGTGGATTATACAAACCTTCACTTCTATTGTAAAATCGCCTGGAAGAATACTCATCAAATCTTTGCTAACAACATTGATGGGAATTCTATGTATAAGCAGTTTTGCCTCGTCCAACTTTTTCACCTAAAACGAGATTTACATTAAGCGCATGCATTGACTATGATGTAGACACAAAATAATCAATTAAGTCATTCATGTTACCTCCTCAACTACAACATCGCCCATTTTTCCATCTAATTTTGCCACGACGAGCTTCATTGCAGCACATGCATCATTCAGACAGTCGTGCGGCTCCCCCGTCTTACGAAGCTCAAAACCTAAAATAGACTAGTGTACAACAGAATATAAGATAAGTCATAACTGCTTGTCTAAAGCCTGTGTCTGATAGGAGAAAACATAAAGTTGGGTACAACTAGGGATGTAAAATAATAAAATAATTTTAATCCAATTCGGTATTTGAATAAAGCAACATTTTGGAATCCGTGACATTCAGTTAATATATTTATTTATATTTTAATAATAATTATTAATATGTAGTAGGAGTATTATTTATTTCATGAATAACTAATACTAATAGTATATAATATTAATTATTTTTATATATTGAAAAATATTGTTGCATTAACGAATATTATACTACGGAGTATCATTTTAGAAAAAAATAATCAGATTTTTTTTAAATAAATAATTTTTATAAAAAAAAACAATAAAAGTAAAATTTCGAATCAAATTCTCTGTACAACTTTCGAATCAAATAATGAATCAGATTTAAAATTTATATTTTAAACAAATATGAATATTCAAATATTTTATCGGATTGAATATTGTAATATTCATCTCAATTCAGTTTGTTTACATCCCTAACATCAACTCTTTAGACAGGATTCATGCATACAATTGACAGAATGACAGATTACTAATCAGTGCAAGAATAAGAGATGCTTTTACACAAAATTCTTTCAAGTGCAGAGATAATATTTCACCTTGCACAACAAACTTAGAGAAGGTTTCTTGTTGATTGGCGCGTTTGTTGGTCTGAAGATATATGATGTGTCAATCACTCGCGTATGGTCTAACTTCAAGGCTTCCCACAAGAAAAACAGAAGATAAAAAAATCAGAAGCATAAAAGACTTCTAATTACTAGAACTCGTCATATATTAATAACTAGGATTCTAGTAAAAAAAACATGAAAAGATTAAGATTTCAAGTTAAATGAACTTACCTTGTAGATCATTATTTAGACTGTGGCCAACTAAAAAGGTGCCATGTCTTAATAACTTCGCCAACATTTTCTGTAATATGCCACATAAAGTAAATAAAGAAAAATCAGAATATGCATATATGCATATGAAGACAACTGCAAATGAGCATATTATACCTGCACATCTCTCAAAGTGCGTGTTACTCCATCTAAATCTTTTGCAGAGATTCCAGTTATCTCTGTTCGATAATCTGCAATTGCTTTATTTGGGTTTACAATTTGATCAAGTTTAACCTAAAATTAAAAAGAAAAAAAATCAATCAATTAGAGAAGCATAAACACCACCTTGGACAGATAATATTTATCCAGCTGATTTTCCTTCAAATAAATTACACAAGTGTTTCAAGTGGATACCTGTAAATTGCGGTCTACAGCACAAACCTTCACCAAAGCTTCAGTTCCATCTTCACAAAGAACCATCTCACAGTCGATAGCAATCAATTCTGACGACTTTATTTCCTTAGCCTTTTTCTTGAGTTTTACAACTAACCATCCCTATTTTAGCTCAAAAAAAGATAAACCAAATCAACATTTTACTTGATGTCAAGAAATATGTTTACAAAACAATGACATACAGGTAAATTATATTAAGTGGGCGATTGGTTCAAAATAATTCAAGGCGAATGGTATTGAGAATGAACAGGGATAATGGTATTGAAAATAAAAGATGATCAAATCGTCTTCACCCCCCTATCATTCATTCCACTATTCCTCAACCAACAATCATTTTTTGTCCTAATTTATTCCAAGATTAGAGCAAATAACTAACAAAGTAACCATCATTCTCATTGCAATTCACTATTCAATGATTTCATTATCATTCCGATTAATAATATTGAACAAAGCACCCCTATTTACTAACTTATAACACGACATTGAGCATTTCCTATGTCAAAGCATTAGTTAACTAGCTTTATTTAGTTAAAAAGATCAATCTTTAAGATAAATAATGACAACTCACAAACTTATTCATTAAATATGTATGCCGAGGGAAGAAAATCTAAAAAAATCCTACCTCCTCATGCGAGGGGAAGGAATAGTCAGAAGGGTACTGAGGATGCTCCATAGTCAACCGAACAAGCCTCTGTATCAACACACAAAACAAGTAAAACTTGGTCTTAGTAAAGTGATGTAGTGCTGCATCAAGAATCGTAAAACTATCAGGGCCCTTCACCATAAATGAATAAATTAAATTGAGACCTGTTCAGCAGTTTCATTGCCAGGGGAAACTTTCTTTATCTGATCCGCCTCACTGCGGTTAGAGTAGCATTGCGATACTTTCTCGAGAAGCTGCAAACACAGCATAAGAAAGCTCCAGTCACAAATTAAAAGGGCAATCCGTGTACTTATTCGTTTTGTCGTGAAGACATATGAACATATTGCACAAGATTTACCTTCACATCATCATCTTTCTCAATAGTTTTTAAAAATTCAGCTAAACAATCCACATTTCTCTTCGACGGGTCACTCACGCTTGCCCCAAACTTCTTATCATGGGATTTCAGAAACTCTTTCCAAGTACCTTTACTCCCAGACATTTCTCGTTTTTGCGCAAATTTCACCATCTCAACTAACGCCTAATTAAAGCAACAAAATAAATTAAATGAACAAAGTAGGCAAGCTATAAACCTGCTAAAGCTACAGAAACACACAAACAAACAAATGTATCTTCTTAAAAACTAAAACAGACATAATCTTTAAGCAAAGAAACTCTGAAGTGGATGATTTTGAACTCATACTCAGCTTATTTAAACATTGAGCCAAAAATTCTCCATTAATACAGCGAGAATAGTGTTTCAAATTCATTAAATTGCTCACAACCATCAAAATCTCACGCCTATGATTACCCACTAAAGCCATGGAACAAAATTTTCAAACCATACATAAATTGTATCTTCGTTGTTTTGCTGCTTAATTAAAAAAATTGATTAGACATACCTCTTTATTCTCGGAGGCAATCAACTCGTCCATTGTTACACTTGAAAAGGTGAGACAGGTTGAATCAGGGAGATGAAGAACGACAAATTGAACAAGAAATTTAATTTAGGGTTTAAGAAATAAAAAGAGGGGCTGGTGAAACGAGTAGGGTTTATACAAAATTCTTTCATATTATTTTCAATTCAGTCCTTTTACTTTCACTTTCTCTTCTATTTGAAACTTATTTCAAGAATACAATATTTTTTCTAGTTTCTTGCATTTTTAAAATTGGCCAGGACTTTTTTTACTTTTTTATTTTGATTCAATCAATTTGTTCAAATTTTGATTTTTGTCTGATGTGTATTGATAGGTCACTTAACAAGTTATTATTTTCTAATTACTTTTTCTATTTTTGTATTATGTGATTTTAATTATTATTTTTTATAATATTTTAATAATAAATAATTAAAATATTGTAAAATAATTATAAAATCAAAACAAAAATATAAATATAAATTGAACTAAAAAATGAACCATTCAATTTTTATATAACCTAAAATAATAAAATAAAATAATACAAAATTTTAATAATAAAAATAACTTAAATCTTAAAAATAATAAAATAAAACATAATTTTTTTTAAAAAAGCATTGAAAATAGTAATAATAAATAATTCCTCACTCCCATTCTAAAAAAGGAATTACTATTTAAATAAATTCTTATAAAATAAAATATTAATAATAAAATATATTTGAAAAATCTTTTTTTTTTTCGATTAAAAAAATCTTAAAAGTAGACCATTGTTTAAAGTGTTACCCCTCCCATCCCCAATTACTTTCACGTTTTGCAATGTTCCACAATATTACATTTTATTAATAAGTGTGGAATTAAAGTAATTCTGTACGGATGAAGTATAATATAAATATTAATTAGAATATCCTTCATGAGTTAGTCTTGGGTGAGACCGTCTCACAGAATGAGATCTGTGAGACGGCTTTTATATATAAAAAGTGATAATGTATGAGCAAAAAAAGTGATAGTGTTTAAGTAAAAAGTGATAGTCATTTTTTGTTAAAAATATTATTACTTTTTACTTGAACATTATCACTTTTTTTACAAACCAAAATCTGAAAAAAAAAAATATGGATTATCCTACCCAAAATTTTGAAATATGGGTTAAAAGAATCCGTCTCACGGGTGTGAGACGGACTCACACAAGTTTTTGCCTTGAGTTTTTGTGTATGAAATTGGTATATTATGCCATTAATTTTGTAATTATTTTATTTATTAAATTTATCCAATTATTTTTTATGAAATTTATGCCATTATTTTTATAAATTTTATTTATATAAAAAATTAATTTTACAACGGTTAGTCTTGGATGAGACCGTCTCACACAAAGAAATCCATGAGACGGCATATCTAATAAAAAGTGATGAAAAAAAACTAAAATTTTGAAATATGGGTTAAAAGGAATTCGTCATAGAAAAATATCCGTGAGACGGTCTCATTACAAATTTTTTTTTTTTTTTTTTTTTGGCTTTTACAACATACAGTACATCCTTTTTTATATCTTCTCTGATTTGAATTGGAGCTTCCACATAATAATCGAAAGTATCCCAATACAATTGGAAGGTAAAATAAATTAGAGCAAATAAATTAGAGCACCCTTCTACAACCTTTTACAACAACGCTTTTATTTATTTAGTAGTATTTTGCAGTACATTAATTAATTATGTAGTGGACTTAATTGAGTTTATTTTAATACTATATTAATATTTAGAAATAACAATATATATGTAATGTAATGCTCCATATATTATATGATTATCTTTTATATATTTTAAATAAAATTAATTAATTTCATTTGTGCCAATTAAATATTTGTGATAAATTAATTCTTATAGATAGCCAATGGAATATATATAGGTGCATTTTCTAATCTATGGATTTTTTAATTTTATTTTTAGAATATTCTTAAAGATAATTACTAGAAAAATATAATATACTCCTAATACTTATTTTATCTATGGAGAATTTTTTTTTCTTAGAATATTTTAAAAGATAACTGCTAGAAAAATATAATATAGTACTATTACTTATAGAATATATAAGAGGTAATCAAACAATTAAGAACTTTTATTTTGTTAAAACATCTATTTGTACTAAATTATTTTTTCAAACATTAAATTTAAAAAAGCGCTAACTATTTTTTTCTAGTTCAATATAGTCACATTTTTTTAATTGGTTCAGACCTTTTTCACATTTTTATTTTGATTCAATAAATTTGTATAAATTTTAAATTCTGAAAGTTAGATTATAGGTGTGTTTTGAAACTTTACAAACTGTTTCTAGAATCTCTTATTTTTAAAGCTGTCTCTCACAGCTTTTAAAAAAAAAAAAAGTGATTCTGTAACCAGTTTGTAGAGTTTCAAAACACACCTATGTTATAGTGTAGATTAAATCTATAGGTTATTTTTATAATTGTTTGATAACTTAGATTAGATTAAGGGTAAATTTTACTTTAATATATATAAGAGTTGGTCTCTTATGCATTACTCTACAAAATATCTACCACTTTTCAATAATAATAAGAGTTGGTCTCATTTGCATAATGCATAATGCTATGCACGCTACAAAATATTTATTACTTTTCAATAATAAGAATTAAACTTTTCAATAATAATAAGAGTGGCACGCTACTTTTCAATAATAAGAATTAAACTTGTGATCATCTTTAAATAATAGTTATATTTTAACTGTTACTTTTCAATAATAATAAGAATTGCACTTTTCACTAACCAAATCTACCACTTTTAAATAATAAAAATTACACTTTTCATTTAAAAATATCTACCGCCTTTCAATAATAAAAGAATTACGTTTCAATAATAAGAATTACATTTTTCTATAACTAAATCTAATTCTTTCAATAATAAGAATTACATTTTTCTATAACTAAATCTAATAAGAATCACATTTTTCAATAACAAAATGTACCACTTTTCAATTAAAATATCTATCAATTTTCAAAATTTTCAATAATTCAAGAATTAACCAAGAATTTGTGCTGTGGGAGAGAGAGAGAAAGAAAGGAGTGGGAGAAGAAGCCGTTAAAAAAAAAAAGTGGGAGAAAGGAAGAACAGTGGGAGAGAGAAAGGAGAAGAAGTTGTGGTTACAGATGTGGGAGAAAGAAAGGAGTGGAAGAAGAAAGTGGTTAAAAGAAAGCGTGTGAACCACTTCCAATCTATATATAAAGTGTAAAGTTCAGATATCATTTTAATTTTAGTGTAATTATTTTCTTCAATCCCACCCCCGCAAGCCACTTGCGGGATTTCGTTTAAAGTCAGAGTTTTGCCACTTGTGGGGGATTGCCGTTTAAAGCCAGAGCTTTGCCACTTGCGGGGGTGTCGTTTAAAGCCTGAGAGAGGGTTCGAACCTGAAATCTAGAGAGGAGCATACTCCTAAGTCCCAAGCCTATACCATAGGGCCAACTACTTGGAGTTCTTTTTTCTATTTTGTATTATGGGAAGTTAAGGTTGCAGGAAGTTTGGAACGACACTTGCAAGAAACGAAACAATTTGGCTGTGCACTTCTCACTGTTCAAAAGGGAAAGATGAAAGAAGCATTAGTTTTATTTTTTCTTCTAAAAAGTAGGCTATGTTTACTTTTAGTTTTAAAAATTGGGTTTTTATTTTAAGATTCTGAATCCATTGAATATTTTGATATTCAAAAATCGGTTTTTAAAATTCACTCAAAACAACATTTATCAAACATATTGATTTGACATAAAGTTATATTACTCAATAATAATATAATAGTAATATAATAGATTCAATCAATATACCATCAACTAATCATTATAATTCCATCCAACAATAATATAATAGTACAAATTCATTCAATCTTACTCATTGATTTGACATAAAGTGACAATAATATAATAGTACAAATTCATTCAATCTTACTAATTGATTTGACATAAAGTGGTAAGTTATTGCTTATTTAAATCTATTTGTAATTATTTTATTTATGAAATTTATTTCATTAGTTTTTATACAAAAATTTTAATTTTACAATTATTTAGCAGTTTAAATTTTGTTTTGATTTAAATAATCTAGTTACACTCTTAATTATTTTTATTTTAATTTTTTATTTTAATTTTATTAATATTTTTAAATATTTTTAAATAATAAAAAGGGTTGGTCTGCTGTGGACTCGAGTGCATGTTGTGCACCCTAGTCCATGTTGCACTTTTCAGTTTATTGACTTACACTTTTTGATAAATGGTGTTGCACTTTTCAATTATTAAACTGCATAATAATATTTTTAGTAATAATTAAAAAGTGCAACACCATTAACAAAAAGTGTAAGTCAATAAAACTGAAAAGTGCACATGGACTAGGGTGCACAACATGCACTCGAGTGCATAATAGACTTTACCTAATAAAAAAATCACATTAACACTATCTTGTTGAGTTGGCATGCTACACCCTATCAATGAATGTAAATTAAAATTTGTACAAACTTATTGAATTAAAATCAAAAGTTAAAAAGACTTGGATTAATTTAAACAACTATGACAACATATTCAACTGAAAAAATTTAATCCTTTTTTCAAGCAATGTAAAAAAATTAATTCTATAAACAAATATACTCTGGCTTTTGTTTTTATTAAGCCGGATTACAAAATAAATTTTATTTTTATCACTTCGTTAAGATTTTTTTTTTAAATTTTAAATATGACTAAAAAAAAAGAGAGAGAGAGAGAGATTAAACTTGCTTTTGAAAAAAAGAAAAAGTAAAAAACACATGAAATCAAGGTTCAGTTGCTTAAATAGTGTTTCACCAAATTAATTTAAAATCACATGTACATTTTATTATCTCAAAATCACATATTTAAAAATCTTTCAGTTGTTTTTTTGGGAACTAAGATGTGAAATTCATAAAATATGTCAGCTTTGTTATTTTAAAATGTATAAATATAAGAACATATATTTAGTACAATAAATTATTTAAAAAAATAGAAATATTTATAATTGATTGATGGCTGTATTATTTTCTCTATTGGTGAAGATCGATGGCATATTTGCATAGTTGAACAATTAAATACGTATCTAAACTTAAAATTCAATTGCATCTAAATATTTAGTTGCATACAAAAATTTCTCTTGTTTATATACTTACGTGTTGGTTCAATTTTGGCTCGAATAGGCAAAATTTGGGTCAAAATTACATAATAACATTCCCGACATCTAAAATAAATTAATAAAATCTAAAATAATACTCTCTCCGTTTCAAAGAAATTTTCAAACCTACTTTTTCTCGAATCTTTAGAAACTCTAGTCATACAATATCTAAAATATTATATTTAATATCATTAATTCTATTTATTATAATATTTTTTAAAAATGGGTGAACAGTGAGAGTACTAGTATTTAATAATAATAATAATAAACTGTATACAAAGTAGTTTTCTGCGTTTATAAAAGAATAAAATAAATAATTTGTCAATACTGAATGAAGAAGACGACATTACACGTGGGAAATCCATATTATTGCTAATCAGCCTGTTCCACTCGTGGGAGCTAATTGAGATGCTTATAATGAATCTGTCACAAAGAAAGAAAATGAGTAATGTCATGCACACATTTAATCGCAAACGATGTATCTTTTAATATTTATTTGACATATGCAATCAAGTGTGTTTTTGCGTATTGAATATAAATTTTATTTTAGATCTAATGAAGCATCTATAACGGTCTAACTACAAAAAAACGAGTAATTTAAAATCGAAATTAAGTTAGGTATTGGGAATATTCAAACCTTTCCAAGAAGAGAAGGCTTTATGATTAATAGAAGAAGCAGTGAGAGTGTGAAGGGCATCAAATAAGGCACTCTCTGGGGTGCGATTCAATTCCATGACAACCATATGCATGCTATTCCCGTTCTTGAAGTGTATGTGGTTGTTCGGGTGACTCGTCTTGCACCCCGCGTGATTCTCAAACACTTCAGCAGTAATCGTCTACAACACAAAGTATAATATGAGTCATTTTCATACTAAAACTTATCATGAAAGTAAAAAGATCACTAATACGGGTCATTTGGCCCATGATTCAGCTTACTTTAGAGTAATATAACACAGTATTATATAAATAGTTTTCATACTAAGACTTATCATGAAAGTAAAAAGATCACTGATACGAGTTCTTGGGCCCATGATTCAGCTTACTTTAGAGTAATATAACACAAAGTATTAGTATACGTCGTTTTCATACTAAGACTTATCATGAAAGTAAAAAGATCACTGATACGGGTTCTTGGGCCCATGATTCAGCTTACTTTAGAGTAATATAACACAAAGTATTAGTATAAGTCGTTTTCATACTAAGACTTATCATGAAAGTAAAAAGATCAGTGGTACGGGTTCTTGGGCCCATGATTCGACTTACTTTAGAGTAATTACACAATTCGCAACCGCAGAGATAGCAAGGTCCTTGAATCTTTCCACGAAGCTCTATCTAACAAAATGTATAGATGAAAACATCAATAAATCATGCATGACATTATAAAGATGTAAAAGAAAATACTCTCTGTCCATCAAAAGTATTCAAATACTTTTGGTGGACAGACAAATAAAAAAAATAAGCATACTTCAAGGGATAGTATTTTTTTACCTTTTTTGTTTTAGAAACATATGTCACTGCAACTCCATCCAACATACCAGTTGCTGTTAAAGTCCTGACATTAGGTAGCAATTTTGCACTTGTTTTCTTGGGTGTAGCTTTTCTAGGTTTAGGCAACTTAGTATTTTTCTTGTTGTCTGTGATTTTAATGAGATGTGGTTCATATAGTAGAGTATAACTAGATTCTGGTCTTGACAAAAAAGCCAAAGCTTTTTTATACCTGTCAACCCAACACATATGGCATGGTCAGATACTCTATTTAGATGCACGACAAGTGTAAAATACGAAAAATGATATAAAGAAAACGTCCTCCTTTTTACCAGACTATTTGGCATGACAAGTGTAAAGTACGAAACTTGATATTATAAAAAAAACGTGACACTAGTCTTACCTTTCGGACGGATCATTGTCTGCTTTGGGTTTGGCCGAATCCACATTTGATCCCATGTTTACTCAAGTGACTGATTTTATCGATCTATAAATGAGCACACTTCTTAAATTCGACAAATATAGATCGGCTCATCACCCTTGATTTTCAGAACTTAAGCTGAAAAACAAACACAAAAATATTCATAAGAAAAACCTTTGGAACAACGTCCCTTCAATTCTTACTCTCTTTGTCCATTATTTCCATAAAAAATTGTACAGTAGTAAGATAAAATAAAACAAACACATAAAATAAAACAAACACACAAAGTAATTATTATTTATAGATATTTGTGAACAATACTCACTCAACTTACAATAATAAAAGTAGTCGAAACTTTTTTTTTTCTCTCAATAGTTCTAATTTAATATTTGATGTTTCATTATATTATTCGCCACATCAATCACAAATTCACAATACCTCTAATTTGTGTTCAAAAGTTATGTAGAAAGCTTTTATTGGTCGATAACTGTGTATATTTTCGACAACTTTTTATCGACAAAAATTTCAGAAATTTGAAATTTTTTGATAAATTATGTACACTATTGTTGAAAAAAAAGTAAATTAAATTAAACAAGTCTACCTTTGCTGCGCGAAGGCGAAGGAAAGTTAGGGGTTGAGTGCGGCGGCGGCAGGGCGACGGGATGACGGCGGCGGAGAGGAGCGACGGGACGACAGCGGCGACGGAGAGGAGCGGGAGAGGGCGGCTCTTCTTGGGGAAAGAGAAATTAGGTTTTAAGAAAAAGAAATTAAGTTTAATGAGTTGTGTCATGTATTTAAATTATAACATCAATATATTTATGGAAATTATTAATTACCAAATATAATTGAAACCAATCTAGTCTAAATTTATACTCCCTCCTCCGTCCATGCGTCTCAACATTTTTTGCACACTCCAAAAAAAAACAATTCACATAATTTTTACTAATAATACCCCTCATTTATTTTACCTTACACGTCATTTTATTCCATTTTCTTAATCTGTGTGCCGACAAAATGTGCATAAAATTTTGGGACGGGGAAGGAGTATACGGTCATAATAATGAATTATTAATGATTATATAAATAATCAAAATTATATGAATTTAATTTTATGCTTATATAGTCTGAATAAAATTATATAATTGTTTCGCATGAAATAATATTATAGTATTGTTACAACATAATATATTATTAATAAAAGATGTAGTACATATATATTTATTTTGAATACAAATATTTTTCATATATAGTATTAATAAATTTCAAAAATTTTATTTACTAAGTCAATGAAAGAATCTAATCAGTGTTTAGTAAGTTTTAAAAATTAGAAAAAATAAGTTACTTTCCTATATTTAGAGTCTTATATTAAGAAGTTATTAATGTTTCGAAAATAAATACTCCATGCACTTAATATTAAAAAATCTATAAAACTCAAATAAAAAGATACATTATACATTTACCAAAATTAGCAATTCCTCTAATCCTCTTATATTATTTTTCCATAAATTTTGAAACTTATATTAATTTACTAAGTTAATGAAAAAAGTTAATCTAATAAATGTTAATTCATAAGTTTAAAATTTTAAATATAATTGACATTTTTAACGAACATGATTAATTTCCATTGCAAAGATATTTCCATAAAATTCAAACTCAAAAATGGCCTTGATTTATGCTTTCCATAACATGAAATATCTTTGCACATCAAATACATATGCTTAAATGCAATGTTTTTTATAATATTTATAAATTTAAAATAAATTAAATTTAAGTTGTAATTTTAATTTTAATTATTTAGACAAAGACAATATATATGTATGTAGTATATAAAAGCGTTAGACATAAATTTCTTTAACTTTTTTAATTTTAATTCACAAATTAGTTTATACTTTGTAGTGGATTTTGTAAGAGAGGCATTAAAATATATAGAAGGTAAACATGCTTATTTTATACTTTAGCAACTTCAATAATAATAAAAAATGAGTTAACGTCAATTTAAATTAATTAAGATTTGAAAATTTTAACCTTGAGATAGTTTTTATTTTAAATTTCATAAATTTACACAATTATTGTTGTGATATGAGAATATATCTTTGACTAATTTTGAATCCGTATTTATTTTCGCATCAAATATTTACTACGTTTAATTAGATAATAATTACGGATCTAGATTATGAATAACAATAATACAATAAAATAATAAAAAAAAGAGGAGAATCCTCTTTTACAATTCATAAAACAAAATTTAACAAATACAAAATGAATAAAAAAAAACTTTGTAACATCATTCATAAATAAATTATACAACCCGTTGCTGTTAAAGTCCCGACATTAGGTAGTAATTTTGCACTAGTTTTCTTGGGTGTAGCTTTTTTAGGTTTAGGCAAGGATGAAAATATTCGGAAATATCCCCGATATATCCTCGATATATCCATTTCTCGGGGTCACCGATATCGATATTGGGAAGAATCGATATTTCCACGATATTTGTAAAAAAATTGAAAATATCGATAAATATCGGTAGACAATAACAATATCGAGTCTAATATCGGTAATATATCGAAAAAATATCGGAAAATATCGATAAATTTCGAAAAATGTCATACGAAATAACATTGTATATTATATTTTATATAAATTTATCATTGATATAAAATGTATTCAAATTATTTTGTTGATTTTATGTACTAAAGACTTGTTATTAAATTTTTACAATTTTAAAAATTACCGATATCGATATTCGATATCGATATATTCGTCGATATTTCCATAAATTTAAGGTCTCGATATTTCCACCGATACCGATATTTTCATCCTTGGGTTTAGGCAACTTAGTATTTTCCTTGTTTTTTGTGATTGCATGTATGAGATGTGGTTCATAGAGTAGAGTATAACTAGATTTTGGTTTTGACAAATGAGTGTAAAGTACGAAAGTTGATATAAAGAAAATGTGACGCTAGTCTTACCGTCGTTTTACTATTTAGGTGCATGACAAGTGTAAAATACGAAACATGATATAAAAAAATGTGACACTAGCTTTTACCTGTCAGACGGATCCATGTCCGGTTTGGGAATGGCCGAATCCACATTTAATCTCATATTTACTCAAGAGATTTTGTCGATCTATAAATGGGCATACTTCTTAAATTCGACAAATAGGTAAAGTCTAATATGCACTCGAGTGCATGTTGTGCACCCTAGTTCATGTTGCACTTTTCAATTTACTGACTTACACTTTTTGGTAAATGGTATTGCACTTTTCAATTATTACTAAAAATATTATTATACAGTTTAATAATTGAAAAGTGCAACACAATTACCAAAAAGTGCAAGTCAGTAAACTGAAAAGTGCAACATGGACTAGGGTGCACAACATACACTCGAGTCCACAACAGACCAACCCCGACAAATATAGTCCGGTTCATCACCGTACCCAATTATATTTGTATGGTTTTGTGACTTTAACTTGTGAAACACAACAGACTTTCACGGTGATTTTCCGCATTTAAGCTGGAAAAAAAAAATCAAAAGAAAAACCTCTAGAATATTGTGAAGTAAAAACAAAATAATAATAAAATGAACACACAACAGTAGTCGGATCACTTGTTCAGTTGTTCCCTGGCTGCTGATTATCAAAAGTCAAATGACCCAATCTTTTATTCCGTGAACAATACTCACCCAACTTACAATATATAAAAGTAGTTGCACTTTAGGTTTCATTATATTATTTTTTCTTGATCACATTAAATTTAATTTTCACATTCAAAAGATAGGGAAAAAAACTTTTATTAATTGACTATGTATATTTTCAATTTTCCAAAAACATCAACAATACTTTATCGAAAATATACCCATTGTCAGTTTGTCCATAAAATCAGTAATTTATTGAAATAAAATTGAAAAATAAAACAAACCTAATTTTAGAGTTTTAAGAAATGGGGTTATATTTAGATAATTTAAAAAAAAAAAAAATTGTATCTACTAAATATTTTTTTGGAAAGTTTATCTAAATAACTCAAGTATTTGCGGAAAGTAGTAGTGGAGAGGAGCGGTGGGGCGGTGGACGACGGCAGATGGAGGACAACGGCAGATGAGGTGACGTGGCGGCTTCTTTCTTTAGAGATCAAGAAATTAGGTTCAATCTATTTATAAAAATCATTAATTATCAAATATAATTGAAACCAATCTAATAGTTAAATTAGAACATGTTTGAGTTGATATATAATTTAAATTTATATGATCATAATAATTCAATTAATGTCTATATAAATAATCAAAATTATATAAATTTAAAATTTTATGCTTACGCAGTTGCATGCTTTCAACGCACGTATCAATCTACCTTGATCAGTATAAATATTCATCCTTTGCATTTTGTAAAGAGATGCTTACGAACATTTGTCTTTGAGTTGTGAGTTTACGAGCAAAGTGAGGATAAATTCATTTTCGAGTGAATGAGTGTGTAAACATCTCTTGATCAATCAAAGTTAAAGTCGCGTGTCCAGTGAATGTAGATCACATTGATCGAACCACTTAAATTCTTGTGTGCTCTGTTTTCAGTTCTCGTTTTATATTTGTGAATTTCTATCTTGTTGAATTATTTCTTGGAATCTGTTTTCTGTTTGATTGGAGACATTAATCTTACGGATTACTTGACAATTGGCGCGTCTGTGAAAATAGGAGAGTCAATCCTTGAAGCAATTGCTAGTTCTAAGATGGAGAATTCGACCAAGTATAATATTGAGAAGTTCTTAGGCACGGAAGACTTTGGGTTGTGGAGAGTCAAGATGCAAGCTCTTCTAGAACAACAAGGTTTGTTCGATGCACTCGAAGAACCTATAGCCCTTGCCGGAGAATCTGTCTCAGCTGCTACTGAAATGAGCAAGATGCTCAGGAAGGCTCGAAGCACAATTCTACTCTGCCTTGGTGATAAGGTTTTGAGAGAAGTTACTAAAGAGAAATCCGCGAAGGAGGTTTAGGACAAGTTGGGTAAGCTTTACATGGTGAAAATCCTTTCTAACCGTCTTTATTCGAAGTAGAAGTTGTATGTCTTTAGAATAGGTGATAAACCTATTCCAGGTCAGCTTGATGAGTTCAACATGATCCTTGATGATCTAGAAAATTTAGATGTCAAGTTAGAGGAAGAGGATAAAGCTCTGATCTTGTTGGGTGCTCTGTCTAAGTCCTTTAAAATCCTAAAGGACACCATCTTGTATGGTTGACACGTATTTTTCAATACTCACCTCTCAAGTATAAGAAGGTCCTCGTAGTAAAAGTAAGTGCCCGGTTAAATTATCGAACCACGGGACTAGTTTGTTAGTGTAGCCTTAGTGTTGTGTGTGTCACATAATTATAGTGAAAGAGCATGGGGGTGAGACTTAGTGTTGTGTGTGTCACGTAATTATAGTGAAAGAGCATGGGGTGAAAATCAACAAGATAAATACTAATTAGAAAAAGCAAGTAAAATGATGATCAAATATCAAATGTGAGAAGTAGTGTTCGGGTGTTCGTCACTATGTGAAAATAGTGTTCAAGCTCAACTTTTATGTGTAATTCGTAGGTTGGTGCTTGGTAGAAGCAATCACTAATGCATATATCTCATAAGGCACCTAGGATCGGGAGGAAAAATAGACACGTTCTTGCTCGGGTAATCACACAATTAGGGGGTTCTACTCTATCTAAATTAAACTAATCCCTAATCATGTTTTCCACCTGAATACTATAAACCAAGCTCCTATGGTCTTCTCATCAATTATCTAAACTCACATTCAAGCAATTAATGTAGATTAAT
The DNA here is from genome assembly GCA_963675135.1 of Galeopsis tetrahit. Taxonomy (NCBI): domain Eukaryota; kingdom Viridiplantae; phylum Streptophyta; class Magnoliopsida; order Lamiales; family Lamiaceae; genus Galeopsis; species Galeopsis tetrahit. The sequence goes on from OY776120.1 coordinate 2,587,004, forward strand.
GGGGTTCTAATGAAAATTACCCAACTCTCGTTGCGATAATCTAATATTAACTCAATCCACTCGTCCCCAACCCTCGATTATACGATCTATCATCTACTAATTGAATTCAAGCAAATGGTCATTTAAAACCCAATAACCTAACCAATTCACCATCCAATTGAATTACACAATCAAAATTAAACTAATAACACAAATTCCATCGCAAATCAAAAAACCCAAACACCAACAAACTTAGCCAATAATTAAATTAACAATATAAAACAAGCTTATGAAAGATAAATAATCAAACATTAATATAAAGAAGGGTATCACCTCAAGTCTTGTGTTGCTTGCAAGAAAATGAAATACTACATTTAAAACTAGCAAATAAATTAAAATTAAATTAAGAGTGTATTGAGTGAGGTGGGGGGAGGAAAGGGTTTCCCCAATGAGCTGCTCTGTATTCGCCGACTTCTGTGTTCGTATCCCCAGCTTCTACTGAATCGTTAAAAAATGGGCTTGGCTTAATTAATTCCAGAATGGGTTGCGGTATATACCCCTCCAGCTTTGTTAGATACACTCCCCCGATACATATACTTCCCTTAAAGTACATCTGAGATAGATGCACTCCCCCCAAATTGTATATTATACCCCTTTATCTTAATGTGGTGGAGAACTTAGACATTTGGCAAGCATATGGTGATGCACTTGTGTGATTTGATTTTGAGAGCATACATTTCCTTGATTTGCACTTTGAGTGTTGAGAGATACACTTACTTGTGAGGAAATTGTGAATTGAGCACTTAATCTTGCATGAATTTGAGCATAACTTGTGAATTTGTTTGTTGATATTTTTACCTCTTGGCTTGACTATATTGAGAAAAGTTGACAATTACTCATTCAATCTTGATTGAATTTCTTCGCAATCCTCCCACTTGTTCTATATTTCTTTCGTTGCTCGGGGACGAGCAACACTTTAAGTTTGGGGGGGTTGATTAGTGTGAAAATTGCTTGAAATTCATGTGTTTATTTTACATAATTTTGAGGGTTTTGTTGCATTATTCACACTAAATTGACTAATTGCACTTGAAATGAGAAAGGTATGTGTTTTGCTATTTTTTTTTTTTTTAGGTAAATTGAACTTATTTGGAAGCAAAATACGTATCTGAGAATTTATGGAACCAAGACGATAATTGCACCATTGGATGCGTCTCGAAAAAATGAGTGGAATGAAAAAAAGAATCAAGTCAATCGGAGGTCGGGAGCTCAAGATATGATCGAAACAAGAAAGTGTGAAACTGTAACAGATTCCACTCGAGCAGCCGAGTATAAAAAAATTAATGACATGACAATGTAAGCGGTGGACACAAAAAATAGTGTCTAGACATTTAAGGTTATAATAATGAATTATTAATGTCTATATAAATAATCAAAATTATATGAATTTAAAAATTTATGTTTACACAGTTGGAATAAAATCATATAATTGTTTCGCATGAAATAATATTATAGTATTATTAATAAAAGATGGAGTACATATTTATTTTGAATACAATTATCTTTAACTATTATACAATTATCTAATTATTAAAATCTCATTCAATAATAATATAATAATATAGTTTTATTCAATTTTACATATTAATTTTTTAAAATCACTCAAAATTCAAAGTAAATAATAATATAATCATTAAAATCACATTCAACAATAATATAATATTATATTTCCTTGCATCTTATATTTTTTATTAAAATTAAAAAAAAAATTGGGTATAACAATATCAACTCAATCTAATACACAAAATACATTATTAAACTGCATCTAAGATACATCCACCACTTGAGTTAACTAGAAGTTTCTCTTATAGTATTTTTTTAGACAAACATGTCGTTTAGATCTTCATATAGGAGCCCCTACTTTCTCAGTTCCATTTTTTTAGAGTAGTTTATAGTATACCGCTGGAAATTGCGAGTTAAAGGCTCATAAAGCTGTGACTTGGTCAAAAATGCTACTACTTCTTCTTTTTCTTTTTTGGTTTTCATTTTTTTGACTAGTCTTTATCCAACTTTCCTGGCGTTGTGGGTTCTCCAATAAATAATAAACCACCATGAATGAATGATGCACACTCCACTCAACCAAACTTCAACAAAAGTAAACTCAATCACTTTCATATATTGCAAATTTCCTGTTTCTTACATTACATCAACCTCTCAACTATTAGTCAAGCTTATGCCACTCAACAACCATTCAAACTTAAACCTACAATCAACCTAAAACAAAGTCTGTATCACTGCAATATATGAGAAATTCGAAACGACGATCGGTTACTAAGTCGGAGAAAGTATGAGGACAATGAGAGCTACAATGTTTTTCAATAATACAATAACAATTCAAGAATATCTGAATAAAACTTGACACTAGTATTCAGTGAAGACTGCAAAAATCTCCAGCACAAATATCCCATATGTTTCAAACTGAACATTTGTCTTTCAGCTGAATAAAAGCAAACAGTGGATACAGTTAAGCAGTACAAATGGATCCACAAAAGCATCAAGAAAATGATGAAGGCAACATTTTCACAACTAAATTATCACTACCCTGCACAATAACTCAAGAATGAACCCTGCCCACGTTTTACTTATGCAACAGATACACAACACAATTGCCTGAAACTCGGTATCATATAAAAAATTCTTGGTGTGAATAAGTTTAGGATACAACAATGGCGTGCAGATACAATAACACAAGTTCAAACACAGATTGCAGCCACTATTGGTTGAATACAAACAACAACAACACAGACCCTTTTCAATTTTCATAAACTATCATTCGAATTACCATTACCGTTACCATTTGATATCCTTCTAAAAGCACATGCCACCAGAGTCCTCCCAGCAAAGAAGCTAAATCTTGATTTGCTCACCAGTCTACCTCCATTACTAGTTGATGGAGTATCAATATCAGCACCAACAGTTCCAACACGAGCAGCTGTTGTTCCACTAACTATTGGGGGGAACTCGACTCCATATTCGGGTGCTCCATTATCACATGTGCTCGCATCCATGGCCTCTTGTTCTATCTCATCTGCATCCAAGTTCACAGTTAGCGTTGATCTCCTTGCCCTCAGCCAATCTGCAACATCACCTGTTACTCCTCTGCACTTCTTAACCTTAATCTTCACTAAATTTGGACATCCAAAAGCAAATGCTTCGATCCCACTATCCGTTACTCTACATCCCTTTATGCAAAGTTTCTTCAACGCCATACACTTAGCTGCAATACAAGAAATCTCTGGATCTCCAATGGTTTCACTCCCACAAAGCGCCAATCTTTCCAACTTTTGACAATTTAAGGCCATTGCCATCAAACTCACGGAACTAGGGTTCACCCCTATGAGCACCAACTCCACAAGATTCACACTGTTCTTTGCAATGGCAATCAATCCTTCGTCGCCTATCCTGTTGGTTCTCCACCCATCAATATGGATCTTCCTCAGAAGCTTACAATTTTCAGCAATGGCCAAAATTCCATCGTTTGAGCAATCAGGAGCCTTCACCAAGTGAAAGATTTCCAAATCCAAGCACTTGGAAACTGCTATTAATCCCACATCACTCACCTGCAACCTCTCCAAATGAACCTCTGTTAAACAGCTGTTCTTACTAGTGATGCTCTCTAACAACCTATCCCAATCCCCCAAACACCTCAAAATTTTAATGGTCTTCAAATTTTTGGATCCAACAATCAAGGGCCCAAAGCACTGGCCATTATAGAGCTCCTTAAGAGTAATCGACTTGAGCGAGGAAGCCGCCATACCAGGACCAATCGTCTCCGCAGCAAAACCATCGTTAATTCCGCGTAAACGCTTCACAGAAAGCTCCTCAAGCGAAGAGCAATTATCCAAAAGAGCATTCATACCCTTAGCTCCAAACATACACGACCCACACGAAAATTTACGCAAGGATTTGCAATTAGCAGCTAAAGCCAACATACCTACATCAGTGACCTCGCGGCATCCCCGGAGCTTCAACCGAGTTAAATTGCAGCATCGGAGGGAGATCAAGGTCAAAGCGTCGTCGTTTATGCTAACAGACTTACGGTCACATCGAAGGGCGAGTTTGGTGACCGAGTCGAACCTGGTGAAAAGTGAGGGGATGTGAGGAACCACCTCCGCAGATGCGTTGATGGCGATTCGGTGGCGACTCTGGCCATCGACGGCGAGCCAGCGGCGGCAGACCAGGGAGCAGCGCTTCCTGTCGGCGGCGGTGAGTGATTGGAAAACGAGAGCCAAGCATTCGTCGGGGATCTCGGAGGAGTAGTCGAGGTGTTGATCGATGCAAAGTCCGTCGAGGTGGCGGTGGTGGAGGCCGAGATTGGGATCGGGAAAACGGTTGGAAGCGCCACCAGGAGAATAGCCATGTGTGGAGTTAGCTTGACCCATTTTGCAGAGAGAGAGAGAAAGAAATGGGGGTAGCTTTTAAAACGGGGAAGTGGGATAAATGGGTCGGGTTAAACTGATTTGACCCGTTAAAAACGGGTTCCATGGGGTTTGTGCTTAATTTTTTTTCCTCTTTTTACTAAATTTTGCTTAAATGTTTTTCTTAATTGACGTGAAACATTCTTAAAGTCAATTTTAAGTGGACGAAAATTTGAATTTATTTGGAAGAAATAATGATTAATGACACACTTTTATATTGAAGAAATATTAGTATATTTTTTGGTAATTAAGGTAAATCTAATTTGAGAGGTGTATAATTCACATAATGTTTGAAAAAATATCCATAGAATCAAATATTTTTTTAAGGGTTAATTCTAAATAAATACACCACCTACCTTTAGTTTCAATATTAATTTAATCACAAACTTTTACGATTATAGTAAAAAATCTCAATCTTTCATTGTGTTGCAATTAGATACACATTTTAATCGTAAAAATCTCAATCTTTCATTGTGTTGCAATTAGATACACATTTTTTTTTCTCCGATCAACAATTGATGATGTGGCTTGTCAGAACTTGTCACGTCAGATTACACATATTTTTTTTTTCTTTCACATCAGATTACACTTTATAGAAATAAAATAAAATTTTATAAAAATAAAAATAAAATATGGGATACATTAAGTAAAGGTCGTGATTAAATTAATACTGAGACTAAAGGTGATGTATTTATTTAGAATTAACTATTTTTTTAATGAAAAAGTATTACCTTTCGAATTAGTCTCATGGGTAACAGTTGCACTCTACGACTAGACTCAGGTGTACTAGAGTGAAATGTGACACTAATTTTAGTTGTTATTCGAGTTGAGTCGAGTACTTAAAATTTGAGTTCGGTTCGAGCTCTTATCAAGTGAAGTTCGGCTCGGCTCGATAATATTGACGAGTTAAAAAATGAGTTTAACTTGATTCATTAACAAGCTTAACGAGTCTATCAAATCGAGTCGAACCTAATGAAATTTTAAAAAAAAATCAGATATTGAATCTATCAAATCGAGCTCGAACTTGGCTCGTTTAATGAACGAGTCGAACTCACAAGCAGCTTAATTAAACACAAGCAGCTTAATTTGTTTAACAATATTATTTGATATGTGTGTAGATTAATGTAACAATCATATATCACAAAATAGATTTTATTGTCTTATTCATTTAAATGATGTTTATTTATACATAATACTAGTTTCAACTTAAATATATAAACTAATATAATTAAAACGTATAAATGTTCTATTAGTGCAAATGAATGAATGATCCATCTAACCAATTATGGATTAGGGGAAATGTGTGTTTTAAAATATAGACAAATGCAATTAACTATAAAAATATAAGATTAAATGTTGAGATTAATGCAATATTGGAGAACTGTTTTTATTACCAGAAGTGTTCTTATCAGAACTGTTCTTACTATCAGAACAGTAACTAGTGTTCTGATATTGGTTTTCAGTACAAGCTGAGTAAGGAGTACTATGCTGATAAGGTTTAGTGTTCTGATCTTAGGTATCAACTCTGTTGGTCGGATCAGAACAGTACTGCTCTTAGTCTGCTGAAGAGTATTGTGCTGAGTTTTACTGTGCTTAGTCCTGTGTTGTTATTCCAGTTTCAGAGTTTGTTTTTTCTGTTAGTTTGTTAGGTAGTTAGTTTGTTGGAGACAGTTTCAACTTGCATTGTACATCTATAAATACACCATCTAGTGCATAGGTTGTGGGTTACCAAAAACTGAGAGTTTCGAGAGAGATCAAGCTTTGTGTATACTTGTAATCTGTAATTTTCAATTGTGATTAGTGAAGAGAGTCTTCTATCCTCCGTGGACGTAGATCATTTGATCGAACCACGTAAATCCGAGTCTTATTTTATTTTTTTTATTCGTTTCAATTCTTTGCGTTTCTAGTGATCTTGAATTATCATTTGTGAGCTGTTGCTTAGTGAATACAATTCCATAACATTAAACATAATGAATGACGATGAATTCTCAATCAAGAAACATGAGATGGTGTATGTATGAATTAGATGTCGGAAAAACTAATCATACTCATAATGATTGAAACGGAAAAAATAACTTATGGAGAATCAAAAGCATTGCCCAATCAAATCGCATATTTAACAACAAAGTTCATCTCATTATCATTATCTGTCGATGGATCAATAGTGAAGGTCTCGATGGCGACTTGGGTGGTTTGGGAATAAGGTACGATCATTTCATAATTTGCGGCTCGACAAGCTAGTTAGGACCCCGTCAATTAATATTGTTGGAAAATAAATTAGTCAATACTATCCACTGACTTGTATTATAGGTTAAACAACAGTGTGAAATTGATTATGTTTAAAATAAGATAATTTTGTATATGAAGGAAATATAAATAATTAAATTGAATATATTTTATTTACCTATTCACTCATTAATCAATTCAATTTGCAATTTTCTATTTAATTAATTTCGTTTTTTTATTTTCATGCTGACGGTCTCAAGAAAGAGAGTTTTGTGAACAATAATTTAATTTCGTTAATTATTTATGAAAAATATTGCATGATTTGTCACAGTATGTATTGTGGGGTTGGAGGCCGGCAGGACAAGAAATTTTTTGGAGTATTTTATAGTGTGATATTATTTGGTTCTCAAATAAAATAATAGAGGCCATATTTGATCCATGTATCATTGTATCCTCATCTCCATTATTGTATTTAAATGCATACTATTCAAAACTGAATATATAAAGTAAAATTTCAAGTTGCCTAAAACACAAAAGATCGACTATTTATAAATATTTAAAAATCATTCGAAATTCAAAGTAAACATAGTCGAAAGAATACATAGCATCTTGTCTACTAGTGTGCTGTGCGTCTATATCTGTAATGTTAAAAGTGGAGATACTTCGAATATAAGATAGAATTTTTTTACAATGTCTGTCAAATTTTTTTCAAGTGAATCGACAGATGGACTTGTAAAGATAAACAATTTTGACATTTGACTTCTTGGAAATTGGACGATTTTTTACCGCAAAAAAGATGACTGCGAATTAATAAATCATTCAAATCTAAATTCATGGAGTTGTAGTATACAAAGCGAACAACTTGAGGTACCAAATTGACGGTCTTGTTCATGCATGTCTATGCCCGCCTTATACCAAACTAATTTGTGGTTGTCACATCATCTTTAGTCACGCTGAAAAAAGAATTCAATAATTTTATACTATGAGTATTACATGCTTTTTTCTTTTTTAATATTCTCAAAAACAAAGTTGAGTGTTTTTTTTTTTTTTTTTAAGTGTTAATGTTTTGTTATGTATGATGGTTGTGATAGTTGAGTTTGGAAGAGTCGTGGTGGTCCAAAATAAAAAAACAAAATTATTGCTTCATGTCTTGCACTCCTATTCCATTCTCCATAATTATTTATGGTCACGGGTTTTACCCATCTTCTTACCTATTTCCTACCTAAAAATATTAGTAGTAATTAATTTGCACTTGTAGCGTGCGTGAATCAAAAGAACAAACAAGAATCGTTGATTTAATGAATACCTGAATTTTAAGAAAAAGGAAGAACTTGTCTTCAATAATATTAAAATCTTCAAAACTGCCTCCACAATGTTTGGAAGGGGAATAAAAACGAAAATTCTAGTGTACGAAATTAGAAAATTTATAAAAAAACCCCAAAACAATTGAAAATTGCAAAAATAACACTAAAAAAATAATAGAACGCGTTTTTGACCCCTCAAATGATGGAGTTTGGCCAAAAAGCGTCACACGTCACGATAAAGCTGTGTGTTTGACTCGTAACATCGTTTCCACCTGAAAAAGTGTACTCGCTTACCAAAATCGGGTTTCAGCTCCCAAAATTTTAAAAAATCTTCGAGTACTCTAGTTTTTTCAAAAATTGCAATGTTGCTCGTGCTACATCAACCCCTAAACAAAAACTAAAACAAAAATTAATTAAATGCTTTGACAATTAGGTATAACAATCTTCAATAATCTTGACGTATGAGTTATTTAGAATCCTGACTTACTCAATTTTGATGTCTTTAATGGATATTCATGAATTTGATTAGGACTTTTTAAACATATCTTTAAATAATATCCTACTCTAGTTGTATAGTAGTGGCCGGGTCCCTTTTGAATTATTTTGCAAGATACTACGTTATTATGCCTGTAAGAAACGAGTGGTCAATGGCCAACTTATATATTACACTGGAAAATCAGGAGTATTTTAGTAAAATAGAGAAGTGATTATTAATTGACCAACCAAATTTAATTTTAAAGAAATTTGATTTCATTAGTTGACTGATATTTATTGTCTCAATAAATAGTGACTCAATTATATATTGCGTGCACTTAAACAATGGATTGATCCAAATAAATTATTCGGCACTTAGATTGAATATCTAATTTTTTTATTTTTTTTTAAATCTTCTATTGGGGTATGCAAGTTTAATTATTACTTCATCTGACCCACTTTATCTGTCGTTTAACAATGTTTTACATAAGTTTAAAAAAACCATTAAATATATGTATAATGTGACCTTAATCTTGTATTTGCATATATTGTCCTTTAATGCATACTACTATTAAAAAAACAAGTAAGAATTGACAAAGTTTAATTTAAATATGATATTTAAATTTTCTTGGTTGATGCAAAATGACAAGAGTAAAAAATTATTCACTTAGAAAGACAAATAATTTGGGTTGTAAAAAAAATGTTTTGACATCCGAAAGAATTTAATTTGAACAACTAGTAATCCAACTCGATTTTTGTGAGCACTCTTCCATTCTTTATTATTTTCGTACTTTACTTTAAAGTGTTGAATTTTTTTAAAGTAGTATCAATTGATAGACCACTTTGACCGTATATTTATGATTAATGTGGTTTTTGTTTAAAATTCATTTACTTTTTTTTTTCTTCTTTTTAATTTGATAGGATTTTATTAAAATATAGTTATTTATTTATTTTTTTAAGGAAAATTGAAGGTTTGAAGAGCAAATCATGTGCCTATTAATTATTAGAGCCATTGTAAGGAATGAATAAAGGGGGAGATAAAATAGGCCACGGTTATACACACGGACCAATTGAGGACACCCACTAGCTAAACACACACCGTAAGATGAGGACACCCACGTGAAATACCAAAAAATACCCTTAATCTACTTAAAATTCTAATTCTATACATTTACATTTCTAAAATTCAGTACACTCACTTCCTCCCCCTCTCCCTTCGCCCCTCTCCCTCCCCCTCCACCACGATCGCGGTCCCTTTCCCTCCCATTCCTCCCCCCTCCACCACGATCACGACCCCTCGCACCCCTCCTCCCCCCTCCACCACGATCACGGCCCCTCGCACCCCTCCTCCCTCGTCCGCCACCGCCCTTTTCAAGTAAGTTTAACTTTAATTTAGAGTTTCTGGAAAAAATTTAGGGGAAATTTAGGGTTTTTAGAAGTTCGAAAATTATGTTCGAACAACTTGTGTTTGTTCAGGAAAAAAGTTCGAACAAGATGTTCGAACTTTTTTTCGGACAAATTTAAGTTGTTCAGGAATTTTTTTCGAACATATTGAGTTTGTTCAGTAAAATATTTCGGACATCTCAACTTTGTTCGGGTAAAATTTTTGAACATATTTAGATTTTTTTTTTATTTTGTGTTTTTAAGAGTTTTTTTATCGTAGAATGGTGGTTGTGTTTGGTGGTGATGATTTTGGCATGAAATAGAATGGGTGGGTGTACTCATCTTCGTTTTTTTTTTTAAATTTCACACGAGAAGTATACGGAACATTTCACATGCCCTCTAAGATGAAAAAAATGTCTGGTGGGTGTCCTCAATAGTTCCGTCTGTGTATAACCGTGGCCTAAAAAAAAGGGTCCGACTATTTACACCTCCATTTGCGTTGAGAACACTCCCCCTAAAATCTGATGCACCCCCCTCAAATTGTCATAAACGCCCTTCTCTTATATAATTCCAATTACTACTCACACCCCCCCTAAACCCTACTTTCTCCCCCAAATCCTCCATCTTCTTCCTCCTCCACCAATTCTTCTTTCATCTTCTCCCCCACCCCTCACCACCACCGCCGACGACCTGCCCCTCCACCACCCGTCGTCGGCGACGCCACCCCCTCCCTCCCTCGCCGAGCCCGTCGCCCCCCCCTCCCTCCCTCGCCGAGCCCGTCGCCCCCCCCCCCCCACCTGTAAAAAAAAAAAAAGAAGAAGAAGAAGAAATACAGATCGCGGCCGCGCGCGGCCGTCCCCTCCCTCCCCCCTCCCTCGCCGAGCCCGTCGCCCCCCCTCCCCCCCGCCTGTAAAAAAAAAAAGAACAGAACAGATCGCGGCCGCGCGCAGCCGTCCCCTCCCTCCCCCCTCCTCCTCCCTCCCTCGCCGAGTCAGTCCCCTCCCTCCCCCCCTCCTTCTCCCATCTCGATTTGTAAAAAAAAAAATTACAGTAATCGGCCGACGCCGCCCCCGACCCCGCCCAACGGCCGCCGCCGCCGCTCAACGGCCCTCGCCCCCGCTCCCGTCCATCGGCCAAATCCAGGTTTTTTTTTTCCCTTCTTTTTCTTACCTTTCGACCACTTTAGGTCGATCCAAATACACTACGTCGACAACAGGGTGTCGACGAGTGTATTTTTGGTCAACCTAAAGTTGTCGACGAGTTTTTAATTTATTTTTTTTCCGATCAACAAATGTCGAGCATATACAATCTTGTCGACAAACCAGTGTCGACGGGAGTGAATATGGTCGACACTGGTTTGTCGAAATCTTTAAAAAAAAAATCGAAATTTTTTAAGTTGAATTTTTTTTGTTTGGGGAGAAATTTTGGTGTTTGATGTTTGGCGACGACGACGGCGTCGGCGGCGGAGACGGCGGAGGATGGATAAAACTTAGGTTTAAAGGTGGGGTGCATTTAGTAGTTTAATATGACTTAAAGGGTATTTTTGGTATTTCACATGATTATTAATATAAAACAAGTAAGGGGGAGTGTTCTCAACGCAAATGGAGGTGTAAATAGTCGGACCCAAAAAAAATTGGCAGGTCGTTTTCTGCCAAAAAGCCCAATGTCGAAGGCCCATTGGAAATTAAGTGGAGCCCAAACTTCAAGAATGAATTCTAGCTCATTGAAGGCCCACTAATAAAGCCCATTTGCTCATGTAACTTACCCAGCTGCATAAGTTGAAGGAGGCAACAACGGCTAATATTAATTAAGATATATTTGAATTTTAATATTTAATTTATCAAAAATTTTACTCAACATTTAACTAAATTCATTGACATCCAATTTTAATAGTACATGTACAATCAATAGCACTCAAATATCACTCTTAATCGAAATGGAGATAAATCGTTGCAGCTAGGGATGAAAATAGGTCAAACCAAGCTTTGCATGAAAAAACTTAGACCTATTTACAAAAAAATTGCCTAAGTATAGCTTATTATCTGTGATAGATTTTTTTTTATGTGTTTGACCTGACCTAAACAGGTAAGGCCTACAAGCTTTTTAAAAACCTATTTAAAATTTGTTCAGAAAATTAAAAAACGTGGTTCAATATTTAAAATTACAAATAAATTAACAAAATAAATGCATTATACAATGACAAATTCAAATAAAAATATAAAATCAATTTCTTAAATACTAAAACAAATTTAATTAGCTATATTTTACTATTAAGGTTAATATTATATTTCAAGAATTATTTTATTATTAAATATTTAATATAAAATATATAAATGCATAATTTTAAATAGACCGGCATATTAGGTTTATAAGACCTTATACAAAGCCTATGTCCGGCCTATTTAACTAAATAGATTTTTTAAAAAATCTTAATCCCGACTTATATAATAAATAGGCTAGATCAGACCGTAGATTCATGTCGTTTAATTGGTCCGACCTACTTCCAAGTTCCACCCCTAATTGCAGCTCATAATTTAGGTTGCGTTTGCGTTTGTAAATATAACTAACAACTTTTATAATTATTATTTTTAAAGTTCTCTTTCAAAAAAATTAAATAAATGTAATTCTAAAAAAAATTAGAAATACCCACTTAATGGGCTAAAATGGATTATTTTGGTACCATCTATACTTTCTTGGCCCATCCTCATCAAACAAGCAGCAACGTTGATATTTATTGAATGATGTTGAATTTTTCGATCAACCAAACACACACTTTTATGTTTATAGAGAGAAGTTCGATAATTATTTTAAAGACTATACAATTCTTTTGATATTTCTGAGAAATCTCAAATTGACTTTTACTTGCGTGGTAGGACCCGTCATAAAAGACGGTCGAGGCCTTCCCCTTCATACCTTCGGCCTTGCGTGCCCTAGAGAGATCCTTCCTTGGCTATCGGAGTCGATCTGGTCCCGATAAGCAACTCATTTTTCGATCTCTACAACGTTTACATGGATGAGCCCTCGAACAACTCTCAGGAGTTTGTGGTTGTTGTGGTATTGGAGTCGCCCACTGGCAACGATCTTAATCTGGCTTTCGCGATTACATCCCATTCTACGAAAAAGTCCGGAAGCCCTTATTGCTCGGGGTGGAACGACAACCTCCGAAAAGCATTACCAACAAGTTTGGGGCAAGAGTCTTCGTGACTCATTGTTGACACGTCGTCAGGACTTGACAATGAAATGAACTTTGTCGCCAAGCTCACGGGACGATGGGGCGATACATTTGATCCCCCATAAGCCCGTTTTAATGTTTTAGCCATTTTGATCCCGCCAATTTATTTATTTTTGGGTTTTTATTGGATTGATTGATTGTTTGGTCTAGAGGGGTGTTCCTTTTCTCCTTTTCTCGAAATTTTCCGCGTAGGATTTTAATGGAGCGCCGACCTTTAATTCGTCTTGTGAACTTATGACTTGAAGTCTTTTATTTTTCTCATAATACACATCCCTTAATCATATAACCCAATTAATTTGAGGTAAAGTGAAATTTCAACCTATTAAAATGTCAAAACAAACCAACACAATCTAGTTACATTAAATCCAGTTGTAATTGATATATTCTATGAATCACTAGTATTTTTTATGTATGGTTAGAGCACTTATGAGTTTTGAATTTATAATAAATCTAGTTAATATCTTTTCTTTTTTATAATATTTTTGATACCACATGCTAATTAATTAAACCAATACAATCAGACAAACGTCCAAAAAAAAACCCTTTAATTTGAATCTTAGAATATGTCAAATGAAACAATCCTAAAAAATGATTAATTAATTATATTATTTTTGCAATTCAATCGATAATGAATTTTGTGTCAGGACAGGAGATGTTAATTGTTGGAACAGTGGAAAAAAAGCTTTTGACACATGGAATTTTGGGGAGTAAACTTTATAGCAGTGAAAGCAATATATTAAAAAGGTAAAATAAAAATTAAAGAATGAGTATTTAACAATAAACAGAACAGTGCCTTTTGTTTTTTGGTATTCAATTAGGCTTTAAAAGAAGAGTTAATGGGTGCAGTGCAGCTAATGCTATACACAGTGTTTCACTCATAAATCCAAACACATTCTATTGCATGCCGACACACAGGTAAAAAAAGTTAGCTAATCTTAAATGCAACTTGTTTTTTTATCTAATATAAAATAATTATGTAAATTTTCAGTTATATTTCTCATATTTAATAGAAATTTAAAAAAATCTAAATAAAATTTAATTATTACTATAAGATTTAATTCAATATAAAAAAAATAAGAATAATATATATGGTTAGAATTTGAGTGTATCATGAACTTTAATGTAGGGTGCAAATAAAAACTAAAGATGGTCTTACATACAAATTATAGGGTAAAGTCTAGTATGCACTCGAGTGCATGCTGTGTACCCTAGTCCATGTGCACTTTTCAGTTTACTGACTTACACTTTTTGTTAAATGGTGTTGCACTTTTCAATTATTACTAAAAATATTATTATACAGTTTAATAATTGAAAAGTGCAACACCATTTACCAAAAAGTGTAAGTCAGTAAACTGAAAAGTGCAACTGGACTAGGATGCACAACATGCACTCGAGTCCATAGCAGACCAACCCCAAATTATAGAGCTCATTTCTACTAACTATTTTTTATTTACTCAAATTACCATTCACTTTATTAATACACATTTATTTTATTTATAAGTGGATCCATATATAAATAATTAATAATACTCCATTCTTTAATGTTTTTGAAAGAGAATCATACATTACATTGAATGAGAGTATATAGTTTTGGGCATTTAGGCATGCAACAGTCCCCATCCCATGGATTTTTGAGATCTATGTGTGTATGTATATATATAATTATATTAATATTAAAATATATGTTTTTTTTTTTTTTAAATTTGTGTGTCTTATGTGCATTTAAACTTATTTTGAAATAAATTTTAATGACAGCTAAAAAAAAGAAAGAGTTTTTCTTTTTTAGGACAGAGGGGGTGTGTATACGTACAAATATAATATGAGTGAGAATGTATAAAGTAGAAAGGCAGAAAGCAAAAATGAGATGACCAAATGAATTGACCAACCAAGGGAAAGATGAAAGCTTGTTTGCTGCAACATGCTATTTTTCTGAATCACTTTTTTTCATGGTGGAGGTACACAACACAATAAACACCACTTTCTCTCACTAACCTATACATACACATAGATATAGAGAGATAGAGATGTTATTTTTTATAAAATCGATTTTTAATTTTGGCAAAACGTTTTTGTTTTATTAATTAAAGAGTTTAAAAGTTAGTAAGGGGGTGTTTTAAAACTCTGAAATAAAAAATAAATGATTCTAGAAGCAGTTTGTAGAATTTCAAAACACACCCTAAAACTACCCATTTACGACTTGTTCATTTTAAAAACACATTTGACATTTGATAGTATTTTTTAGTTATCCAACAATATTAGTAGGGATTCAAGTTTTTATAGTCCTGAAATGAATATTAATAGTATTGTTGTTTTTCAATATACAAGTTGTTTTCTAGAATAAATAAAAATACTCTTGATTGAAAATACAACACGTGATTTCATACACACTTTTTTTTTATTGAAACTTCACAAGATTACACATTCTTAATATGAAAATACACTATAAAATTAATACTTTCTCAACATCATTTTATTTTTAAAACGGTCACTAATTTTTAACCTACATTTTACTTTACGTCTCATTAAATCATTTAAAATACCTCTCATTTATCTTATATCACCGATCACTGAATCATCTTTTCTTAAAAAGTGTACCGTTCAAAGTGTGCAAATAATTTCGAAACGGAGGGAATGCGTTTTATGAGGAATTTACTCCACTGTGTATATAGAGATGAAATGTTGTTGAAGAAAATGATAGATGATAAGGGATACCTTTTTTAATTCATGTCAGTTTTTGTGAAATCAGTCCGTTGCCTTTATTTTGACTGAAAAAATTATAATTGCCCAATCTTATGGCACCCACGATACATCACCCTACAATACAATATAATAATTAAATTAAAGCCCATGAAAAGGTACCACTGTATGGCATTCAAATGTAACACCATTAATAAGTACAAAACTCATATTGTGGAGTACAATTTAAAAAAAAACCCATTCTACAACGGTTCTCTTCGACGCAGGGACTTCGACGCTAATGTCGAAAATCGATTATCTCGATCATGTTTTAGTCCTCTAGAGCATGTTTGTTTTGGAACTCACCCGTTCGGACGTGGGACGTTATAGTCCTTGTTCTACTTCGAGATTTCACATTCGTATTTCCCCATTCAACTACATTCTACTATTAAAATCTTACTATTACATCTCATCCAAACACAATTTGATTTGACATAATCATACTATTACATCCCACCCAACTACTCTTACACAATTTGATTTGACATAGTCAAAATTCCAACAAACACACACAATTACTATTCATCAGAATTTCCACATCCAAGATTTCCACATTCCGGATTTTCCCCATCCTACATAATCCCAAAACAAACATACGTGATACGCCTAATGTTTTCAAATATATGTTTGATTTGTACGTGAACTCCCTATTGTAGAGTCTCTAGGTAGCATTAGAGTGGTGAAAGACAAAAACTTAAAGTGTGTTTTGAGCTTTGCAGAGGAGCATTGGTTTGTTTCAGGTAAAGGGACCATGCATAATTATTGTGTCATCGACTCATTTTATATACATATTCACGATACATACTATGCCTAAGTATTTCAGTCTATAAGTTTTCTGTTACTTTTTGACACAGAAATTAAGAAAAGTGATTAAATAATACATATAGTACAAATGATGTGATTGATAGACGTATAGAGATAGAGAGAAAAAATAAGATATAAAGTAAAGTGTAAGAATAACAAATTAAAAGTATTTACAAAAAATGACATGAAAAACTTATAGACGGACATACCAAAATGGTAAAATTGAAATATTATAGACGGAGGGATAGAGTATCATTTCTCCAATCCTTATCCTAAATTTAAAATGTGGATTGAAAATGCAAATACTTACGTGTAAATGTTAGTTATACTAGGGTTTTGGTTAAATATAAAAATTACACAGTAAATAATTGTTACACAAGAGTCGAGTCGGTATGGCTATCGTACCATTAATATAAGATCGAGAGAAGGTCATGACTTGATAGAATCGGAACCATCTGATTTCGTCAAAGCAAGTAGTTGGAAGATGATAATTTGATAGTCAAAAGCTAGATGATGCATTGATGCCGTTGTGAGAGGGTAGGAAAAAAGTTTTAGCGTGAGACTTTAGAGAAAAATGAGGGTTTTTATGAATTAGACAGATATTATGCGAGAATAGATATATGATCATCGTTAAATAGAAAAATTATGGGGTGTTTACTTTGGGCTTTGAGTGGTTTTAAAAATCGGGTTTTTGAAATCCTGGTTTTTTAAATTCCGATGAATAGTAATATGAGTGTTTTTTTTGGGTTTTGGAACAGTGGAGGATTTAACTTTATATCAAATCAAGATGTAAAATTGAATGAGTTTGTATTTTTATATTATTGTTTGGTGAGATTATAATGATTAAATGTATTATATTATTATATTATTATATTATTGTTGAGAAAGAATATAATGATTGGAGTAATATTATATAGATATAACTTCATGTCAAATCAATATGTTTGATAGGGGTGATTTTGAGTGAATTTTGAAAACCGATTTTTAAATCGCGAAATAAAACGGGTTTTAGATCTTGAAATCCAAAACCTAGTTTTTAAAACCGAAAGTAAACAAAGCTTTAGTGTTTTGGTGAATTAGAACAACAATATATACAATATAATTATTCATAAAAATATAGTTAACTAGTGGCCTACATGTGGTAGTTAAAATTAATTGGTATGAGTTGTCACCTTAATTTTCGAGAACACAAAATCGAATTCCTCCGTGGAACATACGTTGTCCATTTTCCTACACCTAGAATTGTTTTGTTTTGTGCTATTTCAAATATTGTGATTTTTTTATTATAAATAAAGGATAATGTATAATTAATGGGCATTTTTCTATGAAATAAAAAACAACTTTATTATGATTATTAATTAGTCTGACTATGAACTGTTTAACTGCTGAATCCTTACGGCATTGACTACTATCCATCCAAATGGAAAGGGCCTGTCTACTCGGAAAATGGAAATTGAATGGCCACTTTCAATTATTTATTCTATTTATTTCCTAGATTTTCCTTTATCTATTCGAGAAACAAGAGAGGAATAAAAAATTAGAAAAATATAAGTGCAAAAGTTAAAAAAAGTGTAGAGTGCAATAAAAAATTTAGCACCATATAAAAGTATAAAACTATGTACTAACTGTAAATAAATTATTATTATTATTATTTATCACATATATATATATACTCCATATAAATTCATACAAAAAGTGAATAGAGATAAATGAAAAATGACTTGTAAGTTTTTTTTATTAGAAGAATCACAATACGCATGTGATGCAGATTAATTGGCAATTATGTTGTAAATTTTAATGTTAATTAGATGTTATTTTTGGTTAAATTTTTAATTTTTGCAATAGTTTTCTTTTGAATACATTTTCCTTTTTGGTATAAATCCACGATTGTGTTGGGCCGTAAGACTAGGGTTTTTTAAGTTTGCTTATTTATAGCTTTGGTTTTTCGCATTGTAAAGGGGTTGATTTGAATAGAAAAATATTGGGTTTTATCCCTTTTAACGTGTTTTATTTGTGTTCTTCTAGTATTCATTTTGAATCAATGAATTATCACTTTTAATCTCGTTTACGTATATTCTGGGTATTCGTAGAATCAACAGATTTACGTGGGTTGCTCGTGCTTCCGCCTGCATCCGTATGTTTAAATTTTTTATGTTTGTCTATGTGCGAAAATATATTAGCGAGATTTTTTTGTTGCTTCTTAATTTGTGCTAATATTGCAGCACAATATTACACGTAAATTTATCTAAAAAAAATACGTAGTTTAAAAAATAAAAAAACATTGTTTCCATCGTGAATATCGATTCACTTTTATTTTACATAAAAATCGAAATTCCGCTAAGACTATATTTCACTTATTTTTGCTGGATTGAGTTGTAAATTGTCCTTGAGTTGTAAAAATTTGAAAGCTTACTAGAAAGGTTTCTCTATCTATAATGAGAATTTACTTGTGATTCGTTTTCTATCAGGTTTCGTATAATGTTGTCGATTTCTCATTAATTCGCGTTAGTTGATTACGTGTAATTGTCAACAGATCTGCGTAGTTGACTTGAATGCTTTGCGAGTGACAAAATTCTCTTTTAATTCATGTCTTTAAACTTGTAAAGTCTTTATTGTACATTAAAATTAATTTTTTTTTTCTTATCTCTAGAAGCTTTTGCAACAAAGAATATGTGGTGATTGATTAAACACTTTGAAGCATGAGAAAGGAATATGAAACTGAATTTGTAATACTAGTATGATGTGAGGAGTTGAATTAAACTTCACTTTTGAGGAATCAACTATTCATTTTCTAAATGAGATGTATGGATTTGATTCCTCATTCACCTACTATATGCTAATTTATATTCTTTCTCATTCCATTTAATCATATCAAACACCCCTTTAATTATGTTGAACATTTATCTTATAAGTATATTAGTAATAAGGTGGGATGAATTTCTTAATTTTTTAAGAAGTTTGAATTACAAACATTTTTAACCTCTCATTCAACAGAGAAATTCTATCAAATACTTTATTTTTCAAACAGAGAAATTCTATCAAATACTTTATTTTTCAAACTCAATCTTAAGAGAGTCGAAAGAAATTCAAGCATACCAGCACTTTTTAAGAAGATAACAAACTTGCTATAAAAAAAAACAAATTATCGCATACTACGACTCGCGCTATAACCTTTCAAATCACTAAAACACGATCCCAAGGACGACCAGTTTCCATCAAGTACAACAAAGTCCCACCATGAGGAAGGGAGAGATAAACCCCATAAAGAGGGAAAGTAAACAACAGCACAAGTTAAGAAAAAGAACAAACTAAAACACCATACAACAAAAGCAAAAACGTAAAAACGAAAATTAAAACGGGATCAACAAATTTCTTAATTTAAATTAAAGTTATAGTAGTGTCATTTCAAACACGATTTTGATTTACTTAGAGTTGCACTCTTGTGTACTAGTTACATGTATGTACCTACTATATCCAATCCAGCAGTTACATGTAACTACTATATCCAATCTAATATATGTAACTACTATATCCAATCCAATAATCCATTACAAATAACACATGACTCATTTATTATATCCAATCAAATAACTCATTACAAATAATACATGACCCATTTACTATATCAATTTAACACATAAATTTTTTCTTGGGCCTTTATTTTACTTCAATTAATTTTTTTTTATTTTATCATTAAAAAATAATACTCCATTAATTTTTTAAAATTTTATTTTTTATTTTACTCAATTGATATTTATATTTATCTTTTTAATATTATTTTGTTAATTTATTTTTCTTCCTATTTATCATTTGTGTTTCAAATGATAATTTTTTTAACGTACATTCTTTTTATGTCATAAATAATTATTCTAAAATTTTAAAGTCTAATAAGAAAATTTTAAAAATAATATTAATTGTTTTAAGTATTAAATAGTATAATAATAATTTGTTTTAAAATATAAAACTCGCACCTCTCTTACGCAAGTGTTTAATTTTATTGGTACTATTTTACTTTAATTAATTGGTGTATAATTTACACCTTATCCTTTCAAAATTTTACTTCATTCCTTACAAATTTCACTTCGTTTTACATTGTTTAATTATTTTTTTCATTTGAACTTTCATTTTTTAATCACTTTATTTTAATTTTTTATGAATATAATTTTTAGTTTATAAGTGTTATGATAACAGTTGATAAGTATTATGATATATTATTAGTTAATATGCAGTATTGTATATTAGTTTATACTTGTACAAGTTCTATTTTTTTCGAGTTTCGAGTTCACATATTTTATGGTAATAGTTCAAATATAGTGTAGTATTAGTTCACATATTGTATAGTATTAGTTCACATACTCTATGGTACTAGTTCAAATATAGTATAGTATAAATTCAAATATTGTATAGTATTAGTTCATATATTAAATAATATTTTTATACTCACATTAATCTCTAGTACTATACAATATATTAACTAGTACTATACCATAGGCGTACTAATACTATATCGTATTTAAACTAATATTTATATTTAACAAAAAATACATAACTTAACACATTTATAATCCCAGGCATACCATGCAAATTAATACATCAATATTAAAAAATTGATATTAACTAACTAGTAAGAAGAACAAAAGTGAGAATGAATCACACTGAACAGACAATTCAATTAATAGATACGATCACACTCAATAAACATATGAATGCATCAACATGGCGATGACCTCAAAGAAAATAATAAAGCTGATGCAATATTATGCTGGTTTCTTCCCCAATTCTCCACTCATTTAAGTTTCTAAATATAAATTTTATTTTTCAATTAGATTATGTTATTAATTAGTTTTAAAAAATAATCTACAACCTTAAAAAACTTGTAACAAATTAAATCAGATATCATTTTAGAAATAATGAAGACATAATAAAATAATCTTAATTATTATAAATTAGATTAAAGCTAGAAAGTGAGCATGTCATATTCATACATTTATACCCAAATTAGAAAAAAAAATTGAATTTTTTTAGTTTAGTTTTTTTTTTCGATTTTTTTTGAATTTTTTTTCTAAATTTTGGTTATTTTTTGAAAAAAAAAACTGAAAATTTTATTTTGTAATTTTATTTTTGAGTTTCATATTTTTTTTAATATTCGTTATGTTTTTTATATTTATTTTTTAAAAGTTAAAAAAATAGAATAATATTTGACTTCGTGGTGTTTCATTGGTGAATCGATAGTCGGTGTATAATTATAATTTTAATGAGTTGTATTTTAATTTAATTGATATAATGGTAATATAGTATTTTACATGTATTTTTGTTTTAAAAAATTTGGGGGTGAAATTAATAAAAAAGAAGGTAAATAACTAATAACTCATATAAATAATTGGATTTAGTTACATGTATGTAACTTGTACACATAAGTGCCTAAAAAAGGGAGTGCCTAAAAGAAGGAAGTGTGGGCTTAGTTAAAAAGGAGGGTAAATAGCCAGTTACATACATGTAACTGGTACACATAAGTAATTGCCTTTCATTTTTCATTCACATTTTCAAAAACTTTCAACCAAACACCTCCTAAGTGAGCTGGGTTGAGTCTATAATTTAGTTTTTATACTATATCAATGTTTCTATTACACCATACTTTAAAATCAAATAAAAAACATTAATTTTATATCCCAATACATATAAATCCAAGACGATAGAGATACTTGAGTGTTTATGTGAGGGCCTGTATCTCGTGAGCTTTTAGGATGTACAGTACATCATTCATTCAACCGAACAATTTATTAGATTAATGTGGATTATAGTCAATTGTATTATAATCGGCGTGTTTAATTTTGCCTTGACTATTTGTGATTGTGAATATTGAATAATTATAATGATAAGATATATAGATTATCGTGTAAAAATTAGATTTACATTATATTATGGTAAAGTCTAGTATGCACGGGCATCCACAATGTTGGTGAGGAATTTTGAGTTTTAAATTTGACACATGTGCGTCACCTCAAAAATTTTCTACTCCTATCTCAAAAAACTTCTACCCCCTCCAATTCATTCTACCTCAAAAAAATAATACAAATAAAAAATAGTTGGGACCACATTAAAATCCACTCTCGCAAGTGAGATACACTCTCCAAATTGTTCTCTTATTTTTCTCGTGTGTTGTTCACTCTCCCTCTAGAAATCCACATGGGACTTCTACCCCCATTGGAGATGCTCTTAGTCCATGTGCACTTTTCAATTTACTGACTTACACTTTTTTTTTTGTAAATGGTGTTGTAATTTTCAATTATTACTAAAAATATTATTATACAGTTTAATAATTGAAAAGTGCAACACCATTTATCAAAAAGTGTAAGTCAGTAAATTGAAAAGTGCAACATGGACTAGGGGGCACAACATGCACTCGAGTCCATAGTAGACCAACCCTTATATTATTGTTAAGTAAAATTATAATGATTATATTGATATTATCGAAAATATGAGATTTAATTTACGTTAAATCAATAAATTTGATATTAGTGATTTTGAGTGGTTTTTTAAAACTTGTTTTTAAATCTCAAAGTGAAACTGTGTAAGCTTGATTTTTAAGGGACGATGGGACGATGCATTTGATCAACCATGATTTTTTAGTTCGATTCTCTTTTTGGCCTGTCTACGTTTGACCTGTTTTCGTGTTCTTTTTAATTTTGTCTAGAGGGATGTACCTTTTTTCCTTTTTTTGGTTTTTATTCATAAAGAGATATTTTTCGAGCAAGGTTTTAATGGCGCCCCGACATTTGATTCTACTTGTAAACTTATGACTAAGTATTTTTCTTTTTATTCTTAATATATATTCCCTCCGTTCGCCTGTAAGTTTCTCATTTTATATACCATTTTGGTACGTCCGTCTATAAGCTTCTCATACCCTTTTTTTTAAATACTTTTAATTTTTTATTCTTACACTTTACTTTATATTTTACTTTTTTTCTAAATCTTTCTCTTTCTATCAATCATGTTATTTGTACTATATCTATTATTTAATCACTTTTCTTAATTTATGTGTCATAAAATAACAAAAAACTTATAGACGGACGAAAGAAGTAGTCTTGTCCAAAACCTTATTTTTAATTTTGAAAACAAACATCAATTTACTTGACTCAAATTGTACACTAATTATTTTATTTTGCTAGTTTATATATAATATCCAACAAGTTTAATATAATATTAATATACTTATATATAGTTGTTATTCGAGTCGAGTTCTTGAAGTTCAAGTTCAACTCAAATTTTTGTTGAATTGAGCTTGTCTCGATTACATTGACGAACGAAAAAATTAACTCAACGCGTAAATGAGACGATCCTGATAAGACTAATGTAATTAAAACAAAATCCTAAATATCAAACCAGAGTGCCTTAAATCAACTCGTTAATAAATTAAATATCTAACGAGCCGGATTCGCTTAGTAATAGTATACTCATATTATCCAACGGTACTCTGGAAGTGTATTTGCCTATTTGGCCACATAAATAATTAAAGTATTTTCTACGTAAGTAGAGAGAGACATTATTGTGGCGTTGAACATTCGGTGCCAATTTTTGATGGGCGCCAAAATATACCTCTTAAAGTGTGACGAAAATCAAATTAAAATGAGAAAAAATTAAGAAAAAAAGAGGAAAAAAAGAGGACAGGCGTGAAAGGTCTCTCAGATAAAACCCCTCCGCTGCTTCCTCTTCTCCTCCCCTCTCTCTCCCCCACTCTCTCTCTAAAACCCAAAAACAAAAAAAAAGTGTAAAGAATCATAAATCTAGATATGCTACTGAGATTCAATCTGTCTAGCTTTCGCTTCGTGTTTTCAAGATAATGAACAGAGGCTCCGGCGTCTTCTTCTCCGAAGAAGATGGTTTCCCAATTCCAATCCCTTCTCCACAACCCAATCTTCGATGCCCTTTATTGCGAAGAAGAGCGTTTTGAATCTTTTGATGAATGTTTAGACTCCGAAATTGACGATTTTAACAAGATTCGCAACAATCCCTTTTCTGTTCTGTTTCCGCACGACGTTTTCTGGGAGGATGAGGAGCTTGCTGCCCTTTTATCCAAAGAGAAGAAGGATCCCCGTTTGATGATTCCAGATGCGTTAATGAGAAATGAATCCATTAAGTGGATTCTCAATGTGGTGGCTTACTACGGGTTTAATCCCCTGACTGGTGTTTTAGCTGTGGATTATTATGATAGATTTATCACGAGTGTTTTTTTTCAGAAAGATAAGCCATGGATGAGTCAGTTGGTTGCTGTGGCTTGTCTTTCTGTAGCTGCTAAAGTGGAGGAGACGCAAGTGCCCCTTCTTTTGGATTTACAAGTATGTTTAATTTTCTTTTCTTAGTGTATGCAATGTAGGTGTTTGTTAAAATGCCTGTGTGGTGTGTGGGGATTTCTGATTTGGGGTTTACTTCATTTGTTTAGGTGGAAGAAGCGAAGTATTTGTTTGAAGCAAAAACCATTCAAAGAATGGAGCTTTTGGTTCTGTCTACACTGAAATGGAAAATGAACCCTGTGACTCCAATCTCGTATTTTGACCACATTGTGAGGAGATTTGATTTTGTAAAGAATCTGCATTGGGATTTCTTGAAGAGATGTGGTTCTTTAATTCTCTCTGTTATCACTGGTATGAAATTATGAATGATCTTACTTATCTTGATTGGATGCGCATATTTATTGATGATTTAATGCTTAATGATTTGGATTGTGTTAGTAATGTTGGAAAATCTTGTAAATGAGTGCAGATTGTAGGCTGCTGAATTTTCCTCCTTCGGTTATATCTGCTGCAACGATGATATACGCGATTCGAGAGATGGAGGCTCGTGATGCAGCAATCGAATACGAGAATCAGCTCTTGAGGGTCTTGAAAGCTAGCAAGGTTTGATCAATCTGCCAATTGTGTGTATATATACATTTTGATTGAAATTGTTATAGTCATGAATAATTGAATTGAGATGAATTCTTGATTACAGGAAAAGGTACACGATTGCTACGAACTCATCGCGGAGGCGATTGAAGGGAAAATGCGTAATTCGTGTTCGAAACGCAAGCATGAGTCGATCCCAAACAGCCCGAGTGGTGTGATTGATGCGTATTTAAGCTCTGATAGCTCGGTCGATTCGTGGGCCACTGAGCCTCCGTTTAAGAGAAGCAGAGCTCAAGATCAGCACATGAGATTGGCTCCACTAAACAGCATGCCTGCTGGCCTCGTTTATCGTACGAATTGAACCCCGAATGGTACTACTTCGTAATCGCTTATTTTCCGTGATAATTTAGTGCATTATGATGAATATTTGGAGTTATGTCCATGTGATGTGGATCAGACATGTTTAGAAATGGGAATGGAGGGTGAGATTTGAATCTTTTTGTCCTAGAGTTGTGAATTGGAGACATGGTTTTGAATCTCGTTGAAACTAGCAATAAATAATGGCTATACCTAGGTTTGATCAAGAATCCAAGATGGGAGTGTTTGGTTGTTTGCTCAAAGGAGGATTCATGGATTAAGAAATGTAGGACAGGTTGGCAATAGGACTATTCTAAACTTGTTTCCTATGTTTTTTATTGTTGTTATTATAATTATGTCTTAATGCAAAGCTATATCTTGATGGGAGGGACATATTTGTTGCTTGTTTTTCACATAATTTGACAAACAAGACTACTTAGTTTTGTGTAATATATAAAATATAATCCCTGAATTTTATATACTTTGGAAAAGTAGGTCATTGTATTTGGATTGTGGGATAGATAACAAGATTCTGAAACACTTAAAACACTTCACAGTTCCTCCATCATGCTTGCTAAATGTATTTTGTATTTTCTTGCTTCTTGTTTGCTTCTCTTATTATTAATTTAACAAGGTTGTAGAAGTCAAAAATCGGTAGTCAGTCCGGATTGGCACCGCCTAGTACCTAGACGTCTAGTCGGGGCATGTCAATGCCTTGTTGACCGCTTATAATTCTCTTTTTAATTATTTTATCTTATAATTCTCGAACAACAAACAAGAAACCTAATAAACAAAAGTAGAAAATTACAAAGGGATCCCTGAATAAATTAAAATGCACTTTTCACTCTCTAGATGATAATTTTTTTAAAAAAAGTTAAACATCGTGGCAAAGCAACATGTTTTACTTGAAGGGTTGATTTCACTTCAAAAAGTGTGCTCGGTCGCTTGAATTGAATTTCGATTCTGAAAAGTTCAATAAAAAAAAAAGTCTAGTCATGAGATTATTATTTTAATTTGTTAGGAGGAAAATGGGTTGAATGAGTTTCTAAAATTTTAAATTGAGGCTTTATCCGTCAGATGTTCTCATGACATTTTTTTTTATTCAAAACTGTGTAAAAATAAATTTAATGAGAAAAATGTAAATATTAATTTTATTTTCAAAGAAATAATTTTATGGGAAGGCCTCACTATTTCTATTTTTAGAAAACTATTTTTTTTTTAAAACACAGAATAGTTTTATGGATGGTCTCACATTAATTGTTGTATCCACTTTTTTTTTTTGGTTGGTAATTTGGTAGATAATTATTTAATTTAGACTTTTGGTTCTCATAAATCGAAAGGACAATTTAGGACCATAGAATGGCATAGAGTTTTGTGCATTTTGGGACCAATTGTAAAGCACTGTTTGGTTATTATTCAAAGACGACTTCAAATTCGGTAAAAGAAAAAAGTCAACAAAAATACCCAAGGGCAAAATTGAGATTAGTTATCAAGATAAAAGTTTGGATATAAACTGAAAATAAGATAATCATTCATCTCATTTAAATTAACTAATTTTCTCATATAATCATTTACCTTCAATTCTATTTCACCATTTTCCAACCAATAATCAATTTTTATCTTCTTATTTTAAGATTAACAAAACATTTACAATGTAATTGTTGTAATTTTTTTTATCGGTAAACAAGTTTTATTCACAGCAAGTTGGTACTCGGACTCGACAATACTTCATCTGTGCCACAATTGTTTGCACTATTTCCTTAATAGTTCGTCCCACAATTGTTTACACATCTAAAATAATTTTTTTTTTCATAAACTTCACCTTCATAGTATTCACATATTTACACAAAATGTCATTACTTTTTACTCTTAATCCAATTATTAGTTTGTGTGCCCATAAAGTGGTGCAAACAGTTTTGATTTGAGAAGGAGAGAGTACAATGCATTATCCAATAATCACTTTCCTAGAATCACTAAGCCAATAACAAAAAATTCAAAGAACCTACAATTACATATTAAGAAGAAAGCCAAATCTACAACCTAATTTTAATATCTTCAACAAGGACAAAAGACAATTATGTAAACACCTTGTTCACGAGAGTAATTTGTCCTCCATTTTCATTGTAATATACTAATCAATAGCTCTCATTATCGTTGTTTAGATGGTTAAAGATGAAATCTATGATACATCATTGAAATAGCTTTGAGGATTGAAATCGTGAACCCATTCATTATATTAGCTAGTTCTATTCTCGTTAACTTTACTGGGTGATTCATTGTAACAACTTTCAAAATATTACTGATACATGTTAATATATTTTGCTGCTTTCAATTTCTCTTTTTTTTATTGTTTTTATAAAAAAAAATTGAATGAAACGTCTCCTAGGTTACTTTTTTTGTATCTAAGCTCTCACACTTCATTTAATAATGAATTACTTTAACTACATTCTCATAAATCAATGGATTTAAGGTAAATTAAAAATAAGTTACACTAATTAATACTAGAAATCTAGTTTTAATTTGGAAAAAATTTAGAACTTTAAAAACATCAGATACATTGAATCCTAGGGGAGTATAATATATCCTGAATTTAACAATTTCCAATTTAATTTAAATTTTGTCACACATAAAAAAACATTTCAATTAAGACAAGACATGGGTGTAATTATGAATTAGGGGGGTAGTAATGATTTTTAGAAGCATTCGTCGAATGGAAAAAGAATACAACAATCATGCGTGAGGATTCTGATCCGATGGGCCCCACCCAATTAAATATGTGGCGACCGCATATTGACCAAATCCGAATATTACCGTACAACCCGAATCAAAATTCGATTTAATTAAATAAATTAAACAACACTCACCCATATTTATGACTAAAGTCTAGTATGCGATCTAGTACATGCTGTGCACCCTAGTCCATGTTGCATTTTTCAGTTTACTGACTTACACATTTTGGTAAATGGTGTTACATTTTTCAATTATTACTAAAAATATTATTATACAGTTTAATAATTAAAAAGTGCAACACCATTTACCAAAAAGTGTAAATTAGTAAACTGAAAAGTGCAACATGGACTAGAGTGCACAACATGCACTCGACTCCATAGCAGACCAACCCATATTTATGTACTCCCTCTTTACTTCCTTCGTCCGTCTATAAGCTTTCCGTTACTTTTTGGCACATAAATTAAGAAAAGTGATTAAATAATACATATAGTACAAGTGATGTGATTGGAAGAAGGAGAGAGATAGAGAGAAAAACTAAGATATAAAGTAACGTGTAAGAAAAAGTACTTACCAAAAAAAGATATAAGAAGCTTATAGACGGACGAACTAAAATGGTAAACTTATAGACGGACGGAGGGAGTATTTTTCATCAATACATTTTATGTAAATCATTTCTCTTCAATTGTAACTGTATTACTCAAATTGTTATCAACTTTATTGATAATGAACATCAAAATATTCTTATTTTATTTACATTTTTTTTAAAACATACCAAAAATTAAATATATCAATTTAGCCCCATTTTTTTTCAATTACATTTAACGTTTTTGAGACTAAATTAATACATTTAATTTTTTAGAACCATTTCAAAAAATGTAAAAAGTTATGAGACTAAATTAACTTTTATCACCAACAAAAATACTCGAGGTTTTGGTCATTGAAGAGCAAAATGGACAACAGCAGTCATTATTTTCCAAATAAAAATGTATTCTTTTAAATTTTAATAAGGATATAAGTGGGAGTATTAATTGCTAATACAGTTACATTTATGTAAATTTAATTGTATTTTTGACCCATTTACTAAATATATTCAACCCTAAACCTTAAGAGGGAGTATTAATTTCTAATAGAGTTACATTTATGTAAATTTAATTGTATTTTTGACCCATTTAATAAATATGTTTAATTAACAATATATAATGCATGAAGAATTTGTTGAATAAGGGTCAATGAAGTTCACATATTCAAATTTGTATCAAGTTCATTTAAGTTTGGTCCATTTAATACTGGTAAAGTCTTGTATGAGATGATTTCATATATATGAGACATTGTTCGGTTAGAAATGTACGACCAAAGCATGTGTGATGAGAAATTGTCTCATGTGTAAAATTTGTTCATGTACTAATAATGTTTAATATATTTAACTTTAACTATATGGGTAAAAACTAAAATAGTTTGTAAGCAAATAATATTTTCTCTTTTCTTTATGACCTGATCTGTGATCCTCCACCCCCAATATTTTGATGTACAACAAATATTTTTTAATAAATAAATTAATATGTCTTTTAATATAATATTTCCTCTTCCTTTTCTAATTAATGTAATGTTCTTATGAAGAGAAGAATTAATTATAATTAGATTTTAGTATTTGTGTTCAAAAAAAATAAAAATATAATTATATATATATATATATTAAAAATTGATGTGGAAATGGAAAGTGTACAACAATGAAAAACAAAAAAAGCAAAGTACTCATGTGATGAGAGCAGAGGACTGACCGGAGACATTGAATAAATGGTTGGCAACAACTAGCTAATATATCATTTATATAAATATTACAGGTTAATTAGTAAATTTACACTACTATATATAAAAATACTTAAGTGTTATATATATTAAATATATGAAAATGTATATTTTAGTGACTACATAGAATTTTATTGTTTAATTTCATCATGGGTTGATCTTATATCATCAAACTAAAGAACATCACTGCCTTAGTCGAAATGGAGTGATCAAAAGAGATTAAAGTAAAAAAAAAAAATGTTTACAAATACATTTGAAATGAACTAATAAGAAATGAAAATGGATTAAAGTTATAAAGAAAAAAAAGTGTTTACAAATATATATTTTTAAAAAAGTGTTTAGGTTTACTTGTGTATATTGATTGATATATCTAACTTCAAAAAATGTCAAATGTACCCGAAGGGTCTCATCAAACATCGAAATGGGCCACACACTTAATAAATACTACAAAAGTAGGTAGTATTTGTAAAGAAATTAAACACCCAAGAATGAACATATATAATTTCTATGGAAAACAAAATATACCAAAAAGAAAAGAAAATGAGATTAAAAAAAAATTATTGAGCTCAATATTTCAAATTTAAGTGAAACGTCACATAATAATGAGGGAAACGGTTAGAAATTAATATACAAGAATTAATTCTCACCCTTTCTACAAGTTCAGACTTTTTAGAAGAGACGAAATTCTTTTATGGTATCAGAGCAAACCAGACAAACGAGGGTTCGATAACATAGGAATGACTGAGCGAGCTACCATTCATCCAGCTTTTCAGAATTACATTTAAAAGAAAAAAACTAGTTCACCCCATATATAATCGAACTAGTGATATATTAACAATTTGAAAAATACTCTATCACTATTTGTTCAAAATAAACACATAAATCTTTAAATAAATTAAATTTTCAATTAATTTATTAACCTAAATTAAAAATTCCCAAATTAAACCTTGAAACCCTTAAAAAAAATTGCATTTTTATGTACTGAATAATAGTGGGGTAAACAAAAGTTGCAAGTATTCAATGTCAAAACAAGTCGTAATATTTATGTCAGCAAATAAATAAAAGAGGTAAAATCTTTATTGGAAAACATGTTAGATTTATATGAGTCATAATTTTAATGTGCTACCAAATTTCTCCAAGAAACTGACACTTAATTTAATTTTGAAATACTTATAAATTATAATGTGGGGATGGGTGTCGACAATTCTGTAAATGCAAGCTGTGTTCTGGGAATGTTAGTTGATACATAATGTACTCCTATTAAATACTCATCCATTGACTCTTTATTTGACCAAATTATTTCATTCTAATGCAACTTTGGTCTGAATTCCTCTCATATCATGGTGTTCCATGCAATTAAAAAAAAAGGGGGTTAATTTTCAAGTAAAAATCAATATATTTTAAAGTATATGTGATTTTTATTTAAAATAGTACAAAAAATATTTCTATGAGGTCATAAATATCACTTTAATTTTTACTTTCAAAGTATTATTTTTACTTAAAATACAGTGGATTAAAGTTTTTTCAATTATTTAGGTTGAACTAATTTTGAATTTGATCACGATGAAATACACATTTTGATTTTGGTCTCATAGCTAAATTTTGAATTCAGTCCAATTACTTGTCATTGCAGGTAATTAAATGAACCGGTCAAATTCATTTTTTTATTTTTTTTTGGTATTATTTTGCACATGAGCAAATTCACGATTATTCACGGTTGATTTGAATTGCACACGAGCTAATAATTTGACCGAATGACAAGTAATTGGACTGAATTAAAAAATTGGGCCAACTTATGGGACCAAAATTAAAATATGTATTCCATTAGGACCAAATTCAAAATTAATCCAACTTAAAAGACTATAAAAACTTTAATCCCTAAAAGAATATATATATATAAATGGCCCAATATTATTTAAAAATCCAACGACCTCCAGGATGTATAGTAATATTTTGATTGAGTTATGGGTGATAATTGATGAAGCCCTTAATTCCATTGTCATGAATATGTAATAGTATATATATATATATGTGCATGTGACATTTATTTATTTACTGGTTGATTCTTACACTAATATTAGTCTATGTGAGAGTTCTTGTGTACATTTTGTGACCTCATATCACCATTTATATTTGCATGTAATAAATTAAAACGCGTGATATAGGAGTATGAATTTATGATTTTTGACCCCAGATATTTATTCATTTTCTGCCTTTCCCATTTTGTGTTTTCTTGAAATTTGTTTCTCAAACCTCCATTTAGGGTAAATTAATCGGATAATCAGGTTCAAGATAGATGTGTTGTATATTGTGGATAATGGAGTTAATGATAGGTTAGACACATCGAAAAACGATGATCCACATAGATGTAACTGGTTCTCACAAGGAACTAACCTTACAGGATACAAAATTTATTCCACGAAAACTCAATAGTTACACTGTATCGAATTTCAGATGTAGAAATCACAAGTGTTTAAATAAAACAACTCAAAATAATATAAGACTCTCACTTCTCACTGACCAGAGAAACTCTAATATATCGAGTATTTATAGATACTCAAAAGTTGCACCGAAAAGTTGCAACTTCACTGAAGAGTCACATTGTCAAAGGGTTGCACCTATCACTCACTGAAAGGTTGAAACTTCACCAAAAAAGTATGTCATTTCATAAACAACTATCTAGCTATATTATACTATATATTATGTAAATATATAAATATACAACAAGATGTCATGTCAAATCAGACCTAAAATAAAATTGATATTCAATACACAAAACCACACTCAATTGTGTGTATACCAAACGATTGAAAGACACAGTTTATAATTCAATCTGAGTCGGTTCAAACATTCGATCTGATCATAGATATCTCCGAAACGAGGCATAAATATATAAGTTAATTGTGATTGATTTGGAGAGAGCTAGGGTTTGACGACAAGGAAGGCAGGGATAAGAGACTAGTACTCCTTGAATGCATTCATCTATCAAAAGTGAATGCAATATTTATGTTTTTGTTAAACAATTTCTGCCAAAATGTATACTATCTTCTCTTTTAGTTGGTATATCATCAATACACTATAATTATTCCATGTCGCCTCTTTTTCATAAACTCTCAAAATATTACTAACATACACAAAAACAACTG
The DNA here is from genome assembly GCA_963675135.1 of Galeopsis tetrahit. NCBI lineage: Eukaryota > Viridiplantae > Streptophyta > Magnoliopsida > Lamiales > Lamiaceae > Galeopsis > Galeopsis tetrahit. The sequence continues at coordinate 2,620,538 of OY776120.1, forward strand.
GCATTATCGGTACTATCATACTATAATTAATACTATCATATCACTTCCGTGCACCAATCATATTGCATCCAATTTTGAATATAAAATAAAAAAAATCAATCAAAATGTTTTTTTTTCCATATTTTTTTTGTATTTATTTTGCAATTTTTTTAAAAAAGGGTCGAAAAATATTAATTGTATATAGAAAAAGTATAATATGGTTCACTCTGTAAACTAATGCATTATTTTTTCACACGAACTAATAATTCTCATTTAAACATTAAAGTGTGTTTTGTAAATAAATCAAATTTTGTTCAAAATTACATTAGTTACACTAATGCATAGGTGTTTGTCCAATCAAATACAATTTCTTTTTATATATTTAAAAGAGAAAATATCAAGTTCTGTATGTAAATGTAAGTTGTAGCTTTGTAACTTTTCAATTTTAGTCCTAACATTATTAATTTTAGTTATATAACTTTGTAGTTTGCATTTTTTCAATTGCAGTTTTCTTAACTTTACTTGGTATCAATTTTAGTGTAAAGTTACGAGACGAAAAATTAAGAAAGGGCAAAGTTACAGGACTAAAATTAAACTTTACCTAAGTTACATGACTAAAATTACCATAATTTGGACTAAAATTGTGAAAGTGCAAAATTATAAAACTAAAATTGAACTCGACTTAAGTTTTACAAGACTAAAATTAATATATTCCGTCGATTATATTTAATTAAATCAAAATAAGATTCCCTACAAATGATTCTTAATTTCTCCAAATTGCAAAACTGGGATTCTCAACAAAAAAAGGCAGTACATATTATAATAATTTAAAAGAGGTAATATTGGTGATGATGAAGAAAAAGGACTTGTAATGATCACGGGCATGCAGCAAAAAATGAAGTACCTTATTTACCCATCTACTGCAATTTCTGGTAGTTCAAATTCTGCACATAAATATGACTTTGTACGTAGCATATATAGTTGGCAGCTTACATATATTTGGGCATGATCAAGTTAATTTATCCGACACTTTGGTAAAAGAATTATTATCACAAAACGTGATTTAATCCTGGTACAATTATAATTTCATGTCACAGGACAATTATAAAATTATAATATTGTCCGTATTGAGTTTGATTTAAATTTTTCAAAAGATCTCCTACCAATGGAGATACTGGTCCACCCTTTTATAACTCAAAATCCTTCAATAACTTTTGGGACATTGTTTGCACTCTTAACATTTGGTGTTGTTTTACTATTGAAATTGTCAATACTGCATTGTAAACAAACAAGGAAAGGCCCAATAACAGTTGAGCCCGGCCCATACAGCTAACTATTATACAGTACTAAATTTACTAATTCAAGTCAAGTAGTGGGGCCTTACTACTTACACCTCCATTTTGGATGGATGCACATCCCGATTGACCGCTCCCCTAGATGCTGTATCGCGCGATTGGTTTGCACCCTTAAAATCGATCTAAAATAGATGCACACACCTTAATTGTCATAAATGTCATTTCTCCATAAATTTTCTATTACTATCCACACCCCCAACCAAAACCTAATTTCCCCCAAAAAAACCCTCACACCAGCAGTCACCGGCCGCTGGTGCTTGCCCCCGTCGCCGCGGCCGTCGCACCCCCTCCCCTCTCCCCTCTTCCCTCATTTTTTTCTGTGATTTTTCCCCCACATGCCCCCGTCCGACCACCCGCCTCCCCATCGCGGCCCCTCACTCTTCCCCCCATTTTTTTTCTGTGTTTTTGTTCCCCTGCCCCCGTTCGGTCGCTCCCCTCCCACATCCATCGGCGTTAGGGGTGGGAATGGGCCAGGCTACCCGACAGGGGCCTACGGCTCGGCCTATTAAAGCTTGACTCGGCTCGGCTCGTTTAATAAACAAGTCGGGCTCAAGCTTTTTCAGAAGCCTATTTAACTAAATAGACCGAGCTCAAACTTTTTCGTAAGCCTTTTAAGCCCAACAGGCCGGCCTATATAAACTTCACACACACATATATATTGTATATTACTATATTGTACATATTATAAGTACATACTTATATAATATGTGATTTTCAAATAAATAAATAAGAAAATTTAGTAACACTAGTTATATTTTTCTTTGTAATAGTTGAAAAAATAGTTGAATATTTTTGTTGGAACATTCTATTACTTCTATTTCTTCATTTTGAGATTTAAAGAGTTGGTTTTTATAATTTGATGATAATATTGTTGTAGATTTTTTTTTAAAATACGCTAATAAGATTAATAGGCCTTTAAAAGGTCAGGCTTGAGCCTTTAAAAAAGTCTATGACAGGCCATGGGCCAGGCTCGGGCCTAAGAAATATATAACAGGCCAGACTTTTTTTATTTTTTTAAAGCCTACAAAGGCCTGGCCCATTCCCACCCCTAACCGGCGTCGCCTCCCACCCACTCGACGTCGCCCCGATCACGATCCAAGACGGCGCCGCTCGCTCAGGTTTGCTTTTTTTTTTTTTTTTTTTAACTGTCCCCGTCGTCCAGATTTTTTCTGTTTATTTTTTTTTATTTTATAAATTTCGACCATTTTAGGTCGACCAAATACACCCTCGTCGACAACAATTTGTCGACCTGAAATGGTCGATTTTTTTTTATATATATTTTTTCCGACCAACAAGTGTCGACCATATACACTTTCGTCGATAAATTGTTGTCGACGAGAGTGTATTTGATCGACACTGGGTGGTTGAAATTTTAAAAATAAAATTTATGATTTTTCTAAGTATTTTTTTAGAATTTCTGATCTTTTTTTTGTTTGGTGGTCATCCAAAATGGTAACGGCGACGGCCGGAAGTACTGATTTAGGGGAAAGACAATAGGAGAATTGCGTCCAGTAAGAGTAAGGGGGTGCATTTAGTGTCATGTAATTTACTGAAAGGGTATTTTTATTTTTCATCCTATTATTATATTAATAAATTGATTAGGTTAGTGCATCCATCCATCCGAAGAAATGGAGGTGTAAATAGTAAGACCCCAAGTAGTGTTTTTAATGAAGCCACAAGGTAAGGCCCATTAGGCCAGGGACAGGGAATTAGTTCTAAAAAAAGAATAAGAGTCTATAACAACGTATATAAAAAAATGTTGTCAAACGGGTTAAATACTTTCTAAGATCAATAATTTATTAATTATCATCTATTATTTGTATTTCTTAAGAGGAAAAAAAAGATTTAAAAAAGAATAAGAGTCTAAAACAACGTCAATAATAAAACAAAAAATGTACTCTAGCCTCTATATCAAGTTAAAACATCTACTATTTTTATAATCAATTTGAAACTTGTATTATACAAATTTAGCTGATTTTTATCCGAACTACATTTTTCTTCTATTTTTCAACATACTTATTTTATTCATATTTTTTTAATCTCATGTGTTTTGGTCCTAAATAAGAGGTTGCGATAGAATTTTAGCTCCGGGAGATAGCATCCTTGGTGGAGTTGTAGGCGGAAACTACCGACGCCGCCACATTTTCTAAAATGCCGCCGGAGGCGGCTGCCGCCTTCGCCGGCGGTGCCGGGTGCAATTCATGAACAATTTGAACACGTTGAACTTGCTCTTGATCATGCCCTGCCGATGTATAAAAATCTACTGTTTCCACCTTATGTATTTGCATTTGCCCACCCTCATTTTCACATGCCTGCATTTCATTTTCATATATTACAATCATTATTCTAGATATTAAACTTATGGATAATACAAGTATATTATTTTAATGTGATGAATAAAAAGCAAAAATGTACCTGATTTAGAGATGTACTCATATTTAAATTTCTGCTAGTTTGAGTTTTGCAGGTATGATTCTACATATATATTTATTTGGACATGATGATCAAATTATCCGACATTTTTGTTAGAGAAATGGTCATCCAGATTTATTTCAGAATGCTAGATGCATTGCACACCACTCACTTATTTTGGGTGTTGGACTAAGTCATCAACCATCCCCATCTCACTTTTAGGAAATGAGACTTATAAAAATGAATGGAGGTGTATATACTAATCCTGCGTCATCAAATAGGGGTGTAAACGAGCCGAATAGTACTGAGCTCGAAGACTCAAAACATGTTTGGTGTTATTTTAATACTATAGTATAACCTCAAAGATATATTGACATCGTACAGAGAAAAAATATGAGATTGGCACACTACTGCAATCTGAACACACAACAAAGTAAGGCTCAATAATCCATTGAGCCCATATCAACAAGTAGCTTGTAAAAGTAGTAGTATTTTTAATGATTCCACAAAAAGGGGCATTAGGAATGTGAAGAAATTGATATTATAAGGGGATGATTATGAGAATGAGACTAGAGGTGATCCGCTGCAATGAACATCAGAAGTTTCAGACAAGCGTTGCCGTGGAGATAAGGAGTTGCTAGCAGCAACGTCGACATCTACGTTGATGATGTTCTTCCTCTTTTGAGAATCACATTTCTCCTCTGATTCCACCACGGTTTCATCATCGTCTGCCGCATATAAAATCCTCTTTATCGCCTCAACCACCTACACATAACGTCGTGAATTTACTACCATAAGCTTTGATCTTAAAATTCGTATAAAACTAAATCAAAAACGAGAAATCATACTGGTGATTTTTCGATATTAGGGGTCTGGCACAAGATCTCGATGTCTCTCAATTTGGAGAAGTAGAAGTCCCTCTCCTTCTCTAAACTATCTACTGATAGCTTCAACTCTGTGATCTGTTAAAAACAACACATATAATAATAAGTCCCTACTACTTAAAAATATGCCAAGTATTTGTCAGTATATGACTATATGTTACCTGTTGCTCAAATATTGTGCGCTCTGCTTGTGCTTGTGCGCCACCACTTGAAGAAGACGGTCTAGCAGCTTTAACGGATGTGTTTGCGTGACTGGGATCGGCCCTTCTAGCATTATGAGCAGAGGCAGCTTGTTTTGGGACAGGTGCCGAGCTCCTGGTTGAAGGATGTGATTGTGATGGTGCAGGTGTCGAGCTCTTGGTTGAAGGCTGTGAATGTGAATGTGATTGTGCAGATTTCCTCAGCTCTTTTCCACCCTTGCAAGCCTCTCTCCTTTCCAATGGATTGTAACTAAATCACAAAAGAGATTACACATTTGTTTAAACATTGCAATTCTGTACAAACCAAGATAAGTGGTTCACAAAAACAACAACAATATCAATTGTGTTGTTCAGCTTCATTAATTATACCATTATATGCAAGTTTATGAACCTCATAGAGGAGTTATCATTTTCATCCTATCAATAAAGCATGAAAAACAACAAAGATTGATGCTAAATAACACTCCTTGAGAAACAAGGCTTTAGCTTAGAAGCTCAATATATCTGTGTCAAGTAGAATCCAAGTACAATATTCATTCACAGTTTCTATTATGCTTCCCAATTTAAAAGCATAAAAACACAAATAAAGAAAAAATAACAGATAAGATGCATATTTTTTTTGTAAAATCATCATCAAAGGATAAACAAAAGATAGGATGCACAACTTTTTTGTAGAAACATCAAACTAGAGTTAAGGCACGGAATATACTTATTGAGTCCTCCATTAACACCATCGCAGTAACGTTTCATCCATTGCATGAATTCCAAATTGTCCAGCGGTCTTCCTTTGATCAATTTGTTCACCTCTATATACTGTAATTACCAAAAAAACAACAGATTTAATTGAATCAACAAACGACAGTGAAACAACATACTACATAATAGTTCCTCATCAGAAAAATTAAAAATTAGGGTGAAATTAAAATCTAAGGAGAAAACTAAAAATCCCTCATCTAAACAAAAAACTCGAATAGTTGCAGAAAAACAGTATTCCAAATTTCCTGAAATAAACCTAGAAGCATAGATAGCCAAATTTAACCAATAATACCTTAGTGAGCTTAAGTTTGTTGAAAACATCTTGAAGGACCTTATAGTTTTGGATCATCTCGTACTCGTTCTTCGCGTCAAAATTGACCTTATGCATCGGAACCATCCCCGGGTGAACGGCATCCATCAGCTGGCATTGAACAGCGCCTGTGCAAGCCTGAAGACAAAGATTTCTAAACGAATTACATAACAGATAATAGCAATTGGTTAATCAACAGGTGATTTAGGGATCCATGGATATCTACCTCTTCGACTTTGGAGAGGTTGAGATGAAGTGTAGAATTGATCCAGGAAAGAATTTCCGATCTACCGACAAAGTATGCACCGTCCATCATTCCGATATTGGTAGCCATTAATTCAAATTCTCTGTTGAATTCTCGATCTGGAACGAAAGGGGAAAAGTGTGTTATGAGAGAGAAAAAGAAGGGAAACATTAACTCAAATTCCAGACTATTTCATATACAAAACCTAATTTCCAGTTAAGAATTACGAGAATTTTGATAAACATTACCGATTTACACCTTTCTTCTCACACAAAATTAAATGACACAGGATAACAAGCAATGGCAACATCTTAAAGAGGGATGGTGCGACGGCGTAAAAATACATACCGTGGAGGAGGAGGCGGCGACACTGTCCGGCGGCAGCGAATTGTGAGTTTGAAATATACGCTGTGTGTGTGTGAGAGAGAGTGAGAGCGGAAAGAGACGTTGCCTCTGTAAGTTTGAAATGAGGGTTGAGCGGGATTTGGTGCTATTTTATAATTACAAAAAAAAAAAAAAAACAAAAAAAAAACAATGGGCTTAGGAGTTCATGGGCTGGGCCAATTTAATACGTGGATAGCCCATATGAGTATCGGGTATGTTTTAAGGCCCAGGGGAAAAGAGAGAAAATTGTGAGTATTTCTTTTATTATTATTTTGAAATTGATAGAAAAATACAGTATATTGCTTTTAATTATGTTTGACTATATCCGATTTGTTTATCATTTTATATATGAAAATTGGGATCTATGGTGAAATCTAGGATCTTAAAAAATTGTTTTGAGATTTTGAGTAGAAATTGGATGTATATAAATAAAGTGTGTAAAAGTTGAAGATGCTATATTATCATATTATTATTGGGTAAATTTTATTTTAAATTAAGTGTGTGAATGTTGATATGATATTAATGTTAAAAATAATTTATATTAAATTAATTATGTAAGAGTACGTATACTTTTAACTAGACGTATAAAACAAGCTCTTACATAACCATTTAGTCTTTTGATCATATTTGCTTAAAAATATTATTGGGCAAATCATAATCTATGTTGTGGTGGAGTACTTGTTTTTTTATTTTATTTTATATAACACATGTAAAACATAAAGAAAATTAAAAAAATATATATAAATCAAATGTATGTAAGTCACACGCTTTTGGTTAAACTTTAAATACTTCCAATTTTCACCAAGAAAGATTTAAAAAATACAATAATTAAACAAGCCTTAATAAAACAGTTCTACACAATTTTGAGTTGATCTATTACTACTACTTAAAATCAATAGTTTAATCAACTAAAAACAACACAAAATACACGTATTTTTATATGCTTCAATTCAATTTAATTAAAGTTTGCCGACACCCCAAAATCTTTTTTGAAAACGACTAGAACACAACACTATGATCAATCATTACAATCAAGAATATCTAAGAAAAACGAAAAAAAAAAAAAATACATGTCAGTCAATCATACATACATGTCTCTACAACTAATTCGTCCATTTTACAATCAATTATCATCACTAGTGACCATAATAGTATGATGAAGAAAATGAACAAGATGGAAACCTCTCTAGTGCTTGGAGAACCTCTTTCATAGATGGTCTCTTTTGTGGTGATGGTGATATGCAACCATACCCCAATTTCAACAATGCCAACAAAGCCTCCTCTTTCCCTTCCATGTCAGCTCGGATCGCCACGTCCGCCATCCTCAACACTTTTACCTTGTCCTCGTCAGACGACGTGGAAGCCGCGATCACCAACGCGGGCCCCGTTTCATCTGACACGATGACTTTTCCCGTCAACAACTCTAGCAACACTACACCGAAGGAGAACACGTCCCATTTTGGATTGGGCTTGAGGCTCCTAAGCGACTCGGGTGCATGATAAGGCGATACGCCCATGATACTCGGGCTCGGGCTTGGAGTAGCCCCACTAGCGAAATCTTGGAAGCTGTCACGTGAGGCGGTTGATCGCATACTACCAAAGTTTCGGGCCGATCCGCCTGGCTTAGAACTACTGTTATCGCAAGTCACGAGCCTCTGGAGCCCGAAATCCCCGATCTTGGGCTCCATGTCGAAGCCCAGTAGAATGTTACTGGGCTTGAGGTTACCATGTACATTTTTCTTCTCGTGGATGTAACATAGCCCACGGGCCGCACCTTTTGCTATCTTGAGCCGCATTTCCCAAGGCAAATGACAAGGTGAAGATCCAGCTTTCTCTGATAAAAGTAACATATCATTAGCATTCTCAAATTTTATTCAAGAAAAATATAAATAAGCAAGTAACAAAACACCATGCAACTAGTAATTTCATAGTAACATTATAAATAAACTATACCCTCGTAATATACACAATTTTATACAAAATGTCATTATTTTATTCTGAACTCGCACATACATACATATCAGCTCATTTTTTACTTTATACATAAAAATTTACTAAACTGCCTCATTATTACACTTTTTGTAATATGTGTCTACCTACAAAGGGAAGTTATCATGGGACGGAAGATAGTGTGTGAAAAGCATATAGCTATCATGCGCAGTGGCCAGAGGATAAGAAATCCACATTAAAGTCATGACTTAGAGTTGACTATCAAATTATTGAAGGAGGGTGCAGAGTGTAAGTATTAAACACAAGGTTTTAATTACAACACAACAACTCCACCGTTCAAAAAAAAAAAAGTCTCCACATAAATTTTACATGAACTCGATATAATGTTTAGTACACGAAGTATCACAATTTAGCAATTTATAGAAAAATAACACTCAATAATCATCCTACAGTCGAAGTGATGGATCTTACTCCCGGTAATACTGTTTAGTACACGAAGTATCACAATTTAGCAATTTATAGAAAAATAACACTCGGGTAGAATCATCCTATAGTCGAAGTGATGGATCTTACTCCTGGTAATACTAATTTAAGACGGCCTCGTACAAAACTTGCTCATACCGCATCATGTGCATCTATCATTTACAATGAGACATTCTAGTAGGTATTAGTGTAGGCCTACATCTTATTAATCACAACCACCGTGATACCGACAATGCAGACACCACACAAATTATACTAACATGCAACAAATTTCATCAAAATAAATCAAGAATATTTACCAAAAATACTTCTACTCCAACGCTGATTATTTTTTGGGAAAATATCACTTTTGATCAGAACTTTACCACTTTTCAGATTTGGTCACCCACATTTAATCACTATCAAAATTGACAGAAATTGGAAAGTAAGGACTTACTGTAACGGGCATTGGCGAGGCTGCCATTAGGAACAAACTCATAGATGATGAGTTTCTCATCAGCACCCCAGTAGAACCCCCGAATCCGGACCAGATTCGGGTGCACCAGCTTCGCTATAATGCGCACCTGGTTCTGAAAATCCCTAAACCTGTCCACACCATTCTCCCCTATCCTACGCACCGCAAGAACCGTGCCGTTTTCAAGAACCGCTTTGTACATTATGCTCGAACCGGACGCACCCAAAATGTAAGCCGAAGCCTTTAGAAGTGTGTCCAGTTCCAGCTCATTCTCCCCGTCCACACTCACCAGCGCCCCCTTTTTCTCTTCTGTTCTGTTTAAATTCTCCGGCGAGTTTTCCGATGATGAGCTTGTGGGTTCCGAGGTTTGTTCATCGGAATTTTTCTTTAAGCAAGTCCAATTAGTCAACCAGTTTGAATTTTCTTCTTCTGAAGAGGAAGAAGCCCAGTCAAAATCCAAATCCGATTCCTTTTTGATTGATTTATCAATGGCTTTCTTTTTCTTGACGTGGTAAACATACACGAATATGAGGACAAGGATTCCGATTCCGGCGAGGTCTCCGATGACTATTCCCAAGATTGCCCCTGTTCTGAGCCCATTTCGTTTTTGGGATTTTCCGGCGGCGGCGGAGGAGGGTATGGTTTTGGGTATGGCGGCGAAGGCTGGGGGGGATTCTTGTTTGGGAAAGGTGGCGGCGGAGGAGGGAATCGGGCAGAGGTTTTTAAGTGGCTTGCCGCATAAGTCAGAGTTGCCGGAAAAAGACTCTGTTTTCTGATTAAGAAAAAGATTGTTTTCGGGAATCGGGCCTGTCAGATTGTTGAATGAGAGGTCTAATGTCGCGTTTTCCGGGATTTTGGATGCGAATTCCGGCGAAATTTCGCCGGAGATTCTGTTGTATGAGATGTTTAAGTATGACAAGTTGCCGCCGGAGAATCCCGCCGGCAAAAACCCATCAATTAGATTGGACGAAAGATCTAAGAATTTGAGGGAATTTAACGAAATGGGGAGGGGCCCGGAGAAGTAATTATTTTTTAAAGAAATAACAGTTAAATTCGGGAGGGTGGAGAGGCTTTCCGGGAGGTTTCCGGCGAGGGCGTTGTCGGAGAGGTTTAAAAGGCGGAGGCTTTTGAGATTTCCGAGGGTGGGAATCTCGCCGGAGATTAAATTATTTGAGAAATCAAGAATTTGGAGATTTGTGTTGTTGAAAAGGGAAGAGGGAATGGAGCCGTTGATTGAATTATTTGAGAGATTGAGGGTTTTGAGATTTTCAATCAGGCCCAATGTGGGTGGAATTGGGCCGAGAAGCCCGAAATCAGGGAGGGAAAGGCCCGTTACGCGGAAATAAGCGTCGGGGGAGCCCGGGGTGCCGCAAGTGACTCCGGTCCATGAACACGGCGTCGTATCGTTGTAATTCCATGTTTGGAGAACCCGGAAAGGGTCGGTTAAGATAGTGAATTTGAAAGACATTAAGAGAAGCCCGTCGGTGTTGAGCCCGAAGGATTGGGCCCGGAGTAAGAGCAAGCATGCAAGAATTCGCCACCGCCATGATGTGGCTAAACGGTGTCGCATCTCTGTTTGTGTGAAATGCGGAGGGAAAGAGGGAAGAATGAATGCATCCAGTGGGATTTATGGCGTACGAGGGACCATGGGGAGTAATAAAAAGAAAAGAATAGGACACAGCTCACCAAAACCAAACTTGTTCACCAAAATTTGAACTTTTGTATGATATTTGGGACAACGCTGCACTAATTGTCAAATTCTTGTTATGGCATCAGCTGCACTTATAATTGATTTATTTTAGGTGTAATTGTAATATATTTAAAAATGGTGAAATGGTAATATTTTTATTTAAAATGTCTAAAACATTTTTAACGGATTAAATAGTCATTATACAATATTTTGACTGTTTCTTTTATAGTTTTATGGAGTAACAATTTTAACTATTTTTAGTATCTTGCCAAAAATAAAACTATTTTTAGTAAACAATACTCTTTCTGTCTACCTAAAATGTATTTGTTTTTTTTTAAATTGTCCACAAAAGTGTATGTATTTCATTTTTTAAAAATATACATCAAAAAACTTATTTTATCTCTTATCTACTTTATGTAGTTTATACATAAAAAAATGTATATACAATTGAGTGTATATCACGCACTTGAATTTTAAATGATTTTGATATACACTAATTATACTCTGCAATTAAGTACACACGAGTATGATTTAAAAAAAAAAAATCTTTAACTTTTGTGAAAAAAATCAAGAACAACATATATGAACCGAAGGAAAATTAATTTTGTTTATTAAACAACATTAATGAATTATTAATTGATTTCACTAAACTTAAGTTAGGTATACCTTATATATATCCAAGTGAAATAAAGTTATTTTTGCCTGATAAAAAAAATTAAAGCAAATATACAAGTGTTACTCGCATTGCTTTAATATATTGTACTACTAAAATAATTTAATATGTTAGTATTTATTATATGTTGTATAGTAAATCACATTAAAACACATGTGAACGAGTAGTACAACAACCCCAAAATACTCTGTTCATACCCATATGATAGATACCATATAATAATGTGGGGATATAGATTCAATGCAAAATGATGTTAACACTACTTTATTAATGATAGGACACTAATTGGAAAAGTAAATAATAAATAAATTGGTTACTTTTTATTATTTAAATTCCAGATTGCAGAAATTAATATCTGGGAATAGCATCTTTGCTACTAGGTGACACAAAGATGAAGTCGAAATCCTTGCATAACATAAATAGTATTCTATTGACTTTAGAAAAGGGGATTTATATTATTTATCGAATTTTCTGTCTTATGTTTCCTTTTATAACATGGGATGTCACGTTGCCACAACCCTGTATTTTAGATCTTGGAATTAAAGATTCTACATTTTATTGAATGTCGGAGACAGGATTTAATAAGGTTAATTACTCACCAAATAAATTCTTTTTCATTTTAGTAATACTTAAATGGGAATGTAGCTTTCGTTTAGAAAATTGTACTCTTTTACTTGAGAAGGTTGCAATGGAGTTAATGTTGCATTAAGTTTGATATGTACATGCGAGCTCAAGTTAATTAAAGTTGCATTAAGGTTGATGGGTGCGATCATACCGGTACTAATGCATTGAATCTCATCAGAATTTTAAAGTTAAGCGTGTTTGCGCGAGAATAGTAATATGATGAGTGACTCGATCCAACTCTCAAGGTAGTGTAGTTAAACGAATCAAGCTGCTCGTGAGCTCGACTTGACTCGGCTCGTTAAGGTTTGAACTTGGCTCGCTCGTATCGTGTTCATTTGATACTCAATTCAATAATGAGTCGTTTCTAGCTTGACTTCTTAGGTTTGATATCTAAAATTTTCTTTCAATTTCATTAGGCTCGTTAGACTCAGCTCGATAGACTCATTTATGAGTCGAGCTCATTTTTCTACTTGTCAATGTAATCGAGTCAGGCCGGACTCAAATTTCATGTACTCAGCTCGGCTCAAGTAACAAATGTATTCAATGGTTGATCTAGTGGTATACACTTAAAATTTAGGAGTACCAATTAATCTATTAAAAAAAAATGGTGATACTAACTGTCCAGAATCTGGATATCTAAAAAATGGTAAAATTGGTTGTTGACGCGATAAGTAGATGTATGACTCCATATTTGATGACTATGTTATCGCTTGCAGAGCTATTATAGCTCGGCTTAATAATGTTTTGATTTCTCACGTTAGAAGAAGTGCAAATATGGTTGCGCGTAATTTAGCTAGGAATTCTCATTTATTTGATAGTCCTAATACTTGGTTACACCCACCGGAATTTGTTGTTGAACTACTTTATTCTCCATGTTTATGTAATAACAGAAGTTAAGACTTTCAATGTTCAATTTTTTTTAATTAAATTTATTAAGGAATAAATAGTCATTACACAACATTTTGGATATACAGAATTTTGGACAATCATCTTTTATTGTTCAAGAAATTTGCCAATTTACCAACACTATCAAATAATTCCATTATAACACATATCATATCAAGAGAATCAAATAGTTCTACATATATTCACTCAGTACATACCACAAAAAATAAACCTGTCCCTAATTTGTACCTCAAAACGTTAGGTTATTTCATCCAATCCGAAATCAAAATAAACAAAATTGAAGTAAAAGAGTAGGCATGTTTGGATTGAAAAGATGAATTATGGACCACTTGAAGATCATATATGTCACTACACTCTGAGTTTGCAATCAGCAAAACTAGTGTTTTCAGTTTCCACTTCAATTTTGGAACTATTATGAGTGTCCTATTCCACTTTGATAAATCACCTTTTGATAATATTATCCATAAAAACAAAGGACTTTTTTTTTTTTGCCCCTTTTGGGGTTGTTTTACTTTTTGGCAAACTTTCTTCCTTTTTTTTTTCTTTTCAAGAATTCGATGCATATGACTAAGGAATGAATTTATTGCGCCTTTCGCGTTACTTTCATTGCTTTTTTCTAACTTTGTTCCATGTCTAAATTAAAAGTGTTTTACCAATTGACCCATCAATAATTATTACTAGGACATATACTTTTGTGTGAGATGAATTGTAATTTGCAAGTAGGTAGGGTTGACTCTGAAGCTGTGTAATTGGGCGGTGGGATTGATCTCCGAGATTAGTCGATTTTTTTATCGAATACTCGAGACTTAAAAAAAAAAAAAAATAGGATTTACTCTGAAGCTGTGTAGTATGTGATGGAGTATAATATTACCATAAAACCTTGGGTATAACTTATAAGGTATACAAATATTATTTTCATCCACCAAAAGTATATTCATATTTTTTTGGATATATATTTAAAAAAAAAAAAGTAAAGATGTTGTAAAATTGTTGTGAATTAAAAATAAAGTGATAATTAAAATGAACATATTTTTAATAAAATTAAAAGACAAATAAGTAAAGTTAACATATTTTTTTATGAATGAGGGGAGTAAAAAATATATTAAAATTTTATGGGGGCAATAATTTTCACTAGTTAAGTTGCTTGTATCATTTCTCACCTTTTAATTCTATTGATTTTTTGTACTCTTTAATTGTATTTTTTTTTTTTTAATTTTGGCCACTTCAGTCCCTTCGATCTCAATAAGCAACTCATTTTCAGGTTTCTTTGACGACTGTATGGATAAGTCCTCGGACAACATCTAAAAATTGGCAGTTGGTGCATTGTTAGAGTCGCCAACTGACGATAATCTTGATCTTGCTCTTGCGGTTACGCCCCACTCTACGGGAAAGTTTGGAGACCCCAATTTGTTCGAAGGGGACATATCACAACGACAACAACCGAAAAGTGTTATCAACGATTTAGAGGCGATCGCCTGTGAGGCCTCCACTATTGATCCATAGGGAAAGTTTGCACGTGAGTTGAACTTTGTCGCCTCGTATGCGGGACGATGGGACGATGCTTTTGATCCCCCATGAGTATTTTTCCATGTTTCGGTCATTTTGAGTTTGATTAGTTTTTACGGATTTTTCTGGTTGTTTTAGAGGGTTATACCTTTTTTCCTTGATCCGGGTTATCTCAAGCAAGGTTTTAATGACTCTCCGACCTTTGATTCGTCTTATAAACTTATGACTCTAGTTTTTTTTTTTTTCCTTTTAATATGAGCCTTCTATTTGTTTAAATGTTGAACCATTTTCTTTTATTTTTTATTTGGTGAGCTTGAGAATAATTATATTACAAATTATAAATTATATTCATATTAGCAATTATATAGTAATCTTTTTTGTTGTAAGAATATGATGTGTGCAACTTTTTTTAGCACTGAGACTTACAAATCATTGGACCGACCCTAGTTGTAAGACGTGTCTAAATTAAGTGTATTTCTATTCATATATTCATTTTCATAAATTCTTGTCTATTTTTTTGTTTGCATACTAAATAAATTTTAATTGTCTCATGCGGGAGGATCTCAACAACTTATAGATTCAGTTTGATTTTATTTAATTCATACAAATTGATACAGTAAAATTTAATTTATTTAAGTGAAATGGTCAGAATTTCATCCTTGGATTAAAAAAAAAAAGAAAAAAATTAATTAAAAATTAAAATCGGCCGACATTGATTGATAAGCTAATTAGTCAGGGGACAATGTCCTAGTGCTTTCGCTATATATGCTAGTTTTAGCAACAAAAAAAAAAAAAAAAAAAAAAAAACAAACTCATGTGCCACAAAATTATAAGCACAATTAACCCAACAAACTTTAATGGAGGGGAGTACTTTTTTTCCACTCCTAATCACACTAATTTTTTTGAATTATTCACTATTCATGAAAAATAAAATGAAGTTTATTTTGTATTCATTATTATATTAGTATTTGTAAATGTAATTATGCAATTAATTGATACTATAATTAACTTTAATTATTTATCCAATGGTATAAATTAATTTGATTGATAAATTTAAATATTCTAACTTCTAAGAATTGGAAATGAATAAAAATATTGAGTAGAGTGATATAATATTACTGAAGAAAATTATTGAAATAGAGTGCATAAATTTGCACTTTTAGAATATAAAGTATTATCGAAGACAACTAAAACAACAGTAGTCTCCCTTACGAAACTTTTGTTATTGGGTTAGTCATATACTTCACATGTTTCTAGGGATTCACATGGCATCATCAAACGATACAAGTCTTGAATAAGAATTTACAACGTACTAGAACACCTTTGTTGACGATCCTTTACTTCGACAACATCTAGGATCCCTTGAACAATATGATATCTTACACCCTACCCCCTCTTACTAAGACTGAAGAATGTTCTTGTGAATTATGACCAATACCGAGTAAATCCTTAATCCTACCCCCTCTTACTCTAACAATTTTATTTTTTATTTTAGTATTTGAGTAACATTTGTATGCACTAGTTTGCACATGTGCACTTTCACAAAAAATAATTAATAATGTTAAGTAAAAATAATTAACACTGTTCATTGAAAATACTAATACTGTTCATTCACATACTTAAAGCTAAAAGAAGAAGACATACTTAAAGCTAAAAGGGCCACAACCTCAAGGACAAATTAAATAAACCAAATTTCAGCTTTAAAATTATACTACTCCCTCCGTCCCACAAAGATAGTCACATATTCCTTTTTTGGATGTCCCAAATTATAGCCACATTTCCTTTTTTACTTTAGCATTAAATGTTTTATTGTCAATTTTACCCTCAATTTATAAGAGTAATTAATGCTTAGCAGATTTTGGAGTATTAGATTTTAAGGGCAAATTTGGCACATTAGCTCAATTTGACTGCATTTATTGATTTTTCTTAATCTGTGTGCAAAGTCAAATGTGACTATCTTTGTGGGACGGAGGGAGTACAATTAAGCAAAAGTAATTGGGATTAGAGTTGCCTAAGATTCCATTAAAGGAGAAAAAGAAAAGAGAAGGTCTTTTCGTGGTCCTTTTTCGACTCATTAATTTTTTAACCTTCTTTTTTACTTTCTCTCTTTTTCCTTTTCTGCTGTACCCATTTCTAAAGTAAAAGGTGTAAAATGTAATTATGAGAAATTTTTTTACACTACAGGTACGCTCCTCAAAAAGATGAAAAAATATATTTTGTTCCGTGAAAGTTATCCATGAACTTTGGGTAAGAAGGTTAAAAAAATATAATAGAATAAATAGATGTATTAAAGAAGGTGTGATTGAGAGTGTAGTTTGTCAAAAAAAGAATTAGTATTTTTTATTGGGAGACGAAAAAAGAAAGTTAGGTTGTTTGAAGAAACCCTCCACTTCAATTGGTATTTTTTCACGAAAAACAGACATGAGATAAGAAATTCAGTGTCTCACTAAGATTTCGAATAGGGGACCCGAATTCAAGTTAATTCTATTTCGCCTCTTCCTCATAGAAAGACGATCGATCAAACAATTTTCAATTATGGTTCTTGCGGATCGGATCATCCATATAATATACAAAAAGAAACTCATATTTGAGATCTTCCTCTTTGAATAAGATCCCAATTCCAATGACAGTTTTCATCGGGACGAAGGGAGGTAGTATATGAATTTATTTTAAATATCCATCAGTTTATATTTTTCACATATAATATGCATTGAAAGTGCTAAAATAAAATTTAAATTATGTTTGCGCTATAAGAATTCCAAGGCAAAAATGGAGGGGTAGCTCAATGATTGTAATTTTGGTGGAGAATTTTTGTGACCATAAGGGGAAATTGCTGACAAGTCCCCACCAATTGGACTTTCAATTCAATTATTCATACACTTTGATTAGTCATTTCGTATGTAATTTATTTTTAAAAAGAAAACAAAATCCATCTAGGAGACGACTAAGGTCTTTTAAGCTTTGAGAAAAACTGTTTCAATCTAATCGTGAGGAGATGAAGAGTTAGCATAATAGATAAACTTGTGTGCAATTTCGTAGTCATTTGACGAAAAGAAACACTCTACACTAAGGTGTTTAAAGTCATCTTTCATTGCATTCCTCTCTATTCGGTCAACATAAAAATCAGGTAGATTGAAAAATTCAAAAGAACATCTGACCCACTATCAGATCTGTAAACAACTATTTACCCACAAACAAAGCACAATAGAATCGAAAAAAACTAAAACTCGTAAAAGAGAAGACAACCGCACAAGACGTGATGAATCTCACAACTACAAAACAAAATAAGAAGAAGATGTGATGAACTAAATTAAAATAGGAACATTGTTAACAACTATTTACCCACAAACAAAATACAATAGAAACGAAAAAAACTAAAACTCGTAAAAGGGAAGACAACCGCACAAGACGTGATGAATCTCGCAACTACGAAACAAAATAAGAAGAAGATGTGGTGAACTAAATTAAAATAGGAACATTGTGGCTTTCACATAGATGTGATGAACTTGAAATTAAATTTTCTATCATTCAAACTCAATTTACCTTACCAACTTGAGTTTATTATAATAATACATCTCAATATTATAAATGGAGAAACATGAATAAAGTGTGTCTCCAAATTCACTAAACAAATATTATCTACTATATGCACCCTATTTTAAATATGTGCCTAGTTGAAAGATTCTATAACTCCTCCTTGTATTGTAAGTTGTAACTTGTAACTTGTAACTCACCTAAAAGTGGTGAATTGAAATTAGACAATATCTTTTAAACACAACTTTACTCAAACTTTCCTTCAAAAACACAAAAAGTTTACTCTCAAACTTATTGAAGTTGCATTATAAATGTATACATACAGATTAAAGTCATATTATGAACATTGAAGTAAATGAAAATGAAAGATTGAAAAGTTATATTATTAATATATTGCAAAGTTTTACAAAAACTAGTTTTATGTGTAGCTAATTTGCTTCTATTGTGCATTTTCAAATATGATATTAATTTTATGATCAGATTCGAATATCTCATCTGACTCAAATTAAGTAACTTTCGATCATTTGATATGTATGTTTATGAGAATATATTTCGATGTACGGTTTAAGGTATAATCAATTTTTTGTAGCAGTCAATGGTGTTGCTTGGATTGATGGAATTTAAATAGATAGATTATTTAGTACTTGTACTACAATTTAGGGCTTAAGTATGTATATATTCCCTCATCACTCATTACTTGTCAGATACTTTAGGTAATTAACTACGCAAACATACATGCGATGTTAGAATTTCATTAATCTTCAACTCTAATCTAATCTAGTCAAACAAAGATTAATTAAAATTCAGTTGTCACTTGTCAGTGCACGTGCTTTGTTTCCTACTTAGTGTTAATTAATCCCAACCTTTAAATAACAAAATACGAATAGAATGTCTGGATCCGGGGGCTTAATTACTCACTCGGGACCGGGTTATAGGAAGGAAACCGTTTGACAATTTAATATGAATGAAGTTTATTTTGACAGAAAGTGAATTTAAAACGTGTGGACGAAAGTTTATGATTCTTTTATTTAGTTCATATTAGTTTATAAATTTACTTTCTGTCATAAACTTCCGTCCACACGTTTTAAATTCACTTAGAATTAAATTTACAGAAAGTGAATTTTCTTCGACAAAGTGAATTCATCCAGTGAGAAGAAAAGTTTAATTAGTTCTTTTATTTAGATTGGGGAGTGAGTATAAGAATTTAATCGTATTAAAAAGTTGTTCCAATTTATAATATAATTATTAATAATTTTCAGTCTCTTAAAACTATTAGTAATTGGGTTAAAACAACAAAATTATTTCTAAATTATATTCGATAATCACACTATTATTATTATAAGGCGACCCGTGAAGAAGAAGATGCAATTAATCTGGGAAAATAAAATAATAAAACCTTAATAAAATCAAACAAATTGTTGACAACTTTAGGTATATATGGAGTCTTGCTTTTGGTTGCCTTGGGGTTTGGTTCATGAAAGTTTTCAAAGAAATTAACACCAAATTAATGTATATATACGATTGTTCTGACAATACAGTTGTTGTTCTGATGACACTTTGATTTTCAAGGCTGTTGCAGTGGAAATAAATTCGATTAAGTGTCATTCTATCACTACAAATTTTTAATGACAATATACTCTCATTATTGATTCTCTAACTAAAAGTCTCTAGTGACAGAAATTTGAAAATTAATGACAGAACCTCCCACTAAAAGTCAATTACCGTCACTAAAAACTTTTAACTATAGAAGCTATAATTACCGTCAATTTTCTTGTAGTGTATATTGTTTTTCATTAATTTCATTTACATTCTTATTTCTAATGTGCCATAACAAATGAATCAATTCCGGAGGACGTTTGGGCGTGAGACTAAACCCTCTAATACCATAAAAGAATTTCGTCTCATTCATTTAAAAGTTCTAACTTATAGAGATGTGAAAAATTAATTCTTATATATTACGGAGTATTAATTTCTAATATTCATACCGTGGCATAAAAAAAATAAAAATAAAAGGTAATTCCTAATATACTTATCTCTAAGACTCTAATGTACATTCATATGTAGAAAATTACAAATATAATCGAAATTCGCTTCACAGTTTTACCACAAACAAATTGGTCAATACGAAATTGAGAGAGAGAATTCACGTTGACTTAATGTTGCCCTCGATCTCCTCCTCTATAAATGTTTGCTTGATACACTTGGCCCACTATAAATCCATCCTTGTCCCTTGATATTAAATAAGAATATATTAGTAATTAAAGAATATGAAATATATATATAAATATATATAAATAATGGAGTTTGATTGTTTTGTCATCGATGGTTGTACGTGTTGGATGAAGGAGAGTGTGCATATTCATGAAGTCTGTGCATGACGTTCGGACCACGCTATTCAGTAAGTACATTACAGTATTATTAATTTATTACCGTGTCCAAACAGTATATATATATATATATATATATATATACATACATAGACAATACAGTTAATTAGGGGGTGTTTGGATTATATTACAGTAATTGCTTGGAGGAATGGAATGGAATGGAATATGAAAATTTATATATGCATATGTGCTTGTCTCAAATATATGAAAATTTTGACGATGAATTTGTAGTGAGTTGATGATTGTTTGAATTGAAACAATTCATTACTATGTATACTAAATTAGGAATGACAATTGAACGAGGCAAAGCAAACGCTAAAATACTAAGTCTTGCTCTGCGCGCATTACTACTACAGTATACTGTTTTGGGACTCGCACGTCTGGATTGGGGTTCTAGTTCGAAATTTTACATTCGAATTTCACCATCCAACTCCATTCACCCCTAATATTACATATATATTATACTATTATAATAATACAACATTATACATTCTTACACAATTGTTTTGACATAAAGTTA
Source organism: Galeopsis tetrahit (assembly GCA_963675135.1). NCBI lineage: Eukaryota > Viridiplantae > Streptophyta > Magnoliopsida > Lamiales > Lamiaceae > Galeopsis > Galeopsis tetrahit. Next base: position 2,641,789 of record OY776120.1, read on the forward strand.
TGTTATATAATATTATAATACAACATCACCTATTCTTACACAATTGATTTAACATAAAGTTATATCATATCATACTCAAAATTCATAAACAAACATACATAATCAATATTTATCATAATTTTTCCATCCAGATTTCTCTAGTCCTACTCCTACATGATCCCAAAACAAACACCCCTACAAGACTCAGTCTTGTCCTGTATCCACGGTGAGATCAGCCTCTTAAAGACATTTTCGTGTCATCACCGACGGTAGTTATACGGATTGTCATTAACCGTTGACTTTACTTTAGCTTGGTTAAATTTTGACTACTTTCTTTGACTTAGTTAATTTGGGTTGGAGTTTTATTGGTCTTGTGCCTTATTTGTTTATTGGGCTTTCTAGTTATTTGTAACCTTCGTGATTTGTTCACCCATTCTTTCTTTTGTACTTCATTTTTTTTCCTAGGCAAAATTATCAATTCAGCTCTTCATTTTGGGTTAGATCAAATAGAGTTCTTAATCTTTTTTCTTTTAAACTTCATTTAATTAACGGGCAACAAATTTAGAAGCCCCAAAATAAATAAAATTTAGACTTGGTATAACAACATAATTGTACAATTTTTTTATAGGAAAGTTACAAGTACTTGATGTAGAGCTTGGCTTAATGTAAATATAGAAATAAAGAAAGTATTCTTTCCGTTCGAACTTAATAAGTCTAATTTTCTTTTAAGTTCGTCTAAAATTTCTTTCTCCTGGGCATCCATTAATACATACCAATATACCATGTGTTGATTTGTATCAAGAAGGGTCGAAATAATATTTTCCCTTTTTTACCTTCTTTTAGCTCGAAGAAACCTAGCAGGGTCAAAACGGGCAAGATCAACGAGACTAGCCTGTCCATCGAGCACGAGCTCAGAGACAGCAGCACCAGTGGCGGGGCCATTGAGGATTCCCCAACAACTATGCCCCGTTGCAACATAACATCCTTTCACTCCGGGGACTTGCCCTATTACGGGCACACTGTCATCGGTGCAAGGCAAGAAGCACGCTTGTTCCGCCTTCACGGTGGCTTCCCCTTCTACCAAGTGGCTCGACACGCTTCTTGCTACATTCTTAAGCACCTGTATAGATTCCGGAACAGGCATTATCTGCTCCGGATCATCGGGTACGTCTGCATCTGCTGACATCCCGCATATGTACACTTCCCCTGTTCACAATGGCATTATCATATGAACAAGTTCTAACTTAAGATTAATAACCCATGGCAGATTATACACCACATTGTTGAAGATTTTTTTTTTTTTAATTATAGGCCAAAATTTAGAGATCACATGAGAAATAGTCTAAAAACTACAATCTTGTTCTATAATTGATAAAGTTAAAAAGATTAGTCCAAAAACGTCAATCTTGTCCTATAATTGATAAAGTTAAAAAGATTAGTCCAAAAACGTCAATCTTGTCCTATAATTGATAAAGTTGAAAGATTTTGTCATACGTTTGAGAGCCTGAAACATAGTGTCCTAATCTTGGCACCTCACAATAATTGGTGTCCAAAAAAATAAAAAATCTCCCCACACTGTTGTATTTGTATATTTAGTAGTTAATTTAAGTTTCATTATGTATAAGTTAGAGTAGATTAATCCAAGATAACGACAAAGTGGGATAGGTCAAGTGGTTAGAGCACCACTACCTAGACCTTAGGTCCTGGATTCGAGTCATGGGGAGGGGAAAAAAAGGGATGGGTATTTAACTTCCATAAAAATAAAAGATTAACCCAAGATAAATGGATAATCAAGTTCAAGATATATGTTTAATCATCGAGTCATGGGGAGGGGAAAAAATAAAAGATTAACCCAAGATAAATGGATAATCAAGTTCAAGATATATGTTTAATCATCGAGTCATGGGGAGGGGAAAAAAAGGAATGGGTATTTAACTTCCATAAAAATAAAAGATTAATCCAAGATAAATGGATAATCAAGTTCAAGATATATGTTTAATCAGATCTAAAATAAAATTTACCCAACACACAAAAACACATTCAATTGTAGATAAATGGATAATCAAGTTCAAGATATATGTTTAATCAGATCTAAAATAAATTTTACCCAACACACAAAAACACATTCAATTGTGTGCATATGCAGCATATCTAATGACTGAAAAACATAACATTTACGATTCAATCTAGGTCAGTTGAGATATACCATTCAATTGTGTGCATATGCAGCATATCTAATGACTGAAAAACATAACATTTACGATTCAATCTAGGTCAATTGAGATATACCAGTCAAATCATAAATATCAAAACATATCTAACAAACAGGTCTAAATGTTAGTACAATTTGATATGGACCGAAAGAGCCAACACACATTAAAGAGGCACTAGTGAACATGTCAAATTCATACCCCTCTATCAAATTCATACCCCTATATCCGCTTATAAACTTTCCATTTTACCATTTTAGTTCGTCGTATATAAGTTTCTTATAACTTTTGTACAAATATCTTTTAAATTTTCAAGCATAAACTTCACTTTATATATATATTTTTTTTATCTCTCAACCACATGTATTATATCTAATATTTAATCATTTTTGTACGAAAAAAATAGAAAAGAACCATGACTATGTCTTAATATGTAAACAAGAAAAATTGTAAATTGAAAAACATACCACTAACTTTTAATTAATTATGAAATTGCCCAATAATTTTAAATGTAACTAAATTTAAAGATGAAACAATACCTGTTGGACGGGGATACACCTCCGGGTCAATGGGCTTTTCACCTTCCACCGCATAATAACTCAAAAACAACGCATGAGGTGTAATTGCACTACCATCTTTGGGCTCCAAAACAATACTATGGGCCTTAAGCCCAGAAATGTTAAACATCGAGCCCAAAAGTGAAAATTTCCCACTCCAAGGCCCAAGAGCCAAAACCACCGCATCAGCTTCAATAACCCCACCGTCCTCCAAAACCACCGCCGTCGCCGCCCCTTCCGCCACCTCCACCTTCTCCAACTTCCCGATCACCACCTTCAATCCAAACTCCTCCACCGCCTTCGCCGCCAACGTCTTCGTAAACAGCCGCGGGTGGACTTGGGCCGTAGTCTCCGTCGTCCCAATAGTCCGTGGGCCTTTCGCCGGCCCATCAACCCAGCCCGGTAGATTCAGGCCCGATTTTTTAGTCACCGAGGACGACGTCGTTTCTGTAACCGTAACGCTGAGAGTTGTAACGGGGCGATAACCGTACAAATCTGCGCCGTTGAGCTCTTCGGCGAGCGTGCGGTGGAGATTGAAGCTGGCACGTGCGAGGGAAGAGACTGGGCCGCCGTCGCACCAGTCTAGAGCGAGAAAACCGCCGGCCTTACCGGAGGCAGCGCAGGCGATCGATGATTTCTCGACGAGCGTGACGGCGGCGCCTCTTTTGGATAAGAAGTAGGCGGTGCAGACGCCGATAACGCCGCCGCCGCAAACGACTACTCTTTTGGGCGGATCCATTGGCGATGAAGAGCAGCGAATTGAGAATTTGGACTTGAACGGGTTTGATTCGGGTTTTCGGGTTCGGATCCGGGTATGTGTGGGGAGGGTCGAATGTGGAAGTGAAGTCATTATTATTGGCATTTAGGTGAACTGACACGTGTAAAATGTTGAAGGCTAAACGGGTGAGAATTTGTTGAGACTTGAGAGAGCGTTGATGCTGCTCATTTCTAAGGATTTTTTTTTTTTACAATTAAAGGTAAAATATAAGTTGAAGTTTGAGGATAAAAAATTAAAAGATATTTGTAAAAAAAATGTATGACGAATTAAAATGAAAAACTTATACGTGAACAGAGGGAATAGTAATAAGGATGAACACTTGAAGAATTTAAGTTTCTAATTGTTCTTTGAAAATACTATGAAAAATCTTGAGTGAGTATGTGTTAAATAGTTTACTCAATCTAAAGCGTGAGGTTTATCTTTATCTCATAATTTCAAATCAGATGAGTTTTACTCTTCTAATAGGATCAACAGAGTACTAGTCTTCTGATAGTAGTTTGTTGATTGACTCAGCTGGTGGAGTCAGACAAGATGAACTAGGCCTGATTAGATGAGTGGAGGTTCCAATCAAATGAGAAGAAGGGGATGCTTAAAGTCTTATTAGATGAGGTGTTCAGAAGAGTTCACATCACCTGAGATGATATCTAGTAGCAGGGTTAGTCTTTTGGCTAAGTGTGAGATATCAGAAGACTTAAACAGAAAGGGGTGGTCTTCTAATTGCATCATCTGTTTGCGAGAAACAAGTGAAGGGCAAGAATGTCAATTCAGATTGGCATTGCTGAAAACGTGAGTTTGTTAGGAAGTTTCAACAGAATCCAGGCTGACACTAATCACGTTCACGCAAACAATCTTGATACATATAAATACTCATATCTTGTAATTGTGAAAGTTTGACGCTTACGAGCATTCGTCTTGAGTTGTGAGTTGATCACGAGTGAAGTGGGGAGAAATCTTTTTCCGAGTGTTGAGCGTGTAAACATTCTTTTATCAATCAAGATTGAAGTCATGTGTCCAATGAATGTAGATCAAGTTGATCGAACCACTTAAATTCTTGTGTTCTCTGTTTTCTATTCTCGTTTCATTATATTTGTGAATTGCTATATTTGTTGGATTGTTTGAGGGTCTGATTATTCATTTGGATTGGAGACGTTGGATTGTTTGAGGGTCTGATTATTCATTTGGATTGGAGACGTCTAATCAAGTGGATAATTAACTTGGGTCGTCTATTTATGTTAGTTTTAAAAAACTGACGTTGGTGAGGTAATTCAAAACTTTACCAATCTTATTGGGAACTATATCTTGAATTTAATCTTTCCAAATTAGAAAAACAACTTTATGTTTCATTTTGCTATTGTCAGTACAAATTTATGTCAAATTAAATGGTTGTCGTTGGTAAAAAAAAAAAAAAAAAAAATGATTATCGTCATCTTTGCATTGATCATAATCAAGTGATTATGTTATGAACAATTTTTTTTTTGTCTTCAACTAGTATTTATTTGTGCTTGAATTTCAAGCAGCGTGTATTATGAGATATCATGTGATTTACTTATCAATAAAGCAATTGATGATGAATAAAATGAATAAAAATAAAATTAAGTGATGGTTGTAAACTGTAGATTAAAAAGTGTGAAAAATATCATTTAAAAGAATATAAATAAAATAATTAAATTATACAAAGAGAAGAAAAGAAAAGAGAAGAGTTCCATGTATTTACACCATTTATTTTCCCTGTCTTGGCTCATGGAGTACATCACAAATTTTTTATTAAAAAAAAAATATATTTAGCCTTGACTAACCAAAATAATATTGATTGCATGATATTTGCATCTGTAATTAACCCACTGTTTTGGATGAGTTTAGGGAAAGATTCAATTATTGGGATCTATATATACAAATCAGGAGTTATCTTAAACATATACTCCGTATATGATTATTTGCACCCTCTTTTTCAATTCGTTTTAAAATCATTTACAGTATATAGTTTTATTGTGAAAACAATATATAAAATTTATGTTTTTACAATTTCATTTTATTTTTAAAATTATCATTTATTTTATTTTACTATATGGTTTTTTTTTAATAAAATATTAATATTTGAAAAATAATTTAATATAATATATATGTTTAAACGTTGTTTAATAAAATAAATAAGAGCTCTAAAGCGCTCATTCCTCATGTCTAACATTATTAAAGACATTAAATAATATATAGAGAAAAGAGCGACATTATCAATAACACTCTTTCCCTTCTCTCTCCTGCCACAAGTCAGAACCTTAGAGAAATGAGCTTTATTTCTAATGCACTCTTATTTATTTCATTAAACATCTTTCAAACATATCTATTATATTAAATATTTTTTAAATATTAATATTTTATTTAATAGAAAAAAAAGCTACTATGTGATTGAGATGGTGCAACTAATGACCAATTGTAACAGTCTAATCAAAACTTTGAATCATCCATTAACCTTTTCAAAGTACTCGGAACTTCCAAATCCCAATAAATAAATATTATAAAACCAACTGTTTCAATCACTATTGGTATCTTTATCGAATTATTCTTCCACTATTACATAATAAACGTATAAAGATTAAAACTTTTTATGAGGCTTTTCTATATCTTTAAATCCATATATTTAATCACATAGTATTTTTATAAGTATTCGCACATATAATTCACAAGAACATTTTGATGGAAAAATTAAAATGAGAAATATAACAGGGTCTGTAGTTTGAAATTTATTAATACACCCACGGCCCCATGCATTTATGGAATGTCTTACTCATGTGATACAATGCTATTCACATCCCATACTGGGAATCATATTTTTAAAATATTTCTTGTCCCAAATAACACAAAATTCAGTATAATTTTAAAATAATTTAGTCTCATCTAAAAGTTTGAACTTGTAGATAAGCGAATTCAGGTTATTTGCCTGAAGGCTCAGATATCATAAAAGAATTTCGTCTCATCTAAAATTCTAAATTTATAGAGAGATAGAGAATTAATTCTTGTATATTAATTCATAATACGTTTTGCGTGAAGGCTCTGATACCGTAAAAGAATTTCATCTTATCTAAAAATTAGATCCCAAAAAAGTAGATGGACACAAGTTGAATTAATAATTTATAAACATTGTACCCTTCAAATAATTGACGAAAAATGAAAGATATATCTGACAGAAAAAATGATTTTTTTTAGTCATGAAATACTTTTTCTATGACTCGGATTTAAAATATGAGAGGTTTAGATAATGATGTTTTAACATAAAGGCTATTCATGTACAAGAATTTAAGGACAATGCCTAATTTCAAGATTAGATCCCAATCTTAGAAAAGCCTCAATTTAAAACTCACACTTTTATTCTTTTCATCAATTTAAACCTAAATATTCAATTCATATGTTCCATTTTTTTAAATCTTTAACAATGTCGTTTTCATTATAAAGAATCATTATTTTTTTAACATGACACGTGTCAATAAATCAAATAGTAAAACATTAGCATATGTACCTCCTTCATTTTTTTTTCGAATAAGTGTCTTGTAATTTCTTATTCTCATCATGTAGGACTTGATTTTTTTATTTTGTTTGAAGTCAAAACTTCTTTATTTGTAGCTGCAAACAGTTTTCGTCTTACCATCCACACAAATCGGAGGGTCGAACCATACATGAGGGTTGATAACAGACCTATCAACTCTAACAATTCGGTGAGCCTTAACACTGGCCTCCCGATAGACAAAAGTAACAGAACAAAAAATAATTGAAGACAATAATATAAGCTCACCGACCACAGTATTAACACCATTCAGATTACGCACAACGTCAACAACAAATTTTGCATCTATCTCAACAATTACCCTTTTGATAGTCCATATGCTTAATCATGTAGGACTTGAATTAACAAACTCAACCTTATTATAAACTCTTGCACAAATCTCATAAGAGTACAACAAAATCTCATCCTAGTATGCAATCATTCATGCACAATAAACAATTATAGTGAAAAAGCATACCATATTCTTGTTTTTTTATTAAAAATAAAAATTGGTGGAAGTTAAAAATGTAGTTAATGAAAGTGTACTTTATTTGGGTCCCCTGGCCTCATTTGGATAAAGGAGTAGTTGGAAGGGCAAAATCAGAATAAATCGTGTGTATCTCTATTATAAAACAATGGCCTCTCTTGTCTGCGGGTTCGGTGGTATTTCAGTTGGAGGATGACAGATTTATTATTTATTGTGAATGTATCTAAATTTAATGAATTTTTTTATTTAATAATTATGCAGATTTATGCTAGCAAACAAAAATGTGGGCCAAACACAAGTACACTAGATTTATTAATATATAGTTGAGTCTTAATTATTGCTTTGAATTAATCTAGATTAGATAGTGCATTACAAAAGTGGGCATAGCCAATTAAACTCTATTATTTCCCTTCTTTATTAGGAAAATGATATATATAATATTTTTTTTCGAAACCAAACTTAAGTTTAATGAAATACTCCATCTATAATAATTGGGATCGTATGTGATCAAAGCAAGATTTGACTCCATTCGTGGTAAAAAAAAAGCAACAAATTAAGCTAAAAAAAACTACAAAATTTCGACATATATAGTGAGGGATTGTAACTAGTATGGCTTTTTTTTTTGGTTATGTTTGTTTTGGGATTTAGATGTATAGGTTCATGATTTTGAAATTTAATGATTTGAATTTTTTTATGAATAGTAAATATATGCATTTGTTTTGAGATTTGATTGTTTGTAATTTTTTTAATGTTAAATTGTTGTTTTAATTAATAGTGATTGATGTTGTATTATTATATTGTATAGTATGGTAGAAAAGTAATTATTTGATTGAATTGAATTTTATAAAAATAGGTATACACGTTTTTTTATAGGAGTGGATGTGAATGTCAGATTTTAAATCTCGAACTCAAATGAGACGTGCATTACAAAGTTCTAAATCCATTCAGATGAGTTTCAACACAAATATAGTTTTAGAAATGGAATCACCATAGCGCATGTATAACGAAATCACACCCTCGTCGACTACTTGCTTCTAGCTAGTGCTTTGAAGAATAACAACAAATACAACAAATGATAGTATTTATTTTAGTTATAATTTCTATTTTAGTAGTTGTAACTTTTATATTGTAAACTTTCATCTATATGAGAGAAGGGATGTAATTCAATTTGAGGTAATTCTCTTTTCAATTCCCTCAATATGCATACTATTCAATTTCTTCTTATTATAAAATTTTACAAGTGCGATAGAGAATGGAAGCAAACAACTCACTTAAATCGAATTATTTAACATTATCAATCTAAAATTAATGATATACTCCCTCTGTCCAATTTTATTATTCACACTTTCCTTTTTTGGTTGTCCAATTTTATTATACACATTCCTTTTTTGAAAATAATACTATTCACACTACTTTATCTTAACCCTCCAACCATCACTTATTTACTCAAATTGCCACTAACTTTATTCATAAACAATCATTTTACCTATAAATAGACCCCACAACATCCCATCATACCCCCAATTTATCTACTTTATACATAAACTAATCAATATTCATTAAAACTCGTGTCCGAAGAAGTTGGCATAATAAAATTGGACGAAAGGAGTATAGATTATGTTTCATCTCACCGTGATACGATTTCACACGCAAAATTTACTCGTGATTATTCCGGGAAAGTTCCTATATCTATTTTCAAGTAATTAGAATATAAAAAAAAGGGGGGTTGCACGATTAGAATAAGGTACGGTCCAGAAGGGCAGGGCTTACGGTAGCGGGAATCATGGGATGTGTAGGTGGGTGCGTTTTCTATGTATTTTTTATTCCTCCCATACCCCTCATTCATACACACAACAACATCCCCTACACCAGATGCAGCTGCATGCTGTCTTTTTCGACCTACAAATATAAGTATATAAATATATCCCCTAACTTTACCCTAAAATTAGTATATTTATTTAAATTCCCAATTTGGTTCCAACATCAATGCATTCTAGCTGTCATGCACACCCAACCCTTGTAATCTCATCTCTAGTGGACCTTTAATTCTTTTGCTTTTCTATATCTATATATATATATATATATTACTCCCTCCGTCCGCCTATAAGCTTTCCATTTTACCATTTTAGTCTGTTCGCCTATAAGTTTCTCATACCCTTATTGGTAAGTACTTTTACTTACACTTCACTTTATATCTTACTTTTTCTCTCTATCTCTCTCCTTCTTCTAATCAGAAAACTTGTACTATATCTATCATTTAATCATTTTTCTTAATTTCTGTGCAAAAAAGTAACGTGAAGCTTATAAACGGACGGAGGGAGTATTATTTAAAAAGGTGACACACCCATCTCAATATTACTTCTTTGGATTTATTTTAATTTGCTTAATTGGATCACCGACTAATTTGGCTTTAATAACTTTGTGTAATTTCGTTTTATTTCCAGTTTGTTGGAGGGTGGATCGATTGTATGGAAAAACATTGTTTTTTATATATAAAAAAAAAGAAAGATTTAATTCATGAAAATAATTGATAGTTTAATAGTATTATTTTATTCGAAACAAACAAAATAAATAAATGTATCTTCATTGTACGTTGGACATAGTATTATTTTATTCGAAACAAACAAAATAAATAAATGTATCTTCATTGTACGTTGGACATTAGTGTTTTGCTTTAAATCGTATTAACCTTGGTAGTTAAGCAATAATTATGGTCACCACTTGTTACTGGGTAAAATCTTGATGCTCCGAATGAACCACATTTATTAATTTCTTTTTAGGTACTTAATTAATTTCCATGATGTTATTATTGCATATCCAATCTGATAAAGCAGAGTATGCCAAAAATAGATAGGAGGTTTTTTTTTTTTTTTTTTAATTTCTATGAAAAGTCAATCTCACCCATACCCAAACGACAGAGATTAGGTACAGGTATAAAACTAGCTAGATAGGGGGGTTAACTAATAAATATAGAGGGTATATATTTGGGGGGAATGGGCAATAATAATCACCCATGCCCAAACAACAAAGCATTAGGTACATGTACGACGTACGAGTAGCTAAAATAGACACCCTTATCTTCCTCCTCCTTAACGTTTCCCGGCCCTACCATTTTTACTTTTTTATTCTGATTTAATTTATACTCTCTCCGTCTCTTAATAAGTTTGTGTTTTGATTAAAAAATATGATAAAATAATAGAAGTAGTATAAATGATGTGATGGTGAAAGAGAAAATAATAGAGGAGTATGATATGAAATATGATACTCCCTCCGTCCCATACTTGAAGACACATCTTACCATTTTGGGCGTCCCATACTTGAAGGCACATTACCTAAAATAGTAAAAACACTTTTAAACACTCCCCTTAAAACATCACAATATTACAACAAATGTCACTAATTTATTACACTAAAAAGTACTCACTCCGTCCAATTTTATTATGCCCACTTCTCTGGGCACATGTTTTAATAAATATTGATTAGTTTATTCATAAAGTAGATAAGTTGAGGGTATGATAGGGTATTGTGGGGTCCATTTGTAAATAAATGATTGTTTATTAATAAAGTGAATGACAAAGTGGGTAAATAAGTGATGGTATGAGGGTGGAGATAGAGTAATATGAATATTATTGTTTCTAAAAAGGGTATGGACATAATAAAATTGGACAACCAAAAAAGTAAAGTGGGAATAATGAAATTGGACGGGGGGAGTAACTTTTATTACTATTTATAAAGTTGAAAAGTTTTTACTATCCCTATTTTATCTTACACAATATTAATAAACAATTCATTCATTAAAATCTGTGTCCAATTGACTTGAGCCTTCAAGTATGGGACGGAGGGAGTAAAATAATAGATAAAGTATAAGTGATGTGACTGAGAGAGAGAAAATAATATACCAAAAGTGGAAAAATATGAAAGGGGAAAGTTATTGTGGGATATCCATAAAAGAAAAGTAGAAAACTTATAATGAGACGGAGGGAGTATTATATATGACTATTTTTCGGGATCTTATGCCTTTTATGTTTTTTTTGTTAAATTACATAAAAAAAAACACACACAATCTTTTGTTATTAATTTAATTTTAAATTTTTTAATAACGGAATGAAATATTGAAGCCGATAGATATAGAAAAAAGAAAAGATAAACAGAGGTAATAAATATAAAAGGTAGAGAGTAATATAAATAATAAAAAAATATAAGTAGATAATGGGTGTTGCTAAAAAAAGATTTTTTTTTTGTTTGAAAACTGAAAATAATAAAATTTGTATCTTTCGAAGGTCTGGGAATAAGATAGACTGGTATTAGGATATAATAAGGTGTTTTAAAATAAAATGATCTAAACTGTATTACTCGTGTACTTTTTAATTTAAAATTAATTTTTAAAAAGTGACTTAAATGGTTGACTTAAAAATGTGTAATTAGATGTTAATTCCATTAAAATAGTTATAAAACAAAATACTCCGTATAACTATTTACAACCGTTGCCGATGTCTTTCACATAAAGTGATTTAAATATAAGAATCTTGCATAATGATCACTTGAAATATACATATACCGACGTAACTGTATGTCTGTATCTATGGACATTTTTTGTTATTGTACTTTGTAATAAAGAATTCAACCAGTCATGAAACTTACGTGACGAATATGAAGCTCTGGCCCCACATATATCACAAAAAAAAATTGATCCCACAACTTTAATCTAAATATTTTAGAAAAAATAAATATTTAGATAAACTAATTCCGTGATAGTTAGATAAACTAATTGGTTGTGAGGTTTATCTCAAATCTCTAATACAAGATGAGTTTAACTCGTCTGGTAGGATCAGGTAGATTCTAGTCTACTACTGTACTCGTCTGTTGGGCGAATCACATGAGGTACTTAGTCGATAGAAGTCTTCTGATAGACTCAGTTGTTGGTCGTATCAGCTGGTGGAGTTAGACAAGTTAACTTAGACCAACATATTTGGTCTTGGAGAGCTTTTAGAAGAGCTCTCCAAGTGGGAGCTGTCCAAGCTAAATTGCACTTGGAGAGCCATTTTTGCACTTGGAGAGCTCTTAAAGGGCTCTCCAAGTGCAATTTAGCTTGGATAGCTCCCACTTGGAGAGCTCTTCTAAAAGCTCTCCAAGGCCAAATATGTAGTAAATCAGATGATGTGGAGGAGTCCAATCAGATGAGATAGGAAGACAAGTAGAGGTCGGACCAGATCAGTCGAGTTCTGTTAGCAGAGTTAATTTTGGCTAAGTGTTGGTCACCAGAAGAGTTGAACAAGAAGAGGGAGGTCGATCTTCTGGTCAATCTTTTGATGTCGTCTGATTGCGAAACCAAGTGAAGGGCAAGGAGGTCATTTCAGATTGGGTCACGCTGAAGGTGTGAGGTTGTTACATGGTTGTAACAGAATCCACGTGACAATAATCACGCGTTCAGAACATGCTGCAATCACCATTGGCATCTATAAATACCCCATTACTTGCATTTGTAATCTTTGACGCTTGCGAGCATTCGTTTTGAGAGTTGAGAGTTCACGAGTGAAGTGAGGATAAATTCCCTTTCCGAGTGATGACATCTCTTATACTAATCAAATTGAAGTCGTGTGTCTAGTGGATGTAGACCACGTTGATCGAACCACTTAAATTTTCTTGTGCTCTGTTTTCTGTTTTTCGTTTATATTTGTGAATTGCTGTTTTTCGTTGGATTGAATTATTGGTAGATTGTTTTGCTTGTGATTGGAGACGTCTAGTCAAAGCAGAATTATCGTGACAATCGTAACCGTAACACTGGTGATATCAGTCGGCTAGAGCTGTTATTCGAGCCGAGTTCAGCCGAGCTCGGCTCGATAACATTACCGAGTTAAAAATTGAGCTCGGCTCGACTCGTTAACGAGTCTAACGATCTTAACGAGCCTATCGAGTCGAGCGAGCCTAATGGAATTTTTTACAAAAAATTATTTATCGAGCCTAACAAGTCGAGCTCGAACCGGCTCGTTAGTAAATCGAGTATTTAACGAGCTCGAGCTCGGCTCGTTAAACTTAACGAGTTGAGTCGAGTCTCGTTAAGGCTCGGTTCGAATAACAACACTACAGTCGGCTTCAAATATAAATTATAAATGCAAAGTGTTTAGATCGAGTTGATAATCAATTTGCTAGTAAGGTGAAAAAAAAAATTAGACTCTAGATGATACTCTCGTTTAATTATAAAAACTCTTCTTTTAATTTTTTTAAAAAATACTATATAAAATCAGATGGATAGAAGAAGTATAATACAGGCTGTAGTGAGAGGATTGTAGTAATGATTCGCCCTCAGATTTGGCGACCGATCTTGTCGTTATCCGCCACCTCACTAATTCCGTGCGGCCGTTTTCTTACACATACCATTCAATTAAATAAATAAATAATTGACATTATAGTACTATTGTTAGTAAAATTAAATAAAACAAAATGCCCTCCAGCCTGTTTCCCCACCCAGTCAAACCTCTCTCTTATTAAAATAAAATAAGCTAAATTTTTTTTTAGTTTTTTGTGAACCGTTACCGATCTTATCTTATGTTTGTTTGGGGCTTGTCATTTTTTCAACCAAGTAGTTGGAATTTCATATACTTTATTTATTCTAGTTATAGATATTTTTTCAACGGATCATTTATTGCAAAACCAACTTATTTTATGTCTAACCAACCTACTAGTATAATAAAATGGTAGATAAAAATATAAATAATGTACTCCGTAATTGATAAACATTTTTTTTATTGAAAATATAATGTAAAGTTTATTGTGAAATATTTAAAAAAATAAATAAATTGAAAACTGATTTACGGTCCCTCGAATTGCATGAATTCTTGGAGAAAGATACGGGTGAAATTAGACTACTTGGACAAGATCAGGAGTTACTATGATGGGTCGGAGGAATGTGTTGTCGATGAGATTCGAAATTTGACCAAGCAACTCATAGTGTGTGAGTTCGTACACATCCCGAGAACGCAGAATGAAAGAACACATGATTTGATAAGGAGTGTCTTTTGAAACGGATTATCCTCATGATTGGATTGACTCAGTTTAACCTTCTTAATTAGTTATAGTGGACGAGTTTTAGAAATACTTTTGGAATTGTGCTCTTTTTTTTTAAAAAAAACTCTATCTTGTTAAAATTTTATTTTATTTGTATTTTATAAATAAAATATTACTACTAGCTAGTTTTTTTTTAAATATATTTCTTTTTAATACTTTAAATGAATCGAACACATAGTAATAATAACCTAGACAGTGGTATCATCAACTATCATCAATTATTTTATTAATGTTTTGTTTTTATAATGTCAACTCAATTCTTATATATATCAACTAATTAAATTACAAAACACCCAAATATTATGAGTCAAGAGTTTATATGTAATTATCCTGTTATATTGTATGGTAATCGTCTAATCGTATGTACCACGTCTAATTTAATTCATCGGGCTTTATTTCCAAGATATTGATGCATTATATGTATTTTTTTTTAGGTAAAGTCTAGTATGCACTCGAGTGCATGCTGTGCACCCTAGTTTATGTGCATTTTTCAGTTTTACTGGCTTATACTTTTGGTAAATGGTGTTGCACTTTTCAATTATTACTAAAAATATTATTATACAGTTTAATAATTGAAAAGTGCAACACCATTTAACAAAAAGTGTAAGTCATTAAACTGAAAAATGCAACATGGACTAGGGTGCACAACATGCACTCGAGTCCATAGCAGACCAACCCATTTTTTTAATAACGTTATAAATTGTTTCATTTACTTCGTATTAGTTTACTAATACTTTTTATTTAGTTTATTAATATCAATTATATTTTATTAACTAATATATTGTATTAAATGTAAAACTTGTTTACAGGCTAACTCATTTTTGAATAGTTTCACTAAATTAAAATCTTGTGATATTTTAATTCCATTTAGGAAGACAAAATTGAGTCACAAATGTTTTATGGAAAATTATATCATACTTCTCCAATTCTTTAAATTGTGTCTATTTTATTTACTTGAGCGTCTACTAAAATTATGTCTAGCTACACGAAAAGTCAACAATTATTTTATCTTCATTTTACATTTATCATTTAAATACTTATATCAATATTTATTTTTACACACAAATAATCATTTTATTCACTTATTCCGAACCAATGCAATTTAAAGGAACTAGCTATATTACTTATTTTATATTTTTAAATTTGTTTAATATACCATTCAATAATTTCGATGTATACAAGTTTCACTAGTAAAATCGAACTGAAGCAAATAAATCAAATTTGTACAATTTTAAAATTGAAAACTAAATTGTAAGAACAAAAATCGAACCAAATAGAGTGAATTTCATCGTTTCGGTTCGATTTTTTTTTCCCCAATATTTTGCTCCCCTCTACAAACATGTCTCAATTACTACAAAACTCTCTCATAAAACATAAACTCTCCAATTCATTACAAATGACATTTTATATGTGAGCATTTGAATCAAAACTTATTTTGATTATGAATTGAATGCATTATATTTATATTTGCGTGTTTAAACTAAACAACTGTAATATTTATGGCAATCACTCTTTATGAGGATTAATTTATACACCAATTGAAAATATATTTGAATCGTTTAAAATTACTTACCATTGGTTTTTGAATCATATTTTTCTTTAAAATATTATTTAGGTGGAATTAATTTCATAAGTCCACTAGCACTAATTATAAAATAGAATAAATGAGATCCACGCTCATATATTAGACCGTCTCATATAAGTTTATGTTATTACTTTAACTAGATAAAATACTTTTCAATTTTATTTTTCTAACATTTTTTAAAACACAGCTCAGAATGTTTAAAGTGGTGATTCGTTTCATGTACAAGGCCGTCTCATACAAAAAATTATTCAACAACATTATTCTATAACTTGTATACTTGTATTTCGTAGCCCCCAAGAAATTCGTAATATGGTCTCACATAAAAACCCATCAAAAGCAACACTTCAGATAGAATTATATTATTGCGAATTAATACTCGATTATCTTTTACGCGTTATTGAGATAATAAAATTATAAAAAGTCGTGCACTTTAATATCGGGATAACATTTTTTTACGCTTTATCTCACGGCTTAATTTCCTTTTAGTGTTTCCGTTCATGTGTTTGAATTGTGACCGTTTTATTTTAGAACAACACTTGTGTGAAATATTTTATACACGAAATGTGCTAATTAATGTAATTTCAAAAAATTCAACATATTTTACATGTGAATTTTTATCTCAAATTATCTTAAATATTAGTTGTATTTATATTTCATGCATAAAATATTTTCATATAAATTTTTGTGTGAGCTCAAATACACTGTATTGTTTGATTATCTTGATCTATAAAATATTTCCTCTTTTCAATTTTTTTTTTTTTTTGTTGAGATACCATTTTTTCCCTTTTCATTTTTTTTTGTTGTTTTTTTTTTTTTTACAAATAAAATGTCTGACAATTCACTATGTTATTCTTTAGTTTTTACAATTATAGAATTAATCTTTAATAAAGGGAAGAAATCCTGAATGCAATTTTTATTAATTTGAATTATAAAACAAGAGAAAGGAGCCAAAATAAAAGGGTAGGTGTGAAGTTTACGCCTGTAAAAGATCATTGTAAGTTAATCATGATATGTAAAATGCATACAAATGACATTATTGTAGGTAGATTATTCCTCCCTACCCATGAATTCTACCCATAAACTTTGAACACATAAATTAAAAAATACTATAATATAATAAATAGATGCATTAAAGATATGTGATTGAGAGAGAAAAAAATAAATTTACAATATGAAAGATAGAAAAAAAAAAAAAAGATAAATAACTTTCATTAGGACCTACGAGAAAAAGAAAAGTTCAATAACTTTTCACTGAGTTATTTAAAAATTAAAATATTCATTTATGAGTTACTATAATTTGAATACAGTATGAATATTCAATTGAAATTATATTCAAATCACTTAAAAACAAATTACTCCCTCCGTCCCGGAGGAACTTGCACCCTTTGACCGATATAATTTTAAGAAATGTGTAAGAAAATGTGTAATGATTGATGTTTTGAAGGGTAGTTTTGTAAACTTTTATGAATAAAGTAAAATAAAAAGTAGATTGAGTGTGGAAAAGTAATGGCATATGGGTAAATATGAATATATTTCAAGGGTGAGGGTTGTGAAGATATTTCCTTTTATGGAGTGTGCAAATTGGTATGAGACATCCATATATGGAAAGTGTGCAAATTTTTGTGGGACAAAGGGAATATATAGTTTCCTTTATCTTGTTCTATATAGCAACACTTTATATTAATAGATCAAATATTAAATCGAGTAAATTGAACATTAAAATTCATATGTATCTATACTCTCAGTTGCACGAAAGAATTTAAAATCATCATTTGTATGTGTAAGTTAGTATAGAGCTGGGAAATGACGCGTGTCCGTTGGCCAGCTGTTTCCCATATACACCCAAATTTAACCGCTTCTTCTCAAAGCGGTGCCCCCATCACGCTCCCCCCCTCCCCCCTCTCACATATATATATATAAACCCCCCTCCGCTCCTATACCTTATAATAAACCCTCCTCCATTAACAAAAACAAATCCCAACTGAAAATCCAATCTCCATTGATTCCTTTCATGGTCCTCTGAAGAAAAAAAAATGGCAGGTACTTATCGCAAATCGGATATGGATCGGATCAAAGGTCCATGGAGCCCCGAGGAGGACGAGCTTTTATGCCAGCTGGTGCAGAAACACGGCCCGAGAAACTGGTCTCTCATCAGCAAATCAATTCCGGGGAGATCCGGCAAGAGCTGCCGTCTACGGTGGTGCAACCAGCTCTCGCCGCAGGTGGAGCACCGAGCCTTCACGCCGGAGGAAGACGAGACTATAATCCGTGCACACGCTAAGTTCGGCAACAAATGGGCCACAATAGCCCGACTTCTATCGGGCCGAACCGATAACGCTATTAAGAACCACTGGAATTCCACTCTTAAGCGTAAGTCCTCTTCTCTCAGCTCCGATGAATCCACTTTTGATAATGAATTTGGGAATCATCCTTCGGCCCGGCCGTTGAAGAGATCCGTCAGTGCCGGGTCGGGCGTTCCGGTTTCCGGATTTTACCCGAGTCCGGGAAGCCCGTCCGAGTCGGATTCGAGTCACTCGAGTCTCCCCGCTGTGTTTAAACCGGTTGCGCGACCGGTTCAACTCGAAGATCCGCCGACTAGCCTCAGCCTCTCCCTCCCCGGCGTCGAGTATAAAAAAACCGAATCGACTCAACCGTCGTCACTACCGGTTCATTCCCCTCCGTCGTCTGTGAATCTACCGGAGACGGCGTTTATGCCTTTCAGCGCGGAGATGATGGCGGTGATGCAGGATATGATTAGGGCGGAGGTGAGGAATTATATGATGGATCGCGGCGGGGCAAATCAACAACAACAACAACAACAGCAGTATCAGTATAATCATCATCAGCAGCTGCCGCGATTTGAGTATGTGAATGAGGGGTTTAGGAATGCAGCGATGAATTGCATTGGATTTGGCAAAATTGATTGAATTATGGAGGAACTTTCTCTGTTTCTGGATTAGTTTAATTTCTTAAATAAAATAAAATGAATGAATTTTGGTTTGAGGAGAGAGACGAGGCAGCTGGAAAGATTGCAGCCTTTTTTTTGCTCCTTTGTCTTTCTCTGGCTGGCAGTTTTTAGGAAGAACATAAAAATCTGAAAAAAAAAAATAAAGTAAATAATTTTCAATCATTTTATCTCTCTCACTTTAATTTGAATTTCTGTTTCTAATTAAATTAATGTTGGTCAACAATTGGTTGGTTAGTTTCTGTTTCTTAATAAATTAGTAATAAAAAGAGAAAAAAAGTGTTGGTGAATATGGATCATTTCTAATTAAAATTAAGTGAGCATATGGACATATAACCATTTAGAAAAAATATTTCTACCCATATTCATAAGTAATTTTTTAATCCACACCTTTTCCTGTCATGAAATTTTAGAGAATATTATAATTAACTTTAATATATTAAATTAATCTAAAATCACTATAAAGCAATATCATGAAATTTTATAGAATATTATAATTAATTTTAATATATTAAATTAATCTAAAATCACTATAAAGCAATACAACAATTATTCATAATTATTTCACACTATATAAATTAGTACTAAAATGATAGACAAGACATAAGATGTTTGCTTTTCTGAAAAAAAGGGAACAAAACAATTCAAATCGATATTACCGAAAAAAAAATCCAACATTTCCCCATTTTCGTCAATATATTGGCGATTTTTGAAAGATATCTTGTTTCGATGTATATCGATATCGGAAGGTCCAAAAAATCGAAATATCACGGATATTTCTCGATTTTTTCATCTTTTGTTCCCATCTTGCTGCCACACCTACAATTTATTATTCTCTTAAAAATTATTCGACCGTTTTAAAATATATTATTACAATTTAAATTCATTTTGATTTTACCAACCGAATACAATAATTGAAATGGGGGTGGAGGACAGAGGGATGGATCAGTTATTTATGATGAATATGGGTAAAGAATATTTTTTCTGATGAGAGAGTAAATGAAGAAAAAAAAAGCATCTTTACTTGTGCATAAAGATAAAAAATAATTTTCTTTTACCAAAATGGTTGTAAATAGTTTTTGCCTTAAATTAAATGTTGGTGAAGAAATTGGATAAGGACGAATTTTTTACAAAATGATTGAATGTAAGACAAAAGAAGAGGACAGAGTAGTTAATGAAATTGAATTTATTGTTACAGAGGTACAGCTATTTGCCATTTGTTAGGTAGATTGAAAAGGAGATAGGATTATTCTTATCCCCCTACTCGTACAGTTTCTGAGCTCAAATATTTTCTGGCTTCTTCACAAATGCATGCAGCAGTATTAACACTTATCTATCTTGAGATTTAGAATTATGCTTATCTTTAGATCTTAGGTTTGAATTCTGTAAACAATTTATATGGGGTCAGTCAATACATAGCGTACTCTGATTTTAAATGGAATCCTCGTAAATGGACAGAAGAATTGATCCCCTGAATTCAGTAACGAAGCCAGAAATTTAGGACTGAGGGCCGATTAACATTACTATAAAAACGTAATAGATAAAAGTTTCAGATTCACAAGGCATGAGTGTTGTTTGGCGGAAGTGAAATCATTTTGAAGGCCAGACCACTGGGCCAACATTATTTAGGCAATATAATGCAATATATATAATAAATAATTTAAAATTTTGGTAGGGGACCCAACGTCCCTCCGTCGTTACCTGAATTAGTCGATTTTTAAATTGAATATCGAAACTTAAAAAAAACAAATGCATGC
The DNA here is from genome assembly GCA_963675135.1 of Galeopsis tetrahit. Classification (NCBI taxonomy): domain Eukaryota; kingdom Viridiplantae; phylum Streptophyta; class Magnoliopsida; order Lamiales; family Lamiaceae; genus Galeopsis; species Galeopsis tetrahit. Next base: position 2,662,707 of record OY776120.1, read on the forward strand.
AGTAGCAGAATTAGCAAAAAAACAAAAACACAGTTTGTGCACAAATGTTAGGCCACGTTTGTTTTATGTTGTGGCAATTTGGATGGCTCGAAAATAGGTGTGTTTGGTCAGCTAACTCAGATATTATTATTAAATTAATCTAAATGATGGCTGCGAAATTAGATTATTAATTATGGAAAATAAAGTGAAAATTACAAGTGCAAGTGGGTACTGTTTTTGGTTGACTGAAAATGAAAAGAGATAATGCTATAGCTGGGAGTTAAATTGGAGAATCTTTTGTGAGACAACGAAAAAAGGGTATATTTTAAATGACAAATTATATGAATGGTCAATTTTAGTCATCGCTTTGAAGTTGCGTGTCAAAAGAAAAGATAGTTGGGATAACAACAACTAAAACTTATTTGGAATTCTTTCTTGGTGATAGAAAGAAAGTTGATCTTTCCCTACCCTAGACCACCTATCTCTTTGTGTTTGCAAACTCTAATCGAGCTTAAAAATACTTTTCAGAAGCTAAAGTTGTGAGGGGTAGCTTTAAAAATAAGCGATTCTGCCTCCTCCATTTGTGATTGCAAACACTCCTATATTGTTTTGTACATAAGCAGAGTTCTATTCACAATTGCAAAAATCTTGATTAGCAGGAGGAGCCCCAAAAATCACAACGGTGCGGCCTGGATGGTGCTGCCAATATCATTGATAGGCTTACCTAAACGTGCTACCATCGATTTTAACCTATGGATAAGTTGCACAAGATCGTGCTTCCATGACCATGTCGGAGCATTCAAAGCCCGGATGGAATTTAGACAAACGAGAAGTGTCCCGCCTTCATGGAGGAGGACCTGCACATTATTCACATAAAGTATAATCAATCATTTTCGTTACAAAGTGAAGCATCATAATAATTATTGAAATGTATACTTATGCATAAACTCACAGTTAGCCAAAGTGGGATAAAGCCTGAAACAGATGTAAGGGAGGCCAAAAGAATGCTAGACAATGCCAGTGCAACATTTTGCTTCACCTGCATATATTGTCAATATACAAATTATTATAACATTCAAAAGAAAATCATACCAAAGAGAGAGCGAGAGAGAGTAAACTAATACCAAAGAAGTAGTTTGTCTGGATTTAGCGACACAAAATGGGACCCCAGAAATATTGTCTTGCAGCAAAAGGACATCAGCAACAGCAATTGCGGTTGCACTAGCACGCTCAGCCAGAACAATACCAACGGTGGCAGCAGCGAGTGCAGGTGCATCATTAATACCATCACCTACCATAATAAGCCCTCCACCTTAAAAAGATGAAGCAGATCAGATCATCATTACTTAAGCTTGAATCCTCTTAAATCATATGAATAAGTTCAATATGCAGTAACCAGTAAACATCAATGTCCAAGACAGTAACCAGTAAGCATAAATGATTAATCTCTGTTGCTCATAGACAATGGATAAGCTCTAAATAGTAACTCTGGAGTGATACCTGTATCTCTGGAAATAGTGGTGACATGATAGAGTTTGTCCTCTGGCTTTAGGCCGCAGTGAACTTCTTCGATTCCTGTTGCATTAGCCACCCTCCATGCACTCAACTCATGGTCACCAGTTAACATCATAACACGTAGATTTCCTTCACTTTGCAATGTCTTTATAACATCCACTGAATCAGCTCGAGGCTTATCTTCAAAATGAAATAGTGTCACCTGTACACGACACAAAAAAAGAACACCACCATTTTTTAGTTTCATTTTCTATCTCTTTTCATTTCACATCTTCAAATCTCATAAACTATAAAAAGATCACAAAAACTGCATGAGACGTGATCCATTTGCAATTTTTTGTGATCTTTTTATAGTTTAGACGCCAATGTATCTTTTGGAAAACTTAAACAATATCTATACCAGTTTCAATGCTGCTCTAATCCTCACATGAATTTATAAAAAAAACTATAAAAAACTCACCTTATTATTGACTAAAAGTGCAGCGCGAACAAAGTCACTTCCGTAAGAAGAAATGCCAACTGCCTCTTTGAATTTTTTGGATTCATCATCTGAAGAGAATAGAGAAGTGATGTACTCCACAGACCCAATTGAAGCTTTTAATGGTTTACCGCCTCCAAACCCTGGCTATAGCAGACAAAACAATTGCAGAATTTAGTCCACCAGTTATAATAAAATACTGCTAAAGCTCAGATTTAGAAGATTCCCACTCTACATTAGAATGAATGGTCTAAGTTCACAAGATATCTATTAACTCAATCAAATTCATCTGACTTCTACAAACTTTAGAACGAATTCTGCTATACCCAATCAAACACAGAAGCAAGTCCTGAGGTGAGGATAAAAAGAGCATTCTACAACTAAATTAAGGCAATGATTGTTTTGGGTTTTAAATACCAATTTTAGGATTTCCAAATCAAAATCCGGTTCTAATTCCGGATTTTGAAATCCAGTTTAAAAAACCACCACTACAAAACAACTATGATAATACAACATATTTAAATCACAACTCACCTCATCCAATCATTACAATCACACCCAATAACAATACAATAATACAACATCATTCACTCTTACACATTGATTTAACATAAAGTTAAATCTCACCCTACTTAAAATCCCAAAACAAGCACACACATTACTACTAATCTGGATTTCAAAATCACCTAGATTTCAAAAATCAGTTTTCAAAAACCACTTTAAACCCAAAACAAACATTGCGTAAGTGAATATTGGCGGTATCACCACCATTCATTCTGAAAACTAAAACCAAATGGACTCAAGCAAACAAATTTAAAAAATGTTTAAGTTAATAAGTATTCAGTACCTCAATGCTAGATATTGTCGCATAAAGACCCCTGCCAGGCAGATTCTCGAAATTTTCAACAGAAACTGGTGGGAGATCCTTCCCAATGCTATGATCCACAACAGCCCTGCACCAACCATTAATGTAACCAAGATTATAACTCATATGGAATAAAAAGCATAGTAAAAAGATCATTAGGTTAATACCATCACATTCTGGAATTTAAATGATTCATTAGGTTTTCTACTAATAAGATCTAAAGTCTGAAATAAGCAGGCTCTTTTCGATATCATTAGAACTCCAATCACGGTCAGATTCGTTTCTAGTACACACTGAAGTACTGAACCTCATTTGTTTCTCTAGAATTGATCACAGCATAGTAAAAAGAAACATAAGAGGGCACTTGGGTCAAAAAATCAATGGGAATGGAAATAAAAATGAGTAAAGGGTAATTGTAGTGCTTAATGAGAATAAAAGATGATCATTTACCTTCATATGAGGTGATGAGACTCAAAATAAGGTAATCATTACCCCATTTTGATTAACTACCTCCCCTCCGATAATAATCTCTCCTCAATCATTCCACTATTCCTAAACCAACAATCATTTATTATCTTCACCTGTACAGATATTGGAGCAAAATACTAACAATGTGACCATCATCCTCATCTTATTCCCATGCCCATGAAGAATTTGAACCAAGCGCCCCCTTATTTTTTTTTTAATTAGGGGTATTTGTGCTTAATATGTTACATGAGCTAAATCAGGTCCTCACCATCAACTATGACCAAAGTTCATCACACACGTTGAGTTTCAAATATGAACAATTAAAAAAATTTGGTAAATAACAACTGTCCAGCATGCTATATATATGTATAAATTTGTAATGTGTATTAACTAAAAAGCAACCTTCCAATGGGGTGAGTAGTTCCCTTCTCCATGGCAGCAGCCACAGCAAGTGCTTCTTTCTCACATGTGGGTACACAACAAGAAGCCAATTGTTTCTCATTCGTGATAAAATGTCCATGTATTGGTTCTATTGCTTTGCACATGAATTCACCAGTTGTTAATGTCCCAGTTTTATCAAATGCAATATTGTGGCATGAAGCTAGTGCATCTAGGACATGCCCCCCCTTAAGCAAGATACCCTGTTAAAAAGGTATGCGTTAAGGATTTTATAATAATACTAGAAATCATTTCTCTATAAGATTTAGTTAAATGAAATGAATAAGTAAACCTTGCTTTATGAGGCTTTTAAACGTTATTGACAAACCATAGCAGTTAGAGATTGGCTGGTTAAACTCCATTGTCTAATTCTAGTTTCTTAATTGAATTATTAAAGAAACAATACTACCATTTAAGTGTTTGAAGTTCCCATTTTATTTTTTGGATATCAACAAATAAATCTGCATTAGCTAGTATTGCAATGTACTTTCTAAGTTACCCTCTCTAAAGCAGAAACCACAGAGCACTATTTGTAAACAAAACTATTTCTCTTTTCCCCCCCACTCCATCCACATCTAAAACTCTACACAAAGCCAAATTCAATCTTTCAGACCTGGAAGGAGAACTATATATATACTACCCTGTTCATACCAAATGCCATTTAAATATATTAGTGAAATAGTTCAAGTTGAAAAGTAGCCAAGTCAGCATCAAAGTTAGAAATTAATTTAGTGGGGGCAGTAATGAATATTACAATTTGACCATCTCATTATACAATTATGGCATGCTTTCAATTATGACCAAAAAGAAAAGGACATGACCCGCGACAATTGAGTTAAAAGAAGCTATGGATAGACAACCTCATTTTTACACATTAAATTGATAAATACCTTTCTTGCACAAGCACTAATAGCAGTTGCATAAACCAGTGGTGCCACAGCCAGTGCACAGGGTGACGCAGCTACCATAAGCCCCAATGCCCGGTAAATTGATCCTCTGCAAACTAGAGAACAAAATAAAATTACTTGCTTATACAGATTTACTAAATATTGGCATAAATATCCACAAATGAACACCAATGCCTGCACATAGACTCATAGTTTTTAGAGGCTCAAGATGCACTGAGGTGCTAAGGTTACTGAGGCATGCACCACTTGAACACGAGGCACACAAAATAAAAAAATAACTAAACATATGTTTATGTCAATGTATAAATCAATTGATTCTGTCTACTTTGTATTAGTTGTACGATGTAATAATGCATTACTTACAAACTTAATAATTGATTGTGCCCCATTTACTGTTTGCACACTTCTTAAGGAATAATAATATTAAATGGATAGTGTAGTATTGAGGTAGAGAGAGATAGGCAAGGAAAGAGGTAGAGAGAGGTAGGAAAGATAAAAGGTAGAGAGAGGTAGTGGAACTGGGGCGTTGACAAAAATGGAAATGGGTAACTTATGGTAAAATGGGACACTTAGCCTGGGAGGCTGGGACGGAGGGAGTATATCATTATAAGCCAAATCAATATATAAAACAGCTAAAAGTGAACTTTAAAACACGTTTTGGGGGAGGGGAAACATTGGTGTTCAGGCGCCCTTAGGTTAGCCTCTAATAACTATGCTTACACCTATATGGACAAATTAACAGAAGGGCTTAGTAAAAGACCACAACAGGGCTTCAACTCTGTTGAAGTGGAATGTACACCTTAAAGCTAGTTATCATATATATTGTGTTTTGTCTTTCAATTTCTATTTATCACTAGTTCTTCTGTTTCTCACTTTTGTTTTTTGTCGCTCTGATGCCCTCATAGGGATGTGGACGTGTGACACCAATGCAAAAAAAATAAAAAAAATCAAGTTTTACCAATAACTTCTGAATAACCAAAAAAACAAATTACTAATACGCATGTTAAGGAAAAACCAATCGACATTATACCTGATGTGGTGAAAAATGGCCACTTAAAAAGAATTGGCCCCAACAATGCAATGGCAGCAGATAAAATTATAACTGCTTTACTGTACTGCTCGCCAAACTTATCAAGCCATCTCTGAAGCTTTGGTTTACTCTGTTGAGCTTCTTCAGTCAGTTGCACAATTTTACTCAGTGTTGACTCTTTCCATGTCTTCTTAGCCTAAATTGAAATTATGAACTTAAAAATAATGACAGAAGATTGGTGGCATAGCCACGTACATACTTGTCAAATTAACATATCACTCCATCAGTATCTCATATTAATATGCATTAATCAAGAAAAAAAAAAGCATAAGTCTCCCATCTGTCCTGCCATAAGCTTCTCACTTACCTATTTTGGACTTCCCACCTTAAGTTTCTCATTTCTTTAAATGACTAAATTCAGTATCTCTCTATACCTTTTCTTCTTCCTACATCTCTCTACCTTTCTACCCGCTACACATTTTATACTATATTCCTTAATCTTCGTGCAAAAAGCAAAGGGGAAGCTTATGGCAGGACGGATGTAGTACATGTATTTCAGAGTTTCCAATAATGACATTCAACCCCAACTTTATTTATTTTTTAAATATTCCTAGTACCATTCTATTTTTCACATCATTCAATCGCTTGTTTTCAGGTTTTCAAGTCAAATGTCACCAAGAAATGTGAGAAAGAACATTTATACTTCAAAGGAAAATATTCACTAACTGAAGAAAGCTCATGGGGAAAGCATCAAAGCAACTTCTGCCCAAACTTCTCAACCATCCACTCTTGAAAAGATAGGTTATAGTATTTTGCTGATTTTTATCAAGCAATACCCAATTTTTGTCCTACCAAAGTCTATTCTGATATTCTATAACTTACAAAGGGGGCAGGGAGGGTGGGGGGATACATGCACATAAATACCTTAACGATCAGCATACCATCAAGATTCCTAGCACCACCTGGAATGCTGTCCCCAACGTTCTTTTCAAGAGGCTTTACTTCCCCAGTCAAATGCTCCACAGTAATTGTTGATCTACCTTGGAAGACTTTACAATCTACTGGAACCGACTGCTCATAATGAAGATATTAAGATACGTGTTAAGAAAGTCACAGATGAAAAATTAAAATAAATTCTGATAAAAGCAATATCAGTGATCTGCATCAGAATATTCACCTATGGAGGCATGAAGTTCTATAACATTTTCAATAACATAATACGAATACCAAGATTCACAGGTCATGCGCTAGAATGCGTTCTTAGTCACTGATCTAGGTTTGGAGCTCAAGGTTAAAGAAGGAAATGATTTGAGGTTTAACAATCTCTTGGGCCTCAATGCACTTAATAATATCTCATGCCTAGTCAAAAAGCCTCCGAGACACTGCATTTTGACTTATTTTTATTAGAAATAAAAAGCATAGCATGCTCATGTATCAAGGGGAAGAATAATTAAAACAGATTTAAACTCTTATAAAAAGTGTGACCAAATTGTTCAGGAAAATGTGAATACCAGTGTAAATCTTAAGTGCATCTAATACAAAACATAATAGTGGATGACAATCTTGTACATACCAATAAGAAGCATATATATGATTAGACAACTAGACTTGGAAAATATCAGAATATTATGATTAAATCACATAATACACATTAATTTGACTCAAACTGGCAACGTGCAATATCTGTTCAACATAAACAAAGAAAGAGAATGAAAGTGCAGTCCATCCCAATTATTGTGGCATTTCAGATCCTCAAAAGCAATAAAGCATCAAGAAACATGCCTCAAGAGAATTCACCATAACCATTTTAGCTCCCAAGAGAAAAACGACCAATTAATAAAATTATATTTGCATTCTTTCATCACCATTCACCATCTTAGATTGTCGTATGATAATCTTCTCACTTATTTCGATACTTCCATATTTTTTGCTTGCTGTCATAAGCCTAAAAAACTCACATCCAAGTATCAAGATTAGTTACAGGTACTGACAAAATTCCGCTTAAAGAAATTGATCTTATTAGACTTGCTTGACATATAGTTAAAGGATAAGGATATATACTTAGCATTCAAGTTAATTAAGCTGGATCGATTCGTAGATAAGCTATAAGAGATGCAGAAGCAACAGTTTTCAAGAAAATACACTATATATGATGCAGAATTGCAAGAATACCATGATGAATTAACTAACAATGCACACAGACATAACAAGCTTTGACTAACATATATGATCCAACATCCAAGAAAGTTCACCATAACATATGGAGAGGTTGTCAAGAATTGGACAGTGATAACAAAGCACAGACCTCACCAGCTTTGACCAATATATATGATCCAACTTCCAAATCATTCACGGAAACTTTGTTGTACACCAAATCAGAAAAACTTGGCGTCGTCTTCCCATTCTCCAAATCCAAAACAAGCGCGAATTCAGGGTGATTCTCTTTCAATTCCTTGACATCAATCATAGACCTGCTAGTGAAGTATTCCTCTGCAATATGAGCCAAATTAAACATGGCTAAAAGCAACCCACCTTCCAAAGCATTTCCCATAAACACAGATGCAAATGCAGCTAACGCCATGAGCACATGAATGTTAATTTTCCCACCGGCAATATCCAAAGCCGCATCAAACGACGACGATACCTTTAAAACACGAAAACAAGCATTAATCGAGGAAATTCAATTGAAGGAACTGCGATAATAGGATTGAATTAGTTTTCAATTACCCCAACAAGAGGGAAGGCGATGAGAGTGAAGGCTCTCTGAACGGCGTTGACGGAGGGTTTAGGAATCAAGTAGGGACAAACACCGGCGGCTAGAAATAGAACCGTCGCGGAGCAGCAGAGCTGCAAATGCTCCCTTAAGAAGTTAGCTAGTTCAGTCCACTTGATAGCGTCCGCAAATCTCAGGAACGTTTCCTGAGATTTCGTCAAAGGAGTATCACAGCCACCGCCGCAATGACCGTGATTGTGATGGTGGTGGTGGTGGTTGTCGTCGTGGTGGTGGCGATCGTGGTCGTGGCTAGAGTGGGCGGAGCATTTAACGGTGGCTAAACGGGAGATTGTGGTGAAGCAAATTGGGGGTGGGGGTTTTCGGGGTAATCGGAAATTGTGGTTGAATTTGAGTTTGAGTTTGAGCTTGTTGGGTGTGTAGATTGAAGAGAAGGTTGATATGGTGGGTAAATGCAGAGGTTCCATGGATGAGGAAGAAGAATAACTGGAAGTTTGAAGCATGGTGTATTTTGATCGTTGAAGAAAAAGAGTGGAAGGTAGAGAAAGATGTGGGGTAGGTGGTGTGGTTATAATTCTACCATGCTATTCACACTATGTGCTCATCCGAAAAAAAAAACCGTTTCTAGATATTCGTTACTGTTTCGTTTCACGGTTGTTTGCATCAAATTTTTAACAGATAAATAAAAAAGTGTAGTAAGTGAAGTGTTAAATAAATAATTTTGTAATTTTTTTGAATAAAGTAAATAAAAATTAAAGATTGAATTAAGGGTAAAAGTAATTACATTTTGTGTAAATATAATAATATATCAATATTGTAAAGTTCATTTTTTAGATGTGCAAAGAGAGCTACGAATAAGGAAACTGTACAAACAATTGTGAAATGGGAGAATACAACATTTTTTTTTTCCAATGGACCATTTTTTTATATTTTACAATTCGATACACCTATATTTTTCTGCCAATTTAAATTGAAGGCGTCGTGTGAAATTCAACACCTAGGCTACCGGCAACTAATAAAATTATTTTTAATAGGAAAGACACAAGTTTTTCAAAACATAACATAAATTGAACATTAGATACATCTTTTTTTTTCCAACGAAATTCTTCAAGTCCTTGTGATTTTTCTATTTTTTTTTTTTTAAGTGGTTACAAAGATCAGAATAGTGATACAACAATTACAAACTCAAGATCTTCAAATCGAGACAGTGCGTCGTTGTCACCTCCAATCGTGAGGAAGTAATAAAACGAGTGAAAACTTTGTCCATTAAAGAAGCACAAATCTCCATTTCTCGAATCGGGATGCCCCACACTATCAACAACTCAAGAAAAACTAAAGATAAAAATATAAGGACACAAAAACACCAAGCGCCAAAATCTTCATCCAAACATCACCAAATCCCAAAAGAGGGAAAGCAGGTACCAAATGGAGTCCCAAAAGGAAGCAGGCCGCGTAAACGCAGAAGAGTTAGAGAAACCACCAACAGAAATACGCAGAATTAAGGTAAAAACATCTAAGGAAGCAGTAAGAGAAATACAGAAAAATAAAAGAAAAACAACTAAAACACCGAAAAAATAAATACAGAAAAATAAATGGGATCAACGGAAGGCTCACCTGATCGACCACACCGTAGCGCCGTCAGGGAGGATCTATCCATTGATCCCAACTAAAAATCTAAAAAGAAACTCCTAACCCCACTGGATGCTTGGGTGACAAAAGAAATTAAGCGAGAGGCGATGGGTGGTTTTGAAGAGGAGAGAAGGGGGAGAATTTTTTTTAAGGAGGTGATTTTTCTATCTTTACGTGTATTGATTTGGTGAGTTCCTTCTGTATAATATTACTCCAATCATTATATTCTTTTTCAACAATAATATAATAATACAATAATATAATACATTTAATCATTACATAATTAACTAATCGTTATAATCTCACCAAACAATAATATAATAATACAAACTCATTCAATCTTACAACTTGATTTGACATAAAGTTAAATCCTTCACTATTTCAAAACTCAAAAGAAACACTCATATTACTATTTATCGGAATTTTAAAAACCAGAATTTTAAAAACTCGATTTTTAAAACCACAAAAAACCCAAAGTAAACACCCAGTGAAATTTCAAACATGTTTCACTAATAAAAATGATTTTATTAGCTTGGCGAGTTTCACATTTTTAGCAGCACATCAAAATTGGTTGAAAAATATATTAATATACTAAATTATAAAATACTCAAGTGTATGAGGTGCACTCGATAAGACACACATTATTACAAAAATGTAGTTATAGTCCAGTGGTGATCCTTTACTTTACTAATTACCAAATGTGTAACATTAATAATAATAAAAGTGCAAGTAGTAAGTGATAAAATGTGTAACATTAATAACAATTTTTATTTTTATTTTAACATCTATTTTTCTAGATTATAAAAGTGCAAATATTAATTACTAAATGTGTAACATTAATAATAATAAAAGTGCAAACAGTACTAATAAAATGTGTAACATTAATAATCAACAAAAATATGTGAAAATATTTTCAGCTACAATTCATATCAATTGTCATTAATATTATGTGGTCATTTTTATCAAATTGTTCGATTAAAATAAAAAAATGCAAAAACAAAATAAAATGGGGAATATATTCTAACAGTGTAATTCGACTTTATACAAATATTTATTTACTATCCAAGTTTAGTAATATTGTGTTGCACTTTTCAGTTATAATGACTTACATTTTTCATTAATATTGTGTTGCATTTTTCAGTTATACTGACTTTCACTTTTTAATAATATTGTGTTGCATTTTTCTGGAATATTGTGTTGCACTTTTTAGTTATATTGACTTACACTTTTAATTAATATTGTGTTGTACTTTTCAGTTATAGTGACTTGCATTTTTTAGTAATATTGTGTTGTACTTTTCAGTTATAAATGACTTTCACTTTTCATTAATATTGTGTTGCATTTTTCAATTATACTGACTGCACTTTTTAATAATATTGTGTTGCACTTTTTAGTAATATTGTAGTCTAAATAATGTGTGTAACAATTTAAGGTATTCAAACTTTCTTTCTATCAAATTTTTTTAATTAAAAAAATAGCAAAAAAATGAGGAAAAAAAAAAGCGAAATTAAAACAATTTTTTTAATTAAGAAAAAGAAAAAAAAAACGGAAAAATGAGGTTAAAAAGGCGAAAAAAGTAGTTGGTTATTTTTATAATTTAGAAAAAAAAAAGTTAATCAACTCGAGATTTTTATAATTAAAAAAGAAATTGATCAACTATATACTCAAGTGTATTTGAGCTATTATAAAATTTAAGGTAAAGTCTAGTATACTCGAGTGCATGTTGTGCACCCTAGTCCGTGTGCACTTTTCAGTTTACTGACTTACACTTTTTGATAAATGGTGTTGCACTTTTCAATTATTACTAAAAATATTATTATACAGTTTAATAATTAAAAAGTGTAACACCATTTATCAAAAAATGCAACATGGACTAGAGTGCACAACATGCACTCGAGTCCATAGCAGACCAATCCAAAATTTAAAGGGGCAATTAGTATATATGACATTTCACCTATAGAAACTAGAAATAAAGACAATAAATTTTAAAGTTAGGGAGAAGGACAATATGATTTATAAAAGTACAGTTTTATCCTCCGTTTAAAATAAAGTCAAAATTTGAATATTCAATTAAGATAAAATAGAAAATTCAAAACATGATTTGAATATTAAATTGCCGGAAATCCAGGGCATAAATGCGTTCGAAAATCAAAGTTTCCTAAATCAAGCTGGATTGTCATATTAAATTACTTTTAATTATATACAAAGATTATTTAAGACTTTTTCAACTCTGTACATCTTTAAAAATTATTATTCAAAAATAAATATATTCAATGCTCTATAAAAAAAATATACAATAATTCGTTCAATAATTACATACTCCCTCCGTCCCGGAGGAATTTGCACCCTTTGACCGGCACACATTTTAAGAAATGTGTAAGAAAAAGTGTAATGATTGATGTTTTGAGGGGTAATTTTGTAAACTTTTATGAATAAAGTAAAGTAAAAAGTAGATTGAGTGTGGAAAAGTAATGGCATATGGGTAAATATGAGTATATTTCAAGGGTGGGGGTTGTGAAGATATTTCCTTTTATGGAGTGTGCAAATTGGTATGGGACATCCATATATGGAAAGTGTGCAAATTCCTGTGGGACAGAGGGAGTATAATAATTTATAATTATATAGAATAAATATTAAAAATTGTCATATTAATTATAATTGTAACTTCTCCATTAAATTAAAATGCATTAATGTTATTAATGTTATCTTTAGGGGAACTAAAAAAACGGATTATGAACCAGAATAGACAATATTATACAATTTGGATGGTAAACCGTTACATACACAAAAACAAAACAAACAAAAAAGAAATACATATGATGTAATTAAGTAAGTAACGTGGGGAGTATCGAAAGTGAATATATGCGAAAGTATATGCCAAAAAAATATGCACATTGTGATATGTGCATTATGGAAGAAAAATTAGACCATTTTTTTAATATATTTATGACTACTACGATAATCATATTATTATTACGTGGATATCAATAAACTATTCATTTTAGAAATTGTAATTATAATATTATTTATAGAAAAAAATTACATTTGAATATAAGTATGTTTGAAAATGTCAAAAATATATTGTTTGTTTGGATTACGTGAGATAATTGTGGGGAGTAGTGGGTATATTCCTATTTTAAATTAATAATATTGTATTAATGATGATTGACTTTAAAATTGTGGATTGTAACTTTCCAAAAGATATTCATTATTATGATATTTCCGTGATATCATTGGATAACATAAAAAACATTACATTATGGCTTAAGTTAAGTATATCTGGCCCTATCATAAGAAAACTACGAGTACATATCTAGATACTGCATATTGAAAAATATATGCTAAAGATTGATGCACATGTGTGAATATTAGTTGAATATATGCTAAAATAGCTTTAATATCTAGAAACTTGGTTTTCTCCTCGAATTCGAACTTTAATATCACAGCGTATTCCATCTCTGATACTGTAAAATAGCTTCTCCAATTAACACGTTCAATAGAGCCCTAAATCGCACAAAATAAAACAGGGTAGAATTAGAAAAACTCGAAGATCGAATCGGACAGGGTATAAATTGAAATAACAATGAACCAATCGAATTATTGATTATTGAATTAAAACAACCAGGAATAAAATTGCCTACCTAGATAATGTAATGGTTTCGGATGAGATTTAGAAACTCAAAATTCACTCTATTTTGGGTATTTCGGTGATGATCGAATGTCGAAGATGGGATTTGAAGATCGAATTATTGATTATCACAGTTGGAAATTGAATATGGAATCATTGCATCAAAACAGAATTCATACCTCCAAAATGGAATGATTCTGGTATCGAAGATAGCGCAATTGAGATTTGCAGATCGATTTATTGATTATTGAAGATTTGATTTGCAGATGGGATTTGCAGCAAAAATGGAGGTTTGATTTGCAGATGGGATTTGCAGCAAAAATGGAGGTGGTTCGGTGATGATCGAATATCGAAGATGGGATTTGAAGATCGAACAGAATTCATACCTCCCAAATTGGAATGATTCTGTTATCGAAGATAGCGAAATTTAGGATTTGGAGATCGATTTATTGATTATGCGCAATTGGGATTTGGAGATCGATTTACTGATTATTGAAGCTGTGATCTGCAGATTGGATTTGCAGCAAAAGGGAGTGTTTCAATGTTGACCATGAAATGCTTTAAATTTAAGATATAATTTTATTTTACATTGATTTGAAATTAAAAAATACAGATAGCTTTAATTTTAATTATTATTTTAATTTAATATATTGGTGTGATGAAAGAGTAAGGGCATAATTGGTCATTTAGTTATGAATTTGACCTTATTCCTAATGCTATATCTTTTTGTCTCTTTTTCTAGTTGTATCTATAGGATTGTCTCTAATCTTAATTAAACTCAAATTTAAAAAGTGAGGTGTCAAATTAAAAAAAAAAAAAGTTGTAGTTATAAATACCGTTGTTTTTTATTTTTCTTAACAGTTAACCTTAATTAATTAGTTAATAACTATAAACGCGACCGCAAAGAAGTGTGTTTGGCGAGTAGGTGGATGATCAACATTTTACTTCAATTATGATTTTACAGAACATTGCAAGTATTATTTACGTAAAGAGTGCTAGAACACTCCAAAAAAAAAAAGGTAAAGTCTAGTATGCACGCATGTTGTGCACCCTAGTCTATTTCCACTTTTCAGTTTACTGACTTACACTTTTTGATAAACGGTGTTGCACTTTTCAGTTATTACTAAACATATTATTATACAGTTTAATAATTGAAAAGTGCAACACCATTTACCAAAAAATGTAAGTCAGTAAATTGAAAAGTGCAACATGGACTAGGGTGCACAACATGCACTCAAGTCCATAGCAGACCAACCCAGATTCTAAATATGATAATGGTCTAGCTTATTTTACGATGAGACGAATCTCACATAAATTTTTATCGAGTGACTATTATTTTTTACAAAAAATAAATATTTTATTTAATGACGAGTCAGTTTTTTTATTAAATACTGTATTTGTTATAAAACATGACAAACCCTCGTCTCACGGTCGAAAAGAAGTCCTAAAAGAATAGCAAGGTTCTAAAAAATTTGATTACACCTTTGACTAAATATATTATTCTACAAGCTCTAATCATACCAATATGCATTATTATGTTAAAAATAATCCAGATTATATATAGATATGATTCGATGTCGAAAAAGACCAAAGTTTTCAATTCAAAATTGACTTTCTCCTCGTAGCCGCCACATAAAAATAATAGATATACATATTTTTGTTTACAGATTTCATATTTTATTACATTTATGGAGCTATGACCTCATGGATGATGAAATTTAAAAACTAAAATAGTATGCATTTACTCACATAAATAGAGCACTTCTTATCTTCAATATTAAGACTATTTTGTTTCTATTGTACTAAAAAACATGGTGGGGAGAATTGCCAATGCTTGGGCTGCCAGGGACACATCTGGCCATCTTTCTCCTTACTCATTTCGTCTCAGGTCTCTCTCATAACCCGATTTAAATCCGGATATAATCGCATGATTATACAACAATTATTTAAACTGCACAGAACAGTGCTATACTGTACTGTACCGTGCAGTTATATTGTACAGGACGGTGTTGTCTAAATATTTGTTGGTTTGTGAACAGGGAAGTGGGCCCAGAGGACATTGTGTTGAAAGTGTTGTACTGTGGAGTAGACCATACAGATATTCATCAGGCTAAGGGTGAACTAATCAGTAGTAACACCAACTACCCTTTTGTTCCCGGGTATGTAATTGCAAATAAATTAAGTCTCGTACCTGCATATTAAGATCATGTTTGATAGTTTAGATTAAATCTAGATTAACTTTATCTCAACTAGGCATGAGATCGTTGGAGAAGTTGTTGAGGTGGGGACGGAAGCGAAGAATTTGAAAGTGGGTGATATAGTAGGAGTTGGAGGAATCATTGGGAGTTGTGGTGAGTGCAGTCTGTGCAACTCCAATCTTGAGCAATACTGCAGCAGTAGGATCATTACATATAATCACTTGAACAAAGATGGAACTCACACGCAAGGGGGATATTCTTCTGCTATGGTTATTCATCACAGGTAATTTCCTGTTTTGTTTTACAATATATTCCGTCCCCTTTAAAGGTTTACACCTGTTTTTTGTAAATACTTGAGGTAGGTAATCAGAAATAGTGAATCTTATTTAGTAAACTTTAAGTTGGGACGAACTAAAAGAAAAAATTGTAAATCTTGCACTGATACAACTTTGACTGAATTTTACCTCAAATTTGTCTCAATTATAAAATATTGAAATATATAATATGAATATATAGAACAATATTAATATTCTTTTCTATATACTCTCCCATTCGAAGTTATCAATTTTGTCATTTTGAAAATATATAATATGAATATATAGAACAATATTAATATTCTTTTCTATATACTCTCCCATTCGAAGTTATTAATTTTATTATTTTGAAAATTCTATTGAAAGTTAAGTGGACAATTCACTACAAATATAATACTACTATATTTTTTAATTAATGTACAAATAATAAATGAACAACTTTCAAAAGCATCGATGAAGTATAATAGGGATATTAGTCAATTTAGTCCCATAACTTTTAACCTTTTTTGAAATGGTCCCAAAAAAGTTAAATGTATAAATTTAGTCCCATTTATTTCTAATTTGTTTTGAAATGGTCCCAAAAAAATTAAATGTACCAATTTAGTCCCAAAAAAGTTAAATGTACTAATTTAGTCCTAATTTTTCACATTTACATTGAACTTTTTTGGGACCAAAACAAAACAAATTGTGAAAGAATGGGACTAAATTGGTACATTTAACTTTTTGGGACCAAAACAAAATAAATTACAAAAAAATGGGATTAAATTGATACATTTAACTTTTATGGGACCATTTCAGAAAAAGGTAGAAAATTATGAGAATAAATTGGTTTATTTCCCAAGTATAATAACAAAATGATTGATTTTTTTTTTTTTTCAAAATTGTACAAGTTGCAATTGATACATGAGGTACATCCTAGTGTTACTTTATCTATATGAATTTGGATTCGGTGCAGCACAACACTGTCTGTGCAATATAAAAAAAATTACATTAACACATGAAATTGTGAACAGATTTGCAGTTAAAATTCCAGAAAATCTCTCCCCAGAACAGGCAGCACCGCTACTATGCGCCGGGGTGACAGCATACAGCCCTCTGAAACAGTTTAACGACACAAGCAAAACTTACAGAGGAGGAATATTAGGACTAGGAGGAGTAGGTCACCTGGCTGTGACAATAGCAAAGGCAATGGGGCATCACGTGACAGTCATAAGCTCTTCGGATAGGAAAAAAGAGGAGGCTTTACAACACTTGAAGGCTGATTCTTTTCTTGTGAGCAATAACGAGGCTGAAATGAAACAAGCAGCAAACAGCCTTGATTATATTCTGGATACAGTGCCTGTGGCTCATTCTCTGCAGGTGTATATTGCTCTTTTGAAAGTGGAAGGGAAGCTGCTTGTAGTTGGAGCCCCTGTTCAGCCACTCCAGATCTTTGCTAGTGATATTATAATGGGTATGATTGATTTGTTACTTGTTGTTTAAGTGCTTTAATTACTAGTTCTGTTGGGTTTCGGGGCCGCCGTCAATGCAAAACTGAAACCGAACGAACCGGTCGGTTGGTCGAACCGTCTGTTTCGGTTTGAAAATCGAACCGTAACCTTAAAATTAAGGTTCGGGTTTCGGTTCCGAAAATTCAAAATCGAAACCGACAGTTTTGCCCTTTTTTTTATACTCCCTCCGTCCGCTTTGGCACAAAGATTAAGAAAAGTGATTAAATAATAGATATAGTACAAGTGATGTGATTGAGAGAGGAGTGAGATAGAGAGAAAAAGTAAGATATAAAGTGAAGTCTAAGAAAAAGTACTTACCAAAAAATGTATGAGAAACTTATAGGCGGACGGACAAAAATGGTCAAATGGGAAACTTATAGGCGGACGGAGGAAGTATTTTTTATTTTTAATATTCTTGTATAAATACCTCAATTTCAAACCATTTTTTTTTTCACACCAACCTCTTTAATCTCTTACTCCCTCCGTCCTACAAGTGTTTGCACCACAAAATAGACACACTTTTTAAGAAAAAAGTGTAATGAATGGAGTGTTGAGGGGTAATTTTGTAAAGTTATACTCCCTCCGTCCGCCTATAAGCTTCCCATTTTACCATTTTGGTCTGTCCGCCTATAAGTTTCTCATACCCTTTTTGGTAAGTACTTTTTCTTACACATCACTTTATATCTTACTTTTTCTCTCTATCTCTCTCCTTCTTCCAATCACATCACTTGTACTATATCTATTATTTAATCACTTTTCTTAATCTTTGTGCCAAAAAGTAACGGGAAGCTTATAGGCGGACGGAGGGAGTATGAATAAAGTAAAAAGGTGATTAGAAAGAGACTAAAAGTAATGACATTTTGTGTAAATGTGTGAATATTATGAGGGTCGTGTTTATGAGAGAGTTTCCTTTTATGGGTGAGCAAACAATTGTGGGACGGACAAATAATGTAAGTGTGCAAACAGTTGTGGGATAGAGGAAGTATGTAGTAGTTTATTTTCTAAAAAAATGAGGAAAAATAAACAACAAAAAATGTTTTTTTTTTTTTTTAAAAGAAAGAAAAAAATCCGAATCGGCAGTTCAAAACTGTAACTGGTCCAATTTCGGTTTGTAAAATGGTGAAACCGTAACCGACGATTTTACCTGTATGAACATGTCTAGCCGCCGTCTCTACCGTGAGAGTAAAGATGGTACACGGGCTCAGATCTCCTATTAGCCAAACTCTCGTCACTCTCTATCACGGTACTCTTAAAGACGAGATTCATACAAAGATGTTTTGAACTACGAAAAATAATGATACAAGCGAGTTTTCCTGGGATAGAGAGAAGAGAGATTTGTTGCCGAATATCCCATTTACTCATCCTCGGCCCAACAATATTATTATTATTATTATTTTTTTTTTTAAATTCTTGGTTATTATACAGGGAAAACTACAATTATGGGAAGTTTGATGGGAAGCACAAAAGATATTGAGGAGTTGCTGAAATTGTGGGTGGAGAAGGGCTTGAAAAGTATGATAGAGGTGGTGAAGATGGATTATGTTAATGAAGCCTTTGAAAGGATGGAAAGAAATGATGTGAGATACAGGTTTGTGCTGGATGTAGCTGGCAGTGGAAGCACCAATTTTGAATAATTTGTGTTTGAGAGTCTCGTTTGGTAGATATGTTGAAATATTTATGATCAGGTGTTGATATCTCAATTGGTTTAGGTTAAATGTATCTTTCGATCATTTGACACACAATCGAGTGTCTGTTTACGTGTAGACCTGGCCATACCTCTATCTTGTACTAATCTACCCTAATAAATTTGAGTAAGAATAAATTAAGCTTCGACTCGGAGGTTGAATACTTGCATAGTTTGTGTTTTTGCATTTTACTCTATAAAGTTCATTACTTGCTTACAAATTGTTCATCATTTATTTTAGACATTGATGTTTTGAGGAGTGTAACTTTTATTTTTCTTTGGTCTCGTGTTTTGTCCCTTAGTAGTGTTTTTTCGGACAAAATTTTAACGGAACTCCGGCCTCTGACTCGATCTGTGAGCTTATGGTTTCAAGTTCTCCTTTTCTTTTATACAACCTACCTTTTTATTTTCTCTATAAAGTTCATTACTTATTGTGCTCTACATGAAGAGATAGTTGCAAACAACTTCAATACCATTTGATATTTTTATAATTTGATCAATGATAATAATTTTAGCAATATGGTGCCATTTTTTACGATACAAGGAAAGGAATAGTCCTATATATCTTATTCTTGCAAGAATCAAGAATTGAGTGGAAAATCTTCCTATGTTACCTACTATGAGAAAACTTAAAAATAAACAGAAAGCTACAAAACAATTCTGTTGTGTGTAAATATGCAGCAATTGTTTCAGCGGTGACCTGGTCCACGGGGGCTTGGCCCGGAAAGCGCTTGTCGGATGGAAAGCGCAAACCCTCTCGATGACGAACCGAGATCATGAGCAAGTGGCCTATGACGACGTCCTTCTACTTGAGTCACATGATAATGTATGATCAACAAGAGAATAGAAATGGAAATGCAATGTGTGAATGCCCCAAACATTGGTGGGAAAATGTTTGTTGAATGTATTGAGGAAAAGAAGTGTTTAATTTTTGGTTTGGGTGAAAGTTTTTTGAATACATATATGGATTTTTAGCCTGTTTTGGGGGATGCTTGTCTTTCTTTGTTAATTGTTATGTGCCTTGTCTTAAGATGCTAAATCTTGTTTTGTAGTTAAGTATGCAGAGACAAATTACTCCCATTTCAACGGTTTTTAATGCACATATTGAGGGGAAGCGACTCTAATTTTTGTTTCAACAAATATTACTCCTTGTCGAGGTAATCCTTCCATAGAGAAGAGGTTAAAAGTTTGAATTCTTTGATTTCAATTAAACATAAATACCAAAGTGAGTTTTAATGTGACATAAATCTTAACATACACACACTATTTGGATAATTTCAATTTGGTTCTATAACTTTTGCGGATGTTCAATTTAATTACAGAAACTTGCTCGAAATTTTATCTAAAAGTCACTGAAATTTGAAGTGGGAGATCGTTCTGAGTATTTATTTTGGACATACTCCGGAAAAGATAAAAGTTATGAGACCAAATTTACACATCACGTGCAAAAATCATACCCCAACACGACCTCGTACTTCAAATTCCAACAACTTTGAAACCGAAATTAAACAATAAGAAAAAGACAAAAGTTACTTAAAATGGATTTTAACTTCCACTTCTAATGATTCACACTTGATCCCGAATACATAATTCTTTTTTTTTTTTAAACTCCCCACATTACTTTCTTTTCGAGTGATTCGAACTTATGATCATATTAAGGTAACATTTGCAAATTCAATAAACTCCTTCTAAAATCACTTATTGTTAAAATTCCCTCTCAAAGCATTTTATTAAAAAAAAATTAGAAACTTTTAGTTAGATTTGCAAACACCTACTAAATTAGTTAATAATGCTTAAGAAATACTACAATTCCCTAAATTTGAGGGTATTGTGGCTACAAGGGACAGTAAATTGTCCAAATTCGTAATCCATTGTAGCCTATATAATTTCAATAGTTCCCTGGCGCAACAGTGACAACATAGGAATGGAATTAAAAAGATTCAAAATTACATTGAACAAACACTGTACCCAAAAATACATTGATTGTTAATCTACATACATGCATAAACACAAATAATCATCTCTTTATGGAGAATAATGCCAGATATATACTTAATTAAAATCACAAATCATCTAGCTTCACCAATTTGCAATTGAGAAAAAGCATCACTAGCATTAACTTGACTTACATCAGAAAAACTGTGGAGTTCATCTTCTTCAACTGGGTCGCCGAGAGATGGCAACCGTTGAAGAACATTCATCTGCAAACTCAACGAGAAGTCTGTCGTACTGTCATCATACGGCGCGTTTGGCACAACAGGTTTTTGAAGCTGCAAAATGTATTCCAAGTCCCACAACACATCAACCATATTAGGCCTATCATCCCCATATTCTTGCAAACACTTCTCCACCGTTTCACCAAATTTCCTCAACGAATCAGGATTGATTTTCCCCACAAGCAAAGGATCAGCAATCTTATCTATCTCCCCCTTTCTCTGCCAAGATAATGCCCATTCAGCTAAGTTAACTTCGTCCCTTGGAAGCAGGTTATTAATAACTGGCCTTGCACAAAGTACTTCAAGAAGCACCACCCCAAAAGAATACACATCCGATTTTAGAGTAAGTTGTGAGCATCTAAAATAGTCGGGGTCTAAATAACCAAAGCTTCCCTTAACAGCAGTGCTCACATGAGTGTCATCAGAAGGGCCCAATTTAGAAAGCCCGAAATCAGCAACTTTGGCCACATAATGTTCATCAAGCAAGATGTTTGTGGACTTTATATCCCTATGGATAATCGCCCCACTTGAACCGGTGTGGAGATAGTGAAGTCCTTTTGCTGCACCAATGCATATTTGAAGCCTTTGCACCCATGATAACTCACTCCGTGAACATGATACACCGGATTCTTCCTCCATGAAATAGAGATGATCCCTTAACGTGCCCTTCTCCATGAACTCGTACACTAGAATCATTTCGTTGCTTTCATCACAATAGCCAATCAAAGAAACAAGATGTTGGTGATGAATCTTGGCTAAGAGGCTCACTTCTGTTTGGAATTCATTAAAGCCCTGCCCATGTCCTTCCTCACTCCTCTTCACAGCTACTTTAGTATTATTCCTCAAATTTCCTCTGTATACTTTACCAAATCCTCCCTCACCAATAACCAAATTGTGGTCAAAGTTTTTCGTTGCATACATAATTTCAGCAAAAGGTATCCTCAAACCAAGGTGTAGATCATTAGAGGAGGCACTAGTTTTACTCTGTAAACTGCCTCCCATAAATAGTCCCACTGGATAGTGAGACGATACATCACTCTTGATTTGTCTCTTTTTCCTCTTACACAAATACAAAAATCCCAAGAAAATAAAGACTAAAATCACACCCCCAATTCCAACACCACAACCAATAATGATGGCTAAATGTATTTTTGTCGAATCACTTTCTTCTTGAGATGGAACCGATTCAGTAACTAGCTCCAAGATCTCCACCCCATTCAGGAAAGCAATCCGATTATCACTCTGAGCCTGAGGGCCAACACTAATATTCAAGAAACCAGAATGATCCGAATCAACCACAAAATCATTATAAAAAGGAGCTGCTGTTTGTGCAACAACACCATAAGGATATATCTCTTGTTCAAACTTTCCATAGATGAAAAGAGTGAATCTAAGAAATTCGTTCGTGGTAGAACTAACAATATCACAGAAATGCACCCTAACAAGATGTTTAACCCCTTTTTTCACATCGAATCGCCACATAATATTCGAAGCATTAACGCTGGTTTCTTTGGCAGTGTTGTAAACAGAATCAGGGGCATCAAAATCTGTAGCTATTTCTGGCTGGTAATAAAGCTTACCAGTGTAAGGGTCACTGTTCATAGCTGCATTTTTATCACTCAAATAAACATCATCAGGAACCCAGTATCTTAACAGGGTATCATTATTCGGCATAATATTTAAACCCCCAACATTAACCCTAAGAATTACACGCAACGGATTATTAACTAACAAAAATGTTGAATTAGCCACTTTTCCTTCACTATTCAGAGAAATTGCAGAACCAGGAACGAAATTCGGAGGGGCGAGAAACACTTCAATCGCATTCACAAAACCGAAGGAGTTTTTTCCAAAATCAGGCACAAATTTAATCCTCAATTTACCCACAGGAATGTCAACTAAAAACTCCTCAATGCGTGGGAAACTCAAATTATTAGCGTTTCCGAAAGAGAAATTCGACAAAACCCTAAAATTAGCAGCCTCAACACTGAAACGAGCATCGGAGAGATTTCCCAAGGCAGAAAAGGGGAAAAAGTGAAAGCGTACCACATGAGTTCCACGTTGAAGTTTATCGAGTTTGTAGGTAGAAGCTTTTCTGAAAATCCTTGCAGTTTGATAGAGTTCAATAGATGACGATGCAGGATTTTGAACGGGGCTGCTGTTTTCCGCAGACAAGGAGATCGCCGGAGATTTTTCATCGCCGGTGAAATCGCGGAGGCCGTACACTTGCCTGACGGTGGAAGCTGAGCCGCAGTTGATAAAGAAGCTTTGAGGTAAATTATATTCGGCAGAGGAGAAATGGAAGAGAAAGGGGAGTAACAGATAGGAGAATGTTCTGTGAAGAAGAAAATTCGCCATGGCGGCAAGAAAAGAGAGAATGATTGGGAAGAACATGCAAATTGCAGTAATGGAATTTAGTTAGTTAGTTAGGTGGGTGAATTAATTAAATATTAATGTGAAGTTGACTCGTGTAGACTTTCCGTCGTTGTTTGATTCCAATAATTGAGTGGTTTTAGCATGTGAGTGGTGACCAAGGATTTTGGATTTTCTCCCAATAAAAATCTAATTTCGTATTGCGACATGCAATAAAAATTGTGACGCAAGTTACTCAATTCGTTCCGTAAAAGCATGTTCACTTTTTTTTTTTTTTTAAATGAAAATAATCGCTTTATTTTTACTTTTACAACAACTCCATAATTAGAGCTGTTATTCGAGTCGAATCGAGCCAAGTATTTGAGGTTTCAACTCGATAACATTGCCGAGTTAAAAATTGAGCTCGGCTCGATTCGACTCGTTAACGAGTCTAACGAGCCTAATAGATTTTTTTTCAAAAAATTAGTTATCGAGCCTAACAAGTCGAGCTCAAATCGGCTCGTTTGTAAATTGAGTATCTAACGAGCTCGAGCTCAACTCATTAAGCTAAACGAGTCGAGTCTCGTTAAGGCTCGATTCGAATAACAACACCATTCATAACACATTTATTTTATCTATTTTTTCGTAAAATTCGTGTTTATTCAAAGGGGCATAGTTTTCGTGAACTTAAGGAGTAATTTTTTTAAACTAACCCACCGTTTCAAAATGATGATCATCAAATTTTTTAGTATGGTAAAAAGTGATATGAGACCATTAATTATTTTGAGACGGATGGATTATGAATTTCCTGAAAACTTTCCAATAAAATATTGTACATGCAATATATGTTTCATGTAATATCACAAATCAAGTTTAATTAAGTCAAAGAAGAATAAAAAATCAAGTTGTAACCCAAATTCTTAATAAATATATGCTTCCTTTATATTTTCGTGCCTTTTATACATATTTGCAATTATTGGTTTACACACTTATAACATAAACGTATACTGTATACATAAGTCTTGTTTGATGGTTCAAATTAAGAGTAAATTAACTTTTATAGACTGTTTGATAGTTAAGATTAATAGTAGATTATATTTTTAAATCTATAAAGTTTAAATATCATACCAGTCTTAACTATCAAACAAGAACGTAATATATAAATTTTATGAGATTGTGTTAAATTGCTTCTTAGAGAAGAAGCTTGTGCATGATCTCAGTTGGCTTGCACATGGCCACTAATGGCTTCAACTTAGGCATGGTTATCCCTTCTCCTTCAGCCAAATCAACTTCCTCCAAGCCCACTCTCTCCCATTCAAAGCACTGAATCAACGACCCCAATGTTACTCCCACCACCCGATGGGCCAACCCTGCCCCGGGGCACGCCCTCCTCCCCATTCCAAACGACATCGTTTCCACTTCTTTTCCTTCAAACCTCTCGGGCTTGAAGCTCGTGGAGTCTTCCCACACCTCAGGGTCCCTATGTATCACCCATGCATTAACGAATAGTATAGTGCCACGTGGGATATCATATCCCCCAATTTTACAATCCTCGGATGCCTCGTGTGGTATTAGTAGAGGCGCGGATGGGAAGAGGCGGAGGGTTTCCAAAATTATGCGACGAAGGTAGGGTAAGTTGGGCAGATCTTCTTCTTTGATTAATCGGTGAAGCCCGATTTTGCTTTCCAATTCAGCCCTTGCTTTTTTCAGGACATGAGGATGGTTCAGCAGAACAGACATTGCCCATTCCATGGTCACCGATGTCGTGTCCGTACCAGCAACAATTGAGCCCTATATAAACATCAACAACTTGAATAAAAGTTGGAAACACTAAGGCCGCCATCTCAAGC
The DNA here is from genome assembly GCA_963675135.1 of Galeopsis tetrahit. Lineage (NCBI taxonomy): Eukaryota > Viridiplantae > Streptophyta > Magnoliopsida > Lamiales > Lamiaceae > Galeopsis > Galeopsis tetrahit. Next base: position 2,688,480 of record OY776120.1, read on the forward strand.
GGCGACCATCATGTATAGAATATTCACAAAAAACATGGATGTTATAGTTGATCATTTTTCCTTTCTAAATTTTTTATTTTTAATATTTAGGATGAAGGCTTCATCTCCATTCAACGAAGACCGTCAACAAACAATAACCACTATCAGAGGAAGCCACATCGATCGCCTACCCAACTCGCCCTTCAGTCAGTCATACAAATATCATTGTTTGAATAGTCATACGAGCCATGTAAGATTAATATAAAAAAGGTAAAAACTTGGGTAAGACCGTCTCACAGATCATTTTCTGTGAGACGGATTCCTTTTAACCCATATGTTGTATGCACTAAAAACGGGTTGACTTTGGATGTGGACTGTGCTTAGCACGATACAAACATATATAATTAAACGGGGGTTATTACGTGTTTATATGGATTAAAGTGATGATTTGTGATGAACTTGATGAAGAACACACAAGAACACAAGATATAGCTTCTTGGAGAAGCTAAAGCTTTAGAAGCTTGGGAGAGTTTATTGCTTTGGGATGGGGTGATTGTGTGAAATTCCAACTTATCTTACAAATGAGCCCAAATGGGCATTATATACTGCTTTTCAAGGGCTGCCCGCCCTTTACACGTGGAGCCTCCAGATTGGACCTTCATTCTGCCCGAAAAGGTGATTTGATGGCGCATTTAATGCTAAACCGCCTCTGGTGGTCGTCCTCGGCGAGATGCCGAGCAACTGGAAAACCTGCTCGTCACTCGCCGCCGTGGTCGCCGGAGAAACTGGTCGCCACGTCTTGTCTCATCTCCCCAAGCTTCAACACTTTAAACTTCATACTAAAAATAGACACGTGCTCGCCACACACTTGGGCGAGCAGCTAACTAAACATGTGCTCGCCAACATCTTTGGTCGAGCACTTAAATATATTAAATACAATAAATCTATTGCATCTTCTTGTTGACTGGTCGTCACTTGACTTTGTTGACTGGTCGTCGCTTGACTTTGTTGACTGGTCGTCGCCATGTAAGCTGGTGACTAGGATTGACTTGTCAAAGATTGACCTCTTTGACTAGGTATAACATTTGCCCCCTGGTCGCCTTACTTCGTATTCGTAGAATGGTAAGGCGAGCAGTACGATCGTCTTTTTTGATGGTGAAAATGGTTCTCGACAACACAATCAATTTCGAGATCTTGATGACGTAAGATGGAGGCGGTCGCCTCGTCTCCAGTGCCGAGCACGATTATCGAAGCAACTTTTCATAATGACGGACCTGACATGAGTCAGACGCGTGGGCGGCGCAAAGAATTTGAATTTGGCGCGTGGGGCGCGTGCCGACCTCAAAGGTCGCGCGTGAGAGCCACTCTCCGAACTAGATTTCGGAAATGACCCCAAATTTTTGGGAAAATTACGGATTTTACCCCGTTTTTTGCACATAGGTCCCTGCACGAATTTGCCTATAAATAGGCCTTTCTTCCTCAAAACACTTTTACAAATCTGCAACTTTGAAATCCTCTCGAGCTTTTCTCCAAGTTTTCTACCTCAAGCTTTTCCGGCGTGTTTGGGTGGTTTCCGATCGATCAAAAGGTATTTAACTCTCATTTTCTTCTTTAAAAACTCTATTTTCCCCCATTTCTCAAGAAAAAATGGATTTTGGTGGCGGTTCCGGTGGTGGTTCGCCGCCGTTAGACGGTGGTGCCGTTGGTTCCGGCGAGGCTGATCGTCTAGCCATGGTTTTGTCGGAGAGGGCGTCCTCGTCGGACTCTAGGATCCTTTCTCCTGACCCCATAAATGCTAGTGTTCGTAACCTAGGAAAGGCAGTGGTTGTTGACGTCGATGAGCTCGACGACTCTGATAGGGAAGATGCCGGCAATGATGCCGAGGAGTGCGATGCCGAGGAGGGCAGTGAGACGGACTCTGATTTGCACGATCAGGGTTTGGATCGGGAGGTGGGCGACCAGATAGAAATCGCCCAAGTCGAGGAGACCTTGACGAGGAGCCTCCGCGAGGACTATGAAGAAGTTGTTCGATATGCGGAGAGCATAAAGGACATCTTGAGTGGTCGGGAGAGTTTAGATGGCGATGAGGTCTCGAGGGAGGCCTATTATAAGTATATCTGCGAATACCTTCCTCGAGATGTTCCTCGCCCGCATCGAGAAGCTTTCCAAACGATATATGAGGCGAGCAACTATGCAAGTAAAGTCTCCTCGGCGCAGTTAGAGAACTCTCGAAAAAAGTACCAACTGCCTGCCGATGTGTGCTTTTTCGTTCCTCGCGAGGATGAGAGGGCCGACCAGCCGCCAGAGGGCATGGTCGCCGTTAACATTGGTATGATGGAGGCAGGGCTTAGGTTTCCCCTGCACCCCAGTATCTCAAATTTTCTACATTTCCTGAATGTTGCCCCTTCACAAATTTTACCGAACGGTTGGTCGAACCTGATCGGCATTCTTACACTGTTCGGCCTGGTGGCGGCCGAGAACGGATGTCGGAATACGTGGCTTAGCCCGAAAGAGATTAACTATCTTCTTCAGGCGGCCGAGGCCGGAGGGAAAGTAGGCCATGGGTACCATTATGTACGAGGCCGAGATAATTTCAAATTGGTTGAAGGGGTTCCCAACAAGATTAGGGATTGGAAAACCAACTGGTGGTGGGTAGCCGGGGACTGGATGAGTTCAGTGAGGCCGGATGGATCTTCTGATCGCATTCCCATTGAGACCGAATATCAAAGAATTCGTGGTAAGTCTTTTAAATTCTGCTCGTTCTTGTCTATACTGAATAACTCCTCGCTTTTTGTAGGTGAAACTGTTCGCAAGAGGACTGCCGACCACCGTCTCACTCCTCTCTTTCAGTACCACGTTTGCTGTGTTCTCAACCGTCGCTACCTGGAGAGGTCTTGCCGATTTCTGAACAGGGAGTGCATGCGTGAGCGAGCAGGTCTCAGAGTACCTCCTCATCACTTCACTCGAGAGTTCCCTCCAGGTAAAATATTTCTTCAAATTTCTTTTAAAATTCACTCTTCGAAGATACTGACTTCTCGCTTCTTTATCTAGTAGTGGTTCCTCAACGGGTTGTCGCCTATCTTCCCCCTACCGTCGAAGTCGAGCGCCTAAAAGCTACCAGTATGCTTCGACAAGCAAAACTACTCCGCGAGCGCAAGATTGTCGATGGCACTGGCAAGAAAAGGAAGGGGGCGGAGAGCTCAGGGGCTCCACCCAAAAAGGTCGCAAGACCGACCAGAGGGGGCACTTCTCGCCCACCTGCTGCCGAGCAGAGGGCCGTGCCGGCTAGAGAAAGGAGGATCTCGCCGAGGAGGTCCCCTCCGCCAAGGGGTGACTCGCCTCCCCACAGACCTGTCGTATCCCCTCCTCCCCGAAGTACTCGGTCGCGAGAGACTGCGACGAGCTCGTCGGCCGGGGAGAGGGCTCCGGGAGATAACACCCTTCTCGGCTGGGAAGCCGCAAGGGTTGCCAAGTAAGTTTGTTCGAAGAGAGTTTTTTTTTTTAGAAAATTTTCAAGTATTTTTCTTCTAATTCTTTCCTTTTTTTTTTTTACAGAGTTGCCGACTATCCGGTCGCCCAACCCTTTAGCGAGAATCTCCTCGACTTCTACCGGTCGCGAGACCCGGTCGATAAGGAGCCTCTAAACCTGTTCGCACAGAGGGCGATGAAGCATCTACCTCGCTCGTTGACGACCTCGCTGATCGAAGAGGTCGACAACCACAATGCTACGGAAAATGCGCGCGTGGTCGCCATTGAGTTGAGCCGAGCATCCTATACCATAGAGAAGCTCGCCAGCCAGATTGCTGATGGTCGCAAGCTCAGCGATGACAGGGCTGCGAAACTTGCCCAAATGGCCAAGGCAAAGACTGTTGTTGAGGGGCAACTGCTCGCCTCCGAGGAGAAAGTGGTCGACCTTGAGACCAAGCTCGCCAATACTGAGGCAAACTTGGCCGATTTCGAGGCCCAACTGGAGATGGTTCGAAAAAAGGATCAAGAAGATCTTCAAGAGATCGAACGTCTCCGTGCTCGCCTCAAGATCGCCGAGGACGAGGTAAGGACTCTTACAAGTAAGTCCGCAACTGATGAGGAAGAGTTGGCCACTCTTCGGCAACAGCTGGTTGATGCAATAAATGAGCGAGATGAGACTACTGAGCTCGCTGGGGGCGTGGCCATGTTATCGGTGGCGCTTACTGCCCACGGGCTCATTTACAAACTATTGGATGCCCATCCGGAAGTGGATGTGATTCCGCTCGGCGGGCTTTTGGACGACCTCCTTATGAAGGAGAATCCTCAGCCGGGAACCGAGCTCCCCTTGCTTCCGTTGGTGCAAATGGGACTCCAGTTCCCTCGACTCTTGGGAGTTCCGGTAAAGTTCGTGAATCCTCCCGAAGACTCCCCAACCCAACAGGACGAGCAGAGTGCCCCTGCTGTAGTGGAGGTTGTGGACGAGGAGATGGTTTCTGGCGAGCAAGTTGCTCCTGCCGAGGAGAATGTTTAGTTTGCTTGTACTTTGTTTTATTTTGTTTTTCTTAGGACTGTTCGGCCATTAAGGCCTTTTTTGTAATTTCAGCCTTCTAAGGCTTTTTAATGAATGGGAATCTTTTGCTTATGATGTGTGTGCTCATTTTCTTTATATTGAGTGATCGTCTTCGTCACTGCTTCTCGATTTATGTTATGATACTTGTCTTTTTACTTCGCCTTTTATTTGTTTTCGTTCGTATGCTTTCGATAGTGATCGTCGTTGTTATCTTGCGAGCATCTTTAAGAAAGAGTGCTCGTCTTCTATTGCGAGCATCTAAGAACGAGTGCTCGTCTTTCCTTTGCGAGACTCTAAGAAAGAGTGCTCGTCTTTCCTTTGCGAGACTCTAAAAAAGAGTGCTCGTCTTTCCTTTGCGAGACTCTAAGAAAGAGTGCTCGTCTTTCCTTTGCGAGACTCTAAGAAAGAGTGCTCGTCTTTCCTTTTGCGAGACTCTAAGGAAGAGTGCTCGTCTTTCCTTTTGCGAGACTCTAAAGAAGAGTGCTCGTCTTTCCTTTTGCGAGACTCTAAGAAAGAGTGCTCGTCTTTTTAGAGTTAACCATTCGTCGGTTGAACTCCTTGTTTGATAGGTAGTGATTGTCTTTGCCACTACCTTGCGAGCATCTTTAGAAAAGAGTGCTCGTCTTTTGTTTCCTAGATGGCTACGCAGAGCCTTGTCTTAAACTTTCAAAAATCTAACACTTTGATGGAAATTTAAACTTTGCTTGAATTGAAATGACGATTAAATACAAACTATACAAATATGAAATAATTTAAAAACTTACTGGTAAAACTTCTTCAGCTTGACCGCGTTCCACGGGTACTTGCTTGGCTTGCCCTCGAGATCTTCAAGCTCGTATGATCCGTTTAGGAGTGTGCGCGTTATTCGGTACGGACCCTCCCAGGTCGGGCCAAGTATGCCAATGGACTGCTCCGTCGCCCTCCGAAGTACGAGCTGGCCGATAGTGAACTGGCGAGCACGTACTTTGGTGTTGTAGTAGCGTTCTGACCTTTGCTTGTAGACCACATTCTTCTCGTCCGCTGTTAGCCTTCGTTCTTCTAGGAAGTCTAAATCGGAGAGCTGTGCATCGTTATTCAACTGCTCGTCATAATTTGCTACTCGAAAAGTTGGGACTTGCCCCTCTGCTGGTATGACAGCTTCGGTTCCGAACGCGAGTGCGAACGGAGTTTCACCAGTAGAATTTCTCGTGGTCGTCCGATATGCCCACAGAACCATGTGCAGCTCTTCGGCCCATTTGCCCTTCAATCCATCCAGCTTAGCTTTCAAGGTGTGCTTGATGATTTTGTTGATCGCCTCTACTTGACCGTTTGATTGTGGATGGTAGGGTGTTGAAAAATTTTTCTTGATGTTCCATCTTGAGCAGAAATCCATCATGTCTTGACTTGTAAATTGACGTCCGTTGTCGGTCACTATCGCTCGTGGTAGGCCGAACCTGCAAATTATGTTCTTCCAAATGAAGCTTGTCATTTGGCCCGTTGTGATGGTCTTCAATGCCTTTGCCTCTGTCCACTTGGTGAAGTAGTCGACTGCTACTACGACGAAAGTTACCCCCCCAGCAGCTGGTGGGAAAGGTCCGATGATGTCGATCCCCCACTTCGCGAAAGGCCACGAACTATATACCGAGATGAGCTCGTCTGGTGGTGAGTGAATGGCGGGAGAGAAGGCTTGACATCTCTTGCACGTCTGCGCGTAATGGATTGCATCTTTCTTCAGTGTTAGCCAAAAATAGCCTTGCCTTATGATCTTTAGAGCGAGCGCTTGCCCCCCTGTAGGATTTCCACAAACTCCATCGTGGATTTCGTGCATGACGATCTTCGCTTCGTCCTCTCCGAGGCATTTCAACAAAGGCATTGAAAAACCCCGTTTGTACAGCTGGTCGCCCACAATTGTGTACCTTGCGGACCTGAGTTGCAATCTGGTTGCCTTTACTTTGTCTGCCGGGAGCTCGCCGGTCTTGATGTACTTGATGATCGGCGTCCTCCAGTCCTCGTCGCTGGTCGCTTCAACCTGCAAAACTTGACCTCTGTTCACCGACGGGGAAGAAATTTTGGTGATGTTTGCTTCTGAAAATATTGCCTCCCCCTCTGAAGTGGCCAGCCGAGCTAACGCATCTGCTTGCGTATTTTCCTCCCTAGGGATTTGCTCGATGTGGAATTGATCAAATTGCTCGAGTAATCCTTTCACTAGGTCTTGATACTTTATCATTTGATCGCCGCGAGCCTCGTATTCGCCCGTGATTTGACATACAACCAGCTGAGAGTCAGAAAAAATTTTCAGTTTTCTAGCGCCCACGGCCATAGCCATCTTGATTCCTGCAACCAGAGCCTCGTACTCTGCTTCGTTGTTGGTCGCCCGATATTCGAACTCGATCGCCGAAGCAAACGCCTGTCCGGTTGGGCTGATGAGGACAACTCTTGCCCCTGCTTTGGTGCTCGTCGACGAGCCATCGACGAACAATGACCAAGGAAGCTCGATTCCCTCGGCCAATTTCTCTGGGAAAGTGAGCTCTACGATGAATTCTGCCAACACTTGTCCCTTGATTGCCGTTCTGGGAGCGTAGGTGAGACCAAATTGTCCGATCTCTACTGACCATTTTAGAAGTCTTCCAGCGGTATCCGGACGATGCAGTGCTCGTCGGAGAGGAAAGGTGGTGAGGACGACCACCTCGTGGTCGAACAGGTATTGCCTTAATTTTCTAACACTCATGACTAGTGCGTACGCCAATTTTTCCATTGGAGTGTATCTCAACTCCGCATCTCGCAGTGTTTGACTTACGTAGTAGATAGGCAGATGTGTGCTCCCCTCAGCTCGGACGAGCACTGAACTGATCGCACAGTCAGTGGCCGCCAAGTATAGATATAAAATTTCGCCGGGGACTGGCTTGGATAGGACCTTCGGATCCGATAAATATTCTTTCAGCTTCTCGAAAGCTTTCTCGCACTCGTCGGTCCACTCGAACTTTCCTTTCTTCAGAGCGTCGAAAAAAGGTTTGCAACGGTCGCCCGTTCGTGCAATAAATCTATTCAGCGATGCAAGGCATCCTGTCAACCTCTGAACTTCCTTCACGTTCCTTGGGCTTTGCATATTGATTACTGCTTGAATTTTACTTGGATTCGCCTCGATGCCCCGCTGGCTAACCAAGTGCCCCAGAAATTTTCCCGAGCTAACTCCAAAACTGCATTTCTTTGGATTTAACTTCATGTTGTACTCTCTTAGGATATCGAATGTCATGGTAAGGTGGTGTAGGTGATCTTCTTTTCGTAAGCTTTTGACAACGATGTCGTCGATATAGACCTCTACCATCTCACCGATGTGCTTTTCAAACATCTTATTTACCAGTCTTTGGTACGTTGCCCCCGCGTTTTTCAAACCGAAAGGCATTCTTTTCCAGCTATACATATCACGCGCCGTCATGAAGGCCGTATGTCGCTGGTCGTCGGGATGCATTGCAATCTGATGGTACCCTGCGAAGGCATCCATGAAAGTTAAAATCTCGTGCCCCGCTGTGTTATCCACTAGGTGATCAATGTGGGGCATCAGAAAATGATCTTTTGGACAGGCGTCGTTTAAATCTGTGAAGTCTATGCACAATCTCCACGACCCGGTCATTTTCTTGACGAGCACTGGATTTGCCAACCACTCAGGATCGGTTCCAGTTTTCTCTATTAACTTGTTATCGATCAGTTTCTTGATTTCGACTGCCAAAGCCGCACTTTTATCCGGCCCAAATTTTCTTCGCTTTTGGGTGATGGGTCTTTTTGTTGGATCAATATTTAGTCTGTGGCAGGCATGATTCGTGGGAATGCCCACCATATCTTCGTGCGACCAGGCGAATGCACCTATGTTTTCTTTCAAAAATGCGATCATGTCCGATCGCAGATGTCCTGGTAAATTTGAACCTATGAATACTTCGAGTTCGGGACGAGCTTCGTTTAATTGGATGGTTTCAAGGTCCTCCGCTGAAGTCGCCCGCTCTTTAGGCTCCTTCCAACGAGGGTCCTCAATTCCGCATTTTGGCTCAAAGCCTAACCTAGGCTCCAGATCTGGAAAGTTTTCTGGAGACTGGTCGTCGGGGAACTGGTCGCCCGAATCTGTCTGCTCGTCGATTTCCATTGGGGTGTGGTCGTCCACTTCTATGGAGGCGTGCTCGTTCGCCTCCACTTGGTGGTCGTTGGAACGATGACTGCACTCCCCAACTTCAATTTTTCTGTACTTGCTAGGAAGACCCTCCAAGTAGTTCATTTGTTCTGTTTGAGTTTGACACATAATATACTTTCCAACCATGGCGCTTTCTTTAGAATGACGTTTTGCAAAACGGACGAGACACTCCCTCGCCCGTGTCTGATCGCCCTTAACGGTTATAGCTCCCGCCGGGGTTGGAAACTTAATACAGTAATAATAAGTTGAAGCGGCCGCCTTGAACTCGCTGAAGAAAGGTCGGCCTAGGAACGCGTTGTAGGATGATGGCATGTCGATGATCAAGAAGTCGAGCTGCCTAGCATGATGCATTTCAGGCTCTTTTGACGATGCCAAGTCCAAAGTTAGTCTGATTTTCCCTATGGGAAGGTTGCGCGTGTCCCCGAACCCTACGATTATATCGTCGCAAGGCTCGATGTAATCTGCATATCCACCAAGAGCATCCAAAGTATGCTTGAAAAGGATGTTGGTGTATGACCCAGTGTCGACCATCATTCGATGGACGACGGTCCCCATTATTTTTCCCGTGATGACCAACGCATCATTGTTTGGCTGCACCACGCCGTTCAGGTCGTCGTCCGTGAAACAGATTTGGTGAGAAGGAGGCTTCTCGGCAGTAGGAGCGACGCACACCTGGTGCACGTTGTTGAGTGCTCGCTGTTCGCCCTGAGCCCGGCGAACAGACAGAGCGACCCCGGATTGGGTCCCCCCCAACGGGCCTTCTATCACATGGCACTCTCCTCCCACATTATCGATGTCGCCACCAGTATGTGTTGGCATGGGAGGAGTTAGCTTGGGACGGTTCAATTGTTGGCGCAAGTCGCCGCCGCTGTCGTCGCGACGCTTCTTGCCTCTGTTGTCGCCGTTGCCACCTCCGGACTTGATGAATTGGGTGAGCTTACCCTCATTGTAAAGTTTGAAGAGATTTCTCACCAAGTCTCGGCACCCATTGGTGTGGTGGCCGACGGAGTTGTGGTAGTTGCAAAATTTACCACCATCCAGATTTGCATCGCTCGTATGCATGGGCTTTGCTTGGGGGAGCAGATTTTTCCCCCTTATTGCGTCGTAGATGCCCCTAGGATCCACGGTGAGGGCCTCCCTGAATTGGATGATCTCAGGTGCCTCCTCGAACGGCCTGAAATTCGCTGGGCGAGCACTGCCAGCTTGAGTGGTCGCCTTCTTGGGCTGGGAAGATTCCCCAGTGTTAGTGTTTTTCTTGGGCCACACTCTTTTGGATGCGTCAGGCTGCTCGTTAGCCTTGGCAGCGTCCATTATCTCCTCCATTTGAATGAAGTTCCCAGCCCTCGTGCGGAAGTCCGCATAAGAACTGGGGAAAGTAAGATGGATAGATTCCCACAGCTTGGTACCTATCCTGAGACCGGAAACCGCTGAGATCAGCTTCGTCTCATCATTCACGGCCTCCCCATCGATCACCAGCCTATCGAAGCGCTCGATGAAGTCTTTGCCTGATTCAGTTAGGGATTGGCGGACGTTCGCCAAACGTTGCTTTGAGGCTGGGCGAGCAGCAATAGACCCATAGTAGGTCAGAAAGTGGTGTCCCAGCTCAAGGAAAGAGGTGATAGATCCGGGACTCAAAGTTGTGTACCATCGATGAGCCCGGTCTCCCAATGTTAGGGAGAAGTTTCTGCATTGTGTTGCGTCCGTTGCCCCGATTGAGGCCATGTAGTTGGAGTACTTGGACAAGTGTACTCTGGGGTCGGACATCCCGTCATATGCCGTCATGGAAGGCATTTGGATCTTTCTCTAAATGGGGGCAGTGAGGATTGCAACACTCAGTGGAGGTGCGGGCAGACTGATCGGCAGTGTGGTCCCTTGCTTCGAGGCGACCACCTCTGCTCGCAGAGCGTCCATCTCTTGTTTCATTAATTTTTGGGTTTCGAGGAACTGGGCGATTTGCCCCTCCTCGGCAGTTTGAGCTCGTGGGATGACGTTCTCGTCACGTCGACTCCCATGGGAAATGACCGGGCGATCATCATGATGTGATCGCCTGGGCGAGTGCCTGTCTGAATGGTGGCTGCGATAACTCTTGGCTGGAGTTCGCGAACCCTTTCCTGGTCCCACTCGATCTAGAGCCGAGACCCTGTCGCCCTGCTCTCTTCGATCAGTGCGATGGTGGTGGTCGGCCTTATGTGGTCGGCCATCTACGTTGAAAGGTACTCGGCGAGGAGCCCTTCCGTCATTGTCTTTCATTCGGTTGAACACCGAATTTCTGTGTGAGTCTCCCGTCTGGCTATTGTGGGAGTGCTCGCCGACTTTGTTCTTGCCCTTATCTTGGGGGTGAGAGGGATGTATGTGAGTGATAGGAATGGTTATCCTCGTTCCCCCTGTTTTTGCGAGCCTCGACGAAAGCCCTATCTTTGGCCTTCTCGAGCTCTTCCTTTTCGTTCAGCCTCCTCTTCTCTAGGAGGAAGTCTGAAAAGTCTTTCAAGTGTTGGGGGTCATTCATAATATCCCCCATGTTTAGGTTCGCAAAAGGATTTGCCGGAGCCGGAGGGTGCTCGTTCCCTCCGGGTGGTGGAGTATGCTGAGACATCGTTTAAAGAGTGTCTTTCTAGATTACAGAGTAAAGATCTAAAAAACGAAAGATTAGAGTTCTTACGCAGAAGAACGTGCTATTACAACTACTAGTCTTAGTAAAGCAACAACAAAAGAAGCTTGAAAATACAAATACAGGGAGATCAAACTCCAAAATATGCTACGAAAAACTGAAAATGTTCAAGAACACGAAGAACAGTAAAGATCGTAGATGATGCTCTAAACGGTAGATATACCGATTAAAGCTTGAAACAGGGAGTTTGCTAACCGATCGCTCGTTGATCGGACGAAACTTTGATGATTGAACACGTAAAAAGTCCCCTCCTTCTAGCGCCAAATGTTGTATGCACTAAAAACGGGTTGACTTTGGATGTGGACTGTGCTTAGCACGATACAAACATATATAATTAAACGGGGGTTATTACGTGTTTATATGGATTAAAGTGATGATTTGTGATGAACTTGATGAAGAACACAAGATATAGCTTCTTGGAGAAGCTAAAGCTTTAGAAGTTTGGGAGAGTTTATTGCTTTGGGATGGGGTGATTGTGTGAAATTCCAACTTATCTTACAAATGAGCCCAAATGGGCATTATATACTGCTTTTCAAGGGCTGCCCGCCCTTTACACGTGGAGCCTCCAGATTGGACCTTCATTCTGCCCGAAAAGGTGATTTGATGGCGCATTTAATGCTAAACCGCCTCTGGTGGTCGTCCTCGGCGAGATGCCGAGCAACTGGAAAACCTGCTCGTCACTCGCCGCCGTGGTCGCCGGAGAAACTGGTCGCCACGTCTTGTCTCATCTCCCCAAGCTTCAACACTTTAAACTTCATACTAAAAATAGACACGTGCTCGCCACACACTTGGGCGAGCAGCTAACTAAACATGTGCTCGCCAACATCTTTGGTCGAGCACTTAAATATATTAAATACAATAAATCTATTGCATCTTCTTGTTGACTGGTCGTCACTTGACTTTGTTGACTGGTCGTCGCTTGACTTTGTTGACTGGTCGTCGCCATGTAAGCTGGTGACTAGGATTGACTTGTCAAAGATTGACCTCTTTGACTAGGTATAACACCATATTTCAAAATTTTGGGTAGGATAACCTATATTTCTTTTCAGCTTTTTAGTTTATAAAAAAAGTGATAATGATTAAGTGGAAAGTGAGAATATCCTTAACAAAAGTGAATGTCTTACTTAAACACAATCACTTTTTTGCTCAAATATTATCACTTTTTATATGAAGGTTAAAGACTTAAAGAAGACGGTCGTGTCACGGATCTAATTCTGTGAGACGGTATACTAGCCCTATAAAAAATGACATGCAAATATTGGAAGAGTAGGTATATACCATTATAGTTTCTTTAATCGTTTCATCACAATAGAATTCAGGTTGAGATTCTTGCAAAGACAACAAATGACCAATTATAGTATTTTCATCATGATTCCGATTTTGATCCACCAATATTTGCATGAATTCGTCCAATTCTTTGGCAAGATAAGTCAATTTCTTCTTGAAACCCCCATAATCAATCCATTCAAGAAACGGCAAGAAGTCGCGTGGATTTTCCGCTTGAACCACCTCCATAACTTCCTTTATTACCCTCCGAAACACCTCACCTTTCTCGCCCTCGTACCTTTTCCCTGCAATCATCCTCATCAAAACATTTAAGGCTAGTTCCGTCAATTTGGATCTCAATTCCACCTTGCCAGCTTGGTCTTCAGATATCATTTTCAGGCTCAACAACAGCCGTTTGATTTCGTCTGATCGAATGTGTAGAAACCTTTGGAGAGGGGCGGCAGAGAGCAGCTCCTGGGAGGTGAGGCGGCGGACCCGCCGCCAATGGTCCCCGTACGAAGCGCCAATGAGAGTGCGCTGATTGTAGCCGATGTACTTGTTGCCGAGGGTGTGAGGGCGAGCGGCTAATGCTACGTCGTTTTTGGTGAAGCATTCTTCTGCTAGAGATTTAGAGGATACCACCACGCCACGGCGGACGCCGAGCTTCAGGGAGATGATGGGGCCGGTGGTTTGGGCGAGGCGGTGGAGGTTGCGGTGGAGTGGCCGTTTCAAGAGGTGGAGGTGGCCGACGACGGGCAGCGCCCCCACGGGGCTCGGGGGCATGTTATACTTATTTGGAGTTGAGAGTTTGCGGATCACCAAGATTAGCAAAATGGTGAGGGGTGCCAATAAAAGAAGGGGAGATTCCATGCTTACTAATTGGCTTCTAGACATATCAAGGCTAGGGGTGGTATGTCGTATATATATATATATATATCATAAAGTCTAGTATGCACTCGAGTGCATGTTGTGCACCCTAGTCATGTTGCACTTTTCAGTTTACTGACTTACACTTTTTGGTAAATGGTGTTGCACTTTTCAATTATTATTAAAAATATCATTATACAGTTTAATAATTGAAAAGTGCAACACCATTTACCACAAAAAGTGTAAGTCAGTAAACTGAAAAGTGCAACATAGACTAGGGTGCACAACATGCACTCGAGTGCATACTAGACCAACCATATATATCTATACAAGCCTGTTCCACTTTTCGTGTTTAACACGTCAGGTTTCATTATTATGAGACACTAAAACTGACACATGCAATGTACGTTATACGAATCTAAACAATGATCTAAACACACACGGAGTGTGACTGCATGTGTGAGAAGAGAGTTAGGAAAATCTTGTGTTCATTGTGATTATCAACTTCACGCAATTGCAAACACGATCAATTTAAGTGGAAAGGTATTTATCACTAACTAATTAATATAACTTCCACAAATCGTTGTTAATAAACAAGACAAGAACACGTTTTTTGGTGGCCGACGGGTTCACTTCACATCACAAAAAGAGTAATATATCAATTAGATTAGGGTTAAAAATTTCTATATAAATTCACAAACTTGACGTACAGTCTTAATTTAATCATAACCTTCAAGATTATAATAAAAAATCACAACCTTTAATGTTGTTTCAATTAGATACATACTTTTTTTTCTACCAACAAATGATGATGTATTATATTCCACACAATATTACATATATTAACCCATTAGATTACATTAACAATCAACAATTATAGAATTAGTTTCGAATTTAGTTGTTTATCTTTATTACAATTTATTTTATTTCTACACTATTTAGTATATAATAATTAACTCTTCACTCGGAGTGATTAAAACCTAACTAGCTCATTAAATTATTTAAACCTCTTTCAATAAGAAATGCAGCGTAGATTGGTTTTCATGCCAATTTTGTGTGGAAATTATGGAGGAAAAAAGAAAAAAAAAAACACCACCATACCATTTTAATTAAGGAAATGATATATAGCCATTGCAAACTTTTAGTGTTTTCTATATTCTCATTTTATGATCATATAGTGGTGTGATGTCGTCGACACCCAAAAATGATATATAGCCATTGCCAAATGACAAGCTTCATTTGGAAGAACATAATTTGCAGGTTCGGCCTACCACGAGCAATAGTGACCGACAACGGACGTCAATTCACAAGTTAAGACATGCTAAATTTCTGCTCAGAGTGGAACATCAAGAAAAATATTTCAACACCCTACCATCCACAATCAAACGGTCAAGTAGAGGCGATCAACAAAATCATCAAGCACACCTTGAAAGCTAAGCTGGATGGATTGAAGGGCAAATGGGCGGATGAGCTGCACATGGTTATGTGGGCATATCGGACGACCACGAGAAATTCTACTGGTGAAACTCCGTTCGCGCTCGCGTTCGGAACCGAAGCTGTCATACCAGCAAAGGGGCAAGTCCCAACTTTTCGAGTAGCAAATTATGACGAGCAGTTGAATAACGATGCACAGCTCTCCGATTTGGACTTCCTAGAAGAACGAAGGCTAACAGCGGACGAGAAGAATGTGGTCTACAAGCAAAGGTCAGAACGCTACTACAACACCAAAGTACGTGCTCGCCAGTTCACTATCGGCCAGCTCGTACTTCGGAGGGCGACAGAGCAATCCATCGGCATACTTGGCCCGACTTGGGAGGGTCCGTACCGAATAACGCGCACACTCCTAAACGGATCGTACGAGCTAGAAGATCTAGAGGGCAAGCCGAGCAAGTACCCATGGAACGCGGTCAAGCTGAAGAAGTATTACCAGTAAGTTTTTAATTTTTTCATATTTGTAGTCTGTATCTAATCATCATTTCAATTCAAGCAAAGTTTTAAATTTCCATCAAGTGTTAGATAAGTTTGAAATATTAGACAAGGCTCTGCGTAGCCATCTAGGAAACAAAAGACGAGCACTCTTTCTTAAAAGATACTCGCAAGGTAGTGGCAAAGACGATCACTACCTATCAAACTAAGAGTTCAACCGACGAATGGTTAACTCTAAAAGACGAGCACTCTTTCTTAGAGTCTCGCAAAAGGAAAGACGAGCACTCTTTTTTAAAGATGCTCACAAAGGAAAGACGAGCACTCTTTCTTAGAGTCTCGCAAAAGGAAAGACGAGCACTCTTTCTTAAAGATGCTCGCAAAGGAAAGACGAGCACTCTTTCTTAAAGATGCTCGCAAAGGAAAGACGAGCACTCTTTCTTAAACATGCTTGCAAAGGAAAGACGAGCACTTTTTCTTAAAGATGCTCGCAAAATAACAACGTCGAACACAAACCAATGAAAGAAAAATAAGAAGTATTTATTAAAAGCACTTGCAAAAAATTATCATAAAACAAATGGAAAAACGAACACATTATAAGCAAAAGCTTCCATTCATTAAAAAGCCTTAAAAGGCTGGAATTACAAAAAAGGCCTTAATGGCCGAGCAGTTCTAAACAAAAAAAAAAAAGTGGAAAGAAGAGACTAAGTCTCTGTAGTAGTCTCCTCGCCAGCAGCATCGTGCTCGCCGGCAACTTCATCCTCGCCAGCAGCATCGTGCTCGCCGGCAACTTCCCCTTGAGTGGCAGCAACCTGCTCGCCTTCTTTCGGAGGATTCGTAAAAAATACCGGAACACCCAAGAGCCTAGGGAACTGAAGTCCCAATTGCAGTAAAGGAAGCAGGGGGAGTTCCGATTCCGGCTTAGGGTTTTCCTTCATAAGAAGGTCGTCCAAAAGTCCGCCGAGCGGAGTCACGTCCACATCAGGATGAGCGTCTAGTAATTTATGAATAAGCCCGTGGGCAGTGAGTGCCACAGTGATACTGGCCACACTCCCAGCGAGTTCAGTGATCTCATCTCGCTCATCCGTGAGGTCGAGCAGTTGCTGCCGAAGAGTGGCCAACTCTTCCTCATCATCTGCAGTTTTGTTTGCAAGATTTCTTACCTCGTCCTCGGCAGTCTTGAGGCGAGCACGGAGACGTTCGATCTCTTGGAGATCTTCTTGATCTTTCTTTCGAACCGTCTCAAGTTGGGCCTCAGAATCGGCCAACTTTACCTCAGCATCGGCCAGCTTGGTCTCGAGGTCGACCACTTTCTCCTCGGAGGCGAGCAGCTGCCCTTCAACAACAGTTTTTGCCTTGGCCATTTGGGCAAGTTTCGCAGCCCTGTCCTCGCTGAGCTTGCGACCTTCAACGATCTGGGTGGCAAGCTTCTCTATGGTGTAAGAGGCTCGGCTCAAATCAATGGCGACCAGGCGCGCATTTTCTATTGCATTGTGGTTATTGACCTCGTCGACCAAAGTGGTCGTCAACGATCGAGGCAGGTGCTTCACCGCCCTCAGCGCGATCGGGTTCAGAGATTCCCTATCGGCCGGGTCCCGCGACCGGTAGAAGCCGAGAAGATTCTCGTTGAAGGGTTGGGCGACCGGATAGTCGGCAACTCTATTAGAGAAGGAAAGAATTAGAAAAAAGGTACTTAAAAAATTTTGTGAATCTTTTCGATAAAAAAGCTTACTTGGCAACCCTTGCGGCTTCCCAGCCGAGAAGTGTGTTATCTCCCGGAGCCCTCTCCCCGGCCGACGAACTCGTCGCGGTCTCTCGCGACCGAGTGCTTCGGGGAGGAGGGGATACAACAGGTTTGGGGGGGGGGGCGAGTCACCCCTCGGCGGAGGAGATCTCCTCGGCGAGATCCTCCTTTCAGCAGCAGGTGGGCGAGAAGTACCCCCTCTGGTCGGTTTAGCGACCTTTTTGGGTGGAGCCCCCGAGCTCTCCGCCCCTCTCCTTTTCTTACCAGCGCCATCAACGATCTTGCGCTCGCGGAGCAGTTGTGCCTGTCGAAGCATCCTGTTCGATTTTAGGCGATCGACTTCAACGGTGGGAGGAAGATAGGTGACAACCCTTTGAGGAACCACTACTAGAAAGAGAAGCGAGAAGTCAGTGTCTACGAAGAATAATTTTAAAAAAAAAATTTTGAACTAAGAAATATTTTGATACCTGGAGGGAACTCTCGAGTGAAGTGATGAGGAGGTACTCTGAGACCTGCTCGCTCACGCATACACTCCCTGTTCAGAAATCGGCAGGACCTCTCCAGGTAGCGACGATTGAGAACGCAGCAAACGTGGTATTGGAAGAGAGGAGTGAGACGGTGGTCGGCAGTCTTCTTGCGAACAGTTTCACCTACAAAAAGCGAGGAGTTATTCAGTATAGACAAGAACGAGCAGAAATTAAAAGACTTACCACAAATTCTTTGATATTCGGTCTCGATGGGAATGCGATCAGAAGATCCATCCGGCCTCACTGAACTCTTCCAGTCCCCGGCTACCCACCACCAGTTGGTTTTCCAATCTCTGATTTTGTTGGGAACCCCTTCGACCAATTTAAAATTATCACGTCCTCTTACATAGTAGTACCCATGGCCTACTTTCTCTCCGGTCTCGGCCGCCTGAAGGAGATAGTTAATCTCCTTCGGGCTAAGCCACGTGTTCCGACATCCATTCTCGGCCGCCACCAGGCCGAACAATGTAAGAATGCCGATCAGGTTCGACCAACCGTTCGGAAGTATTTGAGAAGGGGCCACATTCAAGAAGTGTAAGAAATTTGAGATACTGGGGTGCAGGGGGAACCTCAGCCCTGCCTCCATCATGCCGATGTTGACGGCGACCATGCCCTCTGGCGGCTGGTCGGCCCTCTCATCCTCGCGAGGAACAAAAAAGCAGACGTCGGTCGGCAGTTGATACCTCTTTCGGGAGTTCTCTAGCTGCGCCGAGGAGACTTTGCTCGCATAATTACTCGCCTCGTACATCGTTTGGAAAGCTTCTCGATGCGGGCGAGGAACCTCTCGAGGAAGGTATTCGCTGAAATACTTATAGTAGGCCTCCCTCGAAACCTCGTCGCCATCCAAATTCTCCCTACCACTCAAAATGTCCCTTATGCTCTCCGCATATTGAACGACCTCCTCAAAATCCTCGCGGAGACTCCTCGTCAAGGTCTCCTCGACTTGGGCGATTTCTATCTGTTCGCCCACCTCTCGATCCAAACCCTGATCATGCAGGTCAGAGTCAGTTTCGCTGCCACTCTCCTCGGCATCATTGCCGGCATCGTCCCTTTCAGATTCATCGAGCTCGTCGACGTCGACGACCACTGCTTTCCCTAGATCGCGGACTCTGTAATTTATGGGTTCGGGGGAGTGGATCCTAGAGTCCGAAGAAGATGCCCTCTCCGTCAAAACTAAGGCTAGACGATCAGCCTCGCCGGAACTTGCGGCACCACCATCTAACGGCGGCGAACCACCACCGGAACCACCACTAACACCCATTTTTTCTTAAGAAAAGGGGGAAAAAGGAGTTTTTAAGAAGAAAATATGTTTGTTTTTACCTTTTTGCCGATCGTAAACCACCCAAAAGTCGCCGGAAAAGCTTGAAGGAGTTGCTTGGAAGGAGGCTCAAGAAATTCGAAAAATTGCAAAGTGAAGAAAGTATTTTTGTGAGGAAAGAAGTCATATTTATAGGCGAAATTCGTGCAGGGACTAAAGTGCAAAAAACGGGGTAAAAAACGCAATTTTCCCAAAATTTTGGGGTCATTTCCGAATTCGAGTTCGGAGAGTGGCCCTCACGCGCGACCTTTGAGGTCGGCACGCGCCTCACACGCGCATTTCAAATTTCGGGCGCCAATCACGCGCCCGACATGTGTCAGATCCGCATTTAATAAAAGGTGCCTCAAAAGTCGTGCTCGATACTGGAAACGAGGCGACCGCCTCCATCTCACGTCATCAAGATCTCAAATTTGATTGTGTTGTCGAGAACCATTTTCACCATCGGAAAAGACGATCAAACTGCTCGCCTTACCATTCTACGAATACGAAGTAAGGCGACCAGGGGGCAAATGTTATACCTAGTCAAAGAGGTCAATCTTTGACAAGTCAATCCTAGTCACCAGCTTACGTGGCGAGGACCAGTCAACAAAGTCGTGCGACGACTAGTCAACAAGACCAAGAAAATGTAATAGATTTAATGTATTTAATATATTTAAGTGCTCGTCCAAAGATGTTGGCGAGCACCTGTCTTAGTTAGCTGCTCGCCCAAATGTGTGGCGAGCACGTGCCTATTCTTAGTTAAGAGAAGTTTAAGTATTGAAGTCTTGGGAGACAGCATGGAGCGTGGCGACCACACTCCTCGAAGGTCCTCCGGCGATCACCATGGCCCAGCTCCTCGACATCTCGGCGAGGACGAGCACCTAAGGCGGTTTAGCATTAAATGCGCCATCAAATCACCTTTTCGGGCAGAATGAAGGTCCAATCTGGAGGCTCCACGTGTAAAGGGCGGGCAGCCCCTGAAAAACAGTATATAATGCCCATTTGGGCTCATTTGTAACAGAAGTTAGAATTCCACACAATCACCCTCAACCTAAAGCAATAAACACTCCCAAAGCTCTCAAGCTTTTAGCTTCTCCAAGAAGCTATATCATTGTTCTTAATCTTTCTTGCTTTGTTCTTCTTTAAGATCATCAAGATCATCATAAATACTCCCTAAACGCGTAATAACCCCCGTTTAAATTATATATGTTTGTATTGTACTAAGAACAGTCCACATCTGAGTCAACCCGATTATAGTGCATACAACAGGCGGCAATTTCAACTTGTTTCGGCCCTCCTTGATTCATACTCCGTACTTCATATGGTGTATTTTTAATTTATTACGGAAAATATTACTTTTGGTCACTAAATTTTACCACTTTTTATATTTGGCATTGACATTTATCGCTATCAAAATTTGGTTACTCAATTATTCTTTTCTATCAATTTTCATGTTGTTAGTCAATCCGTCATTGAGTAACGGAGAAAAAATTTTGAGCGCCAACTTTTATTTTACTTCATTTTCCCTCTTTTAATTCCTAAACCCTAAACCCCAAACTGTAGAGTGATTTTGAGTTTGTACAAAGAACTGGATGTAACAAGATTAATGCTTCTGCACCCAACGTAGATATATGGGTTAATTAGTTTTATTTTGTTTATATTTTTATCAATTTTTTTTTTGTTTTATATGCAGATGCAAAAAATGAACCAACAATTTTTACATTAAAAGTTTTTCATGATGGTAAAATGGTAGATGGTGGTTACATGCATTATGTAATGTAAGGATATGTAGATTATTTTGACTATGTTGATGCTGATATGTTTGGGTTAATTGAATTGCAAGATTTTGCTAATCATCTTGTTGTTGTTGGTTTACTTTTCATTTTACAGGGTAATCAGGAAATGAGAAACTCAGGAGGAGGTAGTAGAAAAAGAAAAAATTACAATAAAGCAAATGTGATTTTATAGGTTGTTACTGTATGTAATGTTACATGATTAATTTCTTATTTTACAGGTTGTTACTGTATGTAATGTTACATGATTAATTTCTTATTTTATAGATTGAGTCACCAATTATTGTGAAAGGAGGGTGAATTACATCACTATGTGATACTTACATGAAAAAGAGTGGCAGTGGTTCATAAAAAATAACAAGCAAGGAAAATATAAAAGAAAAAGCAAGAGTAATAATGGTGGCAAGCCAAATTGTGGTGGTCACTAGTTATGTACTCTGTTTTTATAAGTATGATGTGTAGTTATATGGTTTATAATTATTGTATTCACTGTGTGGTTGAAAATTATTCAGACCTACTTTTGTATTTTTTTTTTCAGACTTTTTAATAATATTTCAATTACTGATTTTCATATTGAATTTGTATAATGATTTGGAATAGAAACTTATTTCAAATTAGTTAATTATTAGAATTCATTTTTCCATTTATAATTATTCGGGCATTATCATCTACTAACATTTGTGGTGAATATTAATGGTAAAGAACTCTCTAAAATTATTATATTTGTAAATTTTGTATTTGTTAACCACACATGAGTAATATTAATTGAAGATGAATTCAATAAATTAAAAAAAATATTGGGTTTAGGGTTTAGGAATTAAAAAAGGGAAAATGAAGTAAAACAAAAGTTGGGGCTCAAAACTTTTTCTCCTCCGTTAGTGAATGACGAATTTTGTTAGGATATGAATCCTAAATACAAGTTCTATTTGATGATGAGATGAGTTTTGATAAGCCAAGATAGAGGACTTGAATATATTCTAAGTATTGACATCTGTTAATGAGTCTTGTATGAGACAAGATCAAATCAGATGAGATAAAGTAATACTGAAATATGACTAAGTATAAAGAGTCATATTACTTTATATAGAATTTGATGATATGCTTTAATTGTTATATAGAAGCTTATGTTTATATTTTGTTATGATTGTAATAGTCTTTAGGATGACTAAGCTGATTTATAAAGTTTAAAGTAATGTAATAGATGGATAGCTTAGATAGAACAAGCAAAATTCTACAAGAGCAGAAGACATATGAAGACTAGAAGACATGACAAATTATTTTATCTTTAAAATTGTCACTAATTTTGAGTTCACATTCTTCATTACACCTCACTAAATCTCCTTTAAACCTCACTTAATCACTCAAAATAGCATAGTAGAGGCACAATTGGGAAGAGGGTTTTCAAAATTACGCTATGAAGGTAGGGCAAGTTGGGTAGATCTTCTTCGTTGGTACGCGTGCTGGCGTTGGTACCCAAAAATAATTCCTTAACTAACTCACTACTATAGTAGAGTACGTAAGGGTCGATTCCACAGAGCTAGAACGATGTAATTTAATTAAATAATTCGTGTAATGAAAGCAATTAAAAAGGGGTTGATTGGTTGACTAATAAACTACTAAGAAGCAAGGAATAATAAATTGCAAATATAAACTTAGCGACACTTCAAACAATGGAAATAATCTAGTCCTCGAATAGCTTTCCCTTAATTAATCCTACCAATTTAATCAACGAACCCAATTATCTCAATCTAATCTCAAATCTTATCCCTAAGCCATGTACATCCAAACTAATTCAAATTGTTTCTTATGTTTAATTAATTAGAAAGTATGACCCCCAATTAATCTATTCCTACGAATAACCCTAAAACATGTATTAAAGGTTCAACTCGACAAACGCATTAAAGAACTAAAACAATAGGACAAACTAGACTATGAATACGAGACGTTCGTTTCATACAATCTAGACGTTATTATTCGCTAAGGCGTTCTGTCCTAGTTGCTACAATTCCCATAATATTATAACAATTACGGATTATAATTTATGGAATAGTTAGAATTGAAACAAGAATAAAATTGGGTGATCAAGCCTATTAAACTCATAGATCAAAATATGCATAGCGTTCAATCAAAAAATAACAAAATCGAGATAAATCGTAAATCGTTTAATTAAAAAGACATAATTAATATAAGATTTCACATCCTCGAACTAGAATAAAGAAAAATAGTTGCGCATAATAAATGAAATAACAAAAATAGTTGATTAACTCATAATTTTTAGGGATTAAAGATTTTTTTTATTTATTTAAGTTTGACTAATTTTGAATTTGTTCCTGATGGAATACACATTTTGATTTTAGTTCCATAAGTTGACAAAATTTTGAATTCAGTTCAATTACTATCATTTCATGTAAATGAACCGGTCAAATTCTTAGCTCGTGTGTGTAATTCAAATCAACCGTGAATTTGCTCATTTGTAGAAAAATGCAGAAAAAATAGATTTGACCGGTTCATTTACCTGCAACAGTAGGTTAATGGACTGAATTAAAAAATTTAGACTAGTTATGGAACCAAAATCAAAATGTGTATTCTATCAGGACTAAATTCAAAATTAGTCCAACTTAAAGGACTAAAAAAAACCACACTGAAAGAAGGCATAAGCTATAGAACAAAAATTGATTCTCTTGTCTAGTGCTTAAACGACTTTTCTTTTTAACTAAATTATACTCATACTTTTTCATTCATATCCATTCTTTTCATGTTTAATCAAATGTAGCTCATACTTTTTATGTTTTACCAATTTTTAGCACATGTTTTTATCAATTAATTTAAAATACAAAAAAACAAATTATCTAATAATTAAAAAGAAAAAAAAATCTTAAATATGTTTAAATTAAAAAATTTAATTCAAAATCTACAAATTTAAAAATAATTGAGAATTGAAATTATTGATTCGATTGTAAATTGCATAAGATTTTATGTGTTTTAGTGATAAACTTTGACGGTTTTTCATGCATTTTTACAATAATATGCTTGATTTAATTAAGAAAGGTGTTTGAGCTCGTTTTGTAGGAATACGATGTGAATTAGGCATTAAAATCGCAAAAACGAGTGTTCAGTCATAATTTTCACTCACTGAAATGAATAGAGGATTGCACCATTGGATTCATCTCGAAAAATGGAGTGGAATGAAAAAAAGAATCAAGTCAATCGGAGGTCGGAAGCTCGAGATATGAAGGGATGAAGACGGAGGACGGAAGTTGGGCCGAAGTATCCGCCCGACCGGGCCACAATATCTGCACCCACCTTTTTGATATGTTCGCCCCCTGCGCGTATTTTTGGTCCAAATCAACTTACGAAGTTTCGGCCCAGCCGGGCCACCTGTTCCAGCCCATTTCGCGCACCCAACTTGTCCGCTCGGCCACGCCACTTACCCACCCGGCTGGGTGGACCCATTTTTGGGGGGGTTTTGGCCCATTTTCTCCATATTTCAAGGGTATAATTACAAAATTGATTCAAGACTTCCACCCCAAGTATAAATAGACCAAATTTGAGTTTTAAAAAGAGAGTCTTCCTCCTTTTACAAGCTTTCCTCACACACAAACACATAGTTAGTAGTGTTCTTCATTTTTAGTTTAATTTATTCATTAGATTAGATAGAATAGTGGTTTTTACTTCAAATCAAGCTACGATTATCATCGGGTATCATCTATTACATCGGTTTGTAGCTAAATTCTCATGATCAAGGTGATATTACTCTATTTTGCTATTTAATTTGGTATTTTTTTAAATTCTTCATTCTCTTGCTATTTTGTTATGAGTTTGATGTTATTTGTTGTTGTAACCATGAGATTTTCTTCTAGAACCATGGGCTAAGCTCTTATTGCCTTAGGTGTGAATGTTTTGATGGGTGTTTAGTGTAATTATGGATTAATTGCATGATTAGCTTAAGATTTGGATGTTTATGTTTCTAGTGTTGTGATTTCCATGATTCAATTGATTAATTCACCCTATTACCTAGCATTGTTGGATGTGTCGAGTACAACGACCGTATTGAGTTACATGATTAAGAGTGTGTGTGTGTGAGCTTGAATTAATTGATTAGAATTCACATAGTAATTGACTACACCGACTGGGGGTTGATTGCTTAGATCGACAACACTAGACACTAATCGATTAGAGGTCGTCTATTAGATTAGTGAAAGGACGTCTCATAAGCATTAGTAACCGTGTTGAACGTGTTTATGAGACACTATCTTAAGAGCTTATGGTATTTGGTTAGATTATATAATTGCTAATCAATGCACGTGTTCACCTAAGCCTCACGAGGGATTGGTCTACACATAAGAGTGATAGCCTTTAGCTTAATCCAAAATCATAGTTTAACTCATTGAATTATCCACAAAACGGAAACACCCGAGGCAATACCCTTCTCTTGCACTTTCTATCGAAAGTTAGATACTTCGTTATTTCTTTTGTTATATTCTTGTTATCTTAGTTAATCTAATTTAATACTTTCGTTCTAATTCCCGAAAATTCAACAAACACGTTTATTTACTACAATAGCACGAATACTCTTAACTTTAGGGATTCTCTTACATTTAACTAGATCTTTGGACGAACAAACTACTTGATCGTACTTACGTACTACAATCAGACTCATACACTTGTGGGGATCGTATTGTTACGCGTGTAAAAAGTGTTAAAAGACGAGACAAGTCAATTATCTAAAACTATTGAATTAAAAAGAGATTTACAAAATATATATAAAGAAAATACATTTATTGAAATAAAATGAACTATCTCCTCCATCCATCAAAAGTATGAACATGTTTTTGGTAACCAATTGAGGGAGTATAATTTTTTTAAATAATGCTTTGAGATTCTTTAAATAATTTTAAATTTTTTTATAATTTTTAGATTAAAAAATATTACTCCCTCCGTCCAATTTTATAATTCTCATTTCGGATGGATACAGGTTTTATGGAAAATTGATTGTTTATGTTAAAAGTGAAAGATGATAGTGAAGAGAAGTAGAAATATAGTAGTGTGTGCGAGTAATATTTCTTATTTTTAAAATGAGAATTATAAAATTAAATAGAAAAAAAGAAAAGTGAGAATTATATAATTGGACAGAGGGGTATAATTTTAGAATTTTTTTATAAAGTAATATATATTTATTAATTAATTTAATTATATTTATAAAATGTATGAGTATAAATTGGATAAGAGTAAAAGCATATGTGCTAAATGTAATAAAAAATGAAAAGTATTAGTATAATTTGATTAAGAAAAAAGTATGTGCTATATTTGAGGAAAAATGAAAAGTATAGGTATAATTTGATTAAAGAGAAAAATATGTGCTAGATTTAATAAAAAGTGTAAAGTATGAACTAAAATTGATAATTTTGCCAAATAATCAATTTATCCCATACTTTTCACTTTTTTCTAAATCTAGCACATACTTTTATTTTTAACTAAATTATACCCATACTTTACATTTTGTTATCAAATTTAGCACAAATTTTTTTTTTCATACTCATACTTTTTATTTTTAATCATATGTAGCACATAAAATACAAAAAAAAAAAATATATATATCTAATAATTAAAAAGAAAAAAAATCTTAAATATGTTTAAATTAAAAAATTATATTCAAAATCTACAAATTTAAAAATAATTGAGAATTGAAATGATCTAAAACTTTTAAATTAAAAAGAGATTTATAAAATATATATAAAAAAAATACAATTATTGAAATAAATTAAACTGTCTCCTCCATCCACCAAAAGTATGAACATGTTTTTGGTAACATAGGGAGTATAATTTTTTTAAATAATGCTTTGAGATTCTTTAAATAATTTTAAATTTTTTATATTTTTTAGATTAAAAAATATTACTCCTTCCGTCCAACTTTATAATTCTCATTTCGGATAGATACGGGTTTTAAGGAAAATTGACTGTTTATGTTAAAAGTGGAAGATGAGAGTGAAGAGAAGTAGAAATATAGTAGTGAAATAAAGTTATGTGTAAGGTAAAATATTAAAGGAGTGGTATTATTGGTAATTCATTGATTAAAGTGAAGGAGATTTGACTAAAGGGAAGCTAAAATAAATAAAGGAGGGGTATTATAGGTAAAAATTATGTGAGTTGTTTTCTTTTTTTTTTTGGAGTGTAAAAAAAATGTTGGGAAGTCCCATTAAGAAAAGTATGCACAGAGGGAGTATTTATTAATTAATTTAATTATATTTATAAAAAGTATGATTATAAATTGGATAAGAGTAAAAGAGTATGTGCTAAATTTAATAAAAAATGAAAAGTATTAGTATAATTTGATTTAAAAAAAAAGTATGTGGTAGATTTGAGAAAAAATAAAAAGTATAGGAATAATTTGATTAAAAAGAAATATGATTTAATAAAAGGTGTAAAGTATAGATTAAAATTGATAATTTGAGCAGTACAAAAATGGCCA
The DNA here is from genome assembly GCA_963675135.1 of Galeopsis tetrahit. Lineage (NCBI taxonomy): Eukaryota > Viridiplantae > Streptophyta > Magnoliopsida > Lamiales > Lamiaceae > Galeopsis > Galeopsis tetrahit. The sequence goes on from OY776120.1 coordinate 2,715,709, forward strand.
TTATTTTTGGGGAAGCTCTGTTAACAAGAAATCATGGAGATTAAATTAATTCTGTATGCATCTCTCACTCTTCTTCTCATTTTTCTCATCCACACTAAACTCTCACCGTCACGACGTTACAACCTGCCGCCGTCCCCCGCCGTCGCACTGCCGGTCATCGGCCACCTCCACCTCTTAAAACAGCCACTCCCCCGAACATTCCAGCGTTTTTCCCAAATAAGCGGCCCCATCTTCTCCCTCAAGCTCGGCCTCCGCCGCTGCGTGGTGGTGTCGTCGCCGGAGTTAGTGGAGGAGTGCTTCACCAAAAACGACATCGTCCTTTCCAACCGGCCCCAACTCCTGGTGGATGAGTACATCGGCTACAATCATCAAAGCATGGTGGGCGCTCCGTACGGCGATTACTGGCGGAGCCTCCGCCGCACCGCCGTCCAGGAGCTGCTCTCCCCCGCCCGCCTCAATAAATTTCTACAAATTCGGAGAGATGAGGTCGATCGGTTGCTATTGAGCCTTCACAGAGTTTCAGATCTAGGGTTTTGTAAAGTGGAATTGAGGCCCAAATTTTCGGAATTAACTTTTAATGCGATGATGAGGATGATTTCAGGGAAAAGATACTCCAATGAAGAAGGGGGGAGTGAGCGTTTTTTCAAGGTAATTAACGAGGTTTTTGAGGTGGGGCAGGCTTCAAATCCACAGGATTTTTTGCCCTTTTTACAGTGGATTGATTTTGGGGGTTTTCAGAAGAAATTGGCTTCTCTTTTTAAGCAAATGGATGGTTTCTTTCAAGGTTTGATTGATGAACACAGGAAGGAACAGAGGAACACCATGATTGGTCATTTGCTTTCTTTGCAAGAATCACAGACTCAATTTTGTTCTGATCTCACAATTAAAGCGCTTATAATGGTAAGATTTCGATGACAATTTTGTTTTGGGATTATGTAGGACCTTGGAAATTCGGATGGGAAAATTCTAGATGTGAAAATCTTGATGAATATTGATTATGTGCGTTTGTTTTGAAATTTTGAGTAAGATAAGACGTAATTTTATGTAAATTCAATGTGAAATACTCGAACTAAAACAAAATGAGGGACGTGATAGTCCCAAAACAAACCGGGTAAGGGATGTTAGAGTAGAAATTCTGGGACAACTACTTGTGTGTACCGGATGTAACTGGTACCACTTGATTCAATTTTTTAAAATGGGTGAATGTTACCCATGAGTTGTGATAAATTCAGTATAATATTAGTTCAAATAGGGTATAGTATTAGTTCAAATATGGTATAGTATTAACTCACGTAGTATTAGTTCAAATATTAAATAGGAACAAGTTACATGTATATAAATACTACACAACAGTACAACTCAAATTCTAGATATTTGTTGCCCTTTTCATTCCTACCTTTTTTGCTAACTTAATGATAAAGCGAATTTGTGTATCTTTGATTTGATATTACAGATCCTGATTTTTGCTGGGACAGACACATCATCAGTGACCATAGAATGGGTAATGTCCCTTTTGCTCAACCATCCTCATGTCCTGGAAAAAGCAAGGGCAGAATTGGAAACTCAAGTCGGACTTGACCGGTTGATTAACGAGGACGATTTGCCGAACCTACCCTACCTCCGCAACATAATTCTCGAAACCTTTCGTCTGTTGCCCACCGCACCATTGCTATTACCCCATGAGGCATTTGAGGATTGTAGAGTCGGAGGATACGATATCCCACGTGGTACTATGGTATTCGTCAATGCATGGGGGATTCACAGGGACCCCGAGGTGTGGGAGGACCCGATGAGCTTCAAACCCGAGAGGTTTGAAGGTAAGGAAGTGGAACCACACAAGTTGATAATATTTGGAATGGGGAGACGGGCATGCCCCGGGGCAGGGTTAGCCCAACGGGTCGTGGGATTGGCCGTGGGGTCGTTGATTCAGTGCTTCGAGTGGGAGAGAACGAGCTCGGAGGAAATTGACTTGGCTGAAGGAACGGGGCTAACCATGCCTAAGTTAGAGCCATTGGAAGTCATGTGCAAGTCAAGAGAGATTATGCACAAACATTTTCAACAACTAATCTAATGAAACCCAGATGCTAAGCTAAATAAATATATATGGTTGTGAGCAAGTAACTCGATTCATTGAGCACTACACTCATTATTTCTAAGAATAAAGTATCCAAAATAGTTATTTGTTTAACTATCATTACATATATAAGAATAATAAGATATTACATGCATGCAGTACAATTTTATAATCATGCATATTGGCTACCATCAAATATATGAGATAGTTGGACCCAAAAAATGATTAAAGTTTTTGCATTCCTTTAAGTTGAACTAATTTTAATTTTAAATTTAGTCATGACAGAATACACATTTGGATTTTGATCCCATAGGTTGTCTAAATTTTGAATTCAATTCAATTATCCACCGTTACAGATAAATGAACAAGTCAAATCCATTTTTTTCTGCACACGAGCTAAGAATTTGACCAGTTCATTAAGTAATTGAATTGAATTCAAAATTTAGACCAACTTATAGGACCAAAATCAAAATGTGTATTCCATCATGATAAAATTTAAAATTTGTCAAACTTAAAGAACGCCAAAAACTTTAATCCCCACAAAAAACATGAATGTTATAGTTGATCATTTTTACTTTGTAGATTTTTTTTTTCTTAATTTTTTGCGATGAGTTAATTTACGACATTTGTATTTTTAGTATGAAGTCAGTTGACATTCAATGATTGTTTGAATAGTCAATCATACAAGCTAGGTAAGATTAATATTATAAAAAATGACATGCAAATATTGGAAGAGCTGAGTAGGTACAATTATAGTTGCTTTAATAGTTTGCAAAGACAACAAATGACCAATTATAGTATTTTCGTCATGATTCCGATTTTGATCCACCAATATTTGCATGAATTCGTCCAATTAATTATTTGGCAACACAAGTCAATTTCTTCTTGAAACCCCCATAATCAATCCATTCAAGAAACGGCAAGAAGTCCCGTGGATTTTCCGCTTGAACCACCTCATAAATTAAACTTCCTTTATTACCCTCTGTAACACCTCACCTTTCTCGCCCTCGTACCTTTTCCCTGCAATCATTCTCATCAGAACATTAAAGACTAGTGTTGTAACGATTTTTATCGGGGTGTATTGATTAACCGATAACAAACAATATCATTTATATGTGAATGGTTTTTTACGAATTGAAAGATGATCAAAGATGTTCTTAATGAACTCTTAATTTTAGGGTTTGTTCTTGAGTAATGTTTTAAGAAAGCTTGAGAGAGAAGCTAAAAGGAATATTAGGGTTTGCTTAGAAAAATTTTAAGATCCTTCCTATTAGGCCTGTAATGGGCTTTATATAGTGAATACAATTTGCAAGCATTCATTAATTGTTGGCCGTCAGCATTAATACACCTATTAATGTGAATATAATCGATATTATTGTAAATACAATTGTTGTTAAGATGATCATTTCATGCATTTAATGAAGCTACTTTGCATCAAATGCCTCTGAAACCAGCCACTATATGTCCCATCGTACCCTGTACTCATCGTCGAGCACCTTTATTACACCATGTCAACGCCCCGAAGATGAATTCTCATGGCTTCTTGTTCGTCATTGCTCAATCTTCCTGGCTTCTGGTCGTTCTCGCCCTATCTTGGTCCTCTGGCGAACAACCGGGGTCTTCTCAAAATAACTATACTTCTAAGTCTTCTAACCTTCTTCATAATCATAACATTGTTCGATACTTTTATCATTGACGACCATCTTGACTTAGATAATGCGTATTACTTCATTTATTTCTCTGATTCTTCTTTAATTAAGCGACCAATTATTACCTAGTCACCAATATAATACTGTTTCTCCTCCTCACTCCTAAATGGATTTCCTTGACTTGTTGACCCCCTTATAAAGACTTTTTTCCTTGTTTCTTATTGGATGCTCGACCTCGCCATTGCTGACTTGGATTGAAGACTTTGACTATTTTTCGTGGAATATTTGACTGGTCAACAATCGAATGGTTGACTCTTTAACTTAACATAATATATACTCCCTCCGTCCCGGGGAAAGCTCCCCATGAGCTCCGGGCACGGAGGTTAAGAAATATCAATATAATAAGTAGATGTATTAGAGGTGATGTGATTGAGAGAGAGAAAAATATAATGAAATGTGAGGGGGGATAGTTACCAAAAAAGGAATGGGTAGCTTTCACTGGGACGGACGAAAAATAAAAGTTGGGTAGCTTTCCCTGGGACGGAGGGAGTATATAACAGCTAGTTTCGTCAATTTGGATCTCAATTCCACCTTGCCAAATCTTCTAGCTTGGTCTTCAGATATCTTTTCCAGGCAGTCGTTTGATTTCGTCCGATCGAACGTGTAAAAACCTTTGGAGAGGGGCGGCGGAGAGCAGCTCCTGGGAAGTGAGGCGGCGGACCCGCCGCCAATGGTCCCCGTACGACGCGCCGATGAGAGTGCGTTGGTTGTAGCCGATGTACTTGTTGCCGAGGGTGTGAGGGCGAGCGACTAATGCTACATCGTTTTTGGTGAAGCATTCTTCTGCTAGTGATTGAGAGGATACCACCACGCAACGGCGGACGCCGAGCTTCAGGGAGATGATGGGGCCGGTGGTTTGGGCGAGGCGGTGGAGGTTGCGGACGAAGATCTATTAGATACTCCATCCATCAACCAAATGTAGTCTCATTGGGGTGGGGCACAAATTTTAAGGGAAATGTAGATAAAATAGATAAAGTAAGGGTATTGTAGAGTATTGTGGGGTCCATGGTGACATAGTGGTTTACCTCAAAGAAGAGGTTTTTATTGAAGTACTACCCTCCTTCCAAAACAATGGAAGCAAAGCAAAATATCTCTCAATTTAAACAAGGAGCTAATGAGAACCTCAAAGAAGCATGGGAAAGGTTTACCAACCTACTCATAACTTGCCCTCAACATGGTTTTCCATTGGAGCAAACAACTTGTTGGTTCTTTTGTGGCTTGAGAGAAGAAGACCAACATCATTTGGATGCTTGTGCCGGAGGTTCGATATGGCTCAAGTCGGCGGAAGAGATCAAGCAAATAATGGAGGGGATATCGAACAATTCTTTTAAAATGAAGATTGATAGAGGAGGAAGGCATCGAGTTGCTCAAGTTAACGAGGTGGACGCCATGAAAACAATGATCACCACGTTAATTGAGAAGGTAAATGCTCTTTCGTCTAATCAACCAAGTGAAAGCCCATTACCAATGGTTCAAGGAGAGCTTTCGATGAATCCAATGGAAGATGTGAACTACATGGGTAGGCCACAATATCAAAGAAACCATCAACAAAACTTTCAAGGTGGTCGTCCATATCAAGCTCCTCAACAACATCGTTTTCAAGGTGGTCAATCCTCAACACTCCAACCCAATCAAAGTCACCCAATGCAAGGGGGGCCATCCACCTCATTTCAAGGGAATCAAAATCAAAACTTCCGAAGACATGACAACTTGGCGTATTCTAACCCAAAAGGAGCAATGCAATATCCACCCGGATTTGATCCCGGGGCAAGGCTTCCTAATGGGGAAGGAAAAGCTACTACGGAAGATACACTTTTACGGATGAAAGAGTTGTTCAAGAAAGCTCAAGAGCAACACGTTAAAACGAATTTGGAACAAGCAAAGATCAATGAACAACACTCAAGGGGGATTAAAAATCTCGAGCATACGGTGGGGCAACTTGCAACGTCCGTTGGAGAGTTGAGCACGGCGGTTAATCAAATGCTAAACAAGGGAAAATTTCCCTCAACAACCGAGATAAATCCCAAAGAGCATTGCAAGGCAATAGAGCTTAGAAGTGACACCAAATATGAGGGTCCATCCATGCCCTCTCAACCGGGAGATGATGATGTCAAGGAAGATTGTGAAATTGAAGAAGAGTGTGAAGAGGTAGAGATGGGAAAAGCCGAAGAGGAGGAAGGAAATGGGATGGAGTCAAAAGAGAAAAAGAAAGTTGATCGTGAAGAAAGAATACCAAAGTGGAAAAAGATGAAGGAGAAGAAGATTGAGGAAGAAAAGAGCATACCATGTGATGATTGGGGGGTACCAAAGACAATGGTACCATTCCCTCAAAGATTCATGAAGAAGAAATTGGATGAGAAATTTGCTAAATTTCTTGAGGTTTTCAAGCAACTCCACATCAACATTCCATTCTCCGATGCTTTAGAGCAAATGCCCAACTATGCCAAATTCCTCAAAGACTTGATCTCCAAGAAGAGACGGATTGATGAACCCGAGCTTGTCAAGTTCAACAAGGCATGTAGTGCTATGCTACAAAAGAACATGCCACAAAAGATGAAGGATCCGGGTAGTTTTGTCATCATGTGTGATATTGGAAACGGGATCAAGAAGAACGCTCTTTGTGATTTGGGGGCTAGCATTAACTTGATGCCCCTATCTTTGTTTGAAAAGCTCGAAAGGGGGGAGTTGAAGCCCACTTCTATTGCACTTCAACTTGCCGATCGATCAATCACAATTGCCAAGGGCATAGTTGAAGATATTCTTGTTAGAGTGGACAAGTTTGTATTTCCCGCCGACTTTGTGGTGCTAGAAATGGAGGAAGATGAACAAGTGCCTATAATTCTTGGGAGACCATTTTTAGCAACGGCGGGAGTCGAGCTTGATGTTGGGAGAGGAGAGATAACATTGAAAGTTGGTAAAGAAGAAGTGAAGATATCGATGTACGACGCGATGAAGCATCCCATGGATGTGGAACAATTGAACTTCGTTGATATTGTGGACTTATGTGTCCAAGAATCTTTGGAAGACCCCTCCTACTCTCTCTTCTTTGATGATTTAAATGATATTGATTCTCATTCATATTTTTCCTCTACTTATGAAAGTTTCAATTTTGACTTTGATAATAGGGAACAAATGGAGATTGAGGAAACTTTAGAGATCAAACATGGAAATTTCACTCTATCACCCTTGTTGAAGTTGGAGGAAGGAGAGCCTAAAGTGGAGGAGAAGAAAGAAGGCCTCAAACCACTTCCCGAGCACTTAAAGTATGCCTACCTAGGAGAAAACGAGAAGAATCCGGTAATTGTATCATCTTCTCTTGCATCACATGAATTAGATAGACTACTTGAAGTGTTACGTAAGCACAAATCGGCCATCGGTTGGTCGATTGAAGATTTGAAGGGCATTAATCCATCAATTTACATGCATAGGATCCGTCTAGAAAAAGATAGGAAGCCTATAGTCCAACCCCAAAGGAGAGTGAACCCTATTATCCAAGAGGTTATTAGGAAAGAAGTCATAAAATTTCTAGATTCGGGTATGATATTTCCTATTTCGGATAGTCCATGGGTGTCACCTTTGCATGTTGTATCTAAAAAAGGGGGAATGACGGTTGTACAAGGTGAGGGAGATGAGCTAATAGCCATGAGAGTCGCCACGGGGTGGCGCGTGTGTGTTGATTATCGGGAATTGAATAAGGCTACTTGCAAAGATCATTTTCCCTTACCTTTCATGGACCAAATGCTTGATAGGTTAGGAGGTTTTTCACACTATTGTTTTCTTGATGGTTATTCGGGTTACAATCAAATTATGATTGCACCGGAAGACCAAGAAAAGACCACTTTCACATGCACGTATGGTACATTTGCATGGAGGCGTATGCCTTTTGGGTTGTGTAATGCACCCGCCACTTTTCAACGTTGCATGATGTCAATTTTTCATGGTCTTATTGAACGTATCATGGAGGTTTGTATGGATGATTTCTCCGTCTTTGGAGAGTCATTCGAATCTTGTTTGACTAACCTTGATATTGTTTTGCAAAGGTGTGAGGACACTAACTTAGTGTTGAATTGGGACAAATGTCACTTTATGGTGAATGAAGGAATTGTGTTGGGCCATCATGTGTCATCCAAGGGGCTCCAAGTTGATAGAGCGAAGGTGGTAGCAATTGAAAAGTTGCCTCCACCATCGAATGAGAAGGGCATTCGGTCATTTCTTGGCCATGCGGGTTTCTACAGCCGATTTATCAAAGATTTTTCTAAGCTCTCTAAACCCTTATCTCATTTGTTGGAAAAGGATGTTCCTTTTGATTTTACTAATGAGTGTGTTGAAGCTTTTAGGAAACTCAAGGAGGCCTTGGTGAGTTCACCCATACTTGTGACACCAAATTGGGAGGAGCCGTTCGTGTTGATGTGTGATGCGAGTGTCTATGCAATGGGGGTTGTTTTGGGGCAAATGAGGGAAAAAAGATTTCATGCCATATACTATGCCTCAAAGACATTCAACACCGCACAAGCCAATTACACTACAACCGAGAAAGAGCTCTTAGCGGTTGTGTATGCTTTTGACAAGTTTCGTCCTTACCTTGTGGGAGCTAGAACCGTTGTCTACACCGATCATGCGGCTATCCGCTACTTGATGAACAAAAAGGATGCAAAACCGAGGCTCATTCGGTGGGTCCTTTTACTTCAAGAATTTGACATAGAGGTGAGAGACAAGAAAGGAAGTGAGAACGTCATAGCCGATCACCTCTCAAGGTTGGAGCGAAATGAAGAGCAAAGGCAAGATGTGGTTGAGGTTAAGGAAAGCTTTCCCGATGAAAGCTTATTGATGATCGACACTATACCGGTGATGGGAGTGAGAGGAGACATCCCATGGTATGCCGACTTTGCCAACTTTTTGGCAAGTGGAATGATCCCCGAAGATTTGGGTCCCTATGAAAGAAAGAAGTTTAACAAGGAAGTGAAAAGCTACATATGGGATGAGCCGTTTCTTTTCAAGAGAGGGGTAGATTCGGTGCTTCGGAGATGTGTGCCTCAAGAAGAATGGGAGGACATAATCAAGCATTGTCACTCTCTTCCTTGTGGGGGACATTTTGGTACTTCAAAGACGGGAATGAAAATTCTCCAAGCCGGGTTTTATTGGCCAACAATCTTCAAAGATTGTCAAACATTCATCCGAGGATGTGATCGTTGCCAAAGAATGGGGGGAATAACAAAGAGGGATGAGATGCCTTTAAACGTGTTCATTGAAGTTGAGTTATTTGATGTTTGGGGCATTGATTTCATGGGGCCGTTTCCTCCATCATGTGGGTACACCTACATTCTTGTTGGTGTTGACTATGTTTCTAAGTGGATCGAGGCTATTCCAACCAAGATGAGCGATGCAAGAGTGGTGATTCAATTCTTGAAGAAGAATATCTTCACTCGATTTGGAGTTCCAAGAGCTTTGATAAGTGATGGGGGGAGTCATTTTGTGAACAAAGTGATGGCTAATCTTCTAGCCAAATATAATGTGAAGCACAAGGTGTCAACCGCCTATCACCCTCAAACTAATGGTTTAGCGGAGGTGTCTAATCGTCAAATCAAGCAAATTCTCGAGAAGACGGTCAACACCACTAGAAAGGATTGGGCATTGAAGTTGGATGATGCTTTGTGGGCATATCGAACGGCATATAAAACTCCATTGGATATGTCCCCATACCAAATTGTCTTCGGGAAGGCTTGTCACTTACCCGTGGAACTAGAGCACCGTGCTTATTGGGCAATAAAGAAGTTGAACTTCGATTGTGACTTGGTTGGAGAGAAGAGGTTGCTCCAATTAAGTGAGCTAGAGGAGTTTCGAGAGCATGCCTATGAGAATTCTAAGATTTTTAAGGAAAAGACCAAGAAATGGCATGATGCTCGTCTCAAGAAGAAGGAGTTCGAAGAAGGAGATGAGGTGCTCGTGTTCAACTCCCGTTTGAAGTTGTTTGCCGGAAAGTTGAAGTCAAAGTGGAGTGGTTCGTTTGTGGTGAAAAAGGTGTTTCCTAGTGGATTTCTTGAGTTACAAAGCAAAGATGGGAGTCGCTTCACCGTGAACGGTCATCGTGTGAAACTCTACTTCAACCCGTGTCAAAAAGACGGTGGAGGTACAAAGTCTCTTGAAGAGACTTGAACTCGAGAGAGTTCCGTCCGGCATAGGACGTTAAACCTAGCGCTAAATGGGAGGCAACCCATTCGTTTATTGCTTTCTTTTCGTTTTTGTTTGTTTTAGTTAGTTTTAGTGCTTTTTGATCTTTTTGGTTTAGTTTTCTTTAGTAGGTTGAGGTATGATGTTGATGCTTAATGGAGTTTGGACATGAACTCTTTATTGAGGAGAAAGGATACAAGAAGAAGATGGAATGGTGTATGGTGCAAACTCAAAGGTAAACACTCATTTCCAAACTTAGATTTGCTTAGCAAAGTCTAAGTTTGGGGGGGGGTGTGGTCGTTTTTACAATTTCATTTGCACCGTTACACTGAATTTTGGGGCAAAACTTTTGTGAATTGAGGTTGTGTGGTGTTTGAGTATTGCTATGGTGTAGTGTATATTGATTTGTTGTAGGAATTTTGGAGGAAAACACTGAAAAAGGGGAAATTGGGTTGGAAGCAGAACCCACTCGACCAGGCAAGTGAGCCCAAACGGGCGGCCGAGTGGGATAAAAATTCAAAAAGTTTCTGGAACTCATTTTCACTCGACCGACCGTTTGGGCCCAAACGGGCGGTCGAGTGAGTTCTGGTCGTGGGAGAGTTTCTGGAATTAATTTCCAAACGGACGGTCGAGTGGGATCTGGGAGCGCGACAGGTAAGAATTTTCAAAAAAAAAATTTGGGTCGACCCGACCCGAAGCCCGACCCACGCGAATTTTGTGCACATAAAACCCTACTCTTCCTCAATTTTTCACACACTACACACATTCCTACCCCCATTTTCACAAACTCACTCTCTCTCTCTAAATTTTTCTCTTCATTTTCTTGCAACACCTTCAAGAAATCACTCCCCAAGGTATGTAATCTCCTTCCCCTCTTTTATTTTGCAAGAACAAGCATGATAGTGTAAGTTTTATACTAGTTTTTGCATGACATAAGGGAGGTGACGAAAATTTCAAATTTTTGGTGGGTTTCTTGATTTCTTGCAAATTTCTTCCATGAGTTGTGCTTATTGGTGATTATTGATGATGGGTAACTCATACCTATGCCTATTTTGTGCTATCATGGTGTACTTTGGGAGAATTTAGGCTAGACATTTGAGGAAATTTTACAAGAATGGTGAACTTTGGGGATATTTTTGAACTTTTGTTTAATTCTTGAGCATGTGATATTGTAATTTTGTGAATGTGTTTGATTTGAAGAATTCATGCTAGGATAGAGTTAACATTGGTGAAAGCAAGGTGTCTTGATATTTTGAAATTCTTGTAAAAATTGGATAAACACCTTGTGAGCATGATAGTTGTTGAAGAATTGAGTAGTGAGAGGTAGAATGTGAATTTGAACATTTGGGATGCATATGAACTTAAATTCTTAGAACTCTAATGAATGGTGAATTTTAGTTGAGACTTTATGCACATTCTAATGAGTTTCTATTCTTTTGAGTTGTAGAAAATGGCGAATAACGACGGACCAAATGTACAAGAGATGAACCAATGGCTCGAGTGGAATTTGTATGAAGTGTGTGGCACTTACCCCTCTTATTTCGGAATTGATTTGGGAGAGAGAGGGGCGTCATTTGCCGACAACTTCGTAAACGTGAGCCGAATGAGTTTTTACCCCACGAAATACATTGATGATGACTGCATGAGGCACATGGGGATCAAGGAAGACGTTGATCAACTCTTTGCAAACATAGGATGGACAGATTTTTTGCAAATCCAAAAGCCATCCTACAAAGAGTTGATGGTGGAGTTCTTGACCACCGTTGAACTGCAATGCGATCCACAGCGCGTGCCTCGGATGATCACATTCCGCTTGGGGAATGTGGACCGTAGTTTGACTGGGAGCGAGTTGAATGACATCTTTCGGGTGCCCAACATTGGTGATAACGAGGTCCATTTGGGTATCCAAGACTTCGATGATCAAGACTTTTGGGTGAAAATAGCCCGAAAGGATAGGAACGACATTCCAGTCTATAATCCGAGCACGTCGAAGTCATCTCTCATCCGTAGTCCAGTATTTCGATATGTCCAGAGGGTGTTAGCAAACTCAGTTTTTGCTAGATCCGAGATTGGAGCGGTGAGAAGAGAGGAGTTATATGTGATGAAGTGCATGGTCGATCGCAGACCAGTCAACATGGCCTCATATCTCATGGCACAATTGGTACGCCAAGCCCGAAAACCAGTTAGGAAATCGCAAATGGGGGGATTCATCACTCACATAGCGGAGCACTTTGGGTGGGTGCCAAGAGAGGAGGATGAGCCACTAGCGGGGGACTCAAGGCTTGACGTTGGGGTATTGATCCAAATGAAAGTGCTCAAGATGGTCAGGGGAACTTATTGCCTGAGACTTGATGATGAGGAAGTTTTCCCCTTACCCAACAAGCCACTGACAAGAGTGAGCCGACGGAGATATGGAAGCTGGGATTTAACATCTGGTGCTCATCGCGCTTGGATAGACAACTTCGCAGCCGGAATGCCAGTCGATGAAGCGGTTCCCATGCCTGTAGACGAGCCCGAGCCTGAGCCTGTGCCTGAGGAGCATCAAGGGCCCCAAGAGCAAGGAGGAGGTAGTCCATGGCGGGCAGCTCCGGATCAAAGAGGGAATGCTACCCGTACTTATGAAAGAAGAGACAGGGAGCTTGAGTCACTTAGGGCTAGTATCGAGCAGTTGGGTCTAGCAAGTCGTGAAGATAGAGCGTGGTGAGAAAATGTGGACACTCGTCTAGCCAACGTGGACACTCGCCTAGCCAACATGGAAACTCACTACGCGAGCATTGATGCACAACTTCTCGAGATGAACAACATGTTCCGCCCCCATTTTGAGTGGCTCGCCCAACAAGGCTACTACAACCCACCTCAACCACCTCAATGATGCCTCAAAACCCCGAAGATGGTGTGGTATAAGTGTCCTAATTTTCTCTCATTTTCGGTGTTCATGTTTATGTCCGTAGCATTTTGTTATTTGTACCTTTGGATCTTTGTTTTGGGTTCATGTATTTTGGATATTTTTGTGGATTTTTGTTGATGGGGATGTTTTTCTTTTGATATTTTGTTTGGATGGATGTTAGGGAATTTTATTTTATGTGATGGTGGATTTTTGGAGAATTTGTGGATGGATGCATAAGTTTACTATAATTGATCTTGTGATGTTTGTTGGTGATTGGGAAATTAATGCATGTATGACTCTATCAATTGATTGCATTTTGTGTGAAGGGCTAGGCTTAGGAAAACACTTGAGTTTACCACATTAAGCCGGAGAGACTAGAGCCTTCTTGAATCGAAAGATCATTTCGGTTCAATTCTTCTTGAGTGAGTCGTCCACGAATTATGCATTGCTAGAACTTGCTCTTTGACTTGTTTGAAACTTGATTTAGGAGGAAATTGTCAAAAATGATAGGAGGCATTTCTTTGAATTTGAGTCACTTGGCCAAATAAATCCCACCAAATGATACATTTTCGTAGTTAGCCCCGTTGAGCCGTAAAACCAATTTTCTTTGGCAAGCTACAAAATGTCACCATGAAACCACATCTTTTGAGCCTAATTGCCCTTATCATTTGTAGAGCTTCAATGTTGGTTGACATGGTGAGGGAATTGAAGTGAGTGGATTTGTATTGATCAAAGTGAATTCAAAAGAAAGAAAAGGGTTGAAAAGAAAAAGAAAAAGAGGAGCTAATGAGCTTGTGCTTGATGTGAAAAATAAAAGGGAAACAAAAAGTCCCAAAAGCTCAAATCACAAAAGTGAAGAGAAATGGCTCCAAAATGTTGGGAAAAGAAGGAAAAAGGGGGTGAAGTTCATTTTGAGTGAAAAGAAAAGAAAGAAATCAAGTGTTGTGTGAGAGTTGAATGAAAAATGAGAGAAATACAACATTTGTTGCTCTACAAGTTGAATGAGTCACTAATTCTAAATTCATCCCACCCCTTCCAAAAAGCCTACATTACAACCCTTGAAAGACCTCTTTGATTGACAATCGATGCCTAAATAATTGGTAGAGAATTGAGTTGAAAAGCAAGCCTATGGTCTTTGAGTTTTTCGTGGACTGACAGTTGAGAGCTTACATGCCCAATATACACTTGTGTGTTGAGAGAAACACTTCTTGAGAGAGTGGTGAATCAAGTGTGTTGAATTTGTCTTAGCTTGGATCACATTTTGTCTTGAAAGTGGTAGAGAAATTGCATGTGTTGATGAACCATTCATTGGAGATATTGTTTGATCATGCCTACTATGCATTGTATCCATTCGCAAATCTTTCACAATCTCCCTCCTTTTGTTTTTCTTTTTCTTTGCTTGGGGACAAGCAAATCTCTAAGTTTGGGGGGGTTGATTGGGTGTGAGATTGCTCGTTTTTGTGCTCACTATTGCTATGTTATTGTAGCATTTTGATGTGATTTTGGTCATAATTGTTAGAAATGGTGCTACTAACCTTATTGTCAAGAAATGTGTTCAAAGTGTAGGAAACAAGGTGAAATAGTCCATTTAAAGGGAAAACGAGCATTGGCGCATTGGAAGAGAAGTTCGGTGGAAGGACGAGCAAGGAAAGTCAAGAAAAATCGAAGAAAACGTCCAAGGGTGCAGGACCCAAACGGCCGGTCGAGTAGGCCCACACTGGCGATCGAGTGAAGTCGAGTTACAGAAACTTTCAAAGTTTCTCATCTCACTCAACCGGCCGAGTGAGCCCAAACGGGCGGTCGAGTGAGTTCATTTCACTCGACCGGTCGAGTGAGTTCTGGAACCACTTTTGGTTCTGGAACTTTTTCTCACTCGGCCGACCGTTTCACCTCACACTGGCGGTCGAGTGAACTTACAGTTTCGGGGTTTTTCGCGAATTTTGAAGAACTTCAAGGACCAAAGTGCTAATTTCGTCTCACACACTTTTGGAAGCTTTAAATAGCTTCAAAACTCAGTTTGTAAAGGATCTTGGCCCTCATTTATTACAACTCTTGAAACCCTAGTCATCTTAATCTCCATTTTCCATATTTATTGCTCATTTAATTCATAGTTTAGCTTCAAGATAGAGTGCTTAGTGACTTGAACGAATTTTTTGGTCACTATAGGTTGACTAACTACTTCCCCTCAAGCATAAGGGATCGTAGTAGTAATAGAAGTATTCGACCAAGTAGTATCGACCTAGGAGGTGGGATTGTGCAATGGATCCCTAGAGTTTTATGTTGTAATAGCTAATGTAACTACGGTTTCGGGTTTATGGATTTCTAAAATTAAAGCTAAGTTACTACCAAGATTCTAGAAATTAAATCAACTACCAACCTAGAAACTAACAAGTGATTTATACTACTAAAAATGAGAAAAGCACCAATAAGAGAAATTACCACAACTAAACAAAGAAAATTACTACTAAGCAAGAATTTCACAATTAAAACAAAGAACAACTACGAATTTAATTCGAAGAAGTGCAAGAGTGAGAGAATGCTTCGGGTGTTCTCCACCTAGTGAAATAGAGAGGAATTGATTTTACTTTGTTAATTGCTTTAATTAATATTTGCTAAGAGCACCTAAATGCTAGGATGACAACCATTTCCCTTCGGGTAATATAGCCTTAATTCTAAGGTGTTCCCAAACCCGGTAATAAGGTTTTCTTCCTAATCCTCACCAACTACTCAAACAACCATTCAAGTAATTAATGTCCTTTAATGGGGTCCTAATACGATTAACTCTCTCTCGACGAATTAAAAGTATAACTAACACATTTGCATACCAACAACTCACACCATAAATATAGACATGTCCATGTAACTCTCGTCTACGCTAAACATGTATCTAAATATGGATTAATAGAAGTTAACATACAAAGTACCAATAATACCCATTAAAAGAAGCAAAAAATCTAATCTTAACAATAACAAAGCTCAAACAATTCCAAACTCAATATTCACATGGCTTTATAACACCCAAAGCATAAATAAACTTAGCCCATGGTGTTTTGAAAAACACCCATGGCTAAAACATCAAAAGAACTCAAGATAAACATTAAATATGGAATTATATAGAAATTGAGAGAACGGTTTGAAGTCACCTTGTTGTTTCTTCAAAATACCTAGCTATTACAAAAGTGTGGAGCCTTGTTCTTCAAAAACCTATGCTAAGTATCTACTTTGAAGCTAAACTATGAATTAAAGTGCAATAAATGTGGAAGATGGAGTTAAGATGAACTAGGGTTTAAGAGTTGTAATAAATGAGGGACCAAAGTTCTTTACAAACTGAGTTTTGAAGCTATTTAAAGCTTCCAAAAGTGTGTGAGACGAAATTAGCATTTGGGTCCTTGAAGTTCTTCAAAATTCTCAAAAAACCCCGAAAATCGTGAGTTGACTCGGTCAACCGAGTGGATTACTCGGTCAACCGAGTGAGGGGGACTTCCAGAACCAAAATTGGTTCCAGAAGTCAAACGGCCGCCAGTGTTAAATCCCTCGGACGCCAGTGTTAAGTCACTCGGCCGCCAGTGTGGAATCACTCGGCCGGCCGAGTGACAAGGTAGTTCCAGAGAGTTTCTGTAAATTTTACTCACTCGGCCGCCAGTGTGATCCCACTCGGCCGGCCGAGTGACTTCTGCTACTTTGATTTTTCTAACACTTTTCCTTGGCTTTCCTTCTTTTCCTCCAACCGAACTTCAATTCCCACGCGCCAATGCTCGTTTTCCTTCTAAAACGGACTATTTCACCTTGTTTCCTACACTTTGAACACATTTCTTAACAACAAGGTTAGTAACACCATTTCTAACAATTATGACCAAAATCATATCAAAATGCTACGATAACATAGCAATAGTGAGCACAAAAACGAGCAATCTCACACCCAATCAACCCCCCCAAACTTAGAGATTTGCTTGTCCCCAAGCAAAGAAAAAGAAAACAAAGGAGGGTGATTGCGAAGGATTTGTGAATGGATACAATGCATAGTAGGCATGATCAAACAATATCTCCAATGAATGGTTCATCAACACATGCAATTTCTCTACCACTTTCAAGACAAAATGTGATCCAAGCTAAGACAAATTCAACACACTTGATTCACCACTCTCTCAAGAAGTGTTTCTCTCAACACACAAGTGTATATTGGGCATGTAAGCTCTCAAATGTCAATCCACAAAAAACACAAAGACCATAGGCTTGCTTTTCAACTCAACTCTCTACCAATTATCTAGGAATCAATTGTCAATCAAAGAGGTCTTTCAAGGGTTGTAATGTAGGCTCTTTGGAAGGGGTGGGATAAATTTGGGATTAGTGACTCATTCACTTGTAGAGCAACAAATGTTGTATTTCTCTCATTTTTCAGTCAACTCTCACACACCACTTGCTCTCTTGCTTTCCTTTTCACTCAAAATGAACTTCACCCCTCTTTTCCTTCTTTTCACAACATTTTGGAGCCATTTCTCTTCACTTTTGTGATTTGAGCTTTTGGGACTTTTTGTTTCCCTTTTATTTTTCACATTAAACACAAGCTCATTAGCTCTTCTCTTTCTTTTTTTTTTTTTTTTCAACCCTTTTCTTTCTCTTGAATTCACTTTGATCAAAACAAATCCACTCACTTCAATTCCCTCACCATATCAACCAACATTGAAGCTCTACAAATGATACAGACAATTAGGCTCAAAAAAAAATGTGGTTTCATGGTGACATTTTGTAGCTTGCCAAAGAAAATTGGTTTTACGGCTCAACGGGGCTAACTACGAAAATGTATCGTTTGGTGGGATTTATTTGGCCAAGTGACTCAAATTCAAAGAAATGCCTCCTATCATTTTTGACAATTTCCTCCTAAATCAAGTTTCAAACAAGTCAAAGAGCAAGTTCTAGCATGCATAATTCGTGGATGACTCACTCAAGAAAAATTGAATCGGAATGATATTTCGATTCAAGAAGGCTAAAGTCTCTCCGGCTCAATGTGGTAAACTCAAGTGTTTTCCTAAGCCTAGCCCTTCACACAAAATGCAATCAAATGATAGAGTCATACATGCATCGATTTCCCACTCATCAAGAAACATCACAAGATCAATTATAGTAAACTCATGCATCCATCAACAAATTCTCCAAATCAATTGACCAAGCTCATTCAAACAATAATAAACGAATGTGTAATGGAGCAAATGAAATTGTAAAAAACCACCACACCCCCCCAAACTTAGACTTTGCTAAGCAAATCTAAGTTTGGAAATGAGTGTTTACCTTTGAGTTTGCACCATACACCATTCCATCTTCTTCTTTGTATCCTTTCTCCTCCATAGAGAGTTCATGTCCAAGCTCCATTAAGCACCAACATCATATATCAACCTACTAAACAAAACAAACCCAAAAAGATCAAAAAGCATAAAACTAACTAAAATGAAAAGAAAGCAATAAATGAATGGGTTGCCTCCCATTTAGCGCAAGGTTTAACGTCCTATGCCGGACGGAACTAAAAAAGTTCAAAATGCTCTTTCGATCTCGGTATTTGACAATCTTTCTTTGAATGGAGGATGATAGTGTTTCACATTATGCTCATCGGTGATGAAAAGACCGTCTTCCTTATTTGGCAACTCAAGATTTTCTTCAAAGTTCGCTTTCTTCATAACCAACGTGTTACGTCCCTTGAGCTTCAACTTTCTAAGAATTTTCATCACTCCAAAGTTGTACCATATTACCTCATCTCCAATTTCAAATCTTTTTTCAATGTTTATCTCCTTTGAACTCTCTCTTCTTTCCTCTTCATCATCTCTTGATTCAAGCAACTTACCAAATTTCTTTTTCTTATCAATCCCCCCCAAACTTGAATTTTGCTCAAGTTTGGGTGTTTGCTTCCATTCTTTACCTTCTCTCGGATCTTTCAATGGCACATTGGACAATTTCTCTAGCTCCGTTCCCTTACCTTTTTCAACACAAAGCTTGAGTGCTTTGATAGAGTGGCATTCTTCATTACTTGGAGCATTTTTGATTGAGTCATACATGGAGAAAGTCACTTTCTCTTCATTTACCTCCAATGTTACCTCTCCCTTCTTCACATTAAGCTCAACTCCCGCCGTTGCTAAAAATGGTCTTCCAAGAATGATAGGCACTTGTTCATCTTCCTCCATTTCTAGCACCACAAAGTCGGCGGGAAACACAAATTTATCCACTTTCACTAGAATATCCTCCACAATGCCCTTAGCAATTGTGATCGACCGATCGGCAAGTTGAAGTGCAATTGAGGTAGGCTTCAACTCCCCCCTTTTAAGCTTTTTAAACAAAGATAGGGGCATCAAGTTAATGCTAGCCCCTAAATCACAAAGAGCATTCTTCTTGATCCCATTTCCAATATCACACATGATGATAAAACTACCCGGATCCTTCATCTTTTGTGGAATGTTCTTTTGGAGCATAGCACTACACACCTTATTGAATTTGACGAGCTCGGGTTCATCAATCCGCCTCTTCTTGGAGATCAAGTCTTTGAGGAATTTGGTATAGTTGGGCATTTGCTCTAAAGCATCGGAGAATGGAATGTTGATGTGGAGTTGCTTGAAGACTTCAAGAAATTTAGCAAATTTCTCATCTAATTTCTTCTTCATGAATCTTTGAGGGAATGGTACCATTGTCTTTGGTACCCTCCACTCATCACATGGTATGCTATTTTCTTCATTAATCTTCTTCTCCTTCATCTTTTTCCACTTTGGTATTCTTTCTTCACCTTCAACTTTCTTATACTCTTTTGACTCCATCCCATTTTCTTCCTCACCTTCGGCTCTTCCCATCTCTACCTTTTCACATTCTTCTTCAATTTCACATTTTTCCTTGACATCATCTTCTCCGGGTTGAGTGGGCATGGATGGACCCTCATATTTAGTGCCACTTCTAAGCTCTATTGCCTTGCAATGCTCTTTGGGATTTATCTCGGTTGTTGAGGGAAATTTTCCCTTGTTTAGCATTTGATTAACCGCCGTGCTCAACTCTCCAACGGACGTTGCAAGTTGCCCCACCGTATGCTCGAGATTTTTAATCCCCCTTGAGTGTTGTTCATTGATCTTTGCTTGTTCCAAATTCGTTTTAACTTGTTGCTCTTGAGCTTTCTTGAACAATTCTTCCATCCGTAAAAGTGTATCTTCCGTAGTGGCTTTTCCTTCCCCATTAGGAAGCCTTGCCCCAGGATCAAATCCGGGTGGATATTGCATTGCTCCTTTTAGGTTAGAATACGCCAAGTTGTCGTGCCTTCGAAAGTTTTGATTTTGATTCCCTTGAAATGAGGTGGATGGCCCCCCTTGCATCGGGTGACTTTGATTGGGTTGGAGTGTTGAGGATTGACCACCTTGAAAACGATTTTGTTGAGGAGCTTGATATGGACGACCACCTTGAAAGTTTTGTTGATGGTTTCCTTGATATTGTGGCCTACCCATGTAGTTCACATCTTCCATTTGATTCATCGAAAGCTCTCCTTGAACCATTCGTAATGGGCTTTCACTTGGTTGATTAGACGAAAGAGCATTCACCTTCTCAATTAACGTGGTGATCATTGTTTTCATGGCGTCCACCTCATTAACTTGAGCAACTCGATGCCTTCCTCCTCTATCAATCCTCATTTTAAAAGAATTGTTCGATATCCCCTCCATTATTTGCTTGATCTCTTCCGCCGACTTGAGCCATATCGAACCTCCGGCACAAGCATCCAAATGATGTTGGTCTTCTTCTCTCAAGCCACAAAAGAACCAACAAGTTGTTTGCTCCAATGGAAAACCATGTTGAGGGCAAGTTATGAGTAGGTTGGTAAACCTTTCCCATGCTTCTTTGAGGTTCTCATTAGCTCCTTGTTTAAATTGAGAGATATTTTGCTTTGCTTCCATTGTTTTGGAAGGAGGGTAGTACTTCAATAAAAACCTCTTCTTCAAGTCTTCCCAAGTTCTCACCTCTCCCAACGGAATGCTTGTTTGCAACCATGCTTTTGCCTTTCCGGAAAGTGTGAAAGGAAATAGCCTCAATTTCTTTGCATCTTCGGACACACCGTTTTGTTTGAGTGTATCAGATATCTCTAAAAATTGAGCCAAGTGCTCATTTGGATCTTCTTCAAAGCCTTCCTCGGTCCTCCCTTCGAATTGCTTCTCTCTAAGCATTCTCAACAAAGAAGCACTAATCTCAAAATTATTGGCCTCCACATTTGGCCTTGCTATCCCATCATAATGCTCCCTTTGTTGAGGCTCAAAGTACTCTCTCATTGGCCTCCCATGTTGTATTGGAGGACGAGGTTCTTGTCTTTCCGGTTGAGGTGGAACGGGTATCTCTTGAGGGTATGCACCTTGGGGTGGATGGTATGGATAAGGGTGGGGGTAATACCCTTGAGGTGGAGGTTGATAATACCCTTGAGGATAATATGGATATGGTGGATAGCCTTGGGGATACCCTCCTTGTTGGACATTAGGGGGATACCCTTGAGGTTGTCCACCATAGTGGCCTTGATTGAACCCACCACCTATTTGAACATTAGGTGGGTGTTGCATGCCATTTCCTCCTCCTCCTTGCAATTGAACATCTCCTTGATGTTCCACTTGGAGATTTTCTTGAGTATTTACTCCTTCACTTTCATCATCTACCACGGCACCCGGCGGTTGATTTTGTCTAATCTCCGCCATTCTTCGATTTATAGCTCGATTCCTTCTTGCGGTTGCTTCAATCTCAAGATTGATAGGTTCAATTTGTCCACCACGTGCTCTTGTTATCATGCACCTATGGAAAATTGTAAATATCAAACTCTTGAAACAAAAATAAAAACAAAATAAAAGCAAGTAATTGTAGCTATCACTAGTATTCAACTAACTCTAAGTCCCACTTATAGCACTACGTCGCCTCCCCGGCAGCGGCGCCATTGACTTGAACGAATTTTTTGGTCACTATAGGTTGACTAACTACTTCCCCTCAAGCATAAGGGATCGTAGTAGTAATAGAAGTATTCGACCAAGTAGTATCGACCTAGGAGGTGGGATTGTGCAATGGATCCCTAGAGTTTTATGTTGTAATAGCTAATGTAACTACGGTTTCGGGTTTATGGTTTTCTAAAATTAAAGCTAAGTTACTACCAAGATTCTAGAAATTAAATCAACTACCAACCTAGAAACTAACAAGTGATTTATACTACTAAAAATGAGAAAAGCACCAATAAGAGAAATTACCACAACTAAACAAAGAAAATTACTACTAAGCAAGAATTTCACAATTAAAACAAAGAACAACTACGAATTTAATTCGAAGAAGTGCAAGAGTGAGAGAATGCTTCGGGTGTTCTCCACCTAGTGAAATAGAGAGGAATTGATTTTACTTTGTTAATTGCTTTAATTAATATTTGCTAAGAGCACCTAAATGCTAGGATGACAACCATTTCCCTTCGGGTAATATAGCCTTAATTCTAAGGTGTTCCCAAACCCGGTAATAAGGTTTTCTTCCTAATCCTCACCAACTACTCAAACAACCATTCAAGTAATTAATGTCCTTTAATGGGGTCCTAATACGATTAACTCTCTCTCGACGAATTAAAAGTATAACTAACACATTTGCATACCAACAACTCACACCATAAATATAGACATGTCCATGTAACTCTCGTCTACGCTAAACATGTATCTAAATATGGATTAATAGAAGTTAACATACAAAGTACCAATAATACCCATTAAAAGAAGCAAAAAATCTAATCTTAACAATAACAAAGCTCAAACAATTCCAAACTCAATATTCACATGGCTTTATAACACCCAAAGCATAAATAAACTTAGCCCATGGTGTTTTGAGAAACACCCATGGCTAAAACATCAAAAGAACTCAAGATAAACATTAAATATGGAATTATATAGAAATTGAGAGAATGGTTTGAAGTCACCTTGTTGTTTCTTCAAAATACCTAGCTATTACAAAAGTGTGGAGCCTTGTTCTTCAAAAACCTATGCTAAGTATCTACTTTGAAGCTAAACTATGAATTAAAGTGCAATAAATGTGGAAGATGGAGTTAAGATGAACTAGGGTTTAAGAGTTGTAATAAATGAGGGACCAAAGTTCTTTACAAACTGAGTTTTGAAGCTATTTAAAGCTTCCAAAAGTGTGTGAGACGAAATTAGCATTTGGGTCCTTGAAGTTCTTCAAAATTCTCAAAAAACCCCGAAAATCGTGAGTTGACTCGGTCAACCGAGTGGATTACTCGGTCAACCGAGTGAGGGGGACTTCCAGAACCAAAATTGGTTCCAGAAGTCAAACGGCCGCCAGTGTTAAATCCCTCGGACGCCAGTGTTAAGTCACTCGGCCGCCAGTGTGGAATCACTTGGCCGGCCGAGTGACAAGGTAGTTCCAGAGAGTTTCTGTAAATTTTACTCACTCGAGCCGCCAGTGTGATCCCACTCGGCCGGCCGAGTGACTTCTGCTACTTTGATTTTTCTAACACTTTTCCTTGGCTTTCCTTCTTGTCCTCCAACCGAACTTCAATTCCCACGCGCCAATGCTCGTTTTCCTTCTAAAACGGACTATTTCACCTTGTTTCCTACACTTTGAACACATTTCTTAACAACAAGGTTAGTAGCACCATTTCTAACAATTATGACCAAAATCATATCAAAATGCTACGATAACATAGCAATAGTGAGCACAAAAACGAGCAATCTCACACCCAATCACTTAGCATAGGTTTTTGAAGAAGAAAGCTCCACACTTTTGTAATAGCTAGGTATTTTGAAGAAACAACAAGGTGACTTCAAACCATTCTCTCATTTTCTATATAATTCCATATTTAATGTTTAACTTGAGTTCTTTTTATGTTTTAGCCATGGGTGTTTCTCAAAACACCATGGGCTAAGTTTATTTATGCTTTGGGTGTTATAAAGCCATGTGAATATTGAGTTTGGAATTGTTGAGCTTTGTTATTGTTAAGATTAGATTTTTTGCTTCTTTTAATGGGTATTATTGGTACTTTGTATGTTAACTTCTATTAATCCATATTTAGATGCATGTTTAGCGTAGACGAGAGTTACATGGACATGTCTATATTTATGGTGTGAGTTGTTGGTATGCAAATGTGTTAGTTATACTTTTAATTCGTCGAGAGAGAGTTAATCGTATTAGGACCCCATTAAAGGACATTAATTACTTGAATGGTTGTTTGAGTAGTTGGTGAGGATTAGGAAGAAAACCTTATTACCGGGTTTGGGAACACCTTAGAATTAAGGCTATATTACCCGAAGGGAAATGGTTGTCATCCTAGCATTTAGGTGCTCTTAGCAAATATTGATTAAAGCAATTAACAAAGTAAAAGCAATTCCTCTCTATTTCACTAGGTGGAGAACACCCGAAGCATTCTCTCACTCTTGCACTTCTTCGAATTATATTCGTAGTTGTTCTTTGTTTAATTGTTAAATTCTTGCTTAGTAGTAATTTTCTTTGTTAAGTTGTGGTAATTTCTCTTATTGGTGTTTTTCTCACTTTTAGTAGTATAAATCACTTGTTAGTTTCTAGGTTGGTAGTTGATTTAATTTCTAGCATCTTGGTAGTAATTTAGCTTTAATTTTAGAAATCCATAAAACCCGGAACCGTAGTTACATTAGCTATCACAACATAAAACTCTAGGGATCCATTGCACAAACCCACCTCCTAGGTCGATACTACTTGGTCGAATACTTCCATTACTACTACGAACCCTTATACTTGAGGGGAAGTAGTTAGTCAACCTATAGTGACCAAAAATTCGTTCAAGTCACTTATCACGCTACAATAGACACCGTACACTTGCGGTTGTTTATTTAGTGTTGCATAACACGTGTATCAAGTTTATGGCGCCGTTGCCGGGGAGGTTTAGAGCTCTAGAGTGTAGGTTTGGAGGGTTTTAGTTTAGACATTTACTTGCTTTCTTTATTTGCAAAATTCCAAAAAATATTTGTGTTTGTTATCTTGATCTTATTTGCAATTCTCACTCTTGTTTGCTCTTTTGATAGACATGGTTTATGATCACACGATCTAGGAGGAACCACCAAGAAGTGTTATCCTTAGATCCGGAGATTGAAGCCAATTGTCGAAGAAGGAACGCCGAAAGGAGAAGACTAGAGTTGGAAAGAATGAATCGACGGGAAAATCCGGTTGAAGAAGAGGAGGAATTTGAGAATCACGGGGTAGAAGGAGTTGAGGAACCTAACGGGAATGGAGGTAACCGACCTCAAGGGGTACTAAGGGACAATTTTCGTCGTAGAGGTGAAGAGAATATTGGTATGGAGAGAAATGGAGAGCAAAGGGAGGAAAACGGGAATCAACGAGTCTTGAGAGACCACTTCCGCCCTATCCCTAGACCATATGGAGGAGCGGGTAGGGAACCCGTTGATGCTCATAACTTTGAGCTCAAATCGGCGCTAATCATGATGGTCCAAAACAACCAATTTGGAGGGTTGTCGAAGGAGTATCCTAACCTCCATTTATCTCAATTCTTAGAGATAAGTGGAACGGTTAAGATCAACCGTGTCCCTCAAGATTACATCCGTCTCCAATTGTTACCATTTTCCCTCCGTGATCGTGCAAAACAATGGTACATGTCTCTTGATCTAAGGACGATCGAAAATTGGGCCGACCTTGTAGATGCCTTTCTTATGAAATACTTTCCTCCAAGCAAGACCATCAAGATAAGAGGAGAGATTTCATCATTTATGCAAGATGAGGATGAGTCCCTAGCCGAAGCATGGGAGCGGTTCAAAGATTTGATTAGAAGTTGTCCTCAACATGGGTTCTCAAGAGACCAATTGATTTGTTACTTCTACAACGGGATGGACCATCGAACGAGAGGGATGGTGGATGCCTCGGCCGGTGGAGGTTCTTTGCTAGGAAAGACGACGGATGAGGGTTATGTGCTTCTAGAGGAGATGGCAAAGAACGGAAACCAATGGCCATCCGAGAGAAGGCAAGCCCGGAAAGTTGCTTTCACTAAGGAGTCGGATGATTTTGCTACTCTATCCAACAAGGTAGATAAGTTGACTTCGATGATGGCGGCCAAGTCATTAATGGGACCTAGTGATGATCAATATGAAGAGGCCCATTATATGAACAATCAAAGGGACCGTCATTTTCGGGAAAGAGGTTGGAACGAGAGACAAAATCCCCCTAACCCAAATCATTACCATCCCGGGTTGAGACAACATGAAAACTTCTCCTATGCCAACACAAGGAATGCCATCATCCCACCTCCAAATTTTAATGTTAGAGATGGAGCTATTGTGGAGTCTTCATCAAAGTTGTCATTGGAGGACATGTTTGGTGCTTTTATGGGGGAAACAAAGAATTTCATGAGAGAGACTAGGGAGAATGCAAACATAACTCGGCAAATACTTGATGAACAAGGGGAAACGATAAAAAATGTAGCAAATAATGTGAAAGCCATAGAGAAGCAAGTGAGTCAACTTTCTAATGTCATCGGTAGTCAACACACTCCGGGGCAATTTCCTTCAAACACGGAGCTCAACCCCAAGGAACATTGCAAGGCTATAAAGCTAAGAAGTGGGATGAGCTACGATGGGCCAAAGATGCCACAAGAGGAGGAAATGGTAATGGCACCCGAGGATGTCGACAAAGAAGATGGACAAGAGAAAAAAAGGCAAGAGGAGATAGTGAGAGAAGAAGAGAAAGTAGAGGAGAAGAAGAGTGAGGAGGCAATCCCTCCTCAAGACAAAGGCAAGAATGTGGTACCTCTTCCATATCCTCAAAGGTTGAAGAAAAAGGGCTTAGACAACAAATTTGCCAAGTTTGTGGAGATGTTCAAGAAGATCCACATTAACATCCCCTTTGCCGAAGCTTTAGAACAAATGCCCCATTATTCCAAGTTCTTGAAAGAAATCATGTCAAACAAGAGGAAAATGGTGGAGTATGAAACGGTGCACTTGACCGAGGAGTGTAGCTCAATCATTCAAGCAAAGCTACCTCAAAAGCTTAGAGACCCCGGAACCTTCACTTTACCATGTGTTATTGGAGATGGAGGTACATTTAAAGCTTTGTGTGATTTTGGAGCTAGTATTAATCTTATGCCTTTGTCCATATTCAAGTCACTTGGTTTGGGAAAGCTTACATGCACCAACCACAATGAGCCTTCAATTGGCGGATCGATCCATGACATACCCCTTGGGTATAGTAGAAGATGTGTTGGTTAAGATTGATAAGTTCATCTTTCCGGTGGACTTTGTGGTGTTAGATATGGAGGAGGATAAGTATATTCCACTCATCTTGGGAAGGCCATTTTTGACAACCGGTGGAGCTATCATTAATGTGAGGAAAGGGGAGTTGGAGCTTCAAGTGAACAACGAGAAAGTGTTGTTCAATATCTACAAGGCCATCAAGTTTAGAGATGATGAGGATGAGGTCTTTGAGTGCAACATGATCAATAATGTGCAAGCTTGTGTGGATATGCACATGGAAAAGAGCAACTCAAAGGATCCACTTGATTTTTGCATAAGAGAATTTCTTAACTCACTCTCTTCTATTCCTTTTGATTTCAATTTTGATGAGCTTAATGATATAGAATTGTTTGAATATATGTCTTCTCTTGATGTTTTGAAGGAACTTCCAATCAAAAAGGAGGATAAATTCATAGAGATACAACAAGAAGCCAAGTTTGGGGGGGGGGGGGTTTACTTGAAGAGTGTCAAAGATTTCCTCACAAAAATCTTGACACTTGACCCTCATGTTACACATTGGAAGCACCAAAAGAGGAAGCTAAGGAGAAACCAAAAGCTCAAGAGAAGGGAAGGAAGCTCGACTTGAAACCACTTCCGGAGCACTTGAGATATGCTCATCTTGAACAAGGTGAACTCTTTCTGGTTATTGTTTCTTCATACTTGCATGAGCTTGAGTTAGAAAAATTGCTTAGGGTGCTTAGAACGTATAAATCGGCTATTGGTTGGGATATTTCGGATTTGAAGGGTATACCGGCTCATATTTGCATGCATAAAATTAGACTAGATGAGTCTATTAAGCCTAAAGCCCAAGGTCAAAGAAGATTGAACCCCATAATGCAAGAAGTGGTAAGAAAAGAGGTGTTGAAGTGGTTAGATAATGACATAATTTTTTCCATAAGTGATAGTGAGTGGGTGAGCCCAACACAAGTGGTACCTAAGAAGGGGGGTATGACCATTGTTAAAACCGAAGCCTTAGAGGATATTCCTACTAGGACCATTGTGGGGTGGAGAGTGTGCATTGACTATCGTGTGTTGAACAGTGCCACTAGGAAAGATCACTTCCCTTTGTCTTTTATTGATCAAATGTTGGATAGGATGGCGGGATACGAGTATTATTGCTTTCTTGATGGTTACTCGGGATACAATCAAATTTTGATTGATCCTAAGGACCAAGAGAAATCAACTTTTACTTGCCCTTATGGTACTTTTGCTTTTAGGAGAATGCCATTTGGATTGTGTAATGCCCCCGCCACCTTCCAACGATGCATGATGGCTATTTTTCATGGTATGATTGAAAACATAATGGAGGTATTCATGGATGATTTTTCCGTATTTGATCATTGCTTTGATACATGTCTACGTAACCTCTCTTGTGTTTTACAAAGATGCATAGATACCAACTTGGTGCTTAATTGGGAGAAATGCCACTTCATGGTGAAGGAAGGGATTGTGCTTGGGCACAAGGTATCGGCTAAGGGACTTGAGGTGGATAGAGCAAAGATAGTGGCTATTGAGAAGCTACCTCCACCAACCAATAAGAAGGCGGTTAGGAGTTTTCTTGGATATGCCGGGTTTTATAGAAGATTTATCAAGGATTTTTCAAAGATAGCCAAGCCCATGTGTGCATTGTTGGAGAAGGGTGCCACCATCATCTTTAATGAAGAGTGTATAAAGTCATTTGAAATCTTGAAAGAGGCCTTGATCAAAGCTCCCGTGTTGGTGATACCCGATTTGAGTCAACCATTTGAGATCATGTGTGATGCTAGTGACTATGCTATTGGAGTAGCTTTGGTCCAAAAGAGAGACAATCTCTTTCGTGTGATTTACTATGCAAGCAAAACTTTGAATCTGGCTCAAAAGAATTACACCACAACGGAGAAGGAGATGCTAGCCGTGATTTATAGTTTTGACAAGTTTAGAGCATACTTGGTGGGAGCTAAGACCATAGTGTACACGGATCACACGGCTCTCAAGTATTTGATTGAGAAGAAAGAGGCCAAACCAAGGTTGATAAGATGGGTGATCCTTTTGCAAGAATTTGACGTGGAGATAAGGGATAGAAAAGGATGTGAAAATGTGGTGGCGGATCATCTCTCAAGACTTGAGAATGTGGAGGAAAAGGACATCCAAGTCCCTATCAAAGAGTGATTTCCCGATGAGCAAATCCTTGCCATCAAAGAAACATGTCCATGGTTCGCCGACTTTGTGAACTACATAGCCACCGGAACACCACCACCAAACCTCTCATTCCATCAAAAGAAGAAGTTTTACCACGATGTAAAGTTCTATGTTTGGGAGGATCCATTTCTTTATAGATGGTGTTCGGATATGATCATGAGAAAGTGCTTGGGGGAAGATGAGTGGGAGAAAGTAATTGAAGAGTGCCATTCATCTCCTTATGGAGGTCATTTTGGAGCAAATAGGACGGCTCACAAGGTTCTTCAAAGTGGTTTCTATTGGCCATCCATTTTTAGGGATTGTGAAGAAGTGTGACAAGTGCCAAAGGATGGGAAACATTTCAAAGAGGCATGAGATGCCTATGAAGAATGTGATTGAGGTGGAGCTTTTTGATGTATGGGGGATTGATTTTATGGGGCCATTCCCCGTCTCTCATGGATTTTCCTACATCCTTTTGGCCATTGATTATGTCTCCAGGTGGATTGAGGCCATTCCAACCACTACAAATGATGCCAAGGTGGTCCTCAACTTTTTGAGGAAGAATATTTTTACTCGTTTTGGTACTCCAAGAGCGTTAGTGAGTGATGGTGGTTCACACTTTTGCAACCGATGGCTTGACCAACTTTTGACAAAGTATGGAGTAAAGCATAGGGTGACCACACCATATCACCCTCAAGCTAATGGGCAAACGGAGCTTGCTAATCAAGAAGTGAAGCAAATCTTGGAGAAAGCCGTTGGGTTAAAAAGGAAAGATTGGGCTATCAAGTTGGATGATGCTCTTTGGGCATATCGAACCGCCTACAAGACACCTTTGGGCACATATCCCTACCAACTTGTGTATGGTAAGTCTTGTCATCTACCCGTAGAAGTGGAGTTGAGAACTCGTTGGGCTATCAATGAGTTGAATCTTGATCTTAAGGCATCCGGAGAAAAAAGAAAAAAGGAAGATGATGCTTAATGAGTTTGATGAGTTTAGGAATGGAGCCTTTGAGAACTCTAAGATTCACAAAGAAAGAGCCAAGAGATTTCATGACAAGATGATTGAAAGGAGGGAGTTTCAAGTTGGAGAACAAGTCATATTGTTCAACTCAAGATTGAGGCTATTTCCGGGCAAGTTAAAGTCAAAGTGGTCGGGACCCTTTGTGATAAAGAATGTGACGCTCATGGGAAATGTGGAGCTTATTGGTAAGGATGGAACAACCTTTGTGGTAAACGGACAAAGAGTGAAGCATTACTTTGGAAACGAGCAACTTCGAATGGTGGAGTCGCTTCGTTTGGATGAGGCTTGAAAGAAGAAGCAACCGTCCGGCATAGGACGTTAAAAATAGCGCTTCTTAGGAGGCAACCCAAGGTTTTATTGCTTTATGTTTTTATTGCTTGAGTAGTATTGATAGCTTAGTTTCTTTGTAGGTATGGTTGAGGAGAATTGTGGATACCTTGTCTTGGAGAATGAAGAAGAAGCAAGGCCAACTTTGGAAAGAGAAAGCAAGTGATGCAATGGTGCTCTTTGAAGAGCATTAAATGTGCAAGGAGGGAGGTAACAACTTGTAGCCCCAAACTTAGAATTTTTACATAGTAAAATTTTAAGTTTGGGGGAGTTATTTTTCTTTTATTTTTCTACTAGTTGTTACCCTTGCACCGGTTCCTCGTTCTACTTGTGTCACACTTTGCACCGGCGCACACTTGGCTTTCACATGCTTAGATTGTTTAAGTTGGTTTTGATCATATGTTGGGTAGTGGACATTTGGTGAAATGTGAGCATGAATAGTCATTGGAATCCATTGTTGAAGTAGTTGTGATAATCTCTATTTGATTTGAATGTAAGAATGATTGATGTTGGATATAGTATCATGATTGTGTTCATATTTGTGATCTTTGATAGCATGAATGCATGATGTGTTGTTGATTGGGGACATTTGACGAATGTGAGAGTCCTATTGAATAAACCGGTGAGAATTGAGCCTTAAATCGAGCATGTAATCCAGTTTAATTCATTTGAGAGTGGATTAGGTTATTGCTAGTGATCCTAGAACTTGCCAAAGTTCTTGTTTGAAAGCATGATTGTGTGAAACTTTGTGATGTGATATAGGCCATCTTGTCCTAAAAGACACTTAGCCAAAATTT
This sequence comes from Galeopsis tetrahit, assembly GCA_963675135.1. Taxonomy (NCBI): domain Eukaryota; kingdom Viridiplantae; phylum Streptophyta; class Magnoliopsida; order Lamiales; family Lamiaceae; genus Galeopsis; species Galeopsis tetrahit. Next base: position 2,747,092 of record OY776120.1, read on the forward strand.
CCCAAAATCGAAGTAATTTTCCGTAGTTAGCCCCTTGAGCTTAATTCCTCATTTTCTTGGCAAACTACAATGTTAACCATTTAGCCTTTTTGAGTCTTTTGATTCCTATATCTAGTGGGGGATGAAAGACAAAGTGGAAAAACATGTGCTTAAATGAATATTTTTGGTGGAAGGAGAAATTGGAAAAGTTGAAAGAAAAAGAGAAAGATGAAAAGAAAATCAAGGAAAAGAAAAGAGGGACAAAGAGCCCCAAAAGCTTGAAAAGAAAAAAATGGTTCAAAGGATGAAGTGATGAATGTTTGAAAAAAAAAAAAAAAAAAGGAAAATGAAAAGTGAGGATGGAGTTTGTAAGCTTGGAAAGTGAAAGCACACATTGTAAAACAACAAGCTTTATCCTCCACTAGAAGAGTCACAAACTCCCAAATTCATCCTACCTTGTCCAAAAAGCCAATGTTACATCCTTGATTAAGTCCTATTGATCACATTGTTGAGCATTTGAGTGTGTGTAGAAAGTAGAAGTTGGGCAAGCATATGGTGATTGCATAGCATGACTTGGTTGATGAGTGCATTAATATCCTTAATTTGTTTGTGTGTTTGAGAGAAACACTCCATCATGTGAGTAGAGGACTTGAGCATTTGGATTATGTTTCCCATCACAATGTGTTGTGTACTTGTGCATTCTTTGATCTATGAATGTGGATTGCAATAGTGAACCTATGACTTTCATTGAGAAATGCACTTGGAGAAAGAGATATCATTACATCTTACTTTGCATGTGTGATTTGCATTGAATATTCCATTGTGATCACTCCACCCTCATTGCTTTGAGTGCTTAGTTGTTTGAGGACAAACAACATTTTAAGTTTGGGGGAGTTTAATTCGGGTGGAATTTACACATTTTATAAGCACATGTGAAGCATATTTTGATGTGGATTTCATTGATTTTTGCATTAAATATGATTGTTTAAGCCGAAATGAGAGAAATGTTGTGTTTTGTCGACTTGGTAGGTAATTTTAGAGTAAACCAACATATTCAAATTATCGATCACGTCTACTTAGAACTCGACTAGCAAACTACCCTTTTACGCTTAGCCTTCTCGTGGGATCGACCTCGTGCTTATCATGCTACAATAGACACCGTACACTTGCGGTTGTTTATTTAGTGTTGCATAACACGTGTATCAAGACTCCTACTACTCACTTTTTTTTTTTCAACTCTCCACACCTTTGAGTATTTATAGATACTCAAGAGTTGCACCGAAAGGTTGCAACTTCACCAAAGAATCACATTGTCAAAGGGTTGCATCTTTCACTCACTGAAAGGTTGCAACTTCACCTAAAGGTTGTGTCCTTTCACAAAGAGCTCTCTATATTATATTATGTAAATATATAAATATACAACAATCCCCCACTATTTACATATATAATAAAAATAATAAGTAATAAAATAATCACACTTGCTTTACACAACGAATAGCCATGAAGTGGACTAAGCCTTAAAGTTATGGTTGAACATGAAACGCTATGGAATCATATTCTCGTCGCGTATGATTTCTTGCTTCATAAATTTTGGCAGCACCAATTCGTAATGAGCCTTGTGCTTATCCTGGTCTCGCAAGTACTCTAGGATCTTACCGACATAATCCCTAAGAAGCGGTCTCTAACTTCTCTACTTGCATAAGTAGACTCATCATGAATGTCCACAACGCATCCCACAGAACTATGAGTCCATTAAGGATTTTTAGAATCCAACCTTAACTTGTTGTAGTAATAGAAAGTGCACAAGTCAGATACAGAGCTTTCGAAATAGAAATAGTCTTACCCCCACTATTTTCACGTGTGCACTTTGAAATGTATCTCAGTTTCCATTTCGCCGATGTCAAATATTGAATTGCCTTTGCAAACTCAATTCATAAGGTGCCAATTTTTAACTTGTACCTTAAGATGGAGTGGGTTTCAATCAAGACATCTTATTTTATCGGTAATAGCTCCATATCTCTTACGACCTTTTAATCTTATCTCCAAATAAATATATTTTTTTCACGAATTTGCTAGCATTTAATTCGTAGGGAGATACTCAAGTACGACCTTCTTCTCTTTGATCATACTTTCAATATTTCATCATACTTTTAGTATGATTATTATATCTTCGGACTCTACACAGTTTGCATTTTAAAATAAAATTCGAATGCAAAGGGGCCTTCATCGCCACCCTTAACTCTTTAATAATTCCCCAATGAATTATACGAGTTAATATCTTTTGGATTAATTCTCAATCACAATTTGCACTATCGAGCAAATGTGTATCACCATTATCCTTCTTGATCCTAATCAAACCTTGGTTCGATATGCACAATCAAGATCCACCATAACGGAGTAATATTTTTATAATATCTCACATATTATTAAATAAATTAAACCATAACATTATCTCAACTAATTTGAAGCCAGATAATTTAACGGGCATAATTTCTAGGTACTTCTTCTCAAATAACCCAATTTAATAGTTATGGCCCAAACTAATTTATAAACAATCTTAATAACCTAAATTATAATCAGGCTTAATATTTAATTGGAATTTCTGTAAGAGATTTCTTTCTCTCACACGCCTTACTCTGAAATCGACATTTATCTTCTTTTTTTTTTTTTCCGTTTAAAATTATTTTAAAATCAACAAAACAGAGCAACAACCGTTCAGTCGTTCTCTTCAATTTGAACTGTTCGTTCAGGCGGTGTTCAAATTCTAGTTTCTTCTAATGTTTTCATGTAATTAAAACAAAAGAAACTAACCTTTACAATTCTTCCATCCTTCGTTTTAGAATTTAATTTTTTCTTTTCTATCTGAACCGCCAAAAGAAACATGAACCGAGAAATTCTCAGTTTTCCTTAAATTGGAATTTCTCCATGGTTCCTGATGGTTGATGCTTTGTGAGGAATGTTCATGGAATGTTGATAAGGCAAGATACATGTGTCGATTCATAACTCCAGTCCCTGTATTAGGCATAACAATGAATGTTACTGATTAATATGTTCAATACATTTATTATTCTTCTTTTGCTGCAAAACAATTAAATAAAATTCTCATAAAAGATTTTCGATTAATCTTCCCTGGCAAAGTGAGTGAATTATCTTCTTCACGTAGTTGTGTCCGTTCAACCTCTCTGAGTTTATCTTTATTGTTAAATTGCGCCATCACCAACATTGACTCCATTGTAGAAAATTAATACCTTTAAAACTTTTGTATATTGTGGATAATGGAGTTAATGATAGGTTAGGCACACCGAAAAACGATGCTATCTTTAAAGGTATTAATTCATCCCACACGGGTGTAAATGGTTCTCACAAGGAATTAACCTTCCAGGATACAAAACCTATTCCACGAAAACTCGATAGTTACACTCTATCGAATTTCAGAAGCAGAAGTCACAAGTGTATAAATAAACTAATTTAAAATAATATAAGACTCAAATCCTAACATATAGAGAGACTCCTACTACTCACTTTTTTTTTTTCAACTCTCCACACTTTTGAGAATTTATAGATACTCAAGAGTTGCACCGAAAGGTTGCAACTTCTCATCAAAGAATCACATTGTCAAAAGGTTGCATCTTTCACTCACTGAAAGGTTGCAACTTCACCTAAAGGTTGTGTCCTTTCACAAAGAGCTCTATATTATATTATGTAAATATATAAATATACAACACTTATAGATTATGATGGGTCGATCTTATTCTATTATTCTTCTCACCCTTTAAAAAAGAAAAAGAGATAATCTAATCCTTTGCAATGTATTCCATTTTTAATTTAATTAAATAAATAATGATGAAATAGTCGAAGGTAGAGATAATGGGAATAATAATAATAATAATAACAATAAAAATAATGAAATTAGGTGGATGGAGTACTTAATAGTGAAAGATTTGTCGGTTGGGGCCAAAAATTCTAAATAGGCCCCGATTTACATTACCATAAAGGTAAAATAATATTATATTTACTACAATAAAATTTAAATTTAACTACTTTTATTATAATTTGAAGAAAATTAATTTAAATTGATTTTTTTATTATGCAAAAAAAAGAATGTATATATTAATGTCTGAAAAGTTTATGAACTAAAACTTCTCAACATTTTTTTTTTACCTTTACTAAATTACAAAAAATACTCTTCATTTATTTGATCCACACAACAATAAATTCTCTTTCTTAAAAAGTGTGTCGGTCAAACTATGCATGTCATCACGAAACAGAAAGAGTAATATTTTTCGTACCCCAAAATTTTAAATTCTGGATAAATCATTGGTTCAGACTTATTATAGATAAAACGGTGTTCAAATTTAACATCGGCTCCGTCCCTGGTTGTAAGCAAGTAACCCGATTCATTAACATCAGTCTGAAAGTTGCTGATAATTGAGCACTAAACTCATTATTCAAGATTAAAGTATCTAAAATATGAATAGTGAACTTTCGCGCTCTAAAACAAGGAATTCTATGTTAAAGAGTTCTACACTAGTTAACCGAAATCGAACCTTGAAAATTCCGATTAAATCGGATAATCGGCGGTTCGACTGGTTCGTCGATTTCCGATTACCAAACCGCCCATGTTTAGACATATGTATTTGTGAAGTGTACTCCGTAATATATAAGGTTTATATTTTTTATTTAACAAAATTTACTATTTTTCTCTATATTTGACAAATTTTACTATTTTTCTCTACTTTTTTCTTATTTTTTTTTCATTTCTATCTTTTAATTTCTCTTTTTTATTTAATCTAAATTAAATCTTCTGTACATTAATTTATAAGAAAAATTACATCATACTAACGTTTGGATTCAAACAAACATGACAACATTTCAAGCTAAAATCAAGAGAGTTTCTAAATACAAATTCTTTTTTAGAATACAAAATGATACACGATTGTGATACAATACAACCACAAAATAACCTCACGTGGTGAAATTAGTTTCTCTATAGAGAGCCTTTCGCATGGCTTCTCTTGGTTTGCACATAGCCTCTAGTGGCTTCAATTTAGGCATAGTTAGCCCCACTCCTTCAGCAAGATCAATCTCTTCCAGACCCACTCTCTCCCATTCGAAGCACTGAATCAACGACCCCAAACCTAACCCGACCATCCGTTGGCCCAAACCGGCCCCTGGGCACGCCCTCCTTCCCATTCCAAACGGCATCAACGTCTGTGTTTCCACTTCTCTTCCTTCGAACCTCTCGGGCTTGAAGCTCATAGGTTCGTCCCACACATCTGGATCTCGATGTATGGCCCATGCATTAACCAATAAGATCGTGCCACGTGGGATATCGTATCCACCTAATTTACAATCAGCAGATGACTCGCGGGGTACCACCAAGGGTCCCGCGGGGAACAAACGGAACGTCTCGGAGATTATGTTCTGAAGGTAATGCAGATTGGGCAAATCTTGTTCTTCTAATAAGCGATGATGCCCGACTCGTGAATCGAGCTCCCGTTGAGCCTTTTGGAGCTCGTCCGGATGGTTAAGCAAAAGAGACATGGCCCATTCAATGGTGACAACAGATGTATCCGTTCCCGCAATTATCATGTTCTGAGGACATTGCATTCAATGGCTTTAGTGATAGAGACTTCACAAATACAAATAACAAGCAAAATAGAAAATTCTCTCTCAACTCTTTTCAATAAGCCAAATAAGCAAACGCATTCATAATATTCTACAAATTCTTTCTGCTAATGCAATATCAATTTTCCATACATAATAAAGTAAACATTACCAATTTACAGAGTGAACCCAGAACCAACATGATCTTTAACGAAAATTGATACAAATCATATGTATGAACAGGTAAATATGCAAAATCCTATCTATAATATCTATTTCAGGAGTATGAGCTGAGCAAAACAGATTCATCGGATTCAATAAAAATCAAGTTCGATAACTCTTAATGGAAAGTAAAAGAGTATGAATTCTTACGGTTATAAAGCCTTTTATGGTTTGATCGGTGTAGAATTCGGGATCTGATTGTTGCAGAGACAGCAAATGCCCAATAATGGTGTTCCTCTTCTCTATACGATGCTCCTCCAACAAACTTTGGTAAAAATCATCAAGTTTTTTCCCCAGATTTGTTAGATTCTTCTTCAAACCTCTGTAATCGATCCACTTTAAAAATGGCAAAAAATCCTCTGGATTCGATGATTGGGCGTGTTCAAACACCTCGCTCACCATCTCGCGGATCCGCTCTCCTAACCGTTCGCCGTCCTTTTCTCCGGCGGAATACCTCTTTCCGGCAACAATTCTCATTATCAGGTTGAAGATGAGTTCGAACAATTTCGGCCTCAGCTGCAATTTCACGAATTCTTCCGATTGCGTTAGGGTTTGCAGCGTTCGTCGCATTTCGTCCTGCCGGATCTCCGAGAGCGAGTTGAGACGGGAGGCGGAGAGCACCTCCTGCGCGCCTAGGCGGCGGAGGTTGCGCCACTGGTGGCCGTAGGGAGCGCCGGCTATGGTGGTGTGATTGTAGCCTATGTACTTGTCCACCATCACCCAGGGTCGGTTGGAGAAAACGATGTCGTTTATGGTGAAGCATTGTTCCACTAGATTAGGGGAAGACACCACCACGACGCGGCGGACGCCGAGTTTGAGGGTGAAAATAGGGCCGTGAGTTTGGGAGAGGCGGCGGAAGGTGCGGTGGAGCGGCGGTTTTAGGAGGTGGAGATGGCCGAGAATGGGTAGCGCTGGGGTTGGACTTGGTGGGAGATTCAAGCGACTGTGGTTTTTAGTGACGTGTTTGGCAATTACAAATATCAAACACAAAGAAACAGAAATGTACAACAGGAATACCTCCATGGTTATGGTTAGTAAGTTCACTAGTTTGAGCCTTCCAAGCAATTGTGATGTTTTCCTATAATTATACTCCGTCCGCCTATAAGGTTAAGGTTACTCTATAAGCTTTACTTTACTTTTTGGTATAGAGATTAAGAAAAGTAATTAAATAAAAGATATATGTACAAGTGATTAAATAATAAATATAATACAAGTGATGTGATTAAGAGAGGAGAGATAGAGAGAAAAAGTGAAATATAAAGTGTGTTAGAAAAAATATTTACCAAAAAAGTATGAGAAGCTTATAGGCGGACGGACCAAAATGGTAAAATGAAAAACTTACTTCTTTCTCGCAATATACTTATTAAAATCATGTCATTTAAAATTCTTGTCTTCTAAAATCAAAATCATCCAAATACAATTTAAGAGAATTTATAGATGAACACATATATTAAAAAAAATATAATAGTAATGAATAGAAATGAATTGACATTTTATATATACTCGAGGTCAAAAGTTATGACATTTTGAATACAATTGTGAATATTATAAACGTGAAAGTTACTTATCCGTTCACTGGACGTCAAAAGTGTGCTCATTTTTTTTCTGGTCCACAAAAAATATGTTTATTCTATTTAAATAGTTAACTTTTAAATATTTTTTTCTATTTTATTAACAAGATTGAGTATCTACCAATAATATTTTTTAATTGTTATCTCACATATCTTTTTTATAATTAAAATGTGATTTTTTCTAAAAGTATTTACTCCCTCCGTCCGCCTATAAGTTTTCCATTTTACCATTTTTTTCCGTTCGCCTATAAGCTTTCCATACTTTTTTTGGGTAAGTATTTTTTCTTACACTTCACTTTATATCTTACTTTTTCTCTCTATCTCTCTCATCTCTCAATTACATCACTTGTACTATATATATATTATCATTTGTATTATATATATTATTTAATCACTTTTCTTAATCTTTGTGCCAAAAAGTAACGTGAAATTTATAGGTGGACGGAGGGAGTATAAAAAAAAATGAGCACACCTTTGATTGACGGAGTATTATATTATGGGACGTAACTAAAATAATATAAAAATTGTTAGGGAACAAAGAAAGTAATTTATACACGCACCTAAATTAGAAAACAAAAAAGCGGGATCATTATTGTAGGTATGGAAAGAGTATTTAAAAAATAAAAAACTATGTTAAAAATATGGTGGGAAATAACATGGGTGGTCAATTGCTAAATTTTTGTCTGGCCACTTTAGTAGAGAAAGGTGTACTTGTTCTATCAAATTCATGATTATGAATAATGGATTACTAAATTTTTGTCTGGTGTTTTATTAGAAAAAGGTTTATTCTAACAAATTCATGATGATATGAATAGATATGTTACTGTATATAATAATTTATTAATAAAAGAAAATGAAAAAGGTTTATGATGTAATAGATTACTAGTTTTTTGTCTTATCATTTTATTAGAGAAAAATGTGTTCTTTCAAATTCATGATTATGAGTAATAGATTGCTAATTTTTTGTCTGGCCACTTTATTATAAAAAAGTGTATTCTAACAAATTCATGGTTATGAAGTACAATAGATCTTCAAAAAAAAATGTTACTCTGTATACAGTAATTTATTAATAAAAAAAAATTGAAAAGACTCGTGATGCAATAGATTACTAGACTTTTGTCGGGCCATTTTATTAGACAAAGATGTGTTCTAATAAAGTCATGATTATGATGTAAGACCATGTGTAAGACCATGTTTATTGGTGACATTTTGCATAATGTCATAGCAAAATGTCACCAAATTAATATTAAAATATTGGTTGGATGTCAAGATTTCATGACATTGGAATTCAATCTAGTGTCACTTAATAATATAAGTTTAATAATGTGACACGTGTTACTATTCTATTGGTTGTTGTAATTTTTTATGTGATATAATTAGATTTGTAGATATTGAAGATAATATGTATTAAATAATATATATATATAAAAATTCGTAATTTTTTTTTTCTCTATAAATAGAGTTCAATATCGAGCTATTTTGAAACACAAACTAAAATTCTCTATTTGTAGCTTGTAATTTATATTTTCTCTATTTGTAAAAATTTGGCCCTCATAATTAAATAAGTAATTTTTGTTTTCTCTATGTGTAATTTAATATCTCATGCATCCATTTGTAGCTTGTTTATTATTGCTTTTCAATTTCGTATTTTCAAATCTTGTAATTTTAATTTTGTTATTGAGTTCATTATTTATTTTAAGTGTGTGATAAAAAAAATTCATATTATAATTACAAATTTAGAATATCAAATAATTTTTATATACCAATTTAGTAAAAATTAATAATATAATATGTATTTAAAAAATTATTATTATTTTTGGGTTGGGTCAGAGGTCAGTGTCATTGATGAAGTATGATAAAATGAAATTTGAGTTGGATTGTAAATTGTATAGGTGGATTGAGAGAGAAATTAATATAATATTGAAGGGTTGGGTTGGGGGAGTGTCACATATCACTTCAAAAAAGTAATTTATTAATAAAAGAAAATAAAAATGCTCATGATGTAATATATTACTAGTTTTGTGTCTGGCCATTTTATTAGAGAAAGATGTGTTCTTTCAAATTCATGATTATGAGTAATAGATTACTAAATTTTTGTCTATATTGCTAAATTTTTGTCTGGCCACTTTATTATAAAAAAGTGTACTCTAACAAATTCATGGTTATGATGTTAAAGATCGCTTCAAAAAAATACATTATAATTTATTAATAAAAGAAAATGAAAAGATTCGTGATGCAATAGATTACTAGATTTTTGTCGGGCCATTTTATTAGAGAAAAATGTATTCTAATAAATTCATGATTATGATGTAATAGATCACTTAAAAAAAGTAATTTATTAATAAAAAAAATAAAAATGCTACTCCGTACTAGTTTTGTGTCTGGCCATTTTATTAGAGAAATATGTGTTCTTTCAAATTCATGATCATGAGTAATAGATTGCTAATTTTTTGTCTGGCCACTTTATTATAAAAAAAATGTATTATAACAAATTCATGGTTATGATTTAATAAATCGCTAAAAAAATATATTACTCCATATACAGTAATTTATTAATAAAAGAAAATGAAAAGACTCTAATGCAATAGATTACTAGATTTTTGTCGGGCTATTTTATTAGAGAAAATTGTGTTCTAACAAATTCATGATTATGATGTAATAGATCACTTCAAAAAAAAAAAAAAAGTAATTTATTAGTAAAAGAAAAAAAAAAAAAAGGAAAGCCATAACCAACTTTCAAGGGCAAGAAAAATTAAAGAATCTAAAAGTATAGGAGATTTTAGACTTATCGGCCTTGTAATATCTTCTACACAAAATTCTAGCACGAACTATTACCAACAAATTTAAAGAGGCCCTGATCGAGGTGATTGATCCGTGTCAGAGTGCTTTTGTTCTAAACGGGCTTTTTATAGATTGTGTTCTTATTGATTTTGAATGTATGCATTGATTGAGATCTTTAAAAAGCAAAACGAGTTTTGCGACCGTCAAATTGAATATGAGCAAGACTTATCGGCAGTTTGCAAACTGTAACTGAAACCAGTATTAGGTTTCAACATGATGTGCAGGCCTACAATCACGACCAAATTTTGTCAAAATATGGATGACATTTCGGAAAACTAATTTCGAAAATTCACCCCCTGATTTTCTAAAACTTATGTTCAATGCAGCTTTTTTTTAAAGAAAAAATATTAACTACTCATGATTACTATCATCAAATTCGAACAAAACAACTAATATGAAAACCAAACAATGTAAATCAACTAGAAAATAAAACTCTAAAAACTATCATCAATATCAAACAAAATTAAAAAAAACTAAATAAGCATGAGCACAATCAAGAGTGGAGGTAGGGCGGCAGGGGCAAACGTCTTGGTCCTGAGATTTAATAAAAGATGTGTGATAAAATATTTTTTTATCTTGTAATGTATAAAATACATTGTCATGTGCATATTTTGTGCACGATCCATAAGTGCACATTTTGTGCACAATCCGTACGTGCACATTTTGTTCAAATTTTGTGCATGATATGTATATGCATGTTTCATGAACGGTCTATATGTATACATTTCATACTTATTTTAAGTGTTTTTTTTTACCCTTAATTGCTTTTTACACATCCTTTTTGTTTACATTCTAGTACTAACTTTTTTTTAGAGTTACTATTACGTGTAAAATGGGTGTTAAAATACCCGAATTATGGCCCCATTTTTCTTGATCGGCACATGCCTACAAAATTTCTAGTACCGGCTCAGGATTCAGAAAACAATTTTGTCTCATAACAATTCCTTATTTGGTCACTACGTGCATCATCATGTACAATTATTCTTATCCTATCCTATGTCTACCATTTAACATTTACAAAAAACTAAAATGATATGGGGCCACTTTCAAAAGAGTCACGAATGCTTATCTTGGAACAACACAAAAGAAAGACTCTATAAAATTCATTCTATTTTGGGGACGGTTGTTATTATTCGTATCGCACCTCTTGCCTCGACTTTCATCCGTGTCAGTCATGCATTCGTCTTCGTCTACACTTATAAATAAGGCTCGACGAGAACTTAGATCCATCATCATATCATAAATCAAGCATGGAAGCAAGTTGGCTCTTTTCTCTACTCTCTCTCATTTTACTTCTTATTGCCCTCAAATATTCATCAAAAAAAAGGAAATTACCACCAAGCCCTTTCCCACCACTTCCTCTATTAGGACACCTTCATCACCTCAAATTCCCTCTTCATCGTACTTGTCACACCCTCTCTCTAAAACTTGGCCCCATCTTCTCCCTCCAGTTAGGGACCCGTCTCGTCGTCGTCGTCTCCTCTCCGTCCATAGTCGACGAGTGCTTCACCAAAAACGACATCGTATTAGCCAACAGGCCACGTTTCATATCGGGTAAATACATCGGCTACAACTACTCCTCCTTGACCGCCGCCCCCTACGGCGACTACTGGCGCAACCTCCGCCGTCTAACGACGGTGGAGATATTCTCCACCACTCGGCTCAACAAATTCCAATTCATTAGACACGATGAAGTCAAACTCATGCTAATGAAGCTATTAAAAAACTCTGTTCGTGACTCGACCGGCCGAGTCGAAGTCAGACCTCCCGTGTCGGAGTTGAACTTCAATAATATCATGAGAATGGTGTGCGGCAAGAGATTTTTCGGTGTGGACGAGGACGACGACGAGGCGAAGGAGTTTCGAGAGCTTATGAAAGAGGCTATCGTGTACGGCGGAGTGTCGAATCCAGGGGATTTCTTCCCTGTTTTGAGATGGATGGATTACAACAACCTCGACAAGAATTTGTCGAGATTGTTCAAAAGAATGGATGGATTTCTTCAAGGTTTAATCGATGCAAATCGATTAAACAAAGATGGAAATACAATGATTCATCATATGCTTTCTTTGCAAGAATCAGAGCCAGAGTACTACACTGATGTAGTCATCAAATCAATTATAATGGTTAGTCTCAATTTTTAGTTAGGCCCCACAAATGGTGTTACTGATACACGACACAATAAGAACACGTAACGAATTCAATTAAGGGCAAAAATACTTGCATTACATGTAACGAATTCAATTAAGGGCTAGTCTTGGGTGAACCGTCTCATAGAATGAGATCCGTGAGATGGACCGTCATATATAAAAAGTGATAATATTTAAGTAAAAAGTGATAATATTTAAGTAAAAAGTGATAGTGTTTAAGTAAAAAGTGACACTATCACTTTTTACTTAAATATTATCACTTTTTTTACAAATCAAAATCTGGAAAAAAATATGGTTATCTTATCCAAAATTTTGAAATATGTGTTAAAAGGATCTGATCTCACAGAAAAAGATCCGTGAAACAGTCTCACACAAGTTTTTGCCTTCAATTAAAAGAAACTGAAATGAAATGCATGATGCAGGTTATGTTACTTGCTGGAACACACACATCATCAGTGACAATAGAATGGGCAATGTGTGTTCTGCTAAACCACCCCGATAAGATGGAAAAGGCCAGAGAAGAATTGAGCAGCGTCGTCGGGGAGAATCGTCTCGTTAACGAATCAGATTTGCAGAAGCTTCCGTACCTTCAGAACATTGTATCCGAAACCATGAGGCTATTCCCCGCGGCACCATTACTGGTGCCGCATGAAGCCGCAGCTGACTTGAAGCTCGCGGGGTACGACATACCTCGGGGTACAATCTTGCTCGTCAATGTTTGGGCCGTTCATAGGGACCCCGAGGTTTGGGACGATCCAACGAGCTTCAAGCCAGAGCGGTTTGAAGGAGTGGAATTTGGGCCGCCGAAGCTGATGCCGTTTGGGATGGGGAGGAGGTCGTGTCCGGGTAGCGGGTTGGCCCAACGGGTCGTGAGTTTGGCAATCGCGTCTCTGATTCAGTGCTTCGAGTGGAAACGGGTTGATGAGGAGTTGGTGGATTTAACTGAAGGGAAAACTGGGATATCCATAAATAAAAAGATACCACTGGTTGCTAGGTGCAAAGTGCGGGATGTGCTTCAAAAGGTTCTTAATCAGGAATCGTGAAATAGACGTTACGTCCCACGTCTGGAATTTATCTAGATATTATTTGTTTTCTATTTAGAGTTCTAAGTTCTTGCAATTTCTTTTAATTTCACTACTTTGTTGTAATTTTCTTTAATTTGGGACAACTTTGAGTGCAGCCTTTTAAAAACTTCAATAAAGAACTCTGAGATTTTTATCTACATTACAATTGTCGGTATATTCGTATCTTTTGTGCATCATCTGGTATCAGTTTCAGGACGATCTATCAATAGACATGCCTTCCGCGTAATCGCAACCAACATGAAGCACCTATGGAAGAGATTTGGCGTCGTGGTGAAGTGGTTCAATTGCGTCGCCAAACTTAGTTAATGATGGAATGACAAGTGAAACACTGAAACTAACTCAAAACTAAATATGAAAATTGAACACAAATTATAAAGATTCTATCTTTTATCATTCTATATTGGGCTAGTCTTGGGTGAGACCGTCTCACAGAATGAGATCCGTGAGACGGCCCTCATATATAAAAAGTGATAATATTTAAGCAAAAAGTGATAGTGTGTTAAGTAAAAAGTGACAATTACTTTTGTTAAAAATATTACCACTTTTTACTTAAACATTATCACTTTTTTTACAAACCAAAATCTGAAAAAAAATATGGGTTATCCTACCCAAAATTTTGAAATATGGATTAAAAGAGATCCGTCTCACAGAAAAAGATCCGTGAGACGGTCTCACACAAGTTTTTGCCTTCTATATTATTATCAAAACCGTTTCAAAATTGAACACAAATTATAAGCATCCCCTCAGACTTCTTCAGCCAGAACTCTCAGGAGCACGGGGCGTGCTTTGCACGTGGCCTCGAATGGTATCTTCTTACTCAATGAACCCCCTTTCCCTTCGGTTAAATCAAGCAACTCTTCGTCAACCCGTTTCCACTCGAAGCACTGAATCAGAGAGGCGATCGCCAAACCCACGACCCGTTGGGCCAACCCGCTACCCGGACACGACCTCCTTCCCATCCCAAACGGCAACAACTTCGACGGGCCAAATTCCACTCCTTCAAACCGCTCGGGCTTGAAGCTCGTTGGATCGTCCCAAACCTCGGGGTCCCTGTGAATAGCCCAAGCATTGACAAGCAAGATTGTACCCCGAGGTATGTCGTACCCAGCGAGCTTCAAGTCAGCTGAGGCTTCGTGCGGCACCAGTAATGGTGCCGCGGGGAATAGCCTCATGGTTTCAGATACAATGTTGTGAAGGTATGGAAGCTTCTGCAAATCTGATTCGTTAACGAGACGATCCTCCCCGACGACGTTGCTCAATTCCTCTCTGGCCTTTTCCATCTTATCAGGGTTGTTTAGCAGAGCAGTCATTGCCCATTCTATTGTCACTGATGATGTGTCTGTTCCAGCAAGTAACATAACCTGCATCATTCATTTCATTTCAATTCAGGCCTAACTAAAAACTTACCAAACTTAAAACAGAGGAAAAACATCACTTTTGATCACTAAACACTTTTCAGATTTGGCCACTCACATTTAATCCCTATTAAAATTGGTCACTCAGTCATTATATTCTATCAAACTGTTAGTAAATTTGTACGGAGAAAAAGTTTTGTGATGCTAATTCTTTTTTGACATAGGGAAATGGTGTCAAAAAAGAATGAGCACCACAAAACTTTTTCTCCGTTAATCAATGACGAATTTACTAACAGGAGGATCAAAATTGATAGAAAATAATAACTGAGTAATTAATTTTGCCAGATCTGAAAAGTGATAAAGTTTAGTGACTAAAAGTGATATTTAAACAGAGAAAGGGTTGAAGAATTATATACCGTTATAAGCGCTTTGATGATCACATCAGTGTAAGACTCAGGAACAGAGTGTTGCAAAGAAAGCAAATGATCAATCATGGTGTTTCCACCCTTTGTACGTTTGTGCTCATTGATCAAACCTTGAAGAAAAACATCCATTCTTGTATGAACACTTGCTAGCTTTTTCTCTAAATCTTTGTAGTCGATCCATCTCAGCAAAGGGAAGAAATCCGCGGGATTCGACGAGCCCGCACGTGCGAAAACCTCGTCTTTAAGCTCTCCAAACTCCTTGGCCTCGTTAGTACTCTCATCCACGCCAAAATATCTCTTCCCACACACCATTCTCATAATATTATTGAAAGTCAACTCGGATAACAGAGGCTTGAGTTCGACTCGGCCCGAGTCATTCTCGTGCACCTTCTTTAGCATTCGTGTGACTTCATCGTGTCGGATGGATTGAAATGAATTGAGTCGAGAGTTGGAGAATATCTCCACCGTTGATAGACGGCGGAGGTTGCGCCAGTAGTCGCCGTACGGGGCGGCGACTAGGGAGGAATAGTTGTAGCCGATGTATTTGCCGATGATGAAACGAGGCCGGTTGGCTAAAACGACGTCGTTTTTGGTGAAACACTCGTCGACGATGGCGGGGGAGGAGACGACGACCACGAGGCGCGACCCGAGTTGAAGTGAGAAGATGGGGCCCAATTTTTTGGAGAGGTTTTGGTAGGTGCGATGAAGGGGGAGTTTAAGCAAGTGGAGGTGTCCTAATAGAGGAAGTTTTGGTGAAGGACTTGGAGGTAATTTTGTTTTTGTTGATGAATATTTGAAGGCTATAACAAGAAGAAAAATGAGAAAAAAGAGAGTATTATAAAGCCAAGTTGTTTCCATGATTGATTGTTTGTAATAAAATTGTTGTAATCCAAGTATTCAACACATATATATAACTATATAAGTGTGTGTGTGAATAGATTTTCTGTGAAAGTTTGGTGGACAAGTCAAATGTTTTTTCCACACGAAATTCCAACTGACTATTATTAGACACAAATTATTATATACTAATACTATGTGTAATCTTTGACTTTTATCGCATAGAGAAAACAATAAAGAATCTTTTCAATGGTATATATGAATCAATTTTATTTTACCGTTCACATAATTAATTTTGAATTATTATATAATTACAAAAATATTATTTTGAATGTATATTTGCGGCAATGAACGAAAAAAAAAATCAAGTTCCGTTCACGACTGAGAGATCGACTTCGAACACGATGATCTTTAACTGACACAAAAATTGAGTTGAAGAGAGCTCCGACAACGGTCCTCCGACGCTCCAATCAGTTAAAATTGTTACGAAGGATAGATAGATATATCGAAGAGTGATGAGCAAGATAGTCAAATTTAGGGTTACCTCTAGGGATGGCAATGGGGCAGAGCAGGGCGGGTATCTCAATATCCAAGCCCTGCCCCGTAGCAAATGCTGCCCCGCTCTGTCCCGCGCGGATACCTGCCCTGCCCCGCCCTGCCTTGCTCCAAGTCTCATTTTATATGTATATAAATGATTTAAAATGATATAAACTAAACATTAAAATTCATCATTAAACTAAACTAAAATAGATATTGGTATAAATTAGGGTTAGTTTACTTAATTAAATTATTATATTTTTATATATATTTTTAAATTCGGTACAGGGTGGGGCAATAAATATGTAAACTCATGCCTGTCCTGCTCTGCGCGCGGGGTGGGGCTAACTTGCCCCATTCTCAGAATGGGATTGAGCAGATCAAGTCAAAATCTCTTGGAGCAGGGCGGAGTGACATTTCGGGGCAGGTCATTTTGTCATCCTAATTACCTCGAGATTAGTCTCAGGTCTTCGGCAGAATTCTAGATAAAGAGGAAACTTCCATTGTCAAAAGAGTAAGTAAACAAGTTGCATTTCCTCTCTACCTTTAAAAAAATAAAATGAATTGAGACTTTTCAAATTCATGCATTTTAGCCTTGCTTTGACTTTCCTTCAATCATCGGGTTCAATCAATTTAAATTGCAAACGGGCCTTGCTTTAATTCTTATAAATGCTACCCCTCACGGGATGACTATTACGGTTTAATCAACACACTTTTTTTAAAAGAAATTTAGTGTTTATTTATATAAGGTAAATAAGATAGTATTATTTTAGGTGATTTAGTGTAAGCAAAAAAAAGTGAAATGAAATGATGTTGAAAAAATATTAATTTTATAGAGTATCAATAAATAAAAAATGTGCAAGTAATCACGTGTAACACGTATATGAGTTAATGGGCTCAAAGAGTGGGCTTTCGATAGAAGTAGATATATAAGAGCCCATTACATTTTCTTCTACAATTTTGCTCGCTCTCGATTTTCACTTCCTCAATTCATTTCTTCGATCCACTCCAATAAATAAATAATAGGCTCATATTCTGCTTCAAAATTCTACATTTTTCCTAAAAAATAATAATATAAAATACTATTTTTCTCCAATAAGTGCCATTATTATTAAATTTTAATGTAAATAATTAATGAAATCTTATAAATTAAATAAAATATACATATGATTTTAAACAATTTTCACACTAATCACTCCTCGTAGTCCAAATTATTTAATTTCTTACTTAAAACTTCTTGTAGGATTGGCTTGGTGCTTGTTTTAGCTCAAACAAAGACTTCTTTCATTTGCATTTTTTATGTTCTTCATGATTAAAAAGTAACCTTTAGTTGATGCAAATATATTTTCCCATCTAAATCTCCATTTGATGAACCTTAATCCATAAATGAATGTAATTGTAAACATGGTTCTAATGATATAAATTCAGAAACAGGAGAAAATATCTCAAATTAATCTTTTTTTTTCTTTCTATAATCCATTAGCTTATTAAAATCACTTAGGGCTCGTTTGGTTTAGTAGATAGGATAGATATATTGGGATAGAATTTAGTGGGATTGTACTATTCACAAATTAAAAAGTTGATTTAAAATTTATGTTTGGATTGATGGATTAAATTTTTAAGTTTATATGATAATTTTTACTAAAGTTGTTTGGATTGTTAGATAAAATTGAAGTTTAATGTCAAATGTCAAAAATACCCTTTGGATTAGTTTTTATATTTTATATATTTGTTATTGATTTGTTTTTCATTTATTTCCTTCCATATTTTTGAGATGCAACTTACAACAATAAAAATTATCGTCATTCATGAAATGTTCTTCAACAAATCAGTTCTCAAGATACTATCCGTTCTTTAGATCGGATTCATAAATATTCAACAATGAAGCTCTTAATCTGTTCTAACTAAAGCAATTCAATTCCTGCCCAAGACATATGTAATGGAATACATGTTTATATCTCCCATTTATGGATTATGTATATTGGATTGCATGCAAAAACTGCATTACAGATTTCAGCTTAAACTAAATTGTCTCTGTCACTCAAACTTCCTTCCAGGTGGGTAGATACCAATCCATGATATATGTTATTTGGATGAACCAGCCTTCAGAACGTGTGCTTCAGATACATAGTAGCTGAGTCCTTCCTGCAGAGTGGTATTTCCTGCATAACAACATGCACCATTACAAATAACATCTAATGCCACCACCACATAATTACGAATTAATGCCCATTTTCTTAATGTTGGCAAGCATTGTTTTTACATTAGAATTAACAAGAGCAACTATAGCCTCTTTACATTTTGATCCAAAAACTTAATTAGTTGTTCCAGAACTTAGATCAAATATATACTCCATCTTTATACACCACTTAAATCCACATTTGTATAACCTACCCATCACCTATCAAAACATATGATAACTTTAGTGGATCAAAATGTCAAGCATATCACATATTTATGCAAGAAATTAAATTTCAGATATTAGTAAAGATGACTACTAAACACCTAATTCAAAATCCCAACACTCATTCATATTCCCAGAACAAAGAAACACCTAAACAAAATTCCTCTTTCTTTGTTTTACATAAATTTTAAACTGACCAAACCTTCAATAATTGATATTATGCCACATAATTACAGAAATTAATTAATTTTAAAAAAAAAATTACAAACAGAGCTTAATAGCAGAAAAAGTATAGGAAGAAAACTTGAGAAGCTATAAATATTGCAAAACTAAGCATTCGAAGTTAGCATGCTGCCTGCCTGCATATTAAAAAAATCTGCTTATTAAACTAGGCATTCAAATTTACTCTGATCTCAGCTTCTTCTTTGGAAATATTGGCAATTTGGCATTCCTCTCCCTGAGGCGAATCAAAGATGCCTCACAGCCATTCAACCGAACCGACCCATCTGGGATGAAGAAGAGGCCTAGAAGCTAGCTATTAAAGCCAATAGGCGCCCGGAGATGAAATTACCGACAAGAAACATTATCGAGATACCACAAGATACCAACAATTGTTTGAGTGTAGTAAATCTTCCTCGGGGATTCTTAGGTGTGATTTCTGCAGTAAGAAGTATGCTTAAAAAAGACTTGCTGATTCTGCTCTCAAATAGACTAGGGAAAAATACATCTTCATGGAAAATACGGAAAGAAAAATGAAGAATAGTGGAGATTTACCTCTCTATGATGAATACTTGGAGGAATCGAATGGCCAAAGAAAACAGATATGTCGTGCCCGTTGCTATTTATAATTTTATACTTCAGGTAACACGACGAAGAAGACGACCATGGATGCAGAGCTAATTTCAGGAATTTAGGGTTTCTTGTGTTTGTGGCATTACATAATTATGTTGATGGGCTGGGGTATTTCTGTCTGAATTTATAAAAATTGAAGGACACAATGGACTATTTGCATTGCCCCCTATTCAGCTCTTAAGTTGGAGAAAATTAACTCACCTTCCACTCAAAGACAAATTAACACACATATGTAGGTTTACTTGGGAAAATTACTCGGGCTCAAAGACAAATTAACACACATATGTAGGTTTACTTGGGAAAATTACTCGGGCCTGAACATGTTCTCGGGCCTTAAATACACAAACCAAACATGAGAATTGCTGAGTTTATTTAGTCTTTCCAGCCTTTTCAATTAAACCAAACGTGGCCTTACAGTCAATTATTTTTCCACAATTTTTCTCAATTTTTAATAATAATAAAAGATAAATTGGTTAAAAAAATCCCTAATTTTATATTACAAAAACAACAAATTAGTATGGCGCTGCAATTCTGCACTCAATTTCTTGCACACTCAGTAGCGGTTGCAAAAACTTCACTTAATTAACTGCAACTGGAGGCTCTGATGTGTTGTTTCTGTGCGTATATATATAATGCAGATGAAGATAAATCTCGCCATTGGAATTTGGAATTTGGAATATCAATACCGGAGGAGCCGTTCGAGATTTGAACTGCAATCGCCGGAAACCCATAGATAATGGCTATTATCACCGCCGCCGAGCTGAATTACATCATCTACCGTTATTTCACTGAATCAGGTTTACATCTCCGTCTAAAGCTTTTTGAAATAATTGTTTATGTTGTGGATAGTGTTCTTTTGCGCCATCGATTTTCTCGACTCTTTCCCTCTTGTTGAGGTAGTAGTTCTGATATTTGTTTTCTTGTGGTTAATTGTTCAATTAAAAACTGGTTTGCTCTTTTGGAAAATTCAATGATTCACTGATTTTCGGAATCGGATATTAGGTATTTTCTTGCTGTTTAGGGGTTCATGAGTGGGCAGAGTTGATTGTTATGCATCTTCGATTATTGGGGTACTGAATTATATTTTTGAGCAATTTCGTGTTATTGATATAGCAGAATTAACTACAGCCTATTCGGAATATGATGTTAGTGGTTTCTTATTTTACAAGTTTGAACAGGTTTTATTATTATCTTGATTAAGTTGTGTCTTCTGTTTCTTTCGTAATGATTGTGTTCTTGTTTCTTTCCATTGATGATCTAGTCATCTTTTGATAATCAAATCTGTATAATCTGCGTTCCAGATGTACTCCAGAAAGTCTGCATTCAAATTTCTTCCGGTGACAAAATGTATCCATAAAAATTGTACTTGGATCTGCTGCCTATTTGATCTTTCACGTTATTTTTTGTATTTGGTAATCCTCTCAGTATAATGATATAAAATCTAAAATTGACTAATGGTACTGGCATAGAGTATAATGAAATAGTTAATTAAGTAGGATAACTTTAAAATTAGAATTTAGTTGGCGAACTTTAAGATTTATGTTTGCAAGATATATTAGTCTTCAGTGAGAATTGAAGGTGATTTTGGTATCATCTTGTAGGATAGATCTAACTAAAGAAGCTTGAAAAGGGAAGTGGATTTGTTATCATTGTATAACCATTCTTCTCTTATCAACCCAATTAAATTTAGATCTTGCTTAGCAATTTTGGTTCAAGACTGGTGTCTGTATTTTTAATTATAGTTTCCTTATAAATTTATAGGTTCCGTATTGTTGTTTATTGTTACTCAATATGTGTTGTAGAATCCATTCCTATAACATTTATTGAATAATTAGAATTAAACTGGAAGTTAAATACTATATATATCACAATTAAAAACTTTGACATAAAGAAATAAATGGCATTCATCTAGTATGCACCAATTTGCTTGGTAGTTAAAAAATCTGGAAAAGCTAATGTGTGCCATCAATGCCAATATTCGAGCATCGTAATACTTTTGGCCTTATTTACAGAAACATGGTAATGTCTCGCTTATATTGTTTCAATTTACATTATATGATTGCTGGTAATACAGTAGTGTCTTACCTAGATCAGTAAAAAGTCTGTCATAGTTGATTTCATATAGTTCTGGCCTTCTAGGGAAATTTAGAAATTGAATGAGTATGATTCTAGCTATATGTGTAGCTTTGCTTCTCGTTTAAGTCTCTTCCCTCAATTCCCTACTTTAAAATCCCCCCTCTTGTGTGTATTCACTACTTTTCATGACTTTCTTGTAGGTTTTATGCATACTGCTTTCATGTTTGATAGTGAGGCTGGTATAAAAAAATCCCCAATCTATGGCACTTTAATTCCAAATGCATCTCTGATCACACTAATTGTTAAAGGACTTGAGTTCATGGAAATGGAAGAAAAATTGAAAAAGGTTAGTAATTCTGTAAGCCAGCTATTGTCCATTTGTATTTACGTTATGGCAAAGTATTTCTTGATTCATGTTTGTTATATCTGATCAGGGAGAAAATTATGTAGATAAAGATTTATCTCTTCTGCAAGTCATGATGAATACCATTAAAAAGGACAAGGACGAGAACGGAGAGCAGAAGGTTGTAATTGACCAGAAGAATAAACAGTACATGACTAGAGCAGCAAAATTAGATATAAATGGAAAAGCAAGAAAGGCCCCGGAGAGGGAAGAAGCTGAGAGAGCCCGGGAGAGTGAAGAAGCTGAGAGAAAGTCCCGGGAGAGGGGAGAAGCTGACAGAATGGTCCTGGACAAAAAAGTTCGTAGAAGAGGTATAGATGGGGAGAGGGAAGAAGCTGAGAGAAAGGCCCGGGAGAAAAAAGAAGCTGACAGAAGTAGAAGAGATACAGATGGAGGTGAAAGGCGTATGCGGAGAAAGATGAAGAATGCAGCTCTACTCGACTGAGAAATTAGTAGTTAACAAAAACTCAAAGGCAGATGTAATTGGGATTTGTTGGGGGAAAGCCATGTTAGGTCACACTGAATGATTACTTGCATTTCATATGACCTATAATAGTTTGTGCAATATGGTGTACAATTTAGTGTGAATACCACTTTTTTTTGGTTTAGTCGTTAACATGTTTTGATGTATAAGAATTATGTTAATTGTATACTCTTACATTGTGTTTGATGGTACAACATATCATAGCACAATGTACCATCAAACACAACTATGAAGTGGATGGATGCATGGCTTGAGAAAGACAAGTATAAGAGCCATATATTGTAATGTGTAGTTCTCATTGCTAAAAACCAGGTCACAATTGTACAAGAGAATGTATATATCTATCTCATTGCTAAATATGAAATGGTTTGAAACATGATTTGAGTTGTAAACAAAGAGAGAATGTATATATATATATCTATTATGATCTTTCTCCATTGACAAAGAAACCTGCATTGTGCTCCAACTACCACATTTTACACATTAGGTATGTGCAAAACTCTGCTATAATCAATCAATGCAAAAAACCAAATCAAATCAATCTCTATAAATACAAAAGCCACAAAACTTCATCATTCTCATAAGAAATCAGCCCATTCTTTTTCCTCCTTAATCCTCTCTAAAGCCCCATCAAGAGCAACATCAAAAGCATCCTTAAAACTCTTGAATCCTCCATTCGGTTTTGAGTAAATTATCCTTGGAATTGTCTCAATCACCTTCTCTCTCTTCTTCCTAATCTCCTCTTTCCCGTAACTCATCAGAATTTCCTTTATCGCCGCCGTGCCGTTCATCACTTCCGCCTGGTCTATGAAAACCGAGTAACTCTCCGGTTCACCCGGTAAGAACCACTCGTACTGTTCGTAAGCACTCTTGGAGAAAAAAACCGGCACTGAACCGGCCACCAAGCAGTCGAAAACCTCTCTCCTCGTGTAACTATCCCCTTTCGGCTGCAAACAGAATTCAGAATCCAGCAATGTCTTCAGAGTAACCGTTGAATTTTTAAGGCAATCACTTGAAGCACAATCCACGGCCTTGCCGGATTTTGACTCTTTGTTACAGTAATTCATCAGAAAGGTTCGGAAATCATCGCTTCCCCAATTGCTATTTGTTCCGATGAAGGAGAAGAGAGTGGGGCGATTGTAATGGCGGATGTAGTTTTGCCATTGGAGAAGTGTATCGCTTGTTTTTGGGTGGAATCCGATGGGATAAGGAACACTGACGTCCATCTCATCGCCGGGGTATTTCTCGACGATGAATCGCGTGACTTTCTGCATCGACGGCATGTTGAGGAAGCTCGATCCCCAGCTTTTGCCTGGATCTGTTAACCGGCGGAAATCCCACGTGATTCTTCCGATTGTCATGAAATGATCGGAGCCGTTGAGTTTCTTCCAGTGTTTCTGGTTTTTGACCCACCGGAGCATCAGCTTGCAATGGCGGTCACGTGCGGAGGTGTCGTTCCCCCAGAGGTGTTTTCCGACTGCGAGTCCAGCGTAGAATGGTATGTAGAACGCCGTAGCTGATTCCGGTTCCAGAGTTCTGCATTTGTGTTTGAGAATGCGGTGGTGAAAGAGTACCTCTAGAGTGAACTGATTCGTGTGGTACCACGATTTGTGCAGATCCTCCGGCAAGATGCGGCGGAGTTCGGTGGCTGCACGGCCGTAGCCGTGGTTAGAAACGATGCCGCATTCCCAGTTCCATTGATCTAAGTCTGTGCAATCGGGAAGAACCAGATCTCTGTTGAATGAGGAAGGTAGATCGTAGGCGTAGACTCTGCCGGAGGGGCATTCGTCGGTGAACGCGGCTTCCGGTTCAGGCTTCGGTTTGGCCTTCGTGGCGTTGGATGTAGCGACGGCGGCGGCGGCGGTGGCGGATACATCACGGTGTTGGAAAGAGGCGGGGGAGGAGACGGCGGCGGTGCGGTCGGGGAAACAGGGAGGCGGAGTACGGGCGATTGAAATGATTAGGGCTTGGATCCAGAGAAATGCGATGAAAAGCCAGAATCGAGGGTGGGTGGAAACGTGGATTCTGATGACGTTTAGTGTGTTTTTAAAGAAGTTAGAGGATTTGGGCGGCGGTTTCTTCATTGCTTGGGGTTCCGGTGAGGAGGCCGGAACCATTGTTGAATAAGAGAGAGAAAGGAAGAAGTGAAATACTGCAAAAGAGTGAGGGTTTGTGAAGGGAAATGGCGTGAAGTTCACGGGCGAATTGCACCGACAGGTAACATTATCAACGTGGTGTGTTTCAATTAATCAATTATATCTCATATTGGTTGGGAATTGAATTGAATCTCATCAAATTCGGAATATTAAATTGATGACGAAATTAATTGAGAATTTATTCAATAATTATGATTAATTGTTTGTTAATTATTAGGTACAAGAATTGGTCGAATTTATGCCCTTTTTTCGCACGTACTAAGGCTAAGATCTTTAACGACTCCATACCCCATTTTAGTAGTAATAATTAAGAAAGGGACTGCTTGATTTCATAATAAATAAATAATTTAGGAAAGAGACTGTGTGTGCATAATTTTGGGGCAGTATTTAGATACGCAGATTAAGGTGCTAATTATTGACAAATACAAGGCATTAAGCGCAATTTCCGGCGATTAAATATCCGCATCTAATGTCATTAGGTGTCGTATTTTCATTTGTAAATCTATCTAAAATAATAGGGCTAGTCAATGAGTTGTTGAACAATAAACCTTCCCGTAATTACGCCTGCAGATTTTTATCTGTGGTTTTATTTGTAATATTCAGAAGAAAATCATGCAAGTATTGACTGGAGATTCAAAGTTCATTTCTCATTAATATTCGTTTGTCATTTTCTTATTTTCTTATTAATAGGTGTATGCATTTCAAAATGGACATACTTAAAAAAAAAAAAAAAAAAGTGTAATGATGGGTAATTTTATAAACTTATACATGAATGAATAAAGTAAAAAGGACGATTTGAATGAATGTAAAGGTAATATTACCTCCGTCCCATAATGACGTTCATGCTTAATGCTGATTTGGTAAGGAAATTTATGTAATGGTATGTGTTAAAAGTAATGTGGGGTTGAATGGATTGAACTAGATTACTCCATGATTTATGAGCCACTTTTTAAAATTTAATCATTTAATGACCCAAATTCAATCACCAATATTTAAATGTATACTAAATAGTTTAAATATATACTATATATTAAAAAAAATATACCCTAATTTGGTAAGGGTCTTAATTAGGTAATAGTATGTACTCCCTCCATCCATGAAAAGTAGGGACATGGGGATGGGGCACAAGTTTTAAGAAAATTCTAGATAAAGTAGATAAAGTAAGGGTATTGTGGGGTCCATTGTGAATAAAGTGATTGTTTAGGAATAAAATTGATGGCAAATTGAGTAATTAAGTGATAGTTGAAGGGTGATAGTTTCCATAAAGTGTATGTGACTACTTTTCGTGGACAAAGAATATGTGTCAAATGGGACTACTTTTCGTGGACGGAGGGAGTATTAAAGTAATAGACAGTTGAATTTTTTTGACAGGGATTAGACAGTTGAATAAGTTGAACTAGAACTAGAATTAGATTATGATTTATCAGTCACTTGTAAAATTTTAATCATTTAATGATTCAAATTCAATGATAAAAATTTAAATGTATACTAGCTAAATAATTTTTAATATACTGTATATTGATAATAGTTCAGATTGACGGATTAGCCCGATTAACCGACGGACAAACCCATTTAGCCCACATATTATTTTTTTAGGATTCTACTTGGCTACTTGGATCTAGAAGGTAGGTAAATTGACGAGACTTTAAGTTTGATTATCAAGTATGAACTTGATTTTTACATCCATAACTAATTCCCACATATCAAAATCTAACTATGATATCAAGAATCGAACCGACCGATACTCACCCCTATCGTTTACACTTTCGACAGCCGTCGCCACCCACATTTTCGGCAGCCACCACCAGCCCTCTTTCGGCAACCACCGCCATCCCAAATAAATTTAGAAATTTAAAAACAACTTAAATTTTTTTTTTTTTTTAAATCTTATTTTCGACAAACCAGTGTCGACCAAAAACACTCCCGTCGACACTGGTTTGTCGACCAAAAATACTCCGATCGACTTTGATTTGTCGACTAAAAACACTCTCGTCAATAAGATTTTGTCGAATTTTTTTTTTTAAATAATTAAAAGTTGAAATTTTCGACTATAATGTGTCGACCAAAAATACTCCCGTCGACAACAAAAAGAGGAAAGGTTGCAGAAATGGGCAGCGCGACGCGGCCAGTGGGAGTGGGAGCAGCGGATGGGGCGGCAGAAAAATTAGAAAAAAAAAGAGGAAAGGGGCAGCGCAACGCGGCCAACGAGGGTGGGGGCGGCGGCGGGGCGGGTGGTACTAGGGAGGAAGAAGAAGAGGAGGGAGATGAAAAGTTAGTAATTTATGTGTGAAAAGTGTATTTATGGAGAGTTTTTAGAGAAATGGTACTATGGATAATTTGGGGAGAGTTCATGTATAATATATATATATATATGTTTTAGGGGAGTTCGTGTATTGGGGGAATACATCTAACATTTTTGGAGGGGTATAGGCCCTGGCTATATACCCCTCCAGCTTTGTTAAGTATACTCCCCCGATACATACACTCCCCCAAAAACTGGTTTACGTTCGATGTACTCCCCCCTCAATTATCCAAATTACCCTCATCTCTTACAAACCCTATTTCTTCTAATTCCCTTTCTCTCTTTCTTCTCCCTCAAACCAATAAACCTCAACGGCGCCGCCCCTCCAAGTCGCCGGCCACGGCACCGCTCCCGCCACCGGCACGATCTCCCCCGCCCCAGCCTTCGTCGACAACCGCCTCCCAGCCAACGCCGCCCGCTGTCGTCGACGCAGGTAGGGTTGTGTTTTTTTTTTTAATTCTTCTCGCGGCGGCGGTGCCCCCTCGCCCAGCGCCGCCCGCCGCTCTCTCCTCCCCCGTGCGTCGCACGCCGCCTGCCGATCTATCCTCTCCGCGCGCCGCCGTTGACCAAGTATTTTTTTTTGTTTTTGTTTTTAATTTCTGCTCGCGGCGGCGGCGCTCCTTCGCCCAGCGCCGCCCTCTCCTCCCTCGTGGGTTGCGCACTGACGCCTCCCTCCATGGCAACTGTCTCCGCTCCTCCTCCCCTCACTCCCACGGTAGGCGGCGGCCGGCCCCTTTTTTTTTTTTTTTCTATAGCAAATTTCTTTCCCCGTTTTTTTTGTGTACAAGCAATGTTCGGCCCAATATTTACGCGAGAGATATCTTTTGGGTACGGTTATTTGCACCTCCCTCTTTGATTGATACATTATCTCGATCTCTCTAAAGTATCTTACTTTTGGGAGTTTCTTCTGTGTTTTTTTGGGTGGTGGTGTCGACCGTCGCCGGTCATGGCGGTGTTGACCGTTGTCGGCCATGTTGGTGTCATACTGTCATTAGATTTAGGGTTTATAAGTTGGGGAGTGTATCTAACCGATCCTATTTTATTAAAAGGGTAAATTGGGTAATTTACATTAATTTAAAATTAATTTATGAGTTGGGGGAGTATACTTAACAAAGCTGGAGGGGTATATAGCCAGGGCCGGGGTATATACCCACGCCGAAATTTTGATCATCTAACACGATTTAAAGAAAATATATGTTGGGCTAGTCCAGATAAAAAAAAAAAATGCTAAAGTCAAGCCAGCCCAACTAACAAATCACTTGACGGACGACTAGCTCAACTCAATTGGACATATCTATTTATAGATATCGTGTAAAAAAAAATTGAAAACTATCTAAATTTTGAATCTTGATTAATTTGAACTCGAATATTTTTTATTTTTTCCAAATGTTCATGAAAAAATGATTCGAAAAGAAAATAGAAAAAAAAAACTTTTGAAGAAATATCCAGATAAAATCATCAACTTAAATTTAAGTATATCGAATCTTATTGTGTATATATGCATTTGAATAGGATTAGTTTAATCAGAAATTACTTTTAATGAGGTTTTTTTTTAAAGAGAAATATCATGATAAAAAGTACTTAAACTGTAACAAATAAAGTGTCCTCTAAAAAGATCAAACTCAATATATGAGATTCAATCGAAATGTCAATTAGACTCATTACAAGAGCAAGAATCAATAAATTCAACAAGTTTGAGCACAGAAAATTCATAAAAAATGCTCAATTTGATGATTCAAGAAATTTGGATTCAAGTCATTGAAAATGATCTAATTATTTTCATTTTATTTTATTGTGTGATCTTGTGTTACACACAATCTCTTCCACTCTTCAAATTGCAAAAAAAATAACATATCAGTTTTGAGAAAAAAAAATGCAAATTGTTTTATATTGCGTTCGCATTTCATCCTGGTAGACCATGGACAATCGAAACAACCACACTTATCGAGTTCAAAATATCATGCTGCTCCATGTCTGTTTGCACAATCGACAATGAATTGAATTAGACTCTAAATTCTTTGTAACATGCAAATTAACAAAACAAAAGGAAAATCGAAAAAGATTTGTTTTTTTTAAGAAAAGCATAAACGATAAATTTCACATCTAGAAATATAGAGGGGTGTGGAAAAAAACTAAACCTAAAAAAAAAAAAATGAAGTAGATCAAACAACCAACCTACCAATCGGCCCCTATCATCGGGAAGCAGAGTTCTGTTGTGGTTAATTACTTGTTGCAAAAGCGAATTAATTAGGTATACATATAATTTTTTATTTTTTTTAAGTTATTAGGTATATATATGATTAGAAATTATAGAGTTTGGAAGTTGGAACTTATAATTCGTATCACAAAATTTATATTGGCATCATTTATTGAAAAAATAATATAAATATATTAATTTCACGTTTATCTCTAACATCGGACTTTTAAATGAGACTTGTCTTTCACGGTGTTAAACCCTTAAAGCTCACGTTCACATGTTTTGGGAGAATATTAAAAAATTAATATAAATTAATTGATTTTACACTTTTATACAAATTTGAACTTTTGGATAAAATTGATCGTCACACTTTACTAACCCGAACACGTCATTGAGGGATGTGAAAATAACTATATTATTGAAATGTGACTTAAAATGTTGTTGTATATTTTCAATAAATTGATCCCAAATAAATCTATTAATAAAAACCATTTTTTGTGACGGATGGAATGTAATGGATTGTTCTATTTTCATGTTTCACATTTTATTTCACTATATACATAATTGATACGTGATATTAAAAAATAATAAACGTTCTATAATATATATTAGAGGCTAGTTGAACACGAAAAGTGGAACACATGAATCTAACCGGAATGTAATGTCGTGATTTTGAGTAAAATGATTAATTCTTTTTTTATGAATCAACATACATCACTACAAATAATTGTCATAATTGCTAGGAAAAATTGTAAGGGTATGTAATCCCTCGTTAAATGGCGAGGGATTTTACGAGGGGAGCAGATGGAGAGGGAAATACCGAGGGTTCAAAAATCTCTCGCAAAATAGCGAGGGAATTACAAATCCCTCGCCATTTAACGAGGGACATTGTTTTAAAAATGATAAAGGGCCAGGGATTTAATACTCGCTGGCTGGCGAGGGAATTTTATGCTCGCGGCCAGACGAGAGATAAATTAAAATGCTCGGCAAAAAATAGGAAGAAAATTTTCTGACAAGGAAATTCTAGCAAGGGAAATCTCTCGTTATTCATGTTAATTATGACTTTTCCCTCCTCAAATCCTTCTATTTGGATATTTTTTTGTAGTGCATATATACATATATACTCCATATCGAAGCTGGAATTAATTCAGTATTCAATGTCTCTTAGAAATTGGGATTGCAGCCCAATACCATTGAATATGAAAAGGTGACTTAAAAAATCAATTAATTCATACTGATTAATGAATAATGAAGTAAAGTTATTCCAAAAAGACATTTATCTATCAGATCTAGTATAAAACAGCAGCTAATTGCGCAATTAAAAAACAAGGAGAATAAAAAAAGTTTGTCAAAGCAATATAATTATTATATATTGACTATAGCTAGCTAATTGTGTGCTTTAATCGTGCTCACCACTTTTGAAAGTGTTATGGGTGTCCCTTCCTTCTCAACACTTTTGAATTATAATAATCTCACTACTTCTCCATAACATTAATATATACTAATAAATTAAATAAGAGCAATATGTTAACTAATGCAACTAACATGGTCTAAAAAAATAGTTTACTGTGTGTCGCTGTTCAAAATATATATCATTCTAAACTCACGCACATATATTAAAAAAAAATATTGATGTCCTACAATATCCTTAATTAATGATTTTAAGAGTAAATTGGCAAGAAAAACATTTAATTGGAATTGAAAAATGCAAAATGACATTTAAATTAAAAATAAAATGAAAAGTTAAAACTACATTTAAATTGAATATGAGAGAGTACTATTTTTTTTTTTCAAATTATAGTCCACTTTCTTTTAACTTCAATGTTTTTGTTTAATTATCTAAAATGTCTTTTTTTTAATGAGGGTTGTGATTAGTCATTAATATCGGTCATAGACATTAAATAAGGACATAACAAGAAATGTAGTAAATTTTAAATGTCAAAATTATTAAGTGAAACTATTTAATAAAAACATTAGTATTTTTAAACAAAATGTGACTTAATTAACTTTTACAAAAAAAAATTTGAGCAAAACTTTTACAAAAATTTACCATTAATCATCAATGGTTTAAAAAATATAATCATTTTATAACTCCATAATTGACATGTATGATCGAGACTTAAAAGTATGGAACTGTTAAATTGATTCACACAATTAGTCGATTCTTACAACCGAATTAGAAGAATTAAAGAAAATAATCTAACCATCTTCTTACACAATATTCTTCAACAAACTGGCTACTCTATCACTAAATCATAGTGGCTCAAAAAATTCAACTAAAAAAATAAAAATTAAATATACTCCATATGAAAATATATATATTAACTTTTTTACTGCCGTTTTACTTTTACCTGAGTATTCTCCTTCTGCTCATGAAACCTCTTCAATACTCCATCAATGGCAATATCAAACGCATCTTTACTTCTCTCACCTTTCTCTCTCCTCATGTTACTATACACAAACTTTGGAATCAAACTTATCACTTTCTCTCTCATCCTTCTCACTTCTTTTCTACTGTACCCCTCCAGAACTTCCCTAACTGACCTACTTCCATTTCTCACGTCATTCCTGTTAATAAAAACCGAGAATTTCTCCGGTTCGTCGCCCAAGAACCACTCGTACTGCCGGTTCACGCTTCTATGCCAAAAAAAGACCGGAATCGAACCGGCCAACATGCAGTCAAACGTTGACTTTCTAGTCAACGCGTCCCCTCTTGGCTGCAAGCAGAAATCTGCAGCCAAGAACGCTTCTAGAATCTTCGACGACCCGTCGTGGCAGCGGTGCCCCGAGCAGTCCACGACTCGGCACGAGTCGGACTCGTTGTAGCAATGATTTAGTAGTATAGTCCTGAAATCGCCCTCCAGCTTGCGCTTACCTGTAAACGAATCAAATAATTTTAGTCGACTAATAAACAAGTATAAATACAAAACTGTAACATTGGATTCAATATTCACGAGTATTCGATTATATTTATAATATCTCATGTCATATGATAATATTATTTAAATTATCAGTAGTATTTTACAATTTTTCTCCATATAATTTAATTTGAATCGAATATGAAACAATTTTGAATTGAATACTTGAAAAATACTCCCTCCATCCCACAAAGATAGCCATCCCACAAAGATAGCCATCCCACAAAGATAGCCACATTTGACTTTATACACAGATTAAGAAAAATCAATAAATGTAGTCAAATTTAGCTAATGTGTCAATTTTGCCCTTAAAATCTCATACTCCAAAATCTGCTAAACATTAATTACTCTTATCAATTAGGGGTAAAATTGACAATAAAGCATTTAATGCTAAAGTAAAAAAGGAAATGTGACTATAATTTGGCACATCCAAAAAAGGAATATGTGGCTATCTTTGTGGGACGGAGGAAGTAATGTTTAGAATGTATCAAAAAAATTGAAATTGAATACTCGAATCGAATAGTAACGAATAATCACTCCAATCGAATACTGAATCAAATTTATTAATTATTCGAATACTTTAACGGAGTATTCGCTTCGATTCGTTTACAACTCTCGGCTTACCTCCGACGAATGTGAACAGGCTTGTCCTATTACGGCTTTGTACAAAATCCAGCCATTGATTCATTTCCCGTTTTGACCTGGGGTGGAATCCTGTAGGGTAGGGAACACTAATCTCCAGTGGATCCCAGGGATCCCTCTCCACTCCCAGCCGTAGAACCCTTTTCATCAACGGCATATAAAAAAAGCTCGTCCCCCAGTCTTGATCTCTCGACCGTCGAAAATCCCACGTCATACGCCCCGTCATGATGAAGTGATCCGAGCCGTTGGATCTCCTCCACGTGGGCTGATCGCGGACCCACTCCAGCAGCCTCACGCAATGCATGTCCCTCTCCTGCGCAGTATAATTATTCGCGAATAAATACCTCCCAACCGCGAGTCCAGCGTAAAACGGTATGTAGTACGCCGTAGCAGATTCCGCCTCCATAGTTCTACACTCGTGGGTTAATATTCTCGCGTGGTAAATTACCTCTCCGGCGAACATGTCCGTCCAGTACCACGCCGGAATGAGATTCTCCGGCACGGCGGAGATTCCCGTGGCTTTCGGGCCCAGGCCCTGATTGGAAAGCGCGGTGCAACGGGAATTCCATGGATCCAAATCGTGACAGGTGTCGAGAAAGTATTGGTTGAAGTCCGGGGGGAGGTCGTAGACGTAAACGGTGCCGTATTTGCAATGATGAGGAGGGGGTTTTGTAACTTGTTTACGTGTGTGAAGAGATTGTGATTTTGATTGAGAATTGAAAATGAAGTGTAGAATGAGAATTTGGAAAAGAATGATTAGGAATAGTTGAGAAAATCGGAGGCAGAAAGATCGAAATAAGGTGTATAGAGGCTTTCGTGAAGATAAAATCTTGAAGTTTTTGTCGGAATAGGAATGATCTAACATATTGGAATTGCTTTTTGAGACAAACAATTGTAATGGAATTTCTATCAACTTATAAATGGATGATTTCTAAGAGAGAGAATCTATTTTACTACTCCTTTGGTCTAAAATACATCATGATTTTTCTTTTCCATTTTTTTCTCTTTGGAAAATACTTATAATTTCTAATTTACATTTATGATGAGCTAAAATAATTCATTAATTAAGGATAAATTTATCAATAGA
This sequence comes from Galeopsis tetrahit, assembly GCA_963675135.1. Classification (NCBI taxonomy): domain Eukaryota; kingdom Viridiplantae; phylum Streptophyta; class Magnoliopsida; order Lamiales; family Lamiaceae; genus Galeopsis; species Galeopsis tetrahit. The sequence goes on from OY776120.1 coordinate 2,781,219, forward strand.
CAATCTTTTTAATTCTACAAAACAAAAATTAAAACAACAATTATTGTAGAACGAATGAAGTGTTTAATGATTGTTGGATTAGTCATTAACATTAAATACTCTCGCCCTAAAATTATGGTGTCGTAATTTTTTTTTGTTTTTCAAATATTCTAAGATCATTCAAGTAAAGAACTATTTGAAAATTTATAGGTATAATTCAAAATTTTATGTACAATAAATGATGTTTTATTGATTTATGAGAAATATGAAATTAAATTATAATTTTGGAAATGAGGGAGTAAGAGCATGCATATGAGGAATGTAAGGGGTAGATTTTATATGACCAAAACATTTTATTTATTGGTGTGATAATGGAAAGTTGACTATTAATAAGACAGAGAATAATATCTTGTTAAGATAGAATTAAATTAGGCTAATTAAGTATTGACTTCCCAGCTTAATAAGGATAGTAATGAAAATAAATTTTGCACTTAGGAAAGCATCTATTCATATATATCTTGATAAATGTTATATTTTCGTTTGACTTTTTTTCTTGCCTAAAAAGATTGTAATTGCATATTGTGGAAAACTCATCACCATATTCACGGCCGGTGATCACAAAAATCTTTCTCACACGACTTTCCTAATTATAAAACAGCCTGTAATTGTATTAATATATATATGGAGTATAGTGGAAAACTCAACCGTAAGGGGTGGGCATTCGTTTCGGTTCGTATCGTATCTAGCTTGACCTTTTTCAATAAAATCGAAATAATTGACTTTTTAAAAATCAAAATCAAAATCGAACCAATTTAAATGTTCAGCTAATCTGGATAGATGAAGTATCGAGTAGTTGTATTCCTCTTGTAATTATGATGTAAGGCGCGAGCCTGCTATTTCCACGTAATGAAATTTATTTTTTCCATAAAAAAAAAAAATTAAAAAAAATTCAACTAGTCCATCGATCGGTTCAATTTAAAATGAAATTTATGCATTAAATATTACTCCTATGTTTCAGCAATTAAACATTTTTAATTGGGTTGGTCTGCTATGGACTCGAGTGCATGTTGTGCACCCTAGTCCATGTTGCACTTTTCAGTTTACTGACTTACACTTTTTGGTAAATGATGTTGCACTTTTCAATTATTAAACTATATAATAATATTTTTAGTAATAATTGAAAAATGCAACACCATTTATCAAAAAGTGTAAGTCCGTAAATTGAAAAGTGCACATGGACTAGGGTGCATAGCATGCACTCGAGTGCATACTAGACTTTACCTTTTTAATTACACTGAAAATCAAATTTAAATAACAAGTTAGAAAGGTGAATTATAATCCAAATACAAAGTTCATAAACCAACCTAACAAGTTCATCAATTTTTTATTTTGTATTTATATAAATTAATATCGTCGATTCGTTTTATGCTGCTTTTATTTAATAAAAATCCAACCGAAATTGAAAATCGAAATTTTTCGAAAAATTTCAAACGAATAGAACCGCTCAACCGAAATAATCGAAAATCGTCAATTCTGCTGAAAAATTATGTTTTCACGATTTCTTTTTAAACCCCTTACCCATCACCGTGTTGATACAATAATCTTTCTAAAAAAAGGTCAAATTCAGTATTCAATTGCAAGACACTTGAGACACCAAGAAGACATAATTCACTACAGTTTTAATTAGTTGTCAACATTAATATAATTGAGGGGAAAATTTTTAGTAACATGACTATTTACATAAATTATGTGTCGTGAGCTAATGATGATTAACTTGGATTTAATAGGTGTTGAAGTTTGACAGCTTAACGTACATCTCGCCTAGAACTACAAGGATATATGTACACGTAATTTTGTTTTCACATGCTTTGTGTTGAAATAAAATTTTAAAATATTTGTGCACATCGTTGAAATTTAATTTGTTAGAGGTCGCTCCAACATGGCCGGTTATCAAGTAATTATTTTACAAAAAGTAAGTTGATAAATCTCAATCATCAATTTTTAGATCCCAATAATACCAAATATATAGTTTGATGGAAAATATTAAATAAATAATCCTAACGTCGTACGTATCAACTTCACTTGTTATCAAAGCAAAGGGTTTGTCAACGGAACTCATCACTTTAGTATAGATACCCCCATCTTTTGCCTCAAAAATTATTCTGAAATTATTTCTCAATATATATATATATTCTCCCTCAAAGGGGCGTCCACACATTCTAGGTTCAATTTCTGCTAAAAGCAACCGGTTCACGAGTGAGGGAAGCATTATGAATTAATATATAAGAATTAATTTTCCACTTCTCTACAAGTTTAGACTTTTTAGATGAGAGTATGAGACATAATTATTTTCTAATATTTTTTATTTCTGATGAAAGCAACTCCACTCATTTAAATTGTCTATTCGATCAGCCTCTTTTACAAAGAATAAGAGGCCGGTGATAATTCAACCCACGAGTTTGGAAATTAATATACCAAAATTAATTTATCACCTCTCTAAGAATTCTCATCTAAAATGAGACAAAAACTTTTTACTATTAATGATGTGAAACCGTCTGCAAAAATCACTTGTATATTTTAACACACGTATATATTAATTTCTCAGAACAATTCGATGTGGAAACACTTGCAAGTGGTGTCTCTTGAACCGTATCTCCTTTTTGGAAGAACATAACATTGTGTCGTAAAATATTAAAAATTAAAAAGAGCATTATCGTTGGGACACGCCTCCCATTTTATATATTGCTAATCATGGCAAGATTCTTTACTTTGGTCCACAAAATGATTTTTTTTTTTTAATAAATTGGTTGCCACTAGGTGACTAATTAAACGGGGTAGCCACCGCATAAGTACGAGATTATTAATTTTAAGCATATAATTACTTTGATGAGTGGAAAATAATATTTGAATTATGTGTTCGAAATTGAATACTTTACTATTAATAATTCAGTATATGTAGTTTTATAATTTTTTAGATAAATCCATATTCTTTTGTATTCTTGTTTTTTTTTTTTTTTTTTTTTTTTTTATGGATTCTTTTGTATTCTTGTACTTACATTTTATTTTCCATTCAATTGAGATATAAAAGAAATATTTAAAAAATGAACGAACAAGCCCCGTGTAAAAAGAAGTTGGGTATGAGCCCAATAAATTAAGGGCACGGCTAAAGGCACTCGGATTTACTATGAGTACACCCACGCGATGAGAACACACACAAAACGGATGAGAACGTCCGTGGAAAACCCAAAATTACCCTCTATTCAATTAAAACCTTCCTCTCTCTTTCTCAACAATTCAGACACCCACAAATCATTGCGCTGCTTCGCCGGCACCCACTCCGCCAACGTCGCTCGACGTCGCGCCGCCCTCCCGTCGGGCTGCCTTCCACAACAACCATCTCCTCCCGTCGCGCTGCCCTCATGTCGCCGCCGCCTGCAACCATCTCCACCGCCCCTCGTCCGCCCCTCCCGTCGCGCCTGCAACCATTTCCACCGCCCCTCGTTCGCGGCCGCCCTCCCTTCTCCCCACAGACACGGTCGCCGTGCTTCTCCGATCCCCTTGCCGCCACTGCCGCTACACAGGTAAGTTTAGGTCTGAAAAATTAGAAATTTAGGATTTTTTTTAAGTTTGGGATTATTTTCGAACATAGTGCGTTTGTTTTGAAAAAAATTTCAAACAAGATGTTCGATTTTTTTTTCGAAAAAATTTAAGTTGTTTTGAATTTTTTTTCGAACATATTGAGTTTGTTTTGGTAAAATTTTCGGACCATTGAAATTTATTTGAGTGTGAGTTTGAGAACTGAGATGAGAGGGAGACGTGTGATTTGTTAGGATTGACCATTGAAATTTATTTGTTTATCTATCTAATTCACATAATATAATCTGTAATTGTATGTTATTTATATTGTTATTATAACAAAATCTAGATCGTATGAAACCAGTGTAACTTATTCATAGTTTAGCAAATTTGTCTATTATCTGTCCATAAAAAATATTTTCATTTTCTTTTATGAAAACAATCACTTTATTTTTACTTTACAATAATTTCACAACATCTCTACTTTATCTAAAATACGGATGGAGTAACAAATTCCTAAAGTAATACAACAATTTCCTATCCGATCCCCAAATTATTTTGGACACTAAATAACTATCTAGGGTTAGTGTAAAAAAGAAAACGATTAATATAATTGTTTTATAGGGGTTTTCTCATGAAACCTCTTCAATACTCCATTGACGGCAATATCAAATGCATCTTCACCAATTCCATCTTCATCACTATACACAAACTTTGGAATCAAACTTATCACTTTCTCCCTCATCCTTCTCACTTCTTCTCTACTATACCCCTCCAACACTTCCCTAATCGACGTCGTTCCGTTTCTCACACCTTTCCTATCAATAAAAACCGAGAATTTCTCCGGTTCATTCCCTAAAAACCACTCATACTGACCCGAAATACTTTCCCTCCAAAAAAATAACGGTATCGAACCGGCCAACATGCAGTCAAACATTGACTTTCTCGTATACGTTTCGCCCCTAGGCTGCAAACAAAAATCCGACTCTAAGAATGATTCTAGAATCTTCCACGACCCGTCCTGGCACGTGACAACCGTGCAATCCACGACTCTGCACGAGTCGGACTCGTTGTAACAATGACTCAGTAATATGGTTCGGAAATCGTCCTTCAACTCACGCTTACCTCCCACAAACGTGTACAAACTCGTCCTATTACGAGTACGTATGAAAGTCAACCATTTGTCCAATTCCTGCTTTGACCTGGGGTGGAATCCTGTGGGGTAGGGAACACTGATCTCCAGTGGGTCCCAAGACGCTTCCTCTATTCCGAACCGTAGAACTTTTTTCATCAACGGCATGTTGAAAAAGTTGGACCCCCAGTCTTCGTCCCGCACGCGTCTGAAATCCCACGTCGTTCGTCCGATCATGATGAAGTGATCGGAGCCGTTGGATCTCGTAAAAGAAGGCTGATCATGGACCCACTCGAGTAGCCTTTCGCTAAGCATGTCGCGCTCTGCGGTGTAATTTGTGATTATATATTTACCAACCGAGAGTCCAGCGTAAAAAGGTATGTAGAACGCTGTAGCTGATTCGGGCTCCATTGTCCTGCATTTGGAAAACGGTTTCAAAATTTCGTGTACAAGTTGAAAATCGTTAGGCAGACAGATTAATTTGGACGATCTACAAGCCATAAAAGTCAATTTAATTTCATAACTTTAAACCTTTTTTGAAATGGTCCCAAAAAAGTTAAATATGCTAATTTAGTCTTTTTTTTTTCAATTTGTTCTGTTTTAGTCACAAAATTGTTAAATGCAATTGATAAGGAAATGAAATGAATTGGTATATTTAACCTAATTTTTTTGGACCAAAACAAAACTAGTTGAAAAAATGGGACTAAATTAATACATTTAATTTTTTTTTGGACCATTTCAAAAACAATTGAAAGTTATGAGACTAAATTAACTTTTATCCTCGACTTACAATCAAATAAACAACCCACTCGCATAAATAATTTCAATTTTCCATCACAATTGTATATATATTCATATTATAACCTAAAATTAACTCATATATAAGAATAAAAGCAAACAAGTTTTTACAAAGCAGCCATTACACGGAAGCACGAGCACATCGACATGACCTTCTCAGTTTTAAGAGTGATGACAATGAATGCACTAAAAACAAAAAAAGAAAGGATTTTCAAGAAAACGAATCAGGACCAAAAAAAAAAAAAAATTAATTAACAAAATTTATATATGTACTAAAAAAAATTAAAAAGTGATAATGTTTGAGCAAAAAGTGATACTGTTAAAAAGTGATAGTTACTTTTGTTAAAAATATTATCACTTTTTACTTAAACATTATCACTCTTTTTACAGACCAAAATCTAGAAAAAAATATATGAATTATTCTATTCAAAATTTTGAAATATGGGTTAAAAAGATCCGTCTCACAGAAAAAGATTTTTGCCTGCATTTGTGGTTCAACATTCTTGAATGGAAAATGATCTCTCCGGCGTACTGATCAGTCCAATACCACGCCGGAAGAAGATCTTCCGGGATGGGGGAGGGCCCGATGGCTTTCGGGCCGAGGCCCGTATTCGAGACGGCGTTACAACGCGAAACCCATGGATCCAAATCGTGATCACATCCGTCCAAAAGGTATTGGTTAAACATGGGGGGAAGATCATACACGTACACTCTTCCATATCTACAATTATAATTAATCACTTTTGTAGCAGCTTTTTTATTATTTATAATATCTGATTTTGGTTGAGAATTGAAGCTGTTTAGGATGATAAATATTTGCAAGAGAATGATGATCAAGAATAGGCCAATAAGGTATCTGTGGCGCCATAAAACTCGAAATAACGATATATTGTTTAATTTTATGGAGGTGTGTGGGAGGGAAGATGAATGTTCTTCATCTAACATATTGGAATTCAACCGAAACTAACGGATTTATTATGTTTTTTTTTTTTTTTCATAGATTTGAGTATATAGCTCAAACTAGACGAACACCCGCGTATTACGCACCAGAGGTGGATGTTAGTATATGTCATTTCATATTCTATAAAAAAATTATGAGATGTAAAGTGAAATTTATTGAAAATAAAAATAATTAGCATTAAATTAAGAGTTAAGTCAGTCTCTCAAAAATTAAATTAGATTTTAATGATATTAAAATTGGGTATATATTTCACTAAAACAAGAGGGAAAGCATATTTAACGTTAAAGAACTAGAAAGAAATCAAGAAAAGGAAATTTAAAATATCTGCAATGAATGATTAACATGATGAAGAGATTCTGAAGAATGAAAAATGAAGTTTTAGATCACAATCTTAATTAAGGTAACAATAAAATTATTTAAAAAAAGTTGAATTGGATTGAGTTATTTTATGTAAGGGTTGGGGTATATACCCCTCCAGCTTTGTTTAATACACTCCCCTTAGTTTTTATTAATTCAATATATTCATAAAATACCAATTTTGCCCCTGAGTATATACACGCCCCCTTATAATCTAACCCTAATTTTTCTCATCTTCTTCCTCATTCTCCAATTTCCTCCCACACGTCTCTTCCTTCTTCCTCCTTCCCATCCACGGCCGTCGCCCATCCACCGCCGCCTACGTTCGCCGCCGCTCCGACACTTCTCTTCCTTCTTCCTCTTTCCCATCCACTGATGTCGCACATCCACAGTCACCTACGTTCGCCGCCATCAATCTTCTTCTTTTTTTAATTCTTCTCTTCCTTCAGCGCTCGACGCCGCCCTCCGGCTCTCCCTCGGCCGTCGCGGCCCACCCCCAGCGCTCGTTGTCGCTTGACTCGCCCTCGGCCTCTGCGGCCCGCCCTTAGCGCTCGTCAAGGGCGGAGGCAGGATGAAAATTTAAGATGGGCTGGAAGCAAAAAAAAAAAAATACGATAGAAAAAAAAAGTAAATTTTTTTTTTTACATACGTTGCACCCTACGATTCTTTATCTTATAGAATCATCGATAGGATCAATGTCTTCAAACAATTTTCTTTCAATATAAACAACCATAAAATCAGATAATCACTCTCCATTTTGTTTCGAAGAACACTTTTGACATGCTTCATAGCTGAAATTTTGACATGTTTCATAGCTGAAAATGCTCGTTCAGTCGAGGCAATGGTAACAAGAAGTGTCAAAACAAGATGAATCAATCTTGTAATTAAAGCATACGTTTGTGCCTTGTTGATCTCAACTAACTTTTGGGATAATTCAGAAATAGTTGACAGATTTTAAAAACTTTCTTGAGAAGGTATATCAATTTTGTAATGCTGCAATTCAAATCTCAAACGAATCATCCATTACCTATTATCAAATTAAATAGTTTTCACTTCAATTATTTGCTTCTCGATTATCCATTACCTATTATCAAATTAAATACACAATTAGTCAATTGATCATAGAAATACATTAATTAATGTCACTAAAAAAAAAGTGAACATAAAAAAAAATTAAATTATTCATAATTATTTATGTTATTCCTTCTACACAATTAAAGCAATGCTACTGTAACTTTAAAAAAAACCCAATCCAAACACTATGTTCTAAATTTTATTTTCTAATTTAAATAAGATAGTGGATATATGATATATTATTCATCATTCCCAATTTTCTGCTGTAATTTTTTAAAAACTCAATTCAAAAACACTATATCTCAAAATTTGTTTTCCAAATTCCTATTCACTTTATAATATTTAAAAATATAATGATAGTGGTGGCCTGACAAAAGTGGGATAGCTCAAGTGGTTAGAGGTAGTGGTGGCCTGACAAAAGTGGGATAGCTCAAGTGGTTAGAGGTAGTGGTGGCCTGTTGTAGACAGTAGATGAATATTGCTTTGAAATTTGGTGGCCACAATTCATCTACTAGTAATATCATTAAAAACAGAGCGCCGGAGCGTCAATTGCAGAGGTAAAACTTTTTTTGCAGTCGGCCGCGTGTCAATGGAAATAGCAGCATTTTTTTTTATATAGGTTTGAAATGGAAGGAAATTGGGGATTTTAGTTTAGGGTTTGTTAATTAAGTGAATTTTAAAATTGTGCAAAGTGTTAAATATGTTTATTTTACATATAATTGTACTAAACTCAGTGTAGTTAGATGGTAAAAACTCTTGCAAACAAATTTTATAAAGGTCTCTTGGGTTCGATTTTGATAGACTGCGTTTTTATTTATATATATAATTTTTTAGTAATTTTTTTTTTTAAAAAAACAGGGTGGGCTACAGCCACCCTTAGCCATTGAAGGGATCTGCCCTTGGCGCTCGCTGCCGCCCAGGTTTGATTTTTTATTTTTTATTTTAATTTCGACTATTATTAGTCGCTCAAAAACTCTCTCGTGGACAACCTACCTTCGACGAGAGTTCTTTTGGGCGATCAATAATGGTCGAAAATTTCAATTTTTTTAAAAAAAATTCTTTCAAAATTTGGTTGACAAACCAGTGTCGACCAGAGTATTTTTTGTCGACAAACCAGTGTCGATCGGAGTATTTTTGGTCGATAAACCCGTATCGACCGGAGTATTTTTTTTCGACAAACACGTGTCGATCAGAGTATTTTTGGTCGACAAACCAGTTTCGACCGGAGTGTTTTTTAAAAATAGTACTCGTAAGATTTTTTTTTTCTAAATTTTATATGAGGTGGCGGAAACGGAGGTGACGGTTGTGACGGCTGTCTAATTTTAGGGTTAGGGTTGGGATTGTGTTTAAATTGTAGGAGAGTGTATGTATCTAACATTATTTAATAAATGGGTAAAATTGATATTTCATATATATATTGAATTAAAAAAAAATGAGGGGGAGTGTATTAAACAAAGCTGGAGGGGTATATACCCCAACCCTTAAACATAGGCCCAAAGACGCTCAAAGAAAGTACAAAGGAGGCCCAAAAGTGGGAATAAACATTGGGTGTGGGCTATTTGGCCCTCTCCATGTATGTTAAATACACTCTCAATTTTAACATTTCCCCAAAATTAAATCCAATTCCCTTAAATTACCTAAATTGTCCATTTCTTTCAAAAACTCCTCATAATAAATACACTGTATTTATAAAACCCTAATTTCTCTATTTTACAAAAGCCGCCCCCATCCCACCCTGTCAGCCCCCGTCGCCCCGCCCCACTAAATGGTTTAATGGTTAGCCCCTCGTCCAGGGGCTTGACCGTTAAGGGTTCAAATTACTTTTAAATAAAAATTATTTTTTCATTAAGTACCAATAGTAGGACATACAATTTTAATTTTTTTTTTACACAAATTTTAGTCATTTAAGTTCAAATTCAACGGAATTTATTTTATTAAGTAAAAACTAAAGAATTTATTTCAAAAAATTATCTCTCTCTTTGTTTCGGATCGGAAGCCTATGAGCATACCATTGCTATATATGCATTTATAAAAATCTAATCTAATATTTCATATATATAAATTTGCTTTGAGACACGTGGTTATATAAACTATTTAATTATTCGTAATGTTGTGTGACGTTGGATTTATAATCTTTATCTATCATGTCCAATCAATGAAGAGTCATATTGTCGTTGAAACATTGAACGAACAGACAAATCTTACTATTCATAATTTTATTTTCTTTCTTACTGCCAATCAAATAATTTTATCAAAAAGATAATATTACTGTTAGTATGTTCTTCATGAAATTCAAGATCTAAGTACTTAACATAAAGTTTGATGTTTCATGTTTGCACTTATTTGTGTAATGCATTTATTTAGTTTTTTTTTTTTTTTTTTTTTGCATTTATTTAGTTAGGAAACCGCATGATGTTCATTTAACCTTCTTTCTTAAGCATCTTTTATTTTTTTTTGGTCCTACCACTCAATCATATTTTACACTTGAATAAATTAAAAACGTTTATAATTTTATTTGCATTCAATAAACGACTATTAGTTTAATTAAATATAGTTCTTTTTTAAATATTATTTCATCGTATTGTTTGAAGTTGAACTTTGAATGATTCGGTGTTAATTAAATGCATATATACATCAAATGAACAGAAATGAATGTAGGTTACTATTACCAAGTCAATTTTTAGGGTGAGGCCATATATCTAGCTCATGGATTATATTCGATGTATATCATAAGTTGAAGTTTATTTAAAAAAAAAAAAAAACTCATTTTCAATTTTTTTTTTAACTGTGTGGTCTAGAATATTATTGATATTTCATGTGTGTCGGTTTCTCAAATAAATCATGCATCCCAATATATAGCAATAGCATGCATGATATATCAAAATTGTGTAATATGCCTCAATTATAGTACGGACTATTTATTTATTTATTTATTTATTTTTTTTGTTGATTCCAGTACATTTTTCTTCATACAATATCACACTTATTTTAATATATTACATGTGTTACTATAGATACAATAATTAATAAAAATGCTCATATGGTAACATAGATTTGTATACCATCATCCCACTTTCGCTAATTTTGCGAAATCCTTAAAGGAGAGAGGAAGAAATTTGTCATGGAATGTCTCTGGTGCTCCGTGGTATGGTCTCTCACTACAAGAAAACAGTCAAATTCCAGCAGAAAAAATCCAGCGGTGAAATAAACTGTTGGAATCTTCAAAATTCCAACAGTTTTTCCAACAATATAAACAATCGTTGGAAAAATCCAACAGAGATTCCAACACCTCATTGAAGCCATTGGAATTTACCGTTGGAAAATGCATTGGAATTTTTTTAAAAAAATATCCAACGAATATTCCAACGACACTAGACAGTTGGAATGGTTCCGCTACATCAAATGATATGTTTTTATCTAATTCCAACAAAATTTCCAACGACATGCCATCGTTGAATTTTTTTTTAATTATTCCAACGGAAACTCCATTGGTACTAGACCGTTGGAATAGTTATCCTAAATTAAATTATATTTTTATATCTAATTCCAACATAATTTCCAACGAACGGCTATAGTTGGATTTTTCTTTAATTATTCCAACGGAAATTCCATTGACACTAGACCGTTGGAATATTTATCCTAAATTAAATGATATTTTTATATATAATTCCAACATATTTTCCAACGAACTACTATCGTTGGATTTTTCATTAATTATTCCAACGAAATTTCCATTGGCACTAAACTGTTGAAATAGTTATCCTAAATTAAATGATATGTTTATATCTAAGTCCAACATAATTTTCAACGATCTGCTATCGTTGGATTTTTATTTAATTATTCCAACGGAATTTCCATTGGCATTAGACTGTCGGAATAGTTATATTTTTATATCTAAGTCCAAAATTTCATTAACTTTCGCATGTTGGAATGATTCGCTAAATTTCATTGAATTTCATTGACTTTCACACATTGGAATGATTCGCTATAATTCAACAAAATTTCCAATTAATTAAGAACATTTTTTTGTTCCAACGGAATTTCTAAAGATGTTTTAGAATGATTTTAGTAACAAAAATACAAATTGTGAGATTTTCCTAAATAATATAATTAGATGATGAGTTACCCTCTCATTACAACTAAATTTAGTCCATCGTTAACATTTAATATTTCTAAAAAAATTCTTTACTCTTTATATGTAGTTGTAGCAACTCAATTCTCGATGTATACTAGTAATTATTAATACTTAATTTGTTCAAGAACATTTTGCTTGTATATTTGCTTAACTTTTCAGTTGTATATTTTTTTTAAACATTTAAATTGTATAAATCTCTTTATGAATAAATTCACTAATATAAGTAAATCAATTTGAGTGAAAATTGATAACCAAATATTTATGACACTTATTTTGCCTCGATATCAAATTATTTGAAATCAAAAAAAAAAAAAAACTAATATTTCTTTTCAATATTTACCAAGATATCCCAAAATGAAAAAAAATGAAAAAATAGGAATTGTTTTCAATTACAAGATATCCCAAAATGAAAAAAACGAAAAAATAGGAGTTTTTTTTTTTAATTAATATTGATATGTCATATAAATCTTACACCTTTTACACTCTTTTTTATTAAGACTATTCAAATTGGTTGGAATAAATCTCATTCTTAATCAAAGAATTAATTGACAATCTACTTCTATAAGGAATAAGGAAGCTACCTTAACAATGTTCATAAGAAACTTATAGTCAGTTGGATACACTTGAATACTTTTGAATATGAACTCATCAAATTCATTTCCTTGAAGTACATCAATTAACTAGAACGTGCGACCACATTTTTCAAGATTTATTGTTTAATGAAGATAAAGAATTTCTAACTTGAACTCTGAAAATCAAACTCTACAAGTAGAAATATGCAAGAGAATAATTGCATTCGGAGTTCAATGGTTTAGAGAACTTTGAAGTACTGTAACAGGATCATTGAGAATAATTCATCCCATTGAGGATAAATAACAAGAAGGAAAATCCATGTATCACCTATCCATACTAGATCCGACAAACCAAGTGGAGAAGCATTCATTGATAAGAAAAATTTGTAATGAACAACACGACAACACAAATATTTGATTCTTAGGAATCAAAAAGGTCATAATTTCAATGCGCACTAGAGCTCCCTGCTATCATATTCAAAAAAAGATAATGCCAAATTCAAATCATAATAACAACTCACATTTATGATTTAATATCTGAAGAAACATGGATGGTAACTTTGAGTAGAGAACTAAATATATCAAAGCCACATGTGACAGTCGCTTGTTGGGCAACAACTGATTCATCGTCTTTCAAAACATCCAAAGTACTAGAACAATTTCAGGTAACAACTCCAAGTGCTTCAAACAAGAAGTACATTTTGAAGAAAATAAATTTGCAAAAACAGCCAAGGTAATAACCAATATATATGAACTACAACTGACCACAGTTTGGTGTAATATAAGAAACCATATTGTACAACATAGACTACTCAAATAAACTGAAAATCTACTAATGATCAATTAGAGGGTCTAAGCCTGACCTATTAATGATTTTCCTTATCATTTAATAGTATTATAATACATCTACTTCTCTAAACCATTGCAACAATCAGACTCATTTGGAATTAGTTGTGAAAAGAAGTCTACAGAAAATTTTAATATCATGAGATGCTAATATGAATTCAACAACATCTTATCTACTAATTTAATTTACATCCACGTTATGGTACAAGCCACATAGAAATAAACATGTATCACAAGTATAATTCATCTATTTGTCAAGAAATTTTTTACAAAACATGTTTGAAAGAGCAAGTAGCAATGAAATTAGGCATTCAAGTTTCTGGTAAGATTGAGTCTCCGGCCAATTAACACAGTTTTCACACAAATACGATATAAGTAAAACAAGAAAATGAACCTAAATGCATATCTTGGCAAATATACGAAACCACAATGTGAAGCAGTTTTCACACATAAAATTCAAGAAAATAAAGACGCTCTTACTGGGTAATAAATTTGTGGTCCGGGCTCAGACGGTCTGAGAGTAGGTCAAGAATACCCAAATGAAACTCTACAATAAACACATAATCCGCCGCCAAGAGCTCGTTATGAACTCATCGCAACTGGTCAAGCTTTAATCCAGTCAGGAAAAAACAAACAGCAACTACAAATTTAAACAATTTATGCGCATACACAGCAGTTGCACATTACACACTCGTACCACACACACATCTCTTTTCTTCTACGCCTTAGCGAACACATAACAATCAAAGCAAGGCATTGATAGAAACTAGTTTCAAACTGTGTTCATGAATTCAAAAGGCAATACACAGATCGTATGATGATTATTTTTTGTTAGAAGACAGATGAAACCAATCTTTGGTTCATATATCATCATATAAATCTTTCGAGAAGAAATGAAAGATGATAAAATCACAAACAGATGGGGAATAAAAATATCTAAAATTATATTCGTGTTCAATTAAGTAATTTAATATCAAGCATGAGCAAACAAGCAAACCTACATGTTGGATGTCCACAACGTGAGGTTGTCATGGAGAAGCTACATAATCAGAGTGCTATCCTTGTAAGACTCCTAGCCGAGAGTGTCCAACTCAGCAATCGCCTCATCAAAAGCACAAGGTAAAAAACATTAGACTAAGAAAATGTCAATCAATTTACCAAAAAGTTAGCCATTGAATATAAGAAATTTAGGTGGTTCTTTGATTTGGCATGCTTTGTTTCCAACTCTGTATGTTATTTTTTCATAAAAAGGTAAAATCGGCATTGCAACAAAATCGCCTTGCAATTGTATTGCTTTTCTTTCAGCTTCAGTGTGAACCAGAAACAAATAAAAGGCCATTTGTGCAACAGGGTGAAAGAAAGATAGAAGGGGAATCAGGATATATTAAAAATACATGGGAAGGGTGCTAGTAAGAAGTAATTATTTTGGACAAAGTGAACTATAATGTGTAGCTGCAACTCAGGCATTGGGGCCTCAAACGTCAGAAATGTGCATTATATATGCCTTTTCTTTGGAATAAATTCAACAACAAAAGAATTCAATTAGATTCCCATAGATTTTAGCTCTGTTAATACTAGAAAGACGGAATAATAACCAATGTATTAACAGAATTAGTTAATAAAACCATACAAACTCTCTTATTGTAGCCAATAGCCCATCTAAACATACTTCTACAAGATTACAAATAGTGCATCAGAACAAGTAAACTAACACATAAGAGTAGAGTGGGATGGTGAGAGAATAGAGAGAGTACACCAAGTTCATACAAGAATGTTTCGTATGCAAGGAATAATAATAAGTGCCAGAGAAGATGCTAGTCTTCACACCCAATATCAAAGTTTAGTCACGGTTTCATTATCGTCTGCGGGTGCAAATAGAAAAATTAGTATCTCTGAAACATGATTAGTAAGGAAACTTCTCCTTCTCATCCCCATATGACACAATTCAGAGGGCAAAGCAATTGGTTAAGGAAGAACAATTTAGTGTTTACCATATTATGTATACATAAACATAAGCAACATTACTTTTGGATACCTGTTCTCTTTAGTATTTAAATAAGAAGACTGAAGTCTTTTCAAGCTGAAAATAGAGTTTATCTGTTGTATTAGAGTAACTACACTTTCTTAAAGAATTCAAATTCACACCTTCAAAGAATTATGTTTTCTAAATCATATGTATGTGGGAAAAAAAATCATTCAGTAATCGTCCAAAATCATAATCAAATACACACAAAATATAGTAGGATAGGAAAAATCAAAATCACACCGTTTACTCAGTCAATATAAAATAACATCAGAACTATTACACATCATTTGAGACGCAGATGCATACCACTATTTAGTACACACCAGGTGGAAACAGGTTTATCCTTTTGATATCACTCTTGCACTTAAGGAAAAATTCCAAGCAAAAAATACCCATAATGGAGCAAGTAAATATCAAAAATTCCAACTAATTAATACTACAGTGAAACTCAATCCCTAAAAAAACAGAAATTGAATCCTTCCAAATTCCAATCGATCTAAGAAAATTCTAAAAAAGAACTAAGAACCCATCAAACACCTAGAAATTACATACCATAAACTGGATTTTGTCAAGTAAATCGCACGCACTGCTGGGCGAATTAGATTGGCGGCGTGAGTCTGGAATCTGGGGAGTCGTATCTCACTGTGTTGCAGGGGAGGAGCATATATATCAAATTGGGAATGAAATTACTTAATACAGAATGAGCCAATGGCCTAACCTAATTTTTTTTAAGGGAAACATCACGATAATAAGTAATTGAAATCAAGACTAATTTGAATAATCTAGATTGAAACGACCAAGATATTCACAAGAATTGGAGGGAAAGTAGAATGGGAGGGAAGGTTGCCGCCTTTCTTCATTTTAATATGATATTCCCTCCTTCACCCAACACTTTACACTATTTCTGTAAAAAGTAACGAAAACAATTGAATGAAATTGAATCTTATGTTATTTAATTTTAAATATATATTTTTGACTAGATAAGTTATCATTAATTATAAAATATTACTTTCTATGTATGCAAAAAAAAAAAAAAAAGAAGAGAGAGAGAGGGTGTGTTCACTTTTTTTTACCCATGTTTTAAAAATAATTTATATGTGGAGTAACATGTAAAGTGTAACTTATTAACTTTGTTAATAAAGTAGAAAAAATATTTAAAAACTAACTACTTAAATAGAATGAGGATATTGTTTGTGGTGAAAAAAAATATGACTGAATACATTTTTGGTTCTTTGTGAATAAAAAAAACAGGACTCAACACACTTTTGGTGAACGAGGACTACTTTTTTTTATTTTGAAAAAGCTATATGTAATTTTGCTTCTAAATTAAAATATAGTAACAAGTTATTTATCTACATATTCAAGCATTTACAACTAAATAAGATATTATTAAAAATGACAAATAGCACATTGTTAAAAAATAGTGATGATTAAAATAAAATATCGATATTTTCTAATTATTTTAAAAAATAATATTAAGTACAAAGATAAAGATCATACGTGGTGAATTAAGTCCTGACGTCCTACACATATGAGTCAGAATGAACATATGGGAGAGATAAAGTGAAAAAAATTAAAATGACCTATTATGAGAAGTACAAATGATCTTAGCAATCATTTACATATGACCTAAGAATTCAGTTTAATTCGGTTTGTAACTAGATTGTTCGTCAAAGAAAAAGTAAGGTCCTGATTTGGAAGGAGTCGTATGACGATTCTCAAAGTCAATTTGCGGGGACATTTACATCTTCACTTCCACCTACTTTTGTAGCCTAGCTCTCATTCAACTCTACCGTCTCAACTGTAGTATATAGAAATGTTAAATATAAAGACGAGCATATGGGGAGCATTATAATGATTTACTCTCTCTCTCTCCGTCCAATTTTATTATGTCCACTTTTTCTAACACGGGTTTTAATGAATATTGATTAGTTTATGTATAAAATAGATAAGTTGTGGGTCCATAGATAAAATAATTGTTTATGAAAAAAATCAATGACATTTAAATAAATAAGTGATGGTTTAAGGGTGAAGATAAAGTAGTGTGAGTATTAAAAATTTTAAATAAGGAATCTACATAATAAAATTGAAGAGTCCAAAATATAAAATTGGAGGTAGGAGTATTATTTTTTATCAAACTAATGTTTTTAGGTTGTCGCGTGCTACAAACCATGAGTATAATACTCCAATTAAAAATATTACAGTAAATGATTATATATTAATTAACTATAACTAAACGTGAAATTTATATATATATTATACGCATATATATTTAGTGAAAGTAGAAAAACCCTGTAACTATAAAAATATAACTCTAAATGATAAAATTTAAAATATATGGGTATCTTGATATTAAATAAAATCATAACATATAGTACTACAACTTACAACTACATATACTCGAATAAAATAATTAATTTAATTGAAAAATTAAGTGTAAAAAAGGCGGTTCTCATCTCACAAAACATTTTATTAAAAAAATTTGAATATTTTGGGTGGGAATTTTTTTTTTTTGAATTTTTTGGGAATTCGGCTGTAATAAGAGGCGGTTTCATCTCCCGCTACTCACCTAGAAAGAAAAAACCCTAGTTCTTAATTCCCAAAGAAATTCTCCTTTCAATACTAGATCACAAATATCCAGAGAATCCATGTCTTTCGCATTCTTAATCGAACACTCGATTTCACCTTCTGCATAACAGAAAAAAATCCAACACTTTTTGGTATTCTTCGACCCCAATATGACTGAGCACTTGGTAATCCTAATTCGCAGATACCATGTACCAGCCGCCGCCGAAATCCATACGCAATTTTCGGCAGCTAGTGTACAATGAAGTGTGTGCGCTGGGATGAACATCTTGGTACTGACATTGGAGAGAATTGGGTGTTGTATACTTGAACCATGAAAAGGTAAACCATCTTCTCAATTCTCATTCACAGTAATCTCTTCCCCAATTCTAAAGTTTCTCTTTGTTTGTTCGCAGTTGTGAAATTTGTTTATTCCAAGCTCAATAGAAGGCTAATATGAGTATTGGTGTCTGTAAGATTTCATGATGAGGTATTTAGTTTTTATATTTTAACTTATTTTTCTCAATTTCCCCTGTTTTTAATACTCAATTCCTTCACTACACTATCAATCTGTAGCTATATTGATGTATACGAAATGAAATGATCAACAATTATTGCTTCATGTGTCTCCATGATGTAATACAATTAATGCTTCATTTGTCCCCATGATGTAATATGATTTTCATTAGTAAAACAGAGGATTTTGCCTTGTTTGCAGGAATTAAAATGAGTAAGGTTTTAAGGGGTAATTTCATAAATATGTATCTATAAAGTAAAGAAAAGAAATGGGTAGACCGGTTTGGTGGAAGTAATTTTGGGACACGGAGAGTATAAATTAAGTTGATGTAATTGATAAATTTAACACTACTTTAAGAATTTGGGGTTCTGAATTCAAGACATTTGGGGTGAGATAAATTAATTATGATAAAATTGTAAACTTGGTCTTGTAACTAAAGCATGTGGCAATTTTTTGGGATTTGTTCTGATGAACTAATCACTCAAAATTGAGGTTAGCACTAAATTTCTTGGTGGACCAAAATTGTTAAGAGGGACCATTCAAGTAAATTTTGAGATGAATGAATAATTATGATGGAGTAGTGGCATTTTGAAATGAATGAATACTTATGATGGGATATTGGCATTTAAAGAGTTGTGAAGTTACAAGTGATTTTTTTTATATCCAAATTTATTCATTTTGGTTAGAAGATATATAGTTGTTGCACGTTTCACTCTTGTATTTTGGCATGGTTTGTGTTGCAGCAAATAGCTTGTCAATATGCAGAGAAAGGGGCGATCCTTGTATTGCTTGCACGTCGAGAACATAGGTTGCGCGGAATAAGTGAGAATGCAAGAAGGCTAGGTGCACCAAACGTCATGATAGTGGCAGCCTATGTTGTCAAGGAGGATGAAGCATATTTCTCTTTTGTTATTGCATAACGATCAATCACCTACATAACTTGTATACTTTAGTGTTTGAGGCGTTTCGAATCAAATGGAAGGCAAACTCTAATTTGATGATGGTGATTCCTAGAACTTAATATTTATGTTACAATTTTAGTTTTTTTTGTTTATGAGAATTAGGAGGATGAAATACACTTTTATATGTAGAACGCATTGCTTATGTATTTATGATATGTACGTAGTTGACTTTGTAATTGTTATATATATATATATATATATATATATATATATGTGCATTCAGTTGATATGTTATGTTATTTCAAATTATTTTGACAATGCTTTATATTATTCAAATAAAAAAATGAAATAATTTAAAAACAAATTTCAATACCAAAATATCATTGAAATTGGTGTCAAAACAGAATGATGTCGATGGAATTGACGTCGGAATTCCCATATAATAATTTTCCACAATGAAATAATATTCCATCGGTATATGTTTGTTGGAATTTTAATTCCAATTGAATAATGTCGTTGGAATTAGTGTTGGAATTTGAGATAAATAATTTTCCAATTGTTGAAATTCCAATGACCAAAATCCGTCGAAAAATTCCAACAAAAAATTGTGGCTGGAATTGGCAATGAAACTTCTGTTGGAACAAATTCCAACAACTGTATATTCCAACGGGAAATGTCTGTTGGAATTTATATTCCAACTAAAAAAGTTTTGTTGGAATCTGCGATGGATAATTTTCCAACAGTTAAAACTCCAATAGTTAAAATTCGTTGGAAAAAATTCCAACAGAAAATTATCGTTGGAATTGTCAATGGAATTTTCATTGGAAAATATTTCAACAACTCAAATTTCCAACGATCAAGATCCGTTGGAATGTACCGTTGGAAATTTTTTTCGCTGGAATTTTCATTGGAATTTTGCAATTCCAACGCCCACTTTTCCAACGGCCGTATTTTCGTTGGAATTTCCGTTGGAATCATTGATTCCAATGGAAAAAATGCAAAAAACCGTTGGAAATTTTCTGTTGGAATTTGGCTGTTTTCTTGTAGTGTCTGTGGAAAGATAGGAACAAAAACATATTCGCAAACGAGCCCATAAAGCTAGAAAAAACCTTCGACGATATTAGGACAAAGACGTGGAGTCCGGGACGGAACTAGCAAGGGTGTGGGGTGGCCCTGGCCCCCCTCAAATTTTTTTAAATTTTTTTGCTATTATATATGTATTATACATACGCAAATTCAAATACAAAAAAAATTCATGCGTTAATTATCATTCTGCAATCTAGCCTAATTGCCCAAAAGCCCAATAACGTTTCTTTTTTCCATTTGAGTCGGACTTCTCAAATTCTTGTCATCTTCTATAACAAAGTAGTGAAAGTAGATTTAGTTATTTACTTATTATTTTTAATAGCACAAATAATTAAATTTAATAAAAATAATGAGTAAGTTTTGAAGGGTAATTTTATAATTTTTTTATGTATAAAGTTAAAAAATAAAATAAGTTAACTTATGTTTATGTGTAGGTCAGTAAGTCTAAAAGTTGGGACATTTTATGTAAAATTAATGATATTGTAAAGGTGAAGTTTATAAAGAATTTTCAATATTAAGAGTGTAAAAATTATTATGAAATGTTGTGAAAAATACTGTGTGAAAGTTATTATTGGACAAAAAAAATATATTATAAAAATTATGTCATACATATATTAGTATTTAAATCATTTCTATCGGCCCCCCTCAAGTCAAAATTAAATCCTGGGTCCGTCCCTGTGTGGAGTAGAATTTATCATGAGCAAGGTGACAACTTACTCCTTTAATTTCTTTTCTAGACTAGTGCGGAAATCTCATATTAATCTGTAAGGGGGTATAATTATTTTGTAACTGTCTCATATTTCTCTTTAACATCTTGTAACTCAAGATCGACTATAACTTTTGAGTACCTCTGGTACTCCAATAATGCAATTTCCCTTCTTATGTCCAAAAAAAATTATATATGTGTGTGTGCATGCATGTACATATAAATGTACTTGTTTACATTTTGAACCCAAACAACAAATAATTCCACAGCTTTTCTTGACGTCTCACACACAATTAACGAGACAATATTATACCTGTTGCATGTGATATGTGTATTACTAAAAAAGGCTTTTGGATCTTTTTCCTTTGTTTTAATAAAGAAAGGTCAAGTCTTCGACGCTTCTTGATTATTACATTCATTGAATATCGTCTATCTCATATATACCACACATTGTATGTCCGCTATAATTAAGGTTGTAAATAAATCGTACGTAATTGTTCAAATTAATTTGAAATTAATATTGAACTTTCAAATTTTGTAAGAAACTTATTTAATTGAGTCGTGCTCAAATGAATTTTAATCAAGTTGAACACGAGTCGAGCACCAGGAGTACGTATATAATTGTACACTTTGTTATGTTCTTTTCAACATATTAAACTTGACATTAATCCGAATTTTAGACTTTACCAAAATTAAACATAATAACTTTAGTCGACAATAGTTTGATCTTTTGAACTATCATAATTAGACGCTCATTGTGTAAAATTTTGTAAGTTACTACTCCCTCCGTCTCTTTCTCGATACTTTTTTATACATAAATTAAGAAAAGTAATTAAATAATAGATATAGTACAAAGTGATGTGATTGAGAAAGAGATATAGAGAAAAAAAGTACGTAAGATATAAAGTGAAGTGCAAGAATAAAAAAATAAAAAAATATTTACTAAAAACTGTACAGAAAATTTATAGACGGACGAACCAAAATGGTAAATGAAAAACTTATACGTGATAGGAGGAGGAGAAGTATAATTTAATTTAAACATAGAAAACTAGTTTGTCAATTAATTAGGTTAGTGTAGGTTTTAATCCAAAAGCATCTTAATTACAGAACATAAATCACAGATACTGCAATAATTAACATGGGATGTTCAAACTCTACACGTCTAATCTCATCTTGCTGCCAGTAAGTATGGGGACAATTAATAGGTGATTTTTTTTTTAATGTTATCCTCTTTTAACTATAGAAAATATTGTTAATGATAATTTCTAATACTCTTCTTCACTCGTGGACCGAATTAAGACTCTGATACCATGAAAAAAATTCATTTCATTTAAAAATTCAAACTTATAAAGAGATGAGAAATGAATTATTTTATATTAATTCCTAGTACTTAATTTTTAAATGGACTAGTCTTGTCTTGGTGAGATCGTCTCACAGAATGAGATCCGTGAGACAGGTCTCTTTTAACCCTCATATATAATGTTTGAGCAAAAAGTGACAATCACTTTTGTTAGAAATATTATCACTTTTTACTTAAACATTGTCACTTTTTTTACAAATCAAAATCTGGAAAAAATATGAGTTATCCTACCCAAAATTTTAAAATATAGATTAAAAGGGATCCGTCTCACGAAAAAGGATACGTGAGACGGTCTCACACAAGTTTTTGCCTGGTTAAATAACCCTCCCTCATTCTTACTTTGATGGGAAACGTCTTAGAAATTTACATGTAACTAGTAAGTAATAAGCGCTTCTTGTAGTTTATTGAAAAAAGAAATGAATGCATACATGTGACTAGTGTTTGAAAATATTGCACGACAATTAGTAGTGGTTACTGGTATCTATAAAAAGTAATAAACCTTCACTATTCTATGTATACTTTTAGCACTGTCTACACTTAATACAACATGGAAGACTCGGTCAAAAAGCCCCCCCGAGTGGAAAAAAATATTTGCTAATTTTGTGGCCATTAGACAATTTATCTTGTAGCCATTAACAGTAAGTACGTTATCATTATATTCTCATTCAAAACACCTCATTAGTTTAAACTATTTTTTCACAACACTAATTATCTTTCTTAATCATTGCCTAATTTAATTATCCATCTCCCAAACCTTCAATCATTAATTTTCATAAAAGAAAATTCTTAACTTTTTAATGGAACATAAAAGTGTTAATTTTCCTATAATGACGCAAGTCCAGTGAAAAAGTTAGCCAGCACATGCAGGTGTAGAAAATGTACTTGACAAAAAGTATACCTACACGGCTATACGGTCGTTAATATTAATCTGATATGCCCACGTGATACTTCCGCGAAATTGGAAGGCATTTTATCAAATTATTATAAGTGAGTATGAGATAAATTGATGAAAATATATATAATTATTATTACAATTTAGGTTTCAAACTTAGATATATTATTTTCTAAATTTTAGATTCGAAACTCTGAAAGTGTAAATAGTTTTTTAAAGATCAGTTAATATAGAGCTTTGCTATTAGCCGGGACGGAACCAGGAATGTGGGCGAGGGGGGGTCAAAATGTTTAATATAAATGTATATTCGATACATTAATTTAGATATTTTATATTTGTAATATTATTCATAGTTAAATATATAAATATGTTTAATATATATATTACTCATTTTGTTCCAGTAGAAGCTTCTAATATTTCTTTTTTTATTCGTTTCAATAAAAGATTTCCCTTCATTTTTGTAATAAACTACTCTCTCAAAATCTATTATATTTTTTTCACTCGATATGAAAATCTTCTATAATTGATTGAGCTAGTGTAGAACATCGAAAAACTATGGTCGAATTATGCTTGAATCCCTCTAAACCCTAAAATTTATAATCATCTAAAATTAAATAATAATTAATACAAAAAATAGTATTTATAGAGGAACAAGAAGTATAATTACATAATTTAATGAGACAGGCTGATGCTCACATAATAAATATTGGATTTAATAAGTATTGAACTAATGGATTTAATAAGTATTGGAAAAAAAAAAAAAAGTGAGGGGGGCCATGGCCACCCCACTATACCTATAGTTCCGTCCCTGGCTATTAGGACATTTGTTAGTGGACGGTGAGATTGGTCCTCGAAGGTAGTTGGTTCTTGGACCGGATACTGAGACCTAAAAAAAATACTACTCCCTACATCCCTCGTTACCAATTTTGTCATTTTTTACGTTCAATGTTAAGTTACTCATTTCTACCATATATATTCTCTCTTTCTGACGAAGTTGGATAGCTCAAGTGGTTAGAGCACCACTACCTAGACTTTAGATCCTGGGTTCGAGTCATGGAGAGGGGAAAAGGGATGGGTATTTAATGTAAATTCAAAAAATATTCTCTCTTTCTTACTCCTCTCCACCTTTCTACCTCTTTACTTTCTTATCTCCTTCTATTTCAATATCACATTAAATATTACTTCATTCAATTCGTTCTATAATAACTCTACACTCATAACATCCACAAATTTACTCAAAATGTCATTACTTTTGATCAACACATTTACACAAGTCAATTTTTTTCTTTGCTTTGTACATAAAGATTTACGCAATTATCCACAACTTTATATAAAATGTCATTACTTTTGGGTCAACACATGCACACAATTCGATTTTTTTCTTTACTTTGTACATAAAGATTTACGTAATTATCCCTCAAACTCTACTCATTATTACACTTTTTAATATGTATGTCGATCCACCTATATATAAAATTTACTGTAAACCGATTAATTATATTTTTTAAAGATTGTGTAAATAGTAAATGAGTAACTTATCGAGAGCGACGTATTATTTACGTACCTACAGGCTGCAGGCAAACCTTCAGGGCCTGACAATCTGCAGCATTAAATCTGGGGATGGACATAACATATATAATCCTTATGATTATATGTCTGCTATAATATCCATTTCTCATTTATACGAAAACTTTATATAGTATGAGTGTATATGTACGTATATTCATTAATTGGAATGGCATTGTATTCCACAACCCATATATGCATGCAAAAAATAAATCTCCCATGTCCGATATTATTTTGTTCTAAAGATGAAGATGAGGCAGAAAACATGTCTCCAATTTCAAAAGAAATTGTGAAAACGACAAAAAGGAATTCTGTCCAAAATTTGATACCAATATATATAATAGGATAATTATTTAATTTAGGGCTAGGTTACCGATGAAGAATGGGCATTTCTCCGGCAGGCTATCGTTGTCCGTGACCAACAAAAAAGCCCAACCCGGGAACATGATCAATGTGGGCCCACGTGTCTCCTCCACAGCTACCACCATGACGTCACCTGGTCCCCCCTGTCGCTACTTGATGCTACGTATCATAGGACATACATATTTTATTAACAATAGTCTCTCAATTAAAATTTTCTATATATACATGTTAACCCTCAACCTTCAAATTCACAATAGTCTCACAATCAATTTTTTCTAAATTTAACTTCCAAAATTTTAGAGTCAAAGATCATGGCTATTGATGCAAGTCTCTCGTATCCGGTGGAGGCACCGGAAATCGAGAAATTTGCTAAGGCTCTTCAATTTATTGAAGATGTGACGAAAAACACTGGAAACGTGCAGGAGAAGGTGTTGAGGGAAATACTTGTGCAAAATATGGAGACGGAATATCTTGGGAGGTTCAATCTTGGCGGTGCGACTGATCGGAATACGTTCAAGTCTAGGGTTCCGGTGATCACGTACGAGGATATTCAACCGGAGATACAACGTATTGCGAATGGCGATCGGTCCCCTATTCTTTCTTCTTACTCCATCTCCGAGTTTCTCACTAGGTAAATATATGTTTCAAAAATTATGCTATGGTTTTTACTTTGGACTAAAATTGAAAAACACGAAAAGAAATTAACGTACCATATATACGTACCTTTTATAATTATTTAAATAGAATAAACATATACTTCGACTTCAGCTCAGGTACATCTGCCGGTGAAAGGAAGCTGATGCCAACAATTCCACAAGAGATGGACCGTAGGCAGCTTTTGTACTCACTTCTCATGCCCGTTATGAACTTGTAAGAATAAATTACCCTCAAATTTAATTTTAATTTTATCTAATTAGCACTATATATAATACATGCATTTTAATTATAGTAAAATATTGGGTACACTGCAGATACGTGCCAAATTTGGACAAAGGGAAAGGCCTCTACTTTCTATTCGTCAAGGCCGAAACCAAGACTCCGGGCGGGCTGCTCGCCCGCCCCGTTCTCACAAGCTACTACAAAAGCGACCACTTCAAAACCCGACCCTACGACCCGTACAACGTCTACACTAGCCCCGACGAGGCCATTCTCTGCCCCGACTCGTTCCAAAGCATGTACACGCAAATGCTTTGCGGCCTCCTAATGCGACAAGATGTCCTTCGAGTCGGGGCAGTTTTCGCCTCGGGCCTACTCCGGGCCATCCGCTTCCTCCAACTCAATTGGCCACAACTCGCACGTGACATCTTAACCGGGTCTCTAAACCCTAAGATCACGGATCCTTGTATCCGTGATCGCATGATCCGGATTCTTTACCCGGATCCGGATCTAGCTAAATTCGTGGTCCGGGAATGTGAGGGGGATAATTGGGAGAGAATTATCCCCCGAATTTGGCCTAACACAAAGTACCTCGATGTCATTGTAACGGGCGCGATGGCTCAATACATACCCCTTCTTAATTTCTACAGCGGGAATTTACCGCAAGCGTGCACTATGTACGCTTCGTCCGAATGTTACTTCGGACTTAATTTGAGTCCCATGGCGAAGCCATGGGACGTGTCGTACACGATCATGCCCAATATGGGCTACTTTGAGTTCATCCCCCAAGGGGGATCAACTCAGCTTCCGCCAGTAAATCTGGCGGAAGTGGAACTCGGAAAAGAGTACGAGCTAGTAGTGACGACCTACTCGGGGCTGAATCGCTACCGAGTAGGCGACATTCTCCGAGTTACGGGGTTCCATAACTCGGCGCCTCAATTCAAGTTCATTAGGCGGAAGAACGTTCTCCTGAGCATCGACGCCGACAAGACAGACGAATCGGAGTTACAAAAAGCCGTCGAAAACGCCGCCGTTTTGCTGGCGGAATTCAACACTACGGTTGTGGAGTACACGAGCTTTGCGGATACAACCACGATTCCAGGGCACTATGTTATCTACTGGGAATTACTTGGAAAAGATGAGTCAAACTCACCTAACGACGACGTTTTGGCGAAATGTTGTTTCATTATGGAGGAGTCGATGAACTCGGTGTACAGACAGTGCCGAGTCGCGGATAACTCGGTGGGCCCGCTTGAAATTAGGGTTGTAAGGAATGGTACATTTGAGGAGCTAATGGATTATGCCATCTCTAGAGGCGCGTCGATCAATCAGTATAAAGCGCCGAGGTGCGTGAGTTACACGCCCATTGTTGAGCTGCTGAATGCGAGGGTATTTTCCTCGCATTTTAGCCCCGCGGCCCCACACTGGGCCGCGGAGAAACGAGTTTGATGCCTTTTGGGTTTGTCGAGTGAAAGAAAGAATCTCGAAAGTATCTTTATTTCAGTGTTTCATTTCTTTTTACTGTAATATTTAATTTGATGGGTTTCCTGTAGGTGTATATTCAAATAAATTGTGTGATTGTGAAGTTATTATAGCTTATGCTTGTCAATAAGTGTGATTTTATCTCATTCAATCGCACGATATCTGAAAAGGGGCCAATTTCTAAGTTTGAAACTAAAGAATGGGATAAAACATTTTTTTTCCTCATTATTTTTTAATTTTTTTTTCAAAATGGTTTCAAAAATATTTATATACGAATTTAGTCTCAATTATTTTATATATGTATCAATTTCGTTTCAAAATTATTAAAATTATCGAAACAACGTTGTCTTTTTATCATATGTAACACGTGAACGGTCGATTTCAAAAAAATTGAAACTAAATTTGTATACTTAAAAAGAATAAATACAAAAAAAACTAGTTACTATCATGCATGTCTATTGAAGTTTAACTCAATCAATTTGTATACTTCAAAAGAATAAATACAAAAAAAGTTAGTTACTCATCATGTCAATTTTGGCAAAGTTGACACTAAATTTGTATACTTCAAAAGAATAAATACAAAAAAGCTAGTTAGTCATTATGTCTATTGAAGTTTAACTCAATCAACTTACAATAAAATCAAATTTAATCTCAATTTTCTCTAATCAATACTACTCCAATTAATATATATGTTCAACACGTGAACGGTCGATTTCGACAAAGTTGAAACTAAATTCGTATACTTCAAAAGAATAAATTAATACAAAAGAAGGTTACTCATCATGTCTATTGAAGTTTAACTCAATCAACTAATAATATAATCAAACTCAAATATATATTTCTAACTTCATAGTAGTATATTTCATCGATCAATTCCATTTTACTTGGAATGTATTGGATTGAAAAACCAATTCCATTCCTTTGATTTTGGAAATTTTCATGAATGAATTACAAGAGCAAATGAATTACAGGCTATGAATATGTTTTGGGAAGGAGAAGAGCCCTACTAATACAAAAGTAAAGTAACCGATTAATCTTAAGTAACTAACTATTTAAAACTAACCAACAAGATTAGATACAAACCAAGAGTGTATCTACTAATTACAAAGGGTGTATCTATCAGCCTAAGGGTGCATTTATCAGCCTTTATACCCCCTCAAAATGGGAATGGATATTCAACAATCCCATTTTGGATTTGAGATTAGCAAAGCTTGAAGGTGACATTGGCTTTGTTAGAATGTCTGCCAAGTTTGCTGTAGTTGGAATATGAACCAAAGTGAACAATCCAGCTTCAATTTTTTCCCTAGTGAAGTGATAATCCAAGGCAATGTGCTTTGTTCTTTGATGTAGACAAGGGTTATGTGCAATGGAGAAGGCACTCTTGCTGTCAGTATACATGACAAAAGGGTGTAAAAGTTGAATTCCCAAGTCAGCTAGGATGTAGTGAATCCATTGAATCTCACAAGAAGTTGATGCCAAAGCCCTGTACTCAGCCTCTGCAGAAGACCTGCTAACAGTAGATTGCTTCTTGGATTTCCAAGATATTAGTGAAGAACCAATATATATTCTAAAACCAGTAATACTTCTCCTTGTTTGACTGCACCTAGCCCAATCAGAATCTGAAAAGGCATGTAATTGAAAGATGATATCCTTGGGGTAAAACACACCAGTACCAGGATTGCTCTTGAGATACCTTAAAACTCTATGTACAACAGTCAAATGAGCCACAGTGGGAGATTGCATGTATTGACTAAGAGTTTGAATAGCATAGGAAATATCAGGCCTGATGACAGTTAAGTAAAGAAGTTTACCTACAAGTTTTCTATAATGGCTAGGATTAGCAAGAATAGGAGAATGTATATAAAAACTCAAATTGGAATCCATAGGGGTAGAACAAGGCTTGCTACCCAAATAACCAGAATCATGGAATAAATTCAAAGTATATTTTCTTTGGCAAAGGGTAAGACCAGTACTATTCCTAGCAACCTCTATCCCCAAAATATACTTTAAAACACCAAGAACTTTAATAGTGAATTTATCATTCAAGTAATTCTTGACAAAGTTAATAATGTCAATATTGGAACCTGCAACTATCAAATCATCAACATAGCATAAAACCACAGTAAAATCAGCACCATCATTCTTAGTAAACAATGAAGTATCAGCTTTGGATTGAACGAATCCCAAGTAAGTCAAAGAAGAAGTCAATTTTGTAAACCATTGTTTGGAAGCCTGTTTCAATCCATACAAACTTTTATTTAGTTTACAAACTCTTTTATCAGTATTAGGGCAATAACCAGGAGGAGGAAGCATGTATATTTCCTCGTGCAAATCACCATGTAGGAAAGCATTGTTTACATCCAATTGATGTAAATGCCAATCTTTAGCAACAGCAATAGCTAATAGAATCCTAACTGTGGTGATTTTGGCAACAGGGGAATAAGTATCAAAGTAATCTATGCCCTCTTGTTGGGTGTAACCTTTAGCCACTAGTCTAGCTTTATATCTTTCTATAGAGCCATCTGAATTGTATTTAACCTTATAAACCCATCTACAACCTATGCAATTTTTACCTAAAGGTAAGTCTACAAGAGTCCAAGTATTGGTCTTTTCTAAAGCTTCAAGTTCTTTATTCATAGCAAGGATCCAATTTTCATTTAGGATAGCCTGTTTATATGATCTAGGCTCTTGAATTTGAGAAATAGAAGCAGTGAAAAGAGAATGTGAAGTAGATAACCTATTAACAGACAGGTAATCATGTATAGGGTACTGTTTACCAGAGTGAGATAAATTCAACTTAGAATGATCAACAGAAGCAGGCAAATCAGTTTCATACACTTGCAAGTAAGCAGGCTGTGATTTAGATCTAGAAGGTCTTTTGTAAGATTCCTCCTGTAAGTTATGAACAATGGAATCAGGTTGTATGACATTATCATGTTCACTAGTGGTGTGAGTGGGATTAGTAACATCATTGTGGACTTCTGGAATGTCCACAGGATCAGCATGTTGAAGATTATCATTGTAAATAAAAGGGGGATCATCAAAAACATCATCTTCAATAGCAGTGGGAACAGAATGTGTGTGTGTGTCAGATTCAATAACATTCTTGAATGGAAATATATCTTCAAAGAATGTCACATTTCTAGAAACAATAATTTTGCCAGAGGAAATATCAAAGAGTTTGTATCCCTTGATACCAAAGGGATAACCAATGAAGACACACTTACTAGCCCTGGGATCAAACTTATGTCTGTGAGAAACCAAGGTATTTGCAAAACATAAGCATCCAAAAGTTTTGAAGTAGGAATAATCAGGGGTTTTGCCAAATAAAATTTCAAAAGGAGTTTTCTGTTTGAGAACAGAAGAAGGAATCCTATTAATGATAAATGCTGCAGTTTTAATACATTCACCCCAAAATTTAATAGGTAAAGATGATTGGAAAAGTAAAGCTCTAGCAACCTGAAGTAGATGTTGATGTTTTCTCTCTACAATGCCATTTTGTTGTGGTGTTTCAACACAAGAAATTTGATGAAGGATACCAAAAGAATGATAAAAATCTGATAAAATAAATTCAGTTCCATTATCATTTCTTAATTTCCTAATTTTAACACCAAATTGAGTGAGAACTATGTTGTAAAAATTTTGCAAAGAGATTTTCACATCACTTTTAGCTTTTAACAGGTAAATCCAAGTGCACCTACTATAATCATCAACAATTGTGAGAAAGAATCTATGGCCACTAACAGAATGTTCTGAAAAAGGACCCCAAACATCACAATGTATTAGATGAAATATACCAGTAGAAACAGAAGTACTCAAAGGAAAAGGCTTTCTTCTCTGTTTAGCTAAAGGACAGATCAAGCAATTGTTTTGAATACTAGATGCTTTTACATTCAAATTGGGAATTTGCAACAAACATTTACTAGAGATATGACCTAGCCTCTTATGCCACAAATCAAAATTACATGAAGTATGAAAAGCATGACTAGAAGGAACAGAATGTCTAAGAACATTATTGACAGAGGGGTGATCAGTTTGTAACAGATATAAGCCCCTAACTTGTTCAGCAGAACCAATCACCATCTTGGTTGAATTGTCCTGTAAGATACAATGAGATGACAAGAAGCTGACAGTGCAGTTGGAATATCTAGTTAAATGGCTAATAGAAAGGAGATTAAAGGTGAAATCAGGGACATACAACACATTATATAAAGTGAGATGTTCATTTATGACAATATTTCCCATATGTGTAGCTATAGATATTGCATTATTAGGTAATGAAATCTTGATATTAGCTACAGAGGAAAGAATAGTAAACAATGAAATGTCAAATACCATATGATCAGTAGCACCAGTGTCTAATATCCATGTGGAAACTTTAAAGGAATTGAAACATAAATTGGATGAAGAGATAGGGAACATACCTGTATCCTTGGAAGATGGAATTTCCTCAATATGGGCAGTGGAGGCCCCTGCCATAGAATGAGGCATGTCCTTCCCATCACCTAAGTTCTGCATCTTAGAAAAACTCAAGAATTTATCAAAAAGATCCTGAGTACAAAGAGGATTATAATCCATGGGGTAAATCCTCTTGGGAGGGGATCTAATGGAGTTATTTACAGCCTTAGTGGTGTCTTTATTGGGAGGACCCCTAGGGCCTCTCCAGCCAGGAGGAAAACCAATGATTTGAAAGCATCTGTCAATAGAATGGCCTAAACCATCACAGTGGCTACACTTAAGGGGTTTTCTTTTGTCCTTAAAGAATTTGGAGTTCTTGGCCAACATAGCAACAGAGTCAGAAGGAAGAGGCTCAGGGATATTGTTTAAAGCTCTTTGAGATTCTTCTTGAAGCAATAACCCATATATTTTTGATAAAGCAGGAAAAGGGGATTGCAACAGGAATTGACTCCTAATGGGGCTATAAGAATCATGGAGGCCAACTAAAAATTTCATCATAGCATCTTGCTCTAGAGTTTTGGTCATAAGTTTTGGCAAATCACAAGTGCAACCATCCATAGTCCCACAAGAACATTTAAGAATAGGTCTGAAGCTTAAGTACTCATCCCAAAGAGATTTAAATTGATTTTAATAACAAACTAATGACTGAGAGCCTTGAGATATGGTGCTTAAAGATTTTTCTAGATGATAGACCCTAGTTCCATCAGAAAGTTTATAGCGAATCACTAATTCATCCCACACATCTTTAGCAATAGAAAAATATTCTAAAGTGTGTTTGATATCAGGAGAAATGGAGTTTAGGATCCATACCAAAACCAGATTGTTCGCCCTTACCCAGGCAGCGTGGATAGCAGGATCGTCCTCCTCCGAAGGAATCTGTAAGGAGCCATCAATCAACTGGATTTTGTTTTTCACGCTGAGACTTCTTTTAATGGCGTGGCTCCAAGAAATATAGTTGGTGCCGTTGAGAGGCTCGAGGACGATGGAAACCGCCGGATTATCATTCTGGTGAAGGGCTAAGGTGGAAAAGGGGTTTTTGGCCGGATCAAGGGAATTAGGATCAGTAACTGTAGGCGCCATGATCAAGAAACAAAATCAAGGGGAATCGGAGGTGAAAACTCGCGAAAACAAGCCCTAAATCAATACAAAACACTCTTCAAAGGAGAGGGGAAAATTTGGGATCGATATGAGAATCGAATTGAGTGAAGCAGAAGCGAAAGGATCGAACGGTATGTCAATTTCAAAGAGAAACTGATACCATATTGGATTGAAAAACCAATTTCATTCCTTTGATTCTGGAAATTTCCATGAATGAATTACAGGCTATGAATATGTTTTGTGAAGGAGAAGAGCCCTACTAATACGAAAGTAAAGTAACCGACTAATCTTAACTAACTAACTAACTGTTTAAAACTAACCAACAAGATTAGATACAAACCAAGAGTGTATCTACTAATTACAAAGGGTGTATCTATCAGCCTAAGGGTTCATTTATCAGCCTTTATAGAATGCGTGGTATGCATGCTAGCTTTTGTAGTTTACTTACAAACCAATACAGCTAAACTTCCTTCTGCTATATTATATAGGTGGAAAATCATTGACTAATTATTAATCATAGTATAATTATGGCTAATGGGTAAACTATTTAATACTAGCTAGCATCACGCGATGTATCAATATTTGACAACAAATTTTGACATAAGAGTTATAAGTTGACTGACTATTATATTAATCAAAGTGTAAAGAGAAATAATTAACTCGTTGGAACAGGAACAAGCTAAATAATTACAATTTCAAAATACTGAAAAAAGAAACATATATATATTTATATCTATTAAAAATAAATTTGCAAATCAAGGTAACATTATCATTATTATTGTTCATGTTAAAAATATTGTTTTGTTCATAGAAATGTTACTGTCCCACTCTGTGACTAATCTCAAAAGAAATCCCTTGATAAAATGACAAGGAATCTCGTTTGTACCGTTGTACATCGGAATATCTATCTGTACATTCTTAATTCAACACATCAAGTCGTTGTAGTATAGTGGTAAGTATTCCCGCCTGTCACGCGGGTGACCCGGGTTCGATCCCCGGCAACGGCGAATTTTTTGTTTTTATAAATTTTGTAAGATTTAATATAAGAAAGATCTTTTAAAACTCCACGTCATCAATGCCCGTCTAGCTCAGTTGGTAGAGCGCAAGGCTCTTAACCATGTGGTCGTGGGTTCGAGCCCCACGGTGGGCGACTTTTTTTTTATCTTTTTAAATTTATTACTCCATATTATTTTTTTGGTGATTTATCTCGAAAAAATGAATATGTGATTTTGAACGGTTATGGTCGATTTTGAGTGGTTTATATAATTACCATACAATTACGGACGAAAAATTGAAATTATACAAATTTAATATTAATGTCAAATCAAATGTCCATTAAAATTCTTAAGATTTAACTAAAAATAAAAAAATGTCCAATATATTACAAAATAAATGCTACTAAAAATTACTAATGAATTATATTAACCAACAAAAATAAGTTACACCGTCCAATTCCAAAAGCAATGACTTAATTTTCATCTATTCCATCACAACAGCTAGCCTACCTACGTCTACAATTCACCACCAAATGCACATCAAATATAAATTTTGTAAGATTTAATATAAGAAAGATCTTTTAAAACTCCACGTCATCAATGCCCGTCTAGCTCAGTTGGTAGAGCGCAAGGCTCTTAACCTTGTGGTCGTGGGTTCGAGCCCCACGGTGGGCGAATTTTGTCTTTTTTGGTGAAGAATACTTGTGTACAAATTAACTACTAGTTATAATTAAAATCACGACTCTTGGTTGGAAATTTTGAAAAATAAAATTTATTTTCATTTCATATATCCTTCATACAAACACACTGTGTACAAATAAAATCATCACTATGCAGAATGAAATAAATAATTAATTCTTAATTTTTTTTAATTAATAAATATAATAAAATAAAAGACTCAGAATATAGATAAACTAGTGCAGTGTCCGCGTACTGCTATGCGGGATTAAAAAAACTTTCAAATACTTTATTTAAACAGATTATAATATTTTTTCAATTTAATTTTATGATTTAAACATATATATGCATATACATAAACAATAGCTTATTATCAAGCTTATATGTTATTTAAAATGATAATTCAAAAGAAAAAAAGAAAGTAATTTGGACAATGTACTTTTAAATAATAAAATTTTCTTCAACTTTCTTTAATTTTTTATGAATTTATTTTAATGCACATTTTTTCTTTTCTTATACATTAAGAATTGCATATCTCAACAACCATACAAATTCAATATAACAATTGATGTCTATTATTCTTGTTGTTGATAACTTGATACCCTTTATTTTATGAGTCATAAAATTTTTCATCTTTTAAATTTTAGACCCTTATAATAAAATATTTGAATCACTTTTATTGTTAGAAAAGATTTCAGAATAATAGGACTCTAGGCTCAATTGCTACCTGGAACCGTAAATAAAACTAAAAAATGAAAAAGAATAAAAAGTAAATTGAGAGAGAAAAGATGTTAATCAAACTCAATAATTTCTGAAACTTTTAAGTGAAAGACAAAAAAAAAATTGAGAGGTAAAGAATGTTAATCAAACTCTACTGAAACTTATTATCCAAGAAAACTCATTACATCACTCCCAAAGCAGATAGTGAAAAGCCTCTTGAATTTTTAAACCCTGAAATCAAAAATTAAAAAATAAATGCATCAAAACCTTTTCAACAAAATAAATTTTAATAAAATATAAGATAAAACAAAAAGCCCGGAGAAAATTGAGAAGGGTGAAACGTTAATAGTTAATAGATGATCTCGGCAGGCCGTATTCAATTTTCAATTGAAATTTAGCGGAAATTAAAAATGTATATTAAAAGAAAATAAACCACCAACTCAAATGAAATCAAATATTTATGAATTCAAATTGTGTGTATGTAGAAATGTGAGAGAAGGTAGAAAATAAGAGGCCGAAAAGAAGTAAAAATAAGAGCGGATAAATAAAATGAGAGATGAGGAAAAAAATACTAATAGTAAATGAAAAATCTTTCTTATATACTATTTCTAAATCTCATTTTGCTGACGTGGCTTCTTCAAAATTAAGAAAGAAAACAGAAATTAAAAGTTCTAAGAAATGAGGATTTTGAAGAAGTCACGTCAGCAAAATGATATTTAGAAATAATATATAAGAAAAATATTTAAATATAATATAATAAAATAATAGATATAGTTTAATTTAGATAGTTAAGATCATGAAAAAACGTACTATATGAAACGTTCAGAAAAGAAAAATTGAAAAAAATAATTTTTGGGCCGTGAGAATAATAGACATTCCAAGTAGGCCCATTTTGAAATGGGATATTAATACTTTTTTGGCCCATTCTAAATAAGGTGGGACTATTTACACCTCCATTTCGGTTTAGAACACTCTCCAATGTATTTAATAATATAATAATAGTGTAAAAACCCTAAAATATCCTTTGAATAATATTACACTGCTAAATGCACCCCAATACTAAGTGCACCCCTCCTTCACTTTAAACCCTAAACCTAAAATTTTCTCCACCACTGTCGCCGCAATGCCGCCACCAACACCAACACCAAACAACGAACTTTCACCACGAACAAAAAAAATTCAGAAACTTAAGAAAATTTTCAATTTTTTTTTTACAATTTTCGACAAACCAGTGTCGACCATATTTACTCTCGTCGACAAATTGTTGTCGACGAGAGTGAATATGGTCGACCTAAGTTTGTAGAAAACAAATAAAAAAAAAAACTTAAAAAATTCGACCTTCTTAGGTCGACCGTATAAACTCTCGTCGACACCCTAATGTCGACGAGAGTGAATATGGTCTACATAAGAAGCTCGAAACTTAAAAAAAAAAAACTTAAAACAATCGACAATGTAATGTCGACCATATAAACTCTCGTCGATACCATGTTGTCGACGGGAGGTTACGTGGTCGACTTTACATCGTCGAAAATTTAAAAAAAAAAAAGAAAAAAAAAAGGTTTCTGCATCTTCGGGAGCGATATACTTACCAGGCAGCCGACGGCGGGGCGATACACTGGTAAGGCGGCCGGTGGGGGCGATACACTTACCAGGCGGCGGCGACGGCTGATACACTTACTTGGGGTGGGGGAGGTCGGCATCTTCGACCAGGAGGCGGGGCGGCGAGGTCGATCGGAGCGGCACAGCGGGTTTAACGAAAACGAAATCGGAGAGGGAGGGGAGGGGGAGGCCATCACGGCCGAGGGAGAAGGAGAGAGAGGCGGCCGCGACCGAGGGAGAAGGAGACGGAGGCTGTTGCGGCTGAGGAAGGGGGTGGCGGCGACGACATGGGTGGTGGGCGGCGGCGGCAAGGTGTGGTAAAGGTGGAGATACAGTAATTAGGGTTTGGAGGAGGGTGTGGATAGTAAAGGGGTATTATATAGATAGATGGGAGAAAATGGTATTTAAGAAAAATTCAAGAGGGGTGCATCTGTCTTGACAAATTTGAGGGGGAGTGCATCATTCGGGGAAGTGTTCTAAACCGAAAGGGAGGTGTAAATAGTCAGACCCTTCTAAATATTGGAGTAAAATAAATAAACAAAAATATAAGGCAAAATATATACTCCGTATTTTTTTTCTTCCAATTTTTTGTTTTAAAAAAAATGATAGTGTTTAATTAAAAATCATCTATCATTTTTTTTTTTTAACATTAGGGTTAAGGAGACCCGTCTCACGGATCTCATTGCGCCGTACTAGCCCAAAATATAAATAAGAAATTGGAGCAGAAATTTGACAAATTAAGGGCTTGAAAACTTGGTGAAAACAAAGAAACCACAGCTCTTCCACTCGATTCAGGCCTCCGCCCACCCCGACACCGGTCGATTAGTTTCTCCGGCGCCACCTGTTATCGCGCATCTATCCAGGTACTTTTTCAAATGTGACTTCTTCGACAAAAGTCTAGTGGTTTTAGCAATTCTTCGAACACTTAAATTACATAATGTGATACGTGCTTCACTCACACATGCATAGCAATTCTATGAATACTAGGTAAAGAGGATTAGTTTATCAGCAAATGTTTGTACGAGTCAAATTGAGTAGGTTTCGTCATGATGAATTAGGCAGTCATGAAGTCGTTAGTCCTAATAATGATTCGGTTTTAGGATTCTTTATTTAGAATTTAGCTCATATGTATTGTGAATTAGGTTATCTGAATTCACCGAGAAATTTGAAATTCATAAAGAAACTGCCAAATAAATCCGAAAATTAGAGTATTATAACAGGTGACATAACAAGAATTTTAATGAACTTATTATTAAATCTTCCCATAAGTGGTAGCATTGTGCTTCTAAGGCCTGTATTTAAACCGTCTAAACCATTTGTTATTTTCTCATGATAAAAATGTCTTGAAAAGAAAAAAAGAGCTTCAGAATTGATGATTAGAATTAATGATTCTTATATATTTTAAGTGATAATATTATGCGTTCTTGATAACTGCTTTTAGCTGATTTTTGTGAAGGGGACTTTAAGAAGTATTTGGAATTTGGAACTCAGTTTAGGTATACAAGAAGTGAATGAATATTAATAGCTAGTATTACCTAATTAGTTCGGTTGATTCCTACGTGATCATGCAGTTTCTTCTACTTGCGATTTTGGGTGATTTATCTTATGATTTCATTATAATTGTTGCTTGTGCATGTCTGTTATGAGTGGTGAGTTATTGATTTTTAGAGTACACGCTAAGTGATTGAAAATTTAAAATATGGATCATATTCTAGTTCGTTTTTCTTGAACATCGAAAGTAGTAGCTGACATTGGAAATTTTCAAACAAGAAGTGCTCTGATAAATAGTTTGGTGGCTAGACAAAGGAAAATAAAAAATTATGTTGCTGCTTCCTTTGATATAAACATTCTCTTAAAGTAGGCTAATGAGGTAAAGATATAAGTTGATCTGGACCATATTACTGTATCGGAAGCTAGATTACTTTTGTTTCCATATTTATGGCTAAGAGCCTATGCAATCATTAGTTACCTTTAGGATTTCCATTTGGAAAATATCATAGTATGCATGCAATTTCTATTCTTGATATTTGTTGTAATTTAATCTTATCTTGAATCCTTGATGTGCTTCGCTACAGAGAGAGAAGTTCTTTCCTGTTGTTAGATAGCTTGACGTGCTATACCTTCTTTTGATAAAGTCCACCTCACCCCTCGGCATGGGGGACCCCCATCCCCATGCTCTACCAGGGGAGATTTTGTTTTAATTGTATTTGCAGTAGTGTCATGTTTTCTTCAAAAAGTAAAATTTCACCTACCAAATCCGCAATATTGACCAAGTCCTAACCCTAAATTCATATATTTTCTTTCTCTGTCATCTATTGAATTCTGTAAGGCTCGTCATCAGTCATTGCTTTTGCTGTCAATTAATCATGAAAAATTAGGCGCCTCCATATTTTGAGGTAAACTCTCTTAACTTCATGAGGTTGCATTTGGATTGAACAATTTCACAATGAATCATCCATGGCATTAAATCCATGGATTGATAACTTTCATTTTGAACTAACTTGTGAAAAGATTTGGAATCCACTCTAATTTAGTTGGATTTAAATTCCATTGATTTTTTTAACCCCTCAATCCAAACACAGCCTTGACTCTATTAGGTTGGTCCCTTTCTTACTCACCTACTCTCCCATCACTCAAGCTTATATCGAAATCCAGTTGCAACTATCAGCATATGAGCATAGTATGCAGATCTTATAAATTTGGATTGCAAATCTGCATATCTTTCCTTTTTATTTACTGCATGAGCCACTATCCATTAAGTTGTGAAATTATGCATGTGAAATTGTTAAATGCTTTCTCATGTCCTTCCGTCCCTGAGATTGTATTTTTTTCTCACAGAAATGAAATACGCATAAGTAATATTCCTGGTAAATGAGGCTTTTTTGTTCATTCTAATTGGAACACCCCCCACATCTCTGTTGGAATTTGATCAAAATTAAGTGACATTTCAGCAAACACCAGTTATAAGCGGCATAAATTTCTACGGAGGTCTATGGCATCTAAGGAGCAAGTAGAGGTTATATTATCATCAGATGATTCTTCTTCATTCGATTCCGACAATGATGTTTCCATGGAGGAGCCCGAGCAGCTTAATGATGATCCTGAAATTGATTCAACTGATGCAGGTAATTAAATGAGCCATTGCTGAGCATGTGATATGGTTTTAATTCTCTGAGCATTATGTACATAAAAACTAATAACATGAGATTTGCAGCTAATATCCGGAAGCAACAGCTCTAGTTCAATTTTCTGTTGGTTACATTTAGCTGAAGGTCATCTTTTACTGTACATATAATAGTAGTATGTCGCACTAATACAGGCTTCGACAAATTTTTTACTTTAAGAAGACGTATTAAATGTTATTGGAATTATAAGTTTTTCCTACGTTTTTCCTATTTTTACCCTTACACAAGATGACAAAAAATTAAAATATTAATTGAAATTTCATTAAAAAGTAAGTGTGTTAAATATGGACATTTTGGTCAATTAAAGAATATTGAGTGCTTTTAATATGAAATTACGGCTATAATTTGGAACACACAAAAGTAAAAAGGAAACCTATCATAGCGGTACAGAGGAGTATATACTTGGTGTGAAACAAAATTGATGAATTTGATGTGCAAAGCATTGGTGTCTTAGAGCAGATTGTTTTTTAATCTGCATCTCATTCATTTTAAGTTGAGATATCACAATACTCAGACTCTTTTTGTTGTCAAAATCTGAAAATGGATCACTTTTTACTTAATTAGGAAGAACATTTTGAATACAAATTCTGCAACATTGAACAAATGAGTTGCACCGTGCTGTATTTACTGACTTTTTATCTTGTGCTACTGCACTCATACTTTCACCCTTGTTCTGATTAATTAGTTAGATGAGTGTCATTATTAGAAAGTAAACAACACGCTCGTTCCTAATTTCTAGAAAGTAGCTCCAATTTTGAGGTTCCCTGTAAGTTTCTCAGATTATATACTCAGTATTCATTACCCTTTCTCTTCAGTAATCATTTCTCTTGTACAATGTAGAACCGACAAATGTAGTTACTAGTTAGATACTGCCTTGATGCTAGAATTGAATCCTTTTGACTTCTTATGTTTCATAACAACTTTCACTTATGCATGATTTGTTGCATGAAATACAGCATGGCTACCCAAAAAAGCAAAAAGCTATCAAGAATCTATGAAGCTGATCCCTGTACCTACTAATCGTGGGTCTGTCATCCCGTACACATCCTGGATGGGATTAGGAAGATCGATAAAGCAGATGTACAACCAGCCTCTGCACTACCTCACTAATGTGCAATTGAAGCGCATGGACCAACAGAGGCATGGAGCAGAGAATGAGAATGTTCAGTTGGAGACAATCATTCATCCTGCAAAAGCTGAAGCTATGATTTGGCTTATGGAAGAGGTTCATCGATCCACCGCGTGTTCACGCTATCTGCTTCAACTCTGGGAAGCTGATTCCAAGTATCATGCTTTCATTGATCCCTTTTCCCGTAAGCTGGAAAATAAGGAGTAGTGCGTATATTGAACCTCTGTTCCTAGAATATACAGGCTACTCTTGATGAACATGTTTGAGTTTTTAAACTGTTGTTGTAGACTAAAATACTTTTGAATCATAATTGCCCTGTTCCTAGG
Organism: Galeopsis tetrahit; assembly: GCA_963675135.1. NCBI lineage: Eukaryota > Viridiplantae > Streptophyta > Magnoliopsida > Lamiales > Lamiaceae > Galeopsis > Galeopsis tetrahit. The sequence continues at coordinate 2,823,178 of OY776120.1, forward strand.
AATCTTTAGTTTGAAGATAACGCATATGTGTGGCCTATGTTGCAAAAATCGGCCTAGTCGGTGCCTAGGTGCTAGGTGGCCCCTTGTCGACTCGATTTTGTCTCTCTAGGGGCCTTTGGTGAAAAATCGGCCTAGGCAGCCGTCTTGGTGCCCATATATATATATATATTTTTGGTTTAGGAGTTGGATTTGGACAATCCATTTTTTTTTGGAAAAGTCTTTTATTTTCTATTCCTATTCTTACTCAACCCACTAATTCTCTTGCAACTCAAAATTTTAATTAATTATAAGTTCCTTTTTGTTTTATATTTATATATATAAAAGCAATGTAGCACAATGTATAATTTAAAAATTAAAAAAGGCAGGCCTTTTTAAGATCCTCCCACGAAATATATATTTTGTACAATGAAATAAATAAGTCATATTTTAAGTGCAAGATATACTAGCTTTTCAAAATGTATAAAATAAATACTATTATTAAAAGAAAATTTTAGTATTATTTTTTAAACTCAATCACACTAAATGTATTTGTACATATGAAAATATCTCATACAATTTTTTTATTGTAAAATTTTGAAATGATTGTACTAGCATTCTTGACATGTTTGGTACACATGCCTGTGTATAATAAGCCAGGCCCAGCCACATGAACAGATTTGTGAAATCGTAAGTTTTGTTTGTTTCCTATATTCACATGTCACTAATTATATACAAAAATAATGATACCAGCACTAATTAAGTATATTAATTTGCATGTGAATAATGATATCAACAGTACATACATTATTTTCCACCCAGACATGCATTGTCGAGTCGAGTTTTGATTATCGAATTAAATAGAAATAAAAAAATGAATAAATTGTTTTTTTGAGAAAAAAAAAACATTAAATTGTGTTAAAATCAAATTGCAGCCTATCTTCTTCATCTTTTTTTTTTTTAAATTATCTAAAAAATTATAAACTTTGGGATATGGTCCTATGGATGCATGTTTGTTTATGCAATTGTAGAATCACATTCAAGAATATATAAGTCCAAAATATAAAATTATGTTTTTGGATTTCCCATGTGCTCATGTTAACATTCAACGTTGTTTTGTTTTGTTTTTATTTGTTTTTATTATTTTGTATTTTATTTTTTATTTTTTAAGGCAAGTCTTCATTCGCAATTATCTGTTAATTTGGTCTAACATGTACATATAGAAAGCGATCAGTGTCCTATTCAACCTTTTTTTTTTTCAGTAAAAGTAATTGTCAAAATGATACTCTAACTCGTTTTAATTAATGTTCATAAAAAAATAAAAGGAAGACGAAATAATCAGTGATATTTAATTAGTAGTAGCATATACTGTAAAAATACCTTAAAATGAGACCAAACATGGACTTACTAATTCAATATTCATAATTCTAGGTCATACGTACTAACAACTTCAAATACTATATTCCATTTTTATTCACAATATATTATATTAGTTGATTCTTGACACAATTTTATAGTTAATGTTATTTTCAACAATTTTTTAAAGTATTTTTCGAGAATTACGTATGACAAAAAAAAAAAAAAAAAACTCTAAACTCCACACTTATTATTTGCGATTTTTTTTAAAGTAATTTATTTGATTATTATGGTGTCCATTAAATCATCTGCAACATATTAACGATGTACGTGTTATAAATTCAGACGTTCAAATAATGTTTTGATTGTGATTGAAATCTAAATATGATATGAGAGGAAAATAAATGTGAATGAAAATTAGGTGCTTGATAGGAATGTTTGATTTTACGAACAGTCATTTCATTCCCAAAATGTGAGAAATCAAAAGTCATTTCTTAATTAATACATCAACTCTCTGGGGGTAATAGAATCGCAAGTTGTATTTAGGGGTGTACCATTTTTCGATGACACACCGACTTCTGATTCGACTTGTGAATTTGTGGTCTTTATCTTTTTCTTTTCCTTCTAATTCAAAACCTTTTTATTGTCTATTAATTAGATTATAAAATTATTCCCTACACTTTTTTTATTTTTATTAAATGATAAGGTAAGCTAATCAATCGATTCTAAGCCTGAAAAAAAAATTATAGGGGCCTATTTTTTAATACTATATATATATATATATACGTATATATAAATTAAATTAAATATAAATAAAAATAGTATTTTGATGTATCCATCATGGAGTATTATTTAGTGTATGTCAATAACCCTCTTTTAGTTACAAAACATAACCATTAGCTGAAAACATTATACAATCCGGGGAAGTAAAATTGATGCTTATTTTAAAATAGTTATATTTATGTAATTACGTGTAAGTGTGTAACATAATTATTATAGCATGTTGTAATAAATTATTTTGTACATTATACATTGCTAATTTTGTAGATATTGTTTTATGTTATCATTAAAGTTTTTATATAATAAAAAAATGATGGGAAGATTCAAGTTTTTATATAATTTTTTTAGATATTGTTTTATTGTATAATGCACTCGTTGCACGTTTCAGTTATATTATCGTGTCAGTTTTAGTTTCACGTTTTTCAATTAAATTTAATGCATGTTTTAGCTATATTAGTATGTGTACGTTCCATTCATGTCAGGTGCACGTTGCAGCTAGTGTACATATATTATTATAACCCACTTTCGAAAAATGATCTAATTTATAAAATATGAATTTGCACAAAAACTTTAATTTTGAAATCATGATACAATTATTTGTTTGATGTCGACGAAAAATCACAATACTAGTATTTTGTTTGTATTATTATTGTATAATTGATGATTTAACATAAGACAAAAGGGTGATGGGGGCAAAGGTGATTTAGCATAGGACAATAGTACCAGCAGTCCTGATATGACTTTGGTTCCTTCCTTTAATTTTTTTTTTTTAAATAACTGGATTTATTTATTTATTTATTTATTACAGTATCTTTTAGGGAAGTGTTATTTCAATTTTAAGATAAGTGATATATTTGAAACTATTACTTCATTTGCCAAGTACCCTTTCGATCTCGCAAACATTTCATCAAACAAACACATCTTTCAAACAGTCATACAATACCAAAAGGACAAAACTCGGGTTACGGAGCAACGCCCCGGTAAATCCACATACCAACTAATGCGATAAAAAACTAAAAAAAAACTAAAATGATTGAAACATGGAAAAGGAGTTGTGGGGAATCAAAAGCATCATCACATCATTCAGTATACTTGACGACCAAGTTCATCTCATGCGATAAAAAACTCGAAAAAACTAACCAAAATTAAAATGATTGAAATATGGAAAAGGAGTTGTGGGGAATCAAAAGCATCGTCACATCATTTAGCATACTTGACGACCAAGTTCATCTCATGAGATAAAAAACTCGAAAAAACTAACCAAAATTAAAATGATCGAAACAGGGAAAATGAGTTATGGGGGATCAATAGCATCGTCTCGTCGTTCAGTATACTTGACGACCAAGTCCATCTCATTGTTAAACACTGTCGAAGAGTCAACAATGAAGGTCAGGGAGACTCTAGCTTCGAACTCATCGTTTTTTACATGCTAGGCATTTAAAGCTAACCAAAATCAAAATGATCAAAATAGGGAAAAATGAGTTATGGGGGATCAAAAACTTCGTTCCATCGTTCAGTATACTTGACGACGAGTCGACGACCAAGTCCATCTTATTATCAAACACTGCCGAAGAGTTAAAAGTGAAGGCGTCGAAGACTCCATCCTCAAACTCATAGTTAGACATTTTAGATTATCAAGACATTAAGCACATATATATAGTCAATAATAAATAACCTAGATTTATAATTACTGTTACAGAATAAAAATAAAGTCAACCTATAGATAAAGTTAATTAATTAAGACTACAACAATGACATACATTCAAAACTAAGGGGCGTAGTTGGAATAAACACAAGGTGAAGGTGTTAATTGAATTTTAGTTATTTAATATTCATATGAAATAAATAAGAAAATGGAATCCTATGCTGATGCCACCACAAATAATATAACGCCCATATTGCTAACAGATAAGTGGACCAAATTCAATGTCTCATCATCACGCTCACGCCTCAATTTAAATATATATTTGAGGATATTTTGCACTCTGTCTTGTGTCATAATTCTCAATCAGATAACTTTTTGTCTCTGCGATTTGATTTTATCTCTCTAGATGTTTTTTTTTTTGTTACAAGTTTGATTTGAACAATTATGCACACTGTTTCAATGGAAAACAAAGTTTTAAGCAATACTCATGATTTGTAATGATGTACGGGTGAAAACTGTGTTCATATTGTAAAAAAAAAAAAAAATGTAAACGGGGATTTAGACGATGTAAATCCGTCTAACTATCGATTTTCGAATTTCACAGCTTTGTTTTTTTTACTTATTTCATTATATTCAAAATGGTGGTGTTTTTTTTAGTTGTAATTCTATTAATGTCAATGCAAATGTATCCTATTATATTATTTACAATGCTCCTACTAAATAGTAGTACTATATTAATATTCATTTTGTAATTATAAGTGTATTTTTGATACCCTAATAAATGAAAAAAATGATTTGTAAATGAATAATGAGACGAATAAAAGGAAAAGGATGTAGTATATGTTTTTTTATAAAGCATATTTCAAATTAGAGATAGTTATCGAACTGATTAGTCCTCGAGAATCGCGGACTAAACGAGCCACTAACGGATTACGATAAATAAAAAATTGATGTTAACCTGGTACATGAACCCTACAACAAAAAAACTTGCTAATTTATACCCCACGACTTGCAGGTTAATTAATTACTATCTCTCTTCTTACCTATAAAACTTGTACTTCTTCTGACTTTGGTTTATAAATCATTTTTGCACGTTCGTGTTACGTGCGACTTGAGTTATGCCCAAAACCTAATTTACACATTTTGTATTTCGTATTATATATATAATATTGTGAGTTAAAGTCAAATTAGATGCATACTTTATACACATTTCATATAATATATGAGTATAATATTGTGGAATTAAAGTCAAGTCTATTTTCATCACACAATTATTCGAACGGGAATCTTGTGCTATTACAGTCCACTCCCACAATGTAAATAATTAAAATTTTGTGATATTTAAAAAAATGTTGATTCTTTTAATTTAATTTGAGTGTATGAAAAGTAAAGAAAAGACCCATTCAATCATTAATGATTGAATGAAAATTATAAAATTCAATTTGGTCATATAAAAGATTTGATTATTATATATATACTCTGTGTCCAGTAAAATTTTACTCACTTATTTTTATACATGTTTTTAAAAAAAATTATATTTTAATTATAAAAAATATATGTGAAATAACTAGTAAACAATATTGTTAATAAAGTAGAAAAATTATTCAAAAGTTAACTATTTAAATAGAATAAAACAAGAACGTGTATTTCATTTGAACGAGACGATTACCCGCGTGACAATTCTAAATTAAGTGTACTCATCAATTACCCTTTAATTTTACCCACATGGTAACTCATTGGTGAATTTTGACCCATGACCCATCTCACAATAAATTTACTTTTTGTTTTTTTCTAAAACCCTCTTTCGTTTTTTTTTTTTTTTTCAACACCAACCCTCTTTCGAATTTAGAAAAAAGGTTTCATTTTTTAATGCTTAATTTGCAGTTTATTTTCACACCCTATATCCGTAATTTGGATTTTAAAAAAAAAAGGTATTATGCGTTGAGACTCTTCAATGTCTTTTTATTATGTTTCGATGTAACAAATTGTGAGTCTTAAAAAAATATTATGTACGGAATTATAATTTATATTACATGAGAAAGTTGATAAAGTCAAATTGTTATAAAAAAAAAAAGTAAATGTAAATTGTCATTTGAAAATTTGAAAATGGATAATTGTGGGGCATCCTCTGTTCATTTAATTGGACCAACCGTTGATCTACTGTCCTATTCCACATGCCCCACCCCACTATCTAGCAAAATTACAATTTTATTTAAAAGAAAAAGGAATAGTTAATTTTTTTAAAAATGAAATACTCGAGTATTTATATTCCAATTTCCAAACGGTGTCGTGCTAGCAATACGAGGAAAAAAAAATGAAATATAAAATAGAAAAAAAACATGGGTGAAACCGTTTCGCGAGACGAATTTCTTTAACCCATATTTCAGATTTTTGGATTGAACAATCAATTTTTTTTCTTCAAATTTTATATTTGTCAAAATTTCGTCAAATGTATGTTTGGAGAGCATTTAAAACTTAAAAGTGATAGTAATATTTAAGGTTATGTCTATCTTTGGATTATGTAGGATAAGAAAATGTTAGATGGAGAAATCTCGATAAATAATACTCTGTAGTGATTATATATGTTTGTTCTGGCCTTTGGGATGTGGATAAGATGTGATGTAACTTTATGTCAAATTAATTGTGTAAAATATGTGTTGTTATATTATAGAATGTAATTTTACGTCAAATCAATTGTGTAAGAGTGATTGATGTTGTATGAATATAATAGTAGTAGAATATATAGTTATTTTTAAGGGTGAATGTAATTGGATGGTGAAATCTGGATGTGAAATTTTGAACTAGAACAAGACGATGGACGTTACGTCCCAAAACAAACATGCCTCAAGTGCAAAATATATGACTTTTTACATTTTTCAATATAAATTAATTGCATTTATTCTAAATTTACCCATAAGGTCAATAAATATCTACACAAACAATTTTTTTTAGAACTATAAACATTAATTAGAGGTAAAATGAGAAATCAATTATTTTTTAATATTTATGCATTCATTCAAAATAGGAACTTATATTTTGAATAGAAGAGAGTAATATTTTTGGATTCCACACTTATGTACCCGTTAAACTAATATTATACTTTATTTAAATTAATATTATATTGTATTTGCTATAATTCATGAATAATATTCATCCATTTAAAAAATTGGATCAAGTAATCAGTAAGTCAGTAACTTTACAGATACGCATAAGCATTTGTCAATATTTTTTGTTTGGTAAAGTCTAGTATGTACTTGAGTGCATGCCACAACATGCACTCGAGTCCATAGCTGACCAACCCTGTAAATTGTTTAAATTTTATGTTGAGACAATGAAATTTGTGGGACAGTCTAACCGAATACCTGCTCTCTCTCAAATACACTATCCACATTGCTGTAATTCGACCTATATTGTAGGTATACGGACAAATCAAATTTTCTGAAAAATTATCCTCTCCCTTTTCTTTTCTTGACTTTTTCCCTAACTGTAGTTTTACACTAAATAGTTTTGCAATTGTTGTTGTAGCGTAGGTTCATCAATTATATATAAATAAACACGCAACGCAATTGACATATAAATTTCATCCATTATTTCTTTCTTCCCACCAAAATCATTCCATTTTCTCTCTTTTCAACACACAAATTGCAGATTACACTCCAAGGCACAGAAATTGCAGATTTCACAATCAAATAAATATTTCAAAATTATTCAGAATTAAAGGCATGATCACCAGGTAACAGAATTAATATTCTGCCCTCTCTGTTTTTTCTATTGCAATTATGTAACAGCTTTCTCTCTCTAAAACACAGGTGCACCACTTAGAACAGGAGAGAGAAAGTAGGAAGCCAATAGAATGAGGAATTGGTTAACTAAGGAGGTAAATTCACTGTAACAACATTGACTTTTAATAATCGAAATTTGGTAGATATGACGAGTTATCTATGGTTAGGTCCGAATATCTGAACATGTTCGCGTTAAATTGCAGGATTCCGACGGTGGTGGCGGTGAGGTGCGTGAAATTGACATTCCAATCGAATTTGTGTTCTACGCAATAATAGGTAAATTGTGTTACACTGTCAATTTCAAGTATTTATGAGTATTAATTGAAAATTTTGAATTAATCAACCCCCCATGTTGTGATGTTGCAAGAACTATAGTTGAGTTGAGTGTACGATACATTTCATTACATGATGAGATGTGACATAAGTGGATGATGATATATATTGCTTTTAAGTGAATCAATGCTTAATTATGCCTTAATTGAGAAGATTATTTCATGATTTCTTTTTACATGTGAAAGTGACATGCATAAAAGTGAATTTAGTAGGAATTTTGAGGAGTATTTTTGTAAATTTTTATGTATAAGGTAAATAAATGAATTGAATTTTGTGTACCATATGTAGAAAAAGTAATCAAATTGAGGATATTGTGAGAGTAGAGTTTATAAAGAATTTTCTATTTAGTTAGCGTGGAACTCTCAAAAAGAAAAGTGTGAAATATTTTACAAGGTAAAGTCTAGTATGCACTCGAGTGCATGTTGTGCACCCTAGTCCATGTGCACTTTTCAGTTTACTGACTTACACTTTTTGGTAAATGATGTTGCACTTTTCAATTATTACTAAAAATATTATTATACAGTTTAATAATTAAAAAGTGCAAGTTAGTAAACTGAAAAGTGCAACATGGACTAGGGTGCACAACATGCACTCGAGTCCATAGCAGACTAACTCTTGTAACTGGAAAAAAAAAAAATTGAGATGAATTCGGGTTTATTTAATTTTTTGCCATGATACATTTACTAGTGAAAGTATGTAAAATTGGTTTTGAGGTTGAGGTGGATAAAGAAGATTATAGATTAAGCAATATAATTTTTTCCAATTAATAATTGGGAAATTAACCAGACTTTTGAGAGGTAGACAAGCCAAATGATTACATATCATTTAGAAGAAGATTTTTAATTAAGATGTAATTATGGTAGCAAAAGTGATGATTGGATTCAACTTTTTCACATGGAGTGTGATTTGTAATGAGTAGTTTCTAAAAACTAAGCAACACTGTTTCTTTTTATGGAGGAGTCGTGTTTGTCTCTCTTTTTTTCTTAATATAGTGAGGCAACTTTAACTTTTGGGGTACTATAGTGCGTTTTGTAGTGGTCACTTTTAAATCGTACTCTAGAGTGCATTAATTCTTTTAAGAGTTAATAATAGAGGTGAGATCTGTGAAACGGGTCTTCTCCATATAAAAAGTGACACGTTTTATGTGCACTTCAAAAATACATTAAAACTATATTTCCGACCAACCAACCATATACAAAAAATAAAATAAAATAAAAAAATTAACAACTTTTACACTCAAAATTTTCACTTATTTTTACGGTCTATGTCATTACCCGTTCTTACAAAATGACGTCAATACTCTTACTTTATCACTTGTGCAGCGATATTCTTGATGGTGGTCGTTTTGATGATAAAACTGCTATGCGATACGGAGGTCGAGGGAGACGGGGGAAGGGCAAGAGAGAGTACTAGGTTATTGAGTTCAAAGGAAAAAGAGGAAGATTTATTCATAAGTTGTTATGGCACCTCCATTGATTATGAACATGATTTAGAAAGTGGCAATGGAAGTTGCAGCTCTTCATCAGATGATCTCTACGATGGAAAAATATGTGTCATTTGCTACGATGAACAAAGGACTTGCTTCTTCGTTCCTTGTGCTCATTGCATCACTTGCTTAACTTGTGCCAAAAGGTAAATCTCGTTTCTGTTAGCATGTTTTAAGAAATATTGTTTATTTATAAATAAAGTAGTGCAAAATTGAAATCGGAACCGGACGAACTGGCTAAACTGGCCGGTTTCGGTTTGAAAACCGAATCGTAACCTTAAAACTAAGGTTTGGTTTCGGTTCCAGAAATTCAAAACCGAAACTGGTGGTTTGGGGTTAAACCGGCCAAACCGTCGATTTTGCCCATTTTTTTAATTTTTTTTTAATATTTTTCTATAAATACTTCAATTTCAACTCATTTTTCACACTAAAATCTTCCATCTCTTATATAGTACTCCCTCCGTCCCGCAATTACTTTCACACTTTTCTTTTTGGAACATCTTACAATTACTTTCACACCCTTAAAACGAAAAACCCTTTATAAACTCCACCCTCACATAAATTTACATAAATACAATTACTTTTTCTCCACACTACTTTATACATAAAAGTTTACAAAATTACCCCTCAAAATTTCCACTAAATTCATTTTTTTTATTCTACATGTCATTTCACATGTGAAAATAATCATGGAGTGGAGGGAGTAGTTTATTTTCTAAAAAAATGAGGGAAAACAAACAAAAAATGAGCGAAAAAAAGAAGAAAAAAAAAACCGACAGTTCAATTTAGAAACCAACGGTTCAAAATCGTAACTGATTCAATTACGATTTGTAAAATGGTCAAATCATAACCAACGATTTTTAACCGTAATCGGAGATTTTGACCTTATGAACATGTCTAGCACTGAGTATATAAGACACCTGATACTTTCAAAAGCCTTTATCCATATATTTTGATTGATGATTGCAAAATGCATCTACACGCTTGGACCCCTACCATCTTCTAATGATCTAAAATTGAATAATTGAAAGCAATAGGACAATTTATTTCAAAATCTGCATACTATATTATGGAACTATAATTAATTTTGATGTGTATAAGTCTTTCTGTCACGCCCAATTATAAATGGCATTGGGGGCAAACCCTACCCACCCACAATAAATTGGTTTTTCTTTTTTTACCAATTGGTACCTTATTTTGATTTTAAAATCGTAATTTTAACCATGCATATAAATTTATGGATAATAAAAATGTGTGTTGTTATATATGCAGGATTATGAGTGAAGAAAACAAGAGCTGCCCAATATGCCGAACAACAATTAACAGAGTAAGGATATTAGTGCATCTTGATCAGTGAATAAACGGGATTATTTTTGTTATCGCGTTTTCACCTGTATATATGTGGAGTGAGGTGGTCCTGTATATACCATTAAATATATATTTGACCTTTAAACGGGCCTCGTAAGTGAACGATGATATTGATCCTCCAAATTAATCGATTATTGAATCGGATATCGAGTTATAAAAAAATTAAAAAAATTGACCACCCACTTGCATTATGTATATTTGATTTCTTTTATATATCATATGAAATTATGAAGCTCTATGCAATATTGCAATTTTAATTGAAAAACAATTGTTGCATAGATGATAAATCTTTGAGTTATATGGTTGCACATATACAATTTAAATTAGACTTCAATAAATTTAATTAAATATTGGGTCAAACATTAAATTGAGTAATTTAAACATTAAAATTCAAGTTATCTATATCCTCAACTGCATAGTAGAATTTATCTAAATATTTTATTCAATTTGGTGCATACCATAAAATGGAGGAGATTTAGGGAGAAAGAAATCGAAACACTGTTGAAATTCACCTCACAAAATAAAATTTGTAAAAAGTCCTCACATAAGATTAAAGATTAAAGGAATGTCTTTAATCAACATTGACTCTCACACAAAAGAATTAAAAAACACTTATCCATCTTATTGTCGGCAGCGTGGTAATTCTCTTTTTTTATTTCAATGAATTATTTTGGGCTTATCAAATATTGGTTATATATGTTGAGCTTTTTATGTATTAGAACCACACAAATTTATGTATGCCATTAGCATCTTGTTTAAATTTTATTTTAGGTATGTATTAGAGATTATGAATCATCACAGTCAGTGACGGTCCTACTCAGTGCCCGGGGGGCCGTGGGTCCCCCACTAATTTTATAAATTCGTTAGGGGTATTTTGGTAATTTCACACATATTAAATTTAATATTATGTTCTATAATTATTTGCACGCTCTTCATATAAAAATAATCTACAAAATTAATATACATTCAAACGTCATTTTATTTTAAAATCGTCATTCATTGAGTTTACACTTTACCTACATTTCACTAAATCTATTTTACATCCTACTAAATCCTCCTCACACTTTATCAAATCACTCAAAATATGCTTTCTTATTTGACTCTACACTACTAAATTCAATTTTTTTAAAAAAGTAAATCGGTTAAAATGTACAAGTTATCACGGGACGGATGGAGTATTAACTTCTACCAAAACATAGCAAAAGTCAACTTATTCGATCAATTTAATTTAATGAAATGTGACGTATTGACAATTTTATAATGTGAAATTTTAATGAAAATAATAAGTACGTATTATTTTATCTTTATAATAATGTTAATCGGGCCCCTATACCGAAATTTTCTGGGTCCGTCACTGATCACAGTTTAATATTATTTGTTTTGTAAATATTTATATATATTAATACATTATTTTAATTAATTGAAATTTTGTGTTAAACGGCCTTTGTAACATAGCATAATGTATTAATGTTCTTATTAGGGTTGTAACCTGTACAAAAAAAAAATTGAACCGATATATATGTTGACCTTTTTATTTTGTTGAATGGATGGATGTGAATATTATTTAATTAATTATGAATCGAAATGAGAACCACACCATTTATATTTTAGGCAATGACATAATTCGACGAGTTAGTTTTTAATTAACATTGTATTAACTTTTAAGTGTTACGGAGTATTTTCCAGTTTTTAGATAATGTTATATGATGTAGATAAATATGTTGCTCTCCGAGGAGCCGACACATGGAAACGGGATAGATTATGATAGTCATGATTAGATCGGTATGCCGAAGAAACAGGATTAATACACCCCTGGGCTCGAGTAGGGAAATGAGAGAAAGCAGGATTATTGGGCCTTTGGCCCATGTTCAGAAAGGTTAATATTTCTTGGCCCAGAAGGGATTCGACCCAAACATGGAATGGATAGTCCATCTTTCTTGGCCAAGTCAAATGAGCAGGTCAAACCCACGAGAATAGGGGAGGATATGCTCAAAAACCAAGTCTTCAGGGTTGAGGGACCGGATTCTGGGGAGTGGACCAAGAATGTAGGGAGAATAAGTCCCCCTCTTTCCCGGGGAGAGGGGGCCAGGTATATAAGCCAATTATTTTACATTATCAGGTAAGTTTTAATTACGAGATATACGTTTTACATATTATACACACTTTCACAAAAAACTAGACACTGAATTGGGAAGAAGTATTACTGTATTCGCCGGAATTTCCCTAAATATACAGGGGAATTCCTCTTTGATTTCGCCTACGATTGAATCTGACTTGAGCGTCGGAGCTTCTATGCCGGAGCCCCCCTCCGGCGTACCTTTGCAGGTTATTTTCGGATAGACGAGGAAATTTACTCGAAGATTGCCAAGGATTCAGCTAGAGATTGGACTCGTGATTAATAGTGCTCGCAAGGGAACGATCGACATCCGAAGGCGTTCTTTTTCGACGCATCAACTGGCGCCATCTGTGGGAACAATTCAAGCTAAGGCGTGAGAAAAGTTCCGTACTTAAATGGGTGGAGGACATGATCCAGTGAAGCAGACGAAGGAGAAAGGAGATTCCACTCCTCCTCCTCTTCCTCCGCCTCCTCCAGGTTTTCCCTCAAATCGAAATTTAGGGAAACGACCCGTGGATAATACACCAGAAGATATTCCCCCTCCAGGTTTTCCTTCGAACCGAAATCTAGGAAAACAGCCCGTAGATCATATACTGGAAGATACCCTTCCCACTCAGGAGGGAGATGCACCAGGCACCTCAGGAGCTTCAGGGAGTGGGATCAATAGGGATAACCCTAACGCTCAACCGGAACTCCTGACTGTCTCTCGAGATCAATTAGATGAGATGATCGCGCAATCAGTTGAAAGAATAATCGCTACTCGAGGACTTCGCCCTCCCGAACCTATTCCAACCACTCGTAAGGGTACAAGACAAAATCTCCCAGAACAGGTCATTGATTCTGTTCCAGTCCCTTCCAGGAATGAGGATCCCCCTCAGAACCCAGAAGAAAAAGTACCTTCTCAGGCGGAGAGAAGCATCTTGGAAAGACCCCCTCGGAGGGACACGGAGAGGATCCTTGGGGATACCACTCTGGAGACAGGGATGGGAGAAAGCACGGACGACACGTATCAAGGAGCCGTCAGCGATCAGATACAGGCCTTGCGGAAGGAGATGAAAGACATGCAGAAGCATATGATTGATAACGTAAGTAAACCTTCTTACGTTACTGGTTATCAATTTTCATCCACTATTTTACAAGATGAACTGCCTCCTAATTTTAAATCTTTAAATTTCGAATATGATGGCACCACTGACCCGTACGAGCATTTGATGAGGTTCGAGAATGCCACCCTATTGCATCGATACAGAGAGGGCGTCAAGTGCAGGGTATTTCTGACTACCCTATCTAAAGCGGCGCAGCAATGGTTCACCCAGTTAGGGCCAGATACTATCCATTCATGGTCGGAATTCAGCGAACTATTCCTGCACCAGTTTGCCAGCGCTAGGAGGCAACCTAGGGCCACCCTCACCTTGTTTAACATGCGACAAGGGGAGAATGAGAGTCTTCGGGCTTTCTTGAAAAGATTCAACCAAGCAGCTCTCGAAGTACCTACAGCCTCCTCAGAGGTCAAAATTAACGCCCTCACCAACGGGCTAAGAGATGGGGATCTGTTCACATCTCTAGCCAAGAAGCCAGTTCGGACCTTTGATGAATTTTTGAGGAGAGCAGATAAATACCTTACTCTGGAAGAGGTAAGGAAAGCTAAACGATCAGAGACCAGGACAATAGTGGGTAACGGAGAAAGGAGGAAAGAGATTCCGTTTAGGAGGCCAAGTCCAGAGAGACATCGAGGCTCCAGGAGACTAGAAAGTGTAAGAAGAGAGGAAGTTGTACCCTGGAACCCAAGGAGGGGGGCGAAGAGATATACCCCGTTGAGGATGGAGCCAGCCGAAGTACTAGAGGTGGCAGGGGTCCATCCAGATATGAAATTCCCCTACTCAAGAAGCAGAGGTCCCCAAAACCCTAAGTCAAACAAATTCTGCAGGTTCCACAACGACTATGGCCACGATACCAACCAATGTTGGCATCTGAAGGATGAGATAGAAAGGATGATTCAGGCAGGCCACCTGAAGGAGTTTATCTTTAGAGATCGACAAGGCCCCAGGGGTCAAAAGCGAAAGGACCCCGAAGGGAAACAGGAAGATGATAGAAGAGATCAAAGGAAGGGCAATGAGGAGCCACCACCCCCTCCTCAGAAGAGAGGAACTATTCATATGATTATGGGAGGCCCCGCTGATGGGGATTCGTTCAGGCAGAGGAAGCAGAGCGTTCGGTCGCTAAAGAATGAGAGGAATATAGAGCACCATGAGGTGGGAAAGATGACAGAAGGTCCAGACATTCATTTCAGGCCAGAAGACGCAGGGGAACCTAGATAAATTCATAATGACGCGTTAGTCATTACCACGGATATAGAAGGATACGATGTGGCAAGAATTTTTGTGGATACTGGAAGCTCTGCCGATATCATGTTTTTGGAGTGTTTTAAGAAGATGGACTTGAATATAAAGCTCAGACCGGTGGAAACCGCCCTCTACGGATTCTCAGGGGGAGCCATTCAACCCCTTGGTTCAGCGTTATTGCAAGTAGGGTTAGGAGTAGCCCCTAACCGTCGAGTACAAGTCATAGAATTCTTAATTGTAGACGTCCCATCTTCCTACAATGTAGTAATGGGAAGGCCAAGCTTGAATATTTTTCAGGCAGTGATCTCCACCTTCCACATGAAGATGAAGTTCCCTGCCTTGGGGGGTGTGGGAGAGATATGTGGCGATCAGTATCAGGCAAGGAAGTGTTATGTGGAATCGGTCAAGATAGCAGATAGGGCCATGTTCAGGGGAATGGAGAGATTTAAGGGCGAAGACCCTGAATTGAAGAGACAGAAAGTGGGTGAGCTAGTACAAGAGCAACCCAAAGTTAAAGCAGACGAGGAGCTAATGAGCATCGAGCTCTACCCAGGAAAGGAGGGATTTACAACCAGGATAGGTATGAATATGAACCCTGAGCTCCAGGGAAAGATGATACTTGCCCTCCAACAAAATGCAGACATCTTTGCATTCACAGCGACGGATATGACGGGTATCCCTCCAGAAATAGCTGTGCACCATTTGAATGTGGATCCCAAAGCTAGGACCGTGAAGCAGAAGTTGAGGAACTTCGGTAAAGAGAAGAACCTCATTGTAAAGGAGGAGATTGATAAATTGTTGAGCGCAGGGCACGTGAAGAGAGTGCAGTTCCCTGAGTGGCTCTCGAATGCAGTACTGGTGTCTAAGGGAGCCGGCAAATGGAGGATGTGCATTGACTTCAGGGACTTGAACAAGGCGTGCCCTAAAGACCACTATCCACTGCCTAGGATTGATCAGCTGGTGGATGCCACGTCCGGGTTTGAATTACTCAGCATGATGGATGCTTATCAAGGGTATCATCAAATCCAGCTGAACCCCCTCGATATACCAAAGGTATGCTTTATAGCGACATGTGGTACTTTCGGTTATGTACGTATGCCTTTTGGACTGATAAATGCAGGAGCCACCTATCAAAGAATGGTAGACTCGGTGTTCCGAGGGCAGATAGGCAGGAACATGGAGGTTTACGTGGATGATATGCTGGCTAAAAGTGTCAAGGCAGAGGGACATATTGACGACTTGAAGAAGATATTTCAGGTAATCCGAGAGAATGGTATTAAATTAAACCCTGCTAAATGTTCTTTTGGAGTAGGGTCAGGGAAATTTCTGGGATATATGGTGACTCAGAGAGGGATAGAAGTGAACCCCGCTAAGGTGAAGGCGGTGCTCGACATGCAACCCCCTCGGAATTTGAAGGAATTGCAAACCCTGAATGGTAGGATCGCAGCTCTCAGTAGGTTCATATCAAGGTCAGCAGAAAAGAGCCACCACTTCTTTAGAACCTTAAGGAAGGGGTCGAAGTTCGAATGGGACGACCAGTGTCAGAAAGCTTTCGAGGAACTCAAGCTTCACCTTGAACAGCTTCCGAAGCTGACAAAGCCCTCTCAGGGAGATGTATTGCTCTTATATCTTTCAGTAGGGGAACACTCCCTGAGCACCGCCCTGATGAAAGAGGAAGGTTCTGCACAGCAACCCATATATTATGTGAGCAAGGTCATCCAAGGAGCGGAAATGAGGTACTCAGAGGTAGAGAAGGCAGCCCTGGCAGTGGTGGTAACGGCTAGGCGATTACGCCCCTACTTCATGTCCTATAAAGTTATGGTGCGAACTAGTTTCCCTTTGAAGCAGACATTAGGGAGAGCAGATTTATCAGGGAGAATGGTCAGATGGGCAGTGGAATTACAGGAGTATGATATATATTATGAACCAAGGAGAGTCATCAAGGCTCAAGCTCTAGCAGATTTTATTCAAGAGTCTACCAGAGTGGAAGAAGAACAAGGATGGAAGGTATATGTGGATGGCTCAGCATCCGTCTTGGGATGTGGAGCAGGGATATTATTGATCGACCCTGAGGGTCAAGAACTGCAGGTGGCTGTCAAATTCCGATTTTCAACCTCAAACAATGGTGCAGAGTATGAGGCCCTGATTAGAGGAGCGAGCATGGTTGCAGAGTTGGGAGCACAGAAGGTCACCCTATACTCCGATTCACAGCTGATAGTACAGCAGGTCATGGGGGAGTACCTCGCCAAGGATGAGAGAATGATCACCTACCTAGAAGAGGTAAAGAAGTTAAAAGATAAATTCCATACTTTTGAAGTGATACAGGTACCAAGAGAAGAGAATATGAAAGCAGATGGATTGTCTAAACTGGCTAGTTCCACTGAATTCGAGGGAGACGGAAAGATAACCCTGTTGGTGGCAGATCAAGTAGCTACGGAAACCTTGATCGGCGAGATAACAGCAGGGGATGATTGGAGGAAAGAAATATGGGAAGAATTGAACAGAGATCCAGCAGCCCCAATGTCCAGAGAAGCAAAGGCTTGGAGAAGGAAGTATTGCATCCTAGGAGGTCAGTTGTACAAGAGGTCATTCACTCAACCATATCTGAAATTTCTTTCAAGAAGAGAAGCAGAACTAGTGATCAAAGACATCCATGAAGGTTGCGCATCCATCCATGAAGGATACCAGACCATGGTGAAGAAGGTATTTAGGGCAGGTTTTTACTGGCCTAACATAATCAGAGATGCTAGAGAGTATGTGAAGAAATGCGAGAAGTGTCAGAAGAATGGACCATTGATACGAATACCTGCAGAAGAAATGGGGGCTATGTACTCGCCCTGTCCCTTCGCCAAATGGGGAATCGATCTGGTGGGACCCTTCCCCTTGGCACCAGGAGGGAGAAAATTTTTGATCGTAGCCGTGGATTATTTTAGTAAATGGGTAGAGGCCTGATTAGTGTGAAAATTGCTTGAAATTCATGTGTTTATTTTGCATAATTTTGAGGATTTTGTTGCATTATTCACACTAAATTGACTAATTGCACTTGAAATGAAAAAGGTATGTGTTTTGCTATTTTTTAGGTAAATTGAACTTATTTGGAAGCAAAATACGTGTCTGAGAATTAATGAAGTCAAGAATATAACTTCACCATTGGATGCGTCTCGAAAAAATGAGTGGAATGAAAAAAAGAATCAAGTCAATCGGAGGTCGGAAGCTCAAGATATGATCGAAACGATAAAATGCGAAATTGAAGCAGAATCCACTCGGCCAGCCGAGTCAACCCACTCGGTTGACCGAGTGAAATCTGCTTCCAGAACATTTTCTGGACTTCCATCTCACTCGGTTGACCGTTTGAGGTCACTCGGTCGACCGTTTGACCCTGTTTCTGCGCGAAAATTCGAGAATTTTAAAGGATTTCAAGGGCCTAAGTGCAAATCTCGTCTCAAACACTCTTCCAAGCTATAAATACCTCCCAAAATCAGATTATTGAGGCTTGGCCTCACTTTCACACACTCAAGCCCTAGTTTCACTCTTAGATAGATTTTTAACATATTTTGCAAGTTTAATTCCATAGATTAGCTTCAAATTTAGTATTTAGGTTGGGTTCTTGAAGATTTTGGCTACATTCACTTGTAATATTCTAGATTGTTGAAGAATCATCAAGGTGACTTCCACCCAAACTCTAATTTGTTATATTATTGATATTTTTATGTCTATTTCTAGTTCTCTTGTTATTTTAGCCATGGGTGTTTCATCAAACACCATGGGCTAAGCTTTTTATGCTTTGGGTGTTTGAAACCATGTGAATATTTAGTGTTAAAATTGTTTATGCTTTGATTATTGTTGATATTTGGATTGTTGCTTCTCTTATTGGTGCTTTGAGTATTAACTTCTATTAATCCATATTTTGAGACATGTTTAGCGTAGACGAGAGTTACATGAACATGTTTAAATTTATGGTGTGAGTTGTTGGTATACAAATGCGTTTATTATACTTTTAATTCGTCGAGAGAGAGTTAATCGTATTAGAACCCCCATTAGGAGACATTAATTACTTAAATGGTTATTTGGGTAGTTGGTGAGGATTATGAAGATGTCTTATTACCGGGTTTGGGAACACCTTAGACGTAAGGCTATAGTACCCGAAGGGAAACGATTTTCATCCTAGCATCTTGATGCTCTTAGCAAATCCAAATTGAAGCATAAAAATGGTATAAGCAATCCCGCTCGATTTCACTAGGTAGAGAACACCCGAAGCATTCCTACACTTGCACTTCTTCGAATTTAGTTCGTAGTTGTTATTTGTTCTTACTTGTCATTTTCTTGTTTTGTTGATTTAGTTGTTGAATTACTTGTTAGCCTTTAGAATGTGTTTAGTTTAATTTATTGTCTTTAGATTATTGTTTAGCTTTAGTTTTGCATCCAACTCCCGAAATCGTAGCTACATTAGTTATGACGACATACAACTCTAGGGATCCATTGCACTAGCCCACCTCCCATGGTTCGATACTACTTGGTCGAAATACTTACGTGCATACTACTACGATCCCTTATGCTTGAGGGGAAGTAGTTAGTCAAAATATATAGACTAAAATTCGTTCAAGTCAAGGCCGTGCCTTTGGCCAAAATTGAAGAAGATAATGTAATTATTTTCCTTGCTAGACATATTTGTTGCAGGTTTGGAATACCCAGAATCCTGGTTTCCGACAATGGAATGCAGTTCAATGGAGAGAAAGTAAGGAAATGGTGCGAAAGGTGGAATATCACACAGAGGTTTACTTCAGTAGCTCATCCACAAGCTAATGGGCAGGTGGAGGTTACAAACAGAATCCTAGTGGATGGTATTCGAACGCGATTGGAAGAGGTAGGAGGAAAATGGGTGAAGGAGTTGGACAACGTCCTCTGGTCCTACAAAACCAGCCCTAAAACAGCTACAGGCGAATCTCCCTTCTACTTAGTATATGGAGCAGCGGCAGTGATACCCCCTGAAGCTAGACTCAAATCACACCGGATCACCTATTTTGAAGAAAAAAGAAATGAAGAGTTGATGAGGGAGGCGCTGGATCAGATAGATGAAGAAAGGGAGATGGTGAGATTAAAAGCAGAATGGTACAAGAGTCGGATCAAAGCAGCATATGATCGCAGAGTGATCCCTCGCTGCTTTAAAGTGGGAGACTTAGTCCTCCGGAGAGCAGATGCTTTGAAGAACACGGGAAAGCTAGAACCCAACTGGGAAGGCCCATACAGGGTAATACAGGTGCTAAAAGGCGGAGCATGCAAGCTCCAAGACATGACAGGGAAAAAGATACTAAGGCCATGGAACGTGTGTCACTTGAAGAGATTTTATGTTTAAGGAAGGTGTTATTCCCCTACTTCCTTTTTCTTTATGAACAATTTCGAACATTTACTTCTTATTCGAATAATTGCTTCACCGGCACTCTTTTTCCCTCTACGTGGGTTTCCCTTTGGGGTTTTACCACGGAGAGGTTTTTAATGAGGCCGGCATAGGTTTCCCTTATTTGCCTATGTTGATAAACATTTTTGATCAATGGAGCATCGGTTTTGATAAAATTTCAGCAATTTCCCTAAATGCATGTTAATATTGTGATGAGATGACTCTTATGCGCTAATTTTATGATGAAGTGTTTTTCATATGTTAATATCGTGTTAAAATAACTGTTGAAGGCCTGCATGATGAGTGCTGAAATAACGAATATGTTTTGGAAACTAAAATATAGCATGATAGAGACATTGCAAGATAGAGAAATTCACACCAATTCATACATGCTCGAATAGAGAATACCTAGGAAAAATTCCTAAAGTTACTATTCACGACAGCCTCTAAAGCTAGGGGGAGTAAGGGGTACAGTAGCGGAAGACATGATTAACTCGTCGATAAACCCTATCCCTAGCGATTCTCAAAACTCTTACGAGTATAAACAAACTCCTACGAGTATAAACAAACTCCTACGAGTATAAACAAACTCCTACGAGTATAAACAAACTCCTACGAGTATAAACAAACTCTTACGAGTATAAACAAACTCTTACGAGTATAAACAAACTCTCACGAGTATAAACTAACTCTTACGAGTATAAACTAACTCTCACGAGTATAAACTAACTCTCACGAGTATAAACAAACTCTTACGAGTATAAACTAACTCTTACGAGTATAAACAAACTCTTACGAGTATAAACAACCTAAGGGAGAATACGATCCCTAAAATTCTAACTTCGGGAGAATATAATCCCTAAAAATTCTAGTACTAAGACAGACTAGAAGCATTATCAAATCACCAAGTAAGTACAGGGATATAAACCCTATCTCCTCATTAAGGTTCCTCTAGGAGCTTTAGAGCCTTTACGTATCAGGAACATGCTAGATTCATAAGCAGGAAGGATATTAAGATTACGCATCTAATAATAGAGTCAGATATCTATATATGCATGCCAAGTGATAAATGTGCAGGTACGATATTAAGCGGAAGAAAAGCAGAAATATTCAAGACTTAAGGCACCATGCCTAAGCCCTCCACAGAAAAACACCGGAGTGTGGAGTCTCCGGAAAATATCCAAAAGGGGCCTTAAAGGCCTTAACGAAACAAAAAGTGTTTTAAAAAGTACCAAAGTGTTATCAAGGAATTAAAGTTATGGAGAGAGGAGAACATCATTCTTCCCCTCGGAACCTTCTCCTGCCTCCCTCGTTCGCCCGCTGGAATCACCTCCCTCTGCCTTCTCCATCAGAGCACCCGCTGCCACAGTAGCCACTGGAGTTGGGTTGTCCACATGGACAGGGAAAGCCATGTCCTTTGCCGGTGCAAGATCATCCAGTTTCAGGGCAGCATCCTTCAACTCCAGAATCGCCTTCCTCATCCCAGGTAACCACCAAGGGGTATGGATATCTTCTTTAGCATCTCCAGGGAACTTGGGGGGAGTGTCCAATTCTTCTAACCGGAGGGCACGAATATATTGACCGTCAAATCTAGGAGCAGAATGTTCCGCTACAGCGTTGGAAAATCCATGATCAATGAAATGAGGGATATATGCACCCATCGCCCCCAGAAAGCTGCTACTCTGAAGAAAGGCTTCCAGCCACTCCTGATGCAAGGTACCTAGGAATTTTTGACCTGCGGCAGAGGTAAACAGGGAATCTATACATAATTTCATACCAGCCTGAGGAAGAGTAACCTCCAGCTGTTCCACCCGTTTACCAAACTCTTGCTTCAGCAGAGAAATCTCCCCCGAAAGTGTTGATTGGAGCACTTTATACCTCTGATTAGCGTCATGTAATTCTGCTTCGAGAATATCCCTCTTCACTTTCTCCAATTCTACCTGGCTGTGGAGGTCATCCACCAGCTGAAGGGACTGAAGGGCTCGTTCAGACACATTGGAAAACAGAAGACCAAACTACACAATGGATCATCTAAAGAAGTAAGACAAGCATATTCTTCTTTATTAGAATTACTTAGAAATGTGTTTTCACGAAGAGAATACCTGGGTAAAGCTGTGAGCGGCATGCACAACTCGCTCACCGAAGGACAGAGCATTGAGGGCCTCAGTGGCATGAGCCGGAGTGTAACGCTCTATAAAACCCAGGAGATGGTTAACATTCATCTCATCTGGAGCATCAGAAGTGACATTGGGCAGAGAGGATTTGGTCTTGGACTTCTTTTTCTTGGAAGCATCGGAGACAGGAGGCAACGTAGAAACTATGGCTTTTTCAGTAGAGGAACGGGTACGCTTAGCAACAGATCCAGTAGCAGGTTCCACTGGAGAAGGAGGAATTTGAGCCCTCGAGGAACTTTCGGGCGCTGGAGACCTATTAACCATCGAGAGAGGGGCAGCATCACGCGAAATCTGAGTCAACCAACTCATAGCTGTACAAAGAAACATGAAACAGCATTAATAAGTATAATGGGTTAAGGTCTTGAGTACAATACCAGGAGAGGAGAAATGGTATTACCATCATCGGGACCTAAAGGGTAATCAGGGCTACCAAAACCGAAATGAGAAAGGACTCTAGGATTTTTACAGATACCCATTACATCAAAAAAGCCATGATTAGAGACATGATCGTTTAAACGGTTCATCACATCCAGGTTTAAGGAGGAACAGACGGAAAGAGGAGGACGTGGCACCCCAGGATTTTCATAAATCCACCCCTCATGAGGAAATTCCCAAGGAAGAGGATTGGTAACAAAGAAATAGTAGTCTTTCCAATCCTGGACCCCTTCATGGAGCTTCTCCATGAACTTACCGGTCCGGGAGGTGCGACCACTAGCATAAAAGAACCCGTCCGAAAACTTGCATACATACTGGGTTAGAAAGAGTTGAGCTGAAGGATCCCCACCATTTCCCCTCATCAGAATGTAAAAGCCTAACATTGCGCGTATGGCATTGGGGGTAAATTGGTTCAAGGGTATGCGGAGATAACTGGAAATTTCACAGAGATAAGGATGAAGGGGAAAGCGGAGGCCCGCTTTTAATTGAGCCTCCCAAAAGGCTAAGGAATTATGACCTGGAAAATTAGGGCGCTCTCTCTTATGCGCAGCCCTAACGGAATAATCTGCGGGGAAGATCCCTGAACGAAGAAAAGCGGCAACGCGCTCAGAAGTAAGAAGGGAGGACCCAGAAATTTCATCCTTCAAAGCTCGTTCAGTTACGGGAAATATGGGGAGTGGGTTAGAAGTTGAACTCTCCATGGAAATGGAGTCTGAAGAGGACGACATGAGGATATTGTAAATGAGAGAGGAAAGGGAGGAATAGATACCTGGAGTAAAGTCGGTTCTAAGAAGTGATGACGGAACGGCCGCTGAACGTGCACAAAGAGGTTAGGATCGCAGAGGTGAAAATGAAGATGGAAATTAGATAAGTTTGAAATGAAAGAAAGAAGGGTTTTTGGTGGAAAAAGGGGTTTTGAAATGATTAATCAGAGGAGAGAGAAGGGAGAAGATCGAGAAGAATTAAATACCCCCCAATCGAGAAGCGCGTGAATGAAGAAGGGCGGCCTGATGTTGGCCCTGAACTGAACGCGTGGCTGCGTGTTTCGAGGGAAGGATTGCGTGTGGAAGTGCAAAAGTCCTGAGGCTTTTTTAGGGTAATTATTATGAAGGGAATCAAATCAAGAGTATTTCAAAGGGTATTTAAAGAATGGAATATTTTCATGATATATGTCTCAGGGTTATTATTTTCTTACTCTCCTAAAATTATTCATTTTATGAGAGTAGGGGGGAGTGGTTGATGTAGATAAATATGTTGCTCTCTGAGGAGCCGACACATGGAAACGGGATAGATTATGATAGTCATGATTAGATCGGTATGCCGAAGAAACAGGATTAATACACCCCTGGGCTCGAGTAGGGAAATGAGAGAAAGCAGGGTTATTGGGCCTTTGGCCCATGTTCAGAAAGGTTAATATTTCTTGCCCGGAAGGGATTCGACCCAAACATGGAATGGATAGTCCATCTTTCTTGGCCAAGTCAAATGAGCAGGTCAAACCCACGAGAATAGGGGAGGATATGCTCAAAAACCAAGTCTTCAGGGTTGAGGGACCGGATTCTGGGGAGTGGACCAAGAATGTAGGGAGAATAAGTCCCCCTCTTTCCCGGGGAGAGGGGGCCAGGTATATAAGCCAATTATTTTACATTATCAGGTAAGTTTTAATTACGAGATATACGTTTTACATATTATACACACTTTCACAAAAAACTAGACACTGAATTGGGAAGAAGTATTACTGTATTCGCCGGAATTTCCCTAAATATACAGGGGAATTCCTCTTTGATTTCGCCTACGATTGAATCTGACTTGAGCGTCGGAGCTTCTACGCCGGAGCCCCCCTCCGGCGTACCTTTGCAGGTTATTTTCGGGTAGACGAGGAAATTTACTCGAAGATTGCCAAGGATTCAGCTAGAGATTGGACTCGTGATTAATAGTGCTCGCAAGGGAACGATCACATCCGAAGGCGTTCTTTTTCGACACATCATTATAATTTTAAGAATTTTAAAATATTTGAATAATTCTTCATATTGCGAAAATAAAAATAGGTAAATTCAGTAGTTGAATTAAACAGTTGAACGTACCGACAATGCAAGATTTTTCAGGAGGTGTTAGATGGCTTTTGTACGGAAAAGTTGACAGCACAATAATTTTTTTTTTTATTTTTTTTATTTTGTACTAAAAACAAAACATATGATGGAAAAATAGAAAATTAGTACACTATTTTTCCTAACTTCAAAAGTTTTTATAATTTATTCTACAATTTATTTACATACCAAAAAAATGTATAAATAATCATTACAATTTATATACACATATTTGTCATTTATATTATAATATTTATTATACATTCAATTCAATTATTTTATTTATTTTATAATATATAAAATTTATTCTAATAATTACACTCTTTTCTTAAACTACCTGATCAAAATTTCCGACTAAAACAAACACGAAACGAAACATACAAGTTATTTAAAATTTAAAATTTAAAATTTAACTCTTATTCTACTTTAAATTTTAGAATTAAAATTTTAAAAAAACACTACACACAAATATCTATAAAAACCCTATTTAAATATGTGCCTTAGTTTAAATCATAAATACAGGCTATATCAGGGCCATCTGGCAACGTGATTAAAGATCCGACGATCACAAAGTTCTGTTTGTTTCCATAGTCACTTCATATTTTATTTTGCATCTGCACATGCAATGTTTTTTTTCTTTTCCAATATGTTCTTTAATTTAATTTCATCTCTGCAAAGTAAATTTAAATAATATAATCGGACGTTGGAGGTCGCTTCGTACAAAGTTAAGAATCTAAAATTCAATTCTCATAAACGTAATTGTGTAGTAAAAATATCTTATTTATTAAAAAATAAGCAACTTTTTATAATAGTAAAAATTACACGAATCAAATAAAGATCCTGAAGTGAAACATCAAATAAAACATATGAATTAAGAGTTACAACCGTGGGACCAACCAAAGCCCATTCTTTCCTGAATGTTCTTTGAAGCAGTGACGGAGCCAGGAAATCTCGATAGGGGGGCCCGATTAACATTACTTGGGGTGTGCAAAGTATGGTTCAGACCGATCAAACCGATCGAACCAAACCATTAAATATGGTTCGGTTTTTTATTTACAGTTCAGTTTACGGTTTTTAGAATTGATCTTTCTTTAGTATTTGTTTGGTTTACAGTTTTCACTAATGAAAAATTGCAAAAAAGGGAACCAAACCGAACTTATTTTATATATATATATAAATATATATTATATAAAAAATATATATAATATAGATTTATAGTCTCAATATTATATAATCCCTAAACTAGTAAACCCAAAACATTTTTCAAACCTACAACAAGCCGCTCAAAATCAGAAACCTTACCCATTCTCTTCTATTTAGTATTTAACGTCTCAAATAAAAAAAGTGTACAAATAATTAGGGGACAAATTGAGTATATATATTAAAAAAAAAAAAATTGGTGGGAGGCCACTGGGCCCCCTGGTCCCAGTGTGGCTCCGCCCCTGCTTTGAAGGCCCGTAATGAGAGGACCCAGCCCGTTTGTTACTTTTTTTTTACGTTAAATTAAAATATAATCTATTTATTCCATTTTTTGCTATGTAAAACACTTTCTTTTTTATATATTGAAATAATCGAAATTACCACTAATACATATTATAAGTATTCCTCATCGATCTCCTAGCTATATATAGCTCATTATTATCGAACGATCCCTACTAAAAAAGAATTCACTAATCATAATTAGGAAACATGCTTTGTAAGATGCTTCGAAATTTACCCGTGGTCCAAATATCATAGTACTTATTTTATTCGAGAGTAAAGAAGAAGCATCATATGTAATATAATATTCATTTAAAATCGGGAACAAGATTTTTTTGCAAAGTAGCCACATCTCATTGGGTTGGATTTCCCTGTTACATTTTCGTGTTTGGGAGAAAATATTATGCAAAAAATAGAAAAAAATGAAATGAGAAACTTATAGTGGGGCGGAGGGAGGGAGTATTACAAAGATAAAGTGTTGTACCAATGAAATCTACCCAACTTTTCATTTCTATTTGTACCAATGAAAGCTATCAATTTCAATTTTAGAAAACTACTTCTTTCACTTTTAGTTATATTTTTCCCCCTCTCAATCACATCATTTCTAATGCATCTATTTATTCTATCATATTTTTTAACTGTCCAAAACTTTCGAATAGCTTTCATGAGGACTGAAGGAGTAATAAATAAATAACTTACGCATTAAAACGTTATGAAAGTGAAATGAGCACACAAGTAAAAGAACGAGGTAGTATATATATGTTCACCTTTTTCACTTTGTTCTTCTTTATTTGAAACGTACTTCCTCCGTTCCAGGATTGTTTGCACCATTTTATGGGTACGTAAATTAAGAAAAAAGTGTAATGAGTGGAGTGTTGAGGGGTAATTTTGTAAATTTTTATGAATAAAGTAAGTAAATGATTGAATTGAGGGTAAAAGTAATGGCATTTTGTGTAAATATGTGAATATTGTGAAGATGGAGTTTATGAAAAAATTTCTTTTTTGGGTAGTACAAACAATTGTGAGACGGACAAATAAGGAAAGAGAGCAAACAATTGTGGAAGGAGTAGTTGTGAAGCGAAACTTTAATTTAATCCAATTTACAACAAGCCATCATTGATCAGATGACTCTAAAATAAAATAAAATAAAATGAATGATCCATATAGAACAGATACAAAGATACAGGACTAAAAAATACGAATATAAATCAATAATTGGTATTGCCCCTACCCACCCTCCACAGACGTGGTTTTTTAAACAGTGCCCATTCATCATAGTATTAAATTCGAGCCCCCTCTTTCCAAAAACAAAAAAAAAAAAATCCTCCATGATTTCCTGTTTATCACTTCAAGACTTCTACTTACTCTGAAGCTCGAAATTCGAAAAAAGGCCATGAAAGCCAAAACCTCGAAGCAGAAGAAGCTCTAATGGCGGTTCTGACTACGCGGTAATTAAATCGAAATTAGTCTCTTCCGACAAAAAACACCGCCGTTGTTCAGAAATTAAAATCGGCGAATCGAGATCGGATTTAATGACGAATCACCGCCAATTTGATCAAATTTCCGCCGGAATCGCATTTCATAGGGTAAATACTAACAACTTTATAGTTTTTTTTTTTTTTTAATTTCAATTTCAAATAGAATATTAAGTTGTTAATTATTGATTTGGTGCAGGGTGTTGGTAGTTCAGAGGGAAAGTATCATGTTTTAGTTGATTTTGTAATGCGCTATTCCTTCTACGCCGCGCTTACCGGTATGTTCATTCTATCAATTATGCTATGATGATTTTTTTTACAAGTTCGGACTTTTAGACGAGAGATTGACGTATTTTAAAGGTGTCTTAATTACGTAATCCCTCCGTACCACAAAGTCCCACAAAGATAGCCACATATTTCTTCACATATTTTTTTTTTTTTTATGTCAAAAATTATAGGCACATTTCCCCTTTTACTTTAGTATTAAATGTTTTATTGTCAATTTTACCCCTAATTAATAAGAGTCATTAATGTTTAGCAGATTTTAGAGTATGAGATTTTAAGAGCAAAATTGACATATTAGCTAAATTCAACTACATTTATTGATTTTTCTTAATTTGTGTGTAAAGTCAAATGTGACTATTTTTGTGTGGGAGTACGGGGAGTAAAGTATTTCAACTCCTAATAAATAGGAGTATGTTATATTGTGTAATTTATTATCTCAACAAAATTTCTTAAAGGGTTGGTTTGGTATGATGGAAAATGTGAGTAGACTTAATTGTCCTAGTTTTTTTCATGTTTGATTTGATAGATTAAGATCCGAAAAAAGTAAGAGCGCGGGGTTTATTAATCCATTTTAATCCACGTATGTGTGATTTATAGTTCGTAGTGAAAGGGTAAGTTTATTTGTGCAACATGGGAGAAAGACCCTTTTATCCTTCAATTTTTAAAGTTTCAAAATCATTTTTTTATTATAAAGGGTATTTTAGAAAAACCACAATTAAATTAGTATAAACTATCATGAAAATTGTGAAATTGAATCAATCAATTCAAAGTACAAATTAATTCTAAAGTTTTTGATTGTGAACATTATTCTACTAAAAAAATCAATTCAAACATATCTATCATGTTTATTGAACAAACGAGCTTTAATCTTTTTTAATCTTTAAAGCTATATACACGTCACCTCAGTTATTGACTAATGCTCGAATATATTCATGTCTTTTCTGACTAGACCTAATCTCAATTATTAAGATGAGGAATATATGCATGTGTGTGTTTAAATTAGTTCATAAATTTGTTTATTTGCATACTAAATATGTGTTGTGTTTTATGTGCATACCTAACTGTTTAATTATATTAAAAAGTTGTTATTAATCAAACTGAGTGGGCAAGATCTCTAGTTAGTGGGTGGGTGGGAGTTTAGTCGATCTAAACATGTCCTCCACTTTTTCATGCCCTTTAATTTAAATTTGTAATTGTCATCAATTATTTCTATAAATTTAATTGGGGAAAATTGCAAATAAATTTAATTTTTACAATATCATACCATATGATTAAGGTAAAAACTTGTGTGAGACTTCAAATTTTGGGTAGGATAATTCATTTATTTGTTTAGTGTTCACTATCATTTTTTACTTAAACATTATCATTTTTTACTCAAACATTATCACTTTTTATATAAGGGTCAAGGGAGACCCCGTCATTTCGTGAGACGGTAGCCTTATGATTAGATGTACGAGAATATTTAGAGAAAATATTAATTTTAATCCTGTAATTTAAGTCGAGTCCAATTTTAGTTCTGTAACTTTGTACTTTCTTAATTTTAGTCCTATAACTTTGTACTTTTTCAATTATAGTCCTGCAACTTTGTACTTTCCCAATTTTAGTTCTGATGGTATAAATTTTGGGAGAATTTTTTTTATTTACGACCCGTAACTTTTTAATCAATTTAAAAAATTATGGGACATAAATTAATTTTCTATTTTTTTTGGACGCTTTTCAAAAAAGGTACTCCCTCCGTCCCATACTTCAAGGCTCAAACCAATTGGGCACGGGTTTTAATGAATGAATTGTTTATTATTTTGTAAGATAAAGTGGGGGGTAGTAAAGACTTTTCAACTTTATAAATAGTAATAAAGTTACTTTTTAGTGTAATAAAGTAGTGGCATTTGTTGTAATATTGTGATGTTTTAAGGGGAGTGTTTAAAAGTGTTTTTGCTAATTTAGGTAATGTGCCTTCAAGTATGGGACACTCAAAATGGTAAAATGTGTCTTCAAGTATGGGACGGAGGGAGTAAAAGTTACGGGACCTAAATATTTTTTTCTCCAATTTTAGTGCAAAGTTAAAGGACTAATACTGAGAAAATACAAAATTACAGAACTAAAATTAATTATGTCATGACTAAAATTGAAAAAGTACAAACTCGACCTAATTTACATAACCAAAATTGATATTTTCTCGAATATTTATGGAAAGTTACTATTGACTGACGTGTCAAAAGAGTTATGATGGCCGATGGGCCTTACAACCTCAAACAAACGTCTATTAGAAAATTAATATAAATGAATTAATTCTGGTGCAGCAATTTTCTTGATGGTTATTGCTTTGATCGTGAAACTGATGTGGAATTGCGATGGGGATGAGAGGACATCGAGAGCAAGTGAGAACACTAGGTTATTTGTGCAAAAGGAGAAAGTGATCAGCTACGGCACAAGCGGAAGTAATGATGTAGAATCGGGCGGCTCATCGTCGTCCGATGAGGATTTGTACGACGGAAAGCTATGCGTGATATGCTACGACGATCAACGAAGCTGCTTCTTCATTCCTTGCGGCCATTGCGTCGCTTGTCACACTTGTGCCCGTCGGTACGTAACATCTTAATTAATTTAATGGGTTGGTCTCTATGGACTCGAGTGCATGTTGTGCACCCTAGTCCATGTTGCACTTTTCAGTTTACTGACTTACACTTTTTGGTAAATGGTGTTGCGCTTTTTAATTATTAAACTGTATAATAATATTTTTAGTAATAATTGAAAAGTACAACATCATTTACCAAAAAATGTAAGTCAGTAAACTGAAAAGTGCACATGGACTAGGGTGCACAGCATGCACTCGAGTGCATACTAGACTTTATCTAATTTAATTCCTCTAATCCATCTTAATTAATTTATTGGTGGTTGTTAAATGTTGCTATCATGCAAGTGAGGATTGATATGAAACTAATTAGGTAGTATATTTTTTTGTGAAAAGTAAGAAGAATGTTTAATTTGTGGGTGCAGGATTGTGAATGAAGAAACCAAGAGTTGTCCTATATGCCGTGCAATTATTGAGAAAGTAAGGAAATTGCATATTGTATAATTAAATTAAACAACAATAGATTTTATTTTTTTCTTCTATTTTTGCATGCCTACAAAATTGGCGTGGACGAATTCACCTGTAATATTTTTTGTATTCCAAAGTAAATTTCAGGTATGTCTAATGGTGTAAATTTGAGATTTAAGAGTGTTCTTGTTTAGATATTAAGTTTGAAATTTCTAAAGTGTAAATAATTCTAAGAGGTCTGTTCATACAGATCATGCACAATAATAATTATGCCTATATATTAAAGATTCAGATATTCAAACATATTATGGAAAAATGACTTTTGATTTTGTTATGTGGTTTTTATCTAAATTAACCCTCAAATTGATGGAGATAAGATCAGGATAGCATATTCTTGAATAAATATGATCCGATTTGGTACTTCAAATTTTTAGAAAAATAATAGTTTTATTATTCTATTTTCTTTGATGTTGAGATTTTATTTGATTTGTTAGGAGTTTTGCATATCTTTATTTCCCTCTTTCTAGTATTTAAGAGTTGTTCAATAGACATTGTAAGCGATGAATAATGATTAATTTTATTAAGACTAAGTTTATTTTAGATCTTGGGTGATTTTTTGAAAATTGTTTATTAAAATCTTGATATTTTGATAAATAGTACTCCAATATGTATGTTTACTTACTCACTTCTAGTTTGTTCTATTGTTTATATGTTCAATGCATTCCATAAATTAAATTGTAAATACATTGATTTATTGAAAATATGTAAATTAAAAAAAAAAATTCTAAGATATTTTTTTTTTAGAATTTCTTAATTTTGTATAAAACTTTGTACCATTTTGGGTGGAGTTTGGCAAGGAGGTGGTGGGTGGCGGCGACTGCCTTTTCAATTAGTGTTAGGGTTTGAACGTTGTAAGGGTGTGTATTTACTAGATTCTTTTTACTAAAAAGTACAATTTAGATATTTTACATGTTTATTGAATTAATTAATGGAGAGGGAGGGTGTATCTAACATAATTGGAAGGGCAAATAACCCACGCCATTTTTTGTGTTTAGCGAATGGTGATGTAGCCCAAATGGCCCATATGTCCATCTGTACAATCTTGTTAAGTTGGGCCGAGCTCCTCATACTTAGTTAGAATAGATATCTTACTCATGATCACACAAAACATCATTTAAAAAGTAGAAAGTATTTATATTTTTCTTACAAAAATAATCGTTTTGTGTGGTCTGCATGATGCACTAGTTACACGTTTCAATTATATTAGTCAATATATTTCAATTTTACATTTTTTACTCAATTTAAATTATATGTACATTTAAGTTAAGTTATATTAGTATGCACATTTTATTCATACTCAGTTGTATAGTATAGCTGGTGTATACACGAGAGATCGACTCTTATCATTTATATTGTTTTAAAAAGTGATGTTATTTTATTAAAAAAAATTAAATTTTGTCGACATCACACAAAACAAATCCCGTAAGACGATCTCAACAAAACTTACACATATTTCCTGATTAATAAATGAACTTTGGCCTTAGGGGCAGTTTCACATAAGTATTTTCGTTGTGGCATGAAAGTATAGCTCAATTTTAACAAATTTATTCTCTAAATTTCAGAAGTCGCTGAGTCTGAATTTACGAATTTGTTTAGGTCGAAAGCTCGTGAAAATATTTGTTTAAGTGTGATTTAGTTTTTTAAGAAGTAAAACTGAAGTATGGACAATTTGTGGTGTTTAATAATTTTTTTTTATCAAGCTTAAGTTGAAGCTCGTTTAACATGCTAATTAATTTTTTTGCGAGCTGAGTTATATTAGTTAAACTCATAAAACAACCCAACGAGCTTGTTGCGAGTGCTATTAATGGGCTCAATAGTTCTCTTGGATCCAATGCAAAAGGGTTTACTATATGCACCTCCATTTCGGAGAGATTCACTTCCCCTTTTAGTTTATTAATAAAATAATAGGGTAAAAAACTAAAAATATCCTTCATTCAAATAAGGCATACTAGATGTACCCCCTACTGAACGCACCCCCGTACTATCATTTCTTTCACCTTATCCCTAAATCAAACTTTCGGGTGCCATTACCATTTTTTCAGGTAGCAAGAAATCAAAAAAATTAAAAAATTTCAACAAATCAACCATATTCATCCATAAAACACCATTATCAAACCCATTAACAAACACCAATATCAAAACTTAGAAAACTAACAATTTTTTTTAAAATTTCGTCAAGCCAGTGCCGACCATATATCCTCCCGTCGACAAAATGTTGTCGACGAGAGGATATTGGTCGACCAACAAAGGTCGATCGACACTTTAATGTCGACTATATACACTCTCGTCGACACCCTGTTGTCGATGGGAGTGTATATAGTCGACAACACAGGGTTGAATTTTTTTTTTAAAAAAAAAGAGAGAGAGAGAAACTTACTGGTGCGGGGTGGAGGGTGCGGTGGCGGAGGCCGCGATGGAGGGTGCAGCGGCAGAGCAGGGGAGTGATGGAGAAAAAAAAAAGGGAAAAAAAAGGGGCCGCGGCTGGGGCGGGTGCGGGGCTGACGGCGTCGGATGGACGGCGGCCGCTGACATAATTTATTTTTACAGATCGAGGTGGGCGGGGAAAATGGAGGGGAGTCCTCGCGCCGGCGAACTCGAGGGAGAGGGAGGCTGCCGGCGAAGGGGACCACGGCGACAGGGAGCGGTTGTCGGCGTATGGTGATGTGCGGCGGCGGCGGGGAATGGGGAGGAAGATGAAGTGTGAGGAAGATAGAATTAGGGTTTGAAAGGGTGTGTACAGTAAATATGTATTTTATAGATAAACGGAAGAAATGAGTGTTTATGACAATTTGCTGGAAGGGTGCCTCTATTTTAACAAATTTTGGGGGATACATCTATCGGGGAAGTGCATCTCTCCGAAATGGAGTAGCATATAGTCAAACCCAATGCAAAAATAATCCACTAAAAAATGTAATTTAGGACTATTTCAAAAAAAAAAGCTTCCTACTTAATCAATTTTAATGGTGTTCAATTTCAGTAATTTTTATTCTATTTTAACCATTTTTCGGCTAAAATTTTCAAATTTCGCTGGAATTACACAGGGTCACATGCTTAAGTTTTTTTTTTTTTTTAATTTCATTATTGCAAACACAAATTTGAGACGATAGTCCAATCACAAAAGATGGTGGGTCTATTCAACTTGAATTATTGACAACGTTACGGACTCCCTAGCTATCGTATGTGCTACCATATTAGCACACCTTCTACTGAACATCACATTAACATTAGTGTATTGATCCAACAATGCTCGACAAGCCATCACATAGTCGCCAAAACATGAATCTACCGAGTCTGTGGATTTTATAGTTGCCAAAAAAAATCGATTTAATTTTCCGGCCAAATTGTTGAATTGGAGAGCCAAGTAAAAAAACATACATTGGGTTGCGTTTGGATGGAAGGATTTGATTTGAGGAGGTATTTCAAATGAAAGGTTTTAAAAATAGATGGATTTCAAATGACATGGTTTTAGTGAGGATTTCAAATCCTCTCAATTTTAACTAAAAAAATATAACTAAGTATTTGAAATCCATTCATTTACTTTTTAATCCAAACAAGTGAAGGGAATTTGAATGATGGATTTGAAATCCATAAATCAAATTCCTACATCCAAACACAACCTAAGTTGAAAATAATATTTGCGCGCTCTATTGTTTTCTTTTGTGAAAGCCTCCTCTCTATTGTTTCTTATTTTATATTTTGAAAGGAAGAATGTTGCTTTCTGTTTTGTCAACAACAGTAAGGTCAATGCTAAATACAAGCTTATCTTGAT
Organism: Galeopsis tetrahit; assembly: GCA_963675135.1. Classification (NCBI taxonomy): domain Eukaryota; kingdom Viridiplantae; phylum Streptophyta; class Magnoliopsida; order Lamiales; family Lamiaceae; genus Galeopsis; species Galeopsis tetrahit. Next base: position 2,858,558 of record OY776120.1, read on the forward strand.
GAAATAATTCAAAGAAGAAAAAAGTTGCATTATTCTTGCTTCATAAGGTCCAATTAATCCCAAAATTAGCATATCACGTCACCAAATAGTAGTAATTCAACAATGCGTGCACCTCGTCTTCGATCGATAATGAAACCATGTTTGAACAATATCATTAAATAATAATTAAGGAAAAAAACAATACCCCTCTCTCCCATTATAATTTTTTTACTTTATTTTCTGAACGTTGCACAATAAATTTTGTATTATATATATATATGGCTTATTTTATTTTTCTCATTATTTATATATATTACATATATTATTTTATCATATTTCTAAATTAAAATACTAAAAGAGGAAATATATAGTGTAAGTGTGTAAGAGGAAGTATTATTTACTGGAATCATTTTTCATAGGTTTACTGGAATTCTTTTTTCATATGTACAAAAATAAAATAAAATATTAATTTGAGGTTTGAATTTTAGATAAACAAAAATCAATAAAGCAACTCTAAATCGAATGGAACACGGTTATAAATAATATAATTAATTTTCACCTTACAAAATACTCCATATTTTCCCACCGATTTAGGTTGACTACCGTTTTCATATAACCAACAATGTTTTTTTACAGTGAGACAGAGGATTCAATTTATTTTACAAGTTCAATGAAAAGTTCACACACTAATTAACTTTGTCAAAATATTTTTTAATTTTTATTTTAAATTTTTTATCAAATGTCTTTATAATATTTTTAAAAAAATATTAAACAAAATTCATAAAGTTCTTTTCGAGTGCAGTTAGATCGCAAATTTTCGGGTCTGATAGCAATCGTGTAGGACCCGAGAGAAACAAGGTAGGTCGACGGGCCTGGCCTAAGAAAAACATGCAGACCAATAGGCCCAGCCTGATCCAAGATGACCAGACACCCCGGTGGGTCCAAACCGGTTCGGTTGAATATTTTTGACAACTCTAAATATATGTATCATTTTATAATTAAATATCAATAGTTGCTTAAAATATTCTTTTGATTTTTTTTGTGCAATATATATAAAATAAATTGTCATTTAACTATATATGCACTGGATTCTATTCTACTCAATTATATTGTACAAAACACTTTAGTTTATGATCATTGGAATAAAAGTAGAGGTTTCATATAGGCCGTTCATTAGGGCACAAACTCCACGCCCCTGCTTTTGCTTTTGTACGTCCTTTCTAAATACACCCCATGCAACCAGCTTCTTTCAACGTTCATTATGGAACAATATCATTAACTATTATTGATCAACAAAAATCAAAATTTTACACATATGTAAATAAATATGTCAAATTCGTATTGTGCACAATTTTATATTTCATTTCATTGTTAATTAATAAAAATTTCAATATATTTCAAATTTTTAATCATACAAGTACACAAAAGGGAGGAAGATAAATCATAGTAACTCATAATTATATAAAGCTACATGAGACCCATGTAATATATAGAGAATATAAAAGTGTGGGAAGATATATTTTCTTTATTAGTTGTAGAAATGATTTACAATGGGTATTTATACAAGGGATATTTTAGGTCTAATCTAACTCTAATGGGCTTTATAGGAGAGCCCATAGGAAACTAAGATGGGCCTATACAATAAATAAGAATAAGAGTGTATTTACTAATATAGGTCCAATATGCCCCCTCAAGATGGAGCACCATCGGTGAGTCCAATCTTGGACATGAGAAGTTGTAGACGAGTGCTGGCGAGAGGTTTCGTGAGAGCATCCGCAAGTTGATCAGCTGAAGAGACATGAGACACACGTAGTTGTTTTGTCTTGATGAGATCACGAACAAAGTGAAAGTCAATGGCAATGTGCTTCATGCGGGAGTGAAAGACAGGGTTCGAGCACAGATATGTGGCACCAATGTTGTCACAGTAGAGGACTGGTGTAGGTGAAGTGGGGAAGTGGAGTTCCTGAAATAGGGATTTGAGCCATTGTACTTCAGAGGCAGCAGCAGCAAGTGCTCGATATTCGGCTTCGGTCGAGGAGCGAGCAACAGACTTTTGTTTCTTAGACGACCATGAGATAGGGTTAGACCCTAGAAATACAATGTAGGCACTGGTGGAAGTTCGGTCATCAGTGTCGCCGGCCCAATCGGCATCAGTGAAGCAGTGAAGCGATGAGGATGGACTAGAGGTGAGGGTGACCCCAACATTCCTTGTACCGTTCAAGTACCGCAGTAGTCGTTTGACAGCACCCCAGTGAGTGGTAGTGGGTGCATGCATGAATTGTGACAATTTGTGCACGGCAAAGGCAATGTCTGGCCTGGTGAGTTGTAAATATTGAAGGGAACCAAGGACCTGACGATATTGGGTGGCATCTGCAGGCGAGGACCCATCCGAGATAGACAGGCGAGCAGAGGTCGGTAGTGGGGTGCGAACAGGTTTTGAAGTAAGCATGGTGTACCGGGCGAGCAGGTCAGTGATGTACTTGCGTTGAGAGAGGAAGCATGAATTCTTAGATCTGAGAACTTCCACTCCCAAGAAGTAAGATAGAGGGCCAAGGTTTTTGACCGAGAACTTGGCACTGAGGTCGGCAGCCACACGGGCGAGCATAGGTGTGGAGTTGCCGGTTAGGATGAGGTCGTCAACATAGACGAGAAAGTAAGCGACCACCCCAGAGTTGTTGTAGACGAACAGTGATTCATCAGAGTGGGTGGGGTTAAAACCAATTTCTCCAAGAAAGGAGCGAAGAGCATGGTACCACGTGCGAGGAGCCTGTTTTAAGCCATATATGGATTTGTGTAATTTGCAAACATAAGATGGAAAAGTCTTATCTGCAAAGCCAGGTGGTTGTGCCATGAAAACTGTGTCGGAGAGTGTGCCATGAAGAAAGGCATTGTTGACGTCGAACTGTTGGAGTGGCCAGTGCTGAGTGACAGCAATGCTAAGGACTGCTCGGACAGTGGCCGGCTTGACGACCGGGCTGAAAGTCTCAGTGAAGTCAACACCCGGTCGTTGGTGAAAACCTTTGGCAACCAGGCGAGCTTTGTACTTATCAAGGGAGCCATCACGTTTTCGTTTGATACGAAAGACCCACTTGGAGCCGACCACGTTTTGAGATGTATTAGGAGGAACTAAGTCCCAGGTGCCGTTTTGAAGAAGGGCATCAAATTCAGCCGACATGGCTGCTCGCCAGTTTTTATCTTTGAGTGCCTGCGAGACACAACTCGGCTCAATGTCAGAGGCGATGACAGAAGTAAGTCCATACCTCGGGTTTGGCTTGAACACATTGTTTTGAGCTCGAGTTACCATGCGAGATGCAGGAGGTCGTAAGGGAGCATTGGTCGGCACAGGGATGTCAGGTATGATCGCAGCTGGCGGGGAGACTGGTGGGGGTATAGGCTGTTGATCGACCAGTGTTGGTTGTTGGGAATTGGTAGGCACGGGATTATGGTCGAGGACAGCTGTGGCGAGGTGAGGGAGCACAGGTGCTATAAGAGTGGTCGAGGAGGTGGATGTCGGCAGGGAGGATGATTGATTGGTGGGAGAAGGGTTTGAAAAAGTGAACGTATGTTCGACAAACTGAACATGACGCGAGGTGTAGATTCGGTTTGTGGAGCGATCAAGGCAAAGATAAGCACTCTGTGTGGGCGAGTACCCAACAAAGATGCATGGAGTAGAGCGAGGATCAAGTTTGTGAGTGGTGTAGGGGCGTAGTAGAGGATAGCAGAGGCAGCCAAAGATACGGAGTTTGGTTAGGTTAGGGGGGCGAGTAGTGAGTTTTTCAAAGGAGGATGTCATGTCGAGGTTGACTTTGGGAATGCGATTTATGATATAGGCTGTTGTGCAGACAGCATAGGGCCAGTAGGTGAGAGGCATGGAGGCATGGTGAAGAAGAGCTAGGGCTGTGTCAACCACATGACGATGGCGACGTTCAGATATGCCATTATGTTCGGGGGTGTGAGGTGGGGTGGTGAGGTGTGCAATGCCATGGGTTTGAAGAAAGGAGCGAAGAGCAATGAACTCACCCCCATTGTCAGAGTAAAAGGTTTTGATTGTGTTTTGATAGGTGTTTTCAACAAGGGTTTTGAATGTGGTAAAGGTGGGGAGAACATCTGATTTTCTTTTTAGAGGGTAAACCCATATGTACTTGCTGAAGTGATCAACAAATAGCACATAGTACTTGAAATTATCAGGGGACAAGACAGGCGACGACCAAACATCAGAGAAAATAACATCAAGTGGTTTAGTAGATGTAATGCTTGAATCATAAAAAGGTAGTTTGTGACTTTTGATACATGAGCATGAATTACAGTTGAAGTGTTTTGAAGGTGCACTAGATAAACTAAGCTTCGAGAGGGTATGAGCGAGGATTTTTGTTGATGGGTGGCCAAGGCGAGCATGCCAGGTGGTCGTTGTGAGGTGTTGAGATGTGAAGGCTTGCGGAGGAGGTGCTGGACATGTGTGCCGGCCAGACATATAGATTATTTATACGACTCCCAGCGAGGAGAATGCTCCCCGAGTGACCATCCTGCACCTGAAAAGAAGAACGATCAAAGACAATGTTAACATTATTGTCACGACAGAGACTAGAGACCGAAATCAAGTTTTTCGAGATGTGTGGGACGACCAGGACATTCGAAAACTTGAGAGATGTAAGGTGAGGAAAGCACATAGAGCCAGTGTGAGATATGCGTAAACCTTTACCGTCACCAATTTCAACATTGTCAGCTCCATCAAAGGGCGAGTGAAGAGAGAGGTTGGCGAGATCATTGGTGATATGATGCGAGGCACCTGAGTCAAGGATCCAGTGCTCGGCAGGATGTGCCGAGGAGGCCGAGTGGGCCGAATAGGCCGGGCGAGCATCTGGTCGGTTGGGGCGAGGAGGTGGTGAGTACCGTCCATACGGGTGGCGAGAGCCCATAGAAGGAGCGGTAAGTGGGGGGGCTGAGTTAATCTCAGGGCAGGTGCGAGCAGTGTGACCGGGTGCTCGGCAGTATTGGCAGGTGCCAAGGTAGGGCCTGTGCGAGGACTGGCGAGGACGAATGTCAGAAAGCTTGGACCTCGAGTCAGGTCGCGAGGAGTCGGGTCGCAAGAAGTTAGGGCGCGAGGAGCGATGATGTGATTTTCCTGCAGTGAGTGCAGAAGCAGGGATTAAGGCCGAGGAAGGTCGCGAGGCAATTTGGACTTCGGCACTGAGGAGTTTATCACAGAGCTCGGCAAAGGAGATGGGCTGCTCGCGAGCCTGGATGGCATTTGCGATGTCATTATAGGACTCATCAAGGCCAGTGAGGACTTGAAGAGTAACGTCCTCGGCATCAGAAGTAATGCCGAGGAGTGCAAGTTCGTCAACCACAGAGCGAATTTCCATAAGGAAGTCGGAGACAGGGCGAGCACCCTTGGTCAGAGAGCGAAACTTGGTTTTGAGGGCAAGGATGCGGCCTCTGGAGGGTTTTCCATACATGCTTTCAAGCATCGACCAGGCTTCGCAGGAGGATTTAGTCGATGCCACGAAGGGAATAAGTTCCGGGGACATCGATCCAACCATGGCGGAGAAAATGAGGTTGTCCTGACATACCCATAAGTCGTGTGCAGGGTTTTGAATGGTGGTGGTGGTGTCGCCAGCAGCTAGGATTGTGGGAGGTGGGCATGGATGTGTGCCCAAGACATAGCCAAAGAGGTTGTGTCCAGTGAGAAGAAGGCGAAGCTGGAATGACCAAGCACCATAGTTGGTGGAGGTAAGCTTCAAGGACATATTTGCAAGTCCTTTAAAAGTGATTGGCGCCGGCGACTGAGATGGAGCGGCCATTGTGTTGAGTAGAGCAGCGGAGAGGGGAGAGGGGCAGCAAGAGCTGGGCGTCCGAAGACGAATGGCAGCGGTGGCGCGTCAGTGGTGAGGACGGCGGCGGCTGGTTATGGTGCAGTAGGCAGCAGCTGGGCTACAGTAGCGGCGGCGGCGGCGGCGGCTAAGGTTCGTAGCGGCGGCGGTGGCGGCGGCTAGGGTTTGTAGCGGCGGCGGTGGCGGCGGCTAGGGTGTGGATCAGGCGTGAGCCAAATGACTCGATGATACCATATAGAGAATATAAAAGTGTGGGAAGATATATTTTCTTTATTAGTTGTAGAAATGATTTACAATGGGTATTTATACAAGGGATATTTTAGGTCTAACCTAACCCTAATGGGCTTTATAGGAGAGCCCATAGGAAACTAAGATTGGCCTATACAATAAATAAGAATAAGAGTGTATTTACTAATATAGATCCAATATAATATATATAGGATGTATCTATAACATAATGCATTGTATATATATAATAATTTTTTTTTGTAAAATAATACAATTATATTTAAATAATATGTGTGTATAAACTTATAAAATATATGTTCTAATATGTAGTATTATTTTCTAATGCATTGAGTAAAAATATTTCAACCTTTTTATTACCAATAAGTACTAAGATGTACTCGAAAAACACAAAACCAAAGAATATTATTAACCGGTCAAACTAATATCTCACCAATTTATTGACCGATTTCAAGTTTTATTTTCTAACTATTAATTTTGATCGTCACGAGTGACTCAATCACAAAAGAATATTATTTTATTAATTACAATAAATAAACAAAAGATAAATATAGAGAATGCAACATGTGATCACAATTATCCTTTGCAATTTTTTTTTTTGACGGAATTATTATTATTATCATTAAGATTTGTTCATTAGTAATAATCAGAACAAAAAGGACTGAAAAGAGACACTCGTCGTTTCCGGCTTTATTACTGTCACAATGTCGACATTTATACTTGTTATAAAATAGTAAATTTATTTGTGTCCAATTATCATGTGACATAATTCCAAAATTTAGAATATCTCTTTCATCTTTCTCTGCCAAACAGCATTGTATAAATCAAGGCATGGACAATTATTGACGTTATATATGGAAATAAATCTCTGATTGGCAGATAACAATTTTGAATTTTGAGCTTTTTAATGACGAAATATTTGTCGTTAATTGAAAATTCACGATTTCCGTGCAGCCCCCAGTGTGACACACGCCTCCTCACAGCGCCCACGCACTCGGGTAAGCCTTGCCACTCATTCCGTCACCGCCCTGTCACCTTTACTTGCCTCGTTGTCATCTTTAATTAACGACACATTAAATTTGGTTATGACATTGACATATTAGTATTCTTTTTTTTTTTTTTTACACAAATAATTAAAATATTATTATTTGTACCTAAAATTATATACCCTCCTTCCCGTGATTACTTCATTTACCTTATTTGTTCAGTTTCACAATTGTTTGCATTGGTAGGAAATAAATAAAAATAAGCATTCGTACATCAACATTGCCTTCATTTCCTCTGCCACAAAGTTTGGTAATGGGAAAATGGAAATCCCTTTTGTGGGGCCCATAAAATTCCTATTTGACCATGAATTAGTTCGGATGGTGTGCAAATTTCCATTTAATTTTTTATATTTGCATTTTTATATATAATGGTAATACTTTATTGTAGATGATTTGGACTTTGAAAGAAAATAATAATAATAATTTGGTGGGAAGGGAATAACAATATTCCTTCATCATCTTTTCCTAGATCTAACTTCAAAATTAAACTAAATATGATATTGAAAGCACATGGGAAATTGGAATGTACGTAAACCTGCTTATTGATTAACTAAAGCAACATATTGTCCATTTTGGGTTAAGCAAATTTTCACAGTTTTGCTTTTGAGTTATCCTTAGAGAGGTACTAGTCTTTTCTTTTATGTCCAATGATTTTTCAATGTCAATCGAATGTGAAACAATTGTTTAACACTCAATAAAAATATTATTCCCTCCACTTTTTAATAAGTGTCATTTTAGCTTTTTTCAATAAATTAAGATTATAAATTGTGGTCTAAATTACCCTTCATTAATTATAACTAATTTTTATATAGAAATTTTGTTTTATAAAGAATGTGGTCAAGAATGTAGCTAGTATTCATAAACTAAATTAATTATGGTATAAACAATATTTATGGAATTTACTCATGAACAATATATATGGTAAATGAATAAGGGTAAAGTAGTCAAAATTAAAGAAAAAAACTCAGAATGACACTTATTTTAAAATTAGTTAAAAAGACAAAGTGACACTTATTTAAAAACGGAGGGAGTATTATAAAAAATATAAACTATATTTAGAGCACCATCTATATAAAATATTTTACACATAAACTATATTTAATTAAAGTAATTTTTAAAAATTTATTACCTACAATTTTTTACCTCAATTAACCTTAATCACCATTAGGGCTCGATGCAAATTTTGTATAAATCTTTTGTTGTTACTCTTCATAATGTCCAATTCCTTATATTGACCGGCTCACCTATTTTTTTCTCTGAGCTTTTAACTAATATTTTAAAATTTTTAGTAGGATAATTCATATTTTTTCTCAAATTTTTTATTTGTAAAAAAAGTGATAATGTTTTAAGTAAAAAGTGATAATATTTTTAACAAGTGATGTTTTATATGAATATTAAGAAAGACCCATCTCCTAGATCTCATTGCAAGACTAGCCCTATTTTGAAAGCAAATAATTGTAACAATATTTTGAAAGCAAATAATTGTAACGATATTTTGAAAGCAAATAATTGTAACGAAAGAATTCCGTCTCATCTAAAAGTCCGAACTTCGTAGAGAGGGTGAGAATTAATTCTTGTATACCTCTTACCCTTTTTGGGGAGGGCCGGATTAACACCTCTTACCCTTTTTGGGGAGGAAGCCCATCGAGTGGACAATTTAAATGGCTGGAGTGCTTTCAACAGGAATCGAACCCCCTTTTTGGGGAGGAGGCCCATCGAGTGGACAATTTAAATGGCTGGAGTGCTTTCAACAGGAATGGGTTCCCAGGTCATTTGCCCGGTTTGCTCTGATACCATGAAAGAATTCCGTCTCATCTAAAAGTCCGAACTTGTAGAGAGGGTGGGAATTAATTCTTGTATATTAATTTCTAACTCATACTTCCTCATATCAGTGACTATCAAACTTTTCATTTTTCATTGGCTTTTAATGAAAAGTGTACATTCTCCTTTTAGCAAACTACCCTCTCATATTTAATTACATTCAACCTTTAATACATCTACTTATTTATTAACCTTCATGCTCAAAATTCATGAATAACTTTCACCGGAACATATAAAAAATAAGATAGAAGTTAATTTACATTGAAATTTAAAATTACATGATAATCATTATTACCCCGTGTAAATAATTTCTACGGAATCATGTCCATGCGCAAAACTCTGACTTTAAAACAGGGCTCGCGCAGGTAGACGTTGAGATTGGTCCCCTTGAATTAGTCGATATTTAGTTCGATATAAAAAAAATAAAATGACGTGGACTTAGCGTAGAACCCCTTCCCTGGTTGTCCATAATAGGAGTATATATCTTCCACTAAATCAACCCACTTTTCCCAAAATCCTCACACTCTCTCTCCTTCATTCATTCATCCAATTTCACATTTCAATCCAAATCCAAATACTATAATCAATCAATTTGCACAAAACACAAAAATGCCTCCACACAGAGAGGAGCAGCACGAGCCACTACTCGACGATGAAGTGGAGCAAGAGCGCGCCTACGAATCCGACGAGAAAGTCCACATCATCGGAGTCGGCGAGAATTCCGGCGACGTCGACGAGTATTCCACCGCCCTGCCGCCCTTCTCCTGGCGGAAGCTCTGGCTCTTCACCGGCCCCGGCTTTCTCATGAGCATAGCCTTCCTGGATCCGGGTAACTTGGAAGGGGATCTTCAGGCGGGCGCAATCGCCGGTTACTCGCTTCTCTGGTTGCTATTGTGGGCCACCGCCATGGGGCTTTTGGTCCAGATGCTCGCGGCGAGGCTTGGCGTGGCGACGGGGAGACACCTGGCGGAGCTCTGCCGCGAAGAGTATCCGAATTGGGCGAGTTTGTTGCTTTGGGTTATGGCAGAGCTTGCCCTAATCGGGTCGGATATTCAGGAGGTTATTGGCTCTGCGATTGCTATTAAAATCCTCAGCAATGGCCTGCTTCCTCTTTGGGCTGGTGTGGTCATCACAGCTCTCGACTGGTAAATATTGTTATAAAATTGTTTGGTTGGTGAATTTAATTCAGTTTTTTGTGATTTTATAAGTACGTTTAGTGAGTGATTTTGTTGACTGTGATGGTGGTTGGGATTTCGTGTTAGGTGTAATTAAGACAAGAAACAAAAATGGATATTATCTTTTATACCATATACTCATATAATAATGGCTTTTTATCAACAGTAAAATCTGATGTAAGGAGTTATAAAAAAGAATCCAACATAAATGTGTGATTTATGAAGGATCTAACACTGGACTCTAATCATTAAGGGGGTTCTTAGTCTTGCAAGAAAATCTCCTTTTCCTATGTTACAGTGGTTGGGTTAGCTATAATCAGTTTTCTTGAGAGAAAAAAGTGATTATGTATCTGCACCTTAATCATGTGTATAAATTATAATGATACCCTTACGTATGATTATGTCAAAGAACCCAATTGGAAACTAGTTCAAAATCTGTACCTCAATGTTTGAGTTGTGTTCTTGTCAATTTCTGGATGCAGCTTCGTCTTTTTGTTTCTGGAGAATTACGGTGTGAGGAAATTAGAAGCACTTTTCGCAGTCCTCATAGCAACAATGGCGGTCTCCTTCGCTTGGATGTTTGGTGAAACAAAGCCAAATGGTTCTGAACTTTTAGTTGGTAAGAAAAATGTTCTTCCTCAATCTATCCCTTTCTATTAAACTGCACTTAACCAACACTAAATCTTAAATCTTATGATAGGTGTTTTGGTTCCAAAACTGAGCTCCAATACAATAAAGCAAGCAGTAGGAGTAGTGGGCTGCATCATAATGCCTCACAATGTTTTCCTACACTCTGCCCTAGTACAATCCCGAGAGGTCGACAATCAAAAGATAAGCAGAGTTAGAGAAGCTCTTAGATACTACTCGATTGAATCTGGCATTGCTCTAGCCATCTCATTTATGATTAACCTATTCGTTACAACGGTATTTGCAAAGGCCTTTTTTGGAACAGAACAAGCTAACAATATCGGGCTTGCGAATGCTGGGCAATTTCTTGAAGAGAAGTATGGTGGAGGTTTGCTCCCAATTTTGTACATATGGGCTATTGGTTTGTTGGCAGCCGGGCAGAGCAGCACTATAACAGGCACCTACGCTGGGCAGTTTATAATGGGGGGGTTTCTGAATTTGAGGTTGAAGAAATGGTTGAGGGCCCTGATAACACGAAGCTGTGCTATCATCCCGACCCTAATTGTTGCTCTCGTTTTCGATAGATCTGATGCATCATTGGATGTTCTTAATGAATGGCTTAATGTATTACAGTCAATTCAGATCCCTTTTGCTCTTATTCCTCTCCTTTGCTTGGTTTCAAAGGAGGAAGTCATGGGTTATTTCAAAATTGGCCCTCTTCTTCAGGTAATTTCTTCTTTTTAATTGACCCTATTTCAAAATTAACACCCACTGAATGTACAACATTTTTAGCTGTTTGTAAACACACAGCTATAAAGTGAGCATGTCTAGTTGGTGTTAATATCCCGACCCTTTGCATTGTCAAAAATTTCATGCGGTTCGACTATTAACACCCACTGAATTTCTTTATAAACCACATGTACAATATCTTGAAGCTACTTGTACAATCAAACACAACTATAAAGTGGGCATATAAAGTAATTATGTGGGTGTTAAGAGTCGCATACCCTTTGCATTATACACGTATGATTGATCATAAGAACAAACTGAGAGATTTCATGTGTTTGTTCTACATAGGTTGTATCATGGCTTGTAGCAGCTCTGGTGATCCTGATCAATGGATATCTTTTGGTGGATTTCTTCGGTTCCGAAGGAAGTGGTGTGTTGTTCACTAGTGCAGTTTCGTTGTTTTCTGTTGCATACATAAGCTTCGTTGTGTATCTTGTTGCGAGGAGCATTGCCTTTTCGTCTTTGTATGGTAAAGCCAGGACTACTTTGGGAATTCGATGATTCTATCCATTCGATTGTATGTTGTAGTAGGAGGGGAGGGTTCATTCTATTAGTATTTAAGGATGATGCAAAACAGCATTATTTTGTTGACAAAACTACATGTTAGAGTGCAGGGCTAGAAGCATTTTGACCCTTAGTCCTGCACTTTCTTGCAGTACAAAAAAAAAAAGGAAAAGCAGAAAAGAGTGATTATGTTCTTCATAGAAATATGTATGCTTGTGTGTGTCTATTACTAGGTTTAACTTAGGGGGTGGGGGGGTTGATATTAATTAGCCAACAAAACTGGGAATTATGTATTCATAACATCCTGGAATGTTTTATAATGTATCATCTATCCTAATCTTTGCAAAGTCTTATTTTACCATTGTATGCTACTTTATGTTTGGTCAAAGGATTGTGCGACAGCGACAGCCAGCGTAAAATTTTGTTACATTACCATGGCATGTGCCAAATATTGAATTCCGTTGGGGCGTTATCCATGCATGCGACCCGGCGTGATTTGATAATTGGTTCACGTAGCCTACCTCAATTATTTGGGATTAAAGTCTCAAATCACACATCATTCATGATACACTGTACAAACACCATCTACCTTGTTTCATGTTACATGGTGTAATAATTCGACACAGCTATAATTTGCTATACATATAAATATGGAAGAATTAGTGAATTACAATGGATATATAAGAAGAGTATAACCATATCAACCACCTTTGCTATTAGCAATATTCAAGCCCCCTTGATATTCTTCAGCAAAATGGCTTGACGAGAGTAAGTTTATCTGCATCAGTAAAATCAATCGTTTCGATTCTTTGGAATGAACGTTGAACGTAAAAACGAAGCTGATGGACTGATAGGATCCAAACCGTACCTTAATAATTTCATACTTGGGTGTTGGTTGAGTGTAGGCTGCCAAGATTGCCATGTGAAACTGCTGCTTTCACAAACATTTTTGCATATTTCAGTAGTCAGTTTCAAACATGCATCAAACTATGTAACTTGTCTGAAAGTTTTATTTGTCGAACGCATTTTGATCAAGTGATAATCGTGTTAGTAGAGAAACGAACTTACTCTAAAAGGATCGCTTCTTAATGATTGCACGAACGTCGAGCTTCCCCTCCCTGAATCCTCCTGGATATTTAGAAAGTGAAAGAAAACTATCTATTAAAGCTCGTAAACGAAAAATTGCTCTAGTAATGCACCTTCACAAAGAAGAGTAACTCTTATGTACACCAATTGTACTGCTTGTGCATACAACTTTGTGTCCACAAAGAAATTGGTGATTGAAAGCAAAAGGAAGCACACAAAGTATTACTTGTTTCTCAAAAAAGTATGCATTATTTCACTAAAAAGTACTCCGGTCTGTGCAACTGGTGCACAAGAGAGCAACTTTTGAATATATGTAGGTTATGTCTGATTACCTCCAAAGAAATGTCTCTTAGTCACCTTCCAGTATGGGCGCAACAAACGCGAATCGTTGGTTCTTCACTACTTCCGCTAATGATGTAGTCTCTTCCGTTCATGTAATAGGATCGAGTGTAGTTATAAGAACTTCCCGTTGAAACTATCCCGAAATCTGTGTGAAGCCTCCCATCCACAGATAAAAGTTGTTTCACCTAAACAAAACAAAATTTCTGTAATTTCTTCATCCCATTTAAGATGATAAACATTGCTGCTAAATGTAAAGAATGTTAAGTATCACCTCATTATCTACGGCGGAAACTAATAGATAAAGATCGTCTGGCGAAAACAAGACCATAACGTTTCCTCTTGAGCTCGTAACTGAATAGCAAGGCTGCCCAGGCTTCTGTCTTGAATCCCACATCTTTACATCACGATCAAACGATGAGGTGACGAACAAGTGAGGGGAATGATTTGCATATTTGGCTACATTTATTGGTTCACGATGCATATCGGTGAACAAATGCAAACGCTGGCCAGTGCTGATATCGTATATGGCAACTTTCTTCGAGTAGCCACTCGTTAGACATCGATCATCACTTGAATTGACATGAACTGAGGTTAACTGCTCAAAGTCATCAAAGATAACCGTATCTTCGACTTTTGTCTCAACACTATTGATGTCGTACAATCTCAACGAACCGTTGTCTGAACCCACCAGGAGCTAGACAAGACAACAAAATCTTTAAGCCATCACTCCATTACAACTATTACCACATTATATTTTGGAGCTAGACAAGAAAACAAAATCATTTTTGGAGCTTAAAGTGTACGATCAGGACCAAGTTTGATAGTGAACGAAAGAGAGGGACCAACACTGAAAAAAGTCGAACTTTAGGGACCAAAAATGATATTATCTCTATAATTCTCGGAAAGAGGTAAGGCCATAACTTGTTACCAAAAACGTACTACTACATGTAATAAAAACGTACCTTAGAGGGCTGTTTCTTAAGCCAACAAAGGCCAAGAATGCTATTCAAACAGACGAATGGAAATACGTTTGAGACAATATTCCCCGTTTCGTGGTTGAGAACAATGACTTCGCCATCAAGAGTTCCTACAGCCATTAGACTCGAGTCAGAGGGATGGTACTCAAACTGCCTAGGCCGCAGCCTCTTGTCTGCTTCTATTGCACTTGCACCCTCACTTACATTAGTAATCGGATGCAACAACGGGTGTCCAAACTTTGCAGCACAAAGCGACCTCATGTAGAAGTACTGGTTCTTTCTAGTACACGACGACCACTGTCTCTTTAGTGGCCTATAAGAATACGAGCTACTTGTTCCTGTTTCACGAGAGTATAAGACACTCAGAACACTCTCTCTGTTCTGGCGCTTATATGGTAAGTATTCGTAATATTTTGAGAAGACGGTTTTTGATCTTTCTTCATTGATAGACGAATCATCCGTCGTCACCATATGATCCAGGGATGTAATAAGACTCTCCATTCGACTAAAAAAGAATGTAACTTTCTTAGGTCCCGGTGAAGTATACTTGTAGCTGGCTCGTCTTTCTCTCGAACATCCTATTTGTTTAAGGAAACCTGAGACATGTAATAATATAATTGACAACACATAGAGCACAACACAACATACTAGAAAGTTGTTTCTATCACTGCAGTTCTAAATCAAACTAAGTTATTCGATTCTTGATTTGAGATTGTTCAGTAAAAGCTAGTTTGACATAGATGTCAACGGACTTGAGCATTCATTTATGTTCAACACAATCTAAATCACGGCTGTGAAAAAGATACGACAAGTGTTCGATTATCAAACAAGCTCAAACATGAGTTTCAAAGCTCGATAACCCTCTAACAAGCTTGAATTACAGTGTGTTTGACTCTGCTCGACTCATTAACAACCCTATACAAAAGAGGAACTACAACCAGAGAAAACTTTCAGACAAGATAACAATGTTAGTTACTGATTCAGCAACACAAATTGAAACCTACTTTCAAATTTTGTCAAAACAAGAGTAAATTATTGGCTTATGGATTTGTTATACTTTTTTGTAAGTCCTTGTTTCTTTATTCATACATATACTAAATCTGATTCTTGTTGCACATGCTACATTTATAATTAGTCCAGATTCACAATTCACATGGCACTACTCTACTTTAGTCATATAAAAACATTATACAAGAAATAGGCCATCACATATCTTCACTTAATTAGGGCATGTTTGTTTTGGGATTTTGAAATCCGGATTTCAAAATCTAGTGGATTTCAAAATTTTAATGCTTTTTATGTTTTGTGTTTGTTTTGGGATTTATGTAGGGTATGATTTAACTTTATAATATAGGAATATAGGTTTAAAGGTATTTATATAGGGGTTTTAGGTATTTATAGAGTTGACTTTTATAGGGTTAGGGTGGAATTTTGAAATCCTGAATCAAAATCCCAAACTGGGGGTGGAGTTTCGAAATCACAAATCCGGATTTCTCATCCCAAAACAAACATGCCCTTAAGTTTGCCTTTGGAATAGGTAATTTTTTAGTCATTATCAAATCCCCCTTTCATAGAATAGCACACTTTTTCCGTGAACAATTCTGAGATTATTTCTTAAGACCAAACTATTAAAAAAAAAAAGGTCAATAATTCAAAGTGAAAATTGAAATCATTGTGCTTCTCATTTTCTTCCTTCCCATGTCACAATCAATATATGTAAAATATGAAATTGGTCAAGAAATTAGATTAAAGATTCTTGAACACTGCCATATTTACATTCTTAAAGACAAAAGAAGCATAAATCAGTTGATCCATTTTGAAGACAAAATCAGGAGCAGAATGTAACAGAAACAAGACTAAAAAAGATGAAGAAATGAAACCTGAATTCTTGGTCGGAGAAACAAGTGCTAAATTAGATGCAGTGAAATGAAAGATATTTCCTTAAAAAGTAGTGGCTTTGAGAGAGGAATAAATGGCAATCAGTGGAGGGAGCTGTCGGCATGTAAAGTCAAATACCAAATATACGTGTATAAACTACGGATAAGTACAGACCCAACTTATAATCTTTTTTGTTTTCTTCTTTTCTTTGCTTATACTTCTTTCTTTCCTTATAAACAATATTTTCTCCGTGATAATTAAACGCAAAAACTTATATGCAATATTGCATACATGCAATATGACTAATTAAGGTAATTAGGTCAAAATTTGTGGGTCAACGCGGATCAACACGGGTCAAAGCGGGTCAACCTTAATTAAAATATTTATTTTCACTCTAATATATTATTATTTTACTACATGACAAAAATTATGTTATTACAAGAACTAAATTTTGTCACTACAAGGTCAAAAGTGTATTACTACAAGTCCAAAAATATTTTGGACACTTATTTTTTGGGGGCAAAATTACTAAAATAATTTTGACTTATTCGGCTACTACATGACTAAAACAATGTTACTACAAGACCAACATTTTATCACTACAAGGTCAAAAGTGTATTACTACATGTTCAAAAATATTCTGGAGACTTTATTTTTTGGTAAATTTTTCAAAATGTTTTGACATGTAGTATTAAATTTTTGGCCTTTTAGTGGTAATATTTTGGCCTTGTAGTAACAATATTTTGGTCATGTAGTAAATCACCTGTTTGCAACCCGCGAATTTTCTGGGCAACCCGGATTCAGACCTATGACCCGCGAATTTTTTAAAATTGACTTAATTTAACTTTTGGATTTAGGGTTTTGACTTGCCTAATTGGGATGAAATGCATGTATGCAATATTTCATATAAGACTAACCCATAATTAAATTGGTTTTTTTTTTTTCATTTTCATCTATACTTTATTAAATATTATCTTCCTAAAATGGCAGTAAATGAACTTTTTTTTTTAATTATCTCATTTAAATAATTTTTATATTAAATATTGTGTTAAAGTTAAAAGGACAATCTAATAAGTTACTACGAGTGTAGCTATTATTGACTATCAATCCAAGTCTGTCCTCAAAACAAAATGAAAAAACTACCGACTCCGTTGTGGTCATTGTGGATGAATGGAAAATTAATAAAACGAAAACAATAATATTTTTATGTACTTTTAAGAATATATTCATTCAATTATATCACACATACAATGCATTCTAATTTATATACACAATTAAGCTGCACTAAATAAGGAAAGTCAACAATCAATTTTTTTAACTATAGAACAAAACATTAATCCTTGATTTTATGCATTGTTCATGAAATTAATTCTTAGATTATTCATATGAGATTTCCTACCACTTTCTCAACTTTCTCATAAATTGTAAATTTATGATCAATTATTCAATTTGAGACTCACGTTTGAAAAGACAACTATGTCTTTCTTTGAGAACTTCATTTCCTTATCGTTATGTGTGTATGTGTTTTCCCTTCTCTTTTCATTCCATTAGGATAACGTAGTGTAGTACTCCATAAGTTATCAATTTCAAGAGATGATATAGTCATATCTTTATTCCCAAATAATTGTTGTGGTGGTGAGTGGATATGATGTGACATTAGCTTCCTTATCTCTACTTAGCATGTAAGGTGTACATTGAATTCATCAACTCTTATTATTATGCATATAAATTATCATAATTTTAAATATAAAGTGTCATTATTTAAAAAAAATACTTAATTTTTAAACGGTAATACGTTATATGTATGTATAACAATAATAATTTAAAAAAAAAAAGTTCACAGAATTTTTTGCCAACTACAAAATAGTTTGATTGATAATTTTAAGCATTGTTTCTATTAAAAAAGTTAATATAACTAATATCAGACGTCTTTAATTCAAATCCCGCAAGTAAATAGAAGAATTAGAGAATTAATATAAATAAATAACAATAGAAGAAAACAACAGGCCGAACAAAGTCATATACGGAGTATGAATTTTAATCTCTCGCTAAAGCCCTCGATTAATGGTATTGCTTTAATGCTAGAATTTAAAATTTAGCATATTAATGGACGATGGACGTCATTGGCACTAATCAAGTATAATCGGGATGCTATAGTGCTATGTGACACATGATATAAGGTTGTTAAGAACAAAACCAAAGCAGCAAACAGTATTCAGAAGTGATGAGAGATTACAGATTTTTTAATCATACAAGTACACCCCATAAATTGGGTCATTCAACACAGAACAAACTTAGAAATAAACAAAGTAATATTGGCACACCCAACATCTACCAGGTTAATAAACAATATTGTTACAAGATACATGTATATTGCTTGCTAACAACCCGTTAAATACTCGTCGTCTAGTAAACTATCCTACCACCACTGTTATCTATCCGACCTCTGCATAAAGATATATGCAGTTATAGTCAGACAAAGCGCGACAAAATAACAAAAGCAACACAAAAAGATAAACTATACGTGTTGAAAGGCTTATTTGCTGCTAAAATCGGGCCCCTTTCCACAAATTGCAATATCGAACTTTTGGGTAGATTGACTTTGCCTTTTTGGGTAGTAATTAGGGTGAACAACATCGTTTGGGATTTAAAATTGAGGTTTTATTGGCCAAAATTTAAAAAATTAGATTAAATTGCAATTTGCGAAATAGGTGATGATTTAGCAGTAAATAAGCCATGTTGAAATCAATTACGAGTATTTTTTATTGATTACCTCAGCTGCATTTCTCAATCGGTGTAGGTGCTCAGAGCAGCAACGACTAATCCCGTCGTATCGAGGGTTGATGCTACATCAGGGTACCCTTTCCAGGATGTATTAATCTTGAGAGAAGGATACAACCAGCTTTTTATGGTAGATATAAAGGAGCTGGGATCCGGTGCAAGCATTGCTTCCCAGTCCACCTGTACACCCTCAGGAATGCTTCCAGTGAATTCCATGTTAGCAGCAAGAAGTAGCCCCAGCATAACAACCAGCCCAATTACAGCACTACCCCTCGACAGTGGGACGAAATTATACCTGAAGAGGGCATTTATGTCTAGTCATAAAAAGAGATACAAGTGCTCTATATACACACTGGAGAAAAATTCTCACCAATAATAAGTTAGCCTTAAGATTGCATCCCTCACTTTCTCAAGCACATCGAAATCGGTTGACCCGTAATTTTCACCACAAAAAGCGTCACAGAGTGCCTGCACTTTCAGTTTTGTTTATCAACTCAAGGAATAAGGTTCATGAATATGTATTGGTCTGATTAGTGATTATCAGGAGAAAAATATGGGGTATTTTTTTATCACTTCAAAAGATATATTAACAAGATGGAATTTGTGTCTTCTGTACAAGCTGTGGACAGAAAATCTAGGCCAAAAAAAAAAACGAAGCTTTATAGGATTTCCTAGGAAGGAAACTGGAGGAGATAAATTTGATAAAGTGCAAATTAATCCAAATATTAGGACAATACACAATGCCGACACCAAATCCAATTTGTTACCATCCACAAGCTCAAGAAATGTTCAAAAAGGAAAAAAATATGTCCAACTAAAATCCATTGAATGAGTTGCAAAAACAAAAGGAACAAGTTGAAAACATTGCTTAAGAATTAAGATTGTTATCAGGTTAATAATTAAGGTCAGAAGAGATACCTCCCATGCTGAAGTCATTTCCACATCAAAGTCATCCCACCTAGAAGGTGTACAAGGTGTTTTGATAGCAAAATCGAATCCAACTGGTTCCCTGAAATGCAGAATTCAAACAATAAAATTAAAATGACAAACATATGAACTAGATTAAAATGAGCAATTAACGAACACTTTGATATGTTATCAACCAAAAGTGCACTTACGCTTTCCCTAGGGAGATCCTAGTTCCTTCAAGACGCTTTCTGTAATAACGTGACCAAGAGGGATCTTAGTTGAGAAAAATTGTGGCAATAAACTTGCACTATAAGGTCACTGTGTTGAGAAAAGTAGATAAACTTCACAAAAGGTATATATTAAATGAAAATTACCCCTCAAATGCCGTACTTTTGCACCAAGTAGCCAACCAGAAGTCCTGCCCCACAGCTTCATATAGATCTGAGCATGATTCTGCCTTCTTTATCTGCAAGATAAATATCAAGGTGCAACACCCTATCAGAAGACAAAACATAAAACCCACAAAAGAGGATGTGAAAAATCAAACACATGCTCAACAACGAATCAAACAGGAAAAGTTAGCTCAAATTAAACATCACATTATTTCATAATGACAATAGTGATTATTTGCCAGATGAGGCATGCACACACACACACACATATATATATATATAATAATGTATGCATATATACATATATAACTTGTCAGTATCATTACAGTAAATTTTCTTAACCAAAAAAGAAAAACTAAAAACCAAATACATATTATACAATACTGCAACAGCAATTCTGCTGATAAAAAGTCTAATAAAAGGCAAACCTCATAATAAGAGAGTTATCTTGTAAGGATTCGCAGAATACACATGAAAGTTGGAGTAACAAAAGTTAGTTTGTTTTCTCTTATCTACAGTATATTACTTACTTCTTGCAGTTTCCCGTTATCTCTGAGATTGATAAGGTGGTCCTTCTTGTCAGAGACATACTTATTCTGCTCCATTACTTCTTTGGCAACATTAAATGTTCTAGAGATCAACAAGAAATAAGCATTTGACATCAGAGTTTCATCGCTCAAAGGAAAACATTTATTTTTCACAAGATGGAAACTTTATAGAAGTGATTGACGTAATTTAAATTCTGTGGATATAAGTATTACCTCTGGTAATTTGGATAATACCGCACAACTTTTGCTTGGCCATGAATCAGAGGAGTGTGTGACCCAAATCCAGAGTTAAATTCCTCGCTATATAGCAGAAAGGGCCAACATAATTATTAATCTATATGTACACAAAACTATATTTTTCCGGGAATAAATATAAAATATCTATGTTATTGATGCAATGAAATAAAGTATGTCAAATTTAGTCAAACATACTAAAGCCAAAATTACCCTTCAATAACTTTATATCCACAAAAATATCCTAATGCTTTATAAATATTATATCTTTCATTTTAAGCTTGTTTTATTCTATTTTTATCTTGAAAATGATATCAAAGTCTAAGTTTATTTATTTCATTTCAAGATAATAAAATTAGAGAAAAAATACGAGCTAAAAAGGAAGATATATCATTTATAAAGCATAAGAGTATTTTTAGAATTTAAAGCTACTTGAAGGGTATTTTTTTATTTTTTATATTTTTTGTATGTCGAATTAAATTGGGGTGTCATATTATGAGCTTCCTCAAGCAGTTTAGTGTATCTATCCAAGAACTCCCAATTTAAATTGGTCAATTCCATGTGTAATAGAATACCAATGCAATAAAATTGCTGATCGCTAGACATAAATAAATATAACAAAATGGACATACCTCAACTTGTTGATCCAAACAATCGGATCACAGGGTTCAGAGATTTGTCTCCATTTGACAGCTAATGAATAAACACCATGCCATGGCATGGTAGGACGTCCATAAGATCGCTCTTCTGGCACAATGACTGATTCAAAAAGACTACTGGTGCTGCAGCCTGCTCCACCTCTGTTCTGACTAGGAGTAAGTTTATCTCTTCTCCTGACTCTCTTTCCCTGCTTTGATGTACCTTTAATTGAATGCTTCCATTCAGTTTGCAGAGAACGCCAAACTTTTACAACTTTTTGTGCAATCTCTAAAGCAGCAAGTCCTGCCATTCGGTACTGGTTCATGTTCAGATAGAGGTGACCAGTCAGTTCAGGATATACCCATCAGAACACAAACAAACAAACAGTGGGAGAAACATGAGTTCATTTTGGGAGAATATTTTAGAACCTGTTTGGCTGAGCTTATAATTTTTTTTGGTGAAAAACGATGTTTAACAGCTTATAAGATCTTTACAGCTTATAAGCTCCAAAAGAATACGTACCAATACCCCAACTTATTTTTCTAAAAAGGGTAAGAAGGAAAGGAATATATACAGGAAAATAAACTATATGGAAACGGATGCAATCATGCAAACATATTCTTCTTCTTGCAGTGCGTTCAAACTATATAATTATGAAAAATGTGCTTCAGATATTGATTGATCACGAACATTGCAGCATCTCTTGCACTGCTAATTTTTAGAATTCATTATAAGTTTTCCATACTAACTGATGTTTATATCCAGTCACCTGACGTTTGTTGGGCAGGAATCCTGGGCAACGGTATTGGATCTTCTTGCCAATAGAATCTGCAGCCTGTAAGAGGGTTGCCTTTTGCTTTGTCAAGGAAAAATCTTGTTTTTTGAGCTTTCCCTTTCTCAAAGAATCTCGTAGAGGAGGCTGCCTGTACACTTTCTCGCATACATTCTTTGGATGCAGCCTTTTACACCAATATTCCTAATGAATAAATACAAAAGAGTGTTAATATTGGATAAACTCAACACTGCATTTACATATTAGCAGTTCAGTTGTGTTCTATTTTAAAGTCAATGTCTACTGTTTGCAAAATTTCGCATTCACTAATATACACTATGTAGCACAAACCCTTTTCTAAGAACCAGTTCCATGATTTGCTACTCTGCTATAATATCATCTTCCAGTTCTTAACTATTTAAAGTTCATCGCCCCAATAAATCAAGAAATTCATCAAGTAGCATCAATATCTACCGTGCTAAACCTCAGAATAAATCTTCTGGCATTTGGGGGTGCATTACCCATAACTTGAAAATGCTATCTTAGCCAGAAAACCATGATGACATAACTTGATAAATATGTTAGGCCGAAAAATTTCAAAAATTTTAATGAGTATTGAGTTGATAAAATTCATGCATTAATACCACTGAGTGGAATCAGGCCATGCCATGCACAATTAATTAATTAGTCTAATTTACCTTGAAGAGGGGGTCTATGTCACCATCAAGATCAAACCAAGAAAACTCAGTGTTAAACTTTGAAGCTGTGTATAATGCAATTTCTTTCTGCAAGGAAAGACAACAGTAAAAATAAATAAAGAGAATGGCAGCAGCTCCCAACACAAAAGTATGGTGCCTGGATGACCTAACAGTAGAGTAACATAATGATCATAATCATACACAATCATGTTTATATGGTCACTAGTATACCAAGAACCAAGGTAGATACCAAATGTAAAATTTTCTATTTGCCCAGAAAACGGATCAAGCAAAAACAGTCACACACTATATAGTTCTTTGAGCTCTACCTTTATCAGTAACCATAGTCAACCCGAGATATTAGCAGATAGGATTGGTGGAAAAAGACAAATAGAAATAACAAATCATTTGAGTTGGTGTGTATGCATGAAGCCATGACTATTAGTATAATCTTAAAAAAATAATACAGATATGAATTCTGCCACACTCACTGGAAATATGTCATGCTGAAATAAAAATTACCTGATAAAAGGCTAAGCACTGGAGTACAAACTTTTCCATTGAATCCAATTCAAGATCCAGGGCTGCATCATAATCTTTAACCTGCATCGTAAAACCAACCCCATCAAAGGTACTATACAAACTAAAACCCTTAATTTGATAGACACGGGAAGGAAGATTACAGAGAAAAAGATCATACCGCCTCCTTAAATTCTCCAATAGCGTGATAGCAAGAAGCTCTTAAGTACAGACATTCAATATTCGAGCTATCAATACTTAATCCCAAAGATAATTCCTTGATGGCATTCCTATAACCATAAATTTGGATGTGGAATTAGGTACAGTAAAATCTTCAATATACAAACAAATTTAAAGCAAGATTTCGCAAGGCCAAGTATGTAGGATGAAACATTTCACAGTTTCAAAGGTAGGCATATGCCCTCAGAATAAATAATGCTAAATGATAATTGACAAAACCAGTGAAAAATGCACTTTATGCTATATTGGTTTGCTTATGATGGCATTTGTGTAAATATAGGGATATTGTGAGGGTGGAGTTGTGAGTAAATTGTTCATTTTTGGAGTGTGCAAATAATAGAGGGACATCTCAATAAGGACAGTGTGTAAATAATAGTGGGACGGAGGGAGTAATAATAATAATAAGTACAAACTACAAAAATGATAGATTAGGTTAAATCCAGCACCCAGCCTAGAATAAATAAGGAGACATTTACAGCTCCTGAGCAAATATAACATTATAGAAAAATTGCTTCAATACTAATAAATGGTAAGTAAGTTCATTTCTAGAAGAACCGTATATCAGTTGACTTGTGTATTTTATAAGAAAAAAAAAAACAATAAGGCATGATGTAAAAACATGTGGATAAGACATCCACTGAGGATTAAGGAACAGATCAGTAATGAATGAATTTAAGCATAAAATGGTTCTTCATACAATATTTGGGCATCTGGGCATGTCAAAATCAAATAAAGAATAATTTATTTGACTGATGTCTGGGCATATATGCCAACTGAATTACAATGGAGGACCGAGAAAGCAGAGCATACTCCAGAGATCTTCCTATTTTCCCCCAGTAGATGAAACACCTCCTGACAAAGTCTCAAGGTATTTCTTAACTACCCACCCAGGGCATGTCAATAAACAGACCTGTCTAATCCAAACCTAGAACTTATTCAAGGAATTGCTAGACATGATAATAACAGAGAAAAATAAGTGGTATAAATTCCAGATAAAAGGTATATCAAGCTAAGCTACATTATTGGACTAATGATCGTCATTGTGATAGTTCTTCCGTTAAACGACGAGGACCCAAAAGAATAAACAAATCAAATCAGCGAGAAAAGAATGCACAGGAAATGCATTAAAGAATAAGGGGGAAAATTCAGTTTGAAATCTAACAATCTCAGAAGGACTGTTATAATCCTCCTTTGAGATTCGCAAAAGGCATGATAAGAAGAATATTGGATGGTGAAATTAAAAACAGTCATAACAATTGCAAATAAACAAATCCAAAATAAACCAATTGTAATAACTACAATGTATAAAAGAACGAAGTACAAAATATTATATCTAGAGCTCCAGGCTTTACTAATTTACAATCAAAGCCACTATAACTAGCTTCATATTTGGTACTATCTCAAGCATATAAACTTAGGAAATTTACCTGTGCTCTCCCATTCCATGGAGAAGCAGCCCATGCAAGTGATATGCTTTGGCAAACCTAAAGGCATGATGAGACCATCAATATAATTCCAATATAAATCACTGAATTCATTTATATTAGAGTTGGTAAGCAAATAAAAATCTGGAAATAAAGTAAAGCCAGAAAACATTTTACCAAACAAAAATACTTGAATCACTTATAAATTATCATTTAATAAAATATTCATATTTACAGAATATATTTAAA
The DNA here is from genome assembly GCA_963675135.1 of Galeopsis tetrahit. Lineage (NCBI taxonomy): Eukaryota > Viridiplantae > Streptophyta > Magnoliopsida > Lamiales > Lamiaceae > Galeopsis > Galeopsis tetrahit. The sequence goes on from OY776120.1 coordinate 2,884,264, forward strand.
AAAATCACATACTAACCTTCCATCAATTTTCAGAATCTCATGAAGGCTTTCTAGCGCCTTTTCTGAATTTGCCATGTCTTGATAAAACTGTGGAAAGATCAAAACATTATGAATACTTCTTTTGCTAACGTTGATGAACATGCATATTAAGGCAACTTCATGATTCATGAAGAATATGAAGTTACCACAGCATACCATAACAATTACTAGTCATTAATGATTCAGGTAATTGCAATATACAACACTGTAGAAGGAGCTTTATGTACGACAATAATAACTTGTCTATTACATAATGCCTTCTTTCTAGCATATGTTGTCAAAATGTTGGACTCCCGTGGAAAAATAAGGTTGATTTCATTGAAGAAAAATATTAGCATGATCGCCTAAAATGGCAATTAACTTGAAATTCAGTTTAATGGCTAATGCTCTGCCAGAGGTTTTATTTTCCTAGTCATCAATACTTTCTAAATTTCAATCAATTAAATATGAAAAGATGGTTGTGCTGTTCAATTAACTGCGCATGATTTCAAATACTCAGTTTCTACAAGAAAAAAGAAAAAGTTCAAATACTGGAGAGTTCAAGTACCATGATCACATGAACATAATGTAATAGATACTCACAATAATATGGACGCCTTAGTAAAATAAGCCTAACACCTTTACCCAGTACAAGAGGAAAGTATAATTATTTGCAGGCTCGAGCAAGAATATAACAATTTGGAGAAAAACTGACTGTCACTGAAAGGTGGTAGCTTATATATTTGACTCACTAACCACAAACTTCAGGTGAAGACGCAAAACTGTATCTTGCTTCGTCTTTTGAGCCACTAATGCAAAGCATGAGTTTGTGGGTAGAGATAGACCGAACATACAGTTACAAAAGATACAGGCAGCAACTATTAGAATTAATAAGTTAATGAAAATAATTATGTTGAACTAAGCATTAAGTTGACAGAGGGTAATAATAAAGTTCCAAAGAGAGAAAATAAAAGTCCACTAAAATCTAGGACAGGGGAACCTTCAACAAGCTACTACTTTGTACTCCCTCCATCTTAAACATCTGTTTCCATCACTTATGTTTAGGAGGCCAGACATGAGTTATATTTCCTTTGACAAATTGCTCTACGCTACAATTCTGAAATTACTTCATACTTCCAACACTGCAACCAGGGGGTTCCCAATTTCATTATGGCAGCAACGGAGTCCATAAATCACTTATCACTTAGGTCCAACCATTGTTAAAATAATAAGAAACAATGTAAGAAATTGTTCTCCACTCATAGCTCACAAGTACAAAAGAAAACTTGTGTCGTCCTTTTTTTCTTTTTCTTTATTTGTTCCGATTTTTATACACAACGCCAAAAAGTTCCTTTAAAGAGGGAAAAGGAAACACAAAGGTTACCTGAGTTAGATGAGTCCACGCCTCGAGGAAATGTTGATCTATTTGGATTGCTTTCTTATGTGCCTCTTCTGCCTTTCTATATTCACCAAGGGGAGAAAGAGCCAAACCCTAAGACAGTAAAATTTAATACATTGTTCTTTGGACATAAACATTTACACTCATTGTCTTCATCCAATTTATTCGAAGTAAAGATTAACTTCTAAGGACTCACCAGATATGTGTATGCAGATTTGTACTCCACATCAACTTTTACACAGGCTGCTAAGTCTTCAACAGCAGACTTGTAATCCTTAAATTTATAATTTACAATTCCTGCATAAATTTCACTAATATGAGCATATCTACAAAATGAAGCACTTGAAGAAGAACCACGAAGAGGAAATCAAGGAAGAAAGAAGGAATCAGAACCTAGCCTTCACAATAAGCAAAAATATACACTATGGGAAAGTTTGACTGAGTTATAATGTTATGAGAATTGAGACCAGCCAATATTCACGGTTGCCCATTAGCTAGATGCACCAAACATAAGGGAACAATCACTCGAGTAATTTTACAAGCCGAAATTGTGACTTGTAATGGTATGGATCAATCCGGTGAATTTAAAAAACCTTGTGAATTTACTTGGGTTGCAGGTGTGGTTTTGGCAGTATTGACTACATCTTTTGGCGCAACTGGATTGGTTATTGAGCAGTGGAAATTGTAACACCTGGCTACCTGACACTAGCTATTCCTAATTTCCTGTAATATACTTTTACCAAGTTTAACATGTGTATATACTTTGTCATGGATCACATTTCAGGTTTTACTTGATGTGGTTCTGATTCTTGGAAGTTTTGCTTCAAATGTAATGATAAAACTGGAGAGCCTAACTTGACCGTATTATGCTGAATCCGTATCTAACATCAACCCTTCGTCCCCATGAACTTTTTACTAACCTAGTTCATGTAACTTCATCAGGAGTTTATTTAGTTAATTCTCCTCAAAATGTCAAACCTTTTACAAATGGATATTTCACAGTTCCTAAGTCGCTAAGGGTGGTGAACCTTAAATTACTCTTTGTGCAAAACAATGATACCTAATGTGGGTCTTATGTGCATGAGTGAAAACAGAATCAAAGCCATCCAACTTCCATAATACATGTGCTACAGTGTGCTGATTGGTTTTTCAGAATAGTGGAACAAGATTTTGTCATGCTCAAGTAAATGAAAATTAACCTCAAAATTCAACAGAATGATTGTTAACAGTTATAAAAGTCTGCTACACTATTTTGCTCCATCATGATTTTATCTACTTAAGACGGAATGGCAATAGTTTCCACAGAGTCTAAATGAGTGAGTTGCAGACTGCATTTGGTGAGAACTGAGAAGTTACAATTTTCAAGACAAGTGCAAGAAGTCGTAGAAGAATGTTGCCTGGGCAGTTAGCATCTATACTGAATTTTAGAATATTCAGATTTAGTTGACCTCAGAGCATGTAGTGGGGAACGGTATACTCTCCCTGGCTTATGCCCTGTGACTGTCAAAAGTTATATTTTCCTAGTTGCCAAAAACTTACAAAACTCCCACAATCGAATATCAGAACTCACAAGAGGGCTATATTGTTTCAATTATAATAAAAACTGAAGCAGGATACTAGTCAGCAAGTTACCTGCGTGAGTCTCAATGATCTTGTAGTAAATTATTTACAGGGGTATGTTTGATTACGAGTGTAAGTGGTGGTAGGGGGGGGGGGGGGGTGATTATGGTCTACAGAACCATCTATCCATCTACAAGTGCATATAGTGTTGTAACTTGTAAGGTACTTTTATTTTGATATTATATATTTGCTGAGGGAGGAAGCAGTATTAAAAGCAAGTGATATGATTAAATATATGGATTTCAGTTTCTTCCTCTCTAACATGAGGCTATTAACTATCTATCTATTATGATTCAATTCAACAGGCATAGGGAATCTCCCATGTGCCTACACCGTGCAAATCAAGTTAGCTCCCTGATAGACCTCCAGTTACTAATGCGTATAAAAGGGGAGGAAAGAGAGGATAATGTTATTTTTGTAATAGTAATTGTGGTTAGTTGTTATTCTGTTTCTCTTGGCCTACTTTGTATATATAGTTGAGAGGCGTGAGAAAGGAGGGGGTATTGAGACTCATATTGTATGCAGCCTATTGGCTTGTGACAGACGCATTAATCCTCTGGGGCCCATTTGTGGGATTTGTTCTATTCAATATATTCCTTGGTTCTTGAAAGTGTATATCCAATTCGTAGTCTTCTCTATCACTCCCACACATGCACAGATAGCCAAAAGTCGATCTGCAGGAGTATAGAACCGGGAATACAATACAAGTACCTGAAGAACATAATGCTGAAGACTAACAGCAATGAATTTTAAATATGTATAGTAATGCAAGTACCCCTTTCATGTAATATGTCAGCTGAGTTTGGTTCAAATTCCAATGCTTTTGTCAGGTCCGCAATTGCCTGGAAACAAAAAAGACACTTATGTATGAATGTACATCACTGATCAGCATATAATATAATGGCAAATAGAAGTGGGGTTACAGAATAAGTGCAACCACGTTATAGCTTTCAACAGTAATAAATTCTGTAGGGGTAGTTTTTCCATCATCTGCACCTAGCTTGGGGACTTGCGGTCCAATGACTCACTAGCACCATCTGCATAACCTTACCAGCTGTCTTTCTGCACCCAAGCATAACTAACTATCCAACCAACTCAGTCTATGCCAAATATTTGCCCCCCACCCCCACATAAATCACCGCTTGTAACAACACCAAAGGCTCCAATCAATACTCAGGAAAAAAAATCTCCAACAATCACAAGCAAGCAAAAATAGTTCCCCAATTCCCCTAGAAAGCAAAAAAATAATATTTGACTCTCACATCAAAAGACTGTTTTAAACAACACATGACATGAAGATACAATGTTGAAAAGGAATATACTGGTTGTAACAAGGGGGTGTTGGTATTTACTTTTTTAGGGCATTTTCAACTTTTGGCTTGAGCAAAGCTGTTTCGGGTGTTTGCTAATGAGTGAAATGACATATTCTGCTTTAAGAAAAGCCGCTTCGAGCCAAAAGCTGGAAGTAGAGTGGGGGTACCTTTTTTCCAGTTTCTTGGTTCTAACACAACCTACTTTGAATTATAAGTAATTTTACCACAATTTCAAAAGCAATTGCAAATACCCCCTAGATTCTCCGAACTCTAAATGAATATTAGGCATTACTTTGAAAATATGGTAGATTAGGAATCAATTGATTATCCTTTAAGATAACCAATTGATGGAAGACACCATTTAGGTATTCAAAACTAATGCAGGAAGCATCTAGGAAGTAGGAACACAAACTTACTGTAAATCCTGGATCAGAATTAATAAGATGTTTTAGCTTGGTTTCAGATGTATTTCGGTGTTCTGCGAGAGATTAGATCCCATATGCAGTCATTCACCAATTACATCAGTATCTGTAGTATAGGGATTTGAGGGGCAGTTTTGAAGGCAAGGTGGACATTGGTAACTGAAGCTTACTTGGCCATGACTTTCTTAAGGATATCTTACATCTCTAAGTAACAGAAAAGGCAGCTTGTAGAAAGAGGAACTTAAACAAATTCATACTTATTTATTGATCGATCATAAAACAAATCAAATAAACTCTAACAAAAGCATAATAAGATATGACAAAATCACCTTAGCAGATTCTCCCAAGGCTGCTCGAGCCTGCCCCCTGCGTTTCCAAGCCTCGCCGGCCGATGGATTTGATTGTATTGCCTATAACATATAACCACGTTTTATTTCCATCATCCAGGATTCCACATGCCTGCCTATACCAAGGGCTCACTGAAGTTTTACCTTTGTAAAATCAGCAATAGCGGCATGTAGTTCACGTTGAAATGCATATGCTGTTCCCCTTCCAATTAAGGCCTCAGGGTAGTCAGGCTCTTCTTGTAGTATCTGGCAGAAACAAAAGAGGTATATATTTGAAGCATGAGAAAATTATTACTTTCCCTACAAGGGGGTTGAATAAAGATAAAGAGAATAATTGTCAACTGATTGGATTTCTACCTTGTCAAAGATGGATATAGCATATGCATATTTTCCATCATTAACCTGCAAAGGAAGAGACCGTCATCATCACATTGTGAAAAGTTAAGGGGAAAAGATAAATAAGTAAATAATTGAGTGTCATCACTGTCATGTAATAAAGATGAGCCAATAATATGTAAACCGATGTCATGGACTGAACTGAGAAAAGTTTGGAGCATCATATCACAACCTCATACTAAAACGTTTGTTAGGATAAACTCATTATTTTTAGAAGTAGGACTTCTAAAACTGAAATTATTTGAGTAAATTTTTACGTTCTAAGAGCCAAGTATTTTAAGAAAGGAACATATATTAAACGTATAAAACAAAATGGAATGAGAAAATGGTGAAGCCTTAATAGGTAGGCAGTCAAGGATCCAAAACACTACAACCCAATCATCTTTCATCACTTCAGGTACCAAAAGATGAACCAGAAAAGTACATAATCATCGGGGGAACATTTGGCAGCACCAGTCTATTTAGTCATCAATCTACACAATACCAAGAAGAGAAAATTTACCTGTGCAATTCCCCTTGATAATCTGAAATCCACATTAATTGACTTGTTCTTCGGTAATTTGGCAACACAGAACTTTTTGCCTTTATTGGCCTCATCCATTAATTCATTGTGTATTTCAGATAAGCTAAATGATTCACTACATATATCAGAAAAATCAATAGATTCACCACAAAGCACAGATGAAGCGATGCTGGATTCTGATGAAGCACTCAATTTGGACTTTCCTTTCTGCTTCTTGTGCACCCCATTAGTTTCGGTTGGGCGACTTTCTTGCTTTTTGTTTGTTAGAGTGCCAAGAAAACTGTCTCCTTTGACATTAACACTTGATCCATTTTGTAAACTTTCATGAGCCTCTAATTGCTGACTTGAACTGTTGCTTGGTTTAATTCTTCCATTTGGCATTTCACGGATGTCAGATACATTACTCGATTTTATAGAAACACTAGATTCAGATGCAGGAAAAGACGACCCAGATGATTCAATCACACAATTCTGACTTGAACCATTTTGTTTAGCAGTTTTCAAGAGATCTTCCAGCTCCAGCAGTAGTTTCAAATCTGTAGACTGGCAAGCAGCATGCTTGTATCCTTGCTGCCAAACTGAAAGAGCTTCCTCTTTTTTTCCTATAGCAGAAAATGCACGACCTAGAAGAAAATGAAAAAACTTTAGACCAATTTCAGTAGGATAAAAAACCTGAATGAGAACTTATTAGGAAATAATAAAAGGGAATCAATCAGGTAAGCTTTGAATGGATGTTTCAAGTGATGATTAACGAGATTATATCTAGCATTTGCAACCGTGTGCAATGACTCCTATTTTTAAGTTCTTTTCTCAAGATCAGAGCAATAATGATATTCTTCAAAAGACACTACAGATCTAAGATGATAAGATTCCTAAGACATTGAGTGTTATAAAAATTCAACGAAAGAAACTAGACATCCATTGAATATCTCAAAGGGTATGTTTGTTTTGGGATGTAAAATCCGGATTTGGGATTTTGAAATCCAACCCTCATTCTACTTTGGGATTTTGGGATTAGGATTTTAAAATCCTACCCTACAAATACCTATAAGTCCTACAAAGTCAACCCTATAAATATCAATAAATACCTACAAACCCTATATACATACCTATAAATCCTATATAAACACATATAAATCCTCTATAACTCCCACCCTACTTAAATCCCAAAACAAACACAAAAACATACAACTCATTAGGATTTTGAAATCCACTAGATTTTCCTCAAAATCCCAAAAGGCCAAAACAAACATACCCAAAAGTTCAGTTGTATCAGTATGAATCTTTGAAGCTAGCCGACGAAATAATGGTTCATTTGAGTAATAGGAATTACTTTAATGAAACAACATGTTCCATAGGGAAATCACAAGGTCAGTCGTATATTTTTACAGTACTTAATCCAGTTATTCAATTTGAACTCCATCTATGAACACTTCCACACAATATTGCAGCATCATATTCTCACTGTCTGTAATTTATATACCTAGTAATCAGAGTTTTTTGGAAGGGATTGTCCAAGCAATCCACATGTGTCAAAACAGAACCTGCACTGTGTATCATCAAAGGTTCAAAAGGTTCTGCAACTCAGATACGCTAGGAATCACATTTATTATTGGCGGGTTCTTGCTATCAATACATTGATAAGTAGGAAACACTAGAAATATGTGGGTATCATTAGCGGATTCTTGTTATCTAAATATATGGTCTATGAAAAAATGCCAGGCATGAAAGCTAGCCTCACTTTTTGGCTCATGCAGATGTGCTCAAGAATTGACCTAGTAAAATTCTCCAGATCACTTTGAAGCTTTACTTTGACCAACCTATACAGACTTTCAATAACTGTCAACTTGTAATTACGCAAATATAATCTGACACATGCATAGGATATATCTGAGTATTTGCTGACTGATGTCATGAAAGTTCCAAAGCATTAATATTTTTAATACATTAACAATATCTTGTGATAATTACTGAAGATTTGATATACATTTAGAAACTACATTTCTAACTTAATTGAGTTTAATTCCAGCCATAACTTACTATCATAAGATTCATAACTTTGACCAAACTATACAGACTTTCAATAACTGTCAACTTGTAAGTACCCAACAATAATCTGATATGTGCATAAGGTATATCTGATCAAGTGCTGGCGGAGGCCGTGAAAATTCCAAAGCAATAAACTTTTTAATACATTAACAACATCTCGTGTTTCATACAACTGAAGATTTGATATACATTTAGAAACTACAACTCTGAGTTAATTGAATTTAAATACAAGCCATAACTTACTATCACAAAGAATTAAACTTTTCCACAGAAACTTTTCAGAAATTCAGCCTCCAACCAAAATGTTTACGTTACCTTATTTTCTATTATATGTTTTTCTTCAGCCTTTCACCAATTTCTTGCTATGTTACAAATCAAGGCGTTGCAAAGATAAATTACATTTACCCCCATTAATATCACTCGTGCTCGAGATAATACGAACAAAAGCAACAATAGACACTAGGAAAATCACAAAAGTTTTAAAAAGAGCATGTAAAAGGAAAGTGAAGATAGTGAGCCATAGGATGGGCATGGTCCAGAGAGGACTCAGCAGTCACCTATGAACTAGGATCAAGCCGATGATGAATTGTAAAAATGGAAAACACCATGTAGTAGATAATAATTTGTTTATCCGCTTCGATCCAAAATTGCTCTAGCTGAGGGAAATAGTGCATGAATTGATGGAAATGTGATTCATATAGACTCACATAACAATGCAGACTAAACTTAACTAACGGAAATAAAATTTATAATCTAATTGAGGAATAATTGACTGCCATATCCTATAATCGCCAGCAAGATATTGCATTTTCCGTCATACACAATCTGAATCTAATTTTTAGACTCGGTTTTCTTATCAAGTAAATAGAACTCATAACAGATGAATAGGAATGCAAATGGCGACCTTTAAGAATATAAGCTTGAAGAAGTTCAGGATCGAGCTGCAATGCCCTATCACAGTCCTTGATGACGTGCTTGTGCAACTCCAATTGGCTATAGCAGAAAGCTCGATTGCTGAAAAGTCATAGCACAGACACAAACACAAAAACAAATTCAATAGATCAAACTACCAATCAACTCAATAACTCGTGAAATCAAATCCAGAATCAGAAGTTAATACAAATTGAAAAATACCAGAGGTCCTGAATCGCACAGGACTTGGAAAGGAGTGAATCGAGAATTCGAATAGCCTTTGACCAATCCTTGGAGCTGCAGAGCTTCGCGAGCTCAATTCGCTCCGCCACTGCCGGCGCCATTGGAGAAGATTGCCCACAGAAAAGGGAATGGAGGGGAAGAAGAGGATGGATCGAAGGTGCTTGTGAATTCAAGCCTTTGCTTGTGGTTTGGGCGACGAGACTGAGAAGGGGGGAGTCAGGGGTAGAAATGGGAAAATAAACCGGTAGGCGTAATCAGAAAAGTCCATCGGCGGGGCATTTGTGTAAATTGGGTTGTATTGCTGAGTGACGACTACCACTTATTAACCCACCGCCACGCGGCCTAAAAACTGCGTAATCAGCGTATGACTGGATTAAAATTTTGTTGTTTTTTTATTTTTTGGAAATTGATATTTTTATTTTTTTTTTAAGTGGTTACAAAGATCAGAATATTGATACAACAATTACAAACTCAAGATCTTCAAACCAAGACAGTAGGCGTCGTTTGTCACCTCCAATCGTGAGGAAGTAATAAAACGAGTGAAAACTTTGTCCACTAAAGAAGCACAGATCTCCATTTCTCGAATCGAGACGCCCCACACTAAGGTATCAACAGCTCAAGAAAAACTAAAGATAAAAAATAAGGACAAAGAATCACCCAGCGTCAAAATCTTCATTCAAACATCACCAAATCCCAAAAGAGGAAAAGCAGAACCAAAGGGAGTCCCAAAAGGAAGCAGGCTCGCGAAGAGTTAGAGAAACCACCAAGAGAAATACGCAAAATTAAGGTAAAAACATCTAATGAAGAACATCTAAAGAAAGAAAATCTAAGGAAGCAGTAATGGAAATACAGAAAAATAAAAGGAAAACAACTAAAACACTGAAAAAATAAATATAGAAAAATAAAAGGAAATTGATTAACATGTCACTATGAGAGTACACTTTTATTTTTTAAGAACAATAATTTTGTAATATAAAGTAAAATAGTGAGCTGATTTGTAGGTATGTATATGAAAGTTATTGTAATATGTTGTAAAAATAAAAACTGTGAAAGTTATTATCGAACAAAATGAATATTTATTTAAGAAAATAAATTTACCCGTCAAGGGATATTGAAAATTTCCGTCATATAGCATTCAACAAATTGTTCATCTTTTCAAACTCATTAATTTAATACATTTAATTGCTCATTTTATATATTAGAACTATGATTAGTGTAATAATTATTTAAAAATTATATGTTTATTTTGTTTAATTTTATAGAAATTCATACATTATTTACATTAAATTAACTAATTTAAACTTTATAGAGAAAAAATGTGATGATGTTTTACTGTTTTGTAGAAGAATGAAACTTTTTTGAGTAAAACAATCTTAATTATATTGTGGAGGAGGAATAATCTAGTAGAGAAAAAGGTGATTGGGCTAAAAAAAAAAAACAATATATTGAGATCCAATTTGAGTCTATTTCACGTTAGGGATATAGGTGTGTGTGGCCCATGAATGTTAGATACTTAGATACATTCTCACTTCTTTTTTATAAATTAAATATTCATGTTAAATACTTATTTTATCATTAATAAAATATAAACACATGATGCATTTTTTCTTAAATTTTAATTAACCCTAACTCTAATTGGAAGACAGCTGTCATCGTTGTCCCACCTCCGATAGTCACCACCGTCCCAGATAAATTTAAAAATTCAAAAAAAAAAATTATTTTCGTCAAACTAGAGTCGACCAAAAATACTTTCATCGATAAGATTTTGTCAAAAGAAATTAAGAAAAAACTGAGAAAGGACGACGGAAGGCAGTGCGGCAGTGTTGTAGAAACTTGGGGTGGGGCACCGCTATTGCGCGAGGTGGTGCGCTAGTGGAGGGAGGGAGGGACGACACTGGACGATTTGGGGTGGGGCGAAGGCGGCGACGACGCTGGGCAGAGGGAGGACGGGCAATGTCGCCGCCGCTATTACATAATGAATAATTTAAAAATAAAAAAGGGCGTCTTGGGCAAAAGGCGACGACGGTAGATTGAGGAAGAAGCATGATGGGAGAAATGGGAGAAAGGATGAAGTGAGAAAGAAGAAAATGGAAAATTTTGGGTCTTAGTGTGAAAATTAGAATTTTTGTGGAGGTGTATTTATCATAAATAATTTTGAAAGTAAAGATTATAAATGATAACTTAGAAAAATTGTATCTATTTTACGTCTGTTTTTTAGGATGTTGATGAATGGGGGTGCATCTTAACATACTTGGAGGGCAATATAACCCAGGCCAGGGATATATGGCTTGAAGACTTAATTACATGGAGGCCCAGCAGCATTAATTGTCATGGGCCCACGCCCATTAACCCATTCCCAACCGGGTTTGGCTATATACCCCTCCAGATTTGTTAAGTCTACTCCCCACTCATTTATTAATTTAATATATACAAAAAATACCCAAATTACCCTTTTAATAAAATTGGTTTAATAAATACACTTTCCTATTTTAAACCCTAACCCTAAATACACTGTAGCAGCCTCTGGCGCTGCCCCCATCTCCGGCAACCACCCAAATTACACTCAAACATAACCAACAAAATATTTTGTCAGCAAACCAACATAAATTATTTACACCCAACAATATTTTGTCCACAAACCAATAGAAATTCCACCCAAAATACTTTGTACTTAATTTCAAATAATAATTCGACCAACATAATTTTTTTTAAATTAAAAACACATTTTCGACAAATCAGTGTCGATAGCATGCATTACTGTCGACAACAATTCGTTGCTATCAACACATATTTGTCGATAAAATAAAAATTCAAATTTTTTTAAAACTTTCGACAAACCAGTGCCGAAATTGATTTATTTTTTTTTTTAACTGGAGGCGTTCATGGCGGCTTCGGGGATGAGGTCGGCCGATTTGTGTGGTGGGGGCCATGGTCGGCCGTGTTGAGGGCAGAAACTAAAAAAAGAAAAGAAGAAGAAGAGGTACAAGGGAAGCCGACCGCGTTGGGGAGGGGGAGGTCAGCCGCGTGGGGGAGGGGGGGAAGGGGCGGCCGGCATCCGTAGGTGGGGGGCCAAGGGGGCGGCGGCCAGAAATTAAAAAAAAAAGATGAAGAAGAGGGGGAGGCCGACAGTGGGTGGGGGCGGCGTGGCGGGGAAGGTGGGAGTTTTAGGGTTTGAAGAAGTGAAAGTGAAATAGAATTAGAGTTTTAAATTGGGGGAGTGTATATACTATAATTTAAATTAAATGTGTAAAAGGGCAGATTCAACATTTTGTGGGTGAGTATATCTAACGTAGACCATTTTGGGGGTACGAAAATTGTGGGGTATATCTAACAAGGTTGGAGGGGTACATAACCAAACCCTTCCCAATCGGCATTGTTGTGGAGAAATCAGAAAGTGGAAGCACGCATTTATAATTTAGGCTTGACTATATGCACCTCCATTTCGGAGAGATGCACGCCCCTGATAGATACACCTCCAAAATTTGTCAAGATAGATGCACCCTCTACTCAAATTGTCCTAAATACCACTTTCTCCCTTTTATCTATAAAATACACATTTACTACACACCCTCTCAAACCCTAATTCTATCTCCCTCACCCTTCTTCTTCCTCCCCATTTCACTCGCCACCGCACACCATCACTTGCCGACAGTCGTCCCCTGTCGCCGCGGGCCCCTTCGCCGACAGGCTCCCTCTCCCTCGAGTTCACTGGCGCGAGGACTCCCCTTAATTTTCCCCGCCCCACCCCGATCTATATAAAAAACAAAATTGTCATCGGCCGCGCGTGGCCGCCCACGTCCATCGGGCGCCGCGGCCGCTCCCTACCCCGTCTATCCAACGCCCCAGCCGCCGCGACCCGTCGCCGCCCTTTTTTTTTCATTTTTCTGTATTTTTTTTTTGTCTCGACCACTCCCCTCCTCCGCACCCACCGCCGCGGCCTCCGCCCCACACCATAAGTTTTTTTTTTTTTTTTCCATTTTTTCTCTAGTAAGTTTTTTTCTCTTTTTTTTATAAAAAAAATAATTTAAATTTGTTCGACCTTTGTAGGTCGATCATATACACTTTCGTCGATAAATTTTTGTCGACTAGAGTATATATAGTCGACACTGGTTTATCGATTTTTTTTTTTTAGATTATCAAAAAAAATCCTGGGATTGTGGTGCCCGTGGAGGTCGGAAGTGGTAGCAGCTGTTGTTAGGGCTTTTTTTTCACTGAAATTGTGTTGATGGTGCCAGTGCCGGCACCGACGGAGGCCGGAAGTGGTGGTAAATGTTAAGGCTTAAATGTTGAATGTGGTGTAGATAGTAGTAGGAGTGTATTTAGTAGTATTATTTTATTGAAAAAATATTTTAAATATTTTACATCATTATTTAATTAATAAATTAAAAGGGGGAGTGCATCTCTCCAAAATGGAGGTGCATATAGTCAAACCCTATAATTTATTGCAAAGAGGCCCACGTGAGTAATGGAAGAGTTGCTATTCACAAAAGCAACTCTTCACTCTTTAGTCTACATTCAATAGTTTAGTTTTAATTTTCTTTTATTTTTAGATAGATTTTAATTGAGCATTTTATTTTATTTTATTGTAAGCGTATAATTTGAAGACTATAAAGGTGTTTTCTTTCTTTTTATTTCAATTGTTTAGTAATTATTTTTCATTTCATGTGTTTGTTGTTTATTTTTTATGAATACGCTTTCATTTGTTAATTTAATCACGAACTGAGTTTTAATTGCTTTTGGTGTTAGAAATTATATAGATAATTAGTAAATTTATAGATTAATTACGAGTTTAATTTATGTATGAGGTAATTGATTATATTGTTGTAGTTTGTGAGATTAAATTAGTTGATCAATTCTATTAGCTAGCATATTCGATTTTGCATGTGAATTGCAACGAGTGAGATTGGAATGTAGGTGAGAGTCTTGATACATTAATTTGAGTTTACTATTAATTAGCTTAATAATCGAGAGTTGTTTGATTACTAGATCGACATCAATCGAATATAGATCATTTGAGAGATTGGTGAGGGGGAACAATAGACAATAGTAACCGTGTTAAAATTGTTTATGAGTTCACTATCCTAAGAGTTTATGATATTTAATTAGGTGGACTAACTAATACATGTGTTCACCTAAGTCTCAAAATGAATTGATCTTATCAAGGGATGATAAATACACCTCCTGGCTAGACCTAATACACTTTCAAAATTGGTAGATACACCACTGTCTTGTAATTAGTTAAAATGTTGATTAGTGGTTAGACAGTTATTAGGTGGTTATTCTACTTAGCTTAGCAGTTTATTTTTGATTTAGTATATAAACCCTTGTATCTCTTTCTTTTGTTTTAACACTTTTGATTACCAGAGAATAAGAATTCTTTTAAGTTTGCATTCCCATTTTCGGGGTTCTTCCATTCTCTCTTCCAATTCTTATTCCAAAATGTTTCTGGTTTCATAATTCCACATGGTATCAGTTTTCTGAAGATATTGCCAGATACTCGATCCGTTTCGTTTCCGCCTATTTCTGCTTTCCAATTCGTGTTTCATCACGATTCTCTTGGATTTTTTTTTCTCTGATTTCTCATCCAAATTGGCGCCATGGCACCCACTGTGACCGGTCCCACTTCTTTGAACCCAGCCTTGAATCCGTTTTCCCCACTGGCTCTTCATCAGAATGACAACCCAGCAGTTTCGATTGTTCTTGAGCCTCTTGATGGCACCAACTTCGTTTCTTGGAGCCACGCTGTCAAACGAGGTCTCAGTGTGAAGAACAAGACTCGATTGATCGATGGTTCGCTGGAAATTCCGATTGAGAGTGATGATCCAGCCATTTATGCTGCTTGGGTAAGAGCTAACGATCTCGTTTTAATGTGGATTTTGAATTCCATTATTCCTGATATTAAACGAACCCTAGACTACTTTTCTTTGGCTAAAGATGTTTGGGATGAACTCAAACTTCGATATGCCCAATCTGATGGCACTAGGGTTTATCATTTAGAAAAATGTTTAAGTACCATCAATCAAGGTTCTCAGTCTCTTGTCTGCTATTACAATCAGTTTAAATCACTTTGGGATGAATACCTTAGTTTTAGGCCTGTCCTTAAATGCTCTTGTGGTGCCATGGATACTTGTACCTGTGATTTGCCTAAATTGATGTCTGAAACTCAAGAGCAAGATGCAGTTATGAAATTTTTGGTAGGCCTCCATGATTCTTATAGCCCTCTTCGTAGCCAGTTCTTATTGAAATCCCCTTTCCCCCCTTTATCCAAGATTTATGGCCTCTTACTCCAAGAAGAGTCCCAAAGAACCTTGAACCCTGATCATACTTTACCTGATTCCATTTCTATGGCTGCTAAGAACACTAGGTTCTATAAGGATAAGAAAAAGCCCCTTAAGTGTAGTCATTGTGATGGCCTTGGTCACACAATTGACAGATGCTTCCAGATTATTGGATTTCCACCTGGTTGGAGAGGCCCTAGGGGTCCCCCTATTGAAGATTCTTTTAAATCTGCCAACACTTCCTTCAGGGACACACCCATGGAATCCAATCCTCTTATTGATAAAGCCTTATTTGATAAGTTTGTGAGTTTTTCTAAGATGCAGCACTCAGGTGAAGGCAGTGACATGCCCCATTCTGTGGCAGGGGCCTCTGCTGTTCATATTGAGGAAACTAAATGCACCACAGATCCAGGTATGTCTTCCTGTTTTGGTTTAAATAATGTTACAACTTCTACTTGGATTATGGATACTGGGGCCACTGATCACATGACCTTTGATTTATCCTTGTTTTCTGTCCCTCCCTCTATAATACATGTTAAGATCTCACTGCCTAATAATGCTGTATCCATTGCTACACATATGGGGAACATTGTAATAAATGAACACCTAACACTCTACAATGTGCTATATGTACCTGATTTCACATACAACCTTTTATCCATAAGCCATTTAACTAGATATTCCAACTGTACTGTGAGCTTTCTTTCCTCACATTGTGTTTTACAGGACAATACCACCAAGATGGTGATTGGTACTGCTGATCAAGATAGAGGCCTTTATCTCTTACACATTGCTCACCCTTGTAGCTACCCTATCTTAGAACATTCTGTTTCTTCTAGTAATAACAATAGCACTACTTGTACTTTTGACTTGTGGCATAAAAGGCTGTGACACATTTCTAGAAAATGCATGTTGCAAATTCCTGGGTTGAATGTAAAAGCTTCTTCTATGCACAATAATTGTTTCATTTGTCCTCTAGCTAAACAGAAAAGAAAGTCTTTTCCTTTAAGCACCTCTGTATCTACTCATGCCTTTCATTTAATACATTGTGATGTTTGGGGTCCCTTCTCTACTCTTTCTGTTACTAATGATAGATTTTTTCTCACCATAGTTGATGACTTTAGTAGATGCACTTGGGTTTATCTCTTAAAAGCCAAAAGTGATGTCAAGATTTGTTTACAAAACTTTTACAATATTATTCTCACTCAGTTTGGTACTAAAATTCAGATACTTAGGAGTGACAATGGAACAGAATTTCTTCTTTCTGACTTTTATCATAACCTTGGAATTCTCCATCAAACCTCTTGTGTTGAAACTCCCCAACAAAATGGCATAGTAGAGAGAAAGCACCAACATTTAATTCAAGTAGCTAGAGCTCTTATGTTTCAATCTTCTTTACCTTTGAAATTTTGGGGTGAATGCATTAAAACTGCTGTTTTTATAATAAATCGTATTCCGTCTCACATACTTCACAACAAATCTCCTTTTGAACTTTTGTATAATCACAAACCTGATTACTCTATTTTTAAAACTTTTGGGTGTTTATGCTTTGCTAACACTTTGGTCTCTAATAGACACAAATTTGATCCTAGAGCCACCAAATGTGTTTTCATTGGGTACCCTCTTGGGACAAAGGGTTACAGGCTTTTTGATATTAAATCTGGAAAATTTCTAGTCTCTAGGAATGTCACTTTCTTTGAGCACATTTTTCCTTATGCTGACAAGCTTGGCACTAATAGTTTCACACCTCACTTGTCCACCCCTGATGATAATAACATTTACACTGATTCTGATGATGATATTAATTCTTCCAGTAACAATGATTGCAACAATGACTCTCTTGTTTCTCCTGATTTTGTTTCTGATCCTCCCATTATTATTACTGATGATGTTTCTGATAATACTGTTGATATTGGGAGTAATGTCAATCCTGTTTCTGATATTTCACATCCTATAATGGATACCACTTCAAGACCTTCTAGAAACAAGTCTCAACCAGCATATTTGCAGGTTTATGAGACCACCTTACCACCTTCTGTTGATCATGCAAATAAATCTCTTTCTTGTCATAAGTATCCTATACATCAGTTTTTATCTTCTCATAAATTGTCTCCTCACTATAGACATTATACAGCCTCAATTTCTCAAATACAGGAGCCAAAAGCTTATAAGCAAGCTGTCCAAAATGATAACTGGGTCCTTGCTATGAAAAATGAATTAGAGGCTTTAAACAAGAATAACACCTGGACTCTTGTTCATTTACCTCAAAATAAACATTGCATAGGCTGTAGATGGGTCTATAAGGTGAAATACAATTCTAATGGCACAATTGAGAGATACAAAGCTAGGTTAGTAGCTAAAGGCTTTACTCAACAGGAAGGAATAGATTACTTTGATACCTTTTCTCCTGTTGCTAAGATAACCACTGTCAGAATTTTATTAGCTGTTGCTGTCTCTAAAAATTGGCATTTGCATCAGTTAGATGTTAATAATGCCTTTTTACATGGTGATCTTGAGGAGGAATTTTATATGGTCCCTCCTCCTGGTTTTTGTTCTATTGATGATAAGAGGGTTTGCAAGTTGAACAAAAGTATCTATGGTTTAAAGCAGGCTTCCAAACAGTGGTTTTCAAAATTGACCTCTTCTTTAATTTCCATAGGCTTTGTTCAGTCTAAGGCTGATACCTCCTTGTTTACTAGGCATGATGGGCCTGATTTTACTGTTATTCTTTGCTATGTGGATGATCTAATTGTTGCAGGAACTTCTCTTGTTATAATCCAATCTATCAAAAACTTTTTGCATAACAAATTTACCATTAAGGATCTTGGGATTTTGAGGTACATTATGGGCATTGAAGTTGCCAGAAACAACACAGGTATGACTCTTTCTCAAAGGAAATATGCTCTAGATTTACTACAAGATTCAGGTTATTTGGGCTGCAAGCCTTGTTCTACTCCAATGGATTCCAAAATAGTCTTTGATGATCAATCTCCACCTCTTAAAAACCCTGAACTTTATAGAAAATTGGTGGGCAAACTTCTTTATTTAACTGTTACTAGACCTGATATATCTTATGCTGTCCAAACTGTGAGTCAATACATGCATTGCCCCACTAACTCACATTTGGTTGCTGTTCATAGGATATTAAGGTTTATTAAAAGTAATCCTGGTACTGGTATCTTCTATCCCAATAAGAGCACTTTTAAATTGCATGCCTTCTCTGATTCTGATTGGGGTAGATGTACACAAACTAGGAGAAGTATCACTGGTTATAGCATTTATCTTGGTCATTCTTTAATCTCTTGGAAATCCAAGAAGCAATCTACTGTTAGTAGGTCATCTGCAGAAGCTGAATACAGGGCCCTAGCATCCACTACATGTGAACTCCAGTGGATACATTACATACTTGTTGATTTGCAGATTCACCATTCTTCTCCTTCACATATGTATACTGATAGCAAGAGTGCTTACTCTATTGCTCACAATCCTTGTCTTCATCAAAGAACTAAACACATTGCCTTGGACTATCACTTCACAAGGGAGAAGATCAAAGAAGGATTGCTCACTCTCATTCACATACCCACTGAGGAGAACTTGGCCGATATTCTAACAAAGCCCCTTCCTCCTGCTGTCTTTAACACTCACAGAGCCAAAATGGGATTGTTGGATATCCACTCTCATTTTGAGGGGGGGTATCAAGGGATGATAAATACACCTCCTGGCTAGACCTAATACACTTTCAAAATTGGTAGATACACCACTGTCTTGTAATTAGTTAAAATGTTGATTAGTGGTTAGACAGTTATTAGGTGGTTATTCTACTTAGCTTAGCAGTTTATTTTTGATTTAGTATATAAACCCTTGTATCTCTTTCTTTTGTTTTAACACTTTTGATTACCAGAGAATAAGAATTCTTTTAAGTTTGCATTCCCATTTTTGGGGTTCTTCCATTCTCTCTTCCAATTCTTATTCCAAAATGTTTCTGGTTTCATAATTCCACAGATCTACACCCTTATATGATAGTCATTACTAAATAGCACATATCAAGTCATTTGGTTTAAATCTAGTAGTTAATTCACGAATTCATTGCTCATCACAATTCACATATAAGAAAGACACTTGAAGCATTTCGTTCACCTGCGCTTTCACATTGAGAGTTTGTTTAATTGTTTGTATTGATTGTTTATTTTTTTTTATTGGTATTTGCTTAGATTCTCCGCTTAGCCCTACAATGTCATGTCTACATCTAGTTTTGGGGCTCCACCATCTCACATGTCATAGGTCAATACTATTTGGTCGCATACTTGTAATAGTACTATAACAAGCACATACGCTTTTGAGATAGAGTAATTATTATTGTGCTTAAAAGTACAAAAATACGAAAAAGTCGGTGCATAAATTTAAGTTTGACTAATTCATTCACGACAATTTTACGACGACCAAAATTTGACTATTTTAAGGTGAATCGAAGACCAACCCATATATCAAATCGTTTGTCACTTCAATCCAATCATTTTGACATATGAATTGTCCTTCAATTTGTTAAAAAAAATGATTGGAAAAATATTGTATTGTCATTGCGCTAATTTGTTCGTAACTCGAGATTGTTTTCTAACCATTTTGATTTTTTATAGAGGAATATAAAGAGAAGTCATATATCAAAATGACGAACTTAAAAATGTAAAAACTATGTATTTTGATACACAAGTCATATATATAATATTGTGTAATTTACTGATAGTAACAGATTAAAATAAAATTACTTATACAAAAAAAATAACATTGGTACAGTCTTGAAATAAATCAAACCAAAACTTGACTACACCGACGCGTGTCTTATGAAGATTTTGCGAGATATTCGAACGATGAAGATCTAGAAACATTATCTCTAACAGGACCCCGTTAGATGGAGGATCCATTGGATTGGATATATACACAAATCTTGGATGAAAAAAAATAAACTTAGAAGAAAATTGAGAAGTAAGAGTGTCAACGAGTTGAACACGAGTAAATATATGAGACACGAAAGGAATTAAAAGTGACATAACTACTGATAGAGTGATAATCAAATGAGAATATGTTTTATGCGGAAGTAGAAAACGAGATTGATACAAAGATAGTTGACAATGAGATTGTAAAAAAAAAAATGATGCAGTGGAAAGGGAGGGAAGAGAAACTACATAGGTCCCAAAAGGAGTGGAATGTGGTGTTCTAGTACACTTACAAAGGTTTTCTCACAAACAAATAAACTCTTGAAAGGATTGATAGGTTTGAAGTATTCATTTCAACTATAATTCTTCAAACAAATAATTTGAGAGAATTATTTCTAAGCAATAGGGTTTGTATCTAGAAAGCTTAGATTCGGCTAAAATGTTTAGAACACTTAAGAATTTGGATATAATTTATATACGAGGCGCTTCTCAATTTTTGAAATCCAGAATATTGGCGTGTAAGTTGACTTGAATATTTTGTTTAATACTCCCTCAGTCCCATTTAGATAAGTTTGTTTGACTTTTCAAAAAAATTAAGAAATTGTATTGTGAAGGCACATTATACCAGTAGAATTTCTATTATAACCCTATTTAATGAATGTTATACTTTCTAATGTAATTAATGTATAGGGTTATATTAGTAAATCAACTAGAAGAAAAACAAGCCTATTTAAATGAGACATTTATATAAAAAAGGAAAACAAGTCTATCTAATTGGAACGGAAGAGTAGAATTTTTGTAGTTTCGGCACTTTACATTTCCCTTGACATCATCAAAACTATACTCCGTATAAGATAGTAGCAGGATATATTTTTTTATTCCTAATTTATATTTACAATGCATTTGGCAAATAAAAATTACTAATCCACAAGAATATTCATAATAAATTAAACGACCTCACATGCATTTTCCAAATTAAAAAAAAAGAAATCGAATCTCGAAGAACTAGCAATTTACAAAACACAAGATTAATTGCAAGAATTAAGAACCAAATTAATCAAGTTGAAGCAATATTATAACGAATGTGCCTAAGAATTACAGGGACAACAACGTCAGGGGAGCTAAGCTGCGGCAGATGGCCGTCGGTAGACATGACTTCTACGATGGATTCGCCGCCGAGGTGCTGGTGGAGGTACTCGGAAACCACCACCGGCACGGCCAAGTCTTTCAAACTCTGTATGATGTGGCAGGGGACTGTGACGTGGCATAACAGAGGTCTCACGTCGCTGTAAAATATTGTCTGGGCCACACACAACGCTATGTCGGGTCTCATGTTGAATAAAGTCCTACTAAACTCTTGTACCGCGACCGATTCCATGTCGCCCCCGACTACGAGCGGCGCGAACCCGTCGCACCACGACTTGTAGTTCGATCTCATCGCGTCGAATAGCTCGATTAGCTCCGATTGATCGAACCCTCCGTAGTAATCCGGTTCGTTCACGTACCTGTATAATCCGATTCATTATTACACTTTTTTTTTTTTTTTAAATAATAATAATGAAAGTTACTGTGGAACGTGCCTGGGGGACCCAGAGACTGTCACAATTTTGGAGAAGAGGTCTGGGCGGGTAATTGAGGCGATGACGCCAATCATAGCGGAGACGGAATGGCCGACGTAGATACAACTTTGCACATCGAGTTCGTCTAGTATCGCGATGACGTCGTGCGCGTAGCCCTCGAGCGTGGCGTACCGTTCGAAGTCGAAGTAATCGGGGTTCGTCGTTCCGGCGCCCATGTTGTCGTACAACACCACTCGATAATCGTCGACCAGATGCGGAACGAGGTATTTCCAAACGGATTGATCCGTTCCGAACCCGTGGGCCAACACGACGGTGTGTTGACCCGACCCGATGACCCGGGCGTTGTGAGCTTCTTCTGCAATTCCCATGGAGTTGAATAATTGTAGTAGGCTATAAATTAGAGTTGGAGGGGATATATGAAGAAAGGCCACTTGTTGTTAGATAATTTTTGGTGATATAAAAAAATCAAACTTTTATTTGGACAGATTCTAATAATAATGTGAGATTATTTAATAAGGCTACCTACCGGCGTGTGCTACGCAATGCCAGATCCATTCATGCTATTAATTTCTTTCCACCTTTCCTTTTCACTTCTCACATGTTGTTCAAATTTCCCCTATTCCATTTTTCGTATTTCACAGATATTTCACCCTACTGTATATTTTACATGTGTCGCCCTGAATATTACAAAACATTGATTAAATCATTCATACAGTGGAATAAAAATTTTCGATCTCGTACATAAGAGATTATGTTAAAGGTAAACACTTACTAGAGTTGGAGCACCAATTATTAAAAAATAGCTTATCAATATCACCACGAGCTTATCAATAATTGGCTTAATATCTTTGAATATATAATTATTTCTAACTTCCCAATGCTCCAACAAGTGCATTGACCCATAGTATTCCGTGAATTTGACCTAATGAATTTGGATCGGAGGAGTGTGAAATACTTCAACTATTTATTTTATCCAATTGATTTAATTAAAATCATTTTTTTAAATCACTCATATATAATTTAATTTTTAAAAGGTAGTGATTGTTTTCTCAATTAAATTAATTTTTGGTCCTAAATAAATTTTAAAAAGTTATATTAATTATCGTTTCTTAAAATATATAACTTGTGTTATTAAAAGTATACTCTTACTAAGTAATCTCCCCGCAATTAATTTCATACTTTTATTTTCAAGACGTTACATAATAACTTTCACATTCTTAAACGGGAAAATTATTTATCACTCCTACAATATCTTCAATTTTAGATAAATGTCATTACTTTTTCTTTAGACATACATCAATTCATTTATTTATTTTATACATAAAAATTTATAAAATTAACCCTTCAAAATTTCCACAAAATTCACTTTTCTAAGTATTAGTTTGTGTATAATTAAGCGCATGACATGGACCATCTAAAAGTAAAATATCAAAGTAGCATCATACGAAGAGAACAAACGCCCACCAAGTGAATATATAAAGTGAGCAAATATCTTGACTTTTTTTTCTTTAAAAAAGAAAAAGAAACATTGTATCTTTAAAGTTATTTAGATATTTTAGAGATGATGTAATTAAAAAGAAAAAGAAAATATAATTAGTTATAAAGAGAATAATTTGCTAAAAAATACTCTCTCCGTCCGCCTATAAGCTTCCCATTTTACCATTTTGGTCCGTCCTTCTTATACCCTTTTTGGTAAGTACTTTTTCTTACACATCACTTTATATCTTACTTTTTCTCTCTATCTCTCTCCTCCCTCCTCTCTCAATCACATCACTTGTACTATATCTATTATTTAATCACTTTTTCTTAATCTATGTGCCAAAAAGTAACGGAAAACTTATAGGCGGACGGAGGGAGTAAAAGAGTTTAACTTTTATTGATCCGAACATATTTTTTAATAACTTTCATTGAAACTAGACGAAACAAATAAATAAAATATAGCACGAATAACATGGGAAAAAGATAAGAGTCCATTAAAAATAGCTGTAACGGAAAGGGTGGCAAATCACTGTATGATGGTGTGACACCTCAAAATATCTCGAATTCTGAAAACTGGAATCTGATCCTCCAGCATGCAAATCGAAACAGTGGCCCTCACATGCTCTCAAGATTTAATACTCCCTCCGTCCACGAAAAGTAGTCACATTTGCCCTATATTCTTTGTTCACAAAATGTAGTCCCATACCTTTTTTTTAAACTATTACCCTTCAACCATCACATAATTACTCAAATTGCCATCAACTTTATTCACAAACAATCACTTTATTCACAATGGACCCCACAATACCCTACAATACCCTTACTTTATCTACTTTATCTACTTTTTTCTTAAAACACGTGCCCCCTCCCCATGTCCCTACTTTTCATGGATGGAGGGAGTACCATGTTTCAGTTTCAACCAACCCTATTTTAAAATATCAAGATATTAAATTGGTATATATAAATATCAATGGAATATCACTTCTGATAAATATTAAAAATTATAAAAGTTTACAATTAAACGACTTTTAATACATAAATTTACATAAAATATAATATAAAATGTTACTACCTCGATCATATGATATTTTTCGAAATTTATCGACATTAAAAAAAATCAATATTTTTCGATAGTTATCAATATTAGATTCGATATTATTATTGCATACTAATATTTATTTATCTTTTAATTTTTTTTACGAATGTCATAGAATAACATTTTTCTCGATCAATGTTGGTGATCACAAAAATTAGGTATATCGAGGATATATAATATTCTCGAATAATTTAAGAAGATCATACCTAATAAGGCTAATATCACTGATACAACTTGTAGCTTTTGTGACAACACGGCATAATTTGTTCGATACTATAAAATGAACACACTTTTTAAGAAAGAATGTAATGAATAAAGTGTTGAGGGTAATTTTGTAAATTTATATGAATAAAGTATAAGAAATGATTGGAATGAGTGTAAAAGTAATTACCGTTTGTGTAAATATGTGAATTTTGTGAGGAGGAATTTTCTTCAAAAAATTGTGTAAACAATTGTGAAACGGATAATTAAAGTAAATACTCCCTCCGTTTCATAAAGTTTGTCGCATTTCTCATTTTGTATAAAATTAAGAAACATATTTTTTTGGACACACTTATCCCTTATTAATTTTTCCATTTTTTTTTTCTTTTTCCACGTTTCTTTTCTATCATTTCTGTGACCTTTTCAAAAAAAGGTCATTATTATATTTCTAAAAAAAATAGGGATAATTTAGAGAGATTATTGGTAAAATTAAAAAAAAGACAAATATTTTGAAATAAAATATAAGATCAAATGCGACAAACTTTATGAAACGGAGAGAGTATACAATAATGCAAACAATTTGTGTTGCGGGGGACCGGGGGAGTTATTATTATTATTTTTTTTTGAAGGTTTACAAGATCAGAATCAAATACAGTACAAAGATATTTTCCAAAGCTCCAGATCTTCAAACCAAGTCTTCAAACCAAGACAGATCAAATTGGTGTCGCTACCCGCTCCAATCGTGAGAAGTGAGGACGCGAGTGTACTCATTGCCCACGAGAAATGCACAGTCCACTATTTTAACAACAAGACAAACCCCACACTAAGGTAGTCTATATCGTTATGATTAATAGGGAAAATAAAAGGACAAAAGCCACCAAGCACCATAACATTCAATTTCAGCACCGCAAAGGGACTCCACGAAGGGACAACATACTCCACAAAGGGACAGGAAAAAAACGCAAAATGCGCTCATAAAAGCAGAAAATAAAGTAACTAAAAGCAAAAGACAAGAACTAAACAATCTAATCTAAGAAAGCAGAAAAAACGAAATGCAAAAATAAACTAAACAACCTAATCTAAAAAATCATAAATAGCAAACAGAAAAATAAACGGGATCAATGGATCG
This sequence comes from Galeopsis tetrahit, assembly GCA_963675135.1. Taxonomy (NCBI): domain Eukaryota; kingdom Viridiplantae; phylum Streptophyta; class Magnoliopsida; order Lamiales; family Lamiaceae; genus Galeopsis; species Galeopsis tetrahit. The sequence continues at coordinate 2,910,200 of OY776120.1, forward strand.
CTCATCCGATTGGCCACCGAAGCGCCATCAGGGAGGGAAGACCCATTGATCCCACTAAAAACTGAAACAATAAACTCTTAGATCCGAATATATCTGAAAAACGACGGTAAACCTACAAAAAAATTTGAACAGAAAAGAAAGTAAAAGAGTTCAACCGGCGGTTTATTAAATTTGAAATGGACATATGCAACCGAATTGGAGTGATAACTGCATTACCTTCGAACGGTATGTATTGGAGTGACATGGGTCGGTTAATGGGCCCGCAAGACAAGGCCTTAGTGGGCCGGTTCTAATGGCCCCCAAGATAAGCCCATTACATTCTTATAAATGATGTGGTTGTAATGGCTCCCGAGATTACCCCGTGAGATTGGCAAACGCTCAATTTTTTTGCATTAGCCCCAGTTTAATTTATCGAGACCCGGCCGGTTTTCTAACCGAAATCGGCCAATCGGCCGAACAGTCGTTTACGGTTAAAAATTGAACTGTAATCTAAAAATGGCGATTTGGTTACAATTTTACATTTCGGCAAATCATAACCGTGATTTAGCTTTTTTTAATATACAATTCTTCTATTTTTTTATTAAATTCTAATAATGTATTTTCTAAAAAAAAAAGAGTTAAAATGAATAAAAAAAACAAGTGAAAACGGAGAATTAAAAAAAAAAAGGAACGTTCAGATTTTTTCGGTTCCGATTTTCGACAAACCGTAACCGGCGATTTCGGCGATTGCATATGTCTAAATTTATCTATATAGGCATAAATTTGAAGTTAGATTATTATCGTTCAGATTTTTTACCTTTTCTTTTAACGCAAACACTCTTTTTTTTTTTGGCATATTAATTTATCTAATCATGCTAAATTGTTCATATATGAAAGCGTGTGTAAATAGTTTTCCCTGGAAACTGATCCTCTAAAAATTTTGTAGCAAGATACACACATAGTGGGTGTTTTCAAACACTATAAGATGCTTAAAAACACTTTTTTTAAAAAAAAATATAATCACTTTTGAAGTGTTTTCAAACACAATCAAGTGATTAAATTAATTTGTTAAAAGTGATTTTGATGAAGCATCCCTCCACCTACTTCTAATAGCTTCTACGTGCTTCTCATCATTATAATAATCAATTTTACAATTTTACCCCCACAATTTAAATAATATTTCATCTTTACCCATTACCTATCCAAATGTAATAAGGGTGTTTTTTGTAAATTTATAAAAAAAAATTGATTTGTTTTGTAAACACCACAACATATACACAACATATACACAATTGATTTAAAGTGCTTAATTTTAAAACACTATCAACTTTCAATTTTATTGCAAAAATCATTTTTAATCACTTTTAATCCATCAATATGGTTTGCAAACACACCCATAAGAATATATGAAACCCACACATTAACTCTATCTCACCACGAAATTTATACAAAGAAATGGAGAAGTTGCATATTCATTAAGTTTGATCTCCCACAACAACAAATATGAATTGTTTTGCACCTCATATGCAATTGATGTAATATTTTACGGTTTGTAATAGCACATCACTTATCTGTATTATCCGCTTATAAGGCAATACACAACATTTTTTTTCACACATGTCAACACATTTAAAGTTCAACAAAACACTGTCCAACTGGGTAACATGAAGAGAACCATCACACTTATAATTCTATGTATTAATACTCCCTCCGTCCAATTTAATTATTCTAAACTTATCTTTACACTCTAATCATCACATATATACTAAAATTATCATTCACTATATTCATAGTACAATCATTTTATTTATAAATAAATTTATACTTTATACATAAACTAATAAAATATTCATTAAAAGTCGTCTATGGAGAAGGGTGTATAATATATATTAATAGCATCTTTAATAGTTGTTAGATTTAACCTTTTAGATAAAACATAATTCTTTCATTGTATCAGCTTGGATTCGATTCCTACTGAAAGCAACTCCACTCATTTAAATTGTACACTCAATGGGCTTCCTCCCAAAATGATAAGTGATGATAATCTAACCCACGAGTGAGGAAGAGTATTAGGATTTAAGAATTAATATACAATAATTAATTCTACCCCTCTTTACAAGTTCAATTTTTTAGATGAGACGAAATTACTTGACACTCAATTTTAAAACATAAATCAAAAGCGGTTGAACAATCAAAATTGTTTTCGAATAAGAAAATTATTCATTAATAAAACTAAATTAAATATAATAATTTATTACAAATAGTTGAAAAAATAAAAATTTCAATGTAAATTAAATTTATTAAAGTATTTAAATAAATGTGTTATTTTAATAAAATAGGTAATTATTTAATGGAAATATATTATGATATGACGTAATGATGTCACGTCTCAAAAGAGACTCTAGAGATCCACCTCTAATCACATCCACTAAAAATGATAGAATATTAAAATACCTCTTAAACTAAGAATAATCGCTCAAAGTAGAGACGCATATAAAATTTATAGGTAAGAGGAGATATCTTCAAGACTTCCTCTGCCCTAACCTGAACATACAACTTTTCTAAGGAGGATTTTCCATATCTCCTCTGAGGTGTTAGAGGAGTGACCATTAACAAATGAATACATGCATGATGATAGAACATTGATGTGACATAATGATGTTACATGAGGCTCCATTTTAAGGAGTCTTTTGTACACGAATCAGACGTCATAGAGCAGAGGCGTATCAAGAATTTGTGGGATCAAAGGAGAGGAGTTTATGACCTCCTCTGGCCTACTCTGAACAGACCAATTTCTGAAGAACTATCTACCATCTCTCCTCTGACGTGTTAGAGGAGAGACTATGGGTGACTGAGTATATATGAAGTGATAGTGCGATAGCATCTCACATTAGAAAGGACGTTGATCTGAAATCCGTCTCCAGAACGTAACCACTTAGCTGTCAATTTAGAAGAAGGCTCTCCACAAGATCACTCCCTAACCAGAAGAGAATATCAAGTTATGGGTTTAGAGGAGGGACTCTGCAGACCTCCTCTGCCATGACCTAGCCTGAATAAATTTCTTGAGAATGACTTTTCATCTCTCTTTAGGAGAGATAATCGATATATGATCTCATGCTCTCCAATAAGAAGTTAAGGTTCATGACTCGGAGAAGAGGATCACACAATCTTGATGTGTCAGAGAATCTCTGCAAAAACACGCACACTACCTAAAACATTTATTGAATATCAGAGTCATACAATGACGTGGCATAATTTGGTAACAAACCCTAGAGAATGGAATTACTATTCCACCCCTCAAGAAGAAAGGTACGTATATAAGCCACCATTTTCATTTCTCAAAAATTAAGCTCACTCTCATAATGATATACTTTCACTCTACGATTTAATATTCATCATCTTTTTCGTTTCTCAACTGACTTGAGTGTCGGAGGATCGTCGCCGAAACCCTCTCCGATCCGATTTTATTGCAGGTCTTTAGTTCTAATAAGGATTTCTTGAAGGATTAATTAGATATTTTATTCATCTTTCACTTTCAATATTCATGTCTCAATTCACATCTCTCATATGTGAACTCGACAATGTTTAATCATATTAGAAAACAAATATTTTAGTTTTTTAAAATAAACAATAAAAGATGGCTTCAACTAACAGCTGCACGGTGACAATGTGTGGGTCCCTGCAGGTCTTAATCCAAGATTGTCAATTTGTCATCAACACTCTCTATATTATTTAATTGGACGATAAACCGTACTCCTTTGAATTATCTCCTTAATCTAAATTGAAATTGCTGACAAATGCAAATATGTTGAGGAAATTGGTTAAAAATTAAAATTGCATAACAATAATACTTAATAGAATGCATATTGAGATCGATAATTGAGAAATATAAAATTGAAAAGAGAATTAGATGATTAAAATAACTCTCATCCCTCCTCTGTATAATAGAGAATCGCGGATTTTCAAAGAGAAATTACAACTAGTAAAATAAAAATTACAACCAACAAAGATAACTACTCGAAGTCTCGAACTAATACTCTCTAAAGTGAAAATATAGGATACTCGTTTTTCACTAAAATTATTCTACTCTCGAAATAGATGACCGTTGTACGTACATTTAGCGGTTGACCTGTCTCCATAAATGGAGTTTCAGGGAAAGAAGAGAAGGGTGGGTTGGAAAGATAAGAAGTCTCCCCACAATTTGGACATATCGACATGCATCATTGGGACCACTATTTTAATTTCAGGTTCAATATTTATTGTATTAATTTACGAGTAGGCCACGAAAATCAATTAGGGCGTGCCAATGTTGTCTCCTTTTTCATTATAGGAGTTATTTTTAATTTCAGCCATAATACAAATTAATATACAAAAATTAATTTTAAACTTCTTTACAAGTTGAACTTTAAAAAACACTTATGTGAAATATTTTACATATAAAATATGTCTAATTAAAATATAAAAAAATCACGGATCATAAACTCGGATCCGAGTTGTCCAGAAAATTTACGAGTTGTAAACAAGTGGTCTACAATATTGTTACTACAAGGCCAAAAGTTTACTAATATATGCATTCACCCCAAAAAATAAGTGTTCATAATATTTTTGAATATGTATTAATATAATTTTGAACTTATAGTGATAAAATTTTGGTCTTATAGTAACATAGTTTTAGTCATATAATAGCATAATATTTTTGACTTAAAAAATATTCTAGTAATTTTGCCCAAAAAAAATAAGTGTCCAGAATATTTTTTGATTTGTAGTAATACACTTTTGACTTTGTAGTGACAAAATGTTGGTGTTGTAGTAACATAGTTTTGGTCATCTCGTAAGATAATATTTGTGAGCGAAAACAAATATTTTAGTAATTAAGATTGACTCCGTTTGACCCACAAATTTTGACATAAATTTACCTTAACGGGTCAATATTGGATACAAATTTTTGTGTCAGACTTTTTAGATTAGACATAATTCTTTCAAGGTATCAGAACCTAAAGTCTCACGTCCACACATCCTGAGTTATAATTCGACCCATGAGTGAGAAGGAGTAATAAGAATTAATATACAAAAATTAATTGTTCATATCTCTACAAATTCAAACTTTTAGACGAAACAAAATTCTTTCTTACCCTATAACAACAATATTAATTACTTGCAATCAATTCTATCACACTTCCCTCACTTCTTTTCCATGCATGCTCATGTTTAGTGTGTATATAATTAATGTACAATTTCTTTCTATTTTTATCTGTCATTTTCTTCCATTTCTAGGCACCCATCAAATATATATCACGCCGAAGCAGTGATAAAGCATTTCACACTTTAATCATGAAACCCACCACCCCATTATATATAATCATTCATGCACCAATTATTATATATAATTGTAAATCAGTGGTTACTAATTTGAATTTGATTATCTTCATGTTAATTCTCTCTGCCCATTTGGTGACATTTTCCTAAATGCATGTCATATTATATTGTTAGTCAGAGAAATCTACCTATCAAATATAGTATAATGGTAATATTTTATTTTCCACTTATGACATTTTCAATATGTAACACTAGCCTTATATGTATACGTACATATAAGTACATAGATAATTAATTATATCATTTCGTACATTTGACATAAATGTCAAGGCGTGGAAATTAAATATGTTATTTGGAATAGTGAATCTCTTAAGTATAAAAAATTCATTTAGATCTTTTAAGTTCTATGTCATTTTGGGGCAAAATATTATACACTAATGACATCGTTGGCTCATTACAAATATTTATAATTTCAGATTGATTATTTTTTTAAATTACATTTGATTTATATTATGGAACACGTTGAATGTTGAATGTGACACAAGTAATATGACTCTGTCACTGTACGAAAACTGTATTTTATTGACAAATTCGTTAATTATATATAGTTTTTTTTAGATAAAAGTTTCTTATGATAGAAAAACGAATTTTAATGTCATGTTTAGTTATTAAAAACCTATATATGATGAGACACAAAGGTATGACAACGTTTGATGACAATACCAGAACTTGCTTTTCTGTTCGGAATCAGTTTCAATTTTGTAATATTAAGTTTATTTCTCGAGTAGCTAACTCTGTGGCTCATACATTTACTATAATTTCGAGATCCTTCTCAAGCCCCAATGTGTGAATCGAGCCTCCGAACTTTGCGGAGAGCTTTCTCACTTTTGTCATAGTTGCGAAAAAATGAAAGTTTATTTGACTAAAAAAAAAAACAATTTGAAACAACATAGCATGTGTCAAATATAATATGTATAAGTTAAACTAAAATTACATTATGAAGACAATGATCACATACTACATATTTAAAGTTACATCAAGCAAAAAGATAAATTAGCATGCGCGACAAATTAAAATTGTTTTTCTCCAAAAAAAAAAAACTAGGATTCATCGGCTGTTACTTCCACAGAAAGCTGTTTCAACCATTCAAACGTTCTGTGATGCGACATGTGTTTTTTCTTAATCTTCTGCGGTTTAATCTCCTCAACATTCTCTCGTTTTGGATGAAGCGCTTCCACGTCATTCTCACTCGCGCTTCTCTTGATAACCACGACTTTAGAAGTAACTGCATCAACCGCATCCAGCGAACAGTTACAACCGCCTAACAAACCCCTCGCTTTCTTCTTCGGTTTACTACTACTAACCGAACTGCCATTGCTACTGGTGCTGTTACGGCTCCCAAAGTTCTTACAGTTACGCGTTTTCAGATCGTGAAACGCGATTTCCGGCGGCGTCGTCACCAGTCCCAAACGTAGGATATTCCACACTGACGACGATTTTCTCACGGAATTTCTACTTCCGTTTGTTGTGGTTGTTCGGTGCGTGTGGTTTGAGAAACTGAGTCTCGGCGACGGACTCGGGTGGGAATGGAATTGGTTACGCGGCGGTAATCTGGATCTGGAATTGTGGCGACCGGCGGTGACGGAGGAGCTGCCGCTGCTGCTGATACTGCTACTCCGGCTGGAAATTAACCGACCTGAACAAAAATGGTCCATGGATTCGGATCTGGAAACGGATCGACTAATTGAATGGCGCAGGGGCAGAATTTGGCCTTGGAAGAAGAGTTCATCGGCGGCGCACATTTCCGATTGTGTGGAGAGAGAGCAGAAATCGAAATCGTCTTGAATTAGAGCTTCTTCGATGATTTCTTCTCCCTGTTCTGTGTTTTTTCCTTGGTGATGATGAATGAGAGGGAGATCGCTTAACGAGAGGGCTTCATCATCATCATTATCATCTTCCTCTTCTTCAATTTGTTGTAATTCAACGGAATTTTCAGCGAAATTGGGGATTTGGCATCTTTGATCTTCTTCTATCTCCATTGTTGATTATTATATAATATTTGTGGAGTGTTCAAATTTAGTAATGAGGTGCAGGGAGGGAGAAGAGTGGGGTTTTATACGCGAAGTGGAAAGGAATTGGAATGAAAGTAAAAGTAGAGAGAGAAAGAGACAAGTGGAAGATTTTTGTGAAAAAGTTTAGAGAGAGAGAAGAAATGAGTGCAGGTGCAGGTGCAGGCGACACAAATTTTTTGTTGGTTTGGAGTGAAGAGAAGGGAGGTATATTGGATACCTATGCGGCTGACCCCTGACCGGCCCCTCATTAACCTCAGCGTGACATTCTTTAAATCATTATTCTCACTATATCAATTTTCAAATCATTTCTCACTTTTACTCCCTCGGCCGAGGTCCGTCAAATTGTGCTATCATGTCGCGTTTCGTATCGACACGATATTACGATAGTAATATAACAAGATATTAGATACGAACACGATACGATAAGGATATGTGTTAATACAATACGAATACAATTATTTTCATTACGGATAACAGATTAACAGATTGTTAACTAGTTATTGGGTTATCTGTTTATTTGATGTGCTTAACCTTTCGACACAAAATTTTCATGTCGTTATCGAGTCGACACGATAACAACATGAACACTATATATAAGGTCAAACACTAACTCTTAATTTTCATGTTGAATTCGTGTCAGAAATTGTCACCCCTATCTCTGTTCCTATCTTGGATGACTTGCACAGTTTGATTGACACATTTTTTTAGAAAATAGAATTTAGTGATCGGTTATACGAAATACAGTATAAGATAAAAATATTTTAGGTGATTTGATGATGTGTAATGTAAAGTAAAATGTAGATAAAAAATTAGAGACAATTTTAAAAATAAAATTATGTTAAAAGGGTATTAATCTTGTAGGGGTATTTCCACATTAACAATACTATGCAATTAATTTTGAGACGTCTCAAATTGTGTAAGTAATCACGGGATCTAGAGGAATAATTTTCAATTATTTGGTTGAGTAAATTGGAAGACATGCAAAGGACTATCATAATTGATGAAGAAACATACCATCATTTATGTTTCGATTGCAAATTTAATCAAACTTTTAAATATTGTCGAAAATTTTACGATTTTAGATATTATGAATGACAGACAATATTTGCACCTAATGATGAGATGCTTAACGAAGAGTTGGAGTGGGACAAATTAAATTAAATATATTTAATAACCACGTATCTATTTATTGACTCGATTGCAATTGTGAGGCGGCTTTTAGTACTAGTTGTAATTTCTCAAATTCTTTATTCAAAATTTGAACAGATTTATAAATTATACAGTAATATGTACAATTGGTAGTGGCACACACTGTGAAAGAAACAGCTTTTGTATTATGTGTTTGTGGGGTTAAAGCTTGCATATTGTCAAACACTCAAACAGAATGTTGTAAACATTCAATTGTCTTTAGGACAAATGGTGATGTAACGTGACACGTAGCACGTAACTTGAGTGGTTAAATTTGAATATATTTCTTTAATTTACTAATATTTTATTTTATTTTGGTTAAATGCACCTCCAAATTACTATACATTTAAGTTAAAATCATGAAATGATATTTTTTTAATATTTCGCATGCGCACAAATCAAGAAACAACATGCGATTGAACAGAAATAATTAATTTAACAAGAAATGATATAATTGTCCAAATATTACGTATATTGAGGTGCATATAATAAAATTTCGAGGGTGTGCTTAGCCATTATTATTTTTATTTTATTTTAAAAAAAGAAAAGAAAAGAAATTGTGATGAAATGTGATATAGGATTTGCCTCTTTGATAGGGAAAGAATAATAGGAATAAATGCTGACCTGCATGATTCTTGCAAGCAACTTAATATTCAAAGTAAAAAAAAAAGTAATAGATGAGTTAATAGAGATTAAAAGGAATATGATAGCTTCAAGTTTCAACTTTTATGATTTAAAGTCAGATTTTTGTATTTTGTGTGGACCTGACTTCTTAGAAATTGTTTGTACTTTAGTGATTTCGAATCACTTAAAAAAAAGTATACTCTTAAATCTCAAATTTACACCACTATACTAACTCTTTGGGGTTATCTCTTACGTGTTACACAATATATATATGATTGTGGTTAGAAAATACATGATTGTTAGGGTTCACCATCATTTGTTTAAATATTTATGGCACGAACATGATAAACTTTATTGCACATGTAGTGTCATCAACAATATATAATTACTAACCAACTCAAAACACAACGATACTAATTATCACTGAATTTAATAAGTGAGTATTGGCTCAACTGTAATATATTAGATGTTTTTAAATATCTTACTATATATAGTTTAATTAATAAAGAATAATTAAATACGCTCTTCATTTGATAAGATCGAGTATACAAAATAGTTTTTATTTGTTGTTATGAATTTATAAGTTGCCTTTTTTTTTTCGCTTTTAAAAAAAACATAATCTTAATTTTAGGCTCCGGGTGATTTTAAAAAGCTCCACCATCTTATTTTATTCAAATGCTTAATTCTTCAAATAATATATCCATAAACGAGGATAATTTATTTAAATATTATGAACTTGAAATTGAATCTCGAAAATGTAGTGTATTTTGGGAATGTTTTGAATTAAGTAATGGAGTATACATTTGCATGTAAAAAAAAGAAAAGTTATATCTATCCTTATATACTAATTTTGAATCTATTTTCTACTACGTGCTGCTCCATATTCTCTCCTTTTCAATTTTCTATTTTTCTTAAATTTCTGCATTTTTAAATTAAATGATTTAGTTTAGTTTCCTAACCGTTATTCACTCTAAACTTATTTTCTTCAATTTAACTTTTGTTATTTTATAAAAAATATGCATTTTTTTATTTTTTCTTTTATCTAATTTAAAATTTAAATTCTTTTTTCTCCTCTTTTTTCTTCTCTTTTTCTATTATTTTTTTAATAAATGTATAAAATTTTCTTATGTCCCGCGTAATACGCGGGATTTTACACTAGTTATAGGCTATAAGTAAATAGAAAAATCAAACTAACCTTGAGCGTTGTGAATTGAGAGATTTTCAAGAAAAACAAAACCAAAATTTCAAGAAAGTTGCTTTTGCACATGAATATGCTTATCTTTTTAAATCTCGTACTTTGAAGTGTGGGAGGCTCGACGAAATAGGGAGTAGTTCTCAATTACATTTAATTAATTATTAATGGTTGTAATTTTTGGATGGGCTTAATTGTGGGTGGACTATGGTTCATTGGGCCTTTATAGTTTTAAAACTTAAAGGCGTGGGGGTATATACCCCATGTTAGATACAATCTCCTTCAATTTTATTAATTAAATATTCATGTAAAATATTTAATTTAGGGTATCACTACTAACACCCCAAAACATGTTATACACACCCCATCATTTTAAAAATGAAAATAGATAATTGTAAAATGACTAAGTAACCCTTATTCAAATTAAAGACAGTTTTTTTGAAAAATCTAAAAAATTGTAATTAAAATTGAAAAGTATTTTAAAAGATTAATAAAATCTTTAAAAATATTTAATTTAAATATATTAAAAATAAATAAAAATAATCTGAAAAAATTAAATATTTTTTAAAAAGAAAAAAATAAAGTATTCAAATAAAAAATTCAAAAATGAATTAAAAATAAATAAATTCGTAATTGTTTTTAATAAATCGTAAAATATAATTAATTAAAAAAATCATTTAAAATTAAGAATTCGAATAATGATAAATAAAATCTAAAAAATTAAAAATCTCCTAAATCTTAAGAATTAATTAAATTAATTATAAATATAATTGATTAAATTATTTTTTAAATTTTAGTTGAAATTTTTTAATTTTTTATTTAGCTTTATAGTATTTTTTAATTAAATTTTGAGTTGATTTTTCTTTATTTTTCTTAAATAATCGTTAATCATTAATTATTTATTTTATGAGATTATTTACTACTTGCTCCTTGTTTTTTAGTTTTGTTGCAACTCACTCCCTGCGAATTTTTGGATATTAGCTAGCAATCCACTCCCAAATATGATATGAATTTCCTCTTTTACCCTTTCATTCTCATTTATTTTGTATTTGCTATATTTTAATTAGTTTGGAGGAAAAGGCTCCCGTACAGTTTCTGTCAGAAGACCTCTCCCTTCCGGCAACGTCCAATCTGCGCAATAATCAAGATTACGGCTGTCGATTCTCTTCCCTCTTCTCAGTTATTTGAATTTTGAATTCGAATTCAGCATTATCCTAATTGCCTATCTTCATCTTCATTTCTAGGGTTCCTCGAAGTCAAAGGGAATTTTTTTCTCGCTGCAATCTGCAATCGCTCCTTCAAATCACCATGGAGTATGAAGTTTTTCTTAATGTAAGCCATAATTCTCTTAGTAAGATGGTTTCTATTAATAGCAAATCAACATTCAATTTTTTCTTGTCCCAATTTTTGATTCGTGGCCTGAATTGAAAAACAATATTGAAAACATTTCATTTTCTTGTTCTGTTGGTAGAATCTCTTATTGCAAATTGGGTGGAGACATTGATTTGAGAAACTTGCTTTCGATTTGCCAAATTACTTGTCAGAAACTAGTTTCTGTTTGTCTGTCCCAACCACCGCCTATTACTCCTTTGTGCCATGTACGAAATTCCCCTTCCGATGCATTTAGTGTTGATCCGTCTTTAATGCCTTCCTCTCAGTCTTCGATTGGTACGGTGAAGTCATTTATATCTCGCGTAACATCGACGTAGATCTAGGGTTTTTTTAGTGGTGTATTGACCCCACTGAGTTTACCTCCTTTAATTGCAAATTCTTGCTGCTTGAATTCATTTGGTTGTTTGTGTGATTTATTGATTTACTTATGCCCGTCACAGTTACCATTATGCCCTGTTCTTGTGTGTGTTTTCAATTTTTACGCTTGGATATAAGTATGAGATCTGAGTTTGGTGGAATGTGCCTTAGCTTAGATGAGTATGTGAAAATAGATTAAATAGGATTGAGTGTCACTAAGATTCTTTAATTTCCCTGAGATTTAATTGGTTTAATGTGTTTAATTTCTGGTTTATAAATGAGATTATATATATATTGAATCCCTCTTTACTTTCACAGAGATTTAATTGGTTCAATGTTGTAATTTCTGGTTTATAAATGTTCGGGATATCATGGCTGAGTTAGTGTCATTTTTGTTAAGGAAAGCATCCATCAACAATTAGAGAAAGGTCCTTCATTTCTTAAGGAATTTGACTACTTTCTTTTTCAGAATTGATTCCATTTAATTTCCATTGTATATTAAAGTCAACTGGGTAATTTGCACCTATTGTGATTTTATGTTGATCTTGTTTCGATATTGTACTTGGGAGCAACGCCTGATTTTTTTATTTGAATTAATTTGAAATGGGGGCCATTGCTGTGAGCTGCCCTTTACATGTTTCATCTTGTAAATTTGTGCTGCAAGTTGAGGAGGCACGGTTGGTCTGAAATATTTGATTATGTCTGTGAGTCTATCCTGATTTTTTATTGGTCTTGTCTATGAGTCTATCCTGATTTTTTATTGGTCTTGTGTACGAGTCTATCCTATATGTTTATATTGAAAAGATTATTGTTTCCTCAAGTTTATACATAATCTGAGATTGTTAAGATGTTGGTAATGAGCAGAGATTGGTACTGCATCAACCAACTCAACATCCGACTTCAGAGGAGCTTGAGTATGGGGAATATCAAGTTTAAGGCCTTTGATCTGGGAGGCCATCAGATTTGCACGAAGAGTTTGGAAAGATGTTTGCAGAGACCTTGGGATTGGAATTGTGCCATATAGTCCTCTTATTGTCTTTTATCTTATTCAGGCATACTTGGGATTGGAATTCAGCCATATAGTCCCCTTTTATCTGAAACCCTTCATTTATCAGATGTCTGCTTGTGTTCTGTAATTATGTTCTTGTGTAATTTTGCGGTTTCCCATAAATGTTCAAATTCTAGTCTGAAGTGTTCAAAATTGTATGTGTTATGTTCATATATTTGCCTGATATGTTCAATAGTTCTATATTGGGATAGAGTGGAAAGTCTCACGAATTAAACACATTGGGTATTGTAAAGTAGCAGTCTAGTAGGGATGGATAAGTAAAACCAAAACCTCTAATTGCGAATTGCGCCGGGGAAAAGGCGTAGTTCAATATTATCAAAATTTTGTCAAACGATTTAACATATCAAAATAGATGTTGCTTATCCTCGGCTTGATTTAGACTATTGGTCGATCGTCTACTATTCAAATTTTGAATTTCTGATTAAAAATGAATAACATATATTTTGGACAATTATTTAACTTCCCAAAAGTTAGATCTAGTTTGCATTATATATTGGAGTTAATGATTTACAAACTTTGAATTGTGATCGTCTTCTATTCATATATTAAAATTTTCAATTTAAATTCACTAGAACTAGTGAACATATACTCTATTAAATTCAAGTTTTTTTGAAAGCCAAGCTCCAATTATTTATTGGAACATTTTTTTTCGCACTTTTTAATAGTTGTAATATTTAAGATTTAAGGTTTAGAGTTTAGTAATTTCATAGTAACTTATTAATATTCAAACTCAATTTAGATTTAAGGTTTATGCTTGGTATCTTATAAAACATATAAGTTTAGTAACTTATGTAATATTATTCAAATTTAATTTCAATTTAACTTTTAGTAACTTATGTAATATCAAAAAATCAATTTAAGTTTAAGATTTATGACCTTATGTTTAGTACTACCTTATATACAATTTAAGTTTAGCAACTTATGTGATATTCCAAAATTAAACTTGTTGAGATGATTGATAAATGTTTTTTCTTATTTAAAATGGATAGTGATTTTATGTGACATGTTGAGAATGTGCAATTATTCAATCTCAATTTCAATTTTAGTAACTTATGTAACATTTAAACTCAATTTAGGTTTATGGTTTAGTACTTTATATACAATTTAAGTTTAGTAACTTATGTAATATTCAAATTAAACTTATATTCAATTTATATAGTAAATTGACTTGTTCCTATCTATAATGGGTATCTATTTATGATTGCTTTGTATCGTGTTGTATTTCTATTGCATTGTGTTCTCGATGTCAAACTTGAGATTGAAATTGGAGTAAAGTTCATAATAAATTATAAGAATCACATTTCTTCTGTTGATAGCTTTGAGTATTTCTCCAACTGTTAGTTTTAACCCAATACACCTAAATATATTAGGAAAATAAAACAACTTAACTTTTCTTTCAATTCTTCTATACTTAAATCCATTATCAGGAATAAAATTCAAAAATATACTCTCTTTGTTCAGATAGTGTTCAAATATTTGTCTTAGGTTTAAGGTTTAAGTTTAGTACCTTGTATACCATTTAAGTTTAGTAATTTATGTTATATTCAAATTCAATTATGTAATATTCAAACTCAATTAAGGTTTAAGATTTATATTTGGTACCTTGTATATCATATAAGTTTAGTAACTTATGTAATATTATTCAAATTCAATTTAAGTTTTAGTAACTTATATACTCCCTCAATTTACCAAAAGCGTGCTCACTTATTTTTATTATGTAGGTTAATTATAAATAATATATTTATGATAATGAGTAAAAAGTATATTGATATATACTCAATCTTGTTAGTAAAGTAGAAAAAAAATTCAAAAGTGAACTATTTAAATAGAATAATCATATTTTTTGTGAACCCAAAAAAAGAAATGAGCACGCTCTTGGTGGACAGATGGAGTAATATTCAAACTCAATTTAGGTTTAAGGTGTATGTTTAGTACCTTATATACAATTTAATTTTAGCAACTTATGTAATATTTCAATTTAAGTTTTGGTATCTCATGGACATTCAGTTTATATATGAAAATTTAATGAATGAATGAATCAGTTTCAATTTTTCATTTAAGTTTAGTATCTTATGTTTTAAATTCAATTTTATATATGTAAATTTAATGAATGAATCAATCAATTTCAATTTAAAGTTAAGTTTAGTATCTTAAGTAATATTTAAATTAACTAAAACTTTTTAAGGTTTAGAGTACATAAACTTAATTTAAATTGAAAATGCATAAGGTAATAAACTTAATTTTAAATTGAAATTGAATCAAACATTCATTAATTTTAAATATATAAATTGAATTTAAATATTTCATAGGTCACTAAACTTATATTTGAATATTACATAACTTACTAAACTTAAATTGAGTTTGAATATTACATAAGTTATTAAAACTATAAAAAATTGAACACTATATATTGCAAAATTGAACAAAGGGTTTCAAGATTGAACAAAGGGTTTCAAGATTGAACACGAGACAATTATTGTAATGGGAGAGAGAATTTATTTTGTAATTAATTATGTGATTGATTCACCATATCATTCAAATTCAATTTAGAGTGAAATTTTGTGATTGATTAACCCTTCCTTTGTAGCATTTAAATTCTTCAAATTCAATTGTTAGTCAATTTGGATAATTAATTGTTGGGCCAAATATTAAAAACTTGAGTTATTGCTTATTGTTGGGCCCAGATATTAAAAAGAATGAGAAACATAGACGCTACAGTAGCCCTAACCCTCAACAAAAAAGAATCAATCTTTACCCTTATCTTCTTCTTCAAAGTCTTCAATGAGTTTTTCCTCATCAGAAGAATGAACCCACCTAGGTATGCAGATTTCCCTCTTGTCCTCTTGTCACTTCAATTTGATTTCATCCCATGTTATCTTTTAACTTCAATTGTGTTTTGTCAGAGTTGTAATTGATAATGAATCTTGCAAAAACGCAACTGATTCAGGCAAGTGAAGTGTTCTTTCGATTAATCTTGATTTCTACACTCGTTTTCTTCTCCAAGTTATTCTGCCGATTTTTACGGCCGATCTGCCCAAATCGTGGCGAAATACCACCGTCTAGCGCCTAGGAAGTCCTGGGCGTTGATCTGCACAATCAAGTAGACAAACAAGTCATCTACAAAATATGAAAGGCTAGTAATTTTTAAGGTTTCATCAAATTCCCGAAAGAACTTAAAGAACAAAGAACCTTCAAATGATAGACGAAAAGGTACGTAGGTCGGAGATCGACAGTCGTTTCTTCATCTCTTCGTCTTCTTTTCACCGCCACATCAATGGAGGTTTTACTTTCTCCCTTCTCTCTCTCAAACGTATTTGGGGAAGGAAGGTGAATGAAAGGAAAGTATTATTTTGAGGGAGGAAGGTGGGATGTGTGACAGCTCAGGGAAGGCAAAAAGCCAAAAGCAAAAAAGAGTTTTCTATTTTTAAAATCGAAAATCTACTCAGGGTTAAATTTGTAATATTGCCCCCCATTTAGAAGGTAGCTACAACTTTTTTTTAGGAGGGAGTTGGTTGCTATAGGTACTCCAACAAGGGACCTTATAGTGATCCCCCTTATTTTATTTGATTTATTTTTCAGATTTTATTTAGATTTAATTATTAATTTTTCATTTTTTTATTTTCTTAATTTTTTTAATTGATTGTTCCATTTTAAAATAATTTTTAAAATTTAGCAATTTTTTTAAATATTTTCAACGTTTACATGTAATTTTATTGTATTATTGATTTTTTTTATTAATTAAATTTTAAATTTTATATGTTTTTAAAGATTTAGTTAATTTTTATTAGTTAGGAGGGTTGAAGGGTAAATAGGAAATAATTGGGGTGTGTATAGTAATAAAAAGTGAATTTTAAATTTTAATGGGGTGTGTATAACATTTTATGGGGTGTTATTAGCCCCACCCTTTAATTTATCATTTTAATAAGGAAAAATATATCCGCTATTTTTTTTACATCATTTCTTCTATTTTAATTCATAAACCCTAAACTCCAAACCCACTTTTTTTTTTTCAATTTTTATTGAATTTATCTTCAATTAATATTAGATGTTAAGTATGTACGAATAATTTGCAATAATGATTAGAAAAATTCTATCTAGAATTATTGGATTGAAAAACCAATTCCATTTCTTTGATTTTGGAAATTTCCATGAATGAATTACAAGAGGAAAAATGAATTACAGGCTCTGCATATGTATTGCGAAGGAGAAGAGCCATATTAATACAAATGTAAAGTAACCAACTAATCTTAACTAACTAACTAACAGTTTAAAACTAACCAACAAGATTAGATACAAACCAAGAGTGTATCTACTAGTTTCAAAGGGTGTATCTATCAGCCTAAGGGTGTATTTATCAGCCTTTATACCCCCCTCAAAATGGGAATGGATATTCAACAATCCCATTTTGGATTTGAGATTAGCAAAGCTTGAAGGTGACAATGGCTTTGTTAGAATGTCTGCCAGATTTGCTGTAGTTGGAATATGAACCAAAGTGAACAATCCAGCTTCAATCTTTTCCCTAGTGAAGTGATAATCCAAGGCAATGTGTTTTGTTCTTTGATGTAGGCAAGGGTTATGAGCAATGGAGAAGGCACTCTTGCTGTCAGTGTACATGACAGAAGGGTGTAAAATTTGAATTCCCAAGTCAGCTAGGATGTAGTGAATCCATTGAATCTCACAAGAAGTTGATGCCAAAGCCCTGTACTCAGCCTCTGCAGAAGACCTGTTAACAGTAGATTGCTTCTTGGATTTCCAAGATATTAGTGAAGAACCAATATATATATACTAAAACCAGTAATACTTCTCCTTATTTGAATGCACCTAGCCCAATCAGAATCTGAAAAAGCATGTAATTGAAAGATGATATCCTTGGGGTAAAACACACCAGTACCAGGATTGCTTTTGAGATACCTTAAAACTCTATGTACAGCAGTCAAATGAGCCACAGTGGGAGAGTGCATGTATTGACTAAGAGTTTGAATAGCATAGGAAATATCAGGCCTGGTAACAGTTAAGTAAATAAGTTTACCTACAAGTTTTCTATAATGGCTAGGATTAGCAAGAATGGGAGAATGTATATCAAAACTCAAATTGGAATCCATGGGGGTAGAACAAGGCTTGCTACCCAAATAACCAGAATCATGTTATAAATCCAAAGTATATTTTCTTTGGCAAAGGGTAAGACCAGTACTATTCCTAGCAACTTCTATCCCCAAAATATACTTTAAAACACCAAGATCTTTAATAGTGAATTTATCATTCAAGTAATTCTTGACAAAGTTAATAATGTCAATATTGGAACCTGCAACTATCAAATCATCAACATAGCATAGAACCACAGTAAAATCAGCACCATCATTCTTAGTAAACAATGAAGTATCAACTTTGGATTGAATGAATCCCAAGTAAGTCAAAGAAGAAGTCAATTTTGTAAACCATTGTTTGAAAGCCTGTTTTAATCCATACAAACTTTTATTTAGTTTACAAACTCTTTTATCAGTATTAGGGCAATAACCAGGAGGAGGAAGCATGTATATTTCCTCTTTCAAATCACCATGTAGGAAAGCATTATTTACATCCAATTGATGTAAATGCCAATCTTTAGCAACAACAATAGCTAAGAGAATCCTAACAGTGGTGATTTTGGCAACAGGGGAATAAGTATCAAAGTAATCTATGCCCTCTTGTTGGGTGTAACCTTTAGCCACTAGTCTAGCTTTATATCTTTCTATAGAGCCATCTGAATTGTATTTAACCTTATAAACCCATCTACAACCTATGCAATTTTTACCTAAAGGTAAGTCTACAAGAGTCCAAGTATTGGTCTTTTCTAAAGCTTCAAGTTCTTTATTCATAGCAAGGATCCAATTATCATTTAGGATAGCCTGTTTATATGATCTAGGCTCTTGAATTTGAGAAATAGAAGCAGTGAAAAGAGAATGTGAAGTAGACAACCTATTAACAGACAGGTAATCATGTATAGGGTACTGACGTACTGTTTACCAGAGTGAGATAAATTCAATTTAGAATGATCAACATAAGCAATCAAATCAGTTTCATACACTTGTAAGTAAGCAGGCTGTGATTTAGTTCTAGAAGGTTTTGTGTAAGGTTCCTCCTGTAAGTTATGAACAATGGAATCAGGTTGTATGATATTATCATGTTCACTAGTGGTGGGAGTGGGATTAGTAACATCATTGTGGACTTCTGGAATGTCCACAGGATCAGCATGTTGAAGATTATCATTGTAAATAAAAGGGGGATCATCAAAAACATCATCATCAATAGCAGTGGGAACAGAATGTGTGTGTGTGTCAAATTCAATAACAGTCTTGAAAGGAAATATATCTTCAAAGAAAGTCACATTTCTAGAAACAATAATTTTGCACGAGGAAATATCAAAGAGTTTGTATCCCTTGATACCAAAGGGATAACCAATGAAGACACACTTACTAGCCCTGGGATCAAATTTATGTCTGTGAGAAACCAAGGTATTTGCAAAACATAAGCATCCAAAAGTTTTGAAGTAGGAATAAACAGGGGTTTTGCCAAATAAAATTCCAAAAGGAGTTTTCTGTTTGAGAACAGAAGAAGGAATCCTATTAATGATAAATGCTGCAGTTTTAACACATTCACCCCAAAATTTAATAGGTAAAGAAGATTGGATTGGAAAAGTAAACGCTGAGACTTCTTTTAATAGCGTGGCTCCAAGAAATATAGTTGGTGCCGTTGAGAGGCTCGAGGACGATGGAAACTGCCGGATTATCATTCTAGTGAAGGGCTAAGGTGGAAAAGGGGTTTTTGACCGGATCAAGGGAATTAGGATCAGTAACTGTAGGTGCCATGATCAAGAAACAAAATCAAGGGGAATCGGAGGTGAAAAACTCGCGAAAAACAAGCCCTAAATCAACCCAAAGTACTCTCCAAGAAAATTTGGGATCGATATGAGAATCGAATTGAGTGAAGCAGAAGCGAAAGGATCGAACGGTATGTCAATTTCAACGAGAAACTGATACCATATTGAATTTGAAAAATCAATTCCATTTCTTTGATTCTGGAAATTTCCATGAATGAATTACAAGAGGAAAAATGAATTACAGGCTCTGCATATGTATTGCGAAGGAGAAGAGCCCTATTAATATAAAGGTAAAGTAACCAACTAATCTTAACTAACTAACTAACTAACAGTTTAAAACTAACCAACAAGATTAGATACAAACCAAGAGTGTATCTACTAGTTTCAAAGGGTGTATCTATCAGCCTAAGGGTGTATTTATCAGCCTTTATAAGAATAGAAAAGAAAGAAGAAAAAGAAGTTTTTGAAATATTCTTAATATGAATTGGTAATTTTAGAAAGTTCCCTCCAATTAATCTTCACCACAAATGTGTAGATGATCATGCCCGAATAATTATAAATGAGGAAATGAATTCTAATAATTAACTTGTTTGAAATAAGTTTCTATTCAAAACATGTCAAAATTGACTAAATCCGAAAAGTGGTAAAATTTAATGACCGTCATTTTTTATCTTTTAATAAAATACAAAAATAAATAAATACGCTTCCCTTAAATTTGAACTAATCCTAACTCTAATTTATCTAATTTGAGGAGTTCAAAATAAGTTTAGAAATTTAATAAAATGAATTTTTTTTTTAAAAAAAACTTGATTTTCTCTGACAGATTCGATCAGAAATATAGTCGAAAATTTTCATAATAAAAATAAAAAAAATTGAATTTTCGGCTCGACAATAAATACTTTCGTCGTTCGTTGTCAAAGTCTTTGTTGTATATATTTTTTTTATAAGAAAAAGATAGGGGAGGAGCGGTGTTGTTGGGATAGGGGCAACGGTGACATCAGCAGTCTGGACAGAGGAGATGACCGCCGCTACGATGACTTTGAAGAAGGAGAAGGGTGGAGAAAAAATGAGATGGAGAGAAAGAAATGAGGAAAATTAGAATTTTTATACAACTCTATATATCATAGAAAATTTTAAAACAATGGATATAAAAGGTATATGTATAAAGTATAAAGGGGGAGTTTGTGCATTGTCAGATCCCACCAAACTTAAAATTGTCCGATCTGTTCAATAAAAATGAAGAATGCTTTAGAAGTCCTAACTATTAATATCTGAATTTTTACTCAATAAACCTACTTTTACTTTTGTGTTTGATATTGATACAATGTGTTATAATATATTGTACAATATGAGTATATTCCCTATTTGGCTGTCTTAAAATGATGTATTCTTGCATCTTGAGATGTAAATTCGTTAAAACTGTTAATACAAATTATCTAGAATATTGTGAAGAATCAGAAATTGAGATGAAAATATGAAGAAAAAAAGTGTTTGTAACTATACCTTTGTCCATTAATATTCCTATAAATTTTCCCTTCATTTTTGCTGAAAATTTTATAAATTTGGACAAAGAATTGTATAAATTTTTTTTTGGGGTCACATCGACAATCATTGCAACTTTCATTTGAACTCTTTCATTTAGAAGGCAAAACCCTCAAAAAAAAATTTATATTTTCGATTACACCTCCCCTTGTGAATCACGACTTCAAAATCGTGAATTTTATCCATTTTCATGACTAATTTTAAGTGATTTACGATTATTTTAATTTTCAATAACTTTTTCAGCCAAAATTTTCGTTGGAATAACCAAAATTGATAAAGTAATCTTACACAATTATTTATGGACACTGACAAGTTACATGTTCATTTGTGATTCAACCTCCTTTATTATATTTTTTTTACCGTTTAGTTTTTTTACTACGCCTTAATTGATAAACCTTTATATCATTATATGTGTGTTTTAACATTTATATATGTATTTAATAAAAAAAATGAAAAGAGGGTGCATCCGTTTTTTTTATTGTGAATATTACTTTGCAAGAAACATTGTGATTAATGATTTTAAAAAAATCCCAAAAAATGCTACATTTTTCCAAAAGTTAGGTGTTAATTTTTCAAAATTTTGAAAGAAAAAAGAGGTATATTCATATATGTTCACATCACATGTATCATTATATACAATTTACCTCTGATAAACTTGATACATCAATCAAGTTTAAAAAAAGAAAAAAGAAAAACAATATATGAGTATATATTGGAAAAATTGGGCTTACATGCCAAAAATAAAACCTTCATCCATCACAAAATTAATAAACTATAACAAAAACTTATATGAAATATCTTATACGTGAATTAAGATAAATCGAGATAACAATTCACATGTAAATATAATGAATTTTTAGAAATTGGCGTAAAATATTTTTACATAAGTGTTGCTCATAAATTATTGTTTTCCGTGACGGTTGATGGCATGAATAGCGCCGGGGAGTTGAGACTGGGGATTATCCGCGGCGGCGCCGGTGAGGGTCGGAGCGTCGGTGGAGGTGGCGGCACCGCGGCCGGGCTGCGGCTGAAGGTGACCCTCGGTGCCATAGGCTTGTTTCTTGTAGTCCTCCAAGTTCTCGTATTGAGTGTAGGGAGTTGTATCCACCGGCAGCCCTTCTAATTTCCCTTTCTTTTCATTCTCCATTTTCTTTTATTTCTTTGTCTTTTTTCCTTTCTCCTACACTTTGGTTTCAATTTTTATATTTTATGTAATTCAGTTTTTTTATAATTAAAGGTGTAAAACTTTGAGAAAATGAAGCCTAACCCCACGTGATACCGATAAAAATTACTAGGATTATGTGTATATATAGTATGCAATGCATGGACCAGTGTTATAATGATAAATTTAGTATATTAACTTTTTTGACTTAAAAAAAAAAAAGTTTATTAACCTTTTCAAATATAAAAGATCTTAATAAATTGGAGTAGGTGTGCCTCAAATTAATATCAAAACAATGTATGAAAAAGGTTTGTACGAGATGTTAATAAATTAGGTTTCCGAGACCGTATGGTATGCACCATAAGAAAGTTGACATAAATTAACATAAATGTTGTACTTATAACTTTTATAACCAAGTTTTTAATAATAAAAAATAAGAATAAGTTAAAACTTAAAAGTAAAAAAGAATTTTAACTAAGCCGATATCGGCATAGTGTCAGAAGGTCAAGGAAGTTGGTGACTGCAGCTTTGGCGAATGGAAGTCGAAACTATAAAGGTCCTAAAGTAGCGAAATTTCTTGTCAAGTAAGTTTCGATCCACATGAAAGGCGTAACGATCCGAGCACTGTTTTGAAGCCAGGCTCAGTGAAATAGACATGTCTAAGAAGATGCGGATTATCTGCACCTAAACAGAAAGACCCTATGAAGCTTGACTGTTCCTGGAATTTGGTTTGGGCCTTTCCTGCCCAGTTTAGATGATTATTTGAATGTTTAATCAAGACGAATGGACAAAACGACAAGCCCCCTCCTAACCAGCACCAAAATCCCGATCGTCCAAGAAAGAGGGTCGGTTTACTCAAACCTCTTGTGGACGATCCTCACCAGAGGGTACCACCTCCATCAAGCTCTTCACAACCCCATTTTCTATTCTCTTCACATACTCATTTTTCAAAGACAGAGTTAGAGCTTACGTTTGCAAATACACCTAATAGTTCTTCATCGCAAATACGCCCAAAATTAAAGACTTAAAAAAAAAAGAATATCTTTAAGTAGGTATGATTAAGAATGAGGTTACAAACTTGCAACTATTTCAATCAAGTAAATAAATTGGATCCAGTTAGAAAAGAAAAGCAAGCCTAAAGATCACAGCCCAGATATGATTGCCATGCATAAAAAATAAAGCACTTCCAAAAGTGCTACGAGATTCACAGTGAACAACAACATGTCTATCATCCATAAACAAATTCAAAGCAAGAATCATTACCAATTATTAAGATTCTTACACTCACATGTTCATATCTAACAAAATACACAATTCCTCTAGTGTCATGTGGGAGACCAAAGTCAAATGGAAGAAACAGAAACTGGGTTTTTAATTTCTTATTATATAAAATAAATTAAAATAAACTAGAGTGAAATCCAACAACTGTACACTGATGGGGGAACATTCACTCTCCTTCATTTCCCATAAATAAAACCAACAACAATTTCAACATAATTAAACAAACAAAGCACCAAAACTCACACCCTTTGTGCGAGTGACATATATTCTACCCATTTTGCCCCTCTACGTCCAACTAACCGCCACTGGACTCCCCACAACATGTTTCCCATCAGACCACTCTATCCTCCCAAACTCATTCGAATTCGACGGCATTGCCTTCACACTAAACGTAACCACATACGATTTCTTCTCGTTCGTTTCGTTAAAGCTCAAACTCGCGGGATCCACCGAGATCTTAACCGAATCACTCGACGAAGAAATCGAAACCTTGTACGTCCCCGCAGGTCCCACATTCGTTAGCGTTCTCGTGTGCTTCACCACACTCGAACCGCCCTCGGATTCCGCGGTCACAGCAAATGAGGGGTAATTTAGGTCATTCACATTGTAACCCTTGTTACTCCCACATGTGAAATTCCTCCTTGCTAAGCTGTTTATTTGTGCTGATGTGTAATTTAACGCACACAAGAAATTCAAATAATCCTCTGCCTCCAAATCGTACACCAATCCTGGATTCAAGGCAGATACGGGGTCCACGTGTCCAGCTCCATGATCGAACGGCGTCGATGGCTTCCCTGTAGATACATCTTGGATCAATTTCCCATTCTTATAAGCCGTGTAAGCCGTTGTCATTAAAGCCGACCGGATCGCGGCTGGGCTCCACTCCGAGTGAGCCGACTTAAGCAAAGCCGCCAAGCCGCTGACGTGTGGGCACGACATTGACGTGCCTGAAATTATGTTGAAGCCCACGCGCCGGTCGTCTTCTGTTAAACCGGTCGGTCCAACCGCGCCGGACCAACCGGCTAAGATGTTCACTCCGGGCGCAATTAGGTCCGGTTTTAGTATTTCTCCGGTTATTGAATTCGGTCCCCTTGAACTGAAAGCCGCCACCACCGGCGACGGTTCCACTCCCACCTTTGTTCCTTCGAATAGAATTGTAGCAGTTGGATTTGAATCGGAAAATACATATTGTTTGATCGTTTCACCGGTAGTTTCCCCCACCGCCGTGGCGGGAAGCAAGTGAGCGTCCGCCACTAGCTCCTCCCCGTTTGCGGCGGTGTTTGTCAAAACCATGCCGAGACCACCGGCGGCCTTCACAACCGACCCTTTCTGAACCCTAGGATTAACGCCACGATCGCACAACACTAATTTCCCACGAACCTTCTCCGGAATTAGCGATCCCGTCATACAGAGATTCCCATTGGTGGCGTTGCTCACATTTCCGGCGTAAACAATTGGTAGCAATTTTTCAGCTAATTTATCACCTTTGAAAAGCGAAACGCCGCTGAAGTTTTTTCCATTCCCGAGGCTGACGAAGGCGGGGAAGTCACGATCTAGGGTTCCGGCGCCGACGGTGGTTATCCACGGTGCCACGTTGGATAAACTGTACGCACTGGGACCGGCGTTTCCGGCAGAGCATGAAACGAAAATCCCCTTCTCCATGGCGGCAAAAGCTCCAATCGCGACGCTGTCACGGTAGTAATCGGACATTCCACCACCAAGCGACATCGACATCACATTAACGCTGTCGTCGATCGCTTTCTCCATTGCTGCAAGTATATCGGAACTGAAGCAACCGCCCACCCAACACACTTTGTAAATCGCAACCCTAGCGCGTGGCGCCATCCCACGCGCCGTCCCAGGGGCGTAACCAAACAAACTCGCACCGGAAACAACAGATCCGGCTGCGGTGGTTGAGGTATGTGTCCCATGGCCGTCGTCGTCTCGCGGAGATCTCGATTCCTTGGACTCGTCAATCGGGCCGAGAGTCGCTTCATAGCCTCTCGCAAAAAACCTCGCTCCAATCAACTTCCTGTTACAGTTCGATTTAGTGAAATTTGTTCCAATTTCACATTCGCCTTTCCACGAATTGGGGACGGGCCCGAAGCCCGTATCGTCGAAGCTCGGGCTTTCGGGCCATACGCCTGTATCCAGAATTCCAACGATAACTTCCGATTTGGAATCCGATTCCGGAAACATCGCTGCGTTCTGGTCAAGCCCTAGAAACGTAGGGGTGCGAGTGGTGTGAAGCTCGTATTTCAATTCGGGCAAAACCGAGAGGATTCCGGGTCGGGCCTCCATGGAACGAGCTTCCTCCGGCGTGAGTCTGGTGGAGAAGCCGTGAATGACATTGTTGTAAGTGTAGAGCATTTCGGCCGAGTGGGAGACCGATTTAAGCGACGAGTCGTACCAGTGAGTGTGGTCGTCGAACTCGGCCGGCATTTGCGATTTCGCCATGTGAACGATGTAAGTTCTTTTCTTCTCCGCCGCGGCGGAGACATGGCAGCAGAGAGCGAGAAACAACGCAACTCCGATGACTGATTTTTTCTCCATTTTTGAGTCCGTGAAGGGTGTTTGTAGTGGAGTAGTATATAGAAGTTTACAGCTGTAGAACCATGCAGTGTGTGTAAGTGGGGACACTTTCTGTTGTCTGGTTTATATGCATGATTGAATAAAAAGAAAAATAAAGAAAGCTAGGTAAGTAAAAATGATAAATCCATACTTATCAACGAAAAGTGTGTGTAATTGGAAATTGGAATATAATTAAATCACCTTTGAATCACGTGTGCTCAGGCTTTAATTCCACTCTTTTCAAGAATTAAAGAAACTATTCATATTTCATATTTATCTTTTACATAATTGAAATGAGAAATCTTATAGATTAAGATGGGTAGGTAAATGAGTAAATATGGAAATTTAATCCGAGGAGTGGGTGGTGGGTGAAGAGACGTGGAGGGGCTATCAACTTCTAACTTCCAACCAACAAAAATATTTTTTAAAAAATAAAAAAATTAATTTACTTTTGCTTGTGTTCACGCATATTGACTGACGCATGATAGGAATTGCGACTGTTTGTTTTCTTGAGTGGTTGTGAAAATTTAATTTGGGCGAGTTTTCCGATTCAAGAAGTGTGGTGAATTTTAAATGTGTCGTTTTTAATAATTTATTTGAAGTGTATTATGAGAAAAATTAGTAAGCCTAACTTATGGAAGTGGTATTTATTTAGGTAAAACATTAGAATTTTTAATTTAAAAGTTATTTTCAAACACTACACGCTAATAATTTCCGGATAGGAAAATTATGGCAACCCTTGTGGGAGAAGCACATGTGTGATGTGATGAACTTGAGTGGTCGGTGAATAAGTTAGATATTTTATTCGAAATGAGGGTGGCCATAAAACTGAAATAATTAAAATTTTGAATTCGAAACGTCGATTAATTTGGTTCAGTTTTAAACTAAGAGCAACATAATTAGCTAGTTCACCTATATATTTTCGTCCTTGTTACAGGAAAAGGAATGATCAATAAGTTGCTAAGTACACTTATGAAGTAACTAATTAGTATATATAATTTGTAGTATTAGAATAATTTTTCATTAATGTTCAATTATAACTAATTATTTTATACTGTACAGTAGAAGTTATGATTAGCCACAGTTAATTGCAACTTCAACTCCCCAATTTAAGAAAATGACTCACACCGTCCTTAAGTTTGATTTGTTGTCTACTAATTACATACACTCGTAAGCCAATACGAGTTGATTACTTTATATTTTGGACATCTAGTCTCTACTAAAATATTGAGTATATATGAATCTAAAAAAAAAAGAGAGAGAATGAGAGATATTACATGCATCGTGATTTAATAATTTAATACTGTAATATATAAAATTCCCTCCAAACTTTAAATTAATAAATGACGATTTAAAGAATAATGATACAAATATTATTTTTTATTTTAATATATTAAATTTAAACGGACAAAAAAAACTTTGGTGAAAAGTTCAAGATTGATGACGTGAACATCTTCTATTCTTGTAATGTTATCACGGAAAAGGGCAAGGCTAGGAATGGATTCACGTGATGCACTAGACAAAGGATGCACTAATATAATATAATCCTACAAAAAATTAACACAAATTTTTGTCCTTTTTAGTGCTTGGAATTATAAACGATGTACCTTAATAATGAAACCGAAAGAAAAAATGAATTTGTCTTGCCCAACTACGCCATGGCTTGTCCCTATCATCTACCGTCGCCACCCTTTTCTTTGCATATCTTTTTCGGTTTCATAAACTTTAGTTTATTTACTTATTATTAATTATACCTTTTTTTTAATATTATATAAAACAAATTTTAAAAACGCCTATATATCATCTTTCAATTTTTTTAAACAAATTAAGGAACTTTTATAATTTAGATAGTCGACGTAGGGTGTGTTTGCAAAACATAGTGCTTTAAAGTGATTAAAATTGATTTTTACACTAAAATAGAAAATTGATAGTATTTTAAAATTAAGCACTTTAAATCAATTGTGTATATGTTGTGGTGTTTACAAAACAAATCACTTTTTTTTATAAATTTACAAAAAACACCCTTATTACATTTGGATAGATAATGTGTAAAGATGAAATATTATTTAAATTGCAAGGGCAAAATTGTAAAATTGATTGTTGTAATGATGAGAAGCACATAGAAGCTATTAGAAGTAGGTGGAGGAGTGCTTCACCAAAATCACTTTTAACAAATTAACTTAATCACTTTGTTGTGTTTCCAAACACTCCACCCACGTAGTAATGAGGGTTTGCGGTTAAGTTGATACAAATTGGCAGGGTCCATGGTTGACCAATCTTTGAGTTGAAATGAATGCATGTGCTGTTTTTCAATTACAGTATCTTTTTATAGAGAAACAATGAATTGTGAAATTATTATTTCATTGAATGAATGTAAAAGATTACATGAGGGAGTATTTATAGATACAAAATATATCTAATATATATCTCAAATCTAAGTTAATAAGGAAAGTTAACATATTATATATATGAAATATATATATATCCAATACGCCCCCTCAAGATGGAGCACCGGAAGAGAGTCCAATCTTGATCATAAGCAATTGAAGACGAGAGGGGAAGCAAAGCAGGCCGGGCTGCGAGGGATTGAGATGCGCGTGCCAAAGAAGATGGCGTCGCGAGCGGTTGTTCAGGCCGAGGAGGACAGACGACCATCAAGATTGCTGGATGGTGGAGTTGCAGCGCTGCCATGGAGGAGGGATTGTATATCGGCGGTTGGTTGGAGTTCAACCAAAATTGGTTACCGTGAGAGAGTTGTAACCGTGAGTTTTGATCGGTGTTGGGTGCCGAGCAACGGTTAAGGATGGTAGTCGGGAGTTTGGACGACGCTGGGCGTCAAGCAACGACTATAGGGGAGGGTTGGATCGAGGCGGCACCCATCAATTTTCTTCGCCGGATCTGGGAGTTTGTTGCAACCGTTGAGGGTGATCGGCGGTTGGGAGGGATAAGGGGGTAGTCGAAGGGGGAAGAAGAAACTTGTCTTCTTGAGGTTGGGGTAATTGTGGATTTTGTACGACAAGAACATCGAACAACAATTACGAGGAAGAAGAGACGTGCTTCTTGAGGTTGGGGTAATCGTGAGTTTTATACGACAAGAACGTCGAACAACGATTATGGGGAAGAAGAAACTTGTCTTCTTGAGGTTGGGGTAATCGTGAGTTTTGTACGACGAAGAACATCGAACAACGATTACAAGGGTTTATGTGGAATCGAACCCAGGATATTTGGGCACCATATAGAGAAACAATGAATTGTGAAATTATTATTTCATTGAATGAATGTAAAAGATTACATGAGGGAGTATTTATAGATACAAAACATATCTAATATGAAATATATTATATATCCAATACTTCTATGTATATTTTTTTGCTCTAAAAAAATCCATCTTTTTCTAAAAAAAAATAGTCAAGCGTATAACCTTTTCGTTTTAAGGATAATTAGTTAATTTAATATAATTAAACATAAAATTCTACAAAATTAATTGAAATAAGTACATAAATTTTAAATAATTATCACACTAATTAATAATTAAATTGTTTAATTCTTGATTTTCAGAAAATTCTATGTGCTGGACTGCACGGGGTGCCCCCTATTTGAACAAGTAATCTCATATGAGTGACCTATTAAAATGTTTTCCGGTTAGCATGTGAGCTAGGATAGAACGTGTTAGAAAAGTTTTGTGTTGAAATGTGGCTAGTATCAGAGCATGGTTGATTGGTAATCAGGTGGTTAAATCTCTAGTTCCTAATAGAACTCGTTTGAAAACGAACACAACATAAATTGTGTCGCAACACAGCTGATGGTCGAAAGAGAGTAAGGGGTTGTTTGCAAACTCTATAAACAACTTATAAACACTTCTAAAAAGTTAAAGTTGTGAGAGGACAACTTAAAAAAAAAAAAAAGGCCCGGCTATACGCACACACGAACCTATTGAGGACACCCACTGGCTAAACACACACACAGTAAGATGAGGACACCCACGTGTAAAAACCCAAAATACCCTTTCTCCACTTAACCCTAATTAAATCACATTTCTCTCTTCCACTCTCTCCATTTTAGTACACCCACCACTCCCTCCCATCACTCCAATGACCGCCGCCCATCCCTACTGCCTCCCATGAGCGGCCGCCGCCCACCCACCTCCTCCCTCCCAGGCGAAGTCGCGCACGTCGTGAAGAAGCGACGCGGCCACCTTGAAGAAGGAGCTCGATCTACGCCGTAAAGAAGAAGGAGGTCGATCTACGCCGTAAAGAAGAAGGAGGTCGTTCGCATTCGTGGCCTTTTCACATTCGCGATTGCACCCCCTCCGCATCGCGTCCGTTCGCGGCTGCACCCCCTCCCCTTCGCTGCTGTTTGCGGCGGCCGCACCCCCTCCTCCTTCAAGCGGCCGCCGCCCCTCACCTCCTCCATCCCTCCAAGAAAGTCGTCGCCCACACCCCTCCTATGCCGTCGCCGCCGTCAAACGAAGGTACGAAGAGTTTTGAAATTTTTGTTACAGATCTAAATAAAAAAATTAGGGTTTTGAATTTTTTTTTTTTGGTTTTTGTATTTGTCAGTAAAAAAATTCCGAATTCAGTTACTTTATTCGAGTTTTTTTTTTTACGAACATTGTGTCCGACATTTTTTTTTCGGACAAATGAAAATTGTTTTGGAATTTTTTTCGAACACATTGAGTTTGTTCAAGAAAAAATTTCGGACATATTAACTTTGTTCGGGTAAAATTTTCGGACAACCCTTTTTTTTCGGACAATGTTGATTTGTCCGAAAAAAAATCCCGAAATACAGTCTTTTGTATTTGTTAAGATTTTTTTTGTTGTTGAAATTTTGTGTTTCTTGAAGGATAGTGGATGTTTTGATTGTGATGGTGGGGTGATTTTGACACGAAAGGGAATAGGTGGGTGCACTCATCTTCATTTTTTTTAAAAATTTCACGCGAGGGGTATATAAGATATTTCACATACTCTGAAGGATGAAAAAAAAGTTTGGTGGGTGTCCTAAATAGGTCTGTGTGTACGTATAACCGTGGCCTAAAAAAAGTGATTCTACCTCTCCCACGTAAGCTTGCAAACACTCACTAAAGGGTGGGACTATTTACACCTCCATTTCGGTTTAGAACACTCCCCCGATTGATGCACACCCCCTGAAATATGCTAGGATGGATGCACCCCCTTAAATTGTCTTAAATACCCTTTTGCCTAAAAAAATCATTTACTAAACACACACCACCCTTCAACCCTAATTTCTCTCTACCCCCCTCTTTCCCCTTCCACCTTTCCCACATTTCCAACCGTCGCCTGAGACAGCTCCACTTCCGACCTGCCACCGCCCCGACCTGCCCCACCTCACTGGTGCCCCACCGCCATCCCCCACCTCTCTCTCCTTCTCTGGTAAAAAAAAAAAAAGTTGTGACGCGGCCGCCGCCCGTCCGCCGCCCCACGCATCCAGCGCCGCGGCCGCCTGCCACCGCCTTTCTCTTCTTTTTTTCTTTTATTTCTCGTCGCCTCCGCCATCTCTCCCCTTTTCTGTTAAAAAAAAACAAAAGCAGCGCCACGGCCGCCGCCCCCACTCGTCCAGCTCCGCGGCCGCTGCCGCCGCCCTTCTCTTCTTTTTTCTTTTATTTCCCGTCGCCTCCACCGTCTCTCCCCTTCTTTGTTAAAAAAAAAAACAGAAACAGCGTCGCGGTCGCCGCCCCTTCTCATCGTCCGCCGCCCCCACCCGTCCAGCACCGCGGCCGCCTGCCACCGTCCTTCTCCTCTTTTCCACCCCCATCAACCCCCTCGCCGCCGACCAGGTTTTTTTTTTGTTTTTTTTTTCATATTTCTGTGTCGACGAGAGTTTATTTTGGTCGACCTAAAGTGGTCGAAATATATCAATTTTATTTTTATTTTTTTTCAATCAATAAATGTCGACCATATTCACTCTCGTCGACAATAGGGTGTCGACGAGAGTTTATATAGTTGACATTACAATGTCGATTTTTTTTAAAAAAAATTTCGATCAAACTTAGGTCGACCATATACATTCTCTTCGACAAACCAGTGTCGACGAGAGTGAATATGGTCGACACTGGTTTGTCGAAATTTTAAAAAAAAATTGAAATTTTTCTAAGTTCTGAATTTTATTTTTTTTGTTGTTGTTTGTGGTGATATTTGTTGTTTGGTGTTTGGTGGTGGTGGTGGCGGCGGCGGCGGCTGTGGTTGGATAAAACTTAGATTTAGGGTTTAAAGATGAAGGAGGGGTGCAATTAGTAACAGGGGTGCGTTTAGTAGTGTAATATGACTTAAAGGGTATTTTTGATTTTTTACATTATTATTATATTATTAAATTAAAAGGGGGAGTGTTCTAAGCCGAAATGGAGGTGTAAATAGTCCCACCCCTCACTAAATAGGCCTTGGTTACTAAATGGACCTTGCATAAAACACACAATATTGTTGGGCCCTAGTAGCTTGTAGGAGTAGTATGTATTGAAGTACGCAAGACTTATGCATTAGACCGTAAAGAAGCAGTACATAAAACTAGGCTCAAAAGCAATACACAAGTCAATGGGTATCAAACAATGTATAGTTGAATATACTTATAGCATAAACTTCTATCTAGTAAAGTTGATGGTAAACAACAGCAACCAGGAATGCGACAAAAAAATATGTAAATGCATCAAAATATGCAAGTGTATCGAATAGTAAAACTAAAAAAAGTGAACATATCAAGCCTACCTTTTAATTTCCAAAATCCGATCCAAAGACGAAATAAGCTAAATTGGAATTAGGAAATGTTAGTATCGAAATTCACATCGTGGATATGGCGTACTTACCCAGTTTCGCGCCCCTTCACCGTCTTTGCCGACGGCCGACGAGTTCAATTCCGGCGAAATTTCTGTCATATCGTTCTCCAAATACTGTTTCTTCGTCTCTCAGCTTTCTTCTCTTTGTGCACCCGATTTTCTCCGGTAAGCGGCGGCTCAGCGGCAACGCTCAGTGGGCCGATCCTCCTGATTTCGCCGGTATGAACGCGTACGATGTCCTTGGGGTGCCTCAGACAAGCTCATTCGAAGAAATCAAAGCTTCGTTTCGTAAGTTAGCCAAGGAAACACACCCTGATCTAGCTCACTCGCAAAACCATTCATCCTACGCTTCGAAGAAATTTATTCAAATTCTCGCTGCTTATGAGGTGCCTCTCTTTCTCTGCCAGTCCTGCGTTATATACATGTATGCTTACAATATCTCTTCATCGCATATGATATCTGTGCCGGTTGAATTTTTGGTTTTCGTAATCCAATTGTTCTTGTGGAAATACTTTGAATTTTGATCCAATTGTCATGTTAAGCAATACAGTACTTTTTGTGATTACCTGGCGGAGTTGGTTATGTGGTTAGCTATAGTGGATTCTGATTCTCGTGTTTCCTTGAATGGAAAATGAAACCAGCTAGTTTAGTTACGTATAGCACCTGCATTTGAAGTACTCCGTATCTATGAAACCGTGATGCAACTTTGAAGGAACAAAATGATATGTATTTTTCGATCCTAATGAATTATGGACTAACTTCTTTGGAACTTCAGTCTATGATTCAGTAGGGAAGTAAGAAATGAACGACGATGTTTAAGGGATAATAATTGGAGTTGAGTAGCTAGATGAAATTGTTCCCCTTAATGGTTAGATTTAAAAAAGGGTTAGGTTCAACTGAAAAACCAAAAATATGTTAGTTTGGGAGGCTGCTTTTCTGTTTCATTTGATAATTAATCTTTTCTCCTTTTGTTATTATTTTTGGGTTGTGGTAGAATGGTTTTTGTTTATTTTTTGAGTATTATTTTTCTTCTAAAAACCCAAGAGAAATCGTGGATGAAGCTGAGATTAAAAAAAAATGTGATGTTTTTACTAAATTATAGTGTCACTACAATTCAGTCATAATCCTTGTAAATACATTTTACTATTTCTGGTGTTTCCTTGCATTTCTCTTTCTTCATAGTTAGCGTCGTCTATCTGATTGACTTCTTGGAATCTTTCAATGATTGCACAAAATGTTTTGAATTATATCATGTTTCAGTAACTAAAAGCTATCTCAAATGTATCCTTGGTATAAGAATCTCTAACTTGTCTTTTAAACTGATGGTCAGATTCTCTCAGACTCTACTAAGAGAGCTCATTATGATGACCATATTTTATCTCAAAAAATGTCCGCTGAGAGACACTCTAAACGAGAGACCATAATCTTCAACTATAAATCGTATGGTCACCCGGCTAACCAGATGGAAGTTGTGGAATGGCTTAAATGGTACAGATACACAGTAAATGACATTTTGTCTGAAAGAAGAGTGACATCTGGATCAGGGTATTTTGATATCTTGGAAAGAGATTTTTACTCAGCCATCCATGCAGCATTCTATGGACCTGAGATTGAGTCTAGGGATTTCCTTCCCGATCGTTTCGAAGCTGAGGAGAGATCTATGGATACTACGTCAGAGGTGCTACACTTAGTTTCAGGTCGTGACCTTTTTGGGATGGTTCGTCTAGCTAATAAGAATCTTGAGTTATCGCACACCAATGCTGAGAAACTAATATATTCTGCTTTGGGTTTGGTACAATCGGCTGATAATGTGAGCAGACAATTTCAATCCGATGCAGACGAGGGCAATGATTTCCAAAACCATTCTATCTATAACAATTATCAATCATGCGATGCATACAGAGATCTGGAGTTGCATGTATCTGGGGGAGTTGTGGCTGTGGCTAAAAGACTTCCACCTAAAGGTCTTAATGTGACAGAGGACGAGGACACTGAAGACCAAATTCATGTTTATCTTACTTCATGTGAAGAGCAATTGAGTGGAAGGCCGCATCATGGAGACATGTTTACAGATACCTCAGCTGGATATAGAATTCCTCTGGGAGTTATAAAAGGTTTGGGAACCACATCTGAGGAAGGAACTTGCTATGTCTACAACAGCAGTGGCATGCAGACCCATATGATTATGAAGCATAGGACATTGCTGGTGGGTATAATCCCCTCTCCCACCTCTCGTGTGTGTGTGTGTATATTTGAAAAAATAAAGAAAATCAAGCACCACTCAGCAAGAAAAGTAAGGGAAAAAGAAATAATATAATCCAATGTTTCATCATAACCCATGTGAATTATGAAGGGTAAACTGCTATTGGTGCTTGATCAGGGGTTCTAAAATGTGGGTACGTTTTTTCTTTGCCCTTTTCCCTCATGGTCAGTGAGTTTGATTGAGAGATGTTAAGGATCGATGATGGGACCATAAACTTTGTTTCCTCTTGATATTTTTAGTTGTATACTATCCAATGTTGTTAATTCTGTGGTTGGATCTTTCTAATTAATCTTTTTATTCATTGTTCTTGCAAAAAATATTTTGATTCTGAGAGTACGAGGTGCCTTTCCGCTTTGGCTTTATCTCTTATTATGCCTTAGAAGTATTTAAATACGGGATTTGTACTCGTGACAGGTGTACTGTGTTTATCCCTGCACTGACACATGCATATTTTAGGTGAAACACTTGCACTGGTTTCGAGTTGGAGAGAAAATCTCAGTTTGTGAATGCAGATGTACTCGTGCCTATTTACCACCAAGCAAGTAAGCCACATATCTTTTATTAAATTTTATTTGATGATACTTCTGATTTGCCTTAATATAATCGAATTTCTTATATCTTTACATCATCACAAGTCTAGCTTCTTTTGGTGAAATCTATGGCATGAAAGAGAAAATATTAAAAAATCACATGACCATTGTATCTAAAACAATATCATCCATTATTTCTCTCCTTTTAGTATTAAAATGTATAAGTTCAACGGAATGACATTATTATTATTATATTTTTTTTTAGGGTACTGAATGACATTATTGGTTGTGGGATTCTTCTATGATTTACTGCTGAACTTTTAATTTGACCTCCTCTTCCTTTTCATTGATCTGGAGACACTCAGTTCAGTATTTCTCTGCCCTACTAAAGGAAAAATAATTACGCCAACTTATTTTCACCAACATCTCTTGGATATATGTTTTCTTCTTTTCCTTGCACTGAAATATTATAACAACTGACACAAATTTATACTGAGCTCAGTCAGAGTTGGGGTTGCATTGTCCCAATATTGTGCCTATCCAGATTGTAAACTGATGCGTTTTATTCTGTATCTTAGTAAGCTAGTTTCTTGCTGGAAAATTTGTGAACGCAAAATCTCATTGTTTAGTTATACCTATTCATGTGACTTAGTTTGCTAAATTCACATTATACACTAAGTTGAACCTTTGAACTACGAAACATTTTGTATTAAACATGAGACATGAATTAGGAAGAATTGGTATTGTGTTTTTCTTAATTTTATAACCTCTGACTACCCATTTGCTGCCATCCTTTTCTTAATCTGGATGATTTCTCTGTACTTTTTATGAATACAGTCAACTTCTTTCTGCTACAGATATTGGTTGTTTGAGCCTCGCAGTGCAATGCATGACATAGGAGGATGGTATGTTGAGACCTTTGGAAGAGATAATAAAGGAAAGAATGTTCCAGCCCAGAGATACTGGGATGCTTTAGATACAAGTCCACATTTTGAGGAGTAAGTAATATGTAGTAGATCCTAAAAATTAATGGGATGAACTTGTACATCTCATTTTTCTCCTTGGAAAAGAAATCATAGCATATTCATGAAACTACCATTCTGTTTAATTCCTGTTAATTCAATTTTTAGAACAAAATGGAGCATATTAGTGCATGGATATTAATTCACTATCCTTTTATTTATTGTTTTGACTTTTGAAATTAACTATGCCATTTATTGTCATCTGCAGGAGACTTCATCCAGCAATCTATCTTTTTGCTCTGGCCTATAGGACTCTAGATATTGAAGATTCGAGAAGAAAAAAGAAGACAATTAAGGATAGGGTTGAAGGAAAATTTTCAAAAGCATTCAGTTGGTTCAAGAAATTTGCTTAATTATAAGCAATTATTCATTTATTGGATGATAATTGCTGATCTCGGGCATTCTTACTTTGGCATATCTCACCTTTGATTCTCAGAAGTATTATGAGTGTCAGTATCTATCAATCCTGCAATGGAAAGTTAGGAAGACGTCTAAAATGTAAGAAATAGGTAAATCTTTTGATCGCTGTTTCCAGAATGTTTAAGGCTCTGCGAAACTGTCTAAATATCCCAAATGGCCTAGCAAGATATTACATCTGATATCCTGACTGGGATGAATAAGAGTGATAGCCATGGCAACGGATATGACACCCAATTATCATCCGGAAAAGGCAAGCATAAGGAAAAGGCAAAGAGTGAAGCATTGAGATCAAATGGGAACTCAGAAGCATTCTGATAATTGATTTCCAGGGGGAAATATGAAGCATAAGGACAATTAGGCACTTGAAGAATTTTGATAACAGGTTTCCATATAAGAAACGGCTCCCTGATTCAGATATGGAGTCCCTGATCCTGAATTTGTGCTTTATGGTAATTAAACATTATGTCTTATGGCATCTCAATAAATAGGCTGCCCTATCTAGAAGCCTAAGTTTTTGCCAACCGTATACATTTATCTAAGTGCTGTGGTACAAACATTGTAACATTGAAGTTAAAATCTTTCCTACACATCTGATTTTAATGCATGACAATCTGTATCTCCAGCTAATGTGGATCTTCGAGCTTGTGCTTGATGTCAAAATTGAAAAGCAGTCACTTGAGTAGGTCTTCCCACTTACAGTACTGCCCTCCCGCTAATGCACGGTAATACCTGTCCCTGCAATAGACAGGCCTTCCATCAGCAGCTTCTGCAGCAGCTGCTGCTAGATCATCATCAGACCTCACCTCAACTGGTAATCTTAGCAGCTCCTCCTTCCTATAAAATTACACAAATTATAGATAAGTATGATTTATGCAATGCATCAGATCACTAGTTTGGTCACCACTTATTTATTGCATGACCTTATATTGACTGTAGTGCTGGACTTTGAGGCTGAAACATTGGATGGGTGGATAGTCTTCTGGATGAAATCTTCTACTGGTGTAGCAAAAATAAACATGGAAACAGCTGCAACAAGCAGTGCTCCCGTTCCAACTAGAGTCTGCTTCAGCAACTTGATGACTGGTTTAACCTATATGTACAGTAACAGCTTATAACGGTCAACTAATATGCTCACGAGGGCATGTTTAAGTGTTTGATCTGTGTAAATTGGATTTTAGTTTGAATATATGTGTTTGCTGCATTGTATCAATCATTTCCCCAGCTGTACAACTCGATTATTCAATAAAACAGCACAAATTTGATCTTCTCATACCTTGTATGAACCAAGCAATCTATCACGAGCAAGAATCTGTCAAATGGGAAAGAATGAAAAATTGAAACCGACATGATAAGATATTTATAAGTTTATGTAAATTTGTTATTCCATTTCTTTTGGAGGGGGTTTATACAGAGTGCAGCCATATGATTTATTGTTTCCGTAGTCCTCACTAGGCATTTGGTTTATAGCTTGCATTCTTCTACTTGAGGGAAGGGAATAACATTTTAAATCATTCTGGCAATTAAATAAATTACTATTTCTATCTACAGTTTATAGTACTTATTTCATTAGATGAATTGGAGAGACTTGCAGCTCTGCTTAGAAAGTGAACTACCAGCCAACTGATGATAAGATTTTGCTAGAAGGTACTCCAACTCCCAATATCTTTTAGTTTTGAATGGTCTTGCTGCATTATCTCATATGTTTTATACTGCTCATCTCTGTTTTTTTTGCACTTTATTTTTCAAAGTCGTCTCAAGTAGTGAGTACAGACGCTAGCCCATGTCTGCTCTTTTACAAAGAGAAACCTGAATATCTACATAGGTTAACATGTATTTCAGACTAGGTTTCTACCTTTCAGGTTATTATTTATTTATTATTCTCTCCTCTTTAGTTTATATCCATACATCAGATCTTCACATACATCTTCTGCCTATATTTTCCTATCGACAATAATCCCTGGGACCCAAGAAAATAACGATATATAACTTTGGAAATGTCCCGGAAAAAAGAATAGCCCAAGGACACCTTTCTACTGGTTTATCTTGAGGTGTTTGTAGGATCTATGCAGAGTTAGGCTCTTATTCTGAAGACCAAATTTAGGCTTAAATTCTTCTGCCAATAGTCACAATGAACTATGGAAACTAGATAGTCATGCTGGAAAACCTCCCTATAAAGCCTCAATCCGTAATCAGGTTTGAATTCTTTAGTTAAATAATTTCAGTGCTGTCAATATTTAGCAGTCACATACATACCTCTGGTGGCTTTACCCACATCTGCCCATCATACCATCCAGTCTCTTCATACGGTATAACGGCTGATAAAAGCCTGTCGCCAACATAACTCCATCCCTGATGCATAGCGGAATTGTAGGTTGTACAGAGGATTAATAATATTGAATTGTAAAGCCTGGAAAAATGAAATTTTATGGAAGAACAAACTTGTCACAGATGCAAAAAAGTGGTATTCGTAATTAATGTGAATAAACATATGGTTCCTCTTATAGACTTGCTTGGCCAATCTAGTATTCACTGTAATTCCTTTTCTCTTTCTGCTACCTAGTTCATTGTATCATTTGTGAAAGTGTGCTATTAGGGTCAACTATTTGAAGTTGGTGCTCTCTAAATTGATATTTGGTATAAAAATTGCATCCTGATGTACTCAAAGTAGAGCTTTGAAAATGGCTTTAATTGTGTTTTGTTCTGATTTATGACGAATAATAATGATGGAAACCAGAGAACTGTTTGTGTTTCTGATTGTGTTTCTTCTGCTGGCTCATGTTAACTGATCATATGTCCTTATCTTTTTATTTAGAAAAAAAAAAAAGGGCTCTTTGCTTACCAGATAAATCCTCAGGACAATTAACGAAACAATAAAAAGAGTTCCTGTACCCGCTGACAGGACAAAGCGTAAAGGATCCTGCATCATTGAAAAATATTGGTATCTTGTTAATCTCTTTAGTTGGTAATTGATTTTTCAACAAGGGAAAATATCAGTGCTGAAATTCATGAAAACTTAGGCATGATAATAAACTCTACGATCATGGCGTTGATAATGGTATGTTCAATTTATGTAATTTGCATGTGCTTTTCTTTGCTCTTACCACCAGCTCATCGAAATGAAAAGGTTTAGAGAGCTTGCCTAATGATTCAAATTGCAGATACAGTATTACATTGAAATTTACACATGATGGTCAATCTATTCATCTATAGGTACCTTTGAAGGATTGAAGCTTGCTGCTGCAATAGGTACTCCCAGGACTGTGAAAGTGATCAACCAGAGTCCTCCAAGACGTAGAAAAAACGAGACAGGACCAAGGTCAGCCCATGAGTATAAGCTCTCTTCTTTCAAAGATGAGTATTCATTTACCTGCAAACCATCAAATTTCCATTTTAAGTTATAATCATGCTTCATTCCATACAAATCACCTCTCTAACATAATACTTGCATGATACTTTGTTCTGCCTTGTGAGTGTAAAAAATTGCACTAGACGTACCGGCCTTTGCTCGAATGGCACCTCGACTTCCAACCCCGGGTCCCAGCTCTGACCAGGTGATCCTCCATTCATCTCATCCTTCACTGCTCTCACTCTTAATCTAAATCTTAACCTCCCGTTCAAAATCTCACTTCTCCGATGCTGAATTATTGAGCTGAAGCTGTTCCCATACTTAATTTGCCTACGGCTTGGGACTACAGAACAATAAAGATTTAACCGAAGCATTTATCTATTCAAAATAAAATCAACAATTTCTCATCGGATTTTGGAAAGCTCCTGAAGTACTGAACTCAGAAATGGCGATTTATCATTGATTAAGGATCATATATTCATATCCATAGAAAGAAAGGTGGGGAAATAAAATTTCTGTGTTTATTTTTTGTTGAGTTATGGGTGGGCCCATGGCATAGAATCCACATATTTTCGATATTAAAATTTACTTATATTAGTAGGAGAAGATATTTGGGTGTATAAATAAATGTGTGGCGGAGGCTGAGTCGGCTGACTGCATTATGTGTAATGTGGTAAGACAATGTTTGCACGCACATTACTGATGCTCCACGGGTTTTCACGCATTTTGCTTGGACAATTCGCCCTCATCCCCGAGCCCAAATTTTGTATCCGTTCACGTGGAACGGAAAATTGTTTTTTTTTTTTTTGATCTATCGAATTGAAATGGCTACGCATTTTCTTAACAGTATTGG
This sequence comes from Galeopsis tetrahit, assembly GCA_963675135.1. Taxonomy (NCBI): domain Eukaryota; kingdom Viridiplantae; phylum Streptophyta; class Magnoliopsida; order Lamiales; family Lamiaceae; genus Galeopsis; species Galeopsis tetrahit. Next base: position 2,952,019 of record OY776120.1, read on the forward strand.
AGGTGTTGTCATACCGATCATGATCTTTGAAGTTTGAACTTTTAAGTACGTGATTTGAGAGCACTTTTTTTTTTTTTTGAAAGCCGAATACTCTTACAATTTATTTGCATTGCAAGATAATCAAATCAAATCAAGTAGGCCGTTTACAAAGTTTGAAAGTTCAATCCAACTATGAGAACTCTTAGAAGAACGACAGTTTCTAGCAAGTGTATGTGCCACTAAATTGATATTACTATTGACAAAATTAATGTTAAAGTGAGGGTTCTGTCTTAAGTATGGCTATTCAAATCTATATAATCTCCAAATATCGAATTAGTTGATAATATTCTTGAGAATGGAAATCGAGCAATATTTTTTTGTATTAATGTTTGTGATATTATTTCTCAAATTATCATTTCAGTTCAATATGAAATTATTTCTCCTCAACACTAAAGGGTATGTTTGTTTATGGTTTGGGAAGCGAGTTACTCGTAATATTTCAAACACGAAATCCTTATTTGTTCGAATTTTGGTATAAATTTTTTAATTCTTTAAAAATTACTTTATAATAATATTTTATCTTTTCCTTTAAACATAATTTTCAATACACTATCAATCATCTACTTCTAGGAGTATCTCACACTTTAAACATAATTTTTAATACACTATCAATCATCCATCTCTTTATTTAAATGTAGCAACTTTAAACATAATTTACAATATAATAAAAAATATTATCATCTACTTTTCTTAAATTATACCATAACAAGTTTTACAAAATCTACCCTTCCAAAAACATATACTACACATATATATTTTTTTAAATCAAATTCTTGTTACTAAATTTGAAATTCTCTCGAATCCATAAATAAAGATATCCTAAAGAACATTTTCTAGAAGACCTGCACTAGTTTTAACTTTTAAGAATGCTAGTTTTAAGTTTAACTTGATTAGTTTTAAGAACATTTTTCCTAAAGATAGCCTAAAGAACATTTCATACAACATGAGAAATTGTTGTTGAGGAAGAATGCTAGTTTTAAGTTGAGCTTGATTAGTTAGAGTGCATTTGACATATGTTTTGCTAAGAACTCTCATTCTTTTGAAAATTTTCAATGTTGAGTCAAACTTTCAAATTTCTTAAATCTTTCGATTGGCCTTCTCAATTATTGCAATTAATTTACTGCTTAAAAGAGAAGATCAACGCAATTATTGCATGATATCTTGAGAATTTTCATAAGATTCTTAAAAGCAAATACCATGGGGCCCTGTTTGGTGTCTTAGATTAGGCTAGATTAGGTAAGATTAGGCCTCCAATCTGAGCTAATCTTAAGTTTGGTTTGCAAGTGTTCAGCCCGCGATTTTGGGCCAAGCCCGCGTGTATTATCCCTTTTTCCACGATTACTATCATTTCAAAACAGGCGAGATTACAACTCTTGGCCTAAAACACGGAGGTGATATTTTGGCCTTGGACAAAAATACCCCTGGGGTATTTAAAACAACAACCACTATTTTCATCCATTTTTCACGAGAATTCTTTGGCCGTCTTCTCTCTCTCTCTCTCTGGCGATTCTACTGCGATTCGGCGATTAGGGTTCCTCCGTCCTAGTCCTCGTCCACATTCAGCCTCCCTCTCCCCATCTCCCTCTCTCGGACTTAGCAAAACAACGATTAGGGTATGCTTCATTTGAAGTTAGGGATTTTTAAGATTTTTTTTCGGGATTTCTCACATTCTTTTAGGTATTTCTCACGATCTATCAATACTGTACATTTTTTCTCATCACTTTCTGTTTTTTTTTTTTTTTTGTAGGGTTTTGTCGATTTGAGATTTTGCTAAGGGCTCAACGGCGGATCGGTACGAGTTGACGTTCGGCGAGTATTTCCGGTGACTCTCTCTCCCCAATTTTGAAGCTTTATTCTGGTGTATATTATTTTTTGCTTGTAACTGCAATCATGATAATTTCTCCAATTTTCTTGTAGACAAGTTTTTGCTCTTTTGGAATTATTATGTTGGAATTCAATTCTTTGTATTGGTGAAAGGGAAATGTTTATATTGTGGGGTTTATATAAATTTCTTCTGTGACCTGCGATTTTGAATGATTATGTTAAATACACGTAGAAGATTTATTCTTGATCATATTCATTCTTGATTTTAACTGAAAACCCCCCATCATGTTCTGGAAGTGTCACCAATTTCCTCAAGAAGGGGATTTTTCTCTTTTGATCATAATAAACAGCTTCTACATTGCTTAGTGCACACACACTTTTATGCAAATTTGCTAGGACCTTAGAAACTAGTTGCTAGGTTTTTAGTTTGAATATTTTAGTGTGATTTGCAATAATGTTTCCAAGTGTAATCATTTCTCTAATTTTCTCTGTTTCTCTTGTAAAGACATTTGGTCTTTTGAAAATATTATGCTGGTATTGTGAATGTTATGTAATGAATTAAAACCATACTCCATAATATACATCTTCTACATTTTTTCTTATCACTTTCTGTAATTTTTTGTTTTTTTAGGGATTTCTCCTTCACCTTAATTTTGTACCGGTTTTCGATGCCGATCTTTTAGCACTCAATTTGCTCTCATTTATGACCATTGATCTTGGAAATTTTTGGATTTCTGTTCCCCAGGTACAATGCTGAACCCACTCTTTATTTTCACTGAAACACACTCTTTTACGTGCTGGTGGTTGGTGATTTGTGTTCCCCAGGATTTGTGGTTAAGGTTTGTGAATGATGGTGGTTGGTTAGGGTTGGATGTTGGTGTATCTTAAGGGTTGCATTTCGGTTCTGATTTTATTTTTTGTTAATGGGATATGTGATGAGTTCTTTTGATTTGAGGTTGTTGATTTTCCTGATTTTGTTGGATGAGTGAAGGTATTTTACTGTTAAGGGGATTGTAGATTGGTGAACTGAACTCTGATTCTTTTCTCGATTCTCTTGGGTTGACTGTGGAGTTTGTTTTTCCTTTTCTTCTCTGAATTTTGGATTGATAATTAGAATTTTATGAATTTAGCTTAATTATGGTATTATTTTTCTTAGAGCTTCTTCTGACTTGAAATTTAGAATTATTGAAAGATGTATGGGAATTTTGCTTTTATTTTTTTGAATGAGTTCTTACATTGGTGTTTCTGCTTCACATCACTTGTAATTGCTGGAATGTAGTTTCCAGATGCTATCATCTTGGACATCAATCCTCGGCAAATCAATGCCTGATTTGTTAATGTCCTTTCTCACTAATTCTTGAAATTGATGAGCAATTGTGTGATATCTGATGCTAATGTTAATGTTGGTTAAATTATCTAGTTTGGGAGGATGCGGACACCTGGTTTGAATGACAGCGGCATGAAAAGGAAATGCAAAGGCTTCTAGCCGAGCAGAAGGCAGCGATGGAGACTACTGAAGAATTACACAGGAAGAAAGTTGCTGAGGATCTGAGATGGAGAAAAAGATGATGAAAAAGAAGATGGTGATGTTAAGGGTGATCCATTGTCAGTGGCTGAAGCTGAGGTTTTGAAGAAAATGCTACCTCCTAGTTCGGATATAGGAGGGTTATATGCAGCAACAGATTTGCTTATATGTAGAACTATTGAGGTGTATGGTTTGATTTAGCAAGGATGCAAAGAGTGTATAAGAATACTGGGGACTTTCAAACAATTTCTCTAGTTCTCAATTGCCCTTTGATATAACATATGTAGATTTATTCCCATTAATTAGGAGGGGTATGTGTTGGTAACTCATATCTGTTCATATCTGGTGGAATCAATGTTATAGCAATGTGTCATTGGTTCACCTGTTGCTTGCAGAAATCTGGGCAAGAAGCTCCAGACCGAATTGTACAAGTTCCTGAACATGAGAGGGGTGAACGATGACCTCTGTAAATTCTTGCATCAATATATGTTCAATAAGGACAGGATTGAGTCATTGCACTGGCTAGGGAAACTCCAATCTTATTTTGAAAGTGAAAGTAGAATTGGGTTCCAATAATATTTGTTCATGTGGTGAACATTTAAGTTGAGGCCTGAACAAGAATGGTTATATTTTAAATTTATTTTTCATTTTATAGTTTCCATAGTAGTAATAGTAGTAGCAGCAGTGGCACACATTATATAATTAGTTAAATGCGTTGTAGTTCATGTTTTCTTGAAATGTTATTGAATTTTGAAATTAATATTTGATACGAGTCAAACTCGAATGAACTTTAATTGAGCCGAACACAAGCGAACTTGAGTAGTTTTACATTTTTACACTTATTTTTTTTACTTATCGAGCTCAAGTTGAATTTTAGATTGTACTAAACATAAAAGTATGTTTAAACTTGTTTGATACTTGTGTCGAATTGAGCACAAATGATCTCGAATTCATCACTGGATAGTTTGCTTTGAATGGAGATAGTAAATGAAAATTTGCTTAGAATGAAATAATCTTATGTGGAACATCCACACGCCTAGGAGTCAAAGCTGCAGGAGATTTAATTAAATATTTCAGCTTGATAATCATGTCCATATCGATCTTTAGCATTCTTGGCTATTCTGCTGATCAAACCATGTTAATATCGAATAACCAAAAAGAAAGAAAAAAATACACATCAATTACATGCTATTTCAATACCCAATTTGCAGAAATTTTAAATTTTATTCAAAATAATGGAACTTACAATAGACATACAATACAACAGGAACTCTTATGCCTCAATTGAAACAACATGCTCTATATTCTCTGATATTAGAATGTGATCACCAACAGGTAATATTCTATTCCCATGTTCATCTGCAAAGCTAAGATGTTCGCAAGGATCAACTACAAAGCTCGTTTCAACACTTTTATTAGATATCACGTGGATGCGCTCAAATCCAATCAGCTGCCTCACCGGAGAACCTTTGAAATCAAGAAGCAAAAAATGAATAATTCACAACCAAAACACAAAATCAAGAAGCACAACACATAATTGAATAATATAATTGTAACTATCAACAAGGCAAAACAAATATTGAAAGGCAACATGAACTGTAATTTTGTCAAGTGTATCCACACAAAGTTTACTCTTCATTTTTTATTTCAACAATAAGTTCCCACTAAAAAAAACCACAACTAACAAAAAACCAACCTTGCCTGGCCATTAGAGTTCTAACAAAGGTCATTATATATGCTAACAAAGAATCAAAAATGCTAACAAAGGCCACTATATATGCTAACAAAATAATCGAGAATCAAAGGCATTATATATTATTCCAACAAGAAGTTCACCCTCTCTTCCACAACATAAAAACAGGGGCTATGAATATTGGAACAACAACCAGATTATTCATTGAAATACAAGAAATGAAGAGTAAATTCATGTTGCAATAATTATATCTCCTCAGCAATTAGAATCCAAAAGGCATATGGTTTTGGATTTAGTTATAATTAACAACCAAAAGTATCATACAGAGGGCATATATATGACAACTTCTTGCAAATTCACCCACAACAATTCAAGAATCATACAAACCATAAAAATTCATATACCCATAGTTGAGTTATGCTAGTTCCTTCCTGGCAGTAGGTTTTGAAAATTAAAGAAACCATAAATAAGTGAGTGAAAAATCTCAGTGGGTGGATGCAAATTACAATCCTGAATTTTTGTGGCCAAATTTCAATTCAAATTTTTTTGGCCAAAAACATGAATACAAACCTACATCTTCCAATCCTGAATCGCACAAATTCGCACAAAAAATTGCAATAAACATACACCTTCTTCGCACAAATACGCACAACAAATTCGAATAAACATAATATCACAGTGGGTTTTGAGAATCTCGAAGAACTCACATTGAAGACGACCAACTTCGATTCCCAGTACAGTTGTAGCCGTTGAAGACACCCCACCTTCTGCCCGTTGAAGACGCCCAAATTCGTCCTGTTGAAGACGCTCAACCTTGATTCCCGATGCGGTTGCTAACGTTGAAGACGCCCACCTTCGAATCCGATGTCGAAGACGCCCTCGTTTCCTTTTTTCACCTTGTGGCTGTTGTTGATTTCTCCCCTCGTTGCCGGTGACGGTGTATATTTTGGAACGCAAAAAAGAAGGAAACAATGGCCTTTTGATGCTCTAGGGTTTTTGGGGGTAAAGTTGTTATTTTGCAAATATTAAGAGGACAAAATAGTAAATCACTCATAAACTTTAAATTATAACCCACCTCTTATCTAACACACCAAACACTAAATTACATTTTTTAAAAATCACTATCTTACCCAATCTATCTAAAATTCCCTATCTTACATCTATTTTATCTAAACAATCTTTTGCACCAAACGGGCCCTGGGTTGACTATTTATAATTTCTCTATTATTATTATACTCCATAATTAGAAAAAAGACTTCCCGCCGCGAACCAAAAAAGTCTAAAATCGAATTAAAAAAAAAAAAATCGCAGTTCACTCCTTTCCGCCGTTTCACAACTAGCATTCCCCTAGTTTGCTTCAAAATTACTGTAATTTTCACTGATCATGTCAATAAAATCAAATCGAATCAACTGATCGCGCTTCAGAATTCAGATTCACAGAGCAAGGAGCTGGGGAAGGATGAAGATCAAAGGAAGTAAAGTCGCCGGAGCAAATTGGAGCAGCCTAGGGTTGCCGTCCATTTTTCTTTTGTGCCTCTTCTTCTTTCTCGCCGGTTTTTTTGGTTCATCTCTTTTCTCTCAGCAGGTTCATTCACTATTTCTTTGCTTTTTTTTTTTTTCTTCTCATGATTTAATTATGAGTGTACATGCAGTTGTTGCTCTAGTTATTTGTGTATATATGTGAATGTATGTGTGCGCGTGTATCTGTTGGTGTGGGCAATTGTGATTTGTTAAGTGTGTACGGCAGGAGCTGCCTAGTAATTTTAGGCCGCGGATGAGGGAAATGATGGAAGAGAAGATGCTTTTTGAGGCGCTGCCACATGGAGATTCCGGCGAAAACTCAGTGGAGACGATCCCCTTTCAGGTGTGTATTTTTTCCAGAAATTGAAGCAATTGTGTTTGTTTTGGTTTGCTGCGAGCAGTGTTTATTACTATCAGTTGGAATGCTTTTTAATTGGGTTTGGTGGAGAATGTGAGTTAGTAATTTGCTGTTGACCAATCTACTCATACTAGTGTTTTTTGCTTTCCTTGATTTCATCATTGCTAGGTCCTAATTTATTCTTTCGAAATACTATATATTATTGCCCTGGTTACCTTTTTCTTCACAAGATTTAGTCCAAACATTCTTGTTCACCATTAGCCATTGCGTTGAAGTAGGTTCACTGACTTTTTTGAACTTAATGACCTCCATTTTTGAAATATAATTTCGATTATTATTTTACTATCCACTTTTTGACGATATTCAAATGACTGGTCCAGATGAGCAAGATTCATTTTATACAAACTAACCTAAATGAATAGGTTTGGAGTTCAGGAAAATGATTTCATCACAACTTCATTAGTAGGCCCTAATGGATGGACTATGCTTTTGTATATTATATCTTAAAAGTCCTAAACTAAAGTTGTATGCATAGTTGAGATTATTTTTTGGCTCTTCGATCCTAGTGTAAAACAGATTATGGATAACTCTATCTTTGGGGTTATAATGAATGTTCCTCCATGCTGATTGTTCTTGTAATGCCTGGATATTTGCAAATATGAACATGCTTTAGAATTTAGTGCCTTTCGTGGTTTGTTAGTAAAAGGTAAATACTAAACCTGATAAATCAGCCTTCAGTGATGTGCTTGAATATCAAACCTTAGCATGTGATTACTAGATCATTAATGTGCAGCCTGGTGTTGTAATTGGTTTTTTCCTTCACTTTTGTTGTATATTTTGCTTGTTTAACACAATTGTTTTGTTCCTTTGATTTTCATGTGTAGATCCTGAGCTGGAACCCTCGGGCATTATATTTTCCTAATTTTGCAACTCCAGAACAATGCCAGAGGATTATGAAAATGGCAAAACCACAACTTAAACCATCATCCCTAGCTCTACGTCAAGGAGAAACAGCAGAAAATACCAAAGGAATTAGGACAAGGTAATTACCATTTGCATATAGAGTGAAACAATGGATTAATTAACATGGTACATATTCTAATGCACACTCTTTCTAATCCTTTCGTTTAGATGCTGGATTTTTTTACGATATTAGTATACTTTTCTCATGCTGAATGTCTCTCCTATTAGTTCTGGTATGTTTATAAGCGCATCTGAAGATAAAACTGGGATCCTGAATCAGATTGAGGAAAAAATTGCTAAAGCAACAACGATCCCGAAGAGTCATGGAGAGGTAATGTAGTTTAAGAAAAATTGGTTATTTTTGTTCTGCTATATTGACTGTGTATAATTTAGTTCATAATCTGAGCTGCCAAATTCATGAAGAGCACACTTGCATCATCTGGGATAATGCTTGAGCAGATTCATTAAGAACCGATGATCTTTCAACAATTCCCTAAAAATAAATGGCTTTTTAGGATGCTGAGTGAGATAAGGGAAATGATATTGGTTTCTGAGTTTTATTTGATTATCTTGAAAACATCTATTGTGATACTGTATGGGCATATTTTGTGAGATGCAAATATAGAATCCCTGCTAGTAGGTCTGATGCAGTTCTACTATTTATCATTTGATTATTTCACCATGCATAAGTCATCACACAACGAGCCCCCATGTTATATTTCATAGTTACAGAGGTGAAACTCTATGTCTGATCTTATATGGAAGGGATTTCAACAATTTATATCATCAGCACTTTAAGTATATAATGATATCCATGCAGTTAAAATGACAGCGATAGGGTTTTTTATATGTCTCAATAAACATGGATCCAGGAAGATTTCAACAGGTTTTGGTTTCAAACAGAATAACTAACCAATCCATTGATTTAGAATTTCGTTTTGTTGTGCATGGTGGTATATGATTGTAATGCTTGCATTATTAGTTCAATTTAGTTTGAATTGAATTGTTTGATGTTTCTTAAATACTAATTCACAAAATTTCTTATAATGTTTCAGTCCTTCAATGTCTTGCGTTATGCGGTTGGGCAGAGCTATCATTCACATTATGATGCTTTCAATCCAGCTGAATATGGTCCACAGAAGAGCCAAAGGGTAATAGAAATCTGATTTTCAATTGTGGTTAAGGCATTTCCTCTTGTCGATTAGTCATGTTTATGGTTCATGCGTCGGAACTCACTTCGATCAGAAAATTCTCAGGTTGCATCTTTCCTGTTATATCTATCTGATGTTGAAAAAGGGGGTGAAACCATGTTTCCTTTCGAGGTACTTTTTGCTAGTTCCTTATGTTCCTCCCATTTCATCAATGAGGGATTCTCAGTCTTCTGTACCTTAAAGTTACTCGATGGTTTTTGATGTACAGAATGGGCAAAACATGGACAACAATTATGATTTCAGAAAATGTGTTGGCCTAAAAGTAAAGCCACATCAAGGAGATGGTCTTTTATTCTACTCAGTGTTCCCAAATGGTACAATTGATCCTGTGAGTGACTCTGCTTACCTTGGGATGTCTTATGTTTTATGCTTCTTCCTCTTTATATTATCTGATTTTAAATACTTTCACTTTTATCATTACACTTTCTTTTTTATTCAATTGGCAGCAGTTAGAAGGGGTAGGCTGAAACATAAAGGTAACTGAGAAAATAGGACCAGGGTATAGTCTGTGAGAGTTCTTAGTGTATCTCAATTGTAATGAGTTAGTGTGCATTATCATAGCTTTGTCAGAACTCTGTTTAACTGAGACTGAACTATATTATAAAAGCTGTTAATTAACATGAAATTCATTTGGAAATTGTAATAATCACCACATAAGTTCTTCAAACACTAGGTCTATAGTTGTTTTTGGGTGAACCTGAGCAAATGCATACAAGAGATGCACCATGAAGCATGGTTCCTTAATCTTTGTTTGTATCAAGGATTTTGATAGAAACAAAATACTATTGAAAAAGAACCTAAAAGCACAAAATGCAAATCTCAAGTTGTTTAGGTGTTTAAGGCAACAAAGAAATGAGAACTAAGGCGATTGCTAAAGGTCCAAATGAGCCTTTCTCTCATTCTAAGGGAAAAAAAAAGAAGGGAATCAAACAAGAAGGGAGATGCATGGCTTATTTTGTTCCTCCATTTTTTTATGTGTGGGTGTGGGGGTTATGGATTCTCCATGATCATATAATAGTTTTTTCAGATTATTTTTCTTAGTATTCACGAACTAAATCAGCCTTTAAGTTAAATTTTGATCAGAAACCTCAAATTTTGCTTTCACATTTATCATCTCCCCGTCTTCTGACTTTTCATCTTTCTAATTCTATCACATAAATGGTAAGAATGTTTGTGAGTCTGGAAAGTTGCGAACAGCACTATATAGCCCTCTCTTCCTTCCAGGCCATATTTCCTTTTTAAAAGCTTAAAAGGGGTCTCCTTGAACAAGTTTCCTTGTCAAAGCTATCTATGCGTTTATATAGAAGTGCTGGGGATTCTAATATTAATTTTTAAAAAAAGTTGCAGCAGTTCTGTAACTACCAACTAGAGCTTAGTGGCCATATGACATCTTTTTCTAAGCACATATTAGAATGAGGACTGGCTTTCATAATCTTCGTTGGTAGGTAAAAAGGGGGCGTTTCCAAATCCAACAAACAACTGTTCACTTGAGTTTGTAAACACCCCAAGAAAACCATTTTCTATATGTGGGTTAGTGATACGATAATTGTGAATATGCAGATGTCTCTTCATGGGAGCTGCCCAGTGATTAGAGGCCAAAAATGGGTAGCCACTAAATGGATAAGAGATCAGGTGCAGGAAGACGACTCAGACGCCTCTTAATATTCTTGTTGTAAATTGGTGTTAGAGGCATTTTTGCAGTGTATACAACATTCATCTTTTAATTAAAACTACATTTTTGGTTAAGATGCTTAACCATGTCTTGACTCTTGAGACCATCAACAAGATCACATCCATTATCAGCAGCTCGTCTGTGCGCGCGTCTCATGGTGTTGTTGTACAATTTAAAATTCGGAACCAATGAGAAGCAGGGTAAAGCGTGTTGCCTAAAATTTTCATACATTTCATGTGTTAACATGTTGGTCAATCTATATACGAACAATGTAGTTGAGATGAATACGTTGCATCTTGTTTGGCTTTGTCGTGGGGAAAACCGGTTAGAAAGAACATGGCTCTTTCCCTTTGTGTGTATTACTAACATATAGAATAATAAAGTGTAAGTCAGTAAAACTGAAAAGTGCACATGGACTAGGGTGCACAGCATGCACTCGAGTGCATACTAGACTTTACCAATAATAAATCACCTAATCTTGTGCCTTAAATACCCAAAGCAAACATAATTAACCCTAGCCAGGGGCTCCTAATGAAAATATAACTGTATTTTCTACATATAAACAGAGTATAAGAATTTATAGCACAAAAGGAATAACAAATACTCCCTCCGTCCGCCTATAAGCTTCCCATTTTACCATTTTGGTCCGTCCGCCTATAAGCTTCCCATACCTTTTTTAGTAAGTATTTTTTCTTACACATCACTTTATATCTTACTTTTTCTCTCTATCTCTCTCCTCTCTCAATCACATCACTTGTACTATATCTATTATTTAATTACTTTTCTTAATCTTTGTGCCAAAAAGTAACGTAACACTTATAGGCGGACGGAGGGAGTACAATTTATAATGCCCTCCAATCTGGGATTGCATCTACTAAAGTGTTGATATACTTCTCCATTGCCATCTCTCTGCTCATGTCTCCCACCTTCTGCCAAGCATTCCTAATTTCAACATTCCCACAATTACATTAGAGGTTTTTTAATTAAGTACACCCTCCATTTCATAAATTTTGTCGCTTTTGGTCTTAAATCTTGTTTAAAACAGTTTATTGCTTTTACTATTTTTACCACGAATTTCCCTAAACTATCCCTATTTAATTTCTACAATGTCTATTTTTTATTGGAAATATATTAATGTATCATATTTTCTCCCTCTTGACAAGTAAGGTAAGTTGACATTTTACTCTTTCTATATTAATTTTTGTCTTAATGAAAAAAAAATTAATAAGGAATAAATATGTCAAAAAAACATGTTTCTTAATTCTATACACAATAGTAAATGCGACTAACTTTATTTTATGAAACGGATGGAGTATATGGAGAAGTGGAGAAAGATTCGAACCAGTTTGATCGAGCAGAAAGGTTGAATAACATAGGTTGTGATCCATGGCAAGGACCTTGTTCTATAAGGTTTTGAAGGCCATACAATTTCAACTTCAAATCTGCACTAATTTTGCTGCTGCTTTTACAACTAGTCACAAAAACCAGAGCTTCACCAAACATCTTTTCTAACTCTGTTGTCTCTATTCCCTCCCAATCCCAATCTTCATCACATTTTTCCTCTTCTTCTTCTTCTTTATCACATTCTTCTTCACAACAATCCATGCTGCTTCCATTATGATCACATTTTCTTCTTTTTTCGTACCAATCGAACATTAAGAAGAGTATTACAGATAAACCCACAACGTATAACAGAACTATATCCACCGCATTCATATTATACAGAGGATAGAATTGCAGGGCTTGTTTAATTTTATGATCAAGAGTTTAAAAAGTTGGATAAGAAGAGAAGAGGGAGGAGAGTATATTCGGATATATGCAACTCTTGAGGAATGGGCCCCAGGTTGTTGCATGTTAATTAACGTGGTCCGAAAACGACTTCCAAACCAACTCTACCCTGTGTCGGTTGTACCAATGTGAATGATAGAGCTCGTTATTTTTCTGTCATTAAAGACTTTTAGTTAAAGAAGTTGTAACAAGGTTTCTGTCATTAAATATTAATTTTCTTTAGTTCTAGTTAATCACAATTTATTACTAAAGATTTATCATTAATAATTGGATTCGTCAAGTCAAAGATATTGTGATGGAACAAAATAAACATTTCGAGTCAAGTTACACGATGATGCTCAATCACAAAAGCATCCACGTACTCCTCACATGGAATCATGGATGATAATATTGAACCACTTAAACATCTACATCCTCATTAAAAAAAAATACGATGGGTCATCATATGTACTGTCAACAATACACATTATATTAACATACTCGTAGAAAATTAACGATTCATAACATTTTGGGGGTATTTATCCATCATATTCACCATGAAATATATGAACAAAGACCAATATTGCAAATTTGTATAATATATATCATCATCTCCATGTGAGAATTGTTTTTTATGAATAGTAATATTATCGAAGTAGAAACTGACACAAATAAAAATTTATACCAAGACATAGTAACAAAAAAAAAACACAAGCAATCATCAAAGAACATAAAACAATTCATTTTTTCCTCAAAATATCTTTTAATAAAACAATGTTCACACACAAGGTATAAACTAGACTTGCAAGATATAATTTTTAGACGTGATTGATATGTGGGAATAGATTATGAATTATTGTGACTATTCTAAATGTTTACAAAAATTAGAAAAAAGGTGGAGGAGACAAAACCTAAATTACACTAAATTACGTGGTCAAAATCGTATTAGGGCAAACCTCAGGGAGAAGAACGGAAACCGTAATTTATTTATTTTTTTGTCCATCTATATATAAACTACAAATTCCCAATTACGTTAAGCGATTTGGTGCTGTTCTTCGGCCCCTCCTCCTTTCCGATACAACCCAAGGCAAAATAAGAGTCAATTTTAGGTTTCCAGAATCTACGCATATCAAGGCAGGAAAATTCGAATACGTTTACGGAAAAAATGGGAGGAGGTAATGCTCAGAAAGCCAAAATGGCTCGTGAGAAGAATTTGGAGAAAGCGAAAGGTTCTAAAGGTTAGGTTATTCTCCCGTTCTTAATTTGATTTTTTTTTGCTTGAGTTCGTTATTTGGATTCTTTCTCGTTGTTTCTGAGTTTCTGAATTCTTCGATCCGTGCAGGAAGCCAGCTCGACACCAACAAAAAAGCCATGAACATTCAGGTATACCTTCTTAACGATTATGAATTCAAGTATTGGCGTGTGAAGATTGAAGTGTTGAGATAGGGTTAAAATTTTTTAGATTAACGGATTGGAGGTTCTAGTTCTAAGTCAATTTATTTGTTTAGAAAGACATAGGTAGGTAATCATTGATGATTTATGGCAGTATGATTTAAGGAGACTTATATGAAAAGAGGCGCTTTTTAGTTCATTGATTCAACGAAATAAATGTTCTCATTTTCACCAATCCTGCCCTTTGTTCAGTCTTGATAGAGCCATATTCTGCCTCTGGCCTATTTGTTGCTTCTTTTCAAGGTTTATTATGTCTCTTGTATTTTTTGATTGCCAATTTCTTTCTTCTAGAATGGAGGTCTGCATCTAGAGTTTTTTTAATGGCTGTAGAAATGCCTTCTAAGGAAAGCTCTTTGCTTACTTGAGTTCCTCAAGAATTAGTTATGATGCTATGTAAGATACTTTCTTGACTGCAGCTTAAGACTGTTTAATGCACATATAACATATGTAGTAATATAGTGTATATAACGGCTGAAAGATTAAAATGTGCATTTGGATGAGTTGGCATGAAAATAGTGGGTTAGATTGGACAAGCTTTAAGTCTTCAATTGGTTATGTTCTCAAGAATCCTAGTTATGTCTTGTATTTGTAGATATTTTGTCAGTTACTGTATATTGTTTTCTAGGAAATGTGTCATTGGAGCATATATTTAGTAGTTAGTAGACATAGGTACATTAACCGTAAAGGCTTTATATTTATAGTTCAATTGTAGGTCTCGGTGCTAGTCCACTGTGCCTTGAGGGTTTTTCTATATAACAAGTTGTCAGGTTTATGATTTCTTTTGGAAGTAGGATTTTGTTGCCCTAGAAAACATAGATAAGATTCCACATTGTGCTACAAGTTTGTATTCATTTGTTTTATCTTTTTTAAATTTATGGGTAATTGATTCATTGGCTTAGTGAGATCAATATGATTTTCTTCCCTGAAGGTTTCCTTTCTGAAATCTGTCAATTTAGAGAAAAGATACATCTCGACTAATCCTTCTATCTTCTGCAAATTTGAGGAAATACTTTTAGCATTTCATTGGCTGCATTTATTGCCTGTGCAATGCATAAACATATTGCCTTGTGGTTACATATCTTTATCTGAGATTTGCTTGTTAAAACGAACTTATCCTTGTCATCAGATCAGTTCATGATCTGATTCAGGAACTTGGGTGATTAATTTTAGGGCAAATGCTTTTTTGTCCCATAATTTATACCCACATTGATTTTAGTCCTTTTAACTTTACCAAAATCAACTTTTTTGGAAATGACCAAAAAATTGAATTTGATAAAGTTAGGATGAATTTCAAAACCGAAACAGTTAGTGCTAAAATTAAAACGGGTTAAAGATTAAAAAGTATATGTACCGTTATTTTTAGATGGTGAGTATATTGGTTGTGTTGATATTTTGGTGGGAAATGGGTGCAGTGCAAGGTGTGCATGCAGACATTCATGTGCACCACATCAGAGGTGAAGTGCAAGGAACATGCTGAGGCAAAGCATCCAAAAGTTGATCTCTATACCTGTTTCCCTAATCTCATTAAGTAAGTTGAGAGTATATTCAAGGTTAAGAACAATATTTCTGTTCCTTTTTCAACTTGCGTGTTATTCTAAAACATAGTTATATACTTACAATATTTCTGTTCCTTTTTCAACTTGCGTGTAATGTAAAACATTCAGCCTTCTTATGCTTCTTTTTCATCAATATTCACTCACGTATTCTAATTCCTAGTACTAAAGTTTGGGTTTATCAGTTTTACCATACAGCTTGTTTACAACTAATATCTTGTAGCAAAACAATTACTGCCTTTTAATAAACTTCTAATACTGTCAAACTAATACACTCAAAAGAGCTTATAAGAGGTACTCCGTCCGTATCTTAATCAATGTCATTTTAGACTAAATTATGTTCTAAACTATTGTCCTTGTAACTATTCACATTTTTTTACAATACACCGTTTTTTAGTTGTAATGAAATGGTAATATGAGACTGTAAAAAAAAAAAAAAAAAAAAAGTAATATGAAAGTGTACTAAATTTCAATTGAGTTACAATTTCGAATGTAATGTCTCAAAAATTCAGTTGGATAATTAGAGATATATACAATTCACTTAACCCAATTACATACAAAAAAGGGTTGGTATGCTATGGACTTACTTTTCAACCATTTATTAAAAAGTGTAAGTCAGGAAACTGAAAAATGCACATGCACTCAAGTGCATACTAGACTTTACCTACAAAAAATTATTATAATATGAATAAATATGGAGAGATAAAAATTGATTTAAGGATAAAATTGTCTAAATTTTAAATCTCTTAACCTTTTAAATTGCTAAAAGGATACTGTATTTATTAAGAAAAAGAGGAAGTAGTCTTTTAAGTAGCTTATAAGTTATTTTAAAGAGGAACACGAATCCTGGGGTTTCTCTTTTTTTTTTTTTTTTTTTTCTTTCTCAATTACAAATTTAACAGAACGTGTGATATTTCAACTCTATAATCAATAGAATTGACAACTCTGCACGATTTGAGAAGAGAAGAAGAGGAGTGTGATATCATCGCCTGTGCAAAAACCAATATTTATTCAAACAAGAATATCCCAAGCCATAGTTATACAGACATAATAATAACATAACAAAACGAGTTAAGCTCAGTTGAGTAAGAGCAGAGCATACTTCACCGGTGCAAGCTTAGTTTCAGACAATACATATGCAAACACTTAAAAACCGTATCCCAATTAGCGTATGTATGTTAAACTACAACAAAAATCGAACAGGGTTACTGGGCACGAGTGCGGCTATTTTCTGCAGCCCTCACTTGCGAGAAATACGGATGAGCCTATCCACACAAAAACAACAATGTAATTAATACCTAAAAAAGGGGATTAACTTTTGAAAAATAGCACAGATAACAAACTGGGAAGGCATCAAATCAAGATTACCATGGCTTCTTTTGCGGTGGGCCTGTCTTGATGATCATAGCGAAGGAGTTTGTCAAGGAAATCTATGGCCTGTTATTGTGAAACAAGAGATTTAAGACGCAAATACAAGGCTGATTCGGAAGTTAATAAGATAAATAGATAATATAAGAGTAGAATGAAACAGAACAATGACCTCTGGTGACACAAGATGCTGATTATCAGCGTTGATAAATTTCGACCATGGTTTCCTGCTGTGCCTATCAAAAGACAAGGGAGCCAATTGGATTACATTGGTTTTCTTCTCACAAAACAATTGGGGAGGGGGTGGGGGAGGTATTTGTAATTGCAAAACTTAATAGGGTTTTTGTTTTTAAGCATCTCTTTAAGGCAATTTTGCAGAAAATAAACAAGTTATACTGGGACAACTCTCAAAAAGTGTCTCTACTAGTAATTTCCGTTACTCTTTCATTAGTCATCCCAGTAAGCTGAACTTTTAAACTAGAGTTAGTCGTTGTTTATAGCATACCTTCCAACGAGGGCTTCCAGTTGAGGATCAAGCTCCAAATGGTATTTATGTAAATACGCATTCAACTCATCAGTTCCAAGTACCTGGAAAAATAATCTGATATCAGATACTGTTAAAAAAAAATCAGTTGCTTGTATGAAGGCAAATGTCAGAACCTTAGCAATTTTCACAAGTTGATCCTGATTATCATGTCCGTAAAAGAAAGGTTCCTTGCGAAATATCTGCATTATAACAGCAAAACAAAATAAAGATATGAAAAATACTGAAGAGAACCCCATGGGATAAAAGAACAAGGACTCTATCAGATCTCTCACCATTCCAGCAAACATGCAACCAAGGCTCCACAAGTCCAAAGAATAGTCATAATCTTGCAAGTCAACAAGAAGTTCTGGACCCTTGAAGTATCTGAAAGAAAAAGACAATTGAAAAGATTTTACACTGAACATGAGGCAAAGATAAAATTGAAAAATTCTGCTCGAAAAAGGAAATGAACAAATTCATTGATCCAGGTTAAAGTGAATCCATGGACAATCAAGCAACTTCATAATGTAAGATATACTTGAAATAAATACGCTCTTATTCAAGTGCTATGAAATCTTTGACTCACTAAAGGGATAGTCGTCGTTTTCCTTCAATAAATTTATAAATCAAGCAGGCACCTATTGGAGCTCTTCTACAGCATAACATGCATAATCTAAATGGGGCAGTATGAAATTTCACATATCTGTACATTCTCATGCTCACTGGACAGGGAAATGAAGTACTCAAATCAAGACGTTCATGAACTCTTCGGAACTCAGCTAAAAATATATTCATTCGAACTCGTTTAAAATCTCGTCAACATAAACATACTCAATGATATTCAATTTGTTAGCTCGTCAACAACCTCGAAAGCAAGCCCGTGAGCTGGCTCGTATAAATCATAATGAATAGTTCGACTTTAATTTATATTTTTTTATGATGAATATAAAATTTGTAATTAAATGAAATTGTAGAATTTAGTAGATATATATGATATCTAGAAATTTATAATTTTATTTTTGTAAATAATTAATGAATAATGTAATTTAAATTTGATATTAATAAGATCGTTTAGGTTCGTCTAGGCTCGAAAAAACTCGTGAATATCCGATAATTAAGCTCGAGTCGAGCTCGGCTCGAAAATAAACAAACCAAGCTCAAAAAATTCATCTAGTCCAATATATAATGAATGATGCAAAAGCCAGAAGCCGGAACAAACACAAAATGCGAGGTCTAGAAGGGAAGTCTCAGGCAAACAGTCAACTATGATAGCTATGAACGATGGGGAAAAGTTTTGTATAAGAAATAATTTCACTTTCACAAGCTCTTATCCAAACAAATTAGCTATATATTACCTTGAAGCAACACGGACATTATATTCCTTTCCAGGGTGATAAAATTCTGCAAGGCCCCAATCAATCAGGCGAAGCTTTCGCAACTCATGGTCTATCATTACATTATGAGGCTTAACATCTCTGTGCATTATTCCCTGTGAGTGACAGTAATCTAGAGCCTGCAAAGAGAATATAGAGTTGTTTTTAAAGTTTAAAAGACAAAGGTTTATTATAATATTATTACATATCAAGGAATCATAATTATGTTAACAAAAAAGTATAACCTTTCAAACCATTTTTTATAAGCAACCTTCAAATTAAAAAATAAAATAAAATCAACTAGACTATTAAATATTAATGAATCAGCTAACCAAACACCTTTTGTATTAAAACGTGTTTTTCAGCAATCACAGAAAAAGTTTATAATACAAACTATGAGTATGCCCCGACTTTTGTCATCTTTGTCTTTGTTAAAAAGTCTTGAAATTCCTCATTCATAATAGAAAAAATGTATGACAAGATTTTAATAGGAATAAAACATAATTGCAATTTCTCCCTCAAGCAAAACATTACAGAAAAATCACAACTTTAATCTTTTCTAGGCTTGCTGACCCCAAGTAGATGATCACAATTCTTTTTTTAAGTACAATAGAGGAATGCCCTGAAGTTCATTACAAACAATATGTTCAACATGTGCCCCATAATATGATTACTACTTACTGTGGATAATTTAAAAAGTTAAAGACTGAAGTCACTAAACATCAAACTTCAAAATTAACAAAACACTCAGATCATGTTAATGAGAAATTATTTGATGCATGCTATATCCTAACTGACTAGTAGTAGAGCAATGGTTGACTATTCAAAAGTTAAGGCTTCTATCAAGTACTTCTTAGAACTGACTAATTTTATTCCACATTCCTGCAGATAGAAGAAGCGCCAGATGGGCATGGAGGATCTGGTGCAGCTAAATAGTAGTACTCTAATATATTTTGGTTGAACAGAAGTAGACAAGTGCATTTGGAAATTTAAATTAACACCCAATCACCCATGATGCAAAACTAGTAATTTGTTTGTTCATTTACATTTCTAAACATCCCACACATTGCAGAGATGGTATTCAGATGAGCATCCCTTGCATATAAATCTAAATAAGGCATATTATTATATCTAATTCTCTTGTAGTCCCTGTACTCCCTTCTCTTCAGTCACATTCTTTAAATAAATTATCACAAATAGCAATCCTTTTTACACAACGTCAGAGCAGAAAGTAGAACTTCAGTTTGCACTCTTTACATATGTAACACCAAACAGGTGTAGATGTGTGTAAGCTTTACTCTGTTCTATTTTTTGTAACTAATTATTTATCATGGAAGAGGGACCATGGGGATACCAGACAAATTGAAGCAATCGTTTCTAACCATCAGAAACATAAAAAAAAGTAAAATTTTTTTTACTCAATCTTACTAAACAAAAGAAATGAAACTTTCCTCTTACCTTGAGGAGCTCGTATATGTAATAACGTATGTCATAATCCGTTAATGTAGGATACAAAACTTTGAAATCTGTACTGTTCACATATTCAAATATCAAGCTAGGAGTTTTCGAGTGTTGATCTCTGACAATGTCTAAGAGTTTAACAATATTTGGGCCCCCACGTAGATTTTGCAGTATTTTGATCTCTCTCTTTATCTGCACATGACCATAGAAGATAATGATTAAATAATATACTTGGCTTTAATCTGCTGAAGTGCAGCTCCAGCGATCAAAACATACATAAGGAAATTCAATTAGGCTAAGTATCTCCACATTTAATTCAACAATAATATACTTCTAATTTGCAAAAAGTATATAAGCACTTTTTTCCAGATCAGGTATCTTACAAGGACCGAAGAATACAAAATCAGAGTATGCCTCAGAAATAATCTGCTCGTTTATACAAAAAACCAGTATGTACTATGTAGGAACCACAATAAATTTTCTGAATTTCTTTAAATAAAAATATTATTTGCTAACAGCAGGAACAAATGCCTTTAACAGGTAACATCCAACTATAATGACCTCAGAAATTGGTAAGCAATGAGTAAAGAATATAAGACAAAGAGCACCCGTCAAATTCGACAACCAGTATGTGGATTGTCAAGAAAGTCACTGTTGATATGCTTAATAATTTTTCTTGGCTCTTGAACAGAGAGAACTTTTATCTAGAAAGAAATACCTTTTTCTTCTTAACAGGTTTCAGAATCTTGATTATGCACCTCTCATTGTTGTTGACGTTTATACCTTCAAAAACTTCACTGTACTTCCCCCTTCCAACTTTGCGAACAACCTCATAATCATCCTGGTCACTGAAAATACAGAGCATGTTTATATTGGGAGTCACTCCATGTCCATGCATTCAACGGAATGCTTGTTTCCAAAAGTAGAGAACAAAAAGCTTAAGGTATAGCAATACATTATTTCGAACTTCATAAACACTGATGGCAAAAGTTATACAAAAAGAAAAGTAATTGAAAAGTACTACTCATTGATGTGATTCATTTTCCTTCAAGAATTGTCTAATCGTACTTCTTCTTTTTTCTTTGTTTTTTTTACAAAAGAAACACAACAATCAAGTTAGCTGCACTTGAATGTAAGCTTCAAAGTAAGAACAGAAAGAATCCACGATAAATTAGGCATAGCCCAATTCAATCATAAAGAAAACATAATTTTAAAATAATATAAACTACTTAACCGATTCATCAAAGCATTAAACTACAAATAAATAAATAAATCGCGCCAATTAATCAATAATCATAATCTCAATTAACACATAACTCCAATTCTAATCAGCAACTATCACAATTAACACGATCAGCAAGGAAACAAAGTACAGGAAATAACTTGTGTGGACAACTTACCCCCACTGGACAGTGAGGTTTTCGTAATCCCAGTATTCCTTGGGGCGCACAACATTAACTTCAGCGTAGACCCGGGCTTTCGACATCCCCGCGCCGTAGATCTCCGGCGGGATCTTGTATATGGATGTGGGGACGGGGGACGGGGGACGGCTGAGTAGGCAGCCGCGCAACCGAAGCGACGGCGGCGCAGACTAGCGAGATAGAGAATTAAGCTTGTTTCCAGCTGTTGTGTAGTTAATTTGAGAAATCGATAATAACAAGGAATTGAGTGATGGGAGTGTGAAAAAAGGGATTAATTTTCTGAAATGAAATCAGATCTTTCGGTAATTACATTTGATTAAATAAATAATAATAAAAAAAATTAGATTAGATTGTGAGTGTGTACATTGTCCACCAAAATATCTTGTAGGCGACCAACTTGCACTATATTATTTCTTATTGTTATTTAAAAAAAAAAAAAATGTAGCATTATAAGTATTCAAATGCAACTATGTTTATATTAGGTCAGAATAGAGATATTAGGATTTTCAATGTGATTACACTGTTAATTTAAAATTTATATTTGAATTGATGAATTTATTTTTAAATTTATATGATAATTTATATAAAAGTTGTTTAAATGGTAAGATAAAATTGATTTTTGGTATCAAATGTCAAAAACACCCTTCAACATTAATTTTTACAGTATATTTTTATATTCACAACACCAAACCAAATTAGTTTGCCCATAAAGTATTGACTTTTTATATGTTATCTCATAAATTATGTCTTTTACTCCATGAAATAATCAAATAATTAATTAATTATGTATCACTTTTCAAAACTCTTTCTACCAAATAACAATATAAAATTCTTATCTTAATTATCCATGTAAAATAAAGTGCACATACAACTATCTCAATTATACAAATAAATTTCTAACCCCTACAAACATAGTCTTACATGCAGAGATTAACCCATACTCTCTATATAACCTAGAAAAACTTAAAACTGTACACATAATCTGCTGCTTCTCATCAAACTGGTATATGAATAAATGTGTATCCATCCTGTTGATCCAAAATTAGAAACTAAAGAAGAAGATGCACTCAGTCTTGATCTTCATACTATAGCTTTAGGCTGGATTTGCTCGAAGTCGAAAACCTCAAACATGAGTCTCCTTACGTCGGGCTTCCCGTAAACGGTGTACGCAAGGCCATGAATGGCTTGTTGAACGGAGGTGGTGGCCGGATTTCTCAACCTGCGGTTATGCTCGTACGAATCTTGTACTTCCTCGCTGTAAATGATGTACCGATGGAGATATTTCTCCCTCAAGTACTTGCCGCAGAACTTGTTCATTAGAACACGACGGTGCTTTTCTTGCAACCATCTTCCGGGAGCATCTAGATGCTTCATAAGCAACCTCTCAGCCAATACAAGATCCTGCCAAAGATTGGGAAATGTAGTTAAGCAACTGTCTGTAACCTTTTTAAAGAAGAGTAACACTTTGGCGCACTTGCACGTGTGCAATTTTAACCAAATTTCGACCAAAAAATTTCAATCAAACCTTTTTGTTTATATTTTTTTCACGAACCATAGAAAAAAGTGGTAAACAAGAATTAGTTCATGTGATGAAAAATATTAAGGGTCCGCTTGGTTAGGGGAATGAGACTGTGTAATGAGAATGAACGAGGAGTCAATTCCCATTAATAGTCCTGGGTAAAAATGTGTTATTATATGAATACAAAGGTGTTATCCTACTACTCTGGTTACCTAATTATTAATGGGAATGACTCCTTATTCATTCTCATTCCCCAATCCCATTAACCCCAAGTGGGCCCTAATTGCATATTGAAAAAGTACAAATATTGTTCTGCCTACAGACTAATACTTTTCTATTGTATGAACTAATACTTCTTTATATGAGTTAATATTTGTCATTATATATCTCAGTGCTTGTGAATGAGTCAAACTTTGGTAAAAAATTGCACCAGATGCATGGTGCAAAAATATTTGCCTTTAAAGAATGTTGCAAAAGATGGGTAAAATAGAATTAAGAAGACAATTGCAGCATTTATGAACGAGAGGACATGGCTAAGTTTAAAAGCAGTACCTGGATCTTTTGACCAACATATTCCAAACGCTCGAAGCAAAATCGTGGATGTTCAAACTTGTATTTTGATGGATGGAGGAAACTGAGCTGTGTTGCATTCGATCATAACAGAGAAAATAGTGTCAGTGAAGATAACGGTAAGAGGAGTTGTAAACCGTCTCTTTCTCAGACTAAATAAAGTTATCATGTGTGGATTACAGCAAATCAGAGTTTTTAGCAAAACAAAAGAAGGTAGAAGAGGATTGCACAATCTATAAGTTGCAGCAAGTAATGAAGATAGGAGGTGATATTCTGTAGCTGGATTTAATCCAAAGAGTCGATTGCATTACAGATGAATGAAGCTTGGCATATCAGAGAGTTGTGCATAAAAAGTAAGAAAATACCTGCAAGCCAAGCCCAAGCTCGATATTCCTGGCTTCAGTGATTTCAGGAATCCTATCCTGCATAGGCAGGGGATATCCAAGTGTTCTCATGACCTGAGGTCTACTGTCATAATCCCATATATTTCCACGAAATCGATGCATACCAGGTGGAACGCATGCTCTAAACAGCCTCGGATGAGCAAAAAGTGCATCTTCGGGTGGCTGTCGAATGTTAATATATCTATAAGTTCTTCTTAAGTACAGTGTTTGCATTACATTTACATCTTTAACAAAAAACATTGACAACCTTATTAACACAAAATCAAACAAATGACTCAACTTCCTGTCCTGACACTCACACAACTTATATGGGCATGCATTGCCACCACGCATCAAGTATTGTCAAAATATTCCACATGGTATCCAAGTCTTGGTGCACATGGAAATTTTCTTTTATCCAAGTCATCAATTATAGTTTGTGCACCAACATGATGTTATTTCACTTAGGCCGGATCAGGCCCATGGAAGCTGGTTTATTCATCATGTTCAATACAAGAAGAACGGAAATTAAAAATAATCAGATTTTTTTTAGTTCCAAAATAAATTTCCAATTTCTACCCCATCTTCGTATTGATCATGAATATGAAGACTTTTTTTTTTAATAAAATATAGGAGTACTAGTATTTCAAATATTACAGGAATAATGATTCTCAATTTTTGGGAAGAATATGTCCCATCTTCAAAATAATTTCAGAATATAGCTCATAACAGTTTCAAGTTAGTTAAAGAAAAAAAAAAGGAATTTAACAATTACCTTATATGCAGCAACATCTTGCCAAGTCAGTTTCCGGGTATCAAACTCAACAGAAACATAGTCTACATCCTCAAGTTGTCTCCTAAGTTTAGGCTGGCAGTCTTCGGCCTCTGGGTCAAGTCCAAACACTTCAAAAAGAACACGATATACTTCTGGCATCCCAAAACATAAATATATTGCCCCAAACAAGGCCCAGAACACCGACCTGCCAGAATAATATCACTAGCTCTGTCAACATTTGAACAAAACATAGCAACTAAATAAAATACTATTGGTTACTACGACAAGCTAAAATTGTAGCTAAGCTAGCAACTAAAACATAAAACTCAAGTAAACTTGAAATGTATATGGAATAAAATGATATCAAGTGATGCAAAACTAGAGATTCCAAATTCACATCTTATTATAGGAGCAAATGCCAGGAAGAAATATAATTTGTATGTAATGTTGCTCGCATCATCCCTACTAATTCTGTTTGGAATCATGAGAAGCAGATAGCAGATCAATCTTTCATATAACAGCAACTTTAAGGTAATACTATGGTTAGTTTTACCATACTTTTTTTTGATAAGAAACATATACTTTATTGCAAAAGTAGGGACGAGAGATCCCTAGAGAAGTTACATAGTGAGATTACATAGCATAGGGCCAACTCCTAGTAATATCAGAAATAAGCAGGCCCCTAAAGGCATTATGACTAAGAGAGACCACAAAGCCAATTTATGTTTAATCCTATCCCATAATTCATCAATAGATTCACATTTATCATCAAAAGTTCTTTTGTTTCTCTCAACCCATATTAACCACAGTACTACTGAGACAGCAATCCTCCCAATTATTTTCCCTTTTTTGCTAATAGAGCTTCCCAAATTGTTTTGAAGCATATTCAAAACAGAATCTGGAAAAACCATATTCAAGACAGCAATCCTCCCAATTAGTTTTACCATACTTAGTCCAGCTAAGCTCCTTCAAAGACATTTATATAACAATTAACTAATTTATCTAACCAAACCAAATATTATGAAGATTGAACCCCACAGAGAAAGGCTAACAACAAACTGTTCATAAATTCAGGATGTTTTAGTCTCCCATTTTTTAGTTTGTAAAATTTGAAAATCCTATAGGACCATTTCTCCATTTTCACCACCTAAGCTTCGAGATATTATCCAACATTCATAATAGCAAGAATCAACAACATATAACACAAAGCAACTAAATTCATTTTCACCACCTAAGCTTGGAGATTATTATCCAACATTCATAATAGCAAGAATCAACAACATATAACACAGAGCAACTAAATTCATTTTCACCACCTAAGCTTGGAGATTATTATCCAACATTCATAATAGCAAGAATCAACAACATATAACACAGAGCAACTAAATTCATTTTCACCACCTAAGCTTGGAGATTATTATCCAACATTCATAATAGCAAGAATCAACAACATATAACACAGAGCAACTAAATTCATTTTCACCACCTAAGCTTGGAGATTATTATCCAACATTCATAACAGCAAGAATCAACAACATATAACACAAAGTAACTAAATTCAATCAAGACATACTTCACCGGAGGTTCTCTATCTTTCCGAATCAGCCTGTCCATATCATCATAATGAAATATCAAATTCTGCAAACTAGCTGCTTTAATCCACTTGGGCAAAAACCTCTTCCCAATCAAAGCATAAACCCTCTCCCTCATTGGGCCCGGTGACTCCCTCGGATATCGTTGCATGAAAAACTCACACAATGCAAGCTCAAGCACATACTGCCCCAAGAACGACAGCCGCGAATGCCCTGACCTCACGTGCCTTGCATTAGTCCTCTCACAATGGGGATGCTGAAACGCCAAATACAGCAACGTATCGAATTGCTTCGCCGGATTATCATCAGCGTAGTTTTCCGAAGGCTCCAATGGGTAACCCAGCGCCTGTTTGGCTTCGAGTAAAAACTCATCTATCCAGGTTTTGTCGGCATTGTTTAACGGCCTCGAAGGGAGGCAAGAACTCAGTACAGGGAACGATTTTAGGGACATTTGAGGGCTGTTGAGGAATCTTTCGACCAATCGAGCGTCATCTAATGGGGGTTTGAGGATAAATCTCTTCGGGGGTGCTTTTCTCTTGGGAGAAACTACTTTCTTGCGCTCTGCTAATTCCTTCAAGAGTCTTTGAGGGCTGTTTTGTGGGAGCTCTTTTGGGTCGGTAGCGACTGCTAAAATGTGGATTTTTTTTGGGATTTTGGAGAATTTGGAGTGGGTTTGAATCGGGAAGAGAGAGAGTGAAGAGGAGAAGGAAAGGTCTGTTTTGAGGTGTGGTGTAAACGATGAATATAATAACTCCATTAGAGGAAATTGTGAGAAAAGAAGGGTAGGTTTTCAGTAATGAGATTTAGAACAAATTAGGATAGATGGGTGAAGAAGCCATTGATGAGGTTTTTGCAAGGTTTTGGGGGAGCGAAGTGGGATAAGGAACAAAATTGGATTTTTTGTTGTGGATAATTGTTAAACTTAAAAGCGTGTTTCAGCGTACAGCGCTTTTAGAGTCATCAATCTAACAATTTTTAGTCTATTCTTTTATTTTAATTTTTATTTTTTGAATTTTTTTTTAGTCTATTCTAATTTCTGCCCTTCTTCTTCTTTCTTCGTCGCCACTCTTCTATTTTTCTTCATCGGAGGAGCGAAATTCCACCGGAGCTCGTAGCCGCCGCCGCCGCTGCCGTGTCCCGGGACTTCGGGTTGAACTTTCAAGTTAGAGCTTAAGATTGATCTGCAAATCGTAATAAAACCCTAAATCAGTCAATTCAAGAGAGAAGATGCACGGCAGACCACGGAAAGCCCCAACTCAAGAGGAGCAAGATGCTTCATCCATTAAAGCTGCCAAACTTCGCGATCTCCAATCTCAAGTTCTTCACTTTCACCACAATAAAATGTATGTTGTCTTCTTCTAGCTACTTATTCTGATCTAGGTCTAGATATAGTAATTGCCTTTTCTTAATCCAATGGGGTTTAATTATGCGATTTTTGCTGTTGCAGATATACGAAAGAAGCAATAGACATCAGTGCGAAATTGTTAGAATCAAATCCTGAGCACTATTCTGGTTGGAATTACCGGAAGCTTGCTGTTCAGCACCTTCTAGATCACCAACCGGAGAATGGAGATAATACGCAATCAATTTTTGATGAAGAATTGAGAGTTGTAAGTTTTACTTTCTATAATTTGTCTGTTCTCGATTGATTAAACATTTTGATTCTTTTATCAAATTGGTACAAACTTTTAAGTAGAAACTGGTTACATAACTCATGGGCTCGTTAGAGTGTGGATTTTCATTTAGGTAGAGAATGCACTGAAGAGGAATTTTAAGTCTTATGGGGCGTGGCATCATCGCAAATGGGTCCTAAGCAAGGGCCATTCATCTTCAGACAGGGAATTACGTCTCCTGGGCAAGTTTCAGAAATTGGATTCCCGGAATTTCCACGCATGGAACTACAGGAGGTGATGTGCTGAACATTTTGTGTTGAACAGGGCAATATAATGGTTGCCGATTTTAATGTGGTTATTTTTGGGTTTCTCTTCCCAGGTTCATAACTGCATTGAAAAAGATTCCGGACGAAGAGGAACTCCAATACACAACTGATACAATATATGATAACTTTAGTAATTATTCTGCCTGGCATAACCGAAGGTATGCTAGTTTGTCACTTCAGATTTCACTTATTTGCATCATCATATATTCCAGTTTTTATGTCACTAGAAGTAATATTTCCAACTGTATGTTTGAAGTCATTAAATGTTTATTGTCTGATGATTACTACATGATGGAATACAATCTGTTCTGGAGAGAAGCAATAGTAGGATGTTTGAAAACTAGACTGATATTTCTGATAGCACATCTATTATTGCATTGTCTATGCATACTTAATACGGAGTAACTAGTTTCGAAAGTAGATGTAATGTACAAAGTACTGGTAGTTGACTACTTGTGTACAATTTTTACACTGGAAAACTTAAAGATTTAAGTTACAGCATCTTGTACACCTGATTTAGGTGGATATAAGCTTGTGCTTGTTCGAGCCAAGAAATAATCTATGACGTTTGCTATTTTTAGTTGCACGTAATATTTAGAGGAAACTTATGATATAGATAGATTAAAATTATTGTTGAGAAAGAATAGTTGTTTGAATAATGAGTTAGAATATCAGCTTTGTACGATTGTATCACACAAATCATGTGATGGAAGTCAACCTTTTGTGCATTAGTGTCTGTTGATTTAAACAACCTTGTGTTTCATAAATTCAAATTGTATAAGGAGTTGACGATTTTTTTTTTCAATTCATTCAAGTCAACTGTAATTTGATTTAAATATTTCACTTTTCCTTCAATGCACTTGCAGCATGCTTTTGTCTAATCTACTACATAAAGGAGAAAAGGGTTACCAGGATAAAGAGAGTGTATTGAGAGAAGAGTTTGAGTTTGTACGCAATGCTCTCTTCACAGACCCCGACGATCAAAGTGGTTGGTTTTATCATATGTGGCTTCTGGATCAAACATTGAAACGGGAGCCTCTGTTCCTTTCTTCTTGGCCTCCTAATGGTTCTAATCTGTATTTATCAAGTGACTGCCCCTTAAATGGCCAACAACCATGGCCTATGCTACATTTCCAGTCTAAAGAAAGAAAATTTCCTCTCATTTTATATTTCAGTGAAGCAGTTGAAGGTGTAAGCTCATCTACAGTAACTGTTGAATTTGATTATCTTGCTGGTGATGATATAATTTGGGAACCACTTTCAGTAAATAAAATTAGTTCATCCCAGGCTTGGTTGACTTACATTAAGTTTCCTGATGATCTCTTAGAGGATTGCCCTGTAAAGGTCACTGTGGCACACTTTCCTGGTATTTTTTCTTCCAGTGGCATGCCCTGTAGTCAGTCTAGCTTTATATCTTTTACTGTATGTCTACCTTCTAATGATCAGAAACATTCTGAGATGATCAATAGAATATCATGGAATGAGGACAACTTTAAAGCGTGTGTTACACAATCTCAAGAGGCGCTCTTACTTCACTCACTTTGTAAGTTGGAAATTACGAAGGAGGACAAACTAACCACCCCTGCGAGAATTATGGAGACTATATCCAATGAAATCACTCACTGCCGGGAACTGTTATCAGCAACAAACTGGTATGCTAAATTCTTGCAGGATTGCTGAGGTAACTTTGAAGAATCTTAGTGTTTTGACACGTTTTTCTTATTTCATTGTTATGTAGTAAAATTGGAAAACTGACTCTTGCAAGACTCTTGATGGCACATAACACATTGGTTTCATACGGCTGCCCAGATGCCGGAGTTGAGGCCCATTATGAAGATATTCTTGCACTATATCATGATTTAATGAAGATGGATCCTGCTCATATTTGTTATTACGAGGATGAGTACAGCTTAGTCTTATTGAAGCAGGTATTTAATGCATTGTCAATCTAAGATCCTTCCAAAAGTGATGAAGCTGTGTAGACTCAATTGATTTTGGAGATTTAATTGTTTGATCAGTGAGTGAATCTAACCCAAACGTATATGCCAATACCCCCCACAACCCTCTTAGCTTTAGGTAAAAATGAGACTTGGCTCTTGCTTAAACTTTCTGTTCACTCTGTTAACAGTTTGAATCAGTTTAAAGACTGAGGTATAATATATTTATTTCCATTGATCTTATGTTAAGTTATCCCGGGGATAGGATTGAGGTGTAGTGATTGCGGGAAACAAAGCAAAGGCTGAAAAGAGATATGGCAGCAAAATTACAATGGTGGTAAAAGAAACAACCTCGACCACAAGGCAGGATAAGATAGCCATAGATGCTCTCTAAAGCCTTTTGAATTATCCAAGTTGATACAGTCTCACTATCATAAGTATTTAAATGAGATCTTTTTTAGTAAATATCCTAACTTTGAGATAACACTAGGCCATTTTAGTTAGGCGCTCTGGAATAGGTAAACTTGCATCTGAACATGGATTTGAATGTAATTTTATGTACTTAACAACCTTAATGCTTGAGGAATCTGATGGTATTGATGAAAGTTTATGGCCCTTTATCTTCTGCCATCAACGGATTACAATGTTTTTGCAGTTTTTGTAGTTGTACATTTTATTTTCTCTTGTGGTTGCTGCTTTTATGATGCTTCTAATAAGCCGTCCTGGTTAACTTTCTTTTTTCAGGTTCTATTTGTTTATTTTATATTTATTTTAGTTTGGGCGCAGGGTCCAATTGTGGATTTTCATAAAAGTATTTCTTGTATTTTTCTGCACGATATGACTTCTCTTTTTAACTGTGGATAATTTGAATTATTGTTTTGCAGTTGACTTCAAATATTGAGTCTTTATTGAAGCAGTGTTATCACTATCAGAAATCTTCTTCATCAGCTACGGGTCCTTATTTATGTCTACGACTATCTGGCCTCTCGTTATCAAGATTATGGGGTATAGAACACTTATTGTGGGTTCAGATGCTGGATCTCAGCCATAACAAGCTCCATTCAATTGAAGGTAGTTCATAAATTATACTATGGTGCATATTTGAAAAATGTGAATTCTCATTTGCTTCCACCTTCAGCTAAAGTAATTTGATAAATTGACAAGCTTTATAAAAAGCAGAAAAATAAATAATCATAACTTGGTCCCGTGTGTGCTTATACAATTTGATGCAAACCAGTGCAATTAATGTAATTCTGCAAGATTCCATGCTCTATTCCAGTTATTTGTTAGTTGAGTAGTGCTTATGCTCATAGATCAACCTTTAGTAGAACAAGTATTATGGGATAAGTTTTAAAAATCCATGTTTATATATAACAGTAGAATTATCGAATTGGGAGAACAAAAATAAAGAAGTACTACAATTTGATTAACCAGGCTATGTATCTCCAAGCCTGTGCAGATTAGATGTTTTGTTTCTCACTTTCTCCTGCTTACACAGTTTACGAGAATAATTTTTTTAGGACTATAACTATGGAGGGGTAGAAATTGAAGGACAATATGTTTACGGGCTGACACGTTTAAACCATTAAATTTTAATTGGCATGTTAACATGTTTAGACCCATGAATTTTTAAATTTCACACATTTAGACTAAATTGGGGTGTTTCGGGCTGGCAAATTTAGGCCAAACATGTGAACAACACGTGACATTTTAGCCCAAACTGGGGTGTTTTGGGCCAATTTGGCCTAAATGTGCGAAAATTAAAATATAATGGCCTAAATTTGCCAGCCCGCAAACACAAGGTCCTACAATTGCTACACTCCCTAAGTTACGGGCCTAAAAAAAATATTCCCCTACATTTTGCTGAGTTTGGAAATTTCGTTTATCGTTATGGTTAATAACATGACTTTATATGTCGGTTTTCCAAAACAGGATTGGAGGCTCTGCAACTGCTTTCTCACTTGAATCTTAGCAATAACAAATTCTGCAGTTTTACAGCCCTTGAGCCTTTGAAAATGGTGAAGTCATTAAGTGTATTGGATATATCATATAATGAAATTGGTGCTCACACTATTGACACAAGAAGATACTTGTGCTCTTCTCCTTTGAATCACAAATCTGGAAGTGAGTGGCATCTTGAGAAACTTACAGATGGAGATGTGAAGTTGAATAATCACTGGGATGCTTATCTACTTTTCAATGATTTGAATTTGATACAATTAGATGTTATGGGGAATGCAGTTGTTGATGAGCAGTTAAAATCATTTCTATTCAAGTTAATGCCAGCACTAAAGTGGCTTGATGGTGAGGAACGACATTAGGTTCGTTTTCGACTCATTGTATTTTGTTTTTGGACCACAATTCATGAAAACTGGCATTTGATTGTAGCACCTATGAAACAGTTGGAATGTCTCCTTCTTTATTGGTTACATTTTGAACAAACTCATGTTTATTTTGATTTTAAAGATATTGGTGGTGAGTTTGATCTCTTATAGTTATAGTTAGGTGCTTTGTATGCTTTTTCAA
The DNA here is from genome assembly GCA_963675135.1 of Galeopsis tetrahit. NCBI lineage: Eukaryota > Viridiplantae > Streptophyta > Magnoliopsida > Lamiales > Lamiaceae > Galeopsis > Galeopsis tetrahit. Next base: position 2,984,987 of record OY776120.1, read on the forward strand.
CAGTATTTCACTTGCACACCTTAAAAGAAGCATGTGGAGGTGCATATAGAAATGCAACTGAGTTTTAGCTCGATTTGTTTACTACTGTTTATACGAGATAGTTCACGAGCTTACTACAAATGAATATTTTTCGTGTTGAGTTCTAATAATTCACGAACAACTTAATTTACGTCTCTAAACAAGCACGTCCCATTCCCCTCAAATCTCACATTTGTGCGTTGTACATGGTGAATATTCATGTAAAGTCCATATTTTGATTTTCCTCCTATGGTATCCATAGCCTTGCTTCTTTTTCGTCCAAATCCTGATGTTTTGCTTCTTTCGATCGTCAAGCCTGATCGACTCGACTCTTTTCCCCGGCCTCTCACTTCCTTTCGTTTGGTTGTTATGTTGGTTAGTGCACAAACTCCCATTAACTTTCCCAAAAAGAAAAAGAAGAGTTCTTCTATTAGTTAAAACTACTCCATCAAAAGAAAAGGCATTAATTTAAATAAGGGGACCCATAAACTACGATAAGTATCAAATCTATGAACGAATTAATTTACCAATAATGAAGCATCAATCAAAATGAGGGCCCAAATTGGTTGATATGATCTCATGATATGTCCCCCTACCCCTAGCCTAGCCCCACAGTATTTTGTCACTCAACATTAATTTTTACCAACTATTATTAATTGTTAGGTACATTAATTGCATGGATTTTACTATTACAATCTAAACCTAACATGAACGTATTGTCACCTTTTAGCCAAATCATGTCGGTTTATACAATTATTTTATAACTAGTATAAGCACTACTTAATTTCACAATATAGCAAATTTCACAGTATAAGACCTGTCAAAACGGGTCAACGGGGTGGGCCAAAACCGCAAAAGCCCGTCATTTGGCGGGGCGGGGCGGGCTACCAAAACCCCAACCCAACCCAAAAATGGGCGGGCCGCGGGTTTTGACGGATCAACTTTTTTTTTTTTTTTACAAAATATTTATTAAATTTATCAAGAAACATAAAAAATTACAGTATATATATTTATGGTACATAATAGAAATAAACATCAAGAATTACATTAATTATTAATTAAGAACAAAAAAAACTAAATAGAAATATGGTGATTAATAGTTGTATAATATATTATAAATACAGTAATAATATACATATATATTAAAGTAATAGGAATAATATACATATATATTAAAGTAATATACTTATATTATATATATATATATATATATATATATGATGATATAAAATAGGGTATTATGAGTACAAAAAATGAAGAAAGAAGGAAAAAAATGTGGCTGCTTATGCGTTATAGTTTTTAATATTAGTTAGGTTTATTATATATTATTATTAAATAAAGTTGGATAGCTTAAGTGGTTATAACACCGTTATTAAGCATTAGGTCTTGAGTTCAATTTCTGGAAAGGGGATTATTTTTAATTGAGTTGGTCTTCTGTGCACAGTGTGCACATGCACACTAATGGACAGGGCAACCCTTTCGGGCAACCCTTTCCCTCGCTCTAGCCGGAAAACACTCTACCACGACGATATTCATCGTCTTCTCTGGCGAAATCCATTGTCATCTCCATATTTTCCCTTGCTCTAGCCGGAAAACACTGAGAGAAAGAAGGAGAAAGGAGAAGAGAGAGAGAGAAGAAGAAGAGAAAAGATGTTAAAAAAAAGTGTGAAAGGAGAGAGAAAGAAAGAAAAAGGAGTAGGTGCATATGAGAATTTCTCTTTTTAATTAAATATAATATTTTTAAAAAAAATTAAAAAATGGCGGGCCAGCCCGCCAAAGACCGCATCAACCCGCTAAAAACCGCAGCCCAAACGGGTCGGTCCGTTTGGGCCCGCCTCCTGGCGGGCTTGGAAAATCCTGGCCCAACCCACTATTTTTAGTGGCGGGGCGGTCTAGCCCAACGGGCCCAACCCGTTTTGACGGCTCTGCCCGCCAATACAAGTATTCACTCTCTCTAATTCAAATATACATTGAAAGTGCTAATAGAATTTTACTCCAACATTTACAGATTTACTGTTCATAAACGTATCCGAATAAGCACAAGGTCGGTCTAGCCCAACGGGCCCAGCCCATTTTGACGGCTCTATTAGCAATACAAGTATTCACTCTCTCTAATTCAAATATACATTGAAAGTGCTAATAGAATTTTACTCCAACATTTACAGATTTACTATTCATAAACGTATCTGAATAAGCATAAGGTCATCCATTCAAATCTTTTCCACGTGTTTTACACCTTTTTTCTTCCATTTTACCTATTTTTAGTAAGCAGTACAAATATTATTTTTCTGTCAAAAAAAAAAAAAGTAAGTAGTACAAATATTTTTCAATAAAAAAAATATTACATGCACTTTTCAGTAAGCAGTACTAACAACTCTTCAGTAAAAAAGACTACATGCACTTTTTAGTTAGTATACTAACATTCTTTCATGTTAGTTACATGTAATCTGCGAGATTCAAGCGGGCTAGCCACAACTTGCGAGTTTTTTATTTGGAGCGAGTGCTTGGACTAGACGAGTGTATTTGAGACTTTACCACAAGCAAAATATTTTTTTGCCTTGAACAAACTTGAGAAAATTGGTAATACTTGGTTGTTCTTCTTTCAAATAATTAAGGTCATGTATAAATTTGGTTGCAAACTCAAGAATATCTTTTTTTTTCTAGAGGAGCAAACTCAAGAATCTCAATACTACCATATATATACTTATATAGAGAGAGGGATGATGTGTTCTTTTATATATATGGAGTCATTATCCATATTTATGAACCCAAAATCTTCCAATGTGATCTTTGTTGCACGCTCAAGAATTCGTATACGCTATTAAAATAAATCACAAAATACAAATTGCTTTAAAAATAGATGGTGATATCTACTTTGTCCGTTTTGACTGTAAAACTCATATTATACTCACTTTTTTTTTATTTTTTTGCCTATAAGATTTGTGCATCATTCACAAAAAAAAAAACTTACATGATGAAACATCAAACATATATGATTTGCGAATTTTTAGAAACAGTCTTAGTTATACATATTTCACGTGCAAAATATTTCAGACAAGTGTTACTCGTTCCTCGTCTACTTTTTTGTGTTGCATTTATTCTAGCTTATCTTGAATCCACCCGACATGAAGGGATGGAGGTTTAAAGCCTCTATGATATTTCTATTTCATACTATGTTTCTATGCTCCTATAGTAATTACTTCTCTCCCTTCTTTCTTTTTCATCCCAGAATGATTTGATATAATGGAAAATATGCCTTTTTTTCATCCAAAAAAAAATGAAGATTTGATGATAATATATTTCACATCACATGGAGTGGCCAAGTCCAAGTTCTTAATTTGGCGCCACTCTCTCAATTGAAATGCGTTTCCCACCACATGTACAAATCTTTTCTCCTCCACATTTTTATCTTTCCAAAATGCATCCACTCGTTTTGCATCACCATGGCCTGCTTCATTCAATTATCAGAATCCATTAGCCAAAATCAACACTAATACAACCTGGAGGTACCATCATTTCACATAAAAAGACATGTCATTCAGCTGTTCCTAGGCCATACTAGTTAAAGAAAATTCAAGAAATCACACCCCTTTAAATAGTAATAAAAAATGGTGGATTCTGCAGGTGTAAATATGTCTACCAACAAAAAGGAGCACCTTTCCACTGCCATGAAGAGAACAAGCGAATGGTTTCTTTTCTTTTTCTTCAATTTCAATTCTTTAATCATCATTCAGTTCTTGAATTCTTGATGATGTTGAACAGGATATTTTCCCAGGAGATTCCTAGTGATGTAACTGTTGAAGCTGGAGGAAATTCCTTTGCTTTACACAAGGTATGTATAATGTATCATGTATGTAGCTAATTGATTTATGTGAAAAAATTTCAAATTTGTAATCAAGATTGCATTTTTAACTGATTTATGTGAAAAAATTTCAAATTTGTAATCAAGATTGCATTTTTAACTGATTTATGTGAAAAAATTTCAAATTTGTAATCAAGATTGCATTTTTAACAGTTTCCATTAGTCTCCAAATGTGGATACATAAGGAAGCTCGTGTCGGATGCTGACGTGGCAACGATTGAAATCGGGGACATCCCGGGTGGGGGAGAGGCGTTTGAGCTGGCGGCGAAGTTCTGCTACGGCATAAACTTTGAAATAAACACGGAGAATATAGCTATGCTGAGATGTGCAGCAGAGTATCTTGAAATGACAGAGGATTATGCAGTTTCAAACTTGGTGGAGAGAACTGAGGCTTATATAAATGAAGTTGCTTTAAAGAATCTTGCAGGTGCTGTATCTGTGTTGCATTCTTCAGAGAGCCTTTTTCCCATGGCGGATAAAGTTAAGCTTGTTAGCCGGTGCATAGACACTATAGCTTTCATTGCTTGTAAGGATAGCCAGTTTGCCACGGCCCGGAGGCCTGATTCGAAGCCCGTTGTTGATTGGTGGGCCGAGGATTTAACCGTTCTTCGCGTTGATTTGTTTCAACGGGCTTTGATTGCCATGATGGCGCGGGGATTCAAGCAGTATGCGCTTGGCCCGATTCTCATGTTGTATGCTCAGAAGTCTCTCCGAGGTCTGGTGAGTTCTCAGTTAGTTAATGACGGATTTACTAACAGTAGGATCAAAATTGATAGAAAATAATAACTGAGTGACCAATTTTGATAGTGATTAAATGTGGGTGACCAAATCTGCAAAGTGGTAAAGTTCAGTGATTAAAAGTGATATTTTCCCAACTAACTTCTTGTGTTGATTTGGTGTGGTTTCAGGACATATTTGGGAAGGGTAGGAAGAAGATTGAGGCGAGGGAAGAGCACGAAAAACGGGTCGTTTTAGAGACGATTGTTAGTCTTCTCCCGCGGGAGAAGAATGCCATGTCTGTTAGCTTTCTATCAATGCTTCTAAGAGCTGCTATATTTTTGGAAACTACGGTTGCTTGTAGGCTTGATTTGGAGACGAGGATGGCGTCTCAGCTCGGGCAAGCTGTGCTCGACGATCTGTTGATTCCGTCGTATTCCTTCACCGGGGATACGTTGTTTGATGTTGATACGGTGCAAAGGATTGTGATGAACTTCTTAGACTCGGAAATGGAGGTAAATCGAATGGGGTATAATAATAATGTTGTAGATGAAGATTACATTACTCCTTCGCCATCCGATGTGGAGCGTGTGACAAAGTTAATGGAAAATTTCCTGTCCGAAATTGCTGCTGATCGGAACTTGTCCGTGTCCAAGTTCGTAAGTCTCGCTGAAGTTATCCCCGAGCAGTCGAGGCTCACGGAAGACGGAATGTATAGGGCCATCGACATTTACTTGAAGGTTTACAATGTTTCTTTACTCGATTATTTATCATGTATGGTTAGGTACATTTGATTCCTCTGATGTGCACAGCAGGGGCCGTGATGTGTATGAACACCACGTCACATGCTGTCCACAGCAGAGAATCGCACTTCTGTGTCAAAAATATGTGAACGAGTTCACACAAGTGTTACTCATATTTATATAATAGTTTTGTATATAATTGGCAGGCTCATCCTGCCTTAAGTGATATGGAGAGAAAAAAAGTGTGTAGTGTGATGGATTGCCAAAAGCTTTCACGGGAAGCCTGTGCGCACGCTGCTCAGAACGACAGGCTTCCCGTGCAAACTGTGGTTCAAGTGCTCTACTACGAGCAACAGCGCCTCCGGGACGTGATGGATAGTAGCCTCAACGATTCCCCTGCTCTTTCGGCCAAATTGGGCACCTACTCGATCGTCGACCCTCACCCTGTCCCGGAAGAGGTCTCGACTCTACGAAGGGAGAATCAGGATTTGAAACTCGAGCTTCTGAAGATGAAGATGAGGTTGAGGGAAATTGAAGGAACGACAGAGAAATCATCGGGTGTGAGTAGTCCCACGGGAGCTACTCGCTCCACGGAGAAGCCTCCGTTGGCGCCTAGAAAATCGTTCATGAGCTCCGTGTCGAAGAAACTCGGGAAAATTATTCGGGCTGATGCGTTGACAAATCCGGGTTCAAAAGGTAGAACCAAGCCCGCAAAAGATAGGCGGCATTCCATATCATGATGGATAGATGAATTTTGATGTCTTTTTGTGCTTTAATTATTTGTGTTGTATGTACAAATCATTGTCCAAATGTATATGTACAAGTAATTTGTTATGAATTCGGGTGCTTAATTTGCTAGCCCTTATACAGAATTGCCAAAATTCAAACTGAAACTCTTCAGATAGAGAATGGGGAAATTTTATTTTAATATGATGCTTATTGACATGGCCTATTAATTAAGGATATATTAAGTTGTGTAATTTAAATTTTATTTCATACAAGAATTTGTTGAGTTGAGCCTATGGTAATGCATTGAGTTGTGGGCTGGCTACTGCAAAACTAGAGTGGAAATGCCTGGAAAGGAAGTAGGAAATGGAAGTAGATTAGTAAAGCTAATTGTATTTGCTATTTTGTATAGAATTAATGAATATATTTTTTTAAAACATATTTACTCTAAGATAAAGATTAATATAGAAAGAGTAAAATGTTAACTTACTTTGTCAAGAAAGAGAAAAGATGATTCATTAATATTTTTTTAATAAAAAGAGATATTGTAGAAATTAAATAGAGATAGTTCAGAGGGATTTGTGATAAAAATAGTAAAAACAACCAATTTTTTTAAATAAGATTTAAGATAAAATACGACAAACTTTTATTGGACGAAGTAATAAATAAATAAATGTTGGCCAGAACAGAAAAAATGGGGGTTGAGCACTTGGGTAGGGATGGCAATTTATACCGAACCCGTGGTGATCCGCCCCGCCCCCGTCCCGATCGTTATCGGGTTCGGTTCGGTTTTCGGGGAAAACCGAAAAACATTAAATCGGGGACGGGGCGGGGACGGTATTTATATACACCGCCCCGCGCCCCGCCCCGAAACCGCCCCGATATACATTATATACATATTTTTTTATATTTATGTATGCACATATATCTATATATATTTTTGTTTTTTCCTTTTAAATGTTTTTTTAATAAATAGTTTTATAACATAATTAATTTTTAGTAATATAATAATTTTTTTTAGAGAGGTATAATAATTATTAAAATAGAAAAATAATAATTAAATAAATAATTCGGTTTTCGGGTCGGGTCGGGGAAACCCGATACCGATCCGGACGGGGATGGGGATTTTAAAATTTTCTCCGTCGGGGTTCGGGTCGGGTTCGGGGACAAAAATTCCCCGTCGGGGCCGGGGCCGAAGGAGGCATAAACCGGCCCCGCCCCGCCCCGCCCCGTTGCCACTCCTACACTTGGGCCTCCATTTGTATTATTTTATATATTTTTTGGACGTGTTCACCTCTACTCAAATTTATTATTCGAAGTGTGTGGGGGTATTATTCTCCCTACCCTGTAAAGTATCAATTTCAAACAACAAAACAACAAAAAAAAAGTTTATTTAAAATAGAAGATAGGAATATATTTTAAAGGAATTCGTTTTAAGTTGAAATGGATAAAAATTGGAGATTTTGATTGTACAGTAAAAACGAATATATGTTAAATCTAGCTGGTTTCTAAATAAATTTTTTTTTTCGCAAACATGTATTTTTCGAGAATTTTAAAAAAATGCAGTAATTTTTTTTTTCAAGAATTCAATAAAAACTTTTGTGAATTTTTTTTTAAAAATCAACACCTCAGTGCGGAGTTCATATTTGATCCATTTTATACTATTTTTATGTCAAATTCATGCAGTCTCAAAATCGTATTCTTTTTTAATTAAAATTAGGATTTTGGGGTAAATGAAGTTAAAGAATAAAAAAGGTATAATAGGTAAATAAAGGTTGGGTGGGTGAACTCAACCCGAAAATGAATACAACTAAAAAAGTGACATTTAACTGTGGCCTTTTTTATTTTTATCTTTCAAAGTGATGTTGGGCCATAAAAAAATTGTGTTTGGGCTTTATGCTCTCTCAAGTCTCAAAGATATGTGGGCTTTTCTGGTTAAGTGATGTTGGGCCATAAAAAATTGAGTTTGGGCTTTATGCTCTCTCAAAAGTCAAAAGATTTGAGGGTACAAAACTCACTTTATGTGTTAATATAATTTTCCAACCAGAAAATCATGAGATTGATTGAGAAGTGATAAGCTTCCCAGATAGTCGGTTCGACTCGCTTACACCCCAATCTATATTAATATATTTCTTTAGAAAGTCTGGGGCCCAACGTCCTCTTCCAGATGTAAGTCCACGAATGCACATTTTACCTGTAACTAGTTGCATTGTACAACTGGTGCATAAAAGACTGACTTAAAATTTAAAGGGACGATTGCCCTCTCACCCCTTAAATCCATCACTGCCAACCACAACAATGTTCATAGCCGCACCTATTCTTCGACACTTTCTCAATAATTTTCACAAGCGTATGGAAAGAAGCCGATTCTATAGGCAGATTCGTCTTTGTCGTCAACATCTGCATAGAAGCTAATTCACACCAAAACTCCCAGCTGCATAATCCTTCACTTATAATTCAAAGTACATGTGCAATTAATAAAATGTAAAGACACTGCATATTATATGTTTCGTACGTGACATAAAATATAGTAATACTAAGACACAATGAGTGTAAGAAATTCAAAAGGTCAGTTTGTGAATGATGGTTATATGAATGAGGCCCAAAACTCGTAAAGTTAATTTCTTTGGAAAAAGAATTCAGCTTTCAAATGATAACACCACATAAAAAGTGATACTACCCCAGCCCTTCTAAGGTTCTTTCTCTCTCTCCCTCGACTCTGTAAAATATTAAATTAATCATATTTTTTATATGTAGAATTAACTAGTTAATGTGAAATAGTTTTAATCATATTTTTTATATGTAGAACTAGTTAATTTGAAATAGAACTAATGTGAAATAGTTTTAATCATATTTTTTATATGTATAACTAGTTAATTTGAAATAAAACTACGGTGTAATTGATTTATAGTAAAATAGTTTTTTTTAAAAGGACGCATCTGCAAGTTATTATGGTTTGTGTGAAATTAATTATATCACACCACAAATCGAATTTATTATGAACAAAGTGTTTTACAAGTTACACCATGGTGATACACTTGCAATCACATAACAGTATCATCCTTCTATATGTTATACACTCACTCGGTCATTCAAAATGAAAATATCTTTACTTCACTTACTTAAAAGTACTGACTTTGTAGCCTTTACACAATTGATCTTTCAAGAGTATTTATACTCTCATTCTCCTTCTTGATAGTAACAGTTATTCACATATTTAATCAGTTTAAGGTATTTACCACATCGGCTACTCGTTGCAACAAATCACGTGCAAAATAACTCAATCATTTAAAAGTTATGTCCTCATGTAGTTACAACGGTAAAACAGTTAAAATCCTAACTGCCTCCTTCAATAAACAAAATTCCTTAGTTGAGAAATTACCATTTGAGACAACCCTTCTAAAACTATCTTGAGATAACTCCGCTAATTATGGACAACTTCAACTCCAGTTGACCAAGTCCACTGCAAACCTTGATCACCTAAATTCAATTGACCTTAAGTCCAATTGACCAAGTCACCCATCTGATTAACCTTAAGTCCATCTCATTTGAATCCAGTTCAGCTGATCAAACTTAACTAAATACCTCAAGGCTCGGTTTGGATGGAGGTATTTGATCTATGAATTTCAAATTCATCATTCAAATCCACTCCCCTTGTTTGGATTAAAAATGAAATGAATGAATTTAAAATTCTAAGCATATATTTTTAGTTAAAATTGAGAAAATTTTAAATCCTCTCTAAAACCATGTCATTTGAAATCCATCTATTTTCAAAACCTTTCATTTGAAATACCTCCTCAAATCAAATTCCTCAATCCAAACGCAACCTAAAACTTTGTCTTCTGAATACCTTACAACTGATTTAGTTGAGATCAACTTAGCTGATTGACCTTCATTTATTAGTTGTTTTACACTTCTCACACACTAAATATTGGACTTAAATATAAGATTTTTTATTTGACTATATTAGCTTGTTTTAGGCTCCGTTTGGATGGAGGGATTTGATCTATGGATTTTAAATTCACCATTCAAATCCACTCCCCTTGTTTGGATTAAAAAGTAAATGAATGGATTTAAAATCCTAAGCATATTTTTTTAGTTAAAATTGAGAGGATTTTAAATCCTCTCTAAAACCATGTCATTTGAAATCCATCTATTTTTAAAACCTTTCATTTGAAATACCTCCTCAAATCAAATCCTCCAATCCAAACACAACCTTATTGTTTTTCATGCATTCAAAAGGAATATATAATGCCAAATACAATAACTATTAGGTTGTGTTTGGATGGGGGATTTCAAATGAAATGATTTAAAAATAGATGTGTTTCAAATGACATGGTTTTAGTGAAGATTTGAAATCCTTTCAATTTTAACTAAAAAAGATGCTAAATATTTGAAATCCATCCATTTAATCCAAACAGGTGGAGTGGATTTAGATCATGGATTTAAAATCCATACCTAAATCCCTCCATCCAAACACAGCCTTAAATTTTTGCTCAATTTTATTTTTGGCTAACCCGATTTTGTGTTGATCTAGTTTTTTTTTTTCGACTCGATATTGGTTATTGTATATGTTTGGTTGTTCTAAGCTGGCGAGACTTTCATTAGGCATTTAGAAACCCTTACGATCTGGTAAGGAGAATTATTTGTTGTAGAAATTAGCTTAATCTTATATGGCTAAGGGGTGTTTGCAAACTCTATAAACAACTTAAAAACACTTCTTAAAAGTAAAAGCTGTGAATGGACAGCTTTAAAAAAAGTGATTTCGGAAGCTGTTTGTAGTGTTTCAAAACAACCCCTAAGGAGGAGAATGCAAGGGTGTATGCATGGTAAACAAATTTCATGTAATGCCTTACAAAAAATTTGTAGAATACATCCAATTATCATGGAGTTAGATTTGTAAAGTAATGAGTACCTTTGTTGAGTTCTCACTGTGGATGAACATACTGTAGCCAAGTGGAATTTAAACCGAAGTTGCAAAATGCAGCACACCACTCACATGACATTTCTGATTGATTGATTGGTCTTACTATTTTTATTTCTTCTATTTTATACTCCCTCCGTCCAATTTTATTATTATCACTTTCCTTTTTTGGTTATCCAATTTTATTATGCCCATACTCTTTTTTGAAACAATACTATTCATATTTACCCACTTTGTCATTCACTTTATTCATAAACAATCATTTATTTATAAATGGGGCCCACAATATCCCCATCATACCCTCAACTTATCTACTTTATCAATAAACTAATCAATATTCATTAAAACTCGTGCCCGGAGAAGTGGGCATAATAAAATTGGACGGAGGGAGTATTACCAAAGGAGTAGTTGAGGAGGGATAGCTCCGATTTGAATTCTCTTCATTTCTTTTGATAAATTTTGAAGAGAAATAGACATGTGATAAAATATTATGTAAAAATACAAAAGTATGAGTCTTACTCAATGTACATGTGTGATGGGGATGAAATCAAGAAAAATGATCGTGGAAAGAAATCTGATGATTGAAGAATTAATAAGTATTTTTTTTTTTTTTTGCTCTAGTTTACCAATAATACATGTCTTAAGTTAGTATGATTACGAGAGGAGTAATTATTGATTTAATCCACCTTATTATAAAAAGGTGAAAAATAAAGTTGTAAGAGACATTCGTTTTTTGAATAATAAAGAATAAAGAGCATACTAGCTTCAATTCTTTTGAATTGCAATTACATGTGTGATGGGGAGCTCCGATTTGAATTCTCTTCATTTCTTTTGATAAATTTTGAAGAGAAATAGACATGTGATAAAATATTATGTAAAAATACAAAAGTATGAGTCTTACTCAATGTACATGTGTGATGGGGATGAAATCAAGAAAAATGATCGTGGAAAGAAATCTGATGATTGAAGAATTAATAAGTATTTTTTTTTTTTTTGCTCTAGTTTACCAATAATACATGTCTTAAGTTAGTATGATTACGAGAGGAGTAATTATTGATTTAATCCACCTTATTATAAAAAGGTGAAAAATAAAGTTGTAAGAGACATTCGTTTTTTGAATAATAAAGAATAAAGAGCATACTAGCTTCAATTCTTTTGAATTGCAATTATGATATTTTTTATGAATCAACATATTTGAGTTCTTGTCAACAAAATTAATGTGTTCTTTTGTATTTTTTTGTATATTTATCTTTTATATGCTTCTACAGCCTACATCAACATGTCTTTCTAAAATTTACAAGAAATTTATAAAAAAAAAATGGAGAGTATCCAAATTCGGGGTAACCCTTCATCGACAAAAATGAGGACTCGAAGTCAAAACGATTCAAAGGATCAAAATAGAGACATTTAGATGGGTTTAAAGCGAAATAATTGATACATCAATATTGGAACAATTTTGAGGATTGGAATGGTGAACTCATTCATTGTATAAGCTAGTTTTTTTTTTCTCTCGATTGCTTGATCATCTTATGTAATTCTTTTGAGCATGATACCCGATAATATAATTTTGCCACTTAAAAAAAAAAAAAAAAAGACTCGAGTCAATCGAAAAAGTTCATGACAAGCCCAACGTACTTCTATATATTTTCTTGCAATTAAAATGTCTTACGCAAGTTAATTAATTACCCAAAAAAATGTCCTGCACGAAAAAATGATATGGCAAGTGCCTTGTCTGAATTTTCTTTATGAAATATACCTTAATTTTTTTTAATTCTAAAAATATTATTTAAAACTAGTAAACAAAAACAGAGTAAAGAAAGAAGAAGAGGACGCGTGTCAATCCATAGCCACATTAAAATTTAATAAATTTTTGCTTTATATATGTTTTTGTGTTGGATGGACAAAAATCCTATCCGACGTGTTTTTGCAGGTTCGGTTGATCTAGTTCGAATCCAACCATACAGTGACGGAGCCACAGTGGGGCTAGGGGGGCCACTGGGCCCCCACCAAATTTTTTTTTTATATATATATACTCTCTGTCTCGTAATTATTTGTACATATTTTTTATTGGGACGTCACAAGATTATTTACACACTCTTAATTTAAAAATACCCAACAAAATTAATACCCTCCCAACATCATTTTATTTTCAAAATTGTCAATCATTTTTTTGCATACATTTTACTTTACAGATCACCAAATTCACTTTACACCTCATCAAATCACCCAAAATACTCGTACTTTATTCATCAACCACTAAATCTATTTTTCTAAAAAAATGTGCATGTGCAAATAATAGAACATTGAAACACATTAATGTATTAATTAAAAGACATTTACAATCGAAGAAATAAAATGTTTTTTAAATTTAATATTTTAGCAAACTATCAAAATTTCAAAACAAAATGAAAGTAAGCTTGTTCAAGTAAATACATATTATTTTATCATATAAAATTTCGATGAGTATAATAAATACATATTATTTTATCTTTAAAGTAATGTTAATCGGGCCCCCCTATCGAGATTTCCTGGCTCCGTCACTGCAACCATACATAGAAGATGAAGATTCGAGAACAAATATTTTGGTGATAAAACAAATTAAACGCCAGGATACATGATGGACGGTCCAGCTAGAGTTTGGTGAAGCAAATAAAAAGGAATTTTTATATATATAATTGAAGTAAGAGATCACAGATAATTGTTTTCTCCGGTTAGGGTTGATTCATGTATTTGAGAGGCCCCTTTTTTAATTTATTTGGAAATGGGAATCTAATGTTCACTTGGTGGCAGACACATCAAAACACCTAAAGCTAATATATATTATTGGAAACAACATATAGTTTCCATGTGGTAGGTACAAATGAAGATCATTAAAAAAGACCTGGAAAAAAGGGTTGGCCTGTTTATGGCATGCATATAAATATTACTCGTTCCGTTACTTCAAAAGTTGTTCATTTATTTTTTAGTTTTGTTTTAAAAATGATAAAATATGTAACTTTTGAAAAGACGAAGAATAATTGAAGTAAACAATTATATATATATCTTGATGAGATTCCATCAATGTCCAATCTTGCTCGAATTTTCCAGAAATTGTGTCTTTATTAAGTGGCAGCTAGTGGAGTTGAAAGCTTTCACCAAAAGGTGTCCACAAGTACAAACGCAACCCTCAATAATACAGTTTTTAGATTCCTCTTTGGACACTTATCGCCTTTCATTCTCTATTTCACCTTATTAAAACTTTATGTATAAGCTTTCTATGAAGAATAACAACAAGTCAAGTCAACAAATGAAAGATTATTAGTTAGAGGAGTAGTTCCTTTTTTATTGGCTTGACTTGTTGTTATTCTTCACACTTTCCGTTAATTTTTGACACAGAGATTAAAAAATGTGATTAAATAATAAATATAATATAAGTCATGTGGATGATAGAAGGAGAGAGATGGATAGAAAATGTAAAATATAGAGTGAAGTGTAAGAATATAAAATTAGAAGTATTTACCAAAAAATGTATGAAAAGCTTATAGACAGACGGACCAAAATGGTATAAAATGGGAAAATTTATAGGCGGATCACTACAAATAATTGTCAAAATTGCGAGGTTATGTAATCCCTCGTTAAATGGCGAGGAATTTTACGAGGGGAGCAGATGAATAGGGAAATATCGAGGGTTCAAAAAACCCTCGCAAAATAGCGAGGGAATTACAAATGCCTCGCCATTCAACGAGGGACATTGTTTTAAAAATGATAAAGGGCGAGAGATTTAATGCTCGCTGGCTGGCGATGGAATTTAATGCTCGCGGCCAGGCGATGGATAAATTAAAATGCTCGGCAAAAAATAGCGAGAGAATTAATGCTAGCCATTTCCCTCGTTATTCATGTTAAAATAAGATTTTTCCCTGGCCAAATTCCTCTCTATTTGGATACCATTTTTTGTAGTGGATGGAGGGAGTAATAAAGTTTGAACAAAGTTAATTGTTAAAGCTGAGATTCCCCTTTTCAAAATGATAGTATGAAATATCTACACCTTTTATTCCTTGCAATTTCCTATTGTTATTTTATTTGAACTTTAATTAGGTGGGAATTAGGGGAGATTGGCTCTCAAGAATCAGCTTTCGTATGGTGGAAAAGCCATCTTTTAAATTTTTTAATTTAGTCTCATAACTTAACAATTGCTCTGATTTTGATTCTATTTTTTTCTGAAAAGTCTAAAACGATGTTGTATGATCTCACTAGAAAAATAAAAAATGACGTCGTATGGTGCAAAAAACATGAGGCAACAAATGACCAAAGTTACCAATCATTTAGTTATGGGACTAAATCTAAATTTTAATTTTTTTAACATCAATTTGTTTTATTAATTTTTCATACATTTAATTGACGATATCGTTTAATATTTGATAATGACACTATAGTCTATTAATATGTAATCAAGAATCTGATCCATGAAAAAAGTAAGATTAAATTTATGGTGGGTGCTAAAGCACTAACAAGTGGGTTTAATTATAACATGAATTGATGTGATATTCCTCCATCACACACACTATTAATTTCTTGTTTGGAGGTGATTTCACAAGATTAGGTCAAGGGTTTTAACTAATTAGGAAATAGGTATATGTCTATTTCAATATGTTTGTTGGAAATAATTCTTAGGCTATATATAATCTAAGAATAATCTAAGACTAAGACATTGGACTATGATGTTAAAGTCTTATCTGCATGTGTGTCATGTGGGACAATGCTTCACTCCAGGGATTCCCAATAGAATTTTCTTTTTCTTTTTTTGTTTTATAACTTAGATATTTTGTTACAATAATCTCATCTAAAACTCAATCTCATCCTATGTTCTAGCTAGTAGATAAAATAATGACGTGGTTCCTCATCTTCTTCTGCCCCCCATTAGAGAGAATGAAATAATTTGTTCTGTTTCATTTTATATTTCACACACTACTGAACTACTGAACGTACGACACTTGGATAGTACAAATATAGTCAATTGATTACATATATCAAGAGCAGGGGCGGACGCAGAATTTTGCGTTAAGGGGGCCAATATACACAATTCAATACTAATATATTTGCAACACCAAATTTAGATATTATATTTTTGCATATATATATATGTGTCAATAATCACTTTAAACATCATAAAATAAATAATATGTTATAAATATATTAAAACGAAGCACACCGTCAAAATCATCTATAGTAGAGTATACACAATTATTTTTTGCAATTTGCTTATGCATTTACATGAAAATCATTCATCTTAAATTTTGTTTCGAAGTGTAGTCTTAATTAAGTTCATATATTGTAGAAAATAATCGTAAGATGGTAGTTGTAGAAGGTGGTAGTGTGAGAATAAGAGTTACTACTATCTACTAGTCTATTACCACTCATAATTTGAGTGGACAATGTCGAATAATTTTTTTAATTATATGTGTAAATCCATCACTATATGAATGTATTCATCTTATAATGCACAATATGTAAGATTTAATAAAATTTACTAAACACACATTAAAATTGTAAGACCCAACTAATATTTTTGAGAAATTAAAATGATTAATAAAAGATTTAAAATTCTAAGAAGAAAAAAAAATAGAATTATTCAACTAATATGAACAAAAAATATATTTAACTTAAAAGCTCAACTAATAAATTACATGCGTAGGTCCAACTAATATTATAAGGAAATATATATACAATATATATTAAATACATATGCATATCATAGTAAAAAAATGAAAAAAAATGGGAGGGGCCATGGCCCCCCTTACCTTATGCGTGGATCCGCCCCTGATCAAGAGGGTGAATCACAGTGTAAAATACAAAAAGTGAAACAGACTAATCGAACTGCCTTAAAAACATAGAATTCTAGTTGGTGTGAAATTACGTGCACCTAAATATTAGGTTGGTGATTAGTTTGAACTAACTCAACGAGTCGACTCGTGATCTAACTGCCATAACAATTGGTGTCGTGTTTATTGCATAAGTTGGAAAGCATAAGCATGGTCGCTAGCTGCAGCAATAAGTTGTACGAGACGTTTGACTCAACTCTAAAAATATCGTAAATTTTCCGGGCCCAAAATTATACTATGTGTTATATAATTTTGGGCCCGAACAATTAAATTAATATACATAAATAGATAATGGTGTAATACATTCCGAGAGTCAGAAATAAGACTTAAATTTTAACAGTAATTAATCTCATAATTAATTAACATTAATCACAGAATCAGTTGATATAAAGCATTGTAATAATAAGTAACAATTATGATCATACCAATTCTGGAAGAATTTAATTTGATCATGTGATATTGAGGCTTAGGGCCTGGAAAAGCCAAGGCGGGCTGTTTAATCTATCCTGATTAGCCATTTCCGGGCCCCATTTCAAGATTAATTGATCATGATCCTTTCTTCCTCCCTTCATATGGCTCGATCCCGTGGACGACGACGAAAAGCTCGGCCCGCAATCCGATTGCAGGCCCGGGTCAGCAGCTTTAATTTTCTTCGAATAGTAGCTTCTCGGGCCTAGTGTAAGCTCAAGATCACTCTGATCATCCTCAATTTGCCTTTCTAGGTACGGGCCTTGTCGGGCCTTGGGCTGAATATCGTAGCTACTTCGATTATAATGTGGTTTTATTCGTTGATTTTTCGCGTCGACCTCTTTCATGAGCGTCTTCTGGATTCGATAGAGGCGATGCAGCTCGTAAACCTTGAATTAATTAAAATGAATTGATTTTGATCAAGATTTTTTGAACATCTTATAATAATTCAATTTAATTTAATAAAAATGTACCTGCTCTCGAAATGTTTCTTCGTGCTTTAACATAGCCATTTTCATGCACTCCCTGTCGTAATGATTTAGAAGCTTCTCCATTATCGATCAAACGGCCAAAAATTTTCTCATATATATGTGTGGCCGTACAATTTAATAATATAAATTTCGTGTTAAATAGACCTGTAACACGGCAAAAATAGTTGTGAGAAATGAAAAATAAAAAGGGAGGAAAATGTACCACACAAATGTAATGAAGACAGGCGTGAAAGTAAGGCTAAAAATCCCCATGTTTTTTTTTAAATAAAAAACAATTTTCTTGATTTGAATTATATCATAAAGTTTTGGGCCATGGGTAATTATTTGAAAGGAAAAATATCTATCAGCATGGCTTTGCATCGTTTTCACAAGCACAGTTTTCGATCAAGGCTACTTATTGCTGATTATGATATTTACACTCTATAGTCCACACATTCAAGAAACCAATTTAGATATTTTACTCAAAAAATTTGAAATTAAATTAAATTACCCATTTTTTTTCATCATATAAAATTTTAAAAGAAGAAAAATAGACAAACTGATTACAAATGAACTTACCTTAAAGAATGTCAGATGTTGGGGAAATCTTGATCTGGTGATCTGGTGTGGGCGCCTTCAGCAACAAAGTTTCTATCACACCGTTAATTATATATAGAGAGGGAGATTAAAAGAAAAAAATAAAAAAATGTGATTTTTGAGGTTCACAGAAATCAATGAGGGGCATGCTAACAAAAATCCCAGTAGCCTATCTATTATGTAATTGTACTGTATTTCAAGCTTTGTGGAACAGACATGTACAGCACACCAAGATATTTTATTAATTTTTTTATTAATATAAATTCCTAATATTTAATAAGTATTTTATAGTTGTGGATCAAAAGGGGTGCGACAAATAATTAATCAAAATAACAGCAAACTGAAGCACATGCACCAACAATTTAATATAATTTGTCCAAACAGATTACACCGTATCTGAATATATACTATTCCTAAATATTTTGTACATGTAAACAACAAAGATGGAGTATAGTGTACATGATGAATTAATAGAGGGAATATCCAGTGAGGTAACGCCACGTAGGACAGGCTGACAATTGGATCTTGACCGTACCTTATGTGGCCTCTAGGAAAGGCCGGTTTGATTTGGAGAATTGTATATATATGCATATATAAATAATAAATCTTAAAGGTTATTACATCATCTTTGAATTATTGCAAATTAGATCTGATCCGCTAACTTGAAATGATGTTACATATATATATTGGTATGCAAATTAGATCCGCTAACTTTAAATTAAATGATGTTACATATATTGGTATATATATATATATACAAGCAAATCTAAACATTGATTGATGATATATAAGTATGGGGGTATACTTGAAATATTTTTATTGATATATAAACATTGATAAAATGATAAAATTTACCATCTCTTTCTATCCTTTTTTTTTTTCATTTTCATTTGTCTCTATATTTTATATTTTCTATATTTTATCATTTTTATTTCTATCTACTACACATTTTATACTGTATTCATTAATTTTTGTGTAAAAAGTGAAGTACACAATACGAAGAAGATTCATGGTTCTGTCATCTTCAATAAGAATCGAGAAAGGCCATTTTTTTTTTTAATAAGTGCAAGCTTCTGATATTAATGTTGATATACTAGCATAATTACATAAGCTGGAGTTCTTGAATAGCTCGAAGGGTTCTTGCGAGTTTAATCGTAAATTGAATTTGAAAGTTGAGACTTCGGTGGTTATATTATACTTATAAATATAGACAATTTAAGAGGATTGTGAAACGGAATTAAATTGGTCGTATGTACACAGAGACGGATCTATGTATAGATTTGTACTCAAAATTAAAAATCGACAACTAAAACTGTATCCTTATTTTTAAACTTTGTATCCTTATTTTTAAACTTAAATTAAAATTTTCCGTACTCTCAAATTCTAAATTTTGGATTCACCACTATATTTACACTTGGTCGTGTTTTGGAAAGTAAGATCATAGCCAAAAGCAATCTTGATGTGTTGATGTTGATCTCTAAACTTTCTCTGATTCCATTCAATCTAAGACTGTCGACATTCAAGATTCAGAAGATAAAATTCCCTTTAATTTTGTCTTATAAGCATTGTCACTGTTACGGACAATCACTTGAAAATGCTGTTATATTATTAAAGAAGTTAGTTTCCGGTCAATGTACGTTGTAAATAATTGTTCAGTAAAAACACTAATACTGTTTAAAAAAATTCAGTTGCAAGTGGTGCATGCAACTAATGTATGTAAAAATTTAGTGTTAAATTTTATAACTAAATTAAAATTGAAATTTTTTTTTTACTATTTCATAACATGGGATTGTGACCCAACACTATACAGGCATATTGAAGTGTCACCTTCGATCTGACTTCAACAATTTGTTTCCCTTGTACATTTTGTGGAAATAAAAGGTTTATATAATACATCTATTTTCACCTTAATTTCTAGGTAAAGTCTAGTATGCACTCGAGTGCATGCTGTGCACCCTAGTCTCAGTTTACTGATTTACACTTTTTGGTAAATGGTGTTGCACTTTTCAATTATTACTAAAAATATTATTATACAGTTTAATAATTGAAAAGTGCAACACCATTTACCAAAAAGGGTAAGTCAGTAAACTAAAAAGTGCAACATCAACTAGGGTGCACAACATGCACTCGAGTCCATAGCAGACCAACCCTAATTTCTACTATTATCTTACCAGAAAAAAATTCTGCTCTTGATTTTTAATTTCGTATTTTAATCAACGAATTTAATATTATAATAATAACACCATAATAGAACATTAAAATAAAATATAAATTAAAAAATGATCGGAAACAGTAAGGAAAAAAATCGCAACGTGGACCCATCGCATGAAATCTATTCGTTTCTTAGTAAAGGCGCATTAGCGCATCCGTTTTCTTGCTCGTTAGCAGCTTTCTTTTTCAATACAATAAAAGATGTATAGGCTTTTATAATAAAAAAAAGAAAGGGCCTTTCCTTTCAAATGACAACTGCCTCTTCTTGCTCCAAGGGCGTTGCACAAACGAAACCAACCCGACCCCCACCTGATCAAGTACCAGTTGCTTCGCTGTTAGGTCCACTTAGGTTAGGGGGCATTGTCCCTCAACACTAGTCTCTGTAATTCACCGTGAAGGGGTACTTGTTGAGAAAAAAAAATAGGATGAAAAATGAGATTTAAAATCATAGTATTTGTTTCCAAATTAAATTAGTGTAATTTTGATTTATAAGAATTTAGAAATCTATCTTACTTTAATTTTACACTTTAAAAAAATAAATTATATTCATATAATTTTTACAATTTTATCAAGTATATCTAAGATAATCAGTAGTTTCATGTAAGATGATATAATATCATAAATAACCTTCCAAAGAGGCACCCCAAAGAAAATAATTAATTTTCTACTATATTTTTAATAAATGTTTATTTACCTTTCTTGTTAGAATAATATATTTAATTATTTAATTTTTTTAATGAATTTAAGATTAATTTTAAAAAGTATTAATTTATATTTATAATCAATTGGACAGGTCGGAAGCAATAATGTTATTGTTATATGAACGATTTTTTTGGACCGTGTGGAGTTGTGAACATAAATTAAAAGTACGATTTGATGGACTTGATCTCAACATTATTTATTACATTATTAAATAGGACATATATTTAGTTGGATAAAATACATTATTAGTGGGTGCCGAAGGAAAATAAAATAATTTAGAATTATTGGGCAACGAACATGATCAAATATATGTGTGTTCGTGCTTATTTAAAGGGGGATTGGGTCACATCCATTTGTCGGAATTGTCTTTCTCTCCATAATTAAGTTGGGATAGAAAAGTTGCTAAATATAAATAATTCAATCGAACAAAAATTTAATTAATCTGAGTGCATATTATATACGTCAATAGAAGTGCTTGTTTATCCGATGAAATTTAATAATTATTGTTATGAATAGGTAGTTCGTTTGAACCAGTGACGGTCCCAGAAATTTTCAGTAGGGAGGCCCGATTAACATTATTATAAAAATAAAAAAAATATGCACTCATTATTTTCATCAAATTGTCAATACGTCACATTTCATTAAATTAGATTGATCGGATAAGTTGACTTTTGCTATGTTTTGGTACAAGTTAATACTCCCCCGTCCCGTGATAACTTGCGCATTTTAATCGATCCACTTTAAAAAACAATTGAATTTAGTGGTGTAGAGTCAAATAAGAAAGCGTATTTTGAGTAGGATGTAAAATAAATTTAGTGAAATTTAGGATAAAATGTAGACCTAAAATGACGATTTTAAAATAAAATGATGTTCGGATATATATTAATTTTATGAATTATTTTTATATCAAAAATGTGCAAATAATTATAAAACAGAGTGTTAATTTTAATATGTATGAAATTACCAAAATACCTCTAAAAAATTTACAAAATTAGTGGGGGGCCCACGGACCCCCTGAGCATCATGTAAGTCCGTTACTGCTTTGAACAATAAAATCAATAATAATAATAATATATAATAAAAAATAATTATAGTAACAATTCTAAAATTAAAATTAATAATAATATTAATTTCAACAATCCATAATAATAATATTATCTAATACTGTAATAAACAATATTAATTCAAGCAGTCAATAATTATATTAGTGGAGTACATTTTATTACCGGTCAATACCAATTATAAAAATAATTCATATATATATATATATATATATTTTTTTTTTTTTTTTACTTGTGACTTCTAAAATTAAGATTAATGTTTAAATAATTGATTATGTTTCTCGTCATTCTTTAAAATTTTTTTAGCTAAAACACAAGCAACTTATAATCCACTTTTAATCGATTCCCATTATAAATAATTGAGTGACTTTTTTAATTATTTCACCATATAATTTGAATGGCAAATAATGTACTCATAGTTTTTAAATATTTTTAAAAAAGAAAAAAAATACATTCATATACTCCAATCAGATAATTAAAGAGGCCCTATGTATTTGGAACTTGGATTATTAAAAATAAAATGGCATTACATGGTGGTTATAATTAATAAATTGATGAATAATGAATAATAATAGAGTGAAGGTTAGGAGATTGGGACATGGAAGCACGCGTTGCCGGTGCAGAGAAGTTGTGTGGGTCCGAAAAAGGCTGCCGCCACTCCACGCTTTCTACTACTTTACCCCCCAATCCCCCATGGCCATGCTTTTGTACTTGTTTCTTCTAAATTCCATACCCTCTAAATTAACTAAAAAAATCTAACCAATTTTAGCATAATACACATTTTTTTTTCCTGATGTCACGGTATTCGATTTGAGGTCAGAATTTTGCACTCTATATGAACATGATTTTATATGATTTATTTGAACGTTAGGGGTTTCGAAAGTTATTGGTGTGAGTATTATCTCATAATCTCATAAGTCAGCACAGTAAGTAGTGAGCTGATAAGATCAGATAAGATGACTTAGGCCGAAATCAGGTGAGTTGAAGGTTTTCAATCAGCTGGGGAGATGATGCTTATAATTCAGCACAGTTGGTCAAATCAGCACAGTACTTCAGCAGAGTATACCAAGCACAGTACTTCAGCAGGGTATATCATCACAGTACTGCAGCAGGGTATATCAGCACAGTAAAAGATCAGCACAGTATGGAGTCTATCAGCAGAGTTAGTTTTTATCACAAGAACAAAAGAGTTGAGTATCAGAACACTAAGTCTTCTGATATACCAAGCACAGTACTTCAGCAGAGTATCAGCACAGTTGGTCAAATCAGCACAGTACTTCAGCAGAGTATACCAAGCACAGTACTTCAGCAGAGTATATCATCACAGTACTGCAGCAGGGTATATCAGTACAGTAAAAGATCAGCAGAGTTAGTTTTTTATCACAAGAACAAAAGTAGTGTTCTGATCTTTATGGACAAGTCTTCTGATATGAAAGTTAGTTAGTTTAACTAACTGTATTACAGTTACAACTACTTGAGGGCATAACTATCATTTCAGTTGGGCAATAACAGAGCACATGGGTTGTTACAAGCGGTTGCAAACGGTTGCTAACTACTCAAACTGTTCCTAACAGCAACAACTATTTTTGGTCTTTATATACTCTTGTATGTGTATATTGTAAAGGTTAGAAAAATTAGAGAGGGTTAGATTTTGGATGCAAGTACAATTGTAATATTTGAGTTGTGTGAGTTCACGAGTGAAGTGAGGAAATATCCTATTCCGAGTGAATGAGTGTGTAAACATTCTTGATCAATCAAAGAAGTACTTGTCTGGTCCAGTGAATTTAGATCACTTTGATCGAACCACTTAAATTCGTGTATGCTGTTTGTTTTGTTGATTACTTTTTGAATTACTATCCTAGAGCAGTTATTCTCTATATCTTCAAGTGTTCTACTTGGTTGGAGACGTCTAATCGACTGAAATTACTTGACAATTGAAATAAGTATTCTCCTTAGTTAAGGATTAGTAGAAGGCACCCTCCCTGACCCTGCCTTCATCATGTTCGTTGGGTTGTTAAGGGCTAAAAAGTAATTTGGCGTGATCACGGGTGACACTATTATGTCTAACAAATGACATGACAGGGACTAAGTAATTAACGTTAATTAATCTAACTTAGGATAATGCCACTAATGATGATTAATGGTGGAATCTTAAGAATCTATCTCTACAATTACTATATTACTATTTTGCTTTCTGCCAAACTCATAAAAGGACAACTCATCCGGAAGCAATTATTTGTACCCTCTTTTTATGGATATATCTCATAAAAAAATATTAATTCAACATTCATGTAAATGTACATAGGAAATATAAATAAATTAGAATGCAAGGGTAATTATGTGATGCATAATTAACCCTAGAATTACAATATATATATATATATATATATATATATATATATATATATATATATATTCCTCCGTCTGCCTATAACCTTTTCGTTATTTTTTAACGCAGAAATTGAGAAAAGTAATTAAATAATAGGTATAGTACAAGTAATGTAATTGATAGAAGGAGAGAGATAGAGAAAAAATGTAAGATTTTAGTGAAGTGTAAGAATAAAAAAAATTAAAAATATTTACTAAAAAAGTTATGAAAAATTTATAGACAGACGAACCAAAATGTTAAATTAAATGTTTATAGACGAAGGAAGTACTTCCTAATTACCTGAACAACACGGACCTACAAATTAACCTAAAAAAAAATTAATATTGAAATGATCACAAATCATGCATTGCTTATTGAAATGTGTGTAGCAAAATTGAAATTGATTAAAAACATTATTTTATATTATATTTGTTATGTTAAATTTGAAAATTAAGCTCAAGAGTTAGGAGTTTTAATAATAAAAAAAATTGAAATAGACCCAAATTTCAAAGTTGGAGAGCGTAAGTAATGTATAAGAAAAACGTGAATTTTGCAGGGCCTGAGTAAATTGAATAAATGTAACAATTAATTATTTAATTAATAATTACCTATGCTGTCACATTCACATATAAATATTAATATATAGTCAGCTTTCCCAGTTTATAAAAAAATAAAATTCAGAAGAGGCATGAACTGCACCATTCCCACAGCACACACATTCACCTGCTCGAAAACCATGCATTCTATTCTTTTTCTCTTGATTTCCCTGCAAATTAATTAAAAAAATATTATATTTATAATCAATTGAAAAATTTAAGAACCCAAGACTTGATAAAGGGTTTTTTGGGTGCACGTAATGCCTGGAGTATATAATTTCTGGTGCTCTTTTATTTTATTGATATAATTATTATTGTTTGATGAATTAGTAGTGCTCCTAATATTCTTGAGCAATGAAATGAATAATAATGGAGGACAAATGCTGACAATATTACCATGCTTTGTTGAAATTTCTGCCAAGTTGATGAATTTATATAAACTATTTTTCAAAGAGATGCAATATAGGGAGGGCTAGCTTCTTCATTATGGCACGATTTCACTATATTATTATATATACTTTGACACACACCTTCCAAAAAATAATCCATTCATAAAATATTTTTAAAGAATAGACGAGGTATAATTATCTTCCAAAAAACAATCCATTTCATATTATAGTTAGCTGCAAAAACTAATAATAATATAAAATCTAAACAACTTTAATTTATAATCGAGTTTTTTTCAGTAAATTATCATTTCCATGTATAATTTAATCATCCTTCAGTACGCAATTTGTATTTATAATACTATTCATGAAAAAAAAAATTACAAATTAAAGAAATGTAAAAGATTCATTTGCAACAATACATAATGTCCAAATTTTTAATCTTGTTAATTTTTTAAAATGCTAGCTAAACTTACGGGCCTGATTTGGGCTGGACTAAAATTTTAAGATAATGCGCAATTTTTGGCCCAATGGACGCCTAATAAAGGGTCCGACTATTTACACCTCCATTTGCGTTGAGAACACTCCCCCTCTGGACGCACCCCCCCTAAAATCTGATGCACCCCTCTCAAATTGTCATAAATGCCCTTCTCTTATATAATTCCAATTACTACTCACACCCCCCTAAACCCTACTTTCTCCCCCAAATCCTCCATCTTCTTCCTCCTCCATTTCTTCTTCCTCCTCCATCTTCTTCTTTCATCTTCTCCCCCACCCCTCACCACCACCGCCGGCGACCTGCCCCTCCACCACCCGTCGCCGGCAACGCCACCCCCTTCCTCCCTCACCGAACCCGTCGCCCCCACCCCCCGCCTGTAAAAAAAAAAAAAAACAGCAGATCGCGGCCGCGCGCGGCCGTCCCCTCCCTCCCCCTCCTCCTCCCTCGCCGAACCCGTCGCACCCACCCCCCCGCCTGTAAAAAAAAAAAAAAAAACAAATCGCGGCCGTCCCCTCCCTCCCTCGCCGAGCCAGTCCATCGGTCAAATCCAAATCCAGGTTTGTTTTTTTTTTGTTTTTTTTTCCTTCTTTTTCTTACCTTTCGACCACTTTAGGTCGATCCAAATACACTCCGTCGACAACAGGGTGTCGACGAGTGTATTTTTGGTCGACCTAAAGTTGTCGACGAGTTTTTGAATTTTTTTTTTTTTTTTTCGATCAACAAATGTCGAGCATATACAATCTTGTCGACAAACCAGTGTCGACGTGAGTGAATATGGTCGACACTGGTTTGTCGAAATCTTAAAAAAAATTTGAAATTTTTTAAGTTGAATTTTTTTTTGTTTTGGTGTTTGGTGTTTGGGTGTTTGGCGGTGGCGGTGGCGGCGACGGTGGCGGCGGAGGATGGATAAAACTTAGGTTTAAAGGTGGGGGGTGCATTTAGTAGTTTAATATGACTTAAAGGGTATTTTTGGTTTTTTACTTCATTATTTTATTATTAAATCCATAGGGGGAGTGTTCTCAACGCAAATGGAGGTGTAAATAGTCGGACCCCCTAATAAATCGGGTTAGTGGGCCACTACATCTAGGCCCACTAAGTCAAGAAACTCCACCAATGCCTACGAACTCTTTAACCACCAAAACTCGTAATTTAGCAATACATACAGTCATACACTATACATACCCATGCAATATTTTAAGAATATAGAGGAACAAAATTTCACATATTATACTCTTTCCGTTCAAATTCATTGTATTCATTTTTCAAAACAATTTTTTTAATAAATATTGATTAATTTATGTATAAAATAGATATATTGAGAGTATAAAGTTAACGATAATTTAAATAAATATGTGATGATTTAAGTTAAGGATGGAGAAAAAATTATGCTAATAATATTTTTTTTTTTTTTAAATGAAAATTAATGACATTAGATAATTAAAAAAAAGTGAGAATAATAAAAGTTAATTGGGCCCATTAGCGTGACTTAGCAATTGCTACATATTACGTTAATTAAAGTATTAAACTCGACATATGGAATTCGTAAAGGAACATTCAGACAGATGACTCGAACTAAGTCGAGTCAATATTATACCACGATTTTGTCGATATCCATGGACCACACATATCCAAATATCCAATCAACAATAGGTCCCCTTTATAAGAGTTTTTTTTTTTTTTTTTTAAATATTTCCTCCGATCCAAAAAGTTTATCGTTTTTAGTTTTAAATCTTTTTTTTTAATCATTTTTACTATTTTTACCATTAATCTTCTTAAAATACTCCAATTTAATTTTTATAATATCTCTTTTTTATTAAAAATATATTAATGTATCATCTTTTCTAACTCTTGAGTCTTGACGACTAATTTTATAAAACGGGAATGGTAAGTGATTATAATTACATAGATGTACGGGAAGTCATCGTGAGAGTTTCCGAATTTAATGGTTCTGCTTAGGGGTGGGAATGATCAGGCTATCCCACAAGGGTCTACGACTCGGCCTATTAAAGTTCGACTCGACTCGTTTAATAAATAAATCGGGTTCGAACTTTTTTTAGGACTTTTAAACTCAACATGTCGGCCTATTTAATTTTATATATATATATATATATATATATAATAAAAATATAATATATGTGATGTAGATAAATATGTCGCTCTCGGAGGAGTCGACACGTGGAAACGGGATAAGTTATGATAGTTGTAATTAGGTTAATATATTGAAGAAACAGGATTAATACACCCCTGGGTTCGAGTAGAGGAATTAGAGGAATCAGAGAAATCAGAGAAATTGGGCCTTTGGCCCATATGTGGAGAAATTAATAGGTCTTGGGCTGGGGAAGATTTGGCCCAAGAATGGAATTATAGCCTGTCTTCCTTGGCTAAGTCCTGGGAATCGTTCAAACCCACGTAAATAGGGGTCGATAAGCTGAAGAGCCGAGTCTTCAGGGGGATCAGCCGAGTCCTTAGAGATTTGAGGCCGAATTCCTAGATATACGCCGAGAATTCAGGGAGAATAGGTCTCTCCCTCTCCGCAGAGAGGGGCCAGGTATATAAAGAAGGTTATTTCCATATTCTTAATTAAGTTATTATTATGATACATACATTTTACTGATTATACACACTGCCATACAAAATATACGCTAATAGTGAAGAGAGACTTCACGATATTCGCCGGAATTCCCCTAGATATACAGGGGAATTTCTCTTTGATTTCGCCTACGATAAGTTCTGACTTGAGCGTCGGAGTTTCTACGCCGGAGGCCCCCTCCGGTGTACTTTTGCAGGCCAAATTTGGACTTACGAGAAGATTCACACGAGGATTGTCAAAGGCAAACGAGTGATTGAGATCGTGATTAGCAGTGTTCGGAAGGGAACGGCTTATATCCATAAGCATTCTTTTTCGACGCATCAACTGGCGCCGTCTGTGGGAACATTTCAAGCTAAGGCGTGAGAAAAGTTCCATACTGATATGGGTGGAGGACAAGATCCAACAAAGCAGACGAAGGAGAAAGGAGATTCCACTCCTCCGCCTCCTCTTCCCCCGCCCCCTCCAGGATTTCCCTTAAATCGGAATTTAGGGAAACGTCCCATGGATCACACATCAGAAGATATCCCTCCTCCAGGTTTTCCCTCAAACCAAAATCTAGGGAAACAACCGGTAGACCACGTACCGGAGGATATCCCTCCCACTCAGGATGGAGACACACCAGGTATCTCAGGAGCATCAGGGAGTGGGATCAATAAGGATAACCCTAACACTCAACCAGAACTCTTGACCGTCTCTCGAGATCAGTTGGATGAGATGATAGCGCAATCAGTGGAGAGGATAATTGCTGCTCGAGGACTTCGCCCTCCCGAACCTGTTCATAAGGGCACACGACCAAATCCACCCGAACATGTCATTGATTCGGTCCCAGTCCCTTCCAGGAACGAAGATCTCCCTCGAAACCCAGAAGAGAAAGTACCTTCCCAGGCTGAGAGAAGCGTCCTGGAAAGACCCCTTTGGAGGGATGCAGAGAGAGTCCTTGGGGATATCACCCTGGATACGGGGATGGGAGAAAGCACGGACGACACATATCAAGGGGCCGTCAGTGATCAGATACAAGCCCTGCGTAAAGAGATGAGGGATATGCAGAGACATATTACTGACAACGTAAGTAAACCCTCTTACACCACTGGATATCAATTTTCACCTACTATTTTACAAGACGAACTGCCCTCTAACTTCAAATCTTTAAATTTTGAATACGATGGCACTTCGGATCCCTATGAGCACTTGATGAGATTTGAGAACGCGGCCTTACTGCACCGGTATGGAGAAGGTGTCAAATGTCGAGTATTTCTGACTACCTTGTCCAAGGCTGCACAGCAGTGGTTTACGCAGTTAGGACCAGATACTATCCACTCATGGTCCGAATTCAGCGAATTGTTCCTGCACCAATTCGCCAGCGCTAGGAGACAGCCTAGAGCTACCCTTACTTTGTTCAACATGCGTCAGGGAGAGAATGAGAGCTTACGGGCTTTCTTGAAAAGATTCAACCAAGCGGCCTTAGAAGTACCTACAGCCTCCTCGGAGGTTAAAATCAATGCCCTCACCAACGGGTTGCGTGACGGAGATTTATTCACCACTTTAGCTAAGAAGCCGGTTCGGACTTTCGATGAATTGTTGAGGAGAGCAGAGAAATACCTCACCCTGGAGGAGGTAAGGAAAGCCAAACGATCGGAGACCCGGGCTATAGTGGGTAATGGAGAAAGGAGGAAAGAAATTCCACTTAGAAGGCCAAGTCCAGAGAGACATCGGAGCTCCACGAGACTGGAAAACGTGAGAAGAGAGGAAGTTGCACCCTGGAATCCCAGGAGAGGGGCGAAGAGATATACCCCTTTGAAGATAGAGCCAGCCGAAGTCCTAGAGGTGGCAGGGGACCATCCAGATATGAAATTCCCCTACTCAAGAAGCAGAGGCCCCCAAAACCCAAAGTCAAACAAGTTTTGTAGGTTCCATAACGATTATGGCCACGATACCAACCAATGTTGGCATCTGAAGGATGAGATAGAGAGGATGATTCAGGCAGGCCACCTCAAAGAGTTTATTTTCAGAGATCGACAAGGCCCCAGGGGTCAAAAGAGAAAGGACCCCGAGGGGAAGCAGGAAGACGACAGAAGAGATCAGAGGAAGGGCAATGAGGAGCCACCACCCCCTCCTCAAAAGAGGGGAACTATTCATATGATTATGGGAGGCCCTGCTGATGGAGATTCCTTCAGGCAGAGAAAACAGAGCGTTCGGTCGCTGAAGAATGAGAGAAATATGGAGCACCATGAGGTGGGAAAGATGGCAGAGGGCCCAGACATCCATTTTGGGCCAGAGGACGCTGGGGAGCCCAGAGAAATTCATAATGACGCACTGGTCATTACCACGGATATAGCAGGATACGATGTAGCAAGAATTTTTGTAGACACTGGAAGCTCTGCCGATATCATGCTCTTCGAGTGCTTCAAGAAGATGGACTTGAATATAAAGCTTAGACCGGTAGAAACA
The DNA here is from genome assembly GCA_963675135.1 of Galeopsis tetrahit. NCBI lineage: Eukaryota > Viridiplantae > Streptophyta > Magnoliopsida > Lamiales > Lamiaceae > Galeopsis > Galeopsis tetrahit. The sequence continues at coordinate 3,016,231 of OY776120.1, forward strand.
GCTCTGTATGGATTCTCAGGGGGAGCCATTCAACCCCTTGGTTCAGCGTTACTACAAGTAGGGTTAGGAGTTGCCCCTAACCGTCGAGTACAAGTCATAGAGTTCTTGATTGTAGATGTCCCATCTTCCTATAACGTAGTAATGGGACGGCCAAGCCTGAATATTTTTTCATGCAGTGATCTCCACCTTCCACATGAAGATGAAGTTCCCTACCTCGGGGGGTGTGGGAGAGATATGTGGCGATCAATACCAGGCGAGGAAGTGTTACGTAGAATCGGTCAGGATAGCAGACAAGGCTGTGTTCCGAGGAATAGAGAGGTTTAAGGGTGGAGACCCTGAACGGAAGAGACAGAAAGTGGGGGAGCTAATGCAAGAGCAACCCAAAGTTAAAGCGGATGAGGAGTTAATGAGCATCGAGCTCTACCCAGGAAAGGAGGGATTTGCAACCAGGATAGGTACGAACATGAATCCTGAACTCCAGAGAAAGATGATACTCACCCTCCAGGAGAATGCAGACATCTTTGCATTCACAGCGACGGATATGACGGGTATCCCTCCAGAAATAGCAGTGCACCACCTGAACGTGGATCCCAAAGCCAGGCCCGTGAAACAGAAGTTGAGGAACTTCGGTAAGGAGAAGAACCTCATAGTAAAAGAGGAAATCGATAAATTGTTGAATGCAGGGCATGTGAAGAGAGTCCAGTTCCCTGAATGGCTCTCGAATGCAGTGTTGGTGTCCAAGGGAGCTGGCAAGTGGAGGATGTGCATTGACTTTAGGGACTTGAACAAAGCCTGCCCTAAAGACCACTACCCTTTGCCCAGGATCGACCAACTGGTGGATGCCACATCTGGGTTCGAATTACTCAGCATGATGGACGCATATCAGGGGTACCATCAGATCCAGCTGAACCCCCTCGATATACCGAAGGTATGCTTTATAGCGACATGTGGTACTTTCGGTTATGTACGTATGCCTTTTGGACTGATAAATGCAGGAGCAACCTATCAAAGAATGGTAGACTCGGTGTTCCGAGGGCAAATAGGCAGGAACATGGAGGTCTACGTGGATGATATGCTAGCTAAAAGTGTCAAGGCAGAGGGACATATTGACGACTTGAAGGAGATATTTCAGGTAATTCGAGAGAATGGTATTAAATTAAACCCTGCTAAGTGTTCTTTTGGAGTAGGGTCAGGGAAATTTCTGGGATATATGGTGACTCAGAGAGGGATAGAAGTGAACCCTGTTAAGGTAAAGGCGGTGCTCGACATGCAACCCCCTCGGAATTTGAAGGAATTGCAAACCCTGAACGGTAGGATCGCAGCTCTCAGTAGGTTTATATCAAGGTCAGCAGAAAAGAGTCATCACTTCTTCAGAACCTTAAGGAAGGGGTCGAAGTTCGAATGGGACGACCAGTGTCAGAAAGCTTTTGAGGAACTCAAGCTTCACCTCGAACAGCTTCCGAAGCTGACAAAGCCCTCTCAGGGAGATGTATTGCTCTTATATCTTTCTGTAGGGGAACACTCTCTGAGCACCGCCCTGATGAAAGAGGAAGGTTCTGCACAGCAACCTATATATTATGTGAGCAAGGTCATCCAAGGAGCGGAAATGAGGTACTCAGAGGTAGAGAAGGCCGCCCTGGCGGTGGTGGTAACGGCTAGGCGATTACGCCCCTACTTCCTCTCCTATAAAGTTATGGTGCGAACTAATTTCCCTTTGAAGCAGACATTAGGGAGAGCAGATTTATCAGGGAGAATGGTCAGATGGGCAGTGGAATTACAGGAGTATGATATAGATTATGAACCCAGGAGAGCCATCAAGGCTCAAGCTCTAGCAGATTTTATTCAAGAGTCTACCAGAGTGGAAGAATAACAAGGATGGAAGGTATATGTGGATGGCTCAGCATCCGCCTTGGGATGTGGAGCAGGGAAATTACTGATTGACCCTGAAGGTCAGGAAGTGCAGTTGGCTGTCAAATTCCGATTTTCCACCTCAAATAATGGAGCAGAATATGAGGCCCTGATCAGAGGAGCTAGCATGGCTGCAGAGTTAGGGGCACAGAAGGTCACCCTGTACTCCGATTCACAGCTGATAGTACAGCAGGTCATGGGGGAGTACCTCGCCAAGGATGAGAGAATGATCACTTATCTAGAAGAGGTAAAGAAACTAAAAAATAAATTCCATACTTTTGAAGTGGTACAGGTACCAAGAGAAGAAAATACGAAAGCGGATGGACTGTCAAAACTGGCTAGTTCCACTGAATTCGAGGGAGACGGAAAGATAACCCTGTTGGTGGCAGATCAAGTAGCTACGGAAACCCTGATTGGAGAGATAACAGCAGGGGATGATTGGAGGAAAGAAATATGGGAAGAACTGAATAGGGGCCCAGTAACCCCAATGTCCAGAGAGGCAAAGGCTTGGAGAAGGAAGTATTGCATCCTGGGAGGCCAATTGTACAAGAGGTCCTTCACCCAACCTTATTTGAAATGTCTTTCAAAAAGAGAAGCAGAGCTAGTGATCAAGGACATCCATGAAGGTTGCGCATCCAGCCATGAAGGGTACCAGACCATGGTGAAGAAAGTATTTAGGGCAGGTTTCTACTGGCCTAATATAATCAGAGACGCTAGAGAATATGTGAAGAGATGTGAGAAGTGTCAGAAGAATGGACCCTTGATACGGGTACCTGCAGAAGAAATGGGGGCTATGTACTCGCCCTGTCCCTTCGCTAAATGGGGAATCGATCTGGTGGGACCCTTCCCCTTGGCACCAGGAGGGAGAAAATTTCTAATCGTAGCCGTGGATTATTTCAGTAAATGGGTAGAGGCTGTGCCCTTGGCTAAAATCGAAGAGGACAATGTAATTATTTTCCTTGCTAGACATATTTGTTGCAGGTTTGGAGTCCCTAGAATCTTGGTTTCCGATAACGGAACGCAATTCAATGGAGAGAGAGTAAGAAGATGGTGCGAGAGATGGAACATCACGCAGAGGTTTACTTCAGTAGCCCATCCCCAAGCTAATGGGCAGGTAGAGGTTACAAACAGGATCCTGGTCGATGGTATTCGAACACGATTGGCAGAGGTAGGAGGAAAATGGGTGCAGGAGTTGGACAACGTTCTCTGGTCCTACCGAACCAGCCCTAAGACAGCTACAGGCGAATCTCCCTTCTACTTGGTGTATGGAGCAGCAGCAGTGATACCTCCTGAAGCCAGACTCAAATCGCACCGGATCACTTATTTCGAAGAAAAGAGAAATGAAGAATTGATGAGGGAAGCGCTGGACCTAGTAGATGAAGAGAGGGAGATGGCGAGATTAAAAGCAGAAAGGTATAAGAGTCGGATCAAAGCAGCATATGACCGCAGGGTAATCCCTCGCTCCTTTAAAGTTGGGGATTTAGTCCTTCGGAGGGCAGATGCTTTGAAGAACACTGCAAAGATGGAACCCAATTGGGAAGGTCCGTACAGGGTCATACAGGTACTCAAGGGCGGAGCATACAAGCTCCAAGACATGACAGGGAAAGAGATACTAAGGCCATGGAACGTATGCCACTTGAAGAGATTTTATGTTTGAGGAAGGGGTAATTCCCCTGCTTCCTTTTTCTTTATGAACAATTTTGAATATTTACTTCTCGTTCGAATAATTGCTTCACCGGCACTCTTTTTCCCTCTACGTGGGTTTCCCCTTGGGGTTTTACCACGGAGAGGTTTTTAATGAGGCCGGCATAGGTTCCCCTTATTTGCCTATGTTGATAAACATTTTCGATCAATGGAGCATCGGTTTTGATAAAATTTCAGCAATTTCCCTAAATGCATGTTAATATTGTGATGAGATGACTCTTATGCGCTAATTTTATGATGAAATGTTTCTCATATGTTAATATCGTGTTAAGATAATTGTTGAAGGCCTGCATGATGAGTGCTGAAATAACGAATATGCTTTGGGAACTGAAATATAGCATGTTAGAGATACTGCAAAGATAGAGAAATTTACACCGACTCATAAACGCTCGAATGGAGAATACCTAAGAATATTTCCTAAAGTTCCTATTCACGATAGCCTCTAAAGCTAGGGGGAGTAGGGGATACAGCGGAAGATATAATGAACTTGTCGATAAACCCTATCCCGGAAGATTCTCAAAACCCTCACGAGGGGGTACAGTGGAAGACATAACTCTTACGAGTATAAACTAACTCTCACGAGTATAAACGAACTCTTACGAGTATAAACTAACTCTTACGAGTATAAACACTTTAACTTCAGGGAGAGTATAATCCCTAAGAACTCTTACGAGTATAAACTAACTCTCACGAGTATAAACGAACTCTTACGAGTATAAACTAACTCTCACGAGTATAAAAGAACTCTTACGAGTATAAACACTTTAACTTCAGGGAGAGTATAATCCCTAAAGAACTCTTACGAGTATAAACTAACTCTCACGAGTATAAACGAACTCTTACGAGTATAAACTAACTCTCACGAGTATAAAAGAACTCTTACGAGTATAAACGAACTCTTACGAGTATAAACTAACTCTTACGAGTATAAACACTTTAACTTCAGGGAGAGTATAATCCCTAAGAACTCTTACGAGTATAAACTAACTCTCACGAGTATAAACGAACTCTTACGAGTATAAACTAACTCTCACGAGTATAAACGAACTCTTACGAGTATAAACTAACTCTTACGAGTATAAACACTTTAACTTCAGGGAGAGTATAATCCCTAAGAACTCTTACGAGTATAAACTAACTCTTACGAGTATAAATGGACTCTTATGAGTATAAACTAACTCTTACGAGTATAAACAGCCTAAGGGAAAAGATGATCCCTGAGATCCTAACCTCTGGGGGATGTAATCTTTAAAAACCCTAGTACTAAGGGAGAGACTAGAAACCCTACCAATATCGCCAAGTAAGTACAGGGATATCAACCCTATCTCCTCATTAAGGTTCCTCTAGGAGCTTTAGAGCCTTTACGTGTTAATAAAATGCTGAAAACATGCTAGATGCATAAGCAGGATGAATATTATGTTACACATCTAATTAACAGAATTAGAGATATATGTATGCATGCCAAACAGTAATTGTGCAGGTACGATATCAAAAGAAAAGCAGAAATATCCAAAGACCTAAGGCACCATGCCTAGGCCCTCCACAAGAAAACCCCGGAGTGTGGAGTCTCCGGAAAATACCAAAAGAGGCCTTAGAGGCCTTAGCAAAATAAAAAGTGTCTTAAAGTATCAAACTGTTGTCAGAGAAATAAAAATTATCAAAAGAGGGGAATGGTATCCTTCCCCTCAGAACCTGCTCCTGTCTCCTCAGCTTGCCCGCTAGAATCACCCCCCTCTGCCTTCTCCACCAGAGCGTGTGCTGCCACAGTAGTCACCGGAGTTGGATTATCTACGTGAACAGGAAAAGTCATATCCTTCGCCGGTGCCAAATCATCTAAACTCCGAGCAGCACCCTTCAGCTCCAAGATCGCCTTCCTCATCCCCGGCAACCACCAAGGAGTGTTGATATCTTCCTTCGCATCTCCGGGGAACTTAGGGGGAGTATCCAACTCATCCAGTCGAAGAGCACGGGTATACTGACCATTAAAACCAGGGGCAGAATGTTCAGCCACAGCATTAGAAAACCCATGATCAATGAAATGAGGGATATATGCACCCATGGCCCCTAGGAAACTGCTGCTCTGAAGAAAGGCCTCCAACCACTCCTGATGCAAGGTACCTAGAAATTGTTGACTTATGGCAGAGGTAAACAAGGACTCTATGCATGATTTCATACCAGTCAGGGGAAGAGTAGCCTCCAGCTGTTTAACCTGTTTACCGAACTCTTCCTTCAACGAAGAAATCTCCCCAGAGAGTGTCGCTCGGAGTGTTTTACACCTCTGATTAGCGTCCCATAATTCTGCATCGAGTATCTCCTTCTTCACCTTCTCCAGCTCTACCTGACTTTGGAGGTCATCTACCTGCTGGAGGGACTGGAGGGCTCTTTCAGACATGTTGGAAAACAGAAGACCAAACTACACAAGAAACAACATCAAGAAGTAAGGTATCTATACTCTCTTCTATGAGTCATTCAAAGCAATATCCATATTGAAAACCTACCTGTGTGAAATTGTGGGCGGCGTGCACAATTCGCTCTTCTGGAGAAAGAGCATTAAGGGCCTCAGTAGCAGGAGTCGGAGTATAACGTCCTATAAAAGCCAAGAGATGGTCAACATTAACTTCGTCTGGAGCATCGGGAGCAACATTAGGCACGGAAGATTTGGTTTTGGATTTCTTCTTCTTAGAGGCATCGGAGACAGGAGGCAAGACGGAGACCATGGTTTTCTCGGTAGAGGAACGGGTGCGCTTAGCAACGGACCCAGTGGCAAGTTTCGCTGGGGAAGGAATAACAGGGGCCTTTGAAGAGCTTTCAGGGGCTGGAGACTTTGCAACCATCGAAAGAGGAGCAGCATCGCGAGAAATTTGGGTTAACCAACTCATAGCTGCATAAAGGAATACAAACGACATTAATAAACACTGCAGTTCGAATTGTGAGGACAATACTAAGGAAAAAGAGATGGTATTACCATCGTCGGGACCTAGGGGGTAATCGGGGCGACCGAAACCGAAATGAGAAAGGGCTCTAGGATTTTTGCAAATGCTCATTACATCAAAAAAGCCATGAGTGGAAACATTGTTATTTAGATGGTTCATCACATCCAAATTCAGAGAAGAACAAACAGAGAGAGGAGGACGAGGCACCCCAGGGTTCTCATAAATCCACCCTTCATGAGGAAAATCCCAAGGAACGGGGTTTGTAACAAAGAAGTAATAGTCCTTCCAGTCTTGGACTCCTTCATGGAGCTTCTCCATGAATTTTCCAGCCCTGGAAGGACGGCCAGAAGTATAGAAAAACCCATCTGCATACTTACACATGTACTGAGTTAGGAAAAGCTGGGCTGAGGGTTCGCCACCATTCCCCTTCATCAAAATGTAAAAACCTAGCATTGCTCGAATAGCATTGGGGGTGAATTGGTTGAGGGGTATGCGCAGGTAAGTAGAGATCTCAGAAAAATAAGGGTGAATCGGGAAGCGGAGGCCTGCTTTTAACTGAGCCTCCCAGAAGGCCAAGGTGTTAGTACCAGGAAAATTCGGGCGTTCCCTCCTATGGGCGGCCCTAACGGCGTAATCGGTGGGAAAGATTCCCGACCGGAGAAAAGCGGCAACGCGCTCAGAAGAAAGCAAGGAAGAACCAGCGATGGTGTTTTTTAAAGCAGGGTCGATTACAGGAAAGATAGAAAGAGGATGGGAAGTTGAACTTTCCATTGAAACGGAATCTGAAGAAGATGACATGTTGTAAATGAGAGTAAAAGGGAAGGAATAGGTACCTGAAGAAAGGTCGGTTTTAAGGAGTGACGACGAAACGGCCGCTGGACGTGCACGAAGAAGTTAAGATCGCAAAGGTGAAAACGAAGATAGAGAATAGATAAATTTGAAATGAAGGGAAAACAGGGTTTTGGTGGAAAAGATGAATTTTGAATGACTACGCTGAAAAGAGAAGAGGGAGAATCGAGGAGAATTAAATGATCCTCCCAATTAAAAGACGCGTGAAAGACAAACGGCGGCTTGATGTTGGATATAGGCGCGTGATTGCGAGATTCAAGGGCACAGTTGCGTGTGGAAGTGTAAAAGACCCAACGCTTTTTGAGAAGTAATTATTACTAGAGGGAATCAAATCAATAAGAATATTTCGAGAGGTATTTTGAGTTTTAAGAAAGGAAATGAAATATTTCTCTGGCATTTATCCCAGGGTTATTATTTTCCTACTCTCCTAAAAATTATTCATTTTATGAGAGTAGGGGGGAGTGGTTGATGTAGATAAATATGTCGCTCTCGGAGGAGTCGACACGTGGAAACGGGATAAGTTATGATAGTTGTAATTAGGTTAATATATTGAAGAAACAGGATTAATACACCCCCTGGGTTCGAGTAGAGGAATTAGAGGAATCAGAGAAATCAGAGAAATTGGGCCTTTGGCCCATATGTGGAGAAATTAATAGGTCTTGGGCTGGGGAAGATTTGGCCCAAGAATGGAATTATAGCCTGTCTTCCTTGGCTAAGTCCTGGGAATCGTTCAAACCCACGTAAATAGGGGTCGATAAGCTGAAGAGCCGAGTCTTCAGGGGGATCAGCCGAGTCCTTAGAGATTTGAGGCCGAATTCCTAGATATACGCCGAGAATTCAGGGAGAATAGGTCTCTCCCTCTCCGCAGAGAGGGGCCAGGTATATAAAGAAGGTTATTTCCATATTCTTAATTAAGTTATTATTATGATACGTACATTTTACTGATTATACACACTGCCATACAAAATATACGCTAATAGTGAAGAGAGACTTCACGATATTCGCCGGAATTCCCCTAGATATACAGGGGAATTTCTCTTTGATTTCGCCTACGATAAGTTCTGACTTGAGCGTCGGAGTTTCTACGCCGGAGGCCCCCTCCGGTGTACTTTTGCAGGCCAAATTTGGACTTACGAGAAGATTCACACGAGGATTGTCAAAGGCAAACGAGTGATTGAGATCGTGATTAGCAGTGTTCGGAAGGGAACGACTTATATCCGTAAGCATTCTTTTTCGACGCATCAATATGTAATAATTAAAGTAAGAAAGTTTAGTGCTTGATTATTATATTTTCTTTTGTAATAGTTGAAAAAACATTTGAATATTTTTTATAAAATATTTGTTATTACTTTTATTTCTTCATTTTGAGATTTAAATGGTTGATTTTATGATTTGATAATAATAATGTGTTTTATGATCATTTTTTAAATATACTAATAGACCTAAAAAGACCTTTAAAAGCTTTTGAGCCGGTCTATTTATTTAAAAAGTCAGACTCAGACCTTTAAAAAAGGTCTATGACATTGACACGACTTGAACTTAAAAATTATGTAACAGCCACCTTCTATCAACATTATAACTTCTTCTGCTCTATTCAAAACTTTTGCCGAACACTAAGGGGATGTTTCTTTTTGGTTTTAAAAACCAGGTTTTGGATTTCAAGATCCAAAACCCGTTTTACTTCGGGATTTAAAAACCGGTTTTCAAAATCCACTCAAAACCATCCTTATCAAACATATTGATTTGACATAAAGTTATATTTATATAATATTACTCCAATCATTATATTCTTTTTCAACAATAATATAATAATACTATAATAATATAATAATACAATAATATAATACATTTAATCAACTAATCATTATAATCTCACCAAAGAATAATATAATAATACAAACTCATTCAATCTTACAACTTGATTTGACATAAAGTTAAATCCTTCACTATTCCAAAACCCAAAAGAAACACCCATATTACTATTCATCGGGATTTCAAAAACCAGGATTTCAAAAATTTGGTTTTTAAAACCACCCAAAGTCCAAAAGAAACATCCCCTAAATATTCACTTTTACAAATTTTGCAAACACTCCTCACTCTTACTGTGAAGCAACTTTTTTCTCATAAATCTTCATCACTAAACTAAATCACTTTCATAAAATACATTTTTTTCAAACACCCTCGATATAGACACGTGTCTCATATACGATTAAAATTTAGACTTAGTAATCCATAATATATATATATAGAGATGTTTATCCGGGCTGGCCCGTTTAACCCTGAAAAATACAGGGTTATGGTTCATGAATTATAGACCTGTTTAAAATCGGGCTTTTTTGACCCAGATCGATTAGCCCGTGGGCTAAACCGGGCCAGCCCGCTAGCCCGTGTTATTACCTTTTTTTCTTTTTTTTAATAAATAACCTAAGAACAAATTTTGGGTCATTTGATCAATAATCATAACTATAAGCATTAAAAACCCATTACCATCCATTAATCATTATTACTATTTTTTATTAGATTATGATATTTGTTTAGCTTTATTTGTGGTCATATTAAGGACTAATGAGTTCTAGAATGGTGTTTAAATTATAGTTTTGTTTTCTCATTTAGTGATCATTAACTAATTATGTATTTTTCTATTTTATTTGCTTGTTGAACGTCCCAATTGAGACCTTTAATTTTAAAAGAAAAAAAAATATTGTAGCCCGTTAGTGGCCCGTTTAACCCGTGGTCCGCTAGGGTTAGGGTTAGGTCCCAACAATTGTAGGCCCGTTAAATATGAACCGGTTAAGGTCTTAACCCATTTAGCTCGTAACCCTGTAGGGCTGGTCCTATAGGGCTAGGGCCAGCCCGATAGACATATCTCTCCCTCTCTATATATATATATATAATACATTTAATTTACGTTGATTAGAAAATGTTTTTATAATTAATATATTTAGAGATAAAAATTGTATGGAAATAAATTGGATGGTATGTTCAGAATATGATGTATTAATAAAAATATGCATTAATTAGAAAAGCATCAACATAGTTATTTGTTTATTTATAAGTTATAACAAAGGGAAAAGTGTGTATTTTTTCATTAAATATTTTAGTTTTTGTGCATGATAGTTTAACTAATTACTTGGATATTGGTAGGAGTGGTCGTGCAGATCAGTCATGTTATGATGATAGAAATGTAATGTATTTAATAATATATTAGTATGTGATTTGATATTTGCCAAAAGTGTACAAACGTTGAGACAACAACGTCCCACCAAACACGCATTAGTTAAGTCGTGACAATAATGTTGTGCTACTATTTTTTATTAATTATTAGTAATTGCCTAATCTAATTTAGTAAAAAATTTATTTATTTAAGGAAAGATAAAAAAGAAGATAAGAATGAAGAGTCCGTGAAAAAAGTATAGTTGATAGGAATTAGATAGTGAAATATATGATGTTGAAATGTTTACTTTACAGGGGTGAGCATAGTTCTTTACTAAATCAAATCGAATCGGTAAAATTGAATTAACTGATTTTTTTTCTTTTTTTTACCATACTTTAAAAATTGAAAAATTTCGATTCGATTTTGGTAAAAAAAACCCGAAGAATCGAAATTATATGAGAATGTTTTTAATTCAATATTTTACTTGGTTGGGTGTTAATTCTGCGTAGGTAGGCTACAAAAAGTGGAGTATGGAAACAAATTTAGTTTTAATACATAGTGAAACTAGTACTATATAAAGACAAACATTGAAATATAAAAAAAATAAAAAAAATAGACGAAATTAACAAAATTAAGTGTATCTTATCATTCTACCCACTACCTCTATTTAATTGTTATTTTATGATTAATTAAGATTTTTGAGTAGATGTCTCGTGTGAGACATAAGAGTGTCTTCATAAATAAAATATAAATGATTCTTAAAAAGAAAAACCAATTGGCAGTGTGCCCAACACATGCGACAAACACAATATGACATTCACTGATGATATATTTGATTTGGATTAGAAAATCAAATTTTACATTTTAAATTTAAATTGAACCGAATTTAGATTTTAGAATATGATTTTGAAAAACTTAATACATCCACCCTATTTTGCGGGTCAATACATGTTTTTCTCTACATCAAACTCTAATGAATTGTTAGGGCCAATTTTTTACTCTCATTTAATTTATATATCACTTTTTGTAAATTTCAATAAAACAAACTAAATATTAAGTATCAAAATTTTGAAATTTACCATATTTAAATATAAGATTCTAAAATCCTAAAAAACACATAGTATCAAACATAAATTACGAGAGAGAATCAAACGAATTAAGTGCCACACCACAACTTAGTTAGATACATATCATTGGGGATTTTATTACACTTTTTTTTTTCAAAGGTCGATATTGATCTAAGTTAGCTGTCGTTGAATTGAATATATATAAGTGAGTGTCAGATCATTGGATATTGATGTTCCCTTTTGTAATTATACACACGCTCATGAGAAAAGTATAGCCACCCTCGTTGGAAAAATCTTTAATTCAACAATATTGTTTGGAATCTTCCTCCCAATAAGTAATGGATTAACCACAAATTTTTTGTAAACAATTGTGTAATTTGATTTAAGTGACCGGATAATCTCCAATTGTCCAAATAAAATCTGAATCTGCAATATTATAATTAAGTTAAAATGGTGGCTCAATTGCAGTGTGACTTATGAAGTATCACATAACACACTTTTTGACATCATCTGTGATTTGGTTCCCGCCGCCTAATCCGGGTTGATACAAGATTAACATGGACGACGGTGCTTCTTCATCTCCGGGTAGTCTGCATGCTGGGGCGGTCTTCAGGACCTTCAGGGGTTTCTTCGTAGTTGCAGTTGTCGCTAGGGTGGGTTGGGGCCTCTCTCTTGAGGCTGAGTTGGTTGTTGTACTTATGGTCATCAAGTATGCACATGATCAGAGTTGCCACTTTCTTTGGATTGAGTCGGATTCGGTTCTCATGATTGACACTTTTAAGAGGTCCAATCCTTCCATTCCTTTGCGTGTGCAAGACCCTTGGAGCCAGATCTACCCTCTTACGCAAGACATGCACACCCGATACTCGCACGTCTTCAGAGGGGCCAATCAAGCGACTGATGATGTGGCCTTGATTGTGTCTGAAGGGTTATTCCCAAATTTTTTACTCTCATTTCTGTCCAATGATTTATCTTCTGTTTTCTATAGATATTGATCTTTAGAGGAGTGTACTTTTTTCCATAATCAAAGTTTTTCCAGATAAATTTTTAATGACACTCCTACTTTTGACTCGACTTGTGAATTTATAATCCTAAATTTTCTTTTCTTTTATATAACCTACCTTTTATTGTCACATAATGCACTTCCTAAAGAAAAGCAATTAAGCCTTAATATGAGTTAAGAGTTAAAATTAATATCTAACTGAAATCTCCATAATATTGTTATACAAAAACACTTAACATAAATTAAATGTCAGTGAAGTAATTAAACCAAAAAAATAAATGGAGACTTGATTTAAAAAATATATTATTAGAGATATATGAGGGAGAATCGATGGGTTATATTATATATAACTTATAAAATACATAAAGTTGTGCCTTTGTTTAGCTGATAAATTAAAAAGAATCTTCACACGATTGTTTGGATTTGTTATTTACAAGTCAATATATATATTTGGGATACTATATGAATTACAAAGTTTTAGTACAACAACAATCGTTGTTTCAATCAAGTGCAATGATTCCATTTGTTCCTTTGCTTTGCTTAGACTAAAGGAAACAAGTATATTTAATTTGTTGAATCCACTATTATTACGGGGCATTAAACATATCACCTGCAATAAGTTTTAGGTGTTTCACAAGACAATTACACCCTCCTAAATTTGAAACACTCAATTGTCAGATTGTTAAAATTTACACCCACCATTTTCCGTTTCATAAAGTTTGTCGCATTTCTCATTTTACATATAATTTTTTTTCCGACATTCAGCTCTTTATTCAAAGCATGAACAAACGTTTGGAAAAAGTCCTACCACAAAATTTGACGGATCGTCCCAACTGAAAGAATTTCGTCTCATCTAAAAGTCCGAACTTGTAGAGAGGGTGGAAATTAATTCTTGTATATTAATTCCTAACACTCCCCCTCACTCGTGGGCCGAATTAACACCTCTTACCCTTTTTGGGGAGGAGGCCCATCGAGTGGACAATTTAAATGGGTGGAGTGCTTTCAACAGGAATCGAACCCAGGTCGTTTGTCCGGTTTGCTCTGATACCATGAAAGAATTCCGTCTCATCTAAAAGTCCGAACTTGTAGAGAGGGTGGAAATTAATTCTTGTATATTAATTCCTAACACCAACAATGAGGACTCCCATAAGAGCGGGAGGCCCTAGCAATAGCGTGTACAAAAGAGTTGGCAATACGCTTTATAAATGAAATATAACAATTTGAAAGTGAACTAAAAATCCTCTTGCAGTCCTTGATAATATCTCCAAAAGTGGAGTCGTCTGAGGCATCTGAGCAGATCACATCTGCAACTTCATTTGGCGTCTCCTTCAATTACCAACACTCATTTTATATACTAATGAATATATTTTTTGACACATTTACTCTTTATTAATTTTTTTCTTTTACTTTTCTATTTCATTTTCTTTTTTCACCTTTCTTTTCCACTCTTCCTTTGACCTTTTTAAAAAATGGTCATTAATATATTAAAAAAATATTATAGAGATTAATAGAGGTAGTTTAGGAAGATTATTGATAAAAATAGAAAAAAATGATAAATTTTTTAAAATAAAATGCAATAAATTTTATGAAAGTATGAACTAGTAAAAAAAAGGAATAATGATTAATGTAATAAAGGAGTAATGAGTGAAAGATAAAATTTTGCTAAATCTAAGTAAATGTCACACAAGAATATGCTTACAAATTTTACACGACATATTCAAATTGACATAAAGTAAAATTCATCTCCACTATCCACAAAACCACATGCCACAGCACACCACAAATTCATAATAAAACAAAAACTATCAACAAATTCATAGTATACAAAATATGAAACGAAATAGTAGCATAATTAATTTATTATACAGAAATCTTCTCCCATCTACTTTTCAACTCAATTATTAATTCCACGAATATGCTTTACTCTTTGCCCATTCACTTAAAAAAACAAATACAAAAAAATAAACTCCTATTAATATAAAATTCAACGAGAGTAGTTACGATTACTAACATATTAATTTTAAGAAAAATAAAAAGAGGCCAAATTAGGACACAGACAACATCAAATGTCCCAATCAAGATCATGTTTGTATCACTTGTTTTAATATTGTTTTCTTCGTGGTAGAAAGATTCTTTTAGCCAACTGGCTAGCTAAAGCGACTATTTCATTTCTCTCTTAAATAATCACATAATTATTCTTCAAACTCCAAAATTAATTAAATAAAAATCCAGCTATTTATCGTGTGAGTATATATATGCACATCACATGTGTTGTCTAAAAACACCATCTTTCTTGCACTTAATTGCATAAACATGGGTGTAACAAGTTGTGCAATCACATTCTTTTGTGTGGTTATGTTATGGAGCTCTGTCTCCGCTCAACTCCAGTTGAATTACTACAAAAACACCTGCCCCAACGTCGAAAACATCGTCCGAACGGCCGTCGCGGCCAAATTCAAACAAACGTTCGTCACGGTCCCTGCCACGATCCGTCTATTCTTCCACGATTGCTTTGTCGAGGTACTGATATAACTCGTCACACTTACTATATGTATTAGTATATCCTTAAGGGCTGTTCAAGTGCAATTTAGCTTGGACAGCTCCCAGTTAAAGAGCTCTTTTAAAAGGTTTCAAGGCCAAATATGTATTAGTATATATATATATTTTTTTTAATTCTTACTTTATACGTAAACAAACAATATTTTTTTTAATTAATCGTGGAATGTAGGGGTGTGATGCTTCGGTGATCGTAGCGTCGACTCCGAACAATAAAGCGGAGAAGGATCATCCGGACAACTTATCGTTGGCCGGAGACGGGTTCGACACCGTGATCAAAGCAAAAGCAGCCGTTGATGCGGTTGCGGGATGTAAAAATAAGGTTTCGTGTGCGGATATTCTTGCATTGGCAACTCGCGATGTCATTAACCTGGTTTGTCTCTAATTAATAATTTAAACTAGCTTTGTTAATTGATTAATTAAGAAAATTAAATTACTAATTAATTATTTGTACAGGCTGGTGGGCCAAAGTATGACGTGGAATTGGGAAGACTTGATGGGTTGAAGTCAACGGCTGCAAGTGTGGAGGGAAATTTACCAAAGCCAACTTTCAATTTGAATCAGCTTAATGGCATGTTTAATTCAAGAGGCCTAACTCAGGCAGATATGATTGCTCTCTCAGGTAATAAAATACTCATTCCGTCCATTAAAAATATGTTCTTATTTTTCTTATTCGTCTGTCTATTAAAAAAGTGTTTAATGTTTTTTATGAAAATAATTATTTTTATTTTTATTATGCTTTTCGTAATTAAAGTGTTTATTGGTCAGGGTCACGAGCTGGTCAAATATAAAATTTGATTTTGAAATTTATCCACGTTAAATAAATTTGTGTGTTTATAAAATGATGAAAATACAAAAGCTAGTAGCCTAAGCCGGCTATGAACGCTACCTTTTTAACATTTACTAATTTTTTCCATAAATTGCACCCGTTACTCAAAGAGGTGACTATAATACCCCACTCAAAGTTTGTCATTTTTTCCCAATAATACCCCAATAAATTTAATACTTTTTAACTATTGATAAACAAATACAAATGGACACCCACGATACTATAACTAGAAGAAGATGGCAGGTTATGTGAATATATTTCATATCTAAAATTAGCCCATCTAAGAAAAGGAAATACTCCCTCCGTACTAGCATTTTTTTTTTTTTGCATGGTTTGACCATCACGGAGTTTAAGAAAAACCATCACGGATTTTAAGAAAATTGAGTAGAATATAGTGATGTGTAAAATAGAATAAAGGAGGGGTATTATTGTTAATTCATTGACTAAAGTGGTTGGAGATTTGACTAAAGTTATAAATTGAGTTAAGTTGCGGGTCCAAGTAAAATAAATGAGGGGTATTATTGTTAAAAATTATGTGAGTTATTTCCTTTATTGGAGTGTGCAAATAATGTTGGGACGTCCCATTAAGTAAAGTGTGCAAATAATCACGAGACGGAGGAAGTAGAAAAATCTGTATTTTTCAAAAAAAATCTTACAAGATAAATAGAAAAATAGACTCACAAATCATGTATTATTGTAAGAAAACATATGGGTTAGTATAGGAGTTAAATGCACGAAACTCTCTCGTAGTTTGAAAATGTTTTGTGAAATTCCCTTGTAATTTAAAAATTGCATAAAACCACGTGATTTATTAAATTAAGCTAATTCTCCATTTCTTTTTACTTACTTTCTCTATTTTTTCGTATTTCTTTTACAAAAAATTGATAAATTTTTTTTTTTTTAAAAAGATTAAATTGCTTGATTTAAATCACAAGAAGATTTCGTGCAATTTCACACAATATTTATAATCTACCAAAGAATTTTATACAATTAACTCGTTACTACTTAAGACATATTAAGTCATATAAAGTCATATAGTAATACATATGTCTTTAGTGTTCTTATTGTAATACATGCATTTGCAAATATATTTTTTCTATTCAAGACAAAATGGACATATTATTACTTGTGCATATAAAATAACTGATGGAGTACTATATTTTTCTCTATTAGTAACGTTTTATTTTTGTGTTCATGTGCAGCATGCCACACAGTAGGATTCGCCCACTGCAGCAAATTCGCGAACCGAATTTACAATTTTACCCCTCAAAACCCGATTGACCCAACCCTGAACAAGCAATACGCGATCCAATTACAAAATCAGTGCCCAAGAAATGTGGATCCGAGGATAGCAATCGACATGGATCCAATCACACCCAGAACATTCGACAACAAATATTTTACAAGTCTTCAGCAAGGAAAGGGCCTTTTCAGTTCGGACCAAGTCCTTTTTACAGATTCAAGATCCAAAGGCACTGTTAATACTTGGGCCTCAAACCCAACGGCCTTTAACGAGGCCCTTAAACTGGCCCTTACCAAATTGGGCCGGGTCGGAGTCAAAACCGTAAAGACCGGAAATGGAAATATTCGTGTGGATTGCGGAAGATTTAATTAACGCGTCTCATAAATTAATAAAAAAAATGTTAAACACACTCTAACCTTAACTATGGTTAGTGAGATTTGGGGCTTCTATCTTTCAAACAATTTTATTTTATTCATTACAGAGTTGTTTTCGGTTGATTTGTATTTTAACTTCTGTTGTTTTCAATCAATTGTAAGATGACAAGGATTGAGTCATTTTCTCTATTTTCAACATTTCGCGTTACATTTATTTTTCAATGGGAAAAGGAGTTGGTAATAAGCTTTCTATTTCTGTAAGAAATGAAAAAAAAAATCACTATATTCCTCTATTTCAACTATGCACTGCATATTTAAAATACTCCCTCCGTCCCAAAGTTGAAGACACAAACCAAATTGGCGCAGGTTTTAATAAATGAGTTGTTTATTAGTATTGTGTAAGATAAATTAAGGGTAGTAAAGACTTTTCAACTTTATAAATAGTAATAAAGTTACTTTTTAGTATAATAAAGTAGTGACATTTGTTGTAATATTGTGATATTTTAAAGGGAGTGTTTAAAAGTGTTTTTGCTATTTTAGGTAATGTGCCTTCAAGTATGGGACGCCCAAAATGGTAAAATGTGCTTTCAAGTATGGGACGGAGGGAGTAATATTTTATAATTTTCGTATAAAAGGTAAAAGGGTTGGTCTGCTATGGACTCGAGTGCATGTTGTGCACTCTAGTCCATGTTGCACTTTTCAGTTTACTGACTTACACTTTTTTGGTAAACGGTGTTGCACTTTTCAATTATGAAACTATATAATATTTTTAGTAATAATTAAAAAGTGCAATACCATTTACCAAAAAGTGTAAATCAGTAAACTAAAAAGTGCACATGAATTAGAGTGCATACTAGACTTTACCAAGGTAAAAAGGAAATTTATGACAGGATAAAGTGAGTACTCCGTATTATTTATCATTTTATAGAGAATTTGTATCAAAAGCTCAAATGATGTACTGTAACTAGAGAGTGGAGTATATCATTCTTAAAAGCTTAAATGAGTAACGCAATAGTGTGAGTACTGTAACTAATATATAGTCCCTCCCCTTCATATGAAATTACTTGTGTTACATTTAGTATTTTAAATCTATTCATGTATTATGCAAAAAATAAATAAATCAGTGTCTCATAGTTTTGGTACCTACGGCTACTGGATATGAATTCGGAAATTTTCAAAGTGGGCCTTGCTTCATCGAGCTCATCTTATAGTCGAAGTATTAAACCTATAACAAAATAATTGAGGGCATGAAATATATTGATGGAAAAATCAATTTAAACTAGAAAGACGCGACCAAAAAATTATCAAAAATTGCTTCACTTGATTTTTTAAACCATTGTAAAAAAACTGAGCATGAAAAACTAGAGTTTTTCTCTAGCTAAATCGGAATTTTTCCTGCATGCAATATACAATACTCTATATAACTTTTTTG
Source organism: Galeopsis tetrahit (assembly GCA_963675135.1). Lineage (NCBI taxonomy): Eukaryota > Viridiplantae > Streptophyta > Magnoliopsida > Lamiales > Lamiaceae > Galeopsis > Galeopsis tetrahit. The sequence goes on from OY776120.1 coordinate 3,035,283, forward strand.
CAAAATTAAAAGAAATCATAAACAATTCGTAGTTAGTAAGTTTTTTTTTTGATAAAATAGTTAGTAAATTCTAAAAATCTAAATAGCATCACAACTTTAAGCTAAACAAAATCATAGTGTTCGAAAGCACAAAAAAGCTTATCTAGATAGCACAAACATCTCTAACTTAACCATAATCTTAAATCGTTGATACTCAATTAAAATCCGCATAACAAAAATAACACTATTAACATCGTTCATTAATTTACATATGCCTACAGTGAAGAAATATATCAATTGAGATTAAATATATATTGTTGATGTTGATATAAGTGTTTTGTTTAATGATCCAACACTAAACAGTGAGTGTTGTGTTTAATGTTCCCAACACTTATGATAACATCAGAATTTGTCCTTCCTTCTTTCACTAACTCTTATCTTACGCTTGTTGTCTAATGATGTCCCCAGAGCAGTTAGAAGACGTAGGCAACACCCAAGTCATGCCATTGCGTGGGAGTGAGAAGTTATTAGACATGGTATAACAAGTCCCTAAATTCTAGGAGTGGTGGAGAGAAGTCATTAACCGCATGATCTCACGGCTGTGATGAACATGAAAGTTGATGGCAGTTGGTCCTTGACGCCTATAAATACAGAAGCTGCCTCAACACAAGATACACAAGAAGGAAAGCTGAATTCGACTACTACACTATTGAACGCTATATACGATTCTAGTTAGGAATATCTTTGTTTCTTCTTGTAGGTCTTCATACAATTGTAAACCCGAATAGTAGTGTATTAGATCATAGTCTTATTTACTAAGTTGTGTGTATAGATCTATGAGGGAGATAGTTTCATAGAACTTAGTAAATCATTTTACACTTTCGTAGTGTTATTATACGCCTCGAAGAGGTTGTACTCGTTTCACATATTTTTATATAGTGAACAGCGTAGATTATTTTATAATCTACGCAAATTTTGAATACTTTTATTTTCAGTACGTGCATTTTAATTTCCGCTGCATAGTGTTGTCTTGACTGTGCCAACACAACTGACAACATCTCCGATTTCGCACGCACACACACTTTCATATATAGAGAACGATTTCGTCAAAAAAAAATATATATATAGAGAATTTGTAAAATAAATTTACAATCAAACATCATCTAAATTATCATAAAAAGATAATTTAATTTTGTTCTGATTGGACACATATGTGACGTTTCCTAATATCGCACATGTCAGAAACAAAAAGAAACCCAGACAAATTAAATTAAAGTTATTCATACAAACTACATTAATTCCTTAGTACATTAGAGAAAATAGAAAATTGATCATCATATCATCTACTCTGAAATTTAGCTAAATTAAAGAAAAACACAAATAATTAGATATGAAATTAAATTGGTAGCCAAGAAGTTGCAAAAACTACATTATGTCCTTTCCAAGTTAGCACAAGATCATCATCTTCCTTCTTTAGTCCCCAACCTGCTGCATGTTCATCCAACATGTTCTTCACTTCTGCAATCGCATCTTCACTGAACGCCATTCCTCGAAAACCCGAATTTCGCATTCTTTGACTCCACTTACTCTTCGGCTCGAGCCTCTCGACTCGCCCCGCCCCTTCGTGCGAAATCACGTTCTCGATTTTCCAACAAATATCGGCCTCGTACCATTGCCTTTGATTGCTCCCCCGCGGGAGGAACGTGTCCATCGTGTCGTACGGTATCCATAGATAGTTGTACGCTGATTTTAAACGATTGACGAGGTTATTCGACGTGAAATCCGCGTCCTCGTCCACGAGCACGACTATTGTCGGATTCAGCGTTCGTAGGTCTTTGAGGAAAGTCGTACGAAGCGACGAATTTGAATTTGGTGCGTGGTCGTGTAGGGTTTCTTCGGGGATGTAGTGAAGCATCATGTGACAATTTATTACTAGGGCCTCGTTTTGGGCACGTACCAAATGTTGCAATTTGAGTTCTTGAATTAGAGAAGAAAATCCATCTGATGAAGTGGATGTCACAACTCTGAATTCCAAAACCACATTGCGAGATCTAGCGAAATTGATCAATTTGGAACCTAGTTCCGCCTCGTAGGAGAGGCGGAGCATCGGCGGGAAGTCCTCGAGGGGCCCCGCGACGGTGAGTTTTACGAGCGGAGACGGGGCGTCGACGACGAGACGAGTGGCGATCGAGTCGATTAAAGTGGGAATTTGCATGCAATGGGTGAGGCTAAAGTCGACAATGTGGATGATGTCGTAGCCGTGGACGGCGTGGAGGACGGCGGCGTTGGCGGCGGTGAAGCCGAAGCGGTGCCAGGGGGTCAAGTCAACGAAGGTGGCGAGTTCGATGATTGAGAATTTGTGGTTGTTTATATTCATCATGTTGATGGAGGGGTCTTTGATGAGCTTGCAATTGGCGGCGCGTGAGATGAGGGCGCGGAGGAATCCGGCGGTGAGGCGTTGACTGGAGTCGCCGTCGGGTGGGGCGATGTTGTTGAGGACCCAGATGATTTGTTGTGCGAGGGTGGCGTCGTTGTTCTCTATGGCGATGGCACAATGGATAAGGAGCTGTTCCATGCAGTTGGTGTCTCCGAATGATGGGGTGGGGAAACCGGGCCAGGGGCGGGCGCGGAAGGGGAAGGGTTGTGTGTTTTTGTTCAATGGAGAGGTGTAATTAGGGAGTGTTTGGGGTTGGGTGAATTGCATCATGAATTATTATATGAATAGTAGAGGAGTGAAGGAGTAAAGGGGATTGTTAATTAAGTAGTAAGAGGGACAGAAGGGAAAGAAAGGGACTATACTAATTGAAGAAATGGACATTTCATCTTTATGCTTTGAATCTCCATGCCTCTAGAAGGAAGAAAAGGGACTAGTGAGTGGCTAAATCTGTAAAAAAATCCCTTTTTCAGTAGAGATGAGAGAGAATGAGAAGCTGCTGTCGTCTAAGGAAGATGAAGTTTTGTTTTAGAGAGAGAGAGGGGGGATTTTGGAATAGAGTGAAAAGTGAAAGTAGTTTGGTTTGGCTTATACTCACGGGAGGAGGAGGATATATGTATAATTGTATATACTATAGTCATGATCATTCATCATGCACAAATGATTTTGTGACTGGCCTTAATACCATTAATTCCTAATTCCACACACTATATTATTTTCCTTATTAAGAAACCTACTTTCAAATCACACAATTCCAACTACATTATTCGATTTTGTTTTTGTTATTTTATCATAAGAATACATGGTCAATTAATGAAATAGTTGAACACAAATCACATGTGTGATGTGTGGGGACAAAGTTCCATTTTTCTGTTTCACTTTTTGTATTAATTCTAATTCATGTTTAAATCTGTTACATTTTTAAAATGTGTTGTTTCAATAAACCAGATAGTGGAACATCAGACAAAGTGGGATAGCTCAAGTGGTTAGAGCACCACTACCTAGGCCTTAGGTCCTGGGTTCGAGTCATGGGAAGGGGAAAAGGGATCGATGGGTATTTAACTTGTAATAAAAAAAAAAGATAGTGGAACATCAAGCGGAGGGTGAAATTGTTTTCAGTGGGTATTGAACTCGGTGAAATTGTTTTCAGTGGGTATTGAACTCGGGACGTGTGGCCGTCAGCCTAAGACTATATATAATACAATGAAGAAATTTTGTTTCATTTATTTAAAAGTTCGAACTTATACAGGAATGTGGAATCATATTAATTCCCTAATACACTTCTCCTCCCACAAATGATATCGTGTTGAGTAAATTTTGATGTTTTATTTTGTATTTCATAGTTTGAAATAATGACATGTGGAGAATGAAAAAAAAAATCAATAAATTGTATATTTCATATCAACACGTGTTAATAATCTCCTTTTCCTCAAAAGAAAAATATGCATGCATTTTCCCCTAAATATTATTTAGCAACTTTTTCCCCTAACTAATAGCTAGTATTTCTTTATATAGAAACTGAATTACTAATTATTTGAGAGATTGGAACAAAAGATTTATGTCGTTATAGAAAAAACTCATCCATAGTGTAGTAAATTAAGAGTAGAATATAGGAGAATGAAAGCGATAAATATAAATAATAAAATGCATGTTAGGTTCTCATAATCGAGGGGCCCTCCTAAAAATGGATCGAGAGAGGAGCAGCCATATGCATTTTAATTGCATGGATAAAACAAAACAACGTTTTCAAAGCCTATATATAATATAATTAGCCTGATTCAGCTTTTCCTACTTTTTTTTTAATTAAAATTCTTCATCACATTCATCAATCAATTAATAAAATAAAAATCATACTCCCTACTCTACTAAATGAGTCCATGAAAAATATTCGAAAGAGTATAAAATAATTTGGATGATATATAGTTATTGCCACTTGAGACCGCAAAAATTCATTAAATAATTAACAAAATAATACACATAATTTAAATTCGTCTCACGCAAGAATTTGTTGAGGAAAATTCCATTTAATTAAAAAATGGTTTTCATTTGGAAATTAAATTCAGTTCAGAATGTTGGATTGATAATGGGTAACTACTAATTATTCAAAATAAATATTTAGGAAAGCCTATGAAGACAAAATGTCTACGTACTACTATACACTAGTAATTCACCCGTGCGTTGCACGATCAATATATACTCTATATATAATATTAAAATCACAAAATTATTATTATTTCTTTGAAAGAAGAATTTGAAATTATAAACACAGTGACATAGGAGTATTAATTAACATATAATATAATATTTCATATGCTACAATCTTGACTTAAAAAAATTGTGAGTATACACTGTTAACATTTAATTTAGTGTAATTCAGTGTGCTGCAAAGTCATAACCGGTTTATCAAACTAATGTAATTTGATTTGACATTAATGTTTTGCTTTTAAAAAAATAAAATAGATTGCGTCTGCACTTTTAGTTTTTTTAAAATAAAGTTTAGATTTTATATTAAATTTAAATTTAATACTTAACTATAAATATCGATTATTTGAAATGTTTTATTAAAGATAATAGTATAATACAACACATAATATTTATATTAACAAAAAAAAATTAATAGTCAATTTTCATCACTCAATGTATTTATAGAAACTCAATGGAAATTGAACCGTCAATAAATTTGAATTTGAATCAAAAGAAAAATTACACAGCATAAAAAAGAAATTAAAACAAAAATAAGATTAAAGTGAAATGTGCAACAATTTAGGAAAATTATGTTACACTTTTGGGCGAGTAAAACCATAACCTTAAAACTTCAACTATTCTCCAAAGAAAAAGAAAAAATATTCTTCTCAATAAATTTTAAACCTAATTAAAGCCACACAACACAGCAATGACATATTTCCACGAAGCTGTGAAGATTAAGAAAACAAAGAAAATTAGTAACTTCCAAGGCGACGAAGAGCATATGATAGAATAATAGAACCCAACTCTTCTAAAACTTTGAAATCTAATTAATCAAGTGAAAATATAATAACAGAATAATTTCAATGAAAATTTAGGCAGATTTATTCAAATAACTAATCCTGTAGAGTTAATGATACCTCTCTAAGTATTAAAATGACATCTAATGCACTAACAATTCAGACCTTTTGCAGTAAAAAATAAATTAGAGCAGTAAAATATCACTAAAATTCAAGAAATTACAGTACTAACTATACCTTCTTTAATTTTCTCCAAGGAAGCAAACAGGGCAGGGATTTCCTCTTTGTTTTCTTCAACCGCAGTAAGAATCAACAAAAATCAGAAAAAAGTTACAGTAATCAGCTAAAAAATTGAACTATCTTTGACCCACCTTCCCAAATCTGTAAATTGACCATTCAGCCAATAAATAGACAAAAACCATGACTGAAGTGACCGTAGCAACTCACCATGTTAAAGTTTACTCCAAAGATCTCCCTTACCTTAGTACACCCTCCCTATTTTTGCAAAGCAGACGGCCAAAATGTATAGAGCAAATTTTATTGGAAATATGAGTGAAAAGGGAGAAAGAGATCTTGAAAATGGAGATTCATTATAATATTCACACACACACACACACACACATAACAATTCGGACCATTTGCAGCTGTCCCGGTGGAGCAGAGAAAATTCCCAAGAATTTGTAAAGAACGATTTTGAAGAGCAGAGGAGGAAAAACCAAGAAATGGAAATAGCTCCATATTTATACACTGTTAAATAAATTTCTCTGTCTACATATTTTAATTTGAATTGTTGAACAAAATAAAAAAACTCGACAGTCATCTCGTTTTAAGCAGAAGAAGCAATTTCAAGAGGCACACTGACTCGGTTCTCATAAAAGAAAGAAAAAATGCTCCAAAAAATTAATAATGGCTCTGCACAGAATAAAAAACAATTTTTCAGAAATAATTTTTTTTTCCAGAAATGGAAAATGCCAAATTAGGTTTTTTATAAAGTTACCTTTATTCTTTGTGGATTTCATGATCTCTTTTCTATTAAAAATTCGAAGTGCGGGGAAGAAACATTTGTCAAAGTTGAACACCAGCAACAATGGCTCCATGCCTCCTCCCACTTCTGCTTTCTTTGACCATGAGTGTTTAACATTTCACCAAAATTATTTCAGTAAAAAATTATTTTCAATATATTTTTTCTCTATCTATAAATTCAAGAATAAGGCAAATGATGGCTCAGTCAAAATTTCATTATAAGAACTATCACTATGCAGAAGATTAATTGGAGAAATTTTGTAAAAAGTGGAAAAAGAAATGTAAGAAATAAGAACCATAAATTCAAGAATAAGGAAGTAGTAGATTTTCAAGAGTTGGCTTCCAAAGTCCAAAAGTCTTCTCTAAATGAAAAATGAAAAGACGCTGCTTTTGAACCGAAAAGATAAAAAGATGAATGAAATATAAAAAGTAAAAATGGAGCATTGGGAGGGAGGAGTGAGTAACTGAGGCGTGATGTATAGCTATAAATAATACCTACATCTAGGTCCCACTACAGAAATATTTTATTATTTCAGCAATTTTGGCGGGAACTTCTCCAAGAAGCCACTATTGTGTTATTATATATACTAGTATTTCTCCCGTGCGATGCACGTTTTATAAATTAATAAATTTATATAAACAGTGTGATGTTAATAAATAATTTTTTATATACATACAATAGTATAAGATTTTTTGTAGGACCATTAATTTTAATATTTTATTTAAAAAATAAACGTCACAATAATATAATTAAAATTTGCCAAAAATAATTAATTGAGCATAATTAATAAATATTAATTTTATATAATCTTTGATAAGTAATAATGTTTTACCAGTTATATTTATAGATATAGAGAAGTATGTCTATAAAATAGATATGAAGATTTGATTAAATATACTAAAAAGATATATATGAATGATAGAGAATTATATTCCTAATAGAGAATAATGAAGAAATCTAAAAAAAGAAAAATTGACCAGCATTGAGAGGAGAAGGAAAATGAAAATAAAGGAAGAGAGAGAAAATGAATTTTAAAATATGATATTTTATTGGTGGGCCCACAACATTTTAGGCGGGAACTTGTTAGGGAAGCCACTATTCTGTTATTATATATATATAGATATAGATTTTCCAGATTAATTAATTATATTATCTCTAATGTTGCCAAACTTATGAGAATTAATATAATACTTGGCGGCTGCAAACAACTTTAACTTCAATTTTATAGTAAATTATTACCAGTTAGCAAGGTGTATTAAAGACGTGACAATTAATTAAATTAAAAAATTTAACAGGGCCACACGTAAATTGTTCATACATTTACATTGATGGGGAATAAATGAATTAAAGCCACACAACACAAATCAAATATATATATATATATACATAAAAAGGTACGTAGCTTATCCTGTAGGAATTGTTGATATCCACGAGAAAGAGAACAACAGTAGCATGTGAAGATCGCTCTCTATCTATTGCTCATCGGGTCCACGTACAATTATCTTTTTTTTTGTTTTAATTTCATTTGATATGATATGATATGTTGGATCAAATCACTTTGTTTAAATTATTTTATGTAAGTAAAAATTAGATAGGCTGGGGGTATTACTTACAAATAAAACGATGATTTATGCATAAAGTGAACGACATATGACAATTTAAGTAAATAAGTTATCATACGTGCGCTAGCTAGAGAAAAATGATAAAATAGTGTGAATAATATAATTTTAAAAAAACAAACAAAAATAATGAAATTTCGTCATTGCAAAAAAAAAAATGTAAATAATGAAATTACACGGAGGAGTACCATTTTAGCAACAAACTTGACTTGTATATTTTAGCATGCATATGATAAAATTTGTCGTTCAGATTAATTTGTGTTATGGTTGTTGTACGCAAATTTTACAGGTATGCGTTTTTATATAAGTTGTAATGAGAAATTTAGACATTTTAATTACATGACTATATTGACCTTCAATTCATGTTCTTTCAATTTTCAGTAAACAAATCCAAAAATTATTTGTCTTGTTTTCTAGCTAGAAAGACCTGTGTTGATGGAGACTGCACAGCAAAAAATGAAGAAAGATGAAGAAAGGAGCGGGCTGCACCCGGTCGACGGTCGACCTACAAAATAAATTTCATTTGAAATTCGAACGTCGTTCTATTTTGAACATACCGTTAAAATTGTTCTCATTTCTACTTTTCTTTGTCCCAAATTATGACCTCACACTCTTTTAACAAAACTTCAATGAACATTTTTTAATTTTCTTTTGTCAATGTGGGTAAAATAGAAAGAATGTAGGAAAAACTTATAATTCAGCCTTTTTTAAAATTTGTATTAAAATTTGTTCAAGCCTATTTTATTATATGATTTGAACATTTAAAAAAAATGAGAATAGTCCTTCTCCCAAATTAAATATTTAAATATATATACATCGGGAAACAACAATATTAGCCTCAATTTCGAAATAAACAGGTTAACGTTGACGCCAGCTGAAAATAAAAAGACAAGTCCATAAAAAAGAATTTAAAATCAAACATTTAAATTCTCTTTGTTGTTTTATCCCTTATGCTTCTGACATTATTGTTAATAATTGAGTATATTTTTTCAAGAAAGAGAAACATACTAAACAAGTCGAAAGTGAAGTTTCAGCTATCACGTGTACATATTATTATTTCTGACTTTCAACACTACTAACCAATTTTCTATATTTTTATATATGTTTTCAGCCTACAAAATTAGCAACCTAGGAGTATCAATCACCTATTTAATTTCGAATACAAATATTAATAATATAATTGCATGTAAATAAATTATAGGCAAGGGCGGAGCCTCCTTATGGCTAAGGAGTGCTCCAGCCCACCCTAATTTTTGGGGTTTTTCTTCTATATATATATATATACTTCGTTCCGTAATTATTTGTACACTTTTTTATTTTTATTGAAACATTCCAATATTACTTATACACTCTTAATATAAAAATACCCTACAAAATTAATATTCTTCTAATATTATTTTATTTTTAAAATTGTCACTCCTTTTTTATCTACATTTTACTTCAAACCTCACCAAATTCACTTTACACCTGCCATTAATCCATATTATTTTTTGTTAAACTATTTGTAAAATATGCATATTTAACTCTTTATATAATTTAAAATTTCAATTAAATGACCTCTAAAAAGAAATCAAAATTTATCAAATATTTTTTAACTACATAAAAAGTTAGTCGAGACAAACAAGGTGCAACTGTATGCTCTGGATTTTTCTAGTTTTAACACTTCTTGTTACCACTGTCACGAACGAACAAACATTTTCAACAATGAACTATGTCAAGCTAGAGCGTATTCGAAACAAAATGGAGAGCTATTAATTTATCAGATTATAGAGTTGTCAATATTAAAAGATAATTGTTTGAAAATTTATAAATTCTATCGAATAAAAAATCCAATGTTGCAACTTATATAAAAGAAACTTGATATTTTTATTTTTATTTGTATTGCATTCATTCAGCACACCCTAAAAAACAATTCTGGCTCCGCCCTTGATTATAGGTACACGACCTTTGTTAACACACACATACAATTTTGATAATTCATGTGTCAATTTTGGTCTTGTATGTTTAACTTTTTTCGATTCGAATTTTTTCTTCTATTTAATTTTAGTTCTGTATTTTTAAATTTTATTTCAATTTTGATTATTTTGGACCAGCATATAATTAACACCAAAAGAATACAAATTATATACAAGCATATAAGATATTAAAATTGAACACGATTTTGTATATTAAGTTCAATAAATAGCTAGGTAAATTAGAAAATTAAACCTCTAATGACTTGGATGTTCCTCTCTAGGTTACAATTTACATGTTTGAAATTGTCAAGGGTGCAAACAATTCATGAGATGGGTCAATTTTGTGGACAATGAGATTGATCCTCAAATTAGTCTGTCATCGGACTGGATGCCGAAACTTCAAACGAAATGTTTGATTTGAATTATGTAGGATGGTGAAAATCCGCATGAGAAAATCCTGATGAATGGTGATTATATGTGTTTGATTTGAAATTTTTGAGTACGATGGAGTATGACTTAATGTCAAATCAATTGTGTTAGAGTGAGTGATGTAATAATAGGATTTATATGTATTTTTTAAAGATAGATGTAGTTATATGGTACGGTGATATTCGAACTCTAATAAAAATGAACTGATCGATTCAACGTTTCTCTACAAGTTCAGACTTTTAAATGAGATGATATCCTTTCACGATACTAGAGCAGCAGAGCTCATACTTTCTGAGTTCAATTCTCGCTGAAATCAATTAACAAACGCACATCTCATTTCCAGCCGAGTGAATCTCAAATCAAACTTTTCGAAACAAAATGGTAAATTAGAAAATTAAAGGGTGGTATAGGGAAGCCAAAAGCACGATGTGAAAAGCTGAGTGACTTTTTGTCCTATCTTGTCCTTTGCATGTGTCCAAGTAATAAGTATTTGGAAATTCAACCAAGAGTATTAGAAGAATCTTGAGGGTTTCACATACGGGGCAATCATGTAAAGTTAAAATTCATTATTTTTTTAATATACTCCCTCGATTAAAATATTTATTTCCATCATTTTTACAACTACAAAAACTAGAGGACACCTCCAAATTTTCCCAATTTTTTTTTACTTAATTATTTGGATTTTTCTCTTAGGGAAATTCTCTATCACCCAATCGAATGCAATTAAAATTTTAATTAACGACAACACGCAAAATTTTAATTGATGGTTAAGGTATAAAGACCTTAAAACAGCACACAAAACTAGAGGACCCTTTGTTAGTTTAATTAATTTAATACGACTAATAATATAATTATAATTAAGAAAGTGGAACCTAGATCATATGTGGAAGCCAAAGGTATAAAGACACCGTTTTTGGTAAAGATGAATTGAGTTACACAGAAAAAAGGGTCTTTTGGTTTTCGTGTTATTTTGAATTATATGATTTGTCTGGTTGAATTTGTGTGAATTATTATATTATGTGGGTGGCACTTTGTTGTAACAATCATTACTAATTAATTACAAGGGTTCTGAAATTCATCAGTAATAATTTAATTAGTTATGCATTACCTAAGTGATAGATGTGATCATTTGGTTGAAAGGTTTTTAAACTATTTTTTTCTTTTCTTTTAAAGAGTCCTTATATTATGTAAATTTATTTCACATGGTCCTTTTTTAATGGTCAGTCAAACCCAGTTTAATTGTACAAGTGATCGTGTATTTAACAAGAGTCTTTGAAAATAAACATTTATAGTTTACGATCTTTTATAATCAAACCTTCATAGCATAGGGGCGTTTGAATGCATTATACGCTCATTATGCATTTTGCTGCCAAGAAGCAGTTACATAATATGGGGGCGAGAGATTTCGATTTTTTATAAAAAAAAAAAATGTATTACTCTACCCCTAGTGAGCCACGGGTAAGGTCCGTAAGGAGAAAAAAATGAGAAGCAGTTTGATACCCGTTTGTAATGACTTGTAAAACTATATTACAACAATATAGTAATTATTTAATTCGTCTTGTTCGTAAAAACACTAATGATTTTGTTCATTGTTTTGCTAGAGTGTCTATCCTCATTATTGGATTGAACCTCTAACTATTGTGGATGATCTTTTCGATAGTTCTTGCTCTTGCATTTTTTAAATTAAAACTTATTTTTTATTAAAAAAGCATATCCCAACCAAAATCCCCATTATTGAATAATAATTTTTTGAAATATTACATATTAATTCACACGAATTTACGAAGATTTTAAATATATATTTTTTACAACTTGGCTTAGAAGGGTGTTTTCTCTATCACTCTAGGGTCTTGTTTGTTTGGTGGACCCTTAACCCATCAAGCAAACAAGGCCTAGGTTTATATAATCACTTTTTAAGAGGTTTATCTAATCCCTTTAATTAGTGAAGTTTTTTATTTATCAGTCACCACAAGTGTTAGTTTCTGAATAAAATTCCGTTGCGCTTATTTTACTTATTTTCCCATGTGATTAATTTACTGTTTTCCATTTCTTATTACTTAAATTGTGGTCACAATTTGCTTTAAAAAAATATGGTCACAACTCATTCAACAGTTGACTTTATTTTTTTTTAATTGTAAAGCTTAATTTATTTTTATTGCAATTACAGATCAAAGAAGATAGTCCAACCACATTAATTGACGGGGCAACCCAGTTAAACAAGGTACCAAAACTACGAGCTTCCTTGGCTATGTGTGCGCGACTATGTTAGCACTACTGTTCTTAATATTTGCATTTTTTATCAAATACTCGAATACCTCATGCTCTCAAGTTATTAATAATCTCTCCACTAACATTAATATTCATACGAACTAGCCCATTTCTCAAACACAATTTTAAGGCAACAGTAAGCAATAGCCCGGAATGAAAGCAACATAAACCCAACCAAAAAATCTCACCAAACTCGGCGAACTAGTGTTGAGTGTTTGCAAAACACGATTTTTGTAAAAAAATTCGAAAACGAAATACACTATACATATATTCATTACAACTACACAATTATGCAATAATACTGTCAAATAAAATAATAATAACATTAAAAATAATCAATTACTATAAAGAAATACTATGTTTTGGGTGTGAGAGGAATGCAAAAATACTGTTTTTTTTTTGTTTATGGGTGGAGGGTGAACTCAGCATACAGGGGCAGTATAGTCTTTTTACCTATTAGTTTAAAATATAAATTGGGGTGGGGTGAAGACATAATATGTGGGGGTGTCATTTATCCGTGGCCTGAACATATTTATTCTAGGCCCATTCTTGGTAATTAATGGTATAATATACTTACACTTATTTTATGATTTTTTTTATCGAGCTTCAAACTTTATAAAATATAAATATTTGTTTGAACTTATACGAAATTTATGTTAAAGCATATTCAAACACACTTTTAATGGAGTATTGAACTATTTAGTTAGATTTTCAGCCCGGTTGCTCACTCTATCTCTCTCAGGTAGGACATATATGAATGGGCTTTAATTCAAGTAAAAGCGTAAAAGCAATAATTCATCACAAATAACTCTGAATTTTCAAACTAATTGCTGTATCAGAGCATCAGTGAAGTTGGTAAAATAATCTGAAGACAAAATCCATAAATTAAAATTCATTAGTAAAAAACAAGAAAACTATGATAATCTCATATCTGTCTACCAAAATCATTGAACAGGTGAGAGAGAGAATCCACGGAGAGATGTGTGCTTTTTAATATAACTATACTTACCTCAAAATTAAAGCTTCAGAAACTTTTATCCCTCTAATCTTATGTATTCATTTCATATGCTCCACTCAATAATATATGGAGAGTGTGCGATGATGCTGAAGAGAATGACACCGAACGCCAAACGCCCATAGCCAAAGATCCAACTCCACACTCAGAACCTACACCATGAAAACAAACGCGCATGCCTCAGAATCAGATACATAAATCACATATCAAACCTGAAATATCACTTCACAAATCAAATATGCGGTGTTCATATTTCAAACCTGTAAACTGTCATTTTCAACTATGTAGCAAGTAATTGACTTAACAAAATAAGCAACATGACAAGAATACATATATGCACTTACATACTCGTATTAAATAAAGCCTACAGTTAGTTCACACATCATTAAACTGCATATGATAACATATCAAGTCCAGTTTAATAAACATCTAAACAAGAGACTGGAAAGAGATAACTGAACTCCACATATCCATATATATGGGATTTGTAGAAACTAAACCATGATTACAATGCTAGCAGCTCATGACCTTCAAATGGAAAACAATGTGAACTAGAAATTATTTGCATATGGCAGATTTAAAATAAATATCTCTTACAAGATGATTTGGTGCTAATCTTAAAGAAAATATGTGAAATAAAGTAAACAAGGAAAGAAGGATAAAAGATAAAATGGAAACAGCTTTTAGAGAAACCATAGTCATCAAAGTATCTTCTAATATCCTTCTTCCTCAAGTAATCAAACATAAATAGAAACCTGGAATTGTTGCAGTTTTAACGGTTGCCCAAATTCAGTAATTACTACCCAAACCAAATAACTAAAATAAAAAATTTAGAAGTAATGTCACTACTTAATAACAAGCAAACAAATTCCTCCATCCTAAAATGTGAAACTCTACCCAAACATTTGTCACCACCTCTTTTCAAGTTATCTAGCACACATATAACACCTTGAAATAATTATGCAGATTTGCCAGAAAACCAAAATTCAGATGATAACTCAAATTAAATATAGCTAAACTTTATAAGAGTTGCCCTGGCCAAGAAAGAATACCACAATACAAAGGAATAGTCTAAAAAATTCAACCTGCTTTCCATATCTGTTGTTGATAAAATTCCTCATTTCCTCCACAGCATGAACTGTGCATGCTCTAAGTTCTACTTCCTCCTCACTTCCTGAAGGGATTTCTGTATGAGAATCGATTGCACGGGATAGGGAAGGACTATATTTCAGTACTCCAAGCTGCTGAAGAACAGCAGGCACAATATAGTCAGCAAACATGGTCACTGATTCTATGTCGTTGAATTCACCATATCCCTGACCCTTGAATGCACCCCATATATCAGAAGCAAATATCTGAGCCCTCTTATACAAGAAAATCTGGTGACCTTTGTATACTGTATGATCCCTGAATCCTGTAGCATTATACAACAACTTTATTTTGCACTTTGTAGCATCAATAGTTATCATTAGTATTATTTAATTTGGTAGTTGGGATATTGAAATCTAAATCAGGTTCTAATATTAGACCCCGGTTTCAAAAGTCCAATACCTTCATCACTATAAACACCTTTTTTACAACACTCTCTCAAATGACTCATTAATGCAAATATGATTTATTTTTTTTAATTCCTACTCTTAATTTTTTATCACTTTTCACACATTTTATTCTCACCTTTTCAATTTCCAATAAAACATACTCCTAGTAAAATAATAATCTATATAAATCTCAAAGCAAACACACTGTTACTATTTATCAAAATTTTGAAATCCTCTAAATCCCAAATCAAACATGCCCTAGAGTAAATGGTCTAATTAGAAACACTTGGGAAATAAATGACCATTGAGTTTCAGTAACCGCATTAAGTTACCAGGAAAGTGACTGGTGATGAGATCCACGAGCTTTGCAGCTGATTTCTCACAGGATTCTACAAGTTTGGATGCTTTCCCACCAAAAGATCTCTCCAACTCAAATCCTACCTGAGAAAACATGTGAAAAGTGATTCACCTAACTGAAAGCAATTTAAAAGTATCAGAGTTAAGACTATCTTAAATATTTGCAGCTATGCTACTTAGTTAGAACTAGCACCTCATGCAATAAGCGCACTCGTTCATCCTCCAAAGGTAATGGTCTCGGCCATTTCAGCATTTTGCGTAATTCAGGACCTGCCAACCATAATGTCCAATTGTCACAAACTAATCCCTTGAACGGAAAGCTTTAGCCAACAATATATTGCACTTGTAGATATACATAAGAGTAGCAAAATCAATATGAAAAGCCATTTCTATGACAAACTCTAATCCTACAGTATTAAATTGATTTAAATCAACTACATCATTTCAAAGTTTTATAGCCTTAATAACTTTGGGGAAAAAGAAAAAAAACAATACACTGAAAGATGGTGACTGCTGTGGTGCATTCTCACCAGTGTACTTCTGCAGACGATCTGCATCAAAAGCAGACTTATCATTCACGAGAACTTCTTTTAATCCCGCAGCCAAATGATCATAACTCATTTCATTATCTGCATCATTAAAAAAAAAAATATTAAAAAAAAATCAAAATTTGATAATAGTAGTATTAGATTTCCAGCTATGAAGAGTCTGGTCTGAAATTAAAAAACGTACACCACCAAGCAATACATAGATAGGCACAGAATATCCAAAGATTAAATTAAATTACAGAGCATTATAAAATTATGCCAAGAATACACCAAGAATTAACGGAAACAAAGCAAATTACCCGGCCAAAAGCAGAAATTGAGTGCATCCAACACAAGCAGATATTGAACAGTAAGAGAACCGTTATCGAAATAATGAATTCCTTCGAAATTCCACTCCACCTTGGGTATAGAATCGTAGATTTTCTCCGCCAATTTCTCAATGCCTGCAAACGTGTATGTATTTCCATTCATTTACACCCAAAAAAAACCAACTACATTGCAAAGGAAATTACATAGAAAACAGAGCATTGCTTAAAGCAATACAAATCGAAATGATTGCAGCTTAAAACAATACACAACAATTATGTATAAATCCTCGCGCATTCACACGCACATAAACATGAGGGCAATGTGAAGGACCTGATAAGTCGACAGTGACATGGGATGAGTGAGAAGCGACCCAAGCAGAGGTAGCCCTAACGTCCTCCATTCGGCAAACCATAAAAAATATCCTGTTATTTGATTATGTGTGTGTATACAGATATATATTGCAGGTGTGAAAGAGACGAGCGTGATGAATTAAACCCTAAAGAGAATGTGTGGTAGAAAAGGAAAACAATGGCGGTGGCTAATATGGGTTCGAAGTTTCCCGCTTTTGTGTGTGTTCATACAGGTTGACCGAACAAATCACGTGATGATGGCCGTGGACTGTTTTGTTATTTGGGCCCAGTTGAGAAGCCCATATATTGTTTATGGAGAGAGGGAAAGCATGGAAAAAAATGGGGTCCGACTATATGCACCTCCATTTCGGAGGGATGCACTCCCCCTTTCAATTTATTAATAAAATAATAGAATAAAAAGTCAAAAATACCTTTCATTAAAATATAGCGTACTAGATACACCCCTTTTACTAAAGGCACCCCCTACTATCATTTCTTTCATCTTAACCCTAACCCAAATTTCCGCCACCGCCACCATTTTTACCGGTAACAAAAAAAAAAAATCAACAAATTAACCATATTCATCCACAAATTACCATTATCAAAACTTAGAAAACTAACAATTTTTTTTAACAAATTTCGTCAAACCAGAGCCGACCATATATCTTCTTGTCGATCACATTTTGTTGACCATATATCATCCGGTCGATCACATTTTGTCGACAGAAGGATATATGATCCACCAACAAATGTCGATCAACACTGTAATGTCGACCATATACACTCTCGTCGACAACGGGGTGTCGACGAGAGTGAATGTGGTCGACATTACAGTGTCTAAATAAAAAAAACCTGGTGTTTAACCCCGGCGAATCGGGGTGGGCTAACGTCGTGGACGGAGTGGCGTGGGCCAATGCCGTGAAGAGAGGGAGAGAAAAGAGAGGTAGGGGCGACCGCTGAAACCTTTTTTGTTTTGTTTTTTACAGATCAGATCGGGGTGGTGTTTGAGGGGGGGAGAATGGAGGGGAGAGAAGAGGGGGGAGAGGGTGGCCGCTGTAATGTAATTTTTTTTTTTTTATTTTCAGATCCGGGTGATTCCGGCGGCGGGGGAAAATGGAGGGGAGAGAAGAGATCGGGTGGTGGGGCGAGGAAGGGTGCCGCCGGACGGAGGAGGGGCGAGGGCGGCGGAGGCTGCGAGGAAACGCGGTGGCGGGGCAAGGGAAGGTGCCGCCGGACGGGAGGAGGGGGAGGGGGGGCAAACCTGGGGGTTGGGGTTGGGGTTGGCGTCGGACGGGAGGGGGAGGGGGCGGTCGCGGCCGTGGCGAGGCGGAGGTAGGGGGTGGCCAGCGGCGGGAGGGGGAAGATGGAGGTTGGGTTGGGGAAGATGAAGAATTTAGGGTTGGGGGGTGTGTAGTAATATATATGTTATGAAGGGAGGGGTATTTATGACATTTTAGGGGGTGTGACCTAAATTTTTGGGTGTGTATAAATCGGGGGAGTGCATCCCTCCGAAATGGAGGTGCATATAGTCAGACCCAAAAAATGTAGAAAAGAGAAAAGTATTAGAGATGGAAAAAGAAAAATGTTGAGAGATAGTAAATTTTGCAGAAAAAAAAAAGCTTCGACGGAACACTAAAATTGACAAAATCGGTAATTTTGGAAGGGATAGGGAAAGTATATATGTTAAAAAAGTAAAACGTACTTTCAACAAAATTTAATTTATTTATATTAATTTCTTAATAAAATTGAATAAAGGACTCTTGCCACAGCTGCATGAGAATTAATAGTCGTTCTTGGTGGAACATCAATTTTGCATGGGTATTGGAAATATTATAAAAATAGCGCAAAAGCTTTTGTGCAAATGTATTAAGTATAAATAGGTATAAAATGCCTATTGCTGATTTGCTGATTTGTTTCCTTATTTTTATGTTTTAAACCTATTTACACCACACAACTCAAGCCCTAAAAAAAATCATCTAGTTGTGGGGCGCGGTTATACACACACACTAATTTATTGAGGACACCCACGGGATGAGGACACACACTCTGAGATGAGGACACCCACTATTCCAAAATACCCTTCGTCTTCATAAAACCCTAATTCTTCCGGTCATTCCATTTCAATTCAGTACACCCACCTTCCTCCCTTTCCCAACTCTTCCGTCTCTTCATTTCCTCCATCGCCACCCAAGAGCCTCCCTCTCCAGCTGCGTCGGCCGCCTCCTCTCCAGCCGCGTCGGCCGTCGCCTTCCCTCCCCTGTAAAAAAAATAAAAAATGTGTCTCCCGCATCGGCCGCCGCTTCCTCAGGCCTCCAAGCCATCGTCGGTCGTTCGCCCTCTCATGCCTCGTAGCAAACCACACCTCCGCCTCTATTTGAATAAGAAGGCCGTCGTCGTCGTTCGTTGAAGAAGGCCGCCGTCGCCGTCCTTTGAAGAAAGACGTCGTCGCCGGATCCGTAAGAAGTCGGCCCCTCTCCACAAGAAATCGACCCCCTCTCCACAAGAAATCGACCCCCTCCCCACCAGAAATCGGCCCCGTTTCAAGGTATGTTTTTTTGAAAAATCTAGGACAATCTGTGTTTGGGAAAATTTAGGGTTTTTAGAAGTTAGGTAATTATTTTCGAACATATTGAGTTTGTTTTGGAAAAAATTTCGAACAATCAGTGTTTGTTTTGGAAACAATTTCGAACAACTTGAGTTTGTTCAGGAAAAAATTTCGAACAAGATGTTCGATCTTTTTTTTTTTCGGACAAATTTGAGTTGTTTTAGATTTTTTTTCGAACATATTATGTTTGTTCATTAAAAAAAATCGTACATCTCAACTTTGTTTTGGTAAAAATTTCGAACATTTTCAAACAACTCCAAAAAAATCCCGAAAATTTTGTTTCTCGAAATTTTGCCTGGTGTTTGTTTCTCGAAATTTTATTTAAGGATGGTGTTTGTTTTGTTGCCGAGGCCGGAGGGTGGGGATGATTCTACTGAAATGTAACGATGGGTGTACTCATCTTGATTTTTTTAAAAAAATTTGTAAGAGAGGTAAAAGTGACATTTTACTTATCATTAAAAAAAGTTTCGTTCGGTGCACTCCATAGATTGGTGTTTGTATATAAATTTTGTGGGATTTGAATTGATTTGATTCGGTCCCTTAGGCCCATAGTCATGTGTGTATGTATATATTTGTTATAAACTTATAATCCTCACTCTATCATTTTTTAAATACATTATATATACACTTTCTATTGAAATAACGGATTGTTATTAGTTGATATTTAAATACTCGATTTATTAATGAACCAAGCTCGTTAGGTTCAATATCTAATTTTTTTATTTCTTTTAATTTTATAGACTAGTTAACAAGTCTAACCAAACTCATTTTTTAGCTCGTCAATGTTATCGAGTCGAGCTCAAACTTCAAGTACTCGACTGGACTCGAATAACAACTCTAATTGCTTGAACCAAAAACATGATTTTAGTGCAGATACATTATTTGGGCTTTGCCAAAACAATTTCTTCTGGGCTTCGTTAATTTCTTAGGCCCAAATAAAAAAACATGTGCTGGGACTTAGCAAGGTGAAAATCGTAACAAATAGTTAAGAGTTGGGCAACACTACACTAATATATATATGCACCGGTTCAATTGATGTAATTTGTAAATTCAACTAACCCCTTTCAAAATTATTTTTTATCAAAAAAGTGTGAGAAAAAATATTGAAAATTAGTGATTTTGAAAGTCGATAATTGATATACTATTATTCAGAAACGTTAGTTATATACTCCATATGTAAAATCTCTGATTATACATTTTATATCAAGTTTAGCAAATAAATTAACTGAATAGATTATTTTCAATCATATATTTTAAAAAAGTTAACAAATGATGAAGATGGAAGACCTTGAGAGTTGAGAATTTTTCTTTTTTAAGTTTCAACTTTGGATGATTAGAATCATTGAAACTTCAACGTGCTAAGAAGAAATTATAGTTTGGGAATGTTTTGTTCAATTTTTTTTCAATCGAAATGAGAATGAATATAAGATAATTATGATGTTTAATGAGAACAAAAGATGATCAAATGACACAATTTTTCTTCCTAAATAAAATAATTAGTATTTCTCTCCTAAATAAAGTAGTTATTACTTTGATTTATTGATCTCTTCACTACAATCATTTTTTCTCATTTTTTCTCAATCATTTTATTATGCAACAACCTAACTGTCATTTTATGTCTATTATTTTCTTCTAAGACTATCTTTATCCACAACCCCAACCAACCCAACCTTCCAATATAATATTCATTTCTCTCTCATTCACATACACAATCTACAATCCAACCCAATTCCAATTTTTTTTTCACTTTATCAATGACACCAACCCAACCTAAAATATTTATTATTTCTTTATTATTTTCTAAAATATATTATCTATAATTAATTTTTCTATTTTATTTTTAGGTGTGAAATAGTATATAACTATGATTTGATATTCTAAAACCGCAATTATAAATTGAGAAAAAATACATATTCTTAAAATAAAATTACAAACTCAACCAAAATTAAAATTACAAGATAATCAATAGGAAACTGAAATGAAATAAAAAGAAAAATACAAAAAATGTTGGGATTATTTGGATCCATAGTAGAAAATGATACAAATATGAGAGAAAGAGAGAAAGGGTGATAATTGATATGTTTTCCAAAATGCATCAAGATTGGACTCTATTTGTAGAGGATTTTTTTTTATGAATTTTGATAAAAAAATTTTTTTTTTTAAAAACATTATCTTCAATAATTTACCTTATACAAAAAAAAATTGAATAACCAATAATAAAGTGACAAGTGTCACAACATTAAAGAATGTCATATGCATACAATGGAGGTTGCTCCACCAACCGGTGTCAAGGTTTGAGGGTCACAATTTGATTTTTTTATTATTATAATTTTTTGTTTTTTATGCAATTTGGTGGTGACACTCATTTGGGTGTCACCAATAAACGTAGTCTAAATTAGAGCACAATATTAATGACGTGACAATTATTGAGATAACTCATCCTCCAACATTTCCAGAGGTAGGGAAGAAAAAAATACATTTTCAATCATATTTAATCATTTATAAACAAGCCACAATTAAAATTTGAGGAAAATATATGTGCATAATAATCATATCAATATCATAGTACGATACTGCAAGAGAAACAATTCACTGCATTCAAGGAGTATTGGGCATCGTATTACGACACATAACTCAGCTCCTTGCTCAAAATCATTTACAAATTCATCCAATTACAAATTTTAGAACGAGAAAATGAATAACCTTAATTTAAAACTCTAAAAAAAGGGTAGGTGGGTAAAAAAGGATAAAGATATTGGTAAAAGTGGGTAAAATAGTTTGAAGTTGGAAGGTGTTTTTTTTTCTTTTTCAAATCATTCGTTCAAAATAAAAATGTATATAGAGCAAAAGAAATATTCTGTTTGTTTCGCTTTACATTTTCCCCTTTCTTTTAGGTGTTTTAATTAAAAAAAATATAATAAAATAATAGTGAAGTGTCCTTGGTCTATCCCTAAGATATCGAAGTTAAACGATTAGTAGATCAGAAGAGCGTGAGATATTTAAATATGAAAGATAACCCTTAAGTGGGTCATACAGCTCGTGGAAGGTCTGTCCGTCAAGTCCGCGAGTACTTCTATTGTTGATTGAAAATTTATTGCATTCAAGGAGAATACTATCACTTGTGATCGAGTACGATTCTCTTAATACATTTTGAGATAAGTCAGTTTCTGATTTGAGCGTTGAAGATTTAGAGCAACGCAAGCTACGTGCCTACGTGACAATCTCTTTCAAAGCGACCGATTACAGATTACTCGAGGTCAATTTCGTAATTTCGTTGTTAGTTCAAAATCTGATGCATCAAATAGATATAGTACAAATATGTAATTAAAAGAAATTAATGATTTTATAATTTTTTTATTTCATTACAATTACACATGCATTCATATAAGTTTTATATATATATATATATATATATATATATATATATATATATATGTGTGTGTGTGTATATCAGGTATCTCCACAACTTGAAACGCAATGCTAAACAAAAGGCAAACGTTGAAGCATCGATTGTGAATGCTTATTTGAATGAAGAGGTTGGCATGTTTTGTTCTTATTACTTTGAAGACCACGTCAACACAAAGTTAAGAAGTGCTCCACGTAACTTCGGTGGTACATCCGCTGACGATATCAGTGAAGAGGTCGATGGAATGCTCTCCATATTCAAGTCTAAGGGACGGCCAATAGGAAAACCCACTGAACGATATTGGGAGACGAACTCAGAGGCGGAAATAGCACAAATGTATGTGTTGTTGAATTGTGATGAAGTTCAGCCATACATCGAGTAAGTATTTCATATATAAATCGTCTATTTAAATACCACTTCATTTATGTCATTTAATATTAACCAAGTTTTTGAATGTTGTGAATTAGGATGTACGCTCAAGAACTACGACGAGCAGAACCAAACATCTCAGATGCATATATAGATGCTCGTATTCAACGTGAATTTTCCCGATGGTTCGAACGTTATGTGAGTACCATTTAATTAATTATGTTTTACGTAAATAAATTAATATTTATTTTAATTAATTTTAAATTGAGCCGTATAGGGACGGGATAACGCTCTAGACAGTCGATTCTTACGAGATCTCAGCAAGGGACCACTACGTCGTGTAAAGACTTACAACGGTTATATTGTGAAGGGCTACAAATTTCATACGTCTGGGTATGCATCGACAAAGGCAACTACCAACAGTGGCGTCTGCGTTAGCAGTGCGAATTACAATGCAGATGCAAGTGATTACTTTGGGGTGTTACGGGAAGTCGTCGAAGTAGAATATCCAGGATATCCAACAAAGACTGTAGTGTTGTTCAAGTGTCATTGATTTCAATCTTTCTGTACCCTTGACGGTTGCAAATCCCCAATTAATCGAAATTGAAGGTGAAGAGGAGGGGGATGAAGAAGAGGATGAAGATGAGGATGAAGAGGAGAATGAAGAGGAGAATGAAGAAGATGAGGATGAGGAGGAGGAGGATGAGGATGAGGAAGATGACGATGAGGAGGAGGAGGAGGATAGGGACGAAGAGGAGGATGAAGACGATGAAGATGAAAATTAATTCAATTAATGTAATGTATTTATTTCTTATTTTATAAAAGTTGATTAATTATTTATCATTTAGGTACAAATTATAAAAATTAAATTTACTATAAATATAAGCCACAACCAATATATTTATTAATATATGTGGAAGAAATGAATTTCGTGATTTTTTTAAAAAATATTTTGGTAATTTAGTAAGTATATAGAAAAAATTGAATTATTTAAAAAAAAAAAAAAAATCGCCAAAATGCTGACGGAATTCACCTTCCGTCGGTATTTACGTCGGTATTTACTTTTTGAACAATACCGACGGATTATCCGTCGGTATTTACGTCGGTATTTACTTTTTGAACAATACCGACGGATGATCCGTCGGTATTTACTTTTTGAACAATACCGACGGATTATCCGTCGGTATGTACCCTTATATAAAACCTCAACCTAGGGTTTTCTTTTCGAAATTTCGTCTCTCCCACCTCGCCTCCCTCCACCACCTCGCCGAAATTCACATGGCCTTCTGCTCCTCCCTCGCATTCGCCGCCGTCCGCATCTTCAAACTCGTGGAGCCCGCCGCCCTGACCCGCCGCATCTACCTCTCCTCCGTCGTCCCAATCGGCGCCCTCTACAAGTTCGTTGTCTTTTGTTCTTATGCATTTTCTGAGCATAGTTTTATTCCTTAGGCTTTATCATATTGATTTCAAAAGTATTCTTTGCCTTGAGGCAGTCACAAGTTATCTTATATAGCATGTGAATTTGTTTCAGTTGTCTTGTTTTATTTATTGAGATTGATTAGTCTTGTTATATATCGTGCTATATCTTTTAAAATTAGTCGAACAATATAATCAAACTTTATGATTCTGAGAGAGGTGTGATCACTATTATATTTAATTTTAAAAAGTATTTCGACAAACCAATGCCAATTAATTGTGGTCGGAAAATGAAATTCTGGTCGGGGCCTCCCCGGCCACCCATATTTTTTTTATTAATATTTTGTTTTACTGACGGATAATCCGTCGGGATATTCCGTCGGTATGTGAATTTCGAAATCATATTTTTTTTATTAATTATATTGTTTTACTGACGGATATTCCCTCGGTATTATGCCGACGGATATTCCCTCGGTATTATGCCGACGGATATTCCGTCGGCATGTGAATTTCGAAATCAATATTTATTCAAAAATTAATTTCTTTTATAATTATTTTAATTCATTCTAATTTATTTTATAATTATTTTAATCCATACTTTCCGACGGAATTACCGACGGAATGTTGACCCGGTTTGTTAAACGGGTTGTCCGATATACCGAGGGAATATCCCTTGGTATATCCGTCGGCATTTCCGACGGACTATCCGTCAGCAAATCCGTCGGACATCCCGACGGACTGCAAATATCCGTCGGTAAAAATACTGACGATGAAAAAGGGGACGGCCGACATTCCGTCGGCAAATCCATCGGTAACATCGGCGGCCGACGGAAATTCCGTCGGTAAATCCGTCTCCAAAACGCCCTTTTTTTGTAGTGATATGTCTACATTAGTTAGTTTTAAATGTTAATTATGTTATAATAAATGTAAAGTATGTACATGTATGTACGTAGCAATATGTAGGTAGGTTTTATAAAAACGCATATAGCTAGCTAGGAGAAGTGTTACTTTAGAGGAAAGTGGTGTCAATGATGGAGATAAGATTGTATTTTAATTATTTAGTATTATTTATATTTTATATAGTGTCAGCGCTTTGTTTAGGTTTTGATTAATTATTAGTGGGCCGAGCTTTTAGGGCTTACACGCCTAAAATCCTAGTTTATTAGGTTTTGATTAATTATTAGTGGGCCGTGCTTTTAGGGCTTACACGCCTAAAACCCTAGTTTATCTATTATAAATAGGAGTCTCAAGAACATTGTAAGGGGAGTTGATTGAATAGAAAAATATTGGGTTTTATCTATTTTGACGTGTTTTATTTGTGTTCTTCCAGTATTCATTTTGAATCAATGGATTATCACTTTTAATCTCGTTTACGTATATTCCGGGCATTCGTAGAATCAACGGATTTACGTGTGTATCGTCCTTTCGCCTGCATCAATATCATTACGTATCATATCATAATACTCCCTCCGTCCGCCTATAAGTTTCACGTTACTTTTTGGCACATAAATTAAGAAAAGTGATTAAATACGGAGTAATAGATATAGTTACATAAAGTGATTAAATGGTGACTCAGCATGTTTCTAGTCACAAACCTGGAACATCATATTACTGTTAGATAGAAAAGAGCAAACAAATTCATAAAAAGAAATCAAGAATGTACTCAATTACTTGTTATATAAACGTCCAAAAAGAACAAGACAACTGAAACAAATTCACATGCTATATAAGATAACTTGTGACTGCCTCAAGGCAAAGAATACTTTTGAAATCAATATGATAAAGCCTAAGGAATAAAACTATGCTCAGAAAATGCATAAGAACAAAAGACAACGAACTTGTAGAGGGCGCCGATTGGGACGACGGAGGAGAGGTAGATGCGGCGGGTCAGGGCGGCGGGCTCCACGAGTTTGAAGATGCGGACGGCGGCGAATGCGAGGGAGGAGCAGAAGGCCATGTGAATTTCGGCGAGGTGGTGGAGGGAGGCGAGGTGGGAGAGACGAAATTTCGAAAAGAAAACCCTAGGTTGAGGTTTTATATAAGGGTACATACCGACGGATAATCCGTCGGTATTGTTCAAAAAGTAAATACCGACGGATCATCCGTCGGTATTGTTCAAAAAGTAAATACCGACGTAAATACCGACGGATAATCCGTCGGTATTGTTCAAAAAGTAAATACCGACGTAAATACCGACGGAAGGTGAATTTCGTCAGCATTTTGGCGATTTTTTTTTTTTTTTAAATAATTCAATTTTTTCTATATACTTACTAAATTACCAAAATATTTTTTAAAAAAATCACGAAATTCATTTCTTCCACATATATTAATAAATATATTGGTTGTGGCTTATATTTATAGTAAATTTAATTTTTATAATTTGTACCTAAATGATAAATAATTAATCAACTTTTATAAAATAAGAAATAAATACATTACATTAATTGAATTAATTTTCATCTTCATCGTCTTCATCCTCCTCTTCGTCCCTATCCTCCTCCTCCTCCTCATCGTCATCTTCCTCATCCTCATCCTCCTCCTCATCCTCATCTTCTTCATTCTCCTCTTCATTCTCCTCTTCATCCTCATCTTCATCCTCTTCTTCATCCCCCTCCTCTTCACCTTCAATTTCGATTAATTGGGGATTTGCAACCGTCAAGGGTACAGAAAGATTGAAATCAATGACACTTGAACAACACTACAGTCTTTGTTGGATATCCTGGATATTCTACTTCGACGACTTCCCGTAACACCCCAAAGTAATCACTTGCATCTGCATTGTAATTCGCACTGCTAACGCAGACGCCACTGTTGGTAGTTGCCTTTGTCGATGCATACCCAGACGTATGAAATTTGTAGCCCTTCACAATATAACCGTTGTAAGTCTTTACACGACGTAGTGGTCCCTTGCTGAGATCTCGTAAGAATCGACTGTCTAGAGCGTTATCCCGTCCCTATACGGCTCAATTTAAAATTAATTAAAATAAATATTAATTTATTTACGTAAAACATAATTAATTAAATGGTACTCACATAACGTTCGAACCATCGGGAAAATTCACGTTGAATACGAGCATCTATATATGCATCTGAGATGTTTGGTTCTGCTCGTCGTAGTTCTTGAGCGTACATCCTAATTCACAACATTCAAAAACTTGGTTAATATTAAATGACATAAATGAAGTGGTATTTAAATAGACGATTTATATATGAAATACTTACTCGATGTATGGCTGAACTTCATCACAATTCAACAACACATACATTTGTGTTATTTCCGCCTCTGAGTTCGTCTCCCAATATCGTTCAGTGGGTTTTCCTATTGGCCGTCCCTTAGACTTGAATATGGAGAGCATTCCATCGACCTCTTCACTGATATCGTCAGCGGATGTACCACCGAAGTTACGTGGAGCACTTCTTAACTTTGTGTTGACGTGGTCTTCAAAGTAATAAGAACAAAACATGCCAACCTCTTCATTCAAATAAGCATTCACAATCGATGCTTCAACGTTTGCCTTTTGTTTAGCATTGCGTTTCAAGTTGTGGAGATACCTGATATACACACACACATATATATATATATATATATATAAAACTTATATGAATGCATGTGTAATTGTAATGAAATAAAAAAAAGTAAGATTTTACCTTTCAAATGGGTACATCCACCTGTATTGCACCGGACCACAAATTCTCGCTTCATACGCTAAGTGAACGGGTAAGTGTTCCATCGAGTTAAAGAAGCTAGGTGGAAAAATTTGTTCCAACTTACACAAAATCACTGGAATGTCTTCATCTAAACGAATCATATCATCGATCGTGATCGTTGTAGCCGTTAAATCTCTAAAAAATAGACTTAATTCAGTGATAGCCCTCCACACATTGAGAGGAAGAAGTTCTCGGAACGCAATCGGTATCAAGCGTTGCATAAATACATGACAATCATGACTCTTCATCC
The DNA here is from genome assembly GCA_963675135.1 of Galeopsis tetrahit. Classification (NCBI taxonomy): domain Eukaryota; kingdom Viridiplantae; phylum Streptophyta; class Magnoliopsida; order Lamiales; family Lamiaceae; genus Galeopsis; species Galeopsis tetrahit. The sequence continues at coordinate 3,063,846 of OY776120.1, forward strand.
TTGCAACCTTACCCGTTGTTGTGTCTACGCATCGACTCAAGTTCGACACGTAGCCGTCCGGAAAGTTCAACTCCTTTATCCACCTACACAATCTTTGTTTTTGTGGCTTATCCAGTGTGTAGCTAGCCTTTGGAAATTTACCTGTACGCTCATCCTTTTTCAACTCTGGACGGCGACAAAGAGTGTCCAAATCCTCCCGAGACTTTGGAGTGTCTTTCGTCTTGCCTTCCGTGTTCATGATTGTGTGGAACACATTGTCAAACACATTCTTTTCAATGTGCATCACATCCAAATTGTGTCGTATCAATAGTGAACTCCAGTATGGTAAGTCCCAAAAAATACTCATTTTGTTCCAACCACCCTCAATTCCTCTGTTGTGTTCCGCTGCATTTTCCTCAGTACTTTTTTTCAACCCCGTCACTTGAACCTCATATAACAACCTACGTCCTGTACGGAGAGTAAATTATAAGTGACACTAAAAGCAATAGATAAATATACGTTTAGTACTCGATTATTAAATAAATGTATAAAATACCATCTCGTAGTGGAGGTCGATTGTTTGTGACTGCTCTATTTTTTACGAAGTTCTTCTTATTTCTTCGAAACGGGTGACCTTGAGGTAAGAACCTACGGTGATAATCGAACCATGAAACTTTTTTACTCACCGGGAGACTGAAAGCTTCAGTATTCTCCATACAATACGGACATGCTTTCTTTCCGGCCGTACTCCACCCGGACAACATACCATATGCAGGAAAGTCGCTAATGGTCCATAAAAGAGCAGCACGCATCGTGAAGTTCTGCTTTCTAAAAACATCGTATGTTTGGACTCCATTCTCCCATAAGACGATCAAGTCTTTTATAAGAGGTTGGAGATAAACATCCAGTTTGTCCTTTGGATTCGTTGGTCCAGACACCAATACAGTCAGAAACATTGTTTGAGGTTTCATGCACATCCACGGAGGAAGATTATATGGAGTCAGTATCACCGGCCACAAAGAATACTGCTTCCCATGCATCCCAAACGGTGCAAAACCATCAGTACACAAACCTAATCTCACATTCCTCGGTTCACAACCAAAATTTGGAAACACGTTGTCAAGATGTTTCCAGGCCTCTGAGTCTGCCGGATGTCGCATCTCCCTCGACTCAGCCGAAGAGGAATCTGTAGCATGCCACGTCATGTGTTGTGCAGTGGCACTTGATTGATATAATCTCATCAAACGGGGAATGATAGGAAGGTAGTACATCTTCTTATATGGCACTTTCTTCTTTGTCTTCTTCGATTGACCACCAGGTCCCTTTCGACGTGCCTCTTTGTACCGGGGATGGCCACACAATCTACACATATTCAGACTGCTATCTTCGTCACCCCAATATAACATGCAACCATTCACACAACAATCAATCTTCTCAACCGGCAAACCAACATTCTTCAACATTTGTTTGCTTTGATGAAACGTCGTAGGCACCTTATTATTTTGAGGACAAATTTCACTGCATAACTGTGTCACTTGCTCATATGCCCTATTAGAAAGCTTGTTCTCGGTCTTAATGTTCATGAGTCGTGCATTAAATGACAACTGTGAGTGAGATTCACAACCCGGATATAAATCTTCTTCGACTAATTTGAGCATCTCATAAAACCGAAATGCCTCATTCGTCGGCTCCTCTTCCATGTTTGAAAAGCCAGCTTCCCTGATCATTGTTTGATACATATTCGGTTCTTCGTCCCCAAACTGTTGTTCTTCGTCCCCAAACTGTTGTTCTTCGTTCCCAAACTGTTGTTCTTCGTCACCAAAATGTTGTTCTTCGTCCCCAAACTGTTGTTCTTCGTCCCCAAACCGTTGTTCTACCTCGTTACTAGTGCCAACATGATCGAAATTTGCTTCAAGTTGATAGATTCCAGTAGTGTAATAGTAAAACACTTCATCAAATCTATAAGGCCAACGTGTTTCGCCATGACTAGTCCAATTATAATAATTATCAACGAAACCATTCTTCACAATATGCACTAGGACCTCATCAATCTCTTTATATTGCTTATTCTGACATTTCTTAGCATTACACGGACACCTAATGCAATTTCCACTCATGTAATGTGGCTGGCTTTTTGCAAATTCAACAAATAACACGAGTTCATTATAAAATTCCACATTCACATTTCCTCTAATCATTCTAGGAGTACAATACATCCAACGACGGTCAGGCAAATCCATCTGCTAAACATTTAAGTGGAGCAACACATTACTAAACTAAACTTATAATAAATTCAAACAAAACTTATTATATATATAACACATGTAATTACATTATATTGAATTTTATATATAGAGTAAATTAAAAATGGTAGAAAATGTACCGTAATTTGATGTTTCTGAATACCCGAGCGTGAAGTGGAAAATTAGGCAGTAGAAAGTTTTGGTGTAAATTTGCAATACGAAAGTGAAGTGGAAAAAAAGAAAGTTTTAGGGATTTCCCGACGGATATGCCGACGGACTTATCTTTCCGTCGGCATTTCACCCGCCCAAATTTCCGTCGGTCAAGATAAATGCCGACGGATGCTCCGTCGGCATTTATCAAATGGTGAATTCCGACGGAAACTTAATTCCGTCGGCATTTCACCCGCCCAAATTTCCGTCGGTCAAGATAAATGCCGACGGATAATCCGTCGGCATTTATCAAATGGTGAATTCCGACGGAAACTTAATTCCGTCGGCATTTGGCGTGTTATTATTATTTTTTTTTTTATTAATTAATTCAATTTTTTGTATATATAGCAACAACACAAAGCTCACACACACCATATTCGATTTTTTCTATTTTGCAAAACAATATCATGTCTTCTTCATCTTCTATTCGATTTCAGCAAGGCCTTGTTTGTTATTGTGGAAAGGCATGTCGTACATATGCTTCTAAACAACCTAGAAGTAAAGGGAGGATATTTCATAATTGTCCTGACTCCCAAAGTGATGGCGGTGGATGTGGTTTCTTTGTATGGGCTGACACTTTAGAAAAGTGTGTTGTTGACAAGAATCAAGAATCTAATCAAAGTGACCAAGAAACTGAAGACATGAAGAAAATGACTTAAGAGATGAAGAAATTGGTTACAGAGATCAAGAATTTGGCTGAAGAAATCAAGGATTTAATCAAAGTGAACAAAATCATTTTGATTGTGCTAGTTGTCATGGTTGCATCTACCACCTTCAAGTGGTTTGGTTAAATATATGTATAATGCACTCTATATGAGGCTATTTTAATTTGTACTAAAATGCACTCTTCAAGTGGTTTAAATCTATATCTAGAATGCACTCTAAATGAGATTATTTTGTACTCAATGAAACAAATGAATGCACCCAATTTTCATCTATACACCAATAAACTGCAATATATAGTTCAACATATTTTTCAACATAAACATAAATATATACATAAAGATAAATAAGTTCAACAGAAAATTAAATAAGTTCAACAGAAAATTAAATAAGTTCAACAAAAAAATAAATTAGTTCAACACAAAATTAAATTGTTCAAATTGTTCAACCAGGATAGTTGCCAGGAAAGTTGTCAGTGCCGGGAAAGTTAAAATATTCATCCATACCATCATTCAAGTTGACGTTGCCACCGTCGGCCTGACCTGCATCTTGATCTGGAGCTGGAGCTGGAGCTGGCGGTGGTTGCCCCATCGTCTGTTGATAGATGGCCTCGATCTGCTCAGCAGACATCCCCAACGTCCGACCCGCATTGGTACTCCAGAGGCGGAAGTAGTTCTCGAACGTTGCCATGACGTTCGGATCCGGGACGGCAGTGGAGGATACGGACGGCTGCGATGCACTCCGGGCCGACCGACCACTTGGTGTCCTCACGGCGCTGCTCATCCCACCAAGGCCAAGGACCCTTCCCTTGGAGGTCGGGGCAACGTCAAGGTAAAGCTGGTCCACGTCAACAACCGGAGGGGTACCGCTGCTTCCGGATGAAGCAGTAGCGGTGGCTTGCGTCTCAGCCTCTTCAATCCTCTGTCGGACGCTCAACTACATAATTAAAAAATTAAAATTAATTTAATTATCTATATATATATATATATATATAATGTAATTAATACATAAATTTAATTAAACTTACGTGGAGGTCAGTAGTGCGCCCGTAGGTGGACGTCTGTGTATCGGCATTAAACGGATGAAGAAGGCTCAGCCGATCCAAGTGGGTGTGGGGACGTCCAGTCTCCCGCTCCTATTACGTATCAAATAAACATATACAAATTCATTTGGATAACTAATATAAAATAATTAACTATAATTATTTAATTTTTAAATAATTAAATAAAACTTACGAGAGCAAGTGATTGCTCGAGGACGGACCGAGCTCCCCCCCGATGCACTGCCATCCCGCCTCCAACGTCGGTTCTGCGGTTGGCCCGAGCTTTGTCACACTTGTCTTGGTAATCCTGCTCCATCCACTTCTCAACCAACGACTCCCACAGGTCAACACCATCCTCGTCTTTCCCCAGATCAAGATTTTTGTCTTCATCACGCCAGGCCTTTCTCCAGTCGTACATCGTGTTCGTGTACCGAGTAGAACAAAGATTGTTCCACTTCTGGTAAATAGCGGCGTCCGAGTAGATCGTCGTATCCCAACGGGCCTTTTTCTATACAAATAAATATTCAACATATTTATCAAATAATATGAATAATTAGTTATTTAATAAACTTTAAATATTGTAATTATATACCTGGAACTCCTCGAAATAATCATCCTTTTTAGATTGTGGCACCTTCGACCAAGTGATAGCACCCTTAGAAATCTTGCAATCCTTAAAGGATTTTGTGCATATCCTGGACACCTCATTACCGGGCATCAACCTGTAAAATTATTAACAAATTTATAAACTAACACATTATAAATAAATAAATAAAGTTAATCGTTATTGAATCTCATCAAACATTAGAATTATTGACTTACCTTCCTGAAACGATATCAACGGGTTGCCTTGTGTCTCGAACAGGATGCTGACGAGAAGAGGATGACGAACCAACCGACATCGTAGTCGGCGGCGGCGGCGACACTGCCACAGGAGGAGGAGGAGGAGCCGTCACAGGAACTGATTCATCCCGAGACCTCCTTGCACGTGACCAAATTGACGACCTACGACGTGAACCCGAACCCGAACCCTGATTCGGTACTTGTTCACTCATCTGTTTCAATCAATAAAAAATACATAATTTTACTAATTATCAATTTAATGAACATATTGCTAATTTAAATTTTTTACAAATATAGCATATTCCTAATTTAATCAATTACTAATTTAATCAACATATTCCTAATTTAAATCAAAACAATATATATATAACCTAATTACAACGTGATACCACCGTCGAACCATCTAATTAACTAATAATTTAAACAATTGATTGAAACATACATCACCTAAATTAAAAATATTTCTAAATTAACATATTCCTAAATTAACAAATCTAAACATAATTAAAATAATACTTTTCTAATTGGAGTTTTCTAATTATCAATTTGATGAACATATTCCTAATTTAAATTTTTTACTAATATAGCATATTCCTAATTTAATTAATCAACATATTCCTAATTTAATCAACAATAACCTAATTTAATTATTATTTTTCTACCTAACTTAATCAATAATAAAAAATTGAACATATATATTCCTAAATTAACAAACCTAAAACTAATTAAAATAATAATTTTCTAATTGGGTCAATAATTATCAATTTAATGAACATATTCCTAATTTAAAATTTTTACTAATATAGCGTATTTCTAATTTAATCAACATATTCCTAATTACAACGTGATCCAACGGTCGAACCACTATATCTAAACTAATTTAAACAATTGATTGAAACATGCACTACCTACATTAAAAATATTCTATATCAAAATTACACCATTAAATTAAACTAGTAATTAACTATATAACAATTGATTAATGTATACATATAACAATTAAGTAGTAAATTAACCTTAAAAAACAACTCTATCAAAATTATTCTTAATCAACAAATTAAATTAACTAACATTCGTACTAACATGATCATAATATTTTAACAACTAACTAAATCAATATAACATGCAAATCAACATTAAATTATTCATATTTACATATATTCATGCATAAACATATATAAGTATTAAAACTAAGTAATAGAACTAATTAAGAAAACGTACCGTATCGATGTAATCGGAGAAATTTGCTTCAATAGCCTCGTCCTCGTCTTCGTCTTCCCCACCGAAGCCTCGCTCACGCACTCCCCTTTTTTTTTTTTTCGCCAAACATTCTGATATCAGGCCCTTATATAAAAAAAAAAAAACATTGCCGACGGATATTCCGTCGGCATTTCCCTCGCCAACCGCCCTATATTAATGGTAACCGTTACCTTTTTTGGAAAACGAGGCAGTGCGGATTCAACGTGTCGGATGCCGACGGATTATCCGTCGGCATACGCTTTTCTAAATATCCGTCGGCATTATCCCTCGATAAATGCCGACGGACGGAAATCCGTCAGCAGTTCCCTCGGTAAATGCTGACGGAACCGACATCCGTCAGCACATCCCTCGGTAAATGCTGACGGCACCGAAATCCGTCAGCATTTATGTTGACTTTCAAAATCCGTCGGCATTCCGTCAGCATATCCGTCGGCAATGCTGACGGACTATAATCCGTCGGCATATGTCCGTCCCTATAGCTCGCGTTTTTTGTAGTGTATATTTATTTCTCAATCCGACTTACCTACTAAGAATCTAAGATATTAATTGTTGTTTTATTTTGTATTTCATTAAAAGAATTCGACAAAATGGAAAGGAAAATAAGCGAATTACCATTTATCAAAAGAAAAAAATGCTAATATATAATCGAAGAGATATGAATATAATATGCACGTGGTGTTTACATTTTCTTAACTTAGAAGTTTCAATACTACGCCTGTCTCTCTCCCATAAATAAGAACAATACTATGCATGCCGCATAATTGATTAAATAAAAATAAGAAAAAGCGTAGAATGCGAAAGTTAATTGCTTCTTTCACTCTCACAACTTATAAAATATGCCGCATAATTGATGGTCGGATCTTAATTGTTGCAATTTGGATATATAAATAATAAATTAAATTCAAATTAAGTGAGTATTTCATTTCTACATTACCACTGATTATTTAGAAAGCATAAACACTCCGAAAAGATTCTCAAAGTTGGATCATATGAGTGTTGTCAACACACAGTTTATCAAACACAAAAAGACTCCGACCCCAAGAAATAAAACTTAATCTCAATTTGAAGCGAACCAAACATGGACACATGGCACATGTAGTAATTAAACCCTAATCATGAATTATTAAAACTGCTTTTTGTCTCCCACATCTTCCATTAATTATTACAACTAACCTATATTTTCTCTTTTCTCCTTTCCACAATTATTTGCACACTTATCCTATTTTTTTTTTATAATTGTTTATACCTTTTTTTTTAAAAGGAAACTCCTCCATTAATATAACATTTTAGTTCACCTATGCGAAGGGTGGGAATGAGCTAGGCCTAGGTAGGCTTTACGAAAAAAAGTCTGGTCTGTTAAAAAAAATTTAGACCCGAGCCTGTCCCATGGCCTGTTATAGACTTTTTTTTAAGGCTTGACCTGACCTTTTTAATAAATAGGTCTGACCCGAAAGTCTTTTAAAGGCCTTTTTAGTTTTATCAGTGCATTTAAAAAAAAAAAGAATCCTCCATAAAAAAATCAGTATTGTTTAATGCTTACTAGTTAGAAATTATATATATTACACACTCTTATTTAAGATGTTTTCTATATTTAAGTATAAGCATTAGGTATTTATTATATTTTTATATTATATATATATATATATTTAATTAATTAAATAGGCCGGCATGTTGGGCTTGAAAGGCCTACGAAAAGGCTCAAGTCCGGCCTATGTAACTAAATAGGCTTTCAAAAAAGTTTGAGCCCGACTTGTTTATTAAACGAGCCAAGCCGAGCCGAGCTTTAATAGGCCAAGCCGTAGTCTCCTGTCGGTTAGCCTGACCCATTCCCACCCCTACCTATGCTATGCGTAAATGCTGAGTTTAAATATTAATTGAAATAACTTTATTCATATTAAATTGTTAATTATATCCCATCATAATCTTCCTTTTTACTTTTAACACGAAGATTAATAAATATAATATAAAATGTATAGTGAGTAATTGGGATAATGAGATGTAGGAAGAAAAAAAGTTGAAAAGAAAATAAGGAGAAAAAGATATAGATTAGAAAATGTAGTCGTTCCATAGAAACTTGCACACTTGGGTGGGCACACAATTTTAAAAATGTGTATGAAAAGGTTTAATGAGTGATATTTTGAGGGGTAGTTTTGTAAAGTTTTATGAATAAAGTTAAGTAAAAAGTAGATTGAGTGTGGTAAAGTAATGACACATGGGTAAATAAGAGTATATTTTGAGGGTGAGGGTTATGAAGATATTTCCTTTTATGAAGTGTGCAAATTGATATGGGACATCCATTTATAAAAAGTGTGCAAATTCCTATGGAACAGAGGGAGGGAGTAGTAAATTTTGCTATTTAAAAAAATAAAAAGTTTATAACATATGATGTCCAAAATAAATAAATTACAAAAAGACTAAGGAAATATATTTCACTATTTTATAAATTTTCCACATCAATAAAACATTAAATAATGATTTTAATGATTTGATGTTGTCTCCCATGGATCGAATCATATGATCACATGCACGCATATAATATGGAGATTGTAATATATTAAAAATAAATCATCTATTTAAAAATTCGAACAATAAAAAATATTTATATATATACTCTTAATTCCTCACCAGATTAATTTCACACACTTTTAAATGAAATGATTATTTCAATATATATATCATTATATCCCGTCATAATCTCCCCTTTTCTTTTTACACTAAGCTAGATTAATAAATATAAAATGTATAATAAGTAATTGGGGTAATGAGATTTAGGAAGAAAAAAAGAGTAAGAAAGAAAACAAGCAGCAAAAGATACTATAAATTAAACAAGCAGAAAGAAAACAAGTAGTAAATTTTGCTATTTAAAAAAATAAGAAGCTTTAAACAGTATGACCAAAATAAATAAATTACAAACATAAAATATATTTCACTATTTTTATATATTTTCCACATCAATAAAACATTAAATAATGATTTGATGTTGTCTCCCATGGTATCAAATCATAGGCATATCACGTGCACACATACAATATGGAGGTTGCAATATATTAAAAAAAATCATCTCTTCAAAATTAAATTCGAACAATAAATAATATTTATATACTCTTCTTTACTTGTGGACTGAATTCTCGATCCCAATTTATTTAGAAAGGAGACTTATCTAATGAACATTTTTATATGTGTAAAGTTACTTTTAGCGAAAATATTTAAACTCAAAATGCAAGATGAGTCGAATGATTTGATACGTACCATAATTTTTTTAATCTCATTTAAAAGTTCGAATTGTAGAAATATGTAAATTCAATTCATTTATATTAATTCTATACATATTACTCCATAAAACATGAAAGATATTAGAGCATATGAATTGATATTGAACTATTTTTATATATCATCATCACTATATATGCACCCTGTAGTTAGCAATTAATCAAGGACCATGCATGTTCGATTATGCCATCGTCCACCAGTGGAGTGCCAATTCAACCTATTCAATAATAGAGACAACACTTTATCCCAAATAATCTGCACTACTTTTTGCACTAAAATGGAAATTCCGTAATTAATATTCATTTTAAATTTAGTAATTTATGCAATTGTTCCCCTTATTTATGGAGGGGATAGCTCCCTGATTAGGGTTTGAAGGTAGCTAGAAGTAGAACCCTAGCTAATTAAACACTATGCCAAATAAGCTGATAGACAGCGGTTAAAAACCGTTGTAAATTGGAATCAGTAACCGCTGTGGTAATAAGGGCTGTAAAAAGAGGGCGCTGATAGACAGCGGTTATTAACCGCTGTCATATCTATATACAACAGCGTTTATTAACCGCTGTTATTCCATCAAAACCGATGTGGTATGTGCTCGGTTTGAACCCCTTACAATATTTACGATAGCGGTTTTATTAGTTATGACAGCGGTTATGAACCGCTGTTGTTTGAATTTACTACAGCGGTTTTTAACCGCTGTTGTTTAGAATTACTACAACGGTTTTTAAACGCTGTTGTTTTGAATTTCTACAGCGGTTTTTAACTGCTGTTATTTATTAACAACCGTTGTTGTACTTGCTCTATAACAGCAGCTGTATTAGCTATAACAACGATTATTAGCCGCTGTTGTATATATCCAATATTTAAAAAAAAAAAAATGAAATATTCATTTGCTAAATTAATAAAAATAAAATACAAAATCTAAAAACATTTATGTATATATATAAATTCAACTAGACTATTACAATAAATTCATTAATGAGCAATTCCTCCCAACGCCTCATTAATTAGCAATCCCTCCCAAAGCACGTATAGTTGCAATTGTACTTCGTCAATTTGAGCTTTCAGATCAACCCCGTTAAACTGTCTATCTTTATTCTTAAGTCTTCAAGCCAATTTCAAGTCAAATAGGGGCTCTATCAATGTCGTTATCTCTGGTCATTAATGATTCCTTAATGAAGAGATCATCAATCATTCAAAATGATGAGTGTAATTAGCATATAATAAAAATGATGGTTGTAATTACTTACCTTCTCCGCAGCGTAATGCTTTGCTACTCAGCTCCTAAAGTCAAAAAAATGAAAGTAGATACATGAGTGAGTAATGTTAATTATAAATATTATTCTTATGTACAATACAAGAATCTTACCTTGATTTAGTAGACTAATTAAGTCGTATGACAAAGTCTCTCCAATCAAGATCATTATTCGTATGCCAACTTGATCCCGCTGACATCAAACACCCTTTCTTCTTTTTATGGTCAACATTAAATGCCAACTAAAAGTATATACAATAAGCATATAAGATACTAACAAAAAAATTAAATAAAGTTCATAAAAGGATGTTAATGTACTTACAAGCACAACATTCCATACATGAATCTTGTCTTTCTTTGGAAGAAGGTGCCAAGTTGGATTCTTAGCTTTCCAACTCTTAGCACCATTATTCTCTACAGGCTGCCCATTCTTGTAGTCATCATGATATATCTTAATCTTCTTTTTACGAGGTGCCACAAACCTATTCATCACAAAGAATATAATACATGGATAAACACAAACCCATGACTTTTTTAGACATTGATTGAAGAATTAAAAAAAATAGAACTTTTAGATAGCATATATGATTTATTAATTTCAAAAAAAAAAAAAGTGAGTGAGAGAGACCTGGAGACTGGAGAGTAGTGAAAGAACTTGCGGGTGGAGAAGAAGATGATGAGGGCAAGGGCGGCGACGGGCGGACTGTACACTCACTTAACATATACAGGAGTCCCTCACTTAACATATACAGGGGTGGTGGGACAATTATATATAATATAATATCTACTTATAACATTGATTAAATAACTAATTAAATTTATGATATATATAATATAATATATATAACTGATACAAATTTAAAAGATCAATAAAATTTTATATTTACATGAGAATAATAAAACCTAGAAATTATTTTAAATAAATATTAAATTTATTTTATAACCATATAATAATTAAAATATCAAATTTATTTTATAAGCATATAATAATTAAATATGAATTATTTTAAAACTTATTCGGGATTAAATAAATTTTAAAATTTAATCTTCTTTTTTTAATTCAACTCGAATTCTACTTCCATGTTTCAGTAAAGAAAAATTCATAAAAAAAAAAAAGGAAAAAAATATGTTTGATATTTTTTATTAATTTATAAATATTTATCTTAAATAAAAATTATTTACTTTATTTTTATTAATTGATCATATATATTAATTTTTACTACTATATATAATTTTTAGGGATATTTACTGTTGTACGTTTTTCTCTTTTTTCATACATAATAATAGGCCTTAGAGAAAGAGAATGATTAGAGGAGTTTTCATACATCTTCTTTTTTATTTGTTTATGAACTGCCGTGATTTTCTTTCTAGATTTTTCCTAATTCTTTAATTTGTTTCTTATGTTTTTCTCTAACATTTTAGAACTACTCATTGATTTCATGAAATCTAACATTCAATTTCCACATCAACAAAAAAAAGAAACAATGGATGATCAATTTATTTCTCCTTACCGTCCGACGACGGACAACTGTGGGTGCAATGCAGGCGAAAAATGTGTCTCTGACGGCTACCCCTCTCACATAACGAGGGGCGCTTGGGGGAGATAAGAAGAAATATTAGATTTTTTTAATTTGTTTAATAATAATATAATATATTGGACCTGATATTTTATAGATTTTCTTAACTTTTTTATTAATAATATAGTAATATATATGAACAAATATTTTTAAACTTATATCGTTGTTTAATCAAAATCGTATATTGTGTTAATCATTATATATTTCTTAATTGATAAAACTTAAAAAATAATTAAATTAAAAATAAAATTCTTTATAAATCAATAAAATCTTAAAAATATGAAATAATCAAATACAATTTTGAAGATTAATTACAAGATTTATTTTTTTAATAGATTTTTTTAATATATTTATTTTTGAGAATTTAATCGTATTTCATAAAAAAAATTCAGTAATTTTAAAAAAAAATTATCATATTTTTTTATTTAATTATTTTTAAAGATTAATTTGATTATATTACATAAGAGAAGTTATTACAGCGCATAACTAAAACATATCACAGCAGTTACGGAAAACCGCTGTCTATCAGCGCACAAATGGAACCTATGACAGCGGTTCTGAAAAAAGATGCATATGACAGCGGTTTTTGAAGTTTTAACAGCGATTTTAAAAATAACCGCTGTTATTCAACTGCTGTAAAAAGCATAATTTGGCATAGTGAAAGCGGCACACATTATTTAAGCCTTTTTAATACTCCGTAACAACTACTCCCTCCGTCCGTCTATAAGCTTCTCGTTACTTTTTGGCACATAGATTAAGAAAAGTGATTAAATAATAGATATAGTACAAGTGATGTGATTGAGAGAGGAGAGAGATACAGGAAAAAAGTAAGATATAAAGTGATGTGTAAGAAAAAGTACTTACCAAAAAGGGTATGAGAAACTTATAGACGGACGGACCAAAATGGTAAAATGGGAATCTTATAGGCGGACGGAGGGAGTAGTTTTAAATGAGATTGTCTCACAAATTTTTTTGATCCGATATAAAAAATGATAGTCATTTTTTTAAAAAACATAATCACTTTTTAGGTTCACTAAAAAAATACACTGATTTGCATTTTTTGCAAATATAAAACCTGAAGAAAAAAGGATCGTTCAACACACAAATTTAAAATATGATCAAAAGAGATCCACGTCAGATGGTCTCACATTCACATAAGTTTTTGTCTTCAAGAAATTATATATTCATAGCTACCAAACTTTTCATTTCATCCTGTACACGTTCTCTTAATTTTTGGTGCAATGACTCTTACATTTTATTATATTTTTCTTTTTTTCAATCATATGATCACCTTTAAGAGCATTCACAGTGTGGGTGATGATTTTTGGGTTTTAAGTTTGACACATGTGTGACACCTCAAAAGTTTCTTACTTCTATCTCAAAAAACTTTTACCTCTCCAATGCATTTTACCCCAAAAAAATAATACAAATAAAAAATAATTTAGACCACATTAAAGCCCACTCTCGCAAGTGAATTACACTCTCCAAATTGTTCTCTTTTTTTTCTCATGTGTTGTTCACTCTCCCTCTATCCCACTCTCTTTTTTCCTAATTTTGTACTTCTACTTGGGTAGAAGTTCTTCTACCCAATCCCTCCTCTCTCTCTTCCACATCATCTTCCCCACTACCCTTCATTTGAGTTAGGAGTAGAAATCCACATGGGACTTCTACCCCCATTGTGGATGCTCTAAGGACCGACTAATTTGTTATGTCATGGTATCCGGTCCAAGGACCGACTAATTTGAGGGAATCAATTTCACTATCCACTTTGCGAGGGCTTCGTTTAAAGTTAGAATTTTACGCTTTGTATGAACAGACACCATAGAAATTGTTTGTACATTATAGGTTTCGAACTGATCAGACCTAGAGAGTAGCGCACTCATAAATTAATAACATAGAAGGCCAACTCATATTTAATTTATGTGTCCAAATTCATGGATAACTTTCATCCACGAGTGTATGACATGTTCATTGACTACATTAAATGTAGCTATATTCCTAGCTAGCTATTAACCTTGGTAGATCGAGATTAAACGACAAGATGTTTAGAGCATGAAACGTCGTTTCGCTGGAACACTTTACAGAGGAGACACGGAGCATAATAGTGGGGATTCGACGGAACGAGGGCCGCACCCCAGTGTCGGAAACACACCATACAATAACTCCAAAATTAATTTTATAAAAAAAAAAAAAACAAACAAACCCAGAAATGACACCGGGCGTCCCCCTCTTCACTAATTATTTAATAATTATCTAAGTACAAAATCACACATATTTAATTACATTATTAATCTCTAATTACATTATTATTGTTTAATTTGGTCCCCTCTTCATCTTCTCTGTCAAACTAACTAACTCCAACATTCAAAGCTGTACGAACATGGCTACGTAGTAGGCTATATGTATATGTTTAGACAAAACCCCGGCCACGAATATATATATGTTGCTACGATAATCAAGATTAATTACGTTCGATGCATGTTAATAACTTGTGCATGTGACTACAATTAGAGATACTTATTTTTACAGACCATGAAATCTTGTTCAACCACTTTTATATAAGCCATATCCAATTATATATGTTTGATAAATATAATTGTAGGTCTTAATTTATAGGTTTGACCATTTTTATGCAATGGAAATCACAAAAGGATTCCTCAAGAGTCCGTTCTTATCTTTATTACTCCCAATCTCATTATTTCCACTTTCCTTTTTTGGTTGTTCAATTTTATTATGCCCATACCTTTTTTGGAAACAATACTATTCATATACTTTATCTCAACTCTCATACCATCACTTATTTATCCATTTTATGTCATTCACTTTATTCATAAACAATCATTTATTTATAAATGGACCCCACAATACCCCCAACTTATCTACAATATGAATAAACTAATCAATTTTCATTAAAATCTGTGCCCAAAGAAGTGGGCATAATAAAATTGGACGGAAGAAGTATTAGGGTTTGGGTTTTTTTTTTTTTTTTTTATAAAGGAATGATTATTAAAATTTAGAGATTATGACAAAATTAATCTGGGCCATTTTATGGTCGTTTGATCATACTATGTTTGTAATTAAAAAATAATCAACGGGCTACCTACACTATACATATATCATGTTTTTTAAACATTAATTATCATATGAGTATGACTTATTAATGAATATTTTCCGTATATATCAGCTATGGCGTTGAAGCAAAAAATTTAAAATCAAATTAAAATACTTGAAATTAAGGGCCAAATTTGTAAAATTCTTGAATTAATTAATACTCCCTATCATAGATTAATACTCCTCTATTTTTTAATATATGTTATTTTAGCTTTTCACAACAATTTAAGGTTAGTGTTCCTTCTCTGGAGCCGATTTGCTATCTTCTTAGATAGCGGAGCTTCAAGGAATGCTGATTTGATCGATGATCGTTTCACTCTCTCACGATTGAGTCTGAAAAATGTGGTCTTTTGATAGAAGTCTACTGTATGGATAGGTACGTGAGATCGCATGAAATGTAATTTGTTCACTATTTGTAATTCTACCCTAAAAAAAAAAAATTAAGTTAGAGATGTATGTCTATTAAACCCTTAGTTAATTATAATTAATGAGTAATTAATTTTGGTAAAGAAAATTTGTTTAATAAATAATTTGGCCAAGAACATAGCTAATATTCATAGTCATATTTAAAGAAAAAAATTCAGAATGATATTTGTTTTAAAAATAGTTAAAAAGCTAAAATGACATATATTAAAAAATTGGAGTGAGTAATATGATACCCACAAAGCAAGAAAGAAACAAAAGTCTATATATAGTTTCTTGAGTAGTCATTTTAAATTCTAATATATATATTATTAGGCTAGATATGGTTTCAGTTTTTGCCTGGTAATTAGATTTATATTCCAACTGACAACAACCAACTTGGTGGAGAATCGACCAAATTCCAGTGACCGCTTCTACTTTGTAATAATTTCTCAAAGCACTAAGATTTATATATTAATTAAAGCATAAGCTATGTTTATTAGTACTTAATTAATCCCATGTTCCTTTAACTAATCCCCCATGCATCATTCATCGAGCCACACCATATGGGGTCAACTTGTTCAAACCTTGCTTTCCAACACCTGGACACAGGATCCTTTTCTTAAACAAAACCTTGATTTTTGTTAAATTCTTGTCCATCTCTTCCCACTTTTCGAGATTCTTATTAAGTCTTAGTTTTGTTTGACCGATGTGCAACTTAAGTACGTTTTTTAAATTGTTTCGTTGAACAGTTGCAGTTATTTTTACCACATGTTACTTTCCCTAGCATACAAGTATTTAAGTGGTTCGATCAATGTGATCTACATCCACTGGACCAGACGACTTCAACTTTGATTGATCAAGAATGTTTACACACTCATTCACTCGGAATAGGATTTATCCTCACTTCACTCGTGAACTCACAACTCAAAGACGAATGCTCGTAATGCGTCAAACTTTACAAAATGCAAGTGTTGGGGTATTTATACTAATCAATGGTGATTGATGCATAGTGTGGAAAACGTGAAGCCGTTAATTTGTTGTAACAAGCTCACGTGTTCCGCCCTTGCGCAATCGAAATGACAGTTTTGCCCCTTTACTTGTAACTCATAACGGATGGCATTATCAGAAGACTCATCAGCTGACTAACACAACTGATATGAGATTATGAGATAACACTCACAGTAAATTTTTATATATAAAATAAATAAATAAGTTGATTTGTATAAATGTGTAATACAAAAGTAATACGAGTAACATTTTGTGTAATATTGTGGATACTACAATTGTTCAGTGAACTTAAATTGCAAAAGGGCATTTTGCGTAGTAAGACGTAATCCAAATTCATAATGTAAGGATCTTTGATTCTAAATTCTTGTCTAACATAGTATAATCGATTCTGAACATATATAAACATTATAAGAAATTAAAATTGAAATTAGCATGTGAAGAAGATGAAGAAACGACATAGCAAAGCATGATATGAGGGGCTAATGTTTGGGAGCGGCCCTACAAATGTTCGTTTCATTCATTATTTAATCGAGGCATATGTCTACCCATTTCTCTCTTTAATTTTTATTAATATTTGTCACATTTCATGTAGTATTACACTCTACTGAATTTTTAACACGTGTTGACCCCGTTAATTATTTTTCATATAACACATTTAAATTATCCGTAATATGTGATGATTGTGATCCCATTCGAATATGAAAACCTCATTGATGGAGAAATTAGTTACGGAAGTTAGTGTGACAGGTTCACTGAATTAATACTTTTTTTCTCTTTAAAAACAGAGACTGGAGGGCCAAAATTTAAACTAAATTGAAGTATATATATATTTTCCTGTACTGATAATAACCTCTGGGAGTCCTTATTAATTTTAAGCCACAAGTTATAATTAGAATTATCTAGTATTTAAAATGTAATAATAGTATTTAGATCATATATATCAAATTCACAATAATGCACACTATTTCTTTCATTATTGCAAAAGTGGTCTGCATAAGTAATGAAATAGTATAATATATATATATATATATATATATATGTGTGCTTTCTAGCTAATTGGTGTCATCTATAATTAAAAATCATGTGTAATATTAAAAATTAGAGACAAAATCATTACAAATGAACAAGTGTTTGCCAATATAGACAAGTGAAATCCACCAACACGATGATATTAGTATATTACCACTCGATCCTAATTTAAATTTAGTTGCTATCGATCATTGTCACCAACATATATTTAATTAAATAATTAATAATGTTAATGTTGTATTATTTCAACATCTTAATGTCGCTATCGTTTCTTTTGTTGTGGTTAGAATTATATTTTATCTAAGTTGTTGTAGTGTGAAAAATGACATGTTGATGTCCTATATTAGTTGAATAATTACAAGGAAAAGAGCATTGTCGACACAAGTGCTATGGGAAATTAATGGAAGTTTCATTAGTCTATTTTGGTTAATTATATATGAATAACTTTGAAGATGCATTAACATGCTATGTTGCTATCTCTGGTAGTTAAAACCGTCTCGATCATACTCCCTCCGTCTCTAAAAAGTTTACGGTGTTTTTTTAGCACGAAATTTAAAAAAAAGTGTAATTATTAGAGTGTTAAGGAGTAATTTTTTGGATCACATCAGAACAAATTGTAAAAAAAATATAACTTAATTGATATACTCCTAGTATTTAATTATTTTGAGCTCATTTTAAAAAATATTGAAAGTCATTAGACTAAGAGTTTGTATTTAGTATTTTTGTAATGCAAAAAGTTATCTCTAAATAAGTGCTAGCACTAACTAAGTTCATTGTATTTATTTCACCATAATGTAAAAAAGGGATCGATGCTTCGAGTGCTAGTGCATTATTACATATCATTAGTGACATTTAAAAATTATTCAAGTTAACAATAGAAAATTTTAACTCTTAGATTTCTATTTCTATATTCGGAAATATATAAATTTATTCTCTAAAAAAAAAAAAAAAATTCGGAGATATATGTACATATAGAATCTTTGTATTCGGCTCAATTTTAAGAGAACGGAGAATAATTAGCTAGTTTTTCTTTTTCTTCATACAAAGTATCCATTGATTTAAATTCAAATTTGATCTCTTTTCATACTTCACAAGCGACAGCTAGTTCAGGACTCCATTTGAAAACCGTTTTACTTCATGATTTTAAACTTGATTTTAAAAAACCACTCAAAATCATCTTTATTAAATTTATAAATTTAACAAAAAGTTAAATTATTTTAATCTCACTCAACATACAATACTACTATAATAATATAATAAATTTAATCATTACACAATTATCTAATAAGTATATATAACTCACATAACAATATATAATATACTCGTAATAATGATATTTCGTCCAATCTTACTCATTGATTTACATAAAGTTAAATCCACTCTCACTCAAAAACTAAAACAAACTTGCATATTTTATTTATTTAGTAAAAAATGATTTCAAAATCATCCAAAATTTTGTGAAAAAATAAATTAAAGATCATGGTGTAATGAGTGACGTCATCCCTATAGCACTAATCATTGAACAGTTTATTAACAATGATTGGGAATTTTAAGAAGTGTCCACGTCATCATTAAATTATTACGATAACGATTAATTAAATTGCGTTTCAGAATTGACAATTATTTGCATTCTCTTTTCCTTTTTGCAAGTTCAGTTGCACACTCACCTGTGACTAATTAGTGGGGCTACTGTTTACATGTAATTTTCTCTGATAATGACCTAAATTATTGTTAAATTTTGCATATTTAACTCTAACAAAACTAGTTAAATAAATTGATTTAGAAATAGTGATGTTTGGTTGATTATTTTAATATGACAAATACTTGTGTGTACCACTTGACCTAATTTCTTAAATGTGTGCATTTTGCCCATAAGTTATGGTAAATAGAGTATAATATTAGTTTAAATAAAGTATAGTATTAGTTCACATATTATATAATATTAATTTAAATATTAAATAAAAACAAGTTATATGTATATAACGGATACATAAGAGTGCAATCAATATATGAATTAATATACAAAAATTAATTTTGCACCTCTCTATAATTTCGAACTTTAGATTAGAAGAAATTCTTTCGAATATACTTTGAATAGAGTATTTGAGTTATTCAAATTCATCAATAATTGACTTGTAGACGTCGTTCTAATACTTTCTACGAAAATATCATGTCCCATTGCAGCACCAACCTAGCTTTTTTTTATTATTATTGTTAATATTTACTTTTTTAATAAATTGGAGTAATATAAATTAAATATTCAAGTTTCAATTACATACATGACGTGATATTTTATATTTGTTATCGTGATTTATCTTGTCTTATTGTTTAATTAATTATTCCATATTAATGATATAAAATGATGTTGATTTTTTTGATTTTTTTTAATTACGTGTGTTTACTTTTATCTTAAATTTTTTTTTATGTATCTTATAATTAGTCATCTTCTTGAATGTTATTATTATTATTGTTTTTTTCTTCCCTTCCCTTTTCGAAAGTGCAAAATCAATTTAGATATTCTAAGATTCGGGGCCCGACATGTTATTTCATGATAGTATATTCATATTATGTTGTATTTTTTCATGATAATTAATTATTATATATTCTGTCGCCGAAAACTTTTTAAAGTGGGTTACGTTCACGTCATATAATTGTAAATCATGGCTCTATATAGTTCATATAAAGTCAAATTATATAATGAAGTTATGAACAAGTTGATTAATATCGGTATATGGATGGCCAGATTTAATTTCCGGTTGATATTATATTTTATTGGAGTAACAATTAAGCAATTCATTTATATCTAGTTAAATAACGACATTTGTATTTGGGGGATTTAATAAAATAAAATTTTAAAAAATAAATTTATATATTTTGCTGATGGATTTTGAAATTATTATTATAAGTAAATGAGGGGACCAGACCATTAACGTGCAATTTTAATTAATCTGCAAACGTGAAAGAATTCAGGGAATTGATTCCAGATGTATAAGTCTGATGCCATTAAAAAAAAATGTCTTATCTATAAGTCTGCCCTAATAAAATGACTCGTACGTAAGAAAGTTTTTTGATTGGAATGAACTGAATTTTGAATCCTAAGATCATGTACCCATTTTACTTCGAGATTACATAAACCTACTCTACCCAGAAGTTCGGGTGGGCACAAAATCGAAAAAATCGAATTTTTGAACAGAACCAACGATTTTCGATTTATTCGTTTGTTCAGTTCAATTCGGTTGAATTTTTTTTTTAATTTCGGTTTTCAGTTCGATTCGGTTTATATTTTACAAAATCGAATAAACCGAACCGAATTTCTTTATATAAATTTAAAAAAAATACTAATTTATTTAATCAATAAATTATATGGAACAATACGTTAACAAAAAGAAACATTGTTTAAAGTGTGTTACTTTATTAATTTTCAATCTCAATTTTTCAATTCGACATTTTTTGTCGTCTTCTTGCCCCGCTAAAAAATAATTATCTCCCTTGATGATGAATTTCATTGTGGAAAATACAACAAAATCATTAATTTTTTGTATGATATTTTTATGGTTTGTAATTTTAAACATTGAGGAACTTTTTAGTTTGAATTGTGAACTTTTGAACTTATAATTTGAATTTGATTTTTAGTGTAAAAATCCTTGAAAACTAATATTTTATACAAGAAAGTCGGTTTAAACCGAACTGAATTTTTAATCGGTTCGGTTTCGATTTATAATTTTGATTATTTCGGTTCGGTTGAAAAAAACTGAAAACCGAACCGATCGAATGTCCACCCCTACATAAAAGGCCATGGCCAGAAGTCAAAACTATCACCTATTAAATTTTACTCCTGATTTAAAATAAAGTTAAATTCTTCCGTACTTAAACATGTTGGAGCTATCTTGTTTAGATCCAAATCGAAAACGTTTGTACTCTCCGATTAGGAAAGATGTCAAGTCAACATATGAGAGGAAGAAGAAATTGACAAAACTGAGAGTTGCTGAGAAGAAGCTTGACGCTATTGCCCCATCAAGTACTAAATCATGATTATAACCTAACTTATAAATTGATATATTTCCATATACATTATACTACATAAACTTATACATTTTAACATATGAATCAACACGCTAAGCATAACAACTAATAAAAACCATAAAATAAATTAATACATTTATATAAGAACTAATACTATTTTGATTGTTAAGAAAATTAATTAATATAATACGTGTTACTCGTAAAAGAAATTAATTAAAAAAGTTCAAAGAATTTCAAAATTTTATAAAGCAAGAAAAAAAAAAGTAAATCATGTTCGAGCGGCACTTCTTGTGCTTCTGGGGAGTTTATGTAATCTGAGTTCCTTTATTAATGACAAATTGGTTTTGCTGATCAAAAAATAAAAGGAATTATCTAGAACCCTAACAATAATATATATAATTTCAATTTAAAGATAAGTATAAATAAAAGGCAACAAATCATACAATATTTTAGAAATTAACTACAATAATTTAAATGCAAATGTTTACATAGATAAATATAATATTTCAAATATGACCCTCGCAATTCTTTCAAATTTTTAATTAAAAAAAACAGCAATTACATGAATTTCTGTTGGATTAAGTAGTACTTATTATTATTTTGGTTACATTAGTTTTCATAATTAAAAATAAATAAAAAAACAACTCTTACCCTTAAAATTCCTTCATAATATTACTTTTTCTTACACAATACACCCACTTTATAATATTTGTAAAATTAAAAAATCTATTATACTTTTACTTCATTATTTTTTCTTAATTTTCATGTAAAAAAACAAATTAATTTGAAAGAAAATAAGTATTTCCTCCATCCCTTAATTACTTTCACACTATTTTTTTGGAGACGTCATCCCAAAATAATTTCCACATCCTTAAAATGATTTTTTTTATAAACTCCATTCTCAATATCTTCAATTTTACATAAATGTTAGGAGTATTATTTTTTCTCTATATTTGCACAAAAAAATTGACTCTTTTTTACTTTATAACTAAAATTTCACTTATTATTAATTTTTTTAATATATATGTCCATCTATCTATTATGAAAGTAATCATGAAATGAAACGGAGAAAATAAATATAGTTCTATCCACTCCCATAGTATTTACTCCGTACTATTTAGTAGTGATAATGTTTTAAGACGAGAGTTAGAGGGTATAATGATGATTATATATATGTGGAAAGTATGTTCACACGAGGAGAGTGAGTGGCAATCATTACAAATGGGGTCGTGATGGTAACCACACAAACACCCTCAACGCAGCCACAGCCGCCATTTCTTCTTCCACTCCTTTTTTTGTCATGATTAGTATTTATTCATAAATTCATTATTAATAGTAATTAATAATTGATAAACCGAATTAATTACAACAACATTAGGTGAGAGAGAGGTGAAGAGACATAGACTTGCGATAAGATAAGATAAAATAAAATTGAAAATACTTCATCCATTTCACGATAAGATTTTCACCAATTAATTTTGGTATTTTTTTATTATCTTTTTCTATATTTTCTCAATTTTATCACTCTTCATTTTTCCTTCGCTACCTATATTTACATTTTTTTCTTATCTTTCTAAAACATATTTTATCCCATTTAGATAAAGTGTTCTTATTTTAGATTATTCACATAAATGATTTTTTAAAAATATACTACATCACACTTATTTTAGTTACTTTAATCTATTTTATCTATACTTTATATATAATCAAATAATTTTTTTTTTTTAAATATGGAGTATAAATGCTTTACGTAGAGTAGTACTTATTTTTCTTAATCTTCATGAGAAAAAAACAAAGTAACTGAAAATTTTATAAAGAGATGGAGTGAGTACTTTTTTCTTTTTTAGCAAAGAAAAAGAAGGGTTGGTTTAAGGTTTGGATTTATATGGATCACGTTGGAAGCAAGCTTAAAGTAAAAAAAACCCATATAATTTTTAGAGTTGCACGCAATTATTAAAGTCCATGAAATTCCCTTTGTTGATTTAAAAAAAGTATTCCCTACCTCCTACATTTATTTTCACTCTTTTTTTATTCGTTCATTCCATACACATTTATTTTCACTCTTTTTTTATTCGTTCATTCCATAATTATTCGTACATCTTTCAATTATTTACTTTACTTTATTTTATTTTTCTTAGTTTGTGTGTATAAAATGATGCAACCATTACTAAAATGGAAGACGATATAAATCATTAGATAAAGGACTCCCTTTTTCATAATTCTATTCTAGTATACACGATAATTTGGCAACCTTGAAAAGGCTGCAAACTTTATAAACGTCCCTTCCCTTCACCTATTTAAACCCCTCCTCCATTCTTCCCACCTCATCAAACCAAAACCAAAACTTGTTTAATTTAGAGAGAGAGAAGTAAAATGGCAGTGGTGGTGAGAGAATATTGGGAGAAAAAAGACTGCAAAGCGGTAGAGGAAATGGAGAATAAGTGTGAAGTAGGGCCCAGTGGCAAACTCTCTCTCTACACCGACCAGTTAGGAGACCCCATTTCCCGGGTCCGCAATTCCCCTGCTTATCTCATGTTGGTACGTCTTTCATTTCTTTCATTTTTACTATACTTTTGTTAATTTTATTACTATATGCTGATCAACATGTATGTTAATTTCAGGTGGCGGAGGTTGACGGCGGCGGCGGAGAGATTATCGGCACGATAAGAGGTTGCATCAAAACCGTTACTTGCGGCACTAAGCTCTCCCGGACTCCCCATTTCAAACCCCTCCCCGTTTACACTAAACTTGCTTATGTTTTAGGCCTCCGTGTGTCTGCATCTCATCGGTAAGTAGATTAAATCTAGATTAACTATAGAAATAATATATTTTAATTTAATTCATATCTTTTGTGTTGTCACATCCATGGGCCCACTATGCTTCCACTGCATTTCTGGAATCACTTACTTACTAAAATAAGTGATTCCAGAAATTTAGATTATACTTTAAAATTTATAAAGTTTACATACGTTGATGTTTTGTAGGAGAATGGGGATTGGATTGAAGCTAGTACGTAGAATGGAAGAATGGTTTGTCGAAAACGGGGCTGAATATTCCTACATGGCTACTGAAAACGACAACCACCCCTCCGTTAAACTCTTCACTCAAAAATGTGGATATTCCAAGTTCCGTACACCCTCTATTTTAGTCCAACCCGTGTTCGCTCACCGAGTCAGTATCAACCCCCGAGTCACCCTCATCAAACTGGCCCCCGCCGATGCCGAGACCCTCTACCGCCGCCGCTTCTCCACCACCGAATTCTTCCCCCGTGACATCGACGCCGTTTTAAACAACAAACTCAATTTCGGCACCTTTCTCGCCCTTCCCAAGGATTTCCCATATCCGGGTGTGGACGAGTTTTTAACGAGTCAGCCCGAGTCATGGGCAGTACTCAGTGTGTGGAACTGTAAGGACGTGTACAAACTCGAAGTACGTGGCGCGTCGCGCGTGAGGAGAGCGTTAGCGAAAACTACAAGAGTTTTGGACCGGGCTTTTCCGTGGCTACGGATTCCTTCGGTTCCTGAAGTGTTCAGGCCCTTTGGGTTTCATTTTCTGTATGGGCTTGGGGGTGAAGGGCCCAATGCGGCGAAGATGATTAAGGCCCTGTGTGGTTTGGCCCATAACTTGGCCCAAGAGAGTGGGTGTGGAGTGGTGGCGACTGAGGTGGCAAGAGGGGAGCCGCTCAGGTTAGGAATACCGCATTGGGAAAGCTTATCGTGCGCCGAGGATTTGTGGTGCATAAAGCGGTTAGGGGAAGACTACAGTGACGGGTCTGTCGGTGACTGGACAAAGTCGCCACCTGGCTTGTCTATTTTTGTTGATCCAAGGGAGTTTTAACTTGTAGTTTGTTGTACTTGAATCTAATTAATTTAGAATAAAAAATAATTAGTGTTTCTTTTTTTTGATTTTGTTTTATGGAATGATGATTGGTGAATATTGTGATGGTAGTGGAATGGAAGAAATGAGAAGCTCCAACTTTTTTTGTTGTTTAATTGCTCTAGTTATGTTGTGGCAATCAATTTCAAAATATATTCGAAAGTGTGACGTATCATGAATTATGTAAAGCACCAGATGTGTGCGTTTGCCTTTTTCTTTTAAGGCCACAATTCGTTTGGGGTCAGGCAATTTTGGGGAGGTTCAAGCCTCGATAACATTGACGAGCTAAAAAGTTCGGCTCATTAACAAGCTTAACGAGTCTGTCGAGCTGAGTTGAGTCTAATAAGTCTAATAAAATTAAAAGAAAAAAATTAGATATCGAGTCTAACGAATCGAGTTTGAATTTGACTCATTTAACGAATGAGTTGAGTCGAGCTCATGAGCAGGTCGATTCGTTTAATAGTTCTAGATGGGCATGTTAAGTTTCATAACACCAATTAAGCAGAATTTATATGTGCACACAAATATTCTTAAATTCAGACTAGCTATAATGAAAATAATATAAGAGCTTTTGAACTTTTATTAATTAACCGGAATCATCTATATCAGTTAATCTAATACATCATGTGTGTCCTAATATTTTAATACTGTAGTACTTTATATTAATAGTAGCGGCTAGTGGATTGAGGCTAAAGTCCACTTGTTAAATAAAACAAATTCCATCACCATGGAAAATTATGTTCTTAAATTTAAAGGAAAACTTAATCTGTAAGAATTAGACTAGAGAGAACTAGAGTAGTGGCAAAGTTAATATACATGATAATAAAAGATTTTGGATTAAAAAAAAAAAAAAAAAAATAAAGGCTATAAATTTATAAGTTGAACCAGAGGTAAGGGTGTCAACGAAAAATGGTACACTCCTAAATACGATCTACCAATAAAAACGATTAAAAAGTCTGAAAAAATTGATCAAGTTAAGGAATCTGAAATTGGGTGAAGGACTACGGAGGGTCAAATGCATCGTCCCAACTGTCCTTGAACTTGGAGACACCGGTGGAATCATTGTCAAGCCCTGTCGATGGGTTGATAGAGTAGTTCGTGTAGGTTATAACCTCGAATTCATTGATAATGTTGTCTGGGATTTGGTAAAGGCTTCCCCCAGGCATCCTGGGGCTACTGCGTTTCTCCGTGGGAGAAGACAAGGTTGTCCGAATAAGGGTAGCGTCAGGCAATAGCCTCCAAATTCGGATCCGTTGCAACTACAGGTTCCATATAGATGTCCGAGGGCTCATCCGTGTTGAGATTGGAGAAAAAGTTGCTAATTGAGACCGGATCGACTTCGATGTTCGAGGATGGGTTCCTCGGGGGCGCTCGGGGCCGGAGGTTCGAGGAAGAAGGCCTCGATCGTCTTCTGTGTCGGGTCTTACCACGGGTGTCGTCGCGAGGAGGTGGCTAGGCCTGTCCACTAGCGCAAGGAGTAGACGCGTGTCCAACTCCTTACAATGGTTACATAACTCCGGAAGCTGCTCATATAACACCTCCACCGTTACATATCGGTCCTCACTTTCAAGGACCAGCGGCTCCAAAAAAGGATGTTTCATATCCACCTCTACCAAGATTCTAGCATACTGAGTCATGGTTTTAGCCGTTGTATGACCATCCATCTTAACGAGCTTGCCAACAATCGATGCCGCAGTCGAGAGAACCGTGAACTGCCAAAGTTCAATCGGAAGGTTGATGAGGCGTACCCAAACTTGAGTCGTCGAAGTCGAGAGATATGAAATGTATATCTTCGACTCCAAAAAGAATAGACCGTCTCAAATTTTCAAATCGCCACCGCCTATAATTTCATTGCAAAAAAATGTTGACTTATCATTTGACTAAAATTCGTTGAAATTAACAATGAATTTTCGTTCATTGCAAAATTAAAAAAAAAATCGTTAATCTCCTCATTTTTTTTAGTAAATATTTAAGTATTACTATTCCATATGTCCCCAACTAGGGGTGGTAGAATATATTGAAATTTTGGTTTATCGAACTTTTCGTATCGAAAAAATATTGAATTATCGAAATTTTCAGTACGGTATAATATTGTACCGAAATTTTTTGGTACGATAACGATATATAAAATTAATATACCCTAATATTTCGGTATACCGAGTTTTTCGTACCGAAAAAATATCGAAATTTTATGTACGGTATGGTATCGTACCAAAATTTTCGGTACAATAATAATGATATATAAAATTATCAAATCGCGGTATTTCGGTATATCGATTTTTTCTCGATATATGGTATGAAATGGTATACCTAAATAACGAACCATTAATAAAATAATAATTTTATAATATAATTTATATTATTTTTAAATTAAAATAACTTAAAACTTAAATAATTAATTTAGATACTTCAATATTTTTAGTATGAATTGATATACGATATTTCAGTATGAAGTGATGGTTCAATATTTTCAACTCAAAATCGTCGTTTATATACAATATATTACAATTATACATATGTGTATATGTTCATCTTTTTCATTTTATTTATATGACCAAATTCCAATTTAATCTCTCTCGATCCATTTTAATTCAAATACAAATTCAAATACCAATCTACACCGATAATACACCTATACGCTATACACCTATTATGACATCACTCTTGATTCTTAACAGAACACAACTTACACATACAATTACTATTCAGGGATTACCTCGATCCACCTTTTTTTAATCTCAATCCCAATTCAATCCACCACAATTACAAACCAAACACCACCTTAAATTCCAAGTCAGATGGTATAAGCAGAAACTACCCTGGAATCTGGAGTCCCTCGCCAGTGTGATATCAATGGGACGGCCGAGTGAATGCAGCTGCCTGCTTTCTCCTACGATCTTGATTGACATAGGCGTGCGTAGGGTTGTAAACGAATCGAATAATTTTAGTCGATTCGGTATTCGTATTCGAATTTTGATATTCGTATTCGAAATTTTATGATTCGAATTCGAATACAAATATTTTTTTTGATTCGATTAATAAACGAATACAAATATAAAATAATGATATTCGATTCGATATTCGTAAGTATTCGATTAAATAAATAAATAAATATATATATATATATAAATATACATTCTTAAATTATATATTAAATTTAAAATATATTGTATTTATTAATTTAACTAATATTTTATACAATAATACAGGCCCAACAAGTAAGGCCCACAAAAGTCAAAACCCTAATTCTTTAGTTAATGTTCAATTCCACATTTCCCCCTCATTTTCAATTCTTCCTCGCAGCTAGTCTTCCACAACTAGTCGGCCACCAAACTGCACGCACAGGCAGCGCGCATATGCGGCAGTCGAGTGGACCGTCCACGCACCGGCAGCGCGAGACTTGGCAATCAACTTAGGCAATGCGCAAGTGGCAGTCGAGACTTGGCAATCGGCTTAGGCAACGCGCAGGCAGAACTCGGCACACTGTTTTTTCTTTGTAGATTAGTTGTAGCCTGTAGGTGCTGTTTTTTATTGTAGTAAAAAAAAAAAAATTTGCAGATTAGTTACATTTTCTTTGTATTGTATTGATTGTGATGTGAAATTTTAAATCGAATCGAATAGCTTCGAATCGATTATTGCGAATCGAATCAAATTGTATCGAATTCTTGAAAAATATTTTTTAGAATATGCTTTTAAAAAATCGAATCGAATGGTATCGAATATCCATTCGAATCGAATACCGAATTAAAATTATTATTCAAAAAATAAACGAATATGAATACGAATATTCGAATATTTTTACAAATCGAATCGAATCGAATATAGTAGTATTCGTTTCGATTCGATTCGTTTACACCCCTAGGCGTGTGCTCCAACAACCCGTATCTTAATGAGAGTTGCCGCCTTTCTTTTTTCTCTTCATTTAAATTTGCTCAAAGGATGTGGGGTCCATGCCAATTTGTTATCCGGTGCATGCTTTCTCAACTTTGATATTCCCTTGAAATGGGTAACTACTCCATATTGGGCCGAAAATTGGATTTGCCTCCAATGTATTTTTTTCTTTCTTTTATTGAGCTGGATTATTTTCTTCTAGTCTTGATTTATTTCGTAGATTAACTTTACTTAATTATTGAAGCGTGTTTTGCTCTAAAAATTCTCATTTTATCTATAAAAATAGTAAAAGGTATATTTTTCTCATTTCAAATGCATCAATTTAGTGTAAAAAATGCACAAAATTCTATTAAATTGAACAACATAAACACATAAATTTCAAACAATTTTCACATTAATGAATACTCATCCATTATTTTCTCTACTCATCCATTATTTTCTCTCTAACCATCGAGTACATGTAGTCATAATAAGAATATTATGCTTATTATTGAATAAAAATAACAAAAAAAAAAAAAAAGAAAGAAATATTTAATTTAAATTAATAAAAACAAAATATTTTCTGGGTAGGTGCCCTAGTATTAGATACTCCCATATCTCATTGATTTAGAAAATCCAGTTCCAGAGTATAATTACGTTTACATCTAACTAAACAAAGTTTCAAAAATAAATTCGAAAAAATGTGAGGAATTAAGAATAAATTGAAGAGGAGAGTGTAGATTGTTCCCACGGCAACAATATATGATAGCTCATCGGTTTCCCACTAAAATTCGAAAACAATTTCACGCAGAAGCACACACTACGGTTGCCAATGGTGAGAGGGGCGACGGTCCCCAACTCCGGCGACCCGTTGAGCGGATTCAACTCGCCATCGATTAGGACCTCAGCAAATGTTCCAGTGCCTTCCGAGTTGAAAGCCCTAGATTCGGTTCAGGTATAATTGCTTTTTTCCTTCTTATTTAACTTCATTTATGGTTTTACTATCATGCACAAAATGCACAAAATATGCACATTTGTATTTTATTCGTCAAATCCATTTATATATATACCCTGGTTTGATCTTTGTAAACCTCTAAATGTTGCTCATAAGTTTTTTGAATTTTACATAATTTCGTAGATTGCTATCCAGCTTTATTTTAAACGCTCTGAATGTTTGAGGTTTGAAATTGAATTGTGATGAAAGACAAAAAATAGAGAAGGTTATTCAAATTTGACTCCAGCCTTGTTGAAGTTGGTTTAAATAGTTCACTAAATCATGAGAACATATCTGCAATGCAATTAGCAAGATAGTATCTGAATTTTGTAGTCTTTCGTTTGCCTCGTGATAGAATGTGTTAAGGAGTGCTCAAAAGCTCATAAACAAGGCAAAGAAAATTGTTGACGTTGGAAGGACTAGTATTTTGGCTGCATCAGAAAGTTGGAAAAAACATCGTAAGAGTCCAGTAGGTATAGACAGTGTGCTGAAAATTTTGAGTAGGGAACGGCTTTCAGAACAAGAACCAGGGGCAGATCCAATTAATCATGTATCTTCACCAACTCCTCCAAGAAGTCCATTGGAATCTATATCCTTATTGAAAAAGAGAATTTTGCAAATGGATCCATTTTCACCTCTGAACATTGTTCTTTTTTCACGCCCAAATGCTTCTCCTTCTCCTTCTGAGCAAAAGGATAAGATAATTGGCGAAGTTGATGCGCATAATGATGGTGAGAATTCTCTTAGAATGATTTCACATTATCGTCTACTTGATGCAAGTTAGGAGAAGATCTCTGCAATTTAGATGTTAACATGCTTTTAACACTTTTTATGAACTGGTTAATGAGATGTTAATGTGTGTGCACTGACACCAAAACCAAGAGAGTTGCTCTCAGTTTTCTATATTTTATTTTGGGTAGGATAGGATGTATTTGGTTGACTATGAAACACTTTTCCCTTTCTAAAATTACAATTTCTTATCTGTCTTCTCCTACAGCTCATGAGTCAAATCCTCATGTATTTGAAGACGGAGTCAAGGTTGATACATCAAGCAGACGGCAAATGGATACAGAACAACCGCTTGAGGTTATATGATTTTTTTCTTTTCTTTTCTTTTTCTCTAGTTACTTATTTTAATATTTGTGAATATGATTTAGATTCTCTTATCTTTGTTTGGAGTCGTATTAATATTCTTGTGTTGCAATCAAATCACAGAGAGTTATATAAAATAAAAATAAAATTCAGGATTTCAATCATTTGAAAAACGTGTTTGTTTCTTTCTTGTAGGCGATCTTAGCATATTTCTTTACAGGCTTGACTTGTTTTTTACATTTATTACTGTATGCCCGACATTTATTTAGTTATCAAACTCCCTCTTCCTATGTGATGTTTCATTTGAACACCTACAGTCTACAAGAAGATGTGATATTTCTTTTATATTTTCTTGTCTCCCTCTCTCTGTTTTTAAGGCTCTAACATTTTAGTTGCTCCATCAATTTTTTCAGGTATCCACAGCCAAGCCACATGGAAGGAAAACAGTGGAAGGTAAAAAATGCATCAGAAATCCTCCTGTATTTAAAGAGGAAGCCAGGGTTGATACATCAGGCAGACAACAAATGGATATTGAACAACCGCTTGAGGTTATTTGATTTTCATTCTATTTTTTCTAGTTACTTATTTTAGTGTTTGTCAGTATGAGTTTATATTCTCTTATCTTCTTTCTAAATACATATGCTTGTGTTGCAATCAATCCTAGAGTTATCCCGTCAAAAAAAATTAAAAAAAATCCTAGAGTTATGAAAAATGAATTAGGTGATGTTTGTTTTGGGTTATTATAAGTGACTTTTAAAAATCAATATTTGTAATCTATGGGATTTTGAAATCCTAATAAATTTTAAGTTGTGTTGTGTGATTGTTTTAGTTTTTTTTTAGTAAAGTGAGATTCTTTTTGTCAAATCAATGTGTAACAGTGAATGAAGTTGTATTAATGTATTATTGTTGAGTGTGATTGAAATGATTGCATGATGTGAATATATTAAACCTTCTAGCTGATTTCAAACTTTCTATAAAAAAACACTTTTTAAAGACCTTCTCGGCTTCTCAGGGTACAGTGAGGGGGGTTGTGTTAATAAGAGTTTTAAGAGTACTCTTGAGTAATACTTAGAGAAGTATACTTGAGAGTAATCTATACAACGAAAAAATAATTATATGATCTTTGAAAAATCACAAAAAAGTTTTTGCAGAAATTGACAGGTGATGTTTTTATGCAAGAAAACAAAATTTAAGTTAATGCAATGTATGCAAGAGTAAAATAAATGTACAAGGCAATATATAGTTGTTCAGATGTGTTGTAATCCTCGTACATCCACTGTTACTCCCTTCTTGATGCCAACTTCCACTAGACCACATAACAAAGTTAAAAGATTCCTATCCTCTAGTTGGAAAAACATTTTCCCCTCACTTGTTGACCTTACTCACAAAGTTCACATTAAATTTTCTCTCTATTCTCACAACAAACAATCAGTTTCCCAACCCTCTGCACGCAGTAGGTTACAAAAAAAAATGGTTTTTTTTTCCAACCTTTGTGAATATCTTCAAGAGTAAAAACTCAAGACAAAATATTCAAGTTGATAAAAGTCTGAAAGGGTTAACTACTCTAACGATTTAGAATTATGAACTAGTTAGTAGGTATGCTTTGCTTGCAAATTGCTTGTATGCTTGAATGATCTTGTTGCTGTTGTGATTTTTGGTCTCTTGCAATGTTCTTCATTCTTTTATTCATAGATTCTTCAGTCTTGGTGAATTTGCCATTTGGAGGAGACAGATTCAACTCTTGTCTCCTTCTCTTGGCCAAGGCTTAAGTTCATTAAATGCATACTATCGTTTTCTTGTAGTACAACTTGTCTTATGACTTTTACTTGTTAATTTTTTCCATTTGTTAATTTCTGACTTGTTAGCTTGGTTATAGCGTAAGGCAACGTGTCTACTTGTTAGTATGTTTGACTTTTATCAAATACAAAGCTCATACTACATTTTATTTTATTCAGATTGAGTACAACTGAGGCCTTAGTCATTTCAAAGATTTAGCCGCAGGAGTTCAATGATTCTCAGCTGTTGACAATGTAGTTGTCAACTTGTTGCTTCGATTCATTTTTCTCCTTCTTGGTAGCTGCAGTTTCTTTAATCTTCAAAGCACTACTTGGCAGCTGGTCTACTAAGCCTTCAAAACACTGTTGTTGTCCTCTTCATCTTCAGATTCCACCATCTTCAAGTCTTCAAAAAGAAACTACTCAAACCTCTTAGAAACATAAAAGATTGAGGGGTCTAAAGTCTTGTTTAACCTTTCATTTTGTCTCATTAAAATCTACTCCCGAGTCCCGTCCCTCTGTAATTGACACATTTTGCCATTTTTGTCGTCTCAACCTGATTGGCACATTTCTTAAAATGTCAACATCTCACTATCTCTCTACCTTTATCCTTCTTTAACCCTTTCCACTAACTTTATGGAGTACCATTTAAAACTATATTTCTTAAATCCTATGCCAAAAGCACATGCGTCAATTACAAGGGGACGGAGGTAGTATTAAATTTATCCTAACAATTTTGTTTTTTACTGGTATTTTCATATACATTTGGTTCTGCAAGAAAACACTTCAATTTTTTTTTTTATTGGCCAAAAGTTTTCTTTCCTTTATTCTCTTGGCTTTCCATTTTTCATACATTGTTGGTAACTACATATATAAGCACTTGAATTTGCCAATAATATACTAATCTGTGAGGTTCTCTCCTACGTCATGGTGATAATGGAATATTGTGTAATCATAGTATAGTAGAATATAAAGACTGCTTTTTCTTTAAAATATATACATATATATAGTCCGTCTTTATGGCTACATTTTGGTTACTACATCAATGTTTTCAGGTACTAACAGCCAAGCCACAAAGAAAGAAAACAGTTGCCGGTGAAAAACAAAATGCACATCCCATGAGGACAAGTCTTGCAGGTATGTATGTTAATCTACGTGTACCATCAGTATTTCCTCTTGACTGATTCCATATATGCTAACTGCAGAGGCTGGTACAACATTCGAAAATGGACTAAGGAGGAGCAAAAGAATTAGGTCGAGCCCTCTGGAATTCTGGAAAGGGGATAACAGTGCGTATTCCCTGCATTTCAATACTTTCACTACTGGAATTTCGTATCTCAACTGTCACATGAAAAAATAATTTCTGCACCATTTTCTAATTGTAGTGATTTTGTGTGAAACCTAATCAGTTCCTTTAGACACAATTGGAATTGCTGCAAGATTTAGCATCATTTCCCCTCATTTCTCCTTTTTGTAGGCCTCGAGCTAATTGGAGTAAAATCCTATGCCAAAAGCACATGCGTCAATTACAAGGGGACGCAGGTAGTATTAAATTTATCCTAACAATTTTGTTTTTTACTGGTATTTTCATATACATTTGGTTCTGCAAGTAAACTGAATCCATGTAACGAGACTAAAACAAAACACTTCAATTTATTTTTTTATTGGCCAAAAGTTTTCTTTCCTTTATTCTCTTAGCTTTCCATTTTTTCGGTAACTGCATATATAAGCACTTGAATTTGCCAATAATATACTAACTTGTGAGGTTCTCTCCTGCGTCATGGTGATAATGGAATTTTGTGTAATCATAGTATAGTAGAATACAAAGACTGTTTTTTCTTTAAAATATATACATATATATAGTCCGTTTTTATGGCTACATTTTGGTTACTACATCAATGTTTTTAGGTACTAACAGCCAAGCCACAAAGAAAGAAAACAGTGGCCGGTGAAAAACGCATCAGAAATGCACATCCCATGAGGAAAAGTCTTGCAGGTATGTATGTTCATCTACGTGTACCATCGGTATTTCCTCTTGACTGATTCCATATATGCTAACACTGCAGAGGCTGATACAACATTCGAAAATGGACTAAGGAGGAGCAAAAGAATTAGGTCGAGACCTCTGGAATTCTGGAAAGGGGAGAGATTCGTATTTGGACGTGTGGATAACAGTGCGTATTACCTGCAGCTCAATAATAATTCTGCATCATTTTCTAATTGTAGTGATTTTGTGTGAAACCTAATCTGTTCCTTTAGACACAATTCCCCTCATTTCTCCTTTTTGTAGGCGTCGAGCTAATTGGAGTTAAAAAAAATTCATTGGGGGAGGGTACTGAGAAGCTCAAAGTAACGCCGTACATCTCGTTGGAAACATCTGCAAACAAGGAGATTTTTGAACTGGCAGTTCTTCATTGACTGAATGTACTTACGGTATGCTATCTTTGTTCGTTTATGTCCCAGAAACCTGCTTTTGAGGGGTAAGTTATTGTATTCCATGTTTTAACCTCTAGAGTATCATCTTGTCTTGTGTGTGGAAGTGTGTTTTAAAGGGAGGGAAATAGTTGACATTTTTACTTATGGCTAAAATTTGTACAACACCTAGACAATGTTTCTTTAAATGACTCTTGGGCTTGTGTCTCAGTCCAAATATGTCTTAAATTTACTCAAGGCCACGGTTATACACACAGAGCTTTGTTGAGGACATCCACCCGCTTAGTGCACTCATCCTGGGATGAGTGCACACCCCGTGAAAATAAAAAATACCCTCAACAATGTCTTGTGTGTATAACCGTGGCCTTTACTCAAATATCTAAGTGTAGCTATGTTTCTCCCTTTTTTTTCTTTAATTTCGACTTAAATCAGCAACATATCAATATTCAATCTACTAATTATTTCATGAAGCTAATGAATTTTGTTTGGATGTTTGGAAACACCTGTGCTGCATCCAAGCTAACCATTCCAACCAATTCCTAGGAATACTGAAAATTAAATGGGAAAATTGGGACGTGGATAGTAATTTAATAATAAATCATATTCTATAGCAGTGACGGAGTCAGGAATTTAGGGTTGGGGGCCCGATTAACATTACTAAAAAAACGTAATAGATAAAATATTCAGGTTCACACATGTCATAAGTGTTACTCAAAGTAATACTACTTATTAAATAATTTCATTATAACACTGTCAATAATTTCATTATATTAATTTAAATTGAACAAATTGACTTTTGTTATGTTTCGAAGGAACATTTAATTGTTTTAGTTCCAAAAAAAGAAAGAAACAATGTCAAAATTGTTAAAATATGATTATTATAAAAACTAAAAAATAAATTAATAATCATTATATAAAAACTTCTCACAATTCTTCCAAGAGAAAAAAAAAAGGAAAAAAAAGAGGAAAAATAAATTAATAATCATTATAGTAATTGGGGTGTGTACGGTTGAATCGGGAGTTTGTTTAGTCGTGGCTAATGTTTAATACTTTTTTTATTTCAAGATCATTTTGTTTGATATTCTTTGAAGTATTTGAAGATGGCTTGTTCGTAGAATTAATATTTTCGTTTGTGTTTCTATATATAGAAGCTTTCCAAAACAGAAGTAGAAATGGAGACCAACATGTAATACGGTCTAGTCAAATATATCTGAAATCTTTGATTATTAGCACAAATTGGTCTCAAAATTTATCCATGGTCTCGAAAGGAAGTGCTCATTAAAGCTGTGTTACAAACCATCCCTTCCTATGCGATGATGTGTTTTCGGCTTCCTGTCTCTATCTGCTCGAATATAGAGAAAGTTATTGTCAATTTCTGGTGGGGAACAAATAATGGCCATCATAGACTCCATTGGTCGAAGTGGAATGAACTGTGTAAGGTAAAAGAGCAAGGTGGTTTGGGCTTTCGACGACTTATCCATTTTAACAAAGCCATGTTGGCCAAACAGGTTTGGAGATTAATACAAAATCCTCGTACACTGATCAGCAATATTCTTAAAGCTAGGTATTTTTGCAATTCTGATGTTCTAAATGCTGAAATTGGGTCTAACCCTTCTTTTGTTTGGTGTTCCTTGATATGGGAAAGAGAGTTGATTGTAAAAGCCACAAGATGGAAGGTAGTGGATGGTAGAAAAATTGAAGTATTTAAGCATAGATGGGTTTCCACTTTACAGGATGGCCGTATCCTTTCACGTATTGCAAGTGGCTCGAAAGTTGCAAGATTCATCGATGACAACCATTATTGGGACGAGAATCTTATTAGGCAAGCTTTTCTCCCCTTTGAAGCAGATGCTATTATTAGAACACCAATACATAAAGATCAAGGCGAGGATATGCTCGTATGGAAAGGTGATGAGAGCGGGGAAATTCTCGGTTGCCTCAGCCTATCAATTCTGGTGCAAGCACGAAGACGAAGCAATATGCAGACAAAGACCGAGCTCTTCAAAAGATCTATCAAAGAGCATGTATAAAATGATTTGGAGTTTGAAAATCCCGCCAAAAATCAAGGTGTTCGGGTGGAAACTAATTAAAGAATTAGTTGCAACCGAGAGAAACCTCTATGATCATCATGTTCCGGTTAGCCCCTTTTGTCAATGTTGTGGTGGGCAAGTGGCAAGCACGATTCATGCGCTTTTCCTTTGTGGTTTTGCAAGGGAAGTCTGGAAAAAGTGGGGCTATTGGAAGATCCTTAAAAAAATTATCTCTGACAACTGTTTTAATCTTTTTATTGGTTGTAGGAGCGCATGGCCAAGGGAAATGGATAAAATTTTGACGATAGCTTGGGCAATTTGGAGGGAACGGTGTAAGTTCTTACACTCGGAAGACCAAATAACGCATAAGTTCTCGAGAAAAACCCCCCTTTTCGGTTGAATGGGCCTTGCGATTTCTTGATGATTTTCAAAAAAGCTCGGTTGAAGGTGGAAAAGGATTAACCGGAAAAATTGATACAGAATTGCAAAATAATGTCGTGAATTCAGGTAATATCCTTTTTACTGATGCAGCCTTCAACTTGGATACATATTTCTTTGTTACGGGTTATGCAATCATGAATAAGTTTAATAGAGTCTATAAAGGGGGCTTTTCAAAAATTCAGAACCCGTCAAGCGTTTTAGCAGCAGAACTGCTGGCAATTGAGAATGGTTTGATGTTCTGTAAGGAAAATGATGTGGCAATATCAGGGTTACGGTCTGATTCTTCTCAAGCAATAGAGGCTATTAACAATATGTTACAAGTTGACAAACCGGAGAGCACGCATGTTGTCAATATCCAGCGCTTATTGAAAAAACTCCTAGTGTGGGATTGTCGGTTCATCTCAAGAGATTATAATAAATTAGCTCATGAAAAAAAAAATGGCGCTTACTTCTTCAACACCTCGAGATTGGTCTGAAGAAGGCATTCCTCAGCATATTAAGAAGTTAGGGGCATAGGCTTTATGATTCTTTTCTTTTGAACCCCGTTTTGGTGCTCTTGATTGCTAAAAAAAAAAAAAAAAAGTTTTAGGATTCTTAATCAATTTGATCCCCTTTTTTTTTTTTTTGGGAAAGGTTAATCAAATGTGTAAATAAAATGTGAACTATCGCGTACAGACTAGGGGTGTGCAGCGGTTCAAAATCGGATCGGGACCGGAATCTGTACTAATGCATAGACCGGAGATCGCACCGGGTGTGGATCGGAATTTTATTTGTTTTTTTTAGTTTTTTTTTCAAAGTTTATGGAAGTAAGAACAAGATTGTTGAATTTAATCAATTTATGTATGAAAATTAAAGTGTTGACTCTTTATTTTAAATCAAGTTAATGTGAATTTTATTTACATTATTATTAATGATCTTTTGACACTAAAAATAAATTAAATATGTTTGTTAAATTATATATTTGAAAAAATGTAATAGGTCTCAACATTTTACCTCACATCTCATTAGTTTTAAAAAATAAGTGTGAGTGCATTAGTAAAAAATTATAAATTTTTTTAAAAAAAAATAATAATAAAATTCGATCCGAACCGAAAAATTGGAATCCAAAATTTGAAGAACCGAAGACCGGATCGAAAACTAACCGATCTGTCCGTTTCGATCTTTTTTTCGTGCACTCCTAGTACAGACTACAATATTAATTTATTTTTTATTTTTCACTACCTCTCACTTTTCAAAAAATTAGAAGTGTAAAGTTGAAAAAAAATCATTAATATTTTTTAAAAAATAAAAAGGTTAAAAGTGATAAGTATTTTATAACTTTTTTTGACAAAAAATTGTGTGATTTTTTTTTCCGTAATAAGGATTTATTTTGACCCATAATCCAAATTTTTGGATTTGACAACAACTTTTTTTTTTATTTTATGTTTGTAAAAAAATTGTTAATGTTTAAGTACTTTTTACTCAAAAATTGTCACTTTTTACATGAGGACCAAGTGAGATTCGTCGCACAGATTTCATTATGTGAGATTGGACTCACCAAAGATTAGTTGAACTGCCAAATAATTGTCACAATCGTTTCAGATATACTCTTTCCGTCTCATGATTATTTGCACATTTTTCTTATTTGAACGTATCAAAATTACTTGCACACTTTTAATATGAAAATACCCTATAAAATTAATACCCTCACAATATCATTTTATTTTTAAAACTGTCACTCTTTTTTTACATACTCCGTATATTTTTACTTTATACCTCACCAAATCACCTAAAATAACCATATTTTATCCTACATCATCAACTACTAAATTATTTTTTTCTTAAGAATTGTGCTAGTCAAGTAAGTAATGTTGAAAGGAGGGAGTATGTATTTTATCTGTTTATGTAGTCACAATTTTGAATCACAGTTTTAATGGGATGAAATTCAATGGGACAATCAGTGATATATACAAATAATTTAAAATTTAATTACACATTAAATTGTACTCAAGAATTTGTCTAGTTCATATATATAACTAGAGTTGGTCTGCTATAGACTCGAGTGCATGTTGTGCATCCTAGTTCATGTTACACTTTTCAGTTTACTGACTTACACTTTTTGGTAAATGGTGTTGCACTTTTTAATTATTAAACTGTATAATAATATTTTTAGTAATAATTGAAAAGTGTAAGTCAGTAAACTGAAAAGTGCACATGGACTAGGGTGCACAACATGCACTCGAGTGCATACTAGACTTTACCATATAACTAATAAGCTAATTATATATATGAATAATGTGTGGTAAAATGTTAACTCTTGAATTAAATGTAAGGTGAGCATTATTAGTGATGTAGTTCCATTGGCCATTTCATATTTGGAGACTTTGACCGAGAAACACAATTAATGGAGTCTATATCAATTCTTAAAGATTTATTTCCATACTACAAATTATTCAATTTCCTTAATTGTGTAATAAATTAGTTCCAAGTTTATTGTTTTCTTCCTTTATTAGTTTTGCACCATTTGAAAACTCTAGCACGATTGAAGGTTAATTACACTATTTAAATCCCACTATGTAGGGCATTGTTACATAGTTTTTTAAAAGAAATTATTAAAATTAATGAGATTTGTTTCTCTTGGCATTTGAATGGCATAGTTTATTATGAACGTTCGTTTGCTTGTTTCGCGGATATTGTTTGATGGCTTCCGTTGTGCATTGATTTACATTGATCAAACCACTATGGATGTCAATTTCACCCAAAATTTGTTTTCTGATAGCTTTTCAGATACATATGATGATGTTAATGTGGGCTATGAGGGTCCACCAATTTTTGATGAAGTGATTTGATTAATAAAAAAAACGAGAGTTTATCTCATGATCTCTTTTACGGTATTTTGTGTGAATCAACGTATCTGAGTTTTGCCACTTTTCTGGGTATTCGTAGAATCAACGGATAGTGTGTGTTCTTCGTATATTCCTTATTTTATACGCTCTCGTCGCTGCATCAGTTGGTAATCAGAGCTTATGTACGATCTTGATGATGATTCCAATTTTTTATGAATATTCTGATGAAAATTGTGGTTATGATGGACCACCAATGTTCGATGAATATTCTGATGAAGAGTGTGGTTATGATGGACCATAATTTTTTTATGAATATTCTAATGACAATTTTGGTTATAATGTTCCACCAATTTTCAATGAGTTTGTCAATATTCTGGTTGATGATGTTGACGTTGGCTATAGTGACCCCATAAATTTTGACGAGGAGAATGAAAGTATTTTTATAGTTGAGGATGTTCATCCAAATTCCATTAACTCAACAATGGAGGTTGAGAAAAATTATTTTGTGTGTTTTACTAATGGTGATGGAAATCGCACCATTTTGATGATGGAATATCTTGTTATTATTTTGTGGTCAAAAGAATACAAAGACGTTGCAGCTCGTCTTCGTACTTTCACGATGAGGATGAAGCTAGTAACGATTCAAGGTCGAATCGTTTTCAACCGGGAGAGAATGATGTGGAAGAATAAATTATTCCTCAAATTATGTTTTTCATTCATTTATTCAGTCAAAGTCTAATTTCAATGTATCCAATTAATCTCTTTAATTATTGCATTTAAAGAGCCTTGACTCTTGTGTTAAAAAACTCCTTTAAAAAGGAGAATGTATGCACCA
Source organism: Galeopsis tetrahit (assembly GCA_963675135.1). Taxonomy (NCBI): domain Eukaryota; kingdom Viridiplantae; phylum Streptophyta; class Magnoliopsida; order Lamiales; family Lamiaceae; genus Galeopsis; species Galeopsis tetrahit. The sequence continues at coordinate 3,105,932 of OY776120.1, forward strand.
TTTTACACATTGAGAAATATATTAAGAGAATCTTAAGGTTTCATCCTTAATTGATATTGTGTTTATCCGGATATTTCGTTATCGAAATCAACGGTTCTCACTTCATTTTATCCTTAATTGATATTGTGTTTTTCCGGATATTTCTTTAAGAAATCAACGGAGTTCTCACTTCAATTGAGAACCTTCCCTGCATCAATTAGCCGAGACAGTTTTTCAGTGTAGTTAGATTCAGGCGAGACTGCTCAAGTTCAAACGAGTTAGGATTAGATGAATTGGGTCAGTAGAAAAGGTCACTTGAGGTTATTCAGCGAAGATATCTCATGTGACTTAAGTTGGCTTCCAGTTGAGGGAACATCGACTAAAATTTTGTCAGTTGTGTTCAAGTCGATTGATTGTTCAGCAGAGAGTGAAGAGTAGTAACACTTTTGTTATAAAACGGACCACGGTTATTCTTTTACAATCATAATGCGATTACTTTCTCAAACGTTTGAGCGGTTATGCTTGTATAAATAAATAATTAGCATCATCAATACATTTATAATAGTAGTTGGTATTAGATAAGCCTAAAAGTAGAAGCTACATACCTAAAACCTACATTCTCCATTTGAAAAACAAGCACCAAAAAATAAACAGCCAAAGTTTTGTCATCCAATCCAAAATTTCTCCAAACATTCTAAGGGAATTACCAGACACTGTACAATCACTTTCCCCTTGCTAATTTCAAAGTTCTTCTAGAAGGGGTAGACATCACTTCTTCTGATTTGGTGTTACCACTTTCACCACTGTTTTTGAGCCTCAGAGAAGCAAGGTCCACCTTCAACGACTTGAGTTCTTCGTTCGTTTGAACAGCGTCCCATAATTCCTCGTCTGTGTTGGTCGTTGCAGACCTAGAGCTACCGTACGATCCCCCTGGAAGCAATGCCCTTAGAGGGCCTGGCAGATCAGGCAAGCTACTACCACTCCCTGCTGCTCTCAAGAAAAGAACCTGCACAACCACGCGTAATGGAAGCCTCTCGTTTTGCACAGCATGCCCACATGCATCACCCGATAGCTTCCTGCAATCCATTAATCGACATAGATTCTTTTTCTCACTCTTTGTAATCCCCGGGTGTTCCTATAAGTACCATAATGGATACATTGTACTTTTCAGTGACTGAAAACAACTCATACTAATTACTAACAAACAATTAACCTTTTAGTAAACATTACTTGAGTTGCATTGTGCATACAAGTTTTGTAACAAACAAGTAAACCTATAATCATCCAATACAAGTGGCATATAATGGAGAAGAATACAGAAACTAACCTTGAGATACATGTCAATAGCACGATAGATTCCATCATGGGTCGATCTTGGAAACGTGGAAACCATAGCTGCCAGATCGAGGAATTTGGATAACAATAGAGATGAATCGCGAGCAGCTTCAGCCAAATAACTATCAACCAATCGAGCAACCTTAATCTTGGAAGCATCCAAAGTTACACCTCTATATACGTCGTGGAAATCAGGATCATCACTCTGAGTGCTACCCTCTTGCATCACAAAGTTCTCAACCAAATCCCGTACTATATCTATGTTGTACAAGGCCGTTTCACCACTTGGAGAACGTATCAGAAGATCGTCCAAGGTTGCCTCATCGAGTTGTTGTGCAATTTTTTGCATTAGGGAGCTAGACGTCGTCTCTCTACATTCCAGTATGAAGGATGCTTGTAGTAACTTGAGCAGAAAGCTGCAAGAAACGGAGCTTTTCTCCGTTGGAAGCAGCAGCTCAGTTATGGTATCAACCAAGTAACGACCCTTCAAAATATCGCCTTGTACGTTGCCTTTGTTCAAACCAGGGAGCCTTCTTAAAGCATATGCTTTCAAAGACTCCCCTATTACATTAGACGAAACTTTTCCTTTGGCTTGTATTGTTGAAACGACACGTTTGTATACATCGATTTGAAGTTGACAAATGTCTTCTACCCACCAGTCTATGGGCACGATCTCAGATGGGAGCTTTTTACGTTTATAAGTGTATGACCAGTTAACTTTCATAGGGTCGATGGAGGCTTTCGAAGCTATCGAATCTAGACAGTGGCTAACGATCTTCAATTCCTCTGACCAGGGGAGAAGGGATTTTGTTGTCTGAAGGACGATTATGGAGTCTTTCCAGCTTCGGAGAATGCTGGATGTAAGAAAGACGTCGATTTTGTAGACAAGATTCCCTTTCTCGATGGTCTCGTACATCTCCAGATACTCAGCTGCACAGCGTGCTGAAACTACGTTATATGCATTGAGAGTTACAACCATGCCATAACAGAACTTGGCGCAGATTTCAAACGCGCTGGGCCCGCCTGGAATGTCATGGATGTTAATTTCGTCGTTTTCATCGCTTGCAACGAGCTTCTGAAGGTGACAACTCTTGGAGAGAAGAGGAAACTACAATAAGATGAACTGGTGTTAATTGATGAGCTAACAACTATTGATAACAGACACAAATGTAGCTTCATGATTTCAGTAAAAGTTATGAAAGCATAAAAATGGTACCTTGTGAAGATAGAACTTGACATCTCCAACATTAACAACCATATCAGTCGCCAAATCCGTTGCAACGTATCTGAAATACAAATGTTTCGTCACACTTTCATCAAACTTTACTACCTTAGAGAGACGGAGAGGACAACACGAACTATATGTACAAATTTATCAGCAGTTGATCAATCTCATACTTTTACATGAAGTGCTACTAACTAGATAGTTACAGATACGACTCATACGAGACGAGTTCAATCAAAATACATACCAATACTACGGATCCATTCAGCCAAGAATCGAAAAGGAATAAAACAGTATACATATGCAGCATAAAACAACACTCAAAGAACTAATTAACAACAGTGAGTAATAACTAATAATAGAAAACCTGATATTATCTCCATCAGTTTGAAACTGATCAGGCTTGGATCCAAGCTTCATAAACTTCATCTTTGCAGATAAAAACTCTTTCAATCTTTAATCCAAATCTGTAAAAACAGAGAACCCCCCTTATATCCCCAACTTGTAAAACATTAATCAGAAATCAAGCCCACAATCTTGAACAAAGATTTTTTTGCACCAATGAAGATGAAGAAACCAGTAAACTAAAGCCAACATAAATCTTGAAATGAGTGTGGAAACACTACCAATATCAGAGACAACAAGCATCAACTAGTTTTGGCAGATACTGAAAACATGTGCACTAGAACCAACACTATTGTTCCCCAACACAAATCGATAGTATACTCAAAACCAAATAAATTTAGCATTAACAAGAACAAGAATGCATAAAATCGCATCAAATCAAACCTCTAAAAGCCCTCAATTTGTAGCAGAAAAAGATGAGTGGTTTCTAGTGTTTGTAAGCCACCATAGAAACATGAGAATGTTCCCACAGTCTTGAGAATCAGCGCTGCTTTATTTCTCTCTTTACTCTCCCTCTTCTTTTATACCTTCAACAGCTTCATTTTCCCACACAAATTTATGCACATTATTTTAATTTCTTTACTCTTTCTTGAAATTCAGCTGTAAATGTGAAGTGGGGTTGGCTCAATTTTTTGTATATAGTAAAAAAATTGAATCTTTAAAAAAGAAATAAAGAAATATAAAGTGTACAGAAATAGGCACGCCATGCTGACACTGTTGCCCACACATTCATCATGCTCTCATCAACCATTTTCTTCTTTTTCTTTTTTGGAGTTTAGTCAAATGTTGGAGTATAATTTCTTTTAACAAGAGAAAACGACCCTCCCTCTTTTCCCTCTCGTACTTTGATAATAATGGCATCCAACTCTTTCCATATTTTTATGTGAAGATTTTTTTTAAATAGGTTAAAGTTACAAACTTGCTGCTGGGTTTCATCAAGAAATACAATAATATAACAAGAATCATCATATGGAGGTCACATGGGCAGCTCATGACTTACTTTGGAGTTGAGAATAACAAGTATCTCAACTCTTGTTATTTTAAAAAATTGTTCATATTTTCTTATGGATTTGGAGTTCAATCCCAATCGAATATAAGTTGAGTATCAATTAATTTGAATGATCAATCACACCGTCTACCACCGACGAAGTGCTAAATTGAAGACAGAGCAATACAAATACAAATTGTATACCCCATTTTAGGAGGGGTACAATCCAATAGTATAAACAAATAAAAAAAGTAAACTTTTAATCCCAAATAACTAAAGTTGATTAAAAGCATATATAATAGGGTAATTATCAAGAAAAACATTAATTCTATTACATTTCCTATTCTCCAAACCCGCAGCACTTCTTTTTATATAACATTAAAGATGTTTTTTTTCTAAAGTTCTGAAGCATAGTATACTTTTTATTAAATCTTAAGTTTTAGTAAGAAGTAAAATATGAATAAAGATCATATTTTTAACAATATTTCCTCCAAATTTAAGAATAAAGAAAAAAATCTCCTCTCTCGGTGAGTATTTTTTATAATGAATAAGATTATTTAGTGTATAAATGGGTTTAAATACATTGAGTTAGATCATGTTACAACATAGTGACACCTGAAAATTTGGCTTGGTAAGAACATGATAATAATGTAGTATGATGTAATTGGATACTCCATGTGTAGAGTATCTTCAAAAGATTTTCGAGAATCCAATACTCTCTCCCACCTGGTGCTAATTTTTTTTTGTAACCACCATTAATTAATTTAATTTGTATCCTCTGCAAATTTATAAAAGACCGAAAAAACTATTTTAAGGGGGTAAAGATTTTTTTAGCAAATTTTGTTACATTGAAACAGAGGTACTGTATGATTTAAAATCAAATTTAATACAAGTAATTCAGAATTGTCAAAAAAAAAAAAAAAAACAAGTAATTCAGATGGTTTCAATTTCAAATATGGTTCAAGATTTGTCATTTTCTGACTCACCATTCTGGTCCAGGCCCATGTAATATTGGGAATTAATTGAAAAGCCCTAATTTGTTCCATTGTCTGGTATCATATTTGCTCTTCAATTTGAAGGTCTCAAGTAAGCTGGTGAGTGGCTCCTGAATTCAATTGCAAAATACTTTGATTTTGTTTTCTGTAATTTGGAATCGTTTTCTTGAATTCCGATCATTCGGTGATTGTTGTATTAGGACTTAAAAATCTCAGTTTTCCCTTCTATGGAAGTGTAACAAATTGTGTATTTGAAAGATAAAATTAGAGTATCTTGCAGCATCTGGTTTTGATGATTTTATGAGGGCTGGAGAGTTGAAAGACTGTTTTATCACTTTATGGTTATTGTGTACATTCTTGATTTTAGTTACATTGTGTGTCCATCTGCAACCGTATTCATGGGTTAATTTTATACTTTTGTGATACAATATAGGAATTTTTACATGATCACCACTAATGATTTTATTTAAGTTTGTTGCCTTTTATCTACTATCTAACTAATTTGATGTTACCATCATTTTCCAGGAGCTAAATATAATAGCCCTGCTGTTTCCAGTAATGGACCCTAAGCATCCAGAGTATAAATCATTGTATATTAAGCGCCTATACCCGCGTACTTTTAGCGTTGTGAGTAAAATTGTTCGATTATGCTTGTCAGGCATTTGGAGAAGCAGGGCGAACTTCTAATGGATGCATACAGGTCAATGTCTCATGAATTGCATAAACTCCAGGTTTTCCCTTCGATCCTTATTTAAATGTTTTGATGCACGAGTCTGAAATTGTTGAATTAAAGTTCATTACAAACTCAGCAGGGATTTGGATGACGTTCTTTCTATTCTTGAGACGCTCATGTAGTGTTATCATGATGCTGTCAATTTTAGTTGAGAAGGTATGTCCTCTTATCATTGAGATTATCTGTGTGCTATATCAGTCATATTTCATCAATATGTTCGCCTAATGCAAGTTTATTGCTGGTTTCCATACTGGTTTCGGTTAAATTAGCACACGCATTCAGATTATATGTCTACACCCCTTCGAGAATCGTGGCGTTAACTAGCTTTCTATGTTCATTTTTTGCAGAAAACAGATAGTACGAATGCATTAGAGGACGAAGAAGAAACTAATCGAGATGCAGCATTAGATACTATGAGCAGGGAAGAACAATCATGAAAAGAGATTGTAAAGATGGACCATATTGCATCCTGCCCTGTCCAGTGCATTCAATGTTCACTTAGAAATTAGAATGTTTAAAAAAGGATCACATTTGCAAGAACATTGCCTTTTGAACAACACAGTAACTTCAACTCTTTGCTTGACCATGTGTCGGAAGTTTGTAATATACTGGACTTGACAAGGTTGATAAAGTATATTCTAGTCTCACATAGGATTAAGGACTTGTTTGCCTAAACTTATTTTAAACATCTTGTAAGATGTTTTAACTTTTAATACTATCTTATAAATATTATTCCAGTCATGGATGAAAATATTCGGAAATATCCCCGATATATGCTCGATATATCCATTTTTCGGGGTCACCGATATCGATATTGAAAAGAAAATATATTTTCACGATATATTTATAAAAAAAATTGAAAATATTGATAAATATCGGTAGACAATAACAATATCGAGCCTAATATCGGTAAATATCGAAAAAATGTCATACGAAATAACATAGTACATTATATTTTATATAAATTTATCACTTATATAAAATGTATTCAAATTATTTTGTTAATTTTATGTACTAAAGGTTTGTTATTAAATTTTTTTTATTTTTAAAATTTACCGATATCGATATTCGATATCGATATATCCATTGATATTTTCATAAATTTAAGGTCTTGATATTTCCACTGATACCGATATTTTCATCCCCAGCTAGGGTAAACTACAATGTTTATACGAAAAAAACAATAGATCAAAAGTCTAGCCTTTCCCGCAAGACAATTACGTCCGGGATGGTGCTCACAAAATTGACATAATGTCTTCAAAAGTAAAACGGCTTACGGCCTTGATACAGTAAAACCATTGTAACAAGGTATCAACGAAAGAAATGATAGGTATGTGAACTGAACAACTAGGGTTCGAGAATCAAAAGGAAGAAAGGGTCGAGCTGGTCCGTGCCTAGTGGCGTGTGGTGTTTGGGAGTGTGAATTCATTACCACGTGTGAAATCTTTCACCTTAGCACTCAAACTCATCATCATTTTTTTAAAAAAATGTGTAATCACTCGTCTTAAATAATTAATTTCTTATTCACCAAAATTCAGTTTTGAGACTTTAAATATTCGACGTTTATGCAAGTAGATACACTATATCACGTTTAATTTCCAAAAAATTAAAGTTTAGCCCACCTAATAATTTCATTAAACATGGTCACTCGTCTTAAATAATTAATTTCTTACTCACCAAAATTCAGTTTTGAGACTTTAAATATTCGACTTTATGCAAGTAGATACACTATATCACGTTTAATTTCCAAAAAATTAAAGTTTAGCCCACCTAATAATTTCATTAAACATGGGTGTCAAAACCCATTATTTCCAACAATAAACTTTAAATATCATCAAACACCCTCTACAAAAGCTTGAAACAATTTGATATAGTGCAGAAATGAGAATTGCAGGTTAAAAAGATTTGAGAACAAAGAGTTTAGGTACATTTCAATCTCAAAAGCTCATAGAATCCCCAACTCCAAATGCTCAGAAACAAAAGTAGATTGCCATCGCCATTGACACTCAATCTCACTAGGAAATAATGAATCTGCAATGCCCATAACCTGCAAAAAAGTAAAAAAATTCATCAAAAAATCCACTAATCGCAACATAATGATAAATGGTTACTTACTGGGATCAGAGGATATGAGCATGGCAGTGCCTCCAAAGCCACAAGTGCCGCCATTCCTCTTAGTCCTCTGCCAATAACTGTTAAAAGCATAAGACGCATGCGCCACAACAGTATCCGGATAACGGCAACTCCCCGTTTCACTCTGAATCGCTTCACAATCCGCACTCCCTTCTCCGCACGCGTAATCCAACGCCTCCTGCAGCGTCTCCGCCGGCACACTCGGCTTCGCCACGCACCACAGCCCATGCCGCCCCCTCCCCGCCGCCGGCTCACACGGCGGCAGATGTGGAGACAGTGGAGCCAAATGCGGTACAAATGGAGGGCTTTTAGTGTAAGCCGGAGAATCCGACGGCGGAGGCGTTACAGTTCCGATCAACGGCGGCAGAGGGGTTCCGACGGCGTAAGCTGGATTGGAAGGGGGAAAAACAGGGGAGGGTTTTGGGGATGGGGGAAATGGGATTTTACTGCGGCTTATGTCTATGAATGAGAGTTTTCTTTTCAAAGGGTTTGAATTAAGAACCATAATTGTGGTGTTCAGATGAGATAAACCAATATTCTCCAAGGGTTTCAAATCAGAAAACACATAAGGTGAGGCAATTTTTTGCAAGGTTGTGAGAAGGGGTTTTAGGTAATTTGAGTCCAAACATTTGGGGGAAAAGGGGGAAGTGACTTTGATGGGGTTTTGTAAACCCCATCTAATGAGTGAGTGGTGGATGTTTTTGATTGAGGGTAAAATTAATGTATCAAGTTTGTTTTCTTCATTTTTGTTGCATAAGAGGGGGTTTCCGACGACAATGGTGGAAATGTTGGTGGAAGGGTAGAGGGATAAAACGTGGGTTCTGAGCCATGATTCCGCCATTAAAATGGAGGTTGAAACGGAGTTCAAGTGGTGAGATTCAACTTGAATGCCGACATGGTTGAGCCCTGTGGTGGGGTTGTGGAGTGATAACAACTCCATGGATTCTTCATAAGAAAACAGTGTTAGTTTTGAAAGTGTTGAGGAGATTGAAAGAAGAGGTTTGTGAATTTCTTACCGGTTGAAGAGAGGAGAGAGAGGAGGCAGAGCAACCAAAGCATGTTCATGACTCTGCAGCTTGGTGAAGATGCAGTGCACACAGAGAGTAGTGGACTGATTTTGTGAGACATAAAAAGAAAAAGGGTACGAGTCTCTCTGTGGGAGTCTGTCCTTTTGAACAGGTAAATGCAAGTGGAGTGCAAAGCAAGGCGTTAAACAGGTACTAATTCAAATGGTAAAAGTGTTTTGTTATAGTGATTCAAGAAAGTTACTATAAAGTGGTCTGTGTGGTAAATATATACTCTCTTCTCTCCGTAGTGATTACTTGTCCATTTTTTTTACTGAGACATTTCAAAATCTTTTACACACTTTTAATACGGAAATACTCCATAGTCAAGATAATTAATACATTCTCAATATCATCTTATTTTCAATTCACTTTTCTAAAGAAGTGTGTCGATCAAATCGTGCAAATAATCTAACGACGGAGGAAGTACGAATGAAGGGATGAATCCAGAAAAAAAGAAGAAATTAAAGTAGCGTCAGAAAGGCAAAGGTGGGAATTCGGGAGGTTTGTATGCATGCAGGATAAATGACATATTTAGGGAACAGTGTCAAAAGCCCATGGCCCAATGTACACAAAATGTGACCTAGTCAAAAACATACTCCCTCTGTCCCGGAGAAACTTGCACCCTTTGACCGCCACACATTTTAAGAAATATGTAAGAAAAGTTGTAATGATTGATGTTTTGAGGGGTAGTTTTGTAAATTTTTATGAATAAAGTAAAGTAAAAAGTAGATTGAGTGTGGAAAAGTAATGGCGCAAATATGAGTATATTTCAAGGGTGGGGGTTGTGAAAATATTTCCTTTTATGGAGTGTGCAAATTAGTATGGGACATTCATATATGGAAAGTGTGCAAATTCCTGTGGAACGGAGGGAGTATATGATTCCTCAAAATTAATTATAATTTCTAAGATTTTTTTTAAGTATAAAGTCATTTTAATTGTATTCATTGAATTTTTCTTTTTAAATTGTGGGTATTCTTGGTCGGAAGGTTTGAGACTTATAAATGGAAAACGGTGAATGCTTTGGTACATGGAATCATTTCTTTAAAAATTGGGTGATTTCCTAAAAAAAAAAAAAATCAAAGAGTTGCACTCTTGTGTAGCTGTTACGTACATGTAACTTGTTTCTATTTAATATTTGAACTAATACTATACAATATGTGAACTAATACTATACTATATTTGAACTAATACTATACTCTATTTGAACTAATATTATACTGTATTTGCCATAACTCATTAGTAACATTCACTTATTTAGAAAATTGTAATATTCACTTATTTAGAAAATTGTATTAAAAAGGAACAAGTTACATGTATGTAACTGGTACACACAAGTATTTGCCAAAATGAAATTCTAATGGGCTATTATTGTCATATTTTTTTCATTATTTGTCCTGAATCCTGATCATGAATCAAGTCATCCATCAATATTTCCAGTTTTCTTCTTTGACCGTAAACACTTCTGCCACCTGTCAAGAATTGAATTCATTCTACAATCTTCCCCTCTTCACTCTGATTTTTGTGAGGAAATATTTGTTTTAGTCCTTTAAGTTTGAGTGATTCCAAAATAAATCCTTTAAGTTTTTAACTTTACAAAATACATTCTATATCTTACAAGCTATTAATTTTAGTCCTTTTTAAAATCTATTTTAGTCCTTTAAGTTTAAACTTCAATTTTAATAAAATTTAAGGTATAATTTATTCCTTCTAAAAAAAATATTTTATTTAAATCTATTTTCTGTTTTTCTGTTTTATTGAATACAGATTTAAAATCTGTATTCCAATTTTAATAAAATTTTATTTACAGAAAATTTTATTCCAATTTAAATCCGTAGTTAAACTCCAATATAAACAGAAAATATTTTAATTATGCTCAAATTCTATCTAGACATTTTCCCCAATTAATTAAAAATATAAAAATTCAAAAATAAAAATATATACTAAAATCTAGAAAATTGAAAGAAAATTATAAATATGTTTTAAAAAAAGGGACAACTCTAACTACCCCTATCATATTCCCCAAATATAAATTATAGTATGATTTATATAATAAATTGAACGAGATTATACGAGATTTTATGTATCCGTAGACCTCCCATCCAAGAAATTATTTCCCGAACTAAATTGAACACAAGTATAATTAAATCTAAACTCTATAAGTAATTACTGTGATAAACATAATATTAAATCATATAAAAACGCATTCAAATTAATTTAATGCACATTTATTAAGTTTTGAAATTCTTATTTAAGCTTGTTTGATAATTGAGTCGAACTAAAATGAGCTTTAATCGAGTCGAGATTAATTTAAACCCTAAACCCCTGTCATATTCCCCAAATGTAAATTATAAATTATTATATAAATCATATAATTTACATTTGGAGAATATGACCGGGGTAGTTGGAGTTGTCCCTTTTTTTAAACATATTTATAATTTTCTTTCAATTTTCTAGATTTTAGTATATATTTTTATTTTCGAATTTTTATATTTTTAATTAATTAGGAAAAATGGCTAGATAGAATTTGAGCATAATTCAGATTTTAATGATATTTTTATTTAATTTAAAAAATATTTTAAATGATGTTTTAAAATTTTTATTAAAATTGGAATACGAATTTAAATAAAATTAGTATTCAATAAAATAAAAAATAGATTTAAATAAAATATTTTATGTTTGGAAGGAATAAATTATACCTTAAATTTTATTAAAATTGGAGTTTAAACTTAAAAGACTAAAATAGATTTTAAAAAAGACTAAAATTAATAGCTTGTAAGATATAGGATGTATTTTGTAAAGTTAAAAACTTAAAGGATTTATTTTGGAATCACTCAAACTTAAAGGACTAAAACAAATATTTCCTCGATTTTTGTGTAGTACATCGTAATGATTAAAGTATATTTTGTTTTTTGTTTTTTTTAAAAGTATATTTTGTTTTTTGTTTTTTTTAAAACATTAGTGTTAGTTTTCATTATTGTAAACGCAAAACGTAGTAGAAAGTTCGACCACAACATTTGGTGGGTCTATCCAACAAAAAATAGTAATCGAAAAGATGGAATTCTCTTGCTAGAGTATGGACTAGTGTATTAACACTTCTTTTAAGATAAGATACAGTGACATTCGTGAATTGGGAGAGTAATCCCCTACAAGCAACAATAAAGTCCCCAAATGTAGAATTGAAAGTATCCGTTGAATTAATAGCATCTACCACTATCTTGACATCTTCTTCCACAATGCAATTATCTAGACCTTGGTCCTTTAATTAGTGCCTCGAAGAAGTCCATAACAAAGTATATTTTGTTATACTTTCTTCTATTGTTGTTTGTGAATTTTGCGTAAGGGAAAATTGTATGCACCCATTGCTTAATTTATAATGAAGTTAAACGTTACAACATTCTCAATAGGTATAATTTGAAGTTAGCAGCTAGAAAAAATTCACCTAGTCTATTGATAGACAAATTCATTCATTATTTCACTTTTTTAATATTTAAATCCATCCACATATAAAAGTTATTGAAGTACAACTAAAGTATCAAACAAATATCCAATGAAGCATTTTATCCAACAATGTATATCAACATGAAAATTATAGAGGGTTTTGTTCAAAATTCTTTAATAAGAATAATAAGGAGAACTAACATGGATTAATTATGTGGTTAAGGAGAGTAAAAATGATACATTCACATTCATCATGTTTTTCATAAATGAGATTCACAATAAATAAATTAATACATCATTTTGATTAACTATTTTTTCTCTTATAGTATTTATTTCATTATTTTTCAACCAACAAACATCTTAAATTTGTCTTAGCTTTTAATAGTCTAAAAAATGGAGTTTTCTTAACTCGGTATCTAACTTTAAATGATAAAAAAAGTCAAATATCGGGTTGTTACAACTTACAATTAATTGCAAATATCGAAGTGACAAAAATACTCTCTCTCATAGCATAATTTTTTCGTATTATTATTATTATTATTATTGTTTTAGACATTTTACAATTACTTTTCAATCTGTTTTTGTTATAGTATTATTTTCTTTCTCCAATTACATTATTTATAGTACATTTATGACATATTTGCTTCATGAGTTGGAATAAGATTAATTTAGTTGTAGTGGGATAGGTAAACTTTGACTTCATAAACTCAAGGGGAAACCAGGTTATCTAAACCCATGAAATCTAGTTTATAAAAACCGGGTCAAATTATAAATCAGGATTAAAGTGTTTAAAGCTATGAAGAAATTAAACTTGAAAGAAGATGTGTTTACATATCAAACCCATCACTAACCCCCCTAAACTCATGAAGCAAACATGTCTCTATTGTATTCATCAATTAAAAAATAAAAAAGAAAGAGAAAATATATACTCTAAGGGCATGTTTGCTTTGGAACTCACACGCCCGAACGTGAGACGTAACGTCCTCCGTTTTATTCTAGTTTAAAATTTAACATTTGAATTACAACATCCAACTATATTCACCCCTAAAAATACATATATATTTTACTAAAACAATAATACAACATCATCACTCTTAGGGCATGTTTGTTTTGGGATGGGAAATCCGGATTTGGGATTTCGAAACTCTACCCCCGTTACAGTTTGGGATTTTGATTCAGGATTTTAAAATCCCACCCTATAAATACCTATAAACTCTATAAAAGTCAACCCTATAAATACCTACAAATCCTATATAAATACCTATAAAACCTATAATCCTATTCTATAAAGTTAAATCCTACCCTACATAAATCCCAAAACAAACACAAAACATAAAAAGTATTAGGATTTTAAAATCCACTAGATTTTGAAATCCGGATTTCAAAATCCTCCAAATCCCAAAACAAACATGCCCTTACATAATTGAAGTCATATTTTTTAAAACATCACACAGTATTGATTTAACATGATTATATCATCTCTTACTTAAAATTTTAAAACAAACACACAAACACTATTTATCGAAATTTCTAACTTCCTTACTCTAAATAATCTCAAAAAAAACCATAGGCAAATACTCCCTCCGTCCGCCTATAAGCTTTCCGTTACTTTTTGACACAGAGATTAAGAAAAGTGATTAAATAGGAGTAGATAAAATACAAGTGATGTGATTGGAAGAAGGAGAGAGATAGAGAGAAAAAGTAATATATAAAGTGATGTGTAAGAAAAAGTACTTACCAAAAAGGGTATGGAAAGCTTATAGACAGACGGACCAAAATGGTAAAATGGAAAGCTTATAGACGGACGGAGGGAGTAGATGGCACTACAAAAAACACCCCAATTAACAACCAATTAGAGACCGTAAAAATGGTCTCTAAACGCATTAGAGACCGTTTTGTGACCGTTTTTGGTTGGTCACTATTTGGTTCGTTTTAAATGTTTTGAGACCGTTTTCATGTATCAGTCTCAAATTATAGACCGATTTTTTTAGGTCTCTAAATTGTAGCGGTCTACAAGCGGTCTCAAACAATTGGTCGGCCCGAACTTTTTTCGGGCCCTGAGACGGTCTCAAAACGGTCTTTAATTTAGAGACCGCCACATTCGGTATCGAACCCCGACCCACGCGGTCGATCTAAACCCACACCTGACCCGAACCGAACCCCATCCGCACTGACCCGAACCGACACACACCCGACCCGACCCACATACCCACTTTATTTAAATGACCATTTATTTGGTCTTGGTGGAAATTGATCCCGGGTGGATGGGTGCCCATTACTCGGCACCCACCACTTTGACAAGTAATTGTCTTGTGTAATTTTTAAAATTATATATATATATTAATTAATTTCTTTATTATATACTCCCTCCATCCCACAATAAGTTTCTCATTCAATTTTTTTTTTTCATATTATTTTTTTTCTTCTACTTCTCCTTCTCTTTCTCAATCACATCACTTATATTTTATTTATAATTTTATTATATTTAATCTCATACTCATCTAATATTTTTTCTCTTCAATTTATTTCTCTCATCTTTTAATATTCTAGTATCAATTCTTTCAAACAGAATCTCAAAATAGAAAAACCCAAAAATTACCTTAACTTAAATTTGGTGGAGACGATTGATAACCAACAAGCGGCGGCGTCAGCGATATCTTCTTAAGAACATGGACGAAGTTGGAGTCGTCGCGGCTAGAGCCGGCAATTGGGGCCTGATCCGATGGGCAGGCTCGATCAACCTGAAACATAGTATGAGTTGGGCTCTAAAATTAGAGGCACATATAGAACTGGGCCTATTTGGCCTGACCCGATGGAACCGGTGGGCCTAATGGGCTAGGCTGAATTTGACCGGCTGGCCCATGGACAACCCGTTTGGCCCGATCAATATTTTTTCCTTAAACAAATAGATAATTAAAATAAGTAAAATATTTTATATTTAAATATTATTGTATTTTTATTTTATTTTGACTTTGAAATTTGAACTTGTGAATTATTTATAATTTTATTTGAAGTTGTTATAGAGTGTAATGTTATACTGATTATGGTCGTTTATGAATTATGTATAGTTAATACTTTAGTATTGCATATTTCTAATTATTATTATTTGTATAAATAAAAATTATATGTGAGTATGTGACCAATACAACATTTATATATATAAGTTTTGCTAAAAATATTATTTTTTAAATATTTCATGGGCTGGGCTGGTCCGCTAGTCTAGTGGGCTAGGTTGGGCTCACATTTTAAAGGCCTGACAAATTCATGGGCCGGCCCAACCCAACCCACAAACATCGCTTGGCCAGATGGGCAGGGCCGGACGACCCAGTTTGCCAGCTCTAGTCGCTGCAAGAGAGCAAGAGAGAATCGCGAGGGCAGTGAGAAATTGCATAGGGTGAAAGTGAAAGAGGCAGTACAAATGAACTAGGGTTTATAGACGGGTTACAAACGGGTTTATAAACGGGTTAGAGACCGTATTCACAAAACGGTCTCCAAATGAGCGGGCAAAAATGGCGGTCAAAATAAAATTTGGGAATTGGAATTCTTAATACCAATTAAAGACAGCTAATGCGGACTCAAAACAAAATTTAAAACCAGAAATTTAATTTCAGGTTAATGACCGCCAATACGGTCTCTAAACGGTTTGAATACATAAAATTAAAGACTGAACTGAAATCGGTCTCAAAATTCGTAATTTTTTCAAAATGGTTTCAAATAAATCTTTATTTGAGACCGTTTTATGACGGTCTCAAAACTTCGGTCTCTAATTTAAGCATTTTTTGTAGTGTGGAAGGTGTGACTTAGTAATTTAGTACAAATATATGAAGAAGAAAATTTAGTAGATAAGTTGTTTGGGGTGACGTGTCTTTATTGGGATTTGTTATATGTGAATCCAGCTGCTTCTTTTTTTCTTTTCTTTTTTCATGAAAGTGCTGTAGAATCAACGAAGGTGTGCTTTTCACTTTTTTGAGGTTTTTGGTACGTCGTCGTTTTTGCATGAGAACTGTAAGAGCATTCTGCCATTCAACGGTGCACGACACAAACAAACGGTTGCCCTTCTATCTTGTTCAAAAAGCTGCAATGTGGCCCCACATTCTTAGGACCATATCTTTTTTAGCCTTATAATTAATTAATCCCTTTGATCTCATCTTAACTTTTATACCTACTTTTTTCATCATTTTAAAAACTATACAATTGGAACGGAGAGAGTACTATAATTTGACAATTTTTTGAGACATGTTGTGTATGTAACAAATACTCGGCGGTAACTTTCACTTTTTTTTTTTTCGATATGTCTTTTATTTATTTTAATAAAAATTTATATAATTATTATTCAAAACTTTATTCATTATTGCACTTTCTTAATTTACATGTTCAACCTACGAATAGTTATTTTGGAATGGAGCAAATAGAATTTATTAGGTAAAATGGTTTTGAGTGAATATTACTCTAATACAAATTTATACTTTGGGAAAGTGTTTTTCAATTTTCATATACTTTTATTTTATTCATTTTTTACCTCTTCAAGAAAATATACAAGGAATAAAAGATGAGGAATCAAAAGTGCAGAGGACAACAAAAATGAAAAGGAAAAGGGCAAACAACCAATAAATAAAAAACAAAGTAGAAGGAAAGTGCAATAGATTAAAAAAAAATCAGAATATGAAAAATTGAAAAGTATAAAAGAAAACAAACTATAGAAAGGGAAGAAATTTAAAAAAAAAACATGGAGAAATAATATGATTCCACAAATTATATATATACACATAAATATCTATTTGTTTGCAGAAAACTCAATTATATAGAACATGATAAGTTCAGGGATTTATTATTTTTTTAAGAGTATTCAGGTCACATAAAAAATCCAAATGGGTTAAAAAAAGTATTTTTTGAAATTGAATTGGGCAAAAAAATAAAGTTGGAAACGGCTAGTTTTGTGCATTATTATTGCGAGTTGAGACAAAATTAATTTGTGATATGTCCATTCCATTGTACTGTAAACTACACGTGCTTCATTTTTGGTGTCCGTCTCCATGCACAAAATAGTCATTTTTCAAACCTTAAAATTGTACTCCATTAAAATTGTATTAGATGTATCTTTTTAATAAATTTTTATGATATTTTTTAACTTAATTTTAAAAAAAATGTGTATCAGAAGCCCTCACAAAAAGTATCACTATATCACGCAGGATTTTTGGGCATGCCCACGAAACCACTTGTAATTGTAGATCGTTGTTAGGGTGTGTGTGGTGATAATATTTTTAAAAATAAATGAATTATGATAAAAAAATTCAGAATTATACTTTTGGTTGAAAAAAAATAAAATTAAGTTGAATAAAAATATAGTTCAAAATAAATATGACAAATTAAATTAATTAAAATTACGTTTTAAAATACAGGAAGAACAAGCTTCTCATTTTATTGAGCTTTTTTTTTTTTTTTTTTTGACGGGGAGACTCATTTTATTGAGCTTTGAACCTTTTAGTTTGTCTCTACATTGGATCCCAAAAAAAAGTCCTCAAATATTAAATTTTAAGGAATTAATATTCGTAATAAAAGAGTGGGTGGACCTAGCTAGTCTCCACCATTCAATTTAACATTTGTCAAAAATGATTTTTTACCTTACTTAATTGGTTTTTTCTTACTACAATCAGATAGTACGACAAACTCCACGACGTCCACGTAGATAGGATGCCGACTTGCGCCACGTGTCATAATTTATATATTTTTTAAATTATATTTTATAATTTACTATATTACCATTCTTTAATATAAATTGAATAATTGCATGAAAGCAATATAGGTAATTTTTTAAAAGAAATAAAACAATTCATTTCATTTTAAAGAATTCCGGCTACAGACTAAATCAAGAAAAGCCCGAAACCTGGAACAATGAAAGTTAATGTTGATGGAGCTGCTACTAAGGCCCTAGGTGATATTGCTGGAGCTGCCATTTATCGGGACAGTGACGGAGGATATCTAGGAGGGTTTACAATGAGGCACGGTCGTGGATATGCATTTGAGGCGGAATTATTAACGGCACTACAAGCAATTAGGCTAGCTAGCCTAAATGGTTGGATGGACATTTGGCTATAATCAGATTCAATGTATGTAGTGCAGACACTAGAAAGGTGCAATACAAAAGTTCCATGAAAAATCAAACCCCTGCTCAAAAAAAAAAAAAAAAAAATACATACCACTTATAATTAAGAATTTTAGATTATTTTCATTTGTATTAAAAAAAAAACTATATAAATAAGATTATTTTTGCACGAACATAATTACGTCTTAATGTTGCATGTTGTGAAAGCAAAGCACATATAAGTAAAGATTCAATAATTGGATTAATCTACCCTGAATTTTGTAGTTTGTTCTTCAAGTTTGATAGTGTGAGACTAAATTATCTAATTAATCACTTACTCGGGCGATGTTTTCAAACCTAACTTCAACGCTATAATTATTATTTTATATGTCTCAATGAAAATTACTAAACTTTCATTTTTCGTTCATTTTTTTTTTTTTTGCATACTATACTAATTAGATAAGAGTCATATTAATCCGATGGAATATTAATTATTGAAGTGGATGGGTTTGATTTAAATGTAGGAAAGGCACCTTTGGGCTGTAAGATTGTCCGAATTAATATGACATGAAAGCAAAGATGTGATGCTTAACTTGTGAAATGTAAATTGAATAATTGCAACAAATAGTCTTAAATGATATCATCATTCTACTCCAAGACAAATATCTTAATTTGATTTCTCTCCTTGATTTAGAGTTGTACTCAATAATTTGTTTACAAGATAACTTCCTTCACACATTACAAAATAAGAGCCATAATCAATTTGATGCCATTGAATAAACAAGTTTCATAGTTTGATTGATGAATTCATGCAATTATTGTTGAAATAAGTGATTCATATATATAATTTTAGTAATTTAACGAATACTCTTTAGTATTACGACTACGTCTTTCAATAATTTGACAATAAAAGATAGATCAAACAAAAGAAGAAAACCTAAGACCATAAACTCACAAGTTGAGTTAGAGTTCGAAGCGCCATTAAAATCATGTTTGAAAAAAATCCTTTTTAGGAATAAAATCCAGGTTAAGGAAAAAAGGTACACTACTCTAAAGATCATGTCTATAGAAAATAGAATACAAATCACTATGCAGAAATGAGAGTAAAAAATCCGGGAGCAACCCCTCCAGACACAGTTAAAGTCAGTCTTGGTCACAACATCAGCGTCTGATTGGCCTCTCTGAAGACGTGCGTGTATCAGATGTGCATCTTTCAATAATTTAGATGGTTGTATTACGACTAATATTTGTTAGTACTCCCTCCGTCCGCCTATAAGTTTTTCATTTTACCATTTTGGTCCGTCCGCCTATAAGCTTCTTATACCTTTTTTGGTAAGTACTTTTTCTTACATTCCACTTTATATCTTACTTTTTCTCTCTATCTCTCTCCTCTCTCAATCACATCACTTGTACTATATGTATTATTTAATCACTTTTCTTAATTTTTGTACCAAAAAGTAACGTGAAGCTTATAAGCGGACGGAGGAAGTAATTAAAATGAACATTTTAGCATTACGATAAATACCTTTCAATAATGGAACAAATTTCACCCCGTGAAACAGGTTCATACAATAATTCTATGGTAGAAAAGCAGAAAATAACATTTTATCAATAAAATTTGTGTGAAATTCTTTATGAATCTCAATCCATAAGATATGTACTCCATCATTTTTAGAAATTAATTCAAATTGATCAATATTTTATAGATGTAATAGTACTCATCTGTTTCATAATGAGGAGTATTTTAAATAATTTAATAAAATGTACTACAAGATATTTTCATATTAAGAATGTACAAATAATTTAAAAAATGTGCAAATAATTTGAGTGCATTCAAATCAAAAAGTTTTGACCGGTAATTAGGAGGGAGTACTACATTTGTAATTTTGTACCCCTCCTTCCAAATGTACGAGTACCTGACAAATGCAGGCTTTGACCTTTTGACATCAATAGTAAAACAGTGGCCAAATAACACCAAACCGACACTCGATTTTTTAAAATATTTTTTAATGTAATGGAGTATTTTTTACTTTTTAGGGTGTTAATACTCGGCTAATTTATTCTAAAAATTGTACTTTTAAAATTAAATCTCGTTGGTGATTTTTTTTAAGTATTTTACATTTAAAAAAAATTAAGAAAATGTAAGAATGAGTAAATTTTTGAATGATACTTTTATGGGATTTCTATTAAAAAGGTCTGCTCATTTAAAAAAACTCCCTTCTTAATTTTTTATTAAAATTACCCTTTTTTTCAAATTCATGGGGGGTTTTCTGTGATTTCTTGTGAGGGAATATAGGGGAGCTTCTCATTAATATTAGTCAAAGGTTATTTAAATAAAATTTCAAGTGGAGGAGGCTTTTGTAACTAATTTCCCTACTTTTATAAGTCTTTATGTATAAAGTAAAAAAGAGAGAAAAAAAGTAATAACATTTTATATAAAATTGAGGATATTGTAAGATTGTAATTTATAAAGGGTTTTCAATTTTAAGGTGGTGAAAGTTGTCGTGGGACATCAAAAAAATGAAGGTGTGAAAGTTATTGTGAAATGGAGGGAGTATTTTACAAAATTAGTCACAAGTTGTATTTTCGATATAAGTTATATATGTAACTAAACGTATATAAAAAAAATTGCACACATGTTTACTGGTTATTTAAACTCAAATGAGAAGTAAACATTGCACACGTTGAATGCAATGTTTACTTGCAATGATAGTACTGAAGCAAATAAAGAAAATTGTATTAAATGTTGTAATTAATAGTCACTTCAACATGGAAAAAAAAAAACTGAAACACATCTTGCAAATGGTTTAAACTTTACACTTTATCAAGTAGGGAATACAAATAGTACAAAGAAATTGGTTCACAAATAAAATATTGTCAACAAAAACAAGACTCAATACATAATACAAAATCCAAAGGCTAAATAGATAATCGAAGCTCGATTTATAACCATAGATTCACTAGCAGAAGGATATGAAAAAACACATTATCTCTGCAAATAACCTTCAAGTAAAAGGTGGTTTATTTTTAAGTTGAAGCTTGTAGCCATATAATCTAAAAGGTGGAATTGAGGTTTAATATAACATTAAAATTACATTAATATTTATGAAATTTAGGTAGATATTGCAAATATTACATCAGGGGTACTATAGCTACTTTAATTATCAAGTAGTCCACTTGCATGAATCAATGCGATGCCAAATGCCAAAGTAAAAGCCCTTCAAAATATTGCCAAAAGTAAAAAGAATACATGTTGTCCCTTACTAAAATATTTAGCTAACTTTCACTGCAGTAAATGAAGGCCCAATAACATCTGGACCCTTGTATTCACACACACCTGAAATGTCCTTTTCTCCATCAAATCACAAAATTTATGGGTGACATTATATCACATTTCAAATTTGTTTGGTACAGCCAATTCACATATCTACATTTGTAACAACTTTCCTTCTCATCTAATTGAATACTAATTCACATATTATTCAACATGCATTGAATAAAATATTGAGATAGAGATTTAATGAAATAAAACAATTCATTTTGTTGAAAAAAGGTATATGAACGTGGTCCTTTTGTGCAAGCACTACGTAGTCATCATCGTCCCATTTTTATTTTAATTTTAAAAAGCACCACCACATTCCCCTATCCCATGTGACTTTCCATTTTGCAATCACTATTTTTTATACTTTTAAATACTATAGTAGTACAATTAAATTCCACAAGAATATAGTAAAGTCGGCTACATATCTAGATCTTAAATCAGCTCACAGAAGCTTCCTCTTTACAAACACACTCTCTGTCTTTCTCAATCTTGTTGAATTTTAGGCCCAGAGATGAATAAGGTGAAAGAAAAGAACAAATTTACCAGAAAAAGAACACAATGAAATCTCATCAGATTAGTACCATTTTCTTGATTCTTTCATTAGTTCCATTTTCCATTTTCAAGGCTCAATCTACCAAATCCCCAGACAAGAATAACAGAAGAATTCTCCACCAACCATTGTTTCCATCCACCTCATTTCCGCCGC
Organism: Galeopsis tetrahit; assembly: GCA_963675135.1. Taxonomy (NCBI): domain Eukaryota; kingdom Viridiplantae; phylum Streptophyta; class Magnoliopsida; order Lamiales; family Lamiaceae; genus Galeopsis; species Galeopsis tetrahit. The sequence continues at coordinate 3,128,340 of OY776120.1, forward strand.
CACCGCCGTCGCCGCTTCCGGTAATCCCAGATTCGCCACCATTCTTCCGCGAACTCCCAAATGGGCCCGTGGATCCGGCCCAGTACTCCCCGCCGCCGCCTGCAGCGGCGGTGGCGAATTCCGTCGCTAAAAAGGAACCGAATTCCATCAAGAGAGTAGCAATCGTGACTTCCTCCGCCGTCCTCGGCGTCGGAATGCTGTCGGCTTTAATTTTCTTTCTCTACAAACGCCGTTCCAAAAACCCCGACGAGTCGGGAAAACTCGTCGCAAATCCGTTACGGAGTAGCGACGAATCGAGAATGCCGCCTTCGAATTTCCTCTACATAGGGACGGTTGAGCCGTCTGCGACGAGTTTAGTCAACGAGTCAACGGACGCTGCCGGTTCGCCGTACCGAAAACTCAACTCGGGAAAACGGTCGAGCCGGTACCGGCCGAGTCCCGACCTTCAGCCCCTACCGCCGCTGCCGATCATAAATTCGCCGCCGCCAATGTCGTCCTCCGACGACGAAAGTAACGGCACCAATTTCTACACGCCGCAGGGATCATCCATGAGCAATGAATCCCCAAATTCACGCCACAATTACCTAATTAACGCCGTTAATCAAAATCAAAATCGCATCCCTCATTCGAAAAGAACTTCACCCAAATCACGCCTCTCCGCATCCTCCCCCGACACAAAACCCGTAATATTCCCCTCAATTAAGCAATCGCTGCCGCCTACTCCTCCGCCGCCGCCTCCGGCGGCGGCGCACCTTAGCAAACCCCTATCGTACACTCCCAAAAGGGCAAAATTCCCACCACCCCCTCCGCCATTAGACATGGCAAGACTCCGGTCAATAACTAACGACGATCAACAGCCTCCGCCGCCGCAGATCCCAATTCCGCCACCGCCTCCACACCATGTAGAAAAACGCACCCCTCCTCCGCCCCCACCCAAAAAATTAACAACCCCTGTACCTAAATTAAATCAAACGGCCATTGATGAATCCCACAGAAGTATAAGCCCAACAGAGGAGTCGAAACCGAAATTGAAGCCTTTGCATTGGGACAAAGTGCGAGCCACTTCGGATCGAGCCACTGTTTGGGACCAGTTGAATTCAAGCTCCTTCCAGTGAGTTACATTCTATATTATTTATATAAATTCAATAGTCCTGTTTCTAATGGTGGGTTTAAAATGTTGCAGATTGAATGAGGATGCTATGGAAACTCTGTTTGGGTGCAATTCAGGGAATTCGGGGTCTAAAGAAGGTAGCAAAAAGTTGGAAAAGGAGCAAGAGATGAGAGTTTTGGACCCGAAGAAATCGCAGAACATTGCGATTTTGTTACGAGCATTGAATGTTACAAAGGAGGAGGTCTCCGAGGCCCTTTTAGACGGTGGGTTACACTTTTGTGTACTAGTTACATACATATAACTTGTTCCTGTTTAATATTTGAATTGAAGTAATATTATACTCTATTTGAACTAATATTATTTGTCATAACTCATGAGTAACATTCACTCAGCTGATGAATTCATAATCAAGTAACTAACTAAATTTAGAATTCCCATTTCTGCAGGAAATCCTGAGGGATTGGGGGCTGAGCTTTTGGAGACTTTGGTAAAGATGGCACCAACAAAGGAGGAAGAGATCAAACTCAAGAACTACAATGGCGAAATCTCGAAACTAGGCTCAGCCGAGCGTTTCCTCAAGGCGATTCTTGATGTCCCGTTCGCCTTCAGACGAGTCGAAGCTATGCTCTATAGAGCCAACTTCGACACCGAATTAGCCTACCTCACAAACTCCTTTCAAACACTAGAGGTAGTACTTTTAAACTGTATATTAGTATTAGTTCTTTCATTAAAAGTAGTACTTACCTAATTAGTGTATGTGTATAGGAAGCTAGTGAGGAATTGAAGAATAGCAAACTATTCCTTAGACTGCTTGAAGCGGTTCTTAGGACAGGAAATCGCATGAACGATGGGACGAATCGTGGCGATGCTAGAGCTTTCAAATTGGACACATTGTTAAAGTTGGTGGATGTTAAGGGAACAGATGGTAAAACAACTTTACTTCACTTTGTTGTGCAAGAGATTATCAGATCACAAGGGGCAGATTCTGAACCAAGTTACAAGTTTAAGGAAGAGGAGTTCAAGAAGAAAGGGTTGGAGATTGTGTCGGGGTTAGGCAAGGAGCTCGGGAGTGTCAAGAAAGCGGCGGGAATGGATTCAGACGTGCTGAGTAGCTACGTCTCTAACTTTGAAATGGGGCTCGAAAAGGTGAGATTGGTAATTCAGCAGCACGAGGCGCAAGGTGGGAAGTTCTTCGACGCAATGGGAGAGTTTTTGAACGAGGCCGTTGGAGAAATTTCAAGAATCAAGGGCGAAGAACGAAAGGCGTTGTCGCTTGTTAAAGGGGTAACAGAGTATTTCCATGGAGATGCTGCCAAGGAAGAGGCTCATCCCTTTAGGATTTTCGTGATTGTACGAGATTTTCTGTCGATACTTGATAACGTTTGCAAAGACGTCGGAAGGATGCAGGCTTCAGCCACGATGGGAGCCGGGAGATCCTTTAGAATGCCATCGAGATAATGTTTAAAACACGATAAGTCGAGACGAGATCTCTAGCCATACACGATGAGCTAAACGAAAGCATCGTAGAATTTGAAAAGCCATGAGAGATAGCTCAAAGTATACACAGGGAAGAAACAGCTGCAGGAGAGATCAAACAAACACAAGGGCCGGATGAGTTTGAACATGATTTAGTGTTATATGATAGCAAAGAGAGGCTAAATTATTTTGATTATTCTTTTTTTTCCCCTACAAATAGTTTATAGATCGTTAGATGAATAGCTTGTTAATTTACATACATATGATCTGCAAAACAGAATTAAGCAATGTCAAAAGAATTCAAAGTATGAGTCAACTTATTCTCATCAATAAAGATTTTTCCTTCTTTGTATGAATTCATTTGGAACATCATTTTGGCGTTGTACATCAAATTATGCTTTGTTAAATTGATGAGGAGTGATGAGTTAAAAGACCTGTTTGGTAGATGTGTTGAGATATTTATTGTGAAGTTCGAATATTTCAACTGACGCAGATTGAATCGCAAATAGTGTGTCTTTCGATCATTTAATATATACACAATCAAAAGTATTTTTGCGTGTTTGGTAGAATTTAAATATTAGAGCTTAGACATCTATTTTAGAGTTAAGATATATATTTTGAGTCGTTATCAAACTTTAATTTATCGTCTATTCCAATAAAAATCTATTCATTCACTTTTTTCACAAACTATTACTCTCTTACGTTTCAATTTGCTCAAATCTCATAAATAGCCTTCATCGAGATGGAGAAAGAAGTATAAAGAAGCAAAAGTATGTGCTATAGGTTACCGTTAAAATGCCGGTGAAGTTGATCTAAGAGAATACCTTAAATTCAGTGAAAAATGATTGAATCAACGTGGAATTGTGTTGCTGCACGTGCAAAATGACCTGCCTTCACTCGTGTGGAGGAAATTAAAGGCTAGAATTTTCAATCAAAATACTACTGCTGCAATTCAAGAAACTTTATTAAGCAATGAGGGTAATAATTAGAGTATATATATATTCTAATCTAATTTTATAATCCATCTCGAATTATGATTTAAAGTAAAGTAAGATATATGTACATATTAAAGTGAAGCTTTATTTTACTCAATTTTTTTTATTTTTGAAGTATGATCCACATATATATTATCCAACAACTTACAACTAGTAAAGTAATACACACTTTTCACTTTTCTAAATGTATGATTCTCCTCAAGTGTGTGGACCATGACGTGGATGTCATAATAAAGCAAGATCTTTGTTCCGATTTATTTTACTTGATACTAAAGTAAAGTATGTCGTGAACGAATAATGAAAACAATCTATTAAAAAAATTGTAAAATCTCACTGGATACGATAGTAGAATTTTTTATTATGGGACCCTTAATTTTCCCTTACGGCCTTACCAAATGTAAGATTGATCATAATTGTAAAGTATTGATTAATATTCATCACCAACTTATTGAAAATAATTTAAAAGGAACTTAATGAGAGGCGAATTAAGTTGAAGTTTGGGTACTTAACCAGTAAGTATTCGTTTGCTCGATGGATTTAGAGGTGGATTAGATATGTAAATTCACCACAACTGACAACTTACTTAAGCTCATGAACTGTAGTGAGTTTACACACTTAACTTATGTTTACATCCACTAAGGGCTCGTTTGATTTGATAGATAAGATAGATATGTTTGAATTGATTTTAGTAGGATACTAGTGTTCACAATTCAAAACTTTTGAATTAATTTGTATGTTTGTATTGATTGATTGAATGCTACAGTTTTCATGATAGTTTATACTAAAAGTAGTTTGGATTGTGGGATAGATTGAATTTTATTTTGTTTTTTTCAAAATACCATTTATAATAAAAAGAAAGCCTGATTTAGAACTTTAATTAAAAATTGATGGGCAAAAAGGACTTTCTCCCATGTTGGACAAATAAATTTACCCTCCCATCATGGGACTATAAATCACACATATGTGGGGGTTAACATGGAAAAACTGATCCGGACTAATGCTTTTTCTCGAGCTCAAATCTATCAAACCAAACATAGAAAAAATCAGAACAATTAAGTCTACTTCACATTTTTCCTCAAACCAAACCGGTCATAAGTAAACGAGTCATAAATGGTTAGCTATCTTCGTCGGGGCCCTATACTAAAAATCAGAACGGGTAGGGACCGGCTCTAATCAAAGTAACTTGTTGTAGGAGAATGGAGTACTCATATCCCACCAAAAAAATTAATACTCGATTTTTCATACCAAATTATATAATGATGACCACTAATTGTTGTAGTAATATTTGGTCAATCTAATTTATTTAGGTTAGTTTGGGTTCCCACATATTCGGTGAGATATAGGAGTACAATTTAGGACGGATGCATGTTTAGTTTCCGTAAATCCAACATTAAACTAAACTCATCTTGTGCACAATATATATATATATATTTTTTATTAAGAAAAATTAATAAATGTGATTAAATTTAATTAATACGTCACTCGAACCCAGTACCTAAAGTCTAGGTAGTAGGGCTCTAACCACTTGAGCTATCCCACTTTGTCTTATGAAGTGCATTTAGTTAAGGTTAAAATTATCAATAAAATATTGAATACTTAAACAAAAGATTTTATAGGAACATGAAATAATTTTGTCTTATCTAAAAGTTCAAACTTATAGAGAGATTGAAAATTAATTCTAATACAATGAAAACTCTATAATTTACAGCAAATATAATCAACTTATTATTATTAAAGCGCATCCTTTTCTACCATTTTAAAAAAGAATTTTTTTTATCCAAAATGAGTTTCTTTTTCTTTCTTTTTTTCTGCCATTTCCATATCCTAGTTATAGATTTAAAAAAAAAAATCACACAATCACCAAGCTAGCTCCCATTTTTTCCCAGGTTTTTCAATACTAATTAATAAAGAGAATAAATTTTACGTGACTTGTGATATTTTCTTTTAAAGTTAGTTCATTATGGAGTTTTTTTTTTTTTAAATGAGATTTGTTCGAATTAAAGTCCAAAAACAAATACACTGGGGTAAAGTCTTCTATTGCATTTGTCCCCCTTGCATTTTGATTTTTTCTTTTTTGGTTAAGACAGTTTTACCTTGAATGCTCAAAATAATCAAGTTATTAAAAAAAAAAAAAAGATTAGTAAATGAGTCAGATTAAGAAATTGTGTTCTTCAATTCCTTTTAAACTCTGCTATTTCAATTCCACTTTCAGTTTCCACATAAACAGCAGAACCAAATTGCCAAAAAGAAGACTAAAACTCTCTGTCTGATTAACTTAAACTAATTTAATCTATTAGAGATAGACAAGAGGCCTAATGTTATGTCTGTCCACTCATACAAAACAAAAAAATATGTAATAATAAATAATTAAATAAATAATATGATCTATTAGACCAAACTGCCCTCTCTTTAATTCTATCTATACAATATATGCATTGCAAAAATGAGAAAAGCAATATTATGTTATGATGCTTCCAATGAAAAGAATGGTGCTCCTGTAATACTCTTTGATCTCACAATTTTCTTCACCAAAATTCTCCATCTCACCTCTTCTTTCTTGCTTTGACACCTCCTCCTTTGCCTCAAGTTCCGACACAACGGTACTTTACAACCTTCCGAATGCGCGCACAGACGAGAATGGAGTTCCAAAATTTGCCACATTCTCTTGCAGTGGATGCAATTACCCCTCACTTTACACCCAGCAAAGTGTCGAATCAGGGCTTCTAGACCCTTGCAAGCTGCGTATTCACAAGGCCCGTGGTTATCGTCCTTTAGCACCTTGTCGTGTGGACCAATTGTTCGACAACCATCTTTACATATGTGAACAAGAGCTTCCATCGCCTCGTATAGCTGTTCGTAAACTTTCCTCTCGTTCTTCTTCCCATTCCTCTCTTTTTGCTTCTGCAAATGTCAAATCAAATCAATCAGCATACTAGTTGTTTCATTCATAAGTGTTATAAAGTCATAATTGTGAGATCGACTTACAGCTTCCTCGTCTCTGATAGACGCACGGATTTCCTTTTCGAGGATTGGATGACTCTTTTTCATGTCATTCCATCCATCCGTAGCAGAAACGGCCTTGAAGCTGGACACGATGAAGCGATGGCAGAACAAGCTGAGACGAGGAGCATCACACAGCATCGAAAGCTGGAATATATCCACCACATTCTCCGTGTTGATCAATTTCGTCTCCATCCAACACTCGCATATGGACTTTAGCTCTTGAACTGCGTACGCGTGCGATAGAACCAATAAAGGCAGTGCGAATTCCTCCATGTCTTCTTCTTCATAGCTGTAATTAAGATCAAAATTCAATTAGCAAGCCAAGAATCTTAACTTCACACAATTCACTCACATATGGACAATTGCAATAACTTACCATGAAGAATACAAGTAACGAATGAAAACACGAACTGCATCGGATGGAACTCCACGAATTGAGATTGATCGTCGCTGTTTACGACCTTGGCGTTTCGATTTATTCAACATAGCCTTGATAACTGGACAAGCATTTCCCTGCATTCATACACCCTTGATAAATCAGAACATAAACAATACACATACACACACACATTTCTTAAACGAGAAGCATGTGATTACTTACAATAACAGCTGCGTGAGCATAGATGACAACCCCATCATCTGTCAAAACCGAGACATCGGCTCCAAATGCTTCGTCGAACAGCCGATCCCACGAACTATTTACTCGTTTACCCATCTTGTTCAAATATCTAGCAGTGATGAAATTACGCAATGGAGGTGGAAGAGGAGGAGGCAATGCAGCACCTGCTTTCTCCAGACATTTCTTATCTTCACAATCCATTAACTTAAGGGCTTTACTTCTGCATAATATTAATCACAAAGATAGAAATCAATATACATTTTCATATATGTCAATAACAATACAAGGCCATGGATTCTTGGAAACTAACCCTAATCAAGTTACCCTAATTAGTCATTTCACCATAATTTTCAAAATAAAAATCTGTTCTTTACAGCTGAAAACAGACATACAATACATAAAATCGAAATAACACCCACCCCATCAAAATATGTCAATAACAATACAAGGGGCAATGGATTCTTGGAAACTAACCCTAATCAAGTTCCTAATTAGATATTACTCATTTCACCATCATTTTCAAAATAAAAATATGTTCTTTACAGCTGAAAAACACATACAATACATAAAATCGAAATAACACCCAACCCCATCAAAATATGTCAGTAACAATACAAGGGGCAGTGGATTCTTGGAAACTAACCCTAATTAGATATTACTCATTTCACCATACTTTTCAATATAAAAATCTGTTCTTTACAGCTGAAAACAGACATACAATACATAAAATCGAAATAACACCCAACCCCATCAAAATGTGTCAATAACAATACAAGGCCATGGATTCTTGGAAACTAACCCTAATTAGATTTTAGTCATTCCACCATCATTTTCAAAATAAAAACCTGTTCTTTACAGGTGGAAAACAGACATACAATACATAAAATCGAAATAACACCCAACCCCATCAAAATATGTCAATAACAATACAAAGCCATGGATTCTTGGAAACTAACCCTAATCAAGTTACCCTAATTAGATATTACTCATTCCACCATCATTTTCAATATAAAAATCTGTTCTTTACAGCTGAAAAACACATACAATACATAAAATCGAAAAAACACCCAACCCCATCAAAATTAAATCAACAACAATTTGGAAAACCGATTCAAGAAACAAAAAAAACCCAAATGACCTTATGAAATGTGAATGTTGATTGTGAAATGAGGAGCCAATCTCTCAAGAATAGATTCCCAAAAACGTTGCTGTAATGAAAATGCAACAAAGGGATGATTGGCAAATTTAGATTGGGAAGAAAGGGAGGGAGGGAGGGAGAATTTGAGAAGAAAATTGTGGATTTACAGAGGATGATGGGAGAGGAGTTTGTAAAATGTGGATTTGAATGTATATATACATACACACATGGGGAAATGGTACATCATTGAATTGACGTGTTAACAGCTAATACATTTGAATAATGTGTGAGCTGACTCAGATCCAACACACATGTTTTTATCCACCTCAGAAACGTGCGGTCGTATTGCCTGTATTTGAAAGCTCATATATGTAATAATTTTCAAAATGGAAAGTTCATTTATCCTTATCCGCTTTTCATGGTGTTTTAGTACGGAGTATGTGGTAATGACTCGGATTTTTCCTTCTTTATTTAAGGACTGTGTCTTCTTGATCAACCCTTATACTACTCCCTCCGTCCCACAAGAATTTACGCACTTTCCATATATGGATGTCCCATACTAAATTTGTACACTCCACATAAAATTAAATATCTTCACAACCCTCACCCTTGAAATATACTCATATTTAACCATATGTCATTACTTTTCCACACTCAATCTTTTTTTTATTTTACTTAATTTATAAAAATTTACAAAACTACCCTTCAAAACATCAATCATTACACATTTCTTAAAATGTGTGCCCGGTCAAAGGGTGCAAGTTCCTCTCGGAGGGAGTACTACTTTTTACTCACTCCATTTTATAAAGTTTATTTTATTTTAAAAAATTTATTGCTTTTTCTATTTTAACAATGATTTTTTTAAAATACCCCAATTAATCTCTACAATAACTATCTTTCTTTGAAAATATATTAATGACCTCTTTTTTTTAAAAGAACAAAAAAAAAAAGTGGAAAAGAAATGCGGAGAAGAGAAGAAGAAAAAAAAAAGGGTAAATTTGTAAAAAAATATATGTTCCTTAATTCTATACAAAATGAGAAATACAACAAACTTGTTTCAGAATAACTTTCACGTGTACGTGGACACACAAATTAAGGAAGTGTAATAATTAATATAGTTTTAGGGGTAAGTATATAAATCTTTATGTATAAAATAAAGAAAATAGTTGACTTCTGTGTATGTGTGAGTCAAAAAGTAATTATATTTTGTATAAAATTGAGGATATTGCGAGGGTGAAGTTTATAAAAGATTTTTTATTTTAAGGGTGTGAAAGTTATTGTGGCCCCAAAAAGAAAAATACAGTATGAAAATTATCGTAGGACGGAAGGAGTACAATATCTTTTTTGTTTAAAGTTATTTTTATGTGCACCTATTGCACGGTGTAATTGAACATAAAAGTAAAATGTGCAGGTTAATATAACTAAAACGTACAACGAGTGAATCATGTACTCAATGCATTTGAGCCCTTTTGTTTTAAAAACACCTAATTTAATGTATGTTCGTCTTAAATTGATCATTAAACAACAATACTTTGTATGATAAACAATGATAATTATAGCATCATAAAACTTTTGTGAATCTAGTTCAAAAATTTCTTTATCTTTTTGGAAAGTGATGTATTATGTAACTTATGTTGACATTTTAATCATATCCATCTTTAAAATAGATTTGAAGTGACTCTTTATAATTCCATAGGTCGTATAATAAAGTAAATGCAACTCATTTTAATAATGAGATTGTGTCATACACATTTTTTTCTTTATAATGTGACTTTGTTTCTTTTTTACAAAATTGTCAAACATTATTTTTTAATGTGGCTTATAGTTGTATCAATGTTCTCCTATTAACATCACTAGCTCTTCGCACGATCATATTAATTTAAAATAATATATTAAAATTACATAAACTTTGATAACGATCGATACTTGTGATGTCTAAATTGTGTTTTATTTTTCTAAACAAAAAAAATATATTGAACACTTCAAGATACCATTAAACTTTCTTATTGTATTACACCAAGTATTAACATTAGGACATGCACGCACAATTGACTGAACTCTAGCTTACATACAAATATTCCTAGATGAGAACGATCGATTCAATACATTTATCGTTGACATAGCATATAATACAATCGACATAAAATTGTCTACGCTTAAAATTTGAATGGTAGTATAAAATCAAAAGTCAATAAAAGTATATGAAACCCTCGGTATCAAGACTAATTGTGTGTCATTTATTATAATGAAAAATTTAGTTCGAGTAACCTCATAATTATCGATCTAGTTTCATTGTACAAACCCCTTAAATGATTTATTTCTTTAGTAACATTATTGTTATTCCAACTTTGATATACTCCTGAAGTAAAAATAATACTCTGTAATTGTTATTATATTTAACCAATATTAATTTATACTTATATACTATATATTTAAATACAGAAACAAGTTAATGATGATTTTTATAATTACTAATTTACTACCACTAATTCCAATTTTAATTCAAACACTACCCTTAATTTCCAATTCAAGACCTAACTATTTAATAATCATTCAATCTCGCTCATGCTCACGTCATTACCATTTAAAATTAATAAAATAATAATTCAAGATTAATGTTTTATTTCTTGGATCAGAATGGGACGAAATTACGAGGAAAGTACAATGCAGATACAACTAAACAATACAATGTAGGAATCTCAACATCCCGATGCCATACAATCTAACTAAAATCCATGAAATTGAAATACCATATTAAAGAAAAAATGTAAAAACCAATTTCATTTCAAACTCTTTAATGTTATATTTCAAATCAACAACTTATTTTGTTCAAGGATTAATTAAAATTTTGAAAATTTCATGTTTTTTTTTTTCAATTTTATCATAATTTTTTATATTTTTACAACACAGCCTTTTAATTTTTGTAATTCGATACATAGTGAACTTTTTATTTTATTTTTTTATCACTTTAAATGTCACACTAGACTAACATAAAATTTGACGATGCCACAAAATCAGTAATAATCATATAAAATGATAAGAAGTTAATAATCCCTTTATGTTAGTTGAGACATACTTGGCATCCTATATTGAATTGCAAAAAAATAAATAGTCGTATATCAAATTGTAAAAATTAGAAGTTTGTGATATAATTAAAAAACCTAAAAAGTAGTGGGCCTTTTTTGCAACAAATTTTTTAAAATCTTATTATTAAAGAAAACTATACTACTTTTTTGTAGAAGTTTGTACTTCAAATAATTTTGGAGTGTTTATAATTCTCAAAATTAACAAAAGTACATGTTTTAAAATACTTATTTTTTATAGTCAAACCTTACATAAATATTATAGCTAGAAGTTATAGTAATAACAATGATAACAAAGGAAGATAAAAGAATATTATTGGTTTTTGCTAGTGGAAGTTTTATTAATGGTGATAATAACAAATGATTGCATTTAGACTAGAAGCTCCTCTGTCAGATTTACTTAGCGCCACAAGTTTAAATAATGTACGAGTCGAGTTAAATATATATTCTTCATTCACACGTACCTAATAACATGTTTTTGTTTTGATATATAAAAGAGAAAAAAAAAAGTGCAATTCTTTTCAATTTAAAATGAATGGATGAATTAATTAGACTATATGTTTTAAGATAAATCTACCGACTCAATAATAATTTGATCTCACAGTGTGCACTCACACATGGAGCTTACGTGGATATTGTTTTTTTAATTCAAGTGTCAACTAATACAACAAACTTGTATACGCATATCAACTTTTATTATTCATGATAAGGTATCACATCCACCCAATTTCACGTGTTCAACTTCAAATTTGTGGGCTGTACAACTTGTACTCGACCCGGTTGAAATTTCATGCGTTGTGTTTGTTAACATTAAAGGGTTCTAGTTTACTAAAAAAATGCATATAATGTTTGTAGTATATTAGTATTACATTGAAAAATGTTATAGTTAAAAAAAAGAGTGAAAAATCATTTGAATGAACCTCTCACTCATAAGAAGGCTCACACCTCTATTTTTATCATTGTCATTTCTAGGCATCTATTAGAAAATTAACTTACAAAAATTAATTCTTGACATCTTTATAAATTCGAACTTTTAGATAAAATAAATTTATTTCATAGTACCAGAGCCTAAGGATCACAGTAATAAAAAAAAATTGTGCATACACGATGACATTTACACTTAACTATATGTAATTTTTTTATATTTTAGGGTTTTTCTCTCTCTAGAATCTCTCATTTCTCTCTTCAATCAAACTCCGTCGCCCACCTCCTTCAACATCAGCCCTCCCCCTCCTCCCCCCCTTTTATCTAGAAGCGATGTAGAAGTTATGTAAATCGTTGTCAGCCGCCCACCGTTATCCAGATCGGTTTGTTACTCTCAGCCGTCCATTCACGGCTGCGGTTCAGATCCGTCACCGTTGTAGATCTGTCGCCATAATTCGTTTTATGTAGGTTTTGTTGGGTTTTAGTTAGGGTCAATGGGTGGTTATCCTAATGGAGCTACGGTGACCGTTTGGGTGAGTGTCCCGTTGATCCCGTTTTACTTCGTTTTAGTTTTTAAGTTTTTTCAAATTCTTAGTTTTTTTGGTTTTTGTTGTTGAGTCTTGTGTCCCTTTGTGGATCGATCTATGTGCCCCTCTGTGGAGCCTTGTATCCCTTTGTGGAGTTTTGTGTGCTTGATGGGGTTTTTTTAGTAGGCATATATGTGGCCTTAGGATATTGGTATTTGATGGAGTTTTGTCTATTTATTTTGATAGGAGAACACCTTAGTGTGGAGTTGTTTATTGTATTGAAAGTAGAGATTCAGTCGTCATTGAGAGATAAAGGATACACGTACTCGTTTTCTCATCCTCGTTATTGGAGGGGCAGCGATACCATATAAATCTGTTTGGTTTGAAAATTAGGAGATTGAACGTGAAATTATAATTGTACGATGTATTGATTTTTTAAACTCAAAAAAGAAAAAAAAATCCTCTTGTACCAGAGGTGATCCAAGCACAAACAAACATGACCTAAGAGAATCTCCAAAGGCAAATACTCTAATTGTCACTAAAAAAATTCTCCAATGCAAATTCAAAACTAGTGGAAAATTGTCACAAAAGACTTTTTTTTTTGGAAATTTGTCACCAACTCAAACTTAAAACACAAAAATTTTGTCTCCTTTTCTTTTATTGTTTTATGGTTTTTTTAAAGTAAATTATACAATAAATTAATATTTAATTTTTTATATATCTTATGAAAATTTTAAAAATTGAAAATATATAATTTAGTATTAATATATGACTTTTTTTATTTTTTTTAGTTAACTTAATTTAAATGTAAAATTAAAAAGATAAAATTAAGAATATTTTAAGACAATATTTCAATTGAGTTAAAATTTGAATTTGAGTCCAGAAGACGATTTTACTCTTTTAACTGACAATTTGTCTTTCAGGGTTCGATATGCTATAAGTTATTCATATTTGACTCTCTGTTTTGGGTATATTGCTGATTAATGGCAAAAATTCCATTGACCGCCAATTCGAAATTCAAATATTCAAAATGCTTAAACAACCATGACTGTCACCCATCAACATTACAGACGAATAAGATCAGTGACGAGTGCGCATTTTATTTGTCTGTGACGCTGTCACCCAACCCTATCCTTTGAACTGAAACCAACGGTACATGAACAAACTTCGAGAGGGACTCTGAAAATCTCAAAGAAAATCAATGGAGAAAAGGCTCCGGTCGTCGCTGCAAACCTCCGCCCAAGAATTCCTCTCCTCTGCCGCCAAATTTTCGTTAAAGTCCTCCAGATCAGCCATTAAAACCTTAATTAACAGCTTAATTAAACCCTCGTCTGATATAACTTCCACTCTCCCACACTCTCTTCACAATGTCGTTTCGCAAAGCATTTCTCACTTCAAAAACTCCGATTCGGCTTTCACGGCGTCGCCGGTCACGCCTCAGGCAAAGCGCGCTCGTAGATCCGGTAGAAACAGGAAAGACGGTGTTGTATCGCCCACCCAACCCCGCGGAAATGAGAAGCAGTCTGTCGCCGAAAAAATCCAGGTTTATGCATATATTTTGAGACTCTGTGCTTTCCACCCTAACAATGTGTTCTCGGTTTCTGATTTGTTCCCAATTGCACAAGAGTTACACGATAACTTGATTTTGTTCGAGTCCGACTCGATTTTGCTGTCGGAGATTGCCACTTTATGTGAGGAGTGGTGGAAGGGGGATTTATCGGGGAAAGAAACCCTAATTTCTCAATCGTTGCCGGTTGTTTTGTCACGCTCTTTGACTCTAAAGAAGAAAGTAGATGTTCATAGGGTTTATACGCTTCGAGATGCCTTCATGTTGTTTGATTTTGAGGATGACAGTATTGAGGACTTGAAGAGTTTGTTGATTCGCTGCGTGATTTCTCCATTGTATTTGAAGACGGAGGATGGACGGAAATTCATTGCTTTCTTGTTCTGTCTTAGTGTTCAGCTAACCAAGGAATTATGTGCAATGATAAAATCACAGATCCCATTTGGACGTAAATCAATGTTAGAGGCATATGGTGAAATTCTCTTTAGAGCATGGAAGGTTGGGGAGGGTGAATGCAAGAATGAGATTGAGAATGGGTTTTTACAAGGATTGGTCGAGGGTTGCATATACGCCAGCTCACCAGCATTAGCGGCTTCAATTAGAAGAATTTTGGGGGGTTTTGTTCAACAGAGAACAGCAGAGGGAGTAGAAAAACTGATTTTTCATCTGGCAGAGCCAGTGATTTTTCGGTCGCTTCAGGTACTATGATCTGTTTTGTGAAGGTAGAAACTGTAAGTATGTTTTTTGCAGGAAATCTTTGTTAGTGTGTTGATTGTTGTGGCATATCACTCTGCAACACTTATTTTGTCCAAGGCCTATCAACTCTACATGTTTTAAATACCTAAATCTGATAACAGTATTGCGTATGACTCTCCGTGAAATAGGTGCTTTTGGTTTAAACTATGATATTAGTACCTTGGTTAATTTAAAGGAAGAAATGAAACAGAGTTCAAATAGCATGATCTAAGGAGAATATTTCTAGAGCAAAGATGCACTTCTAGTGGTCATGAACCCTATGCTGCTGTTCTGCTGCTTAATTTGTTGCTTTCGTAAAAAATTGCATAGATAGAAGCTCAGAAGCTGGTAAAATAACTCATTTCTTATTCTTTGGTAGCTGACGGAAAAACTAAAGTAGGTCTGGGTTGAGTGTTAGACTTGTGCAGTTGTGTTAACTTGATTATCAGGCTTGATTCAGTATATTAAGCTGGAATGTTAATGGATTAAAAACTTTCTTAGATGTGAATGTCTATTTTTTACGAAGACCTGTTAGCTATCCTTGCATTGTCAAGCATGTTAGTAGTCTAGTACCTGCAGCTACATGAAATAAACAGAATGAAAGATTAATAGTGATGGAGGTTTGTCTTGATGCATGTTGGGCTAAAATTGCTAGCTAAAGAATTTCATATTGAGCACGATCTTCCATATAATTGTAGCAAATATACCATGGAATTTGAATGTTGGATATTTCAAATGTTGAAGTGGAAGTTGATCAATATTGGACATTGGAGCAGTGAACAAGAAGCTCATTCTTTTGTAATATTGCATATTAATGAAAAACATACTGGGTCCTTTGGTTGAATTCACCTATAGCCCTTACTCCCGGCAGTGCTGTGACAAAAAAAGAAAATATTACTACAATAATGAGTAGCTGATGTCTCATAGTCATAACATTGTGTTTCCTGCAGGTTGCAAACTCAAGTGTTCGCCAAAATGCATTGCACTTACTTCTAGACCTGTTCCCTTTAGAAGATCCTGATTCCACCAAGGAGGATAAAGACATTCTACAAGAAAAGCAATTCTTTCTGTTGGAGAAGTTACTCATGGATGAATGTCCAGATGTGAGACTTGTAGCAGTAGAAGGCAGTTGCCGGATTCTTCACCACTTTTGGGAAGTTATTCCTTCACCAACCATTACAAAGATTATTACCAAAATCTTTGATCACATGATTCATGATGTTTGCACAGAGGTCAGACTCTCAACAGTGAATGGTGTTATATATTTGCTCGGCAATCCTCAATCTCATGAGGTCCTTAAAGTGCTTTTACCTAGATTAGGCAATCTAATTGTGGATTCTGCATCCGTAGTACGTGTTGCTGTTGCTGATCTTCTCCTTCTCTTGAATGAGATCCGAGATTTTCATTTTCATAAGGTAAAATCAGACACATCCTCACTTTTGTTCCTGTTTATGATCTTTGCTATTTTTACGAGTTGTCTGTTTTGCTTCTTCAGATAGTGCGCCTAGATATGTTGTTCTCAACTCTTGCTGATGACCAACCAATTGTCGCAAGGAAAATAACAAAACTCCTGATACCATCTTACTTCCCATCTAAAGTGACAGAGGAAGAAGCATGTAAGCGCTTTATCACCCTCATTAAAAGGTCTCCTACAGCTGGAGCAAGATTTTGTGAGTTTGCAGCATCAGAAGGAGCATCTCTCAGATCTCTTATGAGACTTTTCAAGACTGTTATCGGTTTGACTGTGTCATCTGTTAAGCTTGATGAAGTGCAGCTTGAGGGTTTGCTTATTGCTGCATCTCACCTTTGCACTGATCTTGTGAAGGATGCTTCTCTCCGGGCAGCTCTCAAGGAGGAGTTGTCTGCTAAAAAGTTGAAGACCCTTTTTGCAGTTGCTTCCTCTACACGTGCTCAATCTTTTATCTGTAACATTATTTCATCCACATCCCTGAATGCTGGGGGTGACCTTTTTGAACATTGCATGGGTTTGATCACTAAGTGCAGTGGCTTATCGGATAATATTGAAAGGCAAGCTGAAGTGAGGTCTGCCCACACAATGATCGTATCATGCGGTTGGTTTGAGGACATGTTTGAAAGTCTGGTTGGAATTCTGCAAAGAGCTGCTTGCGGATGTCATGCAAGATTTGGTATAGAAATAGGAGAACAAAATGTAAAGTCAGCAAAAAGAACGAGACCTAGATCTTCTAAGAAATTATCATCCAAGTCAAAACATAGCAACAAGAAAAAGTCTTCAGGCACTGGAGAAAATGGATTTTGGGAAGATTATGAGCTTGGTGTTGGGGTTGCTTGGCAAATAAAGGAGTTGCTTCTGTCTGAGGATACAAGGAAAGCTATGTTAGGTTCTGGAAATTTAGAAAGCGCATACTCAGCGTTGAAGGTCCTTTCTGAAGCTAGTATTCAGCATTGCCTGCAGTCTGATTATTTGAACACATATACTGTTTCTGCATACACATCTCTAACCCTGCATATGTCTCTTCATAACATCAAGGCAGATGGAAGCAGCGATTCTACACAGGCAAGTGATGTTAAATCCATTCTGAATGATATGGTTTGTTATGCATGTTTTACTTGTTTACATGTTTTATTCACTTTTTTCTGTGAAAAAATTGGAGGGTTGAAGTGGCTTTTTTTGAACTTAATTAGTTTTTTGATACAGAACTTTATTAGTTATGTTCTTTAATACTGTGAGGTTTCACTTGAACAGCTGCTGTAGAGAAACCAAATATTATACAGTATCAAACAAATTGTAAAAAAGACTATAAAATTCTAGGATTGACTGGTATTTCCTGTTTTTGGTGATTCAGCCTTTTAAATGTAAAAGATCACTATTAAATGGGAACACGGACGATGATGAAAACTATCTTGAACCACTTTATCTAGCTTTTGGGAGCATGCTGCATGTTTTACATGTTTCTTTTGTAACAGTTTTACTAGATACTTAATGAAATATCATACAGTTGTGATCAATTTTATGCAATCAAACAACTAGGAAAAGAGAGTTCCCCATGTGGAGCATATACTATTGAATTGAAGGCGATATAGCCCATATCCCAGTTTAAATTGTACACTATCCTCCCTTTTTGCTTCTCAGCAGTCAGCACACCTCAGCCACTATAGTTCATGCAGTGTAAGCCTGTAAAGACACCACAACTACAGACTAAATTTTCCAAGGACAAATTATGTATATTGCAAGTGACTTTTCTTATCAGGTGAGTTGCATGAAACTATTGCTTTCACTCTCGCCGAACTTTTGCGTGAACATTGAAGCAAGCAGCAAAAATGAAATAACTGTGATCCTTAAACATCAAACATCAGCCAGTATAGTACATCTCCCAACACTATCCATTGACAATCATTGCATAACTCTTGAGAGAAAATCATGCTTAGAAATCTTGATGTGTATTAGGCTTTTACGGTTGAACTTAATCACATTTGCAAGGTTTGGACATAGAATTTGTTTGCTAATTTAGCTCATCTATTACCAGGAAACTATCTCAGACTTGACATTGGTCCATCTGCTTCGGTGTGCATCTAACCTATTTAAAACTGACGATGGGAAAACTCCTGGCAAGTCCCTTCCAGAATCAAGGAATGCAAGCACAATTCCACCTGGATCCAGCACAGATGCTGGAGAACGTAAAACTGGTATGTCTTGGTTTTCCTCTCTTTAGTTTTCTCACTTTTCTGAATGGCGAGGGACTGAAAAAAAAAAAACAGATTTGCACTTGTCGTAGTGACTCCTTCTTGATAGGCTTTAAAGTAAAGTATATATTTTTCCGTTCTTTATGTTTCAACCTAACATGATGCGAAATATGATCTATAGAGGTAAACCAACATAGTTGGGGGTAAAGACTTAATTGCGGTGGTTGGTGTGTGTCTGTGTGTTCTAATATGGTGCCTGTAATACACCTTGAGGAATTTTTTTTTCAAAGGCCATTCAACTAAGAAATCATTTTTTATGATACATTGTTTGGATTAGTCTATCCCTAAACCCCTTATGTAAAGAGCTTCTGAGATCTCTGATACATATATTACATCTGTTAATTGTTATGTGCACAGGTACCAGTTTGGTCAAACAAACAAGGATACCAAATATGATAAAGGCATTAACTTCAATTCTGAAGTTCATAGTTGATGCAGCTGCAATGAATCTCGCTCCTCGACATCAGGAAAGATGCTTGAATTTCACAACAGAAAGTTTGAGATTCATCATTACAAATCTAAGAGAACAGGCCATTGCTCAGCAGTTCACTGAAGAAGATATAAAAGATATAAACATTTGCTTGAAAAGTTCATTTATATACGGAGCCAAGTTACTTAATATAGTGCTCAACACTTGTGAAGACTCGTTACCTCAAACAGAAGCTTACAATCTCGTCAACCAACTGTTTAATCTCATTGTTTCAGTAGAAGAGTTTCTCGGGTATGGATCTGCTGCTCGTTTTATCACAGCTGTTCAGCCATGGATTCCTGATCTGGTTTTAGCTTTGGGGTCACACTACTTGTTGAAACAGACTGGGGATAAGGGATTATGTTCGGATTCATCTGAGAATTCAACGTTCCAATTCCCATCATGGTTTCACATTTTAGCTAGGATTGAGTTTTCTGAGTTTCTTAATACAGGCTCAGATGACGAAACAGCAAATGCTCCAAATTCAAATGATTTCTCTGCATTTAAGAGACTTTTGGAAATGATGTTAAAGGTACTTAATGCAAACACTGAAGTACTAGATGCAGTGGGAGTTCGTTTCTTTATTGGGTCACTAAATGCACTGAGAAGCAAGAATTTCGATGTTGTGTTTGGTCTTGCTCGTTTCGTGTGTCGAAAACTAGTGAGGTATGAAGATGCAAAGTGGAAAGAACTCAAGTGGATGTTGGCATATCTTGAAGAGACATACTCTGAAGTGAGTAAAGAAGCTGAAGAGGAAGGTTATACAGAGGATGATAGAGAAAAGTTAAACTGTGCAAAGGCATTGCTTGAACCTGTGTGGACCTCTTTTATACATGATCAAAGCAGATATTCAATGGATGAAGAAGAAGACTAGCCGGTAACCAATCGTTGCCAACTATCTGCAAATATGTTTGAGAATTAAGATTCTTTAAAGTGAAGAAATTATGATGCTTTGTTGATACATTTGTCTCCTTAGTTCCTGCATTTTGTGTTATGTTGTATTAGGGGTGAGGAAATTATCGAAATTTCTTGTATACTTCACTAATCGTATCAAAAATATCAATTCTCTCGATATACCACGATTTTGGGTACGGTAATGATATGCTTATTCAAGATTCTACAAAAAAAAAAAAAAGATGCATATCAATACACTTTTATATAGAAAGTTTGAATACGGTATTGGTATGCAATTTTATATATCAAAATTTTCAGACGACATATGATATGAAATTGTGTATTTTTACTATACTGTAACATGTTTAATCACTCAAATCATGATGATCACAAATTCAATAAATACAATTGAATGAAATAAAAATCTAAATTTGGACAGGGACATGCGTTTTCAAGGCTACAGCAATGGGCATTCCTAAGAATCCAATAAAAATGGACATGAACCATTGAACGAAGGAGAGAGGCGTTGTGCTTGCAAATGTGCCCAGGTACTGCACGATTATGATTTGGAATAGGACAGTGAAACCTATTACTAACACAAAAACATAGTTGTCAAGAATTCCATCCAGCACATCCACTTTCTCCATTTCTCTTGAATTCACCTCATTGAACAGCTGCATGCAAGATAATCATCAACTTCTCCGTTTAATTTGATATCCACTACAAGAAAATCGACATGTAATGACAGATTTACCTGGCAAAAGACGAATGTGTTGAAAATGATTGTGTTGAGGACTAAGTTGGGGTTGGGGTAGCGGTAGAGCATGAAGAAGGTCTTCCCGTACGCCTGGAGAAACCAAATCACGAGAAACTGATACAATGATTGTCCTAGAATGTTCCTCCACATGACAGCGCTGATGAAGTTTCCCTTCCTCCCAACGGGGCTCCTCTTCATCAGCTCGTCATTTGGAGGCTCGGTTGCTAGCGCAAGCGCACCAAGCGTGTCCATTATCATATTCACCCACAAAAGTTGAACAGCAGTTAAGGGAGTGTGTCCTGAATGATAAAAGCATTAACACAAGATTAACTTCTTTTATAGATATGCATCATTTTCAAGAGTTTGTTTTGTTACCAGTTCTGCAAGCTGAGTAGAAGTTTACAGCCAATGCGACAACATTAACGGTTAGCTGAAACTGCACGAACTTCTGAATGTTTACATAGACGGAGCGACCCCATTTGGCTACTGTCACGATTGTGGAGAAATTGTCGTCCAAAATTATGACATCCGCGCTCTCTTTCGCCACCTGAAATTCGTTCACAACAACGGATTCATTATCTTCCACTCAAGGAAATAGGAAGCTTCTATAAGAGAAATAAACACCTCAGTTCCAGCAATGCCCATTGCAAGTCCAATATCGGCTTCATGAAGAGCAGGAGCATCATTGGTTCCGTCACCAGTTACAGCCACAACTTCATTAAACGTCGTCCTCAAGTGCTTCACCAAAGTATGCTTGTCCATAGGCGAAGAACGAGCCATCACCTGAAACCAAGTGTAAAAACACAAAGAACATACAGCATGCATTAAAACAAACAAAGATTGTGTACATGTATAAACCTGGATCTTGGGAATGAGTTCAAGCAATTCTTCCAAACTCTTTTCGCGAAAAATTGGACCTTCTATAGCTATACCATCATCAGTAAGTATCCCACATTCTCTAGCAATAGCTTTAGCAGTATTGATGTTGTCTCCAGTTACCATCCGTACAGTTATACCAGCTGAACGACAAAGGGCAACCGACTCAGGCACACCAGGACGTACAGGATCCTTGATCCCGACAATCCCTATACAAGTATATCCTGTGCCTGGGATATCATCCTCTGGAGAGAAGCCGTTCTCAAGATCCATATAAGCAAGACATAACGTCCTAAGAGCCTCGTTTGCAAATTCATCAATCGTTTTGTTCAAATGATTGGTAGATGCTTCATCCAACGCCACAACTTCTCCATCTGAGTTCATCACCTTATCACAAGCTGCTAAGATGATCTCCGAAGCCCCTTTCGTATGAGCTCTCATCTTTCCTTCTGATACCTCCAAAACCACACCCATTCGTTTCTTAGTGGAGTTAAAAGGTTCGACTTTCACCACTTTATAAGCTTCTCTCTCCCCCTTGAAATCGCCCCCAAGCGATAATCCTAACTCCAATATAGCTGTCTCAGTAGGCGTTCCAAGAGTCTTGCGTTTTCCACGCCTATTAACCACAACTTCCCCACCCGTGTTGTTGAAAATGGATTGCAACAAGGTTTTAACAACGGTTTCTGGGATTTGAGACTGTATTTCAGAAACACTATCCATCACTTTCATACAAATGCAAGTTTTCACCACAGTCATTTTATTAGTAGTTAAAGTCCCCGTTTTATCACTACAAATGTTCGTTGCTGATCCCATCGTCTCACAAGCAGCAAGATGACGAACAAGCGCCTTATCGTTCATCATCTTTTTCATCGCAAACGCTAGACTCAACGTCACAGCTAAAGGCAGCCCTTCAGGCACAGCCACAACAACAATTGTGACAGCAATTGCAAAATACTCCAACAGCTCTAACGCATCGTCTCCTCTCCATTTCAACGTCGTCCCCTCGTGCCATTTCAAACTCATCATCTTCTGAACTAAAACCGTGAAAGTCACAACAGCAAAAAACAACCCAAGCTTCCCAATAATCGTTGCAACCCCGTTTAACTTAACTTGCAACGGGGTCTCGTCGTCCCCCCCTTCGCTCAACGTCGCCATCAGTTTCCCCCATTGAGTCCTCATCCCAACCGTCGTAACTAACATTTTGCAAGATCCATTCTGCACTTTAGTCCCAGACAAAAGGAAAGGATTTTCCACACTTATCACAACAGGCTCACTCTCTCCAGTCAAACTAGACTCATCTATCAAAACAGAGAACCCTGTGATAAAAAGCCCATCTGCAGGGACTTGATCACCTATCGAAAGATGCACGATATCCCCGGGGAGTAAATTGTAAATTGACATTCGTTTACGGTACCCCCCTCTCGTAACTTGGACACTCACTTTCTTCTTCTCTTTATCCAAGTCCCGGAACTGCAGAGATTGGCGATAGTCACTCGTTGCTGTCACGAAAACAACGAGAAGGATGCTTGCAACGATGCCAAGCCCGTCGTGGGACCCTTTAGGCCAGCCTTCGGTTGCTATTCCAACAATCAGAGAGACGAAAGCGCAGACCCCGAGAATCATGAGAGTCATGTCTTGGAGGGCTTCCCAAACAAACATCCAGAAACTCTGAGGCTCGATTTCGTCGAATTTGTTCATCCCATAGAGCTCACACCTACGGTTAAGCGATTCGTTGTCGCTTGGAATGCCATTGGAGTCGTTTGTGGCGAGCTTTTCGATAAGGCCAGGCACCCCACCGTGAAATTTAAGCTTTTTAACGTCGTGGCCTTCGACTATGGATTCCAATTCGTCAGCGCAGATTTGGAAACCAGCAGCTTTCACTTCTTCTGGTAAAGTGTAGTCACTTGGCTGCATTCCTGGAATTCAATCTTGTTTGATTCAATTTCAAGAATTCGAGTCAATTAATATAGAAGAACACAAAACTGACCTTGTATGAACTGAAATGCTGCTTTAGAAACAAGAACTGCAATTCTAAACTTCTCCTGAACATTGAAAACAAAAGATCAAAATGCATCTAAGATCATATCTTACACAAGGGATAAATAAATCAACAAAAAGCACCAATTTTTCTTGATATTTCCCACTCATCACTACAAGAAAAACGGCCTAATGAAAAATCCATCTTACAATTCAATGGAATGAATTATGCACACATTACACATACATTATAAAGACATACCTGATTAGTTTTTCGCATTTCAGCAGCTTCATAACGCTTGGATAGATTGGCAGTGAATCGGAATCTACGTTTGGGGTTCTTGACGACGCCACAGAGATCCCTCCACCGCTGCAAGGCCTCATGGGGCATATGCTTCGAAGCCACATCCCATTTGTCACTCAAGAAATTCTCCATTTTGATAGCTTAATTTGTATATCTCTTAATTTTGATGTAGCTTAATTATATAACTGAATTCTTCCCTTCCGGGGAAGAAGAAACTGACAATTTTGCATAATGAATGTCGAAACTGAAAACAAGAACGCATGCATGCAAACAAGTTTCCTAAGTAACTTTGATCCGAAATTTAGGATAGGGATCATAAAATTAGTAACACATAACAGAACAACGGTTTTTCTATTGCTGTCCGTACACTGCGGGGGTCTAATTTTATTTTTTTTAAATATATTATTGTCCACAATTTAATGTCTACTACTTAAGTGGAAATTAATTACTGGAGTAAGTTTGAAGGAATTAACTTTTATTGTCGCTTTAAATGTAGAGTTTTTACAGTTTCAGATTACGGAAATTTGGTGACATCTACGGTTTCAGGATTTTTTTTTTTTTTGGTGACAGAAAATGATATATATATTATTCTAATATTTATACACCAATTATATAAGACTCCTCCCAGTAATTACTGTCAAATTTTTTTTTCATTACAAATTGCCATGGAAACGGTCGGGCCCAAGTGTTATGCTTAGACTTTGATAAAATTTGAAGAAGTCATCCCAATTTACAAATTATTTTTTAAAAAAATTGAGAGGTTCACAAATTATTTTATTAAACTGTAGTAAACAGATGTAAAAAATCGAAATAGGATAGTTTATGATTTGTCGAGTTATTAACGAAAATTGGCCTATTTTTATGTATTTGGTCCAAAAGATATATTGATATATACGTAATTAATAGACTTAGGTGTGTATGCAAAAAAAAATGAATAGCCCAACGACCAATTTTTTAGATTATACTTGAAAATTATAAAAACACAATCACCAATTTTTTTATCAGAATAATAAATTGTTGTTACGAAAATGCTTTCAAGAAAACTGAAATCAATATTGGAGACCCCTATCATACTTTTCTTAAAAAAATGCCATATTCCAAGAAAACACACGCCCTTAAAAAAATGCCATATTCCAAGAAAACACACGCCCAGGAGCTAATTCTCCGAACCAATATTCTGGTTTGTACTATTGAAATTTGAAACTATTGCTTGAAAAACTAACACCAACACCAACAAAGAAGTGCATAGAGTGATGACAAACAAGTAATTTTCTTAATGATTATTATAAAAGGGAAATGAAGAAAAATAGACCCTACTAACTTGTTTGAAAGAGAACCATTGTTCATTTGAACTTATGCAAGTATCCAGTCACATGAACAGAATCACTCTCAGTAAAATTGGGATCCCAAATCACAAAACTAGATGCAAACAAACAAATCAACCGATTCCCAGCTCAATCTTTGCAATACCAACTTCCTAGTTTAATATGAAGGAAGAAAAGCTTTCGACGACAATCCAGAATTGAACACAGATAAAATCATTCCCCCACCCCCGATCAAAACAACAAGTAAAGAAGAAGCAAGGAAAAAAATCCATCACTTGGTTCGATTTTTAGCAAGGCCAGACTCCACACCAACTAGAGACTGTTGTTAACAAAGAATATGATGCTGCATGGGGCTTTTAGGGTGTGTTGCAAACCCTACCAACAGGGTACAAAATCACTTATTTTTCAGAATCAGTGGGTACTTAAAGGGATTCTACCCCCATTTTGTAGAATTTGAAAACACTGCCTTAAAGTGATTCAGAAACTATAATGCAAATCAATGGATTGATAGGGAATGC
This sequence comes from Galeopsis tetrahit, assembly GCA_963675135.1. Lineage (NCBI taxonomy): Eukaryota > Viridiplantae > Streptophyta > Magnoliopsida > Lamiales > Lamiaceae > Galeopsis > Galeopsis tetrahit. The sequence continues at coordinate 3,154,358 of OY776120.1, forward strand.
TTAAAGTCTTAAATTAAAAGGCATTTTTGATTTGTGAGTTGTTGCAACAATTCAAACAAGAATTCCAAAATTACGTAGCCTCTAGTTCATGTCTTCATGAATCACACCGATAATGTAATGGTTAATGGATCCCAATCAAACAAACCATATAAAAAACAACTACAGCTCCTCACCAATTTCCCAATCTCACATCAGCCTAGATAGAACAGGTATCAAGACGTGATTGAATCCAACATCTCGGTGCAATGGTTTGAATTGCACCAAACAAAGCACTACACAATTACTAAAACAAAATTTGACATTCATCACATGTTCTTGAACGAAAAGAGAAACAAAATAGTTTGAGCAATCAAAGAAAAACTCTTTGAGATGAAAATTCAAAATGAGATTATACCTCTCCCTCATAAAACATAATCAATTAAAATCCAAAAGCAATACCAGAACAAAACTACAATATCAAAACTTACTTAATTGACCTAATCAACGGACTGCAAAATATCCTCTGCTGTGAACTTGGTGCCCTTGTCCTTATCCGCTGCAGCACGGCCCTTGGCTTTACGGTCGAGGAGCGACTTCCTATCCTTATCAAGTCTGAGCTTCGTGATAACGACTTTGGAGGGATGAATGCCGACATTGACGGTGGATCCATTTACCTTCTCGCGAGTGATACGCTCGATATGGATTACCCATTTCTTACGGTAAACCTGGACAACCTTACCTTCACGACCCTTGTATGTGCCGCGAACCACCTGAACCTCGTCGTCCTTGCGAACAGGCATGGAACGAACATTGTACTTGGATCGGAGATCGCCGGATAGAGGAGCGCTCATAATCACACGGCGCACGCTGGATGGCGCCGTGAAATGAGCCTTTCGGCTCTTCCTGCGGGAAGAGGAGACGCGCGGGTTGAACTTCATTGTCGCCGCCGATGTGGAGGAGAGTGAGGCTGAGTTTCTGATGAGCTGTGGCTGCGGACGTTAGGGTTTTGAGTGTTTATATATATGTCTTGGTAGAGGGCCTTTCTCAATAATATTTCTTTTACTAATTTTAGTTTTGGGCCTTTTCATTTAAAAGCCTTGTATTTTTGGGCCTTTCTCTTAGGTTGTTCCGTTGTGTATACCCCTCCAGCTTTGTTAAGTATAGTCCCCCTATTCATTTATTAATTTAATATTAATGTAAAATACCAAATTTATTCTTTTAGTAAAGTATATCAAAGATAAATACACTTCCCTGACCCTAACCCTAGGAAAAGCAGCTGTCACCCCAAATTCCGCCGTCGTCAGTCGCTCCTCCGACAATCACCGCCGCCCCCTCAAATAAATTTAGAAATTAAAAAAGAAATCTTATTTCGACAAACCATAGAAAAGAAAGAAAAAAAAAGAAGAAGAGGGTGGCGGCGCTCGGCAGGGGAGGAGAAGTGGGGGCGGCACGGGCAGTTTGGTGGAGGGGAGAGGAATAGTTAGTTTTAAGGGTTTTTTTTTTTTAAATTGAGGAAGAAGAAAGAAAATAAGGAATAAGGGTATTTAGGGTATTTTGAGGAGTACATCTAACATTTGTCAAATTGAGGGATACATAAATCGGAAGAGTATACTTAACAAGGCTGAAGGGGTATATAGCCAGGGCCGTGACTAATTTTTTGTAGAAACGAATATAACTTTGCTCTTAATTTATTTATCTACAAAAGCATCATCATTGATAGATCAGAGTTCAAAATCTTGTAACATAACATGTCGAACTTTTTTCAAAAATCATGATTAAATTGATACTGAATGTAAAGGTTGAGTGATTTTGAGAAAAAATAACAAACAATCAAACAAAAAATAATAATACTTCATATATTAAACAAAACTACTTTGAAAAAGAGAGTTCACGTGAACCTGGTTCATAAAAGACCTACCCACGTAAAAATATATAAATATATGCACATATTTTAGCACATAAGTTTTTTCAAGATTTTGGACAACGTGATTACAAATTCACAATAATTGTTACTCATAAATTCATAATGCAACTCCAACAACACACACAAGTAGAAAACCTTCTACGAGCCAGATAATATATCAGGAATTTAACGAGTATCAGCAAGCATTCTTCTTTCTTCACAAGTTAATAACTATAAGGTCATTACACCATATAATGAAAATAGGGATATTTCTTCGAGAAGCCAGTGATCCCAAAGGAAAAATGTGCTCGTATAAATGCTGAGGACAAAGTAAATTAACGCGTCATCCTGATTATGGCATCTACCAACACGATAAGCCTTCAACTACAGGAATCCGCAACCAGGACAATATGATTACAAAAAGAAACTCCAAAAACTTGAAGGAGAAATTGAACTCCAAAACTTACACTAGTACAGTCGTAACATGAAATCCATCCCAACATGATCAAAGCACTAATTATCAAAAGGCAATGATATTGATATCAAAGCTATTTAAAGTATGCTTATCTTCTTCGGGTTTCTCCGCATTTCTCTGGCAATACAAGGAAGCCACCTTTCTCCCCTAATCTTTTTCAGCTCAGCTACACGTTCTTCCTCTCTTTTTGCTGCTGCCTTGGCAGCTGCTTCTCTAGCTTCAACTTTAGCTAATGACTTCTGCCTTTGAGCTCTTGCTGCAGCTACTATGTCTTCCCCATCAATGGCGACAGATTGAAGTTGCTTCCTAAACTGCAAAAACTCACGACAAATACTTACAATCTGCAAAAGATCACTCAAACACAGATGAGAAATAAAAATAAGAAAAATTAGCAACAAGCTCAAACACACACACCTTTTTAGAATTTTCCTGAAGCTCTTCTCCAGGAACAATTTTCGGTTTCTTTTTGGGTCCATATACCTCATCTGGTAAACGTACAAGTTACAACACGTTAACAAACAAAAATTCTACTTAAAGAACAATAGTTTGATAATGTGATAAATAGGTGATTTCAACTAGTTGGGCATTCTTATGCAGAAGATGGTTTCATTAGTTGACAACTTCTCACCTGTGTGATCAAACACTATCCCAGAAGGAGCACGTTTGAACAGTCGAACTCCAGTATCATCAGGTAGAGGATGTTTCTCCAGAATAATATCAGTTGTGTTTGTCACCACTTCAATAGTGCTGTCTAACAGGTCGTCCAATATTTTTTGTGCCTGGCAAAGTCAATTTATCACACAGAAAGCCACCAAAACCATACAGCATGTTGATAAGCAATATGCAATTCATTATATTTCAATACCCTGCATTCTTCTTCCTCTTCGTCATATTATTAAATTCAATGGACATCCAGTTCCAAAATTGGTAACTAAACAGAATTGAAATAATAACTCAACAAGGCAATACTCGTATAGTCTAGAAAATCACAACTAGATGCAAAAATAACTCAGAAATTGAGTAACTTATAGTATGATTAACTACCAAAAATAGATAAAATAAATGCAGAAATGAACATATAATTTGCATTGTCGTTAAGTTAAACAGATAATCCAACAAATAAACTACACTGATAAAACCTGCATAGCAACAATAAAATGCAAGGATGCGACATTTAGCATAATCATAGGGACGTATTGTTATTGTTAAATACCAAAGGATTTGGAAGTATTGAAGTAAAAGAATGATACCTTGATTTGGTAATGCTTGAATTTTTGCGGTTTATGCTTTTCGTCTTCCCTACCATTGGTTCCGTTGGAGTCGTGCTTGATTGTTTTGGGGACAGAGGTCACGGAATCTATGGCGGCCCTCCACTCAGCGTTGCCGTCTTCCTCTCCACTGCTACTGCAGCTGCTCCGACTACCACCCATGCTGCGGCGGTGCGGCTGTTTAGTCTTTCGGCTCCGCCTTCAATTAGCGCCACTGCAGAAGCAATTCTCTCTAGCCCAATCCCAGAAGCCCAATTGGAGAATTTCATTTTAAAGTTTGGGAAATTTGCAGTTTTGACCCAATAGACTTTTCCAACTTTTCCCTTTCGACCCACACAACTTTTAAATTTACAATTCACTCCACTATTAGACTAGTAGTAGTAATAACCATTTTCGTGAATGAAAGCTTAAATATTACTACTACTAATTTGGAGTCTTTATTTTGATATGAAGGCAACATTTGTGGATAATACAATCTCAATTTGGTAAGTTGTGGACATCAGCAAAAATAATTTATGTTTAAAATTCAATCATTTTCTATTTCAACATCTCCAATGATTTCATTCAACTGTATTATTTCCACATCAATGATTCATTCATTTATAAACATGATACTAGAAATTTGCACCAAGTATGTCTCAATGTCAGACGTTCAATCATGTTTAATACTTCGAACAAAATTTATTCTCTCCTTCCATGTCAGCGCCCACAATGGTGTCAATTCACTCCACTCATCGGAGGTGCTTGTATGTGTGTTCGTTGTAATGCTGATTTCGTTTAGTATCCCATTTTACATCTAGTTATGAATCTTCATTGTTTAAGTGTCATTATCATGTTTCTCAATTTAAAATTCTAATATTTTCATTAATATGAAGTTCTTAAAATTAAAATTTCAAATTAGGATAAGAAAATTCATTTACAAGAAAAATTAATTTTTATACATTCATATATACACATTTGGTTATGAGAGATTAAACATGGCCATAATTGAATGGGATTAATCGTATAAAATAAAATTTTAAGCTAACTAATGTAAAATTTAATATGAATTTTCTAAATTAATTATTCATTAGTTGGAATTTGCTCAAATTAGGATAAGACAATTTCATTTATAAGGAAATTATATTTTTTTTATACATTCACATATACATATATTGTTATGAAAGATTAAATGTAACTATGATTGAATTGAATTAATTGTATAAAATAAATATTTAAAATAATTAATAATATAATCCTTTTTTTCAAATTCAACCTGCGAATTTCAAGAACTAGTGTAAGTATAATTTTATTATAAATAAAAATAAATAATACGAGTAATAAAATTTTAAATACAAATTTCTTCCACCCAAATTTCTACCCCACCAACACAAGACTCCGGTCAGCGGAAGCAGATTCCCCGCCGTCTCACCGGCCGCCATTCCCATTCACCGCCTCTCGACACTTAACCCTAATTTCGAAACTCCACTCTCTGCAGCGAATCATTCAATTTTCGCCAAATCCGAACCTATAAGATAATCGATCAAACTATTAGGTCAAGAACAACTCTAGTGTTCAGCAAAAATGGGGAAGAAGCAGCACAGCAAAGACCGGATGTTCATAACGAAAACGGAGTGGGCAACCGAGTGGGGCGGCGCCAAATCTAAAGAATACGGCACCCCTTTCAAACGCCTCCCTTTCTATTGCTGCGCGTAATTTTCTCCCTTTCGCCTTAATGTTTCCTAGCTATGTGCAATTGTTGTGATTCCTTTTTACTGACTTCCGCGCTTCCAATGCAGTCTCACGTTTACGCCGTTTGAAGTTCCAGTTTGCACTGCAGATGGCAGTGTATTTGACATCATGTAAGTATTCTCAAATTTTTGTTAGCTAGCGGTTTTGGTTTAACCAGTGATTAGTGAATTAGTGGCTGAAAATTATGGATGTTAATACTAACGTGTTAGCTTGTTCTTAGGCATATAGTCCCATACCTCAAGAAGTATGGGAGACATCCGGTAACTGGAGTTCCGCTCAAGCAAGAGGATTTGGTTCCACTTACTTTCCACAAGAATTCAGAAGGTAACTATCTAAGCTTTCAAACTTCGTACTGGGTTTGATATGTTTATTCAGATTGGAAATTGAACTACTGATACCAATTTGCATAGGTTTTGGCCGCCATTGTTCAATTCCTTTCCATTCCATGTAGCATTTGAATGAAATAGAAGCTATTTGAAGCTTGTCATTCCGAATTGAGGAACTATCGATTTTTGTTTGAAGATGACAATTAAGAGACTATTATAGGTGAAAAGGTAGAAAGAGAAGCAATTTTATTACTTCTTTTGGTCAAATAGGAACACACTTCTTCGATTCTTTTAAATTTGAATGGTGCAAATATGTGTTGGGTTTTACATATTACAGCATCACTGGCCAATCAATCTTGAATAGTTGTTCTTTCCAGTAGATTGCAGGTTTGAACTTAGCTAGTGTTTTGTATTTCATTGACGAATAATAGCGGTAAAGTTTGTGCACTAATCAGGGAGCAACTCATTTAGTTTTTTAAAATAAAAATAATCAAATTTCCTGATGTTGTTTCTATTGGAGCTGTAGTTTACCTTAATTAAGAGTTATAAAGTCCGGTTCCTGATTTAATTGTTCTATTGCAATTGCAACTTTAGAATTTCTTCTTCATGAGTAAAGATATAAGTATGTTAGAATAAAGGTTCTGTACTTTAGGCAGTGCTTATCGAAATTACAAACCCTTTATTGAAAATTATTCTCCTATGGGTTTGGGTTTAGTCACCATCAAGGCCAGAGTTTCTGGAGGTATGAATCTTATCTAGAATGGTGTGACATGTTGCAACTTGCCACCAAAGGCTTCTCCTTCTTCCAGTTTTTTTTTGGACTTTCTTTGCATTGAACTTGGTTCATCATGCTAGCTGGGGTTTAGTTTAGGCTGTGGAAGATGAGATCAGTGCGATGTTGTTAGATGGGTGAGGAAGAATATCTTTAAACTTCAAATGGATATCTAAGATGGTCAAAAGATAAATGCTCATTCTCTGTAAAGAAAGCTATCTAATCAGCAGCTTTGTGCTATTATTTGTGTAGGAAACTCCCAAATTTCTGCTTCAATAGATTATAGCAATGTAATAATAAACCATAATTGTGATTGGCAAGTGTTTGATTGTCTCATTTCTCGTGATCATGGATATAACATATGTGTGGAATCCCGTATCTCTTTTCTCACCGTAATGTAGTTTTTATGTTACTTTAAGGCAATGAGAAATGATGGAATTATGTAATTTGTAAGTTTACTTACTTCTTGTCAATTATCTAATCTGAGTATGACTTATACATGAAGTGGTTGAGAACCATGTCAAATACTCAGTGTATAAATTGATGCATAAAAAAAACGGAGTTACATGGAAGCAGTTAAGCAAGGGGAAGAATAGACTTTCTACTTTTGAATAAGAGATTTGCTGTCCTACTAGGATGGAGAACAAAAGATTATTATTAAAGGACGCAGTGTAGGACCATTAACTGTTTTAACTGTGCTTTCTTAACAACCACTACTTGATTTCTTTAACTTTGTTGCCAAATTAGTTATAATTGATTTTTCCTTTCTCCTTTTTTTTGTTTGGCAGGAGAGTTTCATTGCCCTGTTCTAAATAAGGTTTTTACAGAGTTTACTCACATAGTTGCTGTAAAAACTACAGGAAACGTGTTCTGTTATGAGGTACATTCCCTTTTATTTTACTAGTCTTATATAACCATTTACTTTACTGTATATCTTTAATTCGTTAATACTGTTACTTGCCTAGGCAATTAAGGAATTAAACATTAAAACTAAGAACTGGAAGGAGCTTCTTACTGATGAGCCATTCACTAGACAAGACATTATAACCATTCAGGTAAGAATGTATTTCACACTCACTAATGGTAAATTGAAGTTTGAATTTCCAAGTTGATTTTTGGAAGTACGATTAAAGTGTTGTCATATAATCCTTTCTGAATTTTACTGTCTAGAATCCCAATGCAATTGACATCAAGGTTCTCGGGGAATTCGACCACGTCAAGAAAAATTTAAAAATTGACGATGAAGGTGAACAGCCATCTCCTTTATATTTGCAAGACCTCATCTCCTAAGTAGCTTATAATTGTGAAATCATTATCTTTGTCCTATGGCAGAATTAAAGAAAATGGAAGCTGACCCGTCTTACAATATAAATGTTATTGGGGATATAAAGCAAATGCTTAAGGAGCTTGGAACTGAGAAAGGAAAAGAGATTGCATTACACGGTGGTGGTGGAGACAAGGCTAAAAACGAGAGATCTGCTGCTCTTGCAGCCATTTTAGATGCAAGGTCACGAATAAAGGATGATGATCAGAAGATTAAGCAGACATATAGTGTTGTCGATGCTGCATCTGCTGCAGTTCATGGAAGAAGTGCTTCTGCTGCAAAGGCTGATGCTAGTGAAAAAACTGCTGCTCGCATAGCAATGCACATGGCTGGTGAGAGGAAACCAGTAAATGCGAAGCTGGTTAGTTCTTCGAATTTAAAAACTTCATCTTTGTTTTTCTTTTGCAAATTATAAATTGTAAAAACAGTGTTTAATTAGTATGATATTTAGATGCTTGATTTCAGTAGAACTTTTTCTTGTCTTAGTGCAACTATGGAGGTGCAGTTTTCAACCAACCATAGTGTCATACCATGACAAGCATGTCCAAATTTTCTTCGTTAAGTAATTCTCCATATCATTTGTTGGAGAACAAAAAACATTTTCTCTTCTTTGATTGCGATGGCTATGTGGTTTCTTTCTATCTGATTATATTTTGTTTCACACAAAATGTTTAGAAGTCCAAAAGCAAGTACTACTTAATTCATACTTTAGAGTTGTTAGTATGTAATTCCCATTTTGTTCTTCATCATTAGCAAAGTCCATTCTTGCTATTTGCGGTGTTGGCTGTATGGTTCCATTTTATTACTAGATAAAACTGGAAAAATAAATTATGTTAATTTATAATTGGCTGGCCATATAATAATTCCAAAGAAGTGCCTATAGCCTGGTCTTTCTAAGGAGATGGAAACAACAGGCTCAAAGATTCTGATCCGTGTTTTTGTCTTTTTGTATTTTGTTCGTCCAAATCTCCTTAAGTTATTGGTTACTGGCAAGTTTTAAAACCTTGGCCACGTTGATTTGTACCTAGTTATGTCAAATATATTGGTTATACCTTTATCTCTTATCTATTGTTATCTTTCTTTAGTAGTGGTTTATTATTACTCTCGCTGGAGCAGGTTTATCAACTGTATTTGTCTGGGATTTTCAGGTTAAAAGTCGTTTCACAACCGGTGCTGCTTCACGATCTTTCACTTCAACCTCTTACGATCCTGTCACCCAAAATGAATATGAATATATTAAAGTCGAGAAAAACCCCACGAAGAAAGGGTATGTCCGGCTGCAAACAACACACGGTGACCTCAACATTGAGCTGCATTGTGATCTAACTCCAAGAACATGTGAAAACTTCATCACTCTTTGTGAACGTGGCTATTATAATGGAGTTGCTTTCCACAGAAATATAAGGTGCTTGAATGTTTATTTCACTCCAAAGCTAATTATCCATTAATTTTTTTAGGGAAAATAGTTGCAAGTTACCCTAATATTGATTTTATAGTTTTGACTTTCATGAATTGAAAATAGTCCTGTAACTTTAATTCTTTTGACAATTTAGTCCGGTGACCGTCTATTAGAGATGAAACATCCGGTTGACCAATCAGACTTTGCCACGTGGACAAATCAAACTATGCCACCTCTCATAGGGATGTTTCATCTCCCACAGCCGATTACTAGACCAAAATGTCAAAAAATGGAAGTTAAGGGACTATTTTCAATTTGTGAAATTCCATAGGACTGGAAACAAAATATGTATAACTTATGTGACTAAAAAAACTTCTTTCCCAGAAAAATATACGTAAAGTTTTGACATTTTGTATTGTTGCACCCATTATGTAGAAACTTCATGCTTCAAGGTGGCGATCCTACCGGTACTGGGAGAGGAGGTGAGTCAATCTGGGGGAAATCCTTCAAAGATGAACTCAACTCCAAATTGACTCATTCTGGACGAGGTGTTGTTAGCATGGCGAACTCTGGTCCACACACCAATGGTTCACAATTTTTCATCCTATACAAGTCTGCAAATCATTTGAATTTCAAGCATACAGTTTTCGGAATGGTCGTTGGAGGGTTGACAACTCTTTCAGCATTGGAGAAAGTACCTGTTGACGATGACGACCGGCCTTTGGTTCGTAATCTTCCCCACTTTTATCTCTCTTTCTCATCTCTAGGCTTTAATTTACTGTCTGATTTACCTAAGGACACTCCCTTTTTGCCCAAATCTTGGAATATATGGTACAATATGGATCCTGCCTTTCCTGTTATTATCCAGTTCCATTTGTTCTTATAATTCCAGTTTCATTGATTCGATTTGTGTCATGAAATGAAGTTCAGGCAACATCATGATGTAAAAGCTTATTGTATTGCATTTTAGATTTACTTCATACTACATTATTCCATCTTTCATGTTTTTCATTAAGTTCATGCATTCCTTCACATGGTATTAGGGGGTGGTTGTTTCTAGCCCCACACCCCCACATTCTTGTTTCTCTAGGTTTTGGTATAGGATTTCAAATCCCATAAAATTCTACCCTATAATGTCTATAATACGCCTATTTACACACTCTCTCTTCCTTACTTTGCACACAAGTTTCCAATACACAATCGATCATTTATAACCCACTCTTTCAAAATCCTAAAAAATCTACACTCCCAAAAATATAAAAAATCCAAATACACAATACATCATCAAATCCACTCCAATCCATAAACAAGCACCCGCCTTTAGGATCATCAACGTGTATATTATTCTGATTCTTCCTAGCTTTGATTTTACACCTGTTTATATATTTTATGTTGCCTGTTCAGGAAGAGATCAAGATTATTAGTGTTGATGTATACGTGAATCCTTATGCTGAACCCGATGAGGAGGAGGAGAAAGAAGAGAAGACCGAAGAGGAAAAAAATGCAGAGAATGAAGAGAATGTTAGTTTCTTATTTTTAACACGATATATTAAACTCCATAATTTTCTTCTGTACTTCAATTCAAGTTTCATCTCTTTTCGCTCAGGAAAAGATCGGTTCGTGGTACAGCAATCCAGTGAGATCGATGGATACACCTGGAGTTGGTGGTGGGGTTGGAAAGTACTTGAAAGCAAAAGTTGCACAGACTGCGCCTGTCGCTAGTCTTGATAGTGATATCCCAGCTGTGTCTGTGGGAAAGAAGAGAAAACTGGGTAGATCAAGTGGAGAACTTAAAGATTTTTCGTCTTGGTAACATTTTATTATCGTTGCATTGGTTTAGTCAAATGATCCTGTTCGGACGAGGTTAAACTGTATGTATGTATACATTTAGTTATATATCATGACTTCTACAGTTGAGTACTTTTCCCCCCAAATTTGATGAAATCTTGAATCACCCAGGAGAATTGTTCGACAACTTCAGTTCGAATCTGATTCAGTTGAGATATTCTGTTACACAACTCCTCTTCTCTTAGGTGTTGAATTCATGTTGAAAATGGAATGAAGTTCACACTAATATTACTCTAAATATTGTTTTCTTTTAAGTTTTTGCAAATTCTGTCTTAAAAGTTCACCCCATTTAGAGTTAGTTGAAAATTGAAATACATATAATAAGGCAGACTAAAATCATTTTAAGAGTAATTCTTTATATTTTCCTAATTTCTTTGGAGAGAAGTTTTATGAATTTTAAATTTAAGCTCCAAGTATAATGTTACATATAAAGAAATAAATTATGTTTTGGGACCAGGTTGGTGGACTCTTTCAATTCAAAAGGACACCATCGAATTTTGTCCCATCCTAATAAAAAATAAAAATATTTTAAGAATAATGTAGCATCAGGATTAATTTTCTATTTAAGCCAAACGTTGACGAGAATTATATATGTAATACGCGACAAGACCGGTATTACGACTCGCTGCTACTGATGCATATTGAGTTCATAGTGTAATCTCCAGCTTCAATTATTCCACTTTTCGTATTTTCGTATTCCACTTATATTTCATTCTCATGCATAATTTGACTTACAAGAATTTATCACCTTAATTGATCAAAACATGTTTTAGATTTTTTTTAAAAAAAAATTGGTTAAGAAAAACAAAAAAACATCAGTAAAAATTTTCTTTTGATGGGACATTATCAGTATTAATTGTTAAAGTATTTATAAGTGATTAATCAATAACTTTTCCGGCGAAATTAAGACTATAATACTTTATTTTTTCTTCCAAATTTCACCTACTTGGTTTGGTGACAACTTTTGAAACTTGGACTTTTGACATAGCAAGCAACTATAAAATTTGTAGGATTCTTTTAACCAATAATGAATTATTCATATCATTCTTATATAAAATTAGAAATTCCTTTAAGGAACGTTTCTATTTCAAACAATTGTTTGAAGTAGTATTATAGGGTGACACTTTGTCTTTTTACTTTTTTTTTTTTTAAATAAGTGTCATTCTGTGTTTTTTTCTTTAATTTTGATAATTTTATCCTTATAAAATTTTTTACCTTCAATTTCAATGAATATAGTAGTATAAATCGTGGAAAAATCATAAATATTGCATATATGAATACCATCTACATTCTTGATAATTACATTCCTTACTAATTAACAAAAATTTAATATTAAAATTATTTATCATTAATGAAGGGTAATATAGACCATAATTTAATATTTTAATTTATTAAAAAATGTTAAAGTGACACTTATTAAATAAGGTAAAGTCTAGTATGCACTCGAGTGCATGCTGTGCACCCTAGTCCATGTGCACTTTTCAGTTTATTGACTTACACTTTTTGGTAATGGTGTTGCACTTTTCAATTATTACTCATTTACCAAAAAGTGTAAGTCAGTAAACTGAAAAGTGCACATGGACTAGGGTGCACAGCATGCACTCGAGTCCATAGCAGAACAACCCCTTAAATAAAATGGAGGGAGTATTAATTTGGATAAAACTGAAATACTACTAATTAAATCAAAAGATCCTAATGTGTAGCTTGAATTCAAAGGAATATATTTGCTGGAATACAAATGACCAGACAGTCCCTAGCAGAACATAATGATGATTTGTATTATTATTAATATAAAAGAATTTGTGAAAAAGAGAGAGCTGAATGATGAATCTATTTTCTTGGATTTTGGGGAATCAATGTCTCCTTGTGATGTACTCCAGGGTTTGTCCAAAGAAACTAAAGCTCAACTCTTAAAAAAAAAAAGAAAAAAAAAGACAGCATCTGTCCAACGAATTAAAGATCAATATCCTTTATTTTTTCCTAATGATTGCCGAGTATTTTAAATAAACTTTTTTAGTAAATGCCTATATTAAAATTCACTTAATAACACTACCTATTTTATACCTTTAAATGAAAACGGTATTTTTCCTTAGTATTTATAATTTCATGATATTAAGCCAAAAAATGGTAATTAGTAAAATTATGTCCCAGCGCTAATTGACATGGTGAATTTGTAAGTTGTAACCAAATAAAATTTTCATACTAGGGGCCGGGGTGGGGTTCATTACTTTGTTTCAAATATAATCATGCATCAAATAACTCTCCTTTATGTTTCACCTTTTTCTTTTGGTCAGAAACCAGACTCAAAATATATATATACATATTCAATTCCAATATTTAAAAGTGTACTAAGTTAGTAGTACAAACTTGAACTCCATGTGTATTTAAAAGAAAATTAGAAAGGGGAAAAAAGAGTTCATGAGGCATTTTGGGAGAGAATGATGGGGGCGTGCATGATATCATGATGATCAAATTAAGGCATAGAAATCCTAATCCCTGCCCAACTCTGCCAAATAATTCCCTACTTTTTCCTTTAATGTATACTCAATAGTACTTAATTAAAAACCCATGCATACATTTAATTATAGTATTATATATCCCATCACATTCTTGAAATGTTTTTTGTGACATTATATACCTAGCTCGTTTTTTTCTATTTTCTTCGAACACCCGAACATTTTATTATTCTCTAAGGACGAAACCAAGTCAGAAAAATTGTTCGATGAAGTAAGAGCTATGGTGTGGAATCTGGTACAAACCCATAACTATGTAAACCTTTTTTCTCTTTCAACGATTGGTGTGCGGATCCTAGATCAGTATATATAGGTGCTGAACCTCATTGATCGCATATATGTAACATTTATTTCGTAATCTTGTAACCACTCACAGTTTTCGAGTACTTCTAGTACTCTAGTAATCAGGGGCGGACCTAGGCACACCATGGGGGTGGCCATGGCCCCCCTCAACTTTTTTTTTTTAAAATATATATTATAGGTATTAATTATTAAATTAATTAATTTTATTATAAATAAATTTATTTCTTAATTATTAGTTGGATTATTACTTAGACTGTTCTCCACTTTTTAAGTAACGAACTCTTATCTAAATACTAATATTAAAATATACTTTAATTTCTTATATTTTAGTTTTACAAGTTAATAATTTTTTTAAAGGCCATATATATATTTTTATTGATAATTTTTATATACAATTGAGTGTATTATCAATTATTCAATTGAATATCAACCGTTAGAACCAAGTTAAAATTGCACCATATAATGTAGATGAGTCTCATTTCAATTGCTTATATTTTATGATGTGAATTAGTGATTATAATTTATTTTTTACTAGTTAAGTTTCTTTTTCTCGTGTTAACAAGTTCACAACACAAGTAGCAAAATCACATTATAGAGTTTGAAATATTTATAGAATTTTAGATATTTAACAGGGAAATATATAAATATAGAATATTTAAATTTTATTCACGAACATATAAAATTGGCCCCCCTCAATACCAATCCTGTTCCGCCCCTGCTAGTAATGCATCACTTTTTCTGTACAAAAAAAAAACTATTGAACATTTTATTTTAAATATACCCTCCTTTCAATTCTCTGAAAAAAAATAATACTCTAGTAATAAAATTGTACACACATTATTTATTTCTCCTCTCGTCAGGATTTTCCTCATCTTTTTGTCAGACATGTAGTATATATATGTCATATATCCAATATTTTAACACAAAATACAAATATTATAATTTGGGCCATTCCCTCTTGCTTCAAAAATGACACCTTAAAAACATTTCTTACACAAGAAAGTTACAACCTACCCTACCCGCACCACTAAATTTAGAAAAACACACACTTTTCCACTAACCATCGATTCCCTATAAAGAAAAAGCACACTTTTTCTCATTCTCTTAAACAAAATTAAAAAAAAGCCTTATCTACACCAAAATTCCAAGAGATTCAAATTATATTCCCTCACAAACTCCATTAAATTAAAGTACACACACCTTTCTCCTCAATTTATTATATTCTAACGGAATCAAACACATAAATTTGATATGTGGGTCTCTTTTGATTAGATGGACACTTTGTTTAGATTATTCACTCTCCATTCCGATCAATCTAGTACAACTTCAAAATCCTCCATACAAAACCCTAATTTTAATCATTTTCAAGAATATCAAGAACAAGAATGCTTCAATCTTTTCATGGATGATGATGACCACTTTTCTTCCTCCTCTTCCAAACACCCCACCACCACCACCGCCGCCGTGAACGTGGAATTCGCCGCCACGCTCTCCGGCCAAAACTCCAAGTGGGCCCATGACATTCTTCTAGAAACCGCTAAGGCCATGGCGGACGGCAATACTTGTAGGGTTCAACAACTTATGTGGATGCTCAACGAGATTAGTTCACCCTACGGAGACATTGAGCAAAAATTAGGGTCTTATTTCCTCCAAGCTTTATTCAGCCGCATGACGGACTCCGGCGACCGGAATTACAAAACCCTCGTCGCCGCCGCGGAGAAAACCTCCTCTTTCGAATGTACTAGAAGGACGATGCTCAAGTTTCAAGAAGTTAGCCCGTGGACCACTTTCGGACACGTGGCATGCAACGGCGCCATAATGGAAGCTTTCGAAGGTGAGACGAAACTTCACATTATAGACATGAGCAACACCTACTGCACGCAGTGGCCCACTCTGCTCGAGTCGCTCGCGACTCGAGCAGACGAGACGCCGCACCTTAAACTCACCGCCGTGATCAACGGCGGTGCTGGTGCGGCGTCGGTGATGAAGGAGATAGGTAGTAGGATGGAGAAGTTCGCGCGGCTCATGGGGGTTCCGTTTAAGTTTAACGCCGTCAGACATGACGGCGACTTAACGGAGTTGGATTTAAGTCCGTTAGTTAACGGAGAGGAGACGTTGGCGGTTAATTGTGTCGGGTCGTTACATTCCGTTACAACTGACAAGAGGGATGAGTTTGTTACGGTTTTGAGGCGGTTAAAACCGCGGGTTGTTACGGTTGTTGAGGAGGAAGCGGATCTTGATGTGGGTTCGGGTCGGGTCGGGTTTGTGAAGGGGTTTGAGGAGTGTTTGAGGTGGTTTAGGGTTTATTTTGAGGCGTTGGATGAGAGTTTTGAGAGGACGAGTAACGAGCGGTTGATGCTGGAACGTGGGGCGGGGAGGGCGATCGCGGACGTGGTGGCGAACCCGATTGAGGAGTCGGTGGAACGAAGGGAGACGGGGGCGAGGTGGGCGGGGAGAATGCATGGTGGGGGGTTTAGGCCGGTTTTGTTTAATGAGGAGGTTTGTGATGATGTGAGGTCTTTGTTGAGGAGGTATAAGGAGGGGTGGTCAATGGTGCACGCCGGAGATTCCGCCGGAATATTCCTTTCTTGGAAGGATCAGCCGGTGGTGTGGGCGAGTGCATGGAGGCTGCCGTGATCATGATTGCGATTTCCACTATAGATGGTGGAGACTTGCACGTGCGATGGGGGTTGTGGCACGTGTGTCATGGGTGCATGAAATGGAAGTGAGTGAGTTAATTTTGGGTGAAGGAAAATAGGAAAAAAATTAAGGTATTATTGGTTTTATTGTCTCTTAATTTAATTTTATATATTATTTTCTCTTTGGTTTGCATAGAATTGAAGTAATTATTCTCTATATCTAATCAATTATAAATATTTGATTAATGGATTTGAATTTCTTTATTATTGATGATCATATAATATGTAGACTTGACTAAAGGCATTGACAATTTCTTGCTCACATCATATATTTATATTGGATAAAATTTTCAAATTACTATTTTGACTTTTATTTATTTGTCTTAGACATTTTGAATGAAAATATTACAATTTTACTGGATATTCAGATTCTTGACAGTTAGCCACACCCAAATTCCAAATTAAATAAAGTGAAGTGTTAGTAAGGACAAATTAATTAATGACCATTCCACATTCATGAAAATGAAAAAACATCTTTATAGTATGATTGCATTTATATATGGATAAACTTGGTTTGTTTGTGTTAGGAATTAATATACAAGAATTAATTCCCACCCTCTCTACAAGTTCGGACTTTTAGATGAGACGGAATTCTTTCATGGTATCAGAGCTAACCGGGCAAATGACCTGGGTTCGATTCCTGTTGAAAGCACTCCACCCATTTAAATTGTCCACTCGATGGGCCTCCTCCCCAAAAAGGGTAAGAGGTGTTAATCCGGCCCACGAGTGAGGGGGAGTGTTAGGAATTAATATACAAGAATTAATTCCCACCCTCTCTACAAGTTCGGACTTTTAGATGAGACGGAATTCTTTCAGTTTGTACTTGTGATTTTGACATCTACATTAAATAAATTTATATTGGAGTTGGTATTAGGTGTGAGATTAATGAATTGATGAAATCATTAAAGAAGAAATAAGAGCATGAAATTATTTCAATTTTCAACTTAATTTTAATAAAAAAAATATGTCATTATCTTGTTTGGGACCATAGAATCTTAGGACGGCCATGGTTGTGTCTCAAAAGCTGTTGTGCCATTAGTGGTGTTATAGATACAATGGGTAGATATGGTCTTTTTTCATACATATATTTCATTGGCTTTTTCTCCTTTTGAAGTAGTTGCACCTAAATGAACCTATTCATTTTTGTCAACCCATTTTTAAAAAATCATCTAAAATATCAAATATGAGAGTATTAAATTATGTGGAGTGATGAAATAAATAAATAAATGGTCGGGAAAAAGACAAAAATAAAGGGAAAATCTTTGTCATGGTGATATTGTATCTTAAATGAAAAGAGGAAAAAGTGGTATACTTTTGGCCCACTTATATTATAGTGGAAACTTCTTTTAAGGGTGTCACAATTTTAATTGTTTGATGAGACTTGTTGCTCCATTCCACTGTCCACTTTATCACCCCACTATCTTTTATCTTACTTTTTACATCTCCTTTTCATTTTCAATTATATGATCTCCAAAATTATCAATTTTATCATTTTGAGTGTTCCATCGAAAGTTACTGATTTCTTTATTGGTAACACTCCCCATCGCACTCTATTTTTTTTCATTCTTATCTCTCGATCTCTGCCTCAATACCCTCACTACACATTTAGTATTATACGGAGTATTTTTTAATACATGTGTCAAAACTCAAAAGCAAATGGACAACATTAGAAGGGACCGAGGGAGTATAATACTTATATAGCATAAATAATATATCCTCGTTAAAAATTTATTATGTTCATTCCTTTAGATACGAGTTTTAATAAATATTGATAATTTTACGTATACATAAAATAGATAGATGAGGGATATGATCGGCATTGTGTAATCCACTCATAAATAAGAGATTTTATCACTATTCTGTATTTTTTTAGCACGAATTCACTATAAAAAATTAATCAAAAATAACATAAATTCTATTAGTATACCTTCTA
Organism: Galeopsis tetrahit; assembly: GCA_963675135.1. Taxonomy (NCBI): domain Eukaryota; kingdom Viridiplantae; phylum Streptophyta; class Magnoliopsida; order Lamiales; family Lamiaceae; genus Galeopsis; species Galeopsis tetrahit. Next base: position 3,172,831 of record OY776120.1, read on the forward strand.
TGACTAAAAACCTTTAATGATAAAAAAAAAATTGGATTAATAATGTCGTCATTAAAATATTTTAAATAGAGAAGCGTGATTTCTAAAATAATAAGTATAGAATTTATGTCATTATAAATCAATCTAATTGTAGTAATTTTTATTGTGTTCATCATATATATTTTGCTATTATCATGTATATGTGACATGAAAACATAAAAAAGTGTTACCCCTCTGTAACATTGTGTGTATATATATGTATGTAGTACATTGTACATACAGAAAGTGGGGTGGAGGGGCCATGGCAGGCAGGTGCAAGTTGACAAAAGTGAAACACGCTTTTTGATCGAATTAGATAATTTATTTTGTTTCGTTACGTATGAAATACGCGCAATTTCTAAGGGAGGCATTTTCTAATATTGTCTTTTCTTTTGGTAGAAGCAATCACAAACATTTTTTTCTTCAAATATAGAAGATAGTGACTATTCACGATTTCTAATATATATGTAGAAATTTGAAAGGGGAACCTATCATATCCAATGCATTCTATGTATAGTGTAATTCAAAAAAATAGGAGTGAGTTTTAACTAAAATACTTACGACCTCATTAGCAATCTAATCTTTTTTTCACATTTTAAGGTTCGATTTTATTAGTTTAGTCTCAAAGGACTGGCAAAAAATTCGTTTTTCATTTCTAATTATATGAGATGGTAAAAAAAAACGGGTGTGAAGAAGTAGAAGTCAAGCAACAAGTTAGATTAGTTAGAGTAGTTGTACAACACTAATTTTATAAAGAATGTTTTTTTTTATAAGATATAATTATCTACGTTCTGAATATATTTTATATATGTTTTATTTATTTTCATACAGTTAACAAACTCCATCACATTCGAATTTGATTCTGAATATAGTTAGCATACTTTGCAAGAACTTTTTTTCTTATCCATTATGAAATTGATTCACAACTCTATCTTTCTCATTTTGTGATTATTGAACTCGTGAATTAGTTATATAATAAAGAGTTTATACAATGATAGGTGCACTCAATAGGATGAAAAAAAATGTATGGTGTGTGTACTCAATAGGTATGTGTGTGCGTATAACCGTGCTCTTATAGTTTATGGCAGTGGGCTTCATTCCTGGACTGGAATAACAACGGCCCAAACTCTCTGTGAACTCCAAAATTATACTCATTTCCTAATTTAACAATTTACGCACAACTAATTCTACAAGCCTAAAAAATAAAACTTCCTCATTATTATGTTACAATGGCATCAAGAGAAGTCCAAAAAAAGAATATAGGGAACCAATAAAAAAAATATGAAGGATTATGGTACAACACCACCTCTCAAAACTTTCATCATAGTTTCTACCCACTCCACTGAACAGGATATCTCCATCTCCTATGCCAATAAATCGACACTCTCGACCACAACGGGAACCCGAAAGTGTAATCAAATGGCCGATCAGCTGCCCCTCCCACCATCAACGGCAACCACACATACCGCGAATCCCTCAAATCAGCAGGGTTCCAACGATCAGCCATGAAAATAAACGAACCGGGCAGCCCGGGCAAGGGCAGCACAAACGTGCTCTGAGCAAAGAATGTTGTGGCCCTAAACACTTTATTTCCACCTATGCATGGGTTCCCCATGGTCTCCCACGGGCCCATAATAGACTCAGCTGCATGTGCAAGAGCCTCATTTGGGGCCCAGCCCGTACAGCCTGAAGTGATCATGTAGTATGTCCCCTGGTGCTTGAACACAGCAGGCGCCTCTCGATGCTGTCCTATGAGGATTCTTCTCATCACTGTCACATCGAGATATTCTTGATCGAGGGGCCCGATGTGAAGCTCGCTGTTGTCTTCAGATGAGTATATGAGATAAGCGACACCGTCGTCATCTTTGAAGATTGTCATGTCTCTGCTGTCGAATCCATGGGGTCGTTTACTATAGAGGTAATCGAAAGGGCCCGTCGGGGAGTCGCTAATGGCTACCCCGACTGAGGCTTTTGTGTAGTTAGCATCGTCAATGTGCATCCACATTACGTATTTTCGGGTCTTGTCATTGTAAATTACTTTTGGCCTCTCGAGCACGTTGGACGTGTGGAGGTCATGAGTCTCGTTTTTTTCTTCTGCAGCAAGAACGATGCCCTCATTTTTCCATGTCCAAAGATCCTTTGAAGAATAACAACCAACCCCTATAACATCAACCTGTGTGGAGGAAAAGGGATGAGACTCATTATTGTCTTTCTCAGAAATCAGAATTAGCATCAACCATGTACATATCATTTTTAGTCCCTAAAGTTCACATTTTTCTAGTTTTGGTCCCCCACTTTTCACTCACTACCAAACTTGGCCCTCGAAGTACACTTTTACTCTCACATTTGGTCCCACCATTAGTTGACCATCCATTGACCGATGGAATCAACATTTTGGTGTGCTAAAAGTAATTATTTGAAAATTATTAATTACATTTAGCATTCCTTAATAGTTGATTCCGTCAGTCAGTATGGTCAACAAACAATGAGACCAAATGTGCAAGTAAAATTGTACTTCAAATATCAAACTTGATAGTGAGTGAGATGGGGGACCCAAAAAAAAAAAAAAGAGGGTCAAGTTTAGGGCAAAAAAATGATATTATCCCAGAATAAATCGTTCATAATTATGCTATTAAACACTGAGACATGTAGTTTATGGCCCAGAACAAGCTAGGATGTGCAAAAAATACTTAAGGAAGGACATATTTAAATTGTATTATGTGATGATATTAAAGCATAGATACATTCCAATTGAAAAGCTACACAACCTACAAAGAGACTGACTAAAAACCAAACTGCAAGGTTACAAGACTATTAGTCTGTGCATGAACAGTCTAATGACTCTAGTCCACAGGCACAATATAAATTATCACTTCTTGTTTCCAAAGTCAATACTTTGTTTCCATGAAGTTGATTCAAGAAATAGGCTCAAGAAAATGGGAATATATAGACATTCAACTATCGAGTTAAATTGCCCCAGAACACAGGGAACGCCTAAAATGAACTTACTATGCACATTTACTTTTGCCTAAGCAGGTCTCACTAGACATTCAACTAGCCTTTTTGCCTAAGCAGGTCTCACTAGACATTCAACTAGCCTCTAATCTTTAGAAACACCTTTTTTGCAACATCTTGAACTAAAAACATAAAAGTTTCTAGTTAGAAGCAGCAAAGAACACCAGACCTAAAATTACGAACTAGAATAAACGAATTGGAGGTTTTCGGTAAACAGACAAAAAGCGAAATTCAAAACCCTCATAGAACCAGATAGAACACTTTCTCCACTTCTTTTACCACACATTTGTCCCCATAACTTTTCATCATCCTAAAGAATAAGGTATCTTCATCAACAGACTAAGTTGGATCTGAGGCATAAAAGAAACCATGTTTCTCTCGCTACACTAGGATCACAAGCTCTTTCTTGTCCTAAAATCAGAAAACTTATGAAACAGGACACCAGAATTAATAAGTTATCTAGCAATGTTAATGGTTGGGAAGGGAAACTCACATGAAGAAATTTAATGTTCGAACACTTACCAATGGTTACATTAGTCAAAAAATAAATAGACATGATATTAAACATATGCAGAGTAGTATTAAGAAATAATTCTGAATTGCATTTTACAGGCATATGCTGACAAAAATTTCTCAATGAACAACAAAGCAGGGAAAGCCAAAAGGAAGAAGAAAAACTATACCAATGCATGATGGGATTCAAAACTATTGGGCTAATATGCTTCCTCATCACAGTCCCCACAAGGACTGCTAAGTGTCACAGAGATTGTAGCATGATACTATTAAAATGGCATCAAGAAACTTGTAAAGTATAGAGTAACACCTTCAAGCACTAGAGTTAAAATTATGAATTTCAGCATTCAGCTAGACACGGTATGGAGAAAATAGGGCATAATACAGAACGGAAGCATAGGCATAGTAACAGAGGAGCAAACGTAAACACCAGCTTCCATTATTGCACTACTCAAATCTATCCATGCAGAAATATGCTCCAAGAAAGAGAGATATCTAATATATAGTGCATAAGAAAATGATTACATAAATCAGTATTTTCAAGATGCTTCTTAGAGAAAGAGATTTAGACATAAGTCATAAATCAGAAATTTACCCTTGCTGCTCCTTTTTTGTGAGCATGGTAAGTGGGACCATCTTTATACTCTCCATACCAATAGTAAGTCCTCAATTTCTCATCATACAAAATACCACCCCCATGTGCTTGAATAGGATTTCCTTCAGTGTCCAACCATATTCGACCAGGATAATAGAACAAACTGTTGTTGCCAGCATCCTTCCTGGGATCAACAGCCATTTTCATAGTAGGAAAGAATACGTGCCTCATCTGAGAAGATTCATCAAGAAATTCATCGATCAAAGTAGTTGCTTTCTTTGGTTTCCTCTTAGCAGCACGTGGAGATCGCCTTCTTGGTGGAGGCAATTGTATATTTTCCTCCTCGACCACCTCAAGTTCACGTAATAGAGGGTTGTGTCTAATACTGATGTGTGGGTCTTTTCTTTGTACATCTTTGTGTGAAATAAAAATGTATAATTGAAGCATAAGAAGGAATCCCACTAGGCTCCACATCACAACAGGCATTGAGCATCTGCTCCCTGCATTGCGAAGTAAAGTAGTTGGTTTCCTGTATTTGTTCCTCATCCTCATTTTGATGCCTTTACTATCTTCAAGAAAATGCTGCATTTAAACATATGCTACACATGGAGGTCCAAACTAAAGCCACAACAATGCTCATCTTGTGTACAACACAATTGAACGGTTTCCTACACAAAATTGCAGACACAACAGGCATTTAAGTCTATCCTCCAAGACCATAGTTTGGTTCATTAACATGTGAAAGAAACAGTCATATGTAAAATAAAAAAATGAACAGATCACCATCATTACCAAGTGCACAACAGAATTATACTGAAGACTGAATAAAACCATGCCTACACTCAGCTCAGAATTTTTAAAAAAATAAAAAACGATGTTTGGAATGAAACAGTGAACTTGAAACATGTGTCTAAGATGAAAGTCTCAAACAGTTGCTATCAATAAAAATGAATAATTAAGAAAACAGAAACTGTTAGCCATTGACCTTCAAAACACCAACTAATGAAGAATTATGAATGTCCAGTTCAACGGTAAATAAGGTTAAGGCGAAAGAAAAAATAAAAATAAAAAATCAACAATCCCAATTACAACACGCTTAATCATATAAATATCTCAGAATTCAGAAACATAAACAGATCCCTCGGAACAAATTATTAAGCATCCGATACGGTAATATCCCCAATAAAATACGTCAAATAAAAATCCAAGTGAGATCGAAGTAAAGTAAGAAGGAAAAAGTAGCATAAACTAAAAATTATGAAGTCAAATCAAATTCAAAGAAGTTCAAGGTTTACCTGAAGGGAAGCTTGCTCGAAACGGAGAAAAAAATCTCGACATGGATTTGGTCCTGTTATCTCTCGTGATTCTCGCCAACATTCAACGATCCAAAAGACTAGTCAGTTAATGTACTCTGTAGATTGAATTCTTCAGTATTCCTCTCTCCCCAAAATAGTCTCGGGATTGTTGAGATACTCTGATGAGAATTGGGAAGCGTTAATTTGAAGGAAATTAATCAGTAAAAGGGAATTTTGAGGTGAGTTTGATTTACTTGTTGGATCTTGCAGTTTATTATCGTGATGATGAGTGAAGCTACGCTACGCAACGCAATCTCTCTCTCTATAGCGCTTTTACTGTGGGAGCTGAATATATATATATATATATATATATATATATATAGAAAAACAGAGACTTATAAATATTGTACAACAAATATGTAAAGGTCACATGTTTCGAAAAAACTTACTCACGTGAATTGAACGAGATAATGTAAATGCCAATAAATAATTATATTAATGATACATAGATTTACCCAAAAAAAAAATGATACATAAATTTAATGATAATAACTAGATTAATATATGAGGTGTATATATAAATAATTCTTACCATTAATTCTAGTTAATAAAAATTGCATTTTCAAATATATTAAGAAAAATTGATTTAATCTGAACAAATTTATGTGAACTCTAAATTTAAATTCATTTCCTTTCTTTTATGTGAAGTGGCATACAAGAAAGTGAATTTAACAAAATTGGAGATATTAGATGAACGCCCACAAAATGTTAGCAAATATCATTACAAATTAATATATTTAAAGAATTTAAAGATTTTTTCTTTAATATTTTGTAAGTAATATTTATTAAAATTTTCATATTATTTTTTTAATCAAATTAATTTTATCATTTATTTTAAAACAATATCATGTATATATATATATATTAATTAAAATGTGTAAATGTGAATAACGTATTAATAATTTATTGTGCATGCATCGCATTTGTTTCAAGAAATTGTAAAAAAGTAATAGAAAACTGTGAAACAATTTTTTTCCTAATTTCATTGAATTAATATGTAATTAAAATTTTTATTAATTTATGGTATGTTGGAGGATTTTAGGAAATTAATCAATTAATTAAATTTCATTTGATAACATTTTCCATCATTTTAAAAATCTCAATCAATAATTTAATTACATATCATATTTTAAAAATTAAAAAAAATTATCAAATTGTGACACGTGTTATCAAGTAAATATAAAAACGACAGAGGGAGTAATATCTTTAAATAATGACAATAAATTTATAATATTCAAATATGTTATTTTCATAATATTGAGTAAAATTTTACTGATTACAATAAGATTGAAGATAAATATTACTTCATCCGTCTCAATTTAACTTTCATACCTACTTTTTCGATTTTTTAGAAACTCTACTCATACAAAAGTCAATTCACTTGGGACGGAGGGAGTAATATAAATAGAGTGTATATTAATTAAATAAATAAAAAATGGACACATATTGAAATTGATGAAAAATGACGCGTGTGAGAATTAATTATTTAGTAAGTGTATTAGGTACACACGATAAATAAAAACCCTTTTTAAAGAAAAAAGAGCGAATTTTATGGCCATTACATGATGCCAAAAATGTAATGACATACTATAGTCTCATTCTTAATCGTGTTATACTTAATTCGAATTTCCGACCGCACGTAATAGATTCTCTGTGGAGGAGACACATATTGACAAGTGTTTTCCACATTTTCTATCAATAATTTCAACTTAAATACAGTCAAAAAAATATGTCTCGTCTCTGATTAAATAAACTCAGAAGTCAGAAAGAAAGAAAAAATCAATTTAAAATAATAGACATTTTATGAAATATTATATTATGACTGTTTTAAAATGTTTAAATTTTATATTTTTTCTCTCTCAAAATTAATAATCAATTAGTAAAACTTTGTACAGTATATTAAATGGAGGTTAATTGCGCTGAACTTTCTTTTGATTTAAAAATATTGCTTGAAATTTCAATGCAATGGGAAATTATAATGGATCTTTGGAAGATTGCAAAGAAATTTGGGCAAAGAGACGGAATTTTGAGCGAGGAAGCGTCACAACAAGAACATAAATAATGAAGAAATTAGAAAAAAAAAATTATCTGCATTTAATATATAAGGGATTTTAATTAAAATAAGGTTTATCGTTTTGTGTATTTCAGAATGTAGTATATTGTTTTATACTAAATATATTTTTAGGTATTTATCAAAATAGCGCAGTATAACTATTTTTCATATTCTTATCATATCAAAATTTTTGGTATGAATTAATACATTATCGAAAATTTTAATAATTTCAAAAAGAAAAATTTTATCTTCCTCAAATAAATTTGGATTTTTTTTTTTAATTGCTTGGTGAGATTTAGTAATATACAAGGGAGATAATAAACGAGTTTTATTTTGAATGTAGTTAATTTAAATTAGTTATTCATCTAAAATGTGATAGAAAATGTTAGTACACATTAAAAACAAAAATAATAGACACTAACAACATGGGGCAACATGCATGTGAAGTAGGTAGATCAAGGTGGGGATGGGTGGATCGACATTCTAACGAACATATTAGAATTTGTCAAATCATTATGAAAGAAATTTCGAACTTTTAACATAGAAGAACACATACTGTTTTATTTGAATTAACACAAGTACTATAACATGTGCTTGTATTATTGTTTTTTGAGAAACAAATACTCCAATTTGAAAGATCATACAGTATATCCTACTTCTCTTTATTAAAAAACCAAATTGATATATTTTCATATTTTTGTGACGTATTGACAATTATCATCAATTGATGGAGGTGAGTTATTATGCTCGTCGTGGATCACTAATTATAGAGTTTATAAATATAATACTCTCTAGATGTCTTTTTAATTTTATGCCTAGAGATGGTCGAGTGGTTCAAGGCGTAGCATTGGAACTGCTACGTAGTCTTTTGTTTACCGAGGGTTTGAATCCCTTTCTTTCCGTACCTTCACTTAATTAATAGTTCTGTTTTTAAAATTTATTAAAAATACCGAATCAACTAGCAATGGAGACCTTTATTCCATCAGTTAGACATATGGATTCTCTATTCCAAATTGATGTGACTAGAAAAAATACTGGAAAAATATTCTGTGGGCTATGATACATAAATTGGATCAAATCGGGATGTTTTATCATTTTAAGTGTTCGTTTAAAATTTTACATTTTATTTTTTGACTAGTTATGACCTTACTTTTATTAACAAATATCCATATTTTTTCACAAAAATTTCAATCATTATCATTTTTTTTTTCTTTCGCTCTTCACCTTTTTTTTTTTAATACCTTCCGTCAATAAATTTACATAAAATATTATTCCTCATGTACATATAAAATGTATATGTCTTTTTTAAATATACCTCATTATACTTACTTTACCTTCTCTTTATTTTATATATTTTATTCTCTATTTTATTATTTTATTTATAAAAAATTAAACATGTGTAAAAAAAATTAACACAGACATAAAAAGTATATTTTTTTAAATCATGTATCATTCCCCCAACGTAGAGCTTAAAATGGGTTGAAGAGAGTATTAGTTCTTAGAAGAATAGTACAGATTCTTACCAGCAATAATATTAACGGTGCGTATATATTTTTTGGCAAGATTTACTTTACAACTTTGGAATTTAGAGTAAATATTTTGTATTGTAAAATGAAAGATTTTTGAATTTGGTGATTTTATGTCTCTCTTAATCTTTAATTTGCCCCTCCTCAATTGAATCTTACTTTAAAAAGTAGATTCATTCAAGTTCGAATTTGTCAAATTTCTAGTTGAGTCAAGTATGCATGAGCACGACATTATATAACACAGTTGCATTCCTATACAAGATTACAATAAAATCTTATATTGGATGTAGATAATATATAATATTTTTTTTTCTTAATTGTTATTATGAATTTTTATATTTTTAGAAGATAAATCTTTAAGATTCAATTTATGAATATTTTTTGATTTTTTTTTCACATTTTATCAATATTCAAATTAATTCGTGCAAAACTATCATTATTCAGAACAAATATTGAAACCTTATCAAGAATTAGTCTAAATAATATCCTCTCTATCCCTTCCACAATTGTTTCCACTATGTACCTCAACCTTAAAAATTCAATATAACTAAAAAGTGCAACACAATATTATAAAAAAATGCAAGTCAGTATAACTGAAAAGTGCAAAACAATAGTATTATTAAAAAGTGTAAGTCAATATTACTGAAAAGTGCAACACAATATTATAAAAAAGTGCAGGTCAGTATAACTGAAAAGTGCAACACAATATTACTAAAAAGTGTAAGTCAATATAATTGAAAAGTGCAACACAATATTACTAAAAAGTGTAAGTCAATATAACTGAAAAGTGTAACACAATATTACTAAAAAGTGTAAGTCGCTATAAGTAAAGAGTGTAAGTGTCTATAATTGAAAAGTGCAACGCATTTTTTATTACTAAACCGCGCAACTTACTATAACTAAACAGTGCAATAAAAAATTATTACTATATAGCATAATTCACTTTAACTTAAAGAGTGTAACATTATAAGTATTACTAAAAAGTATCCTTATAACTAAAAAGGGACCTTCTACATGTAGTTAGGGTGTCGTAACGTGTCGTAATGACTACCTTAGTCAGTTAATCTAATCCATTAAAAATCTAATCTAAAGGTTTAAATTTGATGACCTGTTACCTTTTGTAAATTTAACGGTATGTATTGTCGTAATGTGTCATACATTTGTATTTTCTATTAAATTAAATTAATTAAAATATATTATTGTAAAATTACATTTTTATCCTTATACAATAAAATAATTTATTATATTTTTGTTAATGTAATTAAAATATGTAATGTTAAAATTACATATTTACCCTTATGTTATTAATAAAATTAATAATAAAAAGAATAAATCAAATCAATTAATTAATAAAAAATAAATCAAATTATAATTTAAAAGAATTAAAATAATTAGAAGGAGAATGATATTACTCATGGGAACATTAGCCCAGTTTCTGCTGCATACATTTATTTACTCAAGACTTTTTTGTGTAAGTATAAATGGAAGGAGAATGATATAATGGAGAAGAGGTGTTTATTATAGAGGAAAGAAAAAAACAAACAAAGATGAGGTGCAGCAGCGACAGTAACAACAGAAAGAAAGGGGAGGGGAATCTGATTTCAGTTGCCTCTGCTAGAAATTACTAATATATGAACAATGAAGTTGGGAGAAAGGAACCCTAATTTCAATTTCAAGTCTTAGAAACATAAAACCCGATGTGGCTGTGGAGAAGAAAGTAATGTATTATTCTGGAATTTGTTTATTTCATTTTTTAAATTTAAAATTATAATATTTGTATTAAAAGGGTAGGATAGTAATTTTATTAATATTTGTATTAAAGGGGTAGGATAATAATTTTATTATTTTTTATAAATTAAACTTTTTTATAAATAATTTAAATAAAAGAAGGGTAATATAGTAAATAACAAAATACAATTTAAATAATGATAAAAATAACTTAAACTTGTATAACAGGTAGCTGGTCGTTACGACGTTTACGACGCCACATGACACGATTCGACAAAGTGACTATGTAGTCACTTTGTAAAATTTGACTACCGTAAGAATTGTCTAGCTAAAAAGGACAAGAAGAAAGTATGATTAATTTTTTTTTTTCAGACACTAGTGTAGAATAAGGTATGTACTACCACTAGTAATGCGACAATTAATATATATATATATATATATATATATATATATATACTCACTCCGTCCGCCTATAAGCTTTCCATTTTACCATTTTGGTCCGTCCGTCTATAAGTTTTCCATACCTTTTTTGGTAAATATTTTTTCTTACACTTCACTTTATATCTTACTTTTTCCCTCTATCTCTCTCCTCTCTCAATCACATCACTTGTACTATATCTATCTATTATTTAATCACTTTTCTTAATCTATGTGCCAAAAAGTAACGTGAAGCTTATAGGCGGACGGAGAGAGTATATATACAATTTAAGATGGACTCGAGTGCACAACAGTCTCATCCATTTTTTTTATTCGTCTGTTTCACAATTGTTTGCACATTTAAAAAATATTTTTTTATATACCCCACCCTCATAATATTTATATATTTACACAAAATAATATTATTTTTACTCTTCATCCAATCATTCACTTTATTTAATAAAGTTTATAAAATTACCCTCAAAACACCCCGCTCATTACTTTTTTTTTTTTTTAATTTGGGTGTAAACATTTATAAGAATCTATTTAAGAATTGATTTCATTAATAAATAACAAAGTGAATATATTTAAGAATTGATTTCATTAATAAATAATCCAAGTCCCATCACTCTCTATCATAGGCTGCTTTACACGTGCGAGTTGGAGAGATTTATTAATAATTTCGAAATTAAAATAAATACATTCATAATTAAATTTAAACCAATAGCAATAGTGGGAAAAAGTGATGGGCCTCAGTTTCCATTAAATAACGAAACAGCCAATGATGAAACGCCATCAGTACACACGCGAGCTGTCAGCAACGTGCGTCCACGTCCTTTAAAAATCGTACCACTCACTGTCCAATCGCGCGTTTATTTTACCGGAAGTGAAACCACGCGCGTGTGTACGCGAGTGGGAGTTGATTGGCCACCTCAGTTTGATGATGATTGGTCCACCAGCAATCAATCATACAGCGAACTATAGCTGCCCCATATTCCCGGGCTAGAATTGTAATATTGAGAAATTAGAGGGCCCAGTTGCAAGAACCGTGAAATAAATTGTGGCTTTCGCTGTTTTTTTGGGTTGAATTTGTGGTACAGAAAGGAACTCCTCTCCTAACTACGCTAGAGATCGTAAGGAATCAATCTACTGTAGAAACGGAAATTTTTTGCAGTTTAGGTTAGGGGAGGACACAAAAGGAAAAAGGTGGATTTGAGAGAGGTCAATTGAGAGAAGGCAGATTGGAGATCTGTTTCGTTTCCGAGTCCTCGCGATCCGTCGACTATCAAAGCAATGGGTCTCTGGGAAGCTTTTCTCAATTGGCTTAGAAGGTATGGCGCGCGCCTGTTTTTTTAATCCTTTTTCAGATATATGGACGATATGTTAAATATTTGGTTGCTTTTGTGAATGCTTTTGGTTATGGTTGATGCTCGTTAATGTAATTGATGGAATTTGCCTGGTTAAGTTCTTAATATTGATTTGCTCACGTATTTTCGGTTTTGTGTATATAGCGGGTGGATAGTATATTTGCATCAACAAAAGTTACAAAACGGTAATTTGGTTGCAAGGAACTGCGCATGTTTCTGTTTTCTGGTTCTCGTGAATATTTGGGGTGGCACTGTAAAGAATTATGTCCCTAGGCTTAGCTTCTTGGTTTTTCTCCATGGTTATGGCTTTGTTTTGTTTGTTTTGTTTTGTTTTGACTTTTACCTTCCCTCCACCCAGCCCACCCTCTTTTATCCCTTGTCTCTGCGTGTCAGTTGTCTATTTGCCTGCAGGGCTGGTTAACTTGATGATTTTTGTGGAATTTAATATTCTCCCAACACTTGTGAGATAAGATAACCTGTGCATGATGATGTAAGTGACCTAATGCAATATACGGAAAAGGATGAAATTTGTTCTGTAGGATAAGCTGGTGTGCATGATCATAATTTATTGGAATGTGAAGTAGCATATTAATGGTGCATGCTTGTTATGATATATTTTCTTTTGGTTATATTATCTATACTATGACATCTGCAATACTTACATTCTTAGGATTTTCGGAATATTGATTCTCCAATCTCCATTTCCCCATGTCTTTCAAAATCCGATACTTAAGAAGGATCGTGGGTAACTGGAACTCTTTAGATTATGACATTATGTGAACAATAGAAACATGGATTTTGTACCAATCTACTTTGGGGTATCTACATTTTGCATGGTTTACATTAATCATCACTCAGTGTTGTGATTGGTCAAGGTGGCAGGTTGGCTTAATATTATTTTCTACTCCATTACCGTATAAAATGGTGTTATTTAATTCCAATTATCTTTGGGAGAGATAGATAGTGGTGGGAAACACTTAGTATTATCCAGCTACTTGTTCTTACACGAATAGTTTCGGAAACCTATATGAGAATCAAATGGCAATCAACTTTTAATCTTTTATTGGTTTTAGTTTTTATTTAACTGTTAAAAATGCTTCATATGGTTTTGAAACCTAGGTCACGTTACAGATCCTGTTCTATAAGTTCTCTTTCTAACCAATTGATCACTGATGAGAGTAATACTTTAATACTTTTACTACTCTGACTATATGTGACTTTTGATCTCCAACTCATAAGTCATAGCATACAGTTATATCCTATGTTATATTCTCTCATTTGATTTTGATCGGTTGAATTTCATAACAACTCACATAACCGTTTCGGGCTACAGCCTTTTCTTCAAGCAAGAAATGGAGCTATCTCTGATAGGTCTTCAAAATGCTGGGAAAACTTCACTTGTAAATGTTGTCGCTGTAAGTAAATATACTATCCTTTCACATAGCTTTTTATTTTTTTATCTGGTTATGTATTGTGTATTAACTTCTGTTTTCCGTTTTCCTCTTCTCTGTAGACTGGCGGATATAGTGAAGATATGATCCCTACGGTTGGTTTTCCCTGATGTTTCTTTTCACTTTAATAGTGGCTATTGTTCATTTCACTCTGGATTGGTAATGTCGTTGAAGATAACTAATGAGAGGCTATTTTGATTTTTCAGGTTGGATTTAATATGAAAAAAGTTACTAAAGGGAATGTCACAATAAAGTTATGGGATCTTGGAGGCCAGCCTAGATTTAGGAGTATGTGGGAGCGATACTGTCGTGCAGTTTCTGCAATTGTGTATGTTGCCAATAACTCCATCTCACTGGTTTATGTTCTTTCTTCGATTGCTTCTGCTGGTAGTTTTAACTAGAAGTTATGTTAGAGATGTTGTAAAGTCATTGGTCTTATAACTTCAAATTTTTGTTTCCTTTGCTATGCTGATTGTTTAGCATATAGCACATCACATCACATCTTCCATGCCTAAGTTACATACATGAAAGCCATCAAGACAGGGATTATTTCTAATTGAACACAAAAATTGTTTGGCTAGCCAGCTTTAGTTTGAGCAAAGTCAATTTACTTGAGTGTGAGTGCATGACTGATTTTAGCATCCAAGTTAGACTTGATCAATTTGTGTTAGTTGAGTTTGAGTTTATTTTAAGTTAACACCAAATCGTGCCTGCTTATTTTGAAGTAAGTATTTAGTGTTTAGCATACAAGTGATGGATATATCTTAGTTATTTTGCAAATGCGCAGACATATACCTGTAAACTATGGGCATGTTTTGTGATGATTTCATCGTCTGTGCTAACAGTGACTATGTTTCATATTGGATTTATGTTTATTTTTACTATTGATGGCACGCGATTCTAAAATGTAGAAACCCAGTCCCAATAATTCAATTACATGATTTTGTGCAGTTACGTTGTTGATGCTGCTGATCATGATAACATCAGTATCTCCAAAAGTGAACTTCATGATCTGTTGAGCAAACCGTCCCTAAGCGGCATTCCTTTGCTGGTTTTGGGAAACAAGATTGACAAGCCTCAAGCCCTATCCAAACAAGCATTGACTGATCAAATGTAAGTATGCAAGTTGCTGCATTTGGATTTGAAATTAGTATATTTCAGATTCTCCAAATATAAGTATATAAGTTGTTTGTTATAATGTATTATGCATCTATGTACAGGGGTTTAAAATCAATCACGGATAGGGAGGTATGCTGCTTTATGATCTCTTGCAAGAACTCTACCAACATCGACCAGGTCATTGACTGGCTAGTTAAGCATTCGAAGTCGAAGAGCTGAGCTGAGTAATGCAATCTGTGTTGTGTTATAGATATTTTTTGAGAAGTGTGGAGTTTGTTTATTGTTATTGACCTGAAGGCACATTTTTTTCTTTTGGCAATGGAACATGGGATTGCTACTTCGCTTCAAAACTTGTCTGTGTATCATATTGTCACTTGTTTCTGTTTTTCTAACTTAAGAGAGTTTCGATTTTTCTTCCTCTATTTGCCTGCCTGCCTGCCTCATATTTTTTTCCTTACTACACTCCACATACATAGTGTGTAACGTAACCTTTTAGAAGTTTTTTCATAATTTTTGTATCTCAATAAATTAGACATAAATATTTTTTAAAACGGGGTAAAGTTGAAAAAATATATTTAGCTTATCTTGAAAATCAAAAGCTAAAGTATTGGAAAACTTTTTTTTTTCTCCAAAAGAACAATTAAATTAGAATGGAGGGAGTGTCGAAACTTTAGAATATTAGTATATACTTAATATGCGAACCAAGTAATTGGACCTTAACGCTAACAAAAAAACTGAGCCTTTGTTCCAATATTTTTTTAACTACTATATGTTAAATGGTAAATCACTTAACTTTAAACAACACAAACCTTTAATTTCAAATAATTGAGGTAAACTGCATGAACAAAGTATAAAATTAATTTTATATTTTTCATAATGAAGCTAAATAAAAACTCTCTCTCTAAGAATTCTCTCCGTAGCTTAGTTAATAAGCACCCCCAAAAACTCCACCGTCTACACCGCCCATCTTCCATCTGCAGCCCACACCGCCTACCTGCTCCTCTCCCTCTCCGACTCTAGAATTTTGATCGATTGCCGTCGTCCACCGTTTGCTCTTCGGCGCCTTCGGCGCCTGCTCCTCTCCCTCTCCGACTCTAGAATTTTGATCGATTGCCGCCGTCCATCGTTTGCTCTTTGGCGCCGATAGATTCTACTAATCGGTTCGCAATTTTGACAATCAAGACGATCGAATCTAGAAGTCTTTGTTTTTTATTCTAGTGGGATCAATAGGTCTGCCCTCCCTGTTGGCGCTACAGTGGCCGATTTGGTGAGAGGTCCGTTGATCCCGTTTATTTTAGCTTTGTAGGTTTTTATGCTCTTGTTTTTATGCTTTCTTTTGGTTATGCATTGATGGAGCATTCCGTCCCTTTCGTGGAGCTTCTGTCCCTTTGTGGAGTTTTTGTGTTTTCTAGTGGAGCTTTGATACTGGTGTGGTTATTGGAGGTTGTGAATGCCTGAATGTTTTGGATGTTGGTGTTTGGTGGTGAACTTTGCCTTCTTATTTAGTGGAGCTTTGATACTGGTGTGGTTATTGGAGGTTGTGAATGCCTGAATGTTTTGGATGTTGGTGTTTGGTGAACTTTGCCTTCTTATTTTTCTCTTTTTTTTCTTAACAATAGACTACCTTAGTGTGGGGTTTGTCTTGTTGTAAGAATGGAGATCTGTGAGCTGTTTTTGGGTAAAAAGTGTACACTCGTATCCCCACTTCTCACGATTGGAGTGGGTAGCGACACCAAATTGATCCGTCTCGTTGATTTGAAGATCTAGTGCTTAAGAACATCTTTATGTAATCTCTTCGATCTTGTAAACCCTCAAAAAAAAAAAAAAACTATAAAATTAATTTTTTTTCACGCGCTTCTCTCATTAAATAAACCTTTATTAAATTTTTTTTCTCTAGATTTTTATGTATGACTTCACACTTTCTTTGATCTACCTTTATTTTTCTAAAAGAACTCAAATCCATCGAAGTACATGTGCACTTATAGACCTACATTATACGTGTGCAAACATTTTAAATATTGACAAGGGGAGTAAGATTCCAATGGCTACGACTAGTCCCAATTTATCTCATCAACATATTTTAAATATTACAACTGTAGTTCAAATCGAAAAATTGGTGTTTCTAATTTTGTGAACGAGGGAACCGAAGCTGAACTTATAAAAACAATAGTTGGTTTCGGTTACGTGAGTTTCAATTCCGCCGATTTTGGTTAAGTTTGGGAAAGTCTACCCGCGTACTCGATCAGCGAATTCTCAGTATCGAATTGACATATCATAATATTTTTTAAACTTGACGATTTTGCCACATGGCGTATTGGGTGCGAATTCGACGTGAATTGCACTCGCACTCTGGACATAGCTGTTGCATCATAAGTTATTGTTTAATTAAATTAATTTATACATTTCAATTAAAACTAATGTATCGTTTAACTCTTATACCTAATCACATAGAGCAAATGGTGCACAAGAGCCCCGCCCCACTAAAACGAAATAATATTTCACCATACAAAAAAAAAAAATCCAATAAATAAAAAAACCTTACCAGAAAACTCGAAAATAAAAGCCCGCAAAATCTTCACATCATCTGTGATTACTTCCATGGAAGCTCCAACCGGACCCTTGAGCCTTCCCAATCTTCCGCCTCAACCAAACCTTGAAAAGCTCAAGCAAAAACTATTGAAACACGGCGTTGAACCAACCCCCAGAATCCTCCATAACCTCCGCAAAAAGGAGCTCCAAAAATCGAACCGCCGTATCGCCAAACAAAACTCTACGCTGCCGCCGCCGCCGTCCGATGCTCAGAAACAAGCTATTTTAGAAGAATTCCATTTTCAAACTATCAAATCCGAATACAAGAAATTCACAAAATCCATTGGAAATGGTGAAACCCAGAAACTGGCGGGTGTGCCCTGGGAGAGATTGGAGAAGCTTCGATTGAGAGAGCTTGCAAGTGAGAACATGGATTACGACGGTGAGAAGTTGAATTCCCACCATTTGAGAGAGCTCAGTGATATAATTGAGAGTGAAAGGGATAAATTCTCTTGGCTATTGGATAATGACATTGACGTTGAAGAAGGATGGTTTGAGAATGATGGGAGGAGATGGGCCCCAAAGAAACGCAGCGAAATTGAAGCAACTAAGTTTCTCATAGATAGGTAAATTGGATTATTGTTGTTGTTTATACTTATTTTGATTATTTAATTCTTCATAGTTATGCATTAGAAATTTAGAATAAGTTTGTGTTTCTAGACTAAGTGCAACAGAGCTGAGTGTGAAAGATTGGAAGTTTACGAGGATGATGAGATACTCGGGTTTGCAGTTTACAGAAGCTCAAATGTTGAAGATAGTTGAGGGCCTTGGGTATAAGGGGAAATGGAGGCATGCACTCTCTGTTGTAGAGTGGGTTTACAGCTCAAAGGAGCACAAACATTACAAGAGCAGGTTAAATCCTTGCTCTCTCAAGTGTTTTTCGATGCTTTATAGTTTCGCGTTTTCTTATTTGTTTGTTTGATTGCAATTTTAGGTTTGTGTATACTAAACTATTGTCGGTGCTTGGGAGACGCAGCAGAGCTCATGAAGCTCTTCAAATCTTCAATTTGATGCTTGTAATGATTTTCTTGCGTTTTCTTTGGGTTTTGCATAGAAGTCCATTTTGGTTTGTTTGATTGAAGTTTGGCCCTTAATTGTTCTTAGGGAGATGCACACATATATCCTGATATGGCGGCATATCATAGTTTGGCTGTAACGCTGGGCCAAGCTGGTTTCCTAAAAGAGTTGCTGAAAATTATTGAGTCCATGAAGGAAAAGCCTAAAAAGATACAAAATATGAAGCGCAAGAATTGGAATCCTGAACTTCAACCGGACATTGTTGTATTTAATGCTGTATGATTGTTTGAGACTTTTTTTTTCTGAGTGTTTTTTTGGTATAGTAATGTTTCTAATGAAACTGTCTGATTCTTTAGGTTCTAAATGCTTGTGTCCAAACATGCCAATGGAAGGGGGTATCATGGGTCTTTCAACAGTTGAGAAAGAACAGTCTCAGGCCTAATGGTGCAAGCTATGGGTTGGCAATGGAGGTATTCTTTCTGAAGTCGACTAATAAGCTATCTTCTAGCATGCGCTTGAGTAAGCTGAACATTGTTGGCAAAACAATTATTTGAGCTACATATTGTAATTTTGTTGTGAGTTATACTTTATGATATCTTTTTTTCTTTTCTGTTATTGAAATTCCTCATTTTGCTGACTAAAGGAAGGATTAAAAAAATAAAGAAAGTCATAAATGGAGGCCTATAATTTTACTATGATAGTGGATCAGTATGTTTCATGTAAATCGTGTAATTATGCTCCTAGTATGAGCCTTACCATTGTTTCCTTGTGAAGGTAATGCTGAAATCTGGAAAGTACGATGTTGTCCATGAGCTTTTCCAGAAAATGAAAAGAAGTGGAGAAGGTGTAAAAGCCCTGACGTACAAAGGTATTACCACTTCCCCCATTGTTAGACATGTTTCTTTGTGATTAATGGAACATCTACTCTTTTTGCATAATTCAGTTCTTGTGAGGGCATACTGGGAAGAAGGTAAAGTCAATGATGCTGTTCGAGCCGTCAGGGAAATGGAAAGAAGGGGGGTAATTGGAGCAACAAGTGTATATTATGAGCTAGCTCGTTGCCTTTGTTTCTATGGAAGGTGGCAAGATGCTATTTTGGAGGTTAGTTTCTCTGGCTAATATTGATAACATGGTGTTAATTTGGCAACAAACATGGATGTAAGAGGTAGTTGAGTTAGATTTGATTGTAGCAGCAACAGTAATACCATATAGATATAATAATTACATAAGTGCTTTGTTCACACACAAACACACACACAGTAGACCTTTTCTATGTGTGAACTTATTCTACTGAAAAAATTAGACCTTTTCTCTTTTCTTTTCCTCTGAGAGAGGAAGTGCATAAGGGGGTGTTTGCAAACTCAATTGGAGGGGGCAGAATCTCTTTTTTCTAAAGCTGCCCCCTCACAGCTTTAGCTTCTGATAAGTGCTTCTAAGCTGTTAATAGAGTTTGCAAACACCTTCTAATTATCATCTGTTTGTTGTTTGTTTGATGATGCCTATATTGATTTGTATTTTTATTTTCCTTGATTATCTTGACATTAGCACCTGTATCTTAGTATTAACGTTGCGAAATGATTGCAGATTGAGAAGCTAAGATGTCTTCGTCCAACAAAACCCTTGGCAGTGACCTATACAGGCATGATAACGTCCTCAATGAATGGTGGACATGTTCATGACTGTGTAAACCTCTTTGAGCACAGCAAAAGCCTAATGACTCCAGACATTGGTCTAATAAACGCAATGCTCAAAGTTTATGGTCGAAATGATATGTTTCTTAAATCTAAAGAATTGTTTGAAGATACCCTCAGAAATGATTTAGGCAAAGCAGATGCATTTACTTTCAGCTCGATGCTGGAGGCATCTGCAAGTGCTCAACAGTGGGAGTATTTTGAGTATGTGTACAAGGAGATGGCCTTATTGGGTCATCAAGTTGATCAACGTAAACACTCTGCTCTATTGGTTGAAGCATCCAGAGCAGGAAAGGTAATATGCACCTGTCATTTATATTAACAAATTACTATATGTTCTTATAGTTTGATCAAGTCTATTATTGTTCTTTTCTTGAGAGTAAAACTTGGGTGTACCAGTTACACGATGCAACTGGTGCACAACTAATATTGTTCCTTGAAAACAACTACCTTTTAGTAAAACTACTATCATTTAAGAATGCACTTGAGTTACATGGTGGTATTTGCCTTTTCTTGAACATACTACCGATGAAAGCTGAAATTTCTTCCGTGAATTCTGTGATTGTCTAAAAATGGACCATTAATCTCAGCATTATTATTGATATTTTTATCTGTTTGTTGTAGTGGCATTTGCTGGAACACGCATTCAATTCAATTTTGGAAGCAGGTGAGGTGCCGCCTCTATCGTATTTCATTGAAATGGTATGTGAAGCCACCATCCAACACGATCATGAAAGAGTGGTAAATATTGTGAATGCAATGGCTCATGCCCCGTTTCAAGTTAGTCTCCAAGAATGGATAAAGCATTTTGAAAGAAATCGTGATAGGATGAACAGTCTGAAGGAACTTGAAGAAAGCCTTGTGAGCCATGATTTAGTAAAAGAAGCCACAGCCTTGAATTTCTCAAAGGCATTGCAAATCATTTGTGAGGACTCACTGAGTTCAACAATGGATGATAAAAACCCTGAAGCTCATTTTGGAAATACCTGTAGCATACAGGTGGGCAATTCGCTCAACACAGTGGTGGAGAAAGACACAGATTCAGACGAGACATCTGGTTTGTTCGATAACTCTATTGGAGATAGTGTGAAGGCCCATCCTACCCAATTTGCTGGAAGTAATTTGGAATCGAAAAGTTCAACAGTTTGTTCCGATGACGTAAAGTTTGAACGAATCGAACATGATGAATGGGAGTCTGAAGATGATGATGACTTCAATTTTGAACTTATCATTCCAAGCAATGAAGAAGATGATGATGATTGGCATAAATCTGATACTCCTTCTGCCCATCAAATATTGGAAACTTGGAGGAATAATAAAGTTTTGTGAAAATTAGAATCATGACTTAACTACATAGTGTAAATTTAGAATTTAGTTTCAATCTTCTTGAATTGTTCTTCTCATACATTTTGTATACATTCGTTTCCCATTAAAAGTTTGTTATGTAAATATTGAGTCAAAAATTTAATAGAATAATTAAAGATATAACTCTGCGGCCATGTTCATGTTCATACAAAACGCAAAACTCTGACTTTAAACGAGCCTCCACAAGTGGATAGTGAAACTGATCTACTCACATTAGTTGGTCCTTTGACAGAATACTGAATACTGTGACATAAAAAAAATTAAAAATATAACTAATCTAATTAAAAATTCAATTTTATGTATACATTCAGTTATATATGTAATTAATGATTTTCAATAGAGTAATTTAATTATTATACTACTCTTATATATTAGAGTTAATTACTAATATAAGTGATTTTACTGTTTTATTTCCTGTTAATAATAAGATTTTAATTAACTTCCCCATCCAAATTTCTAATTTGATATTTTTTTTTATTATTATATTTTATTACCATAGAAATTAAATGCTATATATTTTAATTTTTATTATTGGTAAAGACATGAAAATCATAAGAGAATCGACTTTAGAACCCTAAACCCTCTCGACAGTTCAAATGCCATTCTGAAAACTCCAGATTTTCCCCCTCTCCATAATGTCCTCAACAATTTCCAGAATCCCCTCCAAGTCCCTCATTGGTTCGCTCTTCCGCCGGACTCTATGCACCGCCACGGCGGCGGGCCATTCCAAAAAGCTGGAGCGAATTGCCGACGAGCTATTGGATCTCAACAAGCTCGAGCGACATGATTACGCCATCTTATTTCGCCACAAAATGGGATTGCATCGCTACGGCCCCGCACCCACCGGACTCGCACCGCAGTCGGATTCATCCGGCCCATCGTCTTCCACCGCTGCCGCCAAGGAGAAGACAGCCTTCGATGTGAAATTGGAGAAATTCGACTCTTCGGCGAAGCTTAAAGTGATTAAGGAGATTAGAGCTGTAACTGATTTAGGTCTGAAAGAGGCTAAGGATCTGGTGGAGAAAGCACCTGCCGTGGTGAAGAGGGGGGTTACGAAAGAGGAGGGCGACAAGATCGTGCAGAAGCTCAAGGAAGTTGGCGCTACTGTGGTGTTGGAGTGAAACCAATTGTAGTTCATCAGGTTGGGGTTTTACTTTTTCACTTTGCTAATTGGAAAGATATCGATTCTGATTTGTGATAGAGGTGAAGAATTGCTTCATTGAATTCTCCATCACTTTGTTGATCAGTTACTCAGTTCCTCTTAGTTATAAAAGATGAATTTTTTAATATCATTTTTTTTGCTTGAGAAGGCGACTTTTACTTTAAGGCTAATTCTTGATGAACGCATTCCTAATTTTCTTCGTATTTCATCTATAACTCAATGGAATAAGTTGTTATTTAGTAGCTAGTTTATGATATGGTTTTTCCTTGTTGAGATTGCACTATGAATTCATAGCCAACTGTTATTTATATCCATTCTTTGTTGGCCGTTTATCATGAGGACAATGATCGATCAATGGGGTTCAATATATAAATAAAGATGAGCTTATGACATTATAATACAGGGATTGTTAATTTGTTGTTCTTTCGAATTTTCTCTTGAGCTAAAGTGTTGGTCTAAGTCAGTTAGCTGAGGAACATTTTATTAGAAACAGTTGCTTGCCTAGTGTCTTGAAGTTTATGTTGTGTTGGATGGTTTTAATGCTTGTAGCCTTCCTATGCACGGATTCTGTTTCGGTATGGATAGCTTCTTTTCTTGTCTTGCCTGATGTGATCCTATAGAGAATGCATTTATCTCCACACTGATAAATAATATGATGAGCGTGTAGTTAGTCCTTTTGTGGAATTACCTCCCGATAAGCAGTGGACACATTTTGGGAATGAGAATGAGAATGATGGTTACATTGTTAGTGTTTTTGCTCATACAAAAAATGATTGTTGGTTGAGAGGAATCATTATAGGATGAAAGGTAGTTAATCAAACTGGGGTAAAGATTAACTTATTTTGAGTCTCGTTACCTCATATGAAGAAGTATGATCAATGTTTTATTCATTTCCATGCCAATTCCCATTCCCATTGAAGAATTATGAACCAAATGCCCCCTTAGTTGTGAAATATCTTTTGTGGAATTGACACACCAGTTATCACGTTACATCAATAGTGGACACATTTAACTCTGATATACTACATTTTGTGATTATTGTCATGTAGAAATTACTCCCTGCACACCCCCCCCCCCCTCCCGGTCATATCAATATTTAAGCGTATAGTATTCTCTTGTGGTTATTGTTATGTAGAGCAGACTCCCTGCCTGCCAGGTCTCATTAGTAGTTAGTAGTGAGCATTTAAGCTGTGATGAAATATTGGTGATTGCTAGACTACAATCTTCAACATGTGATATGGGAGAAAGTTTTGCTACAAACTTGTGTAATTCTGAAATATTGCTATTACAACTTTTATTATCAACTTCCGCAACTCTTACTCCCTATTATGATTGAAAGAAATGGAGAAACGTCTGAAATATTTTATTGTATTGGTTTAATCTTTGTGAGATGGTAGTTATAGAATGAATTCCAGTAAGGACATTTTTTTAGAGATCGTCTCGCCCATGGGCCATGAAACAGAGTTCCACTCGATTGATCATGATTCGTTCGACCCCTTGTGAACGTAAGCCCATGAAACACAGTTCAACTCGATTGATAATGACTCGTTTGACATCTCGTGGGCTGAGATCAACTCGTTGACTCATCCATATTCTTACGTCTCAAGTAACATCTTTTAGATTATAAACACTTAATTATAATGGACGACATAATATGTGAGGTGAGTTGTAAGACATTTAATAAACATATTCAAATTCAATAAAATAATGTTTCAAATCACAATCATACAAATTTGAAATTTTGTTAATGAAAAGAATTCAATAATTTGATATATTATACATTGAAAACTTGAAAACCTTTGACGGTAAAACTAGAAGGTTTCATTTTTTAAAATGCTGTTTAGACGAGACAATGAAGATTTTCCACTAGGATCCAAGGGTCACCCATCCGGGGCCCTAAAAATTGTATTTTTGGGATTTTGTGTTTCAGTTTATGGAATATACATATGAAACAAAAAAATGTGAAGAGACAAGAATAAAGCATATATATATAAATAAGCCAAGTTGCAGTTTTCTGTCTTTCCTTCCTTCCTCAGTCAAGCTACACTAATAAAATGAGAAAGCTTCCTGTCTGTCACCTAAAACAAGTGCCATAGACTTGAGAACAGATCATTCATCTACTATGTAACTCAATTTTAATGTGGTTCAGATGCTAAATAACTTTCTTACGCATCACACCAGTTCGACAAAACAAAAACTGATTGTTCTGCAACTTCTTATCTAAAGCATATAGACAGACGTGCATAGCGCCAGAAGCCTTCCCTTCAGGAAACTAAGTTCAACCTCCCATTCTGCAAGGGAATCACAAAAGACGCAATTAGAAACCCACATTCTATGTTAAGAAGACACCATCAACACTATATAATAGGACTGAGGAATTACGGCTGTTCTAAAAGGAAAACTACAATTGGTCACCAACCTTGGCATTTTGTAACAAAGTTGTGGTATCCAACCTTCAATTTTCGTCAACCAAACTTGGATATTAATTTGTTACAAAATGCAAAGGCGAGTACCAGTGTTGGCAACTGTAATGATATAAAACAACAATTGGATACCAACTTGTTACAAAACTTGGATATTAATTTGTTACAAAATAGGGATCACTGATATAATTTACACTCCATTCAGCACTTTGGACTCATGCAAGAAAATTTCTAAAGCTGTGTTTGTTTTGGGATTTCCCGTGTGATCTTACGTCCTTCATCTAGTTCTGTTTTGGGATTTAATTCCCGAATTACCCTCTTCCACACCTAAAAATACATACTCAATCTTACACACTTGATTTGACAAAAAAAAAAATTGATAAGAAACTTATACTTTTATTGCATGCATAGGGATGAGAAGTCCCTATTATGATTACATATTCAGTTACAAGGCATAGATCCAATTCCTAGACACCTCAGAACTGATTTGACAAAATATTTATCCAATGGCAATACAAATATCACATCACCACTCTTAAAAACACTTGATTTGACATGAAGTTACTCCAATATACAATAGTATCACATCACCCATTCTTAGACACTTGATTTGACAAAGTAACATTCAACCATAGTTGTTAAGGGCACAGAGGGGTCCTAGCACCCGAGGCACACCTTTTGTTCTTTTTCACTAAACATCATCTATATGTTAATACGACATATTTGACACATTAACCGCATAAATTCACATAACAATACCCAAATGTCAACTAATGAACATTAGAACTTATGTGAAAATGAAATAAATACTTCTCCCTCCGCCCCCCATCAAATTACCCATTTACTATTTGCACAAGCTTTAAGGAATATAATATTTAATGTATAGTGGGGTATTGAGGTAGAAAAAGATAGGAAAGAGAAAAGGTAGAGAGAGATAAGAAAAAGAAAAGGTAGAGAGATAGTGAGGTGTTGACAAAAATGGGAATGGGTAACTTAACTAGGGACGCTCAAAATGGACAACTTAACGAGGGACGAAGGTAGTAGTTGTTAAGTTGGACTCCATTAACACACACAAAACATCAAATGTAACAAAGGCAGCAATTAATCAATAGTCTAGTTCTCATCATAGGTAAAAAAATGCAGCAATAGAGATCAAGATTCACAAAGCAGTGTCTCAGTTACTTCTCTCTTTACCATTTTTTCTGCTTAAAACCTAGCCCTAAATCCAACATTGTTTCCTTGTTAATGACTCGTCTTTGTTTTCTTTCAATTTTTTTTGGTCAAAAATAGTTTTTTTTATGTCAAACTTTGTAAACAAAACATGTTGTGGAGTGATGAAGATCTGAAAAGTAAAAGAGCTGTGCCGAACAGCACACAACTAAATACAAAAAAAGGCGCACAATCCATATTCCACAAACAAGCACATACTATCACTATCCATCAGAATTTTGATTCTCTAGATTTCACCATCTGGATTCCCTAAACAAGGTGCTGGAAGCTTTAGGAAACACCGCTTTTAAGTCGAACACGATACTAAGGTCATGCAGCCATGTTTATTTCAGTATAATTCAACTTTGCAAGTACTTAAATTAGGTATAGACTTTTACCATACACTTATAGTTTGATAATGAAGTGCTTTCTGAGCTGCATCAGCAAAACACTGTGCAGCTTCTGCTTCTGCCTCAGCCTCCTCTGCTTCCCTTGCTGCTGCTTCAGCATCTGCAATTGCAGCTTCTGCTTCTGCAACAGCTCGTGCAGCAGCTGCAGCAGCCTCTCCTGCATTCATGCTCTTCATTTTCTCTAGCTCAGCATCAATCTTGGCTTTAGTGAGAAGTACAACACCGTTTCTCTGTGCTTCTGCAGAATCCTTCTTAAAGCTATTTTCAAGCAACAGTGGCGGCGGTTCTTTTGGTAAAGCAAAAGAGACCGACTTTGGGGCAATCCTGTATTGATGCTTCACCTGTCAATGCAAACACATCGATTTATAAACTTTGATTACAAAACTAAACTAACTCTAATTTTAACTGAGACCCCTCATTTTTGCTTTGATCACACTTTGAAATATTCAATAGACAACTTCATTAGACCTCATCAGGAAAAAGTAATATTAGTGACCTAGCTAATAAAAATCAACTGCTTTAAGCACTATGATTACATCACTAAGTCATGAATCAATCCCATCCTTCAGATCACCAGATGATACAAAGAAACGACTCTCCCCTTTTGCCTCCTTCATAGCGTTGGTTGCATCACTAAGTCATCAATCATCTCATTTGTTTGGTTACAAGTCAAAGCATGGTTACATGACAAAGAATGTCAGATAAGTCGAACAAAATGATTAATATCTTCAGCATAACAAGTTGTTACACACTGTAAGAGCTGCATGAAAATAATTAATGCCTTCTAACATAACAGGTGATTACACTGTATGTATTGACAACAAATTAATCTCAATCTAAACATGCCAAATTTGAAACTCACCACATCGCATCCCTGTAAAGAAACATAAGAAAATAAAATTTCTTGTTATTGATGGAGTACCTTTATTAATCGTCCATTTTCCGTCAAAATCTTCAAATTTGCAAACAAAGTCTTTTCAAAATCTGGGGGAGTTGAGTAATGTTCCTGCACACATACCATATATAATGTCCGATTTAGAAAGTCACGATCTCAGCAGACGTAAGAAAACTTCAAAAGGCAACACAAATTTTATTCACGAGGTTTTTTGCTTCAGCCAGGGCCAATCATAAGATAACTGTTCATATGAGAATTTTAGGCAGAAATGCCAGATAAGAGAAGCCAACTATTTTTGTATTTTATTTTTTTGCAAAATGTGCTTATGAAAACACACTTTAAAGTAAAATTTGGTACTTTAAGAACTCTAGCAATCATAAGACATTATTGTGCATTTGTGCATAAGTTTATTCTCATTTTTACAAAAATTAACTTTTGAAGTCATCTTAGCAAATCATTACCTCTATGTATTGATAAATTGCTTGTCGACTAGATCCTCGAGGTTCCTTCAACTTTGTTATGGCCTCCAATATAGTATCATCCAGCCTACATTCATGGCCAGAAGCTATCAGACGAATTATAAAAAGTGGCACAAATAATTGGTACTTATAGAGGCATAAGTTTATATTACCAAGTCTTGTAAACAATTTCACACATCTATATCAAGAGCAACACATTTTAGGATGATTGCTATCATGTCAAAAAAAAAAAAGAAGTGTAACCAAAGATCAAATATATAAAGCAACAAAATAAATGATCCTTTCCCCTCCCTCACCAAGTAGGAAGCTATTTCTGCACACGCGCACACACATACACATGCCCCACAAGATAAAAGGGGGAAGCTACAAATTTAACCTTGGAAGGACCTCAATCGGATATATGTAGATAGATTGTTGAAGGATTAATCTGCTAAAAAGTTTATTTATCATGTACATATTTTATGGGGTGACATGAGCAAACTCAGAGTAGCATGACCAATATAATAAACCCTTACCGATTGATTATCTTCTTGGAAATTGCTTCTTGGGCCTGAGGTTTTTCGGTAATTGCTGCAGAGGAAGTTAAAACAAGAACTTCAGGCTCCCTCTCAACTGTGCTACAACCCGTATTATCTTCATCTGGCCTCGTTGCAACGGGACTGCTCCTAATCAAAACCCTAGACCTGTTCCGGGAACCCGAACCATTTGCCATGCAATTCAAATTTCTCCATTTATCCTAAACCAAAGAAGAAAGAAAAGTAAATAGTATATTTATATATATTGCACACTAAAACATGGAGATCCCCCCTATGATCCCACAACAATATTGGTATCGGTGGAAAGATGTATCAATGAAAATATTGATATTGATAAAAATTGATGAAAATTTAACATGAAATTAATATGAGATAGTATAATTATATAGTTGTGAGGCAGATTCCATTTAAATATAAGCAAAAAAAAAACATTTATCATTCTATATCTGTGTGATAAATAATAAATGGTCAAAGATCATTTCCACATAAAATGTGTTAATAATGCCCACTATTTTCCTATTTTTCCCTATCATTTCCACACTATATATCGATAATTCCCAATATTTTATCAATATTTTGGAAAAAAATCTTGTTCCGGTGGATATCCACATCAGTACCTCCAAAAAAACCAAAATTTAAACAAAAATTTTCGAAATTTTCATCCTTGCCTATGATAAATATCTGCTAATTCAAAACAGAAGAAAAGAAAAGAATTAGAACTTATACCTTAAGGTCCACATTGGAACGCGATCGCAAGACACTGCTGAATTCTGGATCTTTAAGTATCGTACTCCATTTTCCTGAACCATATTTGTGAATGCCAGCTTTAAGAGCAGCTTCTTCTTCTGATGTCCACTTCTGTTTAGGAGCACCCATTACATTGACTTCAAATCTTCACTAACAACAACCTATTGAGTAATACAAGCTAGTATTAGGCCTGCAAAAATGCAAAGGCATAAGAAAAGCACCAAAGAGATCCAATATCAACCTGTAAATTATGTGAAGGAAACCCCTATTAAATAGAAAAGAAACTGCAGCTTTTCTTTCTGTAGAACATCCAAATTTTCCCAGGATGGCAATTGTGATAAGAGCACGAATATTATAAATACAGAAAGTATTTGAATGTTAAGAGATACGTATCTCAGCATTTAACACCATGTGAATCACACACATGAAAAGACAATAATCAACTGAGAGATTAAAATATCTTAATATGGATAAATAATATCCCAAGCAACAACCTTTCGCCAGGTAAAGGTTGCAGGCCAAATTTGAATGTGCAAGAAACAGAAAGAATCACCATAGCAATGAACTGACTATAGCCTGAGGCTTTAATTAAGTTGGCATGCCCCAAATCAAGAACAGTGGATGCAGCATTTGTACTGTATCATAGTCAATAAGAGCAACATAGGAAATCTAAAAGAAATGACTTGCAAACAAGCCATACACCAATTCCAACCCATGACCTAAAACATCTTGCAATATGAAATGTGAGTTATGAGGCACATCTAAATTAGAAAAAGCCATCCATGTTTGCAAAACAAGTGCCTTTCGGATTTCCCAATAATTGCACAATTTGCACCTAAAATTAAATAACACTCATTTCGTATAAAAATTAAAAAGAATGCACCTATATAAGGCATAAAGCTCCACAGAAACACCACCACCCATCCCACACAATAAAAATTAAAGTAGTATTACACAGTTAAAAAAAGTGCAGAAAACTACTCCCTCCGTCCCAGGAAAAGCTACTCAGCTTTCTTTTTTGTACGTCCCAATGAAAGCTTCTCGTTCATTTTTTTGCAAACAACTCCCTCTTCACATTTCATTATATTCTTCTCTCTCAATCACATCACCTCTAATACATCTACTTATTATATTTCTTAACCTCCATGCCCGGAACTTATAGGGAGCTTTCCCCAGGACGAAGGGAGTATTAATTATCCTAAGTTTAAATAATATAAACACTAATTCCTCAGCCCATTCCACCGATATATCAAAATTCAAAAGTAAAATAGTACCACAGGTTCAGGGTTTTACACAAATTTCACAATCACAAGAAGCAGTCGGAAATAGCAAACAACAAATTTAGCTTCTTCCCCAAGTCATTCACCAAAATATAGCCATTTCGTTAAGCCCCTGTTTTCCCACCGTCTTATTCAAGAAATAGCATATCTCTGCACACGCAAAATTAATTTTTCTTGAAAATTCCTGGAAAAAACACACGCACAGATGAAAAAGACCTGTCCCTTAAAAGGAAGAAAAACACCTATTCATCAAAATAAAATTTCAAAAAATAAGGGGGAAAAACCAAGAAAAATAAAAACCCCAAAAAGAGCCGTTCGAGGAAAAAGCAAAAGGCGATTGAGTGTGTTGTTGAGTGTTGGTGAGAATTGAGTATACATACCGGATTACAGAGACGGAGTGACTGAGTGAGGAATGTGAAGAGGCGCACGCACAGTTGATAATTGAATTTTCAGGACATGGAAAACGATTGAAGCCCTAATGGGTGAAAGTTGCGAAGAATTAGGGAGTGGATTCGTCGCTCTGTTGGGGGCTTCCTTGATCTTTGCCGCTCACACTCTCTCTCTCTCTCTCTCTCTCTCTCTCTCTCTCTCTCTCTCTCTCTCTGTTCTGGAAGAATCACCTACTGCAGTGCTACAGAGTGGAGTGTGTATTGGGGAAATTGGCTGCTTCGTGTAGTTACCTAGTAATTATATAAGGATCAAATAATAATTAAAATAAATAAATAAATATATATATTCATATATAGGGATCGGTTTTTCCTTTTTTATTATTAGACCACAATTTCATTAAATAATATTTTCCTTTTTTTTAGACGGCAATTATTTGTATATGAATTTGAATCATATACAAATATCTGATAAAAATTAATCATTCTTAACTTTGATAATATGAGTTACATGAAGTATTAGTCATATAGGAGTAAAGAAAATAATTGTAATTTACTATTAAGCTACGTGATTATTTTCTAAACACACTCAAGAGGCACATGAATTTGTGGTTGGGCTGCCACTTACTCATTGTTGTTGCCATAAGAAAGAATAAGCCTTTATGGGCTCGGAAAAAAAATAAAAGGAACTCGCTCTATAGAGTACAATTTATTTTATACAAGTGCAATCAATGTTGAGGTGTGATTTACTTGACTTTATTAAATGTTTTATACGAATAAACTGTTTATATGTTGCATGCATGACATAAAAGCTGGATGATATTCTATACTGATAAATGCACAAGAAAATAATTTGGAACTGAAAATAAAATAGGTCTTTGAAGGGGACCTGGGATTTAAAAAAGATCATAGGGATAACCGTGAAACAAAGTTATTAATCAAAATGAAGAAAAGTGCATCCATGACATTTTATGAAGTGGAGTATATGTAGTTATTCATTTTATTTGTATGCTTGTATTTAATTTTGTCAAGTGACTTCACTGAGCTAGTAATTTACTCATATCATACATTTAACATTTCAGATAGAAGTGCTGATGGCAGGAAGAAGCAATGAATGTCATTTAACCTCGTTACATTTTTTTTTAGAAATTTGATGAACTAGTTTATTTAAATTTCAAATATTTTAGTAATAGACCTTTTATGAGATAATCAAGTTTGGTACCACGTAAAATCTACTTTATTAAAATTGGAGCTTTATGAGATAATCAAGTTTGGTACCACGTAAAATCTACTTTATTAAAATTGGAGCGTGGGTAAATATGAATTTGAGCAAGTAAATAAAGATAGCCTATAAATTAAAAAAAATAAAAAAATCACAAAAACAAATTCTTCTTAATTTAATCTTTGTCCTTAAAATAATTTATTGAATTCAACTCTTTTCACAAATAAAATATCGTTGACTAATTTTTTTTTTATATATATATAATGATGTTCTTGATTTTTTCTATATTTTTTAAAAAATAATTCATATTCTATTTCACAAATTTTATTTTACTTCCATGTAAATAGGATTTACAAAAATTAAGAAAAATCTCTCATCTCTCTAAAATAAACAAAAACCACATTTGCTAAATAAAATTATTTAGAGAATGTATAATAATTAAATACAAAAAATTATTTTAAAAACTAAAAATCATTTTAAAAAATAATATATATATATATATATATAAAATCGATGATAGAAAAATCTATTCCAAAACCTTTTTTGTTTCCCTTTCAATAAGCCCCTATTTGCATTTTGCATCAAATCTCTCACTTGGAGCAAAAGACTTGACATATCTTTCAATTCTGAGAAAATCAATGTAGAATCCCATATTACAACATGTTCTTACAAGGGATTAACCCATCTAAACGAATAAGGCAGACAAGGTAAGGATATGTTTATCTAATTTATTCATTCAAAGCAAGAACCTGCTATTCAATATAGCCACTTTCACCATAGTCGAAACTAATAAGCAACAAGTAGTGATCCTTAGCCATTTTTGACCAAAAATGTTCGACAAGGATACAGTTTGGACGAAGATTAGTTCTCTAAAGTCTTAGGGGGGCCCTTCCATTTGAAGTTGTCTGCATACGCCTTAACCTGCAAGACGAATAGGCAGGGTAAGAAAAGAGAACAAAGATTTTCATCCAGTCTATTTTCCGAAGGAAAAAGTAGTTGTGAAGGAGAAGTCTTGGCAAGAAAATGTAGAAAAAGTAGTTGGGAACGAAGAGAAAACCTTTTATAAGACTAGGTCGATTATGGGGTCACTCATAGCAAGATAAGAAAAGTATAATACAGGGAACTCCAAACAAACAAACAAACGTGAAGAAATGGTCTCAAGAATCACTTTTTTTCCTCAAAGAATGTTTCTTTGTAACTTTTCAATTTGAACAGCATACTTGTTATTTCCTTTCATTTTTCCACAAAAAGTCATGGCCAGTAGTCTGTAACTTACTTTTGGAAAGCTTTCAAGTAATATAGAGGGGGTTTAAAACAGCCTTAAGCTGATTATTTAATCAGCTTCTGCTTTGCAAAAGCTAATATGAGTTTTTTCAAATTGAATGCCTCTACTTAAATTAATCACCTGGAATCTAAAATCTAAAAGCTGAGAAGAATACGCTTCAAGTTGATTCTGCTTTTGCTCTAATATTTTACCTTTTACCAAACACTCAACTTCTACTTTTTACAAATTCTACACACTACCACTTTTACTATTAAGCAATTTTTCTCACAATCACTATATTAAATCACTTTCTCAAGATCATATGTTTTTGCAACAATCCAACCTTCAATAATGGAGTCTGGTGCTTCTTGACCTGCAAACAAGAAGCAAGACATAAGAGAACTTGGTTTCTTAATCAGAAACAAAAAATTAACACCTATTTATAACTTTATACTGATTAAACATCATTAAAGTAGATGTGCAAGGAATATGGATTGTTTGTGTATAAAGTAGATGTGTAAAGTAAAAAGTAAAGAGTGTATTAGTGTATTGAGGGAATAGTGGAATACACATTTTCATCTATGGAAGTGTGCATATTAAGTTTGGACAAACTAAAAAGGATATTAGACTTACTAAGTTTGGACGGAGGGAGTATTATTTAATTAGAGCTTCAAAAGATTTTTGAAAAATAAGTTGGTGTTGGTAAAAAAAAATTTTGGGGGTGGATCTTATAAGTTGTAAAGAGCTTATTTTAAGATAAGCTGTAAACATCTTTTTTACCAAATACTTACTTAGAGTTTATAAGCTCCTAAACATCTTCTAAGCAGTTTCAGGGGAGCTTATAAATTCATTCAAACGGGCTCGACAATTATGCTCACCAGGAGTACATATAGGGTAGGACATACCGTGTATTCCCAACCATGTCTCTCAGAAAATGCTACTGCAGTTTCTTGACTGTCAAAACTTAATGCAGAATCACCAACATTTGCATATGGATCTCCAGTGGATGTCCAACCCATCAATGGATTTTCCCATCTGTGTGGTGATAAAGTAAATGGTGGATAATTGATCATGGAACATAATTGACAGGCACAAGGCTGAGGTACAGAAGCAGAAATATGATCCATTCTCTTTCAACTTATCACACCATATTTGCAGAAGTGCAAAGTATATAATCAGTTATGAGGAACTGGGGGTGAAATAGAGCAATATCCATTCATTGATCACAGGAAGGGAAAGAGCGAAAACTGTTTCAGACCAAGGATAATGCCACATAATGAGTCTTCATAACTAAAACATAATGACTATGCATGACGAGAAAGATTTCAAAAGTTGCACATATTACTTATCATCTCCTCATTTCCAAAATAAATTTTACCATAACATTAAAAAGTGTTGCACGTATTTGAATTAAAAAGTGGACATCAGCCTATCAAAATTGTTTGAGATTGAATTGTTAAATAAATTGTGGGTACCACAGGAGTGAAGTTCAACGCAGGGAATTCCATTTAAGAAAATTGGAAGTTGGAACCTTGATCACAAGTCATAAAGACTTAATGGCACAAAACATTTTAACCATCCATTACTTTAAAAAGCTGTGGCAGTTGGAGATATACATTCCTCTCCAACATAAATGCCAAAAACTGCAACCTGTTATAGCTTAATTTTGACAAATCGAATACTTTGTTCAGGAAGATTAGACAGCTCAATAGTGAACTAGCTTTATATTTGATTGCTTGATGGTAACAAGGTAAAATAAAGCACATGACCATCTCAAAGAAAACATAAAGATAAAGCTAAAGTGAAATGCACACAAGCAAGAAAATAAAGGCATACTTCTGTGTGGACATGAAATTAATTTTCCATCTCCCAACCTTTCCCGATCCTTGTTGAGTAGCAGTTCGAGCAGGTGAGAATATCATAACCTAACCCAAAAGCCAGAAGAAACTCAAAGAAAAATTTCACCTGTGTTTCAAAATAAATCAAATCCATAGCTAGCCAATTCGACCAGTATTAAATGAAACAATAGCAGAAAAATACACCATTTATTTAAGAAATTCGTAGCTAACTACATAGACCAAAAAACAAGTACTCCTATACTTTTCTCGCTTAATCAACCGCGAAAAAGAAAACTGCTTGTGCTAAGGTCAATTAAAAAAAAAAACTCAAAATGCAATAAAGTAGTAAAATCCAAGTATCCAACTGCAGTTTCAGCGAATTCACTGGAAAATATTATCTGAAAAAGAAAAGTGACGGAATACCCTTCGCCGGATGTGCTCTTGGGGGATGCCGGAGACCATGCCGATCTCGCCAGGTTTTATTTCTATCAACGAACCTTCTGTTGAGAATGCTCTTGAAAATGGAGCGACAGCCGATCGATAAATCTTGCCGGAATTGCTTGCCAGCCGTTGCAGAGAGCTTGCCATTTCCAATTGCTAAATCACTCCAGGAAAATGGAGAATTGATTTTGGACAATTAAGAGAAAAAATCAAATAAAACAGAGGGTCAAAAGCCGAATTGCGGGTTATTTTGGGGTCTTTTTGTGATTATATAGTTGTTGCTAATTTACTATACATACCCAATAATATTTAAATAAACATATTCATAAATTAAATGTCTTACTACCTATAAATATTAGTATAAAAGTATTTTTTTTTCTTTTTAATCATCTTCCCAAAAAAAAAAATCATATAAATCATGAATAAAATACCAAAAAATTGGTAATATTTTCCATAAATTTGTAATCGCCAAAATATATGTACACACATAGAAATAAAATTTGTCCATTAATAAAATCTTTTATTTTATATTTAATTTATTTCTATAAAATATAAATTATATCTCCATATAAATATAAATAAAACAGGTTAATTATAATTGCATTGGAAGCACAGATAAATAGAAGTGACATAATTTCTCCTGTTTAAGAATTTTTTTTTGTTTTGAGAACAGTGGTTAAGAATTTTCATTTTTACTAGATTAAGGTTATCTATTTTCATTTTTTTGTCCTCTTTTACTAAATTACGCGTTTCCTAACTTTTCATTTTAAATACTAATATTAAACACATTATTTACTTTATCACTTTAAATATTACGGAGTACATTTTTATTTTAAAACTCGTGTTCAAATCAAATGGATAGTCAACTTAGAGACAAATGAAATAATAGATTGGTCATGGTTATTGGTTCAAGCTGTGTCCATGCAGAAAAGTTTAAACAACTGCAAATTACCAGAAGATTATTATAATTTCAAATTCTCATTAAATGATTCAACTCGACCACATTTCTAGCTTATTACATGAATTATTTGTTTTTCCCTCAACAGAATTGCCAGAAAATGTTGTGTTTATGCAAAAACACCGTTGAGACGAATACCATTCACACCAGGTAAAAGTTTCTTCATGTAATACTTTGACCTCCGAGATACATTAATCCTTTTCCTCCTCTCCTCTGGTATGCATTCCATTGAGCATTCTGAGAACCCACGTCTTACAAACCTGCCAAATGCAAGAGGAATAAGGTCGTTGCAAAAGTTTTCGAGCATAAGTACCAATAGTGTCGAGAGAATTTCATGCGGTATCAGTTTTGTAAAAATAAGACCCCATCATTAGTTCATTACTAGGAGAAGAAAGTCAACATATCTTTTCAATAGTAAACTAAAGAAAAAATTGACATGGAATTGCCGACTAAAAGTCACCTTGGGTCCTTGACATACACGAAACTGTATGAAAAAAATCATTTGATATTCAACTTCATTGTAATCAAGAAGGAAATTAGAACCACTATAACACACAATTTGGTCTCCTATTGCATCACTTTGCCTCGGGATTTTGGCCCCACAAGGTAACTAAAGCTATCAAAATATAATAATATATACATGAACAATTTTGACATGGGTCTAGAGAGTCCAGTTGGCACACCCTACAATCCCAGGACACAATCTACTTGGCAAGACTACTATAGCTTTCATCATTTGACCTCAACATTTTGAATGAAAAACTCAGTTTGCAAGTAAAAGATATATATATATATATATATGATGCAGGGTTCATAAGGGAAACATAAAATACATCTAGCAACCATTGGCACAAGTGACATTATGATACTAGGATAGTATGGCATACCAATCTGCAGTTCGTGTTGTCAGTAGAAAAAGCTTTTGCAGTCCACGGGAAGATGCTTTCATCTCAATATAATCTGACCATACAAGAAATTATCAAATGCTTTTAGTCATGATCATGATGTTTACATGTCTAATTGCCTTTCTAAGCAAAGTGTGAGCAATGGACAAATAATGACATCAAAGGAAGCTGTAAAAAATTTGTAAAATGTGCAAAAAGATTCAAAGAATGGACTGTTCTTATATAATTTAGACTCCTAATTACACAACCTTTATGTCATGATTATACAGAACAAAAATGAGAACTAAATCTGATTGAACTCATTGTTATAGATGCTCTAAAATCTCTAAAAAAATGCCCATAGGACTTAATGATGCAATGAGGACAAGAAAAAAACAAAGAGACAAAGAGGTGTATCTCATCATACCAAGTAACTTGTCTCCCTGTCCTTCCCCACGACATTCGGGGGAAACAGCAATAGCAGCTACCTCTCCACACTTCTCTTCAGTGAAAGGAAAAAGAGCTGCACAAGCAATGATTTGACCTTCTCTTTCTACAACTGTGAATGAATCCAACGATTCAAGTAGCTGCACTAAAGAAAATGATTATCAAACTTACAAAGTATAACACGCAGAAAGAAAATGTCAAAATAAAGTGCCACATCACATGTATAAACCTCTTCCTCAGTCCTCTTTATCAATGTGCCAGATTCCTCCAAAGGTTGAAGAAGTTGTTTGATCCCGTGGAGGTCTGTGACCCTAGCTGTCCGCATTCCTTCATAAAGATCGCTGCAGAATAGGTAAAATATCATCAAACCGAACAAATTTCATTTCTACTCATTTTCTTGAGGGGTGAACATGTGATGCAAAATTGTTTCAATAAAGCAACAAACATGATCTAAGTCCTGCTATATCAATAAAGATGTGATTGCAGTGACCCCCCATATTACTAGGGTGGTGTGACTTGTGAGTCTCAATGGGTAGGAAAGCAAGCCATGCATTTTATATTGGTGTCAAATCGAAAAGTGTAGTGTTGGATACCATTAATCACACACATAAAGTAGAAACAAGGGATTAAGACTCTATCAGGAGAAAAGAAGGTTGAAGGTGAAACAAGCAGGCTCACTCGTGTCAAGAAAACGAAGTCATCAATAAAAAATCTGTGGAACAAAAAGAAATCAAAGAATATATGTAGAGTAGAACAGGCAGGGTTCTAAGTTACTTAGTTATCCAGAAGCTGGGTCGTAGTTTTTGTCATGCAATTTGCAAGGAATAAACTTTTGTGGGTCATTTGTAATTTGGTTAAACCTCAAGAGGTGTTTCTATTTTTTACCCCCAAAATCTAACAAGAGAACTGGCAACATAAAACTATTTCTGATTACTGATTTGGGCATCTGCTGCTGAGCAGACCTTAACATTCAAGAGAAAATAAATATAGCTTGAAAGAATAGTTTGAGGAAGATATCAGATAAAGAGGTAAGGACCTAGCCACCATTGTACCAACTCCATCTCTTTGAAACAATTCCTTCAGTAAAACTCCACCAATGTTGCCATCCAATAAATGAACTCTCTGAACGCCACCCTGATGACATACAAAGATACAATGAAACATATATGAGGAAGCTTGCAAGCTTTTAAGTTAGAATGCAAAAATCACCCATCATAGTTTTCAGGGCTTTATTCAAGAGGGAGGAGAGGGGATGGCCAGGACAGTACAAAATAAACACATGAATTATAAAATAAAAGCACAAAAAGTCAACATTAAAATAGCTAACACTGTGATTTCAGAGAAAAATTCCTCCCATCAGGGGAAATGATCGTTAATGAAAAGTGTAAACAAACTACGGTATACCCAGAGCTTGATTTTTACTAGGCATATTTGAATGATATAACTACAAACAACAACAGATTGCAATCACCAACAACTTCTGGCAGTAATAGATAAGAGACAAAAAAAAAAGCAACAAAACCAGTAAACGAAGAAAATGTTTGTTGAGCATAATACCAAAAATTATCACCAAATCGTTAAAACTTACTCTGCAAACAAAAGCTGCTGCAGCTAATTCTGAAAGGTAACCATTGAGCCCAGTTAGCCTTTCTTGAGCACCAACTGCAAAACCCTGTTCACCAGACCAAATTCCATCGCCATTGTCAAAGCCAACACCATTTTTAAATTTTGGAACCTGACCAAAAGCCTTGCCATTAGGAGAAGGAACTGTATCACCTGAATCATCGTATAATATACAAGCAAGATCTTCTTGATCAACAGCTTTAACATAATGTGCAGCAGTTTCACTTTGTTTAGCTCGTTTACGAATTAACAAATCTGCATCTTTAAGAGTTAAAAAACGAATAAGCCTTCCACTTTCATCAAGAATTGGTCCGTCTATGATGCAAATGAGTTTCTCAGACCCGAGAGCCAAGGCACATGCTGTAGCGACTTCATAAGAGCTGCAAAGTGAAGAAGAAAAACTGGTTTTCAGAACTTCAACTGCATTGCTTTTTCAAGAACTTGAAAAAAAAGTAAAAAAAATGTGGTTTCTATCACAGTTGACTTATTGAATAGGAAAAATCCTTTTCTACATATTGTCACATGCAAGTCAATACCTCATCTTCCCTGATATCAATATAATAAGGACAAAAAAAATGGAAAAAAAAAAGAGTTATATTGAAGAACAGATTATAAAAATATTTCAGGAGCCCGTGAACAGCCTTATTTGTTTCAGAGAAGAAAAGTAAATGTAAATAAAGTGTTTAGTTAAACAAAACTGAAGGTTAAAATTGCAAGCAAATTATCATTTCATAATTCATATCATCTTGAAAGCATCATTTCATAAATTATAATTAGAGTGCAATAAAGACGTATAGTATACTTGCAATTTAATACTTCTCCAGAACTTGAATAACCAAGATTGCTCAAGAGCACTATGCAGTCCTTATCAAGCCTCTCACGAATGCGAGAAACATCAATTTTCTTAACTTCACCAGTTGATGCATAATCAATCCCATCGATTACTCCTCGTCTCTGCCAAAAGAAAAATACGTAATAATGAGGAAAATAAACTTATGTGACAAAATAAGTGATCGTTGAACAAGTCTCACCTTAGCAGCAACGAAATTACCACTGGAAACACAGACTCCATCATGCCAATGGTCGTTTTCTCCATGACGATGAATCCCACTTAAGCAAGGTCCAGGGGATAGTTTCGCCTCAATCATTATGCGAATCCTCCCTGCTGCATCCATTGCAACCTCAAGAGAATCAGAGTCTGTAATTCGGTAGCTACCAGCATATTTCGGTTCAGATCCTGAGATGAAAAAATCATTTAGTATCAACAAACACACTACCCAAACAGATGAAAGCACGTTTATCAACAAGAACCCAAAAATAAATGGTTAAAGGCCAATTAAGTACTCAACTAAAGTGACTAAAGCATAAACCAGGGAAAACAACAACAAAATATTACAAACCTCTTTCAGCGAGGAGCTTGTCAATTTGAACATGGGTCCCTGGAACAAGAACAAATTTGACTCCAAGCCCGTGAAGCAAAGAAATATCCTATACGAAGCAAATCTCAGCATAAACATAACAATATCACAATAATCACACAATGCCACGCCGAAAACCCAAACAATTCAGCAAATAATGACGAAAGAAAGAAAGGGCAAAACGTGCCATTAGAATATGATCCAAATGGGGACTATCAACAATCTCCGAAGATATTACGACAACGAAGGAACTGCCGCCGTGAGCCTGAAAATAAGGCCATGCCTCCCGGAAGAACCGAACGAACAGCTCATCTTTAACAGCGCTACTGGCTTCAATTTCGCCACCTTCTGTTTCCCCGAAAACATTGATTTTCCATCGGCGGCCATCGTTTACTTCAGAACTCGAAATTTTTACCGATTCAATTCCTCCAAAATTAATCTTAGGTCTCAAATTCGGGCTGGGAAGGGGAATGGTTTTACGGCAGCGTAGAGAATTATAGTTGTGTAAACGAGTGTAAGTGCTCGGAGATGTAGCAGCCATTGGTTTCAAAATTCCCTAAATAAGATAAATTAAAAAAAAAAAAAAATCTACTGCATTGGTAAGAGATCACCGCCGTTGACGGCGGCGGAACGGGGCGGCGGAGTCGGGGTTGGCGGGGCTGTTCAAAGGGTTATGATAACGGGAATTTCTCTAACATAAATTAATTTGCGTCACTTTTAGAGGGTTTAATTATTGATTTTCTAATCCCTAAAACCCTCTCTTTTCATCTATCCCTTCAATTAGACAAAAAAACCCAAGAATAAATATTTGTGATTGTTGTGTCAAAATAACTACTTCCATTTTTATCGCATTTAATTTTAAATTTTATTTTAAATTTTGTGTTTTTCATATTTTTATTAATAATCTTTCTAAACTACTTTTACTAATCTCTAAAATATCTTCCTCTTCTTTTGAGAATATATTAAAGACATTTTTTTGGAAATATCAAAAAAAGAGGAGAAAGGAAAAGGAAATAGAAAAGTAGAAAAAAATAAAATTAATGAGAATAAATGTGTCAAAAAAATATATATTAGTTAGTAATTTTATACAAAATGAAAAATGCCACAGATTTTATAAAATGAGGGAGCATGTAGGAGTATTTCAAATTATTGAAAACTTACTAATTATTTACGTATTCTTAATTATTTGTGGTGAAGGGAAAAAGTAGCATATCAATTATTCCCCCACCCTTTCGAAGCACTCAAGCATCACTAGTATTCACATTTTTGTTGATACACATATGTTACGTGGTGTATAAAAAATTGTCACATTTAGTCCATTCTCATACAAAAAAATCAGATGAAATATTGATCAGCATTATAATTCTTAAAAGTTCTTTTCTCCCCATTGAAATGTTTCTCTTTTCTTTATTTAGTAAAAAAGTTTAGCTTCCGACGTTGCAAGAGTAATTTAGGGTAGATAGCTCAACCACAAAATTCGACGAATATACCCAACAATAAGAGTCATCTAATCGATAAGCTTCTTCGAAGTATTTGTGAAATATTTAATTTTCTCAAATGTTAATAAATGTATTATCCTGCGTTTGATACTTTGATCAACTTGTGAATTTATTTTTATTATTTTACATAAAATAAAAATATACTCCAGTATAATACTACAAAATTAAAAGAAATAATTGACGTTGGTACCTCAAGAATGGATGGCAAGTAGGGGCCATCAATAATTTCGGTGGATAGCAACACCACAAATGTACTACCTTTGTGCGCCACCAAATACGGCTGAGCCTCCCTCATCGCCTCCGTCAAGGTACCACCTCCTGATGCACATGGGCCACCGTCTCTTCCGTCACTGCAACACCTCAACTGCCTTCTACTTCTCCTAATGTACTCATGTGAAATCCCATATTTGCCCACCAAATCAAACGTGGGCATTCTTGTAGTATTAATATTGTTGCACTTTTGTTTAAGTGAAGGCAGTAGCTGCGAAAACGCACTTGTTGATTTTGCCATACACTGCCCTTGAATCGGACGAAAGTAAATATAAGGGGTAGGAAAAGACAAACACTAGCTAGCTAGAGTACTTTAATTTGCATTCATCCTTCAAAACAACCCATGCTTATATAAACATCCATCGGGGCAAATTTGAGAATGCAAATTACGTATGAAGATTGAATTAAAAAAAGTTACACAAGCCGACATCACAGCAATTTTGAGCTTATATAGATG
Source organism: Galeopsis tetrahit (assembly GCA_963675135.1). Lineage (NCBI taxonomy): Eukaryota > Viridiplantae > Streptophyta > Magnoliopsida > Lamiales > Lamiaceae > Galeopsis > Galeopsis tetrahit. The sequence continues at coordinate 3,216,498 of OY776120.1, forward strand.
GAGATACTAGTCCCTATTAGGCATATACAAATATATTAAGAGATATTATATATATCTTGTATAATATGGAGTATATTTTATATATCTTGTATAATATATTTTATATATCTTTATTTTTCTTAATTAGAGATTTATAATAGATACGTTTTGTATCTATAAATACTTCCTTCATGTACTCTTTATACTCAATGAGATAATGATGTTAACATTATTTTTTTTTCTACTTATTTTCAGGTGCGGGAAAAACAACCATCACCCATATCAGCCTCAGCCTTACACTTCTTGATGGGACTCCTCCTGCGCGGATGCCACTCAATATCGACAAATACTTGGTAGTCTTCAATATCTTCAACTCACGAGACCCGGCATTGCTTTTGCTGTTCACAAGTTGTCACTCATTGGGGAGCTGCCAAACGCCTACCTAGGTACTTAAATGGAACAAGAGATGTAGGAATCACACTACGACCTACGACCTACCACCTCCTCCTCTCTACATTGTTTTACAGATGCTGATTGGGCTGACAACAGTGATGACCGTTCCTCCACAAGTGCTTATGTTTTTTTTCTTGGTGCTAATCCTATCTCTTGGTCCTCCAAGAAACAAAAATCGATTGCTCGTTCCTCAACAAAAGCTGAGTATCGTGTTATTGCCTCCGCTGCCTCTGAAGTTCAATGGTTAAAATCTCTGTTTCACAATCTCAGACTTGCCTGTTATCTATTGTGACAACATTGGAGCCACTTATCTCTGCTCAAATCCTGTCTTTCCCTCCTGAATGAAGCACATTGCAATCGATTTTCATTTTGTTAGAGTCTTGATCAAGACATCTCAACTTAGGGTCTCACATGTCTCCTCTGCGGATCAACTTGCTGATGCACTTACAAAGCCCATTTCTCGCATCCGTCTCCAACTTCTTATGATCAAGATTGGACTCTCCTACGTCGCTCCATCTTGAGGGGGCGTATTAGGCATATACAAATATATTAAGAGATATTATATATATCTTGTATAATATATTTTATATATCTTTATTTTCCTTAATTAGAGATTTATGATAGATACGTTTTGTATCTATAAATACTTCCTTCATGTACTCTTTACACTCAATTAAATAATAATTTCACAATTCATTGTTTCTCTATAGTCCCCTCCTTTTATACCCCTATATCTATCTAGTCTAGGTCATCATGCCTAGTCTCGTTCCGTCTTTTTACTGTTTGACATTGGGGACTCCTCCACATCATATTCATTCAAGACCATGACTCTAATTTTCACAGACGACGCCATTTGTATGATTTTCAAGAGGACCCTTTGTATTCCATTTGATATAATATTATTCACTTAATGCTAAACCTTCACGAAGTCTCCCTTTTATACACCTTGATCTTTTAGGGTATGTTTACTTTTGGTTTTAAAAATCAGGTTTTGGATTTCCGTTTTACTTCGAGATTTAAAAACTGGTTTTCAAAATCCACTCAAAACCACCCCTATCAAACATATTGATTCGACATAAAGTTATATCTATATAATATTACTCCAATGATTATATTCTTTCTCAACAATATTATAATAATACAATAATATAATACATTTAATCATTACACACTTAACTAATCATTATAATCTTATCAAACAATAATATAATATTACAAACTCATTCAATCTTACAATTTGATTTGACATAAAATTAAATCCTTCACTATTCCAAAACCCAAAAGAAACACTCATATAACTATTTATCGGAATTTCAAAAACCAAAATTTTAAAAACCCAATTTTTTAAACCACCCAAAACCCAAAGTAAACACCCCATATATATATCAGCCGACATCATAGCAATTTGATCAATCATGTGGAGTACTTGTTAAAAAGTGAAATAAAACAAAGTTACATCAGCCCACGTCATTGCAATTTGTAAAAAAGAAAGGCCCTGACTATATACCCCTCCAGTGTTAAGTATACTCCCCCATTCCATTTATTAATTTAATATTAGGGTGAAATACCAAATTTACCCTTTTAGTAAAATATGTTAAGATAGATACACCCCTAACTCAGGAAAAACATATGCCTCTCTATTTCTGCCGTTGTCGCTGTCGCTGACCGCCGTCCCACCTCCGTCAACCACTGCCGCCCCTCAAATAAATTTAGAAATTAAAAAGCAAACTTAGAAGTTAAAAAAAATCTGATTTCGACAAACCAGGATCGACCAAAAACGCTCCCGTCGACACTGATTTGCCGACCAAACACATTTTCGTCCTTAAGACTTATTCGACAGAAATTTAAAAAAAAAAAATTGAAATTTTCAACAAAGATGGATCGACCAAAGAGCCTCCCGTCGACAAATTCTGGGCAATTGATTATTATCGAAAATTTAAAAAAAAAAAAAAAAAAAAGAACCTGCAGAAATGTGCGGCGGGGAAGGATGCGACGGCGTTTTGGGGGTCGGCGGACGACGGGAGGGCGGCGCTACGATTGGTCGAGGCACGGCGGCCTAAGAACGGCCGTGGGGTGTGGCCGACCTCCGTGGCCTATTTCCATGGCAGAAATAAAAAAAAACGCAGAGGGGCGGCAGAACAATTTTTTCATGCATTGCGGTGGGGAGGAGGAGTGTCGGCGGCGGCGGTGTTGGACGAGGGAGGGGCGCCGCCGCCGACGATTGTTGCAGGAATTTAAAAAAAAAAAGATGATTGCGCACAGAGGTAGGGGACGTCGGTTTGGGCCGCGCGCAGCGGCGGGAACGGCGGTTGGGCGATTCTAGCGGAGGCGGTGGAAATAGGCAGGGGGCGGCCGTTTTTTTGTTTGGGAAGAGGAAGTTTATTTTTTAGGGTTTTAAAGAATTGAGGTAAAAGATTGAAGAAGATAAAAGGAAAAAATGGAACAAGGGTATTTTCGATAATTTGAGGGGGAGTACATCTAACATTTGAGACATTGGGGGGAGTACATAAATCGGGGGAGTATACTTAACAGAGCTGGAGGGGTATATAGCCTGGGCCTTTGAAAATCTAGTCCATTCAATTTGTGACGAGGCCCATTATGAATGGATTGTTAAAGCCCAAACCCAAAAGTATAGAACAAAATTTAAAAAATCGCCGTTGCCGGGGATCGAACCCGGGTCACCCGCGTGACAGGCGGGAATACTTACCACTATACTACAACGACTTAGATGTTGAGCGTGTCATTTTATATATATATATAGTAAATGAACAGAAACCACTAAATGTTAAAAGGGCGGAAAAATGAGGATTACATAGATAGATTTTTATTCAAGGGTTGACAAATCGTGCTATCGTGTCGTGTTTCGTGTCGACACGATAAGGATATGTGTCGACACGACACAAACATGATAATTTTCGTGTTGACACGACACAAACATGATAATTTTCGTGTTGACACGACACAACACGATAATTTTTGTGTCGACATGACACGACACGATAATGACACGCTACACGATAAGGAAATAAATCAATTTAAAATTGTATTTAAATATAAAAAAATTAATATATTTATATAAATATAAAAAATTATCTTGTCATTATCATGTTATTATCGAATACGTGTCATTATCGTGTTGTGTCATATCAGGTAAATGACAGGTTAATGGGTTGTTAACAGGTTAATGGGTTACCTGTTAATTTTATCGTACTTAACGGGTCAACACGAACATGACACGAAATTTTTGTGTCGCTATCAGGTCACAAACGCGATAATGCCAAACACTAACCCGCAATTCTCGTGTCAAATTCGTGTCATGTCGAAAATTGTCACCCTAGTATATACTAGTGCAAAACTTTCATAATACAAAGATTGATGACAATTTTATGTATTATTATTTTAAATGTAGATTTTTTATACAATGAGGAAATGTAAATAAGAGAAATTTGGAGATCCAAGAAGTGAGGGAGAAATAAAATGAGAGGAAATAAAGTACAAAAAAATGAATTTTTTTTATAAATTGAGAATGATGTAGAATTAGTTGAAAGGGAGTTTTGTGATTGACATCTTCAGTCTTTTCTATTTGAAATCTTGCATTCTTGTGAGTTTGTCTTTCTTATAATATCAAAATAAATAAATAAATAATATTGACAGCTTTTTTTTTTTGTAATGGCTTTAAACTTGAAAATCGCTGACTCCAAAAACCACACCCTTAATATGACTACAATTGAATTGATTTTTTTTAATCAAACCATTATTGAATTGAATTAATTTAACTAGATAAACGTTTTATGTTTTTAAACATAAAATTATGATGCATGTTTTTAAATCCATACTAGTTTCATATAGAGAGAAAAAAGTTACAAATTCTACCGGAAAACCAAAGACCTTCCTTCGTTAAAATAAAACAATTTAAAACTTTAGTCAGATTATTAACAGGGAAAGGCATATCCCACATCCAAATGTTTAATTGAGTGTAAATCAAGTCATTCTTGGAATATTGGCTTTTCTTGCAACTGCAGTGAGGTTATACTTATACTCATAATATTTGATCAAAGAAACACCAAACATGAAAAACTTCTCCAACCCAATGCAAGAAAATCCATTCGATTCACCTGAGCCCACGAGCCGCCGTGCGCCACCGCAGCTCAGACGCGGATCCTTCGATAATGTGAGGCTGGGAGGTAGAACCATCGGGGCTTCTCTGGTCGCCGACGGTGGCTCCGGTGAGTCTCAGGGGAGTTGCAGCATAAACATTTACATCAACAATGATGTGCAGGGTATTAACAACTCTGTGTTGATGGACAGTGATGTGAGAATGGGAGATCCTGGGATTAGTTTGTGTTTGGAAAATTTGAAGATGGATAGAAGCTTTCGCATGGTCACAAAGAAGAAGGAAAATGAATTTGTAATTGCTTTAATATTGATCCTTGCATTTGTAATATTGTTCATCTCTTTTGTTGCTTATTTTTTAGTGTGATTTTATTCATTTCTTGTGATTCATCTTTATTGTACAATGCTATTTCACTCTACTGGATTATTAATACGTATCGTTCCCAATATTATAGGACGCTGATTATTTTCTAATATGATACATATCAATCATCCATATAATAGAATAAAACGTGGAACACCAAATTTGAAACAGGTGACCTCATTCGAATTGAGTCAAATTGTATCAGGTTCAAGGTAACTAGAAGTTTTTGCCATAATAATAATGTTAAATGGAAACAAAGCAAACTGATGGGCACAACATAACAACACATCAAATAGAAAAGCAAAGAGATGTAAAGAACCAACATGAAACAATCTAGGGAAAAAAATAGAACCCAAAAACTACAAAAATCAACTGAACAAAACTACTCATTTAACTCTAAAAGACAGGTAACCGATCCAATCCATGCAAACGAAACGAGCGCCAAGAAATATCTGCGTTAACTTAACCACATTCACTACAAAATATACATACATGTGGAATTTATGGCGACTGTAACATGTGAAAGAGGGTGCAATTGGTAAGCCAAACCAAGGGTTAATAATCAAGCTACATGGGGTTAACATAATAACACAGTTGGTTATCAAGGCAAAAGGTCGTCTTCTAAACTAAAAGCAGTCGATATTACAATAATCTAGCTGGTTCAAGAAGATCGTGGATTACCTGGAGTCGGGATGGATCTTTAAAACCATTGGAACCATCTCCTCTGTTTATCTGCAACTACTTTCTTGGGAGCTAAGGTTATTCTATCTGCATGGGATACAGCCCATTTGCTAAAATCTGGTGAAGAAACCAATCCTTCTAGAGCTTTGCGCGTGGATTCCTGAGTAAATAATTCCCATTCATGCTTTGTAAGTTTTCTTCGATCAGGAGTATCATGGAAGGTAGAATAGAAAGTGTCTGATTCCGTAGCTGGGCCTGAAAGGATGGCTAAATGTCAACAAGTGAAATTCAAAACATTTAATTTGAGACAAAAACTTGTATGAGACGGGCACTCATACATGAGACCGTTTCACACAAGACTCCTTAGTTTGAAGGAATGTTCACCTCGGAGAGGAGTATATCGAGCTTTAGTGGAGGGCTTGGAAATAGGCGAGTTCGCAACTGGTGATGCATATGGATCAACGGTGTCTCTGAGATTCATCTTGTTCGGTCTATACAACTTTCTGCTTGGTTTTTTCCAACATTTGGCACAATAAGAGAGCAATGAAAAATCCAAGTCAGTGTTGGAACAATTACAAAAGCATAAAAAAATGCATCAGAGAGAATAATAAAAATATATACTAACGTAGTTTACATTTGATCATAATTTTTTGTCTATATTTGACGATACAAAATAATGAGACGTAAAGTACGATTTTCAAACTTTTTTTTTTCAATTTTTCATACATTCATCATATAAACCTAGACAAATGTATGTGACATTTTTTATTAATATAAAGTCAGTCATAGTGGAGTCTACGGGAAAACCGAAAAAACTAATGACAAAATTTTACTTCAAGAAATATTAATTGAAGTACAAGAAATTAATAAATCAATACCTTTATTTGATTTTTTTAGTATATGAGTGAGAAAAATAATCTAAACAAATAGTAGTAGTAATTAGGATACCGACATTGAACATCGGGGTAAAACCAAGAAGGTGTGTGGCAGTTCAAGACCAAAACATAGAGTTTTAAAAAAGAATAAAAGCAAAAAAAATACTGTATGAATTATGATACAAGACTAAGAGAAGAACTTCAGGGATTTGAGGTGAAAATTTAATCATAATTCTTATAAAATTTAAATCCCCCTCATGATAACACAAGGGCACGCGTCTAATAGTATAAAGATAGAATTCAGGGAAAGTAGTGTTTTTAGTCCTGTAAGTTACCCTTATTTTAAATTTATTCCTATTGACTTTCACGAATAGAAATTAGTCTTGAAACTTCCAATTTTTCGACATTTTGGTCCAGATAAGATGTGAAACTTCCAATTCATCAATCAAAATTTGTCACATGGACAAATCAGACTCTACCATGTCAGTTCAACCTAATGTTTCACCTCCTACAGCTGGTTACCGGAGCAAAATGTCAAAAATTGGAAGTTTCAATTCATGGAAGTCAACAGGACTGGAACCAAAATAGGGATAACCAACCGGACTAAGAAAACTATTGTGTGGGGATTAGATACGAGCAATAGACTCACTTGTAGGCACGCCGAACAACTTTTGGATGGCAACACCTCCTCAACAGTGAAGAGACTAACGTTCCAGCCACCCATACTTCTGCTGCCAATAAAAGATCTACGGAACTCTGAAGTACATATAAATTATATAATATATCATTATAGTAGCTCCCACAAAAGAGAAATTAATCATAACCTTGGGTAATGAAAAGTAAATGAAAAACCTGAAGCATCAAGACAGATGCAACTATTCGAATTGACCAAGAGACAAAGTGAGATACAGCACTATCAATAGATCCATCCTCTGTGAGTATAAGTTTGCGCACAACCCAAAAACCCAGCCAAGATCCAGCAATGAGAAGAAATACGAGCAGAAAAATTATAAGCTACATGGCAAAAATAGCATTTGTTAGTTAAAGGAAGTGAAAACAGATTGTGACAAGCAAGACAAGACAAAATATATATGATAGTTGCATTAAGGTTGCATCGACCCCATGATAACATAGATTAATTATTGACCTATCACCTACGACTATACATTGAACATCAAGCATCAAGTAGCTGTGGCTATCGCCATCAGAAAATAGGATTACATTACTGAAGAAACTTAATTGATTATGCATACCAGTGAACGTAAAATTTTACCTAATACGTACTTTATTGCGTTTTTACTCTCAACATTTAATGTAGGATAAGTTTCTTATAATAGTTTAAAATGTGAACATTTAAATCTTAAACGGTTAATTAAACCAAGTGCAACAATTCATTTGTTAAGTGTTAACTAATAAAATTTCCGTCATATTACTAATATGAGGTGAACCTTGTAATGATTCTGAAACAGAATTTCATTATATACCTTAGATACAACATTCCACTAAGATTAGCAGTTATTGACTTTATTGTTTCACAACATGCTTAAAAACTATTTATATTTAGGTGCAATATAGAACAACTTTTAGCTTCAAGATCATCACATTAAAATCTCATTACTGGATAAACTACAAGAATCAGACATGGAAAACTTACATACAGGATCATACATATCTTCTGAAAGTCCAATCTCAACCAGTAGTGATTTTAGCAAATTTGGGACATAGCGAAGTAGAAAAGTTCCCAAGCCAACCTAAACAGAAATGGATTAATACACATGGCAAATTACAAAAAAAGAAAAAGAAAAAAAGATGCATTTACAAATATACGTACAAAGCATGAGTATAGAAATATAGCAAGTGAACTTTTACGACCAGTTGGAAGAAGCTTCATCCCCTGTGTCAGTTAACTTAAAAATTAGTGTCCATAAAATGAATATATAAACAGACTATAAGACATAAAATATGATTTCTGACAGTTTGTAACAAGGTCCAGTTAAGTCCATATTTACAGAATCCTTCAAATTATAATATTCAACTCATGATTCAGTACTTCATATATCACTTGGCCAATGCTAGATTAGTCTTCATAATCATGGGCCAGATGCCTTTTTTCTCTTTTAACAAAATTTTTAGGAGGACAGTTTAAGTACTAACCTGGAAAAGGACCATTAATATCACAAGAATAGACCCTGCAGCCATAGCACCACCGTAATAGAAAACTAAAGACTTGCTGAGCCAGGAAGCCAGACTCATCAATAGTATTCCCAAAACAAGGAAAAATATCCTGTACAAAAAAAATTCTGCAAAGGGCATCTAATGTAAGTTAACGATAAATTGAAGGAAATTTATTTGGAGATATTAACAATAGAATTAGAAAACCAAAATAAATAAATAAGAAAAAAGATCTGATCATGGAGAACGAACCTTCATCAATAGACACCTGAAGAATTTCTGAATGAGATGCCATCATCCTTATGTCCAAGATTTTGTGATCAAATGGAGACATTGCTTTAGTCCATAACCCCTTTGTAAGCCTTTCCCACTGCTCTTGAGGGCACATTCCAATTCCAAGAGACGAATTCCTGGGTAGCACACTACAGCTGTTAATATTACTTTTTACCTATGAAATTAGCAAATATAGAAAATAAGTCAGAGGATGGAAAAAACAACTTAATAAAAGTATTGTTTGAGTATTTCAATTCAAAATCACACTGTATAATCTTAAGATGTTGGCTATAACTGAAAGGCCATCTCTACATTTTGGAAGATATGTTGGTTTGGCTTGATTATAAATGAGATGAAGATGAGAAATTTATATATTCCACTAAATCACTTCAATGAAGGCATTCTGTCATAAGCATCCAGATCTCAGCAATATTAACGAGGAGATTCAATGCCCTTATGTCCGCATAAAGTATAGACTGATAGCGTTTTAGAATTTAATAAAGAGCCAATGAAGAAAGCTGTTTATGAACAGCCTCGTAACATAATTTGGAAATAGATTAAATTTTTAGCTACCTATAAATTTTAAAAAACAAATGGACACGTGATTGCAAAATTAAGGTAAGATAATGTTACAGTCTATTCAATTACATTTAACTATGAAAGGGGCAACCCCAAATATGGTAGAATAATAAAAAACACTAAAAGCAATTAGGTTTACTATGAATTATGTAATTTCGTCAGATTATTTCAGCTCACCTGTGGAAACAAACCTCGACATTTGGTGGGCGAACACTTTGAATTACACATGAAACTTTTATCTTCAATGAATTTGCAAACTTTTTCAAATGTTTAATCCTTGGCAGACCATGAATTAGAATTCTCTCACATTTTACTTTTGTTCCAGGCTTGGACCCTGGATACTTCTCTATTATAAAGCTTGGAGAGAGCTGCAATGTTGTAGGCCCAGAAACAGCTGCAGAAAACAAATAAATTGGTGAATCATTATCATGAGTTTGCATATTCAAATACACCATAAATTGGAAAAATATAACACAAGTTTGCATATTCAAATTCACTTGACAAGAATCTGGGCGAAACCTTACAAACTCTCAGTCGTCCTATCAATTTCCTATGTTCTTTAATCTCAAAATATCGATGCTGAGTATTATATTTATGTTTTTCAAAGAGTTTTGAACGGAATTCGACTTTAAAAGGTAAAAAATCAAGAAAATTCATCAAGAAATTTTCTAGTAAATGAAACAACTTGCAACTTTTCACAAAATTAGTATTAAAATCCTAAAATCAAAATACATCAGAAATTTAATTTCGTGACGCATATTAGCATAGTTTCACCATTTTTTCAAAAACAGGGGAAGCTTAAAAAGAAAATGTCAGCATTTCAGAATAAATCCTCACCGCTAATCCTTAAGTAATGAAATTTAGTCTTGTTTCTACAGATAACAAGAGTGAAAAAATGTAACCCTGAAGATAATAATTAAAACCCTAATTACATACCTAAGGAGAATTCAGAAACTGCTATGATGGAAGGAAGCATCGACGATGTGGCGAGAAGAAGCCATAGCATGAGTGGCGGAGTCGCAGCCATAGCTTGCGGGGTGAAGGGCGGAGACGAGGCACAGCTGAAAATTCAAAATATTTTGCCTTTCTTCACAAATCCTGAATACAGTACATTTCTACCTTCAACGGCCTTCTCTCATTTTCGAAAATTTGCAAGTGGTGGATGATTTAGTATAAATATTTTACTAAAGGCAAAAAAAAAAAAAAAAAAAAAAAAATATATATATATATATATATATATATATATATATGTTACTCCCTCCATCCATGAAAAGTAATCCCAAAAGTAGTCAATGAAGATAAAGTAAGGGTATTGTGGGGTCCATTGTGAATAAAATTGATGACAATTTAAGTAATTAAGTGATGGTTAAAGGGTGATAGTCTATAAAGGGTATGGGACTACATTTTGTGGACAAGAAATATAGAATAAATGGGACTACTTTTCATGGACGGAGGGAGTACTATATAAAGTTCAAAAATATTATGTCAAATTCAATAAAAAATTAAATGGTCAAAATATTTTTGAATTTATAGTAATACGTTTTTAGTTTTGTAGTGTCAATATTGTGGTAATGCAATAACATCGTTTAATCCTATATAATAAAATAATACTTAGAAGCGAAAAAATATATTTTAGTTAAGTTGACATGCATTAATTCATAATGATTCGGATTTTACCTACAAGTTTTTTTCTCAAATTTATTTTAATTAGCTATATTTCATAAGTTTTTATCTTCTTAATTTACCGTATATTATAGTGATTTTCAATTTACATCATTGAGTTTATATAATAAGACATTGTCTAATTTGTAATTTATACTTTACTTTCAATTTGCAACTTATAAAAAAAAAAAAAAAATTGGTTGCAACATGTACTATATAAAATCAATCATCAACTATAAGTTGTAATAAACGAAATTTGATCAATAACAATCTAAGCTCTATTTTTGTGGTATTTTACAACAATACGTATCTTGCACTTTGGTTATATATATCTAACCTTAAAATTTTTTATATAAGTGTAAAATCAATATTACTAAAAAGTGTAATCAATGACATTACCATTGGACCAAGACCCACTTTCTGTAACATTGTCTTCTTTAGTAGTATATATCCGATTTCTGCACTCGGTGCGCCACATGAGTGCATAGGAAACCCACTCTAACTATTAGTACTCCATATTTTTTAGTGGACATGCTATTCATTTTGCCTATTTAGGTCATATATTTTTTGTATTTATGGACTATCCATTAATTATGACTATTTGGACAATGAAATAAGGGTTTATTAAAAAAAAAAAAAGGAGGTAATATATGTGGATGGAGAAATACAACCTTTGATCATATGCATGTAAGACAACATTACCTGAAAAAATAAAATTAAACAGATAATTTTGTATAGTACATATTGTGATCAAATAAAAAAATTACACAAATTACAAATTAATATTAACCACCATATATATTTTATATGTCTGTGACTTATGATCATATTCGGGTTATGTTTAAAGTAAAGTGAAGAGTTGGAAATGGGATGAAGTTTCACATACCTGAACTAAGTTCATATAAGTGTTAGAAAATTAACTTTTCTCTTTTTCTACATTTTCTGTGATCAAACTAGAAAAATCTTCACGTCTTATTCTTAGTTATAACGGGATGAAGGAAATATATTTTCACATTTTTTTCTCTTCTACTCTTCCCAAGAACTCACAAATCTCTCAGTCCGGACAAGGAATGTGAAAAGGGAAGATATAAATTAAAATTAAGAAATGCAAATTTAAGAAAATTATCAATGAAAATATATTTATCATGTACAATTGTTTTGATGTTTTTTTTAAGTGTTGGTATCTGGTTTTTTGACAGACTAATCCGAGAGACCAATTTCACCGTTTATTTGCAGGGACCCCGTTTAAAGTCAGAGCAAAACTTTGTATGGACTGTCAAGACTGACCCCTTAGAAATTTCGAACCTGAAATCTAAATAAAATTATACTTTTCTAAATCCCAAGTCAATACTAGGGCTGTAAATGAGTCTAGTCGAGCCGAACGCGATGTAGTTTAAGGTTGTTTGAAATATTATCGAGTTTGAAATTATTGTTTGATAATTAAACGAGCCGAGCTCGAACGAGCTTTATTCGAGCCGAACACGAGTTGAGCTCGAGTAGTTTGACATTTTTACACTAAATTTATCTTTTTTTATTTATTGAGCTCGAACCGAGCTTTAGATCGTACCAAACATAAATATATATTCAAACTTTTTTTATATGTATATCGAATCGAGCTCAAACAAACTTTTATTGAACGATCTCGAATCTGGGTATCGAATTGTATGGTTTGATTTTCAACCATAGTCAATACCACTTGACAACCCCATGAGATTACAATTATTTTGATGTGATCCTCGAATAAAATTAGAATCGAGAGGAGTATAAACGGTGTGGGGCCATGGCTATGTCGGTTTAAATTTGATCCTCAATTAAATTGGAATTGTACGTGTCACAAAATGGAGAGTGGGCCATGGCTATCAGTTATTCACGTTTCAAATTAGACACGAGATAAAACAAACAAAAAACGCATTAAAATAAACAACCATTTAAGTGTCGTGTTATCGACCCACACGCTTTTCTAGAACAAGAGAAATCTCTATCAGCGTTCAAAAATGGTGTCTCTTCCATAACCACAACAAATAACGTGATAAACCACCCAGAATCTTCTCGGCATCTCCGCACTTGTTTGGCATCTCTCCCTCTCCTTCAACACCCACATTTTTTCAATCGACAACAAGGTATGTTTTGGTTTTCTCGTTAATTAATCTGAAAACCTAAAAAATTGATCATTGATTGCCCCACTAGCTTGCGGTTCGATCCCTTTCATACATCTTACTAACTTAATTTACAATGTTTTTGGCTCATAATTTCGTTTCCACTTCTCGTTATATCCGCCTGAAGACAAATTGGAGTTCTTGAGATGATCCGTTTAAGCTATGCATACAGCTTGCGTGTGTATATTTATTTATATGCGATCACATTAGCTTGAATAGTCACATTTCTTGCTTCTTTCTTGGCCGCGTGGTTTGTAATTGCGTATTGTCAACCTTTGTGGCTTACGCATGAATACTTAGAAAATTAGCAAAATTATTGACTTCCCAATTTATTGTTCAACTAAATTACAGCTTGATCAATTGTGTGATTCCTGTGCTTATTTTGTGTTCGATGAAATCTGCCAGAATGGGTAAGAAACAGGGGGATTCTGGTGCGGTGAAATCGTGGTGTGGATCAGATGAGGATGAAAGGCCATATTCATCGTTGAAGGAAGGGAAAGGGCAGAGATTGTGGAAGAAAGTGAAGTACCAGCTGGTGGAGTACCACGCTTTGCCTGGATATTTGAAGGACAATGAGTATATTCTTGGTCATTACAGGTCCGAATGGCCTTTGAAGCAGGCCTTGCTCAGCGTATTTTCCATTCACAATGAGACCCTCAATGTTTGGACGTAAGAACCCCCCAATCCCCTTGCTTTTCTTTTTGGTAATTGTTGATTTTCATTATGAAGAGTACAGTCAATTGCTTTGCTCTATCTCTGGCTATGCACTGATTAAGATAAGTATTGTATGGCTGGACTTGCAAGGGAAGCAGAATTATGGGAAATTATATTGTTCAAGCATTTTGTTGGTGAATGCAACTGGTGCTGAGTCATTTTTTATTATAGTGCTTAAGCATTTTTTATTATGACATACTACACGTGGAAACATATTGTGTTCAAGCATTATATTGTGTGCACCAATCGTCTTGACAAAACTGTCAAAATACAAACCTGTTGAAGCAGTGGTTACTTTGATGGCTACAAAACTGGAATAAACAGATATAAGCATCTAATTGAGCATATAGAATAAGTCCAAGGAATGTAGAACTAAAAAATGGGCTTATTCGTCTATCTACATGATAATCCATTTGATTATTTTTCTGCATTTCTTTGTGTTTTATCCTTGTCTTCAAATTTGATATTACTAAGAGTTTCTTACAAATGAGCGAAAGGTTCATTAGAATGCGGCACAACCGGGATTTTAGTGAAAATAGGATTGTTGGGGGATGAAGAAAGATACAAAACCATATATCTTAATTTTTTCAATATTTGAATTTGATTCTACACAAAAGACAAAATTTGTTTTATTTGCCTACTTTCACGAAAGGAAGAACTCATGTTTATATCTTGTGTATAGAGACTTCTTAATTAGTTATCAGGAATCTTGGGAAAAAAAAGGGTTATCCGCTACTTTGATTCTTTCTACAATTAGATCTTAGGTCTAAAAAAAATTGTTGTATGGAGAAAGTTTGCAAGGGTGGGCAATTTTTTAAATTTGTGATATATTTTTTTATTAAATGCTGATTCTAGATTAGACTATCAAAGAGGGGCACACTGGACAGATTGACACATTTTGTTTTTTTTACAGGAAATGGCCAACAAACTTTTTCTACCACAAATAGGTTATTTGACTTCTGCTGATTTATGAACTGGATAAGACATTGTCTTTTGAATTGATGAATATGTTGTTCATTGTCCTGATTGCTGGTGCTTTTGTTACATATCTTGTTGTGGTGTTGATGCCATTTTTACTTTCTTAAGGTTACATTTTTGTGGAACATCTCATAATTGATTTAATATCTTTCTCCTCTGTACAGGCATTTAATAGGATTCTTCCTTTTCCTGTCTTTAACCATTTACACTGCTATGCAAGTTCCAAATGTTGTGGACCTTCCTACACTACAAAATTTCCCTGATGTTCTAAGAAAAGCTGATTTCCAGAAACTCCGAACGGAACTTATGGCTTGCCTCCCATCTTTGCCACAAATGCCCGGTCTGCACAGACTTCGTGAGGAGTTGAGAACTTCATTGTCTTCTATGGACTTTCTACAATCCTTATCTAATTGGCACATTATGGAACTCCTCTCAAAGTGTTTACCAGAGAGTCTTTCCCACTGCAACCACACTGATACCTGTATTCTGGTACTCTTTACTTCCTTTTCTGTTCTCTAAATGGCTTGATATTTTGCCTTGCTTCTCATTTTCTGGTGAAACTAAGGCTTCTTGGGCCTACATAGTTGAAAGTTCTGTTTATTATTTCAT
This sequence comes from Galeopsis tetrahit, assembly GCA_963675135.1. Classification (NCBI taxonomy): domain Eukaryota; kingdom Viridiplantae; phylum Streptophyta; class Magnoliopsida; order Lamiales; family Lamiaceae; genus Galeopsis; species Galeopsis tetrahit. The sequence goes on from OY776120.1 coordinate 3,232,106, forward strand.
GGCCTACAGATCAGAAGTTCTACATGTTAATCTACTTTGAAACAGCATGCATTAGGATTGGCTGTCTATATATTGAATAAAGTGAATGTTTAAACTGTATTTCTGAAAGCTGATTAATGTTATATATACAGAGGTCATGACAATGTAAGATTGATGCAAGTCATTTTATTGGCTTATGATTTCACATTGATCTCCTTACTCCTTATGGCATTCGTTTTTGTATTTTTTTTGCTGGTTAAGGATATATATATATATATATATATATATTAATATATGTATTGTATTCTGAGTTAAATTCTGGTTTCAATATACATTTTCTTTGTTCAGGTTGATAATCTGTGGATATTGTGTGTTTCTCAGAAGATGCAAAATATTTTGTTAGAATTTATTAAAATTCTAACGTACATTGCCACATTTATAATCGCAGCATAACGTAAAAGAGGAAATGGGAAGCATAATAGCACCATTGGTAGTTCGACCAATCACACGCTGGCCGTTCTTCGCTTTCTTGGGTGGGGCGATGTTTTGCTTACTAGCCAGCAGTACATGCCACCTGCTCTCCTGTCACTCCGAACGAACATCATACATCATGCTCAGGCTGGATTACGCAGGCATTGCCGCCCTTATTTCCACATCATTCTACCCGCCCGTCTACTACTCTTTCATGTGCTACCCGTTCTTCTGCAATCTCTACCTGGGCTTCATTACTCTACTCGGAATCGCTACAATTCTTGTTTCCCTACTCCCAGTATTCCAAAGCCCGGAGTACCGTAACTTCCGGGCATCACTATTCTTCGGAATGGGATTATCGGGTGCGGTCCCTATCCTGCACAAGCTAATCCTGTTCTGGGACCAGCCGGCGGCTCTTCACACAACAGGGTATGAAGTTTTGATGGGGGTGCTTTATGGTTTTGGAGCCCTCGTTTATGCGATGAGGATTCCGGAGAGGTGGATGCCCGGGAAATTTGACATTGCTGGGCATAGTCATCAGCTTTTTCATGTTCTTGTTGTGGCGGGAGCTTACACGCATTACCAGGCCGGGCTGATTTATCTTAGGTGGAGGGACCTGCAGGGGTGCTGAGGGTAATTGTGTAATTTTTCAGTAGTTTGTAAAAATGAATTATTGATGGCGTTTATGTTGCTAGGGTGGATATATGTTGCCATCCTTTTAACCTTGTATCGCCAATTGAAGTAAATGATGGGATATTAATGGCTCAAATGTATGTATATGTAGCTTAAGAATGAATAATAAAATGGATTCATGGTAATGGTGAAGCCCTATAATATTAGGGAGTATATAATAATATTGTTATTTAAGTGGGATAATTTTTTCATGCAATTGAGTGTATAGATTTTCGTTAGATCTTTTAAAATGAAAACAAATAAATTAAAAAATGTTTAATCTTCAAGTTCAGAAATGTTTAATCTTCAAGTGAAATCATAAAAGTGGTAAAACTAAAAATGCTTTCATTGAGAGTCATACTCATTGTTATTTAAGTTAAATAAACAAATTAAAAAAAAAAAAGTAAAATATGCTCCAGTTGAGAGTTGAACTAAAAGACTTCCCACTTATTAAATAGATGCTCTAACCAACTGAACTACAAAAACGCTATTTTCAAAATTGGAACATTTAATTTATAATCGTCAAATACAACAACAATCAAAAAAATACAAAAAATTTAAATAGATGCTCTAACCAACTGAACTACAAAAACGCTATTTTCAAAATTGGAGTTGAGAGTTGAACTCAAGACCTCCCGCTTACTAAACGGGTGCTCTAACCAACTGAGCTACGAGAGCACTGTTAACAAAATTTTGAACATTTGATAAATAATCGTCAAATAAAACAATAAAATAAATATTTTTTTTTGAAAAATGCTCTCGTTGAGAGTTGAACTCAAGACCTCCCGCTTACTAAACGGGTGCTCTAACCAACTGAGCTACGAGAGCATTTTGTTAATTTATTTTTACATTTATTTATAACAATAATACGTTTTCTATTGTTTTTCACTTTTATTTTGTAGATTTTGCTATCATCCCAGTAAATGAGCCTCAATATTATACTAGATTTTATTTACTAACCAACTCTCTATTTTATTCTTCTTCTTTTTTTTTTTTTTATGCAAGGGAGATCGAGGAAAAAGAAGAATTAATAAGAATAGGAGTATTAAATCATAACAATTTGATTTTCCAAATCATATCCAAGTGAGATTGGATTTTAAATCACTACAATTTCACCCTAGACTGCTATACTGATAAATATACAACTTGTTATTACCATGTTTGTTTGTAATGTCATATGAAAATGAAAATCAGATTACAGATCAACTTTAAACAAGTATCTCTAAAAAGCTTTTAAAACACTAATCAGATTACACCTATTTTTTAATTTTTTTTATCATCTATCATAGGGTTGAGACTTTAGATTTTAAATTTTAAGCCAATTTAAGTCAATTTGAATGATCAAATATAAATAATTAATATGAGCATTTGATATATTTCATTAAATTCATGTGTAGTTTCAACAAAATTCTGGTGCTTCATAACAATGTTCACTTGCATTAAAAAAAATCATGAATTGTTAGAACTTTGGATTCCTGTAACATATATTTGTAATATTTAAATTTGATGGATTTAATTCTTTATTCGAATTTCCAGTGAGTTGGATTTTTATAATTTAATTTTCCTCATTAAACACTAAATATTTTTACTAAATAAAAATACATATTTTGGGATTGTACTGTTCTGACTCAGTGACCCACTAGTTTAAATAAAAAAACATATCGATGATTAACCCAATAAATTGCACTGAGCATCCCAAATTACTTGGTCTTTTTCCAAGATACTTCCTGCCTCTACCTTATTTCCATTTTATAATTTAGGTACTTATTTTCATTTTTATTAACAAACTATGTTTCTCTATTATTATATATATATTTCTTTAATATCTTGCTCAGTGCCTCTTCTTTTTCGGGTAGTCTGCATGTGGGGACGGTCTTTAGGGGATTCTTCGTGGCTGCGGTTGCTATTGAGGTGGATTGGGGCCTCCCTCTTGAGGCTAAGTTGACAGCGCTACTTATGGTCATCAAGTATGCACATGATTAGGAATGATCACACTTCCTTTGGATTCAGTCGGACTCGACACTCACGATTGACACTTTTATGAACACCAATCCCTCTATTCCTTGGCGTCTGCAAGGCCTTTGGAGCCAGATCCACCCTCTTACACAGGACATGCACATCAGATACTCACACGTATTCAGAGAGACCAACCAGACGGCGGATGCTGTGGCCAAGACTGGCCGATTGTGTCTGGAGAGGCTACCTCCAGACTTTTTACTCTCATTTCTGCATAATGATTTATATGCTGCTTTCTATAGACATTGACTTTTAGAGAATCGTACATTTTTCCTTGGCCTGAGTTTTATCCCTAAGGAGGGTTTTTTCAGGAAATGTTTTATTGGCACTCCGACCTCTAGCTCAACTTGTGAGCTTATTGTCCTAAATTTCTTTTATTTTATATGAACTACTCCCTCCGTCCACCAAAAGTGTGCTCATTTCTTTTTTTGAGGTCCACAAAAACGTGCTTATTCTATTTAAATAGTTAACTTTTGAATATTTTTTCTACTTTACTAACAAGATTGAGTATCTACCAAATATATTTTCTACTCATTATATTAAATATATTATTTATAATTATAATATGATTTTTTTAAAAGCACATATAAAAAAAAGTGAGCACACTTTTGGTGGACAGAGGGAGTACCTTTTATGGTCAATATTCCATTATCCATTTTTTTTTTTAAAATATTGTACAAATTAATAGGATATGGATCACATTTTTCTTTCACAATGGGAAGCAAATAATGCAGTTCTTATCAATTGGGGCAGACAGATAGGAGTATTATTAAAATGCAACAAGTGGTATATATGCACACAAATTACAACTATTTTTATTCTTGTTAATGATTGGTAGTTAATAGAGACATATCTTTGTCTCATCTTATAACTTATTAAAAACATTAACAACAATCTAAAAAACCAGCTCATCAACATTATTCCCACTAATTTCAAAATCTGTCAGCCCAACAGCATATATGCCGTTTTTATCTCCCAAATTACTCATAGTATTATTATTTACAGTATTTAATTACACACACTGGCACACATACAAATTTAGAAAAAATTCACTGACCACAATAATTATTTATCTCTGAACACACACACACACCCTTGTCTTTTTATTGGGTCAAAGTAGGTTTGACATTTTGCAAATTGTCAAGAATTTTTTCTATGTCAATTAAGTAAAACTAATCTACATGTAAAAGAGTACACTGTTCTTAATTTTATTTTTATCATTTAATTAAAATTATGTCACGACAAGGCATATCAATAATACTACTAGATTACAAGATTTAATTTTCTGGTAATAGACTTATATTATACAGATTAACAATTACTAAATTATAATGGGACCATTAATAGAAACATACATGTTCATTTTTGCATGGTGCCGACAAGAGAAATGATGTGACTCGCTATCTGTATTTTTCAACAATCTTTTTATAAGTACTATATTCCTATTTTTAATTAGATTTTGATGTTAAACTGTTGTCATTGACTCACTATGTGATTCTCAAGGTTTGAATCAGATTAAATTCATGTCTTTAATAGCAATTAAAGGTATTTAATTGTATTAATAAAGAAAAAGATTGAGATAAAAACTGTGTTTACAAGATTTAATAGCAATTACAGGTATTTGATTGTATTAATAAAAACAAAATAATTTCCATTTTGTCCTACTCAACAAACTTCATATGAATTAAATGTAGGGATTTTTTTTAACCCCAAAATGAGTAAAAAAATAAGATGAGATTCACATCAGTGTTACTAAAAAAATAAAAATAATCTAAGTTCACCTTATATATTTACAAAATTTTATGTTTATGTAAATTTAATTTAATTTGATGTATCCCATTAATATGTGGAACCATAGGATCCTCCAAAAATGGGGAATTTAATTGTGGCAGTGTAAACCGACAAATATTACACAACTTAGAAATAAAATCAAAATGTACTTTGTTTTGTTTCGTTTCGTGTGTTTCAGAGATAAAAATAATTTAATAGTGGGTGTTTCTTGGAGATGCAGTAACGTTTAAATTTGTCTCAGTAGAAGAAATTACTATCAAATTAATTGTTTTTTGGTGTATCCGATGAAATAACAATTCATTAATATTTTATTATGTTGTATATGAAATATACGATATGGGCAACCACAATATATTATTCTGAACCGTAAATATAAAATACTTTTCGATTAAAAAATTGAGGAATTACGATTATTTTCTATCTAGCCTTGTTTACGAAAGTTGATCATGTGTATAAATACAATTAAGCATGGGTTGTTGGAAAGCATTGGGCGTAATAGCACGACGTGTAATACGATAATGTAAAATTGTACGGATTAAGTACCCTTTGTACTAGTGAGTAATACAACTTTAACCGTTTAAAAAAAATAAAAAATTAAGCAGATCGAGGTCAGAAGAAGGAAAAATAATGAAATATTGATCTCATTTGAATTTCAAATTTATATTAATTGAAACAATAATTATGCATCATTATTCCCCCACCAAACTATACCAAAGTATATTTACTTGAGTGCTATTTTATTTCGGTGGGGACGGCGAATCCTATTTTGGTGGGGACGGGAATTTTAAAGATAAAATTTCGTACTATTTTTTAATCTTAGAGTAGAGCTACTACTATGTGTGTGGGAGTGGGTTTGTCCCATCGTCAACTTTCGGGAAGCGTTATCAATGAATTCGAGGTTTTCACTCTATTCGACACAATTTGACAATGAGATTGACTTAATCGTCAAGTATACAAAACGATGGGACGATGTTTGATTTTTTCTATTTCGATCATGTGGTTGGTAGCTTTTTTCTTAACTCGAATTTTGTTCCTTTGAGAATTTAATTTTTCGAGCAAGATTTTGATGGCGCCCCGAACTCTGGTTCGACTTGCAAATTATTCATTTTGTATTAAAACATTATTCAAAATATGATTATAAATTAACGGACCATGCATTATTCATGTGCTTGTAGTCCTTTTTATACGAAAAAATCAAATACAAACATTTAAGAGTATGATAAAAAGCCCAAGCAAACACTTAAAAGCACGTAAAAGCACAAGCATTGTCGGTGCCAATCAACCCCTTTCCCTCAGCCACAAACCCCAATCTCCGCCATTAAAACCACCATCAATCACTCTTCTCCGGTGCTTCCTCAATCCATTAATTTATAAATCTTGTATTGCTAATTGCTTTTTAATTTCTTCCATATATATCTCCTCCACTCTTGTCCTTTTCCAATCTGCAAATTGATCAGTCTCTTTATTACTGCGCTGGAATTTGCCGAAAAATGGGCCTTACATCCATCCAAATGATGATACGGTTACACTAACTGACGAATTCCACCGCGAATTCATTGTGATTCTGGACTTATCCTTTTCGTTTATTAATCATGTTGTCTTCTGAGCAATCTCATTATCAGAATTTCCCAATGGCGAAACATGGCGGTCGGAGTAAAACGGCGACGTTTCTCTCAGACGGTTTTCTCTTCGTCGGCGCCGCCCTCGCCGCTTTCATGGTGGTTTGGACCCTCTGGTCTTTCTTCAGCCCAACCCTAGCCCCTAATTTCACCTCCACTAACGCCGCCGCGGCGGCGCAATTCGTGAGCTGCCCCGACGGGTCGGGGCCGGACCTCGGGTACGATTCACCCGACCCGAACTTCTACGATGACCCGGAATTAAGCTACACGATGGATACACCGCCGGTTAAGAATTGGGACGAGAAGAGAAAGGAGTGGCTGAGGCAACACCCGTCGTTCTCCGCCGGAGCGGAGAATCGGATTTTCATGGTGACCGGTTCACAAGCGAAGGCGTGTAAGAATCCGATCGGCGATTACATGCTTCTGAAGCTATTCAAAAACAAGGTGGATTACTGCCGCCGCCACGGCATCGACATTTTCTACAACAACGTGTTGTTAGAGCCGAAAATGTTCTCCTTCTGGGCGAAAACCGCCACGGTGAAGGCGGCGATGCTGGCTCACCCGGAGGCGGAGTGGATCTGGTGGGTGGATTCCGACGCGGCGTTCACCGACATGGATTTCACGCTTCCGTTAGAGCGGTATAACAGCCATAACTTCGTGGTCCATGGCTGGGCCCACTTGGCTCAAGAGAAGAAAAGTTGGACCAGCATTAACGCCGGCGTATTCCTGATTCGTAACTGCCAGTGGGGTATGGATTTCATGGACACGTGGGCCCGAATGGGCCCACAGTCACCTGATTATAATAAATGGGGCGAAATTCTGAGTTCAACTTTTAGAGATAAAATCTTCCCGGAATCCGACGACCAATCGGGTTTGATTTATTTATTTTTAAACGAAAAGGAGAAATGGGGGAATAAAATGTACGTGGAGAGTGAGTATTATTTTGAGGGGTATTGGGTGGAAATTGTGGGTGCGTCGTTTGATAACATTACCGGAAAGTATACGGAGATTGAGAGAAAGGTGCCGGAGCTGCGGCGGAGGCACGCGGAAAAGGTGAGTGAGAGTTATGGTAAGGTGTGGGAGGAGTACCTTAAGGAAGCTGGGTACGGGAGAGGGAGCTGGCGGCGACCGTTCATCACTCACTTCACTGGGTGTCAGCCGTGTAGTGGGGACCACAACCAGATGTATTCGGGTCAAACGTGTTTTGATGCAATGCAGAAGGCTTTGATGTTTGCTGATAATCAGGTGCTTAGGAGTTACGGGTTTGTGCATCCGGATTTACTGGATCCCTCCACCGTGAAATCCCTGCCGTTCGATTATCCCACTTTAGTTGAGGGTCCGTGATTAGATTAGAGTGCAACATTTCAATTTTTCTTTTTCTTTGTTTTTTTTTTAAGACATGTTTTATATAAATATATATTAGGAAAATGTAATATTATATATTATAGTAGTAGTATACTATACTAGTATGTGCAACTTACTTTTGTGTGAGCCTACAATACATAGACTTATATAATAAATCATGTGAGAGTGAGTTTGTTATTGGAGGGGCCTAATTATTTTTCTTGGAGTTAATATGGAACAAATGAGACATCATCATGACTATGTCCATGTGATATGGACGGTTGTGGTGTGCTTGATTGAAGTATCATTCATAGAGATTTAACTTTATGGATTTGAGTTTAGGTAGGTTTTCTAAAACCGTCTCACACAAATTTACGTTATGCGAAAATTGACATGGATATTGATGCTACAATTTCAATTAAGAGTTGCTCTTCTCTGCATAATGCTCATTGTACACTAATGCACATGTTAATCCTTTAAATATTAATAAAGACGAAAATATACAATCAAGTAATAGCTGCTCAAGTGGTTACAGACACCTATCTTTAGAAAAAACGTGTGCACCAAAATTGTTTTAGTGTGTATGGTGTATTTGAGACTTTCTCTTCATAAACTATGTAAAGTGGGAAACAATTAGACATGTCCAACCGGCTGAAACCGCCGATTACGGTTAAAAATCGGCGGTTTCGGTTTTGCATTTTTTGTAACCGAAACCGAACCGGCAAACTGCCGGTTACGGTTTTCTAACCGCCGGTTCGGTTAAAAACCGGCAGTTAGGGGTTTTCAGTTTTTTTTTCTTTCTCCATTTTTGCTCGTTTTCACTCCGTTTTTGCTCGTTTTTTTATTCGTTTCAACTCTTTTTTTTAGAAACTACATTACTAGAATTTAATAAAAATTATATAACTTAAATTTATACATAAAAAATAAAAGAATGGTGTACTAAAAAAAAACCGGAAAACCGACGGTTAACCGCCAAAACCGGCGGTTTCGGTTTGCCAAAACCTGCAACCGAAATCGAACCGCCATTTTCCGATTACGGTTTCCGTTTTTTACCGAAACCGCCGGTTTTTTAACCGACGGTTTTCACGATTCGACGGTTTTTTGGTTTTTAACCGCCCATGTCTAGAAACAATGTTGTTGACTTGGCCACTTCGTTGCAAATTGCAATACTTCTTCCGAAAATAGGAATAATATACTACTCTTTCTATTCAAATCGATTTTAACAATTTTTTTAAAAAATTGTCTTAAATTGGGTTTCATATCCAAGAATTTTTTTTTTTACAACTTTTATTCTTAAAATTCCACATTATTTGGCCTTTGCTCAGATTACTGATCCGGGAGTATGGACTATTTTATATTTTCTTCATACTTTTGAAAAAGTATATGATTTATCTTCTCATACTAGTATTATTTTTTACTTGAAAAATGTCCTTTTTATCCTGTCCCCCGAAAAAGAGTTTGTGTTGTAATGCGTTAATTTGATCCAGAGCGTCTATCATATAAAAGGTATAAACAATATGCGCTGTTTTTTCAATACATGTCGGCCGAATTGTTAGGCAAAGAGGGTTGTTTATAAGCTTTACTATGTAGTAGTAAGGTAGTATTTCACAAATTTATACATTTGATATTTTATTTGCAACATTTATACATCAGAAACACGAATATGATTTTTCTATTTTATTTTAATGATGTGGTTTTGTTGATACCTTGATTGATTCTCTTAAACCCAAACTCTAGTTCCATTTAATTAATTGCCCTAATGCCATTAATTAATTAAAATAGTTTGTGTTCTGTTGGTTTATTTAAATCCAAAAAGTGGGCGTTATGATCATTTTTTTCAAATCCAATTTAATTTCGATCGAGCACCCTGATTATTTAACTCGTCAATTGCTAGAGCTGACCAGTTTAACATCTAGCTAGTTTCAAATCATGATAAGTTTGTGAAATTGTTAGGTATTTAAAGTCGTTTTAAAATTAAGGTTGTGGGACAAATCTTTATAAATAAAAAATCTATGTAACTTTTTTTTTTCTACATAAATAGTTGAAAATTTTAAAAACCAACTAAGAAGGTAGCAATTGCTTATCAATTTTTTTATTTCACTTTTCGCGTACATTGTTGAGTTTAAATATGTGACACCTTCATTATTATGAGACGGTGATTTTTTTTTAAAAATCAAAATACATAATAAATCAGATAGTAAGAAACATGCACTAATACTACTCAACACACACGCAGATGCGGATTGTATTTTTTTTCTTAGATATATAAAATAATAACAATACTATCTCAATTTTTTTTTGATATAACTAAAATTGTACCACATTCTCAAATTTAATATCTTCCGTACCCTCAAATTATATTCGACACTGGCAAGTGGCAACACAGGTAGGATTTGATATGAATGGTTCGATCCCACCCTTAATTGGAGTTGATGGCAACAAGAGATGAGGGGCATTGAATTGAAGCCATAATATAGTTGAGGTATAGCAGAAAATTAAATGATGAGAAGTGCAGTGTCAGAAGGATGCCGCTCCATCTTTACACTACTGATATTCAACCATGCATGTTATATTTATTAGGTAACATGTGATGTGCTTGGTTATACTTCTACCATGCATGGGATGCAATGCATGCTATATATGTAGGCTCATCATTCACTTTCATGGCCGGGTGGACCGTGTACTTTCTACACCTGATGTAGATTTTACATACATGCATTCACATGGGCATAGATGCGAATCAATGGATAGGTTATCCCCAACGGAGCTACGACGACCGTTTGGAACAGCTTGTCCATTGTTCTCGTTTTACTTGTATTTTTTCTGTTTTAGGATCTTTTCTCCTTTGGTTTTTTTTTAGATGGACTTGATAGTCCTTAAAATATGGTACTTAGTGGAACTTTGTTTTCTTGTCTTGGATGGAGAACACCTTAGTGTGGGGTTGTATCAGTTTGGTTATGGAGATCTGGGCGTAGCTGTGGGCAAATTGTACACTCGTTTTTTTTTTTCTCACAATTGATGGGGACAACGATACCATAGTGATCTGTATTGGCTTGAAATTATAATCTTGTAAACCCAAAAAAAAAGTTGCATGAGTGTGCATTCATGTTAATGTGTATGTATGTGTAATAATGTGATGATGCATCTTAATTAATTAATACATGATGGGAGTAGTGTAACATCGACTGCATTTATCATAACTGACATATATATACCATATATTTATATATACAATGTGACATCCATCATGCAATATAGGAGTAACACTTAAATAATGGAGTAATTAAAACAAAGGCTGAATCTATTCGTGTACAAATTAATGATGGTTGTGAGGAGAACAAATCAAGTCAAGAGGAGATTAGTTAGTTTCTTAATCAGTTTTTATTTCTGTTGTAACTTCCTCCTCTATTTTCACTTCTTGTAAACCGTAACTCAATTCTCTCAAATATAGAAGAGAGAGAGAGTCAAGTAAATCAATTAATCAATTCCAATTTTCTCCAATTTCTCCATGAATTCATCTAATCATATATTTCTACATGGTATCAGTTTTGAGATCAATTCTTGATCCAAATTCGCAAAGTTAGGTTTTGATTTTCCGCTGCTATTCAATCGATTTCCTATACGATTGACATTCCCTTTCTGAGTTCTATACTCTCTCCTGCCCTAACTTTTGGGGATCTTTTGTTTACCAACCTCCTGCCATTTTTCTTTTTGAAGATTTGTTTCAGAAACTGGTTTCTAAAATTTTCAGATTAATTCAATTCCTCCAAATTGGTCGCGTTTTGCCCCATTCTTCTTGAGCCTTTCATATTAGTTCTCAGTCCCAGAAACCTGTTCCATCCCAATGACAACATCCACTGATAATTCCCCCGATGTTCCTTCCACCGATAGCAGCTCCACCTCCACGGGAAGCGACAATCCGGCCCCACTCCCGCGTGTATATGCCAGTCCGACCGAGGATCCCAACTCACCTTACTTCATTCACCCTAGTGATAATCCGGCGCAACAGGTTATCTTTGAAAGCTTCACAGGTGCCAACTACAATTCTTGGTGTCGCACAGTCATAATGTCTATGCAGGTCAAGAATAAAGTTGGTTTTCTTGATGGCTCTCTAACTACTCCTCTTACCATGAATGCGGTACAATTTTCTGCCTGGAAACGGGTCAATAGTCTTGTTCTCGCTTGGGTGTTAAATTCTGTTTCTATTTCAATTCGTCCCAGTCTGTTATACTTGACGAATCCTAGGGATCTTTGGTTAGAAATTAAGGCCCGATATGAGAAATCTGATGGACCAAGAGTGTTTCATTTGGAAAAATCCCTTAGCACTGTATCCATGGGAACTTTATCTGTTACAGAATATTATAATCTTTTCAAGACTCTCTGGGATGAATATGTTAGTTATAGGCCTTTAGCGCGTTGTTCTTGTGGGTTATGCACTTGCAATTTGACCCAAAATCTTGAAGTTCTGCTAGATTCTGATGCTGTCATGAAATTTCTTGTTGGCTTGGATGATTCATATGCTGCATTACGGAGTCAACTGCTTCTTAATTCTCCTTTGCCCTCTCTAGCTAGGGTATTTTCTCTACTTCTTCAAGAAGAATCTAGTAGGACCTTGACTCAATCTCACTTTGCTGCACCTTTTAATTCTGTGGCAATGAATGTTCGAAAACCTTTCTTCAAGTCTCCAAAATTCAAAGATACGAACAAAGCCATATGCACTCATTGTGGTTATACCAACCACACTATTGATAAATGCTTTCAGCTAATAGGCTATCCCCCTGGGTGGAAAGGGCCTAAAGGTCCTCGACCAAATCCATCTGCTAATAACAGTACTTCTGATGGAAATACTAAGCGCAATGTTGACAAAGGGTCTTCTGATTTTTCCCCATTGTTTTCTTCTGACATGATTGAAGAGTTTTTACAGTTTGCCAAGAACAAGCGCATAGGAAACTCTAATGCCTCATCTTCTGCCACCTCTACTGCTAATACTGTGGCTGTTTCACCTTCACTTACTGGGGTTGCTCCTGTGTCCACAGGTTCTACACCTGCTGCAGGTTTGCAATATTCTCTTAATGCATTTGCCTCTAGTTTTTATAATACTTGGATACTAGATACAGGTGCAACTGATCACATGATATGCAATAAATCATTATTTACTCATACTACTACTCCTGTGCATATTATGATAAATTTACCCAATACTCAATCTACACTTGCTACTCTTCGAGGCACCGTTCAACTTTCTGAAACTTTGATTCTTTATGATGTACTTTTTGTGCCTGCCTTTACTCATAATTTGATGTCTGTTTCTCAGTTAACTAAAACATCTAATTGTGTAGTGCATTTCTCAAGTGATACTTGTGTGTTGCAGGATCACAGTTTATCAATGATTGGATTTGCTAAACAAATTGATGGATTATACATTCTGCAGTCCAATAGACTAGGATCTTTTAAGTGTCATGCACCTTTTCATAATGTACCTAGCAGCAATAATGTTTCCACTAAACTTTGGCACAAGCGCTTGGGCCATGTATCACTCAAAGCCTTGTCTAACATTCCTGATATTCAAATAAAATCTTCTATTGCTCACGAGTGTGATGTCTGTCATTTTTCTAAGCAAAAGAAACTCTATATGGCCTGAAACAAGCCTCTAGGCAGTGGTTTCAGAAACTTACTGCTTGTTTGCTAAATTTGGGCTATACACAATCTAAATGTGATACTTCTTTGTTTTTGCGATCCTCACAAAATTCTTTTACTGTACTTTTGGTATATGTTGATGATATAATATTAGGTGGGAATGATTTAATTGAGATTAATAGAGTTAAACATCAGCTTGATATAATTTTTACTGTAAAAGACTTAGGTATTCTCAAATATATACTTGGTATTGAGGTTGCAAGATCAGACAAGGGTTTGTTTCTTTGTCAAAGAAAGTATGCTCTAGATATTGTTCATGATGCAGGATACTTAGGTTGTAAGCCTTGTAAAACTCCTATGGATTCCAAACAAAAATTTTGTTTTACAGATTCTGATATATTACAAGATCCTTCTTCTTATAGACGGTTGATTGGTAGATTATTGTATCTAACAATCACTAGGCCTGATATTTCATATAGTGTGCAGACTTTAAGCCAACGAATGCAAGCTCCTACTAAAGACGATCTGGCAGCAGTTCACAGAGTTTTACGGTACTTGAAAGGTACTCCAGGACAAGGGATTTTTTATAATACTAATTCAAATCTTTCTTTGAAATGCTTTTCAGATAGTGATTGGGCAAGGTGTCCGGAAACTAGAAGAAGCATTAGTGGTTATTGTGTGTTTCTTGGAGATAACTTGGTCTCTTGGAAGTCTAAGAAACAACCAACTGTTAGTCGTTCATCCGCTGAGGCAGAATACAGAGCACTAGCCTATGCAGCCTGTGAAATTCAATGGCTACTATACCTTTTGAAAGAATTCAACGTTGATCATTCTTTTCCTGCATTGTTGTACACTGATAGTCGATCAGCTTATAACATGGCTCACAATCCTGTCATGCACGATAAGAGCAAACATATCCAGGTTGATTGCCATTTCACTAGAGAGAAGATACAAGAGGGTGTTATCAATTTGATCAATCTCTCCACGGAAGATAATTTGGCTGATTGTTTTACAAAGCCATTGGGAACTCAGTCTTTTGAACTACATAAATCCAAGATGGGATTGTCTAACATCCATGCCCATCTTGTGGGAGGGTGTGAGGAGAACAAATCAAGTCAAGAGGAGATTAGTTAGTTTCTTAATCAGTTTTTATTTCTGTTGTAACTTCCTCCTCTATTTTCACTTCTTGTAAACCGTAACTCAATTCTCTCAAATATAGAAGAGAGAGAGAGTCAAGTAAATCAATTAATCAATTCCAATTTTCTCCAATTTCTCCATGAATTCATCTAATCATATATTTCTACAATGGTGCCCTGCTTTTTTTTTTTTTTTTCTCATTTCCTGTGCATGATTAATGTATATGGTAAAAGTGAAAAGTAAAGCAAAGCAAATTGAAATTAAACTTTTTAGTATAAAAGTGTGCATGGCATGATTGACGGGAATTTGCTACCACGAGCTTCATGCTTCGTTTATTTGATATACAGTATATGCTTATTTCAAAACATGTGTTTGGGGTTTGAGATTTTGAAGATTTTACAATTTAAATTTTAAAACTCTAATAACTTATAATGGTACTTCTTAAAGAGTCGAACGATGATCTGATATTATACACGTCACCATATTTATTTACTTAATTAATATTACCTCCGTCTATATTCACAATACTTAATTTTTCGAGCACGCGCTTTAATGAATATTAATTAATTTATGTATATAAAATAGTATGTTGAAAACATTAATTTTAGATAACCAATAAAATTAATTAAAATCAAATAAGGTGTCAAACAACAAATTTTAAAATCCCTACTTGTTGAGGTACATCTCACAATTTTAACTTCTACACCACTAATTCTCCAAAAGTGGAGCCTCATGTTGGGATTTAACTTTTTTCTGTTGTAATCAAATACAAATTGCAATAATATCAGGGGGCATGTATGGACCATTACAAACACATGGAGTAGAATTTTCCAATATACTGTATATATTAGGAGTGGGCCGCAATAAACTCTAATAGTTAAATATACCATATTGCATACATTTAATAGGCCTAGCCCACTACATACTAATAAATAATAATACATCCTCAATTCCCAAAATATCACTCCAATTTTTTTATTTTTTTTTAAAGTTGAATATTAAGTTTGGTAAAGATAAAATAATATGTGAATAAATAGAAATTGAAATTTTCAAAATTGAACAAACAAAAAAGGTGAAAATTATAAAAATAGATAGTGGGAGTATAAACTTCTGCTACCACTCTAAATAATACTAGTAATAATTTTATTTTATTTTTTATGGTGCGTATGATTGTGAAAATTCATTAAATAGTCAAAAATGAAAAATATGTTTGAGTTAGTCAACAATTGAACTCGATTAGGAGCTATATTGGATTTCATTCTCACAACACCATCTTGCACAAGAATTTTTCTTAGAGAAATATCTTATTGTAGAATGTAGTATAATATCACTGAAAGTTGAAATAAATATTACAGTATATTATTAAAAAAAAAAATTATCATTGTTGAAAGCTTTGTGGAATGGAGAAAAATGAATGTTCGTGGACTTATGAAATTGAAAAGTTTTGAAGAATTGCGGTGAGATGTAGAAATAAATTTGTTGTTACTTTGATAGTGATGAAATAATGGAAAAAAATACAAAATATTGAACACAATTTTCTTCCCTTTTAATTTCATTCATACATGAAAATGTGTCGGCCAAGAATTGGGTGTATTACTAATTCCCTGACTACCGGTTATTACTCCACTGCAAAAGTAAAGGGGAAAATTAAAGCTAAAGTTGGCATCAATTAAAGGGGCATATACCACCATTTTTATTTCTTATATTACTTTTTCAATCAAACTTAATAAAGTATAATTTATTTGATACATGTTTTAAAAAAATATTAATTATTTATATATAATGTAAATATGTGAAGTTAAAAGTGAGATACATTAGTGTATTAAAAAATAAATATTTTTATTTATGAAAGTATGCATATTAAATTCGGACTAATTAAAAAGAAAAAATAGATTTATTAAATTTGAATGAACGTAAAAGTATATAAAAGCACACTATCAAATTTAACATTTTCCTTTTTCTTTTTGACTAAAACTGTCAATCTACTTGCGGGAAAGGGATTTGGACGTTTTAAATCCCAAAATTTGGCTAGGGCTTGAAAGGGTTTCGTAACCCTCCCCTTTTTTGAACCTATTCATTCATTGATTAAAGGATATCATCGATAATGGAGCGGGTACAAAACACTCGAGAATTCATTAAATTAGATTTGCTCATATCTATCTATGTTGCCTAGTCTCGCTAGAGTATGTGCCACCTTTGTTCGCTTCTCTCCTAGTGAAAAGGAATTTGTTTCCGTAAACATTGTTAACCATACTCTGGATGCCTTCAACGATCACAATTCCGTATGCCTACATTTCAAAATCACTCCGGAGCTTCGATAAGAGATTCCGAGTCCGATTCATACTTAGGAGGGTGTATTCAATTGAGATTTTATTGGATTTTTTTTTACTTTAAAAAGTACTTTGATTTATAAAATCCATATAGTCCATGCAGAGTTTGACTGACTTTTTTTATTGATTTATATGGATTTTCATAGACTTGACAAGATTGTGGAATGTCAAAGTCTTGTATACACTCAAGTACATGGTGTACTTGAGTGGACTTTGAGTAGTCAACTGTTGACCGTTGACTGGTCAACGGTTAATTTTGACTTTTTTTTTTTTGAATTTTTTTTTCGATTTTTTTTTTAATATTTTTTTTTCGATTTTTTTTTTGAAAAAGTGTATGTTAGTATATTGAAAAGTGCATTTTTATTTTTTAAATGAAAAGTGTACGTTACTATATTGAAAAGTGTAACATTGTTTTTAATGAAAAGTGTATGTTCTTATAACTGAAAAGTGTATGTTATTATAACTTAAAAGTGTATGTTATATTAATGAAAAATGTATGTTATTATAATTGAAAAATATATGTTATTATAACTGAAAAGTGTATGATCTATTAATGAAAAGTGTAAGTTATATATTAATAAAAAGTGTATGTTATTATAACTGAAAAAAGTGTATGATCTATTAATGATTATAACTGAAAAGTGTATGTTCTATTAATGAAAAATGTAAATTATATATTAATTTCACACATTTAATTATTTAAGCTTACACTTTTATGACTATTAAAGGTACACGTTTTGATTATAAGTACTTACACCTTTATAATCTAAATAAACTGTTTCTAATTTTTTTTTAAATGTTATTAATTTCACACATTTTTTTATTTATTCTTGCACTTTTATGACAATTAAAATACACATTTTGGTTATTAGTACTTGTACTTTTATAATCTACAATAACTGTTCCTAATTTTTTTTAAAACATTGTTATTAATTTGACACATTTTATTATTTAAACTTGCACTTTTATGACTATCAATGATACACCTTTTGGTTATTAGTCTTACACTTTTATAATCTAGATAAACTGTTCCTAATTTTTTTAAAAACATTGTTATTAATTTGACACATTTTATTATTTAAACTTGCACTTTTATGACTATCAATGATACACCTTTTGGTTATTAGTCTTGCACTTTTATAATCTAGATAAATTGTTCCTAATTTTTTTAAAAACATTGTTATTAATTTGACACATTTTATTATTTAAACTTGTACTTTTATACCTTGTGGAAAACAATGGAGGGGGCAACCACTAGGCTGTAACGGCTAGTTGGTATATAAGCGTGCAATATGTTATTTATCCATATGTGGCAGTTTGCAAGTGGACTCAAGTACACCGTGTACTTACTTGAGTATACAACAGCCCTACCCTTGTGGAATATATTTTTTTATTGATTTACATAGATTTCCATAAACTCCGATATTGATGCAAAAAGTTTTTTTTTTAATGTGAAGTGTTTTTAAAAGAAATTAATATTATATATATTATATAAAATATTTTACCAATAATATATATATATATATATATAAATAAAGTATTTTACTAATATATATATATAAAGTTTATATATTAATTCGGGCGGGTTGTATACCCGTGTGTCAGGCATAAGACCCAAACCCAACCCATACTAATACGGAGCGAATCTGACCTGACTCAAAGTTCGCGGGTGGGGTGGGTATGCGCGGGTCGGGTCAATATTATTATTCCTACTTCTGATCTTTTGTCTTCAGAGTTCTCTAACCGTTGAAATCTCTTGTTTTTAGAAGAGATTTTAGATAGTGCAATTTATTTATATTTTTAGGAAGAATCCAACAAAATCCATAGAGTATTAAAATTCATAGACTATTGAATACTAAAGATTTTTAAAGACTTTTTAAATTCGGTAAATACCTCAGAATTTTAAAAGACATTTTAAAATCCGAATTAAATACTCCAAACTTTAAAAATCCAAAAAAATCCTACAGAATCCACAACAAATACACCTCCTTAATTTCTTCGAATCCATCATTGATTGCTTGATTTCAGACAAGCAAGGGTATTAAACATTCGCTAATGACAGAGGATTGAAATACTATCGCCATTCACTTGATTAGTTGGGTTAAACACATCTTAATTGTTAGACCAATCCCAAGAAACATGTAATCAACATTTCTATTCTCCGTTAGTGAGGGAGAAAAACAAAAAAAAGGTACAAAGAAAATAAAAATTAAAGTGTTGGGAAAAAACAAAAAGAACTTAAAGTACCCATTAAATTACTAATTCCTTTATTTTATATACTTGATCGTGTTTGGATTGAAAAGCATAAAGGTAAGAAGTAAAAATTGTAATTTAAAATTGCAGGAGTTGGTCTTTTAAGAAAATTTTCACCGGGGGGATTATTAAAAAAAATAGATAGTTCAAATCTCGCTGGATGGGCAAGGAAAATTAATTTTCATTTTATGTCAGTAACGTAGGTTTAGTCGAATTTATATTATTTAAGTTTTCACATTTTGAAATTACGTCAAAAGGATATATATTGGAATAATTTTTTTTTTTTTTTTTTTTGAAGTTAAATACCCATCCTTTTTTTCCTCCTCAGGGCCTAAACTCACACGTCAGTAACAAAATTTGGCAAGATCAAATTAACGGTTAGTAACCGTTTAAGTCAACATTATTACTTATTTATTGAAATAAGATTATTAATTTGTTGACCTTGTATTTTACCTCTCACTAAAAAATGTAAGTTCTTTCTTAAAAATTTTTTTTTTGTAAGTTCTCTATTCTATAATAATTAAAAAAGTTATTTACAAGTGAAAATTGCAATATAATATTAATGAATGAAAAATGTCCATAATAAAAATGTGTCATTCACTATAATTGAAATTTGTCACTCACTATATATAACTGAAACATTTATAAAATTGAAATGTATCACTTGCTATAATTAAAACATGTAATGTAATTTTGATAATGACTTTTTATTTCTTTAATTGTATACACACAATATACTTATACAAATAATTTAAAGGTCAATTATTTAAGCATTACATACATAAAATAGGGAAAACCAATGAAACGCAAAAGTAATTAATAATTCACCACTTACAAATATGTTCAGAATTTGGTTGGTGGCTAAGAAAAGAAAAATCCACTAATAATTTTAATATAATTGATGCATTTGAGCTTTTTTTTTTTTTTTTTTTTTTTTAAGAATCGTTGAATAATAAAAAAAAAACATAAATGGGAGGACGATTTGCAAGATTGTACGTAAAACTGTTGTAGAGGAAAAAAAAGTGTGTTACATAAAAGTGTACTAAAATTATATAAATCGAAAAGTAACAGTATTATCTTCATTCAAACGAGTTGGCCAAATCCCCCTCCACGAAAATCTAACGGCAACGGAATAACGCGGGAGGAGCTATTCCCTATATCCGGGTGCACGAATCCATAATTCCTGATCACCTGATTATCTGCAAAATTAATCGCCCTTTCCATCCCCACCGCACAAGAATCCCCCTCGTACGCCGGATTATGCTCCCCGCTGCACGGCTGACACCCCGTGAAATGCGTCACAAAAGGCCGCCGCCACTCCTCCGCCACATACTCTTCCCACTCCGCCGCATACCTCTCGCTCTCCGCCTCCGCGTGCCGCCGCCGCTCCACCGCCCCGTATTTCTCTCCGAATTCCTCAAATCTCTTCACAATCCCCACCCAATACCCATGCAATGAGTACCCATTTTCCACGTAGATCATTTTCCGCCATTTGTTTTTCCCTTTCAAGAGTAAATAAACCAGAGCCGATTGATCGTCGGATTCCGGGAACATCTTGTCCGTTAATGTCTCCCTCAGGATTTTCCCCCAATTTTTATAATTAGGGCTTTTCGGCCCCATTCCTGCCCACACATCCAAAAAATCCATCGACCATTGGCAGTTTCTGATCAGGAAAACGCCGGCGTTTAACGAAACCCAGCTCTTTTTCTCGTAAATCAAATCCTTCCATCCATGAACCACGAGATTAAAACCCTTGTACCTCTCAAACGGAATCACAAAATCCATATCAGTGAAAATCGCATCCGAATCGATCCAGAATAGCCACTCCACTTCCGGGTGGGCCACCATTGCAGCTCTCAGAATCGGGATTTTAGCCCAAAACGATCGCATTTCCGGGTGGAGAAACGCGTTATTGTAGAAAATTTTGTACCCGTGAATCCGGCAATAATCAACCTTATTTTTGAAAAATCTCAATAACAAATAATCTCCAGAGGGATTTTTGCACGAAGAAGGCTGAGAGCCTGTAACCACGAGAACAGTACTCCCAGACGACGTCGTGCGATGTTTGAGCCACTGATTTCTCTTTTCATCCCAATTAATCATGGGTTTATCGATTGTGTAAACGCTTTCATGATCATCGTAGAATGTTTTGATCAACGGTTGATGATTTTGCCGGTTGATTATGGCTTTTGGCTTCGAAAAGAAGGTTGATAAATCGGTAATGGAAAACAGAGCACAGAATATGAGAATTGAAGCTGCGGCTAAAATCCAGAGTTTAATGTCTCTGGAGAAAATTGAGGGCTTAATTTGGAGATTAGGCTTTGCGGCCATGGCTGATTTGGGAGGTTTCAGTGATGAGAATGGGGATGGTTTAAACTTTATTTGGGTGAGTTAGTGCAGATTTTGTGTTCTTGTTTTAGGTAAGATTTTCAAGGGGAGGATTCTGTATATCTAGACAATTTTTTGTGGGTGAAAAAAGTAAATTAAGAATATATTAATGAATGAAAATGGAGTTATTGAGAGATTTTTTCTATTTTTATTAAAGCAATTGAGAGAATTATTTAATAAATGGAAAGTGAGTTATAAATATGGAATGGAACCTGAAAGGGATATTATGGATCTGTGACATTATTGTGTGATTTGGGAAATTTGATCGTTTTAATGGCGATAATAACGCAACAAGCGTAGGGGTCTTCAGTCAACATAACTATATTGCTTTGGATATTTTTTCCAAAAGCAAAAAAAGTTATTCGGCCGCCATGTCTATGGACCATTTTGCAGCAAGTTTTTCATGAAATTTGTATTGAGTTTTCATAATTAGATCAAAATACAATATCTTTAACAACAATTGAGGGAGAAATCAACAAGTTAGTGAAGACGAAAGAGATAGAAGATATACGAGACATGAAGATCAAAAAAAAAAAAAGATTATCGATCTCCGACTTAGTTGAGACAACATATATCTAATACTCCCTCAGTCTCCAATAACTTTTACACTCTTAAAATTAAATTTTTTTATAAACTTCATTCTCACAATACCATCAATTTTACACAAAATGTCATTACTTTTTATTCACACATACACACAAGTCAACACTTTCCTAATTTACATGTGCATCTACATGTCAAAGTTATTGCGAGATAAAGTGAGTATAACTATGCAAGGAATCTAAATTGATCCTAATTCGCCTAACTTGACAACTGGGTGATCGAATAGTTGAACTATTTGAAAATCACTTGTGTTTAGAAGGAAAAACAGTTTAAGAAATATCTTTGATCCAAGCTTCGAAAGCAGTAGAGTTCATGTTACTTCAATCAAAATTTGATGAACTCTACAAAATACGAGATTTTAAAGATTAGTAATCACAACTTGATAAAGAAAGTA
Source organism: Galeopsis tetrahit (assembly GCA_963675135.1). Lineage (NCBI taxonomy): Eukaryota > Viridiplantae > Streptophyta > Magnoliopsida > Lamiales > Lamiaceae > Galeopsis > Galeopsis tetrahit. Next base: position 3,254,740 of record OY776120.1, read on the forward strand.
ACAAATATTAACAAAGCTTCAAATGTTTTAAGAGCATTGACTGTCTATTATAACTCCTCAACTAATAAGGATAGTAACCGAATTCATACCATTCGAAATTGATTATTGCACGAGTAATATCAATGTGAGTAATGAAAAATGTATCACAAAATTAAGTAATTTCACTAGCACATCGACAAAGTTGTATTGCTTGTGTATTGATTTCTGGCTTGTTTGTTTGGGCTGTGGCCCACTTTTTTTTCTTGCATATTGGGCCGTCCTTTTAGTTAAGGCCCAGGCTATATACCCCTCCATACGTGTTAAATATACCCCCTCTACATTTATTATTTAAATATACATATAACATATTCAATTTACTCTTTTAGTAAAATATTCATAGATAAATACATCCTCTTCTAAATCCTAACCTTAATTAATGGAGCGGTTGCCACTGCTCACTAAAAATTAAAAAAAAAATGTCATAATTTTTTTAAAAATACATTATCGACATTGATTTGTCGACAAAAAACACTCTTGTTGTCGACGAGAAACATTCTTGAGGCAACTCTCTGTCGAAAGAAAAAAAAATCGACAAATCTTAGTTGAAAATATACACTATCGTCGACAACTAACTATCGACGATAATGTATATATTCGATTATGAGTTGTCGAAAAAAAAAAAAGGAAGAAACTCTACCTGGTTGCAGACGGCAGCGCGGTCGTGGGCGACGTGGAAGGGACAGCCATGAGGTGTCATCAGTGGGAGGAGGAAAGACAGTTGGGTGGGTAGGTGAGTTGCAGAAGAAGAAGAGAAAAAGGAAGAAAGAAAGGGGGCGGTGTCGGGCGTGGGCGGTGCTGCTATTTGTAGAAAAAAAAAAGAGCAGTGGCGACATATAGTGGTGGCGACGTTGGGCGACGGGCGGCGGTTTAGAGTGGTAGTGGTTGGGTGTGATGAGGAAGAAGAAGTTGGGGGAAAATGAGGAAAAAATTAGGGTAGGAGGTATATGTATCCAACTGTATTTTAGGGAAGAATGGGTATTGACTTTTTCGTATTTTTGCGAATTTATAAGTACAAAAATAACTTATCCAAAAGAGTATGGGTTCGTTATAGTATTGCAAGTATACGGCCAAGTAGTATCGACCTAGGACCTAGAAGAGCGTGGAGCCTAGGAGTGTAAGTGAGTCGAGCCAACTTGCGAGCTACTCGTGCTCGACTCGAAGTTAATCGAGTCGAGTTTCGAGCTACTCGAGTAGTTACCGAGTTCGAGTTCGAGCTCATAAATACTCGGCTCGAAAGGCTCGCGAGCCTAATCGAGCTTGAACAATATTTACTATTTTTCCATTAATATATTATTTATATTTATATACAAGTAATCGAGTCGAGCTCGAGTTTATTTTAGAAAAAATATATTTTACAATTAATTTTGAAAATTATATAGATAATCGAGTCGAGCCGAGTCGAGCTCGAGTTTATTTTAGAAAAAAATATATTTTACAATTAAATTTGAAAATTATATAGATAATCGAGTCGAGTCGAGCTCGAGTTTATCGAGTCGAGCTCGATCAATAAAATTTTAGGCTCGACCGAGTCGAGTCGAGTTTCGAGCTCAGCACTACTCGGCTCGTTTACACCCCTAGTGGAGCCTCAAAACTATACGTCGACATGTTGTTATAGTGGCTAAACGGGAGGATAAAACATATTACTAAGTAAACAACTAAAACTAACTCTCAAGATAAAAGTGCAAGTGGAAGAATTGCTTCATCCTCCCGTTTAGCTTAGTGTTTCTTTTTCTTATTGATATTTGCCTTATCCTCTCATTTAGCTTCTATAACACCATTTCGACGTATAGTTTTGGGGCACCACGCTCTTCTAGGTCCTTGGACGATACTACTTGATCGTATACATTTAATACTATAACGAACCCATACGTTTTTGGGTAAGTTATTTTTTCGATTAAATTGTGCAAAAATACGAAAAGCAGTCACTCGGTCGAGTCATGGAGCTCGGCCGAGTAACACTGAAATTCCCAAGTTGCAGGTCCCTTCTCGAGCTCGGCCGGTTCTGAGCATCTCGTTCGAGTCTTCCTCTTGCCTATCTCCAGCTCGATCGTGACCTTCAACTCGGTCGTTGCCAAAATTAACTAAGTTTCAGGTCGTCCACTCAAATCGACCGGTTCTGAGCATCTCGGTCGATTCTTCCTCTTACCTATCTCCAACTTGGCCGTGGCCTCTAACTCGCCAAATTCACGAATTGTCTCTTAAACAATGAGATGGGCCCAACTAAAATTGTAATTCAAAGGGGTCTGACTATTTACACCTCCATTTCGGAGAGATGTACTCCCCCGATTTGTACACACCCAAATATTTAGGTCACAACCCCCCTCAAATGTCATAAATACCCCTCCCTTCATAATATATATATTACTACTCACACCCCATCCTAAACTCTTCATCTTCCCCAACCCAACCTCCATCTTCCCCCTCCCCCTTCACCCCGTCGCCGGCAACCCCCGCCTCGCAACAACCGCGGCCGCCCCTACCTCCGCCTCGCCACGACCGCGCCTGCCCCGCCTTAAAAAAAATTGCAGATTGGCGACCGCCGTGTCCATCGGCCGCCCCCTCCCGTCTGTAAAAAAAAAATTAGAAGCTCTGCGGCCGCCCCCGTCCATCGGCCGCCGCGGCCGCCCCCTCCCCACCCCCTCTCCAACGCCGAACCACCCCCACCCCAGATTTGCACCCTCCCAATTGTTAGGGTTTTCTACAAAAATGCAGAAAACCCTATTTTTTTTTCTTTTTTTTTTTTTTCATTTTTGACTATGTAATGTCGATCAAACACGCTCTCGTCGGCAAATTGTTGTCGACGAGGGTGTATTTGATCGACATAACATAGTCGAAAATGGAAACAAATTTTTTTTTATCTTTTTTTCGACGAAACCGTGTCGACCATATACATTCCCGTCGACAAATCGTTGTCAGTATATGGTCGACACTGGTTGGTCGAAATTTATAAAAAAAAATTGTGATTTTTATGAGTATATGTTGATTTCTGTATTTTGGGTGAAGGGTATTTTGGGTTTTTTATCCTATTATTATATTAAAAAATTGTAAGGGGGAGTGCATCTCTCCGAAATGGAGGTGCATATAGTCAAACCCAATTCAAAGTCCAAGTTCTCAGCTGCTGATTTGGGCCTTCAACTAAGCCTGCAAATGAGTATTTCTGGGCCACTAATTAGACAAATGAGGGACATAAAATGAGCTGCAAATTCATTCATTATGCCCCCGACTTTTAGCAGCTAATGACTTAGAAAGGGTGGGACTATTTACACCTCCATTTCAGTTTAGAACACTCCCCCTGTCAGTTTTATAATATAATAATACTGTAAAATACCAAAAATGCTCTCTTAGTCATATTACACTACTAAATGCACCTAGTTACTAACTGCACCCCTCATTCACCTTTAAACCCTAAATCTAATTTTACCCTCGCCGCCAACTAGGGGTATGCATGGTTTGGTTTGGTTAACCAAACCGTCCGTAAATCGTAAACCAAACTATAAATCGTTCTTTTTTTTCAAAACCGTAAATCAAACCGTATTTATAAAAACCGTTCGGTTTGAAACCATAATATTTCGGGCGGTTCGGTTGGTTTTGACCGAACCATAGTTTTGCTCATTTTTTTCCCTATACACAATAATTAATAAAAATGTAAAACACAATCTCATTAGAATAGACAAAATGAAATCCAATAATCCAAAATATAATTCGAATAGACGAAATGCTATTACAACGTTCACAAATTAGTTGTTAAAAAATAACTAAATAACCACAAAAATAAACAACAAACTTATGTCTTCTTCAAGATTTCAGATTGAGTGAAATTGTGAGAGGCTAAGAGCGTCATGCACGTAAATGCGCTAAATACTAAATAGAAGAGAATGGGTAGGGTTTCTGGCTTTGGGCAATTGGGCTTGCCGGCTTAAAAAATGTCTTGGGTTTACCAGTTTATGGATTATATAATATAGATACTATAAATCTATAATATAGTATATTTTTTTATATAATATTATATATAATATATATATATATAAAATAAGTTCGGTTTGGTTCGATTTTTTGCGATTTTTTATTAGTGAAAACCGTAATCCAAACCATACTAAAAGAAAATCAATTCTAAAAATCATAAACCGAACCGTAAACCAAAAATCGAACCATATTTAATGGTCTGGTTTGGTTCGGTCGGTTTGGTCGATCTAAACCATACTTTGCACACTCCTACCGCCAACAATGTATCGACGAGAATGTATAGAGCCGACCCTGGTTTGTCGAAGAAAAGAAAAAAAAAATGCATAATGTTGGTTGTTGCTGCTGTTAGTTGGAGAGCCCTTGGCGACGTCAATTGGGGGTAGGGGTGGGGGCGAGGGGTAAGTCATAAATGGGTGGGAGGGGGTAAGGAGACAGTTTTTTTTTTCTCCAGACGGGAGGGAGTGGGGCTGCAATTTGGGAGGAGAGAGGGGTGGTGGAGGGGGAGGGGGAGAGAGGGCAGCGGCAGATGCAGAGGCAATGGGGGAGGGGAAAGGGGCAATTAGTCAATTTAGTGTAAAAATTCAAAAAAAAAATAATTCTATAAAATTATGTAAATTAAACACATAAATTTCGAGCAATTTTTACACTAATCAGGTATATTAGTTATTTTAGTACGGGGGAGTATATTTAACAAGGCTGGAGGGGTATATAGCCTGGGCCTTTGGTTAAATGAATGGGCCTCCCCCAAAATATGAGTTCACCCACCTATGAAATACCACATATAACCTTTTCCCCTTCCATCACTTTAATATACAATACCAAATGTTTTGACTTCACCCACATTTCAAAACACTCTCTTGGAGCGAAAACTTGCCACCACCGCCGCCGCTTGCAGCCCCACCACCGTGCCGTCCACCGCCTACAGCCCCAACTCCTTGCTCTTCCATGGACAAAGGTAAGTTAGGGTTTGTGATAGTTTTTTTCAAATTTCTACATTCTAAAATTTGATTTTCATATATAGATTAGTTTTTGTTGTTTAATAGTTGTTATTGGGAATTATTTAGATTTTTAGTTGTTGATGAAACTTGGTTTTTGTACAAAATTGGATTTTTCTTCCTTCTTCAGTCTGGTTCGTCGAGTTAGGTGAAAAAACTCGGCCAAGGCTTCCGAGTTTTAACACCTAACTCGATCCCCAAATCTGCCATGTTTAAGCATAACTCGGCCAAGAGTTCCAAGTTCTAGGTCTCCTATTTTTCTCAACTTCATTAATTAATTCGCAAATTACATGCACTAGAATCAAATTAACCCCTCTTATTTCTAAAGGGGTTTCCTCGATCTTGCTAGTTTTTTAATTTCTAATTACACCTTTAGTTAATTTTTTTTATTATATAAATATGAAGAAAAGGGCAGCAGCTTAGTTTGAAGTCCAGTTTGAAGATCTTCATTTGTATAATTGCTGAGTTTTCTTTCAAACATAAGCTAGTAGTGTTTTATTTTCGGTAATAAATTTTGTTGGGCCCGTAAGAAATTCAAGTATTCTGGATTTGCGTGGTAAACAAATTTGGTGTCTTTATATTCAAGAAAAGAAGGGAGTAATAGTAATAACTCATTTAAAAAATGGGAATAGTAATTAATTCTCTGATGAATAGCACACAACTTTGACTCTTGTACTTCATGGTACAACATTCCCCATTGCTGGCTAATCCTCCTCCTTCTCCTATGCTACTATTCATACACTGGAATTATAATATTTAGTTGTAATATATATTGCTTTCAAGATTGATGTAAAAACTGCAGCTTTTATAGTGGAGTTTCTTCACATTCATTAGTAGTAATTAATTACACATCCAATTATTAAACTGTGCTCCTCCACTCATTGTCATTTCATTTTCAATGCCTGTGCTTCACTGCCAATCTTATATATTAAGTTTTGGGTGATTGATTGATTCATGAGTGAACTTAATTCATATGATTTTGTGTTGCTAAGATTCTGGGAATGTTGAACCTATTTTCCAGTAGGAACATCTTCATTTGTGGTATTTGAATTGCTGGTATTTGTGGTATTTGAATTGCTGGTATATTGTAGTTTGCTTTCTTGTATGTTTAACCACATCTTTTTACTTTAATAGGGAAAGGAAAACAGAAAATCCGTACTACGGCCTCATATAGAAAAAGAAAAGGCCAAGGAGTAATTGATCCTGATCCGGAAGCAGAATTTGTTGAACTCCCACGTGAAGAAGATCCATTCGATCTTGATAATCAATGGGGGGCCGACACATATTTGTCACTCGAGGATGACGTTGATGTTGAAGATGGAGTCCATCATGAAGAGAATGTGGATGACGAAGAGAATGCGGATGACGAAGAGAATGCTAATGTTGGAGATGAAGTTAATGTTGGAGACGAAACTTCTCAAGAATTCAAAAGACCATGTCCTCCCCTTCTACCTAGCTTCCAAGATCATGTTGCAAGATTCATATATGAGGGGACGGAGCGGGATGTTCTTAAGTGTCATAGTCATGTTAGCAAGCTTTTGGCTTGGAAGGTGGATGACGAAGACGATCTTGATCTTTGGAGTGCGATGTTTAAAAGATCTAAGTTGATTTCTCTTAGGAAAATATCTTACAAGAATCCAAACAGAAACTTGATCTCAGCCTTTGTGGAACGATGACATCCGGAGACCAACAATTTTCATTTCTCTTTCGGTGAATTGACCATCACTCTAGATGATGTCTACTGGCTTACTAGTTTACGGGTTGATGGTATGCCTGTGTTTTGTACGCGTGATGAGAAGCGACTGGGAATAACTGATGTCATGGAGTTATTGGGTCGAATGCAAGAGCAAGCCATTGAAGCTGTAGGTGGTGCACGTGGCTCTTCCGTCAAACTTGAGTGGTTGAGGGAGACTTTTATGCCATTGATGAAGTCTGAGGATGAGAACGAGGTTTTGTTTGCAGCTAGAGCCTACATGTTGTACACGTTTGGAACCACGTTATTTGCAGACAAGACATGTACTCGTGTAAGCACATCGTGGTTGGCGTACATGCCCGATATGCCTACATTCTCCAATTACGCTTGGGGAACAGCTGCACTAGTCTACCTGTATAGACAGTTAGGCCAATCTTCTCAATTCAAAGTGCGACAGATTGGTGGTTTTGTCACTTTATTGGAGGTAATTGTTTAACTTGTTTAATTTTTTCTTTATTTATATATATTTAATTGTTTTTTTTTCTTTTCAGGCGTGGATTTATCTTCACTTTCCAACGTTGATATTGCCTCCTCATAATGTTGACTTTACACATCCTAAACCCCTAATTCTTCAGTATGCACCTGAAGGACATACATGTCCAACTATTAGCCGCATTCGAGCCTTCAGAGAGCGTTTGGATGTGTTTGACCCCTCCGAGGTAAGAATCTAATAATATTACTTAATTTGATTTTTTTTTTTACTTGTGTGTTTGATATTGATGCATTTGTAACTTAATTTAACAGATTAGGTGGACTCCATATGATGCACTCAGACATTTCTATCCATTTCAGCAAGTATCTTTCTTCCACGGTTGCCTTGTCTGTGATCACATAATCGAGCCGTACATGCCGGATCGAGTGCTTAGGCAATATGGATATGTGCAGACGATACCTGAGAAGCCTCTTAAAGCTCGAGTTAAGAGAAGTCGTTCGAACAGAAATAAAGAGGCTTGGAGTGCAACTGCTGATTATTACACCACTTGGGATACACATGTACTCTCTCTGCAGAGACTTGGTGATAGTTGTCGTCAATCTTGGGATAGCAGTCCCGATTACGTTGATTGGTGGCTTGGTCAGGTTTACCCTGTAGTTTCAAATGTTGCCATTACGAAGCTCTCAACTCCTACACGTGCACGTTCAACCGAACCTTGGTTGAGGAATGATGAGGCAAAAAAGGAGTTGAAAATGTTGGTCCAGAAATATCGTTCTGATAAAGAATTGACCATGGAGGAAGTTATGCAAAAGGTTATTCAGACGATTAACATTCTGACCGGCCCGATCGATACTACTTCCTCACGTGCAGGTATCGGGCGAATCAAGGCCACCCACACCAGAGCTACCGCCAAACTGAGAGGCAAGGGTAGACGTCATTTCTGAGTGCATTCATAGGGATTGAAGACTTGTTTTATTTAGTGTTTTGTTGACCTTTTGGATTGTATCATGTATGGATTTGATACTATTGACTGTTATGACTATCCTACTGACTTTTTGTTGATCTCTATTTTAGCCTATGTATTATGACATTTGTTTTGCTTACTTTACAATTTGTTTAGCTTACTTTTGTTGATCTTTGTCATTATATATAAGGATTGCACAGGATAATGATTATGATTATACAGAAGGAGCTATGTCCAATTTTTTAAAATAATATATGACATTGTGCAATTAAATAATTTGGACTCAATCTGAAGTATTGCATCTTTCTTTCATTCTGTAATATAATTAATAGCTAAAACTCGGTGATGTACTTCCACATTATTGCACAAAAATCGGTGACGAACTTCCACATTTTTGCACAAAACTCGGTGACGAACTTCCACCTTTTTGCACAACACTCGGTGACGAACTTCCACATTTATGCACAAAATTCGATGACGAACTTCCACATTTTTGCACATAACTCGGTGACGAACTTCCACATTAATAGCTAAAACTTGGTGACGAACTTCCACATTAATAGCTAAAATTCGGTGACGAACTTCCACATTTTTGCACAAAACATGAAAAAGATAGCCGACTTTTGTGTGAAAACGTGGAAGTTCGTCACCGAGATTTGTGTTAAAATGTGGTCAGATTGGTCGAATTTTCCTGTTAAGATGTTTGTTCCAAAAATACAAATAAACAAGATAAAATTTGAAAACACCTGAACAATGTTGCTTCACAAGAAACCAAAATAAGTGGTTTAACTATGTTCCTACACAATGTTGCTTCAAAAACACCTAAAATATACGGTTTAACCAACCAAAAGTTTCAAAATATGTGGTTTAACCAACCAAAAAGTTACAAAATATGGCATAAACTATCAAATGTTATGAATAACTCCACGAGCAATCTGTCCAATCTTTTTGAAAGTGAAAACCGTCTCCCATCCATTAGAATTCGGTTGATGGAAGTTTATCCAAGAGGTTACCACGGGCGGCAAAGTGACTCCAATACCAAAACACACCTAGAATAGAATAAATCAAATACCATTACTCAAATACTATTAAATCAAATACCATTACTTTGCATCATTAAAAAACAACCTTAAGGACAACACATATAATGATTTCGAATACCTGAACGAAGTGATTCTCATTAATCAATCCTACGCAAATAGACCTCGGCCGTGTGGGCACTTCAGTTTTAAGAGGAAGGTAAGAGATTGACATTAGTGGGCTTAACGAAACGAATACGACGTTATACGTCGTTGCAACCAAGTCCCCCATTTCCGGCAAAGTAAACCAATGTTTTTTATGTGCAACAGGAGTAAAGCAGTTAAGGGCGTCCATAATTGCTTGAACACGATTCGAATCCCGGAAAGCCAGCTCGTACAAGTGCACGTTTCGGGCTAACTCACTCATCAAGTCCTGTCTAACACGAGCCCATGCATCCTCACCAAATCCCATCATTGATGCTACTGCCCGGAATCCACAATGACCATCACCAAGTACATTCTTCACATCGACCACGTACGGTTGGTATTCCATAGGAAGAGATGATACCAACCCTTGTAATGTACTACATCGGGTACGCTTGCGGTATATCTGTACAAGTATAAGATAATATGATACATAATTAGGTGTTTGGAATTATACATTAGTAATGAAGTACAAAGTAGTGGTTTGGAATTACCGGTTGCTTTTTTAGGAGTCCTTTCTTCTGAAACATAGGCGATGGGGCGCTGTCATCCACTACAACAACCTCCGATATCGTCGAGCAACTTCCAACCTGTGACTGCACATGCTCGAAAAGACTTGGATCTCGTTTAGTAGATTTGTCAGAGGCTTTTTTCTTACCCTTTTTCGGTCGACCACGTGTATCGGTTAGTGGCTTTGGTTCAACCAAATTAGTGGTCCCCGGATTCGCCATCTCCCTCATATTCCTTAAAAATATTAACCTTTGAGTTTCATCAAAATTTTCATACACCTTAGCCATATCACCAACAGCATCTTCAAAGCGATGATCGATATCCTCCATGACATCATTTTTCACGTGTTGCTCCATGTCGAACTTTCTCCAGAAATGATCAACTGCATGTAACAGTATTGGTTTGTCTGCATACACGTACTCCTCAATCTCGTGGGCACACGGCAAACCGTACACCGTTCTCAACACATGGGTGCAATCACTCGGATCAAATAATAGTGTTTTCACCCTCTTAACTTCGTCAAACAACCTCTCCAATGCATATGATGAGACTACTCCCCGTAAACTGTTATAGATACTCGACGAGAACTTGTGCATAACTACATTCATACTCTTCTCAAATGACGTTTTAATATGAGTATGACAAGCTTCGTAAAGAGCATCACACTTCACCCAACAAGTCTCAAAATTGCCAAACGAATTTCCGAGCATTCTCTTCAAAGCAGAATGATGACTCTCAACCCTAAAAGATAATATTTAAAAAGAACCTTAATAAAAGAATGATAGACTCTCAACCATAAAAGATAATAAACATTTAAATACCTATTGGTTGTGGTATTTCCATAATGCATCACCTTGTTGGTCCATGCCTTCACGAACCTCTCTTTATATGGGTTGATACATTGCTTCATTACATAGTTCACCGACTTCTTGACGAACTTTGACTGAAGGACATCAACAACTTCTTGAAACTCTATCTCATTTTCAGCAAACATAATATAGTTGAATTACCTCATGAACGCCTTCCACTTGTCCTCGTCCTTGAAGTCCCCTTTGCACTTAGCTAACACATTTCACTCAATGTGCCATGTACACAAAAAATGCTTCGATTCCGGAAACCTATATGCGACCGCATTCATTAAGGCCAACTCCCGATCTGTAACAATAACTCTTGGCAAAGAAGCTTCACCCAACATGTCCCTCAAAACGCCTAATGCCCAAATATAATTCTCTTCTTTCTCACCCATCAAGTATACAGATGCAACAGAAAATGTTATCCCAGTAGATGTGACTCCCACAATCTCTAAATACGGTAATCTGTATCTGTTTGTCTTGTATGTGCAATCAATCAACAACACATTCGGAAAAGCACGTACCAACTTGATGGAGACGGGATGTGAAAAGAACAACTCAATCAAACTGTTCGTCTTCTCACATCTTCTACTAGAATGAAAATATTTATTCTCAACAAATTGACTCATCAAGTACTGCAACTGCGAACGACCACAATATTTGTTGATCCTGTGTTTATTCCGTGCATTGTATATTGTTGTAAGTGTAGCAACATTGTCCTCATTCTTCCTTTTCAACTCCTTCAATACGGCCTTCGGAGGGGCATGACATTTTGACATATCCACCACAAACATTTCTTCCTCGGCAGTTAGACGTCCCGCATAGGAATGACCCTCTTTATACTTGGCTATGGGATGATTGTGAGTACCACATTTCACTTGTAAACTCCATTCAAAGGGGGTATTTTGGGTTCCCTTCAATAAAAAATGACATTCACATTTTTTTTGTGCTCGTGGCCTTTGCATTTGTTACTACTTTCTCTTCAATGTTGGGGTCATCAACATCTTTTTCTGTCTCCTTCTTAGGCTCAACTTTCGGCTTCCGCTTCGGCTTTCGATATAAACCTGCACGCTCACAAACCATATATACACGTGCTTTCTTCTTTCCACCTCCGCTATCTGAGTGTTTGACCGTTATAACCATATTGTGTTGCATACCAACTTGCCGTACCCAATCTTTAAGTGCATCACGGGAGGAGAAATAATCCATGTTCGTAAAAACACTTGTATAGTCCATGACAATCTCACCACTCGATAAAACTTCTTCATTTGCCTCGTTACCTTCATTCCCCTCATTTGCAGAATGATGACTCTCAATCGCAGATTTTCCATGCTCATCTTCGTCATATTCTTCCTCTATGTAATCTTCCTTATCATCAACCAACCTCTATTAAACAAAAAAAAAATCTTAATTTGATACTGTTTGAAAAAAAAATCAGAAAAGTGAGATATAATGTGGAACTATTTTCCGAAAATTGAGACATAATGTGGAACTATTTCCCGAAAATTGAGACATAATGTTGAACTATTTTCCGAAAATTGACACATAATGTGAAAGTTTTTTTCGACAATTTAGACATTATGTGGAAGTGTTTATCGAAAGTTGAGACATTATGTGGAAATTTGTTCCGACATTTGGTACATTATGTTGAAGTATTTATCGAAAGTTGAGACATTATGTGGAAAGTTTTTTCAAAAATTGAGAAAACTCGTGGAATTTTTCGTTGTCTAAAGAGCTTAAAACTCGGTAGGGTTGGCCGAGTTAGAGTGCAATTTTCGGTGAACCAGTATTGAGTTTTGAAAAAAACGGTTTTTTCAAAGAATAAAAACGAAAACGAAATGCAATACATATATATTCATTTCAACTACACAATAATACAACAATGGGCCCAAATGAAACAATAACAACATCAAGATAATCAAATACAAATAAACACTATACAATACAAAAAATTTAAAACTATGCTTTAAAAAATAAAACGAAAACTTACATGTAGATAACGAACACTTTGTTTTTCAACCATTATTATCAAGTTTCTTCAAGTTGGCTTCATAGATTAAGATTACAAGTTTTCAATTTTTTTTTTTTTACGAGGGAGGGGCGACAGTTTTGGAAAAGAGGGAGGAGTGCAAATCCTTTTTGTTTGAAGTGGGTGAACTCAACATCTATAGGGTAGGATGGTCATTTCACCTATTTGTTCAAAAACTAATTTTGAGTGGAGGCTGAACACATAATAAATGGGGGGCATTTATCCGTGGCCCTCCTGATTTTGTTAGTGAATTTAATATTTTGGGCCTCATAGGCTTGGAATACTGGTGTTTTTAGTTTGTAATTTGTTGTGGGCCACTTTTGAGCCTCTGTACCTTCAAACAATCAAACACCTTTTCCTTTTCATTTTATAATATCACATTATTTTTCATATATTATGAGCCAACTGATTTTGAATGCATGTTAATAGAATAATAGTTGATGAAATGTTTGGACTTTGGACAATACAAGTATGAGTGAATTCGAAATGGATAACTATTATTTTTATGGCAGGATAATCAATTTTAGCTTATACTCCGTACTTTTCAATTTTTATTAAATTTAATATATATATATATATTTTTAAGTAAATTATACCTATACTTTTGATTTTGTTATCAAATTTAGCACAATTTTTTTCTTTCATATCTATATTTTTCATTTTTAATCAAATGTAGCACATACTATTTATATTTTACCAATTTTAGCAAATATTTTAATCAATTAATTTAAAATATAAAAAAAGTAAAAATTATCTAATAACTAAAAAAGAAGAATATCTTTAATATATGTTTAAATTAAAAAATTTAATTTAAATCTACAAATTTAAAAAAAGATTCCACCATTTAATTAATGAGAAAGGTAGAGAAGTACATCTATCATCAATTTTAACTTTATTTGTATTAAAAAAAAATAAAAACTTAACTTTATTTATAAAGTTTATAGGTGAAATATCTTTTTAGTAACTCAATACATTATGACGACAGTGTTTAGTTGTCAAGTAAATATAAAGTGGCCCGAACACCAACAAGCGATCTCATTTCGTTTTATATTTCATATAGTCAACCCAATTAGAATATGTTATATATTGCGTAGTTATTTTATTTACTAAAACACTCATATTCAATTGGGTTGGTCTGCTATGGACTCGATTGCATGTTGTAGACCCTAGTCCATGCTGCATTTATCAATTTACTGATTTACACTTTTTGGTAGGGTGCACAGCATGCACTCCGAGTGCATATTAGACTTTACCTATTCAATTTAATTAATGTAGCCATGTTGGTACGATCAATTGCATGGCCCCAATGTTTGCGCAGTACTCTAGTAGTTAGGAGAAATATATATCAATCACATGATATTCAGCTCCTGCTTCGATGGAGAAGATTTTGTTGGATCATGTAATGAGGTGTACTGTATAAATATGAGTACAAGCAGTGACGGAGCCAGAAATTTTAGATTGGGGGGCCCGATTTACATTACTATAAAGATAAAATAATATTATATTTAATTCATTATAAATTTTAATTGTTCCGACTCATAATAGGTGAAACAGTGTTAAAATTATTAGACAAATGTATAACTTAAAATATATTCCCTCCGTCCCGTAATGACTTGAATACTCATTTTTTTAAAAATGTGAATTTAGTGAGGTGTGGGGTCAAATAAATGAGGAGTATTTTTTATGATTTAGTTAGGTATAAAAGGAATTTAGTGAGGTGTTAAAAAGAATTTAGTGAGACGTAGGAAGAATGTACATTAAAATGAGTGACAATTTTAAAAATAAAATGATGTAGTGAGAATATTAATTTTGTAGATTATTTACATATTATGAGTGTACAAATAATTTTGAAATGTCTCAAATAAAAAAAAGTATACAAATAATTATAAAACGGAAGAAATATACATAATAAAAAAAAAATTGGTGGGGGGCCCACTGCCCCCGCTGGGCCCTACGTGGCTCCGTCCTTGAGTACAAGTGAGAAAAATTAGGAAATACAACAAACATATTTAATCGTGAATAGTGATATTAATATGAAATATTTTAATTATATTATCGAATGGGTTGGTCTAGTATGCACTCGAGTGCATGTTGTGCACCCTAGTCTATGTTGCACTTTTCAGTTTTACTGACTTACACTTTTTGGTAAATGGTGTTGCACTTTTCAATTATCAAACTGTATAATAATATTTTTAGTATAATAATTGAAAAGTGCAACACCATTTACCAAAAAGTGTAAGTCAGTAAAACTGAAAAGTGTAACATAGACTAGGGTGCACAACATGCACTCGAGTGCATACTAGACTTTATGTTATCGAATATATAATGACGTTGAACAGTATTATATTGACTCCCCTTTACCGTCAATCTTGAGTCCGCTCCTGTGTGTAACATCACTTAAAGTTAAAATAAATATTAAATTATTAAAAAAAAAAATCGATGTTGAAAGCTCTATGGAATGGAGAAAAATCAACGTTTGGTGGACTTATGAAATTGACGGGGAAAGTAAATCATTCATTGATTAAAAGATAATAGGCTCGCGACGCACATCATCGATAATAGAAGCAGTACAAATACTCGGAAATTTGCTCATATCTAATCTACAAATCTACTTATGTTGCCTAGTCTTGCTAGAGTATGTGTCATATATCTTATTCGCCTCCCTTTTAGTAAATTGATTTTCGTGAACATTGTCAAGTGTCAATCATATATACTTCAGATGTCTTCGACGATCGTCACTCCATATGCCTCCATTTCAAAATCACCCCGAATAGCTTTGATAAGATCGAGATTCCGAGTCCGATTCATACTGAATTTCTCCGAATCCATCATTGGTTGCTTGATTTCAGAAAAGCAAGGGTACGTAATAACATTCTCTAATGACAGGATTAAAATACTTGATTAGTTGGGTTAAACACATCTTAATTGTTAGACCATGCAATCCCAAGAAACATGTAATCAACATTTCTATTCTCCTTTAGTAAGGGAGAAAAACAAAAAAAGTACAAAGAAAATAAAATAAAAATTGAAGTGTTAGGGAAAAAAAGAACCGAAAGTACCTTCAACTATTAAATTACCAATTCCTTTATTTTATATACTTGATCGTGTTTGGATTGAAATTAAAAGCATAAAGCCCGATAAAGGTAAGAAGTAAAAAATTGAAATTTAAAATTGCAGGAGTTGGTCTTTTAAGAAAATTTTCACCGTGGAAATTATTATGAAAAAATAGATAATTGGCAAGGAAAAAAAATCATTTTATGTTCCAAATAATTTAATTCTAATCCAATTTATATTCTTTAAATTTTATTTTTAATTTTCAATTTAGGTCTAAATTATATGATCAAAGGGTGAGTCTCTTGTGCACTCAAGTACACGGTGTACTTGAGTGGACTTTGACTGGTCAACTGTTGACCGGTCAACGGTTAAACTTTGACTTTTTTTTTTTCGATATTTTTTTTTATTACAAAAAATTTACATTTTTCAATGTTATTTTCAGCTATATTAACATACACTTTTCAGTTATAATATCATACACTTTTCAATTATAATAACATACATTTTTCATTAATAGATCATATACTTTTCAGTTATAATATCATACATTTCTCAGTTATAATAACATACACTTTTCAATTATAATAACATACATTTTTCATTAATATAACATACACTTTTCAATTATAATAACATACATTTTTCATTAATATAACATACACTTTTCAATTATAATAACATACATTTTTCATTAATATAACATACACTTTTCAATTATAATAAAACACACTTTTCAGTTATAAGAACATACATTTTTCATTAAAAACAATGTTGCACTTTTCATTATATTAACATACACTTTTCATTAAAAAACAAAGATGCACTTTTCAATATACTAACATACACTTTTTTTTAAAAAAATATTAAAAAAAAATTAAAGTTTGACCGTTGACCAGTCAAAGTCCACTCAAATACACCGTGTACTTGAGTGCATAAAAGACTTTGACATAATCAAAATGAAAAAAATTCAATTGGGTAAGACAAAACTCACATGTCATTAACAAAATTTGGCAAGATAAAACTAATAGGTTATTAACCGTTTGAGTCAACATTATTACTTGTTTATCAAAATGATATTATTAATTTGCTTACATATATGTATTACCCGTCACTCACTGTAATAAAAAAGTGTAAGTTTTCTACTGTAATTGAAAAATATTATTCACTATAACTAAAAAAATACAATATAATATTATTATTAAAAAATGTAAGTTATTTACAATAATAAAATTGTGTCACTCAATGTAATTGAAACTTATCATTCACTATAATTAAAACATTTATAAAACTTGATGGCTATAATCAAAACATGTAATTTTAGGCTTTTTATTTCTTTAATTGTATACAACAATATGCTTATACAAATAATTAAAAGGTCCATCATTACATATAAAATAGGGAAAACCAAAGAAACGCAAAATAAATTAATAATTCACCACTTACAAATATGTTCAGAATCTGGTTGGTGGCTATAAAAGAATCCCACTAGTAATTTTTAATTCAATCGATTAAAAGACATTTCACATCACGTTTGTGTTTAAGATGCATTTGATTTTTTTTTTTTAATTGTTGAATTTCTTTATATATATAAAGGATCCAAATAAACAAGGCCGGGTTTTTTTAGATAGGGAGTTCGTCTTCTTTTACAATAGACGTTCAATTAAAAGTTGACACGTCATTTTGATCTTACAATTATAAGTAATCGTACTTTGTCACTAATTAAAATATTTTTTTTTAAAAATATATATAAAATTACTGAATTGTCCTTATAATAATTTTTAAAAGAATATTAAAAAAAAATCCAAGACATTTTCTCGAGTCAGACTAGGCCGTAGCAAGCTCAACCCAATACGAGGGAAACACACATTCTCAACGGGCCATGACCCGGACCCGACCAATCCAAATTCAATCTAATTTGAGGGAAACATACATCTCCAACGGGTCATGGGCCAGGCCAACGGGCCCAATCCGACCTATTTGATAATTGTCAAAGTCTTGTATGTACTCAAGTACACCATGTACTTGAGTAGACTTTTACTAGTCAAATGTTGACCGTTGACCGGTCAACGGTCAAACTTTGACTTTTTTTTTTAATTTTTTTTTTTTGGTTTTTTTTTCGATTTTTCTTTTCGAAATTTTTTTTTTCAATTTTTTTTTTTTGAAAAAGTGTATGTTATTATGACTAAAAAGTGTATCTTTGTTTTTTTTAATGAAAAGTGTATGTTACTATATTGAAAAGTGCAACATTGTTTTTAATGAAAAGTGTATGTTATTATAACTGAAAAGTGTATGATATTATAAATGAAAAATGTAAGTTATATATTAATGAAAAGTGTATGTTATTATAAATATAAAGTGTATGATCTATTAATGAAAAGTGTGTTTATTTAATGAAAATTGTATGTTATTATAACTGCAAAGTGTATGATCTATTAATGAAAAGTGTATGTTATTATAACTAAAAAGTGTATGTTCTATTAATGAAAAGTGTAAGTTATATATTAATGAAAAGTGTATGGTATTATAATTGAAAAGTGTATGATATTATAATTGAAAAGTGTATGATACTGAAAAGTGTATGCTAATGATACACCTTTTGTTTATTTGTACTTGCACTTTCATAATCTAGAAAAACTGGTGCTAATTTTTTTTTAAAAAATTATTATTAATTTTACACGTTTTATTATTTTTTACTTGCACTTTTATTACTATTAATTATATTATTAGTAAGTGCAATTAATGATATTACTAGTACTTGCACTTTTTTTTATAATGTATAAAAAACCTGTTGCTAATTTTTTTTTTAAATTATTATTAATTTTACAAATTTTATTATTTATTAATTGTACTTTTAATGTATAAAAAAAAACTGTTGCTAGTGAATGTTAAAACTGTTAAAATAAAATAACGAAATTTTTTAGAAGTGGGAATCGAACCTGTTTTTTTTTACAAATAACAAAATTTTTTGCTTGCACTTTTTTTATAATGTATAAAAAACCTGTTGCTAATTTTTTTTTTAAAATTATTATTAATTTTACAAATTTTATTATTTATTAATTGTACTTTTAATGTATAAAAAAAAAAACTGTTGCTAGTGAATGTTAAAACTGTTAAAATAAAATAACCAAATTTTTTAGAAGTGGGAATCGAACCTGTTTTTTTTACAAATAACAAAAGTTTTTGCTAGAAGGGGAATCGAACCTTTTTTACAAATAACAAAAGTTTTTGCTAGAAGGGGGAATCGAACCTTTTTTTACAAATAACAAAAGTTTTTGCTAGAAGGGGGAATCGAACCTTTTTTACAAATAACAAAAGTTTTTGCTAGAAGGGGGAATCGATTTTTTTACAAATAACATAAGTTTTTGCTGGAAGGGGGAATCGAACCTGGGACAGGTTGTTAAGGAAATCCTAGGACAACCACTAGACTACAATAAGTTTTGTTAAATATTTTATTTTTTATCATATATATAATATATATTTTCTATATAGCTGGACTCAAGTACACCGTGTACTTGAGTACACAGCAGCCCTACCCTTGATAATTATGTAATTTTATAATTAAATATTTTTATTTATTTTAAATTAAAATGATATATTCGTAATTTTTTATTTATTAAAAGGGCAAAGGCAAACACACCAATATAAAATGCAATTATATTCAATAAAATTCATACATTGAATCAATGATCCAACAATATTTGAAGCATTGCCTATAAAAATCATAAGTTGGAAAAAGTGGAGAAAGACCCAAATAACATAAATAAATTGGTCTTTTAAAAAAAACATAAATTGGAGGACGATTTGCAAGATTGTAAAACTGTTGTAGAAAAAACAAAAGTGTGTTACATAAAAACTGTACTAAATTATATAAACTGAAAAGTAAAATAAAAGCTAGTCTCTCATTCTCTTACTTGATGATCCATTTACCATTTTGTGTATTTCATACTTAACACATTTTCTAAAATTATAAAAATACTTTTAAACAATTCCCTTAAAAAATCACAATATTACAACAAATGTCACTACTTTATTACATTAAAAATTAACTTTATTATTATTTATAAAATTGATTTTTTTTTTAAATTCGAGTCAAAAAATGATTTGTCTTTTACTAAGAGACGGAGGATGGAGTATCTTCTTCATTCAATCGAGTTGGCCAAATCTCCCTCCATGTAATCAAACGACAACGGAGTAACGCGGGAGCTATTCCCTATATCCGGGTGCACGAATCCATAATTCCTAATCACCTGATTATTTGCAAAATTGATCGCCCTTTCCATCCCCACCCTACAAGCCTCCTCCTCGTACGCCGGATTCTGGTCCCCGTTGCACGGCTGACACCCCGTGAAATGCGTCACGAACGGCCGCCGCCCCTGCTCCACCGCCCCGTAATTCCTCCCAAATTCCTCAAATCTCTTCACAATCCCCAGCCAATACCCATGCAACGAGTACCCATTTTCAACGTAGATCATTTTCCGCCATTTATTTCCCCCTTTCAACATCAAATAAACCAGAGCCGATTGATCGTCGGATTCTGGAAACATCTTGTCCGTTAAAGTGTCTCTCATGATTTTCCCCCAATTTTTAAAATTAGGGCTTTTCGGCCCCATTCCTGCCCAAACATCCAACAAATCAATCGACCATTGACAGTTTCTGATCAGAAAAACGCCTGCGTTTAACGAAACCCAGCTCTTTTTCTCGTAAATCATATCGGTCCATCCATGAACAACGAGATTAAAACCCTTGTACCTCTCGAATGGGACCACAAAATCCATATCAGTGAAAATTGCATCCGAATCGATCCAGAATAGCCACTCCACTTCCGGGTGGGCCACCATTGCAGCTCTCAGAATCGGGATTTTTGCCCAGAACGATCGCATTTCCGGATCGAGAAACGCGTTGTTGTAGAAAATTTTGTACCCGTGAATCCGGCAATAATCAACCTTATTTTTGAAAAATCTCAGTAACAAATAATCTCCAGATGGGTTTGTGCACGAAGAAGGCTGAGAGCCTGTAACCACGAGAACAGTACTCCCAGACGACGTCGTGCTATGTTTGAGCCACTGATTTCTCTTTTCATCCCAATTAATCATGGGTTTATCGATTGTGTAAACGGTTTCATGATCATCGTAAAATGTTTTGATCAACGGTTGATGATTTTGGGGGTTGATTATGGCTTTTGGCTTCCAAAAGAATGATGATAAATTAGTGAAGGAAAACAGAGCACAGAATATAAGAATTGAAGCTGCGGCTAAAATCCAGAGTTTAATGTTTCTGGAGAAAATTGAGGGTTTAATTTTGAGCTTAGGCTTTGCGGCCATGGCTGATTTTTAACTTTTATTTGGGTGAGTAAGGATGGATAGAGTATATGAAAACTCTGTGGTACTACGTACACTCAGAGGCTCATGCCAAGGGATAATCCCAATTTCAATAATAATCTTCAAAGCTGTCGATTACAATGCATATTGAAGGCTATAAATAATGGATTGTTCTGCTATGGACTCGAGTGCATGTTGTGCACCCTAGTCCAAGTTGCACTTTTCAGTGTACTGACTTACACTTTTTGGTAAATGGTGTTGCACTATTCAATTATTACTAAAAATATTATTATACAGTTTAATAATTAAAAAGTGCAATACCATTTACCAAAAAGTGTAAGTCAGTAAAACTGAAAAATGCAACATGGACTAGGGTGCACAACATGCACTCGAGTGCATACTAGACTTTACCATAAATAATAGTCTCTGCCCATACATAAAAATGCCCATACATAAAAATGAAGTGGAAAACTTATAGTAAAATTAAATGAGAAACTTATTGTAATTTTTTGGGATATTCATAAAAAAAAAAAATCAGTGATTAAGTGTCTAAAGTATCGTACTTAGAATGAAATCGAGGTTAAATGAATTCACAGAGCTAAAAGTTGATAAAGACCGAGAAAAGACTATACCCATCTTTAAGATATCGTGGTCCAATGGAATTATGGTAGCTAAGTGTCCGTTGCACACAGAAATAACATACATATCAAAGCAACGATGCAAAAGGATTAAAATACTGAGTTCATGTTAAAAATAATTTGTGTTTGCTCGAAAAGGACTAAATACTGAGTTTTAAAAATATAGATAACCTAGATTTTCTATGGTCAGAAGAAAGGGGTTCGTCCTTCCTAACAATAGAAAACTAATTACAATGACACGTCGTCCATCTTCACCATAGTGCAATATGAGTTTGTCATTTGATAAAATAAATATATAAAATAACAAAAATATCCTTATAATAATTCTTATAAAAATTCCAAAATTTATAAAGGTAAAGTCTAGTATGCACTCAACTGCATGCTGTGCACCCTAGTCCATGTGTACTTTTCAGTTTACTGACTTACACTTTTTGGTAAATGGTGTTGTACTTTTCAATTATTACTAAAAATATTATTATACAGTTTAATAATTAAAAAGTGCAACACCATTTACCAAAAAGTGCAACATGGACTAGGGTGCACAACATGCACTCGAGTCCATAGCAGACCAACCCATTTATAAATGAATAATTTCATTTACGTCCCATAATTTAGACCTAATTCAATTTAAGTCCACTGAATATATATTTTTTCATTTTGCGTCTTTTTTAATTTTAAATATTAATATGTATTTACTTTTTATTATAAAAAATCGGGTCATTTTGACTTAGTGGCCCAACAATTCGTCCAAAGCTCATTGGGCCCATGATGGACTGACCCGGACCGAAAAGATAAACATGACGGGTCGACCCGACTCGACATGTTTGTCATCTATTACTATATATGTTATTTTATTATCAAATATTTTAAATTATTTAAATTTAAAAGAATATTTTTGTTATTTTATATTTATTAATTTAATTTATTAGTAGAATGAAGTTGTCCAATGCATATTGTATTGGATCAATGATTCAATGTTTGCTCTATTGCTATAATGATTCAACTATATTTATTGTGTTTTTGTTAACAGGAACCACAAAAAGACCTAAATTTAAAATCAAAAAGTTTTGGAGAGAAAAATTAAAACTGTTGCAATTTAAAGGGAAAAAAAGTACTCCGTATTTACCCTTTATTTTTGGATGACGTCATGATATATTGGACATTTGGACCTAATAATCGAGGAGGAATATTAACTGATAATTAAAAGAATTTTATTTATATTAATTTTATAATATTTTTTCTCATTCTAACCCAAGGATGAAAATATCCGGAAATATTCCCGATATATCCTCGATATATCCATTTTTCGGGGTCACCGATATCGATATTGGGAAGAATCGATATTTCCACGATATTTGTAAAAAATTTGAAAATATCGATATATATCGGTAGACAATAACAATATCGAACCTAATATCGATAAAATATCGGAAAATATCGAGAAAATGTCGATAAATTTCGAAAAATATCGATAAATATCATACGAAATAACATTGTATATTATATTTTATATAAATTTATCATTGATATAAAATGTATTCAAATTATTTTGTTGATTTTATGTACTAAAGGCTTGTTATTAAATTTTTACAATTTTTAAAATTTACCGATATCGATATTCGATATCGATATATCCGTCCATATTTCCATAAATTTAAGGTCTCGATATTCCCACCGATACGGATATTTTTATCCTTGTTCTAACCCTCAATATATATATATATATATATATATTTTTTTTTTTTATATTTTTTTTTTTTTATTTCTCATTCTATCTCTTGAGGAGGAGATTTATCGACTAAATAATTTAATATGAATAAAATTATTTTAATGAAATTTAAGTTTCGATTAGTTTTAAAACTTCAAATATTATTCAAAATTCTAACTTTTAATGAAATATAAAAGTAATTTATTTATATTAATTATTAATAAATGTCACGTTCCTCCTCCCAACTTTAATTTTTAAATAGCACGTCCCTCCCAACTTTTTTCCAGCTAGATTGCATAATGCCGGAATCTAAACAGAAAATGGCTTTAATAACCTGTAGATTCCTTTTAATGTTTTAATTTTGTTCCAACGTTGACAATTACAAAAATAAATAAATGCATGTATAAAACAAGGGTTTTTTAATTAATACTATATTATAGCTTTAATAACCTGCAGATTCCTTTTAATTTCTCATTGGCTGGACACAAAGGTTTTAAGAAAAAATAGATAAAGTAAGAGTGTTGTGGAATTGTTTTGAAGTAGAAATAAAATGATTGTTTTCATTAAAAAAATGAACATATTTTTTTTGATAGACAAATAATGAGAGTGAATATACTTTTGATTGATAGATAAATAATAAAATATCAATTAAAAAGATTTGAAATTTATTTTTTTATTTAATTTTACCATTTAATAATTAGATACCGATTAGAGACGGCCAAATTCCGTATCAAATAAAAAAAATTAATTTCCATCTAATCCGTACGTATTAGAGACGGATTTGATATCCGTCTCTAAATTTTAGTATCAAAATAAAACTTTTTTTTTTTTGTAGTGGTTTCTTTAATTTAATGTAAGTGGAGTAAACAAATACTTATTCCGTCCATTTTTTTAATTATAGCCCAATTTTTAAGGAAAGTAAACTATTCATTAAATAATTATTATTATATGAAAGAGGTGGCGGAAATATTTAACGTGCATGCGTTTATTGAAAAGCAAGAGATAACAGCCAATAAATAAATAAGTCACACTTTATTAAAAAAGAGAAAAAAAAAAAAGCAATCACGTAATAAAAAGTTTAATAAGTCGATCTCACGATTTATATATGTTAGCTTGAGCAATTTTCGAGCTGTGACATTGACACCACACTTGCCAATCAGGCCACCGTTATCAAATAGATTTGATACTTAAGCATACGGTGTAGACGTTCCTTGTTGATTGGTGACCGATTTACATTATCTATAAAGAAAAAATAATATTATACCTGCAAAAGTATTTTATTATAAATTTTTTAATACATTTCATTAAATTTAACGATTTTTTTTAAGGGAATTAATTTTAATTGTTCCGCCTTGTACTAAACGAAACGGTGTTAAAATTTAATTTGCAACGATGCATAGACATTAGTTATTAATATTAGATAAATGTAGAACTTAAATTATACTACCCCGTCTCGTGATGTCTTGCTTGACAGACTCACTTTTTAAGAAAATGAATTTAGTGGGATTGTGAAGTCAAATAAAGATTGAGTATTTTGAGTGATTTAGTGAGATGTAAAATACTGATTTAACTTTTTTCCTTTTATTAGTCTTAATTTAATTCCTCCATTTTCTTTACCTTGATTTATACTTTTTCCTTTTATTAGTCTTAATTTAAAATTAAATTAATTGCTTTTCAAAATATTGTCATTCTTTCCAAAATCATTTAACATTAATGTAGGGTAAAATGGTCCATAAATTATTATCTTAATTTAAATGGTCCATAAATTATTATCTTAATTTAAATGGTCCATAAATTATTATCTTAATTTGTTGAAAATTGTTAGAATGACATTTAATAAAAAATGGAGGGAGTATAATTTAGTGAGTTGTAGAAGAAAATGTGGGTAAAAAATGAGTATCAATTTTTAAAATAATATAGTGATTAGGGTATTAATTTTGTGAAATATTTTCGTATTATAGAAATGTGCAAATAATCTTGAAACATCTCCATAAAAAAAATACATAAGTAATTACGGAAAAAAATGTATAAAAAAAAATAGTGGAGATCCACTGCCCCGTTGGGCCCTTATTTTCCCCTCCCCCATGACTCGAACCCAGGACCTAAGGTCTAGGTAGTGGTGCTCTAACCACTTGAGCTATCCCACTTTGTCATAATTGCAATTGTGTTGATGTGTTATTTATAGACTTCATTAATCGTGCTAGCTTTAGCTGTCAATTAATATTGAACATGGGAGGCCATGATGTTGCTAGTATATTATTTAGTGATTTATTTATACAAGTTATCACGTGGTGAATGTTGTGACTAATCTAAAATAAATATACAATATTTTGACTAATTTTCTCATAAATCTTCTAAATTCTTTTGTTAACCTTCACAATTTTCTTTATATAATCAATAATATCATTGTTAGGAATTAATATACAAGAATTAATTCTCACCCTCTCTACAAGTTCGGACTTTTAGATGAGACGAAATTCTTTCATGGTATCAGAGCAAACTGGGCAAAAAGGGTCTGAGTTCGATTCCTGTTGAAAGCACTCCACCCATTTAAATTGGCCACTCGATGGGCCTCCTCCCCAAAAAGGGTAAGAGGTGTTAATCCGGCCCACGAGTGAGGGGGAGTGTTAGGAATTAATATACAAGAATTAATTCTCACCCTCTCTACAAGTTCGGACTTTTAGATGAGACGGAATTCTTTCAATCATCATAGTTAATCTATTCTAGCATATCTTTTTAATACATAAAGTTGTTAGTCCATTTAATCATCATAGTTAATCTGTTCTAGCATATTTTTTTAATACATAAAGTTGCTAGCATATCTTTTTAATAGTACATAAAGTTGTTAGTCCATTTAATCTTTCTTGCGACATAGTGAATTGTATATATGTTTTTAACAATTTTAATTTAGAAAAACTTATTTCACCTGATGACACGGTCATATAGGAATAGTAAATAATATTCTATAAGCAATTAAGCCATTAGGATAACAATCCAAAACACTTACAAATTCAAGAATTTCAATAGTAGTCTTTTTTTTTTTTGTTGATAAAGTAACTTGCAAAACTTTTAATTTAGAAAACAAATCATTTGAATCAATATCTAAAGAGTTGTCATGAGTATTCCCTAAATTCTCACACCATTCTTTTAATTTATTATTATCCAAAGATTTTAATTTATTTTAATAAAATAAAATCTAAAAATATTATCAATGTTTGCAATTGTTCAAATCTATTTTTTAAATCAGCAATAGCAACATCAACAATTCGATGTCAAGATGAGATATAGCCACTTGAATGCAACAAAATATATTGGAATGAAAATTAGAAATTTGGAATATAAAGTTTGAAAACACTCTAGATAATTTATATATAGGCACTACTCATTAACTGTTCTCCATACGCCTGTGTACATTTTGGGTGTATTTTGAAACACAACTAACTGCTTCTAAAATCACTTATTTTCAAATCTCTCCCTCACAGCTTTTGAAAAAAAAAATGATTATAAAAGCAGTTAATTGGTGTTACAAACACACCCTTAATTAGATATTGGGTATTGACCCGTTGGGGGTAATTGCTATTGATCATTTTCAAGAAAAAGTTCATAATAAATTCATATTTAATATTTTACTGTTATAATATTATTGTAAATTTAGATTAGATATTCAAATTCATTATATATTTTTTTTACTTTATATATATATATATATATATATATATAAATAAAAGTAGACCCTAAAAATTCAGGGCTCAGGATGGTCAGGGCTCAGGACGGTCGCCCTCCTGCTCAGGGCCACCACTGAATATATCTAACATAAACTAGTACTCCACCTATGTTTCTTTTAATGCATACTCCTTCCTATTTAAAACGTATGACATTGTTTTTTTTTAAATAATTATATGATGGTTTGTTCTTTTCAATGTAAATTAATTACATTTTTTTTAAAATTATCTTCAAATTAATTAATAATAATTTAAATAATACAAAATAATATTTTTTAATTAATTAATAGTGTAGAATTATAAAATAATTAATTAGAGTGATATAGATTTCTAGGAGGAGTAGTAAACAAATACTTATGACGAAGTTGGATAGCTCAAGTGGTTAGAGCACCACTACCTAGGCTTTAGATCCTGGGTTCGAGTCATGGGAGGGGAAAAAAAAGGGCTTTAGATCCTGGGTTCGAGTCATGGGAGGGGAAAAAAAAAGGATCTAAGGTTCGAGTCATGGGAGGGGAAAAAAGAAAAAAGGATGGGTATTTAATGTAATTCAAAAAAAAATTAAACAAATACTTATTCCATCCATTTTTTTAATTATATCGTACAATTTTTTTAAGGAAATTAAACTATTCATTAATTATTACTATATGAAGCGTTGAATAAAAATATAAAACGATTTTTATTTTTTTGAAAGAGGTGGTTGAAATTAACGTGCATGCATTTATTGCAACTCAAGAGATAACTTGAAACGATTTTAATTAACAGCCAATAAATAAATAAAACAATATAATCACCTAATAGAAAGTTTAACAAGTCGATTTCACGATTTATGGTTGATTTAATTTATGTGTAGTCGGTTTATTATTAATTTTTAAATCCTATATTTTAATTTAGGGTTGATTTCCACCACAAAGGAATTCTTCTATCAATCCAGTGTGCAACAACAGAAGCAATAATTTCCATAAAAAGTATAATATAATGATGGTGCCGAAAGGAGTGTGACACGTGTGTGGAGAGGAATACACGTGTATATATTTTTTAAAATTTTTTAAAACAATAAACACAATTAATCAAAATTAGGTAATTTAGGTGAGTTGTCCTACTAAAATACCTTTTATAGTATTTTTACAAGTTTTAACAAATTAACAACTTATATACAAAATTATGACAAACCCTTTTTATACTCCTTTTAAAAATACTAAGTAAATCATCTAATTTTACTCCCACCAAAAATACAATTCTATCACTGCTTGAATAATGATTAATACAATCTCATGCAATAACAATAATAATCAATAAGTAATAATCAACCAAGCAATAAGCAAGTCACAATAGTGCAGAATGTTCTTGTGTTTCGGAGGCTAAACTGCTCCTACGTCCACTTTCCTAATTTATAGGATAATTTCTTAATCACTTCGGAATTAACTTATTTTTAAAGTGCCAAGGTGCACTCTCTTCTTCTTCTCTTGATTTCTTATAACCTTGTCTCGCTGCAATACTCTTAAACTATTTCTCTTGATTTCTTACAACCTTCTCTCGTTGCAATACTCTCAAACTACGTTTCTTGATTTCTTACAACCTTCTCTCGTTGCAATACTCTCAAGCTACTCATCTTAATTTCTTACAACCTTCTCTCGTTGCAATATTCTCAATCTTGTTTTTGGTTACCAATTAATGTGATATCCTTTACAATTAAAAACAATGTAAAGACTAGGATATCACTTTCTGATCTTTGAATAATCTTGATATACAGACTAGTGGAAACTATTGGATAACACTCAATTAATTGCTTAAAAGCTTAATCTCTCGGTGCTTTGAGTGTTTGAATGTATTAGAATAGCTTGAATAAATTTCTCTATATCTTCAGCTCTGTGTATGTTAACCCCGTAGTCTTGAAATAATTCTAAGACTTGACCTATTTATCATCTCGGAATCAAAGCGCTCACACAGTTCTCTCACCTTTTATTTTACATTGAGGCTTAAATCTGCTAAGACTTAAACATCACTTTCGGTATTGACAGTGTTGTTCATCACACTCTCTTCACTTGAATCCGTGTTAAGAGTTGTACCTTGTGTTCGATCTTCGTCTTTCACCCAATTATCAAGCAAACATTGATTTTCTAAGTGTTCAATCGTCAATCTTGAACGTCTTGCATTCAAGGTATGTCCACCCATGCTAAAGACTCACTCGACGACTACAGTTGAGATCGAACATGCATCTCTTTTGCAATCAATCACAACACCATTTAGGCGGCTAATCTTCTTGAATTGAACAATGAACATATCAAATCAAGCAACTTTTGGAGACCTTGTTTTTATTCTTTGTCTTTGAGTTTGAGACGAAGCTCTTATTTGGGTGCATTTTCACTGTCTGAAGTACCACGATGAATTTCTTCATTTGTTTCATGTGTAGAAGAAGCATAACCGGGACCACGAGCAGTGACAGACCCTGAATTTTGAGATTGGGTACGATCATTGATATATAATTTTGAATATTTTTACATATTCATTATCATATTTAATGTGCATATAATCAAATTAAATATGTGAATAAATAAAATGTTATATGAAGTTCAAATCATTTCCTAATTTAATTAGTAGTACATAATAAAATTAGACACAAAATACTATAAGAACTTGGTTCAACGAAACTTTATCGTAAACTCTGTATCATTTAAAATACACAGTGTAATTGTTCAGTGATTTGAGAAAAATTGCATACAAAATTAAGCATTTTTTAAATGGTGATAATTTCATATGCTAAAGAGCAATACTTTGCATGTTAATAGGTGATACTTTAAAGAAAAAAATTCACAAAATCCTTATTTATAGTAGACTTACCCATAAGAATACAATCATATATTTATATATAAACAACAATTGTATATTATACAGTCATTTTATCAAACTCTTAGGACCAATTAAGTTTCTTTCTCCTACTAAGTCATGTAAAATAAGGAAAAAGAAATATATTTAAATATTTTTTTTGATAAAATTCTTGAAATATAAAAAAAAAAAAAAGAAGGGGTAGGGATACAGTTGCACCCCATGTCCCTCTATTGGGTCCGTCCCTGACCATGAGTCGCCTCTATATCCTTCACACTCCATAAAATATTGAGATCATCAAATTGTGAAGGAGGAGGAGAATAATTAAACATTGAAAGACATTTGAATCTTGCCCTTTTCTTTAAAAAAAAAAAAAGATGATGATCTTCTTCCTAACATTTTTTTTTGTATAAAAATTATAAAGTATAAAATTTAACAAACTATAGAATATAAACAATAGAATATATAATTAAGAGACAACATTATTGTAAAAGCGTATTACTTTGAAGTTAGAACATGAGAATGGGTGAGAGATGAAGAAGAAGGAGTACTATTTATAGAGTAAAAAAATTTATTAAAATAATTGATTCCAACTACTAGTTTAGAGTTGCACTTAGAGCGATTAAAATGGGCCAAATCCATCTCCGCACGACCCACGGACTAGACCGTGTGAGGCACGCTTACGGCTTACCCGTGATTTATATATATATATATATATATATATATATATTGTTTATTATTATTATCTCAAATAATACTTCTACTTAATTTTTTTTTTTTACAAGAATACTTAATATGTTAAGAGGGAAGAAAATAATTGAATATACGTCCCTTCCCAGCCCTACTTTATACTATTAAATAATAATAAGAACATAAGCACTAATTTATTTAAATGAATCAAATTTGCGTCGCTTCTCTACGCAACCAATGTGATTGTAATTGTCTCTTCCACCCTTCCCTCCACTCCTCCCAATCTCAATCCAACCACCATTGAGAAGTTTCGTCCTCCATTAAATTTATGTAAACTTTGTTTATTTTTTAATTTTTTAGGCATTGTTTATATACTATTTAAAATTTATTATAAATACTATATATGAAAAAGAAAAAAAATATTTAATTAAAAAGTTTGTAGGCGCGCTAGCCCGTTAAATTTGATGACCTCTGCCAAAAATACGAAATTTTAAGGATTAATAATGATAACTTGATAAAGAAAGTAAACTATGAACAAAACTTCAAATGTTTGAACTGAGTTGTCTGTCTACTATCACTCCTCAACTAATAATGATGGTAACCGAATTCATAACAATCGAACTTGACAATAAAAGATAGATCAAATAAAAGAAGAAAACCTATAAGTATAAACTTACAAGTCGAGGCAGAGGCCAGAACACCATTAAAATATTGTCTGAGAAAATCCTCCATAAATAAAATTCAGATCAAGAAAAAAGATACACCTCATCTGAAGATCAATGTCTATAAAAAAAATAGAATACATGATATTCATACCAATCGAACTTGATGATTGCACGAGTAATATCAATGCGAGTAATGAAAAATGTATCACAAAATTAACTAATTTCACAAGCACATCGACAAAGTTGTATGACTTGTGTATTGGTTTTTGCTTGGGCGCGGTTATACACACACCAACCTATTGAGTACATTCAACTGACAAATTTTTTATTCCAGTGGACTTGTAAAATGTCCAATATACCATTTCTGTAAAAAATTTAAAAAAACACGAAGGTGAGTACACCCACCCATTTCATTTTTTGCCGAATCATCCCCACCATCACCATAGTTTTAAAAAAATTCTTAACAAAATACAAAATTATGTTCAAATTTTTTTTTCGCACAAATCATTATTGTGCGAAAAAAAACATGTGTTCGGGATTTTTTTTCGGACAAATCAACATTGTCCGGAAAAAAACATGTGTTCGAAAATTTTAAATGAACAAAATTAAAATGTTCGATTTTTTTTTTAAAATAAACTCAATGTGTCCGAAATTTTTTTTTGAACAACTTTCATTTGTCCGAAAAAAAAAATCGAACATGCAGATTTCGAAGAAAAACGCAAATTTTTTTTGTTGATTCTTACCCTAAACCCTAATCTGCAAATTTTGTGTGCACAAACCTTAAATAAGAAAAATAAAAAATGTGCACAAAACCTAAACTTATCGGAATTACGGGGCGGTGAGTGGACGGGGAGGGGTGCGAACGGCCGCGGCCGCTTGAAGTGGAGGGGGTGCGGCCGCGAACGGCTGCGAAGGGGAGGGAGATGGGTTGTGGCCGCGAAGAGAGGGAGAAGGGTTGAGTCCGCGAACGGCCGCGAAGGGGAGGGAGAGGCGTTGCGGCCGCGAAGGGGAGGGAGACGTGTTGCGGCCACGAACGGCCGCGAAGGGAGAGAAAGGGGTTCGGTCGCGACCGGTCGTGAAGCAGGTGGGCGGCGACAAAGAAGGTGGGTGGCAGAGTCGCGAAGCAGGTGTGCGGAGGAGTCGCGACGAAGGTGGGCGGCGACGTGGCTGGCGAGTCGCGGAGGCGTGGGAAGGCGGGGCGGCACGGAGGTGGGCGGCGCGGAGGCGGGGGAGAGGAGGGATGAAGGTGGGTGTACCAATGAAATGAGAGATATGAAATAGAATTAGGGTTTTAAAGTGTTAGAAGGTTATTTTTGGATTTTTCAGATGGGTGTCCTCATTTTACGGGTGTGTGTACTCATCCAGTGGGTGTCCTCAATACATTGGTAGGTGTCTATAACCGCGCCCTTTTTGCTTGTTTGTTTGGGTTGTGGCCCATTCTATTTTTTCTTGCATATTGGGCCGTCCTTTTTGGTTAAATAAATGGGCGCGGCTAAAGGCACACACAGATCCTATGAGGACACTCACGCGATGAGGACACACACAAAATGGATGAGGACACCCACTTGGAAATCCCAAAATTACCCTCTCTCAATTAAAACCTTAACTCCTTCCTTCTCTCTTCTTCTCATATTCAGACACCCACCTCCATTTTTACACTTCCATTTCTCTCTGCAGCGCCGCCACTCCACTTCTTCTGCCTCCGCCGCGCACGCAGCCTCTTCCCCCCCTTTGCGGCCGTTCGCGGCCGCAGCCTTTCCCCCCCTTCGCGGCCGTTCGCGGCCGCAACCCACTTCGCCAACGCCGCTCGACGTCACGCCGCCCTCCCCGTCGCGCTTCCCTCCACGGCGTGCATCCTTTCGCCGTCACGCTGCCCTCATGTCGCCGCCGCCTGCAACCATCTCCACTGCCCCTCCCGTCGCGCCTACAACCATCTTCACCGCCCCTCGTTCGCGGCCGCCGCCCTCCCTTCTCCCCACAGACGCGGCCGCCGCCCACCCCCTCCTCCCCTTCGCAGCGGCCGTTGTGTTCCTCCCCTCGCCGCCGCTACACAGGTAAGTTTAGTTTGAAAAATTAGAGTTTCTGGAAAAAAAAATAGGATTTTTTTTGAAGTTTGGGAATTATTTTCGAACATAGTGCGTTTGTTTTGGAAAAAATTTCGAACAACTTGAGTTTGTTTTGGAAAAACTTTCGAAGAAGATGTTCGATTTTTTTTTTAGGACAAATTTAAGTTGTTTTGAATTTTTTTTCGAACATATTGTGTTTGTTTTGGAAAAAAATTCGAACTCATTGAGTTTGTTTTGGAATTTTTTTTCGAACAGTTGGTGTTTTGGATTTATTTTTGTTGAAAAATAGTGTTTGGTGGTGGTGGTGGTGAAATAATTATGTGAAATAGAACGAGTGGGTGTACTCATCTTCGTTTTTTTCATAAATTTTACCCTAGGGGTATATGGGACATTTCACATGTTCTGAAAGATTAAAAAAATGATTGGTGGGTGTACTCATAGAAAATCCGGGTCCATTTAGCCGCGCCCTAAATAAATAGGCCTCACAAGGCCTAATTGCCTGTTTTTGTTAGTGAACGCCAGTATAGTTTATTTTTAATTGTTGATGAAATGTTTGGACTTTGGACCATACAAATATGAGTGAATTCGAAATGGATAATTATTATTGTCGAACCCTGATTTTGAGGTATTTTATGTTTGTCGTCGTGCCAATAGTTTGGCACATTCTTTTGTGAAGAATTCTCGTTACTTTGAGAGCCCCCATTATTGGGTTGAGTTTCCAAACCTTGTTGTTGGTGACATGTTATTTATTTTTCTGATACACAACAACGTAACATCTCTTATTACATTAGATTTACCTAGATGTCATCTACAAATTTTACAAATATTTGAATTAAGGCAGTATTCTTACCCTTTAGAAAACAGAGATTCCTCAATTTCCAGTAGTGGATTAACTAATGAAACTCAATTGATGAAAAAAAATAATCGTATATATATGCATGCCACATAAGATAATTACCCCTTAATTTTATGTACTGTCTCACCCTCGTAAATCGTATCAAACGGCAAAGGACTAACATGGGAGGAGCGATTCCCTATATCCGGGTGCACAAATCCATAATTTCGCAGCACCTGATTATCCGCAAAGTTTAGCGCTCTTTCAATCCCCACCCTACAATTAGAATCCCCCTCAAACGCCGGATTCTCCTCTCCGCTGCACCGCGCACACCCCCTAAAGTGCGTCACGTACGGCCGCCGCCCCCCATCCTCCCTCTCCGCCTCCGCCTCCGCGTGCCGCCGTTCCCCCTTCTTTGCCACGTCATCATAACTGTCAACGACAAATTGCCAATAACCACTCAAGTAATACTGATTTTCCACGTAAGTCGAATCTCGCCATTTCTTTCCTTCTAGAAGCATATAAACCATAGCGGATTGATCGTCCGCTATTTCCAAACTCATATCCGTCAGAGTCGATTTCAAGATTTTGGCCCAGTTTTCATGGGCCGGGCTCATTGGGCCCATGTGGGCCCAAACGTCCAAGAAGTCCATTGACCATTGACAGTTTCGTAGAAGGAAAACGCCGGCGTTTAATGAAACCCAACTTTTTTCCTCGTAAATCCTTTCGGGCCAACCGTAGACTACGAGATTGTGAGCCTTGTATCTCTCGAAAGGAATGCGGAAGTCCATATCTGTAAACACGGCGTCCGAGTCGACCCAGAAGAGCCACTCGACCTCGGGATGAGCCACCATTGCGGCCCTGAGTATCGGAGCCTTGGCCCAATAGGATTGCATTTTGGGGTGCATAAATACATTGTTGTACAAGATTTTGTACCCATGGATCCGGCAGTAATCCACCTTATTCTTGAAAAACCTGCACTAGAAATTCATAATATTAATGTAAAGACAACTAGAATAATTAACATTTTGTATTGTGTAATTGAGTCACAATTTTAATTTGGTAAAGTCTATTATTAAACTGTATAATAATATTTTTAGTAATTATTGAAAAGTGTGACACCCATTTATCAGTGTGAGTTCACAGCAGACCAACCCTTTTAATTTAATTATAACGTGAAAGATTAAAATTCAAGTAAATAAAATTAAAAGTCGAATTACGTACAAATAAGAGTTTGCCTATAATTAAAAAATTTTCCCGTGATATTTGACCTTTTCCAACCAAGATTAAAATTTTCAATGAGATGGTAAGTGATAGTTACTTTTGTTAAATATGTGTACATGGTGAAAGTGAAAATTGTGATGGTTGTTTCCGCCAAACTTTTAAATGACAAACTACAAAAAGAAAAAGTATGAAAACTTTCACTATAAAAAATCATGTCATTATAGCTTTTAGGGGTTGTTTTGAAACTCTAGAAACAGCTTCTAAAATCACTTTTCTGAAAAGTAAAAGTTGTGAGAGGGCAGCTTTAAAAAAAGTGATTCTGAAAGTTGTTTGTAGTGTTTGAAAACACCCCGAAGCTTTGAAAATAAGTGCTTTTAGAAGCAGTTTATGGAGTTTCAAAACACACCCTTAATGACAGGAATTGATTTTTAGTGACAGTCCCATCATTAATTTTCAATTTCCTGTCACTAGACTTTTAACTAGAGAAGCAATAATGAGAAGATTTTGTAACTAAAAAATTGTTTAATTTCTTGTAGTGTTTTCAGGAACAAAGGGAATATCATTTATTTGGCAAACATTAAATTTAAAGAAAAAAAAAAGGATTGTCCAACCAAAATATCTGGAATATATGTAAGAAGTCTCATACAAGTTCTTATCATTTTCAATTTAATCTCATACATCCGAGTCGCCAAAATTTGATGTATGAGGCACAGGACAGGATATATCAGGTGTACGTAAGTGTAAAATTGACAATATATTTTTTTGCCTTTTCCCAAAAGGTCTAAAGAATGTGTTCAAAATATATGAGATTAAATTGAAAACTTAAGACTTTTTTTAATTATACCTTGTGCAAAAAAGATAAAAGTCGATTTAATAAGAAAAACTTGGTAATACGAAATTAATTAAATTAACCTTAGCAGGAAATGATCACCCAAGGGATTTTTGCAAGTTGAAGGGTGTGAGCCAGTGATCATAAGGACACCATTGGAATTGGCTGCAAATGATGGGTTGTGGTTAAGCCAGTGAGTCCTCTTGTGATCCCAGTTGGTTATGGGCTTATCAATCGTGTAACCAACTTCAGGGTCGTCGTAGAACGTCGTCGTCGTCGTCGTCTCGCCGTGGCTGCTTGGTGTAAGTACAACTTCAGGGCCTCTCGAGCTCCATAGACAATAAAATGTGATTAAAATTGCAGCTGCACTGTAGCATAATGTTTTATGCATGGAAAAAGTCAATAGTTTGGCAGCGAGGAGAGAAGAAGAAGCCTCAGTACCCATGCCTGCCCAATTTTAATTAATCGGCAGGAATTATAAATTAGTAAGTTTGACATTAGTTAGCTATTACTTGCAAGTTACTACTATATATATATATTAATTCTACAATGTAATTTATTAATCAATTACTCCATGTTTTACACGTGAGCATGATGCATGTACATTATGTACACATACAGTGGTATGATAATTGTTCGCTTTGACATTTATATTATGGAGAAACTAGTTCTCTTTTATATCAAATGATTCTTCAATGCTACTCAACAATATTGTTTAGCTGTGAAGTAGAGTAGAGTAGTTCATGGACCAAGATTATAAATATAAAGTGGCCCGAACACCAACAAGCGATCTCATTTCGTTTTATATTTCAGTACTCAACCCAAAATATATTTTATTTACTAAAACACCTATATTCAATTTAATTAATGTAGCTGTAGCCTGTAGGTACGATTAATTTCATGGCCACGATGTAATTAGGTAATTGTGAGAATATATATTGGATCATGTAATGAGGTACAAAGAAAATGATAGTACTCCGTAATAATTTTGTAAGGGCATGTTTACTTTTGGTTTTAAAAATCAGGTTTTGGATTTCAAAACCTGTTTTACTTCGGGATTTAAAAACCGATTTTCAAAATCCACTCAAAAACACCCCTATCAAACATATTGATTTAACATAAATTTATATGTATATAATATTATTTCAATCATTATATTCTTTCTCAACAATAATATAATAATACTATAATAATATAATAATACAATAATATAATACATTTAATCATTACACACTTAACCAATCATTATAATCTCATCAAATAATAATATAATAATACAAACTCATTCAATCTTACAACTTAATTTGATATAAAGTTAAATCATTCACTATTCCAAAAACCCAAAAGAAACACTCATATTACTAGTTGGGATTTCAAAAATTAGGATTTCAAAAATTCGATTTTTAAAACCACTCAAAGCCCAAAGTAAACAACCCGTAAGAGTACTATTTTGTATTAGAGGTTTTCAATGCGATTATCTGATGGCTTTAATTTCATGTTTGGCTGCTACAGGCAATATTAATTATATGGATCAAATATTCAAATAGCTAGGTGCATTATGGAAATTCTGCTTGGTATCTAATTTTGTTAATTGGCTTCTTTGAGATTAATGTTATACTCCCTCCGTTTTTTTTTTATAATGATGTTTTAGACACTTTCTTTTATGCATAATTATATGATGTTTTAAAAATTTTACACTATTTATTCAAATTATGCCATTCATTAACTTTGAAAAAAATTGAAATTTAATGTGTATTATGGAATAAAATTAATGTAATTAAAAACCCCCTTTATTATTTATTATTTAGGGTATATTTGTCAAAACATACGTACCCTTTCTTAATTCTAATAAATTACTCTAAAACATCATATAAAAAAAACGGAGGGAGTATATTAATATAGTTAATTAGTTAATTTACTTGTTTGTTGAAAAACCTTTACTTCTTCTTCTTCTTTCGCTCTTTATGACGGATCCGTCGTCCACCACGAACACGACCACCTCTATTTAAGACTCGAATAGTTTTAAAACTTCAAATATTATTCAAAATTCTAACTTTTAATGAAATACTATAAAAGTAATTTATTTATATTAATTTTTAATAAATGGTAAACTTTAATTTTTAATAAATGGCACGTCCCTCCCAACTTTTTTCCAGCTTGATATACCGGAATCTAAACAGAAAGCATATACGTATATTGCAAGCACGTATTCGAAAATAGCTTTAACAACCTGCAGATTCCTTTTAATGTTTTAATTTTGTTCCAACGTTGACAATTACAAAAATAAATAAATGGCTGTATAAAACAAGGGGTTTTTAATAATATATTAATGTTTTAAATTTGAATTAATAGAGTGTATGTATTTGGAGGTAGGTGGAGATGAAGGTGGGTGGTGGGAAATTGGGAATTTGAAATTTTCTCGTACATACCTCAGCATGTATCGTACACACTTAATTTTAATTTTATGAGTGACTATACCCCACTTTTATTAATTTTACCCCACTAATTACATACGGAGTAAACAATTGACCATATCACCATAGTTATTTACACCTCCACTTTTATTGACTATTATTTTTTAAAAATTACACCTAAAATTACTATAGTACCCTTCTATTAATTTAAACAAAATATAATACAATCAATCTTAATTTATATAATTGACCACGGTTATTTACACCCCCCACTTTTGTTGACTTCAACTCCAAATAATAATTATTTTTAAAAAATTACATCTAAAATTACTATAATGCCGTTATATTAATTTACACAAAATATAATACAATCAATCATAATTTATATATAAACAATTGACCACGGTTATTTACACCCCACTTTTGTTGTCTTCACCCTCCAAATTATTTTTTAAAAATAATTACACCTACAATACATTTACTATAGTGCCCTTCTATTAATTTAAACATAATATAATACAATCAATCCTAAATTATATAGGCAAATTCATATATACACTCGCGTGTATATACACTCTTCAATTTCATTAAAAGTTTGAGCGTAATTTACATTTTTCGGTGTAGCAAATTAATGGGTCGCACAAATCTAATGAAAAGTCACGATTATATGCAAACACAAGATTGAGGTGGGCACTCACCAAATTTTTTTACAAATCAATGATTTTGAGATTGAGAGGCCTGGAAGAAAAAAAAATAAAAATACTTACATGTCTGGATTTTGAGGTTGAGAGATCTAAAAGAAAATTGACGACGGAGGGGCGGCAAAAACGAGGAGGAGGCAACAAATATGTTTTTCTAACTCACAATCGAAAGAGGGACATACTGCTTGAGATGCGACAGAAGGAGGAGAAAGCGGTGGGGACTTGGAACGTAGCCACGGACGACGGCGGCTTGTGACGCAACCTTGGACGGACGGTGAGCCCTAGACGAACGGAAAAGCAGACGCACGTGAAATCGTCGAAACAAATGCGGCAATGACAAACAAGGCTATGGCGACGAGACTTTGTGCGGCAACGAAGAAAGGCTGTGGCAGCGAGGCTTTGAGCGACGACCGACGAGACTGATAGTGGAGTGGATGTCCCAAGCGGCGTATTTTATTTTTCACGCTATATGGTTTGAGAGAATAAAGAGAGAACTATGGTTATGTAGAAGAAGGGTATCTTCGATTTTTCATGAAGTGTGTCTTAATCGTACGAGTGTGCGCTAAAATTTCCTGTGTGCGTATAATCGACTATTGATTACTGATTATTGTTCATTGTATTACTGATAATTATTTTTGGTATTACTGAATATAATTAGATGTGTGGAATTATTTGTTATTGTATATACTGTTCATGGTATTACTGATTACAGTTCATGTTATTACTGTGTGAAATTATTTGTTATTGTATAAGATACTACTGATCAATGTTCATAGTATTACTAATTATTGTTCATGGTATTACTGATTATTGTTCATGGTATTACTAATAATTTTTTTTGGTATTATTGAATATAATTAGATGTGTCAAATTATTTGTTATTGTATATAATGTTACTGACTAATGTTTATGTTGTATAAGATATTACTAATTATTGATTACTATTTATGGTATTGCTAGTTATTACTTATTGTATAATTCACTATTATTAAAATATAAAAAAATACACGTGAAAAAATGGAAAATAATAGCAGAAAATAAAAAAAGGTAAAAGAAAAAAAAAAACTAAGAAAAAAAAACTGAAAATGGGAAGAAAAAAGAAAAAGATGAGAGGATGAAAAATTAAAAAGAAAAAAATCGAGATTTGTGGCTAATTTCGATAGTTTTTTTTTTAATAATGTTTTTACGATTTTAGTGATTTGATTGTGAATCGACGGTAAATTCGACAATGACTCGACTGTAAATTGTAAATATACTAATTAAGGTTATTTTATTATATTTTGTGTAAATTAATAAAAAGATAATATAGTTTTTTAAATGTAATTATTTTAAATAAAAAGTATTTTGGGGTTAACTCATAAAATGAGGGGTGCAGATATCCATAGTAAAAAAATAATTTGGTGGTGAACTTATAAAATGAGCGGGTGGAGATAAAATATAAATAAATAATTAATATTAAAATTGGTGTGTATCGATACACTCGCATGCAATGATGTTAAAACCGGACCTGACCGGCTGGTTCGACCGTGAACCGACCACTACACCGGTCAAAACCGGCACCGAGTTTTCTCGAACATTCTCCAAGCTCCTATTTCACAATTTCATTCTCTTAGTAGCAATTTAAGAATCGATCAAAACTATGGATTGGTATGAACTGATAAATTTTAACTATAAAATTAATATCTAGAGAGCAACACTTGTGTGAAATATTTCACACATGAAGTATATGTTTAATTAAAACATTAAAAAAAAATTGCGGGTCAAAAGTTTGAATCTGGGCTACCTAAAAAATTTGCGGGTAGGAAGATCCAAACCATAGTTGTCATTTTGCTTACTATATGACTAATATATTGTTACTACAAGATCAAAGTATTATCACTACATGCAAGATGAAAAGTGTGTTAGAATATTTGTTTGACTTGTAATAGTACATTTTTGACCTTGTAGTGACAATATTTTGATCAAGTAGTAATATAATTTTGGTTATGTAGTACTCTAACAATACTTGAAAACGAAAAAATATATTTTAATTAAGTTTAATTAGTGTTGACTCACATTAACTCGAATTTGACCCATAATTTTTTACTCTAAATTTACTTTGATTATCTATATTTTATGTATAAAAATTTTCATATAAATTTTTGGGTTGGTTTAATATCTCTAGCGTCTCTCTAAAATTTAATTTCAATAATGTACCATTTGTTTCTGAACTGATTTACAGTAAAATATAGCAAAATTATATATGCATGTAATTTTGTAAATGCTAGTTTTGGGTGAGACCGGTCTCAAGAATCTCTCACAGAATGAGATATGTGAGATGGGTCTCCCTTAATCCTTGTATAAAAAGTGATAGTGTTTAAGTATAAAATGATAGACACTTTTATTAAAAACATTATCACTTTTTTTTATAAATCAAATTAAATAAAAAAAAAGATTATTCTATCAAAAATTTGAAATATAAGTTAAAAGAGATCCATCTCATAGAAAAAGATTTATGAGACAGTCTCACACGAGTTTATACCATTTTGAAATATAAGCAAATCGTCATCACTTGCAACCGTAATTAAATTAAAGAATGGACATTGATAAACATATGTCAATGGAAATGGCACCAAATTTCAATTATTCATTCATATTCGTTTAGGAAAAGTTGGAAGTAGAAATAGAAAAAATAATAAACTTTTTAAAATAAAAATAAAAGTATAAACCACAAATACGCATAAATATAAAATCTTATCTTATATATATAGATCGAGCATGATATTTGAATGAAGGAATATTATCTCTATAATATTTGACTAATCAGTTGTGATGGACTCGGTCAACAAAATGTGCTAGTTAGAGGGAGGCCTTTATTTTACTAGTAAATCATTTTTCGATTTTATTCCACCCATTATTTATTTCTTAATTACTAATTATTTGATTTTTATTTTAAAAAAAATATGCATAAGTTTGTTGTTGCTTTGTTGGAGGGCAGTCATTCTTGCCTTAAAGTTGCACGTTATGTCAATTATTTGCAGGTCATCCACCAAACCATAATACTATGAACGTCTTTCAAAAGTTTGCATAGTCATTCTAATAATATACATGTATTTATATTTTATACAATATTTTTTAAAATTCATTATACATTCAATCAAACTACTTTATTTATTTTATATATATAAAAAAGTTTACAAAATTATCTTCAAAACTCTAATTATTACACTTTATTCTTAACTACGTTCTATCAAATGCAAAATTTTCAGGGACGGAAGGAGTAATAGTTAAGCTTTCAGGAAATTCACTTTTTCTTGATTAATTATCAAATTTAATTACTTTTTACGTGAACAATTATAATACTACTCCGTATTAAAGTTTTTATTTCTCTTAATTTATTTCTTTCTATAATCTTAGTTTAAGTGAGTACATTAATATCAAGTATATTAGTATACATGCACACCATGCACATGTAAACCCTGTGCAAACACTCATAAAAGAAATATCTAGAAGAAGTAGTTAAAGAGTTTATTGTATTTAACAATAGTTAGTTAGATTGAGCTCTAAAATCTCAAACTTCTATATATAGTGTACATAATTCACTATGTAATACAAGCTGAAAATATCATTTTCAAACATGGTATCATGAGAGCAGGATTTCTCATGCTTTTGTGTTTGATTTTTGCATTAACTCTTCTTTTTCTTCTCTCTTTGCTTCGTATCTTCAACCAATTTCTTCATATTTTCAACACAACTTTCTCATATCTTTATATCTTCAACCACAATGTCGGTTATAACCGCTTTGTTCTCCAGTTTAACCGTTTCTGTTCTTCAACTTCTCAATCTATTCCATCTCTTCCGCTATACTCTGCTCACTTCCGATCATGTCTTCTTCCTCAAGTTCTTCCCCATCTCTTCCTCGATTCACTACTCTATCAATCCAATTGGATAACGACAATTATCCTTTTTGGCATAATCAAGTACTTGCCTTAGTGCAAGCTCATTGCTTTGAAGATGTTCTACTTTGCAATGTTGTGCCACCGAATCCAATGAATTCTACTTCGGATTCGATTTCCTGGCAACAAAAGGATCAATTCCTTCTTAGTTGACTTTTAAGCTTGGTGTCTGATTCCATGTTGGGACATGTTAGCAGATGTGAGCACTCATTTCAGTTGTGGTTGGCATTTGAATTCTTATTTCAATCACAATCGAGTACCAATGCAATGATTCTCAGATTGCATTTGGAGGATGAGATCAGTTGTAGATGGACTGCATCATGTTGGACAACCAATCAGTTATGATGAATTGGTGTTATACATACTTGGTGGACTAGGAGTCGAGTTCGATGTTGTTATGGTCTCACATACTACCAGAGGATCCATTCCCACTATTCCGGAGGTACAATCCATCTTGCAAGCCTATGAGATGAGGTTATTAAGTCATTATGCTCATTATATCAATATTGTGGGTGGAAACATCAATATTTTTGTAAATTCATCTCGATCGATTACAAATTAATTAATGTTTTGAAATTCTATAGCATTTCAAATAAATTCAAATAATAATGTGTTTGGCTCAATTCAATTTCATGACACTCTTACATGAAAGTGAATTGACCCGACACTAGATAAATCGGGTCGGATCAGAAATATTAAAAAAAAAGGCAAATATCAAACATGTATAAGGTTGTAGCTGAAATGTTAGTACATTAGCTACTTTGCATTGAGGTCAAAAGTTCAATTGTGTTTCACTTTTTCGTTATAGTTGTTCAAATAAAAATGTTGAATAATCAATGGGCAGAATATTATTCTGAATTGAAGCAGGGAACATATTTAATTAGACTCTCTCCGTCCACAATAAGTAGTCTCATGGAGAGTGGACACATGTTTTAAGAAAATGATAGATAAATTAAATAAAGTAAGGATATTGTAGAGTATTGTGGGTCCATTGTAAATAAAGTGATTGTTTGTGAAATAAGTTATGTCAATTTGAATAATTAAATGATGGTTGAAGGGTGATGATAAAGTGATGGTTGAAATAAAGTGTATGAGACTACATTTTATGGACGGAGAATATAACACAAATGAGACTACATTTCGTGGTCGAAGAGAGTAGCTGTTATCTACCTACATTTTTTTCACATTGTTGTCAAAATCAGCGACCCAAGCTGATAAGGAGCAAGAAGGCTATGAGTCTGCTCAAGCACTAACCATCACATCCTCTGTAGAACAACAAGCATGGATCCTGGATTCAGGGTGTTCTTTCCATATGACTCCAAGAAGAGATTGGTTTCATGACTTCAATCATTAGAAGGGCAGTGTTGTTCTGCTTGGGAATGATCACACTTGCAAAGTTGTTGGAGAAAGTAGTTTTCACCTGAAGATGTTTGATTGTGTAGTAAGAATACTCAAGAGTGTTAGGTATGTACCTG
This sequence comes from Galeopsis tetrahit, assembly GCA_963675135.1. NCBI lineage: Eukaryota > Viridiplantae > Streptophyta > Magnoliopsida > Lamiales > Lamiaceae > Galeopsis > Galeopsis tetrahit. Next base: position 3,299,597 of record OY776120.1, read on the forward strand.
AGCTCAAGAGGAATTTGATATCATTAGGGATGCTGGATTCAATGGGCTATACATTCCAGTATGCTGATGGAGAGCTCGGTGTGTCAAAGGGGGAGATGACACTCCTGAATGGTGTGAGAAGAAATGATCTCTACTTTTTGAAGGGAAATATAGTAGTTGGTAGATCAGATGTAGCAGAGGTGCAGAACAACTCTATGTTGTGGCACAGAAGACTTGCTCATGTAGGTGAGAAAGGCCTAGTTGAGTTGTCTAAACAAGGTTTGCTTGGAAATGACAAGATCACAAAGCTAGAGTTGTGTGAGTGTTCACTCTACCAATGGGATCATGGATTATGTCCATTCAGATCTATGGGGGCCAACTAGGAATCAGACGAGGTCTGGTGGAAAATATTTCTTGTCGATCATAGACGACTACTAAAGGAAAGTGTGGGTTGCTATCCTGAAATCGAAGGCAGAAGCATTTGAAAATTCTAAGGGATGGCTCACTGAATGTGAGAATGTCACACGGAAAATCTCAAACATTTTAGAACTAATAATGGTCTAGAGTACCTATCAGATGAGTTCAATGCGTTCTGTAAGATGAAAGGAATTGTTAGGCATAGGACTGTGTCTGGTACCCCCCAGTAGAATGGAGTTGCTGAGAGGATGAATCAGACACTACTTGAGAGAGTCGGGTGCATGTTGAACAACTCTTGTCTGCCAAAGGTGTTTTGGGGAGAGGCTGTGTCAATAACAACCTATTTGATAAACAAAAGCCCTTAATTAACTGTGCAATACAAAACCCCAGAGGAGTTATGTTCTAGACATGTAGTTGATTACAAACATTTAAGGATATTTGGATGTGCAACATATGCTCATGTCAAACAAGATAAGCTTGAGCCTCGAGCATTGAGATGCGTGTTTTTAGGTACCTTTAGGAGTGAAAGGATACAGGTTATGGTGTCTTGAAGCAGAGATGCAGAAGTGTATTGTCAGCCGAGATGTTACTTTTGATGAGAGCAGAATGCCTCTATAAAAAACGGCTAGTACTGATGGTCCCAATTTATAGGGTAGTAGACGAGTGATCAGATGACTTTTTGTTAGCTGATGGAGTTCTGGTGTAGAAAATAAAACTAACTCTCTAATAGATGACTTGGTCAGCTGACTAAATAGGAGTCTAGAACTAATCAGCCTACTGATTAGATCAACTGATAGAGAAGCGTGTGCGGAATTTGTAGAGTGCCCATTTAAACAATAAATTATACTCGTCTATGCTACTGCTTATGAAATTAAACTTATTTCATGCACAAACATTTTATGCTATCAACTGACTTGGTGTCAATTGATTATGATAATTCGAATACCAAAATAGATGAGATATCAGTTGACTTGGTGTCAGCTGATATAAGACATTTTACTTTTAAACACTCATGCTAATTTAAATATGCATGCTAAAGCAGTAAATAACACTTAGATTTATAGTGGTTTGGATCGTAATATCCTACACCCACTCTCACATCTCATTATGTGATATTAGCCTCCTTGAACACTTTAACGTCCCAAGAGGAGGACGGTTGATCAAGATTCTCAACTACTCTCTGAGAATACGGATCTACTTATTGGGAAGGGAACAAGTACCCTCTACAATGGTTAACTTTGATGTACCTAGTTTGAGAAACTCGGCCTAACTCCTAAATGGGTGTATACAAGAGAGAAATCGAGTGAGATTAAGTATGAGAAATTCCCTTACAATCTGAGTTATCTTGAAGCTAGGATTTGGTATTTCTCTTCTAAGCTTGGAATGTGTATAAGACTATGTTGGCTTAAATATATCATGAGTTCGCTCATTGGGGGTGTGGGTATAGGGATGCTTGCTTGGTGTCTTTTGTTATGGTGTTTTTGAGCTCTTCTGATTTTCTGAACTTAGAAATTTTTGCTCAGCCTCTTGCATCACCCTCACGCCTTACTTAAGTTGTGATTTGAACTCATATTTATAGTGTGATTTGCTTGAATGTTACCGTTGGAAAGTAACAAGCAAATCCCATTATTTCAAGAAACACAATTTTCTAGGTTGATGTTATTGATTTTACCGTTGGCTAGTAATAATCAATACATCATAGGCTTCCTTGATCTTTGTGCCTTGTCAGAATCTTGGTGTCTACTATCGTCTCTCAATTGGTCCACGTCAACTCTGATTTGACTTCTCAATTTGTAGAACAGAAGACTTCTTCTCAGCTGATTACTTTACTGATATTTGGTCTTTCTCTTCTGATCTTGACAATTGTCAGCTTGATTGTTTCCTTATTTGTGTAGACTTGTGTGGTTAGTCAAGCAGACTAAGTCTCAACTGTGCTTGACTTTACTCAGCTGATCTTGATGACTCAACTAATCTTGCCTCAGCTGATCATACTCAGCTGATCATCAGATGAGTACTTACTCATCTGATTCTTCTTTTCTGGAATCTGATTTTCTCTTCTTGAGCTTGTGCGCGTTTCTCCACCATATCAGCTGATATCCAACTCAGCTGATACTGACCAGATCTTATCTATTACAAGATGAATGGTGAAGTTGTCTATACAATACAAGTTACGACTTATCATATTACAATCAAATTTGGTTTATCAATACAAAACATAGGATATGGAATCTGAATATCCCAACAAGTATGAGTACTAGTTCAGCGGATAACCGACCAGACGAAGTACAAGTTGAGGTGGAGCATGTTGACACCAAAGGACATGTTGGAGAGCATATTGATCCAGATGAGGAGGGCGAACCTCATAGTGAGAATGAACTTCAACACTATCAGCTGACACGGGACAAAACCAGAAGAGAAGTCCACCCACCTCGGAGGTATGGACAAGTTGACATTGTTTCATTTGCATTATGTGCAGCTCTTGAGGTGGAGTCTCTGGAGCCGAAAATATACACTAGAGCCATCACCTACCACGACAAGGAGAAGTGGATAATTGCTATGGAGGAGGAGGAGCTTTCTCTTGACAAGAATCAGGCATGGGAGATTGTTGGGAGGCCCAAGAATAAGAAGTTGGTTGGGTGTAATTGAATCTATAAAAAGAAGGTGGAGGCTTAGAAGGGTGGCAAGCTTAGATACAAGGCGAGACTTGTAGCTAAGGGATTTACTCAGAAGGAAGGTATAGATTTCAATGAAATCTTCTCACCTGTTGTGAAGCATTGTAGCATCTGAAACTTGTTAGTTATGGTTACTCAATTCGAATTGGAGCTACATCAGATAGATGTGACCACAACTTTCTTACATGAATCTCTCAATGAGAGGATATATATGAAGATACCAGTAGGGTTGGACATAGATTTAGGGGAGGACAAGGTGTGTTGACTGAAAAAATCCCTCTATGGCCTGAAACAATGCCCTCGTCAATGGTACATGAGATTCGATGAGTACATTTGCTCAGCTAGTTTTATAAGGAGTTTGTATGACAATTGTGTCTATTTTAGACGGGTTGGGAGTGTTGTTACCTATCTTCTATTGTATGTTGATGACATGTTAATAACTAGAGAGTCTATTGACAGTGTTAATCAAGTTAAGGAGATCTTCAAACAGAAGTTTGAGATGAAAGATCTTGGTGAGGCTAAAGTGATTCTTAGGATGGAGATCAGTTGAGTCAACCGACATATCTGCAGAAGGTGTTAGAGAGGTTCAAAATGCACAAAGCTAAAACCGTCTTTACTCCTATTGGCCAACATCACAGGTTGTCCAATCAGATGAGTCCCCAGAACAGCCAAGATCGAATTCAGATGAGTAAGATACCTTATGCTAGTGTTGAAGGGAGTTTGATGTATGTTATGTTGTGTTGTAGACCAAACATGACTCATGTTATAAGTGTGATCAACGGATACATGAGTGATTCAAACTTAAGTCATTGGGATACTGTTAAGTGGGTTATGAAATATGTTTTGGGATCAGCTGACAAAGGGCTGAAGTTTCAGAAGATGCCAAGTGGGGGGATGCACTTGTGGGATACGCGGATGCAGATTATTCAACCAATATTGATACTCTAAAATCCTTAACATGATATGAGTTTACTCTATTTGGTATGGTTGTGTCTTGGAGGTCTATTCACCAGTCCGTGGTTGCATTATCTACTATTGAAGCGGAGTATGTGGCCTTGACTAAAGCAGTTAAGGAAAGCATGTGGCTGAAAGAGATTCTGAAAGAATTTGGTTTATCTCAGAGCAGTGTGACTGTATTCTGTGATAATCAAAGCGCAATTGATCTTGCAAAGCATCAGGGGTATCATTAACGAACCAAGCATATGGATGTGAAACTGTGCTTTGTAAGAGACATTGTGGAGAAGGGAATCGTCCATGTGGTTAAGATAGCTACTATGGAGAACCATGTTGATGCATTCACTAAGGCATTACCAAAAAAGAAGTTTGGGTTGTCTCTTAGGTTGGTTGGTTTGCATTAGTGACCTCTGAGGAGAAGGATGTTGTTCTTGTGGCAGAAGAGCAGTAGTGGAGGTTGTCCTTTGAGAAGGATAGTGGAGTTGTTTAGTTCAAGGTGGAGATTTTGAGCTAAAGGTGGAGAATTGTGATGTTTATCTCATAATCTCAAAAATCAGATGAGTTATACTCTTCTGATAGGATCAACAGAGTACTAGTCTTCTGATAGTAGTCTGCTGATTGTTTCAGATGGTGGAGTCAAGTAAGCTAACTTAGGCTTGATCAGATGAGTTGGAGGTGTCCAATCAGATGAGAAGGAGGTGCTTAGAATCAGCTAAGTTGTTAAGACCAGAAGAGTTCTTATCAGCTCAGTACAGTTCTGTTTGCAAATTTAGTCTTTTGGCTAAGTGTTGGGATATCAGAAGAGTAATCAGAAGAGGGAGGTCTTCTGATAGTGTCATCTGTTTGCGAGAAACAAGTGAAGGGCAAGGTTGTCAATTCAGATTGGGCAATGCTGAAAACGTGAGTTTGTTAGGATGTTACAACAGAATCCAGACTGACAATGATCACGCAATCAACACACGCTGCAATCAACTTTGATACCTATAAATACCCCATAACTTGTAATTGTAAAAGTTTGACGCTTACGAGCATTGGTCTTGAGTTGTGAATAAACGAGCAAAGTGAGGAGAAATCCCTTTTCGAGTGATGAGTGTGTAAACATTCTTTTATCAATCAAGATTGAAATCGTGTGTCCAGTGGATGTAGATCAAGTTGATCGAACCACTTAAATTCTTATGTGCTCTATTTTCTGTTCTCGTTCTGTTTATATTTGTGAATTGTTATTCTTTGTTTGATTGTTTGAGGGTCTAATTGTTTACTTAGATTGGAGACGTCTCGAGTGAATAATTAACTGACACAACCTTTAGGTAAGAATTTTGTCATGACTTTTAGGTTTTATTTTTTGTATAAGAATAATTAAATTATAATAAGTTGGAGCAATAAAAAAATCTCGATTAATTATAATGAATCTTCTAAAATATTGTTTGGTATTTTCTATTAATTGTAATGACTTCTTTTTAAGTTTTAAAAACATTTTCTATTCTACTAAAATATTTTTAAAACTAGTATGAGACTCGCGTAAATAATTACGCGAGATTATAAAAAAGAATAATTTAAATAAAAATTTAAAAGTTAAAAAAAAATGTAAAAAAGAGAAGTTAGAGGAGAGAGAAAATTGAGGAAACTCAAGGGAGATGAAAGAGAAAAATATTTTAAAAAAATAAATCAAAATTACAGAATTTAAGATATTGTAAAACGGAAGCATGTCAGTATACTAAGATTCAAAATTAGTACATAAGGGAGATGTGTTACACTTCTGAAATAATTCATTTTTTTTTTTGAAGATTTTTATTTTCAGATTTAATAACGCATCTTTCACGAAATTTGATGCATCTCACACTCAAATTAATGTTGTATGTTCCCCAACCCCAATGTGAATAATTACGTGTCATTCCGAGTGACAGTGATGCATTATTTTAAGCCATATATTTCAGCACAAGTATAATAATCACCACGATTTACTACCGGATTGTTTGGTGGAATCTAATCACATGTTTAAGCATATTTTATGCCATATATGTTTTTTAACAGTATAACCCTGAGTACAACAGGTACTCAATCCGTGTAGTTACAAGTATTGACTATAGTGATTTCTAAAAAAAAAAAAAAAAGTATTGACTATAGTACATCAAATAATGAATTTTAGCCGCTTATCCATCAAGAATTATTCAATAATGCAGTTGAAGGGATCACAGAAACAAACCCAGCAGATTTTGGACTTCAATCCAAGATTTTGGATTCCAATCCAAGACCACATACTAATTTTTACATTTTCTATTTTCTTCTTTATATCGTGTATTTCTCCCATAAATCTCAAAAAGTTTCGACTTTTCCATATTTCTCAGATGACGCATGTCGAAGATACTATTTCTGACATATTTATGTTTGCTTGCATTCGTATTTGTTGATTAGCCTAAAGAAGGATTAATTAATTACTGATCACATAACATTAGTGTAGTCAAATTCTTATTTAGAACCTAAACACCATGAAAAAATAAAATAGTAGAAAAATAAGATCATTTGTGTGGAGGAAAAAAAAAGTAAGAGAAGCTAAAGGTTGAGAACGGAGGAAAAAATTAAAATGAGTTGTATTTCAAAATTTTGAAGAGGATAATTCATATTTATTTTCAAATTTTTTATTTGTAAAAAAAGTAATAATATTTTTAATAAAAGTGGCTGTCACACCCCCTCTAATCCCCCTCTAATCCTACTATTATTGTTCCAAGAAATCAATCTTCCCTATTTCACTTTCTTATGATCCAAAGATTGAAACCCAATTGATGAAATAATTAATATGTATTCCCTCCGTCCCAAAATTATTTGCACCATTTTATGAACACGTAAACTAAGAAAAAAATGTAATGAGCGAAGTGTTGAGGTGTAATTTGTAAATTTTTATAAATAAAGTAAAGTGAATGATTGAATTGAGGGTAAAACTAATGACATTTTATGTAAATATGTGAATATTGTGAGGGTGGGGTTTATGAAAATGTTTCTTTTTTAAGTAATACAAACAATTGTGGAACGGACGAATAAGGAAATAGTGTAAACAATTGTGGGACCGATGGAGTAACTTTAATATACAAGACCTTAAATTTTTATAAATTTAGGGGTAACTTGGATTAAATTCTCCAATAATGCTTTGGTATTTTAAAACGAAATACAATGAATTACTTATTTTTTTGTAGTCACCCTCGTGAAGCGTAACGAAACGGCAAAGGGGTAACATGTGAGGAACAATTCCCTATATCCGGGTGCACAAATCCATAACTTCGCAGCACCTGATTATCCGCAAAGTTTAGCGCTCTTTCCATCCCCACCCTACACGAATCCCCCTTAAACTCCGGATTATGCTCCCCTTTGCACGGTGCACATCCCGTGAAGTGCGTCACGTACGGCCGCCCCCCTCCATCCTCCCCCCTCGCCGCCTCCGCACGCCGCCGCACCCCCTTTTCCACCTCCACCGCATCATATTTGTCCACCATTAGTACCCAATAACCACTCAAGTAATACTGATTTTCCACATAAGTCAAATCCCTCCATTTTTTCCCTTCCAAAAGCATATAAACCATAGCGGATTGATCATCCGCTATTTCCCAACTCATATCCGTCAGAGTCGATTTCAAGATTTTGGCCCAGTTTTCATGGGCCGGACTCATTGGGCCCATATGGGCCCAAACGTCCAAGAAGTCCATTGACCATTGACAATTTCTAAGAAGGAAAACGCCGGCGTTTAATGAAACCCAACTTTTTTCCTCATAAATCCTTTCGGGCCAACCGTAGACTACGAGATTGTGAGCCTTGTATCTCTCGAATGGAATATTGAAGTCCATATCTGTAAACACGGCGTCCGAGTCGACCCAGAAGAGCCACTCGACCTCGGGGTGAGCCACCATTGCGGCCCTGAGTATCGGAGCTTTGGCCCAATAGGATTGCATTTTGGGGTGCATAAATACATTGTTGTACAAAATTTGGTACCCATGAATCCTGCAATAATCCACCTTATTCTTGAAAAACCTGATATGTTGAGATATCTATAATCAGATTTTGAGTGTAATTATACATCTATTTTGAATTATTCTATCCTAATTGAAACTTGTTACACATTTTATAAAATTGAAATGATACATAAAAAAATTAGTAACGTGCATAAATTGAGAAATGGTCCAAAATGTACAGGAAACTAACCTTAGTAGCAAATGGTCTCCGGATGGATTTTTGCAGGGTGAAGGGTGTGAGCCAGTGAGCATAAGGACACTATTGGAATTATGTGCAAATTTTGGGTTATGTTTAAGCCAATGAGTTCTTTTGTGATCCCAGTTGGCTATGGGTTTATCAATGGTGTAACCGACTTCAGGGTCGTCGTAGAACGTCGTCGTTTCGGCATGGCTGGTAGCAATAGTGTAACCAGCTTTAGGGTCTCTCAAGCTCCATAGACCGTATAGTGTAATTAAAGTGGCAGCTGCAATGCATAATGTTTTATGCAAGGAAAAATTGGACATTTTGGTGGTCATGAGGCGTGTAATGAAAGTACTCCCACTTTGGTAGTAGAGATTAATAAACAGGAATTAAATGCGTTAGTTTGACGATTTTATAACTTGCAAGTTACAATTGATTAGGACATTATGATGGAATGGTGTTTTATATCCCTGTAGCTGTAGCAGGCAAATAAAATAAAGTAAAATTTTGAGGTAAAAAGTAATTTGGGTTGCAGCTTTTACGAAATGTTATAAATTTCTCACTCAAAATAATGTCCTATTCTTATATATCTTCCCCATTCCCAATATGAATAATTACGTGTCCAAATCCAATAATACTATATGGTTCCTTGTAGTATCTAGCAGTGCCCTTTATCAGCATGATTATTATCCGGTTTCAGGGATTGTCGGGTTGAATCACATGTTCAAACTTACCAGTATTTTGATGGGTTCCCGGTCATCACATTCTTTTAGGACAATGGCTCTAATTCCCACATACTGCATCACTTGTTGAGTTTCTCAAGAGGAAATTTCGTATTTCACCGGATATGATATTATCCGTTTTGGACTAATAAAATCCTTACGGTTTTATTTTTGAGTTTTTTCGGAAGGTCTTATACCAATAGAATACTAGTCCATTCTTTTATACTCCATGATCTTTTAATGCTTTTTTTTGTGTAGAACTTGTTTGACCCAAACAATTTTCATTGCTATTCTCGACTTTATTTTAAAATGAGCTATCTATTTTTTTAATTTTATGTAATGTATAGTTTTAAAACTTAGATATATTTTTTAAATAAAAGTACGAAAAATAGAAGAAATTGATAATATTGTTAATTATTTTTATTACACTCTCCTTTCACGAAAATAGCTACATATTTTTTTTTTAATTTTAAGGATAAAATTGGTACATTAACTAAATCTAACTACATTTATTAATATTTTTTAATTTGTGCGTAAAATCAAATGTAGTCATTTTTGTGAGATCGATGGATTATTATTTTTGTTAAATGAGGGGATTTGGTGCCATTAAATACATCAACAAAACCAAATGAGAGTACCAACCGAGTGGGCATTTACTATTGGGCTTTCTGGCTTTACACAAAACTATGGCCAACCGAGGGTTGATTAGGTATTTTAGGCGTTGGCTATATACCCCTCCAGCTAGACACGGGCGGTTTCTAGCCGCCGAAACCGGCGGTTTCGGTTTTGAAACCGCACCGTAACCGTAATTTTACGGTTCGGTTACGGTTCCCCCAAAGTGGAACCGCCGGTTAACCGGGAAACCGGCGGTTAACCGGGAAACCGGCGGTTATTTATTTATTTTTTTAAATTTTTTTAATATTTTTATATTCAAATATTTAAATTTAATACTGAAATTAGATACATATAAATTAAATACTTAACATTTCACTTAAATCTTAACTTAATACACTTAAAAAAAATAACATTTAGCCATTTAGGTTTAGGACTTTAGGGCTAAACTTAAGTCTTAAACTCTTAATTCTTAAAAAACAAACTCAACAAAGTTACAACTTACAAAATACAACTTACAAGATAAAAATAAACTAAAACACTTCAAAGTTCAAATACTTAATTAGTAAAATTACTAATACTTAATTAGTAGAATCGAGGGGGAAGTCCCAATTGACCCAATGCCTCCGGATGAACTTTTTCAATGTGTGGCTTGAAAACTCCGTATCCTCCACCGCGCTTAAATTTATATTTTTTTTGGCAATACTTGCAACAAACTTCACGTGAATTGTCTATTGGATTTGTATCACTCACGTGAAAGTGATTTAGCAAATTGGAGTGAGGAGGGTGAAAGTTTGGTTGAATTCGAGGCGGCGGTTGATTGACTTCTTCTTCATCACGTAACTCACGTTGACCGTTTGTAACTCCGGATGATCCTTGGGTTGCCATTTGAAAGAGAGTCTTTTGAGAGAATAAGAGAGAAATAGATAATTGATATAAGTTATAACTTATAACTTATAAGAGAGTTGAGGTGTGAAAAATGAGAAGAGAAAATGGGGTATTTATAGGTGAAAAATGGGTAATTTTCGGATTTAAAAAAAAAAAAAAAAAAAAAAAATCCGGCCAAACCGGCGGTTAAACCGCCGGTCCGATTAACCGGCGGTTAATTATTCAAAAATCTGACCGTTGGCGATTCAACGGTCCAGATCATCTGACCGTTTGAATCTCAACGGTCCAGATTAAAAGCGTTTTTAAATTAAAAAAAAAAAAAATTACAACGGTAATAACCGGCGGTTAACCGCCGGTTCGGTTAAACCGCCGGTTTGGCCCGGTTTCCCCAAATTTGAATTTGCTAGCCGTTGGAGATCAACGGTCCAAATCATCTGACCGTTGAATCTCAACGGCTACGATTGATCTGGCAGTCGGTTAACCGCCGGTCCGGTTGTAACCGGCGGTTTGGCCGGAATTTTTTTTTTTTTTTTTAAATCCGAAAATATCCCATTTTTCACCTATAAATACCCCATTTTCTCTTCTCATTTTTCACACCTCAAGTCCTCAACTCTCAATCTCATCTCTTATCTCAATTCTCTATTCTCTCTTAATTCTTATTATCTCAAATTCTAAATTCTCTCAACACAAGTCCTCAACTCTCAATCTCATCTCTTAATTCTTATTTTCTTTTCTCTAATTCTCTCAAATCTCAATTTACTAATATGTCTTCTTCAAGAGGAAAGGCTATCGTATCTTCTTCACAACAACCTCGACGAAGACGCGTTCCATTGTTCAACGACACCGATGAAGAAGATCAACATATGCGTAGAATTCTTGGTGACGATATCATCGACCACATGAACGAAATTGCCACCGATGATGATGATGAAGAAGAGGTTGAACGTGGTCCAACTCAAGAAAGTGCAACCGAGTATCCACCACCTTCGGCTTCGGCGCCCTCAACCGAAATTCCACCTCCTACTTCTTCTTCACAAGCTCGAAGTTTTAAATCCGAAATTTTTGCACGTCACTTTCAAAAAGTTCCAACCGGTGAGGTCGATAGATTTATAATTCATTGTAATTATTGTCCAAAGGAGTATAAATTTAAAAAAGGAGGAGGATATGGTACCTTCAAGCTCCACCTCGAAAACCACCATCCGGATAAAATGGGAATTACAACGAGTCAAACGCAACTACGAGGATTTACCGGGTCCTCCGGAGGAGGAGTTCAAGGTGAGGTAAGTAATCCGACTTCTCTTTTTAAATATGATCAAGCATATTTTAGAAAAATGTTAGCTAAAATGATAAGTGTTCAACATCTTCCTTATAGTTTTGTTGAAAATTTTGCTTTTAATGATTTGGTACAACTTTCACTACAACCAAGCATGAAAAAAATTTCTCGTTCTACGGTTACTCGTGATATTGCTAATATTGTTGGTGAATATAAACTTGCTTTGATCAATACTTTTCGTTCACTTAAGAGTAAAGTTTCTATTTGTTCCGATATTTGAAGTGATAATTTTCAAAAACATTCATATATGGGAGTTACTTGTCATTGGATTGATGATTCTTGGACATTAAACAAAAGATTAATTGCTTATAGGGATTTTGATTGTGTGCACTCGGCCGATGCTATTAAAAAGAAAATTGTTGAAATTTTAAAATCTTATGGTTTAATTAACAAAATTTTTTCAATTGGTTTTGATAATGCTAGTGCTAATAGTGCTAGTATCGAACAACTTCGCATTGCATGTCAACCGTATGTTGGTGGAAAATTTTTTCATATTAGATGCATGTGTCATATTTTAAATTTATGTGTTCAAGATGGTTTAAATGCTTTGAGAATTTATATTTCTCCTATTAAAGATGCTATTACTTATTTGACGAGGCGTAGTAGTTTGATGAAAAAATGGAAACATTTTTGTAGAAGTAGGAATGTGCATCCAAAAAAATTTTCTCTTGATGTGTCAACAAGGTGGAATTCTACTTATAAGTTGTTAAAATAGTCGGTTGATTATAAAGAGACTTTATGTGATTTTTTTGAAGAAGAAAAATGTGGTTTTGGTTTACTTCCTGAAGATTGGAATCATTGCATAAACATAATTAAGGTTTTGGAAACTTTTAATAATGCTACTTTTGCTATGTCTAAAGTTTACGAACCTACTTCTCATTTGGCACTTGAACATTGTCTAAAAATTGTCAACGTTTTAGCACGTTACAAAAACGATCCAATATTATATCTTGCTATTGCTCCTATGTTGGAAAAATGGAAAAAATATTTTGCTATAATTCCCCCTATATTTTTAGTTGCTAAAGTTTTTGATCCTAGATATAAGTTAGATGGTGTTAAAGCTATGTTAGCCTTGTATTATAAAAAATTATATCCTATTGCCGAATTTCCGAATGATCAACCGAACACCGATCATTTCATATTTGAAGTTCAACAACTTATATTATCATTAATTAAGGAGTATATGGATACACATGGTTTATCCAACCCTAGTCATAGTTCTTCTTCTAGTTCTAGTGCTAGTTTTAACGTACAAAATAATTATGACGACATGGATGATGATGATGTTGATAGCTTTCTTTTTCAACGTAATTGTAAAAAATCAAAATTTACTTATACTCAAGAATATGAAAGTTATGAAGCGAATACATTCATGGAAAATATGGAAGGAGACTTTGATATACTAAGGTGTTGGTCGACGGTGACTCAAGTATTTCCGGCAATGTCAATGCTTGCAAGAGAAATTTTAGCGGCTCCCGCCTCAACCGTTGCCGTTGAGCAAGCATTTAGTGTAGGAGGTTATACTTTGGATGCAACAAGATCCAATATGACCGTTGAAAACGTAGAGAACCAATGTTTACTTGATGATTGGATAAGAGCCGAAAAAAGAGCCCAATCGTTAGAAGAAGATAATGAAGAAGACGAGGAATGGACCTCTACGGGCGGAAGTGAAGAATGAAGAACCTCCTTCAAGTTCAACAACAACGAGGTAAGTTGAGGTAAGAGAACTACGTGGACTTTGATTCCAATTTCCGTTGAATTTGGATACGTAGGCAACTTAATTTAAAAATTTTGAACTTAGAATTTCTAAGTTTAATTTTTTAAATTAAGCTCAAGTCCAATTTCTTTTAACCCCTCCCCTCCCCAAAATTCCAAATTGATTGTAAGTTGTAAGTTGTAATTCTAAAGTTTTTAATTTATATAAGTTTGATTTAGTTTTTATAAGTTGTAAGTTGTAAGTTTTCTAATGTAAATTATAATTAATTTATTTTTTTAAGAAATAGGCCTAAGTTACATTAAATTTATTCTCTTAATATTTAATAAGTTATAAGTTAAAGTTATAAGAATATAAGTTATCGACTTAAAGTTATAATATAATAATTTATAAAAAAAACGATAAACAAAAGTTAAAACGAGTATAATTTTAATTTTAAGTTGTACAAATAATTTTAACTTAAAACGATCGAAAAAAGAGGCGAAAACGATCGAAAAAAAAATAATAATAAAAAAAATAACCGGCGAACCGCCGGTTTCCGAACCGAACCGCCGGTTCAAAAACCGTAACCGTAACCGGCGGTTCGCGGTTCGGTTACGGTTGCCGAAAACCGAAAACCGTAACCGCCGGTTTCTAACCGTAACCGCCGGTTTCTAACCGAAACCGGCGGTTTTCAACCGCTGCACATGTCTACCTCCAGCCTTGTTAAATATACTCCTCAGATTTTCGTACCCCCCTAAAATGGCAAACGTTGGATACACTCCCCCATAAAATACCTAATATACCCTTATAGATACACCCCCCCTTATTAAATCATAAAAAAACTCTAATTTTCTTTTTTTCTTCTTCCTCCTCACCCCCACCAACACTTCTTCCTCCTTACCCTTAAAATCAGCGCCGCCGCCTCTAACACCGGCTCCGCCCAACGCTGCCGCCTCTAACATCGGCTCCACCCAACGCCGCCACCTACCAGCCTGCGCCGTCCGCCTTCCTCGCCGCCACTGAAGGTAGGTTTCGTTTTTTTTTTTAACTTTTCTGCTCATGCGACGGCGGCGGTGCCGCCCCCTTGCCTAGCGCCGGCCGCCGCGAAGCCTCCTTCACCCCGCGCCGCCTCGCAGCACGCCGCCTTCTCTCTCGCCGCCATCGAAGGTAGGGTTTTTTTTTTTTTTTTCTGTTCTATTTGCGGCGGCGGCGCCCCCTTGCCCAGCGACGCCGCCGTCCCCTCCTCCCTCACTCACGACAACCTCTTTGCCCTCCTTCTTCACGGCGGCTTTCCTCTTTTCTTTTTTCTTTTTTCTTTTTTCTTTTTTCCCTCTTCTTCTGTGCGTTTGTGCACTAACTTTTTTTTTTCTTCTCTCGACAACTTATGGTTGAAGGTATACACTCTCGTCGACAAACCAGTGTTGACGAGAGTGTTGTTCGTCGACACTGGTGTGTTGACGAGAGTGTTGTTCGTCGACCCTGGTGTGTTGACGAGAGTGTTGTTCGTCGACACTGGTGTGTTGACGAGAGTGTTGTTCATCAATAAACCAGTGTCAAAAATGTATATATATTTTTTTTAAATCTAAGTTTTTCTTTTTAAAATTTCTGGAGGTTCGAGGCGGCGGCCGGAGACGGCGACGATAGCTTCTTCAATTAGGGTTAGGGTTGAAAAGTGGAAGGGGAGTGTATTTAGTAGGATTATTTTAGTATAAGGGTAGTTTAGACATTTTACATGATTATTAAATTAATAAATGGGTAGGGGGAGTATTCTTAACAAAGCTGGAGGGGTATATAGTCAACGCCGTATTTTATTTTGGGAAGAATCGGGGGTATATTTAACAAGGCTGGAGGGGTATATAGCCAGGGCCCGAAACTATTTAGATTTTATTCGAAGACTGTTGGGCTGCAGATTAGTTAGATTTTAGGGCCCAGATTTTAACAGTAACTCAACGTTATCGATTGAACATCGGCCTATCGTGACGGAAAATTAATGGTTCAACTTTCTAGACCATTATTTATATTTTATTTTATTTTGTAATACTCTCACTATCTCAATAGGAATGTACAAGTAAATTCCAAACGATGTTCTTTGGATCAACTCCATTTTTCCCCATAACTAATAAAGTTTGTGACATCTCCAATTTATTAAGATAAATGGAGTTATTTATATTTTATTTATCTTTTAGCTAAAATATCAATTGTTCGTACCCATAAGAGTGAAGTGACGTCAAAATAACTAGAAATGGATGTTAAAATAGGTCAGGTGCCACACATTTCTTTAAAAAAATGGTAGAACAAATTTTGAGACCAAATTTACATGTAAAAGTTAGGGGACAAGTGAGATCAAAACAATAATATTAATTTGTTGTCATTATACATAAATAAAAGTTTAACAATCCAATGGCACAACCACACCCATTAAATCCATCCTCCATTATTATTATGGGTGGATAGTGGAAGACGATGACCCATTTATATAATTAAATTTGAAGATTAATTTTGCCTCCACGACAGCTATTGGTTAATCTGATTACTGAAAAAGTTGGGCCGACTTTGTTGACAATAAAACATATTAATTTTCTTATACAGAATTACGAAAGCCAAATTCACATCTAATTCACTAATTGTAATATTATACGTTGAGACGATACCTCACGTCATTGGTAATTAAAATAAAAATCATTGCCGGAATTTCATGGTCACACTCACTTTACGTAAGTGGCATCCTTTTGCAAAATATCTCCACTTTTTTTATAGTAAAAATATATACTGAAATTCAACTATTTTTTACCCACTCCCCTTTTTTGAGGTGATTGAGAGTTGAGACTCATCACCACACTAATCTACTAAATTTAAGTTTACTTTCACTTTTCCCTCTCAAGATTATGTTAAAATAGCGTAAACTTGAAATTTAGTAGTGTGTTCCTCCATTAGTTTTAGGTCGAAACGCCTAAAATGTAAATAATTTATAGGTTCATATAGATTTTTCCTCTGATTTTAAACGGACCCCTGCAAATAGAAGGTGGGATTAATTCTCCGAATTAGTCGATCCTTGAGCTGATGGATACCAATACTTAAATATATATATATATGTGTGTATATAACGATATGAATTTTTTTCTCAGCTTTCACATGTAAAATACAAAGTGAAACTTTAAAACTGTCACATGTGAAATCATTCGACTAAATTACCCTTCAACATTTTAATCATTACATTTTTTTTAAACGTAAGGAGGGAGTGTATTAATATGGAGATAATATTGAGAGTTGAGATGAACCAAAGATCAAATTTTAGGTGCTCAAAATTAACTTATGGCCTTATGTATGGTTGAAGGGATTTATGACTTAGATATAAAGCTTCTAAATCATCTACTAATTGACCCCGACAAAAAAGAAAACATTTAATTACAGACCCTCCCTTCGATAAAATTCACAATGATGTGAGATGAATCCTTGCTGTACAAACTGTCATTTTACATTACTTGTATTTTTTGTTTTTTATTTATTTTTAATAGTTGACAATTGACAATATAGAATATTCTCAAATTGGAACGGTGCACATGCATTCGAACAAATAAAGAATAATTTTCAGATTGGAAGGATGCACATGGAATATTAGAGCAAAATTATAAATTAATCTCAAATTGGAAGGATTCACAGTGATTAGATTAGACAGAAATTTGGATTAAATACCCTATTGGAAGGATGCACATGGATTAGAACAATTAAATACTAGAACATTATTATGTATGTGTGTACTGACCAGCCATTAAAAATATAAAATCATGAAGGAAAAAAAAAAGGTGTGAAACGGTGTACAAACATATCGAACGGATTACCTCTGATTATTAATAATAAAATGACTACAAACGAAGTTTTATAATTATAGATGACTATTTTTCAAAGTGGAGAAAAATCAAGACTTGCTACCATTTTAACTACACAAAAATGTGTATTTTGGGGATGGTTTTTCAATTCAAGCAGTGATCCAAAAAAATCATTTTGTAAAGGTGTGAGCATCATCCTGTTGATTTGGTTAAATTAATTTCGACTATTTCACAAAATAATAGCAATATTTTTTTCACTTTTACCAAAAAAAAATTAAGAAAAAAAGAAAAGAAAGGGAAAATGAAATGCGTCCACTACAATAACTATTTCAAAATACAATCCCCTGGATTTGAAATCTGTTTGTTGAACTACTTTAAACCATCACGAAACATGTAAAATAATTTTTTCCTATAACTTTTAAAGTTTGTCCATACACTTTGGTCATGTTGGATAGATATGTTGTACATTTTTTACTAGAACTTTTAAAGTTGTCCATATACTCTGGTCATATTCGATAGATATGTTAAAATATTTATGGTCAGGTCTTTCAATCTTTTGATATTCACATAATTAAATGTGTATTTACAGTGATTATCCATTTATTTTAGACTAATCTACTTACCAAACATGATCTTTATTTAACAAAGGCTTTCAACTTCAAGTAAAAACAAATTATCTTCAAACATTGCACATTTGTAAGGAATAATCTCTTTTTTAAGCCAAAATTAGTGTGGGTGAATCTTTTCACCCAAAAATTTACAAAAACTCTTTTTTTTCAATAAAATGTCCAAAAAAGTCGTCGACCCCCAACACTATACTCCTCCCTTCATCTCATTCTCACCCTTCTCATTAGTGAGGGCATTTGGGTCCTAAAATTTAGTAATAAAGAGTTTTGGAGATGTGTGTGTAAATCCTATTTTGGTATTTTTAGGTATTATATATATATCACTATTTTTAATTTGAGTGGTCTGGTGCGACTGTGTGAGCCAACTTTATTATGCACTTATTTTTATTATTAATACCTTATAGTAAAATAATTAATACTTTTTAATGAAAAAAAAAATGCAAGACATTTAATTTCAACATACAAAATAGCGATTTCTTAATATGCTGCAATCGTAAGAGATTAATTTAGGCAACACAAACATTCCCCAAGTACACCAAGCAACCTATTATTGAAATTTAATTTGGTATCACAACAAACTATGAACTCCGATTTATCTTATGCAATCAAATCTCCATCACACCTAAGAAAACATAACCCCACAACATCAATTCTAAAATCGTGTTTCACATTCTATTCCGCTAGGCAGATTGCACCCACATGTATAAAACACCATTTTAGATCGAATATATAGACCAACACTTTGCTATTTTTGCTCTATGTAACTATTTCCAACTTCACTCATATCTTGATTCACGCGAGTTTACTCTGTGCTACCCTACATGACACTGACACTCTGTTCAATTGTGTCTTAATGTGTTGTAAAAGTACGTTAGTACGTACAACACATTAAAGCACGACAGGTATAAAAAAGTTCGTTCACGCCACCTTAATTCTTCTTGAAACCGAATTATTTCTCCGGATCGGATGAACTTCCCCCAACAACCCGACATCTTCGTCGTCTCCGAACACAAAAGCCTTGTCTTCATCGATCCTCTCGAACCCAACCGTCCTGCTCCGAGGCATCGGCGCCACCATGCCTCCGCCACCACCAAAAGGGACGGCGCTTCTCGTGCGGCGGAGCTCGGCTGCTCCGCCGCGAGAGGAAGCAAGCCTTTTGAGGTCCCTCAACTCCTCCTCGCCGGATTTGTTGAAACTTGAGCTTCGTGACGGCGGCGCCGGAACATGAGGGGTGGGGCAACCCATGGCGTTGCCGTAGCTGACGTGGCTGCCGCCGGCTGTCAGGCTCTGAATGTACATGTCCCGGGCCCGGGCCAGGATCCGAAACGGGCTTTTGAGTATTCTGATCAGGAGTGTACTACTCCCCTTGGATTTCATTTCTTATATATGAAAATTAACTTAACTTTATTTGATTCTTGTCGGAATCGGAAATGAATGGTGTATATATAGTGCGGTATAATGTATTAAAATGTGAAAAAAAATGTATTAAATCGTGATATAATGGGGTTTGGGTGGAGGACTTAATTTTATTTGATTAGGCCCCCTTGTAATTATTATATTATATAATTAAATTTAAATCGTGACAATGTGGTTTCGGTGGACTTTTTGGGATGTGTGGACCAATATATCACATGGAATGAGCTCATTGCAAAATACTCCCTCACCCACACCCTGTCATTTTTCACACTGATTTGAACAAGAAAATTAAGAAAAAGTGTTTTAAGTAACGATATTGAAGTTCTTTGTAAAGATATTGTGTAAAATATATTGATATATATATATAGATATATTTTTTTTTATGTAAAACGGATAAAAAAGAAAGTGTAAAAACTGATTTGAAAACGAATGAGTATATAGATTAGACACGGCTGATTATTGAAAAGTAGTGGACTTTTTTTTTTTTTTTTTTTTAAGTAGGAGGGATTTTAGCTAGGATCATCATGCATCATCAACTTTTTATTATTTAAATTTATTCAGAAGATTGAGTGCATAAATTATATACATATATATATATATATATAACTATAGATTGTCTATCTTTTTGAAATGGACTAGGAAGTGGCAAGAATGTAATTTTTGAACTAGTCTCGCTTTAATATAAGTGTATTATAGTAATAGAAACTGGCTAGAAACGCAACATGCAAGTGGAGTACTAGCAAAGACAATGTTTTTTTTTGGGTGTTTTAATTAAGTTTTCTAAATTATTGAATTGTTCATTGTCGTAAACCAGGAGCAACGTTCATGCCGCCTATAATTATTAAATTTATAATATATGTTCATCTATGTTATTATAAATAGTGTTACATACGTAGCTAGGAGTGTATACCAATTACTTGTTATATTATCATATAAAATGACATAATTAATCAATATTAATAATATAACTTAATTTTCTGTTTATTGATCTAGCAAGAACTCACGGGCTCACGGCACAGGAACTGATCAATTAATGCATCCATACTTTGCAAGTTGTGCACAAATTGTCAAGGAAATCAAGTTGAATTTAAGAGTTTACTTTTTAGTTCCTCTCTCCAAAAAAAAAAAAAAAAAAGAGGGAGTTTACTTTAGTGTTAATTACCCACTTGACTCATAGTCCAGATTCGATGTACATGAGACACGACGCACTATCAATTCAAAAATAAAAATAAAAAAAGTGGTGAAAAGTAAGAACAATGAAATTGAACCTGAGTAATATTTTTCTAAATAGAATAAAAAATAACTTTGTGAATAAAATTTATTTTAATTAAAAAAATAGCACAAACTTGTATAAGATCGAAAGTCTCAACAATCTCATTTACTCTATTATATAACTATGAGTTTATATAGAGTTCAAACTCAATTACTATATTTTAAGAAATAAAATGATTCAAATACTAAAATATAGATCTCCTATATATTAATAGGGAGTTTAAATTGCTTATGTGTCGTCTCCTCATTCATTTGGCTTATGTGTCATCTCCTCATTCATTTGGCTTATGTGTCATCTCCTCATTCATCATATGTATGTGTCAATATTACAATGAATTGCATATTTATTTAAAATAAAAATAGTAAATTAAACTATCACAATACTAATTAATTATAAGTAAATAATTTATTATGTTATTATACTAATTGCCTAAAAACGAGACTCCATTTTTTAATTTTTTTTACCTAAAATATACTCAATATATATGTTAATAAAATAAAATGGAGTATCTAATTTTTATTATTATATGTTAATTCAATAAATTATTATGCTTATATTATAAGTATTGAAACTACATAAAATAAAGTTTATATAAATTACTCTTATTATTTATAATTGTTTTAAAATACGAATTATACTCTTTATATTCCCCTTCTACAAAACGTAGTCTCATTGAAACAGACGCATATTAAAAAAAAAAAAAAAAGATAAAGTAAGAGTATTGACGGTATTGTACAATTTGTAGAGTATTGTGTGGTCAATTGGTGATAAAATGATTTTTTGTAAATAAAATTGAATTGCAACTTGCATAATTAAATGGTGGTGAGAAAAATGTAAGAGATCGGATTTTATGGACGAACAAATAAGACAAATGAGACCAGATTTTATGAATTGAAAAATATAAAGTATAGACTATGAATATTGATTTTATAAACACACGGGAGATTATCTAGTTTTTTATAAACATGCAAAACTCTGCCCCTTAAATATTACTTTCTCCGTCCAAATTTAATAAGTCTAATAAATTTATTAGTTCGTTCAAATTTAATATGTATTTTTTAAAATAAAAATATATATTTTTATTCCTTCAATATCATCGATCACTTATTTATTCAAATTGTCGGATCACAAAATACCCATAATTCCCTTTATAATTTCTTAAAATCAGTGTGAATCATACACTTCTTAACTTTGGATGGAGAGATTACCTTTTCTATTAAAAATCTCCCTCTTTAAAAACATTTTAGTTAAAAATACTACTGTATTTTTTCACCGATAGGTGCAAAAACACGTCTCGTAAAGCGTTGACCTAAAAAATTTATGATTCACTTAGTCTTTAGTCTGTAAATAGCGGCACTTACAAAAGCAAATGCACATATGTTAGTTACAGTAAAATTTATTATTGGATCCAAAATATAAAAACTGTTTTTCTTCCGTCAGACTTATTATTTCATCACCTTAATTTAATTTATTTGCAACTACTATTAGACGCCACATTTATATAATTAAACTAGATTTTACCCAATTCACGAGATTTTGTTGATGCATTCTCTGTATATTTTAATTCAAAGGGTTGGTCTGTTATGGTATCGAGTGCATGTTGTGCACCCTAGTTCATGTTGCACTTTTTAGTTTACTGACTTACACTTTTGGTAAATGGTGTTGCACTTTTCAAATATTAAACTGTATAATAATATTTTAAGTAATAATTAAAAAGTGCAATACCATTTACCAAAAAGTGTAAGTCAGTAAACTGAAAAATACACATGGACTAGGGTGCACAGTATGCACTCGAGTGCATAGTAGACTTTACCTAATTCAAATGATTCGATCACGAGATTTTAGTGAAAGATAATGTAATGAAGTGAATTTTTGGATTTGGATTGGGAGAAAGAGAGTAGTACGTACGTCATTTGCAAATTGCTTGAAAAAGACAAATCAAATAATTATGAATTAATTACTTGTTAAATCCAAATTAAACCAAAATAATTACGAAGCAGATTAACGGATACGGCAGCTGCAGAATTCTACGCTTTGTTAATGGGCCACACAAGAAGAATGTAACTAAATCTTCTATCTTATCTTACAGTATATATTTGAAAGTCTTCGTCAAATCTACGGACACATTTTTTTATTTAAAATTTTACATTTTGATGATATTCAATTTATTTTTAATTAATATTGACAGGTTTTTTTTTTTAATTAGGTGTGTTAATAAACTTTATATATATAACCGGAATGTATTTTAATAAAATAAATTGGTAATTCTATTTTCCTCATAAAAAATGTTTTTATATTATTTTTAAAAAAAATACAACCTTTTACTTTAAAACCATCACGTTTAACTTAACCAAATATCCCGTTTTGCTTTTCATTTATTTATATATATATATATATATATACTAGTATAAGACCCGCGAATTTCGCGGGATTGAAAAAAAATTATATTATTATTTAATAAGATTTTATATAATTTATTATATTAAAATATATTTGATGATAATTGATGTATTTGATGATTTAATGTCATGTTCAACAATACCGACCACAAAAGACACTCTTGCATAAGTTCAGATTGAATAAGAGAATGTGTTGTCAATTTTGTATACATAAGTTCAAATGGTTGTAATATGTTAGTTTGTATGGATTTTTATACATAATATGAGAGTTGGGCTCTTATATCCAAAATTGTATCAATTGTATGTGAGTCCTTGTCTAATAATGTTTAATACCTGAAGTAATGAAATATTATTGAGCATACAAAATTATTTTTTGTTTAGATAACAATTGTGAACATTAGGATGAAATTTGTAGTCCTAGAAAGTTTGTAGAATAATATAAAGAACATTTGTCAGCAATTTAATTAAAATCATGTTCATAGTATATAGTATATAATGACATAGATTAAATTTGATCTAATTAAACTGAGTGCAAGATTGAAATGTTTGGTTTAAAATTATTGAATTCGTAAATATTATAAGTGAGTAATTCAAAATGCAAGTACTTATCATTTAATCTAATTAAACTGAGTGCAAGATTGAAATGTTTGGTTTAAAATTATTGAATTCGTAAATATTATAAGTGAGTAATTCAAAATGCTAAGTACTTATCAAATACATAGAAATTTGAAGTGAGTATGTGGATAGGATTTATGTAAGACAATTCACTGTTATATGTAATATATTAAAATTTGGAAGTGAAGAAGTAGAAAAAGTAATATACATTATAAATTCTTAAACACTGTGCAAAACAGGGTAGTGTACTTACACATTTGCTATTATTTTATTGAGACCCTTGTTATACTTAATAGATTGGTGTTGGCACCCTCAACATTTATATGAGCTTTTGAGAACTGTATAACATTTATATAAGCTTTTGAGAACTGTATAACATTTATATATAACCATTATTTCTTCTACTGTACAACAATTAAAGAGTTTTGAACATTACCATCTTCATGAGTCCTTCATTTAAGAATCTTGTAATTTCTAGCCATTTTGAATTGCAAGTAAATGTGATGAATAAATTTGGACATATTTTATAGTCCTTAATGTCACATCAAACAACTTTATGGAAAAGTAGAATAAGTTGAAGGTAGAATACAATGAAATCCGTTATTATATTTTTTAAATTATCAACATTAAAGAAACCACTCCAAATCTTAAAATGCATAATAAAATATTTAACATGCACTTTTTAAAAAAATACATAAACATATATTTAACATGACTTCTTTTTTCAATCAACTTTTCCCAATCTTGATGTTGGTTTGTTGTAGACATTTTGGAATGAATAGTATTATCCTTAGTACAGAAAATTTTTTCTTGCCCCAATAGGCAATAACACTGATTATCAAAACATGCAATCTGTGAAATCTGATCACGGTATAGTTATTCTAGTTATTCTCCAAGTGTAGTTGAGAGATGTAGAATCTGAAAATAAATTACATATGAAGCAAATGTTGAAACTGATCGGTAGAGATGAAAAAAAATGACAAAAGAGTCCATATAAAGTATTTGACATGCTATGTTTCACAATCAACTAAAACATTGAAGAATGTAACATCACGTTGTCCAAATCAGTTAAAATTTCGAATGGAGTTTTGCCAATGAGTGGAATAAGAATGCTATTAAAAAAAGGGACATGTCTGCCTTGAACTCTCTCATTCTCTTCACAATCTTTTTTGAACTCTTATTCAACATCCTGAAAATTAAGGAATCAGACGTAAAACACAATAAATGCATTAAAGAAAAATAATTAAAAAGTAAAGTAAACTAATCCCAAAGTTTTGAGAAGAATAGTAGAGCCGAGAGGAAGAAAACGGTAAAAAGAAAAAAGATTCTAGGAAAAAGAAGTTGAAAATAGGGAGAAATATTTAACGAAAATTTAAAAAAGTAAAAGAATATTGAAAAAAACTTTTTTTTTTTTTTTTTAAGAACCAAAAAGAAAGGGAGAGGAAAAATAAAAAACAATAATAATTTAAGAAAGAGTATAAATCTCATAATCATTCAATCTTTATATATCTCATCATTAGGATTTGCTTAAAAAAGTTAATGTAAATTAAATAGAAAAAAATTAAAAGAGAAATCTAGTAAGAAGGAATGAAAGAGAAGAATACATTGGAGAATTAATAATCATTGATTTTCTGTTCAAACGTCTTTGAAAAATTCTAGGAACATAGAAAAAAAGAAAAAGTAAATTTCTTTTTAACAAAAGTATACATAATTCAAAGATTACAAAACACATAAACTTAAAATTTCACAATTTCCTTGAACTCTCTTCATTGAACTCTTATTCCACATTCTTTTTCTTTTTGCTGCAATTTGACGTCATGTCTATTAGGAATGGATGAGGAAAAAAAATTATATTGTCTAAAAAAAATTAGAAGAAAATTAGATAACACAAAAACATAAAATTATCTTAATATTTTCTTAAAAAAGAATTCGATCTAGCAAGTGAGAAGATGCAATCAAGGAATCCAAGTCTTTTAAGAAAAACAATTAAAAAGTGAACTAAACTAATTGCAAAGTTTTTTAAGAAAAATAGCAGAGAAACAGAGAGGAAGAAGAAAACTATAAAAAGAAATAAGAACTGAGAAAAAAAAATTGAAAAGAGAGAGAAATATTTAAGAATATTTTTTTTTTTAAGAAAACTGTAAAAAGAAAACCGTAAAGAACTTTGAAAAAAAAAGAGAGAGAGGAGGGAAAAAAAAGAATAATTTAAGAAAACTGTCTAAAAAGAGAGAGAGCAAGGAAGTGAAATAATTATTTAAAAAAATATAAAATAAAACAATATTAAATAAAGAATTAAAAAAATAATTATTTTAAAAAATAATTTAAGAAAACTGTCGAGAAAAAAAGGGAGAGTTAGGAGAAAAATATAAAAGAAAAAAAAAAGGGAGAGAGGAAGTTGAGAAAACCATAAAAGAATAAGGAGATGAGGAAAAAAAAATTACATTGTCTAAAAAAAATTATAAGAAAATTAGATAACACAAAAACATAAAATTACCTTAATATTTTCTTAAAAAAGAATTAGATCTAGCAAGTGAAAAGATGCAATCAAGGAATCCAAACGTCTAAAGAAAAACAATTAAAAAATGAACTATACTAATTGCAAAGTTTTTTAAGAAAAATAGCAGAGAATGGAGAGGAAGAAGAAAACTATAAAGAGAAATAAGAACTGAGAAAAAAAATAGAAAAGAAGGAGAAATATTTAAAGATTTTTTTAAAGAAAAATCTGAGAACGGAGAGGAAGAAGAAAACTATAAAAAGAAATAAGAACTGAGAAAAAAAATTGAAAAGAGGGAGAAATATTTAACATTCTTTTTTTTTTTTTTTTTTAAGAACAAAAATGAAAGAGAGAGTAGAAATAAAAAACAATAATAATTTAAGAAAGAGTATAAATCTCATAATCATTCAATCTTTATATATCTCATCATCTAGTTAGTAGGATTTGCTTAAAAAATTTAATGTAAATTAAATAGAAAAAAATTAAAAGAGAATTCTAGTAAAAAGGGATGAAAGAGAAGAATACATTGGAGAATTAATAATCATTGATTTTCTGTTCAAATATTTTTGAAAAATTCTAGGAACATAGAAGAAAAGAAAAAGTAAATTTCTTTTTAACAACATAATTCAAAGATTACAAAACACATAAACTTAAAATTTCACAATTTTCTTGAACTCTCTTAATTGGACTCTTATTCCACATTCTTTTCCTTTAGCAAAGAACAGAGATGAAGAAGAAAACTATAAAAAGAAATAAGAATTGAGAAAAAAAATTGAAAAGAGGGAGAAATATTTAAAGATTTAAAAAAAAAAAAAAAAAAAAGCAGAGAACGGAAAGGAAGAAGAAAACTATAAAAATAAATAAGAACTGAGAAAAAAAAATTGAAAAGAGAGAGAAATATTTAAAGTTTTTTTTTTTTTTTTTTTTGAAGAAAACTGTAAAAAGAAAACCGTAAAGAATTTTGAAAAAAAAGAGAGAGGAGGGAAAAAAAGAATAATTTAAGAAAACTGTCGAGAAGAGAGAGAGCAGATAAGTGAAATAATTATTTAAGAAAAATATAAAATAAAATGGTATTAAATAAAGAATGAAAAAATTAATTATTTTAAAAAATAATTTAAGAAAACTGTCGAGAAAAAAAGGGAGAGAGGGGAGAAAAATATAAAAGAAAAAAAAAAGGGGAGAGAGGAAGTTGAGAAAACCATAAAAGAATAAGGAGAGAAAACAAATAAAAATGTAAATTCTAAAAAAATTAAAAAAATAGAAAGAAGAAAATCTGAAAAAGCCACGTAAAAAAGAAAAGATTCAGAAATAGTAATTAAGAATATATATATATATATATATATATATTACTGTCTCATTAGTCGTAATGTTTATCTAAGTTTGATAAGTATGGGTGTAGCACTTGCAATTATATATTTTTGACAAATTCATTGTTCAAACTGTGGAGACTGGAAGTATCTCTATTATTTTAAAAACACATTTCTTTAATTTTCAAATTTTATTGTACTATACACTTTAATTTATTTTTAAAATTTCAAAATGTATATATAATAATTCTTACTTTGTCTTTATTTATTAATCATTTTTTAATGAAATATTATACTCGTATTATATTTCATTGACGTTTTTTTTTTTCGAAGTCGAAAAAATATTTGTTCAAAATTAATTTTAATTAGATAAAATATAAATGAAGTGATATTTTATGAGTGTGTTAAAAAAAATTGAGTCGTTTTGACCTCAAAAAAAATAAAATTGAGTATGTTTCCTATCATGATACTCCATAAAAAATTGGGGTGGGTTTAGAATACAAAAGTCCAACAAAGAGCAAAACAAAATACGGGCCCAGGATACAAAGCCGACCACATATATTTGTATCCTCATAAGTCATAATTAATTAGTTTCATAATTAAGGGTGGGACTATTTACACCTCCATTTCGGTTTAGAACACTCCCCCGATTGATGCACCCTCCCATAATTTCGTCAAGATAGATGCACTCCCATCAAATTGTCATAAATGCCCTTCTCTTATACAATTCCAATTACTACTCATACCCTCCCTAAACCCTACTTTCTCCCCCAAATCCTCATCTTCTTCCTCCTCCATTTCTTCTTTCATCTTCTCCCCCACCCCTCACCACCACCCGTCGCCCCCCGCCTGTAAAAAAAAAAAAAAAGAACAGATTGTGGCCGCGCGCGGCGGCCGCTGCCGTCCCCTCCCTCCCCCATCCTCCTCTCTCCCTCCCCGGTGCCCCGTAGTCCTTCCGCCTCTCTCCCCCTCCCTCTCCCTTCTCCCCATCTCGATTTGTAAAAAAATTAAAAATTACAGTAATCGGCCGCCGCCCCCGCTCCCGTCCATCGGCCAAATCCAGGTTTGTTTTTTTTTCCTTCTTTTTCTTACCTTTCGACCACTTTAGGTCGATCCAAATACATCCCCTCGACAACAGGGTGTCGACGAGTGTATTTTTGGTCGACCTAAAGTTGTCGTCGACGAGTTTTTAAATTTTTTTTTTCAATCAACAAATGTCGAGCATATATAATCTCGTCGACAAACCAGTGTCGACGGGAGTGAATATGGTCGACACTGGTTTGTCGAAATTTAAAAAAAAATTAAAAATTTTTAAAGTTTTTTTTTCGACAAACCAGTGTCGACCATAGTGAATTTGGTCGACGCTGGTTTGTTGAAATCTTAAAAAAAAAGTTGAATTTTTTTTTGTTTGGGGAGAAATTTTGGTGTTTGGTGGTGGTGGTGGTGGCGGCGGCTCGGCGGCGGCGGCGGCTCGGCGGCGGCGGCGGCTCGGCGGCGGGATAAAACTTAGGTTTTAAGGTTTAAAGGTGAGGGGGTGCATTTAGTAGTTTAATATGACTTAAAAGGGTATTTTTGGTTTTTTACCTCATTATTTTATTATTAAATTCATAGGGGGAGTGTTCTAAACCGAAATGGAGGTGTAAATAGTCCCACCCCATAATTAATTAGTTCACCGCTTGCATTACTTCAACCCCTATTGGATTAGTTCACTCCCATCATTTACCCAAACCTTCTCTTCTTCTTAACCATTCCACTTTGCATTACACAATACACCCTCGTCAAAATTTCATTCCATAGACACGCCAATTCCCCACTGCTCTCTATTTCCAAACAAGAATCTGCTACCATGGGACAAAGGTTAGTGATGTTTAAAAAAAATAAAAAAAATTTGAATGCTTTGTCTAAGGATTGAAAACTTATTTTTTAACTTGTTTGTTATGTTGAAAATAACAATGCTACATGATTTTGGAACTAATAAATCATATAATCAACGAAAAAAAGTCTGGTTTGCACGAAAATGTAAAAAAAAATTTGCTAATACTTCTGGTTTACCAATTTTTGTGCATTTTTTCAAAAGAAATTTTCGACTTTTGTCATACTTTTTGAATTTTTTTTTTGTCGAAATCTGCACACATTTTCGACAAAATAGAGCTATAAATTATTCACTTTTTTAACAAAATCTTTTGAATATTTTTTTTCGAGGGGTTTTTTTTTCCTCGAAAAACAGTACTCCCCGGTTCATAATAACTTTCACAATTTTTTTATTTTTTTTAGGGATGTTGCACAATAACTTTTATACCTTTAAAATGAAAAACTATTTATAACTTTCACTTTTATAATATCCACAATTTACACAAAATTAATTAATTCAATAAAATTTAAATATTTAAATGAGATTGATTCATTCAAATTGTATGGTCCCATTACGAAACTTTGAAAATGGGGGTGTTTTTTCTTGATACAACAAGAGAATTAAATTAATGTCGCCACTAATTAGTCATATAATCTTTATTAGCGTTTACATATACCTGAAAACTTGACCCGGCCAGTGGTGTAAAGTAGAAGTAGTTACATAGAGGAAATAAAGGACTGACATTTTCACTTTATAAAATAAGACCTAGACCAAATGTTCAATTTTTTGGTCTTGGTGAAATATACATTTTAATTTTGGTACCATAAGTTTACACAAGAATTCAGTTCAATTACATGTCATTACAAATAAATGAATCGGTCAAATCCTTAGCTCGTGCATTTTTCTACACATGAGCAAATTGACGGTTATTCACGGTTGATTTGAATTGCACACGAACTAAGGATTTGACCGCTTCATTTACATGCAATGATATATAATTGGATTGAATTCAAAATTTAGACAATTTATAAAATTAAAATGAATATTTCATCTGGACCAAATTCAAAATTAATCAAATTTAAAGGATTAAAAAAAAAACTTTAATCCCTTTAATTTATTATAATCACCACATATATCGTGTATGTGTATGTCTATATATATATACTAATGCATATACCCGTTATATAGGTAGCTAGGCCAAATTTAATTTATTATAATCGACATATATATTATAACTAATATCGTGCATGTGTCTGTCTATATATAATAATCATGCAATTGCAATACTAGAATTGATGCTGTAAGAAAGGAGACTCAGAAAGCAAAATACAAAACTAATCGATCGAAGCTTAGCCAACAATGGAGGTCAGTTATTCCTTGCATGATTATATCACAAAATATTTCAATATTTCTATATATATGTGTGTGTATTTTTGTTTGATGTTATTTTAGGAGATCGAATGTGATTTGGTGTTGAGATCGTAAAATGTTTTGAGAAGGAAAATTATGTCTTCAGATGTTTTGTTGTAAATGATGAACACATGAAGATCTCATTTTAGTTTTTACAAAAATAAATAAAACTTTATTTAATGTGGTTAAAATTATGAATTTTATCTATAAACTCCAAAATGAGTTGATCTCATGTGAATAGTGTGCACTATACACACTAATGCACATATCAATCGTTATAAATTAGGAAAATAAAAAATTAACAGTAAATTAATTATTGGTGCAACAGTTACTACAATCCAAAATAGGTATGATCTAGGTTCGAATCTTGACACAATTTTGAAATTGCATGAAAATTGAGGTTTATGTCTACAGCAACGTCAACCATAATGAAAATGAGTCATCGAAATTGAAGGAGAATTCTTATTGAGGTTTATGTCTACAACGACGTCAACCATGATGAAAATGAGTCATCGAAATTGAAGGAGAATTCTTACGGTATTGGATTATTTGACCGAAATCCTAATTTTCTGACAAAAATAATGTAAATTGAACACCCTAGGATGCAAATTGTAAAAGTGAAAACTTATTTTGAAATTGGCTAATCCGAATTTGGATTGATCATTCTTAATCTTTTTTAATCTAAATACCAATACACCTACAAAAGTGAAAACTTATTTTGGAATTGACTAATCCGAATTTAGATTAGGGATGACAATGTGCCGGGTCGGCCCGGGTGCCTAGATACACAGACCCGACCCATTTGGGTCACGGGGTGGGGCGGGGCAAAACGGGGCGACCTATATATTATAAAAAATTTTGAAAAAAAGAAAGAAAAATAAGTATATATTTTTAAAAACATATAACATAAAATTTAGATTTGTATTGAAAAATAAATAAAATAGTTTTAAAAGTATGTTTATAAATTTATTTTCATATTATATATATTTATATATATAATATATATAAAAAATAAATATAAAAACGGGTCATGAGTCCGGGTTACGGGTCGGGGGTGATACCCAGACCCGTCCCATTTCAATACGGGACCGGGACGTGGTAACTCAAATAGCACGGGGCGGGTAGAGTCGGACCGGGTTGAAATTGTCATCCCTAATTTGGATTGATCATTCTCAATCCAATCTCTCAAAGTGAAAACTTATTATGACTAATCCGAATTTGGATTGATTATTCTAATCCACTCTTTCACAATCTTTCTTAATCTAAATACCAATACACCTACACATCTATTTTTATACAATCACATCGCTATTTTTTAAAATCTCATACTTTTATTTAACACGCTCGTTCTCTCTTCTATTATTTTTCTATATATATACTAATAAAATATTACAACATTACTTTTGATTGAACATAAAACTACATTCACCCCTACTTTTCAATCTCTACCCAAACACAATTTAAGCATAATTAATATTCACGGATTACCCAATCCATTTTTTTCAATTTCAATCTCAATCTAATCCACCACAATCTCTAACTAAACACCACATTAAAAGATATAAATTGAATTAGGTTTAAATTATAAGACGTAAGGTAAAATTTTCTCTGTACAATTAATTGCACTCAAGTATCATCCATATATACATATATAAATTATACTCCGTTAGGCAGTACTCCACTCCGTCCTAATTAGATAGACTTGATTTTTTTTTTTTTTTTTATGGATGTCCCATTTAAATAGACTTGTTTTCATGTAGAGTAATATTTTTTAATCCATTTACTAATATAACTCTATTCAGAAATCACATTTAAAATTAACATATATTCGTTAAATAGGATTATAATAGAAATTTTACTTGTTTAATGTGTCTTTCTAATTAAATTTTTTTAATTTTTATAAAAAGTCAAACAAGTTTATCTAATTGGAACAGAGGGAGTAATTAATATCGTGTATGTGTGTATCTATACATAGTTGTATACCCGTTAGGTAGGCCAAATTTAATTTATTAATTAGGGAAATTCTCAAATGCACCATGTGCACCAAACCAGGTTTGGTGCACATGCTTTTGTCCTTATCCTCCTATTCTAACTTATTATCTTTTTTCTCTACTTATGGTTATAATTCTATTTTTTTCTATTAATTAATTTATTTATTTATAATCTATTACTTTACTAATTAATTAATAAATTACAGTCCTTTCAAACCTTTTTTTTTTAGTTTTTTTTTCATTTTTTTTTTGTTTTTTTTTTCGTTTTTTTTTTTAAAGTTTTTTTTTTAGTTTTTTTTTTTTCGTTTTCTTTTTTTCGTTACTCACCCCCACTTTTCAATAATAATAGTTGCTACTTTTCATTAATAAAATTTCCACTTTTCACTAATAACAGTTACCACTATTCAGTAACAAAATTTCAACTTTTCACTAATAATAATTACCACTTTTCAGTAACAAAATTTCCATTTTTCAATAATAATAGTTACCACTTTTCAGTAACAAAATTCCCACTTTTCAATAATAAGAATTACACTTTTCAGTTAAAATATTTACCACTTTTCAGTAACAAAATCTCCACTTTTCAATAATAAGAATTACACTTTTCAGTTAAAGTGTAATTCTTATTATTGAAAAGTGTAATCTTATTATTGAAAAGTGGTAGATATTTGAACTGAAAAGTGTAATTCTTATTATTGAAAATGGTAGATATTTTAACTTAAAAATGTAATTTTTATTATTGAAAAGTGATAAATATTTTAACTGAAAAGTGTAATTCTTATTATTGAAAAGTGGAAATTTTGTTACTGAAAAGTGGTAGATATTTTAACTGAAAAGTGTAATTTTTATTATTGAAAAGTGGTAGATATTTTAACTGAAAAGTGTAATTCTTATTATTGAAAAGTGGTAACTATTATTATTGAAAAGTGGAAATTTTGTTACTGAAAAGTGGTAGCTATTATTAATGAAAAGTGGTAATTTTGTTATGAAAAGTGATAATTATTATTAGTGAAAAGTGGAAATATTAATTAATTAAAACGGGTATATTTAATTATAAATTGTACAGTTAAAATTATTATTAAAATTGAAAAAATGTTATTCTTATTATTGAAAAGTGGTAGATATTTGAACTGAAAAGTGTAATTCTTATTATTGAAAAGTGGTAGATATTTTAACTGAAAAATGTAGTTTTTATTATTGAAAGTGGTAGATATTTGAACTGAAAAGTGTAATTCTTATTATTGAAAAGTGGTAGATATTTGAACTGAAAAGTGTAATTCTTATTATTGAAAAGTGGTAGATATTTTAACTTAAAAATGTAATTTTTATTATTGAAAAGTGATAAATATTTTAACTGAAAAGTGTAATTCTTATTATTGAAAAGTGGAAATTTTGTTACTGAAAAGTGGTAGATATTTTAACTGAAAAATGTAATTTTTATTATTGAAAAGTGGTAGATATTTTAACTGAAAAGTGTAATTCTTATTATTGAAAAGTGGTATCTATTATTATTGAAAAATGAAAATTTTGTTACTGAAAAGTGGTAGCTATTATTAGTGAAAAGTGGTAATAATGAAAAGTAGAGACTATTATTATTAAAAAGTGGAAGTGAGTAACGAAAAAAAAAACGAAAAAAATCGAAAAAAAAAAACAGAAAAATAAACAAATTTGAAAAAAAAAAAGAAAAAAAAACAGAAAAAAATCGAAAAAAAAAACAGAAAATAAAATGAAAAATAAACAAGTTTGAAAAAAAAAATCGAAAAAAAAAACAGAAAAAAAAAACGAAAAAAAAAAGGGAAAAAAAAACAAAAAATGAAAAAAAAAACAAGTTTGAAAAGATTTGAACCTGTGACCTCAAGCTTTTAAAAAAGTACCTATAACCACTAGAACATTCATTACTTAATTACTTATGTTTATCTTTATAAATATATATGAGATTGGTCTGTGCATTAGTGTGCACGTGCACGCTGTGCACAGGAGACCAACTCTATTAATTATAATCGCCATATATATATAAAATAATACTCTATCCACCTCATTATTATTTGAACATTTGACACATTCTTCTTACTCTTTTAAAAATTTCCCTTATTTACACCTCATGTCATTATATTTTACACACAAATAAAAAAATCACACTCCAATAAAGTATTAAATACTCATAATTTATCTCATAAAAGTCAATTTTATCACATTTAAATTTAATACTACTAATAAATAATTCTACATTAAAACCGCACAAACAGTAAATGCGCGTTCAATTAATTAATAATGGGATGAAGGGTGTAATTAATATCGTGTATGTGTGTGTCTATATATAATAATCATGCATGCATATACTTGGACTACCAATACTACAATTGATGCTGTAAGTAATTAAGGAGACTCAGAAAGCAAAGTACAACAATGGAGGTCAGTTATTCCTTGCATGATTATATATATATAATAATAATAATAATAATGCGTGTCACAAAATATTTCTACATACTATGTATTAGTGCATATTTTTGTTTAATGTTATGAGATACATATTTATTATTTTAGGAGAATGTAATTTGGTGGTGAGATCGTAATGTTTTGAGAATGAATATATATACCCCTTTCCAAAATGATGTCTCATTTCATTTTTTACAAAAATAAATAAAAAACTATTTATTGTGGTTAAAATTATGAATTTTACCCACAAACTTCAAAATATACAATTATTTATTAAATATTTAAACAATAATTAATTACTCATAAAATATGAGTATTTATAACATTTTACACACTCAAAATTAAAAAAAATACTACTCCATATTTTAGAACAAACTAAAAATAATTTGGTAGAGGACCATATTTTTAGGACATATTCATTACATATAGAGAGATCGAAGTTTATTTGTACGTAGGGTTCTAATCTAATTATATTTTAAAGAGAAACATGATTCAAATAAAATGAAGCTAGCCACTCATTGACGAGACCGTCTCATCTAAAACTTTTTTTTTAACTAGTAGTGTGACTAATAAATTAAAGTGAATTCGCGTTTATGAAATTGTTTCACACAAATATATATTGAAATGATGATTGAAACAGCAAGCATATTACGTTATTACATATGTATATTGATCATGAAACACGTAAAACAACCATAATTCTCTCTTGGGCATTATTTACCTAAAACATTTTCGATGATCAAACAAAATCATCCTAATCATAGTAAATTGTTTGTTGGAATTTGTATGCTACCTAATCTGACCAATTCGCATATTATTACATAGTATCAGGCAAATTTCTTACCATATAATGTATAATGTTTTGACTCAAAATCTGCATTATTTTTTATCTCCTCTTTAGTAATATCCTATTCGTATATATATTGATGTACTTGGGACTAGCAAAACAACAATTGACCGTGTAAGGAGACTAATTAAGTCAACAAAACTTCACTTTCAACCTTTATTCGAAGCCAACAATGGAGGTGAGTGCTAGTTGTATATATAGGGGTGTATGTGTTTTTTTGTTTGTTAATAGAGCTATGTAAGGCCCAAAGTATTAAGTACTCATCTAGGCCCAATGGGCTAAAAAATGGCTGAATTTCACAATGGGCCCATACATATTTTTTATAGGGGAAAATAAAGTTTCATTAATTTGAATGATGCATTTTGCACTTTTGTGATGAAATACAATTTTATATTGAAAAGGCTGATGTAGTTCAACTTTGTATAATTAGGACTTAGATAAGCACTAAAAAGTGTTTAAGATAAACTTGATGTTAGGGTTAAAGGGCCCTACACATCTACACATCTAACACATTCATGCATTATCCTATAAAACTTCTTTGAATATTCCAATATTCAATAACAATTCGTTTGACTTTTTATTGTTGGTAAATACATGTATGTAATTAGTAGTACTATTTGATTCCATATTCAATTTTTTAAAAAATGAGTGATTGTTATGTATGAATTATAATAGATATAATACGGAGTATAATATTAATTTAAATAGAATATATTATTGGTTTAAATACAGAAATGTACTTCCTCCGTCTGCCTATAAGTTTCTCGTTACTTTTTGACACATAGATTAAGAAAAGTGATTAAATAATAGATATAGTACCAATAATGTGATTGAAAGAGGAGAGAGATAGAGAGAAAAAGTAAGATATAAAAATGATGTGTAAGAAAAAATACTTACTAAAAAGGGTATGGAAAGCTTATAGACGGACGGACAAAAATGGTAAAATGGAAAGCTTATAGACGAACGGAGGAAGTATTAGTTTACGTATATTATAATATTATTTTAAATATTAAATAAGGATTAGGAGCTCAATTTCATCACCTTGAAATAGTCATCCTAATTTTATAGCTAGGGCTATTAGGATGAGATCATGTTAAAGCTGCGTTTGGGGAGATTTCAATTTGGTATTGACTTTAGATTTCTAAAATTCCTATATTTAGTGAAACAAAAAGTAACTAATCCAAACAATTATAAATGACTTCATTTAAATGGTCCACATGTAATTTAATTTCATAAAAATCACTTTCGAAATTTTAATTCCGAATGAAAAACAAGATTTTAAAATTATGCTACAAACAAACACGGCGTAAACCTTTTAGTTAGTATATTTACAGTAAATCCGTCGTTTTGAGTTAGACACTAGTCAGATAGGAGAAACCGTACGCTTGAGGCCCGTAGAGAAATGGAAAGCGGCGCTGTGTTTGCAGGGTTACACCCCATTCCCCCCACCCACCCCCACC
This sequence comes from Galeopsis tetrahit, assembly GCA_963675135.1. NCBI lineage: Eukaryota > Viridiplantae > Streptophyta > Magnoliopsida > Lamiales > Lamiaceae > Galeopsis > Galeopsis tetrahit. The sequence continues at coordinate 3,337,002 of OY776120.1, forward strand.
TTCTCGGCCCGGCCCGCAGCGCCGTTAAACTTCTCCCTCCTCTTTGCTCCGACAATAGACTTCTCTCTCCTCCCTCTGTAATGGGTTTTGCGCTTTCTTCGTGTTTCTTTTCTTTTGATTTTAATTCCATCTTGTTACCTTTGCCTTGCATTGTATGTGTTTAATGTTTGCTTTGTTTGATTAATTGTGTGTAGCTACAGAAGCAATTGCGTATCGCTTCTTTGGGTAATCAAAACAATGGCAATGTTAATCCGCTTCGTGTGGCTTCGCCTACCAGGTGCTTGTTGAATTGCTGCTGTTTATTTTTTTGCTTCATTTTGATTTACATGAATTTGGGTTTATTTTTTCTTCCATTTTGGCAGCAATGTAGCATTAGAGTTAGCAGATATTGATTGGGACAATCTTGGTTTTGGGTTTATGCCCACTGATTATATGTATACCATGAAGTGTTCCCAAGAGGAACCCTTTTCTAAAGGCGAGTTACAGCGATTTGGGAACATTGAATTGAGCCCATCTTCTGGTATTTTGAATTATGGCCAGGTTAGTTTTGGTGTTCAACAATTCAATCTTAATATCCCAGAAGTATTATATTTAGTTCTTGAATCTTTCAAATAAATTTGTAGGGATTGTTTGAAGGGTTAAAAGCTTATAGGAAGCAAGATGGTAATATTTTACTATTTCGTCCTGAGGAAAATGCAATGAGACTTAGGGTGGGTGCAGAGCGCATGTGTATGCCTGCCCCGACTGTAGAGCAGTTCGTGGAGGCTGTAAAAGCCACTGTTTTAGCAAATGAAAGATGGGTAATTATGATTTATACATTGTGGATTGAGATTTGAGATGCATATTTGAGATTCCAATTTTAGATGCTAATTTCTATTTGGATGCCAAATTCAGATTCCTCCACCAGGAAAAGGTTCTTTATATATCAGACCATTGCTTATGGGGAGTGGAGCTGTTCTTGGTCTTGCACCAGCTCCTGAATACACCTTTTTGATATATGTTTCCCCAGTCGGCAACTATTTTAAGGTAAAAACTTACGACGTGTTATCACGTTTAAGGTAAATTGTATCACTTTTCAACTTTTTACCTTAAAATGATACTCCTACATCTTACATACTTTTTTGTTGAGCACTCTGTCCTTTTTGTAGAAAAGTTAAATATCACTTTTGAAATGACATTTTACATCCCCCGAATTAGTCAGTCCTTGGACCGGATACCGAGACTTTAAAAAAAAAAGACATTTTACATACTTTTTGTTGAGCACTGGATAAAAATTAACTTTTAAGATGGGATATTTTAAGGTTTCCACTCATTAGTAATATTCACTCTGTCCCTTTTGTTGAGCACTGGATAAAAAATAAATATTCCGAATTTGATATACCTTTATTTGAGGCATGTGTTTTCATTTAGGTGATCAGAACAAATTATCAATGGATGTTCATGTGAAAATATTATTTTGTTGTGTGTGTTTAATATCATTTTATCTGGCCCGCATTCTTATCTTCTCTATACCTTGTCTCTTATATACATCTCCGATAAGACTTTTGCTTACTTCCATTTGACAGGAAGGTTTGGCCCCTATTAATTTAATCGTTGAGACTGATATGCATCGAGCAACGCCTGGTGGTACTGGAGGAGTGAAGACAATTGGAAATTATGCTGCAGTATGTGATTTTTTTGTGTTGATTATGACTACTTTATTGTTACGTTTGTTGTTATTTATCTTTTAGTTTATTACATGTCTTAAACTAAAGACTTCCTCAATACTGACTCTTATCTGTCTTTAATAAATTTGGATATTTTTCTCTTCTTCAAATCATTATCCCCTTTCCAGCTAAGTCAGTAGTTTTTCTCTTATTTCAAAACTTAAATGTTAAACTTAGTTGTCATTTTGATGCTTCTTTAATGGTTATTCATGTTTAATAGGAGTACAAGATTCTAGATGGGAAATCACGCATACTCTCTTATTAATTATTTTTAGCTTTATTTCTGCTTACTGGGTTCTCTTTTAGATTATGAAAGTGTGCTGACTTGTGTAAATCATCTTTATACTCTTATTTTGAAATCTGAATACTGTTTATACTGAAGAATCCTTTTGTCTTCTAAACCATCAGGTTCTGCGAGCACAGAGTGCTGCAAAAGCAAAAGGGTTTTCTGATGTTCTTTATTTAGACAGCATTCACAAAAAATACTTGGAAGAAGTCTCCTCCTGCAATGTGTTTGTTGTAAAGGTATGCTATCTACTAATTAATGACATGATTCCAATGCATATTATTACTATAGTATTCATACTTGGCTACTTTGTGTATCCTTCTCATACTGTAATTGTTGAAAGTGTGCATTCATTTAAAAACTGTGTTTGAATGACATGTGCAACTATTTTGTAGTAATTCTTACTTTTATCAAATCACACTTCCTTTTCTTTTTTCCCTTTTTTATTTTGGGGTGGGGTGGTAATTATTTCCTGAATCTATGTAATACAGAAATGACTTCTGTGAGCTCATACTTGACTTTAAAATGCAAGTATTATAGTCAGGGGCGGAGCTGGGATCAGAATTAAGGGGGGACAAAATTTAAAATGATCAAAATCTCTGTTATGTATAATAAAATTTATGTTTGGTTTTCGAAGAAAATAAAATAAAATTTATGTATGTTATATTTTATTAAATAAAATATTACTAATATTTATTAAATACTTAAATACATTTTGTAAGACGTTTTCTTTCAAATGTCACAAAAATAATTTAAAAGTGTAAATATGCGTACCAAGGGCTGCTTAATTTCAAACAACTTTTTCATTATACATTTTGCATCTCGTTATTGAATTTTATCTAAGCAATAATAACCTATCAAAACAAAACAGAAAGATTGTTTAACATTACAAAATTAAAACATGTAGCATCTCAGTAATTTTAGTTTAAAGAAGAAATAAAAATAACTTATTATTGCACTAATTAACACTATAAATTAAGTAATCGATCATATTGATTTGAACTTAAAGTCTAGAACAGACAAAATATTTTTGGTAAATATATTTAATAATCAATTCCCTGAATAAGAAATAATAGAGATACAAAAAGGAAAAAGAGATGTTGAATTGAGATACCAAAATCTTGTGGAGTGGAGGAAGAATTCACAAAAAATAAATATTTCAATAAGAAGGATTTAACCGATTGGGAAGGCTATTTAAAAAAGAACAGGAATTATAGGTGATTTGAAAGAAACAAAAGAAATAGTTAGATGGAGGCAGGGCCACCCCTGATTCTATTATGCTAAGCCAATTTTGCATGTACAAAATTTGGTACTTTCATATGCTGATAGTTCTGTGATAAGTGCTCATTGAGTTACTCCTATTTGTTGCAAGCTAATTGTTTATATACAGGACCATTTTGGTGTCTGCATAATACTTAGATCTCATTTAAAGTATTTTCTCTCTCGTTCATGTGATATTCTTCATTGCAGTTGCTGATCTTTCAATTATCCATTTGTTAGTTTTGTTCGACCTTAAAGCACAGAATTCTAATCTTAAATTGAATCCTCATCTCTTAGGACAATGTGATATCAACTCCTGCAATAAAAGGGACCATCCTACCTGGGATTACGCGAAAGAGCATAATCGACGTTGCTCTTAGTCTAGGGTACCAGGTACTTTAGTCAATTTTTGAGTTTCTGAATTATGGTTTGTGCAAATGCTTCACTTTACACCTTGAGACACCTGTCAACAATAATTCAACTGTGCATGTATTTGATTCATGAGTAAGGTGATATCATAATACACATTAGACGGTTGGAATCCACTAAATAAGATGAATATATTTGTTAAATAAGTTGAGACTCTTTTTTCGGGTGAAGCTAAATGTGGTATGAGTTTGAGGCTGGCTTACATTGATTGGGTGGGAAATTCTTTATTGTAATGCGTAGGCTGAGGAACGCATGGTGACAGTGGATGATTTGCTGGATGCTGATGAAGTCTTCTGTACGGGAACTGCAGTTGTCATTTCACCTGTAGGCAGCATCACATATCTCGGGAAAAGGTTAGTGATATTTTAGAAATGCTTTGTTATAAATAGTTAATCAATAGATTCAATACAATGATTCTGATTTGAATTTGATTTAAATATGTGCTAGTGAAATGTGGTTATGCATTATGTTCTGTGGTTGAACTGGGACTATGTTCATTAAACCTATGTTGAAGCAAATTATTTGTTAGTTGGTCTATTTCTAGGAACACCCTTTGTCTTAAATGTGGAGGTTTCGTTCTTCAATTTAATCACGGCCTTGGTGCATGTGACACTAGCCTTTCTGGTCTATCTACTCATTTATAAAATCGGCTTGTTTTCTGGATAATCTTCCATATCGTATCTGATGAGCAAGCATGTTTGTTGAACTTCTCTATATTTTCTTTGGGAGGAAGCTTGTATGAGATTGTTCTCAATGTCTCATGCATGAAACGTGATACTTTTGCTTGTTTGTGTGACTCACTTTTCAGAAGTATCATGCCTCATTTAGGAGACATTCGCATACAAGTTTTTATAGTTCTTGATAATTGCACGATGGTCCTATATTATTAACAGTATCTCGATTAAAAAAACCACCAGTTATTTTAGTGACACGAGATGAATACATTTTAAAATTAAATCACTGGATTCTGATAATGGTTATATTGGTTATTGCAGAGTAACGTATGGAGGTGGAGGTGATGGTGTTGGGCGGGTGTCTCAACTACTGTATACGACGCTTACGAGTCTTCAAATGGGGCTGAGTGAGGATAAAATGGGTTGGACAGTTGAGCTCAAGTAGCCAGCCTGGTTTTACTCTATATCTCTTATTTCGATATTTTCTTGGTTTTGTGGTAATTTGACTTTACTTAGTAGCTAGCTGCTATTTGGAGTTTTGAAAGAAATTAAGCCTGTTGTAATCTGCACTCCCAATTATCTTCAACATTGGAATTATTTGGAATAAATTTTATGTAAGAATTATATTTTTGTTTAATTGTTTCCTTTTTCTTTTTTTCTTTTCTATATACGCCTCTGCCTGTAAAATCTCGATTTGGTACCCTTTTTAGGTAAATTTTACTCGTCTAGAAATTATAGACTCATTTTTTTGTACTAAAAATGCAGCCATGTTTCTCAAAAGTACATTTTTTTATTTTTGATTAATTGAATGAATGAATTTACAACTTTTATGAGTCTATTTTCACTCACGTTGCTATATTTATTTGTTGTTAACCGATTAAGTTATTTATTCATATTTAATAACCACAAATGCGTTTTAAGTATTTTACAGTTGGAGTAATTATAATAATTAAGGAAGCGTGAAGTTTTTAAATTCTGTAGGAGTATATTTTATTTAAGAAACAGATTCTTTAGGTTATTTTTTTTAAACCATTGTAGTTTGGATTTTAGTACTTGTTTGGAATTTTCAGCATTTCAACAAAAGAGTACAGATCCTTCACTCCATAGTTCGTTCAGCAGTGTTTTTTTTTTTTGAGATTTGAGAGTTGAGAGAAAGAGATACGAATGAGAAATATTCTCTTGTAATAGCTTGAATTTTTTAAGATTAAGGTTCCATTCTCTTGTAATAGCTTGGGTATTAGAAGAAACATTAAGGTAACATATGGTATGATTGCATTTGTGTGATGGACTAGACTTAGGAAAACACTTGAGCCTTCTTGAATCGAAATATCAATCCGGTTCAATTTTTCTTGAGTGAATAATAGTCCACAAATTATGCATGCTAGAACTTGCTCTAGCATTGAATTTGAGTCACTTGGCCAAATAAATTCCGCCAAACGATATATTTTCGTAGTTAGCCCCGTTGAGCCATAAACCAATTTTCTTTGGCAAGCTACAAAATGTCACCATGAAACCACATATTTTGAGCCTTATTGTTCTAATAATTTGTGGAGCTTCAATGCTGGTTGAAATGGTGAGGAAATTCAAGTGAGTTGATTTATATTGATCAAGGTGAAAGCAAGAAAAAAAGAAAAGGATTGAAAAGAAAAAGAAGAAATAACGAGCTTATGTTTAATGTGAAAAATAAAAGGGAAACAAAAAGTCCCAAAAGCTCAAGGCACAAAAGTGAAGAGAAATGACTCAAAAATGTTGTGAAAAGGGAAAAAAAAAATGGGTGAAGTTAATTTTGAATGAAAAGAAAAGAAAGGGAGCTAGTGTTGTGTGAGAGTTGAATGAAGTATGAGAGAAATGCCAACATTTGTTGCTCTACAAGTTGAATGAGTCACTATTCTCAAGTTCACCCTACCCATTCCAAAGAGCCTACATTACAACCTTTAAAAGACCTCCTTGATTGATAATTGATGCTTAAATAATTGGTAGAGAATTGAGTTGAAGAGCAAGTCTATGATTTTTGTGGATTGACATTTGAGAGTTTACATGTCCATATACACTTGTGTGTTGAGAGAAACACTTCTTGAGAGAGTGGTGAATCAAGTGTTTGAATTTGTTTTGGCATGGATCACATTTTATCTTGAAAGTGGTAGAAAATTGCATGTGTTGATAAACCATTCATAGGTGGGATTGCTTGATTATGCTTATACTATGCATTGTATCCATTCACAAATCCTTCACAATCACCCTCCTTTGTTTTTCTCTTTCTTTGCTTGGGGACAAGCAAATCTCTATGTTTGGGTTTGGGGGGGGGGGTTGATTGGGCGTGAGATTGTTCATATTCGTGCTCATTTTTGCTATGTTATTGCAACATTTTGATGCGATTTTGAGTTTTTTAATTGATAGAAATTGTGCTACTAATCTTGTGTCGAGAATTGTGTTCATAATGTAGGAAACAAGGTGAAATGGTGCATTTTGAAGAAAAAACGAGCATTGACGCATAAAAAATGATGTTCGATTGGAGGACAAGCAAGGAAAGCCAAGAAAAAAAAAAAGAAAAAGTCCAACATGCAGAAATCACTTGACCGACCGAGTGGCCTCACACTGGCGGTCGAGTGAGGTCGAGTTACATAAACATTCAAATAAATCAATTTCACTCGGCCGACCGAGTGACTTAACCTCACACTGGTGGTCGAGTGGGTTCTGGAACCCAATTTCTTCTGTAAGTCACCCCAACTTGGTTGATCGAGTAACTTACTGTTTTCGGGAAAATTCACGAATTTTGAAGAACTTCAAGGACCAAATTATTAATTTCGTCTCACACACTTTTGGAAGCTTTAAATACATCTCAAATCAGATTGTTGAGGGACTTAGCCTCATTTATTACAAACTCATAAACCCTAATTCATCTCTTGTTAGGTTTTTACATTTATTGTACTTTAATTCATAGATTAGCTTCCAAGTTGAGTAGTTAGCTTGGGTTTTTGAAGATTAAGGTTTCATTCTCTTGTAATAGCTTGGGTATTAGAAGAAACATTAAGTTGACTTTTATGAGACCAGTTTTTGACCGGTTAAATCGATTTTTGACCGGTCGAACCCCAAAACGGGTTTTAGGTGTTTTTCGGACCGATTTCGTGACTGGTTCACGGTTGGATCGGCCGGTCTGGTTCTGAAATCACTGGTCTTCACTATATAAAGGGCATCAGTCCTTTTGTGAAAAACGTGGAATACAATTCTTAATATTGTATGAGTGAGAAAAGAGATAGAGCTACCAAGAGTGAGAATCCGGTGAGAGAGGAAGGCCTCGAGGTTTTTCCCCTGCATCGTGTGACGTTCCACTTGAATTTAGGCGCTGAGCCCGATTGTTTTTATTTCCCTCTATTGATTACATTTTTCTCTCCATTGTTTTTCTCCATTTTACACTTGCTTTTGGTAAAGAGAAAACTTACCTTACGTATATTTATTTATGTACATAAATTGAAGAACACACAAATTTAAAGTATTGCCTTTAAAATATACTCAATCCGTCCCGTTATAAACTTCTTTTTTATTTTCTGTACAGAAATTTGAGAAATATAATACAAAATGTATAGTGAATATTTGAAGTAGAAAGTTAAAAAAATAAATAGAGAAAGAGACACGAATGAGAAAATAGAAATTTAGTAAATTTTATCATTTAAGAAAATTAAAAGTTACAACGACATATTCAAATTAGTACAGAAGAAATATGTGGCATCGTACTTGCTCTAAATTAATCTAAAATTGTTGTCGACATTTGTAACATTAATGAATATTCTTGAATCAAGTATTAATTAATTAGGGTATTTAATTTGAAGTGGAACTCATAGTTAGGTCGTAAATTGAAGTGTGAACCAGTTGCACAAATAATTGGGAAATCATTGAACATAATTTTAGTCACAAGTCATAACTACTCTTTCACAACTATCCAATAATAATACATGGAGTATATTCTTAATCTCCTAGTACCCTTTTTATTTTACTTTCTCATGTGAAGAAGTAAAATGCCTGGAGAAGAAAAAAGTTGCAGAATTTAAATAACTTGAAATGACAGAAAGATTAGCAATACCACAAAAAGGGGTATGAACAAGTGAAGAAATTTACACTTTTTGCAGTTTTAGTTGAGATTTTTCTTTTTTTTTTCTTTTTCAATGTCCAATGGTGCTGGCTTTTTGTGTTGACTTCTCAACTTTAATACTCCTATGTTATAATAATCAACTAAACTTTTTATTAAATCGGTTCATCAAATTTTATGTGAAATTCAATAATATTATTTAGTATACTAATTAAGTATTATGTTTAGCAATTTTAAAATAGCATATAAAATTAAGCATCATTTAATATATATATATATATATATATATATATTAAACCTTTCATTTTGAAGATAAAAAATATTTTTAAAAAAATGTATGTGATCGGTGATCCTAGTTCACGAAAGTAATTTTATGACAAACTCAATATATTGTTTTGCTTGCAAAGTCGTGGGCTGAGGGTTAGAGATTTATGACATTTTAATAATATTGAATATTTTAGAGTGTCATTGAGCAATAATATTTAATAATTCAAATGGGTTGGTCTGCTATGGACTCGAGTGCATGTTGTGCACCCTAGTCCATGTTGCACTTTTCAGTTTTACTGACTTACATTTTTTTGATAAATAGTGTTGCACTTTTCAATTATTAAACTGTATAATAATATTTTTAGTAATAATTGAAAAGTGCAACACCATTTACCAAAAAGTGTAAATCATTAAAACTGAAAAATGCAACATGACTAGGGTGCACAACATACACTCGAGTGCATACTAGCCTTTACCAATTCAAATACCATCAATCGGCCAATTGGGAATTCAATCTAAACAAGTGTTATATTGTCAAATTAAGTTAATAAAATTTAATTATTTGAAATACCACATCTAATGGTTAATAACATGACCAAGTCTAATCACCTTACTGAAATGCACAAGATTCGTAAATTCCTTAATTTTATCTTATTTTAATATTTATGGACTCATCAGGTGGCAACCGAATTTGCAATGCACACCCTTTCTAAGAGACGACGGTGCAAATCCAATACAACAACATAATATTTTTAAGAGAAAATCCATAGATTTCTACTTTTGAAATATTTCTCCACAATTTAATTAGTGCTCCATTTCTATTTCTTTTATGGCTGTGACACTTTTTTTTCCTTCAATTAAAGGACATACACAAAATACATTAACTAAATTAAAATCATATAAGATGTGAAAAATACAAAATAAGAGGCTGTGACACTTTTTTTTTTTTTGCCGAGGCGTGTGACTTAAATTTGAAAAAAAATGTCGGGTCTTTAATTGAGATAAAAATATAATTAAATCTGACCTTGTGAATTGATAAAAAAAATAAAATTGAAACATATTTGTAAAGTAAGAACTTGTATAAGGCTTAACCTAAAAATCAAACTCTATCTTATATAAAGTTCTTCCCATGCATTTTTTTCCTTCACAAATTACGTACACGCGTTGAGAGGGTGTACATGTAAATAGAAAATTCAAACTTGAAAGGGCAAGGTAATTTCTGAGCATAATAGAATTTGATACCAAAAATTTATGAGGTACTTTTATATACTAAATGTAAGTGGAAAATTCTCAACTGTAGTTTTTTAATATATCCAGAAAAATATTGAAGATGAACGGGTCCAATAGTGCAGCTACACTTTTGTGATCTTGTTATCTGCAGGCACTTTTACGACATCAATGTTTAATTTGGTTCGTGATTATCCCAAATAATTGAATAATTTTAATAAAATTAAGAAAAATGTAGCTAAGTTTAGTGTATTTAATTATAATTTATTACCATATCATAAAGATTATAAATGACTGTTCGTTTTTACATAAAACATAATATATCAAAATATATATATATATTATATAAATTTCCCAATATTGTGATTGCTCTAATTAATACTATTATTGATGTATTATTAATCTTATTAATTAATACATTTAAATCATATACATTAGAAACATCCTACATACACACCTTTTAAAATTATACTCCGTATAACTTAATTAAAATGTTAATAATATGTATAAATCTAAAAGGTAATAGAATATTAAAACATAAGATATTGAAAACGGGTGGGTATATTTTATTTTATTTTTATTGGTAAAAGAAATTGTATTAATACTGGGTACAAGAAATACCCGAATAGTTTAGTGTACAGGTTTTACATCAAGAGCAAACAGTAAAGGTAAAAAACTGCTAAGTGACTCAAATCATGCACTTGAGTGGATCTGTCACCTAGGCCTTGAAGGATAAATTGGTACGAGTGGGGTATTTGATTGTGAACCAACTCCAAAGTCTTGCCCTTACTTCCTCCTTAACCTTTGTGATCGAGAAAGTTTCGTTTCGGAAGAGGATTGCATTTCTCCATTTCCATATGAGCCATACCACGCATAGCCATATACATGTGGCAGTCTTCTTCCCATTTCTTCCTCTGATAAGGCCTCCAAATCCTAGGAGATGATCTAGTAATTAGAGCTGATGGTATCTTGAGCCAATTCAGACACTCCATCCAAACTTTGTATGCTTGAGGGCATTCCAGGAATATGTGTTTCTCAGTTTCTTCGCTCTCACCACATAGTACACACCTTAGGTCGTCGTTCTGGTTGAGGATGTTCCTTCTTCTAAGGTTGGATCGTGTTGGCAATCTTCTCCATAGGAGCCTCAATGTGTGGGCCTTGACTTTTGAGGGGACAAAACTCTTCCAAATGTTCTTGAATCCTTGAATCAGTCTATCGTCCGATCGAATGTCTTGGCTTTGGTTGAACAAGATCGAGTACGTTTCTTTTGTAGAGTACTTCCTCGTGTTTGATGCCTTCCATTTCCACGTGTCCTCGATTCCGTCTTTGGATTGGAACCTCTTTGCTATATTGTGTGAGACAGTTTTATGTACGAGACAAAGCTCCACTTTAATATTATTTTTTTGTTTTGATTCAAATAAGATTCGAAAAAGATTATAAGTCTATGCATGAATCATAGAATTAATACATAAGTGATAGAAATCGGTTACATATATGAGACTGTCATTTAAAAGTTACTAAATTAATGTAAAATGGAGAGGGTTATTAATATTGTGTGAACCAAATTTATCACAATAAAACAATTAATATTATTAAATAATACACACAAAAAATGCAAACTAATTTTATAGTGAAATTGATTCAGGGGAAAATTTGTTAAATATAACCTTGTCTAGTTGTCTTAAATATGACTCCATGTAACTTTTTGAAAGAGTCAAAGACGCCAGCTTCTATAATTGATTAATGACCGACTAAGCTCGGAATTAATTTTAACTTAAAAGGCCTAATTTCATAAGGTAACTAGATTAGTTTAAGATAGACGGTTAATTAGGTTCACGATAGGTGTTTAATAAGGCCTAAAATATATCTTCTATCTAATATGTTAAAAATTATTCGATTGAATGTATATCAAATGACTAAAAAAACACACTATCTACAATTTAGTGTGAATCAATTGAAATATACAAACTATATTTTAGATAACTCAACATATTTGGTAAAGTTTGATCGTTTATTTTCAATTAAACATCAATAATAATATAAAATGAATCCCAAATTACTACATTTCTCCTATATATTAAAACATACCATTTGATACACTATACATTACTCATTTTTTTCATTTTAAATTGTTTTACTATATACTCCCTCCGTCCAATTTTATTATGCATACTTCTTCGAGCACGGATTTTAATGAATATTGATTAGTTTATGTATAAAGTAGATAAATTGGGGGTATGATGGGATATTGTGGGGTCCATTTATAGGTAAAGTGATTGTTTATGAATAAAATTAGTGGCAATTTAAGTAAATAAGTGATGGTTGGAGGGTGGAGATAAAGTAGTGTGAATAGTATTCTTTCCAAAAAGGGAATGAGCATAATAAAATTGAACAACCAAAAAAGAAAAGTGGAAATAATGAAATTGGACGGAGGGATTATTATTTATTTTATTTTGTCGAACAATTCATATTATTTTAATATACTTTATTCCATACCGAGTCTATTAATTTTTTTCTTCCAATTATATTATTTGTATCACACCATTTACTTCCTAGCTCCCTTATTCTCTAGAAGATGATAGGTGGAAAGGTGGAGCCTCCCGTAATTCAACATTTTCTTTGATTAATGACCGTTTGACAATGTGATTAACTTTTTGAACCTTTATTAACATATAATATAATATGCATTAATTAATTAATGAATAATAATGCTGAATGGTAAGTAGGGTACCCAACGAAAAGTTAAATCAATCTAAAGTGAATTTGCATGTTACGTACATATACAATCAACAAGTACGCGTTACCGATTTAGGACTAAAAAATAGGATAATTATTAATTAATTCTGGTTGAAAAAAAAACAACTATATATGTGATGGAGATAAGATTGTATTTTAATTATTTAGTATTATTTATATTTTATATAGTGTTAGAGTTTTGTTTAGATTTTGATTAATTATTAGTGGGCCGGGCTTTTAGGGCTTACACGCCTAAAACCCTAGTTTACCTATTATAAATACGAGTTTCAAAAACATTGTAAGAGGAGTTGATTGAATAGAAAAATATTGGGTTTTATCCTGACGTGTTTTATTTGCGTTACCGATTTAGGACTAAAAAATAGAATAATTATTAATTAATTCTGGTTGAAAAAAAAACAACTATATATGTGATGGAGATAAGATTGTATTTTAATTATTTAGTATTATTTATATTTTATATAGTGTTAGAGTTTTGTTTAGATTTTGATTAATTATTAGTGGGCCGGGCTTTTAGGGCTTACACGCCTAAAACCCTAGTTTACCTATTATAAATACGAGTTTCAAAAACATTGTAAGAGGAGTTGATTGAATAGAAAAATATTGGGTTTTATCCTGACGTGTTTTATTTGTGTTCTTCCAGTATTCATTTTGAATCAATGGATTATCACTTTTAATCTCGTTTACGTATCTTCCGGGTATTCGTAGAATCAACGGATTTACGTGTGTATCGTGCTTCCGCCTGCATCAGTTGGTAATCAGAGTCATAACGATTTCGTGGGGTTTATCGTTTATCAACTATGAAGCAAAATTACGATACGGAGGAGAAATTTGATTTTCTCTAGTCTCAATTGGCCGCCACCGTCGATGGAATTTTCGACAGCTACAGCCAACGAGACGAACTTGCCGCACTGGAAACGCCAGCGCCCAGCGCCACCACCATCTCCAGTTTTGGCAGCCCTTGTCGCCGCCGCCATAGTGCTGCCCCCTTTCCAGAAACTCATTCCACCAGTTTCACATCTCTACACAACCAACAGATTCAGTCGACGACTTTCATCGTACATGTTCAGCCCGTGGAAGATGTTAACCAAGTTGGGCCAACTAATATTTTGAGAGAATTTGGTCCTGTATTTTATGAGGGAAATAGTGGACCTAGAGTTAGTAATAATTGTTTTTTTATTACTAATGATAGTTATTTTGGCATTTCTCTTAAGCCAACATTTGCTTATAGTCTCAAGACCTTGGGCAACGTACGAACTGCAGATGTTTTTGACGTAAAATTTCCTGAGGCGTAAATTAATTTTGCTTTCTCTGAAGATGATCCCGTCGTGGTTTTTTTTTTCTTCATACGGCTAGAGATAAGATTCATGCAGATTCGAGGACGAATCTTTTCAAAGAGGGAGAGAATGATGGAGATAAGATTGTATTTTAATTATTTAGTATTATTTACTGTATATTTTATACAGTGTTAGAGCTTTGTTTAGATTTTGATTAATTATTAGTGGGCCGGGCTTTTAGGGCTTACCCGCCTAAAACCCTAGTTTACCTATTATAAATACGAGTCTCAAGAACATTGTAAGAGGAGTTGATTGAATAGAAAAATATTGGGTTTTATCCCTTTTGACGTGTTATTTGTGTTCTTCTAGTATTCATTTTGAATCAATGGATTATCACTTTTAATCTCGTTTACGTATCTTCCGGGTATTCGTAGAATCAACGGATTTACGTGTGTATCGTGCTTCCGCCTGCATCAGTTGGTAATCAGAGTCATAACGATTTCGTGGAGTTTATCGTTTATCAACGATGAAGCAAAATTACGATATAGAGGAGAAATTTGAATTTCTCTGGTCTCAATTGGCCGCCACCGTCGATGGAATTTTCGACAGCTACAGCAAACGAGACGAACTTGCCGCACTGGAAACGCCAGCGCCACCACCATCTCCAGTTTTGGCAGCCCTTGTCGCCGCCGCCATAGTGCTGCCCCTTTTCCAGAAACTCATTCCACCAGTTTCACATCTCTACACAACCAACAGATTCAGTCGACGACTTTCATCGTACATGATCAGCCCGTGGAAGATGTTAACCAAGTTGGGCCAACTAATATTTTGAGAGAATTTGGTCCTGTATTTTATGAGGGAAATAGTGGACCTTGAGTTAGTAATAATTGTTTTTTTATTACTAATGATAGTTATTTTGGCACTTCTCTTAACCCAACATTTGCTTATAGTCTCAAGACCTTGGGCAACGTACGAACTGCAGATGTTTTTGACGTAAAATTTTTCGAGGCGTTAATTAATTTTGCTTTCTCTGAAGATGATCCCGTCGTGGTTTTTTTTTTCTTCATACGGCTAGAGATAAGATTCATGCAGATTCGAGGACGAATCTTTTCAAAGAGGGAGAGAATGATGGAGATAAGATTGTATTTTAATTATTTAGTATTATTTACTGTATATTTTATACAGTGTTAGAGCTTTGTTTAGATTTTGATTAATTATTAGTGGGCCGGGCTTTTAGGGCTTACACGCCTAAAACCCTAGTTTACCTATTATAAATACGAGTCTCGAGAACATTGTAAGGGGAGTTGATTTGAATAGAAAAATATTGGGTTTTATCCCTTTTGACGTGTTTTATTTGTGTTCTTCCAGTATTCATTTTGAATCAATGGATTATCACTTTTAATCTCGTTTACGTATCTTTCGAGTATTCGTAGAATCAACGAATTTACGTGTGTATCGTGCTTCCGCCTGCATCAATATTAAAAAGTTATAACCTCAATACTAATTTATAAATAATCATCAAGATAATTATATAATAATACTTTCCCTCGATCACTTGTAGGTTGAATTTTTTACTCTTCCCTCTTGAAATTTGAAGGTTCTATTATTATGAACGAATTTCATTCCATCGAAAAATTCAAATTTGTGAACATATAAAACAAATTCATTTATATAATTCAATTTAATAGTGCAGTATGATTTTTCTTCCATCAAATTTTCATTACTCTTTTTTCCCCCCTCTTTTCCCAGTATTTTCCCCTTGCTTCGGTTTTTTCCACAGATTAATTTTAATTTCACAAGAAATTACATGTACAATTACAAATTACAATTATAGGTCAAATTAGTTTTAATCAATGCTGCTTAATGTGGACTAATTTGTGTGTCTAGCTACTTAGTATGATGATGATATGTGGAGTTGTTTTTATTAGATTAAATTATTAATTAATACTACCAGTCAAGTTGTCAAAAGTACAATGCATATATATAAAATTATGTGAGTGCGTGATAGTTCAGAAATTTAAATTAATAAAACATTCCTTGACCTGAAAATTATGGTCCATTTGTGTCGTCTTTAGCTGTCGACCCACTCTTTTTTTTCTTGATCACATAGAAGAAAATTATAAATTACTAATTTATTCTATGACAAATTATTAAATTAATATAAGATAATTAAGTATGTGAGAACACCTTTTGGTGGGACGATAGTATGACAAATTATGTGACTGTTTTATTATAGATCTATACTTAAATGTAAAGCGAAAAATTAGTAATGTGTGTGAATTAATACTAATTAATACTGTTACTGTACCTACTAATGAAACTGATAATAGTATTATCAAGAACACTTTTGTGCAAATTTGCATAGATTTAAAATTTGTGCGAATTAATCTACACTCAACTCGATTCATGACATTAAAATTTTGTCACTTAAAATTTTAATTTGTCTATTTTAAAGTGATTTGCATATATGGTGTAAATCTGTACAAAAGATTGATTTGCTCTAAAATTATAATATGATATTATAGCTAGTCGGAACAATGAATTGAAATATCAAATGATTCTCTTATATTTAATAAAATTTTATATAAGAATCAAGGAAAATCATCACTTCCCCATGATGGCCTCTTGTAAAATGATCAATATTTAAGAATAGGTAAAGTCTAGTATACACTCGAGTGCATGCTGTGCACCCTAGTCCATGTGCACTTTTCAATTTACTGACTTACATTTTTTGATAAATGGTGTTGCACTTTTCAATTATTACTAAAAATATTATTATACAGTTTAATAATTGAAAAGTGCAACCATTTATCAAAAAGTGTAAGTCAGTAAACTGAAAAGTGCAACATGGATTAGAGTGCACAACATGCACTCGAGTCCACAGCAGATCAACCCTTAAGAATATTTTATTAATAGAGTTGATTTCATGTATATTAGTAGCATCATAGGCAACTCAATCTTATCCTGAAAAAGGGTCAATAGAAAAGATTTATTGAATGAGCATTAGAAATAATTAATTTGATGTTTTTACTAGCTAATCTTCAAAGATTAAACATGGTAAAAAAGAGTTGTGAGAAATTTCAAACATTGAAATGGCGTGTAAACACAGTTGCAGGAATTGGGATGAAAAGACCAATGAATTGAATATACAGTAATACGAAGTCAATTGTTGCATTATACTACTATTAATGGATAAGATTGGTAATCTTTTTCGCACTCTACTTTTGAGTTTGAAACACCACTACTACCCTTCATTCTCATGCCTCTTCCTCTCTAGCTTTTATTCTCAATAAGAGTATTAAACATTTGGGTTGGTCTGCTATGGACTCGAGTGCATGTTGTGCACTCTAGTCCATGTTGCACTTTTCAGTTGTACTGACTTGCACTTTTCAATTATTAAACTGTATAATAATATTTTTATTTATAATGACTTACACTTTTTAATAATATTGTGTTGCATTTTTCAATTTAATAATTTACACTTTTCATTAAAAATTGTGATACTGACTTGCACTTGTTAATAATATTGTGCTGCATTTTTCAGTAAAAAATTTGTTGCGCTTTTCAGTTATAGACTCTTACACTTTTCAGTTATATTGACTTACACTTTTCAGTTATATTGTGATGCTATTTTCAGTAATACCGACTTGCACATTTCAGAAATATCGTATTTCACTTTTAGTTATACTAACTTATACTTTTAGTAAATATGGTGTTGCACTTTTTTGTTATATCGACTTACATTTTTTAGTAATTTTGTGTTGCACTTTTTATTGAATAAAAATTTTCTTTAAAAATTTAATTTAAATGGAGAATGTGTATATTTTTAAGTAAAAAAAAACGTAAAAAAATAAAAATAAATTAAATAAAAAGAAAAAAAAAAGCAAAAAATGGAACAATATGAAGAAAAAAATGAAATAAAAATTATTTTTATAATAATAATAAAAAAAAAAAAAATTGGACTAGAGTGTATAACATGGACTCAAGTGTATATTAGACTAAACCTAAATATTTTGTGACAGAATATTGAAAGTTGTTCATTTTTAATTTTGGTCATTAAAAATTTTAACTAAAAAAATTATAATAAGTGAATTTATGTCATTAAATATCAATTTTCTTATAATGATTATTGTGTCACTGTCCCCTTTAAAATTCAAATTTACAGTGATGTAGTTAATAAAACGTAAAGAACACGATAAAAAGGGAAGAACACTTTGACACTATGCACTCATTTGCTTAGCAGATTGAGATGATCCATGGTTTAAATATTGTAAATAAATCATCAACTTTAAATATTATTTTAAATTAAATTTTTTAACAAATCAGATGTTTTGAAATTAGATTAAATTTAAAAAAAAATGTTGTTTCATGGAGGTGTCATATTAGCAAAAAAGTATATAAATTATATTTGAAAAGATGAAGACTGTTTAAAGGTAAAGTCTAGTATGCACTCGAGTGCATGCTGTGCACCTAGTCTATGTGCACTTTTCAGTTTACTGACTTACACTTTTTGGTAAATGGTGTTGCACTTTTCAATTATTACTAAAAATATTATTATACAGTTTAATAATTGAAAAGTGCAACACCATTTACCAAAAAATGTAAGTCAGTAAACTGAGCATGGACTAGGGTGCACAACATGAACTCGAGTCCATAGCAGACCAACCCTGTTTAAAATATTATGAAATTACGAATATGGGGTTCATTAATATATTTGGAAAATGTCAAGCAAGGGGCAGTGGGGCCTAGGTGAATTGGTGTGTATAAATAACATATATGATTCATTTGCAGTTGAGAGCATCATATCATATGAAATTTAAGTGAAATGGGGAGAGCTCCTTGCTGCGACAAATCCAAGGTTAAGAAAGGGCCCTGGTCTCCTGAAGAAGATGCAACCCTCAGATCACACATTGAAAAACATGGCACTGGTGGCAACTGGATTGCCCTCCCTCAAAAAATTGGTACATATAAATTAACACATGCAATTTGATTTATTTCTTTAATTTCTTCTATTAATTAATGACAAAAACTTGTATGAAACGTATCACTAGGTCTGAAGAGATGCGGAAAGAGTTGTCGGCTTCGATGGTTGAATTACCTGAGGCCCAACCTCAAGCACGGCGGGTACACCGAGGACGAAGATAACTTAATTTGCACCCTCTATCTCACCATTGGAAGCAGGTAACTGCATTAGTCGTTCCTTGAGTCAGATACCAATATTTAATATAATTAATTAATTTTTTTTTGTTAATATTATGATGGATCAGATGGTCTATTATCGCGGCTCAGTTGCCGGGAAGAACAGACAACGACATCAAGAACTACTGGAACACGAGGCTTAAAAAGAAGCTTCTAGGAAAGCAACGAACGCGACGTCGTATCACCACCAACAACAAATCGGAATCGTGTGACGATGCGGAGAGTCTGATGAGTCTTTACCCGCACTCGGAATATTCCAATTCCGTTATGCCACCTCCTCCAGCCGAAGATTTCAGTTATCATAATCTAGAACCTTCTCATGATTTTCATACAAATATTTTCGACGGAATTGGAATGTACGAGAGCATGCCTGCACACCTGTTTGACGGATCAGTTAACGCCGTCTCGACCATGGACACCGCCGTTAATTTATCTTCACAAATCTGGGAAGATGCTGCTAATTCCGTTACCCTTAATTATCATCAAGAAATGTTTACACTTTTTGATGCTACTACTTATTCAGTACAATAACACTTTTAATTGGAATTTCTGTCACATTCAGGTGTACTAGGGAATTTCTTCTTCTACTTTCACTTTCATTTCATTTTCATATATGTCACATTTTTATTTTTTATTTATATATAATTAGTCTTTGACGCTCAAGTCAGAAAGAAAAATCAAGTCGAATTAGTGAATAAGTTTGTACGAACAACGATCAGATCATGGTTGAGATTTCAAATTCGACTTTCCGGTGAGATTGTGAAATTAATTAATTAATGAATTATTATGGGTGATTTTGAATGTATTAATTAATTATGGGGGGCCTTTTTCCATGAGGTGAATTATATGGATGAAAAATCAAAGGAAAAAAAGCAGAAAAGGACGTGTGTTCTTTTGACGTTTTTGGCTGCAAGTTGTTAGGTGTTAGCAAGTAGAGAGCATCCAAAAATGGCGGTATGTTGTTATTGTTATCTACAAAACTTACTGTTAATTAAAGTGAAAAAGGGTATATATTATTATCATATGCAATACCACATCTTGCCCCCTCTACTCATCACTACAGACAAACATTAACAATTGAGTGGCTTATCATTAACTATTAGTGTCTGAAAAAAAAGAATAACAAAAAAAAAAAATGTACATGCATGTTTATGTTTATAGACTAAATTATAACTACAAAGTTTAATTAATCCAAACTTTTGTG
Organism: Galeopsis tetrahit; assembly: GCA_963675135.1. NCBI lineage: Eukaryota > Viridiplantae > Streptophyta > Magnoliopsida > Lamiales > Lamiaceae > Galeopsis > Galeopsis tetrahit. The sequence continues at coordinate 3,357,369 of OY776120.1, forward strand.
AAATAAATAGAATCCCAATTTTGCAATTCGATACCTTGGGACTTGGGTAGTTGGCACCTGCCTTATTGAAGACACTAGTGTAGGACCAAAATTGTGTTCATGTTTTTAATGTCGAAATATTTTATAAGTTTAATATACAAAATTAAAATAAATTTATTGTTTATCATTATATTTAAATTGAAATTGTACGCCAAAAACAAAAGAAGGAATTTAAATATGAATTATTGACAAATATAAAACATCTAACTTGTTTATATTTAATATTTGAATTAATACGGTATAATATGTGAGTTAATACTATAATGTATTTGAACTAATATTATACTGTATTTACTATAAGGTAACATTCATCCATTTAGAAAATTGGATCAAGTGGTACCAGTTACATACACAAGTATTTGACAAACATATTATTTGATTCACACCCTCTCTCAATTTTTTTTTAAAGATATATCGGATTGCAAATCGGGCATGAGACAGATATTTATCTAAAAAATAAATTTGATATTTCAATTGCTATTTCTTAAAAGTTTAGATTAATATGAAGTCGAAGCAAATGTGATTTTTTTTTTTTTTGGTAAATACTTGTGTGTACCAGTTACATGTATGTAATTGATACCACTTCATTCAATTTTCTAAATGGGTGAATGTTACCCAAATACAGTATAATATTAATTTAAATGGAGTATAGTATTAGTTCACCTATTGTATTATATTAGTTCAAATATTAAATAGTAACGGTGGGACACAAGAGTGCTAACTCTTTTTTTTTAATTAAGCCATGTTTGTAAAATTAATTAATTCCTAATTTGTGTCATGCTTGTCTCTAAGGATTGATTATTACTCCATTACTTTTCTCTATAACTACAAGTAATTAGTTTCATCCAATAGATGGATGATGGTGCCTTTAAAAACATAACATAAATTGAATTATTGTGTAGAAATTAAAAGTGGGAATGGGTTATTGGTCAAATTTAAAGAACTGCAAATATTGGTTAAAATTTGTTTAAAAAAAAAAAACTAAAATAAACTCTAAGCAGTTTTGAATATATAGAAGGGGATATTGCCTGGTCAATTATTGGCTCAGTGTTTACAACAGAAAAGAAAAGTAGAGATCAGAAAAGTGAATATACTACATACGAAGGCATATCTTTCTTACTCGTGTTCCAGATTTTTTTGAATCATTCAAACTTGTGCATGATGCAACATTTTATTTCCAATCCCCTAAGGGGGTGTTTGCATGATTTTATTTAGTGATTCTGAGAAAAAGAAAAAGTCAAAATGGTTACAAAATGGAGGTTGTGTACTGTTTGGTATATATAAAGTAATCAACTTGAAGCATGTATATACTCTTCTCAATTTTAAAATTTTGAATTCAAACAGGTGATTTTAATTATTTGAATAGAAGTAACCCATTGAAAACGTACAAATTAGTGCTCATTAACTTAAAACTATTGAAAACATCCCTGTACTGTTTTACCATGTTTTCCTTCAAATTTATTTTTCTATTAGTGAAACATGGGAGGTCAAACATGACATGAACTTTAACTAAAACGTGATGAGTGCACTAAACAAAATATCTCATGTGGATATATATTAAAAGGGTTCGAATTTTGGACATTAAGGAAATAAAGGACTTCTCCTCCGATCCCAGTAGAGCTTGAATCAATGTTATTCATTGGATTCAAAGTAGGGATGACAATTTCAACCAGCTTCGAATCCGTATTGAAATGGGGCAGGTCCGAATATCACACTCGACCTGTGACCGTGACTTGAATCTGCAGCCCATTTTTATATTTATTTTTTATATATATTATATATATAAATATAATATGATGCAATCAAAATATGTCGCCCTATAAGGTGACGACTCGTGGATGAATGATGAGTTATCTTTACCAAGTATTTATACTCATTTCATAAAGTGATTGTTAGGAATTAATATACAAGAATTAATTCCTACCCTCTCTACAAGTTCGGACTTTTAGATGATCAGACGAAATTCTTTCATGGTATCGAAGCAAATCGGGCAACGACCTGGGTTCGATTCCTGTTGAAAGCACTCCACCCGTTTAAATTATGGGCCTCCTCCCCAAAAAGGGTAAGAGATGTTAATCCGGCCCACGAGTGAGGGGGAGTGTTAGGAATTAATATACAAGAATTAATTCCCAGGACTTTTAGATGAGACAGAATTCTTTCAGTGATGAATACACACTCGATTATGTATTTTGTGAATAACTCGATTGGCCTCTTAGGAGCCCAATTGTAATAAGGGTAAGCTCATAACATAGCCCAACTTAGCAATAGCAGGGTGTTTGGGCCAAGTCCCGTGAAAGATGAATGGAAGAATAGCTCATGGGCCCAACTTCACTAGGGATGGCAATGGGACGGGTCCAAATTCGGACCTGCATTGAACACGACCCGCATAGGCCGGGTACGGACCCGGTTAAATGGGTATGAGACGGGTCGTGTTTTTTGCCAAACCCACCTCATCTACCCGTTATATATAAAATATAGTACTCCCTCCGTCACGTGATTATTTGCACATTTTCCTTATTATGACGTCTCAAGATTATTTGTACACTCTTAATATGGAAATACCCAACATCATTTTATTTTCAAAATTGTCACTCCTTTTTTACATACATTTTACTTTATACCTCATCAAATCACCCAAAATATCCCTCTTTTATCTTACATCACCAACCACTAAATCCACTTTTCTTAAAAAATGGGTCGGTCAAACCGTGTAAAAAATCTCGGGACGGAGGAAGTAATATTTAATACTCTCTCCATCCAATTTTATTATGCCCACTTCTCCGGGCACGAGTTTTAATGAATATTGATTAGTTTATTCATAAAGTAGATAAGTTGAGAGTATGATAGGGTATTGTGGGGTCCATTTGTAAATAAATGATTGTTTATGAATAAAGTGAATGTCAAAGTGGGTAAATAAGTGATGGTAGGAGGGTGCAGATAAAATAGTATGAATAGTATTGTTTTCAAAAAGGGTATGAGCATAATAAAATTGAACAACCAAAAAAGGAAAGTGAGAATAATGAAATTGGACGGAGGGAGTATATAGAGTATATATATATTAATGTATATATGTTTGTAAAAATATTTTTTATGTAGTTTTTTTAGTATAAAATGAATATGAAATGCTATTTAAACAATTATATATTCAATTTGAATTATGTAATATCAAAATAAATATATATTAAAATTTATCATGGGTCGCCCTGATTTACCCCGCCCCGTGACCCGTAGTGAAACGGGTCAGATCCGGATATCTAGGTACCCGGTCCGACCCATTGCCATCCTAACTCCAATATATATCCTTTAAGTTTTTACTTTTTCGATTTACGTCCTTTATGGTCCAATTTACGTCCTTTTCACCGGAAAATTTTAAAACTCAACGGAATGTGGGGAATAAATTGGGATTCCGGCCAAATAGTCCAATTTACATCCTTTAAATTTGAAAATTAAAACTTAATAATTAAAATTTTCTAAAAATCCCATTAAAGATATAAAAAATCTATAAAAGTATCATTAAAAATCCAAAAATCTCATTAAAATTAAAAAATATAAAATGTGTAAAATAAAATTCAAAATATATCACTAAAATTTCGATAATATCATTACAAATTATAAAATGTGTAAAATAAAAATAAAAAAAATCTAAAATTTTGAAAATACAAAAAATAAAAAATTCTACAATTCAAAGAATGGAAAAGGTGTATTTTAAAAATTAAGAAATTCAAAATCTCATTAAAATTTCTAAAAACTCTAAAAATCTCATTAATTTATTAAAAATGTGTAGATAAAAAAAATACTAATTCTAAAAATCTAATAAGAATAATAAAAATTATTAAAATTTCATTAAAAATCAAACTTGATTCAAACTCGTCTACCATTAAAGTTTTGCTCGAACTCCAAAAAAATTTGGGTCCCACGAGATTTTCCAACTCACCGTCGAGGTTGAGTGGAAGTTCCACACCTTGATCGATTTTGGAACCGTCCCAAATTCATTTTCACGATATTTTTAAAGTTGTGGAATTTTTTATTTTAAACATTTTTAAAATTTTACTTTATAGATATTTTTATATTTTATGAGTTTTTCGAAAAAAAAAAATTAATTTACACATTTTCAGATTTTTGAATTGTAGAAATTATAGATTTTTTTATTTTTATGAGTTTTTAGAAAAATTTTTTTTTACACATTTTCAGATTTTTTGAATGTAGAATTTATAAATTTTTTAGATTTTTTATATTTATTTTACACAATATATAAGGTTTTAATGAGATTTTTTAATTATTAATTTATAATTTTCAAACATAAAGGATGTAAATTGGACAATTTGACCGAATTTCCAATTTTCCGGTGGAAATGACGTAAATTGGACCGAAAAGGACGTAAATTGGACAAGCTAGGACGTAAATTGAAAATGTGAAAACTTAAAGGATATATTCTGGATTAGGCCTAAGTTACGGGACGTAAAATGAAATTTTCTCAACTCAAAAGGGCACTTATGGTTATGATATTTGAAAATAAATACATATATACTATGAGAATGTGTTTCATAAATAAATAGTCGGTACACAATTATATGGTGCAATTGAATTACAATTTTAATTTGTTCTAATGTGAAAGATCAAAAATACAATTAGGCTATTAAAGATCTATCCAAATCATTTAAAAAAATCAATTAGAACAATAAAGATCTATCTAAATCAATTAAAATCTGGTATGTACTCATTTTCATACTAAAATTTGTCATATTCAAGTACTGTATATATACAGATGTACAATTAGGTGATCTTCCTGAAGCCTGAAGTTAGTATAATTTAGCACTATGTTATTGTGTTGTACGCCTAAATGCCTAATTATTTAGTGTGCGCGGCTAAAGGCACCCGGATTTTCTATGAGTACACCCACGCGATGAGAACACACAAAACGGATGAGGACACTCACGTGGAAAACCCAATATTATCCCTTTCTCAATTAAAACCCTAAAATCATTCTCTCTTCTCATTCAACAGGACACCCACCTTCCACCTCCCACCTCCATTTTCGCCACCTCCGGTGCGGCCCACTTCGCCCACGCCACCCACCTCGTCGCGGAGGTCGTAGCCCCTTCCTCCCTCTCCCCTTCGCGGCCGTTCGCGGCCGCAGCTCCTCCCTCTCCCCTTCGTGGCCGTTCGCGGCCGCAGCCCCTTCCCCTTCCCTTCGCGGCCGCGAATCCCACTCCCCTTCATCGCACCCAGCTACCCACGCCGCCGTTTGAAGGTACGTTTTTTTTTTTACAATTTTTACAGTCCCCAAAAATTAGGGTTTTGAAAATTTAGGAAAATTAGGGTTTTTAGTAGTTCGGGAATTATTTTCGAACATATTGAGTTTGTTTTGGAAAAAATTTCGAACATATTGCGTTTGTTTTGAAATTTTTTTCGAACAACTTGAGTTTGTTTTGGAAAAAATTTCGAACAAGATGTTCGATTTTTTTTTCGAACAAATCTAAGTTGTTTTGATTTTTTTTCGAACATATTGGGTTTGTTTTGGTAAAATTTTCGAACATCTCAACTTTGTTTTGGTAAATTTTCGAACATGTTAAGATTTTATTTTTGTTGTTGAAATTTTGAATTTTTAGGATTTTTGATGTTTTGGTGTTGATGGTTTGAATCCGGAATGATTCGGATGTGAAATGATGAATCGCGTGTGAACCGGAATAGATGGGTGTACTCATCCGACGTTTTTTTTTAAAAACTACAGTAGGGGTAAAAACATCTTTTCGCACCACCCTTGGGACAAAAAAAATTCTCCGTGAGTGTACTCATAGGAAATCCGGGTGCCTTTTAGCCGCGCCCTTATTTAATTTGTATTCAACCCAAAAGCGTACATCAGATTACATGCATAAAGCCCAGCCCACTAGGTAGGCCTTGTAACCCAAATTATCCAACCCAATGGGCCCAATGTTATCTGCTCTTCATATAGGCCTACGATATGGCCCAGGCTATATACCCCTCCAGACTTATTAAATATAGTCCCTCGATACATGCATTCTCCTTAGAAATAGATTATGTTAGATGTTCTTTCCCTAAAATCTTATCTTAATAATGTATATTTGCAAACTTTTTTTTGACACATGTCACAACTACATTAATCTATTTCAATCAACTCTTCTTAAAATTGCTCCATTTCAAATTTCCTCTATTCTTCTTCATTCATTCTCTTTTCCAACTTTCAATCCCAACATTAAGTTCTAAATCTTAATATGTTCCACTAATTACTAGGGTTAACTTGATTACATTTTATTTTATTTTTTCATTTTTACCTTTCATCTTCTACACTCCTCCTAACCCTCTTCCACGGCTGCTTCACTACTCTACCACCTCGATTATACCCTGTCGTCGTGGTAAGCATTTTAACGGTGAGTCAATTTCTAATCTAGCTTAATTCGTACAATTTTTTCAATCTCTATACTCTATTTTATATTCTTATTCTTTTTCTTCAATTTTACAAATGACGTGTGAATTGTTATCATTTCATCTTTTCGGCACCTCTCAAATCTCTCCCAGTACTACCTCACTCCGACACCTCAATTACACTCTTCCTCCGTGGTAAGCGATTGAACGGTGAATCAATTTTCTAACCTTTGATTCGTACAATTTTCTAATCTATGTATTTTTTTTTCAGATTCTTTTTCTTCAGTTTTACGTATGATGTATGAATCCGTAAGATTTATGTGGTAATTATTTTGAAATTGGAGTTTTAATATTATGTATTTTTTGTTGTTGTTTCTCAAGTATATGTTTATATTCTGATTTTTCAGTATATGTTATTTATTCTGATTTTTTTTTTTTTTTTTACAGTGACAAACATAATTATCCTGTTAGTCTTATTTCTTTTCATGAAGTTTTATTTTTATTGTCATTCTTTTTTCTCTCATTGGTATCAAAGTGTTTTTTTTTTTACTTTGATCTACATTTATATGTATATGGTTAATTTATGATATGTTTTTGCATCTTATTATATATGGCAGAGAAATTAGTCTCCTAGATGTAAATAATTTTTTTACTGGTTTGATTAACCTCTTATTTATGTTCATTTGGTGTAAGGTACCTCTGGTGCCTATGTACACTTATTCGTATTAATTTTAATAAGATGTATTGATCGAGTAGCCTCAAATTAAAATCAAGCAAAAAAAATTAATGTTTTTTTTTTTTGCTTTGGTAAATTCACATTTATACGTGTATGGTACAAAATATATACTAATTGACTCACTCTATTGACAAACCTCTCAAAACCTTCTTTCATCTACCTCGTCAATGACCTTGGTATCACAAGTATCGGTTGATCTTTAAAGATGTGGAATATGAGTTTTTCTTTAGGTGGTTCAATTTTTAGTTCATTTATTCAAATTTCATGATCTAATATTAGCCGTGAAGTTTTGCAAGCTCTTGAGAAGTTTGTTACTTCGTGATGAACCACAATAATACTTGAATATTAATTGAGTTATGGGGAAATTGATTAATATCTTTTTTTTTTTTAAGGGATTAATATCCTATTAAATCACTTGATATCAGCTATAAGGATACTTTAAAAAAATATATAGTATACGACTAGAAACTTAGTAAACATTTTTAAAGGAACTGATAAATGAAATATATCTTTGACAATTTAGTTTGCAGGTGTCAAACTGTATTTTTTTTATACAAATATCTTTGTTTGGAATTTAATTATGTTATTTGTGGGTTGAATGAGATAGTAAAAGATTTCTTATGTTTCTTCATTTTGTAGGTATATAATATTTAGATAGTTGAGGTTTTCTGTATGTTTTTCAATCGTGAGAATTGTCCATATAACATTGTCCTTCATGTTCCTTAAATTTCCATCATTATCTAATCTTTGTGGATTAAGTAGTTCCTTCATATGCCTTATTTTGTAAATGTGAATGATTTTATGGGTTTCTGATTTTTTTTTCTCTTGATTGTTTTTTGTTAGGATAAATTAGCTAGAATGCTATCAAAATCGAAGCATCTCTACTGTTTACGACAAGTATGTGCTCAATTGTGCTTTAAAAATATTTGTAAACAAGATTATGCTAATATTATAGATGGAGATAGTTCTCTACTACAAATCTACTACAAATTGCATCCTGCTCTGTGGCTAAGAATATAGATAAGTCGTGTGAGCTTCTAAATTATGTTAAATCTATGGTGTAATAACACGGGGGCTAAGGACATAAGTAAGATTTTTTTAAAGAACTGATTTGAATTCCTGGATTCAGTTGTGAAAATACTAGAGGGAATTATTAATTTCCCATCTAACTCCAGATTTTAGTTATTGAATTCAAAGTTCAAGGTCCGGAAATTGAAAATTTGGGTGCCATTTCTGCAAGGTTATATGTTTTAATGTTTGCATATGCATTTGAGTGTTATTAATGTGATGCATATTTAGTTGTCATTTGTCTGTGTACCAAATATTGATGGTAGTGTTTTTCCGTAACAAAGATGATGTAATCTCAACACCTCTAATTTTTCTTGATAGGGTTAGTTACTCTTTTTCTATTAAATTTCATTAGTGTACAATTATTAGAGATGGAGTTTTTAATGATGTAGTCTTATTACCTCTATTTTTTCTTGATAGAGTTAGTAGGTGGGTTTTTTATCAGTTTATTATAAATTAATTAATTTGTAAAATACGGTGACAGTATAATGTTTTATAAAATTATAGTAAAACGCGTGGAAGCAAAGCATTATTTAAATTGGAATTGCTGAAATGTAAGAAGATTGGGTAAAAATTAATAATCTATATATTTAAAAAATTAACCCTCATTTAATTGTTTTTTAATTAAATTAAATTTCAGAAAATTATTTGAATATTGAAAGAAATACTCACTTACAAGAAAAAAAGGGGATCTATTACTACATTAATTTTAATACAATGTAAAAAGAGTATATATTGGACCTTTCGATTAATAAACTAAATTCTTATAACCTAAAACTACGCTACTCTAACATAATACTCACTTTAAGAGCGTGCAAATAATCTTGAGACGTCTCAATATGAAAAGTGTGCAAATAATCACTTGAAGGGATTTATAACTTTAGATTTTATTTTATTTTCAATTAGTTTATCATAAACAAACTTTTTTTTTTGTCTCCTCTCCACCAGTTTAAGTTTTTTTTAATTATAATTGTATATTAATTCTATTTTTTTTTTATCTTTCAATCACTGTTTCATTTTTTTTTTTTCTCTGGTAAGATAAATAAAATTTTATTCCAAAACATAAACTTTCCAAAGATTAAAATAATTTCAAAACATATATATTTAATGGGAAGAGACTTACAAATACCTCATCTTATTTTTAAAGGTTTTAAGAAACATATAACTCACTCCACTATTAATTCTTCATATTTATAAAAACATTGCAAGGTATTAAGGTTAACGAGTAACATGAGGTTGCAGACTGAAAATTCTAACTATAATAATACACTTGATGAAATAGTTGAATTCTCAGATTGAATTTTAAAAGTTGGCGATGGAGATCTTGGAGACAGTGATGAGGATTTTGCGAATACTGATATTTTTTAAGATAGTTTTATTTTAGATGAATGTGATCATGTTGCTACTATAGTTGACATTATATACCCATGTGTTTGTGATAATTTTAATATTGGTAAGTATTTTGAGGATATAGTTATACTTGCTCCAACACATGCATGAAAAAGTTGAAAACATTAATGGGACAGTGTTGGTGATAATACCGGGTGATTCAAGGGAATATTTGAGGGCAATGTTTGTCCATTAGATTTTAGCCACAGTGGTATATGACATGTGTTTTCAATTGTTTTTTTCAATTCTCTTAACTATTTTTGTCTACCAAAAAAATCTTTTGGTTCTCAGACTAGATATCCCTATAATGTTGCTTAGGAACATTGATTTGAAGTCTGACCGATTTTACAAGACTTGAAAATCACAACATTAAAACACAAATTCTTTTTAAAAAGAAGGTTGATAGTAAAAAAATTTGACATTGAGTGTTTTAGATAATACGTCTCCCGTAAAATTTCGAATGAAATAATTTTCTAACATATTATCTTTTGCAATAACGATAAATAAAATTATAATTACACATGTTTTAAATACTATTTTTTAAATTAATAATATATTTTATTAATTTATTTCAAAATATACCCGTTTCTTTTAAAATTATGGAGTACATGATAAATATACGTTTAATAAAACCCTAATTTTCCCCACTTCTTCCTCTTTTTATCTTCAACCCCCTTCCTCTTCCCCTTCAACCCACCACTCCCAGCGCCACCGCCCATCGCACCCAGCGTTGTCTCGTTGTTTTTTTTTCCTCCAACAGTTCGGTGGCGGCGACGACCCTCTTCCCTCATGCCGTCGCCCTGCCTTCCCCCACCCAAGCCACCCTCGTCCCTATGCTGCACCACCTTATAAGTCGTCGCCGTCCTTCCTCCCTCTTTCTCATTTTCTTCAATTTTTGTAACTATCGACGGTGTCGCCGCCGCCTCCCTCGCCAAGCATCGTTTCCGCCTGAACCCTAACGCACATATTTGGTTTGTTTTTTTTTTTTTTTTAATTCGACAAAGTGTTTTCGAAAATAAACATTATTGTCGACGATAGTATTTATTTTTTAATTCACTTTGTCAAAATATTTCAATTTTTTTTCTTTCGACGAAATCGTGTCTACGAGAGTGTTTTTGGTTGACACATTATTGTCGACGACATACTCTATGGTCGACAAACAAGCTCGTCGAAAAAATGTCTTTTTTTTAGATTTCTAAGTTTTTTTTTTATTTCTTATTTATTTTTGGAAATGTTTGGGTGGTGGGACGGAGGTGGCGGCGCTTGCTATAAAAATTAGGGAACTTAACAAACCTGGAGAGGTATATATTCTAGGTGCCTATGTGATTTCCAGGGGCCTCTTACCTAATTCTTCGAGGCCCAACAGATCAGGTTTTGTTTTCCTCAACATAGTCCGGATATTCTTAGGGGGTCTGACTATATGCACCTCCATTTCGGAGAGATGCACTCCTCCGATAGATGCACCCCCAAAATTTGTCAAAATAGAGGAACCCTCCCAGTAAATTGTCCTAAATATTCCTTTCTTCCATTTTTCAATAAAATACCCAATTACTACACCCACCCTCCTAAACTCTAATTCTATCTTCCTCACACTTCATCTTCCTCCCCATTCCGCCGCCGCAGTCCCCTGTCGCCGTGCCCCCCTTCGCCGGTAGCCTCCTTCTCCCTCGAGTTCGCTGGGACGAGGACTCCCTTCCATTTTCTTCCCCACGCCCAAAACGATCTGTAAAAAAAAAAAAAATTATGTCAGCGGCCGCCCCCTCCCCCGTCCATCCGACGTTGTTAGCCTCCCTTTCCCTCGAGTTCGTCGGCGCGAGGAATCCCCTCTATTTTCCTTGCCCACCCCGATCTATTAAAAAAAAAAAAAATTATGTCAGCGGCCGCCCCCTCCCCCGTCCATCCGACGCCGTCAGCCCTAGCCCGTCGTCGCCCCTTTTTTTTTTTTTCTGTGTTTTTTTTTTCGTCTCGATCACTCCCTTCCTTCGCCACCGCACCTCCGCCGCTGTCTCCGCCACCGCACTAGTAAGTTTTTTTTTTTAATTCGACCATGTGTTGTCGACTATATACACTCCCGTCGACAACAGGGTGTCGACGAGAGTGTATATGCCTGTTGTCGACGAGAGTGTATATGGTCGACAACACAGTGTCGATCGACCTTTGTTGGTCGACCTTATATCCTTCCGTCGACAACATTTTATCGACGGGAGGATATATGGTCGTCACTGGTTTGACGAATTTTTTTAAAAAAAATTGTTTGTTTTTCTAAGTGTTGATAATGGTTGTTGGTCCCAAGTTGAGTTAATAACGAGTAAGCTAGTGAAAATGTCTAGAGGGGGGTGAATAGACTTTTCAAAAATCTTTCGAAATATCAAAGTACGATATGCGGAATACAAAATTATCAATGAGCCCAATTCAAGATTATACTCAACTTATTTTCGAGAACTCTGTTCTATACTCAACTAGTCTAGATCAGTTATGTAATTCAATCAACTAAACAATTAATCAATTACACAACAAACAAAAACAGTAAAGTAAATCAAACACGAGATTTATAGTGGTTCGACAACTTGTCTACATCCACTCTCACAAACCCAGTTGTGATGTTTCCACTAAACTCTTCCAATCGAGTACAAGTGTATGTTCCTGTCTTTAAAGTCCCAAGAAGAAGACTTAGATCTTCAACAGACTATACCTCCAGATATGTCTACGATCTTACTAGAAATTTTACAAGTATCTAGCACCTTGAAAATAACAAAACAAAACTAAAAACTTCTCTGATTTTCAGTAGTAGCCTTCTTGATTCTTCACTTGTCTTCTGGCTATCTTTCTGAACTTCAATCAACTCTTGGAGTAAACTTCGATTGAATCTTCAATAACGTTTGTAAGTAGTAATTCTCAATATCTTCAGTAGTCAGTAACCAATAAATACCTTGGGGTATTTATAGACTTCAAATTCCAAGAACTTTCAGTTGTGTAACAACCTTTCTTTGAAAACTAACTTTGTAACTGATTCTTTAATTCTTCCACGCGTTTCTTCAGTTAATCCATAACTAACTCTTCAATTTCATCTTCAATACGCGTTTCTGTAACTAACTCTAAGTTAACTTGTCTTGTGTAGTCTAGTAGATGTACTTGTCTTGTAGTCCACCTGTCTTGAGTAGTAGACTGGTCTTCTCTTCTTGTGTAGTAGACTTCTAATAGAACTAATCTAGTCCTATCATCTAACCTAACAAGACTATTACATTACCTTAAGCTTTTATAATACAAGCTTAGTCAACTTATAAACTATACAATGAATCTAATCTATTACAAATAAAAACATGAGCTCTATACAACATTTAAATAGCTCAGTAACAACCTAACATATATGAAGTACTTATAAATCGTACTTATCTTTTCAATAATACTTTTCTCTTAAACTTTACTTGTCTTTTGAATTCTACTGATCTGTACAAGATGACTTCAACTCAACTAGACTAGATTAGTCAACACTTAGAAAATATTCAAGTCTTCTTTTGGCTTATCAAAACTTTATCTTTTATCTTATGTTCATCATTTAGGACTTGTTCTAGGATTCATATCCCAACAATTTCCCCCTTTTTGATGAAGCCAAAACTACTTGAATCTTTTCTTATTAATAGACTAGTTAAGTAGTTACCTTGTCTTTTAATCATCAAATAGTACTTTATCTTTTCATTCATTCAGAAATAGATCAGTAGATATTACAAATACTTTGAATAACAAAATATCAGAGCAAAAAAAACAAAAAAACTAATCTGAAAGAGTACCTTCTTCTGAATTTGGAACACAGAATGCATCAAGAAGTCTCCTGTGAATAACACTGATATGGTCTTCATCTTCAATCTTCTCTTTATCAAGTAGCTCTTCTTCAAATTTCTTGATCTGGTTACGATCAACTCTCTTTCCTGAGCTTGTCATAGGAGTCTTCCATCTTGGAAAGATTGGTATCAGAATGTTGAAATTTGCAGCAGCAGATATCCTCAATATCAGATTCCAAAGCATTCGATTCTGTCCTTCCATAAACTTATCAAACATCGAGTATAGTTCATTCGAACTTTCAGAATCACCATACTTTCTGATTATCCAGTGATCAAGTTCCCATTGTCTCTTCACCTTGAGCCAATCTTGACGATGCTCTCTGTCAATAAAATAATCAATGAACTGATCTTCCATTTTCTCTTCATCTTCCTTCAGCTTCTGCAAATTCTCAATATGTTTTTCTATCTTCTTTTTGCTTGCATAGTGAGATTCATCACTTGGATCAACAACCTTCTGCTTTTTCACTTTTGTTGTTGTCTCCATCTCTCTAGGTTCTTCTAACTGAATAGATTTCCTTTTAGATCTCATTTTTGTCTGCACTTCAGCTTCTGGAGATGCAATGGCCTTGCCCTTCTCCTTCTTCTTCAACTCATCTATTTCAGCTTTAGCTTGCTCAACTTCTACAGTTTTAACCAATCTGCCTCTGCCTCTCTTAGGCCTCTTAAGATCTTGCATAGCTTCAGCAGCATCTTTAGCCTCTGGTTCAGCACTTGTCTCTTTCACTCCTTCAGCAGCAAATTCAACTTGACTTGCCTCTTCCCCCTTTTTGGCTTCATCAGATGCCTTGAGAGAGAAAAGAGAAGTGAAACGAGTCATTTCTTCCATCATGGCTTGCTTCATAAGGTCTGTAGCTCTTTCAATTTGCTTCTCATGCGACTTATTTTGACTTAACTTGTCCAGCTTGGTCGCCACCAACTCTAGCTTTTGAGTAGACAAGTTCAACTCATTCTTAAAATGTGTAGCGGTTAAACGTAACTTCTTGTTTTCATCAGTCATAGCTGAGATAAGTTGTTGAGCTTGAGTTAGCTGATCATAAGCTTCTTTCCTCTGAACATCAGCTACTTCGATTCTTGCTCTATAGACTCTTTCCAATTTCCTGGATTCAGTAGCTAGAACGCGAGCAAAATCGACTGAGCTTTTCTCTGAGTATTCAACTTGATCCTGGAGAAATCCTTCAAGTTGTTCAAACATGTGTTGTCTGTATTCATCATCAATCTGATTGACTGCATTGATGATCAAATCTTTTGAACTTGTCACAAGGACATTGTTTTGTTCAATAAGAGTCTTCTGGACATCAGATTTAAGAAACTCATCAATTGACGCTTTGATGACAGCTTTCAATTCGTCCTTCAACTCATCTATTGAGGCGGTTGAGATAGCTTGAGATGACTGTCCAACCTCAACATGAGTAACATCAAGCATGACTTCATCTACTGGAGTTAAAGCTTTTACCAACTGATCTTCTGAAACAGTAGTCAAGACCTCGTCTTCGACTAGATCAACTTCTGGAAGCACACTTCCAGCAATAGCTCTTAGATGAAGTTGAGGAGAGTAAGAGATAATAGCTAACCTTGCTTCACGAGCCTTCCTTGTAGCAGTAGCTATGTCCTTCTTCAATAAGGCATGCAACTTCTCCATGTATCCACAAAGTTCAAATGGCAGTAAATCATCAGAATAACGATTTATAAAAGCAAAATCTGATCTTGGACTATCAGCATGGTCCATCTGAAATTTAAACACAATGCCTCTCAACTGATCTGAGACATTGTCTAAATCTATGACTGGATCAGTTGACTGAATCAACTCAGCTTGATCAGCGTCAAATGCCACAATATCTTGCACAACATCAAGGTCTGGAACCTGAACACCTACATTAAGCTTGAATTCTGAACTCATCAAGTCGTCAGAAATACCAAGTAGTCTTTTCGCAAGAGCAGTGATGGCATGATTTGGGAAAAGCTCTGAGTGGTCACTAACACCACTATTCTCCTTCTGCTCCATTTCCCAATCCATGAAATTTGAAATGCCACCTTTCCCTAAGATGACTTCGAAAAGATCATCCGTACCCGACTTCTTCAAGGCCACCCAAGTACAAATTCTAACCAGTTTCTCAAACTGTTCTGAAGAGTAGTCGACTTCAACAGATGAGAGCTGCTTCTTCAAATTCTTGCTCATCTTTGAACGGATTCGCTTCTCTCTGAGACACATGGGATAGTAGACCAAGGATTCGAATCTAGCTTCAGTCGGGGTCTGAGTAGATGGGGTCTCTAACTCAGTTGTTGCAGTGGCAACTATCGTCTGATCTGAAGTAGATGGGATAAAGGGTTCAACATATTCTGTTGAGGGAGAGGGTGTGAAAGTACTGGTTTCAAAAAGCTTTGATGTGTCTTGGTTTGGTATGACAACCGTCGGAGTATCAGTTGTATCTGTTATGGGAGTGTTTTCAGGTAGGCTGACCCTCAGCGGATATGCTGGCAGCACTTGTGAAGTTGAGGGAATAGGTCTAGGCCTAGATCGATGTGATCTTGCCTTGGTTCGAACAGAAGAGGATGGGAGAGAGAGAGGAATTGAAACAGATTGAGTAGTAGAACCAACCTGTAAACTTGACTCGGCTGGACGAGTAGGCGAATCAACTCTCACCAAAGTGTACATCTCAGGTATTTGTTCACTCGACTCCTGCTCTTGAGTCGACTCTTCCTCTGACTGAGTCTTCTCTGAGTCTTCTGCACCAGATGAGTCTTGTGTAGCTTCCACTGACTTGTCTTCAACGGACTCATCTTCTGAAGATCCAGACTCACCAGCATACGGCAAAGCGTCCATGGGGTCAATTCTGGCTTGTCTAGGTGCAGATGGCCTAGCAGCAGCTTGTTTCCTTACTGCCCCTTTCTTCAGGTAAAACTTCAAAGGATGGAATGGCTTTCCTTTGCTCCATTTCGTCTTGTTTGGCATTAGGAGAGGAAGTAGGATACTTAGCTTATTACCATATCCAACAGCAGTAGACACCACCCAATTTCGAGTATTGTCATCTACTCGAACACTGCGTTCAAAATACATAATTCGATCCGCAATCAGCTTGAACCAATTGCATTCAGTGATACCATCAAAAATAACAGCCATAACCCTTGCCTTCATAAAGGTCACAGAGTCATGAGAACCAGTCGAACTTAACAAGATTTTGCTGGCAATATCCAATAATGTGCGATATTTCTTAAGAAGATCACCCTTCTTGACTGGAACATACTTGCCATCTGATTTCTGTTTCAACTTCTTCCCACAGAAGATACTCAAGTAACGAATTTCTTGTCCAAGAGCATAATTTTCAATGTCAATAGTTCCGATGGGCAACTGTAGACGGTTGAACATAGTTTCTGGAGTGATTTGCACACGATCCTCACCAATGAAGGATTCAAGAATATCACCTTGTCTGATGACGTTGGCATAGAACTCTAGCACCTCCTCCTCCAAGACCACTTGAGGAAATGATTCTAGATACGGTTTGAGCCCACATCGAGTGCATTTAGCCAGAATCTCAGCATCGTCGTCTGAGTGATTGCCTTTGAAGAACACAGATGGTTCAACATTTACTTTGTTATCGGAGATATACCGGCCTAGGTCGAATGTGACCTGCATGTTAGTTCTAAGATCGAAAATGGATCGAGTAGACTAGATTGCTTGAAAATAGTGAGAGGAAAAACTTCTTGAGAGAAAGGAAGTTAGAAAAATTGTGACTAAGTCATGTGAGAACATGGGTTTTGATCAAGACGGTTAAGACCTTTGGCATTCGGTTACGGAACCGAGAGTATTATGTAATTTGATATTGTAAACTTTGAAATCCGCCCCTTCTTAGTTAGAATAGAGGAGTGAACTCATTTGTCCTAGTGTAGATGAGTGAGAACTGGACGTATACACCACATCAAATGAGAGTGTATAAATCTAATTCAAGGGTTTCCAAATTCTATCAATACCTAATTACTATACTATCCTTAATCCGTTTTGATTAAACACTTAGCATTAAAAAAAAAACTTAGCTTGTCTGTTCGAGTCCATCCAGAACAGACGAGTTGACTTAAGTACACAAGACGAGTTCCCCCTTCGTCTGTGCATATCTATTCTGAACATCGAACGACTTCATGTACCTATCTTATCACAGTCAACGTGTAGTCGATGGTACAAGTAGCGTAACAATAAATAGGATGAATATCAATCTAAAGTAATGATCAAGGTTTCGAACAAGATGACTATTGACCAACATAAGAGTCAACATAAGGATATTTAAGAAATCATAGATTCCCCCTTAAATGTTTATTCCCTTAGTTTTACCCTCAGCTTTACCAGCTTCCTCATCGGGTTGTCTGGTCACCTTGTCTAGCCTTGTATACCTGTCTGTTGCGTGAGTAGAAGAGTGCCCTAGTCTAGTGATCTTGTCTCCATACTTCTTTTGATGTACCTGTCTGGTTAGTACACAGCTATAGGCAAGTAGGATCTAAATCAATTAGCCCTAAACTAATGCATAATTCACGAAATCGTGCCTCAACTAATGGTTTTGTAAAAATATCAGCTCTTTGAAAATCAGTATGAATCTTTTCCATGCGGATATCCTTCTTTTCTACATGATCACGTATGAAATGGTGTTTCACATCAACATGCTTACAACGTGTGTGCAGAACAGGATTTTGTGTAATGGCAATTGCACTATTACTATCACAGAATATAGGAACATTTGATTCACAAATATTATAATCTCTAAGCTGTTGAATAAGCCATAATAATTGACTACAACAACTACCAGCAGCCATGTACTCGGCTTCAGTAGTAGAGGTAGCAACACTTGTCTGCTTTTTCGAAAACCATGAAATGAGTTTTGTGCCTAAGAATTGACAAGAACCAGATGTAGATTTCCTATCTATTCTACAACCACCAAAATCAGAATCAGAGTAGCCACTTAGAGATAAATCATCATTTGAAGGATACCATATACCACGATTGATGGTTCCTTTCAAATATTTCAGAATCCTTTTAGTGGTTTCCATGTGACTCTCTTTTGGATTAGCTTGAAAGCGAGCACATACACCAACAGAAAATGCAATATCAGGTCTACTAGCAGTCAAGTACAGTAATGAACCAATTAGACCACGGTAATGAGTTTGATCAGTACACTTACCTTGTTCGTCTGGGTCCATTCTGTATGTAGGTAGCATAGGTACGCCAGCAGACTTGCATGTCTTAATACCATACTTGTCTAGAAGATTTCTAGTATACTTTGCTTGATTTATGAAAATCCCTTCAGGGGTCTGTTTTACTTGAAGTCCAAGAAAGTAATTCATTTCACCCATCATAGACATCTCAAATTTACTTTGCATGAGTGTTGAGAAACTTTCACTCAGCTCTTTGTTAGGTGAACCAAAAATGATGTCATCTACGTAAATTTGGACGAGTAAAATGTCTTTCCCTTCTTGTCTTCTGAACAAGGTTCTGTCTACCTTGCCTTTAGTAAAACCATTTTCTAATAGAAATTGAGAAAGAGTATCGTACCAGGCTCTTGGAGCTTGCTTTAGTCCATATAAGGCCTTCTTTAATTTGTATACCTGATTACCTTTGACTTCGAAACCTGGGGGTTGTTCAACATATACTTCTTCCACAAGAATACCGTTAAGAAATGCACTTTTAACATCCATTTGATATACAGTAAATTTCATGTAAGCAGCATATGCAAGAAACAATCGAATGGCTTCTAGTCTAGCAACAGGAGCATATGTTTCATCATAATCTATGCCTTCAGCTTGTGAATAGCCTTGGGCGACTAGTCTAGCCTTATTACGAACAACTACATCATTCTCATCTTTCTTATTCTTGAAAATCCATCGAGTGCCAACTACATTATGATGTTTTGGTCTATCGACAAGTTCCCAGACGTCGTTTCAAACAAACTGATTCAACTCGTCTTGCATAGCAATGATCCAATTACTATCAGTCAATGCCTCATTAATGGTTTTAGGCTCGATAGATGAGAGGAAACAACACCAGCAAAACAGAGATGGACTAGATTGTTCTTGCGACTCAAAGAGTTGTCGTCTAGTCTTAACACCAACAGTAGAGTCACCAATAATATTTTCAGTATTATGCGCTGATTTCCATGTATTTCTATTCTTAACAATAATACTATCATCTATGTCATGTACAGCATCATGCATGTCAACATCATTATCAGCAGAAGATTTAATGGGAGTAGACAAGTCGACTAGTTTAGGTATGTCAACTGGTCTAGTAGAGTTACCTTGAGCACTCACCTTCTTCTGGTCGTCTGACTCGAGAGCTTTTATAAATGGATTGTAAGCTTGAACGGATTCATATACCTCTGAGTCTTTGTCAGATTTGACAGTTGGCTCAGTAGCTTTCTCACCGATCTTGTTGGTAGACGAGTCCTGTTGAGATTCTTCGAAAACCACATGTGGTGTTTCTTCCACACAAAGAGTTGAGTAGTTGAATACACTAAATGCTTTGCTAGTCGAGGAGTATCCTAAGAATATCCCCTCGTCTGCTTTAGCATCGAATGCATTCAACTTGCTTTTCCCATTGTTATGGATGAAACACTTGCATCCAAATATATGAAAATATGAAACTCTGGGTTTTCTACCTTTCCATACCTCATAGGGTGTCTTACCTAGTGCTTTATTGATAGCACTTCTGTTTTGTGAGTGGCATGCAGTGTTGATAGCTTCTGCCCAAAATTTCTGAGGCGTATTATACTCTGTCAGTATGGTCCTGCAGGCCTCCTTAAGAGTTCTGTTCCTTCGCTCTGCTACTCCATTTTGTTGTGGTGTCCTTGCTGCACTAGTAAGGTGCTGGATGCCACGCTTAGAACAAAATTCTTTAATATAGCAGTTAATGAATTCAGTACCCTTGTCACTACGTATCTTGACAATTGACTGATTCTTCTCAACCTGTAACTTCTTCAACAGATCAGGCAAAAGTGTTTGTGTATCACTCTTCTTGTGTAAGAAGACTACCCAAGTGAACTTAGAATAGTCGTCTACCACAACAAGTGTGTACCTTCTACCGTTCAAAGTTGGAGGAGTTATTGGGCCATGTAAGTCCATATGTAGAAGTTCAAGAACTCTACTGGTTGAGAGGGATTGAATAGATTTAAAAGAACCCTTCACCTGTTTACCTTTTTGACAGGAGGTGCATACATGTGACTTATAGTAGACTTCATTGGGAATACCTTCCACAAGGTAGTCTCTGGCTATCTTATTAAGAACCTTAAAGTTTAGATGACAAAGGCGTCTATGCCAGAGCCAGCCAAGTTCTTTAGGATTCTTAGTAAGTAGACAGGTGTCCCTCGGACAACTGTTCCAGTTCACTATGTACACACTTCCTTGTCTAATGCCGACCAGTAGGACTGTGTGTGTTTTCTTGTCAATGATTTCACATTTCTGACTTTTGAACTGCACCTTGTATCCACGATCACAAAATTGTGAAACAGATAGTAAATTGTATTTCAAGCCTTCAACATAAGAAACGTCTTGAATTTCTATGTCTCCATTCCGAATGTAACCAAATCCTTTAGTAACAGCAATGGAGCTATCACCAAATATCACTTTTGGTCCTTCTTGCTCACGGTAGCTTGACAAGAGAGTCTTGGTGCCAGTCATGTGGTGCGAACAGCCACTGTCTATGTACCAAGTTTCTCCTGTTGAGCCACCTTTCTTGTATAGATCGAGTCGACCCTGCAATAGATGATAATACATAATTTAGGTACCCTCCTTGTTTATTGGGGTCCTTGGGGGTTAGTCGAGTTCAATGGAATCCAAATGTACATTGGAGTCCTGAACAAGTTTGACCTTCTAAGCTTTCGACCATATTTGTTGCAAAATAAGACCTTGTTGTCCTTATCTGGCCTATCGGTCGAGTTCGGGTCTACTCTTTGGAGATAGCCTTTTGACTTAATCTCTACTTGAGCAGGCACTTGTCTATGATAGTCAGAGTAGGGTTTGTATGCATTAGGTCCATACGGTTTATAGACATGTTTAGGTCTTTCTTCTCCTTCGATATCATATGACAAAGGTGGAGGATATAGAACAGGTTGTATACGATATTTTGGACCTTCCTGTCTAGGTCTAGACGAGTAGAGTTGAGACTGCCTTATGAAAGGAGGTCTAGACTCTTGTCGTCTAGTCTGTACTTGTCTAGTACTAGTCTCCTCGGGATACCAATCCTCGTATCTGACCTGATTTGGTCGTCCACGATTCCTAGTCCTTTGAAGATTAGTTCTAGGTTGAACAGGCTTGTTGTTACCATTCTTTTTACCTCCCTTGGTAATTGGAATGTTAACTCGAGCTTGTCTAGGTACAGTGCCTTTAGACGGAGTGTCAATATCGTATATCATTGGTTCTTTTCCTTTATCATTAGTCAAAGAGCTTGAGATGAAAATAGTAGGGTTCTTAGGAACTTGAGTAGACGAGCTGGGTGTCTCAGCACCTATGCCTGTCTTGTCAGCAGGAGCCCTATACCTATCTGACAATTCAAGGTTAACCTTAGAAGATTTAACCAGGTCAGTAAGTTTAAGGTCTAGAGTGACAACCTCGGTTTCTAAGAACTTATTACGTTCTTCAAGCTTTTTGAACTTGCTTTGTAAGACATTGAATTCATGTTTCTCAGTCGCATGTGTCTTAAGTAGGTCTTGATACAACTTGTCTGTCAATGCACACTTGTCTTTGAGTTGTTTCAACTCTTCTTGCAAGCGTTCATTTAGGACTGTTGTATTAGGATCTACTTTAGACTGAGCTTCCTTAAGATCAATGATTTCTTGTCTTAAAATGATGTTTTCATCACTGACTTCAATGAATGCCTTGTTGGCAAGTAGGAGGTCGTCTTCAACTGCACTAGTAGAGTGCTGAAGACTACTCCCTACTTGGCTACTGACAGTGTCACTTTCATCAGAATCTGATTCATCACATGATTGAAAGGAAGTAACAGATGATACCTCTTGGTCGATTTTAGCCATGAAGCATAGACCATCATCAACTATGAATGCTTCATCGTGATCTTGTTCAGACGGGTAGCTGGATGAGGATGATGGCAACTCGTCTGAACTAGAGTCAGAGTCATCATTAGCCATCATTGCCTTCTTACCACGGTTGTATCTTCTTTCCCTTCGTGCTTTGCGTTCTTCTCGATCATCAGTACTCAGGTCTGGACATTCATATATGTAGTGACCTGGTTTCTCACAGTTATAGCACACGAGATCATTAGTAGCCTTTTTAATAGGAGAGTTGTTCCTTCGTTTATCACGTCTATCAGAACGAGTAATCTTCCTACCATCAGACTCTCTATCTTGTCTGTTACCTTTCGAGACTTCGTCTCTCCTTTCGGACGAGTTTCGGTCTCGTCTGGTCTCAGACGAGTTCTTAGAAGCAGACCCTCTATGCTCTCTATAGAACTTCTTATATCTCCCGAAACGTTTATTCAGCCTATCAAACTTTCTAACCATGAGGCTTACTTGATCCTTCAGACTAAGATCAGTATTTAACTCGTCTTTCACAGAAGCAGACCTAGTCTTAGTCTTCGACCTGTCTATCTTAGACGAACTAGCCTTAAAAGCAACGTTCTTAGATACAGCCTGTTCTCTGTCACTACTTACTATGGGTTCATCTTCGTCTAGATCAAACTCATGAGCTTTTAGAGTTTGAAACATAGTCTCTGCTGTCCATACGTCTATATCTTGGGTATTCTTAACAAGCATTTTTACCATCTTCCATCGACTATCAAGGCTTTTTAGAATCCTAAGATTGATTTCACGAGGAGTATAAGATTTACCAAGGACTTCCAAGTCATTCATGATTTTAGTAAAACGAGTATCCAACTGGTCTATTGTTTCACCAGCTTTCATATGAAATGATTCGAATCTTTGGACTGCAGTGGAGAGCTTGCTTTCTTTGATTAGGGATGTCCCTTCACAAATGATGGTTAAGCGATCCCACATTTCTTTGGCAGTTTTACATTTTAACACTTTTCCCAGATACTCGTTAGGAAGAGTGTGTAAGATGTAATTCTTGGCCAAGCTATCCAAATTATTCTGTCTCATTTCTTCAGATGTAAGTTCTGACCTTGGTTTCTTGACGAGTGTACCCACGGGTTGATTTGCATCGAGGGCAGCAGTGTTTGGAATCATGGTCACTATTGGACCTTCAGTGATGACGGAGATCATTAAGTCGTGAGTGGAGCTGAAGATGGCTTCCATCCTTAATTTCCAATAGTCATAATCTTGAACCTGGAACTTAGGTAACTTGTTAGCGCTGATCTCAAGAGACATGATTTCAAGAAATAAGTGCTAAGTAAAGTTATGATCAAGAATAGCAGATAAG
Source organism: Galeopsis tetrahit (assembly GCA_963675135.1). NCBI lineage: Eukaryota > Viridiplantae > Streptophyta > Magnoliopsida > Lamiales > Lamiaceae > Galeopsis > Galeopsis tetrahit. Next base: position 3,381,189 of record OY776120.1, read on the forward strand.
TCAAGCACAGGGAGCACGAAAAACAGATGATACAGGAATATGATCAAGAACACGTATACAAGAACAGTCAAGGACCAAGACTTCACCCTAAGTCTTGAGTCGGTTATCAAGAAACAGCAGTTCGTAAACTACTGCTCTGATACCACTTGTTGGTCCCAAGTTGAGTTAATAACGAGTAAGCTAGTGAAAATGTCTAGAGGGGGGTGAATAGACTTTTCAAAAATCTTTCGAAATATCAAAGTACGATATGCGGAATACAAAATTATCAATGAGCCCAATTCAAGATTATACTCAACTTATTTTCGAGAACTCTGTTCTATACTCAACTAGTCTAGATCAGTTATGTAATTCAATCAACTAAACAATTAATCAATTACACAACAAACAAAAACAGTAAAGTAAATCAAACACGAGATTTATAGTGGTTCGACAACTTGTCTACATCCACTCTCACAAACCCAGTTGTGATGTTTCCACTAAACTCTTCCAATCGAGTACAAGTGTATGTTCCTGTCTTTAAAGTCCCAAGAAGAAGACTTAGATCTTCAACAGACTATCACTACAGAAAATCACACATTTTGTGACGAAAATTTTCGCGACGACACAAAATTCGTCACAATTAGTTACTTAAAGGTGACGAATTTCATTTTTCGTCATCAAAATACTAGAAATTGTGACAAATTTTAGTTTTGTCACCACTTAAAAAAATTTCGTCATTAAAATACTAGAAGTTATGACAAAATTTAATTTTGTCACCACTTATAATTTTTTCGTCACAAAATTTGTAACTTTCATGACGATGTTATTAAATATGTCACAATTATACTATGTGACGATTTTAATAATAATTGGTGACGAAATTTGACGTCATAGAAAATATATTTTCTTGACGATGCTACACTTCCGTCATTAATTATAAAAAATAATTTGCGATAAAAAAATTTTATCACGATAATAATTATTGACGATTTAAATAATAATTAATGACGATATTTGGCGTCATAAAAATATATATTTTCATGACGATACAATTTTTCGTCATTAATTATTTGAAATATTTAGTGACAAAATATTTTCGTAACAATAATAACTGGTGATGATTTTAATAATAATTGATAACGATATTTTACGTCATAAAAAATATTTTTTCATGACTACGTTTTGTCATTAATTGGTCGAAATAATTAATGACAAAATGTTTTCGTTACAATAATAGTTGGTGACAATTTTAATGATAATTGATGACGATATTCGATGTCATAAAAATATTTTTTCATGACGATAATACGTTTCATCATTAATTTTTTCAAAATGTTTAGTGACAAAACTTTTTCGTCACAATAATAATTTGTGACGATTTTAATGATAAATGATGACAATATTCGACGTCATAGAAAACATGTTTTCATGATGATGTTATTTTTCGTCATTAATTATTTAAAATATTTGGCGATAAAATTCTTTCGTCACAATAATAAATAATGACAATTTAAATAATAATTAGTGACTATATTCAACGTCATAAAATACATTTTCATGATAATGCTATTTTTTCGTTAATTTTATAAAATATTATTGCAAAAAAATTATATACAAATAGCAAGTAAAAGAAAACAAAAGTGTAATAGGGAGTATAACTTACTTTGTCTTAGTACATCAGAGTCACCGGAGCATTTTAAATTCCAGTATACATTGCAACCACGCCCCACAAAGACAAGGTCAATTTTTACAGCATCACAATCTACAAATTAAGCACCAAGTGATGGAAAATAAAGCAACATACTAGACAAATGTTATGAAGACGCTGATAGAGAGTTACAAGTCATTTGAGTAGTGAGATTTTTTAAAATGATGTGACAACTTTATCATAATATAAGAAGTTCAATGAACATTGCAGGCTAATTTCATTTCAAGTTGACTCAATATGAAACTTGATTTTTTTAGCCTTAGCCTTAGCCTTAGGAAAAATGGAACTTCTAAAAGCATTCCCCGTGACTCGAGCACCCTGGCTTAAGCTTCCTCTGTCTATCATTTAATTTGAGAGACAATGACTTCGTGCTCGGAAATTGAAAGAGATGCACCTTGCTTAACAATAATTGCATCTTTCAGTTTTTGTTTCAAACTCTTCTCCCGCAAAAGTTTCACATGAATAAACTTATGAGAACATTAGTTCCATAACAGGAAACTTTTCAAAAATGTTAATTACTGTGTGCTTTGCAGTATCTTTACGTTTAGCTTCCTTAACTTTTTCGGCAAGTTTGGTGTTTTGGTCATCCATCCAAGTCCTCTCCTTCCCATTCGTGGAAAAACCCAGTAATAAGTGAACTTCAAAAGTATTGTACGAAAAAACTTAAAAATGAGTATTTACTTACTCAGTTGCACCAACTTCATCACAAAATGTTTAAAAGACTAAGATTTTCAGAAGCTTTTAAAGTCTCATAATCTGATGCCTTCTCTAAAGAATTCAGCCCTGAGCTTTAAGAACACTTGGAGATTTAGAGAAGTATTTCTTAAGTGCATGGAACCATGAGTTTTTTCCATTTGATGGAGTTAGTTCTTCACATCTACAAAGAAAACACAACACAATCTATCAACTTATTATGTTAGAAGAAAAGTTCATTTGTCAATTTACTGCAAATTAGTTCATACTATGTCCATTGTTCCTTCTGTAAAATAGATAGCAGGATGATATAAAACTGGGCAGTTGCAGAACATTTTCCTCTGCGTCCGGTGTGCCCTTGCAATAAGTCTTGAAGAATGTATTATGCTTATCCCTTTCTTACATTTAAAATCGGTTAATAAAGGCATATATAAGGCAATTTAAACAAATATAGAATCTCAGCATATAAATCAGCATTTTGCTAACTATCTTATTATTTGCAGCAACATTAACTTCATCTTCTTTTATCATATGTGCCTCTTCATTGCTTATTATTATGGCACACTGACAATTTTCTAGGACATGTCCTTATTAAAGTGACATCAGTCCTTTTGCTATCATCATTCTCTAGCTCATTCTTGTTTGTTTGTTTTTTTTTTCAGTATCTTCTCATCATCTTGTGAGCTAGTCTCTTCCAATCGAGGCTTCTTTGTTTCCTTATAAAGTCCTTAAAAAGGACTTTAATACAAATCCATAAATGCCACCGCATGGTCCCTTAAATTTATCATTGCATGGCCTAGTCTAGTTTGAACTTTTATCTCTTTTCCATTAACATAAAACAATTTCCCTAGTTTCAAGTTAGATGCAGTGTTTGGCATCAAGTAATTATGGTCCAGATTTAGAATAAAGATTAGTATACTATTTCTCACTCATAAAAATATTATAACTATTTTGAGAAGAAAATGTATAAAGGTGCAGTTATTCATAGACGACTTTTTACTGAATACATTCACATGTACAACATTGTTTTAGTATGTAATGATACATGGAAGAAGTAAACTCACCATTTTTACAACCAAGCTCTTTTTATCATATAGAGAGAACAAAACAATAGATGAAAATTTATAAAGAGAACAAAACATTTACCAGGAAAAATACGACTCCAAAATATGGAAAATCGGTAAGCTTTAAATCCCAACTTGCCTATCAACTCAATGTCTTCCTGCAGCAAGAATAGCAATCCAGCATAATACAAAGGAATTGATTTATGATTTTTTTAGAATCAGGATTGCTTGCCTAAAAACCACAACCAAACTAAAGTTGGTACTCTCTATGTTTGTATTGAATTTGGAGCTAAAAAAAATCATATACAATTTTTTTTTTCCAGAATTAATCATAATAATTGACAAAATAGGTCAAGTAGATTGCTTTTATAGTAAACAAAAACAATCCAATCCAATGGAGGATTTGATATGTGATATTCAATAATAATGCATTATATGCATAATAATTAACTTAACTTAAACAGAGATGAGAATAAGATATAGCAAGGCACCTTGTACCAATAGTACTGGTCCACGGAAACATGCATTTCTCCCATTATGAATATTTCCTACCAAATCCAAATTTAAGTTCACAAACAACCTCCAAAGATATTAATTTTTTGTATAAAAATTTACTTCCCTTACTACAAGATTAAAGAGTAAATACTAATTTTATTTTTACCAAGAATACGGGAGAAAGCAACCCAAATACTAGGACCCCTGCCATCCTCATTCCAGGCCCCTTCAACCTACAATAAATTCTTCTTGAGGCTTGAGTGGCATAAAACACTTAGCTACGAATAAAATATTTACTCATACATCAACGTTTACAATAATATAATGTCATCTTTTGACCTAGTTTCCAGCAATACCAAATAAAGTCCTTTTGCAAAAGAGCATCAAGATCAAGAGTAGTCTACTTTGACATAATGTCAAAAAAGATGATGATTTTTACTATTTTAAAAGGAATACTCGAATTTACTTGATTCTGAACCAATCGAGAAAGACTTCACATTAAGTAACTATAAACCTTGTTCAACTCGTGAAAATACACAAATAGAACAAGTACAATATGTGCAAGCCTCTATTAAAGAATAGTTAGTTAGTTTGTTAATAGAGGTTATTAATATTAGTTAAACTTCTGAATTATGCATACATAGTGTTATTTGATTACTACTTAATTAAGAAGAATACACTACTGTACACGGTATAATACAGGTTCCCTTCTTTCAATGCAAGAGTTATTCTTCATCTTCTACAAGATGAATTCCAACTTTTAGAATCATAATAATATGTACTACCTCCGTCCCTGAAAAGCTTTCATTTGATGGAACGAAGTTTAAGGAAAAAGTGTAATAATTAGAGTTTTGAGGGTAATTTTGTAAACTTTTATATATAAAGTAAATAAAGTAGTTTGATTGAGTGTATGATGGACCCTAAAAGATATCGTATAAAGGGTAAATACATGTATATCGTGAGAGGAACTATGCAAACTTTTAAGGGACGGAGGTAGTAATATCTATGATATAATAAATAAAGTATTAAGAAAGTACTATATATAGCATACTAGTGTTGCTAAAAGAATTTCGGATAGCCAAACACAACCGACATTTGTAGTGAAAGCATATAGAAGGGAGAAATATTGAAAACCTCATCAGCAATTCGTGATTTTGAAATTAATTTTAAAAAAACGATTAAAGTACCTAAAGATTGTGGGTTATTCGTGATTCTGAAAACAATAAAACCATCAGAATACCCAAATTTCTTGTAGTGAACATGGGTTCACTAGTGTAAACAACTAATTGAGTGAAACTTACGGTTTGAGAATCTCTATCACAACCTTCACTTTAACCTTCACTCACACTCTCGGCACTGAAATATAGTCAACACATATCTTGCATGAATTTTAGAGTGTGCGCCATTTGTTAGCACATCTATTGTTTTCTAAAATTCATTATTCTTCCAAAGTCAATTTTAAACTGCTCAGGCTTCCTCTGGATCTTTTGACGGGCATTTTTTCCTTTCTTAGTGATGATTTGCCATCCACCCTGTGTTGCTGAGAGTGTTACCTTAAATGTAAGACGAAATATGATCCGAACAGAAGTGAAAAGCATCAATAACCAATACATCAATAAAAAAGTATGAACAAATGAAAGAAACTGTCAAACTTTGCAATACTCACAAAGGCTTCAACAACACCAATCATTACACCACCCCCAAAAACCCCATTTGCGGTGCTGGGAGCAACAAAAAAAGCAAGAAGAGTTAGTAAAAGCTTTTGCATTCACTTGTAAAATCAAGAGAATGAATGAAATTCACGCTAATCCACCATAGCATTGAAACGTTAATTAATATAAAGAATTAGCAGAATCAACATAAACAGCGGGATAAATAGAAACTTATGCAATAATCTAAGAATTATCCGACTCAGTAGAATTAGCAAGAATCGAAGAATTAACCTATCCAAGAATTAGCAGAAACTTAATAGAATTACGACGGTCGACGATTTCTTGACGAAGAAGAGCGAGCATTACCTGTGAGAATTAAGGGTGCGCGACCGGCAGAGGGATTGGCACCGATAGAGGGTGGGGTATGACGGCGCGACATCAAGGATGTTTGTGAAAAAAGGGCGGGCGTCTGTGTGGAACCCCCAAGCAAGATCCTTCAAGAACGCCAACTTCGATTCAACAGTCCCACTATAAATTGATAAATTGAGACATGAACACAAATTGCAGAAAACGTTGGTGGTAGGCGAAAGATCGGTACAAGGCACATTGATACAAAAAGGTTCTACAATTTAGGTGTTGTGAATTAGAAATTGGGATGATCGTTTTTGCAAAAGATTGACATTTAGGATTAGGAATTTAGGTTTCCCAAATCTGTTTTAGGTGTTGTGAATTACCCGCCTTTCTCAAATCTTTTATTCAAAGCCCGCGTTTTTTTTTTTTTTGGTACGAGCGCCAATTTTTCATGGCTATATATTTTGTGATAAATCTTTATATTGTTTTCTTATATCTATATAAAATATGTTAGTATATGCTACTCCTATATTTTTTACTTTTAAGAACATACTTATGATAATATGAGATTATATGCGTTCATAATAAAATTAATATTGTGTAATCATTTTAATGGTTATTTTTTAAAATTTAACGATAATAAATTAAATTTTGTCACGTAATGTAATATTTTAATTAGAATATTAATTTACACATTAATCACATAGGTGATATACACAAAAATAAAAGTTTGATATAATAAAATATCGATTTGTCTAATTGTTTGATCTCAACTCTTGTTTTGTTATGGTACCTACAGTAAACATTCAAGTTTCATACTACTACAACAAAAGTTTTTATTTGACAACATGCGTGTGTGCAAACATGACTTCAGGTGTGCTAGAAACAAGTTTCTTAAAAAATGAAAAAAATCAACTAAACCAACGGTTCACAAACTCTAACCAAAATCAGTAATAGGCTAGCTTGATTTTGGTTCCTAATTTTTGCATGATAGAAAATACTAGTCCAAAATAGAAAATAAGCGTAACGACCTGTCAAATGTTTGGTTTAGGTTAGGAGCACATACGGTCAGTGAATCGATACTCAATCGTCGAACTAATATCAACGTCCTTCGTTTTGTTGGCCCCACATCACCGTAAAGTAATCTAGATCACTGAAAATTATATTACTCTGAAACCTATTAGTGAACTAATTAACGTACTTAGCTTCATTGGTCTCGTACAACCATATACTTCATAGAGTAGAAACTGTTATACTTCGTACTTATAACTATTATAATTCGTATTTGTAATTTTTCACATGTGTCTATAATAATTATACCTCGTGTCTAACATTTTACAATTTACAATTATGTTTTTAACGGTAATCACTAATATTTCAACTAAGATCACATTTTACACATTTCACCATGGTTGGACATACATTTTACAAGTAGATCTTCACAATCATACAAAATCACTTAATTGTTAGAGTTGAATTTTTTCTTCTCGTAATAAATCTAAAAAAAAAAATTAGGGTCATAATATGTCTTCTACCATCTTAACCGTACAAATTGTCTTGTACTGTACTATTTTATTAAAAGTTGATCCAATTTTTCAATCAATCTAATTTTTTTTAGTAAATGGTGTCAAATTCGGTTAAACTGATGTGAATTGAAAAAAGTAACTTCTACATGGTTCAATTAAACTATAATTTTGTTTTGATTTTAATAGAAAAATTAGAAATTTAATTGAACAATCACTTAAATTCTAATTGCATACAAGAATTACCTAAATTTAAAAAATGTATTATGCTAGTAAAATAAAATTTAAGAGCCTCTTAAAAAAATTAAAATTTTGAGAGCCAAACTATTTTAGCTGGCGGTCTTTCAATTTACATAGAAGTTTTCAAAATTTAATTGAAAAAATTCCATAAAAATAGAAAATAATTATGGAAAGAATTTTGAGCACCCCTAATAGCACTTGATTTAAGAAAAAACCCTCCTCCTCCGCTTGATTATCTCACAATTCTCACCCGTACTAACATCAAACACAAAAACTTTGGTGAAAATTTGCACAGTAGATTCGCGTAAATTATCCATATATCGCTCCATTTTTATTTGAGATCGTTTGATTCCTCTCCCCTCTCATTCCCTCGATCTAGATCTACGAAACATTTTTTCTCAATCTTCATCCTGTGACGAGGAGTAGTCTGAAACTGAACCATATCTCAATCCGCTGTACGTGTACGTAATTTCTCTGTCTCTTACGATGCTTTAATTTATGGATAAATTGTCTTTACTATGCGTAATTTCCACTGGTGTATTATTTGAATGAGTTTTCCCAAAATTTTATGGTGTGAATGTTGTGTACTTCTGTGTTTCAGTCCTAATTTTGATCTTCTAATAATTATTGAAATCACTGGAAAGTCATATAGGTTTATGCTTATATGTGATTATGATATATGAGTCTTTTAATGACAGCGCCTTGAAAGTGTTCGATGAAATGCCCCTAAGAAATGCATCTTCATAAATCGTATCTTTTTTGTACTCGATACTGACTTTTTCTTGATTAAACCGGTAATGAAACTCTTGAGTTAATTTTTTATTTTTTTTTAAAAACATGGCCTTTCTAAATTTTACTTAATTATAAACTTATCGGTCAGTGTTTAGATAGAGGGTTTTGGAGCATATCTCTTAATCCTTGATTAGGGGAATAAACACAAAAGTTGGGTATAAAAATTGATGTGAACATTAATTCTAGCAATAATCTGTTTCATGGGGAAATAGTTTCTTGAAACACGCCTACTATGTATGCAATATGTATTGTTAGTGTTTAATAAGTATAATTATTATATTGTTATGTCTTGTACCATTTTACAAGGTAAGCAATATTACATATTGGTCGTAATACTATTATATGTAAACAAGTAATATTATTATGTGAAACATATAATACTATTTCTTTATCTTACATGTTTGTTATTGTCAATACTATTTTCTCACACCCTCATATTAAGGAGAGCCTTAACACTATAGATGAATTTGTCATGAGTTGTTTAGGTGCCTGGTGGACATAATTGTTAAGGAAAGGCATAATGAAGGGAATTCTTGATTTGAATGACAAATATTCACCAAATATTTAAGAGTCATTTATCATTTACCAAAAAATCTGAACTCGAGTTGAGCTTCTAGTTTTGCAGTCGAGTTCGAGTTCGGTACCACTCTACTCATTTACACCCTTAATATTGATTTTTTTGGGCTTAAGGTATAATACTCTAGTCTGTAGTTTTTTTTTTTTTTTTATGGCATGATATATTTCATTTCAATACTTTAGTAAATTTAATATGTTCTCTCAGTGGTTTTGTTACCTTAATCACCATATGTTAATTTAAGTTGCTGGGTTGTGGTTTTAAAGTTTCTTTATTTTTCATTTTGATAGGTAATTTGTCATATTTTGTTTATGCTTATAGGTCTTGTGTTATTTTTCATTTTGGTAGTTTTGATTCTAGAAATGGGTATGTCTCGTTTTATGTCTGAATCGTGGTTATCAATTTGAATAGCAACTTAATTTTGATGGTATTCTGAGGATCATATACTTGGTTGTGGTTAAGGTTTTTTACTTCTTCGAATTGTGTCTTGATTTGGATCTATACAAAAAAATGCTAAATTTTTTATTCTACCTTGTGAGATTGAACTTAATGGCAATCAAACACACCTTTTTAGCCTTTATTTTTGTAATGGTTCAATAACAAAACTGTGTCATTCATCGTATGGTATAACCCCAGCCCAGTTGACATATAATTTCCACATTTGATGAATTTGTTGTTCATAGTTGTAATGTTAATTTGTTTTAAAAATTGTCTACTGAAATTTATAGAGATATATATGATTAGTTTGCTTTATTAATGAAATTAACTAGCTTAATTTCTGTAGGTGGTTGAAATAAGTAAGGTCTTGGTTATGGTCCAAAGCCTCAAAACAGATGCAACACAATATACGATTCTTCTAATCAGTTACGAGAGGAACTAGAAGGCACGAAAGAGAAGATGCAAGAGTTTGAAGCTCATGTGTAAGAACTCAAAACAACAAGATGCAATATGGCTGCCCAAGGTGCAAATATTGAAAATTTAGTGGATTTATTGACCGATAAAGAGATAGAATTATAAACTTTATATTGTTTTTCGTTTCATGAAATGATAGAAAAATATTTCTTGTTAGTTGTTATTTTTAAAATGCTTATGGGATTTTTTTATTAATGATTTTTTTTAATCTTTTAAGTTAGTTATTGTTGTAAATATGTTATTTCTTACATTTAGTAATTGAAATTAATTTATGACGACAATTGTAATCCATTAATGACAAATTATGTATTACTTTTATGTTAAAATAATATTTTGTCACTATATGTTAATTAATAATGACGATATATGTTGTTACTATTTATAAATTTGTTTTCGCGATTATCATTTTCGTCATTGAAATATATTTTATTATGACAATTATTTTGTCACCATTTATTACATCTTTTAATGACACCGAAATATATGTCACTAAAGTCTTATTTTGGGTGACGAAATGAGTCGTCGTTATATCTATATATGTAATGACGACAAAATTTTAGTCATTATAGAGTAATTCTTTTATGACGAAATATTTGAAAAAATGACAAAAAAATATGTTGTCACCGTTGCTAAACTTTTAGTGATGATCACCTTTTCGTCACTAAATAGTATATATAATGACAAAAATAATTTGTCACTATTTTCACATCATTTAGTGACAGTGAAGATTTTGTCACTAAATCATACTCCTTTAATGATAAATTTTTTCGTCATGATATATACAAATATATAACAACGAACAATATTTTGTCACGAAAGAACAACTTTTTCGCGACGAATTATACAAAATATGACGAAATAGTAATCTAATTGTGACAAAAAGGTAACGTCACTAAAAGTTGATAAGGTTAGTACTATATGGACAATCGTCACAAAAAGTTGTTTTTTTAGTGACGATAAATCAAATTGTCATGTAAAATTTAACCTTTAGTGACGAAATATCATATTAAGTGACGAAATTTTGATGGCAAATGTGACAATTTTTATGTCACTATAGATGAAATGATATAGTGACGATGACTTTTATTGTCATTAAAAGATGACTTTTGATGACGAATCCAAATATTGTCGCATTGATCTACCGTGACGCACATTTAGTGACATTCTTTGTGACAATTTTTTTTGTCACTAAATACCTTTCGTGACGAAATATGATGTTTTTATGATGAATTTTTTCGTCGCGATTTATCAAATTTCTTGTAGTGTATACCTCCAGATATGTCTACGATCTTACTAGAAATTTTACAAGTATCTAGCACCTTGAAAATAACAAAACAAAACTAAAAACTTCTCTGATTTTCAGTAGTAGCCTTCTTGATTCTTCACTTGTCTTCTGGCTATCTTTCTGAACTTCAATCAACTCTTGGAGTAAACTTCGATTGAATCTTCAATAACGTTTGTAAGTAGTAATTCTCAATATCTTCAGTAGTCAGTAACCAATAAATACCTTGGGGTATTTATAGACTTCAAATTCCAAGAACTTTCAGTTGTGTAACAACCTTTCTTTGAAAACTAACTTTGTAACTGATTCTTTAATTCTTCCACGCGTTTCTTCAGTTAATCCATAACTAACTCTTCAATTTCATCTTCAATACGCGTTTCTGTAACTAACTCTAAGTTAACTTGTCTTGTGTAGTCTAGTAGATGTACTTGTCTTGTAGTCCACCTGTCTTGAGTAGTAGACTGGTCTTCTCTTCTTGTGTAGTAGACTTCTAATAGAACTAATCTAGTCCTATCATCTAACCTAACAAGACTATTACATTACCTTAAGCTTTTATAATACAAGCTTAGTCAACTTATAAACTATACAATGAATCTAATCTATTACAAATAAAAACATGAGCTCTATACAACATTTAAATAGCTCAGTAACAACCTAACATATATGAAGTACTTATAAATCGTACTTATCTTTTCAATAATACTTTTCTCTTAAACTTTACTTGTCTTTTGAATTCTACTGATCTGTACAAGATGACTTCAACTCAACTAGACTAGATTAGTCAACACTTAGAAAATATTCAAGTCTTCTTTTGGCTTATCAAAACTTTATCTTTTATCTTCTGTTCATCATTTAGGACTTGTTCTAGGATTCATATCCCAACAATGGTGTTTGTTAATGAGTTTGATAATGGTGTTTTAGGGAGAATATGGTTGATTTGTTGAAATTTTTAAATTTTTTTGATTTCTTGCTAACGGAAAAAATGGTGATCGGGAAAAAATGATGACGGCGATAGAAAGTTTGATTTAGGGATAAGGTGAAAGAAGGGGGTGCGTACAGTAGGAGGAGTGCATCTAGTATCCTTTATTTTAATGAAGGGTATTTTTGATTTTTTGCTCTATTATTTTATTAATAAATTAAAAGGGGAGTGCATCTCTCCGAAATGGAGGTGCATATAGTCAAACCCATTCTTAGGTGGGTTTGGCCCATCTAAATTCCATTGGATTAGCGGCCCACAGACCAGTCTAGCCCAACTTCCAATTAATTCTTTTTAATATAAAATGTTTATAATATTCCACCTCTTATGTTTTTTTAGTAGAGGAATAATTAAAGGATTATTTTTGCAATTTTTCTTGACAAACTAATTAATTAATTCTTTCTCAATTTCTTGATAAGTTTTTCATTTTATCAAACTAAACGTCTTTTTTTAAAAAATTATTCTTTTTTTTACTATAACAATCACTCTCTACATTTTTGTAGATTTAAAATGATGTCATGGAAGTCTTACCTTAAAAAAAAACATGATCGCATTGACACAATATATGTAACGTGCGTCCACGTAATTTTATTTTCACTTGTATTTATTTTAAATAATTAATATACAATGCCATAAATTTGCGCATATGGTCCAAAGACTTCACAAAATATAGTATTATTCATGGGTATGGTATGGGGGGTGGGCCATATATGGTTGTGTAAAATAAAAAGAGACAAGATATAATGTTGATATGGCCATTTATGTCTTAATAGTATATCAGGATATTTGAAACATATACGACCCTACCCGTATGTACCCGACCCATTTTGCACATTATATTTGCAGTTGCAGGTGTTCTATGTTCTATCTTTGCATGTGACTCATGTGAATTCCACATGAACCACCATACCCATTAATTCTATCTTAATTAATATTTGTCACCTTCTATTTAGAATTATTTTCATATGACATGCAATTTTTAAAATGGTTTTCATTTGCACTAAATCTATTTCACTCTAAATTGTTCATTCAATGTGTCTTTTTTTTCAAATGATAGATGTGATAATTCGGTCCACGAGTAGGGGTGATAATATGATCCACGAGTGAGGGAGAGTATTACAAGTTCGGATTTTAAATAAGACACAAAATTCTTTCAAATTCAATTTAAATTCTTTATTTATTAAGTTTGTGAATATTCGATAATTAAGTTCGAACTTGATTCGTTAATAAACAAACCAAACTTAAACACTTTAACTTTGACTCGTCTTTGTTCGATTACATTTCTATTTTTAATTCATGACATGCATAATAATGTCACATGTCATGTATTAAACATAATTTTTTTTATGTCAAAGACCGACTAATATGAGGGGACTAATTTCATCGTTCACTTACGGAGATCTCGTTTAAAGTCAGAGTTTTGCACTTTGTATATATGAACATGAACCCATAAAAATTGATTGCAACTTATTAAACATAATAAATATACGAAATTAATAATAAAGTGAAATAAATTTATGTTGATTGATTTCTACAAGGGCTACATCATATTCATTTCCATTTTCCTTTTCTATTAATTACTTTGATTATGAAGTTTTTGAATTTAATACAGCTGGCTAAACTTTAGTTACGCGCTTAAAATGTGTTAGATAAGGATAACAATTTCAACCCGTTTCATTTGGGTCGTCCCGCCTCAAACGCGTAGTGAAATGGGGTGGGTTTGGGTATCACTCTTGCACCGTGCTCTGAATCCGTGATCGGTTTTTAATATTATTTTTTATATATATTATACATATAAATTAATGTTCAACTTCATATATTTTTTTTAGGTCAATATATATTGATAAAACATAATGTGAGATATAATGTGATATTTCTTAATAGAAATCTAAATTTTATGTTATATCCTTTTTTTTTATAATACATTTTAAAAATTATAATGGGTCGTCTCGTCCCGTACTTCGTGCAGGCCATTTCGCCCTGCCCGTTTATGAAATGGGGCCTAAGTACCCGTCCCGGCTTATTACCATCCCTAGAGTTGGAAGAGTTGTATCCTTGTAGGGCATAAATGAGAATAATTATGATTTTGAAGAAAGAGCTAATTATGATTTTGTCGAATGGTCACGACTTGCCTAATTTGATTATATTTTTCTGAAATCGCCTACTATAATTAATTAATTAAAATATCTAAGTATGAATTGCAGAATATTGCACTACACTAGAACGCGTTCTCTGGCGGCAGCAATATAATTAGGCCCCTTCGTTAAATAATAAAATTAATAATACTATTATAAGTAAATAATTTGGATTCTAAAAACTTCTTAAGGTTGCACTCCACTTAGGAAAGATTTTATGACCACCGAATCTCAAATGGAGTTAATCTTTAATCCATCAAAATCAATCCAAAAAGTAAAATAAAGTTGAAGTTCAAATTCTCAAATTCATCATTACATCTTGCCATTCGTGTAATTTTGTTAATTAAAAATTCAATTATACTAAAAAAGTGTAAATATTACTCAACTACTTTTATTTAAATGAGCCTTTTTTTTGTGTGTGTGAATCCTAAAACATATTAAATGGGTCAAAAGTGCACAATGTGCATAAGTTGAATGATGCAATACAAGTAATTAATAAGAAATTTATATTAGAATTTTGAAATTTGAAAAATCATATTTAGTTAAAATTCATCGATGCAAATTCAATCTAAATGTTTTAATTTCAGAGCTAAACTGAAATTATTTCAAAATATCTTATCTATTAAAGATGCCAGGGATTAATAATTCAAATCGGTGAAGACAAGATGTCCATCCCAATCCCACTAGGCCTAAGTCAGCATCAGTATAAAGACTTTGAATTCTCATTTATTAAATGTAGAGGAAATAATAAAATACATTAAAGGGAATATTTTCCGCACAAATATTCAAATTTTATAATAATTTTATCATGACAAAATCTCTTTTTTTTTAATTCACTAGCTAAAAAATTTTAATGACGAGGGAGTGCATATAGAGACGATGTGAAGTTTGGCATGGACTCCAACAATACTTCATCAAAATTAACGTGGATGCGGCGTTCTTTGACGATACTATGAAATGGATGTGGGTATTATTCTGTCCAACGATGCTAGCTAGAGATCGAATTCGTGTGTTGTCAAGCGATCAAGATACCGGACTTATACTATGTAGATGTGGGGTAGCGATGGGTATTCTAGAGGCGTTGACATGGATAAAAAAATCTGAATTTTGAAAAGGTAGAGGTCGAGCTCGAGCTCGATGCCAAGACGGTCTCAAATGCAATTAATTTGAAGCATAACAAAGATTCTGTTTTTTTGGAATTTTATTATTGCATGCAAACATATCATTTCTTCCATTCTATTTTATACTTTTAAATATTTATGTGTGAGTTGTTAACAAAAAAGACACATCAACTTGCTATATATAGTTATCGAGCCCTCATGTTTGGTTTGACCCGTTCACTGTATGAAGGGTGGCATATCTATTAGTATTTGTCGCTGTTGTTTAAATTGGAATTTTAACTTAATTGAGTTTACAAATTCATATACTTAATGCAAATTGCATGTTTATTTTCATTTTACAAATTAAAGTAATCAAATAAAGTAATTGTTCATGATCAGTAGGTACATATAGTCAAAATCACGACCATCGCATTTCATGTGAATTTCAGATTTGCTCATAAGGGAAAAATGGAAAACGTCAGTAGGGATTTATATTCAATTAAACAATCAAGCCCCTTATTATCCCTAATTTTTTTTATTAAATTCAAATCTCATATAAATAAAATAATTATAAATAGAGTTGGTGATCTAATTATAACGAAATCTCTTCAACAAACTAACTAATCACTAGTTTACATAGTATATCATAATTAATCTAATCATTCATATTAATTAATATATAGACATATATACCTACCTATCTAGTAACTATATTTTATAATTTATTACGAACAAACAAACAAAAAAATAATTAAAAAAATACTTGTGTATATTCAGTTTAATTCAACGCTAACAAGATTAACTGATTATAAGATCATCCCCAACACAAAACTTCAACATACAAATCTCTATATTCTATTTCAAGAATCTTCTTCAAACCCTATATTTTATTCTATTTTAATCATTAAACATACATTAATTATAATTTAAATTATTAATCAAACGAATTTATATAATTAGTAAATTAAATTACTTAATTAAATGTGAACATAATTTTTTAAAATCTTTTACTTTTTTCATTTTCATGTATGTGGAAAGCACATGGATGTGAGCAAGTGATAATAACATGCAGAAATTCGAAGTTCAATTAATTAATTATTTGGTTTATAAATTAATTAATTATATTTTAGTTTAATTGGAAGTTGAGGATACCAAATCCTTCATGTCACATGCCATCGGATTAGGATATCAACCGCGTATCATGCATGATAATTATATCATTGAAAAATTCAATTATATAATACTATATAAATGATTAATTGATGCTCATTATTTGTAACGACCCAACTTGAGCTAGATTTTCGACAACAATTATTTTCAAAATAATACCAAAACATATATTATGTTGATTGGATAATTATATGACTTATATTATATATCATGTAGGTCCAATTACAAAAATCAAAATCAAAATTATTGATGTTTTGGTAGTAAGATACGGCACATTATTCATTATTTTCGTCGTTAGTTAGTTAGTTTTTTATTTTTATTTTTTTGGCATTTGGATATGGGGATTATATCAAGGTACTTCTTAAAATAAATTATTTTATGTGATTAATTTAATTTATATAACATTTTGTGTTACTAAGAATGATATCAATAAGAGATCGCCTTGGGCCACTTTTTTTTTTTTAATCTTACTTTTCGTTGACCCAACTTAAGAACATGAAAGAAAAAAAACGGTGTGCCCCTTCCCCTACTTGTTCATGGAAATAATGGAGATAAATTACAAAATGTGTCTAACAGAGTAGAAGTATTTTCATTCTTATTTTTCATCTATTTGAGTTATGGCCGACGCTTTCATGTATATTGGATAATTAGATATAAGGCGTCAGCCTAACAATTGATTTGAATAAATACGAAAAACAAAGTGAAGTCGAGTCAAGAAAAAATCATTTTTTCACGAGACAGAAATTTTTTTGTGCCTAATGAATGAAAGAGACTCGATTTATATAGGCAAACCCTCACTCAGGCTTGTTGGGGAAGTTGAGAGAAACGTGGATCGGCCCACGCACGTAGTGGGCAAAATTCGTGGCAGTCGATAGTCTTGAAACCCACGAATGTCGAGGTTCAATTGCAAAATGGGCTTTCGGAGTTTTTTTTATCTCCAAAAAGTTAGGTGGACCCCAAAGACCAATTGTCAAATCCGGGTTGGATCGTTCCGTGCCGGGCGACTCGCGCGCGTGGTGTTTGAGAGTGTGTACCCATTTATCATAGTTGACATCAATGTACACTTCAATGTTTAAAAAACGTTCAAAAGTTTTGTAAACTTTATGTTTAATCACTCATCTTAATAAATTAATTTCTCACTCACCGAAATTCAATTTTGAGACTTTAAATATATTACATTCATATACTCAACGAGTAAATCGACTATATCAAATTTAAATTCTCGATAATTAACGTTTGATTCCTCAAATAACTTTTATCAAACATGGGTATCAAAACCCATAATTTCCAACTAGAATGATAAAATTGGATGAAGTGATTAGTAAATTGTAGATGAAATGTAATAAAAAGGTATCTTTATACTTAAATCAGGGGAATTATTTAATGGAGCTTTTTGAAGATTTTATTCTCTTGTAAATTAACTAAGATTCGTAGTATAATGTTCAATTGTTGGTGCAGTGAGAGAAACCGCGTCAACTTTAATTTATTAGTCGGCTTTCAATTTCTTGCAGGAAACTCAACCCGGCCTACTTAATGACGTTTTAAGTTAAATAATCATTTTTTTCCCTACTTTTTATTTCCTAATCATGATTTAACTTTTATAGTAAAAAATTGGTTGACTATATGGTATCACTGTAGCTTTTACTCACCCCTAAAGTGATCGACAACGACTTTAATTTTCTCAATTACATAAACCCGATTAAATTTATATACTTGAATATTACGGAGTAGTAAATTAGTAATTGACTATTTTAACAAAATATTATTTTATCGTAAATAGTAAATTGTCGGTTAATTTGGATTACGTTTGAGAAAACATGCCGCCGTCTAACGTCGGCGAGCCTCCCACTTCCATATTTGCCGTTAATGTCGCCGATTTTTTGACTAATTAAATCAAATTAATACTAATAAGAGAAAAAAAAAATTAAAGCATTAATAATACCAATATCGTTTTAATTAAATAAATTTGGTACAAAGAGTTTACAAAGTAATGAAGAGCATAATTCACTTCACGTCCACATGGGGACAGAGTGCATTAATCTAAAAAAAATTAAATATACCAACTCAATATTCTGTAATAAGATATTGAGTAAAAATAATAAAAGTGGAAATAATTAAATAAAATTAAGTGGGTGTGGGTGTGTTCAAACTGTGCCGACTTATCGTTCACGCTCACGGTCGTTAAACGACAGTCGAAAAACCCATTTGCTTAGTAACTTTCTTGATCTCGACGATTTTGTTGAATTTCTCGAGATATTTCTCGTAACCGATATATCGTCAACGAATGATCTCAAGCGTTGGATCGCGAGATTAAGCGTATCTTCCGACATATTCGCGAAACATACACGGAACCAACCCGGTTCGTCGCAATGGCACGATGAACCGGGCGAGATGTTTAAACCGACTTCGTAAACGATTTGTTTCCAAAGATCCATTTCCGCTTCAAAAGTGTTTGAACTCAAAAGATGCCGCATATCGACCCAACAAAATAAACCGGCGTTACTCTCTAGACACGAGATTCCGATTTTCTTCAAACCGGTAACCATCATTTGGTGCCGGTTCTTGAGCCGGTTCTGATTCTCAACAATGTAAGACTTGGAAAATTTCTCGTCTGACAGCATCTCGGATAAGAGATACTGCGTCTGCGACGAGACTAATCCGAACGACGACATTTTCGTCGCGGCTGCGACGACCATGTCGTCGTTCGAGTATATGGCCCCCACGCGGAAGCCGGGGAGGCCCAAGTCTTTTGACAATGAGTAAACAATGTGAACCCGGTTCCATACGTCCGTATTTTTGTACTTCCGGTTCTCGAGAACCTCCATGACACTGACAAAATTCGGAGAGTTGAAAACGGTTCCGGAATAAATCTCGTCGGAGATTAAGTGAATTTTTTTGGAGTCGATGAAATTAAGGAGGAGATTAAGCTCGGCTCGAGTGAGGGTAATCCCGAGGGGATTAGAAGGATTAGTGACTAATACGCCCTTAACGTTGAGATTACGTTTATGAGCGAGTTGGTAAGCGTCTTCAAGTGCGGAAGCAGTGATTCTGTACCCGGTCGAGCTCGTGCAATGTATGGGCACAATCTCAACTCCGGTTCTCCACTTGAGGTCCCGGTCAAAACCGGGGTAGTAAGGAATCGGGAGAAGGAAGGCGTCTCCCGGTTCAGCTAAGCAGAAAATAAGACTTTCGTTTGCTGACGTGGCGCCTGCGGTCAACACCAGCTTGCTCGGGTCAAACTTCACTTTGTTTCCTCTGATTTCGGACATGAATTGTACCATTGCCTGCATTTAATTACACATTCATAATTAGCCAACTATACACCCTTTTTTTTTTTTTAATTTCGGGGATTAATTTCACCGCCCACTTTTATAAGAGAGTGTGGTTGCATGCTTACATTTTTGAAAGCGGGAAGTCCATGGTAATCTTGAAAGAGAGCAAGTTCTCTAAAAATGGATTCTCCGTTTCTTTTGAAGCCTGCCGCATCTGGATTTTCCGCTAGCCATGATTCCAGCACATCGAATGACAACTGTAAAAAAAAAAAATTAGTAAAAAGGTAAATTTTAAAAAGAGAGATATTAATTTAGAAATTAGAATATTAGATAAATAAATACCTGATTTTCAGCAAGACCCATTTGAATAATTCCCTTGGGATTGCGGGACTCGTCGTAAGGATTTTTTTCGTACTCCTGCCATCCGAGAAAATAAGAAGAATCTTGACCGTGTGAATTACAAGTAGCCAGCTTTGACAAGGTCATTTTGTTGAATAAAAAGATGGGTTTATTTGTGTTTTATGAAAGTATAGTAGGTTGATGATGTTGGGATTTTAGAGAGAGAGAAGAAGAAGGTATGTTGCTATCTTGGATATGGGAGGGGGTATTTATAGGAGTTGTGGGTGTAAAGAAATAAGCACATCAGGTGTCCCAGTATGTTCTGACTTCATTTCATTTTTTAATTATTTTGTTTTTAGATTATTTTAGCCATACATATTAATTTATTAATTTTGGACTTCATTGGAGACTCTTTCTCTTATTAGACATGCAATACTGCACCACAAATTCTACTTCAAATATTCAACTCAACCAAATTTGATAATTTCCCTAAAATGTAGTAATGTTTACTGTGTTTTACATGATAAAAATTGGTTTTTTCGATTAAGACAATTTTTGTCCGAACAAAACTTCAATGTAACCCAATGACCCAATGAGTGAGTTGGAAATATTATAAAATTAATATAAATAAATTATTTCACCATTTGGTATAAATTCAGACTTTTTAATGAGATACTCCACCCGTCTTATACTAGATAAAACATTTGATTAACTCCAAGAAGTTGATCTAGTGGTGTAGGCTTGGGACTCAGGAGTGTGCTCCTCTTTAGGTCTCAGGTTCAAACCCTCTAAAGTGCAAACAATTTCTAGTCATCTGGGAAACGGGACCCCGCTAGTGGACGGTGGGATTGGTCCCCTAGAATTAGTCGATTCTTAGACCGGAAACCCGTGACTTCAAAAAAAAAAAAAAATTAGTCGTTTCTTAGACCGGAAACCCGTGAATTCAAAAAAAAAAAAAGATAAAACATTTGATCAAAATGTTAGTCTCATACTAGATGCATGAAAAAAAAAAGGTCACCCCTTTAACAATATATTTCAAACATTTCTAAATTACACATAATTTCATTACTTTTTCACACTAACACAATACAAATACAATCTCATACTAGATGCGTTATTTCCTTAAAAAAAAAGTCACCCCTTTAACAATATATTTCAAACATTTTTCACCGTTACCCTATTTAAAAAAATAATTTTATCACTTTTAATACTAAATAAAAAATGCATACATTAATAAAACTCGGAATATTGTGTGAGATGAAGACGTATTAGTTGTGCTAGAAAGCTACTGGAGTATAAATTATACAGCAACCGAAAGTTCTTGTAAATTCTTCCTGGTTCCTTTTCAAAAAAAGGTTAAAAAGTGCATCAAAATAAGACAAAACGCGAAAAATAAATTTCATTTTGAAAAGAAAATAATTAAATATTTAGAAGAGAGTTGGTCGACAAAGAAAATCGTCGAAGTGAAGACATAATAGCAAAAGAGAAACAAAGCCCATGTAAAAATTCGACCTTCAACCGTGGTTTGGTCCGTATCTTCCCAGCCTATTGGGCCCATCTCACTTTCATGTCCCTCTCTTTATTATTTTTTTTATTATTTTTCCTAATTATTTTAGTATAATTAATTTTGTTTATACTCTAAATATAAATTAATTATGCTTCATGATGCTAACAGCCTAACAACCTTTTTTACTTGAAGTCAACCTCTTAACTCTTTTAATATTCCCCATCCCCCACAAGCAATTTTAATATTTTTTTTATTTGAATTCAAATCAATTTCGTATCAGGTGAATCCATATATAATTATATATATACAACAAAATTATTACAGGTGAGTTATTCAAAAGATAAGTTGAAATAGTGTTTTGCATGTTAGAAAATCTGTTGCAAGATTCACCATACATAAAATATGGCACTACTCATTTAAAATTGGCAATTTGGCATATAACAAAAGATAAGAACCCATCATGAATTCATGATATGTTCAAAGAAATTCAATAGTTTTTGCTAATAGTACTTTATTTTCAATATCAAATTTATTTATTACTCTCTCCGTTCCATCATTTAACGTTTCACTTTAAATTACATTTTTTAAACATTTTAAAATTATACCAAATTTTATTATTTTACTATTCTACCTTATTATTCACGCTATTTTATTAGTAAAAAAAAATTAACACAAACCGACCCTAATTATTCAAGTCAAATTCCAACCCAAATTGAGTTTTAATTAAACAAGCATCCTATGGAATATTTCGCACAATTCAATTTTGTGCAATATATTCAGCTTCTGTTTTCTTCCTGCTCTCAGCATGCTTTCAATTTCTTGCAAGTGTTTCTTATCTTAGCTTCAATTAAATTTGAATTATTATTTTTGTTTTCTGTTAGTTATCTCTTTAATTTTTTATTTTTTTTTAATGTAGTAACACATTACTTTTATATTTATATAATAAGACACTTTTTCAATGCATATGGAAAATCCTATATAAACTCCACCCTTAAAATATCCTCAATTTTACACAAATGTCATTACTTTTTCTCCACATATACACAAAAGTCAACTCATTTTTTACTTTATACATAAAGTTTTATAAAATTACCCTTCAAAACTCCACTCATTATACATTTTCTTAATTTACGTGTCCACCTACCTATGAAAGTTAATACGGGACGGAGGGAGTATGTGTTAATTAATGTAAGGACATATATGTATTATAGTAACACATATTTTTTTGTATAGTACTCCCTCCGTCCCATACTTGAAGGCACATTTTACCATTTTGGGTGTCCCATACATTATCTAAAATAGCAAAAACACTTTTAAACACTCCCCTTAAAACATCACAATATTACAACAAATGCCACTACTTTATTACACTAAAAAGTAATTTTATTACTCCCTCCGTCCCTGAAAAGTTTTCATACTTTCCTTTTTTGTTTGTCCCCGAAAAGTTTGCATACCCCAAAATAGAAATAATCATCACAATCCTCACCCTCACAATATACACATATTTACCCTTTATGCCATTACTTTTGGGACCCACCATACACTCAACCCACCTACTCTATTTATAAAGTTGAAAAGTCTTTACTATCCCCACTTTATCTTACACAATATTAATAAACAATTCATTCATTAAAATCCGTGTCCAATTGATTTGAGTCTTCAAGTATGGGACGGAAGGAGTAACATAGAGTATCTAAAAACATGCTTTTTATTTGTCTATATACAAATTTTTTAGGACAAAGATATGTTATTTATCCTTACGGTAACACATATTTGAAAGATTTGATAATGAGCTTTTTTTTTTATAGTAATATATATTGGAGTGGTCGCCTATTTCCTTGTCTATGTCGACGACCTCATTTTAACAGGCAACAACTCGCCTATGCTCACCCGTGTCGCTGCCGACCTCAGTGCCAAGTTCTCAGTCAAGGATCTTGGTTCTCTTTCATATTTCTTGGGGGTGGAAGTTCTTCGCTCCAAAACCTCTTGCTTTCTCTCTCAACGCAAGTACATCACTGACCTGCTCGCCCGGTACAACATGGTTACCTCGAAGCCTGTTCGCACCCCACTACCGACATCTGCTCGCCTCTCTATCTCGGATGGGTCCCCGCCTGCAGATGCCACTCAATATCGACAAGTCCTTGGTTCACTCCAATACCTGCAACTCACCAGGCCAGACATCGCCTTCGCTGTGCACAAGCTGTCCCAATTTATGCATGCACCCACCACTACTCACTGGGGTGCTGCTAAACGTCTTCTAAGGTACCTAAATGGCACTAGGAACGTTGGGATCTCCCTCACCTCCAGTCCGTCCTCGTCACTTCACTGCTTTACTGATGCCGACTGGGCTGGAGACACGGATGATCGGACCTCCACTAGTGCCTACATTGTCTTCCTAGGCTCCAACCCTATCTCCTGGTCGTCCAAGAAACAGAGGTCCGTTGCTCGCTCCTCGACCGAGGCTGAATATCGAGCTATTGCTGCCGCTGCCTCTGAAGTTCAGTGGCTCAAAACTCTTTTGCAGGAACTACACTACCCCACCTCGCCCACACCAGCCCTCTACTGCGACAACATTGGTGCCACCTACTTGTGCTCGAATCCTGTGTTTCACTCACGAATGAAGCACATTGCAATTGATTTTCACTTTGTTCGTGACCTCATCAAGACGAAACAACTACGTGTGTCTCATGTCTCCTCTGCCGATCAACTTGCGGATGCTCTCACGAAACCTCTCTCCAGCACTCGCCTACAACTTCTCATGTCCAAGATTGGACTCACCGATGGTGCTCCATCTTGAGGGGGCGTATTGGACCTATATTAGTAAATACACTCTTATTCTTATTTATTGTATAGGCCCATCTTAGTTTCCTATGGGCTCCCTTATAAAGCCCATTAGGGTTAGGTTAGACCTAAATATCTCTTGTATAAATACCCATTGTAAATCATTCCTACAATTAATCAAGAAATTATATTTTCCACATATTTGTATTCTCTATAATATATATTCATCCTTATAGTTTTTTTTTTTGTTTGAATTTACATGTTTTTTTTTAAATTTTATTTACTACAGCATCCAATAACTATTCTAATAAAAATAAAAATTATATAACTAATTATATGAAATGATAGTATATATTTTTAAATAAAATAATTCAACTAAAAAAATTAGTTCATAAAATAACTTTTTATCTCATTTAAAAGCTGAAACTTGCAGAGAAATGTGGAATCAATCTATTTATATCAATTCCATAAAATCAACCGTCAATAAATCCTAAATCTCATTAAAAAGGGAAAAAAAAAAAATCTTAAAATCACAACCTTATTAATTACGGAGTACTTTTAAATTTAAATCCTGAAATGGCTTAAAAAAACAAATACTCGACTCCATCCGACCCATTTTAACCCGAGCAACACTTATATGAAATATTTTCATACTTGAAACATGTCTAAATAAATCAATAAAAGAAAATTAAAAAATTTACGGGTCAAAAGTCTTGATTCGGGTCCCCAAAAGTTCGTAGATCGCAAACAGGTGGATTACTACATGACCAATAACCAATATACTATTACTACATAGCCAAAATATTACCACTACAAGACCAAAAGTGTACTAGTACATGTCAAAAAAATTATGACAAATTCGTCCAGAAAATTAAGTACGTGTTCGTAATATTTTTTGACTTGTAATAATATACTTTTAATCTTGTAGAGACAATATTATAGTAATGTAGTAACATAGTTTTGGTAATGTAGTAAAAAATACTTGAAAGAGTAAAAATATATTTTAATTAAGTTTAATCTGTATTTACTAATGTTTATCCGAATTTGATCCATGAATTTTGACCTCAAATTAATTTACATTAATTAGCTATATTGCATGTATTTTTTATCTTTTAACCCCTATCTATGCACGCGTCTTTGTTACTATTAAGCATAATGATTTCTGGAAGAATATACACAAAGTATGAAGTAGCGTTTGTAACAAAGGATCCGAACAATGTAAAGCATATTCCAACACATTTTTCCCAAATATAGGAAACATTTAATCAAATGGTATTTACTAGTTTTCGATAAATAAATTCCAGAAAATACGAAGATAAATGTGTCGACTAAAAATGTAGTGGATAACAAAAAGAACCTGCGATTTATAATTGCCAAATTAGGAAAATAAAAAATAAAGAACAAGTCGTAATCTGGCCCTAACCAACAACGAAACAATGAGTACCGCCCTTAGTATTAGCCACTTGATTTCATTTGTGTCTTAATCAAATGAGTTACGTATTTTATAAAATTAACTCTACGAAAACTCTTTTTTGAGTAAAAAGGTTACCTCCAAAGAGAACTAATTAAATAATTTTCTGGTTTAATAAAATAATAGAAAAGTAGGTGATAATGTCACTCCTGCCGCTGATTTGGAGGCCCCTGTGTGGTTTTTATTTATTTAATAAATTGTGAATCCATAAAAATAAAATATTGAAAAAGTTAACGACATAGTCATGATGCCATTGTACCAATGTCTAATTCATTATTTAAAAGAAAAAAAATTCCAATATATTCAATTGTATAGATACATTTAAATTTTAATGTTTAATTTATTCAATTTAATATTTGACCCAACAATTTAACTCAATTTATTAGAGTGTAATTTCAATTGTATAGCTACAACCAATTACACACAAGTATTACTCTATATAAAAATGAGTAATTGTGACTTTTATTTAATATATGTAAAATTACAAAATTCTAATAAATATTTCTATCGTTCACCAATTCTATTCTCATTTATTTTATTACTTATACATTTAATAAAAAATGTCACTTTGTTTTTATTTTTCAATCATCACTTAATTACTAATAATGTCATTCAACTTTCTTTACAAACAATCATTTTATTTATAATGAACTCCACAATTTGCAACTAGAACGGATTTCAAAATTCAAAATTTAAATCCTAGTTTTTAAAACACAATTTATAAATTATAACCATAGCCATAGGAGTATTGTGTATAATTGTATTATTATATGTTATGTTGAATATTTATATAATGGTATTACATTTGTTAATTAAAATGTATAAAACTAGAATAAATACGTGTGCAGAAAGCATTAGTGTTTATCCCTTGGGCAAAAAGAAATTAACTATACGTAAAGCAAAGACACACATTGGGTCGGCTTTGCTTAATTTGGGGGGAACTACGATCTTTGACGGGTGATATCGACATCTTTTTTCCTTCTCTTATTTGAACATATGCCTAGTTTGACTGGAATCTTATTTCATAATTCAATAATACAAAATGCGATGAAATATGTCTAATTAAGATAATTTCAGTTAAAAGTTCAGATTTGATTCGTCTAAAAATTCCGTACGTCACAAACAAGTGTTACTCCATCAAAATAAGCTACTACGAAAACAAAATAAAGATAATACAAGAGTAATAAGACTAAAGTGTATTGCAGAGATAGTAACACCCACTTAATTTTTTGAGCGAATTTAAAAGTAGCACAGGACTAAAAATATGCTAGTACAAGGACAATTTTTATTACTAAAAGATTTTTTTACCTACAAATTTACTCAAAAAATTAAGTTTTTGACCATGCCTTTACAATATATTTTGGTATTGTAGTAACATAATACCTAAAAACAAAATAATTTATTTCAATTAAGTTTGACCCACTAATCCATGTTCGACTCACGGATTTTTGCATCAATTAAATTAAATTGTTAAAAAAAAAAATTAACCAAACAACGAATTTTGAAAATAGTAATAGTCATTCATTAGGAATGAGAATTCTAAAAAAAAAAAAAAAACAAGGAAGAGTGATTCATTTCATATCCATGAGTTTTTTTTTTTTTTTTAAAACACCACTAATTTATTATATATGTTCATAATATTATCTTCTAACTCAACAATCAACAAAAATATATAATAATATACAATTCAACAATATTACTATTAATTATTCTAATAATGAAATTCAATGAAAATAATTTTATTTAATAAAAATATAAGAAATAATAATCAATTTCAACAAAAAATATTAATATAATAATTTCAAAAATAAAAATATAACAAAAATTTAAATCATAATATAGCTAGTACTTCCTCGTTCGCCTATAAACTTTCAATTTATCATTTTGGTTCGTTTTTCTATAAACTTTTCATACTCTTGATAACTATTTTTTTATTTTACACTTTACTTAAATCTTACATTTTCTTTTATCTTTCTTTCAATCACATCTCACTCGCATCACTTGTATTATTTAATCACTATTCTTAATTCATATACCAAAAAAATAAGAGATGCATATATTTTTAATGTGTCACAATTCATATGATATTACGCCTCCTCATTTAAAAATTTATCTTTGATGGAGTACTTTTTTTTTTTTCGAAAACTACTCTGATACTAAATTCTAGTTTAGCATAATTAAGCATTGATAGTAGTACATAAACTTATTTAATTATATTTTATTAATAATTTTCTCATGTTAACTGTGTACGTAAGTACTTTGTCAATTATATCAAATAACCACAACTCGTGAGTTGTAATCACACTGACTTAAATAGTGATCAAATGTCAACCGTGTAAGTAGTTATCCCTCTATTTCTAAAAGTTTTCATACTTTTCTTTTCAATTTATGCCCCAAAAATTTGTATATTTCAAAATAAAAATAATCATCACAATGCTCACATTCTCAATCCATTTACTTTATATATACGGAGTATAAATTTATAAAATTACCCCTCAACACCCTCATCATTATACTTTTTTCTTAAATTATGTGTCAAGATTTTCCGCAAATTTTTTTGGGACGGAGGGAGTAGTCTGTAGTTATTTGTAGTTATTTGCATGAAACTTTCCACCATGATTAATGGCCGTAGAATTTTCATCATCATGACGTTACACGTACCTGATAATTTCCTAAATTCGCAACAATTTTTTTGCAATTGATGTACTATTTTAAATATTGGATTAATTAAGTATATATGCAATGACATTTTTTTCTTTTATTGCAGTAAAAGTTGACTTGGGTTCTATTACTGTATGTGGTATCTTGTTAAATTATAGCCATATATGCAATGTTACTACTAAATCAGTGAGAAAAGAATAATAAACATGCGTTTGTTGTAACTCGTAATCGTCGACTTATATGCATGTGTTTAAACAAACAAATTATGTGACAGAAATAGCTGCAATGATTTGTGATGATAATATTTTTGTATTGCTTTAATATTAAAGTGTCACCGCAATGATTTGTGATACTCCCACCGAAAATTGTCAATTTGATTTTTAAACAATTATTAAGGAATATTACTCCGTCCCTTACTTAATAACACAAAACTATTGGACACGAATTTTAACGAATGCATTGTTTATTAGTATTATGAAAGATAAAGTGAAATCAGTAGTAAAAACTTTTCAACTTTATAAATAATACTTCCTTCGTTCCGATATAAGTTTCCCCTCTCTTTTGAGTGTTTTAATTAAAAAATATGATAAAATAATAGATGAGTACAAGTGATGTGATGGTGAGAGAGAAAATAATACAGTGAATTAGTATGAAATGAAGTATAATAAAATAATAGATCAAACATAAGTGATGTGATTAGGAGAAATAATTTACGGAGTATTTTTTTAAATAAAAAATGGAATGAGAAACTTATTGTGAGACGTCCAAAAAAGGAAAGTGGAAAACTA
Source organism: Galeopsis tetrahit (assembly GCA_963675135.1). NCBI lineage: Eukaryota > Viridiplantae > Streptophyta > Magnoliopsida > Lamiales > Lamiaceae > Galeopsis > Galeopsis tetrahit. Next base: position 3,410,654 of record OY776120.1, read on the forward strand.
ATAGTGGAACGGGAGTAATAAAGTTACTTTTTAGTGTAATAAAGTAGTGACATTTGTTAAAATATTGTGATGTTTTAAGAGGAATATTGTTTAAAATTATTTTTACTATTTTAGGTAATGTGTCATCAAATAAGGAACACCCAAAATGACAAAATAGATCATTAAGTAGGGAACGAGGGGAGTATTATATTTGTAATCATTATTGATATATAAAAATGTATAAAAAAAATGGTAGAGAAATCTAAAAAAGAAAATAGAGAGAGGAGCAAGAAATAGAAAAATGTAGAGATAAATACTTTTTCAAAAAAATGAAATAGATAACTTTCGGTGGAACACTTAAAATGATAAAATAAATAACTTTTGAAGAGACAGATGTAATAATAATTTTGGACAAATTCTCTTATGCAATTGAGTGTATAAATACATTTAGATTTTAATGTTCAATTTACCCAATTTAATATTTAATCCAACATCTGATCATATTCATTGAAGTCAAATTTTAAATTATATAGATACAATCAATTGCACTGGGCCCCTCCAATTTTTCAATTATTTTTACTAATTTTTTTATAAATATTATTTAATACTCCCTCCGTCCCGAAATAACTTTCACAGGTAGGTGAACACGTAAATTAAGAAAGTGTAATAATGAGTGGAGTTTTGAGGGGTAATTTTGTAAACTTTTATGTATAGAGTAAAAAATGAGTTGACTTTTGTGCATGTGTGGAGAAAAAGTAATGACATTTGTTTAAAATTAAAGATATTTTGCGGGTGTAGTTTATAAAGAGTTTTCCATTTTAAGGGTGTGAAAGTTATTGTTAGACGGAGGGAGTAAAAAAATATTAAAAAAAAAAAAAAAACCAATTGCAATTCATGTTTATGCATATTTAAAAATTATATAACTCTTTTAATTGTATTATTAAAATATTAATATACAATTATAACTTGTTTCAATTATCCAGAGTTAGAGGAGATGAAAAAAAGTATCAAAAGATAAATCGTGGAGATTTGTCGTATGAGTAATTTAAGGAGAAACATGGTAAAAATAGTTAAAATGATAAACTTTTTAAAATAAGAAATAAGATCAAAAGCAATAAATAATATGAAACGATCGAAGTATATAACAATTTAAATGATGATGAATTAAAGTATAAAAATTAAAAGATACTCGCATATAGTCTGTATGAACATTATTTTGTATGTAATGAACATAATGAACATAATGAATTAAAAAAATACATTAAAACTTAATTTGATTCATTATTATTAATATATTATGTATTTCAAGAATACTTATATGAGATCAAATCGAAATTTATTATTCATAATTGACCCTTCTTCGGTTAGGTTTTGGCTCTGTCACTAACCGGAGATGTATACTACTCTCTCCGTCCCACAAAAATAGCCACATATTCCTTTTTTTGAATGTCTCAAATTATAGTCACATTTCCTCTTTTACTTTAGCATTAAATGCATTATTGTCAATTTTACCCCTAATTAACAAGAATAATTAATGCATAGTAGATTTTGGAGTATGAGATTTCAAGGGTAAAATTGACACATTAGCTAAACTTGACTACATTTATTGATTTTTTTTTAATGTAAAGTCAAATGTGGCTATCTTTGTGGGACGGGGGGAGTATTTATAATTGATGTTTCTGATGTACACGTAATTTCAAAAGAAACAGCTCTTAATCATCAATATTAGTTTTTAATTATACTGAAACTATAATTTGTTGCTAATTAATTTGAAACAATCCTAATCAATCCCTAAGAAGAAAAACTTCCACTTTTCTACTCAAATTAGTGGTCAGAAAATGTTTTGTGGTAGAGTTAATTAACTATGCAAGAAGGAGAAATCCCATTTACTTCTTAATGCTTGTTTGGTTCATTTTATTTCAAGATGTTTTCTAGAACTAGAAAGAGAGCGAATATAAATTTTGTCATATTTATACTTAATAATTTATCTTAATATTACTACCTTATACTAGACGTAAATTTCAGATTGTGGATAGAGAGAATATACCATGAACAAATAAGACAAGAACTATTTTTTAGAATTAATATAAATAAATTAATTATACATAACTTCTAGATGATTGAGAATATATTTTTTCACTAAAATAACTATATTTATATTAAATTAAAACTTTGAAATATATTTTTTGCTCTCACTAATTATTCAATGTGACAAAATTAACTCTAATCAATTTTCATACATCCTAACAAGCTTTAATTCATAAGGTGTTATCAATCCATGTCTCAACTTCGAGTATTAATTTCTCACTCATTTATACTCAATTGTGAGATTTAAAATATACAGTGATCATGCTTTCAAAAATAAATATATATATATGTATGTAAACCAATAATGCTTTCAAAATATATATATATATATATATATATATATATATATATTATGTATGTAAACCAATAAATTTAAACACCTGCAAATATGTATAAAAGAATGGTGATAAAAATAAGGTAATCATATTTTTATTAAGAATGCGGGTTACAACTCTTGTTGATCTCTTGATTTCACTCTTCTAAACATAATTTGATACCGGGGTCTCAGCTACGTGTTTCAGATTTTGATTTGACCTACAATTTAGTAGTAGGAAGTTGATGAAGTCGTGACTGACTTATTCCATCTGCCTCGATTTGACCTACAATTTAGTAGTAGGGAGTTGATGGAGTCGTGACTGACTTATTCCATCTAAATCGATTTAACCTACAATTTACTAGTAGGAAGTTGATGGAGTCGTGACTGACTTATTTCATCTTTCTTGTTAACCTACAATTTAGTAGTAGGGAATTCCATCTAACTCGATTTAACCTACAATTTAGTAGTAGGAAGTTGATGAAGTCGTGATTGACTTATTTCATCTTTCTTGTTAACCTACAATTTAGTAGTAGGGAATTCCATCTAACTCGATTTAACCTACAATTTAGTAGTAGGAAGTTGATGAAGTCGTGACTGACTTATTTCATCTTTCTTGTTAACCTACAATTTAGTAGTAGGGAATTGATGGAGTCGTGACGGACTTATTCCATCTTTCTCCTGAAATTCTATTTTTCACTATGCTATTTATAAGAGACAAACTACCTAGAGAACAAAAAAATATATATATTCAAAAATTCTAAAAATAAGAAAATAGTTAATTCCTCAATTTTGAAGATATTATTTTATATTCTTATCTCCAAAACTAGGTACACACGGTTCAAAATTTAATGAAATTTCAGTGTCTAAAATATATAAAGCGATCATCTATTCCAATAGTACATTGATCAATGTCGTTTAATTTTCCAAAAAATTATATTTAAAATCCTCAATAAATTGATCATATTCCACGATCAATTAATTAAACCCATTTTCCAACAGTAATTAAATTAAGTCAAATCTAATAATTTATGATGGACCTAGTGATGTTGGTGGAGACTCAATTTTATTTAAAATAATATATATACTGTATGGTTGATGTAGTAATTAAAAAACTACCCAAAAATTGATGCATATTTGTTTTTCTGCAACTAATGTCCCTACAAATAATAATGCTCATTTTTTATAATGATAAAATCCATTTAAATATTTCTTCAGTTGCCAACAAAAAATAGAGGGGTTGGTATGCCGGCATTCTTAATCTTAAACTATATTTAAAAGATGAAATTATCGATTTGCTCACAACCACAATTTTTATATTTCTTTCTCTTTTTTGTTCTTGTTTTTTTGTTATGGTAAAATGACTGGTTGAGGTCGCATGACACTTGATTTTCAGACATGGATACATAAGGTTGCTAATGACTAGGAGTGTAACTCAAGTGGCTTACAAGTATCCGTGCTCGACTCGAAAAAAACTCAAATTCGATTGAGTTAATCGAGTTCGAGCTCAACAACAGTCACTACTACATATTTGGCCTTGGAGAGCTTTTTTAAGGGCTCTCCAAGTGCAATTTAGCTTGGACAGCTCCCACTTGGAGAGCTCTTCTAAAAGCTCTCCAAGGCCAAATACGTAGTTCACACAATTTTACAATTTTACGGTTAAAATAATTAATGTTAATGTATTGAGTCGAGCTTGAGTATTATGAAGTTTTTCTTTGAATCGAGCTTGAATTCAAAAAAAAAAAAAAAAGATCGATCGAGTTTCGTACTTCGAGTTTTTAAATCGAGTTTCGTACTTCGAGTTTTTAAATCGAATTGAGTCGAGTTCGAGCGAGCCTGACACTACTTGACTTGACTCGACTCCACCCTATTGATGACACTGATTAATTCTTAATCTGTTTATTAAGATGTCTATTCTATCCAACCAATAAGCGGAATTGATTGATTGATTCAACTCTGTTTAGTTTATTAATCTTGCGAGACAAGAAATGACATTTCAGACAAATGTAGTGACATTGTTCGAATTAGCACAACAAATACTCGTAATTCTTTTTTTTTTTTTTTCAAATTATATTCGTAAAATTCAATTCCTTCGTCACACTACATATGCTTTTTTCTACGCTACTTAATTTTTTTTATTTGATAAGTGTAGGATAAAGTTGTATAACATTGATGGGAGTGACCAAAATAAACTTTTTTCATCGTCGACATATACATGATTTTTATTGCAATAAACATTAGAAATGAATTTGAATATTATTTTTTTATTGGGCAAGTGAAATAGAAACTTCGTCTGAAATGAGATGACACCATACAAGAATTCTTTAGATAAAAAATAATTTTTAGCGGTTATAGTTATTGTTGAACCGATTCGCATACAAGAAAATTTCAAATAATTTGTAAATAGTATTATTAATAATGAAGCCATGATTGAAGAAATAAGTTTAAATATCAAAGCCAATTTGACTTTGGTGGGTGTGGACCATTTTGCTGCCCTTATTACAAGTTCAATTTAAAAATATCGATCAATTAATTTAGGCATTCAATTCCATTCACATGTTGAGTCCTAACAACTGCACATGCAAGTTCCTAGTCAAGCAACCAATATTTTAAGGATTTAAGACCCAATTTAAAATTTTCAAATTTTATTCCTAGCTTGAATTATTAAATTTCACAATTTAGTGTATCAAAAATACTCATATAAATAAATATATTCTACTCAATTTCTCACTTATGTTAATTAAAGGCAATATAAAATAATAAACTGTAATAACAAAAACACAATGTTGTATATATTTAAAAACATTAGGAAAATGACAAATTCTTATATACATGAAGTAGCACCGTCGTAGAGCTGTTATTCGAGCCGAGTATTTGAAGTTTGAGCTCGAATCGAGCTCTTATCCAGCCGAGCCGATAACATTGATGTGTCAAAAATCGAGCTCGGCTCGACTCGTTAACGAGTCTAGCGAGTTTAACGAGCCGAGCCTAATGGAATTTTCTATAAAAAAAAATTAGATATCGAGCCTAACAGGTCGAGCTCGAGCCGACTCGTTGGTAAATCGAGTATCTAACGAGCTCGAGCTCGGCTCGTTTAGCTAAATGAGTTTCTATTTGAAAGAAACAATTCAGAAAGTAAATCCTTCTGGCTTGATTCGAATAACAGCCCTAGCACCGCATGCATGCAGCTAATTGCTTTAACAATATTACCGTTTTTTCAGAACAATATATAGTTTTGACTGTTTTCAGTGAAGAATATTAGTATTAGTTGTTTTCACTGAACAGTACGAGACAGAGATGAGGATTACTTAGGATGATGAGAGGGGGCCACGTGGTTTGTTGTGGGAGGGAGGTGATTTTGGCATGTGAAAGTGCCCCACCGGCCAATCCCGGTTAATGGACCATTAGAGAGCATGCAGCTTGACAACTAACATGACTCCCACATTTAGTCCATCCCTATGCAATACTTCTCATCAGACATAACTATGCCCCATTTGTCTCCCCTCTACCTCATTTATTAACTTTTAATTATAATATTAATCCCTTTCTTGAGTTACACATATTAAGTAACTTGATTTGACTCGTCGATTAATTGCAACTTAATCATAATCCTTGATCATTATATATAATTAAAAATATATTCTAGTATTATGAATATATATAACGTGCATAAAATATATTGGCACAAAAGCCCCGACAAACTAAAAGGGGCTCATTTTTAGGTGGCAAAACCAACTCCAAGCCATGTTCTACGCAGGTGAGGATCGGGCTCAATCGAGTCGACAAGCTATGAAGTAAGACCAATGACCAATTGTCGAGGCCCACTATCAGAGTTGGTTGGGAAATATGAGTGTAGATTTGTGTTAAATCGTCTCACGAATCATTTTATAGAAGGAATAATACTATTTCCATCCAAAAAGTTTGCACACTAATTAAGTTGAGCTCACAAAATAAGAAAATCCACTTGCTCCTCAAGTGGGCTGGTAAGGGATGGACATTTATTTCCACTTTTTAGAGTGTTATGACTTATGAGGGTTTAATTTTTAATATCATGTCCAATTTTGAATGAGTTTTTTGAAATATTGTGGATATATGTTTGTAAATTTTATTTGCTCTTACATTTTTTTTTTCGAGGTGTGCAATTTTTTTTTGGAACGTGAAAAAAATGTTTGCAAATTATTACGGGTGAAAGAGACTATATATACTTTTTGTGTTTTTTTCCACCCGTGATACTTTTACCTTTAAAGAGATAATTTAAAACAAAACAAAAACAAAGAAGTGATAAAAAAAAAAAATCACCGTCCCATGAGAAACATTATGTGACACACTTCACATAAGTTTTTGTGTTAATCTATCGATATGGGATGATTTTTCACATTTCCCATTTTTGACACATAATGCCGATTTCAATTTTCAAGTGACCAAATATATTAAGGGTTACTCCTTTCGTTCCGTAATTATTTGCACAATTTTCTTATTAGAACGTCTCAAAATTATTTCACGCTCTTGATATGAAAATATCCCACAAAATTAATAACATTACAATATTATTTTATTTTTAAAATTGTCACTCATTTTTCCATACATTTCATTTTACACCTCATCAAATCACCTAAAATATTCCTCTTTTATATATCTTACATCATCAACCACTAAATGATGAAACTATGCAAGTTATCATGGAAACCATTGAGTTCAATTTGTATATTTTTATTTTAACGAAAGATTTGATTTGGATATATATAATAAAAACTTGGGCGGGTTTACTGGATATACATTTTAGGCTCGAACACGGGCCCTAGAAAATTGTCTCTACCTACACATTATTATACTTTTTATATGTGTATCTATGAAATTTATTATTGGGCGGAGGAATTAGTATTGTATATAATATAACCTCCCTCGTAAACTTGGACAATTTTTCACATAAATTACTTAAGAAAACATATTTAATGTGATTGGAATTACAATATTTGGTATTACATATATTCTTCTAATTTATTCTCGTACAAGATAAAATAAAATATCTACTTTGACTCGGACAGCTTGTAATATTTTAAAATGAACTTAATCATATTAAATATAGACAACTTGGTCCACCAAAATAAATTATTCTTTCAATAAGTAAATTAGGCTATAATTTGAGACTAATGAAAATGAAAAGAAAATACTCTGCATATTTTAACTATACGAGAGTTGAACATACACTAAGGGCTGTTTTGAAACTCTAGTAACAGTAAAAAATCACTTTTATTTCAAAGCAGTCATAATCCAATTAGTAAAAAAAAAAAAGATGTGTTTTAGGGTGTATTAAGTAGTTTTGGAAGTATGAGTGGCGTACAAATTAATAAAAATAATTAAAACTTGTTTGATGGTCTCCACTAAAAGCCAAGTTGAAAAGTCACATGTGTCGAGTTGAAACACATCACGTAAATGCATGGAAACTTGATTATGAGCTAAACCTTTAACTTTAAAGCCAATTTGTAAAGCTCTAAATATATATATAGAGGGTATATATACGTTGACTTTGTTTAAATGTAGTAGTTCTTAATCAACCTTAATCGGGTGATAATTTTATGTACTCCTATTATATAATGTCTTAAGTCAATAAGCATTAAATTAATTAAAGTTTGAATCTTCATATTTTTCAAGTCAAACTCGTTGATTTACGACAGGGGTTGAAGATTTCATGAAGTTAATTTATATTCAATGGCCTCTATACCCAATTTTTCAACTAGTATAGTTCTTGTGTGTCTCATAGGGCAAGTGTGGACCATGATGATCACTTATGGAATCAGATAGTAAGTTTCTTATGGATGATGGAACTAATCATATGCATAAAATGTTTGTACATGTTAAAATTGTGTACAAGTGATTTATGCATATTGTTGATTTCATAAGAAACTTACCATCATCGGATTCTATATCATTACTGAATTTAACGCGTACAAATTTATGAGTAACACTTTCGTGCACTAATTTCACTTTTAGCCTTATGTGGAAAAACACCAAATGATGTCAATTATTCACACATCACTAGCTAGTTAAAACTAGTGGTTAATTCTTCCTACATTTAAAAGTGAATACACACTAGACTATGGATAAGCTCGAGGGTAACACATTTTGTGCCTTTTATAAATTTGATTTCCTAACATAATCATGAATGAGACAAAACTCCATTGAAATAATCATGAATCTTTTTTTCTTTTTTAAACATGTAAGAGTAGAAATTCATAAACCAATTAGTTATATAATCGAGTGAATAAGATTGTTTACAAGTTTTTATCATTCTTAATTAGTTGTAATTTTTTTGTTCCCGTACAAGTTTGACAAGAAAAATGACAGCTGATTCTTGTTCCTCCAATTTTAGACAAATCACATCAATCCACATAAGTATGTGTGTACGGATTCATGCTCATATATATCTATAAATATTTATATAAACAGCTCAATCCAAGAATTAATTTAAAAAATTGTAGTTAATGAGCAATTAATAATTAACTTAACGCGCGAGAAATTGCATCATGCACATGTATATTATAGCCAACCCATTTTGACCCTCCAAAATCTCTTCAAAACACTGAAAGTAATTTGTTTTATTCATCACGATTAGGTCCCATATATGAAATAAATGTTTCTTTCAGTAGTATACCAAATAATTTGTCAATATATATAGCAATAATAAATTAGCATGTAGCTAGTGGTATGTATGTATATATATTAATATGTTTATGCATGCTACAAAATTAATTTGGTCCACTTATTAATATACATACGGAGGGAGTGTCTCATCTTGCCCATATTAGATGGGACTATTCCAGCTTTGCTTGATAGTAACACTAGTTTCGTTTTTATGTGTAAAAAATCCTACATATATATGTATATACAACGCGTGATTTAAATTAATTTTGATCATATTGTAAGTGAATTTATAAGATATATATTGAGACCAAATGTGGTGAGGTAATTGGGGTCATCTTGTCTGAAGAAATAGCACGATTTATTGTCTAAATGGGAACATTAATATTGTTGCATATATGTATAGAAGAAGAAGCTAGAGAAACATTAAGGATTTGCATGTATATCATTATCCAAGTTTATTATATGATAAAAATTAAAAGTTAATTTGATACCGATTTATTTGCAAAACGAAACGGCTCTATATATACATTAATATTATGCATGTTCAAATTCAATTTAATTCAATTGCCTATCTAATCTTATTACAAACTAATTCATATTCGTATTGTCACTCCTAGGATCTGCCCCAACTTTTATTTTAGTATTCTAATAATCATTAATTGTATGTTTGTGCTGCCACTTTGGAAGCATTTTTTTGGCAAATATAAAAATTATATACTCCTACTCTACTTGCCACTTAAAACTGAGAAAAGCATTTCCCTTTAAAGCTAAGCTGATTTATTAGGTGAATTATAAATAAATTTATATATATATAGTCATCAATAATCCTTTATTTCCCGATATAATTTATGTGCTACCTTAATCGCCAAACATGCAGGTCCATCATGTTGTCCAATTTGGTCTTGTCAAGTTGCAAGTTGATTTTATTAGTCTCTCTCACTCTTTTTTTTTTTTTTTTTTTAAATCCTGTAAAATTTATAGTTTTATGATCATTGATATAGAATCATTCCGGAGAATAGTAAGAATATCTACAAAAGGGGATTTGTAGCTCCACTTTTCATTTAGATGCATGGGATGTATAATTATGAAATATTTAATTACCATGAAAATGAAGAATTTGTAAAGTGGTGTTGGATTATTTTATTTATATGAATCTCTAATATTATAGATAATTAATATATGTGTTACAGTATTACTTGCACTTATTAACATTCATGAATTGTAAACAATATTTTAATAGTAATCATTTGCTTCTTCAACTAATTAATGTACAACTTGAATTAATTATTTTTTAAGTGGCCTACAATTCATTTCATTCAAGTAGCACAATTTCATATTCGCAATTTTTACGATTATACGTATTTTAAAAGTTTATAATATAGAGTTCAGGACTACAATAAAGTTGTATATCTATTAATAAAGAAATTCATTTAATCACTACTCCATATTTTTATTACTTATTTATCACATATTAATATATTTACATATCACATATAATGCATTATTTTTATCTAGTAATATTAAACGTGACAATCAAGAAATGTAGTTGGGATAACTCATGTGATGCGGTTACAACACCACTATTTCAACTTTAGAGAAATGGAGAGAATTTTGGGAAAAAAATTGTCAATCAAGACCAATGGCATATGCCCCATTTGGGCTCAATTATATTGGGCTTTAAACTATCTCTCTTTATGAGCCCATGCAAAAAATGCTCCTCTATTACTGGGCAGAGCCCATTGATTTTGGGCTTTGTTCGCAAACTAATTAAGTTTAGGCTTCAATTGAGAAACTCGGGCTTGGAAATGATTGTCAATTATTTGAGATTCAAACATTGATGGTCGAATATGGACTATCAAATTAGCAACAACAAAAAACAATGATATCTCGATATCTGAACCAACTCTAGAATCGACTAATTTGAATGACCAATTCCAAATAATAGAGAACCCAATTGAAAGTCTAAATTTTTTTTTGTATAAATGAACTCATTTCATTTAACCCATATATCACTACTACAAGATTTTAGCCTTTTACTAACTAACGAATTTTTTCTATAAGAAAAATTACTTTTCGGAGTAGTTTTTACCGATAAATTCCTGACTAATTGCATTTGCATTATTCAAGTGATCAGATAAACTGAATGAAATTGTACACACTATGGCTTTAAATACTGGAGTACAGTATTTCACAGGATTTCAGATACTATTTTGAAGGCAAAAGAGGCAGCACAGAGAGTGCTTTAATACAGCTTCCCAATTTTAGTCACCAGGTATCTTATAAATCCTTTGTCTTTCATAATACCCAGAAATTCAGGTACCAGTACTATCGCTCGATTGCTATCTCATTATCGTCTTCATTGCGTGGTGGTCTCCACTTGCGATGAAAGATACCTCCTCCACTTTCTTGTTCAGTTTGACAGGGTCGACTTAACTTGTCATCAATTAGTTGTAGCAGTTGTTGCAAACCAACTCCCGTTGCAGCAGACGTTTTAACATGCTCTCCTGTGGGAGGTGGGACATCATCATAGGCATAGCTGCTAACCCAAGAGGACGGTTCAGTGATCCAGTCATCAGCTTCTTCAACAACCTCTAAGACCTCTACTGCTTTTGCATCTTCCAGCTCATTATCATCTTGGCTAGTCAACTGCTCGTCATCTTCTTCTTCTTCTTCACCGGAGAAACTTCTAGAGGAATCTCCATCTTCAACTTCAACTACATCAGGCTTCTCTTCCAGAAGATCAACCTGAAGCCAATTTTTAAGGAAAATAACTCAAATCCACAACTCTTGACATTTCTTTATATCCTTTCTACTTTTGACATTTCTTGCTTTCTATTCAACTTGTTTCATTATTTTCCTCCATGATTTATTGTAAGGCAAGGATGTTGGAAGACGAAGACGAATGAAGGAAAAGCACGAACAAAACAAAGAAAAAGGTGGCAATTTCAGTTGATTACCTTATTCCATACTTCAATCATGTTTTGGAGCTTCTCCTCGGACACGTGTATCCTTCTAAGAACTTGCATTACAGAATTTCGGTGTTCATCAACATTTGGAGCACTTGAGTCTAGAACGTGCTGTGAAATTTCATAAACTTAAACACGGCAAAAAAATACTTGATAACAGGAATAGGAAGGATTACACATGTACATAAGCAAAGCAGCCCTTGAGGTTTAGCCTAATTACAGAAAAACTCACATGAAGTTTGTGCTTCTACAGATACCCCTTTAGGTATTACAAACAGCCCCTTGAGGTTTGCATTTTTCTCACAAATACCCCCTCAATTGGTGCAATTTGCAAGGACAAACTTCAGTTAGTTTTTCTTGGATAATATGCTAAACTTCAAGGGAAACTTTTGTAATTATTCATATACTAATTTCATACCACAAGGAGGTCAGCTTCAATAACCTCTTCCAGGGTAGCATGAAATGCTTCAACAAGCTGCAAAGTTAAATGTTTGTGACAAACAACATATTTGATCAGCAAATATATCCTGCAAGTATTTCACTACCTGAACAGGCAAATCCGAGATAAATCCAACTGTGTCGCTAAGTAGTACTTTCCTCCTAAATATCAGATATAAATTACACAACAAAAGTTAATGGCAGATATTATTGACACATTATACAACAGCAAATGACCAAGTGGTAAATAAACAAATAATGTTACCCTGATGGAAGAATAACGCTGCTTAATTTGGGATCAACTGTTGCAAACAATCTGACATAACCAGAGTTCCATATAAGAAGAGCTCAACACTTAGGATAAAATAAGTTGGAGCACCCAGACTGATTATATGAATTTTTCATTAAATATATTCTATACATAGCACTCTTACCGATCATCACAGTAAAGATCGCAGTTTGAGAGTGCACTCACTAATGTTGACTTCCCCTAGAAGAAATTTAGGACAAAATATTTGATATTCCATTAATAATTAGAGAAATGCAGAATAAAGACACTAACTAATATGAGTCACCTACAGCATTTGTATAGCCAACTACAGCAACGGTGGGGATTTCTTGTCCTGGAGACCCTCCCTGCCTTCTTCTAGCAACTCGCTGAACACCTCGCGTTCTTCTAACTTCTTGGATTTCAGACAACAGCTTCATCCTTCGCTCCGTGATTCTGAATAAAACAAAAAACTAACTACTGTAAAATTCATTTTCTATCCAAATAATACAGAGCTATCAAAATTTAGAGACACATGGTTCGCTTTTTAAATGAGAATGTAATAGAGTTCCTTATAAATTCAATATTGAAGTTTTGTCAGCTCCAATATAAATATTAATAAACTCAAGTCACAAAGAATAAATTTGATAGTTAACATACATACTCAGGTACAAGAAATTATTCTTCAACTAGCAACAAGTACAACAATGAACAAGCAAGAAAGTAGAAATCTTGATAATAATAAAAAATTAGCACACCTTCTCCGTTGAAGCTCAATTTCAGTTTCTCCAGCACCACCGATAAAACCACGCCCTCCACTTCCTCTCCTGTAAATCAATAATATGTACATGATGAATATAAATATGAGGAGATTTGAACTCATATATAATCACATTTGAAGAAACAATATTTCGGTGTATTTTTGTCAAGTTAAAGAGATATTGATCTTTATGCATCAATATGTTCTCATGAAGGGGAAAAATCATCAGCTAAAAGATTTTCTAATTGGAACATCATCAGCATACTCACCCTCTGGCACTAACAACTTCAGCTTCTCCACTCCCACCAAATGTATTACGCCCATCAGGCCCACGAACTCGAACAAGCCTACTTCGTTTGTACATCAAAGCTGCCAACTCAGCCTGTAAATTGATAAAAGATTCATAGGTAAATGTTAAACTTAATACGTTCAGAAAAATAGGAAGATACGCTGAGAAATTCAAGATTCCCGGTAGTTCATATGCATTTAACCGAAGTCAGTTCCTTTGATCACCGTAACATGAATAATTTCCCACCCACCATACATCTCTTGTATTATTTATTTTGTTTATTTTTATTTTGGACAGGCAGGGAAACCAAAGCATTTTGTATTCTTCGAATGTGATTCTCCAGATATTTTAGAAAATATATCAATTTCTATAGCATCTTTATATTTCCCAACACATTTTTCACGTCTCTATTTTCATAATGATCTTCCCAATTGTTGCTGCAGTTTGCCAAAGTCGTATGTAAAGTAATGCATGCATAATTATCTAATGTATGAACATCTACTGTAAGTTGGTTTTTCCTCTTGAACAGTCCATCCAAAATTGTGAGCAGATTCTTGATAACATGATTCTGTTGTTGTTAACATTTTTATCCCTTTATGTTCTCTGCATTAAAGCTTGTTGTTGATATTCAAATGGAACTAATGGATCACAAAAATTAATGTTACCTGTTAATTGACTTGATATTAACTTACCAATTACCATTCACAACTGAAGTAATAAATGGTTTCTTATGATCAAGAATGACTTTGGGCAATACGTTTGATATATAGTGCATATGGAGTATTAAAACCATAGCTAAATGTTAAACTGCACTTGTTCGGAAAGATAGGATGATGTGCAGAGAAATTCAAGATCACCTGTAATTTAGCTTCTTTTGTCTGAGCATGAGCATTAAAAATCTCTATAATAAGCCCAACACGATCTAGAACAGGTTTACCCCAAATCCTCTGTATAAGTGTGATATCAAGAATTAAATTTCACAAACTGGCAATCTGCCAAGAAATCAACCACATATCATCACAAAGAAAACTTACCTCCAGATTCCGTTGTTGAACACCACTGAGTATAGCATTAACAAAAACGGCGTCCACATCATCCTGTCAATAAGGTAACAATTGCTATAAAACTCATTCTTATTCTTTTGCACCAGTTTTTTTCCACAACCTTTTAAAAAAAAAACAAGTTTTACCACATGATGTCCTTACCTTTGATTCCAAATCATATAAATGGCACTTAACAGTTTCCACAGTCCCACCTCCAAAAAATGTGTCTGTCACAAGATCAAGTCAAAAGGCACTATATAAAATTTGTTAATAAGAAGACAATGCAAGAATAATGGCACTAAAAGGAAATCAAAGATTAGAATAATAACCGGCCCGAGGTGACCTCGCAAGGGGGTTCTGCACAACAAGATGAGGTGGCATTTCTTTGTCCAGAAACTCAGTCTCATATAATCCATCACGCTGTTGTTCAAGAGAATTGGCAAGATTCAAAGCCTCCTCAAGCTTTGCCTTTAAACTAGTCTCGGGTCGGATCCTGGGCTGAACAACAAAGAGCCTTGGCGGGGCATCGGGGTCTTTTTCAAATTCATCGTCATTCTGATAGAGCTGCTTTCTTTGTAGAATTGGTGAGTTGGAGAAATAACAAAACAAGGGAGGAAATTGCAATGGTATGATTTGGGCGTTTGATGATGATGAAGGGTTTATAGGGTTTAAGATGTACTTGAGGGACAGTTTGGAACGCAGGTGAAACATGCTTCTACCGCTCTCCTTTTTCTTTGCTTTATAATGTCTGAGGTTTAAACAGGGTGCAGACCCGAAAAGGTTTCCGCCGTGCCGGAAGTCAGGATGGTCAATGGAAAAATAGCAAGTTTTTCTGGTAGTTAACTGAGTTTAAAATGTTTTTTTTTTTGGGTGGGTGAGGAAATACTTAGGGGCTAGTTTGGTAGGGAAAATTATTGGTATGGAGAAATGAGATGAGAAGAAGTATGTAATAGGGAGATTTATTTAGAAAGTATAGTTATAATTTACCCAAATTACCCTCTCAGCTAAATTACTCTCATCTCCTACACCAAGACTGAAAAATCAACACGTACCTAAAATCAAGAACATTACCCAAATATCAACAATAGGAATCAATATTTTAATCATTTATACATATTCATAATTCTGCAACAAGTCTGAATGAAAAAAATTGAAACCAGATATGAAAATTGATCTTCCTAGAAATCAAACCTTTTTTTAAAAAAATAAAGAAATAAAACTCATAATCCTGCAATAAATTCCTTCATCTTCCCAGAAATAAAACAACAAAAAACATTGTCTATCTATCAACACCAAATCAATAACTTAATCTTAATCAATTTTACCAAAATCAGAGCTCAAAACATTGAACCCAAGTTTACAGCTACAAACATTAGCAGCTCAGTGCTATTGAATTTGGGCCAATTAACTAGATTTAAATTCTTTGATTTTGAGCATTAACAAAATAAGTAGCTCATTGTCTCAATATCCACAATCTAAATAAGAATTAATTGAGGTTGAGGGAATTTTTGGATTAAAAACCCCACTTAATCAAGAATCAACCTAAATCAACAATTAAGAAATGGTACCTCTTCAAATTCTTGTGCATCTGTAATTCAGACAAGAAATAAGCAAGCAAAGCAGCAAACTATTAAACTAGCATGCATGATAGCAAACTATTAAACTAACCCCCTTCCACAATTCACATTCTTTGCTCCAAAAGTTAGGAAAAGGGACCGGCGTCTAAAGGAAATGCCATAAGTTTGGATCGTCGCATCATGGCAATTAAAGGATTAACTGGGCAGTAACTTCTGCAGCTTTTGGTTTATCCTTCAGTTTCATTTGCAAACATAGTAGCATCATATTGTAAGTCTTAAAAGCTCTGATTCTGGACGATTTCAGCATTTTGGAGAGAAGTGAGCGAAGAAAATAATATCCATTTAAAACATCATTCACAATACTTCTGAAGTTCTTACATATATAATTTTCCTAAATACTTGCAAATTTCTAGTTGTACAACACACACAAACTAATCACCTACATGACGTTACGTATATATCAAGTATGGATGCGAAAATACTCTCTTCTATAGTCCAATAGGGTTTACAACATATGTTTTGTCACTTAAAAGCCAATTATGGAGCTTACAAGTATAGAACATCTAGTCCTATATCTAGGTATCCAATAAAAGAATGGAGTTCAAGATTTAACATGATATTCAACGTGCGAAATGTGACCATAAAACAGAAAAATGACAGCAGAAGGGAGTTGCAGCAGACAAGGGGAATTATTTTGAAATAAAGAAAAGAAAAAAGGTAGTTATGAGCATTATTACGACAGAAGAGAAAAAATGAAAAGAAAATTATCAGATTGTATTCAAAAAGGAGAGGACAAAGAGAGAATGGTCAATGCACATGTTTTAAAAATATGTATACAATAAGATGTATGTAAATCAATAAATGACACATTGCAAAGTATACACACACACACACACACACACACATATATATATTCATCAAGAAACTAAACTCATCCTACTTTCTACTATCTAAAACCCTTTCATCCCTCATTCTTTCATTAATTGCTCAACCATTTTTCACGAGAATCAAAACATTCCAAACTTTTGCATTATATATGGAGGCCCGCCCCACACCCTCTGCTTTTCGATCACATTCGTCCTCTTCATCTCATTGCAACTCAACATAGTTCTCACCCAACTCAACAAACCTAATGGGCCTCTCGTTGAAGTAGTAGCAAGTGCCAAGTCACTTGTACATGTAAATAGAATTATGATGCACAATTCTAAAGCTTAATTAGTAATTATTTGTGAACTGATCAGTTGTGCATAGCAGGGAGAAGACGCCCACACGAAAATATATAGTTTATATTGTAATAAACTTGAGTTCTAGGCTTTGATATAGGTTTAATTCGTTTGAGTAAATTGCAATGTTTCCAAATAAACAACCAATCTTCAATGGGCAAGAAAAGGACACATATTATAATCATAAAGCTATATATAAAAACAGTACTGTTCATTTCAAGCAATCAAAAAAAGGGGGGGAAAATCTGCATACACTCTTCAACGGCGACGGCAATCAGTGTTTGGGGTGGGGTTGAAACATCATATATGCATCAAAGACTTTTTAGCTAAATAATAAAAAATTATGCTTACCGACACGGGCGAAGAGCAGCGCTTCGAGGCGGGTGAGTGGCTGGAAAGTTGGAAGAGAAGGACTCACGCAGGCAGAGAGAAGGTTTACAGAGAATAAGGTGGACGGGCTTTTTTTATTTAATGGTTAGAGAGAAGGGTTGGAGATGGAATGAAAAATCACATATTCCAATTTTAGCATTCTACACCTTATTCTACTATATGGATTATAGAAGTCATATTAAATAAAATCTCATATACCAAGTGAAATAGAGGAATCAAATCGGTTGGAGATAGGGTGTGCACGGGTCACTTCGGCCATGAACTAGCCGATCCAAATTTCAGTATTTGTAACCGAATTGATCCGAATTGATTCAAAACCTAAACGAACACAACCTAATGACCCAAACAGACCACCCCTTCCCTCCCCTCCCCCCAATATGAGAGCATGAATTTAAATGCACACCTCAGTAGCAAAAAAATCGCAATATGGGTATATGAAAATCAATGCATTCACCTTTCACCACACCACCTCAGAGTAACAAAACAAATTAAAGACATTTACATGGAAAGTCTATTGATATGCAGAAAAATCACAATTTCACGATAAGGTCTAACGGAGTAACAGACTAACCGTGGGCAAAAAATCACAGGGCTCGTGAATCGCAGGGCTGTGTTGTGCTGTGTGTCCGCATGTGGGTGGACAGACTCACAGAAGAGCAGCGACAGGAAGCGCGACGCGGGGTGGGCGGCTGAGCGGCGCTGGGAAGAGACAAAAGCTTCACTACGACGGGAGGCGCGACACAACTGCGTGGCAACAACTAAACGACATGAATAGGCCCGTTTAAATTCGTGTGTTTTTTTATATGGGTCAGTCACTAACCCGATTTTTTTATTTTTTTTTTTTATAAATAACAGCCACGGATAAATTGCCCCCTTCATTTTATGACTTCACCCTAGTTTTTTTTGAAAAAAAAATAGATATAAAAAGACTATGTTACCCTTTTATAAATTATACAAAATATAATCCAAACAATACTAATTTATACATTCTCAACCGAGTCACCGCCGCCAATCACACCACCGGAATTAGAAATTTTTTCCGAAAAAGTAATAGATTTTCGAGAAAAAATAATAGAAAATGTATCAAAATTTAGAAAATAGATTCAGAAAAAAGGCAAATAAAATCGAAAAAAAAAAATTAAACCAAAAAAACTTCATTTTTTCTGTATTCTTCCCCACACACTTCCGCCCCCATTTTCATTTCTTCCTCAGACACTGCTAAAATTACACAAGCATCCAAACAAACAAAAAAATTGCAAGATACTAAAATCTAACTCATTTTTCACCAATATTATCATTCTTCACCAAAAAAAAAAAAAAAACCAAAATAAACAATATAAGCAGAAAATGAATCGAAAAAAAAAAAACGAACCGCGACGGCGCTGGGTTGGGGGCGACGGAGATAGGCGGCTGGCCTAAGAGCGACGGCGACAACGCCGCAAGGCTGAGGGATGCGGCGACGGGCGTTTGGCCTGCGGATGATGGCGACGACGTGGGGCTGGGCTAAGGGCGGCGGTCGTTTGGAGGAGGGAGGGACAGAAGGGGAGGAAGAAGGAAAGGATGGAGGCAGAAAGAAGAGAAATAAGAAAAAAAATGGGGAAATTAGGGTTTATGAGAAAAGGGTATTATTGGAAAATGAGAGGTGGGTGAACTCAACTGAGGGGTGAAGATATAATAAAGAGGGGGGCATTTATCCGTGACCATAAATAACTTGCCAACAAATTTTAGGTCATTTGACTCATAACCATAAACATTATGCAGCTCATTTACCATCCATTAGTTATTATTACATGACATTTTTTTAGCTTTATTTAATTTTAAAATAAAAAAAATTATTAAAGGTCGTTAGTGATCCGTTTAATTCGTGACACATTCCAATAATTGTAGAATAGTTAAATGTGAACCGGTTATGACTAGAATAACATTCCAATAATTGTAGAATAGTTAAATGTGAACCGATTATGACCCGTTTAGCCCGTAACTTGCTAAAATTATATTTCAATAATTGTATAATAATTAAGTATGAATCGATTAAGACCCTAGCCCGTGGCCTTATAGGACTGCCCTGTAGAGATAGAGTCTGTCCGACAGACCTCTCTAATTTTTTTCGTTTCTATATCAATTAAAATATTTATGCATAAACTTTTTAACATGACTAATTGTATTAACATGACAAATTAAGCAACGTACTACTGATTTCTGAACAAAAATTCCAGAATAACAAGGAATTCATTGTGCACATTTATTTAACATCTTTAT
Organism: Galeopsis tetrahit; assembly: GCA_963675135.1. Taxonomy (NCBI): domain Eukaryota; kingdom Viridiplantae; phylum Streptophyta; class Magnoliopsida; order Lamiales; family Lamiaceae; genus Galeopsis; species Galeopsis tetrahit. The sequence goes on from OY776120.1 coordinate 3,430,889, forward strand.
AATAAAGGACTTCAAAATGTATGTCAAAAAATATAAAGATATTATAACTAAAGAAAACATTGAATTAGAATTTCTTTTCCTCAATTTCAGTTGCCACACATGTAAGAAAACAATATACAGGTGTTAAATACGTTTATACTACCAAAACTGCCACTGATCTATCTTGAAGATCAGTTCCAAGCACCTACAGGTTTTAAATTAGTTTACAGAAGAAATTACAGGCAAAAATGAAGTCTTTCAATCCAACCCATATTCACTAGTTGGCTAGTTGCTGATGTGTATAAACGATCGTACCTCAGAATAAATCGAAAAACAACACTGTATTCTGGAAGTTAATGGCTTTCATCCATGCTTTTACCTTTCCTCTTCATTCCAGCTTTATGCCCCATCTTTGGCGCCTGCAACAAGACAACTTTGTTTGAGCAAACAAAAAAGGTATGATACTCTTAAATAATACTATCAAATAGACGGCTATGTGTTCAAATTGCAATGTCTTCCATAAGAATAATTATCAGGCAACTAGCAAAAAAGTGAAGCCATAACACAAATACAATAGAGGATAATATTTTACCTCAGCAGAGAATGTTTTCAGGGGATTTCTACACTTTTTTAATTTTCCTTTAACCCCTGCTTGACGATGGCGATTAGAGTTGGTGTTTCCCATGGCTGCTCTAGCAAGCTTTACGATCTTGCTAGCTTCTTTTGTTGTGGGGTCCAATAAGTACTCAGGCACAACGCGTAGATGGTGTGCTGGCTCCTTTTTACTCAGAACTTTGTCGTGTTTCAACAGATCTGCAGTTCAAACAAGCAGATAATCAGTCATTAACAAACTAATTACACTAATTAATAAGCATTCTTATCATCCCAGTGAGATTTTACCTAAGTCTTTTGGGTTATCTTGAAAATGGGCCTTCAACCTGTGTTTTTTTTAGAAATATAACAAACGCCCTGTTAGAAATTTTGGAAAAAGCAAACCAAACTTGGTCAAGATTTTTCTTACCAACAAACTGTAATATTCCAGGAATCAGTGTTACGTACTAATATATGACATTTCTACTACTGAGTCAAGCAGAATTAAAAGAAAGAAACCATTGGTTTTAGCGAATTGAGGTATTTAGCGAATTGAACTGGCATAGATCCCTAAACGTCTCACTCATATACAAGCTCAGGGATCAGAAAATAATGATATGAAAGAATCTCAATACAATTCTTTTTTTTCTTCAGAAAAGTTGGTCAGATGATAACTCACTTCTCAGAGTTGAGAATTTCATTTCTCAGATCCTGCGCACGTGATTCCCTCACAGCAATTTTTGTTATACTCCTTGAAACATCCTGCAAGTAAATAATGTGCTTAATGTTATGCCCTCTGATGGTGTAAAAGGGCAGAGAAACAAGAAAAAAAAAACAATAAAAAAAAAATATAAAATGTTTTACAGGATTAAATCCTGCCCAAACAACATTTGCCGTTCCCAAATTCTATAATCCCACCAGATGCCATAAAACATTGTGCTATATATTAGACTCTAAACCTGAACCCTAACTTAGCAGGCTGTATATAAAAGAAATTAAGTTTAAAATACCCTGACTATAACAATAATGATAATAAGACAATAATATAGATCGTATCACACTCTGCAGCAGAACTAAAAAATAAGTTTGTAGACTATATACATTTGATCAACACATATAAGGCCAAGAATGCAATTTTTCTCAATCTAGCTATCATTCCAGGAACTTTCTCAATCTAGCTATCATTCCAGGAACCTAAACGATTTTGTGCTAAGTGAAGCGTGGTTACTCTTTTGAGGCCCATTAACAAAAATATTTGCAACATTTAAAGGAGTTCTTTCACTTCGGCACATAAGGTTTTCCTAAGAAGAGGCTTAAAAAGTTCCATTTACCTCGGCTCTGTACCGTAGCGACTCCACAGCATTCTTACTAAGCAACGGGAATGGAGCAATAAATTTTGAATCCTCATTACCATCTTCACCCAAAACAGATTTTATCTCTTCAAAAATTTCCATCTCTTCAGGAGAAACCTATCATATAGCAGAGGAAAATTCCAGCATATTATAATATATAATGTAACTATAGAATAAAATTCCATTTACTTTGGTCAACAAAAATCATGAGCAAGCCACTAGTGCGTTCTTTTCATGTAATGGTTTCATATTTCTTAAGGAAAAACTTACCAAAGAGACAGAGGCACCGGTATTATATGCTCTTCCAGTGCGCCCAATCCGATGCACATACCCCGCTGCCGTTTTAGGCATCTCAAAGTTGACAACCTAACATAAGTGATATTGGTCATATTGAAGTATCGATGTCTTTTAATAGTTACTATAGATCCATCTGATAAATGCTTAACTACATCAAACTATAAATAAGAAATCAAAAGGGAAAGCACAAGTACTTTATCTGAAACCAACATTTGATTACAGTATGTCATCCATTTCTTTATAAAATATGGACTGATGCCTATTTTTCTGGACAGTGTATAAGAAAATTATTTCCCAATATCAAAAAGGAGGGAAACACAATTACTTCATCTCAAACCAACACCCAGATTGTCAAAATAGTTCATATAAATAAGTAAATAAAAACAACATTTGATAACTTATTCAGAGCATATCATTCACTTCTTTATAAAAACTAACTGCCATTTTTTCCCCAAAACTATAAAGCATGAACAATCAAGTCATTGCTTTCTCCTTTTATGATTTGATTCCAACTAACAAAAGACAAGGCTTTAACCAACCAAGAATCCAAATTTATGAGGAACTTAAAGGTCATATTTTCAATTTTACCCTCAAACTGCTTACTAATCCCATGTAAAAAACTGGGGGATACATATTTCTGATAATTATGTGCCTAGTTGCAAAATTTAATGACCATATGAGCAGTATTACAGTCATAAACCCATTTTAAACGCAAATAGAAACTATGCATAACAGATTACACATCAAGTATACTCTATCTTCAAGACTCTAACTAAAATGGCATCCACAAACTAGTAGAATATTCATTCAAGATGTAAAAGTTAATCAGCTCACCGTATGCACATTTTTGAAGTCTACTCCTCTTACTACACCAAATTCTGCATCAAGCTTTTTCTTGGGATGTTTTTTAGATTTTTTCCGAGGATGACTTTCCTTATCATTGTCCTCTTCTGCTGTTTGACTGTTATCAGTTGCAATAAGGTAATCGAAAAGACCAGCATTGAATTCCTGAGAAAATAACGAAAAGTTGACAATTAATGTTATGGAACAATTAATTCATGAAATCTAAATGAACCGGGGGCTTTAAATAAAGTTTTGAGTCAACCAAAAATACTTCAAATTATACCTCAAGAATGTGTAGACGAGAATTCAAAGGCAGTTCAGCATTTAAAACTGCAGATTTGATTCCAAACTGCCAGAGTAAAACTTAATCAGCCTTGTGACTCCAAGAACATAAAATACATAAATAACCAATTATACTATATGACTATATATCATTAGAGTACAGCATTGTGAGATCCATGCCACATGAGCATTTTTTTTATAAGAAAACACTTGAAACAATAAAATCACTTTCCACTTGCCAGTGATTTTATATAATCAACATATGATTCTGCCGTTATCAGTTTCAGCAATTAATTTGAATCATAACTAATCTTAACCACTTGATAAGAATGTTTGAAAAAAGTAGGACACTGAAATAAATTGAAATTATGCATAAGCACAACATTTATTGTTCTGTATTGGCAAATACATACACATGAAAAACTTCAGAGTTTTATAGAAATCAATGTATATATCTACATAATATGTATTTGCATCCATATATGCATTCAATCTTCAGGAGCTTAGCTTCCTTAGACTGAAATGCTTCTCATCACACATTGCACTGTTAAGAGAATGAACAGAAACAAGTAAAAAAACTCACTACTCCAACATATAAATCTTAGAGCCCACTTTGACAATGGTTTAAAGAGCACAAGAAAATAATCTCAATTTATTGAAGTCATGGACTCTTTCTAAAATTTAACAAAGGCATGGGAGCTGCTTATTGGCTGGGCATAATGTAATACAACCTGTATAACACATAATCAACACAACCCTCCTAAAATTAAGAAAAAAAATAGGAAGAAATTTCTCATTTTAAATTACACAAACTATTATGGTATTGCATATATCAATGGAAGCACGGATGGACCATTCTACCTGTTCAAGGAACAGCTTCAGTCTAAAACTCGTGTCAATTGAGTTAGCAAATATCAGCACTTTCTTTTGAACAAGCTCCAACTTCAAGAGGGCAAGGATATGCACAAGCTTGTCACGAGCACTGCATAAAATCTTTACAAGTAATAGCGTCAATTAAAAAATTTAAACAATGAACATAGTGAGGTTGTAGATTAACAACAAATCTACTGAGATTGATAAAACATCAAAGGCACTAGAGTTTTTCAAAAAAGACGTTTGTGGAGAAGAACATGTTTCTTCAGTCAACATACGTTAAATGAATAACCGAAAAATAATGTACCAAGATAGAAGAGATTGAAATTTAAGGTAAGATTAAAGGAATACTCACATGAAATTGCTGAACATTTCTGGGGACAATGTCATCCTTTACATCTCCCACTTCGGGTAAAGTTAAAATGTAGGGATTATGTAGAATAAGCTTTTTCAACTTTTCAACATCATCACTGAAAGGTATCCATGTTAAATTAGTATCATAACAGGTCATCTCTTAGTGTTTTTTCAAAGAAAGAGAGAGAACAATATAAGAAACAACTCTGCTTGAGTTTAAAAAATGTTATACAACCAAATAAGAGACTGAAAAGATAGGGATTATGTCATGGAGGATAATGTACGAAAAGACGTTTAAAACATCATCAAATAAAGTAATCTCCCAGAAAAATCAAATTTTGGTTGAAAAGATGGCAACATAATTTAATTGATAGAAGAATTGCTGAGCTTTGTATGGAATATGGTTTAGGGAACCAGCTCGACAAAAATTATAAATAAATACAGAATGCATGTTCTCCCACTAAAATTAAAACGAATAGCTTGTTTTTTACACGAGGGCCAACTTTGGGGTATATATATTTTAAACACACAAACATACATATATTTACATTTGATTCTAGCCACAAAATGACATGGAGCCAATAAACAATGTTCAGATCCTATTTTTAAATTTACCACAAACCTTGAAGTGGCAGACATTAGAAGGCACTGGCAACGCTTTGGAATGTGAGCTGTAAGCGCTTTTAGATCATCCTCATAACCATAAGACAAGAGAAGATCTGCCTGAAATGTTGTTTTCTATCATAAATACCTTGATAAAATCATGGCAATGTTATATCAAGTAAGACTGTAAGAGAATGTGTAAACAGTGCATCGATAGTACCTATACCCACTTATGCATACACTCCGAATTTATGAAGCCTAGATTATCTTTGGACAAAATGGTTCACCTTTTCACATCTTATAGACTGTTGTTGCTTCTAAAATATTGATTCTATGTCACATAAGTGATAATTAGATCTTGAACATTAGTAACTATACCTTATGGTTGTATCACAATCAAGACCAGACTATACTACAAAAGAAATTTAAAATTTCTCAAAGAGTCAAAGGTAATTTTGCAATATCCACCACCTGGTACAAACAGTGTGTGTATAGACAAACAAATAGGCATACAGTCCAATATAATAAGTTGTTCTATCAAGTATTAAGCCAGTTCCACTTGGTGGAGTTAAAACTATTAACAATACTCAAATAGGATAAATGAGCAAGTGCATACCTCATCGAGGATAAGCGCTGAAAGTGATTCTTGAAGAGATGTAGTTTGAATCATGCCATTTGCCAAGCATGTTTGTATACAAGCAGGAGTAGATACAACAATATCAGGAAACCCAGCCAAAGATGTTTTCTAAGACAGAGGAATAACAAGTGTCACTCATTGAAAATTCACATCACACTTAAAACCGATTACAATATACTGTATTAAATCTCTAGCTAATCAAATTATAGTGAGCTAATTAACCTACCAAGTTAGAAGCAGACATCGTGCTCTGCAATTGAACGACTTTTAATTGCACTCTGCAGGATTCAATTAGCCATGTCACCTCCGAATGAACCTGGTAAATGAACAAAAGTATCATATTCGGTAACAAAAATAGAAATCTGAAAAAAAAATTGTATTCTGAAACTGCATTAAGGAGGCATACTTGTTGGCATAATTCTCGGGTTGGAACAAGAATTAAAGCCGCAGGAGCAACATTCTTTTTCGAAGGTGAATCAGCAAAGAGTTTCTGAAGCAATGGAAGCAAATAGGCTAATGTTTTTCCAGAGCCAGTTTTTGCTCGTGCCACAACATCTTTGCCTTCCTGTAAACACAGAATCACAAATTATACAAATTTTAATTCGAAAAATAACTAAGTAAAATTTGAGCAAAGAGCTTAAGAATATGTACAAGGATAAGAGGTATAGCAACACGCTGAATTGGTGTGGGCTTCTCGATAGATTTTTTGGTTAAGGCGCGAATGAGGCGAGAATCGAGCCCTAACTCTTCAAAGCTCAGGTCCTCTTCATCTTCTACTATATCGTGCTCTATTTTCTCCATTGGAGATTTTTGAGTGAGGTTGAATGCTTGCACGCTTTTTCTAAAAAAATATATATTTTCTTAGCACGTTAATATAAATATACACACATAATTAAAAAAATAATGCTTACCGACGCGGCCAACGGGGTCGGGGGAGAGAAGCGGAAGCACGACGCGGTTGTTGGCAGCGAAGCGGCGGCGCGGCGATATAGCAGAAAGTGTGAAGAGAAGTAGTCACGCGCGAAACTATGCAAGCAGAGAAGAAGGGTTATGCATATATGCGAGTGTTGGCTTGGGTTTGGGCTTTTAAGTAATTTCAGATATGATTGAAATGTCCAAACTACCCTTTACTCATTTTCAAATACCATCTAATGACCTAATACGGGGAGTATGGCCTTCGACCAAGTTTCCATCGATGAAATAACACACAAAAAAAACAAAAACACTTTCACTTTTGTCTTTTTTACAATGCCACACATAAAAAAACAGAATAATAACATCCAAAATAAAAAAACAACAAATCATACCAACAAGGCAACAAACCTCTTCTAAACTTTTTTTCTATTTCGATCAACAGAGTTCAAAAAAATAATTGAAAAAATGACAAAAAAAATACCTTTCTGAATCTTAGAAACGTCGACACTTAAAAAACAGTGCAGCGAATGGGACTGGAGAAGGCGCGACAAACTGGGCGGTGGTGCAATGGGAGAGGCAGTGCGGTAGAAGAATGAACGGGAGATAGAGGTTTTCCAGAATGATAAATGGAAAGAGTGGGGGTGCGCTAATAAGTAAAAGGTTATTTTTGGTGTTTCATAAGGTGTGTACTAATTGAATGGGAGGCATGTTAGATGGGTGGGTGTCCTCATCAAAGCCGTGTGTGCAGATAACTGTGCCCAAAAATCAATCTCATTCTACACAACATCCCTTCAAAATTTCTGTTACAAATGGAAGTTATAAAATTTAGTACATACTTCTACATTTAATTTTTTAAACAAAAAATGGAGTATTATTTTTTATCAAACACTCCTTCCGTTTCAAAATATATTTCTTTCACATGTACTTTTTAAGAAAGTACTCTATAATATGGAGTAATATTTATAAAGTTTTATTGAGTAATTTTATAAATTTTTATGTATAAAATAAATGAGTAAGAACACTAAAAAATTGACAATTTTTAAATTGACGGAGAGAGTATAATATTGTCTCTAATCGCACTTTTTTTTTTTTTTTGGTTACAGAATGTATGAATAAAAGTTATAGTTTAGTGTGTTTTTAAATTATGCCTTTATAATTTTTTAAAATAAGTTCCTATACCCCTCTTTCCTTCCTAATGACTTTTTTTGTCTTATGGAGTATAATATTGTCTCTATTACACATTTTTTATACAAATTGTATGAACTAAGAATAGTTTAGTATGTTTTTAAATTAGGCCTTTAGATTATTATTATTATTTAAAAAAAAATGTAAGGTGTAAAATCAAATGCTTTTGTTTTACAGAGTGCGTAAATGGTTTTAATTTAGTATACTTTCAAAATTCAACTATTAGGTCACGACAATGATTAACGATTGTTGTTGGCGCACTTAATATTTTCTTTTCTTTTTTCAAATTGTCAATCTAATTATAAAAGTGTTTATGAAACAATATTTAGTTTTATATAATTTTCTAGAGGCATGGGAAAAAAAAATTGAACCTCTACAATTACAAAATTCAGAAGACAAACATTTGTGAAGACTTAAAAAATTTATATGAGATATTGCATACATTGAATATAGATAGTTAAGGTAGATTGGAAAAAAAAATCACAAATAAATCAAAGAATTTTAAAAAATAATTTTAATTAAACATGTTTCATGATATGTAAAATATTTTACATAAATTTTTATTTTTTTATTAATGAGAATGATGATGAATGGACTGAATTATAAGGGAAGGGACGATTTGGGAAAGAAAAAAATACCGATAATGTGTATTTTTTCCTTGAAGGATTGATTTTGGCATATAAAAACGGTTTAGTAATATGACTTCTTAAAAATGATTTTTTTAATCGGCGAAGACAGTGATATTTTTGTGGCTTCTCACGAGAGCTCCGATAGATTAATTTTAATAATGCTAAAAAATTAGTCGAAGTATCGAATTATAATTTTTTTAAAATATATGTTGTATTGATGATCAGCTTAAATTCGTAAAATTTATGTAACTAACCGTTATATATATATAAATAGATTATTAAATTACAATGAATGCAATTTGGGTTGGTCTGCTATGCACTCGAGTGCATGTTGTGCACCCTAGTCTATGTGCACTTTTCAGTTTATTGACTTACACTTTTTGATAAATGAGTAATAATTGAAAAGTGCAACATCATTACCAAAAAGTGTAAGTCAATAAACTGAAAAGTGCACATGGACTAGGGTGCACAGCATGCACTCGAGTGCATACTAGACTTTACCATGCAATTTATGCAAGTAGATGAGTAGTAAGTGGGCGGGAATAGAAAAAATATTAAAAGATCTCAACTTAAATGCATGAGTCAAATAAAACATTATTCTCAGGTATGTGGCAAAGACAACGAAGCCCAACAACAAAAACATACTGATAATTAGCAGTGAATTGAATTGATTTTTTTTTAAACTAAATACATTACAAGTTCTAAAAACAGATATAATTAAAAAAGTGAAAAAATTATGATTTTTTTAAACCAAAGGAAAAAAACCAAATTGTTACACATCAACATTCATAGAAAATAACTAGACTAGTGAACCGAAAGTAGTAAATGGACCACAAAGTACTGCTGAAACATGTCATCAAAATGTCTCGTGAAGAATTAATAGTACCAATCATTCTACTACTCTCCCTTCGTCTATAAATTTCTCATTTTACCATTTTGTTATTTTCATCTATAAGTTTTTTATATCATTTTTAGTAAATATTTTTAATTTTTTATTCTTACATTTCACTTTATATATTATTATTTTTCTTTATATCTCTCCTTCTATTAATCACATTATACGGAGTATCTATTATTTAATCATTTTCTTAATATATGTGTCAAAAATTAACAGAAACTTATAGACGGAAGGTGGGAGACATATTATCAGGTGTGTCATCCAGCATATCATGACATGCTATAATGTAAACCCACTCATCCATCAAATTCAATCATCATCATTTGATTTAAAGAAAATCAAAATCTCCAGTTTCAAATCAGACCAGCCCTTTGCCATCTATAACGGTTGGTAACGGATACATTATCAATTAATAAATGTAATTTTTTATTTTAGGTGTCCATTGTATAGCAAATGACGAATAAAAAATGGAACCAGGACTAATTTTTTCTATTTTAAAAATGTGTAAACAATAAAAAAAAAAACGGTGGTTATTATGTAAGATTTAATTTTATATATTAAAATTAAATTCCATCATGTTATACTAGTTATTTTGAATTTTGTTAATGGACTTGAGTCCGGTAGAGGGGAAAAAATTGAAACTTATAAAACTAGCCCTAATAAATTAGGATCAATTCGATAAAAAAAAAAAAAAAAAAACTTAATCATACTACACCCTGTCCATTGCATAATTACAACCATTTATTTATTTGTTTATATTGCAAGAAACCACATTTATGTCTCATTTTGTAGCATTATACAGTGGACCCCATTTGCTGAATTATTTATTTTTCAGAAAAATGATCAGATAAGCTTCAAAATATCCTGAATCAAACAAGATACTCCACAACAAAATAAGCTTCAGAACCTTATGTTTATTCAATTATAAAATAATACCAGTAGTTATTTTTAAATTCTATTTGAATGAAATAATATACGAAATAAAAACCGGGCTAGAAATCGCAAAGTTTTTGAAGGGGGTGATGATCAATTCGAAAAAATTATTTGAAGAAATCAAGATTGTGTATATGTGCTTTTTTTTTTTTAATTGTTAGTATTTCTTTATAACTCTTTTGAGTATTTTTCCATAAAAAATAAAAATAAAATAATTTCATATAAGGAGGAGACATCATAATATCAACCTCATGATTAGGCAGGGTGGGAGGGAGCCCCCACTCTAAAATTATGGAGTCAACTTTTCTGCTAAATTATTTTAAGCCGAAAAGTCATTTGTAGGCATTAAGCACTTTTGTAAAATTAATTAAGAATAATGCACATGTATTTGCTAGAGGGAATAAATTAGAGTAAAAACAAAACTTCGACAATTTAACTAGTTACAAATTAAATTAGAAAAAAAAAAATCATAATTTATCTATTCAACTTTTTACAAATTTGTACTGAGTGATTATAGATGAAAAGTAAACTCTCGTAAATACCAAAAAAAAAAAAAAAATCAACTCAACCCACAAACATACCTGCAAAATTAATCAAGATTTGATAATCAATAATCTGGCATAAGTTGGCTAATTTTGCCTTCATCATTCGCCAATTTCTGCTCTGTAATTTTCAACCAAATACAAACACCGGTAAAGCTGAGAATCAAGCTGGCAAGCCCGCTCCCAAGCCCGATTCCCACAATTGCAAGAACTGAAAGCCCTCTGTTTTTCATAGGGGCCAACGGGGGCCCGAAAAGGCCCTTATTCCCTGCGAAAGAGCTCGCATTAAATCGCGGCAAGTTCCCGCTCCGATTCCCTAACGACGTCGGAATGGGCCCGGAAAGCTTATTGTTCGATACATCGAAAACCGAGAGCCTAACTAATAGCCCGAGCTGCTGCGGAACCGGGCCCGAGAGCTGGTTATCGTGGAGATCGATGACATTGAGGTAAGCACATAGGGCCAATTGCTGCGGAATCGGGCCGGAGAGGTGGTTCGCGGAGATATTGAGGACGGCGAGATTGACCAAGTACTGTAAATCTGGCGGAATGGGGCCGGTGAGTTGATTTGAGGAGATGTCAAGAGCTTGCAAATTGGTGCAATTGGAGAGGAAAGGAGAGATGGTGCCTTTGAGAGCGAGATTCGCGAGAGAAAGCTTGTAGATGCGACCATTGTTGCAGGTAGCGCCTTGGAGGAAGGAGGTGAATCCCTGGCAAGGGTTTGCGAAAGTCTCTGTAGTCCAATTCTGCAAGTTCTTCAAAGGATCCTCCAACGATTGGCTAAGATGGGAAAGGCACTGCTCGTCGTTGGGATCCGCCACGACGGAGGAAACCAGCAGCGCCACCGCCAATAGCTGGCCCCAAATACCCATCCAGCTAGCGCATGTGGTAAAATGCACACCAACTGTTTGTTTATTTTCCTGAATGGTGATTAAGATAATGTAAGTGAGAGACTAATCATGTAATTACTAGAAATTTTCTAGTTGAATCATAATGTGTAGGTGTTAACTAACTGCCCTTATATATATATTCATCGGACACAATTAAAATTAATGGTCCAAAGTGTTTTGCAAACAAAAGTGTAGAAGCAAAAAAGAAAGCAAGAAATGTGATATTCCCAGATACTAGTGCATACAAACCAACATTCTGTTGTGGCTCTTTTATCATCTGGGCCCGACTGAAAGTGATCAACATATTTTCTTTGTTTAAATGGACCCATTAACTTTATAAAATATCACGTATATGGGTACACTTATTTGCACCACCATCTTTCTTAGATACACTTCTTTTTTTAATAAGTACTACTCCTTCCATCCCGGAATTACTTGCACAGTTTGACCGGCATGTTGTTTAAGAAAAGTGGATTTAGTGGTTGATGATGTAAGATAAAGGAGGGGTATTTTAGGTAATTTGATGATGTGTAAAGTGAAATGTATGGAAAAAAGGAGTGACTAATTTGAAAATAAAATGATGTTGTGAGGTTATTAATTTTGTGGGGTATTTCCATATTAAGAGTGTGCAAGTAATTTTGGAACGTCCTAATAAGGAAAGTGTGCAAGTAATCACGGGACGGAGAGAGTATATTTTTTATGACAAAAACTTGTGTAAGATCAAGTGGGATCGTTATCACTTTTCAACGTAAATTTATCAAATTTTAATGTTAAGTCAAGTGTCACAAGAGAAGATCCGCCTGAAATGTAGTTTCCTATCATAAATACTCCCTCCGTTCCAATATAAGTTATGAATATTCCACGGTAAGTTTTTCATTCCATAGTTTTCTCAACATATTATTTTCTCTTTTCCAATCACATTATACACTATTATTTTATCATAATTCATCGTAAACGGTGCATCGATAGTTCCTATACCCACATCTTATGAAGTGTAGATTATCTTTGGACAAAATGGTTCACCTTTTCAAATCTTATAGACTGCTAAAATATTGATTATATGTGACATAAGTGATAATTAGTAACTATACCTTATGGTTGTATGACAATTAAAAATTCTCAAAGGTAATTTTGAGATATCCGACAATTAAAAAAGTAATGCTTACCGGCACCACCGGCGGCAGCGATATAACAGGAAAGTGTGCAGTCACGCGCAACTACGCAAGCAGAGAAGAAAGGTTATTGGGCTTTTATTTCAGATCTGAATATCAAATATCCAAACTACAATTTATGAGTACACCCACCACCCCCAATAATGCAACTTTCCCACGATTTTCCACCTCTCTCTTTTTTACAATGCCACAACCAAAAACCTCTTCTCAACTTTTTTTTCTATTAACCAGAGTCCAAAAAAATACAATATTATGAAAATGCCCGAATTTCGGCTAATTTTTTTTTTTAAAATGGAGACTAGTTCAGATCGGAAAAATTCGATCTGATTTCGAAAAAAGAAAAAAATACTAGTACAAACAGAGGAAGACTTATGGCAGCGAACAGGGGAAGCTTGGAAAAAAAGACAAAAAGAATACCTTGTTGAATCTCAGAAACGCGAAATACGGGGCAGCGGCGCTGCGAATGGTGCTGGAGGAGGCGCGACGACCAGGGCGGCGGTGCGGCGGATGGGTTGGAGAGAAGAATGAACGGGAGATGAGGTTTTAAAAATGAAAAGAGGGGGGGGTGTGCGCTAAATAAACAATTAATTGAGATATCGAATTGCACCAACTAATTTTTTTATTTTTTTTTAAATATATGTTGTGATTGCTTAAATTCGTAAATTTGAAAAATCTAAATTGTAAAAACAGATGCTCCAAAAGGAAAAGGAGTGAAAATATGGTGATTTTTTTAAAACGAAAAGGAAAAAAACTAGACTAGTGAACCGAAAGTAGTAAATGGAGGACCACAAAGCACTGCTGAACCATATGATAAAAATGTCTCGTGAAGAATACAATAGTACCAATCATTTTACTATTTTATTTTTAAAAAAAAAACTATTTTATTTAAGCCACATTATTTTACTATACTAAATACTATGAGGAGGCAGATCATAGTATCATGTGTGTCATCCAGCACATCATGACATGCTATAATGTAAGCCCACTCATCCACCAAACCCAATCATCATCATTTCATTTAAAGAAAATCAAAATCTCCAATTTCAAATCACACCAGCCCCTTGCCATCCAACGGTTAGGTGACAGATACATTATAAATTGCTAATAAATACATAAAATAAAGTTATATAATACATTATAAATTGCTAATAAATACATAAAATAAAGTTATATACTATTTTCGTTCCATCGATTACTATAAGGTTCATCTTTCATGCGTGTTTTGTGATAGAGTTAAAAATATTGAATTGAACAAAAATTAAGAAAACAATCCTAAAAAATGTTAGGATTTATAATCGCCACAATTAGCTCATACAATAGTTATAAGCACTAAAGTCCATATAAGAAGACTCAAATAACCTAAAGTCCAAGACTAACTAAATTCAATAAACCCAATGCAGGCCTAACAGGTAAGTCCATATCAATTGTCGGCGTCGGCAAAACAACATTGATCGCAAGGCTAAATTTAGAGACTTGAACAACCATATCAGCCACGTCCAGCCGTGTACTCCCCTCGCCACCTAGACCTGATGCACGAAGCGCCACGAACGACTTCTTGTCCCAATTCAACCTGCATTGCCGCCTCGATCCCATGGTACGTGCAAACCTTTCAGCATCTCTTCCCGTTTTGTTAGTGAGTAATTTCATCCATACTTCGCTAGGCGTACCCGATGTTAACCGTGGTATAGACCGTCAGTTAATCGCAGCAACAATTAGCATCGTCCTTGTTCTTAAATCAATTCTCTTGTTATAATCGATGGTGTGGCTGCTGGGATTTGGCAGTTTCGGCGAAGCTAGCGTGGTGGTAGATGGCCCCCCTTCCGCAGGTATTTCAGCTGTCGCTAGAAAATGATCTGGGGTCAAGGACGACGGGACTATTAGAAATGAAACGTCGAACGCACAAACCAAGTTGCTAAGCATGGCACCTTGTTCGGTTGTAGTGGGGTTGAGCCCCGACGTAGCACTCACGGAGACTGAAGGCACCATAGAAGCGGCAGTGGGTTGGACCACAGGACTGTATTCCGTTGGTGGGACGAGAGTCTCAAATTTGGCCATGATAGCCTTGAACATACTCTCATGGGTTTCAAGGGTTTTTCGAATGTTGGAAAATTCCGCTGAGCGGACGAGGCGATTCTCAAAGTGCGTCTCAAAAGCTTCAATCTTCTTCTTCATCGCATCACACCTCTCCATCCCCGTCATGATTTAAGATTCGGTAGGTCAGACCAATTGTTAGAGTTAAAAAGATTGAATTGAACAGGAATCAAGAAAACAATCCTCAAAGAGTTCACGATTTATAACCGCCACAACCGAAGTTACAATTTTAGGAATCAAATCTATATTCCAAAATTATAATTCTGAATGAATCCAAATAATCAACTTCTACGTCATTTTTAAGCACCAAAACCCATATAAGAAGGCTCAACTATCCTAAAACCCAAGGATATAAAAGAAAGACTAACTAATACACCCAATATAGGCCTAACAGGTAAGTCTCCCGGCTGATATTTATTTGCCCTCTCTATTCGAGGTGTATCATTTTGATTAAAAAATACGGAGTATAATAAAATAATAGATGTAATACAAGTGATGTGGTGGTGAAAAAGAAAATAATAGACTAATATGAGATGAAGTATGATAAAATAATAAATAAAATATAAGTGATGTGATGGTGAGAAATAAAATAATATGTTGAGATTCTATTGGATTTTTTTTTACTTTTAAAAAGTACGTGGATTTATAAAATTCATAGAGTCCATGTAGAGTTTGACTAACTTTTTTTATTGATTTATATGGATTTTCATAGACTTGACAGGATTGTGAAATATATTTTTCTATTGATTTATATAGAATCTCATAAACTCCAATATTGATGCAAATAGTTTTTTTTTTTTTTTTAATGTGAAGTGTTTTTTTTTAAATAACATTATATATATATATATATATATAAATAAAATATTTTACCAATAAAATATATATATATATATATATATATATATATAAAGTTTATATATTAATTCGGGCGGTCGGATACCCGTGGGTCGGGTATAGGGGTGTAAGTGAGTCGAGCCCACTCGCGAACTACTCGTGCTCGACTCGAAAAAAGATGGAAATCGACTCGAAGTTAATCGAGTCGAGTCGAGTTTTGAGCTACTCGAGTAGCTACCGAGTTCGAGTTCGAGCTCATAAATACTCGGCTCGAAAGGCTCGCGAGCCTAATCGAGCTTGAACAATATTTACTATTTTACCATTAATATATAATTTATATTTATATACGAGTAATCGAGTCGAGTCGAGCTCGAGTTTATTTTAGAAAAAAATATGTTTTAAAATTAATTTTGAAAATTATATAGGTAATCGAGTCGAGTCGAGCCGAGCTCGAGTTTATCGAGTTTCTTATCGAGTCGAGTTCGATCTTCAAAATTTTAGACTCGACCGAGTCGAGTCGAGTATCGAGCTTCGAGTATAACAATCGAGTCGAGTTTCGAGCTCAACATTACTCAGCTCGACTCGGCTCGTTTACACCCCTAGTCGGGTATAAGACCCAAACCCGACCCATACTTAATACGGAACGAATCTGACCTGACCCAAAGCTCGCGGGTGGGGTGGGTATCCACGGGTCGGGTCGGGTCAATATTGTCATTCCTACTTTTGATCTTTAATTCGTTTTCAGAGTTCTCTGGGAGAATCCGTTGAAATCTCTTGTTTTTAGAAGAATTTTTGGATAATGCAATTTATTTATATTTTTGGGGAGAATCCAACAAAATGTATTAAAATTCATAGACTGTTAATACCTAAAGATTTTTAAAGACATTTTAAAATTCGTATTGAATACCTCAAAATTTTAAAAGACTTTTTAAAATCCAATTTGAATACCCAAGTTCAAAAAAATCCTACAAAATCCACAACCAATATATCCCCTTATTGTGTAACGTCTATAAAAGGAAGGTGTTAAACTTATTAATTAACAAATAATAAGTAAAAACTCCATATAATAACATTAATGGAGTACATAACGAACTCTATTTTGATTGCGGATAGGGTAATAACGAACCTTATCCTGAGCTTTTTTTAATAATATATTATTATTTAAAATTTAAATTAATAGAATAAGATTGTTTGGATGGGTTTTAACAAAATAAATTAAAGTCCACATCAATGGGCGCTTTTAAGAGAAAAGGGAGAATGGCGCCTTTAAAAATGGCGCCCATGGAATCTTCTTGGGTGGGATGGATGGGCTGGGCGGAAGGTGGGGGCGGTGGGTTCATGGTCTGGCCTAGCCCACGAACATCACTTAGCCCGTTGAACTGGACTGGGCGGCCCGAATTGCCAGCTCTAAACATACCTGCAAAATTAATCAACCACGATTTGATAATCAATAATCTAGCATAAGTTGGCTAATTTTGCCCTCATCAATCGCCAATTTATGCTCTGTAATTTTCAACCAAAATAAGAGCAGTGGCAATAGATCAAGGATAGTTTCAGCATAGACCGTTAATAATTGATCTTATTTAAATTTCAAAGGAGGAATGTGGCCATGGTGGAATAGAGTTCCTTTTTTCTACTAGGGTTCTCAGTGATGAACAATTATGATGTGTGTCTTGTACTTATATTTGGTAATTTGTATGGGTACTCATGTTTCCGTGTTGTCGTACTCTATGGGACATATTGATAGTATTGTTTATGATAATGGCATTTTTTGGATGTTCACGGGCTTCTATGGCAACCCCAAATAAGCCATTCGCAACCACTCATGGGACCTTAACAGAAATCTCGCCCACCAACATATTCCTATCATCATTGGATGGATTATTGGAGGTGACTTCAATGAGATATTCTATAGTATTGAGAAACGAGGGGGCAATTCTAGACCTTCGACTCAGATGGAAGACTTCAGAAACCTTATGTCGGAAATCAACCTCTTTGACCTGGGTTTTAAGGGTCCGCCCTTTACCTGGGTCAACAAAAGAAAGGATACGGACCTGGTTTTGGAGAGGCTAGACAGGTACCTATCTTGTTCAGACTGGCGCGATTTCTTCCCATCCGCGGAGGTTCTTCACCTTGAATACTCTAGGTCAGACCACTGCCCTATTAAACTCATGCTTAAAAGTTAACTACTTAAATAAAATGAACATATTTTTTGTGGACAAAAAAAAATAGGACTGAACACACTTTTAATGGATTCAGCGAGTATTTTTTTAAATTTGGCCCTAGTGTGGTAGACAAAACTAGTTGCTCCGATGGTGATTTGCAAATTAAGATTAGACACAAAAACACAGTTTTCGTAATGATTAGACTGCATGACCCACATGTATGGTATTTTATTTAAAAATAATGAAATGAAACAACTTTACAACTCAGAATTTGGGTTCAAGATTAAGAATAGAGAGATATTGGTCTGATGGTATGTGTGGAAAATGAAAGAGATAAGGATTTGCACGCGACATTGGACAATTATGTTTGAAGAATATATATATAAAAAGGGTCCATAAAAGAGTTTCAATTATGTGGGGTGTGCACGGTTTGAAATTATAAGTTGACAAATTTTAGGAAATTTAACAATTAATGACATGGATAAAATTTATTAATTTACTCACTTATAATTAATTCACTCACTTTATTTAACATTGTTATATATATATATATATATATATATATATATATATATATATATATATATATATATGGGTTAATGACAAATTAAATCACTACCACTCGTTCGTTTGTAATTTAATACAAATCTTTCAATAATTGTAAATAAATCACCAATTTTACATATTGTTGCAAATTAGACTTCTTGACAAACTCATTTGAACCCGAATAAGACGTTTTGAAATTAGATCAAATTTAAAGAAAAATGTTGTTTCATTAAGAATGTGTCATGTCAACAAAAAGTTTAAATTGCATTATATTCGGGCACAAATGAATTTGTCAAGAAGTCTAATTTATAACAATATATATGTAAAGTTTGTAATTTATTTGCGATTATTAAAAGGTTTAGTTTAAATTACAAAATGAAAGGTGATGATTTTTATTTACAATTAACACTTGTTATATTGATTAAATAATAAAGTTCCAAAAAAGAAAAAAAAAATTATTTCCGTTTCAGTTTGTATTATCGTTTAGATTGAATACAATTTCATTGTAAACTCTTACAAGATCTACCTTCATTCACTCAATAGCTTTTGTCAATAAATGAGATGAGTTGTTTGGTTTAAAATAAATAAATATATATAGAGTGTAATGATACCGGACCAATGATAGATTTTCTATTGAACCAACTATGTGTATAAATATAATGGGCAAGTAATTTATGCATGTAGTTGATTGTATAAGAAATCAACTATTAATTTCTACATCAAAATTGTATACTATATATCATGTTTACTTAAAAAAAAAATTGTCTACATTCTAGTGAAAGTTCATCAACTTTATTTTTTTTATCTATTTAAATGAAAGTTATTCATTCATTTTTTTAACAATCTATTTTTTTTCACATTTTATTATATTATTTTTTTTCCTCAATGACAATCACCTCTAAATACATCTATTTATTCAATTATATTTCTTAATTTTTGTAGACACGTACACTTGCCTCTTTATTTTGAGAGAATATTTAATAAATTAATGTAAAGGTACGATGGGTTCTGTTCTGGGCCACTTTGGTTCTGACCAGACCTGTTCTATAAAATCAAGCCCAAATTGGAAGATGGGTTTGTGGTCTGAACAAGTAAGCCCATTCATATTAAAGTCCAAGAAATAGTATAGAATCACCATTTTTAGGTTTATTCTTTAAATTTTACACGGCTTTATTGCCATTTTAGAGTATTTGACTATGGCATGCCTTTGTAAAATTGACATATAAAAATTTGGATGTATTGTGTGGTACATTCTATTCCCTCATTCCCGTGATTAAGAGTGTGCAAAAAAAGTATCGGAATCGAATCGATCGGTCAGTTTTCAATCCGATCCTCGATCCTTCAAATTTTTAAATTCTATGTCGGTCAAATTGTGCAAACCATATTAGGACGAAGGTAGAATATTAATTTTGAGTCATGTTTAGAGTTTTTTTTACAAAATTTGACTCAATTTTGACTGCATCCGGATTTTTTTTTATGAAATGTATTAGTTAATCTAATCTAGGTAGTAGTGGTTTGGTTACTTAAATATCTTACTTTATTTTATTGTTATTCGAGTTTCGAGATAAATAATGCATAAGACTAAAAATGCATTTATACATAAATTAATTTAATGAATATGTTCAAACTCACTCGTTTTACATTTTTTACAGCATGCCTAGTATTAACTAAATTTGTATAATCAAGATGGTCGAAGAAAAAAGAGAGATTCACTAAATATATTTTCAAATTAATATGATAAATATATCAATTTTTTCATCTCAATGTTAACCAATATTAAATATATACTCATAAAGTTGAACAATCTTAATTTATATTTAAAAGACATATATGTAATTATAATATACATAATTTTATGATTGGCAGTATGGGCATGGAATCTAATTATAATATACACATATATATCTCTGTTGTAGTACTTTTTACGTGTTTCCTACCAACAAATTTGGCCAAATATATATTATCTCAAAGTCACATCCTTATCGCTCTTTGTCCTCTTTGAATCCTCCAAGATTCGATATTCCATACTTAGGCTTAATTTCCAAAAATCTTTGACCTTTCTATATTCCATACAAGTCTCAACATACATAAACTTACATTTTTTTTAAACAATATTAGTTGTTTTTAGTTAACAGTATTATATGTTTTTTAATACTCTCTCATTCCCACACAAAGATAACTACATATTCCTTTTTTGGATGTCCCAAATTATAGTTACATTTTCTCTTTTACTTTATTATTAAATGTTTTATTGTCAATTTTACCTTAAGAGTAATTAAGGCTTAACAGATTTTGAAGTTTGAGATTTTAAGGGTAAAATTGACAACATTTATTGATTTTTCTTAATCTGTGTCTAAACTTTACTTCATTTTGGGATAAATCTCCTTTACTTTGCTTCCGTCTCATAATTTTGATAAAATTATACCCGTTTTAAGTAACTAATTTAATTAGATGTCTAACTACATAAGTTAAGATTAAATATGCTATCCATTGGAAATGAATAAAACAGAGTAGAATATACCGTATATGGTTGTAGAGGATTGCTAAATTAGAGTATAAAAATCTGCATTTCGACCAGAATATAAAACACTTCACTTAATTTTGATGTTTTGAGTTGAAAATGATCTAAATATGTTTATTTGAAAAGTTTTTTTTAAGGCAAGTTTTTTAAAAATGACATAAAGACTTGAGAAAAGTGATGTGCACGACTACAACTAGACTTGGAGGGACATGAATTCTCTCCATTTATTTTGATAAATGTCCGGTAAATTTTGTAGAAAAATCGATACATTAAATAGGTTTCACACTTTTGTATTTTCACTCAGTTTCGGGTATCCGATCCAAGGATCAATTCCACTCAATGACGGAGCCACATAGGGCCCAGCGGGGGCAGTGGGCCCCCCACCAATTTTTTTTTTATTATGTATATTTCGTCCGTTTTATAATTATTTGTATACTTTTTTTTATTTGAGACGTTTTAAAATTATTTTTACACTCATAATACTATGTAAATAATCTATAAAATTAATATTCTCACTACTTCATTTTATTTTTAAAATTGTCACTCATTTTAATATACATTCTTCCCTATATCTCACTAAATTCTTTTTAACACCTCATTAAATTCCTTTTATACCTCACTAAATAACCAAAAATACTCATTTATTTGATCCCACACCTCACTAAATTCACATTTTTTTAAAAGTGAACTTGTCAACGTATTCAAGTCATTACGGGACGGAGGGAATATATTTTAAGTTATACATTTGTCTAATAATTTTAGCACCGTTTCGCCTATTATGAGTCGAAACAATTAATCAAAATTTATAATGAATTAAATATAATATTATTTTATCTTTATAGTAATGTAAATTGGGCCCCCCAATCTAAAATTTCTGGCTCCGTCACTGATTCCACTGTTCCGTTTAAAGTCAGGACTTTGCGCTCTCTGTACGGACTGATCCTGTTTGCACCTAAAAGGGTTCGAACCTAAATTTAGAGAGGAACACACTCCTAAGTCATAAACCTACACCATTAGACCAACTTCTTAGAATATTTGTATTTTCACTCATTATGTTATCACATGCCTATCTCTCTTAAAAATTATCAAAAGAAATGAGAGATCCAGAGAAATGATTTAAACTATCTTAGAAAAGTTGATTGTGAGTAGGACTAGGGTAAAGGAAACATGATGCATGATGTAGGAATTTTTATATTTTTAGTAATGATGGGGCAATGACCACCATGTATTGGCCGGCAAATCTTGCAGATGTCTGTAAATGTAATGCATCATTACCCTTGTACCAAAAATGTCTATTCTTACATTAATTAATTTCTAAATTAACTTACTAATTTATGATCTAATTATCTAATTAATTAAATAAACCCCTTTGGCATCATTTTCATGGTAAATGGAAAAAGGTGCAACTTGATTACGTTACGTTGTAAGAGACAGAGAAGATGTCGTTATCTTAAATGCCAAAACAAGATATGCTTGCAATATATAAAACCGAAAATTAAATGAAACAAATAAAATTAGGAAATTAAGCTCTATTTCAATGGTTTATAACTAATAATGGTGGAGCCAACTAGAATTTATAAACGATTAACAGGCCTAAATTGGGAACCAGAAATTGATATTTTCTGGGAAACATGCAAACCATAAAAGGAATTGTGTAATATATACTCCGATGAATAATAAATGTTCACTCAGTTGCAGAAAAGTTTTCAGAAAGGTAGTAATCAAATTTATTGAGGTTTCCAGATGTAAATTTGTAAATATATATATATATATATTGGAAATAAATTGGTTAGATTGTGTGTATGTATGAATTAAAAATAACGAGATTTTGTGTAAAATTATGGATATTATGAGTTTATGAAGTGTTTTTCATTTTATGAGCATGAAAAATGAAAGTGTGAAAGTTTTTTTTGAGAGGAGAGGGTACGTATTTTATACTAAGTTAATACTCTTTTCTTATCGGGACATACTAAAATTATTTGTGGGTACATTCCAATATGAAAATATAATCCACAAAACTAATATAATAAAATTGTCACAATTCACATTTTATCATACAACTTACTAAATCACCCCAAAACCAAATTATTTCTAATTTATTTGATCCCACACTCTAAACTTTTTTTTTTAAGTGTGCCAATCTTTGTATACAATTCATCCTGTGACAATGAGAGTACACTACAAAATATTGGCTAGAAGGCAACGGCAATTGGCAACGGCAGGCTACCGTTGCCAATTGGCAACGGCATTGATAACGGGAAGAAAAAAGGCGACGGGGGCGGGTGTCGTTGCCTTAAGGCAACGGATAAGGCAACGGGAGTGAACCCCGTTGCAAAAAGGCGACGGCATACAAGGCCCGTTGCCAAAAGGCGACGGCAGTGGGCCCCGTTGCCATTTGGTAACGGGCCCCCACTCGCTAAAAGGCAACGACAGTGGACCCGTTGCCTTTGCCGTCGCCCTACTTCAATTAAAACCCCTTTATTTGATTTTAGCACTAATTATATATTAACAATGATGCTTCAGTCTTTAATCACGATACATAAATATAATTAATTAATAAAATTCGATTTATAAATATAGTGATATACATAGGTATCTCCGTTTCACAATAATTTTTATAGGTAAGTGGATATAAATATTAAAAAAATGTAATGATGAGTAGACTTTGAGAGGTAAATATGTAAATTTTTATGTATAAAGTAAATAAATTAATTGACTTGTGTGTATGTGTAAGGTTAAAAGTAATGATATTTTGTGTAAAAATGTGGATATTGTGAGGATGTAGTTTATAAAGAGTTTTTCATATTAAAGGTGTAAAAATTATTGTAAAAATGTTAAAAAAAAAATGTGAAAGTTATTGTGGAATATACGGAATACTCTTTTTTATAGAATTCCATCACTAGCATATAATGTGCATGCGACTGAATAAATCATCATAATGGTGAGAAAAAAAAAAAAAAAGCTTTACAATTGCATGATGACCAAAACAATCATATATATTCACCAAAATATAAATAGAAGGAATCAGAACAACTGCAATACTTAAATACAAATTTTATTATATTTAATGTTGTGAATTGAAAATTAGAATGAATTTAAATGATGTGATTAGAATAAATTTATATGAATAAATTTATATGTATAAGCAAAAATAATTATACTCAATGTTGTATGTAATTATAATGTTGTGAATTGAAAATTAGAATGAATTTAAATGATGTGATTAGAATAAATTTAAATGGATAAGTGAAAATAATTATACTCAATGTTGTATGTAATTATAATGTTGTGAATTGAAAATTAGAATGAATTTAAATGATGTGATTAGAATAAATTTAAATGGATAATTGAAAATAATTATACTCAATGTTGTATGTAATTATAATGTTGTGAATTGAAAATTAGAATGAATTTAAATGTTGTAAATTGAAGATTAGAATAAATTTAAATAGTGTAAATTGATACCTTAATTAAATTATTTAATTTGAAACACATTATAATTTAGTTAATTCTCATTTAGAAATAAATATGATATACTTTGACAATTTAATAAGCAACAATTAAAGTTAAAATGGATTGAAATAAAGAATTGAAACTAAAATTATATTGAATATATATTAATTGTGTTCACAACATGACGACTAAAGCTCCTAGCCTAAACGGCACACAGGGGGCGCCCAAAACTCTACAGGACCGAGAGGTCCCGTGCTCGAAACCCAGCAGAAGCGAAAAAGTCCTGTGCTCGAAACCCAGCAGAAGCGAAAAAGATGAAAATTCGCGAATATTGGGTGGCCCAGTGGTGGGGGGTGTATATTGGTTGCCTTAGAGACCTGGGTTTAAAGATGAAAATTCGCGAATATTGGATGGCCCAGTGGTGGGGGGTGTATTGGTTGCCTTAGAGACCTGGGTGGGTTTAAAGATGAAAATTCGCGAATATTGGGTGTATTGGTTGCCTTAGAGACCTGGGTTCGAAACCCAGGTTCTCATTTTTTAAAAGCTAATAAAAAGGCAACAGCTGGGCCCCATTGCGAAAAGGCAACGGTTTTCTCCAAATCCGTTGCCTATAAAATAGCAACGACCATATTGGCAAGGGCGGAGTGCCGTGCCGTTGCCTTTGCCGTCGCCTTCTTGATTAGTGAGGGAGAATCCGTTGCCTTCCCCCTCGCCATTTTGGAAGTTTTTTGTAGTGGTGGTGGGGGGTGTATTGGTTGCCTTAGAGTTAAAGATGAAAATTCGCGAATATTGGGTGGCCCAGTGGTGGGGGGTGTATTGGTTGCCTTAGAGACCTGGGTTCGAAACCCAGGTTCACATTTTTTAAAAGCTAATAAAAAGGCAACAGCTGGGCCCCGTTGCGAAAAGGCAACGGCCTCCACGCCCTTGCCAAAAGGCGACGGCCACCTGTCTTTGCCAAAAGGCAACGGTTTTCTCCAAATCCGTTGCCTATAAAATAGCAACGACCATATTGGCAACGGCGGAGTGCCGTTGCCTTTGCCGTCGCCTTTTTGATTAGTGAGGGAGAATCCGTTGCCTTCCCCCTCGCCATTTTGGAAGTTTTTTGTAGTGGTATTTTATAAAAAAATATTAATTATTTATAGTAAAAATATTATGCATACAACCAACTTAATTTAATGAAGAATATAGTTTTTCATTTAAATAAAGATGTCCAAATCTTGTAGAAAAAGTTTGGAACTTGTTGACAAAATATTCCCACCAAAACAAATCAACTACTATGATTTGTGCCTTTAATTTAGAAAATCTCACATCAAAGTAAAATTAGACCGATTTGTACAAAAGTGATCAAATCATGAAATGGTCTTTCAAGAATACATGATCATCATGATGCATCAGTCCATGCAGAAAACAAAGGCACTTGAGGCCTAATTGGAATCCAAGAAGTGGCATTGCTTGTCGTCGGCCCGGGGACGAATACCGGGAGGACGTTTCGATCGGGGCTTCCTTCCCTCGAGCTACTCAACGAACAACAAGTGTTCGACAAATTGCCCCCTATCTTCCCCCCTTCATCGCCTAAAGGTTTTTTGGCTGCGACGACGTTGCTCAGACTAGGTATCAGCTGATTGTTGAACGAATTGTCGTTAGACGACGAAGCAGCAACAACTTCGACTTTAGCCCGCCTAGCCATTTCACCGGAGAGGAGGCCGTTGCTCCCCATGATCCGCTCCACATCGTAGCGCGAGATGTCGAAGTTCGTCACCGCGTTTACGCCCCGGAATTTGATAGCTGCCACGTCGTACGCCTCCGCCGCTTCCTCTTGAGTGCCTGCACCAATACAAATTCAATTCACACAACTAAATAATTGTAACAAAATATAAGTACCTAAGTGCAATTTCAATTTTGAGAAATTATAATAAATTTTTAAATAATACTGACTAAATGTGCCAAGGTAAAGATCTTTATTTCCGGCAACACGGCCAATTCGAGCTTGCCAACGTCCATGTTGATGATGTCTGCTAAAGAATAATACACACACTTAGATTTCATTAATACAAAATCATTTTATCAAAATATTATAAAATATCAAAAAGACCTTGTGACTCCTCTGTAAATCGAAGCTCCCCTGGAAAAACCACTGCTTTTCCTGCACAATAAAAGTAGTATTAAATCAACTTTCATTTTTCGTCCGTCTATTATATTTATTAAACCTTCTCAAATGAGCAACATATTCTTGTCTAGTCATATTCTTCATATCTTCAATTTGTTGTTGATAATCATCCACTGGAAAATTGATGTGAGTGGAAGCCCCCCAGTATTTAAGGGCTGCTAAATCATAAGCCCTTGCTGCTTTTTCTTCCATATCATATCCCCCTAATTTTACAAAGTAAGTAATTATGTAACCATTCAAAAAGTGGGGTAATAACACAAAAAAAAGTATTCACTAAAGTATTTTACCTAAGTAAACTGGAATAAAGCAGTTGATACGCCACCCATCAATAAAAAGAAGAGAAAATCAAACACTCAAGTTAGTAATAATCATAAAATTAAAAGAAATGAAGTCATTTTCACTAACCTTGTCTCCCCTTTCTACTCTGCCCTTCTTTTTTGCAACTATTGTCCCATAGATGCGCTTCATATCTCCCCGTCCACCTATGCCTAAATTATATAAAAAATAATAATATTTAAATAAAAAATGATGAGACGGTCTCACACAAGTTTTTGTAGCGTTACCTAGTAACGCCTCTGTACTGGGAAGTTCGTTGACCAAATGTGTCAATGGACTTGCGATGAACAATTTGTTTCTGGTCAACTTTCTCCGGTGGGCCCCTTTTCTTATTTTCCGACCCAGTGCATTCTTTTGATTGGCTCATTGATAAGCTCAGAGAATGCAAGTCGCCGTACCCCGCCGCTTCTCCGCCGCCCATTGTTGGGTACATTGAGTAGTTTTCATATTGGCCGGCCGGAAAATGTTGGCCGGAGTTTGTTTGCTGATAGTAAAGGCTGTCTAAACTCAGGGCCATTCCCCCGGCGCCAAAGAAATCCTCAAGTTTCGGCGCTGATGAAGAGTAAAAAGTAAAAAAAAAAAAAGTCATTAGTAATATGTATTATTTGAATTGGAGTGGTGAAATGGTAAAAAGATTGAACCTTGGGGCTGATGTGATGTGTTGATGGCTTCCATTAAACAGAGTGAGCCGTCGGATTTGAGTGGCATGACGGTTAAGTGGGAATAAAAGGCGGGGTTATTGACGGCGGCGTTATCTCCGCCGTCAACGGGGTAGTATGTGGGGGGATAGTTAAAGTTGTGTGAATCCATTGTGGGAGCAGAGAGAGAGAAGCCTAACCAGTTGTTGTTGTTGTTGTTTTCTTGGTTACTACTATCATTACTCATTGTAAAGAAAATTACAATGATTGGAACCAAATAAACTAGTAATTTGAAAGAAAGAAAATTGGGGTTGTGTTTTGTTTGGTAGCTGCAGAGTTGTGTAGAATGAATGATGATATCTAAGGGAGAATCTATGGTATGTAATAAAGAGAATGGGAGGGGGAGGGGGAGGGGGGGATTTGAAGTAAACAAAAAGAATGAGCTGGGGGGAGCAATGGTTCCAGCATTCCATAGGGATCTGTGCTTGAGAAAGACATTTTCTTTTGCTTTTCTTCTCTCCCTTCTTCCCCTTTTCTTTTTACACATCCCTTTGTAATACTATACTTATAATAAAGACTCCTTTTTTTATCTACTGAAATGTAACTATAGTTTTAGTTAATTTCATGTAATTAAACAATATATACTTCACTTTGGGGACATCATTTCTGCTTGTGTGAGGCTCAATTCTCAAATGTTACGGTCGTTTTTGCTAGGAGGTTTGCAAATATATTGACACACACTTTAGCTAGAGAAGCACGTCGTTTTGAAGATTCATTTTGTTGGATAGATCCACCGATCAAATGTGGTTGGACTATCTACACATATTTGTGTTTGCAATAATGAAAGCTACGAGTTTCCATTAAAAAAAAAAAAAGAGGTGGGAGAGCTTTGGTATGAAATGGAAATGTGGGAGAGGGATGGATTGGTGGAAATTTTTAAGCTTTGTTTGATTTGATGTTCCCGGTTAAATTATGAAAATAATACTCCCTCCGTGACTCCGTCCAATTTTATTATACCCATTTCTCCGGGCACGAGTTTTAATGAATATTGATTAGTTTATGTATAAAATAAATAAATTGGGGATATGATGGGATGTTGTGGACTCCATTTATAGATAAAGTGATTGTTTATGAATAAAGTAAGTGACAAAGTGGGTAAATAAGTGATGGTAGGAGGGTGGAGATAAAGTAGTATGAATGCTATTTTTTTCAAAAAGGGTATAGACATAATAAAATTGGACAACCAAAAAAGAAAAATGAGAAATAATGAAATTGGACGGAGGGAGTATTGGATATCAAACAATGTACATGCAAATGCTGAAAAACAATGGTATAAATTTATTTTCATCATTTAACGCATCTTATATACCCTATCCTTTATTAAATTATTCTGCAGGCCTCTTATATGCTTTTTTTCGTATAAACTTATTTTTTTTATCAAACGGGGCATAACAGTGTTAGCGGTATATATTGAAGCATAACACTAGTTTTAATAAAGAAATATGACTTCCGGTCGAAAAAAGTAATTAGGTGCATATAATAAGGGACGTGTAATGAATACAAATGACTAGTATCAAAATCCTCATTAACAAACACCTAAAGTCCAAAACTTGGCGCCCGGTATTATATGTACCAGCTTGCAGAAAAAAACATTCACTTATTAATATGAGGGTGGTCAAAAATTAATAGTAAGTTATTAGTATATGATATGATTTGACATGATAATTATTTGCCTGCTCCGTTTTATACTGTCGAGTGTCTTGTCATGTTACATATCCTACCCTTTTTAATTAAATATTTTCTCCATTTCTCCTTTTACTTTAACAAGAGATTAATGTGGGAATTGTTTTTTTATTGAAGGTATTAATCTATTAAAAATAATAAGATAAAAAAAGACGTTTTATGTGGAAAAATTATATTTTGTGTAATTTTGGAATATTAAAAAAAATGAAAGTTACTTTTTCAATTTTAGAATAGAAAAATGTAATAAGAAACGATTGAAATGGAAAAGAAACAATCTAATTAGAGAAAAATGTAATTTATACTCCTTCAGTCCTTCCATTCAATTTTTTTTTTTTATGTATGGTTCTTTTAATTTAACATGTTTAAGGAATATAAATAAATTAATTGTATATAAATAAAGTAAATGATAATTTGAGTACATAAATGATAGTTTAAAAAATGATGATAAAACTATTATTTTTATTTTAGACAAACATATTAAACTTGTGAATAAAAAGTTTGGTAGGATTGACTACCTATTAATTAATGTTATTTTTAATTTATTTTTGGTTTTCTTACAACAATATTAGGTTGCATATATAATCTTGGAATAGATTTCTCCTTGCAGAAGAAATCTAGTCTCTCTGGTCACCTCACAATAAGTAGTACACACACACGCACACGCACACGACACATATATTTTAATACTATACCTATCTATGATCTATATATATATAGATACATATTTGTATGTATGTGTAGCATTCTGTGTGGTTTTTGTTCTGGAGCTACAACACAACACAGTGGGTATAGGAATCTATATACAGGCACAGCTACTCTCTAAAAAATGTTGATACAATTACGAAAAGTATATATCAAAGGCACAACAAGATTTATTTAATTAAAAAAAAAACATGAAAAAGGTAGTTTGACTGGGGGGAGGATAAGGTTTGCAAATAGAGGTACCTCTAAATCTAAATGTGGATATAGAGGTGTTCCCAAATCTTGTGTACAATACGATGAGTTGCCGTGCATTATGTAGCTTGTACGGTTTGGAGTGTTGCTTGGACACTCCATTTATTGTTATTGTTGTGAAAATGTCATGAGCAATAATGTTGTGTGCTCTTTTCAAACTCAAAATAAGACGTGAGGCCATTCACATTGTATTGTGTGTGCGCGCACGTTCTACCCTCCATTTGTTTATAAGTTTAAATAATAGATATAGTAATTGATGTAAGAAGAGAGATAGAGAGAAAATATAAGATATAAAGTAAAATGTAAAAATAAAAAATTAAAAGTACTCCGTATTAACACGGAGTACTTTTAATTTTTGCTACAAATATACTGTCATGAGAAGTTTGTAGATGAACGAAACAAATTATTGCTCATGACATTTTCACAACAATTTTGTGTTAATACGGAGTACTTTTAATTTTTGCTCATGACAGTATATTTGTAACAAATTATGTGTTGAAATTTTTTATTAGGCTTTTACTTAATTTTATGAGTTGAAAAAAATTGATTTCTAGAAATTAGGCTTTTACTTAATTTAACATTGTATATTTGTATCAGATTAATTGGCATGTAAATTATTGTACAATTGCATACATTTTCATATAGGGGTGTAAGAGACGAGTAGTGGACAAAGTGGGATAGCTCAAGTGGTTAGAGCACCACTACCTAGGCCTTAGGTCTTGGGTTCGAGTCATGGGGAGGAAAAAAAAAAGGGATGGGTATTTAACTTTCCATAAAAAAAAAAAGAGACGAGTAGTGCTGAGCTCGAAGCTCGAAATTCGAAACTCGACTCGACTCGGTTGAGCCTAAAATTTTAACGATCGAGCTCGACTCGATAAGAAACTCGATAAACTCGAGCTCGGCTCGACTCGATTACCTATATTATTTTCAAAATTAATTTTAAAACATATTTTTTCTAAAATAAACCCGAACTCGACTCGACTCGATTACTCGTACATAAATATAAATTATATACTATTAATGGCAAAATAATACTCCAATAATGTTCAAGCTCAATTAGGCTCGCGAGCCTTTCGAGCCCAGTATTTATGAGCTCGAACTCGTTAGGTACTCGAGTAGCTCGAAACTCGACTCGAGTCGATTTTGATCTTTTTTCGAGTCGAGCACGAGTAGCTCGCGAATAGGCTCGACTCACTTACACCCTTATTTTCATATATGTTGAGACGAACGGGAAAGAGGTGAACTCGAATGACATTTTTAAGGTAAAAATTTGTGTGAATAATGTAACAAACTAGCACATGTTACAAAATTAATATACGAGAATTAGATGAGGTAAAATTATTTCATGGTACGAGAGTCTTTCGTCATTAGACGAAATTGTTTGTATACAAATTGAAACTCGTTAACATAAAATCCAAAGAAGATCTTGTAATAAGATCGGGCAATGAGTCAACTGTGGAAAAAGTAGATTACGGAAAGCACCCTTGTCTGTCATAGGATATATATCTTCGATCTGCTGCTGCTGTTTGTAATTTTGTATTGTATTGTATGAGAGGGCAAAACAAAAGCTTCCCCTTTTTTTCTATAGAGAGAGAGAGAGAGAGTCTGGATTAAAGGTGTCTTTATTTAAAACTCTCATGCCAATTTTCAGTGTGAATGGTCATAGTCCAAAGCATGAGTGTCATGTCATAATCATATTCACAATCCCATTGCTTTCTTTCCCTGTTTCATAATTCTATAATCTTAACCTAAACCTTAAAAACCCAAATTAGAAATTTCTTTTTTTCATTTGGATTGGACCCTATTCAACTTGCTATATTTGATTCTTTTACTTATCCTGACAACTTTAAATATTTTGTTTTTCAAAGTTGCGAATTAGCCTAATTCTCTTACTTTTCACGTCGAATTAGCCAAATATTTAGTAAGGATAAACCAATCATTTGACCCCGTAAATTTATCAAAATTCCCTTATCTGTCCGGACAGAATTTTTCCACATAGCATTACCCTTTATTTTTTGGTTAATTACGTACTCCATTAAAACGTGTGTAACATGCTATAAAACATACTCCCCCTATCTTTTAATAAGTGTCATTTTAGCTTTTTTTCAACAAATTAAGATTATAAACTGTGGTCGATATCACCCTCCATTAATTATAACTAATTTTAATATAGAAATTTTGTTTGATAAAGAATGTAGTTAAGAATGTAGCTAATATTCATAAACCAAATAAATTTTGGTATAAACAATTTTTGTGGAATTTATTAATGAAAAATATTTATGGTAAATGAATAAGGATAAAATAGTCAAAACTAAAGAAAAAGCCCTAGAATGACACTTATTTTAAAATTAGTTAAAAAGCCAAAGTGATACTTATTAAAAAATGGAGGAAGTATTTTCTACATTTAATATGTATTCCAACATATTTGCCACTACGTAGTCTGTGAGCAAACAAAAATTTACATATTTGAGGTTAAATTAAACTTTAGAATACATAGGCCCTCCTCAAACGTACGAGTTTATGAGCTTCAACTTTGATGAACTTTTTCTGCACTTGATATTGTAATTGATAGCGTAAACAAGATCTTATAAACAACGTAAGTATTTGGAGGTGAACTAGTGACAGGGACGGGGCCATATAGTGAGTGCCCTGGTTGGGCAAGGCGGGCCCCACCAAAAAAAATTACTATAGATTTTTTCCGTTCCTCGTTACTTGTATATTTTTTTTTTTATTGAAACGTTTAAAATTAATGACACGCTCTTAAACATGAAAATAATTTACAAAATTAAAACCCTAGGTACACTATTTTATTTTCAAAATTATCACTTATTTTGAATCACATTTTTTCTACTTTTACGCGTCATTAAATTCAATCCAATTATATTTTAAAAAATATGATACAAATATTAAAGTAGAGTATTAAGAGACAAACAGTATGCTTCGAATTAAATTTAAGGGATGCCATGAGTTATACATATAAAATGGAGATTAAAACTGCCAAATATGATTATTATGAGGATAATGGGGACCTTATTTTAACTTTTGAGTGGAGATTAATATATATTTTTTTTTTTGAAAATGAGATGAATATAATTATGAATTATGAATATGAGTAATACTATATTTTTGCATGGAAGTATAGATAGAGTTGGAGTGGGAGGGAATATAGATGCAGAGAAAAGTGTAGTAGAAAAAGCAGGCCTACAAAACATGCTTTTAAGGCATCCCAAGACAATCACAAAAATACCAAGAATCCTAGGGTTGATCTTAGGCCTGTAAAAAAGTCAAGACAGATAAAAAGAAAAATAAAAACAAAAAAGCATTCAATTCAACTGCAAATAGCAGCAGGTAGGGTTTTACTTTGGGAGAAAAATCCAAATGGCTGTTCACAGAGAGGGAGAGAGAGAGCCTTACATGCATGCTAATTTTTTGGATTTATGACATTATCAGTTTCAGTTTTGCCACATAAACTTTTTGTCCCTTAAACAACAAGTGTATATATATAAGTACATTTTTTTTTTGAAGAAGAAGTACATTTTTACTATCACTATTAAATTTTATAATTCACATTTGAATTGAACACGAATTTAAAATAAAAAAATTGTTCATGTAAAAAGTGAAAGATTAAGGAAATAGATAAGTAGAAATAAAACACAAAAAAAAAGGAAAAATTATAAAGACTCTTCATTGAAGTAGATATGAAACAACCGCTCTTAGAGCAGTTGGTGTTGGAATGTGGGAAACCAACTGTGATTGTGTGGGTGCACTATGAGAGGCTTCCAGTGTAATGCAGTCATTGTATGGTAATTGGACACATGAATGTCCATTGCAATGAGGGGTAGGCGCTGCCACCTCGTGGCTTGGGCAAACGTGATCGTAGTTCTTCTCGTCCTAAAGGAAGGCCCCTCAGATCCACGGTCGGAACGAACCTGTGCGAATCCTAACTCGGCTATTGGGGCCACTTCAGTCCCTATAAGCAACTCATTCTCAGGCCTCTCTAGCGACTGTATGGATGAAGCTTCGGACAATACCCAGGAATTGGTGGTTGCTGCTTTGTTGGAGTCATCCGTTGACGATGGTCTTGCTCTTGCGGTTACGCTCCGCTCTTCGGAGACGCCAGGAGGCCCCAAGTCTGGGGTAGACATATCGCACAGCAACACTCAGAAAGTGTGATCAATGAATTAGAGAGGATCACCTCCAAGGCCTTCATTATAGATCCAACAACAAAATTTATGCATGAGTTGGACCTTGTTGCCTTGTATGAGGATCGATAGGGCGATGCTTTTGATCCCCATGAGTCTTTTTTCTTGTTACAGTCATTTTTTAGTTTGATTAGTTTTTACGAATTTGCGTGTTATTGCTTTTGAGGGGTATACTTTTTTCCTTTGTCCCGAGCTTTGTTTTTAAGGAGGATTTTTCCAAACAAGATTTTAATGGTGCCCCGACCTCTAGTTCGACTTGTGAACTTATGACTTCAAGTCTTTCTTTTCTTTTTCTTTTTAATATAAACCTTTTATTTACATCTACTCACTAATTCTACATATTTTTTTAATTAATTAATAAATTAAGAATTCTTTTAATTGCAGTTCAAGTAATATCTTGAAACATAATTTTTTCAAACCATTCTACATTATTTTAAAATTAATTTAATTAACAATAATTTTAGATAGAAGTATATACATATTACTCTCTCATCCCTTAGATAAGTTTGTGCATGTAGTGATGATTGGGGTATCCCTTAGATAAGTTTGTGCATGTAGTGATGATTGGGGTAGAAAGATGAAAAAAAAAGGTAGGGAAAGGTAACAATTTTGAAAGAAAACAAATTTTGAAAAAAGGGTGAAAACAATTGGGGTAGAAAGATGAAAAAAAATGTTTATACATTGAACATCACAATAAAAGAAAACAAATTTTGAAAATAGAAAATCAACAACACACAAAATGTAAAAGAAAAATTATAAATAATTATTTTTCTACTTCATTTAAAAAAAAACACACAGACAAACACATTTTTCTCAATGAAAATAACTATTTACAAAATTACTCATATTCATTTTCAAATGGACCTCTCCAGTGGATTAAGAGTAAAATGACAAAGTCCAGTTTGTTGAAATCAGTGTTGGGTTTATTCACAGGAAAAGTAAAAAGTCTGAATTGGGTTGTTCACTTACTTGTAGAATTTCAAACATGGGCCGTAGTTTTCAGATTAGGTTACCAAAGCCCAGATATATGGGTAAGGTTATTTGCACCGCAAGCTTTTGTTAAATAAACACCCGAGATTAATTCACATCCTATAAATATTGTGATTGGTAGATACACTCCTCCTAAACTGCCCAAACAACCCTACTCACTAAACTCATTTAGTAATTGTTACACCCCCTAAAATAATCCAACTTTCTTTTATTCTCTCTTTTCTTCCACCTTCTCCTATGTTGTTGCCCCGTCTATCCCTATCTCGCCGCACCCTCCCTCCTATTCTAATTTCGACATTGTCACACGTGTCTCTAATATGGTATGTTTTTGTTTGTAGATGAATTGTTAATTGAATTTGAAAATTTGTTACTATTCTAAAATTAACCCATATTTATCTTTTCAGTAAAATATTTTGACTACAGTAACATAAAATTTGAGATCTTTTTTTAAAAAGATCGAACTGACCTACAAATTTTGCCCCATGTTTGAATCATTTGATTTGTGATTCTTCTTTAAAATAAATCAATATAGTTTATTCAATAATCCAAGAAAGTGAAGAAAACAAAATTTTCTGAAATTCGATTCGAGAACTATTGAACCTATTAAGAAAATAAGAGAAATAAATGAAATAACTTCATTCATATTAAATTACTCATTCAATTTTATAACTGTATATGAGTTCGAATTTTAAATTGTCAAGATGATTCCGATCGGTTAGACGTCTCCAACTAATTAGAACACTTGAATATAGAAGAAATAACTGCTCTAGGATAGTAATTCAGAAAAGTAATCAACGAGACAAACAGCACACAAGGATTTAAG
This sequence comes from Galeopsis tetrahit, assembly GCA_963675135.1. NCBI lineage: Eukaryota > Viridiplantae > Streptophyta > Magnoliopsida > Lamiales > Lamiaceae > Galeopsis > Galeopsis tetrahit. The sequence continues at coordinate 3,467,324 of OY776120.1, forward strand.
TGGTTCGATCAATGTGATCTACATCCACTGGACCAGACTAGTACTTCTTTGATTGATAAAGAATGTTTACACACTCATTCACTCGGAATAGGATATTTCCTCACTTCACTCGTGAACTCACACAACTCAAAGAATACAATAACGTACTAAATCTCTCATCCAAAAAACAACATTTACAATGTACACAATCAAGAGTATATAAAGACCAAAGGTAGTTGCTGCTGTTAGGAACTGTTTTGAGTAGTTATCAACCGTTTGCAACCGCTTGTAACAACCCATGTGCTTTGTTATTGCCCAACTGAAATGGTAGTTATGCCCTCAAGTTGTTGTAACTGTAAAACTGTTAGTTAAACTAACTAACTTCGAACCAGAAGACTTGCCCATAAAGATCAGATCACTACTTACTGTTCTGATACCCAATTTTTCTGCTCTGATGATCAAAAGCTAACTCTGCTGATAGACTTCATACTGTGCTGATCTTAACTGCACTGACCAAGTACTGTGCTGACCTGGTACTGTGCTGACCTGGTACTGTGCTGACCTGGTACTGTGCTGATCTGGTACTGAGCTGATCTACTCTGCTGAAGTATTGATCTTGGTACACTCTGCTGAAGTACTGATCTTAGTCCAGTCTGCTGAAGTACAGATCTTAGTCCAGTACTGTGCTGATCTTACTGTGTTGATCCCAACTAAGCTGAACTCTAAGCATCACCTTCTCATCTGATTGAAACCCTTCAACTCATCTGATAAGGCCTAAGTCATCTTATCTGATCCTATCAGCTCAGTAGTCTACTGTGCTGATTTTGAGATTATGAGATAACACTCACAATTCTCCACCTTTAGCTCATAATCGAACTAATCTCCACCAAAAACAAAACACCAACACTATTCTCCTCAAAGAATAGCCTCCACTACTGATCTTCTGCCACAAGAACAGTAGCCTTCTCCTCAGAGGAATTAATGCAGTCCAATAAGTCTAAGAGACAAGCCAAACTTCTCTTTTGACAATGCCTTAGTGAACGCATCAACAGGGTTCTCCTCTGTAGCAATCTTTACTACCTGGACCACCCCCTTCTCTACAATATCTCTTACAAAGTACAGCTTCACATCTATGTGCTTAGTTCTCTCATGATACCCCTGATGCTTTGCAAGATGTATTGCACTTTGGTTATCACAGAAGACAGTCACACTTCTTTGTGATATACCAAACTCCTTCAAGATCCCCCTAAGCCACATGCTCTCCTTTACTGCTTCAGTCAAGGCTACATATTCTGATTTTGTAGTAGATAATGCAACTACGGACTGATGTATTGACCTCCATGATATAGCTGTACCAAATAAGGTGAATACATACCCTGTCAAAGACTTTCTTGTGTCTACATTGGCTGCATAGTCGGCATCAACATATCCCACAAGTGCTTCTCCTTCATCTGATATCTTCTGAAATTTCAGACCTTTCTCAACTGATCCTAGAACATATTTCATGACCCACTTAACTGTCTCCCAATGACTCAAACCTGGATCACTCATGTATCTGCTGATTACACTCATTGCATGAGTTAAATCTGGTCTACAACACACCATAGCATATGACTTGGACGAATTTTTGGTCACTAAGTGTTGACTAACTACTTCCCCTCAAGCATAAGGGTTCGTAGTAGTAATGGAAGTATTCGACCAAGTAGTTTCGACCTAGGAGGTGAGTTTGTGCAATGGATCCCTAGAGTTTTGGGTTGTAATAGCTAATGTAACTACGGTTTCGGGTTTATGGATTTCTAAAATTAAAGCTAAATTACTACCAAGATGCTAGAAATTAAATCAACTACCAACCTAGAAACTAACAAGTGATTTATACTACTAAAAGTGAGAAAAGCACCAATAAGAGAAATTACCACAACTTAACAAAGAAAATTACTACTAAGCAAGAATTTAACAATTAAAACAAAGAACAACTACGAATTGAATTCGAAGAAGTGCAAGGGTGGGAGAATGCTTCGGGTGTTCTCCACCTAGTGAAATAAAGAGGAATTGCTTTTACTTTGTTAATTGCTTTAATCAATATTTGCTAAGAGCACCTAAATGCTAGGATGACAACCATTTCTCTTCGGGTAATATAGCCTTAATTCTAAGGTGTTCCCAAACCCGGTAATGAGGTTTTCTTCCTAATCCTCACCAACTACTCAAACAACCATTCAAGTAATTAATGTCCTTTAATGGGGTTCTAATACGATTAACTCTCTCTCGACGAATTAAAAGTATAACTAACACATTTGCATACCAACAACTCACACCATAAATATAGACATGTCCATGTAACTCTCGTCTACGCTAAACATGCATCTAAATATGGATTAATAGAAGTTAACATACAAAGTACCAATAATACCCATTAAAAGAAGCAAAAAATCTAATCTTAACAATAACAAAGCTTAAACAATTCCAAACTCAATATTCACATGGTTTTAGAACACCCAAAGCATAAATAAACTTAGCCCATGGTGTTTTGAGAAACACCCATGGCTAAAACATAAAAAGAACTCAAGATAAACATTAAATATGAAATTATATAGAAAATGAGAGAATGGTTTGAAGTCACCTTGTTGTTTCTTCAAAATACCTAGCTATTACAAAAGTGTGGAGCCTTCTTCTTCAAAAACCTATGCTAAGTACTCTATCTTGAAGCTAAACTATGAATTAAATGAGCAATAAATGTGGAAATGGAGATTAAGATGACTAGGGTTTCAAGAGTTGTAATAAATGAGGGTAAAAGTTCCTCACAAACTGAGTTCTGAAGCTATTTAAAGCTTCCAAGAGTGTGTGAGACGAAATTAGCACTTTGGTCCTTGAAGTTCTTCAAAATTCACGAAAAACCCCGAAAATGTAAGTTCACTCGACCGCCAGTGTGAGGTGAAACGGTCGGCCGAGTGAGAAAAAGTTCCAGAACCAAAAGTGGTTCCAGAACTCACTCGACCGCCCGTTTGGGGTCATTCGACCGGTCGAGTGAAATGAACTCACTCGACCGCCCGTTTGGGCTCACTCGGCCGGTCGAGTGAGATGAGAAACTTTGAAAGTTTCTGTAACTCGACTTCACTCGACCGCCAGTGTGGGCCTACTCGACCGGCCGTTTGGATCCTGCACCCTTGGACGTTTTCTTCGATTTTTCTTGACTTTCCTTGCTCGTCCTTCCACCGAACTTCTCTTCCAATGCGCCAATGCTCGTTTTCCCTTTAAATGGACTATTTCACCTCGTTTCCTACACTTTGAACACATTTCTTGACAACAAGGTTAGTAGCACCATTTCTAACAATTATGACCAAAATCACATCAAAATGCTACGATAACATAGCAATAGTGAGCACAAAAACGAGCAATCTCACACCCAATCAACCCCCCCAAACTTAGAGATTTGCTTGTCCCCAAGCAAAGAAAAAGAAAAACAAAAGGAGGGAGATTGTGAAAGATTTGCGAATGGATACAATGCATAGTAGGCATGATCAAACAATATCTCCAATGAATGGTTCATCAACACATGCAATTTCTCTACCACTTTCAAGACAAAATGTGATCCAAGCTAAGACAAATTCAACACACTTGATTCACCACTCTCTCAAGAAGTGTTTCTCTCAACACACAAGTGTATATTGGGCATGTAAGCTCTCAACTGTCAATCCACGAAAAACTCAAAGACCATAGGCTTGCTTTTCAACTCAATTCTCTACCAAATATTTAGGCATCGATTGTCAACCAAAGAGGTCTTTCAAGGGTTGTAATGTAGGCTCTTTGGAAGGGGTGGGATAAATTTGGGATTAGTGACTCATTCACTTGTAGAGCAACAAATATTGTATTTCTCTCATTTTTCATTCAACTCTCACACAACACTTGCTCACTTTCTTTTCTTTTCACTCAAAATGAACCTCACCCCTTTTTCCTTCTTTTCACCACATTTTGGAGCCATTTCTCTTCACTTTTGTGATTTGAGCTTTTGGGACTTTTTGTTTCCCTTTCATTTGTCACATTAAGCACAAGCTCATTTGCTCTTCTTTTTCTTTTCAACCATTTTCTTTTCTCTTGAATTCACTTTGATCAAAACAAATCCACTCACTTCAATCCCCTCACCATGTCAACCAACATTGAAGCTCTACAAATGATAAGGACAATTATGCTCAAAAGATGTGTTTTCATGGTGACATTTTGTAGCTTGCCAAAGAAAATTGGTTTTACGGCTCAACGGGGCTAACTACGAAAATGTATCATTTGGTGGGATTTATTTGGCCAAGTGACTCAAATTCAAAGAAGTGCCTCCTATCATTTTTAACAATTTCCTCCTAAATCAAGTGTCAAACAAGTCAAAGAGCAAGTTCTAGCATGCATAATTCGTGGATGACTCACTCAAGAAAAATTGAATCGGAATGATATTTCGATTCAAGAAGGCTCAAGTCTCTCCGGCTCAATATGGTAACTCAAGTGTTTTCCTAAGCCTAGCCCTTCACACAAAATGCAATCAATTGATAGAGTCATACATGCATTAATTTCCCAATCACCAACAAACATCGCAAGATCAATTATAGTAAACTTATGCATCCATCCACAAATTCTCCAAAAATCCACCATCACATAAAATAAAATTCTCTAACATCCATCCAAACAAAATATCAAAAGAAAAACATCCCCATCAACAAAAATCCACAAAAATATCCAAAATACATGATCCCAAAACAAAGATCCAAAGGTACAAATAACAAAATGCTACGGACATAAACATGAACACCGAAAATGAGAGAAAATTAGGACACTTATACCACACCATCTTCGGAGTTTTGAGGCATCATTGAGGTGGTTGAGGTGGGTTGTAGTAGCCTTGTTGGGCGAGCCACTCAAAATGGGGGCGGAACATGTTGTTCATCTCGAGGAGTTGTGCATCAATACTCGCGTAGTGAGTTTCCATGTTGGCTAGGCGAGTGTCCACGTTGGCTAGACGAGTGTCCACATTTTCTCGCCACGCTCTATCTTCATGACTTGCTAGACCCAACTGCTCGATACTAGCCCTAAGTGACTTAAGCTCCGTGCCCCTTCTTCCATAAGCATGGGAAACATTCCCTCTTTGATCCGGAGCTGCCCGCCATGGACTACCTCCTCCTTGCTCTTGGGGCCCTTGATGCTCCTCAGGCACAGGCTCAGGCTCAGGCTCGGGCTCGTCTACAAGCATGGGAACCGCTTCATCGACTGGCATTCCGGCTGCGAAGTTGTCTATCCAAGCGCGATGAGCACCAGATGTTAAATCCCAGCTTCCATATCTCCGTCGGCTCACTCTTGTCAGTGGCTTGTTGGGTAAGGGGAAAACTTCCTCATCATCAAGTCTCAGGCAATAAGTTCCCCTGACCATCTTGAGCACTTTCATTTGGTTCAATACCCCAACGTCAAGCCTTGAGTCCCCCGCTAGTGGCTCATCCTCCTCTCTTGGCACCCACCCAAAGTGCTCCGCTATGTGAGTGATGAATCCCCCCATTTGCGATTTCCTAACTGGTTTTCGGGCTTGGCGTACCAATTGTGCCATGAGATATGATGCCATGTTGACTGGTCTGCGATCGACCATGCACTTCATCACATATAACTCCTCTCTTCTCACCGCTCCAATCTCGGATCTAGCAAAAACTGAGTTTGCTAACACCCTCTGGACATATCGAAATACTGGACTACGGATGAGAGATGACTTCGACGTGCTCGGATTATAGACTGGAATGTCGTTCCTATCCTTTCGGGCTATTTTCACCCAAAAGTCTTGATCATCGAAGTCTTGGATACCCAAATGGACCTCGTTATCACCAATGTTGGGCACCCGAAAGATGTCATTCAACTCGCTCCCAGTCAAACTACGGTCCACATTCCCCAAGCGGAATGTGATCATCCGAGGCACGCGCTGTCGATCGCATTGCAGTTTAACGGTGGTCAAGAACTCCACCATCAACTCTTTGTAGGATGGCTTTTGGATTTGCAAAAAATCTGTCCATCCTATGTTTGCAAAGAGTTGATCAACGTCTTCCTTGATCCCCATGTGCCTCATGCAGTCATCATCAATGTATTTCGTGGGGTAAAAACTCATTCGGCTCACGTTTACAAAGTTGTCGGCAAATGACGCCCCTCTCTCTCCCAAATCAATTCCGAAATAAGAGGGGTAAGTGCCACACACTTCATACAAATTCCACTCGAGCCATTGGTTCATCTCTTGTACACTTGGTCCGTCGTTATTCGCCATTTTCTACAACTCAAAAGAATAGAAACTCATTAGAATGTGCATAAAGTCTCAACTAAAATTCACCATTCATTAGAGTTCTAAGAATTTAAGTTCATATGCATCCCAAATGTTCAAATTCACATTCTAACTCTCACTACTCAATTCTTCAACAACTATCATGCTCACAAGGTGTTTATCCAATTTTTACAAGAATTTCAAAATATCAAGACACCTTGCTTTCACCAATGTTAACTCTATCCTAACATATATTCTTCAAATCAAACACATTCACAAAATTACAACATCACATGCTCAAGAATTAAACAAAAGTTCAAAAATATCCCCAAAGTTCACAATTCTTGCAAAATTTCCTCAAATGTCTAGCCTAAATTCTCCCAAAGTACACCATGATAGCACAAAATAGGCATAGATATGAGTTACCCATCATCAATAATCACCAATAAGCACAACTCATGGAAGAAATTTGCAAGAAATCAAGAAACCCACCAAAAATTTGAAATTTTCGTCACCTCCCTTATGTCATGCAAAAACTAGTATAAAACTTACACTATCATGCTTGTTCTTGCAAAATAAAAGAGGGGAAGGAGATTACATACCTTGGGGAGTGATTTCTTTAAGGTGTTGCAAGAAAATGAAGAGAAAAATTTAGAGAGAGAGAGAGTGAGTTTGTGAAAATGGGGGTAGGAATGTGTGTAGTGTGTGAAAAATTGAGGAAGAGTAGGGTTTTATGTGTACAAAATTCGCGTGGGTCGGGCTTCGGGTCGGGTCGACCCAAATTTTTTTTTTGAAAATTCTTACCTGTCGCGCTCCCAGATCCCAATCGGTCGCCCGTTTGGGCTCAAACGGTCGCCCGTTTGGAAATGAATTCCAGAAACTCTCCCACGACCAGAACTCACTCGACCGCCCGTTTGGGCTCAAACGGTCGGTCGAGTGAAAATGCGTTCCAGAAACTCTCCCACGACCAGAACTCACTCGACCGCCCGTTTGGGCTCAAACGGTCGGTCGAGTGAAAATGAGTTCCAGAAACTTTTTGAATTTTTATCCCACTCGGCCGCCCGTGTGGGCTCACTCGCCTGGTCGAGTGGGTTCTGCTTCCAACCCAATTTCCCCTTTTTCAGTGTTTTCCTCCAAAATTCCTACAACAAATCAATATACACTACACCATAGCAATACTCAAACACCACACAACCTCAATTCACAAAAGTTTTGCCCCAAAATTCAGTGTAACGGTGCAAATGAAATTGTAAAAACGACCACACCCCCCCAAACTTAGACTTTGCTAAGCAAATCTAAGTTTGGAAATGAGTGTTTACCTTTGAGTTTGCACCATACACCATTCCATCTTTTTCTTGTATCCTTTCTCCTCAATAAAGAGTTCATGTCCAAGCTCCATTAAGCATCAACATCATACCTCAACCTACTAAACAAAACTAAACCAAAAAGATCAAAAAGCACTAAAACTAACTAAAACAAACAAAAACGAAAAGAAAGCAATAAACGAATGGGTTGCCTCCCATTTAGCGCTAGGTTTAACGTCCTATGCCGGACGGAACTCTCTCGAGTTCAAGTCTCTTCAAGAGACTTTGTACCTCCACCGTCTTTTTGACACGGGTTGAAGTAGAGTTTCACACGATGACCGTTCACGGTGAAGCGACTCCCATCTTTGCTTTGTAACTCAAGAAATCCACTAGGAAACACCTTTTTCACCACAAACGGACCACTCCACTTTGACTTCAACTTTCCGGCAAATAACTTCAAACGAGAGTTGAACACGAGCACCTCATCTCCTTCTTCGAACTCCTTCTTCTTGAGACGAGCATCATGCCATTTCTTGGTCTTTTCCTTAAAAATCTTAGAATTCTCATAGGCATGCTCTCGAAACTCCTCTAGCTCACTTAATTGGAGCAACCTCTTCTCTCCAACCAAGTCACAATCGAAGTTCAACTTCTTTATTGCCCAATAAGCACGGTGCTCTATTTCCACGGGTAAGTGACAAGCCTTCCCGAAGACAATTTGGTATGGGGACATATCCAATGGAGTTTTATATGCCGTTCGATATGCCCACAAAGCATCATCCAACTTCAATGCCCAATCCTTTCTAGTGGTGTTGACCGTCTTCTCGAGAATTTGCTTGATTTGACGATTAGACACCTCCGCTAAACCATTAGTTTGAGGGTGATAGGCGGTTGACACCTTGTGCTTCACATTATATTTTGCTAGAAGATTAGCCATCACTTTGTTCACAAAATGACTCCCCCCATCACTTATCAAAGCTCTTGGAACTCCAAATCGAGTGAAGATATTCTTCTTCAAGAATTGAATCACCACTCTTGCATCGCTCATCTTGGTTGGAATAGCCTCGATCCACTTAGAAACATAGTCAACACCAACAAGAATGTAGGTGTACCCACATGATGGAGGAAACGGCCCCATGAAATCAATGCCCCAAACATCAAAGAGCTCAACTTCAATGAACATGTTTAAAGGCATCTCATCCCTCTTTGTTATTCCCCCCATTCTTTGGCAACGATCACATCCTCGGATGAATGTTTGACAATCTTTGAAGATTGTTGGCCAATAAAACCCGGCTTGGAGAATTTTCATTCCCGTCTTTGAAGTACCAAAATGTCCCCCACAAGGAAGAGAGTGACAATGTTTGATTATGTCCTCCCATTCTTCTTGAGGCACACAACTCCGAAGCACCGAATCTACCCCTCTCTTGAAAAGAAACGGCTCATCCCATATGTAGCTTTTCACTTCCTTGTTAAACTTCTTTCTTTCATAGGGACCCAAATCTTCGGGGATCATTCCACTTGCCAAAAAGTTGGCAAAGTCGGCATACCATGGGATGTCTCCTTTCACTCCCATCACCGGTATAGTGTCGATCATCAATAAGCTTTCATCGGGAAAGCTTTCCTTAACCTCAACCACATCTTGCTTTTGCTCTTCATTTCGCTCCAACCTTGAGAGGTGATCGGCTATGACGTTCTCACTTCCTTTCTTGTCTCTCACCTCTATATCAAATTCTTGAAGTAAAAGGACCCATCGAATGAGCCTCAGTTTGGCATCCTTTTTGTTCATCAAGTAGCGGATAGCCGCATGATCGGTGTAGAGAACGGTTCTAGCTCCCACAAGGTAAGGACGGAACTTGTCAAAAGCATACACACCCGCTAAGAGCTCTTTCTCGGTTGTAGTGTAATTGGCTTGTGCGGTGTTGAATGTCTTTGAGGCATAGTATATGGCATGAAATCTCTTTTCCCTCATTTGCCCCAAAACAACCCCCATCGCATAGTCACTCGCATCACACATCAACACGAACGGCTCCTCCCAATTTGGTGTCACAAGTATGGGTGAACTCACCAAGGCCTCCTTGAGTTTCCTAAAAGCTTCAACACACTCATTAGTAAAATCAAAAGGAACATCCTTTTCCAACAAATGAGATAAGGGTTTAGAGAGCTTAGAAAAATCTTTGATAAATCGGCGGTAGAAACCCGCATGGCCAAGAAATGACTGAATGCCCTTCTCATTCGATGGTGGAGGCAACTTTTCAATTGCTACCACCTTCGCTCTATCAACTTGGAGCCCCTTGGATGACACATGATGGCCCAACACAATTCCTTCATTCACCATAAAGTGACATTTTTCCCAATTCAACACTAAGTTAGTGTCCTCACACCTTTGCAAAACAATATCAAGGTTAGTCAAACAAGATTCGAATGACTCTCCAAAGACGGAGAAATCATCCATAAAAACCTCCATGATACGTTCAATAAGACCATGAAAAATTGACATCATGCAACGTTGAAAAGTGGCGGGTGCATTACACAACCCAAAAGGCATACGCCTCCATGCAAATGTACCATACGTGCATGTGAAAGTGGTCTTTTCTTGGTCTTCCGGTGCAATCATGATTTGATTGTAACCCGAATAACCATCAAGAAAACAATAGTGTGAAAAACCTCCTAACCTATCAAGCATTTGGTCCATGAAAGGTAAGGGAAAATGATCTTTGCAAGTAGCCTTATTCAATTCCCGATAATCAACACACACGCGCCACCCCGTGGCGACTCTCATGGCTATTAGCTCATCTCCCTCACCTTGTACAACCGTCATTCCCATTTTTTTCGATACAACATGTAAGGGTGACACCCATGGACTATCCGAAATAGGAAATATCATACCCGAATCTAGAAATTTTATGACTTCTTTCCTAATAACCTCTTGGATAATAGGGTTCACTCTCCTTTGGGGTTGGACTATAGGCTTCCTATCTTTTTCTAGACGGATCCTATGCATGCAAATTGATGGATTAATGCCCTTCAAATCCTCAATCGACCAATCGATGGCCGATTTGTGCTTACGTAGCACTTCTAGTAGCCTATCTAATTCATGTGATGCAAGAGAAGATGATACAATTACCGGATTCTTCTCGTTTTCTCCTAGGTAGGCATACTTTAAGTGCTCGGGAAGTGGTTTGAGGCCTTCTTTCTTCTCCTCCATTTTAGGCTCTCCTTCCTCCAACTTCAACAAGGGTGGTAGAGTGAAATTTCCATGTTTGATCTCTAAAGTTTCCTCAATCTCCATTTGTTCCCTATTATCAAAGTCAAAATTGAAACTTACATAAGTAGAGGAAAAATATGAATGAGAATCAATATCATTTAAATCATCAAAGAAGAGAGAGTAGGAAGGGTCTTCCAAAGATTCTTGGACACATAAGTCCACAATATCGACGAAGTTCAATTGTTCCACATCCATGGGATGCTTCATTGCGTCGTACATCGATATCTTCAATTCTTCTTTACTAACTTTCAATGTTATCTCTCCTCTCCCAACATCAAGCTCGACTCCCGCCGTTGCTAAAAATGGTCTCCCAATAATTATAGGCACTTGTTCATCTTCCTCCATTTCTAGCACCACAAAGTCGGCGGGAAATACAAACTTGTCCACTCTAACAAGAATATCCTCAACTATGCCCTTGGCAATTGTGATTGATCGATCGGCAAGTTGAAGTGCAATAGAAGTGGGCTTCAACTCCCCCCTTTCGAGCTTTTCAAACAAAGATAGGGGCATCAAGTTAATGCTAGCCCCCAAATCACAAAGAGCATTTCTCTTGATCCCATTTCCAATATCACACATGATGACAAAACTACCCGGATCCTTCATCTTTTGTGGCATGTTCTTTTGGAGCATAGCACTACATGCCTTGTTGAACTTAACAAGCTCGGGTTCATCAATTCGTCTCTTCTTGGAGATCAAGTCTTTGAGGAATTTGGCATAGTTGGGCATTTGCTCTAAAGCATCGGAGAATGGAATGTTGATGTGGAGTTGCTTGAAAACCTCAAGAAATTTAGCAAATTTCTCATCCAATTTCTTCTTCATGAATCGTTGAGGGAATGGTACCATTGTCTTTGGTACCCCCCACTCATCACATGGTATGCTCTTTTCTTCCTCAATCTTCTTCTCCTTCATCTTTTTCCACTTTGGTATTCTTTCTTCACCATCAACTTACTGTGCTGATTTTGAGATTATGAGATAACACTCACAATTCTCCACCTTTAGCTCATAATCGAACTAATCTCCACCAAAAACAAAACACCAACACTATTCTCCTCAAAGAATAGCCTCCACTACTGATCTTCTGCCACAAGAACAGTAGCCTTCTCCTCAGAGGAATTAATGCAGTCCAATAAGTTTAAGAGACAAGCCAAACTTCTCTTTTGACAATGCCTTAGTGAACGCATCAATAGGGTTCTCCTCTGTAGCAATCTTTACTACCTGGACCACCCCCTTCTCTACAATATCTCTTACAAAGTACAGCTTCACATCTATGTGCTTAGTTCTCTCATGATACCCCTGATGCTTTGCAAGATGTATTGCACTTTGGTTATCACAGAAGACAGTCACACTTCTTTGTGATATACCAAACTCCTTCAAGATCCCCCTAAGCCACATGCTCTCCTTTACTGCTTCAGTCAAGGCTACATATTCTGATTCTGTAGTAGATAATGCAACTACGGACTGATGTATTGACCTCCATGATATAGCTGTACCAAATAAGGTGAATACATACCCTGTCAAAGACTTTCTTGTGTCTACATTGGCTGCATAGTCGGCATCAACATATCCCACAAGTGCTTCTCCTTCATCTCATATCTTCTGAAATTTCAGACCTTTCTCAGCTGATCCTAGAACATATCTCACGACCCACTTAATTGTCTCCCAATGACTCAAACCTGGATCACTCATGTATCTGCTGATTACACTCATTGCATGAGTTAAATATGGTCTACAACACACCATAGCATATGACTTGGACGAATTTTTGGTCACTAAGTGTTGACTAACTACTTCCCCTCAAGCATAAGGGTTCGTAGTAGTAATGGAAGTATTCGACCAAGTAGTTTCGACCTAGGAGGTGAGTTTGTGCAATGGATCCCTAGAGTTTTGGGTTGTAATAGCTAATGTAACTACGGTTTCGGGTTTATGGATTTCTAAAATTAAAGCTAAATTACTACCAAGATGCTAGAAATTAAATCAACTACCAACCTAGAAACTAACAAGTGATTTATACTACTAAAAGTGAGAAAAACACCAATAAGAGAAATTACCACAACTTAACAAAGAAAATTACTACTAAGCAAGAATTTAACAATTAAAACAAAGAACAACTACGAATTGAATTCGAAGAAGTGCAAGGGTGAGAGAATGCTTCGGGTGTTCTCCACCTAGTGAAATAGAGAGGAATTGCTTTTACTTTGTTAATTGCTTTAATCAATATTTGCTAAGAGCACCTAAATGCTAGGATGACAACCATTTCCCTTCGGGTAATATAGCCTTAATTCTAAGGTGTTCCCAAACCTGGTAATGAGGTTTTCTTCCTAATCCTCACCAACTACTCAAACAACCATTCAAGTAATTAATGTCCTTTAATGGGGTTCTAATACGATTAACTCTCTCTCGACGAATTAAAAGTATAACTAACACATTTGCATACCAACAACTCACACCATAAATATAGACATGTCCATGTAACTCTCGTCTACGCTAAACATGCATCTAAATATGGATTAATAGAAGTTAACATACAAAGTACCAATAATACCCATTAAAAGAAGCAAAAAATCTAATTTTAACAATAACAAAGCTTAAACAATTCCAAACTCAATATTCACATGGTTTTAGAACACCCAAAGCATAAATAAACTTAGCCCATGGTGTTTTGAGAAACACCCATGGCTAAAACATAAAAAGAACTCAAGATAAACATTAAATATGAAATTATATAGAAAATGAGAGAATGGTTTGAAGTCACCTTGTTGTTTCTTCAAAATACCTAGCTATTACAAAAGTGTGGAGCCTTCTTCTTCAAAAACCTATGCTAAGTACTCTATCTTGAAGCTAAACTATGAATTAAATGAGCAATAAATGTGGAAATGGAGATTAAGATGACTAGGGTTTCAAGAGTTGTAATAAATGAGGGTAAAAGTTCCTCACAAACTGAGTTTTGAAGCTATTTAAAGCTTCCAAGAGTGTGTGAGACGAAATTAGCACTTTGGTCCTTGAAGTTCTTCAAAATTCGCGAAAAACCCCGAAAATGTAAGTTCACTCGACCGCCAGTGTGAGGTGAAACGGTCGGCCGAGTGAGAAAAAGTTCCAGAACCAAAAGTGGTTCCAGAACTCACTCGACCGCCCGTTTGGGGTCATTCGACCGGTCGAGTGAAATGAACTCACTCGACCGCCCGTTTGGGCTCACTCGGCTGGTCGAGTGAGATGAGAAACTTTGAAAGTTTCTGTAACTCGACTTCACTCGACCGCCAGTGTGGGCCTACTCGACCGGCCGTTTGGATCCTGCACCCTTGGACGTTTTCTTCGATTTTTCTTGACTTTCCTTGCTCGTCCTTCCACCGAACTTCTCTTCCAATGCGCCAATGCTCGTTTTCCCTTTAAATGGACTATTTCACCTCGTTTCCTACACTTTGAACACATTTCTTGACAACAAGGTTAGTAGCACCATTTCTAACAATTATGACCAAAATCACATCAAAATGCTACGATAACATAGCAATAGTGAGCACAAAAACGAGCAATCTCACACCCAATCAGCATACATTAAACTCCCTACTGCACTGGCATAAGGAACCTTACTCATCTGAGCTCTTTCTTGGATGTTCTTGGGACACATCTGATTGGATAGCTTCTGATGCTGGCCAATTGGTGTAGAAACTGACTTAGCTTGATTCATCCTGAATCTCTCTAACACCTTCCTCAGATAGGTAGGCCGACTAAGCTGAATATATTGCTCCCTCAACTCTACTGATCTCCATCCCAAGAATCACTTTAGCTTCACCAAGATCTTTCATCTCAAACTTCCTTTTGAGAATCTCCTTAACTTGATTGATACTGTTAATAGACTCCCCAGCTATTAACATATCATCTACATACAGCAGAAGATAGGTAACTGAACTCCCAACCCTCCTGAAGTAAACACAGCTGTCATACAAGCTTCTTGCAAAACCAACTGAGCAAATGTACTCATCAAACCTCAAGTACCATTGTCTAGGGCTTTGTTTGAGGCCATAGAGTGATTTTCTGAGTAAGCACACTTTGTCTTCTCCATCTTCTATGTCCAACCCTTTTGGTATTTTCATGTAGATCTTCTCATCTAAAGTCCCATGAAGAAATGTTGTGGTCACATCCATCTGATGCAGCTCCAATTCATATTGAGCAACCATAGCCAACAAGATTCTGATGCTACAATGCTTTACAACAGGTGAGAAGATTTCATTAAAGTCAATACCTTCTTTCTGTGTAAATCCTTTAGCTACAAGTCTTGCCTTGTACCTAATCTTGCCACCTCTCTGAGCCTCCACCTTTTTCTTGTAGATCCACTTACACCCAACAAGTTTCTTGTTCTTAGGCCTCTCAACAATCTCCCAAGTCTGGTTCTTGTTCAGAGATAACAGTTCTTCCTCCATAGCAACTAACCACTTCTCTTTGTCACGGCAGTTTATGGCTTCTGTGTAAGTTTTAGGCTCCAAAGACTCCACCTCAAGAGCTGCACATAATGCAAATGATACTATGTCAGCTTGACCATACCTCTGAGGTGGGTGGACTTCTCTTCTGGTTCTGTCCCTAGTCAGCTGATAGTCATGAAGATCAGTATCACTATGAGTAGTTTCCTCCTCATCTAGATCAATCTGCTCTTCAGTTAGTGTTCTGATGTCACCATGCTCCACCTCCACCTGTGTCTCATCTGGTTTGTTGTGTGCTGTACTGGAGCTTGCCTCCTCTTTCAATGGCATTCTATTCTCATCAAAAGTTACATCTCTGCTGATAATACACGTCTGCATTCCAGCTTCTAGGCACCACAATTTGTATCCTTTCACACCTGAAGGATATCCTATGAACACACATTTCAAGGCTCGAGGCTCAAGCTTATCTTGCTTGACATGGGCATATGTTGAACAACCATACACCTTCAAATTACTGTACTTAGCTGCATGGCCAGACCATAACTCTTCTGGGGTTTTAAATTGCACAGCTGAGAAAGGGCTTCTGTTTATCAAATATGCTGTTGTTGACACTGCTTCTCCCCAAAATACTTTAGGCAATCCAGAGCTGCTCAACATGCATCTAACTCTCTCAAGTAAAGTCTGGTTCATTCTCTCAGCTACTCCATTCTGCTGAAGTGTACCTGGTACTGTTCTATGCCTCACTATACCCTTCTTTTTGCAGAAAACATTGAACTCTTCTGATATGAACTCCAGCCCATTATCAGTTCTCAAATGCTTTAGACTCTTTCCAGAAATGTTCTCCACCTCAGTGAGCCATTCCTTAAATTTTTCAAATGCTTCTGACTTGAATTTCAGGATAGTTATCCATACCTTTCTTGAGTAGTCATCTATGATAGACATGAAGTATCTCCCACCACTTCTGGTCTGATTCCTAGCCGGTCCCCATAAATCTGAATGGACATAGTCCAAAATTCCTTTGGTAGAGTGTGAACTCTTCCCAAACTTCAATCTCTTGGATTTCCCAAGAATGCAGTGCTCACACAAATCAAGCTTTGTGATCTTGTCACCACATAGCAATCCTTGCTTACTTAGCTCAAGTAGGCCCTTCTCTCCTACATGACCTAGTCTTCTGTGCCACAACATTGAGTTGTCTTGCACCCTTGCCACATCTGATCAGCCAATAATTGTTCCCCCCTTAAGAAAGTAGAGATCATTTCTTCTCTCACCTTTAAGAACAGTAAGCTTCCCCTTTGAAACTCTGAGCTCTCCATCTTCAGAATGGAATTTATAGCCCAATGAATCCAGCATACCAAGAGATATCAAATTTCTCTTGAGTTCAGGAACATACCTGACCCTCTTGAGAATCCTCACTACTCCATCATACATCTTCAAGTGTACTGTACCTTCACCTCTGACTTTGCAAGTATGATCATTCCCTAACAACACAGAACCTCCATTCTGATGCTTAAAATCATGAAACCACTCTCTTCTTGGAGTCATGTGGAAAGAACACCCTGAATCTAAAATCCAATCTTGCTGCTCTTTAGTGGAAGTGATGGATAGGGACTGAGCTGACACATAGCCTTTCTGCTCCTTATCATCTTGGGTTTGATTTGCTTGATTCTTATCAATAGGGTTCTTAGGACCAGATTTTCTCATAAGCTGTTTGTACTTGTAACAAGTACTCTTAAAGTGCCCAGGTTTGTTGCAGTGGTGGCACACTACTTCCCCTTGATTTGACACTGCTGATTTACCCTTATCAGCTCCCTTGGGTTGACTAGACCCCTTCTTGGAGGCAGATTTCTTCTGGCCTCCCTTGATTGCCAATCCTTCCCCACTGCTACTTTTATCTCCTTGAGATGTCTTATTATGCAACAGCTTGGACTTGACAGCCAAGACCACATCCTCCAATGTGATTGCTTCCTTTCTACCATACAAGATGGTGTCCTTTAGGATTTCAAAGGACTTAGGCAGAGCACTCAACAAGATCAGAGCCTTATCCTCTTCCTCTAACTTGACATCCAAATTCTCCAGATCATCAAGAATCTTGTTGAACTCATCTAGCTGCTCCGTAATGGGTTTGTCATCTCCCATTCTAAAGGCATAAACTTCTGCTTCGAATAGAGTCGATTAGCTAGAGTTTTCACCATATATAGCTTCTCAAGCTTATCCCAAACCTCCTTCGCTGACTTCTCTTTAGCAACCTCCCTCAAGACCTTATCTCCAAGGCAGAGTAGGATCGTGCTTCGAGCTTTCCTGAGCAACTTGCTCCTTTCAGCCGCAGCTGTTGCAGATTCTTCTGCAATCTCTTCGGATTCTTCGAGAGCTTCGAATAATCCTTGCTGTTCAAGGAGGGCCTGCATCTTGACCTTCCACAGCCCAAAATCTCCAGTGCCTGTAAACTTCTCTATGTTGTACTTGGTAGAATTCTCCATTTTTAGATCTGCAGCTACTTCGGTTTCCCACAGACGACGCCAATTGTCAAGATGATTCCGATCGGTTAGACGTCTCCAACTAATTAGAACACTTGAATATAGAAGAAATAACTGCTCTAGGATAGTAATTCAGAAAAGTAATCAACGAGACAAACAGCACACAAGGATTTAAGTGGTTCGATCAATGTGATCTACATCCACTGGACCAGACTAGTACTTCTTTGATTGATAAAGAATGTTTACACACTCATTCACTCGGAATAGGATATTTCCTCACTTCACTCGTGAACTCACACAACTCAAAGAATACAATAACGTACTAAATCTCTCATCCAAAAAACAACCTTTACAATGTACACAATCAAGAGTATATAAAGACCAAAGGTAGTTGCTGCTGTTAGGAACTGTTTTGAGTAGTTATCAACCGTTTGCAACCGCTTGTAACAACCCATGTGCTCTGTTATTGCCCAACTGAAATGGTAGTTATGCTCTCAAGTTGTTGTAACTGTAAAACTGTTAGTTAAACTAACTAACTTCGAACCAGAAGACTTGCCCATAAAGATCATATCACTACTTAGTGTTCTGATACCCAACTCTTCTGCTCTGATGATCAAAAGCTAACTCTGCTGATAGACTTCATACTGTGCTGATCTTAACTGCACTGACCAAGTACTGTGCTGACCCAAGTACTGTGCTGACCTGGTACTGTGCTGACCCAAGTACTGTGCTGATCTGGTACTGAGCTGATCTACTCTGCTGAAGTACTGATCTTGGTACACTCTGCTGAAGTACTGATCTTAGTACAGTCTGCTAAAGTACTGATCTTAGTCCAGTACTGTGCTGATCTTACTGTGCTGATCTCAACTGTGCTGAACTCTAAGCATCACCTTCTCATCTGATTGAAACCCTTCAACTCATCTGATAAGGCCTAAGTCATCTTATCTGATCCTATCAGCTCAGTAGTCTACTGTGCTGATTTTGAGATTATGAGATAACACTCACATAAATAATTTTGAATTCTTTTAAAATTAAACTCGTATGAACTTAAGAAGAAATAAGAAAAGCATATAAACACGTTTGATGTCCTATGCTTTTCTTCAAATTTTGTTGTCGAATTCTGCCTTTTCATTTAGAAACTTGTTTTGGGTTTAAAGAATTGAGATTTGAGAATGGTGTATTAACAACAATATTTTTAAATTTTTTTTTTCCCTTCATATAAGTAAAATATGGAGTACTGAATATGATCTAGGCAATTACTTATGTGTACCAGTTACATACATGTAACTGGCTATTTACCCTCATTTTTAACTAAGTCCACACTTCTTTCTTTTAGACACTCCCTTTTTTTAGACACTTATGTGTACAAGTTACATACATGTAACTAAATCCAATTATTTATATGGGTTATTAGTTATTTACCTTCTTTTTTATTAATTTCACCCCCAAATTTTTTAAAATAAAAATACATGTAAAATACTATATTACCATTATATCAATTAAATTAAAATACAACTCATTAAAATTATAATTATACACCGACTATCGATTCACCAATGAAACACCACGAAATCAAATATTATTCTATTTTTTTAACTTTTAAAAAATAAATATAAAAAACATAACGAATATTAAAAAAATATGAAACTCAAAAATAAAATTATGAAATAAAATTTCCAGTTTTTTTTTTTTTTTTTCAAAAAATAACCAAAATTTAGAAAAAAAATTCAAAAAAAATCGAAAAAAATAACTAAACTAAAATAATTCAATATTTTTTTCTAATTTGGGTATAAATGTATGAATATGACATGTTCACTTTCTAGCTTTAATCTAATTTATAATAACTAAGATTATTTTGTTATGTCTTCATTATTTCTAAAATGATATCTGATTTGTTACAAGTTTTTTAAGGTTGTAGAATATTTTTTAAAACTAATTAATAACATAATCTAATTGAAAAATAAAATTTATATTTAGAAACTTAAATGAGTGGAGAATTGGGGAAGAAACCAGCATAATATTGCATCAGCTTTATTATTTTCTTTGAGGTCATCGCCATGTTGATGCATTCATATGTTTATTGAGTGTGATCGTATCTATTAATTGAATTGTCTGTTCAGTGTGATTCATTCTCACTTTTGTTCTTCTTACTAGTTAGTTAATATCAATTTTTTAATATTGATGTATTAATTTGCATGGTATGCCTGGGATTATAAATGTGTTAAGTTATGTATTTTTTGTTAAATATAAATATTAGTTTAAATATGATATAGTATTAGTACGCCTATGGTATAGTACTAGTTAATATATTGTATAGTACTAGAGATTAATGTGGGTATAAAAATATTACAATATATGAACTAATACTATACAATATTTGAATTTATACTATACTATATTTGAACTAGTACCATAGAGTATGTGAACTAATACTATACAATATGTGAACTAATACTATACTATATTTGAACTATTACCATAAAATATGTGAACTCGAAACTCGAAAAAAATAGAACTTATACCAATATAAACTAATATACAATACTGCATATTAACTAATAATATATCATAATACTTATCAACTGTTATCATAACACTTATAAACTAAAAATTATATTCATAAAAAATTAAAATAAAGTGATTAAAAAATGAAAGTTTAAATGAAAAAAATAATTAAACAATGTAAAACGAAGTGAAATTTGTAAGGAATGAAGTAAAATTTTGAAAGGATAAGGTGAAAATTATACACCAATTAATTAAAGTAAAATAGTACCAATAAAATTAAACACTTGCGTAAGAGAGGTGCGAGTTTTATATTTTAAAATAAATTATTATTATACTATTTAATACTTAAAACAATTAATATTATTTTTAAAATTTTCTTATTAGACTTTAAAATTTTAGAATAATTATTTATGACATAAAAAGAAAGTACGTTAAAAAAATTATCATTTGAAACACAAATGATAAATAGGAAGAAAAATAAATTAAAAAAATAATATTAAAAAGATAAATATAAATATCAATTGAGTAAAATAAAAAATAAATTTTTTAAAAATTAATGGAGTATTATTTTTTAATGATAAAATTAAAAAAAAAATTAATTGAAGTAAAATAAAGGTCCAAGAAAAAATTTATGTGTTAAATTGATATAGTAAATGGGTCATGTATTATTTGTAATGAGTTATTTGATTGGATATAATAAATGAGTAATGTGTTATTTGTAATGGATTATTGGATTGGATATAGTAGTTACATATATTGGATTGGATACAGTAGTTACATGTAACTACTGGATTGGATATAGTAGTTACATACATGTAACTAGTACACAAGAGTGCAACTCTATGATCTAATACAAACTACTCTGTTAATTAATTTAAATTTATGTGAACTTGGTTATTATTATTATTTGCTTATTATTATTTTTATTTAAGCGTAACTGATCCTTCATACAAACTTAAATTTTCCACCCCACCCTCACCCCACTCATCCCACCATAAAATTAAAAATATAATTAACTTACATTAAATTAGAATAAAAAAATATTTATCTTAAATTATAAAAAATTATATTTTATAAAATCTTGTAACAGCTCATAAGATGTTTAAAATAGATTTAGCTAAACATGAGGAATCATGACTTTTTAAAATTAACAGGCTTCTTCATAAGGAAAATATAATATGAAAAAAAAAAAAAAAAAAAACGCTTTCGTACTGGATTTATAAGCCGTGATGGTTATGTTTTCCTAAATTAATTTGAGCATACAAACCGAGATTCTCTGTAAATGAAAATGTTTTTCCATTTTTATGCTAATTAATTGATGCCCAACTTGTTACTATTTCCTCTTCAATCAATTTTTTTGGTTACACTCAATTTCCACATTTAAAACACCATTATTAATTGCTTAACCACATTAATACTTCCGTCGATTTATAAAATTTGTCGCATTTGATATTATATTTTATTTCAAAAAATTTATCTTTTTTTTTTTTTTTATGGATGATCTTTAGGAACTACTCCTATTAATACTACCTCCGTCCCTAAAAAGTTTGCATAGTCATTTTCACAATATACACGTTTTTACCCTTCATACAATATTTTTTGGGGTCCACCATACACTTAATTAAACTACTTTATTTACTTTATATATACAAGTTTACAAAATTGTCTTCAAAACTCTAATTATTACACTTTTTCGTTAAACTTCGTTCCATCAAATGCAAACTTTTTAGGGATAGAGGGAGAATACATTAATAATAGAAGGTCAAAGGAAGGGTAGAAAAATGAGGTGAAAAAAGAAAAGAAGAAAAATAGAAAAATTAATGAGGAATAAATGTGTCAAAAAAATACTCTTCACTTTTAATTAAGTGTCATTTTAACAATTCTCAACAAATTAAGATATATAATTATGGACCATTTTACCCTTCATTAATGATAACTAATTTTAATATTAAATTTAGGTAAAGTCTAGTATGCACTCGAGTGCATGTTGTGCACCCTAGTCTATGTTGCACTTTTCAGTTTAATAACTTACACTTTTTGGTAAATGGTGTTGCACTTTTCAATTATTAATAAAAATATTATTATACAGTTTAATAATTGAAAAGTGCAACACCATTTACCAAAAAGTGTAAGTCAATAAATTGAAAAGTGCAACATGGACTAGGGTGCACAGCATGCACTCGAGTCCATAGGAGACCAACCCTTAAATTTATGTTTAGTAATAAATGTGATCAATATTGTAGATGATATTCATGTATATAATAATTAAGGTTTATCCATGTTTATGCTATAGTACTCTATTCTAAAGATAAAAAAACTTAAATTAAGGTAAAGAAAAGGAAGAGTGTATAATGTATAAGGGTAAAATTGTCAAAATTAAAGAAAAAAAAAAAAGTAGAATAACACTTATTTTAAAAATATTAAAAAAGATAAAATGACACTTAATTAAAATTAATTAAAAACGGTGAAAATATGTTTGTTAATTTTATACAAAATCTTCAATCAATTTAACTTCCACATTTAAAACACCATTATTAATTGGTTAACTACATTAATTTGTTCTAAACATGGCATGTCCGAGATCAGGAGATACTCTCTTTCTCTCTCATCCCCCACTTTTGTCCCCTCTCTCTCTCTCACACACACACACACGCACACGCACAGAGAGGGACAATATTTTTGAATTTGTTTTCCAATTTGTGTCTCAAATACAAACAAAACTGTGAACAAAATATCGGTGAACTCATCCTTAAGCATCTCCCCTCTCTCTCTCTCCATGGAAGTTGCTTAAGATGAACTCAAGCTCTTGCGTGGGTTTACAGCTCCTTTAAACTCTTTTCATCACAACTGGATTTTGGCGCAAACTTCTCCGAATGCAGCTGCTCATCTCTGTTAATTAAGCTGAAAGTCGCCATGGATCTGTGAATCGGAGATCTGAAAATACTTGGAAATCTACCAAAATGTCCAGGCCTGGAGAAATTTTTAATGCTTTTGAGAGATCCAATCTCTGGCCGCCGTCAACGGCGGACGACGGCCAGAAGATGCTCTCGTTTTCGTCTTCTCAGCCTTACTCCGGTGGCGCCTCTACCAGGAGTATAGCATTTTCTCTTTCCCAGGATGAGAATCAAACCACAAATGGAGGTAATAATAACAAGGCCTAATTTATCTTTGTGGTTCTGGATTTTAATTGTAGTTTGTTGATGGGGATTCCTTGAAAAATGTTGGATTTGCTCCGTTGTGGTTTACTTTTGGGGGTTGATTTCTAATCAGACTTCAATTTCGTTTCACTTATTAGGAAATGCATGTGAAGTGGTTTATGATTTTTAATGTTGCTCTGAGATTTGGATGTGGAATTTAATGAATGGTGATCATAGTTATTGTGATAACGTCATAGATGGGGATTTTTGTGTGGGGTTATCTCCTTGTACTGGATTTGTGTTACTAGAAGGACTATTGTGTTTAAATTCCTTTATTTCTTCATCCAAAATAAATAAATCAAGAACTTGTGTGGATAAGGGTCCTGTTCATGTTTTTGGTTGAACACTGTGAATCAATAAAATAGCTAGCAGTTGGTACTGTGGATCTTGATTTTGTGATTGGACCTATGTTTAAAGAGAAAAATCCAGCTTATTATGTCTTTGTGTTTTGCTGTTGCTATTGCTTCAGGTGTACGTGGGAGTGGGACTTTTACGAGGCTGAAAGGTCCGTTTACTCCCTCGCAATGGATGGAACTCGAACACCAGGCTTTGATCTATAAGCACATTGTGGCAAATGTCCCTGTTCCTCCCACCCTACTTGCCCCTATCAGGAGAGCTCTCTACTCGTATGGATCAACCGGAACGTGTGCCTCCAATTTTCGTATGATTCCTTGACTGCTTTGATTTTGATATCGTAATCTTGCTCTATTGCTATCAACAATATGACATCACACACACTCTCTTGACATCATTACTATTAATCAAGCATTCCCTCAGTGTTGAGGCTTCCAATCATTAGCTATATTTTGTACATGCAGTGGGGTGGGGTCCTTTCCATCTAGGTTACTCTAGAAACAACGACCCTGAGCCAGGACGGTGTAGGAGGACAGATGGAAAGAAATGGCGGTGCTCAAGAGACGCCGTTCCTGATCAGAAATACTGTGAAAGGCACATTAATAGGGGCCGCCATCGTTCAAGAAAGCATGTGGAAGGCCAAACTGGCCATGCTGTCTCTGGATCCACTTCTGCAAAGGTGGCACCGATTGCTTCTTCCTCACCAGCATCGCTGATTTCAAATAGCAGTGCATCAAACGGTGTAAACTCGGTGCAGCATCAACTCGGTTCCTTACAGCCTAATACTCCCAATGCTTCTATCAACCATCTTGTTAGCAGGTAATGCTGTTCTCTGCGCATACTCCATCAATTCTTTTAAAGTTTTGATAAATTGAAACTCTGTGAAATTATATTTGCATTAACGAGTCATTGGAGTGAGTATACGGTGTAGAAAAATGGCGTTGATAGGGTTTGTAGGGATCTATGCATTGAGACAATCCCAAAGTAGAACCAGATTTAGATTTCAAAATCCCAAATCCGATTTTCAAATTCCAAACCAAACATATATATCCTTAATGTTAGATTTATACATCATTGAGCAGTGAATTTATGCACTTAATAGATATGAACTCTTTCTTTGTTGAGCTTTTTTTTTTCATCTAAAAAGCAATGAGATTGTTTTCCAGATCACAAGACTTTCAAGGCCTCTCCTCATTGCCTTCAACAGTAGGTCTGAAGTCCAAAGACGCTTCATTCTCAATGCAAAAGCAACACCTTCCATCTCACTCGGAGGAGTTTGGAATCGTCTCCTCAGATTCCCTTCTCAATCCTACTGAAAGAATATCCTATATCAACACTACTAACTCAGATTCTTTCCTTCAATTCAATCCCAAAGAACACGTCCATCATTTCATCGATGATTGGCCTAAGGACCACTCAGATCATGCCAAATCAGATTGGACCCAGCTTTCAATGTCCATCCCCATGTCCTCTCCTGCACAAGAGAAATCTACCCTCTCGACCCTAAGGCTCTCCCACGAGCTTGATCCTACCCATATGAGCCTGGGTCCAATTGAAAAGCAAGCATGGCCACCCGTTATCTGGGGAAGCCCGCTTGGAGAGGTCTTGACTAGCACGACTAACGGGCCTGCATGTGTGTCGTCTGTGAAAGCATTGAAAAGTAGCCATCAATCCTCTCCAACGGGTGTTCTTCAGAAATCCAACTTTGTTTCACTTTCTAACAGCAGTTCTGGAAGCAGTCCACGTAGCACCCGATAATGTTAGTCTTTCCTTGGTTCGGGCATCGAAAGTTCTGCAGCTATTCCAACTATGTAAGAATGATTATCAAAAAAGGAACAATATGAAATTTGTGGTTTATTCATTCATGTTTCCTTTGTTGTGTACTAGTGCTGAACCTAATACTGCATTCTGACTTGCTTTATAGTGGTGTAAACTAATAGGGGCTAGCTCTATTCTGTTTGTAGTTTTGTTTAAGCTGTGTTCGTGCTCAAGCTTGCTGAGGTCTTTTAAATTTTGTTTGAGTCTGTCTATTATTTATCCATAAAAAATATGTTCATTTTATCTTTCATTTATGAAAAGTATGTTCATTTCATTTATGAAAACATAATTTTATATTCATTTTATCTTCACCCTCCTATAACTATTTAATTATCCAAATTGCTACTTAATTTTATTCACTCAAATTACCTTATCAGAAATCAAACATTTTGTTCCTTAACATTTACATTTGTTCATGACATTAAATAAAGCTATTAAAGTTTTTTCAGTACTTCAAGTGAGACTAATTTTAAATTTGACTAAGGAATATAGACATTTTGATCTCATAAGTTGGATAAGTTTTTTGATTTCAATCCAATTATTTTTTGAATTTTAAATTGATTCTTTTTTAATTATTAAATGATTTTTCATTTTTTTATTATTTTAAATAATAGATAAAAATATGTGATGAAATTGATAAATATCATAGAGAGTATGGGTATAAAAAAGTGCTAGATTTAATGAAAATAAAAAGATTGAACTAAAAAGGATTATTTAACCTTAAAATAAATGTCTTTTTAACTTTTTTGGGTGAAATTAATAAGTTATATTTATTGACATCCTTTTAATTATTAATGAATGAAAATATGTCAACACATCCACTAAATGTAACTTTCTATAGGGATTAAAATTAAAAGAAATATGTGAAAAATAAATTTTCAAGGCCGCCTTAGACTCATTAGTACCAAACATAAGATATTGTATAAAATATTGGAGTTGGAAACTCATTAGTACCAAACATAAGTTTAAAGCTATCCTTTTTTTCAGATATTTTCCCGACAAATCGTCCAAAAACTCATTCGTCATTACAACCGGCTAGGCCCAAATATATGATTCAAAAATTATTTGCCCTGGTTGTTTGTTTAATCTCATACGATAAATATATATACCAAGTCAAAAGCGTTTCAAGGTGAGTAAATATGAATTATGAACCGCCTTTCATTTCTTCCATTTTCGATTCTTCATCAAAGGTGAGATATCATCAAACAAATTATAATACTCCCTCCGTTTTTTTATAAAATGTTTTAGACTTTCTTTATTATGCATAAATATAAGATGTTTTAGATTTTTTACAATATTTATTCCAATTATACCCTCCCTTAACTTTGGAAAGAATTGAAATTTAATGTGTATTATGGAATGAAATTAATGTAATTAAAAACCTTATTTATTATCTAAGAGTATATTTGTCAAAATATACATTTTCTTAATTCTAATAAATTTTTTTAAAACATCTTATTAAAAATAACGGAGGGAGTACCTTGATTACAGGATCAACTTTCAATTTAAGAAAATAAATTCACCTGAATAATTGCAACACTAGATCAGATCTAAGTATTCCTTTTAGTGGATTTTTATGATCAAACGAAAATCTAAACCATGTTTAATAATTTATATTAAATCTAAATTAACTACATTTCATTTTTATTGATTGTTTGATAGTTGAAAGGTGAAGATAATTTAAGTAAATTTTCCAAATATAGAGAGGGTATTTGTTTTGTCTTATCATGTAAATTTAAGTAATTTAAGTAAATCATGTAAATGATACTCCTTCAGTTGGGAGTATGATGGGAAGTTGTGGAGTCCGAGTTTTAATGAATAATTATTAGTTTATGTATAAAGTAGATAAGTTGAGGATATGATGGGATGTTGTGGGGTCCATTTATATGTACAGTGATTGTTTATGAATAAAATTAGTGGCAATTTGAATAAACAAGTGATGATTGAAAGGTGAAGATAAAATAGTATGAATAGTATTATTTCCAAAAAGGGAATGAGCATAATAAAATTGGACAACCAAAAAAAAAGTGGAAATAATAAAATTGAACGGAGGGAGTATTTGAAAGGTGGAGATAATTTAAGTAAAATTTCCAAATACAGAGAATATTTGTCTGGGTATAATAAGTAATGACTAAGGGTTATATAAAACTTCTAATGTTTAAATTGCTGCATTACGTTAATATGTTGTCTAAATTAATTTAAGAAACTTGAAATAGACCGAAATACTATCTTTTTAAGTGTGTGTTAGAAAAATAAACTCTGGTTAAAGAAACTCAAATTAAGGTTGCTTATTTCAGTAGCTACAAGTGTAAAAATAGAATTTTTCAAAATGACTTTTATAAAAATAAGTTGTAAAGGTTCAATTTCAGTTGTAATTATAATTTTATTTAATCGTTATGTATTTTTTGCAGTTAAAACATGGTGTGATGCGTTTGAGATTTTTTCGATGTCCACTTCCTTTCTACTCACCCGAATATGTATTTCAAAAACCAATTATAAATACACCCAATTGCGAAATAAATCACTGATTATTTTTCTTTGCCTAAAAACCTGAATCACTACTCTAAATACAGATACACTCTAGACAAATTCTGTATGTCAACACATCCAATAAACGAATTCAATCACAAGGAAGCCACTTTGCCCTCCATTCTAGAAAATCATCATATAAAACCAAACAAAACTCTTGTCCACAAGAAAAAATTCAATGGAGTTTTCTAAATGAATACATTAGCATTACAACTGTAACTGTGTTTAATTGTTAAAAGAAAGTCAGATCAAATAGGAAAAGGAAAAAACAATTTGAAAATTATTTAGCAAACTCCGAAAAAACAAATATAAAAAACACGAAGATTAACAAATCGTCGTATCAAAGAAAGGGAAAACAGCAAAAAGTAAAAAAAAAAACAGAAGAAATAGAAAGGTAAAAATTATTTGGGGATTTGCTCAGATTCTATGGGTGTATAGTAGAGTCTATCATGCACTTTGCATTCAGTACGAGGAATTTTTTATAATCACCGCAAATCCGCCAAATTTCAAAGATCCGAAGGGAAAAACAAAAACAAAAATACAATCCATAGAAGCAGAATCAAAAGATTGAAAACTTGAAAAATTATCGAAACGATTGGAGGCGGCTCAGACACGCATAAAACATGTGTCAGCACAAATAAAGTAAGGTCCTTATCTCAGCATCGAGAAATGTTTATATCTTCACTGCCAGATAACACAAAATCAAATGAATACTAAGAAACTGCGAGAAATTGAATTCATACCAGAAAGTTTTTGAGTGTAGATCTATTAGAAGAAACGGGAGCTGCGAAGCTTAAATAGTGGTGGATTTATGATTAGGGTTAGGGTTAGCGGTTTAGACCAAGCTACATATGGACATTCCCCAATTTATTTAGAGCCCATTGGGCTTTTTAAGTCCAAATTCAGCTATAAGGTTTGTTGCTGCTATGGGCCTCTGAATTTTTTGTTAATATGGCCCATGGCCTTGGGTAAAATTTAAATATTTAGTACTATGTGTACAAAATGTTGTATTTCATTAATTATGTTTTTTCCTAATTTATCCTTAAATCTATTAACAATATTTTAGATTGTAGTAGTAGTTTTTAAAGTTTTATATACAATTTCAAAGCTTAAAAGTACAATAGAAAGTTGATATGTGTTCATTTATCTAAAATGACACTTAATTTGAATTGGGGGAGTACTATATTGTTATAAATTACTCTATCCTCCAAACTTTATATAAATGATTCGTTTTCACAACTTTTTTAAAATATTAATTATTTATGTAGAATGTAGATGTGTAACGTAAAAATTAAATGATGTATTAGTGTATCAATTTCTAAAAGTGTGCATATTAAATTTGAACAGAAAAAAATAATACTTACATACAGTAAAACCTCTATAAATTAATACTCTATAAATTAATAAACTCTCTAAAATAATACTTACATACAGTAAAACCTCTATAAATTAATACTCTATAAATTAATAAACTCACTAAAATAATAAAATCTTTCGGTCCCGACTTGAGCCTTTGTAAAAAATCATCAAATTCGATAAGATAATAAGATAATAATTTTTCGAAAAATTCATTTATAAATATTAGGTCCCATTAAAACTCTAAATTAATAATTCATAAATATTAGTACAATTATGCTTTACGCATTTGATTATTCATGAATGATTTTGCGATGTTTTTTAGATGAGAAGACATGACTCGGTGTTATGAATTATTTTATTTCCATATTGAGTTTTATATAGTATATGTTTCATCCATCATGCCAATGAATTAATGTAAACATGTATATTTAAGTAATTCCAATGAATTGATGCATGCGTCTATGAATATAATAGTTAATTGTATAGAGTTTATTAACATTATAGACCAAGATCCTAGCCCATATTTTAATTCAAGACAAAAATTATTGATATTACAATTTAAGACAAATCCATATTTGTCATTCCTAATATGCCCTCAAATTAATATATTAAAATTATTAATATTATTTAGCTACACAGTTAATTTTAAAATTGAATGTATCTTCCTTTTTTTTTGCCGAATTTCCCTTGTTAGGTTTATTTCCAATTTAACAATTCATTTCCAATTTCTCTGCTTAATCAAAATATTCCTCATCGTCTCCCTCTCACATCTCCGACGAGATTTGTTCGATGGCGAGGGCGGCTTACATCTGTGCCAATCGACGCGGCCTCCATCCTTGTTGTTGGCGATCGATCTGTACGGATCTAAAGACAAGTTGTCGTCCACCTTCAACTCCCCTGCCTTGGCCGCCGCCTCCATAGCCTTCGCCGTTCGTGAAGATGGAAGAACGAGTGCCAGAATAAAGAGGGCTTCTCAGATCCGTTCGTCGCTGCCGTCTTCGTGCACGACCAGATCGGCGATTTGGGTATAATTTTTTTTTTTTTAACATCATATCTCACTTACACTCTTTGATCAAGATCTCTTTTTTAAAATGGGGTTTACGTTTGATGATATATTTTTGTTTTAGGGGAATTGTAGCATATTTTGGTGAAAGTTTAGAGATTTCAAGCAGCATGTCAGTTTCTGTTTTGGTTTGGGTAAATAGAGTTTCAGGCTTTCAATCAAGAATTTATCTTGCTACAAAATTTAGTGAAACCTTTTAATTCTTTTGGGATATTGAGAATTTTATCTTGGTTCAGCAAAGGCGAGAAGAAGGAAGTAGATCCTATTTCAATTTTCGAGTTTGGGGTCAGTGGCGGCCTCCGTCGATAAGGTGAGTCTCGCCGGGTTCTGCCCCGTGTCCGACGACCTTGAGCCGTGCCGGTGGGAGATTCTACCTGTAGGTGACTCCGATGCCCCCTCAATTTCGAGTGGTATTTTGATTTCTAACTTGTAACAGAGAATTAGATATTCTGGGGAATTTAGTTGATATTTTTCATGGGATGTTTATCCTTTGATATTGATTAATTGAATGATTGAAAAAATGTATGGTGTTGTGTTATTTTTTTTTAATTCTTTTGTAGATTCTAATTGTAGTTTTTCCACTTCAAATCATTTTCTGATTTCACCTTCCTCTACCTTACACAATCATGCTACTGCTGGGGTTGTAGTGGTGGCATGCTTGATGCTGCTGCTGGGGTTGTGGAATTGATTGTAAATTTGTTAAGAAATGCTCTTTGTGTGGTCAATTTCTAGTGGGAATGTCCCTCTTGATTTGGGAGTATGTATGTTGTTTTGCAGTGGAGTCAGAATGGGTATGAAAGTATGATCTGCTTCACATATACCACAAATGCTTATACAATCACTGATCACTGATGGGATATTTGAATGTGTGTCATTTTTGGCATTTTAACACCAGTTTGGTGAATTCCATCTGTTTGTGTTCCTAACAACTAGAATTTTTTTTTTTACACTAGAAGGCCTGGAAAAGTCGAGTAGGAGATGAGTTACATCACTTGAGTGGACTTAAAATCAAGGTATTATGAAATGTTTGTAAGTTGTTCAAGAGCAGTAGCTTGCCAAATGTAGATGGATTCAGTAGTTTTATTCTAATTCTAGATCATCTCCTTTTTTTTTTTGTTTATTCAAATATAAGTGGTTGTGTTATTAATGTTTATGAATGATGGAATATGCAGTTGGAATACGTTGATGAGAGAAGAATCAAGGACCTCGTAAAGAAGCTTCCTGAGTTTATTAGCTATCCAATTTACCTTTGGGCTGAGAAAACAACCGAAAAGGAGATTAGCGGAACCAAAGAATGAAGAGGAGGGAATACAAATGGAGGTCGACTTAGGAGTGAAAAGAAGAAATAACCATGTGTGATTTGGCTAGTAGATTGAGGAATGGGTATTGAATATTTGATTGATCAATTGTTGTTGGAGTCTTTATTTTATACATATTGTTTTAAATGTAATTATATATACAACATATATAATTATATGTACGCATATTTTATATATGCATTTAATGTATGCACTACTTTATGTATATATCAAAATATATGCGCTTAATATATTCTTTTCAAATAGTGTTAAATATAGTCATAATATCTTTGACATATTGACATTTTCAAATATAATAAATTAAATATATTTATAAAAGTGGTATGCAACATATTTTTGCACATGCAACAATTTTTTATATATGCAACATTTTTTTGCATGTCATTGAGAATATGCAACATATTTATGGGAATCGAATTGGGAGATTAATAATTTTTTTAAATTTTGGAAAGTTATAAATGAGCAGAATTTTAGAAATATTTTTACCGATTTTGTTTTTAATAGTTGACTTTATAATACTAATTTTGCTGAAATTAATTTTTTAAGATTCGAAATCCATTTTAATTTTGAAGTCGATAGATTAGGAATGTTTAGAGGAATTCATATGCACCGATATTCTTGAAGTTGGTAGATTAGGAATGATAATTTTAAATTTGAAAACTTAATTAACTCGCACAAATTTCGAGGATAACTGCATAATTTGAAATTTAAAATTAATTATAACATAAGGGTATAATTGTACATTTAAGTTGGATTTTGGCTTGATATGTAATAGCAAATAAATTTTCCTTGATTTACAAAAACTTAGAGTGAAATGATCTATAGTGTAATTCTCCCAATTGTATACAACGAATTGATATTATACATGAATTAGTTACAAAGAATTGGTTAATGTATTAAAAAAATCAATGAAACATATATAAGCTCATTTATTTATAATATATATGTATTAAATTTGCTGAATTTAAAAATTCCCTCTTTTAATTAATAAAATATTAATTTATCGATAAATTAATACCTCTCTAAATTAATAAAATTATATAGTCTATTAATACTATATAAAGTATGGATAAGGGGAGTATTAAAATTTACAATGATAAGAAAGATGAAATTTAAGTTCGGGCCTTGAATTGAGACGAAGGAAGAGAATTGGATCTTAAATTGGAATAAAAATTAAGGTCAATTTGAGACATGTTAAAATTGAAG
This sequence comes from Galeopsis tetrahit, assembly GCA_963675135.1. Classification (NCBI taxonomy): domain Eukaryota; kingdom Viridiplantae; phylum Streptophyta; class Magnoliopsida; order Lamiales; family Lamiaceae; genus Galeopsis; species Galeopsis tetrahit. Next base: position 3,500,373 of record OY776120.1, read on the forward strand.
GTTAAAATTGAGACTAAACCATTTTTTGGATCTCTATATGAAATTCAGCTTCCATATTTAATAATAACTTAAGTGTGACGTCAAAAAATAATAATAACATAAGTGTTAATATACAATATATAATTCTAAGAGCAGGGCTACTAAAAAATATTGTGGTAATTATCGATGGTTAATTAAAAAATATTGTATTATCGAGCGTTCAATTGAATTCATTAAAATTTGATTTTTTGTTTCTCTGGTAATACCACATGAAAATGTCTCTAATTAAGAGGAGAAAGAAACTTATAGACTACTCAAACGAGTTTAATAATGGGTAAGATATTATGTGTATCATCATGATCATGGTTTAAAGGACATGCATGATTAAACATTTTCTAGTGTTATAATGAAACACCAACAACAACTTAGTGATGTTTTATCACAAACAAAAGTAGATGTAATTAGACAAAAAAACATATTGTGGGTATAAGACAGTGTCATTTCATATTTTTCACCAAAATTGATCATCAACATTCCTTTCTTAAATAACAATCCAACTTAGTTATGGTTGTAATTTCACTGTCTTGCTATATTCCAATTTTGTTGTAGTAACATATCACAAATATCATGAGACAAAGCTTTATTAATGTATTTCTTTAAAATATAATTATAAACTCATGAATCATATAATATAATAAATGTGTTTATATGTATTTTTTATTAGGCAATCTGATACATTTTTTTAATAGGCCGTCTAATATAATAATTTCAGTATACTCAATTCACTTTCCTATACTAAAAGTAAAAAAAATGTTTAATAGTCGAAGTTTATTTTTCCATGTGATTCAGTAACTATCGTGCAAAAATAGAATCAACTCTAGAGATACTTGATTTAAAATTTCAATTAGAATGATAATGAAAATCATCCATTAAAAAATATATTAATAAGAATGATTGTCATATTGTTAGTGTGATACTCTAACATGGACACACATAATTGTTAATTGAGAAATAATGAAATAGTCGAGGTGAAATTATTATAAAGAGAGGACAAATAATAATCAATGGAGTAATTAATAAAAATAAATAGAAAGGAATTTTTTTAATCAAGCATCTCTAGAATTAATTATATTTTAGAGTAATAGGCTTCATGCTATATATGCAATTGGCAAAAAAATGTCCTGATTTAAACAGACTACTAATTTTGTGATTCTTACTCCAATTCTGGTGGAATTGGAACTAAAATTGTCTACAATTTAATATACTCGGCAAAGTATTATATGAACTTTATTTGCAATTTATCGTACACATTAATACAATTGCTTTGAAAAAATCAGTAATATGATAGTTATTCATTCTTTCAAATTTATAATGTCAGGTATTGTGGAGTCCATTCGTAAATCAATCTAATTAATAAGTGATGATTGAATTGTAAAAATTAAGAAATTGACTTATTGATATAGTCTGTGTAGACTTGTAAGTTAGGAGTGTGGTCCTCTTTTTTAGTTCGTTCAAAATATCTAAACCTAATTAAACCTTGAAATTCAAATATTTTAGCCAATTTTTTTCCTCCACTTACATTGTTGTTATCTATCCACGTCTTGTTATTCGGACGAAAATGATACATTTGTGACCTAGTTTTGAACCTGACACTTACATTTACCTTAACCAATATTAATTCCTCATATAAAATTATAAGATTTTCATACATGCAATGCAAATTCTTAAATTTCCCCTTTTCACCAAACACCAAACATATTCCTAAGCAAACTAAAAACACACCAAAAAACAATCATCTTCCTCTCTTGACCATTTTATCTTACAACTTGGATCATTACTATATTGTCCAAGATTGAGAATGAATCCACAAGGATACATACCATTTTCTTGGGAAGAAAAGCCCGGGATATCGAAATTCAAACACCAAAAGTCCTCCTCCGACATGCATCATATGAACATTGCTCCACCTCCTCCATCCACATGCCCTCTGAAACCTCCAAGAAAAACCTACACGGGTAGGAGCCTCGACGACCCGTTTCTCGAAGCTTTCAAGTCTTGCACCAAGGCCACTACTCACAAGAAACACAAGGTAGTTATGTCTAAACAAAAGACCAATATTTTTAGTGTTTTCTCGTGCAAGCAATATTCGTGTAATGACGACGTTGAGACTCACAACTTGGTCAAGTTTTCAAAACTTCCTCCTATTCCTAAGCAGAGGTACAACGCCAAATCCTTTGTTAGGATATGATTAACTAGTTAATTAAGAGTCATGCGGTTTTTTTTTTTAATTAATTAATTAGCTAGCTATATATGTATAATATCCTTGTCTCAACTAATTCAATACTAGCTAGAATTAACCATTCTTTAAGCAATTCCTTGTGCACTTAATTTGACGTTCTGTTATAATTTGATTTTCATTAATTAATCTAGTAGTGTTTATATATATATATATATATATAGGTAAAGTCTAGTATGCACTCGAGTGCATGCTGTACACCCTAGTTCATGTGCACTTTTCATTTTTACTGACTTACACTTTTTGGTAAATGGTGTTGCACTTTTCAATTATTACTAAAAATATTATTATACAGTTTAATAATTGAAAAGTGCAACACCAATTACCAAAAAGTGTAAGTCAGTAAATTGAGAAGTGCAACATGGACCAAAAAGTGTAAGTCAGTAAATTGAGAAGTGCAACATGGACTAGGGTGCACAACATGCACTCGAGTCCATAGCACACCAACCCATATATATATTGATCAATGCATATTAGTTGTATACTTGTATATATTGATCTGATTAATTAATATTGTAAAGTGTGTAGTCATAGAACATATTAATTAATAATTATCTAAGATGCGGTAAAGATTAACTATACAGCTTCAATTCCACCTTAGTTCTCTGATTAATTAATTATTACTTTGATCTTAAGTCTAAACGCTCTTGGGTTTAAAAAAAAATGTCTAAGCGCTCTTAAATTTTGGATTAATATCGATCGGTGTGAGAAATCATACCCTCAAAACCTAGATTAATTAAACTAAACTATATAAATATTTAAGCTCTTAAATTGAACAATATAGATCAAATTATGTATATTTAATTCAAGATCCACACTTCTTTGCATTCCATTGCATGTTGCCCGGTCCGATCCTAATGTGAGGCCAACGATACCATCGATTCAAGCCTAAAAACATTTCAATTTTTTAGGGGTCCATTTTTCAAAATGTCTTTTATATATTTATATATATAATATATATTATTATATACTCCGTATAATATAAGACACATGAACATTAAACAAAAGTTAAAAAGACGGTCGGCCCTAAAAACTAAAAAGAATTAGAGAAGGAGAAAGAAATTAAAGGGAATTAAGGAAAAAACTAAGAGAAAAAAGTCTCAACTTAAAAGATCTTTTGTCTCCTCCTTTTTTCGATCATCCCCATCAAGTGCATTTGTTCTCTTTATCTTTCGTAGTATTGTAGATTGGTGGTCGTCCGTTACCACCTGCATCGTCGCACATCTCCGTCTACACTGCCATTTGTCAGATTCGCCGACACTGTTTTTCTCAGATCTATCTATGGGTTAGCAAGTATTTTTAGTGCATGGTTGAGAACAACAGATAGATGTCACTAACGGAGCCACGGTGACCGATCTGAGAGTTACTCGGTGATCCCTGTTTCTTTATTTCCTTTTTTTTTTTTTTTTTTGTACTGTTGTTCTAGTTTGTAGCTTAATAGTTAACTTGTTCTTTTTCTGCTTGGTTTGGTGTTTTCCAGTCTGTATCTTCCTTTACTTTGTGCGATCCTCCACAGTTTTAGTGTTTTTCCCTCATATTGGACTCTTTTCCCCTATGTGGGACTTTCTCTTTCCCGTGGGACTTTTTTTGATATTTGGTGGAGCTTTGTTCCTTTTTATGTTTCTTACTTTTTGAAACAAGTAAATCTTAGTGTGGGGTTGTCTCGTATTGAAAATGGAGACCTGGACTTTCATGTGGAGCAAATGGTACACTCGTTTTCTTTTTCCTCACGATTGGAGAAGGCAGCGACCGTGAAGATCCGTCTTGAATTGAAGATCATTAGTTTTGAGCTTAATATTGTATTGTCATTTGACTTTGATCTTGTAAACCTCTAAAAAAAAAAAAAAATTAAAAGGTCTTTTATCATCAAATAAGTATTTGTTAGTTGTGTATTGTGTAGGCATATAGCAGACTAGGAGAGTAGTAACAAACTATTAATATTAATGTATTTGAAATATAGTTCTATGTTCATTAATCCATCGTCATGTGAATTTGATTAAGAATTTAGAAGGTTGAACCCTAGTTCCAATTTCAAACTGCTTTGCATATTAATATGTTTTTTATTGTTTTTTTAAGTTTTTGCTGATGAATATGATTATATGAATGAAATTTGAATTATTTGTTTAGTTTTTTTTTTAATAGTATCATTATGCCTTTCAAATAGGCAAATACACATCTGCATATCAAAAGAGAAAAAAAAGACTAAGGATAAATGAATTAATTCAAAGTCAAGTCGGAGATATGAACAAATATTTTTCTTCTAAGTCTAATAAAAGAGCAGTCGAAGAAGATTGTTCAACTTGATTATTCTGACTTGATTTTGCTATTAAAACTGTTAGATGAGTCATATTTATGTAATTACTTGGAACACCATTATTTTAAGTATTGAGCAAAATTATATATTGTTAGTCTTTTAAAAATTGTTTTACGTTATATTTTATGAGTTCGTATAAAATAAAAATATGAAGAAATGGAGCCTCATAGTTCGATTTAAGCCCAAATATTTCTAGGACCGGCTCTGCATACTGCAAAATTCAATTAAAAAATTTGAATTTGGTTGTTGACGTAGTTGCTACCCAAATAATAGAACTATAAGTGATATTTTAACATTTTATTTTTTTATTTTTTTAGAATTGAATTATATAATATCCTCGCTTTATTTTTCAATAAGTGATATTTTTTAATTTTAGTTTTGTAAAAATAAAAAGAAATTTGTACTGAGGGTAAATTTGAAAAAATAATAATTAAAATATTATTTAATTAAGTACAAGAATAAAATATTAAAACCTCATTTTATTATGTATAAAAATAAAATGCTAAAACATCATTTATTGTAAAAATAAGGAGTAAATATATATTTACTACTATATGTTATCAAAATGGAATATATATGTTAGAAGTGCTTGTTAAGCCGTCCAATCTCTTGATGTTTCACCAAATAAACAATGTATGCTATTCGATTTCATGCATGTCAAAATGTGACACGTATTTAGGGTGAGATAAGGAGTTAATGGAAACACAACACATGCATATCTGCATGCCTTTTTTTGTGAAAATCCAAATTTAATCTATCTATGATTCTCCATAGTTTTTTGTACTATTAAAGTCCAGCTCCTGCCTTTTCCATGTCTTAAATCCGAAGAAATGAAGAACACTAATAAATTTTGTTACGGTTCTTCCGGGACTGACGGGTTTCTCATCGAGACTGTCGTGGCTCTTGATTTTACCATTCCGTATCCCCCACACTGCCCCCCACACTTGGTATGATATGATATTGTCCGCTCTTGATTTTACCATTCCGTATCCCCCACACTTGGGTATGATATTGTCCGCTTTGGATTTGCCAAAACTTCACAGCTTTGCTTTTGAGTTTCTCCAAAAGACCTCATACCAATGGGGATACTAGTCCATCCTTTTATAGCTTATGATCCTTTGTGCCTTTTCGATGTGGGACATTTGTTTGACATTTCTCAACAAATTTAAAACCAATTTTATTTTATATAATAAATAAGTCCGATCTAAGATATTCCTATATATATATATATATTAATAGATAGTTTTTTTTTTAATTTACGTGTCGCTTCCACATTTTTTTTGAGGTATATATAGTTCGATTTTTAAGTGAGATTACATTTGTCTTCATATGGTTATGTTCATTTAAAAAAAATATTATTATTATATTTATTATATATGACAATTAAACTGTGTAAATAGGAAGCTAGTTTGACCTTTTGGACTAATTAATTGCATATTATTCACCCTGTAGCACAGAAATTTGCACACTTTCTATAAATGAATGTCACATACCAATTTGCACACCACATAAAAGGAAATATTTTCATAACGCACACCCTCAAAATATACTCTTATTTACCCATATGCTATTACTTTTTCACACTCAATCTACTTTTTACTTAAAACTTTACAAAACTATCTCTCAAAACATCACTCATTACACATTTTCTTACACATTTCTTAAATTGAGACGGAGGGAGTAACATTTATCAGTTTTTTTTTTCCCTAAAACTTTATTTTGATTTATCAATAAAATGGAGGATTATTGTGTTGGGTTTCGGTGCCGCCGGCCGCCACTCGTACTCGCGGGTTATACGAACGGGCTCAGACTCGTGTGGAATTCTATCGGGATGTAGTGGAGATAACCTAACACTAAGATGGGTAGCACTTCACCCTTGTTCTCCACTCTGGCACTCTCCAATCTCACGTCTACATTACGCGTATCGTCTCATCACATTGTTAATGGAGAGGGTTTCTCAATATATGGGAAGGCTGCCAAGAACTAGGGCATCAACAAGTTGGACCCTTGTGTGTAGGCCCAATGGCCAAAATCACACTTGGGCTAAATCCCAACATTTCTCCACCTTTTTGGCCATCCCAACTACAATCCACAATCCACAAACAATTTTGTCATCATCGCCCAACCCACTTCCACGTACCTGCAAAAGACAACACACAAAGAAAACACAAAGATTGTCTACGTACGTAGAAGTTAGTTCACAAAGAAAAACTCACAAAGACAATGCTCCACCTCACTTGGAGCATTCACAAAAACTCGCACAAAGACACAAAGGCACACAAAGACAAGCTCCACCTCACTCGGAGCATTCACAAAGGGAAACACAAAGGCACAAAGACATGATATCATAACGTATACATAGCTCACAAAGACAAAATCACTCCACCTTACTGTGAATGATCTCCAAACACCAAGAAACAATCAATCATTCATGATCACACAAGAGAAGAATGCATTGAAGAAGCACACAAAGATCAAGACACAAAGCTCAATAAACATGCTCAAAATACTAACATGCAATTAGATGAAAATGGGGTAGGGGGAAAAACATGAAACCACAATGTATGAAGTAATGCATAACACACATACATATAAACATATACTCATAATTCCCACGGAACCCACAAGTATAATCATGCAACCATTCCCCCACCTTCCCACTGGCCCATCATCTACTCATGCATCACAAAGAAATCACAGAGCAACACAAAGACACAAAGCACAAAGCACAAAGCACAAAGAACAAGTAGCACAAAGGAGACATAATCACCAAGAAAAATAACCACAAAGACACCAAGAAAGCAAATTACATGCATCAAGAGATTAACCACAAAGCGACTTATAAAAATTGCACAAAGAAACCTCACAAAGATAAATGCACAAAGACAGTCATCACAAAGAAAAATATCACAAAGAACAAGCGGAAGCAATAACACAAAGACGTAAATAAAATCACAAAGAAACAGGACTCACAAAGATACCCTAAAATTTGTAACAAACAAATCCTAATCACACAAATGGCCAATAGGATATGCAGCAACCAACACACCATACAAACTCTACAACCAAATGAATTAATTAAGAACCTAGCAGAAAAGCAAAATAGCTCACCTCTAATTCAAATATTAAACCAGATAATTGACAGAAGATGAAACAATTGCAGTAGGCACACCACATTAGCAAACCCATATTCCCAAACTAAATTCCACCCTAATTCAGTTCAAATTATAATATCTGCAGGTAATAAACAATTGGGCCACATCTCAAATAAATTAAGAAAAATTAATTAGCCCAAAATTTATACTGTAAAACAAAATAAATAATTAATTACCTTCTTCTCCAACCTACCTCGACTCTGCAACCTACGACTCTCTCTAAAAAAAAAAAGAACTTACTCAGAGCGACGCGAACGGAAGGCAGAACGGTGGCAGCATCTGGCCGGGCGGCGCCGATCACAGAGGCGGCGGCGCAACGGGACTTTCGGCGGCTTTAGGACAGCGAGCAGAGGCGGCGCGACTGGACGCGCGACGCGGCTGGCGGTGGAGCAGATTCAAAATGGCGACGGCTCCTTCGACTGTTGCAGCGGTGACGGCGTCACAGAGACGGCACAGGAACCACGGTGGCGGCTGCTAGGGTTCCGCCCACAAAGATGGCAGCGGACGACGATCCGGTGAACAAATCCGGCGATAGATATGGTGTCAAGGCGGCCGACGACGAAACCAGGCTCTGATACCACTGTTGGGTTTCGGTGCCGCTGGCCGCCACTCGTACTCGCGGGTTATACGAACGGGCTCAGACTCGTGTGGGATTCTATCGGGATGTAGTGGAGATAACCTAACACTAAGATGGGTAGCACTTCACCCTTGTTCTCCACTCTCCAATCTCACGTCTACATTACGCGTATCGTCTCATCACATTGTTAATGGAGATGGTGACTCAATATATGGGAAGGCTGCCAAGAACTAGGGCATCAACAAGTTGGACCCTTGTGTGTAGGCCCAATGGCCAAAATCACACTTGGGCTAAATCCCAACATATTGGACTATAAAATATTGAGTAATTATTATAAATTATTTTCCTAATTTTCTAATAATTGGCTGAAATATGTATTTTATTTCACATGTTCAACCCTACAAATTTACACGTACTTTTAAATAAAATGAAATTCTTTTTACTATATGTGAATATCTCGACTCGAGATATATCCTGTTTCTCCGTAGGCTGTAAGTAACCCAACATACTTTGCATATATAATTTTATACTACTACTACTATTCGTATATATACCTTTATTCACAAAAAGAATTTACTGATAGAGAAACCAATCGAATGATCATATATGAGGGGAATATCCGTCGCACAATACCCATGATAAACATAATATATTAATTATTGTTGATTAGCCCTAGCTACTAATTAATTGCTAATACTTTAGTTAATCACTGTCATTATACATGGAAATGACGTCCAACTCTTTTTATATATTATGGGATTAATGGCACTACGTCTACATGAGCCTCTAAATATTTTATTTATTTTTTAAAATTAATTTAATTAAAAGTCATGGCCAGATGGTCGATCATATTATTATATAAGAATATATAAAGCTACAATCTTATACTTGCATCCAAACTAAATCAAGTTTAGTGAAAGAAAATTAAATTTTATTATAACTAGTGGGCTTTGATACTTTGATATCAAGTTCACCATATTAGCCTTCTCTGATTGATTCTTTGTCTAACATTGTGGATTATTTTCCAATTTTTTGTTTATTTCTATTGGGGTGTGGACTAAGGTAGTCATTGCAACAAAATTACTATGAGTGGCTTATGTCATCGTGGGACCCTCTAAACAATATACATTATATTGCCTTTGCATTATAAAATAATGTCTATTTCACGGAGATATTTTTCTTTTGTAATTATCACCGTATGAGTAAGAGTGATTATCAACACATAACTCTGACTTTAAATAGAATTTTTTGTAAGTGAGCAGTATAATTGATCTTCGAAATTAGTCGATCCTTGAACGGATACTCGAGACTTAAATTTTTTTTTGAACAATTACTGTTGATAGACTAATAATATTATGTGAAAACAACGGCAACAATTTAGTTAAAATAGTTAATAATTAAAGTTTAAAATTTATAAAGGGCTTAATTACACTAGACTAACCAAACTATCAACAAAATTGCATATAAACCATTGAACTATTTTTGTTGCATTAAACTATACCACAAACTAACAATTTTGACACATAAATTATTGAACTAATTTTCAAGCCAATTTTTTCTTGATTTTTTACATGTGTGTCTCACATAATTTGTAAGAAAGGTATTTTCATTAAATCCCGTGTACTAAGCACAAACCCTTTTTCTTCACTCATTTTACAACTTATTCGCAAAAAAAAAAAAAAAAAAAACTTCTCCATTTCACGATTTTTAGGGTTAAAAGGACAAAAGCGAAAAAAAAAACTCAACTCTAAGTCTTTTTGACTCGCGAATCAGTTGCAAAATAGGTAGAGAAAATAGTTTTTGCTATAATATACATATTATAAATTTGATCGAAATATGCATATCACTCTTCGAAAAAAATCAAGTGAGATGCATGTATGTACAAAAAATGGGGGAGATAATCAGATAATTGACCTGAAAAAATAGTTCAGTCTAGTGAGTAGCATGAAGGACTATTTAATAAATGTAATCACCTTTGCGTGATGATGATTTCATGAGCAATTAATTTATTACTTTTCTAGAAGATTACATGCAAATTCGAATTAATTCGTCAAATTCTTGTCTTGCGGTGTGCTGCAACACATTTTTTAAACCTGAATCAATAAAATAAGTTGGGAGATCGATCGGGCAAATTTTCTAAATCTAAATTATAGTAATAAGAGTGACATTAGACCTAATAGAAATACTATATACTACTATATATGCATATAATACTTTAAGTATGAATTCAATTAATATTTGTAATAAAATAATAGTAGTATATATATATAAATTGATACAAAGTTTAGATTAATGAGGTTAACTTCATCAATAATTATTTACACTTGGAGTATAGTAACAGTGATTTTAAGTAAAAGAATGGTTCTATTCCTAAGGAATATCCAAAATCGGATCCACATAAAGTCAATGTGCATATTGTTTATATATACAGTATGAGCATATAAGATACTACTAACTCATTGTGCTCAATTTAATTTAATTTTTATACCTCGATCGAGTTTATATGTTATATATATATATATATACTTCCTTCATTTTTTTACCTTCATTTTTTAATAAGTGAAATTTTCGTGAAATCTGTTGAAATTAAGAAAGTGTATGTATTGATAAATATATCCTCGATTAATAAAAGTAAGAAATTAAGAAAACTTCTAATTAAAGTTAATAGAAGGACATAATTGAAACGTACAGTGTAAAAAATGTTAAAACGTCATTTAATTGTGTAAAAAGGAGAAGATAAAACTCCCCTTATTAAAAAAAACGGAGGGAGTATAACTATCTCATATATGAAACTATATATGAATACACTAATATACACAAGTTGACATGCACATGCATATTGTTAGGAATCATATTTTGTCTCAAGTCTCAACTTCATTATATATATATATATATATATATATATATATATATATATATATATATATAAAAGCAAACATGAAACATGCTCACACCACATTCTTCATCGGCAGTCGTGTCCGTACACGCCTCAGCAAAATGGTAGGATCGAGCGAAAACATCGTCATATTACAGAAACAGGACTCTTCATGATGTTCCAGGCTCATTTCCCTGTTCGCCTCTGGTTTGATGCATTTGCTGCAGCCACTTATGTCATCAACCGCCTGCCATCCACCATTTTGAAATGAATCTCCCCTTTTGAGGTTCTCTTCTCGTCTTTGCCGAACTATGGCAAGTTAGCCCCTCGCAGTCGCCCATGTATTTTCATGGGTTACAGCAGTACGCACAAGGGTTTTCGGTGTCTGGATCCCGTCACTTATAAAGTGTTCATCACCCGTCATGCTAAATTTGACGAGCAGTGCTTTCCATTCTCTGACTCTGCTCGATCGTCGCCTACCCCCAAGTTGGATTTCTCTGTCCTTTTTTGGAGCCCGATTGTTCGCCCTCTCCTGTCGACCAGGTCCCTCCTGAAGCACAACTGCCTTGCTCGCTGTGTCCCTCTGACCATGAACCGGCTCCACCCCTGAATGCTCCGGTTCTCGCCCCACCTGCTCGCGTCAAGCCTCCTCAGCCTCCGCCAAATTCACATCCACCTGCTCGCGTCGAGCCTCCCTAGCCTCTCCCTAACTCACATCCTGTGGTTACTCGCGGCAAGGCTGGAGTTTTCAAACCTAAGTATACAATGGCCACCACCTCCCCGACACTCTTGTCTGCCTTGGCTCTATCTTCTGAACCTCGTGGATTCAAATCGGCGGCCAAATCCCCACTTTGGTTAGCTGCCATGCAAGAGGAAATTGATGCTCTACGTAATAATAACACTTGGGACTTGGTTCCTTGCCCCTCCAGGGTTAATTTGGTGGGTTCCAAATGGGTCTTTCGTACAAAGTTTCATTTTGATGGTTCTATTGAGCGTCACAAAGCTCGTCTGGTCGCTCAAGGCTTCACTCAAATTCCGGGTGATGATTTTTCCCACACTTTCAGCCCAGTTGTTAAGGCTGCCACCGTCAGGGTCATCCTCGCCATTGCTGTTCAGTTCACTTGGCCTCTTCATCAATTGTATGTCAAAAACACATTTCTCAATGGTGTCTTGGATAAGCCAGTCTTCATGGCCCAACCTCCTAGTTTTGTTGATGCTCGTTTTCCAGACCATGTCAGTCGACTGAAGAAAGCACTTTATGGCCTGCGACAGGCACCTCTTGCATGGTTTCAAAGGTTTAGCACCTTCTTGTTCGACCTTGGATTCTCTGCCTGCAAGTCCGACTCTTCTATGTTTTATCTACACAGTGGCACGTCTGTTATTTTCCTCCTTCTGTATGTGGATGACATAATCTTAACTGGAAATGACCCGTCACTTCTTGCTCGCTTCATTGGTCAGGCGAACAAGGAATTTGCCCTGAAGGACTTGGGTCGCCTCAATTACTTCTTGTGTCTAGAGATCTCATACACCTCTGATGGTCTCTTCATAGGTCACTCCAAATATGCTCGCGACATTCTGGACCGAGCTTCGTTGACCGATTCGCGACCTATTGCAACCCCTCTGGTCGCCGGTGAGTCTTTGACGAGCACATGTGATCCCTTCTCGGATCCAACTCTATATCGCTTGTTGGTCGGTGCCCTCCAGTATTTGACGATCACAAAGCCTGACCTGTCCTTCGCCGTCAACCATGTCAGTCAATTTCTTCAAGCTCCCTCCACTGCTCACTTCGAGGCGGTCAAACGTATCATTCGCTATGTCAAAGGGACCCTACACTACGGTCTCTCTTTTGCTCGCCGGACTGATCGATCCATTGTCGGTTACTCTGATGCGGACTGGGCCCGTTGTCTTAAAACTCGTCGTTCCACTTATGGTTACTCCATTTTCCTAGGAGAAAATCTCGTCTCCTGGAGCTCCAAGAAACAACCTACTGTTTCTCGCTCGAGTTGGAAGTCCGAATACCGTGCCTTGGCAAACTCAGCTGCCGAGGTCATCTGGCTATCCAATCTCCTACGTGAACTACGCCAGCTCCCTCCTGCTCGTCCGATCCTTCTCATTGACAACAGAAGTGCTCTGTTTCTCAATCAAAACCCGGTCGCCCACAAGCGGGCCAAGCACATTGATATTGATTGTCACTTCGTTCAGGAGTTGGTCACCTCCGAAAAGCTCGCCACAGACTTTGTGCCCTCTCACCTTCAGCTCGCGGACATCTTCACAAAGAGCCTTCCGCGCCCTGCCTTCGAGTTCCTTCGTTCCAAGCTTTGCGTTGTCCCAAATCCCACACAATGCTTGACGGAGGTATTAGAAAATAAATTAACTAATCATGCACCATGATTATTTCCTCTGATTCAGTCTTCACATTTAAAGACTTGTAACTCTTCCTATATATATATATATATAATTTATCTTGTAATAATGTCAAACACAAATTACAATATAGATATATTATTCATAATTTGTTTAATTAAGCTTGGTCACTTTAATTTATAAATCAAGAAACATCAATAGTACGTTCATTCATATCACCTAATTATTATCGATAATTAAATCGGTAGGATCATTTTCTTAAATTTAATCAAGGGTAGTTATGTAATAGGGCTTTAAAAGGAGCGTAGAAGTAATTCATTTAATAATTAATGATAATGTTAGTAAACACGCTTTTTGCTTTAATATATTAAAATTAAATTTACATGCATTCGAGAGCCTCGAATTATACGATAGAGTTTCGTCTAGTGTATAAAACTGTTTTAAAACAAAACTTTCAATCATAAATTATGACCAATTTCTCTACTCTACAAATAGTTTTTTAGAACTCTAAAGTTAAAGTATATATGATTGACGTGCTTGCTTTTCTTTGTCTCGCTCAATTGGCTTCATACACCAACTTGATTAATAATAATTGAAAAGATGAAAGGGAAATGTATCGTACGTCAATAAGTGCGCATATATACTTTTTTTAGGGAGCGTAAATGCATGAGATCGAACATAATTTAATTAAAAGACTTTTAATCATTTAAAATATACTAATATATTAAAAACCAAACTCTAAAACTCTTTAATTACAAAATAATTACTAGGGTTTTGTCAGAAATTAAACAACATAATTCTTTCCATGCCAAAACCATTTCGAAATCCATTCCTAGCTAATAATATACACCGCCACACACCTAGCATAAAATTCACGCATGTTTGGTTGTGCTTCATGCTCTAAATTTTGTACTTTGATTAATTAATTAATTAATTATGCTTAATTAAATTAATGCATGGCCGTGGGATAAATCTGTTGAAGCTGCCGTACAAGCAATACTTGGCGTATATCCCAAAGTCTTTGCCTCAGCATCATTCCCTCGGCTCGGAGGCGTTCGTTTTCATTTCGGATAATTTGTGTATGATGAACCGCCACGCGCAGCCGGTTCATATGCTCCCGGTTTTCTACCTTAAACCGGGTCGCTTGGCTCCTCAAATTCTCCAGGTGCCTCTGTTTCCGCATGCGCGACCGCCGCGCTGACTCCCGGTTCGATATCATACGCCTACGCTTTCGCTCGTCTAACTGACTACTCTCATCCGAACCGGACCGCTTGTTTTTTAAATTATTCCGGTTCAATTCATCCGAACCAGTTTTTAATTCATTTCGGTCCGGTTCATCTGAACCGTTACTCTGGGTTGGGTTTTGTGCGACCGAACCGGAGTTAGAAGTGACCGGTTCTTCAAGTGGGGGGAGAAGAAAGAAAGGGTCGGGGTAATCCCAACCGGGTCCGAGGAAAGACTCGGCGGCCGGAAAAGCGGTTAACATGGCCGGAAAAGTTTTTAATAGTAGGAGAGTGGAGAAAAGGGGAAAAGGGAAGGTAGAATGGAGTTTAGGGCGGTATTTATAGCAAAGGTGTGGGTAGTTTGGAGGGGGCCACACGTGGGTATTTCGGTCATTTCAGGGGTAGCTTTTGAGTCAGCCGGCACTAAGGTGTGGTGGTGGGCCACCTCTTTGGCTTTTATAAAGGAAGTCGTAGGCTGCCATCAGCAAGTGGGCCCGGTTTAATTAAGCTTAGTCATGAAGAAATAAAACAGGTGGGATTCTCTGGACACGTGGCAGTTTGTGGTAAACTCATCGTCTGATTATGCAATCGCGTGAATTCCACATTGTTTGCCACTTGCCAGTCACTGAAACAAGTGTTTATATAGTCCACTTACCAAAGTTTCGTAACATAAAATCCCGATTTCGAAATTTTGGGCCTGTTTCTTTTTATTTGAATAAAAGTAATATCAAAGTTAACTTTTATACATTGCGATTCTGAATCAATTTGTTTGTATGGTTTATGACGTTAAATGTCTTATTACCATGGATTCAACATATCCCTATCAATCATAAACGAGGGTTTATGTCTTATTAATTCAATATATTTAAATACATATATAATTGCGAATTCGTCAGGAATAGTTATATTCACCAACAAAATTTTGAGGCCGTCTGGTATGAGATGATTCATTCTCATTTCTTATGTTTGGTATGTTTTATTGAGAAACAACACAGTATTTTTTTTTTTAATTCATTACCCTAATTCCATATAACTATTCATCTCAATTATTATCATATTAGAGAATATTATCCAACTCTTTTGAATTTTTTTTGGAATACGGCAAATATATTAATGGGTATCAGGAATACCCGATCAAACACACGATAGTACAAATACAATCAAAAACAGCGATAAGCAAGAAAAGTAGCAAAAGAACCAAATTAGCAGAAACAGTGCCTAGGTTCTTTTGAATGATCAGGAAAATTCATACAAGTGTCTAGATACATATTATTACTACCTGCATTATGTTTTAAATTTTCTTAATTAGCATTACTCTTTATATATAAAGCCAAAAAAAGGCAAGTGGAATTACCTTTTCATAATTTAAAAATTATGCTTTAATATTGTACTGGGATCGCACGCTTAATTCAAATTCTTCAATAGCGTACATTGACAATTAATGTAAGTTAAATTAATATAATAACATTAATGTAGTAATAAAATTAATAAATTTCAAGAAATATTATTTATAACTTTGTAAATTATAATTAAATTAACAAATTAAGATTATAAGCTATAATTTAAAACACTTGTATACTAGTATGAGTAATTACGTACTAAAGTATACTCCTGCGATTATAAATTATGCTAAGAAGTAATGCTTAATCATACATTATAATTCGTGATCTAATGATTGTTATTCAAATTATGTTTTAAGGGTAAAATAAAGGTCAAATATTAAAATAAAACTATGTCTAATACGGAGTATATAATATCGTACACCGGAATGACATTTCCGAATAGACCAACAAGCTTTGATTTTAGGATTAGTCATTCCGCGAAATTATTCTAATGTTTCATTTTTCGTGTTCCACTAACATTTTATTCTACTGAATTTTTAACACGCACATATTGTTCAATATTATAGGACGTTGATTATTTTTAATATGACACACGTCAATTATTCATAGTGAAATAAAATGTGAAACATGAAAATTGAAATAGGTGATTTTATTCGCGAACCTAATTGCTGTTCCAAACCGCTAAACAAATTTAGGTTCAACACTTTTCAGTACAGCCTACATAGAAAATGCTAAGTATTTCCTTTTTATTTTAACTCGGTTCATGCATACCCTCTCAAAATATAAAAATAAAAAATCATTTCATGCATACTATTATTTTAGTTTCATAATAATTTGCACATTTTTTTTTTATTAGATCAATCGTTTAAAAATAACTTGTTCATTCAATAGAAAAATTGTATATACTCCACTTTCACGATATTCATACTTTTAACACAAAATATTAGTATTATTTTTTAGTTCATACATAAATGTTCACCCGATTATTCCTCAGAACCCTACTTTAATTTCACTCTACAATCTTATTTTGTGTACTAAAAAATTGATGCAAGTTAAAGTAAAACAAAGGGAGTATTATTAGAAGATTAATATATTAAAGCATATATATTATCATACTCCTATATTTAATTGAACAAAGGGGGACAACATCTTTGTGAAAATAAATGTGAACCCAACTTTATAACCGCCCATCTAATTTGAACCATCACCTTAATGGTTGATCGAGGCCTATCCCTTTAATTCCGGTAAGAAAATAAGGAACATGCTATAGTAGTGTCTTTTCTTAGCTACATATAGTTTTCCGTTCATCTCTCTCTTTCTCTTTCATTTGCATGTAAGAATCTTTAGCTACAACAATCATAGGATGCCACGGAGATCGAGCTTACTTTTTTTTTTGATGCCACAGTATCCGATTCAAGAACAGACTAATCTAAGGGACCAATTCCACCGCCCATTTAAGGGGACCCGTTTAAAATCAGAGTTTTACGTTCTGTATATACATGTCTCTATAGAAATTGTTTGCATCTTAGGGATTTTAAATTTGAGACCGAGAGAGGAGCACACTCCTAAATCGAGGGTTACGGAGAGCTTAATTAATGAGGGCAAAACAACCTAGCTCTAACCTTTATGCGTGTCTAATTCAAAATGGTTAGCACGAGGCCGACAAGCCATACAAATCATAACATATACTCCTATACACTTTTTTTTTTCTTATTTATTTATTAGGAGTAATAAAAAGTAATATGAAGAAAAATATAATGTCTCCCAGGTGACGGGATTAGGTTAGACCTAGTATTCGTCGTTAGCGGCTACTTAGTTGAGAATTAGATTCCATAAACAGACCATCAATGACATGCATGTTCAACTACCTAGTTTAACCTACTTAAATCTACCTTTTTCTTTTGTAATTCATAATAAATAAATAATTAGTTAATGGGGGCGGACCAAGTGTAAAACAAAGCATATTTATATTACCATATACAGTAAATCTTATCTCTTATGATTTACAAGGATATATGCGTTTCATGTTTGGTTACATTATATGCCTGACGTATTTTTTACTTTTCCAATAAAGTATACACACATATATATAGTATATTTTTTTAATACCTGATCTGAAAGTGTGAGAATATTGTACATGATTGATATTATAGCATACAATATAAAATAAGGAAAGACTATGGAAATAAAATTCTAACGTAGACCACCACAAAAAAAATGGTCGATTTTGGGGGGAAAAAATCTTGCTAACTAAAATGCATGTCGATTGAGGGATTTAGAGAGGGAATCATCAATCCCTCGCCAAAACACTCATCGATAAATGTTGTAACATTTTAAAGTAACATACAATAATAAGCTTATGCAACTCAATTAAAATGTTGTAGGAGTAACATTTTTTTTATTTTTTTTGACAGTTGCATGCATGAATGTATGATGTTTGTTTCTATTAACTGCTTCTTGTAGCCGGAGCGTTAATTGTTTATCGAGGATGTGGATAACTTAATTAATCGTCAATTTTAGTTGAGCATGTTTTACTTTTATTTATAGGAATTTGCTTTTATATATATATATATATAACGAATTTTAATATATATGTATATATCATCTACTTTGATATTAATATCAATAACGAATTTTCCTCTTCTCAAAATGAAATGACTATGAACATTTTACAGCAAATGAATTGGACTGACGTTAATTACCCACTCAGAGACAACTTACCGCGAAGACGGAATTTTTCTTCACGGAAATGATTAGTCACATAAATCAAGACGTCAATTCATTGTAGCTCTTTAGAAATTATAATAATCACTCAAATTTAATATTACAGAAAATAATAGAATCCAATACCTTAGTTATGATTAATGCATGGTTTATCCCTCAAATGTAAATTACCAAACAAATGAGATTATAATTCACAAATGAACTTAGAACTTTTTTTAAGTCCACAATAGATCATGTAATTTTTACCTTTTCATTAATTAGTCAATTTAATCAATCCTTTTAATCTCAATATTAGTCCCTTATGGGCTAGTTTGGATTGATGGATGGGATAATGTTGGATAAATTAATTCACCCCTCCCCTATGATTAATAATCCAACTATTAAGGTATCCCACATCGGATAGAGAGATGGTCTTGGGTGAGCTTATAAGCCTAGGCAATCCTCTCACTTTAACACCTTGATTTTAAGTGTAGAGTTAGACCTTCTTCTATGCAAACCAAACTAGGCCTATAAGTCTCAATTTTCGGTGTTTTTAACACATCATGTGCCACAGAGGCGGACCTATGAAGTGACATGGGGATACAACTGTACCCCCAATTTTTTTTATATTTTTTTACTATATACTCCCTCCGTCCGCCTATAAGCTTCCCGAAGAAGGAGAGAGATAGAGAGAAAAAGTAAGATATAAAGTGATGTGTAAGAAAAAGTACTTACCAAAAAGGGTATGAGAAACTTATAGGCGGACGGACTAAAATGGTAAAATGGGAAACTTATAGGCGGACGGAGGGAGTATTTATATATGAAAATATTATATATATACTAATTCTGAATCTTATTATAGGCTTCTCAAAAATCCTCCATTTTACAATATCTTAAATTCTGTAATTTTGATTTATTTTAAAAAAAAAATTCTCTTTCCTCCCCCTTTTCTCTATATTTTTTTACTATATATTTATATATGAAAATATTATATATATATATATATATATCCCTTATATACTAATTTTGAATCTTATAGGCTTCTCAAAAATCCTCCATTCTACAATATCTTAAATTCTAAATTTTGATTTATTTTTTTAAAAAAAAATTCTCTTTCCTCTCCCTTTTCTCTCCCTTGCAGTTTCTTCAATCTTCTCTCTCCTCCAACTTCTTTTTTTACATTTTTTTTAACTTTTAAATTTCTGTTTAAATTATTCTTTTTATATATATATATATATATAAACGGTATATGTATCGTGTATCCGTAATATGTGCATAACAGTTGATAGAAATTAAAAGACCCAAAATAATTAGTTATTAGCCCAAAGCCCATTGAAGTTGTGAGGTTGGACTGATTTCCAATAAATAATCCCACCAGTACACTTTTAATTAAATTAAAAAAAAATATGCTTTAGTTTTCAAATTTGACTCCTCCTCCACGAATACTCTTTCTGGCTTGAGCGCCGTGTGGCTGTACTGCCATTGATAGTGAATTTACTGAGGTAAAAAAAAAAATTATTTATTTTATCAATTTTAAATTATAATACTGTTTTATTAAATTTCTAAGTTATTTAATTAATATTGATGCTAAAAAAATTAGTGTTTGTTTAATTGTTTATATTTTACAACTGTGTGTACGTATTTCTTGTGCGTTCTTTTTTATAGATTTGTAGAAGTTTAGTGTAATATGTGATTGTATTCTCGTTTTGTATAGTTTAATTAGGAAAAAAAATAAAGGCCATGAGAAAACAATCCGATCTTAGACAATTTATGCTTATAAAATTGAAATTTTAAGAAACTTCTTGTCTCATTCTAATGTTTGTGAGTTTCCTTCTTCTAGGGATTTTATTTAGACTTTATGAAATTATCTATTGATTGTACCCCCAATTTTAAATTCCTGGGTCCGCCACTGATTTGCCACCACATAAGTTTTTTTTTTTTGGAGAAAAATATGTAAGAGTGACATTTATGTAAAGATACTTGGATTGAGGGTTTATATATTTTTTGAATTCTTTATTGAACACAATATAAAATATACCCACAAATTTCAACACACACGAAAAGAACCTCAACCATCCCAAATCAGTGAAAATGTAAAGAACCTTAATCCAACGACTCACCCATACCCCTTGCAAATCCATCTCAAATCGCACATAACGAACAAATCGATACTCACACACACACCTCCCACATTGAATATAAGGGAGAGACGTAGACACGAGAAAAGAGATGGGAGCGTAGTGGTCCACTAGAATACCGTAAATGTCTAGTCTGTATTTTTGCAGCTAGAAGAATATAAGTTTAAATCTAAAGGAATTTTCATGAAATCTCCAATTCTCGACTTTTGAAAAATAATATACTTTTTCTCGGTCTCGCTACAAAATAAAACACAGAAAAAGTAAAGCAAACGATAAAATTACATGACCAATATACAAATATATCTTATCAAAAGAGAAAAGCATAACTTAATAAAACAAAAGAAGGAAGGGTTATCAAAATTGTTAACTTGATAATAAGACTTTTACAAGTTTAGGACATATATCGTTATCAAAAAGCTAGGAAAAAGGAAATTAATGTTGAATTGCAAAGTTAATTATACCAACATGGCCGGCAGAAGCAAATTAGGTTTATCCGGTCCACATTTCTCACATGGGAAACTAAAAACGTGATCTTGTCTGGATATTTTGGTGACCCAGTCAATGCCTTTTCTTTCACTATAACCTTTTTTCTTGGCCCAACTTTGGGAAAGTTTTCAAATATGATTAACTCAATTAAACATAATTAAATTTCGATTTACGATAAAAGAAAGTAGACTGTTTATTTGTTCTAGCTATTGTAAGTCTTTCTATAATTCAATTAATTTCAGGTCAATTAGAAAAAAGTTATTGAAACAATTATATAATGGAAAACTCATGACTTCAAAATCAGTTATCTGGAGTTGGGTTTTATTAGGAATTAATATACAATAATAAATACTGGATAAAGTATTGTCACATTTTCATAATTAAAGTTTTTTTTTTTATTTATTTACATTATATATCCTCTCTTTTTCCTTTTCATAACAGGATTTTATATTTAGACAGTGGTACTCTAACCGCTTTAGCTATCTCATTTTGTCCATAGTCAAGAAATTAAACAAGCTATTTTGGGCCTTGCAAGAAGTTCAATAAAAAATTGAAGTACATAAATCAAACGCAATAAATTTGATCAAAAGCATCCTTTTTCTTCAATTTAATCTGTCCACATTAAATAAACAACATCTTTATTACAATAAGAACGAGTATTAATTAATTATTGTTACAAATGTTGTTTATTAAATAAATTAATAATTATTACCATGCTAATATTGTAGCGTTCACTTCACATGAATGACACCCTTATTTTCCTCCTCCGTACAACTGACGTCGCTCGCCGGATAAATGATGTCACCGAGGATCAACGGCGCCAAGCTACCGTCGTCATCTTTGGTGGCAATATTTATGCACGAACACCGTTCCAACGAGGCAAAGAAGGCTGTTGTGACACCGCTTAGCAGCCGCGTCGCCACCCCATCGAACTTCTTGTGCACCACCGCACAACCGGCGGTTGGTGGCGGCTTGACGGCGGAATTGGCTTGTTGAATCGGACGAGTTGTGCAATAGCACATGTTCATGTCGCACAATGAAGTTGTAGCATTTTTTGCCATATGATGGATACAAAATTAATTAAAATTAATATACTTGAAATTTCTCCTAGAGAAAAACGTTAGATTTTGTATTTTACTTACTTGTAAGCTTCTTATAATATTCGTTTTCTTGAATTCTCATTACTTATTTTTGTTGTTGGCATGCCATTGCTAGCTAATTATAATTAATTAATACTAATACATTAATACCTGTGGCTTTTTAATGATTTTTCTTACGAATTGAAATAAGCATGATGATGTCCATATGCATGCTTGATTCTTGATCACGATTTTTATGTTATAATTAGGCAACAGTTTCACCCCCAATTTCATGATAATGTCCTTTATTTTACAGTACTACATTTAGTAGTCAAAATTATATATTCAAAATTTGCATTTTCCTTTATTAATCCTATAGTAGTTCTTAATTGGGTTTATTAATAAGACTTTTCACTTCTTTTGTAGATCAGATGACATTTTATATACACTCTTTAATGGAGTATACATTAATTGCATATTCTGAAATTTATCTTTAATATTATTATTAAAATACTCAAGTAATTTTTTTCTTTTTAAAAGTTAGAAAAACATTTATTAATTTATCGAGATCGAGAAACTTACAAGAATTGAATTAATTTTAGGTTGAGTCTCAATAAAAAGAAAAAGACAAAAAAGTTAGCCCAATGCTTAATTTTTGCTTTTGTATTAATTCAAGGTTTGATATAAATTCTTTTGACTCAATTAAAGATCAGTAAATTAAACCCATACGTACGGAGTATAACATGATAAAAATTAAAAAAAGTTGTACGTACGTCATACATAAATATATCTTCAATAATTTGAAAAAAAATGTATTATTTTTCTTAAATTAATGATGTAATCAGCTAGTCTATTTTTTATACTTTATCATCACAATTCACAATGATTTTAATTTTTTTTGTGTTGTGTGACTTCATTTAAGGTAAAATAAAATAAAATGTTAGTTATCATTACTTAAAAAGAAAAAAAGCACGAAAGAAAATTTTCAAACTAAACTAATACAAGATGATAAAAATTATAAATATACAGCATATTGTAATAAATATTGATGAAGCTGTTATTCCCAAAATTAATCAAGTTATTTTTACTTATGACATATGTCTCTAATTTTTATTTTTATCGTATTGTACGATCTTAATAAAAAAGATGTTGGGCTTGAATTATTTATTATTATATGAGAGGAAACATGATTATAATTGAGTTGAATTAATGAAATAAAACAAATATTTAAAATAATTAATGAAAAATTAATTTAAAAAAATCATTTCGTCTTGACTAAAGAACTAGTTTTTCTATGTGTATATACAATTATTATACCCGTTAATCTATTATTAGCTTCTGCAAATTTTAGTGTTTCATTATTTAATTTATTGATATGTGTTATGTCAAAATATGATGAATACGTGTTAAAAAAAAAATCGAATAATGTAGGAGTGGAACATAAGAATTGATCTACACATTGAAAGCTACACTAATTAAAATTCTCTCTAACTTAAAAAAAAAAAAAAAAACTGTAATGTAATTAAAATGCTTTATTTGCTTGGCAAAAGAGGTTAGCGATATGATATTGAGAATAATTAAATTGCTGAAGATAGTTATAAATTATCACTTGGAATATAATCTACAGGAGCGATACCTTACCTTAAAACTAAATAAGGAATAAGGTTATATAATATATATATATATATATATATAATCAGGTAATCAATTAAAAATTAAAATAAATAATTTACTCCCTCTTACTGCCGAAAATAAAAAATACTATGTTTTTATACAATATGACGAATTAACAATTGATACTCAAATAAATCGAATCAAATTCAAAATAAAAATTAAATTGAATAAGAAAATATACCTCTAAATTATTCTATTTATTTTTAAAAAAGAATTGAAAGAATAAAAGTCCACCGGTCCAAAAAGAGGATGCTTAGGCCTGTAACATTAAAAAGAAGAGAGAATAGAATCTTAGGCCCAATACTTGTTTCAAGTCTCTACTTTGTTTCAAGTCTCTACTTTTTACAGAAATCTGTTAATTAATACTCCATACGCGGATTGCAAATAAATTATATTATTGATTTTATATTAAAAAATTTAAATAACTATTTGATTAAATTATTTCAATCAATAATTTAATTTTATATTGAAATAATTTTTTTTAAAAACCAATTTGAAATTTTAAAAAACCATAATAACTCAAAGCTCATGATGCTATTCCAAGAATTCAAAATAAAAGCATCTCTATAAGCCACATAACATGGTCATTAAAAAAAAATATATACATTGCATGGTCATTAAAATAAAATAAAATAAAAACCTCACATGAAGAGGGGAGGATTCACAAATCTATTGTCTTCTGCCGTCACTCTTTCCAAGGTTGAAACGACAATCGCTCCAAAACATCAAGAAAATGATCTGAGATATGTAATTATTTAATCAAATCATTCGAATTAATTGGAGAATGCTACATCTATCAATTAGAAAAAAATTTGATTCCTAATTTTAAAAACATATAGTACTACTGATAGAAGAGGAGGAAATATCAAAAGTAGTGCCATTCACTTGAAAGTTTGAAGGGTGGCTAAATTTAAAAAAAAAAATCCCTTTAATTTAATACGCACAAATAATATTCGAGATTATCAACTTTTCTTTTTTAGGGAATAGTTTTCAACTTAATTTAACCTAAATAATACAAGTTGAGTCCTACTCCAACCTATCGACAAAAAAAAGAAAAGAAAAAAAAAACATAGCCGACGAGTCCTTTAATTAACGAGTACGGTTTAGTGGGGTGTATCTTGTTTTCTTATTTCGAATTTTATCCCTTAAAGAATTTTTTTTAGACAGAGTTTTGATAGCGTTTCGATCTCTGATTTGAATTGTAAACTTATTGTTGGGATATGAATCCTAGAACAAGTCCTAAATGATGAACAAAAGATAAAAGATAAAGTTTTGATAAGCCAAAAAGAGAACTTGAATATTTTCTAAGTGTTGACTAATCTAGTCTAGTTGAGTTGAAGTCATCTTGTACAGATCAGTAGAATTCAAAAGACAAGTACAGTTTAAAAGAAAAGTATTCAAAAGATAGGTACGATTTATAAGTACTTCATATATGTTAGATTGTTACTGAGCTATTTAATTAATGTATAGAGCTCATGATTTTTATATGTAATAGATTAGATTCATTGTATAGTTTATAAGTTGACTAAGCTTGTATTATAAAAGCTTAAAGTAATGTAATAGTCTTGATAAGATTAGTATAGTCTACTTTACTGTTTGAAGAAGGAAGATCAGACAAGAAGAGTCGAAGTCTACTACTCAAGATAAGAAGACTACACAAGACAAGTCAACTTGAAGTTAGTTACAAATACGCGTGAAGAGATAAAGATATAGAAGTTAGTTATGGAATAACTAATTCATAACAGAAACGCGTGGATTGATAAGAAGATTCAGTTGAAGTTGAAGGTAGTTATCAAGAAAAGTTGGTTACAACTTACTAAGTTCTTGAAGATTGAAGTCTATAAATACTTCATGATGGTGATCAATTGACTACTACTGATACACTGACGTTCATACTTAAGTGAAGCATTATCAAAGATATATTTGAAGTTTACTCTCAGAGTTGATTGAAGTTCAGAAAGATAGCCAGAAGACAAGTGAAGAATCAAGAAGGCTACTACTGAAGAACAGAGAAGTTTTTAGTTTTTGTTTGTTATTTTCAAGGTGCTAGATACTTGTAAAATTTCTAGTAAGATCGTAGACATATCTGGAGGTATAGTCTGTTGAAGATCTAAGTCTTCTTCTTGGGACTTTAAAGACAGGAACATACACTTGTACTCGATTGGAAGAGTTTAGTGGAAACATCACAACTGGGTTTGTGAGAGTGGATGTAGACAAGTTGTCGAACCACTATAAATCTTGTGTTTGATTTACTTTACAGTTTTGATTGTTTAAATTGCTAAATTGGTTTAACTACTTAACTGATCTAGACTAGTTGAGTATAGAACAGAGTTCTCGAATATAAGTTGAGTATAATCTTGAATTGGGCTCATTGATAATTTCGTATTCCGCATATTGTACTTTGATATTTCGAAAGATTTTTGAAAAGTCTATTCACCCCCCTCTAGACATTTTCACTAGCTTACTCGTTATTAACTCAACTTGGGACCAACAAGTGGTATCAGAGCAGTAGTTTACGAACTGCTGTTTCTTGATAACCGACTCAAGACTTAGGGTGAAGTCTTGGTCCTTGACTGTTCTTGTATACGTGTTCTTGATCATATTCTTGTATCATCTGTTTTCAGTGCTCCTTGTTCTTGACTTATCTGTTGTTCTTGATCATAACTCTACTTAGCACTTATTTCTAGAAATCATGTCTCTTGAGATAAGCGCCAACAAACTACCTAAGTTCCAGGTACAGGATTACGACTATTGGAAGCTAAGGATGAAAGCCATCTTCAGCTCCACTCATGACTTAATGATCTCAGTCATCACTGAAGGACCAATTGTGACCATGATCCCAAACACTGCTGCCCTCGACGCAAATCAACCCGTGGGTACTCTCGTCAAGAAACCAAGGTCAGAACTAACCTCTGAAGAAATGAGACAGAATAATTTGGATAGCTTGGCCAAGAATTACATCTTACACACTCTTCCTAATGAGTATCTGGGAAAAGTGTTAAAATGTAAAACTGCCAAAGAAATGTGGGACCGCTTAGCTATCATTTGTGAAGGGACATCCCTAATCAAAGAAAGCAAGCTTTCCACTGCTGTCCAAAGATTCGAATCATTTCATATGAAAACTGGTGAAACAATAGACCAGTTGGATACTCGTTTTACCAAAATCATGAATGACTTGGAAGTCCTTGGTAAATCTTATACTCCTCGTGAAATCAATCTTAGGATTTTAAAAAGCCTTGATAGTCGATGGAAGATGGTAAAAATGCTTGTTAAGAATACCCAAGATATAGACGTATGGACAGCAGAGACTATGTTTCAAACTCTAAAGGCTCATGAGTTTGATCTAGACGAAGATGAACCCATAGTAAGTAGTGACAGAGAACATGCTGTATCTAAGAACGTTGCTTTTAAGGCTAGTTCGTCTAAGATAGACAGGTCTAAGACTAAGACTAGGTCTGCTTCTGTGAAAGACGAGTTAGATACTGATCTTAGTCTGAAGGATCAGGTAAGCCTCATGGTTAGAAAGTTTGATAGGCTGAATAAACGTTTCGGAAAATATAAGAAGTTCTATAGAGAGCATAGAGGGTCTGCTTCTAAGAACTCGTCTGAGACCAGACGAGACCGAAACTCGTCCGAAAGGAGAGACGAAGTCTCGAAAGGTAACAGACAAGATAGAGAGTCTGATAGTAGGAAGATTACTCGGTCTGATAGACGTGATAAACGAAGGAACAACTCTCCTATTAAAAAGACTACTAATGATCTCGTGTGCTATAACTGTGAGAAACCAGGTCACTACATATATGAATGTCCAGACCTGAGTACTGATGATCGAGAAGAACGCAAAGCACGAAGGGAAAGAAGATACAACCGTGGTAAAAAGGCAATGATGGCCAATAATGACTCTGACTCTGACTCAGACGAGTTGCCATCATCCTCATCTAGCTACCCGTCTGAACCAGATCACGATGAAGCATTCATAGTTGATGATGGTCTATGCTTCATGGCTAAAATCGACCAAGAGGTATCATCTGTTACTTCCTTTCAATCATGTGATGAATCAGATTCTGATGAAAGTGACACTGCCAGTAGCCAAGTAGGGAGTAGTCTTCAGCACTCTACTAGTGCAGTTGAAGACGACCTCCTACTTGCCAACAAGGCATTCATCGAAGTCAGTGACGAAAACATCACCTTAAGACAAGAAATCATTGATCTTAAGGAAGCTCAGTCTAAAGTAGATCCTAATATAACAGTGCTAAATGAACGCTTGCAAGAAGAGTTGAGACAACTCAAAGACAAGTGTACATTGACAGACAAGTTGTATCAAGACCTACTTAAGACACATGCGACTGAGAAACATGAATTCAATGTTTTACAAAGTAAGCTCAAAAATCTTGAAGAACGTAATAAGTTCTTAGAAACCGAGGTTGTCACATTAGACCTTAAACTTACTGACCTGGTTAACTCATCTAAGGTTAACCTTGAATTGTCAGATAGGTATAGGGCTCCTGCTGACAAGACAGGCATAGGTGCTGAGACATCAAGCTCGTCTACTCTAGTTCCTAAGAACCCTACTATTTTCATCTCAAGCTCTTTGACTAATGATAAAGGAAAAGAACCATTGATATACGATATTGACACTCCATCAAAAGGTACTGTACCAAGACAAGCTCGAGTTAACATTCCAACTACCAAGGGAGGTAAAAAGAATGGTAACAACAAGCCTGTTCAACCTAGAACTAATCTTCAAAGGACTAGGAATCGTGGACGACCAAATCAGGTCAGATACGAGGACTGGTATCCTGAGGAGACTAGTACTAGACAAGTACAGACTAGACGACAAGAGTCTAGACCTCCTTTCATAAGGCAGTCTCAACTCTACTCGTCTAAACCTAGACAGGAAGGTCCAAAATATCGAACACAAGTTGTTCTATATCCTCCACCTTTGTCATATGATATCAAAGGAGAAGATAGACCTAAACATGTCTATAAACCGTATGGACCTAATGCATATAAACCCTATTCTGACTATCATAGACAAGTGCCTGCTCAAGTAGAGATTAAGTCAAAAGGCTATCTCCAAAGAGTAGACCCGAACTCGACTGATAGGCCAGATAAGGACAACAAGGTCTTATTTTGCAACAAATATGGTCGAAAGCTTAGAAGGTCAAACTTGTTCAGGACTCCAATGTACATTTGGATTCCATTGAACTCGACTAACCCCCAAGGACCCCAATAAACAAGGAGGGTACCTAAATTATGTATTATCATCTATTGCAGGGTCGACACGATCTATACAAGAAAGGTGGCTTAACAGGAGAAACTTGGTACATAGACAGTGGCTGTTCGCACCACATGACTGGTACTAAGACTCTCTTATCAAGCTATCGTGAGCAAGAAGGACCAAAAGTGATTTTTGGTGATAGCTCCATTGCTGTTACTAAAGGATTTGGTTACGTTCGGAATGGTGACATAGAAATTCAAGACGTTTCTTATGTTGAAGGCCTGAAATACAATTTACTCTCTGTTTCACAATTTTGTGATCGTGGATACAAGGTGCAGTTCAAGAGTCAGAAATGTGAAATCATCGACAAGAAAACACACACAGTCCTACTAGTCGGCATTAGACAAGGAAGTGTGTACATAGTGAACTGGAACAGTTGTCCGAGGGACACCTGTCTACTTACTAAGAATCCTAAAGAACTTGGCTGGCTCTGGCATAGACGCCTTTGTCATCTAAACTTTAAGGTTCTTAATAAGATAGCCAGAGACTACCTTGTGGAAGGCATTCCCAATGAAGTCTACTATAAGTCACATGTATGCACGTCCTGTCAAAAAGGTAAACAGGTGAAGGGTTCTTTTAAATCTATTCCATCCCTCTCAACCAGTAGAGTTCTTGAACTTCTACATATGGACTTACATGGCCCAATAACTCCTCCAACTTTGAACGGTAGAAGGTACACACTTGTTGTGGTAGACGACTATTCTAAGTTCACTTGGGTAGTCTTCTTACACAAGAAGAGTGATACACAAACACTTTTGCCTGATCTATTGAAGAAGTTACAGGTTGAGAAGAATCAGTCAATTGTCAAGATCCGTAGTGACAAGGGTACTGAATTCATTAACTGCTATATTAAAGAATTTTGTTCTAAGCGTGGCATCCAGCACCTTACTAGTGCAGCTAGGACACCACAGCAAAATGGAGTAGCAGAACGAAGGAACAGAACTCTTAAGGAGGCCTGCAGGACCATGCTGACAGAGTATAATACGCCTCAGAAATTTTGGGCAGAAGCTATCAACACTGCATGCCACTCACAAAATAGAAGTGCTATCAATAAAGCACTAGGTAAGACGCCATATGAGGTATGGAAAGGTAGAAAACCCAGAGTTTCATATTTTCATATATTTGGATGCAAGTGTTTCATACATAACAATGGGAAAAGCAAGTTGAATGCATTCGATGCTAAAGCAGACGAGGGGATATTCTTAGGATACTCCTCGACTAGCAAAGCATTTAGAGTATTCAACTACTCAACCCTTTGTGTGGAAGAAACACCACATGTGGTTTTCGAAGAATCTCAACAGGACCCGTCTGCCAACAAGATCAGTGAGAAAGCTATTGAGCTAACTGTCGAATCTGACAAAGACTCAGAGGTATATGAATCCGTTCAAGCTTACAATCCATTTATAAAAGCTCTCGAGTCAGACGACCAGAAGAAGGTGAGTGCTCAAGGTAACTCTACTAGACCAGTTGACATACCTAAACTAGTCGACTCGTCTTCTCCTATTAAATCTTCTGATGATAATGATGTTGACATGCATGATGCTGTACATGATATAGATGATAGTATTTTTGTTAAGAATAGAAATACATGGAAATCAGCGCATAATACTGAAAATATTATTGGTGACTCTACTGTTGGTGTTAAGACTAGAAGACAACTCTTTGAGTCGCAAGAACAATCTAGTCCATCTCTGTTTTGCTGGTGTTGTTTCCTCTCATCTATCGAGCCAAAAACCATTAATGAGGCATTGGCTGATAGTAATTGGATCACTGCTATGCAAGACGAGTTGAATCAGTTTGTTCGAAACGACGTCTGGGAACTTGTTGATAGACCAAAACATCATAATGTAGTTGGCACCAGATGGATTTTCAAGAATAAGAAAGATGAGAATGATGTAGTTGTTCGTAATAAGGCTAGACTAGTCGCCCAAGGCTACTCACAAGCTGAAGGCATAGATTATGATGAAACTTATGCTCCTGTTGCTAGACTAGAAGCCATTCGATTGTTTCTTGCATATGCTGCTTACATGAAATTTACTGTATATCAAATGGATGTTAAAAGTGCATTTCTTAACGGTATTCTTGTGGAAGAAGTATATGTTGAACAACCCCCAGGTTTCGAAGTCAAAGGTAATCAGGTATACAAATTAAAGAAGGCCTTATATGGACTAAAGCAAGCTCCAAGAGCCTGGTACGATACTCTTTCTCAATTTCTATTAGAAAATGGTTTTACTAAAGGCAAGGTAGACAGAACCTTGTTTAGAAGACAAGAAGGGAAAGACATTTTACTCGTCCAAATTTACGTAGATGACATCATTTTTGGTTCACCTAACAAAGAGCTGAGTGAAAGTTTCTCAACACTCATGCAAAGTAAATTTGAGATGTCTATGATGGGTGAAATGAATTACTTTCTTGGACTCCAAGTAAAACAGACCCCTGAAGGGATTTTCATAAATCAAGCAAAGTATACTAGAAATCTTCTAGACAAGTATGGTATTAAGACATGCAAGTCTGCTGGCGTACCTATGCTACCTACATACAGAATGGACCCAGACGAACAAGGTAAGTGTACTGATCAAACTCATTATCGTGGTCTAATTGGTTCATTACTGTACTTGACTGCTAGTAGACCTGATATTGCATTCTCTGTTGGTGTATGTGCTCGCTTTCAAGCTAATCCAAAAGAGAGTCATATGGAAACCACTAAAAGGATATTGAAATATTTGAAAGGAACCATCAATCGTGGTATATGGTATCCTTCGAATGATGATTTATCTCTAAGTGGCTACTCTGATTCTGATTTTGGTGGTTGTAGAATAGATAGGAAATCTACATCTGGTTCTTGTCAATTCTTAGGCACAAAACTCATTTCATGGTTTTCGAAAAAGCAGACAAGTGTTGCTACCTCTACTACTGAAGCCGAGTACATGGCTGCTGGTAGTTGCTGTAGTCAATTATTATGGCTTATTCAACAGCTTAGAGATTATAATATTTGTGAATCAAATGTTCCTATATTCTGTGATAGTAATAGTGCAATTGCCATTACACAAAATCCTGTTCTGCACACACGTTGTAAGCATGTTGATGTGAAACACCATTTCATACGTGATCATGTAGAAAAGAAGGATATTCGCATGGAAAAGATTCATACTGATTTTCAAAAAGCTGACATTTTCACAAAACCATTAGCTGAGGCTCGATTTCATGAATTATGCATCAGTCTAGGACTTATTGATCTTGATCCTACTAGTATATAGCAATGTACTAACCAGACAGGTACAATCCTAACAAGAAAGGAGAAATAGACAAGTTACTACAAAAAGCACAGAGCACTCGTCTACTCACTCAACAGACAGGTAAACAAGGTCAGACAAGTTGACCATCCAACCCGATGAGGAAGCTGGTAAAGCTGAGGGTAATACTAAGGGAATAAACATTTAAGGGGGAATCTATGATTTCTTAAATAACCTTATGTTGACTCTTAAGTGTGTTGATAGTCATCGTGTTTGATCCTTGACCATTGATTTAGATTGATATTCATTCTAATTATTCTACCCTACTACCTGTATTACATTTAATCTGTCGCACAAGAAAGGACAGGTTTTGTAGAAGTGTTCATGTTCAAAGAATACAAGCATAGTTGAAGGGGGAACTCGTCTTGTGTGCTTCAGTTTACTCGTCTGTTCTGAATAGACTCGAACAGACAAGATAAGTGCTTACTTAAAACCTGAAATACTCTAAGTATTTAACAAAATGGAAAATAAGAATATTATAGTATTTTGATATTTTTTTTGGAAAACCCTAGAACTCGATTTATACACTCCCATTTTAATGAGGTGTATACACCCAGTTCGCGCCAAATTCTATTATTCTAGGACAGATAAGTTCACTCTTCTGTTTTAACCAATAGGAAAGGTGGATTCCAAATTATACAATATCAAAACACATTATTGTCTCGATTCCGTAACTGAATACCAAGAGTCCCAACCGTTGGATCATTTGGTTTCAATCCTCACCATTGATTCAAATATTCAAGTGTTAACAAAACTCAACACTAACACACTACTCATCTCACGATCTCTTACTTCTGTAACTCAACTTTCTCGATTACTTGTGATTCTCGATATTTGATTATTACTCAAACTTTCACTATGACAATCATCTCAATTTTTGATATAA
This sequence comes from Galeopsis tetrahit, assembly GCA_963675135.1. Classification (NCBI taxonomy): domain Eukaryota; kingdom Viridiplantae; phylum Streptophyta; class Magnoliopsida; order Lamiales; family Lamiaceae; genus Galeopsis; species Galeopsis tetrahit. Next base: position 3,534,039 of record OY776120.1, read on the forward strand.
GGACTAACATGGATGCTAGATTCGATCTCGGCAGATACATATCTGAAAATAAGGTGCATGTTGAACCTTCGGTGTTCTTCAAAGGGAAGCATACTGATGGAAATTTGGAGATTTTAACCAAATGCAGTAGATGTGGCTTGAAACCCTATTTGGAGGCTTTTCCTCAAGTCGTCTTGGAGGAAGAGGTCCTAGAGTTCTATGCCAACGCCACCAGACAAGGAGATATGATTGAATCGTTCCTTGGACGAAATCGGGTGGAAATCACTCGAGAAGCTTTGTTTGAACATCTGAGGTTGCCTGTTGGAACTATTGATGTGGAAAATTACGCTGCTGGTCAAGAAGCAAGATATCTAGGTATTTTTTGTGGAAGAAAATTGAGGTTAAAACCGGATGGCAAACTCCCCGCAGTTAAGAAGGTGGATCTTCTGGAAAAGTATCGCACTTTACTGGACATAGCCAGCAAAATTCTGCTATGTGTCACTGGTTCGCATGATTCTGTTACTCTTGTTAAAGCAAGGGTAATGGCTGCTATTTTTGATGGGATCACGGAAGGAAACTGGTTTAAGCTGATCGCAGACCGAATGATGTACTTTGAGAAAAGTGTTCGAGTTGATACTGACACTAGAAATTGGGTGGTGACAAATGTTGTTGGTTTTGGAAACAAGTTAAGCATTCTTCTTCCTTTGTTGATGCCAAACAAGACAGAGTGGAGTAAAGGGAAACCATTTCATCCGTTGAAGTTTTATTTGAAGAAGGAAGCTATAAGGAAGCAAGCTGCTGCTAGGCCATCTGCTCCTAGGCAAGTTGAGGTAAATCCGATGGATGTGATGCCATATGGTGGGTCATCTAGTTCTTCAGAAGACGAGTCTAATGATGAAGAATCGGAAGAGGTTGAAAAAGGAGAGTCCAGTGCAGATGACTCAGAAAAGACTCAGTCAGATGAAGAGTCGCAACAAGAGAAGGAGTCGCGTGAACAAATTCCCGAGATGTACACTCTAGTACGAGTTGACTCGCCTACTCGTCCAGTCGAGTTGAGTACACAGGTTGGTACTTCTACTCAATCTGTTTCAATTCCTCTCTCTCTCCCGTCTACTTCTATTCGAACCAAGGCTAGATCACACCGATCTAGGCCTAGATCCATTCCCTCAACCTCGCAAGTGCTGACAGCATATCCGCTGAGGGCCAGCCTACCCGAAAACACTCCTAAAATAGATACAACTGATACTCCTACAGTTGTCATACCAAACCAAGCCATATCAAAGCCCGTTGAAACCAGTGCTTTCACTCCCTCTCCCTCACCAGAATATGGTGAACCCCTCAACCCATCTACTGCAGACAAGACGCCAGTTGCCACTGCAACAGCTGAGTTAGAGACCCCATCTACTCAGGATCCGTCTGCTGTTAGATTTACTTCCCTGGTTTATTATCCTATGTGTTTGAGAGAGAAACGTATTCGATCCCGAATGACCAGAAATCTGAAGAGGACGCTCTCTACTATCGAAGTCGACTATGAGTCCGAACAGTTTGAAATTCTTGTAAGGATATGCACCTGGTTTGCTCTTAAGAAGTCCTCCACTGATGATCTTTTCGAAGTTATTCAAGGAATGGGAGGAATCTCCAATTTTTTGGATTGGGAAATGGAACAAAAGGAGCATAGTGGTGTAAAGGATCATTCAGAACTATTTCCGCCGAGAGCCTTAGTTGATCTTGTGAAGAGGCTATTAAAAATTCCTGACGGAATTCTGGTTGAAGAGTTTTCATCTGATATTGGAACTCAGACTGATCTCCTGGAAGAGGAGTTGAGAACTGTAACTGTTGAAGCTGGAGTTCAAACTTCAGACCAGTCAGAGGATGAGTCTGCAAACTCTGATGCTGATTCTTTCGATTTTGGAATAGAAGATGATGAGTTCTTGGATGCTGAAATGTTTACAGAGGATGAACTTGTTGAGAAAGTTCAAGAAAAGGGTGTTACTGAAGCTCAGTCATCTACTCATGGTTTTTCTGAAGGATATCTTACAGAATTGAAGTCAGATTTGAAAGATGTGGTGCATTCCGCGATAGACGAGTTTTTGCAATCAAAAATGAAGGATGTGTTGCTAGATCAGAACAAATCACTCGTTGACGGTTCCAGAGATTTATTTATTGAAGAGGTCAACAAGATGGATTCTACTTTCCGAACAGAGTTGACTGCAGAAGTTGGAAGATTTTTACAGAACCAAGTTGAAATTTCTGAGAAGAGGTCTATTTCATTTGCCAGATCATTGGCTGAAGAATCCGGCAAGATGGAACGCTTATATCGTGTGAAGATTGAAATAGCTGATGAGCAGAGGAGAGAAGCACATGCTCAGTTGGTGAAGTCTCAAGCTATTCTCTCTGAATTATCAAATCAAAACACTCTACTACGTCAGTCAGCTACTCATTTCAAAGACGAGTTGGTCATTACTTCACAGAAGTTAGAAGCTGCTGGTGATCGCCTAGACAAGATGAGTCGGGATCACACACATCAAAGGCAGATAGAGCTAGCTACTGAAGCTATGAAGGATGCCCTAAAGGAAGAGATGACTCGCTTTACAAGTCTGTTTACTCTTACGGCTCATGATGAAGCCAAAAAGGGGGAAGAAGCAAGTAGAGCAGGGCAGGTCAGCTTATCTAAGCTGAGTACTGAACCAGAAGAAAAGGATGCTGCTACTATTATGCAAGAGCTAAGGAGGCCAAGAAGGAGGCTAGTAAAAACGGCAGAGCTAGAGCAAGCTGAAGCTGATGAACTTAAAAGACTGGAGAAAGGTAAGAATATTGCATCTCCAGAAACTGAAATTCAGACTAGAAGAGTTAAGAGGAAACTGAGTATTGAAGAACCTACTACTGCTAAAGTTGAGAAGAAGCAAAAGATTATTGATCCTAATGATGAAAGTCATTATGCAAGCAAGAAGAAAATAGAAAAACATATTGAAAGACTGCAAAAGCTGAAGGTGAATGAAGAAGAGATGGAAGATCAGTTCATTGACTACTTCATTGACAAAGAGCATCGACAGGAATGGCTTAAAGTGAAGAGGCAGTGGGAACTTGATCATTGGATTGTTCGTAAGTATGGTGAGTCTGAAAGTCCAGATGAGTTGTATGTCATGTTTGACAGATTCATGGAAGGACAAAACAAATTGCTTTGGAATTTGGTTATGAGAATATCTGCTGCTGCAAACTTCAATATCTTGATACCGACCTTTCCAAGATGGAAGACTCCTATGACAAGCTCAGGAAAGAGAGTAGATCGTAACCAGATCAAAAAGTTTGAAGAAGAGCTGCTAGATAAGGAGAAGATTGAAGATGAAGACCATATATGTCTAATTCACAAGAGACTCCTTGATGCATTCTGTGTTCCTAACCCAGAAGGAGGTAATCTTTCAGATTAGTTCTTGTTTGTTTGATTAGTTTTTTTTCTCTGATGTTTTTTTTGTGTAATCTACTGATCTTATTTCTGAATGAATGAAAAGATAAAGTACTATTTTGATGTTTAAGACAAGATAACTACTTAACTAGTCTACTTATGAGAAAAGATTCAAGTAGTTTTGGCTTCATCAAAAAGGGGGAAATTGTTGGGATATGAATCCTAGAACAAGTCCTAAATGATGAACAAAAGATAAAAGATAAAGTTTTGATAAGCCAAAAAGAGAACTTGAATATTTTCTAAGTGTTGACTAATCTAGTCTAGTTGAGTTGAAGTCATCTTGTACAGATCAGTAGAATTCAAAAGACAAGTACAGTTTAAAAGAAAAGTATTCAAAAGATAGGTACGATTTATAAGTACTTCATATATGTTAGATTGTTACTGAGCTATTTAATTAATGTATAGAGCTCATGATTTTTATATGTAATAGATTAGATTCATTGTATAGTTTATAAGTTGACTAAGCTTGTATTATAAAAGCTTAAAGTAATGTAATAGTCTTGATAAGATTAGTATAGTCTACTTTACTGTTTGAAGAAGGAAGACCAGACAAGAAGAGTCGAAGTCTACTACTCAAGATAAGAAGACTACACAAGACAAGTCAACTTGAAGTTAGTTACAAATACGCGTGAAGAGATAAAGATATAGAAGTTAGTTATGGAATAACTAATTCATAACAGAAACGCGTGGATTGATAAGAAGATTCAGTTGAAGGTAGTTATCAAGAAAAGTTGGTTACAACTTACTAAGTTCTTGAAGATTGAAGTCTATAAATACTTCATGATGGTGATCAATTGACTACTACTGATACACTGACGTTCATACTTAAGTGAAGCATTATCAAAGATATATTTGAAGTTTACTCTCAGAGTTGATTGAAGTTCAGAAAGATAGCCAGAAGACAAGTGAAGAATCAAGAAGGCTACTACTGAAGAACAGAGAAGTTTTTAGTTTTTGTTTGTTATTTTCAAGGTGCTAGATACTTGTAAAATTTCTAGTAAGATCGTAGACATATCTGGAGGTATAGTCTGTTGAAGATCTAAGTCTTCTTCTTGGGACTTTAAAGACAGGAACATACACTTGTACTCGATTGGAAGAGTTTAGTGGAAACATCACAACTGGGTTTGTGAGAGTGGATGTAGACAAGTTGTCGAACCACTATAAATCTTGTGTTTGATTTACTTTACAGTTTTGATTGTTTAAATTGCTAAATTGGTTTAACTACTTAACTGATCTAGACTAGTTGAGTATAGAACAGAGTTCTCGAATATAAGTTGAGTATAATCTTGAATTGGGCTCATTGATAATTTCGTATTCCGCATATTGTACTTTGATATTTTGAAAGATTTTTGAAAAGTCTATTCACCCCCCTCTAGACATTTTCACTAGCTTACTCGTTATTAACTCAACTTGGGACCAACACTTATGACAATAGATCTTTCCTTTTTTTTAATATACAATATATCTTTATTCCTATTATAACACGCAAGAATTTTATTGTGACGTCGACTTATTGGGAAAAAGGAAGAAGATCACTTTGATCTCTTGTTTCGGAGAACTAAGTGGCTCATGAGGAATGGAAAGAAATTTATTCTATTTCGTATTGCACTTTGTGACTAATTTTGACCCTTAATCTTTGGTGTGGAATTTTTGTGGAATTCTGGTTTCAATCAATCAGTTCTTCTACTCTTTTGTCATATGCTTTTGTTTAGATTCCAACCTCTCAAATCTATCAATCTTCTAACACCTTAATCATTCACAATTTACGTAGTATTTATAAATGGACATTTAATGTAATTGTAACAATATTTTGTATTGAAATAATTGTAAATTAAAATAAATATAATTGAAAAAATGTGAGAGTGTCATAATTTATTTTAAAATTAATCGTTTTATTATTTTTTGTATTTTATAATAAAGCTGAAAATTTATGGGTAATTAAAATCCGTAGCTCATTATAAATTTATTATACCCACACATACCCCATCATAATTTGTAGTCCAAGTCTGAGTACAATAATACAACGTTCCAAGTTCTGAAAAACAGAACAAATATGTTATGGTCTAAAAATATGCTCATACATTTGGACACAAGTTAAAAAAAATAAAAAATACGTATATAAAAGTGTTGTGGAGTTGTTCTAAGGTAAATATAAAATGATTATTTTCATAAAAGAAATGAACATTTTTAATGCACATGCAAATAAAAAAGATGAACATATTTTTAATAGATGAATGGAGCATTTAATTTGGATGGTAAGATGTGATTTAGTTTATTATATTCTTAAGAGCGAATTCTTGTATATAATTAAATGCATGTAATTGAATTTTAATTGATTTTAATATATTTTTAATTATTCAATTAAATGTTTAACCATATTTTAGGCAAAGAAATTGTATGTATGAGACAAGATCAACTCAAATACTAATTAATTGTATGTATGAAAGGGTTGGAGGTAACATATCCATTAATTAAAAGGTGTTCCCACATAGGATATCGAATTTCTTCATTAAAGTTGAAATTTTGTCAAAAAATAAAATGTTACAGTACTCTTTATTAAAGCTGGTTGAATGGCCTGTATGGCTCGCCAAGTCAAATAATCTGAAATAAGATTCTGGAAGTTCTAGATTATTACGACTTTTATCAATAATTCTCAGGAACTTAAAAAATACGTCAGAATAATGTCGATATAATTGGACAAAGGAAAATTATACTATCTTTTTCTTTTTCTCTCTACCTGATATATTTTGTGGATGTTACCACCCCCATGAATTTGCGTTTCACATTTCTTCGATTTCTGTGTAGTCTTTCCTCACTCTTATGTGAGTCATGTGACATTTTTTTCCTAATTTTCTTGACACGAGAATACTTGTAAGAACATCTCCAATGGGGGTAGAAGTCCCATGTGGATTTCTACTCCTACCTCAAATGTAGGGTAGAAGGGGTTGTGGGAGTGCTTATGTGGAGGAGAGAGGAGGAATTGAGGGAGAGTGAACAACACACGAGAAAAATAAGAGAACAATTTGGAGAGTGTAACTCACTTGCGAGAGTGGGTTTTAATGTGGTCTCAACTATTTTTTATTTGTATTATTTTTTTGAGGTAGAATGCATTGGAGGGGGTAGAAGTTTTTTGAGATAGGAGTAGGAAATTTTTGAGATGGCGCACATGTGTCAAACTTAAAACTCAAAATTCCTCACCAGCACTGTGGATGCCCTAAGTAGGGGTGAATCCAGAACGAGTAATTGAGGGGGCCAACAGTAATTAATTTTAAATTATACACTAACAAGTTCATATATATATATAATTTAAGGTAAAGTCTAGTATGCACTCGAGTGCATGCTGTGCACCCTAGTCCACGTGCACTTTTCAGTTTACTGACTTACACTTTTGGTAAATGGTGTTGCACTTTTCAATTATTACTAAAAATATTATTATACAGTTTAATAATTGAAAAGTGCAACACCATTTACCAAAAGGTGCAACATGGACTAGGGTGCACAACATGCACTCGAGTCCATAGCAGACCAACCCATAATTTAATCTTACAACCTTTTAAAATTTAGAATGCCTTTATTTCATGTGGTAAAAATCATTTAAGTGAATCTACGTTTAACCTCTTCACAATCTCATTTAATTTTCAGTATATACCAACAAAAGTATGTAAGAAATTCATTTTCAGGTACGAAGCATATAGTCTTGACTATATTCATAACTTAAAAAGTTTGCTTAGTTGTAGTGAAAGACTACATTAATTTTTAAATTTTAACTCTTAAACAACAATTAGTTATATTATTCTTGTTTATCTTTGACTTACAAAATACATTCTAAAAATTAATCAATTAATAATTAAAGTATAATCAAAATAATAAATTATCATATACAAAATAAAATTAAAATAAAATAATAAACCTGTTAATATATGTGAAAGTGAATTTAGTCTCACCCTTATTTTTATTATTATATCCCCTTCATGATAGAGTAAAACAAGATGATTTTTCAAAAAATAAATAAGACATCTCTATTAATTGGAGTAATATGTATATATAATATGATCTAATAATCGGCCCTTCTAAGTTCAAACAAAGATTAATTAATTATTCCAGTATTTTTTTTTCCTAACACGGAGGAGTGTGAAATATGACATGCACAGTACATTCAGTCAAGACGTACAGACGTGGAGTACTTATCAACAATGCTTAGTGAAATTAGGAAAAAAGATTATTATAATTATTTCTTTCTTTAGAGCCGACTTATTTTTAATTGTCCGACGGCAAAATCCGATGATATCACAAAAGTTGCACGGTTTCTTTAATCAGAAGAAACGTAATTATTTGTATGGAATTCGAATTTATACTTTTGACTCCAAGCAAATCCATTTGCTTTTACATTGGAGTACTATATTTTTAAAATAATAATAATTCTCTCGTCGACATATATTCACTTTTATTTAATTTGTACTTCAACCTACATTTCAACACATTACTTTCATTTCCAATATAAAATCTTTTCACCTAACTAAATATCTCTATGATCTTCGTAATTAAACTAATCATTCTTTTGTCTGCCTCAAGGAATATATTACATGATGAAGCTTGTTTATCATACATTATGGAACCTTATTATAGTTATAATAATATTAGTTTTTATAAAGTATTAGTGGTGTTATATGTATATAGTAAATAAAGTTCAAATAACAGTTTATCAAAAAGTTAATAAGTTAACAAAAGAATGGTATAAGACGTAATATTCTTGCTTGTTTTGTACTAATATATATTCAAAATTTAAAAGTGTCACAAAACTATGCAAAAGTGTAACAAAATACAAGACCTAATGCATGAGGCCAGATACCATTAATTTTGATTTACTTATAACTCATCTAACATTGCGCAATCTAAAAAAGAACATATATAGTGTAAGCTAATTAATCAAATTTGCAACTATATATATAAATATTATTATTGATTTAACAAATTGATTCATTGAATGTGCCCTTAATTTGTGTTTTTCGATAGATCTGTTTGTTATGACTTGTAAATGGTCATCATTTTACGCGGATTCTTTCTGATACGTAGCCGCATTTCGGTTTTAATAATTATTGATATGGTCATATGGGTCCTAATAGATTTTTTTTTTTAAGTAGTAGTACATTATTACTTTTAAATAGTTTTCATAACCCCCCCAGCATATCATTATTTTCCATAAACAATACATTTATTTTATCACTTTAATAGAGTAAAAAGAATATCAACACTGTTAATTTATAACTCTCTTCAATTTTTAATAAGTGTCACGTTGACTTCTTACAACAAATTAAGATTATAAATTATTGTCTATATTACCAATTCATAAACCAAATGAATTTTGACATAAACAATATTTATGGTTGTTTCCATGATTCATGTTACTCTATTCATTGAAATAAGGGTAAAATAGTTAAAATTAAAATGACATTTATTTTAAAAATAGTTAAAAAAAATTAGAATGACATTTATTAAAAAATTGAGGTATAGTATATTTTGTTAGTATGTGTCAATATAAAAATAGATTTAGAGAAAATATAGATGGATAGTAAGTTCAACAAAAATACATTATTAAGTTTAAAATAAAAACATTATCAAACACATAAAAAAACACTTAATTACGTGTACATTAAATGATCGGAAATAAATTATTTACGATTTATTTTGTGCCAATTAAGATATTCGTAACTTACTATCAATATCTTAACATATTTATCAAGATCTAAATAAACTTGAATTTTCTACATCAAAACTCGTTTTTAATTCGGATCAAAACTGACTCCAAATGAAACGGGTTGGTTCAAATTTGAGCACGCCCAATCTCCATCACTAATATTACTGTAATTGGCGTCGATTTCACTAAAGTTGATAAGTGAGAAATAAAGGGAAAGAAAAATGTTGAAGGATAAGTGCGTGACTAAAAAACATTTGACCATTGAACATTCCTTTCAATATTAAAAACAATACTCCTACTTGTCATGTTTATAGAAATAAACTTGTGCGTTTCTCGATAAAAAAAAAGTCAACAACACGTCCCCATAAATTCTTCAATTTTCACGGCTCTCTGTGTCCCACTTGCATGCATATCGTATACACATACTGACAGTTACTCCGTAGCATTTATCATCCTCCAAAATATGATTATACACTGTCAAATGTATAATTTTGTACCTCCTCCTAGTCTCTAATTGTACACGTAAATTAAAGAAATGTAATAGGGAATAATAAGTACTCCTTTCATTCTGAAATTATTTACATGATTTGATCGACACAATTTTAAAAAAAAGAGAATTTAATTATTGATAATGTAAAATGAAGAATGAATGTTTTAGGTAGAGATGTTTATCCGGGTTGGACTAATCGGGACAGTTTAACCTTGGAAAATACGGAGTATAAGGTTAGGGTTCATGAATCATAGACCCGTTTAAATTCAGGTTTTTTTCACCCGGCCAGCCTGCAGGTCTACAGGGCCAGCCCGCTAGTCCGAGTTGTTACTTTTTTTCTTTTTTAATAAATAACATGCGAACAAATTTTAGGTCATTTGGCCCATAGCCATATCTATATGCATTAAGCAAACAATTATCATTCATTAGTCATTATTACTATTTTTTTTATTAGGTTATGATATTTGTTTATCTTTATTTGGTCATACTAAGTACCAATTAGTTCTAAAATTATGTTTAAATCATACTTTTATTTTCTCATTAACGATCATTAACTAATTATATATTTTTATATTTTATTTTCTTGTTGAACGTGTCAATTGTGACCTTTAATTTTAAAAGAATTTTTTTTATTATAGCCCGTTAGTGGCCCGTTTAGCCTGTGGCCCGTTACGGTTAGGGTTAGGTCCCAACAATTGTAGTACCGTTAAATATAAATCGGTTAATGCCCTAATCCGTTTAGCTCGTAACTCTGAAAGGTTGACCCTGTAGGGCTAGGGCTAGTCCGATAGATATCTCTAATTTTAGGTGATTTGGTGACTTGATGAGGTGTAAAGTAAAATTTATATAAAAAGATTGGCAGTTTTTTGAAAATAAAATGATGTTGGGGTATTAATTTTGTGGTATATTTTCATATTAAGAGTGTACAAATAAATTTAGAACATCTCAATAAAAAAAAAGTGTGCAAATAATCCTGGAATAGATGAAGTAGAATTTTAAGGATAATTATAAAAATCTTTATATATATTAAAAAAATAATTAATTTATGTGTATGTATAAGTAAAAAATAATGTCATTATATATAAAATTGAAAATTTTATTAAAGGGGAGTTTATAAAAAAAAATTCATTTTAATACTCCAGTAATTATTGTGAAACGAAAATACGAGTAGTAAGTAGGAGTATTAACTAATTAGCATCTAGGCCGTTCTAGAAGGCTAGGGCTATCATAATCTATTAAATTTTTAATGCCCTCTTCAATACGCGGTTTACTTTATGTGTCTTGTGTTTTGTACTGTGTACCACTATTATTTTTTAATGATTTAATAATTTTAATACTATATTAAATATTTCTTTGGAAATACATATTTTTGTACACATAGTTTTGAAATGGAGTTTTATTATGTGTCCATAAGATTGTTCTCCTAGTGTAGGAGCTAATACTAAAATTAACCGATCTTGTTGAGACATGTCATAAATAAAAAAATTACCTTCAAAGTTTACTTAGGCACTTACCTTTTTCCTCGATTCGAGTTCTACTCCTTGAAGGATTTTTTTGGGCATATTTTTAATGACGTTCTAACATCTCATTCGATTAGTTAACTTTTAACTTTTTTAAAAAAAAATATAGGAATACAACTTTATTCACCATTACGAGAATGAAGATTAGCAAAACTTGCCGATTATGTTAGAGGGTAATAATTTATGTTCATGATTATCAATTTTAAATTTTTTTAATATAAAATATTTTATATGTGAACATAACTAATTAAGGTATATTGTGTAAAAATTTGTAGGTCAAATTTGAGTTAATGTCTGGTCAAACTTAATTTAAACAAATTTTCTTGATCTCCAGGTGAAGTTAAATACCCATCCCTTTTTTTTCCCCTCCCAATGACTCGAACCCAGGTAGTGGTGCTCTAACCACTTGAGCTATATGACTTGATATATCAAATCATATACTCCAAATCATATATTATAAATGGTATAACCACTTTGTCCCCAAAATATATTACTTGAATATCAAGTCATATACTCCAAATCATATAAATTGATATATGACTTGTCCTTCAGTCCACCATAAAACAACCATAAATTGATCGATCCAGAAAATATTGTATGATTGTTGCTCAAATTCATACGTGAATCAAGATTGTTTCGATCGTTTTTAGACGAATCTAAAGAAATTATATATAAAAATTGTGGGTTTGGATGTATATAGTTTGAATTCTAGTTGCTAGAAATGTCAGATTTGGCTTGAATAAATCATAAAAACTTAAATTTGAGGAGTTATTGTATACAAAACGAGTAACTAAACATATCAAATTAACGGTTTGGAGAGACGAACAATTTTGATTTATTACTCGTCCTTTAATTTGATGTAAAATGATTGTGATAGTGGCAAAAGATGATGAATTTATATATATTTTTCGGCACTTTTAGCATAAATAGCAAAAAACTAATCACTGGTGAACATAAATTGCTATCCCCTAAAATAATTTTTACTACCCCTCAAATCTAATGGGCAAATTTCGCAATTTTCCATTATTATTACTGATTGAACAATTTCTTCGTTTTGTAGGCATTCCTATAACTCACATCTTCTCACTGGCTAGGATAGTTAAAAGAAAATCCATATATATAGCAATAAAATTAAATAAAATCCATATATATATATAAAATAAAATTTTGATTCATAGATATCTAAATAATCTATTCATTTATAAAGAAAGTGAATAATCTCATTTTTTTTTAATATATACATTTTCAAGTTTATAATATTTTCAGAAAAGCAAGGAAGAATAGCATGTCTGAACAATAATAAAAGCAATTTCAAATTGAAGGAACAAACAGCAATAGCATGAATCTTTGATCATTGAAATTACCTCCTTTATCAAACGCATCATATGAACCCAATCAAATTTAATATTACATGTAGTTATTATTTTTTTGTTTAAAATTAATTAGTGTCATATTTTAGTTAAAGACTCAAAGTCAGTGTTACGTTTTATTTAACAATGTTTAAAATTATTACATTTTTTGTTCAACTATATTAGTTTACACGTTCCAGTTAAAATTAGTATTTTCATTCATATGTTCAACTGCACAGTGCAACTAGTGCTCAACAAACCGACTCTTTAGTATAATATATAACAATGTTGTGTGCATAATACATACATAATTAAATACATGCATACAAACTGAGCATTCAATCTCAATAATTTGACAAGACAACATGAGTCATTTATAAAATCATGTTAGATCGAATCATGAATTAATCTTTTACACGTCTTTTTCTCTTTAAGTAAATTATCATTAAGTCGATCTTCAAATCTCTAAGTAGGTATAACTTCAAGTCACTCCTTCTTTGATCGTCCCGTGCTTTTCTAAACGACCTCAAGTTCATTGACTCCACTCAACGTACAATTGCACATATAAACCTACATTTTACATGTCTAAATCACGGTAAACGTAACAATGCTCTTGCACCTTCTCTTTAGCTGGTATAACACCTAACATAGAGAGAATTCTTCGTTCCCCACCCTATCTCTTCTAGTCTTACTCTACATTCACAAGAGTGCATGCACATCTTCGTCACACTAGTTTTGTGTACGCATCAGTTCTCTTAGGTGCACGACATTCTGCATGTCCCATATAATAAGGTCGGTCCGATAGAACTTTCCTTTTAAACGTATATAGTTACATACTACGTACGATCACACAACGTTAGTTCACTTGACACTTCTTCACTTCATTCAACCAACTCGCATCCCGTTACATGCTACGTACGATCACATAACGCTAGCTCACATGACACTTCTTCACTTCATTCAAAGCATCCCGTTATTGGCACCACTGTCTATAATAATATTATAATTATTGTGTGTCCCGCGGTATAACAAAAATAAATAAATTATAGTGTATATATACATATTGGTGTACGTATAAAATTTAGTTTGGATTAAGAAAAAGGCCTCCCCCCACTAAAAAGTAGAAATTTTCTAAAATCAAGTGTTGTCAATTGTCATTGTGCTGTCTAAAGTGAATGTAAACCTAATTTGTGGGATTCAAAGTGGTAGGCCATTAGAATTAAAATCAAAATTCGAAAAGATAAGTAAATTTTTAGTTTCGGGGCCACTTTTTAAAGATGAAAATGAATTCTAATTTCTAATTATTTTTTCTTTCACTTGTCAGCGCTGTTTTTTCAAGACGACCCCATTCATTTTTTTTTTCCGAAAGAAAAATAAAAATGAAAAGTAGTCAGCACCTACTTTAAATTAATTTAAATAAATAATGACTTTATTTAGTCACGTTCACGTATATATCTATTTACTACAACCCAATTCTAGCTAGTTCGTATGGTCACCTTTAATTTGACACTTCTTTTTTCTCTCCATAAATTCCTCAAATTTAATTAAAATTTAAATCTAATTTTATGCATTTAATTCAATATAAAGTCGTACTTTCGCTCTCCCTTGTTCACACTGGCACATTTTACAATTCCCCACTCTCTATATAAATTCCCCATTTCTAAACAATTCCTCTCCATCTCCCTCAAAACCCAGCAGCCAAACACGCCTCTACAAGAATGGCTAAAGCCACTACCTTTTTCCTCATAGCCCTCCTCTTCATCTCGGTATGCTCCGCCACTCGTCCCGGCCCGACCCTTCACGACAGCGTGGAAGCCAAAAATGAGGTCTGTCTTTAGCAAATTTGATTTTTTTTTTTAATTTGTTACACTGTTGACGAGTTATTGAAATCCCTGTTTGGATTTTGTGAAATTAGGTTAAGGAAGAAGCTAAAGTGGAAGAAGATGGATGCAACGGAGTTAGTGAAGATGAGTGCTTGATGAGAAGGACTCTTGTTGCTCATCTGGATTATATTTACACCCAGAATCATAAGCCATGAAAAATATGTATTTTATTTGCTTAGTAGTATAAATTAAGTATATTTTCATGGGGTTCTTTTTCTTGTGATATGTTTATTACATGGACGCTGTAATAATTGGACTTGATAATACAAATTCCTAGTATTTTAATTTGTTTATTACTAGTATATCGTGAGTGTAGAAATCAGAGTAATTTCGATTGTTAATTATATTCAGGGTAAATTTGTAATTTTTTTTTAAATTTGTTGGTGTTTATCTTTTTCATTTGTTCTCCTTCTAGACTTTTCTTGGAAAACTGAAAAGTTGCAGAGAAATTGAATGCAGACCTAGACGTTGACTTATGGTTCTTAATTAATTTCTCCGGCTAGTCAATTAATTTCTCCACAGTATTTTATTCTATCAATATTCAATTTATTTTGTGAGTTTTTATATTTAAAATTTAAATTAAATATAAATTACACCATATTTGAATCAAACTCTGTACAAAATTGAAGTTTGTTGGCATGTTGTTATATCTAGTAATTAGGCCTTTAATACTGAAGCGTTTGGTGGATATTAATGTCATTAGTTAAAGATAATGGAATTTAAAATGAAATACTACTAAAAATTGATTTTTTTTTTTTAGTTGGTATTTTGATTTGATGCCTGAAATAATATGAAAGGTGGATTAAATAGAAATTAAGTCTGGAAAAGTTGGATGGGACCAGATGGAAATTAAAGTATAAAAAAGATGGTCCGTGATAAAACATACATTAATAATTAAAGACACAACAAACAAGTGCATGTCCTGTAATGAAATCACAAACATATAGAAGAATCAAACTGTGTCGAGGGATTGGGTTTCCCACGTAAAAGGATTATATTGATTGATTGACCAGCTGGCATACACTATCATGTGCAGAGCTTTTTTTTTTTTATCTAATGAAAAATATTATATGCATTTTTTAAAAATTAAACTATGCAAAATAGTTCATGTAAGATTAGTAATGAATTCCGGATTAATGCATTCACTAAACATAAATTAGATTCTATATATATGATCACTATTATATGTAATTATATCTTGTTATACACATGTATGATATTAGCTAATGAAATAATGTCAATATTAAAAATAATTGCACGTGTTGGGTTTTGGTTTCGTCGGCCGTTGCGGGTTTAAGGGTCGTTTCCGCTCGTAAGATCATTCGCATTTGTCAAAACATAGTGTGACGTATAGAGAATATCCCGAATCTTATAAGGGATTTAGGTGTCAGAGTCGACGTGTGTGCTGACGTTGATGTATAGATTGGTCGAATGTGAGCGGCATGTTGTGGAGTCATATGACGTTCGTAGTGAAAAGAGGCACAACGACGGGCTGAATGTTCTGTTTCATCACAAAGTTGACACTTTACGAAATAAGGGCAATAATCGATCATGGTCGAAAGGAGGAAGAAGTGTTCGACTGCTGAAACCGAACATGTGGATTAGTGTCGGTTGTCAGCCATGACTAACGATCAGATAGCGAGTTGAGGGATTCTGGCGTTGTAGCAAAGTAGCAGCGGTAGAAAATTAGAGTTTCTGGACGGGAGAAAAAAAATTCAAAAAGATTTTATTTTCGGATGATATGGATTGATTTTGGGAGATAAGCTTGCGACTAGATCGATCTCGGAGATATGGGTGATCGTAAGGATCATGGAAAAAAACCAGTGTTAGTCGTAAATGGCTCCGGTAACGTAAATGGCTCCGGTTACCATATATACAATATTGAATGGAAATTACATTTATTTACATAATCCGATGTGGGACGTTCAAACTTAATAAGTCTAATATCATTTTTCACCCGTTCAAACTTAATATGTACACTTTCATAAATGAAAATATTTATTCTCGCAGGTCTTGTTTGATAGCTAAAACGTCTGATTAGATTGAGACTATGATAATATATATTTAAACTTTACAAATTAAAAACATAATCTACCATTAATCTTAATTAACTATCAAACAACACAAGAAATGAGACGAAGTTAATCTGTATTTAATCTTAACTATCAAAAAAGACCCCAATACACCAATATAACCTTCATTTTCTACTTCAGACATTTCCTTTACACAAACAATCAATATTATTAAAACTTGTGTCAAATGAATCATACTTACTAACTTCGAAGGGAGAGTAAACAGTTTATAGTATAATTTAATTTGAGATGTAATATAAACCCTTTCTACGAGATAATCACAAGCATAGTGTCTTGCTATGACGTAATTCGGTGCCAATATTAATATATGTGGGTGTGACATAAGAATCATTACTTTGATGTTAGGGAAGTTGGAAAAAAATTGAATTTGATGTAGGTAGTTGACAGTTGACGTTTCATTATTATTTGGTGCGTCATGTATATATAGTTGTAGTAATGGCTTTTGGTTTGAGCATTCAACACCCATCGCCAATTCTGCATTTTCGGCCACATTAAACGCCTCTTAATTTTATTTATTTATTTTACAAAATAAAACATATATATGGGCTAAATTAATTGCACAAGAAATGGGCACAATTTCTCTCCACACAAATTAAATCAAACGTACGTATGTATAATAGCCGGACGTACTCATCGATAATTTAAGTCTATCGTAATCTAATTGAAATCTTCTTATCTTTGAATGAGACCAAGTGTTAGAATATCACATTTATCGTAAAGTAAAAATAAAAATGATATCGAGTATAAGAAGTTTGCACGGTTTGTAAGGGCGGACCGTAGCTATGGCTGGGAAGGGCTACAACCCAGTATCTCAACCTTAAATCACGTTTAGATTGTACGAGTTAAGAATTAATTTGAAATACATGCATAGTTGTGGTTGTTTGTATTAAAAATTCGTCTCTTATTTCTAACTAATAACAACTTACTTTGATCCCGTAAAAAAAAAAAAACTTAATTACTTTGATATTATTAGTCGTCTAAAAATAAATTCCTTCATACGAAAAACGTTTGTCGTCTACATACATGCACCCGTCCCGGGCCAATTAATTATGTGATCTCTAATCTCATTTTCCACATGATTGATTGACGCTTTAAGAAAAAGGTAATCAAATTAAAAAGATAAATGGATTTTCTTTGAACTCGTGACAATGTCAACATCATCCATCACTTAACTATTAACATGCCAACAAAATGTTGGGAAAATGTCACTAACATAAAATTGCAGCTATATAGATCACATGTTTTTTTTTTTACTACTCCATATTCCATTTGATATTTTATGTTATAATTATATATTACATGATTAGCTATTATAGTATATAGTATTACATTATATATGTTGCAAATGATATTTTAATTAATTAAATATTTAAGGGGGGTTCTAATATTCGTCGAAGACAAACGGTAGACTTGGGTGTGAAAAAGAGCCCCACCTACCAGATTCTTTAGTCAATAATTATTATAGTTATAATTTATAATCAGATTAATTAATTCTTGTATTGGAGTTGAAAATTAAAATGGGTCAAACACGTATCATATTTTATTCTCTCCTAGTTTGTTTTGTTGGAATGGACTTTGTTCACAATGGGTTGTGCCTAAACTTCCATCAAATAAAAAATGCTTATCTTAATTATTTAGGGTTGGTCTGCTATGGACTCGAGTGCATGCTGTGCACCCTAGTCCATGTTGCACTTTTCAGTTTACTGATTTGCACTTTTTGGTAAATGGTGTTGCACTTTTCAATTATTACTAAAAATATTATTATACAGTTTAATAATTGAAAAGTGCAACACCATTTACCAAAAAGTGTAAGTCAGTAAACTGAAAAGTGCACATGGACTAGGGTGCAGCATGCACTCGAGTGCATACTAGACTTTACCAATTATTTATTATTTAAAAAAATGTGAAGCTTAATTACTCATTAAAATATAAAAGGATTGTTTTGTTGATATCATTTTCCTTTCATCTTGAAGATTTTTAATTTTATACTATTGGTTGGTATCTTCATCTTGACGTTGAAGATGTTTGATAAAATATCATATGTCATACCTACCATCTTGGGGGTGGTCCAGTCCATCTTACATGGCCCAAGCCCATTGACAATTGAATAAACAATAATTAAAATACGAGTTCAAACATCGTTGAGAATTGGAATAACAAATTAGCTAGACATAGTAGTGTACATCTTCAATCTCTTTTTATGGCCCTCCCCACTCCGCCGTTGTTTGATAGTAAAAACGAATTAGACTAGATTATAATAATATTTTTTTAAAAAAAATTTAAAACATAATTTACTTTAATTTAAATTATTAAATAAATTATAAAATTAAGATAGAGTTAATCTAAACTATAAATATAATATAATGTTAGTGTTAGCTACTCAAGAAATTATCTAATATGTTGTCCTCTCAACTAAGGAAACCAATATATGTACTCCCTCCGTCCCAGGATTGTTTGCACCAAAAATGGGGCACGCAAACTAAGAAAAAGGTGTAATGAGTGGAGAGTTGAGGGGTAATTTTGTAAACTTTTATGAATAAAGTAAAGTGAATGATTGGATTGAGGGTAAAAGTAATGGCATTTTGTGTAAATATGTGAATATTGTGAGGGTGGGGTTTATGAAAAAGTTTCCTTTTTGGGTAGTGCAAACAATTGTGGGACTGACGAATAAGGAAAGAGTGCAAACAATTGTGGGACAGAGGGAGTATATGGATACTTTTGGATCCATTCTTGGGGGCCATGCCTACCACTTGCCATATAATTTTGGGCGCGGCTAAATGCACCCGTATTTCCTATGAGTACATCCACCAAACACTTTTTTTTTAATCTTTCAGAACATGTGAAATGTCCCATATACCCCTAGGGTAAAATTTATGAAAAAAATAAATATAACTACACCCATCCATTCTATTTCACGTAATTATCTCCACCACCACCACCAAAACCAAAACAAACACCATTCTTCAACAAAAAAAACTCAAAAATTGCAACAAAAATAAATCTAAAACACCAACTGTTCGAAAAAAAATTCAAAACAAACTCAATATGTTCGAATTTTTTTCCAAAACAAACTCAATATGTTTGAAAAAAATTCCCGAACTACTAAAAACCCTAATTTTCCTAAATTTTCAAAACCCTAATTTTTTTATCTGTAAAAATTGTAAAAAAAAAACTTACCTTCGGCGACGCGCGTGGGTGCGATGAAGGGGAGGGGTTGCGGCCGCGAAGGGGAGGGGGAGAGCCCTCGAACTGCGTCGGTAGCCGTCTTCTTGAAACAGGGAGGAGGAGCGAACGAGGGGGGAGGGGTGCGAACGATCGCCTGCCGCTGCAGACGGGCGGGCGACGCCGGGACGCAGGAAGAGGGGCGGCGCCGCTCCGACGTGAAGAGAGAAATGGAGGTGGGTGTCCTGAATTTTGAGAAGAAGAAAGAGAGAATGAAGGATTTTAATTTAGAAAAGGGTAATTTTGGGATTTCCACGTGGTTGTCCTAATCCATTTTGTGTGTGTCCTCATCGTGTGGGTGTTCTCATAGGATCTGTGTATGCCTTTAGCCGCGCCCTATAATTATTTCATGGGCCCAAACCTCAATTGGGCTCCAATTCTCATTAACCAAAATCAATTAGTGAGAAACAATGGTCTTTTGAAATTGGACTTTTTTTTTTCGTGGTTGATCGTTTGACATTTATCCAATGTCTTCGACTCGTCCATGTATCACTAAATTACCTCATTTAACCCTGAATTAAATAGAATACAATATCAAAGTAATTAGAGTTCACAAAATAAGAAATTGGGAACAATTAATTCTCATAGAATACCCCATTAAAACACAAAAAGTTATGTAATATCCCGACTCATCAGGTAGTTTCGCCATGATGAAAAAATAGTATTTTACTTAATATCATTTGTAACCCCAAATTTTAAATGTTGAATCCGTCACAGCTTTCAATTGTTTCCATTTCTTTTTCCCCATATGAATGAGTCTTGCAACTACAAAGATTATACTAGTAATTTTTATGTGATATTCAAATGAATGGATTTGCATGGCTTACAAGATACTACTACAAACTTATACTACTACTACTACTACTACTTTTACTTAGTCTAGTCAACACCAAGACCAAACAAAACACCACAGCACTCCACAATGTTGCCATTGAAGTGCGGGCCATCTTTCAAGTTCTTGAAAACACGAGAGGTGAGCAAACTATCCGAACCCGCCTGATGAGGAATCCCGACCCTCTCAATATTCAAATGATTCGCCAGCCAATTCAACCCATGAACGCCATGATTGCCATCGATGCGGTTGACCATCTCCTTCACATCATACAAAACAGGGAAGTATGCATTGAGCAATTCGAAGAATTCTGTTTGAGAATCAGGCATCTGGTGTTGAGTCAACATCTTAAGTAAGTATGCAAAATCTTTCGAGCCTTGAAACGCCACCCAAGTAATATTCTCATTGAGAACAAGCCCAGAAGACATCAACCGAACAGCAAACTTTTCACTATAAACCCCGGACCGTCTGTTCTTCTCAAAGTCCATCCCCGAACCCTTCAACAGCTCGACCGAATCCAAAGCGCAAGGGTCCGTCTCAACATTGAATTCGCGGAAATTGAACTGCCAAACGCAGCCTATGCCATCATCCCCAAATGTGGGGAGATTCCCATCTGCATCCGAAAGCGTGAGACCCACCTGGATTAACTTGGTCATATTGACGTTGACTTTCATGTTCTGATAATTAGATTCACGCATGTTCTGATAAACTGTACCGGGGAACTCTGTATCCACTGTTACATAGGGATGAAGATCAATTATCCCACCAATCAAATCAAATTCCTGGTGAAGATTGTAATCCCAAACCTCCCTGGTATGAACAGCCATTTTTCCTCCGATTCTTGAAATCTTGCAACAATAATTGTAATCTTCAACTCAACCAACCTACCAAATCTTTAAGATGCGAAGTAGTAGGTTGATTGCAGCAAATAGAAGCGATTCTAATAAAACGAGAAATGCTCTTGATTTCTCTGTTTTCAATTTATCAATGGGTCAAGAGTATTTATTTTAATCATGGTAGTTATTTTAGTTCTAACTTCTCTTTTAATAGTTGTTGTAAACCGATTTTTTTTTTTATGTAAGAGACACCTAATTCCCTTTTAATTTAATTACTATTCAATTTCTTTTTATTATAGAATTTCACATGATACTAAAATTGTGGATCGATCAATTTATGATCAAATTTCATCTTGATTCGAATTAAATTCTATTGTCTTCGTTTTCGCAATTTATGATCAATTATACTCGACTTTTATGTCCTAAAAAAAATTAGGATTTAGGATTTTCTATATTCTAGAGTTATATACTCGATCTAACATTTTTTTTTCGTGTTTATCACGATTCCATCTTCACTTTTTTTTTTTTTGAAATATTGGTGGAATTCTCACTAGTGATTGTACGCATGAGTTGCTACTTTCTACCCCATCTTCCAAAGAGCAAAATATGTCCATCTTGGGGGTTGAACAATAACAACAAGTAAGCGTATTAGTTAGAATAGTTGTTTTAGTTATATACTCCATATAACTTTCATTTTAGTAGTTGTAAGTTTTTCATTTTATCATTTTGGTCCGTCCCATCTATAAGTTTTTCATACAATTTTAGGTAAATTATTTTAATTTTTTATTCTTACACTTCATTTTATATTTTATTTTTTCTTTCTCTATTTCTTTCCTGCATTAATTTAATCACATTATTTGTACTATATCTATTATTTGATCACTTTTCTTAATCTTTGTGCCAAAAAATAACGAGAAACTTATAAACGGATGGAGGTAGTGTATAGTTATATAAATTTTGCCTTCTATAGAATTGAGATTCTTAAATATGGTTTATTAGTCAAAAAAATCGTCAAGACCTTAGACGGCTTCGCAAGTCCATTTAATTTTTACGGCACGGATAAATGATTTAAAATATTATGTTTTCAGGATGACAAAATGATCTGCCCCGAAGTCGATCCGCCCTGCTTTGAGAGGTTTAGATCCGTCCTGCCCTGTCCTATCCTTAAAACAGGTCAAATCTGTCCCGCCCCGCATCCAGGGCAGGGCAGGCATGGATATATGTATTATAAAAATCTGCCCTGCCCTGCCCTGAATATAAAAAAAAAAATTATATTAATATAAAAATTATTTTTAATTATTTTATTTGATGTTAAGTATTTTGGATATGACTTACTGAATTTTTAATGTTTAATTTAATTATAAATTTTTAATATTTATTTTATTGTTTAATTTAATTTAATATGCATATTTTACTTGAACTTTTGGAGTGCATGGGGCAGGGCAGGACAATGACTTGCACAGGGCAGGGCAGGGCACGAAATGTTGTCCCGCAGCAGGTCGCAGGGCAGGGCAGATACTTATGAATGCACGGCAGATTTGAATATTTAACTATCTGTCCTGCTCTGCCCCGCTCTACCCCATTGCCATCCCTAGTTTTCACCTCCGGACATCTTCACCCGGAATATGAGTTGAGTTCACCCCTTTACAAAATCAAAAGGAAACCCCCCTTAGGCTCTAAAACTTCGAAACTCACCACTCCCCACCGTCAACCCCGCCAGCCGCTGCCGTCTACAGTTCCGTCGCTATGCTCCCTAACATACAAAGGTAAGTGTAGTTTGAATGGTTAAGTTTTAAAGTTGAATATTAAAGGTTTGAATGTTTAATTTTTAGTTTGTAATATATGTTATATGTATGTTAGTTTATGTATTATTGATGTGTATTACTATTGTTCATGAAGTTAGGGCTTAAGATATATATATATATATTTTTAAGTTTTTACATTTCAAAATTTGATTTTCAAATGTAGGTTAGTTTTTGTTGTTTAATAAGTGTTTTTGGGAATGATTTTGACTTTCAACCGTTGAATAAAATTGATTTTGCACAAAACATGAGATGGGAGAGATGAAATTGTTTGACCGATTCTCAACACTGGTTAACCGAGTTTCGTGTAAAAATTCGGCCAAAACTTTCGAGAGTTTACACGTAACCCAACCAAGAAAAAAAATTGGTATTGTTTGAAAATAAAAATCTGAAAATATAGACAACATGTGAAACCTTTTTTCGAAGATTCTCACAAAACTCGGTGAATCAGTGCTGAGTTTTTGCAAAACGCAATTTAAAAAAAAAAAACTCAGGAACAAAATACACTACATATATATTCATTACAACTACACAATCATGCGATAATATGGTCAAATAAAACAATAATAACATGAAGAACAATAAATTACAAATAAATACTCCCTTCTATTCAAAATATATGCCATCCTAAGCTCATGCACACATATTAAAAACAAATTTATTTCTCATGATATCCTTAATAATGATTGTACATCTCATAAAAAGGAACACATTTATGTAAATATTTAGTGATCTTATAGTTAAATTTGGAAGAAATGCAATTAATTTACTTTGAAAAATATTGTAAAACGCCGTATAATTTGCAAAGAAAGCGAAAGATCAAAACTACTCATATTTAGTGAGTTAAAGAACACGATTATTATATGCAAGGAGAGCAAGATTAAAGGGTTCGAGTCATAGGGAGGGAAAAAAATGGATGGGTATTTAACTTCCATAAAAAAAAAAAAAAAGAGCAAGATTAAAGGCTGACGCACAACGAACACATGAAGATGCCACTAAAAAGGATTATCAGAATTGATCATTTTTATTAATAATTGTGGCAAGTACATAGGGTGGGACTATTTACACCTCCATTTCGGTTTAGAACACTCCCCCTTTCAGTTTTATATTATAATAATAATGTAAAATACCATAAATGCCCTCTTAGTCATATTACACTACTAAATGCACCCCTCCTTCACATTTAAACCCTAAACCTAGTTTTACCCTGCCGCCGCCGTCAACGCCGCCACCACCACCGCCGCCAAACACCAAACAAAAAAAAAATCAAAAACTTAAAAAAATTTCAAATTTTATTTTTAAAATTTTCGACAAACCAGTGTCGACCATATTCACTTTCGTCGACACTGGTTTGTCGACCAGAATGCACAGGGTCGACCTAAATTTGGTCGATTTTTTTTTTTTAAAAAGTCGATAGTGTAATGTCGACCATATAAACTCTCGTCGACACCCTGTTGTCGACGAGCGTGAATATGGTCGACATTTGTTGGATGAAAAAAGATAAAAAAAAAATTTGGAAAATTTAAACAACTTTAGATCGACCAAAATACATTTTCGTCAACACCAGAGTGTCGACGAGAATGTATTAGAGCGACTCTGGTGTGTCGAAGAAGAAGAAGAAAAGAAAAAAAACCAGCATACCTGTGAGATTGGAGGCAGTGGTGTGTCGAAGAAAAAGAAAAGAAAAGAAAAGAAAAAAAAAACAGCATACCTGTGAGATTGGGGGCCGTTGGAACATGATGTTTTTTTTTTTTTTTGTCTTTCTGCAGGCCAGGAGGGAGGGAAGGGGGGAGAGGGAGGGCAGAGGTGGGTGGTGGCCGGCAAGGGTGGTGGGTGACGACAATGGGGTGGGGGTGGGGAGGGTGGGCGACGGCAATGGGGTGGGGTGGGGTGGGGTGGGGGAGGGGGGGTGGGGGACGGCAATGGAGGTTGGGAAGGGGAAGGGAAAAGGAAGAAGAAGGAAAGAAGAAAGAGAGAAAAAATTAGGGTTTTGGGTGGGGTGTGTTTAGTAGATAGTTTTATTTTATAAAAGGGTATTTAAGACAATTTAAGGGGGTGTGCATCCATCATGACATATTTTAGGGGGGGTGCATCAATCGGGGATAGTGTTCTAAACCGAAATGGAGGTGTAAATAGTCAGACCCAAGTACATATTAGGGCCTGAGTATGTTAGTAGCCCAATAGCTTTTCTTTTAGTGGGCCAATTAAGGCCGTATACTTAGTGGGCCAGTTGCCCAGTTAGTTACGCAACTATATTTCGGTTGGGTTGGGGTATATACCCCTCCAGCTTTGTTTAATACACTCCCCCTTCATTTTTTTTAATTCAATATATATATGAAATACCAATTTTGCCCATTTAGTAAAATGCTATAGATACATACACTCCCCCTCAAAACCCTAACTCTAATTTTACACAAAACTCTAACCCTAATTTAGCCGCCGTCGCCGACACCATCTCCGACAGCCTCCTCCGACGCCACCTCCAAAATGTACTCAGGAAAAAAAAAAAAAATTCGACCAACCAGTGTCGATCGGCACTGGTTGGTCGACCATAAAACATATGGTCGCCTAAAATATATCGACCAAAAACATCTTTAGCGACAACATTGTATCGAAAGAAAATAAAAAAATAATTTTGAACAAAGAATGTCGACCAAAAACATTATGGTCGACAACAATTTGTCGACCATAATGTTTTTTGTCGATTTTCCTTGTCAAAAAAAAAAAAAAAAAAAAGAAAAGAACCGTACCTTTCCCGGAGAAGGAGGAGGCGAAGGAGGGCGGCGGTGTCGCTGGGCAAGAGGAGCGGCGTCGCCGCTGTTTGATACTAATTTTTTTTTTAAAAAGGGATAGGGTTGCGGCGGCGCTCGGCGAGGGAGGAGGGCCGGCGCCGCCGCCTGTATATGCACAAAAACGAGGGTTACAGAAATTTAAAAAAAAAGGGGGCACATCGACGCACGACGAGAGAGGAGGGCGAAGGGACGGAGGCCTTGGCGTAGGCGGCGCCAGTGCAGCGAGGGGAGGGAGGGGGAGTGCGGCGAGCGGCTGGCGCGGCGGGAGGCAGGCGAGCGGCAGGAGGGGGGCGGATGTGCGGCTGGAGCGGCGGGAGGCAGGCGAGAAGCGGGAGGCGGGCGAGCGGCTGGGGCGGCGGGAGAAACGGCGGCCATGAATTGAGGAGGAAGAAGATTGAAGAAATGGGGAAAAAGGAATTGGGGAAGAAGAAGGAGAAAAAAATTTAGGGTTAGGGTTTAGAATGGAGGGGAGTGTATCTATCTTTGTATTTATTGTATTTTAGTTGAAGGGTAAAATTGGTATTTCATAAATATATTGAATTAATAAAAATGAAGGGGGAGTGTATTAAACAAAGCTGGAGGGGTATATACCCCAACCCATTTCGGTTAGGGGCTGACTATTTACACCATAACCTTTATCTCAAAGACTATTCCCTCGTCCCTTGAAATGTAGTCTCATTTGTCTTATATTATTTGTTCACCATATGTAGTACCATACACTTTAATTTGTCATCAACTTTATTTATAAACAATCACTTTATTCACAATGGACCCCACAATACTCACCCCTCCCCTAGGACTATTAGTCCTACAAATGCATGATAAATAGTACAAAATTAGCGGGCCTTGCATTAATCCCGAGCCACAATCAATCAAACCAAACGTTTGATTCGTTGGGAATAAAATGTCAATCAAGCCTAATCCAACCTAATCAAGCAAACCAAACTAGGCCTTTCTTTATCTACATTTTTCTTAAAACTTGTGCCTACCCTCGTGAGACCACATTTGGTGGATGGGGGAAGAATTTATTAAACACACACCTCCCAAATTCTAATTTCTTCCCTTCCTCTTCCCCTTTCCCACTCCATTTTTCTTCCACTTGCCACGTCGGTCGCCGCCCTCGATCCACGTTGGCAGGTGGCAGCCGCCACCTTCTCTCTCTTCACCGGCGCGCCCCCCTCCCTCCGTTGTCGCCACTGCTCCACATCCCCTCCCCTTCTTTGTAAAATAAAATAAAATTGCAGCGGCCGCCCCTCACTCTTCTCTCTCTCTCCCCTCTTCTCCTCTTTTTTTCTTTTTTTATTCGATTTTCTCCTCTTGTTGATTTTTTTTTTTATCAATCGATGTACTCAATAAGTTTGTGGGTGCGTATAACCGTGCCCTAACCAAAATCATTAGTCAGGTGAGCAACATTGGTCTCTTGAAATTGAATTTTTTTTTTTTGGTGGTTGGCTCGTTTGACACTTATCCAATGTCTTCTTACACTTGACTCGATCATATATATTTTTTTTTTAAAACGACCAAATTTTTTAGCCGGTATTAGGCATACCCTAAACAATATTACAGGGTAAAAGAAAACCCAAGCACCGAGAATAAGAATACATAAGTTAACTAGGGCAATTCTTACGGTAGTCAAATTTTACAAAGTGAATACATAGTCAATTTGTCGAATCGCGCCACGTGGCGTTGTAAACATCGTAACGACCTGCTACCTATTATACATGTTTAAGTTATTTATATCATTTTTTAAATTGTATTTTGTTATTTACTATATTGCCCCCTTCTTTAATACAATTTACATTATTTTAAAAATTAAATAACCAACTAATTAAGTTAATTCAATTGATTAAAATTAGGATACGTCTTGTCTCCTCCCCCAATTACAACTTCTCTCAGCCTCGTCACTTCTGCAAATCATGTCGCCGTTACTGGACCCACGGCGGCACCCTCCGTGACATTCTGATCTGCGGTAGCAGCCGTAAGAACGCTATGCGCTCACGCACCACTACCACATCCGCCGTCCCTGCATTCTCGTTGCCTCATCATGATTTTCATAATTTTTCGGTCGCGGCTTCGCAGCTTCTGATCCCGTTCGCCGGCGATCACGGCGGGAGTTTTACGTCGTTGTTGAATACTCAGGGGACTGTGATTTTTCTAAGTTTGATTTTTTTACTTCTAATTTTCTAAGTTTTATTTTTTGACTTCTAATCAGTCGGCGGTGGCTGGCAGGCGATGCGGAATATGAGCGGCGGAGGCTGGCAGGCGGCGGATGATGGGTCGTAGGGAGGAAAAAAACAGATGAAATTGAAAATGCATGTATTAACTAGGTTTTAATGAATTTGAGACAAAGTGGGATAGCTCAAGTGGTTACAGCACCACTACCTAGGCCTTAGGTCCTGGGTATGGGGAGGGAAAAAAAGGGATGGATATTTAACTTCCATAAAAAAAAAAATGAATTTGATTTTTTTAAGGTTTAATTTGATTTTTTTTTTGTTACTAATTTTATTAATATCATAAGGGTAAATATGTAATTTGAACATTACATATTTTAATTACATTAATAAATATAATAAATTATTTTATTGTATAAGGATAAAAATGTAATTTTACAATAATATATTTTAATTAATTAAATTTAATAGACAATACAAATTTATGATACATTACGACACATACAATGAATACATACCGTAAATTGTGCAAAAGGTAACATGTCATCAAGTTTAAATTTTTAGATTAGATTTTTAATGACTTAAATTAACTTACTACGGTAGTCATTACGACACCCTGACTACATGTAGGAGTTTCCAAGTTAACTAACATATACATGCTCTTGGTTCCCTATATATATCTTTAAAGTATTGAATTAAATAGAAAATAAAATATCAAAAGTAAAAACACAATATATATATATATCAAATTAATTTTTATAGAATACCCCATTAAAACACATAGAATTATGTAATAATTTCAACTTATCGGGTAGTTTTCGGTAATGCTCGGAGGGGGCAGAGCAGTAGGTGCCACTAATTTTGTAAATTTATCAAGGGTATTTGAGTAATTTCATACATTTTTATATTAATACCTCGTTACATGATTATTTACCTACTTCTAATATGAAAATAACACACAAAATTAATATCTACTACAACATCCTTTTTTTTTTTAAATCGCCACTCATTTTGTGTCTACACTTTACCTACATCTCACTAAATTCATTTTATATTTTACTAAATCTTTCTTACACCTCACCAAATCATAAAAAATACCCCTTCTTTATTTGACCCCACACTACTAAATTTGCGGAGTTGAGAAATAGGGGGTAAGCATGGTTTTACGAAATGCAATGGGTGAGTTCGTCCAGGGCAGAACGAAGGTCTTCCAAGGGTGTGTGGAAGTCGAAGTGGGTGAAGCGATAGGGTTCTTTGAGGCACTAACGTGGATGAAGGAGAACAATATGGATAATTGCATTATTGAAGGAGATGCTAAAGTGGTGGTGGATGCTATAAAATCCAATACTTGTTTACATACGGTCTTTGGAGACTATGTGCGAGAATGCAATATTTTACTATCTCATTTCACGAACGTTTCTATAAATTTCGTCAAAAGGAGTGCCAATGAAATGGCGCACAAATTTGCTAGGGCCTCTTGTCGAGTTGACAGCCCTTTTAATTGGATAGACCCACCGGATTTTGTGGTAGGGCTATCTAATGCTTATTGTCAATGCAATAACGGAAGCTAAGCCTTCCAGAGTTCGAAAAAAAAAAAAAAAAATTGAGCCGGTTAAAATGTACAAGTTATCACGGGACGGAGGAAGTTTTAACTTTTATCAAAACATAACGAAAGTCAACTTGTTCGATCAACTGACAATTTTTTTATCAATCACTACTTGCAACTACAAAGATTATATTAATTTTTATGTGTGATATTCAAATGAATGGATTTGCATGGCTTACAAGATACTACTACTACTACTTTTACCTAGTCTCACAAACACCAAGACCAAACAAAACACCAGAGTACTTCTCAATGCTACCTTCGAAGTGGTCATCTTTCAACCTCTTGAAAACACGAGAGGTGAGCAAACTGTCCGAACCCGCCTGATGACGAATCCCGACCCTCTCAACGCGTAAGCTCACGGCCACATTATTCAACCCCCCGTAAAGACTATTGCTGTGCCTGATCATATGCTTCACATCATACAAAACAGGGAAGTACACCTTCACCAAATCGAAAAATTCCTCTTGAGAATCAGGCAGACTTTTGTGAGTCAACATCTTAACTAAGTAACCGAAATCACTCGAACCTTGAAACGCCACCCAAGTAATATCTTCATTGAGAATAAGCCCCGAAGACATCAACCGCTCAGCAAACTTCTCAGCCTCAACCCCGAAATGTCTATTCATCTCAAAGTCAATCCTTGCGTCGCTCAACAATTTGATCGAATCCAAAGCGCAAGGGTCCGTCTCAACATTGAATTCGCGGAAATTGAACTGCCAAACGCAGCCTATGCCATCATCCCCAAATGTGGGGAGATTCCCATCTGCATCCGAAAGCGTGAGACCCACCTGGATTAACTTGGTCATATTGACGTTGACTTTCATGTTCTGATAATTAGATTCACGCATGTTCTGATAAACTGTACCGGGGAACTCTGTATCCACTGTTACATAGGGATGAAGATCAATTATCCCACCAATCAAATCAAATTCCTGGTGAAGATTGTAATCCCAAACCTCCCTGGTATGAACAGCCATTTTTCCTCCGATTCTTGAAATCTTGCAACAATAATTGTAATCTTCAACTCAACCAACCTACCAAATCTTGAGTAGGTTGATTGCAGCGTCAACGTGAAGACGAACAAGTGCAGATAGCAAAACCAAGAGTACAGAGAGATTTCTAAATAAAATGAGAAATGCTCTTGGTTTCTGTTTTCAATATAGGGGGAAAATAACAAGTAAATAGGATTAGTTATAGTAGTTATTTTAGTTGGAATAGTTGTTTAAGCTGTAACTTCCATTTTAATTTTGCAAACCATTATTTGATTTTCTCATACACTTAATTTTGTTTTTAATTCAATTACTATTCAATTCAATTTAATTTCTATATTTCTCAATTCTCTCTATATACATTCTATTTAATTTTTTCTTATTATAAAATTTTACATAATGGAGGTAAAATTAGCGTTTAAAAGTAGGAGGGTAATTTTAGATCTTTCACGAGGTGTACCTATCATATAGACATGTCCTTACAGTTACGATTTTAAACTGCCAGTTTGATTTTTTTTTTTTTTCGCTCGTTTTTTTTTTTTTTTTTTTTTAGAGATGAGATAGGTTGTTGTGAAAAAAAAGAGTTGAAATTGAGGTATTTATAGAAGAATATTAAAAATAAAAATTAGAAAAAAGGGGCAAAATCGCTGGTTTGACCAGATTAACCATCGAACCACCGGTTTAACAATCGGTTTCGGTTTAGAATTTCTGGAACCGAAATCGAACATTAATTTTAAGGTTATGGTTTGATTTTCAAACCAAAACCGACGGTTGGACAAACCGGGGGTTAGAAATCGACCAGTTTGGCTGATTACAGTTTCGAATTTGCACATGTCTACTACTCCCTCTGTCCCATAGGAATTTGCACACTTTTCATATATGGATGTCTCATACCAATTTACACACTCCATAAAAGGAAATATTGTCATAACCCTCACCCTCAAAATATATACATATTTACCCACATGCCATTACTTTTTCACACTCAACTTACCTTTTACTTATCTTTATTCATAAAAGTTTACAAAACTACCCCTCAAAACATCACTCATTACACTTTTTTTTACACATTTATTAAAATGTGTGCCATCCCAGAGGTGCAAATTCCTCGGTTAAGGAGGGAGTATAATATAAGGCAGTGCGAGTGGGTGTCCTCAACAATGTCGTGTGTGTATAACCGTGGCCCTCATGAAAGCTTCTAAAGGAGCCCAAACTATTTGTTAGGAGGCCCGAAGTACATCGGCCCACCAACAAAATCTGGGCAAAAAGAAAAAAGATCGAGAAACTCAGGGTTGAAGAAGAGCAAAAACTATGAACATCAATATACAGTAGTATCTGTGATTGCAGGGTTTTCAGTTTCTTGCTAACTAAATTGAACTGAACACAACAAATGTTCGGTCGAAGATTTCGAGATCTGCCTCTGGTCATGGGGGCCGTCCTGTAAGTTTTTTCCTACTTCCCCTCATCTTAATTTTTCTGTTTAAATTCTTCCCATACCAGTATTTTGCCATTAAATCATCGCTATGAAATCGGATCTGGTTGAAGAAGTCGATTATATATTTCAATCGTTTTTTTTTTTTTTGCTATATTTTAGTTTTTGGTTGAGCTGATTTCTTTTCGGCCCGGCGCTCCAATGTTAAGTGAAATTTCCGTTTTGAATTGTATGGGAACTCATCTAGTCATCTCGATTTTTTCATAATTGTGATGTAATTTGTGAATTTAAAGTTTAGCGTCCAACAAATTTTAGCGCATAGGTTGACACCACAAATAAGAAAATGCGATCTTGGGTTTATCCCGAGCTAGAAACAGAGTGTGATGAAGGCTGAATATTAGTGTCTCAGAAGAATTTGTTAGAACTTATGTTTGTATTGAATTTCTACTAGCTGGAGTTATGGATCTTTTTTATCACTTATGAAGGCTTCCATTGTTTTATGAATCTTTTTGATCACCTATGAAAGCTACCTTAGTTTTATAAACTGTAAAAACTCATTGATGATGTCAATGCATGTGTTGTGTTTAGTTTCCCATCATATTCCAAGGTTTCTGTTCTGGAGTTCGCATTTGAAGTGGTTGTTTTCATTGTGCGTACCCCCGGTCCCTCATTTTGTATGCTCTTAAAGGGACGCTCGGTTCAAACTCTTCAATGGGAATCATTGGATAGTGAATTACAATGTGTTACAATCTCACATCGATTCCACAAGCAATTGTGGAAGGGTACTTAAGTAGGGAGTTAATCCTACACTCTTGAGCTAGCTTTTGGGTGGAGTTAGGGCGCCCAGCTTGAGTGCCTAACACAATGAGAATTATGGTTATATTGTTAGTGTTTCGCTCTAATTTAGGAGTAAGTGGAGAAAAAGAATGATTGTTGGCTGAGGAATAGTGGAATGATTGAGAAGAAATGATTATAGGAGGGGAGGTAGTTAATCAAAATGGGTCAATGATTAACTTATTTTTGAGTCTCATTACCCTACACAAAGTATGATGAAAGTGAATTGATCATATTTTGTTCTCATTAAGCACCATAATTACTCTATGTTCATTCTCATTCCCCATTGTCATTGAAGAATTTCGAACCAAGTGCCCCCTTAATTCTTATTGTTGAGCACTTGGTGTAGCTTCATTACATCGGAGGAACCATAATCTCTTGCATTTTGCTGCATAGTATTTTACTAACCAAAGAACACATTCACTAGACTCTTTCTTTTTCTTTACATGTAATTATCTCTTTTGAGGCTTAATAACAGGTAGTAGGAGTGTTGTTGAAGTTTGCAGTTATAAGATAATGGAAGTATGTCAAGGGAAGATGTTTGTGAGAATGTGTTCAGTTGTGAAGCATAGACACTCATCTGATGTCAATAGAGAGTTAGAATGTTTTTAGATCACTCAAATTACTGTGGTAAATGCCTAATGTGATTTCATTATGCAGAATAGGAGTGATATCCGGAAAAGCCATATTCGGGGCTCCCCTTGATGAATACTGGAAGAAGAAGCTTGAACAAGAAGGAGCAGGAGCAGCAGCAGTAGAAAAGGAGAATGATTCTACTAGCTCAGGTTAAATGGAAAAGACTCATTATGGCTAGTATATTATTGGTCTTGCTGTGAGAAATGGCACTCCACCATTTCAGGTGCCCATCACGCTGCATCGAATGGCAACGATTTCGTTTAAAAGGGAGACTGCCCGTCTAAAAGAACGAACTGGCGATTCTGGTTTTCGTTTATGGAATTCAACCTGTGTTTTGCTCAGACATTCTTGGAAATTTTAGAATGATTACACAAGTTTCCATATTATTCAAGTTATACAATTTGGATTCTAAAGGGAAAAAAATCAAGAAAAGCCAAATCAACATATTTACAATCATTTGAAACATGCTACATTGCAATATCAAGATTGGGATAGTTACTAACAAGGCGCCAAAATCCAAGGGCTATTCAATATGTTCAAACACACACTACTAACTGCAGAAGATATGCCACTCGCATATCTGATCGTTTCGACCCCCCTATCGAGCACTTGATGATGAACAACATTGATGCACTCCAACACTTTCTCCAGTAAAAACTCGAGAAACGAACGAATTGATTCCAACGACACGATCCCCGCCACATCAAGAACAAGTTTCCTATAAGCTGGAACACCCAAAGTAGAACCCATCTTTCTCACCAACCCCCCACTCTTTTCCCTTACTTTCTTCCCTTTGAACCCATCTTCGAAACCAAATTTCGACTTTTTCGACAAAACTTCATAAGATGTCTGGACACCAGTTTCTACTGCCCCATTGCACACACAAACTAACATGTCCTTCACTCTACCTTCATGCTCGGGATTCGTCATTCCATCGAAGAATTCGTCGAACATGTTGATGTTTTTCATCTTATCTAGATAAACAGTCACAGCTGTGCTAACAAATGGCCTAATCACATCCCCGATCAGCTGTCTGCACTTATCCTCACAAGCAAATTCAACCCAATCTGATTTCGAATTATGCCGTTGCCATTCTGAGTATAAAGCCATTGCCAAGTTCTTGGCAAAACTTCCCACAACCACAGAAGCGAAACCCGACCCTGCTTCGGAGAACAGCTTATCAAGAACCTTGTCTGAAAGGCCATTGCCATTCAAGATTCCGACAGCCAGGGCCCGAGTGATCCGAGTTAATGAACTGGAAAACTCATTGGATTTCGCAATTTTAGAAAGCTGCTTGAAGCTGTGAGGAGTCTGGTCAGAATCTGAGGCCAGAAATTGGTTGAGATCCTTGGAAAGAATCCCGATTGCATCAGCAGAATTAGAGACCATTTGAGCAAGAGAAAAGAATGCAGAAAAACATGTTTGTCTCTTTTTAACAAGAGAAGGCAAGGTGTAAACCCTGTATGCACCATAACAGAATCCGAAAGCTCCTAAAACAATACACCACTTTTTCTTCCTCATTGCATACTCTAAATCCATCAATATTGAAAGAAAGATGTAGAGAATTAAACAAGTAAAGAGAGAAGCAAAAGGGGGTATTGGAGTTAAATGGATAAGAAGAATTGAAATTTGGAAAATAAGGCAGCTAGCTAGATATGGATATGGATATGGATGATGAGAATTGAAGGTGCATTTTTTGAGTTATTGTGATAGAGATCAAAGTGTGGAGAAAATGATGGATGAATCATTCACATTCAACGACGCTGGCCCACACCCTAACATGTTAGCAGGGAAAACTCCATCTGTCCTGCAAAATTCTTATACACGAATCAGTTGTGGGTCCGATTTAAAATTTGGGTTACGGAAGATATCAAGTAAAATACAGGAGTATTTCCTCCTTTTGGGCGAAAGCTATTGTTATTTTTTGTTACATAGGTTAAGAAATATGATAATATGAATTAAATGTATTAGAAGTAATGTGATTGACATAGAAAAAAATATACTGAAATGTGAGATAATTTTTTTTTTTGTAAAAAAGGAAATGAGTAAAATTCATTGAAACGGACAAAAAAGAATTAGCTTTCATTGGAACGGGTGAAGTAGTTAATAATAAAAGTAATACAATTCGATCCCATATTCCATCGTCCCTGCATGGAATTTGTCTTGTACTTACTCCGTTTCGTAATAATTATTTGAACACTTTGATCGAATCACATTTAAAGAAATGTAAATTTAGTTGGGTGTGAAGTTTAATAAAGAAGAGGTATTTTATGTGATTTAGTGATGCTGAAAAGAAATTTAGTGGAGACATAGGAGAAATGTAAATTTAAAATAAATTTCAATTTTAAAAATAAAATAATGTTGTAATTGTATTAATTTTGTAAATTATTTTTGCAAATACATATGTAGTGTACAAGTAAGGACAGAAGAGTAATTGATCAGATCTTTATTTGAGCATTGAGTAATGAGCCCTTCACCCTCCCAAGGAGAGTGACTTTGATTTTACAAAATCACTCTTTAATACTCCCTCCATCCCATAAAGATAGCTTCATTTAACTTTACATATAGATTAAGAAAAATCAATAAATGTTGTCAATTTTAACTAATATGCCTATTTTACCTTTGATATTTCATAAATTTGGTGTAAATTTCAAGGCAGTTAAGTCTTAAGAGTAATTATGAGGTGGATTTAATTAAAGGTAAAATTGTCAATAAAGCATTTAATACTTAAATAAAAGAGGAAATGTAACTATAATTTGGGACATCCAAAAAAGGAAAACGTAGCTATCTTTGTGGGACGGAGCAAATAATTTTATATTGCTTTTTATTTAACCATTTTAAATTTCAATATTTTCTTTCATTTTAAATTTATTTTTAACATACCTAAGATCAGTTATAGTCCCGTAATTAAAACCTTAAAATAATGGGTTGAAGTCGGTGGGGACTGATATATGTATTGTAACAATATAAAATCAACATTTGACCCCATTTATAAGGATTGGTCCCGATGGAATTGAACACATAAGGAGAGCTCTTAAGTTCTCATCACCAACTTCTTATCTTATTTTTTTAGAATTTATTTTTTGGGAGCTTAATATCACAAATTTGTGTGATAGTTTATTAGTTGAATAAGCAATCCAAGCCACATCGAAAATTCAAATTCAATCCGACGAACAAGCTATCAACTAACATTATTTTATCTACCAGTTTATTAATAATAATAAGTTATTGGATTGGTCTCATATAGAATCAATTCCTTATAAGGAATTGAGTTGACTTAGTCAATTTAAATCTTAAATATTCAAAAATATTGTGAACCCTAAATATTCATGATTATTGTGAATAAAAATTTTGATTTGGTTAATTTTTTTTTATTATTATTATTTTTTTTGTAATTTTTTTTATTGATAATTTTTTTTCGAAATTGTGTGTTGAAAAGTGTAAGTTAATATTACTAAAAAGTGTAACACATTTTTTTATTAAAAAGTGTAAGTCACTATAATTGAAAAGTGCAACACAACTTTTAATGAAAAGTATAAGGGGTAATTAGTATATAGGACATTTCACCTATAGAAACTAGAAATAAAGACAATAAATTAGAAAGTTAGGAAGAAGGACAATATGATTTATAAAAGTACAGTTTTATCCTCGGTTTAAAATAAAGCCAAAATTTGAATAATCAATTAAGGTATATTAGGAAATTCAAAAATTGAATGCGTTGGGCTTGAAAATTAAACTACCGGAAATCCAGGGCATAAATGCGTTGGACAATCAAGGCTACCTAAATCAAGCTGGAGTCTTGGAGAAGTTTCTTTCAAGATTTCGAGAGAGACGACGTTGAATTTCTGAACATTCGCGAATCCGTTGGTTGCAAACGAGTTTGTTTTCGACGCCGTAAGCAAGGTATGTATATTCTGATGAGAAGAAATTTGTTGTTTTTTGAAGACACGAACTTTTTGGTTTTTTGAACTTCGGCGGAAGCTTTTAATGTTCTATGATGATCGGTTTTGGGTTTTTTGTCAAATAATCTTACAAAATTACACATGCACTCTGTTTTTGTATATGAGAAGGTTTGGGGTTTTTCTGCACAACTTTGTGTGTGACTTATTGATGCGTTTTTCGCAATTCTTTGAGGCGATATCTGCAGGTCTTTGATGATGGGTTTTAGATTGTGCATAAGTAGTAAATATAATATTTTGGATATCTTTGATGATGCTTTTATTGGTTTTTGGGTGTAAATTTTGGAACATGCAGTTGCTCTCTATTTTCCAGTTGATAAAACTTAGAGTAAAAAAGCACTTTGTTAATGGATTTGGAAAATTTGCTATTTACAAATGTTTTATTGGTGATATATAATCCTTAAAAAGTTTGTATGTGTATTAATAAGTTTAAGAAACTATATTCGGCTTTATTGTTAATATACTTGTATTTTCCAGAAATAACATATATTCTACTTTAGGAAGATTGATTTGTGTTGGTAATAGATATGTATTGATTGTTAATATACCACAAGATTAACAAATATATATTCTACTTTAGGAAGATTGATTTATTGTTAAGATACCATGAGATTCGTGTCATGTTCTGGAGAAAATATTATAAATCGAAATACATATTAACGGAGATTTAATGTAATGCAGATGCCAAGAGTGAAGAGAAGTGGAATTCACATAAATGACGATGGTGATAGTGGAGGTAG
Source organism: Galeopsis tetrahit (assembly GCA_963675135.1). Classification (NCBI taxonomy): domain Eukaryota; kingdom Viridiplantae; phylum Streptophyta; class Magnoliopsida; order Lamiales; family Lamiaceae; genus Galeopsis; species Galeopsis tetrahit. The sequence goes on from OY776120.1 coordinate 3,572,365, forward strand.
CAGGAAAAGGATTAAGAAAGACGACAAAAGAAAAAGCAGAAAGACAAAGATAGGTATACGTTTACGGTGGGATAGTTATGCATTTAAATTCAGCACATTCTACTGATATCATGCAGCACTGCTATATTATGTAAATCAATAATTTGACTATTCCATAAGCATTACACAATTGTTACCTTCTTATAATACAATAATGTCACTACTGTATTATAAAAGCTAATAATTGTTCTTGATTTTTGTGTGTGAAGCATTGACCGATGCAAAAAAGGCTAGAGATGCAAAGCGTAAAGGTTTAGTTGTTATTTAATATTTAAGTCTATAACTGAATTTTAGTTGCTTGTGTAACATTACTTAGCATTAATGGAAAGTCCCTTATAGTATATTTGTCAATGCAGGAAAAAGAGTGGTTGGTTACTATATAATGTCCTCTGACTCAGGTGATTTTGCGATAATAGCTCAACTATTTAACGGATTATAGAACCATGTATGTATGTAATTTTGTTTACTTGTATTGCCAGATTTCGAGAGTGATGAGGAGGTTGATTCTGATAGCGATGATGAGGTTGTTGCTGATAGTGATGATGAATCTAAATCTGTATCGGAAGGTATAAAATAAATATGATGTGTCTTACATTCTGTTAGGAAGATTATATATAGTTATTAGAAGTTTTTGTAGAGTTTAATTGTGTTAATGATTTTTAAATTGTTTCTGAAGATTCTGACAGTGATGAGGAAATGCGAATCAAGAAACAAATAAAAGAAAGATGTAAACGTTCACGAAGAAAAAAATCTGGTATGATATTTTATAGTTTACATTTGTTTATGATATTGAAGTTTTAGATAAAAGAAGATTTACAAGAATTCTGAATATATTTTTTATTTTCTTTGTTAGCTGATGGTGATGTTAAAAATAGTCAGAACTACTGTAGATCAAATATGCATACTTGTTTCAAGGACTTGAGTGTGATGCAGTTGAATGATAGGCATTATAATGAACTGAAGAAGATGCCATTTTGGTTCATCTTAAATTCTATATTGGTGAATGGGAATGACGAGATAGTTGAAAATTGCAAGAAGGTTGAGCGAGATATTCAGGAGATTGTAATGAGGTTCGATGATAAGTCTGGCAGCTTGTTGCTTGGTTCGAATGAGCTTAATATAAGAAAAAAGGATGTGGAGCTGATATTTGGTATTACGTCAGGTAGTGAGAAGGTTCCGTTGCGGAATGAAAACTATGCTCATCCAGAATGGATTAGAAGGTGCTTTAGAGAGGAACTAGTTAACAGGACACCTAGCCTTTCAATGAATAAACCATTGCTAAAGTCTAAGATAAGGGAGATGGCTGAGTTGACTGATACTGAATCTGTTGAAGATGTAGCTAGACTTCTTTGCTGCTATGTGATGTGTGGAATATTCTGTCCAGTAAGAAGTGGCGCATTACCGTGGTACTTGACTGCATATTTAGAGAATTTGTCTGACGTTTGCACGTATGATTGGAGTGGATTCATAGTTGATAATTTGAAGAATCATATTAGGAGAAGTAAAGACATGAAACCAGGTGGTTGTACGATGATTTTACCGGTACGTATTCTTACATATACTGCAAACTGCAAACATTACTTTTTATTCAAAACATCTGTATTATATGTATTTGAATACTGTTAATTTATGCAGTACTTAATTTGCGAGCATACGTCATTGGTTAAACCAATCAATAGGAATGCGTTTCCAAGGTTTCTAAAATGGGATCTACGAAAGCTAACGAATGCCTTAAACAAGAAGAAGTGGTACAAACGTACCAAGGTAAGATCTTTGAAATTTTTTTTTGAGCTAAGCTATTTTATATAAATAGTTTTACTATTTATATATATGTAACGATATTGATTGCAGGTGCATACTGGAAGTTTGAAAACTGAGCCTTGGGAGGAAGAAAAGTTTGAAGCTATTAACAATTTCAGAGACACCGTAAAAACGGCCCAAACGAATAAATCAGATAGAGCAGCTGCTGTTGAGAGTAATGGAGCTAATGTGACAACTGGACCTGGAGAAACTAGTGCAACAACTATACATGATCCAGTCGTTGATTCGGTTGATAAGGATCAATGTATTCTTCAACAATCATCATCCAGACCATTTGAGGTTGGTTCTACGTCAAGGATAAAAGAAGTTGGCTTGGATAGTGGACCTTCGTTTGATCTTGGAGAGGATTGTAACATTGGACATACTCCAAGTAAAATGGGTATTGACAATACTGTGATGACAGTATGCAAAGATGTGAATCGGACTTTTCCAGATTTAGATAGTGATTATACAGGTATGTTGTTTGAACAGGATGCAAATGCTGTGGGTGGGAACTGTGGGTTGGGTAATAAGGGATCTCGAAATGATGATGTTGAAGTCAATGGACGACAAGTGGAAGAACTACTTGATGAAATTAGGCTGCTTAAAGAGGATGCTGAAGCGAAGAGGATTAGTAATGAGGTTGAGATAACTAGGCTTATAGAGGATGCAGAATCAAAAAGGGCTAATTTTGAGAATGAAGTTAAGCGAATTACGGAGGAGTTTACTAAAGAGAGGGATTTTTTTATAATGGACAGGGGAGTCATGACTCAAATGATCAGGGATCTCGAAACTGAGAATAAGTCGTTGAGAAGAGAGTTGGACGTGAAACGTCTTTCGTCCCACGTCAATTCACTGGAAGAACAACAATTTGTTGCAGAAGTAGAACAAATTGAGAAGGATTTGAATCTTGAATCGTCGGGTAACAAAGTTCATGCATCAAGAGCTGAGCAGGACGTAGTGGCAGAAAATGAAGTTGACAATACGCCGATTCCAGTTGTTAAAGGGAAAAAGAAGAGTAAGGACTACGCAGATCCTAGTTCCATGATAATACGTGTGAAAACACGAACTGAGGAACACGGAAGAAAACCAGTGCAGCTATCTCCTCAGCTTCTGACCCAAGAGCTTACCTCTGTTCAAGAGCTTAGTGATGATGAACCAGAGGATGTTTTGGGTGGCAAAAAACATGTCAAAGAGAGGAAAGTTGTTAAGAATCCATTTGACAACTCTTTGGATACAGTTAAGAATGCCCCCGTCGAGTTGAAAGATCAAATCTACAAAGAACTCGTGGAATATGGTTCGAAGTAAGTAACAACCTAATGCATATTACCAACACCTTCTACACATAGTCAACACATAAATTGCATGTTACACATTGTATTCATTATACATTCTTTTGTTTATTGATTGAATAATATTATTGTCTTTTCTGTTTATAAATACAGTCATTCGGTATACGTTGGGAATCGGCCCCTTACTGACGTCACGGTTCGAATGCTTATTAATTTGCTAAACAACAAAACCGTGGATGATCAGGTAATTATTAGTTGAATTATTCAAAAGTTTGTATGTTTATTAATATTGTAATTTTTTTAATATAATAGTACGGAATACACTGTTATTTAGGTGATTGATGCATGGTCAGACATGGTACAAACGGCCCTCGGACAAAAGTATCCTACCGCTACACGTGTAACGATATTCACTTCTGCTTGTTGGGTAATGTACATTAACTCATTATGCAGTTAAATTCTCTAAATTAATTTTTAAAAAGATTTGATTTATCATTAAATGACTTTTTTTTTTTTTTTGTTGGCAGAGTATGATAAAGAAACGAGATATATCAAAACAGAAAATCTTTGAATCTCTCATTGAGAAAGTTGTAGATGAAAGTGTCGGACAAGATATGATGCTATTTCCAATTATTATCACTGAGGCTGGGTACCGTACGAGATCGAACATCAAAGGGCATTGGACACTGTTGACGCTGGATCTCAAGAGGAAGGAGTGGATGTTTTTCAACTCAATGCAGCCAAGGACAAGTGGGAATGTTGACCATCATCTCAAAGAATGCATATATGTGGTATACTCTTTCACTAAAATGAATAGTATATTAAATTTATATCTGCATCTTTGACTAGTAGACACATGAAAATATTTGCTGACTACACCACCTTGTTGTGTTTATTATATATTATTCTACCATGTCTATGTGGTATACTGTTTCGTTTAACTTATTAGTTGGTTAATTTTTTATTTCTTTGATTTCAATATGTCACAAATGACTTAGCTACTAAGATTGTTGTATTAATTAACTATACTTTCGATGTAATAAATTATAGGTTAACTATGTTGAGGCAAGGTTGCGATACGTGTTCAAAATGTCATCTCCAAATCACCCATTTTTTAAGGGCCCGTGTAAGAAACCTATTGCATCGAGAATTATGCAGTAAGGGCATGGCACGCTGGACTGTGGGATTATTTTGTGCAGGCTAATTGAGTGCTTCTTAAGGGGTGAAGACCCTCATACTGTTAATTTTAATATGGAAGAGGCAAGTAAGATGCGTGTGAGGATCGTGGGGACATTCGTCAACCCTTTTAAATATGGAGTTTGATGCACTTGGGTTCTGTATTTTGCTGAGTACTTATTTAACTTTTTTGGAACATATTTGTCAGGTTTGCTTCTACTGGTTTACGTTATTTAGGTTAATGATTCATATGTTATGAATGTAAAGCCTGTGAACATATTATGCGTATTTTGGTTTAAATTCTATTTTGGATGATTATTTCTTTGTTTTTTTGAATGACTTATTTTAATACTTTATAATATTTATTTAAAGTGTATATTAATATTATTATGTTTAATCTTAGGTAAAACATTATTGTAATATAATATTTATTAGTTTACATTATACAGTCTAAAAGAGGTGATTAAAATTTATTGAATATTAGTTATTTATGATTCAATATAGTATGATATAGATTCGGTTAATGTTTTCAATGATTAAATTTTGTATATGTTTCTTTGTTGTTAGTTTGAGTTTTGATCGTATTTGTAAGTATATATGCCATTTATTTTATGTCAAGTTATTTATGGAAAATAATTAATATAAAAGGAATATAGAATCAATAAAGATATATCCAAATATTTAGTAAACAAAAAAATAATAACTATAATTTAAGTGTTATGCTTAAATATATGGAAAATAAAATTAGGGTTTACAGTCCACTATGCACACATATATATATAGACGGCTGCCTTCCATCACAGACATTAGTTTGTTTAGACCTAGAAAAAAAGTGTGATTAGATTTTTTAAAAGAATGCCTCCATCCAACCAGAGTGAGAGAGAACTGGTGATATGCTATTGCAATCGGAGAGCAAAACAAGTTACATCTTGGAAGAATCGGAACGTTGGAAGACGATTCTATGGTTGTGCATCGTACCCGGTATGATATTCGGTGAAGTATTATAATTTTTTTAAGAATCACATGCTATATTCATATAATTTCTAATTTTTTTCATTTTTGTTTTATTGTCTAGAACCCTGGTTTTTGTCGATATTTTGAGTGGATTGATGATCCTTTATGTGATACAGCAATAAATATTATTCATGGGCTGTTGAAGAAATTAAACGAAGAAAGATCAAAGGTTATTGATTTACACATGACTACTTTGAAGGTGCAAGATGAGATCACTGCACTGAAACTCGAGAAAAAAAAGATGACTGCTGAATTGATGAAAATGACTACAAAGTTGGAGGTGAATAGGGAGACAAGTAAATTATGTGTAAATGGTTTTAAGTGTGTCAAATATTTTGTGTTATTGTATATCTGTTGGTGTTTAGCAAAAATGTGATGACGTGAATAAGTCAACAGAAACGGTAGAGAGTGATTTGAATATATTTTAAAGATTCAGATATATTTGATTGATTTGATATTTATAATTTGTTGACGTGTTTATAATGTTCATATTTGTAATTGAGATACATAGTGTTACGTTTTTTAGTCAAACAAAATAGGAAACAGGCATAATTTCATTAATATTATGTTAAATGATTAATGAAAATACAATTATACGAATATGCATATAAATGAACAACCAACTGCATATGTGATAAACAACCGTAATATGTGTGAACATATGCTGGACCATATTTAAACGTTTAAACATATGCTAAAAGAAAAAATATATAATTTTCCAAGTAAAATGAGTACATTCATTCCAGAACACTTCATATTTTTCAACACGGCGACACAAGACTTTCGACGTACTTGTATGTGTGTTGAACACCATGAACAACGTCAACGTCATTCAAATCAAAAAATACATTCATTAGAAGATCGTACGAACAAAAAGTACCATTGGGATCAATTCTAAACATCAATTTTGTACAATCACTGTTTAAGAACTGGATTGGAACAAGGTTGTAGTACTTGCTCAACCGCTCTTCCTTTATAATGTTGAACTTGGACCACGAATGACCGGAATTTGTGTAAGATAGTATATGCATCTCAAAAAAGTAATGACCTGGGCCTTGCTTCGGAACACATAGACGACTTCCGTAAAGAGCCAAATTGTTATCGTCCAAATTTTCGAGAGTCAAACACCAAGTGTCGCATAGAGATTTAGGAACTTCAATAACACCATAAGAGTTGTGGCTATAGTCGAAAGTTATAATTGAATAAACACCGTTGCCATGGTTTACATTCCAATGAAAGAGGCCACCTACAAAACATGCATTGGAAATTGGAGGAAATTCACCTGGAAAGGGTTTTATCGTAGACCAAATGTTCGAATTTCTAGAGAATACCTTAACCTGAAGTTGATTGTTCTGAATAGAACGTATATGTGCAACTCGCATTATTATATAGTCATCATTGTTCTTATCATAACCTAATCCAAAGTAAACCCATGCTACACTAAAATTGTGGTGAAAAGTTATAGGGTCATTAGGAATGAATAAAGTCTTTTTGGTAGTTGGGTTAGACAACGAATAGACATCATGTATATCACAGTACAGTACCAATCCGTTTATTGTTCCTAAAACTTCTTCGTCGTCATCGCTATCTGAATTGTCTCTATAAGTCGATGGGTTTCTCTTAGGAAAGTACTCGTATGTTATAGGAGGATCTGCAACACGTTGCTTATGGATATATGAAAAGAAAAAACCCTGTTTCATTTTCATCAGATTTGCTTCAATAAACAAACGTGAAGATATTATAGCATACAAAGATTTAGACGAACCTATCAAATGTTTAAGGACAGATGCCGGCAACCTCTCCAAAATATGAGATGTGATGTCATCTGGAATGGTGGATTTCAACATGGATGACCGTTTTTTCTACGACTTTGAGTATGTATGTAATTATTCAGGTATAGGATAGATATAAGATATATATAGAGGAAAAGTTATATATTAAATTACTTTTAATGATATATAAGACCCCTTAGTATTCGCCACCACGTTTGATATAAATAAAGAGTTTGTGGAGAGGTGGGGGACGTGGGATATATTAAATTACTTTAAATGATATACAAATTTTATTTAAGACTTTTTCAACTCTGTTCATCTTTAAAACTTATTATTCAAAAATAAATATATTCAATGCTCTATAAAAAAAATACAATAATTCGTTCAATAATTACATATAACAATTTATAATTATATAGAATAAATATTAAAGATTGTCATATTAATTATAAGTGTAACTTCTCCACGCAATTAAAATGCATTAATGTTATTAATGTTATCTTTAGAAATTGTAATTATCACAAATTATATAGACATAAACGGATTATGAACCACAATAGACAATAAATATTATACAATCTATATGGTAAACCGTTACATACAAAAAAAAAAAAAAAAAAAAAATCTATGATGTAATTAAGTAAGTAAAGTGAGGAGTATCGAAAGGGAGTATATGCGAAAGTATATGCAAAACAAATATGCACATTGTGATATGTGCACTATTGTGGAAAAATTAGACCGTTATTTAATATATTTATGACTACTACAATAATCATATTATTATTACGTGGATATCAGTATAAACCGTTCAATTTAGATATTGTATTAATAATATTGTTTATAGAAAAAAATTACATTTGAATATAAGTATGTTTGAAAATGTCTAAAACATATTGTTTGTTTATATTAAGTGAGATAATTGTGGAGAGTAGTGGGTATATTCCTATTTTAAATTAATAATATTGTATTAATGATGGTTGACTTTACAATTGTTGATTGTAACTTTCCAAAAGATATTCATTAATATGATATTTCCGTGATATCATTGGATAACATAAAAAACATTGCATTATTGTTTAAGTTAAGTATATCTGGCTCTATCATAAGTAAACTACGAGTACATATCAAGATACTGCATATTATAAAACATATGCTAACGATTTGATGCACATGTGTGAATTTTATTTGAATATATGCTAGGGGAGGAAATCATATTTTGCCTTATAATAATAAATTTTACTGTGTGGGTAAAAATAAACACAGTATGGAAAGTATACCGAAATATATATGAGAAAAATCGTGCTAAAATACTAAAGACTATTTAATAACAACTTGTTATTACAGAATTTAAATATAGAAGGAACTTGAGAAAATGTATCAAAATAATTAAAAAAATGGTCAAACACCAGTACACAAGCCTGATAGTGTATCAAAATAATTAAAAAAAAATAGACAAGTTACAGCACATGAACTACTCAGCAATATTAGTTTTATCAGTTCCAAAAACTCCGGCACATGTCAATGAATCGTGCCTGCCCTTTTTACCACACCTCTTACAGATAGTAGCTTTTACTTTTGGAAATTCACCATAGGACGTGATCCTCCTCTGCTTAGGTCTACCTGGGGGCTTCGAAAGAATTGGAGGAAGTATTTTAACAGATTCTTCAACACATTCAGCCTCAAATCTTTCTGTTTGGGGAACAGGGAACAAGTCTACTTCATAACATTGTTTGTATTTAGATGTAAAAAAACAATCTTCAACAACACTATGAATTGATGTGCAGTGCTTCTTAATCACAGCCACTGCATGGGCGCATGGAAACCCTTTGATTTGCCATTCAAAACATGTACATATATTATATTGAAGATCAACAGTGACAGATGTTTTTGAAGATACCTCAAACTGACCGTTGGGATACAACGAGACAGGCCATGATGCACTGATATTTCCCAATTCATGCCAAAGAGTCTCTTTACTAGGAACCAGTAGACCTGTCCACTTATTGCTAGATTCCCGCCTCTCTACGAACATCCCAGAAATTTTTTTCCTTATGGAGTCAATCATATGAGTGATAGGAAGAGATCTAGCTTCACGTATCCAAGAGTTAAATGACTCAGCTGCATTAGATGTCATTTCCCCGTACCTTTTAAGATGCGGAGAGTGTGAGACCGCCCATCTTGCATAAGGTAAATCTTCAAGCCATTTCTCAGCAATTCGACCGCCCACTTTCGTAAACTGCTCAAGTTTCTCTTTGAATATAGTGATGGTAGGTGCATATGCACACTCTTTGAACAAACCAACCATATTTTCACGATGTTGAGTATTCCATCCACCACCGTACCTACCCTTAAGGTTTGACAGCAAGTGATACAGGCAATAAAAGTGGGCAGGATCATTCCACACATCGTAAAAGGCCGACATCAAACCTACATTTCTATCAGAAATGTAAATTACCCTTTTGGGGTGAGTGATAAGATCACGAAGTTTAGTTAAGAACCAAGCCCAGTTATTACGATTCTCGGAAGATACAATAGCAAATGCAACAGGAAACAATCCTAAAAAGATACAAAAAAATGTAATAAGCACGCATTCACTGGATGCTGAAAATATTAAACCACACAAATTCACAGATAATATACATTCAAAATATGTTTAAAGTTCATAAAATAATATCTGGAATAAATATTAAACCATTCAAATTCCAGAAATTATATACAGTCAAGGAATGTTAAGCGCAGCATACTTATCATTTTCTGGAATAAATTATTAAACAAGCTGTTTATAAAATTATTACCGTTGTTCCCGTCCTTTGCGGTTGCAGCAAGCAATATCCCTTTTGACCTTCCCTTCATAAATGTACCGTCTATGAAAAGCATTGGTCTACAACTTTTAAAGCCTTCCTTGCAAGCATTGAATGATATGAAAATTCTTTCAAAGTGGTTGGTGATATTGTTGGTCTCTATATCCACTATGCTTCCAGGATTGGTACGTTTAATTGCATCACCATACCATCGTAATTGATCGTACGACTCGTCATAGCTTCCAAATATGTCGTTTCTTGCAGCCTCAGCTCCATACCACGCCTTCCAATAAGGGACTTCAAATCCATAATCATCATTAATATGTTCAAGAACCTTTTTTCCAGTAATTGTAGGATTGGACTTCACATTTTGCAGAAGAATATCTTTGATTATTTTTGTGCCAAACCTGTTTTTTTTCTCGTTTAACAGGTTGCCAACACAATTATGTACTAGGTTAGCCTTGGAAACGATAAACCCTGAATTCATAGGTAAGTGTTTTCCTTTTATAAACCACTCACAACCAGCTGACACTTTCTGATTGCACTCAGCATATATGTACCTAGGGCAGTTCTTAACATATCTAAACTTGAAATTGAGCTTGGTCGAGTACTTAATCAACTCGATCCTAAACTCAGGTGCACCACCAAAGACTGCACCCACTTTCATTATATTACCCCAGTTATCGGACAAATAAGCTTTAGTCTTCTCCTTAGGGCATATATCAAACTCTGGTAAACTACCCAATCCAGTAAATTCTGTTGAACAATCATTTGATAGTCTATGATTGAAAGCATTGTCAACACGATTATCAGGTATATTTGACAAATGAGTTTGGGATGTAGAAGCACCGACACGATCATCACTGATTGACACACAAACGCCCAAACTTTGTGAATTATTGGTATCAAGTAGTAAATTCTTAGAGTGTGTAGAAGAAACAAAAACTTGAACTAATTTTTCGGATGAAATCTGACAATATTCAACTAAACTGACCAAATCAGAATCAGATGATAATGAACAATTCTTTATGCAGCCAACAGAATAACACATGCCTAGATTATAAGAAGACAATATGGGCCACATACCGATTACTTCATTAACAATGTCTTCGAACTTTGAAGATTGTTGAACACGGATCAACTTGGTTTTCTCCTCCAATTCGAACTTTAATATCACAGCATATTCCATCTTTAACACTGTAAAATAGCTTATCCAAATAAAAGGTTGAAAAGAGCCCTAAATCGCACAAAATAAAACGGGGTAGAATTAGAACAAATAGAATATCGAATCGGGCAGGGTATACAATGAAATAACAATGAACCAATGGAATTATTGATTATCACATTTGGAAATTGAATACGGACTCATTGAATCAAACCGGAATTCATACCTGCAAAATGGAATGATTCTGGAATCGAAGATAGCGCAATTGGGATTTGCAGATCGATATATTGATTATTGAAGACGTGATTTGCGGATGAGATTTGCAGCAAAAATGGAGGTGGTTCGGTGATGATCGAATATTAAAGATGGTATTTGAAGAACGAACAGAATTCGTACCTCCCACATTGGAATGATTCTGTTATAGAAGATACCGAAATTTAGAAATTGGAGATCGATTTATTGATTATGCGGAATTGGGATTTGGAGATGGATTTAGTGATTGGATTTGCAGATTGGATTTGGAGATGGATTTAGAAGATACTCAAGCTGTGATCTGCATATTGGATTTGCACCTAAATTGCGTGTTTCAAGGTGGACAATGAACTGATTTACATTTAAAATATAATATTATTTTAAATTAATTTGAAATTAAACAATACCGATAATCTGAATTTGAATATCTTTTTAATTTAATATATTGGTGTGATGGAAGGGTAAGGGCATAATTGGTCATTTTGTTAAGAATTTGACCTTATTCCTAATGCTATATTATTTTGTCTTTTTTTCTAGTTGTGTCTATAGAATTGTCTCTAATCTTAATTAAACTCAAAGTATAAGTCATTATAACTAGAAAATGCAAGTTAGTATAACTAGAAAGTGCAACACAATATTATTAAAAAGTGCATGTCAATATACTTGAAAAGTGCAACACAATATTTTAATGAAAAATGTAAGTTGTTATAACTGAAAAGTGTAACAAAATACGAGTAAAAAGTGTAACATAACATTACTAAAAAGTGTAAGTCACTATAACTGAACATATTGTTGAAAATTGTAAGTCACTACAACTGAAAAGTGTAACAAAATATGACTAAAAGGTGTAGCATAACATTACTAAAAAGTGTAAGTCAATATAACTAAAAAAATGTTGAAAATAGTAAGTCACTACAACTGAAAAGTACAACATAACCTAACGGTGCAAAAAAACATGTTAAAAATTTGTAAAATGCATGTTACACTTTTCCATATTTACAACATGCACTTTATAACAGAAAAAATATATTTGAAAATTGTTGGACGTGGGAGTTGAACACTCGACCTGAAGATAAAATGGTTTGACCTTAACCATTTCAGCTACAGCAAATTATTTAAACATATTCCGCGTAATATTTATTTATTGTTGACCCTATCCATTTTCTAAAATGGACTCAATTCCTTATAAGGAATTGAGTCTACAAGAGACCTACCCTAAGTTATTATGTTGTACGTTTTTATGTATCTTCACTGATGAATTCCGTGAAGCAGCCAAGGTTTGTCTAAATATTGTAGGTTTTCTTTTAATAGTGTCATCGGGTCCAGTGACAGAGCCAGAAATTTTGTGTTGGAGACAGGGGCGGACTCAGGATTAACTAGTGAGGGGGGCCAATATAAAGAACGAAGAAAATTAAAGAGAAAATCAAGTCCAATTAAAAATTAATAGAATAAAAAAAAAATATACATGATATATATTAAATATAAATACTCCGTGTATATATATATATATATATATATTAGAACCCGATGTTGGATTACTTATGAAATAAATTACTTGTACACTTTAGCACGTACATATATTTTATGCATGTAATTGGTTACATATATAAAAAATTTCACCATCGGGTTTCATAATATATTCAAAGTCTCAGTATCTGACCTAAAAATCAACTAATTCAGGAGACCAATTACATTGTTCACTAGCGGGGTCCCAATGAAAACAAAATAAAGCTTTGAACTTATAATTTCCATAAAATATACTAATACATGATATATACATTTTTTTTTTTTGAAGAGATGACACACATATATAGTAGTAAATTGCAAAATATTGAGGGGGGCCATGGCCACCCCTAACCAAGGCGTGCGTCCGCCCCTGGTTGGAGGGCCCAATTAACATTACTGCAAAAACGTACACAAAAGTTTCAGGTTCATAAAAATGTTACTCAATGTTACAATATTATATTTATCAAATAATCTTATTCTATTAATTTAAAAAATGACTTTCATTTGATTTCAGAGGCACATTTGATTGTTTCGATTCAAAAGAGATGAAACAGTGTCAAAATTGCTAAAATATTACTATCATAAAAAAAATATTAATAATCATTTTTTCTTTCCAAGAATAACATACAAGTTTTGATTAAAAAATGTTTTTACAATCATCACTAATCATGTAGTAATATATGTTTATGAAATAAAAATATGTATAAAAATCGGATACAAATTCGTCTAAAATTAATAAAATTGTTAAACTATATATTTGCTTATAATTAATATTTAACACTAAAAAAAACTAAAATGAAAAAAACAACAATATTTAACACTACAAACAAATTTAAAATGAAAAAGAAAACGAAAACTATGTTTGCTTAGTAATATTTAACCCTAAAAAAATTAAATAAAAAAAAAACAATATTTAACACTAAAAACAAATTTAAAATGAAAAAGAAAACAAAAAGATCCTTGCATGGAGGAGGAATCGAACCTCGGTTTGTGGCATACAAAAATTTATAAAACTCTACCCAACCACCTGGCCAACACTGCATAATATAAAATAACATAAACTATATACTCCGTAGTACATAAATAATATTTTTCGTGGGGGCCAGTGACCCCCTTGGCCCCATTGTCCCTCCGTCCCTGATCGGGTCTAACTCCTTCCTCGAGTTCTCGATCGTCACAAGTTTTAGAAATTTAGAGTTTTATGTAAATTATTGGTGAAAAGTGTAAAAAGAGTAAAAAAAAAAAAAAAGTAGAGGGAAAGAAAAAATGTGTAACTATATGTAAAAGTATTCTTAATAAATGTACGTGAGACCACAATTTAACAAAAAATAAAATGTAAAGCTTTAAAAAAACACTCAAAATAACAAAATATATATTCATATCATGCATCTTCATATATATACATCTTATAACTATATGTTAACTTAACCAAAATTAATATTAATTTTATACTACATCGTTCATAAATAAATGACTTTTTAGCATAATATACACAATTAAATGATATTTAATTTTTTTTTTTTGCACCATTTCTCTTCATTTTACCACTCTTTTAATTATAGAAAATATTAATAATTTCTAACTTATCTTGGTTAATTAATCTATCTCTCATTCATTCTTTAGAAAATACTTTTAAAATCATTAGATATGGTAAGATAATTATTCATTTATTTAAGATTTTTTTTTTTTTAAATAGCAGAAAAATTATTTATTTTCTCGTGAAGGAATGTAGTATTATTGTACTTATTATATGGGGATTATGTTAATGCCAAAATATATTTCTCATCTCATTCCATAATAACGTTTACACTTTCTTATTTTTTAAAAATGTTTTATAATAATATTTACACTTTCTTTTCGAGACGTTCTATATTAAATTTCACATTTTTAAAATGAAAAACTATTTATAAACATACGAAACTAGTCTAAATGTTACGAGGAGGGTTTGTGTGTTTGATACTAATATAATTAAGTTGAAGAAAGAAATTATTTTTTGGATAGAAAGTCGAAGAAAGTTTAGAAAAAGTAAATACTCCATGCACATAAAGCAGAAGTACCGAGATTTATTGGACCACATTAAAGTATCTGAAAAAACTCCTTTCAAAAACAAGGACGTGTTTAGCTGGCGAAGCGCCGCAGTTGTTATAAGAGATCCATACGCCACGTCATCCGCCGCTTGCGCCTTCCAGCTATTTTAGTTTTGACTAATATTTAAAATCACATATACTGTATATAGTAAGTAAGTTCCACCCAAAACGTGTATACGTATGTGTAAGCTAATATACTTACATATTTACGTGTTGAATCTCTCTCTCACACACATCGAGAGACTAATAAGCCGCAAAAATTGTAACATTCAATTCCACACAGGTAAACTCATTCATGGCTACTTTCTTTTCGGATCATCATCAACAATTTATGCATATCCACTTCCTCCACTTTAATTTCTTTTCTTTTTTTAAAAAAATTGCGAAATTAAGCTGTGTTTTTGTTATGCAAATCGATCCCAGAATTACTTAATTACTCCAATGATCAGCTCCTTGCAGACATTAATTTCGTGTAAATTAACCCATATATATATATATTTGGTACTTATTAAGAAATAAAAAGATTATAAATTCATCAAGTGGGCGGCCGGTTTCTTCATATTCAAGAAAGCTAGACGCAATCACGGTTACAAGCTGGATGGATCAATTCTGTTGCTTTCTTGTATATTAGACGTGGTGGAAAACACCGTCTCAATCCATATGTATCTTCCTTCTAGCTTATACATGTATATATTCTCCACACGTAGTGTTATTAATTTGTATTGTACCACCTTTTGCGGCTGATCGAACAATATTATTATTTCGTGTGTGCAGTTTTTGGAAGATGGATATTACTAACAACACTTACAAGCCTTACTTTGATCCGGATTTTGATCTACTTATCGAAAGACTCCATCCTCCAAGGTAATTACTTAATTTCAATATCCAACTATTATAAGCCCAGCTTAATTACTTATTCTAATTAATTCTCTTTAATTTCGATCAGGGTTTGTATTGACAATGAAACCTACCCAGATTGCACTCTTGTCAAGGTAATTCGATTGATTTAAATAAAATAGCACTTGGTTGCAGGTACCATTAATATCGATCAGATTAATTAATTTAAATGGAATCACTATATATATAATTAAGGAACAAATTAAATTAGGTACATCTGACTGTGAATGAAGCCTTTACACCTAAATTAATCAATTAATTAATATATATATGGTGCAGGTTGATAGTGCTAATAAGCAGGGGATGCTACTAGAAATGGTCCAAGTTCTCACAGATCTTGATCTCCTCATTTCCAAATCTTACATCTCATCCGACGGTGGTTGGTTAATGGATGGTACTCACTTCCATATGATTAATATACAATTCTTTAATTGTCGGATTTAAGGATATATACTAGTACTAGTATTATTAATCTTAATTTTTTTTAATTCACACACCATAATATTAATGTTTGTTATTTGTACTCATGTGGGCTTCTTTTTATTATTGCGCGGCTTCTAGTCTTCCACGTGACGGACCACCACCGCAACAAACTTACTGATCAAACCCTTATTCGTTACATCGAGGAGGTAATTCCCATTTTCGATCTCTTTTCAATTACTACTCAATAACAACCATCCTTTTGTTATTACTCCCTACTAGCTCTCATAATTTTTTAAAAAAAAATGGTCCCATAACTTATAACTTTTTGAGAATGGTCCCCAAAAACATAAATGAATGAATTTAATTCCAAGTATTATATGTACCAATATCGTCTCAAAGTTGTCAGAATCCTCAGAAAGGTGTCGTTTTTGGTCATGTGCTCGACACTTGGGCAGTCGAGTCCGATGACGTTGCTGACCAAAAACGACGTCGTTTCGATGATTCCGACAACTTCGTAATGAAATTGATACATATAAAAAATAATTGAAACTAGATTCGTACATTTATATTTTTTTGGGAACATTTTGAAAAAATAAAAAGTTGTGTAAGTAGTTTTTTTTAGATAAAAATTTGATTAAAAGTAAAATTTTAAGTTTTGATGGTATTAACTTATGAAAGAAGGATTGTTTTATAGGCCATTTGCTCGAGTAGGAACGCTAAACCGAGTAATATTGGGCAAGTAGCCGGCCGGTCCAAACATTTATCGACCGAACACACGGCTTTTGAGATGACCGGGATAGATAGGCCCGGTTTGATGTCCGAGATGTCAGCCGTTCTTGCCAAGCTCGGCTGCCACGTGTCTGCCGCCGTGGCGTGGACGCACAAAGGCCGAGTCGCATGCATAATCTACGTGGACGACAACATGGACCCGAGTCGAGTTTCCCAAGTGCAAGCCCAACTAAAAAATGTTGTTGAAGCTCACCATCGCAAGGATGAATTACGTAGCGTGAGGTTAGCCGCCCCGATCCCCGGTCGGACCCACACCGAGAGGCGGCTCCACCAGCTCATGGCGGCGGATGGAGACTACGAGTTTTATAATAGCCTTAAAACGCAAGATCAGGGATGCAATGGCACACATGTGAAGATAGAAAAGTGTAAAGAAAATGACTACTTGATTATTACGGTAACGAGTCGAGATAGGCCGAAGCTATTATTCGACACGTTGTGTACGTTAGCGGACCTAATGTACGAAGTTCATCATGCAGCTATTAGCTCTCACGGATCTACTGCTTTTCAGGTAATTATTGAAGGAATTTCGTCTCATCTAAAAGTCTGAACTTGTAAAGAGACAAAAATTAATTTTTGTATATTAATTTCTAATAATTATAAACTCAATATTTTTGAAATCTTTTTAATTGGCCTTTGTTTTGCTATCCAATGTCTAGAAATTAGGCAATTTTAAATTGGTTTCTAAATATGCATGCATGATTTTTTTTTTCCAGGAGTATTATGTAAAGCAAAAGGATGGATACATGACTTTGGATTCTGATATAGAACAACGAAGGGTGAATCAATGTTTGATTGCTGCCACAGAAAGGAGAATCTATAAGGTAAATTCTAGTATGCACTCGAGTGCATGTTGTGCACCATATTCTATATTGCATTTTTCAGTTTTACTAACTTAAACTTTTTGGTAAATGGTGTTGCACTTTTCAATTATTACTAAAAATATTATTATACAGTTTAATAATTGAAAAGTGCAACACCATTTATCAAAAAGTGTAAGTCAGTAAACTGAAAAGTGCAACATGGACTATGGTGTGCACCAACCCTCTATAATGTATGTTTTTCAAAAGAGTTGATTAACTAACAAAAATAATCAAGTGATCATCATTTAATTAAATTTATGTTACTTTGCAGGGACTGAGACTGGATATTTGCACTGGAAACAGAATCGGGCTGCTATCAGACGTCACGCGAGTTCTTCGAGAGAATGGGCTATCGATAAAGCTGGCTGAGATTGGGATTCGTGGCGAAAACGCAATCGGGACATTCTATGTTAAAGATACAACAGGGCAGAATGTGAGTCCAGAAATAGTGGAGACGGTGAGACGAGAAATTGGAGGCCACATTGTTGTGAAAAATGTATCATCTTCAGGAACACCTACACAAGGTACCCCTTCAAGGACGAGTAGCGATGGTAGCAGCGGAGAGGACGAACGACCTAGGTTTTCGCTCGGAAACTTGCTTTGGGCACAACTTGAACGGCTTTCGAGCAATTTTAGAGTTATAAAATCTTGATCATCTTGTAATAATACCCCTCTGGAAAATGATAGTAGTCTTGTAATATGTAAATACTAAATAGATTTCATCTTGTAAGGTGCAT
The DNA here is from genome assembly GCA_963675135.1 of Galeopsis tetrahit. Taxonomy (NCBI): domain Eukaryota; kingdom Viridiplantae; phylum Streptophyta; class Magnoliopsida; order Lamiales; family Lamiaceae; genus Galeopsis; species Galeopsis tetrahit. Next base: position 3,590,975 of record OY776120.1, read on the forward strand.
GTGTTGAAATAGAGGTTTGGTTTATGTTATGTTTGACATCACAATTTACTAATATATGCACGCTTTGAACTTGTAACTAAAGACCATATATATTTAAGAATTTAACCTAGTTAATTGAAATGTTGGGTATAAAAGGGATTGGGAGAAATTTAAAGCCATAAGTTCAAAAATTGAATCAAAGTAGGGTGTCATTAAAATTTCGGATAAAAACTTGAAAACAATAATAAAAAATTAAAATGCGTCTCCCTGAAGGGGCACTGAATATCATGACAGATCAAAACATCACCTCATTGTTCCTTATACAAGGGGATAAAGCGCATTTCATTGACAAAGGGTGTCGAAGAATCGACAGTGAAGGTCTCTAAAAGCGATAACAACTCATCGATAACACTATCTAGTTTTTCTGTTGTGATGCACCTGCCTCGATCAAACGAGAGCCTCTATTGGGCTTCTTCGAGATAGAGCGAAACGACCCGTCGGTGATGGGTGAAGGGATAACCGCAAAAGTAAGATCCTGGATCTGTGTAGGGGTAGAGGTTCAAGCAGTTTACACGGGGCCTTGATTCTTTGTCTCACTTCAACTGGGATACGTGAGGGTCTACTCTAATTCGACTGATACAATTGTCGCAATTTGAAATGGGTGGAGGAATACTATAGACCTAAACGTGACGTGATAGAAGATGTGCGTAAGAGAATTCGAAGGTTAGTCAAATATGCGGAACTCTCTACACCACTATGCTTGGGTTGGAGTAGAGGTCCCTACATGCGTTAGAGAATCAGAGTTAAATGTATAATATTTCTAAGCTTCTTTAAAAAAAATAAAAAAATTCTTAATCATGAAAACATGCTTAGAGAAATGAAACCGAGTTTACAATGGGTATAGTTAAACACTTAAATATGACAAGCTGAAACCTGAGGGTGCTTAATGCAAATTAGGCAACATTTGCTTTTGAGTGAAAATAACAGATAAACCTCCTCAGCAGGGTCCAGTCTGTAATCTCCCAATCACCACGGAACACAGGTCGCCGGCGACCGGATTTTATCGTCTTCAATCTACCATATCAGAATGTCATGGTTCGCCCGATCCATCGCAAACTCTCTCAAGTTCGATGACGACGACGACGACGTCGATCCCGCTGAAAAGCTCGAATCCAAACAGCCCGAAAGCCCTGAATCCGATGACGGCGAACCCTCATCTCCGACATCTCCCTCGCGCGGCGTCAAAGAAGACCTATCTGAGCTCAGTAAAACCCTCACACGCCAATTCTGGGGCGTCGCTTCATTCTTAGCACCTCCTCCGCAAGCCGATCAGAGATCCGACCCGGATTCGTCGGAGCCGGATCAGAATCCGATTTCCGGGATCCGAGGCGACTTTGCGGAGATTGGGGGGAAGTTCAAGAGCGGGATTTCTCGGTTCTCGAATAACATCAACGTTTCTGAAATTACTAAATTGGCATCGAATTTCTTGCAACTGGAATCGGATGATGAGAATGAAGAGTTCGAGAACAAGGAAGGCGTCAATTCGTTGAGTGAAGGAGTTATTGGTGTGACGGAGGAAGTGGTTGCTTTTGCACGTGACGTTGCTATGCATCCAGAGACCTGGTTGGATTTCCCGTTACCTGAGAATGATGAAGATGATGTTGGTAAGTTGAAGCTTCCTAGTTTACCCATATCTTTTACATCATCCTTTTGATTTACCAATAGATTCTGTAGCTCTTTGCATTAGGTGATCAATGATTAGTCGTTTCAATGATTGGTTGTTATTGAGTACGAAGTAACTGCACACTATATTCATTCAATTATGCAGTAATGCACAGAGTTTACACATATGCAAATGTATATATTTCTATTTTTTTTAATGAAGAATATAATAGCATTGAGGTGAAACAGAAATATGAAAGTAATAGCCAAAAATCTCTTGCATAAGATTTTTCACTGATTAATGTACTTCATGTTCTCTATAAGCTTGTAACATGGCATAAATATTACTTTAGCTATATTCCTGATTCTCTAAATTATTTGACTATGAGTTACTACATGACATTTAAAAATATTAAAATTTATCAAAAGTAATGTCTCTTTAGAGCCTAGAAAGATTCAAGCCTAGCTCAAATCTCGTCAGGCTTGACCTGAAGATTAGTGTTGAAAGCATATCAAATTTCTTGTGTGTTTTACAATTTTACTTAATTGACAGTCTTTACCCCTACATGCAGAGACACCTTCTTTATTACATTTGTATCTTATTTCCATTCATTTATTCCTTGCTGTATAAACTGCAAAACCATTATGTATATTTAGTAAAAATACTGCACCGGACATTTTAATGTCTGTAGCACTTTCCCTTTTGTAAGTTCTTTGTTTAGGGGCATGAAGATGAGGGAATGGGAATGGGATGAAAAACATTGCTTGGTGATGAGGAATGGACATGGATATTAATATTTTGATACCCCATTTTATGGGGATGGACCAAACCTCCAAAAATTGAGGATAATGAAGCGTCATTGCCCTCTACTATCCCTGCCATTCCCCTCTTCAACCATGCACCCATATTTCTTGTTTATTAAAATTTGGTGACATATTAATATTTTTGGTAGTGAAATTTGTATGAGAGAGATTTAACTGGTTAATAATTCTACTGCTAGATTTCAATATGTCGGATGCCCAACAAGAGCATGCCTTAGCAGTTGAGCGACTTGCCCCGAGACTAGCTGCATTAAGGATTGAGCTTTGCCCTGGATACATGAGTGAAAGCAGCTTCTGGAAGATCTATTTTGTACTACTTCACCCAAAGCTGGATAAAGAGGATGCTGTCCTTCTGTCAACACCACAGGTTCATTTTCATAATAGCTGTCATCTTCTCTCATTCTTCCTTTTCATCTATCAAATTTTAAAATTTAAGGAAAGGGAATTTTATAGAGGTTGATACGAATTAACAATAAGTTTAGTTAATCATTAAAGCTGAGTGGATTTTAATGATTGTTGGATGCACCACTCACAGCATTTCGTCCTGCATGACGCCCAACTCACAGGATTTTAATAGTTTTTTTTTCCAGCTAACTATGCTTTCTTTCTACATGACTTAATGTGAAGTATACCAGACAGAGTGCAATGCAAAATTCACCCTGTAATGAAATCTACAAATGAGTTGGTCATGTGAAAGTTATAGTTTGCTATCCTTGTAAGTTCTCAATCATAATCGACACGCTTTTAACATACTAACAAGCATAGTCATAAGAGGTGCAAAGAGGATGCTAGCTCCCAAGGTGCACCTCTTAAACATCATTTAAAAAAAATTAAATATGTGTTGAAGAATTGTATAATCCTCCATATGTTAAAAGATTTAAAATACACACAAAGAGGCTGACAAATTCCACATATAGAAGAAAATAAGAGTGGTGATGCTTGTTGGCAATCATATATGGGTTTGGTGGTGCTGGCAGTGATTGGTAGTGCTGGCAGTGATTGGTTTGGGCGCGGGGGGTGAGAGTGGTGATGCTTGTTGGCAATCATATATGGGTTTGCTCGATAGTGAAGAATCGGTGGAGATTTTTAAAGTTTCTTGCCTTTATTTAATATTCCTCATAATCCCAAGTTCAGACATACATTTTAGTATTTTTTATGTTATATTGTGTAATGTGTTTTTGGGTGTGGGGAAAAAAAGAAAAGAACAGCTTGTACCAGAGGTACACCTCGACTGTAGATTAGGTGCACCTAGCCTTTCTTGCCTGCGAGCTGAGTGTTCCTATGTAAAACTTCGCTTACAAGTATATTTGTCTATATCATTTCCAATGCTTCCTTAAATGAGGTTCGTGTATCTTTATAATTGACTTGCTCAGTTGTTTTGTCTTTGTTGTCCCACCTCTGCTACTCTGTTTTGCTTTGTGTTATTTTTTCATCTCAATGCTCCTGAAATCTCATTTAGTTAGCATGCATTGTGTATCTGAGAAAGACATTTGAGTGGGGAGGGGGGAGTCGGAGCTAGTTTAACATCTCATATGATAAATTACAAAAGGTTGAGTTTAATATTGGAGATCTCATGAGCAGATGGACTAGAAAAATACGATGATTGGCTTAGAACACCTTAAGAATTGAAAAGGAAGAGCCGAATCTACAAAGCCTATTATCTGCGGTTGCATTTGGATCCTGAGATCTGAAATGCCACATAAAATGCAGTGGAAATAACTTAAAAACATGTTCAAAAGGAGAGTGATGGGTTTCCATATCTGTACCAATGCAAACAACAGCTGATAGATTTGCTTCAAAAGGAGAGTGATGGGTTTCCATCAACCCAAATTCGACCTATGTGCATTGTATATCTGTCCGTGATGCCATTTGCTGCTAAAATGTGTTCTAAAATGTTTGTTACCGAGGAGTTAAGGACTGCTTTGAGGTACAATGTTCTTGTCGTTCAAAGCAATCATAGACATTGATTACTACTAGTTATTCTACAACTTATGCAGCTATAGTCTTCTACTAGCTTGCTGGTCTCTCTTACTGAGACTTTGTGGTCAAGTACTTAAGTTGTTATTAACTCGTTCTTTGTTTGTAAATTTTTTATAGTGAGTTTTTTTCCCCATATTATTCCTTGACTAATTTACCTGGAGTTATACTTTCCTGCCCAGCCATCCGATATTAAACATATGTGTGTATGCTGATTCATGATTGTGCAAGCATCCTGGCAAGATAGAAGCTCTATGATTGTTTTTGGTTGTTTTTCTTGATGTTCTTAATGTGTGTTTTTTACTGTTTTCCATTCGGTACTTGTATCGTTGCATTTGTTGTCTGTGCTACTGCTTAGTCCTAAAAGTTGAGTGTCTGGGAACGTAGTCTTAGCTCTCTTCTCTAAAATTATTAGGAGCCTCAGAAATTAATAGAATATTGTCTTTAAGACCTTTTTTTTTTGACGGTCGTCTTTATGACTGTATTAGGTAAACCATACATGCTATTTACCTGGTCTTTTTGAGACTTTGACCAATTTTGATGATATTATGCAGATAATGGAAGCCAGGGCTATGCTGGCTCATGAATCAAAGAAGCGAAATATGCCCAACCTGGAAAATTTGTCTGCAAAGAAATCTTTTGAGTCAGAGGATAAAGTTATTCCTCACAACGAAGAGCCCCTTTCTGTGCCTTCTCCTGTTCATTTTGAAAACGAACCTGAGAAGGCATCTGCTGTCCTAAATATAGGGACTACAACAACACCAAGTACTTCTGAGGTCGAGAAGCCCCCGGTTTACAAAAATGAAGTCCAAATTGATGACAAACCTGTGATTGAGAAGGATGTTTCCCAAGTTGAAGACCAAAATTTGAAATCTGTTTCTCTGAACGTAGTAGGAGTGGAAGACGAAGATGATGATGCTGATGATGATTGGCTAAAGGAGGAAGAGACTACAGAAATTGGGGGCGCTATTGGAAAAATGATTCCCATTGAGAACGAAGAGGATGTGTCATTTAGTGATCTCGAGGAGGAAGATGATGGAGATGCCCCTGCAAGTTTTAGAAAATCGAATTACAGTTCTGATAAAGATTCGAGAGATTGGGTTCAACTGGGGAAAAGCTCGCCTGACTCATCCAAGGACATCGACGTGAAACACTCTGATAATGAAACTAAGGAATCAAACGACTGGCTTGATGTTGATGACATTGTTGTAACTTGATTTATCTTGCAAGTCTCGTAATGTGATGATTATTGTTGCTGTATATGTACAGAGTTATTCTTGTGTCTTTCGCGCATTAATGTTTTATAATGACAAGGTTGTATATATTGCACTTTGCAAATAAAACATGAGTGGATGATGATTTATGGAAAAATTTCACTGAAATGCACCGATGATATACGGAAGAATTTCACAAGGAAATAGAGGTTTAATTTCATAGGAATGTCACTGAATGGCCCTTTGATGTTTCTTAATTCTTGTGGGAGCGGTCGAAACCTATTGAGTGGTTGGATATATCGAAAGTAAACTCGTGAGCCATCTTATATTTGATAAATTTAACTCGAGCTCTACTTGATACGAATTATGTTCAAACAATCAAAAGTTCGAATCAACTCAATTCAGTTACATCCCTAATAAAATTCAAAAAAAAAAGTTGCATCCTTACTTGATAATTCTTTGATTAATTAACTCAGATTTAGAGTGTACAGTATATATATATATATATATATACTTATTGATGTGTGATATGATCCTATGACTATAGTACTATAGGAACTTGCCATCTTGGGCAAATTTGGGTAGGCTTTTAATTTGCAAATTTGGCTACAAGAGATTACTGATTGCATAGGTTGCTAACTTGATTACTTTTCCCATGATTTAAAATATGAGATTAAAAGGGAAAAAAAAAACTAAAGTTGGTTAATTTATTTTGGGTTTAACCTGATAAGAGCTAGTTCTGGATAAACGGGCTGGATAGTAGTAAAATTGGAGTTTAAATACTAGAATTGAAGTTTCTTTTATTTAAATTTAATCTGCAGGGAGCTCTTACATACTAGAAAGTGCAATGAAATTCAGAACTTGTATATAAATGAGATACTCCATATATTATAAAATCACAGAAAAAAGAAGAGCTAGGGGCCACACCACAATCTGGCCAAGGTACAAAATTGAACCTGAACAAAAAGGCTAACGTAAAATTAATTAATTAATTTGTCTAAATCTAAAACTCAAGTTGCTCTTTAAGTTTTTAATGGTGAATTGGGATTAGAACATAAACTTACAGCACTTAAATATATATATAGTTTCAAAGTTACGTACAATCGCTCTGAATATTTATTTTTGCAGCTGTCAAAATAATTGCATTGAATTTTAATGCATAAATTATATATATAAATGAGTTAATTAAGTATGATTAACCCGTCAGCATATCATGCTATAGTGTACAGGTAGTTAATGTTGAGCTATAAAACACTCATTATCCCACTCCCACACTCCATATAAAACCGAACCATGTTTGATATATTTCAGTTTGATATACAGTATAGGGTAGATTAACTCAAAATAAATGAGAAATCAGACTTAACATAAAATTTATTAAGACACACTCAATTATGTGCATACTAAATTATTGAAAAACACACCTTCTTTAATTCAATACATGTCAGTTGAGATATCCGAACTTAACTATAAAATTTTCAACCTATTTTACCAAATGAGACCGATTTCTTCCAATGATCAATTCGTGTTAACCAATACAAAATTATATATTAAACTGGTTGTAGTACATGAACAAACCTACAACTTCATGCATTATTGTATATACATAAAAAAAAAAAAAAAAGTTGCTCTAGATTCCCCTAGAAAATTTGTGTTATACTTAGGCTGTTTGCAAACTCAACTAACAGTTTTCAGAATCACTTTTTCTTCAAAAGCAATTCTGAAAACAGTTTCTTGTGTTCGAAAACACGACCTTAATTAATTTTAAAACGTTAACTTAAAAAAAGGAGAATTAATTATTCAAGGATTTGTGGACTAAAGAGCATGGATGAACACCATGCAAGCGAGGAAGGCGACAGCCCTAACGGTGTCATCACTGCAGGCGGCGGAGAGACACTGAGCGGGGGTGGCGCCACCTCCTGCAGCGGCCCGTGTCGGAACTTGGGGCCCGCGGTGAGGCTCTGAACAACATCCCTGAAATTAAGGGGGTCCACCTTGTAGATCTTTGGAGGCACAGGAGGCATGGGCGCAATGGATTTTTTGGTAATTATATTATTCTTCCCCGGAATCTTCCGGACGGCGTGGAGGGCCGCCCGGTACGCCTGCGGCGGCCTTTCTCTTCGGAATTCATTCGAATATGAAGAAGATGATGAAGAATCAGCTGAATTACTATATGAATCCATATATTAATTATTAATTAATATTGCTTCCAAAAAATATAATGAAATATTTGGATATGTTGTATGGTGTTGTGGTTCTTGAATGTGGGGAGTATTTATAGAGAATTAATATATATTAAAAAAGAAATAAAATTGAGATGGAATTAATTAATTACTTATAATAATCTCTCATTCAACGGAAAAGAGAAATTGTGGTACTATAATTTGGCCGGGTTGTCGTGAGCGTCGGCGGGGAAACCTGACGTTACGTCGTGGCTGCGCAAATTTGACCAAAATTTTAAATATTAATATTTGCCTCCATTAATTATTTTTTTCTTTAATTAATATATAATTGGATCCGGATCTTCTTGAATACTATATAATTATATACGTCGTTTTCATTAATTAATTAAGGTGTTTTACTATCTAAACTGCTAACATGCATATCTTACATGTATACTAAAACTCACTATATTCTATTTAGGATTTAAAGTTTTTTCATTCTTTTAAGTTGGATTAATTTTGAATTTGATCATAAAGAAATACATATTTTAATTTTGATCTTATAAATTGTTCAAATTCTTAACTCGTGTGCAATTTAAATTCATCGTTAATTTGCTCATGTGCAAAAAAATGCAGAAAAAATGGATTTGACCTATTTATTTACTTGCAATGACAGGTAATTTGACTGAATTCAAAATTTGGACAACGTATATATAGGACCAAAATCAAAATGTGTATTTCATCGGAACCAAATTTAAAATTAGTCCAACTTAAAGCACTGCAAAAACTTTAATCCCTTTCTATTAATTATACTCATTTGACGTAATTACAACAATATTTTAGACCAACTTAATACAGTGTGTTATAGTTTTTGTTTTTTTTCCTAGGAAACCACTATGCTGTTAGCCTGTTACAGTGTTACATAGAACACATGATCAAATTGAGTAAAAATACTGTGTACGTGGATGTAGTTTATTGCCCAGTTTACGTATATACAAACTATATACTCCGTAGTTTATTCAAAGTTATATAATACTAACAATATGACTTAAATAGCATTTCAGGATAAAAGAAAATTAACAATATAGAAGTATATTAGTAATTTAATGTGGGCCCTCTATTAAAAAAGATTGTCTATTTTCATTTTTTATACAAATCAATATTGTAAATATTTTGAGAATATAAATTTATTCTTACATTGTTATTATTAAATGAATAATATTAAACTAATTCAATAATTATTAAATAAGGATATTAGAGAAAAAAATTGAAATAAAAGGAAAGTAAACTACAATTTAAAATAAATTAAAAAAAAAATAGTGAACTATCTTTCTGAAATTGAATTCATATGTACACATGCTTCTCGATTAGTCCAGATAATGGTAAGAGCATGAGTATTATAATTAAATGATGGAGTAATAATAATCTCATCTAAGTAAGTTTAGAAGGCCGCCATGCGCGCATTTTGCGACTGACACGTGGATATATGGATATTAATGAGGGTGGCGGCGTTCAACTTAATTAATTTCGCAAGTTGCCAAATATTCATTCACTTAGAAATTACTCCATCCGTCGAAGATTTTATGCAGACTTTCCTTAACTGGACGTCCTAACATTTTTTGCACACTCTAAAAAAGAAAACAATAATATCAATAATACCCCTTCTACATTTTACCTTTAGTCAAATCTCCTTTCTCTTTAATCAATGAATTACCAATAATACCTCTACTTTATTTTACCTTATTCATCACTTTATTCTATTTTCTTAATTTCCGTGCCAGTTAAAATGTGCATAAAATCCTGGGACAGAGGGAGTACTAAATAGAGATGTTTATTCGGGCCGGGCTAATCGGGTTGGCCCGTTTAACCCTGAAAAATGTAGGGTTAGGGTTCATGAATCATAGGCCCGTTTAAATCCGGGCTTTTTTGACCCGGACCGGTTAGCCCGCTGGCTAAACCGGGCCAGCCCGCAGGTCTATAGGGCCGGCCCGCTAGCCCGAGTTGTTACTTTTTTTTGTTTTTTAATATATAACCTTAGAATAAATTTTGAGTCATTTGGTCCATATCCATAACTATAAACATTGAATAGCTCATTACCATCTATTAATCAATATTACAATTTTTTTATTAGATTATGATATTTGTTTAGCTTTATTTGACCATATTAAGGACCAACAAATTTTAGAATTGTGTTTAAAACATACTTTTATTTTCTCATTTACCGATCATTAACTAATTATATATTTTTCTATTTTATTTGCTTGCTGGACGTGTCAATTGGAACATTTAATTTTAAAAGAACAAAAAATAGTGTAGCCTGTTAGTGGCCCGTTTAACCCGCGGCCCGCTAGGGTTAGGGTTAGGTCCTAACAATTGTAGGACCGTTAAGTATGAACCGGTTAAGGCCCTAACCCATTTAGCCCGTAGTCCTGTAGGGCTGGCCCTATAGGGCTAGGGCCAGCCCGATAGACATCTCTAGTACTAAATACTCCTTCCGTCCGCCTATAAGCTTCCCATTTTACCATTTTGGTCAGTCCGCCTATAAGCTTCTCATACCTTTTTTGGTAAGTACTTTTTCTTACACTTCACTTTATATCTTACTTTTTCTCTCTATCTCTCTCATCTCTCAATCACATCACTTGTACTATATATATTATTTAATTACTTTTCTTAATCTATGTGCCAAAGAGTAACGTAACACTTATAAGCGGATGGAGGGAGTACTTAAAAATTAAAAAGGTAGGGCAGATGTACACTCAAAAGTACAACATGCATGAGTTGATCTTGATCAGTCAACGTTTGAATTTTTAGTTTTTATAAAAAAATTTACATTTTTCAATAATATTTTCAGTTATATTAACATACCATTTTCAATTATAATACGATACATTTTTCTCCGCCGGTCGTTGGTGTTCCGGTCACCTTCTCCAAGCCCCTGCTCGCGGATCCAACGCCCTGTACGTGAACCCTTTGCGGCTACAAAACACCGTACATATAGGCGCTCTTTCCCAGCGTCCATGGCGCTTTCTGTCGCCGGCCATGGTGTGTCGGCTCTTACGGAAGCACAAAAGCACGCCGTCGCTGGCCTTCATCCTTCAAGCTTGATGTGTTTGATCGAAGCACAGATCACCACCACTCTCAGGCAGCTCTTCTGCGCGCCGGCTTTTGCGTCGCCCGCTCGCTCGTGATGCGCCTCCTCCGGCAACCATCGGCTCAGTCGGTGGTTCTATCGTTTCTTACATGTAATTTCTAAAAAAAACGTTGGTTTGAGGTTCCACACCTTTGCCTCTATCTCTCATGGCTAACGACAGAGAAATGTGAAATGCAAAGAAGCAGATTTGAGTGAAAATGGGGTTTGTACTTTTGTTTAAGAGTTGATTACAGGTATGATTGTGTTTGGCGGTGAGGAAATGAAGTGATTGAAAATTGAGAGACACACTGAGTTTGAGTATTCATTTTGGCTCTGTCCTCAGTTTAAGTTTTGGAAATCAAATTTGTGTTGTAAAATTCTATATTTTATTTTCGGATTAAATCTATATAATTGATGGAAATTAGTGTGGGATGATATTGTGTTTGGCTTGCAGAAAGAGTGCGAGCAAGCTGCTACAATTGCGTGGCTATTGTATGTGAATATTACTTTTTTTTTATGATTTTATCTTTGGTGTACATGGTTGTGAGTTTCAGATTTGCTGAATTTAGTCCTAACTCCAAGCTAACAAGTTTGTGAACTTTCTCAGATTTGAACAATAACCAATCGCTCGTTTCTGCATTTGCTCAAATTTTAGATTCGTATTGGATTTCTTGTTTCAGTTCTCTCATAAAATGAAAACCTACATGCTAATACCATTAATTTTTTTTTTCTCCTGTGAAATACTTTTTCAGTGCATATTGCTAGGTTGTTTAGGCCGCTTGAATAGATGGATATGAAGGACATTGATTTAGTTGGTTTAGAGGGCAGTTGATTTCTTTCTGCTTGACCATTGTAAATTAGTATTTTTTTTATCATACTGTTTCATGTTTTATGGATGTTTATGGTTAATGATGAGTTGCTTGTGTTTTATTTTCAAATTAATTAAGTGAGATGAATCTCTTCAGATGTCGTATTATTGATTATTGCTTGTGGTGTTACTGATTATTGTTTGTGATATTACTAGTTATTTATTATGGTATTATTAATTATTCTATATTAATACACGATTGAATTAATATTAATGATTATTGATTACGGTATTACTGATTATTCCTTGTGGTATTACTGATTATTATTCACGGTGTTACTAATAATTGTTTTGGTATTATTGAATATAATGAAATGTGTGAAATTATTTGGTATTGTATAAGATATTAATGATCAATGTTCATGGTATTACTGGTTACTGTTCATGGTATTACTAATAATTATTTTTTATATTATTGAATATAATTTGATGTGTGAAATTATTTGTTATTGTATAAATGTTTCCGATTAATGTGCATGGTATTACTGAATATAATTAGATTTTTTTAAATTATGTTTTTAAGATTTTTTTATAAAAATATGGGTGACTTGGTGGTGAATCGACGGTAACTCGACAATGATCCGGCTGCAAATTATAAATATACAAATTATGGTTAATTTTATTATATTTTGCGTAAATTAATAAAAGGATAATATAGTCTTTTAAATGTAATTATTTTAAAAAAAAATGGGTGAACTCATAAAATGAGCGGGTGCAGATAATTGTGGTAAAAAAAATTGAGGTGAACTTAAAAAAAGAACGGGTGCAGATAATCCTCTGGCCCATATTCTATTAATATCATGATCATGGTATGCACGGTGCAGCTGTATGCATACAAGTGTGACTCTTCATTAATATAACTTACATTTTTTAGTTATAATAGCATACATTTTTTAATATAGTAACATACACTTTTTCAGAAAAAAAAAATAAAAAAAAAAAAAAATTAGTTTAAACTTTGACAGTTGACCGGTCAAAATCAACTCAAATACACCATGTATTTGAGTGCACATCATACTTTCCCAATTTAAAACCATCTCTCTAGCTAGCTGCTGCAGCACTAATACATGCAGCCTAATTTAGTTATATGGCCAGATTCAGGTAACCAAATCAAGGTTAGAATTTTATTGAATTGAAATGATTTTGAATTTTATATTGACTGTACGAGCGAGCAGTCAGGGCAATTTGAGTGTGTGATTTTATTTATATTGTTTTAGAGTGTACTTATAACTTGAATTTATATAATGATATGTAATGCTTGTTTGAAAGAAAATAAGAATAATAAATGGGAAAAATACTATTTTCAATTTTTTGTTATAATTAATAATCTATATATTTTAGCTAGAAAAGTTATAATAATATTTTTTTAATTAAAAGTCCATTAGAAAATGCTTTAATATTACTAAGTTGTTTAATTAAGTTTCATTTGTTTTTTAGTAATTCGGTATGATTTTATACCCTAATTCGGTATTTTTTTTGTATAAATTGATCTATTGCGTCTCTAGCTATAGCTCTTTACTGTCATACATTTATTAATTGAAAAATAAATAATAATAATATTAAATTATAGTGTAATCTATCATACTGCTTTAGCCAATAATTAAATTTGCATTTCTTAATATATACTTTTATGTAATGTCTCGCTAGCAAAAATATAATTACTTCTACAGTCGTACACTTTATAATAATAATTTTTATATGAGTCTAAGAGAAGACAAGTATTTTATTACAGTGTTGAAAATAATACATTCTAGAAATTAGCCTGAAATATTCTGAGATCATCAGGTATTGATAAAAAAAAAATGTTTACTAATATAGGTCATTGGTGGTATTAATGTTGGTCCTATTGGTAAATGGTAATAATATTGAAAAATATTAACTACCTATGTATATTTATATATTCCTTACATGTATTTCATAATCTTCTCACTCCTAACACTAAAAAATTACTCCATTTCATTTTCTATTTTATTTTAGAATTATACATTTTTTTAGTGTAAACACTTAACTCATATTATTTTCATTTCTCTTTCCTTTTTACTATTTTCTTTTTTTGGGTCTATGGAAGGGAAAAAAAAAATCTTTAAAAAATTAAATGGAAGATTGAAATATTTATTTTTAAATATAATGTAGACAACTGTTTTTTTTAAAATATATATTGAAATTTGAACTTAATATGAATTTAAAATATAATCTAAAAAGTTACAACAGTACATAACATTAGACATATTTTGCAAACAACTGCATTATTCAGATTAACCAACAGAATATTCAATTTCACCGTGACGTTAGGGTACGTAGAGCGAGTTCAGATTGAATTCAAGAGTCAAAAAGTCAAATTCAAGGATTTCTTACGTAATGATTTTGACGTTTAATAATATTATTGTTTTGTGTATTATTATTAGTTGTACAAAGAAGAAATTTAATTACATTTATAAATTTATAATGGTCGGTTACTTACTTAGAGTGTGTTGGTAAAGTATTGTAGTTGATTCAAAGTGATTAAAGTTGATTTTTGTAGTAAAATTGAAAGTAGATAGTGTTTTAAAAATAAACACTTCTAATAAATTTTTTAAATGTTGTGGCGTATGCCATACAAATCACTTTTTTATAATTTTACAAAAAACACCCTTATTACATTTGAATAAATAATGGGTAAAAATAAAATATTATTTAAATTGTGAGGGTAAAATTGTAAAATTAATGAGTGTAATGATTAGAAGCACTTAGAAGTTGTTAGAAGCATGTGGAGGGGTGCTTGATTAAAACTATTTTTAAGTAATTAATTTAATCACTTACTTGTGTTTACAAACACTTCAAAAGTGATTCTATTTAAAAAAGAAGTGCTTTTAAGCACATAGTTTTGTTTGCAAACACCCACTTAATAGGCCTGAAGAAGCAGAAACTTGTTTACAATTTGGGGGAGCCTTCCAATTCCAAATACTACTACTAGATTGGGATTTTTGTAGGGAGACAGTATTATAAATGAGACTAGGGGTGTAAATGAGCAAGTTAAGTCGATTTGTGTCAAATTCGAACTCGACTAGAATACTCAAAGCTCGAAATTTAATTAAACTTATTTTTGTTGTACTCGAACCCGACTCAATTATTTACACGTAACAATAAGAAAATATTTGTATACTATGGTTTTTAATTCTTTTGTTCAAAGATCTTTTTTCTTTTTTATTCTTACATAAATTAACATGTGGGGTCATGTATAATTTTTAAAATTTCCTAAATAATTATAATTTTATTTATAATATGAATTTTCATTTTTAAAATTATTTTTTAATTTTTCTTTTTATCATTCTTTCATTTTCTTCTACCAAATAATACTCCATTTTTTATGATTAGTATCTCCTAATAAATGCAATCCTCTTCCGAAACTCAAACCCTAACCTTAAATCAAATTGCAACTAGTGTCACCCATCTCCGACGACACCACCCATGACAAAAATTTCAGAAAAAAATAATAATGATAATTTAACATTTAAATCAAATTGCAACTAGTGTCACCCCATCTCCCACAACATCACCCAAACAGTGACAAAATTTTTAGAAAAAAAAAATAATAATAATTTAACATTTTATAGACAAATCCGTATCGAAAATATACACTACTGTTGTTAAAATGGAAAAAAAAAATCCGATTTGGTTAAAATCGAAAAATCAACCTAAATATTTCAGTTAACCGACCAACATACCATCTCTTATGAGACAGATTCACAAGAGAATC
The DNA here is from genome assembly GCA_963675135.1 of Galeopsis tetrahit. Classification (NCBI taxonomy): domain Eukaryota; kingdom Viridiplantae; phylum Streptophyta; class Magnoliopsida; order Lamiales; family Lamiaceae; genus Galeopsis; species Galeopsis tetrahit. The sequence continues at coordinate 3,606,525 of OY776120.1, forward strand.
TATAAAATCAATATTGCAGCCAGGTCTCACGGACAACATACAATTTGTGGTTGCAATTCAATTTCAAACATCTAAAATCACTTTCTTTCTTTTTTTCACAAACAAAAAAATATCAAAACGGGTGAATATAAACAGAATTTGGGCAGTAGCTTTTAAACATATCCACACAATTTATCAAAATGAATTGTAGTTACTACAATGAGTTGTCGTTTATTAAAAGAAGCATATGAACAACATGTTTATCCGTACAGCAAATACACCGGTGTTCCTACAGGACCTAATATCAAAGCTAAATACACTTTTACTTTCACATTTAGTCTCACCGTTAGTTGACCATCAAATGACTTACGTAAAACTATTTTTTAAGGGAAAGTAAAACAAATTTCAGAACACTTTCCTAAAAACGAGCAAGTTAAAATAGAGTAAAGCATATGATCCTAAAAAAGCAAAAGTAATAGTAAAGGAATTGTGGAAAGCTCAAAATGTAAACATAACATTTTATGTAGGAAATTTGGTTTGAGGTGAACTAATTAATTTCGGGAGTGTAAATAATCTGAGCCTTGTATTTTAAGGTATTGTCCGGTGGGTCATATTCTTTTTTCTTATTTGGATTTTTCAGTCTCTAGTCCCAGAGTAAACTTTTAACATCTTTGAGTAACATATCAGTTATTTTAACTTAATATATACGTCAATATTCTCTTACTTAGCAATCTTAGAAAAAAAAATGAAGAAGATATGTTCGTTAGATATATAAGAAAATTAAATAAGTATCCATTAGAAAAACAACATATATTAGATAAATAATTATGCATGTGACTGAAAAGAAAATCAACTAAAATAATGAAATATTAGTTTGCTAATTGACTAACGGTATAACAATAAAGGATATCTGTAAGAAAATACATGGCGGTACACAACACACATCCTTCAAATAAGAAAAGGATTAAGCAATTTCCAAAAATAATACAGAATATCTCTTATTCCAAGAAGCACAAAAACATAAGAAAGCCATCTAAACTCACTAAACCATTATTTACTCAATACACAACCAGAAACAAGGAGATGACGATGTCTTCCACTTTACGACCGCTACTCGTCAAAACGAACACCAACCATGGGGCATAGTGGCATACCATAAAACATTTTACAATAACCTATATGTTGTTGTTAATCACTCATTTACAATAACCTCCAACGGAAAAGCCACCTTCCACAACCTATAAAGCATCATCACCCAAACCCACACTATGCATTGCCTGAAGAATATAAACTACATTAAGAGTATTTTCGAGGAAATAAACGAGACCAGAGAGAGGGAAGAGGTATATACTTCTTATTAGTACTATTCTGGGTCAATTAGATGTCAAAGAAAAGCACGCAGAATCCGAAATCGCTCGCCCATACTCTCAGAGCTTTACATTAATCTCCAAGTCCACACCACCATTCTTCTCAACCCTTTCATCCTCTTGCCGTAATGCAGCTTTCTGCAATGGTAAACCAGGATTAAGCTTCTCAAACGATGTGGATGATCATTGAACACAAAAGCATAAACATCAAGACATCAAAGACAATAAAGTATTGTGCATGCAATATATGAATTTTGAATCATTTCAAAAGTATAAAATGTAGTCCTCCCCAACACATGAAAACAATCTAATGCATATATTTTGTTTGTTACCAACATTACTTTAGCTGTCATATGCCCCAGAAACTAGATTCAACAGTAAAGTAATAATGTTTTCAGAGAAATAAGTGATGTGACAAAACCTTCGAGTGAGCAAAACTTTTGCACAAAATAGTTGTTCTGAAATATTGAAACAGCATAATGAAAAGAAGCAACAAATCAGCAAAGTTACTATTAATGCTACTGAAGGAATATAAGCACATACAAATGAACACCACCAAAAAGCAGTTTTATCCAGCAGGTTAACATCATTTTTCCATATGCACCACTATCAATATAACTCTACTCATCTCTAGGACTTAATTCAAAATGCAAAAATGATTCTGAAAAATAAAATCAGAAATTACCTCATTGTCCCTCGTGACTCTTTCAATGCCAAAGGATGTTACTTCTTCAACTGTGACAATTTTATCTATATATACAGTGGTCTCTGCACCAACTGTATTTTGAATCTTGGATGTCTTCTGCACCAAACTGCAGAAAAGGGAAAAAAAATTGTAAGCAAAAACGGCTCGCAACATAAACGATGGTCTTAGAGAAGAACTTTGGTGGTCGGGGAACATACCATGGGGAGGCATCTACTGAATCATAACCCATAGCATCGTTTTCTTTCTTTCGTTTCTTGTTACTCTGCCTTGGATCAAGAAGTGTATCAGCACATCGTCTGATCCATGAGAAAGAAGCAGAGATAGGAGAAGAAGGGTTATCAGACTCTTTCCTACCAGACCCATTGGCAGTATTTCCATTTTGAACCAAAACTAATTCCTTTTGCTGATTCACAAATCTCCCAGAAGATGGCTTCTGATTCTTTGATCGCAAGCTGGACTGCTGCTGCATCTCAAGAACAGAAATAGAATCTAATCTTTCTTTTAAATCTTCCAACTTCTTCAAAGTTCCGATTTGAGCAACAATATCTTCTCTATCAGCTCTTAGTAATTCCCTTTGTTTCTCCAATTTCTCTCTCTGCGCCTTAAGCTCTTCTATGCTATTATCCAGCTTGGCCCATTCTTGGTCCCTCCTTTCACGATCCAGATTTATCTCTCTTCTTTCAGCGTCAAGTCTCTCCATTTCAGAGTTCACATGTTCTAGCTCCTTTGCTACTCTATCCTTGGCAAAACTGATATTCTGAAGTTCTCTCTTTTTTTCTTCCTCGAATTCCTTCTCTTTTTCAGCAAGATAATTCTCAATTTCCTCACGTCTCTTCTCAATACAGTTATCCAACTCCTTTTTCTGCATTTCAATATCAAGCAAGAAATCTGTACGTTCTTTCTGAATCTTACTGAACCACTCCTTACGCTCCTGTTCAAGTTCTTTCATAAAAGACTCTCTATCACGAGAGAGTGACTCAAGATCACGCTTGTATTGGTCCCTCATCTCCTCCTTCTCTGCTCTCAAGTTATCACGTTCATCCTTTAGAAACTTAGAGACGATTGACCTCTCCTCAGCAATATTAGCTGCTTCCTTTAACAGCTCACCTCTTTTCTCATCAATTAACTCCCACTCAGCTTCAAACTTAGCTTTCTCTGCTTTTAATTTGTCTGCCTCAACCTCAAGTTCCTGTTTTTGGGCACTGATAATGTCAATCTCTTCTTTTAGCCTCAATTCAAGAGCAAGTAATTCATCTGTTTCACGCCTCATTGCATCCACATTCTCCTCCATGTTACTGATATTTTTCTTCTTCTCTTCCAGCAAATCAGAAGACTTTTCAAGATCCAGCTTCATCTGGAGAATTTCTTCTTTCTCTTGTTTGAGGGAACTTTTCTTCAATTTCAACTCTTCTTCCACAGCCAAAAGATTCTTTTCTTTCTCTTCAACCAGGCTTAACCTCTCTTCCACTTCCTTCTCTTTTTCTTTAAGTTGTCTAGATTCAAAATCTAACTCCCGTTCTTTTTCAAAGATGAAGTCCTCCCGTTGCTTGACATCTAATTCTTTCAACTCCCAAGCCCGCCTCTTGGTATTAATCTCATCTTCAAGCAATTTGCGTTTAGTTTCTACTTCTACCTCAAGAGCATTGTTCTTCATTGCTAAAGCAGCTTCGTGATTAGAAATTACTTGTTGGGCATTGTCCTGCAAGTGCACCAAGAGGAACTTGAACAAAGGGTTCCAAATTAAAATAATAGCACCCCTTAAAAGCTTCACCACCTTCTTTTAAAATACCTGATGACCAGCTACTGTACTGCTAACGTATTACAAATAATACTTATATAAAATTTATGTCTGTAGTTATACATGCAAATATTAAGCACATGCATGGATAAGAAAGCATGTAACTTTGCCAATACAATGCAACACAAGGTAAGAAATAATGGTCCCAAATTATCAAAAAATATATTAAGCAGATGTTATACAGGTAGTCCACAACTTAAATAATCTCTACCGAGGAAAAGAATGAAATTAATCATGTAAGCCACTACATTCTTTTTATCACAGGATATTATAATTTGTGCAGCGTAGTTTTTCTTTTCTTATTTTAATTATAAATAAACTTATTCACATTTGTATGAACTAACTTTGGTTGAAAATGACGCGTATAGGAAAATTGAATACAAGAAATTATATTCGTATACTTTATTTTGGGGTTTTAGTTTCCAGTTCCAAGTTCCGATTAATTTAAGCAAACACCATTTTGACTCCATTTGATCAAGAGTAGACTTACAGATTCTGTGCACTTCACTTTAGCTTGCAACAAAAGTGCATCTTCCTCCTTCTTGAGAAGATCACATTCTCTTTTGATAACAGCCTACAAATGAAAAAATCATGTGCATGAATAATCTTGTGTTCAAGACATTACGCCAAATGTATAGATAGCAAATGCAGCCTAATGATGAAAAATCAATTAATCAATATCTAAATGAAAAGGGAAGTTATAAGTTAACCTCCTCTCTTGCTGATAAAGAGCTTGCTTTTAGCACCAGAACATTTTTCTCTTCATTCAGGACAGCGCGTTCTTTATCAATATTTTGCTTTAACTCATCCAATTCCTTCTCAAATCTTTTTAACTCCTGTGTTTTATTGAAAATATACTCATCTCTCTGATTCAGTAAAGCTTGCCCATCCAATAACCTTTCTTGGGATTGCTGCACGACTATTTGTCTTTCAGACAATGATTGTCTTTCAAGCTGAATTTCTTTCTCTTTAGCTTCAAAACTACATCATAACAAACATGAGAACTTATCAGTTATTTCATCAATAAGTGATCCAACATTCATATGCATATAAAGAGAATTTAAAAGGAAAATAAATCATATAGAACATACTCAGACTTCGATGACATTATACGTCTCCTCAAGTCATCTTCGCGTTCTTCAACTTCATGCAACTTTCTTTCAGCAGTTCGGTGATATCTAGCAGCCTCTGCTTCCAGCAATTCCGCTCTGCGCATTTTCTCCTCAGCCTCTGTCATTTTCTTGAGCGCATCTTCTACCATCTCTCGTGCCTCAATGAATTTACAATCTGCTGCTACCTTCACCTCTGCATATTCAGCACGCATCTCATGCAATGTCTTCTCAATCTGCACAAATTATCAAAATCAGAAACATACGACAATATAAATTGAAATAAGGAAAGAATAAAAACACCCATTACATTCTTGACACATTCTTTCTCAATGCCAAGAGCTTTCTTGAGACTATCTTCCCGTTTTTTGGCATCATTCAAGTCCGAGACATGAGAAGCCCGCTCACGTTTAAAATTCAGCTCAGCAGAGTCAGCCATAGATTTGGCTTCATCATACTTTGCCAACCATTCCTTTCTTTCCATAATGAGTAGTCCCATGTGATGTTGATGATCATAAATCTAATTAAAAGAAACAAACCATATTAAAACATACATTAGCAAAAATGAAGAAAACAGCCATATTTGCAGAATAAATCAGAGCATGAACACATTCACACCATATATAAAACAGCCTATACGGAAATAAATTAATGGAAGAAATCACAATAAATTGTAAAAACGCCAAAGTCAAGAAAACATCAGAAATTATCCGCCAACAACCATCAAATAAGTAGTGAAAAAGAAAAAAATAAGACCTCTGCTTCCAACTTGGCAATATAGGCAATGAGCGACGCCTTATCTCTGCGTTTAATCGACTCCTCATCGAACCCTGCCTCTTTAAGCCGCTGCCAAATAGCTTCATCGCTTAAAGGAGATTTCAAAACCCTAGTAGAACCCGAAGTTGGGGATAAGGCAAAAGTTACACCGCTTCTCGGAGTCACTGCCAATTTCTCCGACCGAGAACTTGACATCGCAATTACTGGTCCAATTCAAACCCTAATCGTAGCTGCTCCTCCTTGAATCTTTACAGCAAATCGATTGATTCTCAAGTTGGGGGTTTTCAGTATTACACTTCTTTTTTTCACTCCTCAAGAAAGTTTGTGGACTCCACTACCACACATGCTTTTTCTCTCTCTCCACTTTGGTAAATTTCCAATACGACGACGTATTCGGCTTTAGTGTAAAATTTCAGCCCGTTGTAAAAAGAGAAAAAAGCGCCTATCGTAATTATTACCTTACTTAAATTTGAAATTTAAATAAAGAATAAATTATATACTACTCTGGATTACGGTCAATATTTGCTGTCTATGTCAATTATTACTCAAATCAAGTGATTAATAATAAATAATTAAATTGTAATTGCTTGCTGATTCGGTACACAAATAAATCAGAAACTTAAAGCCATCACATTTCTTATCTAAAAACTAAAATAGTAGTGTCATTATTTCTTTATAAAAAAGTCATAAGTCATAATGATGTATAATACGAATTATTCCAAATATTTTCCACACGAAACAAGATCATTGTATTAAAAAAAATATCAAAAGAAATGGTAGTCTTGAATTGATGTAGCTAGTAATAAATAGTTATATCTATTCTGACTAAATATAAAATTAGTTTCTTTTAAATTAAAGGGAGAAAAAGAAGCAAAAGTCAAAGGACCAATTTTTCTTTGAAAGAAATATGATCGAGATAATAAAATTAGCCATTCTAATTCCAAAAAAAAAAAGTACAAATTATGTTTATTTTTATCTTGATAAAAAGTTGATTAACAATATTATTAAATAAATGTTCGTGTATTTTCTCCATTTTTTTTTAATTACATTAAATACCTGCTCTAACCACTTGAGCTATCCAACTTCGTCCGTGTATTTTCTCCATTAACATAATGTACAATTGATGCAATTTGTTTAAAATTTTAACTTGATTCTTCTAATGTGTCAAATTCAATTGTAAAATTGGAAATATATTCAAAAATCAATCAAAATTTATAATTAATTATGAAAATTTGTCAAGTCAAAGATAAATATAGTACTATTATGATTGCTTGATGGGCCGGCCCATTAAAACTATCCAATCGCACACACAATAATAGTCCAACAAAATTACATGGGCTAGACATTCAGTCCATATCCTTGCACGACTATAGTTTTATGCTTTTGAAGAGTGGAAAGATCAAATGATGTGCAAATTTGTAAGAATTTAAGTTTCATTTTTCATTTTGTCATTTTAATCAGTGTGCCCTTCTTATATTTTTTTGACAAATGTCTTTCAATTTTTTATTTTTACATTTCACTTTACATCTTATTCCATACATTGTATCTCTGTCTCTTTCAGGGGCGGACCGATGCATATACTTGGGGTGGCCATGGCACCCCTCAAGTTTTTGCTTTTTTCTATTATATATTAATGGGTTATTAAATTAATAAATTTATTTATTATTAAATTAGCTTTTAGCCTATTTTAAAATAATTAATGGGGCTACTTATTAAATTGTTTTCCACTTTTTAAGTCAAACCTTTACATTCAAATATTATTATTATAATATATTTCAATCCTGGTATATAATTGGGTGCATCCACAATTGAATTTTACTTCTTCCGTCCCGTGATTACTTGCACACTTTTCTTATTGGGATGTCCCAAAATTACTTGCACACTCTTAATATGGAAATACCCCACAAAATTAATAACCTCACAACATCATTTTATTTTCAAATTTGTCACTCATTTTTTCCATACATTTCACTTTACACATCATCAAATTACCTAAAATACCCCTCATTTATCTTACATCATCAACCACTAAATTCACTTTTCTTAATCAACGTGCCGGTCAAACTATGCAAGTTATTCCGGGACGGAAGGAGTAATTTATTTTGATATGTTTTCAATTGTTTGACCTGTCACATTAAAATTAAATTAAAATTGTGACTCAATTGCACAATACAATGCAAATGTGATTCTTTTCAAAAAAAATTATAGTACTTCAGTGATTAGAATTAGGGATTATAATTTATTTTTCACTAGTTAAATTTCCTTTTCAAGTCTTAATAAGTTCACAACACAAGTAGCATAATTAAACACATACACAATTCTTAAAGACTTTAAATTCTTCTCAATTTTTTATTTATTTTACTATTCATTATTTTTTTCCATTCTTAAAGACTTTAAATTCTTCTCAATTTTTTATTTATTTTACTATTCATTATTTTTTTCCATTTTCCGTTCAGATGATTATAAATTATAGGTTTTGAGACTTGTGTATTTTAATATATTTAACGGTGAATAATAATATAAATATAAAATATTTTAATTTTATTATCGAACATATAATAATATTAAACAATATTCTATTTGGCCCCCCTCACCGTCAATCCTGGGTTCGCCCCTGGTCTCTTTCACTCTCAATCACATCAACGTAATCACTTTTTTTAATCTATGTATTCAAAAGTAATGAAAAATACGAATGGAGTAATTAAAAACGAGATGTTTCCCAAATTTCTAGTTTGGCTGTTTTAAACTAGTTGCACAAGAAATTACTCAATAATGAACAAGTATTAAGTAAAACCATCCCACCGAACAATCAGTAATACATTTCCAAAAAAAAAATTCTAGCACTTCTCAACAAAAAGTAGGTAAAATTAATATTGAAACTGTGTTCCAATTATTTGAGTGCAACATATATCCATAATTATTTGAAAATTTGAAAGTAATTCAATGTACATGAGTTCATGTTGCATGTGATGTGTATCATTTAATCATTGATCTTATCTCATAATTTATGGAATTGTACGTCGGTCAAATTAATATTTATCACGACTCATGACTCATGACTACAAACCTGGTTTTGCATGCTTTGCCCATTTTAAGCCAAAAAAAAATAAAAAATGAAGGAGAACACAAAATATCGTTTTGCATGCTCTTCTGTCACGTCATTATAAGTCCTAAAAAAATTCAAATATGTAGATTAAATTTATCTTGACTCTTCTATTAACTCTGTTTCTTTGTTTCGTAGCTCTAACTCTCAAAATTACTTATTTTTAAAGCTTTCTTACAGTATTTAAATAAAAAGTGGTTCGGGAATATCATTAAATTACATCAATTTATTGGACCCCAATTATTGATCCACTTTTAGCATGTTGTAGTCTTCGAATTATTCTCAAATAAAGAGAGAAATAAAAATTTGTAAAAGATTAATGGGAACGTCATAGTATTACGTACGTATTAAAAAAAACGATAAAGTAGGAAATTAATAGTTTGACATATGAAAAAGTATAGAGTGTTGTGGAATATGTTGACATTCCATAGTGATGATGATAAGCTCAGAATATGTTTTTTTAGATTTAAAGTAAGTCGCACTCCTCTTTTTAGCGCCTTTTAAGTGGGATAACGCTTAAAATGAATTGGAAAAGCGATACTCATGACATGAATCTAGTAACCTCTATTTTCGAATTATATATTTTACAAAAGATATTTTTGTTGCAATTTTGATGAAATATATAATGAAGGGTTTCCAATCCGAACAGCCTCCTATAAAGCAGTTCAGATCCTCTTTTTTTTATGGAAGTTAAATACTTTCCGAACAGCCTCCTATAGTTCAGATCCTCTTTTTTTTTATGGAAGTTAAATACTTTCCGAACAGCTTCCTATAAAGCAACAACCTCCTATAAAGGAGTTCAGATCCTTTTTTTTTATGGAAGTTAAATACTTCCCCTCCCCATAACTCGAACCCAGGACCTAAGGCCTAGGTAGTGATGCTCTAATCACTTTAGCTATCCCACTTTGTCAGTTCAGATCCTCTATTACGTACATAAAAATATTAATTTCTTTATGTTTCATTAATTATTATAAGCATATTATTTGCTAATTGATATATAGTAATATTATTTAATTATACACACCGATGAAATTTCACCGCAATCAATTTAAGAATGAATGATATTTAAGTGCAATTGGTTGCATCTATATAATTTAAATTTGACTTTAATAAATGAGTCAAATATTAAGTTAAATATTAAATTGAACATTAAGATTCAAGTGTATCTATACACTTCATTGCATGTGAGAATTTACCTTTAAAACAGGTTTGAATTTTCATTCTTCTCGACTTCTTGTACACATTTATTTATTTGTTATTTTATACTCCCCCGTCTCATTTTAAATTCATCGTTTGTCTCGCCCCAAATTAAATTTATCATTTCTTAATTTTACAATAATTTTTTTATTTAACTTTAAATTACACCTTTCAAACATCTCAAAACTACATCATATGTAATTACCTTATTATTATATGTACTTTATTAATTACTCACTATATTTTACTATTCAACATACTTTTATACTTTCTATTTTATCTTTTTTAATATTAATAAATAATTCTTGCATTAAATTACATTTAAATAATAAGATTATGTTCGATAGTAAAAACTGATTAGATCAGATTATGATGATATTTAAACTTTTTTTAATTTTAAAGTATAATATATGACAAAGTGGAATAGCTCAAGTGGTTAGAGCACCACTACCTAGGTCTTAGGTCGAGTCATGGGGAGGGGAAAAAATGGATGGGTATAAAATTAAAATAAAATTAATCTAAATTTAATCTAGATATCAAACATTATCAAATAAATTATAAAATTAAAATAAAATTAATCTAAATTTAATCTAGGTATCAAACATGGTGTAGATGTTAAAACAAACATGGAGCGAGTACTTAATAAAAATAACATCATAAAAATGTACTCCAATTATTTCAATAATACATTTTGCCAATTTTGCACCGTCAAATATATAAAAGTATATCATATTCAAATACTTATTACGACGTGACTTCTTAAAACGCTGTCACCAATATGAAATTATTTAATTAGGTTAAAAAAATTATTTGCCGTTGTGCTTTTTCTATATCTCTCTCTCAATTTTAGATATTCAACAAACGCATGATTACAAATTAAATTTAGGACATCATTGAAAATTACACCAATATTCATGTTTCTCTAAATCAGTTTTTTCATCATTGGTGCTCCAGATTAAAGTCACGCGAACCTACAAACCATAATCATTCTTTAATATTATTGCATGATTCTCATTCCGATTCGCTGCTAAACTTTTTTTTTCAAAAAAAAATTTTTTTTTTTTGCTTTTTGTCTTTTCAGGAAGAAAGCAGGAGAAAAAAATATTCGAGGAAACATACATAAAAAAGCACATATTCTGTAATGTACTACATTGGAATAAAATTGGGCTTATTCTATTTTTAGGTACGCAAGCAAGCGCATTCGAAATTAAAGTTAGAACTTTATTTTATTTAATAAAATTCACCTCACAAATGTAATTCATGAGATAATCTTACATAATAAAAATTTGTACAATCCAATATATAATTGGGAGGTTGACTTATGTGAGTTACTTATTCCATTTTGATTCTAATCTTTCCACTTTCGGACCATGTATCATGCCTGTGTCGTGTACTCGATTACTAGCTAGAGTATATTTTATTTCAAGTTTAATATTAAATCCATTTACATTTTTTTAAAGTAAATCTATCTACGTACGTTAAAAAAAAAAATGAATTTAAGAATAAATTTACTCTGAATCTAGTTTACTCTTTTATTTAAAGCGCGCATTTCATATTAATTACGAAATATCGTATTTTAAAAAATATTTAATTTTATTTATTATATTTCTTCAATATAATATTTTTAGCAATATTTTATTTGTTAATTTCTTTAAAATTTACAATCACATTAAATACAATAAATAAAAATTTGTTGTTCAATTCAATTATCAAATACTATACAACGCAACAACAAACAATTCAACATCATCATTTATGTATATTCAAAACACATTGATGTATTTGAAAATCATGTTAATTAATATAGTTAATGTAATGTTAGTGTTTCTATTCATTAATTAATTTTTTTTGTTGACCCCCTAACCTCGAGTGCTAGGGTCCATGCCTATTTCTATCAACCATAATATTTTGCATGCTAAATAGTAGTACTGCTTTAATTTATATACAAAACAGTATTAATATTGAATTCACCAAGTGAACCAGGTTCATACACCATTACTGTATATATGAATAAAGTATATATGTGAAATTAATATGAAATATATATGGTGATATATATATATAAATTACAGTAAATATTAACCGCCGACTAAAAGATTGGGTGCAGATTTGTATAAAAACATCCTTAACCAAGTTGTCTAAAGTGGGGCCTCTGATGAACTACATTCCACACCACTATAATTGTCTAGGTGATGAAAAAAGTTGAGAAGGGGGGTGGGGGTAGGGTAGGGTGTATATATCTGTAACTTTTAAACGAAAGAATGATGTTTCCATATGCAATTCATGATGGAATTTTAACAAGGGAAAGTGCATTATTTCCTCTAATGGGCCCGGGTCGGTGCAATCTCATATCTTCCTCTCCAATCATCAATTATTGTCCATATAATTCATTCATATTATTAAAGTGACAAATTATATGTAAAGAAATCCAGCGAATTACTGAAAATGTTTAATATTATTAAAGTGACAAATTACTGAAAAATCACAAGTTTTGTGTACGGGCATTAAATTTCATCGTACTAATCATTGGGTTATTCAATATAAATAAAGTGACAAGTTCATGAAGCAAACTTCGTCTATGTTTCCATGTAATTTCTTCAAGGGGAAAATCAAAATTTCTTCTGGTACATTGGGTCATCTTCCTTTTAATTTATTGGAATATTTTTCTCTCTTTAATTTGATATTTCTAACAACCATTATGGAAAATTCTTTGTCTAGCAATTCTTGTTAAAGACCGTACGTTTTACAATCATATGGAACTACAAAATCAAATATTCAATTAAAAAAATTCAAACATACTTTCAAATAAAAAATTGTAATTGGGTAATCTTGATCTCACATGGGACTCACTAACAACCAAGATTTGAAATATCAAGATATACTCGCTAATTTAATTAGTTTAATTGAAAAAAAAATCACATTTTTGCTCCATTTTAATTTATGGCACTCGTTAGACAAGGGTCTAAATTTCAACCCTGATGGGTGTCGGTGTGTCACCCGCATCTAACAAATATGGGATGATAGTGAGATTTATACATTATAAGGATGAACAAGTATTTTAAATGGTATGAGATTTTTTTTTGGAAAATGTCATTAAATAAATGAGTGCGCTATCGGGTTCATCAGACAATATCATACAAATGTGAATATTGACGTCCTTCCATGGTCCTAACTAGTGGTATCAGAGCTATGGCAGAGAGACTTGGTGGTATTTGTTTAAAGTAAGATAGCAAATTGGTGTGAATTTGGCTTGGAGCTAGTCTCGATGATCTTTGTTTGAAGGGGTATGAGGTCAAATTTTGAAGGAAGCCCAAAAAAAAAAGTTCATACAAATTCAATTCAAAATAGACAATATTATATTAGTGTGGATAATGAGATCTTAACATATCTTTGATTATGTTGATTGTTGGCTAGAACACTCTTATTCTAAGGCTGTGTAAATATTTGGATTGAAGTTTATGGATTAGTGTTTTGCTTTAAATGGTGTTTGTCTCTTATTTGTGTGCTTAATTATTATTTCGAAAGCATGTTATTAGTGGCCATGATAATGTGTTTTATCTATTGTTAATTGGGATAAGATCGAGAGATTTATTTCATTAATCGCACATAAGCATGCAACCCAAGATTATTATGAGCTCGAGAGAGGATTAATTATTGGGAGGGAATTGAATGATCCTTTGGACTAATTTAGGTGATGCAATATTTGTGAGGTAGAGATACGAACTTGTATTGTATTTTCCTTTGGATTAGTTAGATAGAGAGATTGATTAATTCTTCTTTAGTGGTCAACCTTATAAGAGGACAAACTTAATTGCCATTTGAATGAATCATTAACCATAGATGAATATCTTAATATTGCAAATGCATTGGAACCTATTTTCTCATATTTGAACTTCACTCGTATTTACTTTGTTTTCGTGATTTGCATGAACTTTGATCGAATTTCCTTGTTACTCTTTATTGTTTATTTGTGACATTTAGTAGACAATCTTAGGGTAATCAACACTACAAACTTTCGATCATCGTCTATTTAGAATTCATTCAAAAACATACGTTTTTACACTACACCTCACTGTGGGATCGACCTTGTACTTATCATGCTACGATAGACACCGTATACTTGCGGTTGTGTATTTTAGTGTTAGATAATACATGAATCATATAACCTTGAGAATTTATCCTTAAACGCATCCCCCCTAACCCACGGTTCCTTCCACAAAAATGTATTCGCTCCATCCCCTATTACACTGTCCATTTTTCCCACCACCACCTCTCTTTCTCACCCGACCAACTATCTACCACGTCCTTCCACCATCCCGACCACTGTGTGCGTCTACCCTCCACTAGACAACCCCTCGCCCCCAAAATTGGACTCCCACGTAAAGATATGATAATTCTCGCCCATAGGCTGTCACATTCAGTGAACTAACGCCACAACCACTTACCCACCAACACTTTGTTAAAGATGCCTAGATCCCTGACCCCTAAACCACCCTTGCCTTTTGTAGTGAAGTTAGGTCGCTCAAGGTTTTCTTTGGTAACTTATAGAAAGATATATGATAAATTGGGATAGCCGTCAAAATTGCTTTCAAAGGAGTGATACGCCCTCCGAAAGAGATCTTCTTGTTGCCCCAAGACTGTACCCGTTTCTTCATTTTCTGGACCATGTGTGCCCACTCTGATATGGATTTTTGGTTAACACCCACTCTTAGCCCTAAATACAAGAATGGGACGGAGCCAACTTCACACCCCAGGATACTTGTTATGCCCCATCCACATTTATTCCTATTACACTACTCTTGTTGAAATTTACCTTGAATCCGGAGAGGGGCTCATACATAAAAAAAAAAAAAAAGTTCTTCCATCTTTCGTTTCGTTTGGAACTAATCTCTATCTCTCTAGATCAGTAATTTTTATTTTGTGATCTTACTAGCATATTTATAACAGTAGTTTCTCCTTTTCATGATCATCCCCTCCCCCTCTCTCTCGCTCTCTTGTTTTTCGCAGAGGACACGGTAAGGTAGTCTTCATTTTTTGCTACAGCACTGGTTTTCCAGAAATTATCTTTCGCTCTAGATCTTTTATCATTCTAGTGTTTTTTGTGATCTCTCTCCTCTCTCTCTCTCTCTCTCTCTTTCTCTTTCTCTCTCTCTCTCTCTCTCTCTCTGTGTGTGTGTGGATTTTTATGAAAAAAAGTTCTTTATACTAGAAATCTCTCTCTCTAGATCTCTATAGTTTTATTGTTTTTGATTTTGAGTGGTATCTGATACTTTCACGGACTAATCTCTTTCTCTATCTCTCTTTTAACTAACTACAGGAGCTAGGGTGTGGGGCAGACAAGTCTCAGCTGTGTTTGGCTTTACTCAGCTGATCTTCTTGACTCAACTGGTTTTGCCTCAGCTTAACATCAGATGAGTGGAAGTTGATCTTGTTGACTCAGCTGGTTTTGCCTCAGCTGAACATCATGTGAATTCCACTCATCTGATTTACTCTTCAACTGAACTCAGGTGAGTTCCACTCATCTGATTTACTCTTCAGCTGAACATCAGGTGAGTTCCACTCATCTGATTTACTTTTCTGATTGATTTGTCGTGAGATTGCTTGAATTTGTGGGTCAATTATGCTCTAGATAGCAAGAAATTCTTACAACTTTCATGTAATCATGAGCTAATTGTTAGATATGTTGATACATGAATGTTTTGTTTGATTTTTAGGTAAAGCAAGGAATTTCGAAGCAAATCACGAGAAATCCAGCAGTTGGATCAATCCAATGAGTCAACCACAAGAAAGGCATCAAGAAGAGGGTCGAAATGAGAATCAAGCCGATCGGGCATCGAGATAGAGAGTTATGCATGAAACGAGAAGAGAAGGAGGGAACTCGGCCGAGTGAGTCAACTCGGCCGAATCTGTAACTTTGAACATCACTGCGCACTCGGCCGAATCTGCAAGTTTTGAAATTACTGCACACTCGGCCGAGTGAGCCAACTCGGCCGAGTAAGGTGGAATACCGTAGCCACTGAAATTGAAGACCACTCGGCTGGAAAAGTCGCATAACGTTTTTTATAAGTGATCAACTCGGCCGAGTGACCCCAACTCGGCCGAGTTGCAGAGAAAATTTGCCCCACTTCGTTTTTGCCCTAGAAACACGTGCCAAGCTCAAGGGGAAGGGTATAAAAGGCCACAAGTTTGTTTTTCAAGGGCATTCCACACATTGGAGAGCAATTCACACACACAATCACACATAGTCATAGGTGTTTTTCATATTTTGCAATTTCCTTTGATAGATAGCTTAGATTCTTGTTTAGTTTGACAATTCAAGTGAAGATTTCCATTGGGCTTTGTAAGTAATTGAAGTTTGTAGCTACATTTCAAGTTTTAAGGTGATATCTCTTTAATTCTCATTTCAATTTAGTAAATCTCTTATTTCTTTCATTTATTTCTTAATTGTTATGGGTTTTGTGAATTCTTGCATTGTAGCCATGGGATTCTCTTCTAGGACCATGGGCTAATCCTAAATTGCCTTGGGTGTGGATGTTTTGATGAGAATTTAGTGTAATTGCGGATTAATTGCATGATTAGCTTATAATTTGGGTTTTTATGTTTCTAGAGTTGTACTTTGATTGATTCATTTGGTTGATCAACCCTATTAGCAAGCATGTTTGATTATGTTTATTGCAACGAGAGTTGGGTAGCATGATTGGGAGTGTGAGTGTGAGCTTTGATCAATTGAATAGAAGTTAATTAGTAATTAGCTCACCCGAGAGGGGTGTTAATGGCTAGACCGACAACCTTAGACACTAAACGAATAGAGGTCGTCTAGGAGTTTGGTGAGAGGGCGTTTCATAAGCATTAGTAACCGTGTTGAAAGTGCTTATGCAACACTATCTTAGGAGCTTATGGTATTTGGTTAGATCCCATAATTGCTAATCAATGCACGATGTTTACCTATGCCTTTCGAGGGGGTTTGCACACCTACGTGATAGCCTTTAACTTAACCAAAGTTGTAGTAAAATCATGTAATTGGTCCACTAGTTCACTTAATTGCTCACAAAACGGAAACACCCGAGGCAATACACTTCTCTTGCACTTTCTATCGAAAGTTAGATAGTTCGTTATTTCTTTTGTTATATTCTTGTTAGCTTAGTTAATCTAGTTTAATACCTTTGATCTTATTCCCAAAAATCCAAACAACATCATTTAGTTACTACAATAGCATGCCTACTTGTAACTTTGGGGATTCACTAGCACTCAATTAAGTCCTTGGAACGAAATTTTACTTGGTATACTTATCTTACTACTAACGAACCCATACGTTTGTGGGGATCGTATAGTTGTAAAAAGTGTGCAAAAATACATCCAAGTCACTGATCATCACTAGTTTACTCTTCTGATCATTAGGTGAGTTCCACTTATCTGATTTACTCTTCTGATTCTAATTACCAGGTGAGTTCCACTTATGATTTACTCATCTGATTTTGATCATCAGGGGAGTTCTACTCATCTGATTTACTCTTCTGATTCTGATCATCAGGTGAGTTATACTCATCTGATTTTTTGTTCTGATCTTCTGATCTTCTCCTCGTTTCTTCATTTTCTGGACCACGTGTGCCCACTCCGATATGGATTTTTGGTTAACACCCACTCTTAGCCCTAAATACGAGAATGGGACGGAGCCAACTTCACACCCCAGGATACTTGTTATGCGCCATCCACATTTACACTACTCTTGTTGAAATTTACCTTGAATCCGGAGCGGGGCTCATAATTCTTTAGGATGTTTCTCATAGCCAGTGCATTGTCTTCTGTAGCCGACCCCAGGAGGATGGTGTCGTCCACGTATTATAAGTGCGAGACTTTAATTTCTTTGACCTAATCAACTAGGTTAAATGTGTGATTATATTTCATTGTTCACACCCATCACCTTTTGTAACTTGCTCAAACCTTATCTGTATCAGAATGCAATGCAATTTTTTATGTTGATCAGTGATAGCAAATCAACTTCTGAGAAACCGTTTTAAGGAACAGTTTACTGGCATCAATAAGGTTGAACTACGTGCTAATGGCGTTTTAACAACGGTGTCGAATATTTTAGTTGAAGAGGATAGTAGTCCTAGTCAAATTACTAAAGCAATAGAACACCATGTCTTTTTCGCCGTATTTTGGGGACTGGAGACGCTCATAGGAATTCGCACGGGGGACATAATCACTAGGTTCGATTGGACAAATGATCTAGTTGAGGAACCCACTAGCCCCAGCCGCATACTTCTGGTTACACGTACAGGTGCCTGCTTCATTGAAGAAATATTTATTGAACCATGTGAAGGTGCGCACTGGGTGGGTATATATTACAGTGTTATTTTATTTAATTACATATTCAGTACTCACCAATTTTATTATTTTAGGTGTTATGTATTGCCCGAGCTTTATTCAGTTCCGCTTGCTTGACACTCCCGCTGGCACTGAGGTTCCATTTAGGTGGACATACGAGTCTCCAAAATTTCCCATCGCTACAAAAATTTTTGCTTTTAAAGACATGTGAAAATGTTATAATAAAATATCTATAATCACATTTTTTCTATTATCACATTAATTTTACGTGTGGTCTAAAGCCGTGTGAGGATAAACTAATAGGCTATTATCACACTTTAGAATGAGGAAATAAATTAGATGTTATCACATTTGAAAATATACATTTATATACTAATTAAAAATATATAAAAAAATACAGAATGGTGAGTATCTCTCCTTAGTCGAGAGCCGGGATTCCGACGATCTTGCTGATCAATTGAGTATCTTTTTCGATCCGATTCCGGATCGTGTGCTACCGTTTTGATTCACCGAACAACTTATTTAAGGAGTGCTTCAGGACTGATTATCTACACTATGGAGAACCTTCATATCGCAGAAGAAGAGGAAGAGGAACTTCTGCTCGGAGGGGGTGGATCTCAAAACCATGTGGAGGTCCCAGAACTCTGTCTAATCGGACGGTTCCTAACAGATCCAAACCTCTCCTTTAACCTGAAACGGAGCAAAATGGCCCTCCTATGGCAGCCAGTGAGAGGGGTAATGATCAGAGATATAGGGGAGGGAAGATTCATTATCCAATTTAATCATCTGGTAGACTTCTGAAGAGTGATAGAGGGAGGGCCCTAGTTTGTGGGATTTCACATGCTCATCCTACACACATTGAGTTTGGATGAAGTACCACACCAAATCCCTTTAATACGCGTTCCATTCTGGGTTCAAGTGTATGATGTGCCGGTTGGTTTTTTCAATGAGGAGTTGGGAAGTTCACTGGGAAACTTCATTGGCCGCTTCCTTCAATACGATGGTACCAACAAGGGGGCCGTTTGGAAAAGGTTTATGCGGATAAAAGTGGAGCTGGATACATCACTACCAGTGAAGATATCCAAAAAGATACGATTGGCAAATAATGTGTCCTCGAAGGTGAATTTCAAGTATGAAAGACTCACGAAATTTTACTTCTTTTGCGAAAAATTAGACCATACACTGAGTTTCTGCGCTGATACGTTGGAGGTTTCGACCGAGAAACGGATCTTGAAGTGGGAGCCATCGCTGATTGCTCCGGAGGCCAGCCGGGAACCATGAAAATCCTCAGTTGGAACTGTAGGGGTCTGGGCCAACCGACTACAGTTCCTGCATTGTGCGACCTCATACGAGTTCGTAGGCCTGATATTATCTTTCTGTCTGAAACTTTATCTTTTGGCATTAGATTAGAAGTCATTCGAGCTAGACTTAATTTTGATTGTTGTTTTACAGTGGATTGTGTTGGCCATAGTGGTGGTCTTGCTTTATTTTGGAATAATAATACTCAATGCTCGATTTTGAATTACTCCCGGAATCACATTAATGCCAATATATCGAATGAACTTGGAGACTGGCGCCTTACGGGCTTCTATGGATACTCGGGAAGGAGTAGGCGATACTTATCTTGGGATTTACTAAGATCACTGTCCCACACTAATGGGCTTCCGTGGATGTGCATTGGAGACTTCAATGACATTATGTCCCATGCCGAGAAACGAGGTCGAGTTCGCCACCCACAATATCTTATTCGAGGATTTAGGGAGGTGGTTGACGACAGTCAGCTTACAGATGTCCCTCTTAAGGGTTATAAATTCACGTGGAGGAGAGGGAGGGATTCACTCACGGCAGTTGAGGAGAAACTGGATAGGGCTATGGGTTCTCCAACCTGGCATCAGCGTTTCCCGAGAGCTGAACTACTAAATTTGGTCGCCCCTGTGTCTAACCTAGGGCTGTCAAAAGGGCCGGGCCGGGCCAGCCTGGTACCGGCCCACCGGGCCGTTCATTTTTTTCGGGCCGGGCTGGCCCAGCCCGGTTGCTACCGGGCCTGAAATGTTGAGGCCCAGCCCGGCCCTGGTCGGGCCACCGGGCTACCGGGCCAAAACAGCCTGCTTTCTTTTTATAATAAAAAAAATTAATATATTTGATTTATTTGAACAAGTGTGCATGTGTGCTACTGTAACTACTAGAATCCTATAATCAACCTGATAAAACAATTCATAATCAAAGCATCAAAGCACTGTAAGCACACATTAAATAAATATAACATTATAATATTAAGTTCTCAAAACAAAATAATAAAAACATAATCCAACAATTCAAAATAAGTTCAAACAACAATTCAACCATCCTTAATTCAACAGTCCCTAAAATATTAATAAGTTCAACAATAATCCATAACAAACATATCCTTAGACGGTGTTAGAATCTTCTCCGAATAGTTGTATCTCCTCAACTCCTTTTGTATCTGTAAAATATATTAACAAACATGATATTAAAATCTTAGAATTAAAATAGAAATTATATTGCAAGTAGAAAATGAAATAATTTTTATCATTACCTGAAGACACAACATCTTTGAAACCATGCAACCAACTACGAGTGCAAATGAGAGCTTGCAAATTTTCCGGAAGTAAGCAACTTCTATACTTGTTCAAGATACGACCCCCGATGCTAAATGATGATTCTGAAGCAACTGTTGTAATGGGAATGCTTAAAATATCACAAGCCATGATTGAAAGTTGGGGGTATCGTTCCTTATTCATTTTCCAATAATCAAGTATATCTATGCTTTTTCCCATATCCGGTCTCTCTTCCAAGTATAACTCAAGTTCAGATTTGCCATTGGTTGAAGTGAATTGACTCATCTGTTGGGCATACTCCTAAAATTGAAAAGAAACATGAAATTTGATTAAATACATTGAAAAATAATATAATAGAGATCAATAAATTAACATAACTCAAACTTACCAGCTCGATGGTCTCGTCACCATCATCACCATCTACATTGCTCATTGATTGTGAAAAGGTTGGAACGCTTCTTGATGAGTTTGACGCAACCCCACGTTGTTCATACTCCTTAAAAAGCTTATGCAAAGCCTCTTGTAACCTATTCACCTTTTCTTTATATGTTTCCGGATAAAGCCTCTTGTAGCAAAAGTTCACATAGAACAACTTTGATTTTGGATCAAGAATACTTCCAAATGCAAGGACAAGACAACATTCTTCCCAATACTTGTCAAATTTCAGCATCATTCTATGACACATCTCTCTTATCACCTTATCTTCACTAGATAAATTGTCCTTCAATTTCATTTCTATGGTTGCAATTTGCTTGAAGTATAAGTTGGAGGTAGGGTAATTTGATCCTGACATCATGTTAGTGATTTTATAAAATGGAGCCAAGAAAGAACGCATTTTCATCCCTCTATCCCACTCTTCATCAGTCGGACAACATTTGAAATTCTTATCATACAAACACATGGTAGAAAATGCTGATCGATATTTAATAGCACTTTCAAGCATCAAATATGTAGAATTCCATCTTGTTGACACGTCTAACCTTAAGAAACCACCACCAACATCACCCAAGTTCCCTTCTTCAATGCATTTTTTGAATAACTTCAACCTCCCCTCCGAAGCCTTAACATACTTGACACTTTCTTTAATTTTTTCCACTGATTTTGATGCCTCCTTTAAACCATCTTGAACAATGAGGTTCAAGATATGTGCACAACACCTCACATGAAAAAACTCACCATTACATAACAAAGCATTCTTCGTGTTAAGTCTATCTCTTACCAACTTTTGCATGGCATCATTAGAAGCGGCATTGTCTAATGTGATAGAAAAGATTTTTGAACTTATCCCCCAATCCTCAAGAGCTATAAGTAATTGCCTCGACAATTCCCCCGCTGTATGTGGACTCTCCAAATCACAAAATGCAAGCAGCTTAGAATTTAAATTCCATTTATCATCAACATAATGAGCAGTTACAGTCATATAACCTTGACTATTCACAGCAGTCCATGCATCAGAAGTTAAGCATATTCTACCGGGAATATTAGCTAACACACTCTTGAGCTTTGCTTTTTCAATCAAATACACAGATCTAACATCAGACGTAGCAGTATTTCTACAAACAGGTTTAAATTCTGGATTTAATCTTCTATTAATCTCATTAACTTCATCATACTCAGCATAGTTAAATGGAAGATCATGCTTGATAATAGCCTTAGCAAGTCCATCTCTATAAACCTTTTGATCAAATTTCCACTTCGTCAAGAGAGTAGCTTGATTATCTAACAAAGCCCCCACATCATGAAACTTAGGAGTCTTAAAACATGCTTTAATATGACGCCTTAAATGATTTGTGCCCGAATTAGGGTTGCAAGTATACAATTTTTCACAACACAAGCACCTACATTTTTCTACCCCATCTTTTAGGCCAACCTTTACAAAGAAATTCCATACCTCAGAAGCATTGGACTTAGGTTTCTTAAACTCTGCACCACTAGGACTATCATCATCAAGTTCATCCATAGTACTCTTATTTTTAGTACTAGGTTTACGTCCAGACGAGGGAGTAGCACGAGTACCTCTAGGTGTGGTGGTGCTCTTAAAAGTGCAAGGACTTTCTTCAAGCATCTCCAAGTCCAAGTCATCATCTTCAAAAGAATCAAAACTGTTGTTTGACATATCTTCACTGATAATCTGATAATAGAAAAAAAAATTACAAGCAGACAATATGAATTTAAATTAGCGTCCAAATTCACAAAATAAATCATCTAAATATGTCAAGCAAGCCCCATTACTAGATATACTCATATACTGTAGTAGTCTTACTAAATAAATCGTCCAAATAAATTCATAAAATAAATTGAGTGGAGTCGGAATCGGAATCGGGAATACCTAAGATTACGAGGCTAAGACTCGGTGCGATGTGCGTGCGCTGTGCCTGCGATAGTGCGATGTGAGTGCGTTGTGCAGTCGCCGTGCGTGCGCTGTGCAGTCGCCGTGCGTGCCCTGTGTAATCGCTGTATTTGATTTTGGGGAAGAAAGGGTAAAAAAATAGAAAATAGTAATCGCTGTATTTGATTTTGTAATCGCTGTGCAGTATTTGATTTTGGGGAAGAAAGGGAAAGGGAGGCAGAAAGGGAAAGGGAGGCGCAGTAGCGGGAGAGTTAGGAACTTAGGGTTTTTCTTATTTTCTAAGACTTCTGTTCTATTTCTGTACAGCTGTACTCAATTAATTTTTAATTTACAATAATAAATTAAAAAAATAGAAAATAGTAAAAAAAAAAAAAAAAAAAGAACCGGGCCAGCCCGGTTTTTCGGGCTTAGCCCGGCCTGGGCCCGGTCGGCCCGGTTGTTCAAGTGGGCCGGGCCAATTCGGCCCGGTTGTTTTCGGGCCACTCAAATTATAGCCCAGCCCAGCCCATGGGCCGGGTGGGCCGGGCCGGCCCATCGGGCCGGGCCCATTTTGACAGCCCTAGTCTAACCACAACCTCATCCTCCTCGACACAATGTCGACTGCTTTGCGTACCAACACCAAGCCTATTCGCTTTGAGAATCGATGGATACAGGAACCTGGACTTCATACGGTGATACGCAATTGCTAGACGGGATCCCATAATGTGGATTTAATCCAAAAACTAGCTGTTACGGGAGATAAGTTAGCTATTTGGGGGAAGAACGCTGATGCTAAATTCCGCCAGAACAAGAGAGACTTAGAGGACAGAATCAAAACTCTCCAGAGTGACATGAGTAATGGAGGACGGGCTGCTTACCGTTTAGCAAGGCATGAGTTAGGCGCAATTCTAACTCAGGAGGAGGTGTATTGGCGTCAAAGGGCGAAGTTATTTTGGCTCCGGGATGGAGACCTTAATACGAGGTTTTTCCATCAATCTGCCACCTCACGGAAAAGGAGGAATCGCATATCCAGGTTGCAGAACGATTCAGGGGTGTGGGTCGAAACTCAACAAGGCCTGCGTGAGATAGTGCGTACATATTTTGAGAACTTATTCATTGAGAATCAGAATGGCAGAGAGGGAGCGACCTTCCTGGATTCAGTGGGTTCTATGGTTTCAAATGAACAAAATGACATGCTTATCCGAGGCTTCACGAGGGAGGAATTTGATACGGCGATAAAACAGATGCATGGAGATAAGGCACCTGGACCCGATGGGTTCAACCCCACATTCTACCAACATAACTGGGATACGATTGGAAGAGACGTCTTTGAGGAAGGGGTCAGATGGCTCCTAGAAGAGGAATTCCCACAGGGCCTTGCGGATACCAATGTTGTTCTCATCCCCAAGATGGAGGACCCTCAAACGGTAGGTGATCTAAGGCCAATATCACTATGCAATGTTATATACAATATTATCTCGAAAGTCCTGTGCAACAGATTAAAACTAGTCCTCCCAGGGCTCATTGATCGAGCCCAATCAGCTTTTGTGTCGGGACGAGCTATCCAAGATAACATATTGATCGCATTTGAGACCCTTCACACGATGAAGAACAAAAGAACGGGGCAACGAGGTGACGTGGCTATTAAGATAGATATCAGCAAGGCTTATGATAGGGTCGACTGGACATTCTTGGAAGCTATCCTCCTCAAACTGGGTTTCCATGAACAATGGGTTCGATGGATGCTTCTCTGTGTGAAATCGGTTAAATACTCAGTCTTACTAAACGGAGATGTGGTGGGCCCAATCACTCCAGGCAGAGGGCTACGCCAGGGAGACCTGTTATCCCCATACCAATTTATTATGTGTTCGGAAGGCTTGTCAGCGGCACTCAACCATGCCAATACCGCCGGTCGACTGCATGGCAACAAGGTATGTAGGAGAGCTCCTGAGATCACCCATCTACTGTTTGCTGACGACAGCCTCCTGTTTTGTAGAGCTACCACAGAGGAGTGCAATAACTTAAAACGAATTCTGGACAGCTACGAGAGATGCTCGGGCCAAGCCATTAACTACACAAAATTTGGAGTCTTCTTTAGCAAGAATGTCGCGGAGGAAAGACGGGCTATTATCTGCTCAATATTAGGCATCCACAATCCTATCAATACATGACGATACCTTGGCCTCCCTTCACTCATTGGGAGAAACAAAAGAGAGATCTTCGAATATGTGAAAGAGAGACTACAGACCAAGCTGCAAAACTGGAGATCGAAAAAATTGTCAAAGGCGGGGAAGGAGGTCCTCATTAAGTCAGCAGCACAGGCGATACCTGCCTACTGTATGTCCGTTTTCTTATTGCCGGACACTCTTTTGACAGAATTTGAAGTGATGATGAACAAATTCTGGTGGGGGAGTTCTACGGATGCCTCGAAAGGTATAAATTGGATGTGTTGGGAGCGCCTTTGTATGGATAAAGCGGAGGGAGGTAGGGGGTTTCGAGATTTACACAATTTTAATTTGGCCATGCTTGGCAAGATGGGTTGGCGCTTCATTAATGACCCAGATTCCTTGGTATGCAGAGTTATGAAGGCTAAATACTTCCCTCGTGGTGACTTCACATCGGCTGAACCTGGATGGAACCTAAGTTATACGTGGTCAAGCATATATGCTAGCCAACATTTGATCAAAGCAGGTATGAAATGGAAAGTCGGCACCGGTGATAGGATTAAAATATGGGGTATGCCCAGGATTAATGAGGGGCCAGACCACTTCGTGCACTCAGATTGCATGGATGGCCTAGAAGAACTGAGCGTCTCGACACTTATCGACCTAGACTCCAAGAAATGGGACGTGAACTTAGTCCAGGAGCTCCTCCCGCTCGACGTGAATCGGGTGCTGAACACAGCGTTACCACCTGGAGATGTGATCAATAAAATCGTCTGGCACCCTGCGAGAAGAGGGAGATACACGGTTAATTCGGCGTATAGACTGATGATGGAATTATCCGAGAATACAGCCCTAATGATAGAAGGCGATTGGACTGCTCTATGGAGGCTCCAAGTGCCCCCTAAGGTGAAAGACTTCCTGTGGCGTACGGCGCGGGAGTACTTGCCAACGAGGGTCAATCTTGCTGCTAAAAGGGTGGTGACAGATATGGACTGTGTGATGTGTGAAATGGGAACCGATGAATCTTGGCACTTGTTCATAGAATGCCCATTTGCACAAAGATGCTGGACTACTTCTGGCTTAAGAACCAAAATAGAGGAAATTATAAGCCAGGCCAATGGCATCAAAGAATTTGTACTAAGAATGTGTTGCAGCCCGATAAGAACAGTTGCGGCGAGCTTCGGCATGGTGTTATGGCAGATTTGGAAGGAAAGAAATGCGAAAGTTTGGGGTAACAGTAGTAACTCATCGACTATGGCAGTGCACCTGTCAGCTAGCGCCTGGGCTGAGTGGAAAAATGCTAGAACCAAGAGCGCAAGACAGAGGACAAACAGAGAGCACAATCGACATTGTGAAGCGTGGCATACCCCCCCAACAGGTCTGCGAAAACTTAATATTGATGCATCATTTTTTAATGATTCAGCGCAAATCAAAATGGGTATGGTCATTCACAATGATCAGGGAACATTCGAACGAGCAAGAACGGTTGTTGTTCAAGGATGTGTGGAGGTAGAAGTTGGCGAGGCCATGGGTTTTTATGAAGCACTTTCGTGGTTAAAGGATCTAGGACTGGATGACTGCATAATAGAGGGAGACGCGAAATTTGTGGTGGACGCCATAAACTCATCGGATCTGATCGACTCCGTGTTTGGAGACTATGTGTATGCTTGTAGAGAATTGATTCCTCATTTCGCAAATGTTTCTATAGCCTTCGCCTATCGGAGCGCCAACATGGTTGCACACACTTTGGCTAGAGAGTCGCGTAGGTTCACCACCCCTCACATATGGATTGACCCACCAAACTTTGTGGTTGGGCTCCAAAACACTCATTGTGATTGTTACACCGGAAGTTAATCCTTCCTTGTTTCGAAAAAAAAAACATATCTTTTTACTCTGTTCAAAAATCAAAATAGGGTTGTTTCCCATGTGAACACTCTTTTTTTAGTTTATTCATTCATTCATAACTTTTTTGGAATTTTTTAAAATTATTTAAATATACAATATATTATAAATAATTATTTTTATTGACCACGTAATAAGCTAGTGATATATATATATATATATATATATATATATATATAAAACTTGTACTAACGCGATAATAATAGTTTCTAAAAAGGAGTAACAGATAATTAATTTATGAAACTGCGCGTATTTTTTCCGTTTGGTGACTCGTTTTCATCTCACAACAACATGCGTTTGGTAAACAGGGACATGCCACTAATAAGATGTATTCGGATTCCTCTTTTATAAATTGGAGGGTTTTCTAATATTCTATCATATTTTCATGATGCTGAAAATATAAATTGATGATCATATCATTTAGAGACTCTCGTGTGAGACAATCTCATATATACGAGGGTGATTCACTTTATTATTTAAGTCATATTCTCCTTAAAAATTGATTGAGTGGGGAAATTATAAACCCATCATAATAAATGACATAAGTCTCATGTACAAAACCGTTTTATACAAGTTTTTCTCAGTTAAGACTTATATACATTACTTGATTAATCTAATTTGGTATAAAAAAAAATGTAATGAAATGAAAATCTTTATATTCAAATATGAATGATAGCAAATTGAATAAAAACCTAGAGCTTATAAAAAGAAATAGAGGGTGGTGAGTAGATGGGCAAAAATAGGAGTTTGTATGAATGGGAATGGGGGGCTGAGCGGAAAAAGAGGAACTAACAACGGCAATTCATTGCCGACTTGTACTCATCATTCCTCAACCAAATCAAACTACCCATCATACCAAATCATTGGTGGGTCCTCTTTGTCTCCATTCATCTTCTATTTCTACTCATTTCTTACTTTCCCAATATATTTATCCTGGTTCCTCGTCGATCGAAAGTGTGCTCAATTTTTTTTAAAAATAGATAAGGCGAATTGTTGTAAGGTAAAATAAAGTGATTGTTTTAATAAAAGGAAATGAACATATTTTTTTAGGGTTGGTCTGCTATGGACTCGAGTGCATGTTGTGCACCCTAGTTCATGTTGCATTTTTCAGTTTACTGACTAACACTTTTTGGTAAATGGTGTTGCATTTTTCAATTATTAAACTGTATAATAATATTTTTAGTAATAATTGAAAAGTGCAACACCATTTACCAAAAAGTGTAAGTTGGTAAACTGAAAAGTGCACATGGACTAGGGTGCACAGCATGCACTCGAGTGCATACTAGACTTTACCATTTTTTTATGGACAAACAAATAAGAAAAGTGAGCACACTTTGAATGGACACACAAATAAGTAAAGTGAGCATACTTTTGATGGACATAAGTATTACTTTATTTTTTAAAATAAAAAAGCAAATGGTAGATGTGAGGTACCTTGTAAAAAAAATATAAAGAAAGTTTATTATGAGTCCATTTAACAAAATGCATGTTGCGCCATTCGGAAAATATAGTTATTTTCATGTAAATAAATATATTTCTTACTTGAAAGTTATATTTATTGAGTATTTTAAAATATATTATTTTTTAAATGTATTGTTTTTTTATTAACTTTATTCGCTTCATTGCATGATTGTATTATGTGGCCATGTGGATGTGGGTACACGCCTATCTTACAAAAGATTTACCCTTTTTCAAGTAACATATAATGGAAATGTGTAGTTTATTTAATACTGTATAATAAAAACAATTAAACAATAAGAGGAAAAATAAGCCTGGATAGACTCATTAACATGCAGTATAAGTTAATATAATTAGTGGATGTTATTACAGTCATCTATTAATAAATAAAAATAAAATATAAAAAAGGATTAAATGAAATAAACATTCAAAATACATAAAGATTTGTGCAGATACTTCATTCATTGCATGACTGGATTCAAGTATCAATTATTTATTTTTAAATTATTAAATTGGGTGTGTTATACAATAAAAAATCATGAGAACTATTGTTGAAGTACTAATAGTATTAGTTTACAAATAAATAAAATTATATGGAAAAAAATAGAAAAAAACACAAAATGAGTGCACAACAAGATCATTAAAAAAGTGAACATCACATGCATTACAACTTATTTTTAATTTTACCAAACGTGACCATCACATGCTTTAATTTCTCTGCTATCTTTTTCTTCGAATTAGTAGTGACTTTATGAAAAAAAAAAAATCATAAAGTGGATTGGATAAAACGAGATCAATTGTTCAAAAAAGTGTAAAAATTGCACGATAAATATATATAACAACATGGACAACTAATTTGATTGTTAAAAATAGATAATCTGTCGTGACAGCCACAAAGAGAGAAATTAAAATTAAATTAAATTAAATTATGAATAAGATATATTTAATTAATTTGAATATGCCCCACACGTCACTCACACCATAATTGTACATAGACTTTAAAAGATGCACAACTCAGCGAGGTCGTTCTTAATTTTTAATTGAAAACAAATTACTAATTAATTTTTTTTATTACTAAAATTATATAATTATCCAATTTAAGTGTAGCATAGTATATAATAGTATTTGATTAGTGCGTGCACATTATGGGATTAATTTAGAACTAGTATTTCACCCGTGCGATGCACGGTCTAATTATAATTTAAGAATTATATTAATATTATGTTACTATTGATATTATTCTAAAATATGTATATTTATATAAAAAATGTGGTGTAGTTAAATTATTTTAATGTAAAAAATAATGTTTAATTTAATAATAGTGTTCCTGTTAAAAAAATATTGATAAGTGTATAATTCAATATGATTAAAATTGAAATTCAACATTAAAAAAATACTTATTTGAAAATTATTTAGTTTATATAATGTAGAAATATTTGAAAAAAGGTAAACAAATCTAAATAATATAAATAGAAATTATAGATTTTAAAATATTTTTTTATACAAAAATACACTTAAATTAACTCAATTATACTATACATTATAAAGAGTTTTCTAATTAAAAACTAATTTTTTATTTCTCTCAGCAGCTTTATCATATTTGAAAGTTAGACAAATAAATTCTAATCTAATTACAGCCTAAAAAATACCAAAAGTGTTGAAGCATTTAGAACTATATTTTGCTCACCCTTATGAGCATATTGCATTTATCATGAACCGTGGTGAAAATTTAAAATTGTTAGGAAAATCAACAAAATTATTTAGAGATAAAATAAGAATGCAAAAGAAGTAAAATAAGAATGCAAAAGAGAATGTTTTGCAAGTAAAAAACTTTTCATTCCGCGTTACTACTATATTAGAAAGAAAGATGAATTCATAAAATTAATGAAATGTTGTGGAGGAATATATTGATTTGTTGACGAATGTGAATTTTTTTTATTGAGAGTGGTGTGTTGTTATTGAGAGTAGTGTAATGTATAGGAGTAATAAATAATTTAACCTGTAAGTTGTAATAAAACTTTATCTTTTAACTGAGATCTGAAAAAAATACAAAGTCTCACTACTAATTATACTCGATTGCTTCTTAGTAAGCTGCAATATATTTTAAATATTTTTGTATCTTAAAATGGGAAAAGAGTCGAGCTTTGATCTTATATACATCCATTACTCTTACGAATTGGGAGTTGTATTTTACAACGGTGTAAATGGAGTTCAAATGACCTTTGATTTTCTTGTGAGAATATATTTCGTTCACTTGTTGCAAAAAATTTAAATGCAAATGCTAACAAATCGAGATGTTCTCTATGAGATTTTATCACCCTGCTTATGTTTCTTATGATATATTGTAATCCATCATTTGATCAGCTTAATAAAATATCATTCCATGTACCAAATAGTGAAGACACCAACTTGAGTTGGCACCATCAAAGTTTTCGGTAGAAGAAACTAATAGAGAAGACGTCGTAAAGACATTAAATGACATTGAAATCAAGAAAAAAAATCAATAGGTAGAACTAAGAAGCCTAGCCAAGACGCCAACTGTCAATTCAAAACTTTTTTGCTGAATTCCGGTGAAGATGTTTGAACAGAACCACCATTACGGGCAGAAAGCCAACAATTAAAATTGAAATCAAGAAAGAAGTTCGATCCAAACCTAAAAAATCACTGAGTTGAGAGTCACCAGAATACGAACTAAGAACAAAAACAAAATAAAAAATTTGTCAGACAGAATTCGTCATCACTAAATTTGATAGTGGGGAACCAAGAACAATTCTACACCCAAATCTAACAAATTCAAATTTGTGAAAAATAAAGCCAAATCAGATTAAAATATAAATCAACGTCGAAAACTAAAATAAAAAATAATTAGAAATTCAAAATATTCCTATCAAGTAATGATGATGTGTATTAAGAATAAAGCATACAATAACACATTCAAAAAATTAATCCTTGTAATCAAAAGCAAGCAAATAACGTAACAAATCTAAATTTTCTTGAAAAACAACAAAATCATCCGTGAAGAATATTAAATGCACAATAAAATACTATTCAAATCCCTTCTCAACCTCTATATACAGAAACTTGCCAAAATCAAATGGATCTAACCAAAGCAACTATTTTCCTCCGAAAATAAAGAATGTTATGTGTCATTATGAAAATGTATTTACTACATATTTCATTCAAAAACAATGAAAATAGCTACACCACAACAACATTTATACACTGTAAAATAATATCACATGTTTGCAGAATTATAGATTTGAATTTGAATGTTGGGAAACATGAAAAAGAATACATAGTTTACTGCAAACAAATTAAAATGATACATATTTATTAAACTTTTCTTTTGAAAAAATTCATTCGATGTGTTACATATTTATTGAACTTTTCTTTTGAAAAAATTCAGCATGCCTAAAATTGAGTAAATTAATTCTTATACCCTTACTATAGAGCATATTCACTGTAAACTGTAGTGCCTAATCTATTTCTAGCTACTTCTTAACTTCTCTCATAGAGATAATGTATAATGATACAATTGCAAGCAACCTACTGATTTTATCCTTTGTCAATATTAAAAGATGAAGTAAGTTATTATATAGACTATAGTCTTTACAATGTGCATCCTAAATTCGTTATATGAAAAATCCGATATATTTATGTAGTGATATACCTATTACTATTAGCATAAGAGAGAGAGGTCGAGGGAATGCATCAGTACCTAAATGCTTAAAAGAAAAAAGCAATATATCAGCAGACTTCATGAATTCATTATGAAAAATGAACAAAGCAGGTGTGTTATATATGGCCTACCCAAGCTATAGAAACTTCAAGAACTGTTCCAAGTGTCCAGAAAGATAAGAACACTACCATCCAAGTGCCTCTCTATGGATAAAGTTGAAAATCAGGAGTGCAATCCCTTACTCAAGCAGAAACACAAAATTGGATATCAGGATAAAGTTCTTCAGTACCAAAAGAGCAAAGAATCACATATGTTTTTATGTTTTACCAAATGAACAAAAACTCACAGATGTTATTCACAATAATTAGTTATCAAGTTAAGCTACTTTTTACTACTTTTTCTATGTTGAGTTGGATGGCCATTTTTCGAAATAAAAATGGCATCACAGCCCACAGGCATATTATCAAATTAGATATAGACATATTCCAGTTAAGAGATTTAAGGAAGAAAGCTGCATCCCCACTCCTTAAATCAGAAACACACTGTTTTGAAATATTTCTAAAAAGATGGATATAATCCAGCATACTGAATAAAAATTCCTTCTCTACAGTCTACGCTATCAATTTTATCCTTAATTCATGTACTTACTTTCCTGGTAGTTTTAGGTATATATAAACACATCCACCTTATTAATTTTGTCGCTGAAACTTGGAATCCTTGACACTCAAATACAATCACCTGTCAAAAGAAATGAAAGCATAAATTGAGTCAAACTTAAGCTTCTAATCAATCAAGCTCCTAGATTTCATACAAATTTTCTCCTGTTTCTAACATCACGAAAGTATATCTTTTCTCACTACCACCCACCAATTTAACCTTATTTATCAAGAAAAGCATTTGTAACCAAAAACTTTACATTAAAATTACAGGTTCAAGAATCCTTAAATAATCCTAAAATATTCAAAATATGTGTGTATACCTTACATCCCATGAATACTTGATCAAACGACTCAAACATTTATCAAGCATTCATGATGTTCAAAGCTCTATAAATGCCCCTGAATCCTAATATTACCAGTTATAAGAGAATCAAAGATTTTAGCATGTTAATGATCAACAAAGAATATCTTGAAAATCAGAACTATATTGAGAGACTTTCTCATTCCTTTGTTTTTTACATTGGGAATAGTATTCTGAGAATGTAAAGCATGCCTGAGTACATGTTTAATAAAACTAAGTTCTACTGCTAAAGAAGAACATTAATCCTAAAACTAAGCATTGGATCTGCAAAAAAACTGCAAAAACAGCAAAAAAAAATATTTAAAAAAATCAATATCGTGGGAGATCGGCCGCTTGTACGCGGGTATCGGCCGTCTGTGCGTGGGGGATCGCTCGCCTGTGAATCGCGACCGCCTGGTTGCGTGGGGCTGTGCCGCAGTACATCGAGAGAGGCGGCGGTTGGTGGTGGGAGAGAGGGTGACGGCGATAGGCGGAGGAGAAGAGAGGGTGACGGCGATCGGCGGAGGAGAAGAGGGGGAGAGAGGGGACGATTTTTAGGCAATTTCTGGGCAATTTTGTGAGTTTGAGTGAGAATTAGGCTGACGAAATTTTGTGAGTAGAAGTGAGATTGGGATTATATTGAAACAGGAATCGAAAATCCCATTGAAGCAAAACAAATCCATGAAAGACCAACTAATATGAGTAAAATGATCAAAATCCTGAAAGGAGAAAATGGTTGAGGAAATGATCTGGAAAATTCTTGATGCGTATAATTTGTGAGAGAGAGTATCTATATGAACTTTGAATTTGAAGAGTTGGCTTCCTAAGAAAGCCTCATCGATTTGCTATCAATTTTTCTCGGTCCACTAACTGGGTTTTGTGCAGGTGATTTATTAAATAATAAAATAATATTTAGAGCTCCATCTCTGTTACTTTCACTGTAATTTACCGCTCGAGGTTCTTCAATCTTGACTATTCGTCCGATAACATCTGTATTTTACATGGAGAAGTCATTATCAGATTTGTTATGTAAGGTAATGCATTAAGATATATAATATATATATATATATATAATGCTTAAAATAATCATAGTAAATCAGTTTACCTATCATTTGAGTGTCATTCAACTTCTCAACAATGGATAGTTCAGAAAATGGCTAGAAATCATATAGTAATGTCGGAAATTCTTCGTCAAAAAGCTCTACAACTTTAGTATCATTGATGAAAATGATCTGTTTATGATTTTTTGTTGTTTTGAATTTGTTCTTGTTGACTGTAACAACAAAATTTTTGACTGCAAATAACCTTCCTTCTAGCAATGTTGATTCAAATCTTTTTATGTATGTTTGGTTAATTGTGGCGTGCACTCTTGTACCCTGAAATGAAATATACAAACAATACATTAATGCCTAAATGTGATGATTTTGGAAAGTATTTTCATATGATTGTGTTTATTAATTGGTAAAACTGGTTTTTATACCTCTATGTCATGGAATATGCATTCCAAATTCTGATAGTTTTTGTTTCCAAATGTAGGTGCGTGATATGCTCGAATCAACCTCATCTTAAGAGCCCATTGTGTCTTTGAAGAGTCGATCTCCTTGATTAATCGAAAGAGGGGAGCCATCTGCAATAGAAGTTAAAAATGGTTAACATTAAATGTAAATAAAAGGTAATATAAACTGCAATAGATGTTGAAAATGGTTAACATTAAAGGGAAATCAGTATTCAGAAACTAACATTGCAAGTTGAGAAGGTTTTGAACTGCAGTATAAACTTGTTTGTTTCAAGTTTGAAGTGAAATAAGTCATTACTTGAAGGTTAATTTATAATGATGAATGTTCCAGAATATTCTGAGGGCTGTAATTGGAATGTGAAGAGTCGGGTAAATGTTGCAGAATATCCAAATGTATACATTACCCATATCTGTAAATTTTTGTTGAGTGGTATTTTTTTTGTGTGCATGCGTGAAATGATTACATATTATATATATATATATATATATATATATATATATATATATATATTTATTGGGCTTTGAAAAGCTAGTCTTATATATCCGGCATTCATATTTAATGTTTTTATTTTTTCAGGTTACTATATGATTACAGATTCAGATTCAGGCCATTTTAAAGAGACTTATTTTTTTGGGCTTTAATTTATGATATTTTTAGTATTTGTATCCTGTAGCAAATGATTAATGTTTTAAACTATTTTTTATTTTGATATTTTTAGTGTTCGATTCTGTGTGTAATACAAATTTAGAGTTTTATTTTTGTAAATAGTGACATTAACCAATTCAGACTTATTCAAAGAATATTAATATTTTGGGGTTTAAGTAATAATTTTAAAAAATTGTATGTCTGGATCTATTGAAAAAGTTGCAGGGATTCAACAAATTATAAAAGAAAGTTTTATATCTTTTATATATAAAAATAAATAAAGTATGACCTAGTTTATAGGTCTGCTACCTCGGTTTGGGTGTGGCAGAAGCATGCTCACAATATTTTATAAATTAAAATAACAAAATTGTAATAAAAGGCTTATTAAAGATTTTTTTTTCCAGAATTAGTATAGTGAAATGGGCGGGAAAAGTGATAGTTACTATAAATGGCAGACTATTCTCTTATTATATATATATATAGATAGTGAGAGGTCCAAGCAATATCCTTTTGTAATAATTAAATATATTTAGGTCATCAAACATTATTCAAGTGCATGTGCTTCTGACTTTTGTACTCACGAGCGACAAAAAAAAGAATAGTGGTGACGTAAGTAGCTGCAATTCTTTTTGTGTTTTATTATATAATTAATTGATTAATTAGATGAGATTTGAGGATTGATTAGAATATGATTAGCATAAAGTGTACATTTTATTTATTTTGATAAAGTGTGCATTTTATTTTTTAAGGATAATCTTTGAATTTTCAAACCATGTGAGTGTCCCCTACAAAAATAGTACGAGAAAGGTACTTGAGAGACTAGTTTCTTGCGCGTAAATCATTCAAATTATTTGATAATGAAATTGATATAAAAGAATTATTTTAACACTTCTTTATAAATTTAAATTTTTAGATGAGATAAAATTATTTTATACTAGTAATTAGAATTTAGAATCGTCCACGTCCTAAGTTTAAATGAGTTTCTTCTTTAAGACTAGAGACCATAATTCAGTTCACAAGCAAGGAAGATTTGCACACCTCTCTATAAGTTCCAACTTAAAAAAAAAATCATTTTTTTGATTTGATCAATTGGTAGTAATCAAATTCTTTCATTAATTAATGTTATTTGGGGATTGCACCAATTATATAAATAGAATAAATTTCGTTTCGTACTCATGTAATAGCTAGTTTTAAATCACGTCAGAGTTATATATATATATATAGAGAGAGAGAGAGAGAAACTTCAGAGAATTATTGATAGCCTGTTTTTTTATATTGAATTATTTATTTTGAGAAGAAAGAATCCAAACAAAATTTTAATACTCCAGTTTAATTTTATCAGGCAAAAACTTATATATAAGTTTGACCCAATTATGCTCATTTAATTGAACACAAATTTTATCGAATATTAATTAATTTATGTATAAAATAGATATGTTTAAGATATGATGTAGTATTGTATGATATTTTTCAAAAAGAGTAATATACAAATCACTTGGGTGAAAAAGTAAAAAAGAAAAACTATTTAATTTAAATTTGTAAAATTGTATCCATTTTACAGTGAAATTGGGACAGGTTAGATTTTTTTTTTAAATTAAATTAAATTAATCAGTTTTTTTCTCTTTTGAGTTTGGCCAGATAAGATTTTGTCCTTATGTGTGTATATATAAGCAATCTCATCATGATTATATATTAATATATATAATAATTAGGTGCGAATGAAATTCAAAATGAAGCATTTAAAAAACAAAACTAAAGCTAAGTGGATTAGTCATGCACGTATGATGATTAAAATATGAACTGTATGGTTTTGAAAAACCTAATCGGTTCATTCAAAAGAAATATATAAAACTACATATTTATGAAATTAAAAATAAATATTTTTCAAGAAATAAAAAATAAAATTTGAAACCTGAAGGGCTAGAATCATGCTCTAAGTTAGGTCATTTAAATGTGTGCACCACACCTCTCGGTTGGATTGAAGCATGCAATAATTATTACAGTTTTGATGGGCCATCTTTGCATATGATTGAATTTAGTACGTGTTGCTTGTGTTGTGTGTGAAACACACCCACCCCACAAAACAATACTCCCTCCATCCCGAAAAGTTTGCGGGAAATCTTGGGCACTTGGTTTAAGAAAAAAGTGTAATGATGAGAGTGTTGAAGGGTAATTTTGTAAATTTTTATATATAAAGTAAATAAAGTAGGTGGATTGAGTGTATGGTGGGTCCCAAAAGTAATGACATGAAGGGTAAATATGTGTATATTGTGAGGGTGAGGATTGTGATGATTATTTCGTATGCAAACTTTTGGGGGACAAACAAAAAAGGAAAGTATGAAAACTTTTCAGTACGTAGGGAGTACTAATTACTCCGTCCTATAATAACTTTTATAATTTTTTTTATTAAGTATTTTAAAATAAATTTTTTATAAACTTTACTCTTACAATATCCTCAATTTTAAACAAGTATTATTACTTTTTCTCCACACATACACAAAACTCGACTCCATTTCTTTACTTCACACATAAAATGTTACAAAATTACCCCTCAAAATTACATTCATTATTACATTTTCTTAATATGTGTTTTGTTGGGTCTTTTCGTCGTATCCGTTGAGATTCGACGGGCACCGTCTCAGGCTCCTGAGATCGGATCGATTGGGATGGGTAGAGAGGAAGACCAAAATTACGTCTGATAGCACTCACCTCAAGACTAGCTCTCATACTAACTCTCAATTATACTTCACAGAGAGAAAGAAGAAATAACCGACTCCAATAGTCTTAAGTGAGAGACTGTCTTAAACATAAGCAATTAGGGCAACATGTTGACTATGAACTATTCAATATGTGTTTATCTATCCATGAAACTTATTAGGAGTAGGAGGGAGAGTAATAGAATTTGCATTTATGTTTATTGTATATATCCACATATGATTAAACTCAAATTGAAGAGGAAAAAGAAGAAAGATGTAAAATTTGGTGAGAAAGGGGCATCTTGGTAAAAAGCAAGAAAAGTGCACACAATAATAATAGTTTAATTAAAATGTATACTATGTTTAGAGGGTGCAATAATCATGCTTAAGTACCGGTGGCCTAACTTGGCCGACAATGAATTATTTAATGTGTTTGCAATCGTAGAGATTGGTGGGGTCCACGCCACACAACTCAACTCAACTTTCTAGTTAAGCAAAGATCCTGATTCGTGTTTATGAATCATATTCCATCAACCATTATCAAACACTCCTTAAGGTGTGTTTGGCCTACTTTTTTTCTTTTCCCTTTTTACTCTTTTCTCTCTCTCACTAACAAACAATAATGAGGAAATTATCCTCAATTCTAGTGCGCATCTTTATCTCATCCAACACCCCACAATCCTCCTCCTAATCCTGTTCACCAAAATCAGATCCCATTCCCACAACATTTTTAAACAAACATGGTGTAACAGACATGTCATCTGGTCTGCTCTCTTTATCACCCTACACTAGCCTTTTCCATTTTACTAACTCCTCATTTACCGCTAATTAACCTCACTCGCCATTGGGCCCATCCTTTTTTTTTTTTTTTGAATAGTAAAAGATGGAATTCTCATATCACCCGAGTACTGGTACTCAACCCATATTTTGAATTCTATTCTTTTCCTCCCTTTTCACGGTAGTTTCACACCATCAATATATATTGAGATTCAAACTATCTACCAATAATATCTTATAATTAATACTCGTATTCAAAATATATTCTAAACTAACCCATAATTTATTATGGGTCTCGACTTCCCATTGACCTGCTAAATTTATTGGACCGTCCTTCAACCCGACTCTCGACTGTACGTAATTTTGAATTCACGATCCTCATTCTCATCATAATCTAAGAACACCTCATTAAAGAAAATGTGCAAGTAATTACACAGGACGAAAATCTCCCTAATAGGGAATAATCAATTATTCACAATTTTAAATATTTTTAACTATCAATTTAGAATTTACAAATATTAAGATTATGCTTAATATATTAAAATTAATATCCTTATTTATTAATTACATTATTATTTCTTAATTTCAAATTTCTTTTAAAATATTCAAATCATGTTTGGATAACTAATAATTATAAAATGTGTGAATTCAAAAATTGTTCTAATACCAACTCTAAAATTGATAATTTTGCATATTTTAAGATCCGAATCGATTTTAAAAATATTTTACTCCATTCTTTTTACAATAAATAATATTTTACTCCATTATTTTTACAATAAATAATATTTTATCATTTTTTGTACAATTTTTTCTAATTTATAATTTTCTTTTAACTTTAAAAATACTTATAAATTATATAATGTAGATAAACTTGTCAAATAATAGCTTTCTTATTTCTTAAAAAAACTAAATCACCATTAACAAATTGAGTAAGGGGTAAATTATTAATTTAAGTTTGATTAAAACTCATGAAAAGGGGGCAATAGTATGATTGCATTAATTTAAGGCGGTGAAAGCGTGAAGCACAAATATAGTGCACAAGTTGGGTGGCTAATGATTGATGTACGCATGTATGTATGTATATACGTATAAATAATTGTTAGGGGTCAAAAAAAAGGGGTGTGAGTCATGATTCTGTTGTGTTGATGTGTGTTCCCCATTTCCATGTGAATCCACGTATTCTAGGGAGGAGGGGGCGTCTTTTAGTTTCCTCGTTCTTGGTCATCAATCATAATAAGTGGGGTTCATTTGGTCAACTGTGTGTGAGATACAGGCACAATATGTATGTTAGTGTGTGTGAGAGAGATTGAGTGACTTTTCTTCACACAAATTCCTTTCCATACTTATTCTTTCTGTTGATTATTAATCACCCACCCACCCACCCACCCACCAAATCCCCCATTACAAATCTCTCCCCCCACTCCCTCCCTTAATCCCCATTTCTCAAATCACACTCTTTTTCTCTCTCAAAACACTCTTTCAATTTCTCCTCTTTTTCTTAGTTTCAATGGGGTTTGATGATTTATGCAATACAGGGCTGGTTTTAGGATTGGGATTCTCGCCGGCGACGGCGGGAGAAGTGAAGCCCAGAAAGCCGGTAGCTCTGTTCGGGAAAGCTTTTGAGCCGTCATTGACGCTGAGTCTTTCCGGCGAAACCTACGATCTGATTGCGGTGGATTCCGATAAGGGTACAACTGATCATGATTTGTATAGACAGGACAGTGGTGCCTCGTCTTTCTCCAGCGTTAAGAGGGAGAGAGAGGGCGGGAGTGAAGAGGTGGATATAGTGAGGGTTTCGTCTAGAGTTAGCGATGAAGATGATGATGGATCCAATGGAAGGAAGAAACTTAGGCTTACCAAAGCCCAATCTGCCCTTTTGGAAGAAAGCTTCAAACAACACAGCACTCTTAATCCTGTAATTTTCTCTCTTTTTCTCTGTGACAATTCATCAAACACCTAATATGCACTCTTTTCTCTCTGTGACAATTCATCAAACACCTAATATGCACTCTTATCTCTCTGTGACAATTCATCAAACACCTAATATGCACTCTTTTCTCTTTGTGACAATTCATCAAACACCTAATATGCACCTTCTTAAATACAGAAACAAAAACAAGAGCTGGCTCGGGATTTGAAGCTCCGTCCTCGCCAAGTTGAAGTGTGGTTCCAGAACCGCAGAGCCAGGTCCGATCACACTTTTTCAACTTTCTGATAATTTTATTTTCATTTAGATCAAATATAACATTTAAAAACCAGACAGGGTTGGTTGAGAGATGCAGGGGCCAGGTGTTTCTATCTTTTTTTGTACCCATAAATTATGCGGATACGTATTTTCTTCCAAAATAAAACAAAATATTAATTAATGGTCCAAAAAGTTAAAAACCCCTGAAATTGAAATACTAATTAATTCCTTCTTCTTTTTTCAGGACAAAGCTTAAGCAAACAGAAGTAGACTGTGAGTTCTTGAAAAAATGCTGCGAAACTTTAACAGATGAAAATCGGCGGCTTCAAAAGGAAGTAGCCGAGCTGAAGGCGCTCAAAATAGCTCAGCCGCTCTACATGCAGCTTCCGGCAGCCACCCTCTCCATGTGCCCCTCCTGTGAAAGAATCGGCGGCGGCGCCGCCCCTGAAAACGCCGCCAAGAATAACCCCTTCGTTATGGCTCCAAAGCCGCACTTCTACAACCCCTTCTCCAACCAGTCGGCTGCTTGTTAATTAAATAAATTAAATTAAATAAAAAAGGTAGTAAATATTAATGATGGAATCCCACAACCCTGTTTTTTTATTCGGTTAAGGGCTTGTAGAAAAAGGAGATAAGATAATTAAGTTCATCTAATTTCTAGAAATTAGGAAAAATTACTAATGTTTTTTTTTTTTTTTTTTTGTGTGTAGTAGTTGTATATCGTAATTATTTTATTAAGATATATATTATGAAGGGATAATATTGTTTACTGTTCCTTTTCATGCCTTTGCCTTTTTGTGATCGATATCCTGCAATTATTGGTCTATCATTGGTGATTGATAAAATGTACATGTACCTAGATTTAAATAATTAGTTAGTTCCTATCTCTTTATCTTTTTAGTATTTGATTCAATTTTATTTTATTTGGTACATATCCATGTTGAATTTCCAATATTATACTTCCCCATCCAATAATATGTTACTCACCCCGTAAAATGTATGTAAAAAATGAGTGCTTTTGGTGTTTGGAAGTAGTATTTTTATTAAAATTGCACTAAAAAATAATTTAATTACAACTTTTAATCATCTTCTCGCTTATATTTTTAATATTATTTACATTTAAGAATTACATGTCATGTAATCCGGTATTATATAAATTATAAAAACAATTAGGGTAAATCAAATAAAAATGAGCAATATTTAAGAAATGTACATCGTACACGCCTCTATCTCCTCGTTGCTTTCTGCATGTTTGGTAGTAATTTCTAAAACACTTCCGGAACTGTATGCAGACAAATGCACGTGGGCCAACGCTCTTTGTACCCTAGTTCATAACATTTTGTTTATTTTAATGTTACATTGTCTACTCAATTATATATACTTTAGCATAACTAAATTAGTATACTAATTTTTATATATAAATGAATATGTAAATTAAGAAATTGTAATATGCAAACAATTTTGATGGATTTAGATAGTGTGAGGGTTGAGTTTATAAAGTATTATACTCCCTCTGTATCAATATAAAGTGGAGTGATGTGATTGTGAGAGAAAAAATAATAGATTTACAAAAAATGAAAGGAAAAATTTAGTGTGGAATATAAAAAAAAGAAATTGAATAAACAACTCTAATAAATTGTAGAAAAAATAATAAATACGGAGTATTAAATTTGGGGTCAAATATTTTTTAAAATGTGTATTTAAATGAATAGATACAAAGTAATTGAGGTGATAATAATAGAATAGAGATGATGGGGCGGGCGTTGAGATGCCCCAACTTTATGAAGACGGGTGGGCCATACCCCACGTGATGTTCCCGTGTCTCCCACCCCCACCAATTATCAACACCAATACTTTTCTCCATCTCTATCTTTTTTTTAGACTTCAACTAATTAATTTACCATAAATATCTTTAAGGTATTTGTAAAATAATTTATTCATTTTAAAATTTATTTACTACACTAATTTATTACTTACTCTCTCCCTTCATTTATAAATTTTTCATTTTACTATTTTGATCAGTTCGTCTATAATCTTTTTATACTCTTTTTAATAATTTTTTTTTATTTTAAATAGTTAATAATGCATTCAAAATAAAATCGATGGAGTATAATTCTTTTAACACGTGTTTTAAAAAATATTGATTAATTTATATATAAGTAAACGTGCAAAGTAAAAAGGTGAAGAATGTATTAATATATTAAAAGAATAAATATTTTTATTTATAAAAGTGTACATATTAAATTTAAATGTTTTAAAAAAAAAAGTAAAGTACTATCTATTTTTCTCTCTCACCACATTTTATTTTACCTTATTATTATATTCTTTTATGTGGTCCAAGTATTTGAATGCTTGGATTTTATTTTTATTTTTGAGCAACCCTCTAGAATTAGTCCTGAATCTTGAATTTTATTAAATTCGTATCTGTCGTCTCTATTATTAATCATGAGTCAAATTCAGGATATACTGAATATGGTCTAATTAATAGAGTATAAGAGAAGTCAAATTTTAAAGGTTAATTTATGTAGTTTGATCGTGTATTTCAACTCAATTGTACGGTATTTGAGAATTAAGAGGACTGTCTGCTCTCGTGGAGGTTCCCAATCAAAGCCGTTTTATAATAATAATCACGTTTGTTTAATGAATTTAGAGGTAGATTAGGTGGGTAAACACACCACAATTCATGATTTGA
The DNA here is from genome assembly GCA_963675135.1 of Galeopsis tetrahit. Taxonomy (NCBI): domain Eukaryota; kingdom Viridiplantae; phylum Streptophyta; class Magnoliopsida; order Lamiales; family Lamiaceae; genus Galeopsis; species Galeopsis tetrahit. The sequence continues at coordinate 3,650,512 of OY776120.1, forward strand.
TAAATGTAAAATCAAAATATTTCATTTAATTTTTTTTTAGATAAGTGCGAAAAGATAAATATTTAAAGACAAAATTTTCTCTAAAAATGGAAAATAAAATGGGAGGAATATTATTTTTAAAATCAAGTCTAAAATTTCAAATCCTTTAAAATTTTACTCAATATTAATACCTACTACTATAATATACTCCCTCTATCCCATAAAAATTTGCACACATTCCATATATGAATGTCCCGTACTAATTTGTAAACTTTTCATATATGGATGTCCCATCACCCTCAAAATATACACATATTTATCCATATGTCATTACTTTTTCACACTCAATCTACTTTTTACTTTACTTTATTAAAAAAGTTTACAAAACTATCCCTCAAAACATCACTCATTACACTTTTTCTTACACATTTATTAAAATGTGTGTCATCCCAGAGGTGCAAGTTCCTCTGGGACGGAGGGAGTAACTATTTTATTTTTTTAGACACAAATTTTAGTACAGTGTCACACATTTTTTAATTATTATTACTGAGTAAGTTTATTGTAAAGTCGGGTTCACGCTATTAAAAATTACTGTAATATACAAGAAGTAATTCTCCATTTTTTTATAAGTTTGAATTTTTAAATGAGACGAAATTCTTTTATGATATCAAAGTTTAAAGGTTCACGCTGATACATTTTAGATTCGATTTCTGCTGGAAACAACCCAATTCATTTAAATTGTCCATTCAAATAAGACGGAGGGAGTGAGTATATTTTTATACGAATTTTCTGTGAAAAGGAAAAGGATAGGGAGAATAAATTATTGGCAAAAACTTGTGTGAGATGGATTTTTTTCTGTGAGATGGATACCTTTTAATCCATATTTCAAATTTTAAGTAGGATAATCCAAATTTTTTTTTTAGATTTTAATTTGTAAAAAAAGTGATAATATTTTTAACAAAAATGACTATCATTTTTTACTTAAACACTACTATTACATCACTTTTTATATACGAGTACCGTCTCACGTATCATTCTGTCTCACCCAAGCCTGACCCTAAATTATTTAGAGAATATGAAGTCCTGCAGATTTTAAGCCTATGAATAGAGAGAATTGTGGTGTGGAAGTGTAACTAAAATGAATGATGGTGTCAGATGACTTTCATGGAAGCTACGGGTTTTGATTTGATAGCCTAATCATAATGAATGTCGTCACTTATCACCATAAAAATCACCATCACCATCACCATCACCATCATACATCATACTCCCTCTTTCCGTCTATAAGCTTCCCGTTACTTTTTGATACAGAGATTAAAAAAGTACCATCATACATCATACTCCCTCTGTCCGTCTATAAGCTTCCCGTTACTTTTTGATACAGAGATTAAAAAAGTGATTAAATAGTAGATATAGTAGAGTACAAGTGATGTGATTGGGAGAAGGAGAGAGATATAGAGAAAAAGTAAAATACGAATATAAAGTGAAGTGTAAGAAAAAATAGTTACCAAAAAGGGTATGGGAAGCTTATAGACAGACATGCCAAAATGGTAAAATGGAAAAATTATAGGCGGACGGAGGGAGTACTACATATCGAGATGTATACACTTTTTAAGAAAAAAATGTACTGATATGAAAGTTAAATTTGTAAATTTTATATGAATAAAATAAAAAGATTGGTTTAAATGAATTAATGTGAAAATATAATTTATGGAGAAGTTTATTTTTAAATCGTGCAATTAATTATGAGACGAACGAATAAAGTAAATGTGCAATCAATTGTGGAACAATCGAATATAACTTTCAAAATAAATTTACTAGTCCTGTTCTAAATTTTTTTTGCACAGGTAGTGTGATACACCCACAACTTTAGTAATATTAAGTAGTTAAATATAAAATGGGTAGTTTAGATAATTTATTAGAGTGTAAAAAGAGTTTAATGAGGTACAAGATAAAATGTTAGTGAAAAATGAATGATATTTTAAAAAATTAAAATAATGTTACAAGTATACTAATTTTATATGGGAAATTAGTTCCAGTAACGTACTTTTTCTATTCAAAATTTTGTTTAAATAACTTTGACTCAAAATTAATAAAAAAAAAAGTTCCCTTAAATTCTTCTCATATATAAGACATAGCACAAACTCCATTTTTTGAAAAAGAGGACCATTTAAATAAAAAAATTAAGAAGAATAAATTTTTAAATGAAATTTTAGATTGACTAGCCTTTGAATATACTCTAGAACTCTTTTTATATTAAATGTATGCAAATAATTATGAAATTATCCGAAAAAAAAGTGTACCAATAATTTGCAAGGAGGTGGAAGTACATCTTTCTTTTACAATTGATGTTTTCATAACTTTACACCTCAAAGTCCATTCAACACGGCTCCTTTTTATTTTATTTTTTCTACATACACAATTTAGTCAATCTTTTCAAGAAAATCAAAACTAATTAAACGACTTTGTATTTTAAAAAATGCTTTAATTCCTTATAAAGGTTATATATTTTATTATAAATTATTTTTTTAATAAAAAAAGAAATCTATGTTTTCTTATTCATTTTTCAAGATCGAAAAAAAAAATACTTATAATAACAAAAGTATACCATTTAGAAAACATATAACATTTTCAGAATAAAAAGTTATTTGAAGGCGATTTTGCCATTTTCTAACAAGTTACACTGAATTTGACCAGTGTTGAACACATGAGTGTATTTAACAATTCTGGGGTGTTAATAGTTGCCCCCCTAATTATTAAAATTGAGTAGAATTTGGTGTTTCGTTTCTCAAATACATTACTACATGTAAAATATGATATCACACTTAATTTTTATATAGCTCAATAAGTGAAAGAAAAAAAATTGAAATATGATTAATTATTTAAAAAATAAAAGTGCCCTCGTCATTAGAAAAAAGTGCGTCTCCATAAATATATTGATGCAATTGTTCACTTACAAACAATATATATTAAATGAATTTTTAGATCATGCATGACGCGAATCAATCATTTTCTAGACAAACTTGGTTGCTTGTAATCTTAATAGAGTAATGATTTGAAGGAGTTTCAACATTTGCATGCACTTGTGACAGATGACAATACCATTTGTAATAATATCTTAATCAAATTAAGAATTGCAGAGGAGAAATTAAGAAATGTTAATTAGTTGAATATATATGTGGCTACTACTACTATGCATGTTGCCTATGATCAAACTTGTCTATTCTATCCAACCAAAGACAATAAGACCAATGGAATTAGCAAAGGGCAATTCACAATATATATATACATACATTCAAAACAACAAAAGACAAGGAATTGTTATTATTATTATTATAGAATAAGAAGAAGAAAAAGAAGATAGGTCACACAGTAATATAAAATTTTCCTTAAATCTTCGATCCACCTGTTAGAAATTAATATACAAGAATTAATTCTTACCCTCTCTACAAGTTCGGACTTTTAGATGAGACGAAATTCTTTCATGTATGGTATCAGAGTAAATCGGGCAAAACGACCTGGGTTCGATTCCTGTTGAAAACACTCCACCCATTTAAATTGTCCACTCGATGGTGTTAGTGTTAGGAATTAATATACACGAATTAATTCCCAACCTCACTACAAGTTCGAACTTTTAGATGAGACAGAATTCTTTCATGGTATCAGAGCAAACCGGGCAAACGACCTGGGTTCGATTCTGTTGGAAGCACTCCACCCATTTAAATTGTCCACTCGATGGGCCTCCTCCCCAAAAAGGGTAAGAGGTGTTAATCCGGCCCACGAGTGAGGGGAAGTGTTAGGGCATGTTTGCTTTGGGATTTTGAGGATTTTGAAATCCGGATTTCAAAATTCTAATGCTTTTTGTGTTTTGTGTTTATTTTGGGATTTATATAGGGTAGGATTTAACATTATAGTATAGGATTATAGGTTTTATAAGTGGTTTGTAGGTATTTATAGGGTTGACTTTTATAGGGTTTATAAGTATTTATAGGGCGGGATTTTGAAATCCTGAATCAAAATCCCAAAGTGTAACGGGGGTGGAGTTTCGAAATCCCAAATTCGGATTTCTCATCCCAAAACAAACATGCCCTTAGGAATTAATATACAAGAATTAATTCCTACCCTCTCTACAAGTTCGGACTTTTAGATGAGACGAAATTCTTTCACCACCGAAAGAAATCAAGTCTCAATCAAAGCGTGAGAAGTAGAGGAAGAGCATGCAAACATAATTTAGTATACATATTTAGTATTAATTGTTAACATATAGAGTTAATTCTATCACGTTTTCTGATATCCTTCAATTTCTTAAAGAATTTTATTAATTTAGTATATATTATATTGCCTTGAATTTATTTAGGTTTTTAAAGCAATCGTTTTAATTAAATGATAGTTTAGCAAATTAAGTAGGTAGTGGAAATGATAGCAACAAATGCCTTTTACTCGCACGCTATCTTATAAAAACTCTACTCAATAATGGCTATAAATTAATTAAATGGGATCACCATCGATTTCAATATTTGTTCTCACTTCACATAGTTTGAAAGCCAAACGCAAAGGAGATGAAAGAATTCTACAAGGAAACAAACTCCGTTTCATTCTATTTTATTTATATATAAAAAAGGATTAATATTTATCTTGGTTTTTTAATAAAAAGAAAGAAAAGAAGGTCCCATATAATGCAAATCCGTAAGATATACAAATGTTTTGTAAAATCAGCTTATGTATTTTTGGCAGACTAAGGAGTTGTGTTGTAGTACTTTTGCCTAAAAATATATTCCAAGATTCAAATGGACAGGTTCCTAATTGGAACATTTGGGCTTCCAAGATTTAGTGAATTATATATAGAGAGAATATAGTATTCTTTCTATTATATGTGAAAGTTACCCAATTTTCCTTTTTTGTTCTTCTCAATTAAAGTTATTCATTCTTTTTTTGGTAAATTATTTTCTCTCACATTTCATTATATTATTTTCTCTCTCCATCACATCATCTCTAATACATCTACTTAACCTTCGTGCCCAAAGCTCATGAAGAGTTTTCATCGGGACGGAGAGAGCTAGTATATACTAGTGTTTGTTTAATTACTTGTTAATTTATAGAAGTATAATCATGTTCAAACTCCTTTTAATTTATTGGGTTGTAATCCCATGAAATTTAGTGGTTGGATTTATCTGTTTCACTTTTCGTGTTTTACTGTTGTTTTATCCTATTTAATCTTTAATACGTGTCGTCTTCAATACTATAGGACATTGATTATTTTTTAATATAACAATGTTAATCATTCATATAGTAAGTGAAACATAAAAAGTGAAACATGATCTGAAATGTAAGGACACGTAATGTTAGTAAGAAAATAGAGAAAAGAACAAATATATAGGAGGACGACACTTGTCTTTTGTTGGATAAATTGTCGGTGTGCTTAAGTGTGTGTAATTAAGATAAGATACTTTTTAATATTAATTTGGACCAGCTGACTCGGCTCCACCTCTGATTTATAATGAAATTTGACATGACAACGATCCTTAAATCTTTTTCGTGTATATATATTTTTTTGAGTTAATTCTAAATAAATACATCATTCTTAGTTTCAAAATCAATTTAATCACGAACTTCACGATTATTATAAAAAAAAAAACTCAACTTTTTATTGTGTTGCAATTCAATACATTTTTTTTTTTTGACCAACCATCAATGATGTGATTTGTCGGAGTTCGTCACGTCAGATTACACTTTTTTTTTTCATATCAGATAACACTTTATAAAAATAAAATTTTAAAAAATAATAATAAAACTAGCATTTTTCTGAATCTTCCCCCCTTCTTAAATTCAATTAAATTCTTTTCTTCTGTTAGGAATTAATATACAAGAATTAATTCCCACCCTCTCTACAAGTTCGGACTTTTAGATGAGACGGAATTCTTTCATGGTATCAGAGCTAACCGGGCAAACGACCTGGGTTCGATTCCTGTTGAAAGCACTCCACCCATTTAAATTGTCCACTCGATGGGCCTCCTCCTAGATGAGACGGAATTCTTTCATCTTCTAACCCAAAATTTAAAATTTCCTAAAAATCATCCAAAAGCAAAAAATAAATAAATAAAACTCACGCATGATAAATTTTCATGCACTGTCTTATTTCTCTTTTCTAAAGTTGTAGGTTATGGTCATGTTATTTCTTTTCATTTAGTGGAATTCTTTCATCTTCTAACCCAAAATTTAAAATTTCCTAAAAATCATCCAAAAGCAAAAAATTTAAAATATGAAAATATTCCAATCATTATACAAATTCAATATGAAAATTAGTAATTGGAATATTGTTAAAAAAAGTTTGAAAAACAAGAGTATAAAAGCAAGTTAATTTTCAACCATATTGAATATAATAAAAATTAGTACAATTCCATATATATCCAACCACATTCTCATCATCAACTCTATATATTCGTACCCGTCCTTTTAGGGATCCAGCCATTTTGATAAAAAAAAAAGGTTTATTATAAGATGCACAATACAAATGTTCATTCGATTCCATAACGTACTTCTTGTCGCCACACTGGACAATATCAGATCTATTCCAGAAAAACCAACAATTACTTCTTGTTGCTGAACAAATATCAGATCTATTTCAGAAAAACCAACAATTACTAAAACCAACAATTAGAGTTAATTACGCAGTTATCTTGTAAATATATTGTTAATTCTAAATAAATATGTCACGTATCAATTTAATCACGAACTTTTATAATTATTGTAAAAAAAATTAAACCTTTCATCATCGTGTTGCAATAGCATACTAAAAGTTACCGTTAGACTTTCTAATGTACAAAATATTTACAATTAAAGACTCAAAAAAATAAGTTCTAGCATAAACATAAACTGAATGATCATAAAAAAATCATCAACTCATTGGCGAGACTCTCTTGAGTACTCACAACATTATTTCAACTTCCTATTCTACCCCTCACCTCTCACTCTGAACTATCGCAGCTCCACCACCTCCTCTTCTACCTCTCATAGTACTTGCCACACTCTCTCTGCATCACTCACATATCTTCTCTCCATAGAGGAATGAATATAACAATATATAGTTCTTAGAAATATACAAATATTTAATAAAATAAGAAACTTACCTCATATAAAACCATTTTTCTTGTGTTTACAATCTCTTTCTTTTGAGGAGAGGTGATGGTCATCATAATCACATATCTTAGAACCAGGCGCGAATGAATATAACAATATATAGTTATGAGAAATATACAAATATTTAATAAAATAAGAAACTTACCACATATAAAACCATTTTTATTGTGTTTACAATCTCTTTCTTTTGAGTAGAGGTGTTGGTAATCATAGACACTTGCTCCACTAACTTTACTCCATTTAACATGACATTTAAAATTTTAAATGATGATACTTGAGTGAACATGATAAAAGTACATAATTTATATTGACCGACTGCTGCAATCATTGCCCTCTGTAGAATTGTAAAAATGGAATCCATTGATGGAAAGCTTGATTGAGTTTACAAAATTTAGAAGAAAGAATTTGTTAACTTCCAGCAGGAAGATACAATAGTATATTTATACTAATCACCTCTAAACTAACAAACTAAACTGCTATTAACAAACTAACTAACTAACACTAATAACACATCTAATTAATGGGTGTATTTCTAGATATGGGAAGTGTATCTACTAACCCTTTATACCCCCCTCAAAATGGGAGTGTATATCCAACATGCCCATTTTGGATTTGTGCACCATGAATGGAGTTGGTGAAAGAGGCTTTGTGAGGATATCTGGAAGGTTATCTTCAGTAGGGATATGGATGAGAGTAAGAAGCCCTTCTTGAATCTTTTCTCTTGTGAAATGGTTGTCCAAAGCTATGTGTTTGGTTCTTTGGTGGAGGCAAGGATTGTGAGCAATGGAGAATGCACTCTTACTATCTGTGTACATGTTGGAAGGAGTAGAATGCCGAACTTTCAAATCTGCAAGGATGTAGTGTATCCATTGGAGCTCACAAGTAGTGGAAGCTAAGGCTCTATACTCAGCCTCAGCAGAAGATCTGCTAACAGTGGTCTGTTTCTTTGATTTCCAAGATATCAGGGAGTGTCCAAGATATATGCTATACCCTGTAATGCTTCTTCTTGTGTGCACACATCTAGCCCAATCAGAATCTGAAAAGGCATGAAGTTTAAAAGTGTTATCAACAGGATAGAAAAGGCCAGTTCCAGGGTTGCTCTTTAGATATCTTAGAACCCTATGAACTGCCTTTAAGTGGGAATCAATGGGATTTTGCATGAATTGACTCAAGGTCTGAACAGCATAAGAGATATCAGGCCTTGTAACAGTTAAGTATAAAAGTTTTCCCACTAATTTCCTGTATTGTTCAGGCTATGCAAGAAGAGGAGAGTGAGTATTAAAGGTAATTTTGGAATCCATTGGGGGTGGAGCAAGGTTTGCTTCCCAAGTATCCAGAATCATGAAGTAAATCAAGAGTATACTTTCTTTGACAAAGAGTTAGGCCTTTACTATTTCTGCCAATCTCAATGCCTAAGATATACTTTAAAGGACCAAGATCCTTAATAGTGAACCTGCTGTGTAAGTGTGCCTTGATGGACTGAATTATAAGAAGATTAGTCCCAGATATAATGAGGTCATCAACATAACAAAGTATAGAAGTGAAATCAGTACCATTGTGTCTAGTAAACAAAGAGGTGTCAGCTTTGGACTGTATAAAACCAAGAGATAGCAAAGACGTGGTTAATTTAGAAAACCACTGTTTGGAAGCTTGTTTTAAACCATATAGACTTTTGTTTAATCTACAGACTTTGTTATTAGGAGAAGGAATGAGACCAGGAGGGGGGACCATGTAAATCTCCTCATCAAGATCACCATGTAAGAATGAATTATTAACATCTAATTGATGAATATGCCAATTTTTAGAAATAGCAACAGCCAATAGAATTCTTACAGAAGTGATTTTAGCAACAGGGGAGAAGGTGTCAAAGTAGTCTATGCCCTCTTGTTGTGTATACCCTTTGGCAACTAACCTAGCATTGTACCTCTTTATACTGCCATCAGATTTATACTTAATCTTGTAAATTCATCTACAGCCTATACAATGTTTGTCTTTAGGAAGATTAACTAGAGACCATGTGTTATTTCTATTTAGAGCATCTAATTCCCGATTTATAGCAGAAACCCAATTGATGTCTAAAGCAGCTTGCTTATAAGTTTTGGGTTCTTGAATTTGGGATATAGAGGCAATAAACTTTTTATAAGAAGGTGTAAGCCTAGTAGTAGACAAATTTTTTTGTATAGGATATTGTTTTCCAGCAGATGAAGAAAGAAGTTTAGCATGATCAAGAGAGGCAGGTAAAGAAGTCTCATAAACTTGTAAGTAAGCAGGTTGAAATTTAGTCCATGAAGGTCTTGAGGGTGGTTGAACCTCAGGAACAACAGGAGCAGAAATATTAGGATCTTGAATATCAAGCACAACAGTATCATCAAGCACAGTAGTATTATCAAGCACATGAGCAATATCTTGTAAATGGACAGAATGATCATCAATATCATCAAAAGTATTCTCAAAAGAATTGGCCCAAGAAGGAGTATTAGAATTGTGATGAATAGTAGGGACAGGTTCAGAAAAGGGAAAAGTGTCCTCATAAAACCTCACATTTCTGGAAACAAAAATCTTACCAGTGGTGATGTCCAAAAGTCTATACCCTTTGGTACCAAGAGGATAGCCAAGAAAAACACATTTTGTGGCTCTAGGATCAAACTTGTGTTTATTAGAAGTTAAAGTGTTAGCAAAACATAAACATCCAAAAGTTTTAAGGAAAGAGTACTCAGGTTTCTTGTTGTACAACATCTCAAAGGGAGATTTATGTTGAAGTATGTGAGAAGGAATCCTATTGATTATATATGCAGCAGTTTTTATGGATTCACTCCAGTATTTTAATGGCATGGAAGATTGAAACATAAGAGCTCTAGCAACTTGAAGTAAGTGTTGATGTTTCCTCTCAACAATCCCATTTTGTTGGGGTGTTTCAACACAAGATGTTTGATGGAGAATACCATACTTATGATAAAAATCAAAGAGGAGAAATTCAGTGCCATTGTCACTTCTAACAGTTTTGATCTTAGTGTCAAATTGAGTTTGTACCATATTATGAAAATTTTCTAAGGAATATTTAACATTACTTTTAGCTCTTAAGAGGTAGATCCAGGTGCATCTACTAAAATCATCAACAATAGTGAGGAAAAACCTATGACCAGTAGCAGAAATTAAAGAGAAAGGGCCCCAAACATCACAATGAATTAAATGAAAAGGATGAACAGAAGTGGATGTGCTTAATGGGAAAGATTTCCTCTTTTGTTTTGCTAAAGGACAAATCAAACACTTATATTGAGAATCAGAAGCATTAACATTCAGTTCAGGTATATGCAACATACATCTTCTAGGTATATGACCTAGTCTTTTATGCAAAAGATCAAAGTTACAAGAATTGGAAAGTATGCTATTAGCAACAACAGAATGTTCAATAGCAGAGTTAATTGAGGAATGAGCAGTTTGTAGAAGGTAAAGGCCTCTAACTTGATCAGCAGTACCAATCACCATCTTGGATGTATTGTCCTGTAAAACACAATGTGAGGACAAGAAGCTAACAATACAATTAAAGTACCTAGTTAGATGACTAATGGATAGAAGATTAAATGTGAAATCAGGCACATATAAAACATTGTACAAAGTTAGGCTCTCATTTATCACAATGTTTCCCATGTGAGTGGCTGTAGAAAAGGCATTATTGGGTAAAGAAATCTTAACATTAGCTTCAGAAGGTGGGGTGGAAAATAAGGATATATCATAAATCATATGATCAGTGGCCCCAGTATCTAATATCCAAGTAGCAAATTTGACAGTATTGTGACAAGGGTTAGCAGACATACCTGAATCTTTGGATGTAGAAGGATCCTCAATCTAAACAGTGGAAGCACCTGCTACAGAGTGAGCAATGCTCTTCCCCTCACCAGAAATCTGTGACTTAGAGAAACTAATAAACTTGTTAAAAAGTTCTTGGTCAATCAAAGGGTTGGACTCCTTGGAAGGTTCATTTTGGATGGGTTGTTTGGAGGATGCTGAGGCAGTTTTATTGGGAAATTTGGTGTTACGACCTCTAGGACCTTTCCAACCAGGGGGAAAGCCTATGATATGAAAACACCTGTCTATGGTGTGACCCAAGCCATCACAGTGACTACATTTAAGAGGTTTTCTTGTATCCTTATAGAACTTAGAATTCTTTGCAATCATAGCAATATAATCTGGCTGAATAGGATTAGAGGTAGTATTTAAGGCTCTTTGAAATTCCTCTTGAAGCAACAAACCATAAATCTTGGATAGAGGAGGGAAGGGAGATTGCAACAAAAATTGGTTTCTAATGGAACTATAGGAGTCATGAAGGCCTACCAAGAATTTCATAACAACATCCTGTTCTTGTGTTTTAGACATCAATTTAGGCAAATCACAAGTGCACCCATCCATTGACTTGGTTCGTATTTTGCACACTTTTTAGCACAACAATAACAACCCCCACAAGCGTATGGGTTCGTTAGTAGTAAGATAAGTGTCCCAAGTAGATTTTCGTTCCAAGGACTTAATTGAGTGAAAATGAGTCTCTAAAGTTGCAAGTTATCATGCTATTGTAGTAACTAAATGATGTTTTTTGGATTTTTGGGAATAATAACAAAGGTATTAAACTAAATTAACTAAAGTAATGAGAACTAGTGACAAGAGTAATAACAATCTATCTAACTTTCTTTTGGAAAGTGCAAGAGGAGTGTATTGCCTCGGGTGTTTCCGTTTCGTGAGCTATTAAGTGAACTAGTGAACCAATTACATGATTTTACTACGAATTTGGGTCAAGCTAAAGGCTATCATAAATGTGTGCAAACCCCCTCGAAAGGCATAGATAAACATCGTGCATTGATTATCAATTATAGGATTTAACTAAATACCGTAAGCTCCTAAGATAGTGTTGCATAAGCACTTTCAACACGGTTACTAATGCTTATGAAACGCCCTCTCACCAAACTCCTAGACGACCTCTATTTGTTTAGTGTCTAAAGTTGTCGATCTAGCCATTAACCCCCCTCTCGGGTGAGCTAATTACTAATTAACTTCTATTCAATTGATCAAAGCTCACACTCACACTCCCAATCATGCTACCCAACTCTCGTTGCAATAAACATAATCGAACATGCTTGCTAATAGGGTTGATCAACCAAATGAATCAATCAAAGTACAACTCTAGAAACATAAAAATTCAAATTATAAGCTAATCATGCAATTAATCCACAATTACACTAAATTCTCATCAAAACATCCACACCCAAGGCAATTGAGGATTATCCATGGTTCTAGAAGAGAATCCCATGGCTACAATAACAAATAACATCAAACTCATAATAAAATAACAAGAGATTGAAGAAATTAAGAAAATACCAAATTGAATTGCAAAATAGAGTAATATCACCTTGATCATGCGAATTTGGCTACAAAACGATGTAATAGACGATGCCCGATGATAAGCGTAGCTTGATTTGAAGTAAAAACCACTATTCTATCTAATTTATTGAAGAAACTAAACTAAAAATGAAGAACACCTACAACTATGTGAATGTGTGTGTGTAAATGCTTGTAAAAGGAGTAAGACCCCTTTCTAAAACTCAAATTGGAGCTATTTATAGTTGGGGTAGAAGTCTTGGACGAAATTTGCACTTAGGTCCCTCGAAAATGGAGAAAATGGGCCAAAACCCCCGAAATTGAGTGAAATAGGGCTTGGCCGGGTGAAAACGACCCGGCCGGGTGGTTTTACCCGGCCAAAATACGAAGGTCTTGATGGAAAATGGCATGGCCGGGTGAAATGACCCGGCCAAAATACGAAATGAGTGAACTAATCCAAAATGTGGGTGTACAGCACTGTGGCCGGGTGGAAGTAACCCGGCCGGGTAGAAATGTGGTCCGGCCTCGTCATTTTTTCGTTCCGTTGTATCTCGAGCTTCCGACCTCCGATTGACTCGATTCTTTTTTTCATTCCACTCCATTTTTCGAGACGAATCCAATGGTCAGCTTATCTTCTTGATCCAGTGAAGTATGGTTGGTGTTTTGCTTCCAAAATACATCGTTTTTCCTACAAAATCGACAAAACACTACCTTTCTCTTATTTTGACCAAAACAATGATAATCAACTGTTGGGATATGAATCCTAGAACAAGTCCTAAATGATGAATAAAAGATAAAAGATGAAGTTTTGATAAGCCAAAAGAGGACTTGAATATTTTCTATGTATTGACTGATCTAGTCTAGTTGAGTTGAAGTCGTCTTGTACAGATCAGTAGAGTTCAAAAGACAAGTAATAGTTTTTAAAAAGACAAGTATTATTGAAAGATAAGTACGATTTATAAGTACTTCATATTTGTTATTTGTATATGTTAGATTGTTATTGAGCTATGAATAAATGTTGTATAGAGCTCATGTTTTTAAATGTAATAGATTAGTTTTTTTTGTATAGTTTATAAGTTGACTAAGCTTGTGTTATAAAAGCTTAATGTAATGTAATAGTCTTGTTAGGTTAGATGATAGGACTAGATTAGTTCTATTAGAAGTCTACTGCACTAGAAGAGAAGACCAGTCTACTACTACTGGACAAGACAGGTGCGCGACTCTACAAGATAGGTTAACATAAAGTTAGTTACAAAAGCGTATTGAAGATAAAGATTGAAGAATTAGTTAAGGAATAACTAATTAACTGAAGAAACGCGTGTATGGATAAGAAGATTCAGTTGAAATCAGTTATCAAGAAAGGTTGGTTACAACTACCTGAGTTCTTGAAGTTCGAAGTCTATAAATACTTGAAGGAGTTTATCATTTGAAGACTACTGAAAACTGAGATACTGATACGACTACTGAGATATTGATACTGCAAGCATTGTTGAAGATTCAAGTGAAGTTTTCTCTCAGAGATTGAAGTTCAGAAAGTAAAGCTACACAAGACAAGTGAAGATCAGAAGGCTACTACTGAACGAAGAGAAGTTTTATTTTCGTTTTACTGTTTCAAGTTGCTAGATACTTGTAAATCGCTAGTAAGATCGAAGAGGCACTTGGAAGTGTTATCGAGAAGATCTAAGTCTTATTTCTTGGGACTTAAAGCCACAAGAACATATTACTCGATTGGAAGAGTTAATAAGAATTTCACAACTGGGTTTGTGAGAGTGGATGTAGACAAGTTGTCGAACCACTATAAAATTGTTGTGTGTTGATTTACTTTACTGTTTGTTTAATTGCTTAATTGATTAAATTGCTTATCTAAACAAGACAAGTAGAGTATTCATACAGAAGTTCAAATTACGAATATAAGTTGAGTATAAACATTAATTGGGCTCATTGTTAATTTCGTATTCCGCATATTGTAATTCTGATATATCGAAAGATTTTAGAAAAGTCTATTCACCCCCCTCTAGACATTTTCTTTAGCTTCCCTCGATATTAACTCAACTTAGGGACCTACATCAACCAATAATTCAATGAAATCAACATCAAATGAGCTTCAAATATGCATCTAAATCGTGTAAATTCCACCCGAATCATCCATTGCCCCACAAGAACATTTGAGAACAGGCCTAAAACTCAAGTATTCATCCAAAGAAATTTAAACTGATTATAATAGCTAACTAGGGATTGAGATCCTTGAGCAATAGAACTTAGGGATTTCTCTAAATGATATACCCTAGTTCCATCAGATAAAGCATAGCGAATTTGCAGTTCATCCCAAACATCTTTTGCAACAGAAAAATACTCCAGGGTTCGTTTAATGTTTGGGATGATAGAGTTTAAAATCCACATTAATACCAGATCGTTTGCTCTTACCCAGGCAGCATAAGTGTCTGAATCGTCCTCCTCAGATGGGATTATCAGTGTGTCGTCGATCAGGCGAGCTTTGTTCTTGACGCTAAGGCCCCTTTTGATCGCGTGGCTCCAAGAAACATAGTTGGTGCCGTCGAGGGGTAAAGAACAATTGCCACCGCTGGGTTGTCGTTTTGGTGTAACGCCAGAGGGGAGAATGGATTCTTCGCCGGATCGAGGGAGTTGGGGTTGGTGACGACTGGTGTCATAAGAATGCAGAGCAAAGAGACGATCGGGAAGAAAGAAAATTATGTAGGTAATAAACCTAAGAACAGAGGGGAATTAAGCGGATTAGGATCGAATTTTATGTGAAACTGATACCATGTAGAATTGTAAAAATGGAATCCATTGATGGAAAGCTTGAAAGCTTGATTGAGTTTACAAAATTTAGAAGAAAGAATCTGTTAACTTCCAGCAGGAAGATACAATAGTATATTTATACTAATCACCTCTAAACTAACAAACTAAACTGCTATTAACAAACTAACTAACACTAATAACACACCTAATTAATGGGTGTATTTCCAGATATGGAAAGTGTATCTACTAACCCTTTATACCCTCTTTACTCTCACCTCATCTTACACGTTTACTTCTACAAACACCTCAACCATTTTATGTTTTTTTTCAATACATGTTGCACCATCTCCATAACTTCCTTGTATCTTTTATTTCTCTCAATTCAAACAAATTATTTATTGTAGATATTTGTAACACATCTTTTTCAACTTGTATCCCATATTCTCTACTTTATCAACTAAAAATCAAAACAATCATGTTTATGTATTTCAAGTGCTCATACGCAAAACACTCAAATACACAAAGTTAGAAGATTTCACTTACTTGAGTTTTCGTAGGGTTTAGGGTTTACAAACTTCACTCTACTTTCAAACGACACAACTCTTGACAAAACAAAAAATCTTTTTTTGCGATTTTTAGTGTTAGGTTCTATTATGATTAGCGAGAGTTTTATTTTTATTTAGTCTGATGTGGAAAAAAAAATGTGTGTAATTTGACGTGGCAAACTCCGACAAGTCACATCATCAACTGTTGATCGAAGGAAAAAAAAAAGTGTATCTAATTGCAACATGATGAAATGTTGGAAGATTTTTTACAATAATCATAAAGATCGTAATTAAATTGATAATGAGATTAAAAGTGGTGTATTTATTTAGAATTAAACATTATTTTTTTACTCTTAATTGGTTAATAATTTATATTCTTTTTTTTTTTTTTTTTTTGACAAGTTAATAATTTATATTCGATATTGATAAAATGCCATTATTACTTTTTATAGGCTAGACAGAAACTCTGGTGAGAAATTAAAGTTGATCTCTTGATAGACTTTTAAGTTTTCAGTGTAAATCCCAAACACTCAACTTAATTACTTCATCAATAATTATTCAGTCCACTAAGAAATCCTTAATAAGTATAGAAATGCACTATTAATTAAATTATGTGAATGACTATATTATGAATTAATATATACAAGAATTAATTCTCCACTCCTTTACAACTTTAGATTTTTAGATGAGACGAAATTCTTTCACGATATTAGAGCTCCACCTCTCTACATGTTTGAACTTTTAGATGAGACGAAATTCTTTCACACTAATTTATTTAATTAATTTATTAACCGATGTTATTATGGATTTTTAACATGACAAACATTTTGAGCTCCTCATTAAACTTGGGACATTGGTTCCTTATATAATCAACATCACACCATAATATAGAGTTTAATCACTAAGAAGGACATTCCAATAGACCAATATTCAAATAAAGGAAACAAATTAAAATAATATAATTAAGGTCAAATTAACTTGTTAATACCCAATTATGCCCCTTATCTTATAAAACAATATTAATTCATTAATATAATTAAATTTGAAATTGAAATACCATTTTCAAGAATTTGATATTATTCAAATTCAAACTAAATTCCATTCCCCAACTTCCGTAAATTACTCAAGATTTACCAAAATTCCAAAACTACCAAAATTTCCTAAATAGAAAAATTTCCTTTCGTATGCCCATTGACAACTAATTTCCATTCTTATTTTCACCGATTCCAAAATCATAACTCTATCTTGCTCCCACCATGACCGCTCCGTCTTGCCACCGTAACTCTCACCGGAGTTGTTCACCGGATCGTTGTCTGTCGCCCGCCGACTTTGTGGGTTGAAATCGTCGTCGATCTGTGGGCGATATTACGGGTTTATTCGGAGCCCTAATCGAAGGCCCAAGAATCGGCCGCTTCAACCATTCGGTGTGGGTCGTCGCTCTTCGCAGGCACAGCACGGTGGCGGCAGCGCGGGCCGATCTGTTCAAAAATGTGTCGATCTCGGCGGATTTGTGGTTGCAGAGGTGAGGAGGACGAGTTATCTAAAAATTTGACTAATTTCGTTGGCCTTGATTTTGTTTCTGTATAATTTTCTCGAGATTCATTTCCTGTTAGATTTATTCACTGTATAATTTGACATAAGGAATGTGATTGTTCTTGTCTGTAGTTGGTGTTCTCTCCATCTGTTACGGTTTATGATCAACCAGATGAAATTCCTTGTCTAGAAGATTCTGAATTGAAGGCTATGAATTATGATTGGGAGAGAAGGAATTCATTAGACCAGAATTCATACGATTTGATTGGAAGAGAAGCTAGAACTGACAACAATCTACCTAATTATGATTCAGAAGAAGGGCTTTGGGATGCAGATTTAACATTGGAGTAGATTTTTTTAGAAGGAGAAGATGAAATATTCCTAAGCTTACCATGTGATCTTAATTTTTTTTATTCATTTGTATTTTTATTATATATTTGAGGTGTTTATCTCTTAGTATTGTTCATATTATCTGTAATATTTCTTATAATTTTTTTTTTTGGTTTCGTATTATATGCCCTTATCCCCCTCCAATCGAAACGAACACAATTATTCTATTATTTTACTAATATACATTTATAGATGTAACTTTATTTCCACATCCAATTAATCCTCCGCACATATGCAATCAATTAATATTATTTTCGTATTTATTCAGATGCAAAATGGACATATGCAGAATATATGATGCACATATTCAAATGTGCATTTTTATTTAGCATATCACCAAATTTATATTATTTTAATCAATAAATAATAAATTAATTAGTTTAATAGAATAATATTATAAGTAGATTTTATCTAAAAAAATCTTTTTATATATATAAATTATAAACTGATATAAATTCTGCAAAAAAATTATGTTGATACAAAATATTTAGTTTTCTTATATTAATTATATTATATATTTTTTTAGGTATAACACATGTTTATATAATAATACTATGATTATATAAATTATAAATGAAGATAAAATTCGTGGATTTTGCATATATAAATGTGCATATCTTTTTAGCATATCACCAAGCATATATTCTGTTAATTGTTAATTAAATAATTAATTAGTTTGTGCTTCTTTATTTTTGGTTTGATACGGTTTTATATCAAGTTTATTTAATTTTGTCGATTGTTGTGCTTAAACGGTTTTTTTAGTTTCCCTAAAGATAACATTAATTCATTTTAATTTAAAATTAATGCTTATTAGTAGTTATTCCTAATTTAATGGAGGAGTTACAATCATTAACATGACAATAATTTATTATTAATATTTTATTGATAAATATAATTTAATTCGAATATTTACTTTTCTTGTATATTAAATTATATACTATTATATTTTGATTTTAAACTCTTATTTGTTTATATATATATATATATATATATATATATATATATATATATATATCATCGGTATAAGATTCATGGTATGTTTATATTTCAATTTATTTAAAACTTTAATATTATAAGTAGATTTTTATCTAAAAAGTCTTTCGTTATTTCTGTAATTTAACTTCTCCAAAACTTCAGCTCAATTTTAGGAATGTTTTGAATTTTGAGAGTGTAGTTATTACCGTGATTTACGATGATTTGGTATTTATGAAATCTTATTCAATTAATATAATTTCATATTATTCAAATTATGAATTTTCGGATGTAATTATAAAGAAAGGGTACAAATTGTACATCTATCCACCATTTTGTTCTTTTTTTTAACTTTCAAAAATGTTGTTTCTATTTGTTGTTTCTATAGGTGAAATGACTCTTATAACAACTCCCCCCATAATCTAAACAATATTATGGCTAACAAATATGGAGCATATTGATTTAATTGATCATAAATGAATAAATCAAGTTCATGCTGACTCATGCACACAACATACCATACACATCACATGTATGTCATTATATGCGAATTAAGAATAGAATACAACCATTAATTGTGATAGAGGTATTTGTTCTTTTACAAAATCACTTCAAAGAGATAGTACAACTTTAATTACATCACAAAAAGTATACCAAGTGTAAATTTATAATTACAAGGCGAAGAAAATTAATATACAATAATCAATTTTTTACCACTACATAAATTCAAAATTTCATGGTATCACTGACTGTATCGGAGTCTTAAGGCTCACGCCCACTGGTCCTAGGTTCAATTCATGCCATCCATTTAATTTGTTCACTCGATGAGCAATTAAATCCCCACTTCTTTACAAGTCTCGACTTTTAGATGAGACATAATTCTTTCGAACAAATCAGACCATTAAGCGTTTCAAACCAAGTTTTTTTTCTTGAAATATTTTCTATTTTGGGTTGAACTATAAAGTGGGCTGAGTTTGTAATACAAATTGGACCCTTTCAACCATAAACCAGCCCAATAAGAGGTCCGATAGTAATAACGATACTGCCAACTTATTTTTTTCTTTTTGGAATAAAAAACTCAGGTTTTATTAATTTTAAAAAATCACTCCATTAAACCTCTCAATTTCTCGCTGATTCCAATTCTACTGGCGAGCAAAGATGAATTCGCCCAAAGTAAGATATCTTCAATTTTTTTATTTTTTATTTTCAAGTTACTGGTTGAAGTATTTTCATGGAGAATTCCGTATATGGATTGTAGAAATTTACTGACCAAATTAGATTTCGGGAGCTGGCAATGTCGTCGTCTTTTTGCAGCAGGATATACGCAGAGGTAATTCTGAACGTTTTTTTAAAACTGGGGCTCGTGGAAATTTGATCGAAATGGTGTCGCCATTGAAATTTTTAAAAGAATGTTCAATTGGGTTTTCTTTTTTTCCTTGTACACTTTAATACTTAATTCTGTTTTTTTTTTTCCATCTGTTATTGCATATGCAGGTAGAAGAAGTTGGATGGGAGAACCTGGTGAGATTGAGCGAAGATCTAACGATTCTTAGCTTTCGTATTATGTAAGTGTATTTGCATTTAGAATCTTATAACCATTCTTGAACAAATGTGTATGTGTGTGTATATATATAACTATACGAAGAATTTCAATGTCACTATGGTGCTTTTTTTTTTGCTATGAATTTAGGAGCTAAGAAGTGAACTAGAAAATTTATTGAAAAGATATGGTTAAGGACCATTTCTCGATTTATGCGTGACCAGGCTAATCTTCTCTGTATCGTTCCAATTTTATTGATGTCCCCGAAAGGACTAAAGTTATATGGTTAATGTTAACTGCAGATGGTAGTGTTAAATAGACTAAAAGGTACATGTCAATGCTATCAAATAAAATTCTATCTTATTTGTGTAATTTGAAGCTCAAGTCTCATGCTAGTGCTGCTCAATCGATACGAGAAGTGTGGCAATTTAATGAGAGTGTATTAGTGTATCTTAAGAGGAGGTGAATTATAAGAATTTCAAGTGATCCATTGATTTTTAAGTTCCGATATATTGTCGACTCTTAACTATGTGTGGAATAGAATAGATTATTTTTACATTTCAAGGTATTTCTGAATCTTGCTGTAACAGAATGTACAAGGTTCACTCAATGTTGGTAGCTGTTTATGGTGGGTTAGGGACAAAAAGGGAAGAACACATATTCTGGAGCTAACACTGAATAAGACCTACACAAGGTGTCCACCTTCAGTATCAGCGGTTTGCTCTTCTCCATATTTAATTCTTCCCAGAAAATGTTTCTAAAAACTGATCTCTCAATCTTGCCCCCAGGATGTTCCTTATAATATTAATCTGGAATGGTCATCAAATTCGAGGATAAGGGATGTTATCCAGCAATTTCAGATGGTATATCTTGAATGTTCTTAATTCAATTTTATATTTTTTTTGTATGCATGATTTCTTTTGATCATTAATGTGCTTAGCATGTGGATAAGCTCCAAGATTTTTGGTCCGTTTTGGATGACATCGATCGGTCTCTTTGCGTAACTGATCCAATACATTCGAATTATGCAATGTCATATCGCCAAATCAAAGTTGGTTAGTTTTTTTTCTTTTTGTAATATCAGAAACATACACATCAGGCAAAATAGTGCATTTCTACACTTATTTTGTTTAATTGTTTATAATTTGTCTTTTGCTTTCTTAGTTTAATTCTCTGGTTTCTAATCATCTTTTTTTTTATCAAGGAAATGATTGCTGTATCATACTGTCTATAAATGTCGATAATCCACGATCACTGCCTGAGTAGGATTCCCTATATTGTTGTTATCTCTCTTTAGTTACAATTGTTCTGGGATTTTTCTTATATTAATTGGAGTTTTAATTTGGTAGGTGTCGTTTCCTGGGTTCAGATACCAAAGTCAAATTTCTGATGGATATTTGGAAGTGGAACTGTAAAAAATGGTATTTCTGAAAACCTTTTTCGGGTTTCTCTTAATTATCATAATGAGTACTAAATCTTGATGGTGAAGGTGTCGTCCATCATATATGTATGTTGTAGGTACTACACAATTCACTGAAATTTCCATAACATTGATTGTCTGGCATTTCCAATTTCAATCAAACTTCTAAATTTAATTTCAAGCTCTTTGATCTCGAAAATAACATCAATTAGTATATACAACTTTGTTTGAAATCATGGTTACATAATAATAATAAAAAGAAGAACTGATGCTTTAATAATTAAAAGGTTGCTCTTACAATCTTTTCGGTCTTTCGAGATGATATAACTGATCAAGTCAATTTTTGTGACATTGCATCATATTTGATCTTGTTTTGTTTGCCTAACATTGATCAAGATTCTTGTTTCTTGAAATAGGACAAATGGCAAATCATTTCCCGAAAATCTTGTGCATATTTTTGGCACTCAGTTATCTCAACCTCCGCATGCCCAAAAGATTGAGGAGCAGATCGAGTGTGGCATTTGCTATGCTCAATACCTTCCCACTGGTAATTCTGTAATAAACAACCCTTCGTATTCATTCAAGACGCATGCATACTCATTAGGTTTGTGGTTTGGTTGTAGATGATGAACTTGGTGATAAGAGTGGAACAGCAACTGATTATGCATGTGAAAATGGAAACTGCAAACAGGTGTTCCATACTGTTTGTCTCGGTGATTGGCTCCTCTCCATTACAACAACAAGGCGGTACGTCATGCTCTTCTCATCTCATTCAATATTTAAATACATGTTTATATGCATTAAAATCTTTAGCAAATTTCTCGATGTTAAAATACCATTTCCATGTATATATATGAAATTAAGAGAGGAAAGAGCCGCGGTTTGTCATTTTGTCCAAGTACTGATCTTTAATTTAGTTCTTTTATGAGTTTGTTGGCACAACTGTTGATTTTTTCTAATCTTGTTTTTGGAATTGCAGGTCATTTGATGTTCTATTTGGAAACTGCCCTTACTGTTCAGACCCGATTGCAGTCAAAATCAGCATGAAGAAGTAATATATTCATAGTATGGGAGTATGTTTATCAGAATCGAACATAGGATGCACTTGTCGTTTATGTCCAAGCACAGGTATTATCATCCTTCTTATATCCGTTTTGGTTTCATTTTACGCACACGCTAGATAGTCGTATATTGATGAGATCCCCAACTGTCTCAACTACTTGGTGCAGTATGGCCGGTGGTTTTCTTGCTACTCTGCAATCTCCAGTAAGGATTTCTTCCATTTTTGTTAATATTAAAGACGGGGCGGGCCCATATTGGTCTAAACTTGGAGGGTCGGCTTTCCTTTGATCATATCCATATGCCAATCTATATTCTTGTTCAACATTAGCTTAAGCTTGTTTGTTGTGAGTATGAAATTCATAATTCAAATATGTCTATATCCCAACATGCAGCAGCTTATATAATAAAATCCTTTAATCTGAAAAAATACATACATAACGTAATAGTTGAAGATCATAGAAACAGTAACCCAAATATGTCAATTTTTCATTTTCCTTGTATGAAAAATGGTGAAATTATTGTAATATATGATGTGGAATAAGAAAAAAGAAAGGCATCTCCTTCTGACCGGTGGGCTGAAGGTGTATTGCTTGATGGACCTACTGAAGTACAATATCAGTCATAAAATGAAAAAAAAATAAAAAATCAATAATTATTTAAATATCACGAATCATTTATCAAAGTCAATATCAATTTGATTATTAATTCTACCATCACTATTATAGATTGTGTGCGACATATATATGAAATCAAGATATTCAATTTGCGATTGTTTGATAAAAACATTTTTTTAGCTCAATTCGACATAAATATAAAACAAGTTTGAATATACATTATGTTTGGTACAATCTTAAACTTAGTTCGAGTTTGATAAGTAAAAAAAGGATAAAAAATATCAAACTATCCTAATGTCCAGTTAAACTTTGAATTTGAGTCGTGGTTTTCTTTTAGTTGGAGTATAAATTTGATCTTTTTAAAAGAAAATAGAAATGGACAATAAAAATATGTGTCTGGTGGTCATTATCTGTAATGTCAACGGTGCATTTGGAACTTCATTAGGATTAATTGAAACAAGAACCAGAAGGACCATTCGTCCTTTCTTGTCAAATACATGAAATTTATAATTAAATACACTTTTTATAATAAATGTTTTTTTTATTTTTTAGTAGAAAGCATAGAATTATATGTATATATATTTCCCTCCGTCAAAATTTGACTATTTACATCCTCTTTTCTTCTCTGAGCTTCATTTCTTGTTCTTCAAAATTTTCCCAGAATTTTTTTACTCACAAATGTTGCACCTCTGATCAAAATTAAGAAAAAGTATCCTGTTTCTCAGAAATGGGTATCATATGGAATCACCATTTTGTCATTTTATTTCTGATTCTTGTGATTTCAACCACACCCCATCTCATATTATTCAATGCTCAAGGTATGCCACTACCCCATCATTCTTAATTTCGTGAAAAAACACATAAAGTTTGAATCTTTTTCATTTTTCAGGCAGAAAACTAGTAGCCCAAACACCAGATTGTTTTTTTTTTCGTTTTTTTTTTCGTTACTCACTTCCACTTTTCAATAATTACTCACTCAATAATTACTCAGTTTTCAATAATAATAGTCCCTACTTTTCATTAATAATATTTCTACTTTTCACTAATAACAGTTACCACTATTCAGTAACAAAATTTCCACTTTTCACTAATAATAATTATCACTTTTCATAACAAAATTACCACTTTTCACTAATAATAGCTACCACTTTTCAGTAACAAAATTTCCACTTTTCAATAATAATAGTTACCACTTTTCAATAATAAGAATTACACTTTTCAGTTAAAATATCTACCACTTTTCAATAATAAAAATTACATTTTTCAAGTTAAAATATCTACCACTTTTCAGTAACAAAATTTCCATTTTTCAATAATAAGAATTACACTTTTCAATAATAAAAATTACATTTTTAAGTTAAAATATCTACCACTTTTCAATAATAAGAATTACACTTTTCAGTTCAAATATCTACCACTTTTCAATAATAAGAATTACACTTTTCAGTTCAAATATCTACCACTTTCAATAATAAAAACTACATTTTTCAGTTAAAATATCTACCACTTTTCATTACTTTATTAATTAATAAATTAAAACGGGTATATTTAATTATAAATTGTACAGTTAAAATTATTATTAAAATTGAAAAAATGTTATTCTTATTATTGAAAAGTGGTAGATATTTGAACTAAAAAGTGTAATTCTTATTATTGAAAAGTGGTAGATATTTTAACTTAAAAATGTAATTTTTATTATTGAAAAGTGATAAATATTTTAACTGAAAAGTGTAATTCTTATTATTGAAAAGTGGTAGATATTTCAACTGAAAAGTGTAATTCTTATTATTGAAAAGTGGTAGATATTTCAACTGAAAAGTGTAATTCTTATTATTGAAAAGTGGTAGATATTTTAACTTAAAAATGTAATTTTTATTAGTGAAAAGTGATAAATATTTTAACTGAAAAATGTAATTCTTATTATTGAAAAGTGGAAATTTTGTTACTGAAAAGTGGTAGATATTTTAACTGAAAAGTGTAATTTTTATTATTGAAAAGTGGGAATTTTGTTACTGAAAAGTTGAAAAGTGGTAACTATTATTATTGAAAAGTGGAAATTTTGTTACTGAAAAGTGGTAATTATTATTAGTGAAAAGTGGAAATTTTGTTACTGAATAGTGGTAATTGTTATTAGAGAAAAGTGGAAATTTTATTAATGAAAAGTAGCAACTATTATTATTGAAAAGTGGAGGTGAGTAACGGAAAAAAAAAAAAAACTAAAAAAAAAAGTTTGAAAGGACTGTAATTTATTAATTAATTAATAAAGTAATGGATTATAAATTAATTAATAGAAAAAAAATAGAATTATAACGAGAAAAGGGGATAATAAGTTAGAATAGGAGCATGTGCACCAAACCTGTTTTGGATGGTGCATTTGAGAATTTCCCATTATATTATAGATAAATTTTATTGTGTGCTAATGTGCTATTACTAAAAATATATATGATCATTTATTCAATTTTTATCTTAAATTTTTTTAAAAAAATTAAGGATTTATTTTTTACGATTGAAGTTTAGAAATTTAATCTATTGACAATGATTTATTAGTTTAAAAAGAATAATCAAATATTTTTCAAGTTAAAAATTGGAGAAATAAATTTATGATTTAAAGATTTCCCATTTTGTAACTTGTGTTGGCCCTTAGTGGAATAAAAAAAGAGATGCAGATTCTTGAACACCGTTATGATACATCTTTCGTTGGCAGCCTGGACAGGGAGAGGGAGTTGTCCTTTCTCAAAAACAAGTAATGTTGATGCAAACACGCAAACTCCAATTATCCATATTTGCCTTAAATAAATTATTGTTTGTTTTGAGTGGGAAATCAGGCTACAAATTCGATGCCATTTCTTGATTTCAAAGAAATTTCATAAATAATCAAATCTCAAAATTAATTACTTTTATTTGCTTACTTAAGCAATTTGTCATCATATGAGAGTGCTAAAGCCTGAAATGATGAGTGAGGATTTTTTTTTATACCTTTTTTTTATACCTTTTTTTTTTTAAATGTTACATATAGTAAGTCATTTTGTAGCTTCCATTAATTCAATTTAGTTTCACACTTTTCTTTTTGAGACGTTTCACAATAACTTTTCACGTTTTTAAAATGGAAAATTCTTTATAAATTTCATTCTCACAATATTCTCAATTTTACACAAATGTCATTATTTTTTCTCACACGGCTTACACAAAAGTCAACTCATTTATTTACTTTATACATAAAATTTTACAAAATTACTTTTCAAAATTCGACTCATTAGTACATTTTTTTTAATATACGTGTTTATCTATATATGAAAGTAATCATGAGACGGAAAAGTAACATAAATTATAATACATTGGTCAAGTCTCATCAAACTTTGTTTGAGAATCTATATATATAAAAGGAGAATGTCTCTCTATGGTTCTGACATGTGGCAATTTAGAGGGTGTCAAAATTATTGTACACATTTATGTTACTGATCAATTGAATGATGTATCATAATTTATGCGACAAAGAAAGCATCCATATTTTATCCTTTCCATATTATATTGTGAGACCTTCTTATGTAGTAATTCTTTAAATTGCAAATTTTTTACCTGTGTTCACATCTTATGAACAATTTGGATATATTGGACAAGTGGAAAGCCCTGAGTCTTCCCATTGGACTTGTGAATCTCTTTATTGGCACCATGTCTGCTTGCAATCATTTTGTTGAGTATATGGTATATAACAGTAGAACAAATTTGTGTGTAGTTAAAGATTATTAAATGATTATGTTTATTTTCATTTTTTTTTCAGGTTCTTCAAGTTATGCAAGATAAAAATTGTAATCATTTTGAAATTTCGAAAATTGTATTACTCCACCCCTCCGATAAACATATTTCCAGTCTTATTTCTTTCTTGACAAAGATATGTTCATTTCATTCTATTTTAATAGTTAACTTTTAAGAATTTTTTCTATTTTATTAACAAAATTAATGATCTATCAATAATACTCTTTCACTTTTTAACACATATCTACTTTATACCTTAACGTTCATAGATGGGGAGTAATAGTTTTGTATACTTTAGAGTCCTTTAGTTGTATACATTTTAAGCATGATTTCATAGTTATTCAACGCATTCCATTATAATTTAAAGTTTATGTAATTGATCTGATCGATTGCATACTGATTTTTTTTTAAATCCGATTAAAATAAAGTTATAGTCCTTATAACTAATTGATATTCATATTATTTATTTGAATAAAGATTCAGTTTTCAAGGACAAAGATAGTCTTAAAAAAAAAGCAGATAATAATTTGATTGTTATTTGATGAGTTTTAGTTTCGTCAAAACTAATTTGGAACCAACATCCAAATTATATAAATAAATAAAAAAATGTTACACAAATAAGATAATTGATGATTTTCTCTAAAGATCCATCTAGTAAATACACCCCACCCCAAAAAAATGTCGCTCCCTCCCCAAACATTTTTTTTTTGTAAAAATGTTACTGCCGCGAACAAAAAAGAAAAAAAAAACTGAGTTTCTATGAACGATTAATTAGTATTAGTTTAGTAACAAAATCAAAATCAAAATTTAATATTTAATTTGATTTTATGTGTATTAGTTTAGTAACAAAATCAATCATTAATTAGTATGATTTTAATTGATTTTGAATCAAAACAATTTTCTTTAAAAAAAATCTTCAGTTATCAATATATATATTTAATTTCAGTACATTAACCTATATATATATGTTGTACATTCGCAATTACATATATACACTACTACTACAAGCTTGTTTGATTTTTCTTAATTAGAAAAATGAAGTCCACCACCTCTGTGATAGCTGCTGCTTCCATTCTTGTTGCATTTTTCCTCATAGAAAGTGGTTTGATATCTCCCCCTACCTCTCGATCTCTCATTCATTTGTTTATATTAGGAATTAATATACAAGAATTAATTCCCCACCTCTTTACAAGTTCAGACTTTTAGATGAGACGAAATTATTTCAGTTTAAATGTATTCATTTGTTTAATATATATAATTGCAGTTGTAGCGGAGGCTATCATTCTCCCTCCCGCAAGGTGCATAGTTAACGAAGATTGCTGGCGTTATTGTCCCGGAGGACCCGGGTCAAATGCCCACTGTCGTCGTGGGGTTTGCCAATGTTTTACTTTTATCCACAAAGAACATCCCTCCTCAACATTGCACACGAAATCTTCCAATATTGATCCTTAGGAGAGTTTATGTACATTTTTTTAGGTAATTTTGTGTATCACTTAATCATCATCTTATTTATTTAATGGCAAGCACAAATAATTGATGATCTATATACTGTATCAGCTTCTTCCAAGTAACACAATGTGTGTGCATATTTTTTGTTGATATTTTCACACAATAGTGTTTATGGTTAGTCGAGACAAAATTTAATGACAAGTTGAGAATATATATATTAAATGTATTTTATATTTAAATTTATTGTGTCTTCATCTATGACAAATTCTTAGATCCGTGTCTTTGTGAAGTGTTGTGTATTGAGAATACAATTTTATTTGTTTCACATATTATTATTTTTACATTCAATTCTCTTCTGATCAAAACACTTATGTCTATTGCTTCAATTTCCAAATTTATTTTGTACATGGGTTACTCAATAATTTTGTCAAGAATGCAGCTACTTTTTTTTTTCTCTTAAATAATCTACAATTTTAAGATGTAATCGATATTTAAATTAAGATAATAATTTACACTACAAAAAAAGTGCTTTGTCGACGGAATCGATTCCGTCTGAAGTACCGACGTAATATCGATAAAACCTCGGAATTTGGAAAGTTAACGAACATTTCGACGGATTTCGGTTTCCGTCGGTTAGTACCGACATAACGTATTTGAAAGTGAAATGGTGTTGTTTTCGGCCCAATTTTCGTCGGTATTCGACCAGATTTAATTGCACCGCCTCGTAAACCACTAAGTAGATGTGTGCCATAAATATATATGCATACGAAAATTTTCGTTGGTAATCCATTTTTTTTATATATAATCTGATACAGATTCTTTTCGAGAGAAAGAAAAAAAACTTCCTCTTTCGTCTAGTTAATTCTAACGCGAAAAGGTCTTGGCGAGTTGATTTACGGGCATTGCAAGCATTCCCTCCGATCATCTCCTCCGATTTTCTGCAATCTATACAATACATTTTTCTGCAATCTATATACCATACATTTTCTTAATTATTAATTAATTTTAAGTTATTGTAATATAAATTGTATGTTAGTTATACATTAATATAAAATTGTATGTTATTGATGAATTAGTTGATATAGTACGTGTGGATTATGATGTTATTTGTTAATTCTAATTAATTGTTAGTGTTATAATGTAGTATTTTATTGTTAGTTATATAGTTTATTTAATTAATGATTGGTAATTGTTAGTGTTATATAGTTTATTTAATTAATGATGGGTAATTGTTAGTTAGTGTTAAATGATTGAGCTAGTTAGTGTCATAAATATTGAGTTATTAATTGGACATTGAATATATTTGTCTGATTGTCTGCTCCATTTATCTTCAGGAACGTGATGGCCGTATATCGCTAAATTAATACGAAATAGATATTCGGTATCTGGAAAGTTTTTTATTTTTTATTATTTCTTCTTTGAAAATGAAAACAAGATAGGGGTAAGTTAATTTGGACTACGTGCAAATATCCACAATGAATATAATAAATTTGGTCCATTATTTTAAAATTTATATAAGTAATCAAATCGAGTCGAACTCAAATTTATCGAGTTTCTTATTGAATCGAGCTCGATCGAATCAAGTTTCGAGCTTCGAGTATAACAATCGAGTCGAGTTTCGAGCTAAGTAGTGTTGATTTACACTCCTAATCCTCATATTCAAAGGGTCTTGAGAATGACTAAAGAGACATGAATTGTGGAAGCCTGAAACAATTCCAGGAAGAAAAAAAAGAGGAGTATAGTATAGATTCCCAAAACCAATAATATCACAAAAATAATAGTGATGTTATATCAAATTTTTGGAATTGAATTTCTGATGCCGTGAGAAGCATGATAAAATCGTACTCCTAATTTTTTGTTGATTCAAAGAATACTGAGAATATCCACACGAACAAATGCACAAATTCGTTGATTCTCGCAAGAATGCCGAATATTGTACATAAAGCCGCATGATGATCTGTTGATTCGAATAAATTCCGGAATGACACAAATAAAACACGATAAAAGGAATAAACCTAATATTTTCATATAACAAATAAAACACGATAAAAGGGAATAAACCTAATATTTTCATATAACAATTCAACTCCCCTAATAACATACATATACTATACTCCCTCCGTGTCGTCATAAGTTTACCACTTACCTATTTTAAAATTCTCGTAATAAGCTTTCCATTTTTTTAAATTCGCGAGTCTCCTCTTGTTGCTATTGTAGTTCTCCGCTGATGCCTCAAGTTGGCAGGAGTGGGCAGAAAATAAAAGATGGGAATTTGATTAGTCACATTTTGGTCCATAGATTAAAATCAACAGTGTAGATGTGATGGAATAAAGGAAATGGGGAGGAACATTCCAAATAACCAAGCTATCCAACACAAAGAACAGTTTCATTCCATAACATTTGATGAAATTGTACTATGATTCATGGACTTCATGAAATCTAAATTCAATAATGTATTAAAGGGAATCATGATCCAAATACAATCATGCAACATACCAAAACATAACAAATATTAGACATCTGCATCATATGATGATTTCATTCATTAAAGTATCAAAAACCAGCTGCAATCACATAAGAATAAGCCAACAAAAAAGTAAAAGCTCTAAATTTAAACTAGAGCAGATAATATAAATGTCCCACATTCTAAAAGGCAACTTTATTGACTAACCATCATAGTTTAGCCCTCAAAACCATTCTTGTGGAACAATCCTGTACAGAGAAACTAAAGATAAGACATGCCTAATTTCAGAAGAAATAAGCACACTCGTATACTCAGCCTGTAACTCCATAAGCATCTGTCAAATTATCATCACAATAAGAAAATTCCCAACATCACTCTCTCAATGTTGTGACCATTGGATACTCTTGATGTCAATTCCCTCCTGAAACATCTCATATAGTGGACTCAATTCCCTCAACTTCACAACCTGCTTTACAGTAAGCTCGACTGCCTTATCGATTTCAGCTTCAGTGGTAAACCTCCCTATCCCATACCTTATAGACGTATGAGCCATGTCCTCATCCACTCCCAAAGCCCTCAAAACGTAAGAGGGCTCTAAACTTGCACTAGTGCAAGCACTGCCACTAGATACAGCTACTTCTTTCAGCCCCATTAACAAGCTCTCACCCTCCACAAACGCAAACGACAAGTTCAAATTCCCATTATAGCGACTCTCCTCACTCCCATTAACTACCACCCCTTCTAGTTTCCCTCTAATCCCATTCAACAGCCTCTCTGCCAATCCCCTTATTCTTTTCTCATCATACTCCATTTCTTTCATTGCTATCTCACAAGCAGCCCCAAACCCTACCACCAATGGTGTTGGGACAGTACCACTCCTAATCCCCCTCTCTTGCCCACCCCCATTCATTTGGGGCTCTACCCTAATTCTAGGCCTCCTTCTCATATACAAACCCCCAATCCCCTTTGGCCCATAAATCTTATGCCCACTCAAAGACATCAAGCTTATATTCATCTTTTCTACATCAATCGGTACCTTTCCTAATGCCTGTGCAGCATCAGTATGCAGGGGAACATTGAATTCTTTACATATTTTTCCAATTTCCTCCATGGGTTGTATCACACCAATTTCATTATTCACCATCATAACAGAAACCAAACCTGTATCGGGGCGGATCGATTCCCGGAGCTTTTCCAGGTCCACAAGCCCATCAGGCTTCACGGGAAGATACGTAATCTCAAAACCCTCCTGCTGCAAATGGCGGCACGAATCGAGGACACACTTGTGCTCCGTCTGGGTAGTGATGACGTGGCGCTTCCTATCCTTGTAGAAGTGCATAACGCCCTTAATCGAGATGTTGTTGGATTCGGTTGCGCCGGAAGTGAAGATAATTTCCTTGGGAGAAGCCCTAATTAGAGACGCGACCTGGCCTCGGGCTAATTCAACGGCTTGCTCCGATTCCCAGCCGTAGAGATGGGTTCTGGAATGAGGGTTTCCGTAGAGGGAGACATAATAGGGAAGCATAGCGTCGAGAACTCTGGGATCCACCGGAGAAGTTGCCTGCACATCGAGATAAAGGGGTCTGCCGGAGATTTTGACTCCTTTCACT
Source organism: Galeopsis tetrahit (assembly GCA_963675135.1). Lineage (NCBI taxonomy): Eukaryota > Viridiplantae > Streptophyta > Magnoliopsida > Lamiales > Lamiaceae > Galeopsis > Galeopsis tetrahit. The sequence goes on from OY776120.1 coordinate 3,683,107, forward strand.
GATATTCCGTTTGACTCTTCCTCCAGGGGCTCGACGGTAGCGGCGGCGGTGGAAAAGGGGCAGGGGAGGCGGACGGCGGCCGTGGACTTGCAGAGATGGCGGCGGATGGCGTTGGCCACAAGCTTCGACGCCATTTTTTATTAGTGAAAGGTTTCTGAGAAATCTGAGATTAGCTGCGGCGAGGATTGTACCTTATAGACGAGGGTTGTACCTTAAGAATAAAAACATGGACCGACTCAATACCGTGAGAATATGAATATCTATCTGCGCTCGCAAAGGAGGCACGTCACATTTGATTCATTCGGACAGGCCGAATATCAAGCCCATTTCTACTAGGGCGCGGCTAAAGGCACCCGAGGATCCTATGAGGACACCCATAAAACGGATGAGGACACCCATAAAACGGATGAGGACACCCACGTGGAAATTCCCATTATACCCTTAATCTACATAGAACCCTAATTCTTATCTTCATTCCAAAAAAAATAGTACACCCACTTCCTCCCTTTTTCCTCCGTCTCTCTCCCCCTCCTTCTTCCCCATCCACCACATCGGCAACCCCTCGCCGCCGTTCGCCATTCACCGCAGCGCCGCCATCGACACCATCGCATCCCTCCTCCGTCTCGCAAACCGCGTCTGCCGCGGCCGCCGTCGCCTCCTCTCCGAGACGCGGCCGCCGTTGCCTCCTCTCAGAGACGCGGCCGCCGTTGCTCTCAGCGCGCCGTTCGCCATTCACCGCAGCGCCGCCGTTCGCCACCCTCGCATCCCTCCTCCGTCTCGCAAACCGCGTCTGCCGCGGCCGCCTCCTCTCAGAGACGCGGCCGCCGTCGCTCTCCTCTCTGAGACGCGGCCTCCGTCGGCCTCCTCTCTGAGATGCGGCCACCGTCGGCCTCCCCTATGAGACGCGGTCGCCGTCGCCCTCCTCCCCCAGAAACGCCGTCGCCGCCGCTCGTTTCAGGTAAGATTGGGGGTTTTGAAAAAATTAAGAAAATTAGGGTTTGTTTTGGAAGTTCTTGAATTATTTTCGAATATATTATGTTTGTTTTGAAAAAAAATTCGAACAACTAGGGCTTGTTTTGAAAAAAAATTCGAACATTTTTTGTTTGTTTTGGAAAAAATTTCGAACAAGATGTTCGATTGTTTTTTTCGAACAAATTTAAATTGTTTAGGATTTTTTTCCGAACATATTGGGTTTGTTTTGTAAAAAATTTCGAATATCTTACCTTTGTTCACTTAAAATTTTCGAACACATTCATTTTTTTTTTCAGAACATTTTACCTCTGTTTCTGTTGTTTTCTTTTGTAATTTGGATGCTCTGTTTCTGTTGTTTTCTTTTGTAATTTGGATGTTTTGGTGGTGGTGGAAGATTTTTTCTTTTGTAATTTGGATGCTCTGTTTCTGTTGTTTTCTTTTGTAATTTGGATGTTTTGGTGGTGGTGGGGGAAGATTTTTGGGGGTGGTGGAAGATTTTTGGGGCAGTGGTGGTGGTGGGGAAGAGTTTGTCGTTCAATATAACTGTGGGTGTACTCATCTTTTTTTTTTAATTTACACGAGGGGTATATGAGACATTTTGCAAGTTCTCTTGGATGAAAAAAAAGTTTGGTGGGTGTCCTCATAGGATTCTTGGGTGCCTTTAGCCGCGCCCTCGGACTGGTTTTTTTTTTGGCCCATAACCAATTTCACTTTTGAGTTTATTGGCCCTAAAAAAAGGGTAACGCTATCAGCACCTCCAGCTTTGTTAAGTAGACTCCACCTTTAAGTAGAATATCACTACTAAGTACTAACTACACCCCTCCCTCATCATTTAAACACTAACCATAATTGTAGCTATGGTCACCACCACTTTCGGATGCCGCCGTTGCCACCACCACTCTTTCGGTGGTCAAATTCATTCAAATAAAAAAAATCTTAGAAATTTGAGATTTTTTTTTTTATAATTTTCAACAAACCAGTATCGAACATATATACTTTCGTTGACAATAAGTTGTCGACGAGAGTGTATATTTTCGATCAACTATTGTTAAACAAAATTCAATTTTTTATTTTAGTTTTTGACAATAGTTGATCGAAAATATACACTCACGTCGACAATAATTTGTTGACTAAAGTGTATATGTTCGACCTTAGTTAGACAAAAATGAAGAAAAAAAAATTTGATTTGTGTATTTTTTTTTTTTTGGGAGGTACTTGGGGTGGGGGCGAGGGAGTTGTTTTTAAAAAAATATATATATTTTTGTTGTAAGTACAACGGGAGGGAAGGGTAGAGTCGGGCTGCAATATATGGCCTCGACGGCACCGCAGTAGGGGGTGGCGCCTTTGCGGTGTTGAAGGAGAAATGAAGTGACGAAGGAGGAAGTAAATAAATTAAGGTTATAGAGTGGAGTATGTTTAGTAAAGAATTTTTATAAATAATTTGATCGGATGAAATGATCTAATATTTTCTTATTTTAGGCTGTGCATTAACCAGGAGAGTGCGGTTAACAAACATGGAGGTGCAGATAGCCATACCCCTAAAAAAATCTAGGGAAAATAAGGTCCTAGTGCAATTTATTTCAGTTTCTATTTCATTACACAACACATCCAGAACTAAATACACTCCATTAACAATAAGAAAATATAGATATTTACTTAACATGATCTGTTTATCCTTTTCTATTAAAAAAAAAAAAAGCTTAATTCACCCAAGTGCACGTCTTTCGCATAAAAGTGAAATTGGCAATAACATTTGGAAGTCAACTTGTCGCTCGCATTTTCCGATAAAAGAGAATATTAGAATGATGGTTCTCATCTCTACGACTCTACTCAATTTCATGTAAATATATGAAAATGAAAATAAAATTAGAATCTAAATTGTATAACGATTTCATGCATGAAATGTAATAGGAATAATGATTTAGTCCATAATTGATTCACTCAAAGATCTTTAGAGATTTGTATATATTTTTTATATATGTAATTACTTGTAGATTACTCTGTAAATCATAATTGTAATCTTTATATATATTGAATAGACTAAATCAAAATCCTCAATTGAGGTAAAATATATTTTCTCATTCTTTCATGGTATCAGCCTAACAAGGCTGAGAAACCCTAGTATTTTTTTACCAAAATTCTCTTCACCATGGCCGGTGATACACCTTCTTCTTCCACCTCCGTTTTTGATTCGACTCTTACTCTACATGCTATGACTCACCTAGTCACCATTAAACTCAAACCCACAAACTATCTCATGGGTTATGGTCAAATCTATCCTCTTCTTGCCACTCAGAAATTTCTTCCCTACGTTGATGGCTCGCTGCCCGCTCCATCTACCAAGATCACCACTGATTCTGGTGATTCTTCTAATCCTGCCTACGATGAGTGGCTTGGCAAAGATCAAATAGTTAAAGTTTTTCTCTCGTCAACCCTAACTGAAGATGCCATGGCAGTTGTTGTTGGATGCTCAACGTCCGCTGCTATGTGGTTTACCTTGGCTACTGCTTTCAATCGACCATCCAAGGCTAGAGAGCTTCGTCTCAAGGACGAATTGCAACTTATCAAGAAAGGCTCCCGTTCTGTCACGGAGTATGGTGCCACGTTCAATAATCTGTGTGATCAACTTCTTGCCATGGGTTGTTCGATCGACGATACTGACAAATCACATTGGTTCCTTCGCGGATTAGGTACGGATTTTCATGGCTTTTCTACTTCTCAAATCAATCTCACGCCTCTACCCTCCTTCCCTGAGTTATTGTCCAAGGCCGAGTCGCACGATATGTTTACAAAATCGCTCGACTCCGCTTCTGCTTCCTCTCAGTCACCGGCTTTCCTTGCTCAGCAGCAGCGATCACATAAGAAATCTGGTAATTTTTACCAGTCTGGTTCGTTCCATCAATCTGGCCGTGGGGGAAATAATTTTCATTCTAATCGTGGCGGTTATCCTGGCCGCGGTGGTCGTTCTGGTGGTCGCTATCCCCCTAATTGCCAAATCTGTCGTGGTGAACATTATGCTCGAGTGTGCCCAGAACGTTACTCTTCTCCTCCGCAACAAGCCAATCTTGCTGATGCCTTTCAAAACGCTTGTTCGATAAATCAGAACTCTCCTGATTGGTATGTCGACACGGGTGCCTCATCACACATGGCTAATTCTACTGATGGTTTGGACTCCACGTCGAACTACTCTGGTTCTGATAGGGTTGTTGTGGGAAATGGTAACACTCTTTCTATTTCTCATACTGGCTCTCATACTTTATCTCGTGATTTATCTCTACTGAATGTCCTCGTGGTTCCTCATATCACGAAGAACCTTCTTTCTGTTAGCAAACTTACGAGTGATAATCCGGTGAATGTTGTTTTTTCTAACAACTGTTTTGAAATTAAGAATCGGGTAACAGGGATTCCTTTGGCACGAGGCAGACGTGAAAATGGATTATATATTTTGGAGCGTGGTCATGCGGCTTTGGTGGCAGCTTTATGGACTCGTCGTACACGTGCCTCTTTTGAATTGTGGCATAGTCGTTTAGGCCATGTTAATTTTGATACTATTAAGTTGTTGAACAAACTTGGTTTTTTGTCAGTTACTTCTGTTTTACCTAGGCCTCTTGCTTGTTCTTCTTGTCAGTTGGCTAAAAGTAACAGACTTCATTTTATCAATAATGAAAAACGCGTTTTGCGTTTGTTGAATGTTATTCATTGTGATTTGTGGGGTCCGTCTCCTGTGAAATCTTGTGATGGTTTTCTATACTATGTGGTTTTCGTTGATGACTTATCTCATTTTACGTGATTTTATCCGCTTCGTTTGAAATCAGATTTTTATGATACGTTTGTTAAGTTCAAAACTTTGGTCGAAAATCAATTTTCCACAACTATCAAACGTTTTCAATTTGATGGGGGTACCGAATTCACAAATAACAAATTGCAAGACCTTTTCAGAAATTGTGGCATTCTACATACCATGTCTTGTCCATACACCCCTGCTCAAAATGGCCGTGCAGAAAGAAAACATAGACACATTACAGAAACAGGGTTATCTATGTTGTTTCATTCATCTGTCCCTATGGAATATTGGGTTGAAGCTTTTGGTGCTGCAGTTTATGTGATTAATCGTTTACCCTCTTCTGTGTTATCCGATAAATCACCATTTCAATTGGTATTTTCCTCTCCTCCAAATTATGATAATCTTCATGCGTTTAGATGTAGGGTTTATCTATGCTTACGAGATTATGCTGCTAACAAGTTTTTTCCTCGTAGCATTCCTTGTGTTTTCTTGGGTTACAGTTCCAAGCATAAGGGTTTTTGCTGTCTCGATACAATATCGTCTTGTTTGTATATTAGCAGGCATGCTCGGTTTGATGAGGAATATTTTCCCTTTGCACCTTCCACACGGTCCTCTTCAGCCGACTCGTCTGATTTTTCGGCTTATAGGGATCTTGGTTCGGCTCCCATTTTTCCTTCGCCTTCGAGTCCAGCAGTGGTTCCGATGGATTTGGCTGCTTCGACTCCTTGTTCAGCATGTCCGGATCTCACGTCTACGGCATCTCCAGCGCGTCTGGCCTCTCCGCCACCTTCACCACCGGCCTCGCCTCCGCCTTCGCCATTGGCCCCTTTGCCGCCACGTGCTTCGGTATCAACTCATCATATGCGAACACGTGCCAAGGATGGCATTTTCAGCCAAAGTATCCTCCTTCATCTTCTTACTTGGCTCATAATGGTTTTCTTTCCACTCTACACTCTTCTAAGGAGCCCAAGGGTTTCAAATCAGCTGCAAAATCACCTCACTGGATTTCTGCAATGGACGACGAGCTTAAGGCTCTTCATGCCAACAACACTTGGACTTTGGTCCCTCGTCCTGCTACTGAAAATGTTATTGGTTCTAAATGGGTATTTCGTACCAAGTATTTGGCGAATGGTTCTATTTATCGCTACAAAGCTCGCTTAGTTGCTCAAGGGTTTTCTCAGCTTCCTGGTTTCGACTACGATCATACTTTCAGTCCTGTAGTCAAAGCTTCCATTGTTCGTATCATACTCTCTTTGGCGGTTATTAATAATTGGCCATTACGTCAATTGGATGTGAACAATGTTTTTCTACATGGTGTTCTTCAAAAGCCTGTTTACATGGAGCAACATCCTGGCTACATTGATTCTGTTCGTCCCTCCTTTGTTTGCAAGCTAAATAAGGCGATTTATGGTTTGAAACAGGCTCCTCGGGCGTGGTTTCAAAAGTCTTGGTTTTCTTGAAAGCAAATCTGACACTTCTTTGTTTGTCTTTCGCAAATGTAGTGTTCCCATCACTACATTTGAATGCCATATATATTTTTGTATAATTTTCTGAAGTAATAGTAGAATTAGATAGAAAGGGAGAGAGATATTGAGAAAGGTTAGAGAAGAAGAATTGAGAGAGATAAGAAGAGACCGTAATAATTTCTGCTTGCCATTTCATTGATAATATTTCCTATTTAAACCTAGAAACACATAAGATAAAATACTAATGGGCCTAAGAACATAAAATAAAGCAAATGGGCTAGTCCTATTACAAAATGTAATTTAAAAGATAGTGGCCCAATGTTCTCTTTAATTGTTTGAGGCTGCAACTCTTGAGTACTATTCTCATAACTCATGCCCATGACAATACTCCCCCGTTTTTTAGATCCTTGTCCCCAAGGATCTAGGATAGAAATGGTTTTGATATGTAGCAGTGTTATGTAATATGCAAAGAAGAATTATGTTGACAACATTGAATAGTTCCTGGGATTCCATTTTCTGTCCAACAATCTCAAGAGGCATCATAGACAAGAGAAGGCAACACCTGAGTTCTTCTGCAGTAGAATCGAACAGCTGCCAATCTGCCACCCATGATCTTGGTCTGAAAATGTTCAACCTCCCTTTGAAATATGATTGTCCTTCACCTGTGAATTTTTTTATAAAACCATCCCCTTTTTTTCAGAGTCTCGCCTATTTCATCGTTTAGATCACAAGCTATCAATGCCTGCATAGCCAAACCTAAATCCCATTCTTGGCTTCCAAAACTCTGCATCTTCATGCCATCTTCAGCAAGCCATAAGTAATCAGGGGTTCTTGCAAGATGTTTCTTGAAATAGTCTCCATTAGGATCCTCAACCCAACATGCCAGCATACATAACACCTTCTCCACACATCCTATAGTAATATATCGGTTCTTTTCATCTTCGTAATGAATGTGCTTCATTGTCACTTCCAGAGCTTTTTCTCTCAACTTGTTCAAAGGCCAGCGAGTCAATAAAGGCTCAGTGAGTATATAACTAGCATCCCACAAAAATCTTGTATGAAGGAAGACGTCCTCCTTGCTGGGAGAATATTCACCATGGCAAAATGCTTTGAGCCCAAAAGCTATAGTAAATCCCACAGATGTCATGAATGGATTTCTTGCCATTATTAATTCAACCAAAGTCAAGCTGGAACCACTAAACCCAATTGACAACATAAATTTCTTAGAGACTCCCTTGCTAAGGTGCTTTGATCTGCTATGTGTTCGCTTCAAGTTCTGCCAATTATCGCAATTATTCGTCATCAACATAACCTTTATTTTCCTACACCTTCTTGTCTTAAGATCAAACACCACAGTTAAATAATTGAAAAGCTCAGCAGATTGCGATGTTTTTTCACCCTGGCCAATTTTCCAAACTATAATAGCAATCGATCCACAACCCCATCTAAAAATAAGCAACCCACACCCGATTTCTAGCGATTCATTGTCTATGTAATTGAGACAATCAACATATATAATCTTAGGCGGACTCATCCCCGGATTCTTGAAGGAATCGAATGCCTCACATGCCCTCGGATCAAAAACCATATATATCCAATGCTCCACAATCCCCAATTGCCTTCGCAACTCATACAAATACCCACTTTTAATAAGCATATTAAATCTCACATTTGGGCAAGACAAAGAAGCATGATATAATCTACTAGAGAACAATTTTGGTGGTGATGGAGAACATGATATCATAGGGGGAGGCCAATATTCATCATAATTCACATTTAATAATGGTGATGGGTATGAAATAGAGAGGGAAATTCTACCACAACTGGTGTTAACAGGAGTAAAAATGAAACACTGCATATTTACCTCTTTTCTATGGGTGTGCACAATACGTCTGTCTCTAGCCACATATGGTGGCGGAATGGTGGCAAGTGTATCTGCAAGTTGAGTTCCGGTAGGTTTCCGTCGCGGTTGACGGTGTATGGGGGTAGCGGTGAAATCGGCCAAATCAGAGAAATCTATAATCAACATATCGTCGGTGGATTTTGAGATTTGTTGATGGCGTATGGAGGTAGCGGTGAAATCGGCCAAATCGGAGGAACCTAGAATCAACACATCGTCGGTGGATTGTGAGATTTCTTGATGTTTGCTACTGATATCCTCGAAAAAGTTGGAACAGGGTTCTTCAGAGATTGATTCTTCTTCCATTGCCCCTTTTCCATTGTCAACATTTGACAATTGCAACTGCATCCATTCTAGTATATTTATAATATTGTCAAGTTTGTCATCTATATCCTCAAATTTGATTTGCAAATTAGAATCAAATTCCATAATCTGCCTCGATAAATTGAAGTGGGTGCCCTCAGCCATGTCCATGGATGGATGGCTCTGGATACCAATTGTAGTGTTCCCATCACTACATTTGAATGCCATATATATTTTTGTATAATTTTCTGAAGTAATAGTAGAATTAGATAGAAAGGGAGAGAGATATTGAGAAAGGTTAGAGAAGAAGAATTGAGAGAGATAAGAAGAGACCGTAATAATTTCTGCTTGCCATTTCATTGATAATATTTCCTATTTAAACCTAGAAACACATAAGATAAAATACTAATGGGCCTAAGAACATAAAATAAAGCAAATGGGCTAGTCCTATTACAAAATGTAATTTAAAAGATAGTGGCCCAATGTTCTCTTTAATTGTTTGAGGCTGCAACTCTTGAGTACTATTCTCATAACTCATGCCCATGACAGTTTGCAAGCTAAATAAGGCGATTTATGGTTTGAAACAGGCTCCTCGGGCGTGGTTTCAAAAGTCTTGGTTTTCTTGAAAGCAAATCTGACACTTCTTTGTTTGTCTTTCGCCAAGATCGTCTTTTGCTTTATTTACTTGTCTACGTGGATGACATTATTATCACTGGGAGTGACCAGTCGCTTATTGATCGTATTATTCTTCGAATTCGACGTGAATTTGCGATTAAAGACCTAGGGCGGCTGAATTATTTCCTCGGCTTGGAGGTAACTTATACGAACTCTGGTATCTTCTTGGGTCAGTCCAAGTATGCGCGAGACATCCTTCTTCGATCTGATCTTCTCGATGCCAAGCTAGTGTCTACTCCACTTTCCTCATCAGAAATTCTTACAGTTGATGGTGATCCTCACTCCGATCCTACTGAGTTTCGTTCTTTGGTGGGTGCGTTGCAATATCTCACTATAACTAGGCCGGATTTATCATATGCTGTGAACATTGTAAGTCAGTTTCAATCAAAACCCATTGTTGCTCATTTTCAAGCTGTCAAGCGTATTCTTCGTTATGTCAAGGGCACGCTTACATTTGGTCTGGATTTCACTCGTGGACCTCTCAATCTTTTGGGTTACTCTGATGCTGATTGGGCTCGTTGCCTTGACACTCGCCGCTCCACTTATGGTTATTCCATATTTTTGAGTCCGAATCTTGTTTCTTGGAGTGCTACGAAACAACCTACTGTCTCTCGTTCCAGCTGTGAGTCTGAGTATAGGGCTTTGGCTAATGCTGCCTCTAAGGTTATTTGGGTCACGTTACTCTTGCGTGAACTTCATGCCATGCCTTCATCTTCACCACAACTCATGTGTGATAATAAGTCTGCGCTCTTTCTTAGCCAAAATCTGGTGGCTCATAAGCGTGCAAAACACATTGATATTAATTATCATTTTGTTCGGGAAATGGTTGCTTCGGGTCGTCTATCTACCCATTTTGTCCCCTTGAATCTTCAACTTGCTGATATATTCACCAAAAGTCTTCCGCGACCGCTATTTGAATTCTTTCGGTCCAAGCTTCGCGTCTCTCCACATCCGCTTTGCTTGAGGGGGGTAATAGGAATAATGATTTAGTCCATAATTGATTCAGTCAAAGATCTTTAGAGATTTGTATATATTTTTCATATCAGTAATTACTTGTAGGTTACTCTGTAAACCCTAATTGTAATCTTTATATATATTGAATAGACTAAATCAAAATCCTCAATTGAGGTAAAATATATTTTGTCTTATTCTTTCAAAATGTTATTCCACCAAAATGTTATTCCACCTTATATGTCTTATATAACGCGTGACTTTATAACTCTATATATGAACTGAGGTTTAAATAATGAAGTAGAGCTCCGATTCATATATAAAACTGTGTTGCACAATATTTTCTCAATAAATTAATAATATATCACATCAAGTATCAACTTAAGGTAGCTTTCATTCTGATAAAGGGCACTATTACATTTTGAATGCTGGGCATGGCTATTGACACTGTATTTTTGCTCAATACACTCCTTGCATAGTTTTATGAGATTGTACATTGTGCTTCGAGATGTTGTACATTTAGGTGTGAGTAGCCATGCCCTACTATTAATTATTGAAGTTTACCCTACCCTACTTGTATATTATTTCAATTTTTGGAAAATAAAAAATCTTCAAGTACAATGACACTAGAATAATAAATTTATTTTTCTTTTATCTCAATCTCAGCTGCCTTTATTTTAGTTTGATTATTATTTTTTATTTAGAGAATTTAGCATTGTTTGTAATTATTGTACTTTTTAAGTTGTGAAAAATTAATGACTAGAGATTACATAGTTTATTTATTGTAATTAGTAAGTTCAAAGGAGTAATAAATTAGGTTATTTATTTGTATATTGGCTATAAATAAATTCTATTTAAGTTGAAGCTAAACAAAAAATGATTAACAATTCCAAAATTAGCTGTCCGTACAGTCCTCCACTTTCCCTAATTTCTCTGTAAATTGTAATTACCATTAAGATTAAGAATTTTTACAGATTGTCGGTTCTATAGAAGAATTCAACGCGCACAAAAGTGCGTGGACACATCATGGGGAATTCCTGAAGAAAAAAGGTTGATAAACACAGATATGTCACACATTCAATCAGATTTCAGATCTATTTCAGAGAGAAGCATCTTCAATTGCTCAATCTCAATTCTGAAAGTTTCATTTAACCTTCGGAAGTTGACTTCATACCCCCTTTCACTATATTTAAGCAATCGCCGATTGCTTATGTTATACATATGCACATTACCTTTTCTCGGAGATTAATCACGCGCCATAGCTATTAGTGCAAAAGCTTACTTTTATATCATCATTAAAACAGGGATTTTAGGCCTCTTTTGCCGCGTACCGGTATCAGGTATGCCTTTTGTTTAACCTTTCCTGATCTCCTTTTTTAGCATTTTAGGATTTTGTATGATTTGTTATGCAATGTGATGGGAAAGTTGTTTGGATCTGTTCATTGTATAGAAATTAGTTAATTTCCCCTTGTGATCTCTTCATTGAATGTTGTGTTTAATTTGATTTTTGTCCGATTGCATTTTGAGAATTAGTTTAATTTGCCTTTAATTAGAAATAATGGGCTTTGATACGCTTGTGATCTGTCTCAGGATCATGCTTAGTTATAGAAGCTTTTCATTTCTGGTTATAGTGTAGTATAGAAGTAGTTGATCCATATCTTGTTTGATTTTGATCTGTTCACACAGTGTTAGATCTGATTTAAGATTATGATTTTGTGCCAATATGTGGTGGATTCACACCCACTATGTATGTTTATATTTTAGGCAGTAGGGCAGGATGCCGATTTTGTTAGAATGCCGGAGTTGGCCACATTTGATAGCAAAGACTAATTAGACGAGATTGGGATGATATCTAAACTTTTTAGATTTTAAAGCATAATCTACCCTTAATTTTTATCAAACAAATTATAAAGTCGAGATAGAGTTAATCTAGATTTAATCTAAGCTATCAAACATGGCCTAAGAGTTATATGGAGTTACTACCCAGATCAACTATCTTGTCTTGTCATAAACAAACAGTTTGTGTTTCAACAAAAATTTGCACATCTAACTTTATCTATGGTTTGTGATTGTAGCTGGTCTTTGAGGTGCATACTTGTTTGATCTTCCGGACGAGCCTTATTGCAAATCAGAGTTGAGGTTTAAGGGAGAAATCGTCATGTTTAAACATTCGCCCCGAAGGAACCAGAGGAATAAAGGGATAAAAGTGAAGCATGTGGTGCAGATGTGTTTGCTGCTGGGGGTAGGTATCTGGCTGCTTTACCAGGTGCAGCAGTCGCGTGAAAAGAAGGCATATCTAGAGGATGCTGCTGCTGCTGCTGCTAATGTTTCGAATAATATTAAGCTGGGGAGGAAGGATCTCCAGCCAATGATGGACAAGGAAGATGAGGTTGACGATGAGAAGCTGAACGATGAGAAGCTGAAACAGGATGACCCGGACGAAACTCCACATTTTGATGATGAGAACAAGCCTGACGATGATCGGTGGCAAGAACAGGGGAAAACGGAAGAAGAAAGTGAGCATCATGAAGATAAGGAGACAGAAGAGGGCAAAGAAAACGAGAATAAGGAGAATGAGGAAGGTGAGGCGAACGATGAGATTAAGACAGATGGTGAAGAGAACGGAAGCAAAGAGGAGGAAGCTGTAGAGAATAAAGGCAATGAAAGTGAAGAGAGTGAGAATGTTGAAGAAGACAAGAGAGAGAATGGTCAAAATGAAGGTGGAGGGGATACGGACAAAAGTGAAGAGGAGAATGAGAGAGAAGGCAATGGCAATGGCAATGGCAATGGCGTTGAAGAAACTTCAGAGAACGTGAGCTTGGAGAATGAGAGCACAGAGAACAAAACGGAAGAGAATGAGAGTACCGAGAACAAGAGTGAAGAAACAAATGAGGAAACAACCGGTCAGAATGAGAGCAACGAGAACACGAATGAGGAAACAACAGGCCAGAATGAGGGCAACGATAACAAGATCGAGGAAACAACTGGTCAGAATGAGAGCAACGAGAACACAAATGAGGAAACAACAGGTCAGAATGAGAGTAACGAGAACACAAATGTAGAAACAACAGGTCAGAATGAGAGCAACGAGAACACGAATGCAGAAACAACTGGCCAGAATGAGGAAACAACAAGTCAGGATGAGAGCAACGAGAACACGAATGCAGAAACAACAGGCCAGAATGAGAGCGGTGAGAACAAGAATGAGGAAACAACAGGTCAGGATGAGGACAAGAATGAGGAAACAACAGGTCAGGATGAGAGCAAGAATGAGGAAACAACAGGCCAGGATGAGAGCAAGAATGAGGAAACAACCGGTCAGAATGAGAGTAACGAGAAGACAAATGAGGAAACAACTGGTCAGAATGAAAGCAATGAGAATAAGAATGAGGAAATAACAGATCAGAATAAGAGCAACGAGAACACAAATGCTGAAACAACAGGACAGGATGAGAGCAACGAGAACAAGAATGCAGAAACAACAGGCCAGAATGAGAGCAATGAGAGCAAAAATGAGGAAACAACAGGTCAGAATGAGAACAAGAATGAAGAAACAACTGGTCAGAATGAGAGCAACGAGAACACAAATGAGGGCAACAATAACAAGAATGAGGAAACAACTGGTCAGAATGAAAGCAACGAGAATAAGAATGAGGAAACAACAGATCAGAATAAGAGTAACGAGAACACGAATGCAGAAACGACAGGTCAGAATGAGAGCAACGAGAACAAGAATGCAGAAACAACAAGCCAGAATGAGAGCAATGAGAACAAGAATGAGGGAACAACCGGTCAGAACGAGAATGGAGAAACAACAGGTCAGAATGGGAACACTGAAACGAAAAGTGAAGAAACAACAGGACTTACTGAGAACAAAGAAACCAAAAGTGAAGAAATAAACGGTGATAATGAGACCAAATCTGAAGAAACAACGGGAGAGAGTGAGAACAAAAGTCAAGAATCAACACAAATAGATGAGAAGACAAGTGAAGGCATTAAGGAAGAGGGTGAGAAAAAGGAGAACGAAAATGAAGCATCACAGCAGAATCCAGCACAAGAGAATAATAATGGAGAGGGGGAGATAAAGGGGAAGGATGGAGAAGGAAACTCAAACAGTGAGGAAAAGACCAATCAACCCAGTTCATCGGAGGGCGAAACCAACAAGCCTATTGATGGCATAAAACAAGAGAATGTTACAGGAACAGAGAATATCAGCTTGGTTAGTTCAAGTGTGGAAGAGAAGCCAGGTGTACAAGAGGGCGATCAAAATGTTGAATCAAAGACACAAGGCATGGAAAACAATCGTGAGGATAATGGGAAAACAGCTTCGTATAGTGACAACAATGGACTTGAAAATTCATCCACGTCACTTCCTCAACAAGAGACAGAAGCTCGTACAGACCTCAACACCCTTCCCGAAGCAGGCAACAATGAGGCTACTGCTTAGTCACTTATGTTCAGACTTTTTACTTTGTATTTTTTCTTCCATTTCCTCGTATATTATCTGTTGCAATACCAAATGTAATACTAGTTGATTTTTGCTAATTCTTGCTGCTCTCCCTCATCAAGCAGCGTATAGCATATGGAGTTACTACTGTGTCCAACGTGAAACTTAGCGTTTGAGCTCATTAATTTCATGTATTTTGGGAATACTTTACAGTTCTTATTTTTCTCATTACACATTAGGTGTTTATAACCATTGAATCTGTATTTATTTTGCAATGAAAAAGTGAACATCCAAAAGGACAGTACCTGTTCTTTCCTTTGTTAAATACAAATTTGTGTGCACATATATATATTTAAGCTGTCTGCTAACTATGTCGAGATTAAAATTAATTGCTTGTTAAAATTAGCAAGAACCACAAAGAGATTGGAGTCTTAATTCGATAGGAAAACGGTGCAACCATTCCTGAGTATAGTATTATTTGGCTCTAAGAATTCATGCAAACAAGTAAATAAAAAATGAAAGATGAGAAAACTCCACACGGAATCTCAAATTTCAGAAAATTCAAAGAGCACAAAGTTCAAATTCATTTAAGAAATGAGCGAAACATCCTTTATTGCAAAAGACTTCACGCTGGATGACCTAGAATGTTCAATGATGCTTAACCTCGAAAAGACCATCCGGACCTGCATTAGCAAACTCCAAGTTAATATGATTAAGTACCGAGCAATGCAAGGATTAGAAAAATCAGATGGAACATATGGATTTTGATATGGACGATGCAACATTGCTGCAAAGGAAACACAGTTCTAGGATTTATCTTAGGCTTCACCACACTAAGTTATGAGACAATAAGATATTATACTTCTCTTCGGCATACATCGAATATACATTACTTGTGCATTAGCTTTACTTTTGAGTTTTTTCAACAACTTGGTTTACAAACAGAGAAAAGGGTAGAATATGCAGAAGATGCAATTAAAGCTACTGAGTTTTTCAATCCTAATATAATAAGTTGAGTGCAAGGCAGAAAACGAGTGTACTCCGCCTGAATCTCTTCGATAATATTGCTTAACCTGACATAAATCAGATAACTAGTGCATAGATCAAAGAGAGATGCATTCAAGTTAAGATTATGAATATTGGTTGAATTAAATAAGGTGATAAAATCTCTTATTGTGGGGGAAAAAGGGTTATTTTAAGAGATATGCATTAGGAAGTAGATAACAGGTGATTCTACCTCAATAACTAGTGCATAGATATTACTTAAGAGGCTCTATACCAACAACAGCAAACAGCTGAAAAAGAACCCACTCCTAGACCACTCTAAGAGTATATTTTTTTTTAAACAGTTACACATAGACCATAGTATATATTTAAAATATGTAGATACAGAACATACAAAAGGGAAGATTCTATTTTGTGAATTTAACAATATCGACAGATATAAAATTGATGAGATGTTGCACCCTGAGCAAGATAATTAATTTTGGTAAGTATTACTTTAATATATGAATATGCTTCAAATTTGATATACTATCAGTTAAGCTTTCAATACTACAATGACTGATCTTCTGCTTGCAGTAACAAGCACAAGATCAACTATCAGGACTCAGGAGTCTCCTTTGTATTTAAAACTCAGCAAAACAAGGTCATGGATAAATAGCTGATAAAAAATGGAACACTATATTCAGTCCTTATCTTATTATAAGATTGAAAATTTCAAGGCTTTTAATCAAACAGATTTGAAATCCTTCAAGACCAAGAAAAGCTAGCCAACGATAATCACAAAAGAATAATAAAAATTAATCTTCAACACTCTGAAGTATCCATATACACGGCCTGCTACAGAGACTAACATTCAGAACATAAAAACACCTACTAGTGGGCACAAGCATTGCTTAACATCAAAAAAATAGTATAAAAAGGTAGGGTAATATAAAACTTACCCCATGGAAATTCCTTATTGCGGATATGCAAGTATGGGTATGCCTGCAACAGAGAATTAATAGTGCAATCAATTTTATTATCATTCACAAAATTCAGGATTTTGCAATTAATTATAAATTGAACGAAATTTATACAATTAAATACTTCAACAAAAAAACTCATCTAAACAACAATCTTACAGGAGGCTCATCGTAGTGGGGATGACCCTTGGAAAGGATATAGCCAGCGAGAAGAGTGCAGGATACTATTCCAAGATATGAAATCTTCTCCCACTTGGAAGCCTCAGCTACATTAAACAGGAGAAATGGAAATCAGAAAATAATTTCTAGATTTGTCCATTAAAACCTCACATTCAAATCAAATACCAATCAACAAGTCATCGAGGCGTAACGATCTATGGAGAATACGAAATTCAATTAAAAACCTAGATTGGAGATAGAATCAATCAAAAATCTAAATAAGAATGTACAAATTCATATAATTTCAGAAACAACACTCCGATAACAACACAATTGATATCCAAAATAAAATACCAGCTTCATCGTGATGAGACGAAGCGGAGAATGTGCGCCTAGAAGCTGGAGAAGCGCGTGGGGCGGAAGCGCCGCCTCGTAGGGCAGATCGAAGGGCAGATCTTACAATCGCCGTTGCCATTAGAGTCTCAGTTCCTTTGTCTTCTATGTTTTGTGTTGGCCCAACTTAATTCTACAAACTATAAATAACCCTTATTTTCATCAGCTGCGGTTGTAAACAC
The DNA here is from genome assembly GCA_963675135.1 of Galeopsis tetrahit. Lineage (NCBI taxonomy): Eukaryota > Viridiplantae > Streptophyta > Magnoliopsida > Lamiales > Lamiaceae > Galeopsis > Galeopsis tetrahit. The sequence continues at coordinate 3,700,306 of OY776120.1, forward strand.
GCTTTTGCTTTGACATTCTAAAGTCGTGTAGAACGAGTGACAAATAACAAAAACGGAGTAGCATCAAAGATTCCATTTTAATTTTAGTACTGGTAAACTGGGAAACTATATTAACGACCCCTACATGTGAATTATTCGCAAAACTCTCCCACACATTTTTCAGAAAATATAAGGACACCCCTTCCACTTGTTTTACACATTTGTTTTCAGATATAAAATTCCAATTTGATTTTTTTTTTAAATTATGTCTTATAAATTCTACAAAATCAACCTTATAATTACATAAGTACTAAACAAACCCTCAACTACTATAAAATAAGATTATATAGGTCACGACTAAACAAATTCCAATAAGATTAAATTATGACCTTTTTATTTTTTTAAAAAAAACTATATCATTAGAAATATTAAATTTAATAGGTCACGACTAAACAAACCCCCAATTTTACTGTACATACCTCAAGTACTATACACACCCCATATAAAATATAATTTATTTTATAATTTCTATCTACATTTCAATTTTAAACAATTATACCCAAGTTTTAAAAAAATCACGAAAAATCCTACTCATCTACTATGTGAAACAAGAAAAGAGAAAAATTAATTCAAAATAGTTAAAAAAAATCACAAAAATTAAAACCCTAAATTTTGATAAAAATTAAAGAAACTGCATAAAAATGGAGATTAAGCGTACTAAATTTACTCATTTTGTTCGATAGAAAACTCTGAATGACGAATATGTTCGGTTGGAACTCCTGATTTTAAATTTGAACTCACTTTTTTCTTCTTATTTCACCGTGTTTCTTCCGTTCCGTCAGTGGAATTTTTATTTTTATTTTTGTAATTTTTTTTAGTTTTAGAATTGAAACTTATGAGTATTAATTTTTTTTTTAATTATATTTTATGTGGGGTGTGTATACTAGAACTCTCTAAACACGAGGTTTGTTTAGCCATGTCCAATTTAAGATCAACTCATGGCCTCATTATTTTGCTTCCCATTCTCAATATCCCAACTCTCACAGGATAATGTAGTCCAAAATTCACTGCAATTGTAAATTAAATGTGATTATTGACAAAACAAAATGTATGCATAGCTAAAATTTAGTTATTTGTAACATTCAAACATTGAAAGATTCTATATTTTTTAGATGAAAAACTTTTATATTTACCCTCTTATGAAAAAAAAAAAAGAAAAGATCACCGATTACATAACAAAATAGTCGCAGTTTTCAACTTGCCGGGTCAAACTCGTGTTCGGTTTATTCGAGACATAAATAGTAAGACAAAATAATAAAATTAAAATGTTAAATTTAATTTAGTTTTTTTTTTTTTAACTGAATTTAATTTAGGTGTTGATGTTAATTTACTAATTTAGTAAGAAAACTTTCTATCATGAAATTTAGATCTGATTCTTCTCGATTTGGGCCGTGAATGTTAGATTACAAATTGGGCCAGGCTATATACCCCTCCATACTCCATACTCCATACTCCATACTCCATACTTGTTAAATATACTCCCCCTTAAAACTTAAAATTAATTATGTTAGATTTACTCTCCCTAAAATTCCTAATATGTCATTTTTCCCTTAAAAGTATACTCTGTAAATGTTAATTATACCTCTAAAAACCCAAATTTCTTCCAATCACTTTCTTCTTCATTCTTTCATCTTCTCTCAACTTCATTGCCGTCCACTGCTGCCGTCCGTCCAACGTCCTCCATCTTCTTCTTTTTTTCTTTAATTTCTCTAATAATCGACTGTGGCAGCGGCCCTCCTTCGTACGGGTGTGCATCGGTCCAAAACCGGATCGGGACCGAAATCAGTCCTAATGTATGGACTGGAGACCGGACCGTAGTAATTAATCCGGTCCGGATTTGGACCGGATATATATATATATATATATATTTAAAGAATTTTTTTCAAGTTTATGGAAGTAAGAACAAGATTGATAATTTGTGTATGAAAATTAAAATGTTGCTCTTCATTTGAAATCAATCTACACCAATGTGAATTTTATTTACATTATTATTAATGATCTTTTGACCCTAAAAGTAAATTAAATATGTTTGTTAAATTATATATTTGAAAAAATGTAATAGATCTCAACAATGCATTAGTAAAAATATATATATAAAAAAATTCCGGTCCAAACCGGTCAAGACCGGAAAACCGGAATTCAAAATTTGAAGGACCGGAGACCGGACCGGAAACTAACCGGTCGGTCCGATTCCGGTCCTTTTTTGTGCACTCCTACTCCTTCGCCCAGCGACGCGCCACCTCCTCCCCTTCTTTTTTTTTTTTTTGTTTCTGTTAACAGGCGGCGGCGCCGCCCCTCCCTCTCCCAGTGACGCCGCCACCGCCCCCTCCTCTCTCACTCCCACGGCGTGGCCGTGTACACAAGGCAGGGTTTTTTTCCGCATGTTCTCTGTTTTTCCTCCTTTTTTTTAAAAAAAAATTTTTTGACACACCAGAGTCGACCATATACCCTCTCGTCGATAAATTGTTATCAACGAGAGTTTATATGATCGACCCTGGTGTGTCAAAAATTTTAAATCTGAGATTCTAAGTGTTTTTTAAATTTCGAAGCTAGTATATGGTCGACATTGGTGAATTTTTTTGGCATTGTTTGGATGGTGGCCGGTGTTCGTCGGCGATGGGGCAACGGCGACGACAACTGTATCATTAGGGTTAGGGCTTAAGAGTTGGGGAAGTGTATCTAACATGTGGTATTTAATTTATTAAAAGGACAAATTGAGTAATTTACGAAAATATTAAATTAATAAATGAGTTGGGAGAGTATATCTAACAAGTATGGAGGGGTATATAGCTGGCCCTTACAAATTGGGTTCCAAAATCCAATCGACTCGTGCATGTAACTGATGTAAGGTCTAAACTGGGCTGCATGCTAGTAATTTCTGATTCATGTTGAGACAAACTTAGTCATGGCGTATAACAATTTAAAAGATTCGTGAAAATATCACATGCAAGTCTTTGTTTTATAGTATATTTTTTTAATATTTATTGAATTAATTAAGTTGCCACTCTTGTGCAATGAAAAATATATTAAGAATTAACGGAATATGTATAACTAAACAGTTATCAGTATAGTGAACGATTCTTTTAACAATGATGTGATTTCAGTTATTGATGAAGTCATCTTCGCTAATTCAACATTAAAAAAAAAAAACAATTGTTATCTCGGTTTTGTATAAATGATGTTTTTTCATTTACTTCATTGCAATTAAATTAATTATAAATTTTAAAGTTAACAGTGGTTAGTAAGGAGTACTTAGTAGCCTGTTTTGCAGAAACAATTTTATATGCCTATTGAGTTTTTTTTTTTTTTTTATGTTCAACAAAAGTGTGCTTACTTAGGTTCAAAACTCCATAAGTCGATCTTGAGATTTTACACCTTGTTGGGTTATGATATTTTGTTACTCGGGCCGTATATATTTTAAATGAAAGGGATTAGTTTTCAGTTTCCAATTCTTATGAAATTATTTATAAATAATCAATTTGAAAAACCTAAAAAAAAATATATATAGAATTACGAACTGCAAAATGAGAGAGTATTGCTCTTGTGCATTTTATCATCACAATTTTGTGTAGAACGTAAGTCAAAGCAAAAGTCCCCATCATCAACAATATCAGAATCCACCGTCAATCCAAACGACTCCACCACATCTTCCGTGCTCCATCCCGCACGTAACAATCTCTCCGACATGGCACTCACGCGCCACTCCACGCATTCTCTATCAAGTGGAACATCATCACAATTGTTGCGACGATCACAGCCGTCCATCATCATCATCTCCCTCACCTCCTCCTCTTTCCACCCTCCATCCCTCAGCCTTCGATACACCTCCTCCAAACACCCTCCCAAAGCCCCACTCCACCACCCGCGCGTACCCGTATGCGCCGCCTCCGCCAACTCCGTCCAAAACTCTATCCTCCGCGCCTCCGTCGCCGCCCACGCCGGCGCCGGACACAAATTACACAACCCCGGCCTCCTCAAAACGTCGTCGTTTCCACTCATTTTATTAAACTCAACTCGCTGGAAAAATCCTGCAATGTCGAAGCTCCACACCTTCACAACCTCTCCATGCACGTAAAACACAGGGTTGCCGGCGACGCACGGCGTCGCCGCAATGTAGAAGCTGCGGTAAATCGGCACTAGAATCGGCGCGGTTTTCAAAAACTCTCTCGCTAATTTAACCGCACGATCGGTATCGTCAGGCCTTTTCCCCCAATTTCCAATCCAAAATTGATTTCTGGAAACTCCTTTACAAATTCCTAAAATCGGAAGATTCGCGAGAATCTCAAGTTGTTGTTTCGATGAAGATCGCCAGTTGGGGAAACCAGGGCCGGCGGGAAGGCCTTCGTGGAGGATTGAGCGAAGGTCCGGCGGAAATGTGAAACCGAACGCCGATTCAACGGCGGCGACCTCCGCCTCCGTAAGGCCGGGCTCCACCGGAATATTGGAGGAAAAAAGATAATGTATGACGTTTTTAGCGTAGGCTGCGTATGAGAAGCAGACTTTTAACGGCTTTGGAGGTATAGTCATGGATCGGAAATTTGTGAGTGGCTCTGCTACAGCCGTCGCCATTGGAGTGTGATCGAGACCTTCAGAAATTGATAGAGTGAGAGTGAGATGATTGAATTTTGTGAGTATTATAGAGTGTTGATTCTGTTGAATTCCAAATCTGAACAGAATGGAAGAATTCTAGGCGGGAGGAGGATAATGTGGTTCGGTTTGGAATTGGGTTTTCCGGATGGAAAGGGACTCTTTGACCCTGTCTCTCTCTGCCGTTGGATTTGTTTTTCACGTTTCTCATATTCCATAAAATTTTGTATTTCTTGAGATTAAAATAGGAGTATTAATATTTCTAAATCTTAAGGATAAATTCCATCAAAAGTTGGTCAAAAAATTAATTAAAAAAAAATCCATCAAAAGCTGACTTAATTTAATTCCGCTGGTCTACTCTTAATGCTGATGTAATTAAAACAGGCAAGAATTTCATACGAGACTCAATCAATATAAATACTCATTTTACGAGTGTCTCAATTTAAGATTCAATTTTTACTTTATTTTCGATTTAAGACTTCATTTAAATTCTTTTGTCTCAAATCAAGGTGCAATATTTTTTAAAGTAAAATAATTAGTCAATATTGAGTTTTTCAAACATGATTTTAAAAGAAAAAAAAAAAACTCGTAATTGAGTTTATCAAATCGGATTTGCAAGAAATGCACAATTTTTTTAAAATAAAATCTAAAAGTTTTCCCAATTTTAAAAAAATTGTTTCTTTATTTCAAAAAAAAAAAATTATTTTTTATAATTCTTACCGAATTCTGATTTTTTTTAATAAATTTTTTTTCTAAAATATTCAGATCCATTTATTTTTTTCAAAATATAGTCTTTTATTAAAAAGAAAAAAACTGAAAATATGGATTTTTTTTTAAATTTTCCTGAAAAATTTTGTATATATATTGTTTAAAATCGAAAAATCTCTCTTTTTAAAAAATAATCATGTTATATGACTTAATTCTTTTTTTTAAATGTGGACCTTGAATTGAGACACAATAATTTACATAAAACCTTAAATTGAGATAAATGTGAAAATCAAATTTTGAATTGAGACACCTATAAAACAAGTACTTATATTAAGACTACTTAAAAATTGGGTGTTGATATGAAATATTTCCATTAAAACAGCTTTAATTAATTTTATATACTAGATTGGTTTAGACATTTATTTCCCATTTAAAAGAAAAACATGGACACTTGTGAAGCTGGTAACTTGTGAAGCTGGTAAGTTGTGAGTAGGGGTGGAAATACGTCTGATCAAACTTTGTATGAAAAATTCTAGGTCTATTTAAAAAAAAAAAGGGCTAGTCTTGTATGAAATATTGCATATATGCATTTCAGTTATTCACACACATGTTCTTTATAAATACACCCACAAGTTTAATTCACACACACATTTTTTATAAATACACCCACAAACTTAATTCACACACACATTTTTTATAAATACACCCACAAACTTAATTCACAAACACATTTTTTATAAATACACCCACTGACAACTTAATTCGAAATTTTTAATCCGTTTATTTTACACGTTTCTGTGATTTTTTTTATCTTTTATTTTATTGTCGACCGCAGGATATTAAATGTAGTAATTCAAATTGTAATATGTAGTAATACACATTATTTTATGTAGTAATAACACAAACTATTTATATAATAATACAAATTCTTTTATTTAGTAACACATTTTTTCTAGTGTTTTTATTGATGTAGTAACTCACATTATAATATGTAGTAACATATATTATCGAATGTAGTAAACGCAATAATCATGTTGTAATACAAAATATTTTATTGCAAGATGATGCGAAAAATATTAGATCATTTGATAAAGTTACATATAGTAACAAACGACTATTCAATGTAGTAATTCAAATTGTAGTATGTAGTAACATATATTTTTTTATGTAGTAAAACAAATTATTACATGTAGTAATAACACAATTTTATATAGTAATACTGATTCTTTTTTTTTTTATTGATTAAGTAACCCACATTATAATATATAGTAACATATATTATTGCATGTAGTAAGATATATTATTGCACGTAATACAAAATAACATTGACCCATAATAATTAGTATTGAAAAATATTTAAAGAAATATAAAATATTTAAGGATTAAGGTCATCGTAAATTGCAGCGTCCGACCGCGGCCTGAGGTGACCGAAAACTGCTCGGAGAAGACGACCATGTTCAATTTCTGTTAGTGGGTGCATTTATAAAATATGTGGGTGTGAATTGAGCTGTCAATGGGTGTATTTATAAAAAAATGTGTGTGTGAATTAAGCTTGTGGGTGTATTTATAAAAAATGTGTGTGTGAATTAAGCTTGTGGGTGTATTTATAAAAAATGTGTGTGAATTAAGCTTGTGGGTGTATTTATAAAAAATGTGTGTGAATGATTGAAATGCATGTATGCAATATTGCATATAAGTTTTTGTGAAAAAAAAAATAGCTTAAAGCTGGTCTATTATCTATAATAGATTTTTTATGAGTTTGATATGGTCTTTTTAGTAAATAGACTAGGCCTACGAACGGCCTTTTAGAAGTCTATTTAAATTTTATTCTATACAAAAATTTAAAAACGCAATTTAATATTTAAAATTATAAATAAATTTATGATCAAAATAAGTGCAATAGAATAATACATTTAAATAAAACTAAAAAATAGTTTCTCAAGTACAAAAAAAATAGATTTGATTTGTATTAATTTACTAGTAAGATTAGTATTATATGTTAAGATTATTTTATTATAAAATATATATATATATATATATATAACACATAATTTTAAATAGGCTGACCTGATAGGTTTATAAGCTCTAAGTCTGATCTACTTAAGTAAATTGTCTTTTTAAAAAGTCTTAGCCCATGTCTAGTGGCTCGAACTATTTCCACCCCTAGTTGCGAGGAATGCATGGAAGTGGGTATGATTGCCAAATTTTTATTATTATTAATAAAAAAAACATTGTTCATTAGTTGCACCATGGGAGTGGAGTACTTTTTTGCAAATTTGATCCAATTTTATTTATTTTAATGAGATACAGCCATACAGGATCACAAAAAACAGAGTGAAAATCGCAAGTTCATATAAAATAAAATAAAAAATTGTATATTGAAAAATAGTATTTTTCTGTTATTGCTTGAATCAAAATTGTATTATGTGTCATTGGTGTGTCAAAGTGTAACTCTATTAAAAAAAAAAAAAATCAAAAATCAATGCACATTTATCTAATTTAGAATTATGTTTATAAAAATCAAAGTCATAAGAAGATTTACCCAAATGTTGAGTATTTGTCGTGTGTACTCATGCACTCAAATTCAATTAAAATGGAGCAAATATTTATTTATATATCATAAAGATTCAAATAAAATTATGATAACAATCAAAATGGAGCTTAATCATGTTTTTCTTTTCTTTTCTTTTCTTTTCTTTTCTATTTCTAACCCAAAAAATAAAAGAAAATCAGTTTAGGACAATCGTAAAAAAGAAACACATACAGAGTAATGAAGGTGCAATAAAACAAAATCTAAATACAACATGGAGAATATTTTAAACACATAGACCTAATTAATTTGGATTCCATTTTCGGGAGTCAACAAAAATGAGTAAGCACTCTTTAAAAAATAAGGAGTACTTATATAGAAATATTTTTAAATATATAAAATATAATTAAATTTTAATTTTAAAAAATAAATAAATAACATGAGAAATATGTTTATAAATTTATTTTCACATTTAAAGATGTTGATATTAATAGTTTTTTTTTAATTAAAGTACCTAATTATTATATTTTGTCCATATATATTAACCTAAAAAATAAGTATGAAGCTGAATTATTATTATTTATATGTTATATACACTAATGAATATGAAAAATATTACTCCCTACATCCATGGTGTACATTTAAATAAGAAAGTAATTGACTGGAAGCATAAAAAAATCGGACATAATTAACTATATTATTTTATACAATGAAAAATATTAGTTCATGTGATAAAAAATATTAATTGTATAGTGAAATGTGATAATATTTTTTAACATATACTTTAAAACTTTTATCTAAAGAACTAATATTTTTTTTAATACCTTTTCTATAATATACGGAGTATTTTTTTTTAGGTGAAGTTAAAGTTGAGTCATTCAGTGAAATAGACTTATTGTACACTCAAATGAGTCAAGTGCACTAGGTTTTTTTGTGAGGAAAGAAATGATCAAAATTATGAAAATCCTTCCTCATGGATTAGACTAAATAGAGAAAATTAAATACTTAGCCCTCTAATAAAATACTAGAATATACTCCATTAAATTAAGTGAGGGAGAAAATATCATGTAAATGAAAGTACAATGCAGAAATAATAGATAAATGAAAATACAAGGGTGTAAAATTTAGAAACTAAAGTACAGAGGGAAAAAAAACAAAAATAGGGGATTACTAAGACATTACTCTAGTAATAGTTTTAATTTATCTAATTTTAGAAGAAAAAATCAATAAAAATATGGACCATTGATTTAAAATATTAACTTATGGCGTACATTTTCAAGAAATGACAAACATCCTTTTCAACCTACTACATTCCTAAATAAGTATTTATTTATTTATTTATTAATGACATACTAATAAATTTGATTTATTTGAAGGGCCGCTTGCCGCCGAGGTTTTAATAATGGGCCGCCGTTAAATGTTTGTTTTAGGCCCAGCCTGCATCAATTACTCTAATCTATAGCTCGCCGCCTTATTTTTAAGGAGAATTAATGACCCTTTAATTATTTCTTGAGGAATAATAATGTATTTATATTAGCCCTACCGAATTTCTAAAACTCTCTTAACATAAGTAACTGTAACATTCGTGAATTAGAGTAATAAAGCTCCACAAGCAACGATATAATAGTCAAAAGTAGAATCAAACAATTCCGTAGAGTTGATGGTCGTCAGACTCGTCATAACACCTTTACGTCTCCTTCTAAAACACAGATATCCATAGCAAGATCCTTCAACTACAACAATGACCTCAACACACCCTTACCTTCGTCTTTCCCATAATGAACTGTCCAATTTCATCGTCTTATCATAACTAAGTTTGTATTTCACCATACTTACTTTATTTATTACTATATTTTTTTGACTTTATCTACTATATTCATAAAAATGTAAAATCTTCTTTAGCGTATTTAAAAACCAACATTTCTTACTTATATTGGCATTAGAAATTTCTCAACTACATATAGCGAAATCTAATATAGTGATTTCACCATTAAATCACCGCTCATAAATCTTGCATGAATTTAGGATAACATATGTTTTTAATAAAGGGGTATACGTTTATAATGATAAAACTGCATGTCTATAATGAAATCAATTCTTAGAATTTAATTTTAAAATCAAATAGCAAGAAGAGTTGATGATGTGGGGAACTTGTGCTTCTTAGAACCACCACACCACATTACACGCGTGAATATCTTTAAATGCACTATCACAATCAAAAAATTATAACTTTTGATTTTATAATTTTTTTTAATTATTATAAACTAACTAATACATTTTTAGTAAAAAAATGACGAGTATAATACACAAATTAGTAAAATTACTACTAATGAAATTTTGTATTCGATGTAAAAGATAATAAGTTATTATTTTATTTTTATTAATAAGGTACATTAATTTTTAGACTTATAAATTACAATGATTCAAATAATATTTAATTTATAGGAATATTACTAAGCCAAAATAAATTTAGAATTGGACTCTTGGCTCCAAGGCAATTATTTTGTATAATTGAATTTTGTATTCATCGAATCGGGAACAGACTTTTTTTTTTCGAACCCAATCAGGAACAAACCTTTTTTTTTTCGAACCCAATCGGGAACCGACTTTAAGAAACAATAAATTATTAATTTATTTTAATCAGTATATCTTTAGGGTAAGAAACCTAAAAAATTGTTAGTTAAAAGTTTTTAATGATAAAATTTGTCATTAAAAGTCAAGTTCATTTCAACAAAAGCTTTTAGCTAAATAAATTATAGTGAAAGGATTTCGTCATTAAAACTTCATTTTTTCGTAGTGAGAAATTACATAGGAATACTGTATTGAACCTATATCTTCGAAAGACTAGCTAGAGTTGTGGTGTAGATCTCTCCATTAGGGTTGGCAACGGTGCAGGTATGGCCTGTCCCAGGACCTTTTCCGCCAATTTTTTTTAGACTTGTTACATGCTCCGACTCGCTTAAACCCGTACTATTCCAAAGTTGTGGCATAAACCACTTGATCATCATTTACTACTAGCACTATACACTAAGTTATGGTTCATTTGATGGGAGATATGCAGTAAGATGAAATGTAAGAGAAAGAATATTGGCGAGTCTCTAAAAGTTGTGGCATTTTACACCGGCCCAAAAAACCCTGGCCGAACTTCTTGTCTGTTTTGGGTGACTATTGTATCCTTAGCAACAACACATCATTGTCCTAGGATTATAAAGAGGGCGCGGCTAAAGGCACCCGGATTTCCTATGAGTACACCCACGGGAATTTTTTTTTGTCCCAAGGGTGTTGCGAAATGACGTATTTACCCCTCCTGTACTTTTTTAAAAAAAAACGCCGGATGAGTACACCCACCTCCTATCTAAATGCGGGAATTTGAAGGGTCATCACTTCTTCCTAACATTGGGTCCATGTTCGAAAAAAACTTCCCAACATTGGGTCCATGTTCGAAAAAAACTTCCGCGAGTTTTACTTGGTCGAATTTTTAACCCAAAAGTCTCTGTAACGAACAAATTTTCGAACATTTGACAAATGTTCGAAAAAAACTTCCCAACATTCGGTCCATGTTCGAAAAAAACTTCGCAACATTCGGTCCATGTTCGAAAAAAACTTCCCAACATTGGGTCCATGTTCGAAAAAAACTTCCCAACATTCGGTCTATGTTCGAAAAAAACTTCCCAACATTGGGTCCATGTTCGAAAAAAACTTCCACGAGTTTTACTTGGTCGAGTTTTTAACCCAAAAGTCTCTGTAACGAACAAATTTTCGAACATTTGACAAATGTTCGAAAAAAATTTCCCAACATTCGGTCCATGTTCGAAAAAAACTTCCCAACATTCGGTCCATGTTCGAAATAAACTTCCCAACATTCGATCCATGTTCGAAAAAAACTTCCCAACATTCGGTCCATGTTCGAAAAAAACTTCCCAACATTGGGTCCATGTTCGAAAAAAAATTCCGCGAGTTTTACTTGGTCGAATTTTTTACCCAAAAGTCTGTGTAACGAACAAAATTTCGAACATTTGACAAATGTTCGAAAAAAACTTCCCAACATTGGGTCCATGTTCGAAAAAAACTTCCCAACATTGGGTCCATGTTCGAAAAACCAGTCCAAAACGCTGCAATCGTGCTAAACCATGCCAATTAGATGTCCATTTGTTTATTTTCATCCTAACACATCAAAAATTGATACATTCTACACATAAACATGATTATAACACAAAAAACCAACCTTAATCAACACATACATGAATTAACCCCAAATTCAAAAAACAAAACCTAAACCCTACAACAATAAAATCAATGTTTCAACCAACAAAAACCGAAATTAAACATGTGTCCTACTCTTCTTCTCAAATATAAGCAAGAAAAACTAACCTTTAACCATTTTTGCAAAATGAAAAAAAAAATGCGAGCTCCTATTCTCCAAAAAAACGATGGAGTGGGGGAGAACGGTGCTCTCTCTTTCTCTTCTTCGACGTCGCAGGTAGTGGGAGTGGGAGTGGTGCGAAAATGGAGTGGGAGTGGTGCGAAAAAACGTTGATGGAGTGGGGGAGAGGTTTGGGGAAGATGGAGGGGTGGGTGTACCGATGGAGAGAAGGGAGGGAGGGAGGGGGAGAAATGTTAAGGGCATTTTTGGGTTTTCCAGGTGGGTGTCCTCATCCGTTTTGTGTGTGTTCTCATCCCCTGGGTGTACTCATAGGAAATCCGGGTGCATTTAGCCGCGCCCTTATAAAGATCCACAATGTTATAGTATTATAACAATACCCAATTCCCTTTTTCATAATTTGTTGGGCTCTTTCAGAAGTTCCACGATCCATTAAATTATTTACTATTTTAACCCAACAACATCAATGTTTTAAAAAGGGCGCGGCTAAATGCCCGGATTTACTATGAGTACACCCACGAGATTTTTTTTAACACAAAAGGTATGCGAAATGACATTTGTATCATTCCTGCAATTTTTTTAAAAAATGGACGGATGAGTACACCCATCCATTCCATTTTACACACGATTCATCATTTCTCACCCAAATCACCACCAAAACAACCACAAGTTTGATAAAAAAAATCATAAAAACTCAAAATTTCAACAACAAAAATAAAATCTTAATATGTTCGAAAATTTTACCCAAACAATGTTGCATCATGTTATGTTCGAAAAAAATTTCAAAACAAATTAAATTTGTCCGAAAAAAAAGATCGAACAACTTGTTCGAAAAAAAATTCAAAACAAAGTAAATATGTTCGAAAAAAATTTCAACTCCAACAAACGCAGATTGTTCGAAAAAAAATTCAAAACAAAGTTAATATGTTCGAAAATTTCTACAAAACAAACATAAATTGTTCGAAAGAAATTCCCGAACAACATACAAAAGCCTTAATTTTGAGAAACCTAATTTTCAACTTACTTGAAGCGGCGCGGCGGCGGCGAGAGGCACGAACAGAGGGAGGCCGGCCGCGAACGACTGCGAGGGGGGAGGAACTGCGGTCGTGAATGACTGCGAAGGGGGGGGGGACGAAAATGCGTGCGACCGCGAACGGCCGCGAAGGGGAGGGGCGGCGGCGGACGATTCGCCTTCTCCAGCGGCGGCGGCGACGTGGGGAGTGAAGAGGGGAAGGGGTGCAGTCGGCGAGGAGAGTGGAGAGGGGAGGGGGTGTTGTCGGCGTTCGCTGTTGCGCCGCTGATGAGGGAGGCGACCGACGCGATCTGTGACGTGGGCGACACTGTGGGGGAGGTGCGACGTGGGCGGCGACACTGTGGGGGAGGTGATACGTCGACAGCGGCGACACTGTGCGGGAGGTGCGACGTGGGCGGCGGCGACGGGGAAGAGGAGACGGGAGAGTGTGGGAGAGGAAGGGAGGTGGGTGTACTAAGATGAAAATGAGAATTGGAATGATTTTAGGGTTTTAATTGAGAAGAGGGTAATTTTGGAATTTCCACGTGGGTGTCCTCATAGGATCCGTGTGTGCCTTTAGCCGCGCCCTTTACAAAATATGCACACACTAGATTGATGAGGACATCTACTCGATTAGCATACACATTGTACGATTAGTACACATCTCGTAAAAGATCCAAAATACCCCTTCTTCTTTGTAACCCTAATTCTCCTTTTTTAGGCACCCACCCATAGGGGTGGAAATAGGTCGGGCCATCCGACAAGGGCCTACGGCCTAGCCTATTTATAACATGAGTCAGGCTAAGGCTTTTTAAAAAGTCTATTTACTTATGTAGGTCAGGCTTAGGCCTTGTATAAAGCCTTATAAGCTTAACAGGCCGGCCTGTGCACACCATCTCTCCCTTCCCCAACCACGCCCGTTCGCTGCTTCCCCCCACCAGCCACGCACAGTGGCGAATCCAGAATTTTGGATTTGGGGGTACAAGTATAAATAAACAAGATATTTACAAATAAGTAAAATAACACAAATACGTATAAATGTTTTAAAATATGTTTAATACAAATAAAATATATGTATGAACGATTTAAAATATATGTAAATCTGTTAGAGTTGTAAGTAATATTCCAATAAAAAAAAAAGTTTTAGATGAAATAATTTTCATTAGGATTTTTTTAATATAAAAAAATAAGGGTTTAGATGATTTAATGATAAAATATGAAAAATAAGATAAATGTATGAATGCCTATTTTTTGCAAATGATGAAATTAAATTGAGACGAAATGAGTATAAAATAAGTTTAAGACACTCAAATGGACATAAAAGATAAATGTATTGAACTTTTCAACACAATTTGTGGGATTCTTCACTTTCTCCTCAACCTATTCATTATTTTTACCCATTTATATTATAAAATTAATTTTTACATAATTAAAAAAAAAAAAAAACTGAAATTGGGGGATTGGGGGTACAGTTGTACCCCAATGTCCCCAGCTGGGTCCGCCTCTGGCCACGCACACCGTCTCTTCCTTTCCCAATCATGCCCATTCGCCGCCTACCTTTTTCCAGCCACGTCGACTTTGCAATTTCGAGAAAAATAGATTCAATAAGTTTTTCGTCATTTTCACGGTTTGAGTTGAAGATTCAGACTTTTTCATGTTGAAGATCTAGATTTTTTCACCAATTATTTTTTTTTCAAATTATTTGCCTTTTTTCTCATTTTCTTTTCAATTTTTTTGTTCTTCTTCGAAAATTTTGGCCGAAACTAACATTTCACATATCATTAGTTTGTAAAAAAAAAAAAAAAAAATGGGTGTTCTCATCTATTTTGTGTGTGCATATAACCGTACCCTTTTAATAAATTGAATTAATACCATTAAAATATATGTCCAATATTCAAACCAAGTTTCACCCGTCAATTAACTACTCCATGTATTGAATTGCAAAAATAAAAAGATGATGTATGAAATCATCAAAATAATAATAAAAAAATCTTGATTTAATTATAAAAACATGATGAATTAGTTAACGTAACTGACTAAAATTCATTCAGCATATAATTCCTAAACAAGGACAGCTGACGAGGTACAATCAGAAATTAAAGTAAATGAGATCTGGTTGATAAACCAACAGAGATTATATTAGTTGTTGAAACAAACAACACCCCACCATATTTGTTGGCAATCTTAACAGATTTCCGGATTGATTTATCTGTGTCACTTTTTATGTTTCACTTGATATTTCGTTCTATTGACTCTTTAACACACGTCGCCCCCAATATTATAGAACGTGTTCCAATATGACACGTGTCAACCATTCATATAGTGTTGAACACCAAAATTGAAACAAGTGATTTCATTCCGATTTTCCCAACATGAGTTTCATATACATATAGGTGGTTGTAATCACAATACTATTATTACACATTCTCTACACAAACACAAACACAAAGATAAGAGTCCTACACAAAATGCAAAATCTTTTTAAGTATGCACACACAGTAAAACTTATGGTTGAATTTCCAAGGCTCTCAACAATCTTCCATAGTTCAAAGGTGTTTGAGCAATTCAACAACCCTTCTCATGGAGGGCCTGTTCATAGGCAACTCAGCCGTGCACAACAGAGCCACATTCAAAACCTTCTCCACTTCTTCATACTCAATCATCGAACCATTCATCCGACTATCTATTAGCTCATCCAAACTACCTCTTGCATCTCGTTTCCCAGATGATACTGTCGTCTCTCTTACCCACTTCACAATGCTCATGTTCTCGTTGAACGAGGGACCGTTTGGTCTTTTCCCCGTTACTAATTCAAGCAACACTATCCCAAAGCTATACACGTCACTCTTCTCCGTCACTTTCATTGTGTACGCATATTCTGCAACATTTTAATCGAATCCAAGTAATTAGCAAGGCTTACTCAATAGCATCTAATGAACAAAACAAATCACAATAATATGATATAATCGATATACCTGGCGCAATATATCCGTACGAACCAGCTACACGAGACATCTCTTGATTGTCCTCGTTTATATCCTGTCTCAACAACTTAGCCAACCCAAAATCAGCAACTTTTGGCCTAAACTCATCATCCAACAATATGTTGTTCGACTTGAGATCTCTATGCACAATCGCAGGCACACAATCATGGTGCAAATACGCAAGCCCTTGAGCAGCCCCCATTGCAATAGCGAACCTCTGAGGCCACTCGAGCAACTCCCCACCTTTCACACCGTGCAAAACGTCACCTAAACTCCCGTTTTCCATGTAATCGTACAGCAACACCTTACACTTGTCACTCGTGCAACAAAACAACAATCTCACAATATTAACATGCCTAATACTCCCCAACGTTTCTACCTCCGATTGGAAAACCTCCTCAGAATCCGCCAACCCTTTGTCCTCCCACAGCCTCTTAGCCGCCACCACGTTCCCACTCTTCAACCTGACCCGATAAACCCTACCTGACCCTCCAGACCCGATCAGATTCTCATCTTTCAACGAGAACAACACATCGTCTGCATTGAATATCAACCGTTGAAAAGATGTGGTTTTCCAAGAATGCTTACTTTTGCTACCAAAAGTAATGATCAACTTCTTGTTCTTGACTAAGAGCCAAAGAAGAGAAACAACGAGCACGAATGCAAGAGCCGAGAGAATTCCCACCAATACCAAGCTCGTTGGCTTCGACCTCGAGCACGAATTAAGGGCTTTAAGCTTCACACTACACAAATCCGAATTCCCCATTAGACTAGATAGAAAAAACTCAGTATCAAAACCAACCGGTACTCTTCCTTGAAGCTTATTATTCGAGACGTTGAATTCGTTCAGCTTCAGCTTCGTCAACTCCACCGGAATATCCCCGGAAAGCAAATTGTTCGAAAGATTCAACGACGTCAAAACGGGCAAACTCCCCAGCTTAGCTGGAATTTCACCAGAGAATTGATTAGCTGACAAATCCAACTGAGTTAACTCGTTCCATGTTCCAATACTGGCCGGAATTTGACCGGAGAATCTATTCCCCTCCATGTGAAGCTCCTGTATCTTACTCAAATTACCAAAACAGGGCGGCAACTCGCCGGAAAACTGGTTCTGACTCAAATCAATCTTCTTCAACTCGTGCAAACGGCAGATTTCCAACGGCAACTCGCCGTAAAAACCGTTGCCGGAAATCAAGAACTGCTCCAACCCTTCTGCGCCGGAAACAGACGGCGGAACAGAGCCTTCGAATTCATTGTTTGTAAACTCGATGTGGTAGAGTTCACTGAAACCCCAGAGAGCATCAGGTACAACACCGGAAAGCGCATTGTTTTGAATTCGAATGTACAACAAACTAATGCACTCGCCGTACGAATCAGGTATTGTACCAGAAATTCTGTTATTGAAGAATATCAAAAACTGCAGCTTCTTTCTGTTACACAAATTCGGAGGCAACGGGCCTTCCAAATTGTTCCCAGAGACATCAATTTCCACCAAATCTGAATTCATACCCAATAATTCCGGCATAGCCCCCGACAGATTGTTGTTAAATAGCTTCAAATCAGAAAGTTTTGTATTCGAAGCTAAAATCGCTGGAATTTCACCTTCTAAGAAATTATCATTCAGATGCAACGATTCCAAAGGCAGAGCCGCTAGACTCTCCGGAATTCTCCCACTCAAATTATTCTCCGAAGCATCGAATTGAAACAACGAAACGAGATCCGAAAATGTATCCGGAATTTCACCGGAAAGGCGATTTTCGTACAATTCAATTTGCTCTGCATTTTTCAACCCACCGATGCTTTTGGGGATTTTTCCAGTGAGGTTGTTTAGCGAAACATCGAAATTTTTGATAGAAATTAGATTTCCGATTGATTCAGGAATTTCTCCTACGAGATTTGTTTGTGATGCGTCGAGAATTTCCAGTTTTGTGAGGCGTCCGATGTTCGCCGGTAGAGGGCTTGGTTGGAAAGGGTTTACGGCGAGTACTAACTGAGTTAACTCGGTTAAATTGGACAGAAACTCGGGGATTGATCCGTTTAGTAGATTTGAACCTAGAGAGAGAAACTGGAGTTTTTCTAGGTTGACAAAATTGGGCGGAATTTCACCGGAAAAGTTGTTGTAGGAAAGATCTAGAACCGTTAAATTCATAAACCGGACGGGAAAGGCGGGCAGGGTTCCGACAAAAGTATTTGATGAAAGATTGAGAGAAACGAGATGAGAGCATGGAGAGATGGAATCGGAGTTGAGAAACCCACCGATGTAATTATTGGAGAGATCGAGGCTCCGGAGGGTGGAAATCCGGCAAAAGTCGGCCGGAAAAGCGCCGGCGAGGTTGAAACTGGAGAGATTAATGGCGACGACGTCGTTTTGGGTGCCGCCACAAGAAATGCCGGTCCAGTTGCATGGCGAGTTCTGAGTTGGGGTGAGCCAGTCGTCGAGTTTGCCATCTGGGTCTTGGAGTTGACTCTTCTTGACTCGGAATAGAATTGCAGCGTCCCTGTTCGACGAATTTACCCAGTGAAGAAAGGTGACGAAGAGAAGTGCTTTTAGCAGCTTCATCGGATTTGGATTATGGTGGCAGAAAGGCAAGAATGAATTAGGGAAGTGATTAGCAGGTTTGTAATTGTGTGGACATTGAAATTGCATTCACATGGAACACAAGAGTTGGAAATTGAAACTGAAAGAGAAAGAGCTCTTTATGGTTACAATCACAAGAAGCTTTAATCCTGTACTAGTCTCCACTTTGTCTGATTTTTTTTAATGTAAACCCCAATTAATAGTGTGTTTTAAATATGTAATCTTGCTACCGGATATAAGTTTTTATGAGATGCTTAAAATTCATTAAATAGTTTTAAAAAAAAATCAAATTGAATACTGTATATTTTACTGTGTGAATCATTTCAGTGTGTTAGTAGTCCAAGAAGAAACAGGGCAAGTGGTGTCTCTTGTTATAGTAATGTTATGGTAATATCTCTCTCTGTATATCCCATTTTGATTGCAAAATTTGTTACATTAGTCCATATTAGTGTATTATTAGAGTTAATGACATTATTCACCTAGTGACTGAGAGCAATTGATGAGACAGAATAATTGGGTGGGTGGTTGGGTGGGCGGTGTCGTATTGACAAGTCAAACAAGGTAGGCAAAACCTTTTATGAGATTTTGGGACTATTTAACTATATTTGGATTTACTGTATATCTATTGTTTTATACTCCCCTATAATAACCTTCACTTTCTTTTTTATTTTTTTAACATTCCACAATAATTTTCAAATTCTTAAAATGAAAAATATTTTATAAATTTCACTTTTACAATATCCTCAATTTTATACAAAATGTCATTACTTTTAACTCACACATACATATTACTTTTAACCCACAGATACATACAAATCAACTCTTTTATTTATTTTATACATTAAAATTTACATAATTACTTCTCAAAACTCTACTCATTATTACATTTTCTTAATTTACGTGTCCATCTACATGTAAAATTATTTCAAAACAAAGGGAGTATTTAATATTATCATTGTTATGTATAATATGAGACAATAACATTATGGAAAATATTTAAAAATATTTTTTTTAAGTTTTAGGTATCCAATTCAATGATCGACTAATTTTGGAGGATTAAATATTAAAAATATATAATCCTTAGTTGCATAGACCGGAGGAAGGGATCTCGGAGGTCACTCGGCCACTCCAATTTTTCAAAAGAAAAAAAAATTAGAATATTAATAAAAAATTATTGCAATTAATTTTTATATATATTTAATAATTATATAACAATTTTTAAGTGTATTAGTAAAATATTAGTAGTGAAATTTATTACTTTCTCCTTTTTCTAATGCATGTTGTTTTGTGTATAATTAAAAAAAAAAATTATAAATCTATCCTTCATTATCATGAAAGATTGTGGAAAAATAAAAGGGAATATGAAATAAATTGTTCCAAATTTTCAAGAAGTAGTTATGAAAAAAGTATTAAAATAGAAGTTTAGAGAGAAATGTGGTAAAAATAGTTAAAATGACAAAAAAATTTAAAGCAAGAATTAAGATCAAAAGTGTCAAAAAAATATGGAACGATTGAAGTATATAACAATTTAAAGTATGATAAATTAAAACATAAAAATTAAAAGATACTCGCATATAGACTGTATAAACATTATTTTGTATGTAATGAGCAGAATAAATGAAACATTTATTGAAACGTATTATTACTTAATTTGATTCAGTATTTTTAATATGTTATGGAGTATATGTTTCAAGAATACCAATATGATATTTAATCGAAATTTATTATTAATAATTGAGCTCCTTCGATCTTTCTGACTCCGTCACTACTTTAGTATTAATAGGTAATTGTGATGAATTGTGTAATTAAATTTTGGTATTTTATAGTATCAATTTTTTTACAATATATTTTAGATCACTTAAATCAATATACTTTAGTTGAATTAGAATTTAAATTCAATTGTTGTTGAAATAAGATTTTATTGTTTCATTTGCCACCAAGAACTGGAGATGCTTTTAGAATTTTTGGACAGGGTTGACGTGAGCACATGGGAGTGTAGTGGATTGTACTGTGTGAATGAAGCTTGGAATTTTTCTAGAAGATTTTTTAATGTACTAATTAATGGAGTAATGATTTTAGATAAAATAATTAAATTCTACGGCTTCTTAATATTCCCAATTATTCCAATTAGAATAATCGGATGTGAACTTGAGAATTCGGTTCTTTTTCCTTCGCACCGGGTTTTACCTCTTAGATTAAAAAAAAATCGGACAAGATTTTAATGACGTTCCAATCTCTGATTTAATTTATGAACTTATAATTTTTGTTCTCATTTATTAAGATCAAACAATTTTTTTTATTTTTTTAAGTGTTAGATATTCGATTCAAGGATCAACTAATCCCGACTATGATCAAATAGAATAGTGAATGGAAGTTGGAACCTAAGGTCCTAAAGCAAGGGAATAACAAATTATTGTTGGTGAAGCTACAGAGACAGTTCCAAGTGTGAAACCTAATACAAGTTGTTGAATTATTGAAAGGTAACAAAGCTCATTTTGACCATTGAAAAAGTGTCTCTAATCTGGATTATTTGAATATGAATAAATTGATTGCTTTTATTTGTCTTTATCAACGAAAAAAAAAAAAAGCAATTGGTTGATATGTTTAAATATGTATAGTTAGGTTCAGATATGTTAAATATTATATCTTTCAATCATTTGATATGTACACAATTTAGTAAAAAATGATTTTTCGACCTGATTAGACATGATACATCTATCTTAAATCTAATTATCCATCTATATATTTTGTGTTAATATACCTTACAAAATTGGCGCTAAAAAAAGATACTACTCCCTCCCTCCCACAACTACTTTCACATTTTTCTTTTTGGGATGTCCAAAATAACTTTCACATCTTTAAATTGGAAAACCCTTTATAAATTCTACTCTCACAGTATCCTCAATTACGTAGATATCATTACTTTTTCTCCACACATACACAAAAGTCTAACTCATTTTTCTTTATTTTATACATACATATGAATTTACAAAATTACCCCTCAAAATCCCCCACTAAATTCACTTTTTTTTTTTGTGGGTCACTTCACATGTGATGGGATTTATAGATATAGTAGTGTTATGTATTCCCTCCGTCCAATTTTATAATTTTCATTTGTGTTAGACATAAATTTTAAGAAAAAATAATTGTTTATGAAAAAGTAAAAGATGTGGTGAAGAGATAAGTAGAAATAAAATAGTGAATTGGAGTTTTTTTTTTTTTTTTTTTTAAATAGAAATTATAAAATTAAACAGATAATTTTTTTTAATAAAATTCAACAAAGTATTAATTATTCGGTCATACAAGAAGAGTTGTCAATTGGGGCTATCAACCCAGATCAATTCATATTCTTGGATTGGCCCAGAGCATTATCTACCCAACTAAAAGCCACTCTCAAAGAAATGTATCAATATAACTAAAATAATTTTTTTCTAAAATAATCAAAACTATCTACTTTGAGAAGTTGCCTGTATTCTACTTATTTGATTAATGTACAATGAGGTAGTAAAAAGCTTGCTCGAGGAGACCATTTCTTGAACGAAGTGTAGTCAATGTAGAAGAATCATCACCAATGTAATGAAACTAACAAAGTCCAGAAAAAGCTTTCAAAAAAAAAGGTCCAGAAATAAAATGAAGCCATGCAAAAAAATCCTAGAGCCATGGAACCAAGAAATTCATCACTTAAGTGTAGTGTAGTGTTCCAGCACCTAATTCACAATGGGCCGCTGTAGCCCAAGAAATATCCAGCCCAAGTATAAAGTCAGGGGTAGCCCAAGCACAAGCACTAGCTGAAAAGTGAAGGGTTTGAATATTTACACCTCCATTTTGGAGAGATACACCTCCATGCACCCTCCCAAAATTTAACTAGGATAGATCCACTATCACTCTCTAATTCTAATTGTCATAAATACCCTTTTGTATTTAAAAAAAACATTTACTAAACACACTCCATCCCAAAAAAAAACCCTAATTTCTCTTCTTCCTCCTCATTTTCTTCTTCCCCACTTCTCCTTTCTCACCCAACTACCACTGTCTCCACTGCTCCACCCAATCTCGCCGCTGCCAACCACCGTAGCCGTCGTCGCCCGCCTCTCCCCTCCCTCTCTTTTCTACAATTTTTTTTTTCTGCAAATTAAATCTACTCCCTCCCCTCCCTTCCCAACCCACCCTCTTCCCCTGCACCTCACTGCCCACCATCCAAGGCAAGCCCTCCACCAAAAAAAATCCGCCCACGCAACAGGTTCTCTCTCTATCTTTTTTTTTTCTTTTTTTTTAAAATTTCAACACACCAAATTCGATCATATACACTCTCGTCGATAAATTGTTGTCGACGAGAATATATATGGTCGACCCTGGTGTATCGAATTTTTTTAAATTTTTTTGAAATAGTTGATCGACCATATACACTCTCGTCTGGTCGACAAATGGTTGTCGACGAGAGTGTATATGGCCGACCCCGTTCTGTCGAGAATTCTAAAAAATATTATGAGATTACCAATTTTTTTTTCTGAGATTGTGCTGGTGGTGTCGGTGTCGGTGCCGACGGAGGCTGAAAGTGGTGGCGACTGTTGTTAGGGCTTAAATGTTGAATGGGTGTAGATAGTAGTAAGGGTGCATTTAGTAGTAGTATTTTACTTAAAGGGTATTTTAGATTTTTTACATTATTATTTAATTAATAAATTAAAAGGGAGAGTGCATCTCTCCAAAATGGAGGTGTAATTAAATAGTCAAACCCAAAAGTGAATAAAGTGTGGTTAGAATTAGAGATGTTTATCCGGTTAGCCCAACCTTTTTAACTCTGAAAAATGTATGGTTAAGGTTCATAAATCATAAGTCTGTTTAGCTTTTTTGACCGAACTGGGTCAGCCCGCTAGCTTGAGCTGTTACTTTTTTTTTTTAAATAATATGTGAACAAATTTTGGGCCATTTGGCTCATAGCCAAAACTATATGCATCAAGCTATTTAGAAAGTTAATTAATTTTAAAATTTAAATCAGTGTGTATCAGCTCTTCGAAAATAGCGCATCAATTAAGACTTTCCAAAATTAAAGCTTTCCTAAATTAATGAAAATTATGAATATTGTAACGTATACTTTATAAATTATGTTTTTTTTTTCAATTAATTTTGTTATTTTTATTGTTAATATTTACTTAAATAATAATAATATGACACCAAGTAATGTAGAACAAAAATACGAAATAAGTATTTCTACAGAAAGAGATAAGATTTTTTGCATACTTAGAATTATTGCGGAAGGACAAACATAAATTCTGCATATTTCTTTATATTGGTTGCATATTATGGGCTTGAATTGCATAAATGATGAAAATTATTGAAAATAAACGAAAAGTCTGTATACTACTTTATACATTAAGTTTTTTTTTAATTAATGTTGTTGTTTTTGTTGTTAATGAATACGAAAACAACAATAATATGACACCAAGTAATGAATAGAAAAAATAGGGAAAATAACCAATTTAAAAATCGAAAAGTCCACAACAATGCAAATTTAGCATAATATGATATTTCATTTATAGCAGGTAGTAACAAACGTTTCATTATTTAAATGTATTTAATTAATTAGAAGTAATAAAATGGAATGTTCAAACTTCCCTATTATAAAACTAGGGGTAATAGTCATTATATATGCCGTAACATACTACCTTTCTTCCCCATTAAATTGGAGATCGAATAATAGAGAATTACATCATTAAATCTAGCATAATCGAATTGACTGATGTATAACACACATATGATTAAATGGTTGTATTTTATAGTCTTAATTTATAGTTTAGTGTGGAATATGGTGAATATAATTTTGATAAGATACACATGCAATTAAGAGTGCAAATATGCAATCTTATAACATACAATGAAAAACAAGTAATAATATTATAAAATTGACTCGTTTAAAAATTAATATTTATATATATATTAATTCAAAACATAAAAATATGTCATATACAAATATATATATATATATATATAAATATTTCATTATACAAGGAAAAACACGTAATGAGATATTATACAATTTTATTCAAAATTAAAACTAGTATAAATAATACAACTGTATTAATTAAAATATCATTAATACATATAACCCATTAGATATCCCACCTTCTCCACTACATAAAACGTTTCATTTATAAATTTTCTGTTGCATTTGGTTATGGTATTTGATTATTTAGAAACTTTTGTTGCATTTGTTTGTTCTAAATATAAATGCGCAATACACAACCTAGTATGCAGTTAAAGGAAAAAAATATTTGCATAATAATTGTATTAGTGCAGAAATATTCAGTAAACTATCTGCATATGCAAAGTGCGGTATGCATAAAAACTATTTTTATGCAGATCAGTTAGTAATGCAGAAAGAGACAATATACTATTTGCATATGACGAGGTTGTTGTGCATAAAATTTATATTTATGCAAATCGAAACTGCATTTCAAAGAGAACATACATTCTTGATAAATTTAAATGTTGAAATATAAGTAAAAATTTATATATAATTATGGAGATATAAAATAAATTAAAATAATATATCGTATGACAGAATTCTCGTTAAAAAAATATATAAATGAGAACCATTCAACTTAGGAAAAAGTGCAGAAAATAATTTACATAAAACCTATAACACGAACCAACTTGGTTTTCCCATTGAATTCGATCTTGAGTAACACGAGAAAGTCCATAGACTGATAATATGCTACTTATCATAAAAAGTTGAGAATTAAATCAAACTAACATGCAGAAACGAAAAAAATCATTACTCACTGTTATAAACATTAAGAAATAATTCCACAACCGATCTGTAACTTAGTAAATTAACTGTACTACGAGCGCCGCCTTCGTCTCTCTAGCGTGGGCAACACAACCGATCTGTAAAAAATTGTAAAAATCGAACCAGTCACTTGCACCGCGTCTGTGTTGTCACGTCGCCGCGAAGGAGATTGGGTGGAGGGTTCAATCGTGGACGACGACGGCAAGGAAGATCTGCCATCGACAATGCTTTTATCTTCCATTCAGGGGGTTTGATCATCTTCGGCGCCTATGTTCGTGGAGAAGACAGATGACGTTTGTGGGTGAAATAGATGGAAGGGATTTGTTTGAAAATCAAATATTTAGATGATATTGAAATCAAATTTGAAAAGGAAAGTCAATCAGGTTAAATTAGTATTTTTTTATTTATTTATGGAATTCACGAAATTAGTTTTCTAATTATAAAATGTTGATTGGGAGGATTGTTGTTAAAGACGAAAAATAAGGAATGCGAATAATTCATTAATTAAATTTGAAAATTTTAAATTAGTCTCTAAATTTAAAGTTAAGGGCATAATGGGTTATTAACATATGTTTTTGTCCTTATTTAAAAAGATTATATTAGTGGTCATTTATTAAAAAGGTAAGTCTATGAAAGGTCTTTTTTATAATTTTTTTTTTTTAATTAGATTATGATATTTGTTTAGCTTTATTTGATAGGGTCAATTCTAGAATTGTGTTTAAATTATACTTTTGTTTTTTCATTTATCGATTATTAACTAATTATATATTTTTCTATTTTATTTTCTTGTTGAACATTTCAATTGAGACCTTTAATTTTAAAAGAAAAAAAGTTATTATAGTCCGTTAGTGGCCCGCTAAAGTTAGGGTTAGGTTCCAACAATTGTAAGACCGTTAAATATAAACCGATTAAGACCCTAATCCGTAGCTCTGTAGGCTGCCCCTATGGGGATAGAGCCACCCCATAGACATCTTTAATTAGAATACAGAGCGGCACTATTTAAAATTGTTTAACCATTATAGGTTGTTAATCATATAATCAATACTTAAAATGTGATTGTATGTTGTTCATCTAAAAGTTAATAAATAATGATACTCTCTATCCTAAATAGTGATACATGAAAATAAATATTTGTGCAAACTCGAAATGAGAGAATTTGTCGCGAGAAGATTTCGAATATAAAAAGGTAAAGTCTAGTATGCACTCGAGTGCATGCTGTGCACCCTAGTCCATGTGCACTTTTTAGTTACTGACTTACATTTTTTGGTAAATGGTGTTGCACTTTTCAATTATTACTAAAAATATTATATAATTTAATAATTGAAAAGTGCAACACCATTTACCAAAAAATGTAAGTCAGTAAAATTGAAAAGTGCAACATGGACTAGGGTCGAGTCCATAGCATACCAACCCAAAAACAATATAAAAATAGGTTGAGGTGTAAGATACACTCATTTGTCACGGACATATACCTCATAATTTGTTGAAAAAAAGAAAGAACCCCATTTCAAAGCCAAAGTTACTGAAATGATACAACACAATTATGCATACCCAAATTACTCAAACCCAGAAAGTTAATTTTATTGAATAACATCACAAATAATTTTTCATCCACACACCCACTTGAATAACATCACAATATCCACATAAACACATTTTCTTCCCCCAACCCAAATCTCCTAATTGTGTTTTGTTTGAGTTATACGAGTAATTTTTTTATTTTTTTTTCAGTAAACTTTTGATTCTTTGGTTTCAATCCCAAGAAGTAAATTTTTTTGATTAAATATGTGATTTTGAACTCAAAATTGATCGGAAAACAACATGTGAGTGTCACATGATGTTTTAATTTGAATTTTTTCGGCTACTAACTGGAAATCTGAATCCTGCAAATTATTTTAAAATTTTAATATAATTTTAAAATTTGAAAAAAATTAAAACAAAATTCAAAATATTCAGAAATTTTATTTTAAAAATCTAAAAAAATTAAGAAAACTAAACACAATCTAAAATTAGGGTACATTGCAAAATTTACCTAACTTAGGGCGAGTTGAGTAAATTGTCGGTCATGTTAGGGGTAAATTTATGTCAAAAAAGTACACATTATTTTTTTCACTGTTATTGTTAGGGGTATTTTTTATTTTATTTTTCAATTTAAACCCAGATTAAAGTTGTCGAAAAAAGTACATCTCACTGTTATTGTTGTCATTTTTCGACGAATTAAAGGACACGTGATAAGTCAAATTGTTCGTCACACCAAATTCGTTATTTTGATACCTCCAATTGTTCGTTCGGTACTACAACTCAACAAATTTAACTTTGAAGGATTCATACACATTATTTTTTCTACGATCAAGATTAAATAGACAATTTTTCAGTGAACTAAAGATCAAGCTATATATCAAATTATTTATCTCCTGATGAAAAATAGTCAAAAATAGATCGAAAAAGCATTGTATTTTAAAATCCGTTCTCGAATTGAAGCATGTATAATAAAAATAGGATGAAATACCAGTATTATTTATTTATTAGTAATTGTTAATAACAGTGAAATCCCACTACGACTACTGTCCCGGCCCATTCGAAGAAAATCATAATGAGTAGTGACACACCACTCGGACATACTATTAATCTCCGCAAGTCCGCTCGCCAATAATTTCTCTATTGAATGCATAGTGTATATAAAAAATAATATATGATGTTTTTTATGTTCTAATTATTTTTACAAATGATTTTGATTGTATTTTAAATTAAGTTGATTAATTTTGATGGCAAAGTTAATAAATCACGAACTACATTTATGTTTATGACACAAATAAAACCAAATCCGAAGCACGTACGGACATTAGAAAAAATAGAGAGTATTAGGGACAATGCTAGAGTGTTTAGGTAGTAGTATTAAGGTTTTTGTCACGTTTTTAATAGTGTTCAAGTAATATTAAAATTGTCAAAATCATGACAATTTTAATATGCATGTGTGCTAAATAAAAAATTGTTGCAACTTTTATGTAAAGAGTAGTGTAATGATGGTTAACATCATTTAAAAAAAAAAAAAAAATCCGCAAGAAACTTAAATTGGAAAGCTCGAAATGGGTTGCCGACGCTACAATTTGTCGTTTGTGAAAATTAAAACTAATAGGTTGAAATTAATTATGGATCAAATATTATTAATAAGTGTTTTTGAATATTTCAAAACTTTTCACACAAAAGTTAAAAGTTAAACCCCCTTTTGCCGGCTAATTGAGTTTGTATGTTAGTCCCGGGGAGGAAATGGATGCATAAAACATCGCACCAAGTTTCACAAATTAAATTACAATTAATTAATTTAAACGATGATTAGTGATCGGGATATAATTAATTATACAAATGAATAATTAATTGGCCTTCCGGTGTACAAAACAAGTCGGAACATGCAATGACATTTAAATTCTTCTAAACAAGCTTTAATTTCTCCTAGATAAACATTTACTAGAATAATGGAGAATATATTTATTTCTATATTTATACCTATTAAAATTCATATCAATTTTTATTAATTGCTGAAACCAGAAGTCCGGTATAAGACGGAGTATATTTTGACCATGACATTTCAACGCTTTAGAAGGAATGTGTGCTATACTGAACAAGGTCTAACGACTTTTCGACTCATACAAATGTTCGTGTTAAGAAATAAATAGGAAACAAAAATTAGTTGGGAATGTTTCACCAACAATTAATTGGGAACCTTATATCTCAAATTAATTAAATCTGCAACAATTAAAAACTAACACCAAATAATCAATTTTTTCCCACAAAATATTTGGAAAAGGCTTACTGAAGAACTGATGAAGGAAAATAGTAAAATTTAGTAGTGCAATGCAAATAGCAATTTTTTAATTACAACAAAAAAACCTGGAAATATTAGTAATTATTAGGAAAACAAAAGGTTAATTAAAATCAAACATCAATTTGGTGAACAAAATGAGATTATATTAGAGCAGACTAAGAATATAATCATCATCAATATACGATGGGAAACAAAATAAATATAGATGTAAACAAAATTAGAGGGAATAATTGCCTGGCTCCATTCTGTTTGCCTGGGAAGTTGTAATTAAGAGATCATCAGAGCCCTGCAGCTGGAATGTTTATTTTGGCCATTGTAGGAGAAGGGCAGATCGGTCATTGCATGCAGAGAATGAAAACCAGATCAGAGTAGAACAAGTGATGGTGTCTAAACCCCATTTTCACATTTGGTTTCATGTTCCACCAACTCCCTCTCTCTCTCTCTCTCTAGAATTGTTGGTGTATATGTCAATTATGTGTGTATAGTATTAGTATATATATATTGTTATGCAGCATAGTAGTAGTAGTAATTATTACACACACACACACACTCTTGGGGCGTTGGGGAGTGGAAGAAGGCGGAGAAGGGGGCAGCTTATAAGGGGGGGCCATTCCAAAGATTAGAACATGAAGAAACAAGTGTATATATGCGGGTGGGTGGGCTAGTTTGTTAAGAAGATAAATTTGTTTTATTGACGAAAATACCGAAACTTTAAATTTATGAAAATATTAATGGATATACATTCTAAAAATTATGAAAATTTAGAAAGGGAGTTTTAATACATAAATTTAATAAAATAATTTGAACACATTTACATCGGTTGATTAATTTTACACAAAATATAATATACAACGTTATTTCATAGATATTTTTTAAAATTTATTGATATTTTTTCCAATG
The DNA here is from genome assembly GCA_963675135.1 of Galeopsis tetrahit. Taxonomy (NCBI): domain Eukaryota; kingdom Viridiplantae; phylum Streptophyta; class Magnoliopsida; order Lamiales; family Lamiaceae; genus Galeopsis; species Galeopsis tetrahit. Next base: position 3,730,635 of record OY776120.1, read on the forward strand.
CTATAATTAACATTGTTATTTCATACCAATTTTTTTTTTTACAAATATCATGAAAACATCGATTGATTTTTCCAATATCAATATCAGTGACCATGAAAATTGATATATCGGGAATATTTTCGAATATTTTCATCCATGCTCGTGGATACGAATTATTTTTAAAATAAAATAAAAAGTGATAATATTTTTTAGTTTTTTTTTTTTAATTAAGCATTATCACCATTTACATAAATATTGTGGTGATTTTATTTTTTTCCGAGTATCATTAATAGACGTAATATCATTGTTTAATTTTGTGTGTTACTCATTTCAATTTCATTATACAATCACACTTCAAATACTATACCTAAATTAATTATATAAAATGTTCATAATCTAAAAGTTGGGAGGAGTAAATTTCTATCTAATTCTAATGTATTACTCCATTATATACTACTAAATATCCAACATCTACTTTATATAAATTCTGAAAACTTTTATTAAATAATTTATGTAATTAATAGTTGATATATTTTTAATCATTCTATACTGTATTAATTATATCATTTAATTTCATCTCCTACTCGAACATACATACGCCTTAGAAGAAAAGGCACGTCAACTTGAATTGACTCCAATTCCATTATTCATTTGCTTCCAATTCCCATTTTCACCAAATATTCTTCACATGTGATTTATTATAAATATTCTAGCTATAATAAAAAAGGAGTGAACAAATTGATTGGTACTATATATATTTGATTGTCGCATTCATCTGATCATCACATGCTTACTGTTTTTTCTTTCATCATATATATATATTCTCTTTAGAATTACCCATTTTATGATATTTATTCTATTTTTATTATATTATCATTTTTTGGGATGTATAATTCATTTCAATAAAACATTTGGATGTACTATATTTACATTATTTCAGTTTTTAAGCGCGCTATTTTAGTTTATAGCTGAATATTTAATGCATATATACGCTTCCGTCTAATTTAATTATTCTCACATTTTTTATTTGTCTAGTTTCATTATTTTTATACTATTTTTTAAAATAATACTATTCACACTATTTTATTTTCACTCTTCAACCATCACTTATTTACTCACATTGTCATTTAATGTCGAAAAGAGTTTCAATTTAATATCTTATTCGACCATTTTAAAGTTTGGATGAATGAGAAATGAGTTTTCAAAGTTGTTGCAATCAAAATTTGAAAAATGAAAAAAAATCAAGAGATTTTTGTCTCACATTGAAAAATGTCAAGGAGGAAGTGGGTATATATTAATATTAATATAAAATCATGAGTAGCTAATATAATACGGAGTATTATAATGATTGTGATCCGCCTTCTAAACGTGCACCGGGTGCAGCTCTTGGTTAGAAATAACATACGAACCTCAAATTTGTGTGCGAGCGTGACCTGCGCGCGTACACGGATGTTGCAACGAATTAGGGGCGGACAAAAAACTTTAATTAAACCGTTATTATTTAGGTGGAAGGCTAATAAGACATTAGTATTGTGACGGTTTTGAATCATCATCAATTAAGTCTGCATTTATTTTTATAGTTTTGGTACAAAACATTAGTGTGACAATAAATTTGCAACAAAATTTGTGAGGCATCATTTTATTTGTGTACATTAAGACATAGTACTACTACTCCGTATTAAAGAGTAGTGTAGTGATCATTTTATTTTTGTACATTAATGATGGAGATATTGATGAGAATCAATATCAAGATTTAATTAGATATTTATGTTTAATTTTGATAATATTGTCAATTTCAATCATTTTATTTTTTATATTAGCTCACGATAGTGTTGGGCCTACTTGTTAGGGTTTAATTGAGATTTGAAGAATACTTATAGTTGATTTTTGAGCTTTGTAGAGAGAGTTGACTTGATTAATAAAATATGAGAGTTTATCTAAGTATCTCCTTTACGGTATTTTTCGTGAATCAACGTATTTGAGTTTTGTCGCTTTTTCGGGTATTCGTAGAATCAACGGATAGTGTGTGTTCTTTGTGTTTTTCGTATATTTCTTCTTCATCGTTTATACGCTCTCGCTGATGCATCAGTTGGTATTAGAGACTGGGTACGATTCTCGGTGATGGTTCCGAGATTTCAATCGGTTTATGATACTATTTGGTTTATGAAGTACTCTCTCTATCTCGGTGAAAGTTTACTCAACTATTTTTTTCCTTCCTAACATTGAAAGCTACTCATCTTTTTTTTTTTTAGAAACTACCCTCTTTCACAATTCATTATATTCTCTTATCTCTCAATCACATCATTTTTAATGCATATATTTATTTTATTATATTTAATTTCCGTGCCCAAAGTTTACGAGTAGCTTTCACATTGACGAGGAGTACTAAACTTAATTTGGATCACATGGATGGGGTTATACAAGTTGTATTGATGGGGGAAGTGAAGAAAAACATTGTAAGCAATGAGTGGTGGGTGAAAGGGCCCCTTTCAACTTTTATACATTCGGTTTGTATTTTCTGGCAAGCTAGGCACAAACTTAATTTCCCTTTCATTCAACCCATCAATCATGTCTCACCTCAGACCAGAATCATCCATTACATCTTTTGTTCCCCTCTATTTCAATTTATATTTCTCATTTTAATGTGCACTGACTGTCGCAGTTTTAAAAATAAAATAATGTTGTGAGGATTAATTTTTTTGAATTATTTTCATATTAAAAGTGTGTAACTCTGTAAGTAATAATCTTGAACGTTCCAATAATTTTTTTTGCAAGTAATCACATGATGAATGAAGTATGTGCTTACCTTTTCAAATGATATTTTAAATTCATCGCGTAAACGATTACTTGTACTTGAATAAATTATACTCCATCCGTTCCACTATAAATTTCTCTTTTTTTTTTGGACGTTCCACGATAAGTTTTTTATTTATTATTTTCACCTTCAATCACATCACTTTTATTATACTCCTATTTTATCATAATTTATCTCATACGTACTACGGAGTACTATATTATTTTCTCTATTACAATCACATCATTTATACTACATTTATTATACTCCTTAATTAAAACATACAAAAAAAAATTATAGCGGAACGAAGAAAATATAAAATTCCTTTTTTTTTTTTTTTTAACATGTAGCCGACTATTTAATTTTATTTCAAGTTCTTAATATGAGTATAAACGATGAAGTGATTTAAACATTGCTATTTAGATTGTGAAGTTTGGGTTTAGGGTTAAAAAAAAAAAAAAAAACTTCCCGTGATATATATAACCAAGGACAATGACAGGGACCATATTTGAAAATGAAAGTGTGGTATTGTGCCTTAAACGTCAAAGATATAATTCTACTGATAAAAACATCAATCATTTGCTCCTTTGAATTGCTCCACAATCACATTATTTTCGTTCTAGAAGCCCACCACTTTTTATGTATTTCTTTTTCAATAACTTGCCTTGTACACTGCTCTTCCTACTAACACACTAACACTAGATAGTGCCCATCATATATATTTTTTAGTAGTATTATTATGTAAAACAATTTTATTGTACAAATATTCACCACCATACATTTTTTACGGTAATTAATATCCTCTTAAACCTTGTGGCGTTGTATAGCTTTAGGGAACTCAAACAAGATAAGACTGCTCGAAAGATTAAGTAACAAAAATCTTTAATGAAGGTTTAATATGTTACTATCTAATTATCTATAGTACTATTAGGCAACATATAATTAGAGTAAATGCTGTGATTTTAGAAACACTTAACTCAATTAGACAACAGTTAATTGAAGTAAATATAGTGATATTAGATTCAATGAACTCAAAATATATATCATGTGTAATACGGAGTACTTAATTTGTTGAATGCGGATGTGTAGGAAAAAAAAATGCATACCCACTTATATAAAATATTCCTTATATACTATTTCTAAATCTCATCTTGCTTAGCATCTAAAAAAATCAGTATTCTTAGATTCCTCAAATTCTAGAATTTTAATTTTTTTTTAAATATTTATTTTTTCTCTCTCTCCTCTTACTTTTTTTTAACCGTTATTTTCAAATTTAAATGGTAATTTTATATTTTGTATTTATATTTATATTTTAATTATTTTCTATTTTTTTTTTCAATCATTCTTCTATATTTTTTCACAATCACTAGTATGAGATATAGATGGATAGTGCACACTGCACCTACAACTACAGGAGATTGAGAAAGTAAAAGATGAACCTCATCGTGTTCTTCAGTTTTAATTATACAATTCATTTTGATGAAATTTACTCATGAATTTGGGTACAAAGATTAAAAAAATACATAATAAAAAATTTGATGTATTAAAAATATACTCCATAATATACTGAAATGTAAAAGAAAGTAAATCGTCAAAAAAAAAAAAAGTAGATCTTAAAAGGGTCGGGTCATGACACAAGTAGAGAAAGTTGTTTTTTCAATTTTTTTGTAATCCATTTAAGATTCTAAGTTCCTTGGGCTCGTACCAGAAGTCCATTAAAATTAGGGTGCGACTATTTACACCTCCATTTGCTTTGAATGCACTCCCCCAATCACTTTATTAATTTAATAATTGTGTAAAAATTTCAAAATACCTTTTAAGTAGTACATTATTACACTACTAAATGCACCCTCATTACTAATTACACCCCTTCTTCAATCTTTAAACCCTAAGTCTAATTTCTGCAGTAAACCACAAAAAAAATTCAGAAATTTAAGAAAAAACAATTTTTTTTCAATTTTCGTCAAACCAGTGTCGACAATCATTTGTCGACGATGGTGTATATGGTCGACACTGATAAATCAAAAAAATGTAATTTAAAAAAAAATCGACAAATTGAGGTAACAATTCAAAAAAATCGACACTGATAACAATTTGTCGACGAGAGTATATATGGTCGACCTCAAATGGTCGGAAAAAAAGAGAGCAGAAGATTGACTTGGATGGGGTAAGGCGCTTGGCATCTTCGGTCGGGCGGTGGCAGAGAGTGGGAAAAAAAAAAAAAGCAGAAAACAACGAGTTGGTGGGTGGGGGTCGTGCACTTTCGTCGGTGGGTGGGGCGACGCCGATGGGTATTGGTGGGGGGCTACGTCGGTAGGTGGTGGCGACGACCCAAAACGCAAACAAAGAAAAATGAAAGATAGGGGAAGGAAAGAGGGAAGAGAGGAGGGAGAAAAGAGATGGCTTATTAGGTGGCGATGCGTGGCGGCGGGGAATTGGAAATGAGAGAAATGAATTAGGGTTTGGGGGAGTGTGTTAGTAAATGTGTATTTTATAGAAAAAATTGTATTTTTAACAATTAGGAGGAGGGGCATCTATCTTAGTTAAATTTTGGGGGTGTGCATCAATCCGGGTGTGTGTAATGGAGGTGCATATAGTGAGGCCCTTAAAATTAGCCTGTAAAACAGTAGCACGGTCTCATTTAACATCCACGAATTTTATAAATGGCCCATATCCAAATCGAAGCCCATATTCATAGTCAACATTATTTCAAAATTTTAATGAATATCACATTTCACATTTTTTTTTAAATGTCCCAAAATAACTTTCATATTTTAAAATAAAAACTATTTATAAACTACATCCTCCAATATTTACAATTTTATACAAATATTTTTTTTTTTTATAAAATACTTATATTAAAACTCGTGTTTACAACATTAGATCAAATGAATAGTCTTGGAGAGTATGCTATATCTGAAATTTGAATTAGGGTGTGTTTGCAAACTCTATAAATAACTTAAAAACACTTATGAAAAGTAAAAGCTGTGAGAGGGCAGCTTTAAAAAAATATGATTCTGGAAGCTATTTGTAGTAAAAACACCCTCTCTTAATAATAAAATTTGTAGCCATACCGTATAGTGGCGCATACGTATAAAAGATAATACTATTACCCTACCCCTAAACCATATCTATAAATACACACATCTCAAGGCACCTCTGACGTATTTTATTTCCTTACCCAATACTACTAACATAAAATTCAACTCTACACTCGTATATATACGGATCGCACCCCTTCAAATCTTTTCTCCTTTCACTAGATTCAATTCGTATACAGCTTTCAGTTTTTGGAGAAGAATTCGCCGACTAGAAATATGGATATTCATCGAACAAGGATTGCTGCAATTTCAGCTCATCTTAATCCTCCAACTAATCACTTGCAGGTCTAAATCTTGCCTTCTCAATCATTTTCCTTTTATTGCACACTAATTCGAGTGCTTGAATTTAGTTTAATTACTGGAGTTCCCAACTTCTGAAAATGATTATTTGTTTTTTAATCAGTCCTTGATCATGCGAGATTTTTGGAATTATGGCGAATTAACTAACCTCCTTGAGCTGATTGATTTTGTATTGACTTTAATTCTAGAATTTTCATTGATAGGGCTTTTAATTTCTGTTTAATTTTGGGTTTAAAGGTGGAGGGCAGTTTATGGCGCGAGGATTGCAGGGCAAAAGGAGGGGCACCGGGTTTCAAAGTGGCAGTATTGGGGGCAGCTGGTGGCATAGGGCAGCCATTAGCAATGCTGATGAAGATGAACCCGTTGGTTTCAGTTCTTCATCTTTACGATGTGGTTAATGCTCCAGGAGTCACAGCAGATATCAGCCATATGGACACTGGTGCTGTGGTAATTTCATCTTTCATTCTCTCTTCAGTTTCCTATAGTGTAATACTTAACTTGTGTTGATTTTGTTTGAACAATTTGGTTTTCAGCTTTCATCTATTGTTTACTGTTTCGATTGGTATGATGGCAGCATATGCCAGGCACTGATCCTTGTTTGAATCCTTTAAAAACATTTGCCAGATATAAAGGCTTATTTTGCAATTCGTGGTTAAATGAAGTATCATGATGGTTGTTTTGTTTTACGATTACTCTCTTATGATGAATAGTCCTCTGCTCCAACCAGGCTAGATTTGGAAAATGGAAGTGTTGTTATGTGCTGAAAACTCATAATTTACATAATAGGAATATAGTCTTATTTGAATGACTAATCAAGATAAAACTAGTGTATTCACTGTATTGTAATATTCAAGCTTTCGGAGTGAGCAACAATTGCATGAATTATTTTGAACAGGAATCTGATGTTGATTTAGAGCATTATAGTGAACAAAACAAGAAGTATTACTACTAGGGAATGAAAAAAACATATATTTCTCACGTTGTATTAAAATAGTAGTCCTATTTGATTCAAGGAAAAGGCAACAATTTAAGTTTGCTTTTTGCGATATCTTCCAGCCAGTTATCTTCCCCAAATAACGAGCTCTTTCAACTAAAAGCCTAGAAAGCATCAAGTCTCTGTATGAGCATTATTTGTTTTCTGTTTCTGTATTCAGATCCAACCACAAGAATCACATTTATGAGATTGTGAAACATGTGTTTCAAAATCCTTTACTAAACATCTCTTAAAACATTTAATCATATTATTACACCCCTAGTTACCGTTATAGTATGAATCACATCTTTCCTGAAATGAGCTTGTAGAACTTGAAAAAATCTTTCGGTTTTTAGGTTCGTGGTTTTCTGGGTCAAAATCAGCTAGAGGATGCACTCACGGGCATGGACCTCGTAATTATTCCAGCTGGTGTTCCCAGGAAACCTGGAATGACGAGGGACGATCTTTTCAACATTAATGCAGGAATCGTAAAAACCCTTTGTGAAGGAATTGTAAAGTGCTGTCCTAAGGCCATTGTCAACGTAATCAGTAATCCAGTGAACTCAACAGTTCCAATTGCAGCAGAGGTTTTCAAGAAAGCTGGGACCTATGATCCAAAGCTGCTCCTTGGAGTTACAATGCTTGATGTAGTCAGAGCTAATACATTTGTGGTAAACTATCTTGTTGTTAGCATCTAATGTCTGTAGTTATTTCTTATGGTTCTGAATATTTCTATGAGAACCTGAAATCTCAACCGAATTTGGATAGAGTACATGTACCTTTAAGCATGTAATTTGTTAGTTTTTATTTGTTTGACTTTCGTTTTTTTTGCATATTTTCAAGAAAAAAGTTAGTTTTCCATCCTCTCTCTGTCATATGCTTGCATTAGTTCAACTAGGTCCTACATTTCACTTTTAGAAATCTGTAGACTAGTTGTCTGTTGATATACATGAGGTTATTGGTAGGATATATCCACTGGATTGTGCATTTATGTGTTTCTACACTTAGCTAAGCAGTAAGCACATCTTTTGTTATTTTCACTTTTGAGAAATCTCAAGACTTGTTGCATTCTGTTATGCAGTAGGATATATACACAATACACTGGAATGTGCATTTATATGTTTCCATAAATACTGCACTTTTCCTTATGATGCTGTGCATGTTTTGTTAGAGGTAACAATATAAGTTGATCAAGTTATAGTTCTACACTTAGCTAAGCAGTAAGCACATCTTTCGTTATTTTCACTTTCTAGAAATCTCAAGACTTGTTGCATTCTGTTATGCAGTAGGATATATACACTAAAATGTGCATTTATATGTTTCCATAAATACTGCACTTTTATTTCCTTGTGATTTGATGCATGTTTAAGTCAATCAGGCTATATTTTCCCCTTGGCTAGCCACCTCTATTTGATGTGTCTATATAGTAGCTCTATTCTCCATGCTTGTTACTTGACCTATTTTATGTTCTCAATACATGTACATAAAGGCTGAAGTTTTGGGACTAGATCCTCGGGAAGTTAATGTTCCAGTTGTAGGAGGCCATGCTGGTGTGACAATTTTACCTCTTCTCTCACAGGTAAAGATATTAACATGATTTCGTAATAATTATTTGCAAAGGTTCTCGTAACAGATTATATTTCAAAATTTCTCATTATGTAGGTTAAACCTGCATGCTCTTTCACCCAAGAAGAGACCGAGTACCTAACATCTCGAATCCAGAATGGTGGAACTGAAGTTGTTGAGGTAGGCTCTGAGTGATACAATTCATTTAGTCTTATTGTTTTTATTATTATTACTACTATATAGTTAGGGTCTTTTAAATTCAAGTCTTTAAAAAAAAAACACCCCGTGGGCTTTATTACTTGTGGGCTATAAGGAGGTTTTAATCTTCTTTATATTGCTTTGTTTTAGTTCATTAGGGTATCCAGAAGGATCATAGAATTTGAGGAAAACGGCAATTGTTGCTTGAACAGATTACTCCTTGTAATTCTGTGGTTGAACTTCATGTTCAAATTAATAATAGTATCAGTCTATTTAGTTTCAAATCCTTTACTCCATCACTGAGTCTTGGTTGGAGGTCTAAAAAAATATTCCTTGCTGAAAATGAATCAAGCATACCCTAATTTTTTAAAAATAAAATTATGTTTGCTAGTGACATTCTTTTTTTCTTATTATGTCTTTTAAATACCTATAATTTGCATGGGAAATCTTCCATGTCATTTTTGTTTGCAAAAGATGTTTTACATTAATTTATTGGAGTTTTTCTATTGTTAGATTGATTACTCAATTTATCACTCAGTATAACAATCTTAAGTCAACTGTGTTATAGCTATTTGATGTACGATGTGTTAAATGAGCAGGTTTTTTTTATTGTTTGATGAAGTTCCATGTAGAACTTGTAGCTGTGGAAGGCTGATAACTACATTACTTGTTTCTTGTGTTCTTAATTAATTGTTTCTGTTGTAGGCCAAAGCAGGTGCAGGTTCGGCAACTCTTTCGATGGTACGCTTTTGTCATTCTGTTACCACCTCATCCAGTTGTTATTTCAATACAAGTAGAATTACTAGCAAATTTTGCGAAAGTAAAAAAAAAAACTTGATAAATAATTTATGCAGCAGTTTAGGGCAATTGAGAAAATACTAAGAATATCAACCATTGATTCGGCGGATGAATTCTAACATTTTCAATGAGTAGACACTGTCAAAAATTCTCTAACTACAGCTGTGCCATTCTACCCTTTAAATAAATTTGTTAGGGAAAAGGTTTTTTCTTAGTCCTGTAAGTTTACCCATTTGTGATTTCACGACATTCCAATTTTTCAAATTGAATTTCGTCCTATTAACTTTCAAAATTCACCTTTTTAGTCTTTTGGCATGCTACAGCGGGGGAGCAACTGGTCTTGAGCTGATGGGATATATTATTTTGAATTTTGTCTTGTTAACTTTCGAACCGGTTACTTACCTGTTGTAGCTGGCCAATGGGCCAAAAAGTTTAATCTTGGAAGTTATCGTGCCGAAATTCAATTCGGGAAAGTAAAGTGTACTGAAAGCAAAAATGGGCAAACTCACGGGACTAAAAAAAACTTTCCCATTTTTTTTTGTAACTTTCTAATTGACTTAAAAATAGCAAAAAGGTTCTATAAAGCTAGAAAATTGCAAATTAAAGTAGCTGCAACTTGCATTCAAGTACGGAATTTATCAAACTGATCCATAACTTTGCATGAATTATAATGCAGGCATATGCAGCAGCCAAATTTGGAGACGCTTGCTTGAGGGGATTGAGAGGCAATGCTAATGTTATCGAATGCGCATTTGTGTCATCCCAGGCATGTGTTTTATAATTCGCAATACAATATTCCTTATTATTTGCATCGTCTCAACCTGTGTGGTCTTTGTCTCAGGTAACTGAACTCCCATTCTTTGCTTCAAGAGTGCGGCTTGGACGCTATGGGGTCGAGGAGATCTACCCTCTCGGTCCACTAAATGAATACGAAAGGTGCGACAAAACTTTCCTAAACGTCGATTCTTTAAGTTAGGATTAATTAGTTTTTGAATATTGAGGTGTCGTGTTGATTGTTATCAGGGTTGGCTTGGAGAAGGCGAAGAAAGAGTTGGGTGGGAGCATTAATAAGGGCGTTTCCTTCGTAAAGAAATGATCATGCCCATTATTTTTCGTCAACAATAATATTAAGCTATAGTATATGTGTTGTACCTTATGCTACTTGAGTTGTTCTGGACTTTTTTTTTTTAATTCAGATGTACCAGTTTAGCTTAGCGCTAAATAAAGATTAAATTTTTAACTTTTGTCTCCAAAAAAAAAGTTGCATGTATCATAGTTTGATAAAAAATTCAGTATTTTTAAAATGTGATAGTACTTGTAAAGCTAAATAAATTTACTTATATGAGCCACATTAATTTTTAAAGGCCCAGATTATATTGGGCCTCTGTTGTGAGTATCAGTCTATCAGATAAATGACTCCCAAACATTTTAAAATCATTTCACATTGCAGATTCTTCAGTTGGTAACTATGAAGTTTTGTTTGAAAAAGTTTCATATTCTATTTTCTTTTAAAACATGATAAGAATATGATACTCCATATACACATGAAAAATCAATCAATCCTTTGAAACTTGACATGTATATCCGATAGCAATTCTTCATTACTATATTAAAAGTTGATGAGTGGTGAAAACTAGTATGATGTCGGGGATCCAACAACATTATAAATAATAAGTAGTAGTAGATATGTTTGGCAGTCACCTTTTTTTCTTGTCAAGTTTATTGATTCTTGTGTCTTCAATCCACTATATATTTTCAGTTTTTTTTTTATCATGAAATATGATGTTATTAGAGGACAACTTTCATTCTCCCAATTGATTTTTTCTTTCTAAATTTTTTTACCTTGTTAAAAATGACAACTTACTTCTTCTCTGCCATTCATCTATACTTTGTTTTTTTTCAGTATAACAAAACAAACGGGGTATTGTATATGAAAACAACCAAGTTAAAATCATTTTTTTGTCCTCATAACTAATTTTTGGAATTTTCGCAAACGGTCCAACAAGTATTTTTACTATTTTAATTTAATCTCAATGTCTAAAAAATTGTTGATGTTAATCTTACATACACCTTATCAGTAAGCCCACGCAATATTTAGTTGCATACCTTAATTTTAACAATGTAATCGTTTTATGCACATAATTATATATTTAGTTAACAATAATCTTAAATGATAAACTTACGACACATGAATAATATGTTTGCAAAAGCTGCAGCCTCCAAGTCCTTTTTTTTTTTTTAATTGCAAAAAAGCTGTAAATTAGAGATATTTTTTTGAATAATTGGGGTGTGACATGGGAAAACATGACAATAGTAAGTGTTGTCAATTAGTTTAGTCCCCACCTATATTTCAACTTTAAGCTGAAATAATATTGAATTGCTAGTGGAAAAAAATAAAAAAATCTATTTGGCAGAACTTTACAGCTCCATCGATCTATGTCCTGCTTTTTCATTATAATGTTACATTGAATTTTCCTAAATTTTGGACAATGAAAAGCATTACCCATCTTTATTTCCTTTTTTTTTTTTGTCCGAAGCGTCTTTCGAATAAAACTGGTATATATATATTTATTTATTTTTGCTAGATATAAAATAACTTTTTTTTTCAAGAAATTATATATTTTAACCCAAAAATAAAATAAAATTGTAGCTTGGAACACGTTATAATTCTCAACTTCTTTTCAATAATGAGATCTGCAAGTAAGTGTTACCTTTAATAATAGCACATAAGAAATTGTAGAAACAATATACATATATAGTTACATAATTATTGATGTTTCAAAACACAACACTTGATATGTCGACGTAAATGATATACTTTTCGTAGTGACATTTGCACCCCAAAGTTAAAACCATGGCGATAAAGCATTAACCTAATATACATACATATATTTAGAAAACGTTTTGAAGATTTACAGTTACTGTAATTGGTATTTTTCCAATTAAAATGTAGGAGTATATTATTAGTATGTAATGTAATGAAATGTATTGGTCCACAAGTACAGAAAGGATGAGACACCACCCAATATCCAAGACATATTATGTCGGTACTAATAGACAAGAATAATGGATGAAAGTATTAAAATTCGATAAATTCTTATTTCTTTTTTCACTCCAAAAAAAATTAAGATATAATCTTTCCGTTCATAAAAAATATGCTCATTTTTCTTATTTATCTGTTTATTATAAATATGTTCTTTTTTTTTTATAAAAATAATTACTTTATTTTTACTTCACAAGAATTTCACAACATTCTTATTTTATATATATATTTTTTAAATATGTGTCCAACCAAAGAGGCATGCATAATTTTCTGAACGGAGAAGGGAGTATTATTTATTATTAGTAGAATGTTATTAGACTAATATATAAGTTGTATATATTTTATTTAAAATATACAAATTTTATGATTAATTAGCTCAACATTATGCTCTATATCATATATGTGTCATATTTATTATTCCATCGTTTATCCAAAAGTTACTCATTTAATTTTATTATGTCTAATTGAAGTTAATAATTTCATTTTTTCAATGCCCACCAACTCTTTCTTATTGCTCTCTACATTTTTTTTTCCAATACTTTCTACTTTTTTCTATCATCTCTATTTCAATATCACACTACACATTTAATTAATACTATATTTTTTAATACATGTGTCAAAAATAAATGAACAACTTTCGACCAAACGAAAAAAATATATGACAACAATATACGTACATTTACATACTACTGTATTTTAATTGTATCTTAATTCCCTAGTATATTACCAACATAGTTTCAATGATAATTTTTTTTTCAAACTCATAAAAAAATCAGTGAATTAAATGATTTTGTATATATAGTATCTGATGATAAAATAATATGGAATTAAGATACAATTAAAATAATTCCACTGATTATTAAATAATACACACACATAGTTTTTATAGATGATTGTTTTATAATTGGTAAGTTGGTAGCGCTAATCATGCAGAGAAAACAAACAAAAACAGTGGTGCCATAGTTAATCAATCAAATATCAAATCTCTGTAAATAAAATAGTGCAAATTAAGTGAATGGTAGAAATAGTTAAAGTTTTGAATTATTTGAATGTTAATGGGAGTGAAAGAGGGACCAATGAAAAAGACTGAATATATTATTCCTATACTTTTAAATTTTAATAGATTCAACATATATTCACTATTCAAAAAAGTTTTTGTCCTTTATATCATTAATTGACTAACATCTCTTTAATCTTATATTAAGTCCTTAAATTAGGCTTGATACTTGATAGTGATGGTTAACACGTGTTACGCTCATTAAGCAGTAGAAATTGTTTAAAATCAATAATCGACTAATTTCAGAGACCAATCACACCGTTCACTTACGAGGCTTTCGTTTAAAGTCAGAGTTTTGCCCTTTAGGTGGATTGACTTCATAGAAATTGTTTACTCAAGTAAACTATTCATATTAAAATTAAAATCAATATATGTAAAATGACATTTTTACCCAAATTTAGTACTTTAGTTGTTGGTTGTTGCAGAATATTTGATGGTAATAATGTTGAAAAGGGTAGTATATTGCATGCACTGTTTTCAATTTTCGAGTGTCGTAGAAACTTTTGGTTCAAGAGTTAATTTGTTGTAACATTTAGAGTGTGTTTAATGGAATATTATATAGGGGGTAACTAGTGACTCCAATTTATAATAGAATTCGTATTTCATGTCAAAGTATACTAATATATATAAATGTGAAAAATGTATATATACTAATTAGTTTATGTACGTAACCACCTAAACTATAACGATATTTAATGAAATGATGACTTTCTTTTGTACATATTATAATAAAATGGAAAAAAATGAAAAAAAATGTACAAAAAGAGTAGAGTTTGAACCATTTAATTTGTATTTACAAACACATATTTTCTATTTAGACTATTATCAGACTTGTTAAATAAAATATTTTCTTAACTATAAATAATTCACAAAAAATATTAAATTCCACTATTCAATTTCTTAAGATTTTTTTATATTTTTCAGTTATATTCAATTACACATTTCAATTATAGTGACGAAAACTTTTTAAGTGCTTATAACTAAAAAATGCAACACAATATTCCTGAAAAGTGAGTTACTATAATTGAAAAGTGCAACATAATATTACTTAAATCTGTAAGTCACTATAAGTGAAAAATACAACACAATATTACTTAAAAGTTCAAGTCGCTATAACTAAAAAGTGCAACACAATATTGCTGGAAAGTTTAAATCACTCTAATTGAAAATTAAAGTGTAATATTATATTATTGATTATTATTTATACTAAAGATGATCATTCATTTATCGAGTATTACAGCAACATAAATGTTTAGTGAGCATTGATTTAAATGGTTTAAAACTCATCCCTCTCATTAATATGTTTTCTTTCCTTTCCTTTTATAATTAATATGATATATTTATAAGAAATTTATTTATTTATTGAGTATGTCATCCGTTTAGATGGTAAGTAAGCATTTTTATAAGATTGAATTAAATGTACAAACCCTTTTTTTTTCTTTTCTTTTTTTTTTTTTTTTTTGCGTTTACCTCTCATTTTTTAATTTTAATTTAATCGAACAATTTGATGAAAACGACCATATAATATTAATGAAAATCGCTATGAATTATAGCTAAAAAGTGCAACACAATATAACTAAAAAATACAACGCGATATTATCACCCGCCAAAAAAAAAAAAGGTTCAAAATGATAGAGGTAAGATTTTAACCTTCGACTTCAAGTCAAATTAGTTAAGGGACCACCATTAGGCTTAATGCCTATATAGTGTTCAAAATATGTGTTTTTTATCCTATAAAACGTTTTGGCCCGCTTATAATACAGATTCAAGTGCATATAAGTTTATATGCACTTTAGTCCACACAAACCTACTTAAGTGCATATAAGTTTATATACATTTGAGTCCACACAAAACCTATTCTATATGAAATATTTTTTTCGCTTTTAAATATTGTCTTAATACAAGGTCAAAATATTATTACTACAAAATCAAAATATTATTACTACAAAATTAAAATATATTGTAAGAACAATAACAAAAAATTAATTTTTAGGTGAATTTGCATGTCAAAATTTTATAATATCACAAATTGTTGGAATGCCTTGAACCCTACGACCATGTCACACTCCGCAGCAAAATGGTCAAGAGTCTCGCTGCCCGGTCAGTTGTTAGTTGGAAGACAACTCTGCAGCATATAGTCACTTTGTCTACTACTGATAGGGGTGTGCATCGGTCGGTTCGGTAACCGAATCGAACCGAATTAGGGTAACCGAATCAAAACCGAAATCGTATTAAAAATAATCGAAACCGGACCGATCTTACGCAGAACCGAAATTAAACCGAACCGAATTTGGCTATAACCGAAAAATCGAAATATTAACCGAAAAAACTGGGAAAAAAAATACACTGCTGCAAAAATGTGCAAATTACTGTTGCGAATCAAAAAATTCAAAGCCCCAAAAATTCAAAGAAAAAAAATACAGCATATAAACTCAAAGCCCCAAAATTCTTAAACCTACCAAATACAACAGATTCCTACCAAAATGAGAATCAAGAAACGGGTATGTGTTACATAGATTAAGAATCTCACCGTGAGAGACTGAGAATCGTGACTCGTGAGGACTGAGGGTCGAAGGCGTGAGCCGCGTAAGAGACTGGAAGTCGTGAGGTATCCGGTCGGCTGAGAGTCGCGATCGCTGGTTGTCGTGGGGTCGCCGACGTCGTGGGGTCAGGCACCGTGTGTTTCGATGGACGCTGAGAGTCGCACTCGCAGGTTTCGTGGCCTTAAGGACTGGGGAAGATGGAGAGGAGGGGCGGAGCCGCGGAGGTGGCCGGTCAGCGGCGGAAGTTGGAGAGGATTGGATTTGGAGGAATTGGGTTAGCCGATTTTGGGGGCTGGACTTACGGACTTAGGGTTTTGATTATGAAGTGTGAAGAATGAATTAGGGCTTAAGTTTATATATGGGCCTTATTCGGTCGGTTTCGGGTAATCGAATTTAATTCGGTTATAACCGAAACCGAAAATCGGATTTCATAAAATATGAAACCGAAAATCGAACCGAAATATTTGGTAACCGAACCGAACTCATATTTCGGTTCGGTTCGTTTTTCGGTTTAAAACCGAATAATGCTCACCCCTAACTACTGAGGCAGAGTACATAGCTTTGACGGAGGCACCCAAAAAGGGAATCTGGTTGAGAGGTGTGGTTAGTGATCTTGGTCTACATCATGATTATGCAACTACGTTCTCTGACAGTCTAAGTGCAATATGTTTAGCCAAGGATCGAGTTCATGATGAGAGAACAAAGCATATTGACGTCAGGTATCATTTTTTTAGAAGTGAGAAAAGAGTTAATGTGAAGAAAGCTGGGACTGCTGATAACCATACTAACATGTTCACCAAGCCAGTTTTGAATAACAAGCTCCAACATTGTTTGGACTTGTTGAATGTTACAAGCTATTAGTTGTCCTGTTGAGGGCAAATCTGTGTACGAGGAGTCGCTCGTACAATCTTACATATTTATGGTGCATTTGACACATTGGTTGATCTGTGAGAGGATTCAAGTCAAGGTGAAGATTTGGGCTTAGTTTCTGTTTTGGGCCTACTTTTGAAGACTAGTCTTTTAAGGTTTATATTTATATCCCTATTTTGATCTAGTGTCATTCTATACTCTGAAAACTATCTGAATAATATACGGATTCTTTCTTCTCTGTCGTGGACGTAGTTATCACATTGATAGTGAACCACGTAAATCTGTGTTCTCATTTATTGTTTTATTTATTATTCTCACATTAGTTCTAACACAAATTATCATTAAAGTAGTATTTTTTTTATTCTACATTAACATGTTTTCACCGGTATCATTTTTTTTTTTTACTTTATGTAGCACAATATTTTGACGTTGTAGTATGTATCTAAATTTTCTTAATTATTTAATTACTTTTCTTAATTTTTATGTCTAAGAGTAAGAATACATCTCTATCAACAAATTTCATTTAAAACTACTACTCCAAGTTAATCATTAAAAATAATCCGAACTGGTTTACATTTATAGTAAATAAAATACAGGCGATGATTGATGGATGGATGGATGCAGTAAATAATGAAAAGAAGTGGAAGCAAGCACATGACTTTTCCAAGAGGGCAAATATTCCTGCAATTTGCAGACTACTATTTCAGACATCATTTAATTCGAAAAGAAACAAACCAAATACTACTTGCTTTTTACTTTCATTAATTCTGAGACACACATCTACCTCCAATTTTAAATTAATTACTACTATTATTAATTATTATTACATATATATACCCAAAATAAATAAAGAAATACTCCATCAGTACTACATGTTTGTCCCAAAATCATGCAAAGTGTGCAAGATACATCCATCAATCAATCAATTTGGTGTCTAATCTCAGGCTGCATCCAACGGTTGCCATTTCGACAAGTCATCAGTAAGTAGACTCTCACCAACGTGGCATTTTAATTAAAATTAATTACGCTCCTAATTTCCCCCTAATACAAATTAAGAATATCATTCATTAATCTTACACGGGGTTGTGGATTAATAGGCTTACAAGATAAACTAATCAGTTCAAATGGTCTATTAATAATCAAAATTAAATCCCCACAAATTTTCATCGAAGCGGATCTCTAATAAACTGCATAATTAAATCACATGGTAAAATTAATTACTTTACAATACCCCATTATAACTGAAATAGTTTATAAGTTATAACTTCACTATATCTATTTTATACATAAATTAATTACTTTAATATTTATTAAATTTTTTATCAAAAAAATAAATATAATAAATTTGAACGGACTACTCATTGAAATAATGCGGCTGGCTCCACATACCATATTTTTTTAACATGCATCTCTAATTAATTTGTTTGAATATAATACGGAGTGAAATCTTATAATGGAATATTATATAAATTTAATTATATTACAATCACATTCAACCCGGATTTTTTTTTAAGTAAGTCATGTAATTTTGCACTTTGCAATCACTACAAATTAAATAATTTTAAAACTCGTGGGGGCAACCTAATTTTTTATTGGATCATAAATAGAACAATTAAATTAGGTATGAACTGATTTTTACGTATCTTACATCTATGCAGATTTAATTTGTATAAAAATGTTTGAGCTTTTTTAGCTGAACTTTTAAAATTAAACCCTCTAATTTTATTTTTCTAATATGAACTTAAAAGTAATTACAAAACTTGTTGTTAAGAGTGTCCCTGCATTCAACCCATAATAAAAAGAGTACTCCAATAAATTAAATGGCTAATATCCTGGAAAATACTTGTAAGGTTTAGTAAATAGAAAATTGATAAGTTTAGTAAATTAAATGGCTGATATTAGTAAAGAGAATATATATAACTTGTAAGTTTAAATAGAAAATTGCATGACAAGACTAGATGAAAACGTTAATTGCATTTGAAACATAATGGTCCAAAACTAATATATCATGTGATCAATTTAAACCATTAATTAATATTGTTTAATTAATTAATCATAAACTTAATTATTGTTATCATGTCGCTTTCTACTTGGTTAACCACTCTCTAACCAACAGAATTATTAGATATAACATAGCATGACCAATAAGTTAATAATGTACTACCATAAATTGTGTCTGTCTTTGTAATATATGTCTTGGGCCCCCTCCTTTTTCTTTTATTGTTTGAAACAAATTAAAGTTTGATGGTATCATGTTTCTGCATTTGTAGTATTGCACGCACCCAATCAAATGTCTAAATTCAATGTACTATTGCCCTATAATTCAGGGCAATTATTTCCTTACGGTAAACGAGTTTAAATTCGTGAAATACTTGATTTATCTACTGACACGAGCTCGTTAACTTTGATATTTGAATATTTTCTTATAATTTTAATATTGTGTGCTTATGCTCGACTCGTTAGCAACTCGAAAATATCTCTTTCTCTTGTAGGTTTCTCAAGAGTAACATTTTTGCATTTGTTTACTTTCATGAGTGTTGTCATCTTTACACCTTACATATTCATTTCGAAATTTAAAATACTGTATTCTTACTATTGATATACAATTAAGTGTACATATACGGATATACCCTTACATTTTAATATTTAGTTTATTTAAATTAATCTTCGTTCCAATATTTCTATAGATGCAAGTATGCAATTAAACCAATTCCACTAGAATATCACTCTTTTGACTACTCCTTCATGTAGTATGGGGTTGGTGAAATTTATTGATTTCAAAACTACTAAATTTGTAGATATGCATTTAAAAACGTGGGACACAGTGAAATATCTGGAATGAAATAATAATTTTGTAGTATATGAAGAGGGAAAAAAATACTAGTGTGGTTTTGTGGGGAAATAAAAGAAGAGGAAGTTATGAGCATTAACTAGAGTAGAGGTTTATTTAATGCAAAAAAAGATATCCCCTCTAGTATAGGGAACTTGAATTTATTTATTTCAATAAAAATGCCAGCTATTTATTTATTTTACTCCTAGTTTGACAGAAGTGGACCCACATTCTTGGTAATTGAAAGCCACTGCACTGCACACCACTCTATATAAGTCTAGTCGAGTCAGTCCCATTTTTCTAGGCCCCCCCTTTTCTTTAGTATTTTTTTCATACATTACACTACACGACACACCTGTCTCTCTATTCCCTCCCACCAAATCATATTTTTGTGCCATTTTTCTTGCATGCATTCATATCAAAATAACATTTCCCTACTTGTATTTTCAACTCTTATCCATTTTTTTATTTCACACAATTCAAGATTTTTTTCCCATTTTTAAAAGCATTCAAACAAAATTAAGAGATTATGAAAGCGATAGTAATGTAGATGAAACACTAGGCATGAAAAATAATACTACTAATAGATTAATTAATACTGCCTTAACAAAAGTGCCCTCCATTGCTTCTGTACACAAACTTTGGGAAGAAACCAATACCACACACACACACATTGAAGTTAGAGTGCAAACTAAGAACAAATTGGGCAACAGGGAAGGAAACTGAAAACAGACTTGCAAACTAACTAGCTATGCTATCCCCATATCAAAGGAAGCAGCTACTGCATTACAAACACAGTTGGCCTTCATATGCTGAGAAGATCCGGCGGTGGTGGCGGTGATTGTGGCGTCTGAGGGTTGTGGCTTTTCATCTCCGCCCCAGGAGACTCCAAACTCGATGGTTGCGGTGTTTCTCCGACTGCTGAATCTCCCGGTTTTGCACCAGGCAGCTCGGTCAGTATTTGAACGACTTCACGCATCGTGGGGCGTTCGACCGCCTGCTCTTCCACGCAAAGCATTGCTACGTAGAAAACATGCATAACCTCATGGAGAGGAACTGTAGGGAGCCTTGGATCAAGAACTTTGAGCACTCCTTCCTTGTTTCCATCTGTCATTGTCCTAACCCATTGTACTATGTCCACACCGTCACCAAACTCCCCCACTGGCTTTCGCCCCGTAACGAGTTCTAGGAGAACTACACCAAAACTGTACACGTCGCTCTTCTCGTCTACCTTGAGAGTGTACGCGTATTCTGGATATAGAACAAATAAATTAAAATTTGTAAAGCCCACAATGATTCTTGATTAAGGTTACAAAAGTGTTAGTTGTAGGTTTTTCTATTCAAGAAAGTAATAAATTTGCCAACCAAATTCCTACCTATAACCTAGGTCATTTTCATGTTTACAGAACTTCTCATGTGCTAAATTGAAATAAATCCAATCAAAGATCATGGAGGGGCATCTGCACCTAATTTCTAATGGTAGGTGAAAAGCAAAGACATGAAAGAGACTGATTTTGACAAAACTAGGACCTAGCATGTTACTTGGAGCACATAATTCAAATTCCAAACTATCAGAAACTAATGAATCAACACTAGATCTCAAAAGACAACACTAACATTTAACATATTCAATGAGCATAAACAAACTATAATCTTCAAAGAACAAGAATTATACAGTACATAATTAAAGAATGATTACCTGGTGCAATGTATCCATAAGAACCAGCGATGGCTGACATACATTCCGATGTCCCAGAGTCTTGCAAGAACTTGGCAAGTCCAAAATCAGCCACATGAGCTTCAAAGTTCAAATCCAAGAGGATGTTGTTCGATTTCACATCACGATGAACGATCAACGGGGAACAATCATGATGAAGATAGCAGAGGCCCTTAGCAGACTCCACAGCAATTTTATATCGTGTATCCCAATACAAATGACCTCCTTTCTTACCATGAAGCATTTCACCCAAGCTGCCATTAGGCATGTATTCATAAACCAAAAGATTCGTCTCATGATTCGAACAAAATCCTAATAACCTCACAATGTGCCTATGTCTAATCCTCCCTAAAGTCTGTATCTCAGCATTGAACCCGTGATCGTGGGACGAGCCACGGCTCATTGCCGGCAACCTTTTTACAGCTACCTCGTCTCCATTAGGCATTGAACCTTTGTAAACAATGCCAGCCCCACCTTTACCGATTATATTATCCTCCTTAAGACTATCTAACACATCATCACAAGTGAAATCTAATCGTTGGAAGGCAGTGAGTTTCCAAGCACGAGAATCACTGGCCTTCTTCAACGATCGAGCCTTGATTATTGCAGCAACAGCAAAAACAATAGAACAAACAAGCAATCCAATCACAAGGAGGAGTTTCATGGAAGGGGAGAAATCCCCCTTCTCATGAGGCCTCTCTGCCCCAGAGGCAATGCCCTCTTTGCAAGGCCCCAAATATGGTCCACAGAGATTTGGATTTCCCAAAAATGAAGTGTGATTGAAATAGCTAAATTGACCAGTTCCAGGGACTAAACCAGATAAATTGTTATACGAAAAATCAACTGAAGTTAAGCTCTGCATACTAGCAATGGAGGATGGAATGCTACCCAACAAATGATTTCTAGATACATTCAAATAGTTCAAGATTCTCATACCAGTAATCTCCGAAGGGATTTCGCCGGAGAGTAGATTCCGGCTGAGATCAACGAACGTCAACAGCTTGCATTGGCTGATCTCCGGCGCAATGGGGCCTGAGAATTCGTTGTGGCTGAAATCCAGCTTTGATAGCTGCTGTAACTTCCCAATTTCAGCCGGGATCTTGCCGGAAAACTTGTTTCCGTCGAGCAATAGCTTCTGAACACCAACAAAATTCCCGATACTCGGCGGTAAAACGCCGGCGAGATGATTGTTGGAAAGACTAATTTGCCCCAGACTCGTCGAAGATCTACCAGTCGCCGGAAAAGGACCAGATAAGAGGTTATCCTGAAGCTCAACTTGAGTTAGCTTCGGTAAACTCAATAGCCCGTTTGGAATGGACCCATTTAGATAGTTATCGCCCATCCGAATCCGAGTCAGCGATTCGCACTGACCCAATGACTCAGGAATCGGGCCGAAGAGGAAGTTACCCAGAGTGATTAATGTGTGCAATTGTTTGCCCTTGCACAGATTTGGGGGCAGATTTCCGGTTAATTTGTTAGAGCTGACGTCTACTTCTTGGATGTTTCCGTTGGCTCCCAAACTTTGTGGAATGATTCCGGTGAAATTATTCTCCCACAGCTGCAAAACCTGCAGCTCCGGTAACTCGCCGATGAAATCCGGTATCGAACCGGTGAGTTTGTTCCTGAAAAGATTTAAAAGGGTTACGTTCTTCAGCTCCGCAAATGATGGGGGTATTTCACCGGTAAGCATATTGTTCGACAGATCCATGGATTTCAAGTTCTTCAAGTTACCAAGCTCCGGCGTCAAGCCACCGGAAAGCCCGTTCACTTGGAGGAAAAGAGTGTCGAGGTTCTGCAAATTCCCTATCTCAGGTGGAATCTCGCCGGTGAGGCCGCAATTAGCTGCATCGAACCGCACCAACTGCGACAGGTTCCCAATCTCCTTCGGTAATCCGCCGGAAAAAGCATTGAAATAGCCAATGTAGAGCTCCTTAAGCTTAGTCAAGTTCCCGATCTGCGGCGGTATCGCTCCAGTCAGCTCGTTACCGGAAATGGCGAGGTACTCGAGATTCGGAAAGGAGCCAAACTCCGGCGGGATTTCTCCGGCGAAGAAGTTCCCTCCGAGATGTAAATGGCGGAGATTGGTGAGCAAATAGGCCTGCGAGGGGAAGTCTCCGGTCAAATTGTTGTTGTAAAGGTCGAGGACCTGGAGATTAGTGAGGCGGTTAAGCTGCGGGGGGAAACTCATGTTGAAGATATTGTTGGAAAGATTGAGGAAACGGAGATTGGGGATGTTTGAGATTTGAGGGGGGACAGGGCCGGAGATGGTGTTAGCGGCGGCGGAGAAGTTAAGGAGGAAGCGGAGGTGGCCGACGTCGGGGGAGAGGGTGCCGGTGAGGCTGAGGTCGGAGATGTCAACGGCGGTGACGTGGCGGCCGGAGGCGTCGCAGGTGACACCCTTCCAGGTGCAATGGTTGGTGTCGGGGGTCCATGAGCTCAGGGCGGACTGTGGGTCGTCGGTTATGGAAGCTTTAATGGAGAGTAGGGCGCGATTTTCCGGCATTCTTGCGGCCGGAGAATGGAGGAGGTGGAGATGGAAGAGGAGGAAGAGGAGGAGGAAACGCATTTTGTGGTTTTTTGTAGTAATTTTGTTTCCCTGTGTTGAATTTAATTGAAGAAATGAGGTTTTTGAAAGAGGAAGAGGAAAGTGTGAGGTGAAAAGAAGAGGGGGTTTTTGCGTATATTCATATCTTTTTTTTTTGGTTTGTCCTTTTTCCTTTTTGGGGGTGTTGGAGTTTGTTAAAGGCAGATTTAAAAGCAGGTTTTGAATATCTGCTTCACGAGATTAATTCTTCCTATAATGTACTGCAATGATTTTAAAACCGAACCGGACCGGCCGGTTCAACCGGTCCAACCGTGAACCGGTCACGGATCCGGTCCGGATAATGGACAAAAACCGTTTTAGAGGTCCAACCGGTCAAAAACCGGTTTGACCGGCCAAAACCGGTAAACCGGAGAAAAACCGGTTGGACTCGGTTTTTTTTTTTTTTTAATTTCTAACTTTTTATACTTTAAAATTAGATTGCACATTTGGCCCATTTTATAATGTTTTTCTTCCACCTTTATTCGATGTGGGATATAAACTTTTAAGTTTGTTTGTTATTATAACAAAACTACTTTAATAAGAAAAAATTTGCATATTTCTTCTTCCTTATTCGATGTGGGACAAAACTATTAAGTTTGTTTGTTACTATAACAAAACTACCTTTATAAGAAAAAATTCTCATAGTTCTTTTACTCTTTCGATGTGGGACATAATGAAGTTCATATATTTAGTTATTTCTAACACTATTAATTTTATAAACTTTTTTATCTCATATTATTTCTACTATTTCGATGTGGGACATAATGAAGTTCATATATTTGGTTATTACTAACATTATTAGTTTTATAAAGATTTTCTCTAATATTTATTCTACTCTTTCAATGTGGGACATAATGAAGTTTATATAAAAATTTCATATATTTGTTTGCTTACTCTAATTTTTCTTTAACTTTTTATTAGATGTGGGACATAAATCTCATATATTTAGATTTCTTACTAACATTGTTGTTTTTATATTATGTTCCTTTCATATTTTTTTACTCTTTATTCAATATGGGACAAAATGTCATCTTTGTTTGTAGTTCTTTTTTCTAACATGTTATAACTTCTTTGATTAAGAATATTAATAATGCATTTCATTATTTCAAAGAATTAAAAACAAAGAATATTAATATTAATATTTAATTTGATATTTGTTATTTTAATATAATTTTTATAAATGCATGTATTTTTTTTTAAAAATATAACAAAGAATATTAAAAAAATACATATAAAACTATTTTACCGGTTGGACCGCCGATCCAACCGGTCCAACCGGTTGGACCGTGAACCGTTGGCATGTCCGGTTTAGTCACCGGTTCGGTTATGAAAACACTGATGTACTGTACTACAATTCTTTTCATTTACTAATTTTAAATTACTACCATAGACGCATTGACGGACGGATCAAAATAGCAAATGAAAAATTTATAGATGAACAGAGAAAGTATTATATTTCTAACTTATAGGCTATTTATAATTTTATTTGGACTTGTTACGTATTATAACGATAGCTTATGGATTATGCATAGATAGGGAGTATATTAGTAATGTATACTATTCATTATAATTATTTGTGTAAATAAACATTATACATGAATAAATGACATTGTGACCAATATGTAACAAAAGTTTTTGCTATTTTTTTTTTTAGTGTCATGGGTTGGACTAAGCTCTCATTTTATAGACCCGAATAATTTATAGATCGGCTCAATCCAGTTCACAAACATCGTTTGGCCCGATGGGTAGAGTTGGACCGGGGGCTCCAAATTGCTGGCTCTATTCAATATATGTAGTCGCCTTGTTGGGTCGACAACTCAAGTATAAAATGACCAAATTTTATATGGGAGGGATTTAATCATATGTATGATTTATAAATTTAAACATCATATTCAAATCACTTTTTATAACAAAGTAAGTTGTAAATTTTAGAATTGAATTCCATTAGATTGTTTCAAGCAAAATTTCCTCTTACACAATCAAATCAAATTGTATTAAAACTGGACTATTACAGTATTGAAATGGTTGGTTTGATTAGCTCATTTATTCAAATACTAAATTAAAGTAAATAGTTTTTTTGTCACATTTCTAAAAATAGAATTTACAGGTATCGAATCACTGTCCAACTTCATACAATGTCGTTTCATCACCGATTGATTGGTGTTATATTTGTCATTTTATTCGATAGTTGTTTGTGCTCTTACTTTATCAATTTTATTAAACATAACATCATTAGATTTAGAAATATCACAAACAAATGTAAAAAACAAATTTGTGCAGATTTTAATACGACAATTTTTTTTTTTTTTATTAATATGAGAAAATTGTGATATTTTGTGTGATATGAAATGAGTGGAGTGCGTTCACTTCACTCAATGTCGTAAAAGAAAAAATAACAGCGGATAGAAGAATAAACTTACAGTGGTGGTGCATGGTAAAGCACACAAAAAGTGATAATCTCCAGACAAAATTTCTTAAAGGAAGCATAATTATGAAGCTTTTCCAGGGAATCCAATATAACTTTTCAAAATAAAGCTACAATATTTTCACAAAGTATGCGTGTTGGGGTGAATTTTTTTTAATATCCTAAATTAAAATGGAAAAAACATTTCGAATATTTGAAGGGTCACCTAACATGGATCATTGGCAAATATTCAATTTCAAAATTTAAAACGAATAAATTATATAAAAAGGGAAGGTCTCAAATGCTACTACTACCGAAGAAAGAAAAAAGGGCTTAAATTAAAATGAATACATTAAAATTAGTAAAAAATGTATTGTTCACTAAAAAAAACAAAAGTACGAGGGAAGGATGCTTAAAAAAAGAGCGCACTTCAATTAGGTTGATGTCATACTCGATACTTTTGTTCTTTTTTCTACTCATTTCGTTTTACTATAAGTTTTTCATTTTTCTTTTATAGATGTTTTACAATAAATTTTTTATTAAATTTTTAGCATATATTTTTTTTATAATCATATTACTTATACTTTATCTATTATTTTATCACATATCCATATTATTTTCTCTTTCACCGTTATATCACTTGTAATACATTTATTATTTTATTATATTCATTAATCAAAACACAAACAAAAAAAAAGGAAAATTTATAATGTAACTGATGAAGTATTATATAAAATTGAACAACTTTTTTTAATGGATTGAGTGTATGATCATCCTAAACACAAATACACAATTAACTATCCCAATTAAAAATTAATCATACATTATTATGCAAGTTTATCAAATGAACTTTTGTAATCGAGAATAACTAAAAAAAAAAAACAATTTATATGCATTAATTACTACTCCATATTTTAAGAGTGAAATAAAAATATGTAGTCATAAAGAATGATGTGCTGTCATGACTTGTCAGTAAGAATTAAAATAATTTCACCACACTATTTATTTTTCAGAAGGATTGAGTTACCTTAGATGTTTTTTTTCATTTTAATTAAACTTAATTATCTGGTATAATACATTTTTTTTGTCATTTAATTTACATATTATGGTAGAAGGATTGGATTACTAATATACATTTTTTTTGTTTATCATTTAAAGTTAAGAGAATTACAATAGAAGTCGAGTTAATTAACAGATCTCGTAGACTTTAAAAAAAATCCAGATAAATGCTTAATATCATAAAGTATTATATAGAGATATATGCATTTAAATGTCTTTAAAACTATCAAACATTTATTTTGAAATGTCGTTAAAATATTTTTTATTTTAAAGAAATTATTGAACTCATGCATGTAATGTAGTCTTATATTTTAATGACACGTTGAATTAAAATGATAACTCTACACGTACATGCCTGAATCACACTCATTGATCGATTGTCGAAAAATATTTTCGTAAAACAAAATAGATTAGTCTGAAAATAGATATGTATTCAGATTCAAAATAGATACTTAATCGAAAAGACCTGAAATAAATTTTTAACAATACGCAAAGATACATTTAATTTTGTACTCCATTCAATTACCATTCAATTTAAGTCAATTTAATCGGAGTATATACTAAATGATCAAAAGACACATTAATTACTATTCAATTTAAGTCAATTGAAATATCATATGTATCGCAACACATTTTTGGTGAACCCCAATTCACGTATCACACATGTATCATGAGTTGATGTGGACAAAGTGCTCACACAGGGTGTTTAATATGACATTTCAGTATATATATAATATGATTTCTTTAAAAAAAAAATGATGGTCTTAGCCGCATAATTAGTTAATTAAACTATAAAATACACCAACAAAAAAAATGAAATTCCGCCTAAAATAATAATCTAATAATTAATATGGAATCATTACAGTCCCAATCAAAACTATATAGTATACATGATATATGCATCGTAAGATGTACGGATTATTGAATTATTATTATTTTACTTAATTATTACTATATCCCACTATTACAATAATACAACATCATTTACATAATCTTATACAATTAATTGATTATATTATATAATACAATATCACTCACTTTTATACAATTAATTTGACATAAAGTATTTATATCCAATTGTATCCAATTTAAAATTTTAAAATAAACACACACAATCATTATTTAATTTAAGAAGTTCACTTTTTACTTTTGAGACCAATTTTGTAAGATTTTTCAATTTTTATTTTAAATTTAAGAAGTTCATTTTTTTAAAAAAATTTAATTTATTATACATCTGAATCGATTGATACGTACTCCTAGTCGTAAGTAATGATTATTCCAAGGGTGCAATTGATTCCATTTGCAGTCTAGATTAGAATCTTTGATATACCTAAATTTGACCTGGAATTATTACTAATAGTTTAGGATGAAACATGGTAATTGTCTTGTCTGTCCCTCTCATCATGTGCCCTTAGGCTACGGATGAGTCCTAAACCCTAAGGCCAATCAGTCATTTCAGCATGTACCTATACCTTAAAATTGCGTCTAAATGTACCAAAATGACGCAACTTTATACTCCATAAGTATCATTTTTTTTTTAAGAATTACTCCATCCGTCCGCCTATAAGTTTCACGTTACTTTTTGGCACAAAGATTAAGAAAAATAATTAAATAATAGATATAATACAAGTGATATGATTGAGAAAGAAGAGAGATAGAGTAAAAAAGTAAGATATAAATTGAAGTGTTTGAAAAAATAATACTTATAAAAAAAGGTATGAGAAGCTTATAGACGGACAGACAAAAATAATAAAATGGAAAACTTATAGGCGGACGGAGGACAATCATGAAGAAAGTAGGATGACAAGTATCCCTATACCCACACATACGAATCGGGTCTGGCCGTCTGGTCTCTATTCTCAATTTGAGATAAAATTTGAGATGATATTTTTATGTGCCAAGTAAAATAGAAATAGGAGAAAGAAAAATCCATCAAGAACCTATAAAAATTGAAAAACTAATTTGAAAAAAAAAAAGAGAAACTACACCAGACATGAAATGAGAGAAAAACTAGTAAAAAAAAAATCTCACCAAGAATTAGAAGAGTCTCACCAAAGAGACATAAAACATACACACTCGAAAGACAACAAACTAAAAGATAAAAAAACAAATAAAATAATCGTGAATATTTTATTTAGAAATTTATCTTAATAAAAAATGTTAGTAGTGCACCAGTGCTAAGTCAATATGTTAACTAAGTTTTTAGTGAACAAATTTATTTAAATATAGCATATTAAATGCTATAATTTTCAAACTGAATTTGAGTTTAATATTTATAATTGAATAAATTAAGTTTGAAACTCCCGAAAAACAATCTTCGAGATGTTGACAAATAAAAATTTACTGGGAGCAGTTATTATTATTAATTAAAAGGGGAAAACATAATTAAGATAATTATATTGATGATATACACCTAATTAATGGAGTATATATAATAATAATAATCATATCATATTGCACGCATGCGGATCTCTATGTGTTTCTTGATATAATTTGATGATGTCATCGATCATTGACCATTATGGTTTCTTCTCTTGATGCCCATGCAAATTATGACATGTTACCTTCTTTTATCATCATCTCGTATAAAAATAAAAGTAATTTGGACAAAATGTTGGATAAACAATAATAGCATGAAATGAAATTTGGTTTGGATTTAATGATGATGATATTTTCATGTCATAAGGTGGCCCTAATTCAGGGATCCTCGATGTATAGAAGAATCATATGTGAGAGGAGAGATTGATCACACAACTACATGAATGCATATGCGTTTGTGTGTGATTCAAGGGCTTCTATTTGCACATAATCTTTCTGTATATGAGGGGAACCCTTCCGATATACGGAGTATAATTTAAAGAAACAAAATAGTGTACTCCATTAGATATTTCGATGGGACTATACAATTGCTTCGTTTCAAATCCACTGTAATAGGATTTTGATTTAGTCTATTCAAGAAAACCCTTATGCCTGGAACTGTAACCCAAGAAAACATAAGGAATGTTGCGAGGAGAAAACTTGTTAGCAGCATAATCTCGTAAGCATGGATAAACTCTACATCCAAACGCATGAAGATTATCATAATTTGGAGGAGAGGAAAATACCAATTGAAACGATGATTTATCGGATAACACAGAAGAGGGTAAACGATTAATCACATAAACCGCAGCACCAAAAGCTTCACCCAATATTCCATAAGGACAGATGAATGAAACAACATAGATAACCCTGTTTCTGTAATATGTCTATGTTTTCTTTCTGCATGGCCATTTTTAGCAGGGGTGTATGGACAAGACATGGTATGTAGAATACCACAATTTCTGAAAAGGTCTTGCAATTTGTTATTTGTGAACTCGGTACCCCCATTAGATTGAAAACGTTTGATAGTTGTGGAAAATTGATTTTCGACCAAAGGTTTTGAACTTAACAAACGTATCATAAAAGTCTGATTTCAAACGAAGCGGATAAAACCACGTAAAACGAGAGAAGTCATCAACGAAAATCACATAGTAGAGAAAACCATCACAAGATTTCACAGGAGACGGACCCCACAAATCACAATGAATAACATCCAACAAACGCAAAGCGCGTTTTTCATTATTGATAAAAGGAAGTCTTTTACTTTTAGCCAGTGTTGCAGAAATCGGTTCTAGGCGCCGACTAGTCGGCGCCTAGTCGCTAGGCGGGAGGTTTCCGAGGGGATTTCATGCAAATCGGCCAACAAAGTCGGTTGGGCCACTAGTCGCCGCCTAGGCGGCTGATTCCGACTAATCGCGTTTTTTTTTTTTTTTTTTTTTAATTTTAAATTCCAAAACGACGTTTTATACTTAGTAAATAAAATAAAAAATAAAAAACAAAAATTACCATTACATTTTAATTTACCTTACAACAAATTGTGAAACATTAAAAAAAATGAAGAGATTACTACCGACAATCAACCAAATGCCTAACTTAATTAATTTAGTTAATTGAATATTTTGACCATTTCATGTGAAACATTGAAACATGATTTTTTTGTGATGTGAATTTGGGATGTTAATTTGAAACATGTGGAAATTAGTTGTTTTATCTTTAATTCTTTATTATGAACTGTTTTTTTTAGTATTAATTATTCTGTATTTTTTAGTTTTGTCTTTATTATGAACTTTTTTTTAGTATTAACTATTAATAATTCTTTGTTTTAAATTTTTTTAAAATTTACAAAAAAAAAAAAAAAAAAAATCGGATTTCCTAGTCGGCGTCTAGTCGGCGCCTAGGCGGCCTAGGCGCTAGGCGGACAGAAAACGCCCGATCAGCGATTTCCGATTTCTACAACCTTGCTTTTAGCCAACTGACAAGAAGAACAAGCAAGAGGCCTAGGTAAAACAGAAGTAACTGACAAAAAACCAAGTTTGTTCAACAACTTAATAGTATCAAAATTAACATGGCCTAAACGACTATGCCACAATTCAAAAGAGGCACGTGTACGACGATTCCATAAAGCTGCCACCAAAGCCGCATGACCACGCTCCAAAATATATAATCCATTTTCACGTCTGCCTCGTGCCAAAGGAATCCCTGTTACTCGATTCTGAATTTCAAAACAGTCGTTAGAAAAAACAACATTCACCGGATTATCACTCGTAAGTTTGCTAACAGAAAGAAGGTTCTTCGTGATATGAGGAACCACGAGGACATTCAGTAGAGATAAATCACGAGATAAAGTATGAGAGCTAGTATGAGAAATAGAAAGAGTGTTACCATTTCCCACAACAACCCTATCAGAACCAGAGTAGTTCGATGTGGAGTCCAAACCATCAGTAGAATTAGACATGTGTGATGAGGCACCCGTGTCGACATACCAATCAGGAGAGTTCTGATTTATCGAACAACTGTTTTGAAAGGCATGAGCAAGATTGGCTTGTTGCGGAGGAGAAGAGTAACGTTCTGGGCACACTCGAGCATAGTGTTCACCACGGCAGATTTGGCAATTAGGGGGATAGCGGCCACCGGAACGACCACCACGGCCAGGATTACCGCCACGATTAGAATTAAAATTATATCCCCCACGGCCAGATTGATGGAACGAACCAGACTGGTAAACATTACCAGATTTCTTATTTGATCGCTGCTGAGCAAGGAAAGCCGGTGACTGAGAGGAGGCAGAAGCGGAGTCGAGCGATTTTGTAAACAGATCGTGCGACTCGACTTTGGACAATAACTCAGGGAAGGAGGGCAGAGGCGTGAGATTAATTTGAGAAGTAGAAAAGCCATGAAAATCCGTACCTAATCCGCGAAGGAACCAATGAGATTTGTCAGTATCATCGATCGAACAACCCATGGCAAGAAGTTGATCACATAGATTCTTGAACGTGGCACCATACTCCGTGACAGAACGGGAGCCTTTCTTGATAAGTTGCAATTCGTCCTTGAGACGAAGCTCTCTAGCCTTGGATGGCCGATTGAAAGCTGTAGCCAAGGTAGACCACATAGCAGCGGACATTGAGCATCCAACAACAATAGCCATGGCATATTCAGTTAGGGTTTAGGAGAGAAAAACTCTAACTATTTGATCTTTGCCAAGCCACTCATCGTAGGCAGGATTAGAGGAATCACCAGAATAAGTGGGGATCTTGGTAGATGGAGCGGGCAGCGAGCCATCAACGTAGGGAAGAAATTTCTGAGTGGCAAGAAGAGGATATATTTGACCATACCACATGAGATAGTTCGTGGGTTTGAGTTTAATGGTGACTAGGTGAGTCATAGCATGTAGAGTAAGAGTCGAATCAAAAACGGAGGTGGAAGAAGGTGTATCACCGGCCATGATGAAGAGAATTTCGGTAAAAAAAGACTAGGGTTTCTCAGCCTTGTTAAGCTGATACCATGAAAGAATGAGAGAAAATATATTTTACCTCAATTGAGGATTTTAATTTAGTCTATTCAATATATATAAAGATTACAATTAGGGTTTACAGAGTAACCTACAAGTAATTACAGATATGAAAAATATATACAAATCTCTAAAGATCTTTGACTAAATCAATTATGGACTAAATCATTATTCCTATTACACTGCAAAATGTCTACTCCAACCCAATTTTAAGGTATCAAAGAGGTTTTAGCATTTTTATATATATAAAAAAGAAGTGCTAAAATATTTTGCTATTCAAGGAATATAAAAGATGTTGCAATCTATATATGACCTCTTTCATTGTGCTTCAAATTTTATCCGATGTTTAGAATGTAGTTTTACAAAAGCATTCGTATTTATTATAATCTCATATTAGTATTACTTTACATGTGACGAGAAAACAATGAAAAGAGTTCATTTGGTAGATTAATTGAATATGAAATTAAAAGGAATAATACCTTGCTTCAAAAAAAGAAAAACAAAAAAAAAAGAATAATACCCATTTTCTCTTGTATTTTTATAATTTTTCATTTTTTCTCCCATGTACGTACTTTGTTTACTGATTTTTTCGACCTCTTTTACTTTTCAATTTCTTATTTCCTCCCTGCACTTTCTCTTCAAAGTTTAT
Organism: Galeopsis tetrahit; assembly: GCA_963675135.1. Taxonomy (NCBI): domain Eukaryota; kingdom Viridiplantae; phylum Streptophyta; class Magnoliopsida; order Lamiales; family Lamiaceae; genus Galeopsis; species Galeopsis tetrahit. The sequence goes on from OY776120.1 coordinate 3,764,969, forward strand.
ACACCTACACTTTCTGTATTTTCATCTTTGCCCCCCCTCCCCTCCATTTTCATTTTTCTTATCATTTTTATATATATATATATATATATTATCTAGTGAGTAAAGAGAGTAAAAGTGAGTAAAGTTAAAAAAATATATAAGTAAAAGGACACAATACATGTTAAAGTAAGTGAAGTAAAAGTATAGAAAGTAAAAAATGTGCTTATTCAAAGTACATTGAGCAATATACTAGAGAATAAAATATAGGGAGCAAATTAAATAAAAATAAATAAATTAAAGTGGAGGGAGAAAATACAAAGTAAACACATGACACGTTGAAGGTGGGTTTAAATTGGAAATTTCGAACTAACTTATTTTGCTACCGTAAGCTAAAACAAACTAACTTTAACTTGTAGTAGTAACAAAAAATGACACGCGAATAATACATTAATACCCACTTTAATTCGTGATTCTAACTATTAATATAATATCAGAATCCAACAAATTTGTGTAGATTTTTTATATATAGACTTAAAATGATTTTTTAGAGTTATAAATTCACAAGTCGAATAGAGTTCACAAGTCGAATAGAGGTTGTAGTGTCATTTTATTTAAGATGGTTTAGATAGAATTCAAATGGACATATTTTTTATTTTTTTGACAATAAAAAAAGGGACCACTCTATTTTCCCCATTGTGGGCCGGGAAAGCATGGGCTTATCTACTGACATAACAAATGCAAAGACTCACTCACTCATGTTTATGGTCCAACTACATAATTTCACCTATCTTATTTCGCAAGGAATATCCAAAATTTTTAAATATTTTGAATTAAAAATAAACACAGCTATACTGACTTCTTTGTATAATTGAATATGGACAAACAACAAGACAGTGAAGTATCAAACATGCCCTGCACCTATTTATTCAATATTGTCAATAGTTACGACAAATAAATTAAAGAAAGTTGCTTTCAAAAAATAAAAAAAGTTTTGAGAAAGCTCATGTATTTAAATACATATTTAAAGAAACCTAAACGGATCAAGGAAAACAGGTTGGTCACATCAATTTTTTGGTTGATATAATAATAATAATGAAGCAATTAAATTAAAGTTTGGGTGCAACAATAACATCATCAGGAATTTCCATTTTCAGTTTGTGAGGCAGCAAGAAAGATAGAACCAGCGCCAGAACCTCCATGAGAATGCTCAATTATCACATTGTCTGAAAGATCACTTCCCAGCATTTCCCATACTGTGCTGTGTATATAATTCCTATATATACGATAATGCTCGTATAACCCTCCATCAATTGTGATCACACTCTTTCTATTTGCGATCCTTCCCATCTTCTTCACCATGCCAACGATTCCTGCTCCAACGAGTCGGGCCCCACGCTCTGCTACCATGTCACAAATCTCCGTCACTATTTCTCTAATCATTGGAGTTGAATTGCTTATCTGAGACGATGATCATATTATCAAATGAGTCGCGGTTTTTTATCTGAGATTATCGTATTATCAAGTTTAAGCATACCTCGAAGATTTTATTTAGTTTTTCTTCTACTACTTCGTAATTTTCTGAAGTGTCTTGGTGCATTGCAGCCATATCTGGTGACCTGAGAGCCAATATGACATGAATAAAAGATTATGATCATGTACTTCATAATAAGATAAAGTGATTTAAATCTGCAGAGTTGAGATAGTCACATTTGTCTCATGTATTCTTCAAAATTTGGCTAGAAAGGAAATCAATAATCATAACTGACCTTAACAAGTAAGGAGTGGCAAGTTTAGGCGGAACACATTCCCCGAATAGAGCAGTTTCTTCAGCCATTTTAAGCAGGATTCTTCTAACAAGCTCCCCTAAATACATGCCTGAAATAAGCTTCTCAAATATCTGAGGGAAAAAACAAGATTCAACAATAAATTAACCATCTTACAAATTGGTAAAAAAATAATGAAGGCGAATGGGTTTTACCCGGCTTCCAGGATCAATGCTTTCAGCATCTAAGGAGGTATCATACTCTGTCAATGGAAGATGGGAAGAAGTGAAGTTCCCCCATTGCATATTAATAGCCTGCTGATGATAATCACGCACATTCATCCAAACTATTGCTTTATATGTATATGGGAACGAAACGAGGCAATGATACTAACCGTTTCTGCTGATTCTGAGGATTCTTTAAGTTGGTTTATAATTTGTTGAGGTGATTCAATGTAAGCAACATCTGTGCCCATTCCTAAACTCACAGCTGCCACACATTCTTTGCTGTAATATCTTCCTCCAGCTAAATGTCCTATAGTATCATTCACCTGAAATATTATTTCATTTTTATCAAAAGATGCCCTTCAGTAATCTACACAACGTTTACTACAATCATATAATACCAATGAAGTAGCTTACAACTGCAAAAACGCGCATGTCTACACTGTGCTTCTTCAAGGCCTGGTTCATTTCTGTTGCAAATTCCTTTCCAACCTGATTTTACACAGGATAATCAATTAATCATATACCAACATGAATCATTAAGGCCAACATTGATATTTTTATCTCTCATGAAGATGAATGAGCAAAATAGATGACTCAACTGTATCATCAACTGATAACTTTTTCCATTTGTTATCAATGACAGATGTTCCTGGAGCTTGTTCTATGGGAAACGATACCGTGAACCCCAGCATTCTTTCTCTTGATCCCATGTCGCTATCTGTCTCATTGTTTAAGGAAACGAATTTCGCAAGTTCAAGGGCAATCAAATTACATAATTCCTGATAAGCATGACGAGGATATATAAGCGAATGCTACTAGAAATCGAGATGTGTATAGAATGTAGATGAGCTGATTACCCTTGTAGAGTCAGCCCTAGACAATATATCAGTAGGGATTGCAAACTCTTGCCTTTTAACATCAGTAACTGCTTCGTTTTTCCCTTCAAGTTTGGCTCTTACTATAAGAAAATTTGTTCCTCGGAGGTTTATTCCATAATATGTTCCTTTCTCTTCCCTTCAACGACATTAACAATGGACAAACGTGAGTCATGTTCTCGATTAATAAGCTGGATTTTGAAATTTAGATGCATCTAGATGCTATAGTTTTAGTACATTGATTATAGAATGGTACATGCATCTGCTAGCCTGATACTCACACAAACAACATATAAATCATACTACAGTATATCTACAAACGTCCAATGTTGGGAATTTGTTCTTCACATCAATTTACTTAAAATTGTTAATCTAAATTGCATCTTGATCAATTCACCAAATGAATGCAAAATTGAAACTAACTCCATCTATATAGTCATATCTGCATCACACTCATGCCACAAATTGATAATTTCAAAGCGAGTATCTCATCAGAATTTTGATAATTTTGAGAATGATTAAACCTAATTAACAATGAAGCTGCCATAAGATAAATAAATAGCATAAAAACAGAGTAATTATTATTCAAATGCACAATACATCGACGTACCCTGTGGGAAGTGGCGCGAGATAATAGACAGGCATCCGTAGGTTTCCGGCTCTCTCGCCGGAAGATAGCTCGGCTTCCATATCAGCCGCTAATTCATTGGCAATATTCCAAAGGCTCTCCGTGGGAGTGGCGCACCGCCGCGCAAATTCGCGGAGGATCCGTTGTCCCTGGCTGAGGCGCTGCTTCCAGTGCCTCAACAATAGACATAATCCGGCGACTGTGGCAGCCGCTGCGGCCACCGCCCCTACGACCAAATGCCGTTTCATCCTGTTTAAATCGATCGATTGATTTCTGCGTAGCAGTTACTAATGTTGGTGTTTGCAAATTCCATTTGATCAGACGTCTAACCATATTTTGTTTGTGTTATATTCCAAGAAAGTAGGGGAAATTGGATGTAGAAACTGAACAGCGACAATTATGAAGAGAAAAATGAGATCCAAATTTGAAACAGTCCTTTGTTGCTTTAATCTATCTATAAAATTAATTTAGATAAAGCCTCTTGTAACATGGCTTCCTTCCATTATAATATCAGAGTTTGTATCAAAGTAATTATAATATCAATATGGACTCAAAAAATGGAATAAAGAAAAATAAAATACATCAGTTCATATAAAGAGAAAACTTTGTTCGTAAATAATAAGAGTTTGTATCAAATGGAACTTGTTATACACTTATACCTAGTCAAAGAGGTCAATCTTTGACAATTCAATCCTAGTCACCGGCTTACGTGACGGGACCAGTCAACAAAGTCAAACGACGACCAGTCAACAAAGTCAAGCGACGACCAGTCAACAAGAAGAAAATGTAATATAATTATTGTATTTAATATATTTGAGTGCTCGCCCAAATATGTTGGCGAACACATTCTAGTGAACTGCTCGTCCAAAGATGTTGGCGAGCAGGTATACGTTTGAGCTAGAGAAGGCAAGTGTTGAAGCTTTGGGAGATGACACAAGACATGGCGACCAGGTTCTCCGGCGACCACGACGGCGAGTGACGAGCGGGTTTTCCAGTTACTCGGCATCTCGCCGAGGACGACCACCAGAGGCGGTTTAGCATTAAATGCGTCGTCCCATCACCTTTTCGGGCAGAATGAAGGTCCATTCCGGAGGCTCCACGTGTAAAGGGCGGGCAGCCCCTAAAAACCACTATATAATGCCCAAATGGGCTCATTTGTAAGGGGACGTTCACTATTCCTACCAAAAAACCCTAACCTAAGCAATAAACTCTCTCAAGCTTCTAAAGCTTTAGCTTCTCCAAGAAGCTACATCTTGTGTTCTTGTGTGTTCTTCATTAAGTTCATCACAAATCATCATTTAATCCGCATAAACACGTAATAAACCCCGTTTAATCATATATGTTTGTATCGTACTAACGAATAGTCCACATCCGAATCAACTCGATAAAAGTGCATACAACATTTGGCGCTAGAAGGAGGGGACCTTTTACGTGTTCATCATCAAAGTTTCGTCCGATCATCGAGCGATCGGTTAGCAAACTCCCTGTTTCAGGTTTTAATCGGTAGATCTACCGTTTAAAGCATTATTTACGCTGGTTAGTGTTCTTCGTGTTCTTGAACATTTTCAGTTTTCGTAGCATATTTTGGAGTTTGATCTCCTTGTATTTGTGTTTTCAAAGCTTCTGTTGTTATTACTTTGCTAAGATCAGTAGTTGTAATACCACGTTCTTCTGCGTAAGAACTTTAATTTTTCGTTTTCTAGATCATTACTTTGTAATCATTTAGGAAAGACGCTCTTTAAACGATGTCTCAACGTTCAAATCTAGACGGATTCCCACCGCACGGAGGGAACGAGCACCCTCCGCCGCCGGTGGCTCCACCGGCAAACCCTTTTGCCAATTTAAACATGGGGGACATCATGAAAGACCCCCAGCACTTGAAAGAATTCTCCGATTTCCTCCTAGAGAAGAGGAGGTTACTCGAGGTAGAAGAGGCTGAGAAGGCCAAAGATCAGGACTTCGATCGAGCTCGCAAGGCCAAGGCGAGGGTAAATGACAATGAGGAGGACAACCGTTCCTATCATTCTTATTCTGTTCGTCCCCAGGACGGGGAGAAAAACAAAGCACCTGTTCGCTCCCACAACAGTCATACATGAGAATCATACGGTCGGAACTCCGTATTCAACCGAGTGGGCGACAAGGACCCACGAAACACTCCTCGCCCAATACACTTTGATATTGGGCGACGACCAGCTAAAGACGACCACAAAGACCGTGGTAGAAGGAAAGGAGACAGGGTCTCCGCCCTAGATCGAGTAGGGCCAGGTGGTGGGCGAGCTCTGTCAAAGAGTTACCACAGCCATCAGTCGGAGAGGCGTTCTCCCAGGCGATCACACTAGGGTGATCACCCGGCCGCTTCTCGCGGGAGCCGACGCGACGAGGTCGTCGTCCCCCGACCATAAACCGACGAGGAGGGGCAGTTCGCCCAGTTCCTCGAAACTCAAAAATTAATGAAGTTGGAGATGGAGACTTTGCGAGCAGAGGTGGTCGCAGCAAAGCAAGGCACTGCCCCACCTATCACTCTGCCCACTCCACCTTTAAGTGTTGTGATTCTCACAGCCCCCATTCAGAGGAAGATTCAAATGCCTTCAATGGCAGCTTACGACGGGGCGTCCGACCCAAGGGTGCATCTTTCAAAGTATGCAAACTATATGGCCTCAATCGGGGCAACAGACGCCACCCAATGCAGAAACTTCTCCTTGACTTTAGGAGATCGAGCTCATCGCTGGTACACCACCTTGGGTGCCGGATCTATCACCTCATTTTTGGAACTGGGGCAACAATTCTTGACTCATTTCGGGTCTATTGCTGCTCGCCCAGCCTCAAAGCAACGTTTGGCAAACGTTCGCCAAACACCAACCGAATCGGGCAAGGACTTTATCGAACGTTTCGATAGGTTGGTGATCGATGGAGAAGCTGTTAATGACGAGACGAAGCTAATCTCGGCTATCTCCGGACTAAGAATAGGTTCTAAGCTATGGGAATCTATGCATACCTCTTTCCCCGTTTCCTATGCGGATTTCCGCAGTCGGGCGGGAAATTTCATTCAAATGGAAGAGATTATGGACGCCGCCAAGGCTAACGAGCAGCCGGACGCGGCCAAAAGAGTTTGGCCAAAGAAAAATTCTAACACTGGGGAGTCTTCCCAGCCCAAAAAGGCGACCACTCAGGGCGGCAGTGCTCGCCCATCAAACTTCAGGCCTTTCGAGGAGTCTCATGAGATTCTCCAATTCAGGGAAGCCCTCACTGTTGACCCCAGGGGCATCTACGACGCGATCATGGGAAAAAATCTGCTCCCCCAAGCTAAGTCAATGCATACGAGTGATGCTAATCTCGATGGTAGTAAATTCTGCAACTACCACAACTCAGTCGGCCACCACACCAATGGGTGCCGAGACTTGGTGAGAAATCTTTTCAAATTGTACAATGAGGGCAAGCTCGCCCAGTTCATGAAGTTCGGAGGTGAAAATGGCGACAACCGGGGCAAGAAGCGTCGCGACGACAGCGACGACCTTCGCCAACAGCTTAATCGCCAGAAATTGGCCCCACCCATGCCGAGCAATCCGACCGACGACATCGATAATGTGGGCGGGGGATGTCTTATGATAGAAGGCCCCTTGGGGGGGACTGAGTCTGGAACTGCTCTGTCTGTTCGCCGACAGCAGAGCGAACTGCGAGCACTCAACAACATCCATCAGGTGTGCGTCGCTCCGGCTGCCGAGTAGCCTCCATCCCACCAGATCGTTTTCACAAACGACGACCTGAACGGCGTGGTGCAGCCAAACAATGATGCTTTGGTCATCACTGGAAAAATCATGGGAACAAACGTCCATCGGATGATGGTCGACACCGGGGCGTACACCAACATCCTTTTTAAGCATACTCTTGATGCCCTCGGTGGGTATGCCGAATATATCGAGCCTTACGATGACATTATCGTAGGGTTTGGAGACACTCACTCCCATCCAATTGGGAGAATCAGACTATCTTTGGAGCTGGCGTCAACAAAGGAGCCAGCGATGCACTATACCCGACAACTCGACTTCATGATCGTCGACATGCCGTCTTCATACAACGTTTTCCTTGGCCGACCTTTCTTCAACGAGTTCAAGGCGGCTGCTTCTACCTTTTATTATTGTATTAAGTTTCCGACCACGGCGGGTGTTATAACCGTCGGGGGCGATCAGTTGCGGGCGAGGGAGTGTCTCGTCCGTTTTGCTAAGCGTCATTCCAAAACTACTACTATGATTGGCCAGTATATTGAGTGTCAAAAACAAAAAGGACAAATGAACTACCTAGAAGGTCTTCCTTGCAAGTACCGAAAGATCGAAGTTGGGGAGTGCAGTCGGTGTCTCGACGACCACCAATTGGAGGCGAACGAACACGCCTCCATGGAAGTGGGCGACCACACCCAAATGGAGATCGACGAGTAGATAGATTCGGGCGACCAGTTCCCCGACGACCAGGTTCCAGAAAACATTCCGGATTTGGAGCCTAGGTTAGGCTTTGAGCCAAAGTTCGGAATCGAGGATCCTCGTTGGAAGGAGCCTAAAGAGCGGGCAACTTCAACGGAGGACCTTAAAACTATTCAGTTAAACGATGCTCGTCCGGAACTCGAGGTATTCATAGGTTCAAATTTACCAGCACATTTGCGGTCCGATATAATCGCATTTTTGAAAGAAAACGTCGGAGCTTTCGCATGGTCGCATGAGGACATGGTAGGTATCAAAACAAGCCATGCCTGCCACAAGTTAAACATTGATCCAACAAGAAGACCCATCACCCAAAAACGAAGAAAATTTGGGCCCGATAAGTATGCGACTATGGCAGTAGAAGTCAAGAAATTGATCGACAATAAATTAATTGAGAAAACTGGAACTGATCCTGAGTGGTTGGCAAATCCAGTGCTCGTAAAAAAGGCGATCGGGTCGTGGAGATTGTGTATAGACTTCACAGATCTAAACGATGCCTGTCCCAAAGATCACTTTCCGATGCCCCACATCGATCATTTGGTAGACAATACAGCGGGGCACGAGATGTTAACTTTCATGGACGCTTTCGTGGGGTACCATCAGATTGCTATGCATCCCAACGACCAGCGACACACTGCTTTCATGACCACAACGGACATGTACAGTTGGAAGAGAATGCCTTTCGGTTTGAAAAACGCGGGGGCAACATACCAAAGACTGGTAAATAAGATGTTTGAGCAACACATCGGCGAGATGGTGGAGGTCTACATCGACGACATCGTTGTCAAAAGTTTACGAAAGGAAGATCACCTACACCACCTCTCCTTGACGTTCGATATTCTGAAAGAATATAACATGAAGTTAAATCCAAAGAAATACAGTTTTGGAGTTAGCTCCGGGAAATTTCTGGGGCACTTGGTTAGCTAGCGGGGCATCGAGGCGAATCCGAGTAAAATTCAAGCAATCATCGATATGCAAATCCCAAGAAACGTGAAAGAAGTGCAGAGATTAACAGGATGCCTTGCATCGCTGAACAGATTCATAGCACGAACGGGCGATCGTTGCAAACCTTTTTTCGATGCTTTGAAAAAAGGGAGGTTCGAATGGATAGACGAGTGTGAAAAAGCTTTCGAAAAGCTGAAGGAATATTTATCGGATCCGAAGGTCCTGTCTAAGCCAGTCCCCGGAGAAATCTTATATCTCTACTTGGCAGCCACTGACTGTGCGATCAGTTCAGTGCTCGTCCGAGCAGAGGGGAGCACACATCTTCCAATCTATTATGTAAGTCAAACACTGAGAGATGCGGAGTTGAGATACACTCCAATGGAAAAATTGGCGTACGCATTGGTCATGAGCGTCAGAAAACTAAGGCAATACCTGTTCGACCACGAGGTGGTCGTCCTCACGACCTTTCCTCTTCGGCGAGCACTGCATCGTCCGGACACCACTGGAAGGCTTTTGAAATGGTCGGTGGAAATCGGGCAATTTGGGCTCACCTACTCGCCCAGAACGACAATCAAGGGAAAGTGCTGACAGAATTCATTGTGGAACTCACTTTCCCAGAGAAATTGGACAAAGAAATCGAGCTTCCTTGGACACTGTTCGTCGATGGCTCCTCGACGAGCACCAAAGCAGGGGCAGGAGTCGTCCTCACCAGTCCAGCCGGACAGACTTTTGCTTCGGCGATCGAGTTCGAATATCGGGCGACGAACAACGCGGCAGAGTACGAGGCTCTAGTCGCAAGAATCAGGATGGTTATGGCCGTGGGCGCCAGAAAACTGAAATTTTTTTCCGATTCTCAGCTAGTGGTATGTCAGATAACGGGCGAGTACGAGGCTCACGGCGATCAAATGTTGAAGTATCAAGACTTGGTGAAAGGATTGCTCGAGCAATTCCATTAGTTTCACATCGAGCAAATCCCTAGGGAAGATAATACGCAAGCAGATGCTTTAGCTCGGCTGGCCACTTCAGAGGGGGAGGCAATATTTTCAGAAGCAACCATCACTAAGATTTCTTCCCCATCAGTGAGCAGAGGTCAAATTTTGCAGATTGAAGCGACCAGCGACGAGGACTGGAGGATGCCGATCACCAAGTACATCAAGACCGGCGGGCTCCCGGACGACAAGGTGAAGGCGACCAGGTTGCAGCTCAGGTCCGCAAGATACACTATTATTGGCGACCAGCTGTACAAACGGGGTTTTTCAATGCCTTTATTGAAATGCCTTGGAGAAGACGAAGCGAAGATCGTCATGTATGAAATCCACGACGGAGTGTGTGGAAATCATACAAAGGGGCAAGCGCTCGCTTTAAAGATCATAAGGCAAGGCTACTTTTGGCCAACACTGAAGAAGGATGCAATCCACTACGCGCAGACGTGCAAAAGATGTCAAGCCTTCGCTCCCGCCATTCACTCACCACCAGACGAGCTCATCTCGGTGTATAGTTCTTGGCCTTTCGCGAAGTGGGGGATCGACATCATCAGACCTTTCCCACCAGCTGCTGGGGGAGTAACTTTCGTAGTCGTAGCAGTCGATTACTTCACCAAATGGACAGAGGCAAAGGCATTGAAGACCATCACAATGGGCCAGATGACAAGCTTCATTTGGAAGAATATAATTTGCAGGTTCGGCCTACCACGAGCGATAGTGACCAACAACGGACGTCAGTTCACGAGTCAAGACATGCTGGAATTCTGCTCAAAATGGAACATCAAGAAAATTTTTTCAACACCCTATCATCCACAATCAAATGGGCAAGTAGAGGCAATCAACAAAATCATCAAGCACACCTTGAAAGCTAAGCTAGATGGATTAAAGGGCAAATGGACGGACGAGCTGCACATGGTTCTGTGGGCATATCGGACGACCACGAGAAATTCTACAGGTGAGACACCGTTCGCGCTCGCGTTCGAAACCGAAGCTGTCATACCAGCAGAGGGGCAGGTCGCCACCTTTCGAGTAGCAAATTATGACGAGCAGTTGAATAACGATGCACAGCTCTCCGATTTGGACTTCCTAGAGGAGCGAAGACTAACAGCGGACGAGAAGAATGTGGTCTACAAACAAAGGTCAGAGCGCTACTACAACACCAAAGTACGTGCTCGCCAATTCTCCATCGGCCAGCTCGTACTTCGGCGGGCGACGGAGCAATCCATTGGCATACTTGGCCCGACTTGGGAGGGTCCGTACCGAATAACGCGCACACTCTTGAACGGATCGTACGAGCTAGAAGATCTCGAGGGCAAGCCGAGCAAGTACCCATGGAATGCGGTCAAGTTGAAGAAATTTTATCAGTAAGTTTTTAATTTCTTTATATTTGTGTAATTTGTATCTAGTCATGTTTCAATTCATCAAATCTTTTGTACCAAGTGTTTATCAGAAAGTTTGTAAATTTCATCAAGTGTTAGATAAGTTTTAGAAATTTTAGATAAGGCTCTGCGTAGCCAGCTGTGAAATAAGAGAGTTCAACCGACGAATGGTTAACTCGAAAAGACGAGCACTCTTTCTTAAAGAGGCTCGCAAAGGAAAGAGGAGCACTCTTTCTTAAAGAGGCTCGCAAAGGAAAGACGAGCACTCTTTCTTAACGATGCTCGCAAAGGAAAGACGAGCACTCTTTCTTAAAGAGGCTCGCAAAGGAAAGACGAGCACTCTTTCTTAAAGAGGCTCGCAAAGGAAAGACAAGCACTCTTTCTTAAAGAGGCTCGCAAAGGAAAGACGAGCACTCTTTCTTAAAGATGCTCGCAAGATAACAACGACGAACTTAAACCAATGAAAGAAAAATAAAAAGCATTTATTAAAAAGTACTTGCAAAAAATAAATAACATAAATTGAAAAGCAGTGACAAGTACGATCACTCAAGGAAAAACAAACACATCATAAGCAAAAAGGTTCATTCATTAAAAAAAAAAAAGCCTTGAAAAGGCTGAAATTACAAAAAGGCCCTAGTGGCCGGACAGTCCTAAAAAAGCAAAGAAAAGAGAACTAAGCCTCTGTGGCATTCCCCTAGTCATATAGTGGATGTAGATATAAATAATTCAAATGAGGATATAAATGAAAATGAATCTAATATTGTTAATGAAGAAGTTTCTCTAAATTAAAATTGCTAAAACGTACCGATCCACTATGTCACAAGAAAGATTAAATGGACTAACAATTTTATGTATTGAAAAAGATATGCTAGAACAAATTAATTATGAAGATATTATTGAAGAATTTGCTTCTCAAAATGCTAGAAGAAGTCATTTTAAATGATTTATTTTTATAATATTCATTCATTTTTAATATGTGCATACGTATTTCACTTATTTTATTTGATGTTTTTTTTAAAAAGTTTTTATAACATTTATTTATTTTTAATATGTGCATACGTATTTCACTTATTTTATTTGATGTTTTTTTTTTAAAGTTTTTATAAAATTCATTCATTTTTAATATGTGCATACGATATTTCACTTATTTTAGTTAATATTTTTTTTAAAAAAGGGCCTATTTTTTTTTTCACCCAGGCCTACAAAATCTCAGACCGGCATTGCAAGAAATAAATAATTAGAAAATGCATTGCGATGAGTTTCGCCGTGGGATTGGACGAATTTTCGCTAGCCTACTCAACAAACTTTTTTAGTCACAAATCACAATTCGTGACGAGTTTTTTGTAGAAAGTTCTGTCGTAAATCGATCATCAACAAAAGTCCTCATGTCGATCTTATCCAAAAGTACATACTGAAATTAAAATAAGACGACTTATGTAGTACATATATATTACAGATGGATATTATTGTTTCACAATCTTGTAATTAAATTAAGCTACCTAGTTCTTTATTAATGCTGCTCGAAGAGCTGTAGCAACTTCCTTCACACTGACGTTACATTCTTTCTCCATCTGCCAAATTAAATCCAAACAACAATTATGTTAATTAAATTAAGTAAAACTAATTAATTAATGAAGCTGGTTCCTTATCATTACTCTCTATATATATATATATCGAGAGTCTGACCTCTGCAACGATAGTGATGTCGAGGGCCACATCTCCGAAGGGGGTGGCACTAGTAGAGACGATGTTCATATCGAGACTCTCGATCGTGCAAATTAAGTTGGCAAGTGCATCCTTGTGTAGCTGACAATGTACCTTCACAAGAACTTGGTTGTCGCATTTTCTGACTTCTATTTCTGGAAGACTATGCATTTGGAAGCTGCTATTTTCATCGTTCAAAAAAGACCCCTCATTATTTACCACAATTTGTGACTTCTTCACAATAACTACACATTCCATGCCCTTCTTTTCCATTTTTTCCTCAAGAATTTTCACCTTTTCTTCAAGGGATTTCACGTGCTTGATCGCCTCTTCAAGAATTGAGCTTTTATCCATCTGTAACATACATATATATGCCTAGCTTAATAAATAAACTATATATAAAAATATATCCTTGTTAATTTTTTGGATTTGTTTTATCATGAGCGCGCATGTGGGCATCGGGGGTATTTCTTTATTAGAAATAATAATCCTTGTCCCTGGAAAAGAACATATTAAAAGACAAGGTGCAATTTTCATGACGTGACATATCATATGAAAAAGTAGGTATGCCCCACTAACATTACATGGTAGCAAAAGAGAATAAAAATTAGAGATATTTGTCTTTATTCTCCAGTTTAAAAAAGATAAAAGAAAAAAAAGTTATACTTTCTCCTATTTAACCTTTTATTTATCAACATAATCATTTAATGCATATTATTACAAAAATAAGTTTAAGTTAATTTTTTTCTTCTCGGTAGAAAGACAAATAAAATGGGACATAGGGAGAACCTTTTTGAGCCCAGGAACGGTGGCTGAAAGTGCAACAAATAACTGGCTGAGCTGCTCGCGGCGCCTTCTCTCGGCGATAATGTGGTCGTACGTCTGCCACGGTGGTCGGGTTCTCTTCTTCTTTGTTGGTTGAACCCTAGTTGACATTTCTTCACCAGCTCCAACATCTTCCCTAACGTCCTAATTCATTTCAAGGACATAGTTAGTAACAATTAAAATTATTGATCAAATTTATAAGTAAGTAATTAAATTAATATGAATAAGTAAGTACCTGCGGTACAACAATTTCAGAAGGATTTACGAAATTCAGGGGATTGGAAGAATGTTGACTTGTCATAGTTGAAAAGTTGGAGTAGTTTTCCATTGCAGGAATATTGAAGTCACGAGTTGATGAATATTGGGACAAATAGTTGTGATCAACAATGTCTTCTTTTCCGAATGCTTGAGTCAACTCTTCATCAATAAAATCATACTCATTCAACATTGAACTCTCCATAATTCCCTGCAATTAAGAATTAATTAATCATCATTTCATTTCATTTTATTAAGTAATTAAGCTATTTATTAATGAAAGGCAGTTTCAATTTAATTAGACAAGAAAATTGGAAGAAGAGGTGCATAGGATGCTAGCTAGCTCGCTCTTGTATTTTTCCAGAATCACATGTCCTAACAAAAAGCCAAGAACTCGAAATCGAGGGGCACAACGACAGTACTGCTTGCACGATATCAACAACAGAGAAATTTGTTGAAAAAAATTAAGTGGTTCACTAACAATACGTGCGTACATCCACATGATCATATCTTCAATTATTGTGATGAATACGATGATACAAATTAATCAGCGAGACCATTAACAAACTCAGCCTCAAATTCAAGATGTACATTCCAACAAAAACAAACAAATTAATAATATGAATCGCACTACCGTTGTAGGTTGACGACATTGGATGTTTGGGTATAGCTGAAGTGGTAACTGCAAAGAGGTAGTACTGTAAAAAGTTAATGTTATAACTAAAAAAAAAAAAGTGATTCTGAAAACGGTCGTTGTTAGAGTTTAATTACATACAATGTTGAGATTCTAATTGATTTTAATTTAGCAACTCTAAGCCAATGAAATAAAGTAAAGTGATCAATGTATCAAGAAACCCTTGCGTAATCTCTTTATAAATTTCTATGATATATATATGTGAGAAAACTTACCTGTTGAGATATCCATGAAATCACCGAAGAATTCATACTTTAATTTACTCTGTGTACCCTGAGTTATTATATATATAGAGATGAAAAAAAAAAAGAGGATATTAACAACATGCACATGGATCTTAAGACTAGAATTAGTAAAAAAGTGATATGGATTTATTAAGAAAAAATATATATAGGCTGATTTATGTGTTCCTACCGATATGAAAGAAATTACTCTCAGAGTAGGAATCGCGCGGTGGAGCAAAAATCTCTCGGTTATATATATATATATATATATATATATATATATGTATGTATATATATGTGTGTGCACGCGCGCATGATTCTTTCGTGCAGCCAGAATTATGCGAATGAGATTACATGTTTCAATTCTGGCGTTCCACGTCTTATTCCACTATATGGATGATTGAGATGTGTCATATTAAAAATAATCAATGTGGTATAATATTGAGGACGATACGTGTTAAAAATTAAGCAAGTTGAAATACCAGTGAAATAAAAGAATGGAACACGATGATTATGACATTTGCTAAACAAATATTAATATGTCTACATGTATGTATATGTCATATGTGTGTGTAAAAACAGATTATTAATATTATACTTAAACCTTTTTAATTACTCAGTTTCACAAAAAAAAAACTCTTTCGCACCATAATAAAATGATGTGTGAAATATTTCATACATAAAACAAAGCTAATTGAGGTAAATTTAAGACAAAAATTCGCAAGTCTAATTCACGACAAACTTAATTGAAATATATTTTTGTTCTCAAATATTGTCTTATTATAAAACAAAAAATATACTCCGTAATTATTACAAGTCCAAAATTCAATTACTACAAGACTAAGTAAAAATCATGTTACTATAAGACCAAAATATGTTACTACAAGTTTAAACATATTCTGAATAGTTTTTTGGACGATTTCACAGATTGGACTTATAATAATATATTTTGACCTTATAGTAATATATTTTTTAAACGACCTGAATTCGGCCTTATGACCTACAAAATTTTAAAAACTGACTTAATTATTAGACATATTTTTGTGTAAAATATTTCATTTGCTAGAAAATGCTTCTTTTTTTTTTCTAGTTACAAAATAATGTAATTATTTAATTCGACATGAAGTATATATATAAAAACATAGTGTAATTAGCATTCTGTCTCGTTGCGTTTGTCTCAAAGTACACATGATCATATTCTTCGACATAAATTAGATCAATCACACTCAACGTATGATTTTGGATCCATTTGATCTCGTAAAAATGTTGTTAGGACATTCTAGTTATTGTTATGTAAATTAATTTGGTATTTTATTTAGTATATACACATGGCATGAAAGTCATTAAAAACGTCCCTTATTTTTTTAGTAATTTACACAAATTATGAAATTCGGTTGGTACTTTTGAAAGAGGTTGATCAACTTAATTTGTTCGCATATATGGACAATTTTTAGATATAGTAACATGCCTTGAATTTAAACTTAATACCTGTGAAATTTTATAATAAGAAGAAATTGGATAGAGTGCATATTGAGAGAATTGAGAAATATAGAATTCATATTGAGTAGTAAATGAAATTGAATAGTGAATTAGATGATCATCATAAAATCGAATCTAAAACTTCTATCCATGCTCATGTTGTGGGAGGGTGTGAAGAATAACAACAAGTCAAGCCAACAAATGAAAGATTATTAGTTAGAGTAGTTATTTTAGTAGTTATAACCTCTCTTGTAAGAGGAGTGATGATCATCTAATTCACTATTCAATTCATTTATTACTCAATATGAATTATATATTTCTCAATTATCTCAATATGCAATTTATCCAATTTCTTATCGTTATGAAATTTCACAATACCCGTTCCTATTTTCCATTAATTGTATCTATAAATTTTATTTTGTTTTTACGCATATGTGTAATGTGGCGTCTGATTTGTTGCATCCTTATAATAGTTGTCAGCAGCCATCAACATCACTTTATTTATTGCTCTTTTACGCAACTGAAAGTTATTCATTTTTTTTTATCTATTTCAATAAAAGCCACTCATTTTTTTTTTTCAAACTACTTTGTCTCACATTTCATTATATTATTTTTATTTTATTATATTTCTTAACCTCCATATCTAAAGTTCATGAATAACTTTCATTAGGATGAAAAGAGTAATACAGAGTATTTATTATTGACAAAAAAAATTGTAGAAATCAAGTTTATAGATTTGAGACTTGTGTGAACTTCTATAACGCTACTCAATAAATCATAAATAAATTACATATACAAAAAAATTGTTTGACCCATATTATAAATGGATCGATCAAAATGAGAAAGTGTTCACATGAACTTAGTCGAAATGAATGTCACACTTTTTCAAAGAAAGTTAACAAAAAAAAAGATATATTTTCACTTGTTAATTTTTTTACACTTTAAATTAGAATCAAATAAAAATTTTCGTCCAATTGTATAATTCAGTTGAGTGTATACAAGTGTGACTTTAAATTTCCGTTTATGTCATCCTCTAAAACTCATACGTAAGATTCCCAATTAATCCAAGCAAATCGACATCGTAATCTTGGAATTCTCGTTTTTCAAATACATCTAATTTTATTAAATGCACGGATCGCATGGCACAAAATTCTTGTACACACATAGATAAGGTTTTAGATTTATATGACTTAGGTCCAAAAGTTGTACATAAAAAATAATTAAAAATTCTCATATATATATTTACAACTAGTGTCTACTGTCTACACCTGCGCGCGTAGTACACGGGCGGAAATATCTAATTTTATTAGGCAAAATACATATAAAGACCCCTAAACTATCAACATTTGTTTCATAAGGCCCCTAAACTATTTTTTGTTTTAAAGAGCCCTCAAACTATACAAAACATGTTTCACCAAGTCCTTTTTTAACTGTCGTTAACAAGTGTTTTTCACGTACAAATTTGTGTGAGTGAACGTTATTTAATATGACAAATTGACAACTAGGATTAAAATAGCCACATACATAAATAACCCTTTAAAAAAATCATCAGATTTTTGTTTCTTAAAAAATAGACACGATGTTGTCATTAAAAAATAGACCCAACTTCAGATTTCTAAAGCACAGAAAACAAAGCAGAATTTGTATGATTTATATGGTTATTAATGGAGGCTGATTTTATAATTTTTGTTTGTTGGACCCAATTTGAATGGTTATTTTAAATCAAATTAATGCTGATTTTTTTTTTTTTTTGGACGTGCTTGGGTTCTGCTGAACCTTCAAAATGGAAGAAAATCTAACTTAATATTGAATTGAGGGAATAATGTCTTTATACTAATCTCATTTGGAAAAGAAAAAAACAGAGCATGGAAATCTCTTATTAGATATATGCAATGTTTTGTGGCAATTAATATTGAGGTATTGGTGATGGTGTCAGATTCATCTACACATTGCGTTGGGGGACTTTAGTGTCGTATTTCTGTGGTATTACGATGACATTCACACCTTAATTTGCTGGGGGGCAGTTTACTGTTGCTCATTTCTTGGCGAAGGAAGCTAATAAAATCGGATTCGACAAATAAAATAATAAAATTATCTCCCATTTGCAACCATAAAAATCACACAAATTTTGCCCAATTATCTGTGCTTTAGAAATCTGAAGCTACCTTGAGCATTTTTTCTGGCTGTTTGTTAAGAAATAAAAAATCTGATGAATTTAGAAAAAAGAAGGGTTATTTATTTGTGTGGTTAATTTAATCCTAGTTGTCATATTATATACACGTCCACTCACACAAATCCGCGTGTGAAAAACACTTGCTAACGGAATGTTAAAAAGGGGCTTCATGAAACATGATTTGTATAGTTTGAGGGCTCTTTAAAATAAAAAATAGTTTAGGGGCCTTATGAAACAAATGTTGATAGTTCAGGGGCCTTTAGATGTATTTTGCCATTTTATTATTTTAGGAAAAAATAATGATTATAATTACTTGATTGACCAAAAATTAGTGATTATTTTAATTTAATTAAATTTTCTGATTTAATTAAAAAATAAAAACTAACCATGTTGCGCAAATAGTTTTCTTATTTATTTATTTATTTTTAATTAATTTAAAATTTCAGATTAATGAGAAAATAAAAAAATTGATTAGAGAAACATAGTGATGATATGCAAAGCAAAACATAAGAGATTTGTAAGAATGATCTAAAAAAACAATCCTAGCTCTAGCATTTTAAATCTATTACGTACTGTCAGAATACATATGATTCGTTTTTCAGTTAATAAATACATTACAATGTGTAATTTTAAGTATAATATTACACTAATTTATTTATTTTTAGTAATATAACAACAATTAAAAGATTTTTTACACAATTACATTTTAAGATGTATAGTTTAAGCGATATATTTTTCGAGACTTTTACGAATTCTCGAATTTAAAATTACCCATGAGCCATTTTCATTGCAATCGAAACTAGACTATGATTTTTATTGGGGTGGGTTATATGTCCCTCCAAGTATGATAGATACACTTCCCTTTTATTTTTGTTAATTAAATATTCATACAAAATACCTTTTACTAAAACATGTCAAGATAGATACACCCTCCCTACAATTTAAATAATTCTAACCCTAATTTTAGGGGAAGCAGTCGGCGACACCCAAAAAAATTTAGATTTTTAAAAAAAAAAAACTTACAAATAAAAAAAAATCGACAAACTACTGTTGATCGATACTGATTTGTCGACCATAGAGTGTATATTCGACTATAGTTTATCAACCAAAAACACCCTTATCGACAACATGTTAGCGATTTTTCTTTTTTTAAATATGAATTTTTGACAAGAATTTGTTGTCCATAAACATTCTTGTCGACTACAATGTCTATGGTCTACAAATTCTTGTGGAAAATGAAAAAAAAAAAAACCCTACCTTTGATTGTTTCGAAGGAGGAGGAGGGAGGAGTCGTCGGGGGAAAAGGTGGGAACGGTAAGAGGGGATCGTGGAGGAGGGGGCGGCCGGTCGATGCAGAAGAAAGTAAAGAAAAAAAACGGGTATTGAGGTCGCGAGAGGCGACGGGTGACTGATTAGTGTGATAATTGCTTGAAATTCACATACTTATTGGGTATAATTTTATAGAATTTCATGCATTATTTAAATTAAATTGACTAATTACACTTGATTTGGATAAAAGGGTGTTGTTTGCTATTTTTATAGGAAAATGAGAATTTTTAGAGCAAAACACGCCTCGATAATTTTGTATAATCGATCGAAGAAGAAAAAGTCAAGAAGAAGAGAAGTGTAGAAAAATAAACTGCGATTGGGCCATTATTAAATTGATAAATACTTCAGCCCATCAGCCAAATTGAGGCCCATTTAGTTTGCAATTGGATTTACGGGGATGGGTATATACCCCTCCAACTTTGTTTAATACACGCCCCCGATACACACATCACCCTCAAAACACATATGAGATAGATGCACTCCCCACGAATTACCTATTATATCTCTTTCTCCTAAGAATCTAAGATAAATACACACCCCCATTCTATCTTTCTCATTTAAAACCCTAACCCTTCTTCTCTATGCCCAGTCGCCGCCGTCGCTCGCACTCCCCCTACCTCGCCGTCGTCGCCGTCGCACTCCCCCTCCTTTTTATTTTTTATTTTTTGCACTCCCTCTCGCCGTCGCACTCCACCTCCTTCCCCCTCTCGCCGTCGCACTCCACCTCCTTCCCCCTCTCGCCGTCGCACTTCCCCCCCTCCCCTCGCGCCGCCTGCGCCCAGATCGCCCCACCTCCGCGACCCTCCATTTTTTCGTCTTTGCAACAGGCGTCGGCGCCGCCTCCTTTGTCGAGCGACATCGCCGACTCTTCCCCCCCAACCAGCCACGCTCCCGCTGCCTCCCTCCCACTTCCGTCACCGGCCGCCGCTTCCGTCCAGATTTGGTTTTTTTGTTTTTAATTTTGACAGGTCGACCTTAAACACTTTCATCGACCCTCGATGGTCGATGAGAGTGTTTATGGTCGACCCTTTATTGTTGAAATTTTTTATTTTTTAAATTCTTTCGTGGGAGTGTATCTAACAAAGCTGGAGGGGTATATACCCCAACCTTATGGGGATTTTTTTTTTTTGAACAGTAAAAGTTGGTATTCTCATATCACCCGAGTACATGGGGTACTCAACCCATATTTTTACAAGTAAAGCCTAAAGTATACACATTTTTTGTAATTTCCGCCTAGGCCTTAGTTTTTATTTGTCTATTCGATAATGCAGAGAAAGGGATCACAACACCAAGCCGAGATTGATGAATTGTTTTCTACCAATTTTTTCCCTCCTAACCAATTCCATAGGCAGATTTTTATATTATCTGATGCCTTTTTTGTATCCTGACGCTCACCGTTGAATCTTCTAGCGTTACGACATCTCCATATTTCCCAGACGACGCAAAACCAAAGGCTTGCCATGAATTTTCTCCTTACTTTTCCAGATCCGAGTGCTTCGCCGTGTTGTATTGAGTGATCCTTAACATTGTTATGTGGTGCCATGCTCAAATTTAACCACTTGTAACAATTTTGCCAGATCATGGTTGCGAAACTACATTCTAAGAGCAGATGGGTGTTTGACTCTACTGCTCCATTACATAATTTGCATTTCTGCTCCTCTTCCGAAATTGCAACTCCTTTTCTGCTCAACATATCAGTGGTGGCAAGTCTGCCTTTTAAGGTCTTCCATCCAATCAATTTTACTCTTTTTGGCACATAGCAGCCCCAAAGGTTTAAGAATTCAGGTTTGTCTTCGTTCGACTCCGTCTCCTCCCTTATTCCTTCGGACAACTTATCATACGCGCGACTGGTAGAGTATGCTCCGTTCGGTGCGAATTCCCAGCTCCAATTATCATCGGTGTCCTGTAAGAGTTTGTTTCTGTCTAACACAACACATAAATTTGTTAATTCCTCCTCCTCACTCACGCCCAGGTCCCTGTCCCAGATCCAATTCCAATGTCATCCAGTATTCCCCCAACAACCCATATTTCTAATTGTATTCACCTTCTGCATACTAATGTTATATAAATTTGGGAACATATCTCGGATACACCCACCCCCCTTAATCCACTCGTCACTCCAGAAACTCGTGTGCCCCCCGTTCCCCACATTCCTAAGTATCTTGTGCCTAGCATCTCTCCCTCCTAACTCCTGATAAATCTTTTTTATTTCTTTCCACCAACTCGATTCTCCTACGTTTCACCCCCCTACGCCTATTAACATACTCCTCACTCCCAAAGCCACCATATCTAGATTTTAAAACCCTAACCCATAAATTATTTGGTTCCGTTAGCATCCTCCACACCCATTTCCCCAAGAGCGCATAATTAAATAGGTTCAAGTCTCTAATTCCAAGCCCCCTTTTTTTCTTATCACAACAAACCTCCTCCCACTTGACCCAAGAAATTTTCCTATTCTCCCCCCCTCCCCACAAAAAAATCCTCTGCAATTTTTTAATTTCACACAAAACAAATTTTGGAAGTTTAAAGAAAGACAAGTAATAAGTAGGTACCGCAGAGAGCACAGCCTGTATGAGTGTAGTTCTCCCGCCCATCGAAACTTGCTTATCCTTCCAAACTTCAAGCTTCCCCCGTATCTTTTTAACCATCCCGTCCCAGGATGTAGTTTTGTGATGATTCAAGCCCACATTCATGCCCAGAAATTCCATTGGAAGATTGCATGTAGAGCACCCCAGAAATTCTGCCATCTCAGCTTTCTCTACATCTCCCAAGTGGATCCCAATTAACCTGCATTTATTAAAATTAACACCAAGACCTGAAATTAGTTCGAAGAGTTTTAGGATTCTTTTAATTGTCTGTATGTCCTCCCAGCTACCGTTGCACAGGAACATAGTGTCGTCCGCGTACTGCAGAAGCGGCACTCGCACCAAATTCTTTCCTACTCTAATAGGATCAAGCGATCCCGATTCCACAACTCGGTTGAACAAAATATTCAGCCCCTCCGCAGCGATGAGGAAGAGAAATGGTGAAAGCGGATCGCCTTGACGTAACCCCCGTTCAAGTTTAAATTCCCCGGACGGGCTACCATTGATAAGCACCGACGCACTCGCCGTAGAGATGCATTCCATCATCCATGCCCTCCATTTTTTGTTGAAACCCATCCCTTCCATCATACTTTCAACGAAGGCCCAATCGACGGAGTCGTAAGCCTTCGCAAAATCCACTTTGAACATGACTCTTCTTTTCCTCTTCCTTTTGGCCTCATCAATAGCTTCGTGTGCCACAAGAATACCATCCATAATCTGGCGGCCCCCAATAAAGGCAGATTGACATTCAGATATGACTGATTCAAGAACTTTAGCCAACCGCCTAGCTAGTAATTTTGCAATTATCTTGTAGAGGCTGCCAATGAGGGAGATGGGTCGGAACTCATCTAATTGTTGCGCCCCTTGCTTTTTTGGTATTAGAACAATGAAGGACGGATTTAGACCTCTCACCAATTTCCCATGTTCATGGAAGTCTGTCACCATCCGCATAATCTCCCCTTTTAATAACCCCCAGTTCTCCTTGAAAAACCCAAGCGAAAAACCGTCGGGACCCGGGCTTTTAGAAATCTCGCAATCCCATATGGGCCGTTCTCACTTCGTCTTCGGAAAACTCGGCGATCAGAAAAGCATTATCACATGCGTCCAATTTACGATGAATCAGATTTGGAGGTATTTTCGGCCTCGCGATGTCGTCCCTTTTAAAATGCGACCAGAAATGTGTGAATGCTTCACCTTTAACTTCTTGCACAGAATCCTTCCACTGACCCTCAATAAAGAGACCCTTAATTGCATTGTTTGTTTTTCTGCAATTAATAGCTCTATGGAAGAGCTTAGTATTCATGTCCCCCTCTTTCAACCATTTAATTTTCGCCATTTGGTAGAGTTGATCCGCTTTGAGTTTCATGTCGTGTTGTAAGCCTGCCAGCGTCTCTTTTCTTTGTTCTTCCTCTCGATCCTCCAGACCGAAGATGTCATCTAGTGCGTCTAATCTATCAATCTCCTTTCTTTTATCTACTATTTCTATTTCTTATGGGGATTGGTACGCAAGTATGAGAATTGGAGGAAAATTAAAGGGCAAGCATGCAGCTGGTCCATTCCTTCTTAAAGAAGCCCACGCCCAAACTGGAGGCCTACTCTCTCATTAATCCATTCCTGTACAGAAGGCAGTAAACATTGGCGACAAGGAGATACAGAGCAGCAACTCCCATTGGGGAGAGAATCCTCCCCACTCCCCCACACTTTCACTCCACTCATTAGATTAAATTAATTTAATTTAATTTCTTAGCTAGTTTTAAATTTAGAGTTTCATTTTATTGTTTGTGTCATTAAAGAATTTGAAGAAATGGAGGTGATATTTTTCTATTATTGCAAGTTTAATTTGATAATTTCATTTTCATTCATGTCTTGTAGTTTAATTTACATAGTTTTATTCTAGTTGTTAATTTAAATATGGGATAATCTCTTATTGCTTTGGGTGTTGGAATTATGTGGGTAATTAGTGGATTTATGAATTAATTGCATATTTTTAGGGTTGGCAACGGGGCGGGTATGGGACGGGTTTGGCCTTTCCCAGGACCCGCCCCGCCAAACTTTTTTAGACCCGTTACCCGCCCCGTCCCGCTTCAATACCCGCCAAAATCCGCCCCGTTTGCCCCGTGAACCCGGCGGGTAAACCCGCCCCGCCCCGCCATCACTTTTTTTTTTAAATCTATTTATTTAAAAAAAATAGCACATTAAAATCAACTCTTAAAACTACAATAAAATATCAATTCCAACATCAAATAAAACATAAAATTTTAAATATAACATAAAGTTATAAACAACTAATCACAAAATAAATAAATAATCTAAGGATCTATCTAAGTCTTTTTTGAAAATAGAGTAAATCGGCTGCAATTTTTGAAGCCGTCCTAAATTCGCAGAAATAAAGTACAGTAAATCAATAAATCCTACAACCACTCTATATAATCTAATTAGTTAGAATTGTTAGATGACTTATCAATGGAGAGGGGAGAATTAATAAATTAATATTATATATATATATATATATATATACGGGTCGGGGTCGGGTCGGGTATATGTAATCCCATTACCCGTCCCATACTCGGCGGGTATTCATTGACCGGGTATTTACCCGCCCCGGAACCCGTTTGACCGGGTATTTACCCGCCCCGTACGGGCCGGATTTATGCGGGTCCGGGTTTTTACCCGCCCCATTGCCAACTCTACATATTTTAGTCTATGTCTTGAATTTTAATTGTTTCTAGTGTTGTGATTTGTGTGATTCAATTAATTGATTGATCCTATTAGCTAGCATTTTCGATTATGTTAATTGCAACGAGAGTTGGGTTTGCATGATTGGGGTGTGAGTGTGAGCCTTGATTAACCGAGAGAGGGTTGATTGCTTAGATCGACAACATTAGACATTAATCAAATAGAGGTCGTCTATGAGATTGGTGAGAGGGCGTCTCATAAGCATTAGTAATCGTGTTGAAAGTGATTATGAGACACTATCTTAGGAGCTTATGGTATTTGATTAGATCCTATAATTGCTAATCAATGCACGTGTTCACCTATGCCTTTCGAGGGGGTCTACACATATATGTGATAACCTTTAGCATAATTCAAGACATTAGGTTTAATTATTGTGTTTAGTTCGTTAACTCATTAGTGATCCCACATAAGGAAAACACCCGAAGCAATTCTTCCACTTGCACTTTCATTATTTAGAGTTAGTTTAGTTGTTTACTTAGTGTTTCTTTTCTTATTGGTATTTGCCTTATCCTCCTGTTTAACTTCTATAACACCATTTTGACTTATAGTTTTGGGGCTCCACGTTCTCCTAGCTAGGTCCTTGAAACGAAAAACTACTAGGTCGTATACTTACTCAAATATAACGAACCCATACACTTGTGGGAATCGTATAATTGTTTGAAAAAGTGTGCAAAATATGAACCAAGTCAGTGACGCGGATGCAGACGGCGCGAGGGCAGGCGCAGGCAGCGAGGGGGAGAGGCGGAGCAGAAAAAAGAAAAAAAAAAAAGGAAGGGAGAGGGGGCGCTGCGGTTGGGCGGGCAGCGACTAGCAGGCGGTGTTTGCTGATGGGTGGCGTGAGGTTTAGGAAAGAAAAGAGGAATAGTGGAGTTTTATGGGGGTGTAAGTGCATTTATCATACCAAAATTTATGATAAATGGGTATAATAGATAATTTGAGGGAGTGCATTTATTTAGGTGTGTTTTGAGGGATGTGACTTGTGAGTGTATTTGGAGAGTGGATCTAACATCCATGGAGGGCATATAACCCACGCCTTTTATTGGCCCAATTACACCATCAATTTTTAGGGTATTATATACTATTGGCCCAATAAAGGGCCATAACTAGTAGGCAACACACAATAGAGTTTCACTTTTAATTTTTCAAACACCATAATCTTCACTATTTGTAGCAAATTAATTATTTAGTGCCAGAAGCGTCATTATATATATCTCTTTTTTTCTTTTTTTTTTTTTTTCTCTACGTACTGTAAATACATTTGTGTGCTTCTTGTTGGCATGCATAGGAAGTCCCAGAAATATTCACTCGTTTTTGCAAATTGATCAATCGAAAGATTATGATTGAATTATACTCATCTCCTTCCTTCTCACAAATACGGAGTATATATCAACATTTTTTCTTTTACTTAAGTATTTAATGTTTTATTAACAATTTTACTTCATAATTACTCATTAACATTGAATTGAGAGTAATTAAGATCCAGCTACTTTAAAATTTACATCGGATTTATAAAATATTATGGGTAAAATAAGTATATTAGCTAAACTTGAACACATTTATTAATTTTTCTTAATCTATATTTAAAATAAAATTTAGCTATTCTCGTGAGATGGGTTGAGAAATATAAGTATTTAATGGGTGTTGCTAGATAATATATAAAGGTAATTTGTATATTTAATAACCCACAAAATATATAATTATAAATGTGATTTATGAAACCGTCACTTAACAGGTCATTCTTGATTGCTGCAGCATGCATGCAGACTTTTCAACACTTGATTCACACTTGACTTGAACTCTTTCTCCATCTACAAAATTAAGAAACAATTCAAAAACATGTTAGTAAACATAATCAGTACTCCAAATAATTCGATCGGCTAATTATATAATTAAATATTATAAATAATTATGTATCATGCAAGCTAACTAATTAAGAAGAGTTAATATCAAGAATCGTCTTATAACTTAGACTGTTTAACCTTTTCAATTTGGTCTTATTGAATCAAATATATATAAAAATTGAAAAATAAAAAACATACAGGACGATTCTGGATATATATTAACTCGATCGGTACCTTTGTAATAATAGTAATTTGGAGGAGCAAGATTCCGAATCGGGTGGCTTGAGTGGTGAGAATAGTGAGGTTGAGATTCTCGAGTGTGGCAATGACTTTGGTTAGCAAACCTTTTCGATACTCACACTCAATTATCATAAATATTTGCCCATCGCACACTCTAGCTTCAATCTTTGGCACCTCTCTTTTGTTATTATCATCATCTGATAATTTTGTTACCAACACCACAGATTCAATGCTCTTCTTTCTTGCTTCATCTTCTAAAATTTTGACTCTCTCTTGTAGGTACTTCAAGTGTGTGATTGCCTCCCCTAGAATTGATGTTTTGTCCATCTATATATAGTAAATGTTGGTTAATTGATTCAAAAAAATTTGGACCAATTTATTTATGCATGGGATCAAAATTTGAATTAATTTTAAATCACTCATTTACCTCTAAATACTTACTCAATAATATATATGGTTAACCATATAATAGGGATTAAAGTTTTTGCAGCAATTTGGTCCTGATCGATGGAATACACATTTTGATTTTGGTTTCTGGACCCAAATTTTTGAATTCAGTCCAATTACTACCATAATATATAGGTAAATGAATCGGTCAAATCTTTAGCTAAATTGCACATGAGCTAAAGGTTTAACCGGTTCATTTACCTGCAATGGTAGGTAATTGGACTGAATTCAAAATTTGGACCAACTTATGAGATCAAAATTAAAATGTGTATTCCATCATGATCAAATTTAAAATTAGTCCAACTTAAACGCTTGTAAAAATTTTAATCCCATTAATATATAAAAAATTTATATTACTCATGACTTATAAAGCTTCAATCCAACTATACATATTTTAAAGAAAAATATCACCCATATACTTAATTAAGTGGAGAGCACAGTCTCAATAATATATTATTCAATTTTATTTACAAAGAAAATGTGGCTTAAATAGATATCGATCCTATTATGTTTCGAAGATAGATGTGTGTACACGTTTAATGGTAGCTATATTTGTTAAATTGATCATTGGACTTTTAATTAATTAGTAAGCCTTATTGAATAGGTGATGACAATTTTAAGATTAAGAGACGTGCACGTGTTAAAGATCCAACGGGAAAAGTGGAACAGAGGGGATAGGGTACCTTCTTGAGGCCCGGAACAATAGTTGAAAGAGCAACAAAATGGCGGCTAAGCTGCTCACGCCGCCTTCTCTCCGCCAAGATATGGTCGTACGTCTGCGAAGGTGGCCTCACTCGACCACCTGCCCTTTTCGTGTTTTCATGTTGCACTACTTTTGGTACCTCTTCAGCTTCACCATTGTCGGGAGGGGGAGGAGGAGGAGAATTAGGGTTCGTAAAGTTGAGAACCACAGGACTAGTTGAAGAAGAAAAGGAGCTTCCAATTCCCATATTCATCAAAGATGATGATGATGAACAAGTTTCTAACCCTTGTCCCATAAGTGCAACAAACTCTTCATCCAAATATTCCATCAAATCAAATTCATCGTTTAATTTCAAATTATTTGGATTCTCCACCTCCTGCATCTAATATAAAATTAAGTCTTTATGATAGAAAATTAAGGACTAAAATTGAACTATTTTTTTATGAATAAATAAAAATGAAAATTTGATTAATTCCCAAATTTATATTTATATGATTATTATATATTTAAATAGCTGGTTACATTTTATACAAAATTCAAATTTAAGTATTTATATAGATTTTCAATATAAAATTTTAAAATACAAAAGAAAACACATTTAATAAATACTTATCTTTTTTATATATGTGTGACCAAGATTGAAATAAAAAGTCACCTTTGGGTTTGGGACCAAATAAAAGTGCAAATTGAGACCTTTTTGCAATGAATTAAGTTGAAGACTTACGCACACGAAAGACTAGTATCCTTTAATTTTTGACGAATGAGGATTGTTTTTGCAATTTAATTTGTTAATTTACGGGATAATATATACAAGTAAAAAAATTGAAATAAAAAACGACAATTTTATGAGCATTTTAAATGACAGTGAAACCAAAAGTGCATTTTATAGTCAGATATATACCTTGAAAAATAGTGAACTGTGTGCCTATATAAAGATAAGTGGAATTTAATAATCTTTAATTATAGTATTTAATTTCTATATAATTATTGTTTTGTGGGACCATACGTCCTTTTCATTTCTATTTACGATAATATATAATTATGTTTTGTGGGACGATACGTCCTTTTCATTTCTATTCTTATTTGTCACGTATCGTACAACATATATTCTTTGCCATAATTTCATATTTAAACACATGATATATATAATATACATGTATACATACATATACATATTAATAAATTAATTAAATAACAAATTATTATATGTATGATGTATGTACGTACACTGTATATTATTAATATTATGTTGTGCATATCGATTTTAGCATGTATCGGTCCAATTTACATCATTTTTTCAACTCATCAGAGATAGAGCCCAATGATTCAATTTACATCGTTTAAGCTTTAAAAATATATATGTATCTAAAATTTCATTAAAAATCCTAAAAATAAAAAATTCTACAATTCTAAAAATCTAAAAAATGTGTAAATAAAATTTTAAAAAAAATCTCAATAAAATTAATTTTTTTTTTAAAATCTCATAAAAATTATTAATATGGGGTTAAAAATCTCATCACTTGATCGTGACTCGTCCGCCATTAAAGCAATTTGATAACTTCATGGAGTCAACTGATCACATTGCATGCTTGTGTATGAGAAAATTAAACAATACTCCTTCCGTTCCACAATAACTTTCACACTTTCCTTTTCGGGATGTTCCACAATAACTTTCACACCCTTAAAATGGAAAACCCTTTATAAACTCCACCCTTAAAATATCTTCAATTTTACACAAATACCATTACTTTTTCTCTACACATACACAAAAGTCAACTCATTCTTTACTTTATACATAAAGTTTTACAAAATTAACATTTTCTTAATTTACGTGTCCAACTACCTATGAAAGTTAATACGGGAATGGGAGAGTATACAATACTCGATTGGACTCAAAGCCATATATATATATATATATACATAGAGACAGAGAGTGAGAGAAAATTAAGCATGATAAAGTGATGTATATATAGGCTTACCGTTTGTGCAGACAGGTGCCATGAAGTTGCTGACAAAGCTGAGGGATGATCCATTAATCTGCGAAATAATTAATAATAATACAAATTTGTTAATAATTTACTCCACATATATAAGCGTAAAGCTCAGATCGATGTAGTACTGTAGTATTATGATTTAATGAAACAGAAACAAAAACACCTACAACTGCGTGTTTGAGCGCATACAGGCTACAAGAAAAGATTAAAGGAAAGGGGCAAATTATATAGAGAGGCACGTGACTCGAGACATGAATACACATATACGCTTCTTTTTCTATAATTATGAGAGGCTGGCCCGCTATTTGTATTATGCCCTTTGTCTTTTCCTATAAATTTTTCCAAGGTTACAAACATATAAAATACAAATATTTGTAAGTTAGTAGTGTAATATTTGTATGCCGAGTATTAAAAGTTTTTTTTTTTTTTTTTTTGATGTCACGGTATTTGATTAATGATCGACTAATTTGAAAGATCAATCTCACCGTTCACTTTCGGAGGGTCAATTTTAAATTTAAGATCTCGAATCTAAGTTTTGAAAAAAAGCTAACACACTTTTAAATTTCACTTCTACACCACTAGATCAACTCGTTAAGTTAACATATTATTAAATGTATCCAATCATAATTTCCAATGTTTTATTGTACCTCAATTGTATATTACTGACGAGGGATAGTACCAAATTAAAATGCATATTATTATATATTTGTATTTACACATGTGGCGAGTAGTATGACGAATCTAAATTAAATGTATTTTCACCACATGACTTAATTATGAAGTATATTCAAATTAAAAATCTCTCTCTCATTCACTATGACACTAGTTATATATATACTTCGTCCTTCTTCCGTTCTACAATAATTTTTACACTTTTCTTTCACATCTTTAAAATGAATATTTGTTATAAACTCTACCTTCACAATATTCTTAATTTTATATAAAATGTCATTACTTTTTGACCCACACATATACATAAGTAAACTATTTTGTATACTTTATATATAAAAATTTACAAAATTATCCCTCAAAATTATACTCATCATTTCATTTTTTTTAATATTCGTGTCCACCCCATATATATGAAAGTTATTTCGAACGGAGTGAATATCGATTTGCAACTGATACTTATAGATGGCATAGCACTCCTAGTAATTCTAGAATTTGCACAAGGTCTTACATTGTTTGAAATTACATTAATATGAAATTTTGTGATACAAAGTCTCCCTCCGTCCCAGAGGAACTTGCACCTCTGGGATGGCACACATTTTAATAAATGTGTAAGAAAAAGTGTAATGAGTGATGTTTTGAGGGGTAGTTTTGTAAACTTTTATGAATAAAGTAAAGTAAAAGGTAGATTGAGTGTGAAAAAGTAATGGCATATGGGTAAATATGTGTATATTTTGAGGGTGAGGGTTATAACAATGTTTTCTTTTATGGAGTGTGCAAATTGGTATGAGACATCCATATATAGAAAGTGTGCAAATTCCTATGGGACATATGGAGTATAATTTATGTCATTTTTCATACTAAAACGTCACTTAATATTCAAAAAACTCAAAAGTAAATTTTTGTAGTTAGTTTATTTGAACTTGATTTTTTGCTTCCAAAAAAAAAAAAATTGAATTTGATTTCTAATTTCTTTTTTGACAAATTACAATGTTTAATCATTTAGTTTTTTTTATATTTAGTTGAGGATAATAGTTAAAATGGTCAAAATGTGCTTGAATGTCTTTAATTTTTTTTTTTTTTGGAAGATAATAGCAATTAGAAGTATTTTATCCATTGTGCATGGAAGATAATAATTTTTGGAAAAATCTCGATACAGTATCTTGAAAACCTTACATTAATTAAATTTAACGAATCTTGATTTTTTTTAAACACACATTTGAAACCAAATTATCATAAATAGTCAAAATTGTAATATAGATTTCTGCTAATCTATTAAATGGTCAATTCAAATAATTTTAATTTTTTATTTTATTTATTTCAGTTTTGGTGTTTCGAATTGTAAGATGGTAGAATACTAATTGGTCTTAATTGGAAAAAAAATTAATGTCCCACCATAAGAGACACATGTTAATTGGAATATGAAAAGTGCAATATATGAATCGAAAAAACTATTTAAAAATAAGTCATATTTGAAAAAACTAATTTCGTTTATATTTGAATTTCGTTTAATAAATATATCGATCATATATAATATTTGAATGACGGTAAAAATACTGAAAATACTCAAATAATTATTGTCACTTTCGTTGTTTAATTATTTTCTGAAATTTAATTTGTTTGATTTTTTTTTTTTACCTTTTGTGGGAATCTGAATTATTAGAACCGCGAGCATGATATAGGAACTGAAAGGTGTGTGTTTGTTTTTTGAAAGCAGCGTGTCAATAAAAATTAGGAAAGATACAAATTATTAAAATGTGCCAGTTTTGTTTTCTTACCAGCTGGACGCCTTATAACCGTTTGCTTTGTATGGATACTTTTTTATGTCCCCAATATCCAACTTGTTTTCTACTAAATAATAATGGACACGACCGGAACATCATATTAAGTGGGATCTTAAAAAAAAATATTATTTAATAATAATTAATATAATTGTTTAAAATATATAAGTATGTAATTTTATATAATGGAAGAAAATGAGAGAATGGTAGGAAAAAAAATAATTTTTTTTTAGAAAATGCACAATTGGTATGTATTATAAATAAAATTGTGATAATTGATAAGAAAGAAAAAATAATTTAAAAAAATTAAAATTGGGGTAGAAAGAGAAAATCATTTAAAAAATTAAAATTAAAAAAATTAAGAGTTTAAAAAATAGAGACATTTAGAGAAGACACGGTCAGAAAGAAGTCAAAATAAGCATATATGAAAGATTTGAAAGTTTTATATAGACAAAATTCATATTACTAATATTTTACAAATACTTAAAATATCGAATAAAAATTTTATCAAAAAAAAAATCGAATAAAATAAAAATGTGACAAAGCAAGTGTGGTAAGATATACTTCAAAAAAAATGAAGGGATTACTTTCTTTTAAATTGCAAGAGCTCTACAAGCACATGACTCTCTCTATCCAATTTTTTATGGAGTGTAAAATATATTTATAAAGTAAAAATGATGTATTAGAGTATGGAAAATATATATTTTCATAATTTCATTTAAGAACGTGTAAATATTAAGTTTGAATAGGTAAAAAAAAAACACACAAAAATTATATGAAATATGGAGTAATTAATTAATCAAGGTAAATTTGTGAGTTAAATTCGGGTCAACGGGTCATACTAAACTAAATCATATTTTTTCAATTTCAAATATTGTTTTACTAATCAAAACTATGTTACTATATAACTAAAATATTGGCACCATAAGACCAAAAGTGTACTAGTACAATTCCAAAAATATTTTGAACTCTTAATTTTTTATGCGAATTTTCCAGAAATTTTATTTGACATGTGGTACTATACTTTTGATCTTGTAGTGGTAATATTTGACCTTGTAGTAATAATATACTATTGACAATGTAGAAAAAGTACCTGATTGTGACCGTGAATTTTTTGGGCGATCAGGATTGTGACTTATAAGTTATAATCCACAAATTAAAAAAATTGTTTTAATTAGACATATTTCAAGTGTTGCTAAAAAATGAATACTTATACGCTAGCTCATTAAATCATCCAAAATATTCTTCTTTGAATTGATCCACACTTCACTAGTTCACTTAATTCATTTTTATTAAAAAGTGAGTTGATCAAAATGTGCAAATGGGACGGAAGGAGTATAAGATACGAACGGGGTACATTTCATTTTTGGGTACAATTGTGCCCCTTTACAAAGTACTCCATAAATTATACTCCTACTAGAGATTTATAGAGCAGGTCACGAATGGGTGTGGCGATATCTGAAGGGCTGGTGGATTCATTCTCCATCTGAAATCATGGATATATCCAATAAGGACTTAGCAGAAAATTACTAATAACAGAAGTACTCATTTATAATTAAAAAAAAAAGGGTACCTTAGCAATTAAGGTAACATGAAGAGCTGAAGGTGCAAATGTTGCAGCACTGAAGTTGATGATAGCCAGATTTAGATTCTCCACCACACGGAGTATTTCCCCAATACGCCCTTTACGTTTGGCACATCGGATTTTGACAAGAATAGTTTGATTGGTTTTGCAGATTCGGGCCTTGATTTCTGGTAATATCAGCTGAGCCCTTGACAAACTCTCCATTTCTTTAATTTGTGAAAATGAAAATGCTCAATTCTTGCTTGCCAATGTCATACTATATTATACCCCAATTCGAGCAGGTTAGAGTAGAGTATGCCAATGTAAATTAATTGTGCCCTGTGCTTGAGGGAACCCTTTCGGACCACTCAAAACTAGCTAGTCGACCTTACACCTTCTAATGAAATTAAAATGATTTTTTTTTTTTAAATTATAACAACAAGTCAAGTCAACAAATGAGAGAGTAGTTGTTTTAGTTATAACTTTTGTAACTTCTCTGGTAAACCTACCTCTCTTGTATAGAGCAGGAATGATACTCATCAGTATTCAATTTGATGATGTAATTCTATCTATATTCAATCTAATTCAATTTCATTTTTATATTTCTCTATTCTTTTATTAAGTATTTTATTCAATTTTCTTTTATTAGGAAATTTCACATGTCAAATACATGTGTATTGATATATATTACTCTGTCTTATTTAGAATAAGTGTCACTTTAGATTAGTGTGTGTTGATTTTATTTTTTATATTTTAAATAAATGTTTATCTATTTTATTAAAACAACATATTTATCTAATTATTTTAATAGTTTTAATTTAAATTTGAAAGAAATGTCATTTAATATATGTTATTAAAACAACATATTTTATCTAATTATTTTAATAATATTAATTTAAATCAAAGCACATGGGGTCATTTCCAGAAAGTGGAGGCCCAACTCAGACGGGCTATGTCAACAAGTGGAGGCCCAATATTTGGATGCAATTTGCAGCTGGCCCCGTAACAAAAAAAAAAGAAAGGGTACGGCTATTTGTACCGCCATCTTTGTGAAATACACTCCCCATTCAATTTATTAAACACCATTATGCAGCAGGATAAGACAAGGATAAACAACTCAACTCGATATGTTGATTTTTAGTTTCTTACGTAGATCGTGGGAGAAATATAGAGAGTTGATAGATGACATGTATTTTTCAATACTCGTCTATCAAGTATAAGTGAATCTTCGTAGTAAAAAACATTGTTTTTAAAATCGGACTTGCCGGTTCGACCGATTCAATCTAAACTCTCATATAATTAAGTTATCAAACTTGTTTTACTTCGTTGTTTTGTCTATTTAAAATTTTTAAAATTAATATTTGAATTTAAAACTTATAAAATATGAATCGTGAAACATGGAGAATGAATGATGTAATATTTTAATTTTAATATAATTTTATAAGTGCATTTTTTTTAATGTAACATATAAAATATTAAAAAAAATCATAAAAATTAATCGGTGTCCATTTCAATTTGATCACTGATTCGACAATGAAAATACTAGTTGAAATAGGAGTATATGATGGGCCGCAAGATGTCATTTCATATTTTAAGAACCTAATATAGTAATATTTGCTCATTTTGTCACCACCGCGTGGGAGTTCCTACTTCCTAGTCCCTACAAATTAACACGGGTTCTGGCTATATACCCCTCAAGCCTTGTTAAGTATACTCTCCCGATAAATATACCCCAATTAAAGTGGTTTATGTTTAGGGATGAGAATGGATCAGACCTAGCTAGGCTTTAAAAAAAAGAAAGGTTTGGCTTGGTATATATTTTTTTAGGTTCGAGCTTGACTCATGGCCTGTCATAGACACTTTTTTTAAGGTTCAAGTCTGGCCTTTTTAATAAATAGGTTTGGCCCGAAAGCCTTTTAAAGGCCTTTTAGTCATATCAGTGCATTTAAAAAAAATAAAAAATCTACAACACTAGTTGATGCAGCCAAAATATGTCGTTTCCTGAAATAGCGACACGTGGATATAAGACGAATTAACCTCGTTTGCTATGAATGATTGTTTTACAAAAGAGATTAATACACTCTTGATTGTAGGGAAAGAAGTAGGCCCAAACTCAGTCTTCGACCTACATCTCTAGCCCAAATATCCCTGGCCCAAGAAAGAGATTGTTGGAATTGAGTCTTGATCAAAAAGGCCCAAGGAGGACGAGAATAGAGGAGGTTGGAAAATGATAACTGGCACCGAAGATCTAGGAAAGAGGGGCTAGCTACAGGACCGAGTCTGAAGGGAACGGTTGAGAGATAAGGGGAAGAAAGATTACCTTTTCCTCCAAGGTAAGCGGTGAGGTATATAGGGAAGTTTTATGATGATATCTTGAGTACGACTAGATACAGAAAAACACACACTCTTTTATAAAATATACAGAGAATACCTTGAAATCATACGATTCGTGCGAGAACTATCCCTCGATTTATAGGGAAGTTCCTCTTTGATTTTCCAGAGAACATATCTAACTTGAGCGTCAGAGATTCCCCACCGGAATCCCTTCCAACGTGTTTTTACAGGTTCTTTGGAGCTGAGAAGATGATTTCTCGTAGAAAAGCTTGCTCAGAAGTGACGGTTCATACACGAAGAAGTCTCAATCTGAACTGGAAGATTCAGTATCATACCTCGTTACTTTTCAACGCAACACTAGTATAGTAGTATTATCATCAAATTATAAAAATCGACTATTTAATGAAGAAATGTTATTTCAACTATTATCTACTGTTACTAAACTTTCTTACTTACTTTATGAGTTGGTCTCTTGTGCATAGTGTGCACGTGCACACTAATGCACATATTAATTCTCTATGTATGAGTAAGGGCGAAAATGTTGATCTAAGTTATTGTTGTCCAAGTGGTTTCAATCGCCATTCATACCTACGAGGTCATAGGTTCGATTCTGTTTCATGTTTTGCTATTTCTGTTTGTATTTTTTTTTTTAAAACAATTTTATATCTGTAATTTTTTCGCTATTTCGGTTTGCAATTTTTTCCCTATTTCACAAAATTTATTTTAAATACAAATTTTCAATATAATACTAATAGTTGTCACTTTTCAGTAACAAAATTACCACTTTTCAATAATATTAGTTACCACTTTTCAATAACAAAATTACCACTTTTCAATAATAATAGTTACAACTTTTCAGTAACAAAATTACCATTTTTCAATAATAATAGTTACCACTTTTCAATAATAATAGTTACAACTTTTCAGTAACAAAATTTCCACTTTTCAGTAACAAAATTACCACTTTTCAATAATAATAGTTACCACTTTTCAATAACAAAATTACCACTTTTCAATAATAATAGTTACAACATTTCAGTAACAAAATTTTCACTTTTCACTATTAAAGATTACACCTTTCAATAATAAAATTACCACTTTTCACTGTTAAAGTTTTAAAAATATCATTTTTCAATAATAATAAAATTACGACTAAATAAAAGAGAGTAAAAACACCCTAATCACCAAACCTCACTATAAGAAGAGACTCACACTTTTCAATAACAAAGAGTTACACTTTTCAATAATAAAATTATCACTTTTCAGTAACAAAATTACCACTTTTCAATAAAAAAAAAAAAAAAAAAACTTACACTTTTTAATAACAAAATTACAACTTTTCATTTTTCAATTAAAACTGATTTTTACTGAACGCTTTCCTATTTCTAAAAACAAGTCTTCAATCTATTAATCAGAACTCTGACCATGGCCATGATTTTCACGAGGAATCCATTAATAATGAAATAAGCTTTTCAACAGTAAGCCTTGAATAAGTCATGGACAGATCCGACGTTTCTCGTTCCAATTTTTAGAACCTTCCCTCAACCTCCATAAATAATCACACTATTTTTCACCATCTTCCCAAAAAATCACGAAACAGAGAAGCTTCAATCGGAAAATCATGGGGTCCGTAGGCTATTGTGTGGGGTTAGTGGCATTACTAGGTGTAGCTGTGTGGAAAGTGAAAGGTCTTGTTCACAAGAGACAGAGAATGATATACTATATGGGCATGTTTGCTTCATGGATTGGGATAAGATGAGTTAAGATGTGAGGAGACTAGATAAACCTAGGGGGAGAGGCTAGATAAACCCAAGGGGAGACTAGGTTGTCTAAACCCATGAAATCTAGTTTATAAAAACCGGGTCAAATTATAAACCCGGATCAAGGTATTTAAAGTTATGAGAAACCAAACATGGGAGAAGATGGATCTACATATCAAACCCATCACTAAACCCCCTAAACCCATGAAGCAAACATGTCCTAAATGCCCTAAGTAAGTTCATTACCATCCACTAATCATTAGTACTATTTTTTTATTATCTTATGATATTTGTTTTAGCTTTATTTGGTCATATTAAGGACCAATGAATTCTAAAATTATGTTTAAATCATACTTTTGTTTTCTCATTTAACGATCATTAAATAATTATATATTTTTCTATTGTATTTGCTTGTTGGACGTGTCAATTAAGACCTTTAATTTTAAACGAAAAAAAAGTTAGTGTAGCCCGTTAGTGGCCTGTTTAGCCCGTGGCCCGCTAGGGTTAGATCCCAACAATTGTAGGACCGTTAAGTATGAACCGGTTAAGGCCCTATCCCGTTTAGTCCATAGCCCTGTAGGCTGGCCCTATAGGGCTAGGGCCAGCCCGATAGACATTTCTAAGTTAAATAGGCCGACTTGATGAGCTTAAAGCTTGAGCCCGACTTGTTTATTAAATGAGCTGAGCAAAACTTTATTAGGCCGAGCCGTTGGCCCCTGTCGGGTAGCCTGACCCATTCCCACCCCTATTTATGTTAAATGTACTCCCCACAAAATATCTAATACGGAGTATACCATTTTCTCTCAAAATTGTCCATGATAAACCTACCCCTAAAACCCTAATTTTTCTCTCACTCTCTCCCCACTTCTTCTCTCTCCCACACCTTCTTCTTCCCCTTCAACGCAGCGCCGCCGACCGACTCCCCCACCGCGGCCCATCGCCACCTCCCGCAGCCGCCGTCCCCTCTTTCCCCCACTTTTATTTTTGTTGAAGCAATAGCGCGCAGCGGCTCCCCTCCTCCCCCGCGACACTGCCGTCGTCCCTCCTTCCCCACTCAAGCCACCCCTGGCCACCACTGTGCCCTCCTCCCTTATCTATCTTTTTCATTTTTTTTAAATTTCTGCAACATTTGCGGCGGCAGCGCTCCTCCCTGCCTAGGGACGCCGCCCTTAATCCTACCCGAGGCCGCGCTGTCTCCTCCTTCCTTGCCCAGCCGCTCGCTTGAACCCTAAAGAAGACGCAGTTATGTTTTTTTTTTTTTTTTTTTAAATTTTCGTCAAAGTCTGGTAAAAAATAAACACGGTCGTTGATAAATTGTTGTTGACGATAGTGTTTATTTTCGAGCACATTATATTCGACCATGTATCTTGTCGACGAAAAAGTATTTTAATTTTTTCTTTTGACGATATCTTGTCGACGAAAAAGTTCTTTTTCGACACATTATATTCGACCATGTATCTTATTTTTGATAAACCAGTGTCAATCGACACTGGTTTGTCGAAAATAAGGTACTTTTTTTTAAAGATTTATGTTGAATTTTTTTGGGGTTTTAGTTTTATCAAAGATGACGACGGACGGCGGCGGTGACGGTCGTGGGAGTTGGCAGCAAAAATTAGGATTAGGGTTAGGTTTTCTCAATTTTGAAGGGGTGTATTTATTTATAAATATTTTATCCAAAATAGTAAATTGGGTATTTTACATGTATATTTAATTAAAATAACACGGCTATGAGCCTATGACTTAATTTTGGGCTAATGCAAGTTAATCTACTTCCAAGTTACAGGCCCAGTTCTTTTTTTTCCTTGGACTCATACGTACAGCAGTCAGCAGCCCATGTTGTTTTTACCTTGGGCTGTACGGTTGGCCAGCATATAAATCTGGCCCAATGTGTAATCTTAAACGGTTAGTAGATGCACTCATTTTAAATTATTTAAATTGTTATTTTTTCTCTAAAATCTACTTTAGTAAATGCACCTCCACCCATTAAAACTAAAATCATAATTTTCATATTCCCCGCTTTCTCCACTCTTTCTTCTTTTCCTGTAAAAAAATGGCATCCAAACCCTTTTCTTCTGTAAAATGACGCCCACACGGCCACACCTCACCCAACGCTATCCTGTCCATCTAAAAAGAATTTTATCACATCTAAAAGTTCGAATTGAGAATTAATTCTTATATATAAGTATTAATTTTTTAATGCTCCTCCTCACTTGTGGATAGAATTATCAATTCTACCTTTTGAGGAGAAGGCCTACCGTGTGTACAATTTAAATGGATAGAGCTGCTTTCAACGGGAATCGAACTCAGAACGTGTGGGCGTGAATTTTAAGGTTATTATACCATGAAATAATTATATATCATCTAAAAATTTGAACTTATAGAGAGGTGGAAAATTAATTCTTGTACTGCGTATATAACGCGGGCCTCGTTGTTTTTCTTCTTAAATTCGTCCACAGCGCCGCGGCCACCACCTCCACCTCCCTCTCTTCTTTTCTTCTTCAGCTCAGAAAGGTACGCATTCTTTTTTCGATGAACGTATGTCGACCTACTCTACAATATTCGATCAATTCTTGTCGACTAAATTTTTATTTTCGATTATTCTTTGTTGAAATCGGTCAATAATGAATTTTTTTTTCGTTTAAATTTATCTTTCCAATTTATTAACTGTAAATTGTTTATGTTTTGTTGTATATATTTTTAATTAAAAAAGATTTTTTGCTCACCACCTTTATCGTTTTCTGCATGCGCTGTCTTTACATGTGGAGAGAGTACTACTATCGTGCTTTGCCTGCAGTCGTTTTTGAGGAAAAAAAACATTTTTATTAATTTTCTCTCTTATTATTTTTTTTTTTGACGGGGAAATTTTTGTCTCTTATTCGACATTAATACTGTTGTCGTTTATTTATTGTGAATTCACTGAATTTTCAAATTGAATGTGAAAATAATATTCCCTCCAATTCAATTTTATTGACGTTTTTGCTCTTTATTTCATTTGTAATTTAAATGACGTTTTGCACCTTTTAATGTTCAATGTTCATTAATTACGTTTTAATTACGTTTTTGAAAGAATTCCGTCTCATTTAAAAGTCCGAACTTGTAGAGAGGGTGAGAATCAATTCTTGTATATTAATTCCTAACACTCTCCCTCACTCGTGA
Organism: Galeopsis tetrahit; assembly: GCA_963675135.1. NCBI lineage: Eukaryota > Viridiplantae > Streptophyta > Magnoliopsida > Lamiales > Lamiaceae > Galeopsis > Galeopsis tetrahit. The sequence continues at coordinate 3,806,713 of OY776120.1, forward strand.
GTCGGATTTTTGAAAGAATTCCGTCTCATTTAAAAGTCCGAACTTGTAGAGAGGGTGAGAATCAATTCTTGTATATTAATTCCTAACACTCTCCCTCACTCGTGAGTCGGATTCATCGAGTGAACAATTTAAATAGGTGGAGTGTTTTCAACAGGAATGGGTCCCTCACTCGTGGGCCGGATTAACACCTCTTACCCTTTTTTGGGGAGGAGGCCCATCGAGTGGACAATTTAAATGGGTGGAGTGCTTTCAACAGGAATCGAACCCAGGTCGTTTTGCCCGGTTTGCTCTGATACCATGAAAGAATTTCGTCTTATCTAAAAGTTCGAACTTGTAGAGAGGGTGAGAATTAATTCTTGTATATTAATTTCTAACCGTATTTTCCTAATTTATTCTTAAATTTTTAAAGTTTTATGTATAATTTTATATGCTTTGAATGCAATTGTGTAATTTCTCATGTTTGAATGCAATTGTGTTGGCATTATATGCTTGCACCTAATCATTAACCAACTCTTACAAAACACATTAATTTATTGAAGAACATTCAATATTATCCTAACCAACTCTTACAAAACACATTAATTTATTGAAGAACATTCAATATTATCCTTGTTTGTTAGGTAAATTGGCCCGCCAAGCCATATGATCACATAAATTCTAACTCCAATGAGTTGGCCTAGTGGTGTAGACTTGAGACTTAAGAGTGTGCTCCTCTCTAGATCTCAAGTTCGAAAACATTTCTATAGGGCCATGTCCATACAGAGGGCGAAGCTCTGGTTTTAAACGAGACCCCCGCAAATGGACGGTTAGATTGGTCCCCTCGAATTAGTCGGTCCTGTTAGTAATTAATATACAAGAATTAATTCTCACCCTCTCTATAAGTTCAGACTTTTAGATGAGACATAATTCTTTCATGGTATCAGAGCAAACCAGGCAAACGACCTGGGTTCGATTCCTGTTGAAAACACTCCACCCATTTAAATTGTCCACTCGATGGGCCTCCTCCTCAAAAAGGGCAAGAGGTGTTAATCCGGCCCACGAGTGAGGGGTCAGGAGTGTTAGGAATTAATATACAAGAATTAATTCCCAACCTCACTATAATTTTGGACTTTTAGATGAGACGGAATTCTTTCATGGTATCAGAGCAAACCGGGCAAAAACGACCTGAGTTCGATTCCTGTTGAAAGCATTTAAATTGTCCACTCGATGGACCTCCTCCCCAAAAAAGAGTAAGAGGTGTTAATCCGGCCCATGAGTGAGGGGGAGTGTTAGGAATTAATATACAAGAATTAATTCCCAACCTCACTATATGAGTGAGGGGGAGTGTTAGGAATTAATATATAAGAATTAATTCTCAACCTCACTATATGGCCCATGAGTGAGGGGGAGTGTTAGGAATTAATATACAAGAATTAATTCCCAACCTCAGTATATGAGTGAGGGGTATATTAATTCCTAACCTCACTATATGAGTGAGGGGGAGTGTTAGGAATTAATATATAAGAATTAATTCCCAACCTCACTATAAGTTTTAGATGAGATGGAATTCTTCCAGATCCTAGCTTGGACCGGATACCGTGTCATAAAAAAAAAACATGATCACATAATTTCTGACTAACAACATATATGGATCTTATTAATTGTTCTATCTAGTAAGATGAAATACTAATACTTTCCATCACTCGTGGCCAAATTATCACTCCTACGATCTTTGGAGAAGAGGTCTATCGTGTGAACAATTAATTTAAATTGATTCACTAGCTTTGCAGCGAAAATTGAACCCACATGTGGATGTGAGTCTGAGGCTCTGGTAATAAGAAAAAATTATATATATCACATCTAAAAATCTAAACTTGTTGCTAGAAAGATGCGAAATCAATTCATTTATATTAATTCCGAGTTCAATATTTCAAAATTGTGTTACGCGTGTATCTAAAAATCCTACGTAATAGGAGTATATTAACACACAGATGATCAATAGGTAGAAAGGCTTAGGGAGACATATGATAATAAAATACATTGGAGCTAGCTAGTGACATCCCGATACAAGATTTATGTAATTATGCAAATAAAAACGATCTTTATTTTAAAGCCAAATGCATTGAAATAAAACTCGATCAAGGGGGTATTCAACCCTTACAACACGTACATATGATATATTACATATAATTAATTAGATTCATATAAATAATTTAGAAAACCATGAACGGAATTAAGTTTGCAAAGCTCTCATCACTTGGCAATTTTTGTTCACGCATCAGCTTGGATAGCTTCTCGAAGAGCTGACACAACTTCTTTCACACTCAAGTTGAATTCATTCTCCATCTGCATCCCCCAAAATAAATAAATAATATATAAAAACACAAATCATAGCAAACTCAAACTTGTGCATGTTCAATATGTAGTAGAATATATCATGCATGGTATATATATATTAGGATAAATATATATAGGATAGGATAAATATATTAGGATAGGATAGATATATTAGGATATGATTTAATGGGACAATTTGAAAAATTGATTTAAAATTTATGTTTGGATTGATGGATTAAATTTTAAATTTTAGTGTTAAATGACAAAAATACCTTTGACATTAAAAGGTATATATGTGGCAAATTGTAATTAATTACTTTAGTTGGCCGGTAAGAGCAGTACATAGTCAAATCACATCATTTTTATTCTCAAGGACTAATTAACTCACCTTCCCTCCTAGACTAATAATCATGCATGTATGTGATTAAGTGGGAAAATAATACCGGGCCATAATTAATCTCGGGCCAATTTCTAACAAACCAAACATGGAAATTTCATGGATAAAATAATATTTCCTACCCAATCCAATAAACCAAACAAGGCCTAATTTGATTTGAAATTATCAAGGAAAATAGTGGATAAAATTGAGATGAGTTATATATTCATAATATTCAACATTGATGCAAAACCAAAAGTACACAAAGTTGGTTAAGTAGAACACAAGTTTTATGATAATAGATCATATATAGATTAAAAGTCTGATTTGAAAAAATGGTGTTTATAGAATATATTTAATTGCATGGTGTTTATAGATTTTGAAATCTCAAATTAAACATACCATAGTAAACCGTATTTTTTGTGTTCCATAGTTTGTATATATGTAAGACACGTAGATGAAAAAAAAAAAAACCGGCTACAGACATGTGCTAATGAAGTGAAATACGAAAAGTGTAACAAATGAATCGAATGACAGGCTAATTACCTGAGCCACAATGGTGATGTCTAGGGCTACGTTTCCGAAAGCGGTGGCATTAGCACTAATCACCATCATGTTAAGGCTCTCCACCTTAGTTATTAACTTGGTAAGCACATCCTTCTGCTTCTCACAAATCACCTTCACCAGGATTTGATTCTCGTTCATCTTCACTTCGACCTCCGGGAGAGACACCTGCTCGTCGTTCGAAGACGACACCTCATCGTCCACATCCTCGTCCACAATTTGTGATTTCTTCACAACAACCACGGGCTCCATTGCCTTTCTTAGGGATTTTTCCTCGAGCACTTTGACTCTCTCTTTTAGCTCTTTGGTATACTTGATTGCGTCTTCAAGTATAGACCCTTTATCCATCTGCCAATATTATATAGTCACAAGATAAATCATTTTTTCAATTTTTTATCCGCATGAGGGCGCCGAGCGGCAATATTTATTTATTATTATATATTCTTCAAGGAAAAAAAACAGAAAAGGAGTCACATTAGCTAGTTATAGTACTGGCAATAAACGAGGACGTATGGCAGGTATATATATATGACGTCCACCTAACATGGTGGTACCCAAAAAAAAAAAAAAAAAAAAAAGAGGGGGAGGGGAGATATTTTAGATAGTTGGAAAAAAAATAAAATTATGTTTTCAATTTTGGAATTAAAGTTTTTGCCGTCCTTGGACTAATGAAATACACATTTTGATTTTGATCTCTAACCCAAATTTTGAATTCAGTCCAATTACAGGTAAATGAATCGATCAAATTCTTAGCTCGTGCATTTTTCTACACATGAGCAAATTCACGTCGGTTGATTTGAATTGCACACGAGCTAAGGATATGACTGATTCATTTACCTGCAATTAGGTAATTTGACTGAATTCAAAATTTAGACAACTTATGGGACCAAAATCAAAATGTGTTTTCCATCAAAACCAAATTCAAAATTAGACCAAGTTAAAGAGCTACAAAAACTTTAGTCCTCTCAATTTTATTATATATGTTCATCCCATTTTTTAGAAATTAATTTTTTTTAGTCCTTTAGCCTTATCATATTTTAATTTTCGTCTTATAACACTTTTTTTTCAACCTTTTGGTCCTACATGTCATATACTACCTACATAAAATATTATTAAAAAATTTATAACAAGTTTTAACTTTTAGATAAAACAAAATTCTTTAAATATAAACTGACTCCACGGTAACCATATCATTTTTCTACTTTATATATAAGCTAATCAATATTAATTAAAACATGTGTCGGAGATTATGAATATAATGAATTTGGAGGAGGGAGTACCTTTTTTAGACCAGGAATAAGGGCTGAAAGAGCAACGAATAACTGGCTGAGCTGCTCGCGCCGCCGTCTCTCCGCCATGATGTGTTCGTACGTCTGCGCTGGCGGACGGATTCTTTTCTTCTTTGTTGGCGAAACCCTAGCCTCCTCAGAGCTTTGGTTATATTTTCTTGGAGCCTTTAAGACTTGGGGAACCACAATTTCTTGATCAACTGGATTAATCTTAATTCAGAGGGAGTTAATGAGATATTAGCAAGGTGAAGGAATATATATATATAAACACAAATTAAACTAAATGTAATTGAATTAATAATTAATTTACCTGTTGGGGATGTTGTTGATCACATGAAGGGTTGTGATTTCCAAAAGTGAGAATGCCCACATTATTATGTGAGTAGTTGTGAGGCATCATCTCATGTTGTCCCTGCAATGGATTAGTTGAACAAGATCGTAGGTAGTTTTGAAGCAAGTCGTCGTCGTCGTCTTCGTGGTGGACGTAATTTGGAGCAGGCATAGCCGAGTCTTGTTCATCAAAAGGATCCATGAAATCACACTCATCCAGCAACGTTGAAATGTCCACTCCCTGCTAGCTAGCTAGTAATTAGGGTTCATCTTCTCTTTACGATAATTAATGTAACTAGGTCATGTTCGATAGTAAAGACTGATTAGACTGAAATTAGGATGACATCTAAACTTTATAGATTTTAATTAAAGCATAATATATCTATAATCTAAGACGTACCTATAAGATCTTAGATGAAGTTAATTAATCCAGATTTAATTTAAGTTATCAAACATGATATATATCGAAAACCCTAAACCATGTGTATGTTTAACAATATTGATGATGGAAATATATATGAAAAATGACTTAATTAGCGTATATATATATAATCGAACTGTGCCATGCATATATATGAAAAATGACTTAGCCTGTCTCATTAAAATTACTTTAAACATGTAGTACAAATACTATAGCTAGATTTGTGATGATATTCAATTCAGATCTAGGCTAGGGATAAAATTGGCCATAACCTAATTTAGCTATTTCTGCAACTTTAATTTTTTTGCATAATATGCACAAAATTAACTACTAATTACCTGTTGAGAAATCATTGAAATCGCCGAGGAATTCATATCATATAATAATATCCCTGAGAAACACTGCAGATTATATATATATAATGATATCGAAGGAATACAAAGGAAGTAACTGGTTAGTAGAGATTCATATATGAGATAAGAATTGAGAAAACCTAGTGGCCTTGTCTTACCTAAAACCTCTCAAACTAGCCTTCTCTCTGCCTAGCTCGATTATATAAAATTGGCCATCACTGTCTTTTTCGACTATATATATTTCGTAATTCGTATTCTCAACTTTCTTTAAACTTTACATTTTATTATTTATAGGTATTTAAATTAATTGGTAACATAGAGTAGATCTTTTGTAATTTTTATTTTTTTTTTGCATTATTTTCCTAAGTACATTAATGATATGTTTATGTATATATATTAATTTTTATAAACCCACTTAATTAAATCACACACAATATAAACTAAATACCTCATAACTTCTCAAAAAACGTACCCCCACCCATTAATTTAACCTTTTTTTTTATTATTATTATAAATTAAATAATATTCCTTTCCCACCCTCAAATCAGAATAGGCGGTTCCTTCTGGACTTCTATTTAACAAAGCCAAATTTTAAAGACTTAAATCAGTCCCCAATCTCGAGAATTAGGTTTTTCTATTTTTTGTGTTAATTTTATTATTATCTATCTTATTTAAAAGTACGTTTTCACCTTTTTTTTTTTGTATTAATTAATTTTGTGTTCTAATTCGACGCCAAAACAAGTAATGTAATATGACAATTGATATGTATAGATCTAGATATATTGTAGTACATAATTGATACTAAATTTAGGTTTTCATTTTTATAGATATTCAGTTGAGGTAAAATTCAACTAAAAGACAATTACGATGTAGTTGTAGTAACCCGTAAATAAGATTACATATTTCAATTTTGATATTTTACATCTTATTTTACTATAAGAATAATTGACGTGTGTCATATTAACACATATTTAAAATTCAGTATAACAAAATATGAGTAAAACACAAAAAGTTGAATAGAGAAATTCATCCGAGTAACCCGTTAGTCACGCGAGGCCGCTTCCAAGTTCCAAGCTAAGGTTTTATAATTGTGTTGTGTTGTGTCAATCAAATTCTGGCCATACTTTGATTTTATAATTGTTTTTCGATTTTAATTTCTACGTCATCACATAGGTGTAAAGAAAACAACTGCATTTGTTGCATCTGGCAACTGGCATCCTTTTTTTTTTTTTTTTAGTAACGTAACTAAAATTAATTTGTTATACTCAATCTTCTTAAATAAAATCAAGTCATGAAGCTTGTCTACGTTATATAAACGAACGAACGAACGAATGAAATGAAAATACTTCAAAAACAATGAAGACCGATCAACAATCGATAATTTGAAGACTGTTCGTCAATATCATCACGACAAGTCGACAACTCTGCTTACCCACACCAGAGATCAACAGTACTTAATCAATCACCATGTTCGTCCAAGTAGATGGCCTCATCCCACATGGCAGTTCAACAAGGACGAACAACAAACTCGAAAAAGAAGTCAGTCCACCTAAACCATCTCATCCCACCTACGAAGTGGATAAGAACAATCAACTTATACCGAGCAAGGATTACTTAATTTTATGTGGCCAAGAGTCACCTATGTGTACTCGTGTCCTTTAAAAAGATGAACAATGTAATAGAGGCATCTCATACTTACACATACTATAAAAATGGTCATTATAACCTAATTAATATAAAATCTGAATTTTAACTACAAAAATCTCTCTTAAACTTCCTCAAACTATCATCAAGAACATTAATTCAACGTAAGTTCTACATACAATTATAAATACTTGTTTGTTAATCAAACTTAACCCACATCAAATCGTCATAAATTAAACAAAATTCAACTTAAATAATTAGATAATTAAATAAAAGAATTGACCGTCTAACTATAACATATTGATAACGAGAAACTCGAGATTTTGGTCGTTAGCGGATAAAAAACGATTGCATACAAAGCTGCCCTAATCCACATGTAAGATGTGTGGATCGCGTGCACGAATTCTTGTTCACTTATCAACATATCTTTAACTACAAAGAAAAAAAAAAACGTAATTTCAAGATATTATATATGGGCCCACATTTGGTCATGAAAACAACAGATATGGACTAATATAGGAAAATGAAATTATATGTTATTGCGGGAGAAAATTGTCGTTTTGGTCCCACCTGCCACGCACCCTCGTTTTTTTGGTCCCATGACTTTCACATTTAGTCTCAATAGGTTAAATTTTATCACATTTGGTCCCAGTATTGTGCAAATTTTGTAATTTCGTCCCAGCTCCGTTAAGTTTTAACGGACAGACTCACGTGACCGTCAATTGTTAATTTTCACCCAAAATCAAAGTTCACCCTTAACAAAAATCCCAAATTTTTTCAGAACCCTAATATTGCAGCCAAAATCCCCAAATTCAAAAAACCAAAATCCCCAACTGATTCGATGAAGAAGGCAGCGAGGGCCATCCGCCATCGTCGGTGAAGAAGGCGGCGAGGTCTTTTTCGAGAGGGCCATCCACCCATCTTCTCTGATCTTCTCCGATGCCGGCGTAACGGTAGTGCACCTGAGATGCCGTCGTCTTCGCTTTAAGATGTGGAATAGAGAAAGCAGAGCTATCTAATCCGCCATTTACTCCGATCTTCTCCGATGTCGGCGTGGCGGTAGTGCACCTGAGATGTTGTCGTCTTCGCTTTAAGATGTGGAATAGAGAAAGCAGAGTATCTAATCCGCTGTTTACTCCGATCTTCTCCGATGCCGGCGTGACGGTAGTGCACCTGAGATGTCGTCGTCTTCGCTTTAAGATGTGGAATAGAGAAAGCAGAGCTATCAAATCTGTTGTTTACGACCCCGATGAATCCACCGCTCGCCTCATATCTCAATCAAATAAATCAATCTACTATTCAATTAATCACGATTAATTGTGCAGGCGTGGAGTACATTGTATCTGAAAAAATCTTCAACACACTTCCTCTGGAGTAATAGAGGCTCTGGCATTCTCACGATTACGAGGTATATACAGTACAATTCAATCAATTACAAATCGTCGATTAAAACGAAAGGGGAATTAGAAAACGTACAATTAAAACGAAAGGGATCAAGTCGGGGATGTGGGTGAACCCTAGGGTTCATGAGATTTTATTTACTGAAGTGTTAATTTTGAGCAAATTAATTCAGGCGAAAACCTAATTAATAGGGAGCATTTTGGTTGGGCCAAAAGTTGTTCCACGCCCTAAAGCTTCAGCTGAGGATTGGGTGAATACGGTGAATACGGGTGAACGATCTCCAGAATTCTGAAAAACCATCGGAAAAAAGACATCGTGTTTGTATTCCAGCGGAGGAAGGGGATCCCGACGGATCTGGAGCGGCGGAGGTCGCCGCCCAAGGAGGCGGAGGAAGAGGAGGGGGAAACGTAGGAACAAGGGCGAACTTTGCAGCAATTAGGGCAAAGTGTGTCGAGGCGATTGCGGAGGTAGGTTGGGCAGATTCCGACGATGGGCGGAGGGCCCTCTCGAAAAAGACCTCGCCGCCTTCTTCCCCGACGATGGCGTCGCCGCCTTCTTCCCCGACGATGGCGGATGGCCCTCGCCGCCTTCTTCATCGATCCGGTTGTGGATTTTGGTTTTTTTAATTTGAGAATTTTGGCAGCAATCTTAGGGTTTTGAAAGGATTTTGGATTTTTGTTAAGGGTGAACTTTGATTTGGGGGTGAAAATTAACAATTGACGGCCACGTGATATGCACGTGCATCTTTCCGTTAAAACTTAACGGGGCTGGGACGAAATTACAAAATTTGCACAATACTGGGACCAAATGTGATAAAATTTAACCTATTGGAACTAAATGTGAAAGTCATGGGACCAAAAAAATGAGGGTGCGTGGCAGGTGGGACCAAAACTCCCATTCTCTCGTTATTGCAGTAACGGACCCAGAAATTTTCGATAGGGGCCCAATTAACATTATTATAAAAAAAAAAAAAATATGTACTCATTATTTTCATCAAAATTAATTTCACATTATAAAGTTATCAATACGTCACATTCATTAAATTAAATTGATCAGATAAGTTGACTTTTGCTATGTTTTGGTACAAGTACGTTAATACTCCCTCCGTCCCGTGATAACTTGCACATTTTAACCGATTCACTTTAAAAAACAATTGAATTTAGTGGTGTAGAGTTAAATAAGAAAGCGTACTTTGAGTGATTTAATAAGGTGTAAGGAGGATTTAGTAGGATGTTAAAAAGATTTAGTGAGATTTAGTATAAAATGTAGATCCAAAATGAGTGACGATTTTAAAATAAAATGATGTTCCGATATATATTAATTTTATGGATTATTTTTATATCAGAAGTGTGCAAATAATTATAAAATAGAGTATTAATTTTAATATGTGTGAAATTACCAAAATACCCATAACAACTTTACAAAATTAGTGGGGGGCCCACGGGCCCCCTGGACATCACGTAGGTCCGTTACTGTGTTATTGTGTTAGTCACATATATATTACTCCGTATCAGTTATCAGCCATGTTTAATGAAAAAAAATACTCCGTATTAGATTTTGAATGATATTTAACTTTTATAAATTTTAAAATATAATGTACCTTTAATTTAAGTTATCAAACGATCTATAAAAGACGGAAGTCCATCTAAATTTAATTTAAGCTCTCAAACATTATAATTTTTATCTTTATATACGTTACATCTGACGATAAAAATATATACTCCCCGTTTTACGATTATTTGCACACTTCTTTTTTCGATCCGTCTCAAAATTATTTACACACTTTTTTTTTCAATCCTTTCCAAAATTAATTGCACAATCACAATTATATTTCAATCCTTTCCAAAATTAATTGCACAATCACAATTATACGGTACTAACATACAAAATTAATATATAACATCACAAAATTATTTTATTTTTGTCAATCATTTTAGATCCACATTTTACCTTACACCCCACTATATTTTCTATGCATCTAATTCAATCACTCAAAACATATGTCCCTTCTTTATTTGACATATACCTTACTAAATTAACCTTTTTTTTTTTTTTTTTAGTTTTTATGTGTTATTGGACACGTATAAATAATTTCGGGGACGGAGGGAGAACTCGTACATGAGAAATTATGTTTTTTACTTCATGTTTTGTTGATACTTATCACATTTCATGGATGACAGAAAATATATAAAATTTTATTTTTTTTAATAGCGCCAAAAATTAGCACTTTTGTCATTGAAAGCACCCGCAAAAAAAGAGTGTACTTTTTTAATCAGAGAAAAATGAAATTGAAATTAGTATATATATTAATCGAATTTCAGTATGTATATCTATAAAGTATGCACACGCTGTACACATGTACTCTGTTTACTTAATACTGAATTGTTGTCGTTTATGTTAAAAGCATTTATCGCAGTTACGCGAGGCATTTTTTGTCCTATTGTATTTGGTAGGTTAGTTTGTGAATAAAATATATTTATTTTGAAGGCACTGTAAATATGGGACTAATACGATAAAATGAAATTAGGTAAAAGACAAAAACTTTCTTGATACAATTTCCTAATTATATAATTATCTGATTAATGGGTTTTATAGGTCCCAACTCGATTAAAAAAAAAACTCTCTCAATTTATAATTTTTTGGATTAAAAAGTTCGATATGCATTTTGATTTTTTACTTATTTTTCGAGATGTTACGTACCACAATTTTTTTAGGCTCATATCAATGGCACACCTAGAATTATTAAACTATGGGCACAATAGAAAGATTGCACATAAACAATATCTTAAAATTAAAATGCATATAATCAAATTCGATAGGGTAGATTATGTATGCTCAGGTGCATACATGCACTTGATTCCATTTTAAACTAATCAGGTGATCGAATATAATATACATATTTCACATTATTAACGTAAAAGACTGCACTTGAAGTGTGACATTTCCTTTCTAACTCATTGATCCATTGATTTCCCAATTAAAAAAAAAAAAAGTTGAGAGGGAGAGAAAGATGATGCACAACATTGAAGGAAAAAATTAAGAAACAATAATCGGGTAGACTAGGTGGATGAGTGTCATTTTCATTAATATTGTGTTGCACTTTTGAATAATCTTGAATAACAGTCAATTATTTTTCAATTAAAAATTCAAAATAAATGCACTTAGTGCATATAAGATTTTGTCATCAAATTAACATAAAAACTTATATGAAAAAGCTTGAGAGATAACACTTTTGTCCAAACTTAGTATGTATGTCTCAAAATGAAAATAATATTTTTATCATCACTTTCCAAATCATCATTTTAATACACACTCATTTTATTTATAAATACGAAACCTCACAATACTGTCCAACTCATCTACTTTATATATATTCAATCAATATTTCTTAATACTCAAGTTATACATATAAAGTTTAGACAAAGCGAGCAATACATTTAGAACTTAAGTATAGTAAAAACTTATAAAAATATCATTGTTTTTAAATATGAATTAGTCTTGTATAACACTAGCTCTCGAATTAAATAGGCCAACAAATGCAACCCCAAATAGTAAAAACCCAATGATAATTGGGCTAGACTAGCTAAACAATGAGGAAAAATGAAAAAAAGACTCAATCTAAATTGGATTCAAACAAATTCCTCTTGTTAGCCAACAATTTCCTCGATATTGATCAATTATTCGATGCTCGACTTATATAAATAGTTCCAGTTTCTTAGTGTAGATTAGCCTAATATATATATATATATATATATATATATATATATATATATATATATATATATATATATATATATATATATAAAAGGTTAATTAATCAGACCAAGATAGATGTTTAATTAGGCGTAAAATAAAATTTATACCCGACAATATGTAAAAACACAATCAATTGTATGCATACTAAATTATCGAATGACATACTATCTGCAACATATAATTAATTAAAGAATCTAGTAATTAGTACGTTTCACACGATTGAAATTAGGTTGGATATAATTAAGTTATGGAAATGTAGAGCCTAGGAAAATTTTGTGTGTGTTTGTAATATTTTAAGGTCGTTTATATATATGCGATATCTATTTTAGAATATTAATTGGTGTAACATTTATATAAACGAATCCCGTAATGTACGTACGAAGTTGAGTTAATGATCCATGGACGAAGCTAATAGTGTGGCTGAGCTGCTTTTAATTCTTGTTCATCTTCACAATTCTCGACTATATATATAGTTTTTTTTAATTATTTTTTTTGGAAACAGTATATGAATTAATTAAGAGAGTACATGCGGGGTACTCGACCCTTACAAATACATTAAGAACGAGATAATCAAAATAAGAGTTCAACTCAACACCTATACATCCTCGATCGATCTAAGATCGATAAATAAATTATTCGAGGCGGAGAGCAGGACGAAGAGTGTCGACGATGTCTGTGGCGGCTAGGTTCATTTCTTTCCCCATCTGGATTTGTAATATGATCATATCAAATTAGCAAGGAATTAAATTAAGAAATTAATTAATTAAAAAGGAATGAATTAGGTATAAACCTGAGCGGTAATGGTGATGTCAAGGGCAAAAGTGCCAAAAGGGACGACATTTGTATTAAGTACGAGCAAGTCGAGCTTCTCCACCTCAGCAAGTATCTTGACCAAAAGACCCCTACGTTTGTGGGAGTGGATTTTTATCAGGGCCCGTTTCTCGCTTACTCGGGCTTCGATTTCTGGATAATTATAATTATCTGCTCCTGCCATCATCATATACTAATTTGCAAACGCCCCCTAGCTACCTTATTTATACATGTATGTATGTGTTTTGTATGTAGCATGCATGCGCGATCCACGTGACTCTTCTGAAATCAAATGTTGATCTTCGCAAAAGTTAAGCACGAGGACCCTTGTTGAACACCCTCGAGGGTAACTCATTTAACCAACTACTCCATTGCTTCTCAATTTTATTTTATTTTTAAAAATAAGATAACTTAGTTTTCATTATTGCAAACACTAACTGAAAGTACATTAAACAGAGGGTCTATCCAACAAAACGAACTATAGAACCGTCAAGCGCCTCTGGCTATCTTGTGCGCAAAAAAATTAGCAAACCGTCTAATAAAAGTTACCTTAACATTCGTGAATTGGGAAATCAAAGTCCTTCCTAGGTGTAGAATTAATCACATCAACAACTATCTTTGTGTCCTCCTTGATCACACAATTAATTATTCATTAATTGAGCCTTCAACCATGACAATGCTTCCGTAGAATTTTAAAAAAAAAAAATTAAAAGGAATTTCTATAAATTGGGGAAGTTATGTTGGATAAACCTCATATCAACAAATATGACCATTTAAGATATTCTTTGATGTTTTATCTTGTGTTTTATTATTTATAATTAAAAAAATATGACACATGTAATTAGTAGTTAAAGCAATAGTATTATTGTAGAAAGAAGGCATAAGCAATGCCTAAAAGTTACAAAAAGGAGCATAATAGAGAAACAAGCAAATATTTTGGTTATATGTTGGGCTGTTTAATTTCTTTAGCAAACATTGGGCCAAAACAATATCTAAAGTGGGCATTCTGAATATGGGCTAGTGGAATTTAATAAGGATTTTGTTGATGTTGGAATAGGTGTTGCATTTTATAATCCAACATTTCAGTTACATATTGTACTGAATGTGCCAACACCTACCACAACATCAGAATTTGCCATTTCTCCCTTTACTAACTCCTACTTAACTTGTGTTACTTAGTGATGTCCCAAACGCAGGTAGAAGACGTGGGCAACACCCAGGTCAAGCAGTTGCATGGGAGTGAGAAGTTTCTAAGCACAACTATGGAAGTTCCTACAATTATGGAGTGTGAAGGGAAGTTACAAGAAACTACCTTTGATCCAATGGCCAAGATTGATCAAGGGAGTTGTAGGAGTTGCAAGGCAGTTCGACTTGAAGGCTATAAATAGACCACACTGCCTTCATTCCAAAGTACAACAAGAGAGAAAGCTAAACTACATTACTATCTATGGAATGCGTGACGCTTCTAGTTAGAAAAACACTTTGTTCTTTCTTGTAGATTAGTGCACACTTATAAGCCCGAATATTTGTGTATTTAATCATAGTCGTTTATTAGAGAAGTACGTTAGATCTATAAGGGAGATAGTTTCGTATTTTTCTAGTAACTTTTCGAACTCGATTAGAGTTGTAATTGTTCAAAACCTTACAAGGTTGTTGATTTTGTTTCACTGATATTAAGAGATAATATAAGTGATTCGTGTAGATTAATTATTTAAACTACACAATTTTTTAAATACTCTTTGCAAAGTGTTTGTTTAAATTCCACTGCTCATTGTTGTCTCGTGTGTGCCAACACTAAGGACAACATCTCTGTATATCGCACGCACGCACACTTTCAGTTGGTATCAGAGCCAACTACTTGATACACTAAGTAGAGATTCTGCTTAGAGTGTGTGTTTATTTGCAATGGAGTATCCACTTTCGCCCGCACTAAAACCTCCAATTCTGGATGGCACAAATTATGCCTTCCGGAAACCTAAAATGAGGATGTACATCAAATCTATTTGATGAAAGAGCATGGAGGAGTGTTCTTGCTGGCTGGACTCAGCCAAGAACTGCTGCGGATGAGGACAATGAAGCCCGAATCAAGAGAGAGCTCGACTGGACAGCCGAAGAAATCACAACAGCTAGTTATAATTCAAAGGCGTTGAATGCAATATTCACCTCAACTGATGCATCAATGTTCAAAATCATTTCAAGCTGCATTTCATCCAAAGATGCATGGGATCGATTACAAGAACATTGTGAAGGATCGGACAGTGTACGAAGGACCAGACTTCGTATGCTTGGAACAAAATTCGAAAATTTGAGGATGAAAGAAGATGAGACCATCTCATCTTACAATGAAAAGCTGACTGAGATTTCAAATGAAGCTCATTCTCTTGGTGATCCAATCTCTAATACAAGGTTAGTACATAAAATTCTTAGATCAGTTCCTAAACGTTTTGAACCTAAGATATGTGCTATAGAGGAAGCTAAAGATAAAGATGTGCTAAGTCAAAATGAATTAATTGGTATTTTGAAAACATATGAGATGAACATACCTGAAAAGGCTGATAATGAAAAGAAAGTACTTGTTTTCAAAGGTGATGCATCATTATCTGCAACATCCAGTTCTGGAAAATCCCCTTATGTTACTGAAATTGATTCTGATGAAGAAAACTTTGAGGAATACTATAATGATCCTGATTACATGGCTTTTATGACTAGACAGTTTAAAACCTTCATGAAGAATAAAAAGTTCAAAGACAACTTTCAACCTAAGGTTCAGATTACTAATAATCAACAATTGCCTATTAGGAAAAACACCTTTAATCCTTCTAGACAATTAGAAAGAGGAAACAGGTTTAAGTCTGACAAAGATTATAGGAAGAATGTTAAATGTGATGCATGTTCTGGATTTGGTCATTATGCTAATGAATGTGCTAACACTATTCTGAAAAAGAAATTAAATTTCAGTGCTACTTTAAGTGATGAATCTGATGTTGAGCATGATCCTGAAAAAGACATTGAACAAGCTTTTTCTGCTAGAATTATTTATGATGATACCTTTGATGATGATTTGGATGATTTTTATTATGATGTGAAGACAAATGAGCCATCATTTGAGAAATCACTGAGTAATAAAATTCCAGAATTTAATTGTTTCACAAGTTCTGTTACAGAGACAGGTACATCCAGAAAAGTTGTTGATATTCAAGACTTATCTAACACTGTGTTCAAACTGGAAAGTCTTTTAACAAAGAAAGATAAAGAAGTTTCTAATCTAAAAGATAGACTAGAAGTATCTGTTCTTGATTTCAGAAAATATTCTTATAAAAATCCTTTGACAAATGAAGAACAACACATTTCATATTCTGAAACTGAAAAATTAAATCGTATTGTCAAATCTTTAACATTTGAAAATGATGATTTAAGAAATTTTGTCTTAAAACTTGAGAGTGTTCTAACCAAGAAGGATTGTGAGATTGAGAAACTTGAAGAAAAGATGAAGGAAGTGTCTTTAAGCTTCAAGAAATTCTCTGAAGGACAAGCAAAATTGGATGAATCACTGCTGCTCAACAATACAAGGAAAGCAGGTATTGGTTATAAAGGTAAAACAGTTCTTAAATCTCAAAATAATGGATCTACTGTTTTTGTCAAAGCTGTTGATGCTACTGTTTCAAAGAAAAGTCTTGTCAATATGAAAGAACTTGTGTGTAACTATTGTTTTAAAAAGGGACATAAAGCTTATTATTGTTTAAAAAGACAGAAGAATTTAAATGCTTCTGGATTGTCTAAAATGACACCACACACAAAGCAACATTCACAGAAAACATAATGGATTTCTAAAAATACTACATGTAATGTTGTCCATATGTCTTTGAAAGCATGTGTTCCTGGTTTATGGTATTTTGACAGTGGCTGCTCAAAACATATGACAGGTCAAATTGATTACTTATCTGATTACAAAGCTTATAATGGTGGTAATGTTACGTATGGAGGTGGATCTAAAGGGAAGATCATTGGTAAAGGAACCTTAAATGTTCCTGGATTTCCTAGATTACCAAATATTTTACATGTTGATGGATTACTTGCCAACCTTATTAGTATAAGCCAATTATGTGATGATGACTTGCATGTAAAGTTTGATAAAAATTCATACTATGTGCTAGATGAAAATTCTGATTGCATTATGATGGGTAATAGATCTGCTGATAATTGCTATTTAATTGAATCCAAAGTGAGCTGCAATAATGTGAAAACTGATGAAAGTACACTATGACATCATAGACTTGGGCATGTTAATCATAGACAGATTGATAGGTTGATTAGACTCAAAGCTGTTACAGGTTTACCAATGCTGAAATTTTCAGACAATCACATCTGTGGACCATGTCAAAAAGGCAAACAGGTAAGAGTTTCTCACAAACTATTAGGTCAGTGTTCTACACAACATTGCTTTGAATTGCTTCATATGGATCTTATGGGTCCTATGGAAATTGATAGTATAGGTGGAAAAAGGTATTATTTTGTCATTGTTGATGATTATTCTAAATTTACATGGATAGAATTCATAAAAGAAAAATCAGAAACCTTTTCTGTCTTTAAAACTTTATGCAAAAGATTCAAGACTGTCTATAATTCTAAAGTGTGTAGAATTAGATCAGACCATGGAAGAGAGTTTGATAACAGTGCTTTCACTGAGTTTTGTGAATCTAAAGGTATATTACAGGAGTTCTCATCACCTAAAACACCTCAGCAGAATGGGATAGCAGAAAGGAAAAATAGAACTCTTCAAGAGATGGCTAGAGTTATGCTATGTTCTAAAAATTTAGCCAAAAGGTTTTGGGCTGAAGCTCTAAATACAGCTTGTCATATATCTAATAGAGTCTTGATTAGAACAGATTCTAATAGTACACCTTATGAAATACTGAATAATAGAAAGCCTAATCTTAAGTATTTTCATGTATTTGGCTGTGTTTGCTACATCCTAAATGATAGAGAACAATTGCATAAATTTGATTCTAAGAGTGACAAAGGTTTTTTCCTTGGTTATTCAAGGAATAGTAAAGCATATAGGATCTATAATCTCAGAGCAAATACTGTTCAAGAATCTGTAAATGTGGTTTTTGATGATAACTTAAGTATTACAGGAAACAGTATTGAAGAGGATGTCTCAGACCTTGCTGATAGTCCAATAATTACTGACAGAACAGATCAGATCAAAGATGATGAACAGAATGAGGGAACACTCACAGACACATCTGCTGAAGTTACAGAAAATCCAGAAAATCTGTACAATCTGCATAAAACTCCTTCAAGGAGAGTGCAAAAGAATCATCCACAGGAGCTGATTATAGGTGATCAATCTACTGGAATTCAGACCAGAAGAAGGTTGGGTATAAATCCAAAAGATGTGGTAAGATCTATTTGCATGACTTCTGTGTGTAACAAGGTAAATCATGAGTGTTATCATTCTGCTATTGAACCTAAAACAGTAAAAGAAGCATTAAATGATGAACATTGGGTAGAAGCTATGCATGAAGAATTGAATCAATTTGTTAGGAATGATGTATGGACCTTAGTACCTAGACCAGATCATACAAATGTTATTGGTACTAAATGAATTTTCAAAAACAAAACTGATGAAATAGGCAATATTATCAGAAACAAAGCAAGGCTTGTTGCTTAAGGATATACTCAAGTAGAGGGAGTAGATTTTGATGAAACATTTGCTCCAGTTGCTAGAATAGAATCCATTAGACTTTTACTTGCTATTGCATGCTTTATCAACATTAAACTATATCAAATGGATGTTAAAGCAGCCTTTCTAAATGGAATCTTAATGGAAGAAGCCTATGTTGAGCAACCAAAAGGCTTTGAAAATCCAGAATTTCCTGACCATGTGTTTAAGTTAAAGAAGGCTCTTTATGGCTTGAAGCAAGCACCTAGAGCTTGGTATGAAAGATTAACTGATTTTCTGATTTAATTTGGTTTTACTAGAGGAGAAGCTGATAGAACTCTATTCATTAAGCATGAAAGAAATGATATTATGGTAGCTCAAATTTATGTTGATGATATAGTGTTTGGCTCTACTTGTGATGATATGCTAAAACTGTTTGTGAATGAAATGACATCAACCTTTGAAATGTCCATGGTTGGTGACTTAAACTATTTCTTAGGCTTGCAAATCAAACAGCAAAATGATGGTATCTTTATATCACAGAGTAAATATGCTAAAAATCTTGTGAAAAGGTTTGGTTTAGAGAATGCTAAACATATGAAAACACCTATGGGATCAACTCAGAAACTGAGTAAAGACAGTGTTGGCCAAAATGTTGACCCAACATTGTACAGATCAATGATAGGTAGTCTTCTTTACTTGAGCTCTACTAGGCCTGATATTATGTTTAGTGTATGTTTATGTGCTAGATATCAGTCTGACCCAAAAGAATCTCATATGCATGCTGTAAAAAGGATAATTAGATATGTTGCAGGAACTTGTGATCTAGGCTTATGGTACAACAAGGACACAAATTGTTCCTTAATTGGCTACAGTGATGCTGACTGGGCAGGAGATGCTGATGATAGAAAGAGCACCAGTGGTGGCTGCTTCTACATGGGAAATAATCTCATATCTTGGCATAGCAGGAAACAGAACTGTGTATCAAAATCCACAGCTGAATCTGAGTATATTGCAGCAGGGAGTTGCTGTACACAATTACTTTGGTTACAGAAAATGTTGTGTGATTATGGTTTACCCTGTGATACTTTAACTGTTTTTTGTGATAACACTAGTGCCATAAATATATCAAAGAATCCAGTGCGACATTCTTTAACTAAGCACATAAGTATAAGGCATCATTTCATAAGAGATCTAGTTGAAAAAGAGGTGGTAAAGTTGGAATATGTTTCTACAGAAAAATAACTTGCTGATATATTCACAAAAGCTTTAGATGATAAGAGATTTTCCTCTCTAAGAAAGTCTCTTGGATTATGCAATATCTGAACAATGTATCAAAAGTGTTGTACCAAATGCGGCAGCATTTGGGACAACACCAGATTTGTTCATTTAATTATTTCTTTGTATAAATTTCGTAAGTATTGGAGTTAACATAATTCTTTATAATCTTAGTCTAAAAGTCTTAAATTGAGTCTTGTGGAATATGAGAAAAGCTTGTACAATCTCTCAAATGCAAATGATATCACAAATTAGATGCTTTAAAAATCACTGAGTAACTAAGGACACGGAGCTCGCTACTACGATGTTCTCTTTTCCAAAGGTGATATATACTGCATCAAATCAAACACAAATCCATTGAGTAACTATGGGGCACGGAGTTCGCTGCTACGATGCACTCTTTTGAAAAGATGGATCAATGTGTAAATGTGATAAAAATTAAAGTGCAACACATATGAAGCAAATTCATGAAAAAACTGTGTTGAGATGTACAAAATGCCCTCAATCTATTCAACACCTGACTCAGACTTATGATTTTGATTTTTATAGAATTAATTAATTTCTGATAATTATTATTTTTATTATCTGCAAATATTTATTTGAATTTAATTATTTTATCTGTTCAGTTATTTATTAATCCATTTCTTTTATTTTTTAATTATCAGTAATTATTCTCCACAACAACACGAACTTTTATGGAGAAGTAGTTAATTCTTCCACTCTCTCCATTTCATTCCATACAGAATCGTGCTTCAACTCCCGCCTGAATCCCTCTATAAATAGACCTCATATGAATGCTATTTTATACCATCAAGCTTACATCTGTTTATGCAACACTCATTCCAGATTATAATTTTTGGCATAAGTGTTTCTTCAAAAAATTGGTATAATTGGTTGGATTTTTTATGATTATCTTCATTCCAGAATGCGAAGGGTCTAATCAATTAAATTTTACTTTTGCAGGTTCTTATCACTCTGATCGAACAGCACCTGGCTTTTCGAAATTCAAAATTCAAAATCAACCAAGCCATTCTTAACTACCCTGCAATTTCGTCTCAGAAACTCAAAATTATCCAAAAATGGTGACTATCACTGAAATTCCAAGCTCTCCCGCACCTGTTTTGCCATCATTTGTTGTTGGAACCATGATTGTTCCATTTGAACCAGAAACCTCTGCACTTCCACTCGTTGTGTACAATCCCTTCGATATCCGTTCAGAAATGGCACATGCAAACATCCTTGAGTCACACAGTGCTGCTGTTGATAATCGGTCACCTCCTCCATCACCAATCGCACACAAATCATTCCCTCTTGGAACCCCTTTCGAGAAATTGAAACGGGCATACGATGCCCTAGCTCGCAGAACAACCTCTCCAAAAATTATTTTGGGTGGAGAAACTCTTGACAATGCAATGTTTAGAGAAGATGTGCACATGGAAGACGCCTCATCGTCTGATGGTGAGATTTTAGCAGCGAAGATAGCAAGGTTACGGCAAAAGAGGAAATTCCCCACTAAACCGGCAAAAGGCACGGCAAAAGCCCCTGCTCCCGTCACTCGCAGATGGCCTGGTGGCCGTCGTGTTTCTTACAGGACACTTGGGAGACGAGTTGACTACTTTGGGAGGAAAAAGCCCAGAACGGACGGCGGCATAGCTCAACCGATCATCGTATCCAACTCAGATTCTGAGGGGGAGCCTCAAAATATCGATGATATCATCGATAACTTCCCAGAAGTTGTGTCCGTTGAGCATGCAGATGAAGACAGCCCCATTCCTCAGTCCGCACCCAAAAAGGCTCGAAAAACTCCACCAGTTGTCTCTCCAGTGGCTACATCCAAAAGCTCTTCTTCAGATTCGAACTCATACGCCTCTGCTCCCGAAGAAGAGGTACCTTTTTCGTCTGATTCCGATTTTAGTGATACTGAGGTTGAGTATAATGATCACAAGAGCACCCGTTATAAAACTATTCGTAATAGGACAATTATGAGCGAACGTATCCTGAAAATTTCTGATTTTGAAGCTACAAATCTCTTGGATTGGTTTAAAGAACGATCTATTTTGGATGCCTTATTGTTTGATGTACCGTATGTTGTTGATTGGATTCATGAATTTTATGCGAATGTAAGTTCCAAAACCGGTGATACAAACTCTAGGAGATATGGTTGTGTTCCTTTCCGGGGTCTTGAAATTATTGTTAATCCTAGGAAGATGAATATGCTGCTGAAAACGAAAATTATGGAAGATCCAGTGGTCACTGACTTTGATTTCATGATTAGTATACTTACAGGGGGTAAGATTACACATTGGGTACCAAAACTACTTGCATCTAGATTAACCAGCCTATACTCTGTTCTGCATAAAATTGTGTGTTGTAATTGGTTACCAACAACTAATAACACCACTTTAACCTTGGAACAAGCTGTCCTCATGTTTAAGATTGGACATCTGAAGCAATTCAATCTAGGCCATGTCATATTTCAAAATATGATGAATTTCACTTGCAATATGACTGGTAAAGGTCTTCTCCCGTCTCCATGTTTGGTGTATAAGCTGCTGGCAGATAAGCAATTCAACAGATTGGACACTGAGGTGATAAGTGGCTATGTTCCTACTTCGTGGTAGTGATCGTATTGTGGATTTACCTATACCGAAGCATAATGCCCACAACAGTGTTGATCCGAATATGCCATCAACTTCCACATCACATCCTTCCTCAGGTTGTGTTGCCTCGGTTTATCTGTTCTCACACTTTATTCTAAGGCAAGTGGACATTCTTCAAGGCACAATCACCAATCTTCAAAGTACTGTTGAAGACTTACTCATTCAGAAACGCTTCTGGGAGGACCTACTTTCTACCTCAACAGGGGGAGTAAGCTCAAATGTTCACAATACAGGTACTCATCCTATTTCAGGTCAACAAGATGCAGGTCCAGCTCAACAAGAAAGTGTTATTCAGATTCCAAACCAAGATGCTGATGCTCAAGATGATCAAGATATTGAGGATCTCTATGGAGATCTCAATATAGCTCTTTGAAGGCTTTGAAGAGTGAGGAAGTCTAGAGTATGGGGGAGTTCGTGCAGACTCTTGAAAATGCAGCTGATTATATCAGCCCAATCCTCCCCTTTACTGTTTTCAGTTATTTCCTCAATCTGTAAAAGTCTTTCTTATGTTGCTTACATTTCTGTCCCACATACATTGCTCTACATTTACTGTTTTTATTGTTTTTAAATCTAAGTACTTTGTTTTGACTTAGATGATGTGATTTAGTTTGGTTAAATACTGATATTGATTTGTTTTGAATATCATGGGTATTGTTTTCTTTATCAAAATTCTGAATATTGTGAAC
Organism: Galeopsis tetrahit; assembly: GCA_963675135.1. Taxonomy (NCBI): domain Eukaryota; kingdom Viridiplantae; phylum Streptophyta; class Magnoliopsida; order Lamiales; family Lamiaceae; genus Galeopsis; species Galeopsis tetrahit. The sequence continues at coordinate 3,830,262 of OY776120.1, forward strand.
ATTAGGAGTGTTGATGTAGAAAGGCCAAATTGGGGGAGATTGTTGATGTTGGAATAGGTGTTGCATTTTATAATCCAACATTTCAGTTACATATTGTACTGAATGTGCCAACACCTACCACAACATCAGAATTTGCCCTTTCTCCCTTTACTAACTCCTACTTAACTTGTGTTGCTTAGTGATGTCCTAAATGCAGGTAAAAGACGTGGGCAACACCCAGGTCAAGCAGTTGCATGGGAGTGAGAAGTTTCTAAGCACAACTATGGAAGTTCCTACAATTATGGAGTGTGAAGGAAAGTTACAAGAAACTACCTTTGATCCAATGGCCAAGATTGATCAAGGGAGTTGTAGGAGTTGCAAGGCAGTTCGACTTGAAGGCTATAAATAGACCACACTGCCTTCATTCCAAAGGACAACAAGAGAGAAAGCTAAACTACATTACTATCTATGGAATGCGTGACGCTTCTAGTTAGAAAAACACTTTGTTCTTTCTTGTAGATTAGTGCACACTTATAAGCCCGAATATTTGTGTATTTAATCATAGTCGTTTATTAGAGAAGTACGTTAGATCTATAAGGGAGATAGTTTCGTATTTTTCTAGTAACTTTTCGAACTCGATTAGAGTTGTAATTGTTCAAAACCTTACAAGGTTGTTGATTTTGTTTCACTGATATTAAGAGATAATATAAGTGATTCGTGTAGATTAATTATTTAAACTACACAATTTTTGAAATACTCTTTGCAAAGTGTTTGTTTAAATTCCGCTGCTCATTGTTGTCTCGTGTCTGCCAACACTAAGGACAACATCTCTGTATATCGCACGCACACTTTCAGATTTGACTATTTACACCTCCGATTGATGCACCCTCCCTAAAAAAATTCAGGATAGAAGCAGCCTCCTTCGAATGGCCCTAAATACAATTTTATCTATAAAAATCATTTACTAAACACACCCTCCAAACCATAAATTTTGTCTCCTTTAAAATTAAAAAAAAAATACAAACCCTAATCTTATCTCCCCTACCCCCAACCAGTCAACCACCACTGTCGTTGCCGACACCGCCAGCCTCCCGCTCTCTTTCCCTTCTTTCTTTTTTTTTTCTATTTTTTCTCTTTTAACTCCTTTCTCACTTTCATTTCCCCTTTCCCACCAAAATTGTCGTCACCACCGTCGCCTCTACTTTCACCACCGTTGTCTCCAACCTTGCTGATGCCGCCGCCCCACCCCTCACAGACCTGGGAAAATACAGTAGAAAAAAGTAAATAAATAAAACCTCCCATTCCCCCACCTGCGGCCGTGGCCGCCCCTCTCCCTCCCTTCCCTTATGTTTTTTTTTTCGTCTTTTTTTCTGGTTATTCTCCCACCCACCCCCAAGCCTGAAGCCTCCCCCTCTATGCGCGCAAGTTAGAAGAAGAAAGGTATGTCTTTTTTTTTTAGACACACCAGGTTTGAAAATATGCATTCTCGTAGACAACAAGTTGTGGATGGGAGTGTATATGGTCGATCCTAGTGTGTCAAAAATTCAAATTTTTTTTTTTTTTTATTTTCGACACACCAGGGTAAAAAATGTACACTCTCGTCGACAACAATTTGTTGACGAGAGTGTATATGGTCGGCCCTGATTTGTCAATTTTTTTAAAAAAAATTGAGTGATTGACGGAGGGGCAGAAATAATGGTGGTGGTGGTGGTTGCAGAAATTAGATTTAGGGTTTAAAGGTTGAACGAGAAGTGTAATTAATAGTGGGGGTGCATTTAGTAGTATAATATTATTTAAATAGTATTCTAGAATTTTTTTCATAATTATTAAATTAATAAAGTGATTGAGAAAGTGCATCCAACCGAAATAGAGGTGTAAATAGCCCGTCCATTTAATAATTTTTTTTTTTTTTTTTTTTTGATGGAAGTTAAATACCCATCCCTTTTTTCCCCTCCCCATGACTCGAACCCAGGACCTAAGGCCTAGGTAGTGGTGCTCTAACCACTTGAGCTATCCCACTTTGTCCATTTAATAATAATGCCTGCCAATTGGACTAAATATATTGGGCCTCAACATATTTTTATTGGGCGCGGCTAAAGGCACACACAGATCCTATGAGGACACCCAAGCGATGAGGACACACATAAAATGGATGAGAACACCCACTTGAAAATCCCAAAATTACACTCTCTCAATTAAAATTCTAACTACTTCATTCTCTCTTCTTCTCATATTCAGACACCCACCTCAATTTTTACATCTCCCCCACCACGCCGTCGCCTAGCCCCTCCTCCCTTCCTCCCACTCTCAGGCGGCCGCGACCAACCTTGTCATCCCTCCAAGCGGCCGTCGTTGCGGCACCGCCGTCTCGAACATGTTTGTTTTGGAAAATTTTTCGAACAGTGGGTGTTTTGGATTTATTTTTGTTGCAATTTTGGAGTTTTTTTGTTGAAAAATAGCGTTTGTTTTGGTTTTGGTGGTGGTGGTGGTGGGGGGGAGATAATTCTGAGAAATAGAACGAGTGGGTGTACTCATCTTCGTTTTTTTCATAAATTTTACCCTAGAGGTACATGGGACATTTCACATGTTCTGAAAGATTAAAAAAATGTTTGGTGGATGTACTCATAGGAAATCCGGGTGCATTTAGCCGCGCCCAATTTTATTCTTCTCTTAGCCCAATCATTATAATGACTACGAATTATTATTTTTTATAGCTAATAATCAAAATAGTGATGAGAATTGTATTTTCTCACTAGTATTTTAGTGTTAAATTAAAACGTTTATAGCTAAATTTTAAGACTTAATATTTGTGACTAAATTAAAATATTTTAATACTACATTTACAATGAATTATTATATTCTATAGTTACAATCTAATTTTATATCAAAACCATTGCAATTACATGAGTAAACCATTTAACTCTAATTAACCGAAGTTACATTAGTACATAAGAAAATAATTTCGAGAATATATATAAATTGACGAGTAATATTGTGACAACGTATGAGAAGTTGACAATGATCTTGCCCATATATGTGGCCATCCTGATTTATTCCAATTAATGAAGAAAATGATGTGTGCCCTGTTCACTACGAAAATATCGTCAATTAAAAAGCAGTACTAGTGACGGATATTTGTCGCTAAGTATGATTTGCGACGTGTAAAATCAGTTGCCGATCCGACATCATTGCTAAAATTGTCCTCATATTCTGATGTCCGTCGTAAATTTGTGGTCGACTGGTAGTAAAACTTGTTGATAAGCTATTGTTAAATTTTTTATCTATACATTAGAATTAAATTAAAATTGTAGTTCAGTTGTATCACCGTGCAATTAGATTCACACGAGGGTGGACTCTGATCGTTTTTTAAAAAAAAATTACTCCCTTCGTCCCGAAATAATTTGCATAGTTTGACCAGCACGTTGTTTAAGAAAAGTAAATTTAGTGGTTGATAATGTAAAATAAATGAGGGGTATTTTAGGTAATTTGATGATGTGTAAAGTGAAATGTATGAAAAAAACGAGTGTCAAATTTAAAAAAAAAATTAAAATGATGTTGTGAGGTTATTAATTTTGTGGGGTATTTCCATATTAAGAGTGTGCAAGTAATTTTGGACGTCCCAATAAGAAAAGTGTGGAAGTAATCACGGGACGGAGGGAGTATAAAATATTTGCAACTAGTCGAAAATCATTCTTAAAATAATAAGACCAAAATCATGGTCCTGACAAGGTTTGAACTTTGAACCCGAGTGCAAGTGAGTCGAGCCGGCTCACGATCGAACTATTCGCGTTCAACTCAATTAGATTCGAATCGAGCCTGAGCTTAACAATAGTAGGCTCATTAGGTTCGCTAACCTAATTGAGCTCACATGATCTACCATTGCACCCATAATATATTAATTACATATAAAAATGCTTTAATTATAAATAGGTAAAGTCTAGTATGCACTCGAGTGCATGCTGTGCACCTTAGTTCATGTGCATTTTTCAATTTTACTGACTTACACCTTTTATAAATGGTGTTACACTTTTCAATTACTACTAAAAATATTATTATACAGTTTAATAATTGAAAAGTGCAACACCATTTACCAAAAAGTGTAAGTCAGTAAACTGAAAAGTGCAACATGGACTAAGTGCACAACATGCACTCGAGTCCATAGTAGACCAACCCTTATAAATAATACAAATGTGTAATTAATGTTACGTAGGATATGAAGTCAAGTTCGATTGAGTATTTTGAGTTTTCCCTCAATTCGAGTTTCGAGTCACTACTCAACTCGGCTCATTTACAGTACCCCTACCCACGATACCCTCACTGATGGAGCTCTAGGGCTAGAGGCATGTCTATATGGAAGGAGATCATAAATCTATTTGCCTTATTTGCCTTTTCATATAATAACATTGATCAAACATAATAATAATAATAATAGCATATATGGAAGGAGATTAATTAAATTAATTCTCAGGTGCAGTGTGGAGCAGAATTGAACGAAGAGTAGTGAGGATTTCATCTTTGGTAGCTGCAGGCTTCTTTTCTTTATCCATCTACATATATATATTAAAACAAACAAATTCAGGATTAATCTGAAAAACATATATACTATAATTAAAATAAAAAGGTGATGGAATATTATACCTGAGCATTAACTAGAATATTATCAAGGTGGAGGGTGAAATCCCCAAAGGGAGTTAAATTGGTAGTAACCACACTCATATTCATCTTCTCAATTTCATCAAGTATTTTGACAAGAACACCCTTACGTTTCTCACACAGGATCTTGATGAGCACGCTTTCGCCACTTATTCGGACATTGATTTCCGGCAGAGAAGAACCCTCGTACTCCATTACTAGAATAGCCTCTCTCTTGATGGATATATGATATTCTTGTTTTATACTTGCGTGCAAGGAACAACACTAATTATATACTCCATCCGTCCATGAAATGTAGTCCCATTGAAGTGGGACACATTTTTAAGAAAAAAAATAGATAAAGTAAAAGTATTGTTGAATATTGTGGGGTCCATTGTGAATAAAGTGATTGTTTGTAAATAAAATTGACGACAATTTGAGTAATTAAGTGATGGTTGAAGGGTGATAGTTTCCATAAAAGATATGGAACTACCTTTTGTGGACAAAGAATATAAGGTAAATGAGACTACTTTTTATGGACGGGAATTATTAATTAACAAGCTAGGACAAATTATATATGTATATTGATGGATCCATGAATATTGGATGGTAATGGTATCTCCTACTACACAATGATTTTTCAGTTCGATTCTCCTGTTTCACTTTTAGTATTTAACTGATATTGATTGTTTTTTAATATGACACATGTCAATTATCCATATACAATTATCCATATAGTGGAATAAGATGTAGAACACCAAAATTGGAACAGGTGGTCTCATTCGAGTATTTTTCATATTTCACTTTAGTAAAAACGCCAATACTATGTGGATTGTGATTCTGTATTTTAATTATAATAAACCAAACGGCGAAGTAGAGCGCTACAAGGCTCGTTTGGTTTATATTTAATCTTGTACACCCATTTTGAATCGACTATTTTCTTGCCGGGGGAGTAACCACAAGACTCCATGTGCCATTCTCTTACAAGGCTTGAATCTCTTTCTACATTGCCTCCCTCCATAAAGGATCTTTAACAACCTGATTAAAGAATTTTGGACGTAATAATGTTTTTTGTGACTCTTGTGTACAAGCTAAACAAACTCGTCTACCCTTTCCTTCTAGTTCAATAAAGAGCTCTTGTTGTTTTGAACTTGTTCATTGTGACATATAGGCATATTATAAAACTGAATCATTTTCTGGTTACCGTTATTTTCTCACAATTGTGGATGATTATAGTCGGGGAGTATGGGTATATCTCATGAAGAATAAATCTGATGTTGGCAAGTTGTTAATTGAATTTTATGCCTTGGTTGGCAATCAATTCGGTTGTAAAATTCAGCGAGTTCTTACAAATAATGGTCATGAATTTCAGTCAAGTGTTCTTCTCGATTTTTATGCTACTCATGAAATTTTACTTGAAACTTTGTGTACCGACACTCCACAACAAAATGGAGTCGTAGAGCGGAAACATAGACACATTTTTGAGGTTGCTCGTGCCCTTCGGTTCGAGGCTGGCTTGCTTATAGAATTTTGGGGAGAGTGCATTTTGACAGTAGTATATATCATAAACCGCCTACCTTCTACGACAATCTCTCATAAAACACCACATGAGATTCTTCTTGATAAAATCCCTGGTTATGATCACTTGAGGGTATTCGGGTGTCTCGTATATGCACATGATAACAAGCATAAGGACAAGCTCGGTGAAAGGGGGAGTCTGTGTATTTTCGTGGGTTATCCACCGGGAAAGAAGGCATACAAGGTGTTTGATCTTCGGACTCACAAAATATTTGCCTCACGAGATGTTACCTTCTTTGAAGAAGTTCTGCCTTTTAAATAAAGCAAGAATTTTGATACATTTGGGGATGTTTTTTAATCGGCACTACAACAGGTTATGGGTACCACCACCATGGCTCCTTTGGTTGCAGATTTGCCAAGTCATTGTGTGCATGTACGACCAAATATTACACCAACAGTTGAGCAGGTCGACAATGTGGATCCTACGGATAACTGTCACATACATGAACTAGTAACAGAGGCGTCTAACTCGGTCGAAACAGCACTCATAGATGAGCAAGTTATGTTGTCCACTTCAACGGACGTTGCACCACGCATCAGTCAACGAATTAGAAGACATCCAAAGCATTTTGACGCCTTCGACACTGACCTGCCACCTTCACTCGACCATTCACAAAAAGTTGCCGATTCAGTAACCTCCCCAATATATCCTCTCTCTCATTATGTTGCTTACGATAAATTTTCTGCTTCACATAAAACTTTTTTAACGGCCATCACATCCCGTGATGAGCCAAAATTCTTTAATCAGGCTGTTAAGGATCCCTTATGGAGGGAGGCAATGTAAAAAGAGATTCAAGCCTTGGAAGAGAATGGCACATGGAGGCTTGTGGTTCCTCTCCCGGCAAGAAAATAGTCGATTCAAAATGGGTAAACAAGATTAAATATAAACCAAACGGCGAAGTAGAGCGCTATGAGGCTCATTTAGTAGCAAGGGGGTTTACCCAGATTGATGGCATTGATTTTCATGAGACGTTTGCGCCCGTTGCAAAGCTCGTCACAGTTCGCTGCCTACTTGCTATTGCGGTGAAAAATAATTGGGAAGTCCACCAATTGGATGTGAACAACGTTTTCTTGCACGGGGATATTCATGCAGATGTGTACATGAGGCCGCCACTAGGCTTTGTCAAACCTGGGGACACACGTGTATGTAAATTGGAAAGATCACTATGTAGCTTACGGCAAGCTTCACGTTGTTGACATCAAAAGTTCACCCAAACTCTCTTAACCTACGTCTTTCGTCAATCCAAGGCTGACCATTCCCTATTTATACTCCGGAAAGGTACTTCTTATACCTCGGCCTTGATTTATGTTGACGACGTCATATTGGCAGGGAATGATACCTCACATATCCACGACGTCAAACAATTTATGCATAATGAATTCAACATAAAGGACTTGGGGAATTTGAAATATTTTCTTGGTATTGAGGTAGCTCGTTCCCCTAATGGCTTCATTTTAAGCCAACGAAAATATGCACTTAACATCCTTGAGGAGAGTGGTTTACAAGCCAGTCGGCCTAATGTTTTTCTCATGGAGCAGAATCTAAATTGACACCCGATGATGAGACACCCCTTGTCGATGCTTCACAATACCGCAGGTTAGTCGGACGGATCCTCTACCTTACGATCACAAGGTCGGGCATCGTTTTTGTCGTAAATCAGTTGAGCTAATTCTTGAGTGGGTCGCGTCAATCCCACCTTGATGCTTCTTTCTGGGTCATTAGATACCTGAAACAGACGTCGAGTCAAGGTATTTTCTTACCTTCAAAGGGTGTTCTTAACCTTGAGGATTTTTGTGATGCCGATTGGGCTGGAGGTTCCTTAACACGTCGATCGAGTACGAGTTATTTTATTTCTCTAGGAGGTGCACCTATTTCCTAGCCCACTAAGAAGCAAATTGTTGTCTCTCGTTCCTCTGCTGAGGCGGAATATCGAGTCATGGCAGTCACAGTCAACGAGTTGTTATGGCTATGATGGCTTTTGCAAGAATTTGAGGCATTCCAATCTGGACCGACACCTTTATTATGTTATAATCAGGCAGCTTGGCAAATATCTATGAATCACGTCTTTCATTAACGGACGAAGCATGTTGAAATGGATTGCTACTTGTGCGGGAGCACGTCGTTAGTAGCGATATTACACCATGTCCCATCTCTACAAAGATGCAAGTTGCCGACATATTTACAAAAGCACTTGGAGTAGGTCGTTTCCAGTTTTTACGTAGCAAGTTGGGTGTTCGGAATCTCCACACGCCACCTTGAGGGAGAGTATTACGAGTTATTTATTTATTTGGGCCCATCTAATATTTTATACACATGCTATTGTATAAAGTCCATATATATTGATTAGATTTAGCATTGCACTTTTCTTATTTACTAGCATAAACTATGTATATATATTTTCCCCTTTGTGAATAAAGAAACACAACAAATACAATTATTTCTCATTCAAGATTTTTGGTGCATTCAGCCCATCCTCAATCTTGCAGGGGCATATTAGGGACAATGTATCAAATTCGTCTCAATCCAATCCAAAGATTATGAAGATCGGCAGAGGAATCTAAAAGATCACGAAAACGATTTAATTAATTTGGACAAAAATATATATAGTTACTTGCCATATATTTTTTTTTAAGTCAAAAAAAAAAAAAAAAAACTCAAATTTAATTTATTTTATTTCTCATATCAAATAGTACGTACAATACTATATAAAAACAGCACATATTTTAGAAACATAGTAATTTTTTTGTAAAACGTTTTTATGTTGTCACGTTGACATGTAATTAAAGTGTTTATTTTATTAGATATTCTAATGTAACTGAAATTGTTACATTTTATAATCGGCAAAGTCTAGTATGCACTCGAGTGCATGATATGCACCCTAGTCCATGTGCACTTTTCAGTTTACTGACTTACACTTTTGGTAAATGGTATTGCACTTTTCAATTATTACTAAAAATATTATTATACAGTTTAATAATTGAAAAGTGCAACACCATTTACCAAAAAGTGTAACATAGACTAGGATGCACAACATGCACTCGAGTCCATAGCAGACCAACCCTTTATAATCTTATTAATTTTTAGAAAGGTTGTGTATTATATTTTTTTAGTTAATGGGAACCTTGAATTAAATTTCTAGGTACCTCGCCGGTATAAAACACAAATAGATAAAATAGCTAGGAATGGATGCACTAACTAGGTGTAAAAAAAAAAAAGGCAATGACAATTGTACATTACATTCCACCAGTAACTGCAATTGTATATTACATTTATCATAGTAAATTTATGTACATTATTGAAAATAAACTACTGTAAAATGAAATTAAATTTTTTTTTTTTTTTGAAGTGGTTACAAAGATCAGAATAGTGATACAATAATTACAAACTCAAGATCTTCAAACCGAGACATTAGGCGTCATTGTCACCTCCAATCGTGAGGAAGTAATAAAACGAGTGAAAACTTTGTCCACTAAAGAAGCACAGATCTCCATTTCTCGAATCGAGACGCCCCACACTAAAGTATCAACAGCTCAAAAAAAACTAAAGATAAAAATATAAGGACAAAGAATCACCAAACGCCAAAATCTTCATCCAAACATCACCAAATCCCAAAAAAGGGAAAGCAGGTACCAAAGGGAGTCCCAAAAGGAAGCAGGCCGCGTAAACGCAGAAGAGTTAGAGAAACCGTCAACAGAAATACGCAGAATTAAGGTAAAAACATCTAAGGAAGCAGTAAGAGAAATACAGAAAAATAAAAGAAAAACAACTAAAACACCGGAAAAATAAATGGGATCAACGGAAGACTCACCTGATCGACCACCGTAGCACCGTCAGGGAGGATCTATCCATTGATCCCAACTAAAAATCTAAAAAGAAACTCCTAACCCCACTGGATGCTCTGGTGACAAAAGAAATTAAGCGATACGGTGGCGCTACGGATAGAGCGATGGAGGAGAGTGGTGGGTTGAGGAGGCAGAAAGGTGGGCGGTGGTTTTGTAAGCGGTGAGTTGTTTTTTGTAGGCGGTGGGTGGTTTTGAAGAGGAGAGAAGGGGGAGAAATTTTTTTAGAGAGAGAAGAATCTTGAGTTAGGTAGCTAGAAACTTAGTAAAATGAAATTAATAATAATAATAATAATACATCTTCTGATTGTGGAGATGTTGGCGACTCAACTTTTGGAGATATTATCAAAGTTTGTAAGAGGGTAATTTCCTCTATTCATTTATTTTCTACTTTTTATGTTTATCGTGTGATCAATGTTAAGACACACAGTTTTACTAAGGCGGCTATGATGTTCTCAAATCCTCATGAATAGTATGAGCCACCTAATAGAATTTGAATATCTTTCCTTTTTTTTTTAAAATACAAAAACAAAGGTAAATGGAAAGTGCCAAACTATGTTCCCGATAGAAGATCGTGGAGGATCTTTTATTAGGATATGATGTTTTGTGTTATCTCAATTTCAGTGATGGAGACCGTACATATGAGAAATTTTATTCATATTCTATTTTTTATTTATAGAATATCCATTTAATCCAATTTGACTAGCTTGTTTTCCTATACCTTTTTTAAATAGAAATATTGCATGTGCAATGTATACATAAGTTCTTCTCGATCCATGTAGTATATCTAGGGGTGTATATGAGTTTAGTCGAGATGAGTAGTGTCAAGCTCGAACTCGACTCAATTAGAAGATTCGAAGGTCGAACCCGATTGAGTTTTTTTTTTTTTTTTATTAGCTCGAGCTCAATTCGAGGAAAATTTTGAAATACTAGAGCTCAACTAGACATCTTACATAACACTAATTAAATATTTTTATTTTTAATTAAAGTATATTTATATAATTAACATATTAAGGGTAAAATTATATAATTATGTGAGCTTTATTAAACTTGCGAACCTAACGAATCTACTATTGTCCGTGGCGGACCTAGGCTTACCCAAGGGTGGCCATAGTTCCCCCTCAACCCCACCCCTCCCCTCCCCTCCCCTCCCCTCCCCTTCCCTTCCCTCCCTCTTATATATATTATTAAAGTTTATTTTTTTAGTTAATTTTTTTTAATTAAGTAAAACTAATGATATATTAATTTAATAAATTATTTTAATAACAAGTTTATTATAAAAGTCGTCTCAAAATAAATTTCTTATTACACTTTTAGTAGTTATATACTATAAAAGTGATTATTTTGTACGTATTTTAATTGCAAACTAACTTCGAAAATAATATTTTACTTGTTTGAGACTATTATTAATAAAAAAACGGATCACTTTGTATTATTTTAATATTGTTTAAACACGTTTGCAATTAATTCATGTAATATTATATTATACATAAATATTATAATTATACCTATATTAATATTTTAGGTCATTAATTTCCCTTCCTCTTTCTAACCTCTAGTTCTGGGTCGGCCCCTGACTATTGTTGAGATCAAACTTGAGCTTGAGAACGACTCGAACAGCTCGAGCTCGACTTAATTAAATTCGAATCAATTTAAATTTTTTTTCGAGTCGAGTAGCTCGACCCTAAATATCCCATCCACAAATGTTTTTTTTGCTTTTAATATCATATAAATATTTTATAATATATTACTAATGAATCCAATTAAGTTTTAATATGTTTCAATAAAAGTTTCACTCATTCCTCTCATTACCTACAAAATAATGTTTATACAATCTGTATGCAAACATCTTTTAATTTTTATGTTTTAAATTGTTATATACTACAATCGTTTCATATTGTTCGACGCTAATATTTTACTAATACACTTAAAAATTATTATATAATTACTAAAAATACATAAACATTAATGATAATTATTTTTTCTTTTATTTTTTTATTAAAAAATATTTTAAAAAAATGGGAGGGGTAGAGACAGTGCCCCTCTCTCTCTCTATATATATATATATATATATAATATGGAGATATATTTGAATGCAAAATGTCAAAGGAATGAAAGGATACGGTCATCTATGGACCAATTTCTATTTTTCTTTTTTGGGGCAAATTATGGATCAATTTCTAGTTTTCTTTGTTGGGGCAAATTATGGACCAATTTCATTTGTGGCTGAGAAAGCATGCCAAATCTCTCTTTGTCCTCTCCTTCTCTTTCATTAATGCGTTCCTATTCTTATAATTTGTAAAATCAATATTACAGCTTGCATGTTATTATCACTAATTAGTTAATAATTGTAATTCTCGATGGCCATTTGCATGTGGTTGCAATACTTTTAACTAAAGAATACCAATTTTATTGCATGTCTATTTATTTTTCTTACTCGTGTAGTTTTTTAAATAAAATAAATAATGTTTCTATTGTTTAATGTGTGTTCATTTTTACCATTATCAATATATATGTTTGTATTTATATGTGTAATTAGTTAGTTTAATAGATTAAAAATATAATTAATATATACTTCCTCATATTTAAAATGTATTTAAAATGTGTGAAACAACGTTCTTGTAGCGCACGTGATGAGTACATGTGGAGCTAAAAGAAAAGAAAAAATAATTATATTTGAAGGGATGTAAATCATCCTATCTCCTCCAATCACTGAAATTGAAATAACCTAGCTATGATGTTTTGATCTTTCACTTTCTTTAAAAAAAAATTAAGCTTCCATCTTAATTAATGTCTTAGAAAAATTATGAAACAGCGTCCTTGTAGCGCACGTGATGAGTACATGTGGAGCTAAAAGAAAAGAAAAAAGAATTATATTTGAAGGGATGTAAATCATCCTATCTCCTCCTCATCCTATCTCCTCCGATCACTGAAATTGAAATAATCTAGCTATGCTGTTTTGATCTTTCGCTTTCTTTAAAAGAAATTAAGTTTCAATCTTAATTAACATCTTAGAAAAATTATGAAACAACATCCTTGTAGCGCACGTGATGAGTACATGTGGAGCTAAAAGAAAAGAAAAAATAATTATATTTGAAGGGATGTAAATCATCCTATCTCCTCCAATCACTGAAATTGAAATAACCTAGCTATGATGTTTTGATCTTTCACTTTCTTTAAAAAAAATTAAGCTTCCATCTTAATTAATGTCTTAGAAAAATTATGAAACAGCGTCCTTGTAGCGCACGTGATGAGTACATGTGGAGCTAAAAGAAAAGAAAAAAGAATTATATTTGAAGGGATGTAAATCATCCTATCTCCTCCTCATCCTATCTCCTCCGATCACTGAAATTGAAATAATCTAGCTATGCTGTTTTGATCTTTCGCTTTCTTTAAAAGAAATTAAGTTTCAATCTTAATTAACATCTTAGAAAAATTATGAAACAACATCCTTGTAGCGCACGTGATGAGTACATGTGGAGCTAAAAGAAAAGAAAAAATAATTATATTTGAAGGGATGTAAATCATCCTATCTCCTCCAATCACTGAAATTGAAATAACCTAGCTAGCTATGATGTTTTTGATCTTTCACTTTCTTTAAAAGAAATTAAGTTTCAATCTTAATTAACATCTTAGAAAAATTATGAAACAACGTCCTTGTAGCGCACGTGATGAGTACATGTGGAGCTAAAAGAAAAGAAAAAAGAATTATATTTGAAGGGATGTAAATCATCCTATCTCCTCCAATCACTGAAATTGAAATAACCTAGCTATGATGTTTTGATCTTTCACTTTCTTTAAAAAAAATTAAGCTTCAATCTTAATTAATATCTTAGAAAAATTATGAAACAGCGTCCTTGTAGCGCACGTGATGAGTACATGTGGGGCTAAAAGAAAAGATAAAAGAATTATATTTGAAGGGATGTAAATCATCTTATCTCCTCCTACCACTGAAATTGAAATAACGTGAGACATTGTATCCTAAAAAGATTCTTGCCACTTTCATTTTGCCTTTGTTTCCAAATGTATACATTTATCATTTTTTTTTTTTATAATAATATTTTTAATTTTTATATTAATTATTTTAATACATCGTATCTTACACAATAGAAAATGAAGAGTTAATTAAGAGGGAGTGATAGTTACCCATATAACCTTTATATTACCTTTTTTTTTTCTCTGTTATGTTTCCTAAATTTTAATTTTATATTTCCTTTTTTTTTTCTCTGTTATGTTTCCTAAATTTTTTAAAAATTTAATTCATTCTCATTTTTCAATTCAAAGTAACTCAAATTTAAAATCACACTGACTTGAATAATAATGATGCTCTAACCACGAGAGTTATTTACTTTCATCACGTCAGCTATCCTTTTTGTTTTCGTTAAATTGTACCTTTTGTATCTTGTTTCTACTCTTTTGCTATACTATATTTATTTATGTATTTTTGCTTTCATCCACATCATTTTGTGTTGTTATATATGGAGCTAGCCAAAAGATTATTAAGAGATCATTTTAATTTGCTCCTAGTGTATCATTTATATGATCGAACAATTTTATCAATAGAGTTTAAAAGAGTTTTGTGTGAGATATAGTTCTACTTTAACATTTGAGTCATACTTGAGTCTATAAATTGTATAATAGTAACATATACTAGTAGTAAATATGATTTTCAACTTATAAAAGTAATTTAGGTTCTAAAATTAAAAATAAAAAACCGAAAAACAAAATAACCCAATTAGATAGCAACAAAAGTATATATATTGCCATTTGCCAGAGAAGGACCAACTCACTAATGGCGGTGGACCATGCATCGTTTTCAACCTAGGCTGGTTTCCAAAGAGATCACGTTTTCTTCATTAATTACGTTTTCTTCATTAATTATATTAATATTTGTCCAATATTAAACAAAAAGAACAAGAGGAGTTGCATGTGTACTTAAATGGACATACTCATACCATCAACTTCATTCAACAATTAATTGTGGAGCCAAATGGAGCTGGATGAGGTTTCTTCTCCGCCAGAAATCGGGGTCCGAATAAGCGGCGAAAGCGTCCTCATCAAGATCCTCTGTGAGAAACGTAAGGGTGTTCTTGTCAAAATACTTGAGCAAGTTGAGAAGATGAATATGAGTGTGGTTAGTGCCAGTTTAACTCATGTTGAGGTTTTCACTCTGCTTGATAATATTGTAGTTAATGCTCAGGTAATTACCTTCTAATTTCCATCACTTTTTATTTTAATTAATTATAGTATGTTTTTCAGATTAAAATTTATATATATATATATAGATGGACAAAGAAAAGAAGCCTGCAGCTACCAAAGATGGTATCCTCACAACTCTTCGTTCAATTCTGCTCCACACTGCACCTGCAGAGAATTAGTTACAATTTACAAATCAATGTTATATATATTGCATGCATGTATAATGAATTTTTCTTCAAGTCAATGATGTAAGAATGTTGCTAAGTTTATTTTATGTGAAGGATGGTTGATTTTGGCACACCTCTGTTTTCAAGATATGTACAAGAATGTGATGAATATAAAGGCAAAATTACAAAGCCCAGAAAGGGAGAGAGGTGTTTTCAATACAATAATTAAGCAGAGTTATCAGTGATGTCATGTGGTGACATACAACATTAGAGAGAATTAAAATAGAAATCAATGAATTGCCCAATTTAATAAAATGGGGGGTACACTCTATCTAAATCCCTAACATTGGATGAACAGATCCAAATTAGTTAAATATCATACACACCTAGAATAAGATTCAATCCTCCTCCTGGCTCCATATCTTTACTGTCTTGTCAGCTCCGAGAGAACCCGAGGCAATCATATTCTCCTTCGGGTGGCATGCTACTGATAAAACTGCATCCGTATGACCTTCGAGCTTTTGAACTATTTTGCGAGACTGGAGCTCCCATAAGTAGACACAATTATCCTCAGATCCACTCACTATGTATTTTTCGTTTGTTATAGAAAATGTAGAAGATATGCAGTACTTTGAGTTGACATGGCCGGTATAAGTTTTCAGGAATTGTCCAGTAGAAAAATTCCATAGCCGCTGCATAATCAAGGTTGAAAAGGGAATGAAAATTAGATGCAATTGACAACTCAAAATATACTGTAAATCTGTAAAGATTAGCTAAGAAGCAATGCAATTGGATACAGACTAATGCATAAGAATATTCACAAAATTTACAAGGAACTGATACTTTTTAATAGAACAACTAATACTAACAAAGTACTCCGTAATACTTTTCTGTGAAGTATACTATCTATCTTCATAAACAAGATTAAGGAGTATAGAATCATTCAGCTCGGAATATCTATCTTCATAAACAAAGGAGTAGCCATTGAGGGTATGAGTATAACTTTTGCACAATGGCGTCAAAAGGATACTAAAACGAAGCCCTAAATTAGTTGCTAGGCTTGACTGAGCTACAAGGTTGAGATTTTATTTTGGGTTAATAACATTTTAAAAGGTGAAATCAAAAGGAACTTGTTGTGTTTTACACCATTGTAACAAAGTAGGTAATCAAGTAACAAGATCGCTAGATTTATTAGATCAAGCTCCTTGAATTAGTTCAGTTATCCATGCACAAAACTACTTATAATCAACAGAGAATATTACTGAATAAAAAGTTGAAACGAAGAATTTAATCTTCTAGGCATATCACGACATGGTAATCATGCATGTTTTGACTAAACAAACCACATGAAACAAATCTCCAGAAGCTGATGCAGAAGCTTTGTACTACTTGAGTGCTTATCAAACATGAAGTGTCAAGTAATAAGTGCAACCCAAGTTTATAACAGTTGGAGTATAACACTAAAATAACTTCAAGCAGACTAGATTCTAAAACTTCATCCATTTTCTCCAAGGACTAAATCCTTTCAAGATTCATTGCAAAAAAACTTGCAAAAGATCAAGTGGGAAAGTGCTCTGTTATGCATTTGACACTTCAGGTTCAGTCTTTTATTTCTGGATAATTGAATAAAGTGCTATCAATTATCACGCATACTCCTCAATTTATTTGTTAGCTTAATTTATTCAATCACATTTACCTTGTTTAGAGGTGAATTGTGTTGAGCGCAAAGAGATTGATTATAATAACTTTGATTTTTGAAACATGACTTTTTTTAGATTGAGGGAGTAGTATGGGGCGCAAGATATTGGACAATTGGTAATGATGCACGAAATTGTGAAGCCTCTAAAGACTAAAGTCAGATCAAAACTCCTATGACCTATCCAAAAACAGAAGCTTAGTTGTTCTGTAAAAAATAAATCCAATGAATCAAGAATTTGCAATGGGGAAACCACCTTTAGAATCAGCTGTGACTAACTATTCTGTCCAATCATGATAACTAATGATAAAAAAGCCTCCTTCCGTATCCTAGTAATTCTATAGCTCAACTTTCAGCACTTTTAAAGCCTCTTACACCAGCTATCTGCAGAAGGCACATAGATCCTTTTCACTCAAACACAAGATAGATCACAGAGCCTCACTTTTAACAGGTTATGTAACATATGCTATATAAAGATCATACAGCTGAAGTCTCAGCACTTGACAATGGATATTTGTTATTCAAATCAATGGTGCAGAAGTAGCACCTACTTCTCAGTGAAATAATATTCTTTCATGACAAATAATTATGTCATCACCAGCATGAATATTGCTTAAGAAATACAGAAACACCTTATAGCCCTTCTCAAGAAGCTCGACTAAAACACATCTAAGAAACTAATACGAGTTCTCGAAAAGCTAATTGGAACTCAATAGTTAAATAGATATAGAACTAACATCAAGTATAGATTATAAAAACAAATAACTAACATCAAGTAAAGACTGTAACTTTAGAGAGAGGGGAGGGGAAAGAGAACTAACCAAAGTATTATCAAGTGTTCCAACAAGAATATACTTGCCATTGGGGGAAAACTTGGCAAAGCTAACAGGCGGATGCTCGTCATCAATGAGAGTCTTCACACAATGCCCAGTAGAAGCATTCCAGATCCTACAAAGCCCATCATAACTACTCGTAACGATCAATGAGCCATCCAGATTGTAATGAAGAGCGGTTACCGGATCCGAATGCGCAGGAAGCACCTTTAAACATTTCCCAGACTTGACATCCCATATCCGAACGGTCTCGTCGAAGGAACCGGAGGCAAGCGTGTTGAATTGGGGGTGGAAATTGACGCAGAAAACGTAGTTAGAGTGGCCAATTAGGGTTTTGACGAGGGCGCCAGTGGCGACGTCCCAGAGGCGGACGGTGCGGTCGTCGGAGGCGGTGGCGAGGAGGCGGCCGTCGGAGGAGAAGGCGACGTCGGAGATTCCGGCTTCGTGGCCGTGAAATTCGTTGTGAGGAACGTCGGGAGAGGAAACGGAGTAAGTGCGAACCGTCTTGTCGGCGGAGCAGGTGGCGAGGAAGCGGCCGTCGTCGGAGAATTTGACACTTGCGACATCGCGTTTGTGGCCGGTGAGAGTGTGCTTGAGGCGGTAGGGTTTGAAGGAGTCTGTGGATTCAGTGGTTGAAGCCATTTTTGTAATTTCTCCTCCTGAATTTGGGAACCAGGGTTCTAGCAGGGGTTTTTCAGACGGAGATCGGAAATTCAATTTCGATATTATATATAATATTTTATGTATTATATATATATATTCGACATCTACATAAATATATTATTTGTTAAAGTAAATATATTATTTGTTAAAGTAAATATATTATTTGTACACTTTAACACTTTCAAATATTTTATACTGATGATTGGTTTCCTAAAATACTCACAATAGGATTACATATCGTATATTATAAAATTTGCTAAATTAAATTAAATTAAATTAGGAAAAAGCATAGTATATTTCCTTTTTTTTTCTTTTTTATCCTTTTCTTCTATGGAGAGAGGATTCCTTTTCCTTTTATATTTGTACTGCAAAATAATTACGCGGGACAAAAAGTTAAATATTATAGTATTATTTTTTAAAAATAATAATGTAATTTTGTAGTATTTATTTATGTTTAGATTTTTTTTTTCAATTAATAATTCATTTGAATTATGTACGATATCATTAATTATAAATGGTGGATAATGTACCATATATAATTTTTAAAATGATTATGTTTGCATTTATATTTTGAATTGATTTCAAAAATAAATTTATATTTTTCCACTATTTTTACATTAATATAAAATGTATTTAAAAATCAATAGAATATAATAAATAAAAAACGTATCAAAAAATAGATTTAAATATATATTTTGTATTAGGTGAACTGAACTGAACTGCAACGCATGAACGATACAATAAATTATTTGTATTCTTTAATTTCGTTAATTGCATTAAATAGATGTATTGTATAATAAAAAAATTATATAATTGAAATTTAATTTATAAACTTTAAAAATACAAATAATAAGAAAACGATCATATATTCCATATCTACCTATGTAACATGTAAATTAAGTTTTGTATACAAATTAATTTGGAAACCCTCTATAACCATTGATTTATGTTCCGGGGTTTTATGAAAAATGAAGTAGGCAGAGGGAACAAAGGATCCCTACGTATATTGAAAAAAAGAGGAAGAATGATTAACAAATTCTACGTACAAAAATTCATTCTGCATCTATTCCAGAAACAATATATTTATAAATTATAAAAGTTTTAGTCCTGCATACGTAGAAATATGAAGGTCCGAACACTCTGAATCCCAGGAAAAATCCATGCCCATGGCTTCTTTTATCCTTGTATTCCATTCTGATGGATCATTCTTCTGCACATACCGACCGAATAGCAATTAAGTTCATTAAACTTGCTTGTTTAATCAAAATAAGTATAAGTCCAAGAAGTCGAAGACAGAAATACGACGTACGATATCATCAATTGCTTGGCCTAGAGACGTATTCCCGAATGTAGAGTTGATATACTTTGAGAATTTACTTTGTTCACCAATATCATCTCCAAAGTCCCTGTAGAATTGTAGATTGACACACCAATTTTTAGCTTCTCATAAATCAATCTTTTTCATCTGCAATACCAATTTGACACACCTGAATCTGCTATAGGCAGAATGTACAGAAACAGGAGCTGCTCCGTATTTCATGGCCTTCAGCTACGCAAGTTAAAGTATGTTAGAGAGCTTTTACAGTTTTCAACACACAATCATAACCCTAAGACACGTGTTAGCCACAGGATCCAAGAACACTTACAGGCACTTGAAGCAGAGGATCATCATAAGATGGGCATAGCATTATGTCAGATCCTGAAATTATCAAATGTGATAATTCTTCATCATATTCATCAATGAACCTCACATTTTCACCCTGCAATAATAAGAAAGTGTCACAATTACAACAGAAATCCTTGAATATCGAGCGATTAGCCTCTGACAACTATCCACAAAAGAGGTTATAAAGCATTTAGTTTAAAGCAAGGAATTTTATTTACAATGAAGATACTGAACCATCACACAGTCGTATAGTTATAGGCAGACCTTGTATTTCTGGATGTCCAAAATATGTTCATAGTTACAAAAACTCAACATTGTTTTTATTACTATTAATTTTGTTTTTCCCCAGTTTCTATCATAGGAGAAGCTTTTGATATACAAAAACTTCCAGAAGCCACACTTTTTCTTCGAACCTTTTTACTTTAAATTAAAGTACTTCAGCATTAGAACAATTAGTCCACCAAACAAATTCTGGAATCACAGGGAGTAGGTAAAAACATTTCACATGCCATTCAAGAAATTGCTTAACGATCGTTAGGAATGGCATGAGAGGAACAGTATTTATCATTAACGAATTTATTAGCCAAACATGTAACTTTGTGTGTTTGCTCCAAAAAAAAAAGGGCACATGAATTCGGTATGAGCATCAATTACATCTAGTGCTAAATGCACATTGGATGGTTAATTATAAATGAACTTATCCTTGCAAGGATAAAAATGATCAGATAAGATGCATCTGATATTGATTTTATTTTACACCATGGATACCCCCGTTTGTTAAGTCAATAAGGTAGCATGAGAAATAAGTTCTATAGTAATGTTTTGGGGTAAAAGGGCAAGAAGGGTTTTAACAGAGATTTGATTTAGATGTATTCAGGAAATTCAAGGACCAACCTTCACTTCATCTTGAAGAATCTCGAACACACTCCTCATGCCAGGGGTTTGGCCATATCCCATGAAAACGAACTGCAGAAAATGCATTCAATATTAGACATATGAAAAACAATCAAGATTTGACAATGAAGTTAGAAAACAAGATAGCTAACTGGCTGTTTGATTTCACTCAAAAGATATAGGTAAGTGTTGCATTCAAACTGGGTTTTTTTTTTTTTTTTTTTTTTTACTTTTTTTGCATTGAAGCTGGTTAAGAGAAAGTGTCCAAAAATTAAAGCAAGTACCTGAACTCCCCTTCTACAAGCCATCCAAACAACCGTTTTTAGCTTGTAAAGGTCATCATCTAAAATGCCTGAATAAATACATCCTACCTGAAAGTTCCATCAATATTTAGAATATGCAGCACTAGTGACATTTAAAAAAAAAAAAAAAGCTGAAACTTACAAGAATTTCAGATGCTTCTTCATGTAAACCCAGGCGTTGTTGCAATGCAACTTTGCACATTGACTTTCCCTTCATATCATCTGCATTGTATCTTTGTGGAAGAAAATTGTCACATGAAGGATCCCAAGTTGATTTATCGAATCCAGATGGAGTAATTACCAATTTCCCCCTACAAACGAATTGAGAAGATAACTCCATGATTATAAATGAGATCACACTTTGGAACTTATAAGAGGATGAGAATTGGACAGGAGCACTCTAATAATTTTGGAAACTGATCTCGAGAAATTTTTTAAAACTAATATGTACGTACTTGTGAGTAGCTAAGGTGGGTTCCAATTCATGTCCTAAAGCACTAATAATCTGGCCTTTCGTTTGTACAGATGACATCATGATAACTTTATTTGAGTAAACAACTCCACCCTGGTAATAAAGGAGGGGAACATTAATTCATGAAACTATGAAATTTGAAAAGTATATGGAAAATGGTTTGAAGCAAATATATACACAAAGATGAAGCAGACACAGAATCACAACTCAAAAGAACCTAGCGATCAGGTTGATATAGAATCACTTGATTTATTTAAAGATTATCTATGTGACTTTTTAATATGTTTGTACACAAAATAAAGGATTACCTTTAATACATTGACAAGATGAGACAAGTTGTTATCTTGCAGACGATCAGGCCGAAGCAATCTAGAAGGATCAAGCCCACATAACGCCAATTTTTCAGGTTTTTCAGGGCACTGAAGTAATTAAAACCATAAGTACAGTACTCGCATCATATTGAGAGAGAAAATGCAAAAAATATGAAGTTTTTTTTTTTTTTGACGGGCAAAAAATATGAAGTTGGGAAACCCAAAACATAAAAGAAGGGGCTTGCCTGGGAATCAAAGCCCTGGCACGTCAATACTATTCTGGTACTTTCTAAACCCTGTGTATCAGTAAATACTTTAGTATATTGCAAATGAAGTGCGACACATCAGGAAAAAAAAAACTACTCTTCCGTCCCAAAAAAAAAAAAATTGGAAAATTGTTTCTAAATTTAAAAAAAAAAATGGAAAATTAGATGCATAATTACAAATATACAAGAGCAAGACAAAGGGCCAAACACCAAAGCTAAACGACTTCCCATAAAAATGGAGTCTAAGAGAGTACTGGCAACAGCATATAACTTGTTCAGCATATGTTTTGAACTTTTAAAATATTTAAATTATTTAGGAGCTCACCTGATAGACAAAAACATCCCAGAAAAGTGGCCCAACGATAGAAGTTTGCCAATTATGTATATGAAGCACATCAGGTCGCTTTCCTGATTTAACTAGATAATCTAGTGAAGCACGGGAGAAATAGGTAAATCTGACAACACAAAGAGAACATGATTTGAGTTGTAACATTAATTACCAAAATGAAAACAGTTACCATGTAATGATTCAAGAATATTATACTAAGTACATAACCAGCTTCTGAGCATGTAGATTAAAAATGTGTGCAAACACATTGCAGGTTGCAGGGCATACACATTAAAAGAACATTAATGAATCATCATATTGGAAAGGTACAAACAGAAATGTGAAGTAGAAAGAACAAGTAAAGGATATTCTGGCTTCCGAGATACTGGAACAACGTTATCGCAACCAAATAAACAAGGGTTAATTGCATAAAAAAATCACGACCTTTTCACGTTTTTTCAATTACAACATACAGTATGTTTTTTTAATTTGCAATTCAATACAGTTTTTAAAATTTTGCAATTATATCATATGACCATCTTCCAGCACGTGGTAGCCGGATGATTTTCACAAAATTGCAAATAAATTCACGACCTTTTGTTATTGTTTCAATTTAATCCCAATCTTTTAACTTTTTTGCAATTACATGAACTGACATGCCATGTCAGCAGGACTTGTCGGAAAAAATAGTCATGTGATAGAATTGCAGCAATATGAAAGGTCGTGTATCGAATTGCAAATTTTAAAAACATATGTTGTAATTGAAAAGATCATATTTATTTTGCAATTAACTCAATAAACAATTAAAAACATCAAAATAATTATTAAGGCAAACAAAAGGAGCATATTCCACGAACCTCTCAAAGTCATTTGGGCAACCATATATTTTCTTGTGGCTAAAAAAGGATGAATAATAGATAGGTTGTATGAAGGTAACTGCAATTCCATTGACGACCCTGCTTACAAATCACCAAAGAATAAGAAAAGTGCAATCTACGTTTTATTTTATTTATCTATAAAAACAACGAGAGTAACTGCAAACTCACCCAGTCCAGATCTTGTTATCATGCAATTGACCATCAAAATAAGAGTAGAATTCTGCTTCAACTTCTCGTAAGCCTTGAATTTCGTCAAGGTTTAAGCAAGCATACCTGTTTACAATGCAAATAGGAAAAAGCATGTATAGCAAGACAGAATCTGGATAAATAGAATCAAACACAGGCAAGGATAGAGCTTTAATCTTAGTATTCAGGCCATATTATATAGTACTACATTTCTGATATGTGTCAAAAGTAATATCAATAACTTGTATACTCAGCAAAAAACGAGCTTGGGGAACAAGTTTTAAAAGGAAACTGCAGCAAGGAAGTTAAGTGTTCACAAAGTTGCTCGGAGATTGAATCTCCTACAGATTTTCCTACCACCTCTGTCTTTAGTTTTTAATTAGAGAATTAGTTCCAGGATCGATTCTCTCTTAGACACTCTAGAGATTTTCAGTGTTCTATCTTTGTCCAAAATAATAAACTTAATGTTTTAAAACAGATACAATATTGAGTAACGTTCAAAAAATAAAAAAGGTTCCAGAAAGCACTTCTAGAACAGGAATTGAAAGCAATGCTACAACTGATCACTTAAAAAAGGTGACAAATAAGTTCAGATATAACACCAAGGGTATGTTTGTTTTGGGATTTTGAAATTTGAATTTCAAAAACTAGTAGATTTCAAAATCCTTATGACTTGTAATGGTATGTGCTTGTTTTGGGATTTATGTAGGGTAGGATTTAATTTTATGTCAAATCAATTTATAAAAATGAGTAGCGATGTTTTTTTTTTTTGCGTGTGATTGTAATGATTGGTGTGTTTCATTGGAAGTTGCAAAAGTAAGGATAAAAAGTGTGAAAAGTCATAAATAAAATAAGAGTGGGAATAAAAAAATCATATGGGTCATTGGAGAGGGTGTGATGTAGAAAAAAATGCTATTTATAGGATTTACAGGTATTGCAGGGTGGATGCATTATAGTAGAACCCGATTTAGATTTTAAAATCACAAATCCGGTTTTTAAATCACAAATCAAACATAGCCCAAATGATTTGGTGATCCTTTAAGTTCCAAAGTTTTTAAGGTCCAACATGTCAGAGAATGATAACTAATTCTCCAATATTCCATATTTATTTCTGCTTCTGTTTCTTTCAGGCATATCTTAACTTATTTATAACTTTTGCGAATTAGACAAAATATTTTTCGGATTTCTCACTCTTTTAACAAAAATTTAAGAATATTTACTAAGTAATTCTTTTGCTTGAAAGAACTGCAAGTGTTCAGTGTTCCCTATTGCAAGTAATTTCTCACTCTATTGCAAGAACTGCAATAGAGCAGTGTCCCCTTGACACTAATCTGCTGTTAACTATTCCCATAGTTTAACTGCAAATATAAAAATTCTCTACATTATTTTCATGACAGTAAACCCCAGGATAATGTTAGAAGTGCAGTGCAGGCCAAAGAGACAGGAAAAAAAAGGTATCTAGAACATTCATGATTACTTGGGTAAAATAACCTCAACAAGATGTCCCTTCTTCTGTAGAGCACAAGAAACGCCAGTTACATATGATGCCAAAGATCCATCAGAAACCACAGGTGACATTTCTGTACAGATGTGTATTATGTGGAACCTATTTCTGAATCACAAATAGCAAAACATATTATAAGTTTCAGTCTGGCAGGAGAGAAAAATCATAACAATAAGCAGTATAAAGTATTTACCATGAAGCACAACTGCACAAAACAAGGAAACAGAATTCGGACTATATGGGTATAATGAGAAGCATGATCCAAATTAAAGGGGGAAAGACGGAAAGGAAGAGTTAGGGGGCGCTTGGTTCAAAATATTCAATTAGAATGGGTAAGAGAATTAGTATAGGTAATTGTGGTGTTTAATGAGAATAAAAGATGATCAATTCACCTTCATCATATTTCATATGAGGTTATGAGACTCAAAATAAAGTAATCATTACCCCTTTTTTATTAACTACATCCCTTCCTATAATCATTTCTCCTCAATCATTACACTATTTGATGGGATAAAGGGATTGACACTAAATAAACTGGTATTATTTATTTGAACCAACTGAACGTGTTATTCAAACCACAGAATTACAATGAGTAATTTTTCCAAGCAATAATTGCCGTATTCCAAATCCTATGATCCCTTTGGATGCCATCCAACATTGTCAGATACACCTCCAATCATTCTTTATTATTTTAATTTAATTGTGAAATACTCAATATACCCTTTTAGTTTAAACTGATTAGTAGATACACCAACTAACAAAAAACTACTTTCTCTCTCTTCTCCCATCTCTTTCTCATTCCCCGACGCCGCCGGAGCCCTGCCCCACCCACCCACCCGACAACTGCTGCCCCATCCCCGAAGCCAGAAATTTGAAAAAAAATTAGGAATCTGGGTTGGAAATTTCGAAAAAAAATCGACAAACTAGTGTCATTATCTGGTTTCTTTTCACCAAACTGACTGAAGTTTTCAATTCAACTTAATGTTCCCATTACATAATGTTACATATTAGCTTTATTTAATTTTAATTATATACAAAAGTATTTTTCGCAAGTCATTCTAAGACTCCAACACCTAAAGTATTGTGGTTAAAACGACTAGCACAAAACACGTCTGGATATTAAAAAATTAGCGTACATATTATTTAACGGGACCATTAAGATAAATCGAAAAATTCCTTGAATTTTCTTCTCGAGAGAGCTCATGAAATAAAAAAAATTATTTTTAATACTTACAGGGTTTTTTTAAACAAAAAATAGTTCAAGGACTTTTTTTTTTTTTGAGGGGATTGAAACAAAAGTTGTTAGTTTAGGAACCTTTTGATGCATTATGCCTTTTATCAGGAAAAAGATGTTTAATCAAACACACCACCTAAGTAAGTTAAAAAGTATGATTATTACTCATTATAGCACAATGAATTTCGGCATTAATGGAAACCATGACTGGTGGTCTTAATATATGAAGTTGCAGCAAACATGAAAAACCTTACTCTTGGCTTTTGTTTGAAAAATGGCGCAGCTCAGCCACAAATTCAGCATCGCTCTTGAAAGGAAGGTCATATAAACTATCAGCCAAGCTAATCCTTGAGTCCATGACTATCCTTCTTAAATCAGATGCCTCTTTACTGCCAATCACGCCATTGAGCACTAATGAATCTATTTTAAGAAGCAACTCTGAGCTGATCGTAAGTTTATCTGTTCAGTTGTTAAACACAGCAATATTATTATTATCAGACTCTGAAGAGTAAAATATAGTAAAGATTCTGATGTACAAAGATACCCTCTCCTTCATATTAAAATCAACATACCCATCTTTTCTTGGTAATTGATACTCCCTACGTCCAAACTTTGTATGTAAGCATTCCTTTTTGGTCCGTCCAAACTTAATAAGTATGTCTCACAATGGAAATACTGTTTTTATCATCACCTCTAAATCATCACTTGTTTACTCAAATTGTCGTTCACTGTATTCATAAATAATCACTTTATTTATAAGTGGGCCCCGCAATAACCCATAATACCCTCCAACTCCCAACTCATCTACTTTATACATAAACAATCAATATTTTTTAAAACCCGTGTAAAGGAATCATACATACAAAGTTTGGACGGATGGAGTATTAAATTTGGCCCTCTACTCTTTCATTACTAATGGAAGAACCCAACCTAATGACACATTTGAGAAAAAGCTTAGAGCCTTAGAAGCCGAAGCATGTTTTTTGATATTGCAACATTAGAATAAGACCAAGCATAATTGGAGCTAATTCAGAAAAAGCAGATACTGGTATGAGAACCTTTTCTAACATTCGCCTCCGTTTTCTGCTCCAGTTGCTCAATTCTATCAAGCAATGAGTTCTTTTCATTCTTCACCCTTTCCAGCTCTTCCATGGCCAGTAAACGCTGTTTGTTTAAGTAAAGTATATCTGAAAAGCAAGATTCAACACAAAATATTGACAGCTAAATTTGATCATCACGAAGCGAAGATAATGTGATGCGTAAAGAGAAAATTAGACCAAACGCACTTTGTTGAGCTTCCTCAAACAGTTGCCAAATCTT
Organism: Galeopsis tetrahit; assembly: GCA_963675135.1. Lineage (NCBI taxonomy): Eukaryota > Viridiplantae > Streptophyta > Magnoliopsida > Lamiales > Lamiaceae > Galeopsis > Galeopsis tetrahit. Next base: position 3,858,210 of record OY776120.1, read on the forward strand.
GTTATTTTTCTCTTCTTTTTCATTGCCAATGGATTTCAAACGGTTCTGCAGTAACAAGAAAGGGAGACAGTTGCAAAGAACATGCATCAAACATGTGAGACTAGACATACACACACAGACAGAAGGGGGAAGGAGAGAGAGTGAGAGTGACCTGATGCACATCCACATCATTGGAGCTTGCAGACCTAAATAGCATGAGGAAATGTGTGGCTTAGTGATTCACATTAATTCAGAAGCACTTAGTTCACATTAATAAGAATCATTTCAATTATAATGAGAATGATTATTGTGTTATTAGTGTTTGATTCTAATCTTAGACTAGGTGTGGACAATAAACTGGTTGTTGATTGAGGAATAGTGGAATAATTGAAGCACAATGATTAGTTAATCAATTAAAATAGGATAATGAGTAACTTATTTTGAGTCTCATCTTCTACACCAAGTAAGTATAAGGAAACGAGCCTTGAATTGATCATCTTTTATTCTCATTAATCAATACAATTCAATTACATTCTCATTGAAGAATTTCGAACCAATTACCCATTGTAATTTAACAATTTCTCTTAATCAGCCATACGCATAAACAAAGAGAAGGCACTTACGCTCTACTGATATGAAGTTATGAACGGTAGGTTTCAACTCAACTTAAGATCAATACAGGTGAAAATTGCATTTGAAAATAATACAAGGAAAATTGCAATCCACAATAGATAGAGCTTTGCTACATTCGACAAATTGATAAATTGTTTATTACCTTGAGCAGTTTAGTAGTTGATGCCTGGTAGAATTTGAGTTTCTATCACTGATTCGAGGGAAAAGGGGAGGTCTAGGGAAAGAAGCAGCAACGAGAATCTCCATTTGTGGAGTACTCAACAGCTTCAAAATACCATGGCAACAAAATGAGTACTGGGAATCTTCTCGCTCCCCGCTGAAGTGAAAAGGGGATTTTGTTTGATTTGGATATTGGAATTAAATTTTATAATTGGATATTTCATTATCTTTCATTTATTTATTTTGGACACATGTAATTAAATGTCAGGTACGTCGGTCGATTTCAAGTTCACATAATACTGCCTCCTCCCTATAAATATTTGCACCAAGTGGATTGTTTAAAGAATAGTTTTGTAAATTTTTATGAATAATTTAAAGTTAAATCAAAGTCTCATGTGCATTCAAGTACACACTTAAGTATACTGTGTACTTGAGTGAACCTTGACTGGTCAACTATTGACCGTTGTTTATCAACGGTCAAACTTTAATTTATTTTTTTTTCGATTTTTTTTTAAAAAGTGTATGTTATTATATTGAAAAGTACAACATTAGTTTTAATGAAAAGTGTATGTTATTATAACTGAAAATTGTACATTATTATAATTGAAAAGTGTATATAATTATAACTTTTCAAAAGTATATGTTATTATAACTGAAAAGTGTATGATCTATTAATGAAAAGTGTAAGTTATATATTAATGAAAAATGTATTTTATTATAACTGAAAAATGTATGTTATTATAACTGTGTATGGTCTATTAATGAAAAATGTATATTATTATAACTAAAAAATGTATGTTCTATTAATGAAAAGTGTAAGTTATATATTAATGAAAAGTGTAAGTTATTATAACTGAAAAGTGTATAATATTATAACTGGAAAGTGTATGTTAATATAGCTGAAAATATTATTGGAAAATGTAAATAAATAAAAAAATCAAAGTTTGACTGTTGACCGGTCAAAGTTGACTAGTCAAGGTCCACTCAAATACACCGTGTACTTTAATGCACAACAACATAAAGTAAATTATTGGATTAAGGTTATAAAGTAAATTATTGAATTAAGGTTAAAAGTAATGATATTTTGTATAAATATGTAAATAGTGTGAAGATTGAATTTATGTAAAATTTTCATTTTTAAAATGTGTAAATAATTGTGAAAGTAAAGGCAATAGGTATGTGTTTCATTTTTATATTAGTTTTTTTTTTTTTTAATTAAGAGTAAAAATGAAGTTTTTAATGCGACTTATTTTTTGAATTAGACAGACTTTTAAAAGTTAATAATATTTCCTCTCCAGGATGGTTTGAATAGTTACATATCTTGGTTAATTCACTTAAAAAAAAAGTGAGAGGATGAGATCAAATAAATGTATTTTGAATTTTTGATTGATTTGATGAGAGTTTTTTAGTCAAAGCCCAAAGCTATAATCTTAACGAGCATATTAACCTTACCTCTCAATAATATATTGAATTTCAAATGATATGACTTTAAAATTCTTCCAATTTTAACTAAAAAAAATGGACATAAATCTAGATCTTTAAAATCCATTCATTTACTTTTTTATTCAAACAAGTGAAATGAAGTTGAATTGTAAATTTAAAATTCAATAGTCTAAATCTCTCCCTGCTTCCCCACTCCAAATGGTGCCTTAGTGTGTATTCTTGCCAACTAAATTTAGCAACGGAAAAAGCTAAAATGGCCAGTGGACTGTTAAAAAAATAACTGCTATATTAATTTGAACATAAATATGCATTGCAGAAGTAACATGCAAGAATATCTGCTTTCATTCAATCAAGAATGGATTTACATAATGATAGTAAAATGTAACTCAAATTTCCATCAAAATAGTTGCAGATATTGGTTTATTCTTCTTCAGCAACACGCACCCTTAGAAATTAGGACCGGCAGCAAGAATTTCACCGGTCAACTTTTCATCCTTGCCGATCTTGTGAGCAACAAATACTTGAAAGTTGTTCTTGAAAAGCCCTCCCAAACGCAGGAGTGTCTCCTTGTAGGCCTTTTTATCTGACCACTGCATTCACAAAATGCACACAGTTGATTGCTAAACAAGAATATCAACATAACAATATAACAAAATATATTAGACTGGGCATGGGAAACTCACAGTGTTCATGGGCTCCAATATATCTGATGGCACACCTTCAACCTCAGTCGGGATCTCAAGCCCGAACACCTCTGTTTTCTTATAACTTGCCTTTAACAGGCTGCCCGAGTGAATTGCATCGATTATTTTACGGGTGTACGCCAATTTGATACGATTGCCTGAACCATATCTGCAGAAAATGATAACAAATTTCTTTGTTTAAATGATATGTTTGAACCCTTTAATAGATGTGAAGTAGTCCTCATAAACTAGGTTAACCGTTTTCATACCTCCCACCAGACCAGCCAGTATTAACGAGCCACCCAGTGGCACCATGCTTTTGCATCTTATCAGCTAACATGGCTGCGTACTTCGTGGGATGCAGCATTATGAAAGCTGCTCCGAAGCAAGCTGAGAATGTTGCTTGTGGCTCCTTGATTCCTTCTTCAGTGCCAGCAACCTGTGTTAATTTCAAATTGGTGGGATGTAAATCGTATATTTTCCTAGATATTGATGAATTTTGAAAGAGCAAGAGGAGGTCAATTTCCATACCAGAGCAGTGTAGCCACTAATGAAATGATACATTGTTTGTGCTAGATTTAGCTTGCTCACAGGCGGGAGCACACCGAAAGCATCACAAGCAAGTAGTATGACATTCTTAGGATGAGGGGAAACACATGGAATTTTAGCGTTGGGGATATACTCAATGGGATATGCAGCTCGAGTGTTCTCTGCACATACACGAGAGAATACAGAAATATGAATTCAAATTATTTGAATATCAACACCAAAAGCTAAAAAATACAGTAGAGGATTGCACAGATTCTCAATTTGTTACCTGTAACAGATTTGTCCGAGAAATCCACTTCTCTGTTGTGCTCATCAAATACTACATTCTCCAATACTAACAAAAAAACATAATTAAGCCTTTCAACATTTTATTTAATCATTATGGTTTCTTCAAGTGTGCAAGGGAACGATTGCATTAGAATAATACCAGTGCCAAACTTGATCGCATTCCAAATATCAGGCTCCTTCTCCCTGGAGAGATCAATGCACTTTGCATAGCAACCGCCTTCAATGTTCGATACACCATTATCACTCCAGCAGTGTTCATCGTCTCCAATTAGGTACCGGTTATGATCAGTAGACAGAGTAGTTTTTCCAGTACCTAAAATGAGAAACGAAGCAAAACTAGCCATTTAGTAAAGAGTAATAATAGATTGGAAGCAAAAATGTCACTCCTTTCAAAATAGAAACAATCATGCACAGAGTAAGGGTGAGAGGACACGTATCGGCTGTAAGGGGATGGGCCCTACATCGGATGCTTACCTGATAAGCCAAAGAAAAGGGCAACATCTCCATCTTTCCCCATATTGCAACCAGAGTGAAGGGAGAGAATTTGACGCTTAGGCATGAGATAATGCATTACACTGAATAGGCCTTTCTTCATCTCCCCAGCATACTGAGTGCCAAGGATAACCATTTCCCGCCTAGCGAGGTTTAAATCTATGCTAGTGGAGGATGTCATGTAGTGTGTATAACGATTACATGGAAACTGTCCGGCATTGTAAATAGTGAAGTCCGGAGTACCAAAGTTCTCCAGCTCTTCAGCTGTGGGTCGGATACACCTGCCACCGACCCAGTTATCCAATGTACAAATAACTAATAGGCATTTTTACTTTGACACCCTTTCTACAGGCCCCTAAACCTAATGCAGCTATCTCAATTCACCCACAAAATATCATCAAGGAACTCCGTTATTCAAGATAGAGAATCACATTTTCAATGTAAATTAAACACTTATCTGGTAGGGCTTACGGGTGCATAGAACTGCAAAGAAGAAGAATGTGATAAAGAATAATATCAAGTGTATTTACTTACATGTTATGCATGAACAATGAATGATAAGCTCTGGCTGAGACTATCCTCACTTTGATACGATTCTGTGGATCCCAGTTCAGGAATTGATCGTTCACAAATACCTGAAATCAAAGCGTATACAGAGTTAAACAATCAGTATATTGCGAGAAATTACTAGCAGAAAAAGGCCGGTTGCAGTGTAGACAGTAATAATCCATGTTTTAGTAGCCAGTATAATTAAACCATCAATAAGTCGGCACAATAAAAACATTTTAAATTAGTATCATTTTCCAAGTTTAGTATAATGAATCTCTATTAAGTAACAATTAGTCAATAATAGTACTGTAGGATCTAAAAGATATGACCAATAACAAGAAGACAAAAAGAAAATAAATACAGTAAGAAAGAAACTGCTAAAACTCAAACTCCACATCTCAAAGTAGGCCAGTATGGGCATCAAGCAGAAAAGTACAAAAACAACGGCCCCACATTTGTTTATAAATAGCACTACCTCCACCCTATATTTGTTCGTGACAAATGATTGGCACACTCTTTAAGAGAAAGTGATATGGGTAATTTCGTAATTTTTATTTATTAAGTCAAAGAAATTAGTTGGATTGAGTGTCCTTGTATAATTAAAAAATAATGACATTTTATATAAATATATGAATAAAGTGAATTTGTGAGACTGGGGAGTTTCCCTTTTTTGGTATGCAAACAACAGTTATGAAACTAACAAACAAGGAAGTTGAGCAAACAAATACGGGATAGAAGATGAAAGAACTTCATACTGCACTAAATAGTTAATGACAATATGACATAATTATTTATTTTAATTTAAATTATGGGATGCAGCTAAGAGAACTACTATTCCTTGCCATGTTTCAATCCCATTAGTGGTGTGAAATGAAACACTCTGTGAAACATTTGACAAAAAAACAGATCTTCCCTTTTCTCTATTATTGCTACTTTTTATTCATTCACGATCATTGGATTATTATAAAGTTGAAGAAATAAACCACGTTTTACATAATATCTTCAAGGGACCTACTTAAAGAAACCAAATTTTACCTTGTCCAAAGAATTCAAGTAATCCACTGCTCTTTCTCTGTTAACCATGAAAGTATGCTCGTCCATTTCAATGTTGGGCGAGCCCCTACAACATAATACACCAAACAATTATCACCTTTTTACCAAATTTCAAGATTTTTCACAAAAAAATTGATGATGTTGAGGAAAAACCACTCACTTTCCCCACCAAAGATCCTGCTCGGTTGATTCATCTCTGACAACGCGCTTGTCCTTTGGTGAACGCCCTGTTTTGGCGCCAGAGAGAGTGGCCAGAGCACCACTAGACGTGATAAAAGACCCCTTCTCAGACTGTATTGCCTGCTCGTACAGTTCTGCACAAATCATCACGTTAACAATTTGAATAAAAACGCTGTCGTATTATGAATTCCTTTTTTCAAAAATTACCAGCAGGCGAGAGATTGTAGAGAACGTGTGTGAATTTCAAAGAGCTGTCACTGACGCTTATGGTGGGGCTCACATGGTGGTGGTGGCTCGCCACCCGCGGCGTCCCCGACGACTTACTCGCCGGATCTCCCCTCACCACTTTCGGCCCAGTCTCTCTCGTCAGTGAAGCCAATGAAGCACTGATTCATTCACCCAAATAACAAATTCCAAAATCATCAAATTCGCACTCAATTAAATTGGATAATTGAAATAAATGGGGAAATCGTGTACCTGATGGACTGAAGCTGCTGTTTGCTGCGTTCGGCGTCGGTGGTGGGGGCGAAAGGGCCTTGGATCCCATTAATGGGGGTAGTGGGCGCCGATTTCTTCTTCTGAAGAGAATGGAGCTCATCGATCGTCTGAGCCTTCATCGGCGTCGTGCTGTCGTCGTGGCAAACGCCGTCGGCTCGTTTCTCAGTGTGGATCTTCGCCAAGCCGTTCCGTCCGGTCGCGCCGTTAGTCATTCCGGTACCGTTGGTCGCCATTTATATACCTAAATTTTAAAAAAAGCGTGAAATTAAACAAATTAAAAAGTGTGGAGATGTTGTTGTAGTGTATGAGTAATATTGTACCAGAAATGTGGATTTGGATTGAAATGAGAAATGATAAAAGGGTGGCGATGAACATGAAAGTGGTGAGTGTATCGTTTAAGAGAGGATCCTATTTATAGGGACTCGGTTAGATTGTTACCATCAATGGGTTAACCATGGTTAAAGCTTTTCAATCCTATCTACTCATGTTACTGTTGACTATATCCAATTTTTCCTTCAATTTTGCATGAAAAATGGTGGCTTTTCGACGCAGTTAATGTAATCATTCACAGGAACAAGTCTCTCTAGTTTTTTTTTTTTTTTTTTTCAGAAACTTAAATTTTATCCCAAATCATTTAATGATTACAGCTTATAAGTTTCACGTTGACACAAAAATTAAAAAAAGTGATTAAATAATAAATATAGTACAAGTGATGTGATTGAGAGAGAAGAGATAGAGAGAAAAAGTAATAGTGAAGTATAAGAAGGCGGACGGACTAAAATGGTAAAATGAGAAACTTATAGGCGGACGGAGGGAGTATTAAATAAAAGTATTACTCCCTCCGTCCCGGAATAACTTGCATAGTTTGACCGACACGTTGTTTAAGAAAAGTGGATTTAATGGTTGATGGTGTAAGATAAAGGAGGAGTATTTTAGATAATTGGATGATGTGTAAAGTGGATTTAATGATGTGTAAAGTAATGTGTATGGAAAAAAAGAGTGGCAAATTTGAAAATAAAATGATGTTGTGAGTTTATTAATTTTGTGGGATATTTTCATGTTAAGAGTGTTCAAGTAATTTTGGGACGTCGAAAGTGTGCAAGTAATCACGGGACGAAGGGAGTATGATTATTTTTTTCCAAACCTTATTTTAGTTTTTTTTTTTTTTTCAATTCTTACGCATCATTTTGATGTATTTAATATAATTTTTCATTTTGGTAAGCTTGATGATTTTCAATATTACATAAAATAAATTGTCTCCTTTTTTTTATTATAAAAAAATCTCCTTTACAATTGGTGGGTTTATGGAACCCCACTATATATATATATATATTTTTTTTTTTATTTTTTTTTTTTTGTTAGATGTTTTGATTAAAAAATATAAATAAAATAATAAATTTAATATAAATAATATAATTGAGAAATAATTAATATGTGAAGTAATAAAAATTAATACTCCGTATAAAATAAAATATGATAAATTGGAGTTTAATCCGCCAATTTGGATTAGATGTCAACAATTACTATTAACCAAAAATATAAAATACTTAATTGTTGAATTTGTAACAGCAGGATACTAAATATTGCAGAGCAAAACCGCGTCGAGACGCCACGGATACGGTGCATATTTAAGAAAATACTACTCCCACCGTCGCACAGGAATTTGCACACTTTTTATATATAGATGTCCCATACCAATTTGCACACTCCATAAAAGGAAATATCTTCAATACTCATATTTACCCATATGTCATTACTTTTCCACACTCAATCTACTTTTTACTTTACTTTATTCATAAAAGTTTACAAATTTATCCTTCAAAACATCAATTATTACACTTTTTCTTACACATTTCTTAAAATGTGGGTCGGTCAAAGGATGCAAGTTCCTCCGGGAGGGACGGAGGGAGTAATAAAGTTAGCCTCGGTGCGTGTGATTGTTCTCTGCACTTGTACAAAATTTGATAGTAAATGTGTAAGGTTGGGAAATTGGGAATTCAGAAACTAAAAGAGGCAGCCAAAAAAGGATATAAAATAAATAAAATCAGTTGGCTTGGAAATTATAAAAATACTTATCTGGTGACGATTCGTAAATTAAGTACAGTATTAAATTTTAGAAGTGGCGGTGGCATGCAGTGTAATATTTTTATTGTATTTAGTTGTTTTTATTTAAATATAAGTATCTCAATCAAAATAAATTTAAATATAAGTATCAATACACAGTTATTCATGAGTTGTAAATGGTAGTAAATGTAAATCACAGTAAATTGAGCTATTCAGGCTTGAACTAGACTCGTTTTCCATAGATTAACGAGTCGATCTCGAGCTCTTTAGATACTAAATTACTAATGAGTCGGTTCAAACTCAACTTGTTAGGTTAAAAATTAAAAATTTATTTTAATTATATATTAGGCTCGTTAGAATTGACTAGACATGCAATTTATAAATTTGTTACTAATATTAACCGACACTCACACGCATGCAATTTGTGCAATTGAGTTCTAATTATAAAATTTAATGAGTCAAAAATTCAATTCAACAATTAAAAATATATTCATATCAGTTATATAACTTCAATATTCTATACCCAAATAACTTTATTATAGTGTATATATATTTTTTTGAAGGGGATTATAGTATATACACTATGCCAAATAAGTTGATAGACAGCGGTTAAAAACCGCTGTAAATTTGAATCAGTAACCGCTGTGGTAATAAGGGCTGTAAAAAGGGGCGCTGATAGACAGCGGTTATTGACCGCTGTCGTATCTATATACAACAGCGTTTAATAACCGTTGTTATTCCATCAAAACCGATGTGCTATGTGTTCGGTTTGAACCCCTTACAATATTTACGATAGCGGTTTTATTAGTTATGACAGCGGTTATGAACCGCTGTTGTTTGAATTTACTACAACGGTTTTTAACCGTTGTTGTTTGGAATTACTACAACGTTTTTTAAACGCTGTTGTTTTGAATTTCTACAGCGGTTTTTAACCGCTGTTATTTATTAACAACCGTTGTTGTACTTTCTCTATAACAGCAGTTGTATTAGCTATAACAATGGTTATTAGCCGCTGTTGTATATATCCAATATTTTAAAAAAAATAATGAAATTTTCATTTGCTAAATTAATAAAAATAAAATACAAAAGCGAAAAACATTTATGTATATATATAAATTCAACTAGACTATTACAATAAATTCGTTAATTAGCAATCCCTCCCACTTTGTCAATTTGAGCTTTCATTTCAAATCAACCCCAGTTAATTCTCCATTTTTATTCTTATGTCCTTCAAGCCAATTTCAAGTCAAATAGTGGCTCTGTCAATGTCGTTATCTCTTGTAATGAAGATATCATCAATCATTAAAAATGATTAGTGTAATTAGCATATAATATAATAAAAATGATGGTTGTAATTACTTACATTCTCCGCCGCATAACGCTTTGCTACTCGGCTCCTAAAGTAAAAAAAAATGAAAGTAGATACAATATGAATATGAGTGATGTTAATTATAAATATTATTCTTATGTACAATACAAGAATCTTACCTTGAATTTAGTGAATTTAGTGGACAGTCAAAGACAAAGTCTCTCCAATTAAGATATTAATTCGTTGCTCGTTTCTGTGGTGTCCACTCTTTTGTAGACAAACTCTCTCATGAGATAATTTTTTAAGTTCCTCACTTGGATGTTGCTAACGTCAAACACCCTTTCTTCTTTTTTTATGGTCAATTAAATGCCAACTAAAAGTATATACAATAAGCATATATAAGATACTAACAAAAAAAAATTCATAAGAGGAAATTCATAAGAGGATGTTAATGTACTTACAAGCACAGCGTTCCATACATGAATCTTGTGTTCCTTTCATACATGAATCTTGTCATTTGGAAGAAGGCTCGGTGAAGTATGTGGAATGAAGAAGGGAACAACTGTGCGAGTATATGGAATGTGCACACGCGAATGAGACGCAAGAGATTATGTGCCCAAGGAATTCTTCTTCCATGGTGACGCTGAAATTTAGATTTTAGATGTACGACGCTGAAATTTATATTTAAAATAAAGGGGTGGTGTACGGGTACAGCGCACACTCTCACTTAACATATACAGGGTGTTGTACGGGTACGTCGCTTAAATTTATATTTTAATTAACCGCACACTCTCACTTAACATATCATATACAGGGGATGGTGGAACGGTTATATATAATATAATATCTACTTGATAATATTGATTAAATAACATATTAGATACAAATCTTTAAAAACCAGTAAAATTTATATTTACATGAGAATAATAAAACCTAAAAATTATTTTAAATAAATATCAAATTTTATAACCATATAATAATTAAATATCAAATTTATTTTATAAGCATATAATAATTAAATATGAATTATTTTAAAACTTATTCGGATTAAATAAATTTTAGGATTTAATCTTCTTTTTTTAATTCTACTTCCATTCAGTCTTTAAAGTAAAATGCATAAAAAAAAAGTTTGATATTTTTTTATTGATTTATAAATATTTATCTTAAATAAAATTCTTTATTTTATTTTCATTAATTAATTATATATATTAATTTTAACTGCTATATATAATTTTTAGGAATATTTACTGTTATACGTTTTTCTTTTTTTTATAAATATTTATCTCAAATATTTTTTTTTTATTAATTTGATCAAAATAATTTCTTTTTCTTTTTATAGTATGGTGAATTAAGGATATATGTTGAACGTCTTTAGAAATCTTCTTTAATATTTGTCAAAATATACATTTTCTTAATTCTAGTCAATTACTCTAAAACATCTTAAAAAACGGAGGGAGTATATTTCAACCATCAAATGGAGCAAATATAATATATATGATTGAGGCATAATAATAGGCGTTAGAGAAAGAGAATGATTAGGGGAGTTTTCATAAATCTTGCTTTTTTATTTGTTTATGAACTGCCGTGATTTTCTTTCTAGATTTTTCATAATTCTTTAATTTGTTTCTTATGTTTTTCTCTAACATTTTGGAACTACTCATTGATTTCATGAAATCTAACAATCAATTTCCACACCAACAAAAAAAAGAAGCAATGAATGATCAATTTATTTCTCCTTACCGCGCGACGACGGACAACGGTAGGTGCAATGCAAGCTAAAAATGTGTCTCTAAGGCCGTTAGAATTTCATAAGGTATGCCAAGGCTTCCCCTATTATCCGGATTTGGCCCCCTCTTATCCTGAGGAGAATGGAATCTGGACTGACTGAGGACCCCTCTTACAGAAAGAGGGGCACTTGGGGGAAGATAAGAAAAAATATTAAATTTTCTTAATTTGTTTAATAATAATATAATATATATGACTGATATTTTATAGATTTTCTTGATTTTTTTTATTAATAATATGGTAATATATAGGAACAAATATTTTTAAACTTATTTCTTTGTTCAATCAAAATCGTATATTGTGTTAATCATTATATATTTCTTAATTGATAAAACTTAAAAAATAATAAAATTAAAAAATAAAATTCTTTATAAATCAATAAAATCTTAAAAATATGAAATAATCAAATACAATTTTGAAGATTAATTACAAGATGTATTTTTTTAATATATTTATTTTTGAGAATTTAATCGTATTTCATAAAAAAATTCAGTAATTTAAAAAAAAATTATCATATTTTTTTATTTAATTATTTTTAAATATTAATTTGATTATATTTCATAAGAGAAGCTATTACAGCGCATAACTAAAACATATCACAGCGGTTACGAAAAATCGCTGTCTATCAGCGCACAAATGGAACCTATGACAGCGGTTCTGAAAAAAGATACATATGACAGCGGTTTTTGAAGTTTTAACAGCTGTTTTAAAAATAACCGCTGTTATTCAACTGCTGTAAAAAGCATAATTTGGCATAGTGATATTTGTTACTAGTTAATTTCAACTGTAGTGATAGATTCAACAATTGTGTGAACTATAAGCAAACTTGGATTTTTCTTCTAGAAAATAAAAAATATAGATTATAATTTAATTAAAAATAACTTTATTTAATTATAGTATTAATTTGTTGCTAGTTTCAAGTGTAGTGACAGATTCAACAATTGTGTGAAGTGTATTTTAATAAACAAATTTGGATTTTTCTTAATTACTAGAAAATAAAAAATATACTAGATTATAATTTAATTAAAAAAAAAAAAAGACACAGTAAATGTTTATTTGATTAAAGGTGGCCATATTATATGATAAAGCGAAATGCATGCACTACCGCTCGTTGTCGGCTTTAAAGACTTTGCGATAAACGTCGACGTCAGACGCTTATCGTCCGAGCCGATTGCAATGGACCTGGTGTCGTAATATGGCGCCACGTCACGGCTCTTCCGCCGAAAACCATACGAGGTTTAAGCTTCTCTTTTTTACCAGATTAACACGCGCTCTTGACATTACTCATTACCCAACTACTTTGTGTGTCTATTAAGCGTGTGGACCCCACTCGGCTTCATTTTTTTTGGTAAGGGAAATTTAATAACGGTGACTAGTTATTTTGTTATCATCCAAACAAATTTAAATATGTTAGTGAGCGGATTTATCATTAATTTAAATTGCGGGTTGTACATAATTGGTTTATTACGTGATGAATATATTGTTAAGGTCAAACCATTATTACTATAACATTAAAATTGATATTCTGAAAAATTTACTCAAAAAATTAAGTGTTCAGAATATTTTTGACTTTATGATGATAATATTCCAATCATGTAGTAACATAGTTTTGGTCACATAGTAAAATAAATAAAAGTCAATTTAATCTCATAGCTTTACACATTTTTTGAAATGGTCCAAAAAAAGTTAAATATATCAATTAAGGCATTTTTTTACACTTTGTTTTGTTTTGGTCCCAAAAGGTTAGATTAATAAATTATTTTTTGCAATTTGTTTTGATTTGGTCCCAAAAAAAGTTAAATGTATCAATTTAGTCCCATTTTTTCGCAATTACATTTAACTTTTTTAGGATCAAAACAGAACGAATTGTAAAAATATGGGACTAAATTGATACATTTAACTTTTTTGGGATCAAAACAAAATAAAGTGTAAAAAAATTGGACTAAATTGATATGTAACTTTTTTTGGATCATCTAAAAAAATGTAGAAAGTTATGGAACTGAATTAACTTGTATTTTAATAGTAAAACAATACTTGAAAGTGAAAAAATATATTTTAATTAAGTTTGACCTGTTTTGAATTGCCTAAACATGATTTGACCCATAAATTGCTGCTCAAATTTATCTTAATTATCTATATTTCATGTATGAATATTTTATTTAAGTCTTTGTGTTTATTTTCTAGCACATGAAGATAATTGATTATATTTTAAATATTATATTTTAATTCAACTTTGAAACGAAGTTTGATTGGAAAGCATTAGTGCATGGTCTTCCAAAACGAGTGAAGCAAGATAAAAGTAGAAAAATCTTTATTACCATCAATGGTGAACATTGATGCATTACTATTCAGTAGGGCATCTCTACAGCAAGTGGTTAAATTGGGAGGCAATCTTTTTAAAAATAAAATAAAATAAATGTTAATTATTTATTTATCTTAATTAATAAATAAATGGATATTGTAATTAACTCTTTTTAAATTAATTTAAAAACAATGTGCAGTGGATTAAAACACTACACGTATAATCTATATATATATAATAACAGCATAGTCTGACCAAATCAATTCCCGCTCAAAATTCTGTGGGCCCAACTGTTCTTTTTTAGTTTTTTTTTAAAGCTGAGGGCCCATCTGTTCTAATTATTGTCTGTGTGCCCAATTAAACTGAAGCAAATGACCCAAAAGTTATAATTCTAGATTTGTTATAAATTTTAGGTTATATCACTTCTGAAACTTCTGAAAGACATTCTTTATTCGCCGTCATTAACATATTCAAAATATACAATTTATTTTTTTGAGTATTTTATAATTTTAAAAAAATAAATATTTTAGTGACATTCTATTTATGAGTATTATTGTTTGAAAGTATATGGTTTAACATTGTTCAATTAATTATTTGACTTACATCTATTTTATTTAATTACATTTATTAAAATTTTAATTTATTATAAATACCTATAAATCTTATAGTAATATGTACACACGTATAAATTCTATAATATGAAGTTAAATTACAATCTACTTAAATTTTAAAACAAACCCATATGATTATAACTATTAGAATTTTAATTATTAAAAAATATTTGTAATTACACATACACCTATAGATTTTAATTATTAAAAAAAATATTTGTAATTACTTTATGTATATTTGATTATTTGAATATTTATTTGTACATATATTTTTGTTTCCCAAGATAATATATAGATTTTAATTATAAATTAAAATTTGTATTAGATAGTTTCATAAATCTTATTTCGTAAATTTGAATTTTGATTAATTACTTTGTTTCGTTAGAAGTTTTCATCTTTTCATTTAGACGTCTCACATAAAGTTTCTCATTTCATTTTTTTAATACATTGTGTCCCACCTCTTTTACTCTTAATTTCTTCTACACTCCATTTCATTTTTTCTCTTCAATCATATCAATTTTACTACACCTCATTTTATATTAATGTTCTTCAAATTCTGTGATAATTAAACGTTAGACGGATGGAATAATATTCTATCAATAATTATAAGTGAAAATAGATTAAAAAAGATGTTACTGAAGCTTTATTCACATGAAATCAATGATATGATCTCACATAGTATTATTTTTTTTTTAAATTTTATGAAATTTCGCCATTGAAATTTTAAAATCACACTAATTAAAGTAATATTCTATAAATAATTAATTGAAATTTATTAATAATTAATTCGTGCAACGCACGGGAGAATTACTAGTTGAAACAATATGACTACATCTGAAGGAGAATGATTACATAAAACAATAACAAATTTACATATTTTTTTAAGATAAAGTAAAAGGTAGTATATTTTATAAATTTTGTATTCAAATAAGTATACAACTGTATTTATAGAGTATTATAGCATAATTAATAACAAAATTCATTAACAGCGAATATTATTTATCATAGTGTTGGCTGCTGAGGATGAAGAGATGTCTTTATCATAGAATGGTGTTGAATTGACTACAGAATGTGCTAAAAGACACTAATTTTGATATCAACATTTTGTGCAAATCAACATTTAGGTCAGCAAATATGCATTAGTGAGAGTTGGGTCCATTCATCTAATTACTGTATTTTTTTTTTTTATCGGTAAAGGTCCTCTTCATTAACTCATTAAGTACAAGGGGTACTCAATCCGTACATGAAAAGGTGAATCAAGAAAGATACATGTATTACTCTTAAAATAGAAAACACATACTAAAAATTGTGTCGATCAAATCGTAAAAGTTATCCCGAAATGGAATGAATATATTTTACTCCGTTATACTTCATGTAATACTAATTTATTAGGTAAAGTCTAGTATGCACTCGAATGCATGTTATGCACCCTAGTCCATGTTGCACTTTTCAGTTTACTGACTTACAATTTTTAGTAATACTAAAAATATTATTATACAGTTTAATAATTGAAAAGTGCAACACCATTGACCAAAAAGTGTAAGTCAGTAAACTGAAAAGTGTGTCAGTAAACTGAAAAGTGCAACATGAACTAGGATGCACAACATCGAGTCCATAGCAGACCAACCCAATTTATTATTATTCTTTTAATCACAATACTTATATTACATTTATTATTATTTTATTTTTAATATAAAAAAAAAAAAAAAAACTAAAAAAGCGGCACTGCTCCCAATCGGTTCAATTCACCGACTCTATAATCTCAAGAATATAAAAATAAAAATAAAAAAGTAATTTTATCTTATCTGATTAAAAAAAAGGTGGGGGAATGTGAATCCGATTCATCTGATGTATGGCATTGGATGGTGACGGATGGATGGGTATGGAAAATATTTGTCGCATTAGGGGAAGGCCAATCTCTTGTCTTTTTCCTTTTCTTGAACCGATCAATGCACGAGCGTGACCGGTCACCGGTTACCCTTCCCCAGTTCCATCTCAATTTATTGTTTCTCACTTCCCACCTACGAGGAGATTGTATTTTCCAACGAATTTCTCCCGATTATATTTTACTATGAATTCAATTTTTTTTATGAATAAAGTTAGAATTTTGTATATCACTAATTGTAAAATAGATTACTATCTTTTGTGTATTTACAATTTACACCTCGATTTTGACGTTTTAAGATTAAATTTAAAAAATAATGTTATTTCATTGAAGAGATGTTACGTCAGTAAATTTTGATAGATTCAGATACATAGAAATTTACAGGAAAAACTTTACAACAATATTTAAAGTTAATTTTATTTATAATTATCTAAAAATTTATACTCCACTAGATAGATGGTAGATAAGTAAAATGTATTGATTTAATTTGCACTTAAATTGAGACTCAAGTTTTAGGTCGAGTCTTAATTCAGATTTTTCAATTTTGAAATATTTTGATTGAATTATATATATATATATATTTTTTTTTTGTCTCAATTTAAAGTCCGCCATTTTTTTCATTTTTAATTTGCTAATATGCTTTGTTTCTTAAAAAAACATCTGAAACAAAGACTAGAGGATATCAGGCCTTAAAATGAGACAAAAAATCGAATTTTAAATTGAGAAGAAAAGGAAAATCTTGCTTGAAACATTTCAAAGTTGCAGGCTTAACTGAGACTTTAAGTCTCTATTTTGAATTCTTACATTATATGACTTCACCACGCATTAAAGTATATAAGTATATCTTAATCAATAATGTAGTAACTTTGACGACACAATCACAAATCTTATTTTATAGTACAACATTAGAACATAATATTGACCAATTTGATTTTACTTTATGGGCATGGTTTGGTGTTATTACTATTATTACACATTTTGAAATGATATTTGCCAACAAACCAAAGAAAAATAAAGAGGTACTTACTTTCGGTTTTAAAAATTGAATTTTGAGTCTAACTTTTAAAATTTTACACAAATTTTATTTCTGAATTTAAAAATCGTTTCTTAAAAAAGAAGCCTCCCTCCTCTTTTTTTTTTTTTTTTTTTTTTTATCGGTAAAAATTGCCTTCTTTTCAATAATGAATGTACCCAAAGATAATAGCATCATTACAGCATTCGACAAGTATTGTGAAAATTCTACGAGTCATACAATCAAATTAGGTACAAAATGGAGTTACTCATCCAGTCCTTGAAGCAGAAATTTTGGATCGCGGATCAACTCTAGAGTCTGGCCTTAAATTTCTCCATGAATTTTTCATGATTGAAGTTTTCATTTCTAAAGATAATCTCATTTCTTTTTTTCCAAACAAACCACGTACACCATTCCTAGTCATATGCATACATCCATTTGTCAATCCTCCTTTCGTCTAAATTTTGTATGTATTCTTTTTTTTAATGAATATCAATTGTTTATATGTAAAGTAGATGTGTAGAGTAAAAATTGAATAATATATTAGTGTATTGAAAAATGAATATTTACATTTAAAAAAATTACATAGTTTAAATGAATAAAAAAGAATATTTACTTAAAATATTTGGATGAAGAGAGTAATAAACTCATCACCTTTTTTTAAAATATAATAACTTCAACTATTACATAAATATTTAATCATTAGAATATTAGACAGTAATAATGCAACATTTAATCTTATTTATATCTGACAAGTTAATTTTATATAGTTAAATTATACTCCATGTAACTAAAAAAACAAAAGAAATTGTCCATCCATGCATTAGGACTAGAACTGCAAGTTGCTACAGAAGTTGATGAGAGAGTTATGGGTTGAACCTGATCACTCATTGTCCATCCACATCATCACTTGGGTGTTTATGTAAAACAGAATATATACCCTATATATGGGCATGTAATTTTTAGATCTTAAATTATACTCTTCCATCTCGATGAAAGCTACTCGAAAACTTTGAGTACAAAGATTAAAAAATATGATAGAATAGATAGATGTATTAAAAACTATATGATTGAAAAAAAGAAAAATATAATTAAATATAAAATAAGTGATTTACTAAAAGGAAAATGATTAACTTTTATTAGGAGGAACAAAAAAAATAAAAAAATTGATAACTTTCACGATACTCACTAATAAAAGGACTGTACTTTTTTACTGTACTTTTTTTGGGATAGATTTCATTTAGGTTGGTTATGTAAGTAAAGTAGAAACTCTATAAATTAATACTCGATTAATTAACAAACTCTCTAAGATAATAATTTTGGCTGGTCCCGACTCGGGGATAGGATGCTAAATTAATAAACTCGCCAAAATAATACATTTTTTATAATTCCTATAGACCCCATATAAAATATAAATTAATAATTCTTTATATACTACATATTTATTACATGAATGATTTATGAAAATTTCTTTAAAAATGACTCAATTGTCTTTTGTTTTTTTTTGTTGAAATTTCACCTTGAATCTTATCTCTAATTTTCCTTATCGATCATTGTAATAACTTATGGTGTGGTTTTCTCATAGCTCAACAAATAATTATTCAACGTGATTGTTGATTTAATAGTCTAATAAGTGTATAATTTTGTTTGTGTTAGCATATTTTGATCTTGTATATTTATATAAAAAATATTTTTTAATGTTCATAAAGTGATACAATTAACACAAGAAGCATAATAATGTGGATGATTGAATGATTCTTTCAAATTAGATCTTCATTTGATATACAATAATTAATTACAGGTGGAAGTTTGAAAGGGTGTTCATAAATTGAGTATTTTATTACTTCATAAATTAATAAAATATTAATTAATGTATAAATTAATAATTATTAATTTATAGATAAATTAATAACTCTTTTAATTAATAAATTTGAGTTGTCCCAAGATTATTAATTTATAGAGTTTCTACTGTACTCCGTAATTTACAGTCTTTCAGTTAAATAATGGAGTAAATGATACTCCCTCTCCCTCCGTCCCAGGGAAAACTACCCAACTTTTATTTTTCGTCCGTCCCAAAGAAAGCTACCTATCCCTTTTTTGATCCCATCCCTTTTTTGATACCTCTCACATTTCATTATATTTTTTTCTCTCTCAATCACATCACCTCTAATATCCTACATCTACTTATTATATTGATATTTCTTAACCTCCGTGTCCAAAGCTCATGGGAAGCTTTCCCTGAGACGGAGGGAGAATTTTATTTAATTTTTTAATAAAAAAAAGGTATGCATAAACAAATTTAATTAAGACTCTACAAAATATCTTTATATATGACAAATTTGTATGAAAAGAAAAGATTTATTTTATCATATGAGAAGATTAATTAACAAAGGTAAATTAGAAAATAAGTGCATTTTCTAACATTAAAAGATGATAAAATTGAAAAAAAATTGTGCAAAAAAATTAAAACATCATTTAATTATATATATAAAAAATAAAATATTAAAATATTTTTCATTGTAAAATGAATATATATAGTACTCTGATTCATTATATATATATATATATATTTTGTAAATTGAATGACTTAACAAAAATATTTAAACTTGTTAATTCAAGGAGTAATAATTTTATAGAGTAGAATAAACAAGCATATCTAATTTCAGGCTTTTGGGGATGGTTCAGTCGGTTCCTTTTTTGTGCTTTTATTTTTTCAGAAACAACCAATGAATATAAAATTTTCCTTTTACGATTGAATGGTGAATACGACTGCAAAGGACGTGAATGGAACAAAATATGCATGTATTTACACCACTGATTCATTGTGGCCATATTCTGTCAAAAAAAAAATAAATCATTGTGGCCATATCGGTATCTTCTCCTTCACCATTAAAAAAAAAAAAACCATTTAGAGCATCCATAAACAGTATAGTGAAGAATTTTTGGTTTTAAATTTGTCTTCTGGTTGTCACCTTAAAAGTTTTTTACTTCTATCTTAAAAAAATTCTACATGCATTCTATTCCAAGAAAATAATACAAATAAAAAATAGTTGAGAGTTGAGACCACATTAAAGTCCATTCTCGCATGTGAGTTACTCTCTTCAAATTGTTCTATTTTTTTCTCATGTGTTGTACATTCTCCTTCTATTCCACTCTCTTTTTTCCTAATTTTTTACTTCTACTTGAATAGAAGTATTCCTACCCCATTTACTCTCTTTCGTCCACAATGTGTCCTACTCTTCATTTGAGTTAGGAGTAGAAATCCACATAAAACTTCTACCCCATTGTGGATGCTCTCAGACACTAATTTTTTTTAATATGACACTATTTTATTTTGGTGATTAGCTTATAATTTCTTAAACAGGTAATTCCAAAAATAAAATAAAAATAGTGATAGTTTGTTCATTGATTAAGTTATAATTACTTAATTACCATCCAAATATTTTATTTTGAGATGTGACACATTGAAAAGTATAATGAATCAATGATGACTGATGAGGGCCACGGTTAATTGCACTCACCGTTTTAATCAAGACACCTATCGGGTTAGAATACCCACCTTATGATGGAATACATCTATCAACTTAAAATACCAATTTCTTTATTAAGCCCCCACTTTAGTCACACACTCACACCTTTTTTTTTTCCTTGAACATTTTCATTGTGTTCATATATTTTTTTCAAACATTATTATGTTGTTCATATATATATTTTTTGAACATTGTCATGCTTTTCATATATATTTTTCGATCATTGTTATGTTGTTCATATATTTTTTTCAAATCTAAATTCAATTTTTATTTTCTCAAAATTTCATCATATTTTCAAACAATCAGTGTCGAAACTTTTGTTGTGGACGAAATACTCTGTGTGAAAATAATAGTGGGTGTACTTATTACAAGATATTTAAAAGAAAAATTGAATGAAGAGTAGAACAAACATTTCATAGCTAATAGCTTACTAATTTGTAAGAAAACTATCGGTGCATGTACTAATAAACTCCGAGTGCAAATAACCGTGGCCAATCATGAGTTGATGATTCGATGTATCGGATTGGACTGGGCCTCCGATAATCCATAAGGGCGCGGCTAAAGGCACCCGAATTTCCTATGAGTACATCCACGGGAATTTTTTTTTGTCCCAAGGGTGTTGCGAAATGACGTATTTACCCCTCCTGTCCTGTACATTAAAAAAAAAAACGTCGGATGAGTACACCCACCTCCTATCTAAACGCGAGAATTTGAAGGGTCATCACTTCTTCCCAACATTGGGTCCATGTTCGAAAAAAACTTCCCAACATTGGATCCATGTTCGAAAAAAACTTCCGCGAGTTTTACTTGGTCGAATTTTTAACCCAAAAGTCTCTGTAACGAACAAATTTTCGAACATTTGACAAATGTTCGAAAAAAACTTCCCAACATTCGGTCCATGTTTGAAAAAAACGTCCCAACATTCGGTCCATGTTCGAAAAAAACTTCCCAACATTGGGTCCATGTTCGAAAAAAACTTTCCAACATTCGGTCTATGTTCGAAAAAAAATTCCCAACATTGGGTCCATGTTCGAAAAAAACTTCCGCGAGTTTTACTTGGTCGAGTTTTTAACCCAAAAGTCTCTGTAACGAACAAATTTTCGAACATTTGACAAATGTTCGAAATAAACTTCCCAACATTCGGTCCATGTTCGAAATAAACTTCCCAACATTCGGTCCATGTTCGAAAAAAACTTCCCAACATTCGGTCCATGTTCGAAAAAAACTTCCCAACATTGGGTCCATGTTCGAAAAAAACTTCCGCGAGTTTTACTTGGTCGAATTTTTTACCCAAAAGTCTGTGTAACGAACAAATTTTCGAACATTTGACAAATGTTCGAAAAAAACTTCCCAACATTGGGTCCATGTTCGAAAAAAACTTTCCAACATTGGGTCCATGTTCGAAAAACCAGTCCAAAACGCTGCAATCGTGCTAAACCATGCCAATTAGATGTCCATTTGTTTATTTTCATCCTAACACATCAAAAATTGATACATTCTAGTATTCTACACATAAACATGATTATAACACAAAAAACCAACCTTAATCAACATATACATGAATTAACCATAACTTCAAAAAACAAAACCTAAACCCTACAACAATAAAATCAATGTTTCAACCAACAAAAACCGAAATTAAACATGTGTCCTACTCTTCTTCTCAAATATAAGCAAGAAAAACTAACCTTTAACCATTTTTGCAAAATGAAAAAAAAAAGCGAGCTCCTATTCTCCAAAAAAACGATGGAGTGGGGGAGAACGGTGCTCTCTCTTTCTCTTCTTCGACGTCGCAGGTAGTGGGAGTGGGAGTGGTGCGAAAAAACGTTAATGGAGTGGGGGAGAGGTTTGGGGAAGATGGAGGGGTGGGTGTACCGATGGAGAGAAGGGAGGGAGGGAGGGGGAGAAATGTTAAGGGCATTTTTGGGTTTTTTAGGTGGGTGTCCTCATTTGTTTTGTGTGTGTTCTTATCCCCTGGGTGTACTCATAGGAAATCCGGGTGCCTTTAGCCGCGCCCAATCCATAAAGTTGTAAAGGCCCAATAGGCTTTTCCCTGTTTTTCGAAAATAAGGCCCGATAGGCACTGAAGCTGATTATTGATCTAAAAGAAAAAACAAACAAATCCAAAAATTAAATCAGAAACAAAATCTGAACTGGTATCTCTCCTTTCGACTCGTCGTTTACTTCTGAACGAAATTTTACCAGTAGCGCCCCAAATCCATCAATCTTCATTGCGTTTACCTTTCTATACTTCTGGTGAGTATACTTCTCTCTCTCTGCGTTTACGTTTCTATCAATTGGCCGACGATTTTGAATGCTTTCCGAGTTTTACTTCACCAACTGTTTTTGTTCGATTTGAATAATTATTTGCAAGTGTTGCTTCCTTTTATTCCCTCAATTTAGCTTCCGTGGGCGTATGTTGCTTCCATTGAATTGCAGGAGTTATTAGCTTCTGTGACATTGAGAAATACTGAAACCTTTCTGCTTGTGTGTGTGTAGGATTATGTATTTGCACCGCCATCTTTTATTTGGCTTCAGGGATAATCGTATGAAATTAATATGATTATATTTAGCTAAAAAGTTAGTGATAGTTCTGTGCCATTCTTAATGTTGCCCTTTAGACGGATTGTCAATGCTAGATGACCTGATAATTAATCAGACTGGTTAAGGAGGCGTGAAAAACGGTCAGTATGTGATATGACGGTTGATAGATTTTTATCTTGTGCATCTTCTGGAGATAAACCAGTTTCTAGAGAGAATATTTTGACGTTCTTTTCCAATTATAATGCATGGAAAATAATTATTATGAAAATCAAATACAAGAAATGAAGGGGAGCTGTTATTTGTTGAAGTTACTTTTCAACCTTGATGTCCTTAAACCAATGCCGCGGTCTAACTTTTTCTAAGTTTGTTCATACCAGAAATTTCTGGTTTCGTTATTAAGAAATCAAGCTTCATTACGCCAGTGAGAAAATAACGTGCTTTGTGCCTTATCAGAATATATTTTCCATAACAGGTTCCCTTTCTTACAAAAACAATTAGAGGAGCATTTTATCTAGTCCTATTGATAATATGATCGAAACATGGGACTCCCTTATCTAAAATGATAATTGTTTAGTCGTTTGAGTCCCTTGAAGTCCTTAGCTTTGAAGAGAATTGAGGAAAGAAAATATGTAATAGCTAAAAAGAATATTTAGTGGCTATAGTAATGCACCTGAAGAAAACTGCATTAATTATTTACATTTATTTCCCAATCTTCTCATCTTATACATCACCTTACCTCTTTAACAACTAGGACTTTATTTCAATACTGGCCCATTATGATCAAAGTCCCAACTTGTTAGTGAAGTAAATTCATTGAATCACGACTTTCAATTTATAATTTGGAAGGACCAGTTGAAGGAAATGAAATAGTAATGCTATAGCTGTTGCATGGATTGATTCTGTTACATTTATATACTCTTACAGAATTTATTATGCTTTTGCTATATTGTCCTTTAGTGGTAGCAATATGTACTTGTCATTTGACCTCTAGCATATTCCTTTTAGCTATATAAACTAAGTCGTATCATTTTATTGGTAACTGTAATCATCATATTTAAAAAAAAAAAAAAAGAAGAAGAAGAAAGAAAGAAGCTCGTTGACCTTGCCTTAGCTTTACATTACAGTAGTATTGTGATTGATGAACTCTTCAATTCATCGTCATCCCTAACTAAACGAGTTTATCATTCTTGTTGCGAGTCGCTGTAATTGCACCAGCACGGATTACGATAACAAGAGCTTAAGGGCGGCACATGCTAGCATTTATTAGTGAAAGGACAAAGGCAAGTAGATCACTTGATTCAATTCGAAGGCGTGGCCGCGAACTGTGAGTGGTTACTTGCAGCACGGCTGACGCTATTATTATTTCTCCTCTATTCAGTAATCAGTAAACGGCTCCTCCATTACCAGAATGGAGATGGATTACAGAGACAAGCTTGTTCTTGCTCCGATGGTTCGAGTTGTGAGTGCTCTGTCCAATTTTTTGCTGTTATTGCATTATTAATCTTCTTTTTTAGCATATACTGCGTAAAGATGATCTTGCGGCTTTTAGCTGTGTTGATTTTCATTATGAACTGGAGGCAAGTCACATGTGTGTTTGAGCCTTTCATTTGAATTTTAGGGCACATTGCCATTGAGGATGCTGTCTGCTGAATATGGTGCTGAAATCACGTATGGTGAAGAGATTATTGATCACAAGCTCCTCAAATGCGAACGTCGAATCAATGGTTTTTCTATTTTGCTTGTTTTCTGTCTGTCCATATATGTTTTATGTGTATGTGTATGTGTATATAGTTGAGACTTTGAGCGATAACTTTAACTCTCAAATTAGCTGATAAATTTTGACTCTTTCATCTCAATGCATAATTGTTGTGCGTTTGTTAGATGTAGTTGGGACTATTGATGTGGTGGAGAAAGGAACAGAGAGTGTTGTTTTTAGGACATGCCCTGAAGAAAGAAGTCGGGTGGTGTTCCAGATGGGAACTTCAGATGCCGTGAGAGCTCTTCGTGCTGCCGAAATTGTGTGAGTCACTTCCCTTGTTTTTTTGTTTTGTTCTAATGTCAAATTTATGTCAGAAGTCAGAACAGGAATTCAGTTGCTCATTTTTGGGTGAATTGGAATTAGGAGCAAAACATTTGATAATTTGAGGCCTTAGAACATCGTAAGTGTCCCAATAAAACTGTCTTTCTCAGTCTCTCTAGTGTCGTTCTTAATTAATATGCTTATATTTATATAAGAAACGAAAATCTTACTGCTGAAAAATTAGGGATGAGAGATCCCCATCATACATATCAGTTTTCTTACAATGCAAAACACCAATCCCTAGCTACATCCAACAAAGACCCCTAAAAACATGGTGACTCACTGACCATAAGACAACTCTATGTTTAATTCTATTCCAAATCTCATTTATGGGCTAACTATAGTCCTCGAAAATCCTCTTATACCTTTCTAACCATATAGACCATGGTCCATAACACAACCACAACCACAATTCTCCACAGAATTTTCCCTTTTTTATTAATGAAACCTCCAAAATTACTTTGCAATGGCTCACAGTGCTCACTGATAGACTCAAGAAAGCCCAATGGACTAAGACAAGGACTAAGACAAGGAGACCCACTATCACCCTTCCTATTCAATATAGTTGCGGACGGATTGAGTAGGATGGTGGAAAGATCAAAGAGGCTGTCCATTTTAAGAGGATTTGAGGTGGGGAAGGATAGGATTGAAGTATCTCATCTTCAATATGCTGATGACACAATATTCTTCATTAACAACGATGTCGGGCAATTTAGATGGTTGGTGGCTGTTTTGAAGACTTTTTGCTGCATGTCTGGGTTGAAAATTAATATGGATAAGAGCTCCTTGCTCGACATCAATATGGAGGAAAGGGAGGTTCAAAGGCTTGCCTCAATGGTGGGGTGTAGTGTGGGTGAATGGCCGATGATCTACTTAGGTATTCCGCTGGGAGGCAATCCTTTAAAGATGTCTTTCTGGAATGCAACTATCACGAAAATATCTAAAAGGCTTGCCGGATGGAAAAAGGCGTTCCTATCCAGAGGAGGCAGACTTACTTTGATTCAATCTGTCCTCAATGCTCTACCGGCATATTTCATGTCTTTATTCAGGATCCCAGCTGGCATTGCAAAATTAATAGAGAAGAAGATGAGGGATTTTTTATGGTAGGGAGTGAAAGAGAACAGCAGCAATCATTTAGTGGCATGGAAGTCTGTGGCGCAACCCAAAGAAGTATGGGGTTTGGGAATAGGGGGGATTCTCCTTAGAAATAAAGCATTGTTGGGAAAATGGTGGTGGCGTTTTCATGTTGAAAAGGGAGCGCTTTGGGCCAGAGTGATTAGAAGCAAATATGGGATACAAGGGAACGGGTAGGATGCTGGATTGGCAGTTCGGACGACGTTTCGGAGTCCACGGAAATTCATATCTCGGGTTTATCCAGATTTTCTGCAGTCGGTGGAGGTCGAGGCAAAATGGGGTAACTTGGTTCGGTTTTGGGAAGATGGGTGGTTGGGTAATTCTCCCTTTATGTGCAGGTTCCCTTCTTTATTCCGGCTGTCTTCTGGTCACAATAAGCCCATAACCTTCTTTGTGTCTACCTCTGACCAAAATACATATCAATTGTCTTGGAATTTCCATTTCTATAGGAATCTAAGGGATAGGGAGATTGATGAGTGTGGACAGCTTATTGAGTGTCTAGAATCTGTTAGACTTAGAGATTATGAAGATGATCGTAGGGTTTGGAAGGCTGATCCGTCGGGGGTATTCTCGGTCAAGTCTTTTTTTATGTCCTTGTGTCTCAATAATAACAACGTTAATCATGTCCCTTGGTTCAAAGTGGTTTGGAAGGCTCCGGTTCCAAAGAAAATTCAGATTTTTCTGTGGCTGATTGTTTTGGGAAAGCTGCCTACTTGTGATTTTATTCAAAAACGATATCCTAATTGCTCTGTCTCTCCAAGTTGGTGTGTTTTGTGCAGGAACTCCGCAGAGGATCTAAATCACATACTCTTACACTGTCCTTTTGCTCGAGAATTGTGGTACAGGGTGTTCAACGAAGTGGGCATTAATTGGGTTATCCCAGACTCAACTTTGGCCTTACTTCTTAGTAATTTGGGGGGCACTATTAGCAAAAAAGGAAAAATACTAGGGAGGATTGCTGTATCAGTAGTGATGTGGTTTATTTGGGGTGAGAGGAATAGACGTATTTTTGAGGATGGATATGAATCGATTGATGAGATATGGGATAGAATTAAGTATAAAGTGGCCTTATGGTCTCTTAGTCATAAAGCTTTTAGGGGTAATCTTATTTTTGAGGTGTCTAGGAATTGGATCTATGCCTTGTAACTGAATATGTAATCATAATAGGGACTTCTCATCCCTATGCATGCAATAAAAGTATTAAGTTTCTCATCCCTATTGCCTGATACCACAACTCCCTCGAAAAAGGACAATGTAGGAGTAAAAGTGTGAGCTCCTGCACAAAACACACCAACTAAGAGAGAGAGAGAGAGACATGTTAGGGAAACGTTTTTGCATAACCTCACAAGTGTTTATATTTCCAAGCAAAATCAACCAAAGAAAGACTGAAAGACCTGGATTTTCTTCGGAACGGGAGCCTTCACACTATTTTGAACCAAGAGACAGGAGCGAGATTAGAATCGATGCACAAAAAAGTAAAGAAAGATTTGACCAAAAAAACCTCGGAAGGATCAACCTTTTAAACCTTCCTGTCATCCCCATACTCTCTTGGGACAACCGGTTCTAGACACTCTAGGAGCTCACCCAACTAAAATTTCCCCCTTCCCTCAAATTCCTGTAAAAGTGAAAATTCCACGACGGACTAGGAGACTGACCAGAATTTGATGACAAAAAATTAATAGGCATATTATGAGGCAAATACAAACAATAAAGAGAAAGAAATCGTTCAGCAAAAAGAAGAATCCTCTCCAAACGTCCTCCCAAAAGCGCACTAAATTACCCCTTCTTACCTCAGCCTCTACCAATCTCAAAAAATTCAGGATATACCCATGAGATGAACTTCCACGGACTTCTGAAGGTTGTACGAACAGTGACACCCGCATCGTTCTTAATTAATATTAAGATCCATTCACCTAGAAAGTGGAGCATATAGAGGGATTAGGTGAAAAGATTGGAACTTTGACCTTGGTTGATAATGGTTACCATTAGCAAAGAGCTTTAAATCTTTAACCATTTTAAGATTACTCATATTAATGTGAACTGCAATTAAAATGGTTACTATCTTTCCTCGTAACTTTAGATGACTTTATTCCTTGTTGACTCTGAGTTAGAGTAAATTATGCAGGTTGATTGATTTGAATACTCGCTGCCTGTTCCCAACTAATCAATGTGCCTAAGTTCCTATGGGAATAGCCTGCATGTCAGAATAATATTAGGGGAAGTACTGTAATCTATTAACTCTCAATTTTCACGTAATGCTTAGGTGCAAAGATGTTGCTGCAGTGGATATCAATATGGGTTGCCCCAAGTCCTTCTCTATTAGCGGTGGAATGGGTGCTGCATTGTTGTCAAAACCAGATCTCATACATGATGTCTGTGAGCATTCTTATAATCACTATACTTCAACATAACTTCTTTTTGGGTTGATGGTGTACTGCTACTTCCATGGTGTTTCTTAATCATTTTTCTTTTGAAATCTAGATTTTAACAACATTGAAAAGAAACCTCGATACCCCTGTGACATGCAAGATCCGTCTATTAAAATCACCCCAAGACACTGTGGAACTGGCACGTAGAATTGAGAAAACTGGAGTTTCTGCACTAGCTGTCCATGGAAGGTATCGTCAATTATTTTATGTTTGAGTTGTGTACATTTGTGTATCTGATGTTTAGAAATACTTGTTGTGTGCTTTGATGCCACAGTTTTTTCTCTTCTGCATTATAAAGTTGTATTGTTTTATTCACACAAGCTCACTTTTTTTAGCAAGTACTCTGTTTATAGAATTCATGTCAGCGTTATATGCATGCGTGCAAGGGTTTTATGCTAGTTTTACATTCAATTGTAGCCACTCAGATATTTTGTTTGATGTTGTTTCAAAAAAACCGTAGGAAAGTTGCTGATAGGCCAAGAGATCCAGCTAAGTGGAGTGAAATTGCTGATGTTGTAGCTGCAGTTTCTATCCCAGTTATAGCGAATGGAGATGTATTTGAGTATGAAGATTTTGACCGTATTAAAGTTGCAACAGGTAGATTAGAAGATTTTCAATTATATCATGTGGTTTTGTGGGCTAATAATACCACTTCAGCGTTGTGCTCTACTTCAGATGCTTCTGCAACATTTAATTTTGAAGAGTCTTGCATATACTTTTTTTTTTCTGCTTGCAATTTCATCGCCGATTGATTATACCATACTTAGTTGTTTTAAGGACTAATATGGCATACACTTAATGCCAACTGGTGATAATGTTTTGTTATTCTTAATGTAGTCAATGATATTGGATAACCATTATCATTTGCTGGTTCTGCTCTTTGTTACTAATACAAGATAATAACAGTTTGCACCTTTCTTGTGCCATAAATCTCATCTCTTATGAGCTGCGTATTGTGTTGGACTAAATATGATGTATATATTGAGTACTTAAGAGAATTTTATGATTTACTTTAATATTCATAGGTACTCTCTAAGTTTCTTTCTGTTTTTGGTTGTACAAAATTATTAGAATCTTTCAGTGATGATTTGTCCTAATCTCATTCATCAAAGCCTGTTAAAGCATTGATGCAATGCTTGGTTGATACATTTGGAGTGTGTGAATACCTTAGGGAAGGAAGTTCACTACTCTAAGGGGTCATATTATCTGAAATCTCTGACTATATGCTATAACTAGTACCATATTCATGTGGTGTCGCCGGATTTAAGTTTCTTCCAAATATTTTCTGAGTGCTTTGAGTTATTTATGTGCATGGTAGTAGGACATGGTGGAAATCTTTGTGTTGCGCTCTATGAAGGAACCTTGGAGTTTTTTGCTTTTATCTTTCTTTTGTATTTAGAAGGATTTTTAAAATCCCAATGACCTGTATGTTTTGTGTTTGTTTTGGGATTTAAGTAGGGTAATATTTGCTTTCAAAAAAAAAAGGTAGGGTAATATTTAACTTTATGTTAGAGGATTTGTAGGTGTTTATATAAGGTTTATAGCTATCTATATAGAGTTTGTAGGTAAATATAGTGTTGACTTTTGGAGGATTTTTAGGTGTTTATACGGCAGGATTTTAAAATCTTGATTCTAAATCCCAAAGTAGAACATGGGTTAGATTTCAAAATCCCAAATCCGGATTTCAAATCCCAAAACAAAGATACCCTTAAAGATAAGGATGTACGCATATACATAATAGGACTCCAATTGTAATTGTGATAAACAACTTATACTTCCTGACCTATGGAAAAGATTATACTCCTTTAAGCTTGTCTGCTATGTGTAGTTGCATGCGTGTCTTGATCTCTCAGCCTGTGGTGTTTTAAGATGCTTATTTTACATTGCACTATATTCTGTTTAGCTTATATATTTGAGACTTTTCTCTCTCTAAATATTTTATATTGATCATGGAGGTCTTCTTTGTTGATCTTTCTTTTCATTAGTATTGTGAATGCTATATTCAGTTTGTCTGATCAACAAATCTCCTCGTATAATATTTGTTCAACAGGTGCTTCATCAGTCATGGCTGCCAGAGGGGCACTTTGGAATGCTTCTATATTTTCTCCAAAAGGAAAGTTACCCTGGGAAGATGTGAAACGAGAGTACGTTAGGAAGGTAGTTGAAATATTATAAGGAGGTTTAACCTCTAAATTTGTCTGAGTTTCTACAATTTCTAAATTAAGTCATGCCACGGCATCTTAAATTTGTTTCCAAATGTTTTTAGATCAATACATATAGCAACTTACTGTATTACAATTCTGTTATCTCAGAGCATCTTGTGGGATAATGATCTCAAGAGCACTAAACACACATTGAAGGAAATGGTCATGCACCATTCTTGCCTCGAACTCCCAGAAGGGAAGGGTATAAATAAGTCAGAGACCTTGGCAGATCTGGCGTAAGTGCTATTTTTGAGATATTTTATCATTACTCAACTAGCATTTTGTATGTTAACCTTTATAAATACACACACAAACACACACTCGCATAAATTTGAGCTATTTTATTCGTTTTATGATTTTTTTTAATGACTTTTGAATCATAACAGCTAGAATTTTGAGAGTAGTAGTCTGTGGAACTAGGTGAAGACGTGAGTGAGTCCTAATGCAACTATCTAATGAGTTGCCTCTTCTTTTTTTCAGAAAATTTTACGGTGAAGATTTGTACTACGAGCATGTCAGCAAAAGCCGGTCATCCTTTTTGAGGGAAAGCAGATAGATATTCATTATTTGAAAGTTCTCCAGAAAAAGGTAGGTAAACTCTGCACTTCTCTCTTCTTAATTCTCCATACACTATGCATTCGACAAATGCTAAACTCCATATTTTGCATCTCGTCGTTGCAGGTTGGTCTAAACTTATGTTGTAACTTTTCTTGGAGCAGGTTTGGCTTAAACTCGTAATAGCATTTACAGGCAATTTTGATTAAAAAAACACAAATTCGTCCATATGCAACATGTAATGTTGTGAATGTAGCACGTAACACATTCTTATAGCCATTGCAGGTCAAATTATTAACTCTGTAGCAATAGTAAGTTTTATTTCTTATTTGTAGTTGTGGGCCTTGGATGTGCAACATCACCAACCTCTCCCCCTTCCTTTTTCTTTTTGTGAACTTTTGCATTTTTATCCTTCACATTAGAACAAGTTAAAATTGTGATTTACATTAGAACAAGTTAAAATTGTGATTTAATTATATCAATTGTACCATTCAATCGTACTCAATCGTGTGCATACAAATGTGATTTTTAATTTTTTTTTTTTTTTTGCTTGGCTATTTGATGGTTATGTTGCTGTGCACAAGTTATGTATTATTGATTAAACAAATTTTGTTATCTGCTCTGCCTTTTTAGTGATAGATAATATAAGTTGATACATGATTCCATTAGTTAATCAATTAGTAGAATCTAGTTAAAAAAAAAAAAAAGACTAATCTTAAATTACATAAAATTTGTAAAATATATTAAAGCCATTATTTGTTGATTCAATAAAACAGTCAATGGATCTTTTATTAAATTACATAAATTATAAAAAATTATAGGTAAGTTAATAGAGAATAATAAAACTGTATGTATTAAATTATTGAATTTATTGATACGTTTGGTATGAATACATACATTTGGAACAAATAAGTTGTCGAAGCGAACATGAAGGAACTTACACGAAGAGATCCCAGCTGGGATTATTTCAAAAATCTTTCTTAACAACCAATAACCAATTTATAGTTGTGTCAGATAGATATGGGCAAAACCGAACCGGGAAATCGTCGAACCGACCAAACCGTCGGTTACGGTTTATAAACCGAACTGTAACCGAAAAATGGCGGTTCGATTACGGTTTTATATTTTGACAAACCGCGAACCGTCTGTTTTGACGATTAATCGCCGGTTTGGGCGGTTTTTTAAATTTATTTTTTATTTATTTATTTTATTTTTAATACACAATTCTTCTATTTTATATGTATAAATTTAAGTTATATAATTTTTTTTAAATTCTAGTAATGTATTTTCTAAAATAGGAGTTAAAACGAATAAAAAATGAGTGAAAACGGAGTGAAAACGAGAAAAAACGGAGAAAAAAAAACACAAATCGGCAAACCGACAGTTTCTAATTGAACCGCCAATTCACAAACCGTAACCGCAGTTTGACTGTTCAATTACGGTTAGCGATTTCTCCAAACCGTAATCGGCGATTTCTAACCGTTGCACATGTCTAGTGTGAGACACGTATTATACCTTTTGGATTAAATGCCTTTTTAACTTCCAAATTTTTTTCCTTTTTTCTAATATAACTATTTTCCTAATTTCTTCCATTAAGTCATTAACCCAATACAAAAAGATCTTTATCAAATTTTTAATTAAAAAATGTTTATTTTTGAAGTATTTTAATTCTTCAATTATCTCATATATTTTTTGAAGTATTTTATGAAATCATTTATTTCATATTTAGTGTTTCACTTTGTATTTTATGTTTTATAGTATGAATGAATAATATATTGTGGGTGAAAAAAATTAATAAACTATATACACTACATCGATATGAATTGAACCACTTTCATACGAGTAATGATGAAGAAGAAAAGAAAGTTAAGTGGAGAGAGGAAATTTAAACAAAGGTAAAATTGTCTAAATTTTTGAGTTTTTTTTTTTAATTACTTGACATTTAATACGAAATGGATACAATAATATGAGTATATTTTTAATTTCTTATATAAAAAGAATGAATAATGCACTTGCTACTATACATTAATTTTTATTTTTTTTATAAAAAAATCCCCAAAATTTTATTTTGAATTGTGTCACTACTCACAACTAGGGCTGAGCAAAAACCGAAAAAAACCGAAAAACCGAACCGAATCGAATCGAACCGAAATATGAATCCGGTTCGGTTTTTCAGTTTTTCGGTTTCGGTTCGGTTAGCATTTTTCTTAGATTTCGGTTTCGGTTTCGGTTTTATTAGTGAAAAATTCGGTTAACCGAAAACCGAACCGAATTCATTTAGGTTTAATACTTAGTTTTTCATTTATTTGTTTAGTACTATTAGTATGTTAGATTTAATAAAATTTGTTGAGAATTGATAGATTAGGTTTAATATTAAATGGTTGTTAAATCACTAAATGTTTGTTAAATGTTTATTTGTATTATTTGGACATTTATTTAAAATTTCATATAAAATGTTAGGTATTTTTGGTTTTTATTTCGGTTTTCGGTTTTTACCGAAACCGAACCGAATTATTTTCGGTTTTATCTTACTATGGTTCGGTTAATTATAATGAAATTCGGTTTGGTTTCGGTTTTTCAATTTCGGTTCGGTTCGGTTGCGTTGCACACCCCTACTCACAACAAATAGCTCTTATATTAATGTGGTTTTGACTACTTACACCTCCATTTTGGAGGGATGCACTCCCCCAATCAGTTTATTAATATAATAATAGGATGAAAAATAAAAAATACCCTTTAAATAAATTGCTGGACACTAAATGCACCCCCTTACTG
Organism: Galeopsis tetrahit; assembly: GCA_963675135.1. Taxonomy (NCBI): domain Eukaryota; kingdom Viridiplantae; phylum Streptophyta; class Magnoliopsida; order Lamiales; family Lamiaceae; genus Galeopsis; species Galeopsis tetrahit. The sequence goes on from OY776120.1 coordinate 3,892,935, forward strand.
TACTCACATCTTATTATCATTCCTTCGCCTTTTCTCCTAAACCACCAGCCGTCGTCGACATATTTTTGGTGACCACCATAACAAAAAAAACCAGAAATTAAAAAAAATACTTAAAAGAAATCACAATTTTTTTTTTAGAAATTTCGACCAACCAGTGTCGACCATGTACACTCCCGTCGACAACGATTTGTAAAGTGTATAAGATCGCACTGGTTGGTCCAATTTTTTTTTTAAAAAATGGACCATTTAATGGCGACCAAATACACCCTTGTCGACAACAATTTGTCGAAGAGGGTGTATTTTTTCGACTCTGATTTGACGGAAAAAAAAAATACATGTAAACATTCTGCCGCTTCGTGAGAGAGAGGGGGAGCTTGGTAGGGGTGGGGGCGAGGGGATGGGTGGGCGTGGGAGAGGGGGAGCAAAAATACAGAAAAAAAAGGGGGGGAGAGGGAGGGGCCGCGGCGGCTGGGGCAGGGGAGGGGTCACGACGGAGGCCGGACGGGGTAGGGGGGTGGCCGCAAGGGCGGTGGCAGCAACTGGTGTGAGGTGGAGGGAGAAAATGAGAGAATGAATGAAGATGAAGGGAGAAATTAGGGTTTTGATGTGAAAATTAGGTTTGGGGGTGTAGGTAGTAATAAGAATTAGGGTTTTGGTGAAAGGGCATTTATGATAATTATGGGGGTGTGCCCAATTTTAGGAAGAGTGTATAAATCGGTGGAGTGCATCTCTCCGAAATGGGGGTGTGAATAGTCAAATCCTGTAATTTTCTACATTAGTAGGCCCTCAGTATGTTGTCAATAAAGCCCAAAAGCCCAAGGGCTGATTTTTAGGGCCGGTTTGGTTTACAAATAAATAAATAAATAAATTTCCAATTAAATTAAAGCAGAAATAAAATCGGAATCTGGCATCTTCCTCTCAATCTCATCGTTTACTTCTGAACAAAATTTTACCAGCAGCGCCCCCAATCAATCAATCATCATTGCATTTTCCTTTCGATGCACTCTTCCTCTCTTCGCTTCTGGTGAGTATACTGCTACATCTCTCTCTCCCTAACTTTATTTTTCTATCAATTGCCCCACGATTTTCAGTGTTTTCCGAATTTAACTTCACCAACTTTTTTTTCTTCGATCTGAACAATTATTCATAAGTATCGATGTGGTTATGATGTGAAACTTTGATTCGATTTTAATTGCCGGTTGCGAATCAATCAGCTTCGGTGGGCATTAGTTGATTACATTCAATTGCAAGAGTTTTAGCTCTGAAGACATTAGTTTCTGCTTGTGGTGTATGCGATCATGTATTTATACCGCCATGGTTTCTTTGGCTTTTGTGATGATAACAAAATCTTCTTGATTAATTCTTAGCTCAAAACTGTTGTGTGGGTCTTTTTGTGCCATTCTTAGTGTTTCCTTTTTGACGGATTGTCAATTTTAGATGACCTGATAAGCAATCGAACTGGTTTAGGAAATGGTGGGTAAGTGGAATGGTGGTTGGTAGATTTTTACTTTTCACATTTCTGGAGATAGACGGTTTGTAAAAGATAATTGGGCTTCTTTTCCGTTCATAATGTATATTTTCTTACCTACTTAGGATGAAAAGTAAAGATTATGAAAATCATAACAAGGAAAGAAGGGAGTTGTATTTATCAAAGTTACTCATCAATCTTTGGCGTCCTTAAATCAATGCTAAACTTTATATAAGTTTGAACATGCCAGAAAAAAATTTCTGGGTTTCTATCTATGACCGAGTGAGAAAATAATGAGTCATAGTAATAGATTTCCTTAGCAACTGCCCCTTCTCCACTTGTACTTTATTAGGAATTTTAGAGCAGTAATTTATATAGCTCTGCTCATCACATGATCGAAACATCAAACTTCCTTGATAAAATGACAATTATTTAGTTGTTCGAGTCCCTAGACGTCCGCAGCTTGATCACGAATTAAGATGAGTATTAAATATGAACCTTTGAATATAATTATCTAGACTGAAGTTGGGTTTTATATTCAGGTAATAGTTCTCTTTTAACTATATGTATTTATTTATCCTTCTGTGTCTGATCAACAATATACTGTAGATATCTGTTGTAGTTTTCTTGGACTGCGCGCAACAAGTACCATTTTTTTGATACCTAAACTATTTTGTCTGTAGCCTGTCAATGTAATATTTAAGAATAAGACTTTAATGGCAAGTTTAGGTGTCCTACTCCTGAAGGATGAAATTTTTGTTAAGAAAGTAAGGCTACTCTGTTAAAAGTTTGATTCCCAACTTGCTTTGAAGAAACCGGATCTGCAATAATAAATCTCCATAGTTTCTTTTGCTTGAATATTGCACTTGATGAAAATTGCATTTATCCTCTAAAATTCTTTCCCAAACTTCTCATCTTGTACTTCACCTTGCCTCTTTAACAAGTAGGACTTTATTCTATTACTAGTGCATTACTATCAAAGTCAAACTTACTAGTGAAGTAAGTTCACTAAATCAACTACTTTCAATTTATAATTTGGAACGTTTGAAAAATGAATTAACTAACTGTATGATAAGTTGAGTGCAATCTTCTTGAACTGGTAATATCCTAAGATAATAGAGCTTGAACGAGCAACACTATTTGCCTCATTTAGGTGGAAGAAACATCTAGAAACATGTTTTTTATAACAACAAAGGATTTAACACAAGCAAACTAATTTATTAAAGGATCTTTATCATTGGGAAATCTCATAAATGTGCTTCTATAGTGGAGCCAACCTGTGAATCTACTGGTAGCATTCCTTTTTGTGATAGTTCTACTCTCATTTCCTGTCTTATTTAATAGATGATCCTTGGTACTCAAAAGAGCTTGCTTGAGCACTTGGGCATAAGTGAGGCGATAAATTCCTCCAGAACTTTGAACTGGCCTAGGCACAATAATTGATCTGGAGCACTGGAAAGCGCACTATCTGCACTTTTATGAAATCAAACTCTTAGCTTAGCCCATAATATTCTTATAAAGCCCTTGCAAATGTTATAAAGTCCAACAGACTCAACCAATTTAAACGCAACAATAAGTGATAAGTAGGGCAATTATCAGACGCGAAGTTCTACTTCCTTCTCAGATGTTCTGCCTTGCCTCTGCGATTCTGAATGCGCCCAGTAGTTTTTTTTACTTATCTACGCATATGCACATACAACAGCGCACAAGAAAAACTTTATTGAACATGAAAAAATTAGTATTTCACATCGTGGAACATGAAAGGTTTCATTGTTTCATTTTTGTTACGTTGCCTCGTGTTTTCTTTGTGCATTAGCCGGCCTTTGTGCGGGCTTTTCACAATTGACTACCTTGAGATGACCACAAGTGTTGATTAATTATTTTTATCCAACACTTTTTGCTGGCTTGAGCTCATTGCTAGTACTGCATAAGCTGAACATGATGCACCGTCTATAAGTACTACCTCTTTACACATTCTTTTTTTAGATATCAGTTGGGCCAAAGAATGAGCATTTAAGCTGTGTTACACTGTGGGTCTTCTGTATTTCCTTATAAAATCATTTTCTTTTTTGTGCTGTTTTTTCCCTCATGCTCAATAGTGTTCTTCTGATATGTCAAGAAATGCTAACAACTGGGGATAGTCAAGAGTTTTCATTATTGCAAGTTTACTGTATTCACACACAGGCTTCAACTGGAAAACATCATTGGCTGTTCTGCTTTTTTTTCCATTTCATCTGTCAATTTTCTTATTTATCATGGAGGGTGGGGTTTCCATGTTTTGTCCAAGTACACATGCGTTTGTGACTTGCAATGACTTGCAAGGTTCAATTTCTGGCTACAAGAACTTGATTTTAATTTCTTACATACAGGTGGTAATCAATTTGTGAAGATCTGTTGAAGAGAAAACTTGAGAATTTAGTAATGGAGTTGAATTCAATCAAGGATGCTTTTGACCGCGTTACAAAGAAGCAAAAGCTATCGTCCTCAAAATCTCAAGAAGTAATTGAACAGATTGGGCAAGAAATTCAGCAAGTCTTATCAAGACTGCAATCTGGACAAGATTCTGCATCTCCATCTGATCATCAGTCAATCCTCAATGAACTGAAAGCCAAGTTGAAACAAATCGCTCCAGTCAGCCAGCTGGAAGGCACACAAAAGGAATTGAATGTTGCATTAAGCAAGTACCCTAAGCTTCTTGAGAAATCTTTCAATCCCGACATTTCAAAGGCTTATCGAAATATTGAATTCGATATACACACTGTTAACCTCATTATCGCCAGTCATTTCTATCGGGAGGGTAGATTTGATCTTGGTGACTGTTTTGTGAACGAGTCCAACGAACAAGAGGCTGCATCAAATAAATCCCCCTTTCTAGAAATGTTTCAAGTATTGGAAGCAATGAAGTCCAGAAACCTAGAGCCTGCACTAAATTGGGCAGTGAGGAATCACGAGCAACTGAATCAAAACGGTTCTGACATAGAATTGAAACTACATCGCCTTCAGTTTGTTGAAATCTTGCAGGACAGGGGCAGGGACGAAGCTCTAAAGTACGCTAGAGCCTTCTTTGCTCAGTTTGCTTCCAAACATATGGATGAAATCCAGAAGCTCATGGGTTGCCTTTTATGGGCTGGAAGGCTCCACATCTCACCATATGCTGAATTACTATCTTCCATACACTGGGACAAACTGGCTGAGGAACTCGCTCGACAATTCTGCAATCTTATGGGGCAATCGTACGAGAGCCCATTGAGTGTGACAATTGCTGCTGGTGTTCAGGGGTTGCCCACCCTTTTGAAGCTGATGAATGTGATGACTGGGAAGAAGCAGGAATGGCAATCAATGAAACAATTGCCCGTTCCAGTTGATTTGGATAAAGAGTTTCAATTTCACTCAATATTTGTGTGCCCGGTGAGTAGGGACCAAGTTAGTGACGAGAATCCTCCTATGCTGTTATCATGTGGGCATGTATTATGCAAGCAATCCATCACCAAATTGTCGAAGAATAACAGCACAAGGCCATTCAAATGCCCTTATTGCCCTGCTGAAGTCGAAGCAGGTCAGTGTAAGCAATTATATCTCTGATGTTTTTAGAAACTGTTAAGTGGGTTGTAATCACTGACTTCAAAGGGAAATATTCCTTAAATGAACATAAAGTCATGTACTTTAGGTAAACGGTACCGGTTAGGGTAGTTGCTGTTCTCATTGTATGTTGCTTAATATGTTGTGTATTGGATTTGGAAGATTTACTGTTGGGTGGGTTGTACTTGTATATAGATGATTTTATTTGCACACCAAACAAGAAACACTAGCATGCTGTTTTCACTTGGATATCATGTGTGTGTGAAATTGAGGGTGGGTTGTGCATGTTGCATTCCGTGGGATGTCATCGGGTCTAGGGGAGAAAGCCAATGGATTGTGAGAAATCGTCATCTATCACCGTGGGTGCAGGGTCTAGATGAAATGTGAGATATTGTCCTTAGTGTTGGATTCCAGGGGGTGTTTTTTTCAAATTCTTCAATGAGAATGTTAATAAGAATCATTGAATAATGGATTACAATGAGGATGATGGTTACCTTTTTAGTGTTTTTGCTGTAGTATTGGAACAAGTGGGAGTAAAAAATGATTATTGGTTTAGGAATAGTGGAATGATTGAGAATAGTTATATCGATAGGCCTTGTTTGCTTGATGGGTCGAGGGTTAGGTTTGATGTGTAAACACACCTACTCCCATGTTTGGTATAATATGTCAAAAAGTGAAAACAAATATGAAATGAGTTCATAAACATAAGGTTTACACAACCCAACCCAACTCATCGTGCCGTCTGAGGAGAAATGGTTATAGGAGGGAAGGTAGTTAATCAAGTTGTTTAGGTATGGAGATTCGAGGAGAACTAATTAATGCAATAAATCTACCATTGCATCAATAGGGAGTTGATCAAATTTAATGTTTGAAAGTGAAACCTTTATATGATGCAAAGTGGATAGTGAAATCACCATTCATTCATTAATCATGATGCTTCTTTTTGCCTTTATCATCCAGTGCACCGGATTATAAATATGCTGTCAACATCTTGTGAACGCGTTTCACTATTAAGTTTTGGTTTCCTTCTTGTCTTGGTTAAGAATCCCCTATTACACATAATCACTAACTTGCCATGTTTTAAAGATACAAACATCAAATAGAATATAGATAATCTTAATTGTTAGATCATCAACCTACCCTCCAACTAGAATTGTAGTATTTGGTAGTCTGTGTGTGAGTGAGAAAGATCCAGAATTCGAATTGTTCTTCATTCTTGTTCTCATTTGTAGACCGACGGTTTATGTAGTTTTTCAAAAAGGAGTTAATAAAACTTAGTCCCAATGGTGAATTGTGTGTTTTAATGAAGTATTTGGTGTCAAATGGAATGAGATGACTCATGTGGTTAGAGCATTATTTTCTAGGTCAACGGAGTCATGAGTTTGAGTCGTCGGTGAAATGGGTTGGGAAAATTTAAAAAATAGGAGTATTTGGTGGTGTCGTAAAGATGTATTAGTAATACAAATACAAAATATATGTTCTCAATTATTCATTGAATTTTGCCTCCATTAGCTACGAAAAAAAAAAGAATTTGGGGGCACATTTGTAAATTTTCTTATATTAATTACTCCCTTAGTCCAAGAAAATTAAGCCTTTTTTAACTAGACACAAGTTTAAGAAAAAAAATAGATAAAGTAAATAAAATAAGGATAACAGTGGAGTTGTTTTAAGGTAAAAATAAAAAGATTATTTATATAAAAGAAATGAATACACTTTTATGAATACAAATAAAAAAAATTAGTATAGTAAAAAATTCCAAAAAGTGGAAAGGAAAAAGGCAGACTTATATACTACCATACCGTGAGCAATACATAAAATGTAAACCATGGTAAAACTAGTTTAATATTTCACCTTTTTACAAAAAAAAAAAGTCACATGAGTTTATTTTTTTTTTTGAGAAAGGGGTACATGTCGAAAATGAGACAAATGTAGTAAAACAATAATTCGAGAGAATTTCACGTGAAAGTGGGCCTCTATAAAAGTAGGAGTTTCATAAAAAAAAAAAAAAAACTTTAGAGGTGCGCAATTTCAGGACTCCTAAAACCTTTTTACTAGTTTACTTTTAACTTTTTCCGCTACCTTTTTGGATCTCTTCCACTCACCTTTTTTTTTTTTTTTTTTATAATAAAAAAAGTTACTCATATCCTTAAATTCTACAAACGTGTGGCTAAAGTCATGCTACGTACAATAATTTCATTACACTTTATATTTATCTCTAATTTTCTTGGGATGTCAAAAAAAAAAAAAAAGTAGATATAAGACGCGTAATTGTTAGGAATTCATCAGCTCAATTATTTATGTAACATGGCCTAGTTGATCATGTGATGTGGGCAGCTTAATTCTGAAAATGATATACTCTCTGTATTAAGGTACAAAGAATTCGTTAAATGTGGATGATAATATTTATAGAATTATATAATTAAAAATGTGATTTATTTTGGTACATGCATGTATGGCCCAACTTAATTTTAGCTGCCGACCAAAAAAGTATTGTACAATAATTATTTCCTGTAAATTAATTCTATCTACCCACTGCAGAGGTAAGTACAAGAACTAATAACTAGCCAAGCCAACTGGATACCCTTATAATTTCCAATTATTGATATGTCATTTCTCAATCAAGGCCCCTCAAGATTTTCATGTGTGGATGTTCGTTAATTTCATTAACACACACTACGTGTACAAATGATTTTGTGGTATATATATACTATTGAATGAAGTGAAATACTCCCTCCAAGTGAAATACTCCCTCCGTCCGCCTATAAGTGTTACGTTACTTTTTGGCACATAAATTAAGAAAAGTGATTAAATAATAGATATAGTACAAGTGATGTGATGGAGAGAAGATATAAAAGTAAGATATAAAGTGAAGTGTAAGAAAAAGTACTTACCAAAAAAGGTATGGAAAACTTATAGACGGACGGACCAAAATGGTAAAATGGGAAGCTTATAGGCGGAAGGAGGGAGTAATAGTTTTTTTTTATCGGTAAAAAGAATTGTATTAATATTGGGTACAAGAAATACCCGAATAGTTCAGTGTACAAGTTTAATCATCAGAAAGCAGTAGATGTTTAAAGTACTTAGTGTCTCACACCATGCACTTGAGTGGGTCTGTCACCCAGATCTTGAAGGGCAAAGTGTTTCGAGTGGGATATTTGACTGTGAACCAGCTCCAAAGTCTTGCCCTTAGCTTCTCCTTAATCTTGGTGGTCGAGAAAACCTCGTTTCTGAAGAGGACTGCGTTTCTCCATTTCCATATGAGACATACCACGCATAAACAAGTACATGTGGCGATCTTCTTTCCGTTTCTTCCTTTGATAAAGCCTCCAAAACCAAGTAAATTGTCTAGTAATTCTGATGGTAGTGCTGACGGTATCTTGAGGCAATCCAGGCAGTCCACCCAAACTTGGTATGCTTGGGGGCATTCCAGGAAAATATGTTTCTCGGTTTCTTTACTTACCCCACACAGTACACACCTTAGATCATCGTTTTGGTTGAGGATGTTTCGTCTTCTGAGGTTGGATCGCGTTGGCAGTCTTCCCCATAAGAGCCTCCATGCGTGAGCCTTGACTTTCGAAGGTGCAAAGTTCTTCCAAATGCTTGTGAATCCTTGGATCAGCCTGTCGTCCGGTCGAGTGTATTGGATCTGGTTGAACAGGGTCGAATACGTTGCTTTTGTGGAGAACTTCCCCGTGTTTGATGGCATCTATTTCCACGAGTCCTCTGTTCCATCCTTGGGTTTGAACCTGTCCATCACAGATATCAGATCGTTAAAAGAAGTTAGTTCCCTATCAAAGAGAGCTCTTCTCAATCTCCATGTCCAATTCCATGACTCTCCCTCCCAACTACCCATTTCTCCCACTGTTTTTCCTTTGTCTATGTTAATCTGGTACAATCTCCTAAATCTATCTTTTAGAGTCCCCTCCCCCATCCAATTCTCCTCCCAAAAGAAAGTATTTATCCCATCCCCTAGTACCTTAGAAAGATTTCCATGGAACCAGCCCTCATTGCCCTCATCTATCACTTTAAAAATATCCCTCCACCATAGTGATACCCTCCCAACCCCCCTGTTGGGAATAGACCAAAGCCGTTCCCCATACATTCCTATATCTAGATCTCAAAATCCTAACCCACAAGTTGTTTTTTTCATTTAGATATCTCCATCCCCATTTCCCCAGTAAAGTTTTGTTGAAAATTCCAATATCCCTAACCCCTAGCCCACCTAGTTGTTTTGTATTACAGACTCTTTTCTACTCAATCCATGCCACTCTCTTCCCGGTGCTCCCGCCCCCCCCAAAGGAAATTACGTTGTAGCCTCACAATCTCACTCATGGTTTTCTTTGGTATAAGATAGAAAGACAGATAGTATGTCGGAAGAGAAGAGATAACCGAATTCAACAACGTGATCCTGCCACCCATCGAAATCTTCTTATCGTCCCATCGTGCTAGCCTGTTTTTAATTTTCTCCACAATCGAGGTCCATTCCACCGTTCTCCTGTGATTCGATCCGACTCTCATTCCCAAGTATGTGAAAGGAGTGGTATCAACTCTGCACCCTAGGACCTCCGACATGTCACTTAGTGTAGTGTCTTCCACATTTACGCCTATGATCGAGCATTTCCCAGAATTTATTTTCAACCCAGACATCAATTCCATATTCCGTAGCACTCGTCTCATGACCCATGCGTTTTCCATGCTTTCGTCCCCCATGAGAATTGTGTCATCCGCAAACTGTAGATGTGAGATTCTGATTTTTTCCCGTCCGATTTATGTCGCTTTGTACATTCCTTCTTCTGTTGCCCTCTCCATAAGGATGCTCAGTCCTTCTGCGGCTATCAGAAACAGGAAAGGGGACAAAGGGTCCCCTTGCCTAAGGCCCCTCTCCATTTTGAATTCTCTAGATGGACTGCCATTTACTAGGACTGAAGTTGTTGCTGTTGTCACGCACTCCATCACGGCATCACCCACTTTCTCTATTTGGGGTGGAAATTGAATCTCTCCATCATGAGTTCGAGATAACCCCAGTCGATCGAGTCATAGGCTTTTGCAAAGTCAATCTTGAAGAATGCATGTACTATTTTTTTCTCGTTTTGCTTCATCGATCGCTTCGTTTAAGACGGCCACACTGTCCAAGATATTCCTCTTTCCAATGAAGGCAGATTGAGCGTCAGAGATTATGGACGGTAAGAAAGAGCCAAGCCTTTTCACCAGGATTTTTGCTATGATCTTGTAAATTCCCCCACAAAGGAAATTGGTCTGAAGTCGTTCAAGTCCGTACTAACCTCTTTCTTAGGGATGAGCACGATGAAGGTAGGGTTGAAACCCTTCACCAGTCGTCCATGGGTGTGGAACTCCTCCATGAGTTGAGTGAAATCATTTTCCAGTAGATGCCAGAACTCCTTTAGAAATCCAAAGTTGAAGCCATCTGGTCCGGGGCTTTTCGTGTTGTCACATTCACTTATGGCTTCTCATATTTCTTCCTTCGAAAAGGGGGCTATGAGCATGGCGTTTTCTGTGGTTGAGATATGTTTCCTTGCAAAACCTGTTGCTGGGACCGGTCTAGCATTTCTTTGGTTTCTGAAGTGGCTCTGGAAGTGTTCAAAGACCCCATTTTTCACTGCTGAAACTTCCTCGCTCCATTCTTCTCCTACCATAAGGCCAAGGATCTCATTTCTTTTCCTTTTCCTTCTCATGTTAATGTAGTTGTGGAAGAAGCGGGTGTTGCAATCACCCTCCATTACCCACATGCATCTTTCTTTCTGGTAGTTGATCATGCTCTTCTTTTTTAATTCCCGTATTAGCAGTGCAGCTGCCCCATTTCTGTTTATGATCTTTGTTTCCTTAAGCCCGAAAACTTCATCAATTGTATCCAACTTTTGGATTTCAACTCGTTGGGTTTCTATATTACGGTCGATTATGCCGAAAGTGTTGGTATTACACTCCTTCAGGTCTGCCTTGAGCCTTTTCAACTTCTCTTTGATGACATAGCTTCCCCATCCTTGAATTTGGTAGCTATCCCACTTTTCTTTGACAAAACTTTTGAATTCTGGGTGTGTGAACCAGGCATTGAGACCGCGAAACGGTTTTGGGCCCCAATCCTTCACTTTGATCCCCAAGAGGATAGGGCAATGATCGGAGACTGGACGTCTTAGGCCTCTTAAGTGTGTGTTGGGCCACTGGTTGAGCCAGTGATGGTTCACCAAGGCTCTGTCCAGCTTGCTCTTGCACGATCCATCAGCCTTGTACCATGTAAATTTTCTTCCATGGAGTGGGAGATCAATCAAGTTTGTGTCCTTGATGAAGCCATCAAAAGCCATCGTGTCTCTGTGGTTTTGTTGTTGCCCTCTTCCCTCCCTTTCCGCTCCACAGCGTATAACGTTGAAATCCCCGATAATGCATATGCAGGCGGTGGGGTTTTGGCTCACGATTGTGTTTAAGCGGTCCCATAACTCGATCTTTTCAGGTAGTGGCATGGAGCATAAACGTTGATAATGCAACATTGTATTCTTTCCTGCCCCAAAATACCGTTTAGTATAACTCCGCCAGACATATGCCAATAGCTGGAGCATCTAAAGACTTCTGGATTCCATATTGATATTATTCCCCCGGATCTTCCTGTTGCTTCTTTTGAGTACCATTCCATCTTGCCTTGGCCCCATATTGCATGGCATGTTGTTTCCTCCACTACATCCAATTTCGACTCTTGGATGCAACACATATCCACCCCCTGGTTCTTTATGAGATCTCGTAGCTCTTCTTTTTTGATCCGGTTCCCCAAGCCTCGAATATTCATAGACAGTATCTTCATGGATAACACTCTTCTGTCTCACCTTCTGCCCTTGGTATGTTTGTTTGGCCTTGTTTCTCCATTTCAATGAGTTTGTTGATTTTCTGGGCATCAGAAGTTTTGGTCTGGATGCACAAGCTTTTTCCCAAGCTCCACGTTATTTAGGCCTCAGTCTCTACATCGATGGTCAGCGGGGTGGTGGTTGTTGTCTACCTTTCCCCTTTCTTGGCTTACTCTTTTGGGTATCCCTCAACTCCGTATCTGTTTCGAATCCTTTGGAGAATTCATTCCATCTCTTCATCTCCATCAGCCTCAGTTCCATTTTGTTTATCTTCTTTTGGGGGGGGGGGGGTTGCGAGGTTTGTATCTTGGTTTGGTATTAGTGGTTGTATTTTGAGGGTGGTGGGACGAGATAAGAAGGGGTTTCGACGAGGTGGCGTTGCCCTCATGAGAAATGGTTGAGTCGGGATTATCGGCATGGGTCGCTTGGGCTGGTTCAGAGGGGTGAGAGATATTGGTGGGTGTATTAGGGGTGGGTTTAGAGAGAGGAGGGGGTATTGTAAAAGGCTAGGGTCGGGAGGGGGTGTATCCAGTAGGGGTTCGGGGGTGAATAAAGGGGTTGGGGTTTGGTGTGGGGGTGTTGTACAGAGGTGGAGATGCGGGGTTTAATAATGGGGGTGTATGTAGTGGCAGGATAGGGTTTGGGTTTTAAGTTAAAACAAAATTTAGGGTGGGCCCACAATGAGGTATGTTGGGCCCAATAGCATCTGGGTTGGTAGGGTTTGAATGTATACGGCTTTTCACGCCTCCATCATGCCCTCTTTCTGTTGCAACCAACTGGTTGTGCGCCGTAACTTCTGATCCCTCTCGAAAGGACGCAGATTTGTGGGGCCCCTCCTCAATATTCTCAATATTTGATGGCGGCGTCATGATTGGATTTTATTCACGCCTTTTCGATGTTTCGACATGCGATTCTTGTTCCAAGGAATCATTAATGGCTTTCAACGTCCTGTCTCTTCGGGCCCCACTAAGATTCGCGATTGGTTCGATGCCGCTGTTTGGTTCCTGGCAGACGGAATTCGATGTTGATAATTTCGGCGAGTCGCTACTCGTCCGTCCGTGTACAGTCGTCGCCGCCGTAAACGTAGATACGAGTTCGTCCCGGTCGTCATCCTCCTCCAAGGACCAGTCGGATCCCTTCTCATAGTCGGACTCTGATTGAGAGTCATACTGTACGTTTTGATCGCATATTCCGTGCTCCTCTGTGATTCTGCATTTAAAATTGTTTCCATCGATTTCCAGATTTACAGACTGGTTCACGTATTTGAGGTAAGAGACAGATACGAGAACTCTTGCAAAATCAAGGCGTGCTTTCTCCATTGTTTGGTCGTCAAGCTTGATCAATTTTCCGATCATTGTGCACGCCGTTTCGAAAAAGCGTGTACTCCATGCTTGAACAGGGACTCTCATCCACCTCGTCCACACCAATCGTTTGTGGCTTACATCGATTGGTCGCCATTCCCTGTGCCATTCGAACTAGTGTCGTAGCCATTCTTCCATTACCCCCGTAATATCTTCATTGCTTTTTCCAAAGATGTTTTGAATGAGGATCGTGTCCTCCCCCATCATGCACAGTTTTAGAATGTTTACACATTCTTGCTGTAATTCTTCGCCGTGTTCCTCCCACAAGAACTCTCCCTTCAGGGCACCTGTAGAGCACGAACTCGACCATATTGTTTCCTCCTTCTCAGTTTGGAATTTAATGGTCAGTTCCTTCTCCTTTGATGTTGGGTCTAAGTTTGCCCCCATTTCTGCGCGTCCCTGTTTCGTCACCGCTTCAGAGAAGGACAACTCTCTTTGTCTGATGTTCCTGTTAGCTTCGAACGGCCTTCCCCTTGCCTGAGACTTTTCTTTCTGCGTTTCCTCCATCGTTCTTTCATAACGCGGCACGTACGCTCTGATTTTGTAGCTTCCCATCCACACTTCATTTAGGGCTTGGAGCATGCTTGCTTCGTTCGTCTCGCACTCAAACCGGACGAAGCCGAAAGGTTTGCCTTCTTTGTCAGTTTTATGAGGTCTGAAAATATCCATCACCTTGCCCACCTTGTTGAAGCTGTATTTTAGGTCGTCAATAGTGCATTCCATCGGGAAATTTCTAAAGAAGAACGTGACGACATTTTTCATTTTGAGACCGACAAGTTTCTCCCGCCAGGCGACATTCCCACGAGTTTTCCGATGATATATCTCATCATCTTCCGACTTCCTATCAGTCCTAGGGGGAAATCTACGGGTTTGGGTAATGCTACGGTTAGGGAAGTTTTAGTGCCTCACTGGAAAACGCTCGGAAGAGGGACGGTTGTTCCTACGGTAAACTCTCACCCACTCAGCTCCCCCACTCTCTCTCGCTCTCTCTCTTCGGACATTTTTCAAAATAATAGTGAGTAGAAAACTTTATTAATTAAATTGTTTTACAAGGAGTCAATCAAATTCTATTAGTAGCTTTTTTTCTTGTGACTTTTGAGTTTATCTAGTACGTTTTACCCAACTCATATTGAGTTGGATGTTTTGGCCAATATTTTAGCTACTTGATTTATTTATTTATCTCGTAAAATAAAATAAAATTGAGACCTACCTTCACTCTTTATTACTTTACGTATCTTTGATAGTTAATGGTGTGGGACATATTTAAAGATTTCGAGCAACAAAAGTAAGGATCTTAACTCAGATTTCAGCGTGAATGACTCCAATTGTGATGAGTAGTGATCAAGCAAATTAATTTTGAAGAATTGAACTAGTGATTTATAAATATACTATTTTCTATGTTTCATGTTCAAAATTCATAAAAGACTAATCCATACAGAGCTTTCCTCTAATTATACAGAGCTTTGTGAATTAGTCGATCCTTAAATTAAATACGGAGACTTAAAAAAAATGATCAAGCAAATTGTCCATGAATTGTTTTTCTTCTTTGGGGTTATTTTGGTAAACGTGGAAACTACACTATAAAGTATGCATGTATGTGTTAAATGAATTATTCTAAGTCCAGCTGACTCGATATTATAAAGGTGTTTGAAAATGAGATGTGTATATTTCCTCATTTTGTCAAATTTAATAAAATAATCTATGTTGCACAAAAAAAAAAAGGTGTTGTTATAAATAGTGATGGATTAGTTATACTGTAGTTGCCAAAAATCTAAAACCCCACTTTTTTGGCCCTCGGAACAAGACATTGTGCCTAAACCTCCAATATATAAAAAAACAAGCTTTATTTCAACTTAATTTACATAAAAAGACACCTGCAGAATCATCATTTTCACCCGATATTCAACAAATCAACATCATCTAATAATAATTCTCCACCATTATTTTAAAATTTAAGATAGAGGCAAAATATAATTAAAAATAATAGATAAAAAGTGAAATAAGGACAAAAATAAAAAAATAAAAATGGGACACCCCTCCAACCCTACTGCAATGCATCTCAATCAATAATACTACTGTATGTGGGTGGGGTTTGTCTTTCATTTTCATTTCGATTTTTGATTAAACAAATATATTAATTTGTACATTTATAATAATTTACTTAATAATTTTACTAAAATCTTGCATTCTCGAACCCATGTAAATCGCTGACTCTGTTCAGCGACTTTCTCATGATGGCTACTTTAGCCAGCCGCTCAGCCGCCCTCCACGCCGACGTCGGCGTAAGCGGCTCGGCTTTCTCTTCAACGGCTCCGGCGTTCCTGCTCCGCACCTGCATCTGATCCTGCCTCTTCCAATTCAAAATTGCCAGCTCAGCTTCCAGCCCGCGAACAAACTCCTCGCCCGAGCCCGAACCCGATTGGAGGACAAGGGCCCGAGCCGAAGCCAACATGTGGTGAGCGCCTGCGACGTCGTTTCTCTCCGTCAACCTTCTGCTCTCGGCGACGGCGCGTGTTGTCACGAAAAGGCAGCGGAGGCGCTGGATATCCCTGGTGGAGGACCCGACGGCGCGTGGCCGGGGAATCAAAAGTGTACGCTCCTTGTCGTATATGGTTTGTTGAGTTGACGGGTCTTTGTAAGAGCATCGAACGGCCAGTATACGGCGGGACCCACCCAATGATGATGGGACCTTCAATTCTACCAACAATTCTTTCTCCTCTTCGGAATGGAGGTCCCCGACCCGGCACCAGCTTGACCCGGATCCAACAAAAGCCGGTTTACCCGTGTACGAATAAACCGCAGAGATCTCAGCCGGGGACGAACCGGTTGTGAACCCGAGTTGAATTTTTAGATCTTGGATACTCTGGCTGAGTAAACCGGTAATGCATTTCGCGAACTTATCGTCCGGGGACGCGTTGACGCACGCGCTTAAATTAACAGAATGGAGTGGAATTTCCATGTTGGAGAAGCGCGTGGAGGACACGGGCGGGCCGCCGCGATGGCCGTCGGTTAAGAGGAGAATGGTGGCGGTAGGGTTTTTCTCACGGCGATCCTCGATGACCTTCGCTGCCTTCTTAAGAGAATCGGTGGCGCTATTGGAACCGCCGTCCAATGAAACTATGGCGTCAATTATCCGACGCGCTGATCTCCTTCCGCCGGAGGACATTCGCCTGAGCGGCATCAGTCGCTTCGATGTTGTGGAGAATGCGACGATTGATAACCGGTCCGCGGCGGAGAGAGATGAGACCACCATTCGTAACAATCTCCTCATCAAATGGAGCTTCTCGGCGGTTACATTTTTACTAACATTGAGAACTGTAACTAAATCGATCGGAGCTCTCCTTACCGGAGGCGCCGGAGCTTTGAGCTTCAAAACGACAGCGTATGTTTCAGTCGTTTTCCCGACGGACACCACCGCCGCTTCGGATAACAGAGCGATATCCATATTCCCAGTCTTCATCTTATCAGACATCACATTGTTTGCCACAAAGAAACCAGGAAACTCATCGTTTTCCTCTTCGGTTTCATCGGATTCCAGAATCGGATTGAATCTGGCACCAGAAGTCGGAGAAGACAGCGGCTCATCGTCGTTATAGACCTTCAACACCAAACTCTTATCCCCTCGATTTTTGGTTTCAATCGGAAGGGGATTTTGATGAATATCAGTGTCCAACAGATTCATCTCCTTCCACGTGACATTGCAAATGGGGCACGTGAGATGAGAGCCTTGCTTCTTCGTATGGGCGGTGATACAGGGGAAATGAAAACTGTGGCCGCACTCCGCCGTGAAAATGGCGGTGCCTTGTCCCGCCTTCACACTCTCAAAGCATATTCCACACCTACTCTGCTAAAAGTAGTTATTCGCAGAACCATAATTAGCAAATAATGAAAATCGTAGGTATCATGTCAATTAAATTCAACAGCTGGAAAACAAACACAATACCTTAGAGAGTCGGAGTCCTGATTTGATCAACGAGAAGGCGGAGGGTGAGCGCGGCGAGGAAGGGGCGGAGCTGTGGAAGAATCTAGGGCTTTTTCTCGTTTTGCATTGAAGCTTCGGGCTCTCCGGAAGCTTTATGCTCTGCACAACCGTATTAGGTTGAGTCTCCGGCGCGGCGGAGGCGGTTTTACAGCGGAGAGTGGGAGACGCAGGTTCGGACTGCAAACGCGGCGTGGAAGGTTCAGAGAAAAATCCGCCGAATCTGTGACGGGTCCTGGGAATGGAGTCGGACTTGTCTCTGATAATCGGAGAGCCGCGCTCTTGTTCTTTGGAAATCGATGTGCAGAAAGCTCTCCTCCAACTCAAATTCACCATTGTTGATTTGTGTGAGTTGCAGAGAATTGCGAGGTTATTAAAAGATGGAAGAGGACAAATGGAAGGAGAGCATGATCCAAAACAGGACTGGGAAACAAGACAAAGGGGAAGAAACCAAATTTCGTAGAATTCGTTTGTATGTGAAATTAATTGTTTGCTGATTTCGTGATTCAGAGTTGCAGAGAGAGAGAAAGAGAGATAATTTAACGCAAAAGGATGAGTGCAGAAAGCTATCAAATGTGAAATGAAATCACACTGCCTCTTTTTCTTGCCCTTTTTTTTTTTTAATAATTATTTTTATATTAAGAAAATTAAGTTGGGAATAGAAAAATGACCGGCAGGTGCAGGTTGCCTATTGTCAACGGAGTCGATGTACCTGCTCCACAAGGTCACCCCATTTGATCTAGATTCAAAATATTCTATACTCTTAATATTTTTTATTTGTTAGTTTATGTGTATAAATCATAAATGTAGTGATTATTAAACTAATTGTACTAAACATACATGATAACCAATCATTTTTACATAGACCATATTCATGATAATGATTAGGGTGAAAATTGATTCACATAGTGTAAAGTGTATATTAAGTCAATTTCTCATATCATTCAATTATCTTTCTTTAAAACTATATTTCTACATTATCTCTTTAAAAACATTGTCCTTCGTCATTTGCGGCAAAATTAAGCACAAGAATATATATATACTCCATTATTTTGTTTATAAAAAAAATTAAGTGCAATGCAAAATACATATACATTGTGTTGTCACAAAAAAGTAATCACTCAAAGCAAATGGCTTCAAATGTATATTAGTAGTAATTATATGTTGAGTAAAGTTGACTTCTTAATAAACCGTACATAGGATATTGCAACGACTTTTTGTGTATAAATTAAATTAAGTATATGGTCTGAATTCCTTCTTCTACTTTTAATTATCTGAACTTTCTCCTTAAGCTTTACCAGCTTTCTAATTCTACTTTTTACTTCTTTCTGGAATTTCTCTTCTGCCATCTGCACATCTTTTATTTAATGATGTTAATGTTATTTTTATTTTCTTTTTTAATTATTTTTAATTCTGACATCTCTTTGTTCTGTTCATGCAAACTGTGTATATTAATGTCGTGTAACAACAAAATTAAAGTGTTTAGAACCCCACTTTAATTAATGGTTTACCTTTTTACTTTTTTTTACCCCTGTAAAGGTGGTATTGTTGTTGGGTAATAATTAATTGAATGATTAATTAGCCAAAAAAAAAAAAGTGTAAAGATTTAAATGAAACATGTACATGCTTGGTGAGTCCTAATTTAAATATATATTTTTTTAAGTGACAATATTTACATTATAACCATGATTTGCATATTTGCATCTATATTATGAATAATTGAATTAAAATTACATACTCCGTATATCGTTGAACTTTCTAGTAAATGTACAATTTCAAGCTCGTTAAACATAAAAAAAAAAAAAAATGTGAGTATTAAAAGTAACACATCTTTGAAAAATTGAAGTGTCTAAATCACTTCAAAATAGGTAATTTAATAAATGGTGTTGGACAATCAATTTCTAATTACTCCTAAGTCA
The DNA here is from genome assembly GCA_963675135.1 of Galeopsis tetrahit. NCBI lineage: Eukaryota > Viridiplantae > Streptophyta > Magnoliopsida > Lamiales > Lamiaceae > Galeopsis > Galeopsis tetrahit. Next base: position 3,912,089 of record OY776120.1, read on the forward strand.
TAAAAAATGAGCAATGAGACTGAGATGCATTGATTTGTACAAGTCTTATATCAATATAAATTTGGACAAACTTGTGTGTGAAAGTGTTAATTATTTACCTAAAAAGATGACAAGGATGTAACATCTTCCTATCCCACCAAAGATAATTTTGTTTTTATTTTCATATGTTCAGTAAAGATAGGGTAGTTATTATATTTATTGTATCATTTATCTATCATTTTTATCATTGCTTAAATTTAATGTATCTTGTTTAATTTAAAATGGAAAATTAGGCACTAGTACTTGTTTTACAAAATGGGTAGATATAAGGACCAATTGAGATATAAAGCAAACATTTAATGTTCTAATTATAATGTTATAAAGAATGCAAGAAATATAAAGAATTAACACAAATAAACAAGAACATAAGACTTTACATGATTCATAAATAATGTGTTTTGTAATCCAATCGAATGCTTAAAATTGTAAAATTTGAGTCATTAATTGACGAACATCTTGTATCTTTTATGGGTTGAGTACCCCCTATACTCAATGACAACGTAAATTATGTTTAGAAAAATCACAAAAAACCGTCGGCATTGCAGCGACAACTTAAATTATGTTTAGAAATTTTTTCAATTTTTTTTGTTTGTGGCCCGTTACAGTCCGTTTAGTCCGGACTGACTCTATTAGACTAGGGTTAGCCCGAATAACGTCTATACATTTGAAGATCTCAATATACTATAAAAATTAACTAATTTAAAAAACCAATCTCAACAATAAGTACCATAAAACCTAAAATTTAAGTGCAAAATTTCAAACCTAAACCCTGATTAGATATCTAATGTGATGTGAGTACATTGCATCATATTTTGGTGACAGTAAATGCCAAAAGTAGAAGCTGCCCGACATTATTACAGCCATGATAGAAAATTAGTTCAACACTATTTCATCACTACTTATATCTAATTTAAATTTTAATAATTAAATTTGTGGATGCTACCTACCTACCTACTTTTGTAAACAATTAATACAGTTGGTGGTAAAAATTAGTGATTAATAATTATTTCCTCCGTTTTCTAAATTTTATCGTATTTCTCATTTTATATAGAATTATTAAAAAACGTTTTTTTACTGATTTATCCGTTATTAATTTTTCTATTTTTTTCCACCTTTTCTTTTCATTCTTCCTTTGACCACTCTATCATTAATATATTTTCATAAAAAAATACTCCGTAGATATTAATAGAGATAGTTCGGAAAGATCATTGATAAAAATACGAAAATATTGAACAATTCCTTTGATTCGAATAATTAAACAGGTGCACATTGTTAGGTGTATAATTTGAAGTAGGCTGCGGCAATATTAATTGACATAATTATAAATTTCTCCTATTCTTCTCATTGATTGAGAAAGTTGAAAAAATAAATTCTACTAATAATAAAGTAGTCCACTCCAATTCAGGTCTTTAGACATTCACTTTTTAATCATGGGGGAGACCCCTCACATTATTATTATGACAATAATAATACATTTAATACTTCTATCATCTTGTATTCTAGTTCAATTAAATAATGATTCCATTGATTAAAGAGACAATTAAAAAAAAACGTACCCATTAAAAATATCGTAGTTGCTATAATATGGCTAGGGGTGTCATGATTGATCATAACGTCACAATAATAAATTTAATTTAATAAATAGAGAGGGTTGAAATTTTAGAATGATAGTTAGTGATAATACGACTAAATGTAACCATCTATGTTGTCCATGATTGGATCGAATCACCATTTAAAAAAAAATGGAAATTCATCAGCTTTGATTAGAACACTTGTAGGAGAAGTTTTTTTTGTTTAATATGGCAATATGTGGTTTGGAAATTGTGAAAAAATAGAAACGAGTGTGTTCAACGCAAAGTTAAAAATATTAGTAAAAATATTGAAACCTTAAATTTATGGATATTGAATATTACCATCGGTAATTTTAAAAATTATAAAAAATTAATAACAAATCTTTAATACATAAAATTAACAAAACAATTTGCATACATTTTACACATGTGATAAATTTATATAAAATACAATATACAATGTTATTTCATGTGATATTTTCGATATTTTCTTGATACTAGATTCGATATTGTTATTGTCTATCGTTATTTATCAAATTTGTTTAACAAATATTGTGAAAATATCGATTTTTTCCAATATCGATATCGGTAACCACTGAACATAGATATATCGAGAATATTTCGGGGATATTTTCATCCATATATACTTCAACAATAGAGGCTCTTACCACATATGAAATTGTCGATTTTTTTAAAGTTTCGGGTATCCGGTACAAGGATCGACTAATCCCGGGACACCAATTCCACTGGCCACTTGTGGGGACCCGCTTAAAGCCCAAGTTTTGCGCTGTGTATTGATTGTCCATATAAAAATTATTTACACCTTAGAGGATTCGAACCTGAAATCTAGAGAGGAACACACTCCTAAGTTCCAAGTTTATATCACTGGCGCAACTCGATTACGATAGCATCAACTTATGTTCTTGAAAATGATTGAAAATCTATAAAAAATTAAAATAGGAGTATACAGTATGAGACCATGTTTAAAAATAGTTTTTCATGTTTAACGAAAGTATAAGGCAATGTTTAAAATTTTAATTTGTTTTTACAATTAATTAAGAAAATGATTAAGAATTAGAGAGTGTTTACAAACTCTATAAAAAGTTTAAAAGCACTTCTTAAAAGCTGTGAGAGGGCAGTTTTAGAAAAAGTGATTCTGAAAGCCGTTTGTAGAGTTTGAAAACATCCCTTACTCCGTATTAGATTGTAGTAGAATAAACTTTGGTACAATTACAATGTGGGCAGAAATTATTTTATAATTAGATCTGGAGTGACAGTAAAAATAAAATTGAGTGTAGTAAATAGTGAAAATATTGAGACCAAAATACACGAGAATCTTTCAGCCTTAATTAGTCTCAATCGTGTCACTTGTGTCTCTCTGCCTACCCTATCTCTAGCCCATCCATCTTCCCAATCACTTCACCCATTGCCCCCCCCTTTTTTTTATTTTATTTTATAGAATGCAGAAATTAACTTATTTATATCAATCCAAAACATTTATCTAATCAAAAACATAAATTTTGTCTCCATCTAAAAATAATGGACCATGAAGAAAAATAAAGTTAATTCTTTCTAACTGCAATCGAATTCAACAATCTTGACAAATGAGAAAAGTCACCAACATCTATAGTTCAAAATATCATGTTGTTACGTAACTGATTGTACAATTAACAATAGATTCAACTATACTTCAAATTCTTTAAAACTCGAAACATTAAAAAAAATCTCTATTTTTTTAGTCACAATAGAGAAAAAAAAATAGGAATTAGAGTGATAACAAAATGCAATCTGCCCTAAATAAGTTAAATAGGATATACACGATTATTGTCAGTAAATTATTTATACGATAATGCAATAATAATAATGTCGGAGTGACTTACATATATAAAGGTAAAAAAAAAAAGAGATAATACATTGTACTGAGAGATGCATATATAAAAGTGTGTGGCATGGAGAGAAAAAGGAAAAATGTGCATTGCATCAGGGAAGGGAAGGGACTCATGCATGTATTGTTCTCTTCTACCATATCCCACTTTTGATTTGACAATCAATTCTGCTCACGTGTTGTTCGATCACTCCCTTTTTTCGCAATCCATCTTTTATTTAATTCTTTCTTTTAACTGGTTCAAATATCGACTATTTTGATGAATCAATTCCACCATTCGTTTACGGAGTTTCGTTTAAAGTTAGAGTTTTACATTCTGTATTGCAGTTTAAATGGTTCGAACCTGAAACCTACACTTCTAATTCTCAATCCTACTCCTAGATGAACTCATTAAGATTCATTTTTAATTTAATTACTGTTTTACCTTTCGTAATTTACTTGTTGACCCTGCATCTTTAACACGCATTATTTCTACTATTGTGAAATCCTAGAAATATGTCAATAAATAATACAGTGAAATAAAATGTAAGACGTAGAAAATGATAAGTATAAGATCTCATACATAATTTATACCGCCCCATTTCTCATTTTTAATTTTCTCTCGTGTCATTTTTTAAAAGTTTATATTATGTCGACACATTATTTATAAAATGTGAATGAGACACTTGTCATTAATTTCTCACCTTCACCAATCAAGATGCTAGATGGATATTATATTTTAAATTCAATATCCATTATTCATTACTCCAATATTATATTAGTATATCTAAATAAAATTTAAAATATTATAGAATACCCTTGACTCCGTCCTCCTAAGCTTCTTTTATGTCTTTTTTTTAATGTACTTTTCATTTTATTCAAATTACGCAACTAATTAAATTAAATTTATAATCTAGAAAAATAAAATAAAATAGGAAGATGGTAAGGAATCTCTGTGTTTTAGTGGTGCAGGGTCAACCAAGTAAGTGGCAGTCCCATCACACAGTAAAAGTGAATTTCGGTTCTTTCCCAAGTAAAAAAGGAAGGGAGGGAGGGGGTAATTATTGTGAAATAATTTTAACCTAAATTAACCTTAATTAACTAGCCTTTCTGCTGCAGTATCATTCAATTAAAACCTAATTAACGGCGTAATAATGTAGAGTAATTAAAAGAGGAGAGAGAGAGAGAAAGGGGCACGTGATTGGGAGGGAGGGGCAGGCTAGAGAGAGAGAGAGAGAGAGAGAATCAGAAGCATTAAATGAAAAGTCAGAACGTCGTCGTTGTGAGTACCGAGGCTTTAACGAAAACATGCAAGCATGGAGAGAGTTGAAACCCTAACTTAATTTAAATTTACCCAAATTGGAGTATAGTATAGTAAATAGTTGGGATACCAAACTGTTTGTGCAGAGTTACTATCCATCATCGTCAGATAAGATGAGACCCACCGATTCTTGCCTCTTTTAAATAATCTATCCAAATGGATGAACTTCAATCTAATTTTGAAATTTTCATTTTTTTTACTAGATAAAGAATGGCCTTTTTAATTAGTTTTCACCTTTTTTTATTTTTAAGTTTCGACTAAAGATCGACTAATTTAGAGGCTCAATCTCATCGTTAGTTAACGGGGCTTCACTTAAAGTCAAAGTTAAGTTTTATATGAACTGACTTCATATAAATTGTTTTTACTTTGGGGTTTTGAATTTGAAATTTAGAGAGGATTACACTTCTAAGTCTAAGGATTAACTTATTGAGGTTAGTTTCCAGAAAAAAAAAAAAAAAAAAAAAGGTCACCTAATTTTTCTAGGGCTGTCAAATCGTGCTATCGTGTCGTGTTTCGTGTCGACACGATAGTGACACGACACGATAAGACCAAACACGAACACGACACGATAAGGATCTGTGTCGACACGATATGAACACGATAATTTTCGTGTCAACACGACACGACACGATAACAACACGATAATTTTCGTGTCGACGTGACACGACATATAACGACACGTAACACGATAACAACACGATAAGAAAATAAATCAATTTAAAATTGTATTAAATATATAAAAAATGGAGTAATATATTTATATAAATATAAAAAATTATCGTGTTATTATCAGATACGTGCCATTATCGTGTCGTGTCATATCAGGTAAATAACAGGTTAACGGGTTGTTAACAGGTTAATGGGTTACCTGTTAATTTTATCGTGCTTAACGGGTTGACACGAACCCGGCACGAAATTTTCGTGTCGTTATCAGGTTGACCCGATAACGACACGAACCCGATAAGGCTAAACACTAACCCGCAATTTTCGTGTTGGATTCGTGTCGTGTCGAAAATTGTCACCCCTAACTTTTTTCATCTAATTGAAAAAAATTTATTTTATCTAAAAATTCGAATTTGTAGAAAAATGTATTTGTTTATAATTTACTAATATATCGCATCACTCGTTGGACGAATTATTATTTCTACCCAGAGGATGAAACAATTTAAATGGATGTGATTGTTTTCAAATAGAATTAAACTCAAGACATGTGGGGGTGGAGATGAGGCTCTAAATACCATAAAAACTATTTTTCAAAATTCGAACTATTAGTGAGATGCAAATTGTGAAATTAAATAATTTATATTAATTTCCCAATACTAAGAAGTTTTCCAACTTGTACCTTTAAAATTTTATTTATTTACTTCTTTTTACTTTATCACATTTTTTTTAAGTTTATATATGTACAAATCAGTGTGAAACTTTAATTTAAATAAAGTAGAAGCAATAAATAAATCCGTGTGAAACCCCTATAATAGATTACGAAAATATGCATTTAAATAAAGTAGAGACTATTTATTAATAAGCTGATAAAAACCCCTAAGCAAAGAAAAAATAAGTAGAAGCAGACAAAATATGCATTTTTCCTAATAAGATATTTTTCGTAATATCAAAGAATAGTTAATTATAGTGGTTACCATTTGTTACTAAAATTAAGTTCTAGGGCCTGTCTGTTGGTAGAGCCTATTATTCAACTCATTTATGGTTAATTCATCAAATGTATGCTCTTTCCATAAAAAAAACCCATTTTACCCATAACTCAATTCATTTTAAAAAATCATTTAGAGGACACTCTCTTGCTGGAATTCAAATTAATAATAATTAATCTTAACTAAATTTCTCAATTAATTTTGAAATGTCTCATTCTACTCATATATATTTATTTATATTTGCACATAATTAAGTAATTAAAAATTAGTGTATATATTTATTTATAATTGCACATAATTTAGTAATTAAAAATTATTGTACACATAGATATATCAAATAATTTGGTGGGTTCATTAACTTTCTACAATTCTGAATTCACACATTTCAAAAAATATGGCTTATATATACACGCTTCGTTTAGCTAAATAATTAAAGTGAAAACATAATTATTTATTTATTGTATAAAAAGTTAAATTCATCGATAGTAGGACTAGAACTAGAGTTATAACAATACAACTGGACCTTGAATGGGGTGAAGATCTTCCCTACTACAATTAGCCCTTCGTAAGCAAAATTAAAGTTATACTCCATTTTATTTTTTTATGAATGCGTGTACACTTGAAACTACTTTTTTTTATAAAAACAATTAATTAATAAAAATTAGAGAGATATCTATGATTCCTAATTGATATGTTTAAAAAAAGTCAAATTAAGTAATTTGCACCTAACTTACAAAATTAGAATTAATTCTACTTGGCCTTTTATAATATACAACACATGGATTTGTTGGAGTGCAATATTTTAAAGAATTGTTCATTCACTTGAGATGTAAACAAAGACAGGAGTTACCTAGTGGTGTAGGCTTGAGCCGAAACCCTAAAATGCAAACAATTTTTATGGGATCATGTTCATACAGAACGGAAAACTCTAACTTTAAACGATGTCTGTGTAAGTGGACGATGAGATTTGTCCTCTCGAATTAATCGATTCTTGGACGGGATAGTAGGATATTATGACACCAAAAAAAAAAAGGCATATGCATTAATTAAGTGTTTCTCTAATTAAGCAACTTATATGTATAAAAAATTATGGTAATGTGATCTCCAAGACCCACTTCATTTTCTCTTTTGACTTCAATAATGATTGATAATATTTGTCCTGATTTGTGGAAATATCAATCCATTGGTTTATTTTATTATTATTATTATTTTAATTTTAGCTCTCCTTTGCTAGTATATCCCAAATACACCTGATCTAGACAAATTTTAAAGGCATATGATGTGGACACTCACCAATTAAAAATTTCAATAAAATAATAATTAAAAAATAAACAAGTACAAATCACCTCTTTACCTTTTATCAGTGCCCTATTGAATAATTATGTGCAATACGGACAATTAGGACCGTTTAATTAAAAAAATTACTTGATAAAATTATTATTGTTAATTGGTTTATAAATTTCCAACAATGACTTTACACGGAATAAAAAGAAATCAACAAAATTACAACATAAATTAAAATTAAATTTGAATCTCAAAATTTTGAATTAGACAACTTTCTTTTTTGATCATCTTTCGAAAATGGCAGGTTCAACGAAGTCTAATTTTTTTAGACAATTGAATAGTATAGACCAAGTCTATTTTTTCAAGCTTTAAAAAAATATATAGATGAGCCCCAAACTTTGTGAAAGTTAGAAAATGTAAATTACGTGCATAATCCACAACTTGGATATTATGATTAAACAAACAAAAAAAAAAAAAAGAAAAAAGGAGAAGCGTGTATATATATTAATGAAGCAACTCAACTAAAAGAAATCTATGTTAATAAATAATGTTGTATTTTTTATCTTGATTACTTGTGTTGGAACATATTATATATGTTTATTGTCGAATAAATATAAAAAAAATTAAGAGATGTTTGATGTAAATTAATAAAATTTAAAAAATGGGTAATGGTGTTGATCGAAATTAGTTAGTGGTTAAATAATGTAATTATTGTAGCACATGTTGTGAGGCCGTAGAATCCTCACCAACTAACTCAATAATTAGATCCTTTCAAAAATATTAAAAAAAAAAAAACTTAATAATTAGATTACAATATTTAAACGAATTTCGTCTGGACATGCAATTAATGGTCAGCATCTTCATTCCCTGTATTTAACTAATTTAGCCATGAATAAAAGCTACAAAAAACACTTTATTTTATTAAATAATAAAAAAAACAAAATCATACTACATTAATTATTCCATCGTTGAATCGAGATTGATCCATATTATTTGTTTAAATATCAGTCCGACGAACATAATAAATACATTTGATTTTTTTTTTAATTTCTTTATTATTAGCCATGAATAAAAGCTAGAAAAAACACTTTATTTTATCAAATAATTTAAAACAAAATCATACTACATTATTCCATCGTTGAATCGAGATTGATTCATATTATTTGTTTAAAAATCAGTCCGACGAAACATTATACATACTTTTGAATAATTTTTTCTTTATTATTAGATCTTCAACTTTTTTAAGCTCCATTAAAAAAATTATGATAAATAAAATGTCATCTGATACAAGATCAAACTAATAGTAAGTTATTTGGAGGCCCAATACCAAAGGATCCCTAATTAACTCAAGTTATCCACCATATATAGATCCTTCATCTTTGTCTAGGGTTCTCATTTTGATCTGTTCTTTCGAACTCTTTAATCGTTTTTCTTAGTAGGTGATTTGATGGAGATAAGATTGTATTTTAATTATTTAATATTATTTATATTTTGAGTTGGTCTCTTGTGCACAGCGTGCACGTGCACACTAATGCACAGACCAATCCTATATCTATTTATAAAGATAAACATAAATAATTAAGTAATGAATGTTCTAGTGGTTATAGATACCTTTTTAAAACCTTGAGGTCAAAGTTCAAATCCTTCCAAACTTGTTTTTTTTTTCATTTTTTCATTTTTTGTTTTTTTTTTCCTTTTTTTTTTTGTTTTTTTTTTTCGATTTTTTTTTTCAAACTTGTTTATTTTTTCTTTTTTTTTTCTGTTTTTTTTTTTCATTTTTTTTCTGTTTTTTTTTTCGATTTTTTTTCTTTTTTTTTTCAAATTTGTTTTTTTTTTCATTTTTTTTTTCGTTACTCACTTCCACTTTTTAATAATAATAGTCTCTACTTTTCATTAATAAAATTTTCACTTTTCACTAATAATAATTATCACTTTTCATAACAAAATTACCACTTTTCACTAATAATAGCTACACTTTTCAGTAACAAAATTTACACTTTTCAATAATAATAGTTACCACTTTTCAATAATAAGAATTACACTTTTCAGTTAAAATATCTACCACTTTTCAATAATAAAAATTAATTTTTCAGTTAAAATATCTACCACTTTTCAGTAACAAAATTTCCACTTTTCAATAATAAGAATTACACTTTTCAGTTAAAATATTTATCACTTTTCAATAATAAAAATTACATTTTTAAGTTAAAATATCTACCACTTTTCAATAATAAGAATTACACTTTTCAGTTCAAATATCTACCACTTTTCAATAATAAGAATTACACTTTTCAGTTCAAATATCTACCACTTTCAATAATAAAAACTACATTTTTCAGTTAAAATATCTACCACTTTTCAATAATAAGAATAACATTTTTTCAATTTTAATAATAATTTTAACTGTACAATTTATAATTAAATATACCCATTTTAATTAATTAATATTTCCACTTTTCACTAATAATAATTATCACTTTTCATAACAAAATTACCACTTTTAATTAATAATAGCTACTGTTGGGATATGAATCCTATAAACAATGTTCTAGTTGATGAAAGTATGTTTTGATGGCCAAAAGCAACTTAAAGTTAGTGATATATGTGGTTCTAAGTCATCTTAACTAAGTCATCTGAATATAAGCTTACTAATCTGATGAGAAACTTGAATTGAGATTACTGATCTTAATGTTAACTGAAGTAAGTTTACTGATCTTATTTGGTAATATTAAGAATAAAATTACTGATCTTAACTGAGTTATGTGAAATAAGATTACTGATCTTAGTGTGGAAACTGAGAATATTTTTAGTGATCTTATATGAAATATTTGAAACTGAGTTACTGATCTGAGTTACTAATCTGAGTTACTGATCTGATGTACTTACTGATCTGATGTGCTTACTGATCTGATATGTAAGTTACTGATCTTAGATGTTTACTGATCTTAGATATTTACTGATCTGATATGGAAGTTATTGAACTTACATGAGTTACTGATCTTATGAGTTACTGATCTTATTGGTTACTGATCTGATATATGAACTGTTAGGAACTAAGCTGATGTTTTGTATTGTATAGACAGCTTATAGTGTAGGACTTAGAAATACTCATCTGTATATAGTTCAGTTGATGTATAGATAGGTTTTATATATGTAAAGTTGTATTTTATTGTATTCAGCATTGTAAAGCTCAGAACAGTAAAATTAGAACACTAGATTAGAAATAGATTAGATGAAGATCAGAAGACTAATGAAGACTCAGAGGACTACTTCAGACTAAGAAGACTTCAAGAAGAGTTGAAGAAGAGATTAGAAGAAATCTGGAGAAGTTTTGAACAGTTTTTGGTTACTGTGCTGATTGAATCAGAAGAGTAAAAATCAGCAGAGTAAAATCCGAAGAGTAAAAATCAGAACAGTAAGTTACTGTGCTGATTTAGTAAAATTGAAGAATAAGTTTGGAAAACTTATGAAAAGAGTAACTGAAGATTTATTGAAGATATGCTGACTTGGAAGGAAGTTACAAAGTCGGTTACAAGAAGAAGTTACAAAAACAGTTTTAGAGTTAGTTGAAAGTTAGTTCACAAACTGCTAACTGTCATACTAAGTTCTATAAATACTGTATGATCTCCTACTTGAAGAGACTACTGCTACTACTGAAGCAATTACTGATCTTAGAGAATTCAAGAGCAAGTCTACAAGCAAGAACTCACAGAGTTGAAGGAAATCAAAGCAAGAAGAAGCCACTGAATTGAAGAGAAGAATCAAAGGCTATTCAAAGAGAAGTTTTACTTTTCAAGTTTAAGTTTGTATGTTGTAAAACAAGTGTGCTAGTTACTTGTAGAATTACTAGTAGATCGAAGATATACCTGGAGGTATAATCGAAAAGATCAAAGTCTTAATCTTGGGACTTTAAGCCACAAGAAGCTCAAGAAGAGTAATAAAACTTCACAACTGGAGTTGTGAGAGTGGATGTAGACATTTGTCGAACCACTATAAAATTTTGTGTTCTTTATATTTACTGTTTGATATTTGTTTGAATTGTTTAATCAAGAATAGTAGAATTAACAAAGATAAAGATCTAGATAAAAGTTGAGTATAAACTTGATTGGGCTCATTAGTAATCTGATTATTCCGCATTGTGTATTCTGATATATTGAAAGATTTTTGAAAAGTCTATTCACCCCTCCCCTCTAGACATTTTCACTAGCTTACTCAATATTATTAACTCAACTTTGGGACCAACAAGTGGTATCAGAGCAGTAGTTCATTGGACTGCTGTTTCTTGATAACCTTACAGATCTTGAGGGATTCTTTACTGATCTTACTGTTATTTCTTGATACTTATTACTATCTGAATACTTGAAATCTATCTGCTATACTACTGATCCTATTTGTCTATACAAACATGGATGACACTAATGTGAACAAGTTGCCTAAGTTCAAGATTGCAGATTATGACTACTGGAAGCTTAGGATGGAGGCCATCTTTAGCTCAACCCATGATCTAATGGTATCTGTGGTGACTGAAGGACCAATTGTTATCATGGTGGAAAACACTGCTGTTCTGGATCCATCTAAACCAGTTGGTGCACTGGTCCCCAAACCCAGGTCAGAACTGACTTCAGAAGAAATGAAACAAAACAATTTGGATAGTCTTGCCAAGAACTATATTTTACATACCTTACCAAATGAGTATCTTGGTAAAGTATTAAAATGTAAGACTGCAAAACAGATGTGGGACAAACTGGCCATTCTTTGTGAAGGTACCACTCTGATCAAAGAAAGCAAGTTATCCACTGCTGTCCAAAAGTTTGAATCATTTAAAATGAAGCCAGGAGAATCAATTGATGAATTGGATACTCGATTTACCAAAATTATGAATGATCTTGATGTATTAGGAAAGACTTATACTGACAGAGAAGTTAATCTGAGAATCTTGAAAGCCTTGGATGAAAGGTGGAAAATGGTCAAGATGATCATTAAAACCACACAAGACATTGATTCTTGGCCAGCAGAAACTATGTTCCAAACACTTAAGGCACATGAGTTTGAGTTAGATGAAGAAGATCCTATTTCTGTGATCCATAAGGATAAGGATGTCTCTAAAGACATAGCTTTCAAAGCCTCTACTACAAAGGGGTCTAGATCATCTAAATCAAAGGCTTCAAGCATAAAAGATGAACTAGATGGTTCTGATCTAAGTCTGAAAGATCAGATGAGCCTTATGATCAAAAGATTTGATAAACTGAACAAGAGATATGGCAGGTACAAAAGATTCTATAAGGAATCTAAGGGTTCTAATAACAGGGACTCTTCTGTGAACAGAAGGGATCAAAACTCTTCTGAAAGAAGGGATGAGATCTCTAATGAAAACAGGAGAGACAGGAACTCATCTGAAAAGAGAGACAGAAAGTATTCTGATAAGAAAGACAAGAACTCAATTGACAAGCATGACAGGAACAGAAAGCATTCTCCTCCTAAAAGAACTTCTAACAATCCTGTTTGCTATAATTGTGATAAGCCAGGTCATTATATATATGAATGTCCTGATCTGAGTTCTGAAGATCGAGAAGAAAGGAAATCCAGAAGAGATCGAAAATATGCTAAGGGTAAGAAGGCAATGATGGCTTACAATGACTCTGATTCGGAATCAGAAGAGTTACCATCGACTTCATCTGACTACCCCTCTAGCAATGAAGATGAAGCTTTCATAGCAGATGATGGACTGGCAATGATGGCCAAAATAAATGATGAGGTATCATCTGTAAACTCATTTCAATCATGTGACAATTCTGACACTGATGAAAGTGATGCTGCTGTTAGCAGTGTAGGAAGTAGTCTTCATCATTCCCAAGGAGTGACTGAAGAAGACCTTCTACAAGCTAACAAAGCATTCATGGAAATTAGTGATGAGAATATATCTTTAAAGCAAGAAATCATTAAGCTGAAAGAAGCTCAGTTACAAGTGGATCCTAATATAGTTGTCATAAATGCAAGACTATCAGAAGAGTTGTTTCAACTTCAAGAAAAGTATGCATCCATTGACAATCTATATCAGGGTATGCTTAAAACTCAAGCCAAAGAGACTAATGAATTCAATGATTTAAAGATCAAATGTGAAAAACTTGAAGAGCGCAATAGATTCTTAGAATCTGAAGTAGTGAGCCTAGATCGAAAGCTATCTGGGATGATTAACTCTACTAAGATTAATCAAACAATCTCATACAGATATAGAGCTCCAAATGATAAAAGAGGAATAGGTACTGATCTGCCTAGTCCATCTACTTCAGAATTTAAGAACACTAATGAAGCTAGTACAAGTTCTTTGCAACTGGATAAAGGAAAAGAACCTATGACTTATGATGATGAACCAAAACTCAAAGTACAGTCTAAATACATCCCTCCTACTACCAAGAATGGTAAAATGAAGAATGTATTAAGGCCAGTACAGTCAAGACCATACCAGAAGAGTTATACTCCTCTGACCAGATCAGATCAGTCCTGGAATCAGAAGAGACAAACTCAGAACAGTAGGTCAAGACAAGCACAGGCTAGTTGGGAACAGCCTAGACCTCCTTTTATAAGGCAGTCTCAGCTGTATTCAACTAAACCTAGGAGATTTGTGCCTCATTATCATAACAAACCTGTTCTTTATCCTCCTCCTTTATCTTATGATATCCATGGAGAGAAGAGACCAAAGCAAATTCATAAGCCTTATGGTCCACATGCTTTTAGACCTTATTCAAACTATTACAGACATACTGATCTTACTGAAAAAGGGATAGAACCAAGGAAAGGCTATCTCAGAAAAATAGATCCTAAGTCTGCTGATAATTCTGAATTGGTTAATAAAGTACTGTTTTGTGATAAATTTGGAAGGAAACTGAAGAGATCCCACTTATTCAAATTCTCAATGTTCATTTGGGTACCTCTTGCTACTAACCCCCAAGGACCCCAATAAACTAGGGTACCTAAATTATTAAGATCACTACTTCGCAGGATCGACTGGACTTATACAAGAAAGGTGGTTCAGTTGGTGAGACCTGGTACATAGACAGTGGGTGCTCACACCACATGACTGGTACCAAGGCCTTACTTACTGACTATCAAGAGAAGGAAGGACCAAAAGTCATCTTTGGAGATAGCTCAATAGCAATCACAAAAGGATTTGGATTCATCAAGAATGGAGATGTTGAAATCCAAGATGTATCCTATGTTGAAGGTTTGAAGTATAATTTGTTATCTGTATCTCAATTTTGTGACAGGGGATATAAGGTTCAGTTCAAGACCAGAAAATGTGAAATAATTGATAAAAGGACTCACAATGTTCTACTTGTTGGCACAAGACAAGGAAGTATATACATTGTGAACTAGAATAGTTGTCCTAAGAATGCCTGTCTTATTACTAAGAGTCCTAAAGAAAACAGTTGGCTCTGGCATAAACGCCTCTGCCATCTAAACTTTAAGATAATCAACAAGATTGCTAGAGAACATCTTGTTGAGGGCATTCCTAATGAAATCTATTCCAAGTCACAAGTATGTGACTCCTGTCAAAAAGGTAAACAGGTAAAGGTTTCATTTAAGTCCATTCCTACTCTTTCAACAAGCAGAGTTTTAGAACTCTTGCATATGGATCTTCATGGTCCTATCACTCCTCCTACATTAAATGGAAGAAGGTATACTCTAGTTGTTGTAGATGATTATTCTAAGTTCACTTGGGTAGTCTTTCTACACAAAAAGAGTGATACACAAACACTACTTCCAGATCTATTGAAGAAATTGCAGGTTGAAAAAGGTCATCCCATTGTCAAGATTAGGAGTGACAAGGGGACTGAATTTATTAATTGTTACATTTCTGACTATTGTTCTAAGTCTGGCATACAGCATTTGACTAGTGCAGCCAGAACCCCTCAACAAAATGGTGTTGCAGAAAGGAGAAACAGAACACTAAAAGAAGCTTGCAGAGCCATGATTGCAGAATTCAACACACCTCAGAAATTTTGGGCAGAAGCTATTAACACAGCTTGCCACTCTCAAAATAGAAGTGCTCTTAATAAGGTACATGGTAAAACACCTTATGAGGTATGGAAAGGTAGAAAACCAAGAGTTTCTTATTTTCATATTTTTGGTTGTAAGTGTTTCATACATAACAATGGCAAAAGTAAATTAAATGCTTTTGATGCAAAAGCTGATGAAGGGATATTCTTAGGATACTCTTCTGTAAGCAAAGCATTTAGAGTGTTTAATTACTCTACCCTATGTGTGGAAGAAACACCCCATGTTGTCTTTGATAAGAATGTACAGGACTCTGCTGATCATCAGCTCAGTAAGAAAGTTGACAAACTAAAGCTTCAGATCAACAATGAAGATGATGATGGAGGAATATATGAATCTGTACAAGCTTATAATCCTTTCCTGAATGTTCTAGATCAAGATTCTGACAAAGAAAAGGTAAAAGACAAAGGTGAGTCATCTAAAACTTCTGAAATAAAAGAATTGAATGACTGCTCTCCTATGAACAAAACTGCTGATATAAATGATACTGATCTGCATGATAATTTGCATAATGTATATGATGATACTGTTAAGAATAGAAGGACATGGAAATCTGCTCATTCTACTGATCTGATTCTAGGTGATTCTAGTATAGGTGTTAAAACTAGAAAACAATTGTTTGATTCAAAGGAAGAACCTAGTAAGTCTTTATTTTGCTGGTGTTGTTTTCTATCATCTATTGAGCCTAAAACTGTGATTGAAGCTTTAAGTGATAGTAACTGGATTATAGCCATGCAGGAAGAACTCAATCAGTTCACTAGAAATGAAGTCTGGGAACTTGTTGATAGACCTAGTAACCATAATGTTGTAGGCACTAAGTGGATATTCAAAAACAAAAGGGATGAAAATGATCTTGTAGTTAGAAACAAAGCTAGATTAGTTGCTCAGGGCTACTCTCAAGCTGAGGGTATTGATTATGATGAAACTTTTGCTCCTGTAGCTAGACTAGAAGCTATAAGATTGTTCCTTGCTTATGCTGCACATATGAAATTTACTGTATATCAAATGGATGTGAAAAGTGCATTTTTGAATGGTATACTTGCTGAAGAAGTTTATGTAGAACAACCACCTGGTTTTGAAGTGAATAGTCACCAAGTATACAGGTTAAAGAAAGCACTCTATGGATTGAAACAAGCCCCAAGAGCATGGTATGATACTCTTTCTCTATTCTTACTTGAAAATGGTTTTACAAAAGGCAAGGTTGATAGAACTTTGTTTAGAAGACAAGAAGGTAATGATATATTACTTGTTCAAATTTATGTGGATGATATTATCTTTGGATCACCCAACAAAAACTTGAGTGAAAGCTTTTCTACACTCATGCAAAGTAAATTTGAAATGTCTATGATGGGAGAAATGACATATTTTCTTGGTCTTCAAGTAAAACAAACTTCAGAAGGTATCTTTATAAATCAAGCAAAGTACACTAAGAATCTGCTAGATAAATTTGGTATTAAAACCTGTAAGACAGTTGGTGTGCCCATGCAACCTACATACAGAATGGATCCTGATGAAGGAGGTAAGTCTTCTGACCAACCTCACTATCGTGCTTTAATTGGCTCTCTACTCTATCTAACTGCCAGCAGACCTGATATTGCTTTTTCTGTTGGAGTATGTGCAAGATTTCAAGCAAACCCCAAGGAAAGTCATCTGGAAGCTGCTAAAAGGATATTGAAATATCTAAAGGGGACCATTAATCGAGGATTATGGTATCCTGCAGATGATGATATATATTTAAGTGGTTATTCAGACTCGGACTTTGGAGGTTGCAAAATAGATAGAAAATCTACTTCAGGTTCATGTCAATTCTTAGGAACTAAGCTCATTTCATGGTTTTCAAAGAAACAAACAAGTGTGGCAACTTCTACTACTGAAGCAGAATATATGGCTGCAGGTAGTTGTTGTAGTCAGCTTCTTTGGCTAATACAACAACTCAGAGACTACAATGTTGTAGAATCTAATGTACCTATATATTGTGACAGTAATAGTGCCATTGCCATCACTCAAAATCCTGTTTTACATACTAGATGCAAACATGTTGATATTAGGCATCATTTTATTAGGGATCATGTTGAAAAGAAGAATATTAGAATGGAAAAGATTCATACTGATATTCAAAGAGCTGACATTTTTACAAAACCATTGGCTGAAGTGAGATTCAGAGAATTGTGCATTAGTTTAGGATTGATAGATATGGATTCTGTTTGTATATAGAACTGTGCTAACATTTCAGGTACTGATCTTATACCAAGAGGAAGATAAAGCAGAAAGTAAGAGCAGTACATCAAAACTCAAGTGGTATCTAGACAATCCTATGTCAGATCACTAAAACAGGTAACAAGGTTACTAAAGTGACCTTAATCCCAATGAGGAAGCTGGTAAAGCTGAGGGACACTGAGAACATACATTAAGGGGGAATCTGTGATTTCTTAAAGATCCTTTTGTTGACTCAGATCACTAAGTCACTTTAGCATAAATCTTGATAAAACCATTAAATTAAACATATTGTTACTAATCTGAACTGTTTTACACTTATATTTCATGAACTAACACTTCTACCAAGGTGAAACAGGCACAGAAGAGGAATTCTCCATTGAAGGGGGAACTGATCTGATTACAGTTTTTAAATAGTCTACTAATCTGATCTGATTACAGACTATAGCAGTCTACAGAGATATTCTGATTAATACATTGACTTGTCTACAGAACTGTGCTGATTACAAAGTTTCTTTGTCTACAGTACTGATCTGATTACAATTCAGTTATTCTACAGAACTAATCTGATTAATGACTAATCTGTCTACAGAAAGACTTGTTTGTGGAAATCTGTCTACAAGAAATCTACTGATCTGACACACTACTAATCTAAGGATTACTGTGCTGATATCAAAAAGATGAAATCAGGGAATTTGGGTACTGATCTGAGGATTACTGTGCTGACCCATCTACTGATCTGAAATCTACTCTGCTGATTCATCTACTGATCTGATTTCTAAAAAGGTTACTCAGCTGATCACAATACTCAGCTGATCCAGATAAGTGAAATTTTCTTTATATACTTGTAAGAAAATGAAGTGAAATTGTTTTGGAAACTACTGTGCTGATTTGCATCAGAACAGTCTCTTGGTTTAGATTACTCTAAGTCAAATATTGTTCAAATTTTTAGATTACTAATAGAGAAGATTAATACACTCTTCTATTTCTAACCTAAAATTGTGGTGTATTTATCAAACACAAGTTGGCTCCAAAAATTGAGAATGTTACTAGAATGTGAAACAGTTATTGTTTAACTCGAATTTCGAGATTTAATCCCAACCATTCTTTATAATAATCTAATTCAATCCTAGCCCTAGATTGGTTTTGAATTATAACAAAAACGATCACACTTCATCTTCTTCGTTTTTACGAATTCATTTCTGGAAATATCTTAACTTCATAACTTCTGCAAAAATTTGATTCCTACAAAATTTCTCAAATGGCAACTGTCAATATTATCAATGAAGCTAACCAAGTGGCAGGAACTTTTGATTCGAATTTATGGATGCGAAAGAAGGGAATTTTCGTGGAGAACGCTGTCTACTTCAATGGCAGACACAGTGCAGAAAATCAAGCTATCTTAACCATGTGTGAAGAATGCGGACTACGGAAGTTTCTGGAGTCATTTCCCGTAAATGTCTACGAACCAGAAGCGGTGGAATTTTATCTACAACTTCAAGGAGACAAAAATGGTGTTCACTCCATGCTAGCTGGACACAAAGTCACCATTACGAGAGACATTCTCGAAGTAATGTTGGACTTACCACAAGGTCCAGTAGATATTATGACCTACAAAGCTGGAGAAGAAAAGGAGTGCGTGGGAAGATGGACAGGTGTTGAGACAGAAACCTTGACGAATTTGAAGAAGGATGTACTTCCTACTGGGTTGCAGTTCTTAATGGATATTGCTGGAAAATGCTTGTTAGGGCAACATCATAGCCAGGATGCCTTATCGAGTTTTAAAATTAGAATTATGGCTGCGATCATTGACAGAGTGGAAGGTGATTGGCAAGGACTCTTCCTGGAGAGGTTATTGACTGAAAAGGAAAAGGTGTTGTTTGATGAGGACACTTTGGAATTCTCACTGAAATCAAAGTTAGGGTTTGGAAACAAGTTGAGTTTCTTGCTGCCTCAGCTGGTGAAGAAACCTTATTGGAGTAATCCCAAGAAATTCCATCATGGGAAGTTCTTGATGAAGAAGGAGTCTGTTCAATTTGAACAAGAGAACCCCTTGGAACACTCTCAAGAAATTGAAGCAGAAGAGTCTGGAGCTTCAATGTACCAATCGGAGGATGATCAAACCGAGGTTAGATCAAAATCAAAGCATGATCCGAGCAGTACTACTTTAAGAAGAGGAAGGTCTGCTACTGCTGCCTCAGAACCAACAGTTCGTTTTGTGGAAACTGTGGTGCAATCAAGCTCAGATGAGCAAGAGGTTAGTGTTCCTAGTCCAATTGCTATTCATAAGAGGACTAAGTCAAGGAGTGTTAGGAGGAAGTTGGTTGTTATCTCCCCTACCCCTTCTGATTCTGAACCAAGCCAACCTGAACCCCAAAACCCTCAACCTTCATGTTCTGGAGGATCAGATCACTACTTTTCTGAGACTCAGAACACTCCCCATTCATCACCTCAGCTCACTACCTTTGAGCCTATTTCTATTCCTACCCCTCAACAACAAACTTCACATCAAACTTCACCACATCAATCCCCATTACAGGTTCATGCTCACTCTACTGAACATGAATTTGAACCTTCTACTGAACCTATTGACATTTCCTCATCTCCTGAACCTGAGTTTATTACTCCCAAACCTGCTGATTTGATGGAGTACACTATCTGTGATAAGGAAGATAGAATCAGAATTGATTTAAGGATAGCATTGTTGAAACAATTTCCTGGATTGGATGAAAGCTCTGTTGAGTTTGAAAAGCTCCTTAGGATAGGCACTTGGGTGTATCTTAAGAGGAGTACTCTGAAGGAAAGTTTAGCCATCATGGAAGGGATGGGAGGTGCTTCAATCTTTGATGATTGGGAAGCAGAACAAATGCAAGCAGCTGGTGTTAACTCTTTTCTTGAGTTAGTCACTCCAGAGTCTGTTGTACTTCTTGTTGAGAGATTAACAGGGATCAAGTACACTGTTGAGAAGATTGCAACTCCTGTCTCTGATGAAGATTTATTTAGTGAAGAGAAGGGTGTTGAAGAAACTGCCGCTGAAGAAGATTTTATGGAAATAGATGAAGACATTATCAATGCAACAGAAGTGTTTGAGAACACTGTTGAACTTGAGGAAACTGTTGTGATTGAGGAAACTGATGCTGTTGACACTCAGGATGTAAATGCTGAAGAATTGGAAAGCATTCCTATTCAATCTACTGATCCTATTGAGGATGTGCAAGAAGAGATCAGAACAGATCATGTTGAGAAGGATTCTGATGTTTCTGAATTTGAGCAATTGAAAAAGCAGAATGCTGAACTTCAAGCAAAGATGGAAGCTGCTGTTCAAATGTTTCAGGAAGCTACTGAAAGGATGAACAAGATGCATTCTGAACACTCTTATGAGAAGGTAATGGAGTATACAATGTCCAAGATATTTGACCTTCATAGAGTACAAGAGAAGAATTTGTCTCAGGTGTTGCATAAGAAGCTGGAGCAACACATATCTTCCCTGAAGGAGTGGCATGATGAAGCCAAAAAGGGGGAAGACAGGACAAGACAAGTGATGGAACAAACACAGTTACAACAAGCTCAGCTGGTTGTAAGTCAGGATGAATTAAGAGCAGAAATTCATATTTTGAATGAAAAGCTGAAGCAAAGAAAGCAACAAAAGCAACAAGGTCAAGAGATTGTTGAGAAGAGACCTGAGATTGCAGGAAGTTCAAGTCAGAGGAAAAGGAAATTAGTTTTATCTGATGAAGAACAACAAGAGGAAGAAACTGAAAGAATGACTAGATCAAAGAGCAAAATGAAAGTTGTTATGACAAGTGAAGAGGAAAACTTGAAAAAGAAGAAAGAAAGGGATGTCAAGTTCTTGAAGACAAGATTTGATAATCGAGTCACAGCTTTGAAGAAAAAGATGAATGCTAAGAAGAAAGCTGAAGGACTGTTTGACAAAGATTTTCAAGATGAAAACTTTGTGGATTTCATAGTGTTGACAGAACATATGGAATACTGGAAAAATTTGAAAAAGAAATGGCAGATTGCTAACTTCATTGTGAAGAAGTTTGGTGTTCATTCTAGCAAGGAAGCAGAATTTGTTGATTTTGAAGAATTTATGCTGAATATTGATCAAGAATTCTGGGAAGACATAGCACAAGTGGCTAATCGTGCTGGAACTAAGATTTTATGCCCTGAAGAACCTAATTGGGAACCTCCAAGACTGGAAAGTGGAGAACCTGATTACAAGGAAATTAACAACATTATTGCTGAGATTATCAAGGAAGAAGGAATCACTGACCATCAACACATGATGGATATCAAGGCAAGAATGTATGTGGCATTCAGAATTTGAAGATGCAGAATGAAGATGAAGGAAAAGCTCAGAAGATAACATTTCTATCCTTAATCTTTATTTCTATGTTTTTGTGATTTTCATATTCTGTGATTATTTGTAATATTTGATCTTATTTGAATATGAATCTGGAATTTTGAATTGATGAACTGTTATGATTGACTACATACTTAACTACTGATTTATTAACATTTAAGTAGTTTTGGCTTCATCAAAAAGGGGGAAATTGTTGGGATATGAATCCTATAAACAATGTTCTAGTTGATGAAAGTATGTTTTGATGGCCAAAAGCAACTTAAAGTTAGTGATATATGTGGTTCTAAGTCATCTTAACTAAGTCATCTGAATATAAGCTTACTAATCTGATGAGAAACTTGAATTGAGATTACTGATCTTAATGTTAACTGAAGTAAGTTTACTGATCTTATTTGGTAATATTAAGAATAAAATTACTGATCTTAACTGAGTTATGTGAAATAAGATTACTGATCTTAGTGTGGAAACTGAGAATATTTTTAGTGATCTTATATGAAATATTTGAAACTGAGTTACTGATCTGAGTTACTAATCTGAGTTACTGATCTGATGTACTTACTGATCTGATGTGCTTACTGATCTGATATGTAAGTTACTGATCTTAGATGTTTACTGATCTTAGATATTTACTGATCTGATATGGAAGTTATTGAACTTACATGAGTTACTGATCTTATGAGTTACTGATCTTATTGGTTACTGATCTGATATATGAACTGTTAGGAACTAAGCTGATGTTTTGTATTGTATAGACAGCTTATAGTGTAGGACTTAGAAATACTCATCTGTATATAGTTCAGTTGATGTATAGATAGGTTTTATATATGTAAAGTTGTATTTTATTGTATTCAGCATTGTAAAGCTCAGAACAGTAAAATCAGAACACTAGATTAGAAATAGATTAGATGAAGATCAGAAGACTAATGAAGACTCAGAGGACTACTTCAGACTAAGAAGACTTCAAGAAGAGTTGAAGAAGAGATTAGAAGAAATCTGGAGAAGTTTTGAACAGTTTTTGGTTACTGTGCTGATTGAATCAGAAGAGTAAAAATCAGCAGAGTAAAATCCGAAGAGTAAAAATCAGAACAGTAAGTTACTGTGCTGATTTAGTAAAATTGAAGAATAAGTTTGGAAAACTTATGAAAAGAGTAACTGAAGATTTATTGAAGATATGCTGACTTGGAAGGAAGTTACAAAGTCGGTTACAAGAAGAAGTTACAAAAACAGTTTTAGAGTTAGTTGAAAGTTAGTTCACAAACTGCTAACTGTCATACTAAGTTCTATAAATACTGTATGATCTCCTACTTGAAGAGACTACTGCTACTACTGAAGCAATTACTGATCTTAGAGAATTCAAGAGCAAGTCTACAAGCAAGAACTCACAGAGTTGAAGGAAATCAAAGCAAGAAGAAGCCACTGAATTGAAGAGAAGAATCAAAGGCTATTCAAAGAGAAGTTTTACTTTTCAAGTTTAAGTTTGTATGTTGTAAAACAAGTGTGCTAGTTACTTGTAGAATTACTAGTAGATCGAAGATATACCTGGAGGTATAATCGAAAAGATCAAAGTCTTAATCTTGGGACTTTAAGCCACAAGAAGCTCAAGAAGAGTAATAAAACTTCACAACTGGAGTTGTGAGAGTGGATGTAGACATTTGTCGAACCACTATAAAATTTTGTGTTCTTTATATTTACTGTTTGATATTTGTTTGAATTGTTTAATCAAGAATAGTAGAATTAACAAAGATAAAGATCTAGATAAAAGTTGAGTATAAACTTGATTGGGCTCATTAGTAATCTGATTATTCCGCATTGTGTATTCTGATATATTGAAAGATTTTTGAAAAGTCTATTCACCCCTCCCCTCTAGACATTTTCACTAGCTTACTCAATATTATTAACTCAACTTTGGGATCAACAGCTACCATTTTTCAGTAACAAAATTTCCACTTTTCAATAATAATAGTTACCACTTTTCAATAATAAGAATTACACTTTTCAGTTAAAATATCTACCACTTTTCAATAATAAAAATTACATTTTTCAGTTAAAATATCTACCACTTTTCAGTAACAAAATTTCCACTTTTCAATAATAAGAATTACACTTTTCAGTTAAAATATTTATCACTTTTCAATAATAAAAATTACATTTTTAAGTTCAAATATCTACCATTTTCAATAATAAGAATTACACTTTCCAGTTCAAATATCTACCACTTTTCAATAATAAGATTACACTTTTCAATAATAAGAATTACACTTTAACTTAAAAGTGTAATTCTTATTATTGAAAAGTGGAGATTTTGTTACTGAAAAGTGGTAAATATTTTAATTGAAAAGTGTAATTCTTATTATTATTATTGAAAAGTGGAAATTTTGTTACTGAAAAGTGGTAATTATTATTAGTGAAAAGTGGAAATTTTGTTACTGATGGTAACTGTTATTAGTGAAAAGTGGAAATTTTATTAATGAAAAGTAGCAACTATTATTATTGAAAAGTGGGGGTGAGTAACGAAAAAAAAAAACGAAAAAAAAAAAAGCGAAAAAAAAAAAGAAAAAAAAAACGAAAAAAAAAAAACGAAAAAAAAACTTAAAAAAAAAGTTTGAAAGGACTGTAATTAATTAATAAAGTAATAGATTATAAATTAATTAATTAATTAATAGAAAAAAATAGAATTATAACCATAAGTAGAGAAAAAAGGATAATAAGTTAGAATATGAGGATAAGGACAAAAGCATGTGCACCAAACCTGGTTTGGTGCACATGGTGCATTTGAGAATTTCCCCTATATTTTATATAGTGTTAGAGCTTTGTTTAGGTTTTGATTTATTATTAGTGGGCCGGGCTTTTAGGGCTTATACGCCTAAAACCCTAATTTACCTATTATAAATACGAGTCTCAAGAACATTGTAAGGGGAGTTGATTGAATAGAAAAATATTGGGTTTTATCCCTTTTGACGTGTTTTATTTGTGTTCTTCCCGTATTCATTTTGAATCAATGAATTATCACTTTTAATCTTGTTTACGTATATTCCGGGCATTCGTAGAATCAACGGATTTACGTGTATATCGTCCTTCCGCGTGCATCATGATTTTCAGGGGTGTACCAATTTTGATGCACCCCAACTTCTGATTCGACTTGTGAATTTATGACTTTTAACTTTCTTTTTTTTTTCCTTTTATTGGCCTAATTAATTTAAATGTGTCCCAATAACGTGTAAAATGACATTGATACACTCAAGTTTGATATTTCTATAAATATTTCACACCCTAATGTATGAAATAATTCTTTTCACAATATAATAATACAATCTTTAATATATCTTCTCTACGATATTATACAAAAATTGACTTGAGCGTTAAGTCCTGCACTGAGCCCTTTCCAGTGTGAATTTTGAGGTTCATAAAGTTAAAAATTTAAAATTGAATCTAGCATTTATAGAAGATGAAGACTTGAAAGCGATAATTTTTACCCACATCAAGAATAAAATAGAAGAATGAAATAAAAAAAATCAACAGCTAGCTTGCTCAAACAAATTGTTGATTTGAAACACAATTTACACAATTGATCGATTTTCCTACAAATTTAAACAAGGGTTATTTACGAGAAATTTAGAAGGGTTTTTCTTTATTAGTGAAGTGATCAATTTTAGAAAGGGTTTTTCCATATAGAGTGGTGGAACATTTGTTTCAATCCAAGGTATGCAATATAATTTTATTTTATTTATTAAATAAGAACTTGTATATGCAGTACAATAATGTTAAGCAATGAAATTGAACAAGATCAGACCATCAAATAATTCTTAACTCTGAAAGTGCACATGTTGGCTGTTAAAATTAATGAAATAAAATATAAATATATAGATGGGGTTAATTTTAATATATTAAAAAAGGTGATCAAGTGTAGAGTGCATGGCAGAAAAGTTAATACAAAAATATAAAGATTGAAAATAAATAGATCATTGCGACAACATAATTTAGTGGACATACAAATTAATATAAATACAATACAGAGGATTCCCTAGCTAACAACAAGGTTCCATTACCATATATGTCTAGTTTAAAACTCCACAAATAATATTGCCTCTAACTTTTTGGACCAAATTATTTCACTAGCCGATAACCTTTTAATTATGATGTCTATACCTATTTTTAATCTTGTGACCTACCTAATTGAAGGATATATATATATATATATTTTTTTTTTTTTTTTTTTAATCGTGTGAGCATGCATGGTAATTTAGATAATCAGATTGTTAGGTTAATTTCTTGAAAATGTATTTTGATCAAAAGATTGTTGTCTAGGAATTTGGGCTCAATTTTACAAGGTAGATTAGTCAAGATAGCTGGATAATCAGGCTTAAAATATCAAATCGATTGTGTGCATAATAAATAACTAAAAAATTACACAATTTACTATTCAATATGAAACATTTGAGATGTTAAATGTGATATGTGATAATAACAAGTCTCTAAATAAATTGGGCCTTCTATGAAAAAACAAACAAATGTACCAAATGGGACATTCATAGGTCATATCAACCATTTCCCACATTTCTTAAAGAAAATATCTCCTTACATATCGAACAAAAATACCTCAAATTCTATTTTAGCATACGTTGCAGTGTTGCACTACACAAACATTCTATTGTACTAGTATTTCATTTTCCAATTTTGTATTTTAAAATTCAAATAAAAAATTCAATTCAGACAAGAATCAATTACAGTCAATCAATTAAAGAGTACTATCACTTATTATATTCGAATCTTTTTCCTATATGATTAAATCAATATCCACAATTGATTTTTTTTTTTAAATAAAACATATTATTTATAATTTAGAACTTAATTTGAAAGAAAATATATTGCATATATATAATATTAAAAAAAATAAACCCGGGCATAATTAACTTGAACAAATCAAATTAATAAATATTTGAAGTGTCTAGTGTAAGATTAACAATGATTTTTTCAACACATGTAATAGCCGCGCTCGTAATTAATATTTTACGTTGCCAATTTAAATGACAAATGTACAAGTATAAACCATAAACTTTTAGGAAAAATATACTTAGTGGCAAATGTATTTTCGATCTTTTACCAAATTCTAGATATCCAAAATTTAAATGTTTAGCGCCGTCCAAACTTTTATTCTTAAACTTATCCAAATTAAATATCCATATCACGTTGTTAACATCAGTGGTGGACAAAAAAAATTATGTTGAAATTAATTTAAGGTTATTGATAGATCATATGAATCAATATAGGGTTCCAAATAGTTGAGCTATACTATAATCAAAAAATGGACCAGCATATGGAAGGAATTAGGACCAAACTAATAACACTAATTAGGTTTTGGGACCAATCTAAGTGGATCATTCAATACTAGAATTTATTTCACTAACCACAATTGTCAGACAATATTAATAAGAATGATAGTTAAGTTTTATTTTCTTCAAACAGGGTGTCAAAGGAGATTGTCAAGTACAACCGTTAATAATTATGATCAAAATTAATTAAAATTTGAAAAATTCTATATTCTAAAATTCTGAAAAAATGTGTACTTTTTTTTAATATATAAAAATATGAAAAATCTCATAAAATTTAAAAATCTACAATTCTAAAAATGTCATATGACCAATGTTAAATGTGCATACATGTGTGCATATGTATATACTCAACAATAGGTGTGGAGCTATGAGATGTGGCAATTTAGTGAACATATATGTGAGAAAATTGTACGGAATTCATGCATGATTGATTGATATATTAGTTGAAATGAATTAATGCAAGATTAAATTCATATATGTCCACATTGCAAGGGTCCAAAAGAAAATGACAAGAGTATATTTCTTTCTCCATATGAGATGTGGTAACTTTGTGAACATACATGTGAGGAAATTCACATTGTATAATTGATTGATATACTAATTAAAAGTGAATTAGAGATGGGTATTTAACTTCCATAAAAAAAAATTAATTAAAAGTGAATTTAATGTACAATTAAATTCATTTTAGCACATTAGAAACCCAAAATCGAGGCAAAGGTTAGTTTTATTAAGTCCCCATCCTAAAATAATCATTTTTGACATTGATTTAAAATCCCCTTACACGTAGAAGGTGAAGAAGCATAACGTCGTAACAATTTACAGATTGACATGCGCACGTCGATCTTGGAAGCGTGGAGATTAATCAGATTCAGAGGCCAACTAAGTCGAGCTATGCGAACCCTCATGTATGATTTGACCTCCAGCATTTATGGGGCTTAACAAGTAATAGTTGAACATGCCTAATAAATTAAAGTTTGAACTAAAAAAAAAAAAAAAGTGAATTCCACATTTTATACTCACTTTTTCTTTGAAAATTTTCAATGTAGGATAAAAGTTTCATAATTTAGTAACTAAATTAATTATCAAATTAATTATCATGCACTATTTTGTAACAAAGAATCCAATGTTATGTATCTTCAAGGAAACTAGGGGAAATTATTGTTGTTTCAAAATATAAACTACTACAAAACATAAATCATGTGGATAGTATGAATCAAGAAATTTGAAGCAGGTGGTGAACAATCAAAGCCACATGATGATTATTTCCATCAAACAGTACGTACTATTATTTCCAGCTTTATGTATGCATCATTCAATCAAGATTTATTACAGCTTTTTTTATTTTATTTTTGTACCTTTAAGTTAATATCTGCATCAAAAGGAGAAAACTACAGTGCCTCCATGCTTGTTCATCTCTAATTCACATGTAGCCAAAGGCTTTAAAAAAATGTCTTAAATACTCAAGACATATTTGGAACGTTACGTTATAGGTTCGAAATCTCTAAAGTACACGACAATTTGTACCAAGCTATGATTAATTTTTTGGAGTCGATTATTGGACGGGATAACGAAATTTCATTAAAATGATGAGAAAATTATTAGAAGCATGAATTTGTAAAACAACATCAATCGAAAAATTGAGAACAGTAAAATTAATCGCAAAAACTGAAGTATCGATCACGGATAAATTGGTAACAAGACAAACAAAACACAACACTTGACTCTACGAGTAAATGATTGATGTTACATTTTGTACTTCAATATTTTTAATTTATAGTTTATTTAAATTAATAATTTAATACAGGTAGGGTAGGTTAATGGCATTTTCAGTCACATAAGGATATTTTACTCACGATTTTTGATGAATTTATGAGGAACACATTAATTCCGTAAATTCTACGAATATCTGAAAAAGTGACAAGAATTCAAATACGTTGATAAATACCGTAATTGCAATTCAAAAGAAGCTAATATGCTCTTTATTCTTTTTTATTCAAAAACCGCCCCTTGCAATTATTCTTCCAACCTTTTTATAAGGAGGTGGAATGAAAATCACTAATTAAATATTCTTCTAATCATGCTAAAATTAGGAAACTTATTATAGGAAGAAAATAGAGCAAAAGGAAATAACATATGTTTCTTCGATCACTTGATTTCTTGTCATGATTCTTTTCTTTGATTTTGTCAAACTTGTCAAAGAATTTTCCGTTCAAAACTAATAAATGTTGACGTGTGAGATACACGCGCCATTAGAAATTTTATTACTTGTTTTCGAAAAATTCACGTGGAACTATTCTTGCATTTTACCACATTATAATTAAATTTGTTGAAGAAACGTAGAGGTAGAGTGAAGTGAAGAACAATTGAAGTTGATAACAATATACCTTAACAAAAGTCAAAATTAGTGGATAGAGGTACTTGGATTACAAAGTGTGATAATTAATTTAGTTACTAAATTAGTGGTGGATGTTTTTAATTCGAACGACATTTCTGCAATGGCATTTGGAGATACTATTAGGACTTGCTGGAATAGAGCTAATATATATCCCTACCGTCGAGTTGTTTGGGTGAATCGAGATGCAAATATTATGGCTCATACTCTTGCCAAGGCGGCTAGAAGATTTTCTTCTCCATATACTTGGGTCGAGCTTCCATTGTGGAAGACCTTCTCGTTTTGAATTGCGTATGTTAAGGAGTAGTTATATATGATTTGTCTAACCTAAAGTTGTGAAATTCGATTTCTATGTTTCAATTTTTATGTTTCGCACTGTTGAATCATTAACACATGTTTGGTGTTTACAGTTAATCGATTTTTTTTCATTCCCCACATGTCATTCATTCACATTTCACACTATGAAACACAAACGGAACATCAAATATGAAATACATGATTTTATTGGAGGGTTGTGTAGGGTACACAAATTTTAAAAACTAAATTTCCATACCAACGCAAAATATAAACTATTCATTAGTAATTCTTACATAATTTTCAGTATAATTTTATAATCAAAAGAAAATGTAAAGTTGTAATACAGAATGGACTGTTCCAACACCCATTTAAAGTGAAGCCCAATAGTCGAGGCCCACTCTGTTTTCTCACTTGGCCCATGGACTTCATTAGGGTCATTGGGCTTTGTGACTACTAATGTACACTAACACTAACAAACATGCGCGGGCTCAATATATTTATTTACTTTTTTTTTTATATACAATTAATTAACATTATTTTTTAAACAAAATTACCCATTTTTATCCTTAAAATGGAGGGGAAAATGAGAAAAAATAAAAGTAAAGGAAGGAAAATAAAAGGGGAAGGAGTAAACATGTTTCAATTATAAAAAAAGTGATAAGAGCAAAAATTAAAGGAGAAATAATAGAAATTTATATGGGGGTAGTTTAGTAATGAACGTTGTAAAAATAGACAAAACGGTAAATAATATGAAATGGGAGTAGATTTAAAAAAATTCTAATATTCCCCACTCAAAAAGAAAAAAGAAGAGAGAATAACTTAATCTAGGTTTGACTCTTTTCTAAGTTTATTACATGTTGATTCAGAATAATTTGATTAATTATTTGCCTACTATCCTCATGCATCTATCTCTCTATAGTGGTAGAAAATAGTGATGAGCTAAAATTATATCAAAATAAAACAAACTTCTTTAAATTAGAATATGTATTTATTTTGAATAGTTACCGCGCCTTGGGTCTACTACTAAGACTCCCAAAGAGGGATAAAAAATGAAACGAGTAAGGCCTTGAATTTGGTCCGTCGGGGTCGCGACTACCCCTCCGACTCCAGTTCAATTGTCGGAAGAAGCAGTAACTCACTTTAAGCTTATGCCAACCAACGTAATATCTGATCTTAAAAAAACGGATCATCGTTCATAGCTAGTGAGGCTTTGGGTCTAGCTCTTTAGAAAGTCAGGGCGCAGCTACAACCAAAGCATAAAACCAATATTGTTATTATCATTATTATCATTATTATCATTATCATTATTATTATTTTGGATAGATTTGTAACTAAATATATTCATTCTAAATAACAATCATTTATTCTTCCCAATAAATGAAATTAAGGGCTTAAAATATATATAAACTGCCAATAAAGAATTTAGGTTAATTTGTCCAATGGAAAATTATTCGAATTGTCTTGTCAAGTGGTTAAGCAATATGGTCAACTGTTCTTTGTAATCTTAGCACATATTCTTCATATATGATATATTAATATAATAAGTATTTGACTAGAATATTAAAATTATAGTATATTTGATTAATAGGGGTGGTGGTTTTACGAATTTTTTTGTTGCAACTAACATGGCCCTCTTCGACTATAGCACGTTCACAATAAGACAAAAAGAATTAAGACCTTATTAATTAAGTTTCCCAAAATATGCTATAATAATCACGACGAAATAAGAAAAAAAAAAATTAGAAACTCTCGTCAACTATTTGAAATTAACTCCAAAATTTTCAAGACACGTATTTATTTTTAGAGATCATTCTTGCTGACTTGGATTCAAGTGTCAAACGTTTATCCCTCTCTATATGCATATATTTGATTTATAATGTGTAATATATATATATGACACATACTTCTAAAGACACCAAAATTACAAGCACTCATAACCCTAATTCAATGTTGATAAGGAATAATTCGTTATCTTCTAAGATTAGAGTTTACGTCTGTACTGAATAAATAATTATATATGACACAAGTTCAAACAAATAGGTCTGTTTCTTATCTAAATGTGTTCTAATCATCTAAAATTATCAAAATATCTTAAATATGAAAATTTTATAAATTCTATCATTTTCACGAGGTAAATCACATTTTTCACATCTATATTAACATTCGGTCATCTATTTTTGTCCTCATCAAGTGGCAAAAAAAAAAAAAAAAAAATTAATGCATATACTCTATTTGGTGATATCATTTTTACAGTGCATTCAAAACAAATTTAAATACTAGTAGCATAATTTATTAGAAAATACTGTAATAAAATATTCAAGCTTAATTAAAAAGAGTAATCGTAATTTACAAAAATAAAATAAAAAATAGTGTAGTTACGATATCTACATTAGTTAATGTTAATAAGTGATAATGTTACTAACTTTTTGTATAATTTCTCTTTTTACTGTTTCTCTTTTTTACTCTTGCTCCCTCTCTCTATTTTTTTACATATAATATTATATTCCTAAATAAATATGAAAAAAAAAAAAACTTTCGGATGGTCGATGGCATGAAAATATATGTTTAAATTGATTATTTATATACTTTCATTTTGTATGTAATTTAGATAAATACTAGGGGGCAAGTATTAGACACATGCAAGCCCATGATTTAGGCCCATCATATGTCAGCGGTTTTTGGGTACGACTGTCTCGTCTCGTGGATGGAGATGCTACTCATATTTTTATTATAAAATATAGTTAATTTCTTTTTTTTTTTTTGAAAGCATAAAATATTGTTAAATTGTAGTTTAAAAAATATATGTGTCAGATAATAAGATAAATGAGACAAGTCTTGTGTATTAAACCGTTTCATAAAAAAAAAATAGTACTCCGTACTACTAAATACTCTCCGGTCTAATTTTTTTTTTTTATTGGTCAAATTTTATTAGTTTTATTTTCTTTTAGAAATAATACTAATCAAATTATTTTATCTCGACCTTCAAATTTTTATTTATTTACTTAAATTATTATTTATTTTATTTATAAATAATTATTTTAATTAGGTAGATCTCATAATACTCCGTACCTTAAATAATTAATATATACACTTTATATATAAATTATTCAAATTTAATTTACATTCGCGCACACAGAAAAGTGGTAAGGTGGTAAGGGAAGTAGAAAGAACAGATATTATATGTAAGTTATACTCTCTCCATTTCATAAAGTTGGTTGCATTTGATTTTTTTTTTTTAATTATCATTTTTTTTTTATCACAAAATTTTTAAAACTATCCTTATGTAATTACTACAATATCATTTTTACTTATATATTTAAAAAAGAAAAATGTCATATAAAGGAATTGTTGTTAAAAGGGAAAAAGAAAAATTAATGAAAAATAAATGTGTCAAAAAATATGTTCATTAATTTTATACAAAATGACAAATGCAATAAACTTTGTGAAATAGAGGGAGTAATTGTTTAAATTTAGGAGGTTGATGCAAAAGGGGAGGGAAGGGGCCATTCAATCCAATCCATTAAGGAAAAACTCAATTTGAAGTCTATCTCTTCAAACAAACAGGATAACATTTCTATAAATTTCCACAGTTTCGCACGTTACTTACATATTTAAAAACATAATACTCCGTATATCATTAATTTTAATTATCAAATAACCTATAAAAATTGAGATGAAGTTAACCTATCATTAATTTTAATTACTTCCTCTGTTTTTTTTATAAGATGTTTTAGAGAAATTTATTAGAATTAAGAAAGGGTATGTTTTGACAAATATACCCTTAAATAATAAAGAAGATTTTTAATTATATTAATTTCATTCCATAATACACATTAAATTTCAATTCTTTCCAAAGATAAGGGAGGGCATAGTTGGAATAAACATTGTAAAAAATCTAAAACATCTTATATTTATGCACAAGAAAAAAAAGTCTAAAACATCTTATATAAAAAAACGGAGGGAGTATTAAATAAATGTAAATTGTGTATTTTTGGATCGATATATACATAATTGAATGTGTTTTTTGTACGTATTGTGGTTTTTTTTTTTTTTTAAAACTGATTACCCATTTGTCTTGTGCTAATCTATCCTAACAAACCGAATTGATACACTAACAATATTGTAATTATTCATGTTATCTGACTAAGCTCCAATTAATACATTAAAACGGGATTGCAGCTGTGGTTAGTTAAAGCAATTTCTAACGGAATGGAAAACAACAAACCACTTGAATTAGTACTGTTAAAAATATATTTTGGATTTTATAATTTATTTATTTTTACTATAAATATACTCCATGTTATTAAACTTATTATTTTTAGAAATATCTATTATATTTTCTAATGAATTAATGTTTTTTTTTATTATTATAATTAATTGATATTGTTAACCTCGTTAAAGTTGGATAAAAAATTGTGAATTAACAAACAATAAATTCAACAAATTAAACGTGAGCTCTATCCGATAATATACAATACATTCCCATTGACTATCTATAATCACTATATTAAAATTATAATCAGTACTCCTTGATCATCAACCAAATTAATTTAAAGGATTACTAAAATTATCCTATTCAACAACGGGCGTATCTAGTTGAAGCTTCTCGGTCCAGTTTATTTTGATTTATTTATAATTAATTTGAATATATATATTTTTTGCCGGCCCAATCTTTTAAAATCAACTTTAGTTTCCATTCAGTCAAATTTATTCTTGAAATCAGACCAAGAGGTCTAAAAACTCTTTTTTTTTTTTTTAATTATACTTAATCTACACATTAAACTAATTAACCTAAAACACAAACTTACTTATACCCATTCATAGATTAAGTTGTACGTTTTGTTAGGTGCTTTTTCCTTGACAAATAAATTTGTTACGTGAATATTATGTGTACAATCCACTAACTTAACAAATTTTATCATTATATATTGGGTTAGGTTCTCAAGTGAATATTTTATCATTATTTGAACTTTAATATTATTGTTACAATGTTTTCATGATCTTGCGTTTCTAACATTTTTCCCTATTGTATTATCTTTAGAAATGTTGACCACCCATAATTGAGTATGGGCATTCAGTGTTTTCATTTTATATTTCACTATCTAATCTATTGACATATTTTAAAAAATATTATAGCGTGCTACTAATAGAAATAATTTTTTTCATATTTCATTTTTGTGTTTCATGTTTGAGCAGTTATCTGTTGAGTTCTTTTAGCTTAAATACCATTGGTAAAAACATTCAATTCAGTTTACATATAAATATAAATATGAACTGAGAGGGTTCGCTTTGCACCCTAAATATCACACTCTGATTTTTTATATGTGTTGTGTTAAAAAATAATCAATTATTAATAAAAATACAAATAATGTATGTAAAAATGTATCTGGATGAAATTGCAAGTAAAATACGGAAGATGGAACAAATGAATGGATATACCATAATGGATAATCCTACATCACACCCTGGCCTTTAAAAAAGATTGATTAAAAATCAAAATACGTATGATTATATATATATTTTTTGTCGGTTCGTAGAAAATAGTGGGATATGTATTTTGATCGTAAGTGAATATAATAATAGCTGTAAATGGGTGTATTGATGGCTACTATTCTTTCTCCTAATTAATTCCAACAGATATTTCAATTTAATTTGCCCCTCAGCTACTCCAAGCAGTGACGGACCGAGGAAGTGCCCAGGGGGGTCACTGGGCCCCCCACCAATTTTTTTTTTTTTTATATATATATTATATATATTTTTTTAGTAATTATTTATATTATGTTTTATGTTTTAAAATTACTTTGTACACTTCAAATATAAAAATAATTCACAAAATAGATACATTTACTATATCATTTTATTTTTAAAATTATTATTAATTTTATATCCACATTTTCTCTTATTAATACACCTCACTAATTTTTTTTTAGACCTCACAAAATCTATTTTATACTTTATTAAATCACGCAAACTGATTCTTACTTATTTGATCTCACACTCCACTAAATTTACATTTTTTAAAAAGTGAGTCAATTAAAATATAAAAATCACTATGAACGGGGGAGTATATTTTAAGTTCTACATTTGACTAATAGTGACTAAAGTCTCAACAACGATCGGAGTTGTGTATACTTTTTCAAAGCTAGAACAATCAAAATTGTTTTATTTCAAAATATAACAAAAATCGTTAAATTTAAATTAATGAAATGAGATGTATTGAAAAATTTATAATAATTTTTTTGTATATATAAATATTTTATCTTTGTATTAATGTAAATTGGGCCCCCCAATCTGTAATTTCTGGGTCCGTCACTGACTCCAAGAGTCGTAAAAATAAGAGACGTAAATAAAAACAATCTGGATCAATGGCGCCCCTTTTTTCAATTTTAATTTATTTATTTCCAAGAATTACTATGAAATACCCAAAGATATTCCTCAGGGCTCTGACATTAAATTAATTCGACAGCTCGTATTATGGCCTACAAAAATGTTAATTTTGTTATGGTGAGTGTGACAACTTCTAATAATATTCCAATATTTAACTTAAATAGATATGTAAAACTAAACAAATAAGAATAATCTGCAAGTACATAACGAAAAAGGAAATTGAAAGTGACAAAAAGAAGTACGTATCAAATGTATCATTAAAATGGTGTAATTTGCAATCCGGTTTTTGTTCACGATTTTAT
Organism: Galeopsis tetrahit; assembly: GCA_963675135.1. Classification (NCBI taxonomy): domain Eukaryota; kingdom Viridiplantae; phylum Streptophyta; class Magnoliopsida; order Lamiales; family Lamiaceae; genus Galeopsis; species Galeopsis tetrahit. The sequence continues at coordinate 3,949,160 of OY776120.1, forward strand.
TATTATTTTTTATTTTTTTTGTGATTAAAAAATTAATTACATTGCAAGTTTAATTTTGATGTAACATTAAAATTTGTAAGATTTTCTCATACTGGTTATTTAACGACAATTATAACAAAATACAAGTTTCTCATATCAATAAAGATGATTGTTTAAATTCTGAATATCTAGAATGTTATGTAATTACTATTTAACCATCAATGAATTTTAACCTTTATTTCTTTTTTAGGAATATTTTAGACATTTTAAATAAAAATATTACAATTTTGTCATTTTGTGATAGTTAGTATCAACCTTTTCATTATTTAACAATAATATAACAATTGTATGTGTGGTAAAAAGACTATGTGATGCAGGCGGAAGCACGTTACACACGTAAATTCGTTGATTCTACGAATATCCGGAATATACGTAAACGAGATTAAAAGTGAAAATTCATTGATTCAAAATGAATACTGGAAGAACACAAATAAAACACGTAAAAAGGGATAAACCCAATATTTTTCTATTCAAATCAACTTCCCTTACAATGTTCTTGAGACTCCTATTTATAACAGATAAACTAGGGTTTTAGGCGTATAAACCCTAAAAGCCCGACCCACTAATAATTAATCAAAACCTAAACAAAGCTCTAACACTATATAAAATATAAATAATACTAAATAATTAAAATACAATCTTATCTCTATCACTATATATTCCTATTATCTGATAAATAGTTATATAGAATTCATTGCTAGATGAATTTTAAATAAATTCAAAATAAAATATAATTTATTTGCGACATCATAAAAAGGAAAAGAAAATGAGAGATCCACAACCCAATAAAAGCATTAAAATCTGTTAATGAAAAATTGTGTGAGGAAAATCACTGACAATACTTAATTTTGTCAAAGCTAAAGAAATTTAAAGTTTTTGAAAACTCGAAATGAAATTTGAAAGTTTATTTCCTGTGCAACTAGCTCATATGATGAACGGGCCAAACCCATCCCAAACCGACAAAAGTCGTTGTGGAACTTGTGGATTATCGGCACACAACATGTATACGACGTAACTTGAATCACTTTAATTCAAAAGGAAACCACCTATAGATGAATGTTTATACAATAGGTGCACTAACTCAAGTAGATGTGATAATTGATACACAAGATTCGTCCCTGAAACTGCAACTACGAAGTATCCACTACAAGACTTACTATTCTATAAGAAGAAAACAGGATAACTATATCATCCCTTTTTTTTCTATAATAAAAAAAAGTTGCTCCAGAAAACTGTAAAGTGAGTGATGACGACGAAAACGCACAACATTTTCCATATTTTCACATTTGCTTTCTCATTCGACCAAATTATATTACAAATTACAACCAAATCAAACGCAACTTTCATGCCCACTATCACTACACAACATTTTTTATTTCAAACAAATTAAAATATTCCCTGTTTCCGTACTAATGTACCTCTACACGTACCCCCCACCCCCCTAAATTTTTTTTATAAATTACCCCCACACCCCCCTCTCATTTCTCATTCGCATTTCCCCCAATTTCAGCCTCTATTACAAAACTTTTTTCTTACACCCTGAATGAGGGAAGTGGGAAATTCGAGTGATATAAAACCTCCAACAGAATCAAGAAATGGAAAGCCCATACCACGGCGGTGCACCGGTTTCTCACGGCGGCGGATCTCGCCCTTCCCTCGGGTTTCCCCTCGGCACCGCCCTTCTCCTGGTGGTGATTTTCAGCCTCAGCGGAATATTCTCCTGCTGCTACCACTGGGACAAGCTCCGCCGCACTCTCGCCCTCGATGCGGCGGATCTCGAGTCCCAGTCCGATCTTGGCCCATCGAAGCCTAAACTTCCTGACATGGTAATTACGCTCTACCTGTCTGTCCAATTTTATAATTCTCATTTAAATAAATAAAAAAAAAATTACTCTTACTCTTTTAATTAATTTATTTATTTATATTTATTGTATAATTTAATCTAACGAATTTTTGTTCTATTTTGTAGAATTTGAAGCAAAAGGAGAATCAGAGTTTGCCAGTAATAATGCCAGGGGATAAAGTTCCAAAATTCATAGCATTGCCGTGTCCATGCGAGCCGCCGCGGCAGCTAAACGTCGTCGTGGAAGCGCCGCCGCCCAAATCGCCGCCGCCGATCGTCGTGCCTCACTATTGAAAACAAATTCAATCCATTTTCTCCCCTGTATATAAATTTTTAGACTTCAATTTTAAAAATACAATTTTATTAATCACTGCGCTTCACTAATTTTTCTTATTTCCGTCTTAATCAATTCATAATTAAACGTCTCAATGGAATTCGCTAAAAAAAAAAAACTGCCGTGAAATAAAAAAAATCACATTAAAAAAAAAAAAACGTAAAATCAGCATTAATTTCCGTAACTATGATTAATTGAGATTTCTTTCCATTTTAGGTAGACCCTTAAACCCTTTATTTTATCAGCAGCTGATACATCCTTTTATTTATTCAAATTGTCTTTTATTTCAATATTATTTTATTTATAAATGGCCTCATTATACCACTGACACTGAAATATACATATGTATAATATTGATTAATTAAATAGTTTTTTTTTTTTAAATACATTCACAAGGAATAAAATAATAAATCTGTTTATGATAAAACTCGGTGAGGTTTTGTTTAATTATTGTTTTGTGTTCGATTTTGTTACCTAATTTTTTATTATCATAAATAAATGTATTTGTATCCAATTTCTCATTTACTTTCTATTTTTATTCATGTTTTCTTTTTATAATTCACCGATTTATGACCATCCCACCACAAAATGCCTCCCTAGGCTTTGCACACTCAATCGAATAACGATGGGTGCATTTATCTCCATAAATATCTTGACTTTTTTTAAAAAAAAATCTCCATAAATATCTTTAAATACATATCCATGGCACAATTAATTACCCATTTCCTTATTTACAATGAATTTAGTACTCAATCCTCTAAATAAAGGTATTTCACTATTTTTTTCCCTTCATCTATATAGGCCACTTTCTTATACTTTAACATTTTTATTTAAAATTCCTTTATTTAATGATTATTAAATTAATTACTAATTTTAGTCATTAACATTAAATAAGAGCATAATAGTAATATAAAAATAAATTTTATAAGTCCAAAATATTTTATTAGTTTGTGTGAAAAAAAAATAGTCTCTCTCTTTTTAGATGGAGGAAGTAGGAGTTACCTCATGTTGCACCATTCACACCTTTTTCTTTTCTTTTTTTTTTTTTTTGGTAAATTAAGAACGTGGTTTAATTTACTACTATTTGTAATTATGGAGTATAAAACGACTAATTTATTACATATTATGAACAAGCCATTTGTGGTCCTAGTCCTACATGTTATTAATGAAAAAGACAAAGTTCAATTTTTTAAAATATCTCCACCAAAAAAATCTACAAAAATTTTAATTAAAAAGTGATCATTAAATGGGAACAAATTGACTACATTTTTTTTTTTTGAAGTTTAACACTTCGGATCCTCTCATAATTTTTAATTTTTTTTTTAGTCTAATCCTGAAATAATCCATGTGGTATTAAATATGGAATAAAACAAATATAAGACTCTATATATATATTAAAAATAAGATTGGATTTTGTTAGTCAAGAAATTTCATGATCAATGTCTAGTTTTTTAGAGAACATGGTGTGCTGTTGGGTTGGCAAAAACTGTTGATTTGATTTTCATGGCCACTAAAAATTGAAATTAGAAACTGACAAAGAAGCTGTTTCATCCAATCGTTGACAATGAGCTCGTCAGCAATATGAACAGAGTTTTTTTTTTTTTTTTTTAATTCCTTTATCTTATAAATTATCTAGTGTATCTAACAATTAAATAAAAATTTTATCACTTTTCAATCCTTCATATGGTTGTACAAGCTAGACGTTTATCTCAATGCTACAATATTACATCACTGAAATCATAGTTTTATCTCAATTATTCATATAAATTTCTAACCCTCATCAAACATATCCTAAATACATTCACAACTTATCGAGGTCTCCATTTAACATATGATTTGAAGTAAAATAATTGATTTTAATTAGATAATAAACCCATATAAATCTATAGTCAATTTCTTGTTAGTAAATATTTTTAGCTAGCCTAGATAGAGTAAGATATATAGTGAAAAAATTATTATCACTAAAAGTCAATTTTTTTATAGTAAATCTCAAGAACAATGAATTAATTAATTGAGTAGGAATGTCAACCGGGTCGTCCAGTCAAAATATTCCTAGGCCCTGCCCCACATTTTTGTTAATTATTATTAAATTAAAAAATATATTTATTTTAACATTAAGTAACTAAAATTAAAATATATCATTGTTTACAATAACATACTCCCTCCGTCCCATATTAATTTTCATAGATAGATGGACACAAATATTAAGAAAGTGTAGTAATGAGTGAAATTTTGAGGGGTAATTTTGTAAACCTTTATGTATAAAGTAAAGAATGAGTTGACTTTTGTGTATGTGTGTAGAAAAAGTAATGACATTTGTGTAAAATTGAGGATATTGTGAGGGTGGAGTTTGTAAATGGTTTTTCATTTTAAGGGTGTGAAAGTTATTGTGGGACGTCCCAAAAAGGAAAGTGTGAAAGTTATTGTGGGACGGAGGGAGTATCATATTCATCTTATACTAAAATATTACATATGAAATATTTTTACACAAATATATGTACATTAATATACATATAAGTTTATATAAATACACACATATGTATAATAATATTACAAATACTCACTTATAAATGAGTATGTGTGGGATAGGTTGGTGGACGAATTTGAATAAAATCATTACCCGTTCCATACCTGCTTAATCGATTTCAGATCCAATTCATGCAAAACAAATTCAATGCGAGTCCGAGTTTAAGCTCATCACATTGTCATCCCGTGTAGGGGCCACTATAAACTAAGATCTCATTGGAATATACTCCTATATTATGTCAACATTTTGGCAGATTTAATTAAACTATGGCAGAAACTAAAGGGAAGAAGCCAAGAGGATGATTATCATTCAAGTAGTATTGGAGTAGTTGAAATATATTACTAGTAATTTTCACATCAAATGTAGCTTAGGTGACGTTTAGTGGTGAAAGATTCCATTATCTGCTGTAGCTAATAGGATTTGGTGGAACTAACATTAAGAACACGTCTTGTTGATTTTTTTATTAATTTGTCGTGATTCTACTAAATATGAAGTTGACGTAATTAATTTTCAATATTTATTTATTTAACAAGAAATTACAACTCGTCTAATCTTGTATTTTTGCATGTATAGTGTTTTTAATTTAATTAAATATAACAAAATAAATTAAATGACTTTTTTTTTTAATTGAGTTAAATTCCATGTTAAAAGTATAATGTAAATTGGATGTTAAGTGAGCTGATTCTAATACATGAGTGAAGTGAATCCGTGGTAGATGGACAACTCCATTGAGAGTGGACAAGTCTTCTGAAGTTATCAGATCAGTTGAGTGAGTTTGGACATCTCTGCTGATAGATCATGTCAATTGATAGGAAGTTATCTTATCTGCTAAGTTTCTGAAAGGCATGCAACTCGTCTGAGTCTAGCTCTTCTGATCTTATCAGCTTGAGTTAAGGACTTAGTCATTTGAGGGTGATAACCAAATCAGTTGAGAAGACTAGTCTTCTGATTCGGGTAGTTATCAAGATTAGTTTCTAAACGGTTAATTCAGTTACAATATAGTTAGAAGTCGGTTATTCGCATTTCAATAGGGTGTTATACATTAGTTTAGTGTTTTAAGTTTTTTTGTACATTTATATTTAAATGTATTATATTGTACTCCGTATGAATTATAGAATATTGGAACACATTAATGTATTATTTTAAAGACATTTACGGTTCAACTAATAAAATATTTAAAATTTGAATTTTAACATATGTAGAGGATTAAATTATAGGAGTAACTAAAGAAAGAAGGAATTAAATGTATTGACAATTTTATATGAAATTTTTTGATGAGTATAATAAATACAAAATATATATTATTTTAGTAATGTTAATCGGTTCCCCTACCAAGATTTTCTGATTCTGTCACTGTATACATCTATAAATACACTTGAGAGAAAAACACTTGTAATCTGTATCATCTCATTCTTATTAGTGAAAGTGTGTCTCTATTCTTTTTGGACATAGATCATTTAATTGAATCACATAAATTTTGTATCTTTGAATTGTGTTCTTTACTTATTAATTCCTTTCATTTGATTTCTTGTGAGTGCATGGTTTGAGTTTATCATTTAAAGTGTTTTGTGTTGAGATAAAATATAACATTTCATATTTTAATAATGAAATATTCTTGTATGAAACACTCTTATACGTGATATCATCACTAACCATTTAAGTATTGAATAATACTTTAGTTTTTAAATATAATTAGATTGAAACCTCATGAATTCATATATATATATATATATATAAATTACAAACAAACATAATTCATGATCTCATAAAAGTTTTTTCAACAGGCCTAGCTAGCCGACATGAAAAGAGAAACATATAGAGGTTTTCTATTTCTGGATGTAATTTGTGCTGGTAGATATATATAATGGGATATACTCCCTCCGTCCGTCTATAAGTTTTCTGTTACTTTTTGGCACATAGATTAAGAAAAGTGATTAAATAATAGATATAGTACAAGTGATATGATTGGAAGGAGAGAGATAGAGAGAAAAAGTAAGATATAAAGTGATGTGTAAGAAAAAGTACTTATCAAAAAGGGGTATGAGAAGCTTATAGACGGACGGACCAAAATGGTAAAATGGAAAGCTTATAGGCGGATGGAGGGAGTATAATTTTCTATTTTTTTATGAATAATAAGAATTTTCTATTTCTTTTTTATTATATTTAGATACCCCAAGAGACGACCGAATTGCATTGAGATTTGAATTCGAGAACAATAAGTTTAATAACGTGTATGAAATTGCGTGATTTCAATTAACATTTTAATTAATTTATATGCAGGGGCGGACCCAGAACGAGTAACTGAGGGGGGCCAACGGTAAAAATTTTAAAGTTATTAAATTTAAATTGTACATTAACAAGTTCATATATTATACTCCCTTCGTTCCACAATTATTTTCAGATTTTCCTTTTCGGGACGTCTTATAATAACTTTCACACTCTTAAAATGGAAAACCCCCTTTATAAACTTCACACTCATAATATGCATAATTTTACACAAATGTCATTACTTTTTCTCTCGTACATATATAAAAGTCAACTCATTTATTTACTTTATATATGAAGGTTTACAAAATTACGCCTCAAAATTCCCACTAAATTCACTTTTCTTATTTTGTGTGTCAATTCACATGTGAAAGAAATCATGGAATGGAGAGAGTATAATTAATTATTATCACATTTTTAAAAAAAATATAACATTAAAACCTTTTAATCCGTCTTCCTTCCATATCGCGAAAATCATATATAAGCAAATTTATGTCAAACATTTTCACAATCTCATTTTCAATGTACATCAACAACCGGTCTATAAGAAATTCATCTTCCATCCTATTACAAAGGTAGTATTGACGACTATGTAACTTTAAATTAATGGTATAATCAACATAATAAATTAATAAATAATAAAATAAATTGTATAATATATAAATACAAATTAAAATAATAAACATGTTATTGCGGGAGTTTAAAAAAAATGAATGTGAATTTTAAGTTGATTTATAAATGGAATGGGTCTTAGTTTGTTTATTAATAAAAAATTAGGGGGGCAACAAATAAAAAAAAAAAAAAAAAAAAAAAATCTAACTCTACTAAATTAATACTTCATTAATAAATTTTAGGGGAGGGGGGCCATGGCCCTCCTCCCTCAACACTTCGGTCCGCCCCTGTTTATATGTAGTCACATGATTTAATTAATTAGTTTACGAACATGCAGTGCAATCGATCTCATGAGACATGAATCATGATGATCACGAGAAATAAGATTTCTTCAAAGTACAAGTTTGTTTTTAAATTGTAATCTCACGTACGGGAAGAATTATAGTATAGATATCTTTTGAAAAGCATAATCAATATAACTAATTAGTCTCTCAGGATGAGTCACTATCTTATGAAACAATATAGTAAATGATTAAAATTTTGTATGACTCGTTAGAGTCACTTTTTTTACTTCCACGTGTTTCACTCAATCTGATATTTATGATATTTATGTTCTATTTGAATGGAGGGATTTGGTTTATGCATCCACAATTCAAATTCACTCGACTTGTTTGTATTAAAAAGTAAATGAATGAATTTCAAGTACTTAACATCTTTTTTTAGTTAAAATTGAGAGAATATTAAATCCTCACTAAAACCATGTCATTTGAAATTCATGTATTTTGTAGTCCTTTCAATTGAAATACATCTTCAAATCATATCCCTCCATCTAAACACAACCTTACTGTTTGTAAGTACCAATTTTAAAATTGCATTTTTATTGGTATTTAAAGAAATTAAGTTGTTTTTATGGAAGTTAAATGATTAATTTAAGTGAATAAGGTAAAAAAAACATTTTATGTAAAAAAATGTAATAACAAGATGTTTGAGGGTAATAGATAAAAAAATATATATTAAATTAATTGAAAAACAAATTGTTTTGACAAATGTCAAATTACATAAGGAATAGAGAGGGTATAACCGTATAATAAGATTGATTCGCATAGACCATAGTACTCATTAACCTTAAGAACAATACTTTATTCGTTTTGAAAAATATAATTGAATAATAAATTTAGTAAAGATTGATGTTGTTTGTTAAAAAGAGAAAAATGGGAGCCATATAGTGGTGAAAATTTTGAAATTTGAAGCTTTCTCTAAAGCGGACCATTATTATTATTATTTTTTTGGAAAGAAAATATATCATTACGTGAAAATATTTGGCTCACACCTTACCTCGTTAATAATATGTGAAATACAATATTGGACACATTTTTAATCCAGAAATCCTCCCCGGAAGTACTTCGTTAGACAAACAAAACCTTTATAGTACATGATAAGTAGGGATGACAATGGGACGGGTCCAAACTCGGACTCGCATTGAACCCAACCCGCATGGAACGGGTATGGACTCGGTTAAGAGGGTATGGGATGGGTCGTGGTTTTCGCCAAACCCGTCCCGCCTATCCGTACCCACTATATATAAATATAATAATATTTAATATATATATGTTTTTATTTATATAAACTTATACGTATATATGTTTGAAAAAATATTTTTGATGCAGTTTTTAGTATAAAATGAATATGAAATGTTATTTTAAATAATTATATATTTAATTTGAATTATGTAATATCAAAATAAATATATTGTATACATTAAATTAATTTAAAAAAAAATATATATATACGGGACGGGTAAAACACGACGGACTTTTAAGCCGAACGGAACGGATCAGAGTATGAGAATTTTCTGGTGGAACGGGTCCTAGCACAAGGCATACCCGTTCCATTGCCATCCCTAATGATAGGTCTTATATTAGTAACACTTATTAGCATAATATTCCACATGAGCATACATCTAATATTGTCCTTTTTACTCGATGTAGCCGAATAGTGCTTAAGTAATTTTTTTTTAATCCTTTCCAATTTAATATGTGTGTCACGAATTTTTTTTATTTAAAAAAAAATATCACACAATATAATATTATAATATAAATGTTTGCTTAGACATGTAATGAATGGTCTCTTCAAAGTTAGAGACATAGGAGTCAACATCTTATGATGAGTGGCAGAAGAAAATTGATAATGACCCATCAAGACTTTTTTCTCCACTTTGTTTCCTCATGACCTAATTTCACTATACAAATTATAAACTCATAATCATTACCAGTACAATTTATTTGTACTGCACCTTCCACATAAATTGTACTGCACCTTCCACCTCCTTTCCATAGTAATTTTTCAATACAAACATGATCACTAATAGAGTCAAAAGATCATCAACATAAATGTTTTTAATCTAATTCAAATATGATCACTAATAGAGTCAAAACATCATCAACATAATTGTAAGGTCTCAAATACTTCCACATTTTTAAATTGAAATTCATCATACATATCATCGAATTCCTCTTCATTTCTTTCTCGTTCATCATCACTATTTTCAACAGCATTAGATGAAGATCTCTCATTCAACAAGGTTTTCCACATAACGTGTACACTCCTTATTATCTACAAATAAATTAAAAGACTACAATAGTTAAATATGAAAAAAAAATGACTTAAATTTGAATGTGACTTACCTTAGATGCAAACCATACAACCAATTACAATTACAATTACAATTACAAACTACAATTACAATTACAAACCAAAATTTGAAATTTCTAATGAAGCTTACAAGATTTTATGTGTCTTGACTCTTTATTTAAAAAAAATCCACGGGCCAACCTGTCAAAATTTACCGTCCGTGTAGGCCCCGTTCTTTAATGGACTTACAATTACACAACACAACCCTCTGTATTAGTAAACACGGAGACATTCTAAGCCAACTGAGACGTTCTAAGCCAACGAGACTGAACAATTTTGACAAGTCTACTCTTAACTGGTGTTTTCAATTCAACTCATAAGCACTAGAATCACCTTTTGTAACTTAGAAAATATGGTTATTCAGATTCGGCTAAATTTTTTTTTAAATGTTATTTTACCGTAATACTCTTATTAAATAAAATATTAGTATAATATTTTATTAGAGGTATTTTTGACCTTTTATTAGTGGCGTAGTACTACCCTAGGCTTTGCCAGCTTTAAAAAAAAAAATCGATTATGCACTTTGGAGATGAATTTGAAAACAAATCCTTGGAAATTCTAATTTTTTTTATGTTTATGTTTAATTCCATTTTTTTCCTTAAGTTTATTTGTATTTTCAGTATGGCTTTTCTGAATTTTTGGAAGGAATAGAAAAAAAAAATCAATTTGGTTAAAACACAAAAAAAAAAAAAAAAAACACACACACACACACAAAAAAAAAAAGACTGAAAGGTTTTAAAATTATAGAGTTGGATTTTTAATTTTGCAAAAACAAATTCGATTTTCCTATTTAACAAACCAACATCTGCACAACTCTGTTCCCTTTACGCGTTAATTCAATAGAAAGTTAGCAACAGACTTAAAAAGGAATTATTTTATTATTTTAAATAAAAAATAGAAAACTGAATAAGGAAAGTAATGTTGGATTTTTGAAAGTGCAAAAAGTACGGATGATATTGATACGCAGACAAGGCAGGGGCCCTCCAAAAATATTAAAATTACAAAAGTGCCCTCGTATTCTAACACAACTACAGAAGGGCCCCATTAATTTAATTTAAATATTCACATGTAAAAATGGGGCCTTTGGGGACAGGCTGTAGTGGGGGTTATTAATCAATAACGAATAATGTGCGATCAGAACTTTGATTTATTCCATCTATCTAATAGCAGACAAGGATTAGTGTCCAAATCCCATGATTAACCCCTCATAATTAAGCCTTAATCATCGAGTTTCTCGCATATGTATTCACGTAATATATCTAAATCTCCTTATATTATTCATATTTATATTGGAAGGTTTTTTAGATAGTTTTTATCTTAAAGGCTCTTAAAATATTAAAATGTGATTTAACAATTTTTTTTTTTTTTTAAAATCATACTTCATACTTTAGGGATATTTAAATGCGGGGTTGGTCTGCTATGCACTCGAGTGCATGTGCACCCTAATCCATGTTGCACTTTTCAGTTTACTGACTTACCCTTTTTGGTAAATGGTGTTACACTTTTCAATTATTAAACTGTATAATAATATTTTTAGTAATAATTGAAAAGTGCAATACCATTTACCAAAAAGTGTAAGTCAGTAAAACTGAAAAGTGCACATGGACTAGGGTGCACAACATGCACTCGAGTGCATACTAGACTTTACCTTAAATGCGTTACTCCTAAAATATATTTCCCCATGTAAAGTAAAACTGTATGCACTCGAGTGCATGCTGTGCACCCTAGTCCATGTGCACTTTTCAGTTTACTGACTTACACTTTTTGATAAATGGTGTTGTACTTTTCAATTATTACTAAAAACATTATTATACAGTTTAATAATTAAAAAGTGCAACACCATTTACGAAAAAGTGCAACATGGACTAGGGTGCACAACATGAACTCGAGTCCATAGTAGACCAACCCCTTTTTTTTTTTTTAACAAAGTTACAGTAATTTATTAATAATGTACTTTTACTTGAGATCTGCGGATCCAAGGATTGTCGATAGGTTGAGATCTACGAAAATATTAAAACAACTCTTACAATAAAATCTAATAATTTTTCAAAAAAAAAAAAAACTGAAAATTAATTCATGTTAAAAGAGTAAAAGGGAATCATATTAAAGAAACTGCAAAATAATGTAAAGTTAATGTCGAATTTGTAAAAAGAAATCAAGGAGAAGAAATTTGTCAAAATAAATATATGATCGATCGAACACGTCATTCCATATACAAATTTGCCCAGAACAAATCACAAATAGCAAACCATTTTCAAGAAAAGTCACAAATAGAAATCTAATTTGAAGAACAAATCGCAAAACGAATTCAAAAAAATAAAAAAGCTACTTCTAATATTTTCTCTAAAATCTTCTTCTTACACATCATCTCCCTTCTATACCACCACCACCCCGTCCCCCTCTTCCCTCGTATTGGTGCGACCACTCTTCTAGGTCGTTGTGTATTAGTCTTCAGTTGTTAGCCGTTGCTACTATTTTTCTAATTTCTTGCACCAGTTTTGATTTCAACTCCGACTTTTAGGAGCTTCTATACCACCACCACCCCTCCCCCTCTTCCCTCCTATTGGTGCGACCACTCTTCTAGGTCGCTGTGTATTAGTTTTCAATTGTTAGTCGTTGCTACTCTTTTTCTTGCACCAGTTTTGATTTCAACTCCAACTTTTGGGAGCTTCTATACCACCACCACCCCCTCTTCCCTCGTATTTGTGCGACCACTCTTCTAGGTCGTGGTGTATTAGTCTTCAGTTGTTAGTCGTTGCTACTCTTTTTCTTGCACCAGTTTTGATTTCAACTTCGACTATTAGGAGCTTTTCTTTGATGTAGGTGTTTGAGCTAACGATTTAATCTTTCCAACGCCACTGCTCATTCGGTGGCTGATTGGTAGATTGATTTATCGACTCTTTAGTTTTTTTTAGCTTTAAGTATGTTATTTTCTTTATTCTTAGTTTTTCTCATTTTTAAGTTTACTAGATATGAGTTTTTCCACGCTCTTGTGTGGTTCTATTGAATTCTCTGCATGATCTTATGTGGTGATGTTCAATTGTCATTGAGATCAGGTGGATTTTTGTCAATCATTTATTTTTTCTCTGATTTCACTAAGTGTTGGTCTTAAAAGGAGTATATAACAAGTGTATGGGGGAGAATACACTTGTATGCAATTCTTTTTAACTTTTGATCAAACTAGAGCTCAGCAAGGTTGTCTTGGACAACTCTGTTGAAGATGATTAACTCTTCTAAGATAATCAAACTACTAAGTACTATTGAGTACTTAGTTGAATAATTATATGTGCGGAATAGTGGTTGGCCCTTTAAGTTTAGACTCCTTTAGTTTCTGAAATCACTTAGTCAATTCAATGCAATCCAGTTTAGTTTCAGGGAACTTGTCCAATACAGTTTTGCACAGTCTTTGAATATGTATCTTTTGAAAGATCAATTTTGTGTGCAGTGTTGAATAGATGAAAGTACTTATAAAGCAAATCAACACAAGAGGTTATAGTGGTTCAGAGACTCAAGCTCCTACATCCACTTTCCCTGATTTAACAGGATAATTCCTTCACTCTTGGAATTAACTTGTTTTATAGTGCCAAGATGCACTTGATCAATAACACCTCTCCTTGGTGAATTGATCCCTAGGATGTCTAGAGTCCTAGTACCCTCTTCTCAACTCAGAACTGAACTGTTCTTCTCTCAACAGTCAGCTCCTACCACTTCTACTACTACAACCTTCTCACTTTCTCACTTGAAAGGGGTAAAGGTTGAAGTAAGGTTCCAACTAATGAGATATCCTTTACAATGAGGATCAGTGTATAAGGATAGGATATCTCTCTAAGCTTTGTATGGATATACAATTGGGTTCAGCTTAGAAGAAGTGTTTCAAGACTAAGAATGTCTTTTGAAGACTTTGAAGCTTATAGAATGATTGCTCAGTTGGATGTAGAATGGATGCCTCAAATAGTCTTCACACTTCTGTATTTATAGACAAATTTAAGGATTTGCCCGTTGGAGAGGCAGCCCCAAATTGCTATAAATGTCTTCCTTGAGTTCTTCAAACTGGAAGGCAGATTCTTGATAGTGACATGTCCTTATTTGGGTAATAAACGGCTGTTAAGATTTTGTCTTCATTCTGCATCACTTTTCCCAATGTTGACTTCTTGTTAAGACTTGGACATGGCTTCTGAAGGTTGATCCAATGATAGGACAACATTCCTTATCAAATGGACAACTCTGCTTATCACTATCAGCAGACTTTGCTTATCAGCATGGTTGGCTTGCTCTTCTTCAGATGACTTGGCTCTTTCCCTTTGCTTCACTTGGAAATGATCTCAGCATGATACAATGAAGTCTTTTAGGGTGTAGTTGTCTCTTTCTCTTCAGCATAGTTGACCTTCAATCATTAGAACATTTGTTCTGGTTCAATTTCACTGACACAACTCTTCTGGACAACTCTCCTGATTAGCATACTTGACCTTTGAGCTTCAGAGCTTTTGTTTTTGCACAGAGTCAACCTCTTTGGACAACTCTCCTGATCAGAACATTTGAGTAAACTTGTCCTTTTGAGCTTTACAACCTTGTTCTTGCATAGAGACAACCTCTCTGGACAACTCTCCTGATCAAGACATTTGGTTTTCAATAGAGTATGCTTGGCCTTAGTGTTTGTTCCAGATTTTGAGCCTTGAGGGGACTTGATCTTGATAATCTTTAAAGCATAGGTTCCCCCTCTCATTGTGCATCTAATCATCTAAGAGCTGCCTAACATATCAACTTCTCATCTAGCCTTATGCTATGTGTTCTAACACACTTAGAACACAATCATCTTGACTTAGGCATGTCTCAGGGAGTTTTGGTATTTAATCAAAACATATCTCATTTTATTCCCAACACTAAGATAATGGAAAGGGAGGATGATTGAGAATAAAACTCTATAATGCACTAAAGAATAACACCAAAAAAAAAAAAAAAAGATTAATCATTGAAACAATGATTTCATACCCGATGATCAACGGAGAGAAGATCCAAAGATTGAGGAGGAAATCACCAATTAATAACTAAAAAAATGGATCAAAATTAAAAGAGACAAGTTAATTTTTTCTTAGGAATCACCAGTGTTCATCGAAGCTCCTTAAAGAGTAATTATAAAACTAAAAAAAAGCATACTCTTAAGTTTCAAATCTCCTTAAAGAGTAATTATAAAACTTAAAAGAAGCATACTCTTAAGTTTCAAATTTACAAACACATGTTGATAAACTAATTGGGTTATTTATTAGTGATTAATAATTGTTTCCATCAATTGAAAATGTTGAAAAAATGGTATGTCAGAAAGCAATTAAGTTAGGGCCAACGGCAAGATGACATTTTTGGAGAAGATGAATTTTGATGGAGACTAATACTATAGAGTGATGATTAATGTCATATATGAAAAATTAGGTTTTTTCCCAACGAAGACAATACACTGTTTGGATGATGTAGCAAAAAAAGAATGAGGATAATCATTATATTTATATTTTCTCCCTCTTTCACCCTCACTTAGTGGAAGACCTCGTAAGCAAGTTAGGTACCAAGAAAAAGAAAAAATAAAAAAACTACGGAGTATATTATATAGTATAAGTTCTACATAACTTTTTTTTTTTTTTGATTTAGCACCATATTATAGTTTTTTTTGCCCAAGAATTATAGTATATAAATAAATATGTTCAATATTATTATTTTTTATTTAGCACCATATTGTAGTTTTAACTAAGGACATCTTTTGTTAAAAAAAAAACGTAAGAACATGTTTGATTAATGCGTGATGGAAATTTAAATTGTAAAATTTAGAATTTAAAATTATGATGACATTAAAAGGTTGTGAATTTAAAAGTATGATGAATAATTTTGCCAATATACTAATTCTGAATCCTCTTTTATTGAGATGATTTCTTCAAATGTCTCCATTTTGAAATTCCTAAAATATTACAATTTGATTTTAAAAAATATTTATATTTTCTTTTCTTCTCCTCTTCTAAGTCTTCTTTAACCGTCATTTTCTAATTTTAATTTTAATATCAATTCTTATTTTTTTTAAAAAAAAATCAATCACTTTTTTTCTTCTTCTTCAAGCAAATAAAGTTGTATATAAAATAAAAAGCAAAAAGAAATATAAAGTCATACTTTTACAAGTTAAACCATATAAAATTTATAAATACTATATTAAATTTTATTATATAGAATAATAATATTATTTTTTTGCGGATTTTACACTAGCAAAAGTATATGTTAAAGGTAAATAGGGTTGGATTAAAAAATTTGAATTTTAAATTTTAAACTAGCACAAGCATAGCATAACATTCAACATTTGGTCGGGTAATCCCAGATCAAATGCAACCCATTCATTGTGAGGTTGAAATTAATCCAATTAATTAGCACATGCATGTTCTTTTTTCTTTTACCTTTAAAATGTTTTATTCGTACCTCCATATTATACTTTCTCCGTCTCTTTGAAAATTTTCAATATTTTTTTTTCACATTAATTAAAAAATACAGTATTATATATATAGTAAATTATTGATGCAAAAATAGGAAAAATAAATAGTAAAGAAAGATTGATAGAAAAGGGAAGATAGTGAGTGTTGTAGAAAAAAAAAATTGGAACGGTGAAAATGAGTAACTTTCCACGAAAATGGATAAAATATCTTATTCTAGAAAAAAAAAATCATTAGCACCACTCCATTGATTAATTCAATTATCCTAAGAAGTGTGTATTGTTTAAGATTGTTTGGATTAAAAAAGAATCCCATGATAAATTGGCCAAGGACTTTTAAATGGAAAACCCAAATTTGGGACCCACCCGATCCTTTGCTTAAATTATAATAGGAGAAGTAATAATAAGATAATTAAAATAATTAATTATGGGATCTTAGTGTCATTTGTGGTAGTAATTAAATTAGGTCAGATTTGAAAGTAGCCATAATGATGATAAATTTATATTTGCTGCAAAGGATTGAGGATCAAGTCAAGTGGATGAGTGGGATTCCTTAATCATTATAAATGGCTCTTACCTTTAACACAAAGTTTGCAATACCTAAATCTTTACTATTTTTCTTTGGGGCCTATTTTGCTAAATTATGATTTTTCAATCACTTTTTTTTATGACGTATTGTGTTTAGGTCTATTGAAATGTATGGATTTCAGGGTCACCACTTTCTCTGTCATTCAAACTGATTGAAACATGACTTCCAACATATGTACAATAAATAAATAAATATACTTGTGTGTGATTAGACAATATAATAATAAATGAATTGATTTCATTTAGATGGAATTATTTTATGGAACCCCAACTTAGACTATTCCACGTTTTGAGTTCAAATTTCGTTGAAAGTAACTTCATATTCATTTGTTGGACCTCCTTTTAAGAGTAAATGCGATAATCTGACTTATAAGTGAAATTTACAAGTGAAGGAGAGTGTTAGAAAATACTCTCCTTCACTTTTTAATATATGTTATTTTGACTTTTAAACTATTTTAAAATAAATACTCCGTATCATTCAATTTTTTTTTACTACTTTACCCTTATTCAATTACTATAAATAATTTTTATAAATGAATACAGTGGTATAATAGGCAATGGAAAAAATCATAAAAGTATTGTTTATATCAAAATTATTTTAATTTATGAATATTAGCTACATTCTTTGCCGGATTCTTTACTAAATATTTTTTTATACCAAAATTAGTTACTAAATAGTTACAAACTTACAATTAATGAAGGATATTGTAAACATAAATTTATAATCTTAAATTGTTGACAAAAGTTAAAATGACATATATTAAAAAATAAAGAGAGTAATAAATAAATTGATAAACTCAAACTTTTAGATGAGATGAAATTAATTTAGATTTTTCCTCAAATATTTTTTTACCAAAAGCCTGTAGAAGTTCGTCAAAATGATCAAAATAACTTCATTGTTTGAAATTACCAAATACGTTGTTGACCTATGAAAAAAATTCATTTGCCTGGCAAAGAAATACAAAATTATAAAACAATCAATTGATACAAATAGGAAAAAAAAACACTACAAGCGAATTGATTATGTATTTCTTGATTAGTCAATCGAATTTTTTGATTGACCAATGAAATATTTGGTAACATTTCAAAGCTTTTGATAATTGATAAATATTATTGTTGGGAATAAAATGAGCTATGTTTTGATTGAATACCAAAAACCCCCTGAGACATGCCTAATTTATAAATGAATATGTTCTGGAAATGTTAGAACAAATAGATTATAGGCTAGATGAGAAGCTGAAATGTTAGGCAGCTCTTAGACAATTAGATGCACAATTTAAGGGGGAACCTATGCTTTGAAGATGATCAAGATCAAGTCCCCTCAAGGCTCAAAGTCTGGAACAATCACTTAAGAGTAAGGACACTCTATGAAATCTAAAATGCTCTTATCAGGAGAGTTGTCCAGAGGAGATGTTCTTATACAAAAACAAGATTGTAAAGATCAAAAGGACAAGTCCAATGAAGATGCTTTTATCAGGAGAGTTGTCCAGAGAAAGTACTCATAAAACTTTGATCAGGAGAGTTGTCCAAAGAAGCTAGCCATATGCAAGAACAAACCTACCTAGCTCAAAAAGTCAAGACTACTCAAAGGTTTTGGTCAGGAGAGTTGTCCAGATAAGCCAACTCTAAAGTATAAAGTGCTTTGATACAAAAAGACCAACCATGCTGATCAGAAGAGTTGTCCAGAGGAGTTGTCTCAGCCAAATTGACCAAGATCAAGTGCTCTGAAAGCCTGAGATCAACTATGCTGAAGAGATTGAGACAACCAATCCCTAAAGGTCCTCAAAGGAATGAGCTAAGACCATACACAAGAGAAACAAAGGGAAAGAGCCAAGTCATCTGAAGAAGAGCAAGCCAACCATGCTGAAAGGCAAAACTGCTGATAGTGATAAGGAGAGTTGTCCAGATGATAAGGAATATTGTCCTATCATTGGATCAACCTTCAGAAGCCATGTCCAAGTCCTAACAAGAAGTCAAACATTGGGAAAAGTGCTGCAGAATGAAGACAAAACTGTTACAGCCGTTTATTACCCAAATGAGGACATGTCACTATCAAGAATCTGTCTTCCAAGTTTGAAGAACTCAAGGAAGACATTTATAGCAATTTGGGGCTGCCTCTCCAACGGGCAAATCCTCCATTTTGTCTATAAATACAGAAGTGTGAAGACCATTTGAAGGCACCTCAACCTTGACAAGAAAATCCAACAATCCTACAAAGTGCTTTCAAAGCTTTCAAAGACTATCTTAGTCTTCAAACACTTCATCTAAGCTGAACCAAATTGTATATCCTTACACAAGCATAGAGAGATATCCTATCCTTATACACTGATCTCCATTGTAAAGGATATCTCATTAGTTGGAACCTTACTTCAACCCTTATATCTTTCAAGAGTGAAAGTGAGAAGGTTGTAGTAGTAGAAGTGGTAGGAACTGACTGTTGAGAGAAGAACAGTTCAGTTCTGAGTTGAGAAGAGGGTACTAGGACTCTAGACATCCTAGGGGTCAATTCACCAAGGAGTGGTGTTCTTGATCAAGTGCACCTTGGCACTATAAAACAAGTTAATTCCAAGAGTGAAGGAATTATCCTGTTAAATCAGGGAAAGTGGATGTAGGAGCTTGAGTCTCTGAACCACTATAAACTCTTGTGTTGATTTACTTTACAAGTACTTACATTCATTCAACACTGCACATAACACTGATCTTTCAAAGATACATACTCAAAGACTGTGCAAAACTGATTTGGACAAGTTCCCTGAAGCTTAACTGGACTGTGTTGCATTGACTGAGTGATTTCAGAAATTAAAGGAGTCTAAACTTAAAGGGCCAACCACTATTCCGCACACATAACTCCCCTAGATAGTTATTCAACTAAGTACTCAATAGTACTTAGTAGTCTGATTATCTTAGAAGAGTTAATCTTCTTCAGCAGAGTTGTCCAAGACAATCTTGCTGAACTCTGGTTTGATCAAAGTTGAAAAAGAATTGCATACAAGTGTATTCCCCCCATACACTTGTTATATACTCCTTTCAGGACCAACAATTATGAAGTCTTTATTTTTTTTTAAAGTTAACCAAAAATAAAATGCAACGCGAAAGCGTATCTTAATACTCTATATTTGTGAGAATATAATGGGACACGTGTCACAATATTATCACTCTACACAATCTCTCTCTTCACCAAAATCGTCTATTTCAAAATCTCTGCATTCTCAGGCATTCTGATTAAAAAAATCAATTTTTCCTATTTTAATCTCAAAATAATAATTTACATATTATCTATTATATACTCATAATTATTATTTTTAAATTTGAAATCATAATTATTATTTTTTATTTTATTTTTTTAAACTTTAATCGCAACATTATTTATTTTTTAAAATTTAATCACAATTCAAATCAATAAATCTTTATTCTCTTTCTTTGACTGAGCGGTTTTTTTTTTTTTAATCACATTATATATATTTTTTTAATCACAATATTTTTTTAATCAAATCTTAATTTTAATTTTATCTTAATTTTAATATATGATTGATATATTTCAATCTCTATTTTCTCAAATTCAATCTATTTCAAAATTGATTTTTTCATTAATCTTAATTATTAATTTTAACCCGACGTAAGATTTTTTTAAAATCATTTTAATCTTATCTTCTAAATGCCCACTTTTAAATATTAATTTTTAATATTAAAATTTAAATATACTTCATGAAACAGAATTTCAACGTAAAAATATGTTATTAACAAATCCAATTTTGAATATTCAAATTTAAGATTATCATTAATTTTCGCCCACCTTCTACCTTAATTATCGTACATTCAAATCATAATTCCAACTATATAAAGCATCTGCATAAATCATTTGTTAATCATAATTTCATCACTCATTTCTCTCGAGTTTACGGGTATGACGATGTTTTTATAGAAATTTTTATTTTCTCTAATCTCTAATGTGTACTCATGTTTTGCAGATGATTTTCATCTTCGTTTTTTCATTTGAAACATCTTATGCAAGTTCAAGATCTACAATGATGTAAATTTTAAAAGTCATGTGTAATTAATGCACAAGAAATCCATTTAGAGATGTACTTTATTGAATTTTTTTTTATTTTTTTTCGAAAATTATTAGTGATGTACTTTATATTCCAAGATCATGTAATTAATTTTTAGAGATGTAGGAGTACATTTTATTCCAAGATCATGTTATTTCTTTTTCTATACTATAGAATTTATCAATTTGTATATTACTTTTTTTTTAATATTTTATTTTATATTTATTTCTTTGAGAAAATTATATCTAAAAATCTGAGTTTATAATTTCGAATGTTTCATTTTAACGTATTATGAGATGAAAATAATGTTTCATTTTATAAGTTAAAAAAAATACAACTTAATAGGTTTGTATATTTATTTTTAAATAAATTAAATATTTTCTTGCAAATTATTAACTACGATACAAATTGTAAAATCAAATTAGGATCAATATTATTGTTAGGTTCTCAATAATCTTAGGTTCCTATTTGTCCGACTTAAAAAAAAAAAAAAAGTTCCTATTTGTCCGACTTCAAAAAAAAAAGAGAAGGTTCCTATTTGTCCGACTTCAAAAAAAAGAGAAGGTTCCTATTTGTCCGACTTCAAAAAAAAAAAAAAAAAGGTTCGATTTTTATATAATAAATTTTGAATTTTATGTTAACTTAAATGTAATTTATATATTTTATGCAAATATTTTTTTATAATATACATGGAAGTGCATATATTTATTTTGTTAAAGTTTTTTTAATTGCACCAATCATCAATAATGAAGTGCAAATAAATTATATATATTTGACTTTATAAAAGATGAATTATTGCCGTAAATTTATAAGTTAAAAAAAATACAACTTAATAGGTTTGTATACTTATTTTAAATAAATTAAATATTTTATTGCAAATTATTAACTACAATATCCTAAAATCAAATTAAGATCAATATTATTGTTAGGTTCCCAATATTCTTAGGTTCCTACCGACTTCAAAAAAAATCAAATTAAGATCTTGTTAGGTTCCAATATTCAGGTTCCAATATTCTTAGGTTCCTACCGACTTCAAAAAAAAGAAGGTTCCTATTTGTCCGACTTAAAAAAAAAAAAGTTCCTATTTATCGGAATTCAAAAAAAGAAAGGTTCGATTTTTATATAATAAATTTTGAATTTTATATTAACAAATGTAATTTATATATTTTATGTAAATATTTTTTTATAATATACATTGGAAGTGCATATATTTATTTTGTTAAAGTTTTTTTAACTACACCAATCATCAAGAATGAAGTGCAAAAAAAATTATATATATTTATATTTGACTTTATAAAAGATGAATTATTGCCGTAAATTATATATATTTGACTTTTAAGATGAATTATTGTCGGGATGAATGTATATATAATTTTCTTGAGATATAGAGTGTGAATGTATTCTAAAATAATTTTAAAAACATTCAAAGATATAGAGAATATTGTGGAGGATTTTAGAGAATTTTTAGTAATTGTCTAGAATAATTTAAGAAATTCCAACAAAGTTTGATTAGTTAATTGAAATGTCGAATAAATATGCCCTGTTATAATTATACAATTATTTGTTATAATATAATCGTTTTTAATAATTTATTTATTTTTTATAAATTTATTTATATTTTGTTATTGTTTATATAATAATTTATTATATTTAAAGATATCATTGTATTTGTCTTTAAGTGGATATTTATTTTGGAATGAAAAATTTCAACCATGTTCTACTTTAGAATTTTGATTTATAATTTTAAAAACTTACCCTACAAATATCTATAAATCCTACAAAAGTCAACTCTATAAATATCTACAAACTCTATATAAATACCTATAATAACATATATAAACACATATAATTTATACAAGTTAAATTATATCCTACTTAAATTCCAAAATAAACACAAAATATATACTCCCAAGTCATTAAAAATTCAAAATCTACTAGATTTTGAAATCCAAATTTCAAAATTCTTAAAATTCCAAAACAAACATCCACCTAGGGGGTGTATTGGTTGTGGATTTTGTAGGATTTTTTTGGACTTTCAAAGTCTTATTCAATTTGGATTTTAAAAAGTCTTTAAAAATTCTGAGGTATTCAACCGTCTATGAATTTTATTACTTTATGGATTTTGTTGAATTCTCCTCCAAAAATATAAATAAATTGTACTATCCAAAATCTCTTCTAAAAACAAGAGATTTCAACGGATTCTCTCATCTTAATACTCTATATTTGTGAGAATATAATGGGACACGTGTCACAATTCTATCCCTCTACACAATCCCTCTTTTCACCAAAATCGTCTATTTCAAAATCCCTGCATTCTCAGCCATTCTGATTTAAAAAAATCTATTTTTTTTATTTTAATCTCAAAATTTTAAATTATAATTATTAATTTATATTAAATATTAAATTAAATAGATTTGCAACGAAGGATTTTAAAAAAAAAATCCTATTAATAAATTCAATTTTGAATATTCAAATTTAAGTTTATCATTAATTTTTCTCAACTTTCTACCTTAAATTATAATTCCAATTATATAAAGTATAAGCATAAACCATTTGTTTGCTTCTGTTAGTCTATATGAGACTATGATGTTTTAGCTTGACATTAAATTTCTACTCTCAGAACATCTACAACCACTTCTTGAATGAATGTATAGGATAGATTTTAAATTTTTCTTCAATTATTTTTTTGTGTTCTCTCACCTTTTTTTCTCCATTTCCACCATTATTTTTATTTACTGCTTCTTAATTTTTTTTTCTGTCTCTGTCTTTGTTTTTAATTAATTATTTTTTGTCATCTTCTCCTCTTCTGTGTCAAGAACTACATTTACATTTGATGATATTTTTCTCTCCATTTTTTTTTTCGTTTCTTTTAAAGTTTCTCTTTAAATTTTTATTTTTTTTGCAGAATTTTATCTAATTAATATATATATTATTTTTTGTTTTGCAGAATTTTGTTCTCTATAAAGTTTTGCAGAATTTTCTCTAATCAATATATTATTTTTTTTGTTTTGCAGAATTTTGTTCTCTCCAATCAATATATTGTTTTCATTTTGCATAATTTTTTTTTCTAATCAATATTAACGTTTTCGTTTTTCAAAATTTTCTCTAATCAATATGTTATTTTTTGTTTTGTAGATTTTTTTTCTCTAATCAATATTAATGTTTTCGTTTTGCATTATTTTTTTCTTTAATCAAATATCAGTGTTTCGTTTTACAGATTTTTCTCTAATCTCTAATCAATATCAATGTTTTCGTTTTGCATTATTTTTTTCTCTAATCAAATATCAGTGTTTCGTTTTAAAGATTTTTCTCTAATCTATAGTTTTTTGTTTTGTAGATTTTTTTTCTCTAATCAATATCAACGCTTTAGTTTTGCATAATTTTTTCAATGTTTTCGTTTTATTTGCAAAATTCTCATTTACGTGTTGATTATAATTTATTTTTTTTGTAAAATTATCATTAAATTATCCATTAATGTAAAATTAGGATGATTTTTGGCAATTTTTTTTAGGAGAACTCATCACTGATGAATTCTTCCTTCTATAATTTTATTTGGATCGAAATTTTCCGATTATTCAGATTTTGAAAAAAAAAAAATCGGTCTCGCTCCATTTATGTGCATTGAATTTGAATATCTGAAAGGTCTCTCTTGTTTTTTTTTTTGGATTATGATTTTGTCTATTTTGTTGCTTCTTTCAACCGTGAGCCTTGCGCGGCTGCTGCCCACGTACACCAAAATCTTATAATCTCTTAGTAATTTACATCTCCATGTAAATTACAATATCCAATTTTTTCTAATCAATAATTATATTTTATTTTACATAAATTTTTATTATATATTTACGTAGTAGATGTGTTTAATGATTTTCAAATGTTCGAATGTCAACAAATTTCATATGTTTAATGTTTTCAATTGAGATTCTGTTGGATTTTTTTGGACTTTTAAAATCTGGGGGTATTCAATCCGGATTTTTAAAAGTCTTTCAAAATTTTGAGGTATTCAATACGAATTTTAAAAAGTCTTTAGACATCTTTAGGTATTCAACAATGTATGGATTTCGTTGGATTCTCTTTCAAAAATATAAATAAATTTCACTAATCAAAATCTCTTCTAAAAAGTAGAGATTTCAACGGATTCTCTTAGAAGACTTAAAACAGAAGAAAAAAAAAACTGTGTTAATTATGTTCTTTGATAAGCATCACAAATTCTTCACCACCATTATTATGGTGAAAAAATCGTGAAAAAAATTACATCTCTGTATTTTAAAATTATGTTCTTTCTTTAAAAATTATAGTATATTGGACACCGTCAATAATATCTAATCGACGTCAATTCCCCATTACGTCATCTAAAAGATTTTGGTGGTCAAGGTCGTCACCCAGAAATGCAATTATTCAATCGAATTTTTGGTATTTTCAAATTGCAATGGAATTGCTTTCTCATTCTCAAAGACAACTACAGGCCAATGTATAACTGTGATAAAAATGAAGATGAGAATAATAATGATAAATAATAATTTTTTTTTTAACTAGGTTTTAGGGGCGTAGTTTATGAAAATTCATGTAAATCAATAAAAAAATGTGTATTTCAAAATCCCGTCAAATCTATAAAAATCCATATAAATCAATAAAAAAGTCAGTCAAACTCTGCATAGAGTCTATGGATTTTCTAAATCCACTGACTTTTTAAAGTCCAAAAAAATTCAACAAAATCTCAATTGAATACACCCTCCTTAATAGAACTCTATTCAAATCGAAAAAGACGTTTGAATTATGAATTATTTTATTTTATATAAGATACTTTATTCTCTTCTGTCAATTGACTACAACCGCCATAATTTAAATTATATATGAATTATTTTATTTTATATTATTTCATAATAAATTTAACGGTTGTATGATACAAAGATACATATCTAGGACCGTCAAAAAAAAAAGATACATATCTAGGGATCTGTCCCGTACGTATTGGGTATGAGTCGGATTTGGATCTTATATCCGACTCGCGGGTATCCCACCCGACCCGAATTAATATATAAACTTTATATAGTATATATATATATATATATATATATATAAAATAATAATTTAAAAAAAAAAACTCTCCGCATGAATATCGGAGTTTATGAAAATATATGTAAATCAATAAAAAAAAATGTATATTCCACATTCATTCAAGTCTATCAAAATCCATATAAATCAATAAATTCTATTCTTAATAGAACTCTATTCAAATGAAAAAGACGTTTGAATTATGAATTATGATTTGAATTATGAATTATTTTATTTTATAGAAGATACTTTATTCTCTTCTCAATTGACTACAACGCCATAATTATATATGAATTATTTTATTTTATATTATTTCATAATAAATTTAATTATAAATTTTTATCCGACTTGAATCTATTCTATAGAAGATATCCTATTCTATCCAAGATAACATATCGGCTGTATGATACAAAGATACATATCTATTCAAAGTACGGGTCACTTAGAGGTATGTATAATTTAAATTATAAATTACTTATTTTATTTTAATACAAAAATACATTCCAATGTGCAATGATGTAGCAAAGAAACTATATGTATGTTCTTATATACTATTCTAAAATAATTTTAAAAACTTTTTAAGATATATAAAGTATTGTGAAAGATTTTAGAGAATTTTTAGTTATTGTCATATTCTAGAATAATTTAAAAAACTTTAATTAGAAAAGTTAATTGTTAATAAAGAAAATATAAAATCTTCCAACAAAGTTTGATTAGTTAATTGAAGTGTCGAATAAATATGAAGAGAGATCGCCCTAAAAAAAATGGATTAGAGATGTATACCGACTTAGTTGAGAAAATTATGCAATTATTTGTTATAATATAGTAATAGTTTTTAATAATTTATTTATTTTTATAAATTTATTTATATTTTATTATTGTTTATATAATATTAATTTATTATACAATGTTAAAATTGAATGGAAAAAAACTTGACGGGAAAATTAAAAACTTTTTCTTTAAAGGGATGTTTGTTTTGGAAAACTTTTTCTTTAAATGGATGTTTGTTTTGGAATGAAAAATTTCACCCATTTTCTACTTTATAATTTAAATTTAGAATTTAAAAATCTTACCCTACAAATAACTATAAACCCTATAAAAGTTTACCGTATAAATATAACTCTATATATATACCTTATAATAACCTATATAAAGACTTATACTTCTCTACTATTTTAAAATCATACCCAACTTAAATTCCAAAACAAACACAAAACATATAAGTCATTAAAATTTCAAAATCTACTAGATTTTGAAACCCTCAAAATCCCAAAATAAACATCCCCTTAATTTTGTAGAAGTACGGTTTCCTATTTAATTGTATTTTGTCATTGTGGAAAATCATGCCATCATACTATAAATGTTGTGAAGTTTTTAGAAATTTGTAATTTTATATATTTTTTTATTAATAATATTATTTTATAATTTTCTTACTTATTAAAAATATTTTCTTAATTTTACGATTAAAATTATAATTTTATTAATGCATATGTTATTAATATATTAAAAAAATATTATAATATATAAAAATATAAATACAATAATAATAATATAGATTCAAATTTGTAAAAATGTACTATATGTTATAAATATATTAGAATAAAAAAAAGTTTAAGATTATATAAAAATTAATATAGTATTTAAAGTTATTATTTTAATAAATCGATCCTAATATAATATTTAATGTTAGTATTATTTTAATAAATCGATTCCGCGTTTTACGCGGGTATAGGGCTAGTAGAACTCTGAAGACTAAAAATTAGGAATGACAATATTGATCCGACCCGTGGGTACCCACCCCACCCGCGAGCTTTGGGTCAGGCCAGATTCGCTCCGTATTGAGTATGAGTCGGGTTTGGGTCTTATGCCCGACCCACGGGTATCTGCCCCGCCCCGAATTAATATATAAACTTTATATATATTATTGGTAAAATATTTTATATAATATATATAATATTAATTAAAAAAAATATTAAAAATAACTCTTTAACTCTTTGCATTAATATCGGAGTTTATGAAAATATATGTAAATTAATAAAAAAATATATTCCACAATCCTGTCAAGTTTGTGGATTTTATAAATCCACGTAATTTTTAAAATCCAAAAAAATTCAATAGAATTTCAATTGAATACCCCCTCCTTAGTTTTGTAGTTTTGTAGAATTGTGAAGCTTTTAGAAATTTGTAATTTTATATATTTTTTTATTAATAAAATTATTTATAATGCCCTTATTTATTAATGCATATGTTATTAATATATTAAAAAATATTACTCTATAATATATAAAAATATAAATATAATAATATAGATTCAAATTTGTAGAAATGTATATGTTATAAATATATTAGAATAAAAAAAAGTTTAACTCTCACATACTCTGACATGAAAAGAAAAAGATATAAAAATTAATATAGTATTTAAAGTTATTTTTTTAATAAATCGACTCTAATATAATATTATTATTTTAATAAATTGACCCCGCGTAAAACGCGGGTATAGGACTCGTAAATATATATGTCTATTATCTTACACCAATTTATTCAATAAATACATAAAAAACGTATGTATATATAAGTCATATTATGAAGAATCGAACAAATATAATTTATTCAGTGGCGTTGACATGCACTTGAGTTAATAAATTCATTTTATTGAACCTTATATTAATCTATAAACTTATACTGAGTATTTTGATAAAAAAATAAAAAATAAAATACTATGTTGAGTTGGATTTCAGGTTAGCCCAAACTTGCTTTGGGCCAATAATTTCTATAAGGCCCAATATAACTCACGGCCCTCGCTATATACCCCTCCAGCTTTGGTAAGGGGTGTTTTCAAACACTACAAACAACTTCCAAAATCACTTTTTTTAAAGCTGCTCTCTCACAGCTTTTACTTTTCAGAAGTGCTTTTAAGCTGTTTATAGAGTTTGCAAACACCCCCTAAGTATACTTCCCAGATTTATGTACCCCGCTCACTGTGGTAAATCAAACCTTAATATTATTTTTTCCCATCTTTCTTCTCCCTCCTTTCTTAAAAAAAAAAAAACCCTAATTTTTCTCCACCAAGCTGCCGCCGCCGGCGACGGTGCCGCCCTCTCCCACCTCCGCCGTCCCCTTCTTTTTTTTTTTTTCTCAATTTTCTGCAAAAATTCGCCGCCCCCACCCCACCAATTCCCTTGCACCGCCATCCACTATGCGGGCCATCCACGTCGTCGGCCTCTCTTCCCCCCACCCTTCCCCTTCCCCTCCCCCATTTTTTCGACAGGATGTTGTCGAAAATAAACATTACGGTCGACATATTGTGGTCGACCATAATGTTTGTTTTCGATAACTTCTTATCGAAAATTGTAATTTTTTTTTGTATTTCTTGTCGAAAACATGTTGTTGAAGGGTGTGTTTTTCGTCGACAAATTTTAGTCGATGATATCATCTTTGGTCGATAAATCAGTGTCGATCGACACTGGTTTGTCAATTTTACATGTATATTTAATTAATAAATGTAGAGGGGGTATATTTAACAAAGCTGGAGGGTTATATAGCCAGGGCCCATTTTCTGTTTTGTGACAAAATATTGGCAGTCCAATCCAGCCATTTTTTTGGGTCATTTGTTGGGTCGAGCAACCATTGGTTCAAAATGTGTTTTTTCTTCATTTTTAAAGATATAAGATCACATGTCGATTAAGAGGTCAGGACCCGTTAAAAATCGAAAAGTCCTACTTAAGGACAAAACTCTAGCTCAAGAAAAAGGAAACCCCTCCACCAATAGCCATACTTGACCTAAAAAAATATTTGCAGTTCTTAGTCAAGGGATAGGTTTAGGGTGGATCCAAATTGAACCAGCAATTGTCATCACATTATTCACATCCACATATTTAAGGGTCTGACTATATGCACCTCCATTTCAGTTTGATGCACTCCCCCTTTCAGTATTTTAATAAAATAATAGGGTAAAAAACCCAAAATACCCTTCATTAAATATACAGTACTATCCCCTACTGAATGCACCCCCCCTTCATTTCTTTCACATTTTTCTAACCCACAACTTCCGGTCGCCGGCGACACCATTTCCGGCGACCATCAAGCTCAAAAAAAAATACAGAAATCAACCATACACTCAAAAAAATCACAATTTTTTTTTACTAATTTTCGACCAACCAGTGTCGACCACATACACTCCCGTCGACAACGAGTTATCGACGGGAGTGTATGTGGTCGACACTGGTTGGTCGAAAATTATTTAAAAAAATAAATAAATTCATTTTCAACTACGTAATGTCGATCAAATACACCCTCGTCGACAACAATTTGCCGATGAGAGTGTATTTAATCGACATTATATAGTCGAAAATGAAAAAAAAAATAAAAAAAATTAGGGTTTTCTGCATTTTTGCAGAAAACCCTAACATTGGAATTGGGAGTTGGGCAAATCTGGGCTGGGGTGGATCGGCGTCGGAGAGGGGGTGGGGAGGGAGCGGCTGCGGCGGCCGATAGAAGGGAGCGGCCGCGCGGCCGCAGATCTTCTGTTTTTTTTTTTTTTGCAGAAAACGGGTTTTTGGGAGGAGGGGCAAATCTGGGTTGGGCTGGGGGTGGATCGGCGTCGGAGAGGGGGTGGGGAGGGAGCGGCCGCGCGGCCGCAGATCTTCTGTTTTTTTTTTTTTTTCAGATGGGAGGAAGGGGAGGAAGGGGGCAAACCTGGGGGTCGGCGTCGGACGGGAGGGGGATGGGGCGGCCGACGGACGGGAGCGGCCGCGCGAGTGCAGTTTTTTTTTTTAAACGGAGGGGAGGGGGCGGCCGGCGGCCGCGGCGAGGGTGGGTGTGGTGGACAGCGTCGCCGGCGATGACGGGGGTGGGGTGGGCGTCGCCGGCGACTGGTGGGTGGTGGTGAGGAGGGGGTGGGTTGGGGGAAATGGGGAGGAAGAAGATGAAGGATGAAGAAGATGAAGGGTTGGGGGGTGTGTGTAGTAAATTGGTTTTTATGAAGGGAGGGGTATTTCTGACATTTGAGGGGAGGTGTGACCTAAAATTGGAGGAGTGTATAAATCGGGGGAGTGATGGGGGAGTGCATCAAACTGAAATGGAGGTGCTATCAAATTAATATTTAGAGTGTGGTTTTTTAATTACTGAATTTCCATTATTCATATCATAAATGATCCGCTACCTTATCATATGATTTTATCTAAATATTTGAAAAATCTAGTATTGAAAAAAACTAGAATTTATAAATCTTTTACGTAAGCTTCAAGCATTTTTTAGCTATGGCTTCTACTGCTATTTATAATTTGATCGAGCTTTTGTTATTGAAATCTAAAAACTAGGGATGGCAATGGGACGAGTCTGGGACAGGACCCGTCCCACCAGAAAATTCTCATACCCGTCCCGTTTAAAAATTCGTCAGATTTTACTGACCGAGTTTTACCCGTCCCCGTTTAATTTTTTTAATTATTTTAAATTAATTTTAATGTATACAATATTTATTTTGATATTATATAATTCAAATTAAATATATAATTGTTTAAATAACATTTCATATTCATTTTATACTAAAAAAAAATTACATAAAAAATATTTTTACAAACATATATACATATAAGTTAATATAAATTGAAACATATATATTAAATATTACTATATTTTATATATAGCGGATACGGATAGGCGGGGCAGGTTTGGCAAAAACCACGACCCGTCTCATACCCGCTTAATCGGGTTCGTACCCGATCCATGCGAGTCGGGTTCAATGCGTGTCCGAATTTAGATCCGTCCCATTGCCATCCCTACTAAAGAGCAGCCCCATTTGGAATTATGGGCCTTAAATTATGGGGGAAAAGAGGCCCGTTTGGCATTATGGGCCTTGAATTTGGTCGAGCTTCCACTCCATACTCCATAGGTTTTTTTTTGACGGGTAGCCATAGTATCTTTGAAGAATATGCTTTGAGCAAATTTAAATTATTAAGATTTTAGTTCAGTCTATTTAAACTCAATTTAGTTTTAGTTCAATTAAAAATTAAACCAAAGAATCCAAAATCGACATGCCTATTTAACACAAATGTCAATCTCAATCTTTTTTTTAATAAATTATATCTACTCCACATATTTAACTAACTAATTTAACACACAAACTATCATTTAACACACAAACTATCATTTAAATCTAAACTCATTCATAAATTAATTAATATAACTTGTTGAGTTCTTTTGTTTTGACAAGCAAATGTACTATGTTGATACTAAGTTAATAAATACTCTCTTTGTTCTAACATAAATTTTTCCTTTACTTTTTTAATAAAAATTAATAGGTATAGTATAAAATGTGTAGTAGGTAACTGAGGTAGAGAAGAGTAGGAATAAGAAAAAAGATAGAGAGAGATAGAAATGAAAAGAAAATGTTGAAGAATAGCAATAGTGAGCATGCAAGCATGCAAAACCCTATGCATGCAAAACCCTATGCGTGCTCAATTCTATATTTACACACACATGCATGCAATGCATATAATCACAGTTGTAGATACACACACACTTATATACATACAAAGTATACATATAAAAAGGTAGTTAGATTCCTAACAATAGTTTGTTAGATAGAAGGCTCTAGAATATGTAGCCTCTATATATAGTGTACTCCTCACACTTGTAAAACTTGAGTTGAATATACACATTTTAAACATGGTATCATGAGGTCAATCTTTCTTTTGATTTTGATGTGATTTTGCAAAACACACTTCTCCGTTTCTACCTTTCTTCTTTCTGTCTTCATTCTTCTATTCATGTACATTCATTGTTCTTCACTCAGAAACCGTTTGTTCATCTTCATCCGCAAATAAAACCGTTTTGTTCATCTTCTGTGTACATCTTCATCTGCAAATAACTACCTATTCTTCATATCTTCATCTAATCTCTTCACATCTTCATATCTTCATTCCTCATTCAACTCCCGATCCATCCGCTGCTCATTACTTCTGATCTGATCCATGATGAATTCCACCACATCATCTAATCTGCCTCGATTTATCACATTGTCAATTCGTCTCGACAATGATAACTATCCATTTTGGAGAAATCAAGTCCTTGCTTCAGCTCGTGCACATAACTTTGAGGATGTTCTCCTCTGCACAGCTGTTCCTATGAATCCTACTGAATCTACATCTGATTCACTCTCATGGCAGAGGAAAGACCAATTTCTCCTCAGCTGGCTATTGAGCTCTGTCTATAAATCCATGCTTGGTCATGTGAGTAGATGTGAACATGCATTTCAGTTATGGATGGTGTTTGAACTTCTGTTTCAATCGCAGTCAAGTGCCAAGGCCATGATCTTGCGCTTACAATTACAAACTCAGAGGAAAAATGACATGAGTATTGATATGTTCATCCTGAAGATGCGTGCCATTGCTGATGGTTTATTCCATGCTGGACAACCAATCAAGGATGATGAACTGGTATTGTATATCCTTGGTGGCTTAGGTGCTGATTTTGATGCTATGGTTGTCTCTCTCACAACTAGGGGATCTATTCCATCACTTCCTGAAGTTCAATCCATTTTGCAAGCATATGAAGTTCGTTTGCTTAGTCACAGCTCTTACTCCACTCAGCTACAAGGAGGTAACATCTCCTCTGCTATTCAACCTTCAGCCAATGTTGCTTCTAGAGATCATAGGAGTAATGGAAAAGGCAGAGGATATCCTAAACCCAGGGTTGTATGTCAATTGTGTGGCCGCAAGTATCATGTTGCAGCTAAGTGCTACAAAAGGTTTGATCAAAACTATACAGGCCTTGAAAACTCCAGATCATATACTCCAAACTCCAGCTCTTTGTCTACTCCTCGACCTCCTATATCTACTCCTCCTCAAGCTCATATTACCTAATATCAGTCTCCATACCCTCAACTCAGTCCATTACCTTATCAGCTTCCATACTCTCAGTCCAGTGCTTCACCATCTGCCCTTACTAGCTATGCACATCAAGGTGCATCTACTTCTAGCAACTCCACTCCATGGTTTGTTGACAGTGGAGCCACACACCATGTTACATCTCAGCTTGCCAACCTGAACATCAACTCACCATATCAAGGTATGGCTTCTCTTATTGTTGGAAATGGTGCATCATCTCTTATTCTACATACTGGTTCTTTCAAAATTCCATTGAATGGTGGCTCAAGCTCCGTTGCTATGAACAATGTACTCCATGTACTAGCTATTACTAAGAACTTGATGAGCATTTCTCAGTTTCTTAAAGATAATGATGCTGTTATTGAGTTCTTAAAGATGGATTATACATGCTGGATTTTGGATGC
The DNA here is from genome assembly GCA_963675135.1 of Galeopsis tetrahit. Taxonomy (NCBI): domain Eukaryota; kingdom Viridiplantae; phylum Streptophyta; class Magnoliopsida; order Lamiales; family Lamiaceae; genus Galeopsis; species Galeopsis tetrahit. The sequence goes on from OY776120.1 coordinate 3,983,907, forward strand.
TTGAAGGACAATAAAGACACTGCTCTTGATCAACAGATGTCTAGGTTTAGTACTAGTGTTGTTAATAACTCTCAGGCTGATGTTAGTGTCAATTCTGTTACTAATGTTCATCATGTTGCTAGTGTTAATCATGTTGTTAGTGCTGAGAATAAATGGAGATTATGGCATTGTAGATTGGGTCATCCTAGTGATTCTACATTGTCTAGAGGTCTGAGAAGTATCAACATCCCTTGTAATACTTCTCATGCTAGTTTCTGTGATGAATGTAAAATTGGAAAAATGCATATGAAGCACTTCTCTTCTGTCAATCATCATACTGCATCCTCATTTGAGCTAATACATATGGATGTTTGGGGACCTGCTGCAACTGTGTCAATAGAAGGGTATAGATATTATTTGTCCTTTGTTGATGACTACACAAGATTTACATGGATTTTTCCTCTTATGGCCAAGTCTGAGGTTCTGTCAGTTTTTACTCAGTTTCAGAATCTTGTTGAAAGACAATTTGGTAAACAAATCAAAGCAATCCAACATGATATGGGCTCTGAGTTTCTACCTGTTGCAAAGTTGGTTAAACCACTTGGTGTTATTGTGAGGCTTTCATGTGCATAGTTACGATTGTCAATGATATTCGACTCCGATTAGACGTCTCCAATCACAAGCAAAATAATCGACCAATATTCAATCCAACGAAAGCATGGCAATTCACAAATATAAACGAAAACGAAAAACAGAGCACAAGAAGATTTAAGTGGTTCGATCAACGTGATCTACATCCACTGGACACACGACTTCAATTTGATTAGTATAAGAGATGTTTACAAACACTCATCACTCGGAAAGGGATTTATCCTCACTTCGCTCGTGAACTCTCAACTCTCAAAACGAATGCTCGTACGCGTCAAGAATTACAATTACAAGTAATGGGGTATTTATAGGTTGTCAAGGGTGATTGCAGCGTGTGTTGAAAGCGTGCTCTGTTGCCACGTGGATTCTGTTACAACCGTGTAACAAACTCACACCTTCAGCGTGACCCAATCTGAATTGACCTCCTTGCCCTTCACTTGTCTTCGCAAGACAAGACGACTCCATATTTAGCCAAAAATTAACCCTGCTAACAGAACTCAACTAGTCTGGTCAGACCTCTACTTGTCTGGTCTTCCCAACTCGTCTTGTCCTTCGCAACACCCATCTCATCTGTTTGGACTCCTCCAACTCATCTGATCTGGTCTGAGCTAACTTGTCTGACTCCACCAGCTGATACGCCCAACAGCTGAGTCCTTCAGAAGACTTCTATCAACTAAGTATCTCGACTGATCTGCCCAACAGACGAGTACAGTAGTAGAGTAGAATCTACTTGATCTTCACAAGACGAGTAGCACTCGTCTAGTCTAGGAGGATTTGAGATAAACCTCACAATTCTCCACCTTGAACTAAGCAACACTGATCTATCCTTCTCAAAGGACAGATTCCACTACTAATCTGCCGCCACCAGACTAGTAGCCTTCTCCGCAGAGGTCACTAATGCAAACCAACTGACCTAAGACATAAACCAAACTTCTCCTTTGGTAACGCCTTAGTAAATGCATTAGCAGGGTTCTCCTCAGTAGCTATCTTAACCACTTGGACGCTCCCCTTCTCCACAATGTCTCTCACAAAGTACAGTTTCACATCAATGTGCTTGGTTCTCTCGTGATACCCCTGATGCTTTGCGAGATGAATTGCGCTTTGATTATCACAGAAGACAGTCACACTGTTCTGAGATAAACCAAAATCCTTAAGAATCCCTTTCAGCCACATGCTTTCCTTAACTGCCTCAGTCAAGGCCACGTACTCCGCTTCAGTAGTAGACAATGCAACTACGGATTGATGAATAGACCTCCACGACACTGCCGTACCAAATAGAGTGAACACATATCCTGTTAAGGATTTTCGAGTGTCAACATTGGCTGCGTAATCTGCATCCACGTATCCCACAAGTGCATCCCCCTCACTTGGCATCTTCTGAAATTTCAGACCCGTCTGTGCTGATCCCAGAACATATCTCATAACCCACTTAACCGTTTCCCAATGGCTTAAGCCTGGATCACTCATATATCTGCTGATCACACTCATAGCATGAGTCAAGTCTGGCCTACAACACACCATAGCATACATTAAACTCCCTACAGCACTGGCATAAGGTATCTTGCTCATCTGAGTTCGCTCTTGGCTGTTCCTGGGACTCATCTGATTGGACAATCGATGATGTTGGCCAATAGGAGTAGAGACATTTTTAGCCTTATGCATTCTGAACCTCTCTAACACCTTCTGCAGATAAGTAGGCTGACTCAGCAGAATAGACCCGTCTAGTCTACTGATCTCCATCCCAAGAATCACTTTGGCTTCACCAAGATCTTTCATCTCAAACTCCTGTTTGAGGATCTCCTTAACTTGATTAACACTGTCAATAGACTCGCCTGCTATTAACATGTCATCAACATACAACAGAAGATAGGTAACACCAGTCCCAACCCGTCTGAAATAGACACAGCTGTCGTACAAGCTCCTTGTAAAACCAGCTGAGCAAATGTACTCATCAAATCTCAAGTACCATTGTCTAGGGCTTTGTTTGAGGCCATAGAAGGACTTCTTCAATAGACAGACCTTGTCTTCCCCTTCTTCTATGTCCAACCCTTCTGGTAGCTTCATGTAGATCCTCTCGTCTAGAGATCCATGTAAGAAAGCTGTGGTCACATCCATCTGATGTAGCTCCAATTCATATTGAGCGACCATAGCTAACAAGATTCTGATGCTACAATGCTTCACAACAGGTGAGAAGATTTCATTGAAATCGATACCTTCTTTCTGTGTAAATCCCTTAGCTACAAGCCTCGCCTTGTATCTAAGTCTGCCACCCCTCTGAGCCTCCACCTTCTTTTTATAGATCCACTTGCACCCAACCAACTTCTTGTTCTTGGGCCTCTGAACAATCTCCCATGTCTGGTTCTTGTTCAAAGAAAGCAGCTCCTCCTCCATAGCAACAATCCACTTCTCCTTGTCGTGGCAGCTAATGGCTTCTGAATAAGACTTTGGCTCCAGAGACTCCACCTCAAGAGCTGCACATAATGCAAATGAGACTATGTCAGCTTGACCGTACCTCTGAGGTGGGTGGACTTCTCGTCTGGTTCTGTCCCGTGCCAGCTGATAATGTTGAAGATCATTCTCGCCTTGAGGATCGCCCTCCTCATCTGGATCAATATCATCTCCAACTGGTCTTGTGGAGTCAACTTGCTCCACCTCGACTTGTGTCTCGTCTGGTTGGTTATCAGCTGCACTAGTACTCGTACTAGTCTGTTCTGATAGAGGCATCCGACTCTCATCAAACGTAACATCTCTACTGATTATACATTTCTGCATCCCAGCTTCGAGGCACCATAACCTGTATCCTTTCACGCCAGAAGGATACCCAACAAACACGCATCGCAATGCTCGAGGCTCAAGCTTATCTTGCTTGACATGAGCATAAGCTTGACATCCAAATACCTTCAAATGATTGTAATCGGCTGCACGTCCAGACCACAACTCCTCTGGGGTTTTGTATTGCACAGCCGAGGAAGGACTCCTGTTTATCAAGTAGGCTGCAGTAGACACAGCCTCTCCCCAAAACACCTTTGGCAGACAAGAACTGTTCAACATACACCTGACCCTCTCAAGTAGTGTCTGGTTCATCCTCTCAGCTACTCCGTTTTGCTGAGGGGTCCCTGGCACAGTCCTATGCCGTACTATTCCCTTCGATTTGCAGAACGCATTGAACTCGTCTGATAGGTACTCCAGACCATTATCAGTTCTCAAATGTTTGAGAGTCTTGCCTGTGACATTTTCACATTCAATAAGCCATTCCTTGAATTTCTCAAATGCTTCTGACTTCGACTTGAGAATAGACACCCACACCTTTCTTGAGTAGTCGTCTATGATAGACAGGAAGTATTTTCCACCAGACCTCGTCTGATTCCTCGCTGGCCCCCATAGATCAGAATGGACATAGTCCATGATCCCATTGGTAGAGTGAACACCCTTACCAAACTTAAGTCTCTTGGACTTACCAAGAATACAAGACTCACACAAGTCGAGTTGAGTGATCTTGTCTTTGCCAAGTAGACCTTGCTTTGACAGCTCCACTAGACCCTTCTCGCCTACGTGAGCTAGTCTTTTGTGCCACAACATCGAGTTGTCTTGCACCTCCGCTACATCTGATCTACCAGCTACTGTTTCTCCCTTAAGAAAGTAGAGATCACTCCTTCTCTCACCTTTCAGGACAGTCAGCTCCCCTTTTGACACACTGAGCTCTCCATCAGCCGACTGGAATTTATAGCCCATAGAATCCAACATCCCAAGTGAGATCAAATTTCTCTTGAGTTCAGGTACGTACCTAACACTCTTGAGTATTCTTACTACCCCATCGAACATCTTCAGGTGAACACTACCTTCTCCAACAACTTTGCAAGTGTGATCATTCCCAAGCAGAACAGAACCGCCCTTCTGTTGCTTGAAGTCATGAAACCAATCTCGTCTTGGAGTCATATGGAAAGAACACCCTGAATCAAGGATCCATGCTTGCTGTTCTGTAGAGGATGTGATGGTTAGCGCTTGAGCAGACTCATAGCCTTCTTGCTCCTTCTCAACTTGAGTCTGATTAGCTTGATTCTTGTCATTAGAGGTATTGGCACCAGATTTCCTCAAGAACTGCTTGTATTTGTGACAAGCATTCTTATAGTGCCCAGGCTTGTTGCAATGGTAGCACACTGCTTCACCTTGATTGGACACAACTGGTTTTCCCTTATCAGCTCCTTTGGGTTGACTAGACCCCTTCTTGGCACCAGATCGCTTCTGGCCACCTCTGATTGCCAATCCTTCTCCGCTACTGACCTTGTCTGCTTGAGACGTCTTGTTGTGCAGCAGCTTGGACTTGACAGCCAGCATTACATCCTCCAATGTAATACTTTCCTTCCTACCATACAAGATGGTATCCTTTAAGATTTCAAAGGACTTAGGGAGAGCACTCAATAGAATCAGAGCCTTATCCTCTTCCTCTAACTTGACATCTAAATTCTCTAGATCATCAAGAATTCTATTGAACTCATCAAGCTGATCCGGAATGGGTTTGTCATCCACCATTCTGAAGGCATACAGCTTCTGTTTCGAATAGAGACGGTTAGCTAAGGTTTTAACCATATAAAGTTTACCTAGCTTGTCCCAGACCTCTTTCGCGGTTTTCTCTTTAGCCACCTCTCTCAGAACCTTATCACCAAGGCAGAGTAGAATAGTGCTTCGAGCTTTCCTGAGCATCTTGCTCCTTTCAGCAGCAACGGAGGCAGATTCCTCAGCTGGGGCTGTAGACTCTTCGAGCACGTCGAACAAGCCTTGCTGTTCTAGGAGAGCCTGCATTTTGACTCTCCACAGCCCAAAGTCACCCGTGCCTGAGAACTTCTCAATATTATACTTGGTCGAATTCTCCATCTTCGATCTGGCAATTGATTAATGGTTGACAATCGATTCCTCTCGTTTCCGATTCCCACAGACGGCGCCAATTGTTACGATTGTCAATGATATTCGACTCCGATTAGACGTCTCCAATCACAAGCAAAATAATCGACCAATATTCAATCCAACGAAAGCATGGCAATTCACAAATATAAACGAAAACGAAAAACAGAGCACAAGAAGATTTAAGTGGTTTGATCAACGTGATCTACATCCACTGGACACACGACTTCAATTTGATTAGTATAAGAGATGTTTACAAACACTCATCACTCGGAAAGGGATTTATCCTCACTTCGCTCGTGAACTCTCAACTCTCAAAACGAATGCTCGTACGCGTCAAGAATTACAATTACAAGTAATGGGGTATTTATAGGTTGTCAAGGGTGATTGCAGCGTGTGTTGAAAGCGTGCTCTGTTGCCACGTGGATTCTGTTACAACCGTGTAACAAACTCACACCTTCAGCGTGACCCAATCTGAATTGACCTCCTTGCCCTTCACTTGTCTTCGCAAGACAAGACGACTCCATACTTAGCCAAAAATTAACCCTGCTAACAGAACTCAACTAGTCTGGTCAGACCTCTACTTGTCTGGTCTTCCCAACTCGTCTTGTCCTTCGCAACACCCATCTCATCTGTTTGGACTCCTCCAACTCATCTGATCTGGTCTGAGCTAACTTGTCTGACTCCACCAGCTGATACGCCCAACAGCTGAGTCCTTCAGAAGACTTCTATCAACTAAGTATCTCGACTGATCTGCCCAACAGACGAGTACAGTAGTAGAGTAGAATCTACCTGATCTTCACAAGACGAGTAGCACTCGTCTAGTCTAGGAGGATTTGAGATAAACCTCACAATGTTGCTAGTGTTAATCATGTTGTTAGTGCTGAGAATAAATGGAGATTATGGCATTGTAGATTGGGTCATCCTAGTGATTCTACATTGTCTAGAGTTCTGAGAAGTATCAACATCCCTTGTAATACTTCTCATGCTAGTTTCTGTGATGAATGTAAAATTGGAAAAATGCATATGAAGCACTTCTCTTCTGTCAATCATCATACTGCATCCTCATTTGAGCTAATACATATGGATGTTTGGGGACCTGCTGCAACTGTGTCAATAGAAGGGTATAGATATTATTTGTCCTTTGTTGATGACTACACAAGATTTACATGGATTTTTCCTCTTATGGCCAAGTCTGAGGTTCTGTCAGTTTTTACTCAGTTTCAGAATCTTGTTGAAAGACAATTTGGTAAACAAATCAAAGCAATCCAACATGATATGGGCTCTGAGTTTCTACCTGTTGCAAAGTTGGTTAAACCACTTGGTGTTATTGTGAGGCTTTCATGTGCATACACTCACCCTCAGAATGGATTGATTGAAAGGAAGCATCAACATGTTACTGAAATTGGCTTGGCATTGCTTGCTCGTTCAAAACTCCATATGTCCTTCTGGTGGCATGCATTCTCCACTGCTACTCACATTATAAATATGCTTCCATCACCTATCACTCAAAACACATCTCCATTTGAGCTCATTCATTGCAGGCCACCTGACTACTTATCCTTGAGAGTGTTTGGATGTGCTTGTTTTCCATTTCTGAGGCCATACAACACATCTAAGCTACAGTTCAGAAGCTCCAAGTGCATATTTCTGGGCTACAACACATCTCACAAAGGCTATAGGTGCCTTCATGAATCTGGCAAGATCTTTGTTTCAGCATCAGTACAATTCAATGAGGCTGAATTCCCTTGTTTCACTCATGACAAATCTCCTTCTATTTCAAATCCTCTACTTCTCTCTGCTCAAATTCCAGTGCCTTGTCTCCCCTCTCCAATCACTCAAAATATACCTCCTCTCACTCCTTCTCCTCCACTGTCTACAGATAATCTCAATTCATTATCTACAGCATCTGACTCAACTCATCAGAACACTTCTCATTCCTCTTCTAGCTCATCAAGATACATGCTTCCTACTACATTACCCTCCACCTCCTCATCAACTCCTCAAGCTCCAATCATTGCATCTCCTTCAGTTCTTCCTATTCAGAATGCTTATCCTATGCAAACCAGGGCCAAATCTGGTATTCACAAACCTAGAGCTCTTATCTCCACCACAATTGTTCCTGAACCAACTTCTGTCACTGAGGCTAGCAAGAGTTCTGATTGGAAAAAGGCTATGCAACTTGAGTATGATGCCTTGATTCAGAATGGTACTTGGACACTTGTTCCCCCTTCATCAGATATTCACCCCATCACCACTAAGTGGCTCTTCAGAGTCAAGTACAACAAAGATGGTTCCATTGAGAGATACAAAACTAGATTGGTTGCAAGAGCCTTTCAACAGCAGGCTGGTGTTGATTACTTTAGTACCTTCAGCCCAGTTATCAAACCAGTTACCCTTCGTATTGTGTTTACTCTAGCTGTCACAAAAGGATGGCTTATACAGCAAGTTGACATCAATAATGCTTTTCTCAAAGGGATGCTACATGAAACTGTATACATTGCACAACCAGAAGGCTTTGTTCACCCTGAGCACCCCAACTATGTATGCAAACTGAGAAAGGCTCTCTATGGCCTAAAGCAAGCTCCCAAGGTTTAGTATGACACTCTCAAGGAATTCTTGGTTCAGCAGGGCTTCATACACTCCACTTCTGACCATTGCTTGTTTCACAGAGTTAATCAAGGAAAAATGACCCTTTTGCTGGTCTATGTAGATGATATTCTGATCACTGGTGATGATACAAATCTGGTGCAACAACTTATCCATGCTCTACACACTCAATTCTCCCTCAAACACTTGGGAGAGGTCAACTATTTCCTAGGCATTGAAGCCTATTCCACCCATCTCTCATCAAGCTCACTCAGTCCAAATATGCAAAAGACATCATCTCCAAAGCTCACTTATCAGATTCAAAGCCTTGTCCTACTCCAATCTGCCCTTCATCCAAACTATCTCTCTCAGACAGCCCTCCATTTGAGAATCCCACCCTATACATAAGCATCATTGGAGCTCTCCAATATCTTACCCTAACCAGACCAGACATAGCCTTCAGTGTCAATAAACTCTCTCAATTTTTGCAAAATCCATCTCAAAATCACTGGAAAGCTTGTAAGAGAGTTCTTAGATACATCAAAGGCTCTTTAACTCATGGCATCTCTTTTTCTCCTATTTCTGATTTCAGGTTGCAAGGATTCGTGGATGCTGACTATGCTTCGAGCATTGATGACAGAAGGAGCACCTCAGGTTTCTGCATTACTCTTGGGCAGAATCTTGTGTCTTGGAGCTCGCGCAAACAATCAGTTGTGGCTAGAAGCAGCACAGAAGCAGAATATAGGGCTCTTGCTCTTTCTACAACTGATCTCATTTGGATTGCTAGCCTTTGTATAGAACTTCACATTCCAATCACTACTCCCAGCTTACTATGGTGTGACAATCAAGGGGCAATCACCTTAGCATTCAGCCCAGCATTTCACTCTCGTACCAAACACATTGAGGTGGATGTACATTTCATTCGAGAAAAAGTGCAAAATGGAATGCTTGATGTTCGGTTTATTGCATCTGAAGATCAACCGGCTGATCTTCTCACCAAACCAGTGGCTCCAGCTCGTTTTACTCACCTCCTAAGCTGGTTCAAACTATCATAGGTTATCATGGCTTGGATTCTTCCGGGGCATGTTGAAGAATAGCAACAGTGAGCATGCAAGCATGCATAACCCTATGCATGCAAAACCATATGCGTGCTCAATTCTATATTTACACACACATGCATGCAATGCATATAATCACAGCTGTAGATACACACACACTTATATACATACAAAGTATACATATAGAAAGGTAGTTAGATTCCTAACAATAGTTTGTTAGATAGAAGGCTCTAGAATGTGTAGCCTCTATATATAGTGTACTCCTCACACTTGTAAAACTTGAGTTGAATATACACATTTTAAACAAAAAAGTATAGAGATATAATAAAATTTTAACATTTAAGAAAATGAGAAACTTAAGACGAAACATCCAAAATAAGTAATTGATCAGAAGTTTATGTCGGGACGGTGGGAGTAGTATTTGACATGTTTTATAGGAGAATAAATATTGTTTAAATTTATAATTTATTAAGCATAAATTTCGTAAAATAAAAATTATACATGCATGGACTTTTTTACAATAATATAAAAATAAAACAAAATAGCCCACCCCTCTCTTAATTTCTAGATCCGTATTTATTTTTCACACAATAAACATTGGAGAGTTGAGTTCACCCCTTATATATATATATATATATATATATATACCCAATATTCTTAGGTAAATTTAAATTGAAATATTATATAACCTCTTAATTAATTGGCATGTCGATGGGTTTGAATGGAATAATTTTGTAGTCAAATTGTACTCACGATTTTACAAAAGATCAAATTGAATATTGTACGAATTGTGGGCTCAAGATGTTGTGTAATGATAATGATGAGAGTGAAAAACACAGATATTTTTAGTGAGTAATATTATAATATATTGCATTCCTATTCCTTCAAATGAATTTTTGTGCCAAGTTCATGAATGATCTTTTTGAATTTATTACATAACTACAAAGAGGTCACTCTCATAGTCTCATATACATACATACATACTGAATTAATTAATTAATTAATTATATAAAAAAAATAGCCCATAATACAAGCCCCGTAATTCGTGGTTATATGTTCTGTTGAAAAACCGAGTAATATATAGGATCTTCGAAAATTGAATTTAGAACATTTGGACAAATTAATTGATAATAAATTTTGATTTTCTCATATGAAAATATTTCAGAAGTGAGTTCCACATTCTGAACAAACAAATTTCTTCAAAATGTATAGTGAATATATATACTCAAGTGGCCATTGAATCTCATAGCATTATAGTGTAGATGGTGGCCTACAACTGGTTGGGTCCGATCGACCTTCATAAGTTGTTCACCGTTCATCCTCATGAATCGATTCATCAAGTTCAATTTTTCAAACGAGGTTTTGAAAAATAAACAAGTTTAGGGCTCAACTCAACCCGGAGTCTGTCATGACGAACTCGTCAGATCGACATGTTTGTGAAAACTTAAGCAATGAGGGTAATCTCTAGTATAGAAGCGATGTCAAGAAAAAATGGTCAAAATTGTCATCCAATTAAATTTATAAAATGAATTTTTAAAGGTGAAATCATCAATATTTTTCATATAATTTTTTTACTATTAATGATAGGCATGCAAGGCAACAAAGACTAATCCAATTCCAGCATGATATATATAGCTAGTTTATAGACTTTGAAGCATATGATCTTCAGGAAATTAAAATATATGGCGTGTTTTGGAAGTTGCTTGAACCAGAATAATCTTGCTTTCATCATCTATATATAGACTATATTATTTTAATAACGAATCATAGAGCACATTGTGTAACGTGAATGCGTAACTAATTACGGTGCACATGTAATGTTTATTAATTTCTTTCCTTTTTGGATCTGATCATGGCAATATTTCAGTATGTCACGCCTCCTTATCAACTTTAATTTTGTTCAGCAAAGTAATGCAATATTGAAGTTGTCAACTGATTAGTATGTTTAACAGAAGAGAAGTCGTAGTCGTTTGGTTTGGATCAGATCAGCTGAGTTAAGGTCAACTCAGTTGATAATTTAAGGCGAAGTCTTCTAATCTTGGGTTATCTAGTGTGATATGTTTAGGACAAGTCTATTGAGTCTTTGTCTACTGATCTGTATCAGCAGAGGTGGAGTCCAAGTCGTCTGAGCCAAGTCAGCTGAGTCAAGTCGTCTGTTTCAGTTTGTTCCAGAATTAGTTATAAGCGGTTATTTATGTTAAGAGCAGTTATTAGTTAGTTTGTGGCAGTTCATATGGTCATTGTATCTCTATAAATACATCTCTTAGTGCATAGATGTTTTAAGTGTAGAGTTAGGCCTTATCACATGGTATCAGAGCCAACTCTCTACTTCGATGTCTGGATCCACCTGTTGAACCACGTGTCGACCTTGTCCCCGTCTCACGTGAGGGAGGGTATTAAGGTATCCCACATCGGATAGAGAGATGGTCTTGGGTGGGCTTATAAGCCTGGACAATCCTCTCACTTAACACTTGAATCGAACCACGTAAAATTATGTGTTTGTTTTTACTTATTTATTTCATTTCGTCTTAAGTGTGCTTGATTTATCATTTGAATTTGGTATTTCTTTTAGGCAATTCCATAACAAATATGCATGGTAATTAAACATCATGATCACATATATACTCCCTCCGTCCACCAATTATGTGTTTGTTTTTACTTATTTATTTCATTGCGTCTTAAGTGTGCTTGATTTATCATTTGAATTTGGTATTTCTTTTAGGCAATTCCATAACAAATATGCATGGTAATTAAACATCATGATCACATATATACTCCATCCGTCCACCAAAAGTGTGCTCACTTGTTTTTTTAGGTCCACAAAAAATACGTTTATTCTATTTAAATAGTTCATTTTTGAATATATTTTTAACTTTAATAACAAGATTGAGTATCTACCAAATATATTCTTTACTCGTTATCCCAAATATATTATTTATAAATAAAATATGATTTTTTAAAAACATGTATAAAAAAAAGTGAGCACATTTTTTATGTACAGAGGAGTATAAGTTACTAAATTGGCACAATAAACAATCAATAAGATAGTAACAAAATGGAAATGAATAATTAATGTTATTCTCTCTTCCTATAAAAATAATTATAAGCAAACATGGAGACAAGTTAGATTGATTTTTCTCAAGGGTAAATAATTAAAAATGAGTTATGTACATCCCTATATTATATTAAAAAATTTAACCTCCGTCCCTATATAGCTAGCTATAATTATAAATACACAAATTGACATCCATAATTCAAACTTGGCCCCGATAAATAAGATAGAGGACTCAATAATATATTTATCTAGCTACCCCCAATCGTTTTCATTATGGATTAACTGCACTCCACTTTATTTTAATAGTAAAAACACATTGTTTGCTGCAGGTTAAAGCTTTCCATGCTTTGTTTTTAAGGAGTTTAATATAAAATTCAATCTAGTAAACCTGATGTGACGTCTAGATAGAAATAAAAAAAATATTGTTCATCATACTAATTATTACTAATAGTATTCTATATGTGGGATAACATTTTGATAACTTAATTGTATGAGCGCAGTTAATTTGTTAAATTTAGTGTTCATACACCCACATTTTTTTTGTCTTTCAATTGTGCATATATGTGTGTGTGAAAATACACTCACACGTATGAGAAAATATACTTAGGAGTTATGAGCATGCACTCGTGTGATGCATGGCATACACACGTACGCTCTATTTCGATTTTCTTTTTCTTTGTCAAGGTTAATTGCTGTCTTGCAATACTCCAATGGCAAACGTTTCTATTATGGCAACACTCTTTCCCAAAAATAAGATATAGCCACACTTAAAATGTATTTTTGTAGTTTATGTAAAAAAAAAAAATGTAAAAAGTAAATAGGAAATGTATTGAAAGAATAAATATTTATATTTACAAAAGTGTGGGTACAGCCAAAAAAAAAAAAAGAGTGCATATATATTAAAAGTGGATGAATGAAGCATTACATTCCTTGCTAAGAATATTTTTGTTTGTACATGAATTTTCTTAGTATTTTTTAAAAAAATTCGATACAAGTATCGACTAATTCTAAAGACCAATTTCATTGTCATCCGTAAAAGTGATGTTGGCTAGATCTCAGGAATTGCTCATATATCCTTTGAGACATATATCCGGATCAAAATATATCCATTTATTATTATACGTACATACATACATAAATCATGATCTAGATCTAATCATTATTGATCTGATTAAATGGAAATAAATTAAGAAAATAAAATCCTTTAAAAGGGCAAACATTATTATATCATTAAAAGAATTCTAAAAGAACAAACACATCTTGTCGCCCTTCAAATCTCCCCCAACTTCCTACTCCATTACTTTAATTAATCTCTAATTAATAAATTAATTAATTTCTACACGCATCTTCCTCCATAGCCTGCATTTCTGAACAACGCCTGTTTTACATCTTCCGAACACACAATCGACCGTTGTTCAGGTGTCTGTTCAAAAAATAAAAAAATTATATAAAATAAATCAATTAACTATTTTTAAAAAAAAGTATTTAATTAATTAATTACTCCCTCCTTCCACAAAATGGACACATTTTTTTAAGAAAAAAAGTGTAATGAGTAGAGTGTTGAGAAATAATTTTATAAAATTAAATGAAGAAAGTAAAGAGAGTGGTTGAAATGAGTGTAAAAGTAATACTCTCTCATTTCCTTTCCTGAAAAGTTTTCATACTTTTTTTTTTGTCCCCCAAAAGTTTCACCCTCACAATATACATATTTACCCATCATGCCATTACTTTTGAGACCCACCTACTTTATTTACTTTATATATAAAAATTTACAAAATTACCCCTCAACATTTTTATTATTACACTTTTTTCTTAAACCGTGTGCTCAAGATTCCCGCAAATTTTTCGGGGACGGAGGGAGTAACATTTTGTGTGTACATATGTGAATATTGTAAGGATAAAATTTATGATAGAGTTTGTGCAAACAATTGTGATACAGACGAATAAAGAAAGTGTACAGTTGTGGAACGGAGAGTACCTCGTAACAAGAAGCTTGCAAAGAAAAATCATTGAAGCAGCTAATGACACAATGTTGAATATCAAGGCCTAGCACATCTAGTGTGCTCAATGTTGACAATAATAACCCTGGCTTTGTTGTACAACACACCTCGACCCTTGTGTCATTGCTTCGCCTTTCAACGTCAAACTGAAAATTTAAATTAAATGTCCAAAAATATTTTATTAATTTTAGTAAGTCTACCAATAATTGAAAAGATATGATTAGATCATTATGGGGACATTTTAATTCGTGTAATATTAAAAGATCCATGTACGTACCTTTGGAGGGTTTCTCAATTGTTGCATCTCATTAGCCTTTTCATCCTTCAAATACCCTTTTCCAATGAGGTCAATTTGGTCATTTCTCTCCTCTCTCAACTTATGGATCTTGTCAAGAAGCTCCCTTGTGTAATCAATTGTGTCACCAAGTATAGAAGTTCTATCCATCTAATAATATAAACGTCGTTAAAGCACATTGAAAAGTGAAAAACGGTCATTTAATTAAATTACGTACCTTACTGATCTTCGGTACAATCGATCGAAGCATGGAGAGGCGATCGTTTAGTCGCTTCCTTCGTCTCCTCTCCGCCATCAAATTCTTGGAGGGTTGCCCGTCGGGCTTCTTCGACTTCGTCCTTTTCGGGCCGTAGAGATCGACATTGAACGTCGGAGTAGTCGTAGTCGTATCGGTGAAGCCGCTGCCGCCGACGTCGAAAGTAGAGTTATCAAGAAACAAGGTATGATCTTGTTGAATGGGCATTGTAGGTAAATATTCATCATAAAAAGAGCCAATTTGGTCTTGTGAACTAGTTAAAGCATCAAGAAAAGGGTGAAATTCTCCAAAAGGGCAATTTGGGTAGTTAAATTCCAAAAGAGAATTAGGAATATTTGTAATTGGAAAATGCAAATCAGGGGTTTGATCCAATTGGGTCATGAAGTTCCAATTGTTTTGGAGAAATTCATTTGAGAAAGTTGTTGCATCTATTTCAAAGAGACTAGTGTGTTGATGAGTAAGCTCCATTTTCTCTCTCTTCTTTCTCACTCTAAAGTTGAAGAAAGAAATGTTGGTGCAAGTTGAGAGAATGTTTATGGGTGTATATATAAGGTGATTACTGCAAAGATTAAGCTCGTAATTAGGATAAAGTAATGCCCATTTGTTGATTAAACAAATTATGGTCTAGTGTAAGTACTATAGCACCTAGATTAGAGGCCTTATAATACAACGTATAGGATGGAATCTGCTTTTCCCTGTCCAAATAATTCCTGTTTAAGAATTTTTTTTATTATGCCTGTTTTTGTACACACACTTGTGGTGGGCTGTGTGTAACTATACGTCCAAAAAATTCTATTTTTATAATTCTTACCCTTCTTTTTTATAATTCTCATTTTTTAAAAAGAAAACACTATTTTAACACACTAAACAATCAATTTTCCTTAAAATATATGTCCAACTCAAATGAAAAATAAAAAAAAAAAGAACGGAATGAGTATTTTATCGTATATACTCCATTTGTCCATCAAAAGTGTGCTCACTTTTTTTTATACGTATTTTTTAAAAAAACAATATTTTAATTAAAAAAAATACGTGGAGGGTATCGTACGAGTAAATAATATTATTGATGTATACTCAATCTTGTTAAGAGCACATTTTTAGTAGACGGAGAGAGTAGTAAGTTTCAATATACTATATAGTTGCAGTAAACAAATATTGTACAATTGTTATACATAAATTTTAGGCATAAACTTGTGTGAGACCGTCTCACGGATCTTTTTCTGTGAGACAGGTCCCTTTTAACCCATATTTCGAAATTTTGAATAGGAAATGTTTAAGTAAAAGTGATGATATTTTTAACAAAAGTGACTGTGACTTTTTACTTAAACACTGTCACTTTTTGCTCAAACATTATCACTTTTAATATATATGAGGGTTAAGGGAGACCCGTCTCACGAATCTATGATCCAAAACTAGCCCTAAATTTTATATATACCGAAAATTTTAAATGCACTTAATTGTGGGACTTTTCAGCGCAATTCGTACAGAAATTTATGTTGTTTATTCCACTAGTCTTAATTGTGGAGAATAGGTAATTAGGCTATGAATTAAATTAGTGTTTAATCACCGAAATGTTAAGTTTAATCCATTGCACCTGTAAGGTTTGACCCACTAATCTGTCTTTGACGAAAAGGATTAGTTTAGACACCTGTAATTAATAATTAGCTTCTCAGAATTTAGTTAATAAAGTATTACACTCTAACACAAACTTTTTGACAGTGTAGACTACTAGCTAGTACGTATATATATTATATTAATTAGCTATAGCATTAGCATTAGTAACCATGCACTAATTAACGTGTTTAGCTTGACAAATTGTACGTGTCTATTGTTTTATCTTTTGTGATTATTGGGTGACACAATCAAAAAGTATTCTTAGTTGCATATACTATATTAGATATTAGTTCAGATTTCAATAGATACCCCATATATATTCAACGCCTGGAAAAAGTTATATTTCTTTTAACAAAACCTTTTAACCGATACATTCTCATTGCCTGGAGAAATAACATGCAGGTTTTTTTTTTCCTTGGGTGTGGGATAGGTTAAGGGAGCAGGGGGCCACCGGATTAAATGTTATAAACGGAAATGATCAAACTTTTGATGGACAGATAAATAAGAAATGTGAGTACACTCCTGGTGGACACAGAGGGTATAGTATATATCTATTGTTACCGTTTCGGAATTTGGTATGTGATATTTCACGAATCAGATCAATTAATTATTTTAATTTTAGTGTTCAACATCTTATTCTACATTATGGATAATTGACACGTGTTATATTAAAAATAATCAACGTCATACAATATTGAGGACAAACTTGGAATTCAGATAAAAAATTTCATACCTATGGCTATATGTACCATAACCAAATTTTGGAATACTGATTGGTATATGAAAAGGTAAAGTCTAGTATGCATTCGAGTGCATGCTGTGCACCCTAGTCCATGTGCACTTTTCAGTTTATTGACTTGCACTTTTCAATTATTACTAAAAATATTATTATACAGTTTAATAATTGAAAAGTGCAACACCATTTATCAAAAAGTGTAAGTCAGTAAACTGAAAAGTGCAACATGGACTAGGATGCACAACATGCACTCGAGTCCATAGCTGACCAACCCATAAAAATATTTACCGATGTCATATTGGACTTTTAGTATATTGAATTTTTGAAATGTGTACATATCGGTTCATATCATATTAAATTTAAAAAAAATATTGACATGTATTTTGCAATAGTAAACGTGTTTTTATTATACATCGAAATACCTAAAGTTTTAAATATATATGTTTATTGTTGCCATACTAAATTTTCGATATACTGCAAATTTTGTTATTTTTGCTATTTTTTTATTCGATATATGCAATATAAAAAAAAACTTTTTGATGTGATTCTAATATGAGAATTGAAAATTCAATTGAATGCATAGAATTTGTTAAAAATAATACTTTCTCACTAAATTTATTCTCATTTGTTTTATTTCTCTATTCACCAAATTTATTCTCCAACATTGTATTTTTTTTTAGAAATCATCCATTTATCTCCATCCTTCAATCGTAAATAATTATTTAAATTGTCGATCAACTTTACTTACACACAACTACATTATTAATAATGACCCTTCAATAACCTAATTATTTTTTCCCTTCTCAAATTTGTGCCATTTTTTTTATTGAGAAAATAAATTTCATGAAATTAGGGAGTAATACTAATAAAAGAAAAAAAATTAAGAAAAATGTGCATTACGGCATAAACGATTTTTTTTAAGACAACAACTTTTGGGCGCCAATATATATAGTTTAATTAGTATAATTTTAACTCATTTTTAATGGTCATAATATTGCATCATATGGCGACAATGAAGAAATGAAGGGGGTACGTTTGTGTGCAAACTTTACCCCAAATTGAAAATATGACCATCTTGTTCTTTACGTGTGTGTTTATATTATTTGTATTCAATTATATATCAAGAGAGACACAATATTAATGAGCTAGCACACATAAATGTTAATAAGAAAAATAATTAATATTTATTTATTTTCTTGAATATTTATTTTCTCGAATCCTCCCCAATCCCCATTTTTCTTTAGGGGACTCAAACACGTAACTACATGTTATAAATGATAAATATTCTAGTAGAGCCTAACAATAGGGATTCAAAAAATATTACATATATGTCTTCTACTTATCACGTATGAAAATTTATCAATAAGAGAAAAAAAAAAAAAAAAACCGTGAAGTTGTTTCAAAAAAAAAAAAATATATCAAAAATTTTGGTATATCACACTTATTGAATTAAAAAATATTGAAAATACAGATTTTCTTCGTGATTTTCAATACGAAATTGAAACGTTTTGATATGATAACAATAAGTTCATTTTTTTAAAAAATATTTCGTATAACTGAAATACCCATAAAATAATTGGTATTTTAGTGAAAAATATGTATAGAATTTCAAAATGCATAGTAATATATATCTACCGAAAGTTTTAACATGATATCGGTATACAATTTTTATAATACCAAAATTTTGTGTGGAAATGTCATATCAAACGTCCAGCAATGTGATCATCATGTAATAACTGGAGAATCTAAAGTTATTAAAGATAAAGAGGAAAATTAAATATTCATACATAGACAGCACTAAAACCTCTATTCTTTTCACATGCATGCACGTAGGAATTTAATTTTTCTAAACTAGTGATTGTTTCTTAAAATAATGTTTTTTTTTTTAAAAAAAATTGTGCCTTTCATTTTTTTTTTAAAAATATTTGTATAGTGTAATCGTAGTTTTTTTTTTTTTTTCAGTTTACTTTATTGATTTTGGCCATTTTAATGTCAATTTACGTCTTCTCTTACCTAAACAATTATTTTTCTCAAATACATTTGGGGATTTTTATACTCCCAATCAAATTGAATTGTGATTTTTTAACCAAAAAAAAAAAAAGAGTTTCTTAGTCGGATTGAAATTTTTGAAGGAAAAAATACAATGGATCGAATGTGTCGAAGAGTTTGGTATAAAACAATCAAGGTGGAAGCGCATGCTTTTGATTACAAGATCGATTCACCTTTTTTGGCACTTCATGTTACCACCGTCGCGATCGAACATACATTTTTAGTTATGAAACATGTCAAAAGTGTTTTTCGAAATAAAATGGAGAATGATTATCTATTAAATTTTATGGCTGTCTATATTGAAATAAAATTGTTTGAAAACATTAATTCTGATTCTACTATCAATAAATTCTATGGACTAAAAAATCGTAGGATGCAACTTATGTAAGCAATTTTTTTATACGTGTATTCACTTCCGACTTTCAGCCCACCCAAAAAAAATTTCCTGGCTCCACCCTTGCTTGGACTCACCAAAATATGTCTAAAAATCAGTCAAAAAAGTACAGATTCATGAATAAATAGTGATTAATTAACCAAAAATGATTTTTTTTTAGAGCTATGGTAATCATATAGAAAATTTGGAATTAGCAACAGAACAGCCGAACAGGTTGAACAAGATGAATAGTTTGATGTATGACACCTTTTACCCACCAAACAATAAATTTTTGGATGAAAAGACTAAAATTAAATTTCGATGAAGATACATATATGTCTGTAAAATTAACTCAAAGTTTACATTATATATGTTAGATATTTCTATCTACAGCTTTAATTTATAAGATTTCTCCCTTAAATATATCATAATTCTTTGTGTTACTTTTGCCCCTAATAAAATTAAATTGAGATTTTAGATCCATGACCGAATATTTATCCAAGCGAGGCATTCCTCAAATTAATTAATAAAAACAGGAAAATTTAAATAAGAAAAGAGTGTTCGAATGATAGTACATTGTTTGAATCGTCAAATCAAATTTATTTTATTCAGATGGACTATTTTAATTTTTCAATATTGTGAATTTTATTTCAGTTTATTTGGCGAAAATAGGCACAAATATTAAGAGAGGGACATCACGTGAATATTATAGCTAAAATTGAAGGTGTGGCTGTAAGTCATTGTACCACTATTAAAGCTGTCAAATCTTCGAATGTTGCCAAATAAACTTAATCACTAGAAAAAATGAATTAAGTGAAAAATTGATCGAATGAATTATATTCTGATCACAAGGTGTAGCAAAGCTGTCCCCATAAAGTAACCCAAACATAGGCTAATATAGCACATTATCAAACTTTGAAGATGCAAAGGATATGATGGTCCAAGAATATTGTTGTACTCTTCTACTATTCATTACTCACCACTACTATATTTTTGTAAATTAAATAACCCTTTGCATAAATAAAAGGTTAAAATGATACTATGTCCGGTCTCAGAATTACTTTCACATGTAGATGAACACGCATATTAAGACAGTGAAATAATGAGTGGAGTTTTGAGGAGTAATTTTGTAAAATTTTATGTATAAAGTAAAAAAATGAGTTGATTTTTTTTTTTTTTGTATATGTGAAGAAAAAATAATGATATTTGTGTAAAATTGAGAGACGTTTCAAAAAGAAAAGTGTGAAGGTAATTGTGGAACGGAAGGAGTATATATATATATATATATATATTGTTATTCAATATTCAACAAGTTTTAAATTCATGTAAAACAAACAAATTGGGATTTCATAGACTCAAATCAAATCAATTTATTACGAAATTATCTTCTCTCACCCTATTCATTACATTTGAGATGAGTATATATGTAATATTGGGTGCAATTGATTGGCTATATAATTGAAATTGAATTTCAATGAATTAAGTCGAATGTTGAGATAAAAAAATAAATTAAATAAATTGAATAATAAAATTCAAGTATATCTATACACTCAATTGTATAGAAGAAAGTAAGAAATACGTGAAATGTATAATGGGAAATTTGTATGAAGTAAAATACTAGTTCATATAAAAGAATAATAGTAATTTATACTGAACAATATTAAAACTTTTTAATATATAATTACTATTTTTCATATAAACTGATAATATGTACAAATGGAGTATTTTAACTACCCACGAAAAATAATGTTTTGTTTGATTTTTTTTAATCAAAACATTGAATCACAATTGCATTAATTACAACTAGTTCAATTTTGATTCATAATTTCCAATCTGCAACTATTTTTTACTTTTCGTCGAAGCAGTTTTTCCCCAAAAAGTACTACTGCTATTTAATATACAAATAATAAATTTATTCTATTTATATAAATTAATATTTCTCATTCCGTTTTTATGAGTCTTTTTATTAGTTTACGAATAATTAAAATGAGTTAAAATTGCATAAAATTTTGAGTTGATAGTAATAGCAGCCATGATAGAAATGTTTATCTAGGTCGTTAGTCCGGATAAATGCAGAACTATGTTTGGTAAATGAAAGATCCGTTTAAACTCGGGTCTTTTGAACCCGAACCGTACAGAGCCAGGAGTTTTTTCAATTTTTTTTTTATATTTTTACTTAATTTTTTTTTTTTTATTGTAAATTTTGTAATGGCATGACCCATATTCAATAAGGTCGGACAAGAACTTTTTTAACATACATGCCAAATAATTTACTACATTTTTTTTTATTGTTAAAAATCAAATTGGGCTTATTAATTTATTACTATGTCAAACCTATGTTGTCTACATTCGTTTTCACAATTTTACTTTTTAATTCTGAAGATTGTTTATCGATTATAAATAAAAATAGATTAAACAATAACATGTATATATGGACTTAATAACTACGCATTTGAGATAATATTTGAAAATTAAAAAAAAAAATTATTGTAGCCTATTAGTGGCCTATTAAGAGTGAATCGAATAAAATAATAGCTGGTTTGACTATAGAAAAGGGTTCAACGATGTAGGTTAGAATTTTGAATCTAAATTTCAAACAAGAATATGAGTGAAATTTCAAAATTACAAACTCGAATTTCATCCCCCAGTTAGTTTGACTATAGAGTTTGATGTAATAATTAATTAATAACCCTACATAATTGGAGAGGATGCAATGAATTTACTTTTGTTGAGTATATGATGTGTGTCCTACCAATAATAATTATTTTAGAGTCGCGAAGAAAACTAGAAACTCTTAACATGATTAGGTTTCATAATTACATCCAATTGTAATATATTCTACTAATAATTGTCATAATTTGGTTAGATTTAGTTGAAAAAGTGTACTAATATTTTACTAGATAAAAAATGGCTCGATTTTCTAAAACACATTTTCCTAATAATAATACTATTGATAAGACATGAGATGAGTGTAGCCCTATTTTGGTAGAGCAAACAACAGGACAGGAGCAATGCAAAACCGCGGCGATTATATATCCCCCCAACTCTGGTTTCTTCAATATTTAAAATATTAACAACCGGCCTATTGGATTTATTTTATTTTCATTCATCTTTTTTCTTTAACTATACTCAATTATAGTAGTAATTTAAATGTCATTCCAAATCTATATATATAATAAATGTCACCCTCATTCTATTTAGGTTCTAATCGTGAGGTGTCTTAAGTATTTAATATTGGCTCAATCGGGTCGGGTATGATGGGGGGTGTCGGGATCGGCTCGAGTATCCACGGATCAAGATATGACTAGAGTCAGTTCGGGTATCGGACGGTTAAGATCGGTGTGGGTGGGGTCGGGAAACGGATCGTTCATCGTTTAGATAAGGATGTAGAGACGACAAAACATTGTTTCTAATTATAGACGACATTTGAAACAGATTCTAGACCCGGGTACAAAAACGGGTTGTTGACATTAGAGATGGGAACATACGGTGTCAAATTTCATCCCTCATCAGAAACGAAAAAAAAATCTCAAATTCATGCCTTATTAGAAACGGAATTTACAAAAACCGTTCTTGACATTAGATACGATGAAAATAGAAACGAATAGAAAACCGTTTCAAAAGTTGTTTCTAACCTGATATCTTTTTACAGTATCTAATCTGTCTCTAAATCTTGATTTTTTTGTAGTGCATTGTGCAACTGAAACGTAAGTCAGAACAAAAATTTGTATGACCTACACCATCAGGCCAACTCTTTGAGGTTACGAGGTGAATATAAAGTAATATAAATATATAATTTTTAAAAAAGGGAATGCACATAATGAAATTTAACAATTAAAAAAAGAAAGTGAGAATAGTAAAATTTGACAGAGGAAATATATAGTATTATTTATATAAAACAATTACAAGTAAATGAAATGTGATAATAGTTTTAAATGGAACGTGATACTGACTTCAATCGAAATACAGCGAGTGCACGAATCTAAGATCTTAGCTCAAGTGCATATGACACTTTACACTTTATATTAGATTCCCTATTAATTTTAAGACTCATCTCTTGTGAGATATAAGTATAACATGTAAAATTGGTATACACCACATACATTGTGCACTCATATGTATTTTGAAACAAAAATGAGTATAGAAACACTCAATTATTTAAATTTGTGTAAAGTAAAAACGATTTAATGCATGAGAAGAACTAGCTATAGTAACATATATATTGATCTCCGATTGATCTTGTTTCAACTTTAATTCATGTATGATATCAAGATTTTAAAGAAAAAACATCTTGTTTGCAATATAAAGTCAAGACTATCAATTTTGAGCCCTACGTTTACTTCCCTACATGTTTCCTGCATATAATTGAAACACACTTCCTAATTTCCATCCTCATGTTTTTTTGTTTTTTTCACGCATTATATATGTAGGTAAATATTTTTTTTTTTTTTTTTCAATTTCACCGATTTTTTATTGTACTATATGTCTTTCTCTTTGAAATTCACCAAATGAACACGAATATGATGCATTAGTACATCTGTACATGAGTTTGTTAGAAATTAAACATGTTTGTAGATTTTTATATAAATAATGGATTAATTATATTAAAACATATTTTTGATAAATGGTGAGGTATAGTGACAGATGTGATTGATTCACCAAAAAAGAAAAACAAGAAATATTCTCCTGATGTCGCTTGATATGTCCAACACATGAAAATGTACAAGCAATAATGCACGACGTTGCATCATAAATTCAGTACGTACTACTAATCATGGAGTAATATTAATACTCCCTTTCTTCCCACATTTTGAATTGTTGACATAAAATATGTTTACTTTTTTTTTTTCATTATTTTATTTATAAAAAATATTATTCCTTAAAATTCATGAAAAATAAATAAACATCATGTTAGAAATTAAAAAGAATTAATTCACACTCTCAACACAAATTTAGACTTTTAGATGAGACGAAATTATTATATAGAGATGAAATGAGTATATAATAGTAATTGCAATAATAATAATAATAAGTATCATTTATTGTGTATAAAGTTCTGAATTTGACCTATATGTGTTTATTTAAATGATTTTAGAATACGAGACCATAATTTTGAGACGAAAAGAGTAATAATTAATGTGAGAAAAAAGAAACCGAGGGAGGACTGAGGAAGCAGCCCACAATATTGGTAGGAGAAACTGCTTTTGCAATGGACCTTTCTGGCATTATTAAATTTGGTAGGGCCATTTTTGGATTCCAACGTGCCTACAGACAAATTGGCTAAAACGACACCGTCACTGTTGCTTCTTACGTGCATGTGCCATTCTTCGTCTTTTTTGTTATGCAATTACAGTCTACGGACATTAATATAGAAATTAAATAGACAAATCAAATATGTGCTGACCAACGTTATTTTAAAATAAAATTCCTCTGTTTTACAACTGTTTGCACTCTTACTTTATTTGTCCGTTCCACAATTGTTTGCACACTCATAAAAGAAAACTCTTTCATATACCTCACTCTCACAATATTCACATATTTACACAAAATGTCATTACTTTTACCCTCTTTCCAATCACCTTTTTTACTTTATTCATATAACTTTACAAAATTACCTCTAACACTCCACTCGTTACATCTTTTTTTTTAATAAGTGTGCCCACTTTGTGGTGCAAACACTTCCACATTCCACAAGGGAGTATTCTTTATGTATGTAGCTATTTCCTCGAAAGTTATTTTTTATGTGGAACAATAGTATTTTTTAATTTTATTTTTCCTTATTACAACATTAACTTTAAACTTCAATTTGTCATTCACCCAAATATAAAATTAATTAGGAGAAATAATACATCAGATTCAAAACTCATATTTCCAACATCATTCCTCCACCCACAATAACCCATGTTATCTAAAAAAATTATATATATACTCTACTAAAAATGAAGAGTCATGCATTGTTCAAAAAAAAAAAAGTTATGGATGTGATTGGTTGTAGAAAATTTTCACTTTTCCAAACTCAAAACTAAAAAAATTAAAACACACTCCTAATTTTCATTACCATTCACTCTCAATTTTTAATATTTTTCATTTTCAATTATATGCAAAAAAAAAATATATATATATATATATATACAACTTTCAGAGATACGGAGAATATATTATAGGAGTGTTTATAAACTCTACAAACTGCTTTCAGAATCACTTTTTTTTTTCAAAAGTTGTGAGAAGAGCTTTGAAAATAAGTAATTCTAAAAACAGTTAGTTTAGTTGTGTTTCAAAACTCGCCCTATTATTGTTCTCTTCGGCAACAAGTGCCACCCGAGATCCATTAAATGATTTCAGTAAATTCTTTTGAATTAAATTTACTTTTATTTAATCAAGAATTCAATTTAGTTAGGTAACTTGATTTATGTTTCAAGAAAATGGTGAATGCCAGCAAATTTACTTAGAGAAAAAGTGAAAAATTAGGTAGAAATGATTACTACTCCATGGGAAGGGAATGTGTAGTGTACCGGTACAGGCAGGCAGGGTGGAAGCACGTGCGTGCCCAAGGGATTTTTCACGTCATGGATTGGAGAATACTACTATCACATTTGGCAACAAGTTTAAAAAGAGCAACACGAATATCTATTTCCTTCTGGGAATGTTGCCTTTAAAATTATCTGTATATTATTCTTATTCTTCTTATGTATATCTTGTTTTTTCTCTGTTGGAATAATTGAGAATATTTCCTTTTTTGAATTGGTGACCGGACACAACATATAAAGACGTATGTTCAGTCTTTCATGGGTTCAATCATCCCACTTGGGTCTTTAAATTATTATTGACCAATCTTTGATGATTTAGGTATGTATATATGTGTTCAAACTTGTTCACTAATCTTGGAGCAATACCTTATAATTCCTTTTAGACATGAACATTCACAGTGAGGGTGTGTTTAGTGGGGGATATAAGGTGGGTTTGTACGTAATTTTGTATGTTATTTGGTAAAAGTAACATTCATTATCCATAATACATGTTTGATGAATGTGTGTATATTATATAAAAGACAATTAATTCACAATGAATTTGGAGACATTGGTCAAGTCATGCCAATTGGTGCACATCAATCCTACTCTACTAATTCATCCATCATATGAAAATCTTAAAAGAAACAGTTTTATTTTTTGATACAATATTTTGCAGAGGGATGAGTGTTGATAGTTTTTGTTGTGATTGTAAGAGTTTTACACCCTATTGATACAGTTAAAAAATAGATGACAAAAAAAAAAAAAAAACTCGATACAAAATTCTCCTAATAGTGCATGATGAACTAAACTCAAAAACCAGAGAGAAACTAGGCCCAAAATATGTGTCAAAACAAAAATGGCCCAAATTGTGTAAAAAAGAAACCAGAGTGGAACCACCAACTAATACTACGGAGTATAACAAAAGTAACACATATCATTTTTGACTCAGTTATAAAATGAGCCTAAAACATGTATATACAATTCATTCAGAATCAATAAAGTACAAATCTCAAATCAGTGAACCAGGTTCATACAAGTAGTTAGTTAGAATCAATGAAGCACGAATCTCAAATCAGGTTCATGCAAGTTTTTATCAAAGAACAATGCTAAAGAAAAGGCCCCCAATGTGATCCAATGTCAAGATGGTCAAGATTATGTAGTAGGTGCACAAAATACATGTAAAAACCACAGATTTTATTATTTAGAGAATGATGATATGTACATATATATTTTACAATGTGCAAAATGTATTTGGCAAAAAAGCACCTTAAGTGGCCTAGCTCAATAAAAGAAGCTGACGATGCCTACAAAACCACCAACATCCAAAAACATACACAAGAATACACTCAACATCAAAATTCACAGCAAAAATCAGATTCCAAATCTCACCTGATTGCTGGTTTGGCTACATGAGAGGGAGGTAGGCCCCACCATGCCCCTTCCTCAGAATAAGGGGTCCTGCATTTTCAGGAACCTTATCCAATTCCCTGTTACACACATATATTACATCATCAAAACCTGTAGCTGAGGTAGCCAAATGAGATTTCAACCTAATATCTCTCGTCCTCCTCAACAAGCATCTAAACGATTTCCCAAGATACTTGGCCCAATCAGCCGGCAGCCCGCCTCCCGTCAACCACACCGAGAACTGTGATTGGTCCCCGCGTGCCTGCATCTCAGACCGATAAAATCTTGCAAGCTCAATCAGCATTGATGGTTGGAGAGGCAACACAGCAACAAACTCAGCTACAAACTGCTCAGTCAGCTCAGGGTTAAGCATCTGTTCCCACAGCACCAGGGCCCATTCGCTCGGCTGGTTGAGGTCGTAAGCTTCGGCAACGATTAGGGCCTCCTGGAAACGGGATTGTTCGACGAGTATTCTACGAGCATTGGTTTCGGAAAGATCAAGCCATTTTGTGTCGGGCATTCTAATTTGGAGGGAGACGAGCGAGGCTTGAGCACAAGCTTTGTGGGTTTTGTTGCCCGCATCGATGGAGGAGTGGACTTGGGCAGCATCGATGAAATAACTCATGGATTCGAGGAGGTCTTCGTTTTGATCTTTGTCATTACGCGAAAACCACTGTTTGGATGCTTGATTTGCACGTAACTCCAAAAGAGAAGCCGTCTCATGCTTCATGTCGAAGTGGTTATATACCTGACCAAAAGAGTAATGAGTGTGTGTATTGTGGACTCCAGAAAAGGATGTCCAAACATGAAGTTAGAGGGCACTTGTCACAATTCTTTAAGGGGAATGGTAAGGGAAGTTAATATAGGGTAATTGTGGTGGGTAAGGAGAATAAAATATGATCAATTCACCTTAATCATACTTCATACGGGGTAATGATAGTCAAAATAAATTAATCATTACCCCATTTTGATTAACTACCTCCTCCCCTATTAAAAATATAAGTCATTTTGGATCAATGCACACGTATTAAGAAAATTATTGATTTCTCATTTAACCCTTAATTAATGTTTGTACTTCCATCAAAAAAACACATTTTTGTAAGTATTTATTAATCTTAAGGGTAAATTTGAAAGAAATACAATTAATTTGCATTGAAAAGTGTAAAACGTCATATAATTTGCAAAGAAAACGAAAGGTCAAAACAACATATATTAGAAATAGGAGGGAGTATTATTTTTCCTCAATCATTCCCGTATCATCAACCAACAGTTACAATGTAACCATCATCCTCATTGTAATGCACTGTTTAATAATTCTCATTATCATACCCATTGAAGAATTTGAACCAAGCACCCCCTTAGATTTTGGGTAAATTACAGAAAAGTACTCTTGAAGTTTGACTTATTCGCAGGGGAAAAATAAATTGTTTTGAAATTACTTATACCCAGGTGCAGTATTTAAAATTAAAGCAAATGTCAAGGGAGGTATTTGTAATTTACAAAATTCATTGGGTTTTTTTTTGGTGAATAGGTTAAACCTCAGAGTGGTTTTGCATTTATCCCTTTATAGGATAATGATATGAAATCAGGTGATGGGTTTCTTATGGAGCTCAACATCAATATAAACTTACCATGCTACATTGTACAAGTAGTATAGGTTGATGTTGGTCACCATAAGAAACCTATGGTCGGGCTCCATATCAAAACTCTCACTATAGATATCTTAAGGGAGCATGAAAAGGGTCTTATTATAGGGGGATATGAAATTAACTGGGATGGGGTTGGGATGAATGTTAACGTACTAACCATGGCAAATGCATCAAGATCATCCGGATTAAATTGCTTAAGTGACGTCAGAACAGCCATTCGGAATCCTCGAACAGCCTCAGCGGTACCACTGCTAGCATCTGCAGCAGCAGAATATTTTTGAAGGAGAAGATCCAATTGGCCATTTTCAATAAGAATCCCGAGTATGAAATTGAGTGCATGGAAGTTTCCAACTCCCGTTATCAATCGAGCAAGACATGTGAAATCGCCTTCCCATACATAAGCTTCGACCCTCGTTGCAGCAAGAGCTACAAGCACATCAACTCCATCAAGACAAGCTGACAACTTGTAGAAGTGGTGGGATAAAATAAGTAGCTCAACCTGCATCAGTTGGGGGAAAAATGGTTTAGCACCAAAAAGAAAATGATAGTTCAACAAAAGGACCCTTAGTTGCAAGATTTATGACTTTCTATGATCATCATTAATATGCAACATCGAAATTTTGTGTCTGTTGATATAGTGAAGGCCAATAAACATTATACCTCACATTCATGGGGTATTTCCTGCCCCGTGATTACTAATCTCATTAATGCATGGCCAATTTCTGGATCTGAAGGACAAAGCTCAGCCCATTTAAGAAAGTCGGAAAATCTCCACAGTAGCGGAGCAGGACCTTCATCCTTCTGTGAATCCATATATCCCCCACGATGCGCAGCCAATAGACCCTGAATTTGTTAACAGAATGGCATTAGGGGAAAAGACTATTGAAAGTTAACAGGACAAAATTCAATTTGGGATAGTAGAGTGTCCTGAAACAAAAGGATGGGCAAACTTTCAGGACCAAAAAAAAAACATTTTCCCTTTTTTTGTTATATATGTATTTTTTTTTTTTTACTAAAATAATTATTTTCTAGCCCACCCCTTCATCCATCTCTGAATCCACCCCTGTTGCACGGCGCAATATTATGTGTTAATATGAGTATGTCGTCTACAACTGTATCGTTTAACACAAAAACATGTCAAAATAAATAGTACATGGTTCAATCTATTTCTAAAAAAATTGGAAGCAACAACTGTCATGACACTACTAGCTCAACCCGTAGGATAAGTGCATTTCAATGGAAAATGTGATTGGAGCACTACATGGAAAAAGAATGTCATGGATCAATGAAATGCTTCTTCGTTAAGACGGCTGATAAAATACAGCCAACAACAGTAGTCTTTAAATTTCAAAATGATACAAGTACCATAAGAAAAATAAAATAGCAACAGATTTACCTTCAGAAATGATTCAGCAAGAACTTGAGCAATACTAGCAGCTGGCATTGAGTGAGCTCGAACTAAAAGATTAGCTTCCTCAAAAGAATCTTGCGCTTTGAGAGAAAGCAATTGCAGAAGTTCTATTGGCTGCTTCTCAAATGCCTCTGAGAAAGTAAGACCAAGCACATTCGCGGCCTTCACAACAGATACTATCCTCCTGCATAGTCCGCGCCCACGGCCTTCCATAAGAAGGGTTTCCAAACTCTCTAAGACCTACATTATGCAATTAAACAATTAAAACTAGATGTTCAGTTAGGACTTTGATTACTAGCATGCAGCAAAAGCTGGAAACCTAAACAAAAAGATATAAGCAAGAAAAGCACAAAAAGATGAAAGGCATCTTCCAAATACCGTGGCTAAATTTAAATATCACAAGACAGTAATATTGAAAGCAAATGATTTATGTGCCTCACTCCATACGAATTTCTGAATATGTACATCTAAAAAAAAGGAATTTTGATAATTCAGGACCTGAAAGATAATAAAAACTACTCCCTCCGTCCCATGATCATTTTCACATGTGAAATGACACGCGGAATAAGAAAAGTGAATTTAGTGGGGATTTTGAGGGGTAATTTTGTAAACCTTTATGTATAAAGTAAAGAGCTGAGTTGCTTTTTGTGTATGTGTGGAGAAAAAGTAATGGCATTTGTGTAAATTTGAGGATATTGTGAGGGTGGAGTATATAAAGGGTTTTCCATTTTAAGGGTGTAAAAGTAATAGTGGGACGTCTTAAAAAGGAAAGTGTGAAAGTAATTACGGGACGGAGGGAGTATCAATTAGGGAACTGCAAGATTTATCCTATCGATTCAGTGCCTGAGAAATAAGAGATTAAGGCCTGAAATATAGAATATCTCAATTTAGGACTTACAAGTTATAAGACCATGTTTGGTATCTAAGGGCCTGTTTGGTTAGGGATTGTAGAACAGTTTATAGCATTATTTATTAGTATACATAATTTTTAAAAAAAAATCCACTCGTGTAATATATCTTTTCTTTTTCTGAATTGTGATTTAAAAAATATTGTTGGATGACTAGAAACTCTAAGATGTCAAACATGGTCTAAAATGTGTGATTCCTAAATTGATAGTTTCTACCTTTCAGGTCTCAAATTGATAGTTTCTTATTATTCAGGTTCTAAATCGATAGGAAATATCTTTCAGGCCCCTAATTGATAGTTTTACTATTTTTCAAGCCTTGAATTGATAAAACTTCAAAACAAAAACAAAAAAAGCATGATACACACAAGCTGAACTATTTATTACCTGCAGGGGGTCAATCACCCGATGGTCAGTCAGTAGATTGTATGACTTCAAGACAGAGCGCACATCATTGTCCAGCATTGATATGAAGACCTTGTTGCTCGGAGTTGAAAGATCAGCAAGTTTCAAAGCAGCATCTACAAGAGAGAATTCAGATGGTGCATTCTCAGGAGCCAGCTTATTCTGCAGTTGTCTGGCAGCAGTTATTTGCCCAAAATCCAACAATGAAAGAACAGCCCTTTCTAGCTCGGCAGGTTCAACTCTTTCCTCCCACCTTGACAACGATGCATCAATTTTTAAGTTTTCATCTAGAAAATGTGTCTCATCTTTGAGGTTGTGCGGAGAAGTTTCAGACTCGTATTTTTTATCCCCTGCATCAAATATAGGCTTTCTTGATGATCCATAGCCTTTTGCTCTCCTTTTCGTCTTTGGGTTTCCTCCAGAAGTGCTCGGGAAGTTTGAGTCAACAGTATGAGTGTTCCTAAGTGAATTTATATGACTGTCCATTTTAGTAATAA
This sequence comes from Galeopsis tetrahit, assembly GCA_963675135.1. Lineage (NCBI taxonomy): Eukaryota > Viridiplantae > Streptophyta > Magnoliopsida > Lamiales > Lamiaceae > Galeopsis > Galeopsis tetrahit. Next base: position 4,016,241 of record OY776120.1, read on the forward strand.
TGCTTGCCGTATGATCTATTAGGTTAGAACCCTTGCCAGCTCCAGGGTCCCGAGAAATGTAGGTTAACAGATCTTCACCTTCACTCTTCACCTGATCCGATTCTACAGCCAAAAGCCACACTCTCGTCTCAATTTCGCGTAAAAGGTGCAGTGGATAAACCCTGTGAAATTATTCATAATGAGTACCCCAATTGTTTGCAGGTAAAAGAAGTCTTTAACCAAAATACTTGGATATTGTAAGGAAAAAAGCTCACGGATTTGACTGAGTTATCTCTCCACTCAGCCACTGCAGAGCAAGTAGCAGTATCTCATGAAGTTCTCCCGTTGGGATGTCTTTTTCAGCTGCTTCAGCATGTTTAAGGAAGAACAGTCCAGCCTAGATACCAAAAAAAAAACAGGGATAACATTCAGCTCGAAAGTGAATAACTGAAATGGAAATATAGATACAACACATATAGGTTATTGACAGCCACAAAACTTCAAATAACACCCCTTCTATGTTAGGCATATAAGCTAGGGAGCCCTAACTTAACCCAAAACCATGGTCAAAGGTGAAGGGTTGACTCCCACTTATATACCCTTCCACACTTTCATGTGGAACCGATGTGGGATATCATAACATTCTATCTCATCGGTGATGCAGAAAAGAAAAAATAAAAAAACACTCCCAACTAGGAAACAGATTGGCCTCCAGAAACGACGGACATAATGGAGCACAATTCCCCAACCACAGCTACGAAATAATTTTACCTGCAATGGCGGGAAGGAATATCTGATGAAGAGCGTCTGGCAGTGGCTCCACAAAGCAATCCTCTCTTCTGGGACATCCCAAAGAAACTCCTTCCACTCTGCAACCATGGCTTCAGCCTAGACATGGGCAGGACACATGAAACACATTGGGACAAAAACAAATGATAATCGAACAAGAGGTCTCAAATATGTGTTGCACCAATATCACTACTACCATGCACCAGTGTGATAACTGATAAAAGATAGACCAACTTTCACCTTCACATGCCTCATGTAAAGCCTCTTTTATTAGAAGGTCACACATAACGGAGTTTCCACAGGAATCAACCATCTTTGAACAAAGTAGATGAACTCATCTTAAGCAGAAATTTAACAGGAAAGTGACACTTCAGGCCATGTGTATACTTGCAAGTAACTTTCAGAAAGTAACAGTACAAAGATAACTATGTCAACACACTTGATAAGCAGAACAGGTATCATGGAACTGTTTGCCATTACTAATGGAAGACAAAATTTTAAATTAAGTTACCTGCATTTCAGTTACATGATTGGCAGCAGATCTCCAACATGATTCACCGCTGGCCTCCAACTGCTTAGCCCAACTGCGTGCTTGTTCCCAGTAACCATTCTTTTCTAACGCATTTAGAAGTGAAGCATCATCAAATGTTTCATTTCCTAGAAGAGGGCATTCATCACTCCGAAGAGAGGGTTCAGCCATATCTATTTTCCAAGAAAGTTGCCCATATCGTGTTGAAGCAGACCCTCCATCACCAAAGTCAGTAGCAGCAAGAAGCCTAAGCAAGCATCTTTTTTCATATGGAGACAGGCAATTTAAAAGCATTGCGTCAGCAGCTTTGACAGCAGTGGACGTCGTCCACGAGTTTTCAATTTTCCCTTCTCTTTCCCAGTTAGGTTGTGAATGAGACTCTTCTTTAATTCTGACAGTAAAAGATCCAAGATGGGCGGAAGCCTCTGAAAGACGCATCTGTGAGAAGGCCTAGGATAATGAAAGAAATCTAGTTGATTAAACTGTCAAGTGAACATAGATGGCAAAAAATCTAGAATACTAGAACTACGTGCAAGTTTATAACCTTTTCTTATTTTCCTGAGAAAGAGCATATTGGGTAATATGAACCACCTAAAGTAAAAGAGGGTATAGCAACCCCCAAATCTACAAGGCAGGGCAATATAGTTTATCATACTGTCTTTCTCATACTGGCAGCTTAAAGTTAGACTAGAATGTTCTAGCACGGTTTATCCATAAATAACCCAAAAAATTCAGCGAATCACAGTAGAGGACTTCAAGCATCAATGAATGATCAAAGACCAATGAAAGGTTTTAATTTAATGTCACTTACGCTTCATCGTGGTTTTTTTTTTTATTTTGGAGGTGGTGGGGACTATGATATCTTGCATAGCCAAACGGAGTTGATTACTATAATTTAATAATCACACCCTAAAACGTCACAAAATTAGGCCCGAACATCGAAAGTTACTTCATCGTGCAGTTTGTGTGGGTCGTGTGGGTACCAATTGCACTACAGAGTAGGAGCTTGCTTTAGGCAACACCACATAATGTCGGGCAACAATGAAAACTAACTTTAGACTTCAAATTGTGAAAGGTAAACTGAACTCCCAGATAGTAGGAAATAAATGTTGTGAACAAACAAAAAACAAGCAAGATTTCTATTACCTAAACAATCCAGAAAAACAACATTAATGCTGACTTTCTCTACTTGTTATGATATCAAGTACTGTACTTTAACCAACCTGAAGTGCACGAATGAATGGTAAGAGTGAGCATGATGGAAGAAATATCTCAAAAGCTTGTAGCAGAGGAAGGAACAAGTGCTGCTCACAAAGCACAGCTACCATTCTTGACAATGAATTAGCCATGCTACCAGAGTCTGTTAAAACATTGGTGTCTTCATCCCCAATTTTCTCCTTTTCCTCTTCACAAAAAACACCTTGAGTGTTACAAACATCTGAACCTTTAGAACTTTGAGACGCGGCTGGAGTCAAAGAATCCTCTGGAATGGGTTCCACAAGGCGCCTACGTTTTGAGTTTCTCCTATTATAATGAAATGTTATTGTTCTAGCACTCGTAGGAAGGGAGTTAGTAGCCTCAACTGCAGCTCCTACATTTCTCGCAATTTGGGTTGCAATATCATTAACTTTGATGGCCGATGACTCCCTGATATGACAGGAAACAGCCATTTTATTCTTTCTTCCAACTAAAGAAAAATGTTTAGTAAAAAAAGAGCCTCCACAGAGGGTAAGTAGAATCATGTGAAAACATCTAGAAGAATGACTTAGTTGAACAAATTGAGGCAAAAAAGATAAATTAGTTAAAATAATGTGTTCATAACTAAGGACGGTAATCAAAACCTTGCTGCAGTTATTTCCAGCCAAACTGTTAGGCAGGACAATGGGGAGACATCAGGAAAGCAAGATGCAATCATAGCCAAAATTGACCAGCATAAGTTCTTTGCTTTCAGGAGAAGAGCCTCTCCAGGTCTTTCCTGCTTTTCACATTCCGCTATAATTCCAAATAATTCAACAGGTATGCAAAGATCTTCATTTGACATAAACAGTACACCCCTTTCACCAGTATCCATGTTCAATGAACCAACTTTTTTCTTAGACTGCATACTTTTCAAAACTGTTAAAATGTGAATCTTCAAACGAGGGTCACTGAACTCCTTTGATGCCTGGCACATGACAGAAAATGCAAATACGGAATAGCATCAGATGCTATATGTTAACAGAGGTGTAAATTTCCTGAAATGATTTTTTTACTGGAAATGAATCTTACCACTTGTAATACTGTTTCATAAGGATATTTTCCAATCTGAGCTTCAGACAAAAAGCCAACCTGGTTTTGTGGGGTGGGGAACACAAATTAATTCACTCTTAGATGCCAAAAAAATCCATTTATTCAACATGTATATTAAAAAAGAGATGCATGAAGCTTACCCAATCATTATCTCTAGCTAATACAACAAGGTATTTAGTGCTTAAAGGAATTTTATGCATCTGACAAAAGGCTGTGACCAATTGCCAGTGCTGGCTTGTGGCTTTCTGTTGAGACCTTAATTCAGCTCCATCTCCATTTCCACTTGACAACCAAGAACCACATGTCATACCATTGGATGGATAAGGCAGACTTGCTTTTTCCAAATTCTGAAGAACAAGGAGTAGAGCTCGTGATGGTTGATTGAAAATGCTGCTGTTTCCATCACTATTTACCATCATGCCACTAGAAAAATTATGAAGATAATCATCTGCCAACGTTCTAGCAAGAGATTCTGTTGCACCAACTTCAACGGGTGTTGGGCGAAATACAGATCCCCTAGGAGATAGTTGCCTATAGTGATTGTTCTCTGCCGATTTGTAGAAAGAAGATATTCTTCTCAGGGCAGCAATGTCAATTTGGAGAGTACTAGCAGACAAACCACATAGCTCCAAAAGAAAAGCACATGATGCCACCAATACAGTGTCATTAAAATGCTCGATAGCAAGGGGTATAACCTGAAAAACGAAGGGGAAAATGAGTTGCATTACAACCAGATGCGAACAGCACAGAATATATTTGAGTTCTTAATATCCAGCTTCAGTTTGAAACTTCAACCAGCCACTTGACATTAAGGGCTTGTTTGCCTTTCTCGATTAGTTGCAAACTTGCAATGTACAGTCTATTCAATAATTTACCCGGGACTTTTGCAAGGTGTAATCCTTCAAATTCCTTAATCAGCAATCTTTTGTGGGAGGGCTATAAAGTTACCCACCTTGTGGAGGCAGATCTATTATGGGTTAAAAGACTCCTAAGTCCCTCAAATTTGAAGCAATGTTCAAATACAAAATTTATAAATAAGATTTATGAAACTATAAACATTGTATGAAAAAAGGTTATTGCAATAAATGTGTGCACATATCTTTTGTAAAACTAAATTATAAATAATAACTCCATATAACTCATAAACATGATATGATGCATAAAATCCAACAGAATATGACATGATCCCAGTCATATAAAATGAAAACACTAAAATACATATACTACTGAGTTATGCTCAGATAATAATGAATAACAATTTTTATTAAAATGTAAAATAGTCTAGTTTACTAATATTTCAATTATTAATCTAAAAGATATATTGCTCAATTAATCTCCCAGATCAAAAGTTCATGTAAAAGATCTACCATTGCTAGTCACATGCACATGAGTGGTTGGCTTGACCTATTGAAAGGGTCCCTCAGACAGCAAAATATGGCCAAAATGGATAACTGCAGAACAATTACTTATCCTTTACAGCAATCTCAGCTTGAATTAAATCATCACTCCACAAACTGCTAACACACAATCACATCTCAGAACAAGGGCTAAACTACACAATTTAATCACACGGCTCTTGTGCTCAATTGGAAGCAGAACACCGAACAAAGTTCCCGACTCCACAAATGTAATGTAATGCACTTATTAAACAAGTTATGGCAGTTTCAAAGAAAAAAAATATATATATATAAGTTATGGCAATCTGTGACAACCATAAAGAGAAAAGGAAGAGATTAACATAAAGATCATTGTATTGAATTCAGCACAACCAAAAAATGGAATCACATCTACCATGGCAAAAAAAAAAAAAGTAAACTTGCAGCAAACCACGGTTTTTAGGAGCATTATTCTTACAGATGAGAGAAGAGAGCCTTCACTCTCAGTTATTGGTGCAAGGAGAATTTGCACATCCGATTGGACATTTGTTTGCCCGTTTGATGGAGTTTCAGGGTGTCTCTGATGCTTATTATCAGACTTCAACTTCTGAATCCTAGCTGAGAGGAGATGATTTAAAGCGGCCAATGCACGCCCACGATGCAAATGATGTTCAAGTCCGATGTCAGCTCCCTGAAACCATTAAACAAAGTATAAATTATGTAACAGAAGGGATAAAAGCCATACAATTAACAGAAAACTTGAGCAATAGACTTATAACTTTATATACATAATTACAGTTTTGTCTCCCCAAGAGAGGACAGAGTTATTTCAGAATTTGGAGCCTAAAACTTTCACACGAGTATTTTTGGGAGACAAATTGAAGCATTCGGCATTTGTTAAGCATAACCAAGGATTTTCAGAGACAGAGATCAATCACCTCAAGAGAAGATGCATAGAGTTCCTCTTCTATATGTTTTTGGATGGCAGCTTCCCAGGATGTAGCACTTATCTCAGCATGACCACTGGAATTTACGACATAATAGATGTCTCTCAGAATTGAAAGTTCTTCAGTCTCCGAGTCAGCTAACGATTGCCAACCAATTGGACCCTGTTCAGAAAGAAATAAGGTAAGAGAAGGAGGGAAACGAAATAGAATATTTATTCTATCTGATGAGCCAATTCGCAACGGCTCATGGCACAAATACTAAACATTCATTTTTATGATAAGGGTAACATTAATTTGGTATCACTTATGAATTCATCTGAAATTTTCATCCAATTTATCCGAAGTGGCAATCGCAGCACCACATGGACTACCACCTCTTTCTGACTAATCACAAGGTTGGGATCCTTTTGTGACATCATTTCTGACTCAAAGTGAGAGCTTTTTAGCCAATTTTAAACCCTAATTTTATTATCTAACATCTTTTGAAATAAATATTGTTCTCTTAACACTTCAAACCAATGAGCACACATATTTTTTTCCTCTCCAACACCCAAAATTAACTTTGTTTAGCCTAAGTTCCTCAATTGAATTGACCCACAGGCTCAATGTTAATGGTAATAAGCCCTAACCCCAATATAAATTTCCAATTTTCCTTTATTTTTAATCTCCACCCACAATGATATTTGCCATCACTTGTCACTGGCCAAGACCCGCCACCAGTTCACTACCACCATTATTGCTCTCACCAAGACACCAACATCAGCAACCCTTCTCACGACATTTGAGTGGCATAGCTAGCGCCCACCACTTCCTCTTCAGGTGATGGAGGTGATGTGGACACAGTATGAAGCTAATAGCTAAACATCAAAAGCTTATCCTTTTCTTAATTTCTTCTCTTTTCGTTTTTTTATTGTTGGGAATTTCCAATTACCTGATGCAGCAGAGATGATGCTACTGTTGAGTTACGCTAACAAAGATGGAGAAGAGATTGTCCAAAAGCAATGGCTTGTTTCCCGCATATGTTGGAAATCTCACTAAGAACATGAATTTCCGATTGAACATTTAGAAGAGTCCTAGTGTTATGAATCAAGGAATAGAACTAAAAACATATTTCTGGAAATTCCCAACGGGATGTAGCTGGAGAATCAACATTCTTAAACACATTAACTCAAGTACTGGTCTTTAGCTAGGAGGCATTTGAGAATGATGCCAATGATGAGTCAGAAAAGAGGTGGCGGTTCATGGGTTTCATTTTCCACAGAGGATAAAAATAGGATGGCAATTTAAGATGGAACTGTTGTATGGAAAAAATATGAGTTTAACACTCATTATGACACATTTATGTTTAGAACCAAATTTGATGTGGCTGGCCTAGCTTAGTGACTTTTTGATCAATCAACCTTAAAATTAACGTGGAAACTGTGTAGCATAGTAAATCTGTGTAAACAAAGTCCCATAGTAAAAGAGACAGTCCTCACAAATGTGCGGATAATGAAACCAGTTTCAAAATAACCTGCACATAGAGCTGAATCAATCTCCGGACAGTCTTAGGGAACCAGCATGGGATCATCTGCAGAATTGACGTATCTCGTACTGAAGAGAAGAAAACACCTTCACGCCAATTCAAGTAGTCTAACAAATCAGTGTAGCCTGACACTATATACCAAATGAAACAGTTAGAGGACAATAAGTGAACAGAAATGAGTGTTTCAGTCTTAAAATATTTCATATATGAACGGACAAGGAAAAGAGTAAGAAAAGGTTAAAAGAACTTACTTTTTGCCTTAAGAGCCAAATTGCTGGAAACAGAGTCTTGACCAAAACATGCTGCCACAATGGTGTGCCACAATGTAGGGAAGCGATAAAGGGCTGGTCTAAGGTTTTCCAAAGTGCATTGAGTGGAACTACATTGCCTGTTTACACTACCACTACTAAGGCATTCTTGTAGAGGTGCAGGAGCAAACATTAATGTGGCTAAAGCTGCCATTTCCCCTGCTCCTTCTGCAATATCGTCAACAGCTTGAATGATGTCATCTGTCTCCAGAACAGTAAGCTTATTACCTGGAATTAAATTACGGGAAGCAACTGCACGCGCATTAGAAAATGATGCATCGTATTCTTTTCCTTTAATCCTCATCAAGAGCAAGCAGTTTGCCCACTCATTATCACCCTGAAAAAATATGCCATATTGATAAATAACCTCAAAATTGTTGGACTTGCATAAAGTATGACATTACCCTGTCAGAAATCTCTCACAAAGATTATGAATTAAATTTGCGGAACAACAATCAATTGCATGACTTTGAAGACCAAAAAATTATGCAATGTCTACCTTCTACTATGTGTATCCCCTATAACCAGAAGAAAAGAAACTAATGTAGAAACAGCTATACTTACTGCTGCCTCCAGTAAAAAGGAAAGAGAATCATGGTCAATAGCCAGTTTGTGAAGGTCAAGATAAATGTCCAGAAGGTGCAGCAAGTTATTCTGCGAGCAGAAGCGTATAACAACTTTATGCAGAGCTCGAGATATATCTGGATCGATTGATGCATCACCAATAACTAGTAGCGAATCAGATGAACTGTCATTGGCTCCTTCCAGGAATGAATCGCCATGTAAATCAATCATAAAGCCTGACTGGGCCAGCAAAGGTATGATATCTGCTGTACTGTGCCAGTAATCTGCCAAGAAGATATATTTTTTGGCCAGCTGCTGTTCCATAAGCCTCCTTAACCACACAGAACACACCCTATTTGCAGAAAACCCGAAAAGTCTGATGCTTGGAACACTCATGCTCACAGTATCCAACTCTTCAAGGAAGCTTGGCTCATTGTCATACTCAATGGATGAGGCTGGACGTATGTCATCCAGGCTGATGCTAAGGCTTCCACTAGATAATGCATATGGAGGAATTATTTCTAGCAGCTTGGAAACTTCTAAACAGTCATTGTGGCATACATAGTACTCAAGTTGTGATTCCCACAATACATTAACACCCATAAGAAGAGGTTGGTCCAGAAGTATCTGCACATGAATAACAACATATAAATCGTATGGAGTTTCCCAAGGAACCTTTTTCTCATGATCCATAATATAACAACAATACTTCGCATTCAATTTAGGTTTCCCGCCTTAAAGGTTTAACAGCCCTAGTTCAATTAACATTCCCAATCACCTACTGGGAATAACTAACAAAATGGTATCACCAATTTTTTAAATGATTAATAACCAGAAAGTATAAGCAGATTAGCGTGTCATATTTTTGTTCATCTCTCCTTCCAGATAAATCTTGAGAGGGAAGAGAATAAAGACTCCATTCCCACCATTTTTTCCATTGGTCATGGGGGCGCAGGATAAGCTGTTAAATTTAAGACTCGAAAAACCAGATAAACTTTATTAATAGAAGGGTGTCCATGCTATACAATTACTACATACAAGATTTGTTTTCTAGAATTGAGACAATATTTCTAAATAGTGGAGTAGTAATTTATATAAAGATTATTTTCTTTTCTTTTTTTATCTATCTATCTATCTATATATATATATATATATATATATATATAGGGCTGGCAAATCGTGCTATCGTGTCGTGTTTCGTGTCGACACGGTAGTGACACGACACGATAAGGCCAAACACGAACACGACACGATAAGGCCAAACACGAACACGACACGATAAGAATCTGTGTCGACACGACACGACACGATAACAACACGATAATTTTTGTGTCGACGTGACACGACACGTAACACGATAACAACACGATAACGACACGATAAGAAAATAAATTAATTTAAAATTGTATTAAATATATAAAAAATTATCGTGTCATTATCGTGTTATTATCAGATACGTGTCATTATCGTGTCGTGTCATATTAGGTAAATAACAGGTTAACGGGTTGTTAACAGGTTAATGGGTTACCTGTTAATTTTATCGTGCTTAACGGGTTGACACGAACCCGACACGAAATTTTCGTGTCGTTATCAGGTCGACCCGATAACGACACGAACCCGATAAGGCCAAACACTAACCCGCAATTTTCGTGTCGGATTCGTATCATGCTATCGTGTCGTGTCGAAAATTGCCACCCCTATATATATATATATATATACACATATATATGTGCACGCAGGCATACACCGACATGACATGCATACAGCATTGTACAGAATTGAAGTGCAACCATAATATCAATGTGGATCTCTCCTAAGATTACAGAAGCAGAATAAATGCTTCATTAAGCAGTTACTGATGACTCACGTCCCCTCAATCTGAAACACTATATATACTACTCCAACTACAAAATCAAAATATGCATTAGAGTGTTACTACAAGTATCTGAACACTCGTGATTAATCATAAAAGAAATATGAAAACATAACAAGCATAGGATGTAATAAAGAATGAAACACCAACTGAGGAAAATGTGAAGCTCTACTCAGTTGTGAATTAGTTGCAACACACCAAGCCTAAGTTCAGGTGGCTTATACGATAGTCCACAGGTAAGGGAAACATACTGCATACATAAAAGATGCATACACACTCAGATATATTGGTTTTTCCCCCAATATATTAGTACAATTTAGTTTTTACTATCAGCTGGCATGAAAATGTGCAAACTGTCATATCACGGATTAGGCTGTGTTCCTAGTCTGATTATAATGGGACAAAATTCTGACAATGATCAGAGCTCATTGTGCTAATTGAACAATAATCCACAGAAAGCAGAAATTTGGTAAGTGAGACTGCCTCCCACCTGAGAAGGGATTATGGTTTCTATGCTCAATGAATACACAAAATTCTACATAATTTCTTAATCATGACTTGGATTATTACACATCTCCAAACAGATCAAAAAAGCCTCTTTCAGGATCCTATAAAACTAAATATAACAATGCCTTATGCCTGAATCTTCAATTTATAAACATGCAAACAAAAAGAGCATATCTAAACCAAGAATCTCACATTTATCATTCATAACTGAGTCAAGAAAGACATAATAACGAGAACGTGCGTAGCTACAGGATGATGCTATATAGCGAAACAGACTCGGGTTTATCTGGATAGAGTCAATTAATGATTGCATTGGCCTAGTTATAGACTTACAGTATTAGTTCTAAGATGCACAATATTTCCCAGAAAACAAGGATATTGACAGAATGTATCAGGAAGTTAAAATCATCTGACTTACACGGTCGATAGTTCTTTGGTCCCAGGCATCTGACCATGCTGCGGCAGCAGCCCAATAAGCAGCATGCCTGCTGTCATCATCTACTTCAGAAGCGACAGAATGTTCATCAACAGTTGTCCATGAACCCAAAACAACTCCATCTATCTCACCACACATAATTTTAAGATTGTTAAATAGCGGGTGCAATAGGTGCAAACTTATCTCCCTGAGTGCATCTTCATTAGATGGTCTCTTAAGCTCCTTTTGCCGAGTAGCTAGCGTACTGAAGAAACTGTTGCAAGGATATACCCTCTGAAAATAACATTTGAGTGTAAGGAATTACCATGTGTTAAAATCTAAGAGCATAAAAGAATAAGGCACATATGTTTTGGTAGCATAAAGCCCTGGTGCCATTAAAAACATGCAAACTTGCCCTTACCACTAGTCAAGTCGAACAGCAGCATTTTTTTTCAGTGAATGTGCCTTGTAGCCTTCATTTTATCAGGCACATCATTACAAAATTAAAATTCCCAACCATTCTATGAAGGATGAAGATCTATATACCAATATACATTTGATCAATATGAGATTAAATCAGAACTACAATAACCCATTCTGTCACTCAATCATATAAAGAAATGGAAAAATTCCAATTCATTGCATCTCACACGAAATGTAGACTGGGGAGAGAGGAAAATTTTAAATAGAGATTTAAAGACCTTTTCTTTTACATTCTAGTTGATTTAAGATCTTGGAAAATATAGACCATAAAACTTTCTTGCGTACCTCTACTAGTGACAACATCTCCAATATTTTCAATTCATGTGGCCCAAGGTATCCATATCTTTTCATCTCTTCAGCAACTTGCACCCGCAGAGATCTTCTAATGGTTCCAAATACCAACTGCTTCAAGGTAGACTCAACATCCTCCCCAAGCTTTTGCAATGTAGTTATACCAAGCCCAGTCTCACCCTATCCATTGTAACTCACAAAAAAATTAGAACAAGACTAATAGGTTCTATCAACTTAATAAGCAGAATCAACCAACCTTTATAAATAAATCATAAGCAATCGCTCTTCCAGCAATTCGGACATCATTAAAGGTATCATGAGTTTCAGTTCCAGGTAACAAATTATTCACATGATGAAGATGCAACCTGAGTACTGCCAGAGGAAGACGACCAGAAAGTAATGCATCTTTTACGACAGTTCTAATGTCCATTTTATCCAACTCCCAACGTGCAATCATATCTTTGGGATTTTCAATGTTAAAAGTTCGTTTTCCAAAAGCGCTTCCTTCAGAAACTAGGACTGCTTTATTAAAGTTGTGAATATCTGGGGTTTGGGCACCAACTGTATCTGCAGGCACTAAAGCAAGATTTTCTACACTGCTCAATTCTGTTCCAGATGCAGGAAGCACCATTTCACGTTGATCTGATATATCCAACAATAAGGCATCATCTGAAACAACTGGGACCTTGGCTTCATCCTCAGCAATGTTCATCTAACACAAAAGAAAATGTTCCATAAACTACTGCTTTCCAGAATAATAAACAAAATAAGGAACTTACCGACTGTTGTCCTGGCCTTTTGAATTTGGCATTTAACTCCCCCTGCAACTTTCGGATAACCACCAAAAGTTGTGCCATTTCCTGAAGGTTTCTTGAAGTTGCCTCCTCATCGTGTTCTTTTTCAGTTAACATAAGATAAGCACCTTCATTACCTCTACTATCCCATGGCTTCTCTGCTACTTTCTTGTGATGCACTAGGCCATATTTACGTATGACCCTAGTTGCATAACCAGTGGCTAATGCTAGAAGCCTGCATCACATTCATTGAAATACCGTAACTTATACATAACCAAGCCATCCAAAAGAAAATCAACTGAAACTTATGTAGGAATATTAAATATGGTAAGCCATTAAATATGTCAATAATCAAGGTATTGAAATGAATGTTCCAGATCTCAACAAACAAAATTTTCTGACATTTGCTATAGGTTCAGCTTCTAACAATTTCTCTAAGTAAATCATGGGACTGTTATCAATTTGGGGCCTGGAAAATAGAATAACTATCAATGCGGGCTTAAAAGATAAAAACATCAATAAAGGGTCTGAAAGATTAACTTATCAATTAAAGCCCTAGATATTTAAGACTTTGTGTCATCTTATATTTTTTTGTTATTTCAAAATAATTATAAAATCATAATCAAAAAAATTATGAAATTTCATATGTATGAGAACTAAAAAAATAAATAAAGAATAAATAAATAAATAAATAAAATAATATAATATAATATAATATAATATAAAATCATTATATATTAATATTAAGACTATGAATCATGCCCTTAAATTTATGGGTCTTTAATTGATACTATATTTTATCTTTAAGGTCTTAAATTCATGTTTTAATCTTCCAGGTCCTGAATTGAAAGTTATTCTATCTTTTGGCCGTAAATTGACAAAAGTCCTAAAATATATGTTCCATCAAACAAGCTCACCAATCACCACATGGCTCCATGTATTTTGTGACTATAATATTCAAGGTATTACTACACTAATAAGGACATTGTGTCAAGATCTCAGATAACGGTAGTGGCTATGTGATGGATTAACAAAAGTTGATGGCTGCACTATGTTGTAATTTGGCATGTGGTAATCATAGATGAGGACATTGCAGTTATCTGGAGAAATGTATGGTGTTATTCTTCACTCAGGTCATTGGATCAATCTTGACACCTAAAGGTGAATCTTGGTGAGGCTAATGCGTTCTATACAGCAGTAACTGAAAATGTGTAGTAAGATAAGCCAATCCCATTTAAGCTGATCAGTAATTTATAAGAACAATTTCTGAGATGGAAGAATAAAGACATTAGTTACTAACACTTTTAACAGTTAAAACGTTTGACTAGCATATGAGCCACCATAAATTGCAAATAAGTTAGTCAATGAAGACCAGATCTAAATGTAATAATTTCTATAACTGATAACTTCTGTGTAATACTCATCGATAGGGCCTCACGTAAGTGCTAAAAGATCTTGTGCACCACAACCGTGATTATGGGCCCGAATCCGTCAGTATGGAACATTTCTTTTCCAATAGGACTGAAAAATAAGTAATTCAAGTCATCTGCATCTAGATCATGAAAGTTTAGAATCCATTTCCTATATTTCATAAGCTCCAATGTGAATTTATAAACCTTATGCAACCAAAAGTACTCAATTTTTTAAAATACAGTGGTTGAGAAACTTGACGTATATCATACCTCGATGCAGCAAAAACCTCATTATCGCTGCTTACTTTATAGGACATCAAATAAACAGCAGCAAAGAGCAATCTCAAGATGCCTTCCACTGCCAGATTGACCCCCATAAGCATTTCAAGAGAACTGTTTAACCAATTGAGAAGCGTACTTTTAGATTCTTCATCATGGCAATTCATCCAATATACTAATTATCAGGCAAAACGCAGATGTTAAAGTGTTATATACACAAAGAATTCATGTACTACGCGATTTCCATAGTAATTTCAGATTCTTCAGTATGTTTCACGCTGGCAGCTAATTAGTGATTAAATTAAGTAGAAAGCAATAAAACTATGTATGCTTACTTCTCAATTTCCTCAACTTCAAGGTAGTCCAAAGCCAACTGCAACTGCCGGATCCGAGGAATCCTCAATTCCCAACCTGAAAGATTTCAGTGGCAGCTGTTATGCATTTCACTTGTCCTATGTCTTTCTTCATTAATGAGCAAAACCTTGAGAGCTTAGCACGTCTACACCCACATATGACACCTACTGCAGTATTACAATTTACGAGAAAGGAAGAGATGCAAAAGGCTTTGGCATGAGTGGTAAAAAATTGGTCAGTTTTCCACAATTAATTTATTATATTATTATAAATAATAATTCATCTAATGGTTTCATTATCAAGTTGTAACAGATAACTACACTATCACACTGTATCTTATGTCAAGGGTCAATCAGCACGCAACAATTCAATATTACAGCAAGATCATTCAGGTATCACTGGAAAACATGTATTAAAACACGACTTGGATTCAGTATGCATCTAAAAGAAGTGGTCAATCAAGTTAATCATGAAACTACAGCTGGTTACCCCGGCCCCCAGGTCTCCTTGCCACATAAACCAAATTAAGCATTCAAAGCAAAAATGAAAGGTATTAAGAACCATCAACTTATAAATTAGGTGTCTATCATCAAAGATAAAGAAAAAAAAATCTGGGAGAAGTTTTCAAGGTTGAGGTACAAAATAGAGCACTCATATAATAATAGCGTAAAGAAGTGCACAAGCATTGAAATACCAAAATATACTTTAGCATATTCCATCAAGCCACAATTATATCTTAAATTTGTAGCACAAAGATTTCACATAAGTTGAAAATGCAAATTATAACATATATCAGTACAACCTCAAACTAAAAATTTTAAATTGCTATCTTTAAGGATGCTTTAGAATGCTAATGTGAGAATACAGGGCATCCCAAAAGGATAACTGGGAGCAGCCGTTCACAAATGAGAGTTTTAATTACTTTTGAGGAGATGCTCACCATTGACCAAGCATAATTTTTCCGCAACTTCAGGGCCTTCGTACAGAAGCACTCTATCCAGAACCTCCACTTTCCAAGGTGACCAGGGTTTTTTAGTTCCATCAACTCCCATAAGATCACTAGTTTTACACTTAATGCTACTAGTAGAATTTGGTAGACTATATCCAATTGCTTCAACAGGAATGAAATTTGACGGAACTGAAATTGAGGGAAGAACAACTGAGAGACCTTTTTCTGTCACTAAATATAAATAACCATTGAAATTGCAGCCAACAGCTTCATGGGAAGATGCCTCCCAACCAGGCATGCTATAATTCATGTCATCATTCACAATGAAATCTAATTGTAGATTGGCATGCTCAACTTGACACCACTTCTTCTCAAAACTGTATCTTTTAATCAGGCGAGTGACTCCAAAGGGAGAACAACAAATAACATCATCTTCACTGTATCCAGAATGGGGTAGAAAAACTTTTCTCATGAGGCAGGACGGAAAATCAGAAAGCGTAATATTCTTCTCATTCACTGTATGGGTTGCACCAGAAGAGGTGATGATATATATTCCACGGTGACCCCTCGAATCCTTGATATTACTATGTTCCATTTTCAGATTTTCTTTCGTAGGTAAAATACCAATGGGACAAGAATTTTTACCATGTACAGCTAATCTACTAATGTCGTGAAGTGCTGAAGTATTGAAAAGTACCCTTTGGTAGCCAACATCAGCACCCCCTACCCCCCATCCAGTTAAAAGTCCAAGGTCTGAATGGTGCTGATAAGGGATGTCTTCAAATGACAATTTATCCTCATGTAGATGGTTGTCGGTATGTATAACATCGATTACACCAGATTCATCCATCACACCCAACAGTGAGGAATGAGGAAACACCAAGAGCCTTTTAAACCTCCTTTTACTAACATTTTTTACGCCATGATATCTTACAGAATAGCCAGGTCCATTATTACTTGTGACATTAAAAGAGGACATATATGCACCAGTCATGGCACCATACAATGAGATTGAACCAGATGTACTTAGACATATAAGAAATCTATGAGAAAAGGTAAAATCTATCCACTCAAATGGGCCTGTATCTAGATTTTCATCAAGCTTTGCTGAATATACCCACTGTAGTCCCCAGCTCATTAATCTGGCCACTGAAACCATAACTCTACTGTATGTTCCATCATCTACATAGCTGGTATTAACAGATGTTGGATTAATATTGACTAGAGTAAATCCAACTAACTGATACGAATTGTCAGAAAACACCTTGACGCACTTATACAAACTGCTCGTAACACCACTACTAGAGTTAGACGCAGTATCATCCTCAAGTTTTATGACAGATGAACTAAGATTTGGACCAGGTTTATTAATACTAGAACCCAAAACCGGCATGTCAGAATTCACTTGATCACGTGATGCGGTACTACCATGAGAATGGAAATCCAAGAATGGTGAATCATGATCAAGTATCTTGAATGAAATAACTGCTTTGTTGGGAAGTAATGATCTCACTGGAAACCTAGTATATGCATCATTACCTGATGTTAGTCTTTCAACTTTAGTCAAGAAACTGCGCATCCATATTTTTGGACTAGCTGACTGATGATCCTCAGTTGTCGACGGCCCCCAATCTACCCATGTCCCTTGTTCTACACATGCTTGCTCAGGTTTTAATACTTCACTAGATTCATCAAATTGAGAAAAGGCATGTACAACTACCCCGTGTTTTCCGGACACAAAAAGTAGCTCTTGAAATGGTGCCCTATCATGCTGATCACATGTATTCCCACATAGACCCCAAGCCACTGACTCTACATCTGATATAAAGACATTTGTAGATTCTGGGAGACTGATTCCTGATGTATGGTCTATACCACTAACAAACTCTACAGATTCAGAAGAGATAGAAACATTTTCCCTTGAACCAGAGATACTGGGCACGCTTGATTCATGAGGACTAACAAATGTTTCATCAGAAGTAATTTCAGGATCCTTATCACTTACACATTGACCTGCCAAAATAAAACCGTAAGCAAATAAATGCAATTCTTTGAAACATAAGAAGTTATGCCCTCAATACCAATGATAACTACAATTTTTGGAAGTTACCTTTAACTAAAGGAAGCAGTAATGCCTCAGAATCATTAGAAAGTAACAGCAATGACTTCCTTGTCGGAGAAATAAAACCCTCTCTAAAATTGGAAGGATTATACGGAAATTCAGAGGGGCCCCACTTCCGCAACTGCAGGACTGGATGGCTATCCTCAATGGGACAGGAATCAAAGTCCATTTAGGCCCCTGCATATAAGGAAATATCCAGGAGGAATTCACTAAAACCGTCCATAGAAAGCCAAAGAATAAATATAAGATTCTTAACATGTATTTATTGAGTTACAAAAAATGAGACTCTTAAAGCAAAGTTACAGAACCTCCTTTCCCAGAAGTGAAGTTAACTACACAATGAAATCATTCCACTACAAATACAGAACCATACGAACATTAAATCCGCAACAGTGAAGTTAGCAGCATAAGTTAAATTCCCAGCTCAAATGTTCAAAAATTAAGAGAGCATAACAGAGCTCAGAAAAACAAATCATTCATTCAACTCGTGTACAGCAATATACAATACAACACAGATGTAAACAATATAAATCACAGCGAACCAATACTTCAACTACATCTCACCCTAATTTTCAACATCCAACGCAAGTTCAAGCAACAATTGTGGTATGTAGAACACAAAACAGATAAAAACAAATGCATGTGCGTATATATACATATAAAACAGTAGAACCGATGGACTGAACCTGATACGACAACGTTCTAGATGATCGGTTTCATCAATTGAAATGCAAGCGCTCTTCTCTTCCACTTTCAGCTAGATTGGAACAAGGAAAAATGGAAATTGGGAAAATTGGGGAGCACGATGTCTTCGATTTATTTAATTGGTTGTTTAATCAGTTTATCTATTGCATTATTTGTATTTACTTGAAATCGAGTTTTCAAAATAGGCTTATTTTGTTTGGATGCCCAAAACCTCTGACGTTGTTTTTTTTTTTTTTTTTTTATCTGATGTATAATTCATGGATTGGTCTTATATAGAATCAATTCCTTATAAGGAATTGAGTTGACTTGATCAACCTAAACTCTAAATATTCAAGAATATTGTGAATCATAAATATTGAAGAATATTGTGAATAAAAATTTTGACTATGTCAATTTTTTTTTATTAATTTTTTTTTTGTAATTTTTTTATTGGTAATTTTTTTTCCGAAATTGTGTGTCTTGAAAAGTGTAAATCAATATTACTAAAAAGTGTAACATAATATTAATAAAAAGTGTAACACGTTTTTTTTTATTAAAAAGTGTAAATAAATAGGAGTATAATTGAAAAGTGCAACACAACTTTTAATAAAAAGTGTAAATCATTATAACTAGAAAGTGCAAGTTAGTACGTATAACTAGAAAATGCAACACAATATTATTAAAAAGTGCTTTTTTTTTTTGACGGAAAAAAGTGCATGTCAATATACTTGAAAAGTGCAACACAATATTTTAATGAAAAGTGTAAGTTATTATAATTGAAAAGTGTAACAAAATACGACTAAAATGTGTAACATAACATTACTAAAAAGTGTAAGTCACTATAACTGAACATATTGTTGGAAATTGTAAGTCACTACAACTGAAAAATGCAACAAAATATGACTAAAATGTGTAGCATAACATTACTAAAAAGTGTAAGTTAATATAACTAAAAAATATTGTTGAAAATTGTAAGTCACTACAACTCACCCTCTCTACAAGTTCGGACTTTTAGATGAGACGGAATTCTTTCATGGTATCAGAGCAAACCGGGCAAACGACCTGGGTTCGATTCCTGTTGAAAGCACTCCACCCATTTAAATTGTCCACGGAATTCTTTCATGGTATCAGAGCAAACCGGGCAAACGACCTGGGTTCGATTCCTGTTGAAAGCACTCCACCCATTTAAATTGTCCACTCGATGGGCCTCCTCCCCAAAAAGGGTAAGAGGTGTTAATCCGGCCCACGAGTGAGGGGGAGTGTTAGGAATTAATATACAATGATTAATTCCCACCCTCTCTACAAGTTCGGACTTTTAGATGAGACGGAATTCTTTCAGCACTTTTATAATAAAAAAATATATGTGAAATTTATTAAATGTGAGAGTTGAACACTAGACCTCAAATATACACTTTTATAATAAAAAAATATATGTAAAATTTGTTAAATGTGAGAGTTGAACACTAGACCTCAAATATACACTTTTATAATAAAAAAATATATGTGAAATTTGTTAAATGTGAGAGTTGAACACTAAACCTCAACATAAAATAGACTATTCTCAACCATTTGAGCTACATAAATTACCATACATGTTTTTTCGCGTATTTTATTTTTATTGTTAATCTACCCACTTTTTAAAATGGACTCAATTCCTTGTAAGAAATTGAGTCTACAGGAGACCTACCCATAATTCATTTCATTTCACATGGTTTAATGCTATTTCTTCCCTTTTACTCCATCACCTATGTGTGTGAATTTTTTTTTTTTTTTTTTTTTTTTGAGGATTATGTGTGAATTCATTATTTATTGTACATACCTCATTTTTTATTTATACCACATACAAAATATAAAATTATTATAACTATTATACACACCTAAATTTAGATAATAATACCCTCTATATAATTTGAGGTATCATTAGTGTAAATACTTTCTCCATTTGAAAAATATATGTTTATTCTATTTAAATAGTTAATTTTTTAGTATTTTTTTTTTACTTTATTAACAAGATTGAGTATCTATCAATAATATTTTTTACTCATTATTTCACATATATTTTTTATAATTAAAATATGATTTTTTTAAAAACATGGATAAAAAGAACTGAACAAAATTTTACTAGAGAGTAAATAATTTTTTTTTAATCACCTATGTATGTGAATTTTTTTTATTTTTTTTTTAGGATTATGTGTGAATTCATTATTTATTGTACATGTCTCATTTTTTATTTATACCACATACTGTCAAGATGGATTCTGATCAGCTAGACGTCTCCAACTAATTAGAACACTTGAATATAGAAGAAATAACTGCTCTAGGATAGTAATTCAGAAAAGTAATCAACGAGACAAACAGCACACGAGAATTTAAGTGGTTCGATCAATGTGATCTACATCCACTGGACCAGATTAGTACTTCTTTGATTGATAAAGAATGTTTACACACTCATTCACTCGGAATTGGATATTTCCTCACTTCACTCGTGAACTCACACAACTCAAAGAATACAATAACGTACTAAATCTCTCATCCCAAAAAGGTGTCAACCTTTACAATGTACACAATCAAGAGTTTATAAAGACCAAAGGTAGTTGCTGCTGTTAGGAACTGTTTTGAGTAGTTATCAACCGTTTGCAACCGCTTGTAACAACCCATGTGCTCTGTTATTGCCCAACTGAAATGGTAGTTATGCCCTCAAGTTGTTGTAACTGTAAAACTGTTAGTTAAACTAACTAACTTCGAACCAGAAGACTTGCCCATAAAGATCAGATCACTACTTAGTGTTCTGATACCCAACTCTTCTGCTCTGATGATCAAAAGCTAACTCTGCTGATAGACTTCATACTGTGCTGATCTTAACTGCACTGACCAAGTACTGTGCTGACCCAAGTACTGTGCTGACCTGGTACTGTGCTGACCCAAGTACTGTGCTGATCTGGTACTGAGCTGATCTGGTACTGTGCTGATCTGGTACTGTGCTGATCTGGTACTGAGCTGATCTACTCTGCTGAAGTACTGATCTTAGTCCAATCTGCTGAAGTACTGATCTTAATCCAGTACTGTGCTGATCTTACTGTGCTGATCCCAACTGTGCTGAACTCTAAGCATCACCTTCTCATCTGATTGAAACCCTTCAACTCATCTGATAAGGCCTAAGTCATCTTATCTGATCCTATCAGCTCAGTAGTTTACTGTGCTGATTTAGAGATTATGAGATAACACTCACAATTCTCCACCTTTAGCTCATAATCGAACTAATCTCCACCAAAACAAAAAACACCAACACTATTCTCCTCAAAGAATAGCCTCCACTACTGATCTTCTGCCACAAGAACAGTAGCCTTCTCCTCAGAGGAATTAATGCAGTCCAATAAGTCTAAGACACAAGCCAAACTTCTCTTTTGGCAATGCCTTAGTGAACGCATCAGCAGGGTTCTCCTCAGTAGCAATCTTCACTACCTGGACTGACCCCTTCTCTACAATATCTCTTACAAAGTACAGCTTTACATCTATATGTTTAGTTCTCTCATGATACCCCTGATGCTTTGCAAGATGTATTGCACTTTGGTTATCACAGAAGACAGTCACACTTCTTTGTGATATACCAAACTCCTTCAAGATCCCCCTAAGCCACATGCTCTCCTTTACTGCTTCAGTCAAGGCTACATATTCTGATTCTGTAGTAGATAATGCAACTACGGACTGATGTATTGACCTCCATGATATAGCTGTACCAAATAAGGTGAATACATACCCTGTCAAGGACTTTCTTGTGTCTACATTGGCTGCATAGTCGGCATCAACATATCCCACCAGTGCTTCTCCCTCATCTGATATCTTCTGAAATTTCAGACCTTTCTCAGCTGATCCTAGAACATATCTCATGACCCATTTAACTGTCTCCCAATGACTCAAACCTGGATCACTCATGTATCTGCTGATTACACTCATTGCATGAGTAAAATCTGGTCTACAACACACCATAGCATACATTAAACTCCCTACTGCACTGGCATAAGGAACCTTACTCATCTGAGCTCTTTCTTGGCTGTTCTTGGGACACATCTGATTGGATAGCTTCTGATGCTGACCAATTGGTGTAGAAACTGACTTAGCTTCATTCATCCTGAATCTCTCTAACACCTTCCTCAGATAGGTAGGCTGACTAAGCTGAATTGCTCCCTCAACTCTACTGATCTCCATCCCAAGAATCACTTTAGCTTCACCAAGATCTTTCATCTCAAACTCCCTTTTGAGAATCTCCTTAACTTGATTGATACTGTTAATAGACTCCCCAGCTATTAACATATCATCTACATACAGCAGAAGATAGGTAACTGAACTCTCAACCCTCCTGAAGTAAACACAGCTGTCATACAAGCTTCTTGCAAAACCAACTGAGCAAATGTACTCATCAAACCTTAAGTACCATTGTCTAGGGCTTTGTTTGAGGCCATAGAGTGATTTTCTGAGTAAGCACACTTTGTCTTCTCCATCTTCTATGTCCAACCCTTCTGGTATTTTCATGTAGATCTTCTCATCTAAAGTCCCATGAAGAAATGCTGTGGTCACATCCATCTGATGCAGCTCCAATTCATATTGAGCAACCATAGCCAACAAGATTCTGATGCTACAATGCTTTACAACAGGTGAGAAGATTTCATTAAAGTCAATACCTTCTTTCTTTGTAAATCCTTTAGCTACAAGCCTTGCCTTGTACCTAATCTTGCCACCTCTCTGAGCCTCCACCTTTTTCTTGTAGATCCACTTACACCCAACAAGTTTCTTGTTCTTAGGCCTCTCAACAATCTCCCAAGTCTGGTTCTTGTTTAGAGATAACAGTTCTTCCTCCATAGCAACTAACCACTTCTCTTTGTCATGGCAGTTTATGGCTTCTGTGTAAGTTTTAGGCTCCAAAGACTCCACCTCAAGAGCTGCACATAATGCAAATGATACTATGTCAGCTTGACCATACCTCTGAGGTGGGTGGACTTCTCTTCTGGTTCTGTCCCTAGTCAGCTGATAGTCATGAAGCTCAGTATCACTATGAGTAATCTCCTCCTCATCTGGATCAATCTGATCTTCAGTTAGTGTTCTGATGTCACCATGCTCCACCTCCACCTGTGTCTCATCTGGTTTGTTGTGTGCTGTACTGGAGCTTGCCTCCTCTTTCAATGGCATTCTATTCTCATCAAAAGTTACATCTCTGCTGATAATACACTTCTGCATTCCAGCTTCTAGGCACCACAATCTATACCCTTTCACACCTGAAGGATACCCTATGAACACACATTTCAAGGCTCGAGGCTCAAGCTTATCTTGCTTGACATAGGCATATGCTGAACAACCATACACCTTCAAATTACTGTACTCAGCTGCATGGCCAGACCATAACTCTTCTGGGGTCTTAAATTGCACAGCTGAGGAAGGGCTTCTGTTTATCAAATAGGCTGCTGTTGACACTGCTTCTCCCCAAAATACTTTAGGCAATCCAGAGCTGCTCAACATGCATCTAACTCTCTCAAGTAAAGTCTGGTTCATTCTCTCAGCTACTCCATTCTGCTGAGGTGTACCTGGTACTGTTCTGTGCCTCACTATACCCTTCTTCTTGCAGAAAACATTGAACTCTTCTGATATGAACTCCAGCCCATTATCAGTTCTCAAATGCTTTAGATTCTTTCTAGAAATGTTCTCCACCTCAGTGAGCCATTCCTTAAATTTTTCAAATGCTTCTGACTTGGATTTCAGGATAGTGATCCATACCTTTCTTGAGTAGTCATCTATGATAGACATGAAGTATCTCCCACCACTTCTGGTCTGATTCCTAGCTGGCCCCCATAAATCTGAAGGGACATAGTCCAAAATTCCTTTGGTAGAGTGTGAACTCTTCCCAAACTTCAATCTCTTGGATTTCCCAAGAATGCAGTGCTCACACAAATCCAGCTTTGTGATCTTGTCACCACATAGCAATCCTTGCTTACTTAGCTCAAGTAGGCCCTTCTCTCCTACATGACCTAATCTTCTGTGCCACAACATTGAGTTGTCTTGCACCCTTGCCACATCTGATCTGCCAATAACTGTTCCCCCCTTAAGAAAGTAGAGATCATTTCTTCTCTCTCCTTTAAGAACAGTAAGCTTCCCCTTTGAAACTCTGAGTTCTCCACCTTCAGACTGGAATTTATAGCCCAATGAATCCAGCATACCAAGAGATATCAAATTTCTCTTGAGTTCAGGAACATACCTGACCCTCTTGAGAATCCTCACTACTCCATCATACATCTTCAAGTGTACTGTACCTTCACCTCTGACTTTGCAAGTGTGATCATTCCCTAACAACACAGAACCTCCATTCTGATGCTTAAAATCATGAAACCACTCTCTTCTTGGAGTCATGTGGAAAGAACACACTGAATCTAAAATCCAATCTTGCTGCTCTTTAGTGGAAGTGATGGATAGGGACTGAGCTGACTCATAGCCTTTCTGCTCCTTATCATCTTGGGTTTGATTTGCTTGATTCTTATCAACAGGGTTCTTAGGACCAGATTTTCTCATAAGCTGTTTGTACTTGTAACAAGTACTCTTAAAGTGCCCAGGTTTGTTGCAGTGGTGGCACACTACTTCCCCTTGATTTGACACTGCTGATTTTCCCTTATCAGCTCATTTGGGTTGACTAGACCCCTTCTTGGAGACAGACTTCTTCTGACCTCCCTTGATTGCCAATCCTTCCCCACTGCTACTTTTATCTCCTTGAGATGTCTTATTATGTAACAGCTTGGACTTGACAGCCAAGATCACATCCTCCAATGTGATTGCTTCCTTTCTACCATACAAGATGGTGTCCTTTAGGATTTCAAAGGACTTAGGCAGAGCACTCAACAAGATCAGAGCCTTATCCTCTTCCTCTAACTTGACATCCAAATTCTCCAGATCATCAAGAATCTTATTGAACTCATCTAGCTGCTCCGTAATGGGTTTGTCATCTCCCATTCTAAAGGCATACAGCTTCTGCTTCGAATAGAGTCGGTTAGCAAGAGTTTTCACCATGTATAGCTTCTCAAGCTTATCCCAAACCTCCTTCGCTGACTTCTCTTTAGCAACCTCCCTCAAGACCTTATCTCCAAGGCAGAGTAGGATCGTGCTTCGAGCTTTCCTGAGCAACTTGCTCCTTTCAGCCGCAGCTGTTGCAGATTCTTCTGCAATCTCTTCGAATTCTTCAAGAGCCTCGAATAATCCTTGCTGTTCAAGGAGGGCCTGCATCTTGACCTTCCACAGCCCAAAATCTCCAGTGCCTGTAAACTTCTCTATGTTGTACTTGGTAGAATTCCCCATCTTTAGATCTGCAGCTACTTCGGTTTCCCACAGACGGCGCCAATTGTCAAGATGGATTCTGATCAGCTAGACGTCTCCAACTAATTAGAACACTTGAATATAGAAGAAATAACTGCTCTAGGATAGTAATTCAGAAAAGTAATCAACGAGACAAACAGCACACAAGAATTTAAGTGGTTCGATCAATGTGATCTACATCCACTGGACCAGATTAGTACTTCTTTGATTGATAAAGAATGTTTACACACTCATTCACTCGGAATTGGATATTTCCTCACTTCACTCGTGAACTCACACAACTCAAAGAATACAATAACGTACTAAATCTCTCATCCCAAAAAGGTGTCAACCTTTACAATGTACACAATCAAGAGTTTATAAAGACCAAAGGTAGTTGCTGCTGTTAGGAACTGTTTTGAGTAGTTATCAACCGTTTGCAACCGCTTGTAACAACCCATGTGCTCTGTTATTGCCCAACTGAAATGGTAGTTATGCCCTCAAGTTGTTGTAACTGTAAAACTGTTAGTTAAACTAACTAACTTCGAACCAGAAGACTTGCCCATAAAGATCAGATCACTACTTAGTGTTCTGATACCCAACTCTTCTGCTCTGATGATCAAAAGCTAACTCTGCTGATAGACTTCATACTGTGCTGATCTTAACTGCACTGACCAAGTACTGTGCTGACCCAAGTACTGTGCTGACCTGGTACTGTGCTGACCCAAGTACTGTGCTGATCTGGTACTGAGCTGATCTGGTACTGTGCTGATCTGGTACTGTGCTGATCTGGTACTGAGCTGATCTACTCTGCTGAAGTACTGATCTTAGTCCAATCTGCTGAAGTACTGATCTTAATCCAGTACTGTGCTGATCTTACTGTGCTGATCCCAACTGTGCTGAACTCTAAGCATCACCTTCTCATCTGATTGAAACCCTTCAACTCATCTGATAAGGCCTAAGTCATCTTATCTGATCCTATCAGCTCAGTAGTTTACTGTGCTGATTTAGAGATTATGAGATAACACTCACAATTCTCCACCTTTAGCTCATAATCGAACTAATCTCCACCAAAACAAAAAACACCAACACTATTCTCCTCAAAGAATAGCCTCCACTACTGATCTTCTGCCACAAGAACAGTAGCCTTCTCCTCAGAGGAATTAATGCAGTCCAATAAGTCTAAGACACAAGCCAAACTTCTCTTTTGGCAATGCCTTAGTGAACGCATCAGCAGGGTTCTCC
Source organism: Galeopsis tetrahit (assembly GCA_963675135.1). Lineage (NCBI taxonomy): Eukaryota > Viridiplantae > Streptophyta > Magnoliopsida > Lamiales > Lamiaceae > Galeopsis > Galeopsis tetrahit. The sequence goes on from OY776120.1 coordinate 4,043,284, forward strand.
TCAGTAGCAATCTTCACTACCTGGACTGACCCCTTCTCTACAATATCTCTTACAAAGTACAGCTTTACATCTATATGTTTAGTTCTCTCATGATACCCCTGATGCTTTGCAAGATGTATTGCACTTTGGTTATCACAGAAGACAGTCACACTTCTTTGTGATATACCAAACTCCTTCAAGATCCCCCTAAGCCACATGCTCTCCTTTACTGCTTCAGTCAAGGCTACATATTCTGATTCTGTAGTAGATAATGCAACTACGGACTGATGTATTGACCTCCATGATATAGCTGTACCAAATAAGGTGAATACATACCCTGTCAAGGACTTTCTTGTGTCTACATTGGCTGCATAGTCGGCATCAACATATCCCACCAGTGCTTCTCCCTCATCTGATATCTTCTGAAATTTCAGACCTTTCTCAGCTGATCCTAGAACATATCTCATGACCCATTTAACTGTCTCCCAATGACTCAAACCTGGATCACTCATGTATCTGCTGATTACACTCATTGCATGAGTAAAATCTGGTCTACAACACACCATAACATACATTAAACTCCCTACTGCACTGGCATAAGGAACCTTACTCATCTGAGCTCTTTCTTGGCTGTTCTTGGGACACATCTGATTGGATAGCTTCTGATGCTGACCAATTGGTGTAGAAACTGACTTAGCTTCATTCATCCTGAATCTCTCTAACACCTTCCTCAGATAGGTAGGCTGACTAAGCTGAATTGCTCCCTCAACTCTACTGATCTCCATCCCAAGAATCACTTTAGCTTCACCAAGATCTTTCATCTCAAACTCCCTTTTGAGAATCTCCTTAACTTGATTGATACTGTTAATAGACTCCCCAGCTATTAACATATCATCTACATACAGCAGAAGATAGGTAACTGAACTCTCAACCCTCCTGAAGTAAACACAGCTGTCATACAAGCTTCTTGCAAAACCAACTGAGCAAATGTACTCATCAAACCTTAAGTACCATTGTCTAGGGCTTTGTTTGAGGCCATAGAGTGATTTTCTGAGTAAGCACACTTTGTCTTCTCCATCTTCTATGTCCAACCCTTCTGGTATTTTCATGTAGATCTTCTCATCTAAAGTCCCATGAAGAAATGCTGTGGTCACATCCATCTGATGCAGCTCCAATTCATATTGAGCAACCATAGCCAACAAGATTCTGATGCTACAATGCTTTACAACAGGTGAGAAGATTTCATTAAAGTCAATACCTTCTTTCTTTGTAAATCCTTTAGCTACAAGCCTTGCCTTGTACCTAATCTTGCCACCTCTCTGAGCCTCCACCTTTTTCTTGTAGATCCACTTACACCCAACAAGTTTCTTGTTCTTAGGCCTCTCAACAATCTCCCAAGTCTGGTTCTTGTTTAGAGATAACAGTTCTTCCTCCATAGCAACTAACCACTTCTCTTTGTCATGGCAGTTTATGGCTTCTGTGTAAGTTTTAGGCTCCAAAGACTCCACCTCAAGAGCTGCACATAATGCAAATGATACTATGTCAGCTTGACCATACCTCTGAGGTGGGTGGACTTCTCTTCTGGTTCTGTCCCTAGTCAGCTGATAGTCATGAAGCTCAGTATCACTATGAGTAATCTCCTCCTCATCTGGATCAATCTGATCTTCAGTTAGTGTTCTGATGTCACCATGCTCCACCTCCACCTGTGTCTCATCTGGTTTGTTGTGTGCTGTACTGGAGCTTGCCTCCTCTTTCAATGGCATTCTATTCTCATCAAAAGTTACATCTCTGCTGATAATACACTTCTGCATTCCAGCTTCTAGGCACCACAATCTATACCCTTTCACACCTGAAGGATACCCTATGAACACACATTTCAAGGCTCGAGGCTCAAGCTTATCTTGCTTGACATAGGCATATGCTGAACAACCATACACCTTCAAATTACTGTACTCAGCTGCATGGCCAGACCATAACTCTTCTGGGGTCTTAAATTGCACAGCTGAGGAAGGGCTTCTGTTTATCAAATAGGCTGCTGTTGACACTGCTTCTCCCCAAAATACTTTAGGCAATCCAGAGCTGCTCAACATGCATCTAACTCTCTCAAGTAAAGTCTGGTTCATTCTCTCAGCTACTCCATTCTGCTGAGGTGTACCTGGTACTGTTCTGTGCCTCACTATACCCTTCTTCTTGCAGAAAACATTGAACTCTTCTGATATGAACTCCAGCCCATTATCAGTTCTCAAATGCTTTAGATTCTTTCTAGAAATGTTCTCCACCTCAGTGAGCCATTCCTTAAATTTTTCAAATGCTTCTGACTTGGATTTCAGGATAGTGATCCATACCTTTCTTGAGTAGTCATCTATGATAGACATGAAGTATCTCCCACCACTTCTGGTCTGATTCCTAGCTGGCCCCCATAAATCTGAAGGGACATAGTCCAAAATTCCTTTGGTAGAGTGTGAACTCTTCCCAAACTTCAATCTCTTGGATTTCCCAAGAATGCAGTGCTCACACAAATCCAGCTTTGTGATCTTGTCACCACATAGCAATCCTTGCTTACTTAGCTCAAGTAGGCCCTTCTCTCCTACATGACCTAATCTTCTGTGCCACAACATTGAGTTGTCTTGCACCCTTGCCACATCTGATCTGCCAATAACTGTTCCCCCCTTAAGAAAGTAGAGATCATTTCTTCTCTCTCCTTTAAGAACAGTAAGCTTCCCCTTTGAAACTCTGAGTTCTCCACCTTCAGACTGGAATTTATAGCCCAATGAATCCAGCATACCAAGAGATATCAAATTTCTCTTGAGTTCAGGAACATACCTGACCCTCTTGAGAATCCTCACTACTCCATCATACATCTTCAAGTGTACTGTACCTTCACCTCTGACTTTGCAAGTGTGATCATTCCCTAACAACACAGAACCTCCATTCTGATGCTTAAAATCATGAAACCACTCTCTTCTTGGAGTCATGTGGAAAGAACACACTGAATCTAAAATCCAATCTTGCTGCTCTTTAGTGGAAGTGATGGATAGGGACTGAGCTGACTCATAGCCTTTCTGCTCCTTATCATCTTGGGTTTGATTTGCTTGATTCTTATCAACAGGGTTCTTAGGACCAGATTTTCTCATAAGCTGTTTGTACTTGTAACAAGTACTCTTAAAGTGCCCAGGTTTGTTGCAGTGGTGGCACACTACTTCCCCTTGATTTGACACTGCTGATTTTCCCTTATCAGCTCATTTGGGTTGACTAGACCCCTTCTTGGAGACAGACTTCTTCTGACCTCCCTTGATTGCCAATCCTTCCCCACTGCTACTTTTATCTCCTTGAGATGTCTTATTATGTAACAGCTTGGACTTGACAGCCAAGATCACATCCTCCAATGTGATTGCTTCCTTTCTACCATACAAGATGGTGTCCTTTAGGATTTCAAAGGACTTAGGCAGAGCACTCAACAAGATCAGAGCCTTATCCTCTTCCTCTAACTTGACATCCAAATTCTCCAGATCATCAAGAATCTTATTGAACTCATCTAGCTGCTCCGTAATGGGTTTGTCATCTCCCATTCTAAAGGCATACAGCTTCTGCTTCGAATAGAGTCGGTTAGCAAGAGTTTTCACCATGTATAGCTTCTCAAGCTTATCCCAAACCTCCTTCGCTGACTTCTCTTTAGCAACCTCCCTCAAGACCTTATCTCCAAGGCAGAGTAGGATCGTGCTTCGAGCTTTCCTGAGCAACTTGCTCCTTTCAGCCGCAGCTGTTGCAGATTCTTCTGCAATCTCTTCGAATTCTTCAAGAGCCTCGAATAATCCTTGCTGTTCAAGGAGGGCCTGCATCTTGACCTTCCACAGCCCAAAATCTCCAGTGCCTGTAAACTTCTCTATGTTGTACTTGGTAGAATTCCCCATCTTTAGATCTGCAGCTACTTCGGTTTCCCACAGACGGCGCCAATTGTCAAGATGGATTCTGATCAGCTAGACGTCTCCAACTAATTAGAACACTTGAATATAGAAGAAATAACTGCTCTAGGATAGTAATTCAGAAAAGTAATCAACGAGACAAACAGCACACAAGAATTTAAGTGGTTCGATCAATGTGATCTACATCCACTGGACCAGATTAGTACTTCTTTGATTGATAAAGAATGTTTACACACTCATTCACTCGGAATTGGATATTTCCTCACTTCACTCGTGAACTCACACAACTCAAAGAATACAATAACGTACTAAATCTCTCATCCCAAAAAGGTGTCAACCTTTACAATGTACACAATCAAGAGTTTATAAAGACCAAAGGTAGTTGCTGCTGTTAGGAACTGTTTTGAGTAGTTATCAACCGTTTGCAACCGCTTGTAACAACCCATGTGCTCTGTTATTGCCCAACTGAAATGGTAGTTATGCCCTCAAGTTGTTGTAACTGTAAAACTGTTAGTTAAACTAACTAACTTCGAACCAGAAGACTTGCCCATAAAGATCAGATCACTACTTAGTGTTCTGATACCCAACTCTTCTGCTCTGATGATCAAAAGCTAACTCTGCTGATAGACTTCATACTGTGCTGATCTTAACTGCACTGACCAAGTACTGTGCTGACCCAAGTACTGTGCTGACCTGGTACTGTGCTGACCCAAGTACTGTGCTGATCTGGTACTGAGCTGATCTGGTACTGTGCTGATCTGGTACTGTGCTGATCTGGTACTGAGCTGATCTACTCTGCTGAAGTACTGATCTTAGTCCAATCTGCTGAAGTACTGATCTTAGTCCAGTCTGCTGAAGTACTGATCTTAATCCAGTACTGTGCTGATCTTACTGTGCTGATCCCAACTGTGCTGAACTCTAAGCATCACCTTCTCATCTGATTGAAACCCTTCAACTCATCTGATAAGGCCTAAGTCATCTTATCTGATCCTATCAGCTCAGTAGTTTACTGTGCTGATTTAGAGATTATGAGATAACACTCACACATACAAAATATAAAGTTATTATAACTATTATACACACCTAAATTTAGATAATAATACCCTCAATGTAATTTGAGGTATCATTACTGTAAATACTTTCTCCATTCAGAAAAATTTTACTCGATATATTTTTTTGGTTCATAAAATATATGTTTATTCTAGTTAAATAGTTAATTTTTTTGAGTATTTTTTTATTCGTTTTAACTCTTTTTTTAGAAAATACATTGTTAAAATTTAATAAAAATTATACTCCAGTATTACTTAAATTTATATACAGAAAATAGAAGAATTGTGTATTAAAAATAAATAAAAAACGTCAAACTAGCTGTTTGCGGTTTGTTAAAATTCAAAACCGAAACGGAACCGTCATTTTTCGGTTACGGTTCAATTTTTGAACCGTAATCGACGATTTGACAAATCGGTCGGTTTGACGGTTCGACGGTTACAGTTTGAGCATGTCTAGGTAGGGGTGTGATTTAGAGGGTTAAGGATTTGAGGATCTGTTATTCTCCCTCACGCGATTATGGTTAGCGATTCTTGAAGAGTCAAGTGTTTCTTTTGTGCGATTTTGATACTTAATTTGTTTGTGCAATTAGGAGGGCAAATCATAATATTACAAAAAAAAAAAAAACATTGGTTTCATTAAAAAAAGTTGTTTTGATAGCATCCGGCTTGGAGACTTGTGGCAAATTCAGCAACTCCAGCGGCCATGTCCGACAAATTTGGTCGAAAACGTCATAGTGTATTGAATTGTAAAACTTAAAAAAAGTTATGTACTCCGTATTAAATTATTGAGAAAAAACATATTATAGTTGATAAACACCCTAAATGTGACAAATTTTATGCAGCCAACCCTCAACATAGAAATTGTGTGGTATGCAATGGCTCCGGTGGCCACGTTGAACTAAATTTGACTGAAAAACGTCGCAGTGTATCGAATTACAATTTAAAAAAAAAAAAGATGTATTGAATTGTAAAGAAAATGTATAATTGATAAACATCTTAAAATTGTTTTTTATGCAATTAATCTATATACTGTTAATTTTCTTGTTGTTAAACGTGTTTGTGTTAAGATATACTTGAGTTAAATAAAATGAAAAAAATAAATACAAAATATTGTATTAAAAAGATTAATAACATTGTATATCTAAGCTAACATATTAACTCAAAATTTATTTTAAAAGTTAATAGATACTCGTTTTATCCATTAAAAATATTCTTACTTATTTTATTGAGACATTTACTACCTAAAATTATTTGGAATAATATACTAGCATGAACTACAACAAGAATCATACATAATAAATACTCAAAAGTTAGGAAACCTAAAATCATTATAGGATTGACAAGTCATTGGATGACAAATTAAAACATTTTAGCCTTTTACCATAAACCAATTTCACAGTTTCACCTTAAATTCTTCAACTAATTTGACAACCAAAAACCCCTCATTTTTAAATATCACTACGTTCCTCCATTTCCATATGATCTAACAACTCTGAGAAAAAAAAAACAACTTTCTTGTCTTCTTCCTCTTTTTTTATACTTACATTGTTAATTTCTTCGGCTCAAATGATACTCAGTATTTTTTTTTCTCCACTACAACTTTGAAATCTTGACAGAGTGAAATTAATTTTAAAACGGTTTAAAGTATAAACATCGAATTTTCATTGTTCTAAAGATTGAGAGTTTTGCAAGTTCTTGTGTGTGTGTTTTTTTTTTTTAATTACATTAAATACCCATCTCTTTTTTTCCCTCCCCATGACTCGAACCCAGGATCTAAGACCTAGGTAGTGGTGTTCTAACCACTTGAGCTATCCCACTTTGTCGCAAGTTCTTGTGTGCTGATTGGTTGGACAAAGTAAGCCTTGTAATGCGAATTTTTTTTGTACTGTTTATGGGTATGACTTATACTCCCTCTCGTGATTATTTGCACACTTTTCTTATTTGAACTTCTCAAAATTACTTGCACACTTTTAATATGAAAATACCCCACAAAATTAATAAACTCACAACATCATTTTATTTTCAAATTTGTCACTCCTTTTTTCCATACATTTTACTTTACACATCATCAAATTCACTTTACAAATCATCAAATTACCTAAAATACCCCTCTTTTTATCTTAAATCATCAACTACTAAATTCACTTTTCTTAAACAACGTGCTAATCCTGGAACGGAGGAAGTACAATTTTTTATAAAATATTGATTTACTTATATAAAAAAATAAATCATTCTAACAACAGTGAAGTTAAGTTCAAAATTGTTAATATATTTAAACATATAATTTAGAGTTATAGTATATTTATGTATTATCCCTCGCCCCATAAAATGTGTATATATTTTTTTTTTAGACCCTTCACATAAAATGAGTTTATTTTCTTTTTTTTAAACAACATTTACTTTATATTCTCTCAACTTTATCTATTTTATACTCCCTCCGTCCCCTGGAAAGTTACCCAACTTTTCTTTTTCATCCGTTCCAAAGAAAACTACCAATTCACTTTTGGTAATTATTCTCTCTCACATTTCATTATATGTTGCTCTCTCTCAATCACATCACCTCTAATACATCCGTGTCCGAAGCTCATGGATAGTTTTCCCCGGGACGGAGGGAGTAATAAATAATTTTTTAAAAAAGTTATGTAAAAACAGCCAAATACATTTTTTTTTTAAATCAAAACCTCAATTTATTGACAGCTGCAAATACCATTCGATATGCCCACCACAAATGTCGGGGGGTCGTACCACACTTGGGGACTCGGGAATGTCCTAGCAGCCCTAGCGAGTCGATGAGCTTTAGTGTTAGCTTCTCGACTAATATAGTGAATCGAACAGGAATTAAATGTCAACATAATTCTCTTACATTCTTCAATAAAATCTCCAAAGATCGACTCTTGTATCGCAGCACTGTTTACCGCGTCGGCCACCAACTTGGCGTCTATCTCCACCAGTATCTGAGTATGCCCCATACTTTTTATCCATGAGAGTGCTTCCGCAAGGCTCATGGCTTCTCCCACCTCAGTGTTGTACAGTCCCGGGATAGAGTTGCAGCGGCAAGCTACTACATTCCCGTTTTCGTCGTGGATAACTGCACCAAAGCCCATTTCTCTAGTTTCCTTGAAAAACGCCGCGTCTACATTCAACTTGATGAACACTCGTGGCAGTGCGTGCCAAGCGGTACAACCTCTCGCCTGGCATCTGTTCTGTCTTACCTCCTTGATCTCTCTCCATTCCTGAAGGTAGCTTCCGGCCATAGCAGCAGCAACTGAAGCTGGTTTGCACACCCTAGTCCAAAGAATGCTATTTCTTTCCTTCCACAGGCACCACAGTTGCATAGCAAAGATGGCAAAATCATTTGCCGAAAGATCGCGCAGCAGAAGGAAGGTAAGTTCTGTCAAATCTCCCGTCGGTGTCATTGCATTCCCTAATGTCACTCTGAATGATGGTGCACACCACATGTTCGCGACGTAAGGGCATGCTAAAAAAGCATGCCATTCCGATTCCTCTTGCTCCTCACAGTGTGGACACTGTTTCTCCTCTGGTATGTGCCTGTTGTATAACCGGAGTCGTGTGGGAAGAAAGCCCTTACATAGTCTCCAAAGGAAGTTCGTCACTTTAGGGGGGACATCAATTTTCCATAATGATCTCCAATCATCCATTCCCTCATGATTCTCGTCCCTTACTATATTGCACGCCAGTTTGTAGACGCTTTTAACACAGTATTTTCCGTCTCTGGAGAAATGCCATATCGGCATGTCGCATACCCCGGTTGGCGGTAGTGTCGTACTCATGATTCGCCCCACATCTTCCCCAGTGAAGAGAGATTCGAAGAACTCCGTGTCCCATTGCCTTCGACCCGGTATTATTAGATCAGAAACCCTTAAATCTTCAAACCTTTCCGCCAAAGGTGTTTGGATCCTGAACGTATCTTCACTGTTCAGCCAAGGGTATCCCCACACTTGGATTGTGTTGCCCCATCCAACTTTCCATCGAGTGCCACTACGGATTAAATCATGTGCTTCATGAATTCCCCGCCACGTAAAGCTCGGATTGTGCCCTAATTGTGCGTTCAGACGAGGGGAAGTACTTCGCCTTCAGGATTCTGCTTAACAATGCTTCTGGGTCCTTCATCAATTTCCATCCAACCTTGCCAATCATAGCAATGTTGAACAATTGCAACTCCCTAAAACCCATGCCTCCATCATCTTTTCTTTTACAAATTTTACTACAATTTGTCCATTTGATACCTCTATAGCCTGGAGAAATACTCAAAGTTCAAGCCTAAAGTACTTGCCGGTGTACTGTGAGGTTGTTTCAATTCCATAAGTACTAGTCTAAATGTGATTGTTAATGACTGAATTTTATTGGTTGAATGACTAATAACAATAAATTTCAAAAAAAAAAAAAAAAATCGACTTGATTGAATGGGTAATTGTTTGCTACGACACCGAGGATGGCGAAGCAATTGGGTTACATGATGGGGTAAGTAATCGTAAAAATTGATGTGAAATTGGTGGTGGATGCAATTCATGATTCGTCAATAAAAAATTCAGTATTTGCAAATATTATAGAAGGGTGCAAAAGACAACTAAGTGTCTTGTCAAATTGCTTGGTGAGGTGGGTGAATCGAGAAGCAACGTTATGACTCATAACTCATAAGTGAGCTAGGAACACTAGAAATTATCTAAGTTCTTATTATTGTATTGAACTTCCATACATATAGGGTCCATTTGGTGGTCAAGATTAGCCATGATAAATGAGAGATATGGGCTAATCTTGGCCATTTTTTTGTTTGGTGGAACTCTTGAAGGCCCACTACAAATTGCAAAGCCCAATACAAAACCAAGAGTTGAGTGCGTTTTTAATCTTCGCAAATGAGGTGAGATAGCTTGTCTGGGGGAAAATTGAAATTTTTGCGGAAGACCAAATTCCCTCTATACCCTCATATATAAACACAAAATCTTTCTTTTTCTGCCACAAAATCTTTCTTATTCTCTCTTCTTCGAGACGCTTCGTCTTCAACTCCAAACGGCGATCTTGATTTTGCTTTACTTCAGGTAACCCTCTGCTATTTTACGAAGGGTTCTACTGGAGTCGGCGATCTTGGGCTTCGGACTTGGTGACCGTTGCTCAGATTTCTTGTCTTCCTTCTTTTTTTTTTTTTATGGTTTTTTACACATGCAAATCGATTATCTTTTCATTTTTTGCTAGGGTGCTGGGAAGAGGTTCTCGACAACGCGCGTTGGTTCGGTCGGTGAAAGTTTGAGAGCTTTGTGTGATTCATCGGTACGCACCACTCAAAACCCTATTTCTTGTATTTTTCCTTATGTCTACAGTTTGAGGGTTGTGGATTTGCAGCCGTTGCACGATCTGGTGTAACTTGGGTGCTCCGTATTGCGTGTGAGCGTCAAGATTGCACGATATGTTTGATTTTTTTTCGATTTTTGTCTTGTGTTTTTTGTTTTTTTTCTTGTATTGGTGATTTCTTGGGTCATTTAGTCATGGACTGATAGTATTTGAACAATGATATGTTTTGTGATGATGGGTCCATGTTCTTATGATACATGCTTTCTTTGCTTTGCAAGTTTGCATGTCCAAAAGTCGTGCTTGTGGGTTAGTTGTTGTCATGGTGATATTACATTACTTCGTTGTATATGGCCATCTACAGTGAGAGAAGTTTGATGAACTTCTTGTTGATGGAATGTATTTGGTGTTTGTGTGTACGCCCATGGATGCCTAAATAATGTTTAGAAACCTTGTATAAAACGGAGTTTTCTGGTAATTTCCTGTTACATATGCATATCTAGAACTTATATTGCTCAATTTGTTAAAGTGTACTTATCATCTAATTTGTGGAGACATTGTACCAATTATTACTGTCTTTGTTAAATTGAGATTAGATTTACTACCTACATGTAATTCCGGATGTTTTATTTCTGCACCAAAGGGGTGTCGTATAAATTCTATGTCCACGCAACACTTCTTGATTGGTTATCTGGGAGGGGAAGTATTGTGTATGTGGTGTATGGAGTGTTGAATGTTGTGGTGGTTGCTGTTATGAACATTAGTTGTAGTCTATACGGCGTCACATTTGTACATGCAAATTAACGAAATCGTATCTTTCTCTTTTCCATCACTACTGTGCAGAATGGCTAGTTCCAGTAAGCACCCGAACGAGTGCCAGATCCCCGATGACTTTGATACGCGTGCATTCAGAGGCTGGACATTCGTTGAGGAAGACATGCTATTGGAGATGGTGGAAGATTTGCTGGAGAAACGGAACATCAACTCTGATGTGAAGTATAACATTCTCATTGGCGATGTCGCACGGCGTTACAGGCCACATTCTGATCTGCAACTGACACCTGCTGATATCAAGCAGAAGATGGAAGACATCTCCATTCGTTACCTGTACTTCCGTGCATTCTTGTTTCGGTCAAAGGGGGTGTTGTACAACTTCAACACTAATGAGACGATTATTGATCCAGCTGTGTACTGGAACAATGGGCAGGTATTAGAAACCTTTTAAATTATGATTATATTTTTTTAGGTCAATTACACTGATGTTGGTGTTGGTGACCACTTCAATATTTGATTGTAGGAGTGGGAGTGGAATGCCTGGTTTCGATTGTGTGGGTTTCCTCTGTACAATAGCTGTCATCGAGTGTTTGAGCTGAACGGGCTAGACAAGTACGCTCGTCCATATATTGCAGTGGAACCTCTCATCCCGACTGGAGTTGCATATAATGAAAATATCAATCGTCCCCGTAACTGCTATCGTCCTATTCCATGTCCATGTGGTCGAGGGGCATACTAGTCCGACGTAAAACAATCCGTATTGATATAACTTTTGGTAGACGACCATTAATCTAAGACTGATATGGTGTATTTTTGTACATTTTGAACAACTGATGTGTCTTTTTTTAGTTTTTGTGCATTTTGAACAGCTAATGCGGTATGCTTTTTGGTACCTTTTGAAGTAATATTGTGGCAATTTATTTTTGTTTTGCCTGCTCATTATTTTCGTTTTAGGCTATTTATATTATGCTTTTTGTTATGAGCATTGGTCATATTATATTTACATCGCAACCAGATTGATATGAATACGTAATACTGGTTATGGAAAATAGGACACCTTAAAATACAACAATGGAAAATAGGACACCTTAAAATACAACAATGACTGAATTGCAAATTAATAAGCACAATAAAGCAGTACATTAAAGACCAACCTACACACTACATTGAAAACATTAGGATAAATGCATAACAAGTTTTACATCACCTGACTTCATACTAAATAGTAAACACACAACTTTAAACCCACAAAGGCTTAACAAGGGCGCCCGACACAAGATCAACTGCTCAATCATTTTCACTATTTCCATGGAGAGGCGTTAACCCAGCTCGGCGGCTGACCTTTCTTCGGGGTACTGCATGTGCCGTCCGATGCCGAAGGTTTCGAGTTAACGGAACTTGGATCGTCACGAAACTTGCTAAGTGATTTCCAGAAACGATTGAACGAGCTTGTGTCGCCATCCGAACTACTCCTTCTAACGACACTCTTTCCCTTCGTGGTTGCACAATCAATGGCATGCTCGAGCTGTTGAATATACTCAACAAAGTGTGTAGGAGACTCATGCAATTGAGTACGCTCATCCGGGGGTTCTCCAAATATAATTTTTAAAGCCCCCCATTCAGGCTCACCCTCGTTTTGATATGCTTGGGCGAACGGATTGACCTGTTATTTGCAAAAATATTAGTATACACTCTTTATGTTTTTTCGCAACAACAACTCAAATAATAATTTTTACCCGGATGACATTCGTCCACGTGTCGTCATCTGTTCGAATAACATTTGTAGATTCGTCGTACTCAACACCCTCAAGACGTATCAACCATGAAAAAACACCGTGCCGCATCCATAGGCGCTCCACTTGTACGTTACAGAATTCATTGTCGAACGACGTTTTGTTTAGCATGTTCACCGTGAAACGGGCACCATCTATTCCATAGAAGTTGTCGTACACGCTACCGTGAGCATAAAAAAGGCCCATTCGAACACTGTCGGACAACGATTCCGAGAACTCTCGGTCCATTTTCGCCGTCCATTCCAAACCGTAGAGAAAATCGTCTTGAGTGAGGGCTATTTCTCGACTCATTTTTTTACACTCTCTCGTTATATTATCCTTAGATATTTTGTAAAATTTTATGGTAATGTAATAGACAAGTTGCATGTAATGTATATATAGACATGATTGTGTTTTTTCAAATAGAAGTTTTTAGGGCTTATGCTTGGGAGTGATTGCTATGTTGACCAAAATAGAGGGAATATATTCACCTGCAACATAAAAAGATGTGGACGCATGCATTTGGCTTGTCCTCATTTGCATCCACAAAATAGTAATCAACACAAAAGTACACTAAATAAGTGGGGGCATAGACCAAATGTGCAAGGGAATATATTCCTCTGTAATGGCAGAAGACTCACTCACGCGTGCATAGACCAACAAATACATTGTGCATTGTGTTGTCAGTTTTTTTATTCTTTTTGGAAAAAACATACATTTATTAATAATCAACATTTGGTAGCAAATAGTACACAAATGACAACTATAAGCACACACAAGCATACTCTTCCGACATCAACTGTTCTTTTTAGGCTTTCTTCGTCTGTCTCGTACTTCGCGATACGCTTCTCGTATTTATTCATCTTGTCGTACCACGACTGAATTACGACCAAAGTCCGTTCGGGTAGCTCTTCGTCCAACCACTCAAAAAACCCGCATTTACCATCCTACAGAAAACCAAACGAATACAAGCCTTGTTAGACATCGAATTTTTTATAAAAGTACCTACAAAATGAGATTGGTTCGTACTCTATTGTTCGGACACGCAATAAATCGTCTTCCAGGGTTTGCCCTCGTTCGCGACGTCTGCACACGGAGATGGTATCCACAATAACAACACATGTTCGTTTGGTCCTCAAACGATCGATTGAGCGACGAGTCGACGTTATCGAACTTCGATCTAGAGCCCATAACCTATAAAATAAGAAAATTTTAACAAGTACAGTCGATGTAAAATGAGCGAGCCAACCTAAGTTTTGATAAAAAAAAAAATTCATATCAGATTCGTTGGTTTATATACATACACATGTCTCTCCAATTGTGTTTAATTACAAGTAGTTGGGATGATAGATGGTAGGTGGGGGTAGTTGTGAATTCAATATGGAATACCCAATGTATTTGTACGGGTAAGAAATTGATATTGGCGGTAAAGTGAAATTGGGGGTATGGTCTTGGCGCCAATTTTTGCCGCCACACACGCATCCGTACATAGATGACCTACATACATTACTATCCATACCTTAATTCACTTTCAACTTGAGTCAATTTCGACAAATAGGGGTACGCTGAACAGACACCGATATTTCCACAGTCGTTTTCTTTTTTCCTTATTTGTATTTTGTGAAATCATGCCCGTTGCACGCGTTATTTACTTACGATTCTCTTGTATATAATGGGCACTCTGATCGCAGGTCTAATTGGCTAGATAAGCTATCGTTCGTCGTATCCACACAATTGAAAGGTACGACTCCCACTCTGAACCAAACACATAGTCGTGATGTTATTCCTGTTATTTAGACGTGCTTCGTATGTTTTTTGGGTTTATACGCATAATTAATAGTAAAGGTGTTGGTTCGTGTGTCCAATTTGGTTGAGTGGTTTGTATAAATTCTGTAAATCGTGTTCCAATCCCGCTTTTTAGTGTTTGTGCCTGATAATTTGGTATAGTTTGTTGTGAATTGTGATGCGTAAATTCATTGTTTGGTGTTTGCGTTTTTTTGTTAAACACGGTATGCATCTTCTACGTTGTATAAGCTGGATATGAAAATGAAAATAAGTGGTTTTTTTTTTCAATGGGTATGTAATAATACAGACTAACGGCATTAGGTGTTGTTTTGTTAAATACGATTGGGTGTATACTGCATTATAGTTTTCTACACGTGCCTTATAGTTTTTGTACATTATATGGTTGTTGCTTGAGGATATCATAATACAAACAATCATAATACACATTAGGTGTTCTGTTTTGTTAACTAAGGTATGTCTCTTACACACAATAGGATGAGTTCCCGTACCCCCCAAAATGACATTGTATGGTTGTTGCTTGAGGATATCATAATACAGACAATCGTTGTTACCGAACTAGTCATGCAACATTTGAGAATCGAAGGTAGTAGAAAGCGTTTGCGAAATGGTAGGTACAGTATGATAAACAAAATACCCCAACAAGTGCACTTTCGATGTAGACTAGTTGGTGGTAGTGACAATGAATGTGTCGAGAACCTGCGTATGGACCGAAATGCGTTTAGGAGGCTTTGTGTAATACTGAAAACAGTTGGGGGTCTGAAAGATCAGAAATTCGTGTTGGTAGAAGAACAAGTTGCCATGTTCTTAAGTGTTTTGGCGCACCACAAGAAAAATTCGGTTGTCAAGTTCGATTTCCAACGGTCCGGGCAGACGGTATCATATTATGTGCGAGAAGTTCTATGCGCCGTATTGCAACTGTACTCTGTTCTACTTGCAAAACCATTGCCCGTACCTGACGAATGTGATGACCAACGTTGGAAATGGTTCAAGGTATTTTGTTAGTTTTAAAACGGAATTATTGCTTTAATAGAATGTGTAATGAGGTAAGACTGACGATCATACAACATCTTGTTATGCGTAGGGTTGTCTTGGGGCGTTAGACGGAACTCACATAAATGTTCGCGTACCCGCTGCTGATCGAGGTAGATACAGATCAAGGAAATGCGATATATCAACCAATGTCCTTGGCGTTTGTGATCGACAAATGAACTTTGTGTATGTCCTGCCAGGATGGGAGGGCTCGGCCAACGATGGTAGGGTATTGCGTGATGCGATTAATCGACCAAATGGGTTAAAGGTCCCGGAAGGTATATTTTCTATCTGTGTTATTCATTATTTGATGCATACACAATATTTTTCAGTCTGGGTTCCTAATTCATGCCTTAAGAAGCAGCTCTATCTCCATTGTCTAATTGTGTTTCTATTTTTTTTTTTTAGGAAGCTACTACTTGTGTGACAACGGATACGCAAATAACAGAGGGTTTCTGTCGTCGTATCGTTGTGTTCGATATCATCTAAGTGAATGGGGACCTCAAAACAGTATACCAGAGAACTATCAAGAGCTGTTCAATTTGCGTCATTCGCGCGCAAGGACGATAATTGAGCGTGCGTTTGGGATTATGAAGATGCGTTGGGCTATCCTACGTAGTACCTCTTATTATCCGATTGATACGCAAATCGACCTGATTATAGCATGCTTTCTACTCCATAACTACATCCGCCGTGAGATGACCAATGATCCCATGGAGACACTGATTGATGGGCATGGGGATGATTTCGATAACGACGATGAAAATGTAGAGTATGTATCTACATTAGGAGCGACACCAGACTGGTCCGCCCAACGGGAAACGCTTGCACAAGAGATGTGGAATGAATTTAATAGATGATAGTGTCTATGCATTATGTATCAGTAGACGAACTTTGGATTTGAAATATTGTGCCTTAGTTATGTTCTTAGAGCCAGAATTGTTAACTTTGGATTTGAAATATTATGCTATTTAATTGTACTTGTATTTGATGTCAAGCTTTGCAATGAACATGTTCCAAATAGTACGCTGCTTGGTTGATAAGTCGATTTGTTTAGAATTGGTTGTCTGATGATTTGTTTAATGTAAAAACTTTGCAGCTGAAAAAATGGAGCATCAGGGCACTGACAGTAAGAAAGGTCGAGGTGCATTCAAGGTCCCAACGGGCGGCACACGGAGAGTGTGGACTACTAAGGAAGAGGCGGCATTGATAGCAGCATTGAAAGACATGGTTGCTCATGGCTGGAAGAGCGAAAACGGATTTCGTACCGGGTATTTAAACAAGCTTGAAGAAGCGCTTCTAATAGCACTTCCAGGTACAGATCTACGCTCGAGCCCAAATATCAATTCCAAGATAACCATATGGAGGAAAACATACGGGTCAATTGTAACTGCTCAACGAGACACGACTGGTGCGGGGTGGAACAACACAACAAACACCTTTGATGTGACGGACGAGCAGTGGGAACAAATCGTTAGGGTAAAATATCATTTATATACTACTGCATCGTACTCCTTAATTATTACAGTTAGTTGCTAATTGCAGAGTTGGATGCGATAGAACCATGTTGACATAGTGTGATGGAAAGTTAATTGCCATTTTATTTCATAATTGAATACGCACACGAGGAAACCATATTGAAAATTATGCTGCCTCTTATAATTTTTTTTTTTGTTAAGGTCATATAGTTGTGTTCTTGTCATATTTGTATTAATATGCAGCTCTTAATTATTTATGTGAGTTATACAATCTTTGCAGAAAGACCCACTCATGCGTGGCATGCGCGAAAAGGAGTGGCCACTTTACCCCGATTGGAAAGAAATTTTCGGGAAAGACAGGGCAACTGGAGATGGTGCGATAGACGTGGCCGACGCAGCTAAGAGAGCGCGACATGCACGTGCCAAGCGCGCTCGTGCAGAGACTAATCAAGACTCGAATGGCGACAACTTCGTAGACATTGAGAGCATAATTGGAGAACGGGTTGAGAGCGGACTCAAAGATAACGAAGGCAATACGAACAGCACCACCGAGATGAAGAAGGATAATGACCCGTCTACAGCAGCTACGTCGAAGCGCAAGAAAAACTGTCCGACAAATGAGCCGTCTGTTGGCGGCGAGCTTCGAGAGTTTTATGTCGCCACTCGTGAACAAATTTCGCATCTTGCATCTCGAATCGGCCATGATCATGATATGGGAGTTGCTCGAAAATCATTGTTCGAATTGTTTGGCAACATTAAGTCGTTATCTTTGATGGATAAGATCGGTGTGTCCGAGATTCTAGGTGCAAATCCTAACCAGCTCGAGATATTCATGGGGTATACGGACGATGCTCGTGAAGTATATTGCAACCTTTTACTCGAACGTGCACGTAGTGCACCAAAGTAGGCATTAAGGAACCAATGATCGCTGGAACATAATGTGAACATCTTTTGCTTATATAAATCTGGTAATGGACGATGCTTATGTATTAGTGGTACTTGATGTTGCCCGACTGAGCAAACGTTATTTATTTGGGTGCATGTTTTGGCCACCAACATTTTGTTTTTTGTAAACTATTAATGTGGCTAATGCTATGATTAATGTATTCCAGCCTTCATTCTGATATCTTGTGTGCCAATTGGATGGATCCTTGTACCTGGCGTATTAAACCGATCCAAGCAGGGTAATTTAGTATATTGTGTGCATCGACTGTAAAAGAGTCTTAGTTCATGTACTTTGCTTTATGGATGTTGATGAATAGTGTCTTTTGGATTTTGAGTGATTAATAGTAATACATGCGTGTGTTTTGGCCTTTTGATGGATATGCTTGGCATGTTTGCTGGTTTTTGTCTGCTCATGTATCTGTTGTATGTTAAATTTTACAGTAAAAATTGGGGTTAATTGCAAGTAGGTAATTGTGCTGCATGTTGATTAAATGTTTAGGTTGATCTTTTCTACACTCATATCATAAAAATGAATTTTGTAACAATTTTTTTCATTACCTTGCACTTGCTTCAATTAAAAAAAGCAAATACCAAAGGTGTAATATGATCACAATCCACACAAAAGAGATATGATTTAAGTGAAAAAAGCTTGAAAAGTAGAATTCTTAATAGTGTGACAGAGAGGACAGTGCTCCAAAAAGGGCTCACACAGTTTGCAGCAACAAAGGTGCCTAGAAAATATTAAATTATATCTTCTGCTAGAATAAGACAATCTTGAAAACTCATATACATCTAGGTTCCAATATCAATGAATTCATACTTTGAATTAAAGATGTCAAACCACCAAGTTATCTTTGAATCTAAAATTTTGCAGTTCCATCAATCAAAATTTTGAACCAGCACTAAAAACAATCAAAACCAACAACAATTAGCAACATACCTCCATTGCATGATAATTAAAACAGTGGAATGTTCACATCAGTTAACAACAAACTCTCTAAAACACTGATAACATAACAACATATACTAGGCATAAATCATCCAAGTAGCACACACTACTGAGTTAAAGACTACCAACTTCAAAAGGTGTGACTAATACCACAGATGTCACACATACCACATACAAAAGTCATGATTCAAAACACAAACACATCAGATCATAACATACATATTTTTGGACGAAGTACACAGCCTCTAACCGCGACTGTGTGAGTAGGACAGCTTATGAGGGCTACACGATGCACACGAGCTAGCTTGGGCATCAACAGCTCCGCGCTGATCGTTATCCACGACCAACATGTTGTTAGCTGTGGTCCCAAACGGTTGACGTACCTCGCCTGGCTGCAGATTGTTGGATTCAGCGCTTATCATGAAGCAAGATGGACCATCAGCTGGACTGTGGAACAGCCTTGTACGAGGCGGCTTACGGAATGCAGTAACTGGTGATTCAACCTCAAGCTCATCGTCAGAGTCAACGACCGAAATGGGATTACGAGCACAGTTAGGCACATCACCCGAGCTGATTTGGATAATCTCAAGGCGGCGAGGAGATTCAGGTTCAAACAGTAAATGAAGTCGGTCGTACAACAAGTCACCCTTGTGGAAGTAAGCATTAGCAAAGTCATCGGCCTACGTACGTGAGAGACAACATAAATCAACTATCGAGACGAGTATATTTATGCATATATGTAACCAGACTGTTTGAAAAATACAACTACAAAATAAAATACCTGTGTTAGATGAGAACAACGGGTTGCAAAACCTCGCACGAAGTTCACTTCCCTGTCCCAATTAACACCAGGGGTATTGAGCACACTCCTAAATGTATCATACCTCCTTTTCAGCATGTCAACCTGCATCAAAACATCATCCCAAGTTAAATCACGACTAGTCACCATATTAACGACGCATTGTGCCTCTGCCAGTGATGCGTCGTTGCAGCCATTGTTCTTCCAGTACCCTTGATTCGGGTGGAATTTACACGTTTTAGGGGCACATGTGAAGCATGTTTTAATGTGGATTTCATTGATTTATGCATGAAATATGATTGTTTGAGCCAAAATGAGAGAAAGGTTGTGTTTTGTTGATTTTGTAGATAAAATGATGGAATTTGGAGCAAAACACATATCACAAGTGATCGGATTGGAAAGAGGAGTGCATGGTTGGATTCGTCTCGGAAAACGGAGTGGATTAGCCGAAGGAATCAAGTCAATCCGACACCCGAGGCGAAAGTTATGCACGAAACGAGAAGAGGCCGAAATCGAAGTGCAAGGCAACTCGGCCGAGTGACCTTACTCGGCCGAATCTGCGAGTTGGAGCTCTACTGCGCACTCGGCCGAGTAAATATTTACGTAGCCATTGGGATTTGAAGACCACTCGGCCGAGTGAGCTTACTCGGCCGAGTAAGAGCTGGAAAAATCGCCAACACGCTTTTTAAAGTGTTTCACTCGGCCGAGTGACCCCAACTCGGCCGAGTCATCCCATTTTCGGTGCCAAACTTGTATTTTCTCCATTTTTGAGGGATCAACTTGCAAATATGCCATCCAAACCCTTCCCCAACACTATATAAGGCCCCTTTCTTGAAATCCAAGACATTCTTCCCCAATTCCACACATAGTTACACATACTTGGAGGTGTTTTGGCCATAACTTCTTCATCTCTTCATCAAATCAAGGAAGAAAGGATGCAATAGCTCCCAAATTCCATTCCCTACCACATTCTAGACTAAGCTTTCTCTTTCTTTTCCTTTTTACTTAGTTATTTCAGTTGTATTTTGTAATTTGATTATGTTAGTTAGTAGCTAAACAATTTGTGGTTCTAAGGCATTGTAAGACTTGGATTGATGTTTATGAGTAATTTCTTGCTTTAATTGGTGTTTATCTCGTATTTGCATATTCAATTATTCATTGTAAAGCATGTTGTTAGTGGCCATAATGATTTGCTTGATTTATTGTTAATTGGGGTAAGATCGGGAGATTTATTCCATTTAATCGTATGCGAATATGCAACCCGGTATTATTATGAGCTCGGGAGAGGATTAATTATCGGAGAGGGACTTGAATGATCTTAGGAGCTATTTTAGGCGATGCAACGTTTGTGAGGTAGGGATACGAACTTATGTTACATTGCGCCTTTGGTTAATTAGATCGAGAGATTAATTAATTCTTCTTGTGTGATCACCCTATATGAGATAAACTTAATGGCCATCTAAACGAGATAACATTCATAAACGGACATCTAAGTAATACAATTGCCTTGGAACCCACCTTCTCTCTTTGCATATTCACTCATTTTACTTTCGTTTTACTTGTTTGTTTGGTAGTTGATCGATTTCGTCTTTGCTCTTTATTACTTATTTGTGACACTTGTTAGGTAATATTAGAGTAATTCACACCCTTCAAATTATCGATCGCGTCTATTTAGAATTCGACTAGCAAAATACATTTTTACGCTTAACCTCCTTGTGGGATCGACCTCGTGCTTATCACGCTACGATAGACACCGTACACTTGCGGTTGTTTATTTTAGTGTTGTATAACACGTGAATCAAGTTTATGGCGCCGCTGCCGAGGAGGTTTTTATAAGCTCTAGAGTGTAGGCTAGGAGAGTTTTAGTTTAGACACTTATTTGCTTTCTTTATTTGCAAAAATCAAAAAATATTTGTGTTTGTTACCTTGATCTTACTTGCAATTCTCACTCTCGTTTGCTCTTTTGATAGACATGGTTTATGATCACACGATCTAGGAGGAATCACCAAGAAGTGCTACCTTTAGATCCGGAGATTGAGGCCAATTGTCGAAGAAGGAACGCCGAAAGGAGAAGACTAGAGTTGGAAAGAATGAACCGAAGAGAGAATCCGGTTGTAGAAGAGGTCGAGGAGGAAGTCGAGAATCAAGGGGTTGATGGATTTGAGGAACCGAATGGGAATGGGGGAAATCGACCACAAAGGGTACTAAGAGATCATTTCCGCCCAATTCCGAGGCCCTATGGAGGAGCGGGTAGGGAACCCGTTGATGCTCATAACTTTGAGCTCAAGCCGGCCCTAATCATGATGGTTCAAAACAACCAATTTGGAGGGTTGTCAAAGGAGGATCCTAACCTCCATTTATCTCAATTCCTAGAGATAAGTGGAACGGTTAAGATCAATCGTGTCCCTCAAGATTACATCCGTCTCCAATTGTTCCCATTCTCCCTCCGTGATCGTGCAAAGCAATGGTACATGTCCCTTGATCTAAGGACGATCGAAAATTGGGCCGATCTTGTAGACGCTTTCCTCATGAAGTACTTTCCTCCAAGCAAGACCATCAAGATAAGAGGAGAAATTTCTTCTTTCATGCAAGACGATGATGAGTCTTTAGCCGAGGCTTGGGAGCGTTTCAAGGATCTCATACGGAGTTGTCCTCAACATGGATTCTCAAGAGACCAATTGATTTGTTACTTCTACAATGGGATGGACCATCGAACGAGGGGGATGGTGGATGCCTCGGCCGGTGGAGGTTCTTTGCTAGGAAAGACGACGGATGAAGGCTATGTGCTCCTAGAGGAGATGGCAAAGAATGGACACCAATGGCCATCCGAAAGAAGGCAAGCCCGGAAAGTTGCTTCAACCCAAGACTTAGATGAGAATGCTAAACTCTCCAACAAGGTGGATAAATTGATATCCCTTATGACGGCTAAAGCTTTAGTGGGGCCACGTGACGAGCAATATGAAGAAGCCCACTACATGAACAATCAAAGGGATAGGCAATTTAGAGAGAGAGGTTGGAACGATAGGCAAGCCTATGAAAGTCCCTCCAATCCCAACCAATATCATCCGAACTTGAGAAACCATGAAAACTTCTCTTATGCCAACACGAGGAATTCCATCATCCCACCTCCAAATTTCAATGTGAGAGATGGAGCTATTGTGGAGTCTTCATCAAAGCCATCAATGGAGGATATGTTTGGTACTTTTATGGGGGAAACCACGAAATTCATGAGAGAAACTAGGGAGAATGCAAACAAGACTTGGCAAAGAATTGATGAGCATGGTGAGATGATCAAAAATGTGGCAAATAATGTGAAAGCCATAGAGAAGCAAGTGAGCCAACTCGCTAATGCCATTGGAAAGCAACATGTTCCGGGGCAATTCCCCTCAACCACGGAATTGAACCCCAAGGAGCAATGCAACTCAATTAAGTTGAGGAGTGGCACAAGCTATGAAGGCCCTATGATGCCAAAGGAAGATGGTGAAGAGAAACAACAAGGAAGAAAAGTTGAAGAGAAAGATGTTGAGAAGGAGAAAACAAGTGAGAAAGAGAATGATGCACATAAGCCTCCATCTCCACACAAGCCTCCACTCCCATACCCTCAACGACTCAAGAAGACGAGTTTGGATGCAAAGTTCATCAAATTCTTGGAGATTTTCAAAAAGATACACATCAACATCCCATTTGCGGAGGCCCTTGAGCAAATGCCTCATTATGCCAAGTTTTTGAAGGAGATTATGTCCAACAAGAGAAGGATGGTAGAATTTGAAACCGTTAACCTCACCGAAGAGTGTAGCGCCATCATCCAAGCTAAGCTACCTCCAAAGCTTAGGGATCCCGGTTCATTTACATTGCCTTGTGTCATTGGCAAAGAGGGAACTTATCGTGCTTTGTGTGATCTTGGAGCAAGCATAAACCTCATGCCATTATCACTTTTCAAATCACTTGGCTTGGGAAAATTGACGCCTACTACCATGAATCTTCAATTGGCGGATCGCTCCATAGTTTATCCTTTGGGAACGGTTGAGGATGTGCTCGTCAAAGTTGGGAAATTCATATTCCCGGTTGATTTTGTGGTACTTGATATGGAGGAAGATATGACAATCCCCTTGATCTTGGGAAGACCGTTCCTAGCAACGGGTGGAGCCATCATCAACGTACGAAACGGAGAGCTTGAACTACATGTTGGTGAGGAGAAAGTCTCATTCAACATCTACAAGGCCGTTAGATTTCGTGATGATGAAGATGAGGAGGAAGAGTATGTGTATTCCAAGAGAGATCCTTATTCGAAGCTCATGGAAGATAAGGTGGAAGAAGAGTTGAAGGT
Organism: Galeopsis tetrahit; assembly: GCA_963675135.1. Taxonomy (NCBI): domain Eukaryota; kingdom Viridiplantae; phylum Streptophyta; class Magnoliopsida; order Lamiales; family Lamiaceae; genus Galeopsis; species Galeopsis tetrahit. The sequence goes on from OY776120.1 coordinate 4,067,418, forward strand.
AAATTTTGTGAAAGAAGACCCCAAAGTGGAAGAAAGTGAAGTGAAGATGGGCAAGAAGGCCAAGTTTGGGGGAGTTTTTGAGAAAAACTCCCCCAAATCAAGAAAAGCTACTTGTGCAAGCTTGGGAATAGATGAGGCATCAACCTCCTATGGCATGATTGAAGAGCGGGATGGAGTGGCTAGTGGATGTTTTGATGTACTTAAGAAAGTTGTATGGGCAAAGAAAGTCAAGAACAAGGGTGATAAGGGGGTGACTTGATTTTCCCCTCAAGGAGAACCGTCCGGCATAGGACGTTAAAAATAGCGCTTCTTGGGAGGCAACCCAAGGTTTTATTGCTTTCTTGTTTTTATTGCTTTGATAGTGTTGATAGCTTGGTTTATTTTGTAGGTATGGATGATCTTGAAGAATAGAGAAGAAAGCAAAACCAACTTTGGAGAGAGGAAGCAAGTGTTGCAATGGTGATCTTTGAAGAAACATTGGATGTGCAAGGAGGGAGGTAACAACTTGTAGCCCCAAACTTAGAATTTTTACATAGTAAAATTCTAAGTTTGGGGGAGTTATTTTTCTTTTATTTTTCTACTAGTTGTTACCCTTGCACCGGTTCGTCATTCTACTTGTGTCACATTTTGCACCGGCGCACATTTGACTTTCACATGCTTAGATTGTTTAGGTTGGTTTTGAGCATATGTTGGGTAGTGGACAATTGGTGAAATGTGAGCATGAATAGTCATTGGAGTCCATTGTTGAGTAGTTGTGATGATGTTTATTTGCTTTGAATATAAGCATGATTGATGTTGGATATAGTTTCATAATTGTGTTCGTATTTGTAATCTTGGATAGCATGGATATATGATGTGTTGTTGTTTGGGGACATTTGATGAATGTGAGAGTCCTATTGAATAAACCGGTGAGAATTGAGCCTTAAATCGAGCATGTAATCCGGTTTAGTTCATTTGAGAGTGGACTAGGTTATTGCTAGTGATCCTAGAACTTGCCTAAGTTCTTGTTTGAAAGCATGATTGTGTGAGATGATGTGATGTGATATAGGCCATCTTGTTCTAAAAGAGTCACTTAGCCAAAATTTCCCAAAACCGAAGTAATTTTCCGTAGTTAGCCCCTTGAGCTTAATTCCTCATTTTCTTGGCAAACTACAATGTTAACCACTTAGCCTTTTTGAGCCTTTGATGCCTACATCTAGTGGAGGATAAAAGACAGAGTGGAAAACATGTGCTTGAATGAATACTTTTGGTGAAAAGAGAAAGTGGAAAAGTTGAAAGAAAAAAAAAAGAGAAAGATGAAAAGAAAATCAAGGAAAAGAAAAGAGGGACAAAGAGCCCCAAAAGCTTGAAAAAGAAAAAAAAAAGTGTTCAATGGTTTTGTGGTGTAGAATGTGCTTAAAAGAGAACAAATAAATTGTGGAAGTTAGAGTTTTTGAGTTGCAATCCACGGAATTGTAACTTTATCTTGAGAAGTTTTTGAGATGTATCTATGCGTCTTTATCTCTCACTCTCCACTAGTTTATGAGTTACTTCATCCAAATTTACCCCACCTTGACCAAAGAGCCAATGTTACATCCTTGATTAAGTCCTATTGATCACATTGTTGAGCATTTGAGTGTATGTAGAAAGTAGAAGTTGGGCAAGCATATGGTGATTGCATAGCATGACTTGGTTGATGAGTGCATTAATATCCTTAATTTGTTTGTGTGTTTGAGAGAAACACTTCATCATGTGAGTAGAGGACTTCAGCATTTGGATTATGTTTCCCATCACAATGTGTTGTGTACTTGTGCATTCTTTGATCTATGAATGTGGATTGCAACATTGAGCCTATGACTTTCATAGAGAAATGCACTTTGAGAAAGAGATATCATTACATCTTACTTTACATGTGTGAATTACATTGAATATTCCATTGTGATCATTCCACCCTCATTGCTTTAAGTGCTTAGTTGTTTGAGGACAAACAACATTTTAAGTTTGGGGGAGTTTGATTCGGGTGGAATTTACACGTTTTAGGGGCACATGTGAAGCATGTTTTGATGTGGATTTCATTGATTTATGCATGGAATATGATTGTTTGAGCCAAAATGAGAGAAAGGTTGTGTTTTGTTGATTTTGTAGATAAAATGATGGAATTTGGAGCAAAACACATATCACAACTGATCGGATTGGAAAGAGGAGTGCATGGTTGGATTCGTCTCGGAAAACGGAGTGGATTAGCCGAAGGAATCAAGTCAATCCGACACCCGAGGCGAAAGTTATGCACGAAACGAGAAGAGGCCGAAATCGAAGTGCAAGGCAACTCGGCCGAGTGACCTTACTCGGCCGAATCTGCGAGTTGGAGCTCTACTGCGCACTCGGCCGAGTAAATATTTACGTAGCCATTGGGATTTGAAGACCACTCGGCCGAGTGAGCTTACTCGGCCGAGTAAGAGCTGGAAAAATCGCCAACACGCTTTTTAAAGTGTTTCACTCGGCCGAGTGACCCCAACTCGGCCGAGTCATCCCATTTTCGGTGCCAAACTTGTATTTTCTCCATTTTTGAGGGATCAACTTGCAAATATGCCATCCAAACCCTTCCCCAACACTATATAAGGCCCCTTTCTTGAAATCCAAGACATTCTTCCCCAATTCCACACATAGTTACACATACTTGGAGGTGTTTTGGCCATAACTTCTTCATCTCTTCATCAAATCAAGGAAGAAAGGATGCAATAGCTCCCAAATTCCATTCCCTACCACATTCTAGACTAAGCTTTCTCTTTCTTTTCCTTTTTACTTAGTTATTTCAGTTGTATTTTGTAATTTGATTATGTTAGTTAGTAGCTAAACAATTTGTGGTTCTAAGGCATTGTAAGACTTGGATTGATGTTTATGAGTAATTTCTTGCTTTAATTGGTGTTTATCTCGTATTTGCATATTCAATTATTCATTGTAAAGCATGTTGTTAGTGGCCATAATGATTTGCTTGATTTATTGTTAATTGGGGTAAGATCGGGAGATTTATTCCATTTAATCGTATGCGAATATGCAACCCGGTATTATTATGAGCTCGGGAGAGGATTAATTATCGGAGAGGGACTTGAATGATCTTAGGAGCTATTTTAGGCGATGCAACGTTTGTGAGGTAGGGATACGAACTTATGTTACATTGCGCCTTTGGTTAATTAGATCGAGAGATTAATTAATTCTTCTTGTGTGATCACCCTATATGAGATAAACTTAATGGCCATCTAAACGAGATAACATTCATAAACGGACATCTAAGTAATACAATTGCCTTGGAACCCACCTTCTCTCTTTGCATATTCACTCATTTTACTTTCGTTTTACTTGTTTGTTTGGTAGTTGATCGATTTCGTCTTTGCTCTTTATTACTTATTTGTGACACTTGTTAGGTAATATTAGAGTAATTCACACCCTTCAAATTATCGATCGCGTCTATTTAGAATTCGACTAGCAAAATACATTTTTACGCTTAACCTCCTTGTGGGATCGACCTCGTGCTTATCACGCTACGATAGACACCGTACACTTGCGGTTGTTTATTTTAGTGTTGTATAACACGTGAATCAAGTTTATGGCGCCGCTGCCGAGGAGGTTTTTATAAGCTCTAGAGTGTAGGCTAGGAGAGTTTTAGTTTAGACACTTATTTGCTTTCTTTATTTGCAAAAATCAAAAAATATTTGTGTTTGTTACCTTGATCTTACTTGCAATTCTCACTCTCGTTTGCTCTTTTGATAGACATGGTTTATGATCACACGATCTAGGAGGAATCACCAAGAAGTGCTACCTTTAGATCCGGAGATTGAGGCCAATTGTCGAAGAAGGAACGCCGAAAGGAGAAGACTAGAGTTGGAAAGAATGAACCGAAGAGAGAATCCGGTTGTAGAAGAGGTCGAGGAGGAAGTCGAGAATCAAGGGGTTGATGGATTTGAGGAACCGAATGGGAATGGGGGAAATCGACCACAAAGGGTACTAAGAGATCATTTCCGCCCAATTCCGAGGCCCTATGGAGGAGCGGGTAGGGAACCCGTTGATGCTCATAACTTTGAGCTCAAGCCGGCCCTAATCATGATGGTTCAAAACAACCAATTTGGAGGGTTGTCAAAGGAGGATCCTAACCTCCATTTATCTCAATTCCTAGAGATAAGTGGAACGGTTAAGATCAATCGTGTCCCTCAAGATTACATCCGTCTCCAATTGTTCCCATTCTCCCTCCGTGATCGTGCAAAGCAATGGTACATGTCCCTTGATCTAAGGACGATCGAAAATTGGGCCGATCTTGTAGACGCTTTCCTCATGAAGTACTTTCCTCCAAGCAAGACCATCAAGATAAGAGGAGAAATTTCTTCTTTCATGCAAGACGATGATGAGTCTTTAGCCGAGGCTTGGGAGCGTTTCAAGGATCTCATACGGAGTTGTCCTCAACATGGATTCTCAAGAGACCAATTGATTTGTTACTTCTACAATGGGATGGACCATCGAACGAGGGGGATGGTGGATGCCTCGGCCGGTGGAGGTTCTTTGCTAGGAAAGACGACGGATGAAGGCTATGTGCTCCTAGAGGAGATGGCAAAGAATGGACACCAATGGCCATCCGAAAGAAGGCAAGCCCGGAAAGTTGCTTCAACCCAAGACTTAGATGAGAATGCTAAACTCTCCAACAAGGTGGATAAATTGATATCCCTTATGACGGCTAAAGCTTTAGTGGGGCCACGTGACGAGCAATATGAAGAAGCCCACTACATGAACAATCAAAGGGATAGGCAATTTAGAGAGAGAGGTTGGAACGATAGGCAAGCCTATGAAAGTCCCTCCAATCCCAACCAATATCATCCGAACTTGAGAAACCATGAAAACTTCTCTTATGCCAACACGAGGAATTCCATCATCCCACCTCCAAATTTCAATGTGAGAGATGGAGCTATTGTGGAGTCTTCATCAAAGCCATCAATGGAGGATATGTTTGGTACTTTTATGGGGGAAACCACGAAATTCATGAGAGAAACTAGGGAGAATGCAAACAAGACTTGGCAAAGAATTGATGAGCATGGTGAGATGATCAAAAATGTGGCAAATAATGTGAAAGCCATAGAGAAGCAAGTGAGCCAACTCGCTAATGCCATTGGAAAGCAACATGTTCCGGGGCAATTCCCCTCAACCACGGAATTGAACCCCAAGGAGCAATGCAACTCAATTAAGTTGAGGAGTGGCACAAGCTATGAAGGCCCTATGATGCCAAAGGAAGATGGTGAAGAGAAACAACAAGGAAGAAAAGTTGAAGAGAAAGATGTTGAGAAGGAGAAAACAAGTGAGAAAGAGAATGATGCACATAAGCCTCCATCTCCACACAAGCCTCCACTCCCATACCCTCAACGACTCAAGAAGACGAGTTTGGATGCAAAGTTCATCAAATTCTTGGAGATTTTCAAAAAGATACACATCAACATCCCATTTGCGGAGGCCCTTGAGCAAATGCCTCATTATGCCAAGTTTTTGAAGGAGATTATGTCCAACAAGAGAAGGATGGTAGAATTTGAAACCGTTAACCTCACCGAAGAGTGTAGCGCCATCATCCAAGCTAAGCTACCTCCAAAGCTTAGGGATCCCGGTTCATTTACATTGCCTTGTGTCATTGGCAAAGAGGGAACTTATCGTGCTTTGTGTGATCTTGGAGCAAGCATAAACCTCATGCCATTATCACTTTTCAAATCACTTGGCTTGGGAAAATTGACGCCTACTACCATGAATCTTCAATTGGCGGATCGCTCCATAGTTTATCCTTTGGGAACGGTTGAGGATGTGCTCGTCAAAGTTGGGAAATTCATATTCCCGGTTGATTTTGTGGTACTTGATATGGAGGAAGATATGACAATCCCCTTGATCTTGGGAAGACCGTTCCTAGCAACGGGTGGAGCCATCATCAACGTACGAAACGGAGAGCTTGAACTACATGTTGGTGAGGAGAAAGTCTCATTCAACATCTACAAGGCCGTTAGATTTCGTGATGATGAAGATGAGGAGGAAGAGTATGTGTATTCCAAGAGAGATCCTTATTCGAAGCTCATGGAAGATAAGGTGGAAGAAGAGTTGAAGGTAAATTTTGTGAAAGAAGACCCCAAAGTGGAAGAAAGTGAAGTGAAGATGGGCAAGAAGGCCAAGTTTGGGGGAGTTTTTGAGAAAAACTCCCCCAAATCAAGAAAAGCTACTTGTGCAAGCTTGGGAATAGATGAGGCATCAACCTCCTATGGCATGATTGAAGAGCGGGATGGAGTGGCTAGTGGATGTTTTGATGTACTTAAGAAAGTTGTATGGGCAAAGAAAGTCAAGAACAAGGGTGATAAGGGGGTGACTTGATTTTCCCCTCAAGGAGAACCGTCCGGCATAGGACGTTAAAAATAGCGCTTCTTGGGAGGCAACCCAAGGTTTTATTGCTTTCTTGTTTTTATTGCTTTGATAGTGTTGATAGCTTGGTTTATTTTGTAGGTATGGATGATCTTGAAGAATAGAGAAGAAAGCAAAACCAACTTTGGAGAGAGGAAGCAAGTGTTGCAATGGTGATCTTTGAAGAAACATTGGATGTGCAAGGAGGGAGGTAACAACTTGTAGCCCCAAACTTAGAATTTTTACATAGTAAAATTCTAAGTTTGGGGGAGTTATTTTTCTTTTATTTTTCTACTAGTTGTTACCCTTGCACCGGTTCGTCATTCTACTTGTGTCACATTTTGCACCGGCGCACATTTGACTTTCACATGCTTAGATTGTTTAGGTTGGTTTTGAGCATATGTTGGGTAGTGGACAATTGGTGAAATGTGAGCATGAATAGTCATTGGAGTCCATTGTTGAGTAGTTGTGATGATGTTTATTTGCTTTGAATATAAGCATGATTGATGTTGGATATAGTTTCATAATTGTGTTCGTATTTGTAATCTTGGATAGCATGGATATATGATGTGTTGTTGTTTGGGGACATTTGATGAATGTGAGAGTCCTATTGAATAAACCGGTGAGAATTGAGCCTTAAATCGAGCATGTAATCCGGTTTAGTTCATTTGAGAGTGGACTAGGTTATTGCTAGTGATCCTAGAACTTGCCTAAGTTCTTGTTTGAAAGCATGATTGTGTGAGATGATGTGATGTGATATAGGCCATCTTGTTCTAAAAGAGTCACTTAGCCAAAATTTCCCAAAACCGAAGTAATTTTCCGTAGTTAGCCCCTTGAGCTTAATTCCTCATTTTCTTGGCAAACTACAATGTTAACCACTTAGCCTTTTTGAGCCTTTGATGCCTACATCTAGTGGAGGATAAAAGACAGAGTGGAAAACATGTGCTTGAATGAATACTTTTGGTGAAAAGAGAAAGTGGAAAAGTTGAAAGAAAAAAAAAAGAGAAAGATGAAAAGAAAATCAAGGAAAAGAAAAGAGGGACAAAGAGCCCCAAAAGCTTGAAAAAGAAAAAAAAAAGTGTTCAATGGTTTTGTGGTGTAGAATGTGCTTAAAAGAGAACAAATAAATTGTGGAAGTTAGAGTTTTTGAGTTGCAATCCACGGAATTGTAACTTTATCTTGAGAAGTTTTTGAGATGTATCTATGCGTCTTTATCTCTCACTCTCCACTAGTTTATGAGTTACTTCATCCAAATTTACCCCACCTTGACCAAAGAGCCAATGTTACATCCTTGATTAAGTCCTATTGATCACATTGTTGAGCATTTGAGTGTATGTAGAAAGTAGAAGTTGGGCAAGCATATGGTGATTGCATAGCATGACTTGGTTGATGAGTGCATTAATATCCTTAATTTGTTTGTGTGTTTGAGAGAAACACTTCATCATGTGAGTAGAGGACTTCAGCATTTGGATTATGTTTCCCATCACAATGTGTTGTGTACTTGTGCATTCTTTGATCTATGAATGTGGATTGCAACATTGAGCCTATGACTTTCATAGAGAAATGCACTTTGAGAAAGAGATATCATTACATCTTACTTTACATGTGTGAATTACATTGAATATTCCATTGTGATCATTCCACCCTCATTGCTTTAAGTGCTTAGTTGTTTGAGGACAAACAACATTTTAAGTTTGGGGGAGTTTGATTCGGGTGGAATTTACACGTTTTAGGGGCACATGTGAAGCATGTTTTGATGTGGATTTCATTGATTTATGCATGGAATATGATTGTTTGAGCCAAAATGAGAGAAAGGTTGTGTTTTGTTGATTTTGTAGATAAAATGATGGAATTTGGAGCAAAACACATATCACAACTGATCGGATTGGAAAGAGGAGTGCATGGTTGGATTCGTCTCGGAAAACGGAGTGGATTAGCCGAAGGAATCAAGTCAATCCGACACCCGAGGCGAAAGTTATGCACGAAACGAGAAGAGGCCGAAATCGAAGTGCAAGGCAACTCGGCCGAGTGACCTTACTCGGCCGAATCTGCGAGTTGGAGCTCTACTGCGCACTCGGCCGAGTGACCTTACTCGGCCGAGTAAATATTTACGTAGCCATTGGGATTTGAAGACCACTCGGCCGAGTGAGCTTACTCGGCCGAGTAAGAGCTGGAAAAATCGCCAACACGCTTTTTAAAGTGTTTCACTCGGCCGAGTGACCCCAACTCGGCCGAGTCATCCCATTTTCGGTGCCAAACTTGTATTTTCTCCATTTTTGAGGGATCAACTTGCAAATATGCCATCCAAACCCTTCCCCAACACTATATAAGGCCCCTTTCTTGAAATCCAAGACATTCTTCCCCAATTCCACACATAGTTACACATACTTGGAGGTGTTTTGGCCATAACTTCTTCATCTCTTCATCAAATCAAGGAAGAAAGGATGCAATAGCTCCCAAATTCCATTCCCTACCACATTCTAGACTAAGCTTTCTCTTTCTTTTCCTTTTTACTTAGTTATTTCAGTTGTATTTTGTAATTTGATTATGTTAGTTAGTAGCTAAACAATTTGTGGTTCTAAGGCATTGTAAGACTTGGATTGATGTTTATGAGTAATTTCTTGCTTTAATTGGTGTTTATCTCGTATTTGCATATTCAATTATTCATTGTAAAGCATGTTGTTAGTGGCCATAATGATTTGCTTGATTTATTGTTAATTGGGGTAAGATCGGGAGATTTATTCCATTTAATCGTATGCGAATATGCAACCCGGTATTATTATGAGCTCGGGAGAGGATTAATTATCGGAGAGGGACTTGAATGATCTTAGGAGCTATTTTAGGCGATGCAACGTTTGTGAGGTAGGGATACGAACTTATGTTACATTGCGCCTTTGGTTAATTAGATCGAGAGATTAATTAATTCTTCTTGTGTGATCACCCTATATGAGATAAACTTAATGGCCATCTAAACGAGATAACATTCATAAACGGACATCTAAGTAATACAATTGCCTTGGAACCCACCTTCTCTCTTTGCATATTCACTCATTTTACTTTCGTTTTACTTGTTTGTTTGGTAGTTGATCGATTTCGTCTTTGCTCTTTATTACTTATTTGTGACACTTGTTAGGTAATATTAGAGTAATTCACACCCTTCAAATTATCGATCGCGTCTATTTAGAATTCGACTAGCAAAATACATTTTTACGCTTAACCTCCTTGTGGGATCGACCTCGTGCTTATCACGCTACGATAGACACCGTACACCTGCGGTTGTTTATTTTAGTGTTGTATAACACGTGAATCAACCCTTCACGCTTCTCCTTAACTAGAATGTTAACAAAAGTGGTGACCGACCGTTCGTTCCACTTCCCATTGTACAAGTATGACTCTTGTGGAGGTATTTCCTCAACATCCACCTGTTTCTCAATGGTCTCCATATGCAGAGTAACAAGAGTAAGATTAGTGAGCAAGAATGATGGTAATTACTGGATACGAAAGCATGTTAAATAGCCAATGCATTGAATGGGTGTAGTTGGGGGTTGTAACAGTGATGCAAAGTACAACTAAATTTATCATGATGTGAAACTTAGAGATATGCAAATCAAGCCGTACTTGGATTTAACCACGAACACGTTAAATGCGCAAAGTTGGATTTTTTCAATTGCAAATTCAAAACCCGAAATATTTAATAACACATAATTGAAGCCTAAAATTGAAGCCCAACAAATTGGTATGCATAAAACACAAACACCATACAAATTAAAGCCTAAAATTGAAGCCCAAAAATTTGGTATGCATAATACCTAAACACCAAATCGATTGAAACCAAAAATTCGAATCACAAAACATCAATCGGCATTCATCATAATCAATTAGGGCGTATTTTTCGATAGACCTACCACATTAAGTTCTTCTGAAAAATCTTCCACATGAATCTTGAAATCTATCGCCGTCGATCTACGCGTGGCGAAACCCATTCAATGGAAAAACAACGAGGCGGATGCCGACATCCATGAGTGTATCTGACACACCTCCGAACCTTCATCCTTCGACGGAAAAACAGGCAAAATTGGGATTGTGTGTGATGTCGACGGAAGTCGGGAACCTAATTTGCGAGTAATTGTCCCCAGACGGCCAGAGATATTTCGAAGTTGTGAGGGGGCAATGCTGGAATATTAAAAAATCTAGGAGGACAATATGGACAATTGTGAACTTCATACCCCTAATTATCTCACACACTCATGGTGCATACCAAATGTGTAAAGAGATTGTGAATATGGATTTTATATTGTATACACAATATTGGGCCCAAATCTTAGATAATTAGTAAATCCTACCAAATGAGGCCATATTGTAAATAAGGGTGGAAATAAGTCAGGTCAGACCAGACTTTACATGGAAAAATTTTGGGCCAATTTAAAAAAATTAATTTAAGTATAACCTATTATGTATGATACACATTTTTAGGGTTTTACCGACTTTTTAATAAACATGTCAGACCTACTAGCCTTTTAGAAACATATTTAAAATTTATTTAATACGAAAATAAAAAAACATAATTTAATATTTAAAATTACAAATAAATTCACAATAAAAATAAGTGCATTATAAATAAAAACTAAAAAATGATTTCTCAAGTATTAAAATGAATTTAATTTACTATTAATGTTAGTAGTATATTTTAATGCCGTATTTTCAAACACAACTAATAGCTTCTAAAATCACTTATTTTCAAAATTCTGCTCATAGTTTTTGAATAAAAGTGATTATGAAAACAATTAGTTGAGTTTGCAACACCGATTAAGAATTATTTTATTATAATATATATATATATATATATATATATATATATATATTTCTACTACTAACCCACAAATTACAGGAAATAATAATTTATATACTTAATTTCATTGATACTATTACATTATTTTTCAATCATCTATTAATAGAATATTTTAAATATAGATTTTATGCTTGAATTTGATAAAAAATCAAGCTAATATGTTATGCTATCAAAGTTATATCTTAAAGATTTTATTTTAATTTTTCTTTCCATTAAAGATATGTCACACAAAATTTAAATGTGAAAAAGCAAAACCCATAATTTGAGAATACAAATTCTTGTTACGCGCCTAAAGTGAATTTTGGTTATAATCATTAGGAGAAAAAAAAAAAAAAAAGATTAACGGTTGGAATACGTTACAAATTTTGATTGGTAATATTCTCACACACAATTTATTTTCTATTTTTTTATTTTGTTTCCTATTGTATAGTAATTACCATAAAATTATTAGGAGTTTCTATTATATAAATTTTTTATATTTGAGTTAACTAATCAACATATTGCTCAATGGTTTAAAAAAAAAAAAAAAACAATTTAATTTCCGCCATAGCCATTGAGCTCAAAATGTTCAACAAACAATCAACAACGCCACTCATCTTCTTCGCCTTCAGCTTATACTCGATTGTTTATGCATCTGCAAGTGAGGCTCCAATTACCGAGAAACCGATCCCAAAACCACAGTACCCATGCCTCCCACCCCAACACAGCTCATACCCCTTCTGCAACACCTCTCTCCCCCTCAAAACCAGAGCCAAAGCTCTAATCTCCATCCTCACACTCCCCGAGAAAATCCAGCAGCTTGTCAGCAGCGCCTCCGCCGTTCCTAGGCTCGGCATTCCGAAATACGAGTGGTGGTCGGAGTCACTCCACGGCCTCGCCGACAATGGGCCAGGCGTCTCCTTCAACGGCATCATCAAGTCCGTCACTAATTTCCCCCAAGTCATCGTCACCGCCTCCGCCTTCAACCGTACGTTGTGGTCGGCGGTTGCTTCCGCCATCGCGGTGGAGGCGAAAGCGATGCACAATGTAGGTCAAGCTGGATTAACGTTTTGGGCGCCGAGTATTAACATTTTCAGAGATCCTAGATGGGGGAGAGGGCAAGAGACGCCTGGGGAGGATCCTATGGTTACTTCTGTTTTCTCTGTAGAGTATGTTCGAGCTTTCGAGGGGCGTTACAATAGGGCGAGGGATGGGTTACAGGGGAGAGTGTTGGAGGATGATGATGATGATGGTGATGGCGATAGATTGGCGCTATCTGCTTGTTGCAAGCATATTTCTGCTTATGATTTGGAGAGATGGGGGCAGTTCACTAGATATAACTTCAATGCCGTGGTAAGTTTCTTTAGTTTCGAGCACCTGTTCTAATGAGTCATGATGCATATTGATTTTTGAGAAGTTATGCTTGATTGGGAAAACGGGAAATTATCATGGTATATGTACCCGAATGAGACTGTTTGATAGATAAATTCCATGCTTATTGCAATTAATTGTAGTCATAATTCATCTTTTGAAGCTAGTATTTTAAGGAATATGAATGTTCATCTTTCTTCTTTCGTTGATTTTAAGGAGCTAGTCATACAGAACTTGCTCCCGCAAGTGGATGGTGGGATTGGTCCCTCGAATTAGTTGGTTCAAGGGCCGGATACCGAGACTTGAAAAAAATAGATAGCACCAACTCATTGTATCATAAGATGTTGAATCTTGGCTCATAGAATAATGCCTGAAATTAGGGGTCACTTGGTTCAAATTCTTCAGTGTGAATCATTGAATAGTGAATTACAATGAGAATGATGGTTACATTGTTAGTATATTGCTCTAATCTTGGAATACGTTGAGACAAAAAATATAATTGTTGGTTGAGGAATAAGTGGAACAATTGAGGAGAAATGATAATAGGGTAGGAGATAGTTAATCAACATGGGGTAATAATGAAGGTGAGTTGACCTTTTTTTTTTCTCATTAACCACCACAATTACCATATATTCAATTCTATTACCTTTCCCATTAAACCAAGCGCCCCCTTAGTTTAATTATATTCTATATAGTATATACTGGTGCTAAGTGCGATATGACGTATGCGTGTAATTAGCTTTAGTTGATCACAAGTGCAAATAGTATAGCTGTAAGAAACTGATCCTTCCATTGATAAAGGCCCAGAATCAATTAGGGAAAGAACATCTAGTTTTCATATCATATTGAATCAGAGAAAATATATCTATATTAGGTAACTCATCAGGATATGGAAGACACCTATGAAGCACCATTCAGAAGCTGTGTGAAACAGGGTAAAGCTAGCTGTGTGATGTGTTCATACAATGCAGTTAATGGGATACCTGCATGCGCCAATCATGATCTCTTACAAAAAGCTCGAACTGATTGGAATTTCAGAGGGTGATATTTTCATATATGTTTGCTTAATGAAATCAAAAGAATTCCAATGAGACTTATTCCTGTGTCTCAATACTATGACAAACAGATACATCGCCTCTGACTGTGATGCTGTTTTTACTATTTACGAACGCCAGAATTACACGAAAACCCCTGAAGATGCAGTTGCTGCTGCTCTAAGTGCAGGTTTTTTAAGTCCTTTCACTAGATATATTGTTTCATTCTGTTAAATAATTAGTTGGGTTTATATTATTTTACCACCTGTACTATACCTATACCCCTTTTATCAAACTGGTTCCTGCAATTTTTTTTTTATCTGATTGCATCTTCTACTACTCGGTGTTGACCAGTTGCAAGTTGCAACCTGTACGCTGTTTTAGTTTTCCAGCCAAAAATCAAATATGTGACTTGCACAAAGGGTTTCTTAGGGGTATATCAGTCCATTCAAGATTAAATGCAATGACAATAAAGTAATTCCTCTGGTGGCTAACTATGTACTCAATGTCCAAATTCAATTTTCATGTGAATTTTGGGCATGCTATTGATGATTCCTTTAACTTGCCAAAGAGTAGTAGATGATGCAATCGGATTAAAAATAATTTACTACTTTGATAAAAGGTGTATAGTACAGGCGGCAAAATGATATTAACCCTAATTAGTTTTGTTTCTGAACTTTATTTTGGACTCTTTACCAGGAACTGATGTAAACTGTGGAACTTATATGTTGCGCTACATGATGTCTGCAATCGAGCAAGGGAAGGCATTGGAGAAAGATATAGATAGAGCCCTGATTAACCTCTTTACTGTTCAGCTCCAGCTTGGTCTTTTTGATGGAGAGCTTGCAAGAAGTCGGTTCAGAAAATTGGGACCACATGACGTGTGCAGTTCACAACACAGGAAATTGGCTCTTGAAGCAGCAAGACAGGGTATTGTGCTTCTGAAAAACGAGCAAAAGTTCCTGCCATTAGATAAACATGTTATCTCTTCACTTGCTGTTATTGGGCCATTGGCTAATTCCACCAACCTTGGAGGTACCTATACAGGTTTGCGTTTTCTTCTTGAACAAACGAGCTACTCCTTAATTTAAAATTAAATATCTATTTGATAATCAAGACATTTATAAGTAATGATAAAGTAGCATTTGAAGAAAGTATTTCCTCAAACATGATAATGATGTCCAAATACATGTCATCCAGTGAATTCTTTTTCAATTTTCCTACGGAAAAGATTATGGCCTCAATTTAGATACTGTTATAGCAAATAGCATACAATACTGAGGGAGCGGTTGGTTCAAATCTTTCAGTGAGAATGGTAATGAGAATCATCTAATAGTGAATTACAATAAAAATTATGCTTACATTGTTAGTGTATTGCTATAACCTTTGAATTGTTGAGACAAAAAATGATTGTTAGGTTGAGGAATAGTGGAATGATTGAGGAGAAACGATTATAGTGGAGGAAGTAGTTTATCAAAACCAGGTAATAATAGCTTATTTTGAGTCTCATTAACCACCACAATTACCTATATTTATTAATTTTTATTACCATTCCCACTGCAGAATTATGAACCAAACACCCCTGAGAACTTTCGCTGTTTTATAGGACCTATGTGCAACCCAAAAAGCATTCTTGAAAGACTGAAAGAATATGTAAACAATATCCATCATGCTGCTGGTTGCCAAGACGTGCCTTGCTACTCAAACACTGATTTTTCCCAAGCTGTTTCTGCTGCTAAACAGGCTGAGTATGTGATTGTTGTGGCTGGGTTAGATTTATCTCAAGAAGCTGAGAGTAATGATAGATATAGCCTCCTTTTACCAGGGCATCAGATGGAACTTGTTACTTCTGTTGCTGCAGTAAGTAAGAAACCCATTATATTAGTTCTTATTGGTGGTGGACCAATGGATGTGTCATTTGCTGCGCGGGACCCACGCGTTGGCGGCATTCTTTGGATTGGTTATCCTGGGGAGACAGGTGGCACTGCTCTTTCTGAAATAATCTTTGGACACTATAATCCAGGTTAGTAGGAATTCTATTTTACAAGTTTTGCATTAGAACATGTTGCGATTATATATGTTGTAGCTAGGTGACTCGATGATTTGTCTAAAAAAAAAATTTGGTGGAGAAGAACACAACTTGAGCAGTTTATGAAATCAACAATTTTGACATTAATGTCATGATTTGATGATTTATTGTATGTGTTGCTTCATCAAACACATTATTTTGACAAAAACTTGAAACGTATCTCATTTACTACTTATATTGGAGTATGACTCATGGATTTATGGGCCCCCAACTGAATCTTGTTTTAAAGGAAAATATGTCGTAAATATCAAAGTGGAGTTCCGTTTCATGTATAAAACCGTTTCACACAAGACTCTTTGTTATTTTAGCACGGGCATTTGCAAAAATAAGCTAGATCCTTGACATACCAACATGATTTTACTTTTGAGAAAACCAGGTGGAAGAACAACCATGACTTGGTATCCTGAATCATTCATGAGCGTGCCAATGGATGACATGAACATGCGAGCTGATCCATCTCGCAACTATCCGGGAAGAACTTATCGGTTTTACACAGGAGATAGAATATATGGGTTTGGATATGGGCTAAGTTACACAACGTTCAAATACAAACTTGTATCAGCACCACAAAAGTTGAATTTAAAGGAATACATCGAGCCTGGAAGACTGAGAAACATGCTTCACCGGAGGGGCAATGACGTCAATTATGTCCATGTTGACGAGGTAGAATTTTGTGACTCATTGAGGTTCCATGTGCAGATTTCTGTGACGAACATTGGAGATATGAGTGGAAATGAAGTTATGCTTCTGTTTTCTAAACCAACACAAAATTTCAAAGGTGCTCCGAAGAGGCAGCTGATTGGATTTGAGCGCATCCACGTGATATCTAATAAAAGTGTTGAAACGCGCTTTGTAGTTGATCCTTGCAAACATCTTAGCTTTGCAGATGAGCATGGGAATAGAATATTGCCTATTGGTGATCACATTCTAATATCAGAGAATATAGAGCATGTTGTTTCAATTGAGGCATAAGTGAAGAGTTCATGTTATATTGTATGTCTATTGTAAGTTCCACTCTTTTGAATAGTGCAAAATTTCTGCTATAAATGAAGAGTTCCTGCTATACACATGCTAATTTAGGCCGTAGGCCCAACTTTTTAAGAAATAATAACAATTTAAGACAGTTTCTTTAGAACAGTAATGAATTGATTCTAAAGTTAAGTTTAGATGTTAGAATATAAGTTCCAAGCATTTTCATATGATCTAAAGATTCTAAACGACTCAGAGCCAAAAAAAAAAAAATAATAAACTTTCTTGAGATCGGCGTTCGAAGCAAAACATATTTTTATTAAAATTCATACAAAAAGCTGTGAGAACAATTATCTTGATTGGATTGAGTTATATACTCCATTTTTTTACATACATTGTTAATTTCTCCGGCTTAAATAATTTTTTATTTTTTGCTCCACTACAACTTTGAAATTTTGACATAATGAAATTAAGTTTAAAACGATTTAAAGTATAAATGCAGAGTTTCTTTCTTCTAGGCCATAGTTTAGATTAAACCTAGATTAGTTATAGGAGTATTATTTTTATTGATTGTTTGGTAACTTAGATTAAAAGTAGATTATGCTTTAAAATTTATAAAATTTAATTATCATCCTATTCCTAGATAATCCATCTTTACTATTAAACATGCCATAAAGATGAAAAGTTTTGCAATTTCTCGTGTGACGGTTGGTTGGACAAAGACAGACTTGCAATGCATTGATAAGACCTTTTATAATGTTTATGGGTATTACTTGTACATTTTTTTTTAAAATAAAAAATAGATTATTTTTTGTCATTTCGACAATAGTGAAGTCTAAGTTCAAAATTGTTGGTATATCTAAACATAGAATTTAGAGTTCTGCCTCCTTCTCATAATAACTTTAATAATTTCTTTTTTGGGACTCATAATAATTTTCACATTCTTAAAATGAAAAATCTTTCCACTTTACCTCAATCTCATTACTTTTTCTGCACACATAAAAGTCAACTCATTTATTTACTTTGTACATAAAATTTTACAAAACTCGATTGTTCACATAAAATGTGTTTTTTTTTTTCTGCAAAATATATCTCACTACACTTTATTTTCTCTCAATTTTATTTATTTAACTGAAAAAATAATTACAAAAAGAAACAAACACATTTATATAGAGATTGAGAACACTTTTTAAAATAAGAGTAGGAGAAATACTCAAAGTTCAAGTACTAGTCTAAATGAGATTGTTTAATGATTGAATTTTGTTATAAATTCCACTTAAAAAATCAACTTGATTGAATGAAATGTCAAATTATGTCAAATTAGTCATCCGTCCCGTGATTACTTATACACTTTTTTTATTGAAACGTTCCAAAATTATTTGCACTTTTAATATGAAAATATCCAACAAAATTAATATCCTTCAAACATCATTTTATTTTTAAAATTGTGTTTTTTTTTAACATACATTTTACTTTACACCTAACTAAATTCACTTTACACCTCATTAAATCACCAAAAATACCCTTCATTTATCTTATATCACCCGCCCAACGCTAAATTCAATTTTTAAAAGACATGCCCATCAAACCGGGAATGGAGGGAGTAACCATAAATTTCGAAATTTAACTTCGAAAATTCGTCTAACAATCAAATGACATAAAGGGACACCGAACGCCGAGTGGCCAACTTGAGTCAACAGGCCCAAAACCGTCCAAATACAATTTCATTCCCCTTTTGGCAACCGCAAATCAATTTAATTTCCGCCATAGCCATTGGAAAGTTGAGCTCAAAATGTTCAACAGACAATCAACAACGCCACTCATCTTCTTCTTCGCCTTCAGCTTATACTCGATTGTTTATGCATCTGCAAGTGAGGCTCCAATTACCGAGAAATCGATCCATCAACAACTGCAGTACCCATGCCACCCACCCCACCACAGCTCATACCCCTTCTGCAACACCTCTCTCCCCCTCAAAACCAGAGCCCAAGCTCTAATCTCCCTCCTCACACTCCCCGAGAAAATCCAGCAGCTTACCAACAACGCTTCCGCCGTTCCTAGGCTCGGCATTCCGTCATACGAGTGGTGGTCGGAGTCCCTCCACGGCATCGCCGACAATGGGCCAGGCGTCTCCTTCAACGGTATCATTAAGTCCGCCACTAATTTCCCCCAAGTCATCGTCACCGCCTCCGCATTCAACCGTACGTTGTGGTCGGCGGTTGCTGCCGCCATCGCGGTGGAGGCTAAAGCGATGCACAATGTAGGTCAAGCTGGATTAACGTTTTGGGCGCCGAATATTAACATTTTCAGAGATCCTAGATGGGGGAGAGGGCAAGAGACGCCTGGGGAGGATCCTATGGTTACTTCTGCTTACTCTATAGAGTATGTTCGAGCTTTCGAGGGGCGGTACAATACGGCGAGGGATGGGTACAAGCATGGGTTGCAGAGGAGAGTGTTGGAGGATGAGGATGGTGATGGCTATAGATTGACGCTATCTGCTTGTTGCAAGCATTTTTCTGCTTATGATTTGGAGAAATGGGGGCAGTTCACTAGATATAACTTCAATGCCGTGGTAAGTTTCTTTAGTTTCGAGCACCTGTTCTCATGAGTCATGATGCATATTGATTTTTGAGTAGTTTTATGTGGCAGTCATTTATTTAGATGGAAGTTATGCTTGATTGGGAAATGATCATGGTATATGTACCCGAATGACTGTTGGATAGAAAAATTCCATGCTTATTGCAATTAATTGTAGTCATAATTTATCTTTTGAAGCTAGTATTTTAAGGAATATGAATGTTCATCTTTCTTCTTTCATTGATTTAATTACCTTTGATGTCATCACTAGATAGCACCAACTCATTGTATAATAAGATGTTGAATCTTTGCTCATTGAATAATGCCTGAAATTAGGGGGCACTTGGTTCAAATTCTTCAGTGTGAATCATCTTACAATGAGAATGATGGTTATATTGTTAGTATATATTACTCTAATCTTGGAATACGTTGAGACAAAATATAATTGTTGGTCCAGGAATAAGTGGAAGGATTGAGGAGAAATGATAATAGGGTAGGAGATAGTTAATCAACATGGGGTAATGATGAAGGTGAGTTGACCATTTTTAATTTTTTTTCTCATTAACCACCACAATTGCCATATATTCATTTCTATTACCTTTCCCATTAAACCAAGCGCCCCCTTAGTTTAATTATATTCTATAACTGGTGCTAAGTTCGATATGATGTATGCGTGTAATTAGCTTTAGTTGATCACAAGTGCAAATAGTATAGCTGTAAGAAACTGATCCTTCCATTGATAAAGGCCCAGAATCAATTAGGGAAAGAACATCTAGTTTTCATATCATATTGAATCTGAGAAAATATCTCTATATTAGGTAACTGATCAGGATATGGAAGACACATACGAAGCACCATTCAGAAGCTGTGTGCAACAGGGTAAAGCTAGCTGTGTGATGTGTTCATATAATGCAGTTAATGGGATACCTGCATGCGCCAATCATGATCTCTTACAAAAAGCTCGAACTGATTGGAATTTCAGAGGGTGATATTTTCATATATGTTTGCTTAATGGAATCAAAAGAATTCCAATGAGACTTATTCCCGTGTCTCAATACTATGTCAAACAGATACATCACCTCTGACTGTGATGCTGTTGCTACTATTTACGAATACCAGAATTACACAAAAACCCCTGAAGATGCAGTTGCTGCTGCTCTAAGAGCAGGTTTTTTAAGTCCTTTCTCTAGATATATTGTTTCATTCTGCTAAATTTGCTGGGTCAATATTATTTTATCACCTGTACTATACTATACCCCTTTTTATCAAACTGGTTCGTGCAAAATTTTTGTTTATCCGACATTCCGATTGCATCTTCTACTACTCGGCGTTGGCCAGTTGCAACCTGTATGTTCTTTTAGTTTTCCGGCCAAAAATCTAATATGTGACTTGCACAAAGGGTTTCTTAGGGGTATATCAGCCCATTCAAGATTAAATGCAAGGACAATAAAGTAATTCCTCTGGCTAACTATGTACTCAATGTCCAAAATTCAATTTTCATGTGAATTTTGGACATGCTACTGATGATTCCTTTAACTTGCCAAAGAGTAGTAGATGATGCAATCGGATTAAAAATAATTTGCAGGTACTACTTTGATAAAAGGTGTATAGTACAGGTGGCAAAATGGTATTAACCCTAATTAGTTTTGTTTCTGAACTTTATTTTGGTCTCTTTACCAGGAACTGACATAAACTGTGGAACTTATATGTTGCGCCACATGATGTCTGCAATTGAGCAAGGGAAGGCATTGGAGAAAGATATAGATAGAGCCCTGATTAACCTCTTTACTGTTCAGCTCCAGCTTGGGCTTTTTGATGGAGAGCTTGCAAGAAATCGGTTCAGAAATTTGGGACCACATGACGTGTGCAGTTCAGAACACAGGAAATTGGCTCTTGAAGCAGCAAGACAGGGTATTGTGCTTCTGAAAAACGAGCAAAAGTTCCTGCCATTAGATAAACATGTTATCTCTTCACTGGCTGTTATTGGGCCATTGGCTAATTCCACCAACCTTGGAGGTGGCTATACAGGTTTGCGTTTTCTTCTTGAACAAACGAGTCACTCCTTAATTCAAAATTAAATATCTATTTGATAATCAAGACATTTATAAGTAATGCTAAAGCAGCATTTGAAGAAAGTATTTCCTCAAACATGATAATGATGTATTGATGTCCAAATACATGTCACCCCATTGAATTCTTTTTCAATTTTCCTACAGAAAAGATTATGGCCTCAATTTAGATAGTGTTATAGGAAATAGCATACAATACTGAGAGAGCGGTTGGTTCAAATATAAAAATTATGCTTACATTGTTAGTGTATTGCTATAACTTTTAAATTGTTGAGGAGAAATGATAACTTATTGTGGAGAAATAATGCTTACATTGTTAGTGGAATGATTGAGGAGAAATGATAATAGTGGAGGAAGTAGTTTATCAAAACGAGGTAATGATAACTTATTTTGAGTCTCATTAACCACCACAATTACCTATATTTATTTTCATTACCATTCCCATTGCAGAATTATGAACCAAACACCCTGAGAACTTTTCACTGTTTTATAGGAGTTCCGTGCAACCCAAAAAGCATTCTTGAAAGACTGAAAGAATATGTAAACAATATCCATCATGCTGCTGGTTGCCAAGACGTGCCTTGCAACTCAACCACTGATTTTTCCAAAGCTGTTTCTGCTGCTAAACAGGCTGAGTATGTGATTGTTGTGGCTGGGTTAGATTTATCTCAAGAAACTGAGGATCATGATAGATATAGCCTTCTTTTACCAGGGCATCAGATGGAACTTGTTACTTCTGTTGCTGCAGTAAGTAAGAAACCCATTATATTAGTTCTTACTGGTGGTGGACCAATGGATGTGTCGTTTGCTACGCGGGACCCACGCATTGGCGGCATTCTTTGGATTGGTTATCCTGGGGAGACAGGTGGCACTGCTCTTTCTGAAATAGTCTTTGGACACTATAATCCAGGTTAGTAGGAATTCTATTTTACAAGTTTTGCATCAGAACATGTTGCGATTATATATGTTGTAGCTAGGTGACTCGATGATTTTGTCTAAAAACAAAATTTGGTGGAGAAGAACACAACTTAAGCAGTTTATGAAATCAACAATTTTGACATTAATGTCATGATTGATGATTTATGGTATGTGTTGCTTCATCAAACACATTATTTTGACAAAAACTTGATGACGCGGTCTCATACATGAAACGTATCTCATTTACTATATTATGGAGTATGACTCATGGTTATGGGCCCCCAACTGAATCTTGTTTTAAAGGAAAATATGTTGCAAATATCAAAGTGGAGTTCCGTCCCATGTATAAAACCGTCTCACACAAGAAGACTGTCTTTGTTATTTTAGCACGGGCATTTGCAAAAAGAAGCTAGAGCCTTGACATACCAACATGATTTTACTTTTGAGAAAAACAGGTGGAAGAACAACCATGACTTGGTATCCTGAATCATTCACGAGCGTGCCAATGAATGACATGAACATGCGAGCTGATCCATCTCGCAACTATCCAGGAAGAACTTATCGGTTTTACACAGGAGATAGAATATATGGGTTTGGATATGGGCTAAGTTACACAACGTTCAAATACAAACTTGTATCAGCACCACAAAAGTTGAATTTAAAGGAATCCATCGAGCCTGGAAGACTTAGAAACATGCTTAACTGGAGGGGCAACGACGTCAATTATGTCCATGTTGACGAGGTAGCATTTTGTGACTCATTGAGGTTCCATGTGCAGATTTCTGTGACGAACATTGGAGATATGAGTGGAAGTGAAGTTATGCTTCTGTTTTCTAAACCAACACAAAATTTCAAAGGTTCTCCGGAGAGGCAGCTGATTGGATTTGAGCGCATCCACGTGCTATCAAACGAAAGTATTGAAACGAGCTTTGTAGTTGATCCTTGCGAACATCTTAGCTTTGCAGATGAGCATGGGAATAGAATACTGCCTATTGGTGATCACATTCTAATATCAGAGAATATAGAGCACGTTGTTTCAATTGAGGCATAAGTGAAGAGTTCCTGTATGTCTATTGTATGTTCCATTCTTTTGAATAAAATGTAAAATTTCTGCAAATTGGTATTGAAATAGCATGTAATTGATGTGTATATTTTTTTTCTTTTTCTTTTTGGTTATTCGATATTAACATGGTTTGACTCCATCTCTTCTGTCTGTCTTCTTTTCTTTTTCCTTTTGTTAATGCATCTTCATCTAATATCTAATACTGTAAATATTAATATTTCTCATATACCACTACTTTTTTTATTTTTTTTAATGGATTTCTCATATATCACTATTAATATCTCCATTTATAGGCTTGTGGATGTTCCACATAAGATTATTTCATTCTAAGCAATTTTTCATTTACTATCTCCATTTACACGCGTAACCAAATCAATTTTTTTTTGAGAGGACGTAACCAATGCAACTGACTTAATATTTTTTAAAAAATGGTAATATCATGTCACTTACTAAGTGACTGCATTATTTTTTTCACATAGTTTAATGTGTAAAATAATGTTGTATTACTTTATAAATACAGTAGCATCACACTATTACTTGATAAGTGATTTGAAAGAAATTGTACGGAGCAACTAGTGCGTGTTAGTGCAAATCTTCATTTTATACATACACATGCTAATTTAGGCCGTAGGCCCAACTTTTTAAGAAATAAATTGGTTAAGATAGTTTCTTTAGAACAATAATGAATTGATCCTAAAGTTAAGTTTAGGGGTTAGAATATAAGTTCCAAGTAGTTAGGTTTTGGTTCTCTCTTTTTACTCAAGTAGTTAGATTTTGGTTTTAGGTTAATGAATACTAGAAGTTAAAAGTGTATTGAGATATATAACTAACTCAATTATTCCCGCAACTTAAACTTGGTATTTATGTAGTGTTTGTTGTACACTAAAAGTATCATGTTATGTATATAAACTATCACTACTAATACATATATAAAGTGTCACCATTTAAAAATTAAATATTTTTTAAAATAATGACAATCCATATATATAATAGTGAAACTAAAAAAATGAGTTTGTATAAACTTAAATTCATGTTTAATTAAGTGTTTCTTAAGAATTTAAATCTTTAGATTCATTGATTTTTTACAATTTATGGAAGCTATAAATTTTATATGTCTTTTATTAAAAAAAAATCCGACACCCGTGCAACATTCCCACGAATGATTGCTCAAAATTCTAATAAAGAAATGAAAATTCCAAATGAATTAAGAAATATTACTACTCCACATGCTAATAATTGAGTGTGGTACACTACAGATACTAGAATAATTTAAGCCAGCAAATTCTTTCATAGGCCATGATGAAATAAATGTCTCTCTTACTGCATTCATGTGCACTACCAGCTCACACCACATTTATATAAATTTCATTACACAAACCTTTTATTACATTCAATTGTACAGTGAAATTGGTGTAATTGAATCAGTGACATACAATATAGTATGAATCGTGTTGAATCCTTTTAACTAGGATGAAGTACTTTGAATGATGTTTTTAGGGTTATAAAACTTTGTTGAATTTTGTAAAGGAACGAGTGAGATATGTAAAGGAACGAGTGAGATATGACCGTTTTGAGATCGTTTTGATTTTTTTGAGAAAGTGTATAGGTTGCTAATACAGACTTAGATATTCTTTTGGGACTTACTTGCAAATCCAAAAATGAGAATTAGACCAAAGCCACTTGGTCAGAGTCGGATCGGTGGTCCGATCGGATGACTCACTAATGTGAACCGATGGTCAAACCAGTCATCGCACCAGGGCCCATATGGTCGTAAATAAGTGGCACAACTTGTGGATATTGAAAGTACACTGTGAGAAAATTATGTATCACTTCCATAGTGTGGATATTGAAAGGATCACATCATGTACAAATAATTCAACTAGTTTGATTGATTTTGTTGTTGCACAGATTAATAATTTCTAACCATTTAATTCAACATATATAAATTTGATGAAATTTAGAATACAATTTACATCAATTTAAATATGAGCAACAAATTTTGTTATTACACAAGACCAAAATTAACACGAAGGACCAAAATTGAGACCAAAGGACTAAAATTGATAGAGTAAAAGTTACATGACCTTTTGCACAATCGAGCAAAGTTACAGAACCATTTGTGAATTTGTCTCGATAATTTTCAACGGAACGAAGGGAGTACTATTATACACTATAGCAGCTTGTACAAGAAGCTTCACAAGCTCCTCATTTTCCCTTTTTATTTACCTATTTTTCTTTCTCTAGATAGAGTGGTCCACAAAAAAGAACTCCTATTGCTTGTCTATCTGTATATTCATTGATTCTTCATCTTTCCTTCATTATCCCCTCAACTGCAAAAGTCCAATATTTAATTTTTTGCTTCACTTTCTTTTATTTTCTCTTTTCATTTGAAGAATGTGTCCCAATTTATTGCATAAATGTTAATCAGTTATGAAAAGTTTCATACTGCCATTCAATTATGTTTTGAAGCCTACACAACTGTTGACTTTTTTGAATTTGTCATATATATCACACATCTTGTGATTTCACTTCTATTGTTTTACTCATTTTTTCTAGAACACAAATAATGTTTTAAAATTTTTTACAATATTTATTTCCATTATGCGAAATAATTGAAAAAGATTAGTTAAAAAATTTAAAAAGATTTGAAGGGTATTTATGTGATTAAAATCTTCCGTTGTTATTTAAAAAGGTATAACAAATTGAGGAATTTAGTAAGAGTCACTTTTTTTTTTAAATTACATTATATACCCTCACTTCTCTCCTCTTCATGGCTCAACCTGGTACCTTAGTATTAGATAGTAGTGCTCTAACCAATTGAGATATCCAATTTTATCAATAAACTCAACTTAAAAATTGAATTTTAATAGTACAAAATTCTTCTGACATTTAATAATACAAAATATCCCAGGTAGTAGATTAGATTAAATTAATTAGAGGGACCACCATTTTAGTACCCATATGATATGATCCTAAATTCAATCCATTAACGCGCTTCATCTAAATCAATTTCCTGTAAAGGATGATAAAGTCTCAACCCCAACAACCACCGTTAATCTAAACAATTAAAAAAATTGACAAAACCTTGACCATATTTTATAACTCATTATTTTATAAATTACATATTTTAAAATAAAATAAAAATACTGTTATACCTAGTCAAAGAGGTCAATCTTTGACAAGTCAAGCCTAGTCACCATCTTACGTGGCGAGGACCAGTCAACAAAGTCGTGCGACGACTAGTCAACAAGACCAAGAAAATGTAATAGATTTAATGTATTTAATATATTTAAGTGCTCGTCCAAAAATGTGGGCGAGCACCTGTATTAATTAGCTGCTCGCCCAAATGTGTGGCGAACACGTACCTATTCTTAGTTAAGAGAAGTTTTAGTATTGAAGTCTTGGGAGAGAGCATGGAGCGTGGCGACCACACTCCTTGAAGGTCCTCCGGCGACCACCATGGCCCAGCTCCTCGGCATCTCGGCGAGGACGAGCACCCAAGGCGGTTTAGCATTAAATGCGCCATCAAATCACCTTTTCGGGCAGAATGAAGGTCCAGTCTGGAGGCTCCACGTGTAAAGGGCGGGCAGCCCCTGAAAAACAGTATATATATAATGCCCATTTGGGCTCATTTGTAACACAAGTTGAACATTCCACACAATCACTTAAACCCAAAGCAATAAACACTCCCAAAGCTCTCAAGCTTTTAGCTTCTCCAAGAAGCTATATCCTTGTTCTTGATCTTTCTTACTTAGTTCTTCATTAAGATCATCAAGATCATCATAAATACTCCGTATAAACACGTAATAACCCCCGTTAAATTATATATGTTTGTATTGTACTAAGAACAGTCCACATCCGAGTCAACCCGAATTAAGTGCATACAACAAATACTAAAGTTGCGCATTGATAAAACTGTCTCAAATAAATTTTCTTCAAAAAAAATAAAAAATGAATCAATTAGAATCCCGTAATACAATAATTTGGGCTCCTCCGCGTGGACCCATTTTCGTCACCCTAAAAATCAGCACTCCATGTTGTCTATACAACCTCACATGCACGCTGCCACCTCAATTCGTTGCACAAGTTTTTACCTTTTCAATTGTCTTGGTGATGAGAGACGAGTGGATTTTGATTTTTTTTTCAAGGGACCTTTACAATCAATACAAGTTTTTTTTTTTTTTTTTTATCTTGTGGTAATTCTTATTTTGACCTTGTAGTGAGACATATTTTGGAACATGTATTGGAGTCTGAACAATACAGATTTAAATTATATTTTTTTAAATATTACTTTAATTAAACTCACTCAATTATTGTGTTACACCCAGTTTTACTATATTCCACAAGTCAACATGTTCGTCCTAATCAGTAATCAGAATGGACGATCAATGTATGAAAGAAAGACACTTGAATTCAACGAAGACCGATCAACGGTGAAACCATGAAAATCGTCCTCAAAGCCCAATCCTCATCAACTATGCTCGCTTGTGATCGCATAATTAAGGGCAACCAAACCAGGAGTACGTCCGTCAATGATTTGGCAACCAAAGGGATGATCATGTTAGCTCGACCCTTCTCAAGGTTGAGGTTGTGGACCTTCGAACTCCAAATGGCGACTTCGCCTATAAGATTCAAGTAATGGGTCTCATATAACAAATTAAATGGGCTAACATGGGTCATCTTTTTAATGGACCGTTCTTGGGACCAGTGGCGGATCCAGGATTTAGAATATGGGGTACAAAAGTTATTAAATTTAGAATTGGGGGTACAATTTTGATTATCAATTTTTTTTTTGAGGCATTATTAATTTTTTTTTTTTTGTTTTACATAAGAAAAAATTAAAAAATAATCAATTTGGGGGTACAGGTGTACCCCAAATTGTATGCTGGATCCGCCACTGCTTGGGACGGACACATGTTAGCCCTTTAGTGGACCATTTCAGCTTTTTTAAGGTGGTCTAATTAGGTGCTATCAGTTTACTGTGGTTGATCTAAATAAGGATCTGAATTTCATTAACAAAAAACTATACTTACTCTCCTTTTATTGGCTCTCATTATTCTCTGTGTTTCAAACATTTCTTGCTAAGTGGAGAATACACATTGAAATATAATAAAACCTTATCATATTAAAAAATACTAGACTAATATCCTTCCACACAAATAGCATTGTTTAATTTAGTCAACCTAGCCATGTAAACTACTCCCTCCGTCCCGGAGGAACTTGCACACTAGAAATGACACACATTTTAATAAATGTGTAAGAAAAAGTGTAATAAGTGATGTTTTGAGGGGTAATTTTGTAAACTTTTATGAATAAAGTAAAGTAAAAGGTAGATTGAGTGTGAAAAAGTAATGGCATATGGGTAAATATGTGTATATTTTGAGGGTGAGGGTTATGACAATATTTTCTTTTATGGAGTGTGCAAATTGATATGGGACATCCATATATGGAAAGTGTACAAATTCCTATGGGACAGAGGGAGTATTAGGCCATGTTAACTATTAGGCCATGTTTTTTTTTTTAGGTTAGGTAGGATAAGGAAACTCTGGATAGTAAAATTTTGATATGTTTATTTTTGAGATTTTGAATAGTACATATAATTTTATATCAAATTAATTGTGTAAGAGTAAGCGAAATTATATTATTATAATAATAGAATATATGAGTATTTTTAGGTCTTAATGTAATTAAATGGTAAAATTCAAATTAGAACAATACAAGGGATGCTACGTCTTACATCCGAACATTTGAATCCAAAAATAAAAATGTCCTCACAAAACGACTATCCACATATTGCTAAAAAAAAGAAAAAGGAGTCCAGTTGTTAATGTTTAATAAATAATTGAACAGTTGTATTCTTCTCCTACTCAAATGTCTAAAAAGGCCCCCCCGACTTCCCAAGTGCGTGGAGATTTATGTAATTATCAAAACACGAGAGTAAATTTCGAATTTATAAAAAATAGTGGGACGTTTTTGCAATTAGGAGAAAATATCTCCGAATTTACAAATATTATAAGTAGTAGTTGTCATTTGAAATGCAACTGGCGAAACAGAAAACCAAAAGCTCTCTGACACATCACACATGGAGAAGAAGGTGAAATTATTGTGCAGTTATGGCGGAAAGATACACTCACGCACGTCGGACCACCAACTCTCATACATCGGCGGCGACACCAAAATCCTCGCCCTCGATCGTACCGTCAAATTCTCCGATTTCATCGCCAAGCTTAATTCTCTCTCCAACAGTACAAACGACATATCCGTGAAATACCAGTTACCCGGCGAGGACCTGGATTCTCTCGTCTCATTGATCGACGACGACGATGTGGAGCACATGATGGTAGAGTACGACCGCATGCACAGGATCTCTCCCAAGCCGCCAAGGTTGCGCATCTTCGTCTTCCCGGTGAAATCGGGTGTGAAAGAGCCGGTTTCGGGTAACCCGGATTACTTATTCGGGTTTGACAAGGAGTATCAGCCGAGTATTGGACCGCCGGCGCCGGATCTTTTGCAGGTTCCGCCGCCGCAAGTGGTTTACTACCGGGTACCGGCTGTGGTGAGTGGAGGAGGAGTGTATCCGTATGGAGTGGCGCCTGGTGGTAACCGGGAGCAGCCGGTGTACAAGTTTATTCCAAATTTTCAATAGTGCCTCCGGTTATTACGAGTCAGTTGAGCATAATCGGCATAACTTTGACTGCTTTGTGAGTAGATAGTGGTAAATATTTGATTTAGTGTTGGTTTTTTTTTTATTCGTTTTTTGTAAACTATTTTGAGGGATGTACTAAGTATTTATTTGTTCATAAATTATTTATTAACATATATATTGTGATTAAAATTTATAAGTTTTTCAGTTATCTTTTATGAACCTCGGTCTTGTGAGACATTGGAAGGGCTCATTTATTGTATTGTAGAGTAGTGTATTTATGAAGTGTTAGCTGAATGAGAAATTGAGGTTCACGAGACCCTCACAAAAAAAGTCGGAGTGTGCTCATCTCTAAGTCGTTCGAACCCTCTAAGGTGTAAATAATTTCAATGGGGTCCGTTCTGACTTTAAACGGACCCCCAAGTAGACGGTGGAATTGATCCCCAGAATTAGTTGGTCCTTAGACCGGATTCTCAAAACTTCAAAAAAAAAAAAAAAAACTTTGTATTAATTGTTTGTGTTTTATGCTCTATTGAAAAAATCGACCTAGACGGACCTTAGTCGACTTAATTTTGTCCTTCTAGGCATTTAAAAAAAAAATCAATCTAGGAGTCCATATATATATTTGTTTTGATTTAGGAGTTTGATTTGAACAATCGGGACTTTACAATATATAATATTTAGTCGGCGTCTAGACTGTATAAATCTGTTCGACTATCGATTTTCGACTTAAAAAACCTTATTTTTGTGTATAGAAAGTGCTATTGGTTATGGATATGGGCAATGGCCCACAGATTATTTGGTCCTTAGTAAATCACATTGTGGCCCAACAAATCTATATGACTTGCAAGTTACACCCACTACCACCATTTCCTTCTGGTTAAAAAATTAAGAATTAATTGCCTAAAAAAGACCGTGTTCGTATGAACACACCAAAAGGAAAATTTTGATACTTCATATGACTGATTATATTATTTCCTTGATTTTTTTAAATAAAAAGGATTAGAGTAACACTTTTACTCTGCACCGTGGAATAGATACAATTTTAATAAAAAAATCAACAAAAAGTGTTAATATGGAGTATGCATTCCCGTGCTGCGGCGAGTCATGTTATCTCTTTTCCGATCGAAGGAAAACACATGCATCGAGTTACAAAAAAAAAAAAAGATTTTTTTCATTATAATCTCAAAAGTTGGGAATTGATGTAGAACCAAGGATGAAAATATTGTGAAATATCACGGTATTGCAAATTTGGATATTGCGATATGGATATTGGGGTCTAATGTATTTTTTCCCGAGTATCGCGGATATATCGCTAAATATCGATATCGATATCGTTCAACCGTAGTGTAAAATTTGACGGAAATCGAAAAATATCGCGGATATATCGCAAAATCTGAAAAAATCGCAAACTTATTTGAAAATTTATTTTTTTATGCACAAAATTATACATTTTATTTTATTTTTAATAGTGCAAGCGATTATATTTTCAATTCACCTCATATATTTAGTAAATTTTTTAAACATATAAATTATACGTTCATAACTATATCCTAAATTAATATAATGTGATGAGTTAGTATGAATATTGTTTGTACAAATATGTCATTTCACCTACTATTTGTGAACCCATATATTATCATTTTGATATTAATTGTATTTTATCATGTATATTTATTTAATCATTTTGTATTGTATTATGTTGTCAATTAGTTTTCGTCAGCCAATATTTAATTGTATTTTATTAATGTTGTTTGGACAAAGATGTCATTTCACCTACTATATTTGAACCTCATAGGTCATCATTTTAATATTAATTGTATTTCATCATGTATATTTAATCATTTTATATTGTATTATGTTGTCAATTAATTAATTTTCGTCAGAGCTAGTATTTATATTATTTATTATCTTTATGTTTGTTTTAAACATATAATTTTAATGACTTTTGAATGAAATACATGTATAATAGTATGTTTTAATAATCTCTAAAATTTCATGTTAAATTTTCAAGATTTTAATAAGATTTTCGTCATTTTTTCAATTTTTTTGCGATATCGATATGCGATATCGATATATCCCTAAAATTAAGGTTGCGATAGCGATATTTTCCTCCTCGTGTAGAACTAGTCATAAAGTAAAAGACACATATTTAGTCATTGCTTTAAATTCAACAATCCAAAACTAAACGGAAAAGAAAATGAGATATACTTCTGTGCAATATTAGACAAATTATGAAGGAGACAAAAAGTCTCGCGAATATTACGCTGGTCAATCCAGGTCAGATAATTTTTCTTCTAAAAATTACACAAAGGCAAACAAAATAACTCGATCTTAAATATGTGTTAGTAACTTACTATAAGAGAAAATGTATGCTAATATAAGAAAAAATATGTGTTATTTGTAAAAAAAAATGGTAACGTATACTTTTGCTTATAAATCACACAAATTAAACGAGTGAGAATAATCCATATCATGAAAAAGAAGAGAGGACGAAGTGGGATAATAGGGAGAGTATATTTTGTAATTCAAAAAAAAAAAAAAGAGAGAGAGAGAGAGTAAGAAAGTAGGTAACCCATGACATAAACCTTTTACGATTGGACTGAGGAAAAAGATTGGCCCTGGCTATATACCCCTCCAGCTCTGTTAAGTATACTCCCCGATACATACACTCTCCTCAAAATAAATAATGTTAGATATACTCCCCCTTAAAATACCTAAAACACTCTAACCTCTTTTTTTTTTTTCTATTTCCTCTTTCTTCTTCTCAATTTTTACAAAACCCTAAAACTCTTCATCTCCCTCCCTCTCTCCCTACCAAATTACCGCCGCCTGACCAGCAGCGTCGTCGCCGCCACAGCACAGTCTTCTTCTCCCTCCGCCCGCCGCTACCATCTTCCTTTCTTTTCTTTTTTTCTGCTGCAACAACCCCCACCATTATAGCAAACCTCCACACCTCCGTCGTCCCCCACCTTGCGCCGCTCCGCCAAGCCTGTCGCCACCCTTGCGCACGGCCCCGTTGGTCGTCCCCCACTCTCCCCTCTCGATCCGTTTTTTTTAATGTTTGCAACTATCGGTGGCGGCGGCCCCTCCTTCGCCCAACGCCGTCGCCTCCGCTCCTCCTTCGCCCTTTGCCTCCGCTGCCGTGTTCCTTCTCCCCTGCCTCCGCTGCCTCCCCCCTCTTTCGCTGTTCCCCGCTCTCCCTCCCAACACGACAGTCCCCCCAGGTAAGTCCTCTTTTTTTTTTTTTTTTAACTTTCAACAAACCAGTGTCGACGGAATGCATTATCGTCGACACTGGTTCACCGAAAATTTTAAGTTTTATTTTTTCGACAAACTATTGTCGACGGAATGCATTATCGTTGACAACAATTTATCGACAATAATGCATTCTATCGACCCTGGTTTGTCGAAAATATGTTTTTTATTTTATGTTTTAAAATCTGCTTGTTGAAAATGAATTGGTATTGGTCGCCGGAGGAGGCGGTGAAGGCAACTATTAGGGTTTAGGATTTTAAAAGTGGGGAGTGTATTTATCATGATTATTTTAATTTATTTTAATATGTGGATAGTTTAGGTATTTTACACAAATATTATATTAATAAATGGGGAGGGGGAGTATACTTAACAAAGATGGAGGGGTATATAGCCAGGGCCAAAAGATTAGAAGATTTGAGGCCCAAGAAAAAGCCCAAACATTAAAACCTTGAGTACTTGACCAGAATGTAATGACAGATGTACCCTCATTTTTGAGTGCTGATAGGAAATCAAATCATACATTACCTTAATTTTCACAATTTTTTTTTTTAAAATTATAATCCTAAACAAACAAAAGAAAGATCCATTTTTCTTGCCATTTGGATAATTATTTATTCCTCAACTACTCCACGGTTTAATCAAATTGCTTAAACAATAAGCAAATATGTATGACTTATCGGTATGTGACATGTTAGGTGACATTTTCTACAACTCATATATCTATTTATTCTTATTCTTTTTCATTTTTAACTAATTGAAGAAACTAGTGTATTAGGAATTGTTGCTCTAACCATTTAAATTATTCTATTTCATCAACATACTCTTCTTTACAATCTACTATTTAGGAGTAATACATTTGGGGTGGGTGGGTGGGGGATCCACATAAATTAATAATGTGGGCCATATATATTAGACTTTTTGAAAGATTCAAGTTCTATAGCATCACTATAAATATCCTTTTAAGTGAGGGAGAAATTTCAATGATCAATTAGAAACACTTTTAGGCTAGTTATGTGCATGATCTGAAATGTTATATTTGTATTGAATTGATGCCATGCAAATGGTTTTTCATACTTCAATCTTGAATTCATATCGCTAGGTTAATGTATATATGTGTCATGGGTATATTTATAGTACATATATACATATCATTAATGTAAAATGCTTTAATACTAAATATTCTACTAATTACTACACACGCGCGTCCATTCAAAATGAAATTATATTTATGTGTTATTTTGGGATAAAAATCACATAACACTCATGTGTTTGACAAAAAAAATTGGGGTAAAAAGCATTTATCATTCAAAGTACATTTTTTTATGAAATAGGATTGCAGTCGTTAAAAGATAATATGTGCATGTGGCCTCTAAAGGAGGCGTCTCGCTGACTGAAAATCTAATTAACCTGATATAGCAGATTTATTCAATTTATTGGGAATAATGTGACTACAGATTCTCTTGGCTAAAGAAAAAGGGAAGGGGTGGTTTCACATTCAAAAAGTTATGAAAATTGAAATAAAGGGAACAAAAGGTTTATTCGACAACTATGTACATAGTTCTAATTAGGGTTCATATTCAAAAAGTGTGTAAAAATAAGAAAAGAAATTTGAGAAGAAAAAATTATTATGCACTGTAGTAATAATAAATAAGGATTTATGAGTTTTAAATTGACAGTTTTCTATATTTTAGTCCTGTAGAATTGACAATATATATTCCTGTTATATATATATATACATTAATATTAGGAGTGTTTTTCTTTTAATTTTCGAAAACCAACAATTATTGCCTATTAATTAAAATCACCCTTTTCCCACATAAATACCTAACCTTGTTCTCATTCCATTCCATCACTAGACTGACTTTACATAAAAAGGAAAATAAGGTGTAGGGGTACTTCCAAATCTCAATCTCTCAAACATGAATGAGCCACCAAAATATGCATATCCATATCCTGCTCAAGGTACTACTATTTTTCATTTTTACTTGTACTAATAATTAAATTTGCTTCAAAATAATATATACACTCTAATATCTGAATACTTTTATTACACTTGATATATAGCTAATAAGTTTGCTAAGAAATTTCTGATGATGATGAATCTTGCTGTTTTAATTAATTATTAAGGTCAATATTATCAAGGCCCTCCGGTGATGGCACCTCCACAGTATTATGCTCCGCCTCCGCCCCAGAGACAACCCGGTTTTCTCGAGGGATGGTACTTTCTCGTTCCTCCCTTTATTTACGATTTTGATATGAAATCAGATGTCATTTTTTTATGGTACTATACTCTATTGTACAAGTGTTTAGTGTATGTGTTGAAATCTCTCTCTCTCTCTATGTATTTTTTTATTTTTTTTAATGTGTGTTAATTGAGTGAAGATTAATTTGTGTGGTAATTTTGGATTAATTTGTGAGTGCAGTGTTGCTGCTCTGTGTTGCTGTTTTCTTGTTGACGAGTGTTGCTGCGACCCCTCCATTATTTTCCTCTGCTATTAATCTTTTTCTTAATTTACAAATTAACTACTGTATGTAAGATATGATTTAAGATTTAATGTTGATTTAGTTATAAGAATGTGAGTTTTCTTTAGAGTTTATTCATACACGTCAATAATACTACTCGCTCTGTTAAATTTTATAATTCTCACTTTCTTTGAGCTGTTCAATTTTATTATTTTCATTCCTTATTTGGAAAATTTACTCATACTATTTTATCTCCATTTTTCAACCATCACTTATTTACTTAAATTGTCATTTATTTTATTTATAAACAATTATTTTATCTATAAATGGATCACACAACATCCCATCGTACCCCCAACTTATCTACTTTATACATAAACTAATAAATATTTATTAAAATCCGTGTTCGAAGAAGTGTACATAATAATATTGGACGGAGGGAGTATTAAATTTGTTTAGACTTGATTGAGCTTAAAAAAAGAAACTTGTAAACCTAACAATATATTTATTAATTAACTAAAGCTTGTAAAACAATCCATTCCACTTTTGGAATGATGTCAATTAACCAAAGGGACGACCTACGGCTTTCTAATCAAATCCATTCCATTTAGTATAAAATTTATAAATTCTAAGTATAAAAGTCTAACTCTAAATACATATAAACCTTATATAGATTTCTATAAAATCAATATAAATTTATATAATTATATACTATAAAGTTAAATTCTACCTTACTTAAATTTTAAAATAAATTTAAAAAGAAATTATAAAAGAGACGAATGAATTACTAATACTTCAATAAACTTACGGATTATATATAAAAGGAAAAAAGCCTTCAAATCCCGACAATTGTTGTCTCAATTCAATGTCCCAGTCTTGACAAATTTTCAAATGATCCTAATTTACACCATCAATTTCAATGCCCCTGTTTCCTTTCCGTGTGGACCCATTCCCCCGGAAAAACATTTCACAAAAAGACAAGCTCACATATACACCCATTACTTTCACTTAAATTTGCTGAGAATTTCAGAAATGACTTAAACGTATATAAAATAGTCTTTTTTTAAAAAAAAATTAATTGATAAAAAAACAAACAATCCTAAACAACTCCATTCAACAACCTAAACAACTCCATTGAACAACCTAAAGGAGAATTTTGGATGTAAACCTAAAATAAATTCCACGTGAATTCACTTTGATAAAACATCAAATACCAACAAAATTAAAAATAAGTTTTTATACTTTTAATTACATTATAAAAAAAAAGAGAGATTTAAGTGTAGAGAATGAAAAGAAGGATGAAAGAAGAATGAGAGAATATGGAATTTGAAAATGATTTTTTTATTTTTATTTTTTATTACCCTTTTATTTTTTTATTGCACTTAAAAGTGGTCAAGGTGCGGATATCACATTTCATCCATTATTTTATCACATTTACTTGAGTCTCATTAATTACGAAGTATAATAAAAATGACTTTTATATCCTCATCTTTATTAATTACGAAGTATAATGAGTCGATTCTCGAACAGGATATCGTGGTCTAAAAAAAATAAATAAAAAGTCTCACCTGACCACTTAAATACAAGTGCTTGCAAGTTGCAATCACCTCACTATCTCATGGGGTTGGGGTATATACCCTTCCAGCTTTGTTTAATGCACTCCCCCCTCAAAATACAGGTAAAATAGATGCACTTCCCCTAAATTACATATTATACTCTTATCTCTTTAAATTGTACAGGATAAATACATTCTCCCAAAACCCTAATTTTCTCAAATTCCTCTTCCCCACACCATTCATCTTCTTCTCTATCCCTTCTCCACCCCACACGCCGCCTCCCACTGCCTGCCGCCTTTCGCCTTCGTCCAGCGCCGCCAGCTCGCTTCCTCACCCAACAGCGCCGCCTCCTCCTCCATCGCGCTGGCGCCACCATACCCCAAGAAGCGACGCTTCGTCCAGCCTCCACCGCTCGTCCGCCGCCCCAGATATGCATTTTTCGGTCGACTACTCCGTTTTTTTTTTCTGTTACTCCTCCAGCTTTTTTTTTTTGACAATATTGAGTCAACCAAAAACACTCTGGTCGAATCTGGTTTGTCGACGGAAGTGTTTTTGGTCGACTCAATATTGTCGAAAATTTCAATTTTTTTTTTGAAATTCTTTCGATAAAATCCTATTGACTGGAGTGTTTTTAGTCGACAAACCAGAGTCGACTAGAGTGTGTTTGGTCGACAAACCAGTGTCGACCGAAGAAATTTTGGTCGACTTTTGTTTTTCCTTTTTTTTTTTTTTACTGTTATGTTATTTTTTTTAATTTCTGAGTATTTATTTGAGCGACGCGACGGGAGTTTGGGCGGCGTTAGGGCGACGACTAATACCTTTCAAATTAGGCTTAGGGTTAAAATTAGGGTTAAGATTAGTTTAATTTAGGGGATGTAGGTATCTTTTTGTATTTTATTAAAAGGGTAAAATAGACATTTTACATGATTATTTAATTAATAAAAGTGGAGGGGAGTGTATTAAACAAAGCTGGAAGGGTATATACCCCAACCCTATCTCATGGGCTTCCTTTTCTTATCTTATAAGGCCCATGCTAATATAAATTTAAAGCCCATTTTTTATCTATGTAAAAAGCCCATCTGCCACCACCCTTCCAATTTTTTTGATTTTTTTTTAAAGGACCACCCAACCAATTGATGCAACAGAAATTAAAATTAGGGGGAAAACACTGTAATGCTAATTAGGGATGTAAGAATCGACGATTGCAAATTCACTGTGCGCGAGTGAAGTTGAAGGTAATTTTCTAACCAGTATTGCTATTTTTTTCCCTTTATTTTCTCTTGCTTTGCTTGTTTATGTGTTTTTAGCTCGATTCACTCATCAATGGTGTTATATAAGTTTTAAAATCAAGCTGTAGTGTGTGGTGATCCACAAAGTAAAATCTGCACTACTTCCTTCAGTAGACTAAACCCCCATCCATGAAGGAAGGTTGCATAATTATTCAATAAATTAATATTAAACGCATACAAGAGAGGAGACATCAGAGGAAATTCGACTCCTGTATATTATGTTTGATTGTTTGTGTTCAATTTTAAGTAGTATACTAATACTGCATAATGTTTATAGAATGGATTAATGGTAGCTGCTGCTTTTTGTGCTTTATTTGATCGCTGAGCTTGCGCCTTGAGTGCGCATGTAGTATTGATATCACTGATGCTGGAAATACGGAGATTGTAAAAATTAAGATGTTTTAAAGCTGAGTTGCATGTCTTGGGTTTTTGCAAGTTATGCTGCTGTTTATTTTCAGGTCACATTCTCCTGGCTATTTGTTTCGTATTGTTCGTATTTGGCTGCTGAAAACTTGATGAAGTCTTGGTTTTAGTGGTGGATTATGTTCGTTTTTGTTCTGGTTTCTGCCTTTTAAGGATACAACATACTCTGCTTTCTTTCCCTGTTCTCAACTCTCCGAACCAGTAGGAAAGGAGACAAGAAAAAAAAAAGTGAAAGCCAAATGAATCTCAAGTGACATTTTCAGCATGTCAGACAATTTTCTTAATTAGTGACCTGTTTTCACTTTTCACTTTACGGTTTACCTGAAGCTGTTGTGACTTGTGTGATAGCATCTCAATTGTACATAATTGTGTTGTACCGGTGGATAAGTTTTGAAGATCCATTGAATAAACATTTATAGGTAAGGAGGATGAAGAAATCCAAGGATCCATTTGAGATTGCATTTGAGGAGCAAGAGCAATCTCCTCCAGAGTCCCCTATTGGTCCTGATGAGAATGAAACGCTGAATTCAGCAGGACCTAATATGATTGTTAGCGGTGATTCAGATATGAATGCTAATGTTGTTGCAACAGACCCTTCAACTTCTGCTGCTGTATCAGTTCCAGTGGGGAATTCTGGTCCAATGAGCAAGAACAAAGAAGACGATGAAGAAGAAGAAGAAGACAACGTGGATGTTGAGCTTGGCAAGCTCCGACCCACTGGTGATCCTACAAAAACAGCTAAGATGCAGTGAGTTCAGTTGACTAATGTGTTTGAACAAGTCTCAGAAAGTCTTGTGCGTTCTTTTAGTTCATTTCTTGAGTCTCCGTGATAGCTAATATTTGGTGCCTTAATGGTTTTTCTAGTAATGTCATCCTTGTTAGTAATCATATGGGGATTATAGTGAGAAAGAAACCAATTCATCAAAAGAGCTCAATGATATGGGGTTTAGGAGCATAGAACTTAAGGCTCTCTTGGCCTCTGAGACTTGATGCAAACCTCTGTCAATTGCCGTATATGGAACTTACTTTTAGAAGGGCATAGCCCTCACCTTCTGACATGAAGGATTTTTTTTTTAATAATGACTGACATTTCACTCTGTGGTATAAACTACATGTTGACCATGTTAAACATAACTCAGTTTTACTGATTAAATTGCAAGGTCCAAGTGCAAAGGGAATTAAATGTATCTACTTTTCCTTGGGGGTTGACTGATTGAATACATGTGAAACATATTTTTTTCAAATGTCCAGAAAATTTATTCTCATGTTCCTTTTGTCTGACAGTTATGAAAAGTTTGATTGATTTTGCTGTTTACGATATTTTTATTTGACAAATAAATATTAAGTTTATGTCTCTCATATATACATATATATATATATGTATATATATATATATTATAACTTCTTGGACAGTGTTGAGCAATTCATGCACTTCATTCTCAAATCAAATGCAGTAAAGACACAAAAGTAGTCCAATTTCTGAACGTATTTACTTGGTGATTTGTCTCTATCATTTGCATTTGCTTTACTATAGGGTCTCATTCAGTTTTTAAGTTCATATAACCTCATAAGCTTGTCTCTTCTTCAGGGAAATTTTATCTCATTTTACAGAGGAGCAAATGAGTAGGTATGAATCATTTCGAAGATCTGGATTTCAGAAATCTAACATGAAAAGGGTATGCATCAGCTTGTTCTTTTAATGATCTCCAATCATCATGGCCACCCCTTCCATCCTCTCTAGAAAGTAGATAAAAGAACCACTTGCATTAATTAAATCTATTGCAACCCAATGGGTTTAATTCGTAAATGATTACTATATACTTTGAACTGTGCAACTCTGATGAATTATGATTTTGATAATAATTGTAAAAATCACGATTTAATCTCATTTGTATCAGAGAAAGTTTTCGGTGAAGAGAATCTAATGACGTTCTTTGTTTGCAGTTATTAAGTAACATAACTGGATCTGCTAAGATTTCTGTGCCTATGACTATCGTGGTATCTGGTATAGCAAAGATGTTTGTTGGGGAGCTTGTTGAAACAGGTATAATAGTGACTTGTTTAGGGATGACAATGGGATGGGTCTGAGGCGAGTTTGGCCCGTCACAGGATCCACCCTGACAGGAAAATATTGGACCAGGACCCACCAGGCCCAACCAGCCCTGCCACATCAAATATAAATTTATAAAAAAACATATTTTTACAATAATATGAATGTAACTTTATACAAAACATATTTATATATAAAAATACTATATATACGCTGTGAGTTCAGACAAGGGTTCTATAAAAACCATGATCTGCTCCAGTCTGACCCGGGCAAGGTGGGTTCAATACAGGTCCGGGTTTGAACCCGTCCCATTGCCATCCCTACTCTTTTTCTGTCTAGGACTAGAAGTTATACTGAGACGACTCAAGGGATTAACTTGCAGCAAGAGCAGTAATGGCAGAGAGAAAAGATTCTGGACCAATCAGGCCATGCCACATGAGAGAAGCATACAGAAGGCTAAAAGCTGATGGCAAGATCCCAAAAAGATCAGTCCCCCGGCTTTTCCGCTGAAAGAACCTCCAGATAAACTCAATGTATGTAGTCTTCCTCAACTATGTGAATGCAAGTTGTTGTCATGTATGTAAATCTATGATTTCATGACCATGGTTAGAGTAGTTGGGTGTGTTTAGATTATATAATTGATGTCATCAAGTGTTTGTATTATAGCCACTAAATTATGTTTACTTGTACCAAATTGTGTACTATTAAACACTAGTTTGTATGAAAATGGGTGCTAGTACTGCTCTCCAATTGTATGGGTACAAAATGTTAATTTCTGTATCACAGTTTCTGCTTAAGTTTGTCAAAAAAAAAATAAAAAAAATTGCTCAAGTTTGTTGCTCTTTTTTATTTTCTTGTTCAAGTTTAAACAATTAATTTTGAATCAGTGATGTCAAGGGGTAAATGGTAAAGTTGGGGCTAGCATAGCACGAGTGAAGAGGGTGCCATGAAATTAATTATGGCTCCATGGATTTAGGATAATTACACATTATTAAGATTTGTATAAACGAACGTTTAATGTACTCCCTACGTACCATAATACTCCCTCAGTTCGAAGATTGTCTTCTTTGCATCCATATTGCTCTCTCTCTCTCTCCAAATTTTTTTTCTCTCGCTTCTCTCTAGAAACATTCTTCCCCAAAATCACCGCCTATCTCCTTCCTCCTCCATAACCCAAAACTACTGCCTATTTCCTTCATCCTCAATAGCCCAAAACCACCGCCTAAATAATCTGTTGCCCACCTTCTGCGTGATAAGTCGTCGTGCCGCCTGTAGCGCCGCCACACTGTCCGTAACGCCGCCGCACCACCGTTCCGTTCAGATTTTTCAATGGGTGAAGATGGGTCTTTTTTAGGGATTTAGTTGGGATCAATGGGTGAATCTCCCCGTCGGAGCCACGGTGGCCGATCGGGTGAGTCATCCGTTTGATCCCATTTTATTTTTGTTTTAATGTTTTCTGCCTGTTATTAGTTTTTTTTCTTAGTTTAGATCTAGTGTTTTTAGTTTCGTTTTCTTCCTATGTTGTTATTTTCTGTATTTTTCTTTTCCTCTGTTATTCTGGTTTCCTCCTCTCCCTGATGAGATGGGTTTTCTTCCCGTTTACGAGTTTTTTCATGGTGGCACTTTGTTGTGTCTGTTGGAGCGGGTAGCCCTTGGGTTCGTTCTTATGTGATTTGGGAGGTTTTGTAGCACGACGGGTTGTGTGCTGTCTTCTTAGATCGCGGAGCTTCCAGGAATGCCGGCTTGATCGATGATCCTTCCACTCTCTCACGATTGAGTCTAGAAAATGTGGTCTTCTGGTAGAACTTTACTGTATGGATAGGTGAGTGAGAGCGTTGAAATGTAATTTTTCCTATCTCTGTAATTCTACCTTTTCAAAAAAAAATTGTATAAACGAATGTAGTTTGGATCAACAATTACAGCAAAAGAATGATCAAATTTAAAAATACTGCTCCCTCCATCCCAAAAGAAACTTCCAATATCTAAAATATAAGTATATTTAATGTCATTATTTTTATGGTAACTAGTAATTCTCCCGTGCGTTGCACGACAGATTGATAATTAATAAATTTTAGTTCATTATTTATAAAATACATACGATTTAAAATTTTCAATGGTTGAATTTTATAGAATTTGAAGAACAATAATACTATGTGAAACAATATCATTGATTTCATCTTGTGAATGAAGCTTCAATTACATTTTTTAAAATCTATTTTCACTTATAATTATTGATGGAATATTACTCCATCCGTTTAATTATCACATAATTTGAAAAACATTAATATAAAATAAGGTGTAGTAAAATTGATATGATTGAAGAGAGGGAATAAAATGAAGTGTAGAATAATTTAAGAGTAAAAGAGGTGGAGTCACAATGTATACACAATAAAATGAGAATTTTTTTTGTGAGACATCTAAATGAAATGAAAAGATGGAAACTTCTGACGAAATAAAGTAATTAATTAAAATTCAATTTACGAAATAGATTCATGAAACTATCTCATACAAATTTTAACTTATAATTAAAATATATATATAATCTTGAGAAACAAAAGTATATGTACAAATATACACAAATTAATTAAAAATATTTTTTAATAATTAAAATTTATAGGGGTATACTTAATTACAAATATTTTTTAATAATTAATTTGTAATTGGATTGCGAATTTAAAAATTAAAATAGTTGGGCCTTTGACCAAATTAATTTTGGTATGAACAATGTTTTTTTTTTTTTTTGATGGAACCCCTCCCCTCCCCATGACTCTGGTATGAACAATGTTTTTCCCTTTTTTCCCCTCCCCATGACTCGAACCCAGGACCTAAGGCCTAGGTAGTAATCTC
Source organism: Galeopsis tetrahit (assembly GCA_963675135.1). NCBI lineage: Eukaryota > Viridiplantae > Streptophyta > Magnoliopsida > Lamiales > Lamiaceae > Galeopsis > Galeopsis tetrahit. Next base: position 4,111,255 of record OY776120.1, read on the forward strand.
TAACCACTTGAGCTATCCCACTTTGTCTGGTATGAACAATGTTTATGAAATTTATTTATGAACAATATATATGGTATATGAATAAGGGTAAAATAGTTAAAATTAAAGGACTCAGAATGACACTTATTTTAAAATTAGTTAAATGATTAAAGTGACACTTAGGGTATGTTTGGTTTGTTAGATTAGTATGGATAGATTGTTTTATCCCATTTAATACATTGTTTGGTTTGCAAGATTAAGGCCCGAGTTAAAAAGTCGGCCCGGATTTGTTTTTATTTTTGTCCCACATTCATGTGATTATTTGTCATGCAAGGGGGCTAAGATTAATAATCCCATTTCAATTGATGAAATGATTTGTCTTTTATATCCTTCAATTGTAAATATAAATAATATAAAAATGCTAATGTCAAAGGGTATTTTTGACATTTGACACTAAAATTCAATTTTATCCCACAATCCAAACAACTTGATTATAAAATATCATATAAACTTTAAAATTCAATCCATCAATCCAAACATGAATTTTAAATCAATTTTTCAAATTATCCCACTAAATCCTATCCTAATATATCTTTCCTATTCTAATATATTTATCCTATCTATCAAACCAAACAAGCCCTTATTAAAAAACGGAGGGAGTATTAATTTTTGTGAAAAAAATTCCAAAAGTACTGAAATGTCCTTTTTGTATTTTTGTAATTAAAACATACTAATAATACTAGACCCAATCCGGTCCTATTGACCTGACCCATCCTGGCCTGTTTGACCTAGCCCAGCACAGCCCGATCTAACCTGACCTACTTGAAGCTTTAGATATATATATTATTTTATATTTAAATATTTTTATTTATTTTAAATTAAAAAAATATTCATCATTTTTTATTTATTAATTTAATTTATTGATCTACATAAATAAAAACCCTCAATAACTTTTTCATAATTACTTAGAATTAGAATTCTTACAAAAAAAAAAAAAAAAAAAAAAAAAACAAACCAGTACTACTAGATTCCCATCTCCTTCGTTTCCACTATTTTTAATCAAGATAATGCAAGATCACTTAATTTAAAAAACCACAATTATATCTATATAGATTATGAGAAATGAAAGGGACTTTTATTCATCACAACGAGAGGGACTTTTATTCATCACAACGAGAGAGTATTCTTACACACACAAATTGATTGCTGGAATTTGGAAATACATATGTACATAAAATAGAAGCAGCTTTAATATGCATGTTTAAAAAAACATTTGCACTCAGCAGGGCAACAACAATCTCATTTCACCATAGATTTAGGGTGTTCATTCATGCCTCCATCACTAACACTCCTTACATTGCCTAATTTGCTTCCACAGCCTCTGCTACACCTTTTGCCATGCTTCCGCAACCACCACTACCGCCACATCCACCACCGCAGCCACCACTTTTTGCCCTGCTTCCACAGCCACCGCCGCAACCACCACCGCAGCCACCACTTTTTGCCATGCTTCCACAACCACCACTACCGCCGCAACCACCACCGCAGCCACCACTTTTGGCCATGCTTCCACAACCACCTCCACAACCACCACCGCAGCCACTGCCGCAGCCACCACTTTTTGCCATGCTTCCACAACCACCACCGCAGCCACTGCCGCAGCCACCAGTTTTTGCCATGCTTCCACAACCACCACCACAGCCTCCGCAACCACCACATCCCCCAGACTCCACTGTATTTCCGCACCCGCTGCCACATCCCCCGCCACAACCTCCCCCTTTTGTTGGCACCACAGCATTATTCTTAGCAGCTGCTACATTAACCTCCACTTCCTTTTGCAAAGGAGCCTGGTTGGTATCACTCACTACTGGACTATGAAATTCTTCATTTGAGACTTCTTTGCTACCCAAAATCAGACCATTTTGCCCTTCTTTCCTCAATATGTCGCCCAGTATAAATGTAAGTAGGAAGGCAGGCAAAAGAAAACATTCTTCCTTCACCTAAGAATCCGAAATTAAAGTATTGAAACATACTGGATATGAATGAATAATGATGATATTAGTTCATTGTTAAGAAATTAGATTACCTTAACGGTGCTAGACTTCAAGTCAAGTAATGCCACAGCTCTTCCATATGGATCTTCAGCAGAAAATTTTACAGCTGTAATTAGGTGATGTTCATGTTGATGCCCAGCTTTGTGTTTCTCACATCGCCTTGTTTCATAATCCAGCCTTCCACCAGGGAAAAGTCTTACCTGTATAAAGTAACGATATTTAACAATACCTATAAACTCTGGTCTTTTCTAAACCTGGATTTTCCATCGATGATTAACTAAAGATAATAGCCCACTCGTTGTTTACAATGTAACATGTTTTGTTTAGGTCAATTGTGTTCCAGGTCAATATAGATGCTTCGTGCTGTTTCATGTACTGTACTTGAAAAATGTGTAATCTAAACTTTCTCATTTTCATTTTCTTCTAATGGAGCTTCTACGTGTAACGAGATAAACGATGAATAGGAGAACACTTACAGTGTGAGGACCGGTGAGCTCTAAGAGGTGTCCATCATCAGTCTTTGTATTTGGAACCTTAAGGGACCACGGGGAATTTACTAAACACCACTGGGAATTTGCAAACTCAGCCAGTGTACATGTTTCGCCTGATTCTGTGATGCCAACCACAGCTCTTCTTCTACTTTCTTTCTTGCTCTTTGTCTTCTGCACATCTCTGCGATGAGATTATACAACATGAGTTTGTCAAAATCCAGTATCTTCAAGAAAATTACTACAAGTACTCTATATTCACCAATGAATCAGAGTTGCCAAATTTTACGTGTGGACAGATTTAACATAGAAAATGTTTATACTTTCAGCACAGCATCTAATTAAATATGCTACAATATAATATCAGTATTTCGAACTGTAGTTAAAGAGGCAGTTTTTTAAAAGCTCAGTATGTTGCTTGAGTAAATCTCGCCTCCTTTTACAAGATCATTCGGCGTCATCAAGAATGTCATTAATTATCAAAGTTTTTCAAACTAAATAACAATGGCCATGTTAATAAGTGAGAAAATGGTAAATTAGTACTGAAGGAAAAACAGTTGCTGATATAATTGTGTGAAACAAGCCAAAATAGTTTTAGGATATTGCAACTCATTCAAAAGAAAATATGAAGTTTTAATACCTCATCTGTAGGCTGAGCGCCAGCTTCCCATCCTCGTCAACAACACGTGTCCAACTTTTAGCGAATTGAGCCCTCACTGGGAGTGGAAACAAGCAAGAACTTTTTGAGAATAATCGAGAACGAATCATATGAAGTGTATATGGTGCTGGGGCAGGTACAGTCAGTGAGATTGCCACTCTCAAGCCAATCGGTTTCGATTCTGTGATGTTTGAACTTGGCACCAAATCAAGCCATTTTTCCACTGTGAGGTTGGAGTCTATGGACAGGATGTCTTGCAAAGATACTGAAGTGGTGGCCATCGTTTTTGATGACTTTGCTAATGGTAAGCTGGAAGACAAGGAGGAGACAAGTTCAAAGAGCAGGTGGCCAGTAGGTTGGCACTGGAAGGATGCCACTTGTTTCTCACCAGATTCTGAGAAGATTTTAAGGGTTTTCTTTGCGTTGAAGATCATATCTGGTTGCGACTTGGTAAAGGACACAAAAAGACTTCCGCTATGTCCCTCTGGCAGATTCCTTACACCTACAAACTCCAACATGACCTGAAAAATATACAAACATATGAAGTTTATCCACCCCAATTATTCTCTCAAGAAAGGAAGCACAAACAGTACTTAAGCCAGTTTCTGTTCTACGGATGAAGTGACTGCATATTTAGAATTTTCTCATTTAGAAGCAAATCATTATTGTCAGAGTACATCTCCAAGGAAGACACTCTCACAAAACACTGTGTTACTTGGAGCATGCCAGCATGGGAGGTAGATGGCATACCATGTTACAGCAAGAGCAAAGCAAGAAAATCAAGTACAAAAAACTGGGGGGATAAAAGAAGAAAATCTGTTATCAAAATCTGTCATTGGTTCATGAATCTATACTTTCTTTCTTCTCTGTAACTTACACAGAATAGCAAAGCATCGGTTTACTGCAATACAAATAGAAATGGATAATCGTGTCATGCGCATTCATGTCATTTTAGGATAGTTGTAAAGGTCCTTGTGAATTACCTCAAATACTTCGATCTTAGGAAGTGCTATTTTAAGGTTCTCATCAGAACTGAGCACCTTCTTGGTGATAATACTGGAGTAAGGAGTAGTTCTGATAGGTGCAGGGGCACTGCCCCTGTACATTGCTCCAGCTCTCCAATACCTACGGCCATACATGTCCTCAAATGTCTTAGTGGTTCCAGAAAAACCAACATCCAGTTTCTGACCTTTACTTCTGTCAGAATCAGTATCATCATGTTCTAAAATTTTCCCCATTATATTAAGAAGATCCTTGCAATAAGAAACGGGATGTAACTGGTGAGTGTGCCAGATAAGGTCAATGTCATAAGTAGGAACTGAGAAGCTCTTTATGTTGTTCTCCTTGTTTCTCTTGATCAAGTGCAGAAATCCTTTATACCTAGCCACAGCTCCTTCGATATAGCGAATGTCATTCATATGGGATCGCAAAACCTATAACAGAATATGAGAACAGGTACATGTAAGGATTAAAAAAAAACGTGAACATACAGAAGCTAGTAGATGATAATTATTGCAGTTACCTGATAAAAAAATGGACTTTGTCTCTGAACAGCTAAGATCAAATCATACTTGGTGCACTTTTCCACTCTGCACTTTTCCACTCTTTCTTCACTCATATTATCTTGATGAACACGCTCTATATCCAATTCATAGGGCTCGCCTGGATATAATCTTCTCCAAATGTCTTCTGTTCGAACTTTTGAAGTTCCTTCTAGAGAAGAAACAACATTCTGATTGTCAAGAATTCTCCCATAGAACTCCTCACAATCTTGTTTGTATCTGACCTGGAAAATGCAATCAGAATTGACTTTCAAATCATTGCTAACACAAGCTAGAGATAAAAAATCAATAGTAAAATAACAGCAGAAAACATACAGGGTTGAGCCTGTGACAGTGCCAAACCCATTCACAATCTAAGGGGACAACCAATGGGCCTTCAAAAAGTGGGGATTCAGAATGTTTTTCCAGCAACGGAAGCCAATAAGCATTGTACCTAATGGTAGAAAATTGAGTACACTTCAAACTTCAAATTATAAGATGAAACATGTTAACGGGTTCAAGTATCCTGTCTGCTGATAAGATGAAACCTCAATTCAAAGCATTGAGAATAACACGAAAATCAATCAAACGGGAGTATCATCATAAAAATGCCTATATCATGCATCAGAGTCTATTCCATTAGTAAATAATACTACTAACTATCCCTCAATTGATTAAACCATTGACATAGCAATCATACACACCAACTACTATAATGATCAATTTGTAAGCATTAATAAATCAATAAATAAACGCACAAACACAAACAGTAAAAAATCATAACAATTCTAAGATCAATTTCTTACCTGTAAATTGCCCTGTCTAGACCTTTGCCTTCATAGAGCCAACGGTTCCGATCAACGGCGGCAAGGAACTTCAGCTGTGTTTCCGCAGCAGAAACAAGGTCTACACTAATCTCAGTGCTCTGTGCTACTTTCCATTCCAACTCCTGCTGCTTCTCCATTCTTCAAAGCTTTCACCTATCAAAAAATCACCTCGATTAATAAACTTTATACACACATAATTATATCGATTATTCAGATTTCTGACCAAATTTCAGCAGAAACAGAAAAAATAAATCACAGGCCAAAATGAAGTACTAACAATAATTATATACGTACGATCACTTAAAAAAGGACGATGATCAACCAAAAAACATAAACATTTGTTGTAAATAGAAAGGAAAATTACCGGAAAACAGAGGAGAATTGTTAATAGCAACAATCGCGTTGACTGTAAGTTTCGTGGAATGGATTGAGCAATGAGGGTGGAGTTATTTATAATTATACGTATATAACGTTTTCCATGAGAGTACGATTACGATCATCTTGTTTTGAAAAGTACAAGTTTGGGAAAGTGAATGACGGAAGTACCCTCCACCAAACCTAAAAATACCCACATCCTCCCTGTATTATTTGTTGCTCACAAAGTAAAAATAAATTTTGTACTATGCTTTTGTATCTATTTTTTTGTATAACATAAAATATCACTTATGACGAAGTTGGATAGCTCAAGTGGTTAGAGCACCACTACTAGGCTTTAGATCCTGGTTCGAGTCATGGGAGGGGAAAAGGGATGGGTATTTAATTTAATTCAAAAAAAAAAAAATATATCACTTATAAAATACCAATATGCATTTTGCTTATTAATATTTGTATGACATATGGACATCGCCTCGCCCCTCACGAAAGGTGTTTAATATGAAAAAGTACTTATATATTTTTATTAATAATTGTACTTCGTTTTACACTTGGTTGCCAATTCACTTTAGACATGAATTTTAATGTGAGAGATGTTTTTTTTAGTATTAAATGAAATAAAGTAAAGGGCACTTAAGTATTTTAAATAATACATTAAATTATTATATGTGCCGCAAATAAAAGATAATTACAGCATATCTATATTTACATCAAATATTTAAAGATAAAAATAAATATAATATTAATAGATAAAAATAAATATAATATCAATAGATAAAAATATCTATGATAATTTACCTTTATGCTCAAAAAAAAAAATATCTATGATAATTTACTTTTATGTTAAAAAATATATATATCTATGATATTATATTCCTAATAGAAAGTGATGTTATTATTATTTATGGTATATATAATATAGCATGAGACAAATATTTTAATAAATGAGTAATTTATTATGTAACAACTAACAAGGGTAATTTTACTTCAAAACATAAAATCATTAGGTGACCATTGAAAAAATAAATCCGTTATTTACCAGAAATAAGGCATGTGCGGGAGCCGGGAGAGATGAAGGGAGAGCGGGAGAGTTGTCCCAAAAAAGAAAATTCTCATTACCTAAGAAAACTTGAATATGTTAAGTTTTCAGAGGTCGAAAATCGGTAATCGGTCGCACCGCATAGCGCCTAAATGACTAGACGGTGTCTAGTCGGCCGCTTATAATTTTATTTTTAATTATTTTATCTTATAATTTTCAAGCAATACACATGAAATCACAATAAATAAAAGCAAAAAATTGAAAATGAATTCTTGAAGAAATTAAAATTTGTAAAAATGATGCCAAAAAAAAAATGCAGCTTTCACCTCTTAGGCTATAGAAATTAAAAAAAAAAAGAAGTTATATATCATAATAAAGCTACATGTTTTGCTCGGAGTCGATTCTGAAAAGTCTAATTAAAAAAAATGACCTAATTGAAAATCGCTAGATGTACAGTAGGCCGGAAACTAACCTAGTCAAGCCTAGACCCGAATTTTTCAACAGAGTTTAAAATATACCACTGCATTTGTCTAGCATTATAGCATATGTAAGATTTAGACCCAAGACAAGTATTTAGTTATTTATTAATTAAATAATATTAATTTATTCTCTCTTGTCTTAGAAATTAAATTTTATATCAAACCAATTGTCATTTTAGTTATTTTATCGGCAATTCATCGAAATTTACATGTATCCTTGAAAAATATCTCTTATTTTCAATTATGAATATCTTAATTTTTTTATATAAGATTAATTGAAAAAAATATGTCAAAATTTTATGTTATCTAATTTTATAGTACATTTTTTCTGAAACGGGGTAGAAGCTATATGCGTCACAGTTTATTCTAGTCCTGTAGTAGGGTAGAGTCTTACGGGGGCAAAATTGGGATATTGTAATTTAAGCAGGATGTAGTAGTAGTACAACAAACAAACGGCATTGCAGTACAAACGGCTTTCTTTTCCTGCTATTATTACTTTTAGCAATCTGTTTCACTAAAAAACACACACACTATGTCATTCTGTTTTCTTCACACAAAACACCTCCAGCAAGTGGTTTCAGCACATGCTAAAGCACTGGATATTGCCCATACCATGCATGAAAAGCTCGAAAAGACATAACCGCCTAACCGACGTTTTCTGATGAACAAAACAAATGAAATTTTACGTTCATAAGATCATTTTGTAAAGGATATACATACACGAGCAATAAAGTAATTCCAAATTTTACCATTTACTCCTGGTCCTCTGAGCTTTCTGCGTCCTCCTCCGTCTCTGTTTTTGGGGTATCCTGCTCCAAGTACTCTTGTTCGATAGTATCTTTAAGGATGAAGAGTCTCTGGATAACGATAGGTTGATTCATTTTCTTGGCTTCCCTAATTTCAGTTTCTTCTTGGTTGAGATGATATGCATCAAGCATTATCTTAATCCATTTGTGCAGCTCCTTTGGACTTCTGAAATTGGAATGAATTGAACACATAATCAATATATATCCTCGAAAGACTGATTAAACAATATGCAAAAGCATGTTTATTTACGTGTATATGGCGTTTGGTTCTTTGATGTCATGTTCATCACCAGGGGAGAAAGCAGTGGCTAATGCTGAGAATCGCTCTTCAGGATCGATGATGTTGAGCAGATACTTGATCAGCTTGATTTCTTTCGGTACAATACTCCTCAAACTACTTTGTGTTGCCTTGTATAAACGGTACATTATTTCTTTCACCTGCGATAAATTGCTTCATGTTATTCATCAGAATTCTTGACATGTGGAATAACACGGTTATTCTTTTTTCTTTTGAATAATCAAACACAGAGAGAGCTTTAGTACCTCATTTTTCATGGTGGTCGACTCCTTAGCTGCTGCATAAGCGCCATTTATCAATAGAATTAAAGAAGAGTCGAGCTCTTTCGCCTTTGCTAGGCTTTTTATCCTTTCACATGCTGCATCTATTGAAGGAGAATTCAAGATGTCATCAAACTTTTCCTGGGCATTGTCTAATGTACCCACAATATCCAGAGTGTTATCGAAAGCACTCACTGCTGATAAGCATCGAGCCCCTAGACGTGCAACCGCTGCACAATTATATGAGAACAAACACCATTTATTGATGAATTCAGATAATCTGAGTTATATATCAAATGAACAAGAACGGAGATGCTTACACCAAAGTTTGGCAAAATAAAATAGAATTTATGACAGCCAGAATAGATGATAATGCAAACACTTACTGCAAAAAGCTTTTTCGTATCTAGAGTAACCTATAATGTGTGAACAGACATGAAAATTATTAAAAAGTTTCAAGTTTCAGGAAACTATACGACCAGACGTACAGCATATATTTGCACTAAGATATGTGGAATTCTAAGCAAGCTCCCAATTGTGCATATGCTCTTTCCTGGAAAACTGAAACTCTCCTAGTTTTTTTCAGCACAATTATATGATCAAAGCCTCAGCCATATTCATCATTTTCATTCACATCACCGAAGCCCATAGCCATATATTTACACACACATCTCATAACTAGAAAACTTTTTTTCGATTGCTTACATTTTCTAACCATCTACATTATTTAACCATGCAATGGGAATAGACTTTTCTAATCTGTTCCATGGTTTTTCAACATTTTTGACAATTTGGGATAATAGGGGTGGGGAAGAATTGAAACCTCCTCTGTAATTAGCAAGCTAGATACCAACTTTCCCTCCTAATGATGATTGGATTATCTGTTCCACGGGTTGGATCAAAGTGATTGATTTAAGCATTATTACCATCTCGGTCCTCCAAGCTGTCGTAGGTTTTTGAGAGCAAAGTGAGATGGCGAAAGAAATCGTCTGTAAAGTCCGCACGACGCTTTGCTACAATAGCATTTATATCCAATGGACTATCTTCTATCTCTTTAAGAAGCTCAGCATGCTTTTCCATTTCATCATCAATCTGCAAAGTTCATGCTTGATCAAGACAGAGCAACAGAGGAACTTTTTCCTCCAAACAGATTACATGACAACAAAGTAAAATTTTAGTCTAAATCATACTCCCTCCGCCCCTTCGAAAGTTACCCATTTACTTTTTTTACAACACTCCTTATCTTTCTCTACCCTTTTCTCTTTTCTACCCCTCTCTACTTCAACAACTATATTCATTAGGGCATGTTTGTTTTGGGATGTGAAATCCGGATTTGGGATTTCGAAACTCCACCCCGTTACAGTTTGGGATTTTGATTCAAGATTTCAAAATCCCACCCTATAAATACCTACAAACCCTATATAAATACCTATAAAACCTATAATCCTACCCTATATAAATCCCAAAACAAGCACAAAAAGCATTAGGATTTTAAAATCCACTAGATTCAAAATCCTCAAAATCCCAAAACAAACATGCCCTAGGGAGTTAATACTACAGTATAATGCAATATAAAAAACCCCTAATAATACTATAATGAAATATAAAAAACCCCTAATAATACTATAATGCAAATTATGCAATATAAAAAACCCCTAATAATACTATAATGAAATATAAAAAACCCCTAATAATACTATAATGCAATATAAAAAACCCCTATTACAGCCATCCAATTCATTGGTACAAGCACAAGTAGTTGAACTGATTAAAAGCATAAGCAGAAATTTAAAGGGCGAAAACTAACTATCAAATATATACCTTTTTAACTTTCCTGGATAAGTCAATCAATTTCTGCTTCATTTGGGAATCAGTTTCAGCATCAGACAGCACTTTACACCGGTTGTAGAATCTGTCCCGATACTGTTTCCACTCATCTCTAAAAATCAAGTATTTTCTCCAATCCTTAGACTTGGGTTTCTCGTTGAGGAATACGTCTATTATCTTATCAACAAATCGGGTAATCGTATACCCATCCGCAATTTCTTCCTCTGTTTCTGCAGCAGCAACACCACTTGCGAAGAACCCTAAATCAAACACAAATCGTATACCCGTGATTCTTGTTGATTTTAGACTGTGAGACGGCAGAGAAACGGGGAAAGGAAATAGGGCAGGGGCAGGGGGTATTTCTGTAGAGAATGGAAAGAGAGTGGAGGTGAAGAGTGAGAGTTTAGATGCCATTGCCATAGTTTCTGCTTTTTGGAGCTTCGACGATGAAGAAAAATGTTGCTAGTAGGAGGATAAGCAACAAAACGACGTCGTAACAGCTTTCTCTTAAGCCCCGCTTTAAACCCCTCACCTCGATCTTCAAAGTTCAAATCTCATGCTCCTTTCGTTTTAAAAATGGGGAAATGACACTTTTAGTATTGCAAAGAATATTTTAAAATCACTTTTCGTCCTAAAATTTGTAAATGATCCCATTTATTGCAGATTATTTGATCCTATAAGATTATTTTTGGATAGAAACCGTTAATTTTTGGATAGAAATAGTTACAAAAAAATTATTCCTAAAAAAGTAATTATAATTAAAAAATATAAAAATATTTTTAAAACTAATAATAAATTATACTTATAAAATTAAAAAATAAATAAAATCAATAGAATTTAGAATATTAATTTTTTTACTAAACAAATCTCACTAAGTTATAGAATTTGGATTTTTTTTTTTATAGAATCTAAATAATTCTTTTTTAATTTAAAATTTTGAATATAATTAAAAATTACTTAAAAAAATAATGTAATTTAAATAAGTTTTGAAGAAATTTCTTGTATTAAAACTGAAATATACAAAAAAAAATTACAAATTTGAAAAATAATTTGAATCTACAAAAAAAATTAAATTGAAAAATATACAAAATATATTCAAATTTAATCTCCAAATTTAAATAATTTTTAACCCCATATAATTTGAATATAATTTGAAAATACAAAAATAAATAAATAAATAAAAATCAAGCCAAATAATTTTTATTTATTTTTTGCATTGATTTGACACCAATTTCAGATTTAATTGAATAATTTAATTTTAATATTATATATAATTGATTGAATTTTTAGATCATAAAATTATTTAAAGTAAATTTACTGATCGATTTTAATTAATTATATAAATAAATTGTTAAGATAATTTGATAGTTTTATAATTTTTGTAATATTACCAAAATTTTAATTCGATATTAGGCTTCTGGGTGTGTTTAAAGGGATGCGTGACTTTCACGCAATTTTCATCGTTAAAACAAATATAAATTTACTATGAGACTAAATGTGTATGAAAAATGATCGAAAGTGATTTAAATTCTTACAAGACCAAAAGTGAAATCTTTAACGGTTTATGCAATTTTTATCCGTTAAAACTAACATAAATATACTACATACAGGACCAAAAGTGTATGCAAAAGGATCGAAAGTGATTTGACATCATTCTTATTGGACCAAAAATGCAATTTTCCCTTTTAAAAATATGCAATTATTTATTGAGACGTTTGTTTTGGGATTTTGAAAATCCTAATATTTATTTATGTTTTGTGTTTGTTTTGAAATTTAAGTAGGGTAAAATTTAATTTTATAGTATATGATTATAGGTATTTGTAAGTATTTATAGAGTGATTTTTATAGGATATACAGTATAAGTATTTATATGGTAGAATTTTAAAATCCTAAATTTAAATTTCAAACTAGAACATGAGTTGCATAAACCCTTTGTGTGAAACTTATCAAAAATTGATACGTGTTTCTAGGATTGTTCAAAAAAAAAAAAAAATCGGAACCGAATCGACAGGTTAACTTTTGGTCCGATTCTCAATCCACCAAAATTTAGAATTTTGAGTTTCGATCTAGTTCAATCTAAAATCGGAATTTCCGGGTCTTGACCGAACCGGAAACCTGAATTTCAGAAATCTTAACAAGGGTTATCGTGCATATTGTACTCCAATTTATTCTCTCAATCCAATCCCAAGAAACCAAACTTGGCTCTAAAAGTATCTCTGAAATAAGGTTATGGATGGAAGGATCCTTTTGAGTTTTGATTATTTTTCCTGTAAATATATATATAATGTAGATATTTTAATAAATAAAATATAAAAGTAATATAATACTCTCCCCGTTTCACAAAAGTGTGCGGAAAATATTGAGTACGAAGCTTTAAAAAATTGTAATAATTAAAGTGTTAAAGTAATTTGCAATTTTTTTATATATGAGTAAAAAAAAAATGATTGAATTGATGTGAATTCAAAAAATATTTAAATGAAGGGTAAATATACCTGTATTGTAGGGTGATCGAAAAATGAAAAGTATGCTAACTTTCCTGGGATATTAGTAGTATAAATTATGAAATACTGTTACTGTAATAATGTCACGAAGGCAAACAGGACTTGCAATATGCCACAAAAACTCCCCAAATGAATTGAATATTTAGATCAATGTTTTGGCTATAATCCTACTGGACCCACAGTTTAATACCTAGAATATGCCAAGATTCGTTACAATCTGATTATATAACTATCATTAAACGACTAATTCATCAACTTAAATTAGTTTTTGACTAACCAATAATTATTTACTAAATTAATGTAACTTAAATAATACTATATGGGCATGTTTGATAGCATAGACGGATTATCTAAGATTAGGATGATAACTAAACTTTATAAATTTTAAAGCATAATCTATCCTTAATCTAAGTTATCAAACAACCAATAAAAATAAATGATATATAGTTAATCTAGGTTTAATCTAAGCTATCAAACATGGCCTATGAGTACTGTACGGCATGCTAAGTCCCCCTTTATTATATTACCGTTGTGAGAAACTAATTCAAATGAAAATGTTTTCAGATTATCAACTAATTCTCTATAACAGAACAATATTTTTCATTAAAAATGTAATACATTTAAAAAATGTTTGATTCCATCGATTAGTTCTTTCAAATTGGTAAATGTATTATTGACACACTAAAAAATATTACCCTAAATTTTTATAGAGTTTTATTTAATAAAGGATATTTTATTACAAATTTAGTAAATAGACTTTGCCATTTAAATAAAGTTACTATAAGGAGTATAACATTTTGTTATTATATAAGTATAGACACGGTTCAGTATTGTACAAATATACATATATAAATAAAAGTTAACTCATTTTACTGCCAAATGTCTCAAATTTATCAATGATTATTATCGCTAACTTATAAAACAAGGTACCAAAGTAATAATACTAGGTTTTATTTCATTACAAAATTGCACACATCCAAAGTCAAAGTGTTGCCTCTAACTTGGACATGCAGCTGTTTCTTATTCAACTACAATTGGTGTGATTTTTTTATTTTCCCTTTTCCACTTAATCATATGAAAATGTAGTAAATACATCTAAACACTTTCTTTTAATCTTCTTAAACACGAATTTTAATTAATATTGATTACTTTGTGTATAAAGTAGATATATTGAGAGTATATTAAAATATTGTTTGATCTACTTATAAATAAAATGAATAACAATTTAAGTAAATAAACGATAATTAAAGGGTGGAGATAATGAAATAAAATCACAATAAAATGAATAACAATTTATTTACAAGATGTTCTCGTACAAGTTACAACACCCAACAACCAACAAACATTTCTCTTATGATGTATTCTAATTTAAATACTCCTATGATATTGGGAAATTAGGAGACACAATAATAATTAATTATGGAATAAAATTGTAACTTTGACCTAGTAAAACACAAAATGTCAAAAATATCTACATCTTTCCACTCTGTAACATAACATAGCACCTTCACATATATGATATATTACCACCTATGTATCTTCTTTAATAGTATTTCCAACTCCTCCTTATTGTCTTATTTGTTAAAATATGTATGAATATCTCAATCCAATACTTTTTTTACGCGTTGTATCAGCACTAATGCACCAGATCTCATCAGAACTCCGAAGTTAATTATCTTGTTTCTATACTCCAAATATTAGTAGAGTTTTTGAAAGAAAAAAAAACCACTATTTGTCATCACATATATAATTGATATATAAATTATTTAAAAACAATAATTTCGAGGATCTATGATTGAAGGTAAATGACAAAGGGTGGGACGGAGTTTCAACAAAGATGAATGATTATAACAAAATGGTTGCTCCGCCCCATTATTTAAATCAAAACAAAATTGTCTCCAAATAAAAAAATATCAACTACTCTAAAACAAACAAAATAATATCAATAATCAAGAAGTATTAGTTAAAACTTTGGTCATCAATTTAATTTAATTAACATATCACTAACCTCCTTTCAATGTCTCAGTAGTACCAACCAACCTCTAAAGTCAAACTGAAAAATACACAAGAAATTCATCAGCTAATAAGAGTTTTAGAGACCATTTTCATTAATTCTGATTCCACAAAAGAAAAAGAAAAAAGTTTATGATCATCAAAGTACCTTGATGGGGCAACTTTCTGTAATGATAATAGGATGATGGAAGTTCTGCATAATGTGAATGGAATACTCATCATCTGTACCTTCATTTTCACATCTCTGTACATTCAATCTAGTTTTGCACAACAAGGTATGTTTTTAATTGTTTACATGATCAAATTAGTCTAATTGTGACACGATTTCGAGTAGACATGTCCCTTTTCGTACGTTATACAGTTATACTTAGATCTAACACCTTCACATGTTCATCAAAAACAAATTCAATAAGCATGATCTAAGATGTCCCTAGTGAATAAAATTACATGCTCAGAGGGCTAAAAATTCACACTTAATTATCATATATAACTAGTGGATGCAATTACAAAAGTGAGGAATGAGCTACTTACAAAGAATGAAGAGAATGAAGTTCTCAAGGCTTGGTCTGGAGACCCTTGTCGCCCTCGTCCATGGCACGGTTTGTCCTGTGAGCCTCTCAACGGCTCACTAGTTATCGAAAAACTGTAAGTTATTTATCCATATTTGTTCTCATGTTTTTATACCATCAATATATGATATCAGCAGCATATGTTCGTTCTGTCACAGGGATTTATCCTTCAGCAGACTCACCGGGCCGCTTCCTTCCAGTATCACTGAGCTGAAACATCTGAAGGAACTGTATGAATCAGTATTATTCATAGTAATTGGTTCTGTTAAAATATGCACTTGTGACTGATGATCAGTTATAAAATGCAGAAACTTGAGCAATAATGGATTCAGTGGCAATGTTCCTCAGTTTCCAGATTCTTCTTTGTTGACCTCACTGTAATGACCTCTACTCAAATCAATATAATCAATATACATCCACAAATGTCAGTTATATGCAACTTTTTGAACAAAGAAGTTATAA
This sequence comes from Galeopsis tetrahit, assembly GCA_963675135.1. Lineage (NCBI taxonomy): Eukaryota > Viridiplantae > Streptophyta > Magnoliopsida > Lamiales > Lamiaceae > Galeopsis > Galeopsis tetrahit. Next base: position 4,127,428 of record OY776120.1, read on the forward strand.
AATGCATCTGTTTGTTGCATAATATACTGAAAGACTTACTGAAGTCTGCTTTCATTTGTTCTAATTCCATTTTGTAGGGATGTGAGACACAATGATCTTGCAGGAAACATCACATGGTCTGTTTCCAGAATGTCCCATTTGAAAATACTGTAAGTTGACATTTTATAACACTTATGCAACATGTGTTGTTGCTTAAATTGGCCTAACTGTAAATCTGCTGTTTTCTTGATCTAGATATTTTGGTTGCAATACTAACTTGAGCAAAAATCTTCCTACAAATCTCACTACAGAGTAAGATGTTTATGCCATTAGAAATCCATTTTCTGTATGTAAATTTGAGTACTTACTTGCCTTTGTGCAATCTTATTTAGCAATGGCGTTTGCGATGCTCGTGCTCTTGCATCTTCCCATTCAGCTCGACGAATTATCATAGGCACAGTTGCGGGTGGATCTCTGTTAGTCGTAGTCGTAGTTGGGGCGTGCATGATGTGTATGTACATAAACAAAAAGAGGGCTCTCCAAAAGTTTGATGACAAAGGGCACATAATCTCAAAAAGTAAGCATGCATGTTGCATTTCAGTCCCTAGCTAAACCAGATTTTCTTATTAAGATATAGCTATTTTTCCATTCTTTTAACAAGTTCTTTTCAAGTGCAGATGCAATATATTCAATAGCTAGCACAGAAAGTGTTATTACAAAATCAATATCTATTCAGAGTTTCACACTGGAGTACATAGAAACTGCAACACAAAGGTACAAAACACAAATAGGCGAAGGCGGATTTGGAGCAGTGTTTCGTGGTACTTTACCCGATGGTCAAGAAGTTGCAGTGAAGGTCCGATCAGCCACCTCGACTCAGGGAACTCGTGAATTTGACAATGAAGTAGGCCTGCTAAAGATTATTATTTTGTACACTGAAGTTATATCTTGAAAGTGACTGAAATAAAAGAGCCTAACAGAGTCAAAATTACTATATTCTGCAGCTAAACTTTCTGTCAGCAATTAGGCATGAAAACTTGGTGCCATTGATAGGCTATTGTTGTGAAAATGACCAACAAATTCTTGTGTATCCTTTCATGTCAAACGGTTCTCTACAAGACCGCTTATATGGTAACTTTCAACTTTATATATTTCTAGTTAGGAATTAGTATTCATTTCTTGCAATGTACTAATCACAGGAGCAGCAGCAAAGCGCAAAATCCTCGATTGGCCAACAAGGCTTTCGATTGCTTTAGGTGCTGCAAGAGGCAAGTACTGATTGAAAATTTTGTTCTGATTATTTTTTACCAGATGTCTAAGTGTAACTGTGTAAGTGACCTCATTTCAGGCTTAACATATCTTCACACCTACTCTGACCGGTGTGTTATACATAGAGATGTGAAGTCAAGTAACATACTTCTGGATCATAGCATGTGCGCGAAAGTTGCAGACTTCGGATTTTCAAAATACGCGCCTCAAGAAGGGGACAGTGGCACTTCTCTAGAAGTAAGGGGCACTGCTGGATACATGGATCCAGAGTAAGTATGATTTATAGCACACTTTTCTTATGAAAAAAAGTATTAGTTCATACAACTATTAGTTACTACTTTTTCAATCATATTGCACCTTTTCAGATACTATTCGACACAGCATCTATCAGCAAAAAGCGACGTGTTCAGCTTTGGAGTCGTTCTACTGGAAATCGTAAGTGGCAGAGAGCCTCTCAATATAAACAGGCCACGAGACGAATGGAGCTTGGTTGAATGGGTAAGATATGATCATTTTAACTAATCATAGATAGATTTTTAATAACTTTCCATACTAACTAGTACACACACACAGGCAAAACTTCATATAAGGAACTCAAAAGTAGAAGAAATAGTGGATGAGGGGATAAAGGGAGGGTACCATGCTGAAGCAATGTGGAGAGTCGTGGAGGTCGCTTTGTCGTGCATTGAGCCTTACTCAGCGTATCGTCCATGTATGGCTGACATTGTTCGTGAGCTCGAAGACGCCTTCATCATTGAAAACAATGCATCAGAGTACATGAAATCAATTGAGAGCTTCGGGGGATCCAATCGCTACTCGATAGAGAGGCCTAACAACATTATACCACCACCAACTCCAATGCCAACACAAGCATCTCCTATTCTTATGCAACCACCTCCTCCAGAGCCAAGATAGTCACTTATTTATTGATCATCTCAGTGTAATTGTATTAACAGACTAGACTGTATGTATTATTCTATAATGATGATGATGATACACAGATCATTCAATCAAGTGGATCACCATTTTTAGGCTCAAAATTTATAAACATATCAGTAATTTTTGTTTTTAAACAAGAATATTATTGACAATACTAACTCGTAGAATCATGTATGTAAGCTGCTGATTTTGACCAAAACTGAAAGCATATCATCACATCCTGAGATTTTAATTTGCAATGCATGTGTCCAAAATCCAATTTAATCAAACACATGCATATATATACTACTATTATTACAGCGAATCCAAATACGTACACAATATTCCTCATCAACATAACATACTACTTATTTTACACATTTTTCTTAAATCTGTAAATAAAAGTGGTGCATCAAGTGTTGGGGGGCGGAAGGGAGCACAATATTTGCTTATACATTAGTTATGAAATTATTAACAAGATTTGAATTTAATTTATCTTGTTTGATATATGTATATTTAAAAATAGTTTAATTTATCTTCGTAATTTTTGTTCTATTTGTATTAAAATATTTTGGAGAAAAATGTCAAGCTAAAAATCATTTTTCGCAAAATTAAAGGTAAGTTTGATATATTTATATTTAAAATTAATTGTATTTATGTGTAGTTCTGGACTTCACTTTTTTTGGTTGGTGAAAAATATATTATGAAAAACAATTAAAAAAATGTCCTACACTTTTCCAAAAAAAATTCCACAAAAAGTGCGTCAATTTCCCCTAAATCAAGTTGATTTTCTTTTAAATTGATGTACTCCCTCGCACGGCAGTGGAATTTGCATCCTTGGATGACACACATTTTAATAAATGTGTAAAACAAAGTGTAATGAGTTATATTTTGAGGGATAGTTTTATAAACTTTTATGAATAAAATAAGGTAAAAGGTATATTATATTTTGAGGGATAGTTTAGTAATGACATATGGATAAATATATGTATATTTTGATGGTGAAGGTTACGACAATATTTTCTTTTATATAGTGTGTAAATTAATATGGGACATTCATATATGAAAAATGTGCAAATTCCTATAGAATAGGGAGAGTAGTTTTTTTGAGAGAATACTGTAAACTTTAGTGAATAGTGAAATGGAGTATAATTTTGAAAAAATAAAATTGACATTTTTTTCTCTCAAATTGCTGTAGTTTTAGATTAATAATGTTTAGATAATACTGTAACTTTAGTGAATAGTATTTTCACATTTAATATTTATTATAAATAAATAATGATAACTGCACTTATTTAATTATATGTTACTAGAATATATATATATATATATATATTTTATAAAATATATACATTTATTTTTTGTAATGAATTGATGAAACAACAATCATAATTTTCAACTGGACCTGATTAGTTAAATAGGCAAATAAAATAAACCCGATTAGTTAAAATGTTAAACAGGAAAATAAAATAAACCTGATTAGTTAAAATGTTAAACAGGCAAATAAAATAAACCTGATTAGTTAAAATGTTAAACAGGCAAATAAAATAAGCCTGATTAGTTAAATAGGTAAATGAGAGTTAATAATATTAAAAAAGTGAAAAGAAAATGAGGTGAAGTCGAGTATTATCAAATAGAGTTGCAAGTTAAAGACAGAGAAAGGTAAAAGCTTGAATATTAAGTTAAGCACGTTGCAACAAACCATTGTGTCTCAACAGTGCCTCAGGAGAGGGTTCACGCCCACGGAATTCCACGAACACCTGAACAACACAATTAGATTAGAGACATAGATCATTTTAATGAATAATCGGAACGGGTCTGACCCGGTTCAAGCCCGTATCAATTCTCTAACTCACCTCTAGTGGTGCTTTTCCACCTCCAAGAGCAAGAACTGTTTCCCGGAACCTATGCCCCGTTTCCTGTACCGCCTGATCAAACTTGTTCCGTCAGTTCAACTTCAACACATACTCCTCCATTATGTAATAATTACAAAAAATATCCCTGACCTTTAGCTTGTTTACACAATAAAAACTAAGAAAAATACAAACCTCAAGGGGCGGTTTGTAAGATAAACTAACCCCCCAACGGAATATTGGTAAGAAAACAAACTTCAATGGGATGATTTTTTAACTAGTCCCATAGGACAAAAACAATTCACAAAAGGTCCTTTTGTGACCACTTTTAGTCCCATTCAAAATTTTATGTGACGGAATTCACATGTCGTTACCATTAGGGTTAATTGCAAAATTAGTCCCAGAAAATTCTTGTGGGACTAGTTTTGCAATTAACCCTTAAAACCCCTTAATTGCAAAATTAGTCCCATAAGGGTTTTCAGCCATTATTTAACGATGGGACCAAAACTGCATAAAAAATAACCATTTTTCAGCATAGGTACCAAATCAAAAAATCTTGTGGGACTAGATTTGCAATTTAACCCAGTTTTTTGTAGTTAAGCTTAAGCTAAACCTTGATTATCTTCAATAAGATCCATGCACAAGAATGGCAATATGTAGAACATCAAATACCTTATCGTCATTCAATCCAGCGTCTTCGAACGCAGAAAATGCATCAGCCGACAAAACCTCAGCCCACTATACAAAATATGGACATACACTGGTGTTAGGGAGAGCTACATAGAGACCAAAATATTATTTGAAGCGTAAAATAACACATCAATTGTCTCTACTAAAGAAAGCATCTATAATAGCTTATGCTAATCATCGGGAAAGGAAAAGGCAAAATTAGAAGGGACAACTCATACAAAGATATTGAGACAAATTACCTTGTAGCTGTAGTATCCAGCTGCATATCCACCAGAAAATATATGACTAAAACCACAGAGGAATTTGTCCTCCGGGAGTGGAGGAAGTACTTGAGTTCTTTTAGCAACCCTTCGGTCAACGTCAAAGATTGACTCTGGACCACCAGGGACGTACTTTGAATGCAACTCCAGATCAAGAGTGGCAAAACGGAGCTGCAATGTAGATGAGAGCTAAATAAGTAGTTTTCAAAGGTTGCAGATGAAAATGTGACGAACAGAAAAAACCCAGAGCTAAGGCAAACAAATTATTTGACATAGTTGCAAAATAACAACACATCACAAAATTAGGGGAAACCTTTAGGATAAGATTTTAATGCTTAGACCAAGAAATTCTCCAAAGGACCTTTACAATAAATATGAGCTATTACATGAAATTATTCCAGTAAGAGAGAAAAATGTGTTTTATACATCCAAACCAGAAAAAAGGACTGTCTGGGAAAAAAAATTAACAGTCTATTTCAAAATAGATAACCACAACTGTGTTCAATAATAGGCATTTGAAGGCCTTAAACCGCCTTCATTTTTTCTGCCCCAATTCAAAATAAAGAAGGCATGGGGATAGAATCAGTGGTGGAAGGCTAGTTATGTCACCATTAATTGGAATTAAGGAGAAACAATGCCCGTGGAACAGCAGGGCTGCAATTACACCTTCTTAATACAGATAGATATCTAGATAGGTGTGTGTGCATATATGAACTACTTATTTACAATTATAAAAATGTATGAGAAGCTTTGGTGTCACTTGAGGCACTCAAGGTAGAGCCCAAAGAAAGTAAACAGAATTCTAAGTTATCGGAACAAGAATATACGATACTGTAACCATATGAACAATACTAAAGTGTGCAAGAGAAGGCTGCCCGTTGGGGTGGGTGAGATGAGTGGCATTTTTGATAAAATATGCACAAACCTGTCTAAGACTTAGAGAACCAGCACGGAAGGTCCTAGCAGCAAGAAGCTTTTTGTATATGTCATCTGGTATACTTTCTCCAGTTTCATAATGCTTACCAATACTCATCAAGGTATCTCTGCAAAAGAATTACATAATATTTATCCTTAGCAACCTGTAAATCTCAAAAGCCACTTCAAGTTTGTTGCATTGAAGAAAATTCTGCAAGAAAAACAAGCCACGACTGCAATGGGAGATAATTGCAAGTTGTACATTAATTTCACCTATACGTTCTATTAGCTTTTGAAGAAAGGTATAAATGCCTGGCCTTTCCCATGGAAATTATCACCAGAAGCTCACAACAAAATCTATCACAAATTGCCTCACTAAAAGTTACAGAAGTACATGATAAGTATGTTTTGCATCTGAAGGTTGTGAAGAATTCAATTTTAAAAAGGACATACCCTACCTTACTTCAAGAGTGGGATTATATATAAAAATTATGAAAATTTACTTTGTTTTTAGTATTTGAAACCAATGACATAAAGAATAGAGAAAATATGCTAACATAATTACCTATGGTAGCACCAATTTTCCATGAATTGGGAAGGTAATTCCACAGCATCCCACTCTACTCTCTTTATACCAGAAACCAAACCCTCGTCCTGCTTTGTTAGCATATGCTGAAGAGCATGGCCAAATTCATGGAAGACAGTTTCAACCTACAGGCAGCATGAACAACCAACATTAACAAAATACAACATTCTTTACATCGTGCATGTAGATTTTTTGACATTAGACCTTTCTTGTACGTCATATCATAATACTTGCTATCCACATAGGTGCTTTCTTGTTAAAAGATGCCATTAGAAAAGGAGATCAGTTAAGTCCAATGGAGAATGAACTCTAGATGTTTTAAACAAATAGAAAGAAAAAATGAGGGAGTTAAAGAAAATCAGAACTGACACCATGCTTCAAGATGGCCCAATCGTTCTCTGTATTTCATTAAAGTATTCCAAGTTAAAATCTTTTACCAAGATGTGGACATCCAACTGAGATGGAATCTATTATCATTGTTAATTAAATTTTAAATGTTAAAATACTTGAGAAGCTAGAGTAAGAAAAAGCAGATTCCATAATTAAGATGAGACTTCAGAGTTGCTAAACCATTCTATATAATTATACAAGTGAAAATCCTTCATGAATAACTGAAGAGTTTCATTCCTGAGGATATTAATATATAGTTATATAAATTGGTGAGTTGAAAATGCTTGTTAAACTTCATTAATAATTAATTCAAACTTAAAGTGAAATTCAACTTAAGAACCTATTCTAGTTGGGAGTCCCAAACAAATGTGCTTACCTCACGAAATGTCATGAGGCTTGGCTTGTCTCCTACGGGTGGCATTTGGTTGCACACCATGTGGGCAACAGGCAACCTAAGAGAGGAACCATTCTGCGACATGACACGACTTCGACCAACTACTTCATCCATCCATGCTCCTCCCCGTTTTTCAGATGGTCGAGAATACGGATCAAAATAGAAGTATGCAATTGGGCTACCCGAAGAATCATTGACGCGATAAAACCTAACATCACTAATCCAAACCTAAAGAACAAAAGATTTTATTAGTGAAACCTGCCCCCACCTAAAAAAAATACATCCTAAGGAGTATTAGGAAGGAGGTAGCTTCTTACTGGAGCAAAACCATCAGCTGGTTCAACATTGATCCCGAACAACTTGTTTGCAAGACTGAAGAGTCCATCCATGACTTTGGGCAGTGAAAAGTAGGGTCTCAGTTCTTCCTGTTGAATTTAATAAAGGCAACAAACTTAGATTATTCATTCAGTGAGAAAGTTTGACACATAGGATAGGAAACACTAAATAACAGTTCGAGGTTTGAAGTGAACGTTAAAAAACCCCATAATAATAACAGAATTAATGAATCTTCTAAATCTGCACTGATTATTTCAAACAAGGCAGAAACAAAATAGGGAGTGAAGGAGAGTTGGTACAAACTGGACCACTAAGGTCTTTATCCAACATAAACATGTAACAGAGCCACTTATTTTATGCTGTAGAAAGATAAAAAAAATCAAATAACAAAAACAAGTGATATATTGAGTTCATTTGCTTCACAAATTACAATTTTATCTCGCAAACAAACTATACAAATCAACAATCTAGTAAATTGCTTCACATGAACACAAACCCGTAAGACAACTAATTTTTACAAAAATTAAGGTGCTATAGAAACATGGTTCAAGAAATTACTGAATTTAAAAAACTCATTTTAAAAAATTAAAAGGAAGGAAATTGTTCGAGAGATCCGACCTCATTTAATTCATACTTTGATTCACGAAGCCTCTCACTCCAGAAGGTAATGTCCCAATGGTTTAAGTCATCAGCTTCCGGAGCATCTTGATTCTTTGCAAAAAGTTTGAGTTCCTCCATATCTGCAAGAAGGTTCAAATAACACAGATTTATGCATGATCTTCCCATCAAAAGTCTCTTATCTTTTATATTTAAAAGTATATAAAACAACAAAATTACACAGAAATAAATATTAGGGAAAATAGCTCTTAATTATACTAAGGTGGAAGTCTTGTTTGAATTAGAAACAATCCCTAGAATAAGAAATGGAACAAGACTCATCTATCACATTCCCCAATCACAACAGAAATTTGAAAGTGTAGCTAATTGCTGAAATTAAATAGTTAGAAACAATGTCTATATTTCAAAATCTATGGTAGTGCTTGTATAAAATTTTAAATTAATTAACAGAAACAAACTACAACTTGTGCCTGCATTGTCAACAAAATAGAATCCACACCTATACTTTCTTCATATGAACGCAATCATGGATTATGAAACTGTAATACCTTGAACTGCAGGAATCCAAGATGCACTGCGTAGTTTTTCAAGGAGCTCTTCTGCCTTCTCAACAGTTGCCATCTTGGTGGCCATACTTACCTGATAAAAGTCACCTTGTTAGGCATGTCAAGAAAGAAAATAAAATAGAATTATATATGCCGTACCTCCGCATAGTTATTATACCCAAGAAGCTTAGCCTTGTCCAACTTAAGCTTCAATATTTGGTCAATAATTCCTGTATTGTCCAGATCTCCACTTGAAGCCCGGCTTAAATAGGCACGATAGACTTCCTCACGCAAGGTTCTATTCTTAGCATGCTGCATCACAGCCATAAAACTTGGGGCGTCCAATGTAATCATCCAAGGCCCATTTTCTGGGGTAGCATTTTCATGTCCCTGTTATGCATACCAGCAGAGTTGTAAATCATGTCATGAAGACCACTTAGCAGATAACATATCGAAAGATAAATGTACAACCAATGTCAGTTATTCAAATGAAAGTACCTTGGACACCGCTGTCTGTGCACCTAGCCCAAGAGCTGTAGCTGGCAAACCTTCAATGTCTTTCTTGTCTGTTATTAATTTTTCAAACTTTTTTGTTGAATCCAAAACATTCTCCTCAAACTTTTGAGATAATTTTGCCAGTTCCTACACAAAACCAATAGTGGAAAAGTAATTAACCAAAAACAAATCAGTCATCCAAAATGAAGCAAAGTAAATGAATCTCCACATATACAGGCAGTGGCAATGTCATGACATGTATTATAAAAAAATGAACAGTAATGGTAGGGAACTATGCGCATCTCATCAACTTCTTTAGTTGTGTACTCCCTCAAGCCATGTGAAAGAAAATGGCATCCTCAGTATTTTGTGTCCATATAAGCTTCTATACTCATATTCATCAACAGATCATTTATGATCTTGCTTCTCAATACACAATCAACAAGTGGAATACAATAGTGATCACTAGCAGGAACCATAAATAACAAAGCAACCAAGTCGAAAATTTTCAGGAGCATATATTTGGTAGAGAATACCTGTTCAATCTTGTTGAATTCCTCTCTTTTATCATCATCAAGTGCAATACCTCTCAGAACAGCATCCTTGATTTGTCCTGCAGAAAGATTAGTGTGGAGGACAGTGAAGATCAAGATGGTAAACTAAACTTTCCAAACAGTAAAGGGTGAATAAAGCAAAATGCTACATCACAGAAGCCGAACAAAGCTCGTATGAATTGAACATCAAAGTAGAGGTAGGTGAATCAGTACGTACCGTCAACTATCCGTTTACAAGCGTCACTTAGCTTATCCCACTCAGAAGATTCTCTAATAGATTTGAAGGCTTCGTAAATAGGCTTACTCTGCTCTTGCCTAAGCTCAAACGCAACTTTTTCCGGCTATAACGACAGCAGAAAACACGTTAACCACAAAGAAACGAGAGTGACACATATATATATCAGTAATTTTATAAAATTGAAAGTACCTGAACTTCTTCAATGGCGGCACGGAGGTCCGCATTATCCTTAACAGCCTTGAGATGCGAAACAGCACCCCAAACCACTGATAGCCTATCGGTTATCTTCTCCAGCGGCTCCACGAGCTTCGGCCATGTCGGCTCCACAGTCCTCTCCAGTTCCTCGAGATCACACTCCTATAATTCCAATTCCCTCAATCCAGTCAAGCCTACTGCTACACTACACATAAATTCAAATCAAATAAAAACAAATCAACACATACCAATTGCTTGAGCAGTGCACGGATGCCAGGACGGACGTGTTTGGCCTCAATCAAATCGAAGGGAGGGAAGACGAAGTCGTTCAACAGAGGATTACTCTCAGCGTCCGCCATGACTGAATCGTTGGATAAAGCTGAAACGCACAGGGATCGAATTGATGGCGTCGGAGCGCGGATGAAAGCGGAATTAATTGAGATTGTTTTGCGAAGGTGGGAATGGGAAGGGCGATAACGGAGAAGGCAGATGGAGAAGGAAGAAGACCAGAGGGGACAGGCTCGGGATTTAAGAGAAGAGGAGGGGTAAGATGGGAAGTGGGGTTTGAGGAGAGACGGTTTAGGGAAGCAGACGGGTTGGAAATGGATAGACCGGGAGAAAGAAAAAAAGGAAGCCATTAGAAGAAATACGAAGAGGAAATGGGTAAAGGAGAAGCCGCTGGGTGGGTAAGGTACGGTTACGATCCATCCGGTTCTCATCTTTTGCTTCACGCTGTGAAAGTGTTTAATTTGCCTCGACGAATTTACGTAAATAGTCAAACAAAAGATATAACTACTACATACCTATCCATTCATGATTTAATTTAATATTTTTTTATAATAAAAACATTTAATATTACACCCAATTACTAAATGCCAGATTAAGTGAGAGAGGGAGAATAATAACTTTGAAGTATGCGCACTTTGTGTAACTTTACCACTATTAAAATATTAGAGCAACAGTTGTATAAATATTTCACATATGAAATAAATGTTTGATTAAAGTAATTTTTAAAATTTGTAAGTCATATAATAAGTTTGGATATGGATCATCTAAACATGATTCAAAGCTAAAGTATTGTCACTACACTACAAAAAAATGTATTACTACCTATCAAAATAATTGGTACTAATTACCATTTGTGATTAATTAAGAAAAGAAAACCATTTGTGATCATCTAAAAATGTATTTTAAATTGACATAAATTGTGGCGAATTTATAATCCATATTAAATAAGAAATAAATTGAAATTATGATTGATATAATACATTAGATTTATAATTAACTTAATTTGCATTCATTAGTCAAGATTTAGATTTAATTTGTGGATTGTCTCAATTATGATTCAAATGATTGCTATAATTGTGTTAGAATTGTATTAATTGTCATGTAATAAGGGATTCATTAGTCTAAATAATTGGTACTAATTACAATTTTTTTAAAATATAAACTAGGTCTATCTCACTAAAAATTTGTCACCGTACACTTCAAATGCATTCCAAATCCGAACATAAAGCATTTTTCCAAATCTGTGATTTTAATTTGTATATCAGGAATTTAAACTAAATGAGCGAGTATTAATTACTTTTATTCTGTACGATAATTAAACTAAAACTTATGGAATTCAGAAATTAAAAGAAAAACCAGTAAAACAATAAGCCATTGTAGCTCCAAAATTCTCCAGTTCATTGCTTCAAAGGTCTGTTATTCTTAATTTACATAATAAATATGGGGAGAAAATTAAATAGGAATCAAAATCTGCATTTTGTACACCAATCTTGAAATCCCACCCATATTTTTACTTATCCCAATTCATCTTTGTAAGTCCTGGATCAACTGGGCTTCATATATATTGCCTGAAAAAATAAAATAAGTTTCATTCATTGTTTCTACTAAGCAACTTTATGAACAAGATCTGAACACTATATTGAAAGTTCCCCAGGCTAAAAAATGTTGTACATATGAGGGTATAAAGCCCATATTGAAATTTGTGTACCTGTGATGTAGTTTGATGATCTCCTTAGTTTTTGTACTTCATGGTTTCTTTCTCGAACCCGATTGTGGGAAACTGCTTCGCAAACTCTTCAACATCGTGGCGAAGTTTTGCAATCTCCGTTTGGAATGAAGGAGTGGACAAGGTAACCAAGTAGTCCTTCAACTTTGTTCCTGGGGTCAAATAGTAGAACAAATCATTATTCTATGCTAACTGAGTAAGTCAAGTTATATGTGTTTTGAGAAAGTTATGTAATAAGATGGAGTTGAGGACAGATTTGAACACCTTTTGTCTCGGCCTTTATTTTCACAGCCAAAGTTACAGCAGCATCGAAGAATTCAGCAACTTTGACGAAATCTTCCTCTAAAAATCCCCTAGAAGTGAGAGCAGGGGTACCTAACATGAAAAACAGTTACAAAACTTGGCGGTCAATTGAAATATATGATTTTAAGATTTGCAATTATATCATTTGACTATTTTTCGGCAACTTATGCTGACATGACAGTCGAAAAATCTTTGAAAAAATTGCAAATAAATTCACGACCGCTCACCCATCCTGATGCCACCAGGAACCATGGCAGATACATCCCCGGGAACTGTGTTCTTGTTGGCTGCAATGTGGACTGCTTCTAGAACCTTCTCAACCCGTGATCCATCAATTCCCTAAAAATGGAAAGTTCAAAGATAATTACACTTTTCAATCTCATGTAACAAAAGATATGATATTGATCCAAATCTGTTTCAACGGGTTACCTTGTTTTTCAGATTGACTAGAACTAAATGGTTATCTGTTCCACCAGAAACGAGTTCGTATCCGTTTGCAGTAAGAGTCTGCAATGGTGGACATGTTTTTAGTATTTTCAGATTTTGATAACAAAAGTGAAGTTTTGAATGGTGTTTGGTCATACCTGAGCAAACTTTGCACAGTTGCTGAGGACTTGTTCTTGGTAAGCTTTGTATTCTGGAGTCACTGCCTGCATTTACAAACCGAATATTGTTCACATAGTTGAAATATGCAAGTTCATAAACAAATAGAATAAGAATCAAATGCATCGAAGAAATGTTGTTGCTATTGATCAGAAGTCATCGAATAAAAAGGGAAGATAGTTGTTTTAGTCATGTAAGTTGCCCTTATATTGATTTTAGTCATGTAACTTTCTATTTTTTGACATTTTGGTTCGGAGACGGGCTGTAAGAGGTGAAACATCCGATTGACTAATCAGAATGTGCCACATGGACAAATCAGACTCTGCCACATCAGCATCAACCAGATTTTTCACCTCAAAATTGAGAGTTACGAACTGTTTTCAATTCGTGAAAATTAACAGGACTGGAACCAAATAGGGATAACTTCTGGGATTAGAGTGTCGAACCTGTTTCAAAGCAACTGCCAAACCAGTAATGGTGTGATTGTGTGGGCCACCTTGAAGTCCAGGAAACACAGCTTGATTGATTCTATCTTCGAAGTCATACAACACCTTCAAGAAATAGAGTTCAGAATTTATTTGAAAATAATACATATCCTGAAGAAAATGTGTTTGATAATAAGGATAAAGAGAGACGTTGAGATGAGAAGTAGACCTCTTTGCCTTGTTTGTTGATCTCTTTAACACCCTTCCTGAAGAAAATCATGGCACCACGGGGCCCACGAAGTGATTTGTGGGTTGTAGTCGTCACCACGTCTGCATAATCGAATGGTGATGGGATCACATCAGCTGCAACTAACCCGCTAATATGTGCCATATCTGCTAGTAAAATGGCTTTCTGTTTGTCACACACCTGCCAGAGATATCCCAGAAACAAGCTCATGTTTCTTTTATTCAAACAACAAAAGAAGTACAACATGCATGTGTGGTGAAATTAATTACCTTCCTGATACGTGCATAATCGTAGAGACGAGCATAAGCACTAGCACCAGCAACGATTAATTTTGGCCTGTAGAGTACAGCACTCTTTTCCAGCTGCACAAAATAAATTAATTCAGTCATAAATTGCTCTCTCATTAAAATAGCATAAGCTATGCCCTGGAATGCCAAACAAGATTTAGGAGTTAAAAGTTTTTTTGGTCCCATAACTTGTCCACTGTTTTTGTAACAAAAAAATGTAATTTCTTTCGATTTAGTCCCAATATTTAAAAAATTGCCCAATTTTCCCCCCAAAAAGCTAACTGTTACAATCTAGTCCCAATATTACAAAATTGGATGATAGATAAGTTATGGGGCCAAAATTGGACATTCACATGACATAAAACAACATTGTTTTCACATTTTCGGCGATTTTGGGTCAAAATTGGACATTAGACAAGTTATGAGACGAAAAAGCTTTTAAACTCCAAGATTTAGATAGAAACTCTGAATTTAAGCACTTGCATTTTATCCAGATGATAAAAAAAAATGAATGGGCTAAAAGCAATCATGATCCACAGAAGAAAAGGAAGATACCTGATCATAATCAATGTAACCAGTGCTTTCATCCAATCTGTATGGCATAGTCTCAAAAAATATTGAGACTGCAGATATCTTCTTAGTATCAGTCTGCACAAATAGAATGCAAGAAAAATAAAAAACTCACTTGAAATATTCTTAAATATCAGATGTAAATGATTAAGAGAAACCACATCTTAGAGATATGTAAAAATATCATGCTTCAAATTTGTGGTTTGGGACGTATAACGGAACTTGGGAGTACCTGATAACCATGAGAAAGATGCCCCCCATGAGGAAGATCAAGAGCCATAATTCTTTCATGTGGTTTAAGTAAAGCGGTGTAAACGTGAAAGTTTGCTGGAGATCCTGATAGAGGCTGCACGTTTACTGCATTAAGAAAGATAATGCCATAAGTGCTCCTGATATTAACATGTTCAATCCTGAAGAAACATACTACAATTGCAGCTTAGATGATTTCTAAATGTCACAAGCTTCATGGCTTAAACTTATTTGAATCTTTCTTGTTAAAATATTTGAGTTACTCAACTTAATGCCATTATCTCCCCATTTTGCAGGGTCCAATCGGAATGCCTCGAGAGCACGCTTTTGGCAGAGTGTTTCAGCCATGTCAATGTACCTACAATCGTATAACACTTGTTCAAGAAACGACATGCATCATTAATCAAAGAACAGAGAAGTGATGATTTTTTTTTTGACTCACTCATTTCCTCCATAGTATCTAGCACCAGGATATCCTTCACTATACTTGTTAGTCATAACTGAACCAACTGCTTGCATCACCGACACAGACGTGAAATTTTCCGAGGGTATGAGTTCAAGCCCCTACACCACACAAAACATATAGTTAACACCCAATCCCAAAACAAAGGCTACTTCATTCACAACAGAAGCAGCTGTAAATACTCAAATTGCAGGAGTAAACATGAGCATAACTTAGCAGAAGTTACCTTCCATTGTCGAGCTTTTTCGTGCTCGATTATGTCAGCAATCTCAGGATCAACGACCTCCAAAGGAGCATTCAGCTGCTTCGGCCACTGCAAATTTACTCTAAAGCATCAGCAAGGATCAAGCTAACCGAATTAATAACCAACCAAGTGATTCCTACACTCAGAACATTCATCAAACAGGTTGTGTGCATACCGAGACGCCATTCTTTTCCTTCTCGTATAGTGCTTCATTAGGCAAAGATGACTGCAGAACAAAAGCTTCCTCGAATCAGCAAACAAACAAACAAACAAAAGAAACCATAAAAAGAATTGAAATACCATGTAATAGATAGAGCCTCCACGCTTAGTGGGTTTGGCGAGGGAGGAGGAAAGCCTCCGGACAGCCATTGCCAACACCATTTTTCTCTGTATTTTTCCTCTGCCACTAACTACAGATACGCAAAAGACATGCGAAGAGCAAATTATGAGACACGCTAGCTTTGGGTATGGATTGTTTTGGGTGAGAAATTGGGTGGTGGCAGAAAATCCAACAATTTTTCTGGTTCTTGTTACACCAAATAGTGCATGGGGTTTATCCACTACGCACAACCAACGGCTAACAAACACTACTGTATTATATTTATATTATAATAGTAATAATTTTGTATTGGATAATACGTATTTCTTATCTCATGTCATGGAAATAGTATTACATTAAAATATAAGGGAAAATATCAATTTTGGTCCTCTAAGTTTATCTTTTTTCATATTTGGTCGTTTAGTCACTATCAAAATGGTTACCCAATTATTATATTCTATTAAAATTGATCATCTTCTTCATTGACTAACGGAGCCAAATTAAAAAATTCTCATACATCTTCCAAAACTAATGAAACAACTAAGCGTATTGAAAAATCAAAATTACTAATATATACATTTACATTATATTTATCTGTAATATAGATCAGAAGCCTGTTGTTGACATGTTTGTATTGGATTTGTTTCATTAGAAGATACATGAGAATTTTTTAAGCGTAGATTTTGAGAAATTTTGCGCTTAAATCTTTCTGATTTAGTCAAATAACAGATTAACTAACATAATGATCAATATTGATAAACTAAATGTGGGTGACCAAATATGAAAAGGGGTAAACTTGGGTGACCAAATATGATATTATCCCTTAAAATAAATAATACTAATACTGTACATTTTAATAAAAACTACTACTCCATATTTAGTAAATAAAAAAAAAATTGCACACTTTTTTGCATGATAAAAACTAGTTTACGTAAAATTTCATCTTAGTATAATACTATGTCAAATTCTCACCTGCAATTTTTATATTTAATTTATTCAATTTAATATTGATTCAATTTTTAATTTAATTTAATGAAGTCTAATTTCAATTGGAGAGATGAACCCAAGTATCACTAGTTGAAGTAATTTCTTTTGTAAAAATTCAAGAGTTTTAAAATACGTTGGAACTAGAGCAAATTATTCCAGGCAAAAATTTAGGTGAGACGGTCTCACGGATTTTTTTTTGTGAGACATCTCTCTTTTAATACATATTTCAAAATTTTGGTTAGAATAATCTATATATTTTTTTCAGATTTTTTGTTTGTAAAAAAAGTGATAATGCACTACAAAAAACGCGCGTAATAGGGACGGACAACTGCCGACGGATTATAGTCCGTCGGCATTTCCGACGGATATGCTGACGGAATGCCGACGGATTGGAAAGTGATAAATGCTGACAGATATTTTGAAAAACGTATGCCGACGGAAATGCCGACGGATAATCCGTCGGCATCTGACCCGTTGAATCCGCACCGCCTCGTTTTCCAAAAAGGTAACGGTTACCATTAATAGTGGGCGGTTACCGAGGGAAATGCCGACGGAATATCCGTCGGTATTTGTTTTTTTTTTTTTTTTATATAAGGGCCTGATGAGAATGCGTTTGGCAAAAAAAAAAAAAAGGGAGTGCGTGAGCAAGGATTCGGTGGGGAAGACGAAGACGAAGACGAGGACGAGACTATTGAAGCAAATTTCTCCGATTACATTGATACGGTACGTTTTCTTAATTAGTTCTATTACTTAGTTTTAATACTTATATATGTTTATGCATGAATATATGTAAATATGAATAATTTAATGTTGATTTGCATGTTATATTGATTTAGTTAGTTGTTAAAATATTATGATCATGTTAGTACGTATGTTAGTTAATTTAATTTGTTGATTAAGAATAATTTTGATTGAGTAGTTTTTTAAGGTTAATTAATTAATTAATTGTTATATGTATACATTAATTAATTGTTATATAGTTAATTACTAGTTTAATTTAATGGTGTAATTTTGATATAGAATATTTTTAATGTAGGTAGTGCATGTTTCAATTAGGAATATGTTGATTAAATTAGGAATACGCTATATTAGTAAAAAATTTAAATTAGGAATATGTTCATTAAATTGATAATTATTGACCCAATTAGAAAATTATTATTTTAATTAGTTTTAGGTTTGTTAATTTAGGAATATATATGTTCAATTTTTTATTATTGATTAAGTTAGATAGAAAAATAATAATTAGAAAAATAATAATTAAATTAGGTTATTGTTGATTAAATTAGGAATACGTTGATTAATTAAATTAGGAATATGCTATATTAGTAAAAAATTTAAATTAGGAATATGTTCATTAAATTGATAATTAGAAAACTCCAATTAGAAAAGTATTATTTTAATTATGTTTAGATTTGTTAATTTAGGAATATGTTAATTTAGAAATATTTTAATGTAGGTGATGCATGTTTCAATCAATTGTTTAAATTATTAGTTAATTAGATGGTTCGACGGTGGTATCACGTTGTAATTAGGTTATATATATATTGTTTTGATTTAAATTAGGAATATGTTGATTAAATTAGTAATTGATTAAATTAATTAGGAATATGCTATATTAGTAAAAAATTTAAATTAGCAATATGTTCATTAAATTAATAATTAGTAAAATTATGTATTTTTTATTGATTGAAACAGATGAGTGAACAAGTACCGAATCAGGGTTCTGGTTCACGTAGGTCGTCATTTTTGTCACGTCGTTCAAGGAGGTCTCGGGATGAATCAGTACCTGTGATGGCTCCTCCTCCTGTGGCAGTGTCGCCGCCGCCGCCGACTACGATGTCGGTTGGTTCGTCATCCTCTTCTCGTCAGCATCCTGTTCGAGACCAAAGGCAACTCGTTGACATCGTTTCAGGAAGGTAAGTCAATAATTCTAATGTTTAACAGTATTCAATAACAATTAACTTTATTTATTTATTTATTTATTTATAATGTGTTAATTAGTTTATAAATTTGTTAATAATTTTACAGGTTGGTGCCCGGTAATGAGGTGTCCAGGATCTGCACACAAGCCTTTAAGACGTGTAAGATTTCTAAGGGTGCTATCACTTGGTTGACGGTGCCACAATCTAAAAAGGATGAATACTTCGAGGAGTTCCAGGTATATAATTACAATAATTAAAGTTTATTAAATAACTAATTATTCATATTATTTGATAAATATGTTGAATATTTGTATAGAAAAAGGCCCTTTGGGATACGACGATCTACTCGGACGACGCTATTTACGATAAGTGGTACGGTGTTTGTTCTACTCGGTACACGAACATGATGTACGACTGGAGAACGGCCTGACGTGATAAAGACTTAAATCTTGTTCTGGGGGTAGAGGATGGTGTTGACCTGTGGGAGTCGTTGGTTGAGAAGTGGTTGGACCCGGCTTACCAAGAGAAGTGTGACAAAGCTCGGGCCAACCGCAGAACCGACGTTGGAGGCGGGATGGCAGTGCATCGGGGGGGGAGCTCGGTCCGTCCTCGAGCAATCACTTGCTCTCGTAAGTTTTCATTAATTTTTAAAAATTAAATAATTATAGTTAATTATTTTATATTAGTCATCTAAATTAATTTGTATATGTTTATTTGATACGTAATAGGAGCGGGAGACTGGACGTCCACACACCCACTTGGATCGGATGAGTCTTCTTCATCCGTTTAATGCCGATACACAGACGTCCACCTACGGGCGCACTACTGACCTCCACGTAAGTTTAATTAAATTTATGTATTAATTACATTATATATATATAGATAATTAAATTAATTTTAATTTTTTAATTATGTAGTTGAGCGTCCGACAGAGGATTGAAGAGGCCGAGACGCAAGCCGCCACGACTACTGCTGAATCCGGAAGCAGCGGCACCCCTCCGGTTGTTGACGTGGACCAGCTTTACCTTGACGTTGCCCCGACCTCCAAGGGAAGGGTCCTTGGCCTTGGTGGGATGAGCAACGCCGTGAGGACACCAAGTGGTCGGTCGGCCCGGAGTGCATCGCAGCCGTCCGTATCCTCCACTGCCGTCCCGGATCCGAACGTCATGGCAACGTTCGAGAACTACTTCCGCCTTTGGAGTGCCAATGCGGGTCGGACGTTGGGGATGTCTGCTGAGCAGATCGAGGCCATCTATCAACAGACGATGGGGCAAGCACCGCCAGCTCCAGCTCCAGATCAAGCTGCAGGTCAAGATGCAGGTCAGACCGACGGTGACGACGTCAACTTGAATGAGGATGTGGACCGATTTTTTAGCAACTATCCTGGTTGAACAATTTAATTTTGTGTTGAACTAATTTATTTTTCTGTTGAACTTATTTAATTTTCTGTTGAACTTATTTACTTTTCTGTTGAACTTATTTATCTTTATGTATATATTTATCTTTATGTTGAAATATATGTTGAACTATATATTGTAGTTTATTTGTGTAGTTTATTGGTGTATAGATGAAAATAGGGTGCATTCATTTGTTTCATTGAGTACAAAATAATCTCATTTAGAGTGCATTCTAGATAGATTTAAACCACTTGAAGGTGGAAGTGAATTTTAGTACAAAATAGCCTCATATAGAGTGCATTATACATATATTTAACCAAACCACTTGAAGGTGGTAGATGCAACCATGACAACTAGCACAATCAAAATGATTTTGTTCACTTTGATTAAATTCTTGATTTCTTCAGCCAAATTCTTGATCTCTGTAACCAATTTCTTCATCTCTTGAGTCATTTTCTTCATGTCTTCAGTTTCTTGGTCACTTTGATTAGATCCTTGATTCTTGTCAACAACACAGTTTTCTAGAGTATCGGCCCATACAAAGAAACCACATCCACCACCATCACTTAGGGAGTCAAGACAATTATGAAATATCCTCCCTTTACTTCTAGGTTGTTTAGAAGCATATGTACGACATGCCTTTCCACAATAACAAACAAGGCCTTGCTGAAATCGAATAGAAGATGAAGAAGACATGATATTTCTTTGCAAAATAGAAAAAATCGAATATGGTGTGTGTGAGCTTTGTGTTGCTATATATACAAAAAATTGAATTAATTAATAAAAAAAAAAAAACCCGTCAAATGCCGACGGAACATGTTTTCCGTCGGAATTCGGAATTTGATAAATGCCGACGGATATTCCGTCGGCATTTATCTTTACTGACGGTAATTTGGGCGGGTGAAATGCCGACGAAATTAACTTTCCGTCGGAATTCACCATTTGATAAATGCCGACGGATTATCCGTCGGCATTTATCTTGACCGATGGAAATTTGGGCGGTTGAAATGCCGACGGAAATATAAGTCCGTCGGCATTTCCGTCGGGAAATCCCTAAAACTTACCACTACCTAATTTTTTTCCACTTCACTTTCGTATTGCAAATTTACACCAAAACTTTCTACTGCCTAATTTTTTATGCTCATGCTCGGGTATTCAGAAACATCAAATTACGGTACATTTTCTACCATTTTTAATTTACTGTATATATAAAATTCAATATAATGTAATTACATGTTTTATATATATCATAAGTTTTGTGTGAATTTATTATAAGAGTAGTCGTTAGTAATGTGTTGCTCCACTTAAATGTTTAGCAGATGGATTTGCCTGACCGTCGTTGGATGTATTGTACTCCTAGAATGATTAGAGGAAATGTGAATGTGGAATTTTATAATGAACTCGTGTTATTTGTTGAATTTGCAAAAAGTCAGCCACATTACATGAGTGGAAATTGCATTAGGTGTCCGTGTAATGCTAAGAAATGTCAGAATAAGCAATATAAAGAGATTGATGAGGTCCTAGTACATATTGTGAAGAATGGTTTCGTTGATAATTATTATAATTGGACTAGTCATGGCGAAACACGTTGGCCTTATAGATTTGATGAAGTGTTTTACTATTACACTGTTGGAATCTATCAACAAGAAGCAAATTTCGATCATGTTGGCACTAGTAACGAGGTAAAACAACGGTTTGGGGACGAAGAACAACAGTTTGGGGACGAAGAACAACAGTTTGGGGACGAAGAACCGAATATGTATCAAACAATGATCAGGGAAGCTGGTTTTTCAAACATGGAAGAGGAGCCGACGAATGAGGCATTTCGGTTTTATGAGATGCTCAAATTAGTCGAAGAAGATTTATATCCGGGTTGTGAATCCCACTCACATGTGTCATTTAATGCACGACTCATGAACATTAAGACCGAGAACAAGCTTTCTAACAGGGCATATGAGCAAGTGACACAGTTATGCAGTGAAATTTGTCCTCAAAATAATAAGGTGCCTACGACGTTTCATCAAAGCAAACAAATGTTGAAGAATGTTGGTTTGCCGGTTGAGAAGATTGATTGTTGTGTGAATGGTTGCATGTTATATTGGGGTGACGAAGATAGCAGTCTGAATATGTGTAGATTGTGTGGCCATCCCCGGTACAAAGAGGCACGTCGAAAGGGACCTGGTGGTCAATCGAAGAAGACAAAGAAGAAAGTGCCATATAAGAAGATGTACTACCTTCCTATCATTCCCCATTTGATGAGATTATATCAATCAAGTGCCACTGCACAACACATGACGTGGCATGCTACAGATTCCTCTTCGGCTGAGTCGAGGGAGATGCGACATCTGATACACGTGTTATGCAACACTAAATAAACAACCGCAAGTGTACGGCGTCTATTGTAGCGTGATAAGCACGAGGTCGATCCCACAGGGAGGTTAAGCGTAAAAGGGTAGTTTGCTAGTCAAGTTCTAAGTAGATGTGATTTGAGTGGTGTGAATTACTCTAAAATTACCTAACTATGTGTCACCAATAAGTAATGAAGAGTAAATACAAAATCGATCAACTAACATGCAAATAAGTAAGACGAACGTAAACGAATTGAAATTCAAAGAGAAAAGGTGGGTTCCAAGGCAATTGTAGTATTTAGATGTCCGTTTATGAATGTTATCTCGTTTAGATGGCAATTAAGTTTGTCTTTATAGGGTTGATCACTAAAGAAGAATTAATTAATCTCTCGATCTAATTAACCCAAAGGAAAACACAATATAAGTTCGTATCTCTACCTCACAAATATTGTATTACCTAAACTAGCTCCTAAGATCATTCAATTCCCTCTCCGATAATTAATCCTCTCTCGAGCTCATAATAATACCGGGTTGCATGCTTGCATACGATTAAATGGAATAAATCTCTCGATCTTACTCCAATTAATAATGAATTAAGCAAATCATCATGGCCAATAACAACATGCTTTGCAATAAAGAATTAAGCACACAAATAAGAGACAAACACCAATTAAAGCAAGAAATTAATCATAAACTTCAATCCAAATCTCTACAATGCCTTAGAACCACAAATGTTCTAGCCAATCAACAACATAATCAAATTAACAAAACCAAATGAAAATAACTAAATAAAAAGAGAGAAAAATAGAAAGCTTAGTCTAATGGATGGTGTTCTCCTCGTGAGCGGATTCTCCAAACGTATGCCTCCCTCCTTCTTCTTCTTCTTTTTCCTTCTTCCCTCAAAGTATGATTAGAGGGTTTATTTATAACTTGAAAATTAGGGCTAAAACTTCTAGAAAAAATTATTTCCAAAAATATAATTTCCTTTTCTCTCTTCAATTTCCAAATCTTCTCTCTTTCCTTTTTCTTCAAATTTCCAAATCTTCTCTCTTTCCTTTTTCTTCAAATTTCCAAATCTTCTCTCTTTCCTTTTTTCTTCAAATTTCATTTTCTTCTCTCGGTCACTGGCTTGGGGCTCAAGCTACATATTGCCCCAAATTATTTCCTTGAATAAATTTGACTCGTTTTACCCACGAACTCGGTTTCTTCCTTCATTGACTTCACTAAAAATTAGGTATGTATTTTTACCTTCCAAAATAGTCATTTTTCCTACAAAAACGACAAAACACCACCTTTCTCTTATTTTGACCAAAACATCCATAATCGACCAATAAATCAATGAAATCACAATCAAAATGAGCTTCATATGTGCATAAAAAACGTGTAAATTCCACCCGAATCAACATCCGACAAACTCAGAGGCCTGGAAACATCTTGACAACGTGTTTCCAGATTTTGGTTGTGAACCGAGGAATGTGAGATTAGGTTTGTGTACTGATGGTTTTGCACCGTTTGGGATGCATGAGAAGCAGTATTTTTTGTGGCCGGTGATACTGACTCCATATAATCTTCCTCCGTGGATGTGCATGAAACCTCAAACAATGTTTCTGACTGTATTGGTGCCTGGACCAACGAATCCAAAGGACAAACTGGATGTTTATCTCCAACCTTTTATAAAAGACTTGATCTTCTTATGGGAGAATGGAGTCCAAACATACGATGTTTTTAGAAAGCAGAACTTCACGATGCGTGCTGCTCTTTTATGGACCATTAGCGACTTTCCTGCATATGGTATGTTGTCCGGGTGGAGTACGACCGGAAAGAAAGCATGTTCGTATTGTATGGAGAATTCTGAAGCTTTCAGTCTCCCGGTGAGTAGAAAAGTTTCATGGTTCGATAATCACCGTAGGTTCTTACCTCAAGGTCACCCGTTTCGAAGAAATAAGAAGAACTTCGTAAAGAACAGAGCAGTCACAAACAATCGACCTCCACTTCGAGATGGTATTTTATACATTTATTTAATGATCGAGTACTAAACGTATATTTATCTATTGCTTTTAGTGTCACTTATAATTTACTCTCCGTACAGGACGTAGGTTGTTATATGAGGTTCAGTGGACGGGGTTGAAAAAAAGTACTGAGGAAAATGCAGCGGAACACAACAGAGGAATTGAGGGTGGTTGGAACAAAAGGAGTATTTTTTGGGACTTACCATACTGGAGTTCACTATTGATACGACACAATTTGGATGTGATGCACATTGAAAAGAATGTGTTTGACAATGTGTTCCACACAATCATGAACACGGAAGGCAAGACGAAAGACACTCCAAAGTCTCGGGAGGATTTGGACACTCTTTGTCGCCGTCCAGAGTTGAAAAAGGATGAGCGTACAGGTAAATTTCCAAAGGCTAGCTACACACTGGATAAGCCACAAAAACAAAGATTGTGTAGGTGGATAAAGGAGTTGAACTTTCCGGACGGCTACGTGTCGAACTTGAGTCGATGCGTAGACACAACAACGGGTAGGGTTGCAAGGATGAAGAGTCATGATTGTCATGTATTTATGCAACGCTTGATACCGATTGCGTTCCAAGAACTTCTTCCTCTCAATGTGTGGAGGGCTATCACTGAATTAAGTCTATTTTTTAGAGATTTAACGGCTACAACGATCACGATCGATGATATGATTCGTTTAAATGAAGACATTCCAGTGATTTTGTGTAAGTTGGAACAAATTTTTCCACCTAACTTCTTTAACTCGATGGAACACTTACCCGTTCACTTAGCGTATGAAGCGAGAATTTGTGGTCCGGTGCAATACAGGTGGATGTACCCATTTGAAAGGTAAAATCTTACTTTTTTTATTTCATTACAATTACACATGCATTCGTATAAGTTATATATATATATGTGTGTGTGTGTATATCAGGTATCTCCACAACTTGAAACGCAATGCTAAACAAAAGGCAAACGTTGAAGCATCGATTGTGAATGCTTATTTGAATGAAGAGGTTGGCATGTTTTGTTCTTATTACTTTGAAGACCACGTCAACACAAAGTTAAGAAGTGCTCCACGTAACTTCGGTGGTACATCCGCTGACGATATCAGTGAAGAGGTCGATGGAATGCTCTCCATATTCAAGTCTAAGGCTAAGGGACGGCCAATAGGAAAACCCACTGAACGATATTAGGAGACGAACTCGGAGGCGGAAATAGCACAAACGTATGTGTTATTGAATTGTGATGAAGTTCAGCCATACATTGAGTAAGTATTTCATATATAAATCGTCTATTTAAATACCACTTCATTTATGTCATTTAATATTAACCAAGTTTTTGAATGTTGTGAATTAGGATGTACACTCAAGAACTACGACGAGCAGAACCAAACATCTCAGATGCATATATAGATGCTCGTATTCAACGTGAATTTTCCCGATGGTTCGAACGTTATGTGAGTACCATTTAATTAATTATGTTTTACGTAAATAAATTAATATTTATTTTAATTAATTTTAAATTGAGTCGTATAGGGACGGGATAACGCTCTAGACAGTCGATTCTTACGAGATCTCAGCAAGGGACCACTACGTCGTGTAAAGACTTACAACGGTTATATTGTGAAGGGCTACAGATTTCATACGTCTGGGTATGCATCGACAAAGGCAACTACCAACAGTGGCGTCTGCGTTAGCAGTGCGAATTACAATGCAGATGCAAGTGATTACTTTGGGGTGTTACGGGAAGTCGTCGAAGTAGAATATCCAGGATATCCAACAAAGACTGTAGTGTTGTTCAAGTGTCATTGGTTTGATTCAGGCCATCTAGGAACAAGAATTCACCCGGAGTACAAGCTCGTTGATGTTAGTTCGAAAAGGACGTATGTTGGGGATGATCCATTTGTATTTGCCCATCAAGTATCTCAAGTATACTACTGCACATATCCGGGAGCTCCACGTGGTTATGAATGACACGCTGTTTGCAAAGTAAAGGCAAGGTCAATGGTAGAAGTCCCTAAAAAGGACAAAAATACTGAAGATGAATCTCCATTTCAAGCAGAACAAATAGAGACTCCAACTGAAGTCTTTACGGGAGATTTCAATCTTTCTGTACCCTTGACGGCTGCAAATCCCCAATTAATCGAAATTGAAGGTGAAGAGGAGGGGGATGAAGAAGAGGATGAAGAGGAGAATGAAGATGAGGATGAAGAGGAGAATGAAGATGAGGATGAAGAGGAGGAGGATGAGGAAGATGGGGAGGAGGAGGATAAGGACGAAGAGGAGGATGAAGACGATGAAGATGAAAATTAATTCAATTAATGTAATGTATTTATTTCTTATTTTATAAAAGTTAATTAATTATTTATCATTTAGGTACAAATTATAAAAATTAAATTTACTATAAATATAAGTCACAACCAATACATATATTAATATATGTGGAAGAAATGAATTAGTAGGTCTAGTATATAGTAGGGTTTTGGTAATTTATTAGGTCTAGTATATAGAAAAAATTGAATTATTTAAAAAAAAAAAAATCGCCAAAATGCTGACGGAATTAACTTTCCGTCGGTATTTACTTTTTGAAAAATACCGACGGACGGATTATCCGTCGGTATTTACTTTTTGAAAAATACCGACGGAATATCCGTCGGTATTTGTACATGCCGACGGAAAATAAACCCTTATATAAAACCTCGACCTAGGGTTTTCTTTCACTCTTTCCAAACTTTCCTCTTTACAATCCCTACTCCTCTTCTCCAACCAACTCTTCAGCGACCTCACCGGCCCTATTCCCGCGCCGATTTCTCTCCACCGTGAAGCATGGCCGCCGCCCAATCTGTGCTCCTCCGGCGTTTTAATAAGTTGGCCGACTCCGACGTAAGTGATTTTGAGTTTAGATTGAAAATTTTTGAGCTTCAACATCGATTTTTTTTTTAATTTTTTGGTTGTTTCCTTGAAGTAGACGAAGTCGCCGCCCTTCGCCGGAGACTGGAAGAAGACGAAGCCACCTTCAGTTTCTGGAAGTACGTATTAGATGATGATGATGATAATGATCAAGTAAGCTACTAATTAATTTGATTTGTTAAAAACAATGCCAATTTCTTCACATTCCCAACATAATATTTCATGTAATATTATTGTTTCATTACATAATATTTTAATTTTTACATAATGACATTTTTTACGAAATTTCTTCACATTCCCAACCTCTCGGAAAATGTAATTCTGATCGGAAAATGAAATTCTGGTCGGGGCCTCCCCGGCCACGCATATTTTTTTTATTAATATTTTGTTTTACTGACGGATATTCCGTCGGTATGTTAATTTCGAAATTATATTTTTTTTATTCATATTTTGTTTTACCGACGGAAATGCCGACGGATATTCCGTCGGTCAAATGCCGACGGATATTCCGTCGACATTTGAATTTCGATTATTCAAAAATTCATTTCTTTTATAATTATTTTAATTTATTCTAATTTCTTTTATAATTATTTAATTCATTGTTTCCGACGGAATTACCGACGGAATGTTGACCCGGTTTGTTAAACGGGTTGTCCGGAATACCGACGGACATTCCGTCGGAAAAAGATGACGGCCATTTTCCCTCGGTATTTCCGTCGGAAAATTCCGACGGAATTCAAAAATCCGTCGGCAAAAAAAGCTGACGCCGAGAAAGGGGACGGCCGACTTTCCGTCGGTATTTCCGTCGGTAACCTCGGCGGCCGACGGAAAATCCGTCGGTAAATCCGTCTCTAAAACGCCCTTTTTTGCAGTGATGTTTTAAGTAAAAATTGATAATATTTTTAACAAAAGTGACTGGTCACTTTTTACTTAAACACTACCACTTTTTACTCAAACCTTATCACTTTTTATATAAAGCCAAGGTTAAGAAAGACCCGTCTCACAGATCTTATTATGTGAGACGGTCTCAACCAAAACTAGTCCATTACTCAATCGCATAATTGAACTAGTAAGCTAACGTATTACCAGAGTAAATGACAATAAAGTATAAACAATAAACAACCTATGAAATGTGATGTAATGTTCGTCTCAAAATATTAAACTGTGCCATTTCATTACTAAACAATAATACTTGAAATAAAGGTTTACGAAATTCTGAATTTACATAACTTTTGTCTGATACATACATTACAAGACAATTGATTTTTAATAATAAGATTTCTATATTATAATTTCTCTAACTAAAAGTTTTTAATGTAAAAAAATCGAAAAGTAATAACTGGACTTGCCATTAAAAATTAATTTATATCACTACTTTT
The DNA here is from genome assembly GCA_963675135.1 of Galeopsis tetrahit. Taxonomy (NCBI): domain Eukaryota; kingdom Viridiplantae; phylum Streptophyta; class Magnoliopsida; order Lamiales; family Lamiaceae; genus Galeopsis; species Galeopsis tetrahit. The sequence continues at coordinate 4,156,329 of OY776120.1, forward strand.
AGTTAAATAAATTATAATGAAAAAAAATATTTTTTTTTTGAAAAAAAAAATTATTATTAAAAATTGAATTTTGGTATCACAATGCAAGCCTCTACTCATGATAAATGGGCCGGGGCCACTATACAAAAAGGATAGGCCCATATACTAAGGGCCTTAAGGGGCCTATTTCTAACAATCAAATAGGCCCAGGCCAGCTTTGTTAAGTATACTCCCCGATACATACACTCCCCCAAAAAATGGTTTATGTTAGATGTACTGCCCCAAATTACCCTCTTCTCTCTTAATGGCATAGGTTAAATGCACTACCCCATTAAGACCCTAATTATTTTCCTCTCCTTTCTCTCTTCTCCCTCAAACCAATAAATCTCCATCAAGCCGCCGCCCCTTCAAGTAGTCGTCCACGGCGTCGCTCCCGTCGTCGAACCCCTTTACTCGTCGCCCCATCCCAGCCTTCGTCGACCGCCGCCCCTTTTCCTCTCTTTTTTTCTGCCATGGAAATAGGCCACGAAGGTCGGCCACACCTCACGACCGTTCCTAGGCCGCCATGCCTCCACCAATCGTAGCGTCGCCTCCTCCCCCTCTCCCTCCCCCATTCACGAGGTCGACCTCCCCCTCTTCATTTTTTTTTTCTGCCATGAATCGACCATGGAAATAGGCCATGTAGGTTGAGCACACCTCACGACTATTCCCAGGCCGCCGTGCCTCCACCAATCGTAGCTCCGCCTTTTCCCCCTTCTTTATTTCTCTTTTTGTTTCCTACATCCTCGTGCCGCCGACCGCTGTGCCCCGCTCCCCCTCTCCACATGATAGTCCGCGTACGCCCCCATGTCGCCGCTCCGCTCGCAAGTAGGTCATTTTTTCAACGAACCAGTGTCGACAGAATGCATTATAGTTGACAAATTATTGTCGACGATAATGCATTCGATCAACACTGTTTTGACAAAAAATTTAAGTTTTTTTTTCGACAAACCAGTGTTGACTGTATACATTATTGTCGAAAATATGTTTTTTATTTTTATTTTATGTTTCAAAATTTATGTTATATTTTTGGTTATGGCTTGCAATTTATGTGTTGAAAATGGGTTGGTGTTGGCCGCCGGAGGCGGTGATGACAACTATGAGGGTTAGGGTTTAAAAAGTGGAAAAGTGTACTTATCATGATAATTTTAGTATAAGGGTAGTTTAGGTATTTTACATGAATATTATATTAATAAATGGAGAGGGGGAGTATACTTAACAAAGCTGGAGGGTATATAGCCAGGCCTTCAAATAATCACTTTTTTTACTAACATTCTTTTTCACTTGTCCAACATTTCAAACATTTTATATAAAAATAAGGAGAAAATTGCAGATTTGGTCCCATTAATCATGTGTCTATTGGATTTTGGTCCCATTAAATTTGGATTTAGTCCCATACGAAATAAATCTTGCAAACTTGGTCCCATACGAAATAAATCTTGCAAACTTGGTCCCATATAAAATAAATCTTGCAAACTTGGTCCCATACAAAATAAATCTTGCAAACTTGGTCCCATACAAAATAAATCTTGCAAACTTGGTCCCAAAAATTACAAAAAATGTAAAATTGGTCCCAAAAGTGATAAAAAAGAAAACTCATTAATTAATTATTATTATTTAAATTGATATAAGTATTAATTAATATATTATAAAGTTTGTATAATAATCAATTTTTTATAATAAATATATAAAATCTAATCAATTAAAATTTTATGGAGTATAATATGTTTAAAGAGTAAAATTCATATTTTGTAGTAATATTATTTTTTTAAATCATATTTTCTTTTATTTTTTGTAATTCATGAAAAAATATGTATAAAATTACATATTGTCAATAATTTATTAAATTAATAATTTTTAATAAAGTGAGATATAATATATATATATATATATATATATAATTTTATTGAATTAAAATATAACTTAATTTTCTCATCATTGTATACTTTTTTATTATTTTTTCTCTTTTAAATACTCTAGAAAATCATTTTTTTTTCTCCAGTTTCTGCGAATCACTTTTTTTTTTTTTTTTTTTTTTGCGTGTGTTTTTTTGTATTTTTTCTTACTTTTGGAAATTATTCTAATCACACTGAGGAATCCCATGACTTTTTTTTTTAAAGAAATTGTTTCTGGTTTAATTTTTTCGGAATAAAAATGCTTGGGGTTGTGATGTGTAATTTAATTATTAATGTAGTTATTAATTTGATATGTATTTATTGAGAAAGACGTATCTCAATTATTGTATTGACAAGTATTTTAAAGATAAAAATAGATATGTATAAAATGACTAAGTAACCCTTATATAAAACAAATTAATAGAAAATATCTGTAATTAAAATTTGAAAATTATTTTTAAAAAATCTACTAAATATTTAAAAATAATTAATTTAAATAAATTAGATATTTTTTTTGAAAATATCTGAGAAAAGTAAAAAAAATCTGAAGTTTAAAAAAAATTAAAGTAAAAAAAAACTGTAATAGTAATTTTTAATAAATCGTACTGTAATAATTAATTAAACTTAAAAAATCAATTAAAAAAGTAAGAATTATCTAAAGATAAATAAAACCCCAGATTCTTTTTTAAAAAAATCACATAAATCTTCAAAATTAATTATAAATCTACCAAAATTAATTAATTTAACAATATTTTAACATTTGGTTAATTTTTAAAAATTTTAAAATTGTATTTAGCTTTAATTTAATTTTTCAATTTAATATTTATTTAAGATTGAGTTTATTTTTCTTTATTTTATTTTTTTATTTAATATTTTTCAGAATTTTTGTTAGATTTAATTGAATTTTATTTTTTTAATTTAATAATTTTGAAAATTTAGTTGCTTTTTTAACGTTTTATATTTTTAATTTAAATATTTTTTAATGTATAGTTGATTTTTCAAAATATTCTTAACTTTTTATTTATTTTTTTCGTATTATATTAATTAGTAGTTAATTATTATATCAATTTGAATAATAATAATTAATTAATTAATTTTTTTTTTCACTTTTGGGACCAATTTTACATTTTTTTTTTAATGTTTGGGACCAAGTTTGCAAAATTTATTTCGTATGGGACCATGTTTGCAAAACTTATTTCGTATGGGACCAAGTTTGCAAGATTTATTTCGTATGGGATCAAGTTTGCAAAATTTATTTCGTATGGGACCATGTTTGCAAGACTTATTTCGTATGGGACCAAGTTTGCAAGATTTATTTCGTATGGGACCAAGTTTGCAAGATTTATTTCGTATGGGACTAAATTCAAATATCATGGACCAAAACCCAATTAACCCATGGTTAATGGGACCAAATCTGCAATTTTCTCTAAAAATAAGTGACCAAAATTTTTGGAAAATTCATCTATTTTAAAATTTTGGCCTATCTTTGGACTCAAAGTAAGATACATATCCATACTCCTCAATTATTATCGCAAAGTTCAAGGCACTTAATGCATTTTTTTGTGCAAACACACGTTTAAGTTTTAATAAATAAATAAATGCACCCGTAATGTATATTATTGGTGTAATAAACATTTTTTTAAATTAAATAAAATTGTACTTCAATATTTTTTTTTCTTATTACAATACCAACAAATTAAACAATAGTAGTTTTTTATATTTTAATTTAGTTTGTTTTCCTATTTTTGTATATATCTAATATATAGTACAAAAATATGAAATTGTATATATGCTTCCAATTCAAGATGATGTAATTTTGGATCGGTGCACACATTTTAAAAAAATCACGAACTCCCTACTCTACCCTTAATTATTTAAAATTTATATAAGACTTAGACAATTACTACTATCTTGATTATTTTTAATGACTTTAAATGTAGATTTGAAAGAAATATATTTATTTGCCATTAAAAAGCGACACAATTCACAAATGAAGTGACGAGTCAAGATGGCATCTAAATTGAATTTGGAATTTATATGTTTTTATTTTATTTTTTTATGTTGACATGATATTTTGAAACAAATTTTAATAGTAATATATTTTTTCTTCTTAAAACTAGGGATGCAGTCATTTAACCATATAAGTGTATTTTGGTTAAATTTAAAAAGATAAAGGGTTTGTTTGGCCTAAAAATATTTTGAAATTACTACTAACACCTGAAAAAGTAGTTGGCATTTAATATTTGTATTCATCTTTCCCTTTAAGATAATCCGGATTGTTTTAAAATTTTTGAAAAAGAAATACTACCCTCCTATCGATTACTTGTACACTTTTTTTGTTTGAACGTTTCAAAATTATTTACACAATCTCAATAAGAAAATACCAGCATAAAATCAACACCTTTTCAACATTTACCTACATTTTACTTTACATCTCACTAAATCATCTAAAATACACTCATTTATCTTACATTTTTTTTTATCGGTAAAAGAATATATTATTATTGGGTACAAGAGATACCCGGTAAAGTCAGTATACAAGATATAGCATAAGAAAGAAGTAAAAAAAAAAACTCTTACACTACACAATTTTCAAGTCATGCACTTAATTGGATCTAACACCCATGACCTAAAGGGTAGGTTGTTCCGGTTGGGGTATTTGATCGTGAACCAGCTCCATACTCTTGCTCTCAGCTCCTCCTTGACTTTTGTAATCGAGAAAGTTTCATTCTTGAAGAGTACTACATTTCTCCATTTCCATATGAGCCAAACCACACAAAGCCATATACAAGTAGCTATCTTTTCCCATTCCTACACTTTTACATGCCCCCAAAGCCTAGGAAGTTGTCCAGGAGGTTCGACGGGAGTGCTGACGGGGACTTGAGTCACGACACGCACTCCATCCATACTCATTTATCTTACATTATCAACCACTAAATTCTCTTTTTCTAAAAAGTATGTCTGTCAAATTGTATAAGTCATCCCGGAACGGAGAAAGTAGTAGTGCAGCTCCCGAGCCGAAGATAAGGTGTTAGTTAGATGAAAAACATGCATGTGCTTTCTCTGATTGGCGAAATTAAATTTGCTGAACATTTTTTCAAAATTCAGGATTGATGTCGTTTTGCTTCTATATTTGCCTTGTGCACGACATGGGTAGGTCCATGTATGATGTATATACGTGCTTTTGTCCATGCAAATCAACAATAGTTTTACAAGAGGGAACAAATTAATTAAGGGACAGAAATTTATACAAAAGTCTTCCAACTTCTCGTTTTTTTGACAGATTTCCTCTTTAATCAACTTTCCAAAATAAATAGGTTTTCAAAATTAGTAGCAATGACCCGAACACAAACATCAAAAGGCAAAGCCCTTTGTCAGCAAAACGAATACATCTCGACTTGGGCTCACGGTTTGACGTAACGTTTTCAAATGTAAAATAAATTTTGTCTTGTTGACGAGAAACACCACAACGTTAAGAGCTCCGACTAATTGAATCGATGTTGAACGCTGGAATGCATTCTAAATGCTAAGGGCTAGTCTTTTGTGAAATATTGCATATATGCATTTCAGTCATTCACACTCACATTCTTTATAAACACTAGCAGAAATATTTTTTATAAATACACCCACTAGCAAAAATTGTACTTAGTCGTCTTCTCTGAGCAGTTTTCGGCCACCCGAGACCGCGGCCGAACGCTGCAATTTACGACGACCTTAATCTTTAAATATTTTATATTTCTTTAAATATTCTTTAATTATTATTATGGATCGAGGTTATTTTATATTACTACATGCAATAATATATGTTATTATATGTTATAATGTGAGTTACTTAATCAATAAAAATTCTAGAAAAAAATACTACATAAAAGAATCGGTATTACTATATAAAAAATTATATGTTACTACATACTTCAGTTTGAATTACTACATTGAATATGCGTTTATTACTATATGTAACTTTATCAAATGATTTGCATTACAACATGGTTATTGTGTTTACTACATACGATAGTATATGTTACAGTACTACGTATTATAATGTGAGTTACTACATTAACAAAAACACTAGAAAAAAATGGGTTACTAAATAAAAGAATTTGTATTATTATATAAAATAGTTTGTGTTATTACTACATAAAATAATGTGTGTTACTACATATTACGATTTGAATTACTACATTTAATATTCCACGTTCGGCAATAAAATAAAAGATAAAAAATCACAGAAATTGACAAAATAAATGGGTTAATTTTTTTTGTCAAAATTAGAACACAAGCGGGCCAGTTGACAAATAAATTAAGAATTAACCCAAATGAATTAATGGTGATCCAATAATATATATTTTCAGTCTATTGATCTAATAAGTCAATATTTTCAGCCCAATTAACTTAATTAATCAATATTGCATATATGCAATATTGCATATAAGTTTTTGTGAAATGCAAATGTAAGCAAGCAAACACTGAATTCAATGAGTCTTGTGCATAAAATACTTTTGCAAAATTTTGGTGAAAAATCAATAAAAATCAAGTGTTTTTTCGAATTTCAAGTGTTGTGTATCTTGTTCTAAACCCAAAACATACACGCCATTAATTTCCTTTTTAAAATGAGACATTTCAAATTTGATAAGACCAAGTTAATGGTTTTCAAGTCAATTGAAAGTTACACTTCTAAATTCAAAGTCTCTATGTATTTTGACACTCGAACGTCTAAGTTCGTCATATTTGAAACATTCATGATTTATAATGTGCACATTTGAACGTCTAAATTCGTGGACTGAGTTAATTCAATGGACGAACTCAATCTCATATTGAACTTCTATTCATCAATTGGACATATATAGACCAAATCCATTTTCGTGCTCCAAAAAGATAGATAACCTTAAACCTAAGCTCAAAGTCTAATTGTCAAGAACCAAGGATCACGTCAAGGATCACGGGACGGGCAGCGCAAATGTGCACGAGTGGGTTCTTAGGATGGCTTCCTAGCCACTATAATTTGAACTACTTTAACAAACTCCTACTTATAATTAGTTTCAATAATTAACTCTAAGTTAATTTTGTAGTACTATTAAATTAGATCTTCATCTCATAAGAATATATATGAAAGAAAGAAAATTCTTACTTCACTCCAGGACAGGGAATAGAGACAGAGAGGGAGGAGAGAATAAGAGGGAGGAGAGAATAGGCATATACTCCCTCTGTCCATCAAAAGTGTGCTCACTTTTTTTATACAGGTTTTTAAAAAAATTATATTTTAGTTATAAAATAGATATGTGAGGTAACAAGTAAAGAATATTGTTGGTATATACTCAATCTTGTTAATAAAATATAAAAAATACTTAAAAGTTAACTATTTAAATAGAATAAGCACGTTTTTTGTGATAAAAAAAAAAAAAAAAATGAACACACTTTTGATGGACGGAGGGAGTAATTGATATTGCCAAGAACCAAACTTTTCAATCATATCTCTGCATTTTTTGTTCTGTTTTTGTGGTATCCATTTTCTTTGGCCTTCACTAACAAGAGACGTGCTGTCTGAAATATTCTCTTTTAATTAGAACCAATGGAGGATATGCATATTGGATATTGGATATACTTTCTACCCACTTAGCTTTATTATAAGAGAACCAAAATAAGCAAACTTGATGTGTTAAAGGGAGTTGCACTCGTCATTTTTCAAAGGGGTGTCTAACTTATTATGCTTTATGATTAGACTAAACTTTGAGATCATATAAACTTAAGTTATACTTTTGTGAACAAAGTTCATGTCAACTTTCTACATACAAAATATCAATGTATAAAAATGATAGTTTAAAACTTTGAATGCATAACATTGTTAAGTTTTTGCCTATAACTTGCCTATAACTTTTATTTATTCAAGTACTCTATCAATTAAATATATACACACGTACGAGTGACTCTCTTCTAAGTTGCCACTGGAGATGCAATTTAAAATTATCAAAATAAATATTATATATTAATTTAATTGAGCACCATATGTACTAACTGTTATATAAAAAAAATTAAATTAAAATGATTTTTTTAATTATATCTTCAATTTAAAATATACTCCGTATATCATTTTAAATCACATATAGATATATATAGAAAGTAATTGAGTTGTTTACCATACTCTTAATAAATGTTTGCGTTGCTATTTAAAATAACACATTTATATATCTAAGTACTAGTGTAAGACCCGCGTTTTACGCGGGGTTAAAATAAATTTATAATACATTTTAATTTATTAATAAAAAAAGTAATCGTTAAAATAGGTATATATTTATAAATTTATCATTCTATTCAAATATAAAAAATAAAATGTTGTATCAATATAAATTACATCATATGTATAAAAAAACAATAAACCAATGTTTACTTTAGGATTTAAACACCTGGATTTGGATTTTAGGTTCCTACACCTATTTTATTTCAAAATTTAAATATCAATTTTTAAAACTCACTCAAAACTACACGTATCAAACATATTGATTTGACATAAAGTTAAAATCTTTATAATACTTCAATCATTATAATCTTTCTCGACAATAGTAGTACAATATAATAAATTCAATTATTGTACAATTATCTACTCATTATAATATCACTCAACAATAATATAATAATACAATTTAATTCAATCTCTTACCCGCTGATTTGACATAAAATTAAACTTTCTGTTATTAAAAAAATTCAAAAGAATTACACATATTACTATTTATTAAAATTTTAAAAACCTTTTTTTCAAAACATATTTTATATAATTCTTTTAAATATACATGGTATGAAATTTTATTTATTTTACTGAAGAAGAAAATAAGAAAATGTTTAAAAGGTGATGGAAAAATAATTAAAATAAAATTGGTGGGGGAAGAGATGAGGAAGACATAAAATGACTGAATATCCAAAATTTAATTGGCCACCAATGCCTAAACATAGACATAGTCTTCGAGTAGGCACAAAAGTAAAAAATATTTTTGATAAACAAAGACATTAAATCATATATTAAATAAAACAATAATAAAATAAAGAAAACACCTAAAAATAATAATGATGTCACTATCTATATATCACTCAACAAAATCAAACAAAATAAGTAACCAGGTACACTCTTGAAGTTCTTTTTTTTTGGATGAACGGGCTCATAATCAGGCAATCAGCCCTAAAATGAGTGATTTAGATTAGCTCATACAATAAATACATATATATATATATTTATATTTATTGTATTATTAGTGGTTCACACCTATTATTAAAAATTATTTTATTCATCTTCAACTATCAAGACAACAATCCTCCACAATATTTCTCATTTTTTACTATTAGGGTATATTCACATTTTTTTAAGCACAACCATGTGGAATAATTCAATGAACAACCAACAATGCTCATCTACATGATTATTTTGATTTCCATTGTTTAACTATTTTATAAATATCTTATATCTGCGATCTACCATTCTTTTTATTCTCCATAAACATGAAGAAAAAAAAGAATTCGTTGATCAAATTTCATCTCAAGAACTGAAAAAGTAAATGGTAATTAATTACTTCATATTTAAGTGACAATAGACTCAAACAAAAATAAATCTTAATAGATCAAAACTATTAAACCTACTTCTTTGGTCTTCCACCATTGTATCTAATGCCTACGTCCCATACATAAAACTCGTAGAAAAGTAATGTTTAAATTATGTTTTCAACCTAAGTGTACTTGAACTATTCCATCAAAATAGAAAAAACAAAGTATTACATAAGATAGAAAATATGTAACTTGCAATTTGTCGCAACAATGAGTCTCACCGCTTAAAAAACCATAAGGTCCACAAAAATAGAAAGAAAGATGAAAATGACAAAGAAATTCAGAGTATTAAGAAAAGTGTAAATTAATTATAGGCCAAAAGAATAGATACTCACCGATGATATTATGGAAATAATCATAATCATCACGAAATAAGTAATCTGAAAATATTAAATAATAAACAATGAAATTCTTGGCGGAGTGAAGCAGTGGTGGGAGAGAGTTGAGAGGATTCGAGAGGATGAAAGGATAACAATTCACACATCTCTATAAGACTGAAGAAAAGGAAGAAGAATCTAAAAAAAGTATAGCGATCTAGAAATTGTACGAATTAAAATTAGAAATTGACTCACCATTGACACGCTTACCACGACGACAGAATGGAAGAGGGTTGGGAGGAGCTTAGAAGATTAAAGGTAAAATTGAAAATAAATTAAAATGTAAGTAAATCCTAATCATTAAAGGCACACATTAAAATTTAGAACATAATTCCTAGAATTAAAGTTGGAAAAGAGAGTGAATGAAGGAGAATAGAGAAAATTTGAAATGGAGTAATTTGAAGAAAAGGAGGTTGAGATAGATTAAGGAGATTGTGACATGTGTCACAAAATAGGTTTGCAAATATATATTATATGATTTTACTCCCTCCGTCCCATAGAAACTTGCACACTTGGGTGGGCACATAATTTAAGAAATGTGTAAGAAAAAGTGTAATGAGTGATGTTTTGAGTGGTAGTTTTGTAAAGTTTTATGAATAAAGTAAAGTAAAACGTAGATTGAGTGTGGAAAAGTAATGACATATGAGTAAATAAGAGTATATTTTGAGGGTGGGAGTTATGGAGATATTTCCTTTTATGGAGTGTGCAAATTGGTATGGGACATCCATTTATAGAAAGTGTGCAAATTTCTGTGGGACGGAGGGAGTAATAATTTTAGGGTAGATTTAAAAAATGTAATTAATTTACATTAAAAAAATACTACTATTATCTAATTTGTAAATTAAAAATTTATTAAAAATATGGGGAAGTATTATTTAGCACTATTAAATAATCTACAATTCCTAATGATTCTTTACCTTTTTCTATATTCGTGATTGCCGCATCACATAATGTATAAAGTTTTTCCCTTGTTGCCAAAAAATAAGTTGGTCACTAAAAATATTCAATCACCTTATTAAATGTGGTTACCAACTTTTTCACTTTTTTGTTCCATTCGACAAAGCAACCGTGGCATTACGTTAAGCTCCATCAGCACTGACATTTCCAACGAAAATGACAATATAATCCTATTTTCTATAATTACATTTTTTTAAAGCAGTCTACAAATCTACATAAAATAAAAAGACTAATAATTTACAAAGGGAGGGAATAGTTGTTCGATATCACAACGGTTAACTTTGCTTACTCCATACAGATCCCTTTTAAATAAATTGTGAAATTGGTACTTCAAATTAGTCGTCCATAAAATAAGATATTAATTTTTTTCTTTTTAACCGTAATCAATAATATTACTAAAAAAGATAATTCACTTTCACATATATCAATGTAAAACATTTTGAACACATAAAGTTTGTTAATATAGTTGAGTTAGTTAGTTAAGTATCTAATCAAGATCAGTTAATTGGTTACTTTCACACTTAACTCTCTATTATTCTTAATGAAATTGATTATAATAACATTTACATGGTATTAGTCTAATCGTCGAAAAATTTTCCTTCTTTTTTTTCTTCTTGCCGATCATGGCGGATCTGTTGACCACCACCGGTGCGACTTCAGTCTTCGACTTCACTCTCATTCTCACTCTTTATGCCATGACTCATTTACGTACATTATTGTTATGCTCCTATTTAATGTTAATGAATAAATATCAATATTAATGAGGAATCTCAACTGTCCTTAAATATGGTTATTTTAGACAAACAGAAAAATGAATACGGTGTAGTAAACTGTCATTTTGAAATTGAGAGTGTAATCTATAAAAAAAATACAGTATTATTAAGGTATGGTACACATAATTCTTTAACTTAGGGCTGATTTGCAAACTCTATTAAAGACTCGAAATCACTTTTTTTTTTTAAAAGCATCAGAGTAAAGTGATTTTGGCACTATTCATTAGAAGTTTAAAACAAGTTAAAATAGATTCATCACTTATTCAATAATATAGAGCTTCCCTCCTTAAAAAGGTAGGTGATCTCCAACCTAACCCATTATGTGATAAAAATAAAAATAAAAATAAAAATTATACACGAAATACAGGGTAATTAAGATAAATTTGAAGAGAAAAATGCGTGAGACAAATTTAATTGGAAAAAAAAAAATTCAATCCAAGTATTGTCTCATTAAAAGAAAAATAATTTTTTACTACAAAACTAAAATATACTCCATATTACTCTTACTTGCACACTTTTCTTATTGGTCCCAAAATTACTTGCACACTCTTAATATGGAAATACCCCACAAAATTAATACTGTACCTCACAATATCATTTTATTTTCAAATTTGTCACTCATTTTTTCATACATTTCACTTTACACATCATCAAATCCACTTTACACATCATCAAATTACCTAAAATACCCCTCCTTTATCTTACATCATCAACTACTAAATCTACTTTTCTTAAATAACGTGCCGGTCAAAGTGTGCAAATTATCCCGGGACGGAGGGAGTACTATAAATTCAAAAATATTTTAAACTAATAAATTTGTCGGATTGTAGTAAACCACACGATGATTGCGATCAACGAACTTATTTTTTTATACTCGCCCGCCTATAAGCTTTCCATCTTACCATTTTGGTCCATCCACCTATAAATTTCTTATACCCTTTTTGATAAGTATTTTTTCTTACACATCACTTTATATCTTAGTTTTTCTCTCTATCTCCCTCCTTCTTCCAATCACATCACTTGTACTATATCTATTATTTAATCAATTTTCTTAATTTTTGTGCCAAAAAATAGCGGAAAATTTATAGGCGCACGGAGGGAGTATTTAATTGTACATACAAAATGTTTTTTTCCTCGACGAAGCAAAAGATTTGAGAGTATCAATACATAACTAGTCACCTAAAAAAAACACAAATTACACTTCCATTCTCCATCGTAAAAAATGAAAAAGCACGATTTAAGATTCCCAACGGCGATTGCAGCAGACTCTGTTTTATTCTCAAATCCATCTCAATACTCGTGCTCCTGGGCCCCACACAAATGCAACGATAAACTCTCCCCATTCACATTGGATGCCTTTATCTCCCCCCACAACTTCCAAACTCTATAAATCCGCCATTAATTCTCTCTCCAATCTTATCCACCGGAAAAATGGCCGATCTAACTCACCGCCGCTCATCCTATTTCTCCGGCTGTATGTCGCCCTCCTGCGTCCCCGTCCACGAAGAGTACTCCCGCATTCAAACCGCCGCCGCCGATAAGTGCCACCGTAACCGCCGACTGCGGAAACTTATTCGGAAGATAGTGAGTGAGAGTAAGATTATTTATGGCCAAACGAAGCCTCTTACCTTCCAATACGACGCCGTTAGCTATTCGCAGAACTTCGACGACGGTTGCCACAGAAACGATGAATATTCTCGATGCCGCAGATCTTAGGCCACCGCAACGACGCAATTTGGTGCTTTTTTCTCTTGAATGTGGAAATTACACTTTTTAGATCCATCGGATTCTGCAACAATGGAGTATATTCCTCACAACATTCTCACACACTTTTTCACTGTTGAGTAGGTAGATCTGTGATGTTGTTGGTGAAAAATCCAGTGTATCTTCTTAATTACAACACATAAGTGTATATGAGGAAAATTAAATTAGAAAACAATGATTTCATGCCTTGTTTTTTGTTTTTCTTGTTTGAATTCTTTAATAGATAATTAATTAAATGGAATTAGTATAATTTTCTCAATAGGATTCCATAATTTATTTAGAAAAAATCACCTCATCTTGTTGTTGTTCAGAATAATTTGACAAAAACTATGTATCTCTGATAAAATTTTATAATTCTTTTCCGCAAAATTAAATTAATCTAAGTCGTAAAATATAGTAGTAATTGAGTTAGTTGTTGGATTTGGTGGTGATCTTAAAAGTGTATTAAATAATTTAAATTTGCAATTGCCAACCTATCATGGTCCTCACATCAAAATATCGCACAATCATAAATTTGAAAGGTTCAATTTACACGATTTAATCTTGAGAATCATTTGTGTGATTAAAATAATTTAAAAAAATTGCGGATCATAATTCCAGATTCGGGTTGCTCAAAAAATTTGCGGATTGCAAACGAGTGATTTACTATATGATCAAAATATTGTTACTACAAGGTCAAAGTATTATAACTATATAAGCGATAAGTTTATTACTCTGTACTACTCCATCCGTCCCACTATAAGTTTCCCACTTTTCTTTTTTGGATGTCCCACTATAAGTTTCTCATTCAATTTTTGGTAAATTATTTTTTCTCTCTCAATCACATCACTTACACTTTATTTATTATTTTATCATACTCCATCTCATACCAATCTACTTCCCCCTCTGTCCCACAATTGTTTGCACTCTTTCCTTATTCGTCCGTCCCACAATTGTTTGCACTACCCAAAAAGGAAACTTTTTCATAAACCCCACCCTCACAATATTCACATATTTACACAAAATGCCATTACTTTTACCCTCAATCCAATCATTCACTTTACTTTATTCATAAAAGTTTACAAAATTACCCCTCAACTCTCCACTCATTACACCTTTTTCTTAGTTTGCGTGCCCCATTTTTGGTGCAAACAATCCTGGGACGGAGGAACTATTATTTTCTCTCTCACTATCACATCACTTGTACTACATCTATTATTTTATCATATTTCTTAATCAAAACACCCAAAAGAAGTGGGAAACTTATACCGGGACGGAGGGAGTATATATCTAAATATATTTTGGCAAATTCATCCAAAAGATTAAATGTCGAGAATATTTTTAAACATGTAGTTCACTTTTGACTTTATAGTAATAAAATTTTGGTTTTGTAGTAACATAGTTTTAGTCATGTAGTAGCACAATATTTTTTACTTTAAAAATATTCTAGTAATTTCGTTAAAAAAAATGTTCAGAATATTTTTGGCCTTGTATTGACAAAATTTTATTCTTATAATAACATATATTTTAATTAAGATACAATTCTAAGTGTATATGTTGAATCAATTGCAAACAAATACCTCTACTCCGATCTCATCTTGGTATGTGTGTTCCTAAATCTATTTTATGCGCGTTCTCTTTAATAAAAGGTGAATTTTTTGTGGATAGAAATGAACGTAAGAGTTTATACACGTTTGATTTGTTTGTTTGCGTTGTAGTGTTGTTTTCAGAGACCTGTACGACTAGGATACATAATAATGTGTAAAGTTGATAATATATATAGGGCCCACATTTTAAATCCATTAATTTTAGAGGCTCCATTAAAATATTTTAATTCGAAAATAATGAAGATCACATGGTCGTTGGATAATTTACCAGTAGAGTTCATATTTTGGAGACCAATCAACCATATATATAAATCAAAATAAAACAATTTTTTTAACAAACATAGATAAGTGGTTACTGTTGATTAAATTGACAGTTCAAAAAATAAAGACTAAACTGGGAGTTCAAAAACCAAATCATAACCAGCTCGGTTCTGATGTGCATTTTGTCCAAATTGAAATCGACGGTTTCTAACCGTTGTGCATATCTACCGACGATTTATTTTTATTTAGAATTTGCAACCGCCTATACCGTTACAAATATTATCTATATTAAATAATAATAATAATAAAAAATGATGATTTTCTTTTTTTTTGTAGTCATGATAGAAACTATCATTCTGAGATTTCAAAGATAAAAACTACATCAATTTATGATTCATATATTTTAAGATTATGTTTAAATTCTTATACGTTCTAGTTATCCAGCCATATTTTGATGAATTAGTACAATTTAATAAAAGAGAGAATATATTAATTTTATGCATGTGGAAAATAATAATAAGAAAAGAAGATGTAAGAATAAAAATTGGACGTCAAGCAATTTCACACAAAGAAAATTAAGTCACATAACACCCCACGTATGAGACGATATAGGAGGAATGCTCTGTTCGTTCCTGAAGAAGTTGGATGGATCAACCATGCCCTTCACACGTGCCAATTTTCTGAAATTGTTTTTGAAATATTTGACTCCCCAAACACTAGCTTCTTTGTAACTTGTGTTCCCACCATTAATATTGTTCCTTCCTATATCAAGATCCCTATAATTTAAATAAGCTGCTCTAGGAGATTTTGTCACGTAACGCGCCATTAAACTGTAAAGTCTCGTAATCCGATTCAAGTGTTGTTCTGATTCGTCAGGGCTAGCCCACACCACCGCATAATGGATCATGAATATGTTGCCTTTCCGATGTGGGAACGGAGATTCGGATTCCGAGAAAGTGTCCAATACCCCTCCATATGGACTCAATTGCATATTCAAATTCTCATATTGGGAAAGGAATTTCCATATTTCTTTCAGCCCATTCATTGGAATTGGACTTGTCACAAAGTCTGATTTTCTTTTGTGATACATGCCCCCTGGAGGAGTTGAACTTGCGGCAAAGTCCATGGATTCGATCCAACTCATTTCGATGCAATCTTGTTTGACTAAACCGAGCTCCGGAAATTGCTCCGTTGTTAATTGCACGAGATCACGAACGGGGCCGAGGTACAACGCCTCGAAAGAGGCGGAGATTGTTCTGTTCACAAAACTACTCAAGAAAACCCTGATTACGAGGTTTTCGTCCATCTTATCGGCAATGTACTGCCACCGGTGCACCAGCTGCATCGACGACACTACAAGAAATGTGAGTTTTAATTAGTACTCCCTCCGTCCTACTATAAGTTTCTTACTTTTCTTTTATGGATGTCCTACTATAAGTTTATCATTCTATTTTTGGCATATTATTTTCTCTCTTCTAATCACATCATTTATATTTTATCTATTATTTTATCATACTTCATCTAATACCCATCTGTTATTTTCCCTCTCACCACTACAAGAAAACTGACTTTTAGTGACATCATCCTCTCATTATTGATTCTCTAGCTAAAAGTCTTTAGTGATAGAAATTTGAGAATTAATGACAGGAACTCTCACAAAAAGTCAATTACCGTCACAAAAAACTTTTAGTTAGAGAGGCTATAATGACATGAATTCTGTCACTAAAAGTCATTTTTCTTGTAGTGCACCATCACATCACTTATAATTTATCTATTATTTTATCATATTTTTAATCAAAACATCCAAAAGAAAGGGAAAACTTATAGTCGAACGGAGAGAGTATTAGAAAAAAAAAATTAATACCAATACTCTTTGGTATCAAAAAAAATTATGATGCTAAAAACCTCTTTTCTTGTAGTGCGACGTTCTGATGACTTTGAAAAACGTTACCGTTTTAGGAATGGTAACCAATGTTACCTTAAATTCGACAACAATTCCGAAACTAGTACCTCCCCCTCCTCGAATGGCCCAAAAGAGATCCTCTCCCATGCTTCTTCTGTCCAAGATTTGGCCTTCGGCGTTGATTAGTTTGGCATCAATGATGTGATCGGAGGCGATGGCATGTTTACGCGATATCAGGCCATATCCCCCGCCGCTGAAGTGGCCGCCCACTCCAACGGTGGGGCAAACACCTGCTGGAAAAGCAAGAGACTTGCTTTTCTCCGCAATTGCGTGGTAAAATTGGCCTAATGTGGCGCCAACTTGAACTCTTGCAGTCTTTTCATCGACGTCTATGGATATTGATCGAATGTTTCTCATGTCGACAACGACAAAGGGATTATTAACATCGGAGGTGTAAGAAAGACCTTCGTAGTCATGGCCGCCGCTACGAACTCTTATCTGCATTCCCACTTTGTTGGAGCAGTAAACTATTGCGACAATATGAGATTCATGAGACGGTGTCACGATGAGACTGGGCCTCTCGCGAGAAGTTGAGAGTGGTCTTAGATCTTGTGCTTGTAGGAGAGTTTGGTATGTTGGGTTTTGAGGGGTGTAAATCAAATTAGCCGTTGAATTCGAATCGGAAAGACATTGGATAAAATCTTGGGAAGGATCTCCCGAGATTAATAAAAGGTTTGCAAAAAATATCAAGAAGGTAATTGGAGGGTATTCCATTTCTTGATCAAATTTTTAGGACATGATGAAAACCCCCCTATATACAATTGTTGTCGGCAGAGGGTGGGAATTTAGATCCATATATCTTTGGCCCACGTGAAATAATGTTGTGCCCAAGTGGGAATAAATATGATCATCGCCACATGTTTAAGTAATTGTTATATGTGGCTAGTAATTAGCTAGCTACGATTTTTAAATCTTGATATGGAAATTATTGGTGTTGGGTTTCGGTGCCGCCGGCCGCCACTCGTACTCGCGGGTTATACGAACGGGCTCAGACTCGTGTCGAATTGTATCGGGATGTAGGGGGATAACCAAACGCAACAGATGGGTAGCACTTCACCCCTATTGTTCTCCACTCTCCAATCTCACATTGTCGTCTCGTCTTGTCTTCTTGTGAATGGAGAGGGTGACCCAATATATAGGAAGACTGCCAAGAACTAGGGCACCAATAAGTTGGGCCCTTGTGTGTAGGCCCAATGGCCAAAACCACACTTGGGCTAAAACCCAACAATTCTCCACCTTTTTGGCCATCCCCGACTACAATCCACAATCCACAAACAATTTTGTCATCATCGCCCAACCCACTTCCATGTACCTGCAAAAGACAACACACAAAGAAAACACAAAGATTGTCTACGTACGTAGAAGTTAGTTCACAAAGAAAAACTCACAAAGACAATGCTCCACCTCACTTGAAGCATTCACAAAGACTTGCACAAAGACACAAAGGCACACAAAGACAAGCTCGACCTCACTCGGAGCATTCACAAAGGGAAACACAAAGGCACAAAGACATGATATCATAACGTATACATAACTCACAAAGACGAAATCACTCCACCTTACTGGAAATGATCTCCAAACACCAAGAAGCAATCAATCATTCATAATCACACAAGAGAAGAATGCATTGAAGAAGCACACAAAGATCAATAAGCATGCTCAAGACACTAACATGCAACTAGATGAAAATGGGGTAGGGGGAAAACATGAAACCACAATTTATGAAGTCATGCATAACACACATACATATAAACATATACTCATAATTCCCACGAAACCAACAAGTATAATCATGCAACCATTCCCCCATTTTTCCACTGGCCCATCATCTACTCATGCATCACAAAGAAATCACAGAGCAACACAAAGACATAAGCACCAAGAAAATCCACAAAGAAAATAACCACAAAAGACACTAAGCACAAAGCATAATCAAGCACAAAGAATATATCACAGAGGACAAGCGGAAGCAATAACATTTACGATGCACAAAGACGTAAATAAAATCACAAATAGACGGAACTCACAAAGATACCCTAAAATCTACAAAAGATAAAATAATTTAAGCAACTCAATTAACTCAAACTAAATCACTGCAAATAATTAACACATAACCCATAGTCCAAATTAATTTAATTTGATAATCAGCAAGTAACAGGGATTAACAAAAAACACAAAGCACATTTAAATGAAAATACCCCTACTGCAGAAAATAGCAAACAAATTAAATTGCTCATACTCATAGCACATTGCAAACATAATTTCAGCCCATAACACCTAGTTAAGATTAGCTACATGCCTACATCAGGAAAAAGCAAATGAACCTACTGCAACTCAAATAAATTAAAATTAATTAACTAGCCTTAAAGTTGTACAGCAGAAACAAAACAAAAAACTTACCTGATGACAGCAGCAGCAAGCGGCACAACACAGAAGAAGGAGGAAAGAAAAACAAACTCACCTCTCTCTCCCCCAAAAAACTTACTCACGGCGGAACGGAGGCTGCACGCCGGCAGCGCGAGCAGGGACGGCGCCGATCACAGAGGCGGCGGCACGAAGGGGAGCTCGACGCGGTGGCGCTGCTATCGGCAGCAGGCGTTAACGGCGGAGGCACCTAGGGTTCCGCCCACGAAGTCGGCGGACGGCGGCGTTACAGAGACAGCTTCAACGGCGACGGCGCTCGATCTGAAATGAGCGCGAATCTGTACTACGGGGGGCTGCGCACTTAGGCGGCAATGCGCTGGTCGCCGGCGACACACCGCGGCTCACGAAGACAGCGGCCATGCAGCGATCTGAAGGAGACGACGGACGGAAATAAATTCCGGCGAGTGATACGGTGGCAAGGCGGCCAACGGCGTAACCAGGCTCTGATACCACTGTTGGGTTTCGGTGCCGCCGGCCGCCACTCGTACTCGCAGGTTATACGAACGGGCTCAGACTCGTGTCGAATTGTATCGGGATGTAGGGGGATAACCAAACGCAACAGATGGGTAGCACTTCACCCCTATTGTTCTCCACTCTCCAATCTCACATTGTCGTCTCGTCTTGTCTTCTTGTGAATGGAGAGGGTGACCCAATATATAGGAAGGCTGCCAAGAACTAGGGCACCAATAAGTTGGGCCGTTGTGTGTAGGCCCAATGGCCAAAACCACACTTGGGCTAAAACTCAACAATTGGTATATATGTATATGGACTGTATTGTTTTGTTTCTAGCTACAATGAAATCAAGCAGCGGATAAAAAATTCTAATTAGAAAAATGTGTGGAGAAAATGCATAAAATGACAAATAAATAGGGAGAAAATTGAGTCTAAAAGGACACTTAGTTCTCGTCTACTCTTACTTTAGTAGTTTTTCAAAAGATGTGCCTCTCGCTTTGTTGAGGGCTCCCATTATTGGATCAATTCACTGAACTTTGTGAATCTATAATTTGCACTTATAAGTTACTCCCTTCCCTCCGTCCCAGAGGAATTTGCACTCCTGGGATGACGCACATTTTAATAAATGTGTAAGAAAAAGTGTAATGAGTGATGTTTGGAGGGGTAGTTTTGTAAACTTTTATAAATAAAGTGAAGTAAAAGGTATGTTGACTGTGAAAAAGTAATGACATATGGGTAAATATGTGTATAGTTTGAAGGTGGGGGTTATGACAATATTTCCTTTTTTGGAGTGTACAAATTGATATGAGAAATCCATATATGAAAAATGTGCAAATTCCTATGGAGAGATGAGTATAATAACACAACTATAGTGAGTACGTATAAGCTACCTGACTTAAAAAAAAAAAAAAATGTTAAAAGAGGCGTATGGAAGAAGCCCAAAGTAGGGGAATAGGCCTAGAAAACACAAGCTAGCTTGATTTCAAGTTTTTTTATATATATATTATGATTACAAGACTGCAGGATGATACACAAACGAAATGATATTTGTATTCAGAATTTAAAACACATAAAATCGGATATATAGCATTAATAATTCTTTTAAATGCAGTTGAAATCCAATGGCCCATGATCATGGTCACTCGTCTACATGAAGTTGACTGCTATCTCCTGTTCAACACCACACCAGCCCAATTCAGTTCATTATATTATATATGTGGATCGATCGAGTTAAAATTTAATTTCGTACCACAACGTTGGACCATATATAGGACGCCGTTTCAAAATTTCCAACGAAAATTGGACCAATTGGTAAGTAATTATGGGACTAAATTGATGATTTTTGTGAAAAAGTCCAAAATTGTGGGACGAAATTGAATTTTAACTCGTTCAGTTCGGTTGCATAAAGAAAGAGATTTAATATAAGTACGTACCTTGATTGAGTAGTGGGATAAGGTATATGATGTGGGGTAGGTTGAGTTAGTTGAAGCTGTATTAGTCCATGCATAGATGGAAAAAAACAGCTACTTTGATCATTTAATTCTGAACTAATTACTTCCCTTGCACCATAACCACCCTGCAAATTATCATCACATTTAACAAAAAATTATAAATTATTAGCAAGTAATTAACCATAATATATATATACCTTTGTATATGATTCCATATTGTTTTCCTGTTCCATGAGTTTTGCCTTCTTGTAGAGCTCTACGTTTTCTTGATGGATCATATTTCCCTGAATATTATAAATAAATTAAAATTTAAATAATTAAATCTAGTAGACTAGTTCTTTTTATATAAATATATAATTGTAATGATGTTAATTAATTAGCTTGTTACCTTTCTATTTAGCTCTTGAATCTCCTCAGTTAATATCTGTTCCTGTACGTTATGTTAACAAATGCACCACAAGTTAGAGCGATCATTGGTCGAATTCGATCAGTTTTAGTCCTTTTTACGATTTCAATTTTGGTCTTTTTAACCTCAAAATTTGGTCGGAAATCTATTGTAGCATACAAAATGACACAAAAAAGGTACCGTAACGAAGAGAATAGTATAGACCTTTTTGTTACGAACGCCTCGCAAACTGATTTCGAGTTGGTTTTCTAACCTTTGCAGATCTTTGACACTCAATCCATACAGTTCTTCTCCCATCATATTTCTGTCTTATTATAATATACTTCATGTTA
The DNA here is from genome assembly GCA_963675135.1 of Galeopsis tetrahit. NCBI lineage: Eukaryota > Viridiplantae > Streptophyta > Magnoliopsida > Lamiales > Lamiaceae > Galeopsis > Galeopsis tetrahit. The sequence continues at coordinate 4,178,576 of OY776120.1, forward strand.
ATTAATATAATCCAGTATTTATATATATATGGAAAAAAATTAATTAATTTATGGGTTGGTCTGCTATGGACTCGAGTGCATGCTGTGCACCCTAGTCCATGTGCACTTTTCAGTTTACTGACTTACACTTTTTAGTAAATGAGCAATAATTAAAAAGTGCAACACCATTACCAAAAAGTGTAAGTCAGTAAACTGAAAAGTGCACATTGACTAGGGTGCACAGCATGCTCGAGTGAATACTAGACTTTACCTTAATTTATAATGAGTTGGTCTGTGTGACTCGAGTACATGTTGTGCACCCTAGTCCATGTTGCATTTTTCAGTTTACTGACTTACACTTTTTGGTAAATGCATGGTTGCACTTTTCAATTATTACTAAAAATATTATTATACAGTTTAATAATTGAAAAGTGCAACACCATTTACCAAAAAGTGTAAGTCAGTAAACTGAAAAGTGCACATAAACTAGGGTGCACAACATGCACTCGAGTGCATACTAGACTTTAACATTTATAATTCAAGTAGTTGAATATTGTAGTAAGTAAAACATACCGATGATTCTCGTGCAAATCCTGTAGTTGTTGCCTTAAAGTTGCTACTTCCCTTTGCCAAAACTAGCAATACCAAGTACAATTTATAATTAATTGAGATTTTAATTACTTAATTTTCTCAAATTAATCTTTATGTGTATTCCAAAATTCCTGTTTGATCAAAGACGAACGAAGCTCTCTTTTAATGGAATTATATACGTATGTAGCTAGAACAAGCATGATTAATTAATTAATTTGCATAATATCATTTTGTTGTAACATATAGTATATAATTCCATTAAAAGATAGTTCGTTCGTCTTGGAACTAATAGACATCTTGGAATATTTAACATGCCTGCACATCATGCATGTTCCATTAGCTAGCTAGAAAATACATATACATATATCATATGTTTCAAGGACAATAATTTATGGACCTACTAATGTTTTAGAATCTGTAAATGTAGGACAATCGAGGCGAAATAACTCAAATCAGGCTCAATTGTGCAACTTATTCGCGGTGGATCGATTGTCCCACGTTTATAGATTTTAAAACATAATGACCTACCTTCGACGACCATAAAATTTAAACCCCATAAATTAGGGGGGAAAAAGTGTTAGCCCCCATAGCATCATGAAGCAGAACCTCTCAAGTGGAGTGATTTTGCTCAACGAGATAATATATATATATATGGAGCTCTTAGTTAATCATGACTTTGAGATGCAAATCATACTCTCCTTAATTAGTCATGAGAGGATTCTGCTACAATTCATTAACTTTGTTTGGATTGAAGGATTTGAAATTAATTTAGATGCATTTTGGATGAAATTATATTTTAAATCCACTCAATTTGGGCCAAAATAGCTCAAAAAATGAATTTCAAATCCATTATCATTCCAAACAATCACCAATGAATTGAATTTGCTACTACTATATATATATATATATACATGGTTTTCAAATGCATAAATCAAGAAGCTAGATTTTTTGTATCCATTCTTAATTCTCTTTCAATTAATAGTCCTAGCTAGCTAGATTCTGTACCAAGTGATAATTTCCTTCCATGCAAGTAACATTGCATAATTAACTATATATATACTATTTCGATCAGTAGGAAAATTAAAAATAAATAAATATTCTGAAAACTAGATTGAAAAATAAATGAATATATACCTTGACCTCAGACCCTGGATTAAGCAGCTGGTGTTTTTCCTCTTTCGCCTTTGTGTATCGATCAATAACTGCTTTCATGCTAATTAACAACATTCAACAAAATTCAACTCAGGACACATTTCTAGCTTTAATTAATTGCACAATATAAATAAATTTGGAAAGAGAGATGCAAATACAATGAAAAAATTTAATATATATGATCATTATCACCATAATATATATGCATGCATGATCATAAGAGGAAGTCAACCCGGTAAAAACTTTTGAGTAGACCGGGGCTTTTCTCAACATATCTACCAAAACGCCGATCATTTCTCCGCTCTGTAACCTCATTAAGGGCACGAGTTAGTATTCTATTTGATTCTAAGAGTATATTAATGAGGTTACAGAGTGGAGAAATGACCAGCAGTCCGGTAGATATGTTGGGATATCTATGGTTAGATTCGAATATCTCATCTGACTCAAATTGAATTGTAAATGATGTGTCTTTCGATCATTTAGTAGGTATACAATCGCATGTGTTTTTGTGTGTTGAATTAAACATCTTTTTGAATCTGACTACTCATCTATCTTGGTTTGATTTACCCAAAAGTGTAGTGTATTTATTATAAGGGATATATGGTTAACTAAATAAAAGGAGAGTGTGATGATGGTCTTAATTATTACCAACAGTGGATGTAGGCCATGCTATTAATTAAAGAAGATTAGTGTTCATGATAACATTTGTGTGGGGGCTCAATATATATGAAAAGACACCATCAATTTATATATATAATGACTAATTGTAGGAGTACTAGATAAGCTTCAAACCTAAACATAGGAATATGTTTAAAGTGAGTTTTAGTCTCATATATTGGTGAGGAGAATGGTAATGAGAATAGAGTAATTGTGATGGTTTACAAAAAAAAAAAAAAAAAAGACAATTAATTCATTTTCATGGTATTTCGTATGAGGTAATTAATGAGACTAAAAATAAATAAATCATGAGAGTCTTATGTAAGATAGTTATACATGAGTCAAAACTCACTTTAAAATTTACACATTCATTTAATTTGTTTCAAAACATGATTCAAGTAGCTAGGGTCATAAATTAAATCCATATTATAAAACATACATGTGATAGATCTCGTCTCATACAATTATTGTTTTCCTAGGGAATTCTTTATTTCTCAACCAACAATTATTTTTGTCCCAGCTTAATTATTCGAAAAACGCTTAAAAGAATTTGAACCAAATGAGTACCCTCATTTTCTATTTTTACAACTTATAATTCTCTATATATATACACAAGACATATATTACAATTAAATTAATGAGAAAATCTTTGACATAGTACATTACGAAATTATGACCAATTAACAGCATTTCTTGACAGCATATGACATTATAGAACAATTATTAATTAGGTTAAGACCATCAATTAATTATCTATATATCTCTAATTAAGAACTCTCATTGGAAATGCTCAAGAATATAAGTATAAATTTGTAGTTTGTACTATTTTGTTCTTGCTTTCTATACAACTTCAAAGCATAAAATTATCGTGTTAATTTTGTGTCTAAAAAAACAGCACATGGGCTAGAATTGAAAAAAATTAATTGAAAAAATCGGGAAATTAAAGAGCACAAACTACTGATTAAAAGAATAAAATAATTAGGATACACTGAAAATCAATTTAGCTAGACCGTCTTGTAAAATGGTGTTCATTTCATACCCATCGATTTAATTCTTTACCAGATCTATGTTTATATTATTCTCTCCATCCTACTATTATTTGCAGAATTTTCTTTCTCTTTTAGATGTACACTAGTATATTATTTATAAATACAAATAACAAAATCTTAATCAAATTTATTACCCTCACAATATAAGTTATTTAGCTTTTGTCTATTTTATTTTATTTCTCCTGCGTGCTAGCTCTACCAACATTAGTAGTTAGATGTCAAATTAATTAGGCAATTAATTAATCTTGATTGAATTACTAATGACTTCTCACACTAGACTAGATGCCATGCAAAACGGTACTAATTATATTACACCCTAAACAATTAATGTTGATTTAATTTCTTAATACCAATTCGATAAAAATGTTGAGATATCTATGGACTATGGTAATACTCTAAATATCTTAGATGACACATATTGAATCGCAAATGATGTTTCTTTCGATCATTTGGTATACACGGAATTAAGTTATTTTAGGCCTGATTGTAGACATTTATCTTAAACTCGATTACCCATCTATTTTGACTAAAGTGAAGACCAATTCCTCCATATATTCCACCTTAACTTTATATTCTACCCTGCTGGATCTTTTAACACCTGTAACCCTCAAAACACAAAATGAAACCTAAAATCGGCACAGATGATCTCATACCGTTTAATCGAGCCTAACAAAGGCAAATTAGAAGACAATATATAATACAAGTTACATAACAAGATCATGAGAGAGAGGTGAGTACCTAGTATTTGAAAATTCATAGAGTTTAGAAGTGCTTGAAAAAATGATGACTCCAACTTGAGCATCACAAAGAATAGCAAGTTCCTTGGCCTTCTTCAACAATCCACTCCTCCTCTTCGAAAAAGTCACTTGCCTGCTCGTTGAGTTATCGATCCGTTCGATCACAATCTTGCCCCGACCCATCTACGGTCACGATTGATTTCTACCTAGGGTTTCTCTCTAAAATCTAGATCTCACTTACTTTTTTTTAATTCGATATAGCGTGAAGAAATTAGAAAGAGCTTCATATCAAAGTCAAGACCTTTTTATAGATCAAAAATGGATCGTAATCTGCGTATTTTTTTAGTAATTTTTTCACAAATGGAGGGACCAATTTGTAAAAAATAAAAGGGCGCCGTCGCCTTATAATTCAGTGACACGTGGGGAATCCAAGTGAATTTCCATAAGGGGAAATCTTTATTCCAATTTAAGTAACTTTAAACCTTAAAACTGACGATAAAAGCTTTGTGTGCAGAGACCTGAGAGATTTCCCTATTCTTTTTTGGCATTTTCACTTCCTCACATACTTTACAGCTATGCTACTCCTTTTTATTTAAAACATGGAGTAAAATTTAGTAAACAATTAAAATGACTAAATTAGATGGATTTTGACTATATGCATGCACCCATTTTAGATATGCATTTTAAGAAAAAATCACGGGTTAAAAAATAGGGACACTTAAATTCACATATGGAAATCGGATTGAATCAAATTTTAGAAACAATATTTTGTTTGCATTAATAATTTTAATTACTTGTCCATATAAACAATATATAATACTATTATTTCTTTCTTCTATATCTTGTACACTGATTTTCTCGGATATCTCTTGTACCCAATATTAATATAATCTTTTACTGATAAAAAAAAATATATACAATACTATTTTTTTAATTGTTATGAAAGTGTCATGGCAGACTTTAATACTCCCACCGAGTCTTTATAATTGCATTGCCCCTTTTGAGATATTTTATAAAATGAAAAAACCTTAAATTTTGATATATTTATCCTTTAATAAAAGAGAAAAAAGGGAGAGAGCATGGTGAGGGAAACAATATTTTTCAATAATATGAGATTTTTAAGGTTAATATAGAAGTAAATTAGAGAGAAACGTGTATACAATTAAAACACTAATTAAGTCTCATATGCATCTAAGATCCGGTACTCAATTAAAATTAGTGTTACATTTCATTTACTTGTGATTATTTATATACACGTACTAATATTGTTCGATTATATTATTTTACATACCCACACTATTAAAAAAAGCAAAATTGACAACTACTTAAGTGATAAACGACAATTTAAATAAAATAATTGAAGGGTGTACTATGTTATTTGGGTAAAAAATGTTATCTTGATGATAATTAATTAAAATAGACGATGGAGTATTATCTTTTCAGTTGGGGGCCTCGATGGACACTCCCAAAAGAAATAGTATAAATTAGCAAATTGAAGGAAAAGTATTGGACGAGGCCACGTGAACACAATTTGGTATACCAATAAGAATCTTTGCTAATGGAAAAATAATACTAGTAATTAAGGGTTCCTTGAATTAAGGAGATTAAATTAAGCCCCAAAATCAACGAATAAAAAAAGCAAATTTGGATGGATATAGACAGGTGTCAATCATCAGCAAATGATAGGGTTTAGAAGACCTAGATTTAAAGAGTCTTTGCGACAACAATATACTGTACAGTACTTTTGTGAGTAGTCTAGTTTAATTAATTGGTTCAAGTTATCAAGTTAAGTATGGAGATTAACTTTAATTAATTAAACTCAATGAGATGTGCCTTTTTTTTGGAATGGGGGAAGTATGTTTATTGTCATCATCCATCCTCACATGCAACTCCTACAAAAATAACCCTAATTCTTACCATACACTTGATAAATGTTTGTTTATCTCATTTAAAAAAAACATATTTATCGTTTGAATTTTGAAAGAAATGTAATTAATTTGTGTTGTCTAATTTGCCAATGAAATGAATGGTCAAAACGTAATTTATTAAGAACATCAGGGAGTATATTTTCTCATGTCCTCGAATTGATCAAGTATTGAAAAAATTCATATCATCTAAAAGTATAGACCGGTGTGAAATTTATTCATCTATATTAACTTTAGACAAGTGTGAATCCTATACTAGTATGCTTATAATGGGTGAACTTGAAGACACCCACATGAAACGTAAAAAAAAAAAAAAACTTCTATCACTAATTAGATCTATTGAGTGAATGATTTAATATAAATGAAGTTGCTTTCAACGGAATTTGAATCCAGAACATGAGAATATTGCCAAAAATTAAATCTCTACTAACATTCAAAAATTCCGTCTCATACGAATGAATTAGTGCTATAATAAGTGTTTTTCATTAACCACTTATTGTCTTTACAATTTATGCAAGGCAAATCCTGAAGTTTGTCAAAAATACAAAACAAACCTCGTGATTTTGGTACATAATCTTTTTATTTGGACAAATTTCGTTAACAAATCGGAATGAGGATTGACCCAATTGTAAAAAATGTTGGGCGCGCGGCTTTACCCAAGTGAGAAATGGTCCACTATTTATTTTCCCCTATTCCATTTTTTTTTTTCGTCCATAGTGTTTATTTTAATACTAATGTTCATTGCATTGTACTACCATAAAGGGATTTTATAGATTTTCACATTTCGTAACTTGCTCCTTTAACTCGAAATCCATCCCCTTCAAGTTTCAATGCAAGATTTTTCCATATCTCCAACTTCAAGTTATATTCCTTGGAAATGCATTCGACAAGTTTTACAAGGCAGATTAAAGTTAATTTGATCACCTTTTATCCTTCTTAACTACTCGAATTACTTTAATTATAATTATTCTTTATTGTTCCCTTTTCTTTTAACCAAGCAAAGAAAGAATTGTGTGGATCAAATTTTGTGTAATTAAAATTAAAATAAATATAAGATTAAGGGTATGACCGCATGGTATCCAAAATTAAAACTCGAAAGACGAGGATTTGAAATATAAATAGTTAAATGCCCACTCGTTATATTATAGGAGTATAATTAACTTATAAGTACCATTAAATGAAACATGTTTTTATTTATATTAAGTTATAATAGAGGATTCGAATCACATGGTGACATACATACATACACCTGGTTATACAAGAGTGCGTGTATTTTTTTTTTATGCCACGATATTAGACTAATTCGAGGGGACCAATTCCACCGTCCACTTACGATTATGGGGGAGAGTGAGTGTATTTTAATAATAATAATATATAATGCTTAGTGAATTAATGAGAGAGAATTTATCTTGAGGCTTAAAGATTTGTGAAGCCATGATCGCCATCCACTACTCCCCTTTCTTACATCACTCGTAGTAACCTCTCTTTTGTTGTCCTCCGTTTTGCAAAGCACAAAGTTTCTCGCTCCTCCACACCCTATCGCCTCCCATGATTTTAGAGCTGCAACCAACAAAGCATACAATTCATTTCATTGTTAAACGAACTGAGCTGCTCGTGATCAGTCTAACTTGTTGGGGCTCAAACTCGGCCCACTCATATATATATATAGATAAATGAGTTGAGTTCGAGCTCATTAGATACTTGATTATTAACGATCCGGTTTGAGAAAAAAATTATTTACGTCCCATAACTTTCACATTTTTTGAAAAAACGTCTCATTAAAAATAAAATTTTAATATACGTCCCATAATTTCATATATATTACTTAATTTACGTAGCATAATTTAAAAAATTGGTTAATTTACGTCTAAAAAGAGATATTGTAAAAATTTAATTTAGGTTCCATAATTTTGTAAATTGTTTAATATACGTCATTTCTCTTCATTATGCAAATTATAAATATATAGTGACTTGTAACTTTTTTTTTTTATCCACATAAACAAGTCCACTACAAGAAAACTGATTTTTAGTAACAAAATCCTCTCACTTTTGCTTCTCTAGCTAAAAGTCTATACTGACAAGAAATTGAGAATTAACGACAGGACTGTCACTAAATTAAAAGTCAATTCCTGTCATTAAAGGTTTTTAGTTAGAGAAGGTATAATGACAGGATTTCTATCACTAAAAGTCAATTTTTTTTTGTAGTGGTCGAATCTGATCACGTTACAACTTTTGTCGATTTTCCATAATTCTTATGCGCAATTGACAAAGTGTGAGTGAAACGATGCTGCTTTGGTGTATTAGCAAAAAAATTGAACGTAAATTAAACAATTTACAAAAAAATTGAGACGTAAATTAAACTTTTATCTTTGTTGGAATATTTTTTTTAAATAAAAAGTGAAAGTTAAGGGATGTAAATAACTTGATTTCTAAAAAATATCTTGTAATTTCATTAGGGTCGTTAGGCTCGTTTAAACTTACCGTGATGATATTGAACAAAGGCAGGGTAGAGAGAGAAGGCATGGAGATCGGGTCGGAGAATAGGAAGCCTCCCCTGGCGAGCGTAGATCTTGAGAGTTGCATCAATCACTGCACCAGCATTTTCATCTTCATTCACAACAAGTCTAATTGCCCCACAACTTCCCAACACATTTATACTTATTAAAAATCTCTTCTTGTCCGAAAACTCACTTTTCAATTTCTTCATCCTTGCTAATTGCAACCACTAGAATTATACAAGTTTAAATTTATAAGAAGCAAGGAATTAAACAAGAGGAATTTGATCATCAACATAGGAATATTGGTTTTAACCATTCAAATATAAAGATGATGGAATATATATAGTAGCTATAGTATATATTATATGGATGATATATGAGCATCAATTTAAAGATTGTTCAAAGAAAAACGCCAATACTATTATGAGCCGATGATGCGTAGGTTTAAGGAATTGTAATTACTTATAGAGAAATAGAATAACTTACTAATTTCCCTAATCTTCCATCTCTTATCCTAGATTACCATTAACGCTTTCAAGAATATATATATCTTTTCATTTTTTGTGTTCTGACACGTAATTGTTGAAAAAATATTAATCAACGAATTACATACAGTCAGTGACGGTGCCACAATGGGGCCAGGGGGGTCACTGGGCCCCCACCTATTTTTTTTTTAATATATATATATTCAATATGTTCCGTAATTGTTTACACATTTTTTTTATTGGAACGTCACAAGATTATTTGCACACTCTTAATATGAAAATACCCAACAAAATTATCTTCCCAACATCATTTTATTTTCAAAATTGCTACTCATTTTTTACATACATTTTACTTTACATCTCACCAAATTCACTTTACACCTCACCAAATTATCCAAAATACCCCTACTTTATTCACCAACCACTAAATTCACTCTTCTTAAAAATTGTGCCGGTCAAACCGTGCAAATAATAAAATATTGAAACACATTAATGTATTAATTGAAAGACATTTACAACCGAAGAAATAAAATATTTTTTAAATTTAATATTTTAACAATTTTTAAATTGTTTCGCTTCATTTTTAATCGAACTATCAAAACTTCAAAACAAAATGAAAGTCAGCTTGTTCAATTTAATTTAATGAAATGTATTGACAATTTTATTATGTAAAATTTCGATAAATATAATAAGTACATATTATTTTATCTTTAAAATTATGTTAATCGGACTTTTCTACCGAAATTTCCTGACTCCGTCACTACATACAATACCACGTCAGCATGTGTTATTGATGAGAAAGATGGAATAAAATAGAAATGGAGGAATAAAATTGATATATCTTAGATTACCATATGTGGGGATAAAGGTGACAGTTTTCAACTTTTCATCCAAACTCATCGTTAACTCTAAAAAGATTTGTGACCTTTCATAGGTGTAAATTAATTTTTCACTCATTAAAATTCAATTTTAAGATGTTAAATATACCCCTACTCCACGAGTAGATCGACTCTATCTCATTTAATTTCTCAAAAATTAACGTTTAATCCATCAGATTATTTTTATCAAACATGAGTTTTAAAACCCATAATTTCCAACAAGCCAACCGCTGAATTCTCATTATAATAATAATAATTTAGAGTTGGGTGAAGAACTCGATCAAATATTTTTTTTTTTTTTTGAGAGATACAGTGTCTGTGTATAGGTTGGATTTAAAATTCTTACATAGTAAAAGCACAACACAGATATCACTAATCCTTCAGCCAAGCTGGTATCGCTACTCCTTTCCAGTCCTGAGGAAGAGGAGAGCCCAATGCACTTCTTGCTAGACGATGAGCCTTCGTATTCTTCGTTCGTGGGATGAAGTGAACATTGCCAAGTTGGGTGAAGAACTCGATCAAATAGTTTGACTATGACGTAATACATGTTTTTTTTAAGATGATGCACATGTATAACATGTATAAATGAAATTTATAATTAAAGACTGACCATTCCACTTCTGAAAGGTGGAGCAAACGCATCCTTGCAAAAAAATCCACTACGTTACGTATAGTACAACATTAGAAACTTGGTTAATTTTAATTTTATTCGACGTAAGCATTCAAATTAACTAACCTACCGAAACTAAAAAAAATTAAATAATTACGAACCTAGGATTTATAATTTTCATCATATATAGTTGATTTTATTTAAATACAGTATCACCTCATATCTCATTAACCCTCTATCCTATTTTATTTCCCACTTGCTTCCGGCCCTAACATTTAGGGTGTGCAATAACGGTTTGGTTAAATCGTAAATAAAAGTATAAATTGTTTATTTTTTAAATTGTATTTTTAAAAATCGTTCAGTTTGAAATCATAATATTTCAGGCGCGCGGTTCGGGTGATTTAATTGAATCAAAATTTTGCTCTTTTTTTTTTTACACAATAATTAATAAACATGTAAAATGCAATAAAACTCAGATAAAGACAAAATATATAAAAAGAATAGGTAGGGACAGGATTTCTGAGCTTAGAATTGGGTTTGACCATTTGAGGGTATCTATCTATCAAACCTGGAGGTGCAAATAATCGTACCTTGATATTAAGTTCAACAGGAAAGTGTTTATACGAAGAAGGCCCAATGTAGAATGGACCCAATGCAATAATAGAAGCCCACTTTGGAACAAGAAGGCCTAATTCGAAAGGCATGGGGTATGTACCCCTCCAAGAATATTAGATGCACTCCCCACTATTTTTATTAATTAAATATTTTTATAAAATATTTGTTTTGTCCTTTTAATAAAAAAAATAAAAAAATACATACCCTAATTTAAGTAGTAGTCGCTGTTGCCCAACCTCGGACAGCCACGGGCCACCCACCGCCACCCACCGCCACTCCAAATAAAAATTCAGAAATTAAAAAACATAATTTAGAAATTAAAAAAAAATCTTATTTTCGATAAACTAGAGTCAATCAAAAATTCTCCCGTTGACATTGTTTTGCCGACCAAAAACACTCTGATCAACTCTGATTTGTCAATCAAATTTTTCGAAAGATTTTTTTTAAAAATAAAAAACAGAAAATTTTGACAATATTGAGTTGACCAAAAAACTCAATTTGTCGACGAGAGTGTTTTTGGTAGACTCAATATTGTCGAAATTTTTTTAAAAAAAATCTAGAGGAGATTGAAGGCCACTCAGTGCGGCGCGGCCAACGAGAGGGGGCACGACGGATGGGAGGTGCGGGCTCAATGACGGTGGCGGATTGGGGAGGAGTGGGGGTACAGAAGTTGTAGAAAACGAAAAAAAAAAAGAAAAAGAAGAAGGTGGACGGTCGCGGCCTACGCGACATCTTGCTGCGTACGACGGTGGGTCGGATCTGTTGCGGGGGCGGGGGCTTGCCGACGGCGGTGCGGCACTGAAAAGAAGAAGAAGAAGAAGAAGAAGGGGCGGTGCAGAGGGCTGGGTGGCGCAGGCATCGGGAAGCGCCGACGGTGGTGACTACGCTAGACGAGGGCAGCGATGGAGTAGAGGGAAGAAGATGAAGGGGGTGTTTGCAAACTCTATAAACAGCTTAAAAGCACTTTTCAAAAGTAAAAGCTGTGAGAGGGCAACTTTAAAAAAAAAGTGATTTTGGAAGCAGTTTGTAGAGTTTGAAAACACCCCCGAAGAATATGATGAATGAGAATGAAATGAAATTAGGATTTTAAAATATTTAAATGGGAAGAGTGTATCTATATTTAAATTTGTGGGGAGTACATCTAACATATACCACTTAGTGTCTGTTTGCTTAGAGGGTTGGAATGAGGTGGATGAGTAAACTTTGTTTATCTTATGTTTGTTTCCAAATTTTCTCAATAGGTATTCAAATGCAAATAGACATAATTGCCCTTGCAATTATACTTCATCTTCTTCGTTGAGCACAAAACAGTGAGAAATTAGGATTTGCAGAAAATCAAAATTTCAAATTCTCAATCTCAAACTATGGAATTGTAGAACACCATTTACTCTTAAAAAGGGGAGAATCGTAGAACACCATTTGCAGAAATCAAAACTTCCAATTTCCAAATCATTTGCAGGAAAAAAAAAAAGGAATACATTTGTATGTCAAATAAATCCAAATTCCAAAATTGAAATCCAGAAAGTCAATTTGTGAAAAATTCGCCTGCTTCTCCTTCAACCATTTGCAGAAAAGACGTTTATATATCGTGTAGTCCATTTTTCGTCGTCGTCTTCGATCGACCGAGGCTCTGCTTCAACTTCAATTAATTTGGGGCCCTCCATTGAAATTTGAAAACAAGAGAGTAAATCGCTCGCCAAGGAGATAGAGAAAAAAGAGACGGAATTATGCGGAGGCGATGGAGGTTTAGTGGCAGCGGCGGTGAAGTTTTGGTGACGGCGACAAGGATGGAAAGGTTTTGTGGCAGCGGCATCCATGGAGTTCTTTTGTGAGGTGAGGGTAAATGTATAATTGAAGAATTTTTTTGGTAGGTTGTCAGGCGGGTTTACACAACTCATAGGGGAGGTGGGTTTTCATAACCTACAAAATTAGGTTTTTAAAACTTGGATCCTATTTTAAACCGGGTAGAAGGGTTATAGAAAAGTTCTAGCAAACATGGGTACCTAACCCATCTCTAAACCCATGTAGCATACAGGCACTTAAAGGAGATGTACATCTATTGGGAATTTGGGATGTACATCTATTGGGGAGTATATTTAACAAAACTGGAGGGGTATATACCCCACGCCAATTCGAAATGGACGTTACTTTATAAATGAGCCAAAAATATGGAAACTTGGTCAAATTGGATCCTTTTATTCATATATAATGGACGACCCTGACTATATGCTCCCCCAGCCTTGTTAAATATACCCCATTTTCATACCTCCTTAAAATTGTAAATGTTAGATGTACTCTCATTAAAAATTATAATACTCTTTTTTTTTCCTGAAACTCATTTAATACATATACTGTACCCTCAAGAAAAACCCTAATTTATTTATCTTCTTCCTCTCCACAACCCCTACCATTCCAACACCCCCGCCGCTCACGTCGCGCCCTCCACATGTTTTTATTAATTTATATTTGCAACACCACGGCCGTGGCCGCCCCTCCTCCCATTGTCTCATCCCTCGACGTCGCCACCTCAACAACCCGCTTCCTCTTCCCTTCCACGCGGCGGCCTCCCGCCGCCTTCTCCTCCTCCTCTTTTTTTCTTCCTGAAAGTCGGCCATGGAGGTCGGGATTGCAAAATTAAGGTTCGAGATTGGCCACGGCCCCCCACCTCACGGTCGGCCATGGATTGCAATGCACAACACCATGGAGGTACATGCATGATTTCTTTCTTTCTTTTTTTATTTTTTTATTTTTTTTTATTTTTTTTATTTTCGATAAGAAATTGTCGACCAGAACCATAGTCACACGGTCAAGCGAACCAAAGTCAAGGTAAACCGAAGCAATGCCTTAGCCAAGACCTCTTGCCAATTCCCAGACCTGTGTAGGCTTGCTTAGCATAGGCTACACAAGCTAGGTTCACGCTTTCAAGCCAGAGCTAGCTGTGGGTAGGGCTTTCGTTCTTATCGCTCCAAATTCCGATCTATATGACCTCCGGGTGGTACAAAGTATAAACCTCTTTCGTAGAAGCAGGTAGTAACCTAACCTTTAAGAATTTGTTCAAGGGGGGTCGTTTCAGCTGTTATGGGAGCTTCGATCCCCTCTTGTTGAGATTCCAAAAACTCGTTGACCCATAGAAACATGTTGGTCGACGACAATTTGGCGAACACAATGTATACGGTCGATAATTTCATGTCGAAAATTTCGAGTTTTTTTTTTTTTTTAAATTTTCTTTCGATAAAATGTTGTCAACGAGATTGTTACCCGTCGATAAACTATAGTCGAAAGTGTACTATATGGTCGACAAATCAGTGTATATATCTTTATATTTTAGTACAAGGACAAATTGAATATTTAATATGAATATAAAATTAATAAATTAGGGGGGGAGTATACTTTTTTTTTTTTTTTTGGTCCAAGGAGGGGGAGTATACTTAACAAAGCTGGAGGGTATACAGCCGGGGCCTAATGGACACATTACTTTTGTTGGAGGGACAAACTCATAAGAATAAGGGCGCGACTAAAGGCACCCAAGGATCCTATGAGGACACCCATGCGATGAGGACACCCACAAAATGGATGACGACACCCACGTGGAAAATACAAAAATACCCTTCGTCCTATTAAAACCCTAGATCCTCCCCATTCTCAAAATTAAAAGAGTACACCCACCTTGACGACCCCATTTCCTCCGTCTTCCTCCACTCTCTTGAAGACGACGGCGCCGTCCGCGCCCACGCCACCGCCCCCCACGCCGCCGCCTCCTTCCACGCGGCCGCTCGCATAGTGCCACCGCCTTGCCTCGCTGCGCCGCGCACGCCTCCCTCTCCACTTCGCGGCCGCAGCCTGTCCCCCTCCCCTTCGCGGCCGCAGCTCTTCCCTCTCCCCTTCGCGGCTGTTCGTGGCCGCTGTCCCTTCCTCTCCCCTTCGCGGCCGCAACCCCTCCCACTCCCCTTCATCGCACCAAGCTACCCACGCCGCCGTTCGAAGGTAAGTTTTTTTTTTACAATTTTTACAGTCCCCAAAAATTAGGGTTTTGAAAATTTAGGAAAATTAGGGTTTTTAGTAGTTCGGGAATTATTTTCGAACATATCGAGTTTGTTTTAGAAAAAATTTCGAACATATTGCATTTGTTTTGGAAATTTTTTCGAACAACTTGAGTTTGTTTTGGAAAAAATATCGAACAAGATGTTCGATTTTTTTTTCGAACAAATCTAAGTTGTTTTGATTTTTTTTTTCGAACATATTGGGTTTGTTTTGGTAAAAATTTCGAACATGTTAAGATTTTATTTTTGTTGTTGAAATTTTGAATTTTTAGGATTTTTGATGTTTTGGTGTTGATAGTGGTAATCCGGAATGATTCGGATGTGAAATGATGAATCGCGTGTGAATCGGAATAGATGGGTGTACTCATCCGGCGTTTTTTTTTTAAAAACTACAGATGGGGTAAAAACATCTTTTCGCACCACTCTTGGGACAAAAAAAATTCTCCGTGGTGTACTCATAGAAAATCCGGGTGCCTTTAGCCGCGCCCTAAGAATAATTCTGCATGGCAATTAATACTCTTATCGTGACTTTGATATTTGATATACGTTGACGTATGGGTGCATTTACCAAAGAAAATAATATTTAGGTTTCAGGTTCCAATTTTTAAGATGCAAATTATTTTTAAGGAGTCAATTCATTTAGAGCTTTACTTTAATTTTAAGTGGAACCTCTATTAATATCTGATAGAGATTGATTTTCAAATTAATCGATTTTTACGATTAAATATTGAGATTTAAATAAAAAAATACCTACTCTCTTCATCCATTAAAAAATAGTCTATTTTTTTTATATTCTTTGTCCACAAAATATAGTCTCATGTAGTCTCATACTTTTATGAAAACTATCACCTTTAAACCATCACTTAATTACTCAAATTATCATTAACTTTATTTAAAAACAATCACTTTATTCATAATGGATTCCATAATACCTTACAATACCAATACTTTATCTATCTTTTTCTTAAAATATGTGCCCCACTTCGATGAGACTACATTTTATGAACGAATGAATTACTACATTTACATTTACATTGAAGTATTCTGTCATTTGAATGATTACATACACTACACTAGGTGCAGGTTCACATTGACTGTATTGGAGATTCCAGGCCAGTAAATGAGAATGCTAAGATGACTTTTTGAAACTTTCTCATCTTACATTGATTACGGTATGTCGACGGTCCATACTGAGTTCTATAAATATCAAGGTTGAAAATATTCTATAAATATTAAGGTTGAAAATACATAAATTTAATAAAATAATTTAAACATTTAAATTTTAAATTCTATGTACAATTTACCATCTAAGTTCTAAAATGTCCAATTTACGTGCTTTTAAGTCTAAAAATTATTAAGAAATAAAAAATCTATGTACAATTCTAAAATTATGAAAATGTTTAAATTAAAAATATAAATATCTCATTTAAAAAATTAATAAAAAAACTCATTAAAATCTGGAAATGTGTAGATTAAAAATTATAAATGACAAATCACAATTTTAGTAGTGGTGCTATCCGTGTGCTTTTAGGTTGCACCTAAAAATAAAAATACAATGTTTGTACCGATAAAATAATTAATTTTTAAAAACTAATAACTTAATTAGATATATTTCTAAAAGTGTTTTTTTTTATCGATAAAAAAAGATTATATTAATGATGGGTATAAGAAATACCCTAAATTTAGTGTACAAAACTTAACATTTGTGAAAAAGCAGTAATTACCATGCCATGCTATGCTATATTGCTAAAAGTGTTGCTCTTAGCCTCTTAAGTCTTAACTATATGCGTTCAAAAAAAAAAGTCTTAACTATATAATTTACATAAATAAATTACAAATAGTAGTGCTTGTGTGAACGGTAACGATGTTTTAAATTTTATGCTCAGGACCAAAGTAAATATTTAGTTGAAAGTGATCCCCAACATATATTGATTTTTTTAATAAAAAATATATATGAGGTGCTTATATTACACGTGTTAGTTAAACAAGTGGTATATTGACTTGTAAATTTTGTGTTTATAAATAATCCTATATAAGTTGCAGAACGTATATGGTGTAGCTAGTGGAGAGCCACTAACAATATTATTATTTTGAAAATCTGTTTAGACGAAATGATTCAGATTTTTCTGTTAGATCGAATATTCTTTTTGGAGTTTTAGGTAATGGGAGGAACTTTGACTTAGGTTGTACATGGCCTAATCAACGTAAATATTTAATTAGAGTAAAATTTAAATATATTCAAATCAGTGACGGATCCAGAAATTTAAATCTGGGGTACGATAAATAATATTTGAAGTCTTACTCATTGGTGTACAAACACAGATTATCGATAACTATATATAGTTTTGGCTACTCGAAAAAGAGTGCAGACCTGATTAAGAGGGTATATAAACACAAATGTGAAATTAAATAAAATAATAAATCACGTTATGATAAACACTGTAAAGAGATCGAAATTCATCGAGCTCTTCAAAAAAAAAATATATATATGAGTGAACATTAGTATATTAATAGACAAGTGAATACAAAAATACATAAATTATATTTGGCTCACACAACAAATTTTATAAGAAAAATATACTCCGTATCATTTTTGTCCAAATTCATTATGTCAATTTATTCGGACATGAACTTTAATAAATATTGATTAATTTAGATTAAAATAGATATGTTGGAGGTATGCTTATAAATGAAGTGAACGTTTACAAATAAAAATAATGATAATTATAAGTAAATAAGTGAGGGTTTGAAAATAGAGATAATAATGTGAATAATGTTATTTTTAAAAGGGGAATGAGAATAATCAAATTGAAGCGAGTAATAATTAAATAAAGAGTACGTCACACTCGATTGTATAGTACAATTGATGCAATTAAATTACAATTTTAATTTAGCTATAATTTGATGGATTAAAAATTTAATTGAACAATTAATAATATATGTAAATTACTAATTATAATATCTTTTATATTTAAAAAGATTTATAATATGACACATAATTAGTAGTAGTATATAAAATGTGGATAAAGAAATGAATTCATAGCACTAAACACTAAACGCGAAATACAACAAAGTGGGGGTTCGAATCATGGGGAGGGGAAAAAAGGGATGGATATTTAACTTTCATAAAAAAAAAAAAAAAAACTAAACGAGAAATACAAATGGAAAATCAAGTCCATTTGTAATTAAATTGGCCCAACAGTGATTTTTTATTTTTTTTACCAATTGTGTGCTATGTTATATGGGTATTAGATATATTTTTTACATTTTGGGGTACAGTTGTACCCATGAATACATGTAGGTCCGCCTCTTATTTAAATATCTTTTAAAAAATAAATTGTGTAATAGAAGTGATAGATTTCAAATTCGGACTTATTCAGGTGTTAGTTACTATAAAATTTTCTATTCAAACGTAACTCGGAGTTTTAATATATAATGAAATCTGGATTAAAAATATATATTGTAGATTGAAAAAGATATGAAAATAAATTAATCAAGTAATTAATTGAGAGATTTTGATTTTATCTTAAAAGGAGGGTTTTTAAATCATTAAAGGAAGGTTGATCTATTGCATCAATTCACACCATCCAATTTTCATTGAAAAAATTAATTAAAAAAAAAAAAGTAACGTCTTTTAGTGAACCAATTTCTACCGGTGTATAGTGTTAGGAAATAATTGTATATATTTTGATGATGCAAACATTTATTTATAATAATGTAAAATTTCCAATCTTTTTGTTTCTAAGTTAGCTTGTAGACTAGAAAGAAGACTTTTGAATGTGGTGATGCCTAGATAAGACAAATATTCACACATATTTCAAGTATAAAACCAATTATAACTAGCCAATCAACTATTAGACAATAGCCATGAGTTAAAGTTATATAGTTATTTAACAAACTTGTAGTTGTAATTAAAGAATGGAATGTGTCTCAAAACATCCATTTGTAGACTTCATTTTGAGTCCTAAAGGTTGATGCAAGTCAATTCAAAGATGGATTTAGGTGGGGATATGATATAATACTACCTCCTTCCATAAAGTTAATCGCTTTCGCTATTTTGTATAGAATTAAAGAACATATTTTTTTGATATATTTATCCCTCATTACTATTTATCTTTATCATTAAGATAAAAAAATAATACTCCATAGAAAAAGTAAAATGCTAACTTACCTTATCAAGAAAGAAAAAAGAAGATACATTAATATATTTTCAATAAAAAATAGATATTGTAGAAATTAAATAAGGATTGTTTAAGGAGATTCGTGATAAAAAGAATAAAAACAGTGAAAAAATAAACTTTTTGAAACAAGATTTAAAATGAAAAAGCTACAAACTTTATGAAAAGGAGGACTAAATCACAAGTAAAATTTCATATCCTTTTTTAATAAATAACTTCAAGACAAAAACAACTAAATCTAATAAGATTAGGGGTATGTTTGTTTTGGACGGTAAATTTTGCATTTGAGATTTTAATATTTATATTCAAGTCGATTCTATTTTGAGATTTAGAATTATAATTTTATAAGAGTCAATCTTATATATACCTACAAATTCTATAGTTAAATCTCAATCTACTTAAATTCCAAAACAAACATAAAATATACAAAGTGATTAGAATTTCAAAATTTACTAAATATTAAAATTCTCAAAATTGATCCCATAAATGAATACATGGGTCATATTCTATTTCAATCTTTCCACGCGTGAGAACCACTAATTAGGATTAGTAAATGTAGATTATTGTTGAAGAAAACAGCTAAAATCAATTAATTTTGTATAAACAAAATAACCATTTAAGACATAGAATGGAATAAATAAATTAACAAGCAAACCGTGAGGATTAAGTAAACTTACGTTCTTACCCCTGACGTGACCCGACCCGGTCCGGTCCGCATTTAAGGCATTTAGACTGAAGTTGACTTTTACCTATAAATGCAAATATCCCGCGGCTATTAACTGGAAATAATCCAGAGAGACCGCGTCGCACTGTAACATTGTGCACCCTAACAAACAAGTTCATGGACCTCATTATAAACCCACAAATGCCACACTTCTACCACTAAACCCCCCCTCTCTCCCTCACACACACACAAACGCCTCAGGATTTTCTAATTTCCAGGATTTTGCGCATATTAATCTGTTGATCAACGGGATTGTGGTTTCTTCTCTGCGTGATAATGGAGAACATGATGGGTTTGCTCAGAATTAAAGTCATCAAAGGGATAAACCTTGCTAAAAGAGACACTTACAGCAGCGATCCTTACGTTATTGTTCGGATGGGGAAGCAGGTTTGCTTTATTCCTTTCCGTTACGATTTTCCTGTCAATTTACATTTTCAATTACTATATTCTCTGTTTTTATCCATCGATTGTGCCATTTTTGTTTTGTTCCGTTGTTTGATCTCGATCGGCGTATAAACTTGGCTGCTGTCGAAACTGTTCATACATTTCTGCATTTTTGTTGTTTTTGTTTAGTGTTTGGTGTGAAACCGAATCAAAATCTGCATAATTTCTCGTACCTAAAAATTTGGTGATCCTGAGAGAGACTCTGTTCAACTTTTTTAGGGGAAAATTGCCGGATGTGTAACCTAATCCATATCAGTTACACCTGATCAGGTTTAGCTAATAATAAACGCTTTTTTTTGTGTTCAGATGAAAAAATGAAAATGAAATTAGGATCATGTTTGATGTGTGTTTGCCGCCTTCTATTTCTTGTTTTGAATGTGATTTTATATAATATAAGGAAGATTGTATGTGTTGATATTGGATTTTAGTTTATCTGTATATTTAGATTTGAGATCCATGAACTCGGTACATTTCCTTTTGATCTAAATGTACCTTAAACGTCAAACAAATACTAATTTAAATTTCCTTGTGAAATCAGAAATTAAAGACTCGTGTAATGAAAAAGAACTTGAATCCTGTATGGAATGAAGAGCTTACTCTAACCATTGCTGATCCAAATCATCCAATCAAGTTGGTAGGTTCCTCATTCATTCTGCATATCTGATCTTCGATTTGATTCTCATATACGCCGTTACAATAATGATAAATGTTATGAATAAAAAATTGCAGCAAGTGTACGACAGAGACACATTCACTCTAGACGACAAAATGGGGGATGCAGAATTCGACGTTAAGGAATTCGTAAGGGCTTTGAAGGTGAAGCTAGAGAATGTTCCTTCTGGAACTGTGATCACCAAAGTGGCACCAGGCAGGGAGAATTGCTTGTCTGAAGAAAGCCCGATTTCGTGGGAAAACGGTAAGGTAACACAACATATGTTCCTAAGGCTTAGGAATGTTGAGTGTGGTGAAATAGAGATTCAGTTGCAATGGATTGATATCCCTGGCGCCAGAGGTGTTTAGTTGTGTTTTTATTTCCAGTATAATGTATAGTATAGTTAAGCCTCTATGTTAAGAGGGTGTTACCATCAACAAGAATATAATAATTACATGTTACTGTTGGATAGATTAACAGTTTTATGTGTAAGGAATTATGTAATGAAGAGTAATTTATCAAAAATTTATTAAGTTTATAGGGGATTCATATGCAAATTTGCCCCATGTAGATTGCATTGGGTTTTGATTAGCAAATCTACGCTATAGTATTTGTGAAGTTTATACTAATGAACAAGATTTAGGGACAACAAAACTATCATTTAGGGGGATTGCTTTGTGAAAAGGGTATGGAGCCAAGGAATGTAAGTTGAACCAAATATTAGTGTTGGTAGGGGTGTCAGGTGTGCAACTGTCGGTTTGGTTAACCAAAACCACCCATAAATCGTAAACCAAAGCATAAATTGTAAGAGGAGTTTAGGAAATCTCACGAGGAGCTTCGTGCTCAGGAGGATAAGTTTGAAGCTGACAAAGATCAAAGTTTTAAGACCCTCGTCTTCCAGAAGAGGTCCGAATGTCCGATGAGTTAGATGCGCAACATTATACGCTCTAAGCACTCTTCAACATTTGATGGACACTTCCATTCGTTAGCTATCTAAGACAGCTCGTCCCAAACTGTCTTGGACAACACTGCGAACGCACTGAAAAATGAGAGCATACAAATGATATATGGTCTTCAAAAGAATTGTTCAACTATTGAGAATCAGGTGAAGGAGATTAGATTGATAATAAAATGTCTTTATCGTGTAGGTGATAATAAACGTAGAATTTAAAATCAAAACATGCCTATCAAGTAAGAGGGAGTAGCGAAAATGGCCCATCATTTTAGGGGAATAGCAATTTATGCTCTCAAACACATGTAAGTTTTTTTTTTTTTTTTTTAGGAGAAACACATGTAAGTTTTTACTACAGTTATTCCCATTTTTCGGCGAATTCAAGGAAAAATGATACATATCAAATTGTTCGTCTCGCCAAATTGGTACATTCAATTGCTCGTTCTACATACTACGTACAACTTCACAAATTTAAGTTTGAATGATTCTTTCACGTCAATTTTTAATTGACCAAATTTCATCCATTTTACGACAAATTGAAGGTAAATTTATACATCAAATTGTTCATATTCCAAAGTTCATCATTTTCATATATGACTCTCTTTCAATTAGCTGGAAAATGACTAAAAATTGGTTGAGAAAGTGCTATATTGCCGCAATGGAAATTTGTTTACGAATCGAGTTAAAGTTTTACAGATTAAATCAGCCAACAAACTAATATTTTATTTTGTATGAAGTATTACTTCACAACATATCAATCTTTTCTGAAAGAATTAAATTTTAATTAAAATAGAGTTGAAATTGCACTAATTGCACAAGTTTATATAAACATGTGACTATAATTTTTGCCACATAAATCATCTGTGAGGCAATCTCACTGATTCCATGAGAAAAAGGGGAAAATGAAGAATTGTAGGCGTGTCAAATTAATGAGTTCGAGATTCATATGATAAAAAAAAATTCCCATAGTAGGGTTGTTTCATTATTATAATGACAACAATTTACACTTATTTAAGAAGAAGAATAAAACAAAACCATATAAATGAAAGTGACATTTCTTTGATGACTTATATAGTTATATGCAGTTGATTCTACTAAACTTATTTATTGAATATGCACTACTTTGTTACGTAGGGTGCTTCAATACGGAATTTGCAAATTTAATTATATAGACAACTTTTTATTGTGTGAAACTATATAATATTATATATGTGGTTTGAGACAAATTCAAATTAAATACTCTCTATGTACTTTTAAAAGTTGTCAATTTTGAAAGTTTATCAATTTCAATTTTTTTTTTGTTAGCACTCACTATTTCTCTTCATTTTTAATTTTATCTTTTATATACTTTTTCAGTTTTCTACCTCTGTGTATATATTTCAATAATTCACTATATATATAATACTATATTTTTTAATTATTGTTTAAAAAGTAAATGAACGGATTTTCAAAGGAACGGAGTGGGTATGAAACTCACGGAATTTGCAATTTTAATTAGATTTTTTTTTTTGTAATGAACTTCTATATAGTATCAGTTGTGGTTTGAGAGGAATTCAAATTAAATACGATGTTTTAGTTATCTCCTTATCCCTTTAATATTTTTTTTTTCTTGCTTTTGAATTTTGATATGCTGCGTAAGACAATCCATAAATTATTTCTTTTTAAAAAAAGGAACTATGAGATAGAATCATTCTTACGATTTCTTCTTTGATGACTTCTCTGACAAAGTCGATAGATACATCTCATTTAGGTCGGCCCGTTAAGCGCATCCCTAATTATGAATTCGTGATACGATTAATGGGTAAATAAATAAGACATACACAAATAAATATGTATAAATATTCTAAAATATGTGTAAATAAATAAAATATATACAATACAAATAAGATGTATGTATGAACACTTTAAGATATTTTCGACCTTTTACAAGATTCTAGATATCTAGAATTTGGATGTGTAGAATTTGGATGTGTAGTGGCACCCTTGGTTAAATAATGTCTTCGCCTCTAAATTCAGTGATTTTTTTTTCTTTCTAAAACTGTGCATCGAATACTTGTTGAATTCCAACAAGTAATAATTTGTGTATCGAATTGCAACTATTATCTTTAAACTAGATATGGACATGACATCTAACATTGCTAGCGCGCTCGACTGCCATATCAACTTAAGTTACATTGAAATTAGTGCATCGAATTACAATTTGTAAATAGTTCAAGTATAATTTAAACAATACTTCGTAATAAGAATTAATATACACGAATTAATTATTCACCTCTCTATAATTAGTTAGCATGCACTTTTAGATAAAACAAAATTCTTTCATGATATAATATCAATTTTACATTAATTGATGAGAAGAGAAGGCATTTATCGACATATTATTGAGACTAAGTCATTTCGATCAAGTGTATAGTAAAATTAGTGAGCGTGGTGCAGTCCTAATGCTATTTATCGACATATTATTGTAGAAACAAAATAAATTTAAAGGATCGAAAAATAAGCTAAAAGTATACCATCGAAAACACATACATATAAATTAATAAAAAAAATTGCAAAAGTAAAAAAATTATCCGAGTTGATCTTTTATTTGAGTGGTAAGGGCAATCACTTAATTAACTACATTAACTTGTAATTCGAGCTAGTATTATACAATGAAGGGCCTCTACCTATATGTACGATCCCTAATCATACTTTTGTGCCATATATTAGGATTCAAATCCTTTTACCAATTACTCAAATGTTCATTGAAGTAATAAGTGTAAAATAGTGGAGGTTCTAATGTATTAATTTTATACACAAATTGAACAATCAGATCTCACACCCATACATATTAACACATGCAAATATCCAATAGTATATCAAAAATTAATCATGCATCAAACATATAAATTAATAAAGGGTTGGTCTGCTATGGACTCGAATGCATGTTGTGCACCCTAGTCCATGTTGCACTTTTCAGTTTACTGACTTACACTTTTTGATAAATGGTGTTGCACTTTTCAATTATTAAACTGTATAATAATATTTTTAGTAATAATTGAAAAGTGCAACACCATTTACCAAAAAAATGTAAGTCAGTAAACTGAAAAGTGCAACATGGACTAGGGTGCACAACATGCACTCGAGTGCATACTAGACTTTCCCATTAATAAAATTGATTGAACATGCAAAGCCCATTAATTTAATCATCTTAATTCAATTAAAACATAAATAATCACACAAGAATACTAGTTCATCAATTTAATTATAACCCAAAACCTTTTAGGTGATGCAATATTAATTAAAATTCAAGATAAAATATATTAAGATTAAACCCTCTTTGATCTTGAAACAATTAAAAAAATAAGCATCCTCGATCTTAATTCATCTCATTAGGGAATATTGGGAGGCGATAGAGCTTTAATTTTATTCTATGGGTCTTACTATAATTACATATAGGGATAATATAGGAAGAAAAGTGAAAAAATAATTAAAACGACAAACATTTTATAATGAAATTTAAGTCTAAAAACGATAAACAATATTATAAAATGGTGGGAGTAATTAATAAGGAAGAGTCTGGTACGACACTGAGCTAGGTTGGATTATAGGAAACGATGCATATGACTAATGGAGAATGTATTTAAATAGCCATATATATATGAAGGCTTCATTTAGAATATTATTGCACAAAATTATATAAGTAGATATGGTAAAGAATAATTTAGTTGTGAGGAAAGGTGCATGGACAGAAGAGGAAGATTCCCTCTTGAGGAATTGCATTGAAAAGTTTGGAGAAGGCAAGTGGCATAAAGTACCTCTTAGAGCTGGTAATATTTATATATAGATTAACATTTATATTTGTCGAGCGAATTGTAGCGATGTTGGCGTCATTCCTTTTGGAGTGATTCGTTTTTGGGCAATATAGTTTTTAAATTTTTGCTAAAAAAAAATTAACATTTATATTTGTTTTTGTGATACATATAATTTAAATTTTGTGATTAATACTGACAGGGCTGAACAGATGCAGAAAGAGTTGTAGACTTCGATGGTTGAATTATTTGAGACCAAATCTCAAGAAAGGCTACTTCAATAAAGATGAAACTGATCTTGTTCTAAGACTACATAAATTATTAGGAAACAGGCAAGTCTTACATATTTTTAATTTATAATATATTTTATCATGTTATGTGGATATGTAACTCAAAAGATTCACTCCTTACATCTCTTAATAATTTGCACATGATGTCTCGAAAAAAACTTGGACACCCAAAACATTGTCACTTAATTGGGTCCAACACATGCACAAATCAACTATTTTTTTTTTTTTCATAAAGATTTATAAAATCATCCATATAACATTTCATTTTCTTATTTTGTCCAAGCACATATTGAATTATTCAACAAATCATACTTAAAAGTTGCGGATGCAGATGGGTACTGATTGCTGGTAGACTTCCTGGAAGAACAGCTAACGATGTGAAGAACTTTTGGAACACGCATATTCTCAAGAAGTCAAAGTCGTTGTCATCGTTAAAAAATAGTGAACAAACTGCGGAAACCAAAACCCTAATCATTAAACCCCGACCTAGGGTCTTTTCCAAATCGATTTTTTCGAGTGAAGAAGACAACAAAACCGACGACACAAAACAAGAACATGGCACGAACACTAAGCCATATTCATTTGCATCATTGTCCCAAGATGATGAGAGAAATTATAATAGTGCTGAATTTTCATTATCGATAGATGAATGCATTAAGTGGTGGCTTGAAACTTCGGGAGACGACGGTGATGAACCATTAGTTACGCAACCCCTATTTTCTCCAAGAGAGATCAATCAAAAGATTATGGAATTTACTAGTTTAGTGGCAGACTAAATTTGATTAGTTTCCCCTTGCCTTTGTATTTTAATTATTTAGTATTATTTATATTTTATATAGTCTTAGAGTTTTGTTTAGGTTTTGATTAATTATTAGTGGGTCGGACTTTTAGGATTTATCTATTATAAATACGAGTCTCAAGAACATTGTAAGGGGAGTTGATTGAATAGAAAATTATTGGGTTTTATCCATTTTGACGTGTTTTATTTGTGTTCTTCCAGTATTCATTTTCAATCAATGAATTATCACTTTTAATCTCGTTTACGTATCTTCCGGGTATTCGTAGAATCAACGGATTTACGTGTGTATTGTGCTTCCTCCTCCATCACTTTTTCATGCCTATGCAGGCCTAATTTGTACTCCGTATATATTAAAGTGAAAATTATGAATATCGATCATCATTGACGGACGCAGTAAGGGAATTGGGCAATTGGCCCACAATTTTTTATATATATATATATATGTATTTTTTTTAAAGTAATTATTTATATCATTTTCTAATAAAATTACTTGAAGCCACTTCAAATATAAAAATAATTCACAAAATAGATACATTTACAATATTTTTTTATTTTTAAAATTATCATTTATTTTAGATCCACATTTTCTCTTATTAATACACCTCACTAAAAAATTTTTTACACCTCACAAAATCTATTTTATACTTTATTAAATCATCCAAATTAAATGATTCTCACTTATTTGATCTCACACTCCACTAAATTCACATTTCTTAAAAAGCCAATCAAATATACAAGACGGAGAGTATATTTTAAGTTCTACATTTGACTAATAATGACTAATGTCTCAGCGGATTGAGGTTGTATCTTAAATTTTAACACTGTTTCACATACTATAGGCTAGAACAATCAAAATTATTTTCTTTCAAAACATAACAAAAGTCGTTAAATTTAAATTAATGAAATGAGATATATTGAAAAATTTATAATATTTTTTTTTGTATATATAATACTTTTTTTTCTTTTTTTTTTTGTATTAATGTAAATTTGGACCCAATCTGTAATTTCTGGATCCACTGTCGATCATGATTCATAATTTATACCCAATATTCAATAATTAAAAATAGTAGAATCTTATGATCGAAAAATTTACAAATGAAAGACCACCACCCAAAAAAAAAGAGAAAAAAAAAATAGAGGCCGGCACGCAGGGGTGGGGGACGGCGGATGAGTCCACACTAGGGGTGGGTAAATATACCGAAATTTCGGTATACCGAGCTTTTCATACCGAAAAATATCGAAATTATTGAAATTTTCGGTATACCAAAATTTTCGGTACGGTATGATATTGTACCGAAATTTCAGGTACGATAACGGCATGGAAAATGATCATACGGTATGAAATGGTATATCGATATACCGAAACCTTAATAAAATAATAATTTTATATTATTTTAAAATTAAAATAACTTTAATTATTAAAACATAAATAAAATAAACCTTAAATAATTAATTTCAGTATAAAAATGCTTCAATATTTTGGTATGAATTGGTATACCGTATTTTGATATGAAATGATGGTTCAATATTTTCGATATGAATCGATATATCGATATGATACGGTATACCAATATACCGTATCGAAAATTCGGTATACCGAAATTACGGTACGGTAAAAATTTCATCGTAATCTCGGTACGGTAACGGTATGAATTTTTTCAATATCGAATTTTTCGATATGATAACGGTATGGTTCAGTATGGTCGGTATACCGTACCGAACCACCCCTAATTCGCGCATAGGGGTGGGGGCAAGCTTGCAGGCAGAGCGGTGCAGAAAAAAAAGAAAAAGGAAGATGGGCTGGCGGCGACGCTCGAAAGACGGAGGAGGAGGCTTGGTGGGGACGGCGACAGTTTGGTGGAGGGGGAAATGAAGAGTACAAGATTAGGGTTTTTAAAAAAATAAGAAGAAAAAAGGAAATAGAGAAAAAAAGAGATTATGATATTTTTGGTATTTTAGGGGAGTACATCTAACAAAACCCATTTTAAGGGGAGTTCATGTATGAGAGAGTATATTTAACAAGTCTGGAGAGGTATATAGTCTGGCACTTAATTTTTTTTAGATTTTTGGCCCAGCACACTGGCAAACAGTGTAGTAAATGGGCCAAATTTCATAACCTACCAGGCCCAGTCTAACTGAATTCACTTGGGGTTTGACTATTTACACCTCCATTTCGAAGAGATGCACCCTACCTTTTATTTAATTAATAAAATAATCATGTAAAAATAAAAAATACCCTTCATTTAAATAAAGCATACTAAATGCACCCCATTACTGAACGCACCCCTATTGTCATTCCTCAACCACTACTTCCGACCGACATCCACACCATTTCCGATAATCAACATACCAAAAAAATCCAGATTTTTTTTAAAAAAATAAACAGAAAAATTGCATATTTTTTTTATAAATTTCGACCAACCAGTGTCGACCATATACACTCCCGTCGACAACGTTTTGTCGATGAAAGTGTAAATGGTCGATTCTAGTTGGTTGAAAAAAATATAAAAAAAATTCGACCATTTTAGGTGGACCAAATACACTCTCGTCGATAAATTGTTGTCGACGGGAGTGTATTTGTTCCACCTAAAATGGTCGAAAATTAAAAGAAAAAAGAAAAAAAAAATAGAAAACTGGAGGAGTCGGGAACTGAAAACCGAACGGGGGCTGTGGGAATAAAATCTCAGAAAAAAAAAAGGTGGGGAGAGGGAGGGCCCGCGACGGCCCTGTGCAGTGGCTGGACCGCTGCGGCGGGGGAGGGGGCCATGACGGCTGGTACACGGGGGAGTGGCGCGAAAGCCGAAGTAGAGGGAGGGGCGCGACGCCCGCAGCGACGTGGGAGGGGCGCGACGCCCGCAGCGACGTGGGAGGGGCGCGACGACCGACGGTGGGGCGGAGGAGGCGGTGTGTGGGATGGGGATGGGGATGGGGAGAAATGAAGAGATTGAAAGGAAAATTAGGTTTTGTTGTAGAAAATTAGGGTTTGGTGGGGGAGTGTGGGTAGTAATATGAATTTTAAAGAGGTAAGGGCATTTATGACAACTAAGAGAGGGTGTGACCCAATTTTGAGGGAGTGTATAAATCGGGGGAATGCATCCCTCCGAAATGGAGGTGTAAATAGTCAAACCCATTCACTTGTGAATTTTCAGTTCAATCTTGATAGTTAATGGGCCGTCGTAGGACATTTTAATTTTGTGTGAATTGGGTTTGTTTTTTGGCCACGGCTCCTCCCTTTTATTATGTTTCCACCCCCAACAATCATAAATTTTTTTAACTTCACCACTTCCACTTTTTTTTTTCATTCCAAATTTAAAAAATACCGTCATAACTGAACCACCGCCATCGTGTCGTAGCACCACCTCACCCTTCACACTCCATGGTCAAAGGTAAGTTTTGAGTTTTTTTTTTACACAAAATCATCATTATTTCGAGAAAATTCTACAAAATATCATTTTTTCGGAAAAAAGTTTCACAAAATGTGCGTTTTGAGTTTTTATAAAGAAAAATCGGAATTTTTTTTCGAGTTTTTCAATTAAAATCGCCACAAAGTTTTTTTTTTTTTGACAAAAACTCAAAAAATGCACATTTAGTGGAATTGTTTTTTAAAAAAAATCATTTTTATTGAACTTTTTTTTGAAAAGATGACATTTTTGTGAATTTTTTTTTTGAAATAATTACTAGAAATAATACAGTCTTTTTATCTTATACTTCAAAAAATAAATGGGGGTGGAGTGAAAACATAATAAGGGGTATTTCCGTGGCCTTGTTTTTAAAGTTTTGAACCTGGTCGGGTTTTGTCATAATTTGTCCAAAGTATGCATTCCTTGTAAATAAAGTTTACACACACTCATCAAGTTTGCTTTCTCTTAATAATGAGTGCATCTGTGCATACTGCATAGCTCCCCGTGATTATGACTTTTAAGTGTAATGCTCCTATACTGTTCAAACTTTTAGGTGAAACATAATTATTTAATGATATTTGAATCTTAAACTCACCTTCAAACGTTTTTTATTCAATTTCTGTTGAAAGCAATTTCACTCATATTATATTGTTTATTCGACGAGTCTCTTTTTTAAAGAATATATGTGATAATTCGATCCACGAGTGATGAAGCGCTGAGTAATAGAAAATTAATATAAACGAATCGATTTCACACATCTCTACAAGTTCGAACTTTTATATAAGACAAAATGGATTCACTTTCAAAATTAAAGAGAATAATTATGTATAAAAAATAAGGTTATATTAGTAAATTAAGTATAAAAATATTACTCGAAAAGAAAATCGATCATGTGGGATTTCCATTAAAGGAAACTCAGGCTATTTAATTAGAATGGTTATGACTTATGATTATTTGAAGAGTTGGTGATGATTGATGAACACTGTAAGTGGTCCTAATCAGTCATGTCTCCTCTATTTCAAACACCTTCATATTAAATGTAATCGATCTATATTGTAAAAAAAAAAAAATGTAATCGATCTATACCCATAAATGCTAATTAAAAAAAAATGTCAATTTACCTCTCTGAAAAGGAAGAGAGAAAAATAAAAATACATAAATATATTTCTAATAAAAATGAGAAATTATAGAAATTTATATAAATGTAGTTTAGAGATATGAGTTGAAAAATAGTTAAAACGATAAACTTTTTAAAACAATATTTAAAGTTAATAGTGAAAATAATGGGGAGAATGATACTTTTTTATCAACACATTTATATTGTCCAATTTAATTATTTACGTTATATATAAATGTTTACACGTGTATATATGATTTCAATTCCTCAATCTCATTCAAATACATATTCAAACATATTACTCCGTATTATTTTTTAGTCACAGTTGTATGCAATTGATTTATTGAACCACAAATTTAACTTAATTCTAATTTGATGGATCAAAAATTTAATTGAACCATTCAGAATATATATCTAAATTATTTAAATTGAATTGTATGCATAATCCAATTGCATACAAAAATTTATATTCCTTTTATATCTCTATTACAAATCACATCAATACTTTTCTTACACAAACTCGTTATAGCCAGTACTTTTCTTATACATGCATTTTACTCATTATATGCATTAAATAAATGTAAATTTCATTTAAGATTTAATGACGCGATAGTCGCATTTTATAGTTTTACAACTGATCGTATGCTTTTATAAATTTTGTGACAAGTTTCACAATAATATATTTTTTATACAATTAAATTGATTGATTATCTTTTACACACAACTTAATGATTTTTTTTATTGCAACACTTGTATGAAACATTTCATACATAAAATATACTCCCCCGTCCTAAGGAAAGCTCTCCATGAGCTTCGGGCACGGAGATTACGAAATACTAATACTCTATAAGTAGATGTATTAGAGATGATGTGATTGAAAGAGAGAAGAATATAATGAAACGTGAGAGACAATAGTTACCCAAAAAAGGAATGAGTAGCTTTCATTGGGACGGATAAAAAAGTAAAGTTGAGTAGCTCTCACTGGGACGAGGGAGTATCTAACTAAAAAAAAATTACAGGAAAACTTGCTTTGATTGTGACTTTTAAAGTGTTATGTATTATATTATTGAAGTAATATAATTGAATTAATTTCACAGTTTTCTACAAATTCAAAGACATAATTATTTCATGATATCAAAGTCTTAGACGCACTTCCAAACATTTTGAATTCAATTTTCGCTAAAAGTAACTTCACTCATATTATATTGTTCATTCGATGTGTCTCTTTCTTAAAGGTTATAGATGATAATTCGGCCCACGAGTGAGGAAGAGCAACATGAAATTAATATAAAAGAATCGATTTCACACATCTCCACAAATTCGAACTTTTAGATAAGACAAAATACGCTCACTTTCTAAATTAAAGAGAATAATTATGTACTCCCTCTTATTCAAAATATAGGTCACTTTTTAGAGTTATGTACACATATTAAGAAAATTAATGACTTCTTACGATACCTCTTATTAATTTCTCTAGAATTATACACTTACATTAAAATAGGGAAAATATCACTTTTGATCATCGAAGTTTACCTCTTTTTCAAATTTGGTCACCCACATTTAGTCAGTATCAGAATTGGTTTATTATTTTCTATTAAAATTGATCCTCTCATGTTAGTGATCAATCTGTCACTGGCTAACGGAGAAAGAGTTTTGAGCGCGAAATCTCCTAAAATCACATAGGTTGAAGAATTCCAAAAGAAAAAAAATTGACATCTCATAATGAAACAAACGCTGAAGTGAAGCATGTGGAACCTTTAGTCGTGGAGCCTGAAGAAATATCCATTGGAGAATCTCAATCAATCAGTGTGAAAAATACTCCAGCAAGCAATAAAGTACCATGGAGTAACATTCAAACAAAGAAACAAAAATTACCAGTACATCTACCCTATGTATTTCTTATTTCAATTCAATGTTTAAGTTTTTTTTGTATGAATTATGTTATTATTATATTTATCTGTGTAATAGGTCAGAAGGAATTCTCATGCATCTTTTAAAACATGTGTTGATTAATCAACTAACCCTTTTCAGGGTAGCTAAAAATTATCATTAAGTTGTTAATAATTATTTAACTCAAATTATGAATTTATTTAACTCAATTATGAATTTATTTATTATCATCTCATTGTTGTTGATTTACTTTTCATTTTACATGGTAGCCAAAGAAATGAGAAACTCATAAGGTATGAGATGTGAAATTAATGAGAAATTTTAGAAATTGGGGTTTTGGAAAATGGGAAAAATAACTTTGGATTTTGGGGAATGGTGGTGAATTTGGCGTTCAAAATTTCTTGCCTCAGTTAGTCATGACAGATTTACTAACAAATCAATTTTAATAGAAAATAATAATTGAGTGACCAATTTTAATAGTGACTAAATGTGAGTGATTAAATTTGAAAAGAGGTAAATTTGATATTTTCTCTTAAAAATACTTATTATCTGTTTTAGGGTAATTTAGTAGTAATTAATTTACAAATGAAAAATCAAAACGAATAGAATAAAATATAATAAATAAGATTATATTATTAAATTAAGTAGAAAAATATTACTCCAAAAAAAAATCATGTGGGGATTTCCATTAAAGGAAATTCAGCCTATTTAATTAGAATGGTTATGATTATTTGAAGAGTTGGTGATGATTGATGAACACTGCAAGTGGTCCTAATTAGTCATGTCTGCATATTAAATGTAATCGATCCATACCCATAAATGCTTCACGGGTGTCACTAAAATCAATCTTTTTTTAAATTAAAATACTAATTAAAAAATGATAAAAAAAATGTCAATTTACTTATTATAATGTTTACAAAATTATCCCTCAAAATTCTACTAATTATTTTATTATTTTAATTTGTGTGTTCAATCTCCTATGAAAGCTTTTCATAGAGGAGTATTAATTTACATATTTTAATTTCATACTTCATCCGTTAAGTGTCCAATTTAATATTTGCACACCTTTTCAATGAATAATAATGTTAAATGGATAATGAGATATTGAGGTAGAGATAAATAAAAAAAATAAAAAGTAGAAATAAATAGAAAACATAAAAAGTAGATGATGTAGAACGAGTGGCGTTGCAATTTTTGAAGAAACGAGAGTATTCGATGAATTTTTTAAGTTTTAAGAGGCAGAACCCGATTTTGGCAAGTGAACACATTTTTTCAGGTGGAATCGATGCTACGAGTCAAACACAATGCTTTGCTGTGATGTGTGACGTTTTTTGTCCAAATTCCATCGTTTGAGGGGTAAAAAATGTGTGTTATTTTTGTAATTTCCAATTGTTACTAAAGTTTTCCTTTTTAATTACTTTTCAAACATTGTGGAGACAGTTTTTAAAGATTTTAATATTATTGAATACAAATTTTTATTTTTCTCAAGATTTGGGTATTCTTTGAATTAACTATTCTTTGTTTGTTTGTTATTTTGATTCACACTGCATCTGTAGAGATATATAAAATGAAAAAGATAGGAAAAGACAACGGAAGGTTGAAAAAAAAAATGATAACTTGATTTGGAATATTTTAAATCGTAAAATGAGTCACATAGCCTGGGAATATAAATTTGTACAGACTTATAATTCGTGCAAATCAATTCACATCTTCAATTCAATGTATTCGAATTCAAATCTTGCATGCACATGATTCTATCTATAAATTCATTGATGCAATGGAAATATTAATAGTGAATATAGCTATCAGTAAAATAAACTTGAAATTAAAGTTGATCGAAATTTTATGAAAATGATGAAGATTTAACATGATATTAATAAAAAAAAAAAAACTACTTTTATACAAAGGTGTAGAAGAAGTCTAAAATTGATAATAAGACGAATTGACGTTGCCTAAATATTTATTTTTTCTCTATAAAAATTTCAAGCAATAAATACGAAAAGCTAGTTTAACTAAAGTGAAACATTGCAAAAATGGTAGGGTGTTATGAATTATTTTATTTCCATATTGAGTTTTATATAGTATATATATGTTTCATTCATCATGCATGAATATATTTAAGTGCAACGAATTAATGTAAACATGTATACAATGAAATGATATTATACATGAATATATTTAATTAGTTACAAAGAATTGGTTGATGCATGAATATAATCAATGAAACATATATGAATTCATTTATTTTCAATACATATGTACTAAATTTGCTGAAAGTCTCTCTTTAATTTTAATTAATAAATATTAATTTATCGATAAATTAATATCTCTTTAAATTAATAAAATTTCATAGTCCCAAGGTTATTAATTTATAGAGGTTATAATGTAACAATAATAATATAATACACTATTGTCACAAGTATCTTAATTTGACATAAAATTTCAACTTCATATACTCTTTCACCTCAAACTATTACTTACCCCGTCTTATAATACCTTTCACACTTTTACAATAAAAACTCTTTTATAAACTTCAACTTTACAATATCCACAAATTTACATAAAATGTCATTACTTTTGAGTTCATCCATACACACAAGTCAAGTCATTTATTTACTTTATACATAAAAGTTTACAAAATTACCCCTCAAAACTAGCTCTACTCATTACTCCCTACGTCTGTCTATAAGCTTCCTATTTTACTATTTTGATTCGTCCGTCTATAAGCTTTTCATACCCTTTTTGGTAAATACTTTTAATTTTTTATTCTTACACTTCACTTTATATCTTATTTTTCTCTCTATCTCTCTCCTCACTTATACTATATCTATTATTTAATCACTTTTTTTTAATCTCTGCATCAAAAAGTAACGAAAAATTTATATACGAACGAGGGAGTATTACATTTTCTTAAAAAATGTGCTCACTTACCCATGAAAGATATTCCCGAATGAAGGAATTACTATTAATGAGACTTGTCTAATTTCCCATCCAAAGTTGTCATATCACCCTAAAGTGGAAAAAGAATACACTCTTTTTTTTTTTTGGAAAAAGGAAAAAGAATACACTCTTAAAAACAACTGCAAATAAAACAAAACCAATATAAGCATATAAAATGTGGTCGACATAAAATGACGGGGTGACATTACGACATTTGATTTTTTTTGTTTGTAAGACTTTGTCTATTTATTGAATGGTAGGAGTATATATTACCCATCCGCCATCTACTACTAATAAATGCACTACTTTGTCGGTAATGTAGATTGCTTGAATAATTTTTTTTTTTTTTAATGTACAAATGAAATTAATCATTTGAGTAGAAGGTACTCGAAATCCGTTACATAATATCCGCAGCGTAATAAGCCGGGTACTCCAATTTAATACAAATTACAATAATAGGATGTATATAATTTTGGTATCCAACTAATTCAAAAATCAATTTTACCGTTCATTACCGAGGAACTCAATTAAAATCAAAGTAAAGCTCTATATAAACTGGTTCAACATAAATTGTTTGTATCAATTTTGAACCTGAAACATATATAGAGATGAACATACCTCTTAATTTCAAGTCTACATTACCAAAGTAGCCTTTGTGGTTTTATAACATGAGTTTAAAATTCAATGATGAATTGTGTTCAAAACTGTTGATTAGGAAAATATGAGGTTACTAACTTTATCGCGGGACAATTTATTAAAATAATAATTTTAAATATAATAGTAGTAGTTTTTTTTTTATATAGTTTTTTTTTTATAAATGGTAAGATTAAAGCTTTTCCGTTCATTCCATCTCTCTCTTGTTGGTTAATACGTCTTACACTTTTTAATTTTGATTATATAAGTATATATACATTTTAACAATTAGTCAATTGATTGACAATTGTAGATAAACTAATAGGTCAATCCTGACGTGATCGCGTGCAATTTTTTATTTATTTTTAGTTAGGTATCATGTCTTTGTATATATGTTTTGTTTGACACTTTTTAATTATGTGAATATTTGGTGATAAAACAAAAATAATAACCATAATCTTTTTCTATTTATGTAATTTTAATACTTATATTGAAAATATATATTAAAATTTTGATATAAAACAAATCTTTGACTACAAAATAAACATTATCAGACTAAAAATAATCAAATAAAAAAATATCTTTAAAATTCCCAAATTCCCAAATACCTTATCAAAACTACCATTTTTTTTTTTTGAATTACTCAATTTTTTTTATTAAAACCTTACTTATATTTTAATATTTTAAATAAAAAAATCTAATTAAAACCTCACATTTACAGGAATATCCACGTGTTTTCATTTTTACATTATATTTTCTAAGAATGTCAGGTTGTTAAAAATTAATACATTAAAATCACGTTATACAGTTTAGTTTTGTTATGTGTCATAATATCATTGATTAATTTGTCATTGATGTTAAAATAGAAAGTCTTACCTTGAGTTCAAAAAAAAAAATTGGCAGGACCTTAAGTTCAAATTAAAATCAATTAATATGTTGTTTTAATTTAAATAATCAATAAGATAAATTCATTTGATATATAATTTTATCGTAAATAGAATTCAAAAAAAAATTATTCAAAAAATATAAATAATTACATGATAAAATTTTGAATTATAAAAAGTTCACATATGAAATTTTATTAGTGTATCTTTTAAAATATAAATTATACTATTGTTTAAATTATTAAACTATTATAAATGGTAAATATTAACTTTTATCAAATATACGCAAGGTTAACTCTATATAATATATAGTCAATTAAATGAAACCGGGGAAGACATATATAATTATAGATATTGAGAGTCCCAGAGATTTTACTATTTTGGTCCAAATTAATGGTGCCAAAATGCTACCGTGGTACATAATTATTAAGAATATATGATAACTATACCTCTTGAAGAATGCCTTTTATTTAATTTATTAAATAGGTTAATAGGAAAATATATATATATATATATATATATATATATATATATATATTATAGCAGATGTACGGAAAATCGTATGTACACGTTACAGATGAAATTAGCGATGAATTTTTTTGTAACTATATGGTCACTAATTATTATCGATAAAGTCATTAAATTCATTAGTAATATCGACTGTAAATATCGTCGGACGCCACCCGTCGACCAAGTAAAATATATACGATCCATTTGATACCGGGTAAAAAATATTTAGCAACCGTTTTCGACTGTATTAGACGGTTAATCTCGTAGCTAATAAAGAAAAAATATAAATTTATTTATTTAAATATAATAATTAATAATATCTTCGCTAAATAACTAAAAATAATTAGTCACGTTTGGTTCCAAACTTCCAATCGCTGTCCGTAGAATTTATAAGTTTGTCGTTTTGCGTACGTCCTTCTAAATAGGCACCACAAAAAAATGTGAGAATGGCGAGGGGAAGGCAACAGATTCCCCCTCACTAATCAAGAAGGCAACGGCTATGGGCGTTGCTATTTTATAGGCAACGGACTTTGGGAAAATCGTTGCCTTTTGGCAACGGTATATGGCCGTCGCCTTTTGGCAAGGGCGTGGAGGCCGTCGCCTTTTCGCAACGGGGCCCAGCCGTTGTCAATTGGCAACGGGGCCCAGTCGTTGCCTTTTCGCAACGGGCCCACTGTCGTTGCCAAGGCCGTCGCCTTTTTGTTAACTTTTAAAAAATGAGAACCTGGGTTTCGAACCCAGATCTCTAAGGCAACGGTATATGGCCGTCGCCTTTTGGCAAGGGCGTGGAGGCCGTCGCCTTTTTGTTAACTTTTAAAAAATGAGAACTTGGGTTTCGAACCCAGGTCTCTAAGGCAACCAACACACCCCCCACCACTAGGCCACAAATATTCACGATTTTTCGCTCCAGCTGGGTTTCGAGCACGGGACCTCTCGGTCCTGTAGAGTTTTGGGCGCCCCCTGTGTGCCGTTTAGGCTAGGAGCTTTAGTCGTCATGTTGTGAACACAATTAATATATATTCAATTTAATTTTAGTTTCAATTCTTTATTTCAATCCATTTTAAGTTTAATTGTTGTTTATTAAATTGTCAAAGCATATCATATTTATTTCTAAACGAGAATTAACTAAATTATAATGTGTTTCAAATTAAATAATTTAATTACGGTATCATTAATTAATTTACACTATTTAAATTTATTCTAATCTTCAATATACAACATTTAAATTCATTCTAATTTTCAATTCACAACATTATAATTACATACAACATTGAGTATAATTATTTTCGATTATACATGTAAATTTATTCTAATCACATCATTTAAATTCATTCTAATTTTCAATTCACTTATCCATTTAAAAATATCAATTCACTTATCCATTTAATTAAAATAACATCACACACAACATTAAAATAAAAATTAATCCTCAACGTCAATGTAATAAAGTAATATAAAAATGTATCACTCCTCATCACCACCATCATCCTCAGTATCATCCTGATCCCGATCAACCTGGCTACGATCATGAACGTCGTGCGACGCCCCCGACGGCCTCGGTGCCCCACCCATCCCAGCCATCTGCTGACCCATCTCACCCATCTGACCCATCACACCCATCCCACCCATCGTCTGACCTGTCATCTGACCCATCATCGCTGCCAACTGATCCTGAAATTTCTTGACTATGCGCTCCTCCGTCTTCTGCATTTGTAGGAGTAAGCGCTGCTCTCTCTCCTCATTGATTCTCCGTTCTTCGGCAAGAACATTTTTCATGTCTTCCTGGGAGAATCGTCCATAAGCCGTACCACGTGACGTCTCGCGAGGACCGGAGGAGACCCGTCTGTTCTTGCCTACTTGTCCAAGGCCCCTAACACGTCCATAAGACCTACCGACCTTCTTCACGAACAAATCAGACATGTCGGGTATAGTTGGGCCCTGGGAACCATCCTCTGAAGTAGGTTCATCTGACGGATCTCCTGATTGATTGGTCAACTCCTCCTGTACCTGGTCCTATACGTGCACATTTAAAAGTGGGTTAATACATTTTCAAGTAAAATTAAATATATATTTGTTATATAATGTAATGTATATATATATATGTACACACTTACAAGTATATCACCCATATAACCATAGATGTATGTGCCGTTTTCGTAACGGTGGTAATATTCAGCTATCTCCCAGTCGTGGGCAGGGCGTCCCATCTTCTCCTCCTGTATTTTGAATTGAAGACATATACGTATAATTAACTAAATAATTAACTAATTAAAATGAATTATAATTGACCACAAATACTTACAATGCGTCGTGCGACCTCTGCTGCTCCACGAGCTCTGCCTTTATGAGTACCACAGCCAGTACCCGGACCTCCAGGCTCGGATAAGCGGTTCTTACGAGCCTGCTCGCTCTTCTTAATTGTTTCAGGATCGCTCCAGTGACGAACTAAGTCGTTCCAAACATTGACATCCCACCTCAGCCTCTTCTTTTCCCTCACCCACGCTTTCTTGACGTTTGATAACATACCAGTGTACCGACCTGCTGCTCTTTGAACAAAGAGCCTGTACACCTCTTTAGTAGATGTGATTCGAGGGTCCCACCTGACCTCGGTCTACCAAAAAAAATGAATTAATGAATTAATATAAAAAAATAAAAAAATGTTAATGTAAAGTGATTTTATACCTGGAATGTCTCCCACCACCGCTGTATCGTGTCGGGTGATACCTTGGCAAAGGAGTGTGCACCAAGCTCCATATTCCTATACATAATCGACCTGATCGTCCTCGAAATCATATTTGAAGGCATCAACCTGTTACACGTATTTTATAATAATAAAAAAAATTATTAATAAACACGTTATACATACGTCTAATGAAAATTAAATAAGGAATATACTTACGTATCAAGGTAGATCCACAGTAAAATGCGACTCTCGGGTGCATCATAAGACATGCTGGCCTGAGTGGATGGTTGCTGTGGAGGGGATGGTTGTTGTGGAGGGGATGGTTGCTGTGGAACCATATGAGGCACCTGAGTGTAATAGGAATCTAGGTTCATTCCGGGCAACTGTAG
Source organism: Galeopsis tetrahit (assembly GCA_963675135.1). Lineage (NCBI taxonomy): Eukaryota > Viridiplantae > Streptophyta > Magnoliopsida > Lamiales > Lamiaceae > Galeopsis > Galeopsis tetrahit. The sequence goes on from OY776120.1 coordinate 4,220,069, forward strand.
CTGGGTCATATCGGGCATATATAAACCCTGTGGTGTGTGCACAATTGGTGTCTCATCCACCGGCTCTCCTCTACCTCTAGTACTTCTACCTCTACCTTGCCCATGTCCAGTAGAACCCTGACCAGAGCCACCCTGACCAGAGCCCTGTCCAGAACCATGTCTACGACCACTCATCTGTCAAAATGAACGTACATTAAAACATTATTAACGTTTAACATTGTAACAATTAAAAAACATTATATATGAACATCACTGTAAGGATTAACACTAGAATATAAATAAGGAATATAATTAAGGAATTAATATTTAGATAACATTGTTTAGCAATTAATTAACAACATCATTCATCATTCATCTTCATCTTTGTCGTCTTCTCCGTCTTCTTCTCCATCTTCTTCTCCGTCTTCTTCTCAATCTTCTTCTCAATCTTCTTCTTCATCTTCTTCTTCATATTGTGCCACTTCCATCATTGTACCGGTGTCATCAGTTAACATGACAGGATCATCATCTACTTGCACAATCATTTGAGTCTCTAAGTTATCCTCTTGCCACGCGGGAACTTCATCTTCAGTAGTATCTTTTGCATCCACCAAGTATCTCGGTTTGACTTTGTAGACAAATATCCAATCAGTACGGGGTCCAGGGTTTGGACAATAATAGACTTGTGTGGCTTGACTTGCTAGTACGAATGGATCGTACCGGCCGTAAGATCGCCTCTGATTAAGCTCCACGAGCTTGTAGTTAGGATGAACTTTTGTCCCATTGTTTGAGGGATCAAACCACTGACACTTGAACAAAACCACTTTCTTCTCGTGGTACCCCTGATAGTCCAATTCGACTACTTCCTCGAGTTTCCCATAGAAATCTTCCTCATTCGCATCGTAGTTTTTTCCCTTGATACAAACCCCACTGTTTGATGTTGCTCTAGATGCACCATAAGTCATAGTGTGGAATTTGTACCCATTCACGTAATACCCTGCGTACGTAAGAACTTGACCAGACGGACCGGCCGAGAGATCGTATAAAAACCTGTTCTCGATGCGATTTATCTTCACCTATATATTTATAAGTCACGACGATGTGAGAATTTCTATAACTTAATTAACACTTTACACAGATCGTTATTTTAAGATAACTTACAATTTCTTCAAACCACGACGCAAATCCATCTTGTAGCCTTAAATCTGATTCAGCGGCCGAGAGATTTGGTTGACGAACTTGAAGTTGTTGCATGAATAACCTACGTACGATCGATATAAGATTAATAAGACATGTCAACACTAAGTATTTGATTGACAAACATTTTGGTCAGATTGACTTACTGAACATATGGTTGCACCTTATCACAATTCAACAACACGTACGTATGAGCAACTTTTTTCTCCTCGTCTAAAATCCATCTTTTCTTAGGCTTTCCTAATCGTTTACCAGGCGCCTTAAATATTGAAAAAGTGCCATCGACATACTCTTGTACTTCGTCCCGACCATCATAATTACGAGGTACATTGTGTATCTTTGTCGTAACATGGTCCTCGAAATAGTGAGAACAAAACATTGACGCCTCTTTAGTTAAATATGCATTGACAATCGAAGCTTCAACACATGCTTTGTTACCCACACTTAATTTCAAGGTGCGAAGATACTTGATTAAATTATAAGAATCGTAAGTTCATATAATTTGAAGAATCGTATGAGAAATTGAATGACAATTACCTCTCATATGGATACATCCATCTGTATTGAACTGGACCACACACTTTTGCTTCATATGCAAGGTGCACAGGTAGATGTTCCATAGAGTTGAAGAAGTTGGGTGGAAAGATACGTTCCAACTTGCACAAGATCACTGGGATATCTGTTTCCAGTCGAGCCATGTTGTCAATTGTGATGGTTGTAGAAGTCAACTCCTTAAAAAATAGACTAAGCTCAGTGATTGCTTTCCACACATTGAACGGCAGAATTTTGTAAAAAGCAATCGGTAGTAGTCTCTATATAAACACGTGACAATCATGACTCTTCATCCCATACAATTTCAATTTCGACCAATCAATGCAACGGGACATGTTAGACACATATCCATCTGGAAACTTCAACTCACTTATCCACTTACAAATAACATCCTTTTGCTTCTTATCAAGCGAAAAAGAAGCCTTAGGATACTTTGATGTACGTGGACATTTCTTGAGAGAGGGACGACGGCAATAATCATTCAGCTCATCTCTTGATTTAGACGTGTCCTTTGTTTTCCCCTCCACATTCATCACCGTGTTGAATACGTTATCAAACACATTTTTCTCAATATGCATCACGTCTAAATTGTGTCGTATCAACAAGGTACTCCAATAGGGCAACTCCCAGAAAATGCTTTTCCACTTCCACCCTCCAGAAAGTTTTTTGTTGTGGGCCTCAGCACCCTCCTCTATAACCTTTCTATATCCCAAATGATCAATTTCGTATAGGAGACTTGCACCCGTTCGAATAGGCGGTGGATCATCTGTGACTACTACTCCGGCCATGAATGCAATTTTATTCGTTCGCCACGTGTGATTCAGTGGTAAAAACTTTCGGTGGTTGTCGAACCACGACTGCTTTCTACTTTTATTCAAATAGAATGCATCGGTGTACTCTCCACAATATGGACAAGCAAGCCTTCCGACTGTACTCCAACCAGACAACATCGAGTATGCTGGGAAGTCACTAATGGTCCAGATAAGTGCAGCTCGCATCAAAAAGTTTTGCTTTCTAACAACATCGTAAGTTTGCACACCATTTTCCCATAAAAATCTCAAATCTGCTATCAGTGGTTGCAAAAACACATCAAGTTTGTCCTTCGGACTTTTAGGTCCGGGCACCAGAATCGAAAGAAACATGAATTGATCCTTCATGCATAACCACGGGGGTAGATTGTACGGAGTAAGTATAACTGGCCATGACGAATATTGTTTTCCCGTCATTCCAAACGGTGCAAAACCGTCTGTGCTCAAGCCCAACCTAACATTCCTAATTTCAGATGCAAAATCAGGATACGAATGGTCCAAATGCTTCTAAGCCAACGAGTCTGCCGGGTGACGCATAACACCAGAGTGATTAGAAGCGCACGAGGCATACCATGTCATATCCTTCGCAGTGGCCTTGGACATGTACAATCTTTGCAAACGAGGAATTATCGGAAAGTAGAACATCTCCTTAACCGGGCGTTTCTTTTTCAACCGACCATCTGCATCAACCCTACTCGGCTTATACCGTGATCGACCACAAATCTTACAAAAATCTAGTTCGCTGTCTGCACCCCAGAATAACATGAAATTCTGTGCACAACAATCAATCCTTTCTACCGGAAGACCCATCCCACTCATCAAATGTTTGGTGTCGTTAAATTTTTGGGAACCTTATTTTCGGGAGGACAAATCTCACGAATCAACTCAACGACCTGATTGTATCCCCTTTCAGACAATCTGTTTTCCGTTTTAATGTTCAACAATCTGGAATTGAATGACAACTGCGAATGAGATTCACAACCAGGATACAAGTCTTGGTCCGCTGCACGAAGCATGCCGTAAAACTGTGCCGCATTCTCGTTAGGGGGTTCTTCATTAAGTGCCTCATCTTCCACGTCTATTCCAAAATCAATGTTTGGGCCACCCATTAACTCTTCTACCATAGTGTGGTACGAACTAGGTCCCGCTGGGTCAACGTCGTTTGAAGTTGACGCAAATTTATTAGTGTTTTGAAATGGACGTGGACCCCAACTCTCTTCCCCGTGATAAATCCAATTATAATAATTCAGTGTAAAACCATTTCGATATAAATGAGATTTCACTTCATTAGGATCTCTATAAGTTTGATTTCGACATCTAGCTTTCGAACAAGGACACCTAATTTTTCCTTCACAAATCGAATTCGGATTACTAGTGGCAGCTTCAATAAATCAATTTACTCCACTAATAAATCTGGGGTTCATAATCCCATTCACTAATCTTGGACTATACATCCAACTACGACTTAAATAATTCATCATGTCAATCGACGTACGTCTACAACACACAAATTAAGAACCAACGTCTCATTCCTCCAACTCTATTAAAATTAATTAATATAATTCCAAATATATTCTAATTATAATTATTCTAACACCCTAATTAACAAATAAATTCATATATAGACATAACACAATTATATATATAATTCTAACACCCTAATTAACAAATAAATTCATATAACTTAATTAATTAATTAAAACATACATACATATAAAATACATGCCTAACACAATATATATAATTCTAACAATTAAATTTTAACAATTACCACATGCATGCATAAAAATTAACAATTCTAACAATTTTATATATACATACAACATGTATGCATATATATACATATATATACTAAACTATATATATACAAATAACTTCAAATTTAACCGATTAAAACGAAAAAAATTACCGTAGAAATGCTCCCGTCGAAGTGTAGAACACAAATGGCCAAGAACCGAGTCCGATCTGCAAACGAACGTGGATGTTGAGTTTGGAGGTTTTTGTAATGGAGGTGTGTGCGCCGCTGAATGAAGAAGAATGAGCTTCTGGACATAATTTTAATTAAATTAGGGCGACGGCAAAGGCAACGGGCCCACTGCCGTTGCCTTTTAGCGAGTGGGGGCCCGTTACCAAATGGCAACGGGCCTTATATGCCGTCGCCTTTTTGCAACGGGGCCCACTCCCGTTGCCTTAAGGCAACGGCACCCGCCCCCCTCGCCTTTTTTCTTTTCGTTATCAATATCGTTGCCAATTGTCGTTGCCTTCTTGCCATTATTTTGTAGTGAGGGCAAGTATTGTACAGTGGTTTTCATTTGGACTTCTATTTTTCAAAATAAAATTTTAAGAATAGATGCGTTTTTTTTTTGCTCACTCTTAATTATAGTCAAAGCCTTCATTCTTCTTGCGGACTATTTTCAGGATTCACTATTTTTACAAATTTAATTAGTTGTTGAATTATACCTTTGTAATGTATTTATATGATGGAATAATAGAAATTAAAAGTAAAAGTGATGTAGATTATAAATTTGATATATATTAATTAATAGTGTTACATATATGTTGCTTTAAAATCAGATCGAATGTGTTACTATTGTAATACATATATATCCACGAATCACAAGTTAAATAAATAGTTTATTTTGATCGACCATTATGTGGCTATAAATATGTTTATTTATTTTTAAGAATCTGCAATTATCACTCTTTTTAAGTGTTATTTACTGTCGATCCAAATAATATCACCTTTTTTTACAATGGTAACTTTGTTGTGATGTTTAATTATTTGCAATTTTTTTTTTTAAATGTAGAACTGCATTTTTCTGTAATTAATTAAAATATTAGTGTACATTGAAAAAAAAAAAATTGGAAGGGAAAATAATAGTAATTCTATTTCTCTGGTCATTTCGAGAGGGGGGGGGGGGAATCTTACAGCACAAAAAACATCTGTATGTATGATGATACGAAGGAATTAAATGTTTCATTTATTATTCCACCTATATTGTTACCTAACTTTTTTTCTAATTATTTTGGGCAGGTGTAGGAAATTGAAGGAACTGATATTTGGGTTTCATCAGCTATCTATACCACATTTTTTCAAATTCAAATAAAACTTTTAGTCAAAATCGATGTAATTATAAACTTATTAATGTATTAATAAGGATATTATAAGTGTTTTTTTGACACCCTAATAAATTAAATGAGAAAATTAGTTTGTGTGCACAAATATGAGACACTTAAAAAGGAACTGGACGAGTAATTAATAAGAGGATCATAACTACTTTTAAGGTGTAAATAATTTTCAAGAGTACAATCCATACAAAATTTTGCTCTAAATTTAAACGGGATCTCGGAGAAACTTGGATCCATAATTTAGCAATGTTGAGAATTACTCCATAAGACTAAATTTAAAATTTCAAACTATTTTGGGACCAAAAAGGTGAAAGGTAGGACACGGACAAAGATCCTTTTTTCCAAATGATGTGGTTTGAACAATTAAGGAAATTTTGGAAAAATCACATAAAAAGTGGGCTAGTAAAAATGGAAAGTGCCCCACCTGTGTTCAAACAAGTACTCCCTCTCTTTTTCGACGTACCTTTCACCTGTGTTTAAAAAAATATCCTTAAAATTTTTAATATACTTAGATAAATGTGTTTTAATATAAAATAAATATTTATTAAATATATAATAAAACAATCGTTTTTTTTGTATAAATACTTGCTTTGAGGGACATAGGGCCAGATGTGCTCAGTGTCCCCACCACCCTACCCGACTCCACTAATTTTATAATTTTTTCCTTCTATAAAAAATTAAAAAATATAATATAATAAGTAATTTGATTGAGAGAGAAGACAATAAAAGGTTGTGGATTTAAAGGAAAAAGAAAAGATATAAGCCATAAGTTTACAATCCAAATCAGAGGTCGGGGTGCATCAACATTGGTACACCCCTGAAAATCAACTACCAAGTAAAACGATTAAAAAGTTCGAAAGAACTGATCAAATGAGAATCCGAGACGGGATGAGGAATCTATGGTGGGTCGAAAGTATCGCCCCATCTGTCCTTGAACATGGAGACTAGGGTCATATCATTGTCGATCTCTGTCAAAAATTTGACAGTGTAGTCTGCGCAGGCTCTAGCCTCGAAATCATCTATAGCGCTGTCCGGGATTTGTTGATAGGATACGCTCCCCACAGGCACCTTGCGAGAAAGTACTTACTAAAAATGGAATGAGAAGAAAAAAAATGTTTGATAACTTTCACTAGCACAAGAACGGAGAGAGTATTTGTTTTTCTATCAATTTTCATATATTTTCTTCTTAAATTTATTTCTTAATACTCCAAATATATTTTTTATTTTTCTAATAGTCAACATTTGAGATTATTGTCTAAGTTTTTGCAAAAACTCACAAAAATGTCATTATAAAGATCAATATTGTAATATTGAATATTTTAAAATTTTAATTTAGCTAGTGTTTTCAAAATTTTGGACATTCTTTTTTTTTTTTGTTGTTCAATTTTATTATTCACATTTCATTTTTTAACAATAATAATAATGTTCACATTATTTTATCTTCATCTGCCTACCCTCACTTATTTATAACTTAAATTCTCTTGACTATATTAATTAACAATAACTTTATTTATAAATAAACCTCACAATACTTCATTATACCCCAACTTATTTACTTTATATATAAACTAATCAATAGTCATTAAAATTTGTGTTCAAAGCTGAAGAAAGAAAATGATTTTTTTTTAAATTTTTTTATTAATATTGTAGCTATTTTAAAAACTATTTCACCTCTTTTTGAGTCGGAGCAATTAAACTTCTTTTAAAATACAAAGAAATCAATTTATTCAGTTGTATTTAATGGAATGAGATATATTAATAATTTTATTATAATAAATTTCAATAAGTACAATTAATGCATATTATATTCCGGAAATTTCTAGCATTAATCCAACTAGATATTTATATTGAATTGAAGAGAGTATATACATATCAAACAAGAAGATCGGGAGTGGGAATAAAATATTGATTCTACAAAAGTCAATAGAAATTAAAGGAACCAGTGACTACTACAAGTGTCACTCAATATAAAAAAAATTAAAAAAAAATTGTCGGTGCAATTGAGTCCTAATTCTAACTTAATTTTAATTTAGTTGATCAAAAATTTAATTGGACAATTAAGAATATTTAAAATTCAATTACATGTATATATATTATACACTCCTCCCTTCCATAATAACTTTTACACTTTCTTTTTTAGATGTCCACAATAAATTTCATTCACACCCTTAAAATGAAAAACTCTTTATAAACTTCACCCTCACAATATTGTAAATTTTACACAAATATCATTACTTTTTCTACACCACATAGGTAAAAGTCAACTCATTTATTTACTTTATACATAAAAATTTATAAAATTATCACTTAAAACTCCACTCATTATTACACTTTTTTAATATATGTGTCCATCTACCTATGAAAATTATTATGAAACGGAGAGAGTACAAAAAATTATTTTACCACTTTAAAAAATGATTTGTAACTCGTTTGATCGGTGCCTCTTTATGTCTTTGTCAATAATTTAATTCGATGTGTAACTTGTCCTGCCTGCCTTGAGACGAGCATGTTTGGATTATATGGTTAGTGGTAGTAAACGATGCACGTCATGCATAGAATGTATTTAAATATTCGTGAAGGTTTCATTAGTTTATGCACAAAATCTATAGGCAAACTAAATAGATATGGAAAAAAATAAAAACAATTTAGGAGTGAGGAAAGGTGCATGGACAAGTGAAGAAGATACTCTTTTGAGGAATTGCATTGAAAAGTTTGGAGAAGGGAAGTGGCATAAAGTGCCTCTAAGAGCTGGTATAATTATATATAGATTACCTTAATTATAATTAACAAATTGCATTTTCTTGTGATATTTACTTATGGTTAATACTGGCAGGACTGAATCGATGCAGGAAGAGTTGTAGGCTTCGATGGTTGAACTATTTGAGGCCAAATCTCAAACGAGGTTACTTTACAAATGATGAAGTTGATCTTATTCAAAGACTACATAAGTTGTTAGGAAACAGGCATGAAATCTTCTTCTTCCTTCATGCATTATTCATTTTCTTTGAGAATTAATTTAACCATAAAATTCTCCATCTGCCCGTCTATAACATTCGAAAAGAATAAACATTATTCATCCAAACGATCTCTGATTGATCCACACATTATTCTTCTTAAACGAAACTGGATCTTAGGGATATGAGTTGAAAAATAGCTATATATAACTACACACTTTTTAAAACAATATTTAAGATTAAAAGTGAAAAACATTAATGGGGAGAGTGTTACTTTTTGATCCACACATTATTCTTCTTCCGTACATTATTCATTTTCTTTGAGAATTAATTTAAGCTTTATACTTGTTTTTGTATTACTACATACCAATATTCATAAAATTCTCCCTCCGTTCGTCTATAAGCAGATAATTATTCATCTAGCTAATAATTAAGAATTAATGTATATATGCAGATGGTCACTAATTGCTGGTAGAGTTCCCGGAAGAACAGCCAACGACGTGAAAAACTTTTGGAACACGCATATTCTCAAGAAGTCAAAGTCAAAGTCGTCGTCGTCGTTAGCTGGAAAAAAGAAAAGTGTGGAGACGAAAACCTTAAAAAGTGATGATGATGATCAAGAAAAGAGCATCATATATAAACCCCGACCATGGAACTTTTCCAAAAGGCACGAATTACATGGCAAGCCATCTCCACATGATAATAATTTGAAAAATAGTACTCCTACTAGTGTTGACTTAATAAACAATAATAATAATGTGTCATCTTCACAACTTCCTCCCGAAGATCATAATTGGAAAAATAGTGATCATCATGAATTTCTAAACTACAATTTTAATAATATCCCTTGTTCGTTGTCGGAACAAGAGGTGGACGAGTGCATTCGATGGTGGCTTGAAACGGAAGCAACTCCGGTGTCAATGGACGACCAGCCCGTATTTTCTCCTACGGAGATTAATCAAAAGATTGCCGAATTTTTACCTTAATTCATTGCATGAACCAGCCACATAATTTTTTTTTTTGTTAATTAATTGATCGGGACCAAAAAATCCTGAAGGACCATTAATGGATGGGGCCAAACGTCTCATTCCATATATATGTGTGTGTACTTCAGTACTAGTAGCCACCTCTTTCATTTTTGTAAATTTTATGTACGATTGATTTGCAGTAATAATTATATATGATATATATATATTTTTTTTTTTTTGAGATTTTAAATAGTGGTATCATTCAACTTGTTATTTCTCCTCTTAATATATTTATAACCCCCATCAAGAGTAACAAACGTCCTCGAGGTGCCAATCTACAAATTAAATACGTCGTCAACACAAAAACGATGTCATTTATGCTTGGTTTTCGATGAAACAACCATTGTAAATCAAACATTTAAATTAACGACGGTAAAAACAGTCACAAATCAGACAGTGGTATATATTAAAGATCCACAATAGTTGAGGCGTCGTGGAACCACGTACATTGATTTACGATAGATTTTATCGTCATAAATTTCCAAAGTTAAATTTATGACAAATTTTGTCATCGTAAATTTCACCTAAACGACGCCATTTCATTTCTCTATGGAAATTCATTGCAAAAAAATAATGACTTCATATGATATTTCTGTCAGCGGATTTGTTAACTGGACCACCAATAATATCGTAAAAGGTCCTCCTCGAGCCTCTACACAATTCCAATAATTGGCCGGTCTATTTCTTCATTGCATAGTGATTAATGTTCCAAAAAATAACTACCCTACAACTCTCACGTTTGCGTCCTCCGCCTCACCCCTTCTTTCCGTTTTTGGTCCGTTCTAATTAAAGTTATTTAACTTTTTTTTTGTTTGTCTCAATGAAAACAATTTGTTTCTTTAAATCGTCTTTCTCATATTTTATTATATTATTCTCTCTTAATCTCACCACCTCTAATATATTATTCTATTATATTTCTTAACATCCTGTTCAAAGTTCATGAATAGTTTTCAATGAAACGGAAAGAATAAATTAGCTTAATATGGCACAAAGTGTGCCTCAAAAATGAAAAGATAAACTTATTTCTATTATAGTACTTATTCTCACCATCAATTAAACAAGTCTATTTTAACTATGAAGCATACTCTCAATTATCATACTTGACTTTAACAGTCATTTTTAGTCCTTATATTCAACCGACAAGCATTTCATGCGAAATATATATATATATAAAAATTTGCAATTAATTCTACCCTCCCACCGTGCCTAATTAAGGTGTCAACTATTTCATGCATTAAATATATATATATATATATATATATATAAATTTCATTAGGTTTTAATGAATGATACTCCCTCCAATCCCTTTTAAGTGTGTTCTAGACATTTTCACACATATTAAGAAATAAAATCCTTTCCTAATATGCCGTTAATTTAATAAGTTGATTCCATTAATTATTGCTCAAAACATGAAACTTTTTGTCTCACCCTCACGTTATTAATGATATTTATATTCTGCGTGCATGGTATTGACACTATTATGAATATGTAAAGTCAAGGATAAATTGGGAATAAATTTGATATATTAACCAAAACGTCATTTATATAGCATAATGTGAGAATGTCTAGAATGACACTTAAAAGGGATTGGAGGGACTAAGGGAGTATATATTATCGATCAGTTATTTTTTGGAAAAAGCCAAAGATATTAAAAGCATACACCGGGAGTAAAAAATTACTACATCAAAAACTATCTAGAATCAAGTAGGAAGAAATACTGTATGCTCCAAGAAGTGGGATTGTTTTGTCCCAGTAACCCACCAAGCGTATTCCTAAGAGATTGCCAAACCCAAAAAAAAAAAAGGTTGGATGTATCTTCATCACGGAAGCAACAAGTTGTGTTCGATTCATAGACGTTGGAATTTTATCTTGAGGGCATACTCCCCTTAAAGTACTTTTGAGATAGATGCAATCCCCCCCAAAAAAAAAATATCTATTATACCCCTTTATTTTAATAATTGATATGATAAGTGTACATCCCCATAAAAACCCTAATTTTCCTTCATTCTTCCCCCAACCCTCCCGTCTTCTTCCCTCCTTTCCCCTCATTTCTCCAAGCCGCCCGCCTCCAGCGCCGCCCCATGCCGCCCGCCTCCAGCGCCGCCCCATGCCGCCCGCCTCCTTCTTTTTCTTTTTAATTTCTTTTCCATTTCTGCAACCAGCGGCGGCGGCGCCCCCTCGCCCAGCGTCGTCGCCGCCTCCTCCTACACCCAAACCGTTGTATCCACCTTCTCCCCCAACTTCTCCTCCCTCCTACCTTCCTCCCTCCCTCTGTCGCCGCCCTGAAACAAGTAGGTTTTTTTTTTTCATTTCTACAAGCGGCGGTGCCGCCTCCTCCCCACTGCCCTCCTCTCTCCCCGACGGCCTTCCCCACCGTAAGCCTCTGGTAATTTTTTTTCCCTTTTCTTTCTCTGCAGCTTTCTTTCTTTCTTTCTCTTTTATTTTTCTTTTTTTTTTTTTAATAATTTTGGACTAGAAATATCGACCAAAAAAAATATGATCGACATGTACAGCAATTTGTCGACCACAATGTTTTTGGTCGACATTTCTTGTCCAAAATTAATTTTTTTGATACAATGTTGTCGACGAGGGTATTTTTCGTCGACTATAATTAGTCGACGATATATTCCAACGTCGATCAACCAGTGTCGATCGACACTGGTTGGTCGAAAAAAATCTAATTTTTTTTAAAGTTTCTGAATATATTTTGGATGGGTGACGCCGGAGGCTGCGGCGGCAGTGGAGGTGGAGGCTGTCGGAAGTTGCGGCGGCGGCTGCAATATTAGGGTTTGGGTTTTGTATAAAATTAGGTTTAGTGTTTTAAGTATGGAAGTGTATGTATCTATAACATTTAACACATTTTACTAAAAGGGCAAATATGGTATCTTACATACATATTTAATTAATAAAATGAAAAGTGGAGTGTATCTAACAAAGCTGGAGGGTATATACCCCCAACCCCTCAAGTAATTGTTCAGCCTAGATCAGGCCCAAAAGGACTAATCAAACTCAATTCAATTCTTAAACTTCAGTGAAAGGATTGTAGTTTCTTTTACCTTTTATTTATTTAATACGCGTAGGACATTTTATTTTTGTGTGATGTGGTTTTGTTTTTAAGTTTTGGGCCTTGGTCGGATTTGTGGTGTTTTTTCTTCTTTTTTCCCTCTTTTTTTTTTCCCTTATGTGTATATACGATCAGAAATCTTTACATTATATTGTGTTTGATTTTATAGTAATATTTTTATACATCTATTTGTGAATCATTTTTTTCCTACGTGTGACAGCACCATAGCTCTCCATTCAAAATCTATTTTTTTATTAATTTAAAATTATTTTTCATAATAAAATACACTCAAATTATAGAACAAATATAATACAAGTCTACTACGAAAATAAACTAATCTAATACATAAGATATAATATTGTGATATGCACGATATTCCCACGAAAATCTAATACACAAAATATTAGCACAATTTGAAAAAAAAAATTGTATTATTCAACCATTTGTGTATGATCTGAAATTTTAAGAAGAGTACAAATAAAAATAATTTTCGCAAAGACAGGCGGAAATCATTTTGAGTTTGATATTTCTTCATTTGCTAATATCAAGTCACAATCGGAAGATGATGATATAATTTTAAGAGGTAATATAATTTAATTTATTACTATATTCATGCAATGGTCAAGGTTAAATATTTTGTTTTTAAAGATATAATGACATTTGTTGTTGATATTTTGGACCGAGCATGTTATCTGTTAAGAATCTCCATCAAAAAAAAAATGTTAAATCTGTTAAGAATAGGAATAGGATGACCACTAATGTCGATATCGTTATTAAGGATAAAGAATTTTTTTAATGTCACGGGATTCGGTTCAAGGATTACCTCCATACTTGTTAATTATACTTCCCCTCTCCATTTATTAATTTAATATACATATAAAATATTAAATTTACCCTTTTATAAAATATTCATTAGATAAATACACCCCCTATAATTGAAAACCCTAACTCAAATTTTTAGGGCTGCCACGGCCGCCGTCATCGACGCCACCTCCGACAACCCACCATCCACAAAATTCAGAAATAAAAAAAAACATATAAATCTTTTTAAAAAAAATATTTTTCGACATTGATTTGTCGAAAATAAGGTATACGCTCGACAATAATGTGTAGAAATTTATAATTTTTGTCGACAAATTGTTATCGACGAAAGTGTTTATTTTTTACACATTATTGTCGATTTTTTTTAAAGAGAAACCAAAACCTGGTAACGGCGGCGCGCGACGCCAACGAGGAAGAGGAGTGGCACAGCAAGGAGGGGCACCGCCGCCGCAATTTAAAAAGAAGATGTCGGCGCACAGGGGTAGGAGACGACGGACGGGGCTGTGCGCAGGGGTGGGGGGTGAACTTGGCGGAGCGACGCAGGGTGGGGTCGGCGAAGGTGGGGGACGCCGGAGGTGGAGCTTGGTGTAGAAAAAGAAAAAAAAAAGATGGGGTTGACGGCGCTCAACAGACAGAGGAGGAGGAGCCGGCGACACGGAGGCGCTGGGCAGGGGTGACGACAGGTTGATGAAGGGGGAGATGAAGAGTTAGGTTTAGGGTGTTTGAAAAAAAATGAGAAGAAGGAAATAGAAGAAAAAGAAGGATTAGAGTATTTTGGGTATTTTAGGGAGAGTACATCTAATAAAATCAATTTTGAGGAGGAGTGTATGTATTGGGGGAGTATACTTAACAAGTATGAAGGAGTATATAGTCTAGCCCTTTCGGAAGATCAATCCCACCGTTTAGTTGCAGGGGCCCCGTTTAAAGTTAGAGTTTTGCGCTCTGTATGGACATGAATCATATGACTCATTGAAATTGTTCGTATTTTAGAGGTTTCGAACCTGAGATCTATAGAAAAACACACACCTAAGTCTCAAAGCAGCCAACTCCTTGAATTACATTAAATACCCATCCCTTTTCCCCTCCCCATGACTCGAACCCAGGATCTAAAGCCTAGGTAGTGGTGCTCTAACCACTTGAGCTATCCAACTTCGTCCAGCCAACTCCTTGGAGTTCCCTCTAATTATTTCAATTTTTAATATCGTTTATTTAATTTATTAAAATTTATCATAAAAATTATTTAATAATGTCAGTTAAAATGTCCCTCCAGCTTGGCCCCACTTTTAAATTAAGTGAATTTTATTATTAAATATAGGTGCAAGTAAATAGGGACAGAAGAAATATTTTTTTATGTGAAATGGATTTAGAAATTTATTTAATGGTACAAAACTCGTTGTATTATTATTTACAATAAAAATTTAAGGGTGCAAATTTATAGTATAAAAAAAATTAAAAGTATATACTCCCTCTGTCCCACAATTATTTGCACTCTTTCCTTATTCGTCCGTCCCACAATTGTTTGCACTACTCAAAAAGAAAACTTTTTCATAAACCCCACCCTCACAATATTCACATATTTATACAAAATGTCATTACTTTTACCCTCAATCCAATCATTCACTTTACTTTATTCATAAAAGTTTACAAAATTACCCCTCAACTCTCCACTCATTACACATTTTTCTTAGTTTGCGTGCCCCATTTTTGGTGCAAACAATCCTGGGACGGAGGAGTATATAACACATTTAGTGTCTTGTACATAATTTGTCTTATATAAAATTAAAAGTGTAAATATATATATGGGGTCCCGGGTCCCCCAACTCACACCCCCTTGATGTAATTTTAGATAAATAAAATTATATTTCTTCATTTAGCACACAAAAGTCAAAACACATTTAGTGTCTTGTACATGAAATTTGTCGCTATATATATTTAAAATATATATACTCCCTCCGATTTTTATTAAGTGTCTCTTTGTCTTTTTTAATATTTTCAAAATAAGTGTCATTCTACACTTTTTTCTTTAATTTTGACAATTTTAAACTTATACATTATACTCCCTCCACTTTCTTTACTTTATTTTAAATTTTTTTCCCTTTTGAATATACTACTATAGCATAAATTATAGATAAACCTTAATTATTGTATACAAGAATATCACCTACAATATTGATCACATTCATTAATAAACAAAAATTTAATATTAAAATTAGTTATCATTAATGAAGGGTAAAATGGTCTATGATTATATATTTTAATTTGTTGAAAATTGTTAAAATGACACTTAATTAAATGTGGAGGGAGTATAAATTATTGGGGACAGCCTAATTGATCGGTTTCATTTAATTAAGAGCGGTCACTCTCTGTCTAATTATGAAAGATTTGATTTATACTTACATATAGGTCATTATAACTAATACTACCTCCGTCCGCCTATAAGCTTTCTGCTGCTTTTTGACACATAGATTAAAAAAAGTGATTAAATAATAAATATAGTACAAGTGAGGTGATTGGAGAAAGAAGATAGATAGAGAGAAAAAGTAAAATATAAAGTGAAGTGTAAGAAAAAGTACTTACCATAAAGGGTATGAATAGCTTATAGGTGGACGGACTAAAATGGTAAAATGAGAAACTTATAGACGGACGGGGAGGAGTAATTAACAATAATAAGTATACTTATAGCTCATTAGAACTAATAATTATTAATAATAAAAATTATTATTATTATAATAATAATAGTGTAAGCTTTTTCTGTTTATTAAGAAAATTCTCTCTTTTGACTTTTACTAAATACGTGAAACGTATGATTGGACATGTATATAATTAAACTGTGTAGAAAATTATACTATATCTAGAATTAAATATATTCATTTATGATATTGACTTTTGTCAAATTTAATAATTTCAGGATATTGATCTCGAATACACTAATTATGTCGTTGCAATTAATGACGCAACAAATTGAAATTAATTAGGATGCATCCTAAAAGATAACAACATGAAATATTCTTCCACTTAAGGATGGGGTGAAAAAAAAATTGTTAGGTCGAATTTTGGTCGAAACTAGACCATACTGATATTTTTCACAAAATTTGTACAAGAAAAACATAAAATTCACTCTCAAATTTCTCTAAAAAAAAAAAAAAACAACAACAACGCTCAAATATGTGTTACTATAATGAATAACGTATATTACTGTAAAGATAAGTATGTATTACTATAACACATCATTACCCTTACAATAACACTAATAACATGCCCTTTTTTTTCTTTCAAACAAACAAAAAAAAAAACATGCCATTTTTTCAGTACTTTTCTAATTTTAATTTTTACAAAGTTTGGCCTGAGGGAAAATTTTAGTTTTAGTCCTATAAGTTTGATACATTTCAAAATAAATCCTTTAAGTTTCAACTTTACAAAATACGTCATTTACCTTTCAATTTAATCATTTTTTACATCAATTTTAATCCTTTATCTTTCTAATGAATTAAATGCGGCCTGATTCCGGTGGAATGGCTGACTTGATACCACATTTATTTAAAAAATGTCATGTCATCTGCCACATAATTATCTCTCATTTATATATACTTAAAAATCTACGCAATTAATTGAATATCTATCAAATTTTCATGTAAACTCCCAAGTTCAATTAAAAACAAAATTGAAATATTCTTCCAAGTTCAATTAAAAACAAAATTGAAATATGCACCATTGATAAAACAATTCTATAATAAAAATAATTTTATTTTTTTTGACAGGATAATTAAAAATAAAATTTACAACAACTAAATTAAAACATAACAATTTAAAATATATGTAGTTGTTCATATCAATTGATGCTTACAATATAATAAAACTGTATTTCAATCTTTCCAAATACTAACATTCCACCTAAAAGATTGAGAATACAACTTCCATTTTTTGCAAAAACAAAAAAAACACCAAGTTAATTTAGCAAAGTACCTCAAACAAGTAAAATATACGACAAAAGACAAAAACCATCCATGTTTAAAAGGCAAAAACCAAAATTCACAATTTTTTCGTTTCTCTTCTTCGTGTTGTGGAGGGGCTCTAATGCTTGGTCCAAAGAGCATAGTTGGAACATAGGAAGCTGTATAATCTTCTTGTAGAAGTTGTTGATTTGGAGTAGATCCAAATCAAAGGTTGAAATTGACTTTCTGAACTTTCACAACTAGCTTGATTGAGTAAAGCAGCCTCAAAAGCTTTTATTATCTTCCTCCATTAGATGCAAGAATCAAATTGTTCATGGCGTAACAAATTTCACTCAAAATAGACACATACATTATGAGAAATTTCAGTAATTGTTTTACTTTTGGAGGTCTCCCTCTTTTTTTTCTATGGTGGGTGGTTCACTCACCTAAAAAAACCATAACAATTTGTCAAAATATATTCAAAACATAATACTCCCTCCGTCCCTGAAAAGCTTTCATTTGATGAAACAAAGTTTAAGGAAAAAGTATTATAATTAGAGTCTTGAAGGTAATTTTGTAAACTTTTATATATAAAGTAAATAAAGTAGTTTGATTGATTGTATGGTGGACCCCAAAAGATATTGTATGAAGGGTAAATACGTGTATATCGTGAGAGTGACTATGAAAACTTTTCAGGGACGGAGGTAGTAGTTGCTAATACAAAAAAAAAAAAATGGTAATTAAACTCGAATATTGCTCAGAACTATATTATTTATACACATTCCTAAAATAAAATTATATGTAAATTTTATTGAGAACTTTTTAAAATATTGAAAACTAGAACTTTTTAAAATATTGAAAACTTTTTAGAACTTCTTAAAATATACTTCTAGTCAATTAATTTAAATAGACATGTAAAAATATATATCACAACAAAACTAGACACTGACCATATTATTAACAAAAGAAAAAATTAAATAGACATGAGAAAAAATTAGACCTGTCAAGACGGCCGGCGGGGCGGGACGGGCCAAAACCGTAAAAGCCCGTCATTTGGCGGGGCGGGGCGGGCCAGACCGTTTGTCAAGCGGGCTGCCAAAACCTCAACCCAATCCAAAAATGGGCGGACCGCGGGTTTAGGCGGGCCAACTTTTTTTTTTTTTTTTTACAAAAGTATTTATTAAATTTATTAACAAACCCAAAAATTACAGTATATATCAAGAATTATAGTGTTAATTAACAACAAAAAAAACTAAATAGAAACATTGTCATTATTAATTGTATAATACACTATAAATTACAATAATATTATTTATATATATCAGAAAATGAAGAAAGAAGGAAAAAAATGGAGCTGCTTCTATAATCTGTCATTTACTACAGTTTTTTCTTTTAGTTAGATTTATTGTATATTTTTTTAAAACAAAGTTGGATAGTTCAAATGGTTAGAGCATCATTACCTAGACAGGTCCTGAGTTCAACCCCTACAAAAGGCAGAAAATACATTTTTTTTTATATTTTTTAAGTAAATATAATATTTTTTTTAAAAAGGCGGGCACCCCTACAAAAGGCAGAAAATACATTTTTTTTTATATTTTTTAAGTAAATATAATATTTTTTTTAAAAAGGCGGGCCAGCCCGCCAAAACCCGCACCAACTAGGATTAAAACTAAATTTTTTCCTTTGGCCTGATATTTTTTTTAAAAAGGCGGGCCAGCCCGCCAAAACCCGCACCAACTAGGATTAAAACTAAATTTTTTCCTTTGGCCTGATACTAACAATTAAGCATATAGATTAATCACAATTTATTATTATGTTGGAAAGAGAGAAAACAAAAATAGTCAGCAACTCTTTAAAAACTGACAAGTAAAAAAGGGCCATTAATTCCAACAGGGCCAATTAACTAATTTGACATGCAACCATATCATTTTGCTCATAATAATTATATTTGAATATGTAAAATAATATCTAAAAGCATTACAAATATACGAATTAAACTCAATTACTGATAAAAAAACGAATTAAACTCAATTAAGATAAGAGAAGGTAGGTATGTTTCAAAACATTTCTAATATTAAGATATTATCTATGACTAATAACTAATTCAAATGACAATTAATTAAGTTTGTTTTTTTGGGATTGATCTTTAAAGAGAAATTAATTAATTTATCTTCCGATCTAATTAATTAAAAAAAAAATACAATATAAGTTTGTATATCTATAACAAACATCATGCCACATAAATTAGTTCAAAGGATCATTTGATTTTCTCCCAATAATTAATTCTTTTTTGAACTCAATAAAAAATTGAATTGTATGCATGTATTCAATTAATGAAATGAATCTCTGATCAATTTTAACTCCAAATAACATTATATATTAAAAAGTATCATGGACAATAATAACATTCTTCTAAGTATAATAGACACAAATAAAAGACAAACACTATTTAAAATAAAAAATTATTCCATAAACTTCAAATTCTATAACCAAAAAGTGCTCTAACAATAAACATAATAATAAAAGAAAGAAACACTATATTTTTGCATGTTCTCCCTTTTAGGTTCCATATATTTTAATAGAACCTCTTTTTTCTTTAAAAAAAAAAAAAATTACTATATATATACTTTAATAAATTAGTGTTATTATTATTATTAAAATGTCAAAATGATGTACCGTCAAAGATTCAAACCTTACAGAACAAATGTAATAATATGAATCATGCATTAATTGGTATTGCCCTTTATATTTCACTAACTAAAGGGTTGGTCTGCTATGGACTCGAGTGCATGTTGTGCACCCTAGTCCATGTTGCACTTTTTGGTAAATGGTGTTGCACTTTTCAATTATTAAACTGTATAATAATATTTTTAGTGATAATTGAAAAGTGCAACACCATTTACCCAAAGTGTAAGTCAGTAAACTGAAAAGTGCACGTGGACTAGGGTGCACAGCATGCACTCGAGTGCATACTTAGACTTTAACCTAACTAAATTATTGATATGTATACAAATGAGAAGAAATATTAGTGGGGTCTGCACGCCCAATTTTGCTAATTAAATAGTTCACCTACTTAATTGTCTGCACTTTTAATTAAATGGACCAACAATATAATTGTTAGCATAAATAATTTCTTCATTGACCCTTACTATAAATTAGGTACTTGTTTTATTCCTTCAAAAGTATTAAATTACATATTTTAATTCTTTGTAAATTTGTACAGACTTATAATTCATGCATATATGCACGTTATTCTATCAATGTTCATGTAGTAGCTTACTATAATCATTTCGATCAAAGTTTGATTTATTTGTTTTGTTTGTTATATTCGGACTCACATATCATCTCTGATGCACCAACTTATTCTATTTTTTTTTATTTGTTAAATAGAGGCGTTTATTTTTTACTCACGGTTAATCATAACAAATAGTAAAAGCAAATTGTCGACACGGCCCAATTTTTTATGTCGCCCACTCTTTGTTGTATTGGATTCCCACACATTTTTTTTTTAAATCACACAATCCAAGGATCGACTAATTTCGGGGGATCAATTCCACCGCGCGCCCATTTACAGGGATCTCGTTTAAAGCCAAACAGGAGCAGATCCAGAACGAGTAATTGAGGGGGACCAACAGTAAAATTTCAAAGTAATTAAATTTAAATTATACATAATTATTATAAAAAAATTAAAATATAATATCAAACTTATAACTTTTTAACACGTTTTTCTTTCATATCGCGAAAATCATCTATAAGCTAATTTATGTCGAACATTTTTACAATCTCATTTTCAATATACACCAATAAACGGTCTATAAAAAAATCATATTTCATCCTGTTACAAAGGTAATTTTAACTATGTTCATAACTAGAAAAAAAATTGTTTTATAATTGCAGTGAAATACTACATTAATTTTTAAATTCTAACTATTAATCAACAATTAGTTATATGATACTCCGTATTTGTTTATCTTTGATCTACAAAATAAATTCTAAAAATACATCAATTAATAATTAAAAGACTGATTTTTAATTAAAAGTATAATCAAAATAATAAATCAATAAATAAAATACAAATTAAAATAACAAACTTGACTATTATGAAGTTTGAAAATGAATTAAATGTGAATTAGTTAATTATAAATTGATTTGCTAGGGGGGGGGGGATTAACATTAATTAATATATATAATGGATAAAAAAAAATTTGTGGGGTGGAACAAAGCTTTCGTCCGTCTCTAAAATCAGAGTTTTGTGCTCTGTATGAACATGACCCATATAAATTATTTACATCTTAAAAGTTTTGAGACTTAAAGAAAAGTACATTTCTAAGCCTCAATCCTATACCAAATGTAGATTTTAAATTAAAGTGGTGAAGATTTTAAATTTGATGCCACTTAATTAATATAATGCTATTGCTATTGCTATATTATAAATAAAAATGGCGTAGATTTTTGGTTGATATTTATAATAATAGCACATGTTTTAAATTGTAAACGTGGAAGGATAGAGATACATTTTCTAAACAATTAATTTTGTCTGTCGTTGTGGTTACATTAATTAACTACACTTATTTTAACACAAAAACAGTTGCATGTTAAAATAATTATTTTGATAGTGAAGTATGATTGATTGGACTTACTCCCTCCGGTCAAATTTTGCTAAATTCTACTCCACCCTTTAATCGGCACACATTTTAAGAAATGTGTAAGAAAATGTGTAATGATTGATGTTTTGATTGGTAGTTTTGTAAACTTTTATGAATAAAGTAAAGTAAAAAGTAGATTGAGTGTGGAAAAGTAATGACATATGGGTAAATATGAGTATATTTCAAAGGTGAGGTTTGTGAAGATATTTCCTTTTATGGAGTATGCAAATTGGTATGGGACATCCATATATGGAAAGTGTGCAAATTCCTGTGGGACGGAGGGAGTATTTTTTAGTTCATAAATAATATATTTATTCTATTTAAATAGTTAATTTTGAATATTTTTTTCTATTTTATTAATAAAATTGAATATTTATCAATAACATTTTTACTCATTATTTTACATATCATTTTTATAATTAAAATGTGATTTTTATTTTTAAAACATGTATAAAAAGAAGTGAACAAAGTTTTACCGACAACATAGAGTAATAATTTTTGGAACTCTGTTTTATTTTCCACTACTTAATAAATGTTAATCGATTTTATGTGAACAATAGTTTCATTAAATGATCATCTCCATGTTAATTTTAAAGATTTATGATTATAATAAAAATAGTCCTTTTTTTACCAATAGAATTTAAAATGATTTACGTTTAGAACTGATCAATGTCACTCATAAATCATAATAAGGATTAATTGCAAAGCAAGTAGCACAGAAATCAATTTAATAATGTATTATCCAAAGAATTTGTAATTAATTTTTAATTCAAATGTATATAGAGTAATTTTTAATTTAAATTTAAAAAATAATACCCCCTTCACCCAATTTAATTCATTGTTAAAAAATTTCATATTTTTAGTTGTCGAATTTTATTATTTTCATAACTCTTTCTACCTACCCACTAAAATCTCTAAACAAAATGTAGTCTATTATTATTATAAATATCCGTGCATATGACTAATGGAGTGTATTTAAATAGCCATGAAGGCTTCATTTAGAATATTATTGCACAAAATTATATAATCAAGTAGAAATGGTAAAGAATAATTTAGGAGTGAGGAATGGTGCATGGACAGAAGAGGAAGATACTCTCTTGAGGAATTGCATTGATAAGTTTGGACAAGGGAAGTGGCATAAATTACCTCTTAATTATAATTAATAAATTGCATTTTCATGTGATGTTTAATTTAATTGGTGATTGAGCTGAATAAATACAAAAAGAGTTGTAGGCTTCGATGGTTGAACTATTTAAGACCATATATCATTACTTTAATAAAGATGAAGTTGTTCTTGTTCAAATACTACCATAAACGGTTAGGAATTAAACAAGCAAATCTTCTTTCAGAATTCATTTTCTTTAATCACAATCATACTTTTGTGTTCACAAAAACTTACACTTCCTTCATTCTGTAATCACTTTCAAATTTTTCTTTTCGGAACGTTCTACAATAAATTTCACACTCTTAAAATGAAAAACTAATAGAGATAATGTTAAATAGTATTATTTGTTAGAGATTTTATTGTATTCTTAGAATATATCTTTTATGATTTGGTCTTCCTATAATTGTGGAAGTTTGTTGTAGACTTTGTAAATCTCACTATTATATATTTCAGAATACTCAATCACCAGATTACGGTGATTTTCCTCTCAATTATTCTTTTCCAAAATATGTATTCTACATATTCTGTTATGGTATCAGCCTAATATTACCGATCCTAAACCCTAATTCTTTTCTTTCGCTTCTACATCCGTTTCTCTCTTCCTCCCACTGCACGGACTGGTAGCCTCCGTCCAGTTTTCCTTCTCGTCGAGTGTTATATCAAGGACTGGTCCCCTCCTTCATCTCTCTCGATCGACAAGATGACATCCTCCGCCACCGATCCTCTTCCGGTGACGACGATGATTAATATGATGCAAATCAAGCTTGAGGCGTCCACTTATCTTATGTGGCGTCGTCAAACTATTCACATGGCCGAATGCTTCGATATACTCGGGCATCTTGACGGCACTTCTCCCTCTCCCGCGGCCACTGTACCGGCGGTTGCACCTGTTGTTGATCCGACACCGAATCCGGAGTATACGACATGGCGACTCAAGGACAAACGGTTGCTCAGCGTTTTGTACACCTCTCTATCCCCTGATGCCGCGTCTGAAGTGATTGATTGCACCTCTGCAAATCAGGCATGGGTGGCGCTCGAATCTGTTTATGCCTCATCTTCACGATCGCATCAATTACGTGAAGAATTGTTATCTCTCCGTCGCGGTGATCTGTCTGTGGAGGAGTATGGGCGCAAGTTTAAACATCTCTGTGACCAGCTGCAAGCAATTGATCGTCCGATTGATTCATCTGATAAAGCTCACTGGTTTTTACGTGGGTTAGGACTTCAGTTTGCGGGTTTTGCCGATACCCGTATGGCTATGTCTCCGATCCCCGCGTTTCGTGACCTTTTGCACCAGGCTGTGCAATTCGACATGATGATGAAGTCGATGGAAGGGCCTTCTCATGCACCTGCGACGTTTTCTGCTACTCGAGATGGGCAGCCTTCTTCGGCTGGGTCCAGGCAGGTGTCCCGATCCCAGAACCGTGGCCAATCTCAGTCCCAGCAGCAGTCCAGGCCGTCAGGTTTTTCTGGTAATGCGGGTGGCTCTGGCAGGCGTGATGGGCAGCCCTCTGGAGGTGGTTTCCGTCGTCCTTTCGTGCCTAAATGCCAACTCTGTCGTGGGGAGCACTACGCAGATAAATGCCCCAGGTATCTGAATGCTATTGGTTCGAACTCTGCTGCAAATCTTGCTGAAGCTTTCACCTCGACTTGCAACGTCTCAAACTCTACCCCTGATTGGTATCTCGATTCCGGAGCCTCCGCTCACATGACGAACCAACTGTCCGCCCTTGACTCTCATGAGTCTTATTCTGGTAACGGTTCTGTTATAGTTGGTAATGGTAATGCGTTGAATATTTCTCATATTGGCACTACTAAACTTTCAGACGATGTTAAGTTGTTAGATGTACTTGTTGTACCTCATATCACAAAGAACCTCCTATCTATCAGTAAATTAACTGCGGATTATCCTGTCGATGTTATTTTTTCTGATAAATTCTTTGCGATCCAGAACCGACTCACAAAGAAAATACTGGCTCAGGGAAGGTGTAATCAGGGGCTTTACCTACTTGATCGGGGTGTTCCAGCTTTGGTTACAGCAATTCGGGTCAGGAGATTGAAAGCTAGCTTTGACTTGTGGCATTTGCGTTTGGGGCATGTCCCGTTTTCAGTTATCTCATTGTTAAATAAACAGGGTTGTTTATCTGTTACTTCAGTTTTACCAAACCCTCGTTTATGCTCTTCTTGCCAGTTGGCCAAGAGCAAACGTTTACCATTTATGTTGAATGAAAAACGAGCTACTGCTGTTCTTGATTTAATTCATTGTGATTTGTGGGGTCCAGCACCTGTTTCTACATCTGATGGCTTTAAGTATTATGTTGCCTTTGTCGATGATTTTTCACGTTTTTCCTGGATATATCCATTACGTGCTAAGTCAGAATTTTATGATGTCTTTGTTCGATTTCATGCCTTTGTCTGCAATCAATTTTCTCGAACTGTGAAGATATTTCAGTCTGATGGTGGTACTGAGTTTGTAAATGGGAGGGTTCGTCACTTTATGCACGAGCATGGTATACATCATCGAATTTCATGTCCATATACACCTCAACAAAATGGCAGGGCTGAACGTAAACATCGTCACATCTCTGAAACTGGGTTGTCCATGCTTTTTCATGCACATGCTCCAGCTTCTCTTTGGTTTGATGCCTTTGCTACTGCAGTATATGTTATTAACAGGCTTCCATCTGCGATACTTGATAATATTTCTCCCTTTCAGGTATTATTTGGATACTCGCCTAGTTATGATACCTTTAAACCATTTGGATGTCGTGTTTATCCTTATCTTCGGGATTATGTTGCTCACAAATTAGAACCTCGCAGTCGGCCGTGCATCTTTCTTGGGTATAGTAGTACTCAGAAGGGGTTTCGTTGCTTTGATCCAGAGTCTTCTCGAGTTTTTATCACTCGCCATGCTCAGTTTGATGAGCTCTATTTTCCATTTTCTCGAGCTCCATCTCTCACACAGGTCACTGATTTGGATATCTCGACTTTTCTCGACATCTCCTCTGATTCCCCTTTGGCTCCTGTTTCGGCACCTATCAGTCAACCGCATCGGTTTTCTGTTGATCATGATACTCGTCCTCCCTCGCTGGTTCATGATGAACTGGTTATGCCGCCACATGTGCCTGATCCTATTATAGCGCATGTTCCCGACGTTGGGCCTCCTGTTCCACCTCCTGTTCCGCCTCCAGCTCAGGACTTGCCACTTGTATCCACTCATCCCATGATCACCCGAGCTCGTGTTGGGACATTTAAACCTCGTTATCCAGTCGACTTCGCTTCTTCGGCTCTACTCTCTGCACTTGTTACCACCTCTGAGCCTCGTGGTTTCAAGTCTGCTGCTAAGCATTCCCACTGGCTTGCTGCTATGCAAGAGGAGATTGATGCACTTCGTTCAAATTCCACTTGGGATCTGGTGCCTCGTCCATCTGGAACGAACATAGTTGGTTCAAAGTGGGTTTTTCGTACGAAATTTCTGGCAGATGGTTCGATTGAACGTCACAAGGCTCGTTTAGTGGCGCAGGGCTTCACTCAGATTCCTGGTTTGGATTTTCATCATACATTTAGTCCTGTTGTGAAGGCAGCTACAGTTCGGATAGTCTTGGCATTATCGGTTCAGCATGGGTGGCCTCTTCATCAGCTTGATGTCAAGAATGCTTTCCTTAATGGAGTTCTTGACAACCCTGTCTTCATATCTCAGCCTCATGGCTTTGTTGATCCTCAACATCCTGATCATGTTTGTCGCCTTAAGAAGGCTCTATATGGCCTTCGCCAGGCCCCTCTTGCCTGGTACCAGCGTTTTAGCACATTTCTGTTCAGCTTGGGCTTCTGTTAAATAGTATTATTTCTATTAAAAACCCTCTATAAACCCCACCCTCACAAATCACAATATCCTCAATTTTACACAAATGTCATTACTTTTTCTCCAAAAGTCAACTCGTTTCTTTATTTTATATATAAAAGTTTACAAAATTACCTCTCAAAATCCCTACTAAATTCACTTTTCTTATTTTGTGTGTCACTTCACATGTGAGAAAATCATGGGACGGAGGAAGTATGAAATAATAAATTTTAAAAAACTATTTCAATAAAACATTTTTTATATTTGAAATATTTCACATAAATGTTGTTCTTTTATTATTAGGAAGAAGGTCATCCGTGTTCGAACTTCATATTATACACCTCACTTCTTCAATTTTATTATTTCAACTTTTCTTTTTCGATTGTTTACACTTTAAAAGTGTTCATAATTGCAACCTTTGTGCCTATATATATATATATATTTTTTTTTTTTTTCCTTTTTCTGTGGGGGTTTATTTTTAAGTCTCTCATGCATATTCCACAATTAATAATTAAAGTTACGTACTTGTCCGTTTCAAGCAAGCATCATCGATCCCTTGCTTAAACGGAATAAACTATAGGGGACCAGGCCTTACTTTGGCTTTAAACGCTCAATTAAATTAGTCGATATTTAGATCGGATATCGAAACTTTATGCTTTCTTCAAAATAATTTAATAAAAATTAATGTATGCCCGCAGATGGTCCCTAATTGGTGGTAGAATTTCTGAAGGAATATCCAACAACGTGGAGAACTTTTGGAACACCCATATTTTGAAGAAGAAGTCAAAGTCATCTGAAAAAAAGTGTAGAGACGAAAACCTTAAGGTTGCGTTTGGTTGGGTGGATTTGGGCTTATGAATTTCAAATCCACAGTCCAAATCCATTCTACATATTTGGATTATGAATGGATTTCAAATACTTAGATTTGTGTCAACACACCTTTTACTTGAAATTGAGAGAGATTTCAAATTCTCACTAAAACCATGTCATTTGAAATCCATGGATTTTTAACTCCTTTCATTTTAAATGTCTTCTCAAATCAAATCCCCCCATCCAAACGCAACCTAAGGCTCCGTTTGGATGGAGGGATTTGATCAATGAATTTCAAATCCTCCATTCAAATCCACTCCACTTGTTTGGATTAAAAAACAAATGAATGTATTTAAAATTCTTAGCATATTTTTTTAGTTAAAATTGAGAGGATTTTAAATCCCCCTAAAACCATGTCATTTGAAATCCATCTATTTTCAAAACCTTCCATTTGAAATACCTCCTCAACTCAAATCCCTCCATCCAAACACAACCTAAGGTTGCGTTTGGATGGAGGAATTTGATTTGAGGGGGCATTTCAAATGAGGGGAGTTAAAAATAGGTGTATTTCAAATGACATGATTTTAGTGGGGATTTGAAATCTCTCTCAATTTTAACTAAAAGTGTGTGAACACAAATTTAAGTATTTGAAATCCATTCATAATCCAAACATGTAGAATGGATTTGGACTGTGGATTTCAAATCCATAAGCCCAAATCCACCCAACCAAACGGAACCTAAGGCTCCATTTGAATGGAGGGATTTGATCTATGGATTTTGAATCCACCATTCAAATTCACTTCACTTGTTTGGATATATTATGAATGGATTTCAAATACTTATATTTTTATTCACACATTTTTTAGTTAAAATTGAGAGGATTTTAAATCCTCACCATGTCATTTGAAATCCATCTATTTTTAAATCCTTTCATTTGAAATACCTCTTCAAATCAAATCCATGTATCCAAACACAACCTAAAAATTGAAAAGCACATTGTAATTAAACCCCATCCTTGTCCAAATCCAACAAGAAGGCTGCAGATGATTGGAAAAATAGTGTTGATGAGGAATTTCCGTTAATAAACAATATTAATAATGTCCCATTTTCGTTATCGGGAGAGGATCTAGACGAGTGCATTCGGCGGTGGCTTGACGGTGACGAAGGAATTCCGGTGTCATTGGACGGCGGCGCTGATCACTAGATTTGATAATTAGGCCTTAGTACACACTTTTCATATATGGATGTCCCATACCAATTTGCACACTTCATAGGAAATATTTTTATAAATATACTCATATTTACCCATATGCCATTACTTTTCCACACTCAATCTACTTTTTACTTTACTTTATTTATAAAAATTTACAAAACTACCCCTCAAAATATCACTTATTATACCTTTTCTTACACATTTCTTAATATGTGTGTCATTCCAAGGGTGCAAATTCCTCTGAGACGGAGGGAGTAATATATATTGAATGGACTAGATCTAGACATGCATGTGCGTTTGCATGCATTTCACTTAAATTTTCTCCCTCTACCTCTACCTACCTAATATTTTTGTTTGATTAATTTGTTAATCAATCATTTTTAAAGTTATGTAGTTTAAAGGTTTAGCATTCAAATTGTATATTAAAATGACACCGTTACTTGTATATATATCGATCTTTTCAGGCGATTGGAATTAATATATGAGAGTATATATACAATCAAATAAAAAACATATGAGAATATATATTAATCCAAATTTAATTTACACATCCCTCTCCAAGTCCAAATTTACGTACCCATCCCTGTCTATATATATATATATACAAAAGACTAAAATCATGTAATCGACAAATTAAATTTATAAAAGTGATGGGGCGACATTTTGATTGATGACTTATCACTCCCCCCATCTTGCATCTGGTACTAATTATAGTAAATGCCTACCTTGTCTTAACGTGTATACTAGCTTCTTTGAATACGGAATTTGCAATAGTAACCCTTAGATTCAATGGTCCCTATTGTACTCTTCTATAAGTGGGAATTCAATTCCATTCACAATTTTTTTTTACGAGTGTTTTCACGAGATAGAACTACCCCTATAATACAAAAAAAAAAAAAAAAGTAATAACGTACTTAATTATATATAATAGAATGTAAGTGAAAGAATTTTGTCTCATCTAAAAGTCCGAACTTGACATTCCCCTCACTCGTGGGCCGGATTTACCCTTTTTGGGGAGGAGGCCCATCGAGTGGACAATTTAAATGGGTGGAGTGCTTTCAACAGGAATCGAACCCAGGTCGCTAAAAGTTCGAATTTGTAGAGATAGTGATAATTAATTCTTGTATATTAATTTCTAACAATAAGTAATAAGTCAGGTACAATAATATATAGAAAATGAAATCATATGTTCTAATGTCACTAGGAAATATGATTGTTTTTATTCATCTGATTTTTAATTAAAGTTAATTCGATATGATTGATGGGTTTAAAGTTTTTGGGCAAGTCTATATATAAATAGCACAAAACTTTGACTTTAAACGAGACTCCCGTAAGTGTGCGGTGGAATTGGTCCCCCAGGATTAGTCGGCCCTTGACCGAATACTGGGGACTACAAAAAAAATCAGATGAATAATTGCAATGCATGGCGGGGGGAAGGGTACTGTTCGTGGTTGGTTTGCAGTAAATGCATATATATATGCATCATTTGCATGTGCACACGTACTTTATTTCCAATCTTTGTCAGTATAATTTTGAATCATACGTCCACTAAATAGATCTTTTTGTAAATTGAAATGTGATCTTCTTTTGTCTTCTCTGAGGGGTCAAAGGAACCCTTGTACTAATTTTCAAATTTGGCCGGATTAATCTCAGCTAGAAACACTTTTTTTCTTTTTAACTCACGGTTTATCATAACAAATAATCTCAAGGAGTTGAATAGTGTTCTTCTCTAACTCTCAGATTCGAAACCTGTAAGATGCAAACAAATTCCTAACAAATACTTCATCAGCACCCCACACTACAAGAAAATTGAATTTTAGTGATAGAAATTATGTCATGCTTTCTAACAAAAAACCTTTAATGATAGAAATTCTCTTTTAGTGACAGGTTCTGTCATTAATTCTCAATTTCCTTTCACCATAGACATTTAATTAGAAAAGTAATAGTGAGAAGATTTTGTTACTAAAAATCAGTTTTCTTGTAGTGTCTGTCATTAATTCTCATTTTTCTGTCACCATAGACTTTTAGCTAGAGAAGTAATAATGAGTGATTTTGTCACTAAAAATCGATTTTCTAATAGTGTCATTTGATTGTCCTTTTGACTTTGACGCGAAATTTAATGTGAAAGTTGTTTGTTTGTATTATAAAAGTTAAAATAACTTTTTATTGGAAATGTATTAGTACGTTAAATGGAGAGAATATGACAAAAAATATGTTTTTGTGTAAGATCGATGGAGGAGTAAAGTAATGACCATATATGATGTAATTTTGATATATTTGAATGTGAAAATTGGAATAAATAAAGTTTTTTTTTGTTTTTTACTTATGTCGGCAGTCGGCCAAGACATTGTTTGTTGAAATATGATGAAGGTATTACATGAGATATATTGATATGTATATGCATATAATATAACATTCCAAATATAGTTATATGGCTACCTAACTTTTTTTCCTTATATAATTATTTTCACTTGAACCAATAATTAACTACCTTAAACATAACCAAACTAGGATGATTAATTCAAGTTAATTAATTAATATTTTTAATACTTATAGTCATACGATTATCTATCTCAATTATAATTTTAAATATATGCTATAAACATTTTTTTTTTGAGTTCATGAGGAAGGTATATATGTCAAAATTTCAAGAGTAAAATTGTACCCCCTCCCACCACCAGTGTTCATACTATGTCCCAATATAATTACAGCCGTCAATTTAACATCATAATTCTTTAACGTTGCTAGATTTTGAAAATTTTCAAAACGAGGATCTACTTGACACCTAGGAGACATGCGTAATGTAGTTCTTGGAGAGCTTTGAAAAGAGCTTTGGAGAGCTTGGAGAGCTTGACACCTAGGTATATATTTTATATATTATATTTTTAGTAATTTTTTTAAATTAAGTTAAATTAATGATAAAATTGATAATAGATTAATTCAATAATTCATTTTATAGTAAGTTTATTGCAAAAGATGTCTCAAAATAATTTCTTATTCCGTTTTTGATATTTATAAATTAAAATGATTGTTTTACGTATGTTAATTGCAAAATTGATTTCAAAGTGATTGTTTGTATTATTTGAATATTATATATATATATATATATTATAATTATACATATGTTATTATTTTGGATCGTAATTTTTTTATCCCCTCCAAACTCGAATCCCGAGTCCGTCTGTATTCTTCTATATATATATATATATATAATATTCAAATAATACAAACAATCACTTTGAAATCAATTTTGCAATTAACATACGTAAAACAATCATTTTAATTTATAAATATCAAAAACGGAATAAGAAATTATTTTGAGACATCTTTTGCAATAAACTTACTATAAAATGAATTATTGAATTAATCTATTATCAATTTTATCATTAATTTAACTTAATTTAAAAAAATTACTAAAAATATAATATATAAAATATAATAATATATAGAGGTTGGGTGTGGGTGGGGGAAGGGCCCTATCTATAGGTAGTTCCGTCACTCAATTCCCTTAAAAATTAAACAATATATATATATATAATAAAATTGATAAACAAATTAACTTTAATTTGATAGTATAATCTAAACTGTAGAATGAGCTTTAAAAAAAATACCTTTTAAACTGTAGCAATCTGATGCAGTTTGCATTTTCTGGCACAAGTTTTAATGTCCATATATGGGAGTGTGCTAGAGCTCGTAAAGAGCTCACTATAAGGCTAAAATGATCATCTTAGGGAAGAAAAGGATTCAGGTGAATATATAATTTAAATATTAATTATCAATATTTTTTAATACATTTGTCAAAAACAATTTATTAATCGTGTATATACAATTAATATCAGCCGAAACCTAAGTTAACTAGTCACGTGACAAAAATGGGTTAACTAAATTTATAGTATTTGTAACATACATATATTTTTGTCACTTATCAAGTAAAATCAGTTTGATTATAAAGTATTAATACCACAATATTTTATTATTTGATAAGTGACGAGGTATATTACAAATTTGTTAGACTAAGCTAGAGGTATACATTATTTTATAAGTGATATATTACAAATTAATACACGATCAAATTAAACAATATGTGAAATGATTTTTCTCCAAGATATGATCAAATTCGTAAGACATATTGACGGGATTAAATATAGAGATTGCAACCTACGATTTACATTTGATAAATTAATACTCAAAATTAATTAATTATTATGATTACATGATTCAATTACTAATATATAATGTATTTTATTAATAATGGTACTAAAATTGAAAGAATTCCGTCTCATCTAAAAGTCCGAACTTGTAGTGAGGGTGAAAATTAATTCTTGTATATACACTCTCCCTCACTCGTGGGCCGGATTAACACCTCTTACCTTTTTTTGGGGAGGAGGCCCATCGAGTGGACAATTTAAATCTAAAAGTCCGAACTTGTAGTGAGGGTGTGAATTAATTCTTGTATATTAATTCTTAACACTCTCCCTCACTCGTGGGCCGGATTAACACCTCTTACCTTTTTTTGGGGAGGAGGCCCATCGAGTGGACAATTTAAATGGTGGGTGGAGTGCTTTCAACAGGAATCGAACCTATGTCGTTTTGCCCGATTTGCTCTGATACCATGAAAGAATTCCGTCTCATCTAAAAGTTCAAACTTGTAGTGAGGGTGGGAATTAATTCTTGTATATTAATTTCTAACAAAAATAAAATGGGTAGAGAATTAATTTGATGTGCAAGAGTCTTATAACCACGAGCTAGCTAGTTAGGTTGGATTGTGTGTTTAGCGGTAGTAAACGATGCACGTCATACATATGACTAATCGATAATGTATTTAAATACTCGTCAAGGCTTCATTTTAGGTTACGCACAATATATATTTATTAATTTATAGGATATGGAAAAAAATAAAAATAATAGTTTAGGAGTGAGGAAAGGTGCATGGGCAGAAGAGGAAGATACTCTCTTGAGGAATTGCATTGAAAAGTTTGGAGAAGGGAAGTGGCATAAAGTGCACCCTCATACCAAAGACGAGTACACCCCAGGGGATGAAGGACTACAGACCAATAAGCCTTACAAATGTATGTTATCGTATTCTTGCGAAAACAGTTAGTAACAGGTTGAAGGTTGTGATGGGGAATATGGTGGATGAGTTCCAGAGTGCTTTCACTCCGGGGAGACTCATATCGGACAATGTTATTGTGGGTTTTGAAGTGTTACATTGGATTCGACAGAATAAAAGCAAGCGAGGCTATGCAGCCCTCAAACTTGACATGTCCAAGGCATACGACAGGATAGAATGGTCTTATCTTGAGGCGATTCTTCAGAAAACAGGTTTTAGCAGAAGATGGATTGATATGATACTTAATTGTGTTTGCACAGTGTCATACTCTTTCAAGATTAACGGGGATGTGAAAGGAAGTGTACAACCGACAAGGGGAATAAGGCAAGGGGACCCTTTATCCCCCTTCCTCTTTGTGCTCTGTACCCAAGGTTTATCAAGTATGCTGGGACAAATGATGGACCAACGCCTTATTTCGGGGGTTAAAGTCGCAAGGGAGGCACCGGAGGTCACACACTTACTATTTGCAGACGACAACCTTTTATTCTTCCAAGCTGAAGCTAGGAGTGGGGAGATTATTAAAAGGGGATTACAAAGATATGAAAGAGCATCCGGGCAGATGATAAATTATGAAAAGTCTTCTATCACTTTCAGTCCAAATACAGATCAGGCGGCGAAATTGAGCATTAGAGATCAACTAGGCTTAAGGATGAGCCAAGGACATGAGATTTATCTTGGATTACCTACTTTCTCCTTAAGATCGAAGAGAATCCAGTTTGAGTACATAAAAGACAGAGTGGCAAATAAATTACTGAGTTGGAAGGTACGCGATTTCTCGGAGGGAGGAAAGGAGGTGCTTATAAAAGCTGTCATTCAAGCCATTCCAACGTATGCAATGGCATGCTTTCGACTCCCCCATGCGCTGTGCAAAGATATTGAGCGAATGTGTGCTCAATTTTGGTGGGGTAAGAATGAGAAAGGGAACTCAATGGCCTGGAAAAAATGGGAGACGATGTGTACTTCGAAGAAGGAGGGCGGGATGGGCTTTCGTCAGATTGAATCTTTCAATAAAGCAATGCTTGCAAAGCAGTTATGGAGGCTGATCGAGCAACCTGACTCTCTAGCAGCTAGAGTTCTCCGTGCAAGGTATTTTAAGCATGAACATGTGATGGAGGCTGGGCTGGGTGCAAACCCTTCCTATATATGGAGATCGATATTGTGGAGTAGAGACCTAGTTGAAAAAGGCATGCAATGGAGAATTGGAGATGGGCGAACAGTGCGCATATTTGGAGATAAATGGGTTAGTGGACTTCATGAAGGCAGAATATGCTCGAGAATTGCAAGCGCCTCAAGAGTGAGTCGTTTCATAACTACAGAAAACGAGTGGAATGAGGAGCTTGTACGTGCGGCCTTTCTGCCTTTTGAGGCGGATGCAATTTTGCGAACACCGTTGGGAGGAGATGGATATGAAGATAAACTCTTTTGGAGGGAGGAAAAAAAGGGCCAGTACTCTGAGAAAACAGGGTATAAGATAGTAGTGGCGGAAAGTAAGAGAGCAGCAAAGGAAAGGGTAGGCTCAACCTTAGAAGAACCAGATAGCTGGTGGAAGAGAATCTGGACTCTTAATGTCCCCCCGAAGATACGTATCTTCACCTGGAAGATAGCTTGGGACATAATAGCTACTGAAGGTAACTTAGCAAGACACCATGTGCCAGCTTCCCCCTTCTGTTTTTTTATATGGGAGACATGACGCGACAACGGTACACACACTATTTTTATGCCCTTTTGTTAAGAAGGTGTGGAAATCCATTGGACTGTGGGATACGCTAAAAGGATGGGGGGAACTCCCTACATATGTCTTTTGGTCGCGGCTGTGGAATGAAGTGGGTAGTATATAGATGGAGGAGATAGTGACAATGGCTTGGGGTTTCTGGCGGGAGAGATGTGCTCTTAAAGCAAAGAATGATGCAGTTACGACACACACGCAGAAAGAAGCTCTCACTGACGTCATGTGGGCCAGGACTTTTCTGCAGAATTACCAGCAGACCAGGGGACGAACGGGCACCAATACATCAGTGGCAATGCAAACCCAAGAGGAAGATGCGAGCCTCATGAATTCAGACTGGGCACAGGTTTATACGGATGCGGCCACTGATGAGGAACGGGGCACTTATGGTATGGGATATGTGATTTTGGATGGAGATGGAAGTCCAACGGCGGCGGGCCACTCGCAGATCAAGAGGCCGGGTTCGGTGATGGCGGCGGAAGTGATGGTTATGGTGAAAGGGCTCAAGAAATGCAAGGAAAAAGGAAGCAGGAAGGTTAAACTGTACTCGGACTGCCTCAATGCAGTCACGCTACTTAGGAATGGGGAACCTTGTATATCCCCGGATGGTTTTGCTATTGATGAGGTAAGAAAAGTGATGGACGACTTTGTAGTGTGCGAGGTTGTTTTCATCCCAAGAACACAGAATACGAAGGCTCATCGATTAGCAAGGGAAGCTATAAACTCTCCCACCCCTCGCGATTGGGACGGAGCAGAAGATCTGATTTGGTTACAACTTTGTTAGGGCTTGTGAGGACTATTGATTATGTCTTCTTGATTCATGTTTAACTACAGGCTTTGTAACCTTGTCAAAAAAAAAAGTGCCTCTTAGAGCTGGTAATATTTATATATATATATGTAGATTAACATTAATTTATATTTGTTTATGTTTTTGTGATATATATAATTTAAATTTTGTGATTAATACTGGCGGCAGGGCTGAACAGATGCAGAAAGAGTTGTAGACTTCGATGGTTGAACTATTTGCGACCAAATCTGAAGAGAGGTTACTTTAGTAAAGAAGAAGTTGATCTTGTTTTACGACTACATAAATTGTTAGGAAAAGGCAAGTTTTCGATGTTCAGTTAATTATTCATTTTATTTACTCTCTTACTTTTTTTATATGTTTTTGAAGTTGATCACCTAGCTAGCCTGCAGTCTAGTCTCTATCTCCATAAAGTAGATCGAGTAGTACTTGTCCGTTTCTTTTGTCTAAAAATACACGTGCATGGTCGCATGTGAATATTTAATTAATTATAAATTACAATTAATTTAAAAAAATAATAATAATGTATGTATGCAGATGGTCGCAAATTGCTGGTAGAATTCCCGGAAGAACGGCCAACGACGTGAAAAACTTTTGGAACACGCATATTCTCAAAAAGTCAAAGTCGTCAGCTGGAAAAAATTTAGAGACGAAAACCTCAGAAACTGAAAAGCACGTCGTAATTAAACCCCGACCTCGGACCCTCTCCAAATCGAACGAGAATTCGAACAAGAAGGCATCTTTGTCTTCATCTTCATCGTTTTGGCTACCAGATAATAGGGATAATTTAGAATCATAAATTGATTGTGTAGATATTTTCTCTTATTTTATGTTGACCAAATCTTCCCACAATTATGGGAGTTTGTTTGTAATCTCACTTGTATATATACATGAATATACACGCTCACCAAGATACGGTGATTTTCTCTCAATTCCTTTTTATGTGTTATTCACATTCTGTCATGGTATCAGCCTTATTACCGATCCAAACCCTAATTCTCCGCAACTTAATCTATTTCTTTTCTTCTTCGCTGGAAACAGTCTCTTCTCCTCCATCCAGCGCCTGTTCCTTCTCGGTGAGTGATATCAAAGGACCGATACCCTCCTTTCTTCTCTCAATCGACAAGATGTCCACATCTTCTGCCACCGATCCCCTTCCGGTGACCACTATGATCAATATGATGCAAATAAAACTTGACTCGTCCACGTATCTTATGTGGCGTCGTCAAACGATTCACATGGCCGAATGCTTCGATATTCTTGGCCATCTTGACGGTACATCTCCATCTCTTCCCTCCACCATTCCACCTGTTACGCCTGCTGGTGCGCCCGCTACTGCTGTTACTGCCGAACCGACTCCGAATCCGGAATATCAGACATGGCGTTTGAAGGACAAACGTTTGCTCAGTGTTCTGTTTACCTCCCTCTCTCCCGATGCAGCGTCTGAAGTTATTGATTGCACATCTGCACATCAAGCGTGGGAGGCGCTTGAATCTGTGTATGCCTGTACTTCTCGCTCACATCAACTACGTGAGGAGTTATTATCTCTTAGACGCGGCGACTTATCCGTGGAAGATTATGGGCGAAAATTCAAACACCTTTGTGATCAGTTACATGATATTGGTCACCCGATTGACTCCTC
The DNA here is from genome assembly GCA_963675135.1 of Galeopsis tetrahit. Classification (NCBI taxonomy): domain Eukaryota; kingdom Viridiplantae; phylum Streptophyta; class Magnoliopsida; order Lamiales; family Lamiaceae; genus Galeopsis; species Galeopsis tetrahit. The sequence continues at coordinate 4,258,493 of OY776120.1, forward strand.
TGATAAAAGTCATTGGTTCCTTCGTGGATTGGGAATTCAGTTTGCGGGTTTCGCCGATACCCGTATGGCCATCTCTCTGATCCCGGCGTTTCGGGATCTCTTGCATCAGGCGGTGCAATTTGACATGATGTTACGATCCATGGAGGGTCCCTCTCCTACGCCTGCTGCTTTCTCTGCTGTTCGCGATGGGCCTTCACAATCGAGTAATCCACGGCAGCCTATTCGTTCGCAAAACCGCAGCCAACAATACTCCTCTCGCTCTTCTGGTTTTTCTGGAAGTAATGGACATTCTGGTGGTAATGGAAATTCTGGCAGGAGGGATGGCAACTCTACTGGTGGTGGATTTCGTCGACCCCCTAGGTGTCAGTTGTGTCGTGGGGAACACTACGCTGATAAATGCTCCAAATATCTGAATGCTCTTAATTCCAACTCCGCTGCACACCTTGCTCAGGCATTTACTTCAACATGCAATGTCTCGGATCCCACCCCTGATTGGTATCTCGATTCGGGCGCCTCAGCACATATGACGAACCAGTTATCCGCTCTTGACACTCATGAATCATATTCTGGTAACGGTTCTGTTATAGTTGGTAATGGTAATGTTTTGAATATTTCACATATTGGTAACACTAATTTATCTGAGGATGTTAAGTTGTTAGATGTGCTTGTCGTACCCCATATTACCAAGAATTTACTGTCTATCAGCAAATTAACTGCGGATTATCCTGTCGATGTCATATTTTCTGATAAGTTCTTTGCGATTCAGAATCGGGTCACAAAGAAAGTCCTGGCTCAGGGAAGGTGTAATCAGAAGGTTTATCTGCTTGATCGGGGTATTCCAGCTGTGGTTGCAGCGATTCGGGTCAAGAGGTTAAAAGCGAGTTTTGATTTATGGCATTTACGTTTGGGGCATGTCCCGTTTTCAGTTATTTCATTATTAAATAAACAGGGTTGTCTATCTGTTACTTCAGTTTTACCAAACCCTAGTCTTTGTGGATCTTGCCAGTTGGCAAAGAGTAAACGTTTACCTTTTTCGTTGAATGAAAAGCGTTCTACTGCTGTTCTTGATTTAATCCATTGTGATTTATGGGGTCCTGCGCCTGTTTCTACTTCTGATGGTTTTAAGTACTATGTTGCCTTTGTTGATGACTTTTCTCGCTTCTCTTGGATATACCCGTTACGTGCTAAATCTGATTTCTATGATGTCTTTGTTCGCTTTCATGCCTTTGTCTGCAATCAATTTTCTCGAACTGTAAAGATGATGTCTTTGTTCGCTTTCATGCCTTTGTCTGCAATCAATTTTCTCGAACTGTAAAGATATTTCAATCTGATGGTGGAACTGAGTTTTTGAATGGGAAGGTTCGTGATTTTATGCACTTACATGGTATTCATCATCGAACTTCGTGTCCTTATACCCCACAGCAAAATGGCAGAGTTGAACGAAAACATCGTCATATCTCTGAGACTGGTCTATCCATGCTTTTCCATGCTCATGCTCCCGCCTCTCTATGGTTTGATGCCTTTGCTACTGCCGTGTATGTCATAAATAGGCTTCCGTCTGTCGTCCTCGATAACTCCTCTCCATTTCAGGTATTATTTGGATATCCCCCCAGTTACGATACTTTCAAGCCTTTTGGCTGTCGTGTGTATCCTTATCTTCGGGATTATGCTGCACATAAGTTGGAACCTCGCAGTCGACCGTGTATTTTCCTTGTTTATAGCAGTGTTCAGAAGGGTTTTCGTTGTTTTGATCCGGAGTCTTCTCGAGTCTTTATCACTCGACATGCTCAGTTTGATGAGCTCTACTTTCCCTTCTCACGGGCCACGTCTCTCACTAAGGTTACTGACTTGGATATCTCCACATTTCTTGATATCGCTTCTGATTCTTCTCTGGCTCCTGCATCGGCACCTGTCCGTCCTCCACCCTACCTCTCTGTTGATCACGATACTCGTTCATCATCGTTACTTCCTGATGACCCTATTATACAGACACCTCCGTCAGAGCCTGCTGATCCTTTTATTCCCATTGACGGCACACATACTCCACCTCCGTCACCTGGTCTCGTTGTTCATCCCCCGGCCACGACGCTGTCTGTTCACCCTATGACTACTCGAGCCCGTGCAGGTATATTCAAGCCCCGTTATCCAGTTGATTTGGCTTCTTCTGCTCTTCTATCGGCTCTCGTCGCCATCTCTAAGCCCCGTGGTTTCAAGTCTGCCGTTAAACATCCTCATTGGCTTGCTGCTATGCAAGAAGAGATTGACGCCCTTCGTTCAAACTCCACTTGGGATTTGGTGCCTCGTCCCTCTGGTACTAACATTGTTGGTTCAAAGTGGGTGTTTCGTACGAAGTTTCTTGCTGATGGGTCGATCGATCGTCACAAAGCTCGCTTAGTGGCACAGGGGTTTTCTCAGGTTCCTGGTACTGATTTTCACCATACTTTCAGTCCTGTTGTGAAGGCGGCTACGGTTCGGATTGTTTTGGCTCTCTCTGTTCGGCAGGGTTGGCCTCTCCATCAGATTGATGTCAAGAATGCCTTCCTCAATGGGGTTCTTCAGAAACCTGTCTTCATGGCTCAGCCCCCTGGCTTTGTTGATCCTCGTTATCCAGATCATGTTTGTCGTCTGAAGAAGGCTTTGTATGGTCTTCGTCAGGCTCCTCTTGCCTGGTACCAGCGTTTCAGTTCGTTTCTCTTCGGCTTGGGTTTCTCTTAGAGTCGTTCTGATTCATCTCTTTTTCATCTTCATCAGGGTAACTCCATTATTTACCTCCTCTTGTATGTTGATGATATTATTGTTACAGGCAATGATCAGGCCGCTCTTCGTCGCTTTATTCATCGCACCGGTGATGAATTTGCTATCAAGGATCTTGGTTCCTTGAGCTATTTTCTTGGCCTTGAAGTTTCCTCCACTGATATTGGCTTGTTTGTTGGGCAAGCTAAATACGCGCTTGACATTCTTCAGCGTGCGAAATTGATGGATGCAAAACCTGTCTCGACTCCTTTGGCGACGGGTGAGTCACTTGTCAGCACTGGCCCTATTTTCAAGGATCCTACTTTGTACAGATCTCTAGTTGGTGCATTGCAGTATTTGACCATCACTAGACCAGATCTGTCTTATGCTGTTAGTTCTGTGAGTCAGTTTCTTCAGTTACCTACTGAAGATCATTTTTTGGCGGTTAAGCGTATTCTTCGCTATGTGAAAGGGACAATTCACTTTGGCCTCTCCTTCACTAAGCGCTCAGACTCTTCTGTTCTGGGTTATTCTGATGCAGACTGGGCTCGTTGTGTTGAGACTCGTCGTTCGACATATGGGTACTCGATTTTTCTTGGGGGCAATCTTGTTTCCTGGAGTGCTAAGAAACAACAAACCGTTTCTCGCTCTAGCTGTGAGTCTGAGTACCGTGCTATAGCGAATGCTGCTGCAGAACTTGTATGGGTTATTAATCTTCTTAAGGAACTTCGAGCCCTTCCTCCTGATCGACCTACTTTGTTGTGTGACAACAAAAGTGCAATATTTTTAAGTCAAAATCCTGTTGCACACAAGCAAGCCAAACACATTGACTTGGATTACCATTTTGTTCGTGAACTGGTATCCTCTGGTCGTATTTCTACTGGTTTTGTTCCCTCTCATCTACAACTTGCCGATATCTTCACAAAGAGCCTTCCACGTCCCGCATTTGAGTTTCTACGTTCCAAGCTTTGCGTGTGTCTTCATCCCACGCAGCGCTTGACGGGGGGTAATAGGGATAATTTAGAATCATAAATTGATTGTGTAGATATTTTCTCTTATTTTATGTTGACCAAATCTTCCCACAATTATGGGAGTTTGTGTGTAATCTCACTTGTATATATACATGAACATACACGCTCACCAAGATACGGTGATTTTCTCTCAATTCCTTTTTATGTGTTATTCACATTCTGTCATGATTGGAAAAACACTAGTCAAATTGTTGAGGAATTTCCGTTAATAAACAATATTAATAATGTCCCATTTTCGTTGGATCTGACGAGTGCATTCGGCGGTGGCTTGACGGTGATGAAGAAACTCCGGTGGTGTCATTGGACGGCGGCGAAGACGTACTATTGAATCAAAAGATTGCTGAATTTACTAGTTTAGCGGCCGGGACCTCACTTGCTAAGCTTTGATTAGGTCGTCACACATTAATTAATTAATATAATATTTGGGTTGTACGTTTGCATGAAGTCGATAATTGCATGTGTTATTGGCTCTTTTCAATTTAAATTTTATTTATGTACGCTTAAGAACCAGGGGCGGACCCAAGTGTTACTTGGGAGGGGCCTTGCCCCCCTCACCCCTTCTCTATTTACTTGTAGTATGGTGTCATACTGCAACAATTTAAAAAAATATTAGTTAATAATTTGTTAGTTACTCTTTTAAATACACATCTTTTAATAATATATTAGTCTTTAAAGTTAACATATATGCAATCTTTTAATTTTAAATTTTACTAATTTTAAATAAAAAATTAACTATGAATATAATGATGGATATTGCGATAGTATTATTAATATTTGAAATAATTATTTTATAGTATAATTATATATTTCCTCAGTCTCGAAAATATGTATACATTAAAATGGATACATAAACTATGAAAATAGTGATTAGTGTTGAGTTTTATTTTATAAACATTTACCAATAAAATAAATAAATTAGTTGAATTGAGTGTAAAAGTAATATTTTGTGTAAATATATAAATATTATAAGAGTAAAATTTATGGGGAAGTTACATATTTTGGGGATGTGCAAATTGTGGAACGGATCGGACGACTAAAACGGGCGTAAAAATAATTGTGAAACGGAAAAGTACTTAATAAAAAATTAGTCACTACTTGATTTTTGGCCCACCTCCCTATTCAATCATGGGTCCGTCCCTGTTAAGAACCGTCGATCAAAGTCTCATTAAATATTACGCACTTTCATTTCTCTTGATTTTAGATTTTTTAGTACGGAAATTTAAAATTCTAATGACTTGTAATATGAGTTTGTTTGGAATTTGGGATAATATCACTTTTGATCACTCAACTTTACCATTTTTCAAATTTGGTCACCACATTTAATCACTATCAAAATTGGTCAACCACTTATTTTTTTCTATCAATTTTGGTCACCCACTTATTATTTTCTATCAATTTTGATGCTACCGTTAGTCAATCAGTCATCAACTAACGGAGAAGAGGTTTTGAGCGTCAACTCTTCATTTTTCCTCCTTTAATTTCTAATCTCTAAACCCTAAATTCCAATAAACTTAAATCCTCCACTATTCCAAAACTCAAAAGAAACACTTAGGGGATGTTTCTTTTTGGTTTTAAAAACCAGGTTTTGGATTTCAAGATCCAAAACCCGTTTTACTTCGGGATTTAAAAACCGGTTTTCAAAATCCACTCAAAACCACCCTTATCAAACATATTGATTTGACATAAAGTTATATCTATATAATATTACTCCAATCATTATATTCTTTTTCAACAATAATATAATAATACTATAATAATATAATAATACAATAATATAATACATTTAATCAACTAATCATTATAATCTCACCAAACAATAATATAATAATACAAACTCATTCAATCTTACAACTTGATTTGACATAAAGTTAAATCCTTCACTATTCCAAAACCCAAAAGAAACACCCATATTACTATTATCGGGATTTCAAAAACCAGGATTTCAAAAATCTGATTTTTAAAACCACCCAAAGCCCAAAAGAAACATCCCCTTATATTACTATTTATCGAGATTTCAAAAACCAGGATTTCAAAAACCCGATTTTTAAAACCTTTCAAAGCCCAAAGTAAACATCCACTAAAGTAAATTTTCTTATTTGTATGAGCAGCTTAGTGTGCAAGTTTTTGCTGTATAAAGGCCAGAGGGGTGTCTATATAGAGCGTACACTACAAGAAAAAAGGCATATAGTCACACATCTTTTGTCACACTATAAAATAAATTTGATAAAATATATTATGTAGTCACATTAAGTTTTTTAGTGTGTTAATATGTATGTTATAAATACACTGAATATTAGGTGTGTGGATATATACTCTATTACCACACATAATAATACAGATTGTCTATCGTCACACCCCTTTTAACACACTAAAAATAGATGTGTTTATAAGTACATTTTAAATACATTATATTTTAAGTGTGTTAATAAGTATGTAATTTACCCCACTAAAAAAAATAAGGTGTGTTAATATTAACTCTAATACCACATTATTGTATTAAAAATTATAAAATTCAAATTATATTAAATTTTTTTTTATTTTATATTGCTGATAAAATATATATTTAAAAAAAAATAAGAACACATTTTATTAATGAAATCTATTTTTACTTGGACAAATTTTTTATAGAATAAATAATTAATTGTTGGAGTACTATTTTTTTATTCGCACAATTTTATTTTTTTACGTAAAATTTCAATCAATCATTTTTTAATCTAACATTTTTTATTTTTTTCACGATTTACAAAAATATTTAGAAAAACCATTTTAAATTTAATCTAACGTTTTAATTTTCAATTAAATATAATTTAAAATAGTATATATATATATATATATTATATATATATATATATTCTTGTACTTTTGTTATACTAAATGAGATGTAGTAGAATGGTAAAGTCATTTATTTGAATATGAGAGATTGTGTGAGAGGTGCAGGATCTTGATAAGGACATTTGATTTTTAATATTTTTTTATTTCTAGCATATAAATGTATTTTATTTAGAGTGTGATAACATTTAATTTATCTTCACATTTTTAGATGTGATGATATCTCATTAGGCTATCCTCACACGACTTTAGACCACACATAAATTTAATATGGTAATAGATAAAATGTGGTAATAAATATTTTATTATAACATTTTTGCATGTGTTTAAAAGCAATTTTTTTTGTAGTGGTAGTAATTTATTTAAAATAAATTATTATTTTAAATAATTTTTGGAACTCCGTTTTATTTTCCACTACTTAATAAATGTAAATCCATAAAATGATGTGAACAATAGTTTCATTAATAAGTGATGTTTGGGTGCAACCATACAATTGAATTTTTGCTCTAATAAATTGAGTCAAATGTTAAGATCAAAAATTAAATTGAACATTAAAATTTAAATGTATTTATATATTCAATTGCATAGAAGAATTTATCTTTATTAATATGACCATCTCATAAGTTGCAAACAATTTCTAAGGGGTCAATCCATACAGAGCGCAAAAATCTGACTTTAAATGGAGTCTCTGCAAGTAGACGGTGAGATTGGTCCTCCGAATTAGTCGATCTTTAGACCGGATACCGAGACATAATTTTTTTTTTAATATTATCATCTCCATGTTAATTTTAAAGAATTAATTATGATTATAATATAAATAGTCTTTTTTTTACCGATAGAATTTAAAGTGATTTAAGTTAAGTTATTAACTGAAATCTCACTCATAATTAGGGATTAATTGCAAAGCAAGTAGCACGGAAAATATTACTCCCCCAGTCCAACAAAAATAGTTATATTTGACTTTACACACAAATTAAAAAAAATCAATAAATGTGATTAAGTTTAACTAATATATCTATTTTACCCTTAATATTTCATTAGGTGTGGGAATAGGCCTGGTCTTAAAAAAAAAAAATGTATGGGCCTGATATATAATATTTGGGCCCAAGCCTGGCCTGTAACCTATTATAGATTTTTTTAAGACACTAGGTTTGACCTTTTTAGTAAATATGTCTGGCCCGAAAGCCTTTTTAAGGTCTTTTTAGCGTTATTCAAAATTTTTTTTTTTTACTGTATTACCATTAAATCATAAAAACTAATTTTTTAAAATCTCAAAATGAAAAAATAAGAACAATAAGAAATTAATCAAAAGGTCCATAAAATTATACTCAAATGCAAATGTTCATATCAATTATTTTTAACTATTACAAAGAAAAATAAAACAAAAAATTATATAATTGCTTCAAGATAATCTCATCATATATTGAATATTATTTATTATATGTCACATATTATGTATTATATTATATATTTATTGTATTTTTATATATTTTATACATATAGAAATAGAGTTAAATAGGCCGGCCTGTTGGACTTAAAAGGTTTACGAAAAAGCTCAAGTCCGGCCTATTTAATTAAAAATGCTTTTAAAAAAGCTTGAGCCTGGCTTGTTTATTAAACAAGCCGAGCCAAGCTTTAGAAGGCCGAGCCGTAGGCCCCTGTCGGGTAGCTTGACCCATTCCCACCCCTATATTTCATAAATTTGATGTACATTTCAAAGCAGTTGGATCTTAAAAGTAATTATGGGGTGGGTTTAATTAAGGGTAAAGTTGTTAATAAATTATTTAATACTTTAAGTAAAAGAGAAAATGTTCCAATAATTTAAAACATCAAAAAAAAGAAAAAATGTAGGGCAAAAACTTATATGCAATATTGCATACATGCAATATTGACCAATTTGGTCAAAATTCGCGGGTCAACGCGGTCAAAGCGGGCTAACCTTAATTATAATATTTATTTTCACTCTAAAATATTTATATCTTATTACATGACCAAAACTATGTTACTACATGACATAAAATTTGTCACTACAAGACCAAAAGTGTATTACTGCAAGTTCAAAAATATTCCGGACACTTATTTTTTTTGAGCAAAATTACTAAAATAATTCTGACTTATTCGGCTACTACATGACTAAAACAATGTTACTACAAGACCAAAATTTTATCACTACAAGGTCAAAAGTGTATTACTACATGTCCAAAAATATTCTGGCCAGTTAATTTTTTGGATGAATTTACAGAATGTTTTGACATGTAGTATTAAATTTTTGGCCTTGTAGTGATAATTTTTTGACCTTGTAGTAACAATATTTTGGTCATGTAGTAAACCACAAGTTTGTGACCCGCGAATTTTGTGGGCAACTTGAATCTGGACTTATGACCCGCGAATTTTTTAAAATTATCTTAATTTGACTTTTAGACTAATTGGGTTTAGAATTTTAATTTGGTCAAATTAGTATGAATTACATGTATGAAATATTTCATGACAAACTAGCCCAAAATGTAGCTATCTCGTGGGATGAGGGAGTATTTTCTATGAAAAATTAAACTACATTCATTAAATAAATGAAAATTTCATTACCCTAAGATTTAGTGACGCAATGTGAATTGCATTCTCAATATAGCCGCATATAAAAATAAAATACTCCCTATATCCCAACAATTTTATTTTTTTTTTGCATGGTTTGACATCACGAATCACGAAATTTAAGAAAATAGAATATAGTGATGAGTGAAGTAAAATAAAAGAGTGGTATTATTGGTAATTTATTGACTAAAGTGAATGGAGATTTGACTAAAGTTATAAATTGAGTTAAGTTGTGGGTCCAAGTAAAATAAAGGAAGGGTATTATTGGTAAAAATTATGTGAGTTATTTCCTTTTTCAAAGTATGCAAATAATGTTGGGACGTCCCGTTAAAGAAAGTGTGCAAATAATCACGGGACAGAGGGAAGTATAATATAAATTTACAACTGATTGTATGTTTTGATGAACAAGTGGCAGTGTAAATTAAATGGGTCGTTGCCTCACCCAAGACCATCTCTCTATTCGATTCGATGTGGGATACCTTAATACCCTCCCTCACGTGAGACAATGGGCTGTTGCCCCACCCAAGACCATCTCTCTATCCGATCCGATGTGGGATACCTTAATACCCTCCCTCACGTGAGACGGGGACAAGGTCGACACGTGGAGACGGGGACAAAGTCGACACGTGGTTCAACATGTGGATACCCTCCCTCACGTGAGACGGGGACAAGGTCGACACGTGGTTCAACAGGTGGATCCAGACATCGAAGTAGAGAGTTGGCTTTGATACCATGTGACAAGGCTTAACTCTACACTTAAAACCAAGGTGTTAAGTGAGAGGATTGCCCAGGCTTATAAGCCCACCCAAGACCATCTCTCTATCCGATGTGGGATACCTTAATACGTAGCAGCCGTCGCCCTCCTTCAAGCGGCGTTGTCCATAATTTGTTTGAAGAAGAAGACGGGGTTTAGGGTATGTTCAAGCGGTGTCGTCGCCCTCCTTCAAGCGCCAACTCTTCCCAGTCGACCGATCGTTCGCACCCAAGCGTCGTTCACTTGGAGGTCGTTCACATCGTCGACCGTTCGTGATGATGGGGAAAGATTTTGGGGTGGTGGTGGGGACAATTCTACCGTGAAATAGAATGGATAAATGAACTTATATGTGGTTTTGTTTTTTTTTTTTTTTTTTAAATTTCAGCAAAAGGTATATTGGACATCCCAAATACCCTTTAGATTTTTTATTTTTTTAGATGGGTGTATCCTCAACAATGTCGTGTGTATAATCGTGGCCCTCAAGTAATTGTTCAACCTAGACCAGGCCCCAAAGCCCAATCAAACTCAATTCAGTTTGAAAGACGGCGGAAATAATTTTGAGTTTTATATTTCATCACACGATTCACACTCGGGAAGATGATGATAAAATTTTAAGAGTTAACATAATTTGATATATATATATTATATTCATGCAATGGTCAAGGTTAATATTTTATTTGATATTCAACAATATTATCATATCATTTAAATTGAAGATTTTATTTCAAAGATATAATGACATTTTTTGTTGATATTTTGGAGTATGTAGAGTATGTAGCCAAACCTTCTAATTAATTAAAATATTAATAGTGTTTATTTAATTTTTTAAATTTATCAAAAAAATTATTTAATAATGTCAGTTAAAATGTCCATCCGAGTTTGGCCCCACTTTTAAATAAAGTGAATTTTCTTATTTTATATGCACACATATGGGTGCAAGTAAATAGGGAACAATAAGTACTTTTCATCCCATTTTGATGCAACGAAACTCATTTAGGGCATGTTTGATGGCATAGACGGATTATCAAAAATTAAGATGATAATTAAACTTTATAAATTTTAAAGCATAATTTACTCTTACTCTAAATTATCAAACAATCAATAAAAATGATATATAGTTAATTTAGATTTAATTTAAGATATCAAACATGGTCTTAAGTGCATATTTATATAAATTAAAAGTGTAAATATATATATATATAAATCTATATACTGTATACGGAGTATAATAAATTTTAAAAAAAAAAATCAAAGGGGCCAAGCCGCACCCACACCCACACTTAATTTTAAATAAATAAAATTAGTACTCCAAATTTCTTCATTTAGCACACAAAAGTCAAAAAAACACATTGTGTGTCGTACAAAATTTGTGGTTATGCTTAAATATATATGTAAATTATTGGGGATAGCCTAATTGATCATTTTCATTTAATTAAGAGCGGCCACACTCTATCTAATTATGAAAGATTTGATTTATACTTACCTAGCTCATTATAAGTTTATAACTTGATGCGGCCAAAATATGTCAGTCGACACGTGGATAATCGATGAGTTATCCTTATTGAGTATTTATATTCGTTATGTGGAATGATTAATACACCCCTGATCATAGGTTCTATAAACAGTCCATTAGACCTCTTAGGAACCCAATTGTATTGAGAGTAGGTCTATGAAGTGGCCCAAGTTGGTAATTGACGTATGAAGTGGGCCCGAGCCCTAAAGAGATGAGTAGAAGGGACAGGCCTAACCCTCGGCCCATATTTCTGACCCAAGTACAAGATCGTGTATACGTAGACTAAGTCTAAGTCAAGGAGAGGCCTCCGATTTAGGAGGGAAGTTAGAGCTGCTAGATGGCAACTGACGCCGAGAATCTAAGAACGAGGGCTTGAAGTGAGGAAGATGGGCCTGAGACCGAGTCCAGTGGAAGGTGCTTGAGAAAAATGGGGAAAAGACTACCTTTTCCCCCAAGGTACTATTCACAGAGTCTTAAGTCATTCAATTTACACAATACACTGGGACATTATTCATTCAACATACTTTGACATTTTTCATACGATCAAGCACACAAAACACCTTGAAACGTACACCATTCTTGCGAGAGCTCTCCCTCCATTTGGGAAGCTCCTCTTTGATTCTCCTGAGGACATATCTGACTTGAGCGTCGGAGATTCCACGCCGGAATTCCCTCCAGCGTATTTTTGCAGGTCTTTAGGAGCTTGGAAGAAGTTTATTCGCAAGGAGTCTTATTAATTCATAAGTGGTGATTCAAGCTCGAGAAGTCCTAATCCGACCTATCGGATTCGACATCACATCTCGTCATTTTTTGACGCAACATAACTTATAATAATAATAATAGTATTAAGAAAATTCTCTCTTTTGACTTTTACTAGCTCGTGAAGCGTATGATTGGGCATGTATTTAATTTGTAGATTATACTGTGTAGAAAATTATACTATATCTAGAATTAAAATTATTCATTTATGAGCTTGACTTTTGTCAAATTTAATAATTTCAGGATATTCTAATTATGTCGTTACAATTAATGACGCAACAAAATTGAAATTAGGATGCATTTTAAATTGATTTTTTTAGACAGATTAGTATTTTTTTAATTTAATTTATAAAGTTTGATCTATATGATAATCAATCACAATTTATTGACAAAGTGGGATAGCTCAATTGGTTAGAGCACCACTACCTAGGCCTTAGGCCCTGGTTCGAGTCATGGAGAGGGGAAAAAAAGGGATGGATATTTAACTTCAATAAAAAAAAAAAAATCACAATTTATTATTATCTTGGAAAGAAAAAAAAACAAAAATCGACCACATGCAGAGTTCATCTGCAACGTACTCTTGAAAAACTGACACATATGAAAGGGCCATTAATTCCAACACCACCAATTAACTAATTTGACATGCAACCATTACTTTCCTCATAATAATTGGAGTATGTAAAATAATATCTACAAGTATATAAATTAGAAAAGTTTACATAATTATCCCTAAAAATTGTATTAATTATTCCAATTAAGTGTCCAAACTTCTATATATGGCCAAACACGAACACAACACGATAAGGATATGTGTCGACACGTAACACGATAACAACACGATAACGACACGATAAGGAAATAAATATCAATTTAAAATTGCATATAAATATATAAAATTAATATATGTATATAAATATAAAAAGTTATTGTGTCATTATCGTGTTATTATCGGATACGTGTCATTATCGTGTCGTGTCATATCAGGTAAATAATAAGTTAACGGGTTATTAACTAGTTAATGGGTTACTTGTTAATTTTATCGTGCTTAACGGGTCGACACGAACCCGACACAAAATTTTCGTGTCGTTATCGGGTCGACCCAATAACGACACGAACCCAATAAGGCCAAACACTAACCCGCTATTTTCGTGTCGGATTAGTATCGTGCTATCGTGTCGTGTCGAAAATTGCCACCCCTACAGGTGTTGATGTCTAATTCTTTTTAGGTAAAAAATTGTTTGAGACCGTCTCACTTATCTTTTTTTGTGAGACGCATCCCTTTTAACCATATTTCAAAATTTTGAGTAGGATAATTAATTCATATTTTTTTTTTAGCGTAAAATGGTAAATATATAGCTCAAAAAACGAAAGTCCAAAGTACCACGCACTCCGTACAATCCTTCCTAGCCTCGTATGTCTACCTCATCAGGTTTTCGGGTTAAAAACCATAGTGGTAAACCCATTTAGGGACAAACCCACTTATGGAAAATCGTAAACCTTCATATGAGGTAAATCCATCAAAAATTTATAGCATTTCAGCTTATTAATACAACCACAAGGCCTACACATAGCCTTCTCCAACCACTTATACAAAGCATCTATCAAACTACGCATTTTACAAGTATAAAGACAAATACGGTACAGCCTCCACCTCCAATCCAAGTATACAAGCTCGAACAGTTGGCCATCCCTATCATATTTAGCACCAAGTTGGCCCTCAACCTTGACCCGACCAATGGCTCCAAGACTCCCTCCAAGCAGCCTTGTAGGCCCCACTGGCCAAACTACAGGCCAACAATCGCATGAACTCGGCCGGACTAGCAAGCTCGGTCGGATGATACCTGCATCCAGATTCTGGAACCTTCAGCACCTCGCCCGGATTCACGAACTCGGCGGATGAGCACTCCTTCCAGCTTGCATCACGAGCAGGAGCTCGGCCGGATGTACTCCACATCCACATTGAGCTTGATTTGTAAAAAAAGTGATAATGTTTAAATAAAAAATGATAATATTTTTAATAAAAGTGACTATCACTTTTTACTTAAACAGTATCACTTTTTGCTATATAAGGGAGACTCATTTCACGGATCTCATTATGTAAGACGATCTCACCCAAAACTAATCCTTCTTTTTATCTCGTCGTTTGGTACCATTTTAAAATAATACCGGCGACCCAATATATATAATACATTATTAAAGAAATAATAAATTCCACCACCACATGATACAGTATCATTTAATCCCTTGTGTATGAAACAACTAATTTACTATGTTCCTTAACTTTTACCCTTTTGATTTAAACAGGGATAAATTTACCATTTACTTTTACCTCAAGTAATAATGCACGACCAAGGGGGAAAATATTGGTACTTTCGTTCTTGTTTTTCTGTTTGGTAGATTAGCTTGTTTCATTTCTTAGATCTGCTGTTTTATTCTCGTTTTTACTTTTACATGTTGTTTTTTTCTTGCTTTTTTCTTGTTCTTGTTTTTTTTTCTGCTACCCTGCTGTTATGGGTCTTTTCCCCGTTATGGGTACCTTCCCACCTTTATATGGTAGCTTTTGTTGGGCACGTTGGTAGCTTAGCAGCCGTGAAGACTTTTACAAGATATCTGGGAGTTTGGCAAATCTTCATGGATGTAAGACCTGTTATTTTCCTAGGTGTTGAAAGCACATCTTCTGACTGGGCGAGCGACCCTCTCCAATTTCTCAAGACTGATCAGGAGCAGTATTTTTTTGGAGTGAAATCGATGGAATTTAGGTGTATCTGATCTATAATTGTTTTTATATCTATATAATACACAAATGTTTCACTCTAAAAAAAAAGAACTTCAGATATATCATTGAAATTATTAAGAACACAGTTAAATGCCCCCACATATCTTCACCAACACTCCAATTTATTTTTTGAACAAACAAGTAAAAAATTATTCTATCCTGGATGTGCTGAGTTCACCCTCAATCTCAAAAAAAAAAAAAAAAAAAAAATTTCCCTCCTCCTTCCAAAACATAATACTATTTCTTTGTAATGAATTATTGTTGATGTTATTATTGTTTTATTTGACCATATTAATGTTGCATGATTGTGTAGTTGTAATGAATATATGTGTAGTGTATTTTTTTTTTTAAATCGCGTTTTGCAAAAACTCAGCACTGGTTCGCCGAGTTTTGTAAAATTTTTCGGAAAAAAGGTCCACGAATTGTGTATATATATTTGCAGAAAAAAGTTCCAGAGAATGTGTATATTTTCGGAAAAGAGTTCCAAAAAATGTGTACATTTTCAAAAAAAAAAAAAGTTTCAAACAGTGAAACTCGGAACTTTTTGTCGAGTTTTTTCATAGAACTCGACCAAAAGTTCTGAATTTTCACACGAAACTCGGCCAACCAGGTTTGAATCTTGTTTTCTATCGTACCCTATTTGTCATACTGTTCAATTTTGTGTTATTGGATGAACAAAATATTATTACTGTATGAACAAAAGTGCGTTATTAGTTCTTGTAGTATTTTATGTAGTAACACAAGAATCTGACCCGATTGATCCACGAGGCTTTTTGTGGGTGATTTTTAGTTAAATCTGTTCTTACGACATGTGCTCGAATTCTAACCCAATTGACGAACAATTTTTTTATATCCAATTACCAAAATTAATAGATACTTCACATACAATATTTTACTCAAGTAATTCTCATATTTAACGGGTTAGATGACCACGAATCTTAGGCATTATATATCTAAATAATTTGAATAACCAAGCAACTTATTATCAAAGATTCGGTTGGGCCCTATTTTAATTATCCACCTTATCTGGTGTTTCAATGTGGTTTTACTTAGAGCAGGCAATTTGGGCCCGATCCGATGGGTCGGTCCGGACAACCCGAAGCCTAGTATGGACTGAGCTCTAAAATTATAGGCTCATATAAAACTGGGCCTATTTGGATCGACCCGATAGGTCCGATGGACCTAATGGGCTAGGCTGATTTTGGCCCGACGGCCCATGGACAGCCCGTTTGGCCCGATCAATTTTTTTAAGGTAAATAAACAATTAAAATTATTACAATACTATATACTTAAATATTAGTATTATGTTTTTAATTTTATTTTGACTTTAAAATTTGAACTTGATATATAGTGTAATGTTATACTCCGTACTAGTTATGTCCGTTTATAAATTATGTATAATTAATATATTAGTAATGTACATTTTTAATTATAATTATTTGTATAAATAAAAAATATATGTGAGAATGTGACCAATACATAATAAGTTTATATATACATAGTATAGTTTTTGCTAGAAATATTTTTTTTATCTCATGGGGTGGGACTTGTCGTGTACATTAATGCAATAATGGTTATGGTCGTTTATAAATTATGCGTAGTTACTAGTTAATATATAATTTTTGCAAGAAATATTTTTTTAAAAAAAATTATGTAATGGGCTGGGCTGGTCCGCTAGTCCAGTAGCCCAGATGAGCTAGACTGGGCTCCAATTTTATAGGCCCGATCAATTCATGGGCCGAACCGTCCTAGCCCACGCACATCACTTGGCCCGATGGGCTGGGCTTGGTTGGGCTGGGCGGTCCGATTTGCCAACTCTAGGTTTTACTTATCAATTAATGTCTAAATTCGGCAACAAATTTAATTTAGTAATTAACTAGAAATTTGAAACAAGTGGAATAGTTCAAATGGTTAAAGAAGGTTTTCACTAAAGCTGTTAAAATAGACTAATGGAGCGGGACAGTTCGTAACCCACTTCAACCCATTATTTTACGGATTTTGGCGGGTGGATTGAAAAATACACATACAATATTTCTTTCGAGTGATTCTCATATTTTAGGCATTATCTAAATAATTTCAATAACCAATCATCTTATGATCAAAGATTCGGTTGGGCCCTATTTTAATTATATATCCACCTTATCTGGTTGTACCTTAAAGTTTACTTACCAATCAATGTCTAAATTCGGCAACAAATTTTAGTAATTAACTAGAAATGTGTACTGATTTGTCGTGCAATGATTATTATTTTTTTACATGGCAAAATATGAAAGTATTAAAATCCAAGTGTACATTTTCTATCTTTTTAACTTATTTACCTGTGCTTATACACACTAGCTAAAGGAATTATTAGAATAAATTATAACTAAACATATTATTTCCAGATGGAGAATCAAAACATTTTCTTGTACAAAACATTTAGAATGTATTTTGAAAAAATGATTTAAATTGGAAATCTTAGAACGTATTTTGAAAAGATAAAAATATAAAAGATTTAAAATAAAATCGACCTAAATTACTGGACGTAAATTAGATAAAAAGAATATTTTGAAAAAGTGAAAATTTAAAGAACTTAAAATGTATTTTAAAATTTTCTCCAATATCTTTCTTTTTATAATTCATGATATTTGTCAAATTTTCCAGCCAAATTTGTCACCGCTCCTTCTCAAGTCGAAAAAGAATACATACATAAAAAACTAAAAATAAAACAAAACAAGACTAATATAAAATGTAGTAATTAATCGACAAAGAATGACGGGTGACAATTGATATGAAGACATTTGATCGATGACTTATACCCATTGATTTTTAGACAGGTACTCACTCGATTATTTTAGTGAAAATTACTAAAAATTTTTATTCAAAATAAAGTTACTCTTTTTTTTTTTTTACAAACTACTCTATTTTATTTTTTATTATATTATTTTCTCTCAATCACATCACTTCTAATACATATATCTACTAATTTTATTATATTTCTTAATCTTAGTATATTCGTTGAATTATCTCTTCTACATCTGCTATTTGCTGCTAATAAATGCATGCATGCGCGCACTGCGTTCACGCGTCAACATAGATTGGTTGAGTACGGAATTTGCTTTGGGATTTTTTTGCCCTATAATTTTTAGCATAAATTCTAGTATGCACTCGAGTGCATGTTGTGCACCCTAATCAATGTTGCACTTTTCAGTTTTACTAACTTACATTTTTTGATAAATGGTGTTACACTTTTCAATTACTTCATTATACTAAAAATATTATTATACAGTTTAATAATTGAAAAGTGCAACACCATTTACCAAAAAGTGTAAGTCAGTAAATTTGAAAAATGCAACATGGATTAGGGTGCACAACATGCACTCAAGTGCATACTAGACCAACCCAATTTTTAGACATGTTGCCTCAAGACAGTCTGTCAAGATTATCTTTAATTAATTTAAATTTAATCATGATTGTTTTTAGATTGAAACTATACCACAATAATACGATGAAATAAATTAATTAATCGTTAACCAAACTCTTTTTTTATCACACATATTCGTATAATTAATAATTATATGATTCATACTCAAAATAAAATAATGAGTTGCTGAATTTTCTTTTATAAAATGATATTTAATTTTTTACTTCAATTTAGGTTTTTTTTTTTTTTTAAAAATCGACTAGCGTGCTTGCTCGGTAGACCAGTGAATTGGCCCGTTTAATGCACATGCAAATCGATTTGAGTAAAAAAGATGTAAATTTAAACAGTTTTATCCTACCATTTAACAAACCTAGCCCTACATTTATTATGGCTAATTGGGTTAACCATTAGCATAGTCCTGATAAATATTTATAAATTCAATAGAATAAATTATATTCGAAATAAATTAATTCTTGAATAGCTAATTAATATATATATATACACATGCATATAAACTGTTTCAATTTGTATAATTTTAAATTTGTGTGATGTAATGATTCATAATAATATCAAACAAAATATGCAAATATATATATATATATATATACAATAATGTTGTGTATAAGGTTTTTTTTTTTAATTATAATTTTATATATTAATTTGTAATTAATAAAACCATGCTTATATAATGTCTTTTCCTATCAAAATTACGTTTTCAAATAACAATTTATTAAATAATGTCTACAAAATTATATATATATATATATATATACTCTAAAATATAAATTAACATTTATAATAAAATTTCTTATATTAATATACAGTATTATAAATTTATTTTAATCTCGCGTAAAATGCGGGTCTTGCACTGTACACTAATAGTGAGTTGAAATATTTAATGATAAATTGTGTTCAAAACCCTTGATTAGGGAAATGGAAATACTATGATGTTATTAATTTAGTGTCTATGATATATATATATATATATATATATATATATATTACTCATTTTACCAGAAATTACAAGTGGCTTTTTTTGTACTCATATGGGTAGTGTAAATGAGACGAATCGAGTAGTGTCAAACTAGAATTCGACTCGAACACGAACTCGATTGACTTTATTTTTTTTTTTAACTCGAGAAAAAAATTAAAATACTCGAACTCAACTCAGCTCGATATCTTACTTAATATTAATTAAAAAATTAATTTTAATTAATTTATATATAATTAGTATATTAGGGGTAAAATTATGTGAGCTCGATTAACTTGATTAGGCTCGCGAGTCTAATGAGTCTACTATTGTTGAGCTCGAGCTCTACTAAATTCGAGCTGATTTCAATTTTTTTCGTTTGTCAAAGCTACACATTCTCATTAATTTTGACAAATTATGGACCCTTACCTATCATTTCTGATACATCTATTTATTCTATTTTTTCTAATTCGTGGGTAACTTTCATTGTACCATGCAACATTATAAGCCACGCCCATGATACATACACCTATATATATACACATCGATCTTTTTAAAAAAATTGCCCTAGATACACTATTTTATTTATTTAATTTTTAAATTTTGTGTCTATCTCAAAAGAGCCCCGACACCATGTAAAAGTTCCACAACCACAATAGAGTTTCATAATGGAGAAAAACTGCACAAGGTGCAATGAAGACAGCAAATAACAACTAAAAGTTATACTAGGAAAGAATAATAAATAACTAGAAAAACAGTTGACGGGATCAAGAAAAAATATCCGAACTGTTATCGTGACTCCGTTAAAAATAATTTATACGTTGATCCCTAACCACAAACGAATAAGAACTACATAAAATAGGAGGTTAAGCTAAGACGGTCGGTGCAACAACAGCGACGAGAGCTTCCCGAAATTAAGGAACAAAGTAGATCTGAAGATCTTTTAACTGGGTGGAGTAGGGAAGAAGTAACTCTAAGAGAGAAGCTATCCCATTTTTTTTTATGTCGGCCACTCTTTGTTGTATTGGATTCCTCCCACACGTAGTTTTCTAATAATATAATTAAAGTGGTGTAGATTTTTAATTTGATGCGACTGAATTAATATAATGCTAGTATATTATATGCATTAATTACATGATTAAATAAAAGTGGCGTAGATTTATAATAATAGCACATGGTTTAAAATGTAAACGTGGAAGGATAGAGGTACATTATCTAAATAATTAATTTTGTCTGTCGTTGTGGTTACATTAATTAACTACATTTTATTATTATTATTATTATAACACAAAAACAGTTGTTAAAATAATTATTTTGATAGTGAAGGATGATTTATTGGACTTAATAATTTGTTTTATTTTCCACTACTTAATAATATATGTAAATCCATAAAATGATGTGAACAATAGTTTCATTAATATGATCATCTCCATGTTAATTTTAAAGATTTATGATTATAATTATAAAAATAGTCCTCTTTTTTTTTTTTTTTAAACCAATAGAATTTAAAGTGATTTACGTTAAGAAATGAATCTCACTCATAATTAAGATTAATTGCAAAGCAAGTAGCACAAATATCAATTTAATAATGTATTCCAAAGAATTTGTAATTAGTCCCTCCGTCCATCAAAAGTGTGCTCACTCAGTTTTTAGGTCCACAAAAAATACGTTTATTCTATTTAAATAGTTCACTTTTGAATATTTTTTTTACTTTAATAACAAGATTGAGTATCTATCAAATATATTATTTACTCGTTATTCTAAATATATTCTTTATAAATAAAATATAATTTTTTTAAAAGCATGTATAAGCACACTTTTAGTGGATAGAGGGAGTAATTTTTAATTCAAATGTATTTAGAGTTTTTTTTTTTAATTTACAAAGCAAGAGTTTTGCGTATATGAATTGTTTGCACCTCAGGGGTTCGGTTTCGAACCTGAGCACACTTCTAAGTCTTATACATTCACCACTAGACCAACTACTTGGGTTGTTTTTTATAACTATGTTGATACTTTCGAATACTTTGATTGGATTGAATTTTCTCTGTTTCATTTAAAAGTCAGAACTTGTAGAGAGTCGTGGAATTAATCCTTATATATTAATTTAATTTTAAGTCTCTCATGCATATTCCACAATTAATTTTTGAAACAATAATTTTTTAAAGGTAGTTTAATGGTTTAGCATTCAAATTGTATATTTGCAAAAATAACATCATTTTTAACATGTTAATTTTAGTTTTGAAATTAACGTACGTAGTTTAAAGGTTTAGTGATAAAATTAAAATGAAACCGTTACTTGTTATATATATTTTCAGGCGATTGGAATATATGAAAGTATACAATCAAATCAAATACTACACATCCCTCTCTCTCTAAATCCAAATTTACTTACCCATCCCTATCTATATATATATACAAAAGACTAAAATCATGTAACCGACAAAAAGTGATGGGGTGACATTTTGATTGATGACTTATCTCTCCCCATCTTGCATCTGGTACTAATTAGTAGTAAATGCCTACCTTGTCGTTAACGTATATATTTCTTTGAATACTGAATTTGCAATATCAACTACGTTAGATTCAACGGTCCCCTCTTGTACTAAAAAAATTGATAAATTTGCAATGCAGGACGGATTATCACCTCTTACCCTTTGGGGAGGAGGCCCATCGAGTGGACAATATTCAGCAGAAATCGAACTCAGGACGTGTGGGCGTGAGCCTTGTGGCTCTGATACCATAAAAAAATTTCGTCTCACAAGTCCGAACTTATAGAGAGGTGATAAATTCATTTGTATTAACTCCTAGGGGGAAGCTAGAGTAGTGAGATTTGCAGTTAGTGCGTCTGTGGATCTTTTTGACAATTA
This sequence comes from Galeopsis tetrahit, assembly GCA_963675135.1. Classification (NCBI taxonomy): domain Eukaryota; kingdom Viridiplantae; phylum Streptophyta; class Magnoliopsida; order Lamiales; family Lamiaceae; genus Galeopsis; species Galeopsis tetrahit. The sequence goes on from OY776120.1 coordinate 4,280,717, forward strand.
AATCGATCTCTAAGACAAGGACTTTCCAACAAATAATATTAAGGTCATGTTTGATAGCTTAGATTAAACCTAGATTAACTATATATCATTTTTATATATTGACTGTTTGATAACTTAGATTAAGGGTAGATTATGCTTTAAAATTTATAAAGTTTAGTTATCATCCTAATCTTAGATAATCCATCTTTGCTATCAAACATGCCCTAAGAGTACTAGTGTACGTACTACATTATATACATTGTGACATGCAAGATTAGCCACGATAATATATTTCCAATAGTTGTCCGTAGAATTTTCAATGAGGCGTCCTTCAAAATAGATCTTTTGTAAATTGAACTGTGATCTTCTTTTGTCTTGTCTGAGGGGTAAAAGGAACTCTTGTACTGATTTTCAAATTTGGATTATTAATCTCAGCTAGAGACATTTTTTTTTTCTTTTTAACTCACGGGCTATTATAACAAATAATCCCAAGAAGTTGACCTAATCGTGTAGGTTTAAGACTTAGGGATGTGCTCCTCTTTAGCTAGGTTTCAGGTTCGAAACTACAAGTCCTAGCTAGGCTCCTCATTTGATTGTCCATTTAACTTTATTGTGTGTAAGATCGAGGAGTAATGACCACATATGATCGATGTAATTTTGACATATTTAAAGGAGAAAATTGAAATAAATAAAGTTTTTTTCTTTTATACTTATGTCGGCCATTCTTTGTTGAGATGAAGGTATTAAATGTTTCATTTTCATTCATGTACGTGTATGTGTATATGCATATATATAATATAACATTCCAAATATAGTTATATGGCTACCTAACTTTTTCCCTTAATTATTTTTGGGCTAGTGAGGGAAGGAGCTGTTATTAATTTAACATTTGGGACATAACTGCAGAATTATACTAGCAAGTTTCAATTGAACCAATCCCATATAATGTAAGGTACTTTACACACAAATTAAATAATTAACTACCTTATACATAATCAAACTGGGATGATTAATTCAAGTTAATTAGTATTTTTAATACTTATAATCATACAATTATCTGTCTCAATTATAATCTTAATTTAAATATATGCAGTAAAAATAACTTAAATCATAGTTCCTTCCTTTCATTATAAACATTTTTTTACATAAGATATAGGGGAGGTTTTTTTTTTTTTTTTGAGTTCATGAGGGAGGTATTTCAAAAATTCAAGAGTAAAATTGACCCCATGCATGTACCCCCTCCCTCCACCAATGTTCATACTGTGTCCCAAAATAGTTTTTTTTTTTTTTTTGAATCCGTGTCCCAAAATAGTTAAAGCCTTCAATTTAACATCATATATAATTCTTTAACATTGTTCGATTTTGGTCTCAAGACGTTTGAAATTAATTCAATGTATAAGGATCTCAAGGTTCTTAATGTTGCTAGATTTTGAAAATTTTCAAAACGAGGATCTACTTGACACTATAGGAGACATACGTAATGTAGTTGTACTCCTAATAAAAAGAAGAATATATACAGACGACCCAGGATTCGAGTTTGGAGGGGATAAAAAAAATTACGATCCATGTGTATAATTATATATATTAATATTAATTATCAAAATTTTCAAAATACATCAATACATATTTAATCTATTGAACTAATTAATTGAATATATATATTAAAAATGATGATGTTAAACTACAATAAAAAAAAATATTGTTATTGAATTGTGTTGTCTAATATTGATAATTGAAACAGTGAATAACCATGAATTTGCTAGTGTGCAATTCAAATCAACCGTAAATAACCATGAATCGGTCGTGAATAACTATGAATTCAGTCAGCCTGGGAAGTCTCCTCATTGCTGCTAACGAATGGGCTAATGTACCTAGGGGTGTGCACCGGTCCAAAACCGGACCGGGACCGGTTTTGGATCGGGACCGGAATCTTACCAAATGGTCGGACCGGAGACCGGACCGTAATCTATCCGGTTCAGACCGGACCGGAGGTCCGGGTTTGGACCGTTTTTTTTTTTTTTTTTTAAGTTTATGGAAGCAAGAATAAGATTGATGAATTTGTGTATGAAAATCAAAGTGTTGCTCTTTATTTTAAATCAATCTACGCCAATGTGTATTTTATTTACATTATTATTAATGATCTTTTGACCCTAAAAATAAATTAAATATGTTCGTTAAATTATATATTTGAAAAAATGTAATAGATCTCAACAATTTTACCTCACATCATCACCAATTACTTGGTTTTGAAAAATAAGTGAGAGTGTATTAGTAAAAAAATATAAAAAAAAAAATTCCGATCCGGACCGGAAAACCGGAGACCGGACCGAAAATTACCGGTCCGATCCGGTTCCGGTCTTTTTTCCGGTCCGGTCTTATTTTGTGCACTCCTAAATGTACCCGCGTGGAGAGCCCAAAGGAAGAATCAGCAAACACACAACGGTTCTCCCCCCCCCCCCCCCGAACTGTTGTTCTTCTTTTCCCAAACTGTTGTTCATTACTGGTGCCGGCATGATCAACATGTATTTGTCGTTTATAGATTCCAACAGTGTAATAGTATAACACTTGATCAAATTTATAAGGCCAACGTCCTTCACCATGACTTGTCCAGTTATAATAATTATCAACGAAACCATTCTTCACAACATGTACTAAAACCTCTTCAATGTCTTTAAATACTTTATTCTGACATTTCTTAGCATTACACTGACACTTAATACAAACCCTAGACATGCAATGTGGGTGGAGCTTTGCAAATTCAACAAATGACACAAGTTCATCGGAAAATTCACCATTCACATTTTCTAAAACGAACCTAGGAGAACAATACATCCAACAACGATCCGACAATTCCACTTGTTAAACATTTAAATGGCAATATACACTTTATTATATGATTTACTAAAAATGTCTACTTAAAACAGAACAAACATAATACATACAAAACTAAACTACAAAATTTTTAACCAAGTAGTACATAAATAACAATACAGTTTATTGTGTGGTTTTTGTGAAGTAAAAATGTCAGAAAACGCACTGTAATTTGATGATTTCATACAACTTCCACAAATTTTTCATCTGAAATGAAAAAAAGCCTTGAATTTGTCTTTTTACCGCATTATTACCGACGGAATTCTACATTTCGTGGGTAATCAGACTTTCAAATTATCGACGAAATATAAATTCGTCGGTAATTTGCCGCCCATAATCCTTCGCTATAGCCACGTACCGACGGAAATTTTCGTCGGAGGTTTGAATATAGATTACCGACGGAAAATACATTTCGTCTGTAATTTGGCGGATTAAAAAAAATGTTATTAATTAAACTGTTTGTAATTAAATATTTAATCGATCAAAAAATAATGCATAAATTAAAAAAAGTAACATAGTTTAATAATCCATTAAAAAGTAATCAATCGAAATAAATAGTTCGACAGAAAATTAAATAGTTCGATAGAAAAATAAATTGTTCAACCATCAACCACCATAATTAAAAAAATCGTCCAAATTGTCGCCGGACAAATTAACGTCGTCGTCACCGAACTGCCCATCAACCATTCCGTCGTCTTGGGCTACGCCTGGAGCTAGAGCTAGACCTGGAACATTGAAAGGCGGGGGATCCCTCATGGTCTCTTGATAGCATGCACCTATCTGATCAGTAGACAACCCCAATGACCGACCCATAATGTTACTTAAGGCTGCCATTACGTTCAGGTCCAGATTTGCAGTAGAGGATACGGAGACCTGCGATGCACTCTGGGACGGATCAGACGATCTGACAGTGCTGCTGATCAACTGACCAAGGCCAAGGACCCGTCCTCGACTGGTCGAGGCAACGTCTAGGTAAATCTGCTCAACGTCAACTGCCCGAGGGGGAGCGCTACGCCTGGTCCCGACTTCAGTAGTAGTCTGCGCCTCAGCCTCTGCGAAAATAATACAGAGTTTTCTTTTAGCAATTATAGTCAAACATGAATAATATAACTATTTTGAAATCAATTTGGCAATTAAAATACGGTAAAACAGTCACTTTAATTTATAAATATCAAAGTGCATTAAGAAATTTATTTTGAGACATCTTTCGCAATAAAGATACTATAAAATGAATCATTAAATTGATCTATTGTTAATTTTACTTTATTAAAAAAATACTAAAAAAAAAAAATTTAATATAATATATAGAGTTTGGTGGTGGTGGTTCCGTCCCTCTATTCCCTTCAAAATTAAACAATAATAAAATTAATAAACAAACTTTAATTTAATTGATAGTATAATCTAAACTGTAGCATGACTTGTTTTTTTAAGACAAAATACCTCTTAAATTGTAGCAATCTGATGCACTTTACATTTTTTTTTCACAAGTTTTAATGTGCATATATGGGAGTATGTTAGAGCTCGTAAAGAGCTCAGCTAAAATGATCATCTCAGGGAAAGAAAAGGATTGTGGTTGGCGCACGGTGTATCTGAATCGTATTTATTATGACGTGGCTTCTCTAAAAAAAATTTTAATTTTTTTTTCTTGGGCGGTAAGACCGTCTCACAAAATGAGATTTGTGAGACGGATTTTCCTTAACCCTCATGTAAAAAATGATAATGTTTGAGTAAAAAGTGATAATGTTTAAATAAAAAGTGATAATCACTTTTGTTAAAATATTATTACTTTTTAATTAAATTCTATCATTTTTTTTACAAACAAAAATTCTGAAAAAAAAAATTATTCTATCCAAAATTTTGAAATATGAGTTAAAAGTTCGTCTCACGAATAAAGATCCGTGAGACGGTCTCACACAAATTTTTCATTATAAATAATTGTCAAAATTGCGAGAATATGTAATCTCTCGTTAAATGGCGAGAGATTTTACGAGGGGAGCAGATAGAGAGGAAAATATCGAGGGTTCAAAAAACCCTCGCAAAATAGCGAGGGAAATACAAATCCCTCGCCATTTAACGAGGGACATTGTTTTAAAAATGATAAAGGACGAGGGATTTAATGCTCGTTCGCTGGCGAGGGATAAATTAAAATGCTCGATAAAAAATAGCGAGAAAATTCTGGTGAGGGAATTAATGCTAGCCATTTCTCTCGTTATTGGTGTTAAAAATGACTTTTCCCTCGCTAAATTCATGTCTATTTGGATACTTTTTTTTTTTTTTTTTTTTTAATAGTGTTTGCTTTTTTTCTTTCCTCTTTATTCTCTCTTCCAACCGTATTTTAATTCTAATTTCAATTTTCCTTTTATCAATTTTGCCTCTTCATTCCCTCTTTTTCAACCGTATTTTCTAATTTAAATTTTACAAAGTATTAATTATGCGTTTTTTATTATTATTATTTTGTAATCAATATTATTTTCTATTGCTATAAAATAAATAAAACTACATACATATACATTTTAAAAATTATATTAAATAAAAAAATCACAATCTCATGTAGTTACGCGAGTCTTACATTACGTTAGTAATTTAAATATTTATCAACATTTTTTAATAGATTTGTCAAAAACAATTTATTAATTGTTTATATACAATTAATATCAGCCAAACCCTAAGTTAACTGGTCACATGACAAATGCGTTATACAAAATGATGCAGTTTTGCAATTTTTCGACGAACTTGGAGACTAAAATTATATTTGTAATACTGCATCATTTATGGGATAAATTTATATTTGTAACATACATTATTCACATAAGTAATTGAAAAAAATTACACGACGCAATTGCTGTGTGCAGGTGATTCAATATATAAAACAAAACAATATGTGAAATGATTTTTCTCCAAGATATCAAATTCGTAAGACAAGGACGGGATTAAATATAGAGATTGCGACCTACGATTTACATTTGATAAATTTAATACACAAAATTAATTAATTATAATGATTACATTTAATTACTAATATATAGTGTATTTTATTAATAATGGTACTAAAATAAAATGGGTAGAGAATTAATTTGATGTGTAAGTGCGTGCTAGGTAGGTTGGATTATGTGTTTAGTGGTAGTAAACGATGCACGTCATACATATGACTACTCGATAATGTATTTAAATACTCGTCAAGGCTTCATTTAGGTTACGCACAATATATATATTATTAATTTATAGGATATGGAAAAAAATAAAAATAATTTAGGAGTGAGGAAAGGTGCATGGGCAGAAGAGGAAGATACCCTCTTGAGGAATTGCATTGACAAGTTTGGAGTAGGGAAGTGGCATAAAGTGCCTCTTAGAGCTGGTAATTATACATAGATTAACATTTATATTTGTTTTTTTTTATATATATGATTTAAATTTGTGATTAATACTGACAGGACTGAACAGATGCAGAAAGAGTTGTAGACTTCGATGGTTGAACTATCTGAGACCAAATCTGAAGAGAGGTTACTTTAGTAAAGAAGAAGTTGATCTTGTTTTAAGACTACATAAATTGTTAGGAAACAGGCAAGTCTTCTTCCGTTAATTATTCATTTTATTTACTCTCTTACCTTTTTATTTTTTGAAGTCTCGGGTATCCGTTTTAAGGACCGTCTAATTTCGGGGGACCAATCTCACCGCCCACTTGCAGGGGTTCCGTTTAAAACCAGAGTTTTGCGCTCTGTATGGACTGACCCCATAGAAATTGTTTACTTTTGCACTTTAGATGATTCGAACTTGAGACCTAGAGAGGAGCACACTCCTAAGTCACAAGCCCTGTATACACCACTAGGCCAACTCCTTAGGGCATGTTTGTTTTGGGACTATCACGTCCGGACGAGGGCGTAACGTCCCCCATCCTGTAATTCTAGTTCGGGATTTCACCATTCTCAATTTCATTCACCTAAAAATACAATATATTCTACTATTATATTGTACTCTTACACAATTGATTTGACATAAAGTTAGATTTTATCATACTCAACATTTAAAAATAAACATACACAATTACTATTCATTAGAATTTCTCCATCGAGGATTTCTCAATCCACATCTAGCTCCTCCATCCTACATAATTTCAAAATAAATATGGGGTTTATTTAATCTCTTAGAATAAAGGCGGCTTAATTTGATCACCTGCGCAGTGTAGTCTCTATCTCCATAAAGTAGAGTAGTACTTGTCCGTTTGTCTTAGCTTGTCTAAAAATACATGTGGTCGCATGTGAATTAATTAATTTAATTATAAATTACAATTAACATATAAACAATCGGTGTATGCATGCAGATGGTCGCTAATTGCGGGTAGAATTCCTGGAAGAACAGCCAACGACGTGAAAAACTTTTGGAACACGCATATTCACAAGAAGTCAAAGTCAACAGCTGAAAAAAATTTAGAGACGAAAACCTTAGAAACCGAAAAACACGTCGTAATTAAACCCCGACCTCGAACCCTCTCATCCAAATCGAACGAGAATTCAAACAAGAAGCCATCTTCGTCTTCATCTTCATCGTTTTGGAAAAATATTGATGAGGAATTTCCCTTAATAAACGATATTAATAATGTCCCATTTTCGTTGGATCTAGACGAGTGCATTCGGCGGTGGCTTGACGACGATGAAGGAACTCCGGTGGTGTCATTGGATGGCGGCGGCGACGTATTGAATCAAAAGATTGCTGAATTTACTAGTTTAGTGGCAGATGAAGGACCTAACTAGCTAAGCTTTGATTAGGTCTTACTAATTAATTAATACTTGTTTGCAAGAATTAATTAAGCAGACAATTGCATGTGTTATTGGCTTTTTGCAATTTAGATTTTATTTAAATATTACGTACTTTCATTTCTTTTGATTTTAGATTTTCTTGTACAGATCGAATTAATTAATTTAAAACTCTAATAACTTGTAATATACATGAGTTTGTTTGGAATTTGAGTAGTGATGTTAAATTAATATATAAGATTCACTAAAAAAAGTTGTTTAACAAAGGTTTTTATGATAAGAAACCGTCGCAACATGTGATTTTCGACGAATTTAAAAAAACGATGGTTGCGAATGTTTGCGATGAATAAAATAGTCACAGTTTATGATGACTTATTTTCAATATTTCAACTAACACATAATCAAACATCAATTAAATGCATATATACATCATATTCGAACATATAATTAAACATGCATTATATTAACACTAGGTACGTAGTAGTGGTTCACCTCAATCTATGAGGTAGTGTTAACCCAGATTTATGGTAATGTTAGTTTTTTTAAGTATGTGTTGTTTAGGGTAAAAAAAAGTATGAAATCTCAGAAATCTCTCCTAATTTATTAACACAGATGGTTTCTTCTTTCTTTTTTTTTTTTTTATCAAACTGACATTTGATTATGTTTATAACGTAATTTGAAAAAATGAAAATTTAAAGGATTTAAAATGTATTTTGAAATTTTCCCCAATATCTTTCTTTTTATAATTCATGATATTTAATTTGTCAAATTTTCCATTCAAATTTGTCACCGGTCCTTCTCAAGTCGAAAAAGAATACATACATAAAAAAAACTAAAAATTAAACAAATTAAACTAATTAATATAAAATGTACTGTAGTAATCAAAGAATGACGGGTGACAATTGATATGAAGACAGTGACGGAGCCAAAAAATTTAGATTGGGGCCTGATTTACATTAATATAAAGACAAAATAATATTATATTTAATTCATTATAAATTTTATAATATCTGATCATTTCATTAATTTAAATTTAACGATTTTTGTTATGTTTCGAAGAAAATTAATTTTGATTGTTCCGACTCATAATATGTGAAACGGTGTTAAAATTATTAGACAAAATGTATAACTTAAAATATATTCCCTCCGGCCCGTAATGACTTGAATACGTTGACAAGTTCACTTTTTAAGAAATGTGAATTTAGTGAGGTGTGGGGTCAAATAAATGAGGAATATTTTTGGTGATTTATTGAGGTATAAAAGAAATTTAATGATCAGGTGTTAAAAAGAATTTAGTGAGATGTAGAATATAGATTAAAATGAGTAACAATTTTAAAAATAAAATGATGTAGTGAGAATATTAATTTTGTAGATTATTTACCTATGAGTTTACAAATAATCTTGAAACGTCTCAAATTAAAAAAAAAAAAAAGTATATAAATAATTATAAAACGGAAAAAATATACATTAAAAAAAAATTTGGTGGAGGACCCACTGACTCCGCTGGGCCCTATGTGGCTCCGTCCTTGTATGAAGACATTTGATCGATGACTTATACCCATTGATTTTTAGACAGGTACTCACCCAATTATTTTAATGAAAACTACTAAACTTTTTTATTCAAATTAAAGTTACTCATTTTTTTTTTACAAATTACTCCATCTTATTTTTTATTATATATTTTATTCTTTCTAAATTAAATCACTTCTAATATATATATCTACTTATTTTACTATATTTCTTAATCTCAGTATATTCGTTGAATTATCTCTTTTACATCTGCTATTTGCTGCTAATAAATGCATGCATGCACTGTGTTCACGCGTCAACGTAGATTGCTTGAGTACGGAATTTGCTTTGGATTTTTTTTGCCCTATAATTTTTAGACATGTTGCCTCAAGAGTCAAGGCACAGTCTGTCAAGATTATCTTTATAATTATATAATATAAATTTAATCATGATTGTTTTTAGATTGAAACTATACCACATGCAATAATACAAAGATCAAGATGAAATAAATTAATTAATTAATCGTTAACCAAACTCTTTTTTTATCACACATATTTGTATTTGTACTTCCTTAGTTCTATTATAAATTATATGATGGACGCGCGTATAATATAATAAGACATGTACACTAATAGTGAGTTGAAATATTTAATGATGAATTGTGTTCAAAACCCTTGATTAGGTAAATAATATATGTGTGTGGTACTCATTTTTTTGTACTACATAGGGCCGGGTAGTGTAAATGAGACGAGTCGAGTAGTGTCAAACTAGAATTCGACTCGATTAGAAAACTCGACTCGAACACGAACTCGATATCTTACATAACATTATTTTAAAAAAAAATTAATTATTTATATATAATTAGTATATTAGCTAGGGATAAAATTATGTGAGCTCGATTAAACTTGATTAGGCTCACGAGTCTAATGTGTTTACTATTGTTGAACTCGAGCTCTATTAAATTCGAGTTGATTTTCAATTTTTTCGTTTGTATTATGGACACCACTATGCCAAATTATGCTTTTTACAGCGGTCAAATAACAGCGGTTATTTTTAGAACCGCTGTTAAAACGTCAACAACCGCTGTCATATGCTTAATTTTTTAGAACCGCTGTCATAAGTTTGAGTTGTGCGCTGATAGACAGCGTTTTTCTGTAACCGCTGTCATCTATTTTAATTCAGCGCTGTAATAGCTGCTCTTATTGGATATAATCAAATTAAACAACATCAATTAAATAAAATAAAAAATATCGGATAAAAATAAGTAAAATTTGAAAAATATAATAAAAATTATTAAATTCGAAAAAACAATATATTAAAAAAAATCAATTACAATTTTTTTCAAAAAAAAAAGAAAATCAGTTTAAAATAAATAATATCTAAAAAAATATTTAAAAAAAGAAATAAACCTTTAAAATTAATTATCTTTAAAAATAAAGTATTTGATTATTTAATATTTTTAAGATTTTATTTAGATTTTTATATAAATTTTTTTCCAAGTTTTAGTTACGTTCCTAAGAGTTTAAAATTTTTATTTAGTTTTTACAGTTTTGTAATTGATTTTTTTTAGTTCAGATAGTTTGTAATTTGATTCCACACCCCGGGCACGTACGACTCTTCAATCTTCCATCGTCGACTGCTCTCATCCTCGCATTGTCCCTCACTGCGCCGCTGCACGATGTCTCCGGCCCTATTTCGTGCCAACGTTGTATATCTCACGCCCACCCCACCTCCGTGATCGTCTTCTGACCGTGATTGTCGCCGTCAACCTTCCTCAATTTTGAGTTTTTATTTTTTTAAATAATCATAATTTGCATCTCAATTCAATTAAATCGTAATTTGCAAAGAAAACATGAGATATGTGCATATATATACTCTGCTTATAATAGGTTTTTTCTTATTTCTATGTGTGTATATGCTAGTAATTTTCTTCTTGAAACAATTCATGGACATTGATTGATTACTGAAGAAATTCAGGCCTGCAAATTATCTCGATTACAACATATTCGGTGTTGAATGGAACTCTTCTGCTATTCCACTCACAATTGAAAAATTAGATTGCTTCTCGGGATGTCACAACTTATGCTATCCAAATTTCTTTCAAGAGAAAAATTCAGCTATTAATCTTTAAGACTCAATGGGTTTACTGATTTTTATGAGATTTTTTAGGTTACTTGCATTTTTTAATTTCTTAGATTTTTTGGGATATTTTGTATTACATTGATGATTGTTGGGAAGATGTACATTTTTAGGTGAGTAAGGATGGGATTTGTTTATGCTGAGAGGACAGGGTACGTTGAGGGTTATTTGATGGAAGTAAAGTTTGGGTAATTTATGGCTTTAAAATTGGTTTTGATCCAAATATGGAAAGACAGAAGATTGATTAGGTTTTTTAATGTCTAGATTCTGCATATTATATTATTTTCTTGTGGTAGATTTTCTTTATACTTAGTCTATTTAATTATATTATCTGGACATGAATTAATTCTGAGGAAAATAATGATAAAAATGAATATTTAGGTAAGATTAATGGAGAGTATAAGTGTAAGAAGGTAGGACCAATGTCGAGGAATTGAATAAGAAATTAAGTGAAGGAATTTCCTTGGTGTGATTCTTTTTAGGTGTTAGGTAAATATGTGTACAATTAAGTAAAGATGATCGGGGAGTTGACACGCACTATTTCAACAATCCATTAAAAAAAATTAATTATGCTTTTTGTTGTACTAAATTGTTAAGTTGTAAAAGAAGTTATTCATGAAGGGTTGTTAATTGTTCTGTTCTTAACCACAGTGTTTTGCCGTGCTAATGTTATCAGGCGTTGCCATTTTCATGTACTAAACATGGAAGACTCATTTGTAATTTCGTTAAATATGAAAATATGTAAATATGAGTATATCTTGATTTCATAATTTTCTATAGTGTTGCAATGTGAAGTATGCAGCGGTTGAGCAAGCTATTGGGGAATTTAACTGTCAATATACTTTCCCTGAGGTTAGTTATTATGCATTTATGGCCTATTAATCATATCAAGATTATTTTATCCACATACATTTAATTTCTCTTACTGCTTGACATTCTATTTTCTTCCGGACAATGATTCCTTTAAAATTAAATTTACTGATGGAGAGCTCCAATTGACAAATTAGTTAGAGTGGATTACATGCATGTGTGTTGAGAGGGATTGTGCTCTAGAAAGAAAAGAAAGACCAGTTTCAAGCTCCATGTCTACAACAAACTTTTAGATCTATGTATGTTTGACTTTAATGTTAATTAATATATGTATTCTAGTAGTTTAGTTGAATTTATATATATATACATGGATGTATCGTGCATTAAACATTAATTATGTTGATTAGTTGATATCTGGACTTCTAATGCTATTCACAATTAATCTATTTTGGCTGGGTTTTTTTTTTTTTTTTTTATAATTTTGATGTATTTTATTTTTATTAATTTAGCAAATAAAATTTTCAGGAATTTTTTTTTTAAATATTGGATATTTACAACAGCGGTTAATAACCGCTGTCGTAGCGTATAAAACTGCTGTCATACGTGTTAATACACATCAGTTTTGAGGGAATTACAGCGGTTTAAAACTGCTGTAATAAATTCAAACAACAGCGGTTCATAACCGCTGTCGTAGATAATAAAACTGCTGTCATAGATATTGCCAAGGGTTAGAACTCAACACATACAACATCGGTTTTTGAAGAAATAATAGTGGTTAATAACCGCTGTTATATAAAGATACGACAGCAGTTAATAACCGCTGTCCATCAGCACCCCTTTTTACAGCGTTTGATACTACAGCGGTTGCTGATATCAATTTACAGCGATTTTTGACCGCTGTCTATCAGCTTATTTGGCATAGTACACTACTACACATTTAAGCTTGGAGAGCTCCACTTGGAGAGCTGTTTTTTCGAAAAGCTCTCCAAGATAGCACTTGGAGAGCGGTTTTATAAAAAAAAAAAAATTAAGATAGACAGCGGTTCTCAACCGCTGTCCAAGTGTTTCACTTGGACAGCGGTTGAGAACCGCATTGCAAGCCACAATTAGACAGCGGTTTTGAACCGCTCTCCAAGAGAATACTTGGAAAGCGGTTCTTAACCGCTCTACAAGAGAGTTTCTCGATCTGGTCAAATATTAATTAATTCAATCCCCCACTTAATATTAATTCACCACGCAAATTAATTGAAGTTTGGTGTTCTCCCCCCCAAAATCCCACAAACGCGTTAACCTAGAATTCAAATCCGCCGTCGCCTCCTTCCTCGCGCCGTCGCCTACCTCCCTCTCTCTCGTCGCGCCGTCGCCGTCGCCTACCTCCCTCTCTCTCGTCGCGCCGCCGCCGTCGCCTCCCTCCTCGCGCCGTCGACCTCCTCTCCAGCCATCGCCGTCGACCTCCTCTACAGCCGTCGCCGTCGACTTCCTCTCCAGACATCGCCGTTGCCGTCGCCGTCGACGTCCCACTCCCACTCCCACAACTGTAGGTACGTACGTACTCTAAGCTTGTATATGTATATATATGTGTATAGAACTACTGTTTTGAAGAAATAGAAGAAAAATAAACTGGACGTATCTACTGTATATATATACATGAAGCATTATATGAAGGATTTTGATTTCTTTAGGCATCGTTATTTTGCAAATTTAATGTTTCTGTTCTTGATATTTTAGATGCTTTGAGCATTTTTGTTTCTGTTTTTGATATTCAAGATGTTTGAGCATTTTTGATAGCTTGGATGTGAGATTGTTCATAAGATAGTGCAGACAAAATTTGTTGTGAAATTATTTTTGTTATTCAATTGTTGATTTAAAAGTGTGAGAATTATTTTTGATAGCTCTACAAGCATACATTTCTAAATCTATTCAACAGAGTATTAATGTAGCAATGCTTAGTCATTTCTCTTTGCCATATTGTTTCATAAAATTGCCTCATGTATGCCTATAAGAAGTCTATCGACATCTGTTTTTCTTATTTTGATATTTGGGGTATGTTCCTTTTCTTATGAAGCAAACCTGGCACAGTGTGCATTGTATGGGTGTATCTGATATCAGTGAGTATGAAAGACATGCAACTAGAAACTTTACTAATTGACGATTGCATTGAAAATCTGAATCTGAATTTGGATTTATTTTTTTTTGAATTGTTTATCGTTTTTCCATCGTTTCATTATTGGAACTGAGGGACCAATTCCATTTATGTGTATTATGTACTATATTGACACTATTAGTTTCATGATATAAATAGTTACAAATTGAACTTGTCTTGTAATGATGGGATTTATTTCCCATTTATGTGTATAATGTACTATATTGACACTGTTTGCTTCATGATATAAATAGTTACAAATTTAACTTGTCTTGTAATGATGAGATTTATTTCCCATCAGAAATTATGTGCATTAGGATACAGATTGAGCAATAATATCTTTATATACAACCATTGAAAAATTACTTTATTGGAGTTGGGAGAGAATAAAAAGATTCTGTAGTCCAGTACTCTACTCTGCTTGGGAGACAAATTACTTATAGTGAACATAAACACATAAATTGGCTATGTCTAGTATTTAGTATGCTGCCTTTTAACTTCTACCTTTATTGTTCACAATTCTGTAGTACTTCAAATAAAAGAATGAAAAGTTCAATGCAAAGAATAATCTCTGATTTTCCTGATAATGGGAAGGCCTCTATTTTTCCATGTTCATTGTTTTCTCTGTATTTGCGGTGGTGACTTTTCTGTGTGGGTCTCACAGGGGAGTAGTGAAATCCATAAGGGGCAAAGAAGTTAAGAAAACATTTTACATAAGGCATAGTGAACTTGATGTACGATGTGCTTTAGGCTAAAGCTGTTTAATTAGTACACACTCTGAAATGTAATTGAGATGTTGCTTTTGGCAAAAACTATTTAATTAGTACACACTTTGAAATGTAATTAAGATGTTGAAATTAAAGTGAATAAAATAGGAGTATTAATGAAAGAGTTTGTACGTTTTAGTTTAGTAGAGTTCTCAAATATGTGGTTCAATATTTTAAAGAAGACAAGCATGAGAAGCTAAGACAATTAATTAATTATAGAATGTAGTCATTCTGCGTAATTCACCCATATTAATTAATTTGTTATTATACTTTTATTAGAATGTAGTCAGGTGTCATGAATAGTCTCTTAACAAGAAAAAATGTAGACTCAAATGGTGAAATCATTGTTCTGCCCCGTTCAGTCCCTGTAAGTTGGTTTGATTTAACTTAAGAGAATGAGATTTTATTTCATCTTTTTCAACGCATGCTCCTTCCCTTTAAGTCATTCCCTAAACTGCTCGTGTAAATTGTTTTGTATTGAGGATATAATCCTTACTGATGATGCTGATATTTTTGTAGTGGAAGCTTCACATTTTTGAACTTGAGAAGGAAATGAAGATTACTCCTAGCATCAAATATGTTATTTATCCGGTACTCATTCACCCCTTTGCATTCTCGTTTTTTCTTGATGTGACAAATATGTCAAAAGGGTTGATTTGCAAAGAACTACATTCTCCCACACAATTCTAATAAAACTTTTGAAACCTATTATTAGTATGAGGGAATGAAGCTGACATTTATTTGATGTAGACAACTTTTTAAACTATGAGCAACCACAATTTGTAACTTCTCATTTCTCCCCAGCCAACGTGATAGTTATCATTGTGGACATTTTGTATGTTGTTATATTGAGAATATAATCACGACTTATCAAACGACGATTCCTAACGGGGTAAGTCAATTTATCGATTTATTTAAATTATTTTTTATTGAATAAAAAATCATATACTATATATCTAACTATATTGATTGATCGTTGTTTGCAGTTTATCTATAACCGTCCGCTCAAGACTTACAACGACAAAAGAATGGATAAATGGAAAAAAGATTGGACAGGGTACCTTTACAATCGATATGTAAACGTATAATTAAATTAGTATAACTTTTGGTAGAATGTAATATATTAACTTATATATTTGTGATGATTGTATATATGTTTGTGTATATTTATTTGATTTTTTTCGTATTTGACGTGTATATATATTGTAGTGGTATAATTAAGTTTTGATTTTGTATAAATTGGATTTTTAAAATATAAAATAATTATTAAAAAAATAATATAAATAGGATTTTTAAAATATAAAATAATTATTAAAAAAATAATATAAAAAAAAAAGAAAAAAAAATATATTACTTAGAGAGCGGTTCTGAACCGCTCTCCAAGTGAAATTAATAAAAAAAAAAATAACATAGAGAGCGGTTTTGAACCGCTCTCCAAGGTCTTTTACTTAGAGAGCGGTTCATAACCGCTGTCTAAGATGTACACCTACAGAGCGGTTGGAAACCGCTTTCTAAGTCCTTTTACTTAGAGAGCGGTTTTTAACCGCTCTCTTAGCTTGGAGAGCTGTCACTTGGAGAGCGGTTTTAAAAGCTCTCCAAGACCCTTTTTCAAAGCTCTCCAAGTGAAAATGTGTAGTAGTGGTATTTTATGTAGTAACACAAGAATCTGACCGATTGATCCACGAGGCTTTTTGTGGGTGATTTTTAGTTAAATCTGTTCTTACGACATGTGCTCGAATTCTAGCCCAATTGACGAACAATTTTTTTATATCTAATTACCAAAATTAATAGATACTTCACATATATACAATATTTTACTCAAGTAATTCTCATATTTAACGGGTTAGATGACTATGAATCTTAGGCATTATCTAAATAATTTCAATAACCAATCAACTTATTATCAAAGATTCGGTTGGGCCCTATTTTAATTATCCACCTTATCTGGTGTTTCAATGTGGTTGTACTTAGAGCCGGTAATCTGGACCCGACCCGATGGGTCGGTCTGGACAACCCGAAGTCTAGTATGGACTGAACTCTAAAATTATAGGCCCATATAAAACTGGGCATATTTGGCCCGACCCGATAGGTCCGATGGACCTAATGGGCTAGGCTGATTTTAGCCCGACGACCCATGGACAGCCCGTTTGGCCCGATCAATTTTTTTTAAGGTAAATAAACAATTAATATTATTACAATACTATATACTTAAATATCAGTATTATGTTTTTAATTTTATTTTGACTTTAAAATTTGAACTTATGAATTATTTATAATTCTATTTGAACTTGATATATAGTGTAATGTTATACTCCGTACTAGTTATGTCTGTTTATAAATTATATATAATTAATATATTAGTAATGTATATTTTTAATTATAATTATTTGTATAAATAAAAAATATATGTGAGAATGTGACCAATACATAATAAGGAGGGTGTATTCAATTGAGATTCTATTTGATTTTTTTGGACTTTAAAAAGTAGGTGGATTTATAAAATCCATAGAGTCCATGCAGAGTTTGCCTGACTTTTTTTATTGATTTATATGGATTTTCATAGATTTGACAGGATTGTGGAATATAATTTTTTATTGATTTACATAAACTCCAATATTGATGCAAAGAGTTTTTTTTTAATATGAAGTGTTTTTTTTTAAAAATTAATATTATATAAAATATTTTATCAATAATATATATATATATAAATAAAGTATTTTACCAATAAAATAAAAATAAATATATATATATAATTTATATATTAATTCGGGCGGATCGGATACTTGCGGGTCGGGTATAAGACCCAAACCCGACCCATACTATACTTAACGGGGCGAATCTGACCTGATCCAAAGCTCGTGGGTGGGGTGGGTATCTACGGGTCGGGTCAATATTGTCATTCCTTCTTCTGATCTTTCGTCTTCAGAGTTCTCTGAGAGAATCCGTTGAAATCTCTTGTTTTTAGAAGAGATTTTGGATAGTGCAATTTATTTATATTTTTGGGGCAGAATCCAACAAAATCCATAGACGGTTGAATACCTAAAGATTTTTAAAGACATTTTAAAATCCGTATTGAATACCTCAAATTTTTAAAAGACTTTTTAAAATCCGAATTGAATACCCCCAGACTTTGAAAGTCCAAAAAAATCCTACATAATCCACAACCAATACACCCCCCTAAGTTTATATATACACAGTATAGTTTTTGCTAGAAATATTTTTTTTATCTCATGGGGTGGGACTTGCCGTGTACATTAATGCAATAATGGTTATGGTCGTTTATAAATTATGTGTAGTTACTAGTTAATACAGTATATAATTTTTGCAAGAAATATTTTTTTTAAAAAAAATTATGTAATGGGCTGGGCTGGCCCGCTAGCCCAGTGGCTCAAATGGGCTAGACTGGGCTTCAATTTTATAGGCCCATTCAGTTTATGGGCCGGTCCGACCTAGCCCACGAACATCACTTGACCCGATGGGCTGGGCTTGGTTGGGCGGGACAGTTCGATTTGCCAGCTCTAGGTTTTATTTATCAATTAATGTCTAAATTCGGCAACAAATTTAATTTAGTAATTAACTAGAAATTCGAAACAAGTGGAATAGTTCAAGTGATTAAAGAAGATTTTCACTAAAGCTGTTAAAATAGACTAATAGAGCGGGACAGTTCGTAACCCACTTCAATCCATTATTTTACGGATTTTGGCGGGCGGATTGAGGAGACGGATTGGAAAATATTCACATACTCCCTCCGTTTTTTATTAAATGTCACTTTACCTTTTTCAATATTTTTTAAATAAGTGTCATTCTATACTTTTTTCTTCAAGTTTGACAATTTTACCCTTGTACATTGTACTCCCTCCATTTTCTTTACCTTGATTTAAGTTTTCTCCCTTTTGAATATAATAATATAACATAAATCATGCATAAAACTTAATTATTGTATACATGAATATCATATACAATATTGACCACATTCATTACTAAACATAAATTTAATATTAAAATTAGTTATCATTAATGAAGGGTAAAATAGTCCATGATTATATATCTTAATATGTTGAAAATTGTTAAAATGACACTTATTTAAAAGTGGAGGGAGTACAATATTTCTTTCGAGTGCTTCTCATATTTTAGGCATTATCTAAATAATTTCAATAACCAATCATCTTATGATCAAAGATTCGGTTGGGCCCTATTTTAATTATATATCCACCTTATCTGGTTGTATCTAAAAGTTTTTTTTTTTTTTTGAAGTGGTTACAAAGATCAGAATATTGATACAACAATTATAAACTCATGATCTTCAAACCGAGACAGTAGGCGTCGTTGTCACCTCCAATCGTGAGGAAGTAATAAAACGAGTGAAAACTTTGTCCACTAAAGAAGCACAGATCTCCATTTCTCGAATAAAGACGCCCCACACTAAGGTATCAACAGCTCAAAAAAAACTAAAGATAAAAATATAAGGACAAAGAATCACCGAGCGCCAAAATCTTCATCCAAACATCACCAAATCCCAAAAGAGGGAAAGCAGGTATGAAAGGGAGTCCCAAAAGGAAGCAGGCCGCGTAAAGGCGGAAGAGTTAGAGAAACCGTCAACAGAAATTAGCAGAATTAAGGTAAAAACATCTACGGAAGCAGTAAGGGAAATACAGAAAAATAAAAGGAAAACAACTAAAACAAAGTAAAAATAAATACAGAAAAATAAATGGGATCAACGGAAGACTCACCTGATCGGTCACCGTAGCGCCGTCAGGGAGGATCTATCCATTGATCCCAAACAAAAAAACTAAAAAGAAACTCCTAACCCCACTGAATGCTCTGGAGATAAAAGAAATTAAGCAAGACGGTGATGACGGTGATGACAGTGCTTGGGCGCTACGGACGAAACGGTGGAGGAGAGTGGTGGGTTGAGGAGGCCAGCAGAAAGGTGGGCGGCGATTTTTGTAGGCGGTGGGTTGTTTTGTAGGCGGTGGGTGGTTGTATCTAAAAGTTTACTTACCAATCAATGTCTAAATTCGGCAACAAATTTTAGTAATTAACTAGAAATGTGTACTGATTTGTCGTGCAATGATTATTATTTTTTTACATGGCAAAATATGAAAGTATTAAAATCCAAGTGTATATTTTCTATCTTTTTAACTTATTTACCTGTGCTTATACACACTAGCTAAAGGAATTATTAGAATAAATTATAACTAAACATATTATTTCCAGATGGAGAATCAAAACATTTTCTTGTACAAAACACAAATTTAGAATGTATTTTGAAAAAATGATGTAAATTGGACATCTTAGAACGTATTTTGAAAAGGTAAAAATATAAGGGATTTAAAATAAAATTGACCTAAATTACTGGACGTAAATTAGACAAAAAGAATGTAAATTGAACACCTTATAACGTATTTTGAAAATGTGAAAATTTAAAGAATTTAAAATGTATTTTGAAATTTTCCCCAATATCTTTCTTTTTATAATTCATGATATTTGTCAATTTTTCCATCCAAATTTGTTACCGGTCCTTCTCAAGTCGAAAAAGAATACATACATAAAAAAAATAAAAATAAAACAAAACTAATATAAAATGTAGTAATTAATCGACAAAGAATGACGGGTGACAAACTGACAATTGATATGAAGGCATTTGATCGATGACATACCCATTGATTTTTAGACAGGTACTCACCCTATTATTTTAGTAAAAATTACTAAACTTTTTTATTCAAAATAAAGTTACTCATTTTTTTTTTACAAATTACTTTATTTTATTTTTTATTATATTATTCTTTTAATCAAATCACTCCTAATACATATATCTACTTATTTTATTATATTTTTTAATCTTCGTATATTCGTTGAATTATCTCTTCTACATCTGCTATTTGCTGCTAATAAATGCATGCATGCACTGCGTTCATACGTCAACATAGATTGGTTGAGTACGGAATTTGCTTTGGGATTTTTTTGCCCTATAATTTTTACACATGTTGCCTCAAGACAGTCTGTCAAGATTATCTTTAATTAATTTAAATTTAATCATGATTATATTGTTTTTAGATTGAAACTATACCACAATAATACAAAGATGAAATAAATTAATTAATCTCGTTAACCAAACTTTTTTTTATCACACATATTCGTATAATTAATAATTATATGATTCATACTCAAAATAAAATAATGAGTTGCTGAATTTTCTTTAATAAAATGATATTTAATTTTTTACTTCAATTTAGGTTTTTTTTTTTTTTTTTAAAAATCGACTAGCGTGCTTGCTCGGTAGACCAGTGAATTGGCCCGTTTAACGCACATGCAAATCGATTTGAGTAAAAAAGATGTAAATCTAAACAGTTTTATTCTACCAATATTTGACAAACCTAGCCCTACATTTATTATGGCTAATTGGGTTAACTGTTAGCATAGTCCTGATAAATATTTATAAATTCAATAGAATAAATTATATTTGAAATAAATTAATTCTTGAATAGCTAATATATATATATATTTATATTTATATATAACACATGCATAAACTGTTTCAATTTGTATAATTTTAAATTTGTGTGATGTAATGATTCATAATAATATCAAACAAATTATATATATATATATATATACAATAATGTTGTGTATAAGTTTTTTTTTAATTATAATTTTATATATTAATTTGTAATTAATAAAACCATGCTTATATAATGTCTTTTCCTATCAAAAATTACTTTTTCAAATAACAATTTATTAAATAATGTCTACAAAATTAAAATATTGTATTTTTTTTAATTCAATTTTCATAATATATATATATATTATATATATATATATATATACTCTAAAATATAAATTTAACATTTATAATAAAATTTCTTATATTAATTAATATACAGTATTATAAATTTATTTTAATCCCGCATAAAACGCGGATCTTACACTAGTGTACACTAATAGCGAGTTGCAATATTTAATGATAAATTGTGTTCAAAACCCTTGATTAGGGAAATACTATGATGTTATTAATTTAGTGTCTATGATATATATATATTACTCATTTTACCAGAAATTACAAGTGGCTTTTTTTGTACTCATATGGGTAGTGTAAATGAGACGAATCGAGTAGTGTCAAACTAGAATTCGACTCGAACACGAACTCAATCGACTTTATTTTTTTTAACTCAGAGAAAAAAATTGAAATACTCAAACTCGACTCAGCTCGATATCTTACTTAACATTAATTAAAAAATTAATTTTAATTAATTTATATATAATTAGTATATTAGTGGTAAATCTATGTGAGCTCGATTAAACTTGATTAGGCTCGTGAGTCTAATGAATCTAATATTGTTGAGCTCGGACTCTATTAAATTTGATTCAAATTTTTTCGTTTGTTAAAGTTACACATTCTCATTAATTTTGACAAATTATGGACCCTTACATATCATTTCTGATATTCTATTTTTTCTAATTCGTGGGTAACTTTTATTGTACCATGCAACATTAGCCACGCCCATGATACATACACCTATATATATACACATCGATCTTTTAAAAAAAACTGCCCTAGATACACTATTTTATTTATTTAATTTTTAAATTTTGTGTCTATCTCAAAAGAGTTTCATAATGGAGAAAAACTGCACAAGGTGCAACGAAGACAGCAAAAATAACAACTAAAAGTTATACTAGGAAAGAATAATAAATAACTAGAAAAACAGTTTACGGGATCAACGAAAAAATACTCGAACTGTCACTGTAGTTCCGTTAGAAATAATTTATACGTTGATCCCTAACCACAAACGAATAAGAACTACATAAAATAGGAGGTTAAGCTAAGACGGTCGGTGCGACAACAGCGACGAGAGCTTCCCAGAATTAAGAAATAAAATAAATCTGAGGCACCGACGAGAGCTTCCCAGAATTAAGAAATAAAATAAATCTGAAGATCTGTTGACTGTGTGGATCGGAGTAGGGAATAAGTAACTCTCAAAGAGAGAAGCTATCCCATTTTTTTTTTTTTATGTCGGCCACTCTTTGTTGTATTGGATTCCTCCCCCACATAGTTTTCTAATAATATAATTAAAGTGGTGTAGATTTTTAATTTGATGCGACTGAATTAATATAATGCTAGTATATTATATGCATTAATTACATGATTATAATAAAAGTGGCGTAGATTTATAATAATAGCACATGGTTTAAAATGTAAACGTGGAAGGATAGATGTACATTATCTAAACAATTAATTTTGTCTGTCGTTGTGGTTACATTAATTAACTACATTTTATTATTATTATTATTATTATTATTATAACACAAAAACAGTTGTTAAAATAATTATTTTGACAGTACGTGAAGGATGATTTATTGGACTTAATAATTTGTTTTATTTTCCACTACTTAATTTTTTTTTTGATCGGTAAAGGAATTATATTAATATTGGGTACAAGAAATACCCAAAAAGTGTACAGATCTCATCAATTAAGAGAAAGCAGTAAAAGGTTATGTTACATTACATGATGTCTCAGACCAAGCACTTTATTGGATCTGTCACCCAGGTCCTGAAGGATGAGGTGCCTCTAATAGGATATTTGATTGTGATCCAGCTCCAAAGTCTTGCCCTTATCTCCTCCTTAATCTTTGTGACCGAGAAGACCTCGTTTCTGAAGAGGATTGCATTTCTCCATTTTCATATGAGCCATACCACGCAGAGCCATATGCAGGTAGCGATCTTCTTCCCGTTTCTTCCTTTGATCAGGCCTCCAAAACTTAGGAAATTATCTAGTGTGTTTGGCGGCAGTGCTGACTGTATCTTGAGCCAATTCATACATTCCATCCACACTTGGTATACTTTGGGGCATTCCAGGAAGACGTGTTTCTCAGTCTCTTCACTTTCACCACATAGTACGCACCTTAGGTCATCATTCTGGTTGAGGATGTTTCTTCTTCTGAGGTTGGAGCGTGTTGGCAGTCTTCCCCATAGTAACCTCCATGCATGAGCCTTAACTTTTGAGGGGGCAAAATTCTTCCAAATGTTTTTGAATCCTTGAATCAGCCTGTCGTCCGGTCGGGTGTCTTGGCATAGGTTGAACAATGTTGAGTACGTTGCTTTGGTGGAGAACTTCCCTGTGTTGGATGCATTCCATTTCCACGAGTCTTCGATTCCATTTGTAGGATTGAACCTGTCCAGCACACATATCAACTCATTAAAAGAAGTTAGTTCCCTATCAAATAGTGTCCTTCTCCATCTCCATGTCCATCTCCATGTGTCCCCCTCCCAAAGGCCCATTTCCCCCACTTTTCTCCCTTTATCTACGCTAACCTGATACAGTCTTCTAAACCTATCCTTTAGAATTCCCTCCCCCGTCCAATTTTCCTCCCAAAAGAAGGAAAGTTTTCCGTCCCCTAAGACCTTAGCAAGATTTCCTTGGAACCAGCCCTCATTGCCCTCACCTATCACTTTTAGGACATCCTTCCACCATAATGATACCCTCCCGACTCTACCTGTTGGAAAAAGACCATAACCATCCCCCCAAGTGGCCCCATACCTAGACCTAAGGACCCTAACCCACAAGCTGTTTTTTTCAGTTAGGAATTTCCAACCCCATTTCCCCAGTAAAGTTTTGTTGAAGATTTCAATGTCTCTAACCCCTAGCCCACCTAATTGTTTTGTGTTGCAAACTCTTTTCCAGTCAATCCATGCCACTCTCTTCCCATTGCTCCCACCCCCCCCCCCAAAGAAAATTGCGTTGTAATCTCACAATCTCACTCATGGTTTTTTTTTGTATTTTATAGAAAGACAGATAGTACGTCGGAAGAGAAGAGATAACCGAGTTCAACAACGTGATCCTGCCACCCATCGAGATCTTCTTGTCGTCCCATCTTGCTAGCCTGTTCTTGACTCTCCCCACAATCGAGGCCCATTCCACCGCTTTTCTGTGGTTAGATCCAACTCTCATCCCTAGATATGTGAAGGGGATGCTCTCCACACCACACCCTAGGATCTCTGCCATGTCACTTAGAGTATTGTCTTGCACATTTACGCTTATTACTGAGCATTTCTCAAAATTGATCTTTAGGCCTGACATCAATTCCATGTTTCTTAGCACTCGCCGCATGACCCAGGCATTCTCCAAACTTGCGTCCCCCATGAGTATTGTGTCATCCGCGAACTGTAGGTGTGAGACTCTGATCTTATCCCGTCCTATTTCTGCCGCTTTGTATAACCCTTCTTCTGTTGCTCTCTCCATAAGGATTCTCAATCCTTCTGCGGCGATTAGGAAAAGGAAGGGGGATAGGGGGTCCTCTTGCCTTAGTCCCTTCTCCATCTTGAATTCTCTAGATGGGCTGCCATTGACTAGGACAGATGCTGATGCTGTTGTCACACATTCCATTACCCACTTTCTCCATTTGGGATGGAAATTGAACCTCTCCATCATGAGTTCTAGGTAACCCCAGTCGATCGAGTCATAAGCTTTTGCGAAGTCAATCTTGAAGAAAGCTCGTACTAACTTTTCCTGTTTTGCTTCATCGATTGCTTCGTTTAGTACGACCACACTATCCAAGATGTTTCTTTCTCCAATAAAAGCAGATTGTGCAGCGGAGATTATCGATGGTAGAACAGATCCGAGCCTTTTTGCCAAGATTTTTGCTATGATCTTGTATATTCCCCCAACCAGGGAAATAGGCCTGAAGTCGCTTAAGTCTGTACTAACCTCCTTCTTGGGGATAAGCACTATGAAGGTTAGGTTGAAGCCTTTCACCAGACGTCCATGGGTATGGAACTCCTCCATGAGTTGGGTGAAGTCAGGTTCCAACAGGTGCCAGAATTCCTTTATGAAGCCAAAGTTGAAACCATCTGGTCCAGGACTTTTCGAGCTGTCGCATTCACTTATGGCTTCTCGGATTTCTTCCTTCGAGAATGGGGCTATCAACTTGTTGTTTTCTGTGGTTGAGATCTTTCTTCGAGCAAAATCTGCTACAAGGGTCGGTCTAGTTGTCCTTTGGTTTTTGAAGTGGCTCTAGAAGTATTCAAATACCCTTTTTTTCACGGCTGCTACTTCTTCCTTCCACTCTCCATCCATCGTGAGGCACATGATTTCGTTTCTTTTCCTTCTTCTATTGATGAAATTGTGGAAGAAGCGCGTGTTACAATCTCCCTCTTTCACCCATTTGCACCTTGACTTTTGGTAGTTTAACATGCTTTTCTTTTTTAACTCCCGGATCAGGAGTGCTGCGGCCTTGTTTCTGTTTATGATCTCTGTCTCCTCAAGCCCAAAAACTTTATCGACTATGTCCAGCTTCTGTATTTCGGCTCGTTGGTTTTCTATGTTGCGGTCGATGACGTCAAACGTATTGATATTCCATTCCTTCAGATCTGCTTTGAGACTTTTCATTTTTTCCTTGATGACATAGCTTCCCCATCCTTGTATTTGATAGTTGTTCCACTTTTCTTTGACAAAGCTCCTGAATTCTGGGTGGGTCAGCCATGCGTTAAGACTTCGGAACGGTTTTGGCCCCCAATCCTTGACTTTGATCCCCAGGAGGATGGGGCAATGATCGGAGACTGAACGTCTTAGGCCTCTTAGATGTGTGTTTGGCCACTGGTTTAACCAGTGGTGATTTACCATGGCTCTATCTAGTTTGCTCTTGCATGATCCGTCTGCCTTGTACTAGGTGAATTTTCTTCCGTGCAGTGGGAGATCCAACAGGTTTGCAGCGTTGATGAACTCGTCAAAATCCTGTGTGTCCCTGTGGTTTTGTTGTAGCCCTCTTCCATCCCTTTCGGATCCACACCGTATTGCGTTGAAATCCCCAATAATACACAGGCACGCTGCAGGATTTTGGCTCACGACTATGTTTAGTCGGTCCCATAGCTCGAGCTTTTCAGGTAGGTTACATGGGGCGTACACGTTGATAATGCAGCATTGTGTACCTTCCTGTCCCCAAAAACCGTTTAGTATTACTCCACCAGCCATGTGCTAGCAGCTTGAGACCCTTAGCAACTCTGTGTTCCAAATGGATATGATTCCCCCGGATCTACCTGTTGCTTCTCTTGAGTACCATTCCATCTTCCCTTGACCCCAAATCGTGCGACATGTTGATTCCTCCCCACTTTCCAGTTTAGACTCTTGGATGCAACATAAGTCCACCCCATGGTTTTTTATGAGACTCTTTAACTCTTCTTTTTTAATCCGGTTCCCCAAGCCTCGAATGTTCATAGATAGAATCTTCATGGGTAACACTCTCTTGCCTCTCCTTCTGTTCCTGATTTCTTTGATTGGGTCTGTTTCTCTATCTCAACAAGCTTACTGATTTCTTGGGCATCAGAGGTTTTCGTCTGTATGCCTAGACTTTTACCCAGGCTCCACGTTTTGGAGGCCTCGGTCTCTGCGTCAAGTGTCAGTGGGGTGGGTTGGCCTCGTTTGCTTTTCCCCTTCTTTGGTTTCTTGCTTTGATCGCCTATTCTCTCCGTCTCTGTTTCGAAGCCCTTTGAGAATTCCGTCCATCTCTTTGTCTCCCTCTGCCATAATTCCATTTTGTTTACTTTCTTTTTGGGGGGTTTTTACGGGGTTTATAGGTTGGTTTGGGTGATTCGGGTGGAATTTACACGTTTTAGAGGCACATGTGAAGCGTGTTTTTATGTGGATTTCATTGATTTATGCATTGAATATGATTGTTTAAGCCGAAATGAGAGAAAGGTTGTGTTTTATCGATTTTGTAGGAAATACGATCGAATTTGGAGCAAAAAATCAACTATACTTTACTGGACCAGTAAGACAAGTGCACGGTTGGATTCGTCTCGAAAAACGGAGTGGAATAGCCAAAAGAATCGAGTCAATCGGACACCCGAGGCGAAAGTTATGCACGAAACGAGAAAGGGCCGAAGTCGACCGAGCGAGCACGGCCGAGCACCATGCTCGAGCTGGCCGTGCTCGAAACAGGGATTTTTGGGCCACGATGGAGCACGGCCGTGCACCGTGCATGGCCGTGCTACCCCATTTTTGGTACCTTTTGTCCATTTTGGCCATTTTTTAGGGACTAACTTGCAATTCTTGCATCCAAACCCTACCCCAACACTATATAAGCCCCATTTCTTGAAATCCAAGACATCCTCCCCCAATCCACACATAGTTACACATACTTGGAGGTGTTTTGGGCATTTCTCTCTCAATTCTTCATCAAATCAAGGAAGAAAGGAGGCATTAGCTTGGGAATTCCATTCCCTACCACATTCTAGACTAAGCTTTCTCTTTCCCTTTCTTTTTATTTAGTTATTTCATTTGGATTTTGTAATTTAAACATTTGTGGTTCTAAAGCTTTGTAAATATTTGGATTGAAGTTTATGAACTAATTTCTTGCTTTAATTGGTGTTTGTCTCTTATTTGTATGCTTAATTTTCCATTGCAAAGCATGTTGTTATTGGCCATGATGATTTGCTTAATTCATTGTTAATTGGAGTAAGATCGAGAGATTTATTCCATTTAATCGTATGCAAGCATGCAACCCGGTATTATTATGAGCTCGAGAGAGGATTAATTATCGGAGAGGGATTTGAATGATCTTTGGAGCTATTTTAGGTGGTGTAACATTTGTGAGGTAGAGATACGAGCCTATGTTGCATTGCGCCTTTGGTTAATTAGATCGAGAGATTAATTAATTCTTCTTGTGTGATCACCCTATATGAGATAACCTTAATGGCCATTTAAACGAGATAACTCTCATAAACGGACGTCTAAATACTACAATTGCCTTGGAACCCACTTTATTTCTTTGAGTTACATCCATTTCACTTTCGTTTTCTTGATTTATATGGTATTTGATCGATTTCGTATTTACTCTTTATTACTTATTTGTGACACTTGTTAGGTAATCTTAGAGTAATTCACACCACTCAAATTATCGATCACGTCTACTTAGAACTCGACTAGCAAACTACCACTTTTATGCTTAGCCTCCTTGTGGGATCGACCTCGTGCTTATCACGCTACAATAGACGTCGTCCACTTGCGGTTGTTTATTTAGTGTTGCATAACACGTGAATCAAGTTTATGGCGCCGTTGCCGGGGAGGTTTTTATAAGCTCTAGAGTGTAGGCTAAGAGAGTTTTAGTTTAGACATTTACTTGCTTTCTTTATTTGCAAAATTCCAAAAAAAAATATTTGTGTTTGTTATCTTGATCTTATTTGCAATTCTCACTCTCGTTTGCTCTTTTGATAGACATGGTTTATGATCACACGATCTAGGAGGAACCACCAAGAAGTGCTACCTTTAGATCCGGAGATTGAAGCCAATTGTCGAAGAAGGAACACCGAAAGGAGAAGACTAGAGTTGGAAAGAATGAATCGACGGGAAAATCCGGTTGAAGAAGAGGAGGAATTTGAGAATCACGGGGTAGAAGGAGTTGAGGAACCAAACAGGAATGGAGGTAACCGACCTCAAGGAGTACTAAGGGACAATTTTCGTCGGAGAGGTGAAGAGAATATTGGTATGGAGAGAAATGGAGAGCAAGGGGAGGAAAACAGGAATCAACAAGTCTTGAGAGACCACTTCCGCCCTATCCCTAGACCATATGGAGGAGCGGGTAGGGAACCCATTGATGCTCATAACTTTGAGCTCAAACCGGCGCTAATCATGATGGTCCAAAACAACCAATTTGGAGGGTTGTCGAAGGACGATCCTAACCTCCATTTATCTCAATTCTTAGAGATAAGTGGAACGGTTAAGATCAACCGTGTCCCTCAAGATTACATCCGTCTCCAATTGTTCCCATTTTCCCTCCGTGATCGTGCAAAACAATGGTACATGTCTCTTGATCTAAGGACGATCGAAAATTGGGCCGACCTTGTAGATGCCTTTCTTATTAAATACTTTCCTCCAAGCAAGACCATCAAGATACGAGGAGAGATTTCATCATTTATGCAAGATGAGGATGAGTCCCTAGCCGAAGCATGGGAGCGCTTCAAAGATTTGATTAGAAGTTGCCCACAACATGGTTTCTCACGAGACCAACTCATTTACTACTTCTACAATGGAATGGACCACCGAACAAGAGGAATGGTGGATGCTTCGGCGGGTGGAGGTTCTTTGTTGGGAAAGACAACAGAAGAGGGCTATGTGCTATTAGAGGAGATGGCTAAGAATGGCAATCAATGGCCATCCGAACGAAGGCAAAATCGAAGGGTAGCGTCCACTCAAAATTCAGAAGAAAGTGCCAACTTATCCAACAAAGTGGATAAGCTAATCTCTTTGATGATGGCCAAAGCACTAGTGGAGCCAAGTGATGCACAATACGAGGAGGTCCACTATATGAACAACCAAAGAGATCGAAATTTTAGAGAAAGAGGTTGGGGAGAAAGACAAGCTCATGGGAACTATCACCCCTCTAATCCGAACCAATACCATCCCGGCTTGAGAAACCATGAAAATTTCTCATATGCTAACCCACACAATGCCATTCAACCACCGTCGAACTTCAATGTACGAGATGGTGTGAGAGAAGAATCTTCGTCAAAGCTCACTATGGAAGAAATGTTTATAACATTCATGGGAGAAACTAAGAAGTTCATGGGAGAGACGAAGAGTTTTATGACAAAGACTTGGCAAAAGTTTGAGAGTCAAGATGAGAAAATTGGTCAATTGGCAAACGAAGTGATGGGAATCAAGAATGATGTGAAAGCCATTGAGATTCAAGTGGGCCAAATTGCTAATATGGTTGGAAATCAACATAAGCCGGGTCGATTCCCCTCAACCACGGAATTGAACCCCAAGGAGCAATGAAACTCAATTAAGTTGAGGAGTGGTACAAGCTACGAAGGGCCCAAGATGCCGTTAGAGGAGGAAGTGGTAATGGCACCCGAAGGTGTTGACAAAGATGATGGCTTAGTGAAAGAGAAAAAAGGGGAGAAGAAGAGTGGGGAGGCAATCCCTCCTTTGTTTGTCAAGAATGTAGTGCCCCTCCCATATCCTCAAAGGATGAAGAAGAAGAACTTGGATAGCAAGTTTGTCAAGTTTGCGGAGATGTTCAAGAAACTCCAAATCAACATCCCTTTCGCCGAAGCTCTTGAACAAATACCACATTACTTCAAATTCTTGAAGGAGATAATGTCAAGTAAGAGGGAAATTGAGGCATATGAGACGGTGCACTTAGCCGAACATTGTAGCTCCATAATTCAAGCTAAGCTACCTCCAAAGCTTAGGGATCCCGGATCCTTCACTTTATCATGCACTATTGGAGATGGAGGTACATTAAGAGCTCTATGTGATTCGGGAGCAAGCATCAACCTCATGCCATTGTCACTCTTCAAGTCACTTGGTTTAGGAGAGCTCACACCAACCACAATGAGTCTCCAATTGGCGGATAGGTCTATGACATACCCTTTGGGTATAGCGGAAGATGTATTGGTCAAAATCGGCAAGCTTCTTGATGTGCCAAAAATTGCACGGTCGGATTATATATCCTCGGGATCAGATATCCAAATTCCCGAGTGCTTAGACCTGATTTGGGTACACTGCTTCTGCTGGAATGATCCTCCAAGGACCTGCAAAAGACACACCGGAGGGGGCTCCGGTGCGAACGCTCCGACGCTCAAGTCAGTATAAGAATCTTCGTATATCACAAGGACTTCAAAGTCCTTGATTTATCAAATCAAGCTCTCAAAGGATCTCGCAATGTATAATAATAAGAAATATATTCAGTCTTGTAAGAGTCAAAAGTCTAACCCCGAAATGTATCTTGCTTTACCTATTTATAGAGCCTTTCTCTTGGGAAGAAGTTAGAGCCTCCCCTTATCTCGGAGCTGCCTCTAAGACTCGGCCCTGCCGAGTGTACCGAGTCTTCCCTTCTCTCCACCTCCGGAAAGACCGGGGCCACTCTCCCTAGTGGACTCTTTCCACTACAATGAAGGAGAGAAGAATCTTTCTTTGGTCAATCTTAGTCCGATTCTTGCGGAGTTCTCCTATATTCTCGGTCTACCAATTCATATCAAGACTAAGTCTTCCTGATATTTCTCTCCGGGTGGAGCTCCCTCCAGAGGGACTTCCAGGAGAGATTCTTTATCAAGAGAGTATTCCATAATCCAATACTTCCACTTTTATCCTATCCTCCATACACGTGTCGACTTCTTATCGGATGACATTTTTAGGCCGCATCATCTACTCCCCCCTACTCTCGTAAAAGGGGTATATCTTTTGTGAGAGTAGAAAATTCTAGTGAGCCTAATACAGAGGCGTTTCTGGAGATTTTTCTGCCTTGGCCACCTATAATTTGGCAATGGCCTGACTCTTGGCTTCATAACCTTCAAAGAGTTTTCTCAAGAACTTTAGAGAATCTCTCCCCCTTTCAAGGAATCACCTCTGGTTTCAAGTGGCTCGAGGAGGTTTTCCTTGACTTTTAGCCAAATTTTTGTTTTCTAAGTACCCATCTTGGGTCTTAGTTATGGGGAGATGCTCCCCAGTTCTCCTAGACCTCTGAGCCTCTACTTGTCTCTCACTTTCGTTTAAAAGATTTTGATTCATAAAACCTTTCTTTTCATTGATTAATCCTTTTGGGTTTCCATCAGGATGAGGACTCTCTGGAGCTCCTCGGCCCCTAGGCCTCCGAGTGTTTCTCACTCTCATTTTTAAAAGATTTTGATTCACAAAATCTTCTCATTTCATTGACTAACCCTTTTGGGTTCTAAGCATGGTGAGGGCTCTCTGGAGCTCCTCGGCCTCTAGGCCTCTGAGTGTTTCTCACTTTCATTCTTAAAAGATTTTGATTCATAAAATCTTCTCATTTCATTGACTAACCCTTTTGGGTTCCAAGCATGGTGAGGGCTCTTTGGAGCTCCTCGGCCTCTAGGCCTCTGAGTGTTTCTCACTCTCATTCTTAAAAGATTTTGATTCATAAAATCTTCTCATTTCATTGACTAACCCTTTTGGGTTCCAAGCATGGTGAGGGCTCTCTGGAGCTCCTCGGCCTCTAGGCCTCTGAGTGTTTCTCACTCTTATTCTTAAAAGATTTTGATTCATAAAATCTTCTCATTTCAGTAACCCACTTGGGTCTCAAGTAAGATGAGGGCTCTCTGGAGCACCTCGGCCTCTATGCCTCTGAGTGTTTCTCATTCTTATTCTTAAAAGATTTTGATTTGTAAAATCTTCTCATTTCAGTAACCCACTTGGGTCTCAAGTAAGATGAGGGCTCTCTGGAGCACCTCGGCCTCTAGGCCTCTGAGTGTTTCTCACTCTTATTCTTAAAAGATTTTGATTCATAAAATCTTCTCATTTCAGTAACCCACTTGGGTCTCAAGTAAGATGAGGGCTCTCTGGAGCACCTCGGCCTCTAGGCCTCTGAGTGTTTCTCACTCTTATTCTTAAAAGATTTTGATTCATAAAATCTTCTCATTTCATTGACTAACCCTTTTGGGTTTCAAGCATGGTGAGGGCTCTCTGGAGCTCCTCGACCTCTAGGCCTCTGAGTGTTTCTCACTCTTATTCTTAAAAGATTTTGATTCATAAAATCTTCTCATTTCATTGACTAACCCTTTTGGGTTTCAAGCATGGTGAGGGCTCTCTGGAGCTCCTCGGCCTCTAGGCCTCTGAGTGTTTCTCACTCTCATTCTTAAAATATTTTGATTCATAAAATCTTCTCATTTCATTGATTAACCCTTTTGGGTTTCAAGCATGGTGAGGGCTCTCTGGAGCTCCTCGGCCTCTAGGCCTCTGAGTGTTTCTCACTCTCATTCTTAAAAGATTTTGATTCATAAAATCCTCTCATTTCATTGATTAACCCTTTTGGGTTTCAAACATGGTGAGGGCTCTCTAGAGCTCCTCGGCCTCTAGGCCTCTGAGTGTTTCTCACTCTCAATTCAAGGTGTTGATCATATCAAGACCCTTCAAGTTCAAGTAATCCGCTTGGATTTAGAGTAGGGTGAGGAACTTTCTAGCTTCCCTCGGCCTCGTGGCCTTTAAGTATTTTTCTCTTTTGAATTCTCATATCTCATATATGCTCAGTGATCTACAGATCCTTCATCATTTCATCACTCCTAATTTTCAAACTTAGCCATCCGACTACTCAGGGTGGTTAGCCCTCACGCGTTTCAGGATGCTCAAAGTATGCTTATGAATCATATCTTAAATTGTTAGGAAATATGTGCTCATACAAGTTTCCAAAAATCTCCAAATGTTTTCATCACATCTCATAAAATCTTCAAATATTCATCAAAGATAAACATACCTTTTAACATAATTTAGAAAAAATTAGACTCATCACTAATCAAAAACACGTTCTTAACCATGCCTAAATTCTCAATCATTCTCTCGATTCAATCACGAAATTCTCCTAAGTAATTACCTTAGCATTTCTCAAATCAATCATTTTTGAAGCTTTAGCAAATGCTCATATGCTTCGAGGTTTTATGCTCTAAACAACTACGTCTAGGTAACTCATATCATTTTACAAAGTAGAATCTAAAGTAAAAAAGTAAAATATACACTTTTCACTTACGTGGCTTCATATCAGCATCTCGGAGGTAGTAGGCCTAGACCCTTCATCACCCCCTTTAAGCATCGAAGTGTAAGGCATTTGCAAGGTCCGTCATCATGCTCGTCTCCGAATATCGCATCTCAACACCCTATATGATCTTAATCACCTAATATATCGACTCTTGGGTATATCCTTCTTTACAGTAGCCTTGTAGCCCTCATGACTACCTGCTCATCCTTCATGGGTTTCTTTTATCACGTAATCTCCTCCGGGAGACATCTTAGATAGGGATGGGTCAACGATCGTTTATATAATTGGCCACCCAAGATGTAGTATCTTAACCGCAAAGCTCGAGCTTCTCCAGAAGCTGCGGGGGCTGGTCCTTTATTCAGCTCTTCTCAACTTTTGAATATCAAATTTCAGCACCCTGGGGAGGGTTTGATCAGCTTCAGCAGCTAGGCTCGGTGGAGCTTCAATCATACAAGCTTAATCTGAAATCTGAAGTCACATCTAGAATATCGAGGCATGTCAATCATACAAAATTCATAGATAAGTATGTTAGCCCCACATTCTGAAGTCACGAATCATTATTAGTCCTTAGTCATGGATTCTAGAGCATATAGTAACCACATAAACTCAACGTGCTACTCATGCTCTCTAGTATCTCAAGTCAATTTTCAAATTTTAACATCACATCTAGAGCGTCTAGACATAATAATCACGTAAAAGT
Source organism: Galeopsis tetrahit (assembly GCA_963675135.1). Classification (NCBI taxonomy): domain Eukaryota; kingdom Viridiplantae; phylum Streptophyta; class Magnoliopsida; order Lamiales; family Lamiaceae; genus Galeopsis; species Galeopsis tetrahit. The sequence goes on from OY776120.1 coordinate 4,315,871, forward strand.
AGGAGGGTCGTACTTGATTTAGGGAAAACAAAGTATGATACGCATATCAATCTCATAATGACATACTTATAACAATATCGAATCAACGAATATCATAGCTTATTCATGTCACACTCATCATGACATACTCATTATAAAATCACGTTAGCATAAAAGATCTAACCTTTTTTAGCTTTATCAAATTTTGTACTAAACGGTGGTATCGATATACTCGTTATTTGGGGATCAGCACCATAGCAGGCTAAATATCATAATCCAGCTACTCGTTTGGTTCTCCATAGTTCTCTGCTCTTTCGGGCTCCTCTAGGACCTCTAGGTTCTCCAGGTTTACTTGTATATCAATCCCGAATTGATCCTGTAAAGATACACCAAAAAAGGGGCCTCCCACACAGGCTCTCAAGTGCTCAGATAAGCTCCATAAGCCTCAATTATATAATTTAAATATGAAATAAGGGAATTTCAGATCTGGATGATCTCCAGCAACCTCCAAGACCTCTGTAGGTTCCAATCTCAGTTGGGTATATTTCTAAAACGTCCCTCGAGGCCCAGATCGAGATCCTCCCGCAGCATTGCGGTTTCCTGTTCCTCCGGAGTTTCGGGGAGCTTCTGGGCTGGACCTCCTTGCTGTAGATTCTCTCTTCCTCTCTCCACTAGCTGGTTTCACCTCTAGCCTCCTGGCTTGCCTCACCTCTTCGAGGGTGAGATACTTTTCAGCTCTGAATATTCTTAAGTTCTCTACCCGCTTCAGGTAATCAATCATCCTCTCACCCACTCTAGTTTTCGGACTTATCGTTTTGTCTGTTTAGGGCTATTGGCCTTGATCTCAGGGACCTAAATAGGCTCAATCTTCACTTTCCATTTCTGAGCTTATCCCGAAATCCTCCAGGACATGGATAGAATCAACCTATAATCTGAAATCTTCTGAACCTATCCAGAGATCCTCCAGAGCTTGGATAGACTTAATCTGTAATCTGAAATCTTCTGAACCTACCCAGAGGTCCTCCAGAACTTGGGTAGACTTAATCTACAATCTGAAATCTTCTGAACCTATCCAGAGATCCTCCAGAGCTTAGATAGACTTAATCTGTAATCTGAAATCTTCTGAACCTACCCAGAGGTCCTCCAGAACTTGGGTAGACTTAATCTACAATCTGAAATCTTCTGAACCTATCCAGAGATCCTCCAGAGCTTGGATAGACTTAATCTGTAATCTGAAATCTTCTGAACCTACCCAGAGGTCCTCCAGAACTTGGGTAGACTTAATCTACAATCTGAAATCTTCAAAACCTATCCAGAGATCCTCCAGAGCTTAGATAGACTTAATCTGTAATCTGAAATCTTCTGAACCTACCCAGAGGTCCTCCAGAACTTGGGTAGACTTAATCTACAATCTGAAATCTTCAAAACCTATCCAGAGATCCTCCAGAGCTTAGATAGACTTAATCTGTAATCTGAAATCTTCTGAACCTACCCAGAGGTCCTCCAGAACTTGAGTAGACTTAATCTACAATCTGAAATCTTCTGAACCTATCCAGAGATCCTCTAGAGCTTGGATAGACTTAATCTGCAATCTGAAATCTTCCGAACCTACCCAGAGGTCCTCCAGAACTTGGGTAGACTTAATCTACAATCTGAAATCTTCTGAACCTATCCAGAGATCCTCCAGAGCTTGGATAGACTTAATCTGTAATCTGAAATCTTCCGAACCTACCCAGAGGTCCTCCAGAACTTGGGTAGACTTAATCTACAATCTGAAATCTTCTGAACCTATCCAGAGATCCTCTAGAGCTTGGATAGACTTAATCTGCAATCTGAAATCTTCTGAACCTACCCAGAGGTCCTCCAGAACTTGGGTAGACTTAATCTACAATCTGAAATCTTCTGAACCTATCCAGAGATCCTCCAGAGCTTGGATAGACTTAATCTGTAATCTGAAATCTTCTGAACCTACCCAGAGGTCCTCCAGAACTTGGGTAGACTTAATCTACAATCTGAAATCTTCTGAACCTATCCAGAGATCCTCCAGAGCTAGGATAGACTTAATCTGTAATCTGAAATCTTCTGAACCTACCCAGAGGTCCTCCAGAACTTGGGTAGACTTAATCTACAATCTGAAATCTTCTGAACCTACCCAGAGGTCCTCCAGAACTTGGGTAGACTTAATCTACAATCTGAAATCTTCTGAACCTACCCATAGGTCCTCCAGAACTTGGGTAGACTCGGTCTGTAATATGAAATTATATCTAAAATATGGAAACATGTTAATCGTGTGCAAAATCATAATCATCATCAGCGTCTAATCATTAATTCTACCACATAAAGTAATCACAAGACTCAACATGTGAATTGTTTACCCATGCTTCTACGATTTCAAGTAATTCTTAATTCTAAGATTGCTTCTAGAGTATCAATCATGTAAGCTTAGGAGAATCATGCTTAATTCAATGGAAAAAATAAGTTCGTGTCATATATGTCAATATCATTAAAATATGCTCATAGCAATATCAAATTACTATAAAAGATCTAATACTTTAGGCTCTATCAAACACCTGTACTAACCTGTAGTACCGATGCACTTATCATATCTTTGCCTCGTACTCCCATGTTTAGATTTTGGACCTCGAGGCCCTAAATACTCTGCTGCTCGTGGAGGGGCACGAATGTTGTCGTCCTCTGCAGTGCCTGGAGGTATCTCCTTGCCAGGTCCACTCCCGAGGGCTCCAGACGTGCCAATGATATCACCCCCTATAGAGATAGGGGTGCCTCGAGCCTCTTCCTGGAGTCTTGGAGCAGGCAATTGCACACTCCACATATATGTTCGACAATCCTTATACTCATAATTCCATGATAATAATACATCACTGTGTCAAATCTAGGCAAAGGACTGCCCGTAGAATTTACCAAGCAATGGTCCATCTCCAATTCCATCACTCGAACAGATAGAAATTCGTGAGAAAATCTTTTAAATCGTTTCCCACAGACGGCGCCAGTTGATGTGCCAAAAATTGCACGGTCGGATTATATATCCTCGGGATCAGATATCCAAATTCCCGAGTGCTTAGACCTGATTTGGGTACACTGCTTCCGCTGGAATGATCCTCCAAGGACCTACAAAAGACACACCGGAGGGGGCTCCGGTGCGAACGCTCCGACGCTCAAGTCAGTATAAGAATCTTCGTATATCACAAGGACTTCAAAGTCCTTGATTTATCAAATCAAGCTCTCAAAGGATCTCGCAATGTATAATAATAAGAAATATATTCAGTCTTGTAAGAGTCAAAAGTCTAACCCCGAAATGTATCTTGCTTTACCTATTTATAGAGCCTTTCTTTTGGGAAGAAGTTAGAGCCTCCCCTTATCTCGGAGCTGCCTCTAAGACTCGGCCCTGCCGAGTGGACCGAGTCTTCCCTTCTCTCCACCTCCGGAAAGACCGGGGCCACTCTCCCTAGTGGACTCTTTCCACTACAATGAAGGAGAGAAGAATCTTTCTTTGGTCAATCTTAGTCCGATTCTTGCGGAGTTCTCCTATATTCTCGGTCTACCAATTCATATCAAGACTAAGTCTTCCTGATATTTCTCTCCGGGTGGAGCTCCCTCCAGAGGGACTTCCAGGAGAGATTCTTTGTCCAGAGAGTATTCCATAATCCAATACTTCCACTTTTATCCTATCCTCCATACACGTGTCGACTTCTTATCGGATGACATTTTTAGGCCGCATCACTTCTCTTTCCGGTAGACTTTGTGGTGTTGGATATGGAGGAAGACAAAAACATTCCATTGATATTGGGAATGCCATTTTTGGCAACCGGAGGGGCTATTCTTGATATGAGGAATGGAGAGTTGGAGCTTCGAATGAACCAAGAGATAGTTACGATTGACATGTTTAGAACTATCAAACTCCGAAATGATGAGAGTGGAGAGTATGGGTTTCCCAAGGGAGAGTACCCCCAATACCCATGAGAAAGAAGGTGGAAGAAGAGCCCAAGATAAATATTGTGGAGGAGAACCCCAAGGTGGAAGACAAGGAGTTAGAGATGGGCAAGAAGGCTAAGTTTGGGGGAGTTTTTGAAAAAAAACTCCCCCAAATCAAGAAAAGTTACTTGTGCAAGCTTGGGGATGAATGAGGCATCAACTTCTTATGACATGGTTGAAGAGCCGGATGGGCTAGCTAGTGGATGCTTCAATGGGCTTAAGAAAGTCGTATGGGCAAGGAAGGTTAAGAACAAAGATGACAAGGGGGTGACTTGATATCCCCCTCAAGGAAGAACCGTCCGGCATAGGACGTTAAAAATAGCGCTTCTTGGGAGGCAACCCAAGGTTTTATTGCTTTGTGTTTTTATTGCTTTAGTAGTGTTGATAGCTTGGTTTATTTTGTAGGTATGGATGAGAAGCATTTTGGATGTCATAACTTGAAGAATGAAGAAGAAAGCAAAACCAACTTTGGAGAAGGGAAGCAAGTAGTGCAATGGTGATCTTTGAAGAGCTTTGGATGTGCAAGGAGGGAGGTAACAACTTGTAGCCCCAAACTTAGAATTTATACATAGTAAAATTCTAAGTTTGGGGGAGTTATTTTTTCTTTTATTTTTCTACTAGTTGTTACCCTTGCACCGGTTCGTCATTCTACTTGTGTTACATTTTGCACCGGCGCACACTTTGCTTTCATATGCTTATTGTTGTTTAAGTTGGTTTTGATCATATGTTGGGTAGTGGATCTTTGGTGAAATGTGAGCATGAATAATCATTGGAATCCATGGTTGAGTAGTTGTGGTGATGTCTATTTGCTTTGAATGTATGCATGATTGGTGTTGGAGAATAGTATCATGTTGTGCTCATATTTATTGATCTTTGATAACATAGATGCATGATGTGTTGTTGTTTGGGAACATTTGATGAATGTGAGAGTCCTATTGAATAAACCAGTGAGAATTGAGCCATAAATCGAGCATGTAATCCGGTTTAGTTCATTTGAGAGTGGACTAAGTTATTGCTAGTGATCTTAGAACTTGCCTAAGTTCTTGTTTGAAAGCATGATTGTGTGAAACTTTGTGATGTGATATAGGCCATCTTGTTCTAAAAGAGTCACTTAGCCAAAATTTCCTAAAATCGAAGTAATCTTCCGTAGTTAGCCCTTTGAGCTTAATTCCTCATTTTCTTGGCAAACTACAATGTTAACCACTTAGCCTTTTTTGAGCCTTTGATACCTACATCTAGTGGAGGATAAAAGACAAAGTGGAAAACATGTGCTTGAATGAATATCTTTGGTGAAAAGAAAAGTTGGAAAAGTTGAAAGAAGAAAAAGAGAAAGATGAAAAGAAAATCAAGGAAAAGAAAAGAGGGACAAAGAGCCCCAAAAGCTTGAAAAGAAAAATGGTTCAAAAGATGAGGTGATGAATGCTTGAAAAAGAATGGAAAATGAAAAGTGAGGATGGAGTTTGTAAAGCTTTGAAAGTGAAAGCACACATTGTAAAACAACAAGCTTTGTCCTCCACTAGAAGAGTCACAAACTCCCAAATTCATCCTACCTTGTCCAAAGAGTCAATGTTACATCCTTGAGTAAGTCCTATTGATCACATTGTTGAGCATTTGAGTGTGGTGAAAAGTAGAAGTTGGGCAAGCATATGGTGATTGCATAGCATAACTTGGTTGATGAGTGCATTAATATCCTCAATTTGTTTGTGTGTTTGAGAGAAACACTATATCATGTGAGTAGAGGACTTGAGCATTTGGATTGTGTTTCCCATTCACAATGTGTTGTGTGTTTGTGCATTCTTTGATTCATGAATGTGAATTGCAATAATGAGCCTATGATCTTCATTGAGAAATGCACTTTGAGAAAGAGATATCACTACATTCTTACTTTGCATGTGTGATTTGCATTGAATATTCCATTGTGATCATTCCACCCTCATTATTTTAAGTGCTTAGTTGTTTGAGGACAAACAACATTTTAAGTTTGGGGGAGTTTGATTCGGGTGGAATTTACACGTTTTAGAGGCACATGTGAAGCGTGTTTTGATGTGGATTTCATTGATTTATGCATTGAATATAATTGTTTAAGCCGAAATGAGAGAAAGGTTGTGTTTTGTCGATTTTGTAGGAAATACGATGGAATTTGGAGCAAAACATCAACTATACTTTACTGGACCAGTAAGAGGAGTGCACGGTTGGATTCGTCTCGAAAAACGGAGTGGAATAGCCAAAAGAATCGAGTCAATCGGACACCCGATGCGAAAGTTATGCACGAAACGAGAAAGGGCCGAAGTCGACCGAGCGAGCACGGCCGAGCACCATGCTCGAGCTGGCCGTGCTCGAAACAGGGATTTTTGGGCCACGATGGAGCACGGCCGTGCACCGTGCACGACCGTGCTACCCCATTTTTGGTGCCTTTTGTCCATTTTGGCCATTTTTTAGGGACTAACTTGCAATTCTTGCATCCAAACTCTACCCCAACACTATATAAGCCCCATTTCTTGAAATCCAAGACATCCTCCCCCAATCCACACAGTTACACATACTTGGAGGTGTTTTGGCCATTTCTCTCTCAATTCTTCATCAAATCAAGGAAGAAATGAGGCATTAGCTTGGGAATTCCATTCCCTACCACATTCTAGACTAAGCTTTCTCTTTCCCTTTCTTTTTATTTAGTTATTTCATTTGGATTTTGTAATTTAAACATTTGTGGTTCTAAGGCTTTGTAAATATTTGGATTGAAGTTTATGAATTAATTTCTTGCTTTAATTGGTGTTTGTCTCTTATTTGTATGCTTAATTTTCCATTGCAAAGCATGTTGTTATTGGCCATGATGATTTGCTTAATTCATTGTTAATTGGGGTAAGATCGAGAGATTTATTCCATTTAATCGTATGCAAGCATGCAACCCGGTATTATTATGAGCTCGAGAGAGGATTAATTATCGGAGAGGGATTTGAATGATCTTAGGAGTTATTTTAGGTGGTGTAACATTTGTGAGGTAGAGATACGAGCCTATGTTGCATTGCGCCTTTGGTTAATTAGATCGGGAGATTAATTAATTCTTCTTGTGTGATCACCCTATATGAGATAACCTTAATGGCCATTTAAACGAGATAACTCTCATAAACGAACGTCTAAATACTACAATTGCCTTGGAACCCACTTTCTTTCTTTGAGTTACATCCATTTCACTTTCATTTTCTTGATTTATATGGTATTTGATCGATTTCGTATTTACTCTTTATTACTTATTTGTGACACTTGTTAGGTAATCTTAGAGTAATTCACACCACTCAAATTATCGATCACGTCTACTTAGAACTCGACTAGCAAACTACCACTTTTACGCTTAGCCTCCTTGTGGGATCGACCTCGTGCTTATCACGCTACAATAGACGCCGTACACTTGCGGTTGTTTATTTAGTGTTGCATAACACGTGAATCATTGGGATATGTGGTTGAGGGTTGGCTTGGAGGGGGTAGGGGAGTGTTTATACCATCATATGCCTGAGTCGGGCCGGGGTGTTTGTCGGGAGCCTCATGGTCAGTAGCAATTGGTGAGGAGGTGTTGGGAAGTATGTGTTTGCATGGGGTTGGGGACGAGAGAGGCAGGGGTGGGTTTAGAGGATTGGGAGGGTGTAATGGAGGGTTAGATGCTGAAGTAGTAGGGTGGGCGATAAGGGGGGTGTATCAGGTAGGGGTTTGGGGGGTGGGGGGGTGGTGTCGGGGGTGGGACCATATAAAAGGGGGGTGTATCAGGGGGCGAGAAAAGGCTTGGGATATTATATGTCGAGGGGGGTGGGTGTATTGATTAAAAGGGGTGGTGCTGCGAGCTGGCCCACAATCAGGGAGGGTAGGCCCAATGGGAATTTGGGTCTGAATTTGAAGACTAGGGTTTGAGAGGACAGAGGCAAGCACGCATACCTCATTTCCGTGTCTTTTGGAGATGGTGGCCACTTTTGGTTTATTCTTATCTGCCTCTTCTGCTTCAACCTGGATAAAATCCGATTTGTGGGGTCCCACCTCGATATCTGATGACGGCGCCATGATTGAGTTTGGTTCACACTTTTCTCGTGATTCGGCATGCACTTCTTGTTCCAAGAATTCATTAACTGCATTGAAGGTACTGTCATTAACAGCATTGAAAGTATTGCCTCCTTGGGGCCCACTCGGATTTGCATCGAGTACGATGCAGCGTTTATGGTCTTGGTGGACAGTCGTCGGATCGGTCAGCCGGCCGGAAAGGCTAATCGCATGTGTCGCTGTCGCCGGACCACCTAAGGATTGCGCGTACGAAGCGGTTAGCTCGCCGGAGCAGCTAATCGCCCGTTTGTGAGTCTTCGCCGTCGCCGGGCCACGTGAGAGGTGGTCGATCGGATCAGGGACCCCGCCGGAGATGCTCTTCGCCCGTCTGTGGGTTGGCGCCGCCGCCGGACCACCTGAGGAGTGGTTGTCCGATTCAGATATCTCGCTGGAGAGGCTATTCGTCCCTCCATGGATTGTCGCCACCGCCGGCCCACCTGATTCCATGGACCATTCAGATCCATCATCAAGGTCAGTCTCCGACTCAAAGTCATATTCGTACTGCTGTTTCGCGTTTTCATATTCCTCAATTATTCTGCATTTGAAGGTAATTCCATCAATGTCCAAGTGCATAATCTGGTTCACTTCTTTGAGATACGACATGGAGATGAGGACCCTTGCAAAGTCGAGGCAGGTTTTATCTGCAGTTTGTTTGTCGATTTTGGCCAGTTTCCCAATGGTAGCACTCGCCGATTCGAAAAAGCGCGCATTCCACACGTGAGCAGGGACTCCGATCCATCTCGTCCACACCATACGCTTGTGACTCACATCGATCGGGCGCCATTCTCTATACCATTCAAACCAGTATTGGAACCATTCTTCCATGGCTCCTGTAATTTCTTCGTGGCTTTTTCCAGAGATATTTTGAATAAGGATCGCGTCCGCCCCAAGCGTTCGTAGCTTTAGAATGTTTACACACTCTTGTTGCATCTCTTCTCCGTGGTCCTCCCACGAAAACTCTTTCCTTAGGGCTCCTGTGAAGCATGATTTCAACCACTCAGTTTCCTTCGTATTCGTTTTGAACTTGACATTTAGCACCTCTTTTGGTATAGGGTGTGTTTCTGCCCCCATTTCCACAGGACGTGTTCTTACCTCCCTCCCCAACAGTTTTCCGGCATGGGCGGTGTTTCCGGTGCTCATTACTGCGTCTGTAAAGGTGACTTCTTGTTTCCTGTTGTTTATGTTTGCTTCAAAGGATCTTTCACCTGTGGGAGGCGATGTCTGCGGTTTTTCCAGCGTTCTCTCATATCTCGGAACATAGGCCCTGATTTTATAACTTCCCATCCAGGTTTCGGTGAGAGCTTGGAGCATGTTTGTTTCGTCCGTGTTGCACTGAAACCTAACGAAACCAAAAGGTTTGCCATCTCTGTCTTTTTTCTGTGGTCTAAAGATATCCAACACCTTTCCAACTCTGTTGAAGCTATATTTCAGATCATCCAAGGTGCATTCTGCTGGGAAATTTCTGAAGAAGAAAGTGACTGCACTTCTCATTTTGAGGCCGACTAGTTTCTCTCGCCAGGCAGCATTCCCACGGGTTTTCCGTCGATAATTCTCTTCATTTTCCGATTTCCTATCTGTCCTCTGGGGATAACTACGGGTTTGGGTAGATCTACGGCTAGGGTTGTATGATTGCCTCACCGGAGAACGCTCGGAATAGGGTCGGTTGTTCCTATGGCTAACTCTCACCCACTCTCTCCCTCTCCCTCTCTTTCTCTCTCTCTAGACTCTATTAATTGCATACAATTTTCCACTACTTAATAATATATGTAAATCCATCAAATGATGTGAACAATAGTTTCATTAATATGATCATCTCCATGTTAATTTTAAAGATTTATGATTATAATTATAAAAATAGTCCTCTTTTTTTTTCTTTTTTTTTAAACCAATAGAATTTAAAGTGATTTACGTTAAGAAATGAATCTCACTCATAATTAAGATTAATTGCAAAGCAAGTAGCACAAATATCAATTTAATAATGTATTCCAAAGAATTTGTAATTACTCCCTCCGTCCATCAAAAGTGTGCTCACTCATTTTTTAGGTCTACAAAAAATACGTTTATTCTATTTAAATAGTTCACTTTTGAATATTTTTTTTACTTTAATAACAAGATTGAGTATCTACCAAATATATTATTTACTCGTTATCGTAAATATATTCTTTATAAATAAAATATAATTTTTTAAAAAACATGTATAAGCACACTTTTAGTGAGTAAATATCCTAAGTATATTCTTTATAAATAAAATATAATTTTTTTAAAAACATGTATAAGCACACTTTTAGTGGACACTTTTGAATAATTTTTTTACTTTAATAACAAGATTGAGTATCTACCAAATATATTATTTACTCGTTATCCTAAATACATTCTTTATAAATAAAATATATTTTTTTAAAAAACATGTATAATTAAGCACACTTTTAGTGGACAGAGGGAGTAATTTTTAATTCAAATGTATTTAGAGTTTTTTTTTTTTTTAATTTACAAAGCAAGAGTTTTGCGTTCTGTATATGAATTGTTTGCATCTCAGGGGTTTCGAACCTGAGCACACTTCTAAGTCTTAAGCTTTCACCACTAGACCAACTCATTAGGTTGTTTTTTATAACTATGTTGATACTTTCGAACACTTTGATTGGATTGAATTTTCTCGATCAGTTTCATTTAAAAGTCAGAACTTGTAGAAAGTCGTGGAATTAATCCTTGTATATTAATTGAGTTGGTCTAGTATGCACTCGAGTGCATGTTGTGCACCCTAGTCCATGTTACACTTTTCAATTTTACTGACTTACACTTTTTGGTAAATGGTGTTGCACTTTTTAATTATTAAATTGTATAATAATATTTTTAGTATAATAATTGAAAAGTGCAACACCATTTACCAAAAAGTGTAAGTCAGTAAAACTGAAAAGTGCAACATGGACTAGGGTGCACAACATGTACTCAAGTGCATACTAGACTTTGTGATATTAATTTAATTTCAAGTCTCTCATGCATATTCCACAATTAATTTGTGAAACAATCATTTTTTAAAGGTAGTTTAATGGTTTAGCATTCAAATTGTATATTTGCAAAAATAACATCATTTTTAACTTGTTGATTTTAGTTTAAAGGTTTAGCATGATAAAATTAAAATGAAACCGTTATTTGTTATTCAGGCGATTGGAATATATGAAAGTATACAATCAAATCAAATATTCCCTCCGTCACTTTTTGTCGTTACATGATTTTAGTCTTTTGTATATATATATAGATAGGGATGGGTAAGTAAATTTGGAAGTTTATTTGGGGCTACACATCACTCTCTCTAAATCCAAAAATGTGTATATTTTCGGAAAAGAGTTCCGAAAAATATGTACATTTTCAAAAAAAAAAAAGTTTCAAACAGTGAAACTCGGAACTTTTTGTCGAGTTTTTTCATAGAACTCGACCAAAAGTTCCGAATTTTCACACGAAACTCGGCCAACCAGGTTTGAATTTTGTTTTCTATCGTACCCTATTTGTCATACTGTTCAATTTTGTGTTATTGGATGAACAAAATATTATTACTTGTAGAGATGTAAGCACACACTCATCTAATAATTGTAAAGAAGGAAATACAAAACAAAATGTATTTCATATATGGAGTGTTACAATGTTTACAATACTAAAATGCATAAAGTGCATAAGGAATACAAAAGACCCTAATCTATATTTATAGACTAAGTAACAACTAGTAGTTACTAACTAACCACTAACTATTCAAACTAACTAACAAAGGGAAGTTACAAAAGGAAACAATACATGTTTATTGTGTTTAGTATAAGCACACTACTTTATATTACCCTTTACATTACTGTATGAACAAAAGTGCGTTATTAGTTCTTGTAGTATTTTATGTAGTAACACCAGAATCTGACCCGATTGATCCACGAGGCTTTTTGTGGGTGATTTTTAGTTAAATCTGTTCTTAGGCATTATCTAAATAATTTCAATAACCAATCAACTTATTATCAAAGATTCGGTTGGGCCCTATTTTAATTATCCACCTTATCTGGTGTTTCAATGTGGTTTTACTTATCAATTAATGTCTAAATTTGGCAACAAATTTTAGTAATTAACTAGAAATTTGAAACAAGTCAAGTGGTTAAAGCACCCTCACTAAAGCTGTTAAAATATACTAATGGGGCGGGACAGTTCGTAATTCACTTCAACCCATTATTTTACGGATTTTGGCGTGCGGATTGAGGAAACGGATTAAAAAATATTCACATACGTACAATATTTTAATCAAGTGCTTCTCATATTTTAGGCATTATCTAAATAATTTCAATAACCAATCATCTTATGATCAAAGATTCGGTTGGGCCCTATTTTAATTATATATCCACCTTATCTGGTTGTATCTAAAAGTTTACTTACCAATCAATGTCTAAATTCGGCAACAAATTCTACTCCCTCCGTTTTTAATTAAGTGTCACTTTGCCTTTTTTAATATTTTCAAAATAAGTGTCATTCTACACCTTTTTCTTTAATTTTGACAATTTTACCCTTATACATTATACTCCCTTCAACTTTTTTACCTTGATTTAAGTTTTTTCCCTTTTAAATATAGTAATATAGCATAAATCATGATAAACCTTAATTATTATATACATGAATATCACCTACAATATTGACCACATTCATTACTAAACATAAATGTAATATTAAAATTAGTTATTATTAATGAAGGGTAAAATGGTCCATAATTATATATCTTAATTTGTTGAAAATTGTTAAAATGACACTTATTTAAAAGTGGAGGGAGTAGTAATTAACTAGAAATGTGTACTGATTTGTCGTGCAATGATTATTATTTTTTTACATGGCAAAATATATATGAAAGTATTAAAATCAAAGTGTACATTTTTCTATCTTTTTAGCTTTTATACCTGTGCTTATACACACTAAAGGAATTATTAGAATAAATTATAACTAAACATATTATTTCCAGATGGAGAATCAAAACATTTTCGTGTACAAAACACAAATTTAGAATGTATTTTGAAAAATGATGTAAAGTGAACATTTTAGAATGTATTTTGAAAAAGTAAAAATTTAAAAGATTTAAAATGAAATTGATCTAAGTTATCGAACGTAAATTTGAACAAAAAAAATGTAAATTGGACATCTTATAACCTATTTTAAAAAAGTGAAAATTTAAAGAATTTAAAATGTATTTTAAAATTTTCCCCAATATCTTTAATTCTTTTTATAATTCATGATATTTGTCAAATTTTCCATCCAAATTTGTCACCGGTCCTTCTCAAGTCGAAGTAGAATACATACATAAAAAACTAAAAATAAATCAAAACTAATATAAAATGTAGTAATCGACAAAGAATGACGGGTGACGATTGATTACATGATTAAATAAAAGTGGCGTAGATTTATAATAATAGCACATGGTTTAAAATGTAAACGTGGAATATAGAGGTACATTATCTAAACAATTAATTGTGTCTGTCGTTGTGCATGGTACATTAACATTTTATTATTATTATTATTATTATTATTATTATTATAACATAAAAACAGTTGTTAAAATAATTATTTTGATAGTGAAGGATGATTTATTGGACTTAATAATTTGTTATATTTTCCACTACTTAATAATGTAAATCCATAAAATGATGTGAACAATAGGTTCATTAATATGATCATCATGTTAATTAAAGATTTATGATTATAATAAAAATAGTCCTCTTTTTTTTTTTTTTTTTTTAATACCAATATAATTTAAAGTGATTTACGTTAAGAAATGAATCTCACTCATAATTAATATTAGTTGCAAAGCAAGTAGCACAGATCGAAATCAATTTAATAATGTATTCCAAAGAATTTGTAATTAATTTTTAATTCAAATGTATTTAGAGTATTTTTTTAATTTTAATTTAAAAAACAATACTCCTCAGTCCAATTTCATACTGTATGAATTGTTTACAATTTAGGGATTTCGAACCTGAGACATAGAGATGAGCACACTTCTAAGTTCCAAAACGCTTAAAATTTGCAAAAATTACATCATTTTTAACATGTTAATTTCAGTTTTGAAATTGAGGTAGTTTAAAGGTTTAGCATGATAAAATTAAGGTAAAGTCTAGTATGCACTTGAGTGCATGTTGTGCACCCTAATCTAAAGAAAAGTGTAAGTTATTAAACTGAAAAATGCAACATAGACTAGGTGCACAACATGCACTCGAGTCCTATACATATCAGACCAATCCTAAAATTAAAATGACATGACCGTTACTTATATCTTTCAGGCGATTGGAATATATGAAAGTATACAATCAAATCAAATACATATGAGAATATAAATCCAAATTTACACATCCCTCTTTCCCTCAATCCAAATTTACTTACCCATCCCTATCTATATATACAAAAGACTAAAATTTAATCGACAAAATTAAAAGTGATGGGATGACATTTTGATTGATGACTTATCAGTACTCCCCAAGCATACGGTACTAATTAATAAATGCCTACCTTGTCTTAACGTGTATATTTCTTCTAATACGGAATTTGCAATAGTAACAGATAGAAGGGCGGAGCCAGAAATTTTTTTTTTTAGGATGGACTGAATACCTTAAATAAAAAGGCTAACGAGTAACGAGTTGAAGAAAATTGAAAGTACCCATTTTTTTATTTAAAAGGTTTGAATTGATAAATTAATCTAGGGTTTCATTACAAGAAAATTGATTTTTAGTAACAAAATCCTCTCATTATTGCTTCTCTAGCTACACCCCATATAAAATATAATTTATTTTTAAATTTCTACCTACATCTCAATTTTGGACAATTATACCCAAATTTAAAAAAAAAAACCATAAAAAAAACCTCTTCTTCTAATGGAACGGAAGAAATGTGTGAACAAGAAGAAAAAATTGAATACAAGATACTTTACAAAATCACAAAAAATATCACAAAAATTTTAACTCTAGATTTTGATAAAAACTAACAAAAGTGCATAAAAAAATATAGATTAAGCGTACTAAATTTACAAATTTTATTGAATGTCAAATATGTACAGTTGAAACTCCTCCATTCAAATTTGAACTCACTTTTGTCTTCTTTTTATTTCACGAGTTTCTTATGTTCCGTTAGTGAAGAATAATTTTTTGTAATTTTTTAATTTTTATAGAGTTGGATTATAATTGCCTAAATTTGAGGTGTGAGTATTAATTTAAAAATAAATTGTGTGGGGTGTGTATAGTAATTGAAGTCATGAGACGTGTATAGTAAAATTGGAGGTTTGTTTAACCGTTGTTTTTATTATTTAATTTAAATTTATTTAAACAATTAAGTATATGTGTTGGGATATGAATCCTAGAACAAGTCCTAAATGATGAATAAAAGATAAAAGATGAAGTTTTGATAAGCCAAAAGAAGACTTGAATATTTTCCAAGTATTGATTGATCTAGTCTAGTTGAGTTGAAGTCATCTTGTACAGATCAGTAGAATTCACAAGACAAGTACAGTTTTATAATACAAGTATTATTGAAAGATAAGTACAATGTATAAGTACTTCATATTTGATTGTATATGTTAGATTGTTATTGAGCTATAATTATTGTATAGATCTCATGTTTTTAAATGTAATAGATAGATTCATTGTATAGTTATAAGTTGACTAAGCTTTGTTATAAAAGCTTAATGTAATGTAATAGTCTTGTTAGGTTAGATGATAGAACTAGATTAGTTCTATTAGAAGTCTACTGCACAAGAAGAGAAGACCAGTCTACTACTCAAGACAGGTGGACTACAAGTCAAGTGCATCTACTAGACTACACAAGACAAGTTATTATGAAGTTAGTTACAAATACGCGTGAAAGATAAGGATGAAGAAGTTAGTTATGGAATAACTAATTCGTAACAAGAAACGCGTTTATGGATAAGAAGATTCAGTTGAAATCAGTTATCAAGAAAGGTTGGTTACAACTACCTGAATTCTTGAAGTTCGAAGTCTATAAATACTTGAAGGAGTTTATCATTTGAAGACTACTGATAATCGAGATACTGATTACTGAGATATTGATACTGCAAGCATTGTTGAAGATTCAAGTGAAGTTTTCTCTCAGAGATTGAAGTTCAGAAAGTAAAGCTACACAAGACAAGTGAAGATCAGAAGGCTACTACTGAACGAAGAGAAGTTTTATTTTCTTTTGTTGTTTCAAGTTGCTAGTTACTTGTAAAATAGCTAGTAAGATCGAAGAGGCACTTGGAAGTGTTATCGAGAAGATCTAAGTCTTATTTCTTGGGACTTAAAGCTACAAGAACATATTACTCCATTGGACGAGTTAATAAGAATTTCACAACTGGGTTTGTGAGAGTGGATGTAAATTTGAGATGTCTATGATGGGTGAAATGAACTACTTTCTTGGACTTCAAGTAAAACAGACCCCAGAAGGGATTTTCATAAATCAAGCAAAATATACTCGTAATCTACTAGACAAGTATGGTATTAAGACATGTAAATCCTCTGGAGTACCTATGCAACCTACTTACAGGATGGATCCAGACGAGAATGGTAAATGTACTGATCAAACTCATTACCGTGGTCTTATTGGTTCATTACTCTACTTGACTGCTAGTAGACCTGATATTGCATTTTCTGTTGGTGTTTGTGCTCGTTTTCAAGCTAATCCAAAAGAGAGTCATATGGAAACCACTAAAAGGATTTTGAAATATTTGAAAGGAACCATCAATCGTGGTATATGGTATCCTTCAAATGATGATCTATCTCTAAGTGGCTACTCTGATTCTGATTTTGGTGGTTGTAGAATAGATAGGAAATCTACATCTGGTTCTTGTCAATTCTTAGGCACAAAACTCATTTCATGGTTTTCGAAAAAGCAGACAAGTGTTGCTACCTCTACTACTGAAGCCGAGTACATGGCTGCTGGTAGTTGTTGTAGTCAATTATTATGGCTTATTCAACAGCTTAGAGATTATAATATTTGTGAATCAAATGTTCCAATATTCTGTGATAGTAATAGTGTTATAGCCATTACACAAAATCCTGTTCTGCACACACGTTGTAAGCATGTTGATGTGAAACACCATTTCATACGTGATCATGTAGAAAAGAAGGATATTCGCATGGAAAAGATTCATACTGATTTTCAAAGAGCTGATATTTTCACAAAACCATTAGCTGAGGCCCGATTTCATGAATTATGCATTAGTCTAGGACTAATTGATCTTGATCCTACTCGTATATAGCAATGTACTAACCAGACAGGTACAGTCCTAAGAAGAAAGGAGAAATAGACAAGTTACCACAAAAGGCACAGAGCACTCATCTACTCACTCAACAGACAGGTATACAAGGTCAGACAAGTTGACCAAACAACCCGATGAGGAAGCTGGTAAAGCTGAGGGTAATACTAAGGGAATAAACATTTAAGGGGGAATCTTTGATTTCTTAAAAATCCTTGTGTTGACTCTTTAGTTTGGTAACAGTCATCTTGTTTGAACCTTGATCATTGATTTGAATTGATATTCATTCTATATATTCTACTCGACTATCTGTCGTACTAAATAAAACAGGTACATAAAGTTGTTCGACGTTCAGACAGATACGCACAGTCGAAGGGGGAACTCATCAGGTGGACATAAGACTACTCGTCTTGTGCCATTAAGCCTACTCGCCTTATGAAGCTTAGTCCTACTCATCTATTCTGGATGGACTCGAACAGACAAGCTAAGTTTTCTTTGATTTATATAGGATATGTGTTAAAGTGTTTACTCGAAACAAATTAACGATGTTAAAGTAATGTGATAGTGTTAAAATTTGGAAATCCTAGAATTGGATTTATACACCACTAGTTAATGAGGTGTACACATTCAATTCATGCCAAAACACGACCTAGATAGGTCAGATGAGTACACTCTTTAATTTTGCAAATAAGAGAGGCGGATTTCAATTTGTACAAAATCAATCCACAATTTTTGTCTCGGTTCCGTAACTGAATGCCAAAGGTCTCAACCGTTGGATCTAATTTTTCAATCTTGACCGTTGGATCAAAAATTCAGTTTTAAACAAAACCCAACACTTGCACATGTCTTGCCTCACATTTTTCATAACTCTTCTACTCGCCTAACAGTGATTTCCTGAATAATCCGTTGTTTGTGTTCATTACAAATCTTTTAACATGTCGATTCGATCTATCTTCGATGTTAGTACCAACATACAGGCACCGTTTGATCTAGGCAGATACATTAATGACAACAAGGTGCATGTTGAACCGTCCCTGTTTTTTGGTGGAAATCACACAGTCGGAAATGAAGAAATCCTGACCAAGTGCA
Source organism: Galeopsis tetrahit (assembly GCA_963675135.1). NCBI lineage: Eukaryota > Viridiplantae > Streptophyta > Magnoliopsida > Lamiales > Lamiaceae > Galeopsis > Galeopsis tetrahit. The sequence continues at coordinate 4,334,265 of OY776120.1, forward strand.
CAAGATGCGGGCTAAAACCCTATTTGGAGGCGTTTCCTAAGGTTGTTCTGGAAGAAGAGGTTCTGGAATTCTATGCTAATGCCAGCAGAAGAGGAGATGTCATCGAATCTTTTATCGGTTCAAATCGAGTGGAAATCACTCGTGAAGCTCTTTTTGAAAGATTGAGGTTGCCCATCGGAACGATTGATGTGGAGAAGTATGCGGAAGGGCAAGAGATGAGATATTTAAGTATTTTCTGTGGAAGGAAGATGAAGTTGAAACCAGATGGTAAAGCTATTACAGCCAAGAAGGGTGAGCTCCTAGAAAAATATCGCACTCTACTGGACATAGCTAGCAAGATGCTTCTATGTGCCACTGGATCTTTTGACTCAGTCACCCAAGTCAAAACAAGGATTATGGCAGCTATCTATGATGGAATTACTGAGGGTAATTGGTTTAAGTTAATAGCTGACAGGATGATGCACTTCGAAAGAAGTGTTAGGGTGGATGTTGATACTCGGAACTGGGTAGTCTCTTAAGCAGTTGGATATGGAAACAAGCTGAGCATATTACTCCCACTGTTGATGCCCAACAAGACCACTTGGAGCAAGGGAAAGCCGTTTCATCCTCTTAAGTTCTATCTAAAGAAAGAGGCTCTGAAGAAGCAGGTTGCTGGAAGGCCAGCTGCTCCTAGACAGGTTCAATTTGATGAATCTGAAGTATTTCCGTATGCGGATTCGGATAGTTCTTCATAAGCCGGGTCTAAGGAAGTTGAGTCCAGTGCAGACGACTCGGAGAAGACTCAATCGGATGACGAGTCAAATCAAGAGGAGGAGTCGAGTGACCAAGTTCCTGAGATGTATACTCTTGTGAGAGTTGGAACTCCACCTCCACCAGAAGAGTCGAGTCACCAGGTTGGTACCTCTTCACAAGCCTTGTCAATTCCTTCTCTCTCTCTATTGTTCGAACCAAGGCTAGATCACATCGATCTAGGCCTCGTCCTTTATCCTCAACCTCACATGTACTGGCGGCATTACCGCTTAGAGCCAGTCATCCCCAAATCACTCCCAAACGAGATACAACTGATACTTCTACAGTTGTCATACCTGACCAAGCCACATCAGAGCCCACAGAAACCACAGCCTTTACTCCCTCTCCCTCACCAGAATATGGTGAACCCCCCAACCCATCTACTTCAGACAAGACGCCAGTTGCCACTGCAACAGCTGAGTTAGAGACCCCATCTACTCAGGACCCGTCTGTTGTTAGATTTGAATCCCTAGTGTATTATCCAATGTGTCTACGAGAGAAGAGGATTCGTGCTCGAGTTTCAAGAAATCTTCAGAAGACGCTCTCGACTCTTGACATCGACACAGCTTCTGAACAGTTTGAAAAGCTAGTCAGGATTTGCACATGGTTCGCTTTGAAGAAGTCTTCTACGGATGATCTTTTTGAAGTCATTCAAGGCATGGGCGGAATCTCCAATTTTATGGATTGGGAGATGGAACAGAAAGAAAATAGTGGAGTTAAGGATCACTCCGAGCTATTCCCTCGCAAAGCCCTGGTTGATCTAGTCAAGAAGCTTCTGCATATTCCAGATGGTGTTATTGAGGATGTATTTGCTTTTGACGTCGGAACCCAGACTGATCTGGTGGAAGACGAGATCAAGCCAGAAGTAGCTGAGATAGCCGTCCAGACTTCAGAACAATTGGAAGAAATTGTTGGAAGTGATGAAGATGAAGTCGACTCACTCATGCTTGGTAAAGAAGATGATGAGTTCTTGGATGCTGAGATGTTTGATGAAGAAGAACTCAAAGCCGTTGATAATGTTGTTGGAACTTCCAGTTCTACTCAAGCTGTGCCAGATAGATTTCTGGATGATTTAAAGACTGATCTGAGAAGTGTTGTTCATACTGCCATAGACGAGTTCTTGAACTTGAAAATGAAGGATGTGCTAATTGCACAGAATCAGTCACTTGTTGACCAATCCAGAGACTTATTTGTTGGTGAGATCAACAAGATGGACTCGACTTTCCGAGAAGAGCTGTTTGCTCAAGTTGAAGATTTTCTGAAGAAACAAGTTGATGTTTCAGAAAAGAGATCAATCTCTTTTGCTCGATCGCTAGCTGAAGAGTCAAGCAAAATGGAAAGACTCTACAGTGTTAAAGTTGCCATTGCTGATGAACAGAGAAGGGAAGCACAAGATCAGTTGGTGCGTTCTCGGGCTGTTCTACATGAGTTGACTGAACAGAATACTCTTTTTAGACAGACGGCTACTCAATTGAAAGATGAACTAGTTTCCTGTACACAGAAGTTGGAACTGGTTACTGTTCGCTTAGACAAGATGAGCAATGCGGAATCGCATCAGAAGCACATTGAGTCAGCTGCTGAAGCGATGAAGGAAGCTTTGAAGGAAGAAATGACTCGCTTTACTTCTCTTTTCACTCTTAAGGCAAGTAATGAAGCCAAAAAGGGGGAAGAGACAAGTAGAATTGAAGGTATAGTTGTAAAATCTGCTAGTGCTGAACCGGAGATGAAAGCTGCTGCTATTGCAATTGAAGAACTAAGAAGGCCTAAAAGAGGCAGATTAGTGAAGAAGGCAGATCTAGAGCATGCTGAAACTGAAAAGCAGAAAAGATTAGAGAAAGGTAAAGCTGTTGCATCATCTCCTGAAGCAGAGATTCAGACCAGACGAGTTAAGAGGAAACTGAGTATTGAAGAACCTACTGCTACTGCTGTAGTTGAGAAGAAACAAAGAATTGCTGATGATGAGATTCATTATGCAAGCAAGAAGAAAATTACGAAACATATTGAAAGGCTACAGAAGTTGAAAGCTGATGAAGACAATATGGAAGACAAGTTCATTGATTACTTCATAGATAATGAGCATAGAGCTGAATGGATTGAAGTGAAGAGTCAATGGGAACTTGATCATTGGATCATCAGGAAATATGGTAATGCTGAAAGCCAAGATGAATTATACTCTTTATTTGACAGGTTCATGGAAGGACAACACAGGAAGTTATGGCATTTAATCCTAAGGATTTCTGCTAGTGCTAATTTCAACATTCTTGTTCCTGAATTTCCTAAATGGAAATGTCCCATGACAAGCTCAGGAAAAAGGGTTGATGTTAATCAAATCAAGAAGTTCGAAGAAGAGCTGCTAGATAAAGAGAAGATTGAAGATGAAGATCATGTCAGTCTAATTCACAAGAGACTCCTTGATGCATTCTGTGTTCCAAACCCAGAAGGAGGTACTCTTTCAGATTAGTTTTTTTGTTTGTTTGAAGGATAGTTTTTTTTGCTCTGATATTTTGTTATTCAAAGTATGTGTAATCTACTGATCTATTTTGAATGAATGAAAGATAAGTACTATTTGATGTTAAAAGACAAGGTAACTACTTAACTAGTCTACTAATGAGAAAAGATTCAAGAAGTTTTGGCTTCATCAAAAAGGGGGAAATTGTTGGGATATGAATACTAGAACAAGTCCTAAATGATGAATAAAAGATAAAAGATGAAGTTTTGATAAGCCAAAAGAAGACTTGAATATTTTCCAAGTATTGATTGATCTAGTCTAGTTGAGTTGAAGTCATCTTGTACAGATCAGTAGAATTCACAAGACAAGTACAGTTTTATAATACAAGTATTATTGAAAGATAAGTACAATGTATAAGTACTTCATATTTGATTGTATATGTTAGATTGTTATTGAGCTATAATTATTGTATAGAGCTCATGTTTTTAAATGTAATAGATAGATTCATTGTATAGTTATAAGTTGACTAAGCTTTGTTATAAAAGCTTAATGTAATGTAATAGTCTTGTTAGGTTAGATGATAGGACTAGATTAGTTCTATTAGAAGTCTACTGCACAAGAAGAGAAGACCAGTCTACTACTCAAGACAGGTGGACTACAAGTCAAGTGCATCTACTAGACTACACAAGACAAGTTATTATGAAGTTAGTTACAAATACGCGTGAAAGATAAGGATGAAGAAGTTAGTTATGGAATAACTAATTCGTAACAAGAAACGCGTTTATGGATAAGAAGATTCAGTTGAAATCAGTTATCAAGAAAGGTTGGTTACAACTACCTAAATTCTTGAAGTTCGAAGTCTATAAATACTTGAAGGAGTTTATCATTTGAAGACTACTGATAATCGAGATACTGATTACTGAGATATTGATACTGCAAGCATTGTTGAAGATTCAAGTGAAGTTTTCTCTCAGAGATTGAAGTTCAGAAAGTAAAGCTACACAAGACAAGTGAAGATCAGAAGGCTACTACTGAACGAAGAGAAGTTTTATTTTCTTTTGTTGTTTCAAGTTGCTAGTTACTTGTAAAATAGCTAGTAAGATCGAAGAGGCACTTGGAAGTGTTATCGAGAAGATCTAAGTCTTATTTCTTGGGACTTAAAGCTACAAGAACATATTACTCCATTGGACGAGTTAATAAGAATTTCACAACTGGGTTTGTGAGAGTGGATGTAGACAAGTTGTCGAACCACTATAAATCTCCTGTTCGATTTACTTTACTGTTTTTGTTTGTTGTTTAATTGGTTAATTGTTTAGTTGATTGAATAACATAACTGATCTAGACTAGTTGAGTATACATAAAACAGAGTTCTCGAATTAAGTTGAGTATAAACTTTAATTGGGCTCATTGTTAATTTCGTATTCCGCACAGTGTAATTCTGATATATCGAAAGATTTTAGAAAAGTCTATTCACCCCCCTCTAGACATTTTCTTTAGCTTCCCTCGATATTAACTCAACTTAGGGACCTACAATATGCTTACAAACAATTTAATAAAATTGAATATTGTATAGTGGAAATGACTTTTTATTATTCTATAAAAAAAAAAAAAAAAATTTAAAAAATGGGGTGGGCTACAACCACGTAGCCATGGCTGTAGCTCCGCCCTTGACCGTTAGATTCACTGGTCCCCTATTGTACTCTTATATAAGCGGGAATTCAATTACATTCACAATTTTTTTTATGAGTGTTTTTACGAGATAGAACTATACCCCAATAATACAAAAATGAAATAACTTAATTATTAAAAAACATAGGGAAGTTGTTTGCAACGCGCGTCACGCGCGAGAGAGAGGCGATTTTAAGGGGATGTAGGCGATTTTCACCTCGGGAAGGTGCGATTTGGTTTTTCTGACTGCGCAAAGAGATTTTATCTAGGGTTCTTCACAACTTCTCGAGGTAATCATTGCATTTATAGGCTTTTTGGAGTGTGGGAGTTAATTTGTCGGAATGGAGGCCAATAGCATTTATGAGAGGAATGTTGGCGTGATTTGGGGGCCTGAGAGAGCCGGATTTTTGAGTTCGCCGAGACGTCTCTGCGTATGGTGCAAAGTTATCGAGGCAAAAACCATCATTGTATTGGAATTAGGGTTACGCCTCCTTTGGGGATTGGGCGTTCAAGGGGTGGAGAGAGGTATTTATAGGGGGAAACGAAGGAATGATTTCTTCACAACCACTGCACTCTCCTTCGCATTCTCCTCTTTGTCTCTTAAGAAGCCCTTCATTCCCAAATTTATGATAATGGCGGATAACCTCCATGAACCTCTGAGAAATGTTAGGATTTCAGATGCTGAAGATTCTAATGTCCATGTGGAGGAAGGCGAACTTGCTATTCCTCAATTTGCGCTGTTGGGGCACTTCACCATTAGAAGGCCCCAAGGCCTGAATGAACTCCTGAACATCTTACGTAGAATCTGGAAGGTGGAAGGAGCGGTTCGTATCATTTTGGTTGCTGAGGGATACTTTATGCTAGACTTTGAGAAAGAATCTGACTACAACAAAGCTTTCTTCCGTCAGCCATGGATAATCAACGGACCGATGTTGATCCTCTCAAAACTTCAGGGGGATGAGCTGCCACGAGATCTGGTCATTAATAGGATCCCCCTCTGGGTACAATTCCATGGAATGCCGATATGCTGCATGACCAAGGGCTTGGCCCAGAAACTTGGAGAGGTGCTTGGAGATGTCATTGACATCGATTGTCCGGAGGAGGGGGCGGCGTGGGGAAGATGCCTTCGAGTTCGAGTTCTGGTGGATCTTCACATGCCTCTCAATAGAAGCACTTATATCACGGTAAGAAGAGAAAGCATCCTGGTGGCCATCAGATACGAGAAGTTAGGGGAATTTTGCTATAGATGTGGAAAGCTCACTCACAACGAAAGAGACTGCATGGAACGATACAGTGGTGAAAGTAGCCAACGTGGAGAAATGAACGAGTTTCCTATGTGGCTCAGGGCTGATGGGCAGAAGGGACTTACTTCTCAACAATTTGAACACCTCAAGGCGCTGATTGAGGTGACAAATCAGGATCGTACTCCCACTCCCCAGGCTGAAGTAAGAAGGACTGTTAACTCAATCATCATCCGACCGAATGCGAGGGTAGGAGGGCTGGTCATGGCGGATGAGGCTTGGCACGAACAGAATCAAGAGCTTTCTCAAGAAGCCAATCGATTTGCTGACCCAGTCCTCGTTGACGACGCAAACCAGATCTTACAACAGAATGAAGTCAGGTATATCTCTAATGTTGAACACTCTCTCAGGTCTGACTGGGAAGGCATCGCACAGGCAAGCTACTATGAAGCTCTTATGAACAATGAAGATATGGGAGAATCCAGCCAAGGTCAGGGAAGCGGCAAAGGTTTGTGGAAGACTAAACAAGAAAAGGGGAAGGAACTAATGCTGGGCACACACATTAAGGGGCAGCGGAAGAGAGGAAGACCCACTATGGGAGGGATTCGCATAGCAACAGATATGGAGGTAAACAATGAGAGATCGGGAGGAACTAGTGGAAGTGGTTGCAAAAGGCACAAGAGTGATAAGGAGGGATCAAACTCAAGTATGGCGGAGGAGGGTGGAAACCCTCTCCGCTCCTTTCCATGATTGTAACCTGCTGGAATGCGAGAGGATTAAAGGGCCCTAACGCATTCCAGAAGTTAAGGCATGTTATTGCCCTAAATAAGCCCTTGGTACTTTTTGTTATGGAAGCTAAAATCCCCCGTAAGATTGTAGAAGCTTGGATGCATATGCTTAACTTTTCCTTTTGTTTTTCTGTTGATCCAAGAGGTAATAGTGGGGGCCTTTTGTTATATGCTATGAATGAAATCAAGATTTCTGTTTGCTCGTACTCTTTCTGTCACATTGATGTTCTTATTGGAGTTGATAATCGGCAATGGTGGTTTACGGGCTACCACGGACCACCGAACCAAAATGATAGACACGTATTTTTGGAATTAATGAATCGGATCAAGCATTCTCATACTTCATCTAAAGCTTGGCTAGTGGGGGGGGACTTCAATGAATTATTACGCTTTAGTGAAAAGAAGGGAGGTAACCAAAATGGGCGCACTCAAAATCTAATGAATAGATTTAGAGATAACCTGGATCAACTTGAATTACATGACCTTGGATTCAAAGGTCCAAAATTTACATGGAATAATAAAAGAAAAGGGGCACACCAGATTTTGGAGAGGCTCGATCGGTTTGTAGCAAACTCCGAATGGATTAATATGTGGAATACTCACCAAGTCCAGCACTCGTTATGGTTTGGGTCAGATCATCGAGCTATATCCGTAAAAATGAACACAAAGAACTGGGGTTGGAACCAAAAGAAATTCGAATTCTTTAGATTCGAAAATGCCTGGTTCTTGGAACCAAATGCTGTAAGGGATATTGCTGATTATTGGAAAGGGTTGCAGGACAATGTAACTCTCAATGTTAAGCTTTCTCAATGTGCAAATTTTCTTCAAAACTGGGCATTAGAAAAAATTGGGAACTTAGATAGCCGGATTAATGCAATATCAAAAAGAATTTTGTTTAGCAATACTATGAGGAATGATGAAGATGAGGGTGAGGAATTAGCAAAAATGGAAGAAGAAATGGAGAGCTTATTGGGTCAGCAAGAGGAATACTGGAAGCAAAGAGCTCGAACTAATTGGATGATTGGTGGAGATAGAAATACTACATATTTTCATAGACGCGCAACTGAGAGAAGGTGTCGGAATACAATAAACAAGCTTCAAAATGAAAATGGTACTTGGGCTTACTCCAAAGAAGAGATCAAAGCTACCATTGAAGATTACTACAAAACACTCTTCTCTTCTTGCAAGCCTAATCATCAACAGCTGGAGCTTATTTTGAAGCATTCCAAACCAATGGTGACAAACACAATGGCAGGCTTTTTACAGAGGCCTTTTACAAAGGATGAAGTCAAACTGGCCGTCTTCGATATGGATCCGGGCAAGGCTCCGGGACCGGATGGCTTTAATGCCAAATTCTATCAGGAAATGTGGGATACCATAGGAGAGGATGTCTCGAAAGGAGTACTGGATGTTCTCAACAATGGAGACAGAAGTGTTGAGAATATTCATGAGTGGAATGAAACTTGGATCACCCTCATTCCCAAAACGAAAAACCCTACGACCATCAAGGATTTCAGATCGATTAGTTTGTGCAACGTCCACTTTAGAATCGTAGCAAAAGTCATTGCGATGAGGCTAAAGGTTATTATGCCGGATGTGATTGATGAGCACCAAAGCGCCTTTGTTAAAAATAGACAGATCTCAGACAATATTCTTATAGGATATGAGTGTATGCATTGGTTGAGAAACAACAAAAGCAAGACGGGTTATGCAGCCATTAAACTTGATATGAGCAAAGCCTACGATAGAATCGAGTGGAGTTTTCTTGAAGAGCAAATGCGTCGGTTGGGTTTTCCAAACAAAATTGTCGAACTTATTCTTCATTGTGTTAAGACAGTGAAATATGCATTCAAAATAAACAACAATGTCATTGGAAAAGTTACGCCCTCTCGGGGAATCAGACAAGGTGACCCTCTTTCTCCTTTTCTATTTGTAATGTGTGCCCAAGGACTCTCGTCCTACATTACTTATCGTGTGAATGAAGGAGCTTTAGAAGGTCTTAAAATTGCTAGAGAAGCCCCGATGATCTCCCACCTTCTATTTGCGGATGATAGCGTTATTTTCTTTAAGGCCAAAAGTAACAGCGGAGAAAGCATCAAGCAAATCCTCTCGGAGTATGAAAGTGCCTCGGGCCAGATGATTAATTTCGATAAGTCAACTATCCTTTTCAGCCCCCAAATGATGGATTGCTCCAAGCAAAAGATCCAACAAACACTTGGTATTAAAATGACTCAGGGCCACCAACTGTACTTGGGTCTCCCTACTTTCTCAGTTAGGGCGAAAAGTATACAGTTTTCGTATCTGGTGGATAGGATGAAAAATCGTATAGACAACTAGAAGAACAAGGAGTTTTCAGAAGGGGGGAAGGAGGTTCTCATCAAATCGGTACTCCAAGCTATTCCCACGTATGCGATGTCATGCTTCAAAATTCCTTTACAAATCTGTGATCAATTAGAAAGATTAATGGCGGATTTCTGGTGGGGAAAAACAGAAAGAGGGAAAAAGCTACACTGGCAAAAATGGGAGAATCTATGTAAGCCTAAAAGTGAGGGAGGAATGGGGTTCAGACGAATGCATATATTCAATGATGCACTCCTGGCAAAGCAGGTATGGAGATGTATTAAAGAACCAAATTCTCTATTTAGTAGAACCCTTAAGGCGAGATATTTCAAGCATGTAGATATCATGGAAACAGAGGCTGGGTATAACCCCTCATTTACCTGGCGTTCGCTGTGTAGAAGTAGATATATTCTAGAGGATGGAGTCAGATGGGTGATTGGGAATGGAGAACAAGTTAAGCTTTATAAACATGCGTGGGTGCAGGGCTTGGAAAATGGAAGAATTAGATCAAATATTGCGGCTATACAAAACATTAACCTCCTCATTGATGAACATAGAGAATGGAAAGAATCAATGGTCAGAAGTGCATTTCTCCATTACGAGGCTGAAGGTATACTCCGCACACAGGTGGGTAAGATCAACGATCAAGACACGAGGTACTGGAAAGACGAAGACACAGGACAATACTCAGTTAAATCAGGCTACATTAGAGGTTTTAGACTGGAAATGAACGAGATTAATAGGGCGTCCACCTCGGAGAATTGTGTCCTATCGGAATGGTGGAAAAGGATATGGAAACTGGACATTCCCCCGAAAATCCGCATTTTCTGTTGGAGAATGTGCCATGATTTCATTCACGCAGAAGGCAATTTAGCTAAAAGACATATCCCAATATCATCTTCGTGTGGACTGTGTGGAGTGGGCGTCTCAACAACTTGCCATGTACTTTTCCACTGTTTTTGGGCCAAAAAAATATGGGCTCGAGCGGGGTATAAGGCCATCATTAACAAAGGAAAAGGAATGAATACTCTGGACTTCCTTAACCACGTTTTTAACCAGTCGAATAATAAGAGCTTCGAGAAGATTATTATGATTGCTTGGGGTATATGGAGAGAGAGATGTACAATTTTACACTCTACAGATAATAGTAGAAGAGACATGGACAAGAGAACTGGGGAGCGAGTCATCTTGTACTTAGAGACCTTCCAATCACAAATTCAGAGCAGCAAAAAACAAAGGAGAAAGGATCAAAGTACGAATACTCAGAATCAAGATCAAGAGCCCAGCATCAACATAGTTGAGGTTGATGGAGCTTTCAAAATGGAAGAAAGGAGATATGGTGTGGGAGGAGTTCTACGGAAGGCGGATGGGGAAAAAATTGTAACATTTTCAAAAAGAATTAGACCCCAAAGAAGCCCCTTGGGAGCAGAACTTATGGCTATACTACATGGGCTTAGGGCCGCAAGGACTCAGGAGTGGGATAAAGTTGAAGTTAGAACAGACTCCACCACTGCAGCTCTTATATGCTCCCATAATAAAAAAGTGGAGGGCCCGGAAAGAAGTGTCATTATGGAGATAAGAGATATTTCTGAAGAATTTGTAGTGTGCAAATTCAAGTTTTACAAGAGAAATGAGCTTAAAGAGGCACATAGTCTTGCCCAGGCAGGAGTTGACTCTACCGTTTCAGATGGATGAGATGGAGCAGTCGTTGGAGAGCCAGAAGTGTCGTGGTTAACTGAATTTCCTGTTTACTTCTGGAGTATTTCCCAACCCCCCAAAAAAAAAAAAAAATAACTTAATTATTGTAGAATGTAAATAATAAGCCATGCAGGTACAATAATAGAAAATGAAACCATATGTTCTAAAGTCACTAGGAAATATGATTAATTTAATTTTTTCTAATTAAAAAAAAAAATCATTAGTCCATCATTTCTCGAATTAACTTTAAAAATCTGATGAATTTGCAATGGGGAAGTTAGAGTAGTGAGATTTGCAGTTAGTGCATCTGTGGATCTTTTTGACAATTAAATCTCTAAGACAAGGACTTTCCAACAAATAATATTACGTACTACATTATATACATTGTGACATGCAAGATTAGCCACGATACATACATATATATAATATATTTCCTTTCAATCATGCGTCCTTCAAAATAGATCTTTTGTAAATTGAACTGTGATCTTCTTTTGTCTTGTCTGAGGGGTCAAAGGAACTCTTGTACTGATTTTCAAATTTGGATTATTAATCTCAGCTATCATAACAAATAATCCCAAGAAGTTGACCTAACCGTGTAGGTTTAAGACTTAGAGATGTGCTCCTCTCTACCTAGGTTTCAGGTTCGAAACTACAATTCCTAGCTAGGCTCCTCATTTGATTGCCCATTTGAAAATTCCCCCTCACTAATCAAGAAATTTGCGACGGCAGGTGCCCATTTGAAAATTCCCCCTCACTAATCAAGAAATTTGCGACGGCAGGTGACTTAGAGATGTGCTCTGTGCTCCTCTCTACCTAGGTTTCAGGTTCGAAACTACAATTCCTAGCTAGGCTCCTCATTTGATTGCCCATTTGAAAATTCCCCCTCACTAATCAAGAAAAAATTCCTGAAAATTCCCCCTCACTAATCAAGAAATTTGCGACGGCAGGTGACTTAGAGATGTGCTCTGTGCTCCTCTCTACCTAGGTTTCAGGTTCGAAACTACAATTCCTAGCTAGGCTCCTCATTTGATTGCCCATTTGAAAATTCCCCCTCACTAATCAAGAAAAAATTCCCCCTCACTAATCAAGAAATTTGCGACGGCAGGTGCCCATTTGAAAATTCCCCCTCACTAATCAAGAAATTTGCGACGACAGGTGACTTAGAGATGTGCTCTGTGCTCCTCTCTACCTAGGTTTCAGGTTCGAAACTACAATTCCTAGCTAGGCGGGTTAATTGCAAATAAAATCACCACTTTTCATTCATTTGCAATTTAATCTAAACCTTTCAATAATTGTAAATAAATCATCAACTTTACATATTGTTGCAAATTAGACTTCTTGGCAAATTCATTTGTGTCCGAATAAGACGTTTTGAAATTAGATTAGATTTAAACAATAATGTTGTTTCATTATGAATGTGTCATGTCAACAATAAGTTTAAATTACATTAGATTCGGGCACAAATAAATTTGTCAAAAAGTCTAATTTGCAACAATTGGTAAAGTTGGTGATTTATTTGCAATTATTGAAAGGTTTAGATTAGATTGCAAATGAATGAAAGGTTGTGATTTTATATGCAAATAACCCAATCCTCACAGGTGACTTAGAGATGTGCTCTGTGCTCCTCTCTACCTAGGTTTCAGGTTCGAAACTACAATTCCTAGCTAGGCTCCTCATTTGATTGCCCATTTGAAAATTCCCCCTCACTAATCCTAGCTAGGCTCCTCATTTGATTGCCCATTTGAAAATTCCCCCTCACTAATCAAGAAATTTGCGACGGCCACCTGCCGTTGCCTTTTGGCAACGGGCCCACTGTCGTTGCCATTTTGGCCGTTGCCAGGTCTCTAAGGCAACCAACACACCCCCCACCACTGGGCCACCCAATATTCACGAATTTTCGCGAATTTCGCTCCAGCTGGGTTTCGAGCACGGGACCTCTCGGTCCTGTAGAGTTTTGGGCGCCCCCTGTGTGCCGTTTAGGCTAGGAGCTTTAGTCGTCATGTTGTGAACACAATTAATATATATTCAATTTAATTTTAGTTTCAATTCTTTATTTCAATCCATTTTAACTTTAATTGTTGCTTATTAAATTGTGAGATTATTTACCAATAGAGTCATTATCACCACACATTCAACAAATTGCAACAGCTACTTAAAAGTTTGTCTATTTGCTTCATTTTGGATTCAAAAAATCATAATTACCCTTATTCATTCAAATTGATTTAAATTTTCGAAAAAGCTACTATATCAGATATTTAGTCTTGGCAAAAATTTCGCGTTTCATTTAATTCATCAATATTAGGTTACAGAATTTGATATTAATTCAGATAGTTATTATTGCCACAATTATCGCCTTTCATTCAATTCCTCAATTCTGTGAATTTCCAATTTTTGATTTCGAAAAGCTTCTGCATAATCGATCCAAACACGAGTTTCGAAATTCGAAATGTCGCCGAAGTTCGACCCTGATTGAGATGACAACAATGGAGTTCCATTCTTGTTGTTGCTCAACGACTCTGCTTGCGACGTCAACAATGGAGTCCCGTTTTTTGGCAATTTCGCAAGCATCGGCCTCCGAAAACCTCCCTCATCTGCCTTCCCAAACAACTGCTTCCTCAAAACAACCCGGCGGGAGGTCATCATCCAGATTATTCTCCACATCCCGCAATCGTATTGAATATGGAAGACGGGACTGGGATTCTTCTCCCGATTATTGTTTGTACGTGCATAACGATTCTTCTAGCCTTTCACGAAATTGAAACAACAGCAGCATCATTCAATGTCCAACCACCTCTCAGCTGCTGAGTTTTTTCATCAACCAGTATCAGTCCACGAATCGCGTTCAACTTCCTTCCTTGAACTCGATTCTCTCAAAGGTTTTTCTTTTCATTTTATATAGCGACTGTTTGTGTTTTCTGCTTTTTTTAGTAGTGTAATTTATCTATCAAGTATCAACTGCCTCGTAGACTTGCTGGTTGTTTTTTTTTGTTTTTTTCTGAATTCTGAATGTTCATTGAGTTTTATGCTTCTACCAATACATGTAGTTGTTAATCGAATATGTTATTGCCTATGTCTTTCTTGCTGATAGCTGTAGTAGGTAAACCTTGAAGAAGTATCATTTAGTTGTAAAATTCGTATACAAATGAATACTTTATTACCGAGTCATTGAATGATGTAGATGTAGAGAACCAGATGAACTGTTTGGTCATTGAACCAGAAACTATGAATTAAAAAAATTGCACATAGATTGGAGCAATTCATGATTGAAATTGCACACTGCATATATACGCATCTTTCTTAATTAATATGAACTACCTACTGCAAATGTAGTAAATCGCGCATATAGTCATGCAGTTCTCAAAGCATATATAATCTTGTAATAGTTTTACTAATACTCTAAATCAATTGCATCGTTTCCTCTGTATATGTTCACTGCATACATACGCATCTTTCTTAATTAATATGAACTATCTACTGCACATGTAGTAAATCGTGCATTTAGTCATGCAATTCTCAAAGCATATATAAAGTCATGTTAATCTATAAATATGGTATTTAATGATGATACCTACTTTTTAGGAAATTTTTAAATGCAGAGTGCAGAAATCTCGAACCTCAAGCAAGTGAAACGAATTAATGAGGATACCTACTTTTTAGGAAATTTTTTAATTTTTGGAAGCTGCTTAAATTTCGAAATTTTTCGAGATCCTCTATTAATCTATAATTATGGTATTTAGTTGGCCTGTTAATTTGAATTAAGAAATTCGAATTGTTTCAAATTAGTAAAAGGGTATAATTGTCTTAGATTTTTCAATTTGACTCTATTAGACAAGAAAATATGTTGTAGATTTTATTAGATAAAACTAGTAGTGAAATGACCGTATTAATAATTTACCCTTAAATTGTCAAAGCATATCATATTTATTTCTAAATGAGAATTAACTAAATTATAATGTGTTTCAAATTAAATAATTTAATTACGGTATCGATTTACACTATTTAAATTTATTCTAATCTTCAATTTACAACATTTAAATTCATTCTAATTTTCAATTCACAACATTATAATTACATACAACATAGTATAATTATTTTCACTTATCCATTTAAATTTATTCTAATCACATAATTTAAATTCATTCTAATTTTCAATTCACAACATTGAGTATAATTATTTTCGCTTATACATGTAAATTTATTCTAATCACATCATTTAAATTCATTCTAATTTTCAATTCACAACATTAAATATAATTATTTTCAATTCACTTATCCATTTAAAAATATCAATTCACTTATCCATTTAATTAAAATAACATCACACACAACATTAAAATAAAAATTAATCCTCAACGTCAATGTAATATAATAACATCACACATAACAAAGTAATATAAAAATGTATCACTCCTCATCACCACCATCATCCTCAGTATCATCCTGATCAACCTGGCTACGATCATGAACGTTGTGCGACGCCCCCGACGGTCTCGGCGCCCCACCCATCTGCTGACCCATCCCACCTGACCTGCCATCTGACCCATCATCGCTGCCAACTGATCCTGAAAAGTCTTGACTAAGCGCTCCTCCGTCTTCTGCATTTGTAGGAGTAAGCGCTGCTCTCACTCCTCATTGATTCTCCGTTCTTCGGCAAGAGCATGGTCAGTGTCGGCCTGGGTGAATCGTCCATAAGCCGTACCACGTGACGTCTCGCCAGGACCGGGGGAGATCCGTCTGTTCTTGCCTACTTGTCCAAGGCCCCTAACACGTCCATGAGACCTACCGACCTTCTTCACGAACAAATCAGACATGTCGGGTATAGGTGTGCCCTGGGAACCATCCTCTGAAGTAGGTTCATCTGACGGTTCTCCTGATTGATTGGTCAACTCCTCCTGTACCTGGTCCTATACGTGCACATTTAAAAGTGGGTTAATACATTTTCAAGTACAATTAAATATATATTTGTTATATAATGTAATGTATATATATATATGTACGCACTTACAAGTATATCACCCATATAACCATAGCTGTATGTGCCGTTTTCGTAACGGTGGTAATATTCAGCTATCTCCCAGTCGTGGGCAGGGCGTCCCATCTTCTCCTCCTGTATTTTGAATTGAAGACATATACGTATAAATAAACTAAATAATTAACTAAAATTAATTATAATTGACCACAAATACTTACAATGCGCCGTGCGACCTCTGCTGCTCCATGAGCTCCGCCTTTATGAGTACCATAGCCAGTACCCGGACCTCCAGGCTCGGATAAGCGGTTCTTACGAGCCTGCTCGCTCTTCTTAATTTTTTCAGGATCGCTCTAGTGACGAACTAAGTCGTTCCAAACATTGACATCCCACCTCGGCCTCTTCTTTTCCTTCACCCACGCTTTCTTAACGCTTGATAACATGCCAGTGTACTGACTTAATTACTGCTCTTTGAAGAAAGATCATATACACCTCTTCAGTAGATGTGATTAGAGGGTCCCACCTGACCTCGGTCTGCAAAAAAAAAAAAAATTAATGAATTAATTAATATAAAAAATAACAAAATGTTAATGTAAAGTGATTTTATACCTGGAATATCTCCCACCACAGCTGTATCGTGTCGGGTGATACCTTGGCAAAGGCGTGTGCACCAAGCTCCATATTCCTGTACATAATCGATTTGATCGTCCTCGAAATCAAATTTGAAGGCATCAACCTGTTACACGTATTTTATAATAATAAAAAAATATTAATAAACATGTTATACATACATCTAATGAAAATTAAATATAATATACTTACGTATCAAGGTAGATCCACAGTAAAATGCGACTCTCGGGTGCATCAGTCGACATGCTGGCCTGTGTCCCGACAGACGGAGGTCTAACTGGCGAATGTATCGGTGGAGGGGATGGTTCCTGTGCATGTGGAACCATATGAGGCACCTGAGTGTAATAGGAATCTGGGTTCATTCCGGGCAACTGTAGCTGGGTCATATCGGGCATATATAAACCCTGTGGTATGTGCACAATCGGTGTCTCATCCACCGGCTCTCCTCTACCTCTACTTCTACCTCTACCTCGCCCCTGTCCAGTAGAACCTTGACTAGTAGTATCATGGTCCTCGAAATAGTGAGAACAAAACATTGACGCCTCTTTAGTTAAAATATGCATTTGCAATTGAAGCTTCAACACATGCTTTGTTACCCACGCTTAATTTCAAGGTGCGAAGATACCAGATTAAATTATAAGAATCGTAAGTTCATATAATTTGAAGAATCGTATGAGAAATTGAATGACAATTACCTCTCGTATGGATACATCCATCTGTATTGAACTAGACCACACACTTTTGCTTCATATGCAAGGTGCACAGGTAGATGTTCCATAGAGTTGAAGAAGTTGGGTGAAAAGATACGTTCCAACTTGCACAAGATCACTGGGATATCTGTTTCCAGTCGAGTCATGTTGTCAACTGTGATGGTTGTAGAAGTCAACTCCTTAAAAAATAGATTAAGCTCAATGATTGCTTTCCACACATTGAGCGGCATAATTTTGTAAAAAGCAATCGATAGTAGTCTTTGCATAAACACGTGACAATCATGACTCTTCATCCCATACAATTTCAATTTTGACCAGTCAATGCAACGGGACATGTTAGACACATATCCATCTGAAAACTTCAACTCACTTATCCACTTACAAATAACATCCTTTTGCTTCTTATCAAGCGAAAAAGAAGCCTTAGGATACTTTGATGTACGTGGACATTTCTTGAGAGAGGGACGACGACAATAATCATTCAACTCATCTCTTGATTTAGACGTGTCCTTTGTTTTCCCCTCCACATTCATCACCGTGTTGAATACGTTATCAAACACATTTTTCTCAATATGCATCACGTCTAAATTGTGTCATATCAACAAGGTACTCCAATAGGGCAACTCCCAGAAAATGCTTTTCCACTTCCACCCTCCAGAAAGTTTTTTGTTGTGGGCCTCAGCACCCTCCTCCGTAACATTTCTATATCTCAAATGATCAATTTTGTATAGGAGACTTGCACCCGTTCGAATAGGCGGTGGATCATCTGTGACTACTACTCCGGCCATGAATGCAGTTTTATTCGTTCGCCACGTGTGATTCAGTGGTAAAAACTTTCGGTGGTTGTCGAACCACGACTGATTTCTACTTTTATTCAAATAGAATGCATCGGTGTACTCTCCACAATATGGAAAAGCAAGCCTTCCGGCTGTACTCCAACCAGACAACATCGAGTATGTTGGGAAGTCACTAATGGTCCAGATAAGTGCAGCTCGCATCAAAAAAATTTACTTTCTAGCAACATCGTAAGTTTGCACACCATTTTCCCATAAAAATCTCAAATCTGCTATCAGTGGTTGCAAAAACACATCAAGTTTGTCCTTCGGACATTTAGGCCCGGGCACGAGAATCGAAAGAAATATGAATTCACCCTTCATGCATAACCACGGGGGTAGATTGTACGGAGTAAGTATATCTGGCCATGACGAATATTGTTTTCCCGTCATTCCAAACGGTGCAAAACCGTCTGTGCTCAAGCCCAACCTAACATTCCTAATTTCAGATGCAAAATCAGGATACGAACGGTCCAAATGCTTCCAAGCCAACGAGTCTGTCAGGTGACCTATAACACTAGAGTCATCAGAAGCGCACGAGGCATGCCATGTCATATCCTTCGCAGTGGCCTTGGACATGTACAATCATTGCAAACGAGAAATTATCAGAAAGTAGAACATCTCCTTAACCGGGCATTTTTTTTTCAACCGACCATCTGCATCAACCCTACTCGGCTTATACCGTGATCGACCACAAATCTTACAAAAATCTAGTTCGCTGTCTGCACCCCAGAATAACATGCAATTCTGTGCACAACAATCAATCCTTTCTACCGGAAGACCCATCCCACTCATCAAATGTTTGGTGTCGTTAAATTTCTTGGGAACATTATTTTCGGGAGGACAAATCTCACGAATCAACTCAACGACCTGATTGTATCCTCTTTCAGACAATCTGTTTTCCGTTTTAATGTTCAACAATCTGGAATTGAATGACAACTGCAAATGAGATTCACAACCAGGATACAAGACTTGGTCCGCTGCACGAAGCATGCCGTAAAACTGTGCCGCATTCTCGTTAGGGGGTTCTTCATTAAGTGTCTCCTCTTCCACGTCTATTTCAAAATCAATGTTTGGGCCACCCATTAACTCTTCTACCATAGTGTGGTACGAACTAGGTCCCGCTGGGTCAACGTCGTTTGAAGTTGACGCAAATTCATTAGTGTTTTGAAATGGACGTGGACCCCAACTCTCTTCCCCGTGATAAATCCAATTATAATAATTCAGTGTAAAACCATTTCGATATAAATGAGATTTCACTTCATTAGGATCTCTATAAGTTTGATTTCGACATCTAGCTTTCGAACAAGGACACCTAATTTTTCCTTCAATAATTCAGTGTAAAACCATTTCGATATAAATCGAATTCGGATTACTAGTGGCAGCTTCAATAAATCCATTTACTCCACTAATAAATCTGGGGTTCATAATCCCATTCACTAATCTTGGACTATACATCCAACTACGACTTGAATAATTCATGTCAATCGACGTCTCCAACACACAAATTAACAACCAACGTCTCATTCCTCCAACTCTATTAAAATTAATTAATATATAATTCCAAATATATTCTAATAATTATTCTAACACCCTAATTAACAAATAAATTAATATATAGACATAACACAATTATATAATTCTAACACCCTAATTAACAAATAAATTGATATAACTTAATTAATTAAAATATACGTACATATAAATACATGCATAACACAATATAATTAACAATTAAATTCTAACAATTAACACATGCATGCATAAAAATTAACAATTCTAACAATTTTATATATACATACAACATATATGCATATATATACATATATATATACTAAAACTATATATATACATATAACTTCAAATTTAACCGATTAAAACGAAAAAAATTACCGTAGAAATACTCCCGTAGAAGTTTGGAACACAAATGGCCAAGAACCGAGTCCGATCTGCGAACGAACATGGATGTTGAGTTTGGAGGTGGAAAGAAAGTTTGTTTAAAGATGTGTGTGCGCGTCGCTTAGCTTCTGTTCTGGAAGAGAAGGGTTTAATTTAAGTCAATTAGGGCGACGGCAAAGGCAACGGGCCCACTGCCGTTGCCTTTTAGTGAGTGGGGACCCGTTACCAAATGGCAACGGGGTCCACTGCCGTCGCCTTTTGGCAACGGGCGTTATAAACCGTTGCCTTTTTGCAACGGGCCCACTCCCGTTGCCTTATCCGTTGCCTTAAGGCAACGGCACCCGCCCCCGTCACTTTTTTTTCTGTCCGTTACAAATGTCGTTGCCAATTGCCGTTGCATTTTGACCAATATTTTGTAGTGGAAGGAGAAAATTGAAATAAATAAAGTTTTTTTCTTTTATACTTATGTCGGCCATTCTTTGTTGAGATGAAGGTATTAAATGTTTCATTTTCATTCATGTGTATATGTATATGTATATGCATATATATAATATAACATTCCAAATATAGTTATATGGCTTGGGACATATATAACTGCAGAATTATACTAGCAAGTTTCAATTGAACCAATCCCATATATTAATGTAAGATACTTTACAAACAAATTAAATAATTAACTACCTTATACATAATCAAAGTAGGATGATTAATTCAAGTTAATTAGTATTTTTAATATTTATAGTCATACAATTATCTATCTCAATCATAATTTTAAATATATGCGCAGTAAAAATAACTTAATTAAATCATAGACCCTTCCTTTCATTATAAACATTTTTTTACATAAGATACTCGGGAGGTCTTTTTGTCTTTTTGTTGGAATTTTTTTGGCATAAGGCCTGAAAGTTAGTTCAATTTAAGGCTTAAATTTTTAACACCGTTAACAATCCATTTAATGGAAGCTGGCGAGGCAATTAAGTGCCACATAATATATCCATGTGACATCTAATTCAATTAAAATATAAAAAAATTATATTTTCTCCTCCCTCTTCGCTATAGTCTTCTTCCATGGACGCCCTTCCAAAAAAAATTATATTTTCTTCTTCGTCTTCTATAGTCTTCTTCCATGGAAAACAGTCACCTCTAAGTATAGACAGGAGGTTCTCTTCTAGCTTGGGTGTTTTCGATTATGTATCTCTTCGATCGAGAATGGATGCTGACCCAATTTAACTTTCAGATTTGTGATGCTTCATGATTGCCCAGGATTCTACTCTTATGCCATTTTCGAACATTTAGGGCATGATTGCGGTTTATTAGATTAGACAGGATATATTGTTTTATCTCTATATAATTTCCATGTTTGGTTTACATGAATTTAGTCCGTGATTATAATTGGCACGATATTGTTTTTCTTGATAATCATGCACTTGGGTGTTTATTAGTCTCAAAGAAAAGTTGGGATAAGAATTTTTTAAATTTAATCCATCAATACTATAAGAACGTAATATTTTCCGTAATCTCATTAACCAACAATTACAAAGTATATACAAGAGAGATTGCACCAATTACGCTAATCAGCTAATCAATTCCTAATTACATCAAATCACTAAAGATATACAAATCTACATACAAATATATCTATTACGCCCCCACAATCGAAGCGGGAGGGGGATGGACGCACAGATTGGACCGAAAATCTTCAAATAGAACCTGAGGCAGGCCCTTGGTAAATATGTCAGCGATCTGAAAACGGGAAGGAACATGATGTACGCGAACTTCTCCACGGGTGACCCTTTCCCGTACGAAGTGAATGTCCATCTCGATATGTTTTGTTCGCTGATGCTGTACTGAATTTCCCGCGAGGTAAATAGCACTTACATTGTCGCAATAGACCAATGTGGCTGTAGAAATTGGACAATGAAGTTCAAGAAGCAAGTTACGAAGCCAACATGATTCGGAAAATAATGCAATCTCATTTAATTTAATCCTATCATACCTTATCTATCCCAACCTGTAAAGCAAACGAGCCCTTAGAGGATTATCCTGGTTTCAACCTTAATACCACTAGGCACTACTACATATTTGGCCTTGGAGAGCTTTTAAAAGAGCTCTCCAAGTGGGAGTTGTCCAAGCTAAATTGCACTTGGAGAGCCCTTTAAAAGCTCCCATTTGGAGAGCTCTTTTAAAAGCTCTCCAAGGCCAAATATGTAGTAGTGAGGATTGCTTTCATGCTCAGAAAAGACAAGTAAGATTTCGTTTACCTGTCAAAGAAGACTATATCTACATGGATATATTATGTGGCACTTAATTGTCTCGTCAACTTCCGTTAAATGGATTGTTAACAGTGTTAAAAATTTAAACCTTAAATTAATAGTTTTATATGAATCGAGCCTTATATCGACAAGAATTTTCTTTTAGACCTTAAATTGATAGTTGACCAAACTTTCAGGCCTTGTGCCAAAAAAAAATCTTTTTTTTTTTTTGAGTTCATGAGGAGGTATTTCAAAAATTCAAGAGTAAAATTGACCCATGTAACCCCTCCCTCCACCAAATACCAATGCTCATACTGTGTTCCAAAATAGTTAAAGCCTTCAATTTAACATCATGTATACAATTCTTTAACATTGTTCGATTTTGGTCTCAAGACGTTTGGAATTAATTCAATGTATAAGGATCTCAAGGTTCTTAACTAGATTTTGAAAATTTTCTAAACGAGGATCTACTTGACCCTATAGGAGACATGCGTAATGTATATATAGTTGTACTCCTAATAAAAAGAAGAATATATACCGATGACCCAGGATCGATTCGAGTATCGAGGGGATAAAAAAAATTACTGATCCTTAATACTAACATATGTATAATTATATAATATACATATATATATATATATATATTAATTATCATATTTCTTAAATACATCAATATATATTTAATCTATTGAACTAATTAATTGAATATATATATTAAAAATGATGATGTTAAACTACAACAAAAAAATATATATTGTTATTTAATTATGTTGTCTAATATTGATAATTGAAAAAAAAAAACACTCAAAATATTGAACAATGAAGACACTATTTATTTTATTTAATACTGTATGATTTAAAATTAACAAAATGAATTAACAAATTGAATATATATTTATATATATTCAATTTCAATTTAACTCAAACTAAAGCATTATTGACAGGATCTATGTATAGTTTGAGTTTGTGTTTCAACATATATAACAACAAATTGAATCGGGGAAACAGGGAAAATTTCCGTCCGTAATATCTGAAAAAATAATTAAAAATGAAATTATTTTTGTCACCAGTACCGACAGAATTGCAGACAAACTTTCTTTTTTTTTTTTTTTTTGTAATATCTTTCGGTTGAAATTCAGTCGGAAATTGCGACGGAATATTTTCCAATTAATTTTTTGTAAAATTGCAGATCAGACCTAGGGCTGATCGGACCTAACACGAGACGGCCCCAGACTCGATTCGTCCAAACCCAGCCCACCCAAAGACGGTCCGACCTGCACCCGTGGGCTTTGTAATTAATTGGCCAATATTTTAGACTAGCTGGAACTTGAATCTGGGTGTGTGGGCGTCTACACTCGGACAAGTCTGTTTTTATTTATAGTTGTAAAATTAATTATATATGTACTCATTTTCGATCAATTTAAAAAAAAAACACAAAATTAATTTTTTTCACATATATTAATAATTAAATTCTTAATTTATCTTTATTATAAATTTAATTTTTTTAATTGGTTCCGTCACTCAATTCCCTTCAAAATTAAACAATAATAAGATTAATGAACAAACTTTAATTTAATTGATAGTATAATCTAAACTGTAGCATGACTTTTTTTTTATTTAAATACCTCTTAAATTGTAGCAATCTGAAGCACTTTGCTTCTTCTTTTTTTTTTTGGCACAAGTTTTAATGTGCATATGTGGGAGTATGTTAGAGCTCGTAAAGAGCTCAACTAAAATGATCATCTCAGGGAAGAAAAGGATTGTGGTTGGCTTCTAAATCCTATTATTATGAGGTGGCTTCTCTATTGATCTCCATATAAAAAGTGATAATCTTTAAATGAAAAATGATTATATTTAAATAAAAAATAATAGTCACTCTTATTAAAAATATTACCACTTTTTAATTAAAACATATCACCATTTTTAACAAAGCAAAAAATCTGAAAAAAAAAATATTCTATCAAAATTTTTAAAATATGATTAAAAGGGATCCGTCTCAGGATAAAGGTCTCATGAGATGTTTTTACCTTTTTTTTCTTTCCTCTTTATTCTTCTCTCTTCCAACCGTATTTTAATTCTAATTTCAATTTTTACCTTTTTTCTTTCCTCTTTATTCTCTCTTCCAACCGTATTTTCATTCTAATTTCAATTTTTTTTTTTTTTTTATCAATTTTACCTCTTCATTCTCTCTCTTTCAACCGTATTTTCTAATTTCAATTTTATGAAGTATTAATTATGCGTTTTTTATTATTTTTTTTTAATCAATCTCGTGTAATTACGCGAGTCTTACATTAGTAATTTAAATATTTATCAACATTTTTTAATAGATTTGTCAAAAACAATTTATTAATCGTTTATATACAATTAATATCAGCCAAACCCTATGTTAACTGGTGACATGACAAATGCGTTATACAAAATGATGTAGTTTTGCAATTTTTTGCCGAATTTGGAGATTAAAATTATATTTGTAATACTACATCGGGACTAAATTTATATTTGTAACATACATATATTACATTACTTAGTAGTAATATCAGTTAAAGTACTAATACCACAATATTTTATTATTTGACAAGTGATGAGGTACTATATATATTACAAATTAAAAAAAATTACACGACGCAATTGTTGGGTGCAATTAATTAAGTGACTCAATATATAAAACAAAACAAATGTGAAATGATTTTTCTCCAAGATATCAAATTCGTAAGACATGTTGACGGATTAAATATAGAGATTGCAACCTACGATTTACATTGATAAATTTAATACACATAATTAATTAATTATTATGATTACATGATTTAATTAATAATATATAGTGTATTTTATTAATAATGGTACTAAAATAAAATGGGTAGAGAATTAATTTGATGTGTAAGAGCGTGCTAGGTAGGTTGGATTATGTGTTTAGTGGTAGTAAACGATGCACGTCGTCATACATATGACTACTCGATAATGTATTAATTTAAATACTCGTCAAGGCTTCATTTAGGTTACGCACAAAATTATTAATTTATAGGATATGGAAAAAAATAAAAATAATAGTTTAGGAGTGAGGAAAGGTGCATGGACAGAAGAGGAAGATACTCTCTTGAGGAATTGCATTGAAAAGTTTGGAGAAGGGGAGTGGCATAAAGTGCCTCTTAGAGCTGGTAATATTTATATATATATATAGATTAACATTTATATTTGTTTTTGTTTTTGTGATATACTATATAATTTAAATTTTGTGATTAATATTGGCTGCAGGGCTGAACAGATGCAGGAAAAGTTGTAGGCTTCGTTGGTTGAACTATTTGCAACCAAATCTCAAGAGAGGTTACTTTAGTGAAGAAGAAGTTGATCTTGTTTTACGACTACATAAATTGTTAGGAAATAGGCAAGTTTTCGATCTTCAGTTAATTATTCATTTTATTTACTCTCTTACTTTTTTATTTTTTGAAGTATCGGGGTATCCGTTTTAAAGACCGTCTAATTTCAGGGGACCAATCCCACCGTCCACTTGCGGGGGTCCCATTTAAAATCAGAGTTTTGCGCTCTGTATGGACTGACCCCATATAAATTGTTTGTTTTTGCACTTTAGATGATTCGAACTAGGTCAACTCCTTAGGGCATGTTTGTTTTGGGACTATCACGTCCGGACGGGGGACGTCCTGTTCTAGTTCGGGACTTCACCATCCAACTCCATATATTCACCTCTAAAAATTAATACAATATATTATACTATTATATTGCACTCTTACACAATTGATTTGACATGAAATTAGATTTTATCATACTCAACATTCCAAAATAAACATACACAATTACTATTCATTAGATTTCTCCATCCAGGATTCCCTCCATCCTACGTAATCCCAAAATAAATATGGGGTTTATTTAATTACTTACTACATTGGAAGATGGAATAAATTAACATGCATTATTAAGGCTTAATTTGATCACCTAGCCTGCAGTCTAGTCTCTATCTCCATAAAGTAGAGTACGTACGTAGTACGTGCATGGTCGCATGTGAATATTTTAATTAATTATAAATTACAATTAATTTATACTAATTAAACATTAATACATCTGATGTATGGATGCAGATGGTCACTAATTGCTGGTAGAATTCCTGGAAGAACAGGCAACGACGTGAAGAACTTTTGGACCACACATATCAAGAACAAGCTGAAGTCATCGATTGATGAAAAAAGTGTAGAGATTGAAAAACACATCGTAATTAAACCCCGACCTCGAACCTTCTCCAAATCGAACGAGAATCCATCTTCATCTTCATCGTTTTGGCCACCTGCAGATGATTGGAAAAACAGTACTGGTCAAATTGATGAGGAATTTCCGTTAATAAACGATATTAATAATGTCCCATTATCGGAAGAGGATCTGGACGAGTGCATTCGGCGGTGGCTTGACGAGGATGAAGGAACTCCGGTGGAGTCATTGGACGGCGGCAGCGGCGAAGACGTATTGAATCAAAAGATTGCTGAATTTACTAGTTTAGTGGCGGATGTCCCGGGACCTCACTAGCTAAGCTTTGAATAATTGGGATGTTTGCATGTGTTATTGGCTCTTTTCAATTTTATAAATTTTATTTACATACGCTTAAGAACCTTCATTTCTCTTGATTTTAGATTTTTTACAACCGAATTTTAAAATTCTAATAACTTATAATATGAGTTTGTTTGGAATTTGAGTAGTGATGTTAAATTAATATATAGGGTTCACTAAAAAAGTTGTTTAGCAAAGCAGTGACGGAACCAGAAATTTTCAGTAGGGAGCCCGATTAACATTATTATAAAAAAAAAATATGTATTCATTATTTTCATCAAAATTTCACATTATAAAATTGTCAATACGTCACGTACATTTCATTAAATTGATCTGATAAGTTGACTTTTGCTATGTTTTGGTACAAGTTAATACTCTCTCCGTCCCATATATGATAACTTGCACATTTTAACCAAGTCACTTTAAAAAACAATTGAAATTAGTGGTGTAGAGTCAAATAAGAAAGCGTATTTTGAGTGATTTGATAAGGTGTAAGGAGGATTTAGTAGGATGTAAAATAGATTTAGTGAAATTTAGGATAAAATGTAGACCCAAAATGAGTGACAATTTTAAAATAAAATGATGTTCGCATATATATTAATTTTATGGATTATTTTTATATCAGAAGTGTGCAAATAATTACTCCAACAAAGTATTAATTTTAATATGTGTGAAATTACTAAAATACCCCTAAAAATTTTACAAAATTAGTGGGGCCCACGGGCCCTGGGCATCATTTAGGTCCGTTACTGTAGCAAAGGTTTTGGTGATGAGAAACCGTCACAACATGTGATTTTCGACGAATTTTGAGTGATTAAAATTAAAAAAACGATGATTGCGAATGTGTACGATGAATAAAATAGTCACAATTTACGAAGACTTATTTTCAATATTCTAGCTAACACATAATCAAACCCAAATTAAATGATATATACATCATATTCTAACATATAATTATCATATTCTAACAAATAAACTAAAAAAAAATGATTAAAATAAAAATAAAAAAATAATTAAACTTATCATTGATCGAGTAATATATATTTTTAATTGTTAATTAAAAAATATTAGGGTTGTTTGCATTAAGCAGACAATTGCATGTCTTATTGGCTCGATCTTTTCAATTTAGATTTTATTTACTTACGCTTATGAACCATCAACGTCTTATTCAATATTAATTGCGTAGTTTCATTTCCCTTGATTATAGATTTTTTAGTACAGAATTTTAAAATTCTAATAACTTGTAATATGAGTTTGTTTAGAATTTGTGTAGTGATGTTAAATTAATATATAGGGTTCACTAAAAAAGTTGTTTAGCAAAGGTTTTGGTGATGAGAAACAGTCACAACGACATGTGATTTTCGACGAATTTTGAGTGATTAAAAAAATGATGGTTGTAAATATTTATGATGAATAAAATAGTCACAATTTACGAAGAATTGATTTCAATATTCTAGGTAACACATAATCAATTAACATCAATTAAATGATATATACATCATATTCTAACATATAATTAAACATGTATTATATTAACATATAAACATGCATCATATTCTAAAAAATAAGAAAAGGTTAAAAAAAAAAAAAATAATTAAACTTATTATTGACGGAGTAATATATATTTTAAATTGTTAATTAATATTTGAAATGTCTGCATGCATGAGGCAGATTATTGCATGTGTTATTGACTCTTTCCAATTTAGATTTTATTTACGTGCGCTTAAGAACCATCAACGTCTAATTCAATATTATGTACTTTCATTTCTCTTTATTTTAGATTTTTTCGTAAGAAACTTTAAAATTCTAATAACTTGTAATATGAGTCTGTTTGGAATTAATTGATCAGTAGTGTATCATTTCATTTTATGTTAAATTTATAATATATGGGTAGGGCTGCTGTGTACTCAAGTACACGGTGTACTTGAGTCCAGCTATATTGGAAATAAATATTATATATAGGATAAATAATAAGAATATTTAACAAAACTCAGTGTAGCCTAGTGGTTCTCCTTGGAGGATTGCCTTAACCTGTCCCAAGTTCGACTCCCTCTACTAACAATTTTCGACAGTTTTTTTATACATAAAATTTGTAAAATTAATAATAATTAAACAGTTTTTTTTATACATAAAATTAATAATAATTAAAAAAAATAAATAGCAACAGTTTTTTTTATACATAAAATTTGTAAAATTAATAATAATTAAAAAAAAAATAGCAACAGTTTTTTTTTAAATTTGTAAAATTAATAATAATTAAAAAAAAATAGCAACAGGTTTTTTTTATACATAAACTTTGTAAAATTAATAATAATTAAAAAAAAATAGCAACAGTTTTTTTATACATAAAATGTAAAATTAATAATAATTAAAAAAAAATAGCAACAGTTTTTTTTATACATTAAAAGTGCAATTAATAAATAATAAAATTTGTAAAATTAATAATAATTTAAGAAAAAAAATTTAGCAACAATTTTTTTATACATTATAAAAAAAGTGCAAGTACAAGTAATATCATTAATTGCACTTACTAATAATATAATTAATAGTAATAAAAGTGCAAGTAAAAAAATAATAAAACGTGTAAAATTAATAATAATTTTTTTAAAAAAATTTAGCACTGGTTTTTTAGATTATGAAAATGCAAGTACAAATAAACAAAAGGTGTATCATTAGCATACACTTTTCAGTTATAATATCATACACTTTTCAATTATAATACCATACACTTTTCATTAATATATAACTTACACTTTTCATTAATAGAACATACACTTTTTAGTTATAATAACATACACTTTTCATTAAATAGATCATACACTTTGCAGTTATAATAACATACAATTTTCATTAAATAAACATACACTTTTCATTAATAGATCATACACTTTGTAGTTATAATAACATACACTTTTCATTAACATATAACTTACACTTTTTAGTTATAATATCATACACTTTTTAGTTATAATAACATACACTTTACATTAAAAACAATGTTGCACTTTTCAATATAGTAACATACACTTTTCATTAAAAAAACAAAGATACACTTTTTAGTCATAATAATATACACTTTTTCAAAAAAAAAAAAAAATCGAAAAAAAAAATCGAAAAAAAATAAAAAAAAAAGTCAAAAAAAAAAATTCAAAGTTTGACCGTTGACCGATCAACTGTGGTCAACAGTCAACATTTGACTAGTAAAAGTCTACTCAAGTACATGGTGTACTTGAGTACATACAAGACTTTGGCATAATATATAGGGTTCACTATAAAAAATGTTGTTTCGCAAAGGTTTTGGTGACGAGAAACCGTCGCAACATGTGTTTTTTTTCA
This sequence comes from Galeopsis tetrahit, assembly GCA_963675135.1. Classification (NCBI taxonomy): domain Eukaryota; kingdom Viridiplantae; phylum Streptophyta; class Magnoliopsida; order Lamiales; family Lamiaceae; genus Galeopsis; species Galeopsis tetrahit. Next base: position 4,364,421 of record OY776120.1, read on the forward strand.
AATTTTGAGTGATTAAAAAAAACCTATAGTTGCAAATGTTTACGATGAATAAAATAGTCACAATTTACGTATACGAAGACCTATTTTCAATATTTTAGCTAACACATAATCAAACATCAATTAAATGATATATACATCAATCATATTCTAACATATAATTAAACATGCATCATATTCTAAAAAATAAACTAAAAAAAAAAAAAAGGTTGAAATAAAAATAAAATATAATTTAACTTATTATTGACTGAGTAATATATATTCTAAATTGTTAATTAATATTTGGGCTGTCTGCATGAAGCAGACAATTGCATGTGTTATTGGCTCTTTCCAATTTAGATTTTCACGTACACTTAAGAACCATCAATATCTCATTAAATATTACGTTTTTTTTTTTTTTTTTTTTTATGGAAAGTTAAATATTCATCCCTTTTTTTTTCCCTCCCAATGACTCGAACCCAGGACCTAAGGCCTAGGTAGTGGTGCTCATATTACAAATTACTCCGTATTAGAATTTTAAAGTTTTTGTACCCATCCCTTTTCTGTACTGACGAAATAATATATATTTTAAATTGTTAATTAATAAAAAATAATTAAACTTATCATTTTCGGAAGTTTCAAAAGAACTTGCATGCTACAAGCTTACAAAATGTACATCCACATTATTCCAAAAATATCATAAAATTTGTACTATGTACAGTAAAATATTTTATAGTAATTTACACCCACACAACACCCTAAAAGGGCAAAAATATCCCTCTCCAACCTTTTCCACCTGAGAATAAAGTAAATTTTCTTATTTGTATGAGCAGGTTAATTAGTGTGCAAATTTTAGCTGTATAGAGGCCAGAGGGGTACGTGTCTATTTTATATAGAGCGTAGTAATTTTTTAAAAGGATTAATTGGACTTAATAATTAGATGATTAATTGGACTTAATAATTTTTGGAACTCTGTTTTTATATTCCATGCACTACTCAAAAAATGTAAATCCATAAAATGATGTGAACAATAGTTTCATTAATGAGTGATGTTTGGTTGCAACCATACAATTGAATTTGAGATCAAATGAATTTGGTCAAATGTTGAGATCAAAGATTAAATTGAGTAAATTAAACGTGTCTTCATTAATATGGACATCCCATAAATTGTAAACAATTCTTAAGGGATCAATTCATACAGAGTGCAAAGATCTAACTTTAAACGAAGTCCCTGCAAGTGAACGGTGGAATTGATCCCTCAAATTAGTCGATTCGATATAAAAATTAATATTATCATCTCTATGTTAATTTTAAAGAATTAATTATGATTATAATATAAATAGTCCTTTTTTTACCAATAGATATTTAAAGTGATCATTTAAGTTAAATTATTAACTGAAATCTCACTCATAATTAGGGATTAACTAGTATTTCTCCCGCGCGATGCACGATTCATATAAATTAATAAACTTATATAAATAATGTGATGTTAACAAATGATTTTTTTGTATACATACAATAGTATAAGAATTTTTATTTTTTTTAGGACCATTAATTTTAATATTTTTATTTAAAAAATAAACGTCACAATAATATTGAATAAAATTAAGATTTGTCAAAAATAAGTAATTGAGCATAATTAATAAATATTCATCTTATATAATCTTTGATAAGTAATAATGTTTTACAATAGTTATATTTATAGATAAGTAATAATATTATATGAATGATATTATATTCTTAATAGAGAATAATGAAGAAACTCAAAGAAGAAAAATTGACTACAAAGAAAGGAGAGAGAAAATGAATTTTAAAAGATGACATTTTAATGCTGGGCCACAAAAATAATATTTTAATAATGCAATATTTTAGGCGGGAACTTGTTAGGGAAGTCACTATTCTATTATTATATCGCTTATTACGCGAGATTGTAAAAAAAAAAACCGTCAAAAGCGGAGAGAGAAAGAAAAGAAATTTAAAATTAGATTAGTTAACTGCAGAGAAAAAACGGTTACACAAAAAAAATCAAAATCGTATAAAATTAGGAAAATATAAATGAGGTTAGGATGCCACGTAGGAAAGAATAGATTCAGAATTAGTATATAAGGTAGACTCGTACAAAACTCGCGTATTACGCGAGAGATTGTAAAAAAATGTCAAAAGGGAGAGAGAGAAAGAAAATAATTTAGAGATTATTCCCTAATAAGTCCACTATTAGAACCCACCAAGCTAATAAAAACAACAAGTTGAATAATTTTCTAATAGAGTCAAATTAAAATTAAAAATACCATTATACCCTTAATCTAATTATTTAATCTATTTATGTCAATAAAAAACTAACTGCATATTTTTAATTCAAAAAAAGATGGAGAGTCAAAATCCTAAAATTTAGGTTATGTTTCCCGTAATTTACTGACTTTCCAAATTCGATTTTCGAAAATTATTCCCTCAGATTCTTGTTATACACTGAAGAAAAATTCCCAAATTCGTTTTTCAATTTCTCAAATTTCAATTTCAATCCTAGAATTAATGCTTTGTTATTCAGATTATTCCTATATTTACAAAAAAAAAATCTTATATTTCCATAATTGTTAAGATTCCACTTTTAATGCATTTTATATTATAGTGATCAGACTTATAAATTGTATTTGTTTTATATTAGTGTACAATATTGCACATATCTATTTATGATATTTGAACTGCACAACGCATATCTATTTATGATATGTGAACTACACAATGCATGTCTATATATGCATTGGGAACTGCACAATGCATATCTGTTTACTATACACAATGCATATTTATTCATGTTTTTTAATGAATATGCATTCCTTATTTCATATGTCCATGCACTTTCCGATGCACATGCAAGTTGTATTTTGATTTTCGAAATTAAAAATTAAGTCAGTTATTTAATTTCCATAATCTCCCCAAATTATGGAATTCCTGAATATTAGGGTTTGGAATCGAAAAGTCTCGACTTTCCAAATTTCGTATTTCCAAATTTTGATTTCCAAAATTTCCTGCAGATTCGATCAACACTGAAGGAAAAATTGCATATAAAAAATAACGGAACAGTCCCACCAAATTCTGTTAATTTTTCATACTTCATATTAAATATCATTGATAGTTTAAAATATGAAGTTAATTTTTAGAGAAAATTTCATTTTACGTCCTGTAACTAAGGCCTAATCCAGAATATATCCTTTAAGTTTTCACATTTTCAATTTACGTCCTAGGGTGTCCAATTTACATCATTTTCGATCCAATTTACGTCCTTTACACCGAAAAATTTAAAATCCGGTCAAATAGTCCAATTTACATCCTTTATGTTTGAAAATTATAAATTAATAATTAAAAAATTCTGTAAATATCATCAAAAATTAAAAAATCTCATTAAAAATCTAAAAATCTCATTAAAACTTATAAATTGTGTAAAATAAATATAAAAAATAAAAATAAAATTGTAAATTCTACAATTAAAAAAATCTGAAAATGTGTAAATTTATTTTTTTTTTCTTTCTAAAAACTCATAAAATAAAGAAATCTATAAATTAAAATTTTAAAAATGTTTAAAATAAAAAAATTCCACAATTTTAAAAATATCGTGAAAATGAATTTGGGACGGTTTTCAAAATCGATCAAGGTGTGGTACTTCCACTCAACCTCGACGGTGAGTTGGAAAATCTTGTGGGACCCAAAATTCTTAGGAGTTCGACCAAAACTTTAATGGCAGACGAGTTTGAATGAAGTTTGATTTTTAATAAAATGTTAATAATTTTTATTATTCTTATTAGATATTTAGAATTAGTAATTTTTAATCTACACATTTTTTATAAATTAATGAGATTTTTTAGAGTTTTTAGAAAATTTAATGAGATTTTGAATTTCTTAATTTTTAAATTACACATTTTCCATTCTTTGAATTGTAGAATTTTTTATTTTTTGTATTTTCAAATTTTAGAATTTTTTATTCTTATTTTACACATTTTATAATTTGTAATGATATTTTTCGAAATTCTAGTGATATATTTTGAATTTTATTTTACACATTTTATATTTTTTAGTTTTAAGGAGATTTTTTATGATACTTTTAGATTTTTTAAATCTTTAAAGGGATATTTAGAAAATTTTAATTATTAAATTTTAATTTTCAAACTTAAAGGACGTAAATTGGACTATTTGGCCGGAATCCCAATTTATTCCTCACATTCTGGTGAGTTTTAAAATTTTCCGGCGGAAAGGACGTAAGTTGGACCAAAAAGGATGTAAATAAAAAAGTAAAAACTTAAAGGATATAATTTGGATTAGGCCTAAGTTACAGGACGTAAAATGAAATTTTCTCTTAATTTTTACTATCAACAAAACTATTTAATAAAACATGTAATTTTTGGGGTTTACATCTTTCGTAAGTTAATCTTATGCCCTGTTTAACTCAAACTCTTTAAAATATCAAATCTAAGAAACAACAATCAATCTGACACAACACATGCAGTTTAGAAAATATACAGTCCCCCTTTTTCTGTATCGACTACATCATATAGTTTAAATGGGCGGTCGATTTTCAATACCTCAGACACATTATTGACGGAAATAATATTACAATGAAACATGCAGATGATCGCACTACCTGATGCGGTGAATCGTCCTCGTCATCGTCGGAAAATGCAGATTAACTCTTTACAATCTCTGAAATTAAATGCAGACTCCCAAAATTTCAAAGTTGAACCAAATGAACAAAATTAATGGGAATATCTACTTTTTAGTAAAAAATTTAAATTTTGGAATATTCTTAAATCTCGCTGTTTTCGAGATTCTATGTTAATAGATGATTAGAAGATTTATTTGACTTATTTACTTGAAATAATTATTTCGCATTTATTCAAAGCAATCAAAGGGTATAAGTGTCTTTGAAATATAATTTTGAATCAATTAGACAAAAAATAATGGACTAGGTTCTATTAGGAAAAACTAGGAGTGAAATGACTCTATTAAAGTCATTTTTAAATTAAATGTATTTAGAGTCATTTTTTTATTCAAATGTATTATTATCCAAAGAATTTGTAATTAATTTTTAATTCAAATGTATTTAGAGTCATTTTTAATTTAGATTTAAAAATTAATACTCCCTCATTCCAATTTCATTATTATCACTTTTATTTTTATAATTATTCAATTTTATTATTCTAAAAAAATGTAGTCTAGGAGACCTTCACATACTGTCATTTTTATAATAACATTGTATCACTATTAAAGTAAAAAATTACAATTACTTATATTTTTATTTATAAAATTAAGCGATACATTTACCTTAAAAATGTGATACTAGTTTTTTTAGCTGTGGAAGTTAGTATTTTTGATATTGCATTTCGTGGTCTTAGTGTATTAATTAACAAAAATAAATAAAAAAAGAACAAATGTATACATACTTTTTTTATTTAAGGTAAAACATCAATTAATTATTCAACAACGATAAATACTTATTAGGCAACCCCTTCATAAGAGACGGGGATCAAACTTGTCATAGAGTCTCGTGAACTCCCTAATAACTCTTGTAAGTCAATGCGTTTTTTCATTGATAGTTTAAGAGACATAATTTATAAAACAAATTATGGAATAGTAACAACAATAGACTTACAAACATTAACTTAATTAGATGGCTAATATTGCTACTTTTATCTGAGTAGGGAGAGAAAATTACAATTTCTAACTTTTTCAAATTGAATTATGTACACGGAGGCTGAAAATTTCGATAGGGGGCCCGATTAACATTACTTTAAAGATAAAATAATATATACTTATTATACTCATGAAACAATATAAAAATTGATAAAAATATTAAATTTAAAAAACTTTTTCTTTCTTCGATTATAAATGTCTTTTAATTAATACATTAATGTGTTTCAATATTCTATAATTCATACAATAAAATACTTTTAAATGGAAAAAAAATTTAAAACACTAAACTAAAATTTAAAAAAAATCAATAATATTGTTCAATTTTAAGGACATTTTTGCGATTCTTAGCAAAAATTTAGACAATAATCTTAAATACACCATCAATTTATATTATTGACTATATTGAAAAAATAATTTATTTTTGAAGTATTAAGAAATAAATTTAAGTAAAAAACACATGAAAAAAGAAAAGAAAAATTATTTCTTCCTTCCAAACTTAATATGTATGTCTCTATTTTTATTTTGAGAGATGAGAATAACTATTAACATAAAATATAAATAAATAATTGGTGGGAGGCCACTGGACTCCTGACCCATTGTGGCACTGTCACTGAATTACACTTGAACTAAATTCGTGGGTCCTCTTATATAGGTTTTATATTTTAATATATACTCCCTCCATCTTTTAATAAGTGTCATTTTAGCTTTTTTTAACAAATTAAGATTATAAATTGTGGTTGATATCACCCTTCATTAATTATAACTAATTTTAATATAGAAATTTTGTTTGATAAAGAATGTAGTTAAGAATGTAGCTAGTATTCATAAACCAAATTAATTTTGGTATAAACAATTTTTGTGGAATTTATTAATGAAAAATATTTATAGTAAATGAATAAGGATAAAATAGTCAAAATCTAAGAAAAATTTCTAGAATGACACTTATTTTAAAATTAGTTAAAAAATTAAAGTGACACTTATTAAAAAACGGAGGGAGTATTTGTTATCTTCATAGTCGATATAATTAATACACTCGATTGTATGAAAGAATTTATCGTTCATTATTTTGAATCAAAATCATTCAGCTATAAGCTAGATCCCATGGTTTTTTATAACTATGTTAGATACGCCCGGACACTTTGATTGAATTGGATTTTCTCCCAGAAAAAAATTAAATGCATAAATAAAAAAATTAAAATAAAATTTAATCTAAATTTACTTCAGTACTTTCGACTCTACATTTTTTAATAACTTTATATTTGGTTTTTCAAGTAGGTATATGAATCTCCTTTTTATCCATATCTCTCTTCCATTTAATTCTGAATTATATATAGTGAAACTTATGCAACCTACTGCGTGACGAAACCAAAAACACTTAAAATCAGAACGATGGAGCAAACACAAAATTTAATTTAAAAATGTCCACTTACACATTAATCATGGGGTTAAACCCAACCAATTCTGCAACAATTACACTTGTCATATTATATATTAGTAATTTTATAAGATACTAGGTACTCTAATATTTTAGAATGATTTATGAAATCCATCATTAATATAACTATTAAAATACTTCAACTGGAGTTTGGATGGATGTTGGATTGAGAAATAAACTAATGAATGAAGTTTCTTTAAAAAAAAATATTCAAAACTGACATTGTGTTATATATTTGTGGAAACTAGAAGTAAAAGCAAGTCGCATTTAAGGAATAAAACAAAATAAGTACAGCAGAAAAATTAATTAGTCCAACCAACATATACTCCCTCCGGTTAGTCCAACCAACTTAATTAGTCCAACCAACATATACTCCCTCCGGGTTTTTTTTATGTAAGATGTTTTAGAGTAATTGACTAAAATTAAGAAAATGTATGTTTTGACAAATATACCCTCAAATAATAAAGGAAATTTCTAATTACATTAATATTTTACATACAAGGCAAGTTTGTATAGGAAAAAGATTTGCCTTAAAGATTAGTTAATTAGAGTAATTTAGAAATTATAATTGTTTTCAAAAAGTTAAAAGAAGGGCATAATTGAAATAAACATTGTAAAAAATATATAACATCTTATATTTATGAACAAGAAAAAAGGCCTAAAACATCTTATACAAAAAAACGGATGAAGTATATATTTAGTACTCCCTCCTATCCTTTTTAATTGTCGTTTTAGATTTTTTAGAATTAGCAATTTAATTGACGTTTTGTAAATTTATCTCTAATGTACCCTTTTATTTTCTTAATTAGATAATTAATTGATAAGAATAAATCATCCATCATTCCCATAAAATCAGACATGCATCCAGTTAAATTAACAATCATTCATTTATTTATTAAGGGCATATTAGGAAAATAGTTTATTTCTTAATATGTGTGGAGCTACAAAACGTCAATTAAAAAGAATAGGAGGGAGTATAAATATATATACGACCAACAACTACAAGCACCCCTTAGTACGTAACGATATTTTTGGTTGTCAATACGTAGAGATAAAGTAGAGAACACTAATAAAATAGAATAATTAAATGTATTGTAAATGAGACATTGAGACGCGACAAGTATATTTCCCAATTAATTGGTTCAATTTTCCCTAATTAATTAAGACGATTGCATCACTTTATTAATTAAGTAATTATTGTTGGGATATTTTATATTCTTATGTTTTGTATTGATAAACTAAATATACTTGTAATAAGATAAGTTGTATTGTATAGACAACTTCATTATTCATCTTGTAATAGATTAGGTTAAAAGACAATTGAGAAGACAACTCAAAAGACAAATCAGAAGACCTAAAAGACGGCTGAGTAAAGACAGCAGATGAGTAAAAGACAGCTGAGTAAAGACATCAGTTGAGTAGATCAGCTGAGGAAGCAATCAGAAGAGTCTAAGTGTCAGATTCAGTAGAGAAGAAGCCCAGAAGAGAAGCTAAGTAAAGACAGCAGAGTCAAAACAGCTGTGAAATATCAGCTGTTGTATCAGATGTGTTATATCCGCTGTGGAAAGTCAACAGGGTTCAACAGCAGTGGAAAGACAGCAGAAATCAGCTGATGGTATATCCGTTGATTATCCGTTAGACAACATCCATAAGAGCTGATTTGAACCAATGGCAGTGCAACAACAAGTAATACGGATCTGACAAAAGACTGCAGAATATATAAAGTCAAAGATACTCTAAATATTACATGGAAATGTAATATTTAGAATATCAAGCAAAAGATTGTCTTCCTGAAATAGTGGGATTTGCTTGTTACTTTCCAACGGTAACATTCAAGCATGAGTTCAAATCAAAACTCATGTGTGGGCAATAGTGACTTGACTCATTTTTTAACACTTTTTTAAGCACTTAACAATACGATCCCCACAAGCGTATGGGTCCGATTGCAGTATGTAAGTACGACCAAGTAGTTTATTCGTTCCAAGGATTTAATTGAGTGCAAGTGAATCCCTAAAGTTACGAGTATGCATGCTATTGTAGTAACTACACGAATTTGTTTGGATTTTCGAGAATTATAAACACAGGTATGAGAAATAACAAAAGAAGTAACAAGCTATCTAACTTTCGTTCGAAAGTGCAAGGTGAGAGAGTATTGCCTCGGGTATATCCATTTTGTAGGTTAAGTGGTGAATTAACGGACTAAATTACACAAATTAAACCTAAGGTATTGGGTAAAGCTAAAGGCTATCACTCGTGTGTGTCGACCACTCCCTTGTGAGGCTTAAGTGAACATGTGCATCAATTAGCAATTATATAGTCTAATCAATACCATAAGCTCCTAAGATAGTGTCTCATAAACACGTTCAACACGGTTACTAATGTTTATGAGACGTCCTCTCACTAATCTAATAGACGACCTATAATCGACTAGTGTCTAGTGTCGTCGATCTAAGCAATCAACCCCCGGTTGGTGTAGCTAATTACTATTTTAATTCTAATCGATTAATTCAAGCTTACACACACATTCTTAATCATGCAACCCAATACGATCGTTGAAGTCGATAAAACCAACAATGCTAGCTAATAGGGTGAATTAATCAATTGAATCATGCAAAACACAACACTAGAAACATTTGCACCCAATTCCTAGGCTAATTATGCAATTAAACCATAATTACACCACTTAACCACCAAAACTTCCACACCCTAGTCAATTAGAACTTAGCCCATGGTTCTAAGATAAGAATCCATGGCTAAAACACAAGAATACACATAACCCATAAAAATTAACAAGTGAATTGCAAGAAATGAGAGAATTACCAAATTGAAAGTGAAAATTAAAGAGATATCACCTTAAGAGTTGAAATGTAGCTACAAACTTCAATTACTTACAAAGCCCAATGGAAATCTTCACTTGAATTGTAAATTGTAACCCTAATCTAGGCTAACTATGAATTGAAAATGCAAAAGTAACAAGATCACCTAATACTATGTGTGATTGTGTGTAAAAGTTGCTCTCCAAGTAGTCTAACTCTCCCAATTCTGAAATAGGACCCCTTTTATATGTTGTAAGAAATCCAAAGATGAATTTTACACTTTAGTCCCTCGAAATTGAAGAAAATTGCCAAAAAACCCCGAGGAGTATGTCACCCGGCCGGGTGGAACCACCCGGGCATCCCACCTGGCCGAAATACAAAGCGAGAGGTGAGAAAATGGCTTGGCCGGGTGAAGGTACCCGGCCGGGTAGAACCACCCGGCCAAGATACGAAGTATTCAGGCTGGACAGAGAGAGGTCGATCGGGCCAAACCACCAGGCCGGGTGGTTTTACCCGGCCAACTTACGAAGCTATTACTCGGACAGACCATGGCCAGGTCAATTCTACCCGGCCATGTTGCTTTTTTTATCCTTGAGCTCGGTCTCTTCATTATCTTGTCTTTTCCTCTTGTATCTTGACCCGTTTATTCTGAATTTCCTCATTCCAGCTCATGTGGCTCGTCATTTATTCTCATGCGAGTATCAATGATGATTGATCACTCGTTTCTTGTAATTTTTAGCCTCAAATAAGCTCCATATTCCTACAAAAACACCTCAAAGACCTCTCTCAACCAATATACGCCAAATCAAGTAATTATGAGTGAAAATTACATGCAAACGAATCAATTTGGATCAAATATGCATGTGAAATATGAGCAATCGACACCCTAATCAAAGAGTGAAAGGGGGATGCAAAGGCTGAGCAAAATGCATAAGTGTTCATCAAATAAGAAGAGCTCAAGAACACCTCAAAGAAGAAATCTAGCAAGCATCCATACCTTTGCCCCTAGTGAGTGAACTCATCTAAGCCAGCATTGTTATTTATATATCCAAAGCTTAGAACAGAAATTCCCTATCCTAGCATGAGCCTAAACCAGATTGTAAGGGAATTTATCATCCCTCTCGAGTCCTCCCTTCTATACACCCATTTAGAAGATAGGCCGAGGTATACACACTAAGAAAACCATTGTAAAGGTTACTTGTTACCTAACCAACAAGTAGATCCGTATCCTCAGAAGGTAGTTGAGGATCTTGATCAAACGTCTTCTCTTGGGACGTAAAAGTAGAAAGAAAGAAAGTCTTCTCTTAGGACTATAAAACAGGAAGATAGTGAATTTCATAGTTGAGGTTGTGAGAGTGGATGTAGGATATTGAGATTCGAACCACTATAAACCTATGTGTTCTTTACTGTTTTAGCATGCATATTTACTTAGCATATGTTTAAAGGAAAAATGTCTTATATCAGCTGACACCAAGTCAGCTGATATACTCATCTGTTTTGGTATTCGAAAGTTCATAATAAGAAGACATCAAGTCTTCTCAGAGGACATCAAGTCTTCTGATATCATAAAATGTGTTTATGCATGAAATAAAAGTTTTAAAATTTACATATAGATAGTATAGACGAGTATAATATTTCAAATGGGCATACTACAAATTCCGCACACGCTTCTCTATCAGTTGATCTAATCAGCAAACCGATTAGTTCTAGACTCCTAATTAGTCAGCTGACCAAGTCATCTGTATAAAAGAGTTAGTTTTATTTTGACACTATAGTCGTTTTGGGACCATCAATTATAGGGTGAGTTTCAAATCATGCTTTCATCATATTGGTGTAAATCAAGTTAATGATCTATGAAGCTATTTATTTTTAAACCGAATCTAATTAATAGACTCATGAGTTGGATATTGATTAATGATTTTCCCGAATTGGTAACTGAAAGTGTGCGTGCGTGCGAAATCAGAGGTGTTGTCAGTCGTGTTGGCACTGTCCTAACAACATTAAGCAGCGGAAATTAAAATGCACGAAACAACAGAATATTCAAAATTTTGTATAGACTATAAATAAGTCTATACTGTTTCACTAAAATATAATTAGTAAAACGAAGCCAAAAACCTCTTCGAGGTACGACAATGTCAATTTTACAAGGTGTTGACAACCCAAAGAATCTAAAACACAATTTATGAGACTGCCTCTCAATCTTGGCCTAACATAAACACTTCTAGATTCAAACAAATGTGCTAGTCTAATTGATAGAGATTACAATTATACTATCACACGAAAGGAGAGAAGAAACACAGATTTTCCTAAACTAGAAGCGCCACGCTTTCAATAGTCTTGTAATGGATTGTGTCTTCTTTCTTCTCTACCTTGAAACGTTGAAGACAGCCTCTATTTATAGATAAATTTCGTCAGCCTTCAACTCCCATAGATCACATGATCTATGTAACTTCCCTTAACTCCTTAAAATAAGGTAACTCCCAATTTAGACTTAACTTCCATTTGTGCTTGCAATTCTCTCACTCCTTATGCAATCTGCATGACCTGGACACGTCCACATCTTCTAACTGCAACAAAGGAACATTACAAACAACATAGAAAACTCGGAGTTAGGCGAATTACGATGTTGACCAAAGTGATGGAACATTCTGCACATCACGGGTACAACATCAACAACAACCTTTTAGAAAGGTTTGAAAAATCTAATTGACTATATGAAACTACCTCCCTTTTAGGTCTATACATATAATCTCCTAGACGAAATAAGTATGATACATATGTTGATTGGGTCTACAACAATCTATCATACTGTTGCATTAGTCATCTATTAATTTGCAACGTTTTCAACTACATGCAACCTCCATAGATCAGTTTTTGTATGATCTATAACTTCCTCCACAAACTCCTTAAAAGTAGAAACCACCATGCCTGCTCTTAACTTCTCACTCCTTGTATTTATGCAACCGCTTGACCTGGTAACTTCCACGTCTTCAATCCTGTATACAAGGACATTAAGAACAACATCTAAAATCGGAGTTAGTGTAAGGAGAAAGGGCTAATTATGATGTTGACCAAAGTGATGGAACATTTTGTACAACACTCGACAAACAGAGTTGCCAAGAGTGTTGGATCAAAATAAGCATCACAAGTACAACATCAACAATCTCCCCCAATTTGGCCTTTCTACTAAAACACTTCTGATGTTAAACATACAGAAATATTCAAAGTAGAAATATACAAAGTTTACATCAAGTAAATGACATAAAATCGTAATCACCAAATGTAAGTAACAAGTCTATCTCTAAACACTAAAAACAATGTGTTTAGATTAAAAACAGAAATAATAAAGAACAAAAAGAAATCCTAAATAATAAAGGAAATAACAGAAATATAAATCCTACAAGCATCACAAACAAATACAGAAAAGTTATGTAAATAAGTAAAGGAGAGGATTGAGTTGAATAACACTTCAGTTGCATCTCCATGGGTCTGCACAAACTCCCCCATACTTTATAGCTTCTCCAGTTTGTATGCTTTCATTAGTCTCCATGCACGCTCTCAATGACATCAACATCTTGTGCATCTTCAGCTACTACCTTATCACTTTCTTGTATAGCTTCTTTTTCTTGATTGTCGCCATCAACGTTGATTGTGAAAGAAAGGACGAATTATTGATGATGTTGTCAGATATGTTGTGACGTTCTTCACAACATTGACACAACATCAACAATCTCCCCCAATTTGGACTTTCGACAACAACAAACCTGATGCAATAATAGATAACAAAAGGTGTAGGCTAGACAACAAGAATAGAATGTAATGTTTAAATCGAAGTGAATTTGAACCATCGAAAATAACTCCCCCTAAAATTGATCTTTCCAAAACTCCCCCATAGATGTAAAACTCCCCGTTTCAACAAGCAGGATAATTCCCATCTACAACAATTTGCATTAGGTGCAGCATCTTATGCAGCTTCTCCCCATGTTGGTGTGGAAAGGAGAAACAAATAGATTAAAAGATCATGAACTGCGGTAATGCTGGAATGATTGTTCCATCATTCTCAGAAACATTCAGTGAAATCGCCATTGTTGTAAGAAGAGTCAGAAAACTTTGAGTAGCAGTAGGGTTTTGAGTGGTTTCAGGTTCATGGTTTCAGTAGGAGGGTGAATGCTTTGCATTTCAGAACGGATGTCTTAAGGTTTGAAACGTCATAGGTGTAGATGTTTGAGAAATTTCAGTGGAGGTTTTAGTTTTTTGGAATAGGTACCTCAATCGAACTGATCATAAAGTATGGTGATCCCGGTGTCGTTGTTTCAACATTTTCTGAAACACGTAGGGAAATCGCCATTGAAGCAAGTAAGTTTAGAGGGTTCGATTTTCAGAGGAAGAAGAGGCTTGAGAATTTGAGCTTTGATCAAATGGTGAAGTGTTTTCCATCCTTTAAATACCTGTAAACTAGATTTGAATTAAATGAGCAATTCAAAGTCTGGAAAATTTAAACACTTTCGAATTGAAATGCAGTGATGAACAATCAATACTCTGTGATATACCACTGCATATAATATCTTCAAGATCAGTGCATAAGTTAGAGAATATAATAGCAATATAAATATCTAGACATTTCAATTTATTAAAAGAACCTAAGTAGAGAAGATCAATTGGAAGTTGTACGCATAATGGGAGTAATTAAAAAATAGGAAGTGAAATGAATAACTTCTCCCATGTAAGTGATCGTGTGAAATTGGTGGAGAGAAACTAGGAATTAAAAAAACTGCCCAAATTAAATAAAATACTGAAAATGCAATAAATATAAAAATAATGACCTGGAAATATCCAATTTAATAATTCTGAAAAATTAATCTAATATTCAGAAAATAAATAATTCGTAAAGTTAACTGAAATTCGAGTCATTTTCAATGTTGCTCATAATGTTGGCCCACATACATCTCAACACTGTTTTTACATGAATTTGCTTCATTTGTGTTGCACATAATTTTTTTTTTCACAACTTCACATTGATCCATCTTTTGAAAAGAGTGCATCGTAGTAGCGAACTCCGTGCCCCATAGTTACTCAATGGATATATGAATAATTTGATGCAATTTTTTAATCACCTTTTGAAAAGAGAACATCGTAGTAGCGAGCTCCGTGTCCCATAGTTACTCAGTGATTTTTAAGCATCTATATTGTGATCCCTTTTTGCATTTAAGAGATGTATGTCCAGAACATAAATTTTTGCAACAAATTTTTCAGGCTCAAACAACATTTACACAGAATAATTATCTAAATTCTAACACAGAAAATATCCAGAAAAATTTAATAGACAATTCCATATGTTGTCTCAAATGTTCCCACATTTGATACAACATTTAGTTAGAAATTTTCAGATAGTGCATAAACCAAGAGATTTTCGAAGGGATGAAAGCCTCTCATCATCAAGGGCTTTTATAAAAATATCAGCAAGTTGTTTCTCAGTATATATGTATTCCAATTTCACAATCTCCTTCTCAACAAGATCTCTAATAAAATGAGGTCTAATACTTATATGCTTTATCAAATAATATTGCACATGATTCTTAGATATATTAAGAGCACTAGTATTATCACAAAATATCTTGTTTTTATCATTCAAAGCTTCTATTATATTTTCAGGCTCAATCAAGGAATGATAACACACATGGTTTACCTTGTTGCATATGGATGACATGCATATAGGCCTTACCACATCTTCTGTGATCATACCCAGCCTTCTTCTAGTTTGTACTCCAGTATTCAGTTCTCCAATGATTTGGTCTGATGGATGATCTTTCGAAATTCTGGTAGATGGAGTCTTCTGAGATTCATGCAAATTTTCTGTTAATTCTGATTTTTCAGAGGATGTTTGCTCAGATGTGGCCTCATCTAAAGCAACGGTTTGAGTTTGATCAGAATTCTCAGAACTCTTTGAAATTTCAACAAGGTCAGAGACATCATCTTCAATATATTGACCTGTAAGACTAACATCATCATCAAATACCACATTTAGACATTCTTGCACAGTACATGTTCTCAAATTGTAAATTCTATAGGCTTTACTATTTCTAGAGTAGCCTAAAAAGAATCCTTTATCACTTTTTGAATTAAAATTATGCAATTGATCTCTAACATTCTGAATGTAACAAACACAACCAAACACATGAAAGTATTTCAAAGTTGGTTTTCTGTAATTCAAAATTTCATAAGGAGTTTCAGTGGAATTAGTTCGAATATAGATTCTATTTGAAATATGGCATGCAGTGTTTAAAGCTTCAGCCCAAAATCTTTTAGAAAGTTGTTTGCATAAAAGCATAACTTTAGCCATTTCTTGAAGAGATCTATATTTCATTTCAGCAAAACCATTTTATTGTGGACTTTTAGGTAAAGAAAACTCTTGCATGATACCTTTACTTTCACAAAATTCAGTAAAAGAACTATTTTCAAACTCTCTTCCATGATTAGACTTAATTCTGCAAACTTCAGAGTTAAAAACAGTTTTGAATCTCTTATAAAGAATTTTGAAAACTAAAAAAGTTTCAGATTTCTCTTTTAGAAATTCAATCCAAGTGTATCTTGAGTAATCATCAACCACAACTAATGAATATCTCTTACCACTAATACTCTCAGTTTCCATTGGACCTATTAGATCCATATGCAGAAGTTCGAAGCAGTGTGTTGTTGAACAATGTCCCAACATTTTGTGAGACACGTTCATCTGCTTACCTTTTTGGCATGAATCACAAACTTTGGTATTCCTCAACTGAAGTTTAGGTAAACCTGTAACAGCTCCTAATCTCATCAATTTGTGAATATGTCTATAATTAGCATGGCCAAGTTTATGATGCCAAAGAACATTCTCATCAAGTTTAGCACTATTGCATATATCTTTAGATTCAAACAAGTAATAATTGTCAACAGATCTAGTTCCAGTCATAAGACAATTAAAATTTCTATCTAGAACATAACAAGAATATTTATCAAACTTAACATGTAGATCATCATCACATAATTGACTAATACTAATCAAGTTTGCAAGCAAGCCATCAACATGTAAAACATTTGATAATTTTGGAAAACCAGAAATATTAAGTGTTCCTTTACCAATGATCCTACCTTTAGAACCACCTCCATAAGTAACATTTTCACCATCATAAGATTTATAATCAGATAAGAATTTAAGTTGCCCTGTCATGTGTCTAGAACAGCCACTATCAAAGTACCATAAATCAGAAACACATGCTTTTAATGACATATGAACAACATTACATAACATATTAGACTTTGAAACACATTCTGTTTTCTTTAAATGTTGTTTAGAATGATGTGTCATTTTAGGCAACTTTTCAGAAGAATTCATATCTATTTTCAGTTTAGCACAAAATGGACGTTTATAACCTTTATCAGAAAAGTAAAAACATGTAAAATCTTTTTCAACCTTACTAGCAGTAATTTGTGTCTTAGCAGAACTATTAGAACCATCCATTACTTCTGCCTTAACAAACATAATAAGCTTTTTATCTTAATAAGGTTTAAAAGACATATCATTGTAACCAATACCTGTTCTTTTTATGTTACCAATCATTACGACATTATCCAGCTTTGACAAATCACAGTTGTGACTTTCCCTCGATGTACCTGTCTCATCATAAATAAATTCTTTAAAACAGTTCAGATTGGTAATCGAAAATAATGGATACCTGGCAAGTGGTGTACCAGATGTTGGCACATCTGATGCAACATCAAAAGCAGAAATTTCTGAATAATTATCAGCTTCAATCTGTGGTTGAATCCATTCAGCCAGTACACTCCTCCATGCTCGTTCATCAAGATATTTGATGTACACAATATAAGGTCTAAGTGCAGGAGAAAACGAATATTCCATTTCAATATACACACTCTAAGCAAGATCTCTACTTAGTGTATCAAGTAGTTGGCTCTGATACCAACTGAAAGTGTGCGTGCGTGCGAAATCAGAGGTGTTGTCAGTCGTGTTGGCACTGTCCTAACAACATTAAGCAGCGGAAATTAAAATGCACGAAACAACAAAATATTCAAAATTTTGTATAGACTATAAATAAGTCTATACTGTTTCACTAAAATATAATTAGTAAAACGAAGCCAAAAACCTCTTCGAGGTACGACAATGTCAATTTTACAAGGTGTTGACAACCCAAAGAATCTAAAACACAATTTATGAGACTGCCTCTCAATCTTGGCCTAACATAAACACTTCTAGATTCAAACAAATGTGCTAGTCTAATTGATAGAGATTACAATTATACTATCACACGAAAGGAGAGAAGAAACACAGATTTTCCTAAACTAGAAGCGCCACGCTTTCAATAGTCTTGTAATGGATTGTGTCTTCTTTCTTCTCTACCTTGAAACGTTGAAGACAGCCTCTATTTATAGATAAATTTCGTCAGCCTTCAACTCCCATAGATCACATGATCTATGTAACTTCCCTTAACTCCTTAAAATAAGGTAACTCCCAATTTAGACTTAACTTCCATTTGTGCTTGCAATTCTCTCACTCCTTATGCAATCTGCATGACCTGGACACGTCCACATCTTCTAACTGCAACAAAGGAACATTACAAACAACATAGAAAACTCGGAGTTAGGCGAATTACGATGTTGACCAAAGTGATGGAACATTCTGCACATCACGGGTACAACATCAACAACAACCTTTTAGAAAGGTTTGAAAAATCTAATTGACTATATGAAACTACCTCCCTTTTAGGTCTATACATATAATCTCCTAGACGAAATAAGTATGATACATATGTTGATTGGGTCTACAACAATCTATCATACTGTTGCATTAGTCCTATATTAATTTGCAACGTTTTCAACTACATGCAACCTCCATAGATCAGTTTTTGTATGATCTATAACTTACTCCACAAACTCCTTAAAAGTAGAAACCACCATGCCTGCTCTTAACTTCTCACTCCTTGTATTTATGCAACCGCTTGACCTGGTAACTTCCACGTCTTCAATCCTGTATACAAGGACATTAAGAACAACATCTAAAATCGGAGTTAGTGTAAGGAGAAAGGGCTAATTATGATGTTGACCAAAGTGATGGAACATTTTGTACAACACTCGACAAACAGAGTTGCCAAGAGTGTTGGATCAAAATAAGCATCACAAGTACAACATCAACAGTAACTAAAATCTTTTGAACATAAAAGCGTTTGTGAAGTTTATAATAACAAAATTATCAATTGGTAACTAGTATATATTGATATTTTGGGTTGTCATGTCACAAAAGTTGGAAGTTTGGAAAATATTATATTTTCTATGAAAAATTAAACTCCATTATATTCGATTAAATAAATAAAAATTTCATTACCCTAAGTTCTGTATTAATGGAAGAATTTAGATATATGCATTTTAAATTCACAATCCAAATTCACACCACTTGTTTTGTTTAAAAAGTAAATGAATGAATTTAAAAAAATTAACATTTCTTTTTAATTAAGATTGAGAAAATTTTAAATACTCATTAAAATCATATCATTTAAAATTCAAATATTTCTAAATACATTCGTTTAAAATGTCTCCTCAAATCAAATCTCTCGTCGAATCCCAATCTAAAATTTAATGACGCAAGTGAATTGCAATTTCAATATGGCCACATATAAAATAAAATATAAGTATAAATTTACAACCGATTGTATGTTTTGATGAACAGGTGGCAGTGTAAATTAAATGGCCCGAGTATCATGGACATCTTATTGAGACCACAGTGAGGCCACGGCTATATACATATATAGTTATTGAGTACACCCATTCACTTTTAACGCATTCATTTTGAAATGAGTACACGCCCATGAATAAAAAAAGGTTGGTCTGCTATGGACTCGAGTGCATGTTGTGTACCCTAGTCCATGTTGCACTTTTCAGTTTACTGACTTACACTTTTTGGTAATGGTGTTGCACTTTTCAATTATTAAACTGTATAATAATATTTTTAGTAATAATTGAAAAGTGCAACACCATTTACCAAAAAGTGTAAGTCAGTAAACTGAAAAGTGCACATGGACTAGGGTGCACAGCATGCACTCGAGTGCATACTAGACTTTACCAATAAAAAATACCCTTCTTTTGATTACCCGTTCGCACCCAAGCATTGTTCACTTGGAGGTTCACGTCGTCGGCCGTTCTCACCCCCTTTCCCTCCTTCTTCAATTTTGATTTTTCATGTGATTAGGTTAGTTTATTATTTCTGAAAAATCAATCAAGATTCAAGATCTATAATGTTTTTTTTCGATTTTTTGCTTTTTTTTTGAAAATTTTCTTTGAATATTTGTTTTTATTCTTTTTTTTTTTTTACCAAAATTCAAATATATTCGAAAATTTGTATTTTTTTCAAAATTTAGAATCTTTTTCAAAAAAAAAAATTTGGCAAAATTGTTGTTTTTTACTTAATTTTGTGAGTTTACATTTTGTTTGAAATTAATGGGTTAAAATGATTTATTTTGATATTTTGCTTTAATTTTATGAATTTTCATTTTGTACTCACCTGTGATTTTTTTTTTAATTTCAGCAAAGGGTTTATTAGAATATTGAACATTCCAAATACCTTTTAGTTGAATTTATTTTTAGATGGGTGTATCCTCAACAATGTCGTGTGTGTATAATTGTGGCCCTCAAGTAATTGTTCAACCTAGACCAGCCCTAAAGGCCCAATCAAACTCAATTCATTTGCTAATGGTCCGACTATTTACACCCCCATTTTAGATTTAGAGCACACCCCCGATTGATGCACCCTCCCAAAATTTGTTTAGCCCCTAATGGTCATAAATGCCCTTCTATCATTTTATTGTATTTTACTTTCCACACCCCATGTTAGATGCATCCCCACCCTAAATTCTAATTCTATCAGCTTAATGTCAAGAATAAAGTAAAGTGAACGATTGAATTAAGAGTAAAAGTAATGACATTTTATGTAAATATGTGAATATTGTGAGGGTGAGATTTATAAAAAAAAATAAAAAATTTAAAAGTGCAAACAATTGTGGAACGGACGAATAAGTAAAGAGTGCAAAATTTGTCCCACAATTTTCCTCATTTTTCCCCTTTCACAAACGTACCCGCCGCCCCGCTGCCGCCCTCCCTCTCCCTTCCCAACTCCACCCACCCACCCACCCTAGCGAACATCTCCCCCACCCCCATTAGCCCCCGCCTCCACAGCCCCTTCCCCACCAACCCCATTAGACCCTGCCTCCCCTCCCCAAACCAAAAAAAAAAAAAAAAGGAAAACTCCATCTCAAGTAGTTTTTTTTTTTAAAAAAATCTTCTCTCTTTTTCTTTTGCATTGGATGCGTTTTCAATTTATTTTTTTTATTTTGACAAACTAGTGTCAACCATATACATTCTTGTCGATAAATTATTGTAGACGAGAGTGTATACGATCGACATTAAATTATCAAATTTTTTTAAAAAAAATTAATTTTTTTTCGATCATATAAACTCTCGTCGACAACGACAACAATTTGTCAACGTGAATTTATATGGCTGACACTGATTTACCGAATATATTTATGTTTTTTAAGTTTTTTAAAAATTTATGAATTTCTTTTGTTTGGTGGGCATAGACACGCGCAAAATCGAACCGCCAAACCGGCCAAACCGTCGGTTTTTAACCGCCGGTTTGACAAACCGCCGGTTACGGTTTACAAACCGAACCGTAACCGAAAAATGGTGGTTCGGTTACGGTTCGGCATTTTGACAAACCGCAAACCGGCGGTTTGGCCGGTTTTGACGGTTAACCGGCGGTTTGGCGGTTAACCGGCGGTTTTTTATTAAAATAATAATAATAATAATTTTTTTAATACACAATTCTTCTATTTTTTATGTATAAATTTAAGTTATATAATTTTTATTCAATTCTAGTAATGTATTTTTTAAAAAATGAGTTAAAACGAATAAAAAATGAACGAAAACGGAGTGAAAACGAGCGAAAACGGAGATAATATTTTTATAAAAAAAAACCCTAAACCGCCAAACCGGCGGTTTTCAAACCGAACCGCCGGTTTAAAAATCGTAACCGTTACCGGCGGTTCGCGGTTCGGTTACGGTTCGCCGAAACCCCAAACCGGCGGTTTGTAACCGTTGCCCATGTCTAGGTGGGCATCGACAATAATGGTGATGGTGGTGGCACATAAATTAGGTTTAAGATTTAAAGGTTGAACAAGCATTGTACTCCATAGTTAATAGTGAAAGTGCATTTAGTAGTGTAATATTATTTAAAGGGTATTTTATAATTTTTATATGATTACGGAGTATTAAATTAATAAAGTGATTGGGGAGTGCGCATCCAACCTAAATGGAGGTGTAAATAGTAAGTCCCTTTGCTAATATCAGTCACAATCTGAAGACGACGATAAAATTTTAAGAGGTAATATAATTTAATTTATATATTATATTCATGCAATGGTCAAAGGTTAAATGTTTTATTTGATGAATAACAATATTATCATATCATTTAAATTCAAGATTTTTTTATTTTTTAAAGATATAATGGCATTTGTTGTTGATATTTTGGACATTAAGACCGTGAATGAGAATGATAGATGACCACTAAAGTGGATATCCTTCTTAAGGATAAGGAGTATGTAGTCAAACCTTGAAATTATTTAAAATTTTAATAATGTTTATTTAATTTTTTAAAGTTATCATAAAATTACTCCGTATTTAATAATGTCAGTTAAAATGTCCATCCGAGTTTGGCCCCACTTTTAAATAAAGTGAATTTTCTTATTTCATGTGCACAGATATGAGTGCAAGTAAATGGGGGAACATAAGTACTTTTCATCTCATTTTGTATTATATACTCCAACTAGTGTAAGACCCGCGTTTACGCGGGATTGATAAAAAGTTATAATATATTTTATTTTTTATTTATTAATTAAGATTTTTTTTTAAATAAAGGTCTTAATTTTAAAATGTTATAGTTAAATTTTAAGTGATTGTCTAATTAAAGAAAAAAAATTATTACAAATTTTAATTTATATTGTAGATTTATTTTTATTATATAGTAGGTGTATGAAAATCGAATTAAAAAAATTATCTTTTAATGATATATAAATTTGATAAATTGATAAAAATGTAAAAGAAAGGACAAACAATTAAGAGGAGCAACAAAAATGAAGTGAAAAAATGAATTTGAATAAAAAAAAGAATTAAGGAAAATAAATAAATGGATAAAAAAAATGTAATATAAAATTAGAATGAACAATCAATAAAGAAATGCATACATTGAATAACAGTTAGAATAAGAACATTAAATTATTAGAATGAATCTGACGCTCGCGAATAAACAAAATTGATTTCCGGAAGACTTTCAAATTTTAAGAACAAAACAAACCTGCAAAAAAAATAAAATTGAATAAATTAATTAAAACATACAAAAGGAGCATTAGTAAGCAAGAATATATATATATATATATATATATATCAATTAAGAGTAGAGTTGTTATTTTGTTATTTGTATTCTCTTTGTTTGTTTGGGTTGACACTACAAGAAATTTGAGAAATCGCGACGAAAAAAAATGTCATAAAAAATCCATTTTTCGTCACGAAAGTTGTTTGACGACGAATTTTTTCGTCACAAAGAATGTCACCTTTTGTGTGTCACGGTAGGTAAAATGCGACATTATTTTGATTCGTCACTAAAAGTCATCATATGATGACGATAAAGGTCATTGTCACTGTATCATTCATCTATGGTGACATATAAATCGTCACATTTGACGTTAAAATTTCGTCACTTAATATGATATTTCGTCACTAAAGGGTAAAATTTTCACGACGATTTGATTAATTGTCACAAAATTATTTTTTTTGGTGACGATTGTCCATCTATTACTAACATTATCAAATTTTGGTGGCATTATTTTTTGTTACAATTAGACTAACTATTTTGTCATATTTTGTGTATTTCGTCATAATAGAGTTGTTCTTTCGTGACAAAATGTTGTTCGTTGTTATATGTGTGTATATATAATGACGACAAAATTTGTCACTAAAAAGTATGATTTAGTGACAAAATTTTTACTGTCGCTAAATGGTGTGGAAATTGTGACAAATTATTTATGTCATTATAATGTACTATTTAGTGACGAAAACGGTGATTGTCAAAAAAAGTTTAGTAATTGTGACAACATATTTTTTGTCGTATTTCAAATCTTTCGTCAAGAAAGAATTACACTATAGTGACAAAGTTTTGGTCGTCATTATATATTTAGATATAACGACAATATAATTCGCCACCCAAAATAAGACTTTTGTGACAAAATGCTCAATGTTGTTATAAGATGTGAGAATTGTGACAATTTTTTTTTTTGTCATAATAAAACATATTTGAATGACGAAAATGATAATCGTCCCAATTTTTTTAAACAATAGTAACAACTTATATCGTCATTGTAAATTAACATACAGTGACAATATTATTTTATAGTAATTTTGTAAAAAAAGAAAAGAAAAAATTATTTACAAAAATAAATAATTTAAAGATAAAAAAAATTGCATTAATAAAAAATCCTAAGCATTTAGAAAACTTAACAACTAACAAGAAATATTTGTTTATTACTTCATGAAACCAAAAAAGAAGATATATATATATATATATATATAAATGAAGTTTATAACTCTATCCCTTTATTATTCAAAAAAGCCATTAATTTCTCAATATTTGCACCTTAAGCAGCCATCTTTGCATCTTGTGCAACCATTTTTGCATTCAAAAAAGTCCATTGCTTTCACAACAGTCAACTATGTTTTGAGTTCTTGCACCTGAGCTTCACACTCTTGCAACTTTTCTTTCACGTCTTGTGTTGCGTCTGCTTGGTGGCTTTGGACCATGACCAAGACCTTTTACATATTCAGTTCCACGACCCAACACCTCCAATACTATCTCATATGCACTCTTTTCGATTTCGAGCTCAATATATTCTTCTCGCTTTTTTTTTCATCATCTCCTGACAAATTTAGCATAAAGAGAAGTAAATTACCATCAATTTTAGTAATAAAAGTAAATCTTATAAATATTTATCACAATTGTTTTTTAAGTAATACATTTTTATCAACAAAAACCAAAAGAAGAACTGAACCCATAAATATTATTACTACCAATAAACAGCAAAGAAGAACTGAACTGTAATATTTAAGCAAGTAGAATTGAAAACTCTCTTGCATTGTAATTTTAATAAGGAGAAAAAATAAGTTTCAATATCGCCACAAAAGCACCCTTTAATTATTAGCAACGTATATTTACTAAGGGGATAAAATTGAAAACTTGTTATTAGATACTATGTTAAATATGTCTACATTACTTACCCAGTTTTCTTTTGCCTCGCTTGATTTTCAACCATTTTCTCTTATCTGTGTGTACATTCATACAAGTCAATTCGATCATATGGTTCTCCAGCTAACTCACGTTCAGACTACATACATAACAAAATAAGTTAATACTTGATCATAATAGAAAACAATTAGTATACTAATTTACAAACTGAAATATAATAGAACTAATCAATATAATCAAAATACTTAGGCATATATATCTACAACTATCCTCATCAAAACTCTTTTCACTTGTCAAAGTTCATACACAAAACAAAGACAAATATAATGACAATTACATCAATTTGAGTAAGTGTCAATACAAATTCCATAAATTCATATTCTTTTGAATTCAACAAGAATACATATATAGTCTAATTTCACATGAGCTACATGTGGCTCCAATATTACAAATTACAACATATACACACAAGTTTGTAGGGAAATTATTTAACCGATAAGAGTCACATATAAACTCTAAAATAACTTAATCGAAAACCCAGCTGGACAAATTTTTTGGTTTTTTTTTTTTTTTTAATGTTGAAAGCAAATCCCAACAAATGCATATACTGTACCAGGGATTGAAATCAAAGAGCAAACAAATCATGTATGCATCCAATTTACTGAAATGGTTTATTAACAACTCCAATTAACTTAAATCAAAGAACACACCTTCGTTTCCCATGAAATTTTATCCCAAAAAAATCTAATTCTATTCCGTCATAGAAAAAAAAAAAACTTAAAGTTTAGTGTTGTTTTGAATATTGAGAACTCCATAAGCTAACTGTAGTAATTTTTACATCTCTAATTAAAATTAAAATTTGTTGAAGAAGAATTTTCACTTTAGACTCCACAAAATAAAAAACACCCAAAATAAAATCACAATCTGCAATCCCAACCAACGCAACAAAACCCTCAATTTCATATCGAATCAAAATTTCTCAAATCTCAATTCCAATTCCTAGCGTTGTAGGCGCCACACACGACTCACGATTTACGACAACAGGCTTACCTTTTTGGCTATTACTGACGAGAGGCCGGTGGGCGAAGGGATGTGAGGCTGTGTTGGCTACTTGGCTGCGTTCGAAATAGATGCGGGAGAAGAGTGCATGGTGTGCGGTGCCGACCGGCGGCGACCAAGCCACAGCGGCAGCGACACTAGCTACACGAGGTAGAGGCGGCGGCGCTTTGATCACAGAGACAGCGACGATCAAACTTGGTGGCGCAGATCAGTCTCAGACGCGGTGGACTACATGGCGGCGGCGAGATCTGGCCGTGCACGAAGGCGGCGGCGCACTCTCTGTACTGGCGCCCACACATACATGTTGCGATCTATTTCTTATGGCCAGGGGGAGGACTGCAACTTTAGGCGGCGCGCGACTATGGTGGTGGGAGGCGGGCGACGGCGTAACCTAACTAGAGACCGACCAAGAACCATCGAGAGTGCTTGAAAGAGGTCTACTTCATTTGCTAAGCAAATTGGAATAAGTTAGGGTTTTAAGTTTTAGCCCTCAATTTTGGGGGGAAATTTGGAGGTAAATTTTCATTTGATTTTCATTTTATGGGGAAGAATTGACTTTGTTGATATTTTTTTTTTTTTTTTTATTTGATAGTGAGGGTGAAAGAATTAAGCCATTATTTCACTAGTAAAATTTAGAAGATTAAAAAATTATGAATATTGTATGATAAATTAAAAAAAAATTGTAAAAAAAGAAGAAGATTATTTTAGAAGATATGGTGAGTATTGCTAGACAAAATGAAAATTTTAAAATTTTAAAAATATATATTTATAAATATAAAGTATAATTGTTATAAATGAAGGTAGAAAATTACAAGTGCGAATTATATGTTAGGAGTACGAAGTATAATAGTTTTTACTATATGAAGTATCACTCTACACCCTACGGTAATACGAGAACTTCGAAGCAAAGTACATTAGGGTCGGTTCATCAATTGAGTGTTGATTCACTAATCAATTTTCCTATAATATAGGAGTAGTTTCTAGTGATCTAGGTTACACTACGCCTACGGTGATATGAGACCAACAAAACGAAGTACATTAGTGTTGGTTCACTGATCAATTTCAATATAATACGGTTTCTAGTGATTTAGATTGTTGTACAGTGATACGAGACAAATAAAACAAATTGCATGTGTTAGTGTTGTTCACCGATCAATTTCATTGTCACATGATTTCTCGTGATATAGGTTAATGTACAATATGAGACTAACAAAACGAAGTATGTTAATGTCAATTCACCTATTAAGTATCAGTTCACTGTAATATAATTTCCAATGGTCTAAGTTCAGTGTAATATGGTTTCTAAAGAAGGGCATTATATATACACTTTTTTCAAGTAATAAACGAGCTACTAATTTTTTCCCTATCAAATACTTGTATTGAATGAGGCATCCATCTCAGACAGGGGTGTAAATGAGTCGAGTCGAGTATTATTGAGCTCGAAACTTGACTCGATTGTCATACTCGTCTCGATTACATGTACATAAATATAAATTATATATTAATGCTAAAATAGTAAATATTGTCCAAACTTGATTAGGTTCGCAAGCCTTTCGAATTGAGTATTTATGAACTTGAAACTTGACTCAACTCGATTAACTTTGAATCGATTTCAATCTTTTTTCAAGTTGAGCACAAGTAGGTCGCGAGTTGCCTCACTCCTAGTCTCGAACACCTAAGATATCGTGATTATCAATTAAGGGGCCATAATTATTTATTTATTCACACACGTGTATGTGAAATATATAAAACTATTAATATATTTAACAAATATGTTTATTCTTTGATGTCAAATACTCTTCCTTTCTTCTTAACTTTGAATGTGACGTTTTCTTTTATAGTAATTTATTTTAAATTTTAATATTTTTTTTATAGAAAATCTATACATCTTTATTAAAAATAGATAAATATTTTAACTAAAACATAAGAAAAAAAATAGGTGTCTGTTTATCATTAAATAACATATTTGTTCCATGTAGTTAGAAAAAAGATTCGGTTCATATTAAATAAAATCATATTTTTATTTTATTTTATTTAATAAAATCATATATTTATTAGCTTAAAAAGAATACTACAAATTATTAATAATTTGTATATGATGGGGGAAATTTTTTAGGAAAAGAAGTATATCAAATACTAAGTGAAATTTTTGGGAGATTAGGGGGAAGAAATTGCGGTCACAATTAAGCGCTACTTTTTTTCCTGAAATATGAAATCCTTTGAATCCGAATCCTTCAGCCTTAGAAAAACAAAAAAAAATTGAAATCCTTCAATTTGGTGCCCCTTGCTGTCGCGCGCCGCCTATACTAGCATTTAGGAGTCACACTTTTATATATAGTATAAAAGTGTTTCTCGGCATGGGTTGACCGCCGACCAGAAACCCTCCCCTGAAGGAAGGGTTGACCGCCGAAACATGCTTCTCGGCATGGGAGGCCTCTACGGCGCCGTTGCCAACCTCGTATCCGACCCGGAAGCTGCCTATGCCGCCTCGCTCCAGCCTCCCGATTTCACGAAATGCGGGGCGGCTTATGACGTCATCACAGGCTCAAGGGATGCTCCATTCTACGCCGTTGAGATCCCGACGACCGTCGTTCTCTTCGAGTTAGAGTCTAAGCCCTCGTTTAGGTTTTCATCCCTCTCAGGTATCTAATTTTACTAATAAAAATATTAAAACTTGTCTAAATTTGTTGCTTGTTTCGTTAATGAACACAATGATGTGTTTAAACTTGTATTATATTTTATTTTAGAGCCTGGATTCATAATTGAATCTTTGTTGAGATCTTAATTGCATATATAATTTCGTTTAAGTTAACCACATTACTTGGGTTTGATTGAAAACAAATGCTAACATTCCATCTGTAATTTTTTTTTTTGCAATGTTTTCGTCTAAAACCGGTGTTAGTTGTTATGAAATTAATCACAATATCTTGAAGAATATAAACAATGATATCAAAATCAACAAATGAACACAAGATTTAAGATTTTCACCATAAACACAAATCAACCAAGATCTAAGATTTTCTTTCTCCCTTTTTTTGCTCCCACTCACATTAAATACCTCTTTAAAGCACCAGAAGGTTTGTAGAATTTAGAATTATGAAGTTGTGATTTAATGCCTCACTGGTATCTTGGGAATTTCTTCTTCCCGTTTTAATAGAAAATTTCAGAAAGAAAGTTGACTTTCCCTTTCATGAATTAAATTTCTAGGCGTCAATTTTAGGCGACCTTGCGTAGAAATTTTGTAGATCGTGTTAATTTCAAACTTTAATTTAGATATTGAATGTTGTAGCTTTAATTTATTTTCTTTTTTGTTCTTAAGAGTATAAGTAGACAAAAGCAAGTTGTTTTGTGATTTTTATGTGGGAATCTTGTGTTTATGCCTTCCGATAATTAGTTTGGTGTTGAATTTTTCTTTGCAAAATTTCATAAATCGTGTGAGATGCGATGCAGGGTTATTTTGTTCACAAGGATATTTTAGGTTATTTTCTTCACAAGGATATTTTGGGTTATTTTGCTTATCCCTGTTTCAGAATTTTTGCCCCTGTTAATTTTCTTCTTATTTCTCACGGCTACGACTACTATAATTAGGGTGAAAATGATAACCAGATCTCGAAAAGAGAAAGAAAATGAGCATGATCTTCATTGTAAATTGTTGCACTACACTAGTTAGGCAATCTTGAAAGTTATTATGGCATGCCTTAAATTTTGTCTACATGCTACTTTGTCATTGGTGATAGGTTCTGGAAGCATACCATTCCATTATGCTACATGTCGTTGTAATGCACAGTGTTCTTAGGCTAGTTGATTTGGTGACTAAATAAACATTATTAATGTCTGCATATGTTTACTTAATATATATGACTTCTATATGTCAATTATTCACTTTTTGATTGCCGAAGGTGCCACTCTTACCACAAAGAACACAAATGAATAGTTGATATCAATTTCTTCTTCTTGTGCTTGAATCAGTTGGGGGTGAAGGAAATAGTATCGTAATGAACTTGACACGGTAAGTGGGATAATGGAAACTGTATTTTGTTGATTATAAGTGACATTGTATTAGTATTATTTTAGTTTATTTCTTATGGAAAAGATACTTAGGACAAGGTAGAGGGAGCGTCCAATTGGGACCTAACGACGTCGGACTACATTGACTTGGCCGAGAGATATCTTGTTTTTTAGCAAACTGGATTGAAATATGGGTTTCAGATGCTGGAAATGGATGCAAACAAGTTTGTATGGTTAGTTAAAATTGATATTTTAATAGTTGCAAAATTATTGGCTGAAGAAGTAGTTAGTGAATTTAACTGTTTTTTTGGAGTATGGTTTAGTGAGATTTATAATTCTTTATTCATTTTTTTTTTTTGTGTAATTAGTAGTATTAAGAGTAAAAGATTTAAACATTTTATTTTATGATCGTCCTACAATTAGTGTATATATATATATATATATATATATATGTGGAGAGAGAGTAAAAAATTGTTAGAAATATTTATTATTAATGATGGACTAAATTTTATATTTAAAAAAATGATGGACTAAATTTTGTTGTTATGTGAGGGCACCTATGATAAAACTATGAAAATCAAACCAATTGTTTAGCATTGTTGAAATTTTTATTGGAATACTTAATAAAAAAAAATCTAACGATTTTAGTCCGTTGGAAAGTTGGAAATATATATAAAATATAATTTGATTTAGGAAATCATTGCAACGAGCTAGCATTAATGCAATTTTTGTTGGAATAATTAATAAAAAATCTGACGATAACATATTGTTGGAAATTTCGTTGAAATTAAATATAAAAATATCATTTAGTTTAGGAAAATTATTCCAACCGACAAGTGTCATTGGAATTTTTGTTGAAATAATTTAAAAATATTCCAACAATATTATGTGGTTGGAAATTTTCTTGGAATTCGATATAATCATATCATTTTATTTAACAAAATCATCCCAACTGTCTGGTGACGTTGGAATGTTCGATGGAATCATTTTAAAAAAAAATTCAATGCATTTTCCAACGGTAAACTTTAACCGTTTCTATAAGGTGTTGAAATATTTGTTGGATTTTTCCAACGATTGCTTATGTCGTTGGAAAAAGTGTTGGAATTTTAAAAATTCTAATGGTTTATTTCCCCGTTGGAAATTTTCCATTGGAATTTCACTATTTTCTTGTAGTGTGTGAAAAATGACAACTGATTATTAATTGTCATCATATATAGAATATTGGTGACGAAAGAATGTGTCACTAATTATTCTTAACAATTAATGACGAAACATAAAATTGTCATGAAAATATTACTACGACGATGATTATCGTCACTAATTACAATGAATATCGTCGCCAAACAATATTGTGACGAAATAATATTAATCGTCACTATATATAAATATTGATGACGAAAAGATATGTCACTAATTATTCCGAACAATTAATGATGAAACATAAAATCGTCATGAAAATATTGTATTATATGACGAATATGATAGTCACAAATTACTATGAATGTCGTCACCAAAGAATATTGTGACAAAATAATTGTGTCACTACTTATTTTGAATAAATAATGACAAAACATAGCATCGTCATGAAAATAATATTTTTCATGACGATGAATATCGTCACATATTATTATAAGTTTTGTCACCAAACATTTTTGTGACGAATTTCTTATTGTCGTCATGATATTTCCAAATTGGTGACGAAAAAATATATTATTGGTGACAAAATAAAATTTCGTCATGAATAAAAATATTATTGGTGACAAAATAAAATTTTGTCACGAATTCTAGTTATTAAGTGACGAAAAATAATTTTATCACCTTTAATTAACAAATTGTGACGAATTTGGTGTCGTTACGAAAAAAATCGTCATGTAAAGTGTAATTTCCTGTAGTGTGAAGTTGTTATTTAGTTAATTATTTTATCACTCAATTCAATTTAAGCACATATTCAATAAAAAAATGCAAGAATAATGAGATTTAACTATTAATCAATATATTAGATTTAGCTAAAAAAAATTAATTTTAATAAAATAAATTATAAAACAACGTACTATACAGTTGTCAAATGTGTCAACACGTTATATTTTTTTCTAAGTTAAAATATACTCCAAAAAAACATTCATCTATTTCATGATTACTTGTACTTTTTTTTTTTTAAGAAGCGTCTCAAAAATTATTTGGACACTCCATATATAAAAATAACCAACAAAATTAATATTTTTATAACATCATTTTATTTTAAAATTATTACTCATTTTTTGCTCATATTTCTCTTTACACCTCACTAAATTACACTTTTACCCCTCACCCAAAATACACCTCCTTTATTTTGCCCCACAGTCCACCCATCATTAAATCTCATTCTCTTAAAAAGTATATCGATTAAACCATGTAACTAATCCTGAAAAGGGGATTGCTAAATAGCATAAAAATAATATATTTGATTAATTAATGTGGTGATTAAGAATATAATCAATTAAGATTAGATTAGATGTTTTTTACATAATAATATATTTTAGTAATTATAACTAATTAATGAATTTTTTTTATTATAATTATAATGAATCTTAATTATTACACTTTGTTCTGTTTCAATTTAAATTTAGTAAAAATGATAATTATATTTAATTTAACAACTAAAATTTAGCAATTTTTATATAAAAAATTGAGTTGACCTCAATTTAAATTAATTAAAATTTTATAAATTACTCTCAATATTTTTCTTATACAATAAATAGTACAAAACAAAATTATTCAATTATATTTTTATTGTAATATTTTCAGACTTTAAAATATATTATTTGATTTAATAAACGTTAAAATTTTAAAATATATCTTTTTAATAAAATATCTTTTGACCTTTGACACAATTACTCTTTTAAAATTAAACACGTTATAATTCAAAAAAAAAAAAATCACTAATACCCCCTTTTTAATATTTCTAATTTATATTATTCAAATTGTTTTATGTTACATGATTTAGTAATATATTTTAATATGAGATATCTTTCAGTGTTATATATTAAATATTATTTAATATTATATACTACAAATTTTTATCAATAAATAATTTAAATTTTAAGAGAAACATTGTTTTAATAGTTATTGGTTTCTTTTTAAAAAGAAATTACTACAACTAATTGACATGATATTGGATAGAAAAATATTTAATAATTGATCGAACAATAATTTTCTTATAGCTAATTTGAATTAAAAATAAAATGAATGTTGTAATTTAGAGATAATCTAATATATATCAACTTGATAAAATTTGATACTTCTATAAGTTGTTCAATTAAACTAACTCCGCAAATTCTGAGCCAAAAAAAAAGTTCGCAACATTTATTGAAAAACCTGTTTGGCACAACAAAATTATATCTATTTATTTCATCCATTCCTCAATTACCAAATTTTTTATATTGGTTGATATTTGAAAACCCCTTCTTTATAATCGAAAATTGGTTGAAAGAAATGTATATTGAATTTTTTTTCTTTTGAATCCTACTAATGTATATTGAAATTTTAATTTGAACTTTTAAGTTGACACAGTGGATTCTATGAATTAAAGAAGTTATTCATTAGGCAGTAATTGTGGAAATTTAATTGAGTAAATTATGGGTCAATTATTTAAAAACATGTGCTTAAAAAATGTATAATAGTAAATTTGAAGAAATGTAGATGAGTTACAATCCTTTATATTAATTCCATATATTATGGAACAATTAATTAGCTCCATTTATAAAATAGTGAGTTTTCAATATATATTAATGTGCAATTTTTATGTGAATTGACCACAATTTTTTATGGACTTACTAAATTTATGTCACAATAGAAGCAATTTCTGTGCAATTAGGACTTAGGTTTACATTGAAGGAATTTGGTTTAAGGAATTTTTAAAATTTAAGGAATTATAAATATTAAGTACATATTATAGTTAACAATATTTTATGTAACGTGTCATTAAGTATATGGATCAATTATTTTATTTTCTTAATTTAAGGTCATTGGCATAAATTTTATTTATGACTAAATTAATTTGAATATCTAGTCAATACAATTTTTGACGAGATTTTATTTTTATATTATTACATTTAACAATATTTTTTAGTGATATATCTTACTAAATTATTACATTAGGAAACTTTTTGGGTTATTGTCTTCAAGTTTATAATATATTTTAATTATTTATTAATCTAGAATGTGCATCTTAATAAACATATTTTCAGACAAAGTGGGATTAGAGCACCACTACCTAGACCTTAGATATCTTGGGTTCGAGTCATGGGGAGGGGAAAAAAGGGATTGGTATTTAATGTAATTAAAAAAAAAAAAAAGCATATTTTCAAATATAGTAATGAAGTAACATATTTTCATCCTAATAAAATTTTAAAATTAAAATGATTTCAATACATATATTTCAATTTTATTTATTGGAATGATTTCACGCATTTACATCATAATACGCATATTTTCAATAAGTTAATGGTGGACGTATTTATTGTATAAGAAAAATATTGAGAGTAATTTATAAAATTTTAATTAATTTAAATTGAGGTCAACTCAATTTTTTATATAAAAATTGCTAAATTTTAGTTGTTACATTAAATATAATTATCATTTTTACTAAATTTAAATTGAAACAGAACAAAGTGTAATAATTAAGATTCATTATAATTATAATAAAAAAAATTCATAAATTAGTTATAATTACTAAAATATATTATTATGTAAAAAACATCTAATCTAATCTTAATTGATTATATTCTTAATCACCACATTAATTAATCAAATATATTAATTATTTCCATAATCAAATTAGCCACTTATGCAAATGTTTCGGAACTAATTTATGGTATCCACAAAATATTGGAACTAAAATATGTATATCCTTAAATTGTGAAAAAATGTTTCTCCATCATAAATACACATTAAAAAATGATAGACGAAAGCTTAATAATTATTTTGTACAAAAATTGGATCAAATGATACACCAACCATCATTCGTAAATAATGGAGTACATAATATTTTATATTAAATTAATAACAACTATTTTATTCATTACATGAGCATGTGCTCGGAAAGTCCTGCCACAAAGTTAGGCGAATCATCCCGTGAAACCCTTATGATATAATTTGACATCTGATCAGAATCAACGGAGCATAAAAAAGAAATGACATCTAAATCATCCCAGTGAGACTCTCATATAATCGAGAAGCCCTTGTGATATAATATTTATGATATAATCAACGGAGCATAAAAAAGAAATGACATCTAAATCATCCCAGTGAGACTCTCGTAGAAAGAAGGGTGTACAAAAAATTATTCTGATCAGAATAGACAATTCTAAAGTTCTCTGAAAATGAATGTTGAAAAATGAAAGTAAGAGGGTTATTATATAGGAGATTATATAAAGATCGAACGGTTAATATTAATTTGTTTTAAATGGACGGATGAGATTAGAATGAAAAGGAGGAAAATGAGGTGAATAGAGGATTTTTGAAATGGAGAACATTGAGAGGAGAGAGATTATGACAGACGAATCAAGATGCGACACGTGTCAGCCCAAAAGTTTGCAAATATATATAATAAAGATATTATTTACAATTAAAATTTAAGGGTGCAAATTTTTATAAATTAAAAGTGTAAATATATATAATATATATATATATATAATGAATTAAAAAAATCGAAGGGGCCAAACCTCACCCACACCCACACTTAATTTTAAATAAATAAACAATCGAAGAGAAAAAAATATCATATATGGATACCATCAAGGGAGGAGCCTACATGAAAAGCAAGGTGGAGGACCTGAGCAATAACCCTCCGCAAGGCGAGTGGCAACAGGCCGAGGGGCAGATTGGCCGAACGCTGGGGGGCAAGGAAGAATTCAAAGGGACCCGGTACAAATCAACGGTAGAAGACAGAATATGTCTTAAGGAGTGCTACCTAGGGAAGATCCGGGACCAGTTCTCTTGGCCCG
This sequence comes from Galeopsis tetrahit, assembly GCA_963675135.1. Taxonomy (NCBI): domain Eukaryota; kingdom Viridiplantae; phylum Streptophyta; class Magnoliopsida; order Lamiales; family Lamiaceae; genus Galeopsis; species Galeopsis tetrahit. The sequence continues at coordinate 4,400,718 of OY776120.1, forward strand.
AGTCTGGGGACGAGATCGGGAGGGAATGCGCTCAACGGTGGAAGGCCCAAACCTTAGGTGGTGGCATGCTACTTATAAAATTGGAGGCCGGAGTAGAGCATAATCTGACAGAGTTGGAAAATTCGAAATGGATGCAGAAGTGGCTGGAAGAGGCGGAACTATGGACGATGGGTCGCACCCTTAATCGTAGAATTGTGTGCACGAACTGGTTCGATATCCCCCTTAAAGCTTGGAACAAAAGATTCTTTAGATGGATCGCGTCCCGCTTCGGTACCATAGTAAAAATCGACGAGTATACAATTAACAAAGAAAACCTACAATTTGCAAGAATTCTCATTAGAACGGCCAACCCGGAAATTCAGAGTAAACCTATTAGAGTTATGGTTGATGGTCATTTTCATGACATTCGGGTCAAGGAAGAAGATGAAGACTTCGACCACGAAGTGGAGTATTGGGATTCTGAAGGGAAAGGGATCATAGTGGATGAAGACGAGGAGTGGGATTTAGATCTGGTGGCGACGGCGCGAGAGTGCCCAGAGAAGCAGCGGTCAAAGGGGTGCGATAGGGCTGACCGGCTAGATGACGTCACCGACGTAGAGAAGGAGAGGAATTTAATGCAGGCGCCGCCCACGGCCTCAGAAATTGATGGAATTAAAGGGATAACGGCTCTCAGTAAATCCCCTAATGATCTAACGGATTGGGCGCGTGATCCAATAAATGTCACGGGATCGGATAGGGCCCAAGGAAACTATTTTGGGCATAAGTATTTAAAATCTGTTAATGGGCCAAACTCAAAGTTTAGGAAGGACCCAGATGAAGAGGCCCTGTTGAACATTGGGGAGGGGCCATCTGATAGCGGACCTGAACTAGGCCCACAAGATCTGGATTTAAACCTTTTGTTTCAGGAATATGGGCCACTTAATGAAAAGCTGGTTGGGGAACTTAACCCAATTGTAATGGACCCATATCAGGGCGGAGAGAGTGGAATAAAAAGTAAAGCTCTTGAATGTCCAGTGGAGATAGACGAGTCCATACACGAGAAAAGTCTAGTGGAGAACGATGAGTTAGACGGGTCAGGTGGCGCAAAGGTGATTTTCGAGACCGGCACATTAGTTTCGGTTAATTGTGAGGAAGAAGAAAATTTTAATAAGAGAAAAAAGAATGCAAAGGGGTGCACGGAAACAGGGGAGGATTGCTCGGATCTTAGGAGCAGAAATCGTGCAGCTAAGGAGAGACATATTCATAAAGAGGCGACTCAAACTTGGGAATTGGGGAAAGAGATGGGGATTTCCAATTCGGAATCAAATGAGAACACAATTAGGAGGTTAGAAATCTTGAAAAAAAGAGCAAAAAAGAAGACCCAAAAGGTTGCGGATAAGTTAAAGGGAGGGAATAACAGAGTTAATCAGTGAAGATGCTCAGCTTCAATGTCGGGGGGGTGGGAGGTAGAGAAAAGAGATAAATGAGATGATTAAGAAACACAACATAGAGATATACTTCATACAAGAGACGAAGGTGGAAAAGATGACAAAGTTTCTTTGCAAATCGGTCTGGGGAATATAAATTTCGGCTAAGAAAGCAAGGAAGCGGAAGGGCGTTCGGGAGGTATCCTAACAATATGGGACGAAGAGATGTTCGCAAGCTCGGACTCGTGGCATCGGAAAGGATTCTTAGTGGTAAAAGGCATTTGGAGAGAAGATAGCAGCAGTTGATGCCTGATAAATGTTTATGCACCATGTTATACAAGAGAAAAGAAAGAAGTGTGGGACAAACTGTTGAGTGTAGTGGAACAAAGTCGGGAAAACTATTTGTGTATTGCTGGTGATTTTAATTCCATTAGAAACATTGACGAGAGGGCCGGAAGAGGAGACCATGAAGACAGGAGAGACATGGAAATCTTCGGGGAGTTCATCAACCAGGCGAATCTGATAGACTTACCTCTCTTAGGGAGGAAATACACTTGGGTGAAACCGGACGGGACGTGTAAAAGCCGCATTGATAGGATCTTTGTGAATGCGGACTGGAAGGAAAAATGGCCTGACAGTACTCTGAAGGGTCTGGGGCGAACCATATCCGACCATTGCCCGATATACACTTTCCATCGCTGCATCGATTAGAGCCCAAAACCTTTTAGGTTTTTCAACGCCTGGATGAAGCATCCAAATTTTAAAGACTTCGTGACAGAAAAGTGGCGATCCTATACTGTACAGGGGTGGAGTGGCTTTGTACTGAAAGAAAAATTAAAGCTCTTGAAAGATGGCCTCAAAGTATGGAATAAAAATGTGTTTGGCAGATTGAAAACATCTATAGAGGAGAAAAGAAAGGAGATTATTAGATTATATACTCTAAACGAGCTCTTTGGTCTGGAAGACAGAGAAGAACTAAGAAGAGATGTGCTAGCAGGAGTACAACATGACTTGAAATTGAGAGAAGAACAATTACACCAAATTGCGAAAATTAAAATGGTTGAAAGAAGGGGATATGAATACTAGAGTTTTCCATAGAGCAATCAAGGGCTGGTGCGCATATAACGCAATCACCGGCTTATTCATCGAAGGACAATGGGTAGAGACGACGCAAGAAGTCAAAGGGGAGGTTTTCAGGTTCTTTAACTCTTATTTCAAATTGAACGCCCAAGTTAGACCCTTCATACCTCAAAATCTGATTCGAAGGAAGTTGGACGCCTGCGATAATGGCTTTCTTACAGTTGAGTTCGCGGAAGATGAAGTGAGGAGGGCGGTTTGGGACTGCGAAATATCCAAAAGCGCGGGGCCTGATGAATTTTCTCTGGGATTTTTTAAAGAAAATTGGGAATAAGTTAAAGGGGAGATCATGAGCATGATCGCTGAATTCCATGAGCACGGGAAATTGGTGAGAGGTTTTAACCCTTCTTTCATCGTGTTGATACCTAAGAAGACAGGGGCACAACAATTGGATGATTTTCGCCCTATTTCGCTTATTGGGAGCTTATACAAAATCATAGCAAAAACTCTTGCTAGGTGTCTGGCCAAAGTTCTTGAATTAATTATCTCCGAGAGGTAATCCGCCTTCATCGGAGGACGACGGATCATGGATGGAATCCTTGTAGCGCACGAAGCCATCGACGAAGCAAAAAGAAAGAGAAAGAAGAGGGTTTTGTTTAAAGTAGACTTCACAAAGGCGTATGATTCGGTCGAATGGTCTTATATCGACGCAATGATGGATGGCATGGGTTTTGCTACTAAGTGGAGGGCATGGATGATGGAATGCATATCTACGGCGAGTGCGGCGGTGCTTGTGAATGGCAGCTCGTCTGGCGAAATCAAATTAGAGCGCGGGTTGCGTCAAGGAGATCCACTCTCGCCTTTTTTGTTCCTCATTGCAGCCGAGGGGCTGAATATTTTAGCGAATCGTGTTGTGGAAACAGGGGCCCTTGACTCGATCAGGGTGGGGAAAAACAGGATACATGATTCGGGTAGAATTTACACGTTTTAGGGGCACATGTGAAGCATGTTTTGATGTGGATTTCATTGATTTATGCATTGATTATGATTGTTTGAGCCAAAATGAGAGAAAGGTTGTGTTTTGTTGATTTTGTAGATAAAACGATGGAATTTGGAGCAAAACACATACCACAAGTGATCGCACTGGAAAGAGGAGTGCACGGTTGGATTTGTCTCGGAAAACGGAGTGGATTAGCCAAAGGAATCAAGTCAATCCGACATCCGAGGCGAAAGTTATGCACGAAACGAGAAAAGGCCGAAATCGAAGTGCTGGGCAACTCGGCCGAGTGACCTTACTCGGCCGAATCTGCGAGTTTGGGCTTTACTGCGCACTCGGCCGAGTAAGGATTTACGTAGCCTCTGGAATTGGACATCACTCGGCCGAGTGAAGTCACTCGGTCGAATCTGCGAGTTGAGCATTTTCTGCACACTCGGCCGAGTAAGCCCAACTCGGCCGAGTTTCGACTAAACAAAGTCGTGGAACGCTTTTTAAGTGTTCCACTCGGCCGAGTGACCCCAACTCGGCCGAGTAACCCCATTTTCGGTGTCAAACTTGTATTTTCTCCATTTTTGAGGGATCAACTTGCAAATATGCCATCCAAACCCTTCCCCAACACTATATAAGGCCTCATTCTTGAAACCCAAGACATTCTCCCCCAATTCCACACATAGTTACACATACTTGGAGGTGTTTTGACCATTTCTCTCTCAATTCTTCACCAAATCAAGGAAGGAAGGATGCAATAGCTCCCAAATTCCATTCCCTACCACATTTTAGACTAATCTTTCTCTTTCTTTTCCTTTTTATTTAGTTATTTCATTTGGATTTTGTAATTTGATTATGTTAGTAGTTAGCTAAACACTTTGTGGTTCTAAGGCATTGTAAGACTTTGATTGATGTTTATGAGTAATTTCTTGCTTTAATTGGTGTTTGTTTCCTATTTGCATGTTTAATTATCCATTGTCAAGCACGTTGTTATTGGCCATGATGATTTGCTTATCTATTGTTAATTGGAATAAGATCGAGAGATTTATTTCATTTAATCGTATGCAAGCATGCAACCCGATATTATTATGAGCTCGAGAGAGGATTAATTATCGGAGAGGGAATCGAATGGTCTTAGGAGCTCTTTTAGGCGGTGTAATGTTTGTGAGGTAGAAATACGAGCCTATGTTGCATTGCGCCTTTGGTTAATTTATATTAGATCGAGAGATTAATTAATTCTTCTTGTGTGATCACCCTATATGAGATAAACTTAATGGCCATCTAAACGAGATAACATTCATAAACGGACATCTAAGTGTTACAATCGCCTTGGAACCCACTTTCTTTCTTTGAGTTACATCCGTTGCACTTTCGTTTTACTTATTTGCTTGGTATTTGATCGATTTCGTCTTTGCTCTTTATTACTTATTTGTGACACTTGTTAGGTAATTTTAGAGTAAATCATCATATTCAAATTATCGATCACGTCTACTTAGAACTTGACTAGCAAACTACCCTTTTACTCTTAACCTCCTTGTGGGATCGACCTCGTGCTTATCACGCTACGATAGACACCGTACACTTGCGGTTGTTTATTTTAGTGTTGTATAACACGTGAATCAAGTTTATGGCGCCGTTGCCGGGGAGGTTTTTATAAGCTCTAGAGTGTAGGCTAGGAGAGTTTTAGTTTAGACAATTTATTTGCTTTCTTTATTTGCAAAAATCCAAAAATATTTGTGTTTGTTACCTTGAGCTTATTTGTATATCTCACTCTTGTTCGTTCTTTTGATAGACATGGTTTATGATCACACGATCTAGGAGGAACCACCAAGACGTGCTACCTTTAGATCCGGAGATTGAGGCCAGTTGTCGAAGAAGGAACGCCGAAAGGAGAAGACTAGAGTTGGAAAGAATGAATCGACGGGAGAATCCGGTTGTAGAAGAAGTCGAGGAGGAGGTTGAGAATCAAGGGGTTGATGGATTTGAGGAACCGAATGGGAATGGGGGAAATCGACCACAAAGGGTACTAAGAGATCATTTCCGCCCAATTCCGAGGCCCTATGGAGGAGCGGGTCGGGAACCCGTTGATGCTCATAACTTTGAGCTCAAGCCGGCCCTAATCATGATGGTTCAAAACAACCAATTTGGAGGGTTGTCAAAGGAGGATCCTAACCTCCATTTATCTCAATTCCTAGAGATAAGTGGAACGGTTAAGATTAATCGTGTCCCTCAAGATTACATCCGTCTCCAATTGTTCCCATTTTCCCTCCGTGATCGTGCAAAGCAATGGTACATGTCTCTTGATCTAAGGACGATCGAAAATTGGGCCGACCTTGTAGATGCCTTCCTCATGAAATACTTCCCTCCAAGCAAGACCATCAAGATAAGAGGAGAAATTTCTTCTTTCATGCAAGACGATGATGAGTCTTTAGCCGAGGCTTGGGAACGTTTTAAGGATCTCATACGGAGTTGTCCTCAACATGGATTCTCAAGAGACCAATTGATTTGTTACTTCTACAATGGGATGGACCATCGAACGAGGGGGATGGTGGATGCCTCGGCCGGTGGAGGTTCTTTGCTAGGAAAGACGACGGATGAAGGCTATGTGCTCCTAGAGGAGATGGCAAAGAATGGACACCAATGGCCATCCGAAAGAAGGCAAGGCCGGAAAGTTGCTTCCACTAAGGAGTCGGATGATTTTGTCACTTTATCCAACAAGATGGACACCAAATGGGACCAAGTCACTAATGGGACCTAGTGATGAACAATATGAAGAGGCCCATTATATGAACAATCAAAGGGACCGTCAATTTCGAGAAAGAGGTTGGAATGAGAGGCAACATCCTAATCCGAATCAATATCATCCCGGATTGAGGCAACATGATAATTTTTCCTATGCCAACACAAGGAATGCCATTGTCCCACCTCCAAATTTTAATGTTAGAGATGGAGCTATTGTGGAGTCTTCATCAAAGCCATCAATGGAGGATATGTTTGGTGCTTTTATGGTGGAAACCACAAAATTCATGAGAGAGACTAGGGAGAATGCAAACAAGACTTGGCAAATAATTGATGAGCATGGTGAGATGATCAAGAATGTGGCAAACAATGTGAGAGCCATAGAGAAGCAAGTGAGTCAACTTGCTAATGCCATTGGAAAGCAACACGTTCCGGGGCAATTCCCCTCTAACACGGAGCAAAATCCCAAGGAGCAATGCAAAGCCATAAGGTTAAGAAGTGGGACAAGCTACGAAGGGCCCAAGATGCCGTTAGAGGAGGAAGTGGTAATGGCACCCGAAGGTGTTGACAAAGATGATGGCTTAGTGAAAGAGAAAGAAGGGGAGAAGAAGAGTGGGAAGGCAATCCCTCCTTTGTTTAGTAAAAATGTAATGCCCATCCCATATCCGCAAAGGGTGAAGAAGAAGAACTTGGATAGCAAGTTTGTCAAGTTCGCGGAGATGTTCAAGAAACTCCATATCAACATCCCTTTCGCCGAAGCTCTTGAACAAATACCGCACTACTTCAAATTCTTGAAGGAGATAATGTCACACAAGAGGGAAATTGAGGCGTATGAGACGGTGCACTTAGCCGAACATTGTAGCTCCGTAATTCAAGCTAAGTTACCTCCAAAGCTTAGGGATCCCGGATCCTTCACTTTATCATGCACTATTGGAGATGGAGGTACATTAAGAGCTCTATGTGATTCGGGAGCAAGCATCAACCTCATGCCATTGTCACTCTTCAAGTCACTTGGTTTAGGAGAGCTCACACCAACCACAATGAGCCTTCAATTGGCGGATAGGTCTATGACATACCCTTTGGGTATAGCGGAGGATGTATTGGTCAAAATCGACAAATTTCTTTTTCCGGTAGACTTTGTTGTTTTGGATATGGAGGAAGACAAAAACATTCCATTGATATTGGGAAGGCCATTTTTGGCAACCGGAGGGGTTATTCTTGATATGAGGAATGGAGAGTTGGAGCTTCGAATGAACCAAGAGATAGTTACGATTGACATGTTTAGAGCTATCAAACTCCGAAACGATGAGACTGGAGAGTATGGGTTTCCCAAAGGAGAATATCCCCCAATACCCATGATAAATGAGGTAGAAGAAGAGCCCAAGATAAATATTGTGGAGGAGAATCCCAAGGTGGAAGACGATGAGTTGAAGATGGGCAAGAAGGTCAAGTTTGGGGGAGTTTTCTTCAAAAACTCCCCCAAATCAAAGAAAGCTACTTGTGCAAACTTGGGGATAAATGAGGCATCAACTTCTTATGACATGGTTGAAGAGCCGGATGGGCTAGCTAGTGGATGTTTTGATGGACTTAAGAAATTTGTATGGGCAAGGAAGGTCAAGAACAAGGGTGACAAGGGGGTGACTTGATATTCCCCTCAAAGGAGAACCGTCCGGCATAGGACGTTAAAAATAGCGCTTCTTGGGAGGCAACCCAAGGTTTTATTGCTTTCATGTTTTTATTGCTTTAGTAGTGTTGATAGCTTGGTTTATTTTGTAGGTATGGATGAAGAATACTATGGATAGCAAGTCTTGGAGAATGAAGAAGAAGCAAAGCCAACTTTGGAGTGGAGGAAGCAAGTGTTGCAATGGTGATCTTTGAAGAAGCATTGGATGTGCAAGGAGGGAGGTAACAACTTGTAGCCCCAAACTTAGAATTTATACATAGTAAAATTCTAAGTTTGGGGGAGTTATTTTTTTTCTTTTATTTTTCTACTAGTTGTTACCCCTGCACCGGTTCGTCATTCTACTTGTGTCACATTTTGCACCGGCGCACACTTGGTTTTCACATGTTTATATTGGTTAAGTTGGTTTTGATCATATGTTGGGTAGTGAATCCTTGGTGAAATGTGAGCATGAATAGTCATTGGAATCCATTGTTGAGTATGTGTGGTGATGTCTATTTGCTTTGAATGTAAGCATGATTGATGTTGGATATAGTATCATGATTGTGTTCATATTTGTGATCTTTGATAGCATGGATGCATGATGTGTTGTTGCTTGGGAACATTTGATGAATGTGAGAGTTCTATTGAATAAATCGGTGAGAATTGAGCCTTGAATCGAGCATGTAATCCGGTTTAGTTCATTTGAGAGTGGACTAAGTTATTGCTAGTGATTCTAGAACTTGCCTAAGTTCTTGTTTGAATGCATGATTGTGTGAAACTTTGTGATGTGATATAGGCCATCTTGTTCTAAAAGAGTCACTTAGCCAAAATTTCACAAAACCGAAGTAACCTTCCGTAGTTAGCCCCTTGAGCTTAATTCCTCATTTTCTTGGCAAACTACAATGTTAACCACTTAGCTTTTTCGAGCCTTTGATACCTATATCTAGTGGGGGATAAAAAACAAAGTGGAAAACATGTGCTTGAATGAATATCTTTGGTGAAAAGAAAAGTTGGAGAAGTTGAAAGAAGAAAAAGAGAAAGATGAAAAGAAAATCAAGGAAAAGAAAAGAGGGACAAAGAGCCCCAAAAGCTTGAAAAGAAGAGAAAAATGGTTAAAAAAATGAGGTGATGAATGCTTGAAAAAGAATGGAAAAAGAAAAGTGAGGATGGAGTTTGTAAACTTTGAAAATGAAAGCACAAATTGTAAAACAACAAGCTTTGTCCTCCACTAAAAGAGTCACAATTCCCAAATTCATCCGACCTTATCCAAAGAGCCAATGTTACATCCTTGATTAATTCCTATTGATCACATTGTTGAGCATTTGAGTGTGTGTAGAAAGTAGAAGTTGGGCAAGCATATGGTGATTGCATAGCATAACTTGGTTGATGAGTGCATTAATATCCTCAATTTGTTTGTGTGTTTGAGAGAAACACTTTGTCATGTGAGGAGAGGATTTGAGCATTTAGATTATGTTTTCCCATTCACAATGTGTTCTGTGTTGATGCATTCTTTGATCCATGAGTGTGAATTGCAATAGTGAGCCTATGACCTTCATTGAGAAATGCACTTTGAGAAAGAGATATCATTACATCCTACTTTGCATGTGTGAATTACATTGAATATTCCATTGTGATCATTCCACCCTCATTGCTTTAAAGTGCTTAGTTGTTTGAGGACAAACAACATTTTAAGTTTGGGGGGGTTTGATTCGGGTAGAATTTACACGTTTTAGGGGCACATGTGAAGCATGTTTTGATGTGGATTTCATTGATTTATGCATTGATTATGATTGTTTGAGCCAAAATGAGAGAAAGGTTGTGTTTTGTTGATTTTGTAGATAAAACGATGGAATTTGGAGCAAAACACATACCACAAGTGATCGGACTGGAAAGAGGAGTGCACGGTTGGATTCGTCTCGGAAAACGGAGTGGATTAGCCAAAGGAATCAAGTCAATCCGACATCCGAGGCGAAAGTTATGCACGAAACGAGAAAAGACCGAAATCGAAGTGCAGGGCAACTCGGCCGAGTGACCTTACTCGGCCGAATCTGCGAGTTTGGGCTTTACTGCGCACTCGGCCGAGTGACCTTACTCGGCCGAGTAAGGATTTACGTAGCCTCTGGAATTGGACATCACTCGGCCGAGTGAAGTCACTCGGCCGAATCTGCGAGTTGAACATTTTCTGCACACTCGGCCGAGTAAGCCCAACTCGGCCGAGTTTCGACTAAACAAAGTCGTGGCACGCTTTTTAAGTGTTCCACTCGGCCGAGTGACCCCAACTCGGCCGAGTAACCCCATTTTCGGTGCCAAACTTGTATTTTCTCCATTTTTGAGGGATCAACTTGCAAATATGCCATCCAAACCCTTCCCCAACACTATATAAGGCCTCATTCTTGAAACCCAAGACATTCTCCCCCAATTCCACACATAGTTACACATACTTGGAGGTGTTTTGGCCATTTCTCTCTCAATTCTTCACCAAATCAAGGAAGGAAGGATGCAATAGCTCCCAAATTCCATTCCCTACCACATTTTAGACTAATCTTTCTCTTTCTTTTCCTTTTTATTTAGTTATTTCATTTGGATTTTGTAATTTGATTATGTTAGTAGTTAGCTAAACACTTTGTGGTTCTAAGGCATTGTAAGACTTTGATTGATGTTTATGAGTAATTTCTTGCTTTAATTGGTGTTTGTTTCCTATTTGCATGTTTAATTATCCATTGTCAAGCACGTTGTTATTGGCCATGATGATTTGCTTATCTATTGTTAATTGGAATAAGATCGAGAGATTTATTTCATTTAATCGTATGCAAGCATGCAACCCGATATTATTATGAGCTCGAGAGAGGATTAATTATCGGAGAGGGAATCGAATGGTCTTAGGAGCTCTTTTAGGCGGTGTAATGTTTGTGAGGTAGAAATACGAGCCTATGTTGCATTGCGCCTTTGGTTAATTTATATTAGATCGAGAGATTAATTAATTCTTCTTGTGTGATCACCCTATATGAGATAAACTTAATGGCCATCTAAACGAGATAACATTCATAAACGGACATCTAAGTGTTACAATCGCCTTGGAACCCACTTTCTTTCTTTGAGTTACATCCGTTGCACTTTCGTTTTACTTATTTGCTTGGTATTTGATCGATTTCGTCTTTGCTCTTCATTACTTATTTGTGACACTTGTTAGGTAATTTTAGAGTAAATCATCATATTCAAATTATCGATCACGTCTACTTAGAACTTGACTAGCAAACTACCCTTTTACGCTTAACCTCCTTGTGGGATCGACCTCGTGCTTATCACGCTACGATAGACACCGTACACTTGCGGTTGTTTATTTTAGTGTTGTATAACACGTGAATCAATACATGTGTCAATTCTTCAGTACGCAGACAACACCATGTTCTTGTGTAATGGGAGTTGGGAGGATATTCGGACAATCAAAAGAATTCTTAAACTTTTTTAACTCATTTCAGGTCTGGGTGTTAATTTTAATAAGTGCGTGTTATTCAGGATTCAATTGGGAGATGAGGCGAAAAGGGAGATGACCGATTACTTGGGATGCTCGATGGCCGGGCTGCCTACCACTGGAATTCCTGGGCATGAACGTAGGCTTAAATCATCACAAAACTACATCTTGGGCGGGAATGATAAAAAATATACGTGGAAAACTGGATGCCTAGAAGGACAAGCAGATTTCGATGAGTGGGCGCACTACTCTTATCCAAGTTGTGCTTTCCGCGGTACCTAGTACCTACCTATTACTTGTCTTTTTTTTTAAATTCTGAAATCTGTGTTATGTGAAATCGAAAAAGTACAAAGGAATTTCCTGTGGGGCGAGGGGCGGGGGAGCATAGGAAGATCCCATGGGTAAGTTGGGATGGGGTGTGCAAAGATAAGAGTAAAGGGGGTTTAGGGATTAGAGTTTCTGAATCTTTTTTAATTCGGCTCTCTTGGGAAAGTGGGTGTGGAGGTTGAACCTAATAATTTGTGGGTAAGGATACTGAAATCTAGGTATAGAGGCCTTGGGAGTGAGGAGTTTGCTAATAGACGTAGGGGGTAGAATCACAAGTGAGTCGAGTTGGTGGAAAGAAATCAAAAAAATATATATCGTGTTAGGAGGAAGGGGGGCTAGCAAAAAATTTTGTAGGGTAGTAGGGGATGGAAGAAATACGAAGTTCTGGTGCGACCCTTGGGTGAAAGAGGCTGGTATATTGAGTGAATTATTCCCAGGTCTATATAATATTAGTGAGCAGAAGAAGATGTTGGTTAGTAACATGGGGTTTTGGGGAGCAGTGGATGGCAATGGGACTGGGCTTGGGAAAGGGAGTTGAGCGTGAGTGAATGTGAGGAACTGATGGCTTTATCTGTGGTGTTAGACACAACTAAACTCTCACAGGGCATTGAAGATACCTGGAGCTGGGCATTAGCTCCCCATGGGGCGTACTCTACCAGTTGTGCGTACGCGAGCTTGATCGAAGCTTCACGGGTGGCAATGGTTTCGACTGAGGATAGACCAGAATTCAAGAACTTGTGGGGTTGCTACGCGCCAAAGAAGGTTAAATTAATTGGGTGGAAATGCTTGAGAGGAAGACTCGCGACGACTGGCAACCTAAGAAAGAGAGGCGTTTCAATTCCAGCTGGAGATCTGCAACGCAAATTGTGCAATGCTGCAGTAGAGTCCAATGCTCACGTGTTGTTGGAATGCACTTTCACAAACTGTATTTGGCAACAGTGTTATAGTTGGATCAAAGTGTATATGGTGCCACATAGTAGCATTAAGGTACACGTTGTACAACATACAGAAGCTCTCGGATCTGGTAGAGTAAGAAGGAAGTTTATGACGAGCTTATGGGCTTGTGTCGTATGGGAAATCTAAAGGTGCCGAAATGCCATAAGGTTTAACGATGAGCGGCAGGAGGCAAAAAAAGCATTAGAAAATATATCTATGGACTTGGCTCGGAGGCCAAAATTTGGTGACCAAAACTCCTCGGTATCGGCCTGGTGTTGTGACCCTTTTCTTTGCATCATAGAATAATCGGAGTGTCGACTAGGCGGATGATATAACATACTCCCTCTGTCCACCAAAAGTGTACTCACTTTTTTTTATACATGTTTTTTAAAATATCATATTTTAATTATAAAAAAATATATATGAGGTAACAAGTAAATAATATTGTTGGTAGATACTCAATCTTGTTAATAAAATAGAAAAAATAATCAAAAGTTAACTATTTAAATAGAATAAACACATTTTTTGTGGACCCAAAAAAAGAAATGAGCACACTTTTGATGGACGGAGGGAATATGTATTAGTTAGACTTTACTTGGAAATTATGGGTTGAGTACCCCAAATACTCGAGTGATATGAAAATACTTTTTACGGTTAAAAAAAAAAAAAATTAGTACTCCAAATTTCTTCATTTGGCACACAAAAGTCAAAACACATTTAATAGTAATAATCTTCTACATGAAATTTGTCGTTATATTTGAAATATATACATGTAAATTATTGGGGACAGCCAAATGATCATTTTCATTCAAGAGCGGTCACTCTCTGTCTAATTATGATTGGGGACAGCCAAATGATCATTTTCATTCAAGAGCGGTCACTCTCTGTCTAATTATGAAAGATTTGATTTATACTTACCTAGCTCATTAGTCATTACTATAAGTTTATACTGTAACTAAAAATAATGGAGTAATAATAATTAATTAATGACGGGTTTTGCTGTTTATTAAGAAAATTCTCTCTTTTGACTTTTACTAAATACGTGAAGCATGGGCATGTATTTAATTTGTAGATTAAACTGTGTAGAAAATTGTTACTATATCTAGAATTAATACGGAGTATTATTCATTTATGATCTTGAATTTTCTCAAATTTAATAATTTCAGAATATTCTCGAATACACTAATTATGCCGTTACAATTAATGACGCAACAAATTGAAATTAATTAATCAGGATGCATTCTAAAAGATAACAATTACTACTTGTTGCCTCAAAAAATGACGGGTTGTGATAACTGATCGAACGGGTTGGATTATAGCCTTCAAGCTCGGATTGCAACTCTTGGATGATGCTTTGTGTAAATAAATTCATCCAATGCTCCTATAGACCTGCACGTCGGAGGAGATTCCGGCGTAGAATCTCTTACGCTCAAGTAAGATATCACTCTCGGGAGAATCACGATAAAGCTACCTAAATCAAGGGGAAACTCTCGCAACAATCGTGTATTTTTAAGAGTATTTCGTATTCTAAGCAATGTAAATGAGTAAAACTCAAGTATGTAAGTGTGTAGAATGATTATTGTTATCGTGTACCTGGGGGAAAATACTATATTTTCCCCCTTTTTTTCTCAACTACATAGCCCTGGACTCGGTTCAGGGCCCATCTTTTTCCTTCCACGCCTTCAATCCCTAGATTCACGTAGTCGATTCCGTCTCTCCAGCTCCAAACTCCCCTGCAAATTCAGAGCTTACTTCTCTTGACCGAGACTCAGTCCACGTAGCCTTGGGCTTGTGTCAGGGATATGGGCCGAGGGTGAGACTTGTCTCTTTCATTTATTTCTCAAGGGCTCGGGTCCACCTTCTTTGCTATTACCAAGTTGGGCCACTTCATGGACCTATTCTCATTACAATTTGGCTCCTAAAAGGTCCATTGGGTTATTTACAAAACATATAATCAAGGGTGTATTAATCATCTCATAAAATGAATATAAATACTTAGTAAGGATAATTCATCGTTCATCCACGTGTCATCACCTCATAGAGCAACATATTTTGGCCGCATCACTACTATATAATATTATTGCCTTATATATACTCCCTCCGTCCCATAAGTGTTTGCACCACAAAATCAGCACAATTTTTAAGAAAAATGTATGATGAGTGCAGTGTTGGGGGATAATTTTGTAAAGTTATATGAATAAAGTAAAAAGGTACGTGATTGAAAAGCGGGTAAAAGTAATAGTATTTTGTGTAAATATGTGAATATTGTGAGAATGAGGTTTATTAAAGAGTTTTCATTTAATAGTGTGCAAACAATTGTAAAACGGACAAATAAGGTAAGTGTGTAAACATGCGACGGAGGAAGTATTTAATATGTTGGAAAGAGAGAAAACAAAAATAGACCACCACATGCAGAGTTCATCAACAACTCTCTATTAAAAACAGACACGTACGAAAGAGCCATCAATTAACAAATTTGACATGCAACCATTACTTTAATTGCTCATAATATTTGGAGTATGTAAAACAATGTCTAAAATTATTCATGGACGGGGAGTGTTCATGATTTTTTATCACTAAAATAAACGACTACAAACGTACAGACAGTACGGTGACGGTGTATATCCAGTCAATTACACAAGGAGGAAAAGGAGTAAAAAATTTAAGGAAAAATATTAATTTTCACAATTACTCATAATTGATAACTAAAATGTCACAAGTGAACACTAAGAAAAATTACTAAATTCGATCAAATAAAAACTTGTGCAAATTACAAAAATATGGATTAAATTCAATTAAGAGAAGGTATGTAGGTGTCAAAACATTTGCAATATTAAAATATTAATTCATCTATATCTAATGACTAATTCAAAATGACAATTAACGAATGAGATTACTTGTATCAATTTTCGTGTTCCACATTTCATTATACAATATGAATAATTGACATGTGCAACGTTCTACAATATTAGAGGCGACGCATGTTAAAATCCAGCAAATTAAAATACTAGTAAAATACGAAAAATGGAATAAAAAATTAATAGGATGACCACGAATCTCAGGCATTATCTAAATAATTTCAATAACCAATCAACTTATGATCAAAGATTCGGTTGGGCCCTATTTTAATTATCCACCTTATCAATGTGGTTTTACTTATCAATTAATGTCTAAATTGGGCAACAAATTTCAGTAATTAACTAGAAATGTGTACTATTATAAAATTAATGGAAAATTGCATTTTTGGTTCTGTAAGAATGAGTTCAAATTTTCGGTCCTTTTTCATACACTTTTGATCCTGTAGTTTATTTATGTTAGTTTTAACGGATGAAATTGCATAAACCGTTAAAAATTTCACTTTTGATCCTGTAAGAATGAGATTAAATCACTTTCGATCTTTTTTCATACACTTAGTCACATAATAAATTTATGTTTGTTTTAACGGAAGAAAATTGCGTGAAAGTCACACATCCCTTAAAACTAGGGCTGGCAATTCGTGCTATCGTGTCGTGTTTCGTGTCGACACGATAGTGACACGACACGATAAGGCCAAACACGAACACGACACGATAAGGATCTGTGTCGACACGACACGAACACGATAATTTTCGTGTCAACACGACACGACACGATAACGACACGATAATTTTCGTGTCGACATGATACGATAACAACACGTAACACGATAACGACACGATAAGAAAATAAATCAATTTAAAATTGTATTAGATATATAAAAAATAATATATTTATATAAATATAATAAATTATAGTGTCATTATTGTGTTATTATCAGATACGTGTCATTATCGTGTCGTGTCATATCAGGTAAATAACAGGTTAACGGGTTGTTAACAGATTAATGGGTTACCTGTTAATTTTATCGTGCTTAACGGGTTGACACGAACCCGACACGAAATTTTCGTGTCGTTATCAGGTCGACCCAATAACGACACGAACCCGATAAGGCAAAACACTAACCCGCAATTTTCGTGTCGGATTCGTATCGTGCTATCGTGTCGTGTCGAAAATTGTCACCCCTACTTAAAACACACCCAAAAGCCTAATATCATATTAAATTTTTGGTAATATCACTAAAATTATAAAAGTACCAAATATATTTTAACAATTTATTTAAAATCGGTTAATTTACTTAAAATAATTTTATGATCTAAAAATTCAATCTATTATATATAAAATCAAAATTAAATTATTCAATTAAATCTGAAATTGATCTCAAATCAATGCAAAACAAATAAAAAGTATTTGGCTTGATTTTTTTTTTTTTTGTATTTTCAAATTATATGGGGTTAAAAATTAATTTAATTTTGGAGATTATATTTGAATATAAATTGTATATTTTTCAATTTTATATTTTTGTATATTCAAATTAATTTTCAAAATTAATTTTTAAATTTGTATTTTTTAAATATTTATGTTTTAATACAAGAAAAAAGTTATTTAAATTACATTATTTTTTTAGTAATTTTTAAATATATTCAAATCCTTGAATTAAAAAATTAGATTCTATAAAAAAAATTCAAATTATATAACTTAGTGAGATTTCTTTATTTATAGTAAAAAAAATTAATATTCTAAATTCTATTCATTTTATTTATATTTTAATTCTATAAGTATAATTTATTATTAGTTTTAAAAATATATATTTTTTAATTATAATTACTTTTTTAGAAATATTTTTTGGTCAAGGATATGAGGAGGTCGCAGGTTCAACACTTTGTGACCTCAACTTTTTATTTTTAACCCTTTTTACTAAATCCTCAACTTTTTATTATTTATTAATTATATTAATTAATAAATATTACCACTTTTTACCGTTTATAAAAGAACCCTTTTTACTAACTCAATAACATTTTCCACCTTTTTTTTTTTCTACTTTTCCATATTAAAGATTACCAATTTGTGAAAATTAATAGTTAGATATTAAAGATTACCACTTTTCATTTAAAAAGTAACGGTTTCAATTCAAAAACTATTTTACAGGACCAAATCTGCAATAAACAGAACCATTTACAAACCACAGGACCAAAAGTGATTTTTAAAAATTCCTATAGGACTAAAAGTGCAATTTTCCCCAAAATTAATATACGAGAATTAATTCTCAACCTCTCTATAAGTTCGGATGAGACGAAATTATTTCATGGTATCAGAGCCTAAAGGCTCACGTCCTGGGTTCGATTTCGGTTGAAAGCAACTTCACGTCTCCACCCATTTAATTGTCCACTCGATGGGCCTCCTCCCCAAAAAGGATAAGAGGTGATAATCCACAAATTCGAACTTTCAGATGAGACGAAATTCTTTCATGTACTAATTTGTCGTGCAATGATTTTTACTTCTTGAAAAATAATTTTTAAAAATCACCCTTATTAAATTTACTCATTTCACATAAATTTCAACAATTTACTATCAAAAAAACCTAAAAGAAACACATATTACTAATTAATTATAAATTTAAAAATTGATTTTTAAAATCATAAACGTCAACATTACAATATCTTTCTTTTTAATTCATAATATTTGTCAAAATTTCCATCCAAATTTGTCACCGGTCCTTGTCGAAAAAGAATACATACATAAATAACTAAAAATAAAACAAAACTAAGTATAAAATGTAGTAATCGACAAAGAATGACGGGTGACATGAAGACTTGATCGATGACCTATGCCCATTGATTTTTCGACAGGTACTCACCCCAATTATTCCAGTAATTAAAAGCTATTGAACTTTTTGTAGTTTATTCAAATGCACTGTATTCACGCGTCAACGTAGATTGGTTGAGTTTGAGTACGGAATTTGCTTTGGGATTTTTTTGCCCTATAATTTTTTGACATGTTGCCTCAAGACAGACTGTCAAGATTATCTTTA
The DNA here is from genome assembly GCA_963675135.1 of Galeopsis tetrahit. Classification (NCBI taxonomy): domain Eukaryota; kingdom Viridiplantae; phylum Streptophyta; class Magnoliopsida; order Lamiales; family Lamiaceae; genus Galeopsis; species Galeopsis tetrahit. The sequence continues at coordinate 4,419,210 of OY776120.1, forward strand.
ATTTAAATTTAATCATGATTGTTTTTATGAGATTGAAACTATACCACAATAATACAAAGTTGAAGTAAATTAATCGTTAACCAAACTCTTTTTTTATCACACATATTTGTATGTGTACTTTCTAGTACTATTATTAATTATATGATGTACGTATTGAATTTTTTATTCCAAAACATTTGAGATATTCACTGTAAGAAAATTGACTTTTAGTGATTGTCATTATAGCTTCTCTAGTTAAAAGTCTTTAGTGACGGTAATTGACTTTTAGTGAGAAGTCTTGTCATTAATTTTTAAATTCCTGTCACTAAAGTCTTTTAGCTAGAGAATAAATAATGAGAGGATGTTGTCACTAAAAGTAAGTTTTCTTGTAGTGATTTCAATATAAATCTTTTAAATTTTAACTTTACAAAATACGTCATTTACCTTTCAATTTTAATCTTTTTTACATCAATTTTAGTCTTTTATATTTTGAAGGAATTAGAATTGACAAACATAATGTCACATATATTAAAAATGTCACATCATTATCTCTCCTCTATATATATTAAAAAATAATAACAGCAAAAAATACTCTATACACATCTCATAATTCTAAAAAAAATGTATATAAAATAACTAAGTAACCCTTACATAAATAAAGAGTGAAATAATTTGAAAAAATAACTTGAAAAATATGAAACAAAATAAGTTTCACAAACGAAATCAAATGGTGTTGCAGTTATGAATGATCGATGTTAATTATGTGAATCTTATTTTCCTCTACTAATTGAAACGTATAACTAAATTTAATGATAATATCATCATTTTATGAAATAATCATAATAAATAAATATATTCAAATTAATTAATTAATTAGTTTGAAGTAGATGCAGATTTTTTTTTTAATATATATATAGAGGAGCGATTAATTAGTTTGGAGTAGGTACATATAATTTTTTTTATGTGAGGCTACTAACACCCCCATAAAATGTTATATAAACCTCAAATGTTATACATGCCCCACTAAAATTTAAAAATTAATTTTTATTACTAAACACACCCCAATTCTTTCCTATTTACCCTTTATCACTCAAAACAAATACAAATTGAATAAAAACTAAAAATATAATTTAAAAATCAACTAAATCATTAAAACTATATATAAATTTAAAAAATTTATTTAAAAAAAATTCAATAATACAAAAAACAAAATAAATTTTGAAAATATTTAAAAAAATCAACTAAATTTTAAAAACAAAATTGAATAAAAAAATCAATTAAATCCAAATAATATCTAAAAATATTAAATAAAAATTTATAAATAATTAAATTAAAAATGTTAATTAATGATTAATTTTTTTAAAACTAAATAAAATAAAGAATGAAAGAAAAATCAATTCAATAAAAAATAAATATTAAGAAAATTAAATAAAAAATAAAATCCTACTATTTTATTGATTTTTTTTTAAAAAAAAAAAATTACGTTTTATTGAATTTTTTCAATATTTTAATTTAATTTTTTTATTTTGTTTTGATGATTTTGTTTTTAATTTCTGATTCTCGTTAATTTTATAAGATTTCTTTCAAAACAAATTAATTAATTAATTTATCTTTAATTATTTTTAAAGATTTAGTTAATTTTTTAAAATACTTTTAAATTTTAATTACATTTTTTTCAAATTTTTTAAGTTATTTTTTTTAATTATTTTACTATTTATTTATAGAAGGGTTACTTAATCATTTTATATACATCTATTTTTATATTTAAAATTATGAGGTATGTATAGAATATTTTGGGGTGTTATTAGCTCTACTTTTTTTTTAAATATATATAGAGGAGAGACATATGATGTGGCATGATGATGTGACATTTTTAAATACATGTGGCACCAAGTTTGTCAATTCTAATTCCTTCAAAATATAAAGGATCAAAATTGATGTAAAGAAATATTAAAATTGAAAGGTAAAAGACGTATTTTGTAAAGTTGAAAGTTAAATAATTTATTTTGTAATGTTTCAAGTTTATAGGACTAAAAAAAAATCTCGATGTACGTATACATGTACACTAATAGTGAGTTTAAATTAATGATGAATTGTGTTCAAAGCCCTTGATTAGGGAAATATATATGTTGTTATTAATTTAGTGTTTATGATTAGAACCGTCAAAATGGGCTGGATCCTTTGGGTCGGCCTGTCTCTGTCTATTAATATAGTGGGTTGGATTAAGTATTAAAAAACCCGCTCAGGAGCAGGCCCGTACGGTCTTGATCGTACAAATTGCAGGTTTTGGTGGGTAGGACCGCGGACAGGGAGGGTTGGTCCGCCGCAAACATTTTTTTTATTTTTTATATGCGTACTGAGTATAGAAGTTCTATATTTTTTGAAAATTTTCAATCTTTAATTTGTACTCGCAATTGGTTGTATGATTTTGCATCTACTGATGAATTATATTACATTTTAAATCATATTTTATGTTTATTTTTCATATTCAACTATTTAACTATTATGTTTTATATGTAGATGAGGATTGTGCACGTACTGAAACAACTTTAATATTGAATGAAGGATCGTTATCTAATGCCATTGAAAATTGTGTGGATGAACAAGATTGAAATGAAGAGGACTTTGATGATGACATGAAATATGATTTTTAATTTAGAAAATGTTTGTGTATTTGAACTTAAATGACTATTTTAATATCTTATGTTTTATGTTGATGAACTTTGAACGCTACTTCATAACTTTATGTTTATGTTGATGAACTTTTTTATGTACATTTTATTTATTTGGACTATTTTATGGACATTATTGCTTGAATTTTAAGTTTATGTAAACTTTGTTTTTTATTTTTTTGTTAATTGTTTATATAGTGTTTAAAATATAATAATAATACATGTAAAAAAATAAATATTTAATAAAAAAATCTGTGAACTAGCCCGCCACCTGTCATGGTTGGGTTGACTATTTTCCAACCCGTCCCCGTTGTGGATCGGCCCGTCAAAGCCCGCAAAATGATGGGTTGAGGTGAATTTTGGACCGGCCCGCACCGTTAACCTGTTCTGACAGATCTATATATATATATATATATGGTACTCAATTTACAAGAAATTATAAGTGGTTTTTTTTTTAAGTACATAGGGGTAGTGTAAATGAGACGAGTCAAGCAGTGTGAAACTAGAATTCGACACTATTAGAAAACTCGACTCGAACACGAACCCGATTGAGTTTATTTTTTTAATTCAAGAGAAAATTTAAAATACACGAACTCGACTCAACTCGATACATTAAATAACATTAATTAAACAATTAATTTTATTTATATATAATTAATATATTAGGGGTAAAATTATGTGAGCTCGCTTAAACTTGATTAGGCTCGCGAGTCTAAAGAGTTTACTATTGTTGAGCTCGAGCTCGATTAAATTCGAGCCGATTTCGAGTTTTTCCGTTTATTCCAATGAAAGCTACACACACTACAAGAAAACTGCAATTTAGCCGCGAAAAAAATTGTCGCTAATTCTAATATTTTCGTCGCTAACGTGAATTAGCGATGAAATAAATTTGTCGCAGGATTTGTTGCTATACACCCGTCGCTAACGTGTTTGTGACAAAAAAAATTAATTTCGTCGCTAATATTAGCGATGAAAATTTGAGTTTCATCGCAAAATATTAGCGACGAAAATATGAATTTCATCGCAAAATGTTTGCAAGGAAAATCAAACATTTGTCGCAAACACGTTAGCGACGGGTGTATAGCAACAAATCTTGCGACAAAATTATTTCATCGCTAACTCACATTAGCGACGAAAATATTAGAATTAACGACAAAATTTTTTTGTGTCTAAAATAATAATTTCTTACTTCGTTAATAATTTTTTGCGATAAATATTTTAATTTCGTTGCAAATGTTAGCGATGAAACCCATATTTTTTGTCGCTAATATTTGGCTATGGATATCCGATTTTCGAATTGTTCTCTAAACCCACTTCCGCACTCGACCAACCCGACCCGCACCCAACCGACCCACACCCACACCCAACCCAACCGACCCACACCCGCACCCAACCGACCCACACCCACACCCAACCCAACCGACCCACACCCACACCCAACCCAACCCAACCGACCCGCACCCAATCCGCATACCCCTCCCCATTTTATTTAAATGAGTATTTATTTGGTGTTTGTGGGAATCGATCCCGGGTGGATGGGCATCCAGCTATGGGTGTCCACCACTCGGGCAGACAACTCTTTAGTTCAGTTTTTAATATTAATTATATATGTATTCAATTGTTACTAATTTAGTTAATTTTACTCATTTAATTAATTTATTTCACATATATTAATTGATTAATTTTTAACTTGTAACAATTATTTATATATATATATATATTGTAATTTTTAAAACAATTTCAATTGTAAAAAATCAATGTTACTTTAACAATTCCAAAAAAATAATAAATATTACATCCATTCATCATCATCTCATCTTTATGTCCATTTTCATTTGCATCTTCATATTTATAAATATTTTTATAAACATTCAAACTGATGTATATAAGACACAAAATTTTGGAGAATTATTAAACATTTAAACCGATTTTCTTGATTTAATATGTATAGTTGAAGTAGTACTCTTCCCTCATGCTCAGTAGAAACAACAACAAATAATTAATGAAATCAAGAAAATAGAAAAATATAAAACAAAATATATATAATGAAATCAAGAAATTATACCCCAAAATAAATCAAACAAAAAACTTAATATGTCAAATTAATGAGTGTAAATGAAATTATATTGATCCTATTATATTTCAAACATGATAGTGATAAAATCGTCTCTATTGTTTCACACTATGCATGCACTCAAACTTTTTTCATTTATTATGTTTAAACGACAACCATTTTTAATTCATGAGAATTAAACATGAAAATTTATATTTCATCACTAAAATATTAGAGACGAAATAGAATTTTTATTATTGTTCTGATTATTAACAATAAAATATTATTTTCCTAATAAGGTGATGAAATATTTTAATTTTCTCGCAAATATTAAATCCACAAAATTAGTCATACAAATTTCAACTTTGTCGCTAAAATATTAGCGACGAAATATAATTTTCATTGTTGTTCTGATTATTACCAACAAAATGAAGCAATTTGTTGCTAGTATAGCGATGAAATATTGTAATTTCATCGCAAAAATTAATTTCAATAAATTAGCCACGAAAATTTATATTTCATCGCAAAATATTAGTGACGAAATATAATTTTTATTGTTGTTCTGATTATTAACAACAAAATGAAGCAATTTGTTGCTAATATAGCGATGAAATATATAAATTTTGTTGCAAAAATTAACTTCAAGAAATTAGCCACGAAATTTTTTATTTCATCGCAAAATATTAGCGACAAAATATAATTTTCATTGATGTTTTGATTATTAACAACAAAATGAAGCAATTTGTTGCTAATATAGCGATGAAATATATAAATTTTGTTGCAAAAATTAATTTCAAGTAATTAGCCACGAAAATTTCTATTTCATCGCAAAATATTAGCGACGAAATATAATTTTTATTGTTGTTTTGATTATTAACAACAAAATGAAGAAATTTGTTGCTAATATAGCGATGAAATATATAAATTTTGTTGCAAATATTAAATCTAAAAATCTAGCGACGCAAATTTCTATTTCGTTTCAAAATATTAGCGACGAAATATAATTTTCATTGCTATTTTGATTATTAACAACGAAATGAAGCAATTTGTTGCTAATATAGCGATGAAATATATAAATTTTGTTGTAAATATTAAATCTAAGAATTTAGCGACGAAATTTTTTATTTCGTTGCTAAAAATTGTTTTTAGCGATGAAATTTAGATTTGTCGCAAAATTTTCATCGCTATTCCCCCTATTTCTTGTAGTGACATTCTCTTTTGACAAATTATGGACCCTCACATATCATCTCTGATACATCTAATTATTCTATTTTAATTTATGTGTCTAAAATTTATGAATAACTTTCATTAAAACGGAAAAGTATTATATATTGTGACATGCAAGATTAGCCACGCCCACAATACATGCACACACTTCCACCTGAGAATAAAGTAAATTTTCTTAAGCAGTTTAGTGTGCAAGTTTTTGCGGTAGAGATGAAGTATCTATATAGAGAGTAGTAATTTATTTTTAAAAAAAATAAAAAATTGAAGCAGAATTTAACAATAATTTTTTAAAAAAATAAATTATTATATTAATAAAAATTATTTTACAAAAATCGATCTCAGACATGCATGACTATTTTTATATCGATTTTTAATATTTGTAACTATTCTCAAAATTGATTGCACATGCAAAACATGGAAGGATAGAGGTACATTCTAAACAACTAATTTTGTCTGTCGTTGTAGTGACATAATTAAGTACATTTATTATAACACAAAAACAGTTGTTAAAATAATTATTTTGATAGTGCATTAATTCTCAAGAAGAATCAAAAGGATGATTTATTCGATATGCATCTCAGTCCAATAGGTTAAAAAAATTAAAACCATAAATTCATTTAACTTAAAAAATTTAATTCTTAATTAAATCTCGCGGGTCTCAATTCGTGTCTCAATCAGTTCTATATATTAATAAATTTTACAAAAAATTGTGGATTATAAGTCTGAATCTGAATTGCTCAAAAAATTCGCGATCACAAACACGTGATTTACTACATGATCAAAATATTGTTACTACAAGTTCAAAGTATAACCACTACAAGGTCAAAAGTTTACTACTATATGTCTAAATATATTCTGGCAAATTCACCAAAAAAACTAATTGTACAAAATATTTTTGGACATGTAGTAATACAATTTTGACCTTGTAGTGATAAATTTTTTGTCTTGTAGTAACATAATTTTAGTCATGTAGTAGCATAATATTTTTAAAGTAGTAATTTTGAGAAGAAAAAAAAAAGTGTCTAGAATGTTTTTGAAAAAATAGTAATACACTTTTGATCTTATGTGACAAAATTTTGGTCTTGTAATAACATAATCATGTAATAGTAATACAAACACTTTTAGCATTTAATATTTGTGAACGAAAAAAAATATTTTAATTAAGACTGATCTGTGTTTGACCCATAAATTTTGATATAAATTTATCTTAATTGATCAATATTGCATAAAGTTTTTTGTTGAATCATGTTAACAATAGTTTCATTAATATGATCATCTTCATTTTGATATTAAAAAAAAAAAACTTTATGTGAATGGAGTGAATTACCTAAATTTATTTTATATTTAATTTGTACTTTTATGCATTATAATGTTTTTATTTTATTTTGCACATCACATACTTTAAGTAATATTGTTTCGTTAAAAAAATTATTTATTTATGAATAAAGTAGATAATAAAATAGATAAAATAGAGATGAGATAAAGTATATAGAGTATATTTTTTAAAAAATAAAACAAACACATTTTATGTGGACAATTTAAAAAAAAAAAAAAAAAACACACTTTGTGTAAACTAATGAATAATAGGTAATGGATAATTATGTTATGCATGAGTTTTTAATTATTTAAGTTATTTTATTAATTTTGTGTTTGATGCATAATTTACTTTCTTCTCATACAACTACAATGATTGAACAAACATTTTCAAATATGAAACATGTCAAAAGTGTTTTTCAAAATAAAATGAAGAGAGATTATATATTAGATACTATGATTGTCTATATTGAAAAAAAAAATTTAAAAATATTGATCCTGATTTTATTATTGTTGAATTTATCAAATAAAAAATTGCATGGCGCACAACTTCTGCAAAAAAAAAAAATTCTACTGTATTTATTTGAAACTTTTAACCCGTCCTAAAATTTACTCCTGACTCCACCCTTGATTGTCATCACCTTATTAATAAAGGAACTCGGTGCGTTATTGGACGGCGGCGCTGATAATGTCGGGACCTCACTAGTCTTGCATGGACCAAGCATGCAGACAAGTGTGTGCGTTTGTATTTCACTTAAATTTTCTGCCTCTCACTCTACCTAGCTACTTAATATTTTTGAAAACAATCATTAATGGGGCCAACAATAATTAAATTTTATGTTGGGGATTTCAAAATTTTAAATTTTTAATAACGTAATATAGTGATTTAATTTTACGTGTTCACTATAAAAAAACATGATGTTTAGTGGCGGTTTTTGTGACAAGAAACCCGTCGCAACACGTGATTTCTGATGAATTTTGAGTGGTTGCACAAAAAAATAAATTTGAACAAACTTTAATGATGAAATTCTCTCATTATAACTTTTCTGCCTAAAAATATTTAATGACGTAAAATTAACTTTTAATGAGACAAGTCATGTCAATAATGTCAATTTTCTTACAGTGTCGCGAATGTTTACGTCAATTATTTTGAAAATCGTTGCAATTTACGGTGGCTTGTTTCCATCGTATATATACAACGGCCTCATGGCCTTCAAATTTCTTAAGATGAATCTAAAATATTGGGACGAAGGAAGTATTATATTACTCCCTTATCGGATTCAAATGATATTATAATCATCTCAGTTCCATGTTTCATCTGTTTACGGAACGATACATTTTATTCGCATCATCAATGAATTATGTTTTATTTTATTTTACTTTTGGGTAAAAATAATTGGGGTTGAGTGCCTATACATGCCCTAGCTGCAAGGGAAAATGGGGGTTTTCAGGAATGTACGTAGCTTTGAGGTGGTAAAAAGAGAATCGCAACTTAACTAACTGATAAAATTAGACTTGTAACTATATATATAATTAGAAAGAGAATTTGATCGGATAATTGTGGTTTGTGTTTTTCTTTTTAGTTCTATCTGTGTAAATCATGTTATATAATGTACATTTGTACATAAAGCTCTATGTGAAGCAATATCATGGAGACAAAAAACTTGTTGAGATCGTCTCACAATTTTTTTTGTGAGATAGATCTTTTTTTACCTATATTCAAGATTTTTCAGTAGAACAATTTTTTTTTTTAGATTTTATATTAGTCAAATTAGTTCAGTGTATTTTTTAACTGCACTTTATAAAAAATATATATATATTTTTAATAAAAGTGACTATCACTTTTTACATTGATTAAAGAAGACCCGTCTCAGAGTCAAGGCCGCTCAAATATGAATTACATTTTGTGGGTTGGAGCTTCAAACTCTATGAGGGGAAAAAAGGAGGAATTTGAGAAATGTCCTTTGAGTTCCCTAGATTAATGTCAAATCCGTTCCATAAGTTATTATTTTATTATTTTTTAAATTGTCCCACGAATTTTTATTTAATTTTACATTCATTCAAATTGTATATTTTTCATCTCAAAACACTAAAAATTTGCAAAAATGTCATATTTAACATGTTAATTTCAGTTTTGAAATTAATACTTAGTTTAAAGGTTTAGCTTTAGCATGCTAAAAACGATACCGTTCCTTGTATTTTCAGAGGATTGGAAATGAAAGTATACAATCAAATACATATAAGATTAATTAATTCAAATTTACACATACATCCCTCTCTAAGTCCAAATTAATTTACGTACCCATCCCTATCTATACAAAAGTCTAAATATAAAATGTAATCGACAAAATTAATAGTGATGGGGTGACATTTTGATTGATGACTTATCACTTCCCCCATCTTGCATCTGTTGCTAATAAATAAATGCACTACTTTGTCCTTAACGTATAGATTTCTTTGAATACGCCATTTGCAGCGTGAGATTCAATGGTCCCCTTCCGTATAGACGGAAATTCAGATGAGTGTTTTCATGAGATAGAACTACCCCAATGATACAAAAAAATGAAATAACTTAATTATAGAAGGTAAGTAATAATTCAGGTACAATAATAATAAAAAATGAATTGCCCTTTTTTTTTTTTATTCCTAAAGTTTGTTGGTATTTAGTCCAAGTTGTTTTTGGCCATTAAGCCTTTACACAAGGGTCCAACTTACTGTTGCTCCAGACCCGGTCCTAATGTTAAGCCAACGAGGCGATCGATTCAGGTCCATAAATATTTCACTTTTTTAGGGCCCATTTTTTAAGATATACTTTATTTATATATATTATAATGTAAAATATTAATATAACTAACGCATAAAGAGAAGTGCTAAAAATAAAATAAAAAGAATTACTGAAGAAGGGAAAGAAAAACTAGGAGAAAAAAGTCTCAACAAATGTTTAATTCAATTTATATTTTTAAAGTTTTCACTTTTTCAATTACATCTTAGAGAGTCCAATTTACATCATTTTTTGTCCAATTTATATCATTTTCGTCGAAAAATTGAAATATTAAAAATTTCTAAAAATCTAATTAAAAGTTACTTGTTTTAAAAATAAAAAATTCTAAAAATCTCATTAAATTTTCTAAAAATTATAATAATTACATTAAAAATCTAAAAAATCTCTTAAAATTAAATAACTTAAAATCTTAAAAAATCTATTAATTAAAAATTAGAAATTCTATAATGTGTAAAAAAAATCTATATTTTTAGTCATTTAAAAATTATTTTACATTATGTTTTATAAGTTCATATAGAATAAAAAATAGGAAGGGACGGGGCCTTTTTTTAAAGTTCGATTCAGGCCCAGATATTTCTAGGACCGGCCCTGTGTTGCTCTTATAAGTTGTTGACAGTCTTCCCATTTATACTGAGTCACTCTCTATTGTTAATGACGCGTGATGAAAACAGACACTAGAGTAGTAAGGTTTGCAATGCATGGCGGGGGAAGGGTGTTCGTGGTTGTTTGTGCGGCGCTAGGTTTGCAGTTAATGCATGTGTCCACCTTTTTTGACAAGTAAATCTCTAAGACTATGACTTTACAACAAATAATAATTACTACATATAGTCATTGTGACATGCAAGATTAGCCACGATACACACACGTATATATGCAATTATGTGCACACTTAATTTCCAATCGTTGTCCGTAGAATTTTCAATCATAAGTCCTTCTAAATACTGTGATCTTCTTTTGTCTTGTCTGAGGAGTCAAAGGAACTCTTGCACTGATTTTCAAATTTGGATTATAGTATAATCTTAGCTAGAGACATTTTTTTCTTTTTAACTAACTGTTTATCATAACACCTAACTCCGAAGAGTTGGTCTAGTGGTATAGACTTGAAACTTAAGAGTGTACTTCTTTCTGATCTCAGGTTCGAAACTTTTAAGATGTGTTTTAAATGGAGCCCCCGCAAATGAACATTAAGATTGGTCCCCAAAATTGGTCGATTCATAAATAATTTAATGTGAAAGTTGTTTAACGGTATTATACTAATAGATAAAATATACTGTAGTTAGTTGGGAGAGAATATGACAAAAAAGATGTTTTTGTGTAAGAGGGGTAATGAACATATGATGTAATTTTGATAAATTTGAAGGAGAAAATTGGAATAAATAATTTTTTATTTTTTTTTTACTTATGTCGGCTATCTTTGTTGAGATGAAGGTGTTAAATGTTTTAATATGGTGTAAATGCATATAATATAATATTCCAAATATTACAGTTAATATGGCTACCTAACTTTTTTTCCTTAATTAATTATTTTGGGCCAGTGAGGGAAGGAGATGGTATTAATTTTCCAATTAACTGCAGAATTATAGCAAGTTTCACTTGATTTTTTTTCAAAACGAGGATCTACTTGACACTAGGACACATGCGTATATGATGTAGTTTTACTCCTAATAAAAAGAAGAATACACTCATTATATATGTATAATTATAATATATATATAAATATATTAATATTATATTACCAGATTTATCAAATACATCAATATATATTTAATCTATTGAACTCATTATATATTAATATATTAGAAATGATGATGTTGAATTATATTAATCTATTGTTATTGGATTGTGTCATCAATTATATATATTAATCTATTTGTTATTGGATTGTTATAAGTGATATAGTATTACAAATTTATAAAAAAAAAAAAAATACACAGTTGCAACTGATGCGCGTGAAACTGACTCAATTCCGATAGGAAAGATCATGCCGCTGATGAATTTTCTCCGTGATATCAAATTCGTAAGACGGGGTTTAAATATAGAGATTGCAACCTACGATTTACATTTGATAAATTTAATTAATGCACAAAATATGATTACATTTAATTACTAATATATAGTTTATTTTATTTCACGGTACTAGCTAAAATAAGATAAATTTAAGTAAGAGTCTTGACACGAGCTAGCTAGCTAGGTTGGATTGTGTGTTTAGTGGTAGTAAACGATGCACGTCATACATATCACTAATCGATAATGTATTTAAATACTCCTCAAGGCTTCATTTTAGGTTACGCACAATATATATATTATTAATTTATATATAGGATATGGAAAAAAATAAAAATAATAGTTTAGGAGTGAGGAAAGGTGCATGGACAAGTGAAGAAGATAATCTGTTGAGGAATTGCATTGACAAGTTTGGAGAAGGGAAGTGGCATAAAGTGCCTCTCAGAGCTGGTAATCACATATAGATATTTAATTAGCTTAATAAATTGCATTTATATATATTTGTTTTTGTGATATGATTAAAATTTGTGATTAATACTGACAGGGTTGAACAGATGCAGGAAAAGTTGTAGACTTCGATGGTTGAACTATTTGCGACCAAATCTCAAGAGAGGGTACTTTAGTAAAGAAGAAATTGATCTTGTTTCAAGACTACATAAATTGTTAGGAAACAGGCAAGTCTTCTTTCTTCCATTAATCTCTAATCATGACTTGGAAGATGCATGAAGGTAGTTGATAAAATTCGAACTCCATAATAAGTAGTCAGCAGAGTGCTCATTTACAACCATTGTGTCATATATATATACAAGTATAGCTAGTTTAAATTAATTAGTGGAGTTGATTAATATACTATATATATATATATATTTTTATTTTTTTTTATTTTGTGAGGGTGGGTTTTTAATTAAGTCTTTCACCAGTCTCTGTCTCCTTAATTATCTCATTCCATACTTGTCTAAAAAATACAGTACACATGATCGCATGAGAATTAATTAATTAATTAATTAAGCCTCATCACTTGATTTGGACGTACATTTACTTAACCTAATGATCTAGATACAATTTTTAATTACGAAAATCTTCATATTATTGTTACACTTCAAATTAATTTTAAAAAATAATAATAATGTATGTACGCAGATGGTCGCTAATTGCTGGTAGAATTCCCGGAAGAACGGCCAACGACGTGAAGAACTTTTGGAACACGCATATTCTCAAGAAGTCAAAGTCAACAGCTGAAAAAAATTTAGAGACGAAAACCTTAGAAATCGAAAAACACGTCGTAATTAAACCCCGACCTCGGACCTTCTCCAAATCGAACGAGAAGGCGTCTTCATCTTCATCGTTTTGGCTACCCGATGATTGGAAAAATATTGATGAGGAATTTCCGTTAATAAACGATATTAATAATGTCCCATTTTCGGGAGAGGATCTGGACGAGTGCATTCGGCGGTGGCTTGACGGTGACGAAGAAACTCCGATGGTGTCATTGGATGGCGGCGACGACGTATTGAATCAAAAGATTGCGGAATTTACTAGTTTAGCCGCAGATGTATGTCCGGGACCTTATTAGTAGTAATATTAATATATTTTGGTACGTTGTTTGCATGAAGAAGCAGCCTCTTTCAAATTTTGACTTTCTTTAGGCTAAAGAACCATCAACTTGTTTGTTTCAATATTAGTTTCATTTCTCTAGATTTTACATTTTGAGAATTTTAAAATTTTACTAATAACTTGGAGTAATATGAGTTTGTTTTGGGATTATTTGTATTTCATTTTATTGAAAGAATTATGTCTCAATATTTATGTTAAATTAATGTATAAAATTCACTAAAAAAAAAAAAGTTGTTTAGGAAAGGTTTTTGTGACGAGGAAACTGTTGCAACAAGTGATTTTCGATGAATTTTGAATGATGACCAAAAAAAAAAAAAAAAAAAAACGTTTGCAATAAATAAAATAGTCGCAATTTACGACAAATTATTTTCAATATTCTAACAAGTATCGTATTCTAACTTATTCAATAATCTAACATCAATTAAATAACATATACTCCAATTAAAGACGTACTCCGATCAAGTATCATCCGACAAGTTTTGGACGAGGGAGAAGAGAGAAAGAAAAGAGGTGTACGAATTACAGAAACAATAAATTGTTGCCATTTATGAAAAAAAAAATTTAATTAGTGAACACGGATTTACAACGGTCTACAAATTAATTTGTCGCCAATTTTTCCGCATTAACACAAAATCAGGGTTATTTACGCTTGTTTTGCGATAAAACAGCTATTGTAAATCCAAAATGGTAATAATTGTTGTAAATCAAGTAGTTGTCTTAAACCACATCAACTTATGACAATTTTTTCATCGCAAATTCTACCTAAACAACTTACAATGTTGTGTAACAGAGTATTGAGGTAGAGAGAAATTGAAAAGAAAAAAAATGCAGTGAAAAGTATAAAGAGAAAAGATAGAAAAAGAAATATAAGAGATAGAAAGAGATGCTGGAATATTAAAAAAAAAAAAAAAAAAAGGAGTAAATTAACCAGTGACGTCCACGATGACAAAATTAGTAACTTGAAGAGGGACGGGAAAACACGTTATTCCAAAAATATCATTAAAGTTTGTACAATATTCCATAATTTACACTCACACAAGACCCTAAAAAGGATAAAAAATATATGCCTCCCTAAAAAGGATAAAAATATTAATAAAAATTATTTTAGAAAAATCGATCTGAGACATGCATGACTATTTTTATAAAGATTATTATTATTATCATTTTTATTTTTATTTTTTTGTAACTAATCCAAAAATTGATTGCACCAGCAACACATGGAAGGATAGAGGTACATTTTCTTGCAACTAATTTTGTCTGTGGTTGTAGTGACATTAATTAACTATATTTATTATTTTCCACTACTTAATAATAAATGTAAATCCATAAAATGGTGTGAACAATAGTTTCATTAATATGATCATCTCCATGTTAATTTTAAAGATTTATGATTATAATAAAAATAGGCCTTTTTTAACCAGTAGAATTTAAAGTGATTTACGTTAAAAAAAATTAAGTTTTGGTATTCGGTCCAATGATCGACTATTTCGAAGGATCAATTTCACCGTCCAGTCGTCCACTTGTGGAGGTCTCATTTATAAACTAACTCCATAATCTGAGATTTAGAGAGAAGTACATTACTAAATCTCAAGCATATACCACTAAACCGAGTTGACTGAATCTAACTCATTAATTGAAAAGCAAGTAGCGCATAAATCAATTTAATAATGTATTATCTAAATGATTTGTAATTAATTTTTAATTCAAATGTATTTAGAGTAATTTTTGGGCTAGTTTTATGTGAAATATTTCATACATGCATTTGATCATACTAATTTAATCAAGTTAAAATTCTAAGTCCATTTAACTCAAAAGACAAATTAAGATAATTTTAAAAAATTTGCGGATCATAAGTCGGATCAGGGTTGCCCAGAAAATTCACGGGTCGCAAACAGGTGGTTTACTACATGACCAAATATTGTTACTACAAAGTCAAAAAATTATCACTACAAGACCAAAAATTTAATACTACATGTCAAAGCATTCTACAAATTCACCCAAAAAATTAACTGTCGAGAATATATTTGGACATGTAGTAATACACTTTTGACCTTGTAATGATAAATTTTTGGTCTTGTAGCCGAATAAGTCAGAATTGTTTTAGTAATTTTGCTTAAAAAAATAAGTGTCCAGAATATTTTTAGACTTGCAGTAATACACTTTTGGTCTTGTAGTGACAAAATTTATGTCATGTAGTAACATCGTTTTGATCATATAGTAAGATAATATTTTGGAGCGAAAATAAATACTCCGTATTATAATTAAGGTTGACCCGCATTTGACCCACGAATTTTAACTTAATTGATCAATATTGCAGGTATGCAATATTGCACCTTTTTAATTTAGATTTAAAAAATAATACTCCTTCTCCTTTTTAATTTAGATTTAAAAAATAATACTCCTT
The DNA here is from genome assembly GCA_963675135.1 of Galeopsis tetrahit. NCBI lineage: Eukaryota > Viridiplantae > Streptophyta > Magnoliopsida > Lamiales > Lamiaceae > Galeopsis > Galeopsis tetrahit. The sequence goes on from OY776120.1 coordinate 4,435,259, forward strand.
CTCCTTTTTAATTTAGATTTAAAAAATAATACTCCTTCTCCAATTTCATTATTATTACTACTTTCCTTTTTTTTTTTTATCCAACTTTATTATTCTCATAACACTTCAGCACACTCAAATCTCAAAACAAAATATAGTCTAGGAGACCATCACATGCTGCATTTCGTACCATGGTGAAAAATATACGGTTATTTTTATAATAAAATAGTATCACTATTAAAGTTTAAATATAAGTGATACATCTACATTAAAATTGTGATATGAAATGGATTACAATTCGTGCATAAGTTCTTATGCAATCCCAAAATAATTAAACCATTCACATTGGAAGTTATTCGAAATTAATATACAACAATTAATTTTCACCTCTTTGAACTTTTAGATGAAACGAAATTCTTTTAAAAAGTTAGTATTTTTGACATTGCATTTCGTGATCATAGTCCACTAATTAACAAAAAATAAAAAAGTGCATACATACTTACTTAGATGGCTAAAAATTGCTACTTTTATCCGAGTCAGTAGAGAAAATTAAAATTTCTAACTTTGTCAAATTAAATTATGCATATAAATTCGTGGGTCCTAATATAGTTTTATAGTTTAATATATATGTGTACCCCTCATAGTCGACATAATTAATATTGACCTATAATATTCATTAGTTGATATAGTTAATATTGACCTAACATATTATAATATTCATTATTCTGTATCAAAATAACTCAGCAATTCCCCACGCTTTTTTATACTCCCGGACACTTTGATTGAATTGGATTTTCTCCCAAAGATAAAAAATTAAATGCATAAATAAAAAATTAAAATAATTTAAAATCTATCTTAAAAACACTTAAACCCGAAGAGCAAACACAAAACTTGGTTTAAAAATGTCCAACCAATTCTGCAACAATTACATTTATCATATTTTATATTAGTAGTTTATAAGATACTACTGTAATATTTTAGAATTTATGAAATTCATCACCAATATAACTATTAAAATACTTCAACTAGAGTTTGGAGGCATGTTGGATTAAGAAATAAACTAATGAATGAAGCTTCTTTATTTTTACTTTCAAAAGTGACTAATATTTCAACTATTTTCTGCATTTCGAGGGCTGAAACAGGTAGTGAGGGAACGAAAGAATTTATACAATCAACTTGAAAGCCATTTCACAACATATCATGAATCCACCAAACCTTGGCACATAGATACAAATAATCCAGCATTTTATAGATAGAACTTACTTATACGGTTCCTCCCCAAAATTAACACAGTCCAACCAATGCAAAGGACGACGCGTTAACAAAACCACGACATTACATAAAAACCAAAATTCCCTCGGGATATAATATCGAAAAATTGTTCAAGATATAAGAAAAGGCATTTTTTAATCAAAATTTCACTAGTGATTCAGGCTCACACAAATTCAATTTCTTTCCTAAATTTCATCTGTAAAGTAACAGTTTGCCTACCTACCGTGTGCCCTCTTCCTCTTCTTTGCCTTCCTATTTCCATGCTTTCCCTTTGCTTTTAACATCTCTGCAGGTTGCTTCCGTTTCTTGCTCTTCGACTCCTGGTCATCCTCAGACTCACTGTCTTCTTCCTCAAGACTGACGTTTAATGAATTGTCTTCGTCAGAGCTGAGAACAAAGTCCTCAACGATGTCCTCATCTTCACCTGTCTCTTCTGTGTGTTCAATACTCTTCATTTTCGCAATTTTCTGAGGCTTATGCCTAAACCAAACAATACATTAGATACATGCAAAAAAAATTATCGCGTGTGTGTGTAGAGAGAGAGAGAGAGAGGGAGTACTTGGTTTTCTGCTCAGGTACCAAGAGACTGGCACTTTCTTCGTCTTCAGAATCGTCAAACTCATCATCAGATGATATCTTGCTTCCAAATTTGGATGAGCGGTCTCCAACAAGCACACTGGAAAATATGCATATCTTGTAAAGTCGTGAAGCGATAAAAGATCACAATTCAGTACAATAAGAAAAGGACATATGTAATCAACCTGGATTCCTTAAACGCATCATTCCTTTCCTGTGCTCTCTGTCGTAGTGTGACAACATACTGAGACAGGGGGCTAGCAATCGACTCTCTTTCGTCCTAGTATAACAATAAATCAACAAAGAAGCAATCTGTTTTAATAGATCAACTTAATGCAAACGTATACTGAAATATCAAACTACAAATACAAAGAGTATATGGCAGATAAAATACGCATGTATACAACAAAGAAGCAATCTGTTTTAATAGATCATCTTAATGCAAACGTATACTGAAATATCAAACTACAAATACAAAGAGTATATGGCAGATAAAATACGCATGTATACTCTTTAATTAATAAAAGTATGATAATTGCACTCTCACAATGGTTCAAATTAAATGTAGAAAGAGCAAAACGACAAATTTGGCAGGTTTATCAGTGTATGCATTCTCCCTTCTTTTAAAAGGATTTAAAATCCTTAGCTCTTACGTTCATTTTAGGCAATGATGCAATGGGAGACTATGAGAAGACACAGAGTAGGCCAAGAAACATCCAAAATTAATTCTCCTGAACAGTAGAAATGATAAATATGTATATATCTGTGCACGCTAAATGAGTGTACTAAATGGAAAACAAAACATAAATCCATACCATTATGTCTAAAATATCTAACAGGGAATGTGAGCTAATAAGCTTACAACATATTTGTGGATAAAACACTCCACCGAATATTCATATAATCTCCAGGAAAATAGTAAAAGGAGAATGTTTTTCCATTAGCATAAAATTTAGATGTCTTAATTGCATCAGTCAAAATAATTTTAAATAAATCTTCAAATTATTTATGAACAAAGATAAATCCAGACATTGCAACAATATCAAAACTTCAATTATATGTCTAATATATGGATTGCAATATCAGTACTGATGGTAAACAATTAAAATAAGTTAGTATCATGCAATTCCATTATCCAATAGCACTAAGAAGGATTACTAAATATATAAAAAATAGATAAATTAATAAAATAAGAGGGAAAGTTAGATAAAGAACATAGTGTAAACAAGTTTAGCAAACAGCTTGCAGTCAAGGAAAGGATTATTTGTGGAAACTAGAAGTAAAAGCAAGTTGTATTTAAGGAATAAAACAAAATAAGTTCAAACCTCAAGGAAAGATGGAGCTGCAGCGTCATTTGGCAAGAATGAAATTGTTGTCCGCTTCTTATTTACAAAGTCAGAGTTCGACTCAATCTACAGCAGAAGGCAGCAGAAAAATTAGTCCAACCAACATATATTAAGTAAAAATAATAATTTGCATTATTTTCTGCAAGCCAAAGAAAAATATGAGTGTTAACCATACAAGAGAATTGTTAAGGTCTGCTTGAGGAGCTCATCCCGATGATATATATTTTAGGTTTATCTTATTTGAAAGATGACAGTTCCAAATGTAACAATTAAAATGCAGAATAGAATGAGCTAAGTCAATAAACCTGACGAAGGAGATGCCTAATTTCTCTACGAAATCTCTCGACCTTTGTGGATTTACAGAAGTTCCGTAATCGAACACATGGAACAAAAGACAACTCCAGAAAGGCAATAGAGTAACTCCATTGAGAAAGATGCTCAGCAAGTTCCTCAACCAGAGAGTAAACACAAGCCTCTTGAAATGCTCGGGTTTTCAAGATTGATTTGCTAACCTATTTCAGAGAATTCCAGATTCGTATTAAAAGCTGTGTTATGATCATAAAATATGGAAAAGAACCATTTTAAAGAGTACCTTCAGGGTAGAAAACAAATCAACAGCTTTGCCCACACCTCCTGAAGGAGGTTTATGCAATTCTTTTACATTTAGCATGTCTAGAAGAAGCAGAGAAACAGGAATGAATGAGCCCGTTGAAGCGCTGATACGGTTGAGCATTCTCACACATCGTAATCTTACAGGAAAAAAAGAAGCAGAAGGAGCTAAACGAGCCACTCCAGTGATAATCTGAGTCAATGGATAAGCAAGGGGTTTCAAATCAGCTTCTGCGCTACATGCACAAATAACTCCTGTCCAGAGCTCCAGGCAATTCATAAACTTCCATTGATAAACTTTCCGAAACATTTCCTGCAAGGAAGAAAGGACAGGTTGTATTACACGGAAAAAATTAAGAATAGAATATTAGAAGTTCAAACTAACAACCAATCCAAGGATCAAGAAAAAAGGCTTAAAAGCTGCTAAAATCACCACCTTTTTGCAAATTGTAATCTAATCTAAATTGCTTTTAGGTGGAACAACGACGGTTGGGTAGTTACTAGGGAGAACGACGTCGTTTGGTATTTAAATTGTTGTCAAGTAGGATGAAATGACAGAAATGAGCACGAATCAATCTGCCCGGAAGTTTGAATTGAAAAAATAAAATAAAAGTTAAGGTTTTATTTACAAAAGTAAAAATGTACATACTTAGATTGCAATTTGTGAAGAGTTATCAACAATTAAGCCTTAAAATATTAGAAGTTCAAACTGAACACCAATCCAAGGATGAAGAATACAAGGAAGTAATTCTATGTTAACCAACACTAAACCTTTTTTGAAGAACTGGAAGGTGCTTCTTTTCCCTTCTCTTTCTTGGAATTTGAAGGTTGAGCCTTCCCCTTGCTATTAGCTTTCTTCTTTTTTGTGGAACACGAAAGTGTTTCTTTTAATATCATTGCTAACTGGCGGATGTAAACAAAAGCATGTTGATATGCAGATGGTACATCAACCCGAAGAAGTTCTATAATGCAATTGCTGAGAAATTGGATGTGCTGCAATTTGGTCGCATTAATAAAATGGCAATTCAAGACATAGGCCTTATACATTCCTCTGATGCAATCATCCAGGCAGTCAGAACCAAGTCGTATGCAAGAGTCTCTTAAGAATAAAAAGGAGACAACTGGGAGTGCGCCACTTCCTGTACCCCAGAAATGAAGAGCAACCTGAAAGTATCAAAATATCTACATAAAACAGATTCTTCTACAGAGAGAGAGACCAACAAACTAAGATAATGTAAAACTCCACAATCAGCTCCTAGCAAAATTTTGAAGAAATATCCGGTCACACTTCTCTCTTTTCATGCCACATGCACTTTTTACGCAGTTAAGGATTACATGTTTGGCAGTTTACATTAAAGTGAGAAGACTAAGGTCATTCACTAGCTTACGATTGACTGAAAGCTCAATTGTCAAACAGAGAAAAAAATTGATCAGGATCATTCATTTAGCAATTAAATAATACATAGAACTAATTAGTAGGCCTCATTTTGGTAGGCCATTACCAACGTGAAGAGGAAAAGAAAAGAAACAAACTTGATGCAGGCCAAGGCTTAAAGAATTCCAGATGAAAGTTTGAAATAATTCATGAGTTACTATTGTGAAACTTTGAAATAAGTCCAAGTCTAACTATAAAATATGTCCATTCTCGAGTAGGTAAAGAATGGGAAAAGGAAAAGAAAAGAAATAAACTTGATGCAGGCCTAGGCTTAAAGAATTACAGATGAAAGTTTGAAATAATCCATCAGTTAGTATTGTAGTATTGTGAGCCTTTGAACTAAGTATAAGTCGAACTATAAAATATGTTCATTCTCTACTCCTTTTTTTGTGTCCCAAAAGAAAACTTGTCTTTCTATTATTCCTTCATCACAACTTCACGCGATTAAAAAATGGTGGTTCTAGCCAATTGGAAAAGAATATTTCTAAGAGAACCTTCATAAGTGGTAAACAGAGAGAAACAAATCAAACTGAGGCATACCTTAATGTACTTTCTTAAAAGAGCCGGAAAAGCAGCCAAAAATAAAGATGAGAACTTCAGGCGGCGTAACATGAAAGCTATCATTTCATTGTCGGTCATTTGGTTCAAAACATGCAGAGCATTTCCGAGATATGACTTCACCAGATGATTATAATTCTTCCATCGCCTTGTTGTCATCAGCTCCATAACCATCTCTTTTTTTCCACCAGAAGCAGGTAGTTTTAGCAGTCCTCTAAGAATTCCATCCATTTCATTTAAAACAAACACCATTATCTTATTGAAAACACTGCTAGACATGGTGCTGAATTTCGCCGTTGGGTCATCGCCACTATCATCACCATAATGGCAAGCACTGCGAAAAGCCCTCAAAAGGGAACGAACAGCTCCCACTTTAGCCCCATCACGGACTGCATCACACCAAGAATCAACCATTGCGCTAGTTATCACATTTTTTGAAGGCTCATCATCCTGTGAAGCTTCAGGATCACTATGCTCAGCCGTATCATCAACTTCGTCTTCCTCGTCTCCCTCAGTTTCAACAGTATCCTAGAATATTGAAAGAGAATACAAGTGATTATTATGTTTGATTCATAATCATTCATTACAAAAAATGGGAGTTTGGAGGCTCACATCCAAGTCCTCTTCGTCGAATTCTAAAAGCTCCTTGTCATGTTCTTTCAAGAATTCATAGAACTCCGGATCCTGCAAATGCCAATGGTTAAATATACAAGCTATAAATTCAATTGCCAACAGATCGTTTGAAGGGTCCGCAAAAAAGATCTGATAGCCAGAAATTAAGACTAGTAGATTTGACATGAAGTGCTCCGAAATAATGTTGGGGCATTCATTAAAATAAAATTTAAAATCAGCACAGCACAACACAGAAGGGCACTCAAGATATACAAATATTCTTACAGAACATACAGTTCAAACAGTGAAAAAATGAAGGGAAAAGGACCTTCTCTTGAAGACTTTTCAATGTCCCAATGTGGTCTTTAGCTTCTTTCTTGTCCATTACCACGCTCTTTTTCACTTCAGTTTTGCCTTTCTGCTTCTTGCCTGCTCACATCAAATTGAACTTTAATGAATACATTATACATTTTTTGTCAACTTGCATGTGATATACAATTATGCTGAACGAATAACAGAATCACAGAAGAGATATGCAACATGAATAGCCACGAATTTGTTCTTTGAAGCAATTTCAGGAAAAAACATAAAAATTCATATACCTTAGTTCCTCAACTTCAACAAAATAGTACTACATGAAATTGAAATCAAACTCGAGGAACTGAAATCAAATTATATTAAACACAGCAAGTGAAATCGAAAAGAAAAGAAAAAAAGAGGAAATTTACTTTGAGATGCCATTGAATGGAGTCGAGCGTGGTCGTAGGCGCTGCTTCAGGAGGTGAGGGTTTCAGGACGTCGGAGGCACGGCTAAACCCTCGACGGCGGCCGTGATGGCTTCTGGTGAATGAGTGAGTGAAAGGGAGGCGGATGATATTAGGGTGTTCCCTTCTAACTATAGTCAGGTCAAGCTACTCTTTTCCAAAAAAAAAAAAGGACAGGGTAAGGTATTTATATTCCAAAAAAAAAAAAAAAAAATTATAGACGGACATCGGACGACTAAAAACGCTAAATGAAAAGTTTATACACGGATGGAAGGAATATTAATGTTGGAAAAAATGATTGTTATTTTTATTAAAAAATATTATTAATTTTTATTTAAACATGAGTATATTTTTTACATCGAGAATTTGATTCAAGAATGAATTTTGTGAGACAGTATACCCAAGTCCAACTCTTATTCAAAAAATTTCATGAAAAGTTCATCAATATTTTCGAGTCCCTAAATCTATAACTTCTTCGAATATTGTAAATGAAACAAACTAAAATTCATCTTAATAAAATTAAGTTAGTCTAAATGGAGTTCATAAAATTCATATTTACAAACCAATCACTTCTCTACTCCTTATCAATTCAATACTAATTTTTTGACCACTTATCCTCCCACATGGCAAAAAAATACTCCCATTCCAATTTTAAAATGCTCACTGAGTACGGATTTTAATAAATATTAATTAATTTATTTATAAAATAGATAAATTGAGGGTACAGATTTTAATGAATATTAATTAATTTATTCATAAAATATATAAATTGAGGGTATGATGGGGGTATTCTGAGGTCAATTTGTAAATAAAATGATTGTTTGTTAAATAAAATGATTGTTTGTAAATAAAGTGAATGACAAAGTAGTAAATAAGTGATGGTATGAGGGTGAAGATAAAGTAGTATGAATAGTATTATTTCAAAAAATGGTATGAACATAATAAAATTATTATTTCAAAAAATGGTATGAACATAATAAAATTGGACAATAAAAAAAGAAAGTGAGAATAATGAAATTTGAATTAGTCAATATATGAGAAGAATATCATCTAATTAAAATAATTGAGTACATTGAAATATATCTAATAAAGATATATTTATATTTCATGTTTTTAAAAATTCATAATTTTACATGTGAATATTTTAGTTTATTTTACCTTAATTACTTATATTTCAGTATAAAACATTTCATATGAAATTCAGAATACATATGACTCAAATATTAAAATAAAACTATTTCATTTTAAATCGTACAAAAGAGACTTGATTAAAAAAATCAACAAATAGTAGTAGTATATAAGCCCAACAGCCTTTATTTTTTAATATAAAGCCCAGCCCACCAATTTCGACCCATGAGAAATTGAATCAATTGATCGGCGTCGGAGAAAAATCAGAATTCAATCAATCCATTGATATACTCTGCAATCTTCGAACGAGAGACACCGGCGGATTACCAATCCTCTACCTTTCTCAATTGTTCTGGAGTTTCTGATCCATCAATTTTTCCTTGCTGTTGCAAAAAAGAATCACGGCTTTACTAAAATCCCTTGATTACTTCTCTCAACCCCCAACCGTTCAAATTCATCGGAGACTTTTAGCTTTGAGCCTTGCGGTGGACGACAAGCACCAGATCCCATCCCCGCACGGCGGCCGGGGTGCCTTACCCTCCGAAGGCGGCTGCCCCTCCGATCTCCTCTTCCTCGCCGGCGGCGGACCCTTGTTCGCCGTTTGCTAACTCTGACCTTTTTTTTTCTCTTTTGTATATCCATTAACCTTTTCTAATTGCTTATTTAATTTGAATTTATAATTATAAAAATCTAGAGGGAGAGATTACTTTGTATAGTGTTCGTACGGGGAGGATGTTGACTATAAAGAGGGTGCCAACGGTGGTTTCCAACCACCAGGAGAATGCTTCTTCTGAAGACCTCCTGGGTATTGCGCATGGCTGCGGCCGCAATTGCCTCGGAAAATGCTGCTTACCTGGTACACTCTCGCTCGAATTTTCATTGTTGATCACACTGTTTTTGGAATTTTAGTTGTTTATGACATTGTGTTGTGGAATAGCTGCACGGTTTTCTTGTTTTTACTACCATTTTTGTTTGAAGATGCTTAAATTTGTTTGTTTGGGTCGTCGTTATAAACAAACCATGGTCTAAGCAAATGGATGCACGTTTATTAATAAGCAATTATCGAACAATCGAATAGCACAAAAAAAAAAAACACTTTTGAGGGGAACTGTTATGGTTAATGTGTTTAAATAGTCCATCAAGTTTTGTCGTTTCCCGAATTTATTTGAGGTAATCTAGTTTTGTTTTTAAGAGAGACTATTATGATGATTAATGTGTTTAGATAGTCATTTCATCTTTTTCCCGTTATCAGACTTTTTTTGTTGTAATGTACCTTTTCAGTTTCCAAGCTACCTCTCTATGCTTTCAAGAATGCTGAGCAACAGAAAGTTGACGAGGATCATGGATCTTGTGATGGCAGATGTTCTCAAATGTCCTTTCTGAACAATCTGTTGCTAGGACAATGGGAGGATCGCATGAATAGGGGACTATTTAGGTATGATGTGACCTCTTGCGAGACAAAGGTCATCCCTGGGACGTATGGATTTATTGCACAGCTGAATGAGGGGCGTCACCTTAAGAAACGGCCAACTGAGTTTCGGGTTGACATGGTTCTCCAGGACTTTGATGAGAAGAAATTCAACTTCACTAAAGTGGGTCAAGAAGAGGTGCTCTTCAGGTTTGAGTCGAGCAAAGATGATCATACACATTACTTCCCTAGCTCCTCAATTGATTCTGAGGAAGGTTCACCCAGTGTTGTTGCAATCAATGTAAGCTGTTATAATTAATTTTCTTATGCTCATGTGCAATGCCATTGTGTATATTTCTGATTATAGAGCACCTGGCATTATTTTTTCAGGTGAGTCCCATTGAGTATGGGCATGTGCTTTTGATACCCCGTGTCCTTGATTGCTTGTCCCAGAAAATTGACTATGACAGCCTTCTGCTTGCTCTGCACTGGGCTGAAGAGGCATCAGATCCTTATTTTAGGGTTGGTTATAACAGTTTAGGTGCCTTTGCCACCATCAATCATCTCCACTTTCAGGTAATTTGCCTTACTCATTTTGATCTTGCTTAACTCTTTTAAGTTGTGACTAAGTTATTTTAATTGTTTATCTTCTTCAGGCATACTACTTGTCTGCGCCTTTCCCGATAGAGAAAGCACCAACATGTAAAATAATGAGCGGAAAGGGGGCTAATGAAACTAGAGTTGTTGTCTCGAAGTTGCTAAATTATCCTGTGCGAGGGCTTGTTTTTCAGGGTGGAAATAACTTGCTTGATCTATGCAATGCTGTTGCAAGTTCTTGCAGCTTTCTTCAAAGTAACAACATCCCTTTCAATATACTAATTTCTGATTGTGGCAAGAGAATCTTTATATTACCTCAGGTGATCTTCTTTTTCAGCTCATTTATCCGTTTATGATTTGCTACTAGAGGTATTGTTAGACAATTATACATTTTAGTGGTTGGCAGTTTGTTTATTTACAATTCAAATCATAATTTACCATCTCCCATCAATTCATTGAGTCTTGTCTACATGATTACAGTATTTAAACTCTAATATTAGAGATCTAAATGCATGGAAATGATCTTGAGTCCGTTACAGTACTTGGTCGTAAAATGAGTCTTATATCTGCATCAAGCTGATCCCTATAGTTAATGGTCTTTGATAATCTTTTAATTGCATTCATGAAATGCATACCTAATATCCTACTGCTTCAATACTATTGAAAGTGTGTGCAGCACGTATTGGTGGATGCTTATCTTCATACCCATGTAAATTATCATGTTGTACGCTCATTAACCTAGATTCCAACTAGTTTTTGCATCATTTTCCTTGTAAGTGTAAAATAGAAAGAAAGGAGGAATATGTTAGAATGCCAATCCCATTAAATATGTCTTCTTAATCTGTATGAAAAAATGTCTAAGTCTACCTTGGCAGTACAAAGGGAATACTTTTTAAAGGATGTTGGAAGTAGGAAGTTATTTCCAGACAGATGGTGCAGCATACAAGCGCCCATACTGTGGATCCTTTTGTTTTCTATCAAGGAGTGACCGAGTGAGAGAATCGAAAGTTGACTTTTTTTAGCTTATCATCTTAATAAAAAATTTCTCCCTTTTGATGGATTGCAGTGCTATGCTGAGAAGCAAGCACGTGGTGAAGTAAGCCAGGAGCTTGTGGACACTCAGGTGAATCCTGCTGTTTGGGAAATCAGTGGACACATGGTGCTTAAGCGCAGAAAGGATTATGACGAGGCGTCTGAGCAATATGCATTGAAACTTCTTGCTGAGGTTTCTCTGTCAGAGGGGAGATTCGAAGAGGTAATAACGCACATACGTGATGCAGCTAATTTGCAATCAGAAGAGGAGCAGACCAGTGTAGAGGAGAGTAGATATGATTCCAATTCACCACGAGTTTCTGCACATCTCCCTCAAGATTGTCTTGTGCTGCATTGACATGTATAAAGATGTTCTCTACTTAGTTTCCATCGTAGAAATGCCGTAGGGCTGTTCTGGTGCTAGTTGGTGATGTTATGTCTTTTTTTTTATTTTGAAAAATGTAATTGGTTATAAATAAAGTTATCTGAAACTTTTGTAAAACGGAATAGACTCCAAGATCATGCTTACAAGTTTTGTTGCGTAATGTTACTACTTTGTTGTACAAATCTTCCCTTGGAAGGCAATTTACTGGATGCATGTTAATAGGGAAGGCGACGGGTGTGGTTGGGTCGGTATTTAAATACCAACCTCAATTCGTTTATTGTACGTCACGATACGGGACGGCCTGAAGACGAATTGTCTTATCATCCTTGTGTATGTAGAGTTATACAAGGTAGAAGGTCTCACAGTGAGACCGTTTGTATACTTATCATCCTTGTGTATGTAGAGTTATACAAGGTAGAAGGTCTCACAGTGAGACCGTTCACAAATTAACATTCATCTTTTTCAAAATGTTAAAGTATCGTGTCTAAATTATGTTTCGTTCCACTATGAGACGATCTCGCGCAAAACATTCATGGTATAATACTGAAGCTCCTCTGTGAAAGTTATACTACTATTTACTTTATCTATAATCACCAACAACTTAGGACTTATTTGGTTGGACTCATGACCTTGATTGTTGCTGAAAATTCCAAAAGCAATTTACTTTGAACTCGTGACTTGCATTGATATTTAAGCTGCTGGTTTTGGTAATTAAAGACCTATAATTTCTTACCTTTGTGGAAATTGATGCAACGGGTCTGCCTGAAAGCCTATTTAAAATCCTTTTAGGCTTATTTTATCGACGAGGTATATGGATCTAGTACTCGTGTCCTCGTATGTGTGACGTTTCAATTAAAGTTAGTGTTGTATTTTATTTACTTGTAATTGTTTTAAATGATTGGCTCAATTTTACCTTTAAATTTCAAATTTAAAAGTAATTATATTAATGTTTGATTTTAAGATTTGTTTGTTTAAATATAAATTAATTCATCATTTTTTAGGTATTGAGAAATATGAAAAAAAATAGTTAAAAGGAGAGACATATACATGAATGAGAAAATATAGAGAGATATAGTGAATTTTATCATTTAAGAAAATCAGAAATTTTTTACGATTGTATTTGTGTGTGTGTTTAGACTTTAGATTTTAAATGACCCGAAATATTGAATTTAAAAGACTTTTGTAAATGTCTTTCTTATATAAATAAATAAGTTCTTAATAAAATATAAGTCTAGTTTGTTTATTATAAAGATGGAGCCAAGTAGATATCAACTCTATGGATAGAGAGAGAGAGAGAGAGTAGAGAGGGCGAGGGGAGAGAGCAGACACCCTTTTTCCGAGTGGATCACGGTGAGGCATAAACGGGACAGAAACCCTACTAGACAGCGGACAACATGGTTACAGGGAACGAGGAAAGGCGTCGACGTTGAGTCCTTGACCAGAAACACAACGACTCTCTTCTTCAAAAACTTCCCAGATGATTGCAGTGGAGAAACACTAAGGAGATGCTTCAACAAAATAGGAAGGGTGGTGGATTTATTCTGTCCAAATAAACGGGATGTAGAGGGGAGGAGATTCGGCTTTGTCCGCTTTCATAAGGAAGATATCCACGATCCAGAAAGCTTCCTGGAGAAGGCGAACCAGTTGTGGATTGAAAGTTATAAGATCAGGGTCTTCTTTTCCAGATATGGCCGAGAGAGACCTTCATACAGCCGGGTCCCAATCCCCATTCCAAGCACCAAAACAGGCGAAAGAAATCCTAACACCTCTTATAAAGAATCCTTCACGAGGGTGAGGAACGACAGGATATAGCCTCCTCCCCAGGGAACAAAGGCTAATCTCTCTTTTGAGACAAATGAAGACGAAAAACGATGGCTCCAGAGGTGCTATGTTGGTCTCCTCAAAAAGGATTTCCTGTGGGAAGATTATGGTGAGGAAATCCAGGGTGAATGTGGGAATAAACTGACTCTAAGACACCTGGGAGACGACGCCTTTCCTCGTTCCCTGTAACCATGTTGTCCGGAAACTTCAGCTGGGCCTTTAAAGAGTCAGTAGGGAGAGCGGGAGGAATTTTATCTATCTGGAACACTGAGACGCTTTCGGTGAGAAGCTGCTGGCATATGGAAGGGGCTGTCATCGTAAACGGGCTATGGGGAACTGAAGGCACGCAGTGCACTATCATAAACATATATGCTCCAGCATCTTTGACTGATAGACGTAGGCTGTGGGACCGAATTCTGAGCGTTGTAGATCAAACGCTAAACTCGTGCATATGTGTCGCTGGTGATTTCAACTCAGTAAGGAGAGCAGAGGAAAGAATAGGCAGAAGGATGGAACCAGACAGGAGGGATATGCATAGCTTTGACTCTTTTATCTGAAGGTCTGGACTTATTGATCTACCTTTACATGGAAGGTCTTACACCTGGTATAAGCCGGACGGAACCTGTAAGAGCCGCATCGATAGATTTTTAGTAAATTCTGAATGGGTTTCAAACTGGCCATCAGTTGCACAGAAAGGACTTAGAAGATCAGTATCTGACCACGTCCCCATAATCATCGAAACAAAGCATAAGGACTGGGGACCGAAGCCATTTACATGCCTAAATGCATGGTTATTGCAGCCAGACTTCAAGAAACTTGTTGCTGAGAAGTGGAATCAGTACGAGATAGGAGGGTGGGGAGGATTCATCTTCAAAGAAAAATTGAAGAGGCTTAAGGAGGATATACGAGGATGGAACAAAAAGGAATTCAGACTCATTGAAAACAGAATTGAGAAGAGAAAGGAGGAAATACGGAAATTGGACATGATCGACGACACCCTAGGCCTAGACGAAACAGAAGTATCTAAGAGGAATGAGGAAAGGGCGCGGCTGATTATAGACATGGGGAATAAAGATAGCATCCTCCAACAAAAATCAAGATGCAAATGGCTGAGACAAGGGGACTGCAACTCCAGCTACTTCCACAAGAGAATCAATAGCAAACGCAAGAGAAACGAAATAACAGGGATAAAGATTAACGGAAGGTGGACGGAGAATGTAGAGGAGGTAAAGAAAGGTATCTATGAGCATTTTAGTAAACACTTCTTCAAGGGTATCCGTAGATAAAGACCCTTCTTGGCTACTGATTTCTGCACGAATAAGATTTCTGCTGAGGAAAATTGCCTACTCACTGCCCCTTTTACAGAGGAGGAGATTAAGAATGCAGTCTGGTCCTGCGAAAGTTCAAAGAGCCCAGGGCCAGACGGCTTCAATTTCGGCTTCTACAAAGAATTCTGGGATATCCTCAAAACTGATTTCTTGAGATTGATGAATGAATTCCACGAAAAGGGTAAATTAGTCCGCGGATTAAACCCAACTTTTATCATGCTAATTTCAAAAAATGAGGACCCTGCGGAAATGGGAGATTTTAGACCAATATCTCTGATTGGTAGGGCCTATAAAATCATCTCGAAGATCCTGGCGACGAGATTGAGCAAGGTTATCGAAACCATTATCTCTGAACAACAGTGTGCTTTTGTCGGTGGGAGACAAATACTTGATAGCATAGTGATTCTAAACGAGATAATCGATGAAGCAAAAAGAGAAGGAAAAAAGAGAATGTTATTCAAGATTGATTTCGCAAAAGTGGAGGAGGAGGTGGACGATACACCTCTTGAGGTGGTGGGAGAGGATATGGATATGGGTGATATGGGTGTTGTGGAGGATAAATCATACCATGTTGATCATAGCAATGATTCAATGGGTATTGATTATATCCATCCATCTCAATGAAGTGCACACCTACAAAGAACCAAAGTATCAAATTTCTCAAAATAAAAAGAAAATAAAATAAAGCAAGTAATGTAGCTAACACTAGTACTCAACTAACTCTAAGTCCCACTAATAGCACTATGTCACCTCCCCGGCAGCGGCGCCATTGACTTGAACGAAATTTTTAGTCACTATATGTTTTGACTAACTACTTCCCCTCAAGCATAAGGGATCGTAGTAGTATGCACGTAAGTATTTCGACCAAGTAGTATCGAACCACGGGAGGTGGGCTAGTGCAATGGATCCCTAGAGTTGTACGTCGTCATAACTAATGTAGCTACGGTTTCGGGAGTTGGATGCAAAACTAAAGCTAAACAATAATCTAAAGACAATATATTTAACTAAACACAATCCTAATAATTAAATGAACTACTAATCAATAAAACAAGAAAATGAAAATTAAAAATAAATAACAACTACGAATGAAATTCGAAGAAGTGCAAGGGTGGGAAATGCTTCGGGTGTTCTCTACCTAGTGAAATCGAGTGGGATTGTTTATACCGTGTGTATGCTTCAATTTGGACTTGCTAAGAGCATCAAGATGCTAGGATGAAAATCTTTTCCCTTCGGGTACTATAGCCTTACGTCTAAGGTGTTCCCAAACCCGGTACTACGACCTCTTCCTAATCCTCACCAACTACCCAAATAACCATTCATGTAATTAATGTCTCTTAATGAGGTTCTAATACAATTAACTCTCTCTCGACGAATTAAAAGTATAATAAACGCATTTGTATACCAACAACTCACCCCATAAATTTAAACATGTTCATGTAACTCTCGTCTACGCTAAACATGCCTCAAAATACGGATTAATAGAAGCTAATACACAAAGCACCAATAAAACTCAATAAAAGAAGCAACAATCCAAATATCAACAATATTCAAAGCATAAACCATTCCAACACTAAATATTCACATGGTTTTAAACACCCAAAGCATAAAAATCTTAGCCCATGGTGTTTGAGGAAACACCCATGGCTAAAACAACAAAATAAAACATGAAAATGAAATTTACCAAACAAAGCTTAAATAAAAGAAAAATAGCACCTTGAGAGTCTTGAAATTCTTCCATTCTTACATGAAAATGAAATACCCAAATGATTCTAAACTAAAAAGCATAAAAATGAAGAGTGTGTTTGAGGAGATAAGCTCCCCAAACCTAAGTTAATTGCTTCTCTATGTATCACATGTTGTAGCAAAATGAGCTAGGGTTTGAGTGTGTATAAATGAGGCAAAACCTCTCAAAAATCTGATTTGGGGAGCTATTTATAGTTGGGAAGAGTGTTGGAGACGAAATTTGCACTTAGGCCCTTGAAATCCTTTAAAATTCTCGAATTTTCGCGCAGAAACGGGCTCAAACGGTCGACCGAGTGACCTCAAATGGTCAACCGAGTGAGATGGAAGTCCAGAAACTGCTCTGGAAGCAGATTTCACTCGGTCAACCGAGTGGGTTGACTCGGCTGCCCGAGTGGAATCTGTTACAGTTTCACACTTTCTTGTTTCGATCATATCTTGAGCTCCCGACCTCCGATTGACTTGATTCTTTTTTTCATTCCACTCAGTTTTTCGAGACGCATCTAATGGTGCAGTTGTCGTCTTGACTTCATGAATTCTCAGATACGTATTTTGCTTCCAAATAGGTTCAATTTACCTAAAAAAATAGCAAAACACATACCTTTCTCATTTCAAGTGCAATTAGTCAATTAGTGTGAATAATGCAACAAAATCCTCAAAATTATGCAAAATAAACACATGAATTTCAAGCAATTTTCACACTAATCATAAAGCTGGTAAAATACCATTCATATATTTAGGAATGAAGGTGGGGGCGAAGACTAGATCGATTTCGGAATGGAAGTATGTTGTGCAAAAGATTAGGAACCGATTAAAAAAATGGGAAGGACTCAAAATATCAATTGGAGGCAGGCTAACACTCATCAAAGCAGTACTCTCTTCAATACCAATATATTACCTATCCACCTTCAAAGCACCAAAATCTACATTAAAGGAAATCGTAAGCCTACAGAGAAACTTCTTTTGGGGTGGAGAAAATTCTAATGAGAGAAAAAAGATAGCCTGGGTCGATTGGGACACTATATGTAAGCCTAAATGTGATGGGGGTCTGGGGGTGAGGGAATTAGGGAGTTTTAATGAGGTTTTGGTGGGGAAGTGGTTAT
This sequence comes from Galeopsis tetrahit, assembly GCA_963675135.1. NCBI lineage: Eukaryota > Viridiplantae > Streptophyta > Magnoliopsida > Lamiales > Lamiaceae > Galeopsis > Galeopsis tetrahit. The sequence continues at coordinate 4,452,952 of OY776120.1, forward strand.
GGAGATTTTGTAACGAGAGAGAGAGTTTGTGGGCAAAAGTTATAGAATCTAGATGGGGGGTGGCGTGGGGGGAGGGTCTGGTGCCAACATATCAAAAGAGAGGTATACAAACTAGGGGATGGTGGGGAGATATAGTTAGGCTGGGTAGAAGAGCAACAGAAACGAACAGAGGATGGATGTGGGAGAACTTGAGTAGAGGTGTGGGAGATGGGAGAAACACAATTTTCTGGGAATCTAGATGGGCAGGAGAAGAAATACTAAGAGCCAAATTTCCAAGGTTGTACCAAATTATCTTAGACAAAGAGAAAAGATTGAGTGATATGGGAGAATGGAATGAGGGTGTGTGGGAATGGAGATGGAATTGGAGACGTACACTTAGAGAGAGAGAGAGAGATTCTATTATGCTTAACGAGCTGCTTCATGTGGTAAACAGGTACAAACCAACACAGGATTCGGAGGACTACTGGATATGGAGGCCGACAAGAAGTGGGAGGTATATCACGAAAGAGACCTATGAATGGCTTAAAGCGAAAGACGGGAGCGACCAGCCTAATGAAGAACATAAGAATGTCTTCTCAAAGATATGGAACAAGACGACTCCATTGAAAGTTATTATCCATGCCTGGAGAGTTCTAAAGGGGAGATTACCAACTAAAACGGAACTACAAAGGCGAACAGTGCTCCCTCCAAATGCCGATGTGAAATGCACCTTCTGCGAATTAGAGTCAGAAAGTGTACATCATCTGATATTTAAATGTCGCGTCTCTTACAACCTGTGGATGGACGTCTGCAACTGGATGGGAATCCAAACTGTATTTCCAGAAAATCCTCTGGACAATTTTCTGTCTTTCTGCAGATTATTCAAAGGGAATCAGAAGGAAACGTTTCTTGCAAGTACCTGGGAGTGCGTGGTCTGGACAATTTGGAAACATAGGAATGCAAAGATATTCAGAAACGAGGAAATTAGGAAAGACAAAATAGTGGAAGATATTATCTCGAGACTCTGGAGCTGAACTACGGTTAAACAAGCAAAACCAAGAAATATGGAATATAAGGATTGGAGATTATCCCCAAATTTAAGCCTGATTAATTAATTTCCGTAATTGTAGGAAAGACTGGGGGATGGCTGTTTTCTTTTGACCACTTTCTTCTCTTTAGTTGGATAATTGGTGCTAATTTTTAGCCACTAAATATTCCTCTACTGTATAGATCATAATTTGTGAATAACAAATTTATTTTACCGACCAAAAAAAAAAAAAGATGGAGCCAAGTCAAGCTTAGTAGGTCTGATCGTGGACTCCTCTTAATTAGTTTCGTTTGTTCTCACTTCTAATATTAAACCTCTAGATCCAATAGTATTATATGGAGGTGTTTGTAAACTATACGATAGAAAATAATCATACTAGAATTGCAAAACACACCCATAATAGAGGAGTAATTTATATATGTTGGTGGATTCTGATATCAATTATTTGAATCGAATAACCTTTGGAGTGTGTTTGGAGGCTTTGAGCAATTGTTAGGATGCTTTCGTGCAAATTGATGTCAAGGATCAAAACAATGCTAGTAGATGCCAAATTTTGTATCTTCATTTTTTGTATTTTGTGGATTTAGATGTCAATTCCTAAGGATCTTCTATCTTATTTTTTTTAAGTTTCGGTATTCGATTCAAAGATCGACTAATTTGGGGGACCAATCTCACCATCTACTCTTGAGCATACACCACTAAAGTCAACTTTGGGATTAGAAGCGTTTGGAAAGTTTTTACACTGTCACTATTTATTACTCCCTCCACTTTTAAATAAGTGTCATTTTAACAATTTTCAACAAATTAAGATATATAATTATGGACCATTTTACCCTTCATTAATGATAACTAATTTTAATATTAAATTTATGTTTAGTAATGAATGTGGTCAATATTGTAGGTGATATTCATGTATATAATAATTAAGGTTTATCATGATTTATGCTATATTACTATATTTAAAAGGGAAAAAATTTAAATTAAGGTAAAAAAATTGAAGGGAGTATAATGTACAAGGGTAAAATTGTCAAAATTAAAGAAAAAAAGTGTAGAATGACACTTATTTTGAAAATATTAAAAAAGGCAAAGTGACACTTAATTAAAAACGGAGGGAATAGAATTCAATGTTTATATGATTAAGCATGTTATAAGTAATTATCAACATATTTATTTGTATAACCACATTAAACTTTTGACTCAATTAATTTATTTATTTACACATGTTCAGTTATTGATGATTCCAGGCAAATTTACAATTAAAGATGAGATGTTACATGGAAGTGTTTGATAGTAGTATGCTTTTAAGTTGGGAATTCAAATTAGAGAGGCATCAACAATTTAAAGGGAACGTGTTTGATTGATAAAAATGGTTAAAAAGAGTGTATGGACATTATTAAATTATTAATGTTCAAAATAGGTGAGGAGAGGGGAGGATCAAGTTTTATTTGTTTGATTACACTTCCTCGTCTCTAAATCAATCAATTTGACATTTACCGTTTGCACAAATTTTAAGGTTGTCATTGTTTACTATTTTAAAGGTATAAATTTTTTTTCTTTGTTTTCTTTAACAAAGAAAGTTAAAAAGAAAAGAGTTGTTCTATTTTCTTTTTAAAAAATATCAAATTAAATGAAGAACGAAACATTTTGACAAATATCAAATTGAACGAGAAAATGAGAGATTTACATTACCACCGCTTAGAGAATTCTTCTCTCTAGAACCCCTCCTCTCCAAAATCCCCTTTCACATCCTTTCCTTACTCCGCCGGAAAAGTCTCCCACCACCACCAGCTGAGACCCCCACCCCCTTCCTCTAATGTAGACCGGTTGTAAGTCGCCGCCGTCTCCATTACTCCTCCTCCTACTCCATTCTCTAGAGTAGCATAAGTCGCACCGCCTACCGTCGCCGGATCACCGCTCACCGCCGTCGATCCTCGTTTTCAATTTTTTCAGTGCATGTAGGAATTTTTAAGTTTTTTAATTGGAATCAATGGGTAGATCCTCTTCGACGGAACCACGGTGACCGTTCGGTTGAGTTATCCATTGATCCCGTTTTAATTTTCGTCTTTACTTTTATTGTTATGTGGGTTAGTTTATTTCCTGTCTTGCTTTAGTTTTTATTTTAGAGCTTATTTTCTTGTTTCAGTTCTTGCGTTTTTTCCCCTTTATGGGTTATCTTCCCCAGTATGTAGGGGTGGGCATAAAACCAAAAAAACCGAAAAACCGAACCGACGATTTTTGGTTTATTTGGTTCGGTTTATTCGGTTGTTCGGTTCGGTTAAATTTTTTTAAAATTTCGGTTTTTTCGGTTCAGTTTATATTTTCTAAAAACCGAATAAACCGAACCGACCGAACTATAAATAAATAAATATATATTTATATATATATAAATAAATAAACCCTAGATCTAATCTAACAGTAAACAATTAAACATTAATTTCCATTTCTTCTGTTTCTTTTTTCATTTCTGCCGATTCCCCTACTTCCACCACACGTCTACCTATCTTCGTCGCCACCACTATGTTCTGCAATGCCCAGTTATATATTATACATGCTAGTTTTGTTTTGGGATTTTTAGATTATGTTTTTAGATATTTGATTTCATTAAATATAAATTTTAAATATTTTTGTTGTTCGGAACGATAGCTTCAGAATCTGCCTTTAGCACGGGAGGACTAGTGCTTGATGCATTTACGAGTTCATTTAAGTCCTAAAATAGTAGTGCAATGTCTCCTATAATTGATTTTTTTAAAATGTTTATTTGTTTAAATAATTTTTTTTTAATTTTAGGCAGGAAAAATTCGGTTCAAACCGAACCGAATCGAACAAACCGAATTGTAATTCGGTTCGGTTCATTTTTTTAAAACTTCGGTTATTTCGGTTCGGTTGAAAAAAGGTCAGAACCGAACCGAACCAACCGAATGCCCACCCCTACCAGTATGGGTCTCCTTCCCCTTTGTGGGTCCTTGTTGTGCTGATGGTTGAGCTTGATTGACACCGGTTGTTCTTTGGGTCGTCTTCTATGATCTGGAAAGTCGTAGCGCGAGTCGTAGTGTGCGATAATGTTTTCCTCGGAACAGGTTTGCTATCTTTCTTGATCGATCGAGGCACCTCGTGGAGGACAGGTTGGTTTGCTTTTGTGACTTTTAACTCTCTCAAGATTAAGTTTGGAGTTATAAGTTTTTTTTAGAATTTCTCTCAAATAGATAGGTGAGCAAAAGCGCAGATGTAATTCTTATTTCTCTATCTATAATTCTACTCTTAAAAAAAAAAAAAAAACGAGAGATTTGGACCACCTTTTGTTCAGGAGCGATCCCAGTCCCAGGCCACCCCAGGGAAAAGGGAGTAACATGAAGATGGCCATAACATCGAATGATTCTCTGACACATAAACATGGGAGAAGATACGTGTGGGACACTTCATTTATGTATAAAAATGCTTAATGTTCCAACGATTAAAATCAATTTCTTTTTAAATTAAAAAGTAGTATTACCACTTTTATAGTAATATAATTGCACACATTTCTTCAGACAAATCATACCTATATAGTGAATTTTGCATAATTACTTTTGTGCTTGTAGATTTTATTTGACATTATTACATTCATTTTTATTGTTTTATAAATCCATCAAATATTACCAAATTTCCGTTTCATATTAATTATGTGCATTCGTACCATAGTCACATAACTCACAAGAGGCTCCCCCAAGTTAATACATATGATTTCATTTAATATGGTTTAAAAAAATATTGTATGTTCATACATAAAATTGATGGGTAAAGTAAAATGTAAATAGTAATATACTAATATATCGAGGAAATTAAGTATTTTTATTTTATAAAAATATGTATATTAAGTTTAGATAGATAAAAAAAAAATAGACTTAAAATTAGGACAAATATAATGTAACATTTCAACTTAATAATTGCATCGATCAAATAATGCAATTCTAATTCAATTAATTTTTACAATCCAAAGTATTACTCCCCGATCCCACAATATAATAATTTTTTTCATATGAATGAATATTTTTACTATATATATTTCATATTTTTTTATAGATTTAATTTTAATCAAAATTAGCTGTATGCAAATGTTTTTGAAATAATAATACTAATAACTAGGAGTACAAGAATAATAAAAACTATGAATACTTCACCTTTATTCGTTAGGTGCTAATTTCACCTACAAACTGAAATTTATGAATAAGTGCTTTAAAAAATTTTAGCTATTTTTCTTTCTAATTAAAAGATCTCTTAAAAAAATACCCTCTCCGCCCATGAAAAGTAGTTTCATGGGAGTGGGTTGTAGGGTATTATGATTGAAGGGTGATAATTTTCATAAAGGGTACGAGACTACATTTTGTGGACAAAAAATATAAGGCAAATGGAACTACTTTTCATGAACGAAAGGAGTACATTAATACTTTTTTTTTTGTCCTAGTTCACAATTGTCCAATTGAATATTTTATTGGTCACGTTAAAACCAAGTTAAAATCAATATTTTTATTTTTATTTGATAGAGACTTTAAAAAAAAAACATATCTTAGAAGCATCATATGATCCTCATATTTTAAAAAGAAAAGCGCGTTACTTGATACACCATTACGCGTTGAACAATAAATGGCACCGATCTAACTGCCCCTACCAGAATTCAGATAATAGACCACATAAAATTAATTTGATTTCATCTTCAACAATTTACGCCAATCACAAATAAAAATAAAGCAATAAGGTCCATTAAATGCCAGTGAATCCCCTTTTTTACTCGTGACCAATTTATCTGTTGAAAAAAATCAGCAGTAAATGGCAACGTTTTTTTTCTGATTCCAGAAAATTAGGGAGGATTAAAACTATACAGATACTAAAAATCTATTCCTAATTGTTATACTAATAATTCCAGAGATTTAACTAGTAAGAGTAAGGAGTTATCTGAATTATGAATACGATCACGAAGCCCTAGTCATCATCTTCTTAAACTCTTCGAAATTCACGCAACCGTCGCCGTCAACATCGACGGAGCTGATCATTTTTTTGCAGTCCTTGAGCGAGCATTTTTCCCCCAAACTCCGAAGAACAGAGTGCAATTCAGAGACGGAGATCTTACCGTTTTTGTCCTTGTCGTACAAATCAAAAGCCTCCTTCATCTCCTTGTTATTGTCGCCGCTTCCGCCGCAGTGGAACGCCTTGAACTCGTTCAAATCGATGAATCCGTCGCCGTCGACGTCTAACTCCAACATTATCCGCGATACCTCGTCGGCGGAAGTGGCGGAGCCGAGGCCGTTGAGGATTGAGCGGAGTTCGGTTGAGGAGATCTTGCCGTCGCCGTTAGTATCGAACTTGCGGAAGACTTTCTCAACTTCTTCTTCTAGGGTTAATTGATTTTGATTTTTCGCCATTGGGAAAGATTTAGAGAAAAGCGGCTTGGTTTCTGTTTGTTTGTTTTCTTATAAGGGGAAAGAGGCTGCGACGACGTATTTATAGGGGAAAATCAAACGCGGTTTTAATACGCGTAGAGTGAAGATTCAGAAAATGATCTTTTACGCCTTTTAATTAATGATTGATGATTTGTCATTGATTTTTTTTTTTTTTTTAAGAGTAAATTCGTCATTGATTTTAGCTATATGGATCTCTCTTACTTAAATTAAATCTCTTACTTAAATTAAATTAGGGTGTGTTTGCAAATTATATTGATTGATTCAAAGTGAATAAAATTGATTTTTACAATAAAATTGAAAGTTGATAGTGTTTTAAAATTAAGCACTTTAAATCAATTGTGTATATGTTGTAGTGGGTGTTTGGAAACACTACTATGTGCTTAAAAACACTTATTTTTTAAATAGAATCACTTTTGTATTGTTTGCAAACATAACTAAGTGATTAAATTAATTGCTTAAAAGCAGTTTTGGTGAAGCACTTCTCTAATAGCTTCTAAGTAATTCTCATCATTGCACTAATTAATTTTATAATTTTGTCCTCACAATTTAAATAATATTTTATTTCTACCCATTATTTATTCAAATGTAATAAGGGTGTTTTTTGTAAAATTATAAAAAAAAATTATTTATTTTGCATACATCCCAACATATGAAAAATTGATTAGAAGTGCTTAATTTTAAAACACTACCCACTTTCAATTTTACTAAAAAAATCAATTTTAATCACTTTGAATCAACCACAATTGTTTGCAAACACACCCGTAATATTTACAAAAAAAACACTTTTTTTATAAATTTACAAAAAACACCCTTATTACATTTGGATAGGTAATGTGTAAAGATAAAATATTATTTAAATTGTGAGGGTAAAATTGTAAAATTGATTATTGTAATGATGAGAAGCACATATAAGCTGTTAGAAGTTGGTGGAGTGGTGCTTCATCAAAATCACTTTTAACAAATTAACTTAATCGTTTGGGTGTATTTGAAAACACTTCAAAAGTGGTTCTATTTAAAAAAAAATGATTTTAAACACTTTATATAGTGTTTGAAAACACCCACTTAAACTCTTTAAAAATTCATTTTCAACAACTAGTTTTAAGTAAATACTATAAATATAAGGTCAAACCTCATAGTAATTTTACCTTAGTATTTTTAACGACACATTGTAGGAGAAGTTTCATTGAATTTGTGTACAAACCTACGTAGCCTTAAATGATCAAGTGTTAGTTTGTTTACTAACAACTCCGTGAGAGGGATGTAACTCATATAAATTTTTGAGAAAAAAATTCGTGAAGAGTGATAACTCTACAATCGTCTATTATCACTTAAAATCAAGCATTTATTTTTAAAGGAATTAACTCAAAATCGAGTTTGTGAAGTGAATGTAGAAGTCGAGTTTTTTAACCATTAATCTTTATGTTATTTACTATATTACTTACTTATCGGTAATGTCATCTATTTCAGTAAAAAAATATAACACACCAGATCAACTGTGCACCAAGCAAAGTTCATTTTGTTTTGACGACATACAAACTAATTAAATGTCATATTTTTCTAGATAAAAGGACGAGTTTTCATAACTAGGTGAGTATAGTCTAAAATATACACATTTTCGCACTCAACTTATTTTGATAGTTGTCTAACTAATAAACTCGAGTAAGTAATAAGTTAGTTATCAACTTCAACTGAACATTTCGTAATCACAACTTTTATTTCACTAGTTAGCTTAATTAGTTGTCACAATTTTTTTTAATTAAAAAATCTATTCATCATTTTCGTCTAAATTTTTTACCATCACTTACACATTTCGAGACCTCAATCAAATTTTACGAGTATTTGTATAATCATATTTGATAAGAAATCAACTAACCTACCATATTTGGGTTAGTCTTATGTGAAATATTGCATACATGCATTCCATCCCAATTACAAGTCAAAATCCTAAGTCCAAAAGTCAAATTAAGTCAATTTTAAAAAATTCGCGGGTCATAAGCCTGGATTCGGGTTGCCCAGAAAATTCGCGGGTTGCAAACAGGTGGTTTACTACATGACCAAAATATTGTTACTACAAGGCCAAAATATTACCACTACAAGGCCAAAAATTTAATACTACATGTCTACATTCTGAAAAATTCACTAAAAAATAAAGTCTCCAAAATATTTTTGAACATGTAGTAATACACTTTTGACCTTATAGTGATAAAATTTTGGTCTTGTAGTAACATTGTTTTAGTCATGTAGTAGCCGAATAAGTCAAAATTATTTTAGTAATTTTGCCTCCAAAAAATAAGTGTCCAGAATATTTTTGGACTTGTAGTAATACACTTTTGACCTTGTAGTGACAAAATTTAGTTCTTGTAATAACATAATTTTGGTCATGTGGTAAAATAATATTAGAGTGAAAATAAATATTTTAATTAAGGTTGACCCGCTTTGACCCGTGTTGACCCGCATTGACCCACGAATTTTGACTTAATTTACCTTAATTAGTCATATTGCATGTATGCAATATTGCATATAAGTTTTTGCGACCATATTTTGGATCAAAATGGAATGAAAATAAAGAGTAAAATTAAATTAGATTGATTGATATCTCGCCAAAATTAAATTGAAAATAATAAAAGAAGATAAAATTAAAGCAGATTAGTTTTATCAATCAATCGAAATGTAACATGTGGTAAACTATTCAATATCTCACCTATATATAGGGTTCTTTTTTCCATTTTTTCATTATCGGAGTCCGGGTGACTTCAATACGAAAATTAAGCATAAAAACTCATCCAAATCAATTCTAACCTAAAAATAAGAATCAATTATTCATGTTTTTATTTTTAATTCACAGAATTTGTATTTACAAAAATCATTATAAAAATATACCCTCCGTCCCGTTTTTACACTGATTTAAACACAAAAACTAAAAAATTGATGAAATAAGGATATTGGGATCCTTACAATTTTTTAAAAGTAATGATATTGTGCAAAAAAAATAAAAAAATGCAATGACATAGTTTTGAATTTCTTATTGAGTCGAACTTGAGTTCAGAAAAATTTACTTCAATTGACTTCGGGCTGAGTTTTGAGTTAATTTTTTATTCGTGTTAAATTCAAACTTGTCATTACTCGGTCCAATGAATTACTCGATCCAAAGTCATCTACACCCTGTGAATACATTAAAATAGTGCTTAATAGACTGATTATTCATGTATAAATTATGGGGGAATGCGATGAGCATTGAAGCATTCGTAAAGGAATGAATCAAACCTTGTTATGGAGGGACAAAATGAGAGGAAGGAATCAAATATCATCATTCCAAATCCAACTTCAATTCCCTTTTTATTAAAAAATGAATAAATTATGTCACGGTATTCTATTCAAGAATCGACTAATTCGAGGGAATCAAGTTCACCGATCATTTACGAAAATCTTGTCTACTCTGAATGAATATGACCCCATATTTTTATAAATGTACGGCCAAAACAACATTTCTATTAATGAAATGACTTTCTTTAAAAAATGTGCAACCACTAATTATATATACAATTACAAAATAAGTGTAAAAACTAATAATCGGACCAAATAAAAAAATGCATAGAGGAATGTTGATGATGCAACCTAACTGGAATGGCCGGTAACATGAGGATTTAGAGAAAACACACTTAAATATTAGTACTATAATATTTTAAAAAATAGTTAAATGAAAGTAGCTTTCAGTGGCAGTTCAATGATTGAGACATGTACCTGTCAAGGGTGTGGAACAGTTAAACTATAATGTGTGAGCCAGCACATTACTCGTGTCATGTGATCCCAAATATATGGCGTATCCTAATATTATTATCAAATTCATTTTTTTATTAATTTAATAATTTGGAAGGGTAGTGACTCAAAAAAGTCACTTAATTTGCGAGTTACTCGTGCTCGACTCGAAAAAAATATTAAAATTAACTCGAATTTAATTGAGACGAATCGATACTGAGTTCGAGTTACAATTCATAAATGCTCGGTTCGAAAGACTCGCGAACCTAATCGAGTTTGAACAATATTTACTATTTTACTATTAATTGTATAATTTAAATTTATATACATGTGTAGATCTCAAATTTATTTTGTCATTAATTATGTTAGGAAAAATATATTTTACATTTAATTTGGTGAAATTATAGAGGTGACTAAGTCGAGCTTGAGTTTTTCAAGTTTCTTGTCTTGTCGAGCCGAGCCGAACTCGAGTATTTCAAATTTTTTATCAAGTCAAAATCGAACTTAAAAATTTTCAGCTCGCTTGAGTTTGAGTCAAATTTCAAGTATAGCAATCGAATCGAATTTCGAGCTCAATATTATTCAACTCGACACATAACAGTGACTAGATTGCTGACAAAGGTTAATGCTCATACATGGAGAACATTGTGGAATAGGATTCCAACTAAGTCTAACCTTCGAAGAAGATATATTCACATGCCTAACTCGAATTTGTCTTGCGTATTCTGTGGTTTAAGTGAAGAATCTATAAGTCATAACTTTTTTGAATGTGTTAGCACATAGTCGTATTTAACGAGGGAAGAAAGGAATGGCTGCATTTGTTTGTGTGTATACGGGCCCGGTCCTAATGTTAGGCCAACGAGGCGACCGATTTAGGCCCATAAATATTTCAATTTTTTAGGGGCCCATTTTTAAGATATATATATATATATATTATAATATAGAATATTAATATAACTATATAAAACGCATAAAGAGAAGTGCTAAAAAAAAGTAAAAAGAATTAGTGAAGGAGAAGAGAAGGAAAAACTAGGAGAAAAAAGTTGCAACAAAAACCTAGTTTATATCTTTTAAGTTTTCACTTTCTCAATTGACGTGTTAGAGTGCGCAATTTACATCATTTTTGTCGAAAAATTGAGATTTCGGGCAAATAGTTCAATTTACATCCTTTAAATTTAAAAATAAAAAAAATAATATTAAAAATTTCTAAAAATCTCATTAAAATAAAAAATTACTCGTATAAAAAATTTAAAAAATTCTAAAATTCCAAAAACCTAAAATTGTCTAAATAAAAAATTCTAAAAATCTCATTAAATTTTCAAAAAATTATAATAATTACATTAAAATTTTGAAAAATCGCTTAAAATTAAACAACTTAAAATCTTAAAAATCTATTAATTAAAAATTCTAAAATGGATAAAAAAAATTCTATATTGTTAGTCTTTTAAAAATTGTTTTACATTATGTTTCATAAGTTCGTATAGAATAAAAAATACGAAGGGGCGGGACCTTTTTTTAAAGTTCGATTCAGGCCCAAATATTCCTAGGACCGGCCCTGTGTGTATATGGAATGGTGTAATATAGGCCTTGTGATAGTAGCGTAATGCACACATTTTTAGGAACGAGGTGATATTTCTAGAAAATTTTGAGCGACAACAATACAAGAATTTAGAGCTGGTTTTTTTTGTTGGGTCTCCTTGTCGTCTTCGGTGAACAACTCCGACAAGTATTCCAATAGAAACGGGCTTAGATCACTTAAACATTGGAACTATATGGATAGGATAGTATAGTGAATAACTAAAAGATTAAGATTGGATAGTACAACATCCACATACTCCTCTCATTATCATTTAACGTCACAAAGAAGGAAGAAAGACTTATAGTGTATTTGTACGATGTAAATAGCCCTAAGTCAAACATATGAGTTGGCCTAAACGTTTAACCCTCGAGTCAAAACAACAATGGAAAAACAAAGTGTTGTAACTTCTCATTCAATGACTATTGACTAGCTAGTCAATCCTAGAATGGTTTTAGGTTGCTAAATGTTTAAATTTTTCTCTCTGGTTCTGTAGGCAAAGGTATGCCTAATCACAAACATGTTTGGAAATTCACCAAATCTTAGTGAAAGTCTAAATGCCTATCACAAATTAAAATCCTCAAATTTGAAAGAAACGTTTTAAAAAATTAGTATATCAAATTGCAAAGAAAATAATAATAATATATTGCAATGAAAAAATGCATTAAAGGCAAGTCTTTTGTGAGAAGTCTTGAATACAAGAAGGGGGTCCGTATTTGTATTTGAGTAATGTTTTATTTTAAAATGCAATTGAGCTAGATCGAGTTTAACTCATGAGTCATATAATATAGTAAAGAGACCCTCTTTATGTATGAATGATACTTATGTAAATTCTTGTCAATTTGAAAATAGCAACATGTAAATACTAAATACTATTGCACAAATACAAAAGTCACAGAAATAACTGGGCTCATATGACAATGTACGATATGGAAAATTTGGAGGAATAGGAATAATATTATTTTCAATGAGACTTCATCAACGTCGGAAGAGATATCAGAGAGCATCAAATTCAGTTCTTGGAAATGGTTAAGGGCACACAAAGTTATTAGTTCACCTTATATTGATTGGGAAAGGGAACCTTGAAAGTGTATCCCTGATTAAGTCTCAGTATAGTAGATCTATCAGTAAAGACTAAATAGCATGTATTAGAGTTCATAGTTGTATTTGGGTGTAAATACCCTTCGTCTCTATACGTCTATAAAAGTACCATCTTTTCTTTTCATAAAAAAAAAAAGTCACAGAAATAATTTAAATTTTGTAAAAATAAATAACACCATATGAAATTTACCTTTTCTTCCATCTTTCTTCATTAAGTATGCACTAGCATCGAATGTCTCTCATTATGGAAGTATGGATCCATATCAGTTTCATCAAATTTCATCACATTACCTAATAAAAGTACTGTTTTATGAATTTCACTAATCTTACTACCAAAATTGACCTAACAAACCAAACTTATGGACATCCAAAACGTTAGTACTCCACCAAGATAAATTTATCGAGACAAATTCATAAATGATCATATAACTTTGTCTGAATTCGTAGTAAAAGGTTCTTTAACTTTTTATTTTATCAATTTTGATCATTTCAGTCTCAATTTCAGTCATCTATGTCCAATTCCAGTCCCCTAAGTCTAATTTCAGTGATCTAAGTTTAATTTTAATCATTTTTATTATATATCATGTTCGTTAGCTTATAATAAATGAATAAATTAAGGGAAGAATTTGTGTTTGAAACTTGGGATGAATTTGGAATAAAATCTAACTAGTAATGTATGAAACCTAGAACTCGGTTGAGTCTCTCATTCAAGAGAGTACTTTGTTAGGATTTAGTGTCTAGGGCATATATAATTGGGAGAATTCGTCTAAAATAAGAGGTACTTGAATCTTCTATTTATTTTATTGTTATGTTTTAACTACGTACACTAATTATTACAATACTACATGTGCACTGACTTAAAATTTGGAAACATATTAAAATTGAATAGTGAAAAAAAATATCAAATTTTGGGTTACGTTAATCAGTGACGGAGCCAGAAAATCTCGATAGGGGGGCCCGATTAACATTAGTTACATTACTTTAAAAATAAAATAATACTCCGTATGTACTTATTATACTCATCAAATTTTACATGATAAAATTGTTAATAAATTTCATTAAATTAAATTGAACAAGCTAATTTTCATTTTGTTTTGAAGTTTTAATTTGATAGTTCGATTCAAAATTAAGCGAAACAATTTAAAAATTATTAAAATATTAAATTCAAAAAACATTTTATTTCTTCGATTGTAAATATCTTTTAATTAATACATTAATGTGTTCCAATATTTTATTATTTGCACGATTTGATCGGCACAATTTTTAAAGTATGAATATTTTGGATGATTTGGTGAGGTGTAAAATAAAATGTATGCAAAAAATGAGTGACAATTTTGAAAATAAAATGATGTTGGGAGGGTATTAATTTTGTTGGGTGTTTCCATATTAAGAGTGTGCAAATAATTCTTTGACGTTCCAATAAAAAAAAGTGTACAAATAATTACGGGACAAATGAAGTATATATAAAAAAAAAAAAATTGGTGGGGGGCCACTGGGCCCCCTGGCCCCAGTGTGGCTCCGCCCCTGACGCTAATGATGGATTGTTGACTTGTAAATTTTCAGATTGGGCCATATTTTTTAGTGATATGAACATATCGAGTTCATATATGGAATGAGTGAACTCATAAATGGATTATAATCAGATAATGATAATTACCTAATTGAACTATTGATAATCTTCCAATGAGATTGATGGTGATAAATGACCGTCGGAATTGAATAACCTACAACAAAATCGAGTCGAAAAGGGTTTCGACGACGGCCCTCAACGCTCAAATCAGTTTGATTACCCGAAAGAAAGGGTAAAATGAAAATAAACCTTAAGCTTATAAAAAAGTGAATGGGATGGACTTTTATACCATCTCTCGAGAGGCAAAATAGTCTATTTCCTTAGCTAGGGTTTGCTAGCTGATTGTGCCACGTCATTGTTACGACTCTGACCTACCTAAATTATCCTCCTAATAATATGCACATTTTTTAAAGAAGATATCGTATACAAATTTGATGGTCCCTCAAAATAACAAAAATATACCCTGCTATTATAAGAATAAGAACTAGAGACACGAATCACCTCTCTTTTAGCATTGGAGATGACACACAAAATCTTCTCTCCACATCAATATAGAAATATAAAATGTGTATCACCAAATTGGTGATCAGCTCATATTGGAGCACATCCTAGAGGTTCTCAACTTTAAATCTCTTAGCCTTTCTTTATTTTGACCAACCTTTTCCTTATTAACTCAACTCTCTTTAAATTTTGAACACTAAATTAGTATAGATAAGCAGAGACCCACTTTATTTACACTTTTACTCCTTTTGGTAAAGAAATTTTCAGCGATTAATGTTTCTCTTTCTTGAACTCCCGATTGAATATTCTAGCAACTCGCTCTGAGTGTCTTCTCTAGCCATAGAGATAAATTCACAAATGGTCCTATAACTGAATCTACAAAAAGTTTTGTAACTCTTAACTTTATCAATTTTAGTATTTTAGTCGTAACTCTTAACTTTATCAATTTTAGTATTTTAGTCTCAATTTGGTCAGTTTGTTCTCAATGTTGGTCTTTTGAGTCTAATTTCAGTCCTACTCACGAGAATAGAATATGCGTATTTTACGTGACAATTTTTTTTTAAAACATTTTTTACGCATTATCCAACATATATGCTTTTTGGAGGAAAATAAAAGGAACATTTATGTTAATATACATTGTTATGGTTCTTTAATTAGTTTAGAATGTTGAGTAGTAAATAATCATTTAACAATTTAATATTAAGAATATTTTATATATTTGGGGTAAACTCTCTCATCATTACGCAAGAATACACTTGCAAGCTCTCAAGCCTAAAAACACATAAGTTCAACTTAAAAATAATTTCCAATTATTAAATATTAAATATTAAAATATGAATGTTTTTAGTATTAATATGTAATTGAATTTGATGTCTTAATTTGTTTCATTGAAATCAATTTTTTATTCAATTTTTTTATTAAACATATTACTTGTCTTCTCTTTAATTTATTTAATTAAAAATAAAAATTAATATATTTTATTATAAATAAATATTTAATTATATAGAACATAAAAAAGATAAAATTAAGATTTTTATAAAATTATGTATATTTGATTATAAATATAGTAAAGTCTAGTATGCACTCGAGTGCATGCTGTACACCCTAGTCCATGTGCACTTTTCAGTTTACTGACTTACACTTTTTGGTAATGGTGTTGCACTTTTCAATTATTACTCATTTACCAAAAAGTATAAGTCAGTAAACTGAAAAGTGCACATAGAGTAAACTGAAAAGTGCACATAGACTAGGGTGCACAGCATGCACTCGAGTTCATAGCAGACCAACCCTATAAATATATGTTTATTAAAAAAATGATTAAATATATCTCTTATTTCCATCCAAAACAGCTTATGTGACGGATGATGTGTCAAAAAAACGTCGAAAAAAGTTGTCACGTGAAACGCATATGTTATATTACAATTAGTAGGACTGAAATTGGATTGAAAAAACTAAAATTGAACTTAAAGGGTCAAAATTGAGACAAAAAAAATACTAGAATTGATAAAATAAAAAGTTACAAACCATTTACAAATTCTAACAAAGTTACATGACCATTTATAAATTTATCTTCTAGCTATAAAATATTTATAATATCTATGGCCTCTTTTCCTTCTTTAAAAAAAAAATCAATATTTTCATGGAATATATGGAGCGATTGACTATTTGACTTCCCATGCTTTCATTCTTTCACAAAAAATAAATGAACCGTCCTTTTAAAAAAAAATGAAAAAAAGAAAAAGAAATGAATCGTCACTGGCCTCGTCGCCAGTTCATTCTCACCCACAAATAAAAAATTCTCATTCTTTTTCCCTCTCTTTATTTCTCTAGATTCTGCTGGCTAAATGTGTGTCAATACTTAATTCATTTATTTAACTCCACATTTAATTAATTTGTAGTATCCCTGCGATTATGGAAGCGTCATGCATTTTCTGCGGCGGCGTTTCCCCCTCAATATTCAACTCTCCGACGGCCGTACGCCGCCAATCGCTTTCTCCTTACTGCCCTCCGATCTCACACCGTGTTTGGGCCAGTACAAGTATTCCAACCAGCAAGAGAAGAAGCCGCAGCAGCAAGCATAGAGAAAGAGAAGCCGTTGTTACTGAGAAATCCCTAGAGAGTGGGAAAAGGGTAAAACAACAGCAAAATCCGGCCCCGGGCGTTCTGTCTCTGCATCAGAATGGAGATCCCCTGGGGCGGAGGGATCTGGGTAAAGCTGTGGTGAAATGGATTTCCCAAGGAATGAAAGCCATGGCTGTGGATTTTGCCGCGGCGGAGATGGATGGGGATTTTGCGGAATTGGCGCAGCGAATGGGACCGGGCCTCACGTTTGTGGTTCAGGCTCAGCCTTACCTTAATGCAGTCCCCATGCCCGTAGGCGTGGAGGCCGTGTGCCTCAAAGCTTGCACTCATTATCCCACCCTTTTCGACCACTTCCAGAGGGAGCTCAGGGACGTTCTTCAGCAACTGCAGCGCAAGTCTGTTATTGATAGCTGGCGTGAAACTCAGTCATGGATGCTGCTTAAGGAACTAGCTAATTCAGGTTCGACCTTATCTCTTGGATTCATTTAGCGCGTATCTAGTTAACTGTGTTTTTCTGTGCCAGTTGGTGTGAATTGATTTTATGCATTTTCTGCAGCTCAGCATAAAGCCATTGCTAGGAAGCTTTCCTTGCCCAAGTCGGGCCATGGTGTTTTGGGATTGGAATTCGACAAGGTCAAAGCCATTCAATGCAGAATTGATGAATTCACTCAGCACATGTCTGATTTGCTTCGCATAGAAAGGGACGCTGAATTGGAGTTTACTCAGGAGGAGCTGAATGCTGTTCCAACACCTGATGAGCATTCCAATTCGGCTAATAAGCCAGTTGAATTTTTGGTCAGCCATTCGCAGGCAGAGCAAGAACTATGTGATACAATATGCAATCTGAATGCCATCAGCACTTCTACTGGTTAATATTACTTGGATTGCTATGTGCAACTGATGATAATAATGAACTGCCCCCCTTTAGAACTCACAATATTACCTTGTACATGCAGGATTGGGAGGAATGCATTTGGTTTTGTTCAGAGTTGAGGGGAACCACAGATTGCCACCCACTAACCTTTCACCGGGAGACATGGTTTGCGTGAGGATATGTGACAGTAGGGGGGCTGGTGCAACGTCTTGCATGCAAGGGTTTGTTAATAATTTAGGAGATGATGGATGCAGCATTAGTGTAGCTCTTGAATCTCGTCATGGTGATCCTACCTTTTCTAAACTTTTTGGCAAGACTGTCCGCATAGATCGCATCCAAGGGTTGGCTGATGCAATCACGTATGAGGTACTAAATAGAACGCTCAGTTTTCTTTCTCTTGATCTTATTACATGAAGTGAGTAGAGAACATATGGAAACTTACTTGGAAATTGGAATACACTCTCATTTGTTCAAAATATAATGGTGTGCCATATCTGTTGTTGATTTATCAACATCTACAACATATTCATTCACTTTGCTCTGATTACTGTGCAGCGCAATTGTGAAGCTTTGATGATGCTTCAGAAGAAAGGTTTGCAGAAAAAGAATTCTTCAATAGCAGTTGTGTCAACATTATTCGGAGATAAAGAAGATATTGCATGCCTTGGGGACAATGACTTGGTAGATTGGTCTGAAGCAGAATTGAATGGGTTGTTAGATTCTGAATTCTACGACGAGTCCCAGAAAAGAGCAATTGCACTAGGTTTGAACAAGAAGCGTCCAGTATTGATAATTCAAGGGCCACCTGGAACTGGAAAGACTGGTGTTCTGAAGCAACTAATTTCACTTGTTGTTAAACAGGGTGAAAGGGTACTTGTTACAGCACCCACTAATGCAGCTGTAGACAACATGGTTGAGAAACTATCTGATATTGGAGCTAATATTGTACGTGTTGGTAATCCTGCACGTATATCGCCTGCTGTCTCTTCCAAATCATTGGTCGAAATTGTCAATAATAGACTTTCAGATTTTAAATCAGAGTTTGAGAGGAAGAAATCTAATTTGAGGAAGGATCTTAGTCATTGCTTAAAGGATGATTCGTTAGCTGCTGGGATAAGGCAGCTTCTGAAACAGTTGGGGAAGGCGATGAAGAAGAAAGAGAGGGAAACTGTTAAAGAAATTCTCTCAGGTGCTCAAGTTGTGCTTGCCACAAATATTGGGGCAGCTGATCCCATGATTAGAGGCCTAAACTCATTTGACCTGGTGATCATAGATGAAGCAGGCCAAGCCATTGAACCTTCTTGTTGGATACCAATATTGCTGGGAAAGCGTTGTATACTTGCAGGTGATCAATGCCAACTTGCTCCAGTCATATTATCTAGAAAAGCCTTGGAAGGTGGTCTTGGAGTATCACTATTGGAGAGAGCATCAACTTTGCACGAAGGGGTTCTTGCAACAAAGTTAACGACACAGTTTAGGATGAATGATGCAATTGCTAGTTGGGCTTCAAAGGAGATGTATAATGGAATGCTGAAGTCATCTGCCAGTGTTACTGCTCATCTTCTTTCTGATTCTCCATTGGTCAAGGTATGAATATCCTATTCTTTGTCATTTACTCATTTATCATATTGAAGATTATGTAAGATTTTTAAAAAAAAAATTTATTTACTTGTTTAGTTGTTCTATGTTATGTAGGTAGACCGCTTTATTCTTTCCTTGCTTTGATTGTAGCCCCAGGTCTTTCTCCCACTAAAAATATGGGAGTCTCCTACATCAGTTAAAGATACACAATATATGAACTCTCTACTACTACTATCTCTTTTACATATGAATTACCATATGCAGAAGGCTCAATTCATCTCCCTTTGGCTTAAATCTATGTTGCAATCTATGATTTCATGGTTTCCTATAACTTAAGTCTCATGTCTAGCTGATGTTATTATCCTCTGGAAATCTGGACCATAAAAAAAAAATCTATATATTATGTAGAGACCAGGTTGAAATTGGTCTCACCAGAAACAGTGGATTTTGTGGATTATATATGTGGCTTGTGCATCATCACACCTTCATCTTAATGCTAATGATACAACCAATTGAATGTTGCAAGTAGCAAGAGTTGAAGTGATTTTCTGATATGGTAGTTGTGTTTCTCAAGGAAGAATTTAATGAAGGACAAGACTTCTATTGGCATCAAGAAGAACTCACATGTTAAACTTTTAGGTTGTGTTTGGATGAAGGGATTGATTTGAGGAGGTATTTCAAATGAAATGATTTAAAAATAGATGGATTTCAAATGACATGGTTTTAGTGAGGATTTAAAATCCTCTCAATTTTAACTAAAAAGTGTGTGAGGCTGTGAGCAAAATTCCAAGTATTTGAAATCAATTCATAATCCAAACAAGTGGAGTGGATTTGGATGGTGGATTTAAAATCCATAGATCAAATCCCCCCATCCAAATGGAGCCTTATATTTGAGAGTTGCTACGCTGGTATTGTCACTAGAATTATTTTAGCATAATTAGCGTCCATTCTCATGTTATAAACCTTAAAAGTTTCAAAGCTACTTTGACCAAAAATGGGAAAGCTGAAAAGCCTAAATGCATTCTAACTGATGTAGGGTGGTACTAAGGGCGGAACGACAGGCATTCTGCCCAAAATAATGACAGAGAGATTCCTTAGTTTTGGGATATAAGACCTTGTTATCTTTCTTTTAAAAATTATTCGTATTTATTGCAGCCAACATGGATAACACAATGTCCTCTGTTATTGCTTGACACAAGAATGCCATATGGAAGTCTTTCTGTTGGGTGTGAAGAACAATTAGATCCAGCTGGCACAGGTTCCTTCTACAATGAAGGCGAAGCAGATATTGTCGTACAACATATTTTTTCCTTGATTTATGCTGGTATTCCCTTGCACCTGTTTTCTAGTTCAACTAAATAATCTCTCTGCAACAAGCATCCAAATTTTTGTATCTACTTGATCTCAACAAGACTCTGAAATACACATGCATGATCCACCTATGTGCTTACAGGCTAGAGAATATGAATTGTTTAAAGGCTACTACCATTATGGATAGATTGTAGGGGTGTTTGCAGCAGATTAAAGCTGATTATTTAATCAGCTGCTTCTTTGAAAAAGCTGAATTGAGTGTTTTCAAATTGAATGCCTCTACTTAAATTAATCACCTAGAATCTAAAATTGAAAGCTTAGAAGAGCATGCTTGTAGCCAAACACTCCACTTCTACTGTTTACAAATTTTGCATACACTTTCATTATTAAGCAATTTTTCTTAAAATCACACTTTTCTCATAAGCCTAGTTTTTTTTGTTTTTTGCAAACACCCCCTGGCCTGATTCATGGACATCTCTTTTAGTTCGTGATACATGTTAAAGGCATGTATTTTAAACTATTTACTTGTTTATGTTTACCCTTTCATAGAAGCCATTGGGGTATTCTGTATGACAAACATTTTCTTCTTTGGCGTAAGTGTTTCAACTCAGTTATGTTTACTCATAAACGGGTCATTGTTGAAGGCACCAGTCTATCCTTGTTTTTGTCTCATGAAAAGCTATATCATTGGAGCATGTTAATGAAGAGTAAAAATAGTTGAAATGTATAAAAGGCGAAAAATTGAGTTGCATCTATCATTGTTTCTCACTTTCCCGGATCTTCAGAAACCGTTAAGACTCCTAGAATAGTCTTTTCTGTGTTAGATATATTTGACTACTACCATTACAGTAATTTGCAGATGTCTTGGTCACGAATTTTAAAATATTTATGATTTGTAGGTGTTAGACCAGCAAGCATAGTAGTACAATCTCCTTATGTTGCTCAAGTGCAACTGCTACGAGACAGGGTGGAAGATAGTCCCCTAGCCACAGGTGTTGAGGTTGCAACTATTGATAGCTTTCAAGGCCGTGAAGCAGATGCTGTAATTATATCAATGGTAAGTGAAGATAAGTGACAGGAAGTTTCATATTGATTTGAATGATTGCCAGCCAAAGAAACAAGGATTAACTGAGGAAATTGAAATTCCTCCACTAGCTAAGGAAATAAAATTAGGAATGATAATAATTAGGAGGGTACCTGGGGATATACATTCCCCTCAATCACATCATGCTACTATTAAAATAACGAAATCCATATAATTATGATATTCCACAGTCAGATATAATTCTACAGTTATATCTAAGTGTTTAAATGCTGCCCATCTTACTTCGTCTTTGTCTTATTTTAAGAACAGACGTACAATTACAACTTTGTATCATAGCAGCACAAGTTTTAATTTCATAGATCAGTAGCATATAAATTTTTTATTCAGTACAACTTTCTATGCTACTGAATGATTAGCCTTGATTGAAATGTCAAAGCTTTTCTTTGTCAACCAGTTCAAGAATAGTCATAATGTATCTGAAATATATTCATCTTTAATTGGAAAACGTTGTGGACCTTTACATCTCTCTTTCTCCTAGGAAAACTAATGATGATCTTCTGCTAACTAGTTAAGTCAGCTGTGTGAAGCGTCTATCATATTCCAATTGATAAAAATCAGGATTATTGTCAGTATTATGCTACAGAATTCTCTTTTCCCCCTTTTAAATATCAACACTGGATTCATAGCTTGCGTGTGATCTCAGGTTCGGTCAAACAACATGGGAGCTGTTGGGTTCTTAGGTGATAGCAGACGAATAAATGTAGCCATAACAAGAGCTCGTAAACATGTTGCAATCATCTGTGATAGCTCCACAATATGCCATAACACATTTTTGGCGAGGTTGTTACGCCACATCAGATATTTTGGTAGGGTGAAGCATGCCGAGCCAGGTGGGTCTGGAGGATCTGGCCTAAGCATGAACCCTACGCTGCCTTCAATCAATTAACATTGTTGCATTGGGTAAAAAGAAACAAAAAAACATTGCTGAATTGGATATATATCTGTAAATAGACTATTCATTTCCAATTGGATATACGTGTAAGTAGCATCATCTTTTATACTCTGCTATTTTTGTTTTAACAAAATCATTCCAAGTGAAGATATTGTAATTGCTTGAAATTGACCTTTTGCGCTTGAATTGCATCTTGAGTTTATATATTTAGCCCACTCCGTTTGCACTCAGCTGATCTACTGCAAACAGCTCTGGGTTAAAAGGTCTACCGCAGAACATTAAGGGGATGTTTGTTTTGGGATTATGCAGGATGGGAGAAATTCTGATGAATAGTAATTGTGTGTGTTTGTTTTGGGATTTTGAGTAGGATGAGATGTAACTTTATGTCAAATCAAATTGTGTAAGAGTAGTTGGATGAGATGTAATAGTAGGATGTATATGTATTTTTAGGGTTGAATGTAGTTGGATGGGGAAATCCGGATGTGAAATTCCGAAGTAGACGGGTGAGTCCCAAAACAAACATGCCCTAAGGGAAAATACATCCCCCCCTCCCCCTAAATTGTACTTGTTTTGATTTGTATCCTCTATGTTTTTTGAATTTGAGATCTCTATGTTTACAAAATTATGCGTTTTTATCTTTTTACTAGTAAACAAAAGGTAAAATGATATATTAGGCAGTGATTATGAATTTGATAGTGCGAAAAAATTCAGATAGCGACAATACTTGGTCGGATGTTTTCCGTCTTTAATTCAAGCAAAAAATAATCTATGTTTACCTATAAAATGACTAAAATTTTAAATTTTATAAATATAGAGGACTAAGCCTAAATTCTTAATAATTGGAGATCGAATTGAAATATTTAAATAAATCTCTGTTGCATAGTGCTCTCAATCTACTAACATAAACACAAGTCTGTTTTTTATGATTTGAGTTTCAGGTCCACATTTTCAATCATGGACAATTATTTATTTGCAGTAATTTTCTTTTGCAGATTATCGTGAACTACGTAAAGACTGGAGAATTTTGGAAAAAAAAAATGAAATTAGTAAAATCACTTGGCTTGTTTACGTTTTGGACTTAGCCACCTTCGCATTTTGCTTGTTGATGTTTTTTTGTTGTAAATTAAATTTGATATATATATATATATATTTATCAGCCTAAATGAACTAGCCTGTGTAGGCTTGCCTCTAAGAGGGCTGCAATTTTTTTGGCCCAACACTCCATTTGTGATAACTACTTAAAATTCATATGTATATTTAATTTAATAGAATTTCATTAATTATTCACATCAAATTAACTAATTACATCTAATGGAAAAAAATATGATATTTTGGCTTTTCTTTGGCAGAACATGTAATCATTATAAACAATACATTTCTCTCATTTCGTGTAATTTGTCTCTCATGACAAACTTAGCAAATAGAGTTTAGGATATGATTAATAGGTGTTATCTTATTTTATGAAAAATATGGAGATATGAAAATATTTTATCCTCTAAGAGATATTATCTTTTTTTCATATATATATATTTTTCCATAAATTTTATAAAAAATATGGAGATATTATCTTCTTTCTCATCCCTATAAACGAGGTGTTTCTGAAGTTGACAACAAAATAACCAACTAACAACAGAGCATAACACATTCTCATCACCAACTAAAAAAACGACTATAACAATCACATTAATAAAACTAGCTACAAAAAAAATAGTCATGCAACAATTTAAAAATTACGCATCTAATTATTATTTTTTAAAAAGCATACGTGGTAATTGAAAAATAAAGAGAATTATCCCTTTTGCAAACCAGTCCTTTTTAATAACTGCTTTAGTTAAAAAATATGAAAAAGTCAGTATTTGTTTTGCAAATTAACCCTTTTCATTTACTGCTGTAGTATATATACAGCTATTAATGGGGGAGAAATACGTATTTGGACACATTGACACCCCCCTCCCTCCCTCCCTCCCCCGGCAAGGAATACCAAAACTGAGAATTCTCGACGACTGAGGCTTCTGCAAATCTCTTTCAATCAGATTATTCAATTCTCAACTTTTCCAATTTCAATAATCATTTCATCCAAGAGTCAGCTGGATCAATTCAAACCCTTTCCCCCTTATCCATTGATGCTATTTCGTTTTTGATGTGTCTAATTCTGAAGATTCTCTCTTGACTTGTTGGTGTGAATGAGGATGGGATTGCAATCTTCTGGTAAATTCCTTGAATTTGCTGGGGGATTAAACCATCCAACTGATCGTTCCAGTTTCTTCTAGCTTTTGCAACTTCTTCCCTCTCTCTCTCGTATCTTCATTTACTCACACATAGAGCAGCGGTAGGGGTTTTCAGAGTTATTTATGGAGGAGGCCTTTACTGATAGTAGTAGGACAGAGGAATCTCCGTCATTGGAATCGGAAGCAGCGAGTGAGAGCTCAACATCTTCTTCATCTACATCGAGACTAATATCTTGGCGCCCTAGGCCCCTTGCCTTCCGCCCTTATTTATCAACTCCGGATGCTAATGCCAAGTCTCAATCCTTGCGAGTGGTTGTCAGAAGGCCGGTAGGTGATCTCTCTCTGTCGTTTTGATTGGAAGCTATTTTTCCATTTTGCTTTGACAATTGTTGATCATTGTGATGTTTTTTTCTGATACTTGTGGCTATAATTTTACTAGTCTTCACTTTGTGCTTATGTCACCTGATGTTTTAACCTGAAAAAAGTAGTCTCCGTTTATGGAGAATTGTAGAGGAAGAGGTGCATGAATGCCCCTGGTCCAAGAATGTGCCTTTATATGGCTGCATTGGACATCAAGCAAGATATGATGAGAAAGTTGGCAGGAAAGACTGAAAGATCTTCAGTTTGGTTGATTGATTATGGTACATAAATGAAAAAAATATTAGTGGTGCTCCATGCATGAGAATATAACCCTGGATATTGGAAGCTGTTGCACATTTGTTTATGAATGCTAGTGTTTTTAAACTTGGTATTACGAGATGTTGTTTGAAGTTAGAGTATCATTGTTGGTTTAGATGAAAAGAACATAGATTGATTGTTATTTTGAGATTATTATTTGATGGAGGATAGAAAGCAGTTTTATGAAGACTTAATATCACTGGGAATGAAGCCAGGAAATCAAGATATTGCAAATTAGAACTTTGCCTACCAAATGGCAAGGTCTCAGTAATGTTTACTTATTCTGAGAGGAGAATGAAATGATATGTATTAAGTAGTCTGTAGTCACAATTTCAAGTAGGCTCTAGACTGATGAAGATTTGATTAGCCATGCTTAGATTTCTGATGACCAGTAGATTGGTACATTTTACAATTGTTTTCCTAGATCGTATTGTTAATTTTATCGGCCTGCTGACTCACCTGTCATTTCGTGATGAGATGTTTTACTTTCTGAATTCTTTGTTGAATGCCTTGACATGACTCTCTTATGTTGCAGTTGGTTGCCCGGTTGACCAAGGATATTGTTGAGATATATCAAATATGCAACCCTCAGTTTAGTTATTCCGAAAAATTGAATCTAAAGAGGTTCTTAACATCACCATCTGTTGGGCTTTTGAATGATGGTTGTGATAATGAAAAGTCAGACCTAATCCTAACCGTAAATTGTCCCCTGGTTAACTCAGAGACAAAGCGAAGGTATTATTCTGTATATGAATGCCCTTTTGTTGGTTAATATGTTCTGGTGCAAATATGTTTAAGGATTTGAGGGAACTGATTGCAGAGTTGATCATTTGGACCTTTCAATTCATAGATGTAGATATATGTGATCCAATATTTCTTTCAAATCAAACATGAGTTGTTTGCATCCCATTGAGAATTACATCTAATTCAATTATTTAATGTTGAAACTCAAGTTGGGAATTTATTGAACTAAAGTGGTCACAAATAGTTGTCAAAAGATCTATCTACAGAGAACTTGCTTGAATAGGTGGAAGAATTTCATAAATTTACTGCTAGATTTCCTATATTAATTTCTTACGCTGTCTCTTCTGGTTATATTTCAAAATATCATTCCGATATATTTACATATTTAGTTAGATTGTTAATAGCTCATCAAACCGATGTTTGAGTAAGTCCACGCAATGTTATTTTGTGGCCATGTTGGGTTATATCAAAATAAGACGTGTCAAGAACAAACTAATGTCATATTGTCATTGAAATGACAGGGTAATAGTGACATATAATTTATAAACCCACTGCACACATACATAAGGTTTTATACTAGTGTATACATCATTTGGCTCTTGTCTACTTTCAGCTACCGACTTTTATTTCTCTATCTTGTCAGTGGTTATATAGTGGGCACATGAAAAACGTTGCAAGCATTCAAATAGCTCTCTTTTTTTTTTTTTAAATATTTAAATTGAAATTATTATTCATGCCTCATGACAGTTGCTTGTTAGGTTGGCATGCATGCAACTATTCTTTTTCTGCTATAACTGTGATAATAATAGAATATGACTTACAGAGAGGAAGTGCATAAAATGAGTAATCCGTTCTTATTTGTTTATTCAATGATTTAAGTCCTATTGTTTGGGGGATAATAGAAAATATATTTTTCAATGCTATCTTATGGTACGATGTACGATTACTTGTCCCCCAGTTGGAAGTGAAAAAAACCGCGAGTTAAAATATCTAATGGCATTTTGTATTATATGTAGTCCTGCATAAAAAATCTAAAAAGCTAGGAAAAGATATACTCCGTATGTTATCATCTTGACTCTAATCCCATATGAATTTGCGGAAAAGTCTTGCTTTTAATTATAACACCTTTTCACATATCATATACTATAAGTTTGCGATGCATTATGCCGTGTTTCTCTCAATGTGCTGGCCTTCTCTTCATTTCTGGCAAATATAACATTAGCTGCCATTAAATAACTCTCTCCGGCTACTCCAATATGCAGGTACATTGCCAAGGACGTTCTTGGTCATGGCACATTTGGGCAGGTCGCTAAGTGTTGGGTTGCAGATACAAATAGTTTCGTTGCTGTTAAGATAATAAAAAATTTACCTGCTTATTACCACCAGGCGCTTGTTGAAGTTTCTATTCTGAGCATAGTAAATCTGCCTTCAACTAGATTCTGATTCTCTCTCTTTTTTCTGTTTTATCTACCAAACTTTACAGAAAAATCTCAGACATTTTTTTTTCCCATAGTTAAATAACAAGTTTGATCCCGAGGATAAGCACCACATTGTTCGGATGTATGATTATTTTGTTCATCAACGTCACCTGTGCATTGCCTTTGAGCTGCTCGATACTAATCTGTGAGTAACTGATCCAATTATTCTTTCAGAAAAAGCTTGTTTCTTGATTACACCTGGGAACTTATCTGCATTTCCTTGAGAATGTTGTATCAGGTATGAGCTTATCAAGTTGAATCATTTTAGGGGATTGTCATTGAGCATTGTTCAACTATTCTCAAAACAGGTGGTCATTTCCTTGCTTCAAATTGGTGTTGATTTCAGATAGTTCATCCATGGGATGGCATTGGATTCAGTAATGTGTTATGAGATTGATTTCTTATCACTGCAGATATTGCGAGGCTTGGATCTTATGAAAGATGCTGGTATAATTCATTGTGATCTAAAGCCAGAAAACATACTATTATGCGCAAGGTCCTCCTTAATGATATTGGGCTTCTTAATTTTGTTTGCATCTTATTCATTTTCAATAGCTGAAGTGTAAAGTCATGAAATTGACAGTGCCAAGCCAACAGAAATCAAAATAATAGACTTTGGATCAGCCTGTACGGAGGATCGTACTGTTTATTCTTATATACAGGTAAGCATTCTTCACTTGTAAAGTATTGATTTACTGATGTATTTAGTTGATAATATATAAATCTTTTTTATTCTTTTGCAGAGTCGGTACTACAGATCACCAGAGGTGCTTCTTGGATATCAGTATCCTACAAAATGATATAACCCCCCCTCCAACCCCACCCCCACCCCCACCCCCACCCCACACACACACAAAATAAATAAATTAAAGAACTGGTAAAGAAATTTGCTGGGAAATCGCGGTCTGGTCCTTGATTGGCAACAACTCTAACCAATATCTAAAAAATACAAGTTCTTGATAAGCCCACTTCCTCTCATTTTGAGGAATTAAATCCTTTTGGGTACCTTTGTCTTTGTGAATTTTCTTTTCTTTCTTTATTAATGACAACTCCTACTTATTGAACTGAATCTTTGTGATGTAAAAAAGTTATGCCTGAAGACCTTAACCGAGCATAGGTACACTACAGCAATTGACATGTGGTCATTTGGGTGCATCGTTGCTGAACTATTTCTGGGGCTGCCATTGTTTCCAGGAGCTTCTGAGTTTGACCTTCTAAGGAGGATGATTAAAATTCTAGGGTATGGTATCGTCCTTTTCATTTTCCGAAATTTAATTAACTCAGACTTTTATAACTGGATTACTGTTTTATTGTTTTTTTATCTTATTGCATATTAGGCAATTTCTTCTATAAGAAAGTTTTTTTCTTCGTAGAAAGTAATGTTTTGCTGAGTGGGAAGGGAAGCCAAAAGTTTGGGATTATGCTTCAGGAGATCTTTGGTGGTCATTATGTGTATATGTACATAATTATGTTTGGGCCATTTTCTGTACAAGAGTGCATATTGACATATTCAGATATACTCTTCACTTCATTGATACCTCTTAGCTATTTGTATTTCACAAGACCTATTGCGTGTAATGTATCAATCCTAATCAGATATAATTTGCCATAGTTAATCCATTAAGAAAATCATATATGGGAACCTGTGTTATGGAATAGAGTGTTGGCGACTAAAATATGAACCTGAAAAAAAATGAGGGTTGCAGAAATGTGAATATTGGAATGGATGTGTGGGGACATGAGATCAGATAATATAAAAAACGAATGCATGAGAAAGAAGGTAATGATAGCCCCATGAAAATTACAGAAACACGATTAAGATGGTTTGGGCATGACCTTTAGATGCATCAGTTCGACGATCTTAGTAGATCTTTAGCTCTAAAAAAGGGATGGGGAAGACCTGAAAACACTTAAAACTACAAATTAATGAGAGCATGTGCTTAGACCAAATATGATGATGATATATGATCCATATACCTGGCCGCATTTGGTGAGATAAAGGCTCAGATTATTGTTGTTGTATCTATGGGAACCTGTTTTTTTAAAACTCTTAATTTGCTTTCTTGCAAATTGGCTTAATCTCCTAAAATTTGTAGGGGGAAACCTCCTGATTATATTCTACGAGAGGCCAAAAATACTAGCAAGTTCTTTAAATTCAGTGGGAGCATCAACATTGAAGAAAGGGACCAGAATCATAAAGGCACTTGTAGCATGTATCAGGTTTTGACTGAAGAAGAATATGCAGCTGTAAGTACCTATTAAAAAATTAAAGCTACAGTTTCATATTTTTGCATGTTTTGAATCTGCTTTGTGGTCTATTTATGCATGCGTAGGACTTATATGTGACTATATTTTACTTCCATGCATACATATATGGTTATATGTTGTGTTTGAATGGAGGATTTGGTTTGAGAAATGAATTTCAAATGACTCCATATTATATGAATTCAAATCCATCTAACACAAAATGGAAGCCAAGGATTTGAAATATAACGCAGAATGCACCTACCCAAAAAATGTAAAGGTCTTATTTGGATGGAGGGTTAGATTTGAAATGAATGGTTTAAAAATCCATGGATTTCAAATCCCTTGTTTGGATTCAAAGAGGATATATGAAATAATTTTATTTTTTTGTGTGTGTGAGAGAGAGAGAGGGGGGGAGCGGTGAGGAGAAACAAAGAGGAGAGTGAGAGAGAGAGAGGGTGGGGAGGAGAAACGAAGAGGAGAGCAAGAGGTGAAAGAGATAGAGGAGAGAGAGAAGAGTGTACCTGCAATGGAAAGAGAGAGTGATGGGGGAGAGTATATTTTTTGTCAGGAAAAAATGTGGAATTTATCAAACGACTCTATTTTTGTTACGATATCCCGCATCGGTTCCACATGAAAGTGTGGAAGGGTATATAAGTGGGAGTCAACCCTTCACCTTTGACCATGGTTTTGGGTTAAGTTAGGGCTCCCAGCTCCCTAGCTTATATTCCTAACAATTTTAGTAGGGAATCGTAAATCCAACCAATTATAAGTAAAAAGTAGGATTTATAAATCTATGGATTCAAAAAGAAGAATTTATAAATCCATTGATGTTGTTTTTCATCCAAACAAGAGAATGGTTTTAACTGTGAATTATAAATCCACATCCAAATCCCTTTATCCAAATACTGCCTGAGGGGTTTCTTGTTATGGTTTTGAAACCCATAATTCGAATCCATCAATACACACATAACCTGAACTCATAATCTGATATTGTATTTTGTGGCCATGTTAATCTGCAAATAGCTTGGGCTGGTGCCAGAGGCACAATACCCACTTAATCCCGAATTAGTGAGTTGTTTGTTCACTCCTTCTACACATTCGGTGAAAAATGATGAGCATGCTACATTCACATTTTGTTATGCTGGGTCCTCCTACAATCATGCAACCTTCTGTGTTGCTTTTCTCTTGATTCCTTTATTAGTTTTTGTGTTTTTCTTCCTTGTTGCACTTTTACTGGTTTTCATGTTTTTTCTAATTCTTTCTGCTATTTAATCTGAGGTTTCTTTGAATTTCAGAGGGAATCAAAAAAACCATCAATAGGGAAGGAGTACTTCAAATATACTAACCTTGAAGAAATTGTCGAGAAGTACCCTTATAAGAAGAATTTGCCTGATGAAGAAACCGTTAAAGGTTATTATCGTACACTTTTAAGGAATCAAGAAAATAATATAAGATTTTTTGTGACACTTATTGTCATATTTATTTACTATCTTTTTTACAGAAAGACAAATACGACTCGCACTGATTGATTTTTTAAGGGGACTTGTGGAATTTGATCCAGCAAAAAGGTGGTCGCCTTTGCAGGTGCTTGGAACATTTTCAACTTGTCAATAAAATTCAATACTCTGAATTGTTACCTGTTAGCATCTTCAGGGGTCTTTATCATTAGTGAGATGATTCTTGTACTTGTATTTTTACACTTCAAGATGTCCTAAGCGGCTAAGCCTTATAGGAGGTCCTATTTTCTTGGAAACTCCATGAAGGCATCTTAAGACATGACTTGATCTTTCTCCATATCCTTAGATTCTAGAAGACTTGTGTTTGTAAACGAAATGAAAATATCGTGATCACCAGAATTTAATAAAGGCGCAAAACACTAAGCTAATTGATAAATCTGGACTCAATAAATGGTTGTACAGTGCCATAGAGTATTTTCAGAATGAAGTTTGTCTTTTACCTGAAAATATCGGTTCACTCTTAATTTTTTTGGTTGTTGCTAGTATCGTTTGCTTGCTTTCAAAGCTTGATTCTGTTTGCTGTGTAGTAATATTTAAAGTTTTATAGGCTTCAAAGCATCCTTTTGTGACCGGGGAACCTTTCACATGCCCTTATAAACCTGCTCCAGAGACCCCTCATATGGTGAGTAAGTATCATTGAATTACCTTCTCATTGCTCTCTTGTCTTTAACTTTCAGATTTCGACTAGATGTCTGTGTTGACCAGTCAAAATATACAAATCAGTTTTGTTGGTTATAAGAATAAATCATTACCCAGAGTTTAAAAATCTTGAAATCATCTATCAGTCAACATACGAGTATTTATCTTCCATTTTTTTCTTCTGAAAATCAAGAATTGCCCATGGATATAAATTATTGTGTTATTGTCGTAACATGCAAAGAGTGAAATATTCATTTATTTGTTTTATGCTATTCCTCTCTTTAGCAACATTTGATCCATTAATTTGTAGCAGTCTGGGTGACCCTACCTATCCCTTGATTGTTTTATAGATTATTATTTTTTCACGGTTCTACCTTCGTTTTCAGCCTGTTTCTCGAAATGTTAAGGTGGACCATCATCCAGCTGGGGGTCACTGGTTTGCTGCTGGTCTCTCCCCCAATGTGAGCAAATTCCATTGTTGAGATTATGCAGTTGTGTTTATATATGTCATGGATGCAACTTAAGTAGTTTGGCCTTTTCATGTAGATCTCAGGAAGGAACAAAGGTGTGATGCCAAACAGTCCACATTACCAATATATGCCATATGTGCATCAAGGTAGCTATGGTAGCTTGGGAAGCCATGGGAGCTACAATGATGGGGCGGGACTTGGAAGCAGCTATGGAAGTTACGGAGACAATAGCAATTTCCATGCATTTTATTCTCCAGCAGGTCCATCTGGAATGAATATCTACAACCAAAGTGGTATGTCAATTCTTGGGCATAGTCCCGATACTAGACGCATTATGCAACTGCCACACGGGAGTGGAATTGGTTTTAGCCCTGGAAATTTTGCACCCATGTCCCTAGGTTCTAGTCCTTCACAATTTACTCCTCCTAGCTCGTATGGTCAGATATCAGCAGGATCACCTGGACATTATGGTCCTCCTTCCCCTGTCAGAGGTAATTCTCATGGATCCCCTCTGGGAAAGATGGCATCTGGAAGCCATTACAACAGAAAAAAGAATTGGGGGTATTATGGAAATTTTCAGTCCCAAGAGACTGTATCCTCGTCTAACTGTCAAGGAAATGAGCCTGAGGGGAATTCTTCTGTATTTGTTGGCTCTCCATCTCATCGACATCCCACCTCATCACGGAGACAGCAGCAAGGAGGGAGGAGTGTAACCTCTGGTTATTCCTCTTCACATTTCCATGGGAGTGCATACGAAAAACCTGAGCTTGGTAACCCCCTGCCTGATCCCGGCGATTGGGATCCCAATTATAGGTATTCTGCTACTTCTCTTAATGTGCAACCTTTTTGGTAGTTTTACCTTTTTGCATGATAGAGTTGTTTTGATAGACGTATTCCCATTTAGAATTTTTTAGTACAACTCCATATATATGATAAATGACCTATAATTAATTTTGTGTTTGATAATGTCATTTATGAAACTACCAAATTGAATGTCATTGCATAGCAGTATTCTTTAAAATCTGTAAAACGTGTTTCAGCATAGCTAGTTTGAGCAATGGAATAATCAAGTAATGCTTGTGTAACTGTCACTTATGTTGGTGTAGTGATGATGGCATATAGTAATAATCATTTAGTCTCTTTGTCGTGCATATTATGTCTCGACAGATCCTACTTGCTGGTTATTGGCCGTTCCATCTCCTATGATTGTAGGCAACAATACTCATCTTCATCTAATCACTAAGGCAGTCCCAAATCCTCTATGAAAATGGGTTCATCTCTTATTTAACCATCAAACATGTCACTGTTGATTATTTCATAGTATTATATATTGGTGAGCTTGGAGCAGGAGATGGAACGGATTTAGTGATGTGTACATTGTTTTATATTGCATTATTTATGTCTTTTTCAGTGAAGAACTTCTTTTGCAAGAGGACTGTTCAGATGTAAACTGCATGACGAGTGAATTTGTCCAGGGGATTCACTTGACTCAACCATTGATAGGAGCTGGAAGTTCCAATCGCTTCCCCATTCCTATGCAAAGGTGGGCTCTATATTCTTAATATGTTTGCATAATAAAAGAAGTCTTTGTATTTACTGTTTTTTTTTCTTTTTTTTCATGAAGTCGCTTTATCCTTTTCCTAGAGATCACGTTCTCCAGTTTAGATTAAATTTGACAAAGCAAGTTCTAATATGATTAGTGATGCATCACTTTTGAAGTTTTAGGTAATTTTATTTTGTTTTTTAATCTTATTATAATTTTCTTAATAAAAAGTTTAAAAGAAAAGGCACTACATTATGTAGAGCAATAACTGTAAAGAGGTATGCAAATTAGATTATTGTTTTAGCAGGCTATGATAGAGAGTTGTGTTATTAATCATTATATATGTCAAGTAACAAGATTAAACTACAAATTCTATTTTCAGACAACTATATCCATATTCTCCCATTTTAATATTTAATGTGTGTGATTGGATCACGATTTAGGCATGATGGGGTGGAATCAGGGAGCAATCCTGCAATTCATGGCTACACCCACATGGCAAATCAATCATATATTGGGCCTCATTCGGCACAAGGTTCTCCCAGCCGTTTGGGGCAGCAGCAGCGGCATAACATGGGGAGATCAGCACCATTGCGTGATGGTGAGTGGAGTCATTTGAATATCCAGTCCCAACTTTTTTTTTTTCCAAACACAAATGGTGAAATGGTTTGGTTATCCATATCTCAACACTATGCAGGTACGACTTTTACAGGACGTAGAAGTAATTACTCTGCTTCCAATGCTCCTCCTCCGGCTTTCCAAGGAAGAAAAGATTACAGAAGAAACGCCTAAATCTAATAGCTTGCCACTAAGTGCAAGGGAATGTTGTATTGGGAGTAGAATGCCAATTTCGTGCAATTCTTTCTCTCGTCTCAGCTGAAGAGCCGTCTTCTTTTGCTCTGGGAAACCAAACCATCATTATTTATACTAGCTTTACTAACATTTCTTGTATGTTGCATGCACTTGTGGTGATATATTCTTTTTCTTTTCTTGGTGGGGTGGGAGGGGACTCTTTTTTCGTTTTTATGTGCTGTTTACTATCTCTAGTTCTTAAAAGCAAAAAACTTCATTTTCAGGGATTTTCAAGTCCTTTGCTTCCATTGTAATAGAAAACCTTGTTGTAATTTGTTCAATGGGCTTCTTTTTTTAAATATTAGAATGAATTGGAAGTTGGGATCATTGATGACTTAAATTTTAAGGTAAAGTTTTATTTCAGTTTTATCGTACAATGTTGGCTGATTCATTAAAATAAGTTTGATAGTAGTATTTTTGTTAAAGAAAATAATTATTATACTAAAAATTGATATTGGTGAACTAGTAACACGGTTTAAATTGTTTTATAGAAAACTAACACTAAATTTAGTTGATTTGTTTATATTTCTTGATGTTTGTTATGTTTCTTAAAAATCGCTGGCATCTCTTGTTTGGGGTTTGTTTTCACTCATAAGTGTACGTGTACTCGTAAACTAATTTGTTCATAACATAAGAGATTTTTTTTTTTTATTATTACTAAGGACGCAATACATTTAATTTAGAGGAGTGTACTCGTAACTTTCGTTTTAACCATTTTTGTTCAGATATGTTAAGTAGTGTACATTTTTTCTTTCATTACAATGTTTTGTTCATCCTATAGGATTTTCCTCCGTTGACCCCTCGTTAGTGTTCATTTCTTAGAAAGGTTGGACGTGAAATGAAATTACCTATTTTCTCCATCCCTTTAAAAGTTGTCTAGTTCTTTTTATCATATACTGTATATTAAAAAATTCAGTATTAAATGTGTAGTGCGTTATTAAGATAGAAAGAGATAAGAAAAAAAATTAAAGAAGAGGTAAAAAAGAGAAGAAAGAAATTGGGTGTTGAAAAAAAAAAAAAAATAATAACTTTTGGTGAAACACTGGGAAAATTTTAGTTTTAGTCCTATAAGTTTGATACATTCCAAAATAAATCCTTTAAGTTTCAACTTTACAAAATACGTCCTTTATCTTTCAATTTAATCATTTTTTACATCAATTTTAATCCTTTATCTTTCTAATGAATTAAAGCTGTCTGAATATTCTCCTTTTGATTTATGCGGTTAAATTATTTGGGATTCCGGTGGAATGTGATTTGGTACGACATTTATTTAAAAAATCCATCATCCTATCTTTAATTTTTTCTCATGTCTATTTAAATTTTTCTTTTATTAATAATATGGCCACTGTCTAGTTTTGTTGTGATATATATTTTTACATGTCTATTTAAATCAATTGACTAGAGGTATATTTTAAAAAGTTCTAAAAAGTTTTCAATATTTTAAAAAGTTCTAGTTTTCAATATTTTAAAAAGTTCTCAATAAAATTTACATATTGATGCGGCCTAAAAATGTTACCTGAGTCGACACGTGTATGGAGGATACGATAACAGTGGAAGGATCAGGTTATATAATACTCTCTCATAAGGAATCCCCTCTGGAGATCCCTCTGGAGGGAGCTTCATCTGGAAAGAAGCTTCAGGAAGAATCAGTTTTGACATAAGGCCGTGAGCCTTAAATGTAGGGGGATTCCGCCATTTCCGGTCCAGATTTGGTAAAAGGAAGACTTTATCCTCCCTTATCTTAGGGAACAAAGTCCACTAAGAAGGAGTATTGCCGAATCTTCAGGGAGTGGAGAGAAGGGAAGACTTCGTCCACTCAGCAGGGCCGAGTCTTATGGGCAGCTCCGAAAGAAAAGGAAGGCTTGACTTCCTCTCGAGGAAGGATCTCTATAAATAGGTAAATCCAAGGAGATTTTCAGGTTAGACATTCTTACTTTACAAAACTTGATATACTGAAACAAAACACTTTTCGGATATTCTTTGAGAACTTGTTTGATAAATCAAGGATCTCGAGATCCTTGTGAGATATTGATAAGCCCTATACTGACTTAGGCATCGGAGTGTCCACGCCGGACTCCCCTCCGGCGTGTTCTTTGCAGGTTCTTGAAGATTTCGAGTAAAGGCAGCTTCTTTGGAGTGATTGTACGTGTTCGGAGAGCAGGATATCTAATTCAGAGGACACTCAATCCTCTCGTGCAAATTTTGGCACATCACATATAATTTTATTTTAAGAATGTGTATAAATAATACAGTTCTGAGCAATATTCGAGTTTAATTACCATTTTTTCATGGACTTATCTCAACAGAGAGAGTAATATCACGAAGAAGACTTTGTTTTTTTTTGCCTTTTAAACATGGATGGTTTTTGTCTTTTGTCGTTTATTTTACTTGTTCAAGGTACTTTGGTTATTTTAGTGGATAATTTGGCTAGATGAACTTGGTGTTTTTTTTTTGTTTTTTTACTGGAAGTTGTATTCTCAATCTTTTAGGTGGAATGTTAGTTTTTGGAAAGATTGAAATACAGCTTTATTATATTGTAAGCATCAATTAATATGAACAACTTCATATATTTTAAATTGTTATGTTTTAATTTAGTTGTAAATTTTATTTTTAATTATCCTGTCAAAAAAAATAAAATTATTTTTAATTATAGAATTGTTTTATATGGTGCATATTTCAATTTTGTTTTTAATTGAACTTGGGAGAATATTTCAATTTTGTTTTTAATTGAACTTGAGAGTTTACATGAATGCATTTTTTAAATAAATGTGGTACCAAGTCAGCCCATCCCACCACCGGAATCCGGCAGCATTTAATTCATTAAAAAGATAAAGGATTAGGAATCCGGCAGCATTTAATTCATTAGAAAGATAAAGGATTAAAATTGATGTAAAAAAGGATTAAATTGAAAGGTAAAAGACTTATTTTGTAAAGTTGAAACTTAAAGGATTTATTTTGGAATGTATCAAATTTATAGGACTAAAACTAAAAATTTTCCTGAAACACTCGAATAGAACTATTATTCGAATCGAGTACTTTAAGCTCGAGCTCGACTCGATAACGTTAACGAATCGAATTGAACTGAGTTTAATGGAGTTAAAAAAAATAGATTACGAGCCTAACGAATCGAGCTCGAGTCGCTTGTTAGTAAATCGAATATCTAATAAGCTCGAGCTCGACTCATTTTTTCGAACGAGTCGAATCGAGCTCGAACCTTATCAAGTCACTTTTTGTTTAACATCACTACACCCAAAATGTAAAATTGATGCTTTTTCCGTCCCTTTAACATTTTTATACTTTCTTTTTTAATTTATCTCTTAAATTTGCATATTTCAAAATAGATACTATAATCATCACAATTCTTACCGTACTACATGATATTTTGATGAGTTGTCCATAAGGACCCACGTTGGATTTTTTTTGAAGCTGAAAATAGCATTTAGGGAGTGAAAAGTAGAGGGGGAGGTGGAGACATGGAAGGATATAGACCACTAAAAGCAAGACAAAAAATCTGAAGCAGCCAATAGCATATTCGCCTCTCCCTCTTTCCATATCCCCAGGCCACAATTAATCCCTCTTCATTAATTATCCATTTCATACCCCATCCCAAGATAATAATAATAACAATAATATTACTATAATTTCAGTAACAAGGAACAAAATCGAGTTCAGAAATTGCAATCGGATCAATTCCTCATCGATCGGTAAGAAACATTCGTAAATCTGGATGATTGTAGTGTTAATATATTGATATCTGCTTGAATTTTCTGAACGCATCGCCATTTCTGATTTATCCGTCTTGTTTTTGCCGAATTCGTCGATCTTATCGACCTACTATCTATCTGTCTTATTCGCATTGATCTCCGGTTAGTTAGGTTAGCTAAATATGGCGGTTGGTTATTATGAATCAGGTGGAATAAATGTGTGTTAGTTTCTGTTAAGGAGCGAGTGATCATGGCCACTGCTGCTGTTTTCGGACTCAGCACGGGTAAAAGGCTCCTCCTCGGCTCCACCTTGTGTTACTCTGATTATCTTCTCGATAAGCAGCTTCCGTCCAGTTCTAATTCCAGTTCCACTGCTATTACTGCTAAAAAATCGTCATCCAATTTCGTCTCAAATCGACGCATTCTTAAGAAACCACATGCCGAAACTATTGCATCTAGCCATTCTACTTTGGAGCCGTGGTTGATTCACGGTACGAGCCTCTTGGGCGATCAGCCCGATCCGCCTGACTGTTTGGTGGATGCCCTGCTTCTATTGCAGAAATCTATGCTTGAGAAGCAGTGGAATCTTTCGCCTACAACTGATGCTCCTAAAGACAAAATTCAGGTTACTTGTTCGGGAACCACTGCTCGACGCCGAAGGCTGGATTCTAAGAGAAAAGTTATGGGAAGGAAAATTCATTCCCAAATTAATAATGCAAGCGCAAGCAAGCAGTGGAGGTCCATCATCAGCCCCGAACTTCTTCGCAGCAGCATGAAAGGCTATGTTAAAGGTTTTGTTAGTGAACAATTGCTCACTCATGCTGAAGTTGTTCAGCTATCACAAAAGATTAAAGCAGGCCTTTCGTTGGAAGACCGGAGGCTCAGGTTATTGTCTATAATAATTAATACTACTTGATGATGATTAAATTGCTTCTCAGAGTGTATCTTATGATTGATTGATTTGATTTGATTTAAATTTCAGATTGAAGGAAAGATTGGGATGCGAGCCTTCGGATGAGCAACTTGCGACGTCCCTGAGGATTAGTCGTGCGAATTTACAGTCGAGATTGATAGAGTGTTCTCTTGCAAGAGAGAAGCTGGCAATGAGCAATGTCCGTCTCGTCATGTCCATTGCTCAAAGATATGACAACATGGGTGCTGAACTGCCTGACCTTATTCAGGTGATTACTAATTAGTCTTCATAATCCTTATATTTGCTTTTAATTGTTCCACTTGTGCTGAAAAAAACAACTGACTTTATGTAGGGTGGTCTCATTGGATTGCTCAGAGGAATTGAGAAATTTGATTCTACCAAGGGCTTTAAGATATCAACTTATGTATATTGGTGGATCCGACAGGTGAGTCATTGATTATGTATGTTTTTGGATTAATGTTGTAGATCAACATAGATAGATTTATTGAAATATCGATTCTATAATTGCATCACCATTACCATTACCACTATCTGCAGGGTGTTTCAAGAGCTTTAGTGGAGAACTCAAGAACCCTAAGATTACCCACTCATTTGCATGAAAGGCTAAGTTTGATTAGAAATGCTAAGGCTAGACTGGAAGAGAGAGGAATAACTCCATCAATTGATGTAAGTCATCTCTTACTTTTTGTTCATTAAGAATACTGAAATGTTCATTCCTGGTGTTTAGATATTGCCACCTTGGTTTGTAACTAACCTTTGATGATCCATTTTATGCTCCAGAGAATTGCTGAAAGTCTTAACATGTCCCAGAAAAAAGTCAGGAATGCAACTGAGGTACTGAGGATATTTCAGTCAGTCAAATGAAGTGATGAACGTTTTTAACATAAAAAAATTACTTATTAGAATTTATCTTTCCAGGCAATCAGCAAGGTCTTCTCTCTCGACAGAGAAGCATTCCCCTCGTTGAATGGTCTTCCTGGAGCAACTCTTCATAGCGTAAGTGAAAGAACCAGTTCATATTCTGATTCTGTTCCACATATTATAATGGAGGGACAAATGCTGCCTTTGGCTTTGTTTGTTCAGTTCTAATTAAACCCTCCATTCACCTCCTATTGCAGTACATTGCTGATAATCGCCCTGAGAATAACCCGTGGAATGGAGTTGACGAATGGGCACTTAAGGTATCGAAATAGGAAGCTGTTGGAATGTGATTTGCATGAGATATTAATCACAGAAATCTATCTTTCCCAAATTATCTTTCTACGAAATAACTATAAGTCTATACTTGTAGCCTGTAGGATGAAATATCATTCTTATAACTCCTTGAGTAACAATTATCTCTGTAATGATATATTTACAGGATGAAGTAGATAAACTCATTGATGTGACATTGAGAGAACGGGAAAGAGATATTATTCGTCTATACTATGGCCTAGACAATGAATGTCTCACTTGGGAAGATATCAGCAGAAGGTGCGCTAACTGCAGCAAACTCTGTTTTCTATTCTAATTGAGGATTTCAATCTTAGGCATCATGATTGTATTTTCATGGATTGTACTGAAATTAACACTATTTGATTCCTTGTGAATTTTCAGGATAGGGCTGTCCAGGGAGAGAGTGAGGCAAGTGGGACTTGTGGCGCTCGAGAAATTAAAGCATGCTGCGAGGAAAAGAAGATTAGATGCAATGTTGGTACAACATTGATTTGGACACAGAGAGATCATACGTTGTTATGTATATAAACAAACAGGAAGAAGAAAAAAGGTCAGTTTTTCCTAGATAGGATGTAATTTCAACAACATATGCCACAATTTTAATTTATGGCAAGAAGAATTCAGGATGTAAAGAGTATGATTCT
Organism: Galeopsis tetrahit; assembly: GCA_963675135.1. NCBI lineage: Eukaryota > Viridiplantae > Streptophyta > Magnoliopsida > Lamiales > Lamiaceae > Galeopsis > Galeopsis tetrahit. Next base: position 4,494,656 of record OY776120.1, read on the forward strand.
TGGTTTGTATGTAATGGAGTCCTGACTTTATCTTGCACTATTGCTCCCTCCAAGGGATTCTGTACAGTACAACAAAGTATGAGAATTCCAATTATAAATCCAATCATAACAAACTTATGCAGAAAAGGATCAAACCAAATACATAAAAGACCAAGTCATTATTACACAACTAGTTTAGCCAAAGAAAAAAGAAGCTACACATGCTTCAACTAGAAATTGAAACTAGGAATAGGAATAGATCCATGCTATTACAATATTGGCAGCTTTTAGTGAAAGCAACAAACACAAAATTGAAGAGTCCGTGGCCAAGTAAACGGAGATGACTAAACACGACCATCCCAGACGCAGAGAGAGTTAACTTTTCCTGCTCTAATCAGATTTTCTACTTCAATCGGGGGATTCAAACCAAGTGCATTTGCCCGCTCCAACCGCTCCAGTCTGGTCATCCCTAAGCATGGTCCGTATGCCATGTTCAAGTCAAATTGTCTTAAAACATCCTCTTTAGCATCATACTCATCTGTGTAATGTTAACCAATAATCATTTCCAAACCAAATATGCAACCACTAACAGTATAGTAAATATCAGTACAAAATACTCTTGAGAATCAGCCAGCAGGAAAAACAAAAGTAAAATAAATAAACTGAATCTCATATAATCAACACTTGTGCATTCCGCAATGGTGTCAATAGTTTCCATATTCCTAAACCTTCCCACCTCTCCCAAGCGAACGTAGAGTAAATTTCCAAAATACTACTAGCAGAGTTTCTTATTTTATTTTATTTTATGCCACGGTAGCTGTCCAAGAACCGTGAAAACGTGCAGAGTTTCTTATTTATGATTTGGTGAATAACATTAACTCACAGAGGGTGTTAACGAATTTATCCTAGAAAAATTAATTGATCAATCAAACAATCATTAGTGTTTCCACAGTGAAAACACTAATAAGGCTAGATATAAGATTTATTATACAGTAAAAGTCGAATTCTCGATAAGGTTTTTCTTCGGCATCAGATAGCAAATTAGGGTTTCCGAAATTGCGACAAATTAGACAAGACGTGCTATTATTATTAAGAAAAAACGCAACTAGTTTCCCAAGAAATATATATAGGACTCAAATAGAGAATAGAAGGTGAGGTGAGACCTTGAAGATCGAGAGAACCATGGGAGACAAGAGCAGCGGGCTGGACGACATCTGATCCGCAGGAAGCAGAAACCTTTCCCTTTGGAGTTCTCTTTGATGAAGATTTTGGCTTTGAAATACCACCAGAGTTCTTCTTCTCTCTGAAGAATCCTTTCACTCCTCTCGACGCCATTGTTAATGTTCTATTAGAAATAATTATGAAGTATTTGAAATTTGAATTCTCAACTGCAGAATGAAAGGGGGCTCGGATGGACAAAACGTATTCATAAACGACAAAACAACACTCGAGTGGGCCCGTTACGGGTCCAGCCCAGTCCGTTATGGCCCATGTACGTAACTAGTCCATTTGAACCAGATATGCCCCTAGTTTGTAAGAAATAAAAAGGGTCCGACTATTTACACCTCCATTTGCGTTGAGAACACTCCCCCTCATTTGTTTTATATTATAATATTCATGTGAAATACCAAAAATACCCTATTAGTAAAATGGTACATACTAAATGCACCCCACTTACTGGACGCACCCCCCCTAATTTTTGCCCTTTCCCCTTCCCCACTAAACCCCTTCTTCACCATTTTCTTCACTTTCAACTTACCGAAAAAAAATTCGGTCACTCTCATTTCTTCAATTTCGGCCACACCATTTTAACAAAATCGTTCCTTTATATTCGGGGTCCTTGAAGGATAACAAAATGGTTGAAACACGAGAAGGATTCTATAGATATGTAAGTTTAATGTTTTGCTTTTTTGACACTTTTTATTTTCGTAATGTAGGGATATATAAGGGTGTTTTCTTAGTTTAATGCATAATATATTGTTCCTTGCTTGGTTTTGAGTAGTTTGTGATATATATTTGGAAGAAAATTGATTTTTGGGATGTTGGCGCGTTTAAAAAATATGAGTTTTGCGCGTATGTTTTTCGGTACTGGTTCGTCGACGAAATACTTTTTGGTCGATCGCCCGTAGTCGACCATCGCCATTGTGGTCGATGGGAAGAAGTCGACCATCGCCATTTTGGTCGATGGGAAGAAGTCGACCATCACATTAAGTGGGCGACGAAACATGGCCGAACGAAAGTATGTTGATCGATATTATGATGTCGACGAATTGTATTTTTAGTAGATTTGTCCTTTTGATTACGCTTATAGCATGATTTAGGGTTGAGTGTAGGCACATAAGTTAATCCTAACGTATGATACGAGGGTTGAGTGTTTGAATTATTATACAACTATATTATTTTCGTCAACATCCTTTGGATTGATTATAGCATGGATTTTGTGTTTGTTTTTCAGAATTTGGCGGATGATGAAGAGTTTGATCCGGATTTCTTTTATTATTCGGATAACCCGGATAACCCATTGGGGCCTTGTGATAATGAAGCCAACAAGGGTGCTTCAATTAATGAGGATGCTCCGGTTAATGAGGATGCCCCGGATAATGATCTTGTGATTGACTACACCAATGTCTTCACCAATTTTAACTATTTCGAAACTCGAGAGGCCTTACAAGAATGGGTTCGAGACGTAGCCTTACAACACAACATTGTCATTGTTGTAAAACGCTCAGATAATGGCAGTGGCAAGAAGAAGGCACAAGTTTTATTGACATGTGAGCGTGGTGGAACCTATCGTCAAAATAAGCCAAGGGGAAGAAACCAATTAGTTGTGTTACCAAACGATGATGATGATGTTGTTGTTGATTTTGATGATCAAAAGGGTCGAAAAAGGACAACGGGGTCGAAGAAGTGTGGATGTCCTTTTCTGTTAAGGGGTATAAAAATATCGGAAAATGAGTGGAGGTTGGACGTGAGATGTGGGACCCACAATCATCCTGTAGCCATGTACCTTGAGGGCCACTCGTACGTTGGTAGGCTAACGCCCGAAGAAGAAGAGTTGGTTGTTGATATGTCCAAGTGCAACGCTCCACCGAAGGATGTGTTGAAATTGCTTAAGTCGAGAAATCCGAACAACTGTTCTACCATCCGCACCGTGTACAACGTTCGAAGCAAGTATAAATTGGCAGGTTTTGCTGGAAAAAGTCAACTACAACAGTTGATGACATTGTTGATTGATAATCAATATTATCAAAGCCACAGATATTGTCCAGAGTCGAATACTATTCGAGATCTATTCTTTGCACACCCCACAGGCCTTCAGTTGTACCGTGCATTTCCAAGTGTGTTGATAATGGATTGCACGTACAAGACTAACAAATATAAGTTGCCCTATTTTGAGATGGTAGGATTTACATCCACAGGCATGACCTTTTCGGTAGCTTCTGTATTTCTCGATGGTGAGAAGGAGGAGAACTATACGTGGGCATTAAGTGTCCTTCGTGAGTTGTTGGAGGATGTGAGTTTACCGAGAGTTGTTGTTACGGATCGGGAGTTAGCCCTCGTGAATGCTGTTTCTTCCATATTTCCAGAGGCTAAACATTTCCTATGTAGATGGCACATAGATAGGAATGTTTTGGCCAAATGCAAGGGTAAGTTTGAGACCAAGGAGGATTGGGAAAGATTCTTCTTTTCATGGAAAAATGTGACGAACGCATCCTCCGAACAAGAATTGACTACCGTTCTTAAGATTTTTCAAAGTGAGTATGCAAATGTTAACAAGGAAATTGAAGCATACTCGTACTGCATGACACAGTGGGTAAATCCCTTCAAGGAGAAATTCATAGCCGTGTGGACGGATGAATACATGCATTATGAGAATACAACAACGAACAGGTATGTTTTAATATTATATATATAATTGTTGATTATTCGTTGATAATTAATAGTTTCTAGTTGTTGGACTTTTTCTATTTATTGTGTAGTTAAAATGATAATTACTATAACTACAATTTCAGGGTTGAGAGTCATCATGTAGCACTGAAGAGGTCGCTAGGTAATAGTGTGGGCAATTTTGAGATTTGTTGGTCAAAGACGGACACACTTTATCAAGCGAGCCACAATGCAATTAAAGCCTCGTTTGAGAAGAGTGTGAATGTTGCTTTACACAAGTTCAAGTCTGTTTTATATCATGAGCTTGTAGGAGTGGTGTCAATTTACGCGTTGGAAAAGATTTACAAAGAAATGACGTGTATCGAACACGGCGAGTCCAATCCTGACATATGCAATCACTATCTAAGGAAGGTATGCGGGTTGCCATGCACTCACGAACTCGACGAATATCACCGGCTTGGCAAATCGATACCTTTAGAAGCTATTGATAAGTTTTGGAGAAAGCTTGACATGGAGCCAAATTTGAGAAAGGAGGAAGATGTGAAAGAGGATGTGGTTGAAGATCTTGACACCCGATATGAGGATGTTGTTAAAGGTTTGTTGATTGCCTACAAGGAGCAGGAGGAGCCGACGCAGAAGAGGGTAATGTTGAGGCAAGCCATAGAACTTCGGAATCCAAAGACCACTTCTCTTATTGAACCGGAGCCGAAAGTCAAGACCCGTGGTCGACCTAAAACAAATAAGAAAAAACCTAAAGCTTCTTCGACAAAACGGGATCCTAGCCTCTTTGAGTACATAGAATCAATGCCTTTCCCAACCAAAGAGGATGTTGTTGACTTGACGGAGTCTTCAAAGACTTCTAATACAAAAAAACAAGAGGCGAAGGTGTCTGCTTCGAATAAAAAGAAACAGGAGGCGAAGGTATTTGTCTTTTCTATATGTTTTGTGGCTCATTGCTTATTAATACGTTGCTTATTTTGAAAAATAATTTGGTGCATAGGTGGTTCCTCGTAAGCGTACGCGCTCATCTACCTCACAACAAGGACTTATAGCTCTATTGCCCGTTCGTTTTCAACCGTACGTGATGGAATGTGTTGATGTTGCATCAGACGGCCATTGTGGTTTTCGATCGGTAGCTGAGGCAATGGGGTTTGGGGAGGACAACTGGGCAAAAGTTCGACAAGACATGATAACGGAGTTGAGTCACCATGTCCACTTATACACGGGTGTCTTTAGAGAGGATAAGATGTTCAACCAGATATTGACTGCCCTAGATTGTTTTGCTGATTTTGCACGGTCAAAGTTTTGGTTTCATCTACCCTATATGGGGTACTTGGTGGCATCGACCTACAATGTGGCCTTGATAACTTTGGGTAATAAGATATCGTTGACATTTCTTCCTCTACGAACTTCGCCACCTGAAAACCCCAAAAGAATTTCCGTGGGTCACGTCAATGATAATCACTTTGTGCAGGTATTCTACTAATTTTTATATTTATGAAAAATATATAGATGTCCAATTAATGTCATTATTGGTTGCTACAGGTAGTGTTGTCTGACAATGTCCCATTTCCTCCCGTTGGAAGTTCGTGGGTTGTACACAAAAAACAAATTGCAAGTGGGTGGATGGACGCGTATAAGGAAAATCGTATTAGTTAGGGTGATTGTCATTCTTTTTGTGAAACTTTTGGTAAATGACTAGGAGTAGTCATTCTTTTTGTCAAACTATTGTAAATGACTAGGAGTAGTCATTCTTTTTGTCAAACTATTGTAAATGACTAGGAGTAGTCATTCTTTTTGTGAAACTATTGTAAATGACTAGGAGTAGTCATTCTTTTTGTGAAACTATTGTAAATGACTTGGAGTAGTCATTGCTTTTGTCAAACTTTTAACTTGGCCATAATAAATACTCATATATCTTTGTAAGTTGGTCATAAATTGTGTACATTACAGTTACATTTGAACTTATTTTGCTTTGAATAGAAGAACATGGTCGACCAAACTTGCGTTCGTCGACAGCCAATTGTCGACCAAAACTGTCGAAGTCGACAACCAAATTCTGAACAGAGGTGTTTTAGTCGACAACATGATGTCGACCGACAGCCAATTGTCGACCAATATTATTAGTGTCGACCACTAAGTGTCGTCGACACTAGCATTCTTCGATGAATTGTGATCAACCAAATCACAGCTCGTCGACAACGTAGAATCGACCACAACTATTTCGGTCGACTACGGACTATCGACGATATGAGCAATTGTCGACCAAAAGTAAGCGACACAACCACAGAGCGTTGACAACCTAATTTTGAACAGAGATAGGTGGGTCGACAACATGATGTCGACCGACAACACAACATCGACCAACTTGACTATGGTCGACCACATGTAGTCGACCAAACTACATCTCGTCGACATCCTAATTCTGAACAGAGAGGCTTTGGTCGATACCAGGTTATCGACCGACAACAAATCATCGACAAAATGTATTATAATCGTCATTAAGTGGTCGACCAATTGTTGATAATTCGACACCTCGTAATCATGTGAAAACTAAGTCAAATTTAACTGTAATTCGACATTAAGTCACATTAATTCGACATTAAGTCACATTAATTCATAAATCATGTGAAATACTAGAAACACATCAAAACGCAAGGACATCAAACCGGTGATATTCATAAAACACCACATGTCATAAAACATAAAATTATCCAATTATCCAAAGAAACATAAATTCATCCAAAGTAAATTATCCAAAGAAACATAAATTCATCCAAATTAAACATCAAATTATCCAATTATCCAAAGAAACATAAATTCATTCAAATTAAACATCAAATTATCCAAATAAAGTAAACATCTAAATTATCCATAAGTGTTCATAAAACACCACAACACTATTTATCTCCTGGCCCATTTCTTTCTGCTTCCTCCCCTGCCCCTGCCTCTTGTTGGCCTTGATGATGATACCGACGGAAGAGGTGGCGGTTGTAGTGTTCTACAAGTCGATTCCATAACCTGCATTGCCTCATCCGCTGTCGGTGTGTCTCCGTCCTTCCACCTTTGAACCAATGGAGCCATCATGTTTTGAGCGATACTGATCATAAGCCATGCATCATATGTGATGGGTACTCGATCAGACGATGCTGTCACACGTGTGGCTGGGTTCGACAAAAACACGTGCGTGTTCTGCGTGAACCATGTTCTATAGTCCGGAGCACTCTCCCACGGTAGTCTGGCCTTCTCTCCGAGTCTTTCAGACGAAAGCAGGTGCATATCCCACGTCTCAAAATAATCAGCCAAATAGCCCCACACAAGCTTAGTCTTCTTTGAAGTTTTAGCACTTCGTTCAGCACGTGCAACAAGAGGCCTCTCTGGAATCGTTTGGACAAATTCAAACTGTCGAAGCACTCGATCTGGCATGTACGGCTCCACGATATCACCACATACCAAACACCCATGAAAGTACGCGACTTCATACAAAGGATAATCTTGTCTCATTTTTGCATATGGATTCCACATAACCTGCATTACAAGTAAATTATTGATTAAATACCATTTATTCACACCAAAGAAAGGATAAGACAAGTTCTCACCTCATGTGGTTCTAGTGCATCCATACGCTCTCGAAATGCTTGAACACGAGCCGTCGATGGGCCGACATATCCTTCAGGGGCCCACCTCGCTGATAGTGGATCACCAGTCTTGAAGTCCATGTTATGGGGAGGTTTGACCAATACGGGAAAGTGTTCATAAATCCAAGCCTACAAACAAACAACAACGGGTTAAAATTATTGATTAAAACGCAAAATAAAGACCAATACAGGAAAGTATGAATTTTACCTCTAATAGAGTGAAATAGCCTGATATTTGTGCGGTCTTATGTCTGGATGCCAAACCGAGTTGTCTGTATAAATAAGCCAATGTGGCCGCTCCCCATGCATACTCATGCAAACCTTGCATATCCTCCAAATACTGAAGCCAGGACGTGGACACACGAGTTCCAGTCTTATCCGCAAATAAAGAGCAGCCAAATGTATACCACACGTACGCCCGTGAAACACGCAACACCTGAACACGGTCATCAGAATACTGTTTCTCCATGAAGTTCTCTCGCAACCTTTCTAACTTCACCGAAGACCCCCGTGAACCACTTACTAAACCCCTCGCAACATCGGATTTTACGCCCAATAACTTACTAACACCAGAATATGCAGAGATGTGATCAACACGAGTAGACCGTACTGGCCGTCCTTCAACAGGTAACCCGGTAATGCAGAAAACATCATCCAGTGTAATGGTAATTTCACCGAATGGAAAATGAAAAGAGTTGGTCTCAGGGTGCCATCGCTCAACAAAAGCAGTGATGAGGTTCTTGTTAGTGGATCTGTAGGAGAAATTCCTAATCTCAAGCAGTCCGGACTTTTTAAAATACTTAACCCATCGTCGATGCTGTGGGATATCTTCGTTCTCAGCAAATTCCCATGCCAAAAGCTTACTAATGTGGCTATGGCACTTGAGCACGACGCGCTCTTCCCCCTTCCAAATGTAGTTGGCCACGTGAGTTTGGAAAGTGGTCAACAGTGGAGGATTGGCCACATCATCATTTGCTTCCTCTTCTTCATTTGCTACCTCATGTCTATCATCGAACTCATCGTCATCATCGTCAAATATATCTTCGGAATCTACCTCATCCTCATCCGCGTCTTCAGATTCTTCACCTATAGCTGGGGCAACTAGTGGTTGGGGTGCAACTTCTTGTTGTTCTAGCGCAGGGGAAATTTGTTGTTCTTGCGGTGGTGAGGAGGTACTTTGTTCTTGCGGTGGTGTGGAGACACTTTGTTGTTGAGGTGGAGGTGCAATTTGTTGTTGAGGTGGAGGTGTAATTTCTTCACCTATAGCTGGGGTTGGGGCAACTAGTGGTTGAGGTGCACTTTGTCCTTGAGGAGGCTCAACCATTTGCTCATTTTTTTTCTGTTAGAAGCGGTTGGCCTTACTCTCTTGTAAACTACAAACAAAATTTGAAGAATAATATTAAAAGTGGTGAAATTTTGAAAGACTAAGACTTTTTCTTCAATAAATAAACACAACCAAATTTGGGAAAAACAGAGGCTAAGACTAAAACTAATGACTTCAATCAAAAATACAATCAGTCACACAAAAATCATCAATGCACAAAAGAACATGGTTGAGGAAAAAAGAGGCAAAGACCAAAAAAAATCAACCAAAATTCACATCGCCGACAACGGTGGATCGACCAAAACCAGCTGTGGTCGACCCCCCGATATCGACCAAAACCAGTTGTGGTCGACCCCCCGATATCGACCAAAAACAAGTGTGGTCGACCCCCCGATGTCGACCAAAAAAAGGGTCGTCGATCAGCCGATGTCGACCAACACCATGTGTGGTCGATCACCCGATGTCGACGACACGACACATCGCCGACGAACCAGAGTCGACGGGGAGAATCGCGTACCAAAAAACGTAAAAACGACAACCAATCGCGTACCAAATCACCATACATACATAGCCTTACAACCAATCGCGTACCAAATCGACCTAAACCATAAACCCTAAATCGCATTCGCCTAAAAACCCTTACAAAATCAACCATTTCATTCCTAAATCACCATACATACACCATTACACCATAAAAACCAAACAAATGCAACATAAAAAACTAAAAAAGTGCACCATCACCCTAAACCCATTAAAACTCAAGAACATTAATTTTTAAATTACATACCTGCGTCTTGTTTGTCCATGATGTTTCGAGCGAAGGGGGAGTGCGAATGGGGTGTCTTCGTTCGGTGGTTGTGGATGGTCGACGGGGAGTGCGAAATCAGTGGGAGTGGGAGTGGGAGGGAGGTGGTTGTGGGGAGTGCGAAATTTTTGCAAAGGGAGAGAAAGAGGGAGGAAGATAGAGAGACTTTTCAAAAAGGGGGTTGCATCTATAAGCCATGGTGTGTTTAGTAAAAATACATTAAATGATACAAAGGACATTTATGACAATTTGAGGGGGGTGCGTCTAGAGGGGGAGTGTTCTCAACGCAAATGGAGGTGTAAATAGTCAGACCCAATAAAAATTCGATATTAGTATCATACTAGTATAAGACGCGGATTTCACGGAATTGTAAAAATATTATATTACTCCGTACTATTATTTAATAAAATTTTATATAATTTATTATTTTAAAATATATTTGATGATAATTAATGTATTTGATAATTCATGTCATCTTCAACGAAATCGACAAACTCTTGCATAAGTTAAAATTGAATAAGAGAATGTGTTGTCATTTGTGTATACATAAATTCAGATTGAATAAAATAATGTGTTGTCGTTTGTATATATGGTTGTAATATGTTAGTTTGTAGGGGTGTTTTATAAATAATATAAACATTGGTAAGCAGTTTAATTAAAATCAGGACCAAGTTGATTGAAATGTTTTGTTTAATTCGAGGAAGAGGGAAAAGTAAAACAATTATTAAAAAAAATTAAAAAAATGTATAATGGATAAATAAAACAATTATTTAAAAAAAAAAAAACTGTTGAGAGGGAGGGGGAGAGAGAAAACTGTAGGAGAAAGAACAAAAAAAAATGTAAATTTTAAGAAAATTAGAAAAATAAAATGAAAGAAATGCGTAGAAGAAAATTAATTCAAAATTTTATTTGTTTTAATACATATACAATTTTTATATTTTAATTAGTAAACAAATACAAACTTATATTCAATATTAGTCAAGTATTTGTATGCACTTGCGTGAACAGTGTGCATACTTCAATTTTAATTTTAAATTTTAATTTATTCTTTCTCCCAGATTCTTATGTACCCCCTAATTTTAATTAATTTATATTTTATCTGCATCATTTCATTTAATGAGTTCACTCTCCAATCATTTTTTTTATTACGGGTGCACTCGCTCATTTTACGAGTTCACCCTCAAATCATTTTTTTATTACGGTTATCTACACCCACTTATTTTATGAGTTCACCCCCAAATTATTGTTTTACCACGATTATCTGCACCCGCTCATTTTATGAGTTCACCCCTTAAATATTTTTAAAAAAATAATCACATTTAAAAACCTATATTATCATTTTATTAATTTACACAAAATATAATAAAATAAACTCTAATTTATATATTTACAATATGTAATCGAGTCATTGTCGAGTTACCGTCGATTCACCACCAACTCACTCATATTTAAAAAAAAAAATCGTAAAAATATAATTAATAAAAAAACTATCGAAATTAGCCACAAATCTCGATTTTTTTTCTTTTTAATTTTTTTCCCCACTTCTCTTTTCCTTTATTTCTTCCAATTTTCAGTTTATTTTTCAAAATTTTTATTTATTCATTTTTTTTCCTTTTACTTTTTTTATTTTATTTTTGTGTCATTCTTTTCCATTTTTTTCATGTGTATTTTTTAAATTTTAATACAAAATAATATTATAGGTATGATTTTATTATAGTCGATCGACGGTGCACCTGAATTTCAATTTTAATTTGATGAGTAAAGGACCTGACGGAAATCCATGTCGTTCGGCGGGTGACCCAGCCACCACCATGCCCGACCACCCCCTTGACGGCGACGGTGGCGCTTTCGTCCCGGCCATTGAAGCCCGAGACCCCTCCTCGAATTCTTCACTTCCATGACAATTAACATCATCTTCCATCTCAGCCACGATCCATGGCGGCCGAAAACCTCTACTCTTCGACCACCGACGCGACTGCTTCCATCAATCTCCCTTGTGTTCGCGATCCAGGAGCTTCTCCGGCATCAATGGCGCTCGCCTACAACACTCGGATCGACGCTGTCTCGCTATCGTCGTTCATCTCTGCCCAAAGGGAAGCTACATTGCTTCGTCTTCTTCACCCTGCTCCTGCACAGCCTCTTCCTCCGGCTGATGGAGGACTGTGAGTATGTTGCTGATGGATCTCTGATCGGCCGGCACTCGAAGTCGGTGACCTTGCCGATGAAATCTCAGGCGGCGACTGTTGACCTAGGGTGTCCTCCCACTGGGCTAAGGTTTCGTTCAATTGGGTTTGGTAATGTGCACCCCCTATTTTCTCCAGTACACCTCGATTTGTACTCTCTCCACTTTTTTTCATGGTATTATTGTTAGTGGCACTAGTATTGCTAGTTATTGATTGTGGTATTACTATTAATACAATATTGAATTAATATTAATGATTATTGATTACAGTATTATTGATTATTAATGGTGGTATTATTGGTTATTGTTTGTGGTATTATTGATTATGTGGAATTATTTATTATTACTTAAGGCATTAATGATTACTAATATTGTTTATGGTATTACTAATAATTATGTTTTGTATAACTGAATATAATTAGATTTGTGGAATTATTTGTTACTGTGTAAGATATTACTAATCAATGTTCATTGTATTACTAATTATTGTTCATGGTATTATTGATAATTATTTTTGGTACTATTGAATATAATTAGATGTGTGAAATTATTTGTTATTGTATAAAATTTTACTGTAATTAGATGTGTGTAATTATTTGTTATTGTAAAGATATTACTAATTATTGTTAATGATATTATTGATTATTGTTCATGGTATTACTGGTTATTAATTATTGTATTTCCTACTATAATAAAATCATACATATAATATTATTTTGCATTAAAATTTTAAAAAATACTAATGAAAAAAAAAACAAGGAAAAAAATGAAGAAATAAAAAGTATGGAATAAAAACTGAAAAATGAGAAGAAGAAAAAATCGAGATCTGTGCCTAATTTCGATAGTTTTTTTTAATTATGTTTTTACGATTTTTTTTCTAAAAATATAGGTGATTTAGTGGTGAATCGACGATAACTCGACTACAAGATTGTAAATGTATAAATTAGGGTTGATTTTATTATTATATTTTGTGTATATTAATAAAAAGATAATATAGTATTTTAAATGTAATTATTTTTAAAAAAATATTTGGGGGGTGAACTCATAAAATGAGCAGGTGCAGATAATTGTTGTAAAATAATAATTTGTGGGTGAACTCATAAAATGAGCGGACGTAGATAATTGTTTTAAAAAAGAAATGATTTGGAGGTGAACTCATAAAATGAGCAGGTGTAGATAACTGTAGTATAAATATGATTTGAGGTTGAACTCATAAAATGAGCGGGTGCAAATAACTGTAGTAAAAAATAATTTGGGGGTGAACTCATAAAATGAAAAATGATTTGGGGTGAATTCATAAAAGAGAATTTTACCTATTAGAGTCATTTCTATAACACCTTAATCTAATAGAAACTACAACTTTTAAAATTATCTAATAGGGTCATTTTAGAGTTAAAAAACCATAACTACCCTTAATATACATATCTTACATTATTTTCGAAAATAAAAAATTAAATCAAATTTTAAATTCCAAAATTTCAAATTCAAAATAGACATATTAATGATTTTATATATATATATATATATATATAGATGTAACCCTAATTTTTGTCCACCACCATGGTCGTCCGCCTTGAACTCCCCTCCACAAACCATCGTAGTCGGAGGTCGAAAATGATGCTCCATGGCCACCATCCCCCGCCGCCGCCGATCTAAAGGTTTGTGTAAGTCTTTGGTGTCGATCTGTCTTGACCGCCGCCATCGCCATAGCCTAGCCCCTACCGCCGCCGTGCGTGAAGACGAAGACACCCAAGTCGGCCGCTATCTGTTTTGCTCGTAGTGGTGGTCGTCGATTGACTCCATTAACCCCCAAATCTAAAGATGAAGATGTCGCCCCCGTCGTTCGATCTGTTCGCCGCCCTAGTTGTCGCCGTCGTTCGTGAAGACGAAGGGACGACTACAACTGCCCGCCGCTGCCGAACGAGAAGAGCAGCCTGGATTTATGACCGTCGCCGTCAATTTTCTTTTATCGTTTTTTTCTGAATCATAATGTTTTCCTTAGTGATGTTTTATGCCTGTTTCTTGTTTCCTTGTCTGGATTTCCATTTTGTTAAACTTTTCTTGTTTTTTCTTCTTTCTTTTTTATTTTCAATATTAATTTTGGGGGTGAATTGAATTTCATGATGTCCCGTTTTGTAGAGTATTGTACAGAAAACTTTGGGCCCATGTTAAAGCATCTTGAATCTATGCATCCCTATGCAAATGTAGGTTAGATCTGCTTCTGTTTGCTTATAATGTACTAAACTAGATGAAGATGAAGGGTCTGTTCTTTTGTGGAATATTGTGCAAGTGAAGGAATGAGAAAAAATGTTCATCTCCAATCAGTATTTCATCACCGTATTTCTCATCCTGAGATTTTGACATATTTTATGAATGATTTTACTATGAACTTGTTAAGTAATTGAGAACTTTTTTGGTAGTATATGTAATAAAACTCTTCATTTTTTTCTTCTTTTTGTTGGTGAGGGGACAATGGGTTATATGAATTTATTTTGTGCATTTGTGTAAACCTAGTGACAATGATTTGAATTATGCATAACGTGTGATATGCAAAATAATCTAGTTTTAGGAAATGATTTGAATGAAAAATAATCTAGTTTTAGGAAATGATTTGAATGATGCATAATGATATGCAAAATAGTCATCATATTTCAATTTAATCATCATATTTAAATTATGCATTATGCATATTTTGATATGCGAAATAGTCATCATATTTCAATTGAATGCATTATGTGTTATGGAATATTTAATTAAATGCAGATAAATAACATAAGGAATATTAATTATGAAATTGGTTTAATTAAATACAGATAAATAACCTAATTAATTAATTATGAAATTTGGAAGGTGGTAAAATTAAGCCATAACACACTTTTTTTTGGAATATGCATTCTACATATTCTACCTATGCATATATGTCTTCATAATCCATTTCTACATACCAAAATTCATTTCACTGTTCATATTAAAATTCATAATCTATTTCATATATATATGCATATTCAACATATGGGGCAAAAATTTGATAAAAGCACGCATGCAAGTGATCGGAATACATTTTCTCACAGTGTTGATTTTCTTGAATGAACTTTTTGTCGAAAATAATGGGTTTTCTTTTCTTGAAATCTCTCCGACGATGTTTGCAGAATATTTGGTAAAGAAATCCTTTCAGCTAATTAATTCGAGGTTGCTTAAATTTAGGTACAAATTGGAAGGTGATAGAAATAGCACGTATAACGAGGAATTGCATTAATTCAAAAGGTTTGATGTAAATCTAATTAAGTATTTCTTAATTTCAAATTATTTAAATTGGTAAAGGGCAATTATGTGTTATTAAGTGCCATTTTGACTCTAATAATTTAAATCAATAACCTATTCCCAATCAGATATAGATTTAAATCAATAACCTATTCCCAATTAGATAAATCTCTTAGTGAAATGACCTTAACAATAATTTACCCTAAAAGAGAACTAGTACAGATAATTGTAGTAAAAATATAATTTGGAGTGAACTCATTAAATTAACAGTGCAGTTAAATATAATTTAGTGTTAATACATAACCATTTTTCAATTTTCAAATCTCCACCCCGCACCAAACTCATTATCCATCCAATAGAAAGAATATTAATGTTCAACGAAATTCTGTATTTCATTCCTTTGACCTGTCAGTGTTTACATTTGGAGTTTTGTTTTTTACTAATGATTTATTTATTCCATAGCTTGGAGTTTTTACTTTTGTTGTGTGATCCTCTAATGATTTTTATTAAAGTTTCTTATTAATACATTTTCTTTATCAATAATTATTTGTTTTAGAAAATTTTAAAATTAATTAGTTGAATATTGTACGAATATAATATGTATAAAATGTTTGAAATGGTAGAAAATGCAAACATGGTAACTCTAAAAATATTGGAACTAACTCTAAAAAAAGATGTACTATTATATGGAGTATATATTTTTAAAAGAAATAACACAATTTTTTAAATTCATTAGACTTACTACTTATATATAAGGTGTCTACTTGCAAATTTATTTTGTTTACTCATTATTATTGCATACTTTTTTTTGTAAAGTTCTACAAAGTTTTTTTTTTCATAGTAATTTATAAACTTCATATTAATTCGACGGTCAATAATCATATCATCAATCAATGGCTACTTTCCTTCCATGAAACTTGCAAACACATTGTATGTTTTAAAAAAATTCTATGATTGTACTTTTTTTATTACGAATGCTTTCGGTGATGGTGGAGTTGAATGTGAAACAAATCAATTGAATGTAAATTTATTTAGATATCAATGTGAAAAATAAATAAAAGTATTAAAAAGATAATTAAAAAATATTGTACGTAATAATTATTTTTAATTCCCGTGTAGTATACGGGTTGTGCACTATTTTACATTAATTCAAAAAAATTTAGGTTGCAAATAGTTAAAAAAAAAAAGTCGCTACATCGTAGCTCATTACTCTTACTTTATTTGTTTTTTATAGTTCAATTTAATTATTCTTATTCTCATTTAAAAATAACATGTTATTTATAAAAATATAGGAGTATAACTGTATAAATTAATTAATATTTATTAAAAAATATATAAGGTGTATAATAAATTAGAAAGGAAATACTTTCAGACAGAAAAGTGAGAAAGAGGGTATTGTTGGTGAAATTAGCCAATAAATGTAGGATGCTGCAGTGAAATGAAGGAGTTTTGGGGGTAGCGTGCTGTTTAGCTTTGGCAAAGGAAACTAAAGAAAAAGCTTTGCTACAACAATGGAAGACGGTAAGGCGGCGGCGTCGATGGCGCAGCAGCAGCATCTGATGCAGCAATTGCAACAGATCCAAAGACAAAAGGACGCCATGTCTCGTTTCCCCTCCAACATCGACGCCCATCTCCGCCCACAGCCTCATATTCTTCACCCCCGCCCTTTCAACCCTAATTCCACTCCCCAACAACAAATCATCCCTAATCAGCTCCATCCTAACCCTAACCCTAACCCTAATCCTAATCCCAATTCCTCTGCAACACCAACTAACACTAACCTTCCGCAGCAGCAGCAGCAAAAGGCCGCCCTCCAATTGGCTTATCAGGACGCCTGGCGTGTCTGTCACCCTGATTTCAAGCGCCCTTTCGCTTCCCTTGAAGACGCTTGCGAGAGGTTTGATTTATTAGATTATTTTTTGTTTGTTTTAAATTTATGTCAACGCTTGAGAAGATTTCAACGGATTGTTGTAGATGTGGTCTCTCGGTACATGACCAACCAATTTCTTTTACAAATTCATTTTTGTTATGGAATTCCTCAAGACTACTGAACTGTACAATGCGCTCAGTGCTTTTGACACTCGATTGCATTCTGTGCTTTTAGTTCTTTCAATTCTGTTATACAAGTGGTTTAGCGAATTATTCGGAATAATTTCCGTGTGTCTTGCAAAGTGGCATGTCCATCCATTTCTTTAATATTTTGCTTCACTCTTCTAAAATATCCCCACTTATCATATTTTAGCTGGTAGAAAATTCAACACGGGTAGTTTCTTATTGTTGGTGTCCGTTTTTTCATAGCTTATAATATTAAGCTGTGGCGTTTCACATATTCGTACTATTAACATAAATTTTCCATTTCATTCTTGGTGAGGGATCATTTATGAACATGTAATGGTGGATGTTTATGATTTTCATGTTTCTGTGGGCATGATCTCAGAAATACTTCAGATGTTAGATTTGAGGCATATGAATACCTGATTCAAACTGTTCGCCTAAGTGATCATCAACCATATTACACTCTGCATTAATAGGTCGACAGGTTTTAGAGTCGAGCGGTACTATTTTCTCAGTTCTGTTTAGTGAATGAAGCAGGCTTTTCATTATAGGCATTTGAACATGATTTTTTTTAAGTAGCTTATTAGCCTTTTGGTTGTGAATGATATTGGAGAGAAGATGCATTTTAAAGAAGTATTTCAAGACTTTTCAGTGCTTAATACTAAACTCTTGCAAAATATGTTGGTGACTGGTGAATGTTCTGTATAATCATCATCTGCTCAGACTTTCTTGTTGTTATTTCAATGTTTGTGGTTGTTTTGTAATCTTGAATGGGCATGCCTAATTTGTTCATGTAAACTACAGATATTTTTGTTAGCATCTGCTCAGACTTTCTTGTCGTTATTTCAATGTTTGTGGTTGTTTTGTAATCTTGAATGGGCATGCCTAATTTTTTCATGTAAACTGATATAGATTTTTTTAGTAGCATCTTAAGTCCTGCCGATTACTGTGTTCTGTTCAAGTTAACTTGAGCGATCAACAATTTGAATTCTGTGTAGGCTATTACCTTACCATGTGGTGGCAGACTATGAAGCGGAGGAAGATGACAAGATTCTTGATTCAGCCACTACAGGCCAAGTTTTGTCACGTTCTCAGCAGTGGGACAACAACATTGCAGCAAAAGTGGCTGAATTCACAGCCACATTTGAAAAACAAGTCCTTGCATTCAACATTATTTCGCGCAAAAGAGGACTCGGGGAGTTTCGTACTGAGGAGAAGTTGATGATGGAGCAATTGATGTTGCAGGAAGAGAAGCGGTCACTGATTGAATTGAGGGCTGAAATGGATTCAAGGCAAAAGGCTAGCAGAGAAAGTCACGAAGCAAATATGCGGATGGCAGCCATGGCTCATGTGGATGCAGAATCACAAGCTCATGCTGAGATGATGGCACGGGCGGCCCCCATAAGAGCAAATGCCCTTGGGTCTCGAGTTAGTAGTTCAATACCTGAAATGGGTGAGCAGGAGCAAGATTTCCAGCAGGATGACATAATAAATGGATGGGGCAGCAGTGCACAGAAGGATGAGAAGGAGCCATCTGAGGACTTTTTGAATGATGATGAAACCGAAAATGGAGATGCAGGTCTGCAGAGTGACTGGCCTGGAGGAGGTGAGTTAGATCTTAATGCAAGATGATCTATTTTGCTAGCTTATGGCTCCTCTAGTTGTTCTCCACAAAGAGAAACTGGCCTTTGCTAAAAAATTATATGGTAGAAAGAATGAGATCATTGGCAAGCTATCACTTTGTAATGCCTTTTGCTGAATTTATCTGGTGGACGGACGAAGGCTGAGATTATGGTCGTTTGTGGGTATCGTGAGCACAAGAATATGTTGTACTTTGTCTTCCTGTACAGTGATAGTCAGCAAACTGTTTTATGAATTCCAAGGGATTAATTAACTTTTTAGTGTTTTATTGTGTGTCTGGGAAGTATATGCAATGGAAGAAAGATCCAGGAAAAGGTGAAAGAAAATATCAGTGCTTGCAAGGTTGGGGCTAGAGCCTTATTGGGCAGTTTTATTAGAGCGAACAAAAAAAAAGAAGAATTATGTGTGTACTTCAGTTATTTGCAAACTCTATTCGTATTAAAGAAGTGATTAGAATTGATTTCTGTAGAAAAAGTACTTCTGATCAAATCACTTTGAGTTATTTTGCAAAAATAGCCTTTTTGAAGGGGTTCCCTTAAATGTCTTGCTTTAAGATTTGCAGGTGTATTGCACTTTGCTGCCCACAAATCTTCTAAAATTGTTGGTCCTCTTATTTACTGTACATGTAACACCCAGTAACTATCCATGAAACAAACAACATACTGCAACAGAAACACACACGAGTCGATAGCATTAAAAAGCCCTGCCGGGTCAAATGTTAAACTACAGTGGTAAATTCACTTAAACATCAAAAGAGAAATTAAGAGTACATATATAGATTGGCCATAAAACTGGTAGGACATTAGGTTCATAGTTCTTAAGAGTGATGAGCATCCATCTTGTTCAAGTGAAAACCACCTTCATTATTCCTATGCACCTCAACCTTGAACTTCTCTTCCTTCTCTCCTCTCTTGACCTTGAGAAGTATGTCAAATTTAGCTGATGTATCGACAACCTGTTCGACGAAAGTTGGATCACATTAGTCTTCAGACAATGTATCTATACAAATAGTGACTGGCTAACATTTACACCTAAACAAAACCCACCTCAGCATTGGCATGGACTATCTCACTAAGTTCGTAAGGCAATAATGAGTTGGACCTCGACTGGATTGTCTTGACGGCATGTTCAGCAGCGTCTTTCACGACGGGATCGTGCACTGGCACCGATTTCCATCCAGATTCCTCTTCTTCACAAAGCAATTAAAAAAGAAATCTAACCTCAATACAAATCAAGAAAATAATATATGTACACATTCTATAGAGGCCAATAAATTCACAAGCAACAAATAACTCTTAAACAAAAAATAAATGGGGGCAAACCTTTCTTAACACCCAGGTCGGAGGAAGTAAAGCAAGGAACATCTCCGACATGCTTGAATTCTTGAACTTCCTTGAAATTCAGCCATGGTTTGACCCAAATCTTGGCCTCATAAAGTTTCTTTTTGCCAGCATCAGTTACCTCTAGTGTAAGATGATGAAGTGTACCAGAGACCACTTGTTCTTGGGCCTTAACAACCCTGACCAGCTCAAGTAATGCATTCTGAAAACGAATAACTTCATCTTTCAGCTATGCTGTGCAAATACTGTAATATAATCGCACAGATGGACAAGTATAACTAATACTCCCTCCATCCCAATCCCAGTGAAAGCTACCCAACTTTCCTTTTTCGTCTGTCCCGATAAAAACTACCCAACAGAAACTTTCTGTTCCGAAGAAAGCTACCCAACTTTCCTTTGGTCTGCCCCGATGAAAGCTACCCAACTTTCCTTTTTCGTCTGCCCCGACGAAAGCTACCCAACTTTCCTTTTTACGAAAGCTACCCAACTTTCCTTTTTCGTCTGCCCCGACGAAAACTACCCAACTTTCCTTTTTCGTCTGCCCCGACGAAAGCTACCTATTCATTTTTTAGCAAACTATTCATGTCACATCTCATTATATTCTTCTCTATCAATCACACATCACTAATACATCTACTTATTATATTATATTTCTTAACCTCCTTGCACAAGCTCAAGCTCATGGAGAGCTTTCCACGGAGGGAGTAAGCTAAGTTTTATTCTATCCTCACATCAGCACAAATTCTAAAACGACACCGTTTTGGTCACTACACACAATACTACACAAATCATCAATTTAATTGAAAATCAAGTTACAGCCTCTGATTAGATACCATACCTCTTGGGTGTTGTGGTGATCGACGGCGAAACGGGCGAGGGATTCGACCTCGGGATTGGAGTCGCGGAGGCCTCCGAGAGTAGCCATTTCAATGTGCTGGTCGGAACAGAAGCCTGGGTTGTGATCGGGAACTACAGATGAAGAAAACAAGAGGCAGGTAGTAGCAGCAATAACGAAGAATAACAATGCTCTCATTTGATTCAGTACAGACGGTGAATGTTGATCCAGTATAACTTGGTAATAAAGGGGATTGTAACGCGTGTCATCCACCTCGGGCCGCGTGTCCTTCAATTGCTTAATCTCTAAGCATTGCGGCCATTGCCTTTATCGCATCCCTAATTCTTACACATCCATTTCACAACACCTCTATTTTTTAATACTTTTTCTCCTCTTTTTGCGAGAAAGTTTATACTCCATTAAAAAATAAATACTTTTATGCCCAAAAAATAAGTTTTCTACTTAATGATTACATAGTTTTATTTGATTAAATACAATAATATATTTATATTGTTTTCATTTTTCATATAATATACTCCTTTGGATTAACGTTACAAAGTCTCAAATTCAAGAACGATCTTCAACGACGTTCATCCAAAAAGTCCCTAAATTCGGCGTTTAATCCAAAATACGGTGCTAAACCTTTAGATTAACGTTATAAAAAGCCCCAAATACAAGATCGGATAGGATTCGGCTGCGGATCCAACTCCAAAAGTTCCAAAAGTGCTTAAGAAATTCAAGAACTTCAAGAAGAGGGAATCAGAGGAGCAAATTAGAGATTGTAACCCACAAATACTCGGTTTTAATCCGAAATTAAATACATCGTTTACCATTTTCGCGTTTTTATATTTAATTCACGAATTTGTGTTTACAAATTCCCACAAAGATAGCCACATATTCCTTTTTTGGATGTCACAAATTATAGTCACATTTCCTCTTTTACTTTAGCATTAAATGTTTTATTGTCAATTTTACTCATAATTAATAAGAGTAATTAATGCTTAGCAGATTTTGGAGGCATTTATTGATTTTTTTTTAATCTGTGTGTAAAGTTAAATGTGGCTATCTTTGTGGGACGGAGGGAGTGCTACATTGTTACATGGTATGAATTTAATTTTTTTTTAATTAAATAAGTAAACCCTAAACTTAGAAATTAATTTAAAAAGAAGTGTAGTGATCATTGACCAAGATACCTCTATATTTTAGAATTTACTAGTCCGTTCGACTTCCTTTATATCAGAATAGATGTGATCACGTTGAGTGTATACATAATTATCACATCACAACGCAATAAAACTTTTAGTTACAATCCATAAGGCTACTGATTTTAGAGCTGAGATTTAAAAAAAAAAAATCAATACTACTCATACTAAATTTATTTATTTATTACTCTCCCGTCCCGTGATTACTTTCACATGTGAAGTGGCACACAAAATAAGAAAAGTGAATTTAGTGGGGATTTTGAGGAGTAATTTTGTAAAACTTTATGTATAAAGTAAAAAAATGAGTTGACTTTTGTGTATGTGTGGGGGAAAAAATAATGACATTTGTGTAAAATTGAGTATATGGTGAGGGTGGAGTTTATAAAGGGTTTTCCATTTTAAAGGTGTGAAAGTAATTGTGAGACGTCCGAAAAGGAAAGTGTGAAAGTAATTGCTGGACGGAGGGAGTACTATTTTTTGTTGAGAAACCGCATCACATAGCTATTACTCCATACAATACAAATTCATCCCTATAACTCATAAATCTGCTATGTCTGCAATCCATCGAAAAATTATGTCATCTCTGCAATGGTGAGAAGATTGTTTTTGTAACTTACTTTATTCATTATAATTCCACTTAATACTAATATAATATAACAATAGTATAAATTAAATCATCATCTACTCTCTGAAATTCAAAAGAAACAGGCATATTACAATTTATTAGAAATTAAAAAATCGATCCTAAAAACCGAAAAAACACAAAATAAACATAGGTTAAAGGGAAAGCTGAAGGGAGACCTCCTTACTGGTTACATGAATTCTGATGATAACTAGTTCTACAAGATAGATGGGAGTTGATTATGATATCAGAAATTGATTAGAACTTTGACACATTGGGGTTCCTTCAGCATCTGGAAAGCCCTGTTAATATCCTCAAGTGGACAATGATGCGTTAACAGCTTATCCAAGTTTTTAATTTCCTGCAGCACATCACAATGTGAATTAATTACTAACTCCAATTAATATAGTGAATTAGTGAAATGAAAGAGTATATAAGTAGGTACATACATTGTTTATGCATTTTTGAATGATGACGGGAAGGTCGGATTGAACCTTAACCCCACCGAAAACTGCATATTTGAAGCTTCTGCAGCTCAGTAATGTCACAAACTCTATTTCCACACTCTTCTCCGTACCCGCTCCAAGCATCATCATTTTACCTATCCCCTGTATCATTCATCATTCGTGAAGAATAACAACTAAGTCAAGTCAAGTCAACAAATGAAAAAGTATTAGTTAGAGTAGTTACGATTTTAGTGGCTTCAAGAGCTTCATTAACCAAGCGAGCAACTCCGGTACACTCAAAGCTGTAATCCACTCCTGAGCCTCCCGTCAGGTTTTTAACCGATTCTGATATACTACTAGTATTATTAGTACTACTGGGGTTTATGAAATGAGTCATCCCAAATGCCTCTCCAATCGCCCATTTGCTGTCGTTTATGTCGATCCCTATAATTCGAGCTGCCCCGTGTACTCGAGCTCCCTCGACGACTCCTAATCCAACGGCCCCGAGTCCCAACACAGCGACCGTGGATCCTGGTTTATATACATATCATTAGAAGAGAACTTTTCATATATAAAAGATATGAAATATATAAAATAATATTATACAAATATTATATTTATCCCAATTACCTGGCTCAATCCTGGCTTCCTTCCAGACGGCCCCGAATCCGGTGGTGAAGCCGCAGGAAAGGAAGCTGGCATGAGCCAGGGGAATTGTGGGATCAATCTTGACCACATAGTTGGCGTCGACAACCGTGTACTCGGACCAGGTCGAGCAGCTGAGGAAGTGATACAGCTGCTCGCCCTGGATCCTCATTCGGGAGGTTCCGTCCCCCATGAGACCCGAGAATGCTTGGAGCGGGTGCGTCTCACATAAATTAGTCTTTCCGGATCTACAATTTCCACACACATCCCCGCACTCCCCCAAGTACGTCGGGATCACCGTGTCCCCTTTTTTCAGGTGTTTCACTCCTTCGCCCACGCTTTCTACCAATCTAGCTAAATTACATTACATTAGATTGCGCATATTGGATTGAATTGAATTGAGATATAGCGCGATTACCCGACGCCTTCGTGGCCTAAAACTCTGGGAAACATAGGCTGCACATATATTTTGAACTTTTAAATGAGACGAAATTCTTTCATGAACATCTGTATAGAATTTGAATTAGGACACGTACGGAGGGAAAACCGGAGCAGGCGAGGACGTCTGTATGGCAGATGCTAGCGAAGAGCATCTTCACTCTGACTTCTCCTACTTTGGGAGCTTCCACTTGAATCTCTTCCAACCTCGGACACTCATTTTCCCTCCACAGTACGGCCGCTAATGCATCAACATTAATCAAATATTGTGTCAAAGATTAAATTGAATAAATTAAACAGTGAAATCGAGAGAGACCTCTACAAGTTATAATATTAGTAGGAGAGGGGGATGCTGCTTTGTTGGACATGGCTGCTCTGTTGATACTGCAGGGTGTACAAGACAAGAGTGAATAACAATGATATACTACTACTTTATTTATTGGGTCGAAAGAAGAGATGAACTACAGTAGCTCGTGCATCGCGTGCGCCAATTTTCATTCCCAATATATTACAACAAATCTCAAATATGAAACTAATGTAAGCATAACTTCATCTGGATTACATACAAATCAAATTTCACAACGATATATGTATATTAATATTGTCCTAAATATTTGAAAACCAAGTACAACGAATAAGCAAGTTGTTCGATTTCCCTGTTCCACTTTTCGTGTTTGTGTTTCACCTTGCTAAATCTTTAACACGTGTCGCCCACAATATTATAGGATATTAATTATTTTTTAATATGCCACATATCAATTATTCTTAAATAAAATGTGAAACATGAAAAGTGTAACCGATCATGATTTCTCCAAAACTCAACAATTGTTAATTGTCATTCAAAAATTTAATTAAACAATTAAAAATTAATTGAAAATTTGTAGTATGAAATTTGCCTTTATTAAATAGTACTAGTTGATATTATTAAAACAATATTATGAAAATATCAGTACTTTAATTTGTATGGTTCTATTGCTATCGTCGTTCCCTTCGTATATACCACCAATGGCAATCCATCATCACCGTCCAACAAGTGGATAATGAAATTGAAAATATCCACTCTCATTCCTTTATAAGTTTTTCATTATTTTAACACATAAATAAATTAAATAAAAGTTATTAAATTATAGATATTATATGTGATTGAAGAGAAGAAGATAAAGAATATGTAAAACATCATGAAGTATAAAATGTAAGAATAAAAAAATAAAAAATATTTAATAAAATAAGTATGAAAAATTTATTAATGGACGGACCAAAATATCAAAATAGAAAACATGACGGGCCGAAGCCCATGTTGAAATAATACTATCACAAAAACCAAAACCCAATTGTGACAACTGAATAACACAACAACCCCATCCCCAAGTCAGAATAATCCTCCATCTCTCTCACGCACTCAATTCCTCCATGAAATGAATCGTTCTCCCAATTCCATAATTCACAGCTTATGGACGACAAACACATCACAACTTTAAAGGTACCAACTTTCTGCTTTACAATTTCAATTTTATTTCACATTGTTCTTTATTTTCTTCAGGTTTTTCCCCCTTTAATCTCATGTTCCCGTTTGTGATTCAGTTAATTTCAAGCATGCCTTATAATTTTCACCAGTTGAGCTGCCTAAATTGTTGCTTACAAAACAATAGTCTAGGAGAGGAGAAAAAATCATTTAAATTGTTTGTTTGTATCCTTTTGTGGACTTGTGGATTATTGGCAAGCGATTAAGAAAAACAAACCAAATCCTGTTTGGGGATAGGCTTTGTAGCACGGTACATGTCTAACGGAACACTTTTTCTCGTTTTAGGATTACTACAAGATCTTAGAAGTAGATTATGATGCAACTGATGAGAAGATACGATTGAGTTATCGAAAGCTGGCATTGGTTGGTAGTTTACCTTCTCTGAAGCATCTATGTTTATGGTTACTTACATCTAATTAATGAATCAACCCCCATCCCCATCGGCATTCAATTGTCGTTATGGATCACTGGTGCTGACATAAGCTTCATTCTTGTTCTGTTAATGTGCAGAAGTGGCATCCTGACAAACACAAAGGAGATAGTGCTGTTACTGAAAAATTTCAAGAAATTAACGAAGCTTACACTGGTGATTGCTTATCTAAGCATACAATTCTTGTATTTCTCGTTTCATTCTGAAATGCCTCTTGCTCGTAAATTGATATAGTAGGTGGACTACTATTAGTAGTATGTGTATGAGCTGGAATTGGATTTGCCTTTTTTATTTAATTAAGTTTATTTTGAAACTTCATGGCCCTGGTATGAAATTTAGGTTCTTCCATCAGTTATCATCCTAATTCGTGTCTCAGCAGTCACTTTGTCTTCTTCTTCTCTATTATAACAGAAAATTAGGAAGTGTTAAAACTTTTGTATTGTGAAATCCAATTAAAGTAAGTGTAGCAGTGCAGGAAGTTGTAATTCAGTAATTCGTGTCTCAGCAGTCACTTTGTCTTCTTCTTCTCTATTATAACAGAAAATTAGGAAGTGTTAAAACTTTTGTATTGTGAAATCCAATTAAAGTAAGTGTAGCAGTGCAGGAAGTTGTAATCTAAAATATAGATACTTAAGAATAAACATGATATGTAGGGAAAGCAAGAAGAAGCATGGTGTGTGTATATGCATATTGGGTTTTCCACCTGGGTGCTACTTTCATCATTGATATCTGAAGCTGCAAATTTAAGACAATTTGAACTTGAAAAGGCTCTGCATACAGTCCATTCATGTTAACAGCAAAATTTATGGCCTGTGACACGACATGGCTTGAGGGGATTGTCCTCATAGGACTCTTGAATATTTAATTTTGTAGAATTCTCATCATCTATTTGGAGCTGCTCTGTTTACCATCATTCCCTTAAATTTGCTGTAGTGTTGAGTGATCCAGATAAGAGGCTTGAGTATGATTTGAATGGAAACTATGAGATCGACAAATATACTCTGCGGGTTAGTATTTTTGCATATTATTTTATAGTGTCCTTCTCTAATTGAGGACTTATTTGATCCAAGTAATTTCACCTTCCTGTGATGAATCTTTGACACCTTTCTTGATATCTGCCCATCCAGGAATATTTATCGAGATTTAAAGGAATGATACTTACCTGCAATGGGCTTGGTATTAGTCATACATCAATTTGGTAAGTATGGCCATCTAGCACTTGTTTGTTTTCCTTGTCAAGTACATATCTTTCGTATGTACCGGCATGTTATATAGGGTTTCAGACCATGGAGTGTCTAAGCTAGATTTGTTAACAACTGTATCTAACTTCAATGAAATCAAAGCTTCTATTACTACTACCTTGATCCTTGATCTCTGCCAGGCGTACCGGTGACTGTTTGTTAATAAGGGAAAATATTTATGAATGGGAAAATATCGAGACAGATACAAGCTGAGTCTGCATGTGTGGTAGCAGGATTTGTATACAGATATTCTTTTAATAAGAAGCTGATTATGCCAGCATTAGTCAATAATTTGTGTACCAAGAGTAGTATGACTTAGTACAATTACAATAGATTTACTGTAATCTGATTTATTCTCTTACTGGATTGTAAGACATTCTCTGCTGCAAAATACCACTGCCTCTCCCCAGTCCTCAGATTTCTCTTAGAAAAAACTCTGAACTGTTTAATATTGTTGTGGTTGATGTTATTGCAGTTTTATCTTTAATATGGTTGCATAAATTACCTAGTATTTTGTCCTTTATCCCATATAAATTGAGCAGATAAATTGAAATATAATTATAACAATGGCCTTATATTTATCACAGTAACAACCAAGTATCAACAAGAGTAATATGCAATTTGTGATCTGCTTTATTCTTTACATTCTTGTATACATGGATTAGGGATGTTCTAGCCAACAACATTGTACTTTAACCATTTCCTGGTTGCCTTCTGATTTGTGTGTGCTTATGCAGGTCGCAGCCACGGATGGAACTTAATGATTTAAAAGAAAAATGAGTCTCGGAATCAATTTATCTTTCTCCTCTCTCCGCCTCAATAAATATTATTGTTAAGCATCCATAGAATTTTCAAATGCTTGTATCATATTGCTTCATGCATTGTAGTGCATGAGCTGTGGTGAAAAACACCTGTTGTAGAGCATATTGGCCTGACACAATAATGCTACAATTTCTTGTATATGCTAATTTGTGGCAAGTTTTTTTCTTTAGATCTAGAGCTTTTACTTTAGTTACTACTTGTCACAAACTGTTGTACAATACAAGCAGTAGAATTTAGAAATGTTTTATATATTCTTTTGTTGGTTCATTGCTCTCTGGAAATATACTTTTGAGTATAAAATGAAGACAAGAATTGTGCTTACTATTCTACTTGGTACTTTTTCTTCTTTTCCTCCTCTTCCTGTGCATTCAGCATTGGTTTTCTTAGTTTAGGGGAATCAATTGTA
Source organism: Galeopsis tetrahit (assembly GCA_963675135.1). NCBI lineage: Eukaryota > Viridiplantae > Streptophyta > Magnoliopsida > Lamiales > Lamiaceae > Galeopsis > Galeopsis tetrahit. The sequence goes on from OY776120.1 coordinate 4,523,378, forward strand.
TGAGGTTTGGCATTATGTGTGTGGTTCAGGGCATTTGGTGAAAGGGAGATGGGGCAAATATGATGAGTGACAAAAAAAAAGGTTATTTCTTTGATGGAATTAGTGATAACAATGGACCGGGCGGGACCTAGATATCTAAACCTGCACCATTCTATGAACGAGCCGGGGCAGGGCAACTCGTTGCGGGGCGCAGATTAGGGGCGGGCATTCGGTTGGTTCGGTTCGGTTTTGACCTTTTTTCAATCGAACCGAAGTTTTAAAAAAATGAACCGAAATTATATAAAAACCGAATAATTTAAATATATTACTTTTTTTTTCAATTTCTTCCATATCCTCAGCACTTTCTTCCACCTCAACAACGGTAAGAGTTGGTCTCCTGTGCACGTGCACACTAATCAACATTTTAAAAACTGATCAATCAATATGTATTAACTAAAGCGAAATTTTGAACAAAATAATGGTTGTTCAAATGGTTATAGAAGCCTAAGTCATATACAAGGTCATGGGTTCGAGACCTTACACTTTTCAGTTAAAAAATCCACCACTTTTCAATAATAAAAATTACACTTTTCAGTTAAAAAATCCACCACTTTTCAATAATAAAAATTACACTTTTCAGTTAAAAAATCCACCACTTTTCAATAATAAAAATTACACTTTTCAGTTAAAAAATCCACCACTTTTCAATAATAAAAATTACACTTTTCAGTTAAAAAATCTACACTTTTCAGTTAAAAAATCCACCACTTTTCAATAATAAAAATTACACTTTTCAGTTAAAAAATCCACCACTTTTCAATAATAAAAATTACACTTTTCAGTTAAAAAATCCACCACTTTTCAATAATAAAAATTACACTTTTCAGTTAAAAAATCCACCACTTTTCAATAATAAAAATTACACTTTTCAGTTAAAAAATCTACACTTTTCAGTTAAAAAATCCACCACTTTTCAATAATAAAAATTACACTTTTCAGTTAAAAAATCCACCACTTTTCAGTTAAAAAATTACACTTTTCAGTTAAAAAATCCACCACTTTTCAATAATAAAAATTACACTTTTCAGTTAAAAAATCCACCACTTTTCAATAATAAAAATTACACTTTTCAGTTAAAAAATCCACCACTTTTCAATAATAAAAATTACACTTTTCAGTTAAAAAATCCACCACTTTTCAATAATAAAAATTACACTTTTCAGTTAAAATATCCACCACTTTTCAATAATAAAAATTACACTTTTCAGTTAAAATATCCACCACTTTTCAATAATAAAAATTACACTTTTCAGTTAAAATATCCACCACTTTTCAATAATAAAAATTACACTTTTCAGTTAAAATATCCACCACTTTTCAATAATAAATTTTCCACTTTTCAAACTTCACAGAATTACAAAAAGACAAAGAGAGAGAGAGAGAGAGCAACCCTCCATCGTCGGTTTCCGCTGGAGCCACGCCCAATCATGGGGCTCCACCTGGTCATTCCTCTTCACATCAATCTCACTCTACATCTCCGCCGCCGTCTTCCTCCACCTCCTCCTCATCTTCCGCAAACCACGCCCAATCATTCCACCTCCTCCTCATCTTCCGCAAACCACGCCCAATCATGGGGCTCCACCTGGTCATTCCTCTTCACATCAATCTCACTCTACATCTCCGCCGCCGTCTTCCTCCACCTCCTCCTCATCTTCCGCCGCCGCCAAGCCGTCCCCATGGGCCCACTCCCTGCCGCGCACTCCCTCTTCATGGCCCTCATCTTCGCCGGCACTCTCCTCTCCACCACCGCCGAAATCGGCGACACGCGGCGGAAGGAGCACTCACCTCCTTCGATGCTTCGGCGACGCTCTCCGGTGCGACGGCAGTAGGAGCGGCGGCGGAAGGAGCACTCACCTCCATGCTTCGGCGACACTCTCCGATGCGACGGTAGTAGGAGCGGCGGCGGAAGGAGCACTCACCTCCTTCGATGCTTCGGCGACGCTCTCCGGTGCGACGACAGTAGGAGCGGCGGCGGAAGGAGCACTCACCTCCTTCGATGCTTCGGCGACGCTCTCCGGTGCGACGGCAGTAGGAGCGGCGGCGGAAGGATGAAAGCACCACCACCATATCTGCGGTTGCGGAGGAGAAAAGAGAAGAAGTGTAAAGGGTAATATAAAGTAGTGTGCTTATACTAAACACAATAAACATGTATTGTTTCCTTTTGTAACTTCCTTTTGTTAGTTAGTTTGAATAGTTAGTGGTTAGTTAGTAACTACTAGTTATTACTTAGTCTATAAATATAGATTGGAGTCTTTTGTATTCCTTATGCATTTTAAGCATTGTAAACATTGAAACACTCCATATATGAAATACCTTTTGTTTTGTATTTCCTTCTTTACAATTATAAGATGAGTGTGTGTTTACATCTCTACATGGTATCGGAGCTATGTATTGATTAATTTATGATCGATTAAACAAGTTTGTCGATCAAGATATGTTTCCGCAATTCGGTATGAATGAATTTCCGAATTTCTTGAGTTTTATACTCATTTCTGCCAAATCTTTGATGGATTTGGATTTCTATCATTTTTTTTTCTTCTTTCTCTTTTTGAGATTGTTCTTTACGGGTTTTATGCTCGTGAATTTTTGAATTCGATTTTATCTTGATTCGAATTCTTCTTTGAGTTTCTTGAGTTTTATACTCATTTCTTTGCGAGTTTTATGCTCGTGAGTTTTATATTCGATTTCATGTTGATTCGAAATCGATTTTTCGTGTATATCACGATTCCATTTTTTTTTGGAATATTTGTGGAATTCTCACCACGGATTGGATGAATTCGATTATTGGTGTCTATGATGGACATGGAGGTAAGGTAGTTGCCAAATTCTGTGCAAAGTACCTTCATCAACAAGTGCTCAAGAATGAAGCATATGTGGCTGGTGGATTTTTTGTTTTCGGTCGATTCTCGACGTTTGGAGATTGATCATCACTCACATTGTCAAAATGAGGTTGATTGACATCCACTCTCATTTTGAGGTGGGGTGTAAAGGGTAATATAAAGTAGTGTGCTTATACTAAACACAATAAACATGTATTGTTTCCTTTTGTAACTTCCTTTTGTTAGTTAGTTTGAATAGTTAGTGATTAGTTAGTAACTACTAGTTGTTACTTAGTCTATAAATATAGATTGGAGTCTTTTGTATTCTTTATGCATTTTAAGCATTGTAAACATTGAAACACTCCATATATGAAATACCTTTTGTTTTGTATTTCCTTCTTTACAATTATAAGATGAGTGTGTGTTTACATCTCTACAAGAAGAGAAGAGAGAAGAATTTGTAGAAAAAACGGTCAAAAAAGCGTGTGCACAGAAAATGGATCTGTGCACACTGTGCATATAAGATTTTTCCCAACTGTAAAATACCTTTTTTTTTTTCGAAGTCAATCTTGAGCACAAATTAGACATTGCACTATTTTAGGACTTAATGAACTTCTAAATGCATCAAGCCTGATCATCGGCAGAAAAATGAATATTTAATTGGTTACTATTAGATCAGATATAGTGTTTTATTTATATATATATATATATATATATATATATTTATTAATTAATTATATTTATTTTTATTTATAGTTCGGTCAGTTCGGTTTATTCGGTTTTTAGAAAATATAAACCGAATCGAAAAAATCGAAATTTTAAAAAATTTCAACCGAACCGAACAATCGAATAAATCGAAATTCGTCGGTTCGGTTTGATTTTTCGGTTTTTTCGGTTTTATGCCCACCCCTAGCGCGGATGGTGTGTCCCCACCTATTCTAAATATTTATAAACAAAATTTTGCTTTATTCATTTATATTGATCTAAAAATTATCTAGAGAGGGGTTTAAACTTTAAAGACGGGGAATATTGGAATAAGAATGAAATTGATTTAAAGATGGGGAATATAGGAATAAGAATGGAATGAAAGTGTATGATTATATGAATAATAATTTGATATCACAAAGTTATAAATCAATCTTTAACATTTTGAGAAGTATGAAAGTGATTCCTCTTAATAAAATTAATAAATATTTTTTAAAAATACTTTTAATAAATAAAATTAAGGCATTATTAGATTATCATATGTTTTTTTAATTAAAAAAATATTAATGATAATTTTTATTAATAAAGTGTTGTATGAAACCAAATTCTAATTGACAAACCAAACAATTCTCTAGGCAAACCCAGCATTCCCCAAAGTCACATTCAATCGTGCCTTAGAATACTGGAGTGAGTTTGGGGGCGAAGAACTTCCGCCTTACAGAACCCGATTTGAAGAGAAGCGACGAGGCTCCGAGGTGGTGATTTTGGTGGGCGAAAAACTTGTCGAAGGTAAATTTTATTTTCTCTCTCTCCACTACAATTGCGACTTGCGAGAGGATTGTATCTTCAGGTTTTATCCAATCGTTAAATCAAAATCTGATATTCTTTCAAGAAAAGATCAGGCAATCTGTAATGTGTATACGTAGATTGGGTACTGATTTTCTGTTTTCTCCATCTAGTAATTGCTATTGATTTCTAATGTAGTTTTTCCTTTTTTGAATTTTCAGTTGCAGAGGACAAACATTTCGTGATTTTTTGTTTGTTTGTTTATTCAATTTTCTTATGCGACTCACTGTGTTTGAAATACCAGTTTTTGTGGGTATCACAACTAGAAGATTTTGTTGTGGAATTTGTAGTCAATTGGAGACAATCTTGTGTTTGATATATATAATTGAGTGTGATTTTAATGTTCAATTTACTCAATTTAATATTTGATTCAACATTTTACTCAATTTAGTGGAGCTCAATTCCAATGGTATATGTTCAACCACCCAAGTATCAATGTTTATGCTAATTTGAGAACCGTCTAACTGATGTGATGGTCATGCAAGTCTTTGTCGGTCTTGTGTTTAATGAGATCATGTATTCTATTCCTCCATAATTTGTGCCTCATATTTTATTTATTTTTAATCAGTCAAGAGCTGCCTAACATATACCCAGAATATATACTTATACAGTATTGTGAATTTTCAGAACACGTTTATTTTTCAACACATAGCGTTGTCTTTCACTGATAATCGTTTCTTGCTAGTTCACATGAGAGTTATAATTAGCTAAAATCTAAAATAATATTTATGCCTCATATTTTAAACTTGGGATGAGTTCACTCATTTCACTTAAAAAAAATTGAAAAAGAAATCTAGATTTCAGTTTTTGGTAATTTTTTTAAAAAAAGGATTTTGTCTTTAGATATTACTAACATAGACTTTTTTATGGGTTTTTGAAGGAAAAAGAAATCAATTGAAGTTAAGAAATGTTTTCTCCTTGATCTAATTGAAAGATGAGCAAAATGAGTTTTACCTCCTCCAGATAATAGTACGACAGTGTTAATTATACTTGAATGAATTATAAGATTATGGATTGAATATAAGATATACAGGATTAACTACATATCATACAATCTGTTCTTGCGTGATTGTCTTACAGTTAGTGTGATATTCTCTGAAAGACATTTGAATTATTAACCCATGAAAATCTAGTTTTATTAGGTGAATTACTGACCCTCCGATGTTCTAATCATCTGGTAGTTGGACCATGATAGTAATTATTACCGAGGACTAATTTTTGAAATTCAAGACAATGATGCTTTTAGATTCTTTCTTCTTTTACAGATTGTTTGAATTTCTTTCTGTTAGTGTGTTTCATTCTTTGCTCGTCGAGATCACTAGTCAACTGCTTCAATTTTCTTCTGTCTTTTCTTTCTGCAGCTGGAGTTTGCGTATGTGTTGTTTTCTTTTTCTTTTTCTTTTTCTTAATGATTGCTGTACGGGGAATTTTCAACATCTATCTGTTAATGTCAACCTAGTTTGTTTGTCATATCAAATTGTAAGGAGAAATCTTCATTTAAATTAGATGGATTTAGTTTATTTTTATTCTATGTAGGAAAATCCATGGACGTGGATGTGCAGAATATCAAAAAATGGGTTGTATTTTACCCAATTTACATAAATTCAAAGAAAACCTTAGCTGAGGGCCGGAGAATCAATGCCAGCAAAGCTTGTGAAAATCCTACATGCACTGAAATTTACGATTGCTGTGCCCACTTGAAACTCCCCTGTGCAATTGAGGTATTTTGTGTGTATATATGTGTTGTGTGTATAATATCTGCCGTTTTCCATCGCCATTTGATCTGCCGTTTTCCATCACCATTTGATCTCTGAATTAGTTCTTTCTCATTTGGGATGTAAGAATTGGACTGATTTTAGATGGGCTCTTTTGGATTTTAAATTAAAATTAGAGTGAGAAGGCATATCCACGGGATTTTATGCAAAGAGGTAGAGTAAGAGTTCTGTTGAAAAAGGAAGATGGGAGCCCATACAATCCAGCAGTTACTTCAAGTAAGTAGCTATATTTCGATTTATAGTATGTTTGTAATAATAGTTCTTACTTTTTTGTGGCAATAAGAGAGGATAGCTTTCTGTGATCTTGAGTTCATGTGGCAGTAATGAGTGCTAGTATGATACTGATTTGTGGTTTATTTTCGTTGATTTATCAAATCCTCAATGATATTTTGTTTAAGCTTTGAAGTCTAATCTTCAATCTTCCCAACCTTACTCACATTTACTAGGAGTTTATGAATACAAGCCCACATGCTTTCTTACTCACCACGTAGCTTGCCATACAGCAGTGGAAATGACTCACTCTGGCAAGGCTTACTGAAACCGTTTGTATAAAGACTGATTAAAGGACTTGGGCTTTTCATTGCATATATTAATGAGTTTTTTCATTTATAAGATCTAAAGAATGAACTGTGCTTTTAGAAAAAATGTGGTGTCCCACTTACATGAGAAGTTTCCTTTATAATAAGTTGGAGCAGTTTCCTATTGAAGGACTTGTGTCATTACTTATTGAGGAGTTGCTTGGTTCAAATTCTTCAATGGGAATGGGAATGGAAATCACTAAATAGAGAATTACAATAAGAACGATGGTTAGTGTATTGATCTAATTTTGGAATAAGTTGAGACAAAATATGATTGTTGGTTCAGAAATAGTGGAAAGATTGAGGAGAAATGATTATAGGGGAGGAGATAGTTAATCAAAATGCTGCAATGATCATCTTTTATTCTCATTAACTATTACAATTACCTTATATTCATTTCCATTACCATTCCCATTAAAGAATTATGAAACAAACGCCCCATGAAATTGAGGACTTTTCATTTAGAAGCTCTAAAGCATGAACTAAGATTTGATGAGATATTTCTATTATTACCATTTTGGGGTACCTTCAAGGGTATGAGCTTAGGTTTTTACTTGCCAGCTTGTTTTACCCTGTCTACTTCTCTTCATTGACTCTGTATGTTGATCCTGCTCTTCTTTACTTCATACTCCCTCCGTGACTCCGTCTCACAATTGTTTGCACACTTGCCTTATTTGTTCGTCCTACAATTGTCTGCACACCAAGGAAACTCCTTCTTAAACTCCACTTTCACAATATTCACATATTTACACAAAATGTCATTACTTTTACACTCAATCCAATCAATTTATTTACTTTATTCATAAAAGTTTACAAATTATCCCTCAACATTCCACTCATTACACTTTTTTCTTAGTTTGTGTGCCCAAAATTTGGTGTAAACAATTGTGGGACAAAGGGTAATATGTTTGTTGCTACCTGAAATATGTGCTGTGATTCCGATTTACATTTAGGGCAAGATTTAATTTTATGTCAAATCAATGTGTAAAGAGTGAAAGGATGTTGTATTATTTTATAGTTGTTGAGTGTGATTGTAATGATTGGATAATGTGAATTGTGATTTAAATATATTAAACTGTAAGGAGAGATAATTGATTGTATTGGAAAGTGGGGTATTAGGTTTATTGTTGGTGTAGTGGTTTTTTATATCTGGATTTCAAAATCTCAAATTAGAACTGGATTTAGATTTGCAAATCGTAATACCGGTTCTTAAAATCCAAACAAACATTGCCTGAAGCTTTCTTGCAGTGGAATTTATGTAGTTGTGATCGTCTCTAAATTCCTGTTTGGTATATTGCAGGGAAGCAGCTAATGCTTCATGTGGCAGAGTTGGTCCCTCGACATCCAGGTCGAACTAAGAAACAAGAGCCTGCCTCATCCTCAACCACCGGTGCTTCCAAATCTGGAAAGCCTGGAAAGGGGGGAAAGAAGAAGCGATAAGTTCCCAACGACAAAAATGGTTGCCTTTGCTGATTTGGGTCCAAGAATCATCTCTTAGTAATTTTGGTGTAGACTAGTAAGCTATTGTTTCCAAACTTGCTCATGATTGATGGTTTAACGTAGTCACTTTGTCCGTAGACACACACATTTTCACTATTCCTCGGCACTTTTGCAATAAACAAGGTATTTATAAGGCAGAACATGTGTCGATTATTACTTTATTCTTTCAAAACTTGACGAATATGATAAAACTGTTTTACTTATTCTTTAGAACATTTGTTTTCACTATTTGAAGTTGCTTGTGGGCATGGCATTCATAAGTTGTGTCGAGTTGATAGAGTGTGTGTGATTAGAGGTATAAGTCATGATCATTACCTCATGTAGAATGAGTCGAACGCCCTGTAGTTCAAGCTTTTTTGAAATGTTATCAAACTTTGAAATTCAGATTTGAGCTTGTTTGATAATTAATTGAATCGGGTTTGAACTACATTTAATCGAGCCGAACATGAGTCAAACTTGAGTAATTTGACATTTTTACACTTGTTTTCTCTTTTTCCTCATTGAACTCGGGTGAGCTTTTAGACTATATCGAACATAAATATAAATTCAAACTTGTTTGATATCTATGTTTAACTGATTTTAAACGAAGCTTCTATCGGAAAAATGAAGAATGATAATAAGCAGACGTGGATGACTTCAAATCAAAGGACACTAAAACTATGGACAGAAAACACATTAATCATCTAACATCTGCAGGAGAGTGGGGGCTTCTACCTTCATTTTCAGACAGTTGAACTCCAATGCTAGAATTGGCTTAACAGAGTTGCTCAGCTTTCTCTTATACTCCTTTGTCTCAACACTTGCAGATGGACCCAACACTCTCAACCTAAACAATTATCCCTATCTTGCTTTCATCCATGCTGACTTTCAAGAATTAAAAATAGTTTTGTAACTTCTAATTTTCGACGTTGTAGTTCAGACGGTAGGAGGTGAAACATTTTGTTAGCATTGACATGGCATAATCTGATTGGTCAACCCGACGTTTCACCCCTTACAAAATGTGAAAAAATTAAAAGTTATGTGACTATTCTCAATTACCTTTCAAACTAAGTAATTTAAAATATTTATACCTTAGTGATGCTGACTGCTGAGAGTAGAAAAATCTTTTTAGTCCTTAATGGAGTGATGCTGACTGCTGAGAGTAGAAAAATCTTTTTAGTCCTTAATGGAAGCCTGAATATTCTGGCTGCACTGTTTCTAACATAAGGATATTTCTGAATTTGATTGGTGGTGGACAATTTTACTAAAGAAGATATAAATAATTTGACCAAGTTATTAAGTCTTGTTTTAGTTGATATATTCCCTATGGCAAAATCAAACACGAAGCAGCATTAATTCTTTTTGGAGAGTGAGTATGAATATGCTTTAATCGATTCCCACTTTCTCAACTCCTTTTGCTTCAATAATACTCGAAGAAGTGGTAAAATTTAAATATATACGTTGATTCACGAATAATACCTAAAAGAATCTAATGTCGAGAGATAGTATCTTAAATTTATTAATATTCAAAGTGGTGCATAACAAGACCATATACAGTAGGTTTAAATATAATTTTTGAAAGTAACAATGATTTCATAATCTTGGTAAAATTCTTAAGTGAGAACAAAAAATGAATTAATAAAATAAGGAAATAACTTAGCTAGAGAATAAGAGTACTTAAAGAAATAAATTACATAACTGAAGCAGAGTAAATATAATTGTTGAGTCAAAGCTTTCAAATAATTCAAAAATCAATAAGTGTCACAAATTTACTTGGATCATACTCATTTACTTTAATTAATATTGTTTATACTATAAAGGCATGCATTACACCAACACAAGAATTAAATATATACATACATACATATGCAGAATAATGACAATAATTGCGAGTAGTTTAATGATAGAGATTGAGTTGAATTACAACTTCATTTCAAGCTACAAAACATGTTACACTATATTACAATAATATCCAACCCCTAAATTCGTCCTTATTGAATCACTAAATTTTTATGTCTTAGAGGCAGAGGATTTCCAGTTGGGACACTAGGTTTTTTACTAGTAGTATATTTTATACTATATTGTTAAAATAAAATTAACAAAATTCTATTTTTCTTAAATGTACTATATAGTAATTTATATGTGTTTTAAAAAAAAAAAAATATCCACAATGTAATTATTATGCAAGAAATAATATTACGATTAATGAAGGAATGTCAACAAGGTTGGTTATTTTCATTACTATTTTGTACATTGTGAGTTTAAATCGATAAAAATTTATATTAAAAATGAATTTGATCGATTTTTATTAATAAATTATATTTTTGGATAATATTAATATAAAAACTAGTATTTTTTATTATACTTCATCTCATACTAATCACACCTCACATCACTTTTGTAAATCTATTAGTTTATCATATTTATTAATGTAAACACCCAAAAGAAAGAGACACTGGAGTATTATTTTGAATGAATTCTCGAAGATAATTTCTGGTCCCATCCCTCGTTTTGAAGCAGTTAGAAAAAAGGAGGCGAGTTCGTTTCCTTGGGTGGTCCATGTGGATACTACAAATAGTATTAGTTGCGTTTCCAACTGAAAGTTGAAATTTTTATTTGAAAATTCAGTTTGTATAAATAATAAGCATACGCAAGCAAGCAGGTGGCAAATTTTAAAGGAGGCAACATGAATCAGCCTCCAGGATTTGCCATACAGTATTATTGTATATTTCGATTTGTGTGCTGCTTATATTGTATTAGGTCTGACTTTAAAAAGTGGACGTCAGTTTCCAAAATTAATTTGGTTTTTCTTTTGCTTTGGGACTTGGGAGGTAGTAGGGTCGATCATTTTATTTACACTTTCATTGCAATAATAGTAACAATGGAGGACTTTTATACAATAACTTTTCATCTTATTTACTAATTTTGTAACTCTGAAGTTTGAGCTCGATCTAAGAAATGAGCTCGATTTGATTCGTTAAAAAGTCTAACGAGCCTAATGAAATTGAAAGAAAAAAATTAAATATCAAGTCTAATAAATCGAACTTGAATCGTTTCGTTAGTAAATCGAATATTTAACGAACGAGTCGAGGTGAGCTCACGAGCAACTCGATTCGTTTAACAACTCTAATCAGTATAAAAAAAGGGAGATAGGAGGTGGCGGCTGAGGCTTGGTGCAATGGCGTGGATAAGCACAAACCCTCCCCTCCCTTCCAATTGTGCTTTGGGAATTGGGGTCCATATCTCACTTATAATATTATTATTCATTTTCAATTCCCAAACCAAACCTTGAAAGTAACCTTTTTTTTTTTAATTTAATCATTATCACTTTCATATACCACTATTATTACTGTATTACTGTAGCCTACAGCAATAGCAATATATATGTACTGTATACGAATAAATTAGAGTTTATAGAGAGAAGAAACATTTCGCCCTTTCCATCTTCAACAAAACTCTCTGGTTTCCCTTTCCAACCTTCTCTGCCGTCAGTAATGGTGAGAATTCAATTAATCACTCAAATTGAATTGAATATATTTTCTGAATTTGACCAATTGTTATTATGGTGGATGATTTCAGGAGAGAGAGTGGCCACGGTGGCTCCGGCCGATGCTGCGGACATCCTTCTTCGGCCAATGCAAGCTCCACGCCGCCGCGCACAAGAGCGAGTGCAATATGTTTTGCTTGGACTGCGTCAATGGACCTCTCTGCTCTCTCTGCCTCAATCTTCACAAGGATCATCCTTTTATCCAGGTTTCTCTCTCTCTCTGTATGTATTAAGGATTAATGAATGAATCGATTACTGATTAATGTGTGTTTGGGTTGGGGCAGATAAGGAGATCATCATATCATGACGTAATTAGGGTTGGGGAAATTCAGAAGTATGTGGATATAACAGGGGTTCAAACATACATTATAAACAGCGCCAAAATAGTGTTTCTTAATCAGCGCCCTCAGCCCAGGCCCGGCAAGGGTGTTACCAATACCTGCCTCGTCTGCCACCGTAGCCTCCTCGATTCCTTCTCCTTCTGCTCCCTCGGCTGCAAGGTACCCCACACTCTTTTCAGTTTTTAGATAGATTCAGGATGTGATTGATACGAAATTCGGCAGCATTTGTTCTCTTTTGACCTGGAATCTGATTCATACAGCATATGTTATTCTTATTAATTAATCAATTATTGTCCACACAGATTGTTGGCACGGCGAAGAATGGGTCGTATTCGGACGAAGAGTCAATGAAACGAGTGATTGGGAACAAGATACGGAGCTTTAGTCCATCGCCGCCGCCGCGTACGCCGATGATGAATGACAGGAGTGCGAAAAGGAGAAAGGGGACTCCTCACAGAGCTCCCATGGGTGGCCTTATTATGGAATGCTAATAAAATCCAGCATACTGAGCTTGGTGGATGGAAGCCGGTGCTGGTTGTACTAGCTGTTACATATATATATATAGTAAAACATAGTAGTTGTGATGATGGGAAATACATTACAGGGTAGTGTAAAATTGAATAAAAAGAAGAAAATAATAGTATGTGGAGTGGATAAATGTAAATACTACTCCCTTCCCTAGTCACTAGTGTGTAGTGAAGTTGTATGAGATTGCTATGTTTGTCACTGTAGAAACAATATAAAGAAATGCAGGTTTGAACTTGGAACTAGTATTTCTCTTGCATCATATCAACTTTCTTGAGTGTTTTATTTTACTTTGATTGAGAATGAGATGGATAGAAGAATAGTGTTTTGCAAACGCAAAGTTTTCCTGGACATGGAGGCCTAACTGTAACAGAAAGCAAAGTATGTAGATGAATTAAGTCAGAGCTTGGAATTTATGGAGTTGGGTAAGAAGATGAGTCGCATCACCTTAATTTGGAAATTGCACTCAAATTTCTCCATTTTCAAGGTCAAATGTTGGAGGAAGTCACTATTCTCTATGTCAGATTGAGACTAATTATTTTGGCAAAAGACTTTGACCATTCACAAATCAACATTTAGTACGTCAAGTTTAAATTATACTCCGTCTCAACTATAAGACAGTGTCACGAAAGACCTCAATTATTTTTGGTATAGGAAAGAGATTCATATCATTAGTTGGGTTGGTGTTGATCTTAATCAAACTATGCATTAAATTTAGATAACCTACCTTACCTAGTTAACATAAAATTAAATAGAGATGCACTTTTGTAAATGGGTAATAAAATAACAAAAGATTGATGATGAGTTGTGACAAAAACATATGGCCAGGCCAATATATCTGTCTATTAGCATAATTTAAAATATTAGTGTATTAATTATTATTCTTCTTCTTCTTCTTCTTATGATGAGTCAGTTTCATTTTATAGTGACAGTGATTTCTCATTTGTGAAACATGGAAGATGATTAAGATTTAAGAGGAAGCAATTGAAGGTGTGATGTTTTGTGTCTAGAAAATTCCTTGATGCATGCATATGGTCGGTTGGGTTGTTCCATACTTCCATTCTATCATAGCAGTGGCGTTGAAGCCGAAGCCTGTTCTGTACTGTTTTGTTGTATGGCATAAAGCCAAAAACATAAACCAAGAAAGCGTGTGTATCTATGTGTGTATGTAGTAGTATAATATGCAAGGTTGTAGAAGTCGAAAATCGATACTTAAACGAATTTGCACATGACTGATTCCACCTCATTCAAATTTCAGGCAAGTACTTGAAGTTCGAACTCGACTCGAGCATTTATCGAGTCAAACTCAAGCTCACCCGTTTACAATACCGAGCTGAAAATAGAGTTTGACTCAACTCGCAAACGAGCCTAATAGAATGATAATAAAATTCTTAAATATCGAGCCTAACAAATTGAGCTCGAACCAGCTCTTTAGTAAATCAAGTATTTCACGAGCTTGAACTCAACTCGTTATGAATATACACGAGTTAAGTTCGAGCTTTGACGAGTCGAGCTCTCGTTCGATTCGAATAACAATCCCATTATTATCTTTTTCATACAAATGAAATCCTTTCACAATTTACTTGCACATAATACAACACCAGTACCATCACTGATTCTACTGTCTAAAATACATAATTGTACCATTGGATACAACTGTTACAATTACCAATACACTAACAATAATTTGAATCAGTTATCAAAAATAAATAATTACTAATTACTAGTTTGATTATACACAATTCTATTTTCAACTAAACAAAATCAACTGCTTCCAAACTAGTGATTTTTCCTTATCCTTTTCTTTTCCCTCAATCTTAATTAAAAATGTGGTCCTATTACAAGCTCGAGATTTGATCGGAACCTACATCCGACCACTTACCCGAGCTTTCATGATGGAATGTGAATGACTCAGCTAACTTAGCACCATCTTGAACCCTCAAACGAGTTCCTTGTTGTGCAACAACTACGGAAGCCACCTTAGAAGCTAATGAACCCATACTTCTCAAATCAGACACCCCGTGTAACAAACCATACAATATGCCAGATGCATAAGCATCCCCAGCCCCACAGGTATCCACTGCCACACAAGGTGTTGGAGGAACATAAACAGCTTCTCCCTTTACACCAATATAAGACCCTTTAGGCCCATCCGTCACTGAAACAAATGGAACAAAATGGCTAAGGTATCTCGTAGCAGAAACAGGGCTTTCTTCAGGGGAAAAGTGACAAAAACTTCTGGCTTCGTTGCTGTTTGCGAACACAATGTCTGCATAATTTGACATGATTTCCCTGACAAACAACAAATTTTTTAAAAAAATGAAATTAATCCCAAGCAATTCTGCAGGCAGTGATGAAATATAAAGAATTGGGTGTATTACAAGTAATTTACCAGAAATCATCATAATGTCTCTCAATGCAACTGATATCTGATGCTGTGATGGCAACTAGAGCACCACACCTGCGGGCCTCCTCACATGCCATGGCGATTGTTTTGATTGTGTCAGGAAATTCAAATAAATATCCTTCAACAACTAATATACTTGTTTTGGCTATCAAGTTGGCCAAGCACTGATCATAATTCACCCTTGAAGATGTGCCCTGTGTTTTCATAGTTTATTCAGACAAACAATAACTCACCACAGACTCTACACCTAAAACTTTTCATTACTACTGACCTGGTATGCAAGCATTGTTCGTTGAGCATCCACAGTTGTGAGAACAATAACTGTCCCAGTAGTTCCATCCTTCACGGGCGCCGAAAGGAAATTCACATTTGCTCGCTGAAGCTTAGATCTATCCAAAATGTTGCACTGTAATCAATAACTCAAGACTCCTAAAAAGTAAACTGGAAAATTCAAAATGTCCCTAGCTTGAAAAAATAAACTCATTCCCATTAATGAGACCATTAAGTTCTTCCAGAAAGAAAAAAACAGAAATCGCAAGTATAATAAGAACATTGTTATGAAAATCTGCCAAAAAGAATCCACAACATAAATAATGAAGTTGAAGGATACTAATACACGAAAAGCCTACCGATAGAATCCACCTAATGGATCACTTCCAACATAAATAATGAAGTTGAAGGATATGAATACACGAAAAGCTTACCGGTAGAATCCACCTAATGGATCACTTCCAACACTGCCAGCCATGGCAACATTCAATGAAGCTCCCCCAATAGAGTGGCCACCAAGCCTTGCCAAGGCTACCAAGGTGTTGGAAAGAGAACCACCAGCAGCAGCTTTGTAGCTACATCCATCCATTGCCCGCAAAACTCTACCCCTTTCTTCATGATTCACTACTTTCCTCGTGCCTTTCTCTAACCCGAGTCTACTAAGAAATTCATCATCAACCACGCCAGAAAAATCCACCTAGAATTGTAAACATAAACTATTTTAACCTAAATTCTCATACAATCACAACAAATTCGCATTACAACGCTGATCTAAAACATGAACATACCATAGCTTGGCCGAGGCCGAGGACATGCCATGTATCTGGCAAAGAAGGTTCACTGTCATGAGATTGGGGTTCGTGACGGAGTTCATCGTCGTCAGAATCAGAAACTCCTAGTTCGTCATTTGCAGAGGCGCAACGAGTACTAGGGTTCACCCAGCCATCGGAATAGCAGGAATCCCTGCCACTAGACATAGAAGAAAAATTGGAATTGGTTGGGAAAGACCATTTGGAGCGGTGAGGAGAATGGCTAGGTGCGCGGATTAAAAGGGGTGGATTGTAGTAGGACCTAGGATTGAAAGATGGAGAAGAAAATTCGGAAATGGAAACTACCGGCGCAGATTTGGTGAGTAGAATGGTGTTGGAGGTGAGAGAGAAAGACATGGTTTTTAAGATTATGGTTGCGCAGCCGCAGAGGAGCCTTTCTCTCTCTCTCCAGCGTCGTCCATCCACAACTCTGCGCCGGTTGCCGTTTATAGTATGAAGATATGCTTGTGGTCTATCTTCATTCTCCGGCTATCTCGTAACTTCCTGTTATTCCTATTTTGCCCCTACCATCATACAATTACAACCATTTTATTTTTTTAGGTCTAGTTCTTTTTAATTTCACTAAATTATCTTCGAAGTTGCATTACATTATTGAAGATTTTAAATTTTTACATATAAATTATTAAACTAAGAGAAGGTATTTCGTGCAAATTTGCATGATAGCAAATTTATTTCTATAATAAGAAAACACTTATTTTCGTAGTTCAACTTACTGTGGACGAATTATTGTAAATCACAAAATATAAAGTAAAAATAATTAAACTTAATTGTAACATGTCCTAGTGGTAGAAGTTAAATATGTAATTACTTCCTCCATCCTATGATTACTTGCACACTTTTTTTATTGGGACGTTCCAAAATTACTTGCACTCTTAATATGAAAATACCCACAAAATTAATAACCTCACAACATCATTTTATTTCCAAATTTGTCACTCTTTTTTTCTATACATTTTACTTTACACATCATCAAATTATCTAAAATACCCCTCATTTATCTTACATCATCAACCACTAAATCCACTTTTCTTAAACAATGTGCCGGTCAAACTATGCAAGTAATTCCGGGACGGAGGGAGTATTATACAGTAACATATGTTGATGTAGCCGATAAAATGCTAAAACAGTAATACACAAAATATCAAGACAATAATATAAATTATAGTATATTGTTTGATAACTAAGGCTTATTATGTTGGAATTAAGATGGTATTTAAATTTTGAAAAATAGATAAATAAAATGAGAGAGACTCTGTTCGGTTGTTCGAAAGAAAAAATATAGCAGTATGATATGGATATTTGTACGGATCTTGTAATGGTAAAGTTTTTGTGCTAAACTAATAACATGATATTATCTATTTTTTTACATATGTATTACACGTGATTTCGAAAAAAATATTTCCATCAAACCCTATAGATTATGTTCCTACCCGTTCTACGGTTTACTTGCATACTAATTCTTTACTTATTCACATTTTTTTGGGTTAATTTTTTTTTTTTTGAATTCTTGTGCAGTTGTGCTAGCAAATTAGTTGGAAAATGGGTGAATGAAAAAAGGTTTGTGTTTACTATATAATATTCGATGAAACGTCACTTAAAAAATTAGTTAATGAGTTATGTGTAAATATTGAAAGTTAGTGCAATTAGCTTATTGAAAAGGGATGTATAATTCATACTACTATTTAGTTAATTTTCTTAGACTCGTTCAAACTAGGAAAACACCCTTTGGCTTGTATATTAATGTACTCCTACATACAGTATATGATTAATAATAAATATCTTTGACTCGTTCAAACTGCCCGTCTAGCTCAGTTGGTAGAGCGCAAGGCTCTTAACCTTGTGGTCGAGGGTTCGAGCCCCTCGGTGGGCGCACTATTCTTTTTTTTTGCCATTTTTTACCTTTTTATTTTTGTAATAATGTTACTCAATTAATAATAAATATCTTTGACTCGTTCACACTGCCCGTCTAGCTCAGTTGGTAGAGCGCAAGGCTCTTAACCTTGTGGTCGTGGGTTCGAGCCCCACGGTGGGCGACCTTTTTCGCCTTTTTGCTCTCTCATTTAATCATCTGCTTTTGGGCCTAAATTTCTTTAATTTTAGAGAAGAAAATTGCTTGAAAAAATTATGGAACTTTCGAGAATGGGTTTGACTATATGCACCTCCATTTTGGAGAGATGTACTCCCCTTTCAGTTTTTTAATAAAATAATAGATCAAGCTCAAAAAAAATACAGAAAACAACCATACACTCAAAAAAATTACAATTTTTTTTTTATAATTTTCGACCAACCAGTGTCGGCGTCGGAGAGGGGGTGGGGAGCGGTCGCGCGGCTGCAGATCTTCTGTTTTTCAGATGGGAGGAGGAGGGGGGGGGGAAGGGGGCAAACCTGGGGGTCGGCGTCGGACGGGAGGGGGATGGGGCGACCGACGGACGAGAGCGGTCGCGCGGCTGCAAAGCTTCAGTTTTTTTTTTAAACTGAGGGGAGGGGAGGGGGAGGGGGCGGCTGCGGCGAGGGTGGGTGGGTGTCGCTGGCGACGACGGGGTGGGGTGGGCGTCGCCGGTGACTGGTGGGTGGTGGTGAGGAGGGGGTGGGTGGGTTGGGGGAAATGGGGAGGAAGAGGATGAAGGATGAAGAAGATGAAGGGTTGGGGTGTGTGTAGTAATAGGGTTTTTATGAAGGGAGGGTATTTATGACAATTTAGGGGGGTGCCAATTTGATGGGTGTGTATAAATCGGGGAGTGCATCTCTCCGAAATGGAGGTGCATATAGTCAGACCCTTCGAGAATTTGTCCTGTTCAATCAAATCTAATCCCCGTGACACGTGTCATTTATTGAACAACATCCTCCCGCATGTTAAAAGGTGTGATTATTTAGTTTTGCCAATTCACTAAAAAAATGTGTATACCATTTGTTTTTTTTTTCTTTTTTCTCAGTTTTATAATTTCAAACGGATCAAAACATCATAAACAATTGATCTTATTGTCATTTTACCCTTTTTTGACTTTAAAAAGTTGAGTTGTGAGAGTTATTATGTCCTCCCTCACAATTTAAATTCATTATTCTCATTTTTTAACATTCATTTTAATAAATATTAATTAATTTATATATAAATAAATATTTTTAAAATATAATAAGATATTATGATGTACATTTGTAAATAAAATAATTATCTTAATTATATATATTTGCAAACATTTTTTACAGCCACGTGGCGCTCATTCATTGGTCTACCTCAATCTCTCTCTTTTTAAATCACTCTATTTCAAAATCCCTGAATTCTCATTCATTCTACAATTTACTTTTAATCTCATCCATTCATTTTTAAAACTTAATCTTGACCCTACATTCTTAATCGTATTTACTATATAAATCCCTCCTCTCAATCCCTCATTCTACAATTTACTTTTAATCTCATCTTCTCAAAATCCCTAATTTCTCATATCCCTCATCTCTCTCATCTTCTCAAAATCTCTAATTTCTCATACCCCTCATCTCTTCTTATACAATTCATCTTCTTATACAATTCGTCTAATTTTGAAGTGGTTTGAAGATTGTGAGTTCAAAGATTGAAGATACAATTTGTGTAAAAGTTCGACGATTGAAGATTTTTGTAATACAATTCGTCTAATTTTGAAGTGGTTTGAAGATTGTGAGTTCGAAGATTGAAGATTTTTGTAATACAATTAGTCTACGATTTTTTTTTTTTACAATTATATACTTATTTGACCAATTTTGCATTATTTGACCAAAGGATTTTTGTAATACAATTCGTCTAATTTTGAAGTGGATTGAAGATTGTGAGTTCGAAGATTGAAGATACAATTTGTGTAAATTTTTTGAAGTGGTTTGAAGATTGTGAGTTCGACGATTGAAGATTTTTGTAATACAATTCGTCTAATTTTGAAGTGGTTTGAAGATACAATTTGTGTAAAATTTTTGAAGTGATTTGAAGATTGTGAGTTCGACAATATTATTAAGGATTCAAATATATCATCTTATTTGTTATCTTCGTATAAATCTTACAAATATTATTAACGATTCAAATATATCATCTTACATAAATTTAACATTATAATTTTAATAATATTAATAATATTCAAATACAAATCTTACAAATATTATTAAGGATTCAAATATATCATCTTATTTGTTATCTTAGTATAAATCTTACAAATATTATTAACGATTCAAATATATCATCCTACATAAATTTAACATTATAATTTTAATCTTATTCCTAAAATTACTCCAACAAGATTTGATTTTTTTTTCCCTAAAATTACTCCAACAACCAAATATTTTATAAATCTAACTTAAATAAATTACTCCAACAATAAGATTTAATTTTTTCCCCTAAACTTACTCTAACAATAATATTTTATAATTTCAACCAAATCTATATTAATAATATTTAAATAAATCTATCTTAATAATATCTAAATAAATTTAATTTTAATATTATTTCTAAAATTACTCCAACATTAAAATTTGATTTTTTTAAATTCAAAAATTTAATATGTACAATGTATTTTGACTTTAATTTTTATAAATCTAACTTAAATAAATTTAATCAATCTTAATAATATCTAAATAAATCTATGTTAATAATATCTAAATAAATCTATCTTAATAATATTTAAATAAATTTAATTTTAATCTTATTTCTAAAATTACTCCAACAATAAGATTTGATTTTTTTTCTATTTAATCTATCTTAATAATATTTAAATAAATTTAATTTTAATCTTATTCCTAAAATTACTCCAACAATAAGATTTGATTTTTTCCCCTAAAATTAAAAATTAAGAGGAGCAACAAAAATGAAGTGAAAAAATGAATTTGAATAAAAAAAAGAATTAAGGAAAATAAATAAATGGATAAAAAAATGTAATATAAAATTAGAATGAACAATCAATAAAGAATATTAATATATACGTAAAAAAATATTTTATATTTGGTTGAAATTATAAAATATTATTGTTTGTTGGAGTAATTTTAGGGAAAAAAATTAAATCTTAAAATCAAATTTTATTGTTGCAGTAATTTTAGGAATAAGATTAAAATTAAATTTATTTAGATATTATTAAGATAGATTTATTTAAATATTATTAAGATATATTTGGTTGAAATTATAAAATATTATTGTTTGTTGGAGTAATTTTAGAATTAAAAAAATCAAATCTTATTGTTGGAGTAATTTTAGAAATAAGATTAAAATTAAATTTATTTAAATATTACAAATATTATTAACGATTCAAATATATCATTTTACATAAATTTAACATTATAATTTTAATAATATTAATAATATTCAAATATAAATCTTACAAATATTATTAAGGATTCAAATATATCATCTTATTTGTTATCTTAGTATAAATCTTACAAATATTATTAACGATTCAAATATATCATCTTACATAAATTTAACATTATAATTTTAATCTTATTCCTAAAATTACTCCAACAATAAGATTTGATTTTTTTTTTTCCTAAAATTACTCTAACAAACAATAATAATATATATATACACGATTTTTTTAACATGTTTACGTATATATTAATATTAATATTCTTTATTGATTGTTCATTCTAATTTTATACTCCCTCCGTCCCGGTATAAGTTTCCCATTTCTTTTGGTTGTTTTGATTAAGAAATATGATTAAATAATAGATGTAGTACAAGTGATGTGATGGTGAGAGAGAAAATAATAGATGAGTGTGAGATGAAGTATGATAAAATAATAGATAAAGTGTAAGTGATGTGATTGGGAGAGAGAAAATTATATGCCAAAAATGGAAAAATGTGAAATGGGAAACTTATTGTGGGACATCCATAAAAGGAAAGTGGGAAACTTATAGGGGACGGAGGGAGTATTACATTTTTTTTATCCATTTATTTATTTTCCTTAATTCTTTTTTTTATTCAAATTCATTTTTTCACTTCATTTTTGTTGCTCCTCTTAATTGTTTGTCCTTTCTTTTACATTTTTATCAATTTATCAAATTTATATATCATTAAAAGATAATTTTTTTAATTCGATTTTCATACACCTACTATAGAATAAAAATAAATCTACAATATAAATTAAAATTTGTAATAATTTTTTTTCTTTAATTAGACAATCACTTAAAATTTAACTATAACATTTTAAAATTAAGACCTTTATTTAAAAAAAAAATCTTAATTAATAAATAAAATATATTATAACTTTTTATCAACCCCGCGTAAACGCGGGTCTTACACTAGTTTATTAATAAAGTGATAGCAATTTAAATAAATAAATGATGATTGAAAATAATAGATAAAATATTACTCTCTCCGTCCATGAAAAGTAGTCTCATTAGCCTTATATTCTTTGTCCACCAAATGTAGTCCAATACACTTTATGAAAACTATCACCCTTCAACCATCACTTAATTACTCAATTTGCCATCAATTTTATTCACAAACAATCACTTTATTCACAATGGACCCCACAATACCCTATAATACCCTTACTTTATCTATTTTATCTACATTTTTCTTAAAACTTGTGTCCACCCTCCATGGGACTACTTTTGGTGGATGGAGGGAGTATGAATTATATTTTTAAAAAATAAAAGAAATAAAAATATTAATAATTAAAAAGGAAAACTAAAAATAATGGAATTGAATTGAATGCGGAAAAAAAATCGCTCTTATTTGACATTTGTATAAAAAAAAATGCACACTCATTCAATTCAATTAATAAATATTAAAATTAACACAAAAAAATATAAATATAAGTTGCGGTTATTTTGACCGTTAATCAAACCGAAAACCAAAATATCCGAAGTGAAAATTGGCCCGAACCTTTAATCGGTTCGATTCGAAGAAGATAAAACGATTTTTATTTTGGGGATATGGTCAAATGGGCAAAATTATAGGGGTTGAAACGGAATATTTGCAAGTCAATGGTCTGAAAAGGCAAAATACATCCACCAATATTTTTTGGTAAGCGGTGGGAAACGTAAATTTCGAAAGAATGGGTGTCAATTAAAAAGCATAAAATTGCCGAAAACCCCCAGGTTGTGCCCTCCATACATACAAACCCTCTCAGCCGCAGCCTCCTGCGTCTCTTTCTCCGTTTACCATTTCCGATTCATTCCCTGCGCCTCCACTATGTCAGTGCTCAGCCGGCTCGGTGTGTCAGCGCGGCTCACTTCTCTGCTGCGTAAGCCGATCAACCGAGGTTATGGATCAGCTGCCGCTCAGCTCGACTTCGATTACGACGACGAACCGAATCGGAGTGGAATTGTGGAGTCCGATGGACAGGAAGCGATTGGGAGGGGTGTACAATGGGTGATCATGGGCGATCCAACGGTCAGGCGACACGTGTATGCCGAGCGATTAGCCAAGCTTCTTGACGTTCCTCTCATCTCTATGGGCTCTCTGGTTCGTCAGGAACTCAACCCTCGGTCCCCTCTCTATAAAAAGGTTATTTTCTTCTCATTATTGTTGATCTTCAATTCTGCACAAACGCGGTGAAATATTCTACGCTATTTACCTATGTTTGATTTAGATTTTATGTGTTTTTTAAATTAATCACAGAATCAAGGCGTCATATGAACATACATACGAGTTGAATGCCATATGGAGCAGTATTTTGTCATTTCGATCTCTGTGAATCGACAAATAGCTTTCTATTTTCTTTGTTTTTTCTTTTGATGAATTCATTCTCATAAGCTATCTTGCGTCACCAATTGGATTATAACTGCGTTGATTATGCTAGTGTTATGGTGGTACTTTTCTCAATTGACACGTGTAACTTGTGCTTGTACTTGTACTAGATTGCTGGTGCAGTGAACCAAGGGAAGTTAGTTCCAGAGGACGTAATATTTGGGCTTTTATCCAAGAGACTGGAGGAAGGATATTGTAGAGGTGAAACTGGTTTTATTCTGGATGGAATCCCTCGAACAAGGATCCAAGCTGTTAGTGTTTCTGCCCTCCACCCTATTTGTTTTGTTAGTTTACTGTGCTCTCTTGCTAATTGCATTGTGTTAGTCAGTTGTCATCTGAAGAGTTTCATGATCAACAGTATCAAATGCTAGTGGAATCTAAGTCATTTAACGGAATTATTGCGGATGTTTTTATTTGTTTAGTGCCTATGTTATAAATTTGTGTCGAATCATTCCAAAAAAAATTAGCCTTGTATTCCTATTCGGGAGTCCAATGAGTCCAATGATTGATAACTTAGTTGTATACTTGTAGTGGAAACCTGTCTAACAAATCTATCTTGTGTTGGTTGGTTGTAAAGAGTCAGGCTCGTAGAAGTTTTTCTGATAATTATATTTCTTGTTTTTGTCCGTTTCAGGAGATATTAGATCAACTTACCGAAATAGATTTGGTGCTGAATCTTAAGTGCAAGGAAGAGTCTGTGGTGAAGAAAACTTTTGAGGATGGAATCTATTCTACTTCCCAAGAATCAGATACTACTATTTGGAAGGAGAAACTTCACACGTGTTCAGAGCAGGTACCTCCATTCTCACTTAAAATTAAACAGTACAAGTGTTTGACATGGTTAAGGTACTTTTTTTTCGTCATGAATCTGTGATAAAAGTCTCAAATTTCAGCTGATGTTCCAGCAACCTGGTTAATAAAGTAAATAGAGTAGAGAATAAAATAGAGAAGGGATAAAGTAGGTTTATACTTGTCTTTGAATTCTTCATCTGGGGTGAAGGCCACAGTTGTGTATATGCTGCACTAGTATTTACACATACATGCCAGACTGTTTTATGGGTCTATTCGGCCGCTAGCATACTAATTTGTTACTGTATTTTGTTTCCAGAGGAAGGCTGTAGAAGAATATTATAGGAAACAGAGGAAGCTCCTGGACTTCCAAGTGGGCGGTGCACCTGGAGATGCATGGGAAGGCCTTTTGGCTGCATTGCAGTTGCCACACATGAATAATGTAGCTCCTGCTGTCAATTCATCGCAGAAATTGACTGCCTAATATTCAGGAGACGTCATCACCCATTATCTTTGTAGAGTGTCAAGTATATGCTGCATTTTTGTACGAGAGATGGAAGTCTGTTTTTCTTTTGTGTGTGTTCTTTCAAGTGTTATAGCATAAATGAGTGTGAGAGCTTCATCCGGCATTATTTACTCTGATATATCATAGCAATTTTTCACCTAACAAATTGACTTTTCCCTATTATCTCCATGAACTCTCAACCCCACACACACACACACATTAATGTAAAAAGGCAATAGCTGTGGAGGAGAAAATGATAATATCTACTACACATTTTACAGCTAACAATAATACATCATACACCTCTTTCTTTAAAAGCCTCACTCAACTGTTAAGTTTCTAGAAGTTGATAAATATGATGCAATAAAAGTTACACTACATCCATCCATACTTGTCGAAGCAGTTGGTACCTTACTGTGTTTCGGGTCCCACTCCAACTAGTATTTACCGAGGAAGGTGATGATTGGAAGGTGTCAAGGATAAGAGGCAACTCCAGCTCATCAAGTTCATCGTCACTCGTCTGTAACTTGTTAAGTAACGAGGATCCACTGCGTGTCAGCTGCTTAGAGTAACTGCCGGTTTCCCCCAACACAGTGGCGACTGAAGCCACTGAAGGTGTCTGATATGCAATAGGTGCTGCTTCACATGGGAGGTTGATTATCGAATCGTCTTCCAAATCCAAAGGATCCTAATAAAATAAATGAACGGGTCATTTGCATCATTAATACTTGTGACACAGTTTTAAGGCAAAGAGAAAAAGAAATAGTTAAACCTCAGAATTTAAAGCTTCAAGTATAACTCCAGGAATGGGGTCAGGGCAAAACTCATCTGGAGCGAAAGAGTTGAGAATCCTTCGTATCAGTGGTGCGCCAAATGCAGGACACACCTGGGGCCACAGACGAAACAAGAATGAACAACAGCCTAATACTACATGCAATTAGTAAGGAAAATAATAGTGGTATTGGCTCAACCTCTTTTCTAATTGTTGGACTTAATAGCAAATCCTTGGGAAGCATCATAAGGTCACTCAATGCGTTTAGAAGATGGAAAGATTTTGACCTTTGCTTGTCATCGTCAGCCGTATTGTCTTCTTCATCATCCATACCAAACAGATCTGTAAGCCATCTGGACCAATTCCCAATCTGTCATATTTGAAACATGACATAAATTGTTTGTGATCCTAAGCTGTTTAGGGTGATTAATATGCATAACAAAAGGAGGAGATGTGATTCCCTTGTAACATGTAAATGACAAGAATGTAATCAAAGGCAAGACACGTATTTGTATTTTAAACTCACTGCGCTTTTGAGTTGTGCACCAGCACCAAAGCTAGCTTTTCCTGCTGGGATGGGTAGCACCTTAGCATCACTAATTGGATCAGCGACAGGATCTGTTGGAATTTCATCACATGATTCTCGGAGGATGGCGTTAAACATAGCCACATCTAATCGTGCAATCAATTGCTCCATTATCTAGTCATCAAGGAGTATGTCATAATCTAGTTACTTAAAACACTGTTATCACATTAATCCATGTAAAAAGCACTACTAAACAAATTCCAAGCAGAAAAGAGAAATGATATGGTTCTGCTGGTTTACTTTGCTGTTGGGATAAGATTCATATTGATAAAAATTGGCCTTCACGGGTTTTTTCCATAGAAGGACAATGGTGTGAGAATTACCAGTTTGGAGAGCATAGGTAAACAGCCGCATTGATGTCCTCCAGCTCGAACAGGACATATCCTTTCACATGCATCCTTGAAAGCCTTTTCCCAGAGTTGAAGGGAAA
Organism: Galeopsis tetrahit; assembly: GCA_963675135.1. NCBI lineage: Eukaryota > Viridiplantae > Streptophyta > Magnoliopsida > Lamiales > Lamiaceae > Galeopsis > Galeopsis tetrahit. The sequence continues at coordinate 4,550,323 of OY776120.1, forward strand.
AGTTCCCCTGCTCTTGGTCAATGGAACTTGATGTTCTTCTGTATAACTTGCTAGAATCAGAATCCATACTTGTACGAATTGCTTTGGCAGCACCAGACTGCATATGTGGAGTAAAAGTCTGGAGGAAAAAGCAAGTAATTTTTTCAGTTAAATAAATGACTGCTTCTTTCAGTCAGATACCATCGATCTTCATCAACGAATTTGGTGAAGTAGTCAACGAAAGAATGAATACCTGCCACCACAGAGACTCAATGATTCGGGAAAATATCCATGCATCGATCTTTTCTAGTGCAGCTACAAACATATGAGGGTTTTCCAAGTCACCAACACTATCCTCAATACTAATCTGATTGGGGAAGGAATCCCATTTAAGTGCTGATGCTCTCTTCTTTCTAATTTTGTCATTCTCAGGTCCAACACTGTTCTCAAAGGACATGCTGATTATCACTCTTAGCACTATAGTGTTGGAGAGCCAGAAAGTCAATCTATAACAAACAAATGACCAGATGAGTAACATTAGACAAACGAAAGTAGGTAACAAACTACAGAGGTAGAACAGAAAAAAAAAAAAAAGAAAAAAAAGAATGAAAAGCATACCTAGGGACATCGTTGCCACATGCTTTAGCAACTAAAACTAGTCCAGAGACAATACTTTTAGCAGCACTTGCTCTCCCTGATTTTGGACTCTGTTTGTTGGCATGAAAATAGAGCCTGGAGAGTCGCCGAGCTGGAGCATGGACCTTTTTCATGGAACTTCCATGTTCTGCAACCACCGAGTAAAGGCTGACCTCAATAGCAGCTGCTTCCCTCAATTCTCCCTCCAATATTTTTATTCTCTGCTCCAAATGTTGGATTCGATTATTCGACAAAAGGTTTTTAGTGTCCTTTCTATATGGTTTAGCATCTTTGCGCTCACTGTCTACCACATTATTTTTGGTCTTGCTTGATTCCACTGATGAGCGAACTGACTTTCCATTCTTTGATGTATCAATATTTGGGAAACTACTATGAACTACTTTGGTAGAAGAAACAGAACCATTTTCTTGCTTCAGGATATCAACTTGAGAAAATTCAATCAGGTTATTCTCAGTAGTTTGTTCTTCATCTTCCATCATTCTACTTTTTTCCACATATCTTTCATTATCTGCGAACCCATTTAGAGGAGAGTTTGTTTTCGCAGGCACGGGCAAATCCTCTGCACCAGAATATGCCGAATTCAAAAGTTCATCTGTCTGGTGAATTAACTCCGTTATAGAATCTTTGGATATGGCTTTCTTAGAGGTTGGCTTAGTGTTCACATCCCTTTCACCAGTCACAACATTGTCCTGAATGCCTTCTGCTGCTACCTTTTCATGATGGTTGTTTTCTGTGCTGGTGTTGTGCTGTTTCTCTGTTTCTTTTAATGCAGATGACTGCAAATTTTGAGATGAAATTCTTTTGGAGATCCAAGCAATATCAGCAGATAGATCGATTGATGAGGAACGAGATAAATTTCCTTCTGATTGATGGTCCACTTTTGCCTCACCAGCACAACCATTCACAGCAACTCTCTCATTCTGTAATACATTTCCATCTATCAATCAAATCATCAACTAACTAGCCAACAAAACAAGTATCAAATAAAATAAGACTATTCAGAAGCAATAATATTGAGACTCTGAATAAAGAAAATGTGTCACTTCAAGTAATTAGCATAAACAAGAGAATTGTATAAGCCCTTTACCTTTTTACTGAGAGGTGATGAACTGCCGTTTGAGTTAACAGATTGTGAGGAAACATCGTCATCAGTAGTAAAAGAGGCAACCTCAGCTTCTTCTGTATATTCTTCACTCATCAATGCAGAAACAGATTCACCATTAGTCTTCCTGTCCACTGATGCTTCTCTAACCAAGCTGTTCCTTGACGAGGTGCTCCTGCTCGTCTGGATCTTAAGGAAAAGAAGTGGCTGGACAGTGTTTCTGTAGGACCTCGTGCAATTAATGGGAGTGCTAACACTCAAATTTTCTTTAATAACACCATAAGTTGCTAAATCCAGAACTGCAGTTCCCAGCAGCTGCCCTTTGACTAACTTATCTCGACGTGGCTCATAAAGATTAAACTCGATGCAGTTCTTCTGATAAGCATCACCTTTCATGGATAGTGTAATCGGAAGCCTAAACGACTCGTTGAAATCAATTCGTCCGTCAGACACTGAAGGCACAACATGATTGGTGAATCCAGAAGACTTATCACCATGCTCCCATTGAATAACAACAGAACGCAGTGTTCTGAGAGACTGAGATGGGGGCCAGGGGCTAATCTCTTGTACATGGATAATGTATTCAAGCTGAACCGAATGGCTCTTCCTGGTTTTGGTCCTTTGACCTAGAACCATTCTCACAAACACAAATGCAAAAACCCCCCACTCTCAATTCACAAAAATGCACCTAAACAACAACAAACACTACTCTGTGAGATATAAAGCATTATGGTTGTTTCATTTTTGTGTTTGGCTGCAGCTAGCTAACAAGAACAAATAAATGAGTTCATATGTCTCTATTATTGGGTTGCCACATTCACAAGCAGAGTCTCAAACACAGTGAAAACAGAATTACTTACTGTAGGTTAAAACATAAAAGTACATTAAACAATAAATGCTTACTCTTCGCACTTCAATAAATCTTCTAAAAACAACAACTCCACAATCAATAAGCAAGATAATTACAAAAGCGAGATCCAAACAATCAGTTTAATCAGAATGCACAGCGCCTATAGATACATATACACGCTACGAATTACTCCATTTGGGTAACATAAAATAGAATCGAGTTGAAGATAAACAAGAAAAAGATGCAGTAAAACAACTTACAGTGCAGAATTAGAAGAATGTGGAGAAGACGATAGCAGAAACGGTGCGTTTTGTAACTTGTTGGGTGGGTGGGTGATCAGTCTACTCAACTCATATAAACGTGTGTTTGTGCGTCGGTGCGTGTGAGTTACAGCGTATCCGACTATGTGTGTTTGAGAGAGAGAGAGAGAGAGAGTATTTAGAATGTTTTATTTTATTGGATACGTTTTGCCATAAAATAATGCGTCTCCATTCCATTCTATTTACACGGTTATTTTATACTGCATATAAAATGAATATTTTCGATAATTATTTCAATATTCCAGAAACAAGAGTAAAATTTAGAATTAATTAAATTTAATAATAAAAACAATAAATAGAGTTTTGGTGAAGTTGTTAAATAAAAAATAGCAGGGTTTATGAAAAGACGTGCGAATCTAAATTTATGTTAGTGGCGTCATCTAAGTGTTTTGTCTGAAAAATGAATATTAACCTATGGGCTGGAAACGGTGGTACTCTCAATTACTATTTCCTTTGTTCTTATTAAATCTTACAATCCTAATAAATATAATAGCAATGCTAGGATTATTATTATTATTATTATTATTGTAACTAATACTACTGCCAAAAGACGAAATATCAAAATTGGTAAAAATATGGATATCTTAAATTTACAAACAAATGATAATTTTAATATTCGTAATTATTGATATTGAAAAGAATGCCATTTCCGGCCGATATTTGCAAAAAAATCAGTAAATTGTCAAAAAAAATGTTGATAAATTTTGAAAAATATCAATAAACAGCCTACAATATACCATTTGTTTTTTTTTTTTTTTTTTTGTCTCATTTTATCCATTCACACGGACCAGCTTTCTCATTTATTAAGGTATCAAAAAACATTTATGCCCTTATTTATTAATACTACAAAGTAATAAATAAATTTTACAATTATAGTATGTGATTAATACCCCTATTTATTAGTATGTGACAATTAAAAATTAAATAAAATGTGACGATTATAAATGAATGGAGGAATTAGGGGAAATCACTTTCTAGTACATTTGGAGATTCTCTACGTAGTACAATTACTTTCTAGTATATTTCACATTTACAAACAAACATTTCACATTTAACCCTAAATATTTCATATTCACATTTCACATTTACAAACAAACATTTCACATTTAACCCTAAATATTTCATATTCACATTTCACATTTACAAACAAACATTTCACATTTAAAAGTGGTTGTATTAAATGGTAGGGAGAAGTTGGTTTTTGTATCAAAAAGTGAATAATCATTACGGATTACTATATTTTAGGTAAGTTAATCATAAATGTAAAATACTCTTGTTAAATAATCTCAATCAATTCCTTCAACATTTCTTCAATTTAAGAGGTCATGATCTTTTTTTTGTTTAACCAAAAATTCAAACGCAAACGTTTTAATAACAAAAATACATAATTATTTAATGATAGATCAAATATAAAAGATGAAGACTAAAAAACAAACTAAAGATGTGAATGGAAAGTTGAAAGACTGCAGGGGCATGTGTAACAATATTTAATTATAATAGGGGTAGTTCATTACATTAAAGAATAAATGATACTCCTAGTACAATTATTAGTAGATGATAAGAGGGGAGTAGGCCATTTCAAGACAATAGAGTTGGTTGGCATGTCCCCCTCACCATCACTAAAATCCTTTTCACTTCACTCTTTTTCTTGTCTTGCTAAAAAAAAATAAAAAAAATGTACTCCCTCAGTCAAATTTCATTATTCCCACTTTTTTTTTTTTGGTTGTCCAATTTTATTATGTCCATACCCTTTTTTGAAACAATGATATTCATACTACTTTTGTCATTCACTTTATTCATAAACAATCATTTTATTTACAAATGGACCCCACAATACCCCATCATACCCTCAACTTATCTACTTTATGAATAAACTAATCAATATTTATTAAAATTTGTGCCTGAAGAAATGGGCATAATAAAATTGGACGGATGGAGTATATAAATATATTGATATTTGAGAAATAATTATTGATCCACCTAACCTGAAATACCTAACATTCTAAAATGAAGAAGTTGTGAGGTCACCCTCTCACAACAAACACAATGCCTTTGTAGTGCTGCTAACCTAAGTTAAATGCAAATTCCAACAACAACAACAAATAGATAATTAAGTTGGTAAATGATCAAACTCTAGAATGAATGAATGATAGTATACACTAACTACTCCCAATCTAATATATCATCTGTCTCTACAACTCAATCAAAGAATCAACACCAATAAAACACAGACAGACATAGATAGTTATTTACAGTAAAGTAAACAAAAATAGCTTTGCTTTGCTTTGCTTAGCTTGCCACTGTGATCTCTCTCAAATGTTGGTCATTTTAACTAAAGCTCTGGCGCGATGCTGTATCGGATTTCTGATCTAAATCAGCAGTAGCCTGGACTTGAGCTGCGTATTGCAAGTTCCATAGCACGTCTTCAAATGAGGGCCGCAATGAGGATTCTGGTGATATGCATTTGTTTGTGATGCCTATCACAATAGACAGTGATTCCTGCGAGCTAGTTGTTAACACGATTGGATCCACTATCTTCCGTCGACCATCTTGGCTGCTAAACGATGTCTACAATTTGAAAACATTTTTTTGATTAGCAAGATAATTGTAGGTTGGAACTGATGATGTGGATATTGTAGTACTACTAACATACCATTTCATTTAATAGAAATGCTTCTCCTTTTTCAGTTGCACCGGGACCTACAAGCGATTCCAGTAATATGAAGCCGAAATTGTAAACATCATCCTGCAACTTATCCCCATGCCTGCAACAAGTATGTTGATGAATAAACTATGAAGTGGTTGAGAAAAATTAAGCTGCCAAGATAAGTTTGTTTGTTTGTTTGTACCCTAATTTAGCTGCTGCATCTCCCTTTGCCTGCAAACGAGAGACACACGGTTAGAAGAATCTTAGAAACATAATACGGTGTGAGAACTGAAGGGGTACGTACGTCAGATTCATCTGCAATGATGGACATTCCATAGTCGCTAAGCTTTGCAATGCCATGCTCATCCATCAATATATTGTTTGTTTTAAGACGATTGTTGAAACAAGGGGGGATAACTCCTGTATGCAGAAAGTGGACAGCCTTGGCTGCACCAATTAGAATGGCCAATCTATCCGACCACTTCAGAATCTTCTCCGGTGAGGTCTCTGTGCATTAAAATATACTCAACTCAATAACACCAATGAGAAGGATAAATATCTATACTTTTCTGCTTAAAATAGAGATTGAATTGCATGCTCTTTCTGTACATGAAATTTCTATTCAGGGTACTGGTAAAACTATTGAGTAAATTTAATTACTTGGTCCTTTTATAAAAAGATACCTGAAAGATAAGAGCTATAGTTTCCATTAGGAATAAATTCTTGCACAAGGAACAATCTATGTGTAGTTGAGTCATCTTGAATCCCACCATCAATGCAATGACCGAGAAGACCAACCAGGTGGGGGTGACGAAGCTTTGAAAGCAAATCAAGTCGAGCCCTCAGGTTTTGCATAGAGTATTTTCTATGCAGAGCTAAAGATCGTACAGCAACAAAACTACCATTTTCTAAAGTTCCCTTATAAACCTGAAGTAGTGAAGGCAGAATTCAAAAAAGTTAGTTGGGAAAACTAACATAAACTCCAATAGATGAATCAGGCATTCATTCATTCAAGTATACCTTTCCACGATGACCCTCGCCCAAAAGAGTTGACTTATCAAAGTTTTGTGTTGCTTCTTCCAGGTCTTGTACCGAAAACACTCTATACGACGAAGCACTCTGATTACCAACTTTTGCTGCCTCAGATATGATCCCTGATGCACAAAAACAGTTAAATTTTAAAAAAAACTATGCCTACATCTATTTAATGTTGTACACTAAGTAAATACACCTATGCTTACTGAAAATAGACTCTAAAAAAACACTCCATTATAATAACATGCAGAACAAAACTTACTGGCGCTCGCTAGCATCTCAGAGGAAATCCCAGATGGGGGATCATCTTGCTTAACCTTAGGTGCAATATGCTGAATGAGGGCAGTCTGCTTTTTACGGAAAAAGCAAAGACCAACGAGCAAGAGGAATATCACTACTACGACGATGCCCCCAATCACCCCAGCTAGAATGGATACTTCCCTCATTCTAGATTTACCTTTACTCTTATCAATGCCTCCGCAATATGCTGCAGGATGCTGATTTCTGGCATCAACAGAGAAGCAATTCCCTCCAATTTTAACCATTCTGTTATCTGCTTCAGTATTCAAGCAATTTGGAAGTTTCCCCATCAATCTATTGTCGGAGAGATCAACCAGAGAAAGACCATCCCCACACTTAAGATTCTCCGGAAGTGATCCACTAAGAGCATTCGATGATAAATTCAAATAACTAATATTCGGCAAAGAGAAAAGCAAAGCAGGAGGCCTTCCATCCAGATGATTGTCAGATAAATCAAGATGCTGAAGTTGACTCAGTTTAACAAATTGATCAGGTATATTACCGGAAAACGAGTTGTTCCCGAGGAATATATTGGCTAATGTCTTAGGCAGGGGAGGCAATTCAGAATCAAAGCTGTTTTCCCTCAAATCCAACAATTCTAAATTAGAAAGACTACTCAAATCAGGCAATTTCCCAGAGAGCAAATTGTGTGACAAAACTAGTTCAGATAATGTTGCAATTTTCGAAACAGCTGAAGGAATCTGGCCCTTCAATCTGTTGTTCTTTAAGCTCAATGTAGTGAGATTTGTTAAAGAATCCAACCACTCAGGGACAGTATCATTGAAAAAGTTCCCATCAAAGGTCAGAGTCTGAAGCTTCACCAATCTTGACATTTCAGAAGGAATTGAACCAAACAAGAAATTTGAACTCATATCAATGGCTTCAAGTGAATATAACCTATGGATTTTATCAGGCAATGGGCCCCAAAGGCCTAAAGATACTAAGGTAACAACCTTTAAGCTAGATAGCCTCGTTAGTGTAGTGACAAATGAATCAATAGAGAAAGTTTGGGACAATGTTTGATTCATAATTGCAAATCCATTGAATTCACTACTGACCTTTGAAGGCTTGTCCCCCATAAGTCTGAGCTCAGTAACAGAGTCATTCTCACATTTGATACTCATCTGTGGGGGAGAGGAGGAGTTACACAGATCGCCATTGTTGTTTTCCCAAATGTCAAGAGGCGCAGGGTAGCCTAAATGCTTCCTGAGCTGAAGAAGCACCTGCGTTTCATAGCTTTTCAACTGGTGAGTAGTTGTAGCAAGCAAAAGGCATGAAAAGAACACTAAAACAACAATAGTGCAACACCCCATTTGAAATAAAACCCTAGAGAGATTGTAGCATATGAAGAAAAAACAAGAACCCACAAACAGCTTAAAAAAAGGCCTAATTTTTAAGCAAAGAAAGAAAGAGCCCAGCAAGTAGAAATGGTGAATTCATTCATGGGATCTTATAAACAGCAAGGGACAAAGGAGGAAGCTGGATATTAGTAACAAAGACAAATTCTTGAGAATGGGAAGAAGACAGAGGAATTTATCACTAAATGCTGTATTTGGGAAGAAATTGAAAGGGACGTGTATTTTCATTGATGGGTTGAAGAAAGAAGAAGGGGAGAGTGTAATGGCATTTTCCTTTGAGGCATTAATGGGGTCGGGCTTTAAATATGGAGTGAAGAAGAAAGCACTTCAATGGCCATGAGTGAATAGCAGGGAAGTTACTAAATATCCAATTAATTATCATAATCCAACAAAACAATCTTCTAATTATTTCACTAAATTCTCATTTAATATCATTCGGTTGTGGATGGAAAGAATAAATGACAACCATTTCATTTAATTTAATACTCTCCAAAGTTTTGTCTTACTTAATAATATCAATTTTGTACCCATATTATTTTATTTGGATTAAAAATAGCATCAATTAGCAAGATTCAGGGATCTCCTGAGTGACTGCACACTTGAGATGATATTAATTCAAAAAAAAAAAAAAAAGCACTTTGTAATGACCTTAATCCAACCAAGAAAAAAAAAACTAGGGCCCAGTTAAAGAGCAGTCCACGTTGCAGTTTTTAACATCTGAGTTTGAAATTTAAAAGAGACTGGACTGGAGTGGACTACTTAAAAGGACTTAATTATTAAAATAATGATGAGTCAGTTAATTAGCACAAAAAGACATGCCAATCTATCTGTCGTCAAATCTTCTTTTGCCTTTATTTCTTGGGGAGTAAAGATTTTTAGTCCACTAAGTTGGACTGATTTTAAATTTTGTTCAAATGGATTATACATTTTGATTTTGATTTTGGTACAATAAGTATACTTAAATTTTAAAATCAGTCCTTTTACTTACAATAGTAGGTAATGTAACAGTTCATGCCTACAATAAGTATACTGAATCCATTCTTTTTTTTTTATATGTTTTGTGACATTTTTTATATATTTCTATTTTTTATATGAATTAAAAATTAATTTAAATTTATTAATTAAAAAAATCACGAATATTAGCAAAAATAAAAATATATTTTAAAAATTTTGAAAAATAAATTTTGAATAATATTTAAAATTCGAATTAACTTTTTTCAAAATTTTTAAAAACATTATAATATTGATAAAATTTAAAAAACTAAATAAATTCATTCATAAATCAATATAATATTAGAAAAGTCAATTAACTTACTTAATTCAAAAAATATATAATTGCAAATAGATATTAGAAATTTATTTAATTATTTTAAAATAATTAAATGAATATACAAATTTATCTTTGAAATAAAAAATAAACTCTCAAATAAAAAAAAAACATTTATTAAAACAATCAAAATTCCTTATTAAAACATTACTTTTGTTTTAATATTTTAAATAAATCCAAAAATTCCCAAATATTTTAAATCATAAAAAATCCTCAAATAAAAAAATGTATATACAAGTAAATTCAAAATTTTCACCCTCTCCCCCACTTTAATAAAAAGAAGATGATGAATAGTAAAAAATAATTATTTAAAATTAACTATATGTCAATTTTATTATTTTTCTTTTTTATTATATTTTTTTTATTTGAAATTAGCTCATAAAAAATATGAAGACCTATTTTTTGTAATACTCTATTTAAATAAGTATACTTATATTTATTGAATTAATTCAATGATTTTTTAATTTATTTTGAGAAATTATTTGGGATTTAAAATATTTGATGAATTGTGAATTTATTAAAAATATTTAAATATTAATATATAAGTAAGGTTTTAGTGAATAATTTTGGCGATTTTAATTTTTATTTTCATTTGAAAGTTTTATTATTTTAAGAATAAATTTTTATATTTATTATATTATTTTAAAATAAATAAATTTATAGTACTATTTTTTTCTAATTAGGCATGTTAATGGAGTTTTCTAAGAATTAATGGATTTAGAAAATAATTTATTTGATTTTTTTTCATATTATAATATTTTAGATTTAAAAAAAATTATTTTATATTTTATATACTAGTCATAATTTGTTTTCAATAATTTTAAAATATTATTTAGTGTTTTAACTAATATTCATAGTTTTTCTAAATTAATAAATATAAATAAGTTATAAAAAGAAAAAAACATCTCACATGTTAAAAAAGAAAACAAAAATTAAAATTCACCTGCTTATTACGAGTAAAAGGACCATATTCAAAATTTAAGCATACTTATTGAACCAAAATCAAAATGTATAATCCATCTGGACCAAATTCAAAATCAGTCCAAATTAATGAACTAAAAAATCTTTAATACCTTATTTCTATGATTAAATTTCACCCATTCTCAAAGGTTTTCTTCTTCTTCTCTTCTCTCCTCTACTTCTTTTCCTTTTTCTTTATCTTTTTCTATTTTTCTTAGTAATGTTGGAACTAGCTTTAAAAAAATGGGTAATTCTTTTTTTTTTCGCGGTAAAGGTATTGTATTAAAAATGGAATATGAGTAATATCCAAAAGTACATATTACATAGATGCAGAATAAGCAGATGAGTTAAAAGTAAAGAGTAGATTCTATGTAGAATTTATGCATCTGTGTAATCGTATAAAATGGGTAATTAAGGCGAGTTGATTCATGAATAACTCGAAATCAAAATTCGAAAAAATAATAATTACTGTATCATTTTTTTAATGGAGTTGATCAATTTGAGCTAAAAAAAATACTCAACTCAATAAATTCAAAAACGAACTCAAATATCTAAATTTCTTATCGAGTTCAAACTCTAACTGTATATCGTATAAATTCTATTATTATTCACTTAATTAGAGATTTAAAACTGGGGTTAATTGCAAATAAATTTAAGAAATTTGTTTGAATTGTAATTTGGTACCGCTACTAACACCCCAAAACATGTTATACACACCCCATCAATTTAAAAATAAAAATAGATAATTATAAAATGACTAAGTAACCCTTATACAAATTAAAGACAATTTATTTTTAAAAAAATTGAAAAAATCTTAAAAAATATAATTAAAATCTGAAAAGTATTTTAAAAGATTAATAAAATCTTAAAAAATAATTAATTTAAATAAATCAAATATTTTTTTAAAATAATCTGAAAAAATTAAATATTTTTTAAAAAGAAAATAAATAAATTATTCAAATAAAAAATTCAAAAATCAATTAAAAATAAATAAATTCGTAAATATTTTAATAAATCGTAAAAAATACTCCAATTAATTAAAAAATCAATTAAAATTAAGAATTCGAATAATGATAAATAAAATCTAAAAAGTTAAAAATCACCTAAATCTTAAGAATTAATTAAATTAATTATAAATATTAAAAATATAATTGATTTAATTATTTTTTAAAATTTAGTTGAAAATTTTAAATTTTATTTAGCTTTATTTTATTTTTAAATATTTTATTTTTTTATTTAATATTGAGTTGATTTTTCTTTATTATTTTATTTAATTTAAAAAAAATCGTTAATCCTTAATTTTTTTTATTTGATTTATTTTTCATATTTTATTTAGATTTAATTATTATTATTATTTTCATTTTTTTTTTATTTTTTAATTGATTGTTCCATTTTTAAATAATTTTTAAAATTTAGCTGATTTTTAAAAATATTTTCAACGTTTATATGTAATTTTATTGTATTATTAATTTTTTTCTGTTAATTAAATTTTATATTTTATATGTTTTAAAGATTTAGTTAATTTTTATTAGTTATGAGGGTTGAAGGGTAAATAAGAAATAATTGGGGTGTGTATAGTAATAAAAATTGAATTTTAAATTTTAATGGGGTGTGTTTAACATTTGGGATGGCTATAAAATTTTATGGGGTGTTATTAGCCCCACCCTTGTAATTTAATCTAATCATTTTGTAGCTCCCTAATGGAATACAAAAATTAATAATGCAGCATGTGAATTAAAAACACGTTACTTACGAAATATTAATTTTAAAAAATGCAGTATAAATCGTCTTCTGTTAAAAATAGAAGTTACGTTCTCTCATATTATCTCCTAAAAAAATTGTGAATTTTTAATTTGTAGTACATGAGCATGGTCTTACCTCAATACAAGTTGAATGATTATATTTCGACAAAATGGGACCACAAATTTGGACATTTCTCATTAATTATCTAAGAGAAATTTATATAATATGTTGTGTTTAAATAGTGGCTGGAGCTGGACAATCGACTCAAAATTGGACCTTTCTCAGCAGCTGTGTTTATTTCAATTTTGGAAAATTATGGGTCCATTTCTGGTTTTTTTTTTAATCTTGATATTCAGTTTAAGGATCGACTAATCCGAAGGGAACAATCCTACTACTCACTTGCGGAGAGCCCGTTTAAAGTCAGAGATTTGCATTTTATATGAACCTGAAACACACTCCTAAGTCTCAAGTCTACACCACTAGGCCAACTCCTTGGGGTTGGATCCATTTTTGTTTCGATTGGTACACTTTCGTCAACAAGCCTTTATTAATGGCTGTTTTGGAAGAGCTGCTCGAAAGCCCCAATTACAATTTATTTTAAAATTAGCCAAATGTTTAGATTAAATTACAATTCAAGCAAGCTCATAATTTTATCCTTGATATAACTTACGGTAACAGTTATAGATGTCAATATTTTTACCCTCTTGGTTATTTGAAATGAAGCAGAATTTGGCAGTGTCTATAAAAACAATCTATACTTGATGATACGTCCAATTGTCCATGACTGGAAACGACACTACCCGTTCAGTGATTCTTTTGTCAAAGTTATTAATGGGTAGTGCATAGAAAGCAGTTGAAATAAATGCTCAAAACAAGAAAAAGTAAGAAATATCTGTAAATGCTTTAACTCGCAGGGCATATGAAATCTGAGAATTCGCCTTCATTTTTTCCCAATGTAAAGAAAAGGCGGGGAAAGGCAGTAGTAGGCATGCCCAAAAAATCAGAACCAGCTTTCAATCATCGGTTAAGCCAGTTCAAAAAACTAACTGAAACCAGCAGTTTGATATTATTTTTTTATATAAAAAGTTCAAACTCAACGGTTGAGATCAAATTTTAAAATTATAACGAAACTGGTGGTTCAAAATCGGAACCAAATTCTATGGGCATGTCTAGGCAGTAAGTTAACACAAACATAGGATACTAATGTTAAAAATCTGAGAAAAGTAGTCATCTCAACTCAGCTCCTTTACAGAAAACTGTGAAAGGATGGGTAATGTTACAACACTACATATAAAGTGCTAGCTGACGAGTAGAACAAATAAAAAGTGAGGTGAGTCCATTTCCCAGTTGGGGACACGAGGTGTGTTCTCTAACATAGCAACTAAATTCTTTTTTAAATACACACCAAATGACTCTCATACTATATAAGCTACAGGATTGAAAAGACTCAAATAAATATAGCCTAAAATAGACTATTCACGGTGCAAAGTCTGGACAAGTATGTATATTATTTATATAACCTCATAAAAGTGCACTCCCAAATAAATGTATGTATAAGCAGAGCTACAGATTTCGTAATATTTAAGAGGCTGTAATCAATTAATGTCCTTACATTCTTGTGTGCATGTTCTCTTTTGGTCACCCCTTTTGCTTTTTGAGCTCGACTCTGAGCAGCTGGCAACTCGATTTTCACACTCACGACCACCACGCTTAATCAAGATATAACAAATCCAGTTCAGAAGTCAAAATGGAGTAGTCCACTGGCTGGGTTTAACTTCTTTCCAGTTCACAAGTTTTAAATAAATGTAATCTCAGAAATTCAGAACTAAGCGAATTAATTGCTCAAACTAAAAAATAATAAAGAGTAATCATATGATTCATATCTGTTCAAGAGAAGAGTGCAAAAATGGCAGTCAAGTGATTACCGAGCAACAATTAGCTTTCCTGGACGGATATATTCCCTTCATCAGGAGTTTGCTTTACTATCAGAACAAGAGTCAAGATACGAGAGTACAAGGTCAGCTGCTTCGCAACCACTTGAAATGGCCTTGCCAACTGATAATCCTCCCTTGTGGTTACCTAGCATCAGAAAAATGCAGAGAATAATTATAAAAACCAATTTTGGAGCATAGATGTGCTGTAGTTCCCATAACCTTTTAAGTTTTTCTGAGATGAATATATCAAATCCCCTCAATTCAGAGTTTCCAGTATAATTGTTCCATATTTCAGCATCAGAAAATAATCTTATCATTACTTAAAATAAGTCTAACACCAAGGACACTGCAATCAAAATAGTGGGGACCAACGAGATTGCAGAAGTACGGCTCTAAACTAATTAAAAATTTCCTGTGTTCCATGGACAGTCAACTTATCTTTGCCTACTTGCACAAGAGATAGACAAAAAAGAACAACAAAAAAAAAAAAAAAAAGGCTAAAAAAGTAAACCAGGAAACATAAGCTGATGTTTACCAGCATAAAAAAATCCTGGAAGGTTTTTTTCCATCCTGTCAATAGCTTGAATGACCAAATCATAGTTATGCCCATACAAAGGAAATGCTTTACTCCAATAATAGTGACTGCAATCAAGCAAATAACCTGTAAGAAAACATATCCATGCTAGGTTTATTCACTAAGGGAGCTATTTAGTGAAAGAGCCCACTAGATGATTGAATTGAGCATAATTACTTCAGAAAGGCGGGTTCCCCTTCTGCACCTAATAGCTGTCTGAGATCCGAAGTCACTACCTGCTTCAGTTCGTCCCTGTTGAGGAGAATAACATTAGTTATACATGATCAGGATGCTCAGAAATTTACTTATAAGAAAATAAAGATCTGATAAATAGAAATTCAAAAGGAAAAAAAAGAAAAAAGAAAAAAAAAGCTATTTACACCTTGAAGCTTTGGCTAGTTCTCGATTTCTACTTCCGCCAACAAATGTAGTGTAGAGATAAACATCAGAGGGTGCACGATCAGGAAACATCATTGATGAGAAGAGTGTGCCTGTAAGCAAGAAATTTTAAAGCAGAAATACATGGACAACATCAGACAATTCTCAAAAAAACTTAAGCATTACCCAATGTTCTCAAACCATTTTCTTGCTCTTTTGAAGGTATGAGAACTCCAAAACCTTCAAGCGGTCGCTTGACATTCTCCCTTTTAAATGTGGTGAATATAACTGACATTGGCAAATAACTAATCTGCATATAGTGCAGACAGAATGAACACCATCTTTGAAAAAGACCACAATTAGTAGTATAATTTCGTTGAAGGCAATATATGGAAGATGATCCCAAAACTGACGTTTCTAAAGATGAACTCATGTAAATGATCAAATTTAGACTCTGTAATGACATAAAGTAGTTGGTTGAATTGTTTTGGAGTCATTTCTATTTATAACCCAAGTTTTAATGCCTTCGTTCGTAATCTTTCTTAAAATAGCAATTAAATTTGAAACGTTCACTACAATATACTGCTAAATAACTTTAGGCTAGGAGAAACATGCACAGATAAGAAAGAGCACTTGATATGTTCATAGAGAGCAGCAAGAACATCGTAACTCAG
Organism: Galeopsis tetrahit; assembly: GCA_963675135.1. Lineage (NCBI taxonomy): Eukaryota > Viridiplantae > Streptophyta > Magnoliopsida > Lamiales > Lamiaceae > Galeopsis > Galeopsis tetrahit. The sequence goes on from OY776120.1 coordinate 4,566,161, forward strand.
GAACAAAGTCTAAGAGAAATGGGCTTCCTCGTTTAGTCATCTTCATTTGTTTAACCTCAGAAAGGGGGGCCTAAGGAAAGACATCTGTAATCAATAAAAATCTCATCCTTTGCACAATCTAAGAAACAAAATTCACAAGAATTGGCCCCTACAAGGAATCACGTGGCTTAGATCTGTGCATCATGTTAAATAAAATTTTATAAGTAGACCAACACGGCCTATAAATAGAAGTGAAAATAAACGGGTGAGAACTGCTTCATAAATCTAATTTTTTTTATTCTGGTAAGGCACCGCAACCATAAAGGAGATCTGAATAGATGTACTTACTGTGACTACTAATGCATCAAAGGACTTCTCACAGGAAAGGTTTTTGTCATCCAATTCATAAGAAACTGACCAATTATCTTGTGGAGAGTTCTCACTTGTACTACAAGATAATTCCAGCACCTTAGACCGGAGTTTGAGTTCTTCTTTGCCAAGTTCATTGCACAGTGCGTTGGTGAGTGTCTGCAATGACGTTGCAACGATGTAATCATATCAAGAGACTTGGTTCAGGTAATCAAACAATAAAATTTTCCAATGGAGATGAAAAAGAACCAAGGAAATCAGAACCGTGTTTCTGCCCTAGATTTGAGATCAAGCATGTAGAGGCTATTTAAAACACCCCTCACCCAACCCTTTTCACACACAATAAATTCATATGAAGCACTTAATAATGTACATCTTTTGTATCCCAAAATTCACCCAAGTAACATCGAGAAGCTCATTCTCGTGGTGGTACATTGAAGAAATGCTTCATATGCCCATATGTTTTTGTTAAGTATATAGTGATGCCTTTAGTTAATTTTTTATGGAGTAAAAGATCAACATGCACAATAGGCATACCTGCATGCCACCCAGAAATGAAAAAGAACTGCTCTTTTTTGTCTTTGCTGAAGAGTCTCCCACTCCACCAGTGGCTCGTTTTTTGGCAGATACTTTTGACTGAATAGCACCAGATATGATTGAACCAAACCTGAGATTGCAGATAAAGTTGTGAGCATGTCAAAATATGAACATAATATATATGGTGAGTCGGCACAAGACAATTATGAAGTTGGAGTTGTTTCTATTATTTAAGGCTTTACACATTTATTGCTACCAATGAAAGATATAGATTGAACGAGCAAAAATGAAAAGGCTGGCAGATATATAATAGAATATTGTTATGGACGTGGTTTACTCATGGCAAGGAAAGAAGAAGACGAGTAGGACTTATGCCTGTTTTCATATTTAATTGTTCATGTTTTTGCTTTTATTCATCAGTCCGTTTCCTTTCGTATTTAGTCAGCCCGTGGTTCTGAATATTATTTAAGCATTGTTCTAGGGTGTTTGAGGATTACTGAGTATTGTGATTGGTTTTTGGCCGTGTTGACTTGGGAAGGGAATTGTTCATAGTTTTGCATATCTGCGCCTGTTTTACTCTTGCTGCTCTCTTAACTCCCATCAAATATCACCAACAATGATACCAAATGCAATGTAGTACAAAAATGGCAGCCGAAAAGGCTTCCATTTCTTGCACTCCAAATTTCCTATATCTCAGAACATATTACCTTTGTTCATCATCCATATCATAGAAGTATTTCAAGTTAATATAAGTATATTTCATCCTATAACTGAGACTATATTTCATCATTGCCTATGAACTTTAAACATTTAAGTCCTAGCTATTTGGAAAGCATCAAAGTTTGTGCAGCTAACCTTTCCTCAAGATTCCATACCTCTGGAAATACATGGCGCATCTGGTCCGAACCAAATAAAAAGAGATAAAAAGTTTTCATCAGTTGATTAGTACTGATTAGAGAAACATGTGTGTTGTCTTCTTTCAATATTAGTTTAGTAAAAAAATGACATCAAACAAAAATGAAGTGCAAAGACTCACAGAAAGAGATTCAGGATCTCCGCCGCTAGTTCCAGCAACAAAAGGATCAATTAGATAGTCAACAACCTAAAAAAGAATTGTGATAACAATTAAGCCACATTGACTCACCCACCAGATCTGAGGGAGGGGATAGAAAGAAAAAAACTTGCCCCGGAAGTAATATAGGCACAACATGAGAAAAGGAAACCAATAGCAAGAAGATGGGTTGGAGCTTAGTGGACTGGAGAACAAGTCCTCGTAGCACTGAACTATGATACATTTTATAAAAATCATTTCTATTTCCAATAAATAATGCTTAAAAGTAAGCCTCGGGTTGATTGGACAATTCTCAATTCAGAGATTTTGATTTTAAATAGATTCAAATGTGTTGCAGAACGATCTATAAAACAACTGATACAGATTGGTTTTTTATTCCTGAACTCAATTAGTATTACTTCTAGATATGTTTGGAATATATTCCATTATGAGAGAGTTGAAAAGGCACTATCTTGTTGAGAGGTTCCATACATCTGTCCTTTCTCAATGCATTTCTTTAGACAAGGCTCCGAACACACATTTTTTAGACAAATATTCTGAACGCATTTCTTTAGACAAAAACTCCGCTTTCTTCAGATAGTAATTATTTATTTCTCAGAACCATAATTTTAATTGGCGCAAGGCGCGCGCCACTTGTCCTTTTTCTCTGAACATTTTTTCTTATATTTATACAACATATTTGACACATACTGTCATATATATTAAAGTTCAGTACCATATAAAATCACATAATAAAACCCAAGAGTCAACTAATGAACAACACAACTAATGTAAACATGAAAAAACATCAAATGTAGCAAAGCCAACAATTAATCAATAGTCTAGTTCTTATTCTAATGATAAATAAAAATTGTAGCAACAAGGACAAGATAAACAAAAAAATGGGGGAAAAAGCCAACAATTAATCAATAGTCTAGTTCTCCTTTATTTACCTTTTTTTTTTTTTTGAACTCTAGACCTAAATTCAACACTGTTTTCTTGTCTTTGATTTGCCTTTGTTTTCTTTCGAGTTGTTTTTTGCAGAAATGAATTTTTTATTTCAAAAATCTTGCACAAACCACATTTTGGGGTGAAGAAAATCTGAAAAGGGCAGGAGGCGCGCCTAGGCACTCTAAGGCACACCGAGGCGCACGCCTTAGAATCTGAGCCTGACTTAACACAAAAAAAGGCGCACAACCAATAGCCTTGAATGCCTCATGCCTTTCAAAACTATGCTCAGAACATGGGGAAAGTATAACTAAAGATAAGCAAGTCAAGGTATAAGAATCACCTCCTTCCCAAAATGACGCTGGAAGAAAGCTCCAACACTGCAGACACAAGCAAAAATTGATCTTATTTTGTGGCCTTCTCAGATTTATAGTTTAAAATACTACAACTCTAGAATTGCTAAAAATAACACCAAAGGCATGCCATAAAGGATCGCATAAAGGTGAAAAGAAATTCTGTGAAGATCCAAATAATATAATTTGATATCCCAAAATATAAGTTAAAAGGGCAAAACAATTAACACATTAGTTTCCACTGTGGAATAGCAACCAGGGTTTAGAAAATGAGTGACTAGTGCACTAGGAAGTTAAAATTTGACAAGGTGAAGTCCAGTATCCAATATATGTGAAGTCACTGCCTAGGGTAGCAAAAATGAGAGTATGAGACTGAAACAAATCTAGGCATGTGCAGTGATAGAACCAAATGCATAAGATCAAGTAAAGTAACTCCAAGGACTTTTGCTACCTTTCATCTGTGTCAAGTCTCTTTAATTTAGAATTATTCTTCCACAAAAGTGGCAGTAGTATTTGAAGCTGAAAAGAGAGAACTACATTGTGTGAAAAGCTGCAATCGAAATGTTTAAAGGGCTTGGCTCCCAGAAAGGCCAATTGTAGATGTCAAATTAGAAAGTAAAAGACTTTCATGAGGAGAAGAGTGCTTATAGCATACAGAGTTGCACAAACTCTTTAACGATTCGCAGACAAAATTATCACGCACTTGAATAAAATAACTAATGATATTTGAAACCTTCTAGAAATCACTTGGTTTGACGGTACTGATTATATTTAGTCAACATAAGATCTGGTAATCAAATGCAAGAAACTACCAATACCATTTGCATAATGCATTATAGGGACTTATTGTCCAAAAGTTCACACAAGACATTTTCATTTTTTGGTAAGGGTTGATCAGATCATAATTCATAGCAATCCCGCCAGCTGTGCCATCACAGGCTAAGTAAAGGGGATCATGATCGAGTTACATATGTAATATAAGTATTTTCTACTATGCATTCTGTGCGAAAATAACTTCCCAGCATTTCAAATGCAGGATTAAATGTTCCCTATCAACGTTTTCCTCATTTACACAAGCAAATGAGTAAATTGATAGCATCGGTATCATCATGTGCAGGAAGCCAGGAACCTGATTCTAAACATGGACATGTCCCTACCTCATCTGATAACATTATAGGATAATGTTCAAAACTTAGTTCAGCTAATTATTGTCTCCCCCCTGGCCCCCCATGACTTCTTGATAAAAATTAGGTTTATAATTAGGAATAGGTAATCAATGGTGATACCATGTTTTCATATGGAACTTATATGGAAAGATTTCAAAGTGTCAATTGATAAGAACAAACCTTTGACCCTGCCGAAAGAAAATTGCTTCTGATAAATGCAAGGGGATTTGAGGGTAGCTGAGATGGAAAAATATGCAATCAGTTGCGGACACTGTTGATGGTATCCTTATTCCATTACCAGGAGGAGAGCACAAAGGCACGGTTTAGATAATAGCTTACCAGAATAGGCACCCCATCTCTTGCAATATAACGCTTTTGCTGTGAAAGTGGCTGCATTACATAAGCATATTATAAATTGCACATCGACTTGACACACACAAATGATTATGGTATAGAATAATTATATAGAACAGAGAATCTGCTCCTTTTGGAGTATGCTAAAAAAAATTAAGTATACAAAATTAACCCACTTGCAAAATAAGGTACAAGTAGTTATGTTTCGATAAAAGAAGGGCAAGCATATCTAATCAAAAGAAAAGGAGAAACGTAAACTAAACTAAAAGATGCAAATCCTTACAAATTGTTGTTTGTCCCTAATTCCAAGATTATCAAGCAGAAACCCAACAGCTGCCTCACTTTCAGTCTGCATAGAAAACAAAGTATCAATGTAAGCATCGGAGGACATATTTGACTTGAGCCTGATTGCATATCCCAATAAAATGGTCTGATGCGAAACTTAGTTCTCGAATTTGGAGTACCATAGTATTTGCGCCCTCATCCCATATTAGACCATTCTGCGAAATGCTTCTTAACTTTCCTCCAGCTCTCCCATCCGCTTCAAAGACTGTGACGTTTAAACCGTGTAACTTCAACTTATAGGCCGCAGATAACCCACTTCATGATAAAAAGGAAATGTTAAGGAAAAACCAAAAATCATACATGATATTTGATGTAAGTGGGTAAAGAATAAATAACAAATAAACAAAAACTTATCACGCTGCTTATAAAACAAAACTAGTACTCCCTAGTAGCAGATGATAGAATGAGAAGTAGTATGAGAGTCTCATAAGCATATTTACACTTTTTAATAACTTAGCTAACATTCATTTCACTATTTCCTCCACTAAAATCCGAGTCCCAAACCTAGCCTAGCATTGACACCAAACCACAAGTCGACATAATATACGAATTATGTACCGATTACATCACCTAACACCAGCTCCAATAACATCTAGCATTAACCACGCATGTACAAAACGGCGAAATTCAGGAATCTGATCACTGAATTATGATTGACAGTTGACTCACCTAACACCAGCTCCGATAACAGCAACATTTTTAACAGAAGAACCTGAAATTACACTCAATCAATAATCTCTTCAACAGAATTCAACATGCTGTGTCAGTCATTTTCTATGCTCGCGATACAGACAGCAGAGAGAGAGAGAGAGAGAGAGAAACCTTGCTTATCTTCTCTAGCCATGGCCAATAGGCTAGCGCGGGTTTTGTGCGTCGGTGAGGATATCGGAATGCATCGGTTTATATTTATACACTCTAGTTCGGCGTAAAGTCGCATCAGCGATTTAGTCGAGGTTTCGAGGAGGAAGAGAGCGAGAACGAGGGGCGTGTTTTTTTGCAGCGACAATGAAAATACTCAACTCAACCATGATTCCATCCATGTGGAAAAATGGAAACTTCAAAGTGGGCCTACAATGATGGGCTGGTTTTGTAGCTAAGCAATGGGCGCGGCTAAGGGCACCAAATATACTATGAGTACACCCAGCGATGAGAACACACACAAAACGGATGAGGACACCCACGTGGAAAACTCAAATTTCTCCCCCTTCCTCCCTCCATTCTCTCCATTCGGTACACCCACCCCTCCCATCTTCCCCAAACTTCTCCCCCACTCTACTCTTCTCCCCCATTCCCCACTCCCGCTCCATAGTGCCCCCTTCAAAAAGAGAACCTCACTCCATTTCACCTGCGATGTCGAACAGGAGAGAGAGAACACGAGCGCATCGTTTTTTTGAGAAGAAGAGGAGGACGCGTTTTTTTTTTTTTCTTTTTTGCAAAAATGGTTAAAGGTTAGTTTTTCTTGCTTATATTTGAGAAGAAGAGGTGGACGCGTGTTTAATTTCGATTTTTGTTGATTGAAACATTGATTTTATTGTTGTAGGGTTTAGGTTTTATTTTTTGAATTTCGTGTTAATTTCATGCATGTGTTGATTAAGGTTTGTTTTTTGTGTTATAATCATGTTTATGTGTACAATGTATCAATATTTGATGTGTTATGATGAAAATAAACCAATGGGCATCTAATTGGCATGGTTTAGGAAAAATTGAACGAATTTTGACTGATTTTTCGAACATGGAGGAGATGTCCAGGACAAATTTTCGAACATGACTTATTTGTTGGGAACTAATTTTTGAACATTGGTGTTATGTTGGAAACTAACTTTCGAACATTGGTTTCATGCTGGGAACTAATTTTCGAACATTGGACATTTGTTCGAAAATTTATTCCCAACATAAGGTTTTGGGTTTTAAATTCGACCAAGTAAAACTTGCGGAACTAATTTTCGAACATTGGGCATATGTTCGAAACTTTGTTCCCAACAGAGGGTTTTGGGTTTTAAATTCGACCAAGTAAAACTTGCGGAACAAATTTTCGAACATTAGTGTTATGTTGGGAACTAATTTTCGAACATTGGTGTCATGTTGGGAACTAATTTTCGAACATTGGGTAACCCTAAATATAAAAACTCTTTCACTTTCAAAAAATAAAACTTTCAAAACATAATAAATAACTTACAAATGAGTCCTTGGCACCACCACTAGTAGTTATTACATCATAATCGACCATTTTCGACTCCATTCGCGCTCTCAAAATCGAATTTGCAGAATTGGAAAGTTTTGGGAAAGGGAAGAATGATCGATTGTCTGTATTCCCGCGTTAGATAGACGGTGGGTGTACTCATCCGACCCTTTTTTTAAAAATGTGTAGGAGGGGTACAAAAGACATTCCGCATACCCCTAGTGATAAAAAAAGTTTGTGTGGGTGTACTCATAGTATCATTGGGTGCCTTTAGCCGCGCCCCTAACAATCCCACATCAAAAGCCCACTTCGTTGGACTTCATTGGCCCGAATAGATTACTTAAAAAAAAACGTTACTCATTCAAGAATTAAAGTTCACAAGGCATAAAGTCATAAGTATATGTCGAACCAGAGGTTGGAGCGCCATTAAAATCTTGTTCGGAGAAACCCTCAAATTGACAAAACTCTATCCAAAAAAACCTTCAGATGGACAAAATTCAGGTTAAAGAAAAATGGTACATCCCAATAAATCCACCTACCAATTAAAGTGATAAAAAATCGGAAGAAAATTGACTGAGGTCAAAAAGGTCTTCAAGCATACGATCAAAGGCAGCCCCTTGAGGATCAGAGGTTGGCTGAACCGGCGATGCATAGGCCACCATGGTCGGCGAACATTGCTGCATCTCATAGGCCCCAATGGCCGGAGAGCTTTGCTATAAATATTTTAATTTTAAAAAAAAAAAGATGAACTAGCCCACTAGGTTAGGATGGACTCCCATTATATAGACCAAACTAATTCATAGTCCGACCCGACCCACGAACATTGCTAGACTCAATAGACCGAGTGACCCGATTTACGAGCTCTAATCATGAGTCAATTCATTTTGTTAGGGAAATGATCAAGATATTATTCAATTAATCATATTTGAATCAAATAAAAATGTAATAAATTTAAAGTATTACTATATTTTATATCCATCAATTTATAACTTATTATATTACTTCATAACATTACTAAAACCAAGTAAGGTAATTCTTAATGTAGTCAAATTTTACAAAGCGACTACATAGTCACTTTGTCGAATTGCGCCACGTGTCGTCGTATACGTCGTAACGACCTGCTACCTGTTATACAGGTCTAAGTTATTTATATCATTTTTTAAATTGTATTTGTTGTTTACTATATTACCCTTCTTTAATATAAATACATTAAAAAATTAAATATACAAATTAAACAAAATTACTATCCTACCCTTTTTAATATAATTTTCATTATTTTAAAAAATTAAATAAACAAATCCAACAAAAACAAATTAAATTCATTAGTCATTATTTTAAAAAATTAAATAAACAAATCCAATAAAAACAAATTAAATAATACAGATAATTGGAAATAAGGTTCTTTCTTCTACCCCAATTCCATCGTCTCTTGCGGTTTTGCCTTGCACAAAATTACAGCTAACTCCTTCTCCCCCAATTTCGCCGACCTTGCAGAAAATCCCGTCGACTCCTTCTACCTCAATTTCATCGACTCCCCAATTCTCAACGCAAGGAAGACACGTTTACATCGCGTACTTAGGTTGCTTTTTGCCCCAATTCTTTCTTGTGTGTCTTTCAGTTGTAGCCAAATCAATAAATTACCGGTGGCCGGAGTCAAAATGTCGACTGAAGAGGACGAGAAGAAGCCGGTTGATACGACAGGCCACATTAATCTCAAAGTCAAAGGTCAGGTGTCTATCTAATCCAATTCACCGCCAACTTTACAGTTTTTTGGTTTTCATTCTTCGTTTTGTTTGTGTTTCTGGTTTCCGAGTTCATCTTTTGTTCAACAACGAGATTAAGGAATTTTAGGCTTCTACCCTAGGGCCTTGGAATGATTGAGTAATTTCTAGCGTTATTTTCACTATCAAATTACTTTTGTTTATGTGTTTCTTAAATTTGAATTTGAATTTTCTTGGTTGAATTTGTCATGCAAAATGTTTTTGTAAATAGTACTGTGGTTGATGTCCTTTTCAAGGTATCTGAAGTGGTTCTTGTACAGAAGGCTAAAGTTCAGTATTTATCATTTGCTTGTCGAACTTGTATGTTGTGTGTGGGTAGAGGTGTAAGTGAGTCGAGCCAAATCACGAATCCATTTCAAATATTGCGGCCTAAAAATAACATAAAATACATGTTTTAAATTTTAGATAAAAATGACGGATGTGACATTCTAACTGAACGAAGGTCGTTATCATTAACAACGACACAATACGTTGTGTTCAAGTGTAGGTTATATAAAACATGTGTCGTTTATCAATCAGATCATCCATCGTTTCGAACACGTTAAATTTTGAGTTTAACATGTCGTCCTCTTCTTAAAAACTTGTTAGGTTGCAAAAATGATGACATCGGTAAACTTAAGTTTCATATTTGACACACGAAAATGAGATAATGACCCGTGTGACATTATAACGGAACGAAGGTCGTTACCATCACTAACGACACCTTACCGACCATTCTCCTAGATCCATGTGATATTTTATACGAGTACTGTGTAGAACATGGAAATCGACGTATAACATGTGTTGAATATCTCGATAAACGAGAGAACGACCCATGTGACATTCTAACGGAATGAAGGTCGTTATCATCACCAACGACACGGTACGTTGTGTTCAAGTGTCGGAAAACTTCCATGACCATTATTATTAAGGGTGTAGAGTGAATATTTACGTTTCGGTTGCCATGTTCATTGGAAAGTACACCACTAATTAATAATCGGTCATTTAACTCAATCACTATATTGTAGGTTATATAATTCATGTGTTGTTTATCAATCAGATCATCCATCGTTTCGAACACGTTAAATTTGGGGTTTACCATGTCGTCCTCTTCTTAAAAACTTGTTAGGTTGTAAAATGATGACATCGGAAAATTTAAGTTTCATATTAGACACACGAAAATGAGATTACGACCCGTGTGACATTATAACGGAACAAAGGTCGTTACCATCACTAACGACACCTTACCGACCATTCTCCTAGATTCATGTGATATTTTATACGAGTATTGTGTAGAACATAGATATCAACGTATAACATGTGTTGAATACCCCGATAAATGAGAGAACGACCCATGTGACATTATAACGGAACGAAGGTCGTTATCATCACCAACGACACGATATGTTGTGTTCAAGTGTCGGAAAACTTCCATGACCATTATTATTAAGGGTGTAGAGTGAATATTTGCATTTCAGTTGCCATGTTCATTGGACAGTACACCACTATTAATTTCTCCATTTGAACGATTTAATACGTATTGACCGTGTAGAGTTGCACGGCTGTTGGATCGTACATGGGCGGACATACAAAACATTTTACGTTTTGTCCATTGTATTGAGTATTGCCCGTGCAACGTTGCACGACTTCTAGACCGTGCACAATCTAATTTTGGAAATTATTGTAATTCTTACAAATAATTATAAATATCATTTTTTATGGTAAATTATTGGTAATGCACGATTGTTAAATCATATCCTTATTTACAAAATAAAAACTTCAATGTTTGACATGTTCTCCTTAATGGAATACAACACTACACCACCAAATCATAATTCACTAAATTTAAATTTTCATATCTTATAATTTGATCTTCACATTATTATAAAGAACTATCATTATTATAATTTCGACTTGCGAATGTTGTTTCGTCCACCTATAGGAGCTTTACGAAATCCAGATCGGGAACAGTCCCACGCCATATTTTTTATAATGTTATTATTTCGATCAGTGTGGCATCTTCGGCTTATAAATCCCTTTCGTCTTGCATATATCTTATAAAATGCATTAGCTTCTTCCGTCGAAGAGAAAGTCATGCCCCAAATTGTATTATAGTCTATAAGAGCATTTTTTAAATTAGGATACCCAGAATCCTCATCTGACACATCTTCTGAAATCATGTGCTCCTCGTGTGATTCATCGTCCACTTTGATATCTTCATATCCAACGTCTGATGATATTGTGGAACGTTGTAAATACAAACTGCATGAGAAACACAAAAAAATGAATCAAGTGTGATATTGTGAGACGTTCATTAAAAGACATGTTATGCAACATCTTACAATTTTGCTGTCATCTTCCCATGTTATGCAACATCTTCATATTATATATTTTAATATCCTATTTTATTGCCATTTACGGCAACTAATAACATGTGCTTCTAACATAAAATCGAGAAATATCATGTGCCTATGACATAAAAATTCAATTTAAACACTATATCAAATATATAATGCAATTGGATCGCAAATAAATAGTATATTAAAATTTTACATGATAATTTAACTCTACATTATGTCCTTCTAGTTAGAGCAATCAAACAACTAATACGGTTAGGAATGTGCATTCAATAGCCACTTCCTTTGCTAAATTTAGTTGCAAATTTTATTTGAGGCATTTTGTCGAACACTTGTTGAGCAATCAAGTTTCTATTTGATTTGAGTCAATTTAAAAAATAATTACTACTCAACAACTCGACCCCAATTTTAACAATTTCACAATGTTAATTCACCTACTCCTCATAATAAAATATGAAAAAAGTAAGAAATATGAACTTGTTTTTTGTTATTAATTTTATTAATAACATAAGGGTAAATATGTAATTTTAACATTCCATATTTTAATTACATTAATAAATATAATAAATTATTTTATTGTATAAGGATAAAAATGTAATTTTATAATAATATATTTTAATTAATTTAATTTAATAGAAAATACAAATTTATGACACATTACGACACATACGATGAATACATACCGTAAATTATACAAAAGGTAACAAGTCATCAAGTTTAAACCTTTAGATTAGATTTTTAATGGCTTAGATTAACTGACAACGGTAGTCATTACGACACCCTGACTATTAGTAATAAATTAACAATCATTACTTAATGTAGAATTCAAATAAATTTGTGATTATGAATTAGAACGAGAACCACACAATTTAAATAAAGAAATAACATAATTCGATCATATGCATAGGGCTAGTTCTTAATTAACGTTGTGTTAACTATTAAATGCAGTTGTTAATATATTTGTACTTACTAATCATCAATTTATTCAAGCAGTATTATTGTGTTATTATCTCGATCTATTTTAAATATTGAATAGTAATCTCCCAAAAAACTAACGAATAATACATTCAATCTATTAGCTTTTATATTGTCTTAATTTTTATAAAATTAAACCGTTTCGTACATATAAAATTTCAATATGGTATTGATGCTTGATTTTTAAAATATTTTGTTTTCGATATCAACATATATATTTTTAAATATTCGTTTTGGTTTATACAATGAATAACCCTCCTCAACACAAAGACATTAATTTATCTTATTATATAGCAAAAAAAAACAAAAAAAATCTTGACTTATAGACATTATTGTTCATGAGCTCGAATGAGTAATCATTGTTCTTCAAAAAAAAAAAAAAAACGTTATCATTATTGTTTAACCATACAATCAAGGTTTTGATCGGAACGTTGCTTTAGACAAAGACAACAATTTTGAATATTTGGAATGATTTCATTTTTTATGGGGTTCATATTTTTTCAAAACGGCTGAATGGTTCAATATTAATTGCTGCAAGTGATTGATAATTGTTTTATCTTTGGGTCATTTTTAATTACATTTGTGTAATATTGTGTAACGGGTTTTGAAATACCACATATATACTCTAAGCGATTTTTAAAAATTATTGACAGGTAAAAAAAAATAAAAAATCAAACAATATTTTGTGTTTATATACAAATTATCATATCAACAAGGCAACAACAATTAATCAATTATAGAGATCTTATTACAACTTTTGGTATATCTATATATCAAACAATTATATTATTTTGTAGAGTAAGATTTTAATGGTATTCTGACATTTGGTTTGAATTGTGAATGACTCTATGTATTTTTTTTAAATACATTGCCTTTAATTATTTACTTTAATTAAATTATATTGAGCCCCACTTTATTTAAAAAAATATCATATTATATAAAAATAAAATAGCCAATCAAATTCAAACATATATGTACCCTCCCCACACAAAACCCACTTTCAAACTTTAAAAAAAAAAAAAACTTCCTTCTATCAACTTTTTAAATTACAATAACCTTTTCATTTCAAAACCATCTTCAGCGTATAATATTTTTTTTGTATCTTTAATATTTAATCCATGTTGCATATATAAAAATAAATTCTCAGACTTATTATGATTTTGTAGCATTTATTATTAAATTTTTTATTTTTTTAATATATCGCACATTACACAAATCACACCAAATAATTATCATTATAATAATAGTGCATCGCGATAATTTATATATAGTTTGAATAAAGTGAAAGTTTAACAAAAATATAAAGAAAACAAACAATATTTTAGGCTAATTTGAATTAAATGTAATGATGACAAATTTAAAAGTATTGTGAGTTACTGAACTTTATTACAAATTTTATTAAAGCGGCACTATTGCGTAGGACACATTTATATTAACTAAATTGCTTATTCTTCCAGTATAAGCTTCTGGGTTTATTCCACGTAGGCTTTAACAACAATTCAAGTTTTCAAAATTTAAAAGAGATAGAACACATACTCAAAAAAAAAAAAAGAGAGATAGAACACTCAGTTTTAATTTGTCCTAAATAAAATACTATATATATCGTTAAAAGTGTTGGTTAATTCACACTTTAATTCGCTTTTGGTTCCTTTAAAAAAAAAACGTAAAGTTGCTCCCTATACCTCGTTATCATGTAATGATAAAAAGGACTAATCAATTTAAACAGAAGACAATGATTGTAATATATATTGATGCCCTAACTTAGAGCAACCAATCATCTACCCATAATATTTTTATTATGATATTGAACTAGTAATTAAAAAAATCATCTAATTTATTTGAGATAACACATTTCACATATAAAAAAATTATTGGAATGCAATATATTAAACAATAAGAAAACAATTCATCAAAAATAATAAAAAAATGTATGAATAAAATGTTGTCCTATAAAATAATGATACATGAAATATGTTAACCTTTGAGGTTTATTAATAAAATGATATGATTATGAGTTTATTTAATTAGTTATCTTAATGCCTTAATTTTTTTTTTTAAAAATAGTTATCTTAATTGTTATGTTGATAATAATTAATACGGAATATATGAATGATTGTCTTTTCTGGATTGGGTCAAAGAAAAGATTGGGTCAAATCTTATACTTGAGTCCTACAAGAGTTTAGTTTTGGCTGGATATTTGAAAGAAATGGCATTGAGAGGAAGTCTTCTTTAAGTCTACCATTTTTTAGGTTGATTGTTAGGCCACAATTTCAAATTGAAGTTTAAATATGCAAGAGTTCGAGCCTATGCATGTCTACGAGGTTTGAAATGTGAATTTCATGCAAGCAGATTGATTCCATAACGTCTGATCAGTATCTCTCCCACTACAGTCACTACTCCCTTTTACAAAGCTTGATTAAGTTGGATAAGACGGATAAGCCCTTAACCCAAATTTGAACGTGGTCAATGACTAGGAGACAATTTTTTATTTTTTTTTGACAATAACAGACAATACATTCTCAAATCAAAGCTAAAAAGCCTATCAGATACATATCAAAGTATTGCTATGTCTGCTAATCATCGCGGAAAATCGTCATCTCTCCAATCGTGAGAAGAGTGAGACGTGGCAGCCCAACTCGCTAGCTTGTCTGCCGCTTCATTTCTTGTCCTGGATATATGTGAGATTTCGCACACTACGAATTCTCGTTTTAGCTTATGTATTCTGTTCAAAACAAACCCATCTGGACTCCAAACCTTTGACTCTGTTGCTGTCAATTGAATCGCCTGCATGGAGTCGGAGAATAGCTCAATATCCATCCAATTGTTCCGTTTGCACCACATGAGCCCCTCCTCGATCGCCCTCAGTTCTGCGCCCACCACCGACCCCGGATGAGTGATTTTCTTTCCTTGTGCTGCAAAAGCCTTACCCTCTGGCCCTCCTATTACCATTCCCACCCCAAATAGGTTCCTATCCTCTTTGTATGCTGCATCAACTTTCATCCATAGACTGCCCCTATGCACCCGCCCTTCTGTTGTTATCTCATGCAATCTGCTTCTGCCTAGAGTTTCTCTCGTCTGCTGGAATGCTTTGAGGAACGTAATGGCCCATTCCACTTGTGTTATACGCCTCCCCATTTGATTCTTCACTTCCCCTTCATGTAATAGCGTGCACCGCTCCTTCCATATACCCCATGCCATCGTAATCAACATTTCCAACTCTTTCTCTTTACACCCCTCTCGCAGCATCCTAATCAATTCCATAGTAGGCAAATCCTCTCGTCCTTTTAAGAAATTCCACCATCCCTTGGTTTTCCGTACCTGTCTAACCCCATAACAGAAGAAAAGGGTGTGTGTTGTGTCTGCTTTGTAGCCCCCACACCCATAGCAGTTCCCTTCTACAGGCACATGGTGTGTCTTGAGGTTTCCTTCTGTTGGTAGGATGTCTAACATGACTTTCCACCAAAAGATTTTAATCTTTGGTGGGATTTTTAATTTCCACAGCCTACTCCATTCCTCCCCTTTCCCCTTCTTCGTACCACTTATTGATTCTCCATTCCCTGCTTTTGCTCTCTCCCAATTATGGCAATACCCCGATTGAACTGAGTATTTTCCTTTCAATCCAGGTTTCCAAAACATTGTATCCTCCATCAATTTCCCCCCCCCCCCCATGGGTGTGCTTTTGATAGCCATTGCCTCAAAAGGAAAGAAAGCTCTATCAATCAGCTCCGTCTTCCATTCTGAATTCTCATCTACAAATCTACTAACTGTCGAGCCATTTGCAATCCGGGACACAATACGGCCTCCCCAAATCCCGTTCACCCATCTGTCCTTAAAAATATTAATGGATTCCCCATTCCCCACTCGCCAGTGTATCCCATCTTCCAAAAGTTCTCTGCTCCAGCAGAGGGACCTCCATACGAAAGATGGATTATGTCCTATATCGGCCTCCATAACCCCCGAGTGCTTAAAATACCGAGCCTTCAATACCCTGCTCACCAAAGATGTGGGCTTCTCAATTATCCTCCAAAGTTGCTTGGCAAGCAAAGCTTGGTTGAATTTCACCATATCTCTAAAAGCAATCCCCCCATTTCCTTCGGTTCACACATTAAGCTCCACCTCTTCCAATGGAGTTTCTTCCCCTCTTTCTTATATCCCCACCAAAATTCAGCTACCAATCTCTCAATGTCCTTGCAAATTGTTACAGGAATCCGAAAACAAGTCATTGTGTATGTTGGTATTGCCTGTATAATTGCCTTTATCAGTACCTCTCTCCCTCCTTCCGAAAAGTCCGCTCCCTTCCACGCATCCACCCTCTTTGCAACTCTATCCCTAAGATATCCAAACCGGATTCTCTTTGTTCTCATAGAGAAAGTGGGCAGCCCCAAATAAAGCTCATGTCCCCTTGTAAGTCTTATTTGTAATGTCTCCCTTACCTCCATTACATTTGTTCTTCTTGTATTGGGGCTGAATGAAATTGCAGATTTTTCATAATTGATAAGTTGCCCCGAAATCCTTTCATACTTCGACAGTACTGCTTTCACTCGTACACTCTCCTCCTTTGTTGCTCTAAAGGAAAACAGACTATCGTCTGCAAACAAAAGATGAGTGATGGCTGGTGCCTCTCTCGCTATTTTCACTCCGTGAACTCCCTGATTCATCGCCAAATTCTGCATAAAGGTCGACAAGCCTTGGGCGTATAATACGAAGAGAAAAGGGGAAAGAGGATCCCCTTGTCTCAACCCCCTCGATGGCCGAACCTCCCCCACAATCCGCCCATTGATCTTAAAGGCATAATGAACAGTAGTGATACAGTGCATGAGTAGTCTTACCCAGCTGTCATTAAAGCCTAGTTTCTTCAGTATTTCTCTCAAATATGTCCATTCCACCCTATCATACGCCTTACTCATGTCGAGTTTTAAGGCTGCGTACCCCTCCTTGCTTCTGTTGTTCTTGATCCAATGCATACACTCGTAACCCAAAATGATGTTGTCTGATATCATCCGTCCTGGGGTGAAAGCACTCTGATTCTCGTCAACAATCTCGTCCATCACTCGTTTCATCCTATTAGTAATCGTACGTGCCAATATTCTGTATAACACATTACTAAGACTAATAGACCTGAAATCCGCTACGTTCCTTGGATTTTTCTTCTTTGGTATCAGAGTCACCCACGTCTCGTTCCATTCCGCTACACTCTCCCCTTCGTTTAAGACCCCTAAAATAGCCTTCATAACATTTGTGCCCACTTCCTCCCACGAATTCTGATAGAAGCCTGCTGTAAAACCATCTGGGCCCGATGCCTTTTGTGCATTCAACTGAAAGGCTGCCATTTTGACCTCTTGTTGTGTGAATGGTACCTCCAAAAAACCATTCATCTGTTTTGTTACCACCCTTTCGATTGGTTCCAACGCCTGCTGTATCTCAGAAACATCTGGTTGTGTTGATGCAAAGATCTTATCAAAGTATTCCGTAACAATATGCTCAATATGTTCCGGCTTCACTCGCCACTCCCCCGTCTCATTTTCCAGCCCATGGATGGTATTTATCCATTGCCTTTGTGTAGCTTTCCTATGGAAGGCCTTTGTGTTCCTATCTCCATCCTTCAACCATGAAATACGAGCTCTTTGTTGCCACTTCATGCTTTCCTGAAACTGTAGCTTTTCCAATTGCTTCTCCAGCCTTCTAACTTCGTCCATCTCGACTAGGAGACAATTGAGGTAAGGGTATACAATTGACCCTTCCTCCAAAGTACAATTAAGTACAAATTAACATGTCATTTTTTATATATTCTGACTAAAGCACACACTAAACACGTATCTATACACAAAACTAAAATGTACCGTGAGTAGAAAAAGTAGAAAGATGCATGAAGAATAAAACGTAGAGAGAAGTATAAAAAAAATATAGAGAGAGTGAAGTTCTCCATTTAAAGAAATGAGAAGTTTAAATTAAGACTTCCAGAATAGTTAAATAAGAACTTTATGATGGGATGATGTGAATATATGTGAGAGATTTTTTGTTTGGAGTTATAACTTAGAGAAAGACTTAGAAGAGATGGTTTCATGTGAGATTGTTCACAAATTAAAATAAATAAACATATATATTTTTAAATGTTAAAACGTTATAATTAAATTATAATTCTTGTGTCATTGGAATCCCACTCATACTTGTAGTAACTATTTTTTAGGATTATAACCTGATGGGTTACTATACAATTGTGGTTGCTATTACTATTTCTTGAAACTTTAATAATTTTGTAATTGCAAACTAACTAAATCTGGGAAAAGTGGGAGAAGGACATCTTTGTAAAAGAAAATGAATTAAATAAGGTCATTTTAAGCCGAAGCAAGTTGAATTTCGTTAGAGGGAAAATGGATATGTGTGTTTAATGTCAACCCTACCAACCCAATTTTGATTAATGTCCACCCTACCAATCCATTATTTTATATATATATATATATATATAAAAAAGTTACGGACAATCATTATTCGCTTTTTACTTATAGATTATGGTTAGTGTTGTTATTCGAATCGAGCTTTAATAAGGTTTTGATTCGTTAATACTCGACTCATTTAGCTAAACGAGTTGAATTCGAGCTCGTTAAATATTTGATTTACTAACGAGTCGGCTCGAGCTCGACTTGTTAGGCTAGATATCTATTTTTTTTTTTTTTAAATCATTAGGTTCGATAGACTCGTTAACGAGTCGATCCGAACTTAATTTTTATCTCAACTCGTCTCGAATCGAACTTTAAATACTCGGCCCGATTAACCGCTCTAGTTATGGTTATGTTTAATAACAATGCACAATTTCTACTATTTGAAATTAAAATTAATTATTGAACGAATGCAGTGGCATTAAAGGCAGCAGATTTGACATTTATTACTGAATGAAAAATTAATGGGGTATTCAAAATTTTCCGGCAAAAAATTAATTGGCCCAATAACTATAGGTTAGGAATAGATTGAGTAATTTTTCGACCATAAAAAAATAAAAAATTGACTGTGTAATTTTTCTTTGCCCCGTATTTTACCCCAGTATCCACCTCTAAAATTGATCATGTACTCATTTGTCAAAATTTGATACAAGATCTGTACCTTTTTTTAAAAAAATACAAAATGTAAAATATCATTAACCACATCGTTTATGGTAAGAAATGAAATTGAAAAAGAAAAACAATAGTGTTATGTAAGGGCTAGTTTGGTTCGTTAGACATGATTGATATATTAGGACAAGATTAAGTGGGATTGCACTGTTCACAATTTAAAAAATTGATTTAAAATTTGTGTTTGGATTGATGGATTAAATTTTTAAGTTTATATGATAATTTAGGGTTGGTCTGCTATGCACTCGAGTGCATGCTGTGCACCCTAGTCCATGTGCACTTTTCAGTTTACTGACTTACACTTTTTGGTAAATGAGTAATAATTGAAAAGTGCAACACCATTACCAAAAAGTGTAAGTCAGTAAACTGAAAAGTGCACATGGACTAGGGTGCACAGCATGCACTCGAGTGCATACTAGACTTTACCGATAATTTATACTCAAGTTGTTTGGATTGTGGGATAAAATAGAAATTTAGTGTCAAATGTCAAAAATACCCTCTAACATTAATTTTTAAAGGGTTAATTGCGGAAAAAATCACCACCTTTCATTTAGTTGCAATTTAATCTAAACCTTTGAAATATTACAATTAAATCACAACTTTTAATATTTTTGGCGAATTGAACTTTCGGGCAGCAGACCTTGTGCCCGAATCTGATATGAAAATTTAATTTTTATTTAAAAAAAACTTAAATAAAATCAAATGATGTAATGACATTTTTAATTAAAAAAAATCAACTAAATAAACAACCAAAATAAATAAAAAATTAAAATACTAAAATCCTAAAAACAAGAAGAGATTAATTTGGCCGACTCCATCTTCTTTCCGGCGATGCCTTTCTCACTCTTCTTCTCTTTTTCTCACGCGATTTCTTCATCAATGGTAAAAAAAAAATTAAAAAAATTGCGATCTTCATCACTCATATATATGCAGAAACGAAAAACTTAAAAGTTGAAATATACGCACTCCAGTTTCTGATGAAATAATATTTTTTTTATTTTAAAAAATTACAGAGAGACTGGAGTAAAATTGACCCCACATCTCTCACCTTATTAAAGCAATACCTCCATAACCTTCTACCTGGGTTCTCATCAGTCATAAACATCAAAGATTTCTCATCAAATGGATGAGTTCTTTCAATTATTGAGAGTTAATTTTAGCAGCGTTTCTCTGTAGGGTTCAATTTGGGAAAATTGAAAATAGGGTCATTTTTTGAATGGAAATAAATGAAATAACAGAAGTATGTGATGAAGATCACGATTTTGAACAAATTTCGAGTATTGATTAAGAAATCGCAGTTAGAAGAAGAGAAAGAAGAGTGAGAAGTCGCGTGGGAGAAGAAGAAGGTGTTGGCCGAATTAATCTCTGTTCTTGTTTTTAGGATTTTAGTATTTTAATTCTTTTATTTATTTTGGGTGTTTATTTAGTTGGTTTTTTAAATCAAAAATGACATCATTTGGCTTTATTTAAGTCTTTTTTTTAATAAAAAATATTTTTTAATGAAACGACGTCGTTTTATGTACAAGGGGGCCAATTAAAATTGCCACATCAGATTCGGGCACAAGGTGTGCTGCCCGAAAGTCTAATTCGCCAAAAATATTAAAGGTTGTGATTTAATTGCAATATTTCAAAGATTTAGATTAAATTGCAACTAAATGAAAGGTGGTGATTTTTTTCGCAATTAACCCATTTTTAAATTGTTTTCCTTTGAAAAACATATGAAAAGAAGATCAACAATGTAATTTAACATTTCTCCATGAATGACCACATTAGTTGGATTACTTAACTTACCCCCTTATCCTACATTAATTATCGGATAAACCAGGAATACAATCTGGGCCCTCATTGAATCTCAGGCCTAAATCAAACAAACCAAACAATTGATTATGCAGTATAAAAAAATCTATCCCCTCTAATCTAGTGAACCAAACGTGGTCTAAGAGTAAGCATGTAAAGTGAACTTAAGAGCTACTAAACTCCTAATTCTTTACAAATAACTAATGTAAAAGTAATGAGTAAAAAAATATGCGGATGAAAAAGATCGTAACAAGAGTACTAATATAAGATAAATCATTTTCAATGTTGAAGTGTGAAAAATAATTCGTAAATCAATTTTCAATCCTTTCTTGATTGCTCATCTCCGGTACCCTCTTCATCGCCAATCGTTCAGTAATTGAGATCTCGTTGAAATTAAAAGTATATATATTCACCCGTCACCCTTATGATATGTTTGTGTGTGCACCCATTTTTATTACATTAGTCCAAATTTTCATTGTTTTGTCCTAGTTTCATGTTGCGCCACTTTTTGTTTTTCTTTTTCAAGCCAAACTCAAGAATTGGATTTATATATATGATGGCTATAGTAGTAGGGCATTTAAATAAAATGTTGAACATGGGTTGCTCTCCCATTCCAATAATAATTATAAAAAAAATCACTATACATCAGCTTTGATTGAGGAACCGGTCAACCAGGACGTGCTCATGACTAATATTACATTATATTAATCAAACATTGCACAAAAACATTTATAATTATTTAAAAAAAAAAACAATACTTTATCCACATAAATACAAGATTAAAACACATCACTAGCCCACTTTTACATTTACCAATGCTAGTAATTTTGTTAAAATGCGCATTGACAGTGCACATGATCTGATTCAATATCTAGAAGTATCCCTTTGTCTTTAAAGTTAGATACCATATACATTTGCTTAAATAATCATTAGACCTGTTTTTTAATAAATATTATATTGTTTCGAAAAAGATAAAACATTCAATTATTAAATAAAAAACATATAGGAATGGATTTAGATTTAATGCGCAAAAAATAATTATTTACATTAGTCGCTTGTGCTGTCGTGGCTACACTACATCTCCTAGACATAGGTCCATATAATATAGATATAAATATAAAACAATAAAAATATAAATATTAGTAATAAAGTAGAGTGCATGCTGCAATAACCCCCTACAGGCTACAGTCACGTGCCGGTGTGCGCAAATACAGCATCTCTAGTTTTATAACATGCGGCTCTGCCATGTGGATTTTGTTTCATGTTAATTCACTACTTTGTTTGTTTATGCGTCATTATTTGTTCTAAGTATCGATTAATTTGAGAATCAATTTACGTGAACTTCGTTTAAAGTCAGAACTTTGCGTTTTGTATGAACTTATCAATTCCTACTGCTACATATAATTATGTATTCGTGGAATTTCTCATTTTAAACGGTATGTGATCACTTGTGTCACTTTTCATGTTTCACTTTGTGTTTCAGTACTATTCGATCTATTAACATGTGTTATGTCAAAAAATAATTAATCTCATGTGCTAAAGATCTTGTAGGATGGAACAACAAGTAAAATTGATCTCATTTTTTCTACCTCTACGAAAGGTAAATTTGTAATTGAATTATGTTGCTTAACATTATACTCTCTCCGTCCCATGATTTTATGCACACTCCAAAAAAGGAAACAATAATAACAATAATACCCCTTCTTTATTTTACATTTAGTCAAATCTCTCACACTTTAATCAATGAATTACCAATAATACCCCTCCTTTATTTTACCTTACACATCACTTTATTCAATTTTCTTAATCTGCGTGTCGGTCAAAGTGTGCATAAAATCCTGGGACGGAGGGAGTACAAAACAATAAAATACGACTAATATTATGAAACAATAGTCTAAACTGGTTTGACATCCCTTGCCACAACTAATGTGTTAGTACTTAAAATCATTGCATGGCTCATTGGTGCACTTGCTTGTCACATTCAGATCATAAGCTAGATTTTGGATTGTATAATATGTTAGTTATGGCAAAAACTTGTGTGAGACCGTGTCACAGATCTTTTTCCGTGAGACGGATCCTTTTAACCCACATTTCAAAATTTTGGGTAGGATAACCCATATTTTTTTTCCAGATTTTAGTTTATAAAAAAAGTGATAATGATTAAGTAAAAAGTGATAATATTTTTAACAAAAGTGACTATCACTTTTTTACTTAAAACACTATCACTTTTTGCATAAACATTATCACTTTTTATATATTAAAGACGTCTCACGGATCTCATTCTGTGAGACGGTCTCACCCAAGACTTGCCCGTTAGTTATTGACAAAAAACAACCTGATTGAAGAAAATTTTCAATAGGATTACAATTATCCATAATAGTTTGAAGAGTAAAAATAGTTTAATTACTACAGTTGAAATATGGAGCAGTAAAGGAAAGATAGGCATGTTTGTTGGTCAAAAAGGTTGACCAGGGTGAATGGACCTGCCATAAAGGGTATATGTGAGGCTTGTGAAGTAAGTATTCTCACTTTGACTAGAAAACAGTAAAAAATGCATAGAAGACCCAATTTGCAGCTTTCAGCATATAGAATAAGGTAAATAGAACAAGTTAAAAAGAGTAAGAGGGGACAAGATATCTCACAGAAAATTTCCTACAACTTGTTGTTTGCTCCTTTGAGTTTGATCTGGTAAAGCCGTATGACAGTACAATGCAGTAACTCACAGTGTCCATATGCACAATACAAATATTTATTCACGTTTATGTGCATCTCCCCTTTCGCAATCTGACAAATCCCTATTCCATCTACCTCCCAATTATTTATTTTGGAGACCAATAATGAAATGCCGGTGCATGCAATTGGGTAAATCTCATAATAGTGTTACACATTTTCATGGTAATAGTAACAATTTACTGTACAAAGATTCAGTTTATGATTTAGAAAAATAAGGTAACATAATTATTTTTTTATTTATGATAGAAAATAATTAAGGTAAATCTCTTGTACATCAGATGCTACGAAAATGAATGATTTGCAAATTTACTCTCTATTGTCATTAAGATGAGTAAAAATAAAAGGGTAATGTTTCAATTATAGGAAAGATTGACGAAAAATATAAAAAAATTAAAAACAAGATTTAAGATATTGTGCACCCTATGCACCAGCACAATATACCATTAATGTTTTACAAATTTATCCTCCATTATTATTAAAGATGAGAAAAAATAAAAGAGAATGAGCAATAACATATTTCAATTATAGGAAAGAGAGACGAAAAAAATAAAAAAATTAAAAACAAGATTTAAGATCTTGTGCACCGGATGCACAGTACACAATTAATGTTTTACAAATTTACCCTCCATTAATATTAAAATTGAGGAAAAATAAAAGAGAATAAGCAATAACACGTTTCAATTATTAGAAAAAAAATATTAAAACAAGATTTAAGACTAAAAACGATGGTCTTTTTTAAACGGAAAGAGTAATTATATTCGTAGTGAATAATAATCAACTAATACTATACAATGTAAATAACCAATACTCTTTCCGTTCTAGTGAAAATTATCCAACTTGTCTTTTTCGTCTGTTTTAATAAAAGTTACTCATTCCTTTTTTTTTGACAAACGACTCTCTCACATTTCATTATATTTTTTTCTCTTTTCATCACACTACTTCTAATACATTTATTTATTTTATTATATTTCTTAACTTTCGTGTCTAAAGCTTATAGGTAGCTTTTATCGAAACAAAAGAGTACATACAAAGTATTTATTAATAATATTCAATAAACTAATTCATATTGTTTATAAAATATAATTGAGTGAAGAGTGGAACTTGTGGTACAAGATTGGTGAATATCTAAATTATATTATGAATACATATTTCACCGTTCATCCACTTACCAAACACCTCAGCCTAACTTATCTTATTTTATGCATGTTCCATTAATTTAGGCAATCTTTAATTGGTTCACTGAACTTTGTTTATTAACACAACTCAACGTTTAAAGAGAGCAAATAAACTATTTTAGTGATACAATAACAAAAAGGTTGCGTACACTCTACACTTATCATTCTACAAATATTATTTTGTTAAAATACATTACTAATGATGATTTACCATTCGTCAAGCCTACTGTACATAATCCTTTTCAAAAGTTCTCAACTGAATTATACATAAAATACACTATACTAATTAATAATAACAAAAATTAAGTATAATATATTTCTTTATCAGGTGTATAAAAGTAAATTAAGTATAATATTTTTTTTGTAATGAAATCTAAAAGAAGATTCTCCTGATAAAACAAAAATCCTTTATCTTCTTTTGAAAATTTCTTTATGACAAGAAGAAAAAAAGCACGTTAATAAATAATAATAAAAGTAATAATAATAACAAATATCATTCAATAAAAATAATTAATACTCCCTCCGTCCAATTTCATTATTCCCACTTTCCTTTTTTGGTTCTCCAATTTTATTATACCCATACACTTTTTGGATACACCTTTTGGAAACAATACTATTCATACTACTTTATCTCCACCCTCCTACCATCACTTATTTACCCACTTTATCATTACTTTATTCATAAACAATCATCTATTTATAAATGGACCCCACAATACCCCATCATACACTCAACTCATCTACTTTATGAATAAACTAATCAATATTCATTAAAACTCGTATATGAAGAAGTGGACATAATAAAATTGGATGAAGGGAGTAATATTCGTTGAAAATAGTTATTACACTTTCACAAATAAAAAATGTTTAATGATAAACTTGTTAATACATCCTCTATTTTTCAATAAGTGATGTTTTAACTTTTTTTCTCTTGTACACAATTAAATGATGTTTTAATTTTTTTTACATTGTTTGCTTCAATTATGTCCTCTCTTTATGTTTAGAAAATCAAATACTCCGTACTTGAGACATAAAATTGAAAAGACTTGAAAAAAATGATGAAATTGGTTAAAGAAGTTGGAAAGATTTGAAATATTATGCACCAGGAAAAATGTGATTATAATCCTTTTTTATTATTTAAGGGTTTACTTGTCGATCAATACATGCCATTTTTTTTCAACAAATTTCACAAAAACATCATTTATTAAAAAGTGTATTTAATTTGCATTCCTTCCATAAATTTTGTTATATTACTCATTTATTGTTTGCATAATATTTTTTAAAATATAATACACTGTAACATTTAATATTGAAAGACAAAAAAAAAAAGGTAAAAAGAATAGTTTTTTATCCAAGATCAAGGGAATAAATATTAAAAAAATAAACAAATTGCACTGCGTTGAATGCAATTATATAAGAATTTCCTTCACTAGATACATATAATCCTGAAGAAATAAATAGAAGCAGATTTTAAAATTGAGTCTCATGAATATAAATTTATTTCCCATAAATACCCATCCCGTCTCTGGCGCTTACTTAATTCAACTTCTCCTCTTGAGTTTCGTGCTCCCATTCTCTGTCCTTCTCTTCTCTCTCTCTCAACTAACCGAAACAAATAGAATTTCACACTCTTCACACACCCCACACACACACTCTGTTGCTTTTCACGGCTCCTACATTCATAGGTGGTGCCACCACTTTCTCCGCCGGAAATGATGGTGTTGAGGCACGGCGGAGGAGCAACCGGTGGATTCCTGGCTGGAAAGCAAGTGGTTCCCGTAAACTACGAAGAGGAGGTCTCGCAGCGGCTTCTAGAAGCCTCGCTTTCCAATGATCTGAAATCGGCTCTCGAATGCCTCGCCGATCCGTTCGTCGACGTCAACTATGTTGGTGCTGTTTGCTTGAAGATTCGGAAGACTGACATCATTCTGCGCCAGGAATTGCCGGGTGAAGTGCGCGTCGATTTCGAAGAGTTCCGCACTGATGCTACGGCATTGTTTGTTTCTGTTACTAATGGAAACTCGGCTTTCGTCAGGACATTACTGGTAATTCTACTTTAGCATGTTGATTTCACTTTCTAATTCTGTGCTGTGTTTTTCGCCGATCTTATCCATTGATTTGTTTCTGCTCTCTCACCACGATGGAAATTCGGTTTTGGTCCAGAAATCTTCAGTAAA
The DNA here is from genome assembly GCA_963675135.1 of Galeopsis tetrahit. Taxonomy (NCBI): domain Eukaryota; kingdom Viridiplantae; phylum Streptophyta; class Magnoliopsida; order Lamiales; family Lamiaceae; genus Galeopsis; species Galeopsis tetrahit. The sequence goes on from OY776120.1 coordinate 4,593,522, forward strand.
TTCAATTTAGAGCGTTTTATCTACACTCGTACTTTTCGGTTGTCTATTCGAGTATTGACTTTGTGGATTTTGCTGCCTATAATGGACTTAGCTTCATTTTAAATTACAGGAGTCGCGATTGGCTAAATTCAAAATTCAAAAATTCATGCGCTGTGTTTGGACATCTGCTTTAAAGAAAAATTACTATATTAGCTTTAGTCATTATTATTTTAACCCCACACCACCACTGAGGTCTCGGGGTTGAGAGCTAATTGGCTGCAGTATACTGTTAACTGCCCTTGCAAGGAGTCTATTACATGCTTTTTGCAGGGAATTGAGTCTCAGTTGGCCGCTCAACTCTACGCTAACATTATTTGAACTATACCAGGACAATTATTATTCTAAATATTTATGACAAATGCTTTGCTATCTATTATCACTTGAACCATTATAATTTATCGATCGCATATTCCTGTTTATGGTTTAATAGTTCACACATTTGATTGATCTGGTTGACTTGAATCCTTATAAGTGGTGGAGTGTAAGCCTTTGGCCTGATTGTATGAAATTCTACTTTAAATCACCGCGTTCTTGCGTATATAATTTAATTTTCAACTATAAATTACGAAGATTTTCCTTGTTTCTGGCCCAGTAGTTATGTTTCCTTTCGGACAGTTTGTCTAAAATCGCACATTCAAGTTTTTAACGTTTAGTTAGTTTGACTTTAAACCAAGTTTTACTGTAAGCCCACTTATTATTTTAAATAATGGTCCAACACCACCTCTTAATTATTCAGTGGAGTATGATTGGTTACCGGGCCAATTTGTTTTTGAACTGTGTTATAATGCATGTGCTGTCCATTGAATTTTGCATAGTGCACTGAATTTGAGAGAAGTCTGGAGTATTACCTGCCGATCCCCATTATTTATAAACTATGCGTTAACCTTTCCACATACGAACTCTGAGTCTCTGAGAGTGAGTGAGAGAGAGAGAGAGAAAGATCTACCTGTACCAGCCCAGCCAGTTTTTGTGAGGTTCATTGCATTGGTAGCAAGCCTGAATGAACCATAAATGCTTTACTCGTCTTGCATTAATGTCCGATGATGGTTCCATATCTCATTGTGTGGGTCAACATAGGGAATGTCTTGCTGTTTTATGCTGTCCCACTCCTAAATAGTCCAGGATTTCTTCACTCTGTTATTAAAACTACGCTCAACTAAAGGAAATAATGGATATGCAATATTTTTTTCTCCATTCTTCATCATATATTATATACCGGCTATACTTACAAACCTTGTTACTTTTCTAAAGAGTGTAGGAGCTGATGTGAACCTACACTTGTTTCGTGGATTTGCAACTGCAGCAGCTGCTAGGGAGGGCCACTATGAGATTCTGCAGATCCTACTCAAGGCTGGGGCATCTCAACCAGCTTGTGAGGAAGCATTGTTAGAAGCTAGCATCCATGGACATTCTCAGTTAGTGGAGTTGCTCATGGGATCTGACCTTATAAGGCCTCATGCTGCTGTTCATGCTCTAGTCACTGCATGCTGTAGAGGCTTTGTTGAGGTGGTTGATACTCTCATGAAGGTATATCTTCCACTACATATATGTTACAATAAACATTAATGGATTATTTGTATGTTTACTACGTGTGAAATTACCAACATGTACCTGTTGCAGCTTCACAAAAATAACTGATCATAGCGGAGAAATATCATACCTGTGTACTTTTAGTTAATAGAGTTTACATATAACAAGATTGAACGTCAAGCACAGCTGGTAACCAAAATATCGGGGAACATACACATTTCTTGCTCTTTTGTAGGCTGATGGGGGTGTGTTGCCTATGGCTTTGGCTGCTTTATGTTGAGAACCCATGCTGTAGTTTTAATTCTTAAACGACTATTTTTACCAATCAACTGAGTTGTTACACTTATAGCTCACCCTCTTTTTATTTTTGTTTAACCATTCTGATTTAGTTATTACTTGATGGCAGTGTGGAGTGGATGCTAATGCAACTGATCGTGTTTTACTTCAATCATGTAAGCCTTCTCTGCATACAAATGCTGACTGTACTGCACTCGTGGCGGCTATTGTTAGTAGGCAGATCTCTGTAGTCCAACTTCTGTTGAAGGTAAAGAAATTAAAACTTGATTAGCTTCTTATATTACCCTTGATTCAAACGACACTGAATCATTGTGATTATCTGCACATCTAGAGTTGCACAATGCAAATTAGCTCCAGTTCTTCTGTTCTTGTATTCTTTTTTTTTTTTTTAATTATGGTAACTAATCTAATTTTATTATTATCTTTTTGGTGAACAAAAATAAAAAGGCTGGTGTCAGAACTGATGTCAAAGTGCAACTTGGTGCGTGGTCATGGGATATGGCTTCAGGCGAGGAATTTCGAGTGGGTGCAGGCCTGGCCGAGCCTTATCCAATCACATGGTGTGCCGTGGAATATTTTGAAGCAACTGGTTCAATTCTACATATGCTCCTTCATTGCATCTCCCCAAATACAACTCATTACAAAAGAACTCTTCTCCACCATGCCATTCTGTGCGACAATAAGGAGGCTGTCAAAATACTTGTAAAATGTGGTGCTGATATAGAGACACCAATCACAACCACTCAACAAACTGAGTTTCGTCCTATACATATGGCTGCTCGTCTTGGACAATCTACTATTCTTGAAACCTTAATCAAATGTGGATGTGATTTGAACTCTACAACAGAATCAGGTGATACAGCTGTAATGGTCTCTGTCCAATATAAACAAGAAGAGTGCCTCAAAGCATTAGCAAAGGCGGGTGCTGACTTTGGCATTGTTAACTTAGCTGCTCAATCGGCGACTTCCATTGCTGTGTCCAGTCGCTGGTATCTTGAGTTTCAACGAGCACTGCTCAATGTTATTCACAGTGGAACAATGCCAGTATCCACCAACATATCCGTTTTTACACCCTTGTTATTTGTGGCTAAGTCAGGAGATGTTGTTGGCTTGAAAGCTGTGATTGGACATGCAGATGTTGAGCTTGATAAACAGGATGAACGTGGCTTCTCTGCAGTAATGGTTGCTGCAATGGAGGGTCACGTTGATGCTTTCCGGATGCTTGTTTATGCTGGGGCTGATGTCAAGCTATGCAATAAATCTGGTGACACTGCTATTACTCTGTCTAAACTCAGTAGAAACAGGGATCTCTTTGAAAAGGTGATGCTCGAGTTTGCTCTGGAAAAGGGAAACCGGATCGCTGGAGGGTTTCATGCCCTTCATTGTGCTGCTCGACGTGGAGACTTGGATGCGGTGAAGCTGTTGGCGAGCAAGGGTTATGATATCAACGCGTCGGATGGGGAAGGGTACACGCCACTCATGTTGGCTGCAAGAGAAGGCAATGGTAAAATGTGTGAACTCCTAATCTCTTGTGGGGGCAACTTTGATATTAAAAATGGAAAAGGTGAAACTGCGCTAACGATTGCTAGAAAGCATCATAATGAAGCTGAGAATGTGTTGCTGAATGTGGTTGCACGGAAACTGGTGTTGTGTGGGTCCCAGGTACGAAAACACACCAAAGGAGGTAAGGGGGCCCCACACATGAAGGTCCTTAAAATGGTGGAGTGTGGAGGAGTTCTGCGGTGGGGAAAGTCAAGCTGTCAAAATGTGAAATGCCAAGAAGTGGAAGTGGGACCGAGTTTAAAGTTTCAGCAGAATAGGCGGAAGAAGGGTGATGGTGATGCAGCAGGAATTTTTCGGGTGAGGACGACGAAGAACAAGGAAGTGCATTTTGTGTGCGATGGAGGGATGGAAATGGCGGAGTTATGGGTACGCGGGATAAGGTTGGTAACTGAAGAGGCTATTTTTGTCAAGTAGAGATTGAGAGTTACTTTGTGAGGGAGTTGAGAATCATTTTGTTGTATTTAGGAGATGCCATGGTGTTGATGTACAGATATGTAGCTTCAAGTACTTCATCTCAAAGTACTGGGCTACCATTTTTCGTTGCTCTACTTGTAAATTCTTGTTAATCGAATTCGGTTAGAGGAGTTCACTGTCACATTCTTTCTTCAAGCCATTTTTCATTTTCCTCCCGTCCAGGGGTGGCCTGAGGAAGGGCGTCAGGGGCGACCGACTTAGACCCAAAAATTCAGGGCTATGTCGTTTAAGCCCTCTTCAAAGGTTGCACCAACTTTGCTCCCAAATCAACATCTACAATGAAGAGGGCTGGGATTTCTATGGTAATTGTTATTCGTTTCAATACGTAGATTTAAGATTTATGCAGCTAATAAAGATGTGCACGCGAAAATAGAAAGATACCATATCAAAATAAATTTGAGTCGTTTAAAATTTGACAAATACGGAGTATTTCATAAGCAAAAAAAATTAGTTGAAATTGTTATTAGTTTAAAAGAGGAAGTAATTTTATTACTCGTATTAATAACGAACTGAAGACAAGGTATTAAACAAGACTAAATCCTGTACGGTTTACCCAAAATAAAAGATCAATATCAATTCAAACATTGTTCATTTTTTACAATATAAGTCCAAGTTTCAAAAAAACATACTCCTAAAACACCTCAATCAAATCACTAAATAGTGTGCTAAAATAACAACATTGTAGCACGTTTGAAGGTAAAACCACCTGACCTAGCTTTAGCCTTTAGCTGTCATAATTATTTTCAACAAAAATAGAAAAGAAGAAAATTGATAACTTTAAAAGAGGAAAAGTATAATTATAACTTTTTTCCATAAAAAGGACGAATAAAATTGTCTAACTTTAAAACTAATAATAGCAAAAATTTCACATAATTCATAATTGGTGAAGCATCCGAAAACTGGATAAGTTCAAACACGTAAAACGGTAAATCGGTGCCCACTGAAGCCAAGCCACTGGTGAAATAATTTTCCCGTACAATTATGCCCTTTAGTTCATTTGTACAGTTGTACTATTATTCTGAAGACACAGTTTTATTTCATTCAACAAAATTAATTCGTAAACTGTATTAAATTAAAATTATACTCTACTATAAAACGTGGGAGTCAATGGGCTTTCCTTAGGAAATGGGCTTGTTAATAAGCCCAAGAAGGAAAACAGAGTGGCATAGTTGTAAATTCGTATTCGTCGACGATAATCCGCCCGGTTGACGGTGAGAAAACCGGCAAACCTACAACTTTTTTTATTTGAAAAAAATGCATACATATTTTCGTGAAAAAAAGTTTCTTCAATTACAGCCTTCCTCATATTTCGACCGTTTCTAGTCTTCCAAAAGAGGGAAAAAAGGAAAAAGGGCATTCATTCCATTTAAATCCTAAGTTCGCAGCATCACTACCATTTCTCTTGTTGAAATTCACGCCCACAATCTAACAACAAGAAGAAGAAGGAGATGTTTTACTCACAGTTGCTTCTGTCGAAAAAGGGGGCCTTAGGAATCGTTTGGATGGCTGCTCATTGCCATAAAAGGCTTCGGAAATGTGATATACAGCAGACCGATATTTCTTCGTCTGTCGGTCGGTTTCTTCTCCCTTCACTCTTTTTAATCTTTCTTTATTCTTTTGTTTTGTGCTTCTATTTATTAAAAGGTGCACGCAAAGTGTGTGTGCTTTTTATTTTTTTGGTTTTCTTAATGTGATCTTCTTGTTTTTTACTTTTGTTTCTAGTTGATTATTTTATTTTTTAGCTTTTTCCATGCAGAATTAGAAGTTGAATTTCTGCTCCTGCTGTGTAGCCTGCATTTGAGCACGCCCTGTCTGACTTTTTTTTGAGTTTTTCGCGTTTGAGATGTTATTTTTTGCTTGCCCCTTTGCTCTGATCGATTGTTTTTGTGTGTGTGTGTGTTTGTAATGAAATGTTAATTGGGAATTTTGGAGATCAAGATTTTATATGCGGGAATTTGATAAATTTAATTTTAGATTGTTGCATAAGTAGAGTTTAGGGAAATTGGAACTATTGGCCTTTTGAGTTTTGACTAATCAATAGAGTAAAATTTCTAAACAATTCTTGTTATTACACATACATGGCTATGTACATTGTTTGAGTGCATATTTTGGCAAAAGCACTCAACAGAAAAGATTTTCACAAGGAAATTGGAATGATTGTTTCATTTCCTTCCGTTTTCATTTCTTATGTTGTGTAGAAGTCAAAGCAGTGGATCATTCACCATCCCTAAATATTTAAAAGCCGTAGAGAGTTTTGAACTTCTTGCCTTTTCTCATTGCAGTTCATTGTCATTATGGATGGATTTTGTATATATATGTATATGTGTCCTTGCTTTCACGAGAATACTAGGTTTCTAGAAGTGTTTAAGGGGTCTCTTCATCTATGATCTATAGTACAACTGTAAAATCTTATACTCCTACGATACTAAAAAAAGATTATTGTTATCATGCAAAAACACACCGACAGTAACATTGGAAGATGTCACGTGCATAAGTGTTTAATGAGTACGATATTCTTAGCATGGCTGTTTTTGTTTCACATATTATCTCCACTTTATTTCCAACATTGCCTGCTAGCCGTTAGATATATATGTTAAAAGTCAGAATCAGAATTGTTTTTCCTCCATTTGCTTGACTATTCCATATTTGTTGCATTTAATCTCATTAGCTAACAATTACTTCTATTCAGATAAGATTCTGGATGACGAAGTTCGTTCAGTCACCCATAGAATCCTCGCCTTTCTTCTTCTTGGTCTCGTGAGGATTCACTCCAAGAAAGCTGAGTATCTGTACAATGATTGTCATGAAATGCTGAACAGACTATCTAGCATTAAGACCAGAAAAAGCAAAGAAGTAGAGACTGGAGTCTCGTTAACACATTATTATTCTATCTCTTTACCCAAGAGATTTGAACTGGACGCATTTGATCTGGAACTCTTTGAAGGTCAAGATGTGGAGGGGTGAGATTTATATATTCCATTAAATCTTGTGTTATACAGCGTTTTCATACCATTGTTTTTTTATAAGCTGTTGGTGTACGAGGGCTTTTTGCAACTGTATTTTTAATTATTACTATTGTTTTGTTATACTGGAACGTGCGCTTATGCAGTGAAAATGCAAGATCACATGGAAAAGGCAAGGTTACAGGTATAAACGGTTTTCTGTTGCTTACAATTATTTTATTACATGCATTTAGACATTAATTGGGCATTTCCATTATGTCAGGTCGGCGCAAAAAAGATGCTAGCACATCTGACTTGCTTCGCAAGGTACACGTGTAACATTTTGTCGTTTTTTCCTTTTTCTTTTTTACTTCCCGCCAAAGTCAGCATAAAATGGTTATGTTACTATTATTGGGTTTTTTTTCCGCAAAAAACAATGACGTGGACGTAACTAGGGTTAATTATTTGTCAAATATAGAAGTTGGACAGCTTCAAAACAAGTTCTTAAACACACACTTGATAACATCTGTGATGCATTTACATGCCTCCTGACTAGACATTTTATGCACTAAATTTGTTACCAAGCAACAGTAGAATTGTTATTGCAGGCATTGATTATAGTTCTTCTATATCATTTTATATCTTTAAAAAAAGCACAGTGAACATATCATCTTTTATCTTACATGGTTATCACAAATATGACAAATTAACACGTTGCAACTGGTGGGATGTTTAATCCCTTTCTCCACAACTGTAAAGTTTATCTGCTATCAAGTCCAATTTTGGACTACTAAATGCATTTGAATATCAAATCTACTGGCTCAATGGCAGGTTGATATTCCTTAACAGGGATTATGTAGTAGTTCCTTTATTTAAAGTAACAGTAAATAAAATTTTCAAGTGGTTGAATTATGCTTGAAATTTTGGTCTCCTGAAGCCTGTCATTTGTTTCAGTGACAGTGTTCATGATAAATTGTTAGCTGAAAGTGTTCTAACAAATGTTGTTTCGTTATTCCTCTGATGCACATAGGAAAATGCTCAAATTTCTGGAGCTTACTCAATGGCTTACATGCCACCGAAAGAGTATGTGTGCAGCATCTGTTATTTATGAATTTAGTTGTACCTTGTCGTATGACTCACACCATTGAATTGACATGATGCAGTGTGTTCGGACACCCCCATGTGGGTCAAAGCTTGATAGTGGGCCCCTCAAGTAATAAAAAAGTTTCTTTAGCTGGCTTGGAGGTGCTCCGTGGAACACGTTTTTCTTTAGGAGATCCTATCGTTTTAGATGCGGCTGAAGACGAAGAAATCCGTGAAAAGAAAACTGACGAGGATCAGAATATGAATTTTTGTGGGCCAACTATTGATACAGAGTCTGATTCTGATGTGGGCCCATCCAATAAAAGATTTGTCTCATTACCAAGTTTGGACATACTTTGTGGAACTTGGCTTGGTTTAGAAGATCGTCTTGAACCTATGGTGTTAGATGAAGCTGAAAAGGAACAACTGAATGGTAGGTCATCTAATAACGAGGAGCCAATTCAAGACATGGAGTTAGACTTCATCAATCATCAATCCTCTAAAGGGGGTGATTATGAAGCTGAAAAGGGACATGGCAATGAGAAGCCAGCTGATAAAGAGCATGCGGAACAACACCCAAGTGGTCTGTTCAATATTGACGAGGGTGAACACCAGGACTTCACTGCACCAGTTGATAAAGCAAAGCCCAGTAATAACGTGCCGGAGGTGATTACCCTGGAGAGCGTAAATTCCCAGAGACCAGAAGAATTTTGTGTCTCCATTGTAACTTCAGAGTCAAAGCTTCCAGGTGATTTTTTTTCTTCCCCATTAAAACCCGTAAATTTCTCGTTCAGATTTATAGTTTTTTTAAGAATAGAATATATACATATATATGTGCGTGTAACTTCTATTTACCATTACTCTGTACACGTATGATTTATGGATGTGTTAACATGATTTGACTATAGAAAGGTATCCTGGCTTTGTTACTATAGAAAGGTCATCTAATAACGAGGAGCCAATTCAAGACATGGAGTTAGACTTCATCAATCATCAATCCTCTAAAGGGGGTGATTATGAAGATGAAAAGGGACATGGCCATGAGAAGCCAGCTGATAAAGAGCATGCGAAACAACACCCAAGTGGTCTGTTCAACGTTGACGAGGGTGAACACCAGGACTTCACTGCACCAGTTGATAAAGCAAAGCCCATGGATAACGTACCGGAGGTGATTACCCTGGAGAGCGTAAATTCCCAGCGACCAGAAGAATTTTGTGTCTCCATTGTAACTCCAGACTCAAAGCTTCCAGGTGATTTTTTTTCTTCCCCATTAAAACCCGTAAATTTCTCGTTCAGATTTATAGTTTTTTTAAGAATAGAATATATACATATATATGTGAGTGTGTAACTTCTATTTACCATTACTCTGTTCACATATGATTTATGGATGTGTTAACATGAAACTATAGAAAGGTATCCTGGCTTTGTTACTATATTTGCTCCTAAAATTTTAGGTGAAAAGGAACAATTTAAGTATTTAACGGATCAATTTTGGTATTTATCAAGTACTCAGTAACAAATTTTTTCTTGGGCATATTTTAGAGGAATGCTGACTCACCATTTTCTTCTGCAAAGGCATCTCTGTCTTTATATTTATATCTTTCAGTTATTATATACCAAATCTCTAAATTACTCCCCCCCACCCCACCCCAGCAGCAGGTGCTGGTACCTCAGGGGTTGCGTTTGTTCAGACTCCAGGCAGAAAGGAGCGTGCGAAGATCCAGAAGAAGCAAAAGACACTGTTGGATTTGACCACTGTGGTGGTGCCTAATAAGTACATGATCTACCTTTTTGTTTTGGTTTCGGGTCTAGGCAACATTGTACTTTTAGATTTTGGTATTCCTGCTGTATTACTTACAATATAAGACGCCTTGTGTGTCTCTGAAAAATCTTAATCACTTGTACCATGATCTCTTTACACTTAACTCTTGATTTTGATGCCATTCTAAAGGCTCATTAGTCTTAGAAAAAGTTGATCGAGTAAATTATCCTTTTGTTTTGTAGGGTATTTAAAAATTGGATAGGTGATGCAACTGATCTAAAGCGTAAAAGGCGGGAAGTTCCTCATACTTTATTACGTGCCTGGAGAGCTAATAAATGGGCCCATGTCCCTCAGAGTTTCTTTGAGCCATCAATCCCTGGTAAGATACATTGTCGTCTGAGTGTAATTTTCCACCACCTTAAATACCGTTTCTTTCACAGGTATCTCAGTAGCAGTTGACTGCAATAAGAGTTATGTACCGCCACCAAAAACGTTGGAATTATCTAGCGAAGAAGATTCTGCAAGTTCTCCTGTGCAAGAGCAAATTCCAGTCATCAGATCTCCTAAGTCACCGAGACGAACTTTGGATGTTCAATTGCCCGTTGTAGGAGAGTCTCCTAACCAAACTTCTATAGCTCCTGGAACACCAACTACTCATTTCAACCAATTAAGACCCCACGAGTTCAACCAATTAAGACCCCATGAGTTCGGAGCAGTTGCTGATTCAGACATCGTGGAACCTGCCATCTCCTACGAAAGCGTACTAGGGAAGGGCGCATCTTCGAGTGAACCATTCGATGTTTTGTTTGAGGAGGTATTAGAAGTATACTTATTTTACTACTATTATTACAAAACTCGTAGATCACATACTCCCTCCGCCCCACAAAGATAACCACGTATTCCATTTTTGGATGTCCCTTATAGCCACATTTCCTCTTTTACTTTAGTATTAAATGCTTTATTGTCAATTTTACCCCTAATTAATAAGAGTAATTAATGCTTAGCAGATTTTGGAGTATGAGATTCTAAGGGCAAAATTGACACATTAGTTAAACTTGACTACATTTATTGATTTTTCTTAATTTGTGTGTAAAGTCAAATGTGACTATTTTTGTGAGACGAAGGGAGTATTTTGGAATTTGGTGGTTAATTATGTGTGCAAAATGTAGTGCTGTGTGCCTGTGTGGTGATCAGTATTGTAATTGGTCTGTTGATTTTTTTTAAAGTGGATACTAATGCCGAAATATTTCTTATCAGGAAACGAGCTACTTTGAAGGAGATAGCTCGAAAGGAGGTTAGTAGACAATTTTTTTTATTCAATTTTCTTTGGAAAGGGAAGTTCATTGTTCTTACAACAATCCTCTTCAATTGTCTCATTCAGATACATTCTCGACAAGAACGAGGTATGGTTTTAACTCAGTGGCAAGGCAAGGTCAGGCTTGTTGTTTCTTTCGTTTATTATAATCATCGGTTTTATTGTCTGGGCAGAATGGCTGTAAGTTATCTAAGTAAGAAGTTTCTGGAAAAAAAGAATCGAGAAGAGGAAGAAGTACTGAGCCTATCAGATTTGTTGGCAGGAAAAACAAAGAAAGAAAGTGCAAGATTCTTCTACGAGACACTGGTATTTATTTAATCTCTTTGCTTGTCCATTTCTTTGAGATCCCTTCCTCCCTCGGTAGTAAAAGTTGTGTTGCGTTTTTCAGGTTCTGAAAACGCGGGACTGCATAGATGTGCAGCAGGAGGCCGCATACCATGACATTGTGCTGCGTGAGAAGCCCAAACTTCGCCAGCCAGGTCTCTAATCATAATTGAATACACTCTCTTTGCTGTATGCATCAGATGAGATTGTGTAGCTTTAACCATAGCAGCTTAGGTTTAGGACAGGACAATCACATAATTTAACAGAACCACAGTCAGAACTCCTTTCCGTAAAGACAATAACGTTGAAAGTTTTTGGCTTTCAGAAATACTACATATTAATTTAAAGAATTTGGTGAATTTGAGGGGAGGGGGTTCAAGATCAATCAAATTGCAACAACTTCTTGTTAACTTACACTCCTAGTTCACACTTGTCAATCACTTGATGATCCATCATCATTATCTTCGCGCTCTCTTACGACCCTTTCCAGGAACTTTTTCCGAACTCCATCAATAACAGCTTCCCTCGACTGTTCTCCAGCGCTGTGCCCATCGTTCAGCACTGGGTCAGATTGACATAGAACTAGGGCTACACCTGAAAGTTCAAAATTCATTCATATTTCTTTGTGCCCACATCAATTAAAAATAGCAAGGCACATACACTTCCAGTAGTTTTTCAACCATCCCAAGTTTAACATACAGAGTATTCATCATCAAAACTGAAATTAAACCCAATATGCTACTTTTTCATTTTCATATTTACATTTTCCTACAATATATATGTAACCTTACGGATGTCAATTCGATGGCTCATATCATATGTCCCTTTTACTACCTAACTAGTTTTTTCACCCAAAAGACAGTCGTTTTACCTTACGGATGTCAATTAGATGGCTTATCATATGACCCTTTTACCACTTAACTAGTTTTTCCCCCCAAAAGACAGTACGTGTCTAAAAATGGCATAGCACGCAAGAACAAAATACTTAGGAAAATTATTAAAAGGCATGATGCATCTAATGGCTATTAAACTATCCATGTTTATTTCGAAAGGTCCTTAAACTATTTTTTTGTTTTAAAGAACACTTGAAGAATTAATTTTTGTTTCACGAGATCCTAATAAGTAGTTCTATATGTATTTTTTGACTTCTTAATTCGTAATATTAATTTATCTACATGTCAATTTTTAATCTCACTTGACATTTAAAATGTACAATCACTCTCACCAATACATGCATTAGTTGAACTCATTGACGGACGGTCAAAAAAAGTGCCTCGTTTAACCAAAAATAATACTTCAAGGGTTCTATAAAACAAAAAATGTTGATAGTTCAAGAGCTCTAGATGCATTATGCCTATAGTAGATGATCGATCACTCAGTGAGTAGAAACACAGCAATAGAACAATACTAAAAGCTTGCAAAAGCACAGAAAGAGATTGCATACTTTCAGGAGTGCTCCTCCGACCAAAACTATGTATTCCGACATGAGTTGCCTTGACGGCACTATTATTGTAAACCAGAACGGTGGGAAGATTGCGATCAGGATAATTGGGAATGCACTCTGTTGATATAATTTTGACGAACTTTGTTGCAGGGTATCTTTTAGCCAAATCTTCTAGACATTGCAAAAGGATAGTGCACTCTGGATTTCTGTCAAAAAAAGCCTACACAAATGAGTAAAACTTCACAGAAGAACTTCAATCAATTTCCGGTAACAACTAGTACTACATACCCGTCTTTATACAGCATCACAACAACCCAAACGTCTTGAGGAGCTTGTGAGACTTCACGAACAAAATCCGATCCTGAAATTGGAATCACTGAACCAAACTTTGCAACCTTAACTGCTTCTCTCATCTCACCCAACCTTTTCTTCCTATCATAATCAAAATGGAAGTACATCACTATTGATGATTGGATTTCAAATTACCAATATCTTCCTGAAAGTGGATAAAGGTAGTCGGTGTCTTTGGGTCCAAATGCATACGAATACGATCGTTAAAATTTTAATGAAAAGTAAAGAAAGATCAGTCTAAATGAAAGAAAAATTCCAAACGGTGACAAAACTAAATCAGGTACTCCGTTCTTACAACAGCTACAGTAGTTTTTTTTATCTAAAGGCAGAGATTAAAGCTGTAGATCATCGAAATGCCTACGAAAGGGAATACACTGAATGAATCTCATCGATTGAAATTTTCTAATTTCAGATTAATTCATCCAAAATCAGCTTTGCATAAATCAATTTTCTAGTGCCAGTTCTCCGAATCTAAACCTGACTACATGTTCTAAACAACATAATTCATTCATACAGGGATAGATCACTACCTGTATTGTTCAAGGAAACGATCGTCCTCGAGATCATCTTCGAGATCTTCAAGCTCTTCTTCGGTTTTCTCATCGATCCAAGCCTTGCTTTTCGGCTTGGACTCCTCGTCCTCTGCCGGCGCGAAAGGATCCGGTTTGAACGCCGGTGCCTTTGGGGGAAGATTTCCTAGTTTCGCCTGAATATCGTCCCATTGCGTCGACGATCCTTCCAAATCTTTATATATGTAATGGTAATCCGCCATTGCTGTGGAACGCTCCTCCAATCCTCCGGCACCTTTTCACGAAACAGTGAAGAGTTAGTTCTCTAGTCCAAGTATAATGTAAAGTTGGGCCTAATCTTGTATCATTCGAATTGGGCCTAGGTCGTGGATAAAAGTCCTTTTTAATTTCATTAAAAGCGTGTTTAATTTATTTTTTAAATAGAAAAGCGTTTTTAGTTTGCCTAATAGCGTTATTACTTTTTCGGGCGTAAATCGTGTTTGTCACTGTGCTTAAACTAAACCCACCAACACAAGTGTTCAATCTCTGTGATTCCGTCGAAAATAATGCGGGCTTCAGCTCGAGCTCGAGCTCCCATATTTCAGTTGAATTAAGTCGCCGGTGTTTCAGTCTCTGTAACGTCCCAAATGGACATACTTTTTGCCCAGATCCAGGCGGACCTCCGCTCCAACGACGCACTCCGGCAGTCCGGTGCATTACTCCAGGCCCTACAACAATCCGCCGCCGGACGCGATATCTCTGTCATAGCCAAATCCGCAGTGGAAGAAATCGTTGCATCCCCTGCCTCCGCCGTCTCTAAAAAACTCGCTTTCGACCTCATCCGTTCCACTCGCCTAACTCCCGATCTGTGGGAAATTGTTTGCGTCGGCGTTCATAAGGATCTCGAATTCCCCGATCCTGACGTCACAGCCGCCGCTGTGTCAATACTCGCTGCTATCCCTTCCTATCGCCTCGGTAAACTCATAAATGATTGTCATCAACAAATTTCCTCTTGCTTCGATTCTACTAGCGACAATCTCCGGTTTTCGATTACCGAAACTCTAGGATGCATCCTGGCACGTGACGATCTCGTGACATTGTGTGAGAACAATATTAACTTGCTCGATCGCGTCTCCAATTGGTGGAATCGGATTGCTCAAAACATGCTTGATAAATCTGATACTGTTTCCAAGGTCGCTTTTGAATCCGTTGGGAAACTGTTTCAAGAATTTGAATCAAAGAAGATGAGTCGACTAGCTGGAGATAAATTAGTTGATACTGAAAATTCTGTGGCAATTCGGTCAAATTGGATTTCATCAATGGTTGATTTTGTTTGGAAGAAGAGGAATTCCTTGATGTCTCGTTCGTTAGTTCTCCCTGTTGAGAGTTTTAGAGCAACTGTTTATCCGCTAGTTTATGCAGTGAAATCAGTCGCTTCAGGTTCAATAGAGGTGATCAAGAAGCTATCAATGTCATCAAAGAATAAGAGTGTGGGTGCAGCACCGGATTTAGGAAATGCGGAGAGATTTGTGGGAGCGTCGGATGTGGTATCGCATTTGGCACCTTTTCTGGCATCATCGTTGGATCCTGCATTGATTTACGAGGTGGGGATTAATATGTTATACTTGGCTGATGTGCCTGGAGGGAAGCCTGAGTGGGCTTCCACATCCATAATTGCGATTCTTACACTTTGGGATAGACAAGAGTATTCATCTGCCCGTGAGAGCATAGTTAGAGCTGTTGTAACTAATTTGCATCTCCTTGACTTAAGCATGCAGGTACGTTTTTAGTTCTGTTTCACGTTTCCTACTTGACATCTGCTGTTTACTTTGACGCTAGTGGAAGGATAAAATTGTGCTCCTTGAGCAAATACCCAGGCAGTAATTTTCTTCTGATGTATATTAGGAGTATATTGAAATTTCCCTCAACCAATTTTGAGTTAGTGAAAATGCAATCAGCATGACTCAAGATACTGGAGATTAGATTTTCTCTGCTTCTTTTATCATAATTGTGTGTGACTGTGAAACCTAATTCATGCATGGGACTTGTCCAACTCTTTTATCATTTAAATTAGATGACCACATCTAAAATTTGAGGCAGAAACTCTAATGAAATAAACAAAACAAATTTGTTTCTCCTATTCTTGATAATTAGGCTAAATATCTTTGATGGAATTGAGGATGCAGTAATCAGTTTTTTTTTTTTCCTGCACTATTGCTCATTGTCACAGATTTCACTGTTTAAAAGGCTGCTTCTTATGGTCAAAAACTTGAGGGCTGAATCAGACAGAATGCATGCTCTGGCATGCATTTGCCGAACTGCTCTTTGTGTAGATCTTTTTGCCAAGGAGAGTGTCCGCCGAGGTCAAAAACCTCTTGCAGGAACAGATATTGCTTCACTTTTTGAAGACGCTAGTTTAAAGGATGACCTCAACAGTGTAACTAGTAAGAGCTTGTTCAGAGAAGAATTAGTTGCCATGCTGGTCGAGAGCTGCTTCCAGTTGTCACTGCCTTTACCTGAGCAAAAGAGTTCGGGTATGGAAAGCAGGGTAATTGGAGCCTTAGCATATGGAACTGGTTATGGTGCTTTGAATTGGACAGAACCGGCTCTGGAAGTGGTGGAAGTATGCAGGCCGTGTGTTAAATGGGATTGTGATGGTCGAACATATGCGATTGATTGCTATCTGAAGTTGCTTGTTAGACTTTGCCATATTTATGATACCAGAGGTGGTGTCAAAAGGGTGAAAGATGGAGCATCTCAAGATCAGATACTGAATGAAACAAGGTTGCAAAATTTGCAGCGAGAACTTGTTAAAGATCTTCACGAGGTTTGTACATTTTGTGAAAATTCTATATCTAGAACTCATATTGAATCTGCACTTTCATGCACTGCTATTGTTTCTATAAGTTGCCATCTGGCTAATTTGTCGTTTCTATTGTATTATAGTCTTTCAGTTTTTCTACGAAATGCCTTTTGGCTTAGATTAATCGCATGCCCAGTTAGTGTTACAGTGTCTGATTGTATACTTATTGAAAATTGTGTCATTTTTCTGTCCTGATTCAATGCAATATAACGAGTATCTTGTTGCATGATAACTGTGTATGACAGGTTAACACCCCGAGAATATGCAGCCGTATACTCTGGGCTATATCAGAGCACATTGATTTGGAGGGGCTGGACCCTCTTCTTGCTGATGATCCTGAGGACCCGTTAAATATTATTATATCAAATATCCACAAAGTCCTATTCAACATCGATTCTTCTGCAAGTATAACAAATCGGCTTCAAGATGTTCAAGCAGTTCTTCTGTGTGCACAGCGTTTGGGATCACGTAATGCTAGGGCAGGAGTTTTGCTGACTAAAGAACTTGAAGAGTTTAGGGCAAGTCCGGCTGCTGATTCAGTCAATAAACATCAATGTCGTTTAATGCTACAGAGAATTAAATATGTTTCTGGTCATGAGGATGACAAGTGAGAATTTCATCCTATTGAAGTATTTATGTGATGTAAATTACTAAAATAAGTAAAAGGCATAGTGTGTATCAATGAATGATTAAATGATCACATTGTTTGGGAGTTAGTATCTATAAAAAATTATTTCCTATAATATTTTACTGATTTTGGTTGCAGTATTTATACTTTTTCCAACTTTGTTTTTCAGATGGGCCGGTGTCAGTGAAGCCAGAGGAGACTACCCATTCAGCCACCACAAGCTAACTGTGCAGTTCTATGATGCATCTGCAGCTCAGGACCGAAAACTTGAGGGGTTGATTCATAAGGCTGTTTTGGAACTATGGAGACCGGATCCAAATGAGTTAATTCAATTGATGACGAAAGGCATTGACTCAAGTTTGATCAAAGTTCCTCCAAATGCATTCCCTTTGACCGGTAGTAGTGATCCATGCTATGTTGAAGGATATCGCTTAACAGATCCAAATGATGGAAGGATAACTCTGCATTTGAAGGTTAGGCTACGTGTTTTCAGCTACTTCTAGTGTTGCTTTGTCTTTTGCTGCAAGTGAACTTATTGATTCTTGAATAGCTTAAGATCAGCACATTATTGGTGTGCTCTTTTGAATAAAATGTATATTAAGCCTTACCAACAGTGATTTGTTTAACAAATGACCATGTTTTTTATGGAAATTAAATTAATCTTGCGACCTTCGTGCGGTTGATTTATCTTAAGCTCTTTTAAGTTTACAAATTGTGCATTTTATTTGCTGTAACAGGATCTGATCAAACTAACAATTCATATGCTTCAGGTTCTGAACCTTACAGAGATTGAACTAAATCGTGTTGACATTCGGGTTGGACTGTCTGGTGGGTTGTACTTCATGGATGGGTCTCCTCAGGCAGTGCGACAGTTGCGCGACCTTACTTCACAGGTTAAGATGGATTAACAATTTAACATAGCTTCTTGATCAGTGCATGTTTCTCATTTTACTTTATTGAATTTAACCAGTCAAGGTCACTTATTCATGAAATTTGTATTTTTTTTTCTTTCAATTCAATCATGAGTGGATTGTTGGTAGTTTTGTATTCCCAAGAGCAATCAAAACACAGTTTGATGTTGGAGAACACAAAATGCTTATATTTTTCATAGACATACGGCTACTTTTAAACTGAAGCACAATCTTCTAAATTTAGACCAATAATTTGTCTTGTTGATTTCTGTTGATTTCTGTTGTTTTCTTGTGCTTATCATGTTTTAAAAGGTTTTGATTTGCATTTCTTCAGGAGCCAGTACTATGCAGCGTAACTGTTGGTGTTTCACATTTTGAGCGATGTGCCCTTTGGGTCCAAGTCCTATACTACCCGTTTTACGGTAGTAATTCTCCAGAAGATTATGAAGGGGACTATCCCGGAGAAGATCCACAAATTGTTAGACAAAAGAAAACTTTAAGGCATGAATTAGGCGAACCGGTGATTTTGAGATGCCAACCTTACAAAATTCCCCTTACCGAACTTCTTTTGCCCCATAAAATATCTCCAGTTGAGTATTTCCGCTTGTGGCATAGTTTACCTGCTATAGTCGAATGCACTGGTACATATACATACGAAGGAAGTGGTTTTAAGGCTACAGCAGCACAGCAGTATGGGGAGTCTCCTTTCCTTAGTGGCTTGAAATCTCTGTCTTCTAAGCCATTCCATAAAGTTTGCTCTCATATTATCCGTACAGTTGCTGGATTTCAGGTTAGTTTTATTTTTCTGAAAACTAGCAGGGTCTTATTCTTAGAATGTGATTTAAATGAGAGCGTTCATTTCAAGTTCTAATACGAATCATCGTGGTCTTAAACAGCTGTGCTACGCTGCTAAAACCTGGTATGGAGGTTTTGTGGGCATGATGATATTTGGAGCGAGTGAAGTGAGCAGAAACGTGGACCTGGGTGACGAAACGACCACCATGATTTGTAAATTTGTTGTGCGTGCTTCGGATGCATCCATCACGAATGAGATTGGTTCAGATCTACAGGGGTGGATGGATGACCTGACAGATGGCACCGTTGAATACATGCCTGAAGATGAAGTCAAAGCAGCTGCAGCAGAGAGGCTGAGAACCTCAATGGAACGAATAGCTTTGCTTAAAGCAGCACGGCCCCGCCCAAAGTCTCCCAAGTCTGACGATGAAGAAGAAGAAGAAGAGGAGGAAGAGAAGGAAGAGGATGAGGTAACGGAGAATAAGGAAAACGAGGAGGGAAGCGGTAAAAGCAAAGGGCCAACGACATTATTTAAATTAACACCCGAGGAAGTTGAACACCGCGCTCTTCAAGTGGCTGTGCTGCAGGAGTGGCACATGTTGTGTAAGGATAGAAGTACCCAAGTCAATTAGCTCTTCTATGCATTTCAAAGATGATTGATTTGTGCTTTGTGTAATGAGTTTAGTTGTGTTTGTAAGCTTATTTTCTGAGTAAAATTTTCATTTTTTCCCTCGATTTTATTCACTTTTTGTAAGCATATTTTCCTGCGATGATTTTTTTATTTTATTTTGTAAGAAGTTGTTGAATGACTCACGTTGTAATGTTGTATTGCTCTAGCCATTGACCTTTTCATGACATACATATCTTGATAACGACAGTAGCAACATAACAATAACAGTCAAAATGAGAATTTGACACAACTTTAACTATGACCAAAATTAAAACAAAACAGCATAAGAATATAAGAAGAATGGGAAATTAGATTTATTGAACTATTCAATCCAACCATACTTATTTAACTTTAACTTAAGGTATACAAAGTGTGAAAAAACTAAAGAATAAAAAAATAGAAGCAAATCAAAGCTAATTGAACCAGTAGAAAGGCCATAAGATGGAGTAGAAGAAGCGAAAGCAGGATTTTGGTCAGGTGCACCACTCAGAAGTTGCTGCTGCTGAGCATGCGAAGACGAATGATTCGTTATACCCGCAATCTGTGCTTCGACTTTCGCCAGTTCACATTCTGCTTTATATATTTCTTGATGCAAGATTGTAATTATTCCAACACAACCATACACTGGATCCCTCACTCTGCAATGCGCCTCGTAGTACAACGACTCTGCTGCTTCCGCCCTACGGTTCACTGGTAGATCCTGTCATTTTTTTCAAATTAGAAAAACTATACGAGTTAAATTGAAATGAGTTTGTGTTTTACCTGAAGTATTTTACCAACATTGCTTGCACCATAAATCTTATGAACATATGAAAACCTTTTGGGATTATTGGAAGGAAAATAAGGAGAGAATATGCAATCAGAGGGACATCTCCTTCTCAAATGCTTGCAAGCTGCACACCTGCTCGAATTCATTCTCTAATATCAATGATTCTCACTCTATATGCCTAGATCTTTTGTAAGAATTTATAAACTAGTAGTATATATAATCTAATGGAAGATTTTTTTGGTTTGCTTATTACTACCCCATTTATAAGGTTTTATAGATTTTGTAACGGCTATTAATCTTTCAAAATTTTGGCACCGCAAGGAAATTCCCTCCTAATATGAAATACCATGCAAAATTTGAGCCAATTTGGGATAATTGGAAACAAAAATTTATAGTAAAGTTTTAATTTAATTTGCAACGGTTATGAATTCCAAAATTTAAGCACCACAAAATTCTTCCACTACATATGAAATACCATCTAAGATATGAGCCAATCAGGGAAAATTGACCACATTTTAATTGTTGTTTTATCATCATAAATGTGAAAAGTCTTTTTATTGTTATTAATTGGCAAGTGAATATTATATGGAGCATTATAGACCTAATATTGAGTTTTTCTAGGAATAGAATTAAAATCTAATGTCACATTCTTTAAATTTCTTTCAATCTGTATAATCAAAAGGAGATTTTGATTTTTTTTTTTTTTTTTACATTTATGAATTTTTAAATTTTAGCCACCATTAGAAAATTCTCAATGCAAAATTTAAGTCAATCTAAGAAAATCACCAATATTCTTTTATTTAAAAAAAATATATTAATTTCCTTAAATATTTCTTTTTTTTTTAATAAAGTTTTTCGATTTTCACAATTATTTTTATTTAGAATTTCTTAATTATTAAAAGTAAAAGTTGTGCAATTGTTCAATCAACTAGTACACATTTTAAATAGGTCATAATTTAATCTTTGTCCTTATATACTATCATGAATTTAATTAAACTGTTGACAAATGTTGTCTATATTATTGTACAGAGTACATGTTCTCTATATTATTCTACAAACTTCTACAAATACTACACATTTGTATCTAATGTTCATAATTGTTCTCCTAACAAAAAAATAATATTGTATACTCAATAATATTTCATCACTTCATGTAATTATATTAATTTCAATTTAATTGTTTTATTCTTCATTTCAAGTGACTCTAATTTTCTATGTCGTGTTCTAAATTTCTTATGTTTATTTTTTATAATTTTATAAGCATTTTAAAATACAAGTTATACCTGCATACCTCATGCACGTACGAAAATATTACTCCATATTAGACAAAGACTCACATATTAAAACCATACACAAATAACAACACATTATCTTATTCAATCTGAACTTAGGCAAGAGTATGGTTGAAGATGACATGAATTATCAAATACATTAATTATATAAAATCTTATTAAATAATAATATATATTTTTTCAATCGCGAAATTCGCGGGTCTTACACTAGTGTTAAATATTTCTCTTCATTCGATTAGAAATTTAGGATATATATAATGAAATGCACATATTCAATGAATTCATAAGTTAGAAATTTTATTTTGCGACTTCAATAACTTACTCAATGATATTGTTTAGAATTTATAAATAGCAATTTGTGTTCGTAAAATAAATGTAGCATTTTGAGTAAAACAATTCATCTCTAATATGATTTAATGAATGAAATGCATGGGCTCGACTTACATTACTTAGTAAGTTAGTATATCTTATTTTATTTACATTTTTTTTTCGAAATTTCATCTTATTTAAAATTTAAATTCACAATAAGTTGTAAAATCAATTCATTTATATTAATTCTCTAAAAAAAATTATAGGTTAAAAGATATACGGAGAAAAAATAGTGTTTAATAAATATACACAAAAAATTTATGTGTGTTTCATTGAATGTGTAAACCCATTGTGTTTGATAAAAAAATATGCAGGAAACTCTCACATATTCAGTTAAATGCACAAAACCGTGTTGTGTTTGACAAAAATATGCACTAAATTACCTCTAACGTTTCACTAAATGCATAAAATTTCCTGTATTTGATAAAAGTAGGCATGAAATTCATACCGTCCGTTTGTTACACATTCGATATGTACAAGTTTTGTCTCTTTATATTTGTCATGTGCATTTTTTGTTTGTATAGGATTCATACTTCAATTTAACGATGTTAACAAATGTTTTTTTTTAATGAAAATGACTAATGATATTTTGGTATATATTTTTATAATATAGGAGGATTTTATGAAATCAACTAAACATTTGAATGCTTTGTCATATTTTTATCTAATATACGAGGGCCATATGTTTTATATTTTGTTACCCCAATTTCATTTTTATAATTTAAAAGTATTTATCATATTAAAGCTTAAATATTTAAATGACATATTTAATTTATATGGAGTATACAGTAATACAACATGTATAAAAAGGTAAAATATTTATGAAAACCATTTCAAATAAATTTTTTATTTTTTTATACGTGTTGTAAAGTGTTAAAACGACATATTCAAATTATATAAGTCTTGAAACTATCTCATATAAGATTTAAAGAAAAAAAAATATATCAGGTAAGGTTAGTAGCTTCTATAGCTCATAGCCCAGACTAATAGGGAAGAAGAGTTATGTAGCTCTTTAGAAGGCCATCCACAGTTAGGTTCGAATCTTCCTTTTATTTATACATCGAACTATAATAGACTAATATATTCTATTGGCTCAAATGGAGTAATGAGGAGTCCCCCTTATTCATAGGTCGTACAGGTGGTTTGAGCTTGAGAACCTCCTTTTCGGGGAGGTGCAAGAAGAGGTCTAATCTAATATGGGGAGATACTAGGTTCAGACGAACTAATCAATTGAATTTAGATGGCCAAAATTATGCGTTCTATCAAACACTTTTTTTTTTTTTGAAGGTAGTAGAATTACAGATAGGGGTTAAATTACCTATCACATGCCCTCACCTATCCAAACAGCAAATTTTACCAAAAGATCACAAATTCCAGACTCAATCGTGAGAGGGTGGAAGGATCAACGATCAACGAGCATACCTTGAGACTCCGCGATTTAAGAAGATAGCAACGGCCGTGCTACAAACCTCCCAAACCACAAAAGGACGGACCCAAGGCCTATCAGCTCCAACAGGCACAATAAAGTGCCACCATGGGAAAACCCGAAAACGGGAAGAAAACCCATCCTAAGAGGGAAGAAAACAAACCAGCGGAAAAAGAGAAAATACCGAAAGCAGAAAATAACGACATAGGAAGAAGAAAAGAAAAAACGATACTAAAAACACCAAATCTAAACTAAAAAACAGACTAAAATAAAAAAACGAAAATAAAATGGGATCAGACGGATGACTCACCCGATCGGTCACCGTGGCTCCGACGGGGAGATTCACCCATTGATCCCAACTAAATCCCTAAAAAAGACTCATTCCGCCCAATAGAAAAACGGTGCAACGGCGCTACAGGCGGCGCGGCAGGCGACGACGCTGCAGGCGGTGCGTTGAGCGACGGTGTTGCAGGCGGCGCGACGTCGGGCGGCGGTGTTGCAAGCGACGCGGCGGCAGGCGGCGGTTGTTTGGGGTTGAAGATGGAGGGGTTATACGCAGGCGTGGGCGGCGGTTGTTTGGGGTTGAAGATGGAGGGGTTGCGTTCTATCAAACACTTTGGTCCTCATTCAAAAATGATAGTCTCATTTCATTTTCACACCAATTAATAAAAAAAAAAACTTTTACTGTGCAAATGATTCTAAATTTTAGGGGAAATATTTTTTTTAGTCCTATAAGTTTTAGTGATTCCAAAATAAATCCTTTAAGTTTTAACTTTACAAAATACATCTTACATCTTTCAAGTTATTAATATTAGTCCTTTTTCAAATCTATTTTAATCCTTTAAGTTTAAACAAACAAAATACTACAATAAAATACTACTCCAATCTACTAAAATCTAAAAATTAGATTACTAATTCAATAAAAAATATACTCCCCACCCATCGTGTTTTCAAAATAAAAAATAAATTGATAGATTTTCTATATTTGAATTTAGAAAATGTATTAATAAAGCCTAAATTATATATATTAATAAATCAAGAAAATTATAAATATATATTAAAGAGAAATTCTCAAATGCACCATGTGCACCAAAATAGGTTTGGTGCACATGCTTTTGTCCTTATTCTCCCACCCTAATTTATTATCCATTTTTCTCTACTTATGGTTATAATTCCATTTTTTTTTTATGGACCAATATTTACAATTATTAATTAATTTACAATTCTCATCACTTAATTAATTAATTTACAATTCTCATAAGCATGAGGTGTTCAAATCTTTTCAAACTTTTTTTTTTTTCGTTTTTTTTGTTACTCACTTCCACTTTTCAATAATTACTCATTTTTCAATAATAATAGTCCCTACTTTTCATTAATAAAATTTCCACTTTTCACTAATAACAGTTATCACTATTCAGTAACAAAATTTCCACTTTTCACTAATAATAATTACCACTTTTCAGTAACAAAATTACCACTTTTCACTAATAATAGCTACCACTTTTCAATAATAATAGTTACCACTTTTCAGTAACAAAATTTCCACTTTTCAATAATAAGAATTACACTTTTCAGTTAAAATATCTACCACTTTTCAATAATAAAAATTACATTTTTCAGTTAAAATATCTACCACTTTTCAGTAACAAAATTTCCACTTTTCAATAATAAGAATTACAGTTAATATATCTACCACTTTTCAGTAACAAAATTTCCACTTTTCAATTATAAGAATTACACTTTTTACTTAAAATATGTACCACTTTTCAATAATAAGAATTACACTTTTCAGTTAAAATATGTACCACTTTTCAATAATAAGAATTACACTTTTCAGTTCAAATATCTACCACTTTTCAATAATAAAAATTACATTTTTAAGTTAAAATATCTATCACTTTTCAGTAACAAAATTTCCACTTTTCAATAATAAGAATTACACTTTTCAGTTAAAATATCTACAACTTTTCAATAATAAGAATTACATTTTTCAGTTAAAATATCTATCACTTTTCAATAATAAAAATTACATTTTTAAGTTAAAATATCTACCACTTTTCAATAATAAGAATTGCACTTTTCAGTTCAAATATCTACCACTTTTCAATAATAAGAATTACACTTTTCAGTTCAACTATCTACCACTTTCAATAATAAAAACTACATTTTTTAGTTAAAATATCTACCACTTTTCAATAATAATAATTACATTTTTCAATAACAAAATCTACCACTTTTCAATAATAAGAATAACATTTTTTCAATTTTAATAATAATTTTAACTGTACAATTTATAATTAAATATACTCGTTTTAATTAATTAAGTTAACAATGATAACAATAAGCAAAATAAAAATAATAATTGTAAATATTGATCGATAAAATGAGAACTGTAATTAATTATTTAATTAAGTAATGAAAAGTGGTAGATTTTGTTATTGAAAAATGTAATTATTATTATTGAAAAGTGGTATATATTTTAAATGAAAAATGTAGTTTTTATTATTGAAAGCGGTAGATATTTTAACTGAAAAGTGTAATTCTTATTATTGAAAAGTGGTAGATATTTGAATTGAAAAGTGTATTTCTTATTATTAAAAAGTGGTAGATATTTTAACTTAAAAATGTAATTTTTATTATTGAAAAGTGATAGATATTTTAACTGAAAAGTGTAATTCTTATTATTGAAAAGTGGAAATTTTGTTACTGAAAAGTGGTAGATATTTTAACTGAAAAGTGTAATTCTTATTATTGAAAAGTGGAAATTTTATGTGGTAATTTTTTTACTGAAAAGTGGTAATTTTTATTAATGAAAAGTGGAAATTTTATTAATGAAAAGTAGAAACGAAAAAAAAAACGAAAAAAAAAAATATTAATGAAAAATAGAAACGAAGAAAAAAAAACGTGAAAAAAAAAGCGAAAAAAAAAACAAAAAAGAAAAAAAAAATGAAAAAAAATGAAAAAGTAGAAACGAAGAAAAAAAAAATATTAGTGAAAAGTGGAAATTTTATTAATGAAAAGTAGAAACAAAAAAAAAAGGAAAAAAAAATAAGTTTGAAAAAAAAAAACGAAAAAAAAAAAACGGAAAAAAAAATAAGTTTGGAAAAAAAAAAGGGAAAAAAAATAAGTTTGAAAAAAAAAACGAAAAAAAAAAAACGGAAAAAAAAAAGTTTGAAAAAAAAAAAGAAAAAAAAGTTTGGAAGAATTTGAACCTTGTGACCTCATGTTTTTGAAGGATATCTATAACACCCTGTGCATTAATTAGTGTGTACGTGCACACTGTGCACAGGAGACCAACTCTATATTAAAAAGACAAAAAAAAAAAAAAATTCAACCTTGTCATATCCTCTAAATGTAAATTATATTAATATAATGATCAAATATTCAAATTTAAATTTATTTTAAAATTTACTTATGGTTTACATTATATTTTTTAATTTATCAATATAATAAAAAATTAGAATTATTTCATTTTTTAAAATTTTATATATATATATATATATATTTTAATTTAATATCTTCATAATTTTTCTGGCAAAAAAAATCTTATTTTAAATAAACATATTTTGTACTATTATTTTGCTAAAAATGCAAATTTATTTACGATTTATATAATAATTTTTATATTTTATTTTGTTGGTATTTAAGTATTTTATTTTACTGAATATTTTTTATTAAATAAGTTATAATTTTATATTTTAAATAATTTTTTGTTAAACTGAAAATTTTGAATTAGTGAGATATTTAAATAATTTAAATTGATATTTGGGTAGGGGCGTATATTCAGGTTTTAAATAAATAAGTCTTATAATTTCAGATTTTAAATAAATTATTTAGTTGACTTAAAAAAAATAAAATTATTTAATGTTTACTTTTATATATATATATATATATTAATTACTTAAAGAATCAAAATTGGATATTTGACGGAGCCACTAAACGACTTTAATTTTTTTTAGTGAATTTAAACTTAAAGGATTAAAATAGATTTAAAAAAGGACTAAAATTAATAGCTTATAAGATATAGGATGTATTTTGTAAAATTAAAAACTTAAAGGATTTATTTTGGAATCACCTAAACTTATAGGACTAAAAAAAATATTTCCTCTAAATTTTACATATAAACTTCTAAATATGACTTTATTAAACACAATCTTGGAATTTAAATTCTATTTTTTTCCCACAAAATACAATAATTTAAATATTTATTAATTAAAGTTAATTTTTAAATTATTCATAAAAAAAAGAACGAGACTATATTTTAAAAATAAAATACAAAATGACGGAAGAAATAAAATGGAATGCTAAATTGCTAATTCTAAAAAAAACAGCGGGGAAAAAGAGAAAAAGAAAAACGGCGTTGGTGATGAGTGATCAATTGATCATCTAATTTGTGGGCCATACCTAACCAGAATCCGGACCGGGTTTCAAGTTTCGGATCAGATTTTCGCTTCCTTGGCCGCTTCCCTCTTTTCTGTGTTCTCTCTCACTCTGTGTATAGTCAATCCAATTTTATATCACCAAAAATATCTTCACCTCTCTGCAACTGAAAACTCTCCATC
Organism: Galeopsis tetrahit; assembly: GCA_963675135.1. Taxonomy (NCBI): domain Eukaryota; kingdom Viridiplantae; phylum Streptophyta; class Magnoliopsida; order Lamiales; family Lamiaceae; genus Galeopsis; species Galeopsis tetrahit. The sequence goes on from OY776120.1 coordinate 4,621,440, forward strand.
GCTGCTTCATAAACCCTAAACTAGTCAAAATACATGCATTAATCGATTGGAAGAATCATTCTCCATGGATTTGCTGAAAAGTACACGCTGCATTTCATCTATATTACGCCCTCCGGCGCTGTTATACCATTCGCGTGTTGCAATTGCAGTTTCTCTCTCCAAAAACCCTATAAATGTGAGAAAATGTAGGCGTATGTGCGCGGCTTCGAACTCTGATACAATTGTGAAATCCAGCGAAATTATAAGCAAAAAAGAGGAAGACCACGGGGATTTGAAGTCTTGGATGGAGAAAAACGGACTTCCGCCTTGCAAGGTGATGCTTAAAGACAGACCTTCTCATGATCCCAACCATCCGCCTATTCACTATGTAGCTGCCAGTGAAGATCTCCAGGTTAACTTTTTGCATTGACTTATTATAGCTATTTTAGTTCTTCAATGGACTGTATTGTTGATTTTATCGAATTTTAAACTATAGATAGTTGCAAATCATGTTTGGTTGTGTGTACTAATATGCACCGAGGAAGTACGCAAGCTTATATACTGACCTACTTGCATTGTTCATTTTTAATTGGTAGCTCGGTACTTGATTTGTTCATAAGATAAAATGTACTCCAGTATATAAAATCATAAAGTAGCAAGCTAATTTGTTTTGTAATTGATGATTGTTATCATCAGGAAGGCGATGTAGCATTTTCTGTCCCCAATTCATTGGTGGTGACACTCGAGAGAGTTTTGGGAAACGAGACCATAGGTAAGATGCTGTGACGAATGCTGGAACATGGTATTCCATCTCCTGTTTTTATGCAAAATGAGAGGTGTTGGGGAATTTTTCACTCCGTTGTTGAACTTGAACAATGAAATTGTGATTTATTTATATGCTACTATTTAACTTGACATCAGTTTCAAACACTATAGCTGATTTTTAAGCATCTAGTGCACCATTTGCCCTGTCAGAAATCACTACAAGTTCCTCCAGCTGTTGTTTGGTAAGAACACTTATTATTCCTAGAAAATAAGCTTACAGGGAATAATTTACAGTTGTTTTGTATGTATTTTGAATATTTGAATCTCTTTTAAAAACTGTTTCTGCTGACAACTTGGCAAAGCTGATCTGTTTCTTGGTATTATTTCATAAGAAACAATCTTTATGCTGGTGTATACTGTATAATCGTTAATTGTTTGTTACAGTGCACCTTAGTAAATCTAAATGTCCATGAGTCTGTACTGGAGTTTTGGAATGGTCAGAAATTTTGTGTTAGGTCCTTAATCCCTTGTAACTTGCTTTGATGCTTTTGACTCTCTCTCTCTCTCTCTGAAATGTTGGAGTATATAACTTTATCTCATTTGCTCAACAAAATGTTGACTTAATTCACCTTTAACGTTGTTCCAAATGATGCAGCGGAACTTTTAACTACAAACAAATTATCAGAACTTGCTTGCTTGGCACTGTATCTAATGTATGAGAAGAAGCAAGGTAAAAAGTCCTTGTGGTATCCGTATATAAGAGAACTTGACCGTCAGCGAGGTAGGGGGCAGTTAGCTGTGGAATCACCACTTTTATGGTCAGAGGCTGAATTAGATTATCTGACAGGAAGCCCCATAAAGGTATAAAAAAATTCCCCTCTTCTCTGCTTTAACTTGTTTAATATCAACAATGTTCCATGTCCATATTGTAATCCTAAATTACTAGATTTTTTCTGGGGCCAAAGTTCTTAGTTTCGATATCGTGATTATTCAGGCTGAGATTCTAGAGAGAGCTGAAGGAATCAAAAGAGAATACAATGAGCTTGACACTGTCTGGTTCATGGCTGGATCATTATTCCAGGCAATTTTTCAACTAAACACTGTCTTATCATAAACTTCCATAAAAAAATCATTTTGTTATTCTTTGCCATAAATTACTTACTACACTTTTCAATTTTGATTTTTATTGACTTTTTTCAGCAATACCCATATGATATTCCCACGGAGGCTTTCCCTTTTGAGATATTCAAACAAGCTTTTGTTGCAGTTCAATCCTGTGTGGTTCATTTGCAGGTTTGTTTTGTGCTGGAATGATGGTCTTTGCATAATATCTATGTGGATTTGTAACAGTAAATCGACTTTAGATGATCAAGTCATATAGAATTTGTTTTTACATTTTCCCAGAAGATACCAAAGTTAATTTTGTATTCATTTTTCACCCAGAAAGTCAGTTTGGCAAGGAGATTTGCATTGGTTCCCCTAGGACCTCCATTATTGTCCTATAGCAGCAACTGCAAAGCAATGTTAACTGCTGTTGATGGGGCTGTGCAACTTGTCATTGATCGTCCCTATAAAACTGGCGAACCTATTGTTGTCTGGTTATAAATCTTTCTCTGTTCCTCTTTCTACCAATTAAAAATCAGTGTATTGGTTTAACTGGAGAAGTTGGCTAATTCCTTGTTTGAGCCTATTCATGTATGTCAATTCTCAAATGCTTGTCATAATTTGGAGAATCTCTCTCTTTTTTTTCCCCATTTCTTCTACTTCTTCTAGGTGTGGGCCACAGCCCAATTCAAAGTTACTCATAAACTATGGTTTCGTGGATGAAGACAATTCTTATGATCGCCTGGTGGTGGAGGTAAATTTTTGTACTTATTCATCTGTTCCTGCAATAGATTTGTCTGAATAATCTCATTGTTTCTGCCATTTAGGCTTCTTTGAATACAGAAGATCCTCAGTATCAGGATAAAAGATTGGCTGCTCAAAGAAATGGAAAGCTATCAGTTCAAAAATTTCAGGTGCAAATTCCACATGTGTGTGTGTGTCTCTAATATTTTGATTCTTGATGATCTCTTTTTTCTAAATAACTAATACATCTGTGAACAGGTTTTCGTGGGTAAGGAAAGAGAGGCTGTGATGGACATGCTTCCTTATTTGCGGCTTGGATATGTGTATGATCCTTCAGATATGCAATCTGTTCTATCTTCTCAAGGTCCAATATGTCCGGTAAGCTCATGTTCCTGTACTTCGTCAATATATATTTATCAAGTTTTTTAGGGAACAGGGAGCCATAGGCTGCGTGCCTTTTTTGTGTTTAGTCAGGCACTGTTTCTAAGGCGTGCACCTTTTCAGATGCGCCTCATCACGCCTCCTGTACTTTTCAGATTTTCTTCACCCCAAAACGTGATTTGTGTAAAAAATTTTAAAATAAAATATTTTTTGCCAAAAAATAACTTGATAGAAAACAAAGGCATTTATAGACAAGAAAACAGTGTTTAATTTAGGCCTAGGCTTTATGAAATTGGTAAAGAAAGGAGAAAGTTAAAAATTGAGAAACACCGCTGCCCCTATACACTAGGTTCTTTTCCCCTTTTTTCTTTGTGGATCTATCTCTGTTGCTATAATTTTTATTTATGATGAGAATGAGAACTGGACTATTGATTATTTGTTGACTTTGCTACATTTGATGTTTTTTCATGTTTGCATTAGTTGACATTGCGGTTTTATTATGTTGTTCTGCACTTTAATCTGTAGGACAATTTGTGCCAAATATGCTATATGAATAATGTTTAGTGAAAAAGGACAAGAGGCGTACTGCGTGCAGGACCCCTCTTGCACCCTTAACTACTATGCAGGGAGCACCAAAATCTAATTGTAGTGGTATACAATTTACATGCATTCTAGATCAAATCTAAGTCAAATTGGAGTATGCTCTAAGGTTTGCTTTCATCTATTTTTGCAAGAACAGAAAACCTTATAAATATACTTTTTTTTTCCTTTTGAGGGAAAACTTAAGATATATTTAAGCTAGTTTAAGTTACAAGGTTAAATGTGAAAGGATTTTGATTTTTACTTGGGAGCTTTTGCTGATTTGCATAGGTGAGTTCTTGTATGGAACGTGCTGTTATGGACCAACTTGCTGAGTATTTTATTAAAAGACTAGCTGGTTATCCTACAACCCTCAATGAAGATGAGACTTTGGTAACTTAATTTATTTATCGATTATTTTTTAAGGTTTTTGGTGTGTGTGTGCTCCTGTTGATTGCACCTTTCGCGTGTAGATTGCAGATCATAACTTGACTCCAAGACAACTAGTAGCAACACAACTTGTAATGTCGGAGAAGAAAATATTAAAAGCATGCCTGCAGGCAACAGTAGACATTATGAATCAGTTACCTGATCACTCCATATCCCCATGCCCTGCTACTTATGCCCCAATCCTGAAGTGGTCTCTCTCTCTCTCTCTCTCTCTCTCTCACATATATCGATTCGTGCAATATCTATATTGTGTCTGTCATCAACTGAGGTTCCTTTTTGCAGATTGTTGAATCTCCAATATGATCCTTTTACTTCTGGGCATAAAGAATTTGTGATATCGTTTCAAGTTCTCATAGATTTTTGAGGTTAGTAATCACAGAAGTAGTTGTCATTGAATTTTTTAATATACTCCTTCCGTTTCATAATACTTAATGTTATAGGTGTCAAATCTTGTTGCAAATTTTTTATGTTTTGCAGTTTTCAAGGTTGATTAGAAGTTTTTTCCCCGAATTAACCCTAATTTTATTTGACTTGGTCATGCAAAGTTATGTGTCATCATGAAAATTTATGAGTGGTAGATATTGATGTGGGAGTACTAATTAAGGGTATGATAGGTACTTCATATTTTTTAAACATGTGTGCATTGGCTAAACATTAATGTTATGAAACAGAGGGAGTGTATTTTTTGTATTTTTGTTGCATTTGTCTTAGGTTCCGTACTACATTTCATCCACAATAACTTGTGATTTAAGTATCAATAAAACATTATTCATTCATTTAGCCTCCTGAAGAATATCACGTGTGTTAATTTATTACAAGCAAAGTAACCTATCATGTTGAGGTTTTTGCTGAAAGGTAGCGGCATTGAAAATATATAGGAAGGCATGAAATTCCTGCAAGTTAGATGCATCTTAGTATGTAGAGCTAGCAATGTGTTATTCACTTAATCATCTAGATTTTACATCCTTCACAAATTCGCTCATAGATTCTTCTGGAATAACAGATGTCGTACTTTTATTACGTCTTGTTTGGATGATTTTGGCTTGTTATTCCTTTGGCAATATCAAACTTTTTTAAGTTACATCCAGATGAAGCGTTATATTACTCACCTTTTTTTTTTAGGTGGTTATCATGCTGCGGAGATGAATATCGTAAGCTCCTCCAGCAAGCTTCGTCGACAAGCTAAAAAATTTGGTATCACATCTGTATGTGCCTTTGTGTACAGTCCATCAACTTGGCTCCATTATGTTTACTTTCGAAGTGTTTCATATTCGGTATACATATGTGCCTATCATTTTGTAAGAAGGGATACTCTACATTCCCTTATCTGTGGGCAATTTGCCCAAACATGTACATTTTTGTTGGTTATCCATTTAGAGCGCAATGCAATTCAATTCTCTCCTGTGTTTGCAGTATGCTGTCATTTTGAATCAAATAAAATTGAAGTTGGGTTCAATTGACATGCTCAACTGGTTCAAACTGCCGATTCCATTTTTTCCCACTAATTTGAATATTAAAATTTTTAATTGTATCATTGAATCATTAAATTTAAATTTGAATATTACATAAGATACTAAAGTTAAATTGAATAATTCATTCATTAAATTTAAATATATAAATTGAATATCACGTGAGGTACTAAATTCGAAAAAAAAGTAAACATACGGGTTTTTTCACCTAATAGTAGGTGAACTGTGTGAAGTTAAATTACAAGACCTTTAATAGGCTAGATTGTAGTTTGTAGACCCCTGTCGGATAGCCTAACCGATTTCCACCCTAAAGATAGGTGATGCACCTCCATTTCAGAGAGATGCACTTCCCCAATTAATTTATTAATAAAATAATAGGGTGAAAAACCATAAATATCCTTTAAATAAATTGTTGGGCATTAAATGCACCCCTCTTACTGGACGCACCCCTATTATCATTCTTTCCCCTTTCCTCCTAAACCACCACTTCCGGTGGCCGGCACCATTTTCGATGACCACCAAGCCAAAAAAATTCAGAAATTACAATATATACTTGAAAATTCACATTTTTTTTTATAAATTTCGACCAACCAGTGTCGACGATGTTGTCGACAGAGTGTGTTTGATCGACATTAAGCTGTCGAAAATATAAAAAAGGGGGTTTTCTGCAGAATCGAGATCGAGGGAGACCGAATGAACAAACCTAAATGGAGTGGCCGACATCTTAGACAAACAAGTAGGCGGCGGCGAGCGGAAGGCAACGGGGAAGGGGACAAACAAATACAGAAAAAAAGGGTAGAGGACGAGCTGCGACGGCCCAAGGCAGTGGCTGGGTCGCCGCGGCGAGGACGGGGCCAACAAGGGGGAGGGGGCGGCCAGACGGGGTTGCGCGGGAAGGGGGAAATTTACAGAAATTTGGGGGAGAGGGAGGATAGCGGCTGGGAGAGGGCGGCGACGGGGTCGCATGGGTGGTGGGTTGGTGGGGGAAAAGGGGGTAGAAGGAGGCGGCGGCGGTGACCGTGGGGGCGAGGTCAGAGATGGGGAGAGAAATGAAGATGAAGGGAGGAATCAGGATTTTGATGTGGAAAATAGGTTTCGGGGGTGTTGGTAGTAATAGGAATTTTATAGAGATTGCGCGGGAAGGGGAAAATTTACAGAAATTTGGGGGAGAGGGCGGCGAGCCGACGACGGGGTCGCGTGGGTGGTGGGGGAAAAGGGGGTAGAAGGAGGCGGTGGCGGTGACCGTGGGGGCGAGGTCAGAGATGGGGAGAGAAATGAAGATGAAGGGAGGAATCAGGATTTTGATGTGGAAAATAGGTTTCGGGGGTGTTGGTAGTAATAGAAATTTTATAGAGATAAGGGCAATTAAGACAATTGAGGGGTGTATCTATCTTAGACGGATTTTAGGAGGAGTGCATCAATCGGGGAGTGCATCTCTCCGAAATGGAGGTGCATATAGTCAAACCCAATCTAAAATGGGCCTACGCCCAATTCAATGTTGGCCTGATTATAAGCCCAAGTAAGAGGCCCGGCCCTTTCATAAACCAAAACTAGAAACCTCTCACCTCTTACCATTTACAAATCACCGGTACATCCCCTCCGTAGACTTGTCTCCTTCTCCCTTTTCTTGGATCTTCCCGACGCAAGCTACCAATCAGGTTTTCCGAATTACAGGTAAGCCCTTCCTTCTCTCTTCTACGGATCTGTGCTTTCTCGTTTTTGGTACAACATCTACTTCACGTATCTCATTCGTTCGACTCTGTGATGTTTTGAATTTTTTTGTGTGTGAAATAATGGATTTGCTTATTTGATTATAATTCCAGCTCTATCGATCCGAGCTGTAAATTCTGGGTCTGATTTTTTTATTCTGAATTTCGGAGTGATGCGTTTTTTAATGGGTGTGACCGGTGGATGTTCTTAGTATTCTTGTTATGTGCCCGCCGCTTTCACTCTTTGACATGGCTCTTGCTAGCATAGAATCTAATTTTTTTCAATCTGATTATTGTCTGATGGTTTCTGTTTATTTCTCCTGATGAAGGAATTGTTACATTAAATTAGGGTTCATGAAAGAGCAGGCACCGTTTGCGCTGCGCCATTATTATTTTAATGGATGGCTCTTTATGTATTCTGAAAATAAAAGAAAATGTAAAAAATAAAGGATTGGAAATGAGTGCTTAGTTCTGACGCTGAAAATGCCCTTCCGTGTCTGTGAAAAGAAGGCTTCTAGTATCATCATCTACTTCATATTAGATTTTACTACCTTCTCACATAATTTAGATTTCTAATTGTATTGCAATGAGGTAGTCTAAAGTGGTAGCGTATTGGCCTATTGGGAGAAACCTTAATTACTCGCATGGAAGAAGGGTTGTATTCAAGTGTCCAATGAGTTATTTTCTTTCTATTTTCAAGCTTCAAAGAAGCTGGCTAACTATGGAATGCATTCTTTAAGGAATAACCACAGTCAAACTAAGCACTAGGACGATAGCAGGGGAAAGCTCACTTTCAAAATAGAATTGATATAATTGAGGTAGATGGGACCTCATGGAGGTCCTGGAATTACCTGTTATCGGTGGAACCTTAGCCAACCTCTTCAGGTTAATACTCGACGTTGAAATTAATTGCATCAGATCTAGGGCAGGAAAACAATTTCGCTTGATATAGGTCAAGACTATGGGTTGTTAAACAATATATCACGATATGATTCACGAGGAAGAGAAGTTACTTTATGCTTCATAATATCACGCCCTCTTAAACAATAGATATATTTACATAAAGACACCATTTTTTAAATTATGTCATGACTCTCTCAGTCTCTTGTGATGTCTCATATTTCCATGCCTGCAAAATTGGAAGAAGAGGAATTGTTAGAATCTCTTGAATATATTCTGCATTTTATATATCGAATTACCAATGCAAAAAAAAAAAGGCAATTGAGATTATTAGTTGAGGTTCCCAGTATGTATCTCCCTCAGATAAAAAAATTGTTAAATGGATTTCTATCGATGTGTATGTTCTATCTAACAGTACCTCTCTCTCTCTCTCTCTCTAATGTGTCACATTTCTTTTGTTTCTTCTCTCCCAGCATCATATGCTAAGTGTTTGTCCTTTTCTCAATACACAGGGTTCTTGTTACAATGTTTAGAAGTAGAGCAATCCACCGGTTGCTGCGAGAGAAGCTTCAATCACAGACCACTGTAAAAGTTTTTAGTTATTTTCTTTTTGTATGAAGTTTGTTGGATCTAGATCACCACAATTACTTAGAAATTTTACCTACTTCAACTTTTTCCTCTTCCAGTGTTCTCCGTTGTTTGCCTCTCTTAAGAAAGATCATGGAGGAGTTGAATCTACTACAAGAAAGTCCTTGAGGACATTGGCCCTCTTTGGAGCAGGAGTATCAGGGCTGTTAAGCTTTGCTACAATCTCATCCTGTGATGAGGCTGAACATGGTTTGGAGGCCGCTAGCTACCCTTGGCCACACGAAGGCATTCTAAATTCCTATGACCATGCTTCGTGAGTTCTTCATTGCATATCTAGTAGTTACGAGTAAATTCTCTTTTTAGTGTAAAATCACCTGCAGATATACAGTCAAATCTATTTATGTATGATTTTGCTATAAAAGTTGCAACTTGATAGCAGTTAATACCATTAATCCATTTCCATGTACTAATTTGCATAAAAAAGTGATGAATTGTGCAACTATTCCCCCTGTACGTCATTGCTGTATTAACATATTCTGATCAATTTGAAACAGGATTCGTCGTGGTCACCAGGTTTACCAACAAGTATGTGCATCATGCCATTCCATGTCCTTAATTTCATATCGTGATTTGGTAGGCGTTGCCTATACTGAGGAGGAAACTAAGGCAATGGCGGCTGAGATTGAGGTAGTTGATGGGCCAAATGATGAGGGAGAGATGTTTACTCGTCCTGGGAAACTGAGTGATCGTTTTCCTCAGCCATATGCAAACGAGCAGGCAGCTAGGTTTGCCAATGGAGGGGCCTATCCTCCTGATTTGAGTCTTATAACCAAAGTATTTCCTGGTTTTCCATCCATATGTTTTGTTTGTAATTATTGTTTATTTGTCTCTTCTAATTACACGTTTGCCTTCTTAGGCTCGTCATAATGGTCAAAATTATGTTTTCGCACTTTTAACTGGATACCATGATCCTCCTGCCGGCGTTTCAGTAAGTTCCTTTGACTCTGTTCATTTATTTTACGTGAAAAACAGCTGCCCTACATGGAAATTTACTCCTGGTTCGTCTAAGATTTTAGATATTTTGAGTTGTACAAAGACAGTGGTCTTGTTGCAAAATTTAGCAACTTAGCACATGGCAGAAAGAAGATTGAATATAAGCCGTGCCTGTGTTGGCACTGTACTTGGTGTGCGGTTGAGCACATAACATTCTATGTAGGACAATACCTCAAAAAACACGACACACGGTGTTCAATTTCATAGTCATTTCTACTTACGATTAGAGCTTGATATTGCTGAATCTTTTATTGGTCTGGTCTTTTAAGCGATAATCTAGTTTGGTTGTAGGTTCAGGTCATAATGTCATATGTATGGTTCATTCTGCAACTCAAACAATTGTTTTCAGGACAAATCATTGTGGCTCACTAGGTTTTCAAAATCATGGGCTACACAGTCAACAAATTTTCCTTCCATTACCTATAATTTTGTATACCGTGTTGCTTTTACTTAGAGTTAAAATTATGTTTTATCTTATAGATTCGGGAAGGGTTACATTACAATCCTTACTTCCCTGGTGGTGCTATTGCCATGCCTAAAATGCTTAATGATGGTGCTGTTGAGTATGAAGATGGTACCCCTGCAACAGAGGCTCAGGTGAGCTCTTATTTACATTTTAGAATGTCTGCAGTTATCTTCTCATGCATATCTATACCATAATTTTTCAAAGTTCAATAACCCTTTCCCATCCTTTGTTCTTCATCTCATCTCTTACATCCTCTGCTTCTCTTTCTAGATGGGAAAAGATATCGTTTCATTTTTGTCCTGGGCAGCAGAGCCTGAAATGGAAGAAAGAAAACTGGTTAGTTATCAATATGAGTTAATTTTTTTTAAATGATTGATTTTTTTCTGCTCCCTTCTGACATATTACTTGCTATATATTACTACCACAGATGGGATTTAAGTGGATATTCGTTCTATCTCTGGCACTTCTTCAAGCTGGTTATTATAGGCGCTTGAAGTGGTCCGTTCTCAAGTCTCGCAAGTTGGTGCTTGATGTTGTCAACTAAGTCTCTCGGGTGCCTCTTTATCTTTATCCATATCAAGGAGCGCAATAATTATGTTCTATCATGAACTAGTTTTATCTGCAGCATAAAACCAGCTGGCAATTTTTTCATAATGCACTACTGTTTTGTCCTTTTTATTTTTTTGGAGGAAGAATAAGGAATTCACACCTGCAATACTTTTTTCTTCATTTTGTGAGCTAATGAGAAGAGTCTCGATTAAGAAGCTTGTTTTTGCACTGCTTTGTATAATGCAGCTGGTATTATTCTTTTGGAGATGTATGCAAATGAACTACTTTAATTGTGATTCAGGTGTCTGTTATTGTTGCTATTCCATCGATGGGTGTTGTGCCACTTAAAATGTCGATGGATTCCGATATTACACACATTCATATGTGTAAATCAATAAAAACAGATATGTTTATACTAGGTGTAAGATATCAGGGACTCTTGATACAGTATTTGATTTATTATGCCCGTACGGACCATAGAGATTGAAGACCTTGTTTCCTGAAAGTCCTCAAGGGCACGGTGGAAATTTGGACTATGAAAGTTAGAATTTTAAAATTCTAATCAATATTATTTGATAATGGGTTTGTTTTGAGGTTTTGAGTAGACGTTGAATGTAATTTTATATTAAATTAAGTGTAAAAAATAGGTTATGTGATAATTTTAAATTTCGAACAGTAACAAAACAGTAAATGTAACATTATACGTCTGACTAGTGAATTTCATAATAAGCATGCCCTCTATATGAAGTGTTCTTGTTTTTCTTTTAAATTGTTTACATAAGTGTTTTTATTTCATTTAAAAAAAAATATACCCCTATAAAAATATTTCTTCCTTCGTTTTCCTATAAATTTCTCATTACTTTTGAACACATAGAATTAAATAGAGAGAATAGTGTGTTCAATTTTGGTTGGAAGCAATAAAAGGTGATATTAAAAATTAATTATTAACCTTTCTAGAGCACCACTATCTATCTGATCTTTAACTACACCCATTTAAATTATTCATTTGATGGACCTTCTCCATAAAAAATAAAAGGTGATATTAAAAATTAATTCTCCACCTTAGAGCACCACGATCTGATCTTTAACTCTATTTATAGTTCAACTACCTAGACCGTGGAAGTTTGATTTTTCGCCGATTTTTGTGGTGAAAAGTTTTGATGCAATTTACCTCTGAACACAGAGTACTATGATTATCTGTATTGAGTGGCAGAAACGTGACAGCTATGAGTTGTAATTGGAGGTGCGATTCTTTTCATGTGATAACAATTGGAAGCTGTCTACCATGCCCCTTATTAGGCATATTTCACAGTAAAACTCGGTCTATCATTTCTCAGTACAAACAGGTTGGGCCTGGTGTCCCTTTTTTTTCAATAAATGATTGACCTAAAAAACTTAAAAGTGGTCCAGCACTGTATTGTACCATTCCAAGGAGCAAATTAGATTAAAATCTGAGCGTCAACGTGGCGTAACAACAACCCTCGCTCATGCAGTAGTAGGCCACGTATCTAGTTTTGTAAAGAAAAGTATAACTAGTGCCCACGTTATTATTACTTGAGCTTATATGTGTCCACTCTCCCATTGGCTAGCTCAATCTGCCCAATTAAACACGCTCCTTTCTTCAGATTCGATGCTTACACAATCTTTCACAACCAATTGAAATCCACTGCATGCACAAGTACGATGTGACTATTCTAAATATTACTCAACTTAAATGGCTCTATATATCATGTAACTGCAGGAACTGGAGTAATATTACTCCATTATTTACTTCTTGTTGTGTTTTAGGGAGAACTCTCGGTATTCTATTTGATATGATATTGTTCGATTTGGGCTAGTTAAATTTTTACGATTTTTACTAGTTCAAAGAGGACTATTCTGTCGTTTTTTCAAAGGGTTAGTCTGTCCTTCTATTTTTGACATCGGGAATATCACATTCGTCCAGGATCATGGCTCACAGACGGCGTGAATTGTTATGGTTCTCGGGAGAACCCTCTGTATTCCACTTGGTATAATATTGTCGGCTTTGAGACTAGTATCCCCATTACTTTTGAGTTTTCTCAAAAAGCATCCTACCAATGGCCGGGATACTAGCCCACCCTTATAGTTCATGATTTTTCAATGTTTTTTCGATGTGGACCCCACACTTATTAACAACCTAAAATCTTATCTTGTTCCAATCTCTCTCTCTCTCTCTCTCTCACTTGTTTAACCCTTACAAGTGATTTATGCATAGAAATCCACCATCATTATATATGGTAACTAGTTATTAGTCTTCTTGAATTAATTCTTCAATTCATGAATTTGTTAATTGCATGCGTACTTTGGTTTTGCTACAAATAATTCGAATAAGGAAGAATCATGAATTCATGATACATACATATGATAATTATGATTGGGTCCTTATCGAACAATAAATATATATATATATGTGTGTATTAGAAAACAAACAATTTCATAATATGCATCGATCCTTATCATCACATGTAGGAGTCACAAGTCACAATATATGTGGTAGCAACGCGTGTCCATGACTATGAGAGGGAAACAGTATTTTATTAATTTGGACCTTGATTGGTGGGATTAAAAGAAAATAATTAGGTAACAATAATGATGAATTATTAAGCATTAATTTGGCCAATCTTTGAAGCAGCTTCTAACCAACAACAAATCATAAATTTTGATATATACGTCGCCCTCACGGTACCTTCCACGTAATACACCATCCTTTAATTGATGCTACAATAATAATAATAATAATAATAATAATAATAATAACAACGCCAATTTTAATTTAATTTCCTCCAATTAACAACAACATTCTTTTAAATTTATGCATCACATGCCAAGCACATATGCTACCTCCTACGAATCTAGCTAGCTAAATTCTCACGCATTAATAGTCAGCCTATCATTAAACGTACATCAAATTTTAAAAAAAAAAAATATATATATATATATATATATATGATAAAGTATCAATTAAATTAGAATAAAAAAGCTATTTAACATTAAGATGCACGTACTATTATTACATGTAGCCCAATAGTGTGGTCCGTGAGGCTAAGAACTTAATACATGCATCTACCCAATGTGTCACAAGGGTGAAACAATGTCGGGTAGATTATAGATAAAAACCAAACCAAAAAAATGAAAAATACTCCCTCCGTCCAATTTTATTATGCCCACTTCTCCGGACACGAGTTTTAATGAATATTGATTAGTTTATTCATAAAGTAGATAAGTTGAGGGTATGATAGGGTATTGTGGGGTCCATTTATAAATAAATGATTGTTTATGAATAAAGTGAATGACAAATTGGGTAAATAAGTGATGGTAGGAGTGTGGAGATAAAGTAGTATGAATACTATTGTTTCCAAAAAGGGTATGTGTATAATAAAATTGGACAACCAAAAAAGGAAAATGAGAATAATGAAATTGGACGGAGGGAGTATATATTTATTACTTTTATACAGTTGATTTGAAGTCATATCTTATTCGCATCTCAAAACAAACAAACACACAATTATTGAAATTAACCCCAAAACAAACACACAATAGATCTAAAAGTTGGCCGGTCAACAATACTTCCCTATGTGTGCATTGGAAGGCTAATTAGGCTAGCTAGCTAGTAAATTAGTTTATTACCCCTTGAACTCATGCAGTGTAGATACATGTAACTTACAATTTTTTTAGCTAGTTAGTCGCAATTGCATTTCAGTAGGTAACTAGCTAGACGACATTGTACTTAATTAATATAAAAATATATTGATTATTGCATCAATAAAGTTTAATTAATTAAAAAATTAAAACCCTAGGGGCATATATATTTTTAATTCCCCTCAACAGCAAAACTGGTCTACACGTGTCGACCCTCTAGAACCTTCCCAATTCCCATTCTAGTACAATTTCAACAAAAACAACATTATTCTCTAATATGTGTCCCCTTATCTATGGGAACCACCACCACGTTGCACTCTGCCATTCATTCATTTTATTTCCCCCTTTTTTTCATTTTTTTTAATTTATCACATTTTTATTTTATTTCATTTCATCGCACCATTTTGTACACACTCCCCCTATCTAATTCACTTTTTCATTTTCTTCTCCATAAATCTTTGCATCTATGGTTATTTTTTAGATCCATTTCTGGTTTTGATTGATGATGCGTGGTGGTGCCTCCGTTAAATCCTCCGAGAATCATTACTCCGTCATGAACCGGATTATGCTCAGATTCCGGCCGATTGCGCCAAAGCCTTCCGCCGGAGAAGACACTTCCGCGGCGGCGGATCTGGAGAATAAAGACGTTTCCGGCAAAAATGTAAAGCGGACTAAGAGAAAGTACGTTAGGGTTCGTGGCCGGAAACGGAAAAGTACCGCGGAGGAAGTTAGATCGGAGAGATCAGGAGTCGATGACGGTTCCTCGCCGGAGAAAGGAGCCGTGACGACTCTTCAACTGCTGCCGGAAAGCGAAATTGAAAAGAGCTGCTGCAGTTCCGCTCTAGGATTATCACCGGAAACAGATCGGAAAAATCAGTTAGACGACGAGCGGGTTAGTTACGGAAACGCGTTTGGCGTGGGGCGTTCGGTTACGAAAACGTGGATAACGGTGGAATGCGTAACGGAAATATGTACGGGATTAGGGTTAGGAGTTTCGGATCGGGAGAGGATAAGTGATCTAGAGGCGGACACGTGTCCAGGGTTTGTATCGGACGGTTCAAATAACGTGGTGTGGGTTAACGAAGCGTATAGAAAGTTGGTAGCGGAGGCGGAAAATGGGGTTATGGCGTGGTTGGTGGTGAAAGATAAATTGCCCTATTTTGCCCCTGCGTTTGCATGCAGAGTCAGAATGATTCAGCAGACTGAGCATGGGCATAAATGGAATAGAATTGTGCCCTGTGACGTTTGGAGAATGGATTTTCCGGGTTTTGCATGGAAATTGGACGTCAAAACCGCTCTTGGTTTAGGAATTTAACAAACAAACAACCTTCACAATATCAGGTGATTACCGTTTTTCATTTTTATTTATTTTTAAATTAAAAACGGAAAAGACTCGTGTGAAACGGTTTTACCATACCTCCTGAAAAGCTATTTTTTTCTGTCTTTTTTTTAATCACTGGGGAATATAAATATAATACTCCAATAGTGTAACAAGGGAGTCCAATAAACTTTAAATATAAAATTCTTTTAAAAACTAACTAATTAATAGGCTAGATCCATCTAATTTTTAAACTCTAATTAATACAAACAAAAAAGAGGGAAAAATAAAATACAAACAAGAATATTATAAAGTGTTCAGAATATTTACTTTTTAAAGTATGAAAATATCGCAAGTAAACCAACAAAATTGTTTTTTTTTTTCTTGGATTCCCATTCTAACTAATAATTATTTTATTGCAGCATATAATCAAAATATTACAGATAACCAATAATGTCTAATTAAAGACCTAGCTCAAACCAATAACGTCTCTAACCACAATATTAATCTCCTAATTGCAATTAATTGCGGCCTTTAATTGGCTGCGAAAATTGATAGGCTCATCAATCCATCAAGATTGAAAAACAATACACTATTTATAATTAAATATATGTACTGTATATATTTATATATATTACACTATATGTAGCATCGATTTATATATCAAGAATCCATTTATAATTAAAATTATTTTTGTTTTTCTTGCTTGACTATTAATTATATATTATTTTTAAGATATATACATTTTGACTAGATTATTTATGATATAATTCTATTTGGTTTCCATATACGTATATTTATAGTAATGACATCCTCCGATCCTATTACAATTCTTCAAAACAATAATATATAGTATGCATCACATATGAGAAAAAAACTATTTAAGTCCCGTAACTTTTACCTTTTTTGAAAAACGTCCCAAAATAGTTAAAATTTTAATTTATGTCCCATAACTTTTTCAATTGCTTAATTTAAGTCCAATTTTCACTAGAAATCCCCAAATTTATGTTAATGGGACGTAAATTGAGCAAATAAAAAAGTTATGGGACGAAAATTAAATTTTTAATTACAATGGGACGTTATGCAAAAAAGATAAAAATATTCAACAAATTTATACAATTCACTATAAAATTAATATAATTTATTTTATACAATCAAATAAAAAAATAATTCATAAATTTACAAATGAATTAATTATTGTACAAATCAATTAACTTACCTAATTCATTATTAGGAAAATTATTAACCTACATAATTAGAAAAAAATTATAATTACAATATAAGTATTATAAAATAAATTATGAATATTAATTAAAATACTAAATAATATTTTAAAATATATGAAAATAAATTTAGAATAATATTTAAATAAGTAAATAATTTTTCATAATATCAAAAAAAATATAATATCAAAAAAAAATTAAAACATCAATTAACATACTCAAATAAATATAAATTTTATCTTTAAAATAATAAAAATCCCAAATAATTTTTTTTTATTAAAATGGTCAAAAACTCTTATTAAAACTTAACAATTATTTTAATATTTTAAATAAATACAAAATTTCACAAATATTTAAAATTCTCAAATAAATAAAAAAATATTCAAATATATCCAAAATTCTCACCCCTTACCCACGGTAATTAAAACGGTAATTAAAAGATGATGATAAACAATATATTTTTTAACAATTTTATAATACTTTGTGTAATACTTAGATTAATTTTTATATTTATTTGATTACTTTAAAATAAATAATTTTATAATACTTATATTGTAATTATAATTTTTTTCTAATTAGATAAGTTAATAAATTTTCTAATAATAAATTAGGTAAGTTAATTGATTTTTATAATAATTAATTACTTTATGAATAAATAAAAAAAATTATATTAAAATAAGTTAATTTATGAATAATTAATTTATAAATAAATGAATTATTTTTTTTTTTTATTGTATAACATAAACTACATTAATTTTATAATGAATTGTACACATTTGTTGAATATTTTTATCTTTTTCGCATAACGTCCCATTTTAATTAAAAATTTAATTTACGTCCCATAACTTCTTCAATTGCTCAATTTACGTTCCATTTACATAAATTTGGGGATTTTTAGCAAAAATTGGACGTAAATTAAGCAATTGAAAAAGGTATGGGACGTAAATTAAAATTTTAACTTTTTTGGGACGATTTTCAAAAAAGGTAAAAGTTACGGGACGTAAATAATTTTTTACTCCATCACATATATATAGTTTTTGTTGATTCTAAATTAAATATGCGCATTTTGCGTACTTCACTAAATCCTTACATTGAGAGGTGAGTTTTGAAATGATTTTTTCAGCACACATGCAATATTAACCGAGTAGAATTTATTAATGCATGGAGATTTAAACTTTTAGTTGATTGGAAATTTAGAATTACTAATGGGTATCAAATACTCATGCATATATGTCTCTATCCGTTTATATACTTGTCATACTTACATATGAGTCCAAAATTATCTCATTATTCAAAAATTAAGTTTCCGACTATGTAATGTAACTACTGGGTCAAATGTAACTTCCGTCACTCATTCTTTGGGTCCCCTCATAAACATATCCAAAACATAAACTCCACAAAAGGAACAAGGAAGCATACTTAATATATATAGAGTGACTAATGATATAGAACCCGATAATGGGTTTCTTATGAAACTCATCACCTGCATAAATTAATCACTTGTACACTTGCATAAATCATCAGCTTATAAACTCAACATCTGATTTCATATCAAAATCGTATATATATATATATATAAAATTATGAAGTTCAATTTTCTTATATTAAGTTATCAAAGAAGAGTGCAATATATTTTATAAGCCATCAATTCTCACTTGTATTTCCTTCTAATTACATAAATTTATATTATCATTATCATAAACTTTTGAAACAAAGTTATTCACTCTGGAATAAAAATGTTTTAGAAACAATTTTAGAGCTTAGTGCTATTTATTTTTCTCTTTTTTTTTATTTAAGTGTTTGAGTCAGATTGTTTTACTTTTACAATTTTTTTATTTTTTAAAAATTAGAGTTGTCAAAATGGGTTGACAGGGACACAGGGTGCAGGTACTAGGCCCAACCCAACCATTGACGGATCAATCCCATTTTTTTAAATTCTTAATTTTGGTAAGTTTTAATTAATTTTTTACCTTATAAAAATATAATTTCAATTAAATTATCAAAAAATTACTATGAAATAAATATCATCACAAATTTTTATTTTCATGGTATTATCTTCTAATCCAACCATCATCAACAACAACAATAAATAATTTAATATTAATGATATTTTTATTATTTAATAATGAAAATAAAAATAAAATAAGTATAATTAATAATAATAATAATAATAAACATACTATTAATCAATTCCAACAACAATAATAATAGTATTATAATAATTCTCAATACTAAATTAATAAAAATAAAATTATTATTAATATTTAATAAAAAAATCAGCAGTAATAAAATATATAAATAACAATAATAAAAATCAATAAAAACATTATTATCATTATTATATATTAATAATAATTCCAAAAATAATAAAAATACAGGAGTATATATTATTACTATCAAATATACATTATTATAATTAAAACCAATAATCATATTAATTTTATAATTATAAGAATTATATGAATATGTATTATTATTATTAATTATAAGACAGCAATTAGTAGTTTAGTGCAATCTTTGTAGCCTTTTACGCTAGGTAATTACAATATTCATAAATGACTATATATGCATGCGCATGTGTTCTAATAAAAGTGTTTTTTACGCAGTCCCTGGGACGTGCCGAAGGAGACGAGGTTAATTTGCAGATTATGTAATATCTATCTTAATTTTTGCTAATTGCTGCTGCTATATATAATTAATAAACATGTATTATATTTATATATATGTGTATAGCAGCAAGTATTTCAAGAAAAAAAAGATTACCGTTGAGCAGGTTAATTAGACCAGCCGAGGAAAAAAAGAGTTTATTATTTTAGACTAAAATGGCTTGAAAAAAATATGTATCAAGCCTTTTTGTATGAATCTGTGAGTGATGCCTGGCAATCTAATTTAATGATGTGGAGGTATGTTTTGTGGCTATAACCATTTTTTTTTTGTCTCATCTTATCTTTATTATTTTATTATGTAATAATGTGTTAATTAATTTAGCTAATTACAGACGAAATAAAAAAAAGACACTACAAAAAAAGGGCGTTTTAGAGACGGATTTTCCGTCGGCCGCCGATGTTACCGACGGATTTGCCGACGGAAAGTCGGCCGTCCCCTTTTTCGTCGTCAGTATTTTTTACCGACGGATTTTTGATTTCCGTCGGAATTTCCGACGGATTTGCTGACGGATATTCCATCGGAATTGCCGACGGATTTACCGAGGGATATTCCGTCGGTATTTCGGACAACCCGTTTAACAAATCGGGTCAACATTCCGTCGGTAATTCCGTCGGAAAGAATGGATTAAAATAATTATAAAATAAATTAGACTGAATTAAAATAATTATAAAAGAAATTATTTTTTGAATAAATATTGATTTCGAAATTCACATGCCGACGGAATTTCCGTCGGCATTTGACCGACGGAATATCCGTCAGTAAAACAACAAAATGAATAAAAAAAATATGATTTCGAAATTCACATATCGACGGAATATCCGTCGGCATGACCGACGGAATATCCGTTGGCATTTTACCGACGGAATATCCGCCAGTAAAACAAAATATAAATAAAAAAAATATGGGTGGCCGGGGAGGCCCCGACCAAAATTTCATTTTCCGACCACAATTAATTGACATTGGTTTGTCGAAATACTTTTTAAAATTAAATATAATAGTATATATATATATAATGCATGGATTTGACTTCGGGTTTCAAATTCATCTCCAAAAGTTATTGAACTTAAGCAACTTAAGCAAAACACATAACATCCTACTCCTGATGTACAACTACTTCCGAATTAAAACAACAACAAAAGTATACATTATTTTGAAAGAGAAATCTACTTGGACCTAATCATCATTCAGTTTGTAACAGGACTAATCATTATTGCCAAACATAATATCACAACCACATTGAAATATGCTGAATCAAGACCACCAAAAATTAAACCTATACTGAAATATATCATTAACACAACTACGACATTGCACTCGAAAACCTCTAACAAATATTTCTCACAATGATGAATCCATAAAACACCAATATCAGTCCAACATTATCTTCTCCCTAATTCCCAATAAGTAGCAAGAATTAATCAATGTAACTTGAAATTGAAAACTGTGTTAATCTAATATGAACAGTAGTACCTCAGCTTTGGCGGAGGAAGCACCACCACGAATCGTATTTCGCCTCGCCGTACGCGGCAATCGCGACTCCCACGGAAATCGCGAGCATATTGGACATGGTGGAGGTTTTGTAACCGTCCTTTTTTAGCAGAATTCCGATTGAGTAAACGGCTACGGGCATTAGGGCTTTGAGCATTTGGATGAAGGAGACAGAGAGGTAGATGTAGGCGGAATTGGAGAGCCAGGGGGAGAGGGAGTAGAGGGCGCCGTTTGGGACGACGGAGGAGAGGTAGACGCGGCGGGTCAGGGCGGCGGGCTCCACGAGTTTGAAGATGCGGACGGCGGCGAAGGCGAGGAAATTTCGGAAAGGGTAAAATTTCGGAAAGAAAACCCTAGGTTGAGGTTTTATATAAGGGTAAATACCGACGGATTATCCGTCGGTATTTTTCAAAAAGTAAATACCGACGGAAGGTGAATTCCGTCAGCATTTTGGCGATTTTTTTTTTTTTTTTAAATAATTCAATTTTTTCTATATACTTACTAAATTACCAAAATATTTTTTTAAAAAATCACGAAATTCATTTCTTCCACATATATTAATAAATATATTGGTTGTGGCTTATATTTATAGTAAATTTAATTTTTATAATTTGTACCTAAATGATAAATAATTAATTAACTTTTATAAAATAAGAAATAAATACATTACATTAATTGAATTAATTTTCATCTTCATCGTCTTCATCCTCCTCTTCGTCCTTATCCTCCTCCTCCTCCTCATCATCATCTTCCTCATCCTCATCCTCCTCCTCATCCTCATCTTCTTCATTCTCCTCTTTATCCTCATCTTCATTCTCCTCTTCATCCTCTTCTTCATCCCCCTCCTCTTCACCTTCAATTTCGATTAATTGGGGATTTGCAACCGTCAAGGGTACAGAAAGATTGAAATCTCCCGTAAAGACTTCAGTTGGAGTCTCTATTTGTTCTGCTTGAAATGGAGATTCATCTTCAGTATTTTTGTCCTTTTTAGGGACTTCTACCATTGACCTTGCCTTTACTTTGCAAACAGCGTGCCATTCATAACCACGTGGAGCTCCCGGATATGTGCAGTAGTATACTTGAGATACTTGATGGGCAAATACAAATGGATCATCCCCAACATACGCCCTTTTCGAACTAACATCAACGAGCTTGTACTCCGGGTGAATTCTTGTTCCTAGATGGCCTGAATCAAACCAATGACACTTGAACAACACTACAGTCTTTGTTGGATATCCTGGATATTCTACTTCGACGACTTCCCGTAACACCCCAAAGTAATCACTTGCATCTGCATTGTAATTCGCACTGCTAACGCAGACGCCACTGTTGGTAGTTGCCTTTGTCGATGCATACCCAGACGTATGAAATCTGTAGCCCTTCACAATATAACCGTTGTAAGTCTTTACACGACGTAGTGGTCCCTTGCTGAGATCTCGTAAGAATCGACTGTCTAGAGCGTTATCCCGTCCCTATACGGCTCAATTTAAAATTAATTAAAATAAATATTAATTTATTTACGTAAAACATAATTAATTAAATGGTACTCACATAACGTTCGAACCATCGGGAAAATTCACGTTGAATACGAGCATCTATATATGCATCTGAGATGTTTGGTTCTGCTCGTCGTAGTTCTTGAGTGTACATCCTAATTCACAACATTCAAAAACTTGGTTAATATTAAATGACATAAATGAAGTGGTATTTAAATAGACGATTTATATATGAAATACTTACTCAATGTATGGCTGAACTTCATCACAATTCAACAACACATACGTTTGTGCTATTTCCGCCTCCGAGTTCGTCTCCCAATATCGTTCAGTGGGTTTTCCTATTGGCCGTCCCTTAGACTTGAATATGGAGAGCATTCCATCGACCTCTTCACTGATATCGTCAGCGGATGTACCACCGAAGTTACGTGGAGCACTTCTTAACTTTGTGTTGACGTGGTCTTCAAAGTAATAAGAACAAAACATGCCAACCTCTTCATTCAAATAAGCATTCACAATCGATGCTTCAACGTTTGCCTTTTGTTTAGCATTGCGTTTCAAGTTGTGGAGATACCTGATATACACACATATATATATATATATAAAAAAAACTTATATGAATGCATGTGTAATTGTAATGAAATAAAAAAAGTAAGATTTTACCTTTCAAATGGGTACATCCACCTGTATTGCACCGGACCACAAATTCTCGCTTCATACGCTAAATGAACGGGTAAGTGTTCCATCGAGTTAAAGAAGCTAGGTGGAAAAATTTGTTCCAACTTACACAAAATCACTGGAATGTCTTCGTCTAAACGAATCATATCATCGATCGTGATCGTTGTAGCCGTTAAATCTCTAAAAAATAGACTTAATTCAGTGATAGCCCTCCACACATTGAGAGGAAGAAGTTCTCGGAACGCAATCGGTATCAAGCGTTGCATAAATACATGACAATCATGACTCTTCATCCTTGCAACCTTACCCGTTGTTGTGTCTACGCATCGACTCAAGTTTGACACGTAGCCGTCCGGAAAGTTCAACTCCTTTATCCACCTACACAATATTTGTTTTTGTGGTTTATCCAGTGTGTAGCTAGCCTTTGGAAATTTACCTGTACGCTCATCCTTTTTCAACTCTGGACGGCGACAAAGAGTGTCCAAATCCTCCCGAGACTTTGGAGTGTCTTTCATCTTGCCTTTCGTGTTCATGATTGTGTGGAACACATTGTCAAACACATCACATCCAAATTGTGTCGTATCAATAGTGAACTCCAGTATGGTAAGTCCCAAAAAATACTCATTTTGTTCCAACCACCCTCAATTCCTCTGTTGTGTTCCGCTGCATTTTTCTCAGTACTTTTTTTCAACCCCGTCACTTGAACCTCATATAACAACCTACGTCCTGTACGGAGAGTAAATTATAAGTGACACTAAAAGCAATAGATAAATATACGTTTAGTACTCGATTATTAAATAAATGTATAAAATACCATCTCGTAGTGGAGGTCGATTGTTTGTGACTGCTCTGTTTTTTACGAAGTTCTTCTTATTTCTTCGAAACGGGTGACCTTGAGGTAAGAACCTACGGTGATTATCGAACCATGAAACTTTTCTACTCACCGGGAGACTGAAAGCTTCAGAATTCTCCATACAATACGGACATGCTTTCTTTCCGGCCGTACTCCACCCGGACAACATACCATATGCAGGAAAGTCGCTAATGGTCCATAAAAGAGCAGCACGCATCGTGAAGTTCTGCTTTCTAAAAACATCGTATGTTTGGACTCCATTCTCCCATAAGAAGATCAAGTCTTTTATAAGAGGTTGGAGATAAACATCCAGTTTGTCCTTTGGATTCGTTGGTCCAGGCACCAATACAGTCAGAAACATTGTTTGAGGTTTCATGCACATCCACGGAGGAAGATTATATGGAGTCAGTATCACCGGCCACAAAGAATACTGCTTCCCATGCATCCCAAACGGTGCAAAACCATCAGTACACAAACCTAATCTCACATTCCTCGGTTCACAACCAAAATTTGGAAACACGTTGTCAAGATGTTTCCAGGCCTCTGAGTCTGCCGGATGTCGCATCTCCCTCGACTCAGCCGAAGAGGAATCTGTAGCATGCCACGTCATGTGTTGTGTAGTGGCACTTGATTGATATAATCTCATCAAACGGGGAATGATATGAAGGTAGTACATCTTCTTATATGGCACTTTCTTCTTTGTCTTCTTCGATTGACCACCAGGTCCCTTTCGACGTGCCTCTTTGTACCGGGGATGGCCACACAATCTACACATATTCAGACTGCTATCTTCGTCACCCCAATATAACATGCAACCATTCACACAACAATCAATCTTCTCAACCGGCAAACCAACATTCTTCTACATTTGTTTGCTTTAATGAAACGTCGTAGGCACCTTATTATTTTGAGGACAAATTTCACTGCATAACTGTGTCACTTGCTCATATGCCCTGTTAGAAAGCTTGTTCTCGGTCTTAATGTTCATGAGTCGTGCATTAAATGACAACTGTGAGTGAGATTCACAACCCGGATATAAATCTTCTTCGACTAATTTGAGCATCTCATAAAACCGAAATGCCTCATTCGTCGGCTCCTCTTCCATGTTTGAAAAACCAGCTTCCCTGATCATTGTTTGATACATATTCGGTTCTTCGTCCCCAAACTGTTGTTCTTCGTCCCCAAACTGTTGTTCTTCGTCCCCAAACTGTTGTTCTTCGTCCCCAAACCGTTGTTCTACCTCGTTACTAGTGCCAACATGATCGAAATTTGCTTCTTCTTGATAGATTCCAGCAGTGTAATAGTAAAACACTTCATCAAATCTATAAGGCCAACGTGTTTCGCCATGACTAGTCCAATTATAATAATTATCAACGAAACCATTCTTCACAATATGCACTAGGACCTCATCAATCTCTTTATATTGCTTATTCTGACATTTCTTAGCATTACACGGACACCTAATGCAATTTCCACTCATGTAATGTGGCTGGCTTTTTGCAAATTCAACAAATAACACGAGTTCATTATAAAATTCCACATTCACATTTCCTCTAATCATTCTAGGAGTACAATACATCCAACGACGGTTAGGCAAATCCATCTGCTAAACATTTAAGTGGAGCAACACATTACTAAACTAAACTTATAATAAATTCAAACAAAACTTATGATATATATAAAACATGTAATTACATTATATTGAATTTTATATATAGAGTAAATTAAAAATGGTAGAAAATGTACCGTAATTTGATGTTTCTGAATACCCGAGCATGAGCATAAAAAAATTAGGCAGTAGAAAGTTTTGGTGTAAATTTGCAATACGAAAGTGAAGTGGAAAAAAAGAAAGTTTTAGGAATTTCCCGACGGAAATGCCGACGGACTTATCTTTCCGTCGGCATTTCACCGCCCAAAATTTCCGTCAGTCAAGATAAATGCCGACGGATTATCCGTCGGCATTTATCAAATGGTGAATTCCGACGGAAACTTAATTTCGTCGGCATTTCACCGCCCAAAATTTCCGTCAGTCAAGATAATCCGTCGGCATTTATCAAATGGTGAATTCCGACGGAAACTTAATTCCGTCGACATTTGGCGTGTTATTTTTTTTTTTTATTAATTAATTCAATTTTTTGTATATATAGCAACAACACAAAGCTCACACACACCATATTCGATTTTTTCTATTTTGCAAAGAAATATCATGTCTTCTTCATCTTCTATTCGATTTCAGCAAGGCCTTGTTTGTTATTGTGGAAAGGCATGTCGTACATATGCTTCTAAACAACCTAGAAGTAAAGGGAGGATATTTCATAATTGTCCTGACTCCCAAAGTGATGGTGGTGGATGTGGTTTCTTTGTATGGGCTGACACTCTAGAAAAGTGTGTTGTTGACAAGAATCAAGGATCTAATCAAAGTGACCAAGAAACTGAAGACATGAAGAAAATGACTCAAGAGATGAAGAAATTGGTTACAGAGATCAAGAATTTGGCTGAAGAAATCAAGGATTTAATCAAAGTGAACAAAATCATTTTGATTGTGCTAGTTGTCATGGTTGCATCTACCACCTTCAAGTGGTTTGGTTAAATATATGTATAATGCACTCTATATGAGGCTATTTTAATTTGTACTAAAATGCACTCTTCAAGTGGTTTAAATCTATATCTAGAATGCACTCTAAATGAGATTATTTTGTACTCAATGAAACAAATGAATGCACCCTATTTTCATCTATACACCAATAAACTACACAAATAAACTGCAATATATAGTTCAACATATTTTTCAACATAAACATAAATATATACATAAAGATAAATAAGTTCAACAGAAAATTAAATAAGTTCAACAGAAAATTAAATAAGTTCAACAAAAAAATAAATTAGTTCAACACAAAATTAAATTGTTCAAATTGTTCAACCAGGATAGTTGCCAGTGCCGGGAAAGTTAAAATATTCATCCATATCATCATTCAAGTTGACGTTGCCACCGTCGGCCTGACCTGCATCTTGACCTGCAGCTTGATCTGGAGCTGGAGCTGGCGGTGGTTGCCCCATCATCTGTTGATAGATGGCCTCGATCTGCTCAGCAGACATCCCCAACGTCCGACCCGCATTGGTACTCCAGAGGCGGAAGTAGTTCTCGAACGTTGCCATGACGTTCGGATCCGGGACGGCAGTGGAGGATACGGACGGCTGCGATGCACTCCGGGCCGACCGACCACTTGGTGTCCTCACGGCGCTGCTCATCCCACCAAGGCCAAGGACCCTTCCCTTGGAGGTCGGGGCAACGTCAAGGTAACACTGATCCACGTCAACAACCGGAGGGGTACCGCTGCTTCCGGATTCAGCAGTAGTCGTGGCGGTGGTTTGCGTCTCAGCCTCTTCAATCCTCTGTCGGACGCTCAACTACATAATTAAAAAATTAAAATTAATTTAATTATCTATATATATATATATAATGTAATTAATACATAAATTTAATTAAACTTACGTGGAGGTCAGTAGTGCGCCCGTAGGTGGACGTCTGTGTATCGGTATTAAACGGATGAAGAAGACTCATCCGATCCAAGTGGGTGTGTGGACGTCCAGTCTCCCGCTCCTATTACGTATCAAATAAACATATACAAATTAATTTAGATAACTAATATAAAATAATTAACTATAATTATTTAATTTTTAAAAATTAATGAAAACTTACGATAGCAAGTGATTGCTCGAGGACGGACCGAGCTCCCCCCCGATGCACTGCCATCCCGCCTCCAACGTCGGTTCTGCGGTTGGCCCGAGCTTTGTCACACTTGTCTTGGTAATCCTGGTCCATCCACTTCTCAACCAACGACTCCCACAGGTCAACACCATCCTCGTCTTTCCCCATAACAAGATTTTTGTCTTCATCACGCCAGGCCTTTCTCCAGTCGTACATCATGTTCGTGTACCGAGTAGAACAAAGATTGTACCACTTCTCGTAAATAGCGGCGTCCGAGTAGATCGTCGTATCCCAACGGGCCTTTTTCTATACAAATAAATATTCAACATATTTATCAAATAATATGAATAATTAGTTATTTAATAAACTTTAAATATTGTAATTATATACCTGGAACTCCTCGAAATAATCATCCTTTTTAGATTGTGGCACCTTCGACCAAGTGATAGCACCCTTAGAAATCTTGCAATCCTTAAAGGATTTTGTGCACATCCTGGACACCTCATTACCGGGCACCAACCTGTAAAATTATTAACAAATTTATAAACTAACACATTATAAATAAATAAATAAAGTTAATCGTTATTGAATCTCATCAAACATTAGAATTATTGACTTACGCTCCTGAAACGATGTCAATGACTTTCCTTTTGTCTCGAACAGGATGCTGACGAGAAGAGGATGACGAACCAACCGACATCGTAGTCGGCGGCGGTGGCGACACTGCCACAGGAGGAGGAGGAGGAGCCGTCACAGGAACTGATTCATCCCGAGACCTCCTTGCACGTGACCAAAGTGACGACCTACGACGTGAACCCGAACCCTGATTCGGTACTTGTTCACTCATCTGTTTCAATCAATAAAAAATACATAATTTTACTAATTATCAATTTAATGAACATATTGCTAATTTAAATTTTTTACTAATATATCATATTCCTAATTTAATCAACATATTCCTAATTTAAATCAAAACAATATATATATAACCTAATTACAACGTGATACCACCGTCGAACCATCTAATTAACTAATAATTTAAACAATTGATTGAAACATGCATCACCTACATTAAACATATTTCTAAATTAACATATTCCTAAATTAACAAATCTAAACATAATTAAAATAATACTTTTCTAATTGGAGTTTTCTAATTATCAATTT
Organism: Galeopsis tetrahit; assembly: GCA_963675135.1. Lineage (NCBI taxonomy): Eukaryota > Viridiplantae > Streptophyta > Magnoliopsida > Lamiales > Lamiaceae > Galeopsis > Galeopsis tetrahit. Next base: position 4,650,438 of record OY776120.1, read on the forward strand.
AATAAACATATTCCTAATTTAATTTTTTTACTAATATAGCATATTCCTAATTTAATTAATCAACATATTCCTAATTTAATCAACACTAACCTAATTTAATTATTATTTTTCTACCTAACTTAATCAATAATAAAAAATTGAACATATATATTCCTAAATTAACAAACCTAAAACTAATTAAAATAATAATTTTCTAATTTAAACAATTGATTGAAACATGCACTACCTACATTAAAAATATTTTATATCAAAATTACACCATTAAATTAAACTAGTAATTAACTATATAACAATTAATTAATGTATACATATAACAATTAATTAATTAATTAACCTTAAAAACCTACTCGATCTATCAAAATTATTCTTAATCAACAAATTAAATTAACTAACGTATATACTAATATGATCATAATATTTTAACAACTAACTAAATCAATATAACATGCAAATCAACATTAAATTATTCATATTACATATATCCATGCATAAACATATATAAGTATTAAAATTAAGTAATAAAACTAATTAAGAAAACGTACCGTATCAATGTAATCGAAGAAATTTGCTTCAATAGCCTCGTCCTCGTCTTCGTCTTCCCCACCGAATCCTCACTCACGCACGCCCCTTTTTTTTTTCTAAAACGAACTGATTGATTTGAGGCCCTTATATATTAAAAAAAAAAAAATTGCCGACGGATTTTCCGTCGGCATTTCCCTCGGTAACCGCCCACTATTAATGGTAATCGTTACCTTTTTGGAAAACGAGGCGGTGCGGATTCAACGGGTCAGATGCCGACGGATTATCCGTCGGCATTTCCGTCGGCAAACATATTTCAAAAATCCGTCAGCATTTTCCCTCGGTAAATGCTGACGGAACGGAAATCCGTCAGCATTTCCCTCGGTAAATGCTGACGGATCAGAAATCCGTCAGCATTGACGTTGACTTTTCAATCCGTCGGCATTTGTCCGTCCCTGTAGCGCGCGTTTTTTGTAGTGAGAGAATATGAAATTTCAACTGAAATTATATTAATTTAACGGGGTTCATATATATAATTAGAGTCATGCACATTTTTTCTTGGAATTAATTAATTATTTTATTGACAAAATGTATAGTCCTATCACCTATTTAGGAGGTCTAGTTCTGGCGTTTGTTATTTTAAGAACTTGCTTGCTTAATTAATTGCTTTGAGAGAAAGGGAAAAAAAAGTTGTTTTTACTGGGCCTGGGCCTCAAGAAATTTTATGGGCTTCTATTTTTTGAACATTTTCTAAATTAACACTTTTTAAATTGTGACAAATGTCTTAGAATATTCAAGAATTCATGAAGAACGATTTTGGATTCGTGATTCCTTTGAAAAGAACGTCGATCAGATATTTTGATCTCGAATTGAACGCCGGAGTACCATGTATACTTAAAGATAGAGTTGTCTCGGAATTACATGTGGAGGGTTTCAAATTCACCCATTGCAACATATTTGTCTCGAATTTGCACACCAATTATATCGTGGAACTTGATTTGCTCGTACTATGTATATTGAATATTAATTATATACTGTAACTATTCAATTCAAGGTCAAAACTTAATTACATTTCCAAAACATGAATATAGATAATTGATTAAGTTTTACTTTTAATATACTTTTCCACATGTCATCGTTTGATTGGACACAATTTTATTTTGCTTATGCTCATCAAGGAATTGAGCACAGACTCATGGCGTTCAACTATAATGGTCTTTCATCATATCTAAATCAGTTCTAATTAATATCAAAGCAATCTGGTTAATCTGGCTATTTATTTGTCTGTGTGAATGACAATATGTGTTTCATGAAAATTTATGGTGGTCATCATACTATCAGTATGGCTTAGCTTGAGATGGTAGAGAAATTAGGTTAAAGAATCAGCACCAAAGGCTCGCGGTCTAATTAAACTTGTGCAATATTTATTATTTTGTCATTAATTATATTAATAACAGTATAATTTATACTTAAACACACTGATATATTATAAAAAAAAAAAAAAAAAAAGTAAAAATATATAAACATATTGGACAACCCTAACTTCTTGTCGAGATGGGCTCGAACTTAAAAATTATATAAACATATTGGAACATTTGATGAGGATGAAATCAAGAAGAATGATAGTAGAAAGAAATCTAATGATTGAAGAATTGATTGTTATTTTCTTATTGCTTTTGTTCCTTAAATTTAGTATGATAGTAAGAAGGTCAATTAGAATCTTCTTTTAATTTTGACATGATTGTTTAGCATTAATTATCTTTTATTGTCTCTCCATATAAGAGATGTTAAAAGATTTGCAAGCATTAGTTTTTGAATAATAAAGAGTAAGATAGAGGGGAAAGCTTCTCTCTCTACGGAAATTGCTTCTCCCCTACTCCGCCGATCATTCGGCCTCCACCACTCGACGCCATGACGCTTCTGTCGTCGTCGATCCTTTGTTGCAGTTTCCTTTTGCCATCGCTCCTCCGTCGGTTCGCCACCGCCTTCCAATTTCTTTTTTCTTTTTTTTCAGTTATTTATAAGATTTAGTCGGTAGATCTTCAGATCTATGATTTGAACGAATTTTAGACAATATGTTTTGACTAACTACTTCCCCTCAAGCATAAGGGATCGTAGTAGTATACATGTAAGTATTTCGACCAAGTAGTATCGAACCACGGGAGGTGGGCTAGTGCAATGAATCCCAAGAATTATGTGTTGTCATACCTAATGTAGCTACAGTTTTGAGATTGGATGCAAAACTAAAGCTAAACAATAATCTAAAGACAATAAATTAAACTAAACACAATACTAATAAGTAAATTAACTACTAACCAATAAAACAAGGAAATGACAATTAAAAGCAAATAACAACTACAAATGAAATTCGAAGAAGTGCAAGTGTGAGAATGCTTCGGGTGTTCTCTATTTAGTGAAATCGAGTGTGATTGTTTATACCTTTTTTATGCTTCAATTTGGACTTGCTAAGAGTATCAAGATGCTAGGATGAAAATCGTTTCCCTTCGGGTACTATAGCCTTACATCTAAGGTGTTCCCAAACCCGGTAATAAGACCCCTTCTTAATCCTCATCAACTACCCAAATAATCATTCAGGTACTTAATGCCTCTTAATTGAGTTATAATACAATTAACTCTCTCTCGACGAATTAAAAGTATAATAAACGCATTTGTATACCAACAACTCACACCATAAATTTAAACATGTTCATGTAAGTCTCGTCTACGCTAAACATGCCTCAAAATACGGATTAATAGAAGATAATACACAAAGCACCAATAAAACCCAATAAGAGAAGCAACAACCCAAATATCAACAATAATCAAAGCATAAACCATTCCAACACTAAATATTCACATGGTTTCAAACACTCAAAGCATAAAAAGCTTATCCCATGATGTTTTGGGAAATACCCATGACTAAAACAACAAAAAAGATAGAAATAAACAAGAAATTTACCAAACAAAGCTTAAATAAAAGAAAAATATCACCTTAAGAGTCTTGAAGTTCTTCCATTCTTACATGAAAATGAAATGTTCAAATGATTCTAAGCTAAGAAGGCATAAAAAAACTATATAGTGTTTGAGTAGATAAGCTCCTCAAATCCTAAGCTATCCACTCATTTCTTTATCCCATGTTGAGTGTGTGAAAATATGAGTTGGGAGTCCTTGAAATCTGATTGGGGTGCTCTTAATAGCTTGGAGGAGTGTTTGAGACGTTTCTTGCACTTAAGTCCCTTAAAAGTGTATGAATTCGCACAAAACCCCCGAAAATGAGTTAACTCGGCCGTCCGACTGGTTTCACTCGGCTACCCGGGTGAGTAGGGAGTCCAGAAACTGTTCTGGAAGCAGGGTTGACTCGGTCGGCCGAGTGGGTTCTGCTGCAACTTCACATTTTCTTGTTTCAATCAATCTTGAGCTCCCGACCTCCGATTGACTTGATTCTTTTTTTCATTCCACTCATTTTTTCGAGACATATCCAATGGTGCAATTATCTTCTTGACTTCATGAATTCTCACACGTATTTTGCTTCCAAATAAGTTCAGTTTACCTAAAAAAAAATAGCAAAACACATACCTTTCTCATTTCAAGTGCAATTAGTTAATTTAGTGTGAATAATGCAACAAAATCCTCAAAATTATGCAAAATAAACACATGAATTTCAAGCAATTTTCACACTAATCAATCTACTTTGTTCTCGAAGTTCTCGTCACCGGCCGCCGCCGACAGTTTCTTCCCCTATTATTTGTTTGCTGGCTGATTTCCAGACCGGAAGCAGTCGCCGCTGCTGCCGCCGCCGCTCCTATTGTTCTAAATTTTTTTTACCTTCTTTTATGTAGTTTCTCTTCGTTTCTTGTTAGGGATCAACGTAGAAATTATCCTAACGGAGCCACGGGGACCGCTCGGGTATTTCTTCGTTGGTCATGTTTACTATTTTTATAGGTAGTTTTATTGTGCTTGCATAGTATAGTGTTTTAGTTGCTGCTCTGTTTTTATAGGTAGTTTTATTGTGCTTGCACTGTAGTGTTTGATTTGCTGCTGGTTATATTTGTCTCGCCTTGTGCGTCTTGTTTCCCGTTATGCGGCTCTACTGTGGTTGTGAGACTATTTTTTGGTGGTTGGGCTCCTTGAGATAGACTCGAGAGCTCTTGTGTTCGGGTACTTAGGATCTGGTACTCGGTGGAACTTTGTCTATTTATTCTATTTCTTGTTCTTGACATGAGAACACCTTAGTGTGGGGTTGCCTCGTTTAAAGATTGGAGACCTAGACACTTGTTAAGGCAAAGAGAAACTCGTCTTTTCTCTTCTCACTATTGGAGTGGACGGCCATACTATGGTGATTCGCATTGGTTTGAAGATCAAGATCTTAGATTCGTGATTTGTAACTCTATTTTATTATCTTGTAAACCCTCCATCAAAAAAATAAAAAACAAAAATAAAGAGTAGATTTCTTTTAAATTGCAATTACGGTATTCTTTTTCATCCTTATCATGTTCCCTACGATTTTTTTTATTATTTTTTGCTTTTCATCGAATTTTTTCCTGAATTTTTGGTAATTTTTCAATTTTTTTGGCATTTTCTAATTTATTATTCAATATTTAATACTATCGATTTATTTTTTTGAAAAATGTTGTTGGATTTAGATTTATTATTCTCGAGTTAATATCCTGTGTTGATATATATATATATGTATATATATTGGCATTTTAAATTTATTATTCAAATTTAATATCTTGTGTTGATTTTGTTCATTCGTAAAATGCATTTATTTTTTGTTATTAGCCAGAGAATCGTCGGAGTCAATATATATATATATATATATATATTGGCATTTTAAATTTATTATTCAAATTTAATATCTTGTGTTGATTTTGTTCAATCGTAAAATGCATTTATTTTTTGTTATTAGCCAGAGAATCGTCGGAGTCAATGATGGGGGAGGTGGGTGTACTTAAAAGATAATTTTTTTTAAAGTAAGGGAAGGGTAGTTCGAACATTTTACACAGGGTTAAAATTAATTAAAAAAGGTGGGTGACCTCAACAATCTCATATGTGCGTATAACCGTGGCCTTCAAGCAATGGTGTAATCGGCAATCGACACTACCCAATTAAATTAGGCCCTGGCTATATACCCCTTCAGCCTTGTTAAATATACCCCCGATTTTCGTATTCCCTAAAATATCACACGTTAGATGTACCCCCTACAAAATACCTAATCTACCCTTATAAATACACTCCCCCCATTAAATTATAAATCATAATTCTTTCTTCTTCCTCCCCAAATTGACGTCGCTGCCTCCAGTGCTGTCTGCCTCCCTCGTCGTCGAAGGTTGAAGGTAGTTTTTTTTTTCTTATTTATGTTCAGGCGATGCGGCGGCGCCCCCTTGCCCAGCATCGCCCGCCGCTCTCTTCCCCCCGCGCGCTGCTTGTCGCCGTCGAGCAAGTAAATTTAGGGTTTTTTTTAATTTTTGTTGTGCCGCCGTCTCCCTCCCACGACAACCTCCTTCCTAAACCCTCCTTCCCCACTCTCACGGCGGCCGCGCGACCGTCCCTTCTTTTTTTTTTCCCTTTTCTACGATTTGTCCCGTCACTTTTTATTTTTGTTTATTTTTTCAATTTTCGACAACTCTTGGTCGATAATATACTCTCCCGTCGACAAATCGTTGTCGACGATAGTGTATATTATCAATCAAGAGTTGTCGAAAATGTATTTTTTTTTTTTTAAAAAATCTAAGTTTTTTTTTTTTTTACTCTATGGGGGTGCATTGACGGCGGCTCTTTAAATTCGGATTAGATTTAGGGTTTAAAAGTAGAGGGGAGTGTATTTATCATGAACATTTTAGTGTAAGGGTAGTTTAGATATTTTACATGATTATTAAATTAATAAATGAGGAGGGGGAGTATACTTAACAAAGCTGGAGGGGTATATAGCCGGGGCCTTAAATTAAGATTGAGCCCTTTGGGCCCATTTTGTAGGAATATTATACTCCGTATATTATTATGAATCATTTTTTTAGCTCATTTGTTCATTGATATTTTTAGACTCATAATTTGTTGTTGCATCGGGGCCACTTTTAATACTCCCTCCGTCCCGCTATAAACTTCCCGTTTCTTTTGGGTGTTTTGATTAAGAAATATGATAAAATAATAGATAAAGTATAAGTGATGTGATGGTGAGAGAGAAAATAATAGATGAGTATTAGATGAAGTATGATAAAATAATAGATAAAGTAGAAGTAATGTGATTGAGAGAGAGAAAATAATATGTCAAAAATGGAATGAGAAACTTATAGTGGGACATCCATAAAAGGAAAGTGGGAAACTTATAGTGGGACGGAGGGAGTATTTAACTCTATTACGGAGTATTTTTCTTTTACTTTTTTATGAAATATCATTATTTGCCATTATAACATCTCACCAAACATGATGAAATTGTAACTTAGTGCACAAGTTAATACTTTTGCCATTTTCCAATCTCTATAGATTTGTTGTTTGCTCTAATAATTCTCTTGACACATATTTAATAAGAACGTATTTGTGAACCCCTATTTTATTTATTTCAATTAAATGTTGATACATCATTTAACTTTATTATGTATGATCGCATATACATTAAAAAAATATAAAATTATTGAAATATTCTTATAAGTAGTATTTATTAAAAAAATATTTCAAAAGTTTTTTCTCGAGTGAAGATGAACTGTAGATCTCGAGGTCCGAGAGAAAGCACTGTCCAATTTGAGTCCAGCTCGAATTCGGATCGGGCCCAACCCAGTCCAACACGAATTCGACTCGACTCGGCTTGACCAAATTCGAGGAAAATATACATTTCCCACGGATAATGGCCCGGGCCAGCGGGTCCGTCCGAATCCGATCTATTTGACAATTTTGAATATATATATTATTTTATAATCAAATATTTCTATTTATTTCAAATTTAAAAGATAAATTCATAATTATTTATTTATTAATTCAATTTATTTGTTTGAAGTATTGTTTGTAGTAAATGACGAACTCTATCTCGAAAGATCCAAATAAATAATTTTTCTCATTTTATTTTATTCTGCAAACCCCACCTAAAATTGAAAGACTTTACAAATCCTGATTAATTTAATGCAGGCAGGCCAAACAAGACTTACGTGATTACATAATATAGATGGAGCCGGATCCTGCGGCTGGAAACTTAAGACAACCATGACCGTTGGATTAGCCGATTATACACATCTTGCGGCTCAGATTCTTGAAATGACGGTGGAAATTTGTGAATCTCTCTCTCTTTCAATAAGTAAACGACCAGCCGCCCACTCTCTAAAAAAGAGTGACTTCACACTCTCTCTCATCTTTCTCTCTCTATCTAATATCTATACACGCTCTCTTTGGAGTCTGGAAGCTCCGGGTAGCTTTTACCCCCAGCGTATGGCGCGCTTGATTCGCGGTTCTGTCGCTTAAATCCAGTCGAAAATTTTCTACTCTAGGGTTTCGGAAGTACTGTTTCCCTCTTACTATTATTTTTGATCTGTTTATCGATTTAGATATCTTGGTTCGAGTTCGGGATTTTCGAATTCGTGATCTAGGGTTTTCTATTCATTGGTTGTGTAATTTGTCAAATTGCCCACTGTAAGTTAATAATTATCTTATATATAAGATTGTATATCTGCCTTTTGGGCCGCACTTGGGCTGCCGATTGTTGCACTGTGGAATATTGAAGATTTGATTTATCAAGGTAATTTTATTTGATTCCACCATGTTTTAGTAGCGAATTACGTTAGCTGTTGTTGTAGTTAATACATTTAATTCAGTCCAAGTTTATTTGTGATGAGTGAATGCGAGAGGGGAAGGGCTATGAGCATGCCTACGGATGAATATTGATTTGGTTTGTTTTGTTTTGTTTACTAGCAAGCTGAATAGTGCTTGGTTAAATAAATAAAAATTTCATTTAAAACTTTAAAAAAGGCTATGAAAATCATAATTAAGATGGAAGTACATAAACTAAGAACATGAAATCTTTGAATTTTACATCTCCTAGTGAGTTTTAAAAAGATTGTTGAGCAAATGAATGCAATTTCCCCCCAATGTTTATGCAGAGATAATTTTGTTGCACTGGTTGGTAAAAGAATTCCGTGTCAGTGGAGTTAGTGGTGTAATGATGGCCAAGAAGGACAGATTCCCCCCTGGTTATTCTGCTAGTTTTGCTCCACGTTATGAACCTGAAGGATCAGGTAGCTCGGGACGTAGTGATTCAGCTGAGGATACGTCTGCACCTATGAGAAAATGGATCGATTTGAATCACGCCTCAAGGGATGGTTTCACTGTACCCGTTCAAGTTGTTCCCTTGTCCAAGTTGTCCTCATTCGAGAGGAAGAATTTAGTAGCACGGTTTACATCAGAGCTCGAGCAAACTCGACGTCTTCAAAATGAATTTGATTCACCGAATTTAAAACCTGTAAATAAGCTAACGAGGTCATATTCTACTGATATTCTTAGCTGTAGTAGTGGACAGCAGAAGGGACTGCAAGTGGTTCATGGGAAAAAAACCTCTGGGTTGGGTTCTGCGCCAAGTAAAAAAGGGCGTGGCTGGAATCGAGGAATAACAGGTAGGTTTGAATCAGCAGGCCAGAAACCAGTTATGAATGCTGCTAATATTGTGTTATTTAAGCAATGCGAGAGTCTGTTGAAGAAACTGATGTCACAGGAATTTGCTTGGGTGTTTAACACACCTGTTGATACTGTGAAATTGAATCTTACAGATTATTTTGATATCATTAAAAACCCCATGGATCTGGGGACGATAAAGAGCAAACTCAATTCAGCAAAGTACTCCAGCCCTCTAGAATTTCTGGCCGATGTTAGACTTACTTTTACCAATGCAAAGACTTATAATTCACCTGGGAGCGACGTTCACATTTTGGCTGATAAATTGAGTCAGTTTTTTGAACTGAGATGGAAACCTATTGAGAAGAAACTTGTAGTGAGCGCTTCCCAGTCAGCACCTGAAAAATCAAGGGTTGGTGAGGAGGCTAAGATAGCCAAAACATTAGCCCCGTCAAAAAAGAGGAAGCTTAGTCCAAGACCACATGAAATAATGCAAGAACCTATTAAGCGGAAGATGACTGCTGAACAAAAGCATAAGTTAAGCAGGGACTTGGAAGATTTGAGTGGGGATCTGCCTGAAAGAATTGTTGACCTTCTGAGAGCACAAAGTTCAGACAGGGTTGATGGTGCAGTGGATGAGATTGAAATAGATATTGATGAACTTAGCGCGGACACCCTGTTTGCCTTAAGGAAACTTTTAGATGATCATATACAGTCACAAGAAAACCGGAGTAACCTTACCAAATCTGAAGCCTGTGAGATTGAGGTATTTTATCATTTTAGCTCGTTCCCTGAAAATCATGTTTAGTCTGTAATGTGATGGTTTAGCGTTAAAACTAACTACACTGTTTTCATTTATGTTTCAGCTGCCGAATGTGTCAGGACTCAGTAATTCCTCACTGCAAGTTGACAAAGGTTCTATTTCTTTGAAATTTTGGTCCTATGCTAAAGTGTAATTTCTACAAAGTCCACATGTAGCTAACATGTTGTTCATATAATATTGACTACTTTAAGGAAATGATGCTTTCGATGAGGATGTTGATATTGGAGGAAATGAGGCTCCTGTGACCAGCTATCCTCCCGTGTTGATTGATAGAGACACAGGAGGAAGAGCAGAAGAATATAATGAAGCAGGTTGGTCTGCATAAACAATTAGTAGATAATACTTGTTCATAAATCCTCTATTGGACTTTCTGCTGTACTAATACTTGTTCATAAGTCCTCTATTGGGACTTTCTGCTAATGAATGGTGTCTGCCTGTCTGGTACAAGAAAGAAATTATATGTGTTCCTGTAGTAAATCTAGTTCCTGTTAATGTGAAACATCACTCATTATCCATTCCTCTGGCAGAGTTGCTAATGTGGGTACTTACAACACGTTGTTGGTTAGTTTCAAAAGTTCGAAAGTAAACATGAAAAACCATGCAACCAACCATATGCGAGTTATTAGCAAAATGAGCCCATTGGTGGTATCATGGTGAAATGAGCCCCTCTTGAATTCTTATAAAAAATGAGTCCGTTTGATACTTTCTTGGTAACATCTTGGGGAGATAGAAATTTGAGAAGCTGATGGTTAGTTTCAAAATTTCGAAAGTGTCAAAGTAAATATGAAAAACCCTGCAACCATATTAGCAAAATGAGTCCATTGGTGGTAAAATGGGCCCCTTTTGAATTCTTATAAAAAATGAGTCCGTCTGATACTTTCTTGATGCACAAAATTATGTCGTGAAATGAACTTGGGCCTTATCTCTCAATATCAATTAATGGGTCCCTTCCTCTGGCAGAGTTGCTAATGTGGGTACTTACATACAACATGTTGTTGGTAATATCTTGTGGGAATAGAAATTTGAGAAGCTGATGGTTAGTTTCAAAAGTTCGAAAGTAAACATGAAAAACAATGCCACCATATGTGAGTTATTAGCAAAATGAGCCCATTGGTGGTATCATGGAAAAATGAGCCCCTCTTGAATTCTTATAAAAAAAATGAATCCGTCTGATACTTTCTTGGTAACATCTTGTGGAAATAGAAATTTGAGAAGCTGATGGTTAGTTTCAAAAGTTTGAAAGTAAATACAAAAAACCCTGCAACCATGTGTGAGTTATCAGCAAAATGAGTCCATTGGTGGTATCATGGTAAAATGGGCCCCTTTTGAATTCTTATAAAAAAAATGAGTCCGTCTGATACTTTCTTGATGCACAAAATTATGTCTGTATATCTTGTTTCTCTTGTATGCATGGTGAGTGGTATATTTATGATATGTTCTTGGGATGTCATAATGAATTCTAATTATATTTTTTTATGTTATTCCAAATCCACTCACGTTATTAATCATCCAGGGCCAGACTCTGATAGAGGATCTGAATGCTCCAAAGGTTCTTCAGCTGTGAAGCGAGTGCAGGTGTTGTCTTGTCTCTTGTACTATTTCAGTATTTCCGTTTTATGGTTTATAAGTCTATAAATTCATTGGATCTATGTATTAATCAGTTTACTGCCTCTTGAGTATACTGCTTAAGTACTTATACTTAATTAATGTTTCAGGATGATATTGGACACACTGCAGATTCAGCTAAAAATGACGACACTGATGAGTTGATCAGTGGACATCGTGAGTATTCCTTGTTTTCATGTTTGTTTATGAGGTTTCTGGTGTTTGCTAAAACCTTCAACAATTATATTATCTGGTTTGATGATTCACAAAATATTTAGAAACTTCTGATATTAGGCATATTTGAATGTCCTCAGAATCAGCTTAATTTTTATACTGGCATAGTAATTTTTGGACTCTTGAGCGATTGGGGTGGTGGTGGTGTTTACGGGTTGTAATACCAATTTACACTTTCAAGCGTGGTGCTATAACACTTGAACCCAACATGTTTAAAACCCTTAGCCACGAACTAAGGATTGACTTCTGTATGTTTGGAGCTGGTTTGATGTTATAGATCATAAATTCATAATTTTCATGACCGTGTTTGTAGTGTGCAAATTAATAGAATTGCAATCACCATAGGTTTATCCATTATGCATGCTTTTTTATCATTGACATGTTACAAATAGATGAGTTGCTGATTAATTAAGATCTATTATTTTCTACAGAATTATCACTGAAGCCACACTCAAGCGATTCAGATGGTCAAGTGGATGGTAAGGTTCAGCATGAGGAATTGGCTATGTAACCAACCTATGTTAAATATTTTTCATTCCTTATGTCGTCATTCTCAAACATTTCAGGGGAAAGACCAGTCTCCCCTGACAAGCTGTATAGGGCTGCTCTCTTGAAGAACCGATTTGCAGATACAATCTTGAAAGCTCGAGAGAAGACATTCAGTCAGGTTGGTTGTGTTGGTCCATTAAAATCTCTGTAGTAATTTGTTTTCCTTGTCTCTGCAATATGATTGAGCTTTCTTGGTCCAACACCTCTCAGGATGATAAAGCTGATCCAGAGAAACTCAAACGTGAAAGGGAGGAACTTGAGATGCACAAAAAGCGAGGTTGTTAACTGTATTGTTTTATGATTGTTGACAACATTCCTAGTAAAGAGAAAAAAAATGAACAATTTTTTCTAAAAAATATTAAGCAGAGAAGGCTAGGCTGCAAGCAGAAGCCAAAGCTGCAGAAGATGCTAGAAGGCAAGCAGAAGCAGAAGCTGCAGCTGAAGAAAAAAGGAGGAGAGAGCTTGAGAGAGAAGCAGCTCGAGAAGCATTGCTCAAGGTTACCCGGGTTTTGATGTCACAAAATATAGTGCTTTTAAAAATATATATCCATCCCCTGTTAGTCTTGTGGACTTAATTATTATCTTGAAATTCATGCAGATGGAGAAGACAGTAGAAATCAATGAAAATTCACGGTTTCTTGAAGATTTGGAGATGCTGACGACTGTTCCTCCTGAGCAACTACTACCCAGTTGTGTGGACGAAACGAGTCCTGATCACTCACTGCAGGATGCCTTTGGGAGTTTCAAATTTGGAAGCAGCAATCCATTAGAACAGCTAGGACTGTACATGAAAATGGATGACGATGAGGAAGAAGGCGAGCCCCCAAGCATTCTAAATGCTATGCATGATGTGGAGGACGGAGAGATAGATTAGGCAGCCCCCCTATCCCACCACTAATTTGCAAAATCAAAAGATGTTCTGAATGGTTTGTGCAATATACTCTTTATATTCTTAGCGGACACTATTGGTTAATAGCAAAAACAGAGATAAATGAAAAAAAAAAATAGAGGAGAGAGAGAGATAAATATTTGTCATGGATTTGACTCCATTGTGTATCGAATACCAAATAATATTTGCATGCTTTCTCTCTTAAATGAATTGGGAATATATAGCTGAAAATTGGGTTGTACTGTTGAGCTGCTGCTTGTACGTTTAGTCTCGTGAAAGAGTTTTGTTTTACAAAAATTATCATCGTGATTAGTTATAAAAATGCAATACAATTAAAATACTACAGATATACCCACTTAATTGGTGTGAAGATTTTGCATATTTAATGTAATTCTTTTCCTAGCTATTATAATATTATTCCCTCCATATTCTAATTTAATATACATAAACAATAAATAAGTATTTAAAACTTGTGTCATAGAATAGACATACGGAAGGAGTACTATTATTATGGTTGAGAAACAATGGATGTGGTGGACAATTTGCTTAGTCACTTTCTCTCTGACAAGTTGCTTAGATTCTTCGAATTAATCTGTCTGATTAGGATATATATGTTTCCATTGGACGATTCACCACTGAATTATCACTATTTTATTTGAGAGAAGAATAGTACTCTCTCCGTCCAATTTTATTATTCTCACTTTCTTTTTTTTTAGTTGTTCAATTTTATTATGCCAATTTCTCTTTTGGAAATAATACTATTCACTCCACTTTATCTTCACCCTCCAACCATCACTTATTTACTCAAATTGTCACTAACTTTATTCATAAACAATCATTTTACATTTATAACAATCATTTTACCTATAGATGGACTCCACAACATCCCATCATACCCCTAACTTATCTACTTTATACATAAACTAATTAATATTCATTAAAATATGTGCCCCGCTACTTTATACATAAACTAATTAATATTCATTAAAATATGTGCCCCGAGAAGTGAGCATAATAAAATTGGACGGGGAGTATTATATGGTTGAGTACAAGAATTTTGAATCAGCTTCAATTTTGATTTGAAAATTTGGATGGATGAAGTTCTCTTTATTAATTTATTAAGATAAGATTAAAATTATAAATTTGAAGTTTAGCCTAATTAATTTGACCGACGCAAAGAAGATATAATTATAATTAATTAATTAATAAAAGGTAATTTTCCGTAATCGACTCTATTAATTAATTATAATTATAAAAAATTCCGTAATGAAAAAGGTATTTATTGCGTGTACTAGTACTAGTTGCCAACGCCATTGTCACTCTGCAACCTCAAAAACATCAATTTCTCGAAAACTACGAAATCCTCAGCCACCCAGCGCCGCCGCCGCCCCACCGTTACTCTTCAGCTCTTGGTGTTTCCATTTTGCATTTGATCTATTATATCAATTTCTCTCCAGATCATGGAAACTCAATTTTTACCTCTCTTTTTCACCGGTTATTTAATCCTCTACCTCGTTGCGTATTTCATAATTTTCCGGGCTTGGTCCCCGAAGCTCCGGCCCGAAGCTTCCAGCTGCGCCATATCCCTAGCTCACGGCACCCCCGCCGTGTTCTTGGCCGCCGCCGCAATCCTCTCCGACCGGTCGCGTAATTTTCACTCCCCCAATACCCCTTTTCAAAGCCTCGTTCTGGATTACAGCATTGCTTATTTCCTGATGGATCTTGTCCATTACCTAATTTTTTACCCCTCCGACGTTCTCTTCATCGGCCACCATTTGGCCACTCTCTTCGTTTTCATGACTTGTCGCTACGTTGTTTATCACGGCTCCTTTGCGATTCTCGTGCTTTTGGCTTTGGCCGAGGCGACGAGTTTGTGCCAGAATGTGTGGACGCTGGCTAGTGCCAGGAAATCGGATGTCAAATTTGCAGCTAAGGTGTTTGATATATTGTCTCCTCCGTTTTATGCTTTGTACTCTGTTGTGAGGGGTTTTATGGGTCCTTATTTTGTGTATCGGATGTTTGCCTTCTACTTGAGTGGGGCTGCTGATAGTGTGATACCCAAATGGATTTGGATTTCGTGGGTTCTCGTTGTTGTGGTCGCAATATCTGTTAGTATATTGTGGATTTCAAATCTTTGGATTGAGTTCTTTAGGGAAAGGGCCAAGAAATCTGAAGAGAAAGTTAGGTAGAAGCTAGAAGGAACTCTGTTAACATTGTTATCTATATTGTGTTCTATTTAATGTAAGTTCAGACGTATGAATGCAAATATCATTGTTGCTCTGTTCTTGCAATAGCAATGTGGTGAACTTGTTTAATAAATTGATGATTATGTTAAAGTTTGTTCAAGTTCTATGCTTTCGATGAATGAATGTATTGTCTTAAGTCTGCTTCTGTAGGTATTGTAAATGCTTAGGTTTGATGGTCAAATTGATATAGCAGACAAGTAATTGTTTGGTGGATGGTGCTGCTGATGGCCAACTTTATTAAAAATTTAATATATTCTAATGATCTCTGAGGTCTTTGGTTGGTGGCCTGATAATATAATCTTGTATCTTTAGACAATGTATTGGAATCATTTTCTTGTGAAATAGGTACAACAATCATTTAGGTTGTCGTGTTAACTGTGACAAAAAGTATGTTCTAGTGATGCAGGGAATGATATACTCATATACAAGACTTGTAGGTTGTACAAGGTACTTGTAAAAGGAACATAATTTCTACTACCTTGTTTACTAGGCATCTATATAAACATATTATGCAGTAATTGGCATATATCTCAATCAAATGTGGTCCTCTTCAACAAAATGAACTGTTCGATTCTTATGCTTCTGGAATTTAGGAATTCATACATTGTTAATGAACTAAGTATTTTTATTTTTGGTAGTCAAATATTCAGCTAAATTGCATTTTTTTTGTCTCCTCCGATTTATGCTTTGTATTCTCATCAGTTTTTGGGACCTTATTTTGTATATCGAATGCTTGGATTCTACTTGGGTGGGATTGCAGATAGTGTGATACTGAAATGAATTTTGATTTTGTGCCCTTTTTTCGTGTGATGGCAATTGCTGTTATATTGTGGACTTCTAATCTCTGGATCGAGTTTTATAGAGAAAAAGGAAGAAAGTTGGAAAGGAAAGTGTGCTATACCATTCTTCTTTTCTTGCAATAAAAGTGTAGTGAATTTGTATTAAAATTTGATGATTATTTTCAAGTTTTATGCTTTGAATAGATAAACGCATTGTTTTAAGTTTGCTTCTCTACCTGCTATTGCTTATTGGCTATTTTTCTAGTTAAGAAATATAGTGGTCAGTGTTCCTGTTGGTAATCCTAATTAAAATATTGTAATAATCTCTATAAAGTCTCTGGTTTGGTGACCTGGTATGGAGATTCTTGTAGTGTAAAGATGGACAATGTATTCAAATTGTTTTCTTATTGGAGTAGGTTTAAAATAATCATTTTAATTAATAAATTGAGTCTCCCTGAAAATCTATGAGCCAGAAGGTAAGGGGCAGATTTTTAACTTCTTTCTTTCAGTATCATACGCAACACACACACACTTGACTTTCCAACATCTGAAGTAGTTCAATGTGAAAAAGGTTTCGAATAAATCATCCCCACGGTATCGAATTATTTTACAACTGGCTGTTCTTATTTCACTTTTACAGTTTTAGGTGTATGTAAATAGAGGTAAGAGTGTTTAAGAGTAAAAATTGTAGGTCTTTGCCGACAGTATTATGTTTCGTAGGCCTCCGATGGGTGATAATATCATCAACATAAGTCCCAGAATGATGGATGTCTGAAATATAAAAAGCAGATTTGTCAATGTGCAGATTTGTATCCATAAAAGCAGAATATATTCTGTGTTGTACATACCCAGTTGGCGAACCAAGATAAACTGAACCTCTTTGGTTTATAGATTGCAAGCCACATCACACAGGGAAGCTGAAACAGAGCACAATTCTTAGCAGCATATTATGTCATACTAAACAAGTGTTTCTTGTGTTTTATTGAAGACTTACAAAGTATGTTGTCGGGGCAAAAGCAAATCCTCCGAAAAACCCCAGCAAACCACCAAAGAACGGGAATGTTATGGCTACGAACATAGTAAACCCTGAGGAAGAACATTAGGGAGTGTTTAGAAATTCTGTGCTTGTTTGAACATGGAAAGTTACAAAAGATGATACTAACCAACGTATAAGTTGCGTGAGATGAAACGAAGCATGAAGCTGGGTTTAAAGTGCAGAGACTTCACTAGTACACTTTCGATCATGTCAAAAACTGGCATGGCATAAATCTGCAATGACAGACACAGGACCCAATCATCAGATAAAGGAAAGTTGTCAATTTGAGTTTATTTGTAAAAAGTGAACCTGATAACTTCCAATAACATGAATGACCACAAACATGTTAGCTGCTGCTATGAGCCATGCAGGTTTATCCAACGAGAGAAGCACGTTGTCCTGAACTTGGTTCCCAAACACCCTGTAGCCAATAAGAGCAACAGGAAAGTAACATAGGAGAAGAACCAAGTATGCAACGAGCACTCCTTTCCACATGGCCTTCTTCGAAGGCTTCTCTGGTGTTGAAGGGATAGTCGCCTGAATCTCCAGCACCACATTATGACCAGCATAGGCGAATGCCACATCACCAAGTGCGGTGAAGAAGTCAAAAACTGTTCCAGCCCTGCTGTTGGAAGGATATCCGTATTCAACTTCCTTCTGCACACCCTTGTGAAGAGAAGCTGACCAAGCTATTGTCGAGTAACTGTGTATAAATTTTGGTGATTTACTTTACTGTAATAAAATTTTCTTACTATTGAATTTTACAGAAAACGTACGTTAAAGACATGACAGCTGCAGCTAAAGATATGCCAGAGATGGAGTTGAAGTTTGGGAGATGGGAGAGGACGAAATGGACAGAGGCGAATATCATGATGAAGTAAGTAGTCTTGATGGGCTTGCAATCTCCGCAAACAGTTTCGTGGAATTTCTTCAACGACTTGCCTCCAGTGACCATATATACTATGTTGACACCAACTTCAACGATCAATTGTTGGGGTACTACAATGTAAAGACCAAGCTTTTCACCAAACGCGTGCTGCCCCAGTTCATGGTATCTATCGAAACGTTTTCCAGGTACCATCTCGTGCATTTCAACCATTTGCCACATAGTGTATAAGGTGATGATCCATGAAAGAATAAGAACAACAATACCTGGCCCCCTAAACTCACATAGATATTACCATCGAATAAGGCACACATATATATATTAGGAGAGTGTTGTTGAATAGCTAGAAGTTGATTTACCATCCGAGACGTGCCATAGCATAAGGGAGACTGAGGACTCCTGCACCAACCACAGCAGTAACATTGTGGAAAGCTGAGTACCACCATTTTGCATTTCTTGAAGAAGTAATTGGAAGCCAATCGTCTATCGCCTTTTGATCCACTGATTTGTAATCTTGCTGTATTCAGCGATGAGAAACATTTGAATCATGTGATGTGTAGCAAAGAAATTCAGGAAAAATAAAAATTATCTGAAAACAGACATGATTGCGTTGTATGTACTCTATAATCTATCTATATATATAGATTACGAAGAGGATGAGAATTACTTTAGATGGGACGTAAGAATCAGCATCTACTGGCGTTGAAGCTGGAATAGACGGGTTATCATCAGGGACTTCATTGGTTACCATGTTGTTGCAACACAGAAATGAATAGTATCTGTTGTGACAATGTGTACGTATTTGGACGTTGTAAAGCTTTTTTAATATAACATCCAGTCCTTTGAGTAGGAGGGAGAATGAGCTATTTAACAGGAACAAAAATCATCCAAGATACTAAATTGTGTACTGTTATTAATTTTGTTAGGGGCGGATGTAACTAAATTAAGATTTGTTCGGGGGATTGTACGAGGTTGTAATACAGCTGATAATTGAGGGGCTGGTTGGTTATATCGTAATGTTCCAAGAAAATTCATAGAGATTGCCACCATGATGAAATTAGACAGACAAACTTGTTTATTAAACTATGCACCTCTATCTTCTCTTTCTGTCAATAAACATTACTACTACTTTGTACTGTTTCTCTTCCAGAATGAACAAGCTGTCTGAAGAAAGCGCGAGTTGCAGTTATAGTAAGGTACATTTTGTGTTATTATAATGCTGTTTATAAGATCTCTTTTGCTTACCACTATGAATATATTCATTCCAATTTTGCAAATTCAGAGAAAAAGTATACATGAGGTTTTTATACACACATAAACACACTATAAACTCATACATAAATTTGGAAAATTAAGCAATTGACAAATCCATTATCATGAAAAATTCTACTAAGATGTTGTGGTCAATAGTCGAAGACGAGGTATTCTCATATTCGCTTTCTGTTACATCTCTGCTCATGAGTAGAAGTCGTAGGTTTTTGCTAGGATTATGATCGACCTTAGTCCTCCAATAGGTGCTATAATCATCAACATGACACCTAGGACGATGCAAACCTGAGTTTCAAAAACGATAAGCTCATTAGGTAAGAAGCCGAGATTATGGGGGAATTAAAATCGATATAGTTTTAGATTGAACTTACCCAGTTAGCACACCAAGAGAGGCTGAATCTCTTTGGCTTGTAGATTGAAAGCCACATGATACATGGAAGCTGAGGAAAGTTTAACCATTTCTGTTAAAATTATGCTATCCATATGTCAGAATATGTATATGTATGTATGCTTACGAAGTATGTGGTGGGCGCGAAAGCGAATCCTCCAAAGAATCCAAGGAGGCCACCGAAGAAAGGGAAGGTTATAGCAACAAACATTGTCAATCCTGAAAAACAGATTAGACTAATTAGCAACTTGTGTTATAAATGGAGGTGATGAGACTAGTTTTCGACGCTAGAGCTTAACATACCAACGTAGATATTCCTTGAAATGAAGCGTAGATACCAAGTAGGCTTGAACCGTAGTTTCTTGACAAGAACGGTTTCTATCATGTCAAAAACCGGCATGGCATAAATCTGCATCCATCCAATGCAAACACAGTTAATCAAGTGACCTAATCATTTGATCAACTTATAATAATAGAGAAGAATTTAGCTTCACCTGATAGCTACCAATAACATGAATCACGACGAAGAGGTTAGCCATGGCAATAAGCCAGGTAGGGTTATTTAGTGTCAACAAAATATTATCATCAACCTTGTTACCAAATACATAGTACCCAATGAAAGCGACAGGGAAGTAGCACAACGCCACGACAATATAAGCTACGATAACTCCCCTCCACATAGCTATCTTGGAAGGCTTTTCAGGCGTTGACGGTATGGTTGCCTGAATCTCCAACACCACATTGTGTCCAGCGTACGCAAATGCCACATCTCCCAAAGCATTAAAGAAATTGAAAACTGTCCCAACTTTGGTCGTTGCTTTATACCCATACTGCACGTCGGGCTGCACCCCCTTGTCGGCAGATGCCCCCCAAGCAATAGTGGAGTAACTCAACGACATGACTGCTGCTGCTAATGAGACGCCTGAGATTGAATTTAAGTTGGGAAGATGAGAGAGCACAAAGTGGACAGACGCGAAGATCATGATGAAGTACGTAAGCTTGATGTTCTTGCAATCTTGGCAGACCAACTCGTGGAATTTCCTGAGGGATTTTCCCCCTGTGACCATGTAAACTATGTCGACTCCAACTTCAACGATTAGTTGCTGAGGAACAACTATGTAGAGGCCCAGTTTTTCACCAAAGGCGTGCTGTCCGAGTTCATGGTAGCGATCAAATCTCTTACCAGGTACCATCTCGTGCATCTCAACCATCTGCCATAATGTGTAGAGGGTGATGATCCATGATATGATCATCACTGTTACCCCTGGTCCCCTGAAACAACCAATAAAACCAAAATCTTTAGTACTATTTTTTTGGTTGGATTAAATATAATATACAAGTAATTAATTTGATCTTGTTATTACCATCCTAGGTTGGACATGGCATAAGGGAGACTGAGGACTCCAGCTCCAACCATAGCTGTAACATTGTGGAAAGCCGAGTACCACCATTTTGCGTTTCGTGAAGATGTGATGGGCAGCCATGCGTCGATTGCCTTCTCTTCTGCTGTTCTACGATCCTCCTGTACATTTTTCTTTCCATCAAAATTCTCTTACCACTTTGGTTGTCTATAGGGTTGATATCAATTTACGTCCTGCATTATATATACTCCTTTTTTTCTACTTGCTAACATGTAGATTTTTTTTTCGTTCATCCGATTGCAACATGTACTATGTGAAATCTATGCAACAGCATAAACTCTATTTTTGTAGTATTTTTAACTCTATATTTCGGCTAATTTCCAACAAAAAAATTTGTACAAATTGCAAGTTAAAAAAAAAAAAAAAATACTGGACATGAAATAAAGTTGATCGGCCAAGTGAATAGAATCCGATAAAAAGGTGAATCTTGTTTGTGTAAGTAACGTAGTTGTAGTTCTAGTTTAAAATTAGAATTAGTCAACTATATATAATAGGATAGAATAGTGGTTGCACATGGCCGCATCAAATTTGAAAATCATATGAATCTAATTACTCTCCATCGGTCCCTACATTGTTAATGAAATCAACAATATATTTCATTACAGCTATACTACCCAGATTCAACGCCATATATTATTATTATTATTATTATTATTATTATAAGTGAGGCAGCTTGGTTGAAAAGTATGAAGTATGGTTCACGACTAAAGACAAGACTTTTATGACTACATTTACATATACTACATAGCATAGGAGGAACCCAACTACTAAATTACTACACGTCTGCCGTATTTCTAACGTTTCCTTGAAAATTAGATTAGTCGACTTACTCTGTGATCAAGACCAAAATTTCTGCTATTTCTGTTACTAGAATCAATTTATGCGATCTTTTGTGTAATTTGCCAATAAACTGAGGACTCGATCGATATCTAGAAAATAGTTTTAATTGTTACAAGATTGATTGATTATATGGCTAAAAAGTATACACTGCACATAATGTCATAGTACAATGAATGGAATGTTGAAGGATGCAAGAGGTAGAAAAGCATACATTTTTAGAGTAGTCCTTGTTGTTGTCGTAGTCTGGAGCTTGAGTTCCCATCTTGTTGAAACTGCACTAAATGAAACTGGGGAGAAGTAAAGAAGATGTATGAGAGAAATTAGTATAAGTTTGTCCAAGTCTCCACCCTTTTATATACTGCTACTTATTAGAAGAGTATAATATGAAATGATAAGAGAGATGGGAGAAGGGAAGTGGACGTTTTCGTTTGACTTTACCGTAATCTCATCGATACTACTACTAGTATAGATAAATACAATTCATTTTATAAAAAAAATTGGAGAGAGACAGGGACTTTGTGCGTTGTCTGTATTTTACCAAGAAAATTCGTGGAACCTAAAGCCAGCCGGCATTCAATATGTTCACATTATTATTATTCACCAATCCTCTTCATCTCCAGTTATATAACTATGTAATTTATATTTAACATATTAAATTGATCTAAATCTATAACTCAGTTACACCAATAAATGGATTGATACTAACAATCTGATCAATTTTTCAAATGAATTCAGTTATATACATAGTACTCTGTATGCAATTTCATTATTCCCACTTTCCTTTTTTTTGGTTGTTCAATTTTATTATGCCAATTTCATTTTTGGAAATAATACTATTCACACTACTTTATCTCCACCCTCCAACCATCACTTATTTACTCAAATTGTCACTAACTTTAAGGGGTGTTTGCAAACTCTATAAAAAAATTAAAAACACTCCTCAAAAGTAAAAGTTGTGAGATGGCAGCTTTAAAAAAAGTGATTTTGGAAGCATTGTAGAGTTTGAAAACACCCACTTATTTATAAACAATCACTTTACCTATAAATGGACCCCACAACATTCCATCATACCCCAAACTTATCTACTTTATACATAAACTAATCAATATTCATTAAAACTCGTGCCCGGAGAAGTGGGCATAATAAAATTGGACAGAGGGAGTACTATTATAAGGAAATTCCGTCTTACGAATTGGGCACGTTCTCTCTTATTTAGGTTCATTCTTAGTTTTTTTTTTTCTTTTTCGACGGATCCAAAATTTAAATTTTGGGGTACGATAAATAATCAATAAGAGAAATCGTTCAATATGTATCTGTTGTGTGTCAAACAATTGTTCCACGTCGGATTAGCATTGAAGAATTATTGAATATAAAAGGGGGACTAGTATCTCTATTGATATGAGGCCTTTTGAGGAAAACTCAAAAGTAAAGTCGCAAGGGTTTCGCCAACCAAATCAAGTGGAATACTATAGGGGGTTATCAATTTTCAATAGATTTTTTTTTAAAGGGTTAAGTACAACGACTTTTAATTTTTGTCTCAATATGATACATTAATTAGCTTTTTTTTTAAAATAATGCAGTTTACCTGAAAAAAAGTTATATTAAAAAGTGATATAGATGATTCCCTCATATAAGATTTTTAAAGTCATAAAAATTATGCATCTCAATTATAATTTTAAATACATTAACTAGAATAACTACCTATCTCAATTATAATTTTAACAAAATAATTTAATTATAGTTTTTTTTTTCTTGCTAATATCCTTACTTATTGATATTGTTTCATTTATATACTCCGTATTTAATGAAATACATTTTTTTTTTTACATAGAATATAAAAGGTTGGTACATTTTATTTAGGAGGTACGGTTATAATCTATGTATCCGTCTCTTTGTGTGTGTATTTGTGAGACACGATGATCCTATTTAAAAAAATGAAAAATGTATGACTAAAAACATGATTCACATTTCATTCATCCACAAGAATTTTTAAGAACAAAGATGAAAAGTTCCAAATTTTCATTCAATTATCAACGAATTATAAGAATTTGTAATTTTTTTCGGCATGAATCAAAGGATTCATTCACCTCATACAAGCTTTCACGTGTAAAAATCAACACAGTAATTTGTGTTCAAATTTGTGCTCTGGGATTAGAATAAAGACAGATGAATTATTTTCTCTTAACTTGATTAAAAAAGATTACAGGTAGCTGAAAGAATAAAATAGAAAATATTTGTGAATTAGTTATTTAGGTTTGACAGTGATACCCCAGCAGTGCACATAAAATGTAATAGTAATAAAATAGATGGCGTAGGAATTAGCGTTACGTGGACGTGTTGTTTTTTGTTTTTTTACAGCAAGTTGGAAAAATTACAGCTGCCCTCAGCACTATTTTAGAATACAGTTATCCCTTCCTTGTTTTTATTGCAACAAATAGGGAGGGTTCTTTTTTAGTATTCTCAAATTTTCTTTCATCTATGTATTGTAGCCTAGAGAAGAGAGTGATGGGATTACTTTTTATATGGGGTCAAGGGAGACTCGTCTCATGAAATGACGGTCTCACCCAAAATAAGTTCATAATAATAATAATGTGCGTCCCTTAGGTATGTTTGTTATGAGATTTTAAGTTCGAATTTGAAATTTTGAAATATAATTCAGGTTTTACTTCAAATTTAGAATCAAGATATTAAAATTCTACTATATATTAATCCTTAAGAAATTCAAGCCTATAAATATATATACACTTATAAATTTTATGTCATAAAGTTAACTTTTATTTTACTTAAATATCAAAACAAACAAGTCATTAGAATCTTAAAATCCATTAAATTTAGAAATTCAGATTTCTAAATTTCGAAACAAACATACCATTGAAGAATAGCAATATATGTGTGTTTTTTTAGTTTTTTAATAGAAGAAGGTTTAATTTTATGTTAAATTAATGTGTATAATTGAATGAAGTTATATTATTATTTGACGAACTTAACAATTAAATGATTGTGTAATAATTGAATTTATTATATCGTTTTGAGTGATTTTTTAGGAGTGATTTTAAAATTTCAAAGTAAAAGTTGGATCTTTAAACTAAACCCCGATTTTGAAATCTCAAAGGTAAATATCACCTTATGTTTATTATAGTCCGAAAATTGGGGATGAAAAAACAAATGTCGAAAAACCAGAGGGTATAATTATAATAAATCCTAGTTGATCAGAATTTCAGGGAATTGCCAGCTATAGTCAACGTTCTCTTCGCTCTCAAACGAAATCAAATCAAATCAAAATACTCCGGCCGTTCTAACTTCTACTACGGAGTAATTTAAAAATGAAAGATAAAAATAATAAATTGAGTATTAGTGATAGTGATTAGAAGTGAGAAAATAATATGTTAAAATTAAATATTAAATTGAAAGAAAGAAAATACTCCCTCCGTCCGTCTATAAGTTTCCCATTTTACTATTTTGGTCCGTCCGTCTATAAGCTTCCCATACCTTTTTTGGTAAGTACTTTTTCTTACACATCACTTTATATCTTACTTTTTCTCTCTATCTCTCTCCTCTCTCAATTACATCACTTGTACTATATCTATTATTTAATCACTTTTCTTAATCTATGTGTCAAAAAGTAACGGGAAGCTTATAGGCGGACGGAGGGAGTAATATGTTAAAAATAATACTCCCTCCGTCCGCCTATAAGCTTCCCATTTTACCATTTTAGTCCGTCCGTCTATAAGCTTCCCATACCCTTTTTAGTAACCGTCCGCCTATAAGCTTCCCATTTTACCATTTTAGTTCGTCCGTCTATAAGCTTCCCATACCCTTTTTAGTAAGTACGGAGTACTTTTTCTTACACATCACTTTATATCTTATTTTTTCTCTCTATCTCTCTCTTCTCTCAATCACATCACTTGTACTATATCTATTATTTAATCACTTTTCTTAATCTATGTGCCAAGAAGCTTATAGGCGGACGGAGAGAGTAATTTCGAAAGGATCAGATTCATATCGAGCACAAAATTCTAAATTTAAACGGATAAAATTGATCTCTCGAATTAATCAGAAGGGAGGAGTGTGAATATCGTGTCCACTTGTAGGCTCAAAACGGCGATTGTAGTTTGGTTGACCAAGGAAGCGCTTTCAAAACTCCCACTTGAACACGTGGCATATCTGGCTAATCCAATCCATGCCTAATTTAATTTGCTGCCTTGTTTGATTTTTTTCCAACTCATATAACTTCTCACGTTGTTGAGTCGTTGACTTCATATTTCTCACTTTTTTTTCAAATAAAAATAATATAAAAATATACTCCCTCCTATTCAAAATATAAGTCGTTTTGACCTTTCGTTTTCTTTGCAAAATATAAGTCGTTTTGCACTTTTCAATGCAAATTTATTGCATTTATTCTAAATTTACCCTTAAGATCAATAACTATTTACATAGATGTATTTTTTAAAATAAAAATTATAAGCATTTATTAAGGGTAAAATGAGAAGTCAAATATTTTCTTAATATGTGTGCATGAGCTTAGGATGACATATATTTTGAATAGGAGGGATTATAGTATTAAATTTGCATTTCCAAGAATCTCTCCTAGTACTACTTTTTACTACTCGAGTATTATATTTTCCAATAAAGCCGATGGTCAAATTAAGTACTATTTGCCGTGGAGGCTGAGATAAGGGATTAAGACAGCCATAAATTAGAGATAATAAACATCTGTACTGAAAATTTCAATAATTACGGTATTTTTTCAATATAAAATTTTGATATATCGAATTTTTGATATCTTTTCTCACTCCTAATTAACCGCATGCGACTAAAGTAGTCTTTGACAAAGTGGGATAGCTCAAGTGGTTAGAGTACCACTACCTATGCCTTAGATCCTGGGTTCGAGTTATGGGGAGGAGAAAAAAAGGGATGGGTATTTAACTTCCATAAAAAAAAATAAAAACTAAAGTAGTCTTAAGTGAATTAACTTATCTCAAATCGTCTCAAACACCATAATTAACTCACTCAAATTATTTGAAACGATTTTCTTCCCCCCAAAACGAAAAGTCTCATGAATCCTAATGTAGTACATGATGACGAGATCAAGTTTACTACATATATATATTTTGTATTTAACTTCCATAAAAAAAAAAAAAAAACTAAAGTAGTCTTAAGTGAATTAACTTATCTCAAATCGTCTCAAACACCATAATTAACTCACTCAAATTATTTGAAACGATTTTCTTCCCCCCAAAACGAAAAGTCTCATGAATCCTAATGTAGTACATGATGACGAGATCAAGTTTACTACATATATATATTTTGTATGTGATCAAATTCAAACAACACAGAATCAAATTAAAATTAGCGAACAGTCGAACACATGATTAATGGTACCAAATCGACAATTAGTTCACGGCTTTGTCGTTAGCTACCAATTTGCTCACCATAAGCTAAATCTTTTTTTTTTTTAATATCTTATTCCCTGTTCCATGTTATTGACTTATACACCACAATCCGCACACACATATATATTATATTAGATTTAATACAGTATTTTGTTATGACGTCCTAAAAAATAAAAAAATTATAACTACAATGTGACGTGTAGGGAAAAGCTAATTGAAGTGTAAGATCCAGAGGGATTTGGTTGAGTGAATTAAGGTGGTTTCACATGATCATTACGAAATTAATGTGGAAATTTCAGCAAATTGTATAAAGGGAGACTTGGAAAAATATTATGTAAGTCAACAATATGTGCCACACAACAATTGGCCGATTTGCTTTTTGAAAATATATACATTCGATCGTTGACCCTAAAGTCACATTAATAATATCTTGCTCTTAATTTAGTTAGACTTTTCCTCTTTCGAATTTTTATTTTTATTTTAGAAATTAAAGCTATTGCACGCTTAGTATAATTTATTAATTCATCAACTATATGTTCTAATTGCGTATAGATAACTATTTGTGAATACGTTCACATTTAATTGATTGTATATATAAAAATAATACTCTCTCTCCTATTTTTAATATAAGTCGTTTTAACCTTTGTTTTCTTTACAAATTATATAATGTTTTATATTTTCAATGCAAATTAATTATATTTCTTTTAAATTTAATCTTAAGATCACTAAATATTTATATAAATGTGTTTTTTTTTATTTATGAAATGTACAATCATTTTAATTAAGGATAACATGAGAAATAATTTATTTTCTTAATATGTGTGCATGAGCTTAGAATAACATATATTTTGAATGGAAGGGAGTACTACTTTTTTGTTTTTTTAGTTCATTACACAAGACAAGGTGAAAATTAAGTAAAGTTTAAACTAAGGTTTATGTTTATACAAATATTTCCTTCATTGAGTTTTTTTTTTTTAATTATATGTCACATAATCTGCGTATAAATTAAATTATAAGCACATATATTAAACTGTAAAAAATAATCAGATTTTCCTCCAAATTGGATATTAATTTTTTTAAAATCGACTCGATTATTTTCACGATATTGTGACTGAGCTGGTAAGTCAACTTAATAACTCATGGGCAAACGGTACCCATAACACAATTAAATAAAATTATATCAAGTTGAAAATGTGTAACTGGTCTTTCAACACAATTTAATTATAATTTATACGAAAAAAAAAAAAAAACTGGAAAATCGAAACCGCTAGCGGCAATTTAACAGAATGTTGGGAAGCAAACGACGACATTAAAATATGACCAACACACACTGCTTCGTGGTACTTCCCAAAGACTATAATTTAATTTAATGTCACAAAGAAGAAGAAAAAAATATTAGTACACATAGACTTATTAATTGTATGATGTTAACTTATTACACTTTTATATTTGGCCTCTCTTGAGAATGGGTATCTGAGACATTGATGGTTTTGAATAATTTCACACTAAAAACTTGCGATTGTGGCAATTTTTCCTAAAGTGTGATATCAGCCAGCCGCATGGAAGTTTTACCAAGTCAATTGTTGGTTGCCAATGTCACGGTGATGTCGCACTTATGTAAAATTTTGGTATATGTATAAGCTAAAATTTCACATGTATATCTAATTATTCATGAAAAATAAAATATCATGTAGACTCGTAATTTTTGGTTGTCATGTAAGGGGAAATTTTTCAAAATACTACTTATAACTTAGGCGGATTCCATTTTAAATTATTTAAGTCTTCACTTTTTCAATTTACGTTTTAATGTGTTCAATTTACGTCTTGTAACTTAGATCAATTTCATTTTAAATCCTTTAAGTGTGTACCTTTCCAAAATACATTCTAAAGTGTCCAATTTGCATCCTAAGTTACAAGATGTATTTTGAAATAATGAAAACTTAAAGGATTTAAAATGAAATTAATCTAAGTTATAGGACGTAAATTGGACATCTTTAGACGAATTTTGAAAAATTGAAAACTTAAAGAATTTAAAATGGAATCAACCTAAATTATGGAACGTATTTTAAAATTTTCCCTCATGTAAGGTGATATCAATAGCTAATCCTAACCTACCTAAGTGATTGTTAAAGTTGTATCTCATTCATATCTCCTTTCGTCGGTTTCGGTTACGAAATCGAACCGCAACCTTCGTCTATGAGGTTTTGTTTTGTTTTGATTTGAGGGCTTAAAAAAAACAAGTGATTTCAGTTAATCCGTCAGACTAAGGGCATGTTTTGAAACTCTACAAACTGCTTCTAGAATCACTTATTTTTAAAGCTCCCTCTCACAAGCTTTTGAAAAAAAGTGATTCTGGAAACAGTTTGTAGAGTTTCAAAACACGCCTTAAGGGGTGTTTGGAACTTTAATTGGTGGGGTAGAATCACTTTTTTTTTAAAGCTGGTCACTCACAACTTTAACTTTTAAAAAGTGACAAACATTTCCAAGCACTTTCGGTTCAACTACTGATTTTGCCGATTTATTTATTTATTTTATTTAAAAGATACCTAATTTTATCAGCAATTATAAATCATTCATAAAATTAAATATCGACAATATAATATCTTTTTAATTAAAAAAGAAATTGTTTGTATAATTTTTTTTAAAAAATATGATCTTCAGATAAATTAAGTATACTGATGCGGCCAAAATATGTCATCCTATGAGGTGACGACACGTGGATAAACGATAAGTTATTCTCATCAAGTATTTATATTCATTCCACGAGAACGAGATGATTAATACACTCCTGATCATATATTTTGTGAATAACCCAATGGACCTCTTAGGAGCCCAATTGTAATGAAGGTAGGAACATGAAATGGTCCAACTTAACAATAACAAGGAGAGTGGGCCCAGCCCCTTGAGAAATAAATGGAAGAGTGGCCCACAGGCCCAACTCCACCAGGAAAAGATAGGTCTAACCCTCGGCCCATATCATCAGCCCAAGCCTAGGGCTACGTGGATTGAGGCTTGGTCAAATGGAAGTGAGCCCCAATTCTGAGGGAAGTTGGGGTTGAAGAGGTGGAACAGATTCCGTGAATCTAGGGCTGAAGACGTGGAAGGAGATGATGGGCCTTAAACCGAGTCTAGGGCTAGGCAGTTGAGGAAAAAGGAAAAAATACAACCTTTTCTCCAAGGTACGATTTAGAAGTTTTATTATGATCATTTACCGAATACATTAACACACAATTACAATTCTACACACGAACTCACTTAAGATTATTCATCTACACTGATTGAGAATACAAATACTTTTGAGATTATCCTATTTCTGCGAGAGCTTCCTCTTGATTTGGGTAGCTCCGCCTTGATTCTTCCGTGAGCGATATCTGACTTGAGCGTCGAGATTCCACGACGGAATTCCCTCCAGCCCAGCGTGTTTTTGCAGGTCTACGGGAGCTTTGGAAGGATTTATCCGCACAAGCATCACTCGAGAGTTGTAATCCAAATTCGAAGGTTATAATCCAACACGTTGGCTTCATTATCACATCCCGTCATTTTTTAACACAATATATACTAAATATTATGAATTTTAATTATTATAAATATTCGATGTAGTACACGGCATTGATTTAGTGTTTGTTAATTCTCACTCATTCTAATTCTGAATTTAGCTTTCGTGCTAATTGTGAATTCTTTTGTTTTATTTTTCTAACATTTCAAACTCTTTTTTCGTAGCAAAATTTGGATAAGATAAATTGACTTTCAGAGCTCTTTTTTTATTCAGTGTAGCAATTTCCCTTTAAGAAAACAGAAAAGGTACCAATATTTTCGTATTGTACGTTCAACAGGTACGAGTCTTGTTTGAATAATAAAACCCAGCAAACAAAATGTGCTGATCATTTAAAAAGTGGACCTAATATATACGTAGATCTCTTAACAAGTGGGCCTATTCACATACATCGCTTAAGCCCACGGCTATTTGGAGCATGAAATTAAATAGTCCACAAAAAAATTACACATGAAAAGACTGTATTAGTATTACTCTTCATTGATTTAAACATCCAACTCAATTTTAAACCCCTAATATACTCCCATTGAGCCTGCAGCCGAGTCACTACCGTCTCCATTGAGTCACTGTCGAATCACCGTCGATGGTGGCTAAAGTATTGAAAAGAAGATGAAGAAGAGAGGTGGAGGTTAAAGAACTCGGATTAGTAGCGGCAGTGCGAATAGGGTGTGGACAACAAAATTCTAAAGAACTGGGAGGGGTGGAAGAAAGTGATATGAAGAGAGTTTGAGAGATATTAGAGTTTCCAAGTATGATGGGTATAATTGGTAAATGGTAAGGGGTGAACTAATCTATTTAAGAGGTGCAAATAACCGTGGCCTATTTACGAAGAGCGCTTAAGATGTTGGCCTACATACATAAGGTGTTGTACCTACTGAATGGAAATGTAAAACGCATGTCTATAGGTGCACTGTGCACATGTACGTTGAGTGAAGTCGATGGACTTAAGTTATTGACCAAAGAAAAAGTGACTTGTAATTTTATGTAGAGATTTGGATACTAGGAAGTTTAATATAGATTACTTAAAGAGATAAATCGCATGGAGAAAATTAATTCATGCACATAACCAAAGTGGATTTATAATTGGATCATATAGCCACCTTAATTATTTGAAATTAAAAGACTCGGTTAGTTTGTTAAATGCTTATGAAAATTTGCCAATATGTATGCAAGTGTTTTTTGTGTAGCACAATGAAGATAAACAATTCTAAATTTATATCAAGAAAAATGATTAAAAACAACAACTATGCCACAGAGGGGCAGCATGTAGCTTAATGCCATTAAACAGACAGATAGAGATCTATAGATAAAGTCATGGATCAAACTTACATTTGTACAAAAATTGTTCCAACATCTCTACCACCTCGGTCTCCATCAAGCAGCCGATAGGACGGAGCGTTCGTATAGATCATACGGCTGCAGATCACCTGTCCGAGCTTCCAGACTCTGGCTCGAACCACCAAAGCAGAGGTACTGATTCATCAACCTCTTGCTCACCAAACTATGCCTATGTGTCGAGCTTTTACCCCCATCGTCATTTGAGCACGAGGCCTGCGCAATCTCACTCTCATTCTGAACTCCCTTCTGAGTTTCCAACGAACTCTGCGAAGAGAACGACAGTTTTGACAATGAACTGGAACGCGATCTACGCGAAACTGGAAATTTCGGAACTGCCTGCATCACACCATGCATCACACCCGAGGCTAACTTCTTCTTAGCCGTTGGGCTTGGCTCATTGCTCCGTACCGACAGGGCCCGTTTATTTTTACCAACTGACGAAGCTTTTGAATATCGTTGGCGTAGAGGGACCGGAACTCCTTCACAACCCCCATCCACTAACTTCTTCAGCCTGTCTGAACTCGTGTGCTTCGTCTTGGGCCAATGGAGGAGGCGTTTTAACCGATTCATAGAACTGAGCTTGTTGCTTTTTTTCAGACTAAGATTCTCGACGTTGGACTCGTGCTGGCTCACAGGCGAATAGTTAGTGCTCAATTCTACGCTACGACACCCGTCTGATGCATTCTCCAAGCCCGTGTACAAAAATATCTCAACGTCGCTAATCCTAAACGACGTCCCTGGGCTGCTTCCCATACTCTGTCTCTTTATATGCGACGTGATGACTCTTCTCGCTGAATAGTCTTGAGAACTCAACATCCCACCAGCAGACATCAACTGTCGGGTTAACAGCTCCGATGATGCTGACTGTGGTCGTTGCCTTAGGATGTCGAGAGGAGTCATCCCGTCCCCATCACGAATGTTCACATCGATGCATCTCACGGTCATGAGAAGCTCTACAAGGTCGGAATGTATGTTCCCAACGATGGCTAAATGAAGCGCGGTTTTGCCATCGTTGTTTTTGGCGTTGATGATTTCTTCAACATTGAAAACTTTTCCACTTAGCAAATGTTTGAGGAGCTCGATTTGACGGTCCAATCTCCGGAAACCGGGAGTTTGGAAACCGGAAACGACTGCGTGTAGAAATGTTTCTCCAGCGTTGTTTGTGGCTTTGAGCAGTGAAGGCGATGCGAGAATTAGAGCTTCTACGACGGCTAAATGGCCTCGTTGAGCAGCCACGTGTAGCGGTGTGTTCCCTTGAATGTCTGTGGAGTCGATTATCCCTGAAGACGATGTAAGATAATTGACCACCTGTATTTATAACCAGATCATCAACAACAAATTCCAGTTGAAGATCTACAAACTGCATTTCATAATACTGCCATTCAACCATGGTTATCAACAATCACCTTCTATTACACTTATTTTCAACATGTATGACAAGCAATTAGGGCTGTTATTCGAGCCGAGCCAAGTATTTGAAGTTCGAGCTCAGCTCGATAACATTGGCGAGCTAAGAAACGAGTTCGGCTCGACTCGTTAAAGGGTCTAACGAGCCTAATGGAATTAAAAGAAAAAAAATTAGATATCGAGCTTAACAAGTCGAGCTCGAGCCGGCTCGTTAGTAAATCGAGTATCTAACGAGCTCGACTCATTTAACGAACGAGCCGAGCCGAGCTCACGAGCGGCTCGGTTCGTGTAACAGCCCTACAAGCAATTGATCAAAATTACCCCTTTTCTCAGATGGATTAAGCTATGATTAAATTAAACACATAATTATCTTCCTCTCATAATAATATAATGGCCTAATTGCACTAAACTCACCACCAAAATTGCACCTAAACAACATAAATGTTTTTTGTTGCACTTAAATATACAAACTATCAATATTTTACACATTTTCAAGCCTAATTGTTTCCATATAAACAATGTAATTATTTAAAGGGCTTTTTCCATCAAATATTATACTACTCCTAAACACAAACTCTTTCTTTCCCATTCACAAATCCAACACTTAGAATTGAGTTTTTTTGCCTTTCTTTTAACCCATAAAAATTGCAAATTGGGAAAGAAAGAATTCACAAAAACAGCTAGAAATTCTGCTTGAAAATTAGTTAAGTGATTTATGTGTAAAAAATTGTTAGTAATTTGATGGTTTAAGTGCAATTTGGGTATAGTTTAGCTTAATTTAGCCTAATATAATAATACTACCACACAGCAAGAAAGTAGTTAAATCCAGAATCTTGATCCATAACATTTAAAAAAAAAAACAGAGTATAATAAGAGATGAAAAAATAAAAATAAAAAAATATATAGTTACCTGAACTTGACCTCTGGCGGCGGCGGCGTGCAAAACGGTGGCGCCCTGAGCATCCCGATAAGCCAAGGCGTCATCGGAGCAATCCCGGAGAAGCTCCTTCAACAGCCTCAAATTGCCTCCCCTCGCCGCCGCATGAATCGCCCTGTTCATAATCTCCAACTTATACGCACTCGGAATCTCCCCAATCTGCTCCTCCCCCGCCGCCGCGAATCTCGGCGCCGCCGCAAAATCAAGAACCACCCTGAACACCTCCGTGTTCTTGCTCCTCGCGGCGGCGTACAGAATATCCGTCACGCCGTACTCCCCTTCTCCGAACACCAAAAGGGGGTCCCTCTCCAGCAACTCCTGGACGAAATTCAGGTCCCCGGCGGAGGCGGCGGTGTATAAAAGCCACCCGCCGTAGCCGCCGCCGATGAGGGAGTTTTTCCCCTTTTTGATTTCGCATTCGGACAGAAGCTTCCTTGCCACGTCGGAACGACACCTGGCGACGTCGTCGAA
Organism: Galeopsis tetrahit; assembly: GCA_963675135.1. Classification (NCBI taxonomy): domain Eukaryota; kingdom Viridiplantae; phylum Streptophyta; class Magnoliopsida; order Lamiales; family Lamiaceae; genus Galeopsis; species Galeopsis tetrahit. The sequence goes on from OY776120.1 coordinate 4,685,613, forward strand.
GTGCTCTTCGTCGTCCCACACGGTTTCGAGGCGGCGGATTCGCCGGAGAGATGTGAGTTTTATGAGGTGGTTGCCGTCGAGGCGGAGGAGCTCCCGGACTAAATCGAAGTGGCCGTTCGCGGCGGCCCAGTCGATCGGAGAAGCGTACCACCACTGATCGCCGGTGCTTTCCCACCGGAGAGGGAAGTACGTCGGAGGAGACATTGAAATTTTCGAGAAAATCGGATTTCGTTGTCTGAAAACGAAAATTGGGTTTTTATTGGTTTTTTTTTTTTTTGTTGAAAACTGGAAAAAAGGGATTAAATCAGAGAAAATGATTCTTTTATGGGAAAATTGTAAAAGGTGGTTGAATATCAATCAAATGCGTATCTCCATGCTATACAAGAGAATAAATAACCAGATCCTACCACTTTTAACAAAATATTAATTATGAAACAAAAATTAGAAATTGTATTTGTAGACTTTCTTATTTTAATCTTAGTGTGTTTATAGGTATTAAAGGAAAAATAGATAAAGTAATATTAGAAATTGTATTGGTAATTTGGTAGACTATTTCTTATTTTAGTCTTATATTAAAAAATTATACACAAAAATTTGGATAAATTTAGTCAAAATTTCTGGGTTAAACATGTGTCAACTTTAATTATTATTTTTTTTCGCTCTCAAATATTATCTTATTATATAACTAAAATTATGTTACTATAAGATCAAAAATTTATAATTATAAGGTTAAAAGTGTATTACTACATGTTTGGAAATATTCTGGACACTTTTTTTTTTTTTTGTGAATTTAACATATAGTAATAAACTTTTGATATTATAGTGATAATACTTTGATCTCGTAATAAATCACTTGTTTGTATCTGCAAATTTTCCGAAAAAACCTATGTAAATTATAGTAATTGGTTTATAAGATTGTTTAATGAGTAGAGAATGAAAATCAAAGTTGTAATGTGTGTTTATATTTGCATTACTATAATTTTAATATAAAAAACAAGTGAGGTATGATTATGAATATGATTCCTTTGCCATTTTTATATTTGTACTCTTATCATTCTTTACTATTTAATCAAGGGGTAAAGCAAAAAGGGAAAGGGTAAAAACATTTGTCATTGGGAGAAATAATTACAATAGTACACTCTAAAATATTAGTTACAAACAGTTGAAGAGTAAGAATTATTACAGTTCTGAAAAGGGAGTATTATAAGATAAACACATGCGTCCATGAGTATTGTTTATTAGAGATAATGATGATAATAATACCACTAAAAAAGCCATCAATTTTGCCACCCACAAAAGGAAATGGGATGCCTAAACATAATGTAAAACGAAATATTAAAATAATAAAAAATGGATCAATTTTATCAGAAAATACAGTTTTAATATTCTGTGACTCTTTCTATTAAACAATTAATAAAGAAGTGTTCTGACTTAAAAATTACGCGTTTAAAAAGGCATTGACAATTTTTCTATTCCAAAATCAAAATGAGGGGGAATGTAATTTTATGATATCGGAAAAAAACAAAAAATCCAGTCATATATTTAAGTCCACGTAAAGAAAAGATAGTTAGGGCCTAATCAAGTATTAGAGATTTATAATTTTGTACTTTTCAGAATTTTGACAAGACTATTATTGTAAATGGCCGGTGGACTGTCCGAATAGGTCACTGACCCACCTAATATCCTTCGTCCTATTAAATAATTACATTCACATTCTTAGATGAATTAAAAAATACCTAATTTTAGTTTGATCAAAATAATTGTCGGTGTCACATTATTTAAAAGTAATTAAGCATTTTTTAAACAATGACATTTTTTATATACAACAGTAATATTTTATTATTTTAGAATTGATCAACATGCATACACTAAAACATGAGGTTACGGATGCTTTGTGCGGGTAAGTATCACCCAAAGGGAGCTTTATCACAAAGGAGGTCTACAATTGGATACACAAACAAGAGACGAGTCAAACCATTGAGAATGACAACATGGGAGCGAGGTTACAAGCAAATCTAGAATAAATTCGTCACAAAGTTGTATCTCATGATTCTCACGATAGGAGGGAACAACAATTGCATTATATCATTCGTTTTTCCTCTTTTCACAATTGAAGGAGACAGTAATATCGTTGTACTTCGATTTAATTTGAAAATCTTGAACTTGTATTGCTATTTTGTATTGATCTTGTTAAAAAAAAAAAAAATACTACCTACCTAACTAGTTCATAAACTAACTTAATGTATAACTTTTCCAATAATTTCTTTTTTTTAAAGCCTGCATAGTAGCGGAGAGCCGGAGACCACTATATAAACGAAAAAATACTTAAATAAAATATAAAATTTCATATATGTAAAAAAAAATCCATAAGCAACATTAATTGCCTCGATAAAAGGGAGCTCTTGGGGAAAGAAACAAAATTGGTGGTATATGTCAGGCTTTGCATTTAGCAGCAGCATTAAAAATTCGATTTTAGCCCAAAAATTAAAGTAAAATAATATACTCAAATCGTAATAGTAATAATAATAAATTTTTAGAGTATGTGATACTCCATGTTGTGTAACAAATGCTCGAGAATAGCAATATGGAGTATAAATGTACTCTATTTCTCATGCAATTTTTTTTAAAATCCTATTCCCTCGTTTTATAAAAATAGCTACATTTTTTTTAGTGTAAAAATTATAGCCACTCTTTCCTCCTAAAAACTCACTACGCAACTTCTTTCAAAAAAAAAAAAAAACTCACCACACAACTAATAATACAGTACATAATTTTCTAATCAATGAATTTTTTTTTACAAGAGAATATAAATTGAGGAGAAAATAGAATAAAACAAATATTCAACGGCGTGGTCAACATCGTTGGCGCCAAAGCCTGCCCGCGAATTTCACGATGTTTTTTAACACCTCGAAAACTCCACTTCCTTTGTATTGTATGCTCATACTGTAATTTTTTAATTTTTATACTAATATTCCATCTCGTAATTATAAACTACCAAACGATACATATGCACATTGGTTTTCCTTTTTTCTTTTTTAATCAGTAAATTAAAATTTTATTCAAAACGGGGAATAAGATATGCTCGTTGATTTATTAAAAATGTTTTGAATGTAGAATAGTTTTCATTTATTACTAAGAGGGTGATTGGTAATTGATAGTTGAGTGGAATGTGGATTCCAAAAAATGAAGAATCATTTGCATTACTCAACTATACCAAACAGTAATGTCTAGATTATGGTCAAACATAATGTAAGTGCATTTAATTTTAATAAAATTCTAATCTCTTTTGAATTAGTAAATTTCAATATAATCCTTGATTTATTTTTTCTGGTTTCGAATTTGTTGTAATTAGCTGCCAAATCATGTTAATTTTCTCTAATTATTTGGATGGTTGTTTCTGATTGTCTTGGAGGGTCACTGTTATATGCTACTCTACATCCATAAAGCAACCATTCTTGAAATTTTGTTAACTTTGTTAGAATATAATTAGAAGAAAACTTTATGGGATTTAATACATTAAATTCTTTATTTTTTTATTATTGCAAAATGTATAGCTGAAAACATGCGACAGTTATCCTTGCCCAAACAATACTAACAATTTATGGTAAATGGATAACACAATTGTATACTGCAATTTGAGAATTAAGCCACAATTTTAATTTGATTCTAATTTAGTGGGTCAAATATTTAATTGATCAATGAAAATATATATATAAATCACTTAAAATTAAATTACATGTATACATTCAATTGTATAGTAGAATTTGTTTAAAAACATTATTTGGCATAATTAGTGAACCCTAAAAAAATCTTGAGAAAATAAGACAAAAAATTTAAGTACGGATTTTAAGTAGCACTACGGAGAGCTTCAATTTGGGTATAATTTAATTTGTTCCATAATTAATCAACCTTGAAAGATATTTATATAAAAAAAAATTAAGATTGGGAGAAAATGAAATTCAAATCCAAGATAGTGATTGAGGTGGGAAAGGGTAATTTAGTCCTACAAAATATTAAATGACTACAACATACTTATTACTCACTTTGTCCAACAAAATTATGTTAATTTATCTTTATTTGTTCGTCCACCAAAAGTACGTTAATTTCTCTTATGAAAACATCATTTCACCTGCTCCAACCACAATTTAATGTATTCAAATTGTTATTTAACTTTATTCATAAAAATCATTTTATTATAAATGGATCCACAATATTTTTAATACCCTTAGCTCGTTTGCTTAGTGAATTTAGAGGGTGAATTAGGTAGGTAAGGGTTTACATACTAACCCACCATCTAAATCCATTAAACAAACAAGCCCTTATTATAATATATATCTACTTTATTTTAAAAGTTTTGCAAAAAATATGAGTATATTTTTAAAAGTTACTACTTTCACAATTCACGAATGTAACAGTGCCTTTCGTCAAATGGAGTGCCAATATCTTGGCACATTCGATTGCTAGAGAGGCCCGTCGTTTCGCTCATTCTTATTGTTGGATAGACCCACCAAACTTTGTGGATGGATTTCCGGATACGCCTTGCGTTTGCAATAATGAAAACTGATTCGTCTTGTTTTAAAAAAAAAAAGTACGAATTTTAAGTAGCAATAGTGAGAGCTTCAATTTGGGAATGTTTTAATTTGATCCATAATTAATCAACCTTGAAAGATATTTATAAGAAAAATTAAGATTGAGGAGAGAATGAAATTCAAATCCAAAATAGTGGTTGGGGGTGGAAAAGGGTAATTTAGTCCTACAAAATATTAAATGACTCCAACATACTTATTACTCACTTTGTCCAGCAAAATTATGTTAATTTTACCTTATTTGTTCGTCCACTAAAAGTATGTTAATTTATTTTATGAAAACATCATTTCACATTTATGCTCCAACCACAATTTAAAGTATTCAAATTGTCATATAACTTTATTCATAAAAAATCATTTTATTATAAATGAATCCTCAATATTTCATACTATGTTTTAAAAATTTGTGTAAAAAATATGAGTATATTTTTAGTGGAGGGATTGACAAAAATATCATTTGTAGTCGGTTACCAACTATATAGGCATTTAGATTTATCTTTTATCATTCCATTCCAATATTCCATACTTTCACTATTGAACCAAGCATATCCCGTAAGGCTTCAATTTAGAAAGATAAGGAAGGGCATGTGAAAAGCAGCTTTAAATCTAAAAGTGTTTTGAAGAATTAAAGAAAGCCAAGATAGAGAGAGGACCTCTTTGCTTTTATCAATGTAACTTACTTAATCCATGTGATTTCAAACTTCCTTTATTTCCCATACCCCCCATGTTTCTCCATTAAATTATTATATACAATACTTCCATCGGATTTTTATTTTATTTTTTTAAGTTGTTCTAATTAACAAGATATAGCAAAATCGTACTTGTAATCTCCCCACAAGAATTAAGAGTTGGGCCCACTAACCTCCTTTTGTATAGATATAACTAGAAGACACAGTACCACTGCGGTCACATGGAGATGGATGAATTGATATTGAAGGCAAGCATGCCAAATGGAAATACTAATCACCTGCAATTTCAGGCTCAAAAATGCAAATATAACAACATGCTACTATGCTTTTAGCAGGATCTTAGAGTTGGTCCCACTTTTATATATGGGAAAATTGAACTTCTGAGACGGCCCGAAGATATATAAAGGGAGCTACTACCTACTTACAAAAAGATGGTAATCTTTATACGGGCCCCCACCCATTTGGGTTGGCCCGGAAGGTGAGAAACAATTACAAGTGGTGGTACCACTCTCTACTCATTACCCTTATCCACCTCACCAATTCTTCCTTTAGCATAACTTAATACTCATTCTGTCTATAAGTTTTTCAATTTTACCATTTTGATTCGTTCGCCTATAAATTTTTTATAGTATCATTTTTTGTCAATATTTTTAATTTTTTATTCTTACACTTCACTATATCTTATTTTTTCTTTCTATCTCTTTTCTTCTATCAATCACACGTGTACTATATCTATTATTTAATCACTTTTTTTAATATCTGTGCTAAAAAGTAACGGAAGCTTATAGATGAAGTAATATTTTCCCCAACTTTATAAAACAACAAACAAACTAACGTACATCTCTCAACTTCTTACACAATAAGCCCAATTACTTTATTGGGCCTTGGAGAAAACCCAAGTCTTATTAGTATTTTCAGTGGGCTGCTCACAGGTACCCCAGGTAAAGGATACGGTTATTCAAACAAGTACGCAGAGCTTAAAAGTAAATTGCAAAAACATTGTAATTTATTAATATAATTATAATAAATTAATGTCTACTGCAAATAAATATAATTCCAAAAATAAGCATACTGAAATCTCAAATTGGACCTAAATAAAAAAGGCTAAACATACTATCAACCCCAAAAGAAAACATAAACATCTAAATCTAAATTATTACTAACAACATAACCTAAACAAGTGAAAAACTGGGTGTGTGGTGGTCAAGCAGCTAAGCTCAAGCGACGGATGCCATGTGTCGGATCAAGTCAATTACACGATTGCTGTGATTCAACAAGATATTACTCCATTAGAATTGCAATGTGCAATAGAAATATATGATACTAGTAATCAATGAGAAAAAGAAAAGTTGTTCAATTTTCATGTTATAACGTTTTACCTGTAACCCCATTCGTTGTCGTACCAAGAGACAACCTTCACAAAGTTGCCACTCAGTGCAATGCCAGCCTTGGCATCAAAAATACTAGACCTGCCAAACACAATTGATTCAAGAATATCAACTACAGTAGCCAGTAGGAGCAATTGAAATACTAGAGTGAATGATTGGTCATTAAAATCCAAAAAAATTAAATGATCACACCTGCTATCTCCAACAAAGTCAGTTGACACTACTTCTTCTTCTGTATAACCAAGGATCCCCTTCATTTTATTCTCCGACTCCTCCCTGCATGACAGGATTATTGAAGAAATTACGAGGTAGAAAGAAAGAAAGAACACAAACAATGTATATACTTACTTGATAGCAGCTTTGATTTCATCGTATGTGGCTGCCTTTTCAAGCCTTACAGTCAGATCAACCACGGAAACATCAACAGTTGGAACACGGAAAGCCATTCCAGTAAGTTTTCCATTTAGTGCAGGAAGTACTTTGCCAACAGCCTGTAAATTAACATATTCATTACCAAAAACAACGTATAAGCAAATGCATGCGATTTCATTTTATAACTTCTTAAGGAACAAAATATTCATGCTCTATACTCAAGTAAAAGAAAGAATATGTGTAGGTAAGCAATGAAAACCAAAGTTGAATACATAGAGTAGATGGCATTTAAATTAAATAAGGTACCTTAGCAGCTCCAGTGCTACTTGGGATGATGTTGAATGAAGCAGCTCTTCCACCTCTCCAGTCCTTCATTGAAGGTCCATCAACAGTCTTCTGGGTTGCTGAATGACACAGAAGAAGCATCAATCAACATGTTCCAAAATCAATGTTTAAAAAAAAAAATCACATCACATGTACACTTACCAGTCATGGAATGTACAGTGGTCATCAGCCCTTCAACAATACCAAACCTATCATTAAGAACCTGCAAGAATATCAAAACATACGATTAGTTATCAAAGAAAGAAAGAACTACTGCTTCTAAAGTGGCATGAAAATACTTTTAATAGATAACACACCTTAGCCAACGGGGCAAGGCAGTTGGTAGTGCAACTAGCATTAGAAACAATGTTGATGCTTGACTTGTATTCCTTCTCGTTGACACCAACGACAAACATGGGGGCATTACCACTTGGGGCAGAAATCACAACCTTCTTTGCACCACCCTAAGATCAGACAAGACAAACCAAAAAAGAAAAAGTCATTCTACTACTCCAAGAACCTAAAGTTCATTGAGCAACACAAGACAATCGAAGATGGCATAATACATCATATACTTCTTGTTAAAAAAATGATAAACCAATAATGTCAACCAAAATAAGAAAAGACCGTAAACCTTCATATGTGCAGCTGCCTTTTCCTGGTCGGTGAAAACTCCAGTGGACTCCACAACATAGTCAGCTCCAGCCTCACCCCATGGAATCTCCTCCGGGTTCCTATTCATCATACGGAAAAGTCAATTGCATAAATAAGATTTGACAGCTAAAATTTAAAGCTAACAACGTGGATAAAGGAAGATAAGTACCTAGCACCATAGACACTCACTGGCCTATCACCAAAGAGCAGAGTTTTTGAATCCTTGACCTTTAACTCATGATTTTTCCATTGACCATGAACACTGTCATATTTGAACATATATGTCTGCGGAAAACGTCAAGGAACCATAATTGAGATTAAAAAAGTTTCTATTACTCAGCATTAATATCATAATTCTTGCAAATACTCATCTCAAAATTAACAAGTATAGATCAGCGGCAATGCAGGGTAATTTGCAGAGATCTATATACTGGAAAAGTGTTTTAACAAATAAAAAATCGGAAAATCCAAAGGCAACAAGCAGCAAATATGACAGATGAGGAAAACAAAAATAGAGAGCATGCGATCGAGAGAGAAAATACCATGTAATCAGTAGTGATAAATGGATCGTTAACAGCGACAAGCTCAATATCGTCACTCAGCAGGGCAACTCTGGCCACCAAACGCCCAATCCTTCCAAATCCTAATACGAAACACATCAATTTTCAAATTAATTAGGTATAACAACGCCTAATTTTACCAAAACAAAATCAAAAGGAAGAATGAAGCAATACCGTTGATTCCGATCTTAATTTTGGCCATGATGAATGAAAAATAGAGAAAATGAAGAATATCTGAAAGACAGTGAGAATAATGCGTACTAGCAAGGGTGTGTGTAGTGTGTGTATTTATAGGTGTAAAAGAAATAGATGGCAGGTGATGAGCAGCAGTCGGTTGAGGCGGAAATGTCGAAAGCTGAAAAGGAGCGGTTTTCCCGCGAATTTCAGGTTATGCTGTAAGCTCTAAAATACGTATACTGCTATTTGAGGATTATAATAATTTCTCCATAATACCCAAATTATGGATCCAATACATGAGTCTTACGTGGACACTGACTTTCTTAAAATAGCTTATAGCATGTTTAAAAAATTATAAATTCTCAAAACGTGTGGTTTTTTTTAAGGCAACTCTAAAAAAAAAAGTACTACAGTATTTGGCAAAATATACTCGATCCTTTTTTTTTTAATCGTTATTTACTAGTATTATGAGAGATAATTGATAACATTAAAGAATTTTCAATTTTAAAATGTTCAAATGTTTTTTTTTACTATTTTACAATATTGACCAGCACTACATACTCACAATTACAGCTTGAAAATGGGGCAAATCTGAGCAGCCGAGACAGTAGGGACGAGTACAAATTGTTGTAGAAAACTTTCACGCCGAGAAGAGCCCAAACAATCGTATGGAAAGCTATCAAAGGCAGATTAGCAACGACGAAAAATTCAAGGAAGCGAGGGGTCAACATAGCAAGAGAGGTAGCCATTTGCAGGTTGTGTGGAGAAAAAAAGGAAAAGAGTAATCGTCTGTTGATGGAATGCAATGCAAAACTGATTTGGTGGGAGTGTCAAAAATGGCTCAAGGTTAGCGTGGTCTCTCACAACACATTGATAAACCACTTTTTGCAATTTAGTGAAGTACTAGAATAGGATAAGTTGTGAAGGAGAATAGCCTCGAGTTTATGGATAGGAATTGTGTGGGAAGTTTGGAAGTGCAATAATTCATTACGATTTGAAGGTAGAATTTTTTTTATTTTTTTAAAAAAAAAATAGGTAGAATTACAGATAGAGAATAAATTACATTTCAACGCCCCCACCTATCCATACAGTAAAGTTCTACCAAAAGATCACATTTTTCAAACTCAATCGTGAGAGAGTGGAAGGATCATCAATCAAGCCAACATTCCTTGAAGCTCCGCGATCTAAGAAGATAGCAAATCGACTCCAGAGAAGGAACAGATTGTCGCACACAACGACTCGTGCTACAAACCTCACAAATCATATAAGAACGGACCCAAGGGCTAACAGCTCCAACTGGCATAACAAAGTGCCGCCATGGGAAACCCGTTAACGGGAAGAAAACCCATCTCATCAGAGAGGAAACCATAACAACTGGGGGAAAGTAAAATATAGTAGACGAAAAATAACAACGTAGGAAGAAAAAGAAACTAAAAAAATACCAGATCTAAACTAGGAAACAAACTAAAATAACATGCAGAAAGCATAAAAACGAAAATAAAATGGGATCAAACAGATGACTCACCCGATCGGCCACCGTGGCTCCGACGGGGAGATTCACCCATTGATCCCAACTAAATCCCTGAAAAATCTGAATAGAGCGGCAGTGCGGCGGCGCTATCGACGGTGCGGCGGCGTTACAGGCAGTGCGGCGGCGCTACAGGCAGTGAGTCGGCGCGACAGCTTACTTCTATGCAGAAGGAGGGCGACGGATTATTTTGGCGGTGGTTATTGTTGATGAGAGAAATTGGGTTAATGAAGGAGATGTACTGAGTTTCTAGAGAGAGGCCGTTTTGAGAAAAGATTAAGATTAATTTGTGGTTTTGGCCGGATGGGAGAAAGCTGATCATACCAAATTTTTCAATAGCGCATGAAGTTGTGACCCACTACAATGTATACATTAAGACAAAGTAGAAGGTTCGGTATAAGGAAATTCTATGTGATATGAGTAATCTATAAGGGTATTTGTAGTTTGTACTCAATTGATAATGCAAAAGATTATTGTTAAAAAAAATTAAATAAGAGATAGTTTTTTTTTTGACAGAAAATAAGAGATAGTTAAGTATGCAATAGAGGCACATTTCAATTTATTTATTTTGAGTCTTTTAAGCTGTACTTGAGAGATTGATTCATTAATATTTATCACAATTTATTAAATTAAAGAACTTATAAGTTTTATTATTTAAACATTTCTAAAACTTAAAACCAAGTTTCTAAAACCCATGTAACACGTTTTTTGCATACGGGAACTTTAGGGACTATCCCCCTTACTTTTAATTTAAGATTTCATTCACAGATCACATTGAAGTGAACGTTCACTTTATTTAAAAAAAAAAAATTCAAACTCAAATTTTAAATGTTCGATACATAAAAACAAAGATCAATCAACTGTTTTATTTATTGAGCCCTTAGGTTCTACACCTTTCACTTTGCTTCATGATAAAATCGGTTTCACAAGGATATGCAAACATATATACTGAATTAGGGGAACACTTTTTTTTTTTTTTTTGGTTAACAATAGCTAGTCAATTTTTTTGATGCCACGTTAAGTGTTTCGAATTTAAGAACTATAGAAGAGCATACTCTTTCAAGCATATACCATTAGGTCAATTCTTTTGAGTTAACCATAGCTAATCAATTAATTAAGCTAGCATATTCTTAGTTAGACCCTTCTCATAGTATCAATGTGAGGAAATTGCACTTTTGGTCCCATCAGCCATGCTCCCTCGTTTTTTTGGTCTCATGACTTTCAGTTGTAGTCCTAATACGATAAATTTTGACAATAGTGATCCCAATATTGTGCAAAATTTGTAAAATTGCCCCTGCCCCGTTAACTTTTAACGGAAGGACGCACATGCAAATCACGTGGCCGTCGGTCGTTATTTTTCAAAGTAAACCAACGTCAACACTTAACAAAAATTCCAAATCGTGCCAGGACCCTAAATCGTGACAAAAATTCCCAAAGTCGAAAAACCAAAATCCCCAAATTCCAACAATGAATTCGTGTGTAATCGACGGCGAAATGTTGCAACATAGGCGTAAGATGAAGAAATGTGTACCCCACATTGTAAGTTTCGATTTCACTTCCTTCATTATTTTGCTTACAAACATTAGTTTCGATTTTTGCTCAAGAATGAAGTTACCTATTAGTATGTTCTTGCGAATGAACTACTTTGGTTGTATTTGCTTACGAAGGACATAAATGTGAACGAATGTGGTTGTTTTTGTTCGATTTTAAATGGATTTTCACTGTAACTAGTGAAATTAATTCTGATTTTTCAAGTTTCTTCATTTTTTAAATGGGCATTCCCTGTAACTCGTAATTTGTTGATTTAGAGGTCATTTACGTGATTATTCCGTTAATTGTTCATGAGTTTGGAAAATATCATTAGTGTTTTGGGATAAGGCCTATTAGGCCAAGCACTAGGGTTGGGAGAAAAATAATGGTAAATTTTTTAGGATTGATATATATGGTTTAATGAATTTGACTCAAATATGTATCTCATTATGTTGTTTTGTTAATTATATAGGAAAATATAAAAAATGCATCATTTATGTCTTCAAAGGGCAAGGTATCATTCTAAATAAAGCTAACACATGTGCATTATTTGGTCATGTGTGATTTTAACATAAGCCATAATTTGAATTTGTAAAAAGACATTGAGTGGTGAAAATGTTGATTCAAACACTGCAAGGGTTGTTAAAATCAGGACACTTGCACCAATGAGTTTTCATCCCTAAAATTTCATTGGTTCAGGATAGGGATGGCAAAATGATCTGCCCCGAAGTCGACCCGTCCTACTCTGAGAGGTTTAGATCCGCCCTGCCCGGCTGCCCCATCCTTAAAACAGGGCAAATCTGCCCCGCCCCGCACGCAGGGCAGACATGGATATATGTATTATAAAAATCTGCCCTGACCTGCCCTGAATGTTAAAAAAAAAAATTATATTAATATATATTAATATAAAAATTATTTTTGATTATTTTGTTTGTTGTTAAGTATTTTGGATATGACTTACCGAATTTCTAATGTTTAATTTTAATGATTAATTTAATTGTGGATTTTTAATATTTATTTTATTGTTTAATTTAATTTAATCTGCATATTTTACTTGGACTTTTGGAGTGCATGGGGCAGGGCAGGGTAGGGCAATGACTTGCACAGGGCAGGGCAGGGCACGAAATGTTGCCCCACAACAGGTCGTAGGGCAGGGCAGATACTTATGAACGCAGGGCAGATTTGGATATTTAACTATGTGTCCTGCTCTGCCCCATTGCCATCCCTAGTTCAGGATTAGTGTCTTCTAGAGATACAAGTATGCCACCTCCACCATCTAACAAAATGGCTTTCGGTCCAAATACATTCATTGGATGTAATGTGAATGTGGGTGCAGTGGTGGTTTTACAACTAATAAGGATGGAATGAGAGTGACAATTTCAGAAGGTAAGAAGTTTGTTACAATGTCTAGCTTAGTGGAGGTTGATAATGAGAAAAGGGCTAAAGGTAGAGGGAAGGGAAGGGGAAGAAGAATTAGTTAGATGGAAACTCTGATTTATTTGTTTGGACTTTGTTTTGTTTTAGAAGTTATTTGATTTTATGAGACTTTGTTCTTTTGGATTGTTATTTGGAATTTGTGGGAATAGAGACTCTGTTTTTTGTTATTTGCATGTTGGTATTATTAATGGAAACTCTGTTTTTTTTTTTTTTACTTGAATTGTTATTTGAATGTTTCTTCATGTTTATGTGAATGTGAATGTGAATGTGATGTGAGACTCTATTTGATAAATAAACAACAAACAACATTTCATTGAAAATTGCCTTGAAGTGAGGTTGTTGTTATAGTTATATTACATTACATGCATAGAAGCATAAAATTAGGAATACATATTAGAAGCACAAACTTAGGATTACATTCACCCTATGAACTTGAACATCATGGATAGAACACAGATTATCAGGGTTTTGGTAAGAAATGTTTTCTCCTTCTTTAGCTGTTCAATTTGTCTAGCTTAAAAGACTATATCTTATTCCAGTTGGTCAGAGTATACTTCAACATTTCTACTGCTTGTCTTGCATGATTCAACTTGTTGATGAGGTCTTGGTTTTCAACCAAGAGTGAGTCGATTCTCCTCACCATGCCCGTAAATATTCTGTGTGGATACATTCCTTGCCCAACGATTTCGTGTTCATCGGCCCAAACAAAAAAAAATAGCATCCAACACCATTTAGTGAATCTGAACAGGTATAGAACGGTTTACCTCTACTTTTTTTCTTGCTTTGAAATGCACGTACGAGCCTCTTTTCCACAATGGCATTCCACATTTTTCGTCTTAAATGTGGAGGATGTGGACATAATTTTTTGTGTTTTTTGTTTTGTGTGGTTGGGTGTAGTCGTGTAGATGATGCAAAATATTGAGGTTGGAGTGTGTATATAGATGTAGTAAATTTTCCCTCATATTTGGTACCAATTTTTCCTCTAATTGTATTAGAATTCAAAATGGACGCCAACTTTCGCTTGGAAATAGAAAAATATTTAATGGGACAAAAAACGCTGACAGTTAACTCACGGTGAGACCATTATTGTCAGAATTTATCGTATTGAGACTACAATTGAAAATCATGAAATAAAAAAAACGAGTGTGACTGGTGAGATCAAAAGTGTCATTTCCTCATACCATGCATGGCTTGGAAGTACACCTTCTCGCTACATAAGGATGTAAATTCTTGATGTAGTCTATGAGACTTTTTTTTTTCTTTTTTTTCACATCTCTTAGCAAGAGGGTTTTAAACATATTGACAACAATATTGTAATGAAAACAAAATATTAAAATAAGTTTAAAAATTGTGAAAGATTGTGTATGTATTCTTTTCTTTTTAAAATTCATCATTTCTTTAAATTCAATAAAAATCGATTTTTTATGAGTTTTCTTGTTTAAGTTTAACTTATATCAACATTAACACTGCTAGAATTCAAATTTCTTTAAACGCGTTTTAGTTAACAGAAGAATACAGCTTTTATTTTAATTAAAATTTAAAATGTATAGATTATTAGTATGTGAATAAAAAGAGCCCGATTCTATTGAATAATGAATAGTAATGTGAAAAAACTTGCTCTTTCACCTGTGCTGTGTATTACGAGGGGGAAAGAAATTATATTATTAATTTTATATTATATATTTTAAATATGTATTTATTTTGATTAATTCAATTATATATAAACTCATATATATTTTATCTTGCATTTAATATTATATATGCAAAATAAATTTTCTTTCAAAGTTATTTCTAAACTATAAATAATACTCGTGTTATTAAATATAATGTACTTTTAATTGTGGATATTAACTTAATTTTATATGAAAAGGTTTTGATACAATAAATGTTTTAACTTTTAATCATAAAAATTTGTATGAGATGTTCTTATACCAAACTTGTTCAAAGATTGACAGTGATATATATTCATGTTTTAATTAAATTTGTGATTATATTTTAGAAGAGTGGTTAATTAATATCACAGTCTATGTGAGAGTGAACATATAGAAGACGGTCTTCGAAATTTGAACCACTATAAATTTATGTGTTATTTATCACTTTGATATATGATTATCATTCATCTAATTTGTCAAATTGCATAACGCACTCGATCAAGTGAGCACCAAACACAATCGATATTAAGTAAAATATAAGTTTTCTAATCAGACAATTATAATTTAGGGCCTACATGCCACACTCAACTTATCATGATAGACAATTGTCCAATCGACCAACTTTCTGTCGATTAATGAGCTAGTTATTAGTGTTAGCTAAAACATCTCACACTCAACAGCCTTACATATCAATTGATTTAATTTCACTAAGTCCGCTACTCAACTTTCATAAAAAAAATCGCTTAAGACTATGTTTATCGATGGCCAAGCAACCTGGTTGTCCATATAGGACAAAAAAAAAAAATTGAATATTAATCCATGACCATGGTGGGCTGACAACCAAGAACAACTCAATGCTTGGATGAGATATTTTATCCCAAAAAATCTAAACATGTCATGTGTCAGTTTTTACTCGTTGGTTATATTTTATTTAGATAATTTCCGATTTTCACTTATTTACTTTTTAAAAAAAATACCAAAATTCATAAAATTAAATTCTCTATAAAAAGATATCAATCTTGATATGTTTTGGATCACAATTTCATACACTCCCTTTTCTCTTCTCCTAATTTTTTTCTCTTCTAAATTGTGTTAATTATCCTTATTTGCATCTTCTGCTTTGTTGTAATTAAACATTTATTTGTATTTCAATTTTTGTAATTTTAATTTTATTATTGAATGTTGTAATTTTTTTTAAGTGTATGGTAATTTTTTATTATAGCTATGAATTTTTTCATATTATATAATTGTATATATTTTCTAAATATTGTGTAAATATTATAAAAAATTAATACTAGATATAATTATTATATTATAAAAGAAATAATTTATTAAATGTTAGTTGTGGTTGTGATGGTTATAGATAAAGTGTGAAAAAATATAAGTTTGAGTTGTGGTATAAAATATGTAGGTGGAGGAGTGAAAAATAAATTTTATATTAATTTGATGACCCGATGATAATCGTACATGGATAAACATGGTCTAAAGCCACATCTTGATGGTCATGTGTTGGTGCTTGGTTCTCCTACGGCATATTAATCTTTCCTGTAATTATTATTTTTATGGTGTTCATGAAAGAAATTTCATCATTTAACTTTCCTACATACCGCCTCAATAATTGAGAGACATAGGTTTAAAAACAATTTATTTCAGTAGAAATTTATTTTAGAGCATCACACAATATAACTTTTAATCTCAAATGTATATCCTTATTTCTATTTCTATTTCTATTGTTCATCATTTCATTCACATCCCTAATTCTTTATATATGTGTTTCATTGATATCGGATGAGATTGGAATTTATGTATATTCTGTTTTAAACACGGAGATTAAAAAATACTTTATTAAAAAAAAGGTAATTTTTATTGAAACAGACAAAAAAAAAAACTTTCACTCTGGAGTATAGTACATGAAAATGATGAAATGGACGAAGAGTTATAGCAGATATCTTAGATATCCTATTCCTATCTAACATCGGCTTAATAAGTAAAAACCATTTTATGGTTTGCATGGAAATAACTTTATATATATATTATAAAGACAATACTTATATTTATATTTTAAACAATGAAATTTAAAATATTTTATGACAGTCATATTAAACTTGCTCAAAACATACTCTCTTCATCGTTAAATTTACACAATTTTTCTTTTTTAATTTGTCTCAATAAAACATGTTTAAACCATTTAAAATGTGTTTAGAATTTAATTATATAATTAATTTTATGCCTAAAAGGATTCAAAAATATATTTTATGACAATTTGTATAAAAATAAAACAGAGAATAGTAATTAGTTGAACAAGTCAATACACTATTAACTAAATTTAGTTTGTATTAAGAATTTTTCAACCCGCGTAATACGCATCTTGATCTAGTAATACGCAGGACCTAGTTACTTTTTATCCAACCGTATATATAAATTAACTCGTTTATTTATTTACTTTATATGTAAAAGTTTATAAGGGCGTTCCGTTCCCGTTTCTGTCTGACTCTCTCTCGTTATTCCGATTTTCTCTCACATTCCGTAATTAGGCTTTTTCTTGTTCACAACTCCTCACTACATACACACGTATCCCTTTCTGTTGAGCCAAGTATCTATCTATACGCTATACCTACACTATATTCTTCATCGGTCAATTCCAATCATATGTTTTCGATTTCATAAATACCCTTTTTTTGTTAACAATGCTGCCATTCCTTATTCACAAGGAGACGGAGCCTATTTCTTCTTAGATAACAGGTGTGTGTTGTTCAATCATATTTTTCCTCTTTATTTCTTCCGATTATGATGAAGTTTAGGTCTAATTTCTGTTTTTGTTGGGGGTAAAAAGTGAATTTGTGGTGTTTTCGTTTGGTTATTTGGGTTTTATTTTGGATATATAGCTATAGCTATAGCTATGGCGTTGAACGAACAAGAGAATGATAAGGAGAAGGAGAAGGAGAATGAGAATGTGTATGATATTGCTGATTTGTTGCCCGATGATCCTTTTAACATGAAGTTAATTGGGATGGAGTTTATTAAGGAAATTAATCTAATTTTGCCTAGAGATCCTTTTGGTATGGATATCAAAATAGAGGCCACTTTTGACATTACTGGTTGGAAAGTTTCCCAGGATTTTAACAACAATGATGATAAGAGGATAAAATCTGCTGAAGGTGATAGTGTTAGGGTTGGGGATAATAGTGTTATTGCTGAAATTTATGTTTCCTTCAAATACAATTGGAAGAGTGAGAGGGAGGAGGTTGATTCTGATTCAGTGATTTCTACGGAGAATAATTTAGGGTACATTAGGGATGATTTAGGGTACTTTGGTTGTGAAAAATATGAGATTGAGAAGGATGGAAATAATGGTCTGAAAGGGAGGTTGGAATTTGTGAAAGATAACATCAACAATGATGATAAATGTGAGATTGAGTACGACGATAATGGTGATGGAGGTCGGAAAGGGTTGGAAGTTGTGAAAGATAACATCAGGAATGATGATAAGTGTGAGATTGAGTATGAGAAAGGTGATGGAGGTGCCGCAGCAACAGCTGCCATAATCTTTGTTGTTCGATATCTTAATGTAGGTGTCAAAAATCTTCTTAGTATTGAAAGCGTGTGCAAATCATTGCGGGATGCTGTCCGAAAAGATCGTTATCTTTGGACAAAAATTCACATAGACGATTACTTGAGTAATAAGATTTGTAACAATGATCTCCTCAAGTTAACTGATAGGGCTGAAGGTGAACTTTGCAGCTTGGCACTTGTCAAGTGCACGAATATCACCAATGATGGTCTGCAGCGGGTGCTCGAAAGAAATCTTAAATTGACCAAAGTCAGTTCTCTTTTCATTATGCTAACTTTTTATTTTTATAATGTCTCTTGGTTATTCACAGTAAAGTAGTAAAATATGTGCTTTTATACAATGCTCAACATTTTTCGTATTATATTTGTACAGTTAAGTGTGGCAGGATGCATGAAACTGAGTTTGGAAGGAGTGTTGAACAATTTAAAGGCGTTCAATTCTATTGCCAAGCCAGGTATCAAACATCTAAGAATTGGTGATATCAAACATTTAAGAAGTTCGGGTGAACTTAGGAGTATAACAAATGAGCACTTGAGAGAGTTGAAGCTTCTGTTGGGGGCAGAAGATGAGGATGCAAAGCCTATCGACTACAAACCAAGATTTTATCGGGAAGGAGACATATATTTGTCTCTAGACGATGAACGTGTTATTGACATTGAAACATGTCCAAGATGTCAGATGTTGAAACAAGTCTATGATTGTTCGACAGAAGATTGTCGAGTAACAAAGACGTGCAGAGCATGCATTATCTGCATTGCTCGTTGCACGCAGTGTGGGTGCTGCTTAGAAGATAAACCTTATGAGGAGGGATTCAGTTTTGAAATTTGTTGTTGCCACTGCTGCCCGATGGGGATGACAAGGTATCAGCTCAGAACCTTATTTCATTTTATGCCTGCCTAGAATTCCATATAAACTCCCATCCCACATTATACCTTATTTCATTTTATGCCTACCTAGAATTCCATATAAACTCCCATCCCACTATAATGTGTGTATCATATTTTAATAGTTTTGGGATTGTGATTCATTTTTCTTTTATATAAAACTGTGTTGCTGACTATGAACCATAATTAAGTAGCTCATGAATCGTGTTTATCTGCTAAGCTTCTGGCAGGATGGTTTGCACGCCGCAACTGTTTCAAACTCAGAAGGGGAGTATGGTTTGCACGCAACTTATTCAAACTCAAACTCTGTTTCAAACTCAGAAGGGGAGTATGGTTTGCACGCAACTTATTCAAACTCAAACTCAAACTCAGTTTCAAACTCAGAAGGGGAGTGACGCATCTTCAACATTCATTAATTACCCACTTTTAAGCCCTTTAAGCCACACGTCTACTCCTTTCATAACACCGGCTGACGTCGGCCTTCTAATCTAGTACATATCGATTTGAAGGTCGTAGGGCAAATGATGCAACTCGATCCGGGACGGTCACAGGAGGAGGGCCCTACTTAGCAAAGAGAAAGAGCTCATTGTGCGGGCTGACACCTCGGTGACTGGGGAGACTAGAGTTCGTCGAAATCTAAAGGTTCGACTATAGCGAACGTTTTCTGGAAGATGTTTTATCAAAGTGGGTAGAGTCAACATGACAAGTCTAGGTCACTCTGCGCGGCAGCTGGTTCACCCGCACGGCTGGCAAGTCAAGCTCACTCTGCACGGGTAGAGTGTCGTAGAGTGTCTATGTTAGTTTCATTTCATGTATATAGTCTCGATGGTTCATCCACAATACATTTATTCATTTGGAAGTCCTGTGGTGGCTAATTGATATACATATACAAGTCTAATGGTAGATTATTACTGGGCAATGCAAAAACAAACATAACTTAAAAAATAAGAAAGTGAGGAAAGGTTTCTTTTTAGCAAAATCATAGAAGAACAGTGACACCCTATTTCAACAACAACATTCCCCGGGTACAATATATATAAATGGTACCACTACTAACACCCCAAAACATGTTATACACACCCCCATCAATTTAAAAATAAAAATAGATAATTGTAAAATGACTAAGTAACCCTTATACAAATTAAAGATAATTTTTTTAAAAAATTGAAAAAATCTTAAAAAATAATTAATTTAAATAAATTAAATATTTTTTTAAAAATAATCTGAAAAAATTAAATACGATCCGAGTATTTTTTAAAAAGAAAATAAATAAATTATTCAAATACAAAATTCAAAAATCAATTAAAAATAAATAAATTCATAATTTTTTAAATAAATCGTAAAAAAATAATTAATTAAAATTAAGAAATTTATTTAGCTTTATTTTATTTTTTAATTTAATATTGAGTTGATTTTTCTTTATTCTTTTATTTAATTTTAAAAAAAATCATTAATCCTTATTTTTTTTATTTAATTTATTTTTCAGATTTTATTTAGTTTTAATTATTATTATTTTAATTTTTTTATTTTTTAATTGATTGTTCCATTTCAACGTTTACACGTAATTAAAAGCGTCAGTAATGATTTTTAAAATTTAGCTGATTTTTTAAAATATTTTCAAAGTTTACACTTAATTTTATTGTATTTTTTTTCTGTTAATTAAATTTTATATATTTTTAAAGATTTAGTTCATTTTTATTAGTTAAGAGGGTTGAAGGGTAAATAGGAAATAATTGGGGTGTGTATAGTAATTAAAATTGAATTTTAAATTTTATTGGGGTGTTATTAGCCCCACCCATATATAAAAGTTCATTTTCTAAGAGAAATCAAACATTTTAAAAATATTTTAAAAGATAATTACAAGAAGAATGTAATATATTATGTACAATAAAATGATCAAGTTGTGGAGATCTATTTTACTATAGCTCTAACCCAACCTAACCATAACTTCATTCTAACCCATCAAACTAACCAATTGTTTAATCCAAAATAAGAAATGAGAGTTGGATGAACCAAAATCATGATCAACTAACACCAAAACAAAGTAACAAACAAGTTTAATATCGCAAGTGAGAAAGAGAAATCGAATTGTTGCTGATTAAGGGTGGCAGCCTAAATATTTGGCCAGCGCTGTTTTGGGGCAGGGCAAACTCGTTCGTCAAAAAATTTACCGACTCATAACACGCCCCACCTAGCATGAGGACTTGCCAAGTCCGACCCATCACACCCGTCTAACTTTTAAATTAATTTTAATATAGATATTATCTTTATTTTGACATTAAATAATCTAAATAAAAATATATAATTGTTTAAAATAGTATTAATGTTCATTTTATACTAAAAAGTAAAAACAACTACGTACAAAAAAAAAATACACAAATATATATATATACATATAATTTTATATAAATACTATAATATTGTTAAATTTATGTATAGTGAATTCGAAATCAGATGGTAAAGAATCCGGTAAAAATCATGATTCATCCCATACCCTCAGGTGTCTACTAATAAGCCCTAAGTGCTAGATAGATGAAAATTGTTCAACTATCAATTTTCGATTTCTACAATCTTGGATTGAATCTCCTATTGCAATCCATACAATTAACAAAATTTCGAATATTTTTAGAAATTTTCGTTTTGGCCCTAATACATGTGGAGAACCCACTACAGACGTGAGGTTTGATTCACCTAATAAATTAGCATTCTCCATTGGACTAAGTGTTCTGCACACATTTTACAGGTTTGATTCACCTAATAAATGAGCATTCTCCACTGGACTAAATGTTCTGCACACATTTATTCAGATATCTCTCCAGCGTGTTCTGCAGGTAGGTACTGGAGCGTGCTGAAAAGGAAGTTTTAGCTCGTGATCTAGCCCTTAATTACTAATCTCAAGTCAGATTTTTATTTACATGTGCGTTTAATTTGGACATATGAGTCACATCAATTATAATTCATTTACTCAATATAATTACATCATAACACTCGAGATGTGATATAATACGATATCATTGTTTAAGAAATAAATCATAAATATAAGTTCAATAATCAAATAAAAGTAGGTAAATTTAATAAATATTATTCATGAAAATGCGTCTAAAATCAGATTATTAATTATCGTGGTTCCTCTAATGAGAAAAATATGTAAATAAGTAATTAATATAATAGTTTAAAGAAATTAAAGCGGTTCCAACAATAAACAAAATATGTAATCAAGTGAATAATAATATATGTAAAAAAATTAAAAAATTAAGGTAAATAATTCGTACTTGTGAAGAAGAAAAGCAATTTGAGTGTGTCCAAAAGTTCCAAGTTTACTTAATTGTGAATTCTGATCGAAAAAAAAAATTAATACTAAAAAAAGTGAATTGGATTTTTTAAAAAGGCTGGTTAATAAGATTTAATATGGTATGATTTAGATAAATGATAATTAAAAAATAAAGTATGTAAAGGAATACGACGGAATGTAGGTGTACTATAATAAAAATATCTATGGTTTTTTAAATCTAGCTCTCACAATTAGAGATACAAACACATGCAGTAGGGTTTTAAAATTAAAATTTTGTGTTTTGTAAACTAGAAACAAATACCCAATTGTTGATTTCATTATCAATGTTTTTTGGGATTATCATAGAACATAAAGATATTCACAACAGCAGAGTAGATCATACAATCCATTAACTCAGAGAAGACAAATGGAATTCAATCATAACATGTTTATAATATTGTTCACATTTTCAACCACTTTGGCTTAACCATCTTCTTTTTGTCACTTGGTCTTTGCTGGGTTTGCTCTGGAACGACAGAGGAGCTTGTTGTTTCCGGTTCTTGTGCGGCAGGCACAGGCACAGGTTCCGCATGTTGGGCTATCAACTCCAAGCCTTTCAAAGACATGACTTCCTCTTGAAGGAAGGGACCATTAAATGGAGCACCATCATCGCCTAAAGGAACTTATGACAGTAAAAACACAAGTCCTGAGACGTATATAACGATGTAAGAAAAAGAGTTCCCTCAACAGACAATCAATCTAGTACCGTTTGGAGCATCATGTGCAAAGTAGACAATGGCACCAGGTACAAAGCCAGCAGTATACAAGTCCTGAGACATATCCTTTAATTGTTTTTTTGGAGGCGTGGTATCTAAAAATGAAAATAGGAAAGTAAGATTAGAGCAAAGATTTAGAAGGGGCCATCTAAAAATGAAAATAGGAAAGTAAGATTAGAGCAAAGATTTAGAAGGGGCCAGAAGAAATCAAAGGTAGTGATGTATAATTGTACACACACATAGATAGAATGATGATTCCGGATGAGCAACCACTTTACTAAGAAGATCAACCAAGCTCTGAATTGTCTCAGACGGATGAAATGAGGCCTCAAGTGTATGATTATCAGGAAAACGCACTCTAATCACCGCCTGCTTGATCAGAAATGATAAATAAGTGATTAACATTCAATAAAACATGCCCTGTAAATAAATATATTCTTAAAATTACAAGAGAACCTTGGTTATCCTTGACCTGCGAGCAGCCTCTTCAGCATCTCGGAGCTTTTTTGTTTTCAAATATTTATCTGCACATGATTTGACAATGTAAAAAATTTAAGAGTTGAAAGATTGCAAGGGATTGAGACTTGAGTATCATCGCTAATCTGAAAACATGATTATCCATATCATAACTACTATGCATGGTATACCTTCCTTTTTAGTTGCCAAAATCCGCATGTAATCCTCTGTTGTAAACTCGAAGAAATCATCTGGCTCTTCTGAACAAGTTAAAAATAAAACAGTGAAGTAGTGAACAAACCATCGATTGATAAATTATTAGGAACTAGCAAAAAAAATAGATTTACCTGCCGTTTCAGAAACATTGGGGGTTCCAGAAGCTGGAGACGTTTCAAACACTCGGATATCTCGTCCATATTTTTCTCTTGCAGCTTCAAGCTTTGCCTAGATAACAAAAAAGAAACAACTTAGGGGGCGTTTGGTTCAAATTCTTCAATGGGAATGAGAAACATTCATAGTTAATTACAAGGAGGATGATGGTTACGTTGTAAGTGTTTTGCTCTAATCTAGGAACAACTGGGGATAAAATTGATTGTTGGTTGAGGATTCGAGGAGAAATGATTATATGAGGGAAGGTAGTTAATCAAAATGGGACTAAGTTAAGCATGCATATAATATGAATCCTCAGTTCAAATCATAGAAAATTTTATCTAATTATTCAGCTGATAGGAAAATTCTACCACAGAAAAATGCCTGCTCAAGATGTTAAAAGATTCAAATGTACAGAGTGTAAGTACCATAGCAAGATAACTGGTTTTACACAACAAAAAAAACATGCACCTCTTAATGATTCTCATTAAGACATTATTAAGTTACACCTTGGAGTATAAAATGGATACTATATACCTACAGTTTATACAAAATCAAACCATTCCATCCGAAAGCAATGATGCTTGAGAAAATATTATTGTCTAGTCTTTGATTTACATTATGATATTATGCCTAGTGTGATTAAAATACCGTGAGTTTTTTTCTAATTTTCCAGAAAAGTAGCTAGTGAATTTTACAACACAGGGAAGCGAAAGCAACAGCACAAATGCAAGCACTTCATGATTCGGACCTGTAAAGCCAAATTATAAAATCCTTCTTTTATTTTTTTAGGACAATCATAAGGATCCTTCTAACAGATCTTAGACCTTGAACAGCAAATAAAGGTGAAAGAAGAAATGGAAGCCCTAATTTGCTTTCGCATTTTATCCACCAAGAATCCAAGATCCATTTCCAGGCAACCGAACACTAAAACGATAAAATTAAAGCAATTGCAGATTTGCACACACAATCTTAAACATCGAAGAGTAATTTACATTCTCATAAACTTATTTTTGACAATCAGTATCTTCACTTTGGCAATACAAGAAGTTCTTCAACACATCCGTTACTGAGAGAGTACATATGTTCAACCGCATAATTTGCGGTAATGAACAGACAGCTAAGATTAGCTAATAAACTCAAAGATGAATTCAATAGTAAATATATCGAAATCAGAAAACTCAAGGCGGAGTTGAAAATGGGAGAAAAGAGGAAAAGTACTGCAATAAATTACCTTAGCTAATTGAGACTCCATTGAAGAGACCGCGATGAACCTTCTCCGCTTCCAAGTTGCCGAAGAATCCAGTGTCATCCCCGTAGAAAGCAATCCGGAATTTGGATTCGTTGGTCTATTTATGTATGTATCGTAGGCAACAAGTTTTGGACTTTGCCGGGTTCTTCGTCCAGGGCTTCCCCCTTTTATAACTTGCTTTCTTTTTGGGCTGGGCCTGCCTCCTATTTTGCTTCCAACTGTAAACTAGTTACTATAAAAAGTTGATTTTTATTTATTTTTTTCAATTTGCGTATTCTTTTAACTTGTCTCTTTTAAATATTTTAAAATTATTTCAAATATTAGTACAATTTTTATTTTTCCCACACAAACATCTTTTTTAATCTTATTCTCCTCATCTAATTAACATAAATTCTTTTATGCAATTGAATATATAGATACGTTTGAAATTCAATATTCAATTTATCAATTTAATAATTGATCTAACACTTTAACTCAATTTATTGGAGTCTAATTTCAATTGTTATTTTATAATATTAATAAATACCTTTTACATTAATTTTTGTGTAAAAATCAAATAAACAATCTACTATGCTATATTTCTTTCAAAACTCACAACGATAGACGTAAAATTTTACGATATTCGTTTCATTCAAGTTAGAATTTCAAATCAAACACTTAGTCTATAGAGAAACGAACAATATTGGAAATATTATTTCTTGATTAGTTGTAGAGGAGATTTACAATGAGTATATATACAAGAGAGAATTAGGTCTAACCTAACCCTAATGGGCTTTATGAGAGAGCCCATAGGAAACTAAGGTGGGCCTATACAATAAATAAGAATGAGAGTGTATTTACTAATATAGGTCCAATATGCCCCCTCAAGATGGAGTACCATAGGATAGTCCAATCTTGGTCATAAGGAGCTGAAGACGAGCACCGGAGAGAGGTTTGGTGAGGGCATCAGCAAGCTGGTCGGCAGTCGAGACATGCGAGATGCGGAGGCGAGCAGTTTTGACTAGGTCACGAACAAAGTGGAAGTCGATGGCAATGTGTTTCATTCGTGAGTGAAACACAGGATTTGAGCATAAGTAGGTGGCCCCAATGTTGTCACAGTAGATGACTGGCACCGGAGAAATCGGAAAATGTAGTTCTTGAAGTAAGGATGTTAGCCATTGCACTTCAGAGGCCGCTGCGGCAATGGCTCTATATTCGGCCTCAGTTGACGAGCGAGCAACAGACTTCTGCTTTTTGGACGACCATGAGATGGGATTGGCCCCCAAGAATACGACATAAGCACTCGTGGAAGTGCGATCATCGTGGTCGCCTGCCCAGTCAGCATCCGTGAAGCAGTGGAGCGATGAGGATGAAGATGGGGTAATGTTGATTCCGACATCCCTTGTACCACTGAGGTAGCGAAGTAGACGCTTGACAGCAGTCCAGTGAGTGACGGTGGGTGCATGCATGAACTGAGATAGCTTATGGACGGCAAAGGCGATGTCAGGTCTGGTGAGCTGGAGATACTGAAGGCTGCCGAGTACCTGACGATACTGAGTGGAGTCAGTGGGAGGGGTGCCATCTGATAGAGTGAGGCGAGCAGAGGTTGATAGTGGAGTTTGGACTGGTTTGGAGTCGATCATGTTGTATCGGGCGAGCAGATCAGTGATGTATTTGCGTTGGGAGAGCAGGCATGAAGTTTTAGAGCGAAGAACTTCAACTCCCAAGAAATAGGATAGAGGACCAAGGTCCTTGACTGAAAATTTTGTACTGAGGTCGGCAGCTACCCGGGCGAGCATGGGCGAGGAGTTGCCCGTCAGTATGAGGTCGTCAACATAAACAAGGAAGTAGGCGACCACCCCATTGTTGTTGTAGACGAACAGAGATTCATCAGAGTGAGTGGGGATGAATCCAATTTCTTCGAGAAAGGTGCGAAGAGCATAGTACCATGTGCGAGGAGCCTGCTTTAGTCCATAGATGGATTTGCGAAGCTGACAGACATAGGTGGGAAATGTCTTGTCTTTGAAGCCCGGAGGTTGAGCCATGAAGACAGTGTCTGAGAGCTCTCCATGGAGAAAAGCGTTGTTGACATCGAATTGGCGAAGGGGCCAGTTGTTGGTAACTGCAATGCTGAGGACTGTTCGCACAGTGGCGGGCTTGACAACGGGACTGAATGTTTCAGTGAAGTCAACACCAGGTCGTTGATGAAAGCCTTTGGCGACCAGACGAGCCTTGTATTTATCCAAGGTGCCATCAGGTTTTCGCTTAATACGAAACACCCACTTGGAGCCAACTACATTTTGAGACGCATTGAGAGGCACTAAGTCCCAGGTGCCGTTCTGGAGAAGGGCATCAAACTCAGCCGACATGGCTGCTCGCCAGTTTTTGTCCTTGAGTGCCTGTGACACACAGCTCGGTTCAATGTCAGAAGTGATGACAGAAGTAAGCCCATACCTCGGATTTGGCTTGAACACATTGTTCTGAGCTCGAGTTACCATGCGAGATGCAGGAGGTCGTAAGGGAGCATTGGTCGGCACAGGGATGTCGGATGTGGTGGCGAGCAGCGGGGAGGTAGGTGGGGTTATGATCGGCGGGGTTATATTCAATTGGTCGACCAGTGTGGGGTGCTGGGGAATGGTAGTGGTTGGCACATGGTCGATCGGGGTAGAGTGAGGTGGCAAAGGTGTGAGAAGAGTGGGCGAGGAGCGGAAGTCAGATGAGGTGGAGGTCGGCAAGAGAGATGGTGGAATGATGGGAGAGGGGGTGGAAAAGGGAAACGTATGTTCAACAAATTGAACATGCCGCGAGGTGTAGATTCGGTGTGTGGAGCGATCAAGACTAAGGTAAGCACTCTGTGTGGGCGAGTACCCAAGAAAGACACATGGAGTAGAGCGAGGATCAAGTTTGTGGGTGTTGTAAGGGCGAAGCAGAGGATAGCAAAGACAACCAAATACACGGAGTTTGGTCAGATTCGGGGGGCGAGCAGTGAGTTTTTCATAGGCGGAGATCATGTCAAGGTTAACTTTGGGAAGGCGATTTATGGTGTATGCTGCCGAGCAGACGGCATAGGGCCAATAGGTGAGGGGCATAGAAGCATGGTGAAGGAGAGCAAGGGCTGTGTCGACCACATGGCGATGGCGACGTTCAGACATGCCATTATGTTCGGGAGTGTGAGGTGGGGTGGTGAGATGTGCAATGCCATGAGTTTGAAGAAAGGGGCGAAGAGCAATGAATTCTCCCCCATTGTCGGAGTAAAAGGTTTTGATTGTGTTTTGATAGTTGTTTTCAACAAGAGTTTTGAATGTGATAAACGTGGGGAGAACATCTGATTTTCGTTTTAGAGGATAAACCCATATGTACTTGCTGAAGTGATCAACAAATAGCACGTAATATTTGAAATTATTAGGAGACAAGACAGGCGACGACCAGACATCAGAAAAGATAACATCAAGTGGTTTGGTGGACACAATACTGGAATCATAGAAAGGTAATTTGTGACTTTTGATACAAGAACAAGAGTTACAATTGAAATGTTTGGAAGGTGCACTGGATAAGCTGAGCTTGGAGAGGGTGTGAGCAAGGATTTTTTACGATGGGTGGCCAAGGCGAGCATGCCAGGTAGTCGTTGTGGGGTGTTGAGTGGTGAAGGCTTGCGGGGAGGTGGTGGACATGTGTGCCGGCCAGACATACAAGTTATTGATACGACTCCCAACGAGGAGAATGCTCCCCGAGAGACCATCCCGCACCTGAAAAGAAGATCGATCAAAGACAATGTTAACATTATTATCACGACAGAGGCTAGAGACCGAGATCAAGTTTTTCGAGATGTGTGGGACAACCAGGACATTCGAAAAATTGAGAGACTCAAGTTGAGGAAACCGCATAGAGCCAGTGTGAGATATGTGTAAACCTTTACCGTCACCAATTTCAACATTGTCAGGCCCATCAAATGGTGAGTGAAGAGATAGGTTGGCGAGGTCGTTGGTGATGTGATGCGAAGCACCCGAGTCAAGAATCCAGTGCTCGGCAGGGTGTGCCGAGGAGGCTGAATGAGCCGAGTACGCCGGGCGAGCACCTGTTCGATTGTGGCGGGGGGTCGATGGATACTGTCCAGGTGGGCGGCGAGGACCAGTGGTTGGAGCAGTGAGCGTTGAGGGAATCTCAGGGCAGGTGCGAGCAGTGTGCCCTGGTGTACGACAATATTGGCATGTGCCAAGGTAGGGCCTTTGCGAGGGCTGGCGAGGACGAGTGTCAGCAGTTTTTGACCTCGAGTCAGGTCGCGAGGAGCGATGATGAGGTTTACCAGCAGTGAGAGCAGAAGCAGGTATGATGGCCGAGGCTGGTCGCGAGGCAAGTTGAACCTCGGTACTGAGGAGCTTGTCGCAGAGCTCGGCAAACGAGATGGGCTATTCGCGAGCTTGGATGGCATTTGCTATGTCATTGTAGGACTCATCAAGGTCGGTTAGGACCTGGAGAGTGACGTCCTCGGCATCAGAGGAAATGCCGAGGAGAGCAAGCTCGTCGACTACAGAGCGAACTTCCATGAGGAAGTCGGAGACCGGGCGAGCACCTTTGGACAGTGAGCGAAACTTGGTTTTTAGGGCAAGAATGCGACCTCGCGAGGGCTTACCATACATGCTCTCAAGCATTTTCCAGGCTTCGCAAGAGGTTTTTGACGAGGCAACAAATGGTATTAGTTCCGGGGACATAGATCCGACCATGGCCGAGAAAATGAGGTTGTCCTGACACACCCATAGGTCGTGTGCCGGGTTTGGAACAGTGGTGTTGGCGGTGCCGTCGGCGGCTGGGGATGTGGACGAGGGGCATGGATGTGTGCCCAAGACATAACCTAGGAGGTTGTGTCCAGTGAGGAGAAGACGAAGTTGGAAGGACCAAGCACCATAGTTGGTGGAGTTGAGCTTCAGGGACATATTTGCGAGTCCCTTGAAGGTGATTGGTGCCGACGATGGAGGAGAGGCAGCCATTGGTGAGAGGGAGCAGCGGAGTGAGGCGTCGTAAGACGGATGGCGACGGTGGTGCGTCGGAGAAGAAGGCAGCGGCGACGCTACTGATGCAAAGGCAGCGGCGACAGTGAGAGAGGAGCGGCGGCGGCGGCTGGAGTATGCAGCGGCGGCGGAGCGGCGGCGGCTGGAGTATGCAGCGGCGGCGGCGGCGGCTAAGATTTGGATCAGGCGTGAGCCAAATGACTCGATGATACCATATAGAGAAACGAACAATATTGGAAATATTATTTTTGATTAGTTGTAGAGGAGATTTACAATGAGTATATATACAAGAGAGAATTAGGTCTAACCTAACCCTAATGGGCTTTATGAGAGAGCCCATAGGAAACTAAGGTGGGCCTATACAATAAATAAGAATGAGAGTGTATTTACTAATATAGGTCCAATATAGTCCACACTTAAAATTATTTATAAATCTATTATTATTGTTCTAAATACATTCATCCATCAATTGATTTAACATAAGAAATAATCTCACTATATCAAAATCTAAAAAAAAAAAACCTTTTATTATTTATAGAAAAAGTTAAAATTCCAAAAATTTAAAGTCATGATCCTTACATCTAAATTTCAAAAGAAAATTATGAGAGGAAGGGAGTATTTATTTCTAAATACTTTCACCTAGGGGTGTAAACAAGTCGAGTCCAGCTGAGTAGTGTTGAGCTCGAAACTCGACTCGATTACCTACATAATTTTCAAAATTAACTTTAAAACATATTTTTTTCTAAAATAAACTCGAGTTCGACTCGACTCGATTACTCGTATATAAATATAAATTATATATTAATGGTAAAATAATAAATATTGTCCAATCTCGATTAGGCTTGCGAGCCTTTCGAGCCGAGTATTTATGAATTCGAACTCGGTAGCTACTCGAGTAGCTCGAAACTCGAGTCGATTTTGATCTTTTTCCGAGTCAAGCACGAGTAGTTCGCGAGTAGGCTCGACTCACTTACACCCCTACTTTCACCAAATAAATTTTATATTCAGTGCACAACATAATAAAATTATAGTGATACTTTAAGTGCGATTAATTGCATATATATATAATTGTAATTAAACTTTAATGAATTGAGTTGAAATCGAAAATTATATTAAGTAAATTGAATATTAAAACTAAGTGTACCTATGAATGATTCAATTCCATGGAAGAATTTGACATAAAATTAACCGTTATAACAAAATTTATCCAAAATTGGAGGATGCGTTCGGACAATTTCGAACCTCTTAAATTAGCTTTCGTTTCCTTTTGTTTTGGACAATAAAATAAAAAAGAAAAGAAAAGTGGTGGCGGTGTGGCCGGCAAATGAGTGCACCAGCGCACGTTAGTGCTCCTCACCCACCATTTCAAAATTCCCCAATCTGTCACAACTCACACGGGCCCCACCTCACATAACTTTTGAAAAATCTCAAAAATCACCACAAACATTTCAAAATCTGAAGCCTTAGTTTTATTTCGGCGGTAATAATTAGTATTAATATATTGACGTTTGTTTTCAGTTTTAAAATCAGTTCTAATTCAAAGTTTTGAAAATTAATTTAAAAAAATTGCCGCTACTGTACTTATAATTATTGTCACATTATCCAACGAAATCAATCATCTCGCATTACATACTCCAATAATTCACACTCAACAATAATATTATAGGAGTAATATTAATACAATTTTGTTAACTAATTTAACATAAAATTAAATTACATTCTACTAAAAAAAATCCAAAATAAACATATTTTACAATTTATCAAGATTTTAAAATGTTATAGAATTCAAAAATCATTTTTAAAAGTCGCTTAAAACAAAAACATAATTTAACTTCTTATCTTTTTTTTGACTTACTATATTAAAAACTGAAACATTGTTTTTAATGAAAAGTGCAATATTATTTTTAATGAAAAATGATTATAACTGAAAAGTGTATGATCTATTAATGAAAAATGTAAGTTATATATTAATGAAAAGTGTATGTTATTATAACTGAAAAATGTATGTTATTATAACTGAAAAGTGTATGATCTATTAATGAAAAGTGTGTGTTATTGTAACTGAAAAATGTATATTCTTTTAATGAAAAGTGTAAGTTATATATTAATGAAAAATGTATGATATTATAACTGAAAAGTGTATGTTAATATAGCTGAAAAAATTATTGAAAAAAGTAAATTTTCTGTAAAAAAAAAAAAATCGAAAAAAAAAATTGTCAAGGTTTGACCGTTGATCGATCAATGGTCAACAGTTGACCGGTCAAAGTCCACTCAAGTATACCGTGTACTTGAGTGCATAAGAGACTCAACCATTCAACAATATTTTTATTTTGTCGCCTCCATGTTTTTTTAAAGGAACTCTTATCGATTTCACTAGATGTACGGGTGTACCGCTCAACCTACATACCATAAACAATGCTATTGCATATTTGTTTTAATAGACGCAACATTTGACATATAACAATTTTAGTTGTTCTTCACCACATCTCTCCTAGATGGGCATGGCTAAAGGCACCCGGATTTCGTATGAGTACATCCACAGAATTTTTTTTTTGTCTAAATGGTGTTGCGAAATGACGTATTTACCCTTCTGTACTTTTTTATAAAAAAAACGCCCGATGAGTACAGCCATCTGTTCCATTTCACACCGGATTCATCATTTCACACCCGAATCATTCCGATCAAAAAATTTCACACCATCACCACCAAAACATCAAAAATCCAAAAAATTCAACAACAAAATCGTAATATGTTCGAAAATTTTACCAAAACAAAGTTAAAATGTCCGAAAATTTTACCAAAACAAACTCAATTTGTTCGAAAAAAATTTCAAAAAAACTTAAATTTATCCAAAAAAATAAAATCGAACATCTTGTTCGAAATTTTTTCCAAAACAAACACAATATGTTCGAAAAAAATTTCAAAACAAACTCAACATGTTCGAAAATTATTCCCGAACTACTTAAAAACCCTAATTTTCCTAAAATGTTCAAAACCTAATTTTTTTTTTTGGATCTGTAACAAAAAAAAATCTCAAACCAACATACCTTTTGTATGACGGTGCCGGCGAGAAGAGGGGGAGGGGTGCAGCCGCAAAGGGCATCGGGGTGAGTCGGCGTCGTGAACGGGGTGCAGTCGGCGTCGTGAAGGGCATCGCGAACCGCCGACGAGAAGAGTGGAGAGGGGAAGGGGTGCAGTCGGCGTCGCGAACCGCCAGCGAGGAGAGCGGAGAGGGGGGGTGCAGTCGGCGTCGCGAACCGCCGGCAAGGAGAGTGGAGAAGGGGGGTGCAGTCGGCGTCGCTATTGTGCAACTGAAGAGGGAGGCGGGCGACGCGATCTGCGATGTGGGCGGCGACACTGTGGGGGAGGTGCGACGTGGGCGGCGACGCTGTGGGGGAGGTGCGACATGGGCGGCGGCGACGGAGGAAGAGGAGACGGGAGAGGAAGGGAGATGGGTGTACGAGAATTTGAGAATTTAAATGATTTTAGGGTTTTAATTGAGAAAGGATAATTTAGGGATTTCCAGGTGGGTGTCCTCATCCATTTTGTGTGTGTACTCATCGCATGGGTTTACTCATAGGAAAGCCGGGTGCCTTTAGCCGCGCCCCTCCTGGATTTATCAAACATCCACCTAAAATGCAAATATTTGCGACACTCGTTCGATGTATGTGAGCTCTTTTAGGTGCCCTATATAATAGGGCTGATCGACAGTTCAGTGAAACTTTCATTTTAATTATAATAACATGTTACGATCACTTAACACTCTCGTGACGCTTCTCCATTTCATCCAACCAACTTAAATCCTAATAATCTCGTCCATCTTTCAATTATTTTCACACACTAACTAAATCAGTATGCAAAAAAAAATAAAAATAGGGACAGTGTTAATAATCAAATCCTTTTATTGAGACAAGAAAGTTGCTTTACACTTTGGACTTTCGGTTAGTAGTTTTGGAAGATAAAGTTTGATACTACTATGTTATATTGAGAAAACGAGACGCAATAGTCATAAAATGCACACTGAGTACTTATAAATATAAAAGAACTGTAAAAATAGTTTTTTTATGGGTATACAATGAACAAACCTAGCATAGTAAATACTCCCCTTCCCCGTGAGAGTTATAAGGTGTTTGCAAACTCTATAAATAGTTTAAAAACACTTCTTAAAAGTAAAAATTGTGAAAGGACAATTTTAAAAAAAGTTATTTTGAAAGCATTTTGTAAAGTTTGAAAACACCCCCTTAATCATTTTAAACGTACTGTTTTTTTTTTAAGCACTTAGTATCTTTTAACTTATTCTCTTTTCTATCTCCATTTATCTTTTATTTTTTCTATTTCTCTCTATCTCAACTATTGAATGTAAATTAATTTTATTATTTAAGTGATTTACATGTGTTTTTCTAAACAATACCACAATTATTTCATTAAAGCACATTAGTTAATAACTATTAAATATTTATTAATTAATTTATTATAAAGTAATAATTGCAAACGGTTGCGGTAAAACAATGTAAGAAAACATAATGATTGCATATATAAAAATTATCTAATCAATTCACCCTCAATTCAATTATTATCGTACGACCCAATAAAAATGAGTTGCCCAACATATTTTTTTGTTTTTACATATTCTAAAGTGATTTGCATGCTACAAATTTAATTTATACAAAAGCTTGAGGGCATGTTTGTTTTGGGATTTTGAAATTCTGATTTCAAAATTTAGTGGATTTTAAAATTCTAATGCTTTTTATGTTTTGTGTTTGTTTTGGGATTTATATAGGATATGATTTAACTTTATAGTATAGGATTATAGATTTTATAAGTATTTATATAGGGTTTGTAAGTATTTATAAAGTTGACTTTTATAGGATTATAGGGTGGAATTTTGAAATCCTGAATCAAAATCTCAAACTGTAACGGGGTGGAGTTTCGAAATCCCAAATCCGAATTTCCCATCCCAAAACAAACATGCCCTAGAGGATTCTATATTGCTCCCTCCCTCCCTCCTCCTTCCGTTTCAATATAACTTGCACCATTTTATCCATACAATTTAAAAAAGAAATGAATTTAGTAATTAATGAAATATGTTAAAAGAAATAAGAGTATTTTATGTGATTTGACGAGGTGTAAAGTAAATTTAGTTAAATATAAATTAAAAGTAAAATGTAATGTGTGCAACTTATCTGTCCATATAAATTATGCTAATTTTTTATATTTTTTTTCACGAGTTGAGTTTT
Organism: Galeopsis tetrahit; assembly: GCA_963675135.1. NCBI lineage: Eukaryota > Viridiplantae > Streptophyta > Magnoliopsida > Lamiales > Lamiaceae > Galeopsis > Galeopsis tetrahit. The sequence goes on from OY776120.1 coordinate 4,721,311, forward strand.
TATCAACTTAAAAAATAAGTGATTTTAGATCAATTTTATTTGATAACATACCCTATGTCAAATTTTAGTTCGATTTTTTAATCGAAACTGCTAGTAACGAGCCATCGGTTCAACCAATCCGTCAATTTACCGATTCGAATCGCCAATTTCGATTTTTTATTTTTTTACACCTCTGCCTATACTCTCCTACCAAACTAGCAAAGCGTAGAAACTAATTTTTGCATAAATATGGACCTTCCCGTAATTTAAAGATTCCGAGGGGCTCATCTTTTAAAAATATGAGGAAAAAATAATACTATAAACCAAAAAACAGAAAGGAAATCTAATCGGAAAACCACAAAACCTCCCGGAAATCTCAGACAGTGAGGTCGCGAGTGGCCGTGGAATGACGATGGACAGAGAGAAGGAGAGAGAAATAGAGCTGGAGAGTGCAATGTACACAAATTGCTTGTTGCTAGGGTTGGATCCAAATGTAATTGGAGTCGGGTCAAACAACGGAACCCCTCGCGTCGGGCTATTCCGCCATTCCAATCCGAAATTGGGCGAACAGCTGTTGTACTTCATCTTGTCATCTCTCCGCGGCCCAGCTCAATCCGCCAAGGTAATTTCTCTTTCCAAGACTTTTCTTCTCTGATTTCCCAAATAAAAATACAACAACACATTTAATTTTTTATTTTATTTTAGTGTAGTATGTAACTTCTTGGATGATCTTTTTTCAGGATTTTGATAAGGTGTGGCCGATTTTTGATTCGGCTCAGTCTAGGGATTTTCGGAAGGTGGATTTTGAATTTTTTGATTTTTTTGTCTGATAGGCATAAGCATAATTTCGTTTTGGATAATAATTGTGTTGTTTTCCTGTGGGAAAATTGATAGGTCGTGCAAGGGATTATAAGTGAGCTGGAATCACAAGGGGCATTGCCCAGGAGCAATTCGAGGGTCTCTTCACTTGCAACTTGCTGTGGACCGAGGTTAGTTTTTATGGAGTTCATTTAGTTGATTTATTATTTACTTATTTTAAATAGTTTGGGTTATTTTGATGAAGCTTACAATGGGGGAGGTGTAAGTTGGACTTAGTATTGTTTCACTATTCAAAATTTGGAAATCTGGCATGATGATCCACAGTGACTGAGGGTGCATGACCAATAAAGGAAACTTCTAGTTGCAGTTACAAGTTGATTAAGGAAAATTTAGGCTAGGGGAGCAATTTAATATGACTTATTAATAAAAGAAAATTACCACAGAGTTTTCCTAGTGCAAGTTGTGATAGACCTCATTATTCAATAGATTGTCAGAGTTGATCCTAGAGTAAAATATGGAAGAATCAGTTCCATCCTTACTGGAGGGCATTCACCTCTTGGGCTTCTTGGTGGTAATATGTTTTCACAGGACATGTTTGGCTTGGTAAGTTGACTGCCAAGAATTCCAATGGGCTACTAACCAATGAAGATGAGCTTTCCAGGCTAAAAGAAACTACGTGCACCAATTATGGTCCTCTTGTTTCATGTTTTGCATCTATAACTTCGTTAATAAGATATCAACTCATGATAACAAGAGTTACCATGCTTGTTCCAGATTTGTGGAATTACTATGGCAGCTTTCATTGCATGCTCTGAGAGAAGTCCATAGGCGAACATTCGCAGCTGATGTAGCTTCAAATCCTCTGCCTGCTCCGTTAACTGATGTAGCTTTCTCACATGCAGCTACACTGCTTCCTGTTACTAAGGTAATTCCCTTTTACTCTTGTTCACCAATGTGTGAAGTATTGGCATGACTCATCATCCAGTAGATATGATCTACAATCCTCTATGCTACTGGGGTCTGATTATCACGGCAGAATGGGCTGGCTACTTCTTAGAGGAACTTTGGTTTTCCAGATTACATTTCTTTGTGGAGTTATATTAGTGTTTTGTAGAGATGAAGATCATATTCTTTGTTAATTAATGTCCTCTTTGATTTTGAATAATGTACTTGGTCATTAACAAAAGACTTGCATTGTAATGATTTTTTTTAACCTGTTTACATATTGTGTCAAATGGAGGTAGAAGGTGATTATATTGCTTATCATGTCAGCAGGACTTTATTAATTTTCTACACAAACCTTTCTCTATAATCTGTATACTTACTTTAAGGGTGGGGAGTTTGTGTTTAGAATCTGTTTTTAGCCTTTTGTGCATTTGCAGATCTAAACTTCATTCAAGTTATACATGCTTTTGTGGTTTGTGTATTTATGTAAGCCAAGATGATTGAACTTTCTTCACTCAGTAATTAGACAGAATGTTAAGGAAATTTCTCAAAATTTTATTTTCTAGTCTGATTTTATTTAAATTATTTCATACTCAGGCGAGAATAGCTCTAGAAAGAAGAAGATTTCTGAAAAATGCAGAGACTGCAGTGCAGAGGCAGGTGATGTGGTCTGATTTGGCTCATGAAATGACAGCAGAGTTTCGTGGTCTATGTGCTGAAGAGGTAAAATATCATATTATAGTATAGTTGAGGATATGATGTGGATTATATGACATTGTTCGTGAAAGAAAAACTCTGTCATAAAGCACATTTCTCGTTGCCATCGTAGGCGTATTTACAGCAAGAGCTTGAAAAACTTCATGATTTGAGGAACAAGGTGAAATTGGAAGGTGAACTCTGGGATGAACTTGTATCTAGCTCAAGTCAAAATTCTCATATAGTTCAAAGTGCTACTCGCTTGTGGGACTCTTTGCTATCTCGCAAGAGTAAGTTAAAGTCATTAGTGTTTCTCTTAATTTGCTCAACCGTACCTTGGAATCTGTTTAATGAATACAGTGTGTTAGATTTATATCAGACCATTGACTGCACAAAAATCTTTTGCTTTTATATATCTGTAAAATCATATTGTATACTATAATGACTTCCTGTTTCTTTTTGGTGAACCATAAGATGTTCACTCTAATATTTTAGGACTCTTATTTTGTCAATAACCGTCCCCCTTTTTTTCATTGTTCCATGACTCTGCTCATTCAGATTCATTTATTTTGCTGTGCGACATTAGCTATTGTCCTATCTTGTTTTTGTTTTAGAATATGGAGAGCTATTAACGATGGATTAACTTTATAATCCCATGCAATGCTGAATTGACTCCTATGAATGTCTAAATTTTTTACAGGTCAACATGAGGTCCTTGCTTCTGGCCCAATTGAGGATCTTATTGCTCATCGCGAACATAGGTACTTTCCCTTATGGTTCATTGGTTATGGGTCATACATATTGGCAGTAGCTTCATAAATGATTTATTATTGGTATTCTCTTCCAGGTATCGCATCTCTGGTTCGTCTTTGCTAGCAGCTATGGATCAAAGTTCTTTAGGTTCATCTGCTAATTCAACTCCTCAACAATTAGATAATGAGGAAATGGAGAGTTTACAAACAGATGTAAATGAAGAAAAATTCTCTCGACTCGATGAAAGAAATATGAGAGGGCAGCCGACAGTTGATATTGCTGAAGTTTTGCGACGTTGGACCCATGCCTTGCAGCGCATTCATAAGCAATCACTTCAACTGGTATGCTCTTTTATACTTTGTCTTTGAAGCATTGAAAAGAAAACCATTCAATGCTGCATTATTGCTGATACAAGATTTTCCTGCTATGTATTATGAAATAATTTTGTTACCGTACAACAATATGCTGGCAGTTATATTTTTCTAATCTGGTGAAATCTTTTTTGCAGGCTAAAGCCAATGATGGAGAGGGTCCAGAGCTCCTACGAAGTGGGCATGATGGTGGTACCAGCAGTCATGCTGAGTCTTTGGCGGCAACTCTTGCTGAACACCAGCAGCACCTAGATAGCATACAGGTAATCAGACATTATTGACATGCTCAATATGGTCGCTATGATGGGGGTACTAGGTTTGTTCTGAATCATGGTGGTTTTTGTTTGAAACTTACAGCATATGGCTGTGACTAAATTAAGGATCTTTTCCGCCTTTTGTCCATGATTTAACATTGAGGAGTAGCCTAGAAAGAGGCCATGGTTTGAAAAGTTTCTGTCAGTGCAGGTGCTTATCAATCAATTAAAGGATGTGGCTCCAACCATACAAAATTCAATTTCACAACTTACGGAGGAAGTTAATAGCATATCATCTAACCTCCCTCCTGTCATGAAGCTCAGGTCAAACTCACCCATCCAGGCACAGAGCAGTGGAAGGACACTGGTAATTTAATTTTCATTTAATTTTCTTGAGGAATTCCTGTGGATCATGATGTTTAGATTTGACTTTGGTTCTAAAGTTGCTCCTGATGAATTATTGTAAATTTGTAATGCCCAGGAAAGTGGTGCTGATGAGGTTGCTGACTTAACCTCCAGACTGTCATCTGTTCAGATTGAAAATGCATCAGCTAGCCCCCCTACTTTGAAACTGCCACCGCTATTTAGTTCGACACCAACTTCTTCTGGAAAAGGTGTAAACATGCAAAAGCGACAGAATGTGGCTCAAATCAACCCAACAGAAAACATTATAGAGAAAAAGTTTGTTGAGAAGCCCATGGATAACCTGACACATGGTTTGTGATTTGTTGCCACCTTTCATCACTTATTTGCTTTTCGTTTTCTCCTAATTTTTCCGTTTTAATTTGCAGATGAGGATACTCTTTTTCTACAAAACCTGAAGAGATCTGTTAGAGAAGCTGCTCTTTTATCTAAAGCATGCAACTCGGAATCATCACAAGATTCTCGTTCTACTGATAGCTCTGAGCACTTCTTTGTTCCACTTTCAGGAACTGGGGTATCTAGTTATGGCCAAGAAAATAAACTTAATTATCTAAGGAGTAGACAATTATTCTCATCACAGGCAGATTCTTCCTTGCTTCAGACCCATATTAAGGACAACAATCTTGGGCGCAAGTACAGTGGAGTTGCAGACGTTTTGAATGATTTGGACTCCTTTGATGAATTTGATGGTGTTAACAGTTTCCTCTCTGCTGCCGGATCGAATTCTTCTGTTTCTGATGCCCATAGGTCATTCTATGATGCTGATGAATCTCAGGATCAAGTTTTCTCTCCTCCTCTATTGATGGATACAGCACTTTTTGCCGATTCCTATGAGGATTTGCTAGGTATGTCGACTTTGCGCTTTGCAATTTGATCTTTAATTCATTTTTTAGATATTATGGCTCTACTCATGAAAGATTTTGTTTGTTGACACTTTCCAATTCTGTCAAAATTTGTGAAGAAGTAAATGCCTCGAGTCATATGCAATATTTAGAGCTTCATTAGAAGTTATTCTTAGGCACCTCTATCTGGACTTAGTCCTTAGCAACCTGATATATAGCCTCAGATTGCAGGCCTAGCAAACTATGCAAGTTTTAATTGTTTATTTCATTTGGGTAGGTAGTAGGAGGGAGTGTCTTTATCCAATTGCTGTTTTTGTTCTTGTGTTTGCAAAAGTGCAACTCTGGGATATTTTATCTATACTTTCATTTAATGCTAGCACAGAAAGAGAAACCCGACTTATTTTTCCAAAATGAATGTTTTTGGAGACAGAATGGGTTACTTTCTCACCTCGTCTGTTGTTTGTGTGCATGTTTCACAAGCAACAACTATAATGTATTTTTTTTCTTTCTACTTTTTATCCTTGTCTGTCTTCCTCGCATAAATGAATACTTCACAATTTCCATCATCTTTGTTACTCTGTTGCAGCACCCTTATCAGAGACTGAAACGGCTTTAATGGATCATTGACAATAAACATCAAGAGCTTGCTTCTGTAGCTTCAAAATATATTCATTCCTTGTTGAAAGCAATCACTCTTTTATTTCCAACATGGGGATTCTACCCAATATGGTACTTGTATCATTCTGTCTATTCCTTGTATTGCATATATGTATGAGATATTTTCTCTCGAGGAGGTTGCTGATTTGGCTTGAACCTTTCTGGAGATGGCAACGTTATGATGGTCTTGGATACAGAAGTGTGATATAGGCGTAATGAGGACGACGGTTGCCGCCAGTTTCCTGCACGGTGACCTAAAATTCTATGCCAGTTCAGGCTGATGACCCAATTCATTTAACACGCAGATGCTATTTCAACTTTTTCTCTTTGATTTTCAACATCATTTTGTTCTGTTTTATGGCTTGTGAATCTCCTAATATGGTGTCACATGTTTTTAACTTGGCTTTATGATGTGGAGTTGTGTACTGTATTTGTTTGGACACAAATCAATGATACTGTAATTATGGAATTATCTGCTTTTTTACTAAGCAGCAGGTTGCTTGTAATTATAGAATTACTGGTCAAGTTATGTTATTATAGCTTTACTTGCAATACAAAAGAAAATCCCACTTGTTAGCTTTCATTGATTAGGACAACATAAGTGTTAATCTGACTTCTCCAAATGTCAAAAATCAATGACTCTGTCGCCACCTACTTCGTCAATTAAATGACCATATCTTCTATAATCTGTATTGTTACATTCAATTGTATGAGAGAATTTGTCATAGACTTACTAATTTTTAAAATTTTCTATTAAAATTCAAAAGGCATTTATAATTTAATGGAAATATTAAACCAAGGGCATTTTGCAAATAGAAAGATATGCTTAGGAGTAAAGGAAACGGAAAAGGAAAAAAAAAAAAAAGCCAAAAACGGTATGAGAGAGAGAATTAGAAAAAAGGAAAAAAGAAATTAAAAAAAAAAAAAATTCAAACGCAAATACACAACATGAAGAACCACCACCAGATATTGATTCTTCTCTTTTCCTGTTAAGCCCGTATAACACTTTTACTCCCCCTCTCTCTCTCGTTTAGGGCCCAATTTCAGGTTTCAATTACTGCCCCAGCTCACACAGCCTCGATCTTTTAGCCCTTTCTTGTTTTCCGTCTAAATTAATCAGCTATATACTCGATTTATGCATCAATGACCCTGAAATTTTGCGTTCTTTCCCTCCGTATGTCTGCCCTTGTACGTGGATTGCTTTAACCTTTTGCGTGTATGCGTACAGATATAGCCGCACGCGCTCTTCTGATACCTTTTCATTAGCGATTTTTCATAGAGAAAGCTAGCTGGGTTTTCTAGATCGTGCCCAGATCTTGATGCTTTTTGATCTGGTCGAATTATTCAGAGTCTTTATAAAATTGACATGGAAATGGAAACTTGAGGTCAGTTCAAATCTCGCATAGGTCTAATTATTCCTGATTTTTTTAGAGGTGATTAGAGCATGTATTATTTAAATTTGTGGTAATCCTGATTTTTTGAGCAATCATTATATAGGTCTAATTTGAACTTAGACTTCTGCAAATGGGGCCTTCAGAAAACGGTGTGACAGTGAAATGCTAAAGTCTTACTTGTTTATTTAGGGGGTGTGAATTCGCACATTATTTTGTATCTTTAAAATGTATTGATGAATGATGAATCTTATTCGTTTGTATTTATAATGAATTGGTGAAACCTGGTTTGATTCTGCCATATTTGTGTATAATTAATCTTGTTTTATAACTTTTCTCCTTTTGACTAGATGTGTATTCTCTTGCTGCGGATTGTAGAAATGCATCAACCATATATATTAAAAATCTTTGCAGTGGAGGAGATATCGAGTGTACGGGGGATACATTCTCAGTAGTTACACAGCAGGCAGAGTTGTTATAGAATCAGTTCGCCATATCTGATAATACGTCCTTTAATTATAACAAGTTGTGCCTTCTGGTTTCTGATAATTGCTGTTGTGTTCACTTGAGGAAGATTGTTTTTGGTGGCTCTAAGTTATGATTAAAAATATTCTCAATAAGCTTCCGCGGAAACAGCCAAAGTTATCTGAAAATCGTGATGGAGGAGCCTCTACTGCATCTTCAAGTGCATCATCTTCTTCGAGGAGCAATTCTGCTACAGGTCCTCAGCCAGGCAATATAAATGCTACAGTTCAGTCTGGGATCAATTCGTCTCAGAATTCTGGTCTAACTAATGGAAGCAAACTTAACGATGCAAAGGTAAATGGGAGTGCTGTACCTGCACCATATGAGGCTCTACCTAGTTTCAGAGATGTCCCAAATGCTGAGAAGCCAAACTTGTTGATCCAAAAATTGAATATGTGTTGCGTAATATTTGATTTCACTGACCCTGCCAAGAATTTGAAAGAAAAAGACATCAAACGCCAGACATTGGTCGAAATTGTTGATCACATCTCTACATCAAATGGGAAATTCAATGAAACGGTGCTGCAAGAGATTGTAAGAATGGTATCCACAAATTTGTTCCGCACACTTTCTACTCAGTGTCGTGAAAATAAACTCTTGGAAGGTTTTGATGTGGAAGAAGAAGAGCCCTTGATGGATTCTGCGTGGCCCCATTTGCAAATTGTCTATGAATTGCTCCTCAGGTTTGTAACTTCCCCTGAGACAGATGCAAAGCTGGCGAAGCGCTATGTTGATCACACTTTTGTTACACGGTTATTAGATCTCTTTGATTCAGAAGATCCTAGAGAAAGAGAGTATCTAAAGACTGTATTGCATCGCATATATGGGAAATTTATGGTGCATCGCCCTTTCATTAGAAAAGCAATAAACTACATATTCTTCCGTTTTATTTTTGAAACGGAGAAGCATAATGGGATTGCGGAGCTGTTAGAGATTTTGGGAAGTATTATAAATGGATTTGCACTTCCATTGAAAGAGGAGCACAAACTTTTCCTTGTCCGGGCACTCATTCCACTTCACAAGCCGAAGTGCATACCGATGTACCATCAACAACTGACTTATTGCATCACACAATTTGTGGAGAAAGACTGCAAACTAGCTGATACTGTTATCAGGGGCTTACTCAAATATTGGCCCGTAACAAACAGCACAAAGGAGGTCATGTTCTTAGGTGAGCTGGAGGAAGTGCTGGAGGCGACTCAACCCCCGGAGTTCCAGCGTTGTATGGTTCCTTTATTCCGCCAGATTGCTCGTTGCATGAGCAGTTCACATTTTCAGGTCGGTTATATGACATTTATCTGCTTATGTAGTCTTACAAATTTCTATACAATGTTATGAGATGTTGTATGGCCATTTTATGCTCCTGGGTAAATCCTTTTTACTATGTCTTTTGCATTCCAAGATGCCTTTGTTAACATCATCTCGTCTTGAGCAAGTGTGACTCTATGATGGTGTTGTTTGTGGTTGCATCTTTCTTGTTATAATCCTTCTGCACCTTCCTTGCATTTGTTTTCTTTTGCTTTCTTTATTAGTTATGCTTGACCCATTTGTGTGACCAACTTTGGGGCTTGTTTGGTCACAATTTTGTGGATTGTCTAATTTTGCTGAGAATATCTAAAGATGGTGTCGTACATGCTTGCTCAATCTCGTAGAAGAAATTTTCCTTACTTTTTATATACCTGTGCTGCTTGTAACTCGATATATTCAAATTATTGACATTTTAATGTCAGCAACAGTCAGATTTCTTCACTTTGTTTGTGCTACCTGATATCACATTTTTCCCTGTCTCCTTTCATGACATACTTTCTGTGAGATGGCCCCTCTTCTTTCTTTGTTGATCAAATAGGAATGCAAATACTAGTTTGAGGTTCTAAGGTAGATATTTCCAGAAGACTCTCTAGTCTCTCCCTTCATGATACAATCGTTTAGAAGACAAACATGATATTAACAGCTGAAAGGTTGAATTACCTATCTATCAAACTTGAATTTTGTCGCAATTTGTGGCTGGACAACATAAACCAAACAAGCCCCAAATCATCAGTTGGCTTATGCTGATTGAATCTGTTTATGCTGTTAACTGACTGCTTTGAATCATCCAATTTGCCATCCTCCCATGGTTGAACACAGTAAAAGTGGAGGGACAATGTCTCTCTTAATGACATATTATCTGGTTCTTGTTGTACAGGTGGCAGAAAGGGCTCTCTTTCTATGGAATAACGATCACATCGAGAATCTGATCAAGCAAAACCGTAGAGTAATACTGCCAATTATCTTCCCTGCATTGGAGAAGAATGCAAAGGTCCACTGGAATCAGGCAGTGCATAGCTTGACACTAAATGTTCGGAGAATCTTCTCTGACGTGGATCCTGAGCTATTTGAGGAATGCTCCCATAAGTTTCAAGAAGATGAAGCACGGGAAGAAGAAACCAAGATGAAACGTGAAGCAACATGGAGACGCTTAGAAGAAATAGCAAAAACCAAGGCCACAGGTGCTCGTACCTCCTAAATCGAGCACTAATATCCATGTGGCTGAATTAAGGCTCAGGAGTCAGGACATTGGTGATCATGGGGTTGAGCAGCAATTAAATGGAAAATTTGCGTATTTTGTTGATTCGATTTTTTTTGAAATCCCACCAAGTGACATGGGGTGAAATCAACTTTGTTTTGAGATAGGAACAGGGACTGTACATACATAAAATGGGCAGCCAACTACAGGAGGTTATAGATGCTTTCACCTCGTGCTACATAAAGGAACTTTAGTGATGAACCTTTTTTTGCATCCTTAGCTTTTTTTAGAATGATGTTTTAATCAAGACTTATATTTTCTCTCTTGCTGTGAAGCATTCTTTGTAAAAGTTTCATTGAATTTTGTTCTCACACACCAACATCTTGAATTGAACTTCCTTCATCTTTGGCCACTTCACTCTTGCTTGAATTTGAATGATCTTGAAAAAAAGGTGTAAATGGATGTATGTAAGAAGATATCACAACCATATGCTCTACTTTCATATCTTTTCACATGAATTTCCAACTACTTATACTAATATTTATTGTAAAATAATGTTATATCTATAGAGGTGTACTAATATTTACATGTCTTTACTTTTAGTCTTTTAAGGATAAAGGCTGTCTTCAGTACTCGGTACTCATGGAATTATTAAATTAAATGTTCTGTAAAAGTATAAAACAAAATAAACATATCCTTTCTCACTGTTACTCATAATTACAGTAAGTTCACATAACCTTCTCGTGATTTAAAAAAAAAGTAATGCAAAATCCTCATAAAATAATACTCCGTAGTATTATTTACAGACTGCAGTTAGATAAACTTAAAAGTAAAGTAGCTCGTTAACTTCTTTAAAAAATAGTATATTTTTAATTTTTTTCTAATCAAAATTATTTTGATTTTGTAATATTTCCCTTTCTCACTTTCTTTCCCTGACCTGACCCAACTCACGAAGACTCGATTCTTTGAGCTCCGTCAAAATTAATACTACCAAGCTGTACACTCCATTATTGCATCAAGGAGAGGACCATATCTTGTGCTCCATTTTCCTTCGCGTATCTTGATTTTTGTATGTGCAAGTTTTCAACTTTTTGTGTTTGCATACATATATAGCTAGCTACAAAGAGTGACTGGTGTTGGGTTCTTCTGGGTGCTGCTTTTCTTCATACTCTTCTAATTGGTAATTGCTAACAAGAATGCAACTTGGGTTTCTTAGATCACCCCCAGATCTTCACTCCTTCTGATCTGGTTGAAAAAGCTGAGATATTTGAGGTCAGTTCAAAGTTCAAACCTTGGAGTATATTTTCTTAGGTTACACTGTTTTTCCTTTTTTTGAATCTTTCTTACTAGATGTGATAGACTTCGCATGGGAATTTTTTTTGTCTAGTCATGATTTGAACTTAATATCTGCGGTTGGGAGTTTTATAAATGGTATGTGTTTTTTTGGGATCTAATTGTTTTTATGAGGGGTGGACTTTGCACATCTTTGAACAGATTGGTGAATTTGTTATTGTTTATGTGTTGATGAAACTAAATCTTGCTTGGGTTTTATTCTCATTTTAATCCAGTTCATTTTTTCTCATTCTTGTTGACAGATGAGAATTATGCATGTTTACTCTTGATGGTGAGGAAGTTAGCTTGTGAATGGGTGTAGATTAGATCCTAACTGTTAGAAACGGCTTGATGGTGGATGTGCCACATTTAGTTGTACTTCATTTGACTACACCTTGTTGAGTTCACTTGAAGAAGACTGTGGTTTGTGGGTCGAAGTGATGATTAAAAATATTCTCAATAGGATTCCAAGGAAGCAGGGTAAGTTAGCTGAAAACCGAGATGGAGGATCGTCTACGCTGTCTTCAAATGCTTCGAAAAGCAATTTTGGTGCAGGTTCTCGATCAGGAAATTCAAATGCTGCAGTCATTTCGGGGCCTAATTCAAATTCAAACTCTGGTCTGAGTTATGGAAACAAACTTCACGACCCGATGAATATAAAGGTGAATGGGAGTACTGCAACTGTGCCATATGAAGCACTTGCCAGTTTTAAAGATGTCCCAAATGCTGAGAAGCAGAACTTGTTTATCAGAAAATTGAGTTTGTGCTGTGTAGTATTTGACTTCACTGATCCCTCAAAGAATTTGAAAGAAAAAGACATCAAACGTCAAACATTGGTGGAGCTTGTCGACTACGTTACTTCAGCAAATGGGAAATTCAGCGAAGCTGCTATGCAAGAGATCGTAAGAATGGTATCTGTGAATTTGTTCCGTATTTTCTCTACTCAGCCTCGTGAAAACAAAGCCTTAGAAGGCTTTGATTTGGACGAGGAGGAGCCCTTGATGGATCCAGCATGGTCACATTTGCAAATCATCTATGAATTTCTTCTCAGGTTCGTTGCTTCCCCTGAGACGGATGCCAAGCTGGCAAAGCGCTATGTTGATCACTCTTTTGTTCTAAAGTTGTTAGATCTCTTTGACTCGGAAGATCCTAGAGAAAGGGACTACTTAAAAACTGTTCTTCATCGCATATATGGAAAGTTCATGGTGCATCGGCCATTCATTAGAAGAGCAATCACTAATATATTCTACCGTTTTGTTTTTGACACGGAGAAGCATAATGGGATAGCTGAGCTGCTAGAAATTTTGGGAAGCATTATAAATGGATTTGCACTGCCATTGAAGGAAGAGCACAAGCTTTTCCTCGTTCGGGCTCTTATTCCACTTCACAAACCCAAGTGTGTATCCATGTATCATCAACAGCTATCGTATTGCATCACACAGTTTGTGGAGAAGGACTGCAAACTAGCTGATACAGTTATAAGAGGCTTATTAAAATATTGGCCTATCACAAACAGCTCAAAGGAGGGCATGTTCTTGGGGGAGCTAGAGGAAGTGCTGGAAGCAACCCAGCCTCCTGAGTTTCAGCGTTGTATGGTCCCGTTGTTTCGCCAGATTGGTCGTTGCCTCAGCAGTTCACATTTTCAGGTTGGTTCTATAGTAAAAATGTCAACCTACCATTTTTCTGTCGTCCAATTGGTCTGTGAATTCGTATGGCCTATACACAGTTTTCTGCAATTTAGTGTATGCTAATACTAATTATGTTTAGTTTTACTTGCCCCCCATTTACTTTCGTTCTACTTTTATTTCTTTCTTTGATCCTTAGCCCGTTAGCCCACTTCAATGGGATCACGTTTGGTTGAAATGGTAAAGGATGCAGTCTGATGCTACTGAAATGTTATGCATTGTAGAGACGATTGACAACCCATTATGAGGGTTATTATATACTACTCTGTTGCGTTCGACCAATATGCATGTCCTCGTTCATATTTAAGTGCAACACATCTTTTAACCACCTCTTCCATTTCTATTTTAGCACTAAATTCATGATTATATGGATTTCTCATTCATTTTCATCTTATCTTGAAATTCTTTGTTATCATGTCATTGAATTCTTGTTTATACAGGTGGCTGAAAGGGCTTTGTTTTTATGGAACAACGATCACATCGAGAACCTGATCAAACAAAATCGTAAAGTTATACTGCCAATCATCTTCTCCGCATTAGAGAAGAATGCAAGAAACCACTGGAATCAAGCAGTACAAAGCCTGACACTTAACATCCGCAAAATCTTCTCTGATGTGGATCCCGAGCTCTTTGAGGAGTGTTTGCTCAAATTCCAAGAAGACGAAGCACACCAAGAAGAAAAGAAGATGAAACGCGAAGCAACATGGAAACGCTTAGAGGAAATAGCCGCCATGAAAGCTGCAACTAACGAACCAGTGCTCGTTCCTCACAGAACAAGCTCCAACACTGCATCTGGCTGAAGAAAGAAAGAAAGGCATGCCTTTTTTGTCTCGATTTTGTCGTTGCTAAGCTATTCGTCACCATGGATGGCTTGGAGGTGAAACTCATTACAATATAAGTGCGTATTTTCTTGATTACTCGCATTCTCACCACGCTCCCTGAACGATATGATCAACGTTGTTTCGACTGAGAATGCAGATTGAATGTATATAGGCAACTACAAGAGGTAATAGATGTTTGTTTTGTTTCATTGAGGAAATTAATTAAGGAATCAATGATTTTTTTTAGTGTTTAGCACTTAGAATGATGCTAAAACTAAAAAGAGTTGTATTTGTTGGCCTCTCTAGATAACGTTTGAACTTTGGTTTCATTTAATTATGTGTTATATATGTGTATGTTTCATCATATAGCTTCTTTAATCTTTGTTAACTCATCCTTTTTATTGTATTAGTTTCTTCATTTGCTGACGTATGTTTTATTGCTTCAACTTTGTATTTATATCTTAATAATGCTGTGTCAGACTGTAATGTCAGACAGGTCTAACTTAAATAGTATCTTACCGTTACTCATTAGTTAATTGATGAATTTTTATTTATTTTTCACGTTAGAAGTATATTTAATGGTACTATATTACGAATTGGTGCAATAAACTACAATTTTAATTTGATTCTATTGCAAAGACTATAAATTTAATTGGACAATAAATTCAATTGGACAATCACTTGAAACTGAAAATTTGACCAAATGGAATTCATATTGTTGAGTTTTCAAAATATGAACATCATGTAGACATGTTCAAACCATAACCGGGAAACCGGCCAACCGGTAAAACCGTCGGTTTGGCAAACCGTCGGTTACGGTTTAAAAACCGAACCGTAATCGTAAAATGGCGGTTCGGTTACGGTTTGACATTTTGACAAACCGCAAACCGCCGGTTTGGCCGGTTTTGACAGTTAACCGCCGGTTTTAAAAAAAAAAATAAAAAAATTAATACACAATTCTTCTATTTTTAATGTATAAATTTAATTTATATAATTTTTATTCAATTCTAGTAATGTATTTTCTAAAAAATGAGTTAAAATGAATAAAAAATGAACAAAAACGGAGTGAAAACGAGCGAAAACGGAGATAATATTTAAAAAATTAAAAAAAAAAAAAAAAACAAACCGGCAAACCGGCGATTTTTAACCGTAATCGACGGTTAAAAACCGTAACCGGCAAACCGGCGGTTCGGTTACGGTTACCGATTTTCGAAAACCATAACCGACGGTTTCTAACCGTTGCACATGTCTAACATCATGCTCGTAGCGGAAGTTTAAAAATTACACAAATTCTGATATAATTGTATAAAAAACGATGATTTGGCGATAGTGTAATCGATTTTTTTTGTTTTATAAAATTAATGATTGAGATCTAACGAAAAAAAAAAAATCAAAATGATTGTCATTTTGCTAATCTTGACGTATTAAATTTCACATTTCAATTGTGTTCTTTTTTTATTTTTTATAATACACCTTATAATCATTATAATCCATTGTTTATATATAAAATATACTCTCTCCGTCCACAAAGTGTGCTCACTTTTTTTAGTTCACTTTTGAATTTTTTTTACTATAATAACAAGATTGAGTATCTGCCAATTATATTCTTTAGTGGTTATCCTAAATATATTCTTTATAAATAAATTATAATTTTTTTAAAAACATGTATAAAAAAAAGTGAGCGCTGTAAAATTGAATAAAAGGAGAATTATTTAATACTAATACACATCAAATTGACAGTAAAACTAAGGAGGGTGTATTCAATTGAGATTCTGTTGGATTTTATTGAACTTTTTAAAATCTAGGGGTATTCAATCCGGATTTTTAAAAGTCTTTCAAAATTTTGAGGTATTCAATACGGATTTTAAAAAGTCTTTAGAAATCTTTAGATATTCAACAATCTATGGATTTTAATACTCTATGAATTTCGTTGATATAAATAAATTTCACTATTCAAACGGATTCTCTCAGAAACTCTGAAAGAGAAGAAAGTAGAGAAAAAACAGAGGTTCTTGCTGTATTTGAACCACAAAATCCTACACAACCTCTCTTCTTCAAACGAAATAAAATCCAACTATGTTCTTCGATAAGAATCACAAATTCTTCACCACCATTATTATCGTGAAAACTGTATTTTAAAATTATATTTTTTCTTTAAAAATTATAGTATATCGAACACAGTTATGTTAGCAATATCAAGGTGGTCACTCCAGTAATCTCGACTAAAAGATTTTGGTGGTCAAGGCCGTCACTCCAAAAATGCAATTATTCAATCTTCGCCATGTATCATTAAGAAATGTGATTGAGAGAATTTTTGGTATTTTCAAATCGCTATTCACAAGTTCCTATTTCAAACACAAGCAGAGTTAGTACTAGCTTGGGCTGGAAGAATGAATTACATAACTTTCTTCGTCGGAAAGAATGTTCAGATGAATTTCAGTTGAATATGAAGAAGAATTGCTTTCTCAAAACCAACCATAACAATTGAAACTAATGCATTGAGAAGTAGTATGGTTTATGTGGAAAATGAGTAGAGGTATAACCGTGATGGAAATGAAGATAAGAATAATAATGATGAATAATAATTTTTTTTTTGAACTAATATATTTTTGATATTTTTTCTAAATAATTTAGATAATTTTTTTTATATACAAATGTGTTCTATATACGTTTGCATCAATAGTTTTAGGGACATAGTTTATGCAAATTCATGTAAATAAATAAAAAAATGTGTATTTCAGAATCTTGTCAAATCTATGAAAAGTCATATAAATCAAAAAGTCAGTCAAACTCTACATAGAGTCTTTGGATTTTCTAAATTCACTGACTTTTTAAAGTCCAAAAAAATCCAACAAAATCTCAATTGAATACACCCTCCTAAATCTAATCAACAAAAGAATCCAAAACAAAGACCCACATAAAATGGAATCACTTGCGATACAGCGGATCCTGGCCTCATTTCTTTGCGGCAATCACATGACACGAAAACCAAATTAAATCTCGAGCAAACAAAAACAGCGCAAACCTGCCGAATCGATGATCCCAAATCAATTCATACACACCTCCAACTACTACAACTCAATCTCCATTGAATTCCGCTTCAATTCTTCTCTAAACAATGTGAATTACACGTATTAACACCATCAGGTTTGGATATATAATCGCCGTTGTATAATTTATATTCTCTTAATCGCTTCGATGTGCTATGAAAACCTGGAATTCTAGGATTTGGATTCTATCTTTTTCGGGAAATGCCAAGCATTGGCGTGAAATTATACAGTGTATTTTTCAAGCTTTTGCTCAAGCATCGGTTGCAGAGCCGATTACAGTGCTCGGAAAATGAGGGGGCTGCCGGTGGCGGTGGAGGAGCAACATTTGGGGTCACGTCACGCCCAGAGGAGGAAACGCCTGCGGCTGCCAATCCTTCCTTCACCGACGGTGTCGCCACAAAAGACATACATATTGATCCTTTAACAGCTCTCTCAATTCGTATATTTCTCCCTGATACTTGCCTCAATTTTCCCAATAGCAAAACCAAATCCCGCTCTGGGAAGCTCAACGATGGATCTGATCCGCCTAAAGCACAGAATCGTCGCTTCAGCGATGGATCTTCTAATGATGGGACGGTTTCTAGCGGTATGATTGTTAAACGTGCTCAGAGTACTGATAACAATTTTAGAAGAAGTAGTTTTGGAGGTAGTATTGATGATGCGAATTTGCAATCTGAAACCGGGAGTTACAGGGGGTATAATCCCGTTGGGAATAACTGTCGCAGATTACCAGTGATGTTGCAGTTTCATGGTGGAGGTTTTGTTAGTGGAAGCAATGATTCAGTGGCAAATGATTTTTTCTGTCGGCGGGTTGTGAGGTTGTGCGATGTGATTGTGTTGGCTGTGGGGTATAGATTGGCACCGGAGAATAAATATCCAACAGCATTCGAGGATGCGTTAAAGGTGCTACATTGGCTAGCAAAGCAAGCAAACTTGGCTGAATGTGGCAAGTCGTCGGGGAAGGTAGCAAGGGAAGATTTGAGGAGGTCGGAGAGTAATTGGCACATAGCAGATGCATTTGGAGCTTCACTGGTGGAGCCTTGGTTAGCTGCTCATGGGGATCCTTCAAGGTCTGTTTTGATCTCTCCAATTCTCTTGTTATGTACTGTTCTTGATGTTGAGTAATGGTGTGGAATAAGTGTTAGTTAATGGTATTTCGTCTTCTATTTTGTGGGTTTGGATGGTAAACTAGTTGTTAAGCTATCTATATTTTGTTTAGCTGGGTCTTGAGTAGAAATGTGTGTATGGTTTATCTTGAACGCTGAACCTCAAAGGGAACATTGGTAATACCATTCCTGGCACTGCGTGCGTGCATGAGAGATTTATTTGCAGTGATGTTGACGAAGGCTCACTGTCATAGAAGATGTTGATTAAGATCTGCCATTGAATATGTTGTAGAAGGCCTAACAGTTGAGAGATTTTTATTTTGGCTACAAAATGGTTTAGGATTTGTTTTTATTTTGAAATAAGTAGTTTAGTAAAGCAAGTTAAAATCCAATTTCAAATCTATCAAAGTAGATACTGTTGCTGATATTAAACAAGTATGAATTGGATATACATGTTAAGTTTTCTTAATCCCGACACAAATCTAACATTTTATCCATCCAGATTTGTATTTCTATTCAGCTAGTACGCGGGATAGATATAACTTTGAGTGATCTTTAAGAGAGGGAGAAAGATGTATATTTTTTATTTCTTATCCTTCTAACATATACTGGATTGTTTTGCATCTTTTCTGGCATACTCTTATGTATTTATTAACTTATTGCAAAGTTTAGCTATACATGCTAGAGCAGCAATTATGTCATCTTCTAGTAGGATGTTAAGAGTGATTATTTGCCAATGCACCGTGAATAACTTGGAAGTTGGAAGTTTATGACTTATGAAGTAAGCATAATCTGCTGCTGATCATATTTGTTTCTATTGTAGAGTTGATGGATCTTGGATTTCATCATTCTATACCTTTTTCCAGTAATACTGGTGAACTCATCATCGTAAATATATATAGTATTTTGTTAGTATTTTCCCAATGAATTATGTCGGTTATCGAATTCACACCATGAATTATAGGGTACAGTCCAAGTGTCCTATTTTCCCTTTTCCAAATTCAGTGTGGTAATTCAAATATCTTTGGATTGCTCATTTAGGTAAACTTGCAAATTGAGATACTTGCGTGACAACCTTGGAACCCACCCTTGATAGCATTGATGATCAGGACTAGAGTCGTTGTATTGCTGGGACTGTGCATTTTTATTTACAACTTGTTCGTCTCTGTATACATACATGGGAGTACTCTTGCTGAATTGCTTTGTATTTTAAACTACTTTTGTGGAAGCAGGTGCGTACTCCTTGGGGTGAGTTGTGGGGGAAACATTGCTGATTACGTGACAAGGAAAGCCATCGAGGCTGGGAATATTCTAGACCCAGTAAAGGTTGTTGCCCAGGTTCTAATGTATCCTTGTTTCATGGGAAGTGTACCTACACCTTCAGAAATAAAACTGGCAAACTCCTATTTTTACGACAAGGCCATGTGCGTCCTTGGATGGAAACTTTGCTTGGGGGACGAGGAATTCAGCCCGGATCACCCTGCTGTCAACCCTCTAATATCAGATAGAGGAGGACCTCATCTGAAGCAGATGCCTCCAACTCTGACAATCGTGGCTGAGCACGATTGGATGAGAGATCGGGCAATTGCTTACTCAGAGGAGCTGCGCAAGGTAAATGTGGACGCCCCCGTTCTGGAGTACAAGGATGCAGTACACGAATTTGCAACGCTTGATATGCTTTTGAAGACCCCTCAAGCTCATGCCTGTGCCGAGGATATCTCCATCTGGGTCAAGAAACATATCTCACTTCGAGGCCACGAGTTCTCATATTGACCTCATCTCCTTTTTCTCTTCTTCTAGTAGTAATTCAGTTTGAGCTGTAGATTAATTTGTCAACATTTTTGAACAACTGATATATCTAGTGTACCAATGAATGTAATTACTACTTCCATATCAACATCATTATTGTGTATTTCCACCCTAAACTGCAAAGCAAGATATGCTTAGCTACTTGTAGAAAACATTCTTGTCTGATATTTTACTCAGAGTTGACAGATGAACATATACTATATTCACAAAAAATTCTCATTTATGTTCTATGATCCATCATCCATGTGTTTTCAAGTTTTAAAAAACATGATAAATTCACTTTGTAAAGTTGAAGTCATTACAAATTCACTTTTGGAAGAATAATATTATGAATTTGTAATTCAATTATTTTTTATTAAAGAATATTACCTTTCATTTCATAAGAAAATATTACTACTTTGTTAACTCAGTGCACATTCATAATTGTTTTCATTTTAAGAAAAAAAGAATAAAACTGTATTGAAAA
The DNA here is from genome assembly GCA_963675135.1 of Galeopsis tetrahit. Classification (NCBI taxonomy): domain Eukaryota; kingdom Viridiplantae; phylum Streptophyta; class Magnoliopsida; order Lamiales; family Lamiaceae; genus Galeopsis; species Galeopsis tetrahit. Next base: position 4,741,741 of record OY776120.1, read on the forward strand.
TAATAATAAAAAATAATTGGACGCCCCGTCAAAAAAAATTCTACTTTAATTCAAGTTTCAAGTATTAAAATTTGGGCCCAATCCAATATTCCCTGTGCACGCGACAACGATACAGATTCATTTTCATCGAAGTTGTCGCCAAAGTAAAAACACGAGTCAATTAACTATTCGACCCAAGATTTATCACATTATTAAGCGAAAAATCACTGTATTTGATTAGCTTAAACTCTTCCATCCTTGCACTGTGCTCTTTTCTGAGCTGGATCTCACACTTTGAGGTAACTTCTCGATTTTATTGTTTCATTTTGTGGATTTTCATTTGGGAAGTGTGCTTTCAGCTGCGAATTTGTCTGCATTACCGTTAGTCTACTTGATTCACGATTAAATCTTCAAATATCTGATCTATGTACAGTTTTATTCTGCATATTGTGTTCCGTAGAGTTTGAGTGGTAAATTAGGAGTGTTTAAGTTAGTATGCTTGAAATAGGTGCTTATTTGAGTAATCTAGGAGCAAAAATGTTTGTTCGGATTGTTTGTTTGTTTCGAATATTTGCCAGTGGCGTAATATTTTGTTCAATTTTTGCTTCTTTATTTAGGATGGAGACTTCTGTTTTCAGCTGGTAACTGGAAATTCGATATTGAGGATGGGACCTAGAGGTGGTCCAGATGTGAAAATTCTGAGAGCGAAATTTTCAGTAGTGATTGTTGTCATAATATCCATTTGGATTGGCCTTGCGGGCCTTTTTGGTTTATTGAAGCCAATATCAAATGGCTGTGTCATGACGTATATGTACCCTACATACATTCCTGTTCCAACTCCTAAAAATGTGTCGTCCTCAAAATATGGATTGTTTTTGTACCATGAAGGGTGGAGAAAGATTGATTTTGATGATCACCTTAAGAATCTTAATGGTGTTCCTGTTCTTTTTATCCCTGGAAATGGTGGAAGCTACAAACAGGCAAGCCTTATTTTAATTAGCGTTTTTCAAGTTTGTCATTCAATACCTGTAGCATCTTACCTATCTTGTTTTCCTGTCATTAATTTAGTTTTGTATTGTGATTTGGGTTAGCATGCTTCTATGGTGAAAGTAATGATCCTAAACTGTAGAGGCTTGAAAGCTCAGATTTTGTTTACCTATTGGCTGTTATATGTACCGTGCTTTCCTTTTATACAGGTCAGATCCGTGGGTGCAGAATCTGATAGGGCGTATCTAGGAGGCCCACTTGAATGGATCTTTAACCAAGCTTCCTCAAGTTCACAAGAGGGAATGGAAATTGATTTGTCTGATATTTTGCTACCCAGTCAATATACTTCCATGCTTGATTGGTTCGCAGTTGATCTTGAAGGTGAACATTCTGCAATGGATGGTCGGATACTTCAAGAACACTCGGAATATGTAGTATATTCCATTCACAGGGTATGACTTTTGTCACTTTTGCATGAATCAAGAGAAGGCATGTTGAGTTTGGATTTAAAAATTGCAACTATAATGAATACCAGGCAGCATCTTAAACCCAAAGAAAGAATTGTTAGAAAAGAAAGGAAAATTGATCCAATCTACCTTTTTTGGTAAGCTATAGTGTTTGTGTAGGCTGGTGTTGGGGTTTCATGTTGCTATAACACATCTTCACTGTATGGGTTTGTAAAAAATTGGTACCCTACATCGTACATATTATTGTTGCTTATTCTCTTTCAAGAAGTTAACTGTGCAATTGCAATTGGAATAAACAAGCTGCACTTTTATCTAACCCTGAGCTGAACATTATGAATTTGTTTACAGTTATCCATGTTGTAAGATGCCTATCAGACATGTAAATTATTTGTTGTAGCTTGTGAAATAATTCAGGACACATGTAACTATTGGCTTGAATTCCTTAAAGGGGTCTCGGTCTTGACCAAAAAAATTACTGCTTTACTTGATGACCTGGAAGCAACAACTTTGTTGCCATCCCCATGCTAGTTTCATTTATCTCCTTGTGCAATGAACTTACATCAAGTTCTCTAAGAGTTCCAACAATTTTCGTGATGCTCGTGATTGTAGGTTTTGGATCTTTATAAGGAGTCCCATGATGCACGAGCAAAAGAAGGGGCATCTATTTCCGGCAGTCTACCTAAAAGTGTGATATTGGTTGGTCACTCTATGGGAGGTTTTGTTGCTAGAGCTGCAGTAGTGCACCCTAACCTGAGAAAGTTTGCTGTTGAAACTGTTCTGACCCTTTCCACCCCTCACCAGTAAACTTTGTAGTTTCTTTAATTTGTCTCTGGTTTATTTTTTATGTTGTGCGGTTGTCAGTAACTTTATTTTTTTGTGCAGGTCTCCTCCGGTAGCATTACAGCCATCCTTGGGCCACTATTATACACAAGTGAATCAAGAATGGAGGAAAGGATATGAAGTTCGAACCTTTCGAGGTGGACAGTATTTGTCTGAACCTTTGCTTTCTCATGTCGTCATTGTCTCCATTTCAGGTGGTTTTAATGATTACCAGGTATAGAAATGTTTACATTTACTCGCTATGATAGATAGCCTGAGATTTGGTTCACAGGAAACTCTGCAGTTAGCTTGCAGAGAGATGCTTTTCTCTTGTGAGTTGTGATATCATTTCAAATGATTTTTTTTTTTAAGTATTTCTGTGCCTACTTGTAATGGTTAGTGCTCCCTGGCATGCCTGAGTTACTTTGTAGCAATTCGATGATGCATCAGTTCATTTATACTCAATTAGTTCCTTCAGAATGATGTGTTCTTGAAACCTTTTAAGTTATCATGTTTCATTTTACCTTTAAGGATACACGTTCCTTGTTTCATTCCTAAGCCATTTCCCCACCCTCTTAAGTAATTACAATAAAATATACTCTGGGGGTAAATACAGTTTTTTGTTCCTTAAGTTAGACCAGTTTTGATTTTTGTCCCCTAAGTTTTTCGACTTTGAAATTAGTCCTCTATGTATTTTAGTCTATTACCGACAAACATAGATTATTTTTTGTCTGAATTAAAGGCTGGACACTTTTAAATGGGCATTGTTGTTATCTGAGTTTTTTCGCACTATCAAAATTATCATAACTGCATAACTTATCATCATCTCCAGACCGGATGGGTTACCTCTGATTACTGGTAAAAGGACTAAAAAACAGAATTTCGTAAACATAGAGGACCAATTTCAAAGTCGAGAAACTTAGAGGATAAAATCAAAATTGGTACAACTTAGGGGACAAAAAAATGTATTTCCCTATAATCAGGTTTTATTTCTAAACTTCTAGTAAATGTCTGGTTTGCTATTACTAAACCACTTATTGGCTCAATCATGTTCTCTCAATGTCCATATTTGTTATTGACTCCAGTAATGGGTTGTTCTCTGAGCCCATTTTGGGTACTTACTCTGATTTTCAATTCTAGGTGCGCTCAAAGTTGGAGTCCCTTGATGGCATTGTGCCTCCTACACATGGATTTATGATAAGTAGCACGGGCATGAAAAATGTGTGGTTGTCTATGGAACACCAGGTTATCTTATGGTGTAATCAGCTAGTTGTGCAAGTAAGTCATATTGCTCTACTAATAATACTAATGTTCGAGTGTATATGCCTCTGATTTATAGTCTCCTTTTAGGTGTCACACACTCTTCTCAGTCTGATAGACACAAAGACCGGACAACCCTTTAGCGATGTACGACAAAGACTTGGAATATTTATGAAAATGCTCGACAGTGGAATTCCGAGAAACTTTTTTGCATCTAGGCAATTTCAATTACCTCACAAGTCTGGCCATTTTCCTAATCAAAAGGGAAAAGTCAATCCTGCTGGTATTCTCTATCTGAATCTCTTTTTTATTGCTGAAACTGGCTGAGTTATATGGGTGAACTTTATTTGCAGGAATTGGTTAATCTTTTTCTTTTTTGTTGCTGTCCTAATCAATTGAACTTTTGCTTCTGATTGACTATAGCCAATAATAATATAACATTCATCTTAGGCTACTTTGTCTGGGTATTTTTTTGGCAATATTGTGGATGAGTTGTTATCTAATATAATCCTGGGCTCTTCATTATGGAGACCTATTTCATAGTAAATTGATGTTCGACTTTTTTCTCAGTTTTGTATGATTCTAGTGCATTGTATTATGATTTTATTATCGATCTTCTGGAGTAAACAAGTTTCCTAACTTGCTCTTCATGAAGCAGGATCTGAAATTCCTGGAGTATCTGGTTGCCCAAGTAGTAGCCAGTGGAGTGAAGATGCACTTGAAAGAGACCTTTACATCCAAACTAGTACTGTCAGTGTGTTAGCTATGGATGGGAGAAGACGATGGCTGGACATTCAGAAACTGGTTTGCTTCTTTTTTTATAACTTCAAAAACATTTCCTTTTGAACTTCATCAGGCCAGGGAGGGGCTAAAATCAAGATTACTTGAAATCCATGTTATTTATTGCATGACTTTTTTTTTTTTTTTTTGTGAATCTTGACATCAAAAGGATTTAGACTTTCCCATTTATTAGCTCATACTGTAATAAATACGGTACATAGGATGATAGGAGGTTGGTCTTTCTGAACGTGGTGTAATTTGGCCTATTAAAGAGTAGCATATAAAAGCAAGGGAATTTCTCTTTTCTCTGAAATAAGAAGCTTTAGTGCAGGTGTATAACATGGTAGCCAGTGTAGGTGATAATCTCTCAATCAGGATTAATAGAGCTTTTTCATTGCTCAGGGTCATGACGGAAAAAACCACTTTGTTTTTGTCACAAATCTTTCACCTTGTTCTGGTGTGCGACTTCATCTTTGGCGAGAGAAACAAACCTCTGCTTCAAATTTTTCGTCAAGCAAACAGGTGGTGGAAGTCACATCAAAAATGGTGCACATTCCATCGGGACCAGCACCAAGGCAGGTATTGTGTTAAATTTTGGCCTAAGGGTAGGGTGTGTGTGTTAAAGCCCAAATTTATGTACTCTCTTTTCTGAACACTACCATTTGTTCTGTAAGATTGAACCAGGTGCGCAAACTGAGCAAGCTCCTCCATCCGCCATATTTTGGTTGGGTCCTCAGGATATGAATGGTTTCCGATTCCTGACAATATCTGTGGCGCCTCGTCCGGTACATCTTAAAGCTTATAATTTTTTTGTGTGCTTTTAGATGTTAATTCATTAACTCTTATGCATATGGATTACTTAGACATGGAAGATCCCTAGAGTTATAGTGATTCCAGAGTGACTGAGCATGAATTAGTTTATGAGTGAGTCCGGGTGCTATTTATCCCCCCCAAGAAAAAAACTCATTCACTCACGCTAGTTATTTTAGCTACATTAAGATCTTTCTCTTCTCAGACTGTTTCAGGGAGACCTCCACCAGCTGCTTCCATGGGAGTCGGACAATTTTTCAATCCAAAGGATGGAGAACAAATATTTTCTTCTTATCAGTTGATTCAATCATCATATTTAGAAAAGGTTAAAATTCTGAGATACTGCTTGGAAACTTAAGAAATTAAGACACTATCTTGGGCAATAAACAATAATTTCTCTTTGTTGAAACTTGGTTGTTAGCAGGATGTGAATTTGAAGGAAGACCATCCTCTTGCTCTCCGTCTTACATTCTCTGTTAGCTTAGGCCTTCTTCCTGTTTCATTATCCCTCACAACAACTGGCTGTGGAATTAAAAGATCTGAATTTCCTATTGAAGAGTCGGGCGATGAGGAAACTAGTAGTAAGTTTTCTTTCATCAACCTACTATTATAATGACTTTCACGGATTAATGGATTATTTCTTTTAACTGTTTCCTGTAATCTTTCGATCTCTTTCAAACTCGTAACTCTTGTTACTGTTTTTGATTATGGTCACCCCCAGCACCTCACCTCAATTGCCGGGGAAAAGGGTGTTCCCTTCTCTCAGTGGGCATGTGCGTGCCTGCTTACATTATGTGATTTATCTGCTGCATTAAATGAAAAATCTTTGGTTGCAAATATTGCCAATTTGTACCCCAAAAATCTCAATCTAGATTATAATCTCTATGCAATATGGCCCTCCCTTGAAATTCTACTAATAATAAATTTCCTACCTAAATGCAATATGTATGTTGGATTAGCCCTAGAACTAGTCATATGGGCAGCATAAGAAGCTTGTTAACAATATCAGAAGATATGCGATATGAGAATTTGTATTATGAGAGCAAAGGTCAACTGTCATACATGAGCATTTGTCACATAAAGCTACATCACTTCATCACATGCAAGAAAGCTTTTATGTTTAAGTTTTTTTGTAACCCGTCCTGGATATACTCTCTTCTCTGTCTCTCATACTTTGAAATTTTGAGGGCTGTGCTTGTACACCATACGAAAGGTAAGTCCTAATGAATCACTGGATTTTAGTTTTTTTTTTTTTACTTATTTTGATTTCAAATGAGTATATCATGTGCTTACTACTTATTCATTTTGAAATTATCTTTATGGGAATCTCCAAATAAAAGTCTGGTTCTTCTCACTTTGTTACTTCTTTTGTGGATTATTGAATGATTCTCATAATACAGGACTTTGTAGAAGGCGCTGTTTCCCACCAGTGGCCCTTGCTTGGGATGCGGTATCTGGTCTTCATGTTTTTCCAAATTTGTACTCTGAGACAATTGTTGTGGATTCCTCTCCAGCACTGTGGTCATCTTCTCAAGATTCTGACCAGACAACTGTTTTATTACTGGTATACTTCAAAACTGACATTTGACGCTCATCAGCACTTGCGAACTGGGAGTATTTTTTTATGTTGGTATCTTCCAAGTCTTATGCAGTTAGTTCTTATCTCTTTATATCTTCAATTCTTTGCAGGTTGACCCCCATTGCTCTTACAGAAGTACTATGGGCGTTTCTCTGACTGCTGCTGCTGGTAGATTCTTGCTTTTATATTTCTCTCAGGTAAATCTATCACTGCCTGTCCTTCTCAAGCTGATACTTTTCAGTTGGATTTTATTTATGCGTTTATAAACTTTTAGGTATACTACGATTTCTGAAAGTGGATACTGATCCTTTACCTTTCAAGTTATTGCTCAATGTTCTGAGATTCCCACAACTTCCTTAGTGGTTGAATTTCAGTTTCAATAAACTTTATGCTTTTCTTTCATCACACTTTGCATAAGATACCATATTTTACCTTGGTCTGAGATAAATTCAAATTCTCTGAAAATTCACATTTCACATAGAACATATATTTTAATTTCCTCTCTCAAGCCTGAAGACAACACAAGCCCTCATTTATCAACATAAGAGCCACTTACTGTTTACTCATCACATTAGTCTCTCAAGGTTCAATGCCACTAATATTCTTGAAGCATCATAACCTATTCATGCAGATCAGTGGTCTTTGCTTTGCTGTGGTGTTTTTTGCTCTGATGCGGCAGGCATATGCATGGGAACTTGATCAGCCCATACCGTCGGTGCTATCTGCTGTTGAATCAAACTTGCGAATGCCAAGGGCATTTTTCTTGCTAGCCACATTTCCAATTTTGTGTGCTGTGCTGTTTTCTTTCATAAGCAGTCAATCCCTTCCTCCAATTACAAGTTTCTCTGTTGTCTCGCTGCTTTGCTATATTTTTGCAAATGGTGCGGTAGTTATGCTGATATTACTTTCCCAATTGCTCTTCTATATGGCTGCCACTCTCCAAGTATTTGTCAAAAAACGGTTAGTTGCTTTTATGTGTGTATGTGTATTTGTTCATTCACTTGCTTTGCTTGCATGCTTATGTGTGCCTGTGTACACATAATCATAAAAAGATGGGTGACTTGTCTAATTCAAAGTGATAGTTGTATAAGCCACATCTCATTGCATTAATGAATCCCTAAAAAGGTGTCTAATAATTTAATCTCAATTTTCCGTTCTGACAGCAATTTAGATGAGGGATGCTTTCATATTCTATAATAAGCACAAGCTCAATTTTTCAGGTGGCAAGTATGTGAAGGGAATTTCTGTTATCATTTTTTCCGAAGATTCATTAATATCTCCTCCACCTTTACATCTGTTAAGGTAATCTTGCTAATCCGGTAAAGACATAACCAGTGACATGAATCGTAAAAGTGAAGTTCACGTTGCTTGGATTAATTTTCTTTGTACTGTGAAAATGTCAAAACATTAAGTAACGACAAAGTAAAATAATTCCCAGATTCCTTTATGGTTCTTTATAATCAATCCTTGCCACTTTTATCAAACTCAAGTCCGAGCTTTTGATTTTGCTAGTTGATATTAAATTATCTGAAGTTAATTTGCATTCCTTGTTCGGTATATTATGGAGCAGGTAGTAAGGATTTTAATGGCGAATCCTCTGCTTATTACATCGTTGGTTGCTATTACCTTGGTGTGTCTTGTGCATCCAGCGCTGGGTCTCTTTGTGTTGCTCTTGACACATGCATTATGTTGCCACAACACTCTGTCCAGGTTCCTATAACTGCTTTGACTAGAATGCTTGAATTGCAATGATATGTTTGCATAATAATCCTCTACTTTTGAAATCCACATATGTGTTAGTACGTAATGTGGCCATGTAGTATGAGTATTTTAGAGTCCTAAAGGGGACAAAAAATAAAGTAATTTATTTCTCTGACTTAAGTATAAGTTGTATTTATCATCCTGAACCTCTTAGACTATTCAACATGGGGAGCTAATGGACCAACAATGTCTGATTTGAGAATATTGGGGCTGTAACATGTTCTTACGATTGTCTGGTGGATACTATTTTTCCAGCGCAAGAACATATGCTATATGAATTGTTGTTAGCCTTTGAATTTACTGTTATTTGTTCTTTTTTATTGTTCCAGCCAAGTTTATTTGGTGTTTTTTTTATCCACTTCTAATACAATCTAAGTGGTGCTTTGTGTCTTTGTAAGCAGTTTTTTGATGGCTTCATTTCGCAGCCATGTCCAGACCAAGGAATTAGATGAATCTGGTGAAGGTAGTGCAATGCTACATAATTCCAGGTACGATGATAACATTAGCAAGCTGTTTCCTGTGAATGAGAGCTCTACTGTTAGCCCAGTATCTACAAGAAGCTATGGTGAGACACAATTAGAGATCTTCTATCACCGGCATGGGTTGCTCATCTTACATTTGCTTGCAGCATTAATGTTTGTCCCTTCACTTGTGGCCTGGTTTCAGGTATGTGTCAAATCACCATAGAAAGTTGTACTCCATATTATTTAGTTACTTTCATGATTTCATCCATGATTCCTGCGTACTTCTAGTGACTTTATTTTGTTGGCCAAGGGATACTGCTCCAAATGATAATTTTATGATAATGGAGAATGAGAACAGGAGAAAAATAAACATGCTTTTGAGTTGCAAAATGGGTTTCTAGAAAACCTTTGATAGTGATGAAAAATAACCATGAATATCATCGTGACTGTAGCCTGCTAAAACTCAATTGGTATCTATAATGTTGAATAAATGGGTTTCATTTACATCAGTTTCTGATTTTATTTACTCAAAACTCTTCTTGCCTCAAAATGCAAAGGTAGATTCCACTATCACAGTGTCTTGTGCATTTCCCACCAGCTATGATTTTTCAGTGTTACTTTTATATTCCCAATGCACTGTTAGAATTATTTCAACATCCTTCGACGGGGTTCTGGATATTTTATAAATAATTTTAGCTTTTTGATCCCACAAAATCAATGATATATCAAGAATTTGTTCCCTGAGCTTTTGGATTAACGACTAATGCTCTCGTTTACTGTTTGCAGCAAATTGGTGTGGGTCAAAGCTTTCCATGGTTTTGGGATTCTGTACTTTGCACTGGTGTCCTGCTTCATGGTTTATGTGATTCAAAGCCAGAATTCAATTTTTATGTGTTACCCATCCCGGGCTTCCCATCATGGGAGTTCCGACTAAGCTTTGCGTATCTGTTTGCCGGATATTTTTCCTATCTTTCTGCATTGGCATTAACACCGTATAGAGTGTTTTATGCAATGGCTGCGATTGGAATAGTTTCCTTTGCATTTAGGATTATGCAGCCGTACCACAGGAGCAGAAAGCATTCCCACAGACATTAACCCACCCTGCTATACTGGACACGTAGGTTTGGTTCTTGCTTACACGATGAGAGTGAGTTTGACACTGAGGTGTTGTAAAAATCTGTATTTTTTGGAGAAATTTTGATAGAAAATATGCTTTTTAGCCATTCCTTCTTTTCCACTTATATTTGTCAAATGCATGATTTTATCACTAATTTTTAATGTTTGATCCTTTCTCTCTCTCTAACTCATTTGCCCCGATGAGAGCTTATGAAATATTTGATGTTTCCATCCACGTCACCAGAGAAATAATGATAGATTTAGAATCTTACACCTAATAAATAAAATTCTAACAAAAATAATACAGTTTTATGCGTTTCTGTGCAATAGAAAAAAAAAATGCCTTTCTTGCTCTTTTCCTCAAGGCCTAATGAAGTACTCCCCCCATTTACCAAATGTAATTCCAATTGGAGTGGGACACAAGTTTTAAGGAAAAGATAGATAAAGTATTGTGGGATCCATTATGAATAAAGTGATTGATTGTGAATAAAGTTGATGGCGATTTGAGTAATTAAGTGATGGGTTGAAGGGTGATAGTTTTCATAAAGTATATGAGACTATATTTGGTGAATAAAAAATATGAGTCAAATGAGACTACATTTCATGCACGAGTAAAAGATCAACAACCAATGACTGTATTATGTAATAATAATAAGTACAAAAGAAATACATGACTATAATTTTCCTGCCGTTTTTAGTTTTTCCCCAGATCTAATAAGTGGGTACAATTACATTTTGTGTAATGTGTGTGAAACATCAAGATCAAGTAAGATGTTCCCTATGAATATGAGATTAGCACAAAAGATCTATCTCTATCTATCCCAAGTACAAACATTGCTTAATCTCTTGCCCCTCTGGTCCGAATGTTGGCAGCCCGCGAAGCCATAGCTCTCAGATTAGCTCTTGCTGTAGAAACTGAGTTTCTGCGCTCATTAGGCTCCCTATTATAAGCCCTCAAATATTCTTCTCTCTGCAACCTTAAAGCCAATGCAGCATCCTCATCCTGCCTTGTAACATCTGCACGTATACTCCGATTTCTGATACGTTGTTGATTTCTTCTCCTCTCTACATCATTTCTTTCTGATTCTGGACTATTCAAGGCCTCAACAACTCTATTTCGGGTCGTTCTTGTTGGAACTCCTACTTTAGGTCCCCTGCTTTCTGAAGTAGAAGAATCCGTCGTCTTTCTTGCTTCTACTTCCTGGGGAAACAGCAGTTGAATTGTGTTCCAAAGAACTGTGTTCACTGTGCAATATTTGCCATTGCTGTACATAACATTGAATACAATGAAAATCAGGCTCTATGATGATGTCGATGATGATGATCAAAGAATATTAATTTGCCACTTTTCAAAATGTACCTTATGAGATGCCTGCACTTGGGGCACTTCTTCCCACATCTATCAGCTGCTGAACGTAAACATTTCTTGCAAAAACTTCAGAAGACAAAACAAAATTGTTAAAACTTAAAACACACAATGGAGTTTGCAGATTGAATTCAGTTGACAAAACAAATAAAAAATTCAATATCCCACCTGTGTCCACAAGGTGTGGTACTTGGCTCATAACATATCTCCAAACAAATCTGTCAAGTTAGTTTCAGTCAAAAATCGACAATGACACCTAAAATAGATAAAGAAGAAAGCTTTATTCCAAATTCTTACAGCACAGGAAAGCTCCTCGCGAAGACGATCCATGCAAGGAATTGCAGGGCTCGAGCTTGAAACATCTTTGCCTTTCGATTTCACTTCATCGTCTACTGTTTTCTTCTCCACTTCTTTAATTACAATGGTCTCTTTATTTATTTTCTCATTCTCTATCCAATTGATGAGCCAAAGACAAACAAAATCAGAACCCAATTTTTTAGATTTTAGGGAGTAAAAAGAAAAGGGAAGCTTACTAAACTACGAAAACCAAGTACCTTGTTTCGATATAGGTTCATCTTCATCAAGATTAAGAACAGCTACTGGAATCAACACAGGGCTTTGCCGCTGAGCCTTGCGTTTTCTGTAAGCCACAAATTTTCAACATCCCAATTAACAACATAACAACAAAAGACACTACAATAGATCAAGCCACAGCAATCAAATTGAAGCAAAAGCACTTAATTCGCTTCTGAATTTCCATATCTAGAATGGGAAATTAGAATTCAAAGCCAACAAAGATTATATACTACTAAAGAATGACATATCAGATCTTCTCTACCACAAAAAACAGAATCACCAGAAAAATTAATGAAGATGAAAACCGCAACATTTTCCCATAAAGTTACAAAAAAATTCCATAAAATCACGAAAAAAAATTCCATAAATCACGAAAAAATATTCGAATACAAACACACATTCATATGAATCATACATCAGATAAGGGTTAGCGGAAAAAAAAATTAGGTTAAACCTTCTTGAATTTGATGGTGGGGTTTTAGAATTCCGAAAAACGGATCTTCTCTTAGGTTTGAACTGGCGATCGGGGGTATCTTCAACGACGAGGCTTGCAACCAAAAGCGCCTCTTCATCCCAACCAGCCATGGCGGCGACCGATCGAAACCCTGGACTGAACAGATTTTCATTTCTTGAGCAATTTTCATGGATTTCTGGCTGTTTTCTGGATGGATTTTCCGGGCTTTTGATCGGACAATCGGCAGAAATCATTTTCCTCACGATTTTCGAATAGGGTTTCCGTTGCGGCGAGGAAGAGGGAATGGGACATAACGGTCGTAATTGTTACAGTGGGAATATTATATTTTAGAGACTAACGGCTAGTACGGGAGTGATAATGATACGGTGTTTGCGGGTGCAAATTAGTCAAGTGGACCTCAAGCATATTTGGCAAAATCATAACATTAGAATCCTTTGATAAGATCCTCTATTTTTAAATATAAAGGTATGTTTATTGTTTTCTATTTATACCTCAAATTTTAACTTTAAATCTTTCACCAATAAGAGACCACTACGAAAAAAAAAAAAAACTCATCTAAGCACAATTTATCATTAATTTCAAAATCAATGTTTTTGTTTATTACTCTATACTTTAAAATAATGTTACTCCTTATTGTGAAATTTAATAAATGGAATAGAATATAATGATGAGATAATTTTGAAATATATATAATTTATATTGAATGAATTGAAAATGAATTAAATCCTTGAATTGAATAAAGAAAATGATTTGCACCCCTTCTCTATATAAGAATAGGTTTATAAGAAGGTTAGGACTAGAACAACTAATATTTTTTCATTTGTCTTGTATGTTATTCTTCACACTTATATTACATATAAAATGTAAGAAATATTAAAAAAATATATACTTCATCCGTCTACGATACGAAATGTAGTTTCATTTGTCTTATATTATTCGTTTATAAAATATAGTCACATACACTTTATGCAAATCATCACCCTTCAACCATCACTTAACTGTTCAAATTATCATTAACCTTATTCACAAACAATCATTTTATTTACAATTAACCTCACAATACCTACAATATTCTGATTTTATCTACATTTTCCTTAAAACTGTTCCGGCCCAGCTTGGAACAAGACATTCAATTTTTTATAATTTTTTGTATAAGATTAGATAGAAGGTTGAAGATAGGAAGATGGAGAAAGGAATGGAATTTTGAGAGAGAAAATTGATAGTACTAGCTTCTTGGAATTCATTCAGCCTGCAAATGGCATAATAACAACTAATTGGGACCACTGTCCTTTTGTAATTTGAGATATTCTAAGGGACTGAAATGCAATAACATAAAACTATTGAAATAGATAATTAAAATTGCAATTCAACGGCTGGGATTAATCTCCCACGCTACTCCATCACCGTCCGATCATTACTTCACTTTTAGACCAAATTCTTCAATTATTGTACTTTCCTCCATCTTCTCGAAACCCTCATCTTTTTCTACAAACGAGAGACCCACCGTTTCTGCTTTAGGTTCTTCGATGCACATAACAATACCCCCCGGAACAGACGATCCTTGTCCCCAAGGATTCAGGAATGGAAAACTCTTGGCTATATAAGAGGTATGTTCATATGATTCCATCTCCCAATCGGCTGGTGCCCACTGTACTTTAACCTGTGCTATGCCTTTGTTTCCAGGTACAGAAGATTTGATTTCGCAAAGTTGCAGTGGCTGCACCATCATGGCTCCATCTTCATCAAGTTCTGGCAAGATGCTCGAAGGTATGTGTTTCACCCCAATATATTTCTTAAGAAGAGAAACATAGAATATGGGGTGAATTTTAGAACCTGTGGGTAGATCTAGGCGATAGGCAACTTGCTCAATTCTTTCTAGAATCTTGTATGGACCAAAGAATTTCGAAGAGAGTTTCAAATTCTTGTGTATGTATACTGAGTTTTGCTTGAATGGTTGCAATTTCAGATACACCATATCTCCAACTTCGAAAATCCTTTCTTGCCTGTGCCTATCAGCGAAAAACTTCATACGAGCCTGTGCAATGTGCAAATTTGTTCTGTGAGTAGTTGCCTTTGGTGTAGAAGTGTAGAGACATCTGAATTAGTAGCTTCTATTTGTAACTCCACCCCAAGAACAGTAGGTAGATACCCATACAGAGCTTGAAATGGGGTCATCTTGAGACTGGTATGATAGTTAGTATTGTACCAGTATTCAACTAATGTCAACCATTTAAGCCAATGCCTTGGATTGTCATGCACCATACACCTTAGGTATTGCTCCAAGCATTGATTAACCCTCTCTGTTTGGCCATCTGATTGAGGGTGGTAAGCAGAACTCATCTTGAGTTCTGTTCCCAACAACTTGAAAAGTTTCTTCCAAAATGAACTTGTGAATATCTTGTCCCTATCACTTACAATACTAGTGGGTAAACCATGTAGTTTGTAAATGATATCCAGAAAGGTTTTAGCCAGAGTTTGGGCTGTGAGAGAGCTATGAAATGTGAGTACTTGGTAAATCTGTCCACCACCATCCAAATGACATTCTTACCCTATGATTTAGGCAATCCTTCAATGAAATCCATAGAAATGTGAGCCCAAGCTTGTTTTGGTATAGACAGAGGTTGTAGCAGGCCAGGGTAGCAACCTCCATCTGCCTTATTTTGTGCACAGGTGCTACAAGTCTTCACCCATTCTACCACATCACTCTTCATGTTAGGCTAAAAAAAAACTTTCTTGATTCTCAAATAAGTACCATGAATGCCTGAATGTCCACCCAGACCTGTGTTGTGAAATTCTTGTAACAGTAATTTTCTTACTCCACCTGTAGAACCAACAACAAATCTGTTCTTGTATTTCAAAATATCCCCCACCAGTTGGAATTTAGGGTAGACTTTGGAATCCACAAGCTTAGCATTGAGAATCTTTTGGATGAAAGCATCATTGGCATAGCTTTGGTTGATATGTTCCATCCATTGGTGTAGCACAGTAGTTAAGGACAAACATTCATCTCCTCCTTCTCTCCTGGATAGTGCATCAGCTGCCAAATTATCCTTTCCTTTCTTGTACTGGATCTCATAGTCCAATCCTAGTAGCTTGGTAATCCATTTTTGCTGTAATGGAGTCACCACCTTTTGATCTAAGAGGTGCTTGAGGGATTGTTGATCAGTCTTTATAATGAATTTTTGCCCCTGTAAGTAGTGTTTCCATTTCTGTATAGCCATCAATACAGTTAGGAACTCCCTCTCATAAATGGACAGAGACTGATTCCTAGGGCAAAGTGTTTTACTCATGTAAGAAATAGGCCTACCCTCTTACATGAACACTGCACCAATACCCTTTCCACTAGCATCTGTCTCCACCACAAATTGGTTCTTAAAGTCTGGTAGAGCTAATACAGGAGCTGAAACCATGGCTTCCTTCAATGTTTGGAATGCAGCCTCAGCTTCTGTGTTCCATGTGAATCCATCCTTCTTAAGGAGATTAGTCAATGGCCTACTAATCATGTCATAATTCTTAATGAACTTTCTATAATAGCCAGTAAGACCAAGAAATCCCCTCAATTGCTTAACATTCTTTGGCAAAGACCACTGTACCATACTTGAAATCTTACTTGGATCAGTGGCTACTCCTTCCTGTGAAATTATATGCCCCAAATACTCAATATGTTTCTGGCCAAATTGACATTTACTCATCTTGGCATACAACTTGTTTTCTCTCAAAATCTGAAGCAGCATCTCTAAGTGTTCCAAGTGTTCTTCCCAACTCAAACTGTAGATTAGTATGTCATCAAAGAAAACCAATACAAATTTCCTCAAAAAATTCTTGAATACCTTATTCATTAAGGACTGGAAGGTGGCAGGAGCATTGCATAGGCCAAATGGCATAACCAGGAGCTCATAGTGCCCACTATGAGTTCTAAATGCAGTGAGGTACCTGTGCTCTGGTGTCATTAAGATCTGAAAGTAGCCAGATCTTAGGTCAATTTTTGAAAAGAATTTAGCCCCATGTAACTCATCCAATAATTCATCAATGATGGGTATTGGATAGTTATGTTTAATGGTAAGCTCATTTAAGTATCTATAATCTACACACATTCTCCATGTAGAATCTTTCCTTTTTACCAGAATTACAGGAGATGCAAATAGCCCTTTTGCTATCTTGAACCACCCCTGTATTCAACAGCTCCTTGACAATCTTCTCAATTTCCTCCTTATGAGCATGTGATGTTCTATAGGGAAATTGTTGCTTGGGTTGACTTCCAGGTTTAAGCAATATTTGATGTTCCACCCCTCTTTCAGGTGGTAAGCCAATAGGCTCCTCAAATATGTCCTTGTAATCATTCAGTAGGCTCTGCAATTTTGTTTCTTCTACCTCAGTGTGATGGCAGAATTCCACCATGTACATCTCTTCTATCTCACCCATAAAATCTCCATGACACAACTGAAACAAGCCATAATTTGTTATCAATCTACAATCTGCAGTTGATGTGAAAGCTTGTAGAGTCACCTTCTTTCCCAAACTAGTGACAGTGAATGTCATTTTTTCATAATCCAATTCAATTGGGGTGCAAGATTTCAACCAATCACCACCAAGGATCAAATCACATCCATCATTCTCTAGCACCCTAAGTGGATAAGAGAAATCATGTCCCTGCATCTTCCAGAAAAAAAGATCCACTTGCTTGGCACTAACCATTCTTTGCCCATTTGCCACCCTCACCAAGATAGGATCAATTGGTGTGAGTGGGCACCTTAATCTCTTAGCAGTTCTAGCTTGTATGAAGCTGAGAGCACTTCCAGTGTCAATGAGGATATGCAGCCTTTGACTGTTGTATTCTCCAAATAGCCTCATAGTAGTAAGGCCACAATCACCTGCAATTGCATCCAATGTTAATTGGATCTCACTCATGGGTGTGGACTCCACTTCTCCACCTAGTTCCTCCAAATAAACTTCTTCTTCTTCATCAGCCATAATCATGTATGCCACCTTCTGTTTACACTTATGGCCAAAGGTATATGGTTCATCACAGTTATAACACAAATCCTTTTCCCTTCTAGCAGCCATCTCACTTGGATTTAGTATCTTAACTGGGGTTTTTCCTTGAACTTTGGTGGAAGGGGTAGTGTTGTTTTCAGGTTTTTTGAAGAGATTATTTGAGTAGCTATGGTTTCTGTTGAAGGGTTTGAGCTTTTTGGACAATGCTTCAACTGTTAATACTTGTTTATTTCCCAGATTAATAGCATGTTGCACTGTTTTTAGTTCAAACATTGATATGGCTGATTGCAATTCATCATTGAGTCCACAGATGAAACTTGCCATATAGTATTTTTCAGAGAATTCTTCTCCTTTAATCAACATCATACAGACTCTCAGTTCCTCAAATTTATCAATGTACTCAGCATATGAACCAGTTTGTTTAAGCTTGCTAAACTCAGCTGTAATTCTAGATTCTTTCATATCTTCAAACTTAGTAGTTAATATCTCCAAAAACTGTTCTCATGATAACTCTATTTGTTTTTGTGAATAGTTTTGGAACCAAATTGCTGCTTTACCATCAAAATGCATAGAAGCTAGGTTTACCTTGTGTGAATCAGGCACATTTGGAATTAGCTTGAAGTATGAGTTGCACCTAAGCATCCAACGCCTGCAATTTGAACCATCGAACCTAGGGAACTCAATTTTGGGTAGAGGTGTGTGCACTACAGCTCCTTGATGTTCTTGGATTTGCTTGTTCTTGGGTGTTTCTTGATATGGTGTGTAATTCTCCATAGTGTTAGATCCACCCATTGGTTCTCCCAATATTGAATCACTGCTCAACTGGCTTTTTCCCTTATCCAGATTCATGATTTGCATCTGCATCATGGCCAATGTTTTTGTAACATGACCCAACCTTCCCATTACTCCAGAAAGTTGATCATCCACCATATCAGTAATTCCATGCATGGAATCCTGTAATTTTGCTTCATTTACTTCCCATTTCAATGTTTCTGTTTGTAACCATTCTAATTTCTTTTGTGATTCTTGCAGCTCTTTGAGACGAGTACCCTTCGCCATCTTCACACAATGAATTGGCTCTGATTACCAATTGTTCCGGCCCAGCTTGGAACAAGACATTCAATTTTTTATTATTTTTTGTATAAGTTTAGATAGAAGGTTGAAGATAGGAAGATGGAGAAAGGAATGAAATTTTGAGAGAGAATTGATAGTACTAGCTTCTTGGAATTCATTCAGCCTAAATGGCATAATAACAACTAATTGGGATCACTGTCCTTTTGTAATTTGAGATATTCTAAGGGACTGAAATGCAATAACATAAAACTACTGAAATAGATAATTAAAATTGCAATTCAACGGCTGGGATTAATCTCCCACACTACTCCATCACCGTCCGATCATTACTTCACTTTCAGACCAAATTCTTCAATTATTGTACTTTCCTCCATCTTCTCGAAACCCTCATCTTCTTCTACAAACGAGAGACCCACCGTTTCTGCTTTAGGTTTTTCGATGCACATAACAAAAACATGAGACTAAATTCGGTAGAGGGAGGAAGTAAGATGAAGCCAAAGCACACATATAAACACTATCTATGATAATAGATTTACTAATTGAGACCGATTAGTCCACAAAAGTTAGTATAATGAATAATGATGTAGATTTAAAATTTAGAAATATATTTTTCTCTAGATTTTTAAATATTTTACAGTGTAAACAATATTTGAAAATGATCAGCTTGCACAGAATTTTGTTATGTTTTCAACTGAGGCCTTGTTGAAAATAATTTTTCAGATTAGTAGGGACAGCAATTTTTTAAAAAATTGAGAACGTAGTACTAGTTCGTACAGTAACATCTAGGATCCCTTCAAGTACACGTCATGTGTCGCATTTTTCCTATTTATGCAGAATTTTTTGACTCAACTTTTTATTTTTTACCCTTATGCAATGATTTCGGAATTGGTTTTCCCAACTGACAGAAGAAGTTAAACTAAGGGAGTGTAAAACGACTATAGTTATTTTTAATGGTTATTTTTAATGGTATAGTCTAGTATGAACTCGAGTGCATGTTGTGCACCTCACTTTTCAGTTTACTGACTTACACTTTTTGGTAAATGTTGTTGTACTTTTCAGTTTACTGTCTTACACTTTTTGATAAATAGTGTTGCACTTTTCAATTATTACTAAAAATATTATTATACAGTTTAATAATTGAAAAGTGTAACACCATTTACCAAAAAGTGTAAGTCAGTAAACTGAAAAGTGCAACATGGACTAGGGTGCACAACATGCACTCGAGTAGACCAACCCATTTTTAATTCAGCCCCTTTTATCATTCGGCTTTTTTAGATTCATTTGGCTCCTAAACTTTTTTTCAAGTAAAATGGATAATGTTTATGCAAATGAACGCTAAAAGATCATAAGTTCAAACTCTTTAAAATTTAGATATAATTACGATTTCAATTTTAAAGTACGGGACTATTAGTATACTCCATTTAAATTTAATACACCATGTTTCCTTATCATTTAATCGATTTGAATATTAAACAACTCAACATTTTTATTTTCACTTTAATTTATTTTAATATTAGAGAGTTTTTGGTTATTAACCAGTAGTAGTCTGTTAGTTGATTCAAACATTGAAGAGTTCCAATTGAAACAAGATCTCCCCTAAATGGTCAATAAAAATTCTACTTTTGGAGATAACGATCATTATATTACATACATGTTTTTAAACTTTTAATCCATTCTTAATATGTTTGTAGAAATGTCAATGTTTTAGGTTATCAATTTGTTAAGATCGTGATCCTCCGCGAGTCCTTAATTTTTGGTAAAAATCTTACGGATTTCACTTAATGAATGAAGTTGTTTAGTTTTCATAAAAACCTTAACCTTGAAGATCTATGTTAGCATAATGGAGTAGTTATTATACTCTATCCGTTCGTCTATAAGTTTTCGTTACTTTTTGACACACATATTAAGTAAAGTGATTAAATAATACATATAGTTCAAGTGATGTGATTGATAGAAGAAGAAAGATAGATATAAAAAGTACGGAGTAATATATAAAGTGAAGAGTAAGAAAAAAAATAAAAAGTATTCATTCCGTCCAATTTTATTATGCCCACTTCTCCGGGCACGAGTTTTAAAGAATATTGATTAGTTTATTCATAAAGTAATAAGTTGAGGGTATGATAGGGTATTGTGGGGTCCATTTGTAAATAAATGATCGTTTATGAATAAAGTGAAAGACAAGGTGGATAAATAAGTGACAGTAGGAGTGTGGAAATAAAGTAGTATTGTTTCCAAAAAGGGTATGCGTATAATAAAATTGGACAACCAAAAAAGGAAATTGGGAATAATGAAATTGGACGGAGGGAGTATTTACAAAAAGGTATCAGACTCTACGCGGACAGACTAAAATAGTAAAATGAGAAGCTTATAAACGGAGGAATTGAGTAGTAAAGAATTGTGTCCAATATACTAATCCCTCAATTTCTAAAAAGCTTGCAAATCCACTTTCACAATATACACATATTTATCATGTATGTCATTACTTTCGAGGTCCATCATACACTCAATTTAACTGCCTTATTTACCATATCTATAATAATTTATAAAATTACCTTTTAAAACTCTAATTATTACATTTTTTTCTTAAACTTCGTACCACAAAATGCAACCTTTCCAACGAGGGAGATAGTATTTTCACGGAAGATAAGTAGATTTTTACGGTATATGATAGTGTAGTATTTTACTCATTTTCTTCCTCTTTTGAGTCCACTCAGAGTTTGTGTAGTCAATTAAAAAGTAAGCTGCTTCAATATATCTCTCTCTTCTTGATACTGTGAGTGAGCAGTGCGTATGTAAAGAAAGAGAGGTTTTGACAATGGCGTACATGTGTACAGACAGTGGAAATCTAATGGCGATTGCCCAGCAAGTCATCAACCAGAAGCAGCAGCAAGAACAGCAGCAACACCAGCTCAACACCAATCCCTTTCTCCTCAGCCCCTCCGCCGACCCATTTCACGGATCCGACCCGGCCTTCCCCTTCCCCAACCTCGACCACCACCACCCTACCCCCGCCGGATTCCGCTTCTCCGATTTATGCGGCGGCCTCGACTCCGACGAGTGGATGGAGAACCTAATGGGCGGCGCAGATTCAACCGAGGCCGATTGGCACACCACTCCCGACTTCACTCACCTCTATCCCCCTCCCGATCCTTTCCCGAGTCGACTCTCAGATCTCAACCGAGTTATCCTCTCCGACCCTCCGCCGCCCCCTTCCTGGCCTCTACCTTCCGTATCACTACCGCAGGACTCCAAAAACGACGTCGCGGTGACCGCGGCGGTTACTTCCCCAAAAGCGAAGCCGATTCTCCGTGCCCTAATTGACTGCGCTCGTCTCGCCGAGTCGCACCCGGAAACCGCGGTGAAATCGCTGATCCAGCTCGAGGAATCGGTGAGCCAACGCGGAGATCCACTCGCGCGAGTTGCGTATTACTTTTCTGAAGCGCTATACAGCAGAGTCTCGAATCCGGCGGATAAAGCGGCATCCTCCTCCTCCGCCATTTACGAATCCACCTCTGAAGAGTTCATTCTGTCGTATAAAGCCCTAAACGACGCTTGCCCTTACTCAAAATTCGCCCATTTAACCGCAAACCAAGCGATTCTGGAAGCCACGGAAAAGGCGAGCAGGATTCACATTGTTGATTTCGGGATTGTTCAAGGGATCCAATGGGCTGCTTTCCTGCAAGCATTGGCAACCCGACCCGCTGGAAAACCCGAACGCGTCCGCATTTCGGGCATACCCGCTCCGGTTCTCGGAAACTCCCCGGCGCCGTCGCTGTTAGCTACCGGAAACCGTCTGCAAGACTTTGCAAAACTGCTAGATCTGGAATTCGAATT
This sequence comes from Galeopsis tetrahit, assembly GCA_963675135.1. Classification (NCBI taxonomy): domain Eukaryota; kingdom Viridiplantae; phylum Streptophyta; class Magnoliopsida; order Lamiales; family Lamiaceae; genus Galeopsis; species Galeopsis tetrahit. The sequence continues at coordinate 4,764,083 of OY776120.1, forward strand.
CGAACCGATTTTGACTCCGGTTCAGGAACTGAAAACCTCGAGTTTCCGTGTCGAACCGGATGAGGTTTTAGCAGTGAATTTCATGCTACAGCTCTACAATTTACTTGACGAGAGTGGTGAAGGAGTTACCGCTGCTCTCAAGGTAGCAAAGTCGTTAAACCCATGTGTGGTGACTTTGGGTGAATACGAAGTGAGCTTGAATCGGGTCGGGTTCCTGCCCCGTTTCAAGAATGCACTGAAATACTACACTGCTGTATTCGAATCGCTGGAGCCGAACCTGACCCGGGATTCATCGGAGAGGCTGGAGATAGAGAGGTTGTTGTTCGGTAGACGAATAGGCGGGGTCGTTGGGCCCGAAGACGAGAGGAGAGAACGAATGGAGGATAAAGAAAGGTGGAGGTTTTTAATGGAGGCAGCTGGTTTTGAGGCATTGATGTTTAGCCACTATGCTATGAGCCAAGCCAAAATTCTGCTATGGAACTATGGTAACAGCTCATTATACAAGCTTATAGAATCTAGTCCACCTGGATTTGTGTCTCTTGCTTGGAATGATGTTCCTATTCTTACAGTATCTTCATGGCGTTAATGGGTATAGTATAGTATGAAATGTTGTTTAAGGGTATGTAGCAACTAGCATTAGTATAGATTGATAGTTTTGAAGCTTCGTTTAAGTCATTGCATCATCATGGGTTCCTAGATATATTATACTCCACTATTTGTTGATATGAATTATTAGTGTCTCAAGGGCTTTGGTTTTACCACATTCTTCATATTCTCTGGCCTCTGTTATGGTTTGGTTTGAAATCATGTTGTATGTATGTATGTAGTATTTCAAAATAATCAAATTTGATTTGTGCATGCATTAGTCTGTTTGTTTTAGTTTTGTAGGTGTGAGGTCTATTTTGTTTCTTGAATGTTGATGGTGTAAAATTGTAGTTTAAGCAAGAATGGAAGATTAGTGAAACACCACGTAGTGTACTGTACTAGGTTATTAGTCAAAGGATGTCGTTTTCCTTCGTTTGAGTAGGGCATAGTCCAGATTTTTAATAGCCTAAATCATATCATGTACACACAAATACTAAGTTGGTGGGTGGAGAAAGAAAGCGACTTGCATTAGTTCAAATGAATTCGAGTTCACATAATTGTTACTCTATTCTAATTGCGTTGGTTCTCTACGTTTGTTATAACATTTTAGCGTCACTTTCTTTGTTGGTCAATACAACTCCGATCGTTAATGGCGATATGAATCGAATTCATTATATATTCCGAACCATGAAATCAAAATGGTTGAGGGGCACATATAGTTTAGGCGTCGTGCAATGCAATAGTCAATGAGGAGGGAATATAGGGAAGTAATTGAATGTATGTAACTATTAACTAAAGTGCATGAACCAAATTGTTATTCCTCACATAATTGCTCTACATCCAATGTTCCCACAATTTCTTCTAATTCTTTTGTTTTAACAGATGTACTTTTTACCACATTTTAATTCATAACTACCTAGTTATCTCTACCAAGTTAATTATAATTATGAATTTATTACGTACTCTGGTTTAATTAATCTAATTATTGGACCATCAATTGAGATGTACATGTGTTGCCGTGTTGGTCTAATTCAAACTCACTTATATATGCCATCATCATTCATAAACAACAACAAAATCTTCATTTCAATTTATCCAATAATATTCTCTTATCAAATTATTTCTATTTTTTTCATTAATCAACATATTGCAATAATTAAACAATTAGCTACTATAGTCTATTGTGAGTCGTGGAGAACCATGAATGACCCCTTGCCTATCTTAGGAGGTGAGTTCTCAAATCTCCTCTCCAACCCATCTCCGAATGATACCATCTATTCCAATTTTGGTGTTTCACATTTTTTTTTTCACTATATGGATAATTGACATGTGTCGTATTAAAAAATAATTAATGTTCTATAATATTTGGGACAACACATGTTAAAACTCCAGTAGTCGAACCCATCTATCTTGTAGAGAACCAATTTTAATATTTGTATACGCAATGCATTATCATATTGTAGGAACATATCGCATATAATGGAGGCAAACTGAAAAAAGAGCAAAAGGAAGGCTGAGTGCTTGTGGGGGGCGGGACTCATTTAGTTTATTATAGTATAAACAAAACTTGAAGACAAGAATTGTAGAATTTTAGATGTAACAATAAGTAGCCTACAACGACAAAATTAGCCAGCACCACAACCGAATCCCTTCATTAATTAAATAATTCTCAAATTTAAAACAAACTTTGTAGTTACATTTGTCAACCAAACAGCACTTTCTTTATCCATATTGCTTCCCTTTTCTGTAAAAAAATGCATTTAACAATTTAATATTTCTCTCAAATCATTAATAGTGCCATCCATGCTTTTTCACCCGGCCTTATTATGCTTTTGCACTCAATCATGCATGTACCTTAACACCCCCATGATCTGTCAGAATCTTGTTTACTACCCTATATATTAACACCCGGGTTTGGAAATTTATAAGACAATTAATAAAAAATGGGAAGACAACCTTGTTGTGACAAGATTGGTTTGAAGAGAGGCCCTTGGACTATCCAAGAAGACCAAAAGTTGATGTGTTTCATTCTCAACAACGGGATTCAATGCTGGAGATTGGTTCCTAAACTTGCAGGTACGTAATGAATCTTTATCACGTGTCGTTCCTATTAGTATGCACTACAAGAAAATTGATATTTAGTGACAGAAATCATGTCATTATAGCTTCTCTAACTAAAAGCTTTTAGTGACAGAAATTGACTTTTAGTGACACGTACTGTCATTAATTCTCAATTTTCTGTCACTAAAAACTTTTAGTTAGAAAAGCAATAATAAGAGTATTTTGTCACTAAAGAGACGTTGATATCATACCTTGAACTCGAATTTTGTCGTAATAATAATGCAGGTTTGTTGAGATGTGGGAAGAGTTGTAGATTAAGATGGATTAATTATCTTAGGCCTGATTTAAAAAGAGGGGCCTTTACAGAAAAGGAAGAGGATCAAATTATAGAGCTTCATGCACGCCTTGGTAACAGGTCTTAATTTAATTCATTGCATTAATATGGAATCTTGATTTTTTTTTTTAATTTTTTGTTAAAAAAATTAAAGTTTGTTACATTAGGTGGTCTAAGATTGCCTCTCATTTTCCGGGGCGAACGGATAACGAAATCAAGAACCACTGGAACACTCGGATCAAGAAGAAGCTTAATCTCATGGGAATAAACCCCTTAACACATCAGCCCATTGCGAAAACGGAGGACGTAATTAAAACTGCAGAGGATTCGTGTGCGAATTCAGAACAAGTTGTGACGACGGAAGAAGGTGCAAAAGATGTTCATGATTATATGAATAGAGAATTTGAGATGATGTTAAGGAATTTGGATATGAAGAATCAAGAAATGGTTGTTCCTTACAGCCCTTTTTCATTGCAAGAATATTCAGTGTGTAGCAGTAGTACTACAGGGGTGCAGCAATGGGGTGAGACTAGTGTGGATTCACATTCAATGATGTTGTGGGATGGCTGGCACTAGTTGTTGGAGTAGTTCTTGATTTTAATTTTATTTGGGTTTAATTGTTGCAAATATCAATCAATTTCCTTCTAGTTAAGATTGATTGAGTATGATTTTCTTTAATTTTGGTCCTTCATATTGTCTTTCATTGTTAACTTGTTAAAGAGTATTGGTATGGAACTTGTATATGTTGGATTATTCGTGTGTGTTTGTAACACATTATTAATTTTAGAAGCACTTCTCATATGTAAGGAAAAATAGAGAACAACAAACAACAATATTTTCCCGTGAAAAACAAATAAAACGAAGAAAAACGAAAAACGGGATGAAAATGAATTAATCGGGCTCAGCGCCTCAAATTTCAGTGAAGTGTCACACGATGCAGTGGAATGACCTCAAGGTCTAGTAACTCTCTCTCTCTCTTCATTATACAATGATCCACCCCTCGACAAAAAGGAACATAGTTACACATATACTGTATGTCAATGTCATATAAATAAGTCAATTAAGATAGCTAGTCCAAAAAATCACATTCACTAATAAAAGTGGACTAAAACAAAGTCCCAAAAACATAATCCAAAATTGTGGTAGCAATATATAATTAATTTATGTTGAAGTTGTTTTCAACAATTTGTACTATTGCATTTTATTTAGTATATATACGATGAGATTGAAACATGTTAATAACTAGCTAACTAATTAAAATTTGGAAAACCCATCTCTCAAAATATCAAGTATGGCAGGTTTAAATTTATCGCAACTCGTTTGATTTATTCTCTTTTAGACGAGTTAATTGCACAAGTTTTGTGATTAAGTGTTGATATTTGCAAAATGATGTAGAATGAGTGGCGTTGCAATTTCTGAAGAAACGAGAGCATCCGAAGAATTTCTGAATTCTTGAAGTTTTGAGAGCCGGAACCCGATTTTGGCGTGTGAGCACACTTTTTCGGGTGGAATCGATGCTACGAGTCAAACTCACAGCTTTACCGTGACGTGTGACGCTTTTTGGCCAAATTCCATCGTTTGAGGGGTAAAAAATGCGAATACATATTCGTTTCTTTTCAGGGGTCGTAAGATTGTGCTATTACCCAGCAAGCCTCGAGGCATTCCTAAATCTGATGCCTCCAAACCTGCTATGTTATTATCTCGTGTGCCTTTTCAGTCTGCTATGGAGGAATCTGAGATTGTTTTTGTCCTTATTGCTCAGTCACGGGTTCACAGTTTGGGACACCCCCCTTGCTGTCCAACCTTTATTGTCTGAGTTTGCTGATGTTTTTTCGGAGTCTCTTCCGAACACATTACCTCCTCTTCGGGATATTCAGCATCAAATTGATCTTGTGCCGGGGGCAGCCTTGCCTAATCGCCCACATTATCGTATGAGTCCGAAGGAGCATGAGGAACTCCGTCGTCAGGTGGAAGATTTGCTTGCAAAGGGCCATATTCGTGAGAGCCTCAGCCCTTGTGCAGTGCCTGCCCTATTGACCCCTAAGAAGGACGGTACTTGGCGCATGTGTGTGGATAGTCGTGCCATTAACAAGATCACAGTGAGGTATCGTTTTCCTATTCCTCGTTTGGATGATTTGTTGGACCAGTTGGGTCGTGCCTCCGTCTTTAGTAAACTGGACTTGAAGAGTGGCTATCACCAGATTCGTATTCGAGTTGGGGATGAGTGGAAAACAGCATTTAAAACACGAGAAGGATTGTTTGAGTGGCTGGTTATGCCATTTGGGTTGTCTAATGCCCCGAGTACCTTTATGTGTGTAATGAATCAGGCTTTACGTCCTTTCATTGGTAAATTTGTCGTCGTTTATTTCGACGACATTCTGATTTACAGTGACAACCCTGACTCTCACCTCCAACATCTACGGGAGGTCTTATTGGTATTGCGTCGGGATCAGTTTTATGCAGCCTCCGGGAAGTGTGCTTTTATGACTACCTCCGTACAGTTTTTGGGATATATTGTCTCTGATCAGGGCCTTTCAGCAGATCCGAGTAAAGTTGAGGCCATTCGTCATTGGCCAGCTCCTACCTCTATTACGGCAGTCAGGAGCTTTCATGGGCTGGCCTCCTTCTATCGCCGGTTCATTCCCCATTTCAGCAGTATCATGGCACCCATAACAAATTGCATGAAGGGGACCAAGTTTGTGTGGACGGAGGATGCAGAAACTGCCTTTCTTGAGATCAAGCATAGATTGACGACAACACCTATCCTTGTTCTTCCTGATTTCTCTCAGCCTTTCGAGTTGCATTGTGATGCTTCGAAAGCAGGAATTGGGGCAGTTTTGAGCCAAGCAGGTCGTCCTGTGGCCTTTTTCAGTGCGAAGTTGGCGGGTTCCAAACTTCGTTTTAGCACATATGATGTGGAGTTTTATGCCATGTTCAGGCTGTTCGGCATTGGAGGCATTATCTCTTCCAACGGGAATTTGTTCTCTTTACTGATCACGATGCCCTGAAACATTTGGGGAGTCAGGATAAGATATCTCATCGTCATGCATCCTGGATTTCTTTCCTCCAGCAGTTCACATTCGTGATTAAACACAAAACAGGTGTCTCTAACAGGGTAGCAGATGCTTTGAGTCGACGCCATAACCTGCTTTCGACTTTTCGGGTGCAAGTTCCAGGGTTTGAGTCTTTTATTGAATTGTATGTGGAGGATCCTTTCTTCTCTCTTCTTCAGATCCAGCAGGGTGGTGGTTCTCCTTTCCTTTTGGAGGATGGATTTCTGTTTCGGGGCCTCCAGTTGTGTATTCTTGATTGCAGCCTTCGTCCCAAAATCATCCAGGAATTGCACAATGAGGGTCATGTGGGTCGTGACCGAACTTTTCAGCTTGCAGCGACTTCTTATTTTTGGCCTTCAATGCGTAAAGTGGTGGGCAGGTTTGTGACTCGTTGTCGTACCTGCCAAGTGTCGAAAGGGGCTGCTTCTAATGCGGGTTTGTATATGCTTCTTCCCATTCCGACGCAGCCATGGGTTGATGTGAGTATGGATTTTGTCCTTGGCCTGCCACGAACGCAACGGGGGAATGATTCGATTTTTGTGGTGGTTGATCGATTTTCCAAGATGGCACACTTCATTCCTTGCAAGAAGACGGTTGATGTTGTTCATGTGACACAGTTATACTTTCGTGAGGTGTACCGCCTCCATGGACTCCCTTCATCCATTGTCTCTGATCGAGACACTCGTTTTGTTAGTCACTTCTGGCGTAGTTTGTGGCGCTCGGTGAACACGTCCCTTAATTTCAGCAGCGCTTATCATCCCCAAACTGATGGCCAAACAGAGGTTGTTAATCGTTCTTTGGAAAATTTACTTCGTAGCTTGGTTGGTGACAGTCCCAGATCTTGGGATTCGAAGGTTAGTCAGGCTGAATTTGCTCACAACCATGCTATCAATCGTACTACTGGTTTTAGCCCTTTTCAGGTTGTTTATGGGATTGTGCCCCGTGGTCCACTTGACTTGCTGCCTTTGCCTAGCAAGGTCCCTTCCCATGCTAGTGCAACAGATTTGGTGACACAGATTCAGCAGGTTCATCGTGACACTCATGCTCGTATTGTGGAGGCTACATCTAAGTATAAGGTTCATGCGGACTTGCGTCGTCGTCAGGTTGATTTTGAAGTGGGTGATTTTGTGTGGGCTGTTTTAACAAAGGACTGTTTCCCTGCTCGAGAGTATTCTAAGTTGGCTGCTAAAAAGATTGGCCCTGTTGAGATCGTGGAGAAAATCAATCTGAATGCATATAGGCTGCATTTACCAAGTCATGTCCGTACTTCTGATGTGTTTAATGTCAAGCACTTGATTCCCTTTGTTGAGGATTCGTCGTCTGGTGATGAGGCCGATTCAGATTCGAGGGCAAATCTCCTCTACCCGGGTGGGAATGATGTAGAACGAGTGGCGTTGCAATTTCTGAAGAAACGAGAGCATCCGAAGAATTTCTGAATTCTTGAAGTTTTGAGAGCCGGAACCCGATTTTGGCGTGTGAGCACACTTTTTCGGGTGGAATCGATGCTACGAGTCAAACTCACAGCGCTGTGACGTGTGACGCTTTTTGGCCAAATTCCATCGTTTGAGGGGTCAAAATGCGTTTTACTGTTTTTTTGGTGTTATTTTTGCAATTTTTAATCGTTTTGGGGTTTTTCTGTAATTTCTGAACTTCGTACCCAAGAGTTTGATTTTTATTCTCGTTTTCCAGACATTGTTGAGTAGTTTTTGAAGATTGAAATATTATTGAAGAATTATTCTTCGTTTTATCAAGATTCGGGTATTCTGTGAATCAACGATTCTTGTTATTTGTTCTTTGATCACGCACGCTGCATCACAAAATCCACCCACCACATAATTGCATCAATATTTAATTTAATTATAATAACAATACAGCCGCCAAAAGGCTACACGATAACTTAAAAAAACTAAGAAAATGTGTCATATTGGAAAGTAGTCAAGTACAATATGTTTTAATGTATACTTAACCCAATTTAAAATGCATCTGATTAATTAAAGCTAGTATTTTATATCAAAAGAAATAATTAAAGTAAGATCAATTATTGTTTAACTTGAGACATGGTAAATTGTCTCATGCATGCTCATCGATATATATGTTTAAATAAAATGATATAAAAAGCTTATCGTAAAGACACGAAACTAATTAAATATTAACTAGATAAATATTCCAGTGTAATACGTACTCCATTAGATAAACTCTTCTATGCCACCTTTTGACACCATTACAATATTAGGTATACAATTTAATTACTTTTCGAGCTTATGTTATTCCATAAATATGTTGGGGCAAATTATTAAATCATAAAAAACATCATTTTGTATTCCTAAAAAAAACCCCATCATTTTGTAAATATGTAAGTGTGATTTGATTAATCTCGATACTCTTAAAATTAAATAAATTAATTTAGATTTTAGGTTGTTTATTACTATGTCAATAAATTGTGGATAGGTGTAAACATGTGGGTGGCGTCATGCTCCATTTCAAATAGTCGAGTAATTAAGTAGTTTTATTGACTCAACGGTATTATTTTAATCTTTATAGCATCAAAACTTATTAACCCTTAAAATTTATAATTCTTATTTGGTCTGAGTACAAAATTTAAGAAAAAATAATACTCCCTCCGTCCCGGTATAAGTTTCCCCTTTCTTTTGGGTGTTTTGATTAAGGAATATGATAAAATAATAGATGTAGTACAAGTGATGTGATGGTGAGAGAGAAAATAATAGAGTAGTATGAGATGAAGTATAATAAAATAATAGATAAAGTGTAAGTGATGTGATTGAGAGAGAGAAAATAATTTACCAAAAATGGAATGGGAAACTTATTGTGGGACATCCAAAAAAGGAAAGTGGGAAACTTATAGTGGGACGGAGGGAGTACTTTATTCGTCTAAAAAAGATAGTTCAATGTTTTTTTTTTTTTTCTCACATCATAGTTAATTTTGTGAATATAAGGTGGAAATATAAAAAAGTTTACCTTATAAAATTGATATGTGAAGTAGATCGAGTAAAATGAATATGTATGGTATAAAGAGAGTTTTTGTGTGAATCCTCATATATTGAATAAATAAATGGTAATTGAAGGTAGAAATAAATTAACACGGAATAGAGTATTCAAAAAAAAAAAAAAAAAGAAACGAAATTATAAACTTGGCCGTAGGAGCATATATTATATTCCATGTTAAATGATTATGCATATAATTAGTTTCATTTAATTTTATATTATGAGTGATTGCAACGTAATATTAAACTTTTGAGTAGGCGTTAACGTTACATTGATAGGGTACATAATAATTGCTACACTCATAAACCTCAATACGATGGTGGTTTTCCCCCTATAAATAATGTGTGATAAACCGTGTACTATGATCACAAAATCACGACTTTTTCTTAAGAAAATAATTGTGTTCTCTAGAAAAATTAAATTAACTTTAAATTGTATGTTCGAGAAATTATAAAATATCGTAAAGTAATTGATTAAAATTTTAAAATATGTCAGAGTAAGAATTGATATTGTATACGTCATTTAAAAAGTGAGTTTTAATGTTTTGTGACAAGCATTTTTTAAAATATAATAAGTTTTTTTCATATCATAATAAAATAAGTGAGCTCAACGTTCCTTTTTTTTCTTCGAAAACGAAAATTTTTATAAAATTGACCTTTGACAACCAGGGGAGGCTGAACGCAACGTAAAGGGAGTCGAAGAAAGAAGGCGACAATGAGCCAATTCAGCATTTCTATGAATTAATACAACTGAAAAATCGATGATAGCTAACATTTCATAATATAATCACGAAAAGGGTTGGTCTGCTATGGACTCGAGTGCATGTTGTGCACTCTAGTCCATGTGCACTTTTCAATTTACTAACTTACATTTTTTGGTAAATGGTGTTGCACTTTTCAATTATTAAATTGTATAATAATATTTTTTGTAATAATTAAAAAGTGCAACACCATTTACCAAAAAGTGTAAGTTAGTAAACTGAAAAATACACATGGACTAGGGTGCACAGCATGCACTCGAGTGCATATTAGACTTTACCTCACGAAAAATAGTATTTCTCCAGTGCGTCTAAATTAACCAAGGATGAAAATATCGATATCGGTAGAAATATCGAGACCTTAAATTTATGGAAATATCGATGGATATATCGATATCGAATATCGATATCGGAAAATTTTAAAAATTAAAAAATTTAATAACAAACCTTTAGTGCATAAAATCAACAAAATAATTATTTGAATACATTTTATATCAGTGATAAATTTATATAAATATAATGTACTATGTTATTTCGTATGACATTTATCGACATTTTCTCGATATTTTACCGACATTAGGCTCGATATTGTTATTGTCTACCGATATTTATCGATATTTTCAATTTTTTAAAAAATATCGTGGAAATATCGATTCTTCCCAATATCGATATCGATGACTCCGAAAAATGGATATATCGAAGATATATCGAGAATATTTCCGGATATTTTCATCCATGAAATTAACTGCATCCGAAACAAGCTTGGCATCAACTTAACCTCAATGAATAAAGTGCGGAATCCTTCCATTCCGATCCACATGTGTAACCTCGATGAATAAAGTGCAGAATGACTCAACAATAAAACGCCAAATCTACTTTTAAATTGATAAAATTGGAGCTCAATTTCGACATATGTAACTCATACTAATATCATAATAAATGTATGAAATCGGACACAAACAAAATATCCACAATAATATCTTAATTTGAATAAAGAAGAAAAAAACAATACATGTACCGCGGCAAATTTTTTAATATATTGCAATTTTGAAATGGAATATTACAAATGTAGTAAAAATTGGAGTTATTTTCAATTTAAGTATAGTCGTATATGCAACCCGCAATTATTGAAAGCAAAGTCGCGCCTCCCAGGCGCACCTATGTCAGGGATTGTCCGGTGTGATGAAATTGACAAGACAACACGAAAAATTCAGTATGCTTGACAAGACAATACAAATTTTGTCTTCTAACAAAGTGGCGCCTGAAAGGCGCGACCATGTCAGATTGTGGTATTTCACAAGGTTTGACCGACCGTTGCCCAGTGTTTCCTTCTCCTCAATAATTATTTATATCTTCCCTCCTTCATTCATCATCTCACTTCGTAAGTTTGCTGCCCCCTCTCCCATCTTATGCATACCATACACTCTACTTCTTACTTCTTGTTCTCCTCCTTCATTCATCCCTCTACTTATTTCTTTCATATTCTTTCAAAAATCTCATAAAATTCTACTAAAAATTTTTAAAATTTTGAAAAAATAAATATCTGTCTTATTTCTTTCAATCTTTTTCTTCCAAAATTTTAAAATACTCACCACTCTAAAAAAATTAGAAAATTTTGGAAAAAAAATCGAAAACTACCCCGCAAGATTTGTTAATTTTTTTTAATTTATATATTTTCTATTATGTAGTTATAGTTTATTATATTTGATTTAATTTTTTTATTCTTCTTAATTAATTTAACTTGCTTGAAGATTTAAAACGTGGAGTCAACACAAAAAGACGTTGTATTTGGAGAATTGAATATAAATCAACACAAGGTATTAAACAAGTGCAAAATGTATTTGTGTGGAAGAGGAGAGGATACAACAAAATGTATTTTGAGAGGGTTAATTATCGAATGGAGTATACAATATATAGCTGAGATGGGGAGTTAATATGGGTAGGTGAGGAGTAGAGTGGTCAAAATATGAGTTGTCAAATCAAGTTTTTCGTGTCTCATGTATGCAGGATAAAATTCTGACATAGTCGCGTCTGACATGCGCAACTATGCTAAAAGACGAATTAGGAGTCAAAATTTATGTGTTTGTCTTGTCACTAACATATGCGTACCTATGTATAAATTTTTATTTTCTATTTCATTTTTTAAATAAAGCAATTTCATAGTCGTGGGCTGCACAAGCTATTCTTAATAATCGCGGGTTGCAGACGTGGCTATATTTAAATTGAAATTAATCTTACCATATTTGCAATATTTCGTTTCAAAGTTGAAATATATTAAAAAATTTGCCCATGTATCGCTGTCAATTATGAATGAAAATTTAAAATAATTTCTAAAAAAAAGTGGGGGTAATGTAATTTTCTATTATTCAAATTTTAATTTTTTTATTAATATACTCTAAAAAGGGTCACACTTGCATGCATACAGCCGCACCATGCATACCATGACATTAATAGAATATGGGCCAGGGGATTATGTGCACCGTTCTTTTTTTAATTTCATCCCAATTTTTTTTTAACCCAATTTTTTTTACCATAAATTCATATGTAAAAAGGACTTTTTTTTGTGGGTTTGGTTGGTGGATTCAAAATATCATAATAAAAAAGCAACTTTTTTTTTCTCCCGAAAACAAAATATTTTGTAACATTGACTGTCAAGATGATTCCGATCGGTTAGACGTCTCCAACTAATTAGAACACTTGAATATAGAAGAAATAACTGCTCTAGGATAGTAATTCAAAAAGTAATCAACGAGACAAACAACACACAAGAATTTAAGTGGTTCGATCAATGTGATCTACATCCACTGGACCAGATTAGTACTTCTTTGATTGATAAAGAATGTTTACACACTCATTCACTCGGAATTGGATATTTCCTCACTTCACTCGTGAACTCACACAACTCAAAGAATACAATAACGTACTAAATCTCTAAATCCAAAAATCTCAACCTTTACAATGTACACAAACAAGAGTTTATAAAGACCAAAGGTAGTTGCTGCTGTTAGGAACTGTTTTGAGTAGTTATCAACCGTTTGCAACCGCTTGTAACAACCCATGTGCTCTGTTATTGCCCAACTGAAATGGTAGTTATGCCCTCAAGTTGTTGTAACTGTAAAACTGTTAGTTAAACTAACTAACTTCGAACCAGAAGACTTGCCCATAAAGATCAGATCACTACTTAGTGTTCTGATACCCAACTCTTCTGCTCTGATGATCAAAAGCTAACTCTGCTGATAGACTTCATACTGTGCTGGACAACTCTGCTGACCAACTCTGCTGGACAACTCTGCTGGACAACTCTGCTGAAGTCTAAGCATCACCTCCTCAGCTGATTGAAACTATTCCACTCATCTGATTTCGGCCTAAGTTATCTTATCTAATCTAATCCTATCAGCTCACTACTCACTTAGTGTGCTGATTCTGAGATTATGAGATAACACTCACAATTCTCCACCTTTAGCTCATAATCGAACTAATCTCCACCAAAAATAAAACACCAACACTATTCTCCTCAAAGAATAGCCTCCACTACTGATCTTCTGCCACAAGAACAGTAGCCTTCTTCTCAGAGGAATTAATGCAGTCCAATAAGTCTAAGACACAAGCCAAACTTCTCTTTTGGCAATGCCTTAGTGAACGCATCAGCAGGGTTCTCCTCTGTAGCAATCTTCACTACCTGGACCACCCCCTTCTCTACAATATCTCTTACAAAGTACAGCTTCACATCTATGTGCTTAGTTCTCTCATGATACCCCTGATGCTTTGCAAAATGTATTGCACTTTGGTTATCACAGAAGACAGTCACACTTCTTTGTGATATACCAAACTCCTTCAAGATTCCCCTAAGCCACATGCTCTCCTTTACTGCTTCAGTCAAGGCTACATATTCTGATTCTGTAGTAGATAATGCAACTACGGACTGATGTATTGACCTCCATGATATAGTTGTACCAAATAAGGTGAATACATACCCTGTTAAGGACTTTCTTGTGTTTACATTGGCTGCATAGTCGGCATCAACATATCCCACAAGTGCTTCTCCCCCATCTGATATCTTCTGAAATTTCAGACCTTTCTCAGCTGATCCTAGAACATATCTCATGACCTACTTAACTGTCTCCCAATGACTTAAGCCTGGATCACTCATGTATCTGCTGATTACACTCATTGCATGAGTTAAATCTGGTCTATAACACACCATAACATACATTAAACTCCCTACTGCACTGGCATAAGGAACCTTACTCATCTGAGCTCTTTCTTGGCTGTTCTTGGGACACATCTGATTGGATAGCTTCTGATGCTGACCAATTGGTGTAGAAACTGACTTAGCTTGATTCATTCTAAATCTCTCTAACACCTTCCTCATTTAGGTAGGCTGACTAAGCTGAATTGCTCCCTCAACTCTACTGATCTCCATCCCAAGAATCACTTTAGCTTCACCAAGATCTTTCATCTCAAACTCCCTTTTGAGAATCTCCTTAACTTGATTGATATTGTTAATAGACTCCCCAACTATTAACATATCATCTACATACAGCAGAAGATAGGTAACTGAACTCCCAACCCTCCTGAAGTAAACACAGTTGTCATACAAGCTTCTTGCAAAATCAGCTGAGCAAATGTATTCATCAAAACTTAAGTACCATTGTCTAGGGCTTTGTTTGAGTCCATAGAGTGATTTTCTGAGTAAGCACACTTTGTCTTCTCCATCTTCTATGTCCAACCCTTCTAGTATTTTCATGTAGATCTTCTCATCTAAGGTCCCATGAAGAAATGCTGTGGTCACATCCATCTGATGCAGCTCCAATTCATATTGAGCAACCATAGCCAACAAGATTCTGATGCTACAATGCTTTACAACAGGTGAGAAGATTTCATTAAAATCAATACCTTATTTCTGTGTAAATCCTTTAGCTACAAGTCTTGCCTTGTACCTAATCTTGCCACCTCTCTGAGCCTCCACATTTTTCTTGTAGATCCACTTACACCCAACAAGTTTCTTGTTCTTAGGCCTCTCAACAATCTCCCAAGTCTGGTTCTTGTTTAGAGATAACAGTTCTTCCTCCATAGCAACTAACCACTTCTCTTTGTCATGGCAGTTGATGGCTTCTGTGTAAGTTTTAGGCTCCAAAGACTCCACCTCAAGAGCTGCACATAATGCAAATGATACTATGTCAGCTTGACCATACCTCTGAGGTGGGTGGACTTCTCTTCTTGATCTGTCCCTAGTCAGCTGATAGTCACGAAGCTCAGTATCACTATGAGTATTCTCCTCCTCATCTGGATCAATCTGATGTTCAGTTAGTGTTCTGATGTCATCATGCTCCACCTCCACCTGTGTCTCATCTGGTTTGTTGTGTGCTGTACTGGAGCTTGCCTCCTCTTTCAATGGCATTCTATTTTCATCAAAAGTTACATCTCTGCTGATAATACACTTCTGCATTCCAGCTTCTAGGCACCACAATCTGTATCCTTTCACACCTGAAGGATATCCTATGAACACACATTTCAAGGCTCGAGGCTCAAGCTTATCTTGCTTGACATGGGCATATGCTGAACAACCATACACCTTCAAATTACTGTACTCAGCTGCATGGCCAGACCATAACTCTTCTGGGGTTTTAAATTGCACAGCTGAGGAAGGGCTTCTGTTTATCAAATAGGCTGATGTTGACATTGCTTCTCCCCAAAATACTTTAGGCAATCCAGAGCTGCTCAACATGCACCTAACTCTCTCAAGCAAAGTCTGGTTCATTCTCTCAGCTACTCCATTCTGCTGAGGTGTACCTGGTACTGTTCTATGCCTCACTATACCCTTCTTCTTGCAGAAAACATTGAACTCTTCTGATAAGAACTCCAGCCCATTATCAGTTGTCAAATGCTTTAGATTCTTTCCAGAAATGTTCTCCACCTCAGTGAGCCATTCCTTAAAATTTTCAAATGCTTCTGACTTGGATTTCAGGATAGTGATCCATACCTTTCTTGAGTAGTCATCTATGATAGACATGAAGTATCTCCCACCACTTCTGGTCTGATTCCTAGCTGGCCCCCATAAATCTGAATGGACATAGTCCAAAATTCCTTTGGTAGAGTGTGTACTCTTCCCAAACTTCAATCTCTTGGATTTCCCAAGAATGCAGTGCTCACACAAATCAAGCTTTGTGATCTTGTCACCACATAGCAATCCTTGCTTACTTAGCTCAAGTAGGCCCTTCTCTCCTACATGACCTAGTCTTCTGTGCCACAACATTGAGTTGTCTTGCACCCTTGCCACATCTGATCTGCCAATAACTGTTCCCCCCTTAAGAAAGTAGAAATCATTTCTTCTCTCACCTTTAAGAACAGTAAGATTCCCCTTTGAAACTCTGAGCTCTCCATCTTCAGACTGGAATTTATAGCCCAATGAATCCAGCATACCAAGAGATATCAAATTTCTCTTGAGTTCAGGAACATACCTGACCCTCTTGAGAATCCTCACTACTCCATCATACATCTTCAAGTGTACTGTACCTTCACCTCTGACTTTGCAAGTGTGATCATTCCCTAACAACACAGAACCTCCATTCTGATGCTTAAAATCATGAAACCACTCTCTTCTTGGAGTCATGTGGAAAGAACACCCTGAATCTAAAATCCAATCTTGCTGCTCTTTAGTGGAAGTGATGGATAGGGACTGAGCTGACTCATAGCCTTTCTGCTCCTTATCATCTTGGGTTTGATTTGCTTGATTCTTATCAACAGGGTTCTTAGGACCAGATTTTCTCATAAGCTGTTTGTACTTGTAACAAGTACTCTTAAAGTGCCCAGGTTTGTTGCAGTGGTGGCACACTACTTCCCCTTGATTTGACACTGTTGATTTACCCTTATCAGCTCCCTTGGGTTGACTAGACCCCTTCTTGGAGGCAGATTTCTTCTGTCCTCCCTTGATTGCCAATCCTTCCCCACTGCTACTTTTATCTCCTTGAGATGTCTTATTATGCAACAGCTTAGACTTGACAGCCAAGATCACATCCTCCAATGTGATTGCTTCCTTTCTACCATACAAGATGGTGTCCTTTAGGATTTCAAAGGACTTAGGCAGAGCACTCAACAAGATCAGAGCCTTATCCTCTTCCTCTAACTTGACATCCAAATTCTCCAGATCATCAAAAATCTTGTTGAACTCATCTAGCTGCTCTGTAATGGGTTTGCCATCTCCCATTCTAAAGGCATACAGCTTCTGCTTCGAATAGAGTCGGTTAGCAAGAGTTTTCACCATATATAGCTTCTCAAGCTTATCCCAAACCTCATTCGCTGACTTCTCTTTAGCAACATCCCTCAAGACCTTATCTCCAAGGCAGAGAAGGATCGTGCTTCGAGCATTCCTGAGCAACGTGCTCCTTTCAGCCGCAGCTGTTGAAGATTCTTCTGCAATCTCTTCGGATTCTTCGAGAGCTTCGAATAATTCTTGCTGTTCAAGGAGGGCCTGCATTTTGACCTTCCACA
The DNA here is from genome assembly GCA_963675135.1 of Galeopsis tetrahit. Taxonomy (NCBI): domain Eukaryota; kingdom Viridiplantae; phylum Streptophyta; class Magnoliopsida; order Lamiales; family Lamiaceae; genus Galeopsis; species Galeopsis tetrahit. The sequence continues at coordinate 4,781,367 of OY776120.1, forward strand.
GCCCAAAATCTCCAGTGCCTGTAAACTTCTCTATGTTGTACTTGGTAGAATTCCCCATCTTAGATCTGCAACTACTTCGATTTCCCATAGACGGCGCCAATTGTCAAGATGATTTCGATCGGTTAGACGTCTCCAACTAATTAGAACACTTGAATATAGAAGAAATAACTGCTCTAGGATAGTAATTCAAAAAGTAATCAACGAGACAAACAGCACACAAGAATTTAAGTGGTTCGATCAATGTGATCTACATCCACTGGACCAGATTAGTACTTCTTTGATTGATAAAGAATGTTTACACACCCATTCACTCGGAATTGGATATTTCCTCACTTCACTCGTGAACTCACACAACTCAAAGAATACAATAACGTACTAAATCTCTCAATCCAAAAATCTCAACCTTTACAATGTACACAAACAAGAGTTTATAAAGACCAAAGGTAGTTGCTGCTGTTAGGAACTGTTTTGAGTAGTTATCAACCGTTTGCAACCGCTTGTAACAACCCATGTGCTCTGTTATTGCCCAACTGAAATGGTAGTTATGCCCTCAAGTTGTTGTAACTGTAAAACTGTTAGTTAAACTAACTAACTTCGAACCAGAAGACTTGCCCATAAAGATCAGATCACCACTTAGTGTTCTGATACCCAACTCTTCTGCTCTGATGATCAAAAGCTAACTCTGCTGATAGACTTCATACTGTGCTGGACAACTTTGCTGATCAACTCTGCTGGACAACTCTGCTGAAGTCTAAGCATCACCTCCTCAGCTGATTGAAACCATTCTACTCATCTGATTTCGGCCTAAGTTATCTTATCTGATCCTATCAGCTCACTACTCACTTAGTGTGCTGATTATGAGATTATGAGATAACACTCACATTGACCTTTGACAACCACAGGAGAGCGTAAAGGGAGTCGAGAAAGAATGCGACAATGAGCCAATTTAGCATTTCTATGAATTAATACAACCGAAAAATCGATGATAGCTTTACATTTCATAAATATAATCACCGAAAAAATAGTCTCCTCCAATGCGTCTAAATTAACTGCATTTGAAACGAGTTTGGCATCAACTTCAACCTCGAAAAATAAAGTGCAGAATCTTCCATTTCGACATGTGTAACCTCGACGAATAAAGTGCAGAATGACTCAACAAAAAAACGCCCAATCTACCTTCAGATTGATGAAATTTGGAGCTCCATTCCGACATGTGTAACTCATACTAATATCATAATGAATGTGTCGCCGCAAATTTTTTAATATATTGCAATTTTGAAACGAAATATTGCAAATGTGGTAAAACTGAAGTTATTTTCAATTTAAGTATAGTCGCGTCTGCAACCCGCGATTATTGAAGAGTCGTGTGTGTAGCACGCGACTATAGAATTATTTTATTTAAAAAACGAAAATAGAAAATAAAAATATACAAATTTTGTCTTTTAAGTTGCGCCTGTCAGGCGCACATAAGGCATGGCTTGTTGATGAAGTTGAAAAGACAACACAAAAAATTTAGCATGCTTGACAAGACAATACAAATTTTGTCTTCTAGCAAAGTGGCACTTGAAAGGCGCGACTATGTCAGATTGTGGTCTTTCCAAAAGTTTGACCGACCGTTGTCTAATGTTTTCTTCTCCTCAACAATTATATCTTCCATCATTCATTCATCATCTCTTCTCATTTTCTTCCAAAATTCTCACATAATCCTACTAAAAAAAATTTTAATTAAAAAATTTTGAATTTTTTTTTTTGTTTTATTTCTTTTAATCTTTTTCTTCCAAAATTTTAAAATACTCACCACTTTTATAAAAGTAGAAAATTTTGGACAAAAACTACCCCGCAAGATTTGTTAATTTTTTTATAATTTTATATTTTGTATTATGTAGTTATAATTTATTATATTTGATTTAATTTTTATATTCTTTTTAGGTAATTTGACTTGCTTGAAGATTTCAAACGTGGAGTCAACACAAAAAGACGTCGTATTGGAGAATTGAATATAAATCAACACAAGGTATTAAACAAGTAGCAAAATGTATTTATGTGGAAGAGGAGAGGATACAACAAAATGTATTTTGGGAGGATTACTTATCTAATGGAGTATACAATGGAGAGTTAATATGGGTAGGTGAGGAGTAGAGTGGTCAAAATATGAGTTGTCAAATCAAGTTTCTCGTGTCTCATGCACGCGGGATAAAATTCTGACAAAGTCGCGTATGACAGGCGCAAACTATGCTAAAAGACGAATTATGAGTCAAATTTTCTGTGTTGTCTTGTCACTAACATAGGCGCACCTATGTATAAATTTTTATTTTCTATTTCATTTTTTAAATAAAGCAATTTCATAGTCGTGGGCTGCACAAGCTATTCTTCAATAATCGCGGGTTGCAGACGTGACTATATTTAAATTGAAATTAATTTTACCATATTTGCAATATTTCGTTTCAAAGTTGAAATATATTAAAAAAATTTGCCCATGCATCGCTGTCAATTATGAATGAAAATTTAAAATAATTTTTAAAAAAAGGTGGGGTAATGTAATTTTCTATTATTCAAATTTTAATTTTTTTATTAATATACTCTAAAAAATGGCTGCCTAGAACTAATTCGATCTCCTACCCTCCTAGGCATGCCGATTGGTAAGAAATTAGATCGCTCGGTAATGACCTCCTAGCCCATTTTTTAAGGGGTGTACGGTGGACCCATCATTAGATGGGTGTTCTAATCCGATGGGTGTCATAATTAACGTGGTGGGTGCAAATAACCGTGGCGTAAGAATATTATGGGCTGCTGCCCTTCCAATGCAGCCCAATAAATATTGACCCATAAGGACATTGTATGGACTAAACTAGAAGCTGTTGTCTTTTGTTAGTGAAATAATTAAATATTTATTAATAATGATAAAATTCGATTGTGTTAATTCCTTGTGCTGTCGGGGATTTTCAATTTAATTTGATAAATTTGTTTCAAGAAACATCTGATTCACTTGTGATAATGGCTGTTTTCAGAATATTCCAGAAGTTAATTAGTTGATAATCTGTTAACGGATTAGATCAACTATACTACCGTCTACACAGTTTACACCAGTCTTCATTCTCTCTAAATTTCTCCGTTTCGCCGATGCATTTACCATGACTATTGCTTCAATTTCATTCCTCCGCCAAAAACTGCCGTCCTTCCTGCCCACCGCCTTCATCGCCGCCGCCGCTCGCAACCACCTCAATCATGTCAATGTCAGGAGGCAGCATCAGAACCAGCAGCAGCCTCAGAAAAACGTACTCAAAGCTCGAGAGACTTTCAAAAGGCAATTCTCGTCTCTTGCCCCGCTCCTTTCCCTCGACGACAAGCCTCCGCTCGCAGAGAATCAGGCAATTGGTACTGTCGTCTCCGCGCAAGCCAATTTTATGCGCGTGGTTGTGAATTCAGCTACGGAAGCGGAAGATTCTGAAGATTTGGGGGTGGAATTGCTGTGTGTGGTGAAGGAAATATTGAAGAAAATAAAGAGGCGAGTGCTTGTAGGGGACAAGGTTCTCGTAGGGTCGATTGATTGGGTGGATAAGGGAGGGAGGATTGATAATGTGTTTGAGCGGAAGAGTGAGATTTTGGATCCCCCTGTCGCGAATGTGGATCATTTGGTTGTGCTTTTTTCGGTGGAGCAGCCGAAGATTGAGCCCTATACGCTTACTAGGTTCCTTGTGGAGGCTGAGTCAACTGGAATTCCACTTACTCTTGCATTTAACAAAGTAGAGCTCGTTGAGGAGCCGGTATGAAATTGAAAGTTGAATATATTGTTGCTTGTTTATATACTTGCTTATTGTCATTGAAGTGAAATGAAACTGTAATGCCAACATATGAGTTGCTTATTGTGTTTTTGTTAGTTGTGAATTGAGCTAGGCCAGGTCTGAGTTGCTTCTATTCAAGACGTGTTTTAAATTCTTAGGATTGCATTAGGCCTATTACTGTTGAGTTACTGAACGAGTTCAGGATTTTAGATTTTATAGTAATCTGGAAATTTAATTTTATCTAGTTGTTGTTAATTCTTTGCTTACTGTTGTGCTGGGAATATTATCAAACACGTTGAATACTTCTGCATTAAACTGGTTGCACATAATATTTTTGTAACATAGTGATGTTGGTCTAGCTTTATTATTGACTGGTGAAAATTGATTTTCTGTTTTTGAAGACACTGGTGGAATGGAAATCGAGGATTCGGAGTTGGGGCTATGAACCAGTATTTTGTAGTGTTGATACTAAACGAGGACTAGATACACTGCAATTCATTCTTAGGGACCAAACCTCTGTAACTGTTGGTCCTAGCGGTGTTGGTAAATCAAGTCTAATTAATGCACTGAGAGGAGATAAAAGCATCCTTGGAGCTGTTGAAGATGATAAATCTTTTGATCCTGTAGGTTTTGTCCTTGATTATATCGATATTACGTTTTAGTTATACCTGTTCAATCCATGATCAGTAACTTCTCAATAACTTTTTCAGATTCTAGGCAGCAAATGGTTCGAAGAACAGCGTGTTGGAGAAGTGTCAACAAGGAGTGGAAGAGGAAAGCACACCACTCGAAATGTCTCGTTGCTTCCATTGTCTGGATCAGGATTTCTTGCGGACACCCCAGGGTTTAACCAACCTAGTTTGCTGAAAGTGACAAAGCAGTCCCTTGCTCAACATTTTCCCGAGGTTTCTGTTATTGATGCTTCTATACTTTCAACAATTTTCGTTTCTATCTTCAACTTGAACAGAATGATGATTGAATTATTTTTTCAGATTCGGAGAATGCTGAAACAGAATGAATCTGGAAAATGCTCATTCAGTGATTGCCTGCATATAGGTGAACCAGGGTGTCTGGTGAAAGCAGACTGGGAAAGATATCCATACTATCTTCAACTGCTTGATGAGATTAAGATTAGAGAGGAGTTTCAGCTAAGGACTTTTGGAACTAAAAGAGAGAGTGGTCTGAGGTATGTTCAGTTCGTAAACATTCTCAATACATTTACAGACATTCTTCACTGCAATGTTGTTTTATAACATTAATATGCCAACTGATCAACCATAATTCACTGATATGTCATGGATCTTGACCCTATTTGTTTTATTACTTTGGAATCCCTAATATTTGTATGTTCCATTCACTGCATGGAGATACATTTTCGTAATTTGCAATTAGGATCCAGGCCGAGGGATTTTTATTTTAGTGATCCAGAGTTCATGCTTTGTTATCTCAAGTTACAAGAGAGTATTGGATTTATTTTCAAAAATTGCTTCCTTTAGTTTCATTGTTTCTTTTAAACCGTGTCTTTACTGTTGTCATTTTTTAAATGGAATCCGGGATAGGGTCAAGGTTGGAGAATTGGGTGTGAAGCATTCTGAACCGAGACTGGAAACAAAGAAACACAGAAGACAATCTCGCAAGACAGTGAACCAGTCCATATTAGATGAATTGGACGAACTTACAGATGATGACGAAGATGAAAAAAATCCTAGTCTCGGGGAAACGAGAGAAGAAAATCAGTAAGGAACTACAGTTTTCAACACCACTTGTAAATAATATTCTCTACTTTCCTAACCCTGTTGATCTTAGAATGTTCAACTGCCATTTTGTGTCAACCTCTTGCTTTCAGTGGAAGTTAAAACAGAAAGATGGATGTGATCCTTGCTGTTAAATCATCTTCTTTTGTTGCGGATATCTGGAAGTGAATAATTTATTTTGAAATTTTGGTGAGAAAATGAAAAAAATTTCAAAATGAAATGGAGTGGATGTTATCCTACTTCTGTATGAAATTTCAAAATGTCGAATTAGAGGTTGGGCCGCCTTTAAAACCTTGCGTGAGAAAATCCGGCTCAAGGGAAAATGTATACCTCTCTAAAGAACAGTCTAATCAAAACGAAAGTACTCTATCACTGAAAATAAAAGGTAATACGGAGTACAAAATTCAGGCATTGCTCCCTCCAAATAGATGAGGTGGCCCGGGTCTCTTCAATGAAGTCTGATGCTTGGTTCGCTTCCCTATATATATGAGTGAAGCGGACATACATATTCCCCAACAGATGTTAAGTGATGCTCCAGAGACCTCGAAGCCTCCAAAAAATAAGAGGAATGAACTCTGAATCAGACTCTTCTCACAAGTGACTACAAGACTACAACCCTAAATGTGGGCAGACGAAATAGCATACAAATCTGCTGTTATTTCCGCCTCGATAGAAAAATCCCAACCGACCTTACGAGCTAAGACTACAATAAAGAACCCTCTCGAATTTCAAAATAAAGCTCCAGCGAAAAGAGCCCCTAAGAAGAAGAAAGATAGCTACCAAATTACATTAAAAATTTATACTCCATATACTATTGCATACATAAAATATAGTTAACTACAGTAAAATAAATTGGACAAAAAATTTGAACATTAAATTCGAGTCAAACTTAAATTAAACAATTTTCTCTCTCTTAGATCTTGTGTTATTACAATATTAAAATATGTTATAAGCAAAAAATGTAAACAAAAGATAAGGATTTCGACTGAATGGGCTCAAATAAGCCCACTTATACTTCTTAGGGAGTTTAATGGGCCTGGTTTGTAGCCCAGATCAAATGTATGCAGACAAAAATAGAAGCGAGAAGACTGAGGAAAGTCTAGAGAAAGATGGCGTTGAGGAGGACATTAGCGAGCGCGATTCGAAGCCTACAGACGGCCGCCGACTATCCTCGCCTCACCAAATTTTCTCTTCGTGCTCCTAAATCTGTAAGCTGAACATGTTTTTTTTAGCCTTTTGCTAAATTTCATGCTGATTTACACCTTCGCTGCGTTCAATATTCTGTTAATTTTGTGATTCAGAATAGTTAGATATTTGTTGTGTCAAAGGGAAATGTAATAGGGAAGTTGATGGTTGTTTAAGCATAATCGAAGTATTTATGAAAATTGAATTTTAGATGGTGATTTTGGACCAATTCGAATAAGCAAAAAGCTTTATTTTGCTTGATTATGATTACTGCACTTGAGATTTTTTTACTGAGGTAGCATTTGTGAAAGAATAACAACAAGTGAAGCCAACAAATTAAATATTACTCCCTTGTCCAATTTCATTATTCACACCTCCCTTTTTTTTTTGTTGTACACAATTTCATTATGCACATTCTTTTTTTTGAAATAATACTATTCACACTATTTTATCTAAATTCCGACCATCACTTATTTACTCAAATTGTCACTAACTTTATTCATAAACAATTACTTTACCTTAAATGGACTCCACAACATCCCATCACTCAACTTATCCACTTTATACATAAACTAATCAATATTCATTAAAACCCGTGCCCGAAAAAATGAGCATAATAAAAAAAGGGAGTATTAGTTAGAGTAGTTAGAGGAGTAGTTCATTTGTTAGTTGTTGTCCTGACTAATAATATTTCTTTCGTTGCTTGACTTGTTATTCTTCACATGTTGAGAAATTCTCTAAAAAAATTTTATATGAGCATTTATGGAGATTCTGAATTCATGATTTGTGAGAGTTAATTTGACATACCATTTTAACATGATGCATAGAATGTTCATTTTGGTTAATTGTCACAAAGCAAATCTTGTTCATAGTTCCATTGTCTCAGTCTGAATGCAGTGGTTGAATACTATGATTTGTCAAGTCAAGTGAAACATGAATCCAAACGTGGTGGCAATACATTGTGGCTTTGGAAGTTATAAGCATGTTGGGAGCTGAAAACATCAGTTAGAAAACTCTGTAATTTACATGTCATTTATTAATGGTTTAGTATACTCCCTCTCCAAATTTCATTTATAATACTGGAAGTAATTTTGGTGTATGAATCATATGAAATGACATGCTAAATTGCTCATACACATTTTTTTTTTGCACATTTCATTTTGGGAGACGGAATTATGATGCATGCTACTTAAAGAAATGCAGCCGAAGGAATTATTAATAGTCGTAGATCTTGTATTTAATTTTGTTCTTGCTGTGTTCTGAATATTCTTCCAGGTAGAGGTGGAATTTGATAATGGCAATGCGTATAATCTGTCGGCTGAATACTTGAGAATATATAGCCCGGCAGTTGACAGTAAAATTAGATCCATTGGAGGAGAAAAGGTAACTGGATGGAAACTGCTCTATTTTCAGCATCCATACGTGCATAACACTGCAGAATTGAAAGCATTATTGTAGATGCCTGAGAAATTTTCCATTTCAATGTTATGAGGATAACTTGAGCATGGATTAGGTTATATCTGGGAGACGTCACGTTGGAATCATGTCTGCAGAACCTGTGGGAAACTATGGGGTGAGGTATTGTAATTTGATGAATATCCAGAAACACTGTTCTAGAAGAGTTCCCTATTGAATACTCATAGCTTTTTTCTCTGTGGTTGATGCAGATTACTTTTTGATGACTTGCATAAAACAGGAATCTTCACGTGGGACTACTTTTATTACCTTGGTAGCAATAAGTTTTCTCACATGAGAAATTACATCACAACTCTAAAGAAACACGGATTTAGTCGGGATCCTCAACGCAAGAAGTAGAGTTGAACGATGCTGACAAAGAGACAAACCTTCAAGAATCACCTGCTTTGTTAACAAAGGTGGATTAGATTTTGTTCCCAGTAATTCCTTTATCCAGTTCTTTGCATTTACCCTTGATACTACTTGGTCGGATATTTCAGGCTCCGATGATGTTAGTGTCACCCTCGTTAACGTACCCATTGGTGGTTCGATTATTTAGCTGCTAAGTACCAACCCTGTTCGATCATGAAAATCATATGTATTGATTTTCACCCGTGTGTTTTTGAGCGAGTGTATTTGAGACTTATTTAAGCCATACTCTAATTTGTTTATTTTTCAAGTCTCGAGCTTATTTATCAACTATATAGTTGGTTCATGAGAGTAATCGAATCACAGCGAGCTTATAATATCAATATAAATTTAATCATTCATCAATTCATTATAAAAAAAAAATACTATAAAATCATACACTATATCATTAAGTTCTATAATTTTATTTAATTAAATGTTTTATATTTATCATAAATGTTAGTGTGAAAATTGTATAATTAGATTATTAATTACTCCCTTCTATTCTTCCTAATATATGTAGTTTTGACCATTTTTTAATATAAATTAATTGTATTTATGACTGAGTGTGTCTATGTTTCATTGTTTCTATTAACAAGATTAATTAAACAAATTGAAATGGAGTCGAGATTTGAATGATTCATTGTTGATTTGTGGAATGGCAGATTGAGAATTTGAGAAAGTAAGATCTTTCTGCTGTATTAAATGACCAAACGACGTCGTTCGTAAGTCAACTAAAAATTTTATTCCCCTGTTCTATGTTAGAATCTGTCAGCAAACCTGGATCACTCCAAAGCAAACATTTTTTCACAATTTAATTCTTGAGAAACTTCAATTTGATCAATGAAATATACAATTTCCATTCTGAAAATATTTATGTAGGTTTTAATTACAGGTCATCGCTGGAGAAATTTAATGTTTGTTTAATCCACCACGATCTTGTTTCTCTGGCAATCAGAGAAAAAAAAAGATGAAAGAGAGAGCTGACTTTGACAAAATTTCACATTTCAGATCGTTGTAGAGAAACCCCATTTCAGTTCTTGGCTATGTGACAATGTCAACGGGGAAATTTCTCACTTTAATTGTGGTGGCGGCCCTGTCAATGAGCGGCGGAGAGGCGCAGGATAAGGCGGTGGCCGGAACGGCGCCGTATAGAATCCACACTTTGTTCTCGGTGGAGTGTCAGAATTACTTCGATTGGCAAACGGTGGGTCTCATGCATAGCTTCCGAAAAGCGGGCCAGCCCGGCCCGATCACCCGGCTGCTGAGCTGTACAGATGAAGAGAAGAAGAATTATAAAGGAATGGACTTGGCACCCACATTTGAGGTCCCTTCAATGAGCACAAACCCCAAGACTAATGATTGGTGAGTTTCAAATTTACATTTGTCCATATATATATATGGTTGGATTTTTGTGTTAAGATGTAGGGCCTTTGTTTATGTTGTTTTTTGTAGACTAGATTCAAGAATGGGCTTTCATGGATTGCACAGTAATAAGCTTTTATGTGTGTTAAACTATTTTATATTCTGAAAAGTTGAAATTTTGTGCAATGGAAGTGTTCTCCTGCTGTTGAGTTGTAATGTTTGGAAACAGTGACATATGCTTGTGTGGAAGTTTAGATTGAGATGAAGAGTTGTTTTCTTGTAGGGTCTTTGTTTATGTTGTTTTTTCTAGACTAGATTCAAGAATGGGCTTCCATGGATTGCACAGTAATAAGCTTTTATGTGTGTTAAACTATCTTACATTCTGAAGAGTTGAAAATTTGTGTGTAATGGGAGTGTTCTCTTGCTGTTGAGTTGTAATGTTTAGATTGGGATGAAGATTTGTTTTATTGTATGTCAGGTATCCAGCTATTAATAAACCAGCTGGTGTAGTCCACTGGCTTCAACATAGCAAAGAAGCGGAAAACGTTGATTGGGTAGTAATTTTAGACGCGGATCAGATTATTCGAGGTCCAATCCTACCATGGGAGCTTGGAGCAGAGAAAGGCAGACCCGTTGCTGCATATTACGGGTATTAAAAAGTTGCTTGTTACCCCAATTTGTTAAAAGAGAGACATATATAGTTTAGGAGTCTTATTGTGCCTTGAGAGTATTTCATAGACTACGTTTTTTGATCAGGTACTTGGTTGGGTGTGACAATGTTCTTGCTAAACTGCACACACAGCATCCTGAACTCTGTGACAAGGTTGGGGGGCTTTTAGCCATGCATATTGATGATCTTCGCGCTTTGGCACCCAAGTGGTTATCAAAAACGGAAGAAGTAAGGGCTGATAAAGATCACTGGGGTACTAATTACACTGGCGATATATATGGAACAGGGTGGATCAGTGAAATGTATGGATACTCATTTGGTGCTGCAGAGGTAACTTCTATCCTGTATTTATTTCATCATCATAGTTTCTAATTTTGTTCAAGTGAAATCGCCTGTGGTCTGATGTTTTAAAATCAGTTAGTATATGACCCTAGTGTATATAAGAAAGATGAAAAGGAAAAGATTAGTTCTATTTCGAGTTACGCAGTAGTAATATGGTTTTGGTCATGATATTTGAATAATACAGTAAATAAATAATAGGTGGTGTCTAGTCTTGTCTAGGCTGAACGGTGCCTAAAACAACCGACTAGGGCAAAGGACCACTTTTTTCAATTGTAAGTAAAGGAATAAAATTTCTTATCGTACAACGTCATACCTAAGCTGTCAAATCTTGAATGTCTGATTTTGTCATACTTTATGCATATATGTATTATTATTTCTCAGTCCACAGTGCATAAATGTGTACACACATGACTTTGTGGCTTGCTTTCATCATCAGGTGGGACTTCGCCACAAGATAAATGATAACTTGATGATTTATCCAGGCTATACTCCTCGAGAGGGTGTTGAGCCCATTCTTATGCATTATGGCTTGCCTTTTAGTGTTGGAAATTGGTCGTTCAGTAAATTGCTTCATCATGAAGACAATATTGTGTATGATTGTGGACGGCTCTTTCCGGAACCTCCTTATCCTAGAGAGGTAAGTTTTTGCTTCACTTATTGTAAGTGGATGAATTTATTTTTACTTACTCTACTTTCGAATATTCTTCTTACAGGTGATGGATATGGAAAGTGATAAAAACAAAAGGAGGGCATTATTTCTGAATCTAGAATGCATAAATTTGTTGAATGAAGGTTTATTATTGAACCATGAAAAACGCAGGTGCCCCAAGCCTAAGTGGTCGAAGTATTTGAGTTTCTTAAAGAGCAAAAAATTCGCAGAACTAACGAAGCCAAAACAAGTGACTCCAAAGAGCCTTCGAATGATGGAGGAAGATTATGTACAGAAGCAAGATGTTGGTGAAGAGGTCAACGTGCAGAAGCAAGATGGTGGTGAGGAGGTCAACGTACAGAAGCAAGATGCTGTTGAGGAGGTCAAAAATGTACAAAAGCAAGATGTTGGTGGCCCCGAAAAGCCATATCCAAAAATACATACTATTTTCTCGACGGAATGCACCCCTTACTTTGATTGGCAAACTTTGGGGCTTGTTCACAGTTTCAATCAGAGTGGGCAGCCTGGGGAAATCACTAGGCTTCTAAGTTGTACAGACGAGGATTTGAAGCAATACAAAGGACATGATCTAGCTCCCACTCATTATGTCCCGTCCATGAGTCGACATCCATTGACAGGAGATTGGTAATGCCTTCTGCTTATAACTCCCATTTAACTTGGAGTGACAAAATACTGAGAAACTGTAAAAAAAATAGAAAATTTATTAAAATTTGATGATAACTTGTGATGTGTGTGTAAAAGAGAGAGAGAGTTTGTTCTTGTCGTGAATATTTAAGCTGTCTTCGCCTCTTCTTGAGCAGATTATCCTTGTGTTAGTGAGGATCTTCAGTTTTCAAAATAAAGTGTTCGATTCTAAATAAAATTGATTATTTATAGCTTAAATATATAAGATTTCTTCTGTGGCTTTACTATCTTCCATTTATTACAGTTGCATTCTGTTTATCCCCTTCAAGATGAAAATGAAAGGTGTATTAGGGAATTGAACTTTACTAGTTTTTTATGCAAATTAAATTAAAGTAATAAGGTTAATCAACAGAATATGCTTAATTGGGAAAATTGTATAGAGACACCTGTGACGCAAATTACCATCGTCATTTGCAGCGGTGTCAATGTACTCTTACGCTCTTCATTCATATCTAGAGGATACTTGTGCCTTTGTGCTTTGAAATTTGCTACACTTTTTACCACCAAACTTACTTTCATTTATAATTTAAAACCAAACCCATTGCAAGTGTTCCTTGATATTCACACAGTTCAGATGATAAACCTCCAGTCAGTAATTAGCTGTATTATTAAGCTGCTTTGGTATCTGCTCAAGGAATTTGACCTTGCTTTCATATGCTAAAATTCCATGTTTTTCTCGAGATAATTGTCTTAGTATCGTCGTGTATCTAATTTTCCCCTTTTGACAGTAAGCTGATAATCGTTTGTTCAGGTATCCAGCAATTAATAAACCAGCTGCCGTTGTGCATTGGGTTAATCATGTAAAGACTGATGCAGAATACGTAGTTATCCTGGACGCTGATATGATAATGAGAGGACCAATTACACCATGGGAATTCAATGCGTCTAAGGGCCGACCTGTTTCCACTCCATACGAGTAAGATTTCACCCCTTCTTTAATATTCTTATTGAATACGAATAATACTAGATGTTCAATTGATCTTCTTTAAAAAATGCATAACAGCTACCTCATTGGCTGCGATAACGAGCTTGCAAAGATCCACACACGTAATCCTCGAGCTTGTGACAAGGTTGGTGGTGTGATCATAATGCATATAAGGGATTTGAAGAGATTTGCTTTACTTTGGCTCCATAAAACTGAGGAAGTCCGGTCCGATATGGCCCATTGGGCCCGAAACATAACTGGAGATATTTACGAAGCTGGTTGGATCAGTGAGATGTATGGCTACGCGTTTGCTGCAGCAGAGGTATTTTTTTCCGACTATATCTATTGCTTACATTCTGCTCAATATTTGAACACAACTTATGCAATATATTTCTCTGTGCAGTTGAATTTTCACCATGTCATAAGCAATGATATACTGATATACCCGGGATATGTTCCCGTTCCTGGTGTAAAATATCGAGTTTTTCATTATGGTTTGGAATTTAGGGTCGGCAATTGGAGCTTCGATAAAGCTAAGTGGAGGCATATGGACGTTGTTAACAAATGTTGGGTCAAGTTTCCCAACCCGCCTGATCCATCGACCCTTGATCAGTCGAACAAGGAATTTTTCCAACGTGACCTGCTTAGCATTGAGTGTGTGAAAACTTTGAACGAGGCTCTAGACCGTCATTACGAGAGAAGGAAATGCTCTGATCTCAATACCTTGTCGACCCCATCTCGAGAAACTCTCAAACCTCCAACTCGAGAAACTCTCAAACCTCCAGCTCGAGAAACTCTTAAACCTCCAGCTCTAGAAACTCGAAGTCCTCCTTCCTTGTCCGTTTTGACTAAAACGACCCACAATCCACCCTCCATGCTGTCTCCAGAACGCAAGACGCCCAATGAGATAACAGTTTCGAGGAAAATTGGTAAACTGGAGGAGATTGATTCTTCAAAGGAGAGTTCAGAGGTGAAGAATGAAAGTCAAGAATCGAAGAACGAAACTCATGGATTGTCTCCACCAGCAGAGGCTAACCAAGCATTCAGTTCCATGAGATTCTGGATAATCGGGCTTTGGGGATGTTCGATTGTTGGTTTTGGGGTGGTGATGTTCATGATGATCTATAATCGAAGAGGACAGAGAAAAAGAGGGAAAGGTTACAAGAGCAAGAGAAGAAGCTCGTATTCAGGGCCGTGGGATCGTACGTCTGAAATATTGTAGCAAGAACATATTGCTAACGCGACACAAAGACTCCAAGTGAAAGTGTGCGAGAAATTCGACAGAAAATCTTGAGAGCAGGGTAAATGTATGTTTTACTGATGTTCCTGACTTGCATTTTTGTAATGCATGCGTGTACTTGGAGTTCTATTATTATTATTGTTGTTTTAAAAATCATAAATCAGCAATATACTCTGGGATAGAATTTTTGAAAAAGATTACAATTATATCCTGTTCAGAAAACTCTCTTTCTTATATTCTTTCATGGAATTGTTCAAGTGTTGGTGAAAGTATTGCTTTCTTGCATCAATAATCCCACAATGTTGTAAATCACTCATATCATATGATGTTGTGTTGTTTGCTCTAACAAGTGAGATAAATCAACGGAAAGAAAAGAAAAATGTTTGAATTTGCACAGTTATCGATACAAGACTTTGTTTGGGAATGAGACAAAAATTTAGATTCATATGTTTGTTTTTTTAGGTCTCCATTTGGTACACATGTTTGAGTTATCTATGATTAGTTTAAAAATCTCAACGGTCCCATATTAAATTTTAGATGATGTATTTTTTGATCAATTTGATATGCACACAGTCAATTGTATTTTAGTGTGTTGGGTAGAAAATTTATTTTAAACTTAATTATGCATATGTCTTTGAGTTAATCTACAAGTAAGAGGTTGTTCAACTTCAACAAACACGATGGCCCACATTTGAAACAAAACAAAAAACGTACAGTTTGTTTGTTTTTGCTTGACTTCACTCAGAATTCCAAATGGACGTTACGTTAAGATAAAAAAAAATTCAGCTGGATTATATTTTACTCCTATTAAATAAATTTTGTGGGTTTTACTTAAATTATAAGCTCAGCAAATAAAACGCCATTTTAAGCAAAACTTTGGTCAACAAAATTAACAGCATTGCCTATTACCAATGTCTGATTTTTCTAACTCAATTAGGCCAAAATTCATTAAAATTATTTACACATACATTTTGATTTCGAATTAGGGTATCATAAACTTTAAATTAATTTCTAATACTACTAATAGCTCGTTGCGTTACCTAAGGGACATAAATATCCACAAATTTTGTTCCATATTAAAGAAGGGGTGGGTATGAGGATCATTACAACATTATTGCATTTTTAATGAGGAGATTTAACGTTATTATATTCAAATAAAGTGGGCCCATGCCAAAACCCTTTTACCAGAAAATGATTAACTTTTTGCATACTTGTACTCTCCTCATTTCATGGCCCACTTTTTTTGTGCCAACGTACACTATGCTTTTCCGTTTGAATTTCAAATTGGATTTGGGGAGGCATAACACAACGGATATAATAAGCTACATTTCATACCAAACATATTAGTATTAATTTTTTTCTGTTTATTTCCTTTTCTGGGATTCTGATTTATGCCTAATTAATTGTTTTGTGGCTGTTTCTTGAATCTTCTGCAATTACCTAAAAACTGGATTAAAAAAAGAACTGCAAATCGAATGGGAGATTCCACTTGTCTCTTGCATGGCTTCTCTTATGCTTCTGCTATCCCCAATGAATACAAACAGGTACAAGAAAAAAAGCTTTGTTCTTTGTAGTTCCTAATTGTTCTTGAGTTGATTTTGTTAGTCAAAGATTTGATTTTTTTTGAAAAAAATGGATGGAATTGTTGTGGGGTTTGATGGGTTTTGATTTTGTAGGGGAACCCTATTCATGTTCTTGGAGAATCAATATCATTTGGGAGATTCACTTCAGAATCATTGTCATGGGACAAATGGTCCAACTTTCCACACAAGAAATATGTGGAGGAAGCAGAGAGATATGCACAACCCGGATCAGTTGCGCAGAAAAAAGCTTTCTTTGAGGCTCATTACAAGAGAATTGCAGCTCAAAAGGCGGCGGCTGCCGCCGCCGCTGCTGCCTTAGCTGCACAAAATGCTCAAGAAGCTTTTGATATTGCTGATGATAATGCCTGTGAGTTCTTGAATGTTGATGTTGAAATGGTAGATGATTGCAAGATTAAGGATGAAGAACTGTCATTAACTGTAATAGAAGTAGAATCTGCTGGTAAAGAGGAGGAGAGTTGTGTAATTTCTGGAAATGAACCCTTAAAGGAGAGTCCTGTGATGAGAAATCAAGACAATCAGGACACGATTTCGGCGTCCGAAACTAGTGAATCTACACAAATGGAGAGGCCATTGCTAAAGGTTACATCTTTAGTCTTCTTTGTTTTTTATGTTTTGTTATTATGTCTGAGTTTTGGTGTTGCCTTGAACTTGAATGCAGCAGAATTCGGTTGATTGCACGGAGGTGACGAGCAAGAGAAGATCGTCGCCTTCGTCGTTGAAGGCGTCGATTCTGCACAAAACATGGAGAGTTCCATCCACACCTGCAAAACAAGAGACTCCACATTTCAACAATGGTTGTAGGAAGTCTAACGTTGAGACGTTGAACGACACGAAATCGCCTCCCAAGTCTTTACGCGATTTGATGAACTTAGTTCACAGTAAGGAACCTGATAAACAGCCTGTTTTTTCAACCCAAAGTTCTTCCAGGCCACATAAAGATTGTTCAACACCTTACAAGACTCCAGCTCCGGTGATTTTCATGTGGTTTATGCAAATCTTTCGTGTTAACTTAGTGTAATGCTGACTGATCGATATTCATTCCGTTGCAGGCGTCGAAAAAGAGTGCTTCCGCATACCCTGCCGTTACCCCTCGATCAGAGAGTAGAAGGTGAGTGTGTTGTGTAGTTAAACAATTTTTCATTGCACAATTATTTGACATAAAATGAATGAATACACAGGATGAAAACTCCAATTGATTCATCAGCCACAGGGAGAAAAACATCTGCTCCTAAATGGCACATCTTATCTGCAGTGTAAGTCTAAATTTTCTTAATGCTTTGGTTTTAAATTGATTGTTACATTTTAAGTATGTGATGTGAGTTAGATTATATGGACCTATATTGGAATAACTGAAAACCATGATCACGCGATTTGTAATAAACAACTAACCTCTGGCATGTATCAGTTGCCCCAAGTCATTGTCAGCATACCGAAACAAACTGCTGTCACCAACTGTATCCACTCCGTTTACTCTGCGAACCGAAGAAAGAGCTGCAAAGAGAAAACAGGCAAGACATTTTGTGTATGTTGTGTGTGTGTGTGTTTCCCCAACTATGATCATACAAACAGTTTTGTGAAATTTAGACGAATTCTTTCGATCTCAGAAACTCGAGGAAAAATTCAATTCCACTGCGGCGCAGAAGATGCAAGTGCAAAAGACATTAAAGGTAGGTTAATCAATTGAAAGCCAACTTCTCAATTAGATGAAACAATCATGGGACTATTTTGGTTTGCAGGAGAAAGCAGGAAATGAGTTTCGGAAACTGAGCTGCAGCCTTTGCTTCAAAGGTCCAGACTTTTACAAGGACATAGAAACACCAAATAATCATAATCATATGAGAAAGGTATGTATATGGTTGCATTCATTATTGAACAAACGTTTGGTAGCTTAGTGAGTGTTTTTTCTTACATTATGCAGAGTCCAACAGCAGCAGCACCACCACCACAGACGACAACGGTGCTAGGAAGAAGCATTTCGAACAAGAAACAAGGCACTGTCTCAATGCCGCCCCCACCTCCACCTCCAACGTGCTTAGCAAACAACATTAGAGGCAAGAATTTGTCGCAAAAGAAAGTTCTCAACCGTTCATTACGTGAGAGGATCGCACACGAAAATGCGTCTCCAAATATCCAGCAGTGATCAGACAGTGAAAGTGCATTTATTCTTTTTGTTTTGGCAGCAACATGTTTACGGTTAAATTATTGTTCAATGCTTGTCAAAGATTGTTGCTTTGCTACATCATATTTCATGCTTGCAAAGATTGTTGCTACAAAATTTTCAGCCTATCAAAATCCAAAAATAAATGCAGCAGCAAATGATACAAAAAACTGGGGAAAATTAGAGGTCAAAATGACCACTCTATAAAACATCAATTGATCTAATTTCCACAAAAATGTACAACAACCAAGCAATTGACACTTCATTGCTAATTAATCTATAACTTAAACAGTATACGGAATAGTTACAGTTCCCTATGCCAGAAATCGACTTAAGCCCGTGCATCTCTCCTCCATCGCTTCAAGATATATTGACTAGGAACAATCTTTATATTCCTATAATCTAGCACTTTCAGTGCATGGCTACACAAGATTCCTACAGATTCAAACTTCATACAGCTGCATGCAACTGAATCATCTTCTGAGCTGTACAAAACTGTGTAATGGCGATTTTCACCATATGTATTCACCTTATACTCAACTGAGGGTATTGCATCCATGCACTCGCTAATCACAATGTTCAAACAGTTTTCATATTCCTGGTGGAACGTATTGAAAATTATGGGTGTGTAGACTTCCCTAACCTGCTTCAGCAATATCACATCCCCCATTATTCTCGGCATGTGCTGACTCATATCGTAATTGGCTTCCAACTCTTTGAAACGCCAGTCGCTCACCACCCTTCCAAAATGCTTGACAAATTGAAGAATTTGTGATTCACTCTTGATATACTTTTTCAAGCTAGTAATGGAAAGCTCTGAGAGTAGAGCAGCTTCTATATCACCTGAAAATATATGCTTAGTGTACGGTAAAGCCCAGTTCTCTCGCTCTTCAAATACGCCATGCAACCACTCATTCTCCCATAGACCGTAAGTATCCAGCATGAGTTTCCAGGAATTAACAAACTCTACCTCATCAGAGTTGAGAAAGCAATCACACAAATCGCTGGAAAAAGAATCTGAGCTGGCGACTACTTGACTGAGTGCATTCTGATGCATATGCCATGTGCATAACCTGTGATGAGTTTCAGGCAACTCAGAGCTGATGGCTTCAGATATCGCAGCATCTTTATCAGAGAGAATTGTCTTGGGTGTTTTTCCAGACATTGCTTTTATGAAAGCTTGGAATAGCCACTTAAAGGATTGAGCAGTGTCGTCGTACAAAAATCCAGCACCAAAGACTAGCATCTGCTTATGATTGTTTATTCCAAAAAACAGGACTAAAGGCCTCCAATCTTTGTTTAGACGATAGGTTGTATCAAAGCAAACAACGTCACCGAAATCCCCATAGTCCCCCAACATCTTCTCATCGGCCCAAAAGAAATTGGTCATTTCCTCTTCAACGTCAAGTTGCACAGCATAAACAAACGATGGGTCCTTCAATTTCTTGTTCTGGAAATACTGATGGAAATTATTTGCTTCTTCCTGCTTCATGCTCCACACACGTTTGGAGGTAAGAGTCATCTCATGGTCTATGGGGTCATAAAGGTAATCGTCTACTCTTGTTAATAACGGAGTGTCAGAACCCCCGGATGCACTGGGTTCTATTATCAAAGACCTCTTCTGTGATCTCAGCATACGAACTTTGCAAGCAGGTACAAGATCATGATTGTGGCGTTCTTCAAAATGGGTGACACGATATCTACCATCAGGTTGACGTGAAATGACGAGTTGGGCCATGCACCCAACTCTGGTTTCCTTTCGAGGTCTCTTTACCTTGGACCCTCTTTTGTCATTCTGCCGATAGCCTTCTCTAAAACAAGTATATCTCCTAGATGCCACAGCTCCATCAATTTTACTCCTGTTAACATAATCCTTTCGAACACTGAAACCAACTCGCCCAGCATATGCATTATAGAACTCATATGCAAGATCTTCTGAATCAAATCCCATACCCAGCTTGGGTACCCCATCTGGCACTGGAGCAGCGGCTGATTCAGCCTCAACGGCCTCAACAAAGGATATTCTCTTCTGTGACGGAAGTAAATGAGCTGTGAATGGTGTCACAAACTCATGATTATGCCTTGTTTCAAAATGTATGACACGATATTTGCCATTTGTTTGGCGAGTGATGGTCATATGAGCCCGACAACCCGTTCTTGTTTCTTTCCGGGGTTTATTTATGCTGAAATCGCGCTTGCTAGATCCATGGCCTTGTCTGTGACAGGTATACCTCCTCGATACTACCAAACCTGTAACCTTACTTCTATTAACAAAATCCTTCCGGATGCTGAAACCTTCCATGAGAGCATATCTGTTGTAACACTTGTATGCATGGTCCTCAGATTCAAATTCCACCCCAAGTTTTGGAACTATGCCGTCATCACTTTCATCCTTTACAACTTGAACAGACGCATTAGAAGGGGCTTCAGATGTAGACACGTGCTTATCGTCAGCATCCATTCTCTGCTGGCTGTCAAAGGAAATACCAGGACTATGATCATTTTTCTTACCTGCCCCATCACTATTACATGTTTTTGAACTCTGACCCTCGTGTTCAGCATCCTTGTTGTTTAAACCATTATGGTCAACTGATGAACCACTTTCTCTAGTGAACTCAAGTTCAACATCACTATCAAAGCTTTTGTCTTCTGATGATGTGTTAAGGCAGCTATATGTGCTCTCGCTATCTACGTCCATACCATCTTTGTCAGCAGACAAAACCTCTTGACTCAGAGATGCATCTAGAAAGACCCCATCAGCATCGTAGGAAAAACTTGGGACCTCACTTATCTGATTCACATAAGCATCCACTAGTAACGTAGAATCATCAGAACTTAGGCCAGAGTCCATGGACCTTCATTTACAACGGAGAATCCTGAAAAAGGATGAAAAATTATATTTCATGCAAATCTTATTATACGCGCTTATCAAAATCACTTTCCCCCCTTCATGCATAAACTGATGCATGATAAATTGATGATGATGCTACTAATGATTACTAAAAATATTAACCTATTTACTGACTATGGCGCGAATAACATTTTATTGATGAAACAGTCGGTAACAAAGCTAACTGGATTATGAATCTTGTTTCGGTTCAAACCAGAGCATTGGACTTAATTTCCATTCTTCTGCATTACATAAACATACAATAATGCATTCTGATATATATGTGGCTATTGTTCCTCTAAATAGTTAACAACCAAATATATATTCATATGCATATATCCACCTTTTTTTCCTGCTTTCGATTAAATTTACTCCTAATTATCTTTGAATGAGCTTCCTAAACCTAATACTTTAACCTAAAATCAAATTTCAGAATTAAAAGCAAAATTCCACAGAAAATGCAACCTATGACTTTCAGAATTAACTGCTCATTCAGGAATGAGGAAACATTGAAGTTTAACAGAGAATTCTGCCCAAATTTAACTACTTAATTCAGTCATTCAAATCATGAAATAAACTAATACAGTATCAAATTCATTTGGCTTGCATACATGTTTTAATTTATATACAAATGTATATATATAGTGAGAGAACCTGATACAACTCTGCGCGATCTGCTCCGCCGGCGAAAGGTAGAGAGAGAAAACGGGGAGAGATAAACGAGCGGCGCCTCTGCTGTAACTTTCAATCCAATCTTTTCCAGTGCGGAAGAAAGGCTTGGTTTCAGAACCGCGACTTTAATTTTGAACGACGACTATGCCAATGAATTTTACACTTCATTTGTATATGTTTTTTTACCCGGCAATTGAACGACTTCTTTATATATTTTGAATGATTGTTTCAATTTTATTTGGTTAAATTTAAATTTATTTTTAATAATAAAGGACACGATGTCTACACTGTTAATAAATTTAATGATTCACTTTTTATTAAAATAATAATTAAATTATAACTTTTTTTTTGTCATTTTTAAAGAAATAATGTTTGAGAGTTATTTTATTATATATTTGACTTATATAATTAAATAACTACATGTGTATGGAAAAAATGAAATTTATAGTTAAAGATGGAGGGTGATACTTTACCGGGATGGAGAATGATTTTCTCCAAATAACTCCACTACTAAAACTCATTTCATCTTTCATTAATTCTTCAAGTTGTTGCCATTTCCCTTCAATTAATCTTCTTCAATTTCAATATCAGCCTTTTTAATTAAATATTAAAAAAAATTAAATATTAATATTTGAAAAACAACTTAATATTATATTATTGTTTGAAGGAAGTTTAATAAAATAAAGAATAACGTTGTTAATTATCAACGTCGCTCTTTCTTCAAACGTGAGCTTCAAATCTGACTTTTACAGAATGTGTCAGTTGCAGAAAGTAACGTCGTTTTTATTTCAAGATATCCACACCTAACCGACTAACCTCAACATCTACTTCTATAAAATGCATTTATAAATCTATTTTTACAAAATTCAGCATATTCATTCCTTTTCACTTAAATTTCATTAGTCACATATTCACAGTGTAACAATACAATATCAATTACTTAAAACAAAACGCTGGATTGGAAAATAATCCAAAAGTTTGGGCCTAGAACTTCACCGCTAGCTGCAATATTTTAAATGGGGCGTGAGTTATATGCCCCTGCATGTTAGATACACTCCCCCTCCCCCTCAATTTTTATTTAATTCATGTAAAATGTCTGTTTTACTTTTAATAATATATCTTAAGATAGACACACTCCCCATTTTACCCTTTTGGTCAACCATTATTATTGAAAAAAACTTGTTTGGAAGGCGCGCGGCCGAAGAGGAGGAGGCGACGCCTGTTGCACAAATCGAAAAAAAAAAATGAGGGAGGGAGGGCCGACACTGGAGGCTGGGTGAAGGGCGACGGGCACTGCAGGAGGAGGAGGCGGCGCCTATTGCACAAATCGAAAAAAAAAGAAGAAAATGAGGGAGGAAGGGACGGGTGGCAGGAGGAGGAGGCGTTGAGCGGCGGCACTAAGGTAGATGACGACGACGGCGGCGAATTGAGGAGGGTGGGAGAAAGGGAGAAAAAATGAAGTCGGGAAGAAGAAGAGTGGGGGAATTAGATTTTAGTGTGAAAATTATGGTTTTTGTAGAGGGTGCATTTATCATAGAGAGTTTTAAGAGAAAATTGTATAAAAGATAATTTGAGGGAAGTGTATTTATCTTTCGTCTGTTTTAGGCATGTTGCCGCCGGAAAACCGTATTTCTTCTAGAGAATCTCCTAATTGTTTCAAAACAATTAGAAAGAGATTCTTTAGTCAGAAAGAATCCGGTGCAGATGTAGGATACCTATTCAGAAGTTTGGGGAGTGCGTGTATAAGGGGTGCATTAAACATACTTGGAGGGGCATATAACCCACGCCTTTAAATGGGCCTGCACCAGGTATAGTGGGCCATGAACTTTGTCCAATGAACACAGTCGAAAAAAAGCTCGAAAGTGTCCCTTCTCCCTCTCTCAACTCACGCAACACTGACACCAAAAATGGCGTCATCGATGGTGGGAAAAACCCTAAGAACCCTCAGAACCCTCTCCTCCACCAGGCGCCACCTCAGCCTCGCCGCCGCAGCCGGAGATTCCGAACTCGAGAGATCCGACCATTTGAAACCCACCTCAAATTCGTACAAAGATGAAGACATATACATCAAGGGCCCCGAAAAGAAGCCGTCTTCATCCGCATCCGTGAGTATGCCGATTTCATCCATGACCGGTTCGATCGTTGGATTGCGGTTTTATAAGAAGGTGACCACGAGAGAATCAGAGGATGGAAATGGGTGGCATGTAATGCTCGATTACAGAACCCTCAAGACTCCGGCGAAGCGGAATCTCAAATGCCCAACTTTAGCTCTTGCAAAAGCCATTGCAGCTGAATGGGAGTATCAGGTGCATTAATGTTTATACTCACTCTTATGTTGTAATTCTGTGTGTAGGTATGGCGGTTTGCTAATTTTAGGCTATTTGTGTTGATTCTGTTAATATTGTTTGTGCATACTCTAGCAGGCTAAGACTAGATTGTGAAAGCGCAGTGTCAACTATTTGGCATTTATCAACTAACTTATTTGATTGATTGTTAAAATTCACAAATCATAATGTTACTTAATGTTTTCAACACTTCTGTTAGATGAAAATAGCTATGCAGCAATTAAACATATCAATGATCATTGCAATGGAAGTATTGATCACAGCATGGCCTGGACATGCTTTGTGGATGGAGATCTTATATCTTCTAGTTCACAGTTAACCTTTGTCTGCACTTACATTGGGCGCGTCTCACAAAGTAATAGTTGGAAATTTGGATTTTACCTAAAAGGCTGAAGAAGAGCCTTTTATGTTCAATATACATGTATATATAGTGTGATGGATGGGGGTCAGATTAATTTTCTGTCTTGGTAGGATATCTGAGCTTTTAGGCTTAACTATCATTTGGGGTGATCTGTGTGCTTCATGATCTTGAAATTTTATCTTTTATATTGTGTGTTAAAGAAAAAGGTGTATCATGGCTTTATAGTGAGTTTTGTTTTAGCTTCTGTATCGCTGAAATAGACTTTTGAGGGGTGAAATTGTTGATTGTAGCAAACAGATGGAATTAGACCATTCACAATGCCTCTGATGAAGCTTGCATGCACTGCACTGGAAAGAGTACCGGTTGTTAGGCACAAGATAATTGAAAATTTGATGAAAAAATTTCATCATGATCTGGTGTTTTGTCGTGCTCCAACAGACACTGGTCTAGCAAAAGGTCTCCGAGGTGCGTATAGAATTTCTTCTTAGAGTATGTGATTCTGTTGATGTAAACATATATGTAGTTGCGAATTTGTAGAATAAAGAAAAATAGACACTAAGCTTTTGTCACACCATGTGGTGTTGGCAATTTGGTTGATAGATCGCATTGTTTTAGTCAATAACATGCCTTTTTTGTAGTTTTTTTTATTATATATATATATTTGAGTTACTGATTCACTAATTTGTATATACTGTATTGCGCATTAGGGATTCTAATTATCTTAAGCACGTTTCTCTCATTTTCTCATGTATTCATTTGCATATTTGCAGAACTCCAAGTGGAGAAATTTGCCCCTGTAATGAAATGGTTGGAATCCGAATTTGGTTACAGGCCTACATTGTACACCAGTTTCTTTGGCGGAAAGCAGGAGGAGGGCCTGGTGAATGCCTTTGAGAAGCTTCTCAAGAAGACAGATGACTGTGAATTGGCTGCAATCGATGCACTTGCTTCAGCTGCTCACTCTTTGATCATAGCAGTTGGAATATTTCGTGATCGGTTGAGTATTGAGCAAGCCATTGAGCTGATTAGGCTCGAGGAAGATTTTCAGGTTGATCAATATGGTTTGGTGGAAGGTGGCCATGATATTGATATTGCTGATCTCAGAGTTCAAATCTCATCAGCAGCTGTGTTTCTTGGACTTACGAAAAAACATTAATTTCTGCCTCAATTTGAATCAAACCTGGATCTTGCAAGAAGCCAACAGTTGGTGTGTTTCCACACTCACATAGCATGTATTTTACGGGTAGATAATAACCATAATAAGAGAGTTAAGAAAATTTCGAGCTTTGACAGATGAACAAACCCACTCTAGGTGGTCTCGATTTGAATTTTTCCATTTCTCGTACTTGTACTGAGCGTGACGTTGAGATCCATCATAAACATGTTTGCTTTCTCAAATGGTGGATCGGATTAATTAACTAGTGATTTTTGATGCAGTTGAATGTTCTGTATGTATCCTTGGAGTTGTAAAACTACAGTGTGTATAGATTGTTTGCATAATAAAGATTTTAAAGGAGAAAATAGTAGTTTGCAATTGCATGCTTTACATAGTAATTAAGCCTCCTCTTCACAGCAGTGCACACAAATTGGGGGCTGTATTCTGATATCACAATAACAGCAGGCTATATCACAGTCATTATTGCAACCTGCATGATCATAGCAGCACATGATTCATATGATGTACAATTTATAAAAGTACAATAATTTGGAGGTGAACACTTGTGACATACCCATTACAGTAATGTACTGTGATTGCTGTAGGGTTTTAGGATTCACGAGGAACGGGATGTGAACGTCGGTCTGGGTAGCTTGAGACACGTGCTGATGAAACACCACAAGAATCATCAGACAGACAACAACTTTCATATGCTTTATAAACATGATCATGTGTGTTTGATTAGCTAGTAGTTTGGTGAAGATGTGAGTTGGTATTTATAGGCGGGCTCGATTTCGTAAGTGTCATACGTAAACTGTGTCGCATTTAAGAATCGGTGTGTGGAGTAACATATGAATTTAGAGCTGGGTCATACTGAACATATGTATGCAGGCAAAATCTTTTAGTATTAGGACAGCCATTTTAAACTTGAAAAAACGTATGTAGATAGATGCATGCATTCATGAGTTAGCTTGTGAAATGCAATTAGTTACTACAATGTTTTCTTGCAAGATTTTAATCTATTCTTTTAAAATTACAATTTCTCCCTCGATGATTGTATTCATTACAAATGCCCAACTAATTGGTGTCACGTCTAAATGAAGCACGTTATAAGAGATTCGGTTGTTATACACTCTTTAAAGTTGATTCTTATCAAATTGCCAATTTTATAAGTTGTAAGATCTCATATGCATCAAGTAAACTAATCTAAATTTATGCACTTGTCACATTTCAGTTAAAGTTAATATTATATTTCATTTATCTGTGATTTTTTTATACGAGCAGTATTGTTCAATTATATTAATTTACACGTTTTAGTTAAAACTGATATCATGTTTCATCACGTGAACAGTACAACTAGTGTATATGAGAATAACTATTTAAAACACATATTAAACTGGCTGAGGGATATTTGCAAACTCCACTCACAACTTAAAAATATTTTTCAGAAGTTAAAATTGTGAGGGGCTGCTTTACAAAAGTGATTCTGCCTCCTCTAATTGAGTTTGTCAAACACCCTGAATTTGGAACATATGGCAAAATAGGAAAAAAAAAAAAAAAGAAGATAAGTGACGTTTTGATCCCTTTTTACAAAATAGTTTTTTCAATGTAAATTAATTGCTTCCTTTTCAAATTTACCTTTAAAATTGTTAAAATATTCAAATAAATATGCTAATTTAATAAGATAAATAAACATTTATTACAAAAATGGTAAGAAATAATTTTTTTTTAATATACTTAATAATTGATATGGATCGTGCCTCGTAGTGGTATTATTTATTTAAATAATAGTACCAGTGTCGACAAAAAAACATTATATAATGAAATTTGTGTGTTTAAATTAGAAATAAATTGTTACAATTTCTTCATTCTAAAATTACAATTCCTCTTTCTCTCTCCCTCCTAAAGACCCGTTCTGAATTCCCTCGCAAATCTCTAATCTCTGTCTCTCTCTCCTCCCTCTCTCTCCCTCGAAACATTTTCTGTCTCTTCCATCAGAGGACAAAAGCCTACAATTTCTCATGACGTCTGTAAGTTTCTTCTTCTTTGCATCTACATATCGCCAAATGAATGATCAAAGGTTCAATGCGGTTTTCCTTTTCGATTATTGTTGGTTTGTTTGATTCCGGATTTATCTCCATTATGATCAAGAGAACGTGTGGTCTCATCATATAAATTCTCGCATTTTTATGTGTACTCTGTTTGAATTTCTTATCCCTGTGAAGTTGTTTTTAACTTCAATGTTGAATCCTGAAAACATGTAGTATTAACTTTAAGTTTTCCGTTTCGCCCTATGCTCACGATCAAGCCAAATTGAAATTAGGGTTATTGTTTGGCTTCTTATTTGGATGTTAGTTTTGAGTTGCGAAATAGCCCCTTGGATGAAATAGAGAAATTGAAGCACTGACATAGGTTACTGAGAAACAGATTATATATAAACTACCTTCCTTGATGTATATGTAGCAATGATGATTGGGTATCTACCAAGACTCAGTTTAGTTTGGTAGGGTAGATTAGTCCAAGATAGATGCTTAATCAGACCTAAAATGTATTTTCTACCTAACACGTAGAAACACACTCAATTATGTGCATAACAAATGACCGTTGCGATTCAATCTAGGTCGGTTGAGATATTCGGACCTAACCATAAATATCTTAACATATCTAACAAATGAGGCATAAGACAAATGTATAAAGATTTAAAGCTTGCTTTTGAAGCAATTGGTGGATATCTAATCTAATTACTTCCCCTCATTGTCTTCAAGGGTCTTGTAGATGTTATACCCTGTCTACAATTATATAATGTGGTGTTATGAGTGTCTACGCGTATACTAGGTCCAGGAGAACTTCATCTTTGTAGATATATAAAAAGCCCTTTCTGGGACTAGAGGTTTCAATAAGCATAATGCCATATGTGCATACTTGTGTTTTTTGCACAATATTTTATGAACTTAGATAGCACATTGCTCCGTGTGCTGTGTGCAGCACGAGAAAGGTCGGCCGTTGCCGAAGTTTGGAGAGTGGGACGTGAATAACCCAGCCTCAGCCGATGGATTTACAGTCATCTTTGCCAAGGCCAGGGATGAAAAGAATGCGAAAAACACCGGATCGTCTGAGCAGCCACGTCGTGGTCCAAATGCACCTCAGCATGTCCAACCTTCGGATTTACCCCGCAAGGTATATATTGACCCTCTACGAATATGACTTCAGCAAAGGCTTCTTAATTTTGAATGGTTTGTTCTTCTCCTTGTTTTGTTGCAGAAAAGTTGGCTTTGTTGTTTCTGAAAACTTGATGCATTTTGGAGCTGTGAAACGGGGAAAATGAGGGAGAGAAAACGTATATATATAGTTCAAAGTCGGGTGAAGGGCAGTGGTAACATATACTATACTTTCTTTGTAAATGCATCTGTGAAAAATATTTGACAGATTTCTTTATCTCTCCCCAAGTGTGAATTAGGGGAAATTGTGTAGAGAATTACAAATTGCAGTTGAGTCTTGTTTCAAGTTTCAACATATATATATATATATATTTTGTGACTGTGTAGTCTGTGTGATAATGATCAAAATCAAATGCATTTTGGATTGGTGTTGATAGTATGTCATGGAGACAATGGTTATAGTCAATTGAATGTAGTGTGTTACTGTGTGTACATCATTTACAAGTTATTCTTCATGGTGTTTTTTTTCTTCTTTTTTTTCTTTCAATTGAATGGTTCTATTAGTCATTTCACTCACTTCTTATTTACTGTATTTTGTTTAGCCGATGAATCGTGTCGTGTCCGACACTTCGAAAATAAATTTAAGGGTATTGCTACTAACACCCCAAAATATTTTATTCACACCCCATAATTTTAAAAAGAAAAATAAGTATATATAAAATGACTAAATAACCCTTATATAAATATGTAATTAAAAAAATTGGAAAAAATATATAATTAAAATTTGAAAATTATTAAAAAAAATCGAATCTTTAAAAATAATTAATTTAAATAAATATATTTTTTTTAATTCTGAAAAAATTAAACAAAATCGGAAAATTTAATAAAAAATAAATTAATCAAATAAAAAATAAAAAAATTAATCAAATATAAATAAAATCATAAAAATTCTTATAAATTTTAATAAATCGTCAAAAAATAATTAAATAAAAAATTAAGAAAACGAATTTTGAAAAAGATAAATAAAATCTTTTTTTTTAAACAACTAAATCTTCAAAAATATATTAAATTTGCTTTAATATATTTTTGAAGATTTAGATGATTTTTTTAATATTTTAAATTTTTATTTAACTTTATTTTATTTTTGAAGATTTAATTTATTTAAGATTTAGTTGTTTTTTTCTATATTTTACATATTTTATTTTTTTCGTTTTTTTAAATATTTTAAATTTATTTAATATTTTTCAGTTTTTATTTAAATTTAAGTGATTTTATTTTTTTAATTAAAAAATTTCGACCCAATTATTTTAAAATTTTAGTTGATTTTCTTAATATGTATAATATTTTGTAATTGATTTTTCCGTTCAAATAGTATTTTTTTAATATTTCGTTTATTTTTTAAAAATATTTTTAATTTTTATTTAATTTGTTCGTGTTATTGAATTTTTTTTGTTAATTGATTTTTAAAATTTATATATTTTTAAAGACTTAATTAATTTTTATAATATTTTTTTAGTTTTTTTTTTTAATTTATATTTGTTTAGAGGGATTATGGGTAAATAGGTAAGAATTGGGGTGTGTATAGTAATAAAAATTGATTTTTAAATTTTAATGGAGTGTGTTTAACATTTGGGGTATGTATAACATTTTATGGGGTGTTAATAGCCCCACCCTAAATTTAAATTGACTTTAATTTATATTTTTCTGAAAAAAAATTTTACAATCTTCCCACTCTCACGCTAGGATTAGATAGCATATCATACATCGTGCGTGACCGACAACTTTGATTTCTCCATCCATATTATCCGAATTAGTTGTTGGTTACTAGGGTGTAAATGAGCTAAGTCGATCCGGGTGAGACTGAAACTCGACTCGATTGTTATATTCGAAATTCGATTCGGTCGAGTCTAAAATTTTAAAAATCGAACTCAATTTGATAAGAAATTCGATAAACCTGACGACTCGATTACCTATATAATTTTTAAAATTAATTGTAAAACATATTTTTTCTAAAATAAACTCGACTCGATTACCTGTATATAAAATTATAAATATAAATTATATATTAATGACAAAATAGTAAATATTATTTAAACTCAACTAGACTCGCAAGCCTTTCGAGCAAAGTATTTATGAACTTGCACTCAAACTTGGTAGCTACTCGAATAGCTTGAAACTCAACTCGACTAATTTCAAGTCGAGTTAGTTAATTCTTTTGCCAAAAACTTATATACAATATTTCACAATAGTCTTATCGTGCAATTTGACCCATTCTTTTATTTCTATCCGGTAGCCGGTTCCTTCTTCCTTCTGCGCAGCTTTCTTCTCTCTTCTCTTCTGCGCTGTGTAGCGCTGCTTCCATTAAAAAAAAAAAAAAAAAACTTCAGAAATTCTATTTTATTCAAATTCTCTTCTGCGTTGTGCAACGGCTTCTTCATTAAAAAAATAACCTTCACAAATTCTATTGTATTCAGATTTCTGATCGTGATGTGCTAAAAAAAAGACTTTAGAAAATCTGTTTGTTTCAGATTTCTGATCTGGGAGAGAAATTATTATTTATTTTTTGAATAAATTTCTGAATGAGAAAAAATCAATAATAATACCACACACAGATTTATTCCAATTAATTGTTGATAGTTGTGTCTTTGTAATTGTAAGGATCGATAAACTATTTAGTAATGTTGTGTTTTTCGTGTTTTTAATTATTGTTGTTCGTCTTTTTAATGTGGGTATCTCATTCACTCTCAATAATTACATTTTATTTATACGGTAACACATCTTTCTCATTAAAGTAATACACTTGTGTTTATATAGTAACACATTTTTCTGTGTTACTTTAAGGTCAAATATGTGTTACTCAAAAGCCAATTGTGTGTTACTTGTCTTTACAGTAACACGTATTTGTACGTACAGTAACATATAATTGTATTTATAGTAACATGGATTAAGAGTAAATTTTTCTATTTTATCCTTCCTTAAATTAATTGTATTAATATATCCTATGAAAAGTTAATCTATGTGTTATATATTTGTACTTATAGTAACACATATTTGGTCTTACAATAACATATAATTACCTTTACAGTAACACATACCTGAAATCCGTTATCCTGTTAACCTCCTGTGCGCGATTTTTAAGGAAATATTTATTTGACCGGTCAAACCCGCTACAGATCCGCGAATTTTGGACCCTTCCTTAAATACACTAATATTTCACGTGAAATATTGTACATAAGTGTGGCCAAATTCTTTTAAGTAGATACATCATACATCCCTCTATCAGTAGCCACAAGTCAATTAATTACCGTTGCTTTATCAATCTTTCACATTTTAATTCACTCTAACTGTGAATATTTAATTTTGGAGGCGAATAATATGAAATTTTTAATTACACTCCCTCCTCCTCCATACACAAAAAAATAGTCTAATTTACCTTATTTATTCGTTCATAAAATCTAGTCTCGTCCTTCACCATCATTTAATTATTTAAATTGTTATTTAACTTTAAATTTATGTCCAAGAGCAAAAGACTAATTTATTTTATTTTTAAATTTAAAAGCATGCAATGAATATAGTAGAAAGGCGTTGGTATTGTTAACCTAATGGAAAGTGGGAGGAGAGGCTGCCTAATTTCAGGCCATCTAATTCTTCAGCAACCAACTAATCACTGCTGCCCATCAAAATAAATGCTCAACTGCTATCTTCCTTTTTTTTAATTATTAGGAGTACATCTCTTTCATTTACAATAATTTTATCCCATTTTTATTTCCAATTAATTTTATTAGTTGGTATATTAATTTACGTAAAATTTTATGTTGGAGTTTCCTCTCCTTTAATTATACATACAAAAAATGCAGGTAACCTATTTTAATACTTTAAAATATTGCAGGTAACTTTACACTGCAATACATATTGACTTTATGTAACTTGTAACCACCCCCTCATCCCGTTACGAAATTACTTGCAATATAAGAAAACTAGTGTAAGACCCGCGTAAATTAAGATATTTTATTAATTAAAAATCATTCTTGAAACATATATAGATTTGTAAATTTATTTTATTAAAAGGTTAATTGCAAAAAAAAAAAAAATCACAAACTTTATTGTGTTTATCAATTACAACATATTCTTCTTCTTTTTTGTAATTCGATACACCACATTTTTAAGTTTTACAATTCGATGCATGTGTTTATTTTTCGCCAACACATGAATGATGTATATACCGAATTCGCATTAAGGTTCTACACAATTGCCCATGTAAATGTCATGACTGATCAATACAATATTTTTATTTTAAAAACTCTTTTAAATAAAAACAATATGCAAAATTTCACATTATTTTTTTGTGGACTGTGATTTGGAGGAGGCAATCCTATCTTTTTGAGTTTTGTGGAGAAATGATAATAGTTAAATTAAGTTATGAATTTTTTTTTTTAGTATTCTTTTTAGTTAAGCACGTTTTAAAGTATATAAAAGAAAATTATTCACCATTCGTGACATTTATGTGGCATATCGACAGCTCTGACAATCACATCATGATTTAATTGTTGTCAGAAAATTGACCAATGATTTGAATTACAAAACAAAAAAATGTGGTGTATCAAATTACAAAGAAAAAAAATGTTGTAATTTATAAAAACTGTTAAGTGATGTTTTTTTGCAATTAACCCTTTATTAATTTTTTTTTTATAGCAATATAGATTACATCATATATATATATATATATATAAAAGACAATAATACAATAGACACAAAATTTATTTATAAAAGAAATCAATACGAAATTAATTAACATAATTTTAAAGGGTAATTTTATGAATATATATATATATATATTAAGAAATTAATTAAATTATGTGTGTAAGTGGACTCAAAATTAATAATCCATTGTGTAAAATTGTAAATTTTGTGAGGTTGGAATTTGTGAAGAGTTTTCGGTTTATGAGGTATATTACTCTATTTTTCTAATCAACAAGTCTTGTATGGGAGATATAATATTTTTTTTATAATACTCAATTTTTTAAAAATATTACTACAACACATGTAAAAGTATACGTTTCATAGGTGATTGCCCATCTTATATAAATTTTTATATTTTTAACTTATCCTTATTGATGATGAGATAGTAAAGCAAATACAAAAAAGATTCAAATTGCACAATCCATTTTTTTATAGGAAAAAGTATTGCAATTTAATAATATAAAAAATTTAATATTATACAATATGTAATTCCTTCTCTAAAATAGCCCAAATATTTTTTTAAAAAGCGTTTATATTTTGATGGATTGATGGGGGAAACTAAAATCACATTAGAAAATTGAAGTGATTTTAAGGTGATTTCAAATTCTTTTAAAAGCTTAAATGCATCATTTGCTTTTAAAG
This sequence comes from Galeopsis tetrahit, assembly GCA_963675135.1. Lineage (NCBI taxonomy): Eukaryota > Viridiplantae > Streptophyta > Magnoliopsida > Lamiales > Lamiaceae > Galeopsis > Galeopsis tetrahit. Next base: position 4,815,573 of record OY776120.1, read on the forward strand.
GTACAATCAATAATTAACACTCCCTCGTGTGTCAATAAGAGGTCCTTTTATTTATTATTATTTTTTTTTTTATGGAAGTTAAATACCCATTCCTTTTTTCTCCTCTCCATAACTCACCTAAGACCTAGGTAGTGGTGCTCTAACCACTTTAGCTATCCCACTTTATCATAAGAGGTCCTTTTATTCGACGGAGTATATTATTACATGGGAGATATTCGTGTAATATATATAAACATACTCCCTCCTCCGTTCAATTTTAATTGTGATACTCCCTCAATTCCATAATACTCTCTCCGTCCCAAGATAATTTGCATAGTTTGACCGTCATGTTTTTAAAAAAAAGTGAATTTAGTGGTTGATGATATAAGATAAATGAGGGGTATTTTAGATAATTTGATGATGTGTAAAGTGAATTTGATGATGTATAAAGTAAAATGTATGGAAAAAATGAGTGACAAATTTGAAAATAAAATGATGTTATAAGATTTGGAACGTCCCAACAAGGAAAGTGTGCAAGTAATCACGGGACGGAGAGAGTAATTTTTATAGATAGATGAACATATATATTAAAAAAATATAATAATAAGTGAAGTTTTGATGAATAATTTTGTAAATTTTTATGTATAAAGTAAATAAATGAGTTGACTTTTATGTATATGTGGAGAAAAAATAATAATATTTGTGTAAAATTGAAGATATTGTAAATGTGGAGTTTATAAATGATTTTCCATTTTAAGGGTGTGCAAGTTAATGTGAGACGTTCTAAAAATGAAAGTGTGAAAGTTATTGTGGGACGGAGGGGGTACTTTATATTTTCTACTCCTTTCGTCCACCAAGAGTGTGCTCAATTATATTTTTTAATACTCCCTCCGTCCGCCTATAAGCTTCCCGTTACTTTTTGGCACATAGATTAAGAAAAGTGATTAAATAATAGATATAGTACAAGTGATGTGATTGAGAGAGGAGATAGATAGAGAGAAAAAGTAAGATATAAAGTGATGTGTAAGAAAAAGTACTTACCAAAAAGGGTATGAGAAGCTTATAGACGGACGGACCAAAATGGTAAAATGGAAAGCTTATAGGCGGATGGAGGGAGTACTTTATTACTAAGATGAAGTATCTACCAACAATATTTTTTATGGGTTGGTCATAGCATGGATTCGAGTGCATGTTGTGCACCCTAATCCATGTTGCACTTTTCAGTTTACTTAATTACACTTTTTGTTAAATGGTGTTGTACTTTTCAATTATTAAATTGTATAATAATATTTTTAGTAATAATTGAAAAGTGCAATACCATTTACAAAAAGTGTAAGTCAGTAAACTGAGAAGTGCAACATGGACTAGGGTCTAGACTTTACCATTTTTTATTTATATACAAGTGAACACGTCTTTTGAACAGGGAGAATATTATTTTCATTTCATTTAAAAAAAATAATTACATACAACACTTTATTTACACTTTTATTTATTTAAATTATTATTTATTTTATTAAAAAAAATCATTTATTTATGAAATAAATAGACTACTTACTAGCTAGTACTAGTATTTAGAATAGCAATAAATAAATAAATAATGCGACAGTTTATTATATAAACTCGTTGATTACTCATATCGGATTCATCGCTCACTCATGGCGCAGTGCATCTTCGAGCACCTCAAATCTCAGCCCACATGGTTTCTCCTCCTTCTCTCTCTAGGCTCATTCTCTCTCCTCAAACTCGCCTTCTCAATTCTTAACTGGGTCTATGTCAATTTCCTCCGACCCGGCAAAAACCTCAAGAAATACGGGTCATGGGCTCTAATCACGGGCCCCACCGACGGCATCGGAAAAGCCTTCGCTTTTCAGCTCGCCAGAAAAGGGCTCAACCTGGTTCTAGTGGGTCGGAACCCGGATAAACTCAAGGACGTTTCAGAATCCATCAAGTCCAAATCCGGGTCGACCCAGATCAGGACTGTTGTTGTGGATTTCTCCGGCGATTTAGACGACGGCGTTTCGAGGATTAAGGAGACTATTGAAGGATTGGATGTTGGGTTGTTGATTAATAACGTGGGGGTTTCGTATCCGTACGCTAGATTCTTTCACGAAGTTGATGATAAGTTATTGAATGATTTGATTAAGGTTAATGTTGAGGGCACCACTAAAGTTACACAGGCTGTTTTGCCTGGGATGTTGAAGAGGAAAAAGGGGGCTATTGTTAACATTGGCTCTGGTGCTGCTATGGTTATTCCTGCTGATCCACTTTATTCTGTTTATGCTGCAACTAAAGCGTGAGTATCTTTTTCCCTTTTCTTGATTTGGATTGTTTAATGTTTAATGACTTGATCTTGTGAGCTTTGACTTGGCTTGTTAGCTCATTTAGTGTTTGATTGACTTTTATTTGTGTTTGATTTTGGAATTGATTTGATTGAAAGTGGATTAGATGTTGAATGTCATTGCTCTTTTGTGCCTTTTAGAAGCTAGTTTCTGATTAGATCAATGGAAGAGAAGGTTTTTCGAATTTGAATGATTGCATATTAGTGTTAATTTTGGGGACTGGATAAGTGTATGGAGATTTTGAAATGTGGGAGATTAGTTTATATGATTGCTGAAAGGTGTTGGTTTGCTGTCCCTGTGTTATGCTGATTTGAGTGAGACTTATTCGATGATGGTACTTTGTTCAAACCAAATAAGTCGTGGTTGTGGTTGTGGTTGTTGTTTTAGGTATGTTGATCAGTTCTCGCGGTGCCTCTATGTGGAGTACAAGAAGAGTGGGATCGACGTGCAGTGTCAGGTGCGTTTACTCGTACACAATGTTGCTTTTAGCTCGATTAATTTTGGGGACTGGATCACTTTAGGTTTATGAACTTGATCAACATAAAGTAATGGCAAATGTTAGGGTGTGAATTGGTCTGTATGATTCTTGAAAGATCCGAAGGGTTTCAAGATAATAAGTATCTCGTTGATCACAATTCTAAGTTTTGCATATCAATTCAGTTTTGTGCAGTGGTCTAAGGTTTATGACAGTAATTTCGTTTAGATTTGACTCACTCCAAATATCTATCTAATCATTATTGGAGTCTGATTTTGTATGAAATATGGTCAGGTACCGTTGTATGTTGCGACGAAGATGGCATCAATAAAAAGGTCGTCCTTCTTTGTGCCATCGACAGATGGGTATGCTCGTGCAGCTCTGCGTTGGATTGGGTATGAACCTCGTTGCACTCCTTACTGGCCCCACTCCCTCCTATGGGCCTTAGCAACTTCTTTACCCGAGTGGGTCGTTGATGCTTGGCGTCTCAGCTTCTGCCTTGCTATTAGAAAGAGAGGGCAGCTCAAGGACTCCCGGAAGAACGAATAGAACAACACAACACGAAGTCTCCACCCATCTCATCTCTACTTGACTGTTGTATTTTTTCCTTATTTACAAACTGATCATGCCTTCGTTTTTAATTCAATTTTTAGTGTTTCTGTTCTGACAAAACTTCACATTTAACGTTATCTTGCCTTCATTTCCATACAATACAATACTACAAGAGATGATGTAGTGTGTTGTCATTTGAGTATTTCTAGTCTATTTTCGAATATTGTAGAGTAATAAGTTGTGGCAGTACATTTGTAGTATTTTTTTAGTTTCCTTTACAATTTTATCGATTAAAAAAAAGAGAATAGTCTACACTGAAAAATGAAAGATCAATAACCACAGAGAATCCCCCTCTTCTATATTGTCCAACAAATTATACTACATTTTACAGTAGATAAAGCATGTAATAATTAAAAAAAATGTAGTAAGTTTCACCTATGTAGTTTCCTCACTCTCGTTTGATGTCTCAATTTCTGCTCTCACAAATGGCTTACTTCTCCTCGGCACATCAGCTAATTTACAGAAGTCCGACAAATTCTTCCTGGTCTCCACCTTCTTCCTTCTTTCCGGTGGTCGAGGCCCGAGATTAGCAACATCAATCGTCGCCTCGTATAATTGTGCTGACTGAATCACAGCATCATAACCCTTAGCAGAAAGCACAAGCCCCTCATCGAGGGCCTTCAAATACATCTCATAAGCCACACGGGGCTTACCGTCCTTAGCAAGAGCCTCGATCAACATTTCATACGTAATCTCATTGGGGTTGATACTTTCAACTTTCATGCGCTCAAACCATCCATACGCCTCACTTGCATGATTATTCCGAGCACACGAGCTGATTATCGCGTTGAATGTCACAACCGTTGGATCAACGCCACATGTCACCATTTCTTTAATAATGGAATCCACAATATCAGACTTCCCTTGGCCTGCATATATAGAAGCCATGATTGTGTAGGCATACAAATTTGGTTCAACACCAACTTTTACCATGTGTTTCCACACCTGAAGGGCCTCGTCGTAGAGCTTCCCTTTCTCAAGTGCACTAAGCAACGCCCCATACGAGACTATCGTTGGTTTCTCTCCTTGTTCGACCATTCTCTTGAATATCTGAATAGCAGCTGATGTTTCTGCAGCTTTCGAACAAGCAACGAGTACAGAGTTCCATTCTCTGCTGCCCGGTTTAAGGCCTTTTTCTTCCATCTTGTTCACCAATCTCACACCCCATCTCCAAATTCCCTTTTTCCTAGCTGCATCCAAAAGTATATTAAAATGAGAGACAATTAATTCATACGACATGTGATTTGGTTCCGGCCCTTTATCCAACAAATCCTCATAAATTTCCAAGGCTGCCCACCATTTTTTTGCCTTTCCCAATAGCCAAATGAGATGATTGCAAACTGATAAGCTTAATTCATCGCCCGTTTCTCTTAGCCTAGCATACAATTCCTTAGCCACCACACAATGCTCTTCTCGTGTGCATGCCCATATGAGGCGCTCGTGTTCTTCACGACCGTGCTTCAATCCAGCCTTATCCATCTCATTTAGCAGTTTCAGTACCTTAGTGCTTAAATTCTCAGGTTTCACAAGCCACCTTCGCATAACTTGGTAGCAAATACGAATCGCAAAGTTTTCTATCTTCGGATACTCAATGTTCCACCCCTCAACATCATCTTTCCCAATTTCACCTTTTTGGTACTTATCTCTTACATCAACAAAGAAAGCTAAAGCTCCAAATCCATCCTCCAGTCTACGGTATGCAAATAAGACTGTGGAATACGATGCAGGAGATGGAGTCACGCCTTTACTAGGCATATCTTCGAACAGCTGGAGGGCCTCAGTTTCTTTTCCTTCCTCTATGTAAATTCCCATTAAAGTGTTGCACGTCACTACATTAGGATCCACCCCTTCAACAGACATATCATTCAAGATTTCCTCAACCACACTAAACTTCCCAGCTTCCTTCACCGCCCCCAAAACACTGTTATATATGAAAAGATTCGGCCCAATGGAAGAATCAGCCTCTCTGCTCTTTCTCTTGAGCCATTCATAGAGAGCAATCGCCGCATCTAGCTTTTTCTCTTTGCCAAAGCCCCTAATTATGGTGGAAAATACTTGAAGGGGAAGAAGCTCTTCTTCCTTCTTCAGAACTTGTTCCACATCATCAGCAGTTTTAGACAAACGTAATCTCCACGCCAATGCACGAACATCAATTCTTCGATTATTCCCATTTTGAACTTTTTCTGCAAGATCAACACTACTTTTTTTCCTATCATCATCATCATCATTATCCTCATCATCACCACCATATCTATTTACATTAGTAGATTCTACACTATCTCCCTCCTCAGAAAGCTCATTTTCTTCATCTTTCCCTACTGTGGATTCATCCAAAGCCCATTTAAGGGCAAAGGCTGCACCAACTGAATTTTTCTTTGTCTTACACAACACATTGTTTGCGCTTCTAGAGCTTACATAAGAACATTTCCATTTTAACTCACAGGCCCCTGTTCTAAAACCTCTAAAATAACTCGAAAAATAACAGGAAACGTCGCATAGATTCAATCTTTTCCTTCTATCAACCAATTTAAGTGAAGTACATAAAGAATACAGCTCTAAATCCAAGTGAGAATATTCAGTTGCGGAAGGCCAAATTGTGAGAGCTTGCATATTGTAGCCAGATAACTTCACAAACTAAAACAGATTTCCGAATTCCACGAGAAATTGAGGAGACGTATGCAAGCATTTAGCCTTAAACAAATTTGAACAAGTGATGAAATTGTACCTGTGATTGTTGAGGTTTCAGTGTAGTGCTGGATAATTCTCACCCATTCATGATGAGTATGGGAATTATTGATTCTGAGCCACGAATATGGACTCAGACAAAAACGACGCCGTTCTCAGGCCCGTACTCTGTTGGGCTGATAGTAGTGGGCTTTTCTTTTTATCTCCATCACAACCCAATATTAAATTGGCTTTTATTTACTATTTGCACTTCCAACTTTATTAGATACACCTCATTTTCTTCATGCAATTGAAAATAAAAGATAGATCAAATTAAATAGCAAAATGTAGGAACATAAATTCACAAGTCGAGACAAAGGCTCAATTTAATTAATCCGTGTGCTAAATTATTCACACATTCTCTATTGATTCAAGTACTTAGTAAGAAACAAATTCAATAGTTTTATAATATATATTCTCTATTTTGAGCACATAAATTAAGAAAAATGATTTAATTTTAAATATAGTATAAGTGATGCTATTGAGAGAAAGGAGAAGGTAGAGAAAAAAAAGTAAGAGACAAGGTGGATAGCTCAAGTGGTTAGAGCACCACTATCTTGGTCTTAGGTCCTGTAAACGGACATATTAAAATAGCAAAATGAAAAATTTATGAACCGACCGGATGAATGTTTAATAAACGCGACATGTATTAAGTACATGACAGCCAACATCCTAAGTACATGATAGCCAACATCCAACGGATACAAGTATGGAGTAATTTTGTCTGTCTTTATCAACAAAAGAAAACAAATATATTTTTAAAAAAAAAACTCAAGAAAACAAATATAAAAAATATTAATTTCTTTCTTTTATGTTCTTTAATTTCCAACGGCAATTAACCCAACATATCACGTGGCACTTAAATATCACGTCGGCATATAAAATTAATATAAACAGTACTATCTCCATTTTAGTGAAAGTTACTCAACTTTTAAATTAAATATTATTATGAAATTAACACTGCTGCATATTCATTTCTTTATAATCCTCTCCCTCATAAGTCACATACCACTAGCACCACCTCCTTCTCCCTCTTCCAACGGTGCAACTGCTTTTTTCTAAGTCGTCGTCTACTAGTCTTCAGTTGTTGGTCTCTGCTCGCCGCTTCTCTTCTTATTCTTTCAACGGTTTCGGTTTCAACTCAATCTTTCAAAAGCTTTTCTTTGGTGTATGTGTTTGAACCAACGACTCGATTTTTCAAACGACACAACTAGATTGATAAATCGATCTGTTGACCCCTTAACTTTTTAGTTTTTAATTAAAGTGTTTTTCTTATTTTTAGTTCCTTAGATGCTTAGTTTATGTTTTCCTTGTTCTTAGTCTTTCTCTCATTCTAGTTTACTAGATGTGAGTTTTGTAATGCCTTTGTGCGATTCTGTTGGATTTTCTGCATAACCTTGTGCGGTAAATGTTCATTTATCTTTGATATGCTGGTGCTTGGTGGATCTTTACCCTTTATTTTTTCTCTGATTCTTTTAACATGAGAATACCTTAGTGTGTAATATTTATTTCGTATTGAGAATGAAGTTCCAGATGTTGTTGTGAGCAAAGGTTACACTCATCTCTCACTTCCCCACGACTGAAAGAGAGCAGCATTGTCGAGTTGATTTGTTTAGCTTATTTTTTTAATCTTGTAACTCTAAACAAAAAGAAAAAGTAAAATGGGTGGGACCAAAACAAATTAATTATGGAGTTGGCTTGGCAAATTAAAAATCGACACAAGTAATACATGCACCTACCAAAGTCATTTACAAAGACAGGGATACCACCAAAATATATAAATCAATCTCTCTCAACCTACCTATCTCTCTCTCATTTATAGTCCACAACTTAAACACGTGTTGACACTATTATAAATTTATAATCGACCAATCAAATATTTGTCTATCTCATAAATATAATTATATTTCTATGACCAAGATAATTATTAATACTACAATTACAATTAGCCCTTCAATTCAATTCTCCCACTAAAAAAATTGCAAACAAGCCTCTCTTTCTCCATTAACTATTTCTACATATGAATATGAGCTTCAATTTCTTGGGTGGAATGAATGAATGAAGTTTTAGTTGACAGAAGATAGAGAGCACAAGTAAGCATGCACACCATGAAAATATTACTTAATTATTATATTTTGTGTATGATTAGATTTGTGCTCTCTTTTCTCTCTGTCAACCAATTTCACTTCTTCCACACCTCTCTCTTCAATCATATTCATATAATCAAGGTATATTTTCGTTCTTTTTTTGTTGGATCTTTTATGTTTCACACAAAAAAAAATATATATAAAGAAATTGATGCAGATTAGTATAGAGACTCAATTCATATACTTTTTTTTCTTTTCTATTTCACTTTAACTTTTTTTTTTAATTATAATTTTCACAACTCGATCGATACCATTTTAATATTATATTTTAATGTTTCTAATGCAATTAACTAATGTCTCTAATGCAATTAAGTTCAAATATTCTTTTGTGAATTAATATAAATAATAGTAACACATAAAACATTAGTCTTGCAACTATTGTTATAGCCTTTAGTCTAGATATAAGTTACGGTTATTTGTATGAGAGTTGAGAAGAGCGAGAAAAAATGAATTTTTAGTGGTGTATTTGTTAAATGAGTTTAATGAAACAAGGGTAGTTTAGAGAGTGTTTATTTACTATTTATCAAGATTAAAGGATGAGTTAATCGGGAAGGTGTATCTAACTATGTTAGAGGTGCAAATAACCGTACCCCTAGACCAGGACATCTTGAGTGGGCCAATTGGGATTGCAGTTGTCAAAAGAATAGAAATGACAGATGCTTCCTTAATTCTTTCCAATTGAGTTTGTTTTGTTTTAGATTTAAGCACCTAAAATATCAAGTGACATGATGATATTAATGAGTTAAAATAACCTTACAAATAAAAGTGGAAAATCTCTTGATAAATGATTCAACAGTTTATATCAGCAATGCATAAATGGAATGATATACCCAAACACCAACTTACTCCAACACTGAGCTTTATGGTGTGTTTTGAAACTATACAAACTGCTTCCAAAATCACTTTTTTTTGAAAAGCTGTGAGAGACAGCTTTAAAAATAAGTGATTCTAGAAGCAGTTTGTAGAGTTTCAAAACACACCCTTAATCTCAGGAAAATTAGTACAGAAAATCATGAATTATTGATTTGTTCTGTAGTTTGGAAAATCAATTGTTGACTTTTATTATTTAGTGTAAAATAATTGTGTATGTATTCTTAAAACATTTTTTCATAGTATCAGAGTTGTGATAGGGTCTCTGAAAAAATATCACTTTTTTTTTTAATTTTTTTTTTCATGTTATCTTTAGCTTTATCACTGTCCTTTGTCTCCCTATTTCTTTTATTCCCCAACTATAATTTGATCATATTTAGTCATGACAAATATTACTTGTAAAACGTCATCTCCACGAGTGCCTTCAACTGTGAAGGAAGAACAGAATAATCGAAGCACAAAACTTCAAAACATCCAGACAACATATAGACTAAATGAAATATTTTATCTCAAGTGGTCTCAACTGGTTCAGACATTACTGAAGTTACATCATCTACTGGAAACAACACCAGAGAGTGGAAATGCAGGATTTGATGAGTGGAAAGAAGAGGATTTAATGATAACCATGACCACATAAGTCAGTGATACATGTATGTTTCTTCCTACACCAAAGGTGATTTGGGATACCCTTTAGTGGTAATAAAAGTATGCCAATTTCTTGCAAAACTAGTGGCTAAGACTAGATTATTGAAGGTAGCAATTGTGCAGTGGTGATCAAAAAATTAATATCAAGGGACAGAGTTAATGATTTTTTTGGTTGGGTATTAGCAAGAACTATGGAGGTGTTGACTAGAATACTTCCTATCCTATGATCGCATATTAATATAAGAACATCATATATATTTTTTCAGTAACAGCTAATCATTTTATGTTATACAAAAAGAAAAACAAGCTAGATAATGATTTATTACCCATTTTTTCTATTTTTATACTCCCTCCGTAGACAAGTATACCCTTAAATAGTAAAGGAAAATTTTAATTACATTAATTCCGTTCAAATCTTTTCAAATTTTTTAACCAATTTTTTTCAATTATTTCCAAATTTATATTTCAAATAATTTTCAAATTGGAGGGCATAATGGGAACAAACCGTGTAAAAATTCTAAAACAACACTTATTTGTGTACAAGAAAAAAAAGGCTAAAACAACACTTATTATAGAACGGAGGGAGTACTATTCTTAATAGAAGTTAGTTTATACACATCTTTTACTGTTTAAAGAATTTTATATCTTTAATTACAGAGTAAGTCAATCTTAACCTTAAAATAGAATAACTTGCATTCAAATTATTTTCATTAACAATGTAGGGATCAGCCATACATAAGAAGAAAGATTGTGGATTTTGCCTTTTTCCAAAACCAATCTATATCCTGTTCAAGAAATCTAAAATGGCCATCCTTTTATGTCATGAATTTTTATACTACAAAATGACGAAATGCAACAAGTATTCAATATGGTCCGACAATATGGATACCCATCCAAAAAACCTCTTCAAAATAGTAGTATTCATTATTAAATCCTATGAATATGGATATTAATTTATTGTCAATGTGCTTAGCATGAAAATGAGAGGTTCTTTTAAATCACTTCTCCAAGACCAAATGGCACACATTGACGTTTAGGCGTGCTCTAAAGGAATAATGAAAAAGGGTAGTTGCTCAATGGGTAAGAGTTCTTTTAGGAATAATGTTTCAATGCATACCACAAGAAACGGGAGTAAGTCTTAACTTCGTGACGAATGCATACTACGCTAAGCATGTTAATCTATCTTACGCGGCTTGTTTTAATTATAGAAAGCTAAATTCAAGCTACCTCAACCGCTTATAAGACTATTAGGACGGAATGTTTGGTACAGAAATATCTAAAATGATTCAATTAAGCAGTACAATAAGCATAAATAATTATCCAGATAATGACCAACTTTTGTTCATGTATAAAGGCCATAAAGTTTTAAAACACCAACATTGAAATAAGATGTCTTCAAGTCTCTTCATGTGAGAAAATCTTGCTTCAAGAGCTGGCATCAGGGCAAGAGGAGTTCGAACTTGCAGAAGAGCCTAAAAACCATATCAACATAAATGGTTCTTCATTAAACTCAAAAATAATTAGATAGTTGAATGTGTATAGTGTATATCCAATTAACATGAAATGCAACCGCATTGGCTAAGATTAAATCAAGTTCCTCAGTTCAAACATCTCCTTGACAGACAGAAAACTTGTCAAGTTTATAATGGTATGTTCAATGAGTTAAAGATATTTTTTTACTGCAACCACAAAAAATTGCAATCTAAGTTTTCATCTTGAGAAAAGCCTTTTTTCAAAAAACATTGCAAATAGAAATCTTATACTTTCTAGCATTTGTAAAAAAGTAACAGTTCTTCATTTGTGCATACCATACATCTTTTATACAAGGAAGAAACAAGAATACAAATATGGAACATGAAAATAGCAGGGTGCAAACATAGGAAAAATGCAAGATGGTGAAAAAGAATGTAAACAAACCAGCATCTGCCTGTTCAACGCGGCCTGCGATTCGTTTTGGCACAGGAGAAGCTAGCTCTGAAGTGGTAGCTCTCCACAAACCAGTACCAAAGTTGACACCCTGCAGAACACGTAAGATAAGCCTCAAATTTATCTTCCATGTGATCGTATATCAACTATTGTGTATTAAAGCAGGCATACTTGGTTCAGAAGGCTCTGCTGCCTACTTCTCTTGCGAGAGCTACAAGATCAGATGACACATTGAAGAACAATTAGCATCATGCAATTGATATGTTAAACTGTTTCTCTTCGTTAAAGTAAACAAATCTGGAAGAAAATATCATATTGCTTCCCTGGTATAACATGAAACAAGTAATTGCAAATATAGATGCTTACAAAATTATAAACAAGATATATAGATGTTCAACAAGAGTACCAATTCCAAGCATATCAAAATAGTTAAGAAATACCATAATCCCCTTAAATTTAACCGAACTAATACAGCCAGTTAAAAGAGGCATTCCAAAAGTTCTTACCCAGAACTGCTACCCGACGGCTGCATACGAGGAAATTGCTCGACATTGCGAGCATTTAAAGTAAAATCAATGGTCCTTGGAGGAACCACACTCGGGAAATTCCCCATTTCAGGCCAGGGCACTGTCGTTGGCCCTGTCATGGGTGCACAGATGTTCGGTAGCATATTATTGACATTTGTCGCCGGTGAAACAGGAAGAGCATTCTGCGGAACAGACACAGAAGCCTGCGGTGGCTGAAACAGGAAGGGTGACTGGGACGGCTGGAACGGCAGGGGTGGCTGGAACGGGAGAAATAAGTTATAACCACGATCCTTGTTGATAGAGTGATGCAATTAAACATGCAACAATAGAGTTGAATAGAGAATACCGTAGATGTGGAGAATACCGTAGATGTGGATGCATGTTGACCCGAGGGATTAATCCCAGTTCTAGAGCAGTATGCATCCCAGAAAATGGACCACCACTCAGAAAGAAATCCTTCAGGAGGATTGACAGCTGGAAATGAAACACAAATTCTTAAATTGATTTCAGCTTCAGATTCTCAAAAAAATTATATACATATCAATTTTAATCCTTCAGACAGTAAAAAAGAAATAGATGTTACAACAATAGAATGTTAGGATCAGATTTTTGGTTGTAATCTAATCACATAGATTTATAAGATAAATCAAGTTTTAATCAGAAATAATAAATCAGCATATACTAAAAGACATGCGGATCTGTCACCAAATCAACCATGCAAAAGTTTAACAACGGTAGATCTCTATCAATCAGGCAAAAAAATTAGCAAATAATGTGCAATTAATATTTTTTTTCCTTTTTTTCCATGAAAAAGATTTGTATCAATTTAATAACGCAATTGAGATACGCCATCTGAGGTCCAACTGCACAAGTTATTCATAAAGGGTCACAATTGAATTTTAAGAAACTTGAGCAAATAATCAGTAAAATAAAAAAGCAAAACAATTATTTCGCTCATTAATAGGTAAATTAAATTTAAAAAAAAACAATAAATTGTAAATTAAATCAGAGAAATCTCAGAAGAAGTGGCAAGAAACAGACTATATACCGACAGACTTAGGCTGAACGTTAGCCTCCTGTGCTAGATTATCTGCAGTGGTATGCAGATTTTTCCTCAAGAGGTAGTCATGGATATATAAATCCAACCTTCAAAATAGAAGACAGAAGAAAAATTAGATACAGCCAAAATGCAGTAGGCAAAAAAATCCAAACATAAAATTAAAATCAAATCCAAGGAGATAAAAGCCCTCATATATATTTTTTTGGAATAACAAGAAATGCCATTGAACTTGTGCACAAAAACACTCACATCTTCTGCGCATCAAACTCATCCATTATAACTGAAGAGAAAGAGAGAAAGGAATTAACAAGAAAAAGAACTCAAATAAACAGCAAGTGGTGCTGCGTTTTTTTTTCCCTTTGGCTGTTTATACCAACAAGAGAGAAAAACTTCAACCAAAAAGAAAATCCCTTTTGATTTAAAGCGAGAAATTGAGCCTTTATGTAGAGCACTAGAGCGAAAGTGAGTGAGGTGGTGGAAGCGTGTAGGGTGGGGGGAAATTGATGGTAAAACCATGCAAAATTAATGGTAGCCACAAGAAAACAAATATTCAGATAAACAACAAGCGGTGCTCTGGTTTTTTTTTCCCCTTTGGCTGTTTATACCAACAAGAGACAGAACTTCAACCAAAAAGAAAAGGCCCTTTTGAATTAAAGCATGAAATTGAGGCTTTATGTAGAGCAAAAAGTGAGCGAGTGAGGTGGTGGAAATGCGTAGGGTGGAGGGAAATTGATGGTACAGTCATGAAAAATTTATGGCGCACCTAAACTAAAACAAAGAAGAGTGAAAACTTTTGAATAAACTCCATTATATATATGTATATAACACTAATAGGAAACATATTCGGGCATGGCATCAATATTTTTTAGAATTTTGGGTTGGGCCCATTATTTTTTACTCATTAGTTGAGAACCATTTTGAGATTATGAGGAAATGAATTAAATATTATTATAGAGTAAGTTTCTTATACACCAGTTGCACGGTACTACTATACAGAAGTAATACCTTTCAGTGAAAACAACTGATATTGACCAACTAATATCTTTTAGTTAAACAACTAATACCATTTAAAAATGCATTTGAATTACATGGTGCACTCAGTGCATACAAGACTTTTTGTCATTATTATATTTTCGATGCTCATTGATTTCAAATAGAATTTGTCATACAGTCATAGACATAATTGAAAGATGTTTTTTTATTACAATATATCACAAAATACAATTAATTGATACAGATTATAGGTTTCATAGAAAATTTATTGTTGGATTCCAATATCATTACTCTCCCTTCCTATAATATATATGTGTGTGTGTGTATACAGAAAAATGAACGGTATTTGTCAAGGTGTAGATTGTGGTTGAAAATATGACAAAAGAAATTTATGAGAATTGAATCGACAATAACTACGGTTCAAAAATCAGGGAAAGTGGGTGAGAATTGAGTAGGTAAATTTATTATTGAAGTCTAGAGATACATTTCAATGATAATATCGATTTTTTTCCTTAAGCATGTCTTCTTTTCCATTTTTGATCCCCCTATTTCATATACTATCAAGTTCGATCCTGAAAGTACCTTGATGACAACTGGAATTGAGGGACTAAAGTTAAAATGGGGTTAAGTTTAGGGATAAAAAATGATATTAACTGATGAGTCGGGATTATTAGATACTTTTTGTGTTTTAATTGAGTATCCTATGAGAATTAATTTGACATTTTTATTGAGTTTTCCCGACTTATTACATTGTGTCTTCATATACTTTGATACTTTATTTTTCTATTTAATTCATTGTGTCTTCATATACTTTGATACTTTATTTTTCTATTTAATTCAAGTATAAATGGAACATTTTGAAGACATATGGACAAGAACTGTCTGAGATTAATTGGATAGAAACTAAACGAGAAAAATCCTCAACACCGAGGGCCTCAGCATTGGGCCAATGCAGCAAACTCATGGTCATGGGCCCCTCAATAGCATCCAAGTCATGATTTATTTAATTATGGGAATACTAATCCAATTAACTCTAATTAATTTTTTGGCCCTAATACCCATTAGGGGGTCGTAAGCAGCCGTGGGTTTCTTCGGGGAAAAAGTAAGCAGTAGAGAAAGAGAATGGAGCTGGCCGTGAGCTTTGTAGCAGGAGAAAGATAATTATTTTGGTTTTTATGCTATCTCTCTCTTTCGTTAATTAAGATTGTAGAATTTATGAATTCTCCATTTATTTATGTTGATTTATTAGTCATGTGTGGCTAATTTGATATTTTAGTTCAAGGATGCGGAACCTTGATAGATATATTCTTTTTTAATAAAGAGATTAACGGTTTATCTCAATATCTGTCTTGATTTCGTTGTTATTTAATTATATGTTTTGCATGTTTTGATTTATAGATTTATTAGGATTCGCCATCCGATTTTATTTATATATCAATTCTAACTAATTTTGTTGTGGATATTGTAGAAACTAGGGCATCTCACACTAGGGATAACGTCTACATTGTATGAAACAAGTGTCTCATATTCATAATCTAGTTTGTCCTATTGTTTTGGTTCGTAATGCATTCTATGAATTGAATTTTAAATAATGTTTCGATATTATTCATTAGAGTAGATTAATTAAGGGATGTACCTTCTAGTTAATTAAAAATACGAAACAATTTACTTTTGACTTCAAGTTATGTCTAAATTTCATATTTCTTTCATGAGTATATATCACAAGTGTATATATCTCTA
This sequence comes from Galeopsis tetrahit, assembly GCA_963675135.1. NCBI lineage: Eukaryota > Viridiplantae > Streptophyta > Magnoliopsida > Lamiales > Lamiaceae > Galeopsis > Galeopsis tetrahit. Next base: position 4,831,610 of record OY776120.1, read on the forward strand.
AACATAATACTACAAACAAGTTAAATATGTTTCTTTAATATGAGATGAAAATAATAAACAACAATAAATATAATACTCCTAAATTAAGTTATACATGCAAAATTTAAATTTGGATTAACTAAGTAAAATTCTAAATTTGTCATTTTGAAATTAAAAAAATAGTATATTCTGGTCTTTTCATTATGAACTGAATTTTAGAAATAATAGTTGGGGGGTGTTGGTACTTTTTTTGGAGCTTATAAGCTGTAAAGAGCTTATTATAAGATCTTATAAGCTGAAAAAAATATATATATATTTTTTTTTTTACAAAACACTTTCGGAGGACTTACAAACTCATACACATCTTATAAGTTGTTTTAAAGAGCTTATAAGTTCAGTTAAACACCATCTTAAACGTGTTCTTCGTGTTTGCTAAACAAACGTACATAAATTAACACTTATCACTATGTCAAATCCGCTGATATACATCGGGTTTTAAGTGCTGTTAAAAGGGTTCCAAATCTGATGGACAACGGTATTTAGTTTAAGGCATTAAAATGCAAGATTAAACGACAAACAAGAAGGAGATCAAACCTTAGTTTTATCACGAACAAACATCAGAGTTGTCTTACGAGGATTGAACAATCTCATTATAACCTATAAACAATAGAGTTATATCAGCAAATCCATTGGTTATTTAGAGTAGAAGAGTTAACAGATTACACTGACGGGTAAACTCAAAATGAAATTTTAAATATGAGCTTATTTGCAGAACTAAAACGAGAAAACAGAAGCTCAGAGATTAGAGCTTAGAGCTTATAGCATATCACATTATAATTCAAACTGGAAGACATGAGATTAGATGTATTTATTTTAAGAGTATGTATTTTAGATAGGGTAAGAATTTATGCAGAAAATGTGAATACATGTATAGTAAAGCAAGTGAATTCATATAATGTTCCAATAAAGCATGCTGAAGCTAAAATGATGCAACATTATTCAAAATTTCAAGCTGAAGTTTGAAGTATAGTAATATAGGACAATAAATACTCATTTAGAAGAAAACACACAGCTTTACTCAATTTTCTTGCTCAACTCTGAAGTAAAGCAATATGAGACTCCTTCTCAATCTGTATATATACTTCTCTGTATATCTGTGTAACAATATGCAGAAAGACAACATACCTGCTTCCAATGCTGATATAGAGGCTTCAAATAGAATAATCTTCTTCCTCAGTATATGCATCGTGCTTGATGTTAGGCCTCAAATAATTGAGTCATCCCAATCTACAACTCTTCCCAAATCTCTTATGTCCTAGAGTAAATTATCATTAACCATAAGCCAAAACCTTGAATGAAGCTTTCAGGCACAAAACTGAAAGCACAAGGCTTGTAAGTTCTAATATTCCTACAGGCCATTTTCAAACCATCAAACTATCAGTTATTAAAGATACACACACTTACATTAAACTCATAAGGGACTCCTGAATGTGTTACACGAAATTCCTCAATAAGATTTCCAAAAACCAAATGGCTGAACTATTATATTGGACGCATAGAGGACCTTCAGTAATTACTTCTCTTAAATCGCAATATAACACTCATCAATGACAAAAAAGAAAAAAATTAATAATATCTGAACCAGAAGTACGATGACACTTTCTAGAGCTAGAAAGATATGCTCGAATGTAGCAGATGGAGGAAAAATAGTACTAATAATCTCTTCATCGATATATATACACATCAATTAGGATTTTTTTTAATTAGGGTTCGAACAGGACATTTTCGAATTAGAGATGCATAAAAAGATTAGGGCTTACATGACGATGACCAACCTTTTCGACGATAGACGGCGCACTGCCGAAGATGGAGGATGACGGACGGCGCACTGCCGAAGATTCAGCGACATTTTCTGGTAATGTAGGCTTGAATCCACAGTTTCACTTCATGTGGGAGAAATCTTGTGATAAGTGTGGGAAATCAAGTTCAACTATGAATTGGAAGGGAAATTTGGGGAACACACACCAACTTTTTTTGTAACTTTATTTTATGATGATATAATCACAAAATGGTTAAAAGGAGAACATCAATATAAAAATATATTTAATGATTTTTATATTTTTTCATACTATATATATATATGATGTATGAGTTTTTGTTGTTGCACTAAGTTGGGTCATACTTATGGTGAACACATCAGTGATTGTACGACTTAATTGGTCGAACACACTAGTTGAAGTATGATTAATTTTCGACTGACAAACCCGCAAATTTTGGTTAAATGTTGTACAACTCATTTAGTCGAATACCTCTATAAACGCTCATGAAGCAGTGGTCGTACAATTGTATATGCGTACATGAAATTGTTGTCATACAACTATGTATGCGTACAATGTTTAGCAACCATATAATTTGAACATAGAGCTTCGTCTACTATATTTTAATATTTAAATTTGTTGTTGGCTTTTTCACAAGTTTATAAATTTATTCGGTTGTTCGATCAAGAATTAAGAGGAAGCTTGTTCGGACAAGAATCAAGAGGGAGGCGATTTTGTTTCTTGAATGAGACCGAATGTGTTTAGTAATGAAACTTTGTTGAAAAAACTGAGATTTTAGTTAAAATATTAAAAACAGGTTGTTTTTTAGACTTGAGACATTCTTATTTCTAAGGTTAAACAGAGGAGAGTCATAATAATAAAAAAGTAGTTTTAGTTTGATCATATTTGAAACCAAAAACGAATAGCATTGAGTTTAATGATACTACATGATCATCATTACTTGCTAAACTGTTTTTTTTTTTTTTCAATATCCATGCATATTTAATTTTTATTTTTTCTGAGGGAGATCTTGATCTTCAAACTATGCGGATATGTATAGTTGTCCACTTCAATCGTGAGAAGAAAAAAAAAACGAGTGTTCCCTTTGCCCTACAAAATGACCAGATCCCAAGAACCAGAACCAAGACTTTCGAGTCCATCTCAAAGAGCCCAACCACCGCAAAAAAATCCCATAGGCCACAACCTCAAAGAGTCCCAAAACGGGAAAAGACCGCACAAGGTGCAACGGAAAAAACAAGCAGCAACTAAAAAACGACTAAACAAGCACAAAAAAACTATCTAAAAAAAACATTAAATGAGATCAACGAAGTAATACCCAAACGGTCACCGACTCACCGTAACTCCGTTAGGGAACATTTTTACGGTGATCCCTAACAACAAAATAAGAACAACTACATAAAAGAAGGTAAAAAAATAGAAGCGACCGGAGTAACAGCGGCGACGGCAAGAAACTTTCTAGGCAGAAACTAAGAAGATCTGTAGATCTGTTTAGTTAGAAACAAGTAATCAATATTGTGTACAAATAATAGGTATCTCGAAGCAAGTATTCAATATTGTCTGGCAATATGAATATACATCCAAAAATAAACTTTGAAGTAGTATTCATTTCATTAAATCCTATAATTATGGATACTAACTTATTGTCAATGTGCAGAAGCATGAAAAATGCATACTAGAAGAAACAATGCGTACGCCAAGCCTGTAAACCCAGACCAAGACAGAGGCTTTATTATGAAATTGGCAAACTCAATTAACAAATAATTTTCAGATGTTTGTAAGTTTCCTATATTATCACCCTTATGGCTCGTTTGTTTAGTGAATTTAAAGGTAGGTTGGGTGTGTAAACCTATCACCACAGTTACCTCTAAATTCACTAAGCAAACGTGCCTTTAATCTATATAAGGTCAGGCTTACTTAACTTGTTTTATCAGCAGAACAAAAAAGATAGAAATAAAGTCAAAAACCAAATAGCTTAGCAATCATATTGAATGTTTAGCACATAATTACCTAGACTGCTTATAAGAAAACTAGTAAAGAATGTTTAGCACAAAAATATTTGAAATGGTAAATGTATACTTGAATTAAGAAGAATAAATGTGTTCAGCAAAGAGAAGTATCCAGGTAAATAGTAAAAAAATCCAGAAAACTTTGGGCATATCCCTGCATAAAATATTCTCCAAGCAATACAATGCTGGAAAGGCATAAGGTTTTTAAACGCTAATATTGAAATAAAACATGTCTTCAAGTCCCTCTTATGAATGAGAAAATTTTGCTTCAGAAGCTGGCATCAGGGCATGAGGAGTTGGAACTTGCAGAAGAGCCTAATTCAGATCAACAAAAATGGTCCTTCATTAAACTCCAAAATAAGAGGATGTATTTTACTAAAACAATCAAACCGGCAAGGGGAAAAAGACAACGTGCATAAAAAAGTGATTCTATAGAGCAGAGTATTGTGTATATTCAATCAACCTATAAAAAAGTGATTCTATAGAGCAGAGTATTGTGTATTGTGTCTTCAGAAAAACATTTGCCAAATGGAAAACTTATATACTATCTAACATTTGTCTAAAAGTAACAATCATTCATGTGTATGCATACATCTTCTATACAAGGAAGAAGCAAGAATGCAAATATTGAACATGAAAACAACAGGATGCAAACATAGGGAAAATGCAAGATGGTGAATAAGAACGTAAACAAACCAGCATCTGCCCGTTCTGCCCTGTCTGGAATTAGTCTTGGAGCAAGAGAAGCTAGCTCTGGAATGGTAGGTCTCCTCAAACCAGTGCCAACATTAACACTCTGCAGAACACGTAAGATATGCCTCAAATTCATCGTCTATATGATCATATACCAACTATTGTGTATAAAAGTAAACGTACTTGGCTCAGAGGGCTCTGCCGCTTTTTATTGACTTTTTTCTTGCGAGAGCTGCAAGATCAGATGACACATTGAAGAACAGTTAGCATCATGCAATTGATATGTTAGACCGTTTCACTTGTTCAAAGTAAAAAAAGCTGGAACAAAAGATCACGTTGCTTCCCTGATATAACACGAAACAAGTAATTGCAAATATAAATGCTCACAAATTATAACATGCAAGATGCATAGATGTTCAACCAGAACACCAATTCCAATCATATCAAAATAGTTGAGAAAGACCATAATCCCACAAATTTAACTTAACAAATATAGCCAGTTAAAAAAGGCATTGCAAAAGTTATTAGCATTTTAATCACTAGAAAGCGTGATTCAATAAAGCATTACCCGGAACTGCTGCCCGATGGCTGCATACGAGAAAATTGCTCAACATCGCGAGCATTTAAAGTAGGATCAACGTTCCTTGGAGGAACCATACTCAGCAAATTCCTCATTTCAGGCCTGGGCCCCGCCATTGGCCCTGTCATGGGTGGACAGATGTTCTGTAGCATATAATTGGCATTTATCGCCAGTGAAACAGGCTGAGCATTCTGCGGAACAGGTGCAGAAGTCTGAGGTGGCTGGAGTGGCTGGGGTGACTAAAAAATGCAAAAAATTAACCATGAGCTTTGTTAATAAAGGGATGCAACTATAAACATGCAAAAATAGATTCTAATGGAGAATACCATAGATGTGGATACCTGTTGACCCGAGGGATTAATCCCAACTCGAGAACAGTACATCTCCCAGAAAAGGGACCACCACTCAGAGAGAAACCCTTCAGGAGGATTGGCACCTGGAAAAGAAACGTGAATTCATTAAGTGATTGCTCAGCTTCAGAATCTCGAAAAAATTCTGTACATACAATACTATTCCTTCAAAAAATTATCAAGAAATTATGTTACAACAAGAGAACGCTAGGATCAGATTTTTCGCTGTACTAAATCTAATCACATAGGTTAATCATATAAATCTACATCAGCATATACTAAAAGACATCCGGATCTGTAACCAAATCAACCATGCAAAAGTTTAACAGCAGTAGATCTCAATCAATCAGACAAAAAATTAGCAAATAATGTGCAATTAATAAAAATATTCCTTTTTTTTCTTGGAAAAGATTTGCATCAATTTAATCACGCCAGTGAGATACACCATCTGAGATCCAACTAACACAAGTTATTCATAACGGGTCACACTTGAATTTAAAGAAACTTGAGTAACTCTGTCACATCCTGATTTTAGAAGTCTTCTGAAAAGAGTAACGTACACCAACAATTTATTTGTTTACCTAAAGTTTTCATAAAATAGCCAAACATGCATAATTCGTATAAATTTGCAGCGGAATTTAATAAATAAATATGTACTCAGAACCAATTACTAAATCCTTGATAAAATTAATCTTCAACGAAAATATTCAAAACTTGTCTCAAAGCAAAAACAGCAAAACAATTATTTTGCTCATTAATAGGTACATTAAATTTATTAAAAAAAAACCAACAACAACAAATTGTAGAGTAAATAAAAAAAATCTCAAAAGCAGCGAGAAAGAGACTATATACCAACAGTCTTAGGCTGAATGTTAGCCTCCTGTGCTAAAATATCAGCAGTGGTGTGCAGATTTTTCTTCACGAGGTAATCATGAATGTATAAATCCAACCTTCAAAACAGAAGACAGAAGAAAAATTAAAAACGCCACAATGAAGGAGCCAAAAAATCAATGAACTAAACACCCTCATTTTTTTTTGTTAAGGGAATAACAAGTAACGCCATTGAACTTGTGCACAAAATAACTCACAACTCCTGAGCGTTAAAGTCCTCCATTATGACAGAGACCAAATCTTAGGTTTACAAGAACAAGGATGGCAAAAGAGAGAAAGGAATTAAAAAGAACAAAGAAAAACACGGATAAACAGCAATAGGTACTCCGTTTTTTTTTCTTTGGCTGTTTATACCAACAAGAGAGAGAAACTTCAACAAAAAAGAAAAGGCCCTTGTGTATTAAAGCGAGAAATTGAGGCTTTAAGCAGAACAAAAAGTGTATGAGTGAGGTGGTGGAAGCGCGTGGTGTGGGGAAAATTGATGGTACAGCCATGCTAAATTAATGGCACTCGGATGAAAACAAAAAAACGGATAGATAGCAAGAGCGACTCCAGGCTTTTTTTCCCCTTTGGCTGTTTTTAAACAAGAGAGAGAAAAATTCAACAAAAAAGGAAAGGCCCTTTTGAATTAAAGCAAGAAATTGAGGCTTTATGTAGAGCGAAAAGTGAGTGAGTAAGGTGGTGGAGGCGCTTGGGGTGGGGGAAAGTTGATGGTACAGCCAAGCTAAATTAATGGCACTCGGATGAAAACAAAAAAACGGATAAATAGCAAGAGCTGCTCCAGGCCTTTTTTTTCCTCTTTGGCTGTTTTTACCAACAAGAGAGAAAAATTCAGCCAAAAAGGAAAGGTCCTTTTGAATTAAAGCAAGAAATTGAGGCTTTATGCAGAGCGAAAAGTGAGTGAGTGAGGTGGTGGAGGCGCTTGGGGTAGGGGGAAATTGATGGTACAGCCATGCTAAATTAATGGCACTCGGATGAAAACAAAAAAACGGATAAATAGCAAGAGCTGCTCCAGGCTTTTTTTTTCCTCTTTGGCTGTTTTTACCAACAAGAGAGATAAAAACTCAACCAAAAAGGAAAGGCCCTTTTGAATTAAAGCAAGAAATTGAGGCTTTATGTAGAGCGAAAAGTGAGTGAGTGAGGTGGTGGAGGCGCTTGGGGTAGGGGGAAATTGATGGTACAGCCATGCAAAATTAATGGCACCAGACAAAAACAAAAAAGAGTGAAAACTTTTGAGTAAACTCCATTATAACTTATGCATCGTATAAGATAATATGTTGGTATAAAATTTTAAAATATATACACTTATAATTTATTTTATTTCAAATATATTAAATTTATAAATTATTTGAAAATAATTTATTGTACCTCTAAAAAATATCCTTTATACATATTTTAAAATTTTATACATGTGAGAAGAAGCATAATATGCTTCTCTGTATATTACGTATGTGTAACAATGTGCACAAAGACAATACCTGCTTCCAGTGTTAATATAGAGGCTTCATATGGTATTATCTTCTTCCTCAGTAAATCCATCATGCTTGATGTAAGGCATCAAATAATTGAGTAATCTCAATCTGCAACTCTTCCCAAATCTCTCAAGTCCTACAGTAAAATAACATTAATCATAAACCAAAACCTTGAATGAAGGCATTAAGGCACAAGGCTTGTAAGTTTCAATGTTGCTGCAGCCCATTCTCATACCATCTAACTATCAGTTATATAAATTTAATTTTTGAATCATAAGTATGATGACACTTTCAATAGCTAGAAAGATATGTTCGAATGTAGCAGATGGAAGAAAAATAATAATAATCTCTTCATTGATATATAAAATCCTAAAACTTTTGGTTTCTCACCAATTCCATTGTTACATGAATATTATCAGTTCAACTCTTCAAGCAACAGATACAGAAAAATATAGTGAATATTCCATTGATATATTAAGAGATATTTTTAATGTTGTCTGTTAGAGCTGAGGAAGCTGACATGATAGGTACCGGCTTTAAGAAGCAGAGGATCTGAAAATAGAACTAATAAATATGACTTCTTTAAAATTAAACAGATATTGGTTTAATTTAATTGCAGTTTTTCCCCTTCGAGTCATCATCAAGAAGGGTAGGACTAACCATCCTGGTCGAAGGTTCAGATATTATCAGCTTTCCGGATGCTTGAGCTGCCAACTTGTGTACATGATCTGCTCAACAGCCTGCTGACACAGCTGAAAATTGTTTTTGTTGTTTTTGCAATGAAATATTATACCTGAGTCCTTGACAGAGCAAGCCAACATGAATCAACAATTGAATTCAGATCGATATATATTAAGAAACGATCTTGCAGCAACCAATTTGAAGACCCAAAATTGAATGGTCTTACAGTTAAAGAACAATCCTCTGATGGAATTAAGCTCCACGTCTTCTTTCCTGAAAGATTAAATTGTCAAGAAAAATCAAAACGATGATAGTTGTCTACGACATTTGGACTTTCATGACGACAAATTGTGATCGCGAAAAACCTTATTGTTTTGCAAGTTTCCTTCTTCAATTAACAATAAAAGTGAAATAGACATCAGCTTGTCATTCCATCAAATGTTGGCCTCCCAATTAATGTGAGACTGTCAATTAAACACATAAATTTTTTGTTCCTTCAATTGACGGTCTCATCATTATTGTGAGACACTAGCAATTCAACACAATTTATTATCCATTCTATTTCAAAATCTTTTCTAAACTATTCCTGATAAAAGTTACTTTATACAACACCTTTTAATGTTTGAAGGATTTTATATCTTTATTAGTTTCATTACATATACTTCCTTTGTTAGTCTTTATTTTACTTAGATCGCAAGTTTATAATTATTTTCTAAATTTTCATTAATTGTAGAATGTTTGTGCAATTAGAACAATGAGTCAATGTTGGATAACACAAGTTTTAAGTTTGTGGATTGAGCTAAAGTAAATCAATCTTAATCTTCAAAAATAATAACTTCGAGAAAGATATCCTTGATTACAAGGAAATGTTTAGTCTTCTTTTGCTTTCAGAGGAGATTATCATTTCAACTGCAAAGGTAGAAGATAACCTGAATGCAGGAGCGCCTTTTAAGAAAAGATGAAATGGGTTTGAATGCAAAAACCTGTTGGTTTCCTGTCCGATATTTGTATGTATAAAAGATGTATGAAGGGACTACATGTAAAGGATTCATACTTTTAGAAAAATGCTATATAGTATAAGATTTTCATCTCCAAAGTTTTTTGAAAATGTTTTTCTCAAGAGGAAAACTTGGATTACAATTTAGTGTGGTTACAATAACAAAAAATTGTAAATTCTTTGAAACACATCAACACAAACATGACAAGTCTTTTGCCTGTCAAATAGATGGTTCAACATATGAACTTAGTTAAATCTTAATCTCCTAATGGTGTGGTTCCATTTCATGTCAAAAGTTTTAAGTTAATTGAATATATATAATACAAATTCTTCTATAGAGTCATTATTTTTATACACTTGCAAATTACTTGACCTATTTTCCTTCTCGGTCTGGTTGTTCTAGAAAGTACATCTAGTTCTATCTCATCATTTGGATTTTGTTGGTTGGTCATAATGAAGGACTATATCAGTTGAACTGGCATTATACTCGTCTGCAAGTTCTAACTCCCCATGTCGCGATACCGGCCCCTGAAGCAAGAATTTGTCTCACGTATGAAGGGACCTAAAGACATATTTAATTTCAATATTGGTGCTTAGAAACCTTATGCCCCTCGAACATAGATTGAAGTCAATCATTACCCGGAGAATATTGTATGTTTATAGTAAGACATTGACGTGCCAAAAGATCACTGGATCTCTATACTAGCAAATTTATTTTGCTTTTCTCTTTGCTAGAACCCATGGGGTACTTTCTTAATTCAAGTTTATATTCACCATTTCAAATAATTATGTGTCAAACATTCTTACCTAATAGTCTTATAAGCAATTGAAAGTAGTTTGAATTTAGCTTCCAAAATCTAAAAGAAATTGAGTAAGCGACCTTCTATAGATGGAGGGGATTTTTGGAATGGGATTGAGTGCAGCCGGGAAAGTCAAGACTCGAATTTTAGGGATTTGTAAATCATGAAGTAGAGAGATAATGTAAGAATGTTATAGGATTTAACTAAGATATCGCACCAATGCTGGAAAAAATGGATGTTGTGTATTTATATTGTGAAAAGTTGTGTGTATGATGATGATTGAATAAGTAGTATTGGAAAAATAAAAGGGAGATCATGTCTTATGTGAAGGATAGAGTTTAATAGGTAGTACTAGTACTACTGTATTAGGATGTTATTGCCATGGATTTTAAAATCCGACACATACACCTGGAAACAAATGAGGATTGAAATCTCAAATTCGGTCGGGAAACACCTTCGAAACATCCTCTTAGTGATTACTTGTGGAGAGTTAACTTTATGGATGATGGTTGATCTTCCCCAATGGGCACGGATTGATAGTTAAGGAATATACGGTTCTACAATTGAATCAAATTAGATCTATCCTCAATGGATGATAAAGACTTTTCCCGGTACCCATACTTTGAAATTGTATTAGTTGTATTCATGTATCAATCCTAAAAGAGTAAGAAGTTGGACCCTCGATGCGCACCCATATTCGAGTTCAAATCGTACATAGAATAAAAGCTTAAGAGTTGGAGGAACTATCTTGCAATGAAACGTGATCAATCAATGAATTATCATTAACAATTGTGGATATATTGCACTAGAAAAGATCATCTTGCTCAACAAATCTAAAAAGGTCATATTGTTTTCCGAATGAATGTGCACTAGGAGAGGACCAAATACTAAATAAAGAATAAGATCGAGAGCTAGCTCTCGAAACATTGGAGTATTTGGGCACATACTTTACGATCAATCTCTCATTTTGGGAAAGCATTGAAATAGTATCTGATCACCAAAGTAAGGGAATAGACCTCCAAGCTCTTTAAATCAATTCCAACTTTACGCCTGGTCACGGAACTATCTTTTTGAGTCCATGAGAAGAAGTGTTGATCCTTCTCAATTCTACCCCAATTCCCAAACCAAGACTATTAAGACATTCTTATTTCTCAGATGAACGAGGGAAGGGTCTAGGGTAACAAAAAATAGTTTTAGTTGAATCGTATTTGGAACCAAAAACAAATAGCTTTAAATGTTACCACACTGTCATCATGACTTGCTAAAGGAGTTAAATTTTTCAATATCTTTGCACATTTCATTTTAATTAGAAACTAAGAAACAAGTAAATAGGTAGTTTAAAAGATATCTCAAAACAAGTATCCAATATTACCTGACAATATGGATACCCATCCAAAAAGGCAAAAAACCTCTTTGAAGTAGTATTCATTATTAAATACTATGAATATGGAAACTAATATATTGTCAATGGGCAGAAGCATGTGTAGCATGAAAATGAGAAGTTCTTTTAACTCACTTTTCCAAGTCCCAAAGGCAAAAACTGACATTTAGGTGTAGGAATAATGGTTGATCTCTCCTAATATCCAATATTGATATTTTGTAATACCTTAACATTTTCACAAGCAAGTATCCATGTTGTGGTTCGAGATAACCCCCATTGCACCAAGTACCATTCTTACACCCTCACAACATAGTAAATGTCAGTGCATACTATAAGAAACAATGCCATCCAGTCGGTCATTTAGCTTGTTTTAGATTTTGAAAGCCAAATTCAAGTTATCTCAACTGCTTATAAGACTATTAGAAAATAATATTTGGCACATAATTATCTGAAATGGTGAATATATATTTGAATTAAGAAGTACCCCAATGGATTCCAGCAAAGAGAAAAGCAAAATAGATTTACATACAGTACACAGATCCAGTGAGATTTAGCACATCACTACCTTACTATAAGCATACAATATTCTCAGGGAATGAGCGGCTTTTTTCTATGTTCGAAGGACATACGGTTTTTAAACACCAACATTGAAAATGTCTTCAAGTCCCCACATGTGTGAGACAGTCTTGCTTAAAGATCTGGCCTCAAGAGTCAAGACATGAAGAGTTGAAACTAGTAGAAGGATCTAATCCAGATCAACATAAATGCCTTCATTAAACTCCAAAATAATTGGATAGTGCTAGATGTACTTTTCTAGAACCAGGCCGAGAAGGGAAAAAAACCAACTTGCAAGTGCATAAAAAATGATTTTATAGAAGAATGTGTATTGTGTACATCCAATTAGCATAAAACTTGACATGAAAAGTAGCCACACCAGCTAAGATTTAACCAAACTCCTCTGTTGAACCATCTCCTTGACAGATGGAAAACTTGTCAAGTTTGTGAAGGTGTGTTTCACAGAATTCAGGATATTTTTTTATTGTAACTCCAAAAATTTGCAATTTAAGTTTTGAAACACATTTCCAAAATACTTTGCATATGGAAACCTTATACTTTCTAGCACTTTTCTAAAACAACAATCCTTCGTGTGTGTACCATTTTCATCTTTTATACAAAGCAGAAACAAGAACACAAATATCGAACATTAAAACAACAGGATGCAAACATAGGAAAACTGCAAGATGGTAAAAAATAATGTAAACAAACCAGCATCTGCCTGCTCTGCGCGGTCTAGAATTAGCTTTGGCGCAGGAGAAGTTAGCTCTGAAGAGGTAGGTCTCCTCAAATCAGTACCGACGTTGATACCCTGCAGAACGCGTAAGTTATGCCTCAAATTCATCTTCTATATGATCATATACCAACTATTGTGTACAAAAGTAGACGTACCCAGCTCAGAGGGCTCTGCCACCTGTTATTACTCTTTTCTAGTGAGAGCTGGCTGCAAGATCAGATGACACATTAAAGAACGATTAGCATCATGTAATTGATATAAGACCGTAAAGTAAAAAAAGCTGAAGAAAAAATCATGTCGCTTCAGTGGTATAACATGAAACGAGTAATTGCAAAATGTGGATGCTCACAAATTATAACATGCAAAATACATAGATGTTCAAATTGTGAGAAAATTGCTACCCGATGGCTGTAGACGGGAAAATTGCTCGACATCACGAGCATTTAAAGTAGGATCAACTATCCTTAGAGGAACCCTACTCAGCAAATTTCCCATTTCAGGCCTGGGCACTGTCTTTGGCAGTGTCATGGGTGCACAGATGTTCTGTAGCATATAGTTGCCGTCTGTCGCCGATGACATAGGTTGAGCATTCTGCAGAACAGAGGCAGAAGTCTGGGGTTTAATAATAAAGTGATGCAACTGAACATGCAAAAATAGAGTCGAATAGAGAATACCATAGATGTGGATGCTTGTTGACCCGAGGGATTAATCCCAGCCCGAGAGCAATACACGTCCCAGACAACAGGACAGGACCACCACTCAGAGAGAAATCCTTGACAACTGGAAAAGAAACGTGAATTCATCAAGTGATTGCTCTCTTCAGATTATAATAAAAAAAATACACATATCAATACTACTCCTTCAGACAATATACAAAACATTATGTTACAACAAAAGAAAGTTAGGATCAGATTTTTGTCTATACAGAATCTATTCACATAGATTTATAAGATAAATCAAGTTTTAATCAGAAATACTACATCAGCATACACTAAAAGCCAGCCGGATCTGTCACCAAATCAAACATGCAAAAGTTTAACAGGAGTAGATCTCAATAAATCAGATAAAAAAATTAGCAAACAATGTGCAATTAATAAATTTTTTCCATGCAAAAGATTTATATCAATTTAATCACGATATTGAGATACACCATCTGAGATCCAACTGCAAAAGTTAGTCATAAAGGGTCACACTTGAGCTTAAGAAACTTGAGCGAATAATCAGGAAAATAAAAAAGCAAAACAATTATTTTGTCCATTAATAGGTACGTACATTAAATAAAAAAAACAACAAATTGTAATGTAAAATAGAAAATGTCAGAAGAAGCAGCGAGAAAGAGACTTGGCTGAATGATAACCTCATGTGCTAAAGTATCTGCAGTGGTACGCAGATTTTTTTCTCAAGAGGTAATCATGGATATACAAATTCAACCTTCAAAACAGAAGACAGGGAAAAAAAAAAGGACAACCAAAATGTAGTAGCAAAAAAATCCACACACAAAATCAAAATCAATGAACTAAAAACCATCAAAAAAATTTGGGGGAATAACAAGTAATGACATTGGACTTGGGCACAAAAAGAAAAACTCACATCTTCTGAGCATCCCACTCCTCCATTATACAGAAACTAAATATTAGTTTCACTAGACCAGGGTTGGCAGAAGAGAGAAATGAATTAACTAAAAAAATAAAGGATAAACAGCAAGCAGTGCTCTATTTTTTTTGCTTTTTTTTCTGTTTGGCTGTTAATACCAACAAGAGAGAGAAACTTCAACCAAAAAGAAAAGGCTCTTTCGAATTAAAGCAAGAAATTGAGGCTTTATGTAAAGCGAAAAGTGAGTGAGTGGGGTGGTGGAAGTGAGTGGGATGGGGAGATTTTGATGGTACAGCCATGCAAAATTAATGGCACACAGATGAAAACAAAAAGGAAATAAAAAAGGAAAACCAGCAAGCAGTGCTCCAGTTTTTCTTTATTTTCCTTTGGCTGTTTACACCAACAAGAGAAAGAAACTTCAACCAAAAAGAAAAGGCCCTTTCGAATTAAAGTAAGAAATTGAGGCCTTATGTATGAGTGAGTGGGGTGGAGGAAGTGCGTGGGATGTGGGGAAATTGATGGTACAGCTATGCAAAATTAATGGCACACAAATGAAAACAAAAAAACATGGAAAAACAGCAAGTGGTGCTCCAGTTTTACTTTTTTTTTTCTTTCCCTTTGGCTGTTTATATACCAACAAGGGAGAGAGAAGCTTCAACCAAAAAGAAAGGCTTTTTGAATTAAAGCAATAAATTGAGACTTTATGTAGAGCAAAAAGTAAGTGAGGTGGTATTAGTGCGTGGGGTGAGAAGAAATTGATGGCACCCAGACGAACACAAAAAGGAGTGAAAACTTTTGAGTAATTTCCATGATATATATGCATATAATACTAATTGGAAAGAACACATAAAAGAGTGAAAACTTTTGAGTAATTTCCATTATATATATGCATATAATACTGATTGGAAAGAACACAAGAAAGAGTGAAAACTCTTGAGTAATTCCCATTATATATACGTATATAATACTAATTGGAAACATATTTCGGGCATGACCTCAATATTTTTTTTAATTTCAGGTTTGGTCCATGATTTTTTACTCATTAATTGAGAACCAATTGTGGATTTGAATACTATTTTGTCAGAGATAATTGAAAGATGCTTTTTTATTACAATATACTCCCTATATATTGAAATATTTATACAATATCATAAATTCATAATAACAAAATACTGGAGTATTAATTAATACAGATATTGAGTTTCATAAGATTTTTTTTTTTTATTCCAATATCATTACTCTCCCTTTCCTATATGTATATACACACAGCTTTACTCAATTTTCTTGCTCAATTCTGAAGTAAAGCAATAATAGACTCCTTCTCAGTCTGTATATACACGTGAGAAGCATAATATACTACTCTGTTTATTATGTATGTGCAACAATATGCAGAAAGAAAATACCTGCTTCTAGTGCTGATATAGAGGCTTAATATGGTATTATCTTCTTCCTCAGTAAATCCACCATGCTTGATGTAAGGCCTCAAATAATTGAGTAATCCCAATCTGCAACTCTTCCCAAATCTCTCAAGTCCTACAGTAAAATAACATTAATCATAAACTAAAACCTTAAATGAAGGCATTAAGGCACAAAACTAAAAGCATATAAGGCTTGTAAGTTCTAATGTTGCTGCAGCCCATTTTCAAACCATTTAGCTATCCAGGTATTAAAGATGCACACACTTACAATAAACTCATAAGCAGATATGCAAAAAGTTAAGGGACTATCCGAAAACCAAAATGTCTGAACTGATATATTGGACGAACAGAGGACCTTCAGTAATTTTCTCTTAAATCCCAATATAACATTCATTAATGGCCAAAAAATGAAAATATAAATTTAATTTCTGAACCATAAGTGTGATAACACTTTCAAGAGCTAGAAAGATATGTTCTAATGTAGCAGGTGGAAGTAAAATAGTAATAATCACTTCATCGATATATACAGGCATCAATTAGGGGATTTTTAATTAGGGTTCGAACAGGAAATTTTCGAATCAGGGGATGTATAAAAGGTTGGGGCTTACATGACGATAACCAACGATAGATGGCGCAGAGAACGGCAAGACAATGGACGATGGACAGCAGCGCATGCGTTTCAGCTTCAGCGAATATGAGTGTTACGATTACGAACGAAGGAGATGAATTGAAGACGTGATTATCATTCATTATTACGTTTCTTTAAATTGCGTTTCTTTATTTTCTGTATACGGCTATTAACACCTTTCATTATTGAAAACCGCACCCCCTCCTATTTATTAATTTAATAATAATGTAAAAAATCTAAAATACTTTAAAAATATTATTACTAGATGCACCTCCTCCACTAAATACTCTCCTCCTTCAACATTCAAAATCTAACCATATAAGGGTATGTTTACTTTTGGTTTTAAAAAAAAAAAATTATAAAAAGGTTCATTCATATAGACATTTATCCAATTAAGAACCAAAATTCTAATTATTTAAATTAAGGTCAAAATTGAAGTTAAATAACCAATTATGCCCTTAACTTTAAATTTAGAGGCTAATTCAAAATTTTCAAATTTAATTAATGAATTATTTACATCCCTTTTTTGTCGCCTCGTCTTCAACAATTTCCGCTCAATCGAGATTTTTTCCATTTCAATTTACTAATCAAGATCGCTGCGTTTAAAATAAATTTTTTGACTTTTCCTATTCGTGATTCGTATTCAGTATTACATTCAAATCTTTAATTATTGATTCATACTTTATATAATAAAATCCTACTGCAAATTCGATTGATATTGTGTATGATTAATTCAGTACCATTAATGAATCGTGCAGTTTCAATTGTGTTGCAAATTCGATTCATATTCTATATAGATTGATCAATGCAGTTAATCGAGTGTTGCAAATTCGATTCATATTCTGTATAGATTCATATTCGATTGTGTTGAAAATTCGATTCATGTGCTTGGTGCTATGATCCTTCCATGTGTATTTAGATGAATATTGGTCTAGGATAGGAGGCGGTTGAAGGCCTGCAATTTTTGTGAGAGAGCTGTGATACCATTTGTAAGTGTTTTGGGTTGAGTATCCCTTGTACTCGATTTATGATATAATAGACTGTTTAGCGTTAAAAAAAAATGCAGTTAATCAAGTTTCAAAAGTATTTGGCCATTGATTCCAGTTCTGCAAATTATTGTGTTAAATTATTGATTCCAGTTTCAAAAGTATTCTATCTTCATATATTTGGGCGAACATAGAGATGCGTTTCTACTTGTTATTTTGTTATTGTTCTAAGATTTTATGATAAATAGCAGATTATCAATCAATGAGTTTTTTCGTGATACTCAAGATCGAAGTCGATGGGAAAACCAAGTTGGATTATTCGATGGATTATTCTAGAAGTCTTGAATCAAGTCACCAAGATCGAAGAATGAATTTTATTATTGCAGATCAAATTTGCATTAAAGTCGTTTTTCTGCATAATGATATTTGCATATGCACATAATTTACTGCACCCTTCTGCATTATTAATATGCTTATACAACTTTAATATTTTTTTTTTCTGCATTATAATCAGAGATTTTTCTGCAGATTTTTCTGAAGAAAATATCTAATTTGATTTGACGATTTTTCTGCAAGATCTTCAAGTCTGAAAATGAAATTGAATATCAGAGCTTTGTGAAAAATGCAATTGAATATGAGAGTTTTGGAGAAGACTTGAATATCTACTTTGGGGAAAGTCCTAAAATATGTAGAATAATTAGCGGTGTTTGAGAGAGAGAGAGGGAGAAAGATTTTCATTTCAAATTTTAAAATTGTTGACTAATTAATATATTAAAATTTAATTTTAAATATTAAGGGTAAGATAGTACATTTAATTATGATTTTGTCCTTAATTTGAAATTAATTTAAACTTTGTTCTTTTTTTAGAAGACTCTATGTGAAAGGACCTTATTGGTGAAATTCCCGTTTTAAAAACCAGGTTTTGGATTTCAAGATCCAAAACCCGTTTTACTTCGGGATTTAAAAATCGGTTTTCAAAATCCACTCAAAACCACCCCTATCAAACATATTTATTTGACATAAAGTTATATCTATATAATATTACTCCAATCGTTATATTATTTCTCAATAATATATAATACTATAATAATACAATAATATAATACATTTAATCATTACACACTTAACTAATCATTATAATCTAAAAAAAATATAATATAATAATACAAACTCATTCAATCTTACAATTTGATTTGACATAAAGTTAAATCTTTCACTATTTCAAAACCCAAAAGAAACACACATATTACTATTTATCGGAATTTCAAAAACCAGGATTTCAAAAATCCGATTTTTAAAACCACCCAAAGCCCAAAGTAAACACCCCCTAATTGTAATCGTCGTCGCCCACCATTCGTGCACGCCACTCCCTCTCTCCCACTCCACTCCTCTCATTTCAATTTATGATTTATGTGTTTTAATGAGTTTATTTTGTAATATTTATGTGTTTTAATTAATGGTAGGGATTTATGATTTAGAGTTTATAGTATTTTTGTATGATTTATTTTCTTTGATTTTGATTATATAATTAGAATAAAACTTGTTTGGTTGTTGGTGGAAGCATTAGAACAAAGTGGTGTTAGGCAAAATGAAATAAAAAACGAGGGGTTCTTTTTCGACAAATCAGTGTCGGTCAAATTGATTTTGATCAACAACTTGTTACTGAAAATATGTATTTTGATCAATAACATGTTGCTGAAAATATGTATTATGGTAGACAATTTATTGTTGAGCTTGAGCATATGGTGTTCTATCGATAAAGTGTTGTTGAAAGTTTTTTCAATAACACTTTGCCGACAAAACACTCTATTTTCAACATCGTCTTATCGATGAAACAAACACACTCTAGTCAGTAAATCAATGTCGAAAATTATATTAAATGATAAAATATCTGAAATGTTGCTGAAGAAAAAAATGAGGACGAGGTTAGGGTATCAAGCGAGGGATGGGGATGAGTTTTTTTTTTTTTTTAAATAGTAATGGACCAAATGGTGGAGATGTAGGTAGGGGTTGTGTGTGGTGGGCTGGAAGCAGTGGGGTGGGAGAGACATGGTGAAGAAGTTTTTTTTTTTTTTTTTGGTAGAAGAAAGGTTGGGAGATGAAGTAGAAGGGTTTTTGAGGTGATATAGGAGAGGGGGTGTATCTATTGGAAGGCGTAAGTGTAAAAGGCACAAAAATGTTATTCCCTCTGTCCGCCTATAAGCTTTTCATTTTACTATTTTTATTCGTCCGCCTATAAGTTTCTCATACTTTTTTGGTAAGTATTTTTTCTTACACATGATTTTATATTTTACTTTTTCTCTCTATCTCTCTCCTTCTTTCAATCACATCACTTCTACTATATCTATTATTTAATCACTTTTCTTAATCTCTGTGTCAAAAAGTAACGTGAAGTTTATAGGCGGACGGAGGGAGTAAAAATATACTTTTGACAATTTGGGGGGAGTATGGTTAACAAACATGGAGGTGCTAGCTAATAGCCTTACCCTTCAATTGATTGGGATTTGACTTATATATCCCTCCCGCCTTGTTAAATATACCAAAAATAAAATAAAAAATAGATGTAATTCCCACAAAATACTTAATATATTCTTTCACACATTTAAATCAAATTATAGATACACTTTCCCATTTTAAATTAAATTTTTAACCCTATTTCTTTTTTCTCCCTCATTTCTTCATTTTTGCAGAAACCCCTCACTCTCTTCCCCACATTTAGACATGGGCGGTTAAAAACCGAAAAATCGTCGAACCGTGAAAATCGTCGGTTTTTAACCGGCGGTTTCGGTTTATAACCGAAACCGTAACCGGAAAATGGCGGTTCGGTTTCGGTTGCAGGTTTTGGCAAACCGAAACCGCCGGTTTGCCGGTTAACCGCCGATTTTTCGGTTTTTTTTTTTTTTTAATTTTTTTTAATACACCATTCTTTTATTTTTTATGTATAAATTTAAGTTATATAATTTTTATTAAATTCTAGTAATGTAGTTTCTAAAAAGAAGAGTTGAAACGAATAAAAAACGGAATGAAAACGAGCAAAAACGGAGTAAGAAAAAAATATATATAGAAAACCGCCTAACCGCCGGTTTTTAACCGAACCGGCGGTTTGCCGGTTCGGTTTCGGTTAACGAAAATGCAAAACTGAAACTGTCGGTTTTTAACCGTAATCGGCGGTTGAACATGTCTACCCACGTTGTCGTCGCCCTGTCCCCCCTCCCTATGGCGTCGCCTACCCCCATCCATACACCGTCGCATTCCATTCTCCAGCCCCCTCTTCTCCACGCCGCCCGACTCCCCCCTCCTCTCCTTTTTCCTTCTCCCCTCTCTTCTCTCCTGTTCAGTAAAATCTATTCTGCCGCGCCCCACACTCCTCTCTGTCGACCACCGCTCAGGTGTTTTTTTTCGACGAATCAATGTCGAATAAATGCGCTATTGTCGGTAATTTTTTGTCAACAATAGTTCATATATTCGATTAAATATTGTCGAATTTTTATTTTTTTGAAAACAATTCGACAAATCAGTGTCGACTGTATGCATTATTTTCGACAATAATGCATAAGGTTCGACATTGATTTGTCGATTTTTTTTTTTTAATTTTGTGATGTTTTTTATTAGGGCTTTAAATTTCTATGATTTTTTTTGTTGAAAATGTGCTGGTGTTAATCGTCGAAGGTGGCGGCGGCGACGATGACGACTGCTATTAGCTTCATTTTAGTAATAAGGATTATTTAGGTATTTTACATGATTATTAAATTAATAATTGAGGAGGGAGAGTATACTTAACAAAGTTGGAGGGGTATATAGCCAGACCCATTAATTGGGTCATTATTTGTTGGACTCATATGTCTTATATTGTAGTTGGGCTTATTGAAGTGTTGGTCCATTTCCTTAATTCATTATGAAAATCCTATCTTGAGTATCTTCCTCTATTTCTCCTCAAAACCATTTCTTATTTGTAATTATTTAAAGTATATAATATATTAGTAACGTTTATTTTATGGGCGCGGCATCAAACATTTTTTTAATCTTTCAGAACATGTGAAATGTCTCATATACCCCTAGAGTAAAATTTATGAAAAAAACAAAGATGAGTACACCCACCCATTTTATTTCACATAATTATCTCCTCCACCACCACCACCACCATTCTTCAACAAAAAAAACTCCAAAATTTCAACAAAAATTAATCCAAAACACCAACTGTTCGAAAAAATTTCCAAAGTAAACTCAATATGTTCGAATTTTTTTCCAAAACAAACTCAATATGTTCGAAAAAAATTCCAAAACAACTCAAATTTGTTCGAAAAAAAAGATCGAACATCTTGTTCGAAATTTTTTACAGAACAAACTCAAGTTGTTCGAAATTGTTTCCAAAACAAACACAATATGTTCGAAATTTTTTCCAAAACAAACTCAATATGTTCGAAAATAATTCCCGAACTACTAAAAACCTATTTTTTCTAAATTTTCTAAAATTTTCAAAACCCTAATTTCTGTAAAAAAAAAAAAAAACTTACCTTGGGTGGGTGTCGGCGACGTGCGATGAAGGGTAGGGGGAGAGGCTGCGGCCGCGGCCGCGAACGGTGTCAAGCGAAAAAAAATACAAAAAAGAAGAAGAAAAAAAAAAGTAGACGGCCGCGACGGCCCAAGGCAGTGGCTGGGCCGCCGCGGCGAGGGCGGGGCCAATGAGAGGGAGGGGGCGGCCGGACGAGGTTGCGGGGAGGGGGGAAATTTACAGAAATTTGGAGGGAGGGGGCACCTCGGCTGGGTTGCGGCGGGGGCGCGTTGGCAGCGGCGGCCGGCGGCTGGTGTTGCGGCTGGGAGAGGGCGGCGGTGGGGTCGCGTCAGTTGGGGCTGCATCGCGTGGGTGGTAGGGAAAAGGGGGAAGAGGGAGGCGGCGGGGGCTGCGGCCGCGAACGGGAAGGGGGAGGGATCTGGACCGACGGGGGGAAGGCCAGTCGGAGTGGGTGTCGGCGAAGCAACGCAAGGCGGCGATTTGTGGGAGAGGGGGTGTCTGAATTGAGAAAGAGAGAATGAGGTTTTAATTGAAAAAGAGGGTAAATTTGGGTTTTCCACGTGGGTGTCCTCATGCGTTTTGTATGTGTTCTCATCGCGTGGGTGTACTCATCGTAAATCCGGGTGCCTTTAGCCGCACCCTTATTTTATTTTTTTAATCCACAAAAACTTAGCTCATATTATTGCAACAACAATTTTGACCACAAACTGCAGTGGGTCAATCCAACTGAAGAAAGTCTTAAAATCACAAGCAGTTTAAGTAAATTTGAAGAAAAAATATGTGGATCAAAATCAGATCAATGTGATACAAACTTAAATAAAATATAATTTTTTCACTACAAAACACACAGGGTTTTGTGGCGAAAATTATTAAATTGACGAAGTCAACAAATTTTACGACAAAATTATAAGTCGTTGCAAATTGCAACGTAAATTTAATTTATAAATTTACCATCGATTTCGAGACAGTTTTTTTTGTTTAATTTTTTGCAATGTCATTTCGTCTCGAATCTGTGCCGAAAATTGCAACGATTTTTGTAATAATTATTATTTTTTAAAATTGTGACAAAAATATTTTTCTTCTCAAATTTACGATGACTTGCGACGGATTTTCTTTTTATATGTATACAATAATACACCTATAATTTATATCAATAAGTAAAAAATAGAACTTATATCCCACAAGTAGTAGAAGGTCACACAAATACCTTGAGGTCGCTAGTTCGATACCTAACAACAATGAATTAAACTGTTAAATTGTTCCGAGTTGGCGGGTTCGGGTTGGACCAGTCACATATTATTTTTTTCTTTTCCTTTTAAAAAAATGAGAGGACAAAATTTTGTTGCAACTTAAAAATTAATACTAAAAAAAAAAAAAACATTGCATTGCATTGCAAATGTCTTCACAAATTTGCGACCAACTTTTTCGTTATGACCAACGTTTTTCCAATGAGTCAAAATTCGCTGCAAGACACCGTTTTTTATTTTGTATTGAACTAATTATTTAGTTTTTTTTAAAAAAATATTTTTATCTACGTTTTATTTCAATTTACTTTAATTATCTAATGTATGCCATATTTCATATAATTATTTTTAGCATTTTTGAACCTGAGCAATTTTGCATCAACACGAAATTCATGGATAAAATGACGTACGTCACTGGATAAATACTCTTGCTCTATTACACATTACACAATCAGTATAAATATTACATTCGTGAGGTTCAATTTGCGATACGATTAAACCCCATCAACAATAACCTCTTAAAAGAAGAAGAATCCGGCGACGGCGGCAGCGCCAGCGAATGCGGAGACCTTCAAAGCAGCGGCGCCGTCTGCTACTGGTGTGTCAGCCGCTGGTGTATCAGCGGCTGGTACATCAGCTGCAGCGGGACCCGGAGCGGGTGCGGCGCCGCTTGAGGGAGTCGGGGCAGATGCCGCCGCCTCCTCAACAGGGGCGGCATCGGGGGATGACTCATCATATGAGGTTGGGACGGCCGCGATCGGGGTGGCGGGAGCGGGGGCGGCTTTCGGGGTGGCCACGGGGGCTTTGGTTGACTTTGATGGGGCGGCGACGGGGGCGGATGACGGAGATTGGGCGGAAGCCACCACTGCGAAGGCGGCGATGAGGATAAGGGCAAGAGCAAACATTTGACGTGCCATTTTTATTCCTTTATTCGGGAGATTTTTGTAATTTTTTTTTTCACTTTATTAGCGATTCTTGTGGGGTTTGCAGAAATTCTCTGATTATTATTAGAGAAAAACTGCAAGGAATCAAGAATGAGGAAACATGAGGGTGGTGGTGGGATTTTTATACGGCGGAGGGCCGGAGAAATCGGTGGATGTTCGGACAAGAACTCATGCAAATAGGAGGTTATGGAGTTAGTTTGTTGACCGGTTTTATAGGTCAACCATGGAATTAGGAATGTTGTAATATTTGTGGTGATTACTTGTTTGTAACTCATGTTATATATATATCGTGTTTTTTTTTTTTTTTTTTTATGGTGTTCCAATAATCTCATAAAATATTATTCCAATTAGTATAACTAGTTTTTTGTCCGTGCATTGCACGGGCTTGTTTTAGTACTTTTTTACAAATTGTTAAAATACTATTAATTTCAATAATATTTTTCATATATATATATATATATTGTATATTGTTTCTAAATTTATTTAGTTAAACTAAAATTCATTTTTCAAATAAAAAGAAAAATAACAAAAAAATTTAAAATTTAAAATAAGTCTTTATATATTTTCATAATTTAACATACTCATATGAAATGTACAAATATAAGTTGATTTGAACCATAATAGAATAAGTGAAAGAACATTACATAAAACTATGTATTTGTAAAGCTATTGACAATCGTTGTGGAGCTAATGATCATGAAGCCTCTCTTCTCTTATGGAGTTTGTGTAATTATCTTATATCCCATCTAAAAATCTTCACCAAATAAAAGATTTCATGTTATCATAACATATTTTAATCACATAAGCCCGTGGCTGGCTCATTTGAGCATAAATTTCTTGCTTATACTTGCCACATTATAAGCATGTATCGAATCTAATCCATCAAATATTCGAAGGGCTTGTGCCAACTTCTTGAGACATATAAAATTATATCTGCACAATTTGTAACGGATTATGAGCTTTCTTTGGAAAAAAAAAAAGTTTGCTTCTAATTGAATCCATAATAGAATGGCTCAGCACAACATAATGATTAGTAAAACAAAATAGGCATATACATATGAATATGATACCCACCCGTTCGTTGTAACTTGAATTTTATATACCTTCCTTATCTTCAAACAAATCCTCTTCATCCAAATGCTTGCCTTTTTTGTTGTCTGTTCTCATATTAATTCAAACAAACATTTGCCAAAAATCAAAATTGGCTTGGATGCAATCTTAATTTTAAAAATATTAATTCAGGACGTTTAAAAAGAGAATTAAAATTGTAATTCATCTTAATTGCATTTTCAACGCACCACATCATCCAAGATTATTCTTTTGACCATGGTGTTCTCTATTCTTCGCCGCCCCTCGTCGGTGTCCACCACCACCTTGTAGCGGTTCTGTCGCACCTCCTCATCAGCGCCCGATCTCAGCGACATGTCTACACACATATATATATACACAATTAACAACTTTGGCACTCAATAATCAGATTAAATACGACATACCTACACACATATATACACAATTCACAAATTTATAAAAACTTTGGCACTTAATAACTAAATTACATATATACCCCTAAAATATATATATATATATATATAAATTTCCATCTAACTTGATTATGGTCTTCACTGGGGTTGGAGCCTCTCATTTAACTTTTTCTTAATTAGCTTCTCTGGGCTCTGCACCAAGGTTATGTACTCTCATTACATTCTTCTTCTTTCAGCTTCAACACTCGAAAGCATACTCCCATTTTATTTTTGTCAATTAAAGTTCAAATTAAATGCTCATTCAAAGAAAAAAAAAATTGACGTTTTGAAGTTAAATATGCTATGGACTTTTCAGTTTCAGATTGAGGTGGGTAAATACTCAAATTAAGAAATTGACGTTTTGAAGTTAATTAATATGTCCACGGAATTTTCAGTTTCATATTGATCGAGGAGGGTAAATACTCAAATTGTCACATGGCAAAAGGAGAAACATCTAAAATATAGACGTGTCAATCTTAGAGAGCCTCTATTCTCCTTTTATATATATAGATTACTATTGGACATTGATGGAGAGAGTATTTGTTTTTAAAAGATTTTCATTTTTGGGGTTGAGGCTTTGAACAGAGTAGGTACAAAAGAAAAAGGTTAATATTATAAATTTTATTGTGGTTAAAGTTATTTGTAGAGCTGTCAATTCGTGTTATCGTGTCGTGTTTCGTGTCGACACGATAGTGACACGACACGATAAGGCCAAACACGAACACAACACGGTAAGAATTTGTGTCGACACGACACCAACACGATAATTTTCGTGTCGACATGACACGACACGTAACACGATAACAACACGATAAGAAAATAAATCAATTTAAAATTGTATTAAATATATAAAAAATAATATATTTATATAAATATAAAAAATTATCATGTCATTATCGTGTTATTATCATATACGTGTCATTATCGTGTCGTGTCATATCAGGTAAATAATAAGTTAACGGGTTCTTAACAGGTTAATGGGTTACCTGTTAATTTTATCGTGCTTAACGGGTTGACACAAACCCGACACGAAATTTTCGTGTCGTTATCAGGTCGACCCGATAAGGCCAAACACTAACCTACAATTTTCGTGTCGGATTCGTATCGCGCTATCGTGTCGTGTCAAAAATTGTCACCCCTAATTATTTGTCATGTATAAATATATATTTTGTTTCTTTATAAAAATTTGGGGCGGTGTACCGGCCCGCCAGGTTTACGGAGCGGGTAACGGGTACAAAAAAAAAAAAACGAGATGGGTCCTGGGACAGACATTCATCCGTTTCATACTCTAGCCCCAAATTTTGTTTTAATTTTACTTCTTTACAAATTTATAATTATTCAACCACCCCGCCATATTAATAGACTTTGTACAATCTCCCTCTCTCTACACGCGTTTTTCTCTCCCTTCTCTCTATACTTGCTTAACAAATAAGCTTCCTCCACCGTCGACTACCGCCTACCACCGCCAATAGTCCGCCGTCCACCTTCAATATATCCAAAAAAAAGAAGAAAGCAGCCACACTGCTTATAGCGCCGTCGCACCACCGCGCCACTTGTTGCGCCGCCGCACCACCGCGCCGCTCGTAGCGCCGCCGCACCACCGCGCCGCTCGTAGCGCCGCCGTCCTGCCTGTTGAGCTCCTTTACTCCTTTTCCTACCGTTGTTTTAGGAATTTAGTTGGGATCAATGGGTGAATCTCCCCGTCGGAGCCACGGTGACCGATCGGGTGAGTCATCCATCTGATCCCATTTTATTTTCGTTTTTTCATTTCTGTATGTTAATTTAGTCTGCTTTTTGTTTAGATCTGTGGTTTTTAGGATCAGTTTTTTCTTTTCTTCTTCTTGTACCGTTATTTTCTGATTTCGGTATTTTCCCTATACCCAATGTGGTATTTTCCTTTCCCGCTGGTTATGATGGGTTTTCTTCCCGTTTTCGGGTTTTCCCATGGTGGCACTGTGTTGTGCCTGTTGGAGCTGGTAGGCCTTGGGTCCGTATTTATGTGGTTTGGGAGGTTTGTAGCACGGCCGTTGCTATCTTCTTAGATCGCGGAGTTTCGAGGTATGCCGGTTCGTTGATCCTTCCACCCTCTCACGATTGAGTCTGGAATTTGTGATCTCTTGGTAGAATTTGCTGTTTGGATAGGTGAGGGTAAGTGATTTGTAATTTAACCCCTATCTATAATTCTACTACATCAAAAAAAAAAAAATTATGTTTTTTAATATATATTAAAATGAGCAATTGTAATATGGATTAGTGTATATATATACCAATGCACAATAAACACAAGATTATATTGACAAAAACTTATATACAATATTTCACAATAGTCTTATGGTGCAATTTGACTAATTCTTATGTTTTTATCCAGTAGCCAATCTCCATCTTCTTCTTCAGCGAGACTTCTTTCTCTCCTCCTCTGCGCTTCAGCCTCTGCGCGTCTCCCTCTTATTTCTTCTTCATTCTCCTCTCTCTCATTCTCTCCCCTGCGTAGCCCTCTTCTTTCTTCTTCAGCCTCTTCTTCATTCTCCTCCCTCTCATTCTCTCCCCGGTGTAGCGCTCAACTTCAATTAAAAAAAAAACCTCAAAAATTCAATCCTATCAATTCTACTGTTCAGATTTTAGATGTGTTAATCTAGAAACATTGGGAGAAATCATTATTTGTTATTTTGAATGAATTAAATCAACAATAATACCACACAGATTTATTCAAATTAATTATTGATAGTTATGTCTTTGTAATTGTAGGGATTGATAAACTACTCACCATGATTGCGTTTTTCGTGTTTTCAATTATTGTTCTTCGTCTTTTTAATGTGCATATCTCATTCCCTCTCAATAATAACGTTTTGTTTATAAAGTAACACATCTTTTTCTATAAGGTAATACACTTGTGTTTATATAATAACACAGTTTTCTGTGTTACTTTAAGGTCAAATATGTGTTACTCAAAAGCCAATGGTGTGTTACTTGTCCTTACAGTAACACATATTTATTCGTACAGTAACATATAATTGTATTTATAGTAACACGGATTAAGAGCAAATTTTTCTATTTTATCCTTCCTTGAATTATTTTATATTAATATTTCCTTTGAAAAGTCAATTTATGTGTTATTTGTACTTACAGTAACACATATTTGGTCTTACAGTAACATATAATTACCTTTATAGTAACACAGACCTGAAACCCGTTATCCTGTTAGCCTCCTGCGCGCGACTTTTGCGCGATTTTTGAGGAAATATTCGTTTGACCGGTCAAACCCGCTACAGATCCGCGAATTTTGACCCTTCCTTAAATATCCTAATATTTCACGTGAAATATTGCACATAAGTGTGGCCCGATTATATTAGTTTGAGACTCTCCTGCAAGAAATTAATCAAGTATTTTATTAGAAACATATTTCTGCCATTTAAATATATATATATATATATATATTTATTTATTTTGTAAGGACAACCCATATAATATAAAAAAAGTGATTCTATAATACTTTTAGATTGAGATTAAAAAAAATTCACAGGTTTATAAATGTGATATTTGGTTGAAAGACAAGAAGATTAGTTAGTCTGAGATTGTTGTCTCCTTTCACCATTACATATGAAACCATCTAGATGTTACATTATGTAATAAAATATTCGGACTGCAAATCGATAACTGAAATTTGATTTGTGCAATCAAGTGTTGATGATTTAAGTTGAATTAATTTAATTACTCTTGTGCATTCCATTGGGTGCAAGATTAAAATTCAATTAAACAATCACTTAAAATCCAATTGTATGTAAACATGTGCAAATCGAAATCATATCTGAACGAATCGGACGGTTTGTAACCACTGATTTGGTCGAACTGCGATTACAGTTAAAAAAAATCGAACCTTAATCGTAAAATGGTTGTTCGATTACGATTACGGATTTTCAAAATCATCAATTTAACATTTTTTTTTAAAATAAATAAATTATATACATTTTTTTAATACACATTTATTCTATTTTTTAAGTATAGATTTAAGTGGTATAATTTGTATTAAATTTTAATAATGTATTTTCTTAAAAAAAAAAAAAAAAGTAACCGACTCCATTACAGTTTGGTTTCAATTAGATTTTTTTTCAAATCGTGACCGTCGATTTCTAATTTAAATCGGTGATTTATAACAGTTGAACATGTCTATTAATGATATGTATGCACTCAACAATATACAAAAGTTTATTGAATTATTGCTAAACCTCGACGATATGCCCGCTTTTAACCGATTAAATCGTTGAGCAAAGATTGGGATAATGTCACACCAGTTACAGTTGGACGACATACAGTTGGGTAACTTGGGTTTATGGTTGGACTGGGATTGATGGTTACGTGCCATTAATGTTTATTTAATCTAATAAAATTCTCAACTAACTTGCCTGCCTGGCCTCCCAAACTCTCATTTGTTTATTTCTTGTTATAAAACAATCAGTAAAGCCAGAAATTGTCATTATAAATCACTGTGAGGTCAGAATTGGAGTGACATTGGATCACATAATACACATACATATTTTGAGAACCCATATCATACAAATTTTTGTCCATAAATTCAAACGTCATATAACCTAATAAATTGGAGTAATACTCAGCTCCCTCCTATTCAAAATATATGTCATCAGCTCATTTACAAATATTTAAAAAAAATATTAACTTTCTACTACACTCTTAATTAATTACTTAGTGATTCTTGTAGAATTTTGAAAATTATTACTCTCTCCTATTCTTAATATAAGTCGTTTTGACCTTTCGTTTTCTTTACAAATTATATGACGTTTTACATTTTTCAATGCAAATTAATTGCATTTCTTCCCGATTTTACTTTAAGATCACTAAATATTTACATAAATGTTTTTTTTTATGAGATGCACAATCGTTAATTAAGGATAAAATGAGAAATAATTTATTTTTTTAATATGTGTGCATGCGTTTAGGATGACATATATTTTGAATAGGAAGAGTATTATCTAAGTACAGAGTAATTATTAATGAGTTTACGAGTAAATTGAGAAGAAACACGTTTAATTGAAATTGAAAAATGCAAAAAGACATTTAAATTGAAAATAAAATAAAAAGTCAAAACGACATTTAAATTGAATAGGAGGAAGTACATGTATAGGATTAATTATAGATATTACGTACAAAACGTAAATTATGCTAAATAGTACTCCCTCCAATCCAAAAAGTTTGTCGCATTTGAATTTTAAATTTGTTTCGAAAAGTTTGTTGCTTTTCCTATTTTTACCGATGATCTCCCTAAATTGCCCCTATTCTTTTGGAAATATATTAATTACGATTTTTTTTGGAAAGGTCAAAGAAATTGTGAAAAAGAAAGGTCGAAAAATAAAAGGAAAAAGAGAAGAAAGGGGAAGAAAATAAAGAGGGGTAAATTTGTCAAAAAAATATGTTCCTTAATTCTATACAAAATGAGAAATGCAACAAACTTTATAAAACAGAGGGAGTAGGATTAAAGATTTTTCAGTTTAATAAGTTGAATTAATTTTGAATTTGATCCAACGGATTACACATTTTTTTTTTAATTTAATAAGTACGGCTAAATTTTGAAAACGATCATTTTACCTGCAATAAACAAGTCAACCCACATGTTTTTTTTTTTTTTAATAATATGTGACATTTACTTTTTTTTTTATATCAATTAAACATTTATTTATATTTATTAATTTAAAAAAATATGAATATTAGTTAAAATACTAATCAATACGTTAAAAAACTGAATTTTTTTTTGTGAATAATATTTAAATTAATAAATATTTTTTTAAAAATCTGAAAATAATAGTAATATTTAAAAAATAAAATACCAAGTATATTTATTTCTAAAACAATTAATTATTAAAAATTCAATTAATTAATTTGAAAATGTGAAAAATTATAATATTAATAAAATATCAAATAAATTTATTTCTAAATCAATTAATTAACTTACCTAAATAATTATTAAAAACATAATTAATTTGTCTAATTAGAAAAAATTATAATTACAAAATCAATTAACTTACTCAAATAAATATATGTAAAGTCTAGTATGCACTCGAGTGCATGCTGTGCACCTTAGTCCACGTGCACTTTTCAATTTATTGACTTACACTTTTGGTAAATGGTGTTGCACTTTTCAATTATTACTAAAAATATTATTATACAGTTTAATAATTGAAAAGTGCAACACCATTTACCAAAAAGTGCAGCATAGACTAGGGTGCACAACATGCACTCGAGTCCATAGCAGACCAATCCATAAATATAAAAATGTCAAAAACTCATATTAAATCTTTACAGTTATTTTAATAATTTAAATAAACCCTAAATTCCACAAATATTTTACATAAACTCTAATAAATCTAAAATTATCATCCCTAATAGAAAGATGATGATGATCAATATTTTCTACATTATTTATTAATTTTTTTTTATTGTATAATTTTTTATTTGATATTAACTCCAACAAACTTATTTTTTGTAATACCCACTTTTGATAAATATACTTCAATTTATTGAATTAATTTTTTTTTTGGGGAGGGGTTGAATTTATTTGATTTTTTTTTTGGAATTTAAAATATTTGAGGATTTTTTAATTTATTTAAAATATTTATATATAAATAAGATTTCTTTGACAGCCTAAATATATAAATATATATATATATATATTTTGGAGTTTTAATATTTTAAAGATAAATATTTATATTTATTTGATTATTTTAAAATAAATAAACAATTCTATTACTTATTTTGTAACTATAGATTTTTTTTTTCAAATTAGGTAAGTTGATAAATTTTATTAATTACATTTTTTTCCAATTGGGTAAATTGATGAATTTTATAATAATTAATTAGGTAAATTACTTATTTTTTTAATAATTAATTAAATTAGGAATGAATTTATTTGATTACATATTTTTTTTCATATTATAATAATTCAGATTTTTTGAAAAAAATATTTAGTATTTTAAATATTACTTACAATTTATATTCAGATTTTTTAAAATATTATTTAGTATTTAATTAATATTTATAATTTTTTAAAATTAATAAATATAAATAAGTCTTTAATTAATATAAAAAAATGAGACATATTACAAAAAAAAAAAAAAAGAGAGAGAGAGAGAGAGAGAAATTAAAATTAAAATCCACATTTGCATATTTGGTGATCTGCTATAGTAAAATGGTCATTTTTAAAATTTAAGTATACTTATTGTAGGGTTGGTCTATTATGAACTCGAGTGCATGCTGTGCACCCTAGTCCATGTGCACTTTTTAGTTTACTAACTTACACTTTTTGGTAAATGAGTAATAATTGAAACGTGCAACACCATTACCAAAAAGTGTAAGTCAGTAAACTGAAAAGTGCACATTGACTAGGGTGCACAGCATGCACTCGAGTGCATATTAGACCTTACCCTTATTGTATTGAAGTATTGAAATCAAATTGTGTAATTCATTTGAATCAAATTTAAAATTAGTCCAATTTATTAAATTGAATAATCCTTAATCCCTAAATACTACTCCCTCCATTTTTTTAATAAATGTCACTTTGTCTTTTTTAATATTTTTAAAATAAGTGTCATTCTACATTTTTTTTCACAATTTTACCCTTATACATTATAATTCCTCAATTTTCTTTACCTTGATTTAGGTTTTTTCTTTTTTTAGTCTTAATTTAAAATTGAATTGTCCACTCCAGCCAATTAATTGTTTTCCAAAATATTGTAATTCTTTCCAAAATCATTTAACATTAATGAAGGGTAAAATGGTCCATAAATTATTTTCTTAATCTGTTAAAAATTGTTAGAATGACATTTAATAAAAAATGGAGTGAGTAGTATTTAGGTACACAAACATGAATATTCATATAGGTGAGCTTTTTTGGAAAGGAAATGTCATAACTATATTTACACCTAGTAAAACACATTATTTATAGAGTTTACTTACCCTTTATAGAGTTTATTTATATTTATATAAGTGAGTAGTATTTTCATTAGAACCAACACATATTGACTACCCCTCCCTCGCATAAATGTTTTAATAAAAAATTGGACATACAAAATGTGTAAAGAGTGAAGTATATATGAATAACTATGAGAGTAAGATTTATAAAAGAAAATCATTTTTAAAAAATCCAAACAATTGTGTAATAGACAAATAAAAATTTTTGCAAACAATAGTGGTGCGGAAAGAGTATATTTCGTAATGAAAATAAAATGAAAAAAAAAAAAAAAAGACAAAAAAAAAAGTTGTTAAAAAGGAAGAAAAGGAAGTAGGGGAAATGGTAGAAATGCATATAGTGGAGATCGCCAGATTTAACATGACACGCATTGATATTCACGACAACGTGTCCGTCTTCTCCGCCCGAATGCCATTTAATTCATTCTCCCCTATTTTCACTCTCAGCCATTCCTTAATTTCCCTCTTTCGATCCCTCCATTACTTCTCATGGCTCCCTATCTCGATGACACAACAACAATCACCGCCGCCGCAGCAGGGCTTGAAATGTCGTCCAGAGTCACCGTCGTCGGAAGTGGCAATTGGGGAAGCGTCGCCGCTAAGCTCATTGCTTCCAACACGCCTAGGCTTAATTCTTTCCACGGTAATTATCTACTCTCTTACTCTATTCTGTGTATTACTGTATTCCGTTTCTATTTATTATCGTGATTAATTATGTTTAGTTGATCAATTTCATGGATTGGTCGACCCAATTATCGTTGTCTGGGCATACATTGGCCTAGTGAACAATGTATTTATTATCTCTGGCCTCTGTAGACTCTGTAAATGTTCCATATTATATTTGATGTAACTATTTGTTATCTGTCCTGTAGTTAGGATTAGGAATCATTGTTTATTTTATCAAATTTGCATACAGCATATACACAATTAAACTGTGTATGTTTCTTTTAGTACAACTTTTGGGTGTGCATTGGTATGTGTAGTGTAGTTAATGACATCTGTTGTATAGGCACTTTATATGCTCTAATTATGAGTTTTTTTTTTTTGGATGAATAGATGAGGTGAGGATGTGGGTGTTTGAGGAGACACTGCCATCTGGTGAAAAACTCTCGGAAGTCATCAATCGAACTAATGTACTCTGTTCACTCTGGCTTTTTTACCTTCAATGGTTAATGACACTTGGCCTAATACAAGTTCTTGTTTACTATAGGAGAATGTTAAATATCTACCAGGGATTAAACTTGGTAAAAACGTTGTTGCGGACCCTAGTCTTGAAAATGCAGGTATATATATGTTTGAATACTTGGATTGTCATCTTAGTCGATTGCCAAAAGTTCATTGTATTCCTTCTAATTTTGCTGAATTGGCTATTGAGCAGTGAAAGATGCCAACCTGTTAGTATTTGTGACACCCCATCAGTTCATGGAGGGCATTTGTAAGAGGCTATTGGGGAAGATAAGAGCGGATGCTGAAGCAATCTCACTCATTAAAGGAATGGAAGTCAAGAAGGAAGGTCCATGCATGATCTCGACCCTCATTTCCGAACAGCTCGGAATTAGTTGTTGTGTTTTGATGGGTGCAAACATTGCAAATGAGGTTCTCAGCTGGTTGTTGTATGCTATGCATGATAAATTATTTTAGCACTTTTAACCAAAAAAAATTATGACAAGAAAATTGTAACTTGTGCAGATTGCGTTGGAGAAATTTAGTGAGGCTACCGTTGGTTACAGAAAAGATAAAGAGACTGCAGAGAAATGGGTTCAACTATTCAACACTCCATACTTTGTTATATCAGCTGTGAGTTAACTTTGTTTGTTACCTTCAACTTCTCAATAAGCTTGTTTATTGATTGGGCATGATCACATCACTAAGCATTGCTGCAATTATTTGTTTATATGAAAATATATTCCATCCCACCTGAACTACAGCATACTTTGTACTTACATATTGAACAAATATGAATAGGTCCAAGATGTTGAAGGAGTTGAACTGTGTGGAACACTAAAAAACATAGTGGCTATTGCAGCCGGTATATACTAACTTGTTCTGTTCTTTTCATTTTTATTTCCTTCAATGTTTTTAAAATGTTATAATAATAGATGTGCGTTCTTTATACAGGATTTGTGGATGGGTTGGATATGGGAAACAATACAAAGGTAAGTTGAAGAAAACCTTTCCGAGTTGTAATAAAGTCACGAGTAGCCCTAAATTGCTTGTACAATGAATTACCAGGCTGCAATAATGAGAATTGGTTTGAGAGAAATGAAGGCCTTCTCAAAACTACTTTTCCCTTCTGTCGAAGATAGTACTTTCTTTGAGAGCTGTGGTGTAGCAGATCTAATCACAACCTGCTGTAAGTATAATGGATATGTCATCGTCCTATAATGCATGCATGCCTTTTGTTTTCAAAAGAATAAATAAAGAACGATAAAATTTCTTTCGATTTTCAGTGGGGGGAAGAAACAGGAAGTGTGCCGATGCCTTTGCTAGGAGTGGCGGGAAAAGATCTTTTGATGAGCTCGAAGCTGAGATGCTGCAGGGCCAAAAATTACAGGTTAATATTAGCTAACAAAATTGCAGTTTCAGGAAACGAATACGACTTGTGATTAGAACTTAATTTAGTACAACAACAAAGCCTTTATCCTAACATATGGGGTTGTTATTACATCTCATATTATGATCAGTCAATACACATGTTCTCTGTTTTCTCTGAAGTTATAGATTGTTTAGTCATATTTTCCTTGTGAATGTTCAACTGATCCTCAAAGATTTACAGGGTGTTTCGACTGCAAAAGAAGTTCACGAGGTTTTGAAGGATCGGGGATGGTTAGAGCTTTTCCCCCTCTTCTCAACGGTCCACGAGATCTGCATTGGGCATCTTCCTCCAACAGCCATAGTGGAATACAGTGAACACACTCCTAAATTTTCCCCTGTGGGAGGATCCTGATCAATTATTCTGAACGAATTCGATACAAATTAAGTTTCTGTTTTTTGAATTGCTTACATCTATCTTAGTTATGTGTCTGTGATGCTAATATGTGAAACTGAGTGTACGACCAACAGAGTAAATACTATGCTTATGCGAACCGGCCACTTGATACATAGCTAAAACAAACAACTAGGTTTAAACTCTACATTGTGTGCTCTCTCTTCGATTATCTTTAGATTGTTGTAGCATTGATATCTTTTGCTATTCAGGATAAGGAATGTAGAGGATTGTATACAGTATGTTGTAGCATTGATATCTTTTCCTCTTGTACAGGAGAGATACCATAGGATTTTATTTAAAAATAAATCAAAGGATTGTGAAAATGAGATTAAAAAAAAAAAAAAAAGCAATACTTACGTGAAGTATGCCTAATTATGGTAATTTTAAAAAAAATTGTGAGTCATAATCTCGGATTCAAAAATAGTGACAATATTTTGGTGCTAATATAGTTTTGATCATGTAATAATAAGAACATTTTTAGCCTTATTGTAGCATGTTTTGGCTTAATAGTAACGTGTGTATGGTAAAAACAGGGTTTGTTTAACCGCGATTAGAAAGAAACTTGGCAAAACAATTCAATTAAAAAAAAAGTAATATCTAAAACTGTGACTAGTATTTTTTATAATTTCAAGCAATGGATACGTGACTAATTCTCTAGTATATTAGTAGCTAGAGAGTTTTTATTATTTATATATGTTCAGGTTTTTTGTGAACTTAGATGATGTGTTTTTGAATTGCCAAGACTTTCAAAGCCACAAAGCTTTATATAAAATGCTACTACAAGAAAATTGTCATTATAGTGTGTGATGCAACTTGTAAAGTTGCTTTGATCAATGGAAATGGTGCAATTATTATAAACCAAAACAATTATGAAGGAGTATTACATTAATTATGATCGATCACAGGCATCGTTTACATACAATTTAACATTGGTAATTATGATAATTAAAAGACGTACTTAGACATAATAAATATATAAAGAGGTGATGAAGAATAATAATAATTTAAATGAGATTGATTTGGTTTTGAAGCATTTGAAGAAAGTGTGGTTCCATGGTGACCCAAGCTTCTATATTGTCTCCATTTCTGCTACTTACCAAAACGACACCGTTGTTGGCTGCTATAGCGGGGCAAAACAATGTCGGGGCTCCGAACCCGTAGTCTAGTTGATAAAATGGAAACCTACACCAGCTGCTGAAGGCACACGCCTCCATTTCACCCTCTGAAAACACATTAGCAAACATGTTACGTGAATCATTCATATAAGTATCCCCATTCTGTGATTCTGTAATGTAATCTTCGTCGATTTTTGTTATGGATTTTCTCAACTTGGTCACCAGAGCATCAAATTCTACGACCCCGTCGTCTGCGAATGCCGATGTTGTCATGACGCAGTTGCCGAAAACATGTTCTAGAAGCTCCCCCTTTCTTCCCCTCAGGTTCACGGGGAGAATTGCTGCAAAAGTTTTTGTTTTCCTTGTACAATTTTCTAACATGAATTTCCAGATAAAAGCTGAAACGACTTGCACTCTTGTACGAATATTTGACGAAATCGCTTCTTGTTTAAGAAGTTGTATTTTTTGTTTATCGAACGCCAATATTCTGGTCCTGGTTAGCTTCGTGTCAAGTATGTTTGATGCCCCGACATCCGGGGATTCCCGGGCGGGGAAATACTTGCCCAAATCGAAGCTAACCAGACGGGGAATATAATTATGTGACGATGATCTACATGCAGAAGCCCATGCATCCATAAACATCATAATAGAGTGGCAATCAGCCAACCGATGTGAAAAGCATACCCCAAGAGCTATTCCTCCACAATCAAAAAATGTGACTTGCACGAAAACAAATGGCCAATCTGATTGGTGATCACCTGCATTACATTACGAGGTAATAATATTCGAATGAGATCACCTGTTTCAATTTTAGTGTTTCACGTCTTATTTTACTATATGGATTATTGACATGTGTAATATTAAAAAAATAATACTCCCTCCGTCTCATATTAACTTTCATCACTACTACATATTTGGCCTTGGAGAGCTTTTAGAAGAGCTCTCCAAGTGGGAGCTGTCCAAGCTAAATTGGTGGTACATATATTAAGAAAGTGTACTTAACAGAACGAAAGTGTAATAATGATTGGAGTTTTGAGGGGTAAATATCCAATAAAGAAAAAAATTATTTTTCTTACCTATATGTAAAGTGTAATAATGAGTGGAGTTTTGAGGGGTAAATTTGTAAATTTTTATGTATAAAGTAAATAAATTAGTTGACTTTTGTGTATGTGTGTAGAAAAAGTAATGTTATTTGTGTAAAATTGAGAATATTGTGAGGGTGAAGTTTATGAAGAGTTTTTCATTGTACGGGTGTGACGTACTAAAAAGAAAAGTGTGAAAGTTATTGTTGAACGGAGGGAGTAATGATTTGTGATCAGTACCTGCACTAGGGAGGTAATAATATTGCCCCAGCTTATAATCTTCCACGTGGGCCGCCTTTTAAGGCATCCGCGAGGCGACCGCGAACTCGAGCCTCGACGAACTCAACGCCCGCATCGTTGCAGTCGACGACGGCCTCGTCGTCGGCGTCTACCCGTCCTGCTAACGGATAGAACAAGGTTAAAGTATCGGAGAGAGATTGCTTCAATTGTTTGGATATTTGGACATGGTTTGAATTAGTTAATCCTTTAGATTCATCGGCTTCGTAGAA
This sequence comes from Galeopsis tetrahit, assembly GCA_963675135.1. NCBI lineage: Eukaryota > Viridiplantae > Streptophyta > Magnoliopsida > Lamiales > Lamiaceae > Galeopsis > Galeopsis tetrahit. The sequence continues at coordinate 4,871,084 of OY776120.1, forward strand.
GAAAATGATGGGAATATAGACTTTCAGAATGATTTGGTCTAAGTATGAAAGATTCAACCTTTTTGGATGAATTTCAGAGGAGGGTTTCACAATTTCTCTCGAAATTACTTCCACACCACCTCCCATACTTTCAAAATCTTCCTAAATGAAATTTCTCTTCTTTTTTTAGCAACTACTATTGTGAGCTCTATTTATAAGAACAAAAAAAATATACTCCCTCAATCATCCCGTGATTGTTTACCCACAACATTATTTTTAATTTTTCAAAATTAAAAAAAAAATTGAGAAAATATACAGAGAAAGGGATGTGAGATCATGGGACGTGCGTTGATCAATTAAGAGTCTTCCACGTGAATAGGTAGGTAATATATATATATATATATTATGTCCTTTATATAATTAAGAATTAGTTGTATTGATTTCAAATATCTTCCACGTTTTTATGGGGTTACTACTAGAACATTTTCTTGGTCATTTAATTTTATAATATATTTTTTTACGTGGAAATGAATATTACAAGAAAATTAATTTTTAATGAAATAAATTTTGTTATTATACCTTCTTAGAAGTTTTTATTTAGTGACAAATTGTCATTAATAATCTGTCACTAAAAATTTTTAGTTGAAAAAATAATAAGTTTTGTTACTAAAAATTAATTTTGTTATAGTATAATTTATAATTACAGAATTAAAATTGAAGCGCAAACCAAAAGAACAAATGTTGTAACTTATCGAACAAAAATTTGTACTCCCTCCGTTCCAGGGAAAGTTCCCCATGAGCTCCAGACACGAATGTTAAGAAATACTCCCTCCGTCCAATTTTATTATGCCCACTTCTCCGGGCACGTATTTTAATGAATATTGATTAGTTTATGTATAAAGTAGATAAGTTGGGGGTATGATGAGATATTGTGGGGTCTATTTATAGATAAAGTGATTGTTTATGAATAAAGTAAGTGACAAAGTGGGTAAATAAGTGATGGTAGGAGGGTGAAGATAAAGTAGTATGAATATTATTATTTCCAAAATGGGTATGTGCATAATAAAATTGGACAACCAAGAAAGGAAAGTGGAATAATGAAATTGGACGGAGGGAGTGCTAATATAATAAGTAAATGTATTAGAAATGATGAGATGGAGAAAGAAAATAATACTCCATAATGAATTGTGAGAGAGAATAGTTACCAAATAAATTTACTTATTATATTAGTATTTTTTATTATATTAGTATTTCTTAACATTCGTGTCTGAAGCTCATGAGGAGCTTTCCCTGGGACAGAGGGAGTATTTCTTCTAAAGGGGTGTATTCAATTGAGACTATGTTGGATTTTTTTGAACTTTTAAAATTTGAGGGTATTCAATCCGGATTTTTAAAAGTCTTTCAAAATTTTGAGGTATTCAATACGGATTTTAAAAAGTCTTTAGAATTTTTTAGGTATTCAACAATCTATGGATTTTAATACTCTATGGATTTCGTTGGATTCTCCTTCAAAAATATAAATAAATTTCACTATTCAAAATCTCTTCTAAAAAAGTAGAGATTTTAATGGATTCTCTCAGAAACTCTGAAAGAGAAGAAAGTAGTGTATTTCGAACCACAAAATTATACACAACCTCATAGTTTACAAAATCGAAAAGTTGTCATCTTCCTACTCTTCTTCAAACAAATCTTCCTACTCTTTTTTTAAACAAAATAAAATCTAATATTCTTCACTACCATTATTATTATCGTGAAAACTGTATTTTAAAACTATATTTTTTCTTTAAAAATTATAAGTAATCGACGTCAACTCCCATTACGTGGTGTTCGATATCATCTATTTGGTGGTCAAGGTCGTCACTCCAGAAATGCAATTATTCAATCTTTCTTCTTCCTCATGCATGATTAAGAAATGACAAGCAGAGTTAGTACTTTGAGAACCAGTATTGCTAATAACAATGAAGATATATTTTTGATATTTTTTCTAAATAATTTAGATAATTTTTTTTATATACAAGTGTGTTCGATATACGTTTGTATGAATAGTTTTAGGGGCGTAGTTTATGAAAATTCATTTAAATAAATAAAAAAAATGTGTATTTCACAATCCTGTCAAATCTATGAAAATCCATATAAATCAATAAAAAAGTCAGTCAAACTCTGCATAGAGTCTATGAATTTTCTAAATCCACTGACTTTTTAAAGTCCAAAAAAATCAAACAGAATCTCAATTGAATACACCCTCGTAAAAGTATTAGTATAACTTTTAAAGAAGTATGTAGGATTATGTGCGTGCAAATCTCTATAAATGATTTTCTAATTTATAATTGGATGTAGCACCAATTTCACAATATTGATTTTTCCCTTTCTTTTAACACGTGTGAGAAATAAAGCTAGATTTTTTAATATTGATCGTGTTGCACATACATAATTCGATATCTGCAGCGAATCAAATTCACAGAAATCAATGTTAAAAAAAATAAAATTAACAAAGACTTTTATGATATTTAAATTTATACTCCTTTTTTTTAATAAATTATATTTTAACATTTTTCTTTTGTACACCATTAAATGATGTTTTAAATTTTTTTACACTGTCTATTCCAATTATGCTCTTCCTTTAATTTTAGAAATTCTCCTAATTTCTAACTTACTTTTATTAACTATGTATATTAGAGAATTAATGTGATTAAATTTTTTTATTATTATTTAAAAGTATACTTGTCAATACACACCTTTTCTTAATTTTAACAAATTTCACGAAAATATAATTTATTATTATCTAAATCTTATTTTAAATAAATATCACAGTCAAAGATGGTAGCAAATCTTAGCCGTATCATATCATATACCCCACAACCACACTTTTTATTTAAATGAATGATCATTTACCTATTAAAATGGTAGCAAATCTTAGCCGTATCATATCATATACCCCACAACCACACTTTTTATTTAAATGAATGATCATTTACCTATTAAAAATTTAAAATTGATCCGGATGGGTGCACAACAATGATGATAGACAACTGTTTTGTTCAATTTTTAATATTAATTATATATTAATTAATTTTTCTATTATTCATTTTTTTTTCTTTTTAGTTTATAAGAAAAAATATTTGTACTTTAAACTTTTTTTCCATTTCCATTTCCCCTATAACATTAATTTTATTTCCTTTCCTTTTCGGTGAAAGAAAAAATATATGTATTTAGTCTTTACTTTAAAAAATTAAATGAGAGATTGGATTATTTATTTTTAAATATAATGTAGAGAATAATTTTTTTTAATTGTATATTGAATTTATAAAATATTTTTACATTAAAAATATAAGTATAATTTAAATTGATTATTCTTTTAATATTAATTGTATATGTATATTTCTTTATTTATTTGTTTTTTTAATTTTAATTTTATATGTATATTTATTTGAATTTTTTTAAATTCATTTAATTTATTTATTTCACGTATATTAAATTATAATTTTTAATTTTGTAAATGTTTTTTTTGTTAGTTTCTAAATTGTATATTTATTCAATTTTGACTCATTTAATGAATTTCTTTTACCTATATAATTAATTGATTAATTTGTAACTTTTTAAAAACATAATTTTTATTTTAAAACTATACATTGCGTGCTCTCTCTTCGATTATCTGTAGATTGTTGTAGCATTGATATCTTTTGCTATTCAGGATAAGGAATATAGGGGATTGTATATGCTGTATCATTGATATCTTTTCCTCTCTTACAGGAGAGATACACAAGGATTTTATTTAAAAATAAATCAAAGGATTGTGAAAATGAGAAAAAAAAAAAAAAAAAAAGCAATACTTACGTGTAGTATGTCTAATTAAGGTAGTTTTTTTTAAATTGTGAGTCATAATCTCGAATTCGGGTCGTTCAAAAAATTTACAGATTGTAAACAAGTAGTTTATTATATGATCAAAATATTGTAACTACAGAGCTAAAGTATTGCTACAAGCTAGGATGTCTTAAAAATATTCTAGTAAATTTGTCCAAAAAGTTAAGTGTCTATAATATTTTTGAACTTGTAACAGTACAATTTTAACCGTGAAAATATTTTAGTTTTGTACTAACATAGTTTTGATCATATAGTAGCATGACATTTTTAGCCTTGTCGCGTATAAATTGGATATTTATAGAATTTATTAAGCATTTTCTAATATAAGAGAAATTTGATTAGTCATTAATTATTTCCTATATAATAGAGAATATACAATAAATTTGAATTTAAATTTGTCATTTGTTTTGCTAGAAAAAAAAGTTTGTCATTAGTTATTAATCATTATTGTGATTAGTCATTAGATAATATTCAGATTTTTTACCAAATTTATAGAAAAAATAAATAAAGATATACTAATCAATTTTTAACTTTTGATACATATTTTAGAAATTGAATAAATATGGTAGGATATGAATATTGAATTTCTATTATATAGGAAATATATTATATGATATGGAAATTTATTTGAAAATAAATTTGACCATTTCGTTCATTTTTTAAATTATTGTGATTAGTCATTAATTATTTTTTTAAATAATAAGCATATTTATACATATCCAATATTTAATTAATAGTAATAAATAATTGTTATAATAGAAGAAATGCTTCAAAATTAATAATTGTTGTGCGGATTTTAAAGAAGATCATAAAATTTTCGGTGCTCAAACTTCGGCTTTTTGTAAATTAGATTTTGACTCTGTCCAAATATTCGTATATTAGAGATTTTTTAAATTAATTTAAATCTATATTAGTATAATTTATTTCAAAATATAATTAATGTAATAGATAAAGGAAATAATTATCAATTTTTTATTTGGGCCAAATACTTGTATGCATGCAAGTGTATGATGCATACCTCCTCAATTTCATTTTTTTTTTAAATTCAAATTATCTACACCCATTCATATAATTAGTTCACCTTCCAAATTATTTTTTACTATAATTATCTGCACTTACACATTTAATGAATTCACCCCCAAATCATTTTTTACCAAAGTTATATGCACTCACTTATTTTATGAGTTCACCCCCAAATCATTTTTTTACCACGGTTATTTGCACCCGCTCATTTTATGAGTTCACCCCCAAATTTTTTTTACCACGGTTATATGTACTCGCTCATTTTATGAGTTCACCCCCAAATCATTTTTTACCACGGTTATCTGCACCCACTCATTTTATGAGTTCACTCCCAAATTATTATTTTATCACAATTATCTGTACCCACTCATTTTATGAGTTCACCCCAAAATATTTTTTAAAAAATAATCACATTTAAAAAAAATATATTATCTTTTTATTAATTTACACAAAATATAATAAAATAAACTCTAATTTATATATTTACAATATATAAACGAGTTATTATCGAGTTACCGTCGATTCACCACCAAGTAACCCATACTTTTTAAAAAAATTTTGTAAAAATGTAATTAATAAAAAACTATCGAAATTAGCCACAAATCTCGATTTTTTTCTTTTTAATTTTTTCCCCTCCTCTTTTCCTTTTTTCTTCCCATTTTCATTTTTTTTTTCAAATTTTTTATTTCTTCCATTTTTTTTTCTTTTACTTTTTTTTTCAGCCTTTCTTTTTCATTTTTTTCATGTGTATTTTTTTAATCTTAATACAAAATAATATTATAGGTATGATTTTATTATATTCTATCGGCGGTGCACCTGAATTTCAATTTTAATTTGATGAGTAAATGACCTGTCGAAAATCCATGTCGGTCGGTGGGTGACCCAGCCACCACCATATCTGACCACCCATTCGACGGCGACGACGGCGACGGCGCTTCCGTCCCGACCGCTTAAGCCCCCTCCTCAAATCACAATCATGATTCTTCAATTCCATGACAATCGACATCATCTTCCATCTCGACCACGATCCATGGCAGTAAAAAACATCTGCTAATTTCGACCACCGACGCGACTGCTTCGATCAATCTCCTTTGTGTTCGCGATTCATGAGCTTCTCCGGCATCAATGGCACTCGCCTACAACACTCACTTTGCTCTCGTTGTTCGTATTTGTCCAAATTGAAGCTACATTGCTTCGTCTTCTTTATCATGCTCCTGCGCAGCCTCTTCCTCCAGTTGACAACGGTCCGACAGAGGACTGTGAGTATGTTGTCGATGGATCTCTGATCAGTCGGCACTCAGAGCCGGTGAGCTTGTCGATGAAATCTCAGGCGGTGACTGCTGACCTAGGGTGCCCTTCTATTTGGCTAGGGTTCTCTTCAATTGGGCTTGGTAATATGCATCCCCTATTTTCTTCAGTGCACCATTGTCTACACTCCCTCCACTTTTTTATGGTATTATTGTTAGTGGTATTGGTATTACTAGTTATTGATTGTGATATTACTATTAATACACTATGGAATTAATATTAATGATTATTGATTACAGTATTATTGATTATTAATTGTGGTATTAGTATTATTGATTATTAATTGTGGTATTATTGGTTATTGTTTGTGGTATTACTGATTGTGTGGAATTATTTGTTTGTGGTATTACTGCTTATTATTATTGTTTATGTTATTATATATTATTGTTTATGGTATCACTAATAATTGTTTTTGGTATTACTAAATATAATTTGATTTGTGAAATTATTTGTTATTGTATAAGATATTAATGATCAATGTTTATGGTATTACTAATTACTGTTCATTCCTTCATGGTATTACTGATAATTATTTTTTGGTATTACTTTATATAATTAGATGTGTGAAATTATTTGTTATTGTATAAAATTTTACTAATTAATATTAATGGTATTACAGATTATTGTCCGTGGTATTACTAATAATTGTTCTTGGTATTATTGAATATAATTAGATGTGTGCAATTATTTATTTTTTTATAAGATATTACTGATTATTATTAATGGTATTACTGATTATGATTTATGGTATTACTGGTTATTACTTATTGTACTAGCGACTATAATAAAATTATATATATAATATTATTTTATATTAAATTTTTTAAAAATACTAAACAAAAAAAAAAAAAGAAAAAAAAAGCAGGAAAAAAATGAAGAAATAAGAAGTTTGAAATAAAAACTGAAAATTGAAAAAAAAAAAATTGAGATTTGTGACTAATTTCAATTGTTTTTTTCAATTATGTTTTTACGATTTTATTTTTAAAAATATGGGTGATTTAGTGGTGAATCGACGATAACTCAGCTGCAAATTGTAAATGTATAAATTAAGGTTGATTTTATTATATTTTGTGTAAATCAATAAAAAGATAATATAGTTTTTTAAATATAATTATTTAAAAAAATATTTGGGGGTAAACTCATAAAATGAGCGGGTGCAAATAATTTGGGGGTGAACTCATAAAGTGAGTGGGTGCAGATAATTGTAGTATAAATATAATTTGGGGGTGAACTCATAAAATGAGCGGGTGTAGATAATTGTGGTAAAAAAATAATTTGGGGGTGAACTCATAAAATGAGCGGGTGTAGTTGTAAAACAATGATTTGGAGGTGAATTCATAAAATGAGTGGGTGCAGCCGTGCAGATAACTGTGGTAAAAAGAATTGGGTAAAAAAAATTGGGGTGAACTTAAAAAAATAACGGGTACAGATAATCTCCTGGCCCATATTCTATTTTGGTGATGTATGCATGGTACATGCAAGGGCACACAAGTGTGACCCTTTATTTGGACACAAAATTTAGCATAATTAAAATAATTAAATATACAACAATTAATTAAATTAATTCTAATAATATTACTTGGTCAACATTAAATAAATTTTAAATTTAGATATTTATTTAGGGGGTGTTTACTTTGGGATTTGGGTGGTTTTAAAAACCGGGTTTTTGAAATCCTGTTTTTTTAAATCTCGATAAATAGTACTAATATGAGTGTTTCTTTTGGGTTTTGGAATAGTGAAGGATTTAACTTTATGTCAAATCAAGTTTTAAGATTGAATGATTTTGTATTATTATATTATTGTTTGATAATATTATACTCCCTGTGTCCAATTTCATTATTCCCATTTTCCTTTTTTGGTTGTCCAATTTTATTATGCTCATACCTTTTTTGGAAACAATATTATTCATACTACTTTATCTCCACCCTCCTACCATCACTTATTGACCCTCTTTGTCATTCACTTTATTCATAAACAATCATTTATTTACAAATGGACCCCACAATACCCTATCATACCCTCAACTTATCTACTTTATGAATAAACTAATCAATATTCATTAAAATTCGTGCCCGGAGAAGCGGGCATAATAAAATTGGACGGAGGGAGTAATAATTAGTTTAGTGTGTAATGATTAAATGTATTATATTATTATATTATTGTTGAGAAATAATATAATGATTGGAGTAATATTATATATATATAACTTTATGTCAAATCAATATGTTTGATAGGAGTGGTTTTCAGTGGATTTTGAAAATCGATTTTTAAATTCTAAAGTAAAACGAGTTTTGAATTTTGAAATTCAAAACCTGATTTTTAAAACCAAAAGTATGTTTCCTAATATAAGGAAAATTCAAATTTCTATGTATCACGTTTTAAGATTTTTTTCAATTGAATTTATCATTATAATCTCATATCATAACAATATAACCAAAAGATCAGTCTTGAATATAATCTTATTAGTAAAACTGTGGTAAAAAAAAAAAGGTCGGATCGGAGCTACAAAAATATGGTCCCCAACCATGATAAAAAGGTAGATTTACATAAGCCAAAGAAATTGAAGGCATTTAATTCTGTCATTAGCTACCAACAATTTTGGAAATGCAGAAATAGGCACACTAACAATCTACAGTAATTCTACTAACCTTTCTCAATAAGGCCATTTTCTGATTCAAATTCGAGTGATCCAAAATTGCGACATAGAAAGCCAAATATACCAAGTCATTCATATTTAAAAATCATCACAATAGACTATGCGTTTTCGAGGGATATTTTTTTCGATCTACAAAACAAAAAACTTTAGAAATCTGCCAAACGAAACCGGCAATCGGTGGGCAACAACATGGAGTAAACTTAAAAATTAAGAAAATAATTAGATGAAAATAATAAAAAGTCGAAATAAAACGTAAATAATTTGATCTCTGCGAATGACTATTGAGTCTGCGACGGCTATGGCGTTGGGTTTTTGAAGTACGAACACCATGCTCGTAAGCGGAAATTTAAAATTATAATTAAAGCGTTAAATAATCCTCGTCTAGGAACTTGTGATCCAGATTGAAATTCTCTAAAAGAATTCGCTAGGAGAATTCTATAGAGAGAATCGGAAAAATATTATGAGTGATAAATTGTCTAACCCTAGAGGTATTTATATAGTAAAAAAAAACCATATCTGTGCACATGGGCTTGAGCCCAAGTATATATTTTACCATATTTATGATATATCTAATATATCATCTTATTAATTAAATAAGTTATAATTTTATCAAATAGAATTATTCTATATTTCTCCATAAATTAAATATCTTGATCAAATCAAATAATTAATTCATCCAACTTTAATTCGTAAATTAAGACTACTTGTTGTGTGACATACCCTCACATATCAAGCGATTAGTCAAACTAACGGTCTTAGCAGAACCCTAGACAATGAACCAGACAATCTCAATATGTGAGGTACGTTGCGAGGAAATAACAACAACCTGTAATGTGAAGCTCACACTGATATGATCCTTTCATTCACGAATACTCTGATTAAATCTAGAACATGATGATGTGTCTGAACGTTAGAACATGATGATGTGTCTATTCAAATAATTTAATCACGTTATCTCATTCTACTAATTGATCACATTGTCGCATTTGAACACCATTCCAAATGTGATGTGCATTGGCCAATGACTAACGATCCAATTAGTTATGAGAAGACGAGTATTCTCTCTAAATCTATTTGAGGAATGAATCATATTCTTGGATGAACTACCGCGCACATGTACTTTATGGTGTGCTCAACACATGCCTAATCTACCCCGTTAGGAGTGCAAGCGTCGGTCATGGTCAAAGCCCATCACGCCATACATGTCGCGGGTATTGACCTCAAGTCGAAGGACATTACATTGCTCCACAAATCGATATTCCCGTAGACACGTAAATAGAATACACCAAACGGTTTCTCGATTGGGCAAGCCAATACTTTCAAAGTATCCATGCATCTATCATGAGATACCTAGTATCTCGTAGTTGTGAGAACCACTACATCCTCTAAGGATATGATGCAGATCGCACACCAATCTCAATCGCATCATCGATATCCCAATCTCGATGATCCTTGATTGGGGATACTTTAAGAACCATGATATAGTCAATCGAGATCTCAAATCTCAATGACATCATTGGTTCATGGGAACACATATAAGAATAAATGCAAACAATCAAACATAACATTATATAAATGTATCACCGAATATTATTACTAACGTCAATAATACTTAAATAACTAAATATGATCAAGTACAATGTCCTTATAATGATTGTCTCTGGTACATATATACTAACATATGGAAGATTGGCGAAGAAATAGGCCAATTGAATTGTAGCAAATGACAACTCAAGATATAAAGATTAAGATATTCAAAATCAATATTCGCATTTAAAAAATAAGATTAAAAGAATTTTTTATAAAAGTGAAATTAATAAAAAAAAAGAGATTTTAAAATAGAATGATTTTAGAAGAAAAGATAAGATTAAAATAATTTTTTATAAAAGTGAAATTAATAAGAAAAAATAGATTTTAAAACAGAATGATTTTAAAAGAGAGAGAATGAAATAGACCAATCAAATTGTGACAAATGACACATAAAATGTTTACAAATATATGATATATATATATATATTAAAATGTATATGTGACTAATCCCTAGTAGAGAGTTTTTTATTTGTGTTTAATTTTTTTTGTGAGGTTAGATAATGTGTTTAAACGAAAAAAGCTTGTGTGGTCGTGCCCGAGCTGCCAAGCACCTCCCTTGGATGCACCAAGGTCGGCGGTTTAGTTTCTAGGGATGGCATGATCTGCCCCAAGGTCGACCCGCCCTGCTCTGAGAGGTTTAGATCCGCACTGCCCTGCCCCATTCTTAAAACAGGGCAAATCTGCCCCGCCCCGCACGCAGGGCAGGGCATGCATGGATCCATGTATTATAAAAATCTGCCCTGCCCTGCCTTGCCCTGCCCTGAATATAAAAAAAATATTATATTAATATATATATATATATTATTTAATTATGACCACTATTCCACTAACCCTAATTTAACTTACTCATCCCGCCGCTCACTCTTTCACTGTCTTCAAATCATAATTTCACAAAACACATTTGTTTGCTGTTAAGTATTTTGGGTATGATTCTCTGTAAAAAAAAAAAAAAAAAAGTATTTTGGATATGATTTAGTGAATTTCTAATGTTTAATTTTAATGTTTAATTTAGTTGTGGATTTTTAATATTTATTTTATTGTTTAATTTAATTTAATCTGCATGTTTTACTTGGACTTTTGGAGTGCATGGAGTAGGGCAGGGCAATGACTTGCACAGGGCAGGGCAGGGCACGAAATGTTGCCCCGCAGCAGGTCGCAGGGCAGGGCAGATACTTATGAACGCAGGGCAGATTTGGATATTTAACTATCTGCCCTGCTCTGCCCCATTGCCATCCCTATTAGTTCCCACAACCAGCAAAAATTGTTGTTTGAATTGTCAAGGCTTTCAAAGCCTTATATAAAATGCTACAACAATAAAATTGACATTTAATAATGTAAGAAGAGAAGACCAGACCAGTAGAGTAAATTAGATGAGTGGAACTCATCTAATGATCAACTGAGTATGATCAGTTGAGGTCTTATCAGCTGAGTAAGTAAGATCAGCTGAGTAAGCCAACCACAGCTGAGACGAAGTCTGTCTGACTAACCAGACAAGTCTACACAGGTGAGGAAGCAATCAAGCCAAGTGTCGATCAGAAGAGATGACTAAGATCAGCTGATTAAAACAGCAGAGTCGAAGGTCATTTGAATCAAGCATAGTATTGTCACATCAGAGCTGACGTGGACCTATCGGGCGACGACAACAGACACCAAGATTCTGACAAGGCACAAAGATCAATAACATCTACCTAGAGATTGATGTTCCTGAAATAGTGGGATTTGCTTGTTACTTTTCAACGGTAACATTCAAGCAAATCACACTATAAATACTGAGTTCAAATCATAACTCAAGTGATGCGTGAGGGTGATGCTAAGGCCGAGCAAAATGTTCTAAGTCCAGAAAATCAGAAGAGCTCAAGAACACCAGATCAGAAGACATCAAGCAAGCATCTTTATACCCACACCCCTAGTGAGTGAACTCATGATATATCTATGACAGCATAGTCTTATACACATTCCATGCTTAGAAGAGAAATTCTAAATCCTAGCTTTAGGCTAACTCAAATTGTAAGAGAATTTCTCATACTTAGTAATCCTCGAGTCCTCCCTTCTATACATCCATTTAGAAGATAGGTCGAGGTATTCACACTAGGTACAATCAAGAAGAAGACCACTGTAAAGGTTATTGTTACCTCACCAACAAGTATATCCGTATCCTCAGAGAGTAGTTGAGGATCTTGATCAACCATCATCCTCTTGGGATGTTCAAGTGTTCGAGGAGGCTAATATCACATAATGAGATGTGAGAGTAGATGTAGGATATTAAGATCCGAACCACTATAAATACTTGTGTTCTTTATTGTTTTAACATGCATATTACATAACATATGTTTAAAGGAAAATGTCTTATATCAGCTGACACCAAGTTAGCTGATATACTCATTTGTTTTGCTATTCGAAAGTTCATAATCAAAAGACACCAAGTCTTCTGATATCATAAAATGTGTTTATGCATGAAATAATTTTTTTTTAAATTTCCATGAGTATATAGACGAGTATAATCTTTCTAAAATGGGCACACTACAAATTATGCACACGCTTCTCTATGAGCTGATCTAATCAGTAGACTAGTTAGTTCTAGACTCCTAATAAATCAGTTGGCTAAGTCATTTGTTAGAAGAGTTAGTTTTGTTTTCTACACTTAAACTATATCATATGACATCAAGTCATCTGATCTTTCAGGAACTCGTTTGATGTATACCCCATAAAAAGGGACCATCACCATAGTGACTGGTTCATGTATTTTACAACTCTAAAATACACAACCGCAAGTATACGGCGTATATCGTAGTGGAGTAAGTACAAGGTCGATCCCACAGGGATGTGGAGTGTAAAAGTGGAGTTTGTTGATCTAGTTCTAAATAGACGTGATTGAAGTTTGAGTGTTTGGTTACCCTAAATTGCCTACCAAGTGCCACAAGTAAACAATAAGAGAGTAATGGATAAAATTGATCAAGTAAAGCTCATGCGAATCACGAAAACGAAAGAAATACGATTAAAACTCAAATAAGAGAAGAGAGGTTCCAAAACATATGCCACACTAAGGGGTCAATTTATGATTAAAGGCCTATTTAAGTGGTAATGTGGTTATTACTATAGGGTTGATCACTAAATAATGAATTAAAAGTTCTTTCGATCCAATTAATTCAAGAGAAATATCACCCAAACTAGTATCTCTACATAGCATGCATAATAAATCCCAAAAAGGCTACTAAGATCATCTAGCTAATACCCTCCCAACAATTGATCCTCGAGCTCACAATAAATTGAGTCGAATGCTTAAATACGATTAATGAAAAATATTTCTCAATCCAATTTCAATTAATAATAAATCAAACATATTATCATGGCCATTGTCAACATGTCTTGCAATGAAAGTTAAGCATTCAAATAGAAATAAACACCACAACCACCAAATAAACAAGAATTAATTCATAAACATCATCCAAAGTGTAAACATAACCCTAGAACCAAAAGTGTTCTAGCCAATCAACAACATAATCACAATACTACAAAGTTTGATGATCAAAGCAAATAAAAGTAAAAGAAAGAGAAAGTTTAGTCTATGGAATGGTGGAGAATGGAATTCTCAAGCTCTTTATTGCATCCTTGCTCAAATTGATGAAGAATTGAAGAAGCTGATGAAGATTCACCCCAAATGTGTGTTTGTGTGTTAAGACTTCTTGTGTAGGAGGTAAATGTCTTTGAATTTCAAGAAAAGGGGTATTTATAGTGTTGGGGTAGGGTTTAGGGGTAAAATTTGCACTTAGGCCCCTAAAAAATGGCTAAAAATCACAAATGGCACCGAGTTTGGAGGTGGCCCGGCCGGGCGGGGTGTTGGTTGAAATTTTGGTTGGTCGAACAACAGTGGCCCGGCCGGGTGAGTGATGCCGCCCGGCCGGGCGGAAGTTTCGTAATGGGGCGCATATGTTGGGTTGCTCGGCCACCGGGCCGGGCCAATCTTTCGACTTGGCCTCTTTCGTCCTCCGTCTTCGTCCCTCCGTATCTTGAGCTTCCAGCCTCCAATTGACTCGATTCTTTTTTCCATTATACTCCATTTTTCGAGACGAATCCAACGGTGTAATCCTCTCTTTGGTCCAGTGAATTGTGTTAGGTGTTTTGATCCCAAAATCCTTCGTTTTTCCTACAAAATCGACAAAACACCACCTTTCTCTTATTTTGACCAAAACAATCATAATCAACCTATAAATAAATGAAATCACAATCGAAATGTGCTTCACATGTGCATAAAAAACATGTAAATTCCACCCGAATCAGTGACCCAAGCTTCTATATTGTCTCCATTTCTGCTACTTACCAAAACGACACTGTTGTTGGCTGCTATAGCGGGGCAAAACAATGTCGGGGCTCCGAACCCGTAGTCTAGTTGATAAAATGGAAACCTACACCAGCTGGTGAAGGCACACGCCTCCATTTCACCCTCTGAAAACACATTAGAAAACATGTTACGTGAATTATTTATATAAGTACTATTCCCAGTCTGTGATTCTGTAATGTAATCATGGTCGATTTTTGTTATGGATTTTCTCAACTTGGTCACCAGAGCATCAAATTGTACGACCCCGTCGTCTGCGAATGTCGATGTTGTCATGACACAGTTGCCGAAAACATTTTGTAGAAACACCCCATTTCTTCCCCTCAAGTTCACCGCGAGAATTGCTGTAAAGGTTTTTGTTTTCCTTGTACAATTTTCTAACATGAATTTCCAGATAAAAGCTCAAACGACTTGCACTCTTGCAGGAATATTTGGCGAAATCGCCATCTTGTATGAGAAGTGCTATTTTTTTGCTTATTGAACGCCAATATTCTGGTCCTGGTTAGCTTCGTGTCAAGTATGTTTGATGCCCCGACATTCGGGGATTCTCAGACATGAAAGTACTTGCCCAAATCGAAGCTAACCAGATGAAAAATATAATTATGTGACGATGATCTACATGCAGAAGCCCATGCATCCATAAACATCACAATAGAGTGGTAATCAGCCAAAAGATGTGAAAAGCATAATCCAAGAGCTATTCTGATTGGTCACAGGTAATAATATTGCTCCAACTTTTAATCTTCCACGTTTAGGCCGCCTTTTAAGGCATCCGCGAGGCGACCACGAACTCGAGCCTCGACAAACTCAATGCCCGCATCATTGAAGTCAACGACGACCTCGTCGTCGGCATCCACCCATCTGGCTAACAAATATAACAAGGTTAAAGTATCAGAGTGCGATTGATTCAACTGTTTGGATATTTGGACATGGTTTGAAGTAGTTAATCCTTTAAATTCATCGGCTTCGTAGAAGAAGATAATGGGAAGATAGAGTTTCAGAATTATTTGGTCTAAGTATGAAAGATTCATCTTTTTTGGATGAATTGGAATATTTTTAGAGAGGGGGGAGAGCTTCTCTCTCTAGAGAGTAGCTTCTCCCCCACTCCACCGGTGTCCTTCGTTCGCCGTCGCAGATCCTCCGTCCCCGTTGCAGATCTTCCGTTTTAGTCGTTGTCTTACTGTTTTCGTCACCACCGATTCGCCGCCGGCGTCATCTGCTCTAATCTCTTTCGGTTTTTGAGCCAGATCTGATATGTAGATCTTTAGATCTCTATGTAGATCTTTAGATCTACTGGGTTTTATCCGGATAGCTCTCATCGCCGCTGCCTCCACCGCCGCCGTTGCTGCCTCCGCCGCCGCTCAGCTCTGTTTTCTCTTTTCTGTTTTTTTATGTAGTTTTTCTTCGTTTGTTGGTTGGGATCAACATAGAAACTACTCCTAACGGAGCCACGGTGACCGTTTGGGTATTTCTTTGTTGATCTTGTTTACTGTTTTTCTAGGTAGTATTTGGTGCTTGTCTAGTTTAGTTTTTTTTATGCTGTTTGTTTGGTTTCGTGTGCGCCTTGTGCGTCTGTGGACTCTTTTTTTATGGTTGGGCTCCTTGAGTTGTACTCGGGAGCCCAGGTGCTCTGGTACTATTGAATCGGGTACTCGGTGGAAATTTGTCTGATTATTTTGTTTCCTATTCTTGATACGAGAACACCTTAGTGTGGGGTTGACTCGATTAAAGATTGGAGATCTGGGACACCTGTTAAAGGCAAAGGAAAACTCATCTTTCCTCTTCACACGATTGGAGTGGACGGCGATATCCGTTTGATTTGAAGATCAAGATCTTAGGCTCGTGATTTGTAACTTTATTTTATGATCTTGTAAACCTCCCATAAAAAAAGTTGCTCTTATTTCGATTACGAAAAAAAAAAAAATTTGGATGAATTTCTGATGATGGTTTCACAATTTCTCTCGAAATTACTTGATTTATAAGAAAAAAAAATCCCTCAATCCATCCCTTACTATTTACACATTTTTTTATTGGGACATTTCAAAATTTCTTGCACACTTCTAAATTATTTATAAAATTAATATTTTCACAACATTATTTTATTTTTAAAATAATTCTAAGGAGTTGGCCTAGTGGTAGAGGCTTAGGACTTAGAGGTATGCTCCTCTCTTGGTCACAGGTTCTCGAGCCCTCTAAGGTGCAAACAATTTTTATAGGACCGTTTTTTCAATTTCACTTTTTATGTTCACTTAATTCACTTGATGTTCTATTTTAAAGGATTTTTAACATGTGTCATCTTTGCTATTATAAAATTTTAATTATTTTTTAACATGATAAATGTCAATAAATTAGAGAGTAGAACACAAAATGAAGCACAAAAAAATAATATAGATGAACTCATACCACAACCTCTACCCAAATTTTTTAATGCATTGAATTATATATTTATGTACTAATTCATTGTGATCTTGCCTTATTTTATTATTTTATTATTTTGCATTTAAATTTATTTTTAATTATTGACAATTATTTATATTCTGTCTGTTTCACATTGTTTGTCTTCTTTAACTTAAATTTTATTTTAAAATATTATTGTATCTTTTATACACCATTTTTATGATAATTGAAGTAACTTATTTTTCATTTCTTTTTTTCCCTTATTTTTTTCTTCCCTTTCATAATAATGAAGGTAAATTTGTAAAACATATGTTTTTTCATTTTATACTAAACAACACGAACCAATTGTTAGAAGTGTTTGTTCTTAGAATTTATTTCGGCTTATTAGAATTTGAGTGAATTGTTTAAATTATTTACAACTATTATATTAATTAAAATAGAAAATAATAAAAGAATACAATATTCATATATGCATATGGAATATGTATTTCTCCTGCAATACTCTCCCTTGTCATTGACTTAATTGAACAATTGTTAAAAGTGTTTGTTCTTAATTTAATTGTGCATTTAAAAAAAAACAAAAAAAACAATTTTTTCCTTTTAACTATCTTTCGAAAAATTTAATATTACACCCCCGTGTTATTACTTTTTTTATATAATAATATCTTTTTTTTTATTATTATTATTCATTTCAATTGACAATCAATTGTTCCTTTAAATACCAATAAACAACTCATATCTTAAAATTTGTGCAAACAATAAATGTCAGATTGAATGATTGATGGAGGAAGTATAATATACTTCTTTCGTCCTATTATAAACTTCTCACTTATTTATTTTGAACGTCTGTTATAAGATTATTATCTTTTTCTTAAATGACAAATTATTATCTCTCGATCTATGTATCATAGTAATTATAAATATTTAAAAAAAATAAAAAAAATAAAAAGAATGAAAGTTTACTTTAAATACGAGATCCTTATGCTCATTTTTTAGAAATTAGAAGATCGAGAAAGGGAGGCGAGATCCATGGGACGTGCGGTGTTCAATTAATGGAGATGGAGCTTAATATTGGGAATATATGTTATATATATTTTTATTGTATTTAATTAGTTTATTAGGTTTACTATTTCTTTGTATATCTTGTCCCATATTGTTTAGTTAATCTAAATAGGCAAACGCTTCAATTACTCGATCCTTACTTCCTTTTTTTTTTTTTTCGGATCCTCCATAATTGTGGGATTCTCTCCCACCAAACCCTAGCCGCCTCACGCGTCTAAAGCACGAACGTCGCCTCACGCGATCGTGCTCATACAGCCTCTTCGGCCGACATCCCTGCTGCGTCCTCATGTCAACAAATCTGACAACCCTAGACGTCAATATTGGCCTCTCGGCATCTCGTCTATCATCATCCTCTGCTCCTCGATGGTCGATTGCCCGTCCTCGTTCCTCGCGTGTGCCCTCTCCCCAACATTCCTCGAGCCGACCTGCTTGCCCCCACCAACAGCCGAGTCGCCACACTGCTCGGCCATACCTCAGCAAGTGTCAGTTATGTGGCACTCCTGGCCACTCAGCTCGATACTGCACAGAGTTCAGCTCCCACGCATCCTCGACTGCTCCTGTTCGGCAGCCAGCCCTATCAGCCTTCTTCTCGCCCTCGGCTCACACGGTCGAATCGACCCCCACATCCCCTGGATGGATCCTTGACTCCGGGGCTTCACACTATATCACCGCTAACCTGGCCAATCTCTCATCCTACACTCCTTACAATGGACATAATAGTGTTGTTGTTGGTGATAGAACTCCACTGTCTATCACCCATACTGGCTGTCTCACCTTCCCTAACTTTAAATCCCTTATGTTTTTAAATGTATTAATTGTGCCTTCCATGACAAAGAACTTGATTTCAGTTTCTTAGTTGTGCAAACAAAATAATGTTGTGGTTGTGTTTTCTGCCTTTGATTTTCAGGTGAAGGATTGTCGTACGGGGGGAACTCTGCTTCAGGGTCAACGCGTTAATGGGTTGTACGTGTGGCCTGCTGTCTTGTGCTCTTCACCTCCACATGCCCTTACCCTGGATCAGCCTTCTTCTCGCCCTCGGCTCACACGGTCGAATCGACCCCCACATCCCCTGGATGGATCCTTGACTCCGGGGCTTCACACTATATCACCGCTAACCTGGCCAATCTCTCATCCTACACTCCTTACAGTGGACATAATAGTGTTGTTGTTGGTGATAGAACTCCACTGTCTATCACCCATACTGGCTGTCTCACCTTCCCTAACTTTAAATCCCTTATGTTTTTAAATGTATTAATTGTGCCTTCCATGACAAAGAACTTGATTTCAGTTTCTTAGTTGTGCAAACAAAATAATGTTGTGGTTGTGTTTTCTGCCTTTGATTTTCAGGTGAAGGATTGTCGTACGGGGGGAACTCTGCTTCAGGGTCAACGCGTTAATGGGTTGTACGTGTGGCCTGCTGTCTTGTGCTCTTCACCTCCACATGCCCTTACCTTGGTTAGACAACCCTCTTTCATTTGGCATGCTCGCCTATGCCACCCCTCTACCAAAATTTTACAATTTACCCTGTCTAGTAATAACCTCTTGTCGCATGCTAATCATTCTGATTTTTGTTGTGATTCTTGTAAGTGCATTAAGAGTCACAAACTACCTTTTGATGATTCTTCGTTAACCTCTGTGAAACCCTTACAATTAATTTTCTCTGATGTTTGGACGTCTCCTGTTTTGTCTAGTGATGGTTTCAAATATTATGTCATCTTTGTTGACCATTTTACTAAATATGTGTGGCTCTATCCCTTGAGAAAAAAATCTGATGTTTTGCCTACCTTTATTGCCTTCAAAGCTCTTGTTGAAAACTTTCTTGAAACTAAGATTGTCACCCTTTACTCCGATAATGGGGGTGAATATCTCGCCCTTCGTCCCTTTCTCTCCACTCATGGCATCACTCACCTCACTACCCCACCTCACACTCCTGAGCACAATGGTACCTCCGAGCGCCGCCACCGTTATATTGTTGATATCGGCTTAGCTCTTCTCCACCAAGCCTCCATACCCCTCACCCTTTGGCTCTTTGCCATCTTCGCTGCCACATATCTCATAAATCGCCTTCCTATGGTTGCCTTTAACATGGCCTCTTCATTCGAAAGACTCTTCCACTCCAAACCCAATCTCTCAAAACTCCGTGTCTTTGGTTGTCAATGCTTTCCCTGGCTTCGGCCGTATACCCCCCACAAACTCGCCCCTCGCTCTCACCCATGTGTCTTCATCGGATACTCACTCACCCAAAGTGCCTACCTTTGTCTTGACATGAATTCTCGTCGCATATACACGTCCTTTCACATCGAATTTGTGGAGACCAAATTTCCCTTCTCCTCATGTTTGCCTTCACCTCCCTTGTCACCCGACACCTTGGTCGACTCGGGGCCCATCCCTCAGCCTCCACCCGTCCTCGCCTCTTTTCCGCTGCCAACTCCGACACCAGTCGCTCCACCACCCGTGCCGACCTCTCCGGCATCGACGCCCCCCCCCCCCCGTACGGTCCCTTCACCAATGATTTCTGCCACGAAAACCTCATCTCGCCATCCCATGGTCATCCGTGCCCGAAACAACATCATAAAACCAAATCCGAGGTACTGCCTTGCTTTATCTGTTTCTTCTGATATTGAGCCTACTACTATTACACAGGCTCTAGCTGATTCTCGTTGGCGGGAGGCCATGTCCTTGGAGTTCACTACCTTACTCAAAAATGGTACTTGGGATCTTGTTCCACCTAGTGCCTCTCAAAATGTTGTTGGTTGCAAGTGGGTTTTCCGTATTAAGCGTAAGCCCGATGGTTCTATTGAAAAATTCAAGGCTCGACTTGTAGCTAAGGGTTTCCATCAACGTCCTAGCATTGACTTCTTTGAAACGTTCAGCCCTGTTGTCAAGCCTGCCACTGTTCGGATTGTTCTCAGCATTGTTGTAGCTCGGAATTGGCCTCTCAGACAGTTTGATGTAAACAATGCATTCCTTCATGGTACCCTTAATGATGAAGTTTATATGGCTCAACCACCTGGCTTCTCTGACAAAGAACACCCGCCCTTTGTTTGCAAGCTCTAAAAATCCATCTATGGCCTAAAGCAAGCCCCTCGGACCTGGTACAATGCTCTTCGGGCCTTTCTCGTGTTTGTTGGCTTTGTTTGCACTAAGTCTGATAAACCCCTATTTGTTTATGCTCAGGATAATGTTCTTGCCTACTTCCTTGTATATGTTGATGATCTTATTCTTACGAGTAATGACGACTCTTTTCTCTCTCAAGTGGTACCTGATCTTGCAGCTCAATTTTCAGTTAAAGATTTGGGACCTCTCTCCTACTTCCTTGAGGTGGAAGTCCTTCGTACTACTTCCTCCTGCTACCTCTCCCAACGAAAGTATATCACTAATCTCCTCTCTCGACATGGTATGTTGTATGCCAAACCTGTTCAGACTCCTCTAGCCACAGGTGCCAAACTCTCTCTTCATGATGGAAGTGCTCCATCTGATGCTACTATTTATCGGTAATTTCTTAGTAGTCTTCAGTATCTCCTCCTTACACGGCCAGATATTGTCTTTGTGGTCAACAAGCTCTCTCATTTCATGCATGCCCCCACCTTAACTCATTGGGGGGCTGTCAAGCGTCTTCTTCGATACTTAAGTGGTACTCGTCATCATGCTCTTCACCTTCGTCGCGCCTCACCATTATCGCTTCACAGCTTCTCCGATGCTGACTGGGCTGGGGATTGCGACGATCGCACTTCCACAAATGCTTTTATCATCTTTCTTGGAGCTAATCCAATCTCCCGGAGCTCTCGAAAACAACGTTATGTCGCTCGCTCGTCCACTTAAGCTGAGTATCGTGCAATTGATGTTGCAGCTGCTGAGTTGCAATGGACCAAGTCTATACTCTCTGAGCTTGCTGTTCCGCTTGCCTTGCCCACCCCGATGCTCTATAGTGATAACATTGGGGCCACCTATCTATGCTCCAATTTTTTTTTTTCACTCCCGGATGAAGCACATTGCCATTGATTACCACTTTGTCCGTGATTTGGTCAAAACTTCTCATCTCCGAGTTGCCCATGTTTCCTCCGCCGATCAACTGGCCGATGCACTCACCAAACCACTCACTCGGGGACGCCTCTTGGTCCTTATGTCCAAGATTGGCGTGCTCGATCGCCCACCATCTTGAGGAGGCATATTGGGAATATATGTTATATATATTCTTCTTGTATTTAATTAGTTTATTAGGGTTTACTATTTCCTTGTATATCTTGGCCCATATTGTTTAGTTAACCTAGAGCCCATGCTTATAGTTTAACCCTAAAAGCCCATTATGTAATCTATATATACTTATTCTCATTGTTAATAAAATTATCTTTTCCATTCACTCTTCTCTATACTTAATTAATTGATAGGTAACATGGTGTCAAAAAGAAGATTTTTATGATCTTATTATGTCCTTTATATAATTAAGAATTAGTTGTATTGATTTCTGTCAAGTAATCCGCAAGATTAGACATCTCTAAATCTTACAGAAAACGATCCAGAAACAATCCAATAAAGACAGCAAATCACAAATATAAAAACGAGAACAGAAAACAGAGCACACAAGAATTTAAGTGGTTCAATCAACTTGATCTACATCCACTGGACACACGACTTCTATCTTAATTAATAAAAGAGATGTTTACACACTCATTCGCTCGAAAGAGATTTTTCCTCACCTCACTTGTGAACTCACAACTCAAGAATGAATGCTCATACGCGTCAACTTTTACAATTACAAGTTATGGGGTATTTATAGAGATCAAGGGTGACTACAGCGTGCGTTGATTGCGTGACTCTGGCAGGTTATTGTAACCGCCAAACAAACTCACGTTTCCAACATTGTCCAATCTGAATTTACCGCAATGCCCTTCACTTGTTCTCGTAACAGATGACATCGATCAAAAGACGACCAGAAGACTTCCCTCTTCTGTTTGAATCTTTTGATATCGAACACTTAGTCAAAAGACTAACCCTGCTACTAGACATCTACTCAGCTGATATGACCTCGTCTGATCACCTCATCCGATGAGACTCTAATCATCACCTTCTCATCTGACTGGATTCTCCAACTCATCTGATCAGGCCTAAGTTAGCTTGCCTGACTCCACCAGCCGATACGCTCACCAGCTGATATTCCCAACAAGTGAGTACACCAACAGACTAGAACTCTGCTGATATCAGATTATGAGATAAACCTCACAATTCTCCACCTTTAGCTCAAAATCTCCACCTTGAACTAAACAGCTCCGAACTATCCTTCTCAAAGGATAGCCTCCACCACTGCTCCCTGCCACAAGAACATAAACCTTCTCCTCAGAGGTCACCAATGCAATCCAACCAACCTAAGACATAAACCAAACTTCTCTTTTGGTAATGCCTTAGTGAATGCATCAACAGAGTTCTCCTCAGTAGCTATCTTAACCACTTGGACTACACCCTTCTCCACAATGCATCTTACAAAGTACAGTTTCACATCAATATGTTTGGTTCTCTCATGATACCCCTAATGCTTTGCAAGATGAATTGCGCTTTGATTATCGCAGAAGACGGTCACACTGTTCTGAGATAAACCAAACTCTTTCAGAATCCCTTTCAGCTACATGCTTTCCTTGACTACTTTAGTCAAGGCCACGTACTCCGCTTCAGTAGTAGATAATGCAATCACAGACTGGTGAATAGACCTTCGAGACACAACCGTACCAAACAGAGTAAACACATATCCTGTTAAGGATTTTCGAGTGTCAACATTGGTTGCATAATCTGCATCCACGTATCCTACAAGTGCATCCCTCTCACTTGCCATCTTCTGAAATTTCAGACCTTTGTCAACTGACCCCAGAACATATATCATGACCCACTTAATAGTCTCTTGATGACTTAAGCCTAGATCACTCATATATCTGTTGATCACACTCATCTCATGAGTCAAGTCTGGTCTATATTACACCATATCATACATTAAACTCACTCCAGCACTGGCATAAGGTATCTTACTCATTTGATCTCGTTCTTGGCTGTTCCTGGAACTCATCTCATTAGACAACCTATGATGTTGGCCAATAGGAGTAGAGACAGTCTTTGCTTGATGCATTCTGAACCTCTCTAACACTTTCTGCAAATAAGTTGGCTGACTCAGCTGAATAGCTCCATCTACTCTGCTGATCTCCATCCCAAGAATCACTTTGGCTTCACTAAGATCTTTCATCTTAAATTCTCATTTGAGGGTCTCCTTAACTTGATCAACACTATCAATAGACTCCCCAACTATTAACATGTCATCAACATACAACAGAAGATAGGTAACATAGCTCCCAACCCGTCTAAAATAGACACAACTGTCGTACAAACTCCTTGTAAAACCATCTGAGAAAATGTACTCATCAAATCTCAAGTACCATTGGCGAGGGCTTTGTTTCAGGCCATAGAGGGACTTTTTCAGTAGACACACCTTGTCCTCCTCTTCTTCTATGTCCAACCCTTCTAATAACTTCATGTAGATCCTATTTTTTATATTTTCAGGGTAGAGAGAAGGGAGAGCTTCTCTCTCTAGATAGTTGCTTCTCCCTTTCTTCTTGGGTCTCCGTCGCAGATCCTTCGTTCACGTTGCCGTCATAGTTCTTGTCTTTGTTGCTGCGGTCTTTGTTGTCGCTTCAGATCTGTTGGTTTTCGCTTCTCTCCGATCTCTTCTTTTATTTTAGTTTTTGGTAGATCTGAGTTATAGATCTGTAATCTTGAGTTGTAGATCTGCAGATCTAAGTTGTAGATCTACAAATCTAAGTTGTAGATATGCAGATCTGAGTTTGTAGATCTGTAGATTTTAAGTTTGTAGATCTGGTGTAGTTTTTTTCAGTTCTTGTTAGGGATCAACGTAGATCTTATCCGTAACGGAGCCACGGTGACCGTTCGGGTATTTCTACGTTGATCCTATTTTACTGCTTTTTTAGATAGTTTTTTGTGCTTGTTTAGTTTTTGTTTTAGTGTCCGTTAGTTGTCTCTACACGAGCTTTGTTGTGGCTGTGAGTTTTTTTTATGGTTGGGCTCTTGAGATAGACTCGAGAGCCCTGGTGCTATGGTACTTTTGAATCGGGTACTCGTGGAACTTTGTCTGTTTATTCTGTTTCATGTTCTTGATATGAGAACACCTTAGTGTGGGGTTGTCTCATTAAAAGATTGGAGACCTGGACACCTGTTAAGACAAAGGGAAACTCGTCTTTCCTCTTCACGCGATTGGAGTGGACGACGATATCCGTTTGGTTTGAAGATCAAGATCTTAGGCTCGTGATTTGTAACTCTATTTTATGATCTTGTAAACCCTCCATAAAAAAAAAACTTCATTTAGATCCTCTCATCTAGAGACCCATGTAAAAAAGTTGTGGTCACATCCATCTGATGCAGCTCCAATTCATATTGAGCAACCATAGCTAACAAGATTCTGATGCTACAATGCTTCACAACTGGTGAGAAGATTTCATTGAAATCTATACCTTCCTTCCGAGTAAATCATTTAGCTACAAGTCTCGCCTTGTATCTAAGCTTGTCACCCCTCTGAACTATAACTATTTCTAAATTTAAGCATTTGGTCCAAAGGATAAAATTTTATCTAACATAAATCAACGGTTAAAATTAAGAAAGATAAAAGGAAGACATTAATTATAATTAGTATAGAAAATTATTATAATTATCAAGGAAAAAATCAACAGTCATGATGATGATCAAGAAAAGAGATTAGCGGACGAAACAGTTTCCCGCCTAAACTATAAAATGAAATGTGAGGTTGTATTATATTAGTATAGATATCAAAATTAGTTATAATTAAGGAAGGGTAATATAGACCACAATTTATAATTTTAATTTGATAAAAAAATTAAAGTCAAAGTGACATTTATTAAAAAGTAGAGGGAGTATATTTTTTCAGGTGGATTTGTTTTTTTTTTTTTAATCATAATAATAATTGTCATGTCGAATTTAACCAAAAAAATGACCTGAAGTAGCATGTTTTCGAACAACTTTTTTTTTAAATTGTAATTTACAATTACAAAATTAAAGCGCAAAAGCTTGTGGAACAAAAAAAAAAAGATGCAACTCATCGAACAAAAAATAGTATTTTTTCTAATGGTGAGTCTCAAGTACATGGTGTACTTGAGTAGACTTTAATTGATCAATTGTGATCAACAGTCAAACTTTGACTTTTTTCGTTTTTTTTTTTTAAGAAAAAATTACATTTTTCATTATTATTTTCAATTATATTAACATACATTTTTCAGTTATAATATCATACACTTTTCATTTATAATAGCATACATTTTTCATTAATATTTCATACATTTTTCAGTTATAATAACATACACTTTTAATTAAAGACAATGTTGCACTTTTCAATATAGTAATATACAATTTTCATTAAAAAAATAAAGATACACTTTTCAATATAATAACATACACTTTTTTAAAAAAAAATCGAAAAAAAAAAATAAAATTTAACAATTGACAAATCAAAATCTACTCAAGTACACGGTGTACTTGAGTACACTTGAGACTTTGGCTTTTTCTAAATATTACTCCTATTATAACTTTTAAAGAAGTATGTACGATTATGTGCTTGCAAATCTCTAGAAATAATTTTCTACTCCCTCCGTCCGCTTATAAGTTTCCCATTTTATCATTTTGGTCTGTCCGCCTATAAGCTTTTCATACCTTTTTTGGTAAGTACTTTTTCTTACACTTCACTTTATATCTTACTTTTTCTCTCTATCTCTCTCCCCTCTCCTCTCTCAATCACATCACTTGTACTATATCTATTATTTAATCACTTTTTTTAATCTCTATGCAAAAAAGTAACGTAACAGGCGGACGGAGGGAGTAATTTATAATTAGGTGTAGCACCAATTTCACGATATTGATTTTTTTCCCTTTTCTATTAACACATGTGAGAAATAATGCTATACATCAAATTTTAATATTGATCGTGCTGCACAACGTATCTGCAGCGAATCAAATCCACAGAAATCAATGTAATACTAAATCTCTTATTTTAAAAAAAGATGACAGCAAATCTTAGGGGGTGTATTCAATTGGGATTTTGTTGGATTTTTTTGAACTTTAAAAAGTCAGTTCCATAGACTCCATGTAAAGTTTGACTGACTTTTTTATTGATTTATATGAATTTTTATAGATTTGACAGGATTGTGAAATG
This sequence comes from Galeopsis tetrahit, assembly GCA_963675135.1. Taxonomy (NCBI): domain Eukaryota; kingdom Viridiplantae; phylum Streptophyta; class Magnoliopsida; order Lamiales; family Lamiaceae; genus Galeopsis; species Galeopsis tetrahit. Next base: position 4,898,510 of record OY776120.1, read on the forward strand.
TATTTTTTTATTGATTTACATAGATTTCCATAAACTCCGCTGAAATATATTATTCATCATTATTATTCTCATCTTCATTTCCATCACCATTATACCTCGCCTCATTTGAGTAATTTCTCACATAGCAGATAGCAATACTCCGTTCTCCATGCATTAGCTTCAGTTTTTTGTTGTAGTTGGCTCTTCTATGTCGAGATATGGTGAATCTTGATCTTCTTCATATTCGACTGAAAATTCATAATATATTATAAAGATATATACAAATCTTGTTAATATTATATTCCAAATAATCTTTGTACATGGAGATCGAGAATATATAAATTAGTATATCAAATTGGCTGATATTATAAATTTTTAACGTGAGAACATAATTTTGAAATAATGGTGGACTGGTGGTGAAGCTCTCACTCTCCGCAATTTCTCCAATGATGAAAAATGCGGTAGGTTAGTAGTAGAACTTTTATTAGAAGGACAACGGTAGGTTAGTAGTAGAACTTTTGTTAGAAGAACAATGGTAGGTTAGTAGTAGAACTTTTGTTAGAAGAACAACAAGGTTTTTTTTTCTTCGTCTTTTTAAAGTGTTTTTTTTGGAGAATCCGTTGAAATCTCTGCTTATTAGAAGAGATTTTGGAGAGTGAAATTTATTTATATTTTTGGAGGAGAATCCATCAAAATCCATAAAAATCGGTAGAGTATTGAAATCCACAAACTATTGAATACCTAAAGATTTTTTAAGACTTTTTAAAATCCGGATTGAATACCTCAAGATTTTGAAAGACTTTTAAAAATCCGGATTGAATACCCCTAGATTTTAAAAGTCCAAAAAAATCCAACAGAATCTCAATTGAATACACACCATTTGATTGATGACAGCAGACCTTATTCCTACCAAATCGTATCATATGATATACTCACCCTCGATATATATATATATATAGAGATGGCAAATCGGGCCGCCCGACCCAGTCCAGCCTAGCCCATCGGGTCAAGCGATGTTCGTGGGCTGGGTCGGGCCGGCCCATGAATTATTCGGGCCTATAAAATTTGAGCCCAACCTAGCCCACCTTAACCCGCTGGGCTAGCGGGCCGGCCCAGCCCATGAAATATTTTTAAAAAAATAATATTTTTAGCAAAAATTATAATTAAAAATATATATTACTAATGTATTAATTATACATAATTCATAAAAGGTCGTAAAGTATAACATTAAACTATATAAATAATTCATAAGTTCAAATTTCAAAGTCAAAATAAAATAAAAAACACAATAATATTTAAAAATAATGCACTTTACTCATTTTAATTATTTATTTTTTTAAAGAAAAAAATTAACCGGGCCAAATGGGCTGCCCATGGGCCGGCGGGCCAAATTCAGCCTAGCCCATTAGGCCCGTCGGGCCCATCGGGTCGGGCCAAATAGGCCCAGTTTTATATGGGCCTCTAATTTTAGAGCCCAGCCCATACTAGGTTTCGGGTTGGCCGGGCCGGCCCATCGGGTCTGGCCCAAATTGCCGGCTCTATATATATATATATACTCCCTTCGTTCCGGAGAAAGCTCTCCATGAACGCCGGACACGAAGGTTAAAAAATACTAATATAATAAGTAGATGTATTAGAGGTGATGAGATTGAGAGAGAGAATAATATAATGAGATGTGAGAGAGAATAGTTACAAAAAAAAAGAAATGGGTAGCTTTCATTGGGACAAACGAAAAGGGAAAGTTGGGTATATATATAAAAGTTTTTGGTTAATTTTGAACAAATATAAGTGAATAAATAATACTCCCTCCGTCTGCCTAAAAGCTTTCCGTTACTTTTTGACGTAAAAATTAAGAAAAGTGATTAAATAATAGATATAGTAAAAGTGATGTGATTGATAGAAGGAGATAGAGAGAAAAAGTAAAATATAAAGTGAAGTGTAAGAATAAAAAATTAAAAGTATTTATCAAAATGTTAAAATAAAAAGCTTATGGATGGACAAACTAAAATGGTAAAATAAGAAACTTATAGGCGGACGGAGAGAATACTTACTTTATTCCATAATAAGTTTCATAGGTAGATGAATATACATATTAAGAAAATGTAATAATGAGTGAAGTTTGGGGGTTAATTTTATAAATATTTATGTATAAAGTAAAGAAATGAGTTAACTTGTGTGTATGCGTCGAAAAAAAGTAATGATATTTGTGTAAATTGAGGATATTGTGAGGGTGAAATCTATAAAAGTTTTTTTCTTTTAAGAACGTGAATGTTATTGTGGAACGTTTTGAAAAGAAAAATGTGAAAGTTATTATGGGATAAAATGAGTATATATAATATGGGTTGGTCTAGTATGCACTCGAGTGCATGCTGTGTACCCTAGTCCATGTGCACTTTTCAGTTTACTGACTTACACTTTTTGGTAATTACACTTTTTGGTAATGGTGTTGCACTTTTCAATTATTACTCATTTACCAAAAAGTGTAAGTCAGTAAACTGAAAAGTGCACATGGACTAGGGTGCACAGTATGCACTCGAGTGCATACTAGACTTTACCATATAATATATATAGTACAAGTGTTATGATTGAAATGAAAAAAAAAAGTAAGATATAAATGTAAAATTTAGTGTTATTATAGGTAAATAAGAGTGAAGCATGAATATATAAATTTAAAAACATATTTGTCAAACATGTTTGTATTTTTCTACCTTTAAATAGTTGAAGGGTAAATTGGTAATTGAGTATATTCGCTCATTTACGACCATCCAACAACCTAAATTTGGATTGTTTTTTTTTTTTTTGAAAGTAAAGAACAGAGCAGGCTCCTGTCTCGTATCCTTCTATCAATTCTTCATTTTGCTCCGATGTCCTGCCTCCCTACTACTCCACCTTAATCATGTAAGGTGGTAGAGTATGCTGCTTTTTGTGCCAATTGATGGGCCTGTTCAATGAATTTCCTTGAAATGTGGTCAATTTTGCACACTACAAAATTATTGACCAATTCCTCAATTCGATTAACTATATCACCTCCCGGCCCCAATAATCTGACTTTCTTATTGACAATGTTACATGCTTGCAACGAGTCCGTCTTCATCAATATGTGATCCATATTTCTTTCATTAGCGGCTTTAAGACCCACCTCAATTGCCTTTAGCTCCACACATAGGGAACTTCCTTGTGGGCTAATCTTCTCCCCTCCTGAACACAATATATTTCTTCTGTTGTCATGAATTATCCAGCCGACCCCATATCTTTCCTTCTGTTCGTGGCACGCCCCATCAACTTCAATCACCCATTCAAAATCTCCTTCCGTTCTCGTTGCAGAGCCTTCCTTCAAATTTCGGTCCTTATTTGTGTTTTGATGTACTTTCTGCCTTTGAAATTCCTCGAGGTAAGTTAAAGCTCTGCTCATTTTGCTAGTCGACACTGTGAGCTGGTCCCTTCTCTCTTCATGCATGATAATGCAACGCTCCTTCCAAATTGACCAGGCCAACATCACCACTGTTTCCATAGACTCACCGCCCTAAATTTGGATTGTTAAGTCCCCTAAGCAGTACAATGATTAATAGGCGAGAATTGAGTTAACTATAAAGTATTGGGGTATTATCAAGATGATTAAAACTGACACCTTGACTATTATCAAGGAGGAGGTACCACACGTACGTGGGCCGGATGGTGTAACAGACTAACGGCACGACGAATTGGAATGTTGAAAAGAGAATTTGTAGTGTGCAATTTCTCATATGTTAATCGGTTCACGAATCAGCATTAGAGATGTCTATCGGACTGGCCCTAGCTCTATAGGGCCAGCCCTACAGGGCTACGGGCTAAACGGGTTAGGGCCTTAACCGGTTCATATTTAACGGGCCTCTGGGACCTAACCCTAACCCTAGCGGGCCACGGGCTAAACGGGCCACTAACGGGCTACAATAATTTTTTTTTCTTTTAAAATTAAAGATACATAATTAGTTAATGATCAGTAAATGAAAAAAAAAAAGTATAATTTAAACACAATTCTAGAACTCATTGGTCCTTAATATGACCAAATAAAGTTAAACAAATATCATAATCTAATAAAAAATAGTAATAATGACTAATGGATGGTAATGGGCGTCTTATTGCTTATAGTTATGGTTATTGATCAAATGACCCAAAATTTGTTCTTAGGTTATTTATAAAAAAAAAAAGAAAAAAAATGTAACAACTCGGGCTAGCGGGCTGGCCCGGTTTAGCCCACGGGCTAACCGGTCCGGGTCAAAAAAGCCCGGTTTTAAACGGGCCTATAGTTCATCAACCCTAACCCTATATTTTTCAGGGTTAAACGGGTCAGCCCGGTTAGCCCGGCCCGGATAAACATCTCTAATCAGCAGGCTCATCGACTAACTCAAAAGACAATCCACCCTATCATGTCTCAAAATCATCAACCTTGGGCGACTACATAACAGGTTGTAAACTTCTGTTAGCTGAATTTACCAATGTCTCTATCAACTATGTCAATAGGGCTGCCAATTCGATGGCCCATACTATTGCTAAGAACTCGCGTTACTTCGGTGCGCACTATACATGGTTAGACCCGCCAAACTTTGTGGTTGGGCTACCAAACTCGATTTGTGAGTGCAATAATAGAAGCTAATCCTCCCTTGCTTCAAAAAAAAAAAAATTGATGTTGAACAGTTTTTTGGCATCAAGGTGACATACAAGAGTAAACAACACAAGACTTACCATATGATTACTCTTTCTTAGGCCCTTGAAATCCCAAAATAAAAATAAAAGTATTGGGGGTGTTAGGTGACACCAAACAAGGCCTTAAACGATACACTGTATTGTGTTTGGTCAAGTAATGATTAATTGTTTTTTCAATTAATTCAAAGTATAGTTCTCTACCTACCAATCAAAAATAGCATCAAAAGACTATATCAATCCCTCTTAATAGTTAATATATTTCTTAAGTTCATAATAAATTAGGTGGTGTGTTTAAGTTCAATTGAATGAAATAATTTCTCAATCTAAATGCTCTCAAATGAGATTAAACACACAAATAAAAGTACCCCATGCAAATATCATACTTCCTCCAATTCAATTTATAAGTCGTTTTGACTTTTCATTTTATTTTTAATTTAAATATCGTTTTACATTTTTTAATATCAATTAAATATATTTCTTTTCAATTTATTCTTAAACTCATTAATAATTATTTAGATAATAGTAATAGTTTTCAAAATTCTATGAGAATCATAAAATGATTAATTAAGAGTATAGTAGAAAGTCAATATTTTTCTTAATATATGTGCATGAACTTATAATGACATATATTTTGAATAAGAAATAGTATAAATATGGGAGAGAGGGGAGAGAGAAAGCTTAGACTAATGTAGATAGTGGAGAATGAAAATTATCAAGCTAATGTCTCATCTTGAGCTCCAGAAATGAAGAACATCTTCTATTAGGCGTTTGTTTGTAGAATTCGCAAGCTGCTGTTAAAAAATAATTGAGGAAAAGGAATATGAGTTGGAGTATATTTTAAAATTTTATATATTTATATTATATGTATACACTTCAAAATATTGCTCAAATAATGAGGGGAATTGGCGAGGGGTATTTCACCCTTGCTATTTGGCGAGGAATTTAAAGAGGGGAATAAATAACGAGGGATTTGGCGAGGGGCGGAATCACACTCGCTATTTAGCGAGTGGAAAAAGATGCCCTCGCCAATTGGCGAGGGATTTGGCGACGGCGTGTTGTGCACTCGCTCATTGGCGAGTGCATTGTGGCCCTCGGAAAATGGCGACGGTTCCCCACTCGGTAATTGGCGAGGGGGGTGGGGCCCTCGTAATTGCCCTCGCCTATTTCCCAATTAAAACCCTCTCCTTCTTCCCCAAATTCGTACAGCCTCCTTCACCCCCAAAAAAAGAAAACAGCCGCGGAGCTTCACCGCCGCTGCCGGAGCTACCGATCGAGACAAATTTTTGGATATTTCTGTTCTACACTTCGAGGGGTTCATTTCTACGGTAAATTTATGCGTTTTTATTGATTAAATTAAAAGTTGTATATATATATATATATATGTTTGTATTATATTATATATGTATATATATATGCATGTATATAGTTTTGTTGTGTAATGTTAGGATTGTAATTATGTTAGAAAAATATGTATAATGTTTATTAGGATTAATTAAGAATATTGTTAATTGATGAAAGTTATAAAAATTGTTAATTGTTATGAATTAATGTGTTAATATAATTATAAAACATGCATGTATATATATGTGTTAATTATTAATGGTAAAGTCTAGTATGCACTCGAGTGCATGCTGCGCACCCTAGTCAATGTGCACTTTTCAGTTTACTGACTTACACTTTTTGGTAATGGTGTTGCACTTTCCAATTATTACTCATTTACTAAAAAGTGTAAGTCAGTAAACTGAAAAGTGCACATGGACTAGGGTGCACAGCATGCACTCGAGTCCATAGCAAACCAACCCATTATTAATTGGTACGGTGTGTTAATTGTTATGCATGAATGTGTTAATTAATTGGGAGAATTAATTTTATAATTAATTGTTGGAAATAAGTGAAATTAAATCGATGTTGGAGGCCGGGATGAGTTGTTTGTTTGTTGTAGATTGTGCGTTCCGACTTGAGTAATTTTACTCGAGTCGGAAATGGATGCACTAGGAACCTAAATATTTGGTGATACGATAGATTTAGATGAAACTCTGCCGAAATTTTTAAAAATATATATATAAACTATATATATTTACATTTGAAACAGATCGATTAACATGAATTATTCAAGTTGTAGTTGGATGTATAGGCCAAGATTGGTCAATGGGATTATGAGCCCCGAATTTATTAGTGGTGTAAATGGATTTATTGAAGCTGCCACTAGTAATCCGAATTCGATTTGGGAAGGGAAAATTAGGTGTCCTTGCTCGAAAGCTAGATGTCGAAATGAGACTTATAGAGATCCTAATGAAGTGAAGTCTCATTTATATCGAAATGGGTTTACACGAAATTATTATAATTGGATTTATCACGGTGAAGAGAGTTGGGGTCCACGTCCATTTCAAAACACTAGTGAATTTGCGTCAACTTCAAATGAAGTTGACCCTATGGGACCTAGCTCGTACCACACTATGGTAGAAGAATTAATGGGTAACCCAAACATTATTTTGGAATCAACGCGGGAGAGGAGGCACATAATGAAGAACCCCCTAATGAGAATGCGTCACAGTTCTACGACATGCTTCGTGCAGCGGACCAAGACTTGTATCCCGGTTGTGAATCTCATTCGCAGTTGTCGTTCAATTCCAAATTGTTGAATATTAAAACCGAAAACAGATTGTCTGAAAGGGGATACAATCAAGTCGTTGAGTTGATTCGTGAGATTTGTCCTTCAGAAAATAAGGTTCCCAAGAAATTTAACGATACCAAACACTTGATGAGTGGGATGGGTCTTCCGGTAGAAAGGATTCATTGTTGTGCACAGAACTGCATGTTATTTTGGGGTGCAGACAGCGAACTAGAGTTCTGTAAGATTTGTGGTGGACCACGGTATAAGCCGAATAGGGTTGATGCAGATGGTCGGTTGAAAAAGAAACGTCCGGTTAAGGAAATGTTCTACTTTCCCATAATTCCTCGTTTGCAAAGATTGTACATGTCCAAGGCCACTGCGAAGGATATGACATGGCATGCCTCGTGCAGTTCTGATGACTCTGGTGTTATGCGTCACCCTGCAGACTCGTTGGCTTGGAAGCATTTGGACCGTTCGTATCCTGATTTTGCAGCTGAAATTAGGAATGTTAGGTTGGGCTTGAGCACAGACGGTTTTGCACCGTTTGGAATGACGGGGAAGCAATATTCGTCATGGCCAGTTATTCTTACTCCGTACAATCTACCCCCGTGGTTATGCATGAAAGATCAATTCATGTTTCTTTCGATTCTTGTGCCCGGGCCAAAAAATCCGAAGGACAAGCTTGATGTGTTTTTACAACCTCTGATAGCTGATTTGAAATTTTTATGGGAAAATGGGGTGCAAACGTACGACGTCTCTAGGAAGCAAAACTTTATTATGAGAGCTGCACTGATTTGGACCATTAGCGACTTTCCAGCGTACTCAATGTTGTCTGGTTGGAGTACAGCTGGAAAGCTTGCTTGTCCATATTGTGGGGAGTACACCGATGCATTCACTTTGGGGAGTACACCGATGCATTCACTTTGAGGCTCAGATGCCCCAGATGCAGGGATCGACCCCCTATCCGTACTACACACAGGTCCCCCAGATGCCCCACATGTATCCAGCGCAGGAGGATCCACCGATACCCGACCCAGTCGGACGTGCGTCTGTCGAGACAGCGGCCAGCCAGTCGACAGACGCACACGATAGTCGTATTCGTCTTACGATCTATCGTGGATCGTAAGTATTACATATCTTATAATTTTCATTATAATGAAATACATAATTATTCATTTTCAAATTAATTATGTGTAACAACAGGTTGATGCCTTCGGGTCTAATCTCGACCACCATCAAAAACTTGACACGTATTTTCCAATACTCACCTCTCAAGTGTAAGAGGATCCTCGTAGTAAAAGTAAGTGCCCGGTTAAATTATCGAACCACGGGACTAGTTTACTTGCGTAGCCTTAGTGTTGTGTGTTGTCACGTAAATAGAGTGAAAGAGCATGGGGTGAACGACTAAAACTAAATGCAAAAATCAACAAGATAAATGTTAACTAAGAAAAACAAGTAAAATGATGATCAAATATCAAATGTGAAAAGTAGTGTTCGGGTGTTCTTCATTATGTGGAAATCGATTAAAGCTTAACTTGGACGTTTAATTCATTGGTCGGTGTATGATAAGAGCAATCACTAAGGATGTATCTAATAAACCACCTAAGATCGGGAGGAAGGATAGAGTCGTTCTTACTCGGGTAATCACACAATTAGGGGGTTCTACTCTATCTAAATTAATCTAATCTAAGCCCTAATCATGCTTTTCCACCTGAATACTAGAAACCAAACTCTTATGATCTCCTCACTAATCACCCAAATTCTCATTCAAGTAATCAATGTAAATTAGTGGGGTTCTAATGAAATTTACCCAACTCTCGTTGCGATAAACCAATATATACTCAAATCACATTTATCCCAACCCTCGATTATACGATCTACACGACTAACCAACTCTCGTTGCACTAATCATGCTTCAATATAAAACCTAATAATTGAAATCATGCAATTGATCAATAAATACCCACTAATTTAATCAATACACCACCCAAGAGAATCAAACAATCTAAATTAAGCTAAAAATCTAATTCCATCATAAATCCAAACACCCAAACACCAACAAACCTAGCTAATAACTAAATTAACAAAATAAAATAAACACATTCATAAAACATAAATAACCAAGCATTAAATTAAGGAAAAGTATCACCTCAAATGTTTGCAAATTCTCCAAATGCTTGCATAAAATAAAAAATACTACATTGAAATCTATCCAAGAAATGATTAAACTAAACTATTAATGGAGTTGAGTGGAGTGTGAGGTGGAGGAGGGTTCCCCCAATGAATTAGTGCCCTGTTTCTGCGTATCCTCCTCCTAATTGCTAAAGCCCTTTTTTGTTCCCCTCCTCTGCGTGCGTGTTCCGAATTGGTAACCCCCAGCTCCTTCTCATTAAATATATAACTGGGCCTAGTTAATTAATGGGAGATGATAAAATGTGCTTTTGGTTAATTAGATGAATGGGCCTAGAAAGTTAAAGGCCCAAATTCAATTCAGGCTATAATATGTGGGTGGCCACTTGCTTCTCTCAACAGAAGCTCGGCCGTGCATGTTGGGCTCGGCCGTGCCCCTTGATTTCCCTCTTCTTGCTGTATCGAGCATGCATTGCTCGAGCCTTGTGCTCGAGCGTGCTCTTCCTCCAACCCCTTCTTGTTTTGCTTATATCTTTTGATCCGGAGCTCCGATCGACTCGATTCTTGTCTCGTTTCGACCCTCACTTCACCTTCTTTCGTGTGGTCAACTCATGGACTCGATCCAACGGCTGAGTTTTTCGTGATTTGATCCAAAACACCTCATTTTATCTACAAAAATATCAAACCACACTACTTCTCCCAATCAAGTGCAATTAGCCAATTTAGTGTAAATAATGCACGAAATCCTATAAAATTATGCAATTTAAACACATGAATTTCAAGCAATTTTCACACTAATCAACCCCCCCAAACTTAAAGTGTTGCTCGTCCCCGGGCAACGAAAGAAAAATAGAACAAGTGGGAGAATTGCGAAGGAATTCATTCAAGCCAAAATATGATAAGTGATTCTCAAGTTCCTTCAATCTAGTCAAGCCATGAGGTAAAGATATCAACAAACAAATTCACAAGCTATGCTCAAATCCATGCAAGATCAAGTGCTCAATTCACAATTCTCTCACAAGTAAGTGTATCACTCATCACACAAAGTGTATATCATGGAATGTATGCTCTCAAAATCATATCACACAAGTGCACTACCATATGCTTGCCAAAAGTCTCAATTCTCCACCACATGTTATGTGCTCAATTCATGAATCAATAAGGACTTCACATTTGGTTGTAATGTAGGCTCTTTGGTTAAGGTAGGGAAGATTTGGATAAAGTGACTCACAAACTAGTGGAGCAAGAAGTAAAAATGCCTAGGAACATTTCTAAATCTTCAAGAGGAAAGTTGCAACTCCAAATTCCAACTCCCACAATTCATTTGCTCACTTTTTTAAAGCACGTTCTTCTTCACCAATACCATTGAACACTTTTGAACTTCAAGTTCTACCAAATGCATGTACACAATAGAATTTTCTTTTTTTATTTTTTTTCTTTTTTTCTCAACAACTCAATCTTTTTTGTGTACAACTTTCAATTCATATTTGCTCTTTTTTTTTTCTTCACTTCTCAACCAAACGAATCCACCAAATTTACATTTAAGCACACAATTCAACCTCATTTGTCAACATTCAAGCTCCACTAGTTCATAGGACAATTAGGCTCATAAAAGATAGACAAATAGGCTAAATTTGTAGGTTGCCAAAGAATACAAATCAATAGGCTCAAAGTGGCTAGTTACGGAAAAATATCATTTGGTATGGACAATTTGGCTAAGTGACTATTCAAAACAAAGATGGCCTTATATCACTTTCACAAATCTCACACAAAAAGTAGTCTCAAACAAGACAATTGGCAAGTTCTAGAGCACACAAGCATGAATGATACTCACATGAAAAAAAATAGACCAAAATATATGAAAGTCTAAAGGCTCTAAAGCTCACGGGCTTGTCTATCATGAATTAAGAGCACCAAACCAAGCAAAGATCATCACATAAGCAAATGAACAAGCAAGTATTCATCAATACCAACAAGCTCAACCAAACATCAAAAATCAACAATCACCACCAATTACGCCTCAAACACTTTCTTCCACAAAAAATCTCATCCAACAAAGCTAAACAATTATAGGACAAATGGTGCAATAAAAATGAAGGTAAACACACGAAATCAACCCCCCCAAACTTAAATGAAACTATCTAGTTGAATGCAAAGTTTGGAGATGAGTGTGTTACCTTAAAATTTGTCCACCAACGTAGCTTACCAAAGAAGCAAGCTACCACAACCGTTTTTTTCCATTGAACCTTGTAGCACCAAAGTACTACCACCTCGAGCTTCATCATGCACATCTCCCATCCTTGACCACCAACACAACACTCAACCTACAAAGCAAAAACTAAACACAATATCAAACAAACTACAAATCTAAAAAATAAAAGAAAGCAATAAAGAATGGGTTGCCTCCCATTTAGCGCTAAGTTTAACGTCTTCAAGCCGGACGTAAAGAAATAAGCTCATCGGAATGGCCAAGGATATCGGTCCTCCTTGCCATTATATTTCAATCTTTTGGCCTCAAAATCAAGGAGGCTCTCATGAGTAGTAGACCAATCTCTTGCATCTTTCATGCACATTTTCATCAATTGAAGTTCCTCTTGCTCTCTCCCTATCATCTCTTTCAATTCTTTCTCTTTTTGTCCAAAAATGCCCAAAGTTTTCTCAATTTCCTTCTTTGGGTCGAAGTGATAAAGAGGTAAAATGAAATCAATAGAAGCATCAATATTATTAAAAGTGAAAATTGAAGAGTGTAAAGGTTTAGAAATGCTCATTTCGCTCTCCAACTCGTCTTGTAATGCTTCTTGATCTTCTTGCTCTTTGTTGACCATATCCATCAAGGGACATTCTCCCTCTTCATCATCTTCAATCTCAATGAAGTACTCAATAAGCTTGACGTCTTCGTCCTCCTCTTCACTTGAGCCCTCTTCTTCATCAATCGTCATGCTTGACTCTTCATAACTAGACCCACTTGAAGAAGCCATTTGACTCAATTGGAAATTCATATTCTTCATTCGATTCACAAGTGAGGCCATTTGCTCATCAATCTTGTCCAATCTTGCATTGTTGTGAGCAACAACTTGATTGGATTGAGTCATGAAAGTGACTAGCAAGTTTTCCAAGTAAGCATTCCTCTCATCATCTAGTGCATGATCACCCGGATCAACTCCCGATGGGTAAGGTTGCCTTTCCAAGTAGCTTGCTTCCTCAACTTGATTCATCATACTTGGCCTATCCATCCCTCCATTACTCTCAATGAAGGTATTTAGCAACTCACAAAGATAGGGCGAGGCCTCCATTTTCCCATAATCTTGATAATTGGTGGGAACTTGTTGCATTTGACAATCGTAGTTGTAGTTCCCCCAACTATCATAACAAACTTCTTCTTGATAAGGAGGATAAACCATATCATATTGATCAAATGATCGATTCCATGAATATTGGTTATATCCGTCCATTTTGAAATATAGCTCACCTACACAAACGATCAAGTATCAAAAGCACAAGATAATATAAAACAAATAAAAAATCACTAGTAATTACGCTAAACTAACACTAAGTTACCCAAAAAGCAAAACTAATCCCCGACAACGGCGCCAAAAACTTGACACGTATTTTCCAATACTCACCTCTCAAGTGTAAGAGGATCCTCGTAGTAAAAGTAAGTGCCCGGTTAAATTATCGAACCACGGGACTAGTTTACTTGCGTAGCCTTAGTGTTGTGTGTTGTCACGTAAATAGAGTGAAAGAGCATGGGGTGAACGACTAAAACTAAATGCAAAAATCAACAAGATAAATGTTAACTAAGAAAAACAAGTAAAATGATGATCAAATATCAAATGTGAAAAGTAGTGTTCGGGTGTTCTTCATTATGTGGAAATCGATTAAAGCTTAACTTGGACGTTTAATTCATTGGTCGGTGTATGATAAGAGCAATCACTAAGGATGTATCTAATAAACCACCTAAGATCGGGAGGAAGGATATAGTCGTTCTTACTCGGGTAATCACACAATTAGGGGGTTCTACTCTATCTAAATTAATCTAATCTAAGCCCTAATCATGCTTTTCCACCTGAATACTAGAAACCAAACTCCTATGATCTCCTCACTAATCACCTAAATTCTCATTCAAGTAATCAATGTAAATTAGTGGGGTTCTAATGAAATTTACCCAACTCTCGTTGCGATAAACCAATATATACTCAAATCACATTTATCCCAACCCTCGATTATACGATCTACACGACTAACCAACTCTCGTTGCACTAATCATGCTTCAATATAAAACCTAATAATTGAAATCATGCAATTGATCAATAAATACCCACTAATTTAATCAATACACCACCCAAGAGAATCAAACAATCTAAATTAAGCTAAAAATCTAATTCCATCATAAATCCAAACACCCAAACACCAACAAACCTAGCTAATAACTAAATTAACAAAATAAAATAAACACATTCATAAAACATAAATAACCAAGCATTAAATTAAGGAAAAGTATCACCTCAAATGTTTGCAAATTCTCCAAATGCTTGCATAAAATAAAAAATACTACATTGAAATCTATCCAAGAAATGATTAAACTAAACTATTAATGGAGTTGAGTGGAGTGTGAGGTGGAGGAGGGTTCCCCCAATGAATTAGTGCCCTGTTTCTGCGTATCCTCCTCCTAATTGCTAAAGCCCTTTTTTGTTCCCCTCCTCTGCGTGCGTGTTCCGAATTGGTAACCCCCAGCTCCTTCTCATTAAATATATAACTGGGCCTAGTTAATTAATGGGAGATGATAAAATGTGCTTTTGGTTAATTAGATGAATGGGCCTAGAAAGTTAAAGGCCCAAATTCAATTCAGGCTATAATATGTGGGTGGCCACTTGCTTCTCTCAACAGAAGCTCGGCCGTGCATGTTGGGCTCGGCCGTGCCCCTTGATTTCCCTCTTCTTGCTGTATCGAGCATGCATTGCTCGAGCCTTGTGCTCGAGCGTGCTCTTCCTCCAACCCCTTCTTGTTTTGCTTATATCTTTTGATCCGGAGCTCCGATCGACTCGATTCTTGTCTCGTTTCGACCCTCACTTCACCTTCTTTCGTGTGGTCAACTCATGGACTCGATCCAACGGCTGAGTTTTTCGTGATTTGATCCAAAACACCTCATTTTATCTACAAAAATATCAAACCACACTACTTCTCCCAATCAAGTGCAATTAGCCAATTTAGTGTAAATAATGCACGAAATCCTATAAAATTATGCAATTTAAACACATGAATTTCAAGCAATTTTCACACTAATCAGCGCACACACATTCGGCTTGGTATCCCCAGGTGTACTTCAACGGTGGTGGGATACATTCCAGGTATAATTTAATGATGTGTAACATATCTATTCATTCACATCTTGTTATAATTAATAAATTTTTTTTGGCAGAATGAGGTTACGTGGGATCCAGAGATTACTGACACTGCATTAGTGTACAAGCTCTTTCTTGAGAGAGCAGCAAATCGATACAGTGACATGTTGAACTACTATAAGGGATTGTGGGAGCATGAGAAGAAGAAGCCGAATTGGGACAACGGTGTCTGGGAGCACTTGGTTCGCCACTGGAATGATCCGGACACAATTAAGAAGAGTGAGCAGTGTCGGAAGAACCGTCTATCAGAGCCTGGAGGCCCGGGTACCGGTTTTGCTAGACATAAAGGGGGATCTCGTGGGGCAGCCGAGGTGGCCAGACGGATTGTAAGTATTTATGTTCAATTATATAAGTAATTAATTTGAGTTCATTTTAATTAATTTAATTTTATGTTCTTCAAAATATAGGAGGAGAGGACGGGACGACCAGCTTACGACTGGGAGATTATCGAATATTACCACCGTTACAATAACGGAACGTACACATACGGGCATATAGGTGATATTCTGGTAAGTGTATACATATATTATATTAAATATAATATTTAATTGTATTGACATGTATATTAACCAAATTTTACATATGCACAAATAGGATCAGGTGCAAGAGGAATTGTCACATCTCACCCAGCTGTCATCTGATCATGATCCTTCAGATGATAGTTCCAGTAGCCAGACCCCACCCTTACCGGAAATGTCTGAGTTGTACGTGAAGAAAGTTGGAAGATCTCACGGTCGCGTGAAGGGTCTTGGGCAACTAGGAAAGAACAGACGTGTCACTTCTGGTCCTGGTGAGACATCTTCCGGTACGACGTTTGGACGATTTAGTCAGGCCGACATCGACAATGCTCTTTTGGAAGAGCGGAGGGCTAGTGAAGAGAGAGAGCGTCTCATACGTGAAGAACTGCAGCAATCAGTCACTCAGACGGAGGAGCGCTTACGTCAAGAGTTTGCTGCTCAGATGGCATCACAGATGGCATCAATGATGAGACAGTTCAGAAGGGGGTCGGGTAACGGGAACGGGGATGATGATGATGACGCTGATGAGGATGGTCGATGATTGATACATTTTAAGTTGTGTTGTCTTGTTGGATTTTAAAAAATTGATGAAGTTTTTTGGGATTTTTTTTTGTTATGTTGTGTACTTGAATTGAAGTGAACGTACGAGACAATGTTTTATTTTATATGGTTTTAATTCATATATATTGCTTGTGTGATATTAATAATTAAGTATTGATCTAATATATAAATGAATTGAGTTAATAGCATATAGTTGTTAAATTAAATTTAGTAATGAAGGGCTTTTGTTAAATTAATTAAGTATTGAGTTAATATATAAATTAATTGAGTTAGTAATCTATTCAATTAATTGACTTAATTAATAATAAAAGAATAAATTTGAGTTAATACATACATAAGTATAAATTATTAAATTTAGTATTAATGAAGGGATTTGTTAAATAAATTTAGTTAATTAATATATATATATATATATATAAGTGTAAGTTATTAAATTTAGTAATGAGGGGTTTGTAAAAGAATAACATATATAGTTGGTAATTTATTAAATTAATTGAGTTAAAGAATAAAAACAGAAATTAAAAGGGATAAATATATAATGCATTTGAAATATTACGACTAAAGCTTCTAGCCTAATTGGCACACGGGGGCGCATAAACTCTTCAGAATCCGGGAGGTTGCGAGTTCGACCCCCCATGCGCGCGCCCAGGTGCGAAAAAATTGAATAAAGGGTGGTCTGGTGGTGAGGGGTAAGGGTAGTGGCCTTAGAGACCTGGGTTCGAAACCCATGTCTGTTTTTTTTTAAAATCCAGCGTATTGGCGAGGGGCGTCGCGCTCGGAAAAAGGCGACGGGATTTGCCCTCGGGAATTGGCGAGGGTTATGACTCTCGCGACTGGGCGACGGGATTCACTCTCGCTATTTGGCGACGGCACGCGCCCTCGTCAATTCGCGAGTGGGTATGGCCCTCGCCAATTCGCGAGTGTGTTTGGCCCTCGCCAATTTGCCCTCGGGATTTGGCGAGGGCACCCTCGCCAATAAATTAGCGAGGAGCAATTAGGCGACGGCGACTGCCCCTCGCCTATGCTGTCGCCAAATTGCTTAGCGAGGGCTTTACCCTCGCCAAAACCCTCTCCATATGGATTGTTTTTTGTAGTGATATATATATATATATATATATATATATATTATAAATATAATTGAATAATTATTGATATCAAATTGAATATTATAATTTTATATTTGTATTTGTTTATTAATCGAATAAAAAAAATGGGTATACCAATTTAAATAATAAAATTTCGAATATGAATAAATTAGTTTATTTGATTAGTTACCACCCTACTTCCACCGTCCATGATATAAATGGCAATTGGCTGCCTGTATATTTTGTATCTTCATTTGTGCTGCATTCATGGTGATGGGCTCCTTTCTTCCTTTCTTTTTTCGCCACTAAATTGATAATGAATTAATCATTAGATGGCTGAAAAATTAACTGATCTATTGAAATTGGCCACGGATAAATGCCCCCCATTTATTATGTGTTCACCCAAAATATGAGTTCACCCCAAAAATATGAGTTCACCCCCTACGAAATACCAAATATAACCTTTTCCCCTTCACCCACAATTAATATACAATATAAAATGTTCTGAGTTCACCCACAATAAAAAAAAACCCCTCTTGAAGCGAAATCGTGCAATTTCCGCTGTTTGCGTCGACCGTCGCTGCCTGCCACCGGCCGCCGCCGCTTGCAGCTCCACCATCGCGCCGTCCGTTGCCTACGGCTCCAACTCCTTGCTCTTCCATGGACAAAGGTAAGTTAGGATTTATAATAGTTTTTTTCAAATTTCTACATTCTAAAATTTGATTTTCATATATAGATTAATTTTTGTTGTTTAATAGTTGTTGTTGGGAATGATTTAGACTTTTAGTTGTTGAAGAAATTTGGTTTTTGCATAAAATGGGGCATTAGGAGACGTAAAGTCGAAAATGGATTTTTCTGTTCCTTCTCGAGTCTGGTTCGTCGAGTTAGGTGACAAAACTCGGCCAAGACTTCCACATTTTTGCATAAAACTCGGTGACAAACTTCCACGTTGTTGCACAAAATTCGGTGACAAACTTCCACATTGTTGCACAAAACTCGGTGACAAACTTCCACATTGTTGCACAAAACTCGGTGACAAACTTCCACATTTTTGCACAAAACTGGATGACAAACTTCCACATTTTCACACAAAACTCGGTGACAAACTTCCACATTTTTGCACAAAACTCGGTGACAAATTTCCACATTTTTGCACAAAACTCGGTGACAAACTCCCTCATTCGCAGATTTGCCATGCTCATCTTCATCATATTATTCCTCTAAGTAATTTTCAATACCATCAACCAACCTCTGTTAAACAAAAATAAAACAAAAATCTTAATTTGCTACTTTTTGAAAAAAAAAATCAGAAAAGTGAGACATAATGTGGAACTATTTTCCGAAAATTGAGACATAGTGTGGAACTATTGTTCGAAAATTGACACATAATGTGGAAGTGTTTTTCGAAATTTGAGACATTATGTGGAAATTTGGTACGACATTTGGTACATTATGTGGAAAGTTTTTTCGAAAGTTGAGAAAACTCGTGAAATCTTTCGTTGTCTAAAGAGCTTAAAACTCGGTAGGGTTGGCCGAGTTATAGTGCAATTCCCGGTGAACCAGTATTGAGTTTTGAAAAAAGCGATTTTTTGAAAGAAAAAAAACGAAAACGAAATGTATGTAACGAACATTTCATTTTTCAACCATTATTATCAAGTTTCTTCAAGTTGGCTTCATAGATTAAGATTAAAAGGTTTCATTTTTTTTTTTTACATGAAGGGACGATAGTTTTGGGAGGAAGTGAGAATTTCAAAGCCTTTTTGTTTAAAGTGGGGGTGAACTCAACACCTAAGGGGTAGAATGGTCATCTTACCCATTAGTTCAAAAATTAAATTGGAGTGGAGGGTGAACACACAATAAATGGGGGGTCATTTATCCGTGGCCATTGAAATTTAGGCTGCAATCGGGTCTTGACTTTGGGCCACTGAAAATAGACAGCAATTTGGGCTTTAAGGTGGGTTATCATTTCTTCAATTAAATTTGATTGGGTTTGACTATATGCACCTCTATTTCAGATGGATGCACTCCCCCGATTGATGTACCCCCCTAAAATCGGTCTAAAATAGATTCACCCCCTTAATTGTCATAAATGTCCTTCTCTCATAAAATTCATATTACTATCCACACCCCCTCAAACCCTAATTTTTCCTTCATCTTCTTCTTCTCTCCCCCCAAACCACTCCACCAGCCGCTGCCGGCACCCTCCCTCGCCCCCACCCTCGCAGCCCCCGCCACTGCCCTCGCCACCACCCTTGTTCCCCTCGCAGCCCCTCTGCGTTTCTGTAAAAAAAAATCATGTCGCTGCCAGCAAAAAAAATCATGTCGCTGCCAGCGACCGCACCCTCCCTCTCTCTTCTCTCCATCTCATCACCGAAGCGGCTTCTCCCTCGGCCGCCGCTCCAAACCTGTATTAAAATAAAATAAAAGTTTTATAGCGGTCGCCCCTTCCCTCTCTTTTCTCTCCATCTCTTCTCTCTCGATTCGTCTCTGACGGCGCCAGCCCACACCCCAGGTTTGTCCGCCCCGTTTTGGGAGTTTGTTAGTGTTTTTTTTGCAAAACCTTTTTTTTTCGACTATGTAATGTCGACCAAATATACTCTCGTCGGCAAATTGTTGTCGACGAGGGTGTATTTGGTCGACATTACATAGTCGAATTTAAAAAAAAAAAATCGACCAATCTTTTCGACCAGATACACTCCCGTCAACAACGATTTGTCGACGGGAGTGAATATGGTTGACACTGGTTGGTCGAAATTTATAAAAAAAAATTGTAATTTTTTAAAGTATATTTTGGAATTTATGGATTTTTTTTGGTTTGATAGTCACTGGAAATGGTGTCGACGACGGTCGGAAGTAGTGGTTTAAGTGAAAGAAATGACAATAAGGGGGGTGCGTTCCGTAGGGGGTGCATCTAGTAATTAGTATGTTGTATTTTAATGAAGGATATTTTTGAATTTTTGCCCTATTATTTTATTAATATACTGAAAGGGGGAGTGCATCTCTCCGAAATAGAGGTGCATATAGTCAAACCCAATTTGATTTCGTCCTCAATTTTTTACTGACTTCACTAAATACATGTTTTGCTTCTAAAATTGCTCAATTTACCTGTTAAATTAGCATACTACTACATTTTTTATAATTAAGTATAGTTAAAAAAATAAAAAATAATAATATTTAATTGCATATAACAAAAAAATCATTCAATTTTCACTCGAATCACTGGACCTAACTTCCATCTGGTCACATTCCGAATAAGGTCACTGGTCGACCATATACTCTTCCATGTAAGACTCAAACTCCTAACTATCAAGGAATGATGAGAGAAAATCAGTCCTTGAAAAATATTTCGCCTTAAGCACTTAACAAACGAAAGAATCTAGTTCTGTCCATTCTATCTTACCCAATAGAACATTATCGAATAGGTGAAGATTTTTAAACACCATACCACCCTCTATGAGGACCACATCACCCCTCTAGAATTTTGAGCATCATTAGCCAACAAAACTTATTCAACATAATATATAGTTCATCGATCAAGTTTAACATAAGCAAAAAAAAAAAACTCATACAAAATGTAGAAATCTTATAGGTTGTCATTTTGATCAAGACCTCCTTACTTGCCTTCGATAATTTTTTATAACTTTGCGAGTGCAAACGGGACTACATCATCTTATAAATATATACAAATATCTCTTTCTTGTTCTAACCAACCCATGATGGCAACCTCAAATAACGACTTGTATCAAGCGAGTGATAAACCTCCAAGATACTTCCAATAATAGTTTTAGCTCCAACATCCAGGGGCGGACGAATGTATGTCTTGAGGAGGGCCATGACCCCCTCCAAAATTTATCCCACTGTTAATTATATATGTATACTAGTATTCCAGTATTAACTTTTATTTTTTCCTTTTTAAGTTGCCCCCCACTCCAAATAAAGTACTGAGTATGCATAAGCAATAATAACGGGCTAAATAATAAACTCTGCCCAGCCCACACGAAAAACTTGTACAGTAGACTAATTCTCTTTGGGTTTGGCTTATGGACCTCCATTTCGAAGAGATGCACGTCCCCCATAGATGCACCCTCAAAATTTGTCAAGATAAATGCACCCTCCCCACGAATTGTCCAAAATACTATTTTTTTTTCCTTTTATCTATAAATTACACATTTACTATCTACACCTTCCCCAAACCCTAATTCATCTCCCTCACCCTTCTTCTTCTTCCCCATTCCACCCGCCGTCACCACCACTTGCCCGGCACTCGTCCCCTATCGCCGCGGCCCTTTCGCCGGCAGCGTCCCCTCCCTCTCCATCGGCTGCCCTCTCCCTCTCTTCTCCTCCCCTCCATTTTTCCCCCCACCCCGATTCTGTAAAAAAAAAATAAAAAAAATTCAGCGGCCACCCTCTCCCTCTCCCCTCCATTTCCCCACCACCCCGATTCTGTATAAAAAATAAAAATTGCAGCGACCGCCCTCTCACTCCCTTCTCTCCCCTCCATTTTTCCCCCCACCCTCTGACATGGCGCCCCCGCCCCACCACCCCGATTTTGTTAAAAATAAAAAATGCAGCGGCCGCCCCCTCTCTCTTCTCTCCCCCTCTTAACGGCACGGCCCCCACCCCACCTCTATTCGCCGCCGACGTCGGCCCACCCCACCCCAGGTTTGTCCGTCCCAAATTTTAATTTTAGGATTTTCTGCTTTTGCAAAAACCCTCCCTTTTTTTTTTGGACTATGTAATGTCGACCAAATATACTCAACAATTTGTTGTCGATGAGGGTGTATTTGGTCGACATTACATGGTCGAATTTAAAAAATATATATATTTTTTTCGACCATATACACTTCCGTCGACAACAATGTGTCGACGAGAGTGAATGTGGTCGACACTGGTTGGTCGAAATTTATAAAAATAAAATTGTGATTTTTTTTAAGTATATTTTGAAATTTATGAATTTTTTTTGGTTTGATAGTCGCCGGAAATGGTGTCGGTGGCGGTCGGAAGTAGTGGTTTAGGTGGAAGGTGAAAGAAATGACAGTAGGGGGTGCGTTCAGCAGGAGTTGCATCTAGTATACTGTATTTTAATAAAATGTATTTTCAGTTTTTTGACCTATTATTTTATTAATATACTGAAAGGGGGAGTGTATCTCTCCGAAATGGAGGTGTATATAGTCAAATCCATTCTCTTTCTTGACTTTTTATTTTTCTTTCTTGAGTTAGTTCCTTTTAAATTAAAAAAAAAATCCATAAACATAACAAGCCGTGATATCAATTATTTGATATCTACCCTCCCTCCAATGTAGCCGCAATTAGGGGTGGGAATGGGCCAGGCTACCCGACAGGGGCCTACGGCTCGGCCTATTAAAGCTCGGCTCGGCTCGACTCGTTTAATAAACAAGCCGGGCTCAAGCTTTTTTAGAAGCCTATTTAGCTAAATAGGCCGGGCTCAAACTTTTTCATAAGCCTTTTAAGCCCAACAGGCCGACCTATATAACTTCACACTCACATATATATATATATATATATATATATTTTGTATATATTATAAGTATATACGTACTTATATAATATGTGATTTTCAAATAAATAAATAAGAAAATTTAGTAACACTAGTTATATTTTTCTTTGTAATAGTTGAAAAAATAGTTGAATATTTTTTTTTTTGAACATTTTATTACTTCCATTTCTTCATTTTGAGATTTAAAGAGTTAATTTTTATAATTTGATGATAATACGATTGTAGATTTTTTTAAAAAAAATACGCTAATAAGATTAAGAGGCCTTTAAAGGCTTTCGGGCCAGGCCTATTTATTAAAAAGGTCAGGCTTGAGCCTTAAAAAAAAGCCTATAACAGGCCATGGGCCAGGCTCGGGCCTAAGAAATATATAACAGGCCGGGCTTTTTTTCTTAAAGCCTACCAAGGCCTGGCCCATTCCCACCCCTAGCCGCAATTGCGAATAGTAAGTTTGTTATTTTAATTTAGGGTGATATTTCGGTACATTTGCCGTACCAATTTTAATTTTTTATTTATATTTTATCTGGACTTGCTCATTTAATGAGTTCACTTTCAAATATTTTTTTTATTACGGTTATCTGCACCTGTTCATTTTATGAGTTCACCTCCAAATTATTTTTTTACCATGTTTATCTGCACCCGCTCATTTTATGAGTTCACCCTAAAATATTTTAAAAAAAATAATTACATTTTAAAGACTATATTATCCTTTTATTAGTTTACACAAAATATAATAAAATCAACCCTAATTTGTATATTTACAATCTACAACCGAGTTACCATCGATTCACCACCAAGTCATCCATATTTTTAGAAAAAAAAACGGGTTGCACTCTTGTGTACCAGTTACATACAATAACACATGACCGGTTTTGACACTCAAGTGACCCGCCCTACTAAACATCGATGGAAAGCTTCGATTTGACCACCTCCATTGGAATGGTATCTGCTCGAGGAGCCTGTCCCTGCCTGCTTATCCAGACCAAACAGCAGCCTTTGGTCCTTCGCTTAAATGTCTCCTGGTTGGCAGTTGGAAGCTTACTATCTTAAGAGAAGATGAAAGGTGCTTCCGATAAGAATTCTTATCGTATTCAAAGTAGTGCTTTCCTTCTAGCCTTCCAATAGGTGGAAACTCTCTTGTACGGTTCGGGGGGTAATCGGCGTACTCCGATCAGTGGGGTCGCCCTAAGCTCTTCTTCTAAACTAAAACTCTGTTGGTCCTGAAAGGAGTATATAACAAGTGTATGGGGGGGAATACACTTGTATGCAAGTCTTTTCAACTTATGATCAAACCAGAGCTCAGCAAGGTTGTCTTGGACAACTCTGCTGAAGATGATAAACTCTTCTAAGATAATCAAACTACTAAGTACTATTGAGTACTTAGTTGAATAACTATCTAGGGGAGTTATAGGTGCGGAATAGTGGTTGGCCCTTTAAGTTTAGACTCCTTAAGTTTCTGAAATCACTTTGTCAATCCAATACAGTCCAGTTTAGTTTCAGGGAACTTGTCCAAATCAGTTTTGCACAGACTTTGAATATGTATCTTTTGAAAGATCAGTTTTGTGTGCAGTGTTGAATGAATGTAAGTACTTTGTAAGGCAAATCAACACAAGAGTTTATAGTGGTTCAGAGACTCAAGCTCCTACATCCACTTTCCCTGATTTAACAGGATAATTCCTTCACTCTTGGAATTAACTTGTTTTATAGTGCCAAGGTGCACTTGATCAATAACACCACTCCTTGGTGAATTGATCCCTAGGATGTCTAGAGTCCTAGTACCCTCTTCTCAACTCAGAACTGAACTGTTCTTCTCTCAACAGTCAGCTCCTACCACTTCTACTACTACAACCTTCTCTCTTTCTCACTTGAAAGGGGTAAGGATTGAAGTAAGGTTCCAACTAATGAGATATCCTTTACAATGGAGATCAGTGTATAAGGATTAGGATATCTCTCTAAGCTTTGTATGGATATACAGTAAGTTCAGCTTAGAAGAAGTGTATGAAGACTAAGATAGTCTTTTGAAAGCTTGTAAGTTCTATGAACTTCAGAATACTTGCTCAGTTGGATTGGTAGTTCATTCTCTCAAATGGTCTTCACACTTCTGTATTTATAGACAAAATGGAGGATTTGCCCGTTGGAGAGGCAGCCCCAAATTGCTATAAATGTCTTCCTTGAGTTCTTCAAACTGGAAGACAGATTCTTGATAGTGACATGTCCTTATTTGGGTAATAAACGGCTTGTAAGACTTTGTCTTCATTCTGCAGCACTTTTCCCAATGTTTGACTTCTTGTTAGGACTTGGACATGGCTTCTGAAGATTGATCCAATGATAGGACAACATTCCTTATCAAATGGACAACTCTCCTTATCACTATCAGTAGATTTGCTTATCAGCAAGGTTGGCTTGCTCATCTTCAGATGACTTGGCTCTTTCCCTTTCTTTCACTTCAAGTTGATCTTAGCATGTTTCAATGAGGTTCTTTAGGGTATGGTTGTCTCTAGCTCTTCAGCATGGTTGACCTTCAAACATTAGAATCTTTGTTCTTGTTCAAACTTTCTGAGACAACTCTTCTGGGACAACTCTCCTGATCAGCATATTTGGTCTTTTAGCTTCAGAGATGATGTTTTTCACAGAGTTAACCTCTCTGGACAACTCTCCTGATCAGAGCATTTGACTAATCTTGTCCTTTTGAGCTTTGCAATCTTGTTCTTGCATAGAAATAACTCTTCTGGACAACTCTCCTGATCAGAGCATGTGGTTTTTCAAATGGAGTATGCTTGTCCTTAGTGTTTGTTCCAGATTTTGAGCCTTGAGGGGACTTTATCTTGATCATTTTTAAAGCATAGGTTCCCCCTCACATTGTGCATCTAGTCATCTAAGAGCTGCCTAACATATCAGCTTCTCATCTAGCCTTATGCTATGTGTTCTAACAATCTTAGAACACAATCATCTTGACTTAGGCATGTCTCATGGGGTTTTGGTATTTAATCAAAACATATATCATTTTATTCCCAACAATTTCCCCCTTTTTGATGATGCCAAAACCTACACATTCTAAGCAAAAGTGACTTGTCTACACCTATTACATATATCTTCAGAAGACATGACTAAGGTCAATATTCCTGAAAAGACAATGTGTTAGTGTATTCACTGTTTTTGTTGCAAGTAGGTTTCATAGATAGGCATAGAGAGATGAGTGTTTCTTGATTCAAAATAAGTTCAACTACCATTCATTCAAAGATCATTACAAGCATGTTGATAGTTGAAATTAACATATCAGAGCATGAATCAATAACACTTAAATACATCAGAGCGTTTCATTCTAACAATTCAAGACATAAATAAGATTTTCAGCATCAGAGCACAGAGCTTGTATCAGAGCAATCCATAACAAATCAGAGCAAACATATTAGCACACCACATCAGCAATCTTGACCATATTTCAGCATAGTTGGTCAATCAAGAAAGGTCAGAAGACTTAGCCATTTCAAAGATCATCCTCAGGGGGTGGCAGCATTCCATACTGTGCCCACACTCTTCTTTTTAATGCCATGGCTTCTTGGTTGGTTCCCTTAGGTCCAAGAACCATCTTGTTTAGCTTAAGGATCTCAGTGAATTCTCTCAGAATTCTTGCTTGGTCAATCCATCCTTCAAGCTTTGGAGGCATGTATATGATTGGCTTGGGAGCTGTGAGTTCAATTCTTGCAATGTCAGCAGCTGCAAGCAGTTGTTGATAGAGTTCTCTGTAGTATTCTATCATGAACTCAGCAAAGGCAGAGTTGGCATCTCCTCCATTCCATCTGTCAATGACATAATAGTCATAGACAAACTCCCTTTTTGCTTCCTCCCATGTATCATTCAGTTGAACTGGCACCCATTTATCCAAGTGTGGATATTTGGTGTCCATTGGGACTAGAAGGTGAGGCTTCATCTTGTTGTATGTTGCTCTCCTTCTTCTTGGTTTCTGAAAATTAGCTCTCCTCTTGTCTCTTGCTCTTTGTGCTTCATCTAACAAGTCCATTTTCTCTTGGGCCCTCATCATGGCCAGTTTCTGTTGTGTTTCAGGGTCTTTGCCATACCCTTCATGAAACAGTTTTGATGGATCATGAGCTAGGACAGTTGTCTTCTTCTTAGGTTCAGGTCCAAATCCTTCAGCAAATAGTTCTTCAATATCTTCAGTGGACTTGGAATCTTCAGTATCTTTGGCAGATTCAGAAGACTTTTCTTTTTCAGCAGTCTTGGCTTTCTCAGCAGTTTTGGCCTTCTTTGAAGTAGGCACATCATCATCAACTCTGAACTCAGGTGGAAGATCAAGGCTGTTAGAAAAGTCAGTGAATGTCTCAACTTGCCTTTTTTTTCCTTTTGCCCTCTTGATCTTTCCTCTAGTTTGGACACCTTCATCACCTTTGTCCAAACCAGACATCTCACCACCTGGTCTTTGTTGTAACCTCACTCTTTCCTCTTGAGCTGAGGCCATAGAATTCTTCAATGCAAGTGCTAATTGCTCTTCTTCATCCAATTCTTCCAAGTTTAGCACTGCAGGCTCTTTTCCTTTTCCTTCAGCAGCTTTGTCTTTTCCTTGAACTGGGCTTCCAATTACCAAGGCACCTTTTGCTCTAGCTCTTTCCCTTTCCCCCTTTTTGGCAGCATCAAAGCACTGGGGTTTTAGCTCACTCATTGTTGTGGCCATTAGGGATTGGGCCTGGTTTAGGGACTTCATCTCCTCCAACAAATATACATTTTCATCATGTATATTCTGCATCCTATCACTGCTCAAGCTAAGAAAAGCTAGAACAGGCTTCATCTTTTGTTGAACAACCTCCTCCAAGGTTGCTTTCAGGGATGCATCCAGTTAGGCTTTAAGAAGCTCAGTGAGGTTGGCCACTGCACCTTCAGCAATGTTGGCCAATACCTCTTGGGAAAATTTTTCTGAGGCTGCTTTCACCATAGCTAGCCTTTGCTCTTCAGCTCTTTTCTTTTGCAATGCAGTCTTCTTTCCAAGAGCTTGCTTGACAGTTAGCCTGAGAGCCTTGACATTGGCATTGTGATTATCTCTCAACAGCTTTTGCTCCTTCTTGACCTCCTCTGAGATGGCTTCCATGGTGGATTTGGCTTTTTGTACTTCAGTGGAAATGGTTTGGAGACCAGTTTCCACACTACTGATCCTTGCCTCCAGAGTTGGTAGCACAACATCCTCAGAGCCAGTGAGCCTCATTTCTACAGATGCTAGAGTCCTTCCTTGCTCATTCAATGCTCCTGAAGTTTCAGCATGAGCAGATTGGACTTGATGAGCCAAGGAGTCCAACTTCTCTGATTGCATTCCAAGCAGGGCTTGAGCTGAGCCTGTATCTACTTGGATAGGTGCATCTGTTAAGAACTCATCAAAAATTTGGTCAAGGGAAATACCTGCAACATTAGACAGATCAAACAGGTTAGGGAATAGACACTCATCACCCTCAATTTCTTTTATATAAGACTCTGATACATCAGCAGCCTTCTTCTCATTTTCAACTCTTTCTTTTCTCCCTTCTTCAATAATTTCCTCACTTAAAGAAACAGGCCTCCTCTCATCAAGGGATTCCTGAAGTTCAGATTTGACTTCAAGAATAGCCTGCCCTTCCTCACTTATATCACCCTCATTTGGTGGTACACTCACTATTCTAGTGATCACCACATCTCTCTCATCTACTCCTCCCTCTGATTTTTCCACTAACTTCTCCTTTTCAACTCCTTCTCCTAAACCTGCAACATCTCCACCTTCATCAAGGTTCAAAGATGGCAGTTGTGGGGAGATCATAGTGCTTATTTCAACAGCCACTGAGTCATCCTGAATGATTAAGGGCTGATCAGTGTCCAACTCTTCTGACACTGAATAGGCCTTAATCAAACCAGCCTCTAGCATAGGAACCTCAACATCTT
Organism: Galeopsis tetrahit; assembly: GCA_963675135.1. Taxonomy (NCBI): domain Eukaryota; kingdom Viridiplantae; phylum Streptophyta; class Magnoliopsida; order Lamiales; family Lamiaceae; genus Galeopsis; species Galeopsis tetrahit. The sequence goes on from OY776120.1 coordinate 4,926,916, forward strand.
TAGGTTGTGCCTTGGGTTCAGAAGAACCTTCATTGGCAGATGTGTCTTTGGTTGTGTTACCACCCTTGGTCAACACCTCTGAAGATACAGAGCCTTTCCTATGATAGGTTCTAGGAGGATTTGAAAGTCTATCTGCTATAGAAGACTTGGGTTGAGAAGGTTCAGGGAGGTTGGCTTGAGGGGTTTCAGGAGGGTTGGGGTTAGAAGGGTTTGAGGGATCATCAGGGGAATCATCATCATTTGAGCTACTGTCAGGGTGTTTGATTCCCTTAACTTTCCTTTCTTTCTCCTCCTTAATCTTATCAGCTACCAGCTTTGCAAAAATTTCCTCATCAATGAGAAATCTTGTCTTTGAAACTCCAGCAAAGTTCAGCAATCTGTTTTCCTCTATTTGCCACCAGTTTGCACCCTTATCTTGGATGACTTGTGATATCTCCATCATAGACTTGTCTTTTACATCAACAAGCATCCTTAGATCATGAAATGTCTTCTGAATTCTTGAAAATTCAGTAAGCTGTGGGTACAGACTGTCCACAGTAGCCTGTGCTCCTCCTCTGAGCATACTTTCATAAGTATACTCCTCCTCATCTCCACTTGAATGGGGACTTTGGGTTATAGGGGAGTTGGCTCTGGGGTCTCCTAAAGTGGCTTCAGGGAGGTTTAATTCAGGGATGTTGGCTTCAGAAGGGTTTGGTGCAGTAGAAGGTGCTTCAGTTGCTTTTGAGAGCAATGAATCTGAAGGGGCTTTACTCAGGGGGGTTGGCTCATTGAGTGCATGTTCTAAGAGCTTTGAATAATTGAGCATGGATGAGTCAAGGGGAGACAGGAGTCTTGTCTCATCTACTGCTAAATCTGCAAGCACATCAATGCCACTTCTTTGCACACTCCCTTCTGGAGAGTATCTCTTAGTGAGATCTACAGGGGTAATGGGTTGGTTGGAAGGGGTAACATGGGTTTCAGGGGAGTTGGGCTCAGGATTCTGAAACTCAGGGATGTTGGCCTCTATAAATTGACCTTCAGGGACCTTGGATTCTGGAGTTCCAGAACCAGATGAGTTGGTCCTTGACCTAGATTTGGTCCTACTTTCAGCTCTGCTCTCTCTTAGAGCCAATTGAAGTGACCTTTCTTCCTGCAGCTCCAACACCTTTTCAGTGGGTTTGACCCTTCTCTTGGTGGCCCTACTGCTCCCACTTTCTTCACCATCTTTCTCAGGGACAACCTCCCTGATCCTCTTATCTCCTTTCTTCTTTTGCCTTGTCTCATTATACTTCAGCCTCAACTCTTCTGAGTGGTCAGAAGGTACACTTACTCCCTCTTCTGCCACTTCATCAACTTCTGCTGATGCTCCTGAGGCTTCTCTTGAAGACAATTGAGACATTTTCTTTGTTTTGACAGCCCTGGCCTTGGTTCTTTTCTTCAGCTTAGGTTTTTCTTCAACCTGTTCTTCAGCAGGTTTGGCCAGAAGCATTCTCCTTTGCTCAGTTTTCTTGCTGAGCTTCCTAAACAGGATCTTTTGGACTGGGAGGGGCTTTGCAAAGGTTTGCATCTGAGAGTAATGGGAGAATCTTTCAATCAACAAGCTTGCCCTGGTGCAATACTTGAGTTTCCCTTCTAGCACAACCTTGTTGTGAGCTTTTACTTTGAATTTAGCCTTTTCCTTCATCATCTCAGACATGATGAAAGTCCTCCAATCAAACTTGATGCCCTTGTCCCTGGCATCAATGATAGCAGCCATAATTCTGATTCTTGGATGGCTGACCTGCTCCAAGCTTCCAGTGTTGCTCAAGAGACTCTTAGCAACTACCTCAAAGAGGTTGAGAAATTTTGGCTTGAGAGTCTTCTTGTTTTGTGTTGAAGAGATGGGGCCTGGAACCAATAGCCATTCTTGAGCTATTTCAACTTCATGCCCAGTACCATAAACTTCTGGATTCCTTCCCTCATAAGGCAATCCAAAAGCTCCTTCAAGATCTTCTGAAGAGAATTTCACTCTATGGAATTTCTCTTCTTCCTCTCCTTCTGCAACATATGACAATCTGGTGGAAACTTCACCATCTGCAGGTTCACCTCTCCACTTGAGAAAGGCAAGGAATTCAGCCATGTAACCTTCCAAGCATGAACTTGGTCTTTCCTCCATGAACTTTTGCAAACCAGCTCTTCTCAGCCATCTTAGAGTTGGTGTAATCTCAGGGTCCTCACTCTCAAAGGATATTATGGGCTCAAAATGAAGATTATTTTTGTTGCTCAAGTATCCAAAATCAAGGTCTAGAACCTTGTTGGAGAAATCAATAATCATCTCTGGTCTAACCTTGGGAGCCATTGAAAGTTACAGAGAAAGGTTTGATAGAGATTGAGAGTGTTTGAAGAAATTTAGAGCTAGGGTTTCGAATACTTGGGGAAGAAGTGTTTGTGGGGGATCTTAAGACTTGTGAATATTCTAAAAAGAATGTTTGTCAATGAGTTGGTGAGGTCTTGATGCAATTCAAAGGTGAACAAAAAAGGAAATCCAAAATGAACGGCTAGGATGGATTTCAGAGGAGTTGTCCAGTTTTGATCCAATGGTCAAAAACCAATGCAACAGTGAAAAAACTGTTTTGTTCAAAAACGTGGGTGGTTTTTAATGTTTGTTTAAGGCTGGGGGAGTTTTCGAGGTAGATCATGTCCCAAAAAGTTTAATGCAAACAAGAGTTAAATCTTGGCATTTAATGCATGGAAAGTAACCTTTTGGGTGGGAGACAAATTAAATCTCAGAAAGGTGAAAACTGTATTTTCAATGGGACAGATTTCGAAATAGACAATGATCACCTAAAATAGGTGCTTATCAGACCAAGATTTGGTTTGATAGCCAAGACAACTTATCTGACCCTACATGGACAAGTGTCCTGAAGAGTTGAGGACAAGTGTCCTGAAGAAGTAAGGTCAACTTCTCTGAATTTCAGTAGACTTGACCAAGTCTGCTGAAGTTTGAATTTATTTTCCCTTTACTGGATAAACTCCTTTGAACTCATTTGTCCAACTTCCCTGGATTAAGAAGACCCAACTCTGCTGATAATTCCAGAAACCTTGCTTCTGCAAGTGGTTTTGTTAATATATCAGCTTTTTGATGATCTGTGTGGATCTTCACCAACTTAATATCCTTCTTCTCCACATGATCTCTAATGAAGTGATGCTTGATGTCCACATGTTTGCATCTTGTGTGCAATACAGGATTCTGTGATATGGCAATGGCACTGTTATTGTCACAGAATATTGGCACTTCAGTAGAGTTGACTCTGTAGTCTCTGAGTTGTTGTCTCAGCCAAAGGATTTGAGCACAACAACTTCCAGCAGCAACATATTCAGCCTCAGTGGTGGAAGTAGCCACTGTATTTTGCTTCTTGGAAAACCAAGATATGAGTTTGTTGCCTAGGAATTGACAAGTCCCTGAAGTGGACTTTCTGTCAATTCTGCATCCTCCATAATCAGCATCTGAGTAGCCAGTTAACTCAATGTTGTCATCAGCAGGGTACCAAAGGCCTAGATTTTCAGTGCCTTTGAGATACCTCAAGATCCTCTTTGCAGCCTCAAGATGGCTTTTCTTAGGATTTGCTTGAAACCTTGCACAAACACCTACTACAAAGGTGATGTCAGGCCTGCTGGCAGTGAGATAGAGGAGAGATCCAATGATTCCTCTATATTCAGTGGAGTTGGTTGGTACACCACTCTCATCAGGATCCATCTTCCAGTTTGTGTTCATTGGGATCCTTACTGGCTTGCTTGTTGTACACCCAAACTTCTTGATCATCTCTCTGGTGTACTTAGCTTGATTGATGAAGATTCCTTCTTTTGATTGCTTGACTTGTAGACCCAAGAAGAAGTTCATCAACCCCATCATGGACATCTCAAACTTGCTTTGCATAAGCTTGGAGAATTTCTCACAAAGCTTCTCATTAGGGGATCCAAAAATTATGTCATCTACATAAATTTGGACAAGCAAGATGTCCTCTCCTTCAGAGATTCTGAAGAGAGTTCTGTCCACAGTTCCCTTGGTGAATCCATGATCCAATAGGAATTGTGACAGTGTGTCATACCAAGCCCTAGGGGCTTGCTTGAGTCCATATAGAGCTTTCTTCAGTCTGTATACTTGGTTTCCAACCTCAAAACCTGGTGGTTGCTCTACATAGACTTCTTCTTTCAAGAATCCATTCAGAAAGGCACTCTTGACATCCATTTGATACACTTTGAACCTCTTGTGGGCTGCATAGGCTAGAAAAAGTCTTATTGCTTCTAGCCTTGCCACAGGTGCAAATGTCTCATCATAGTCAATGCCTTCATGCTGGCAGTAACCTTTAGCCACTAGTCTTGCTTTGTTTCTGACAATCACATCATTTTCATTCTTCTTGTTCTTGAACACCCACTTGGTTCCAATAACATCTTGATGTGAAGGTCTATCAACCAGCTCCCATACTTCATTTCTGGTGAATTGGTTGAGCTCTTCCTGCATTGCTGTGATCCAATTGGCATCCTGAAGTGCTTCCTCAATGTCTTTTGGTTCCTGTTCTGACAAGAAACAACAGAACATAGCACTTTCACCATGAAACCTTCTGGTTTTGACTCCTATACTTGGGTCACCAAGTATCAGATCAGTAGGATGGTCATACAACCAAGTCCTTCTTTTTCTGATCCCTTCAGTAGAGTTGCCCTCTACTGAGGTTGAGTCATTATGATCATAAAATTCAGGATAATTTAGTGCAGGATCTAAATCAGGATCATAATCAGGGGTGTTGTCCTCAATGTCAGGGACATTGGGATTTTCAACATTTTGAGTTCCCCCTTGATTATCTGACCCATTAACTACCTCAGCAGGAGCTGCTTCTTCATTGTTAGTTGTTACCTGGATGTGAACTGGGATTGGCTCATTCAGTTCACCATTTCCATCAGTGGGGTTTGTCTCAGGAAGGTTGCCTTCAGGATTGTTGTCCAATATAGTATGTTCAGGTAGATTGGCTTGGACAACATCTATGAATTCAGTGTCTTTGTCTTTTAGGCTTAATCTGGTTGTCCTTTGTGTGATTTCTTCAGGTTCCAAACTATCATTCCTGATCTCAAGGATAGATTCATCAAACACAACATGAGGTGTTTCTTCCATTATAAGGGTTTTCTTGTTGTAGACTCTGAAAGCTTTACTGATTTGAGAGTATCCAAGGAATACTCCCTCATCAGCTTTGCTATCAAAGGCTTTCAACTGTTCTTTCCCATTATTGTGAATGAAACACTTACAACCAAATATATGAAAGTATGACACTTTAGGCATTCTTCCTTTCCAGAGTTCATAGGGGGTTTTGCCTTGCCCCTTAGTAATCAAACATCTATTTTGAGTATGGCATGCAGTGTTTATAGCTTCAGCCCAAAACCTCTTAGGTAAGTTTGAGTCAGCAATTAAGGTTCTAGCAGCTTCTTTTAAAGTTCTGTTCCTTCTTTCTGCAACTCCATTTTGCTGAGGAGTTCTAGCTGCTGAGGTTTCATGAGCTATTCCATTAGATGTGCAATACTCATTGATGTATGAATTTATGAACTCAGTGCCTTTATCAGATCTTATCTTGATGATGCTAAGGCTTTTCTCATTTGACAGTCTCTTAAGGAGTTCAGGTAGTTTGACTTGTGTTTCCTTCTTATTAAGGAGAAATACTACCCATGTGAACCTAGAGAAGTCATCTACTACAACCAATGTGTATTTTCTACCATTTATACTTGAAGGGGTGATTGGTCCAAAAAGATCCATATGTAGAAGTTCAAGAACCCTTTTAGTAGAAATGACTGGTTTACCTTTGAATGAGGCTTTAATTTGTTTTCCCTCTTGACATGGCTTACACACATGTTCTTTTATGAAAACCTCATTAGGTAGTCCTTTAACTAATGCATTTCTCGCAAGTTTGTTCATTGATTTGAAGTTCAGGTGGTTTAGCCTCTTGTGCCATAACCAACTTTGTTCACTAGTACTCTTAGCAATGAAACATGCAGCATCAGTAGACTTGTCCCAGTCTGCAAAATACACATTTCCCTTCCTAGTTCCAGTCAATAGAGTTTGGTGAGTTTTATCCTTAATTAAACATTTTCCACTTGAGAACTCAACTTTAAAGTCTTTGTCACAGAATTGACTGATACTTAGGAGATTATATTTGAGACCAGCTACATAAGATACATTGGTTACTTTGATGTTACCAATCATCAAAGTACCATAACCTTTTGTGGTTGCTTGTGAGCTGTCTCCAAAGGTGACATTTGGGCCTTCTTTTTCAATAAAATCAGTGAGGAGTTCCTTGTTTCCAGTCATGTGCCTTGAGCATCCACTGTCAAGGTACCATGCTGTCTTTTTGTTCATGCTCCTCTTCTTGTGGCCCAATGGTACCTGCAATTAGATAGGTTTAGGTACCCTTTGAGTTTTGGGTCCTGAGAGGTTAGTTGTACCTTTAGGAACCCAAACTTGCCTAATTACCCTGATTGATTCAAGGTGGCTAAGTTGTTTTCCTTGTGCATCAACATATATTGTCTTTCCCTTAAATGCCTTGGGGAAAGTATGTGTGAATGTGTTCACTCTGTAAGTTTCAGGGGAGTTGTCAACTCTCCTGAACTTATGAGTTCTTTGTGCAGCTTGATGAAATCTTTGAGGAAAGGCATTTTTATGACCATTACCCTTTGGCATGAGGGGTTTTGGTTGTCTCATTTTATTCTGCCTTTGAGGATAGTTGTCCTTAGGTCTATTCAGTTGAGGCTTTCTCAGATGTGTTGGCCTAGGCTGATTATACCTTGGATAACTCCTCTGAACATTGTTCAGTAGAGTTGTCCTCCCATTGGGTCTACTTTGCTGACCAATATTCCTCTTGTGTTCAGGAGCCTTGACCTTTTCCAAAGGTTTAGGCCTAGTCTTCTGAAACACTTGAGTAGGCATTTCAGTTAATTTGCCCTTTCCTTTATTCAGTGGCTGAATTATTTCATTCTCAGCTTGTTGTGCCACTAATTTAACAAAGATTTTCTTAGTGTTACTTGTAGAGGCAACACTAAGACAAGGTGAAGATTCAAATGGATCAAAACCCAATCCACTTCTTTGAGCCATAGGTCTTTGATAACTCTGAATTTCCTCTATTGCTCTAGAGGATTTGTTCAAAGCAGACATCTTTAATTTCAGGTTCTCTTCACTTGATTTAAGAATATCATATTCATGTGAGAGGTTTTCAAACTTGGCATTTAGAATTTTTAGTTCAAAATCTTTTCTCTTCTGAGAGAGTAGTTGATCATCAATCTCTCTTTGTTGGTCAACTATCCTGAGATTTGCTTCCTTAAGTTCTCTCAAGACTTGTTGATACAACTCAGTAGATTTGATATCAACAGCTGCCTCAGAGTTTTTGGTAAGTTCAACAGCCAATCTTTCATTTTCTCTCACACAGGTATCATGAAATTCTTGTAATCTAGTGAAATCTTCCATCAACTTCCCAAAGGAAAGTTTCAAGTTGACTTCACTAGTGTTCTGTGATAAAAATGATGGTGAGCTAGAAGTGGAGGATACCTCATCATCCTCAAGAGCCATGTTGCACACATCATCATCATCATCATCACTGTTTGAGAACAGTCCATCAGAAGAGTTGAAGCTTTCAGCACTATCAGATTCTTCACCAGCCATCATGGCCTTTCTATTTGTGAACTTTCTGTCTCTTTTAGCTTGCCTCTCTCTTCTTTCTTTAGAGCTTAATTCAGGGCAATCATACTGAAAGTGCCCTTTCTTCTTGCAGTTGTAGCATAGGTCTTCATCATCATCCTTCTTGGATTCATCTCTTCCTTTTGATGATGAAGGGTCAGCTCTACTGGACTTTCTCCTATCAGAGTACTTGTCCTCTGATCTTTTCTCTTCAGGCTTCTGTCCTTGGCCTGATCTTCAGGGGAGTTGTATCTTCTCCTGAATTTGTTATCCTGGTAGAATTTCTTGTATCTACCAAACCTTGTGTTTAGCTTGTCAAACCTTCTAACCATCAAGGCTAGTTCTTCCTTCATTTCAGTCTTTGAGACTGACTTTGATGATCTGGGAGTGGGTTGCATTTCAGGTTCAACAACTTTGGCTTTGAATGCCACTCCCTTAGTAGGGTTTGAAGGTTCCTCAACAGGTTTTCTTCTATTGAGGTCAAACTCATAGGCTTTGAGTTCTGAGAAGATTTGTTGCATGGGCATGGAGGAGAGATCTTTGGTATGAGTGAGACTTCTCAAGATCTTTAATCCAACTTCTCTCCTGGAGTACACCTTGCCCAATGAGTTGATTTCATTCATCACATCAGTGAATCTACCAGCAAATTTGTCAATGGACTCATCAGCTTCCATTGAGAACTGCTCAAACTTTTGCACAGCAACTTGGAGCTTGTTCTCCTTGATCTTTTCCGTACCCTCACACATCACAGCAAGGGTATCCCAAATTTCTTTGGCTGTGGTGCAGTGGTAGACTCTTCCCATGACTGCATCTGGAATTGTTTGATAGAGAGTGTTCATGGCAAGATAATTTAGATTATCTTTCCTCTTTTCATCAGCAGTGAAGTCATCCTCATCCTTGGGAATCAGTTCCCTTACATCTGCTCTTTGCTCTTCTGTCACCCTGGGGTTAGTTTGGGTAAACACAAAAGGTCCTCTTGTGATTACTCTTAACATGTCAGTGTGAAGAGATGCAAGATGAGCCCTCATTCTAATTTTCCAGAAATCATAATTGTCTATTGAGAACATGGGCAATTTATGATGTGAAATGTGATTGACTCGATTTGTGGCCATGTTGTCCAATCCTTGAACAACAGGTGGTGGAACAGCATTGTTGTTGGCCATATCTCAATAATAATCAGTTAGTCAACAAGTAATAGATTTCAGATAGAGATCAGTTCAGTGACCACACAAATATGTGAATTTTGAAAATCAAGATGGATTTTCAGAGGCAGTGGTCTTTGAACCCCTGCTCTGATACCACTTGTTGGTCCTGAAAGGAGTATATAACAAGTGTATGGGGGGGAATACACTTGTATGCAAGTCTTTTCAACTTATGATCAAACCAGAGCTCAGCAAGGTTGTCTTGGACAACTCTGCTGAAGATGATAAACTCTTCTAAGATAATCAAACTACTAAGTACTATTGAGTACTTAGTTGAATAACTATCTAGGGGAGTTATAGGTGCGGAATAGTGGTTGGCCCTTTAAGTTTAGACTCCTTAAGTTTCTGAAATCACTTTGTCAATCCAATACAGTCCAGTTTAGTTTCAGGGAACTTGTCCAAATCAGTTTTGCACAGTCTTTGAATATGTATCTTTTGAAAGATCAGTTTTGTGTGCATTGTTGAATGAATGTAAGTACTTTGTAAGGCAAATCAACACAAGAGTTTATAGTGGTTCAGAGACTCAAGCTCCTACATCCACTTTCCCTGATTTAACAGGATAATTCCTTCACTCTTGGAATTAACTTGTTTTATAGTGCCAAGGTGTACTTGATCAATAACACCACTCCTTGGTGAATTGATCCCTAGGATGTCTAGAGTCCTAATACCCTCTTCTCAACTCAGAACTGAACTGTTCTTCTCTCAACAGTCAGCTCCTACCACTTATACTACTACAACCTTCTCTCTTTCTCACTTGAAAGGGGTAAGGATTGAAGTAAGGTTCCAACTAATGAGATATCCTTTACAATGGAGATCAGTGTATAAGGATTAGGATATCTCTCTAAGCTTTGTATGGATATACAGTAAGTTCAGCTTAGAAGAAGTGTATGAAGACTAAGATAGTCTTTTGAAAGCTTGTAAGTTCTATGAACTTCAGAATACTTGCTCAGTTGGATTGGTAGTTCATTCTCTCAAATGGTCTTCACACTTCTGTATTTATAGACAAAATGGAGGATTTGCCCGTTGGAGAGGCAGCCCCAAATTGCTATAAATGTCTTCCTTGAGTTCTTCAAACTGGAAGACAGATTTTTTATAGTGACATGTCCTTATTTGGGTAATAAACGGCTTGTAAGACTTTGTCTTCATTCTGCAGCACTCTTCCCAATGTTTGAATTCTTGTTAGGACTTGGACATGGCTTCTGAAGATTGATCCAATGATAGGACAACATTCCTTATCAAATGGACAACTCTCCTTATCACTATCAGTAGATTTGCTTATCAGCAAGGTTGGCTTGCTCATCTTCAGATGACTTGGCTCTTTCCCTTTCTTTCACTTCAAGTTGATCTTAGCATGTTTCAATGAGGTTCTTTAGGGTATGGTTGTCTCTAGCTCTTCAGCATGGTTGACCTTCAAACATTAGAATCTTTGTTCTGGTTCAAACTTTCTGAGACAACTCTTCTGGGACAACTCTCCTGATCAGCATATTTGGTCTTTTAGCTTCAGAGATGATGTTTTTCACAGAGTTAACCTCTCTGGACAACTCTCCTGATCAGAGCATTTGACTAATATTGTCCTTTTGAGCTTTGCAATCTTGTTCTTGCATAGAAATAACTCTTCTGGACAACTCTCCTGATCAGAGCATGTGGTTTTTCAAATGGAGTATGCTTGTCCTTAGTGTTTGTTCCAGATTTTGAGCCTTGAGGGGACTTTATCTTGATCATTTTTAAAGCATAGGTTCCCCCTCACATTGTGCATCTAGTCATCTAAGAGCTGCCTAACATATCAGCTTCTCATCTAGCCTTATGCTATGTGTTCTAACAATCTTAGAACACAATCATCTTGACTTAGGCATGTCTCAGGGGGTTTTGGTATTTAATCAAAACATATATCATTTTATTCCCAACAAACTCCCAAGGGGGTTGGGCAAGGAGAGTTGTCATGATAGATCCAATCCCGGGGCCAAGTCACAAGCGATGCCCTTTCTCAGCTCGAAGTACTGCTGAGCTCAGGCTCGGGGAGGGCAATCTTAGTTATTGGTGGGGGTTCGGTTCGTTACAGGCAGGGGTCTCCAGTCTACTTATCCGCCTGTGTCGGTTTCGGGTACAGGTACCCTTTTGTTTTTTTGTTTAAAGGTCGTTCGAGCTTTTCCTGGGAGTATGGCGTGGGTTACTTCAGCGCCGTAGCGCCTGGTGCTCAAACATTGGCTCGAGGCATTTTCTCTACCCCTTCTTACCCTGAAAAAGCAGGCTTACATGACCTGATCAATTCGATCAGGCACTCTTTACTATATCCAATCCAATAACACGTACACATGACCAATTTATTATATACAATCCAATAACATATATATTACAAATAACACATGACCATGTACTATATTAATTTAGCACATAGATTTTTTGGGACTTTATTTTACTTCAATTAATTTTTTATTTTTTTTATAATTAAAAAATAACACTCAATTAATTTTTTAACATTTTTTTATTTTATTTTATTTCAATTGATATTTATATTTCTCTTTTTAATATTATTTTTTTAATTTATTTTTCTTTCTATTTATCATTTGTGTTTCAAATGATATTTTTTTTCACGTACTTTCTTTTTATGACACAAATAATTATTCTAAAATTTTAAAGTCTAATAAGAAAATTTAAAAAATAATATTAATTGTTTTTTTAAATATTAAATAGTATAATAATAATTTGTTTTAAAAAATAAAACTCTCATCTCTTTCAGTTGCAAGTGTTAAATTCTATTGGTACTATTTTACTTTAATTAATTGGTGGCAAAATCTTGTGTGAGACCGTCTCACGGATCCTTTTCTGTGAGACAGATCATTTTAACCCATATTTCAAAATTTTGGGTAGGATAACCCATATTTTTTTTCCAGATTTTAGTTTGTAAAAAAAGTGATAATGTTTAAGTAAAAAGTGATAATATTTTTAACAAAAATGACTATCACTTTTTACTTAAACATTATCACTTTTTGTTCAAACATTATCACTTTTTATATATAAAAGCCGTCTCACATATCTCATTCTGTGAGACGGTCTCACCCAAGACTAGCCCTTAATTGGTGTATAATATTCATCTTATCCTTTCAAAATTTTACTTCATTCCTTACAAATTTTACTTCGTTTTACATTGTTTAATTATTATTTTCATTCGAACTTTCATTTTTTAATCACTTTATTTTTATCTTTTATATATAATAATTTTTAGTTTATAAGTGTTATGATAACAATTGATAAGTATTATGGTGTATTATTAGTTAATATGCAGTACTGTACGTATTAGTTCATATACAGTGTAATATTAGTACAAGTTCTAATGTTTTCGAGTTTCGAGTTCACATACTTTATGGTACTAGTTCAAATATAGTATAATATTAGTTCACATATTGTATAGTATTAGTTCACATACTCTATGATACTAGTTCAAATATAGTATAGTATTAGTTCACATATTGTATAGTATTAGTTCACATACTCTATGGTACTAGTTCAAATATAGTATAGTATTAATTCACATATTGTATAGTATTAGTTCATATATTAAATAATATTTTTATACCCACATTAATCTCTAGTACTATATAATATATTAACTAGTACTATAGCATAGGCGTACTAATACTATATTGTATTTAAACTAATATTATATTTAATAAAAAATACATAACTTAACACATTCATAATTCAAGGTATACCATGCAAATTAATACATCAATATTAAAATATTGATATTAAGTAACTAGTAAGAAGAACAAAAGTGAGAATTAATCACACTGAACACACAATTCATAATTTTAAAATAGAATAATATTTGATTTCATAATTTTGGTCATTTAAAAAAAAAAAAAACTGAAATTTTTATTTCATAATTTTATTTTTGAGTGTCATATATTTTTTTTTTATATTCCTTATGCTTTTATATTTATTTTTTGAAAGTTAAAAAAATAGAATAATATTTGACTTAGTGGTGATTCATTGGTGACACGATAGTCGGTGTATAATTATAATTTTAATGAGTTATATTTTAATTTAATTGATAAAATAGTAATATAGTATTTTACATGTATTTTTCTTTTAAAAAAATTGGGGGTGAAATTAATAAAAAATAAGGTAAATAACTAATAATAAAAAATTGGATTTAGTTACATGTATGTAACTTGTACACATAAGTGTATAAAAGAAGAGAGTGTAGACTTATTAAAAAAGGAGTGTAAATAGCAGGAGTGTGGACTTATTAAAAAAAGAGTGTAAATAGCCAGTTACATGTATGTAACTGGTACACATAAGTATTTGCCAAAAAAAACTGTCGAAATTAACCACAAATCTCGATTTTTTTCTTTCCCCTCCTTTACTTTTTTTCTTCTCATTTTTTAGTTTTATTCCAAACATTTTATTTCTTTGTTTTTTTTCCTTTTTTTATTTTTATTTTTCGGCCTTTCTTTTCAACTTTTTCATGTGTATTTTTTTAAATTTTAATACAAAACAATACTATAGGTATGATTTTATTATAGTCGGTAAAACAATACGTAATAACTAGTAATACCATTAACAGTAATTTAATACTCCCTATGTTCAATTTTATTATTCCCACTTTCCTTTTTGGATTGTCCAATTTTATAATGTTCATTCATTTTTTGGAAACAATACTATTCATACTATTTTATCTTCACCCTTTTATAATCACTTATTTACCCACTTTGTCATTCACTTTATTTATAAATGGACCCCACAACACCTCATCATATCTTCAATTTATCTACTTTATTAATAAACTAATCAATATTTATTAAAACTCGTGCCCGGAGAAGTGGGCATTTTAAAATTGGACGGAGGGAGTAATATCTTATACAATAACAAATAATTTCACACATCTAATTATATTTAGTAATATAAAAAACAATTATTAGTAATACCACAAACAATAATCAATAATACCATGAACATTAATCAGTAACATTTTATACGATGAAAAATAATTTCACACATCTAATTAGGGCTGGCAAATCATGTTATCGTGTCAGTACGATAGTGACATGACACGATAAGGCCAAACACGAACACGACACGATAAGGATATGTGTCGACACGACACGAACACGATAATTTTCGTGTCGACACGACACGATAAGAAAATAAATAAATTTAAAATTGCATTTAAATATATAAAAATTAATATATTTATATAAATATAAAAAAAATACTATGTCATTATCGTATTTTTATCGGGTACATGTCATTATCGTGTTGTGTCGTGTAAGGTAAATAACAGATTGACGGGTTGTTAACAGGTTAATGGGTTACATGTTAATTTTATCGTGCTTAACGGGTCAACACGAACACGACACGAAATTATCGTATCGTTATCGGGTCAACCTGATAAGGACACGAACCTGATAAGGTGAAACACTAACTTACAATTTTCGTGTTGGATTCGTGTCGTGTTAAAATTGTCACTCATACATCTAATTATATTCAGTAATAACCAAAACAATTAGAAGTAATATCATGAACAATAATCAGTGATACCATAAACATTGATCAATAGTATCTTATACATTAACAAATAATTCCACACATATAATTATACTCCCTCCGTCCCATCTTAACTTTCATACCTACTTTTTCAGTACTTTAAAAACTCTATCCATACAATATCTAAAATATTATATTTAATGTTATTATTTTTATGGTACATACATACACACAAGTCAACTTACTTATTTATTTTTTTATAAAATTATATCTCAAAATTCTATTTATTATAATATTTTTAAAAAATGGGATGAACAGTAAGTATGAAAGTTAAGTTGGGACGGAGGGAGTATTCAATAATATCAAAAATAATTATTAGTAATACCATGAACGATAATTAGTAATACCATGAACAATAATTACTAATCAATAGTCGGTTATACGCACACACGAGATTTTAGCGCACACCCCGTACGATTAGACACAGCCCATGAAAGACCGAAGACACCCTTCTAATACGTAACCATAATTCTCCTTATTCTCTCAAACCGTATAGCGTGAAAAATAAAATACGCCGCTTGGAACACCCACTCCTCTCCCAGCCTCGTCGACCGTCGTTCAAAGCCTCGCCTCCATAGCCTCGTTCGTCGTCGCCGCATTTGTTTCGCCAATTTTACGCACGTCTGCTTCGCCGTTCGTCCAGGCCTCACCGTCCGTCCAAGGTTACGTCCCAAGCCGCCACCGTCAATGGCTACGTCCCAAGCCCCCGCCACTTCCTCCTCCTCTCGTCGCGTCCCAAGATGTTTGTCCCTCTTTCGATTGTAAGTTAGAAAAACAGATTTGTTGCCTCCTATTCGTTTCTGCCGTCTCTTCGTCGTCAATTTTCTTCTAGATCTCTCAACCTCAAAATCATTAATTTGTAAAAAAAATAAATTGGTGGTTGTGTGTGCATATAATCGTTGTCTTTCATTAGATTTGTGCGACCCATTAATTGTCTGCACCGAAAAAAGTAAATTAAACTCAAAATTTTAATGAAATTTAAGAATGTATATACATGCGATAGTATATAAGAATTTGCCTATATAAATTAGGATTGTTTATATTATATTTTGTTTAAATTAATAGAAGGACACTATAGTAATTTTAGGTGTAATTGTTTTTAAAAAATAATTTGGGGGTGAAGTCAACAAAAGCGGGGTGTAAATAACCGTGGCCAATTGTTTATATATAAATTATGATTGATTAGTATTATATTTTGTGTAAATTAATAGAAGGACATTATAGTAATTTTAGATGTAATTTTTAAAAAATAATAATTATTGGGGGGTGAAGTCAACAAAGTGGTGGAGGGGGGAGTAAATAACCGTGATCAATTGTTTATATAAATTAGGATTGATTGTATTATATTTTGTTTAAATTAATAGTAGGGCACTATAGTAATTTTAGGTATAATTTTTAAAAAATACTCCCTCCGTCTAACTATAAGTTTTCCTTTTCTTTTGAGTGTTTTGATTAAGAAATATGATAAAGTAATACATACATAAAGTATAAGTGATGTGATGGTGTGAGAGAAAATAATATATGAGTTTTAGATGAAGAATGATAAAATAATAGATAAAACAGTGTTTTTATAATTGAACCGGTGATCAAACTGAACATGCCACCGGTAAAATATTTTTTATGTATTTTTTTCAATATTATCTATGTGTCATTAAAAAAATATCTAGTTAATTATAAATGTATTTCTGGCCCAATATATGGGCCCAAATGTTTAAACTTTAAATATTATTCTAGGTTAATGGACGGATTTAATAATTAATACTACGGCCCATCATATGAACTTTTTTTAAACTAGTCCATTAGATAACTTAATTTACACTACTATTATTCATTACTCAATAGTCCAGTCCTATTTTCCATTTCCTCAAATCCATATCTTCATAGTTCTTATGCGCAGTTTTATTTCCCACCGGCCGCCGCGATAAGTTCAATATTCAGCATTCAACCAATTTGAATGCGTACACATATCCAAATCCATATCTTCTTATGTGTGGTGGTCGCTAATCGTTAGGGCGTCGTGCCGGCGGCACAAGCTGGACTACGAAGGCGACAACAGTTGTAGGCTTGCAGCGGCGGAAGCGCGAGCGTGTTGACCGTCGTAAGTGATTTTCTGTACCAATTTTCTGTGTTCGTCGCCAACTCCATAGCCGATTTCCTGTGCCAATTTGCATTTACGCGGCGGTCAACCGTTTCTGCTGAGGGACCAGGGTATCTATTTTATGAATTAGCCCATTCAAATTTATTTTAATATTTAAAAAAAAAAAAAACAACAACCGGTCTGACCGAATTTTAACCGATTTGCCGGTTTTGACTAATTGAATCGGTTTTTGACCGGTCGAACCTGAAAAACGAGTTTTGAAGGGTTTCCAGACTGGATCCGTGACCGATTTTGGAAACATTGAGATAAAGTATAAGTAATGTGATTGGGAGAGAGAAAATAATATGTCAAAAATGGAATGAAAAACTTATAGTGGGACATCCACAAAAGGAAAGTGTAAAACTTATAGTGGGACGGATGGAGTAATAATTTAGGCGGTGAAGTCAACAAAAATGGGAATGTAAATAACTGTGGTCAATTGTTTATATAATATGTGGGGTGAAGTTAACAAAAGTGGAGGTGTATTCAATCATGAGATTAAAATTGAAATTAGATGTGTACGATGCATGCGAGTGTACGTGAGAATTTGACTTTAATTTATACATATAGATATATTTTTTATTTTATTTTATTATTTTAATTTTTTTAAATATTAAATTCACAAATAATGTTTAAAATTAATAATTCAATTATATTTGATTTATTTGAGATTATTATTGATAAAAACGTGGTAACTTTATATTACTATAATAATTTTTAAACACGCAAGTAACTCATTTAGTAATATTAAATAAATAAATAAACCTTAGCCCCTTACAATAAAGAATTAATGAAGAAAATGTGATTGACAATTTAATTTGTTATTTTTTAAAATTTTACATCACATTAAACAAACTAAATAAATAAAATATTTGATATTTGAGGTCTTCTAAGGATAGTTCAGGTGTCGGCCAAACTATCAACAGTCCATTAATGTGAGCCATCAGATGTGAAATCTAATGGCTTATATTTGATGACCTGCTACCTGTTGCACTTGGCGTTGCAGAATCCATCGCCTTGCATTGTACTTATTATCATTTTTTGTTGCCCTATTGCACTTTTAAATTAATTTTAATAATTCTAAATACATAATTATAAAATTACAAATTTATCCTCACATAATTAATAAAAAAATTAATAATAATATATAATCTTTATTTTAAGTCTCATATCATTAATCGTTTTAAAATTATATTTTTGAGTTTTAAGAAATAATAATCAAATTTTAAATTTATTATATATATTTAAGGTGATACTTGACCTATACACACCAATTTTATTTTTTTATTTATATTTTATTTGCACTCGATCATTAAACACTCAAAAATCATTTTTATTACGGTTATACGCACCCACTCATTTTATGAGTTCACTTCCGAATAATTTATTTTATCGCGGTTATCTGCACCGCTCATTTTACAACATAATTCCCAAATTATTTTTTTACCACAGTTATTTGCACCCACTCATTTTATGAGTTCACCCCGAATATTTTTTTATCGCCGTTATCTACAGCCGCTCATTTTACGAGTTCACCCCCAAATTATTTTTTTACCACGGTTATCTACACCCCTCATTTTATGAGTTCACCCCAAAATATTTTTTAAAAATAATTACATTTAAAAGACTATATTATCCTTTTATTAATTTACACAAAATATAATAAAATCAACCTTAATTTGTATATTTACAATCTGCAGTCGAGTCATTACCGAGTTACCGTCGATTCACCACCAAGTAGACATGTTCGCCGGTTGAAAACCGCCGATTTCGGTTAGAAACCGACGGTTACAGTTTTCTGAAATGGCGAACCGTAACCGAACCTTGAACCGCCGGCTACGCTTTTTGAACCGGCGGTACGGTTTGTAAACCGCCGGTTTGGCAGTTTTAAATTTTTTTTAATATTATCTCAATTTTCGCTCGTTTTCACTCCGTTTTCGTTCGTTTTTTATTCATTTTAACTCATTTTTTAGAAAATACATTACTAAAGTTGAATAAAAATTATATAACTTAAATTTATACATTAAAAATAGAAGAATTGTGTATTAAAAAAATATATATTTTTTTTTTATAAAAACCGCCAAACCGCCGGTTAACCGCCAAAACCGGTGGTTTGCGGTTTGTCAAAATGTCAAACCGTAATCGAACCGCCATTTTTCGGTTACAGTTCAGTTTGTAAACCGTAACCGGCGGTTTGGCCGGCTGGCCGGTTTGGCGGTTCTGTTTTGCGCATGTCTACCACCAAGTCACCCATATTTTAAAAAAAAAAATCGTAAAACATAATATATTTTTTTTAAAAAAAACTATCGAAATTATATACAAATCTCGATTTTTTTCTTTTTTCTTTTTCTTCTTTCTCCTTTTTTTTTCTTCCCATTTTAAGTTTTTATTCCAAACTTCTAATTTTTTCGTTTTTTTTTCCTTTTACATTTTTTTAATTTTCCTATCTTTATTTTCAATTTTTATGTGTATTTTTTTAAATTTTAATATAAAATAATATTATAGGTATAATTTTATTATATTCGGTAACACAATAAAGAATAACTACCATTAACAGTAATTAGTAATATCTTACTCCCTCCATCCACCAAAAGAAGTCACATGGAGGGTGGGCACAAGTTTTAAGAAAAATATAGATAAAGTAGATAAAGTTAGGGTATTATAGGGTATTGTGGGGTCCATTGTGAATAAAGTGATTGTTTATGAATAAAGTTGATGGCAAATTGAGTAATTAAGTGATGGTTGAAGGGTGATAGTTTTCATAAAGTGTATGAGACTACATTTGGTGGACAAAGAATATAAGACTAATGGGAGTACTTTTCATGGACGGAGGGAGTATTTAATAACAAATAATTTTAAACATTTAATTATATTCAGTAATAATAAAAATAATTATTTGTAATTCCACGAATAATAATCAATAATACCATGTATATTATTTAGTAACATTTTATACAATAACAAATAATTTCACACATCTAATTGTATTCAATAATACCAAAAATAATGGGGAAAAAATGGAAAATAAATGCAGGAAAAAAAAACGAAGAAATTAAAATTTTGGAATAAAAACTGAAAATGGGAGAAAAAGAGAAAGGGGAAGAAAAATTAAAAAGAAAAAAAATCAAGATTTGTGGCTAATTTCGATAGTTTATTTTAAATTATGTTTTACGATTTTTTTCTAAAAATATGGGTGACTTGATGGTGAATCGACGGTAACTCGGTAATGACTCGACTACAGATTGTAAATATACAAATTAAGGTTGATTTTATTATATTTTGTGTAAATTAATAAAAGGATAATATAGTCTTTTAAATGTAATTATTTTTTAAAAAATATTTTGGGGTGAACTCATAAAATGAGGGGTGCAGATAATCGTGATAAAAAAATGATTAGGGGGTGAACTCATAAAATGAGCGGGTGTAGATAACTGTAGTAAAAAAAATGATTTTTGGGTGAACTCATTAAATGAGTGGGTGTAGATAAAATATAAATAAAAAATTAAAATTGGTGTGTATCGGTATTTTGCATGTACCCAAGTATCACCCTACAAATTAGGGTTAATTTTATTATATTTTGTGTAAATTAATAAAAGGATAATATAGTCATTAAAATATAATTATTTAAAAAAAATCTTTTGGGGTGAACTTATAAAATGAGCCGGTACAGATAACAGTGGTAAAATGATAATTTTGGGGTGAACTTATAAAATGAGCGATTGCAGATAACTATGGTTAAAAAATGATTTGGGGTGAACTCATAAAATAAGTGGGTGCAGATAACCATAGTAAAAAAATAATTTGAAGGTGAACTAATTAAATGAATAGATAAAATATAAATTAAATAATAATCTAATTTTGTTAAAAAAATTTCTAATATTAAGTTCTTTTAATTTAAATATTATTATTATTAATTTTAATGAATGATAAAATAGTAAATAATAAAATAAAATTTAAATAATTATTTTAAAATATTAAAAAAAGGCAACAAGTATCAAATTAGATCGACACATAGCGATACAATTTAACATCCGAACTATTAATAATAGTCCAGGCGACACAAAAACTATCCTAAGAAAATCCCTTGTTAGTTAAGAATTTGAGTTCATTTTTCCTTATTAATACTATAACACACAATATATTATTTCTTACAACTCAACGTCATCATTTCCAATATATATATATATATATATATTATAATATAATAGATTAAAAGACATATTGATGTATTTAGAAGTCTTCTAATTAATACTATTAAATTATTAATATATTTTGATGTAAATATAAATATATATATATATATATTAACGTTTGGATCATTAACAAAAAAATAGTTATCCATAACCTTGAGTTCTGGGTCCGCCCCTGCCAACATCAGCATGTTTACTAAAAAAATTATCCAACTTACCAAAATTTATTATTTGCCAAGAAACCCTTTCATACAATGCCAACGTATCTTTCAGTGCTTGGGCCTCATGCAGATTTGCCCCAAAGGGAAAGAAGGCAGGCATTTGTAAAAGAATGTGAGAATCGTGGAACTGTCACGACACACCTTCCTTCCATGTAACTGACCCTCCATATTGGTTTGTCTCAGTTGATGCGTCCAAATTAAACGTACAACGAATTGACAAATCTAACTTCAATCCACTAGTGATAAAACGACACCTAGGAAGCTGCCATGAAGTCGTGTGTGCTCTAATACCTACAAAGCATGCCAAAGAGATATCCGGTGCGAGAACCTTAATGCTCAAGTTAGACAATCTATGATCTTAAGAAAAATGCGAAGAACACTCAATCACAATGAGAATATTCGCTTAAATGCATTATAAATCTTGATATGTGAGTAAAAATGATGTTCCTTAAGTAGCTAGTATGTGTTAGTAGAACCTTAAGGTGTGTGTATGTTCGTATATGTTCATTTAAGCACAATAATAATGATAAAATGTATAAAACGTACCTGGGGTGAAAATCATGTCTACCCCTTATCTCAAACCTCTCCCAATTGACTAGACTTGCTTATTTCAGTCCACGCAACGACTCGATCAACTCCAGCCCCTAACTTACCATTCCTTATTCAAACTGGCCCACTAGACCTATCTCTAGGAGGGGAGGGGGGAAGGGAAGTGGGCTAGATAGTGGTGCATACTCAACCTCTAGATGTTGTTTGGTTAGGGATTGTGGTGGATGGGATGGGGATGGGGATTAGAAAAATATGGATGGTAGTAATCCATGAATAGTAATTGAATAATAGTTGTGTTTGGATAGAGATTGAAAAATAGGTGTGAATGGAGAAGTCAAATCAAGTAAGAGAGATAATAAATGTGTGGAAGAAAGTAGGAGAGAGAATAAATTCGTGGAAGAAAAGTGGGAGCAATAATAAATGTGTGGAAGAAAAATAAAAGAGAGAATAAATTTGTAGAAGAAAAATAGATGAGAGAATAAATGTGTGGAAGAAAAGTAGAAGAGAGAATAAATTTGTAGAAGAAAAATAGGAGAGAGAATAAATGTGTGGAAGAAAAGTAGAAGAGAAAATTAGTAATTAAAAGAAAAAAAAAGTGATGTAATTGTATAAAAATAGGTTTGTAGGTGTATTATAGGAATAAATAAGTATTTGAATGGATATTTGAATGGAGAGGGATGAGATGGAGGATGGTCCATCCAAATCCGGATGGGCCAATCCCAAACCAAACACACCCCTAGAGTCCTCTCGCTAGTGGGCTTTCAACCTAAGTCCAATTAAACTCGTTCTAACGTGGGCCTGGGCCTCCAAATTCGTCGCAACACATACAAAATATGAATAAATACAATAACAATATATGATGACTCAAATTAATTAATACACAAAGGTCTTTCATAACATCCAGAAATAATTAATAAAACGAATGAATAATAAAATATAACCTTACTCTACTACTAGGTTCAAAAGAAATTATCATTGTCTGAATTTTACGTGTCATTTTCTTATAGGACGACACATTTTGTTCATAAGAAACATGCCACTCAAAATTTTTTATTCCCTCGAAATCCTTAATTTTATATTTCTCTATTTTTTCTCTTTCCTACTCATCTTCTCTATACAATTTTTTCTTTCTACCCCTCCCTATTTAACTCAACTACCTATTAGTCATTTTATAAATTTTTTCTTTCTACCCCTCCCTATTTAACTCAACTACCTATTAGTCATTTTATACTGGAGTATAATTTTTTAATTTTAGAGCAAAAAGTAAATAAGAAGTTTATGATGAACAAATATATATGCCAAAGTCTTGTATACACTCAAGTACATGGTGTACTTGAGTGGACTTTGAGTAGTCAAATGTTGACCGTTGACCGGTTAACGGTCAAACTTTGACTTTTTTTTTTGAATTTTTTTTCGATATTTTTTTTTTCGATTTTTATTTTGAAATAGTGTATGTTAGTATATTGAAAAGTGCATCTTTATTTTTTAAATGAAAAGTGTACGTTACTATATTGAAAAGTGCAACATTGTTTTTAATAAAAAGTGTATGTTCTTATAACTGAAAAGTGTATGTTATATTAATGAAAAATGTATGTTATTATAACTGAAAATTATATGTTATTATAATTGAAAAGTGTATGATCTATTAATGAAATATGTAAGTTATATATTAATAAAAAGTGTATGATCTATTAATGATTATAACTGAAAAGTGTATGTTCTATTAATGAAAAGTGTAAATTATATATTAATTTCACACATTTAATTATTTAAGCTTACACTTTTATGACTATTAAAGGTACACGTTTTGGTTATAAGTACTTGCACCTTTATAATCTAAATAAAGTGTTCCTAATTTGTTTTTTAAATGTTATTAATTTCACACATTTTTTTATTTATTCTTGCACTTTTATGACAATTAAAATACATCTTTTGGTTATTAGTACTTGCACTTTTATAATCTACATAAACTGTTCCTAATTTTTTGAAAAAACATTGTTATTAATTTGACACATTTTATTATTTAAACTTGCACTTTTATGACTATCAATGATACACCTTTTGGTTATTAGTCTTACACTTTTATAATCTAGATAAACTGTTCCTAATTTTTTTTAAAAATTGTTATTAATTTCACACATTTCATTATTTAATCTTGCACTTTTTATGACTATGAATGATACACCTTTTGGTTATTAGTCTTATACTTTTATAATCTAGATAAATTGTTCCTAATTTTTTTTAAAAATTGTTATTAATTTCACACATTTCACTATTTAATCTTGCACTTTTATGACAATGAATGATACACCTTTTGGTTATTAGTCTTGCACTTTTATAATCTATATAAACGAGTGCTAAAATATTTATTAGGTGCGAAAATTAAAAAAAAAAAAGGTGATAAAATAAAATTCAAAATTTGATGAAAGTGGCAATCGAACGCGTGACTTTGTGGTAAAAAATGGAAGGGGCAAACACTAAGATATAATTGATAGTTGGTATATAAGCGTGCAATATATTATTTATCCATATGACACGGTTTGCAAGTGCACTCAAGTACACCGTGTACTTAGTACACAGCAGCCCTACCCAATATATATATATTTTTTAAATCTACAATTTAATACACTATCTTTATAACAATTGCAAATATATCATTTTACTACTTTTCGACAAACCATGCTTATGTGTCGATGAAAGATTAATTAAAAAAATTCAATGTATTTTGTTATTTTTTCAAATTAATTAAAATATTTTATTTTGCAATTTCCATATGCAGCCGTTTTTACTGAAAACAGTTACTATATACCATGTATTACAATTGAAACAATTTTAAAAGTTGCGTAACAAATTGTAAATTATTTTATATTCCTATAAAACAAATTCTGGTATATAATTGGATTTAGATGATTAAAGTATGTCAAATACTTGTATGCCCTTGGTGGCACCATGCTCCCTATCTTTTTTTACAGCTATTGGGCTTTCCTTGAGTCTGGACCTCAGATTTCAGTCACACACCCACCTATTTACTCAGTTCACCCTCAATGAACTCGCACTCACAAAATTTGTGAGTTCATCCAATAATAATTTGCACCCCCTAATTTCAATTTTTTATTTATATTTTATCTGCACCCACTAATTTAATGAGTTCACCTCCTAATTATATTTTTACAACAGTTATCTACACCCTCTCATTTTATGAGCTCACCCCCAAATTATTTTTTACCACAGTTATCTATACCCGCTCATTTTCAGAGTTCACCCACAAATTATTGTTTTACCACGATTATCTGCACTCGCACATTTTATGAGTTCACCCCAAAATATTTTTTAAAAAACAATCACATTTAAAAGACTATATTATCCTTTTATTAATTTACACAAAATATAATAAAATAAACTCTAAAAAATCGATTCACCACCAAGTCACCCATATTTTAAAAAAAAATCGTAAAAATATAATTAATAAAAAAAACTATCGAAATTAGTCATAAATCTCAATTTTTTTCTTTTTAATTTTTCTTCCCCCTACTCTTTTTTCATTTTTAAATTTTTTTTTCCAAATTTTTTATTTCTTCATTTTTTTTTCCTTTTCTTTTTCTATTTTAAATTTTCCTACATTTCTTTTACATTTTTTGCATGTGTATTTTTTTAATTTTAATACAATATAATATTGTAGGCATGATTTTATTATAGTCGATCGGCGGTGCACTTGAATTTCAATTTTAATTTGATGAGTAAAGGATCTGCCGAAAATTCATGTCGGTCGGCGGGTGACCCAACCACCACCATGCCCGACCACCCCCTCGACGGTGACGGCGGCGCTTCCGTCCCGGCCGCTGAAGCCCAAGACCCCTCTTCGAATCGCAATCGCGATTCTTCACTTCCATGACAATCGACATCATCTTCCATCTCGGCAACGATCCATGGTGGCCGAAATCCTCTTCTCATTTCGACCATCGACGCGACTACTTTGATCAATCTCCCTTGCGTTCGCGATCCAGGAGCTTATTCGGCATCAATGGCTCTCGCCTGCAACACTCGGATCGATGCCGCCTCTCTCTCGTCGTTCATCTCTGCCCAAATCGAAGCTACATTGCTTTGTCCGTCTTCTTCATCATGCTACTGCGCATCCTCTTCCTCCGGCTGACGGCAACCCGACAGAGGAATGTGAGTATGTTGTCGATGGACCTCTAACCGGCCGACACTAGAGCCGGTGACCTTGCTGATGAAATCCCAAACGACGACTGCTGACCTAGGGTGCCCTCCCATTGGGCTAGGGTTCCCTTCAGTTGGGCTTGGTAATGTGCACCCCTTATTTTCTTCAGTACACCCTGATTTGCACTCCCTCCATTTTTTTTATGGTATTATTAGTTATTGGTACTGGTATTACTAGTTATTGGATTGCAGTATTACTATTAATATACAATTGAATTAAAATTAATGATTATTGATTGCGGTATTATTAATTATTAATTGTGGTATTACTAGTTATTGTTTGTGGTATTACTGATTGTGTGAAATTATTTATTATTATTTAAGACATTACTGATTATTATTATTATTTTTTATGGTATTACATATTATTGTTTATGGTATTACTTAATATAATTAGATTTGTGGAATTATTTATTATTGTATACGATATTACTGATCAATGTTCATGATATTACTAATTACTGTTCATTGTATTACTGATAATTGTTTTTGGTATTATTGAATATAATTGGATGTGTGAAATTATTTGTTATTGTATAAAATTTTATTGATTAATATTAATGGTATTATCGATTACTGTTTGTGGTATTACTAATAATTGGTTTTAGTATTATTTAATATAATTAGATATGTGTAATTATTTGTTATTGTATAAGATATTGGAGTACTAATTATTTTTAATGGTATTACTAGAGATGTTTATCCGGGTCGGGCTGGCCCGTTTAACCCTGAAAAATATAGGGTTAGGGTTCATGAATCATATGCCCGTTTAAATTCGAGTTTTTTTAACCTGGACCGGTTAGCCCGCGGGCTAAGCCGGGCCAGCCCGCTAACCCGAGTTGTTATTATTATTATTTTTTTAAATAAATAACCTGAGAACAAATTTTAGGTCATTTGACCAATAACCACAACTATAAGCATTAAGAAGCACATTACCATCCATTAGTCATTGTTACTATTTTTTTTTATTAGATTATGATATTTGTTTAGCTTTATTTGGTTATATTAAGGACCAATGTGTTTTAGAATTGTGTTTAAATCATACTTTTGTTTTCTCATTTACTGATCATTAACTAATTATGTATTTTTCTATTTTATTTGCTTGTTGCACGTGCCAATTGATACCTTTAATTTTAAAAGAAAAAAAAAATTGTAGCCCGTTAGTGGCCCGTTTAACCCGTAGCCCGCTAGGGTTAGGGTTAGGTCCCAACAATTATAGGTCCGTTAAATATGAACCGGTTAAGGCCCTAGCCCTTTTAGCCCGTAGCCCTGTAGGGTTGGCCCTATAGGGCTAGGACCAGCCCGATAGACATATTTAGGTATTACTGGTTATTACTTATTGTATTATTGAGTATAATAAAATCATACATATAATATTATTTTGTATTAGAATTTTAAAAAATACTAATGAAAAAAAAAATGAAAAATAAAAAATGATGAAATAAAATGTTTTGAATAAAAATTGAAAATAGGAAAAAAAATTAAAAAGAAAAAAAATTGAGATTTGTGCCGAATTTTGATAGATTTTTTAAATTATGTTTTTACGATTTTTTTTCTAAAATATGAGTGATTTAGTGGTGAATCGACTGTAACTCGATAATGACTCGACTACATATTGTAAATGTATAAATTATGGTTGATTTTATTATTATATTTTGTGTATATTAATAAAAAGATAATATAGTATTTTAAATGTAATTATTTAAAAAACAAAAAAATTTGGGGGTGAACTCATAAAATGAGTGGGTGCAGAGAATTGTGGTAAAAAAAATTGGGGGTAAACTTATAAAATTAGCGGGCGTAGAGAACCGTTGTAAAAAGAAAATGATTTGGGGGTGAACTCATAAAATGAGCGGGTGCAGATAACTGTAGTATAAATATGATTCGTGAGTGAACTCATAAAATGAGCAGGTGCTTGTAACTGTGGTAAAAAAATAATTTTGGGGTGAACTCATAAAATGAGCGGGTGCAGATAACTGTTGTAAAAAATAAATGATTTGGGGGTGAACGCATAAAATGAGCGGTGCAGATAACTGTAGTAAAAATATGATTTTAGGGTGAACTCATAAAATGAGCGGGTGTAGATAGCTGTAGTAAAAATATGATTTAGGGGTGAACTCATTAAATTAATAGGTAAAATATGATTTAGGGGTGAACTCATTAAATTAGTAGGTGTAATAAAATACAAATAAAAAATTAAAATTAAAATTAGGGGGTATGGTGAGTGTACGCAAGTGTGTGATCCTTAAAGTATGGTTTTAATTTTTCAATTAAAAATTTAACCTAAAAAATTAAAATAAAGTATTCTTTTCCCTTTTCAAAACAAGGGCTCAAAACTCTTATAAGAAGCCCATTTTCTTAATTATATTAGGGCTCAAAATGGAACTGGAACCGTTTCACAGTTGATACACGCGACCGCCTCCCGCTCCGCCGCCTCGTTGAAACACGAATGCCTATCGCAATCTTCAAGAAAATCTACGGCCGTATTCATCTTCTTCATCTATAACTTGGAAGACATTAGGCGATTCTTCTCCAAAATACTGTAGGTGGGTGTTCGTTTTTCCAACTGTCTTCAACTTCTCTTGTTGTTTTGGATTTCAGATGTCATTAAATTGGGTAAATCCTATGTGGGACTTTGATTTTGGTATTTGAATCATATTTTCTTTTAAAATATAAAATTTTGTTTGTTTTGGATGATTTTGAAAACAAATATACCAAAGATTGTTTGTTTTGTAATTTAAGTGTTTGGATGAGATGATTTAATTTGAGAATGTATTTCAAATGAAATTATTTCAAATTACATTGATTTTAAAATGATATGGTTTTAGAATTTAAATTTCTCTCTATTTTAATTTTTTTCTCTCACATATAAGTTTTTAAAATTCATTCATTTACTTTTTAATCCAAACTTAATTGTTTCGAACAAGTGGAGTGAAATTTGATTTTGCATTTAAAAATTTTAAATCTAAATATTTACATTCAAATGCATTTTTGGATAGAGTAAGATTTAATAAGAGGGAATGATTTTGTATTATTATATTGTTATTGAGTAATTTTCACTGAATGAGTGAGTGTTGATGTGTAATTTTGTAAAGTTAAATTGTTAAAGTAAAGAGAATGATTGTAATGAGTGTAAATGTAATTACATTTTGGGTGAATATGTGAATAATGTGAGGACGGTGGTTTATGAGGGAATTAGGGTGTGCAAACAATTGTGTAACAAACTAATAAAGAAAGTTTGTATGACGTTAGGTCAAAGATTGAAATAAAGTTTGATGTAGTTTTATGTTAAATTAAAAGTGATGTTTACCCTTATTAGTGTGTAGTTGAAATAGAAAATGTATGAAAGAGAAAAGGTCATTTGCTTGGATAGTGTGCAATTGAAATAGAAAATGTATGAAAGAGAAGTAAATGAGAAGTCTATAACAATACGTGCTATGTGAGAAGCATATGACGTGATAGTGGAAAGCTTATGGTGGGACAAATGAAATACTCCCTCCATCCACTAAAAGTAGTCCCATGGAGGGTGAGCACAAGTTTTAAGAAAAAGGTAGATAAAGTAAGGGTATTATAGGGTATTGTGGGGTCCATTGTGAATAAAGTGATTGTTTGTGAATAAAGTTGATGGCAAATTGAGTAATTAAGTGATGGTTGAAGGGTGATAGTTTTCATAAAGTTTATGAGACTACATTTGGTGGATAAAGAATATAAGGCTAATGAGACTATTTTTCATGGACGGAGGGAGTATTATTTTGATATTTTTATTTTGTAGAATAGTGATTGAGTGAAAGAAAATGTATGGATAAAGAGAATGTATGGTTGGAAGAAAAGAAGAAAAAATGAGTGATGATGTGATAGTATTAGATTGTGTGAAAATAGGTTGTGGGTGTATTATAATGGTGGAGGAGTATTTAAATGGATGGAGGATGACCCATCCTCATTTAGATGAAACTATCCCTTTCCAAGCATAGCTTAAGGGGTTGTTTAATTTTGTCCAGAGGTAGATGAGGCAAATCCGGATGAGAGGAATTGAACATATAATCCCTATGAAGGATGAGTCGTTGAAGGTCAAGGATTTTTGTCCCACTAGCCTTGTCTCGTGCCTTTATAAGATCATAGTTAAGGATCTTTTCCTTGGGATAAAAAAGTAGTTTTAGAAATGGTTATCAGCCTCTAAGTTCCTTTTTGGAGGAGAGACATATTTTGGATTTGGCTCTAGTGGCGAATAAGGTAGTCGAGGAATAAAAAGTTGAAGGGATGATGGGGTTGGTGGTCAAAATAGACTTTGTTAAAGTATATGATCACTTCGATTGGGGCTTTTTTGGACTTTGTGATATGCCTAAAGGGCTTTGAAGAGCAATTGAAGGTGGATTTAGGACTGCCTAAAATCTTTTAGTTTCTCAGTAAGGATAAACGATAGACCCTTTGGGAAATTTAGAGTATCTCAGGTCTTAAGATAAGGAGATCCACTTTCTCCCTTCCTCTTCAATCTTGTGGTGGATGGGCTTAGTAGATTGGTTGACAAAGCTAAGAGGGCTTCTTTGGAAAGGATAGAATCAAAGTTTCTCACATTCAATTTTGGGAATGATACTCACTTATTAATATTAGTGCAGCCCACGATTTGTTTGTATTTTGAGCATCTTTAGCCGTAATGTGAAGCCTAAAAATAACTATGGATAAGAGTATTCTTTAGGCATCAACATGGAAGTCGAAGAGGCCAATGCCCTTTCTACTACGGTAGGTTGTGGTGTGGGTGTAAGGGAACTGATATAAGCTAAATTCTTAAGAAGGTTGGTAGGTTGGAAAAAGATTTTTTAGTCTAGAGGAGGTAGATTCACAATCATTTTGTTCATGTTAATTGCCCTGCCAACATAAATGCGTTGCCAAAGAGAGCGAAGAAGAAGATTAGAGATTTTTTGTGGGATGGGACTGACAGAGGGAATAGTTTGCATCTTGTATATTGGGAGATCATAACCTGCCCTAAAGAGTTTGTGGGGGCCTTGTGATCGGGGATTTATAACTCATGAATAAGACCTTTTTAGGTAAATGGTGGTTGTGATTTTAGAAAGATGAGGAACATTTATGGCATAAGGTGATTAAGAGTAAGTACGACCTTCAAGAGAACAAGTACGATGTAGGTATTGTGAGATCAACTTCTTGGAGTCCTTGGAAGTTCATTTCCCAAGGTTACCTTAATTTTTCGCGGTTGGAGGTTAAGGTTTGGAGGGGTAATAAAATTCATTTTTTGGATGATAACTAACAAGGTAGTTCGCCCCGTTGTTGTTGCTTTTCCATTTTGGAGTTGTCAGACTTAGGGTTGATGGGAATCGACTTCTTCAGGTGTTTTTCTTATAAGTCATTTTTTGCAGTTTTTAACTCTAATTTTGATTATCCTTCCCTTTGTTTCAATTCAATCTAGAAGACACCAGTTTCTAAGAGAGTTCAGTTCTTCTCATGGTTTGTAGTGTTGGGAAAGTTGGCAACCTATGATTGGTTACTCGAATGTTTTTCTTTATGTAGGGGTGCCCTTCGAGTATTTTTAGCATGTGTTCATGCATTCCTCTTTTGCTCTTCATCTTTGTAGTATATATCTTTTTTGGGTCAATGCTGGGTGTTCTCTGAATAAGACAACCAAAACGTTATGGAGGATAATTGTCGGGAGATATTTGAAGATAAATTTGAGTCTCTTAGGTGATGTTTATTTTGAGTTTTAGGTGTTTTTGAAAATTAGTTTTTGAAATTATAGGTTTTAGAATGATTAGATAATTGAGTAATGATTGAATTTATTATGTTATTGTATTATTGTATTATTATTATATTATTTATCAAATCAATGTATTTGGCATGGGTGGTTTTAAATGGTTTTTTAAAACCTATTTTTCAATTGCAAAGTAAAATCGGTATATGATCTTAAAACCAAACACCTAGTTTATAAATCCCAAAGTAAACATCACCCTAACGATGTGCGAAATATTGTTTAGTCATTAGAGGTTAAGGGGCTGTCTTATATCTGGCTTATTCAGGAATTTGAACTTTGCCTTATAATCCTTTAGAGAGGGCGGTCTAATTCATTGAGGGATCTCTCACCCCTTGTACCTTTCCTTGTATTGAAATAATATTTATGCTTCCTTTTAAAAAAAGTTACTGGGTAATCATTAAATGAAGGAAAAATAGTGGAGAAATAAGTGGATGTTAGAAAAGTAGAAGATAAAAAAATAGGAGAAAAAATGTTGAGTGTAATAATAGTGGTCGAGTGATAGTAAGAGTAGTTAAGATGTGTGTGTATATTAGTAGAGTGATAGTAATAGTAGTGAATTGACTGAAATGGTGGAAAATTCATCCCACACCGGTTAGGCCGAAATCAAACACTCCCTAAGTGAAGGCGTAGCAGAGGCTAGTGTACACTCTGTATTGAGATCCAGTATAAGGAAATACTCCCTCCGTCCACGAAAAGTAGTCTCATTTGCTTTATATTATTTGTCCACAAAATGTATATGGAAACTATTATCCTTCAACAATCATTTGATTACTCAAATTGTCATCAACTTTATTCACAATTGACCCACAATACCCTACAATACACTTTCTTTATCTACTTTATCTATCTTTTTCTTAAAACATGTGCCTCACTCCAATGGGACTACATTTCATGGACAGAGGGAGTATGTTTCTTCTTTAACCAAGTTTCACTCAAACCCTTAGGTCAAATGTTAAAGGGATACAAAAGGCCTGCCTTATGCGCATAGAAAAAAGCACAAACACCGCATGAAGGCCAATTCTATTGCACATGTCTTGGGTGTAAAAAGGTGTTCTCCTGTGTGCATTGTGCTCTTAGCCTTTTTTGTGTTAAGTTATGCACAAACTTTAAGACGCGTGCCTTTTGGGTCTTGATGCGCCGGCGTGCCTCTTGTCCTTTTCAAATTTTCTTCACTCCAAAAAGTAGTATGTGCAAAAAAATTGATATAAAAAATCATTATTGGAAAAAAAATACAAAGAAAACAAAGGCAAATCAAAGACAAGAAAATTGTGTTGAATTTAGGCCTGGAGTTAAAGAAAAAAAGTTTGTAAAGAAAGAAAAATCTTAGAAACAACATCTAGAGTTTAAGAAAAAATGGTTTGTAAAGAAAGATGAATCTTAGAAACAACAAAGTTGCCCCTATACACTAGGTTCTTTTCCCCATTTTCTTTGTGTATCTAATCCGTGTTGCTACAAATTTTATTTATAATTAGAATGAGAACTAGACCATTGATTAATTGTTTGCTTTGCTACATTTGATGTTTTTTCATGTTTAAATTAGTTGTGTGGTGTTCATTTGTCGACTCTTGGGTTTTATTATGTGATTCTATATGGTTCTGAACTTTAATCTATTGGATAGTATGTGTCAAATTTGTTGAATAAATATAGGAAAAATGTTCAAAGAAAAAGGACAAGAGGTGCGCGCCTTGCGTCTTGGGTGCTAGGATCCCGTTTGCGCCTTGGTGCGCCTTGCACCTTTTAAAATTGTGGATGCTTTGTTTGTTGGAAGGAATTAGAATAAGTATTTGTTTGATGTAGGAGGGACATTATATTCCTCACAAAATGTAGAGGAATGGGGTTCACATAATACTATTCTTCATTCATTATATGCTAATATGTTTAATTTAAGTCAATGTATTGTTTTTGTGAATTTTAGCATTAATGTACATTGTTCAAAAGGCGTGTGCAAGAGGAATGGGGATTCCTGTATAATGCGGAATCAAAAATACTATTCTTCATTTGTTATATACTTATATGTTTAATTTTGATTTAAATGCAATATTTTTGTGAGGTTTAGCATTAATTGCAAAAAACGCGCCCCGCGCCTTGTACCCTTAACAATTGTGGTTGTATAGCCCAGCCTTCACTTGTTGTACATTAAGGTCTGTCTAATTTTTTAACTGTTTAATTGAAATTGATCAGTAAAACTATATCCTGATTTTGTAACTTTTATAGCTGCATCCATGTATTCTAGCTTTTAGGAAAATGAAAAATCCGACACTTAGATATGCACTCATGCCGAACACCCATACCCCAGTCTGAGCAACATAGGTCTAAGTTCGAGCTTGTTTTCACTGTGCTTTGAAGAAGCATAACTCCTTTTTTGGAGTAGTTGTTTGGACGTTCATATCTCACTTGTGGTTGTGCCTAATCTGCTTTAGGTGCAACATGATCTATGTCCATGAAATTATTTTCTTATCATTATGTGGTAGACATTTCGATTTTACATAAGAGCAATCGTAGAGTTGGGGCCAGGACTGTCTATGAGTTTGAAGGGTATTGTTGTAAAGTTAGAGTATCTACTAATAGAAACTCTAGCTATTACTTCCTTGGAATAACTATTGCCATAAATTTTTTTTGCTTAATCGAGTACGAGATGCTAGAAAAATAACTTTTGTTCTCCATGCAAGGTTGTGATTGTGATGCTTTCACATTTTCTAGAACAACATTTCGTGAAATAGGGCCCTGCTGTGATCTTTGTCTTCACACAGCAATTATCCACATGCCTTTTTTTGTACTATGCTAGAGTCCGATTTTTTTTCCATACATGTGTTCCTTCTGTTATAACTCCCTGACATTTGTGTTAATTCACAACCTTCTGCTGCAGAGTTTGTTGCTATGCCAGAAAATTCTATGAATCTGACTGCCTCGGAAGAAAAAAATATATTAGGGCCGGACTATTTTGGTTTCTATACACATGAGTTAAAAGGATTGTTGTCTCAAGATGATGTTCTTCTGTCTTATTCTCCTCAAGTTTCCTCCTCAGCTGGAAACCTTATTGGAGTAGGCAGACAAAAGGGGTCAACTAAGTATAGTTGCCAAACCAAAAATAATAATGGTATTATTGGTTCTGCTTCATTATTTTCTAATAAAGTTGGAGTTATGCTTTCAGAGTTCAAAAAGAAAAGATTAAAATCATTGCTAAGGCAGAGTGTTCTAACTCTTACGAAGGAAGTAGATGAGGTAACTAAACAGAGATGTTCATGGCATGATTCATGATTTCCCTATTAGATTTGTTGTTCAGATATTTATTTTACTGAGTTTCATGCCCTGCTGTCATATCCATTTGCAGTTTGGTTTTTGGAGAGTTAATTGACATTTATTTACTCTTTTTTCTGTTCTGCATGGTGATTCAATTTTCCATTTCAGATGATAAATCCTGTTTTTAATGTTTACCGAATACGAACATGCTTGAGATCCAAAGAAAGTCTTTTAAAATCGAATGCCACTACATGCAAGGCCGATACACTGAAGCTGCCTGATTGTTCGGTAAGCATCTCCTTGGGCACCAATTTGTGGTTTTGAGGTTTACGACTTATGAGTAGTTTAAGATTCATGTGGTAGTTTGTTAGCTATGTTGCTTTCTCTTTTCACATCATGAGCTATCATCGCGACCTCTCAAGAAATGTTAAGGCATTCTGTGTTTATTTAGTTCTTGATTGCATTATTTTTACCTCCCCCCCCCCTCCCCCTGAAAAGCATTCTAACCACCCATTGCATTAGAGTCAACAACTTTGCACTGCATACTTGGTCGGTGCCATATTTTAATAAGCGTATGAATGTCAGAATCTTGTTTCTTAGTTCCAAAGAATTTTGATGGTTTTTTTCAATTTAGATATAGGCGATTGCACACATCGACTGTCTCAACAATACTTAATAATCTTCAAAGCAGATATTTATGATGGAAATTGGTGGAGAGAAATATTAGCATTTCAGTGATGAAATCTAATGGCTTTCCTGATGCCTTTTGCTTACATATCTCATACTCGTCACCTCCACAAGCTATAAACCAGAGAATCTTTTCATTTGATGTTGTGCTCAAATTGCTGTACAACATCCTTCCACGAATGATAATTAGAAATACAAGTTATCTGTAGCTACTTAAACATGAAATTCTTGAAAGTGAACACATGATCCGCTTATTGAAGCGGAGCAGAGTTTCCCTGAAGATGTTACCTTGTTTTTCAATTCATTCATCAGAGAGCTTTATGATGAATAATATTTGTTCTAATGTGTGGTAATTTTTCCAGCTCCTTTACGAAGCCCAAAATGCCAAGAATGTTGAAGAGAATGTAGTGGTAAGGATAATATACGTGTGAGTGGGAGAGTTGACAGCAGAAATGATTCCGGGATACAATTTGCTGCACATGTTTCGATATTAAATATAGTAACATTATTAATAATCCTTGCACATCTCTTCAAACTTCCTTAGACAATCATATTGTGTTAATGGCTCATCAAGTGTGTGCATCCATAATCTGTGAACTCAAGGCTCAAGTGTCTCAAATCTGTCTGTTATATACTCCCTCCGTCCCGGAATAACTTTCACATGTAGGTGGACATGCAAATTAAAAAAGTGTAATAATGAATAGAGTTTTAAGGGGTAATGACATTTTGTGTAAAATTGAGGACATTGTGAGGGTGGAAGTTATAAAGGTTTTTCCATTTTAAGTGTGAAAGTTATTGTCTGACCGAAGGAGTATAGTTTAGAATGGAAGGTTTATTAGAAAATCATACTGATTGGAGTTAGCTTTGTTCTCTCTCTCTCAGCTTGATGATGATTTGCGGTTTATTTTAGAGAATGATAGCACCAAGGTTGAGGAACTTATGAAGAGCCACACCAGCGAAATTTCTGCCATGGTACTTGGACATAAATAGCCATGTCGCCTAATTGATTCACACGTTTCATCAATAATTTACACCACTTACAGGATCACTTTTGATGATTTTCAACTTTGTTCATTAGTTACATCACATGGAGCAGAATATGGAAGAGATTTTGAATATTGTGGTGGCCACTTGCAGGTATCATCTTTATTCGTTACTCTTTTCTGTTTCCAAAGTCTTGGAATGCAATTTTCATATGTGTACTGTGTTTACTGTTTACTGCTTTGTTCACTTCTATGCCAGATGGGCTATTAAATTATCAGGCTTTGTTTACTGCTCTCTTGTAATTTTACGAGTTACTCTGAAAATTTTATCTTATAAACGGTGAATAATCTCTAACAGGGCTATGACCATTGCTGAAAAGCAACAACTTTGCAAATCGATTCAGAATTTACCCCCCAGAAATCTTGACCGCGCAGCAGAAATTATTGAACTCAATAAGCCATTGGAACAGAACTCTTCTGATGAGATGCATATTGATCTTGACAAACTGGTAGAAAGCACAAAATCTTATATCTTCTGCTACATAAAAAAATACTCTCCCTGTCTATCTTTGATTCGTCCGGTTATAAGCTTTTCATATCCTTTTTGGCAAATATTTATTATTTTTTATTCTTACACTTCACTATATATCTTATTTTTTCTGTCTATCTTTTCATCTCTCTCAATCACATCACTTGTATTATATCTATAATTTAATCACTTTTCTTAATCTATGTGCCCAAAAGTAATGAGAAACTTATAGACGGACGTAGGGAGTAACTGTATTTTTCGAAGCTGATCATCAACTTTTTTCAGGACAATGCTACTCTATGGAGATTGTATTTCTACGTTGCTATCGTCAAAGGTACAAGCACTAAATGAAGATTCGATGAAACGACAGTCTTGCACGTTTTTCTTGCAAGTTTCTGATCGTTAATGTTTGCTGGGCCTGGCAGGGCCGATCATTTTTTTGTACTTTCCCTATCAACCATAAAGATTTGTTGGGGGTAGTATAGTTAGCTTGTAAAATATCAATGCACATAGCCTTTGTTAGATGATATGCCACAGAGATACTCAGGGTAAGATGTATAGTTGAATGAGTCATGTGTGGGCAGAATGGTCCAGTTTTGTACAACTTTGGATCATTCAATATTATCTGCATCTTTTGGATCATTCAAGAGTTACCTCTCTCTTTAATAGTAGTATGTTGTTTTGCTTGAAAGATTCTGAATATTATCTCGTCGTGGGTTTCCATTTCTACATGGCGGATGGTGGATAAATTAATTGTAGAAGTATCATGTAAGGTTCCATTGAGTAGATATGTTGAGATATATTTATGGTCAGATCCAAATATATCAACAATTTTAGATTTAATCGTAAATGATGCTTTTTTTAATCATTTTTATGCACACAATTCAGTTTTTTATGCATGTTAGTCTACAAAATGTAGTCTCACCCTTTAATCACTTAATTACTCAAATTGTCAACTTTATTTACAAATTATCACTTTATTCACAATAAACCTCACAATACCTCCACATTACACTACACTACAATACTCGGAGGGAGTATTATAGATCACCCCACAATACCTCCACATTACACTACAATACTTGGAGGGGGTATTATATCTGATTATGGAGGGAGTAAGATATGTTGAGATATCTTGTTTGGGAGGGAGTATTATAGATCACCCCACAATACCTCCACATTACACTACAATACTTGGAGGGGGTATTATATCTGATTATGGAGGGAGTAAGATATGTTGAGATATCTTGTTTGGTAGATATGTTAAAATATCTATGATCAAGATCGAATATCTCAAGGATTGAATTGCAAATGGTGTCTTTTAATTATTTGTTATTGAAATATCTATAATAATTAGTCTAGATTGAATTGCAAAGAGTGTATTTCAATGTTTTTTTATGTTGAATAATTTTTATTTTATTTTAAATTTGATTTGACATGTATATTGAGCTCGATTTTTCAACTATTTTGGACGAACATACCCTACCAACTAGAGGTGGGAATGGGCCAGATCAGGCCTTAAGAAAAAAAGTCTGGGCCTATGGCCTCTCATACGTTTTTACTAGGGGTGGGAATGAGTAAGACCAGGCCTTAAGAAAAAAAGTCTGGGCCTATGGCCTCTCATACGTTTTTACTAGGGGTGGGAATGAGTAAGACCAGGCCTTAAGAAAAAAAGTCTGGGCCTATGGCCTCTCATACGTTTTTACTAGGGGTGGGAATGAGTAAGACCAGGCCTTAAGAAAAAAAGTCTGGGCCTAGTATATAATATTTGTGTCCACTTGCCTATGGCCTCTCATAGACTTTTTTGAAAGGCTTGACGTGACCTTTTTAATAAATAGGTCTGACCGGGAAAATAAAATACAACAATTGAATTCCCAGTACCACCAAATCATAAAAAAACAATAACAAATGTTCAAAAAAAAAAAAAAAAAATTAACAAAATGTTCTTTTCAACAATTACAACGATAAAATACATCAATTCTTCAAGATAATCTTATAATTATGTTGAATCCGCTAAAATGAATGAACAAAAAATTTCTCAAAATCATTCCAAACAATTCCGCGTCATCATTCCCTCATTTCCACGTTGAGAAAACATATTTAAATTTATTTATTTTAACAAATATGTTAATGACAATTGTGATTTGAGAATAATGTGTTAAATTTATTTTATCAAAAATGGATAAAAATACTTTTTTTTTTAATTATTTTTTTTAATCAGACAAAAGACAAATTAATGAAATTATATTGAAAATGTGATTGTCCAGAAAAAAGTATTAAAAATATGATTATCCAGAAAAAAGTATTCAAAATGTGATTGTCCAACAAAAGAAACAGAGGAACCAGAAATGCTTCACAACACTGTACAACACTGTAGAGAAAGAAACACAGAAAAAAATAAAAATCAAAAGCTCAATCAGGTGCTTCACAACACACGAAAATAAAAATAAGAGAAACACAGAAACTATATGGTATCTTGCTCAATATCAACAAGTTATGGTATCATAGTAGATTACAGACCATTTGAGAATACTTCTTTTTAGGGAAACTAATAATACTCAACTCAAGATTCAATTAAATTAAGAATGAACAAACAATAAAAAAAAAAAAATATATATATATATATATATATATAAATCAGTAACCTGGATCGAGTGTGCACGAGCGAGCTTCAATCAAAACGAGCTGCAACTAGCCATTCTCTTTCTCTATATGGTATCTTGCAACCAGTTATGGTATCAATTACATACCATTTGAAAATACTTTTTTTTCTTTTTAGGCATACTAATAATAGATTCAATTAAGAATGAAACAACAATAAAAAAAAATATATAAATATTAACCTGGATCGAGAGTGTGAAGCCAATATACAGCTAGCGTGCTTCAATCAAGTGTGCAACGAGCTGCAAAAAGTGTGCAACGAGCGTGCAAAAAGTGTGTAAAGAGTTTTTTTTTCTTATGAACGTGTTTGGGATAGGAATAGAATTTTGTAGGGTTTCTCCACGATTTTAAAAGCAGCGCACGAAACATAGATTACTTTTAGGGTTTCTCTAAATATTATTTATATAAATTAATTTAATAGATTTTGATTTTAAAAGCGGCGCACGAAACATAGATTACTATTAGGGTTTCTCTAAATATTATTTATATAAATTAATTTATATAGACAGGCTATTGGGCCTAAAAGGTCTATAAAAAAGCTTAAGTCTGACCTCTTTGATTAAATTGACTTTTAAAAAAGCTTGAGCCCGACTTGTTTATTAAACGAGTTGAGCCGAGCTTTAGTAGGCTCCTGTCGGGTAGCCTAACCCATTCCCACCCCTACTACCAACCCTGCGTAAATGCATTGAAATCAACCTTGATTTGATTATCTAACTTGAACGATACAAATTGCATTTGAAGGCGGTTAAGAAAAACTCTGGTAATTTAACAAAACTTCATGCATTATACACCAGAAAAATTAAACTTCTCAAAAAATAAAATAAATAATCATAATAAGTATGTTGATTTAAAAGGCACGTCTTGGTCTTTCCTCGGCAACATTAACTCTAATTGCCCTTCCATCCAACTCCTGCACAACAAATCAAACATAAAACGGTATAAGATTTGGACAAGTCCTAATGCACTCAGCCCTACCAACAACCCATAGAAATAATCAAGATGCCGAAAACCAGTCACCCTAACCGTTTCCCTTTGTAACATTCTGTATCGAAGATACAAGGAAACTGCTTATCAATTCCCTCCCCCCCCCCCCCACCCACCCCACACACACACATATGTATATATATTCAGTTACCTGTCCATCAAGAGCAGCTATTGCGTCGTTTAATTCAGCTTCAGAGGA
Source organism: Galeopsis tetrahit (assembly GCA_963675135.1). Taxonomy (NCBI): domain Eukaryota; kingdom Viridiplantae; phylum Streptophyta; class Magnoliopsida; order Lamiales; family Lamiaceae; genus Galeopsis; species Galeopsis tetrahit. The sequence goes on from OY776120.1 coordinate 4,967,690, forward strand.
CATTGTAACAAAGCCAAATCCACGTGATCGTCCAGACTGCTGATCATAAACTACTCTGGCATCCATCACTTTTCCATGTTCACTGAACTCCTCCACTAAACGAGCATCATCCACTCCCCATGGTAGGTTACCGACATATATTCTGAAGGAAGGCTGGTATACTCTAGGAGCCCTTTCTGGTTGAGAACCTCTAGGAGCAGCTTTATTTACTGTTAATATTCTTCCATTTATATCCTGAGGAACAAATCAATTGAATCTCAACACTTCACTCAATACAATAAAACTCATAATCAAGAATTTTAGATGTTACATTTAGTTTCAATGCCACTGAGGCATAAGCAGTAACTAATTATGGAATACCAGCATTTGTCTAATCTTGCCTTTCCAGAAAAAAAACAAATGTCTAATCTTGCAGAAACAGGGTACTACTTTCTTCAGTTTAAGTTAACAAAGTCAACATTCACTACGCGTAAATGATGTTTACTGTCACTGACCCTCCTCCACAATGAACCTTCAAAGCTTTCCTTATAACGTTGACAAAAACTGTAGTTAGAATGCCTTATTATCAAAACAAATATCCTTCTGTCTTTTAGGGGATCAAAACACATATATATCCTTACTATAGTAGTGACCAAGTTTTGAATTGCTTATGGAAAATCCCATTAAAAGTAAGGCCTGACTCAACATAAAGATGCTTCAAGAATTGATCACATGATTTTTCTCATTTTTTGCAAGATTCCACATTTGATGCATTAACATTCAACCATAATATAAATGTCATTCGTGGTCACCAACTCAACCTTCCAATATTCTGAATAACTTCCAGAAAAATATTTAGTCAGAATGCTAAACTATGAACATACTCATCCTTGTCATTGGCAATCACTAGATTATTGAAGTACGTATAAAAAACCCATCAAAAGTTAGAGCTGCCCAAAATAAAGATGCTTGAAAAATCAAGATAAGTGCATATACCATTGCAAGGTTTCCCTTAATTACAATATAGTAACTAGGGACTACGAAAGAAGGGATAACGAGCAACTTACGTATCCACTGAACAACTCAACAGCCTTCTCTGCTTCTTCCACTGTACTCATTGTAACAAATCCAAATCCACGGCTTTGATCCGTCTGCCTATTATAAATCACCTACAATCACACTATCTGATTAAATGAATTGACATCTCTCCATCTGACCTCATAACTCAGATTATTATACAGTATCCACCATAAGACATAGAAACATTCATTCATTCTCAACTTCCTATTTCATTCCTGCTACTTACTAATACTGAATCTAATACAAAACTTAGAAATTCAGAGTTATACAAGTCAAATTATGAATGTAAAAACAGAAAATGCTATAAAATAAAAAGGGGGATCACTATTTTACCTCAGAAATTTCCACTACTCCAGCTTGATTAAAAAGGTCAGCCAATTTTGCGCTGTCAACATCATAGGGCAAATTGCCGACGAAGAGCTTGGCCTCCTCTGGTGGGTCAGTGAAAGAAGAATTCTCAGTTTCAGCTTCCTCCGAATTTCCAACATCGCTATCCGCATTCTCTTCATCATCTGTAGAACCGATTGCATTAGCCTCTTCACCTTGTTGGGCCCAATCTGAAGTTTGTGCGACAAATGGGACAATCCTCAAGGGTAAATTCTTGGATTTGAGCGAAAAAGAAGAGGGGGAAAAGTGGATTTGCCTAATAGACAATGAGGAACAAGAGGGCTTGGAAATGGCGGTCAAATGAGTTCTTGGGACTGTGGTTGCACAACAGCATTCAACCAGTTTGAGATGGAGGCTTGTTGCAGACGCCATTTTTCGATTTCGTAGAGAGAGATGGAGAAAGAGGGATTGGAAAACTTGTAGATAAGTATGAGAGAATTTCAAACCACACTAGTTTTTTTGGACCAGAGAAACTTGATAGAATATTCAAGTCCAACAAAAAAATATCAATCACACCCTATATATTATATGATTTTGATTTGTTTGCTTCATTCATTTCTTTTTTTCGTTTTCATTATATAGAAAAATATTACTCCTTCCACGAAAACTATGTTCTTTTGGTTGAACACAATTTTTTAGAAAAAATATATAAAATAAGGATGTTGTGAGGTTGTTATTGGGTAAAAATAAAGTAATTATTTGTATAAAAGGAAATAAACATACTTTTGTGAACAGACAAATAAGAAAAGTAAGCATACTTTTGTTGGACAGTCAAATAAGGGTCCAATTTGTACCTTTTGTCTCGTATTTCATTTCAGTAATACGCGTAACACAATGGAAAACAAATAGGTCTCCTGTGACTATGAATCTCAGATCCACGTGAACTCTCTTATTTAAAATATCACCATCTAGCATTCGAAGCAGTATTACCTTTTAGCCTATGAAGTACTTCAAAAATTGATTTTATATAGGACTACGTTTTTTTTAAAATCGTTAAATTTAAATAGTTGCACTTCATATACTTCCTCCATCCACCAAATGTAATCCCATTGGGGTAGGACACAAGTTTTAAGAAAAATGTAGATAAAATAAGGGTATTATAGGATATTGTAGGTCCATTGTGAATAAAGTGATTGTTTGCGAATAAAGTTGATGGCAAATTGAGTAATTAAGTGATGGGTTGAAGGGTGATAGTTTTCAATAAAGTGTATGAGACTACATTTGAAGTACTAAATAGTGAGTTCCTATAATACTCCTAAATCTCCATTTACCCTTATCACATTTTCCCCCAATCTTGATATACACATTACATTACATATTTGATGGCAATATTGCACTTATCAGAAGTTGAGAAAAAGAAAAAATATGCAAATCTATTCATATACAGGTTTGAAGTTCTTATAAGCTATGACTGCATAAAAAGGATCTGATCCTGATAACAACAATCCCAACAGCCCTGCAATCCGACTCAAAATCGAATTATCCTGCTTATTATCATCTGGAAACTTTCGAATAACTTGAGGCTCTGTGAATCCTTCCACGCATTGGAAGTACTGCACAACCAGTTGCACTCGGCTGTACCCCGTCCCATCTCGCCATGTGGCTATCGCCTTCTCGTAGAACATCCTGTTACTGAAGCTTACGACGAACACCCCACCTGGTCGTAGTACTCGAAAAACCTCAGCAAACACCTGTAAAACAACACCACATTATGAATTTCATCAGTTTTCTTATTCTCGTAGTATATGATCGTTGTTGGACGCAACGAGCCTGGCGATTATTCCCACGGATAAACACGGGCTTTTTTCTAGTGTCCACTCACAAACACTGAAATTTTCTTGGCCAAGCCCCCTTAATCCTAGAATTCTTTCACAATAGGCACCACAAAATCAACTCTTTTTCACAGATTTCCAACTAAAATTCAATAAAACTACTGCCACATCTTATACATACTCAAAGATAGATAAAGGATTTATGGCAACTAATCCTTTTTTCTCATTGTATAAGATCTTTATCCAACAAATTTAGTATATGTTTGATAGCTAAGATTAAATGTAGATTAACTCCATCTCAACCCTTATATAATGTTTGATAGATTAAATGTAGATTAACTCCATCTCAACCCTTATAAACTGTTTGATAGCTAAGATTAATGGTAGATTATGCTTTAAAAAATGTAAAGATTAGATATCATCTTAATATCAGTTTAATCAGTCTTATCTATCAAACATGGCCCTAATCATCTATTCCATATTCATAAGTTCTCTTCTACTCAAAGATCAAAGATTTATGGCAACTAATCATTTTATCCCTTTTTAGACAAAAGGGATCATGGCATTTCACAAACTTAAATGACAAATGTAGGATAAATCCAGTTTTATCAGCCATCCATCCAACTTATAACACAAGGAACAAAAGAGATGAAAACCTTTTCAGGATTCTGCAAATACTGCACACTAACAGTGCACAAAACAGCATCAAAGCTGCAATTTTCAATCTCAAGCTGTTGTTCCTTGTTCAGATCCTTGACGAAGAAATAATCAAGCCTGGGATTTTTAGCTAGCTCCTGAGCATTAAGCCCATGTCCCACTACTTTCTTGTACGCAACCTGTTCGGGCAAATGACTGACCCACGAACTCATCAGATCAAGAATTTCCATTTCGGGTCTGAGAAGTTGCCCGTAAAGATTCTTCAATGTTGAGATGAAATTGTTATCTACATGAGTTACGAATCGTGGATAAGCGTAGAAATCTCTGTCGGGATACTTGTCCAGCTTTGTTCTTCCTTGTTGAGTGAGAACTTGGCGCTTGATTCTTCCTGCTGCTGAACTAGCGTCGTTTGCTGCGGTGCAAAATACTGGAAACAAATTTAGGGTTCTTGATTGGGGATTAACAGAACAAGATTTTGATTTCTGGGGGTGTGAAAAGTGCCATTTGGGTGGGCTCTGAGGAATGGAGATCATGGATTCGAATTTGGAATTGATGTCCGCCAGAAATTTGGAAAGTGGATAACTTGGGTGTGCTTGTTGAAAAAAAATCCATTTTTTTGGTTCTTCTCAATTTTCAACAATATTCAATCCTATAGTATACAATATTAATATTAATACGAAAAATATGTTTATATCAGTAATATTACTAATAATGTAAAAATGTTATTATATAAATACATATTGAAAGATTTTTTTTTTAAAATTAGAAATTTCAACAAGAAATTGTCAAAAATAAACATTGTTGTCGACCATAATGTTTACTTTTGACAATTTCTTATCGAAAAATAAAATTAAATTAAAAATACCCTAACTGTTTCGCGGCCGGCTTGGGTGGGGTTCAGGGCAGCGGGGGGAGGAGGTGGCAGCACTGGGCGAGGGGGGCGGCGGTGCCGCTGCTTGTTGCATAAATTATAAATAAAGGAGGAGGGGCAACAGTTTGAGTAGGGCGGGGAGGCAGCGGCGCTGGGCAAGGGAGGAGAGGCGGCGCCACCGCCTGTGTGCACATAAATGGAAAATAGTAATAATAAAAAAAAAAAAACGAGAGCGAAGGGAGGGTATCGAACGAAGGGCGTCGGCATGGGGTTGGATGGGTCATGGCCCATGGGTGGGATGAAGAAGAAAGTGGGGAAGAAGAGAAAAATTAGGGTTTGAATTAGAGTGCATTTATCATATATAATTTTGAAAGAAAATGGTATATTAGGCCATTCGGGGGAAGGGTGTATTTTGGGGTACGTGTATTGGGGTGTGTATATAACATTCATGGATGGGCAAATAACCCCAAAAAAATAATTATGGACCGACCTAATATACATGCAATTGGGCTAATTAGGGATTGGCTTGGGTTATATGCCCCTCCAGGTAGGTTAGATACACTCCCCTCCACTTTTATTAATTAAATACACCTTAGTTGACACTGGTTTGTCGACCCCAAAAAATCTCGTCGATAAGATTTTGTTGAAGGTTTTTAAAAAAAAAAAAAAAATAATTAAAAATTTTAACAATAAAGACTCTTTATTGTCGAAAAAAAAAAACATACTTGCGTGTGTGCCCCTCCCCTGCTGCGCTGTTTGGGGTGGGGAGAAGGTCGGCGGCGATGCTGAGCAGAGGGAGGACGGTCGCCACCGCAGCAGCTGTTGTAGAAAAAAATAGGTGCACGGTGGTGGCTGGGCGAAGGGGGAGGGGCGGCGCTGCTTGGAGTGGGGCGAAGGACGGCGGCGGCGCTGGGTAGAGGGAGGACGAACGACACCGTCGCCAACTGTTGTAAAAGAACGAAAAAAAAAATCCAGGCGACAACGAGTGGCGCTGGGCGGTGGGAGGGGGTGGCGGGAGGTAGCGACGGGTTGTAGAGGAAGGATGGTGTGAGAGATAAAGAATGGAGTGGGAAAGAAGAAAAGGGTGAAATTAAGGTTTTAGTGTAAAAATTAGGGTTTGTGGGGTGCATTTATTATAGAAAATTTTGAAGAAAAAGAGTATAAATGGTAATTTAGGGAGAGTGCATCTATCTTACGTTTATTTTTTTGGGTACTTGTATCGGAGGAGTGTACCTAACAAGCCTGGAGGGGCGTATAACCCACGCATTAGGGATTATGTGTAGAGTGATTCTATTCACAGCCCAACAGCCTTTTCAATCTAGCTTACCTATGACTTTGGTCATCATGCACCATACTCTCTAGGCCCTGGCTATATACCCCTCCACCTTTGTTAAGTATACTCCCCCTCCCCATTTATTAATATAATATTTGTGTAAAATACCTGAACTATCCACATATTAAAATAAATTAAAATAATCATGATAAATACACTCCCCACTTTTAAAATCCTAAACCCTAATAGTTGCCTTCACCGTCGTCGCCGCCGCCTCCTCCGGCGACCAATACCAATTCATTTTCAACAAGCAGATTTTAAAACATAAAATAAAAAACATATTTTCGACAAACCAGGGTCGACAGAATGCATTATTGTCGATAAATTGTTGTCAACGATAATGCATTCCGTCGACACTGGTTCGTTGAAAGTTAAAAAAAAAAAAGAGGACTTACCTGGGGCGGACTGTCGTGTTGGGAGGGAGAGCGGGGAACAGCGAAAGAGGGGGGAGGCAGCGGAGGAGGAGCGGCAGCAGGGGAGAAGGAACACGGCAGCAGAGGCAAAGGGTGAAGGAGGAGCGGAGGCGACGGCGTTGGGCGAAGGAGGGGCCGCCGCCACCGATGGTTGCAAACATTAAAAAAAACGGATCGAGAGGGGAGAGTGGGGGACGGCCAACGGGGCCGTGCGCAAGGGTGGCGGCAGGCTTGGCGGAGCGGCGCAAGGTGGGGGACGACGGAGGTGTGGAGGTTTGCTGTAGTGGTGGGGGTTGTTGCAGCAGAAAAAAAGAAAAGAAATGAAGATGGTAGCGGCGGGCGGAGGGAAAAGAAGACTGTGCGGCGGCGGCGACGACGCTGCTGGTGAGGCGGCGGTAATTTGGTAGGGAGAGAGGGAGGGAGATGAAGAGTTTTAGGGTTTTGTAAAAATTGAGAAGAAGAAAGAGGAAATAGAAAAAAAGAGAGATTAGGGTGTTTTAGGTATTTTAAGGGAGAGTATATCTAACATTATTCATTTTGAGGGGAGTGTATGTATCGGGGGAGTATACTTAACAGAGCTGGAGGGGTATATAGCCAGGGCCTACTCTCTATTTTACATTTCATTTAGTTTTTTTAGTAGAATTGAAAATAAAATGTGCTAGTTATCTACTAATTCATTCAATATTTTTTTTTAAGTAATAGAGAGAGAAGTCTAAAAAGATTTCTCCCCCTTCTCTCTTCTCCAAAACCGCCCACCTCTTCTCCAAAACCGCCCACCGCCTAAAAAAAAACCACCCACAACCCACTTTTTCTGCCTCCTCAACCAACCACTCCACCGCTCAGTCCGTAGTGCCACCGCACCGTCGCCACCGTCTCGCTTAATTTCTTTTGTCACCAGAGCTTCCAGTGGGGTTAGGAGTTTCTTTTTAGATTTTTAGTTGGGATTAATGGATAGATACTCCCTGACGGCGCTACGGTGGCCGATCAGGTGAGTCTTCCGTTGATCCCATTTATTTTTCTGTATTTATTTTTCAGGTTTTTTAGTTATTTTTCTTTTATTTTTCTGTATTTCTCTTACTGCTTCCTTAGATGTTTTACCTTAATTCTGTTTCCTTAGATGTTTTTACCTTAGTTGTTGGCGGTTTCTCTAACTCTTCTGCTGCGTTTACGCGGCCTGCTTCCTTTTGGGACTCCCTTTGGTATCTGCTTTCCCTCTTTTGGGATTTGGTGATGTTTGGATGAAGATTTTGGCGCTTGGTGATTCTTTGTCCTTATATTTTTATCTTTAGTTTTTCTTGAGCTGATGATACCTTAGTGTGGGGCGTCTCGATTCGAGAAATGGAGATCTGTGCTTCTTTAGTGGACAAAGTTTTCACTCGTTTTATTACTTCCTCACGATTGGAGGTGACAACGACGCCTACTGTCTCGCGGTTTGAAAATCTTTGAGTTTGTTATTGTTGTATCACTATTCTATCTTTGTAACCACTTTAAAAAAAAAAAAAATAATAATAAAATGTGCTAGTTAATATTTCAAAAGTTGCAAGTATTTACTAAATAATGACATCTTTTTAGCAAATTTACACAATTACTCCTCAAAAAATTAAATTAGTGTTTTATACGCGTCCAAGTTTTGTCTTAAATATATGTGTTTGATAGATGAACAAACACTCAATACAAATACAAAGTTAACAATTTCTATTCAGCTGGATGATGAATATAAAATATTGCATCATTGATAATAATTTTTATAAGGATAATTGCTATTCAAATATGTCGTTTGATGTCATTATTTTATCTTAAAAAGGAATGTCGTGAGGAAGACAAAACAATATAATTGATCATTAGTTAAAAGAGAGAAAAAAAATTAGGCTTTTGAAAAAAAAGAATGGGGACAAGATTATTAGTTTAATAATGCCCCCTTTTGATTGTACTCATACCCAGCCCCCACGAGTGAGATGAGGAGGGGCCTGAACCCTAATATTCCATTATTACAATATTTGCATATCTATATATACTCTTCGTACACGAAAACTATGCATCTATAGCTGGATACAAGTTTTTTTTTTAAAAATAGATAAAATAAGAGTGTTGTATAATTACTGTGATGTAAAAATAAAGTGATTATTTTCATAAAATGAAATGAGCATACTTTTGAGTATTTGTTTTGGAATTCTGCAAATTTTAATAAGTTATACTCCGTATTATTAATTTTACAAAAATGATTTTAATTAAATTAAATTCAATTATAGTCATGTTTAATACTCTCTTGTAGAATAATACATTCATTTTTAAATCATTGTTATTTTCTAAATTAATTAAAACTGTGATCTAATTAAATTTTAAATGTGTGATGATATTATCTTAATTAAATTTATTGTTAGACTTTCAAAAGTTATACTCCCTCCACTTTTAAATAAGTGTCATTTTAACAATTTTCAACATATTAAGATATATAATCATGGACCATTTTACCCTTCATTAATGATAACTAATTTTAATATTGAATTTATGTTTAGTAATGAATGTGGTCAATATTGTAGATGATATTCATGTATACAATAATTAAGGTTTATGCATGATTTATGTTATAGTACTATATTCAAAAGGAAAAAAACTTAAATCGAGGTAAAGAAAATGGAGGGAGTACAATGTACAAGGGTAAAATTGTCAAACTTGAAGAAAAAAGTGTAGAATGACACTTATTTAAAAAATATTGAAAAAGACAAAGTGACATTTAATAAAAAATGGAGGGAGTATTAATTAGAAAATATATTCAGAGGGTACAACCAATATCATTTTTCAGAAATTGAGGGTTGTGATTACTTGATTGACCAACAATTAATTATTCCATTAATTAGATTAAATTTGTTATTTTAACTAAGAAATAAGGATTGTGGATATTATATATAGAATATAATATCATTGATTGATTGAAATTAATTCACATTAATATTAATGCACATTTTCCTTATGTAATTTTTTTAAAATTAATTAAAAAGTTTAGATTAATGAGAAAATTAGAATTTTAAAATGTGCGGATGGATATGTACATTACTTTAATCGGTCAATGTACAATAATATAATCGAATTAAAATCACAGTAAATGAAATGATCTAAAAATTCATTTCATTTTGAGATTGGCTCATTAATCTCGTGGTCACGTGTGCTTAAATAAATGCTGACCGTATGTAACAAAATGAAATGTGGTGAGTTTGAAAAAGAAACAAGGAATGTTGACTTAAACACATTAAAAAATAAACATGACAAAGATTGACCTTTCTAAGTTGTCCAAACTAATATTAAATCTCACAAGAAAATAATAATTGATTCACTACCATACAAATTAGTGTTTGAAATAGGTCTAAGAATATACAAAATACATGAGAAAATGTGATATCTAACTAAGTCTAGGACTCAATCACGAACTAGTCTGATCACTCTGGTGACACCAATTTCACCTTGTTTTGCATATCTGTCGGCACTTGATCTCTCACGAGTGATGGGTGGATTTGGGCTTATGAATTTTAAATTCACAGTTCAAATTCATTCTACATGTTTAAATTATGAATGAATTTCAAATATTTAGAGGGTGTATTGGTTATAGATTCTTTAGGATTTTTTTGGACTTTCAAAGTTTGGAGGTATCGAATTCGGATTTTTAAAAGTCTTTAAAAATTCGGAGTTATTCAATACGAATTTTAAAAAGTCTTTAAAAATATATAGGTATAAATAAATTGCACTATCCAAAATATCTTCTAAAAACCAGAGATTTCAACGGATTCTCTCAGAGAACTCTCAAGATGAAAGATCAGAAGAAGTAGGGATGACAATTCTGACACAACCCGCGGGTACCCACCACACCCCTCGAGCTTTGATCAGGTCGGATCCGCCCCGTATTGAGTATGAGTCGGGTCTGGGTCTTATGTCCGACCCGCGGGTATATCCGACCCGAATAAATATATAAACTTTATATAGTAAACTTTTCGCATCAATATCGGATTTTATGAAAATCTATATAAATCAATAAAAAAATATATTCCACAATCCTGTCAAGTCTATCAAAATCCATAAAAATCAATAAAAAAAGTTAGTCAAACTCTGCATGCACTCTATGGATTTTATAAATCCACATACATTTTAAAGTCCAAACAAATTCAATAGAATTTCAATTGAATACACTCCCCTTCCCCTTAGATTTGTGTCCACACACTTTTAGTTAAAATGAGAGAGATTTCAAATCCTCACTAAAACCATGTCATTTGAAATCCATCTATTTTTAAATCCATCCATTTGAAATACCTTCTCAAATCAAATTCCCTCATCTAAACACAACCTAAACGTTTGTCCTGAGACCAGTTATGCTCTATAGTATTTTTCTTCATTTTGCTCCGTAGGTTGTACACCTTCTTTGCAACTGCCCTCTTTTGGTTTTTTGTTTGCAGTGGCACTATGCCCGTGTTTCGATGGTTCAGTATCCGAAGGATAATTCCTTCGTTTAACAATTGGCATTGTGCACATTGAACGTAGTTGTTGTGATGAATTATAATCGATAATAACTAGTACAAGCCCAAGATTGGGACCTGTAGTGCATGGAAAATGATATTATAATCATGTGACTCGTGCAACATATCGTAAACCTGCAAACGTGTACGAGTCTCATCTCCGGACTCTTTATGTGATTTGTACGACAAGTAATTTTCTTATTTAATTTGTGTGAAACATTTTTAAACGACAAGTAAATTTAATTGAAGGAAGCATCTATTAAAAAATTATAAGCAACAACATATTTGAATAGACTTTTTTTTTTTTTACTTTTTTCTAAAATAACAACTAAATTGAAATGGATAAAGTAATATTGAATTGTGGTCCAAAGGGGTGGTAAAAAAAAAAACCAATGATTGCAAAAATAGAATGTTAGTGATATCCAGCTCAATTGTTTTTTGCAAGTGCGAAAAAATCTAGTAATTGAGTACTTTTTGGGGCCCAAACCCAATACTCGTGCAACCATGCACACGCTTTGTATTATAGTTCTCCTTTTTGGGGGGCCAAACCGAATTGCGAAAAAATCGACAAACTTGTTTAATCCATTATAAATTGATCGATCCATAACTCTGGTATTATATGTGAAATTTCATAACAAAAACAAATTAAATTGTAGTTAAATTGAAAAGAGAATTAGATCATCGAGATAATTCTCCTTCATTCTCTGTACAAACAAGAGAGAAGTTACAATCACTCTAACTAACACTCTTTCATTTATTGGCGGGACTCATATTCTCCGTCACAAACTACTTAATTCTTAGATATAATTTGGCCAACCTTGGAAGGGGATTCCTTTGAAGTTAAAGCCAAAATAGTTGCAAAGAATTGAGGCTAACAATTTTATTTTGGTCGGTTTTTCACTGCAAACATCAACATCATTCATATAAAAGCAAAGAAAACTTTCAAACTTATAATTTGCTACCTACTTATTGGTTTCAAAAACCGTGGTTTTTAGACTCAAATTGGCCCCTACTGAATGCCCTTTAGGGGACTTAATTGGTGCTTATTACCCTTCTTAATTAATTAAGTTTAATTTAGACTGTTTAGTGCATGGTTATACCCATTATTAGAAAGAATTGTTCGGGTTATTATTGTTTATTTTTTTAATATTTAGATGATTTAAACATGTAAATTAAAAATATATACACATTAGAATACAATAGTTTATCATGCATCCCCGTTTTTATTTTTATTTTAAAAAAAAATCGTTTGTTAATTTTTTTTATAATCCATTTGAAAGCAACTTGTGTGCTTCGAATATTTAGATGATTAAAAATGTTAATTAAACACTACAAATTATGTGTACACAAATTAAAATGCAAATTAATGTAGTTTAATTAGGAGCCACGTTTGGCAATCCCCAAATTAAACACTATAAATTTTTATTATCCGTTTGAAAGCAACTTTTGTGCTTCAAATAATTTTGGATCAATGACTAATCCAAAACTCAAATTTGGAAAATGTCATCATACATATCAACATCTGGATCAATAAATCTCACTTTTATATTTTCACTAAACAATATTAATTATTTTCAAAATATGTGTTAGTACATACACTATATAATTAAATTTTATGTGATATATGTTAGATATAAAAGGTATTAAAGATTTTTTAGTCCAATAAATTTAACTGATTTTAAATTTGATCCTGACGGATTAATTACATATTTTAATTTCGGTCCAATAAGTATGCTTACATTTTAAAAATAGACTTTTTACTACATTTTTTTTTGTAATATGTGGCATTAATTTATATATATTTATATCAATTAAAAACTTATTTTACATTTATTAATTCAGACAATTATGAATATTACACTACAAAATAATGGCCAGAAGGCAACAGCAAAAGGCAACGGCAGGCTACCGTTGCCAATTGGCAACGGCATTAATAACGGGAAGGAAAAAGGCGACGGGGGCGGGTGCCGTTGCCTTAAGGCAACGGATAAGGCAACGGGAGTGGACCCCGTTGCAAAAAGGCGACGGCATATAAGGCCCGTTGCCAAAAGGCGACGGCAGTGGGCCCCGTTGCCATTTGGTAACGGGCCCCCCAATGCTAAATGGCAACGGCAGTGGGCCCGTTGCCTTCCCCGTCGCCCTAATTCAATTAAAATCATTCCAGAACCTCATTCTTCTTCATTCCAGCGCCGCACACACCTCCATTTTACACAAACCTCAAAACTCAACATGCACGTTCGTTTGCAGATCGGACTTGGTTCTTGGCCATTTGTGTTCTACACTTCGACGGGAGCATTTCTACGGTAATTTTTTTTCGTTTTAATCGGTTAAATTTAATTGAAATTATATATATGTATATATATAGTTTAGTATATATATGTATATATATGCATATATGTTGTATGTATATATAAAATTGTTAGAATTGTTAATTGTTAGAATTGTTAGAATTTAATTGTTAGAATTATATTTGTGTTAGGCATGTATTTTATATGTATGTATGTTTTAATTAATTAATTAAGTTATATGAATTTAGTTGTTAATTAGGGTGTTAGAATTATATATATAATTAAGAAGAGCGAGCAGGCTCGTAAGAACCGTTTATCCGAGCCTGGAGGTCCGGGTACTGGCTGTGGTACTCATAAAGGCGGAGCTCGTGGAGCAGCAGAGGTCGCACGGCGCATTGTAAGTATTTGTGGTCAATTATAATTCATTTTAATTAGTTAATTATTTAGTTAATTATACGTATATGTCTTCAATTCAAAATACAGGAGGAGAATCAATGAGGAGAGAGAGCAGCGCTTACTCCTACAAATGCAGAAGACGGAGGAGCGCATAACCAAGAAATTTCAGGATCAGTTGGCAGCGATGATGGGTCAGATGACAGGTCAGACGATGGGTGGGATGGGTGGGATGGGTGTGATGGGTCAGATGGGTGGGATGGGTCAGATGAGTGGGATGGGTCAGCAGATGGGTGGGATGGGTCAGCAGATGGGTGGGATGGGTGGGGCGCCGAGGCCGTCGGGGGCGTCGCACGACGTTCATGATCGTAGCCAGGTTGATCGGGATCAGGATGATACTGAGGATGATGGTGGTGATGAGGAGTGATACATTTTTATATTACTTTATTACATTAACGTTGAAGATTAATTTTTATTTTAATGTTGTGTGTGATGTTATTTTAATTAAATGGATAAGCGAATTGATATTTTTAAATGGATAAGTGAATTGAAAATTAGAATGAATTTAAATGAAGTGATTAGAATAAATTTACATGTATAATCGAATATTAAATAATTATACTCAATGTTGTATGTAATTATAATGTTTTGAATTGAAAATTAGAATGAATTTAAATGAAGTGATTATAATAAATTTACATGTATAATCGAAAATTAAATAATTATACTCAATGTTGTATGTAATTATAATGTTGTGAATTGAAAATTAGAATGAATTTAAATGAAGTGATTAGAATAAATTTACATGTATAATCGAAAATAATTATACTCAATGTTGTATGTAATTATAATGTTGTGAATTGAAAATTAGAATGAATTTAAATGATGTGATTAGAATAAATTTACATGTATAATCAAAAATAATTATACTCAATGTTGTATGTAATTATAATGTTGTGAATTGAAGATTAGAATAAATTTAAATAGTGTAAATTAATTAATGATACCGTAATTAAATTATTTAATTTGAAAAACATTATAATTTAATTAATTCTCATTTAGAAATAATTATGATATGCTTTGACAATTTAAATTTAATAAGCAACAATTAAACTTAAAATGGATAGAAATAAAGAATTGAAACTAAAATTAAATTGAATATATATTAATTGTGTTCACAACATGACGACTAAAGCTCCTAGCCTAAACGGCACACAGGGGGCGCCCAAAACTCTACAGGACCGAGAGGTCCCGTGTTCGAAACCCAGCTGGAGCGAAAAATCGCGAATATTGGTGGCCTAGTGGTGGGGGGTGTGTTGGTTGCCTTAGAGACCTGGGTTCGAAACCCAGGTTCTCATTTTTTTAAAGGTAACAAAAAGGCGACGGCCTTGGCAACGGCTGGGCCCCGTTGCGAAAAGGCGACGGCTGGGCCCCGTTGCCAATTGGCAACAGCTGGGCCCGTTGCGAAAAGGCGACGACCTCCCCGCCCTTGCCAAAAGGCGACGGCCATATACCGTTGCCAAAAGGCAACGGTTTTCCCAAAGTTCGTTGCCTATAAAATAGCAACGCCCATATTGGCAACGGCGGAGTGCCGTTGCCTTTGCCGTTGCCTTCTTGATTAGTGAGGGGGAATCCGTTGCCTTCCCCCTCGCCATTTTTGCAATTTTTTGTGGTGTTAGTTAAAATATTAAATAATTTTTTAAAAAAATTTAAAAATAAATTAGGAATAATATTTAAAATACTAAATACAGTATTTTTTAAAAAAAATCTAAAAAATTTTAATATAAAAAAATAAAATAATTCATTTATTCACAAATTAATTAATTATTAAAAAAATTAATTAACTTACCTAATTAATTATTAGAAAAATTATTAACTAATTATAATTACAAAATAAGTATTATAAAATTATTTATTTATTTTAAAGTAATCAAATAAATATAAAAAATTATCTGAGTTTTACACAAAGTGGGTTCACATATTTTTTTTACAAACTAATATCAAATTAAAAATTATATAATAAAAATAAAAAAATAATAAAACTAACAAATTGTTAAAAAAAAATATTTTTCATCATCAGCTTTCAATTACCGTAGATGAGGGGTGAGAATTTTGGATATATTTGAGTTTTTTTTTTTTATTTAAGATTTTAAATATTTGTGAATTTTTATTTAAAATATTAAAATAATTATTAAGTTTTAATAAGAGTTTTCGACAATTGTAATAAAAAATTATTTTAGATTTTTATTATTTTAAAGATAAAATTTATATTTATTTGAGTATGTTAGTTGATTTTTTAATTATATTTTTTTAATTAAGTAAGTTAATCGAGTTTTTAAATAATTAATTAAGTAAGTTAATTGATTTTTCTAGTAATTAATTGATTTATGAATAAATCTAGTTGATTTTTCTTTTTTCATATTATAATTTTTTAGATTTTATGAAAATTTATATACTTATTTAAATATTATTCTCAAATTTTCAGATATTTTAAAATATTATTTAGTATTTTAATTAATAATCATAATTTTTTTTTGTATTGATAAATATAAATTAGTATTTAATTGATATAAAAAATATAAAAAGAAAATAAAAGTTGACCTGTGATCTATTATAAGTAAAAGGACCGTTTTCAAAATTTGAGTATACTTATTGAATCGAAATTAAGACGTGTAATCCGTCAGGGCCTGTTGGTCCTGAAAGGAGTATATAACAAGTGTATGGGGGAGGGGATACACTTGTATGCAATTCTTTTCAACTTTTGATCAAACCAGAGCTCAGCTAGGTTGTCTTGGACAACTCTGCTGAAGATGATTAACTCTTCTAAGATAATCAAACTACTAAGTACTATTGAGTACTTAGTTGAATAACTATCTAGGGGAGTTATATGTGCGGAATAGTGGTTGGCCCTTTAAGTTTAGAATCCTTTAGTTTCTGAAATCAATTTGTCAATACAGTCCAGTTTTCAGGGAACTTGTCCAATACAGTTTTGCACAGTCTTTGAATATGTATCTTTTGAAAGATCAGTTTTGTGTGCAGTGTTGAATGAATGAAAGTATTTGTAAAGCAAATCAACACAGGAGGTTATAGTGGTTCAGAGACTCAAGCTCCTACATCCACTTTCCCTGATTTAACAGGATAATTCCTTCACTCTTGGAATTAACTTGTTTTATAGTGCCAAGGTGCACTTGATCAAGAACACCACTCCTTGGTGAATTGATCCCTAGGATGTCTAGAGTCCTAGTACCCTCTTCTCAACTCAGAACTGAACTGTTCTTCTCTCAACAGTCAGCTCCTACCACTTCTACTACTACAACCTTCTCACTTTCTCACTTGAAAGAGGTAAGGGTTGAAGTAAGGTTCCAACTAATGAGATATCCTTTACAATGAGGATCAGTGTATAAGGATTAGGATATCTCTCTAAGCTTTGTATGGATATACAGTAAGTTCAGCTTAGAAGAAGTGTATGAAGACTAAGATAGTCTCTTTGAAAGCTTTGGGAGCACTTGAATTCTTGTAGGATAGTTGGCTTGGTAGTTGGTGCTTCAAATGGTCTTCACACTTCTGTATTTATAGACAAATTTGAGGATTTGCCCGTTGGAGAGGCAGCCCCAAATTGCTATAAATGTCTTCCTTGAGTTCTTCAAACTGGAAGACAGATTCTTGATAGTGACATGTCCTTATTTGGGTAATAAACGGCTGTTAAGACTTTGTCTTCATTCTGCAACACTTTTCCCAATGTTTGACTTCTTGTTAGGACTTGGACATGGCTTCTGAAGATTGATCCAATGATAGGACAACATTCCTTATCAAATGGACAACTCTCCTTATCACTATCAGCAGTTTTGCTTATCAGCAAAGTTGGCTTGCTCTTCTTCAGATGACTTGGCTCTTTCCCTTTGCTTCACTTCAAGGTGATCTTAGCATGTTGTATTGAGGTTCTTTAGGGTATGGTTGTCTCTAACTCTTCAGCATGGTTGACCTTCAAACATTAGAACCTTTGTTCTGGTTCAAACTTGCTGAGATAACTCTTCTGGGACAACTCTCCTGATCAGCATATATGGTCTTTTAGCTTCAGAGCTTTTGTTTTCTCACAGAGTTAACCTCTCTGGACAACTCTCCTGATCAGAATATTTGAGTAACCTTGTCCTTTTGAGCTTTACAACCTTGTTTTTGCATGGAGACATCTTCTTTGGACAACTCTCCTAATCAAGGCATTTGATTTTCAATAGAGTATGCTTGTCCTTAGTGTTTGTTCCAGATTTTGAGCCTTGAGGGAACTTGATCTTGATAATCTTCAAAGCATAGGTTCCCCCTCACAATGTGCATCTAATCATCTAAGAGCTGCCTAACATATCAGCTTCTCATCTAGCCTTATGCTATGTGTTCTAACAGTCTTAGAACACAATCATCTTGACTTAGGCATGTCTCAGGAGGTTTTGATATTTAATCAAAACATATGTCATTTTATTCCCAACAGGACCAAATTCAAAATCATTCCAATTTATTAAACTAAAAATTCTTTAATCCCGATATAAAATATTTCTTTTGTCTCACATTAATCTTCACACATTTTTTGGTACACTCACTACAAAAACGCGCAGTTTTGCCGACGGATTACCTTTCTGTCGGCTATGCCGATGGATTGCCGACGGAATAGAAAGTGAAAAGACGATACCGACGGACTGCCGACGGAAATACCGACGGAAACACAGAACTCTCTACACGGTGTCATTTTTGGGTCACTGGCCGACGGATATTTTCAGTCGTTATTGTAAATTAGGGTTATCGGCGGATATTTTCCGTCGATAACTGCGCCTTATTATTGCCCCCTCACGTGATAATTTTAAACGGGCGCGGAATAATTTAAATTCAGCCTTACCGACGGAAAATTCCGTCGGTAACCGACCCGCATTAACTAACCGCCTCTTGATCGACGCGCAAAATTTAATGTGGCCTTTACCGACGGAAATTTCCGTCGGTAAAGGCAATTTTTTTGTATATAATCTGCATACAGATTACTCTTTCGAAAGAAAGAAAAAAAATTCCTCTTTCGTTCGTGTTCGTGTTCGTGTTCGTCTTCGTCTTCATCGCGCGAAGAGGCTCTGCCAAGGTGATCTCTCGATTAGAAAATCTATACGGTACGCTTTCTTAATTTGTTAATAATTAATTTTTAATTTATATTGTAATGCCTATAATTATGAATTAAATTGCATGTGTTAATTTAATTTGTTATATAGTTTAATATGAAATTGTTTGTAGTTGATGTATATAGTTAATTAGTTTGCATGTATGTAGTTGATATATCTAATTAATTAGTTGATATTGTTCGTGGATAATTGCCTATATATATATAGTTGATGTATATAGTTATTTATAATAAATTGATGTGATTTGTTAAGATCGATATTGCATGTTTTGCATAATTGATGTTATATATATAGTGGATATTATTGTTTAATTTGCATATACATTGGAGTGGAGTTAATTACATAATTAAATTATGATATTGTACGTTATAAATAACTAGATTAATATTGTTGATTTACTAATTATGAAATTATTGATTAAATTAGGGGCTTTGTTAATTATATTAGGAAATTGTTATTTTAAAGATAGAAAATTATTACTAAATTTATTAGGTTATAGATTTTTAATTAAAATAGAAAATTGTTAATTAAAATAGGAAATTATTGATTAAACTAGTCCTATACCCGCGTTTTACGCGGGGTCAATTTATTAAAATAATAATATTATATTAGAGTCGATTTATTAAAATAATAACTTTAAATACTATATTAATTTTTATATCTTTTTCTTTTCATGTCAGAGTATGTGAGAGTTAAACTTTTTTTTATTCTAATATATTTATAACATATACATTTCTACAAATTTGAATCTATATTATTATATTTATATTTTTATATATTATAGAGTAATATTTTTTAATATATTAATAACATATGCATTAATAAATAAGGGCATTATAAATAATTTTATTAATAAAAATATATATAAAATTACAAATTTCTAAAAGCTTCACAATTCTACAAAACTACAAAAATAAGGAGGGTGTATTCAACTGATATTCTATTGAATTTTTTTGGATTTTAAAAATTACGTGGATTTATAAAATCCATAAACTTGACAGGATTGTGGAATATATTTTTTTATTAATTTACATATATTTTCATAAACTCCGATATTAATGCAAAGAGTTAAAGAGTTATTTTTAATATTTTTTTAATTAATATTATATATATTATATAAAATATTTTACCAATAATATATATAAAGTTTATATATTAATTCGGGGCGGGGCAGATACCCGTGGGTCGGGCATAAGACCCAAACCCGACTCATACTCAATACGGAGCGAATCTGGCCTGACTCAAAGCTCGCGGGTGGGGTGGGTACCCACGGGTCGGATCAATATTGTCATTCCTAATTTTTAGTCTTTAGAGTTCTATGAGAGAATCCGTTGAAATCTCTTGTTTTTAGAAGAGATTTTGGATAGTACAATTTATTTATATTTTTGGAGGAGAATTCAACAAAATCCATAAAGTAATAAAATTCATAGACGGTTGAATACCTCAGAATTTTTAAAGACTTTTTAAAATCCAAATTGAATAAGACTTTGAAAGTCCAAAAAAATCCTACAAAATCCACAACCAATACACCCCCCTAAGTGGATGTTTGTTTTGGAATTTTAAGAATTTTGAAATTTGGATTTCAAAATCTAGTAGATTTTGAATTTTTAATGACTTAGGAGTATATATTTTGTGTTTATTTTGGAATTTAAGTAGGATATAATTTAAATTGTATAGAATTATATGTGTTTATATATGTTATTATATGTATTTATATAGAGTTTGTAGATATTTATAGAGTTGACTTTTGTAGGAATTATAGATATTTGTACGGTAAGTTTTTAAAATTATAAATCTAAATTCTAAAGTAGAACATGGTTGAAATTTTCCATTCCAAAATAAATATCCACTTAAAACAAATACAATGATATCTTTAAATATAATAAATTATTATATAAACAATAACAAAATATAAATAAATTTATAAAAAATAAGTAAATTATTAAAAACGATTATATTATAACAAATAATTGTATAATTATAACAGGGCATATTTATTCGACATTTCAATTAACTAATCAAACTTTGTTGGAATTTCTTAAATTATTCTAGACAATTACTAAAAATTCTCTAAAATCCTCCACAATATTCTCTATATCTTTGAAAGTTTTTAAAATTATTTTAGAATACATTCACACTCTATTATATCTCAAGAAAATTATATATACATTCATCCCGACAATAATTCATCTTAAAAGTCAAATATATATAATTTACGGCAATAATTCATCTTTTATAAAGTCAAATATAAATATATATAATTTTTTTTGCACTTCATTCTTGATGATTGGTGCAGTTAAAAAAACTTTAACAAAATAAATATATTATAAAGTCAAATATAAATATATATAATTTTTTTTTGCACTTCATTCTTGATGATTGGTGCAGTTAAAAAAACTTTAACAAAATAAATATATGCACTTCCAATGTATATTATAAAAAAATATTTACATAAAATATATAAATTACATTTGTTAATATAAAATTCAAAATTTATTATATAAAAATCGAACCTTTCTTTTAATTCAAAATTTATTATATAAAAATCGAACCTTTCTTTTTTTGAATTCCGATAAATAGGAACCTTCTTTTTTTTTGAAGTCGGTAGGAACCTAAGAATATTGGGAACCTAACAATAATATTGATCTTAATTTGATTTTAGGATATTGTAGTTAATAATTTGCAATAAAATATTTAATTTATTTAAAATAAGTATACAAACCTATTAAGTTGTATTTTTTTTAACTTATAAATTTACGGCAATAATTCATCTTTTATAAAGTCAAATATATATAATTTATTTGCACTTCATTCTTGATGATTGGTGCAATTAAAAAAACTTTAACAAAATAAATATATGCACTTCCATGTATATTATAAAAAAATATTTGCATAAAATATATAAATTACATTTAAGTTAACATAAAATTCAAAATTTATTATATAAAAATTGAACCTTTCTTTTTTTGAAGTCGGACAAATAGGAACCTTTTTTTTTTTTTTTTAAGTCGGACAAATAGGAACCTTCTCTTTTTTTTTGAAGTCAGACATAGGAACCTTCTCTTTTTTTTGAAGTCAGACAAATAGGAACCTTCTTTTTTTTTTTTTTTTGAAGTCGGACAAATAGGAACCTTTTTTTTTTTTTTGAAATCGGACAAATAGGAACCTAAGAATATTGAGAACCTAACAATAATATTGATCCTAATTTGATTTTACAATTTGTATCGTAGTTAATAATTTGCAAGAAAATATTTAATTTATTTAAAAATAAGTATACAAACCTATTAAGTTGTATTTTTTTTAACTTATAAAATGAAACATTATTTTCATCTCATAATACGATAAAATGAAACATTCGAAATTATAAACTCAGATTTTTAGATATAATTTTCTCAAAGAAATAAATATAAAATAAAATATTAAAAAAAAAGTAATATACAAATTGATAAATTCTATAGTATAGAAAAAGAAATAACATGATCTTGGAATAAAATGTACTCCTACATCTCTAAAAATTAATTACATGATCTTGGAATATAAAGTACATCACTAAGAATTTTCGAAAAAAAAAATAAAAAAAATCAATAAAGTACATCTCTAAATGGATTTCTTGTGCATTAATTACACATGACTTTTAAAATTTACATCATTGTAGATCTTGAACTTGCATAAGATGTTTCAAATGAAAAAACGAAGATGAAAATCATCTGCAAAACATGAGTACACATTAGAGATTAGAGAAAATAAAAATTTCTATAAAAACATCGTCATACCCGTAAACTCGAGAGAAATGAGTGATGAAATTATGATTAACAAATGATTTATGCATATGCTTTATATAGTTGGAATTATGATTTGAATGTACGATAATTAAGGTAGAAGGTGGGCGAAAATTAATGATAATCTTAAATTTGAATATTCAAAATTGTATTTGTTAATAACATATTTTTACGTTGAAATTCTGTTTCATGAAGTATATTTAAATTTTAATATTAAAAATTAATATTTAAAAGTGGGCATTTAGAAGATAAGATTAAAATAATTTTAAAAAAATCTTACGTCGGGTTAAAATTAATAATTAAGATTAATAAAATATTAATAATTGTTATATTAATAAGAAAAAATCAATTTTGAAATAGAATGAATTTGAGAAAATAGAGATTGAAATATATCAATCATATATTAAAATTAAGATAAAATTAAAATTAAGATTTGATTAAAAAAATATCGTGATTAAAAAAATATATATAATGTGATTAAAAAAAAAAAAACCCGCTCAGTCAAAGAAAGAGAATAAAGATTTACTGATTTGAATTGTGATTAAATTTTAAAAAATAAATAATGTTGCGATTAAAGTTTAAAAAAATAAAATAAAAAATAATAATTATGATTTCAAATTTAAAAATAATAATTATGAGTAGATAATAGATAATATGTAAATTATTATTTTGAGATTAAAATAGGAAAAATTGATTTTTTTAATCAGAATGCCTGAGAATGCAGAGATTTTGAAATAGACGATTTTGGTGAAGAGAGAGATTGTGTAGAGTGATAATATTGTGACACGTGTCCCATTATATTCTCACAAATATAGAGTATTAAGATTAGTTATTGTTGAATAAAATAGGAAATTATTTATTAAAATAGTAAATTATTGATTAAATTAGTTATTGTTGAATAAAATAGGAAATTATTGATTAAATTAGGTATTGTATTGAATAGAAAATTATTTATTAAAATAGGTTATTATTGATTAAAATATGTTATTATTTAGGGATTAAATTTTAATTTATTAGATTATTGTTTTTTTATTAAATTAAGAAATTTATTATTAATTAATTAGTATTATATATATATATATTTATTAATTTGAATGTTTAAATTAAATAGATGAGTGGAGATGGTGCTGGTGGCTCGGGATCTCACAGGGCCTCCGGGTCACGTAGCCGAACGAGGAAGAGCCGAGCCACACTTAGACCCGAAGCGCCGCCTATACTGCCTCGGGCACCATTGTCGTCGCCTCCGCCACCCATTCTGCACTCGTCGCCTCCGCTGTCGTCTCAGTCGTCTGCCCGGGAGCATCCTGTTGTTCTTGCTCGGGATGGCCGGCAGCCCGTTTGGGTCGACAGAAGAGTGTAAGTAATTAAATACTTTTATTGTTTAATAATTAATTTCGCAATCGTTTTAATTTATAATGTGTTTTGTTTGTTAATTAATGTCACAGATTGTTACCTGGTAACGAGGTCTCCAGGGTATGCACGATTGCGTTTGGCTCTTTACCGATCTCTGCGAGTGCAATTACCTGGAGGAAGGTCCCAAAACAAAAAAAGTGGGCGTACTTCGAGGAATTTCAGGTAGTAATTAATTACTTAATTATTTAATTAATGTTTGTTAATTTGTTCAATAATAAACAATTTATTATATGTGCAGAAACATGTCACTTGGGATCGGGATATGTACTCGGACCAGGCTATGTTCAAGCATTTCAGTAAATCGGCGCAAGAGCGGTATAAGAATTTAATGTACGAATGGAGAATGGCATGGCGGACCGATGGGACGACGCAGAGCTTGGGTAAGGATGCTAATGATGTTGTGTTGTGGGATTCATTGACGAGGGAGTGGCTGGATCCTGAGTATATCAGGAAGTGTGAGATTGATAAGGCCAACCGGAGATCCGACGTTGGGGGTGGGATGTCCAGGCATCGGTGTGGAGCCCGGTCCATCCTTGAGCGGTCGCTTGTCATTGTAAGTGTTTAATAATTTTTTAATTAATTTCAATAAATTTAATTATTTACTATATATAATACATAAATTTAATTATTAGGAACGGGAGACGGGGCGTGTACCCACTCACTTGGACCGGTTGAGCATTGCTCATCCGTTTGACGAGAATACACAGCAATCCACATACGGACGCACAACTAACCTCCACGTAAGTAATAAAATTGTTTAATTAAATGCATTTTTTTATAGTTTATTCTATTAATTTACAATTATTAATTATGTAGTTGGAGATGAATCGGAGGATGGCCGAGATCGGAACTCAAGTCGACCTTACTCAAGCCGGAACCAGTAGTGCCCCTACAGTCGAGGTGGTGGACCGGACTTATTTGGAAGTTGCCCCCACCACCCGCGGACGAGTTCTGGGCCTTGGTCGTATGAGCAGTGATGTCAGGTCCGCTGGTCCGTCCCAGACGGCATCGCAGGGTTTCGTATCTTCCACCCCAACTCCTAATATGATGGCACAATTCAACCATTACATCCATGTGATGCATATTAATATGGGTCGAGAGTTGGGGTGGTCGGACGAGAGGATCGAGGAGGTTTATTAGAGAACCATGCAAGCTCCTCCACTGACGGCCAACGTGAACGTGCCTGTTCTCCCAGCCCCCTCAGGCTATGTCCCGACCATGCTTGATGATGACATCATGGCTCAGCAGTTCGTTTGCGACGATGATGGCCTTGATATGTATATGTATGGTGATTGAGTGACTTTGAACATTTTTTTTTTATGTGTTGAACAATTTTATTTTTATGTCTCGTAGAACTATTTACTTTTATGTCTCGTAGAACTATTTATTTTTATCTGCATTATTGTTGAACTATTTACTTTTATGTTTAAGTATTAGTTGTTTAATTTTAGTTATGTGTGTTTTATGTGTTAAGAATGTGTATATTAATTTTAGTTATGTTTTATGTGTGATTTTGGATGTTATCTGTATTCGATCTTCATTTATGTTTGAATGTACTCTGTTTTTTCATGTTTGTGTTTATGTGAATGTGAATGTGATGGGAGACTATATGTGATAGATAAACAACATTTTCATTGAAAATTGCCTTGAAGAAAGGTTGTTGTTGTGGTTACATTACATGCATACACTTAGCATTACATAAACTTAACAATACATATTAAACTTAGCAATACATATTAGAGACATAAACTTAGGAATACATCCAGCCTATAAACTTGAACACATAGGGTAGAACACAGAATATTATGGCCACAATAAGAAAGTTCCTCTGCTTCTTTAGCTCTTCAACCTTTCCAGCTTCAAATCCTAATTCTGATGTTAGTTGGTCAGATGTATCCTTATACATATTCCCAACTAGTTGCGCATGATTCAGCTTGTTGTTGAGCTCTTGATTTTCAAGCAAAAGTGAGTCAATTCTCCTCACCATGCCCGGAAACATTCCGTGTGAACCCGTTCCTTGTCCGTGGATTTCGTGTTCATCGGCCCAAACAAAAAAGGAGCATCCAGAACCATTTATTGAATCTGGGCAAGTATAAAATAGTCTACCTCTGCTTTTTTCTTGCTTCGACATGCACACACGAGCTTCTTTTCCACAATGGCATACCACAATTTTCATGGATGCCGAAGATGAAGACATGAGTTTCTGTATTTTTTTATTTTTTGATGTTTGTGAAGAAGTAGGTTGTTTTGAGTGTGGTTGGAGTGTTAAGAATGCGTATTTTAATTTTTATTTTTTTTTATACGCGTCTTTTACCGACGGAAAGTGATTCCGTCGGTATTGACACATGTTCAATGCCGACGGAAATTTCTATCGACAATGTAAATACCGACTGAAAATTGGTCAACGGAATCTGACTGATTTGACATACATTTGAAATATGTGTTACCGACTGAAATTATCCGTCGGTATTGCCAATACCGACGGAATTTCGGCGCGTGATATACCGACGGAATGACATTTCCGTCGGCATGTAGTATTGAAAATTGCTCCAGAACCTCAAAACACGCGAAAATTTTGGAGTGGAGCGAAAATTTTGGAGTGGAGTGAAAATTTAAGGTATGTTTTTCTATTAAGTGTACATAGTTTTACTGCAATTAATTTTTATGAAATGTATATAGTTTTATAACTTTTAGTGTTTAATTTTTGTGAAATGTATATAGTTTTTACTTTTAGTGTTTAATTTTTAGTGTGTAATTTTAATTTGGTCAAATTGTTTAACATATGGAATTGTCGGATCGTCGGTGGATGTATTGTACTCCTAGGCTAGTTTTAGAAAATGTGAATGGTGAATTTTATGATAAACTCGTGTCATTTGTTGAATTTGCAAAGCTACACCCACATTACATGTCTGAGGATTGTATTAGGTGTCCGTGTAATGCTAAGAAATGTCAGAATAGATCATTTAAAAGCATTGATGAAGTCTTATGCCACGTTGTTATGAATGGGTTCGTTGATAATTACTATAATTGGACAGGTCATGGCGAACAACGGTGGCCTTATAATTTTGATCAAGTCTTGTACTATTACACTACTGCAATTTATGAACAACCAGTACACGTTGAGCATGTCGGCACCAGTAACGATCAAGAATTTGGAGTGGAAGAACCCGATATGTATCAAACAATGGTAATGGAAGCCGGTATGTCAAATATAGAGGAGGAACCAACAGATGAAGCATTTCAGTTTTATGAGATGCTCAAATTAGTCGATCAAGATTTGTATCCAGGGTGTGATTCTCATTCTCAGTTGTCATTTAATGCTCGACTTATGGCTATCAAGACGGAGAACAAGCTATCTAACAGAGCAAATGACACAATTATGCAGTGAGATTTGTCCTGTCGATAATAAAGTACCTACGACGTTTCATCAAAGCAAACAACTGATGAAGAATATGGGTTTGCCGGTTGAGAAGATTGATTGTTGTGTGAATGGTTGCATGTTATACTGGGGTGATGACGATAGCGATCTTCTTATGTGTAGAATGTGTGGCCATCCCCGGTACAAAGAGCCATGACGGAAGGGACCAGGTGGTCAATCGAGCAAGACAAAAAAGAAAGTGCCACATAAGAGGATGTATTATATTCTTATCATTCCTCTTTTAATGAGATTGTTTCAATCTAGTGCTACAGCTCAACACATGACGTGGCATGCAAGAAATTCTGAAGATACTGAGGCTGGGGATATGAGACATCCGTCCGACTCTGAAGCCTGGAAACACCTTGATAACGTGTTTCCAGGATTTGCTTGTGAACCGAGGAATGTGAGATTAGGCTTGAGTACTGATGGTTTTGCACCGTTTGGGAGTTATGGAAAGAAGTATTCTTTGTGGCCGGTGATACTGACTCCGTAAAATCTACCTCCATGGATGTGCATGAAACCTCAAACAATGTTTCTGACTGTATTGGTGCCTGGTCCGTCGAATCCAAAGCATAAACTTGATGTTTATCTCCAGCCTCTTATTAAAGACTTGATCTTCCTATGGGATAACGAAGTCCAAACGTATGATGTTTCTAGGAAACAGAACTTCACGATGCGTGCTGCTTTATTGTGGACCATTAGCGACTTTCCTGCATATGCTATATTGTCCGGGTGTAGTACAGCCGGAAAGCAAGCTTGTCTGTATTGTATGGAACATTCTAAAGCTTTCTGTCTCCCGAAGAGTAGAAAAGTTTCATGGTTCGATAATCACCGAAGGTTTTTACCTCGAGATCATCCATTTCAAAGGAATAAGGTGGACTTCACAAAGAATAGAACAATCACAAACAATCGACCGCCCCTTCGAAATGGTATTTTATACATTTATTTTAACATGTTTTTTTGGGTTACATTTATTATAACATTTATTAATAGTACAGGACGAAGCCTGTTATATGAGATTGAGTGGATGGGTTTGAAAAAAACTACGGAGGAAAATGCAGAAGAACATAACAAAGGAATCTCAGGTAACTGGAAGAAAAAGAGTATTTTTTGGGACTTGCCATATTGGAGTTCACTATTGATCCGACACAATTTGGATGTCATGCACATTGAGAAGAATGTGTTTGACAATGTGTTTCACACAATCATGAACACAGAAGGCAAGACGAAAGATACTCCAAAGTCCAGGGGAGAGTTGAACACTATCTGTCGCCGTGATGAGTTGGAACAGGATACCCGTACAGGTAAATATCTGAAGGCTTGCTACACACTAGATAAGGCACAAAAACAGGAATTGTGTAGGTGGATTAAAGAGTTAAGATTTCCAGACGGCTACGTGTCAAACATGAGTCGATGCGTAGACACAACAAAAGGCAAAGTTGCAGGGATGAAGAGTCATGATTGTCATGTTTTTATGCAGCGCTTGATACCTATTGCGTTTCGAGAATTTCTTCCTCTGAATGTGTGGAGGGCTATCACTGAATTAAGTCTCTTTTTTAGAGATTTAACGTCTACAACAATCAAGGTTGATTATATGAATCGTTTGGAACGAGACATTCCAGTTATTTTGTGTAAGTTGGAATGTTTTTTCCCACCTAGCTTTTTTGACTCGATGGAACACTTACCTGTTCACTTAGCGTATGAAGCTAGGATTGGTGGTCCAGTGCAGTACAGGTGGATGTACCCATTTGAGAGGTGAACAATTCTATTTCTCTCATTTAATTAGTTTTTAGTATAAGAAGTCTTATTTTAATTTGTTAACTATTATAATTTTAGGTATCTCCACAACTTGAAGCGCAATGCTAAACAAAAGGCAAACGTCGAAGCATCGATTGTTAATGCATATTTGAATGAAGAGGTTGGCATGTTTTGTTCATATTATTTTGAAGACTATGTCAACACGAGGATCAGGAATGAACCCCGTAACTTCGATGGTAGAGGTACGCAACAAGAAGTCGATGGCATTCTCTCTGTATTCAAGTCTAAGGGGCGACCTATAGGAAAAGCCACTGAACGATATTGGTCAACAAACACAGAGGCTGAAATAGCACAAACGTACGTGTTATTGAATTGTGATGAAGTTCAACCTTACATTGAGTAAGTATTTCATATATTTATCATCTAATTAAATAGCACAAACGTACGTCATTTATCATCTAATTGTGTTGTGAATTATTAGGATGTATACACAAGAACTACGACATGTAGATCAAAACATCTCAGATAGAGACATAGATACTAGTCTTCAACGTCAATTTGCCCGATGGTTCCAACGTTATGTGAGTATCATTAATTGAATTTTATGTGAACAAATAATTGTTTTGATTAATGTTAATTTTAACTGTATAGGGACAATCGCACGATTTTCAGAGCCGGTTCTTACAGGATCTCAGCAAAGGACCACTACGGCGTGTGAGGACTTACAACGGCTATATTGTGAAAGGCTACAGGTTTCATACATCAGAGCATGCATCAACAAGAACGACTAACAACAGTGGTGTTTGTGTTAGCAGTGCGAATTACAATGCAGATGCAAGTGATTACTTTAGGGTGTTGCACGAAGTCGTTGAAATTGAATATCCGGGATATCCAATGAAAACTGTAATGTTGTTCAAGTGCCATTGGTTTGACACATCCCCTTTAGGAACCAAAATTCATCCGGAGTACAAGCTTGTGGATGTTAATTCGAAAAGGACGTATAGCGGGGATGATCCGTTTGTATTTGCCTCTCAGGTATCTCAAGTCTACTACTGCACGTATCCAGGAGCTGGAAAACGTAATAGAGAATGGCACGCTGTTTGCAAAGTGAAGGCAAGGTCAATGGTGGAGGTCCCCCAAAAGGAAAACAACGATGAAGATGAACCTCCGTTTCAAATGGAACAAATAGAGAATCAAACTAAAGTGTTTGCAGGAGATTTTAATCTTTCGGTAAACTTGACGGCTGCAAATCCACAATTGATTGTTATTGAAAAAGATAGTGGACATGAGGAGAAGGAGGATGAACACGACGAGAGGGAGGATGAAGAAGATGAGGATGAAGAAGATGAGGAGGAAGAGGAAGATGTGACAAATAATGAAAATGAAGACGAAGATGAAGATTAAATTAATGTAACCTAGCTATTTTATTTTGTACAATTTATAAAATTTAATTATTTATCATTTGGTTATAACTCATAATTTAATTATTTATCATTTGGTTATAAAAATACAATGAAAATAAATAAACGAATTTTTTATAAAAAAAAATCCAATGGCGACGGACAATATCCGTCGGCATATTCGTCACCAACGGCAACGAGCCAACGCCGACCGATATATTCGTCGCCAACGGCAAAGAGTAAATGCCGACCGATATATCCGTCGGCATATCCGTCGCCAATGGCAACGAGCCAATACCGACATATATATCCGTCGGCATATCCGTCGCCAACGGCAAAGAGTCAATGCCAACGGATATATCCGTCGGCATTTCCGTCGGCATTTCCGAATATAAATGTAACTTTCTCTCATTTCACGCGTTATTTCCCCACCTCCACCTTCTTATTTTCTATCTCTCTCTCTCTCTCTCTCTCTCTCTCTCTCTCTCTCTCTCTCTCTCCCCCACCCCCACCCTTCTTAATGAACGCGGCCGTTGCCATTGCCGTCGCCTCTCCCTCGCCGTCCGTTGTCGTCGCCTCTCCCTCGCCGTCCGTTGCCGTCGCCTATCCGTTGTCGTCCGTTGGCGTCGCCTCATATAACGCTATACGAAAGGTTTCGTGTTATCCCCATTATGAATTATCCCCATTTTAATTTCTT
Organism: Galeopsis tetrahit; assembly: GCA_963675135.1. Lineage (NCBI taxonomy): Eukaryota > Viridiplantae > Streptophyta > Magnoliopsida > Lamiales > Lamiaceae > Galeopsis > Galeopsis tetrahit. The sequence continues at coordinate 4,998,980 of OY776120.1, forward strand.
TCTAAAATACTATTATGAATTATCCCCATTTCCTTTCCAAAATACTTTTCCTCTTCCAAACCCAGATTTGATTTTGTGTATATCATGAAGCTGCTTCCTTCTGTTGTTGATTTCACGAAATTGATGTGAAAATGAAGCAGCGTTCTGTTGCCCCCCACCTGTTCGTCAAAATGCTTAAACGGGTTGATTGCTTTTGCTTTGTGAAACTTTTCGTGAAATTTGCTGAGACCGACCGAAACTATGCGAGCCTAATGAAGTTACTTGATCTCGTAGTATTGTTGAGGTATGTTCAATTTTTATGATAATTTAATTTATGTTTAAATATATAAAATGACAATTGAATCTTGATTCTTTGGAATTGATTTTGAAATGGCAGGGATGGAGTCGGCGAAGGACAGTTTAATCAAGTTCTTCTCTTTCCTGCAAAACACGGGGACACTGGAATGGCAATATTAAGCCTGGTATAAATTTTGATTTCAGCAATTTAATAACCTCTTCTTTTTTTCTCACTAGCGTTTTTTTTTTGTTAGGCACGGTGGTCGATACAAAGATATGTCACCCAACTGAGTTCGATTTTGTTTATTCTGTTGGATCTAATGTAGATTTGTGTATTGAATTATTTAACTTGATGTTCTTCATTTCTTTGTAGATTTGTGTATTAATTGAATTATTTAACTTGATGTTCTTCATTTCTTTCTATCGTGCTTAATTTAAAAAATCTCATTAGGCTTCTCTTTGTAATGAATTTTGTTATTAGTAATGAATTAATGCAATTTTGATCGGGTCGGTCGGGTCGGTTATAGTAGGACCCGGTCGGATCTCGATCACAAATAATTTTTTTTTTTGGTACTTACCGACGGAAAATTCCGTCGGTTTAGCGTCGGTAATGCCGACGGACGAGCCGACAGACTATTTTATGTTTTTTAAAAGAATAAATTATATGTCCAAATATACCGACGGAAACTTGACCCGGTTTGAAAACGGGTTGGTTTGAATGCCGACGAAATAGAATCCGTCGGTACTGGCGACCCGGTTTGAAAACGGGTTGGTTTGAATGCCGACGGAATTGAATCCGTCGGTACTGGCGACGGGCAGAAACCGTCGGGAATCCGTCGTCACATACCGACGGAATCATATTTTCCGTCGGTAAACCATACCGACCAATTCATTGACGACGGATGAAATCCGTCGGTAAATTCGTCGGCAAGAATAAATACCGACTGAATATCCGTCGGCATTTCCGTCGGTAAAACACCTCTTTTTTGTAGTGACTAATGAATCGAGGAGATTATTTAAGGGACTTTAATTGACACCTAACAAAACCACCGGATCTCAAAGAAGAAGTATTAGCCACAACTTAATTGTTTTCTTAATATTTTGTTAGATATATAGTTAATATTTATATATTCTAAAAACTATATATATGAAGTATATACCAATTTGAATTAATAAGTTCATACCTCTTTCTTCCTTCATTTTGTAACAGATAACTCTTCTCTCAAATGTACAATTCCTCTTCATCAATACATTCGAATTATAATATTTCTCATTAAAATATGTAAATTATACCCAACACATTACGTGTACTCAAATTAAAATGCAATGTAGTTTATGAGCCCATTAAAAATATATGACATATAAGCACAGTAACGGAGCAAGAACCTAATCAAGGGGCTCAATTATGAATAATAAATTTCGTTTTTAATATCATATAACTATTTTTAAAACATATAATATATTACTAGTGAGCCTCTTTTAATTTTTATGTTTTAAATTGTTATATACTTCAATTGTTTCATATTGTTGGACACTATTAATTTTAATTCTTGCTTTTAAACAATTGTCACTTTAGCTATTTAATTTTACCACGTTTCTCTCTAAATTACTCATATGCAAATTCCTATAATTTTTCTTTTAGGGGATGTTTCTTTTGGGCTTTGGGTGGTTTTAAAAACCAGATTTTTGAAATCCTGGTTTTTGAAATCCCGATGAATAGTAATATGGGTGTTTCTTTTGGGTTTTGGAATAGTGAAGGATTTAACTTTATGTCAAATCAAGTTGTAAGATTGAATGAGTTTGTATTATTATATTATTGTTTGGTGAGATTATAATGATTAGTTGATTAAATGTATTATATTATTGTATTATTATATTATTATAGTATTATTATATTATTGTTGAAAAAAAATATAATGATTGGAGTAATATTATATAGATATAACTTTATGTCAAATCAATATGTTTGATAAGGGTGGTTTTGAGTGGATTTTGAAAACCGATTTTTAAATCCCGAAGTAAAACGGGTTTTGGATCTTGAAATCCAAAACCTGGTTTTTAAAACCAAAAAGAAACATCCCCTTAATACTTTTTTTCATCTTTCTTTCTTAGCAAGTTATGCCACACTCTCACTAAAATCAAAATAAGAAAATTTCCCAAATTCGATTTTCAAATTCAATTTCTGAGATTCGATTATGCAATGAAATCAGAATAAGAAGTTTCTCAAATTGAATTTTCAATTTCAATTTCTCATATTCGAAATTTCATATTGATATTAGATCCAGATTCTGGTATGTATCCAATACTTTTCTATTGTTTTTTATCGTTCGATTATTGTTCATATCATCAAATCAATCATTGATTTCGTGAATCATATGCAGTCATGAGATGTGGCAGGACAAGTCGACATAATCCATTAACATGTGCTGCTGTTTTTTGAACGGACAAGACAAACATTCAGATTTAGTCAAACACAATATTTCATTGTGTAATTATTCTGTAATTCTTTGTTTGATTTCAGATCCTTTACGATATATTTATATGTTATCTACCTTAAGTCTAGTAATTCTGAGTTTTCAGCTTTTTTTGATCAATGAACAGAAGATTTCTCTAATTATCTAATTTTTATTACTTGAGTTTATATATATTTCATATTTGAGATCTATTTAAGTGTTCTACAACTATGTTCATTACAAACATGTCAAATAGTATGCACATGCACTAAATACTTCATTGACACATATCCTACATGTGCATTAACTTCTGCATTTGAAACATGTACAAACATGTCGACTCCCGTGCACAAACATATTCTACCGATATTTAAGTGTTTAAATGATATGCACTTACTCACGCATATTATTATGTATGCACATGATATATGCCATACGGATATGCAATGTCTTAGTTGTTGATAGTTTACGTGGTTCTATAGTTAAAATGTTACAAGGTCATATGAATATGCATTCGACACTGCATGCAGATTTCAGAATCCCTTAGCTTAACAAAATTAAATGAAATAAATGGAAAGACCTACCTTTTAGAAAAAATTTTAAATTTTAGAAGGTGATAGATTTTCAGGATTTCAAGAAAATGAATTTACGAATTGATTGGATGTTTAGTTGACTAATAATTTTGAATTAATAAATTTGAATTTTCAAAATATGGTGAAAGAGCAAAATTGTCTCAAAAAATCTATTTTAACTCTATTAGATTAAAAAAATTATGCTAGGTTATATTAGAGAAAAAATAAGTGAGAAGACTCTATTAGTTATTTACCCTCATTCTATTTGACCGCGCAATACAACATCATACAACCTTGTTTATTAATAAACAATAATTTTATTTGACCCGCAATACAACATCATACATTCAATCTATCTATTTTATATACTTCATAGTATATCCTAAAAAGATGGACCTATAAATAATAAAAGACATCATTTTATGATAAAAAAATATAATCTAATTAATATTTATTAAAATTTGTGTATGGAAAAATAAATACAATGAATTTTGTACCTAGAGTATAAATAATATATCACAAAATTCGTGTGCAGCATATACATTTTCGGGATCCGTGTAATTTATTTGCTCCACATTTTATCCTAATATAGATATACTTACTTGGGATTTTCTTAGGATAGTTTTTGTATCGCCTGGACTATTAATAGTTCGGATGTCAAATTGCATTGCTCTGTGTCACCCTCTGTGTCGCCCTAACTTGATACCTGTTGCCTTTTTTTTAATATATTAAAATAATTATTTAAATTTTATTTTATTATTTACTATTTTATCCTTTATTAAAATTAATAATAATATTATTTAAATTAAACAATAAGAACGTAAAATTAGATTTTTTTTAATAGAATTAAATTATTATTTTATTTATATTTTATCTACACCTGCTCATTTAATTAGTTCACCCTCAAATTATTTTTTTACTACGGTTATCTACACCCGCTCAATTTATGAGTTCACCCCAAATCATTTTTTAACCATGGTTATCTGTAATCGCTCATTTTATAAGTTCACCCAAAATTATTTTTTACCACGCTTATCTGTACCTACTCATTTTATAAGTTCACCTCAAAAGATTTTTTTTTTTAAATGGAGTATTTACATTTAAAGGACTATATTATCTTTTTATTAATTTACACAAAATATAATAAAATCAACCCTAATTTGTAGGGTGATACTCGAGTACATGCAAGATACCGGTACACACCAATTTAAATTTTTTATTTATATTTTATCTACACCCACTCATTTAATGAGTTCACCCAAAAATCATTTTTTTACTACGATTATCTGCACCCGTTGATTTTATGAGTTCACCCCTAAATTATCTACACCCCTCATTTTATGAGTTCACCCCAAATCTTTTTTTACTACGGTTATCTGCACCCGTTCATTTTAGGAGTTCACCCCCAAATCATTTTTTATCACGGTTATGTGCACCCGTTCATTTTAGGAGTTCACCCCCAAATCATTTTTATCACGGTTATGTGCACCCGCTCATTTTATGAGTTCACCCCTAAATTATTATTTTTTACCACGTTTATCTACACCCCTCATTTTATGAGTTCACCCCAAAAATATTTTTAAAAAAGTAATTACATTTAAAATACTATATTATCCTTTTATTAATTTACACAAAATATAATAAAATCAACCTTAATTTGTATATTTACAATATGTAGTCAAGTCATTACCGAGTTACCGTCGATTCACCATCAAGTCATCCATATTTTTAGAAAAAAATCGTAAAACATAATTTTAAAAAAAAACTATCGAGGCAAAAATCTTGATTTTTTTTCTTTCTAAGTTTTCTTCCCTTTCCTCTTTTTCTCCCATTTTCAGTTTTTATTCCAAACTTTTAATTCCTTCGTTTTTTTTCCTTTTACTTTTTTTTTTATTTTCCATTTTTTCATTTGTATTTTTTTTTTAATTTTAATACAAAATAATATTATATGTATGATTTTATTATAGTCGTTAATACAATAAGTAATAACGAGTAATACCATAAATTGTAATCAGTAATACCATTAACAGTAATTAGTACGAATAAAAACTTATCTTATTCAAAGTGAGATGGTCTCATGGCGACACTGTTCATAAATTAGTAGAAATAAACACTTTATTTTTCCCAAAGTGTTAAAACGCCATTCTCAAACTATGTTTTGGAAAGCAGAATTTTGGTGAAATCAGAATAAAAAAACTTTAGAAAATGTGAATGGAACTATAGGAAAACGTCATGATCAGACCATCGATTAGTTCTAAAAATTATGTGTCCATATAATGTTGCTTACGAACATTGACCTAATGTCCGATTTGTATAATGTAACTAGATTGATTGTTATACCAGACTTGAAAATTACATTATTGAGGACAAATTTTTATTTTGGAAGGAATGTTGGTAGTAAAGTTTTTATTTTGAGAATAATATTGAGTGTTTCGATGACACGGCTCCCATAAAGTTTCGAATAAGATAATTTCTTATTCTATTGTCTTTTGCAATGACGATAAATAAAAGTTAAAGGTCAGTCTCTTTTCATGGTAGGTGTGTAGTGTGTACCTTCTGAAACATGTCCATACATAGACAATTATATGTTGCAGCCCTCTAGAGTTAAGAGTGTATTGAAAAATATTTACCTAGATTCAAATGAATAACAAATTTACAAATTTATACTATGGAGTACATGTTTCAAATATTTTTTTAATTGACAAATTAAACTTAAACTATATTATAAATTTATTTGAATTTTTTACGGGCACTAACAGTCCTACGTTGCCCATTGTGACATTGTCCCTCCTTTACGTCAAAAAAAAAAAAAAAACTGTGATCGAGAGCAAACCGAGTAAGTGGAGACTTTTTGGGCCAACAATGTTAGCCCATTTAATTAAAAGTGGAGAATGTTTTGGGCTAGCATTTAATTAAAAGTGGGCAGCCCAATTGTTTTATCAAAGAAAATAACCAAATTGAACAGCCAATTTCTTGAATTGTGCGTGAGTAATAACAAATGTTCAAAAAAAAAAAAAAACAGAATGTTCTTTCAACAATTACAACGAAAAAATACATCAGTTTTTCAAAATAATCTCATCTTCATGTCGAGCCCCCTAAAATATTATAAAACATGCTGAAATTTTATAATATTATAAAACATGCTGAAATTTTATAATGAATGAACAATCTTAGGTATTATTAGATGAAGTTGTGTCATCATTCTCATGTTGAGAAAGACATATCTACAAAATATACATTAAAAATAAAATTAATAAATGTCAGAATCTTATTATATTCATAAATAAAATTCATAAATTTCAAATAAATCTCATAAATCAATAACCATATAGAAATCATACAAATTTTATATGAATAACAATTGAGATTTGAGAATACTGCGTTAATGTGATTGTGCAGAAAACTAATAATACTTCTTTTGAGACATACTAATAATACGCATAATTCGACTAAAAATGAAAAAAAAAAAAATATAAATTACATAATATTAACTGGATCGAGCAGCGGATGTGCAGAGAGTTTTTTTTTTGGAACGTGTTTGGGATCAGAATGGAATTTTGTAGGTTTTCTCCTGATTTTAAAAAACCCAAACGAATCTCTTTATGTTAGATTATATAAACTATCTTAGCTAATTTTCTGATCATAAACATATCAATTACTCCATGATCATAAATTGTAACAACTGGTTTTCTGAATTCTGAATAGACGACCAATAGCACAATCATAGCCGCGCACAATTTTGTGATCTCGAAACAGAAAAATTTGTATAAAAAATTTAATTAAATTAATAATTTAACTTAAAATTCAATTCCTTCAAATAAAAAAAGATAATTTATTGTTTATTATGATTATTAATGATATGAGAATTAAAATAAAGATTATATATTATCAATTAATTTTTTTATTAATCATGTGAGGATAAATTTGTAATTTTATAATTATATATTTAAAATTATTAAATTTAATTTAAAAGTGTAATAGGGCGACAAAAAACGATAATAAGTGCAATGCAAGGCGATGAATTCTGCGACGCCAAATGCAACAGGTAGCAGGTCATCAAATATAAGCCATTAGATTTCAGATCTGATGGCTCAGATTACTGGACTGTTGATAGTCCAGGCGACATTGGACTGTCCTTAGAAGGCCCCTACTTACTTTTCAAATTCTTTTTTTTTAATTTAATTACTGTATTTCTTTTAATTTATATTTTTAGTGTACGGAGGGAGTATATATATATTTTTAAATAATACTTTGAGATTCTTTAAATAATTTTAGATTTTTTTTTATAAAGTATGGTATATTTATTATTTAATTATATTTATAAAAAGTATGAATATAAATTGGATAAGAGTAAAAAAAATATATGATAAATTTGATAAAAAAAATATGAGTATAATTTGATTAAAAAAAAGTATGTGATAGATTTGAGGAAAATGAAAAGCATATGTATAATTTGATTAAAAAGAAAAATATATACTAGATTTGATAAAAAGTGAAAAGTACGGGTTAAAATTGATTATTTGACCTTAAATTAAATATTGAGTTAAATATTAAATTGAATAAATTAAACATTAAAATTCAGGTGTATTTTTATATTTTTCGTGTTCAATCCTTTCTTGGATAAGATTGAATTATTTGTCTCTATATCACATTTTATTTTTGGATAATACTTATTCTTTTACAAATTAATTTTCACATTTTCTTATTTATCAATCTCATGTTTTCTTTCAACTCTTACATTTAAAATTCTCGATTATTTACCTGTATGTCATTACTTTTAATTACACAATAGACAAATTCCCTCCTATACGATATAAATACAGTTGGATTTTAATGTTCAATTTAATCTTTGACCCAATTCATTGAAGTTTAATTTCAAATTGTGCACTCTAGTCCATGTTGCACTTTTCAGTTTTATTGACTTACACTTTTTGGTAAATGGTGTTGCACTTTTCAATTATTACTAAAAACATGTTGCACTTTTCAGTTTTACTGACTTACACTTTTTGGTAAATGGTGTTGCACTTTTCAATTATTACTAAAAATATTATTATACAGTTTAATAATTGAAAAGTGCAACACTATTTACCAAAAAGTGTAAGTCAGTAAAACTTAAAAGTGTAACATGGACTAGGGTGTACAACATGCACTCGAGTCCATAGCAGACCAACCCTACTTTCAATTAATTAATTGCATCCAAGTATCACCCTATACGATGTACTTACCCTATCCCTTTAATAAAGTTGAAAAGATTATAATATTTCTTATTTTACCTTTTTTTTTTCTTCTTCTTAATTTGGAAGGTTAATTTGGAAGGCTAAATTTGTGTAAAAACTGATCTGAAATTGGATGAGTATTAAATGGTATAAATAGTCCAACTTAAGATATCAATCATAGTATATATATAAGTAACATAGAAATAGGTTTTCAGAGAATAAAATGGATGCATTTGTGTTGGCTTGGATTGTAAGTATTTTTTTAGGAATAATATTTTTAAAGGTTTTTAGAAATTCGAGTTTGAAAAATGAAAAGTTACCAAATGGAAGCATGGTGCAATGGCCTTTTGTTGGAGAAACACTTGCATATCTCAAGCCTCATAAATCCAACACTATAGGCCTTTTCTTGCAACACCATTGCTCAAGGTAACGTAATTTTTTTTTTTTATGTCACAGTATTCGGTCCAAGTACTGAAATCTCGTAATACTTGTGCAGGTATGGACGTGTTTTCAGGTCTCATCTTTTCGGTTGTCCGACAATCGTGTCGTGTGATCTTGATCTAAACACGTTTATTCTACAAAACGAAGAAACGCTATTTCAAAGTAGTTATCCGAAACCGGTTCATGACATTCTTGGAAAACTATCTATGATGCTGGTTTCAGGGGAGCTCCATAGAAAGCTCAGAAGTGTTGCTCTTAATTTCATCAATGTTACGAAATCGAGCCCCGAATTTCTTGGTTATGTCGATAGCTTCTCCGCCTCCTTCGTTCGCCCTTGGAGATCGGAGAGCCAAGTTGTTTTCTTCAAAAAGGCTAAAGAGGTATGTTTTCCGTCGTTAAATAACAGAATTTATGTCATTAAATGTTAATTTTCTCGTGTTGTGCAGTTAACGTTTTATCTGATGCTGAAAAATCTGGTGAGTATAGAGGCTGATGATCCTGTAGCTGCAAAAATACTGGGATATTTCTTGACTTTCATGAAAGGATTTGTTTCTCTGCCTATTTACATTCCAGGGAATGCTTATTCAAAGGCTGTCAAGGTATAATTTTAATTTGGTATTTCATTGGAAATTTTGGTTTTAATTTACGTCGTCGTCTGTGCCAGCATTTTCAAATATTTCCAAATAAAGTGGAGAGTAAAAAATTGTACTGTATTTATTTTAAACTTTCAGTCTGTCTTAAAATTTAATCCTGGCTCCGCCCTTGTTGTTTGCAGGCAAGGATGAGGATTTCGTCGAATTTGATGGATATAATAAAAGAAAGGGAAAGGAAGATTAGTGAAGGGGAAGTGAGGGGAGATTTTTTAGATAAATTAGTGGAAAAAGATAGTTTAAATGATGAGGAAAAAGTGAGTGTTTTGCTGGACCTGCTGTTAGCTGGTTATGAAACAACCTCAGGACTTATGGCCCTTGTTGTCTATTTTTTGGCCCACTCCCCTGCTTCTCTACAAACACTCCAGGTAATATTTTCTTCGTCCGTCTATAAGTTCCATTTTGACATTTTGGTCCGTCCATCTATAAATTTTTCATACTTTTTTTATAAATATCTTTTAATTTTTTATTTTTACTCGTCATTTTATATTAATATATACTGTAGGAAGAACATCAGGCCCTGAGAAATAGCAAGAAGGATGGAGAGCCTTTGAATTGGGAAGACTACAAGAAAATGGAGTTTACTTCTCATGTAATAATAACAAACATGAATTTCTGACAAGAAAATATTAATTAATGATTATATTTATATATACTGATGATTTTGTTTAATTACAGGTGATTAATGAGGCCTTGCGCTGTGGTAATCTAGTTAAATTTGTACACAGGAAAGCTCTCAAGGATGTTAAGTTCAAAGGTACTTTTAATTCCTTTTTTTTAATTTAATTAATTAATTTTTTTTAATTTAATTAATCAATATTTTTTTTTTGTAATGTTGCAGAATATACAATTCCTGCGGGTTGGCAAGTCCTCCCTATTATCTTAGCAACTCATCTGGATCCCAACCTCCATGAACGCCCCTCGGAGTACAATCCATGGAGATGGGCCGTAAGTTTTTCTTTGAGTACCTCTTGTACTTATCGATAAACTCTTTTTTCGTTAAAAAAAACGATCTACTCTTATTATTTTCGATATTTATATGTATATGTTAATATAAAATTGTCTGCTTGAAATATATATATGCATTAAATCATACTCCATTATTACTGATTTCCATTTTTGCATAGGACTTGGCTACTAGTAGAAAAGTGACTCCTTTTGGTGGTGGACTGCGGATTTGTCCAGGTGCAGAACTTGGTAAACTGGAGACTGCATTTTTCCTTCACCATTTTGTCCTTAATTTCAGGTAATAATTTAATTACATTCACATATTTCAGAATAAATGTTTTTATACATATTAAATATGAATAATCCTAATTCTTTTTGTGTTTCAATAATTTCACTTGATTTCAAGAAAAATGTGTGCATATATATTCGCTTTAAATAATTATTAAATGAGTGATATTCGATGTT